>PUFA01000058.1:0-5117500 GCA_003508835.1 Eonycteris spelaea | reverse complement strand
AAACTAAATAACAATAAAAATTAAAATATGTAAATCACTCTTAATTTTAATAGGATATAGCTTATTTAAAAATTTTAACAAATAATGAATAAATAGTATGGTTTTATATATATAATTGATACCAAGTAGAAAAGAAACCCATAAAAGATCACAAAACATAATAAGCAAATACAAATAGGATTCATCAACATTTCTCTCAATATTTTTTGTGAAAGAAAAATGTTTAAAATATTTAAAGAATATGTTGTATTATCAATACTATTCAATAAAAAATCTATGCCTAAGAAATTTAGTTAAGTAGATGACTAGAGAAGACATAATTATAGTTACCCTAAAAATAAAAGACTGTCTTCAAATAAAAAAATACATTGTAATAACTCTCAAAATGGAAACAGAGAAGACACTAACATGTTAGCTGTATGCCAACAGTCTAATAATCATAATAATTTCAGAATAAGGTAACTCATTTTAAGAGAAAAGGAAATAAAATGTTAATAGTATTTCAATGAGTTTAAATTTTAACATTTATTCCAAACGTAAAGTCTCAACTGTTCTGGGTTCCCAATGCAAAATAAGTGAGCTCAACAGGTAATAGCAGGTTTCTGCAACTACTGTGACATATGCTTACTTTTTTCCACCTTAAATTGAACACAATAGTAAGTGATGAAACAGCTAAGTTAACATCTTCCTCATGAAGTATGACCGTCCATATTCTACAGAATACTAATTAAATAAAATTTCAAAAAGTGGTTAGAGCATCAGATCTTCGGTCTTCTATAACATGCATTACACTTTAAAGTCTTTTTCATCTTATTTCAAGTCCGTAACACATATGTGTTGGCATATAAATGGTAGAGTCATTTAGTGTGAAAAATTAAGCCATATCACTGGTGAAATCACTTTATTTTCTCCCAAATACCAATGGGCAGAAGTGTCCCTAATACTCTGAATCAAAAACAATAAAAGAAAAAGGTCTTGTCTTTATTAAACGCAAACTGTTCCTTTATGTGCGTGTGTGTGTGTGTGTGTGTGTGTGTATGATAAAGAGCCTTCCCAAAGGAAGCTCCTTCTTCTCAACATAAAATACTTATTTATTAAAAAAAAAGTTATTTTGTTTGTATTAAAGTGTATTTCCTTAAGCTATTTATAGGTAAGATTCTGGTCTTTCTGAAGTGGAGGCATACCAAGACAGAATTTATAGAGAATAGCTTTTATGAGAGCAAAGGACTAAAATCAAAACAATTGATAGGAAGCCTGTGGTAGAAAATACAATTGTAGTTCTGATTTTCCTATTTTCTATATATAAAAAAAGAAATGATATACCCAATAAATTAGCAAAAGTGTCAAAATGACGAGAAAGAATCATCTGTCAAAGTACTTTTATTCTAAACAATTTATAATTGAAAATGCTATAGTTTAAAATTATAAAAATTCAAAGGATGGCAAACTAGGATAGAGGAAACTGAGAGTAATTACATATTATAATGGAATATTAGCTTCAAATTTATTCAAAAAGGTCACTAATTTTGTAGAGTGCCTTTACTGAGTTACTGTCAGATTCTCATGCTAAAAAATATTTGGGGTAGAGACATATTCTTCTATGTTTCAGATTTGCTTACTACCACTGAGAATTCAAAAATCTTAATTATAGAGTCAGAAAAAAGAAATATAGCCAAAATGTATATGGCATATTTTTGACTTAATAAAGGTTCAATGGACACCAGGGATATTTACAATCTCCATCCTTTTAAACTTCAGATTGTGAGAAAGATAACTTTTCTCCATTCCTTAATCTTTTGCTGTATCATATTTCCAGATTAAAGTTAATCTGGAAGTCCAGAGTCATTCTAGAAGCTAGGGATTTTGGTATAATGCTGTGGAATCCATGTTTCCAATGATGAATACCCATCTTGCCCTCTGGCCCCCGACAATTTCTTTTATCCTCAGAATAAGACAAACACTGGTATGTTCAAAATGAGACATATAATGGTTTGTCATCTGAATATATTCTTGTAGGTATTTCTTGTTTCTGTTACCATTTTTTATGCATCTTTATGATCCTCATGGATTTTCTATTTTTTTTGTTGTTGTTGTCTGCAGAGGTTATTTATTATAAATTTCTCAGAGTCAGGCCTTAAATAGCACTGTTTCCCTTACCTGTAGCATGGGTGACATACATTTATGTATTCACCTCTTTCTCATATGCACCTTCCTTTCCATATCTTCTTCTGTTTTATGCATCTTCCTCTTATTCCCTTTCATTCTGTCTTTTTTAAGGACCTACCTTATTCTTAACTAATGGCAGCTCTTTATTAGTGATAAACCTTCTTGGTAGGATGAAGAATGAAAAGGACCACTGATCCACGTATGGAAAGTAATAAAGCCCTGAATCAACCAATGCCTAAAGAAAAGATCCTCATTTGGTCATCTTCGAGTCAAAAAGGGAAGGTACCTCAAGTACTTTCAACCACACACATGCGCGTGAGCACACGCGCACACACACACACACACAAATACTAGAAGCAACTGTATAGAAAGTCTAACATATGGCTCAAGAATGAAAAATTATCAATAATAATAGCTAACACTTATTGAGTGCTTGCTGTATAACAAGTACATTAAGCACTTTACATTCATTATCTCACTTAATTGTTTCTAAAACCTCGCATGTGGAGCTATTGCTGGTATGCTTAGCTTATAGCTGTTAACACAGTAAGTAAGTGATACAACTGGGATGAGAATCCATTCTGACACTAGAGCTCACACTGTTAACCAATATGATATACTATATAATGTTTATTACTTTTAGCTTGTTATAAATGATTCTTATTTTTAATTATGATGATCTTTTGCTGCTTTTGAATTCTCACGTGACAAACAAGATTTTTCTATAGCACACATAGAATGATGGCACTTCCAGCATTTGTTCTGTAATGACCATATGTCACCCCTAGGGGTCAGATATATTTTAAAAGGTGAAATGAGAATTATTTGGCATTCAACAGCTAAAAGAGTAATTCATATAGAAACAATAAATATTCATCTACAAATTCTGTCACATTGCTAAAATTGTCAGCCTAGCGCAAGCATAGATGCATGAGGTGTTTCAGGTGTTCTTTATCAAGGCTTCCAAGAAGATCCCTCAAATAAGAAAAACTCTTCTCCATAAAAGTTCTTTTTTTGCTTTTGGTGATAAAGCTCCCCTCTATGTTCATGGTAGAACAAAGCAGAAATCATTTAGGCTTCTGCAAAAATATTTTGCCTATTTTGTCTTAGTTTTCCTAGGCTGAATCTGCTGTTTCAGGCAGAACAAGTTCTTTTGCTATTGGTTTGCAATTAAAGGAAGGTCAGTTAAATATCACATAGACTTAGCCAGTATTGATAGTTTTAATTTAAATGACAAGAGTATAATTCTTAACTTGTCCTTATTGGTGCCTTGAGGTACTTGAAAACAACAAAACTATTTTGGAAAAAAAGAGTAATTATTAGCATATTTTTCTGTATTCAACAAATACTGTTTAGATATACTAATTGGCTCTAATGGAAAGAAGCCATTCAAGTGAGAACAGGAGTATTGACAAAAGCATAATGTCATTACTTTAATGAACGCTAGACAGTTGATGATATATATTTAGTGATTTAAAAAAAAGCAAACCGATATGAATATCTCTTCATGGGATCCATAAATCAATTACTCAAGTAGTTTCTGATTAGCTACTGATGTGGGACATTGTACTAAGCTTGAAAATCATATAATAAGAATTATTTTTCCAAAGAGTATTATTTTGAAAAAATGATAGTGTCTTTTTTATTTGAACACAGCACTTTGCTCAGATAACATTCAATATAGTCATATGGAACAAAAAAAGTAAATGATACACTCCAAATTTAAAGATTAAAATGTAATATGCACTCCCAGGGTAATATAAATTAAATGACTAGTGGTTTTGAAGGTTACATCACAAATCATGGTAAAATTAGGAGTGAAATAACTTTAAGCATTTTTTAATGAATACAAAGTTTATCGGCCTCAAGATTAAAATAAATTAGTGAAAACTGAGAAAAGAAATTGAGAAATAGTATATAAAATTAAATTGTGTCTTTAACAGTTGGTTTTAACTGTGAAATTCTGGGGCTTGGTGTCTTTAGGAACAAATGTCACAATGGCAATGGAAGAATTAGTTACATGACTGAAACTGCTCAGTACCCAAATGGTTTGAGAACTACTCTTGGCTTATATCATATTCCACAATTTCTGGCATTTTCTCTGGATTAACTTCTATCTTCAAACTATAACTTTAGTAGCTCTGGTTGCTTCCCTATTCCTCCTCTAATCTTACGAAAGAGAAGTAGACCCTGCTCATTGCGAGGTAAAGGCAAATGACTGCTAGCTAAACTTTTAGAAATCTGCAGCCACATTTGAAAAGACAGTTATTATTCCCTTTCATTTAAGTTCTGAGTTTGTATTAATTGGAAATAATTTTTTTTTTAAATAGTGTATAGTCAAAAAGAAGAGACCTGGAAACCTGAGATAATTGCAAAAATGAGTCTACTAGTAGAAAATGAGATAAGACAAAATATCCATCTTCTTAGAGGAAACCTGAGAATGCTTACATAGAGTAGAGGAGTGTGCATTTAGATAGCAAAATCAGTACATGGCTGAAAAGAAGGCACCCCATGAAAATTAATACATGACCTAATAAAGCTAATAAACTCTACTAACAATCATTCTCTGGTTGTTAAGATGCCATCTATTACTATAAAGAAATACTGCATACTCATAAATTTCACCACGCTGCCTCAAAAACTCTGGATGCTTATAAAAAGTTTTAAATGGAGACAGTCGTTCAGATGTTCAAAGACACTATGAATAGGAACTTTTGAGTCCCTTTATTACATGTTTGAGCATAAATATGTAAAATATAAAAAGTTAAGAGACAGTCAATGTACTGAGTTGGAAGATGAGTATGATAGGTTATCTGCAATTCTAACACTGACATATAATCATGGATTAGCTTACAATGTCAGGTACATTTCTGAGAGCTGCATTTGCTTAATAGTTTTCAGAGAGCAGGACCTCTGATAGTAAGAACAAGATTGAGACGGACATAAGAAAGGTGACAGTTCTTGAAAGTTAAATGATACTTGGGATAACAAAATATATGGAAATTTAACAAGATTAGTTAAGAGTGTTTTAACTTTTAATTTGTTAGCAACCTAAAACATATTTGTAAAAGCAGCTAATTTAGAATTATTTCATAGGAAAGAAAGAATGGCAATCTGCTGAACTCCAAGTGTAGTAGATAGTAGATAAAATAGTAAATAAAAGCCACACATATATTACCATAACAACATATATTAGGAATTCAGAAATGCTAATTTTTTGGTTTATAGATATTACACATTAATAAAAATGAATCTAAATAATCAAAATATTCGTATAAACCATATACATAATTACTATGATAAAAAAGGTTACTCTAAATGTTATCTATTATTTTAATCCAAATAAAGTCAAACTAGTAACACCTGCCTAATTAAAAACTTTGCCTTTGTGAAGAAATATTTTAGTTATATACTTGTTATTTCACTGGGAATTAGAAAAAAAAATAATAATGAATAGTAAGTATGTAGATAATTTGTTCTACTCTATAAAGGGTAAATAAAGCATCCAGGGCTTGAGATAGGGTACAAAGAACGTTTCCATGGTTACATGCTTTCCCATATCAAATTAGAGCAGAATTTGTGTACAAGAGGTTTGTTGACAGCCTACATAGGCCATAAAAAGAATAGAAGGCTAGGAGTTTGAAATCTAAATATACTCTGCAAAGTCTGTTGAGAGAAAGTTGGGTGAAGAAAGCAGCATCAGGAGAGTAGCAGATTAGTTAAGAGTATCAGATGCCATTTTGTAAAAAGATCATTTTTCTTTCAATGCAGCTCGTGAAAGTCTCTTCAAATGTACGGTTAGTTACTCCTTTCTTCATTTCCATAAAGATACCTCAATCTGGTGTCCACCCAAGCTATTAAGAAGAGCCATTATTTGGCATGCTGCTAGAAGCATCAGCTTCACCACCTGCCCAGTCTTGCAGATGTCATTCCACCATATTTGGTTTCAAACATGGGGCCTTCAAAAGGACAGTTAAAGGGCTATGCCACACAAGTGCTGGCCAAGCAAGAGCTTTGTTGTACACCTGCCCCTATTATTCTTAAAGACCATTTAGTAAGAGTGAATTCCCTTTTTAGTCCAAGTTGGGAATTCCAGTTGGGCTAAACAGCATGTTATAAATTATAACATGGTTGGATGTATGGTTAAAGCACTACTCAGCAATTCTGCCATAGAGGGGCACTTTCACATCTTTAAATTTTTCTTTATAACCAGCAAAGGTAGCTGGGCATTTGAATAATTTCCTATTTTATGAACTAGTCCCAAAAGAATTGGGATATTTTACTTGTGTCTCCTGTATTTTTACTACATACAATTGGGGTGGAATATTGTTATAGGATTACTAAAGAAAACTTTTCTACTAAAACTGCTAAAATTACCCAAGATTCTCTTTTTAATATAATCACATACTATGATCTTTAAAATATTTAAAATACTTTAACAGTTTATAAGAACCAAAGTCATATACACATAAAAAACACATACACATACAGAATACCAGATAACATGTACTTTCAAAAGCAGAACTTGTTCAAATTAGCCAATTTCTCTTTTATGTATTCTTAAGTAAATACGGTGGCAATAACATTTCAGTTACTGGTTTTCTGCTGAAAATTATACAGAAAGAATGAGAAGTCATTATGGTATAGGGTATAAATGATTCAAAGGATTTTAATGTACAAATGAACAAATTGACAATTGACCATTAAACTGAAAATTCTGTACATCTGTGTATGTACAGTCCAACCCACATAGCAGATTTTTAAAAGCAATGATTTGGTATGAGTTGTAACCTAAATTAGTACAACATTTGATATGGTTAGTCCAATGATTTCACCTTGATAAAGTGAAAGCAAAAAACAGTGAAGAACACTTATCCACTTCCTTTGTCAAGCACAGTTCAGTTTTATAAGCTGTTGCTTTGTCCTGGTTGGCTGTTTTATGAGTGTTTCTAGATTGGATGGTTGAAAATTTGGGAACTAGAGGCGGAGACAGATTTTTAAAATATTCTAACTTGTGGCAGAGAATAAAGTTTTTGTAAGGAAGGAAAGAAAAATCATGTAGGTGACAGCAGGAATACAGCACCACTGTGTAGACTAAAGGAAATAGCTGTTGCCACATATCATATTCATTCATGTAAGGACTAATGGCTAATGATAACTGCTATAGTGTAGGTTATATCTTTGCATGAGACACTAGATAAGTAATAACTATACTCCAAAATTATTGCCTGAATGGGGAACAGATTATATCTATTTTTTAGTAAACATTTTTTATTTAAGTATGTAAGTATAGTTGGCATACAATCTTATATTGGTTGTATTAGTTTCAGGAGTACAATATAGATATTCGACGTTTTTATACCTTACAATGTAATCACTACACTAATTCTGGTAATCATATGTCACTGTGCGAACTTATCACAATATTATTCACATAATATCCTTCCTCTTTTCACACATTTCCCCACCCCCTAGCTTCTGGTAACCATCCCTTAGATCTCTGTTTCTATGAGTCTGTTTTTATTTGCTTTGTTTATAGATTCTACATATAAGTTAAACCATACAGTATTTGTCTTTCTCTGCCTGACTTCTTTCACTTAGCATTATACCCTCTGGATCCATCCATGTGGTTGCAAATGGGAAGATTTCACTCTTTTTTATTGCTGTGTAATATTCCATTGTACTGCCCCCGCCCCCGCGCCCCCCTCCGCATCTTCTTTAGCTATTCATCTACCGATGGACCCTAGTTTGCTTCCATTATCTTGGTTATTGTAAATAATGTTGCAATGAACACAGGGGTGCATATATCTTTTCAAATTAGTGTTTTCATTTTCTTTGGATAAATACCCAGAAATTGAATTGCTATATCTTTCAATTAATAGTAGTTGTCCATACCAGATATCTCTTAAGGAGACCTGAGTGGATAGGGGAAAAGCTTCTCCTTCTGTCCTAGTAAAAGGTTAAGGGTGTGATGTTCTCTATTGTGGAATGCAGTATTCATGTTTTGTGTAATGTTTTAGATTTATTCCCTCCTAGGCATGTTGAAAACATACTAGGGTTAAGAAATGGCCTAAAACTTATGAACTTTTAACCCTTGAAAATGAGACTGCTTAAATAAAATCCTATCTGTTTATGTATAACTAGGAGCCTTATATTTTTTTTCTTGATTAAGCCTTAAAAATGCACAGATAATTGAATAATTTTGGTGTACATGTGAAACTAATATATAGTGCACAAATTTACAAATGCATTCTGCATTGCAGACATTTACATAAATATTTAATTGGCCAATAAAACCTATCCTAGCCTCCAAATTTATTTTTCTCCCAATCCCATTTAGAATGGGAGACCTGAAGTCACAAAATATAATAATTTTTTTTAACCATATTCTAAAAAGTAAAGTTCAAAAATCTCTGAATGTCAAGAGGACAAACCTCATTTATATGTGCAAATTACTATATCCCTGACAAAAGTTTTCAGTGGAGTCAAAGACTCGGTTAAGTGAGGCATGGGTTAGAAGCATAGGCTAAAATACACCAGGTAAGATAATAAAGAACTTAAAAGGACAAATCACTATTTGTCTCCTTAATTCTTACTCCACACTTAATTTCACGCTAGCTTGCACTTTTGTTCTGAAGTCTTTCCCCAAGCCCTGTCCCACTGATGGTCTCTGTCCAAACTCTATGTTCAAAATGTTCAAGTATTACATGATGGCTTAAATCGAACATTTAATTTGGGGTGAGAAGACGTGGAGACTACAGTAGAAAGCCTCTTTACTCTTCAACTTTGTAGAGTTAAATATATTAGTGGCACTATAATTTAAGACAGATGTGGAAAATTTAGATAGGAATCAGAAGACAGTCATGAAAAATTACTTAAGAGTTGACAAAAGGGACTACTAAGCAGTTAAATAAATTGTTATGATTCCCAGCCTCCATTCATTCTAGCATAGTAGTGTGATTTATAGACACAAATTGGCAAATATCTATAATATTTCTTACATGCAAAGTCAGTTTCTTGTAATAAAAATTGGAAAAGTGGGAGATGATAATGTTAAAATCAGTAAGAATAAAGTGATTTCAGAAAATCTAAATATAATTTAAATGAAATGTCTTCAAGGTATATATATGTATGGTACCTAAATTTTAAAAGTAAGCCTACTTTAGTTAGCTGGACCATCAAATTAAGAATAATTAGATAAATAAAATATACTAATAATATTGAGCTCTTGCATGGGTGGTTGTCTCTGTTTGCATAAAAGGGATACTCTTCTATTCCGTCTTAACTCAGGTATTAAGTTACATTTTAAATTTCAATCTCTTGGTCTAGTACCTAAAAATTAATACCAGTACTTCTTTAAGATATCTTTTAAGTTACCCTAAATTCCTTCTCGATTTCAATAGAATTACTGGTTATGCTCTACAAAAGTAAAATCTTTTGCAGATACCCTAAAAGTATGCATATTGATATACTTATTTTACTGATAATCTTTAGAATAAAAGACTATGGTACTTTTTAAAATGTTCAAGTTTTGCCAAATACTGTATCTCTTGATGCTACTTGAGTCACTTGCATTAAAAAGGCCTTTTATAACACTGTTTATCATATTATTTATATTAAAAGAAATTAATCCAACAGCCAACACAGAAATGAGCTGAAGAGGCAAGTCTTTTCTGTTTTACATTTCACGCTTTCCCCATTAAAGGACAGTTAGATGTATGTTTGTTACTAGAACCGAGAAAGTACAGATTATAAAATTATAACCAAAGCCAAATATTCAACTTGCCTTTCTACAAAAATTTTGCATGTCTGTTTCTTTTCTCATATTTTTGAACCGCTAAATCATCAATGATTTTTTTAAAATTATCAGCGTAAAGAGGAGACTATGAAATGGCTGAAAGAACATGAAGATTTGGTTTCTTCTTTTGTCTTGGCCTTGTTTTTATACATATCTTTTTTAAAAATTAAATTTATTGAGGTGACATTGGTTAAAAATTATATGTTTCAAGTATACAATTCAATAATACATCATCTGTATATTGCCTTATTTGCTCACCACTCAAAGCCAAATCTCCTCTCCGTCACCATATATTTGACTTCCTTTACCCTTATCTACCTCCTCATATCACCCTGAAAACACTCGATCCCTTCATCTTGGACTTTCACTAGAGATGGTATCTCGGGTATATCCCTTAAAACACATTAGAAATGAGATAACTGAAAAGATATCCTAGTACCTTACTTTCTGCGAAGACTTGGCAAAATTTGCTAAATGAGGAAACAAAGCATTTTTAGTAAGCCAGGACTCTGAACACACACTAGGTATTTTCGGCAGGCAAGAGAAGGAACCCTATGATTGCTATACCTATCCTTGCAAATACTTATGCTAAGCATTTTTCCCTGGCTGCCCTTGTTAACCATTAGTAAATACTGACATTCTATTACAAAAGATTTTATGCACTCACTATCTCTCTATTATATACAGGCACATGTGAATGCACAAGCACACACACGTGCAAGCACATCTCAGTGTAACCCCAAAGTCAAGGAGGGTTTGGAACGCTACTGTGTGTATTGAAGGCAGAGAATCTGACCCTGTTGGTTGATTCTGGGAGTCAGCAGTAGAGTCAGAGTAAAAAAGGAGTGGTCATCTGTAAGTTTCCCTGCTATGAAAGCACTCCTAATAAGAGATACTTCAGTGAATGATTAACTTTAATTCTGTAACTCATAATGTTTTATAAGAATAGAAATAAGATTCAAGAAACCTACACACTTAAAAATAAAGCCTTCAGGATAAATGAAGAAAATTTACATCATTTCAATCATTTATGCCCAAGGATTCTTATTTTCAGATGATGTTTATTTTCATAGCACCATCCCCAAATATAATTCCCAAACTCTTTCAACTGTAGTAGTAGTATAAAGCCTTAAAAGACTATTATTTTTCTCTAGACTATGGCATCTACTATGCTGACAATGACATTAGGGATTTTTTGTTCACAAAGATAAAGTTTAGATTCTCACAATTTCAAAACTATGAAAGTGAATTATTTAATATTCTCTAGATAAAACAGGCTATTATTTACACCAGAATATTATTTGTAGTTTGAACATGGCTGGTCATTGTGAAAGTCAAAATTGTGTTAAATTGTTTTTAAGAAAAAAATTCCCTTTTCACCTTTTTACAAGTAACATTAAAACCTGCTGATTGTGTGGGGAAAGAAAGATTCAGTTTACATTTTCTTTTAATAATATAAGATTTTTTTCAAATCAGTGCTTAGGAAGAAATGTGTATCTTGTTAATTTTAAATGCATACTATTTTAATATTTTATTTAAAATCTAAGTAAAATATTCTAAACACTTCTTTGATAGGATAAACTATAGAAAAATAGCAAAATTGAGATTATTGAATAAAGGAAAAAAATGGACAGGTATTAATTTATCTTATTGGTAGACTGTCAATACTCTGGAAATATTATATTTTGCCATCATCATATATTTGACAGACTAGTTAAAATTCATCATTCATATTTACATGTACCAAATGTTAAAACTTATGTAGATTCTTGAAGAACCGTATGTACGCAGCAAGCATTCAATAAATGTTCTGATGACTATAAATTAATGACTATAAATTAATGAGGAGATTAAGGATACTATCTAGATAGGGTACTTAGCCCAATTATTTTATTTTCAAAGTCATTTTCCAAATAAGACATAATAAACTAACGAACAATTAGTAAATGACTTCAAATTATATTTTAAATGACACATAAACATATTTGATAATCTAATGTCATTTGACAAGATAAGGTCATAATATAAACGTATTTTGTACTTAACTGACCCTTGAAGTAAGTAAATTAAACTATTTTTCTAAGTATACTACTTTGAGTATAGTACTTGGAAGTATTTTCTAAAAAATACTAATACTATTTTTTAACCTTATTAGATTTTATACTGTTAGAATTTATTGATGAAGTTTTTTTAAAGTCAATTTTACAAGCAGTGCTAAATGGGTTATTTTCTATTGAACATTAATAAGGTGAGGGTGTATTACCTAATAAATCCCATTTTTAGATAGAGATTATTAAATCAACAGTAGGAGATTTCTAATGAATGTGAGGTGTTATCTCACTTAAAAGAATCATCTTCAGACTTTATAGTTTATAGGGTTATCGTTCTAAAAAGTCAAATTCATACCCATTTTTAAAATTTAAGAGCTACTGCATCAAAAATGAGAAAAATTTTTTTGGAGCTTATCTTCTAAGAATGCTGTTTGAGCAAAACAAGTCATAAACTTCAAATTTAAGAATTTGAAATTTTATTCTGAAAAAGTGATAAAAGCCTTTTGAAAGATTTTATAGATAACTACTGATAGAGAAATTTCATATAACAAATGTTCTCCAAATTTTCAAACATATTTTAATTATATAACAAAACAACTGAATATTGTGAAAAATCATTAATGAAATAGCACGGGAAATTATTTGCTATGGAAAATACTTAATAGGCATGCTGGTATGTTTCCTTTCCTAAGTGCCACTTCAATGAAGGATAACAGTTTGTGATTTCAAAAGATAAATAATGGGAAAGAAAGAGAGAATATAAAAATTAACTTTTACATTAATAGCTGTATTAAATAAAGTTGGATTAAGATGTATTATATATATATATTTATATTTTTATTATGAATTATTTTTATATTATGAACAAAGCAGAATTAACAAATGTAAAAATGAATAATCATGAAAATAAAAAACATTATAAGTTCTTGAAGCCTCTAAAAAACAGTATTATATCTAAAGCTATTAAAATAATGTTTACTAAGATCAAGTTCTTGTGCTCCATCACAAATAAACCCTTTTACTTCCTTATGACCACCTCTGCCCCCTGCTGCCCATAAATTAGTTATCATCTAATCTAATATTTTAAAATAGAATGATTAAGTAAAAACTATAGGAGGTGGAACACACACACAAATTTACTATTTACAAAAGTCTAAATGAACCTAACATTAATATTTTCATCTTTTTCTATAGAATGAGAACAGCTGAAAATATAACAGTATCACTCCAATCAAATTAAAATGTAAAATCAAGAACAAAAACCAAGGTAATTCTTTTCCTACTGGGTAGTATATAACTGTATATGGAACTTTTTTTTAGTCTTAAAAAAAGCACTTAATATTTTTGCAGAGGAAGATAATTATCTATGATTAACAAAATGACTAATTCTTAGCTATACAAATCTAATGTGATAAAAAAACTTCTAAAGAGAACAAGTATTAACTATACGAATTACAGAAAATCTGACTTATTTTTAAATATATTTAAAATTTTGTAACAACACTGACATAGCTGTCAGCAAACAGTTACATTTATTCTATAACTCACAATATATATCATTGACTTCATTCATTTAGTAAATATTTATCTCCAATGAGACTGAATGACAAAACAAAACAGTTTTACAGAAGATACACAGAGCAAAAAATAAGCTGACATAGACATGCTTATTACTTTAAAAAGTTATTCTTTATTATCTATTCTGTGTTAAAGTATATTTCCCAGGGTAGTAATTATATAAGGATGTAATTCTTTATAAGCCTTCAAAAATGCAACTCGTCTAAAACATGGTAAAGGCCAAAATGTTAAAGAAAGTATATGTGAATGCTTTTTAAAAGCTCAATAATAATGTTCTTTACAATATGGTTCTAAAAATGTTTTAAAAATTACTTCAAAACCAATTAAGCTGCTTTAAAATTAAACAGAGTATTTTATTGAGTATATCACCTTAATTAAAAATAAGCATTCTTTTCCAGATTGTTTTAAAAGAGAAAAAAAGAAAAAGAAAAAAGAAAGAAAAAAGAAAAAGCCACAAATGTTTTAATAACAAAGGATCTTAACAATACATTTTATCCTACTTTAGTTTTTCACTAAACATATCTGACCTGATCCGAAACAGAACATTATACTGCTCAGATATAATGTACTTGGTATTGTGACATAAGTATCACAAAAGCTCTTTTTTTAATCAAGCAATCATAATCGTCAGAGCATATGCAAAGAATGAGACCTAAAATACAAGTTAAAATTTTAAGCTACAGGGAAAAGATGTATTATTTCATATGCTATGCACTCAAGAAGACATTTCTATTGCAATTTTCTTACTTCTATTGTGACAGGGGAAAAATTCTAATAGCTTCAGAATCACATGTATTCAGCCTTTTTTTTAAAAAAAAATCTATAAAACATAAAAACAGTTTAATGTTCATTTCCTACAAGAATTCACAGTCAGAAGGCAGTCATCAAAATTTACTACATGTGAGATAAGTAATACTGACAGAGTCCTCTAGCTTCACATTTCCCTTGCATCTGCTTGTTTAACATTACTGTATATTGGAAGAGTGCATTTCTTTTTGTTATAGTGTTCTGACTTACACCATTTAGAGCAATATTAAGTTCTCTGTAGGAATACAGAGAACTTTCCAATGCAGTCTGATAAGATTCAGAGTAGAATTTGCATTATGGAAATAAAGAACTAGAAGCAATAATAAATTTTAGGTTTTTTATAACTAATTTGAAGATAAAAAGACTCAGCATACTGTAAATTTCAATTCGACCTTCAACTCTTCCTTTGTAGTAATATATCTGAATACATTGTTATAGGATTTCTTTAATCCATAGGCTTGAGATATTTGTATATATGTTATTGTGGTACTGACCTCATGGAATTAAGAAACTTAATAACTAGGAAAGATCTTCACAGAAGACTTCTTTGGAAGTCTTAAAGAACTACACCACATAGAATTTCTGAATTAGGCAAAAAGATCATCCAAATGCTTACTGCATTCTGTAACATTTATGTCTATAAAACAGGCAAAACAGGTTGGCACAAGAAAAGATTTACCTTTCTACAGTATGTGTTGTTTACTGAATTAGTCACACCACACACACACACACACACACACACACACACACACACACACACAATTTCACAGAAATCGCATGCTTAACAACAGAGTTTTAATCGGTATCTGAGATCTGAGTTATTGTATGTTACACTTCTCTTTCTTTGATCTTCCTCAGTACTCAGCTCACTGTTAACTGTCCTGGGTGGTCTCCCATCAGGGCTTAGTGACGGGTATCCCTCTCTATTGGCTGCATTCTAGGGATTCCTATCAGCTGTATTCTTACTTGCATGTGACAACTTTATTAGCTCACTCAGATTGTGCTTCACACCATCTCCATAGCACATACACCCTTTCTCAAATAATCACGCTTTTGTAGTTGACTTAGAACAAATAATTATATGAACACTTCAGCTGTTATACTCAATAATAAAGTCGAAATGAAGAGAAATTTCACATTATGTATAAGTCAAAGCTTGGTTTTCATGTTCAGACTAAAAAAAATCAATTCCAGATTGATTTTTGTGTATATATCGTTATTGTCAGAGGATTAATTGATGAATTTTTCATTTGATGAGTCAGGTGAAATAAGCTCTGAGGCACTTAGTGAGCAGAATTCTAATTTACTCTGGTTCTTCAGGCTTTGCAATAAACTCATCAATTTTGATATTTTATCTAAATTTACTCGTATCCAAAACATTCAAAATGAGATTCCAAAGCAAAATAAAAGGTATTTAGTACTGTGAATATTTTTGAGCTCACATATTATATGATTAATGTAATGTGAATGTGAAAACAGATTTAAACCTTTTGAAAGATATTAAACCTTTATCTGGCTCCATCTGTCCACTTTGACTTTTTATTGCACTGTGATCTGAATCTCCACTATATAGCTTGTTTCTATCTATCTACATATCTAAAAAAGTTCTGCATGGCCAATACAATAATATTGCAAATATACTATATCTATAACCTACAAGTGTGAAACTAGTTTCATGAAGTTATGTTTTTATGAAACATAAAAATTATGGAAATGTAATTTGGGTTCTGAAAAAGATGCATTGCCATGATAAGCAAAAATGCTAAAAATTCTAAATAAAATATTTTCAAAGAAAAATTAAACACATTTTTTCTAAAATAATTAATTTAGAATTTCATCATATGCTTCCAAGTGTTTCCTAAAAATAAAGAGTAAAAAAGGATTATTTATACTTCTTAAACACAAACATAATATTTTACAAGGTAGCTGTGTTTCACAAAGGTAACCTGCCACACCTGTAAGACCTTTTATGCATGAATTTTTCATGTAAAGCAAGATAGTTTTAAAAAGAAAGCCTGAGTAAACACACTAGCTTTGAATATGTATTCAAACTGGCATAAACAAGTATTATCAAAGTTCTTTGAAAGATAACTTTCCTCTCCCTCTGGAATTTTCATTTGTACTATTTTTCCAATAATGTCTTTTCACCTTTATGATTTTTCCTGTATTTTCCTCTTTTTGCTTTTAATTTTTTCTGGTTCTAAGGCCTCGCCCTAAGTCTGAGGCTGGTGAAAGCGGATGGGTAGACTGCTCTGATTCCCCACACTTCATCTTCCTAAAAAAAAAGTCCTATATGTAGAACATCTATAGTCAAAAGGGCCAGCACAGCCTCCTTCTAAGTTTAAATTAATCAACAGGATTTTCGTTGGCCAGGAATAAAGTCAGTTATAATGCTCTTCGTCTCCCTGTGCTGTGAACTGTCTTCACAGAACTATCAGCATCAAGGATAGGGAGCAAGGGGTCATGTTCAACTAAGACTAATATAACCTCCTACTTCTCTGTTCTTGCAAGCTTCTCCTTTTCTACTTCTATGACCTTGTCACTTTACTTCATTACTTTGTCCTCCTCAGATACTAGAGCCAATAGCGACAGCATCTGCACAGGAGAATAGCCTGAGCATGAGCCGAATGAAACTGATTCCAAGTCAGTTTTACTGACCTATTACCTACCTCTTTAGAAATGAATAAAAGAGAATGGATTATTTGAGCACTAACCTTGTGCCAGGTTCAGAACTGTCTCTCAAAAGTCAGACTCATATAAGCTATAGCATGAAGACATGTTAAACATGTCTTTCCAAACAACACAACTTTTCTATTTACTCCAAGTAATTTTATTTTGGTTAATTCATATAGTAATCTAAAATTTATGGTTGCCAGTTCAATATTAACTACTATACTAAAGCCTAATATAAAAGAGAACTATTCCTTAAAATGATTACAGTGAATAAGCTATCATGACATTGAATAATATCAACCCCACTAAATGAGTACAAAACTAGTTAAATTAATAAGACACTAGAAAGAAGCTTGGTTTCAGAGTGTGGAACAAATACCAAACCACACTCTCAAGATCAGTCTGCATAAAATATCCTATTCTCTCTAAGCAAGAATACTCATCCAGAAGATTCCCATTACAAGGCTGTCAATCTCACTACTTTAGACTACTCTTCCTCATTGAGAGAGTAAGTAAAGGAAGCTAAAGTAGATAAAGTAGAATCTTATAGATGAGCTGCCTCTTACAAGCTGTCATAAAAGGTTTAACTAATGGTCAAGAAGGGTTTGGGAATCTGTGGATTTTACTTGTTAGTACCACTTAAATTTCTGTTACCATGGCTAACATAGAGCTATGTGAACTACTCAAGAAAATAAGGTTGTGACGTGAATAGACAGACCGGAAATGAGACACTGAAGTTGCCCTTAAATCATAGTAACAATGACGCAAAGAAAATATTTTTAAGGTTTAACAATGCTGAAAGCATTACTAGGAATTTATATTTCTTATTAAGCTGTATGCAGTTGTACTCTGAAATACAACATTCAAAACAGTTACCACCTCATTCGAAATAAATTGTTTTCGTGTTTGATTAAGTAGTGAAAGTGAATATTGACTAAACTTGAAATTACTTGATTTGAAAATACATTTGAATGAACTAAGTAGAGTACTTAAATTATTAAACAATTAGAATAAGATACAATATATTATCGGAAATATGAAAGATAAATAACAAATCATAGTTCTTTTTATCTCTGTAATACTAATCAATTTATACCCAGATCATGAATGAAATGAATTTTGTAATTTCTACCTAACGTGATTTAGATAGAAACTCATTCATACAGGTGGCATTCTGAATAACTGAGGGTTAACCTTTTAACTCTAAAATTTCATTTTAACTTATGAAAATCTTTCTAAAATGTGAAACTTCCCTTAGTAAGTGAGATAATCTAACGCTATCTCAATAACTAGGGTCATCATTACTGAACATTAAATAATTAAACCATTATTTCTATGTTATAACATGATTGGCATGTGATACTGGATTAAGTATGGTGGACATCAAGGGCATCTTATGAAATTTGTTTTCTTGATATTCACTTCTCATAAGAGTAGAAAGTAGAAATGAAAGGAAGAAAGACTTCCTATAACATCACATGATTACTATTTTTATTTAATTATTTACTGAATTAGCAGCTCTCTCTTCAGATGGTCTCTTGACTTCAATATCAGTGTCTTTTACACTTTATCAATGACCATGAGTTTTCCAGATGCATTCAAAAGCACCCTTCATTTATACTGGAAAACCAAGCAATCCTTCTCTTCAAGGTCCTGTTTACCTTCATAAGGTAATACTGCCATCTTGTGGACCTAAAAATATTCCTGGTAAAGATTATCAAAGGTAAGTTGCATTTTCCTAACTACAGGCATAAATAGGTATTACTTCTGAGTATAATGCAGTGTAGGATACTTAAGTATAACCTAGATTTTTCTCTACACTGAACAAAGTCTTTTACATCATCATATAATTAATCTATCCATGATAAAATTCTTGGTTGAGCCAGGTAATCACAAAGATATATGTCTAGTGGCTCCCAAATACAAGTTCACAAAGCTTTGAAGAAGTTTTCATGGATATTAAGGGTCACAAAGAAATGAGAAAAATAATAATGTAATGATTTTCACATAAACCTATGAAATCTAAACATCTGAGAACCACTACTGTAAGCAATGAATTAGGTCCTGAAATCTTTATGATTTTATTACCTTTCTACTCTATTCCCTTAAACTCTCAATTAGTATGTACATACTAGGTTTGTCAAGAAGGGATTTTAAAGGAGAATCAAGATGATAATGAGGAAAGATGCTTTACAATGGGCTGGAGAATCATAATAGGATTTTATATTAGAAACATCCTAGAAGGGAGATGAGGAAGCCAGTATGATGAGAAAGAGGTCTGCCATTGCCGGGTTATTTTTTGATATTTGCTTGTAATACACGAGTCTCTTTACCAGTGTTCTCAATATGTGCAGTGTTCCCAAGTACAGGAAGTGGTGCTGGATACTTCATATACCACACAGAAGTTTAAGTATAAGTGTTACTGCTATTTTGCAGATAAGAAACTATTAATCAGTCTTTATTTTAGGTAGTGCCATATACTATTAAAAATAATTTAATTCACTCTTACAAGTTAGAGTGTTAGAAATTATTATATGGATACTTTTCTTCTACCATTGTGAATTCTGATAAAATGTGATAGTATGTATGCATATAAGCATGAAAAACAGAAGCAAACTGTCAACCAGAAGATTTTTATCAGGGCAATGACTGAAATATAGAAACTAAGAATTACTATTTAACGCATTTTGGCATTTTGTTTTATGCCAAATAAAAATCAAAGCTGCTGTCATCAAGTATACATCTACATTTAAAGAAAGTATAAAATGTGTATTTACAATGTATTAAAACAGTGACTAATATATTGTATTATCTATGCTCTAAGTTTAATAAGGGAATTTAAGCAGTATTTTCAACTGATGGTACTTATGCTTTAAAAGAATATGACCTATTTCAAGGGTAGTGTGAAGCAAAATTAGGAACACATTAGGTTAGCATTAAAAGTCATACTTTGTTCCATCAGTTTGCAATTTCAAGACTCCCTCTGTTTTGGCTTCTTCTTGCTCTGAGCATCAGACAGCTACAAATTATTAGTTTTTTTTTCCCAGAGCCCCCTACCTGCTATACTTTCCTGACCTCAGAAACAGCAAGCTGGAGGAAATATTCCACACAATGCATGTCTTGTATGGACTCAAAACTCTAAGCAGATCCTGAAGCAACATTAATTCAAGGAATTCCATTACTATTTAAAAGATTCAAGGCAAAGGTCTTGCAAGATATGCATCGGTAGTAACAAGGACAAGTGGTAGCTATAAATAAAATTTTACAAAAAAAAAGTATGGACTGTTAAAGCAAAAGAAAGGTAAAATCATAATCATTTGGACTACTCCATTTGTAGCTTAAGTGGAAACAGAATTAGAATTTACAAATGTATCCTTTTCCTTCTTGGGATCAACATTCAGGAAGTTCATTTTATTCATTCTTTCTCTTGAAATATTTACTGAATGCAGACTATTGGCCATGCATAAAGTTACTTGCAAGGGATAAATGATAAGCAAATATAGCCCTTGTCTTTACTGCAGAGAGAAACAAACAGATAATTTTGGCTGCGAAAACTGCACCAAAAGAGAAATAAATATGTCATAAGAACATATAACCGGGATTAACTTAGGGAGCAGTGGAAGGAAGATGGGAAGGTTTCCCTACAAAACTGATATGTAAACTGAGACCTTAAGTTTGGCCAGACTAAAGCACATGAGATAGAGAGTAGATTGAAAAAGGCTGAGAATCAGGTAATTAGTGCACATAAGAGCAATGGAAAGCAATAGAAGAGTTTAAGATGGGAAGTGACATATCAAATATGTGTGTTCAAAGATCATTCTGGCTGCTAAGTGGAGTTGGACTGAAAAGGAATGAGGTGGATGTGGAGTCATTATATGACAAAGGTAGTTAGTAGTCCATGTGAGAGTAGCTGGTAGCTTTAACTGTGATGTGACAGAGAACATAGGGGAACAAGTTTGTAAGGGAGAGAGCAAAGAGCAATGTGTTGAACTCCGGGTCATATCAGTATAAAGAAGCCAGTGAGAGATCCAAGGAGTGATGTTGGCACTTGGATACATGGGTCAGAAGAATGGTTTGGGGTAGGGATTCACATTTGGGAGCTTTAAATGAATCGACAGTAATCGAAGTCATGAAGTAGAAGACACTACCTAGAGAGAGAATGTGAGGTCAGTACAGGGTCTACAGCAAAATGTCAAAAATGTCCAATATTTTAAAAGCGTATGAAAAAGAAGCTAACAAAAGCGACTGAAGGATTAGCCAAAGTGACAATACGCTGTGAAGAATACCCTGTTGAAGGTTTTCTGGTGCTGTGTCCAAATATGTTTCATATGCTAAGGAAATGTCATTAGACACACTTCAGCATCAAAGAAACAATGGGCTTATCTATTTCTGAACTGTTATTTTGAATGGCTATAACAACGTGCTTAAGTTTGAAGTCAGCTCTATTATTATGAATACACATTATCGCTTTTAATCCTCATTAATCACAACAAAATTATGACAAAGGTATTCATATCATCTCCATTTCCTAATATACCTCAGACAAGTTATGTAACCTTCTCTAGGGCACAGTATTTAGTGTCAGCATTTGATCTTGGGCTTGTCCAATTCTAAATTTTAGCCCCTACTGACTTCTCCAATAATAATATTGCATGACATTCCTTCCTACAGCACATTATAGTTTGGCATATATCATCTCATTTAATCCTCTGAATAACTCTGTGAAGGGGCATTATCCCAATTTTAGAAATGAGAAAATGCATTCAGAAGGTCAAGTTACTTATCACAATTCACATAGTTAGTAGGACATAAAGAGAAATGGGAAGCCAGATCATATCACTTCAAGTATGATGCTTTTTCTAGTACTACAGTGACTATGTTCTACAAAAACAAACAAATAAAAAAAAAAACCCACTCCATGTTTTCTTGTTTCACTTAGTCATTCACCAAATTTCAGTGATTGTGTATAATATGTATCATCACTGCAAAAAAAAAAAAAGTATTCTCATTCTGTTTTCAACATTAAAAAAAAATGATTCTTTCACCATCTCTCTTCTTATTCATTTCTCTCCAGCAGCCCTAACTAAAACGTGGCTGTTTCCCAAAGACTCAGCCCTCTGATGTCCTCCTTCTATATTCTCCTTAGGCACATTTATGGTTTTAACTTGTCCCTATTTTTTAATGATTTCCAGTCAAGTTGGTTCCAATTTCACACCTGAGTACTACTTTCTTATGCTTAAATACTTATAATCTCCTTTTTAGATCTCTTTTCTCAAACCAAATCAATCAACAACTAAACTTGTCAATGTATACCCAAAACGATCATCTGCCTTTCCAATTTTTGTCACTGATAATGCCAGTGTCCTGCTCTGTACAAGACTTCCAATGTAAAAAAAATATTAGAGTTGCAGAGAGGAAGCACAGTAGTAGGGGAAAATTGTGTGTACGTGTGATAGTGGTGTCCATTTATCAGATGTGCGACATTGAGCAAGTTGTTTGACGTTATAGGATGAGGGGGTTAGACTAGATATTAAATTTCTTCCAAATTTAAAATTCTATGTTCTTTAGTTCTACTGCTTCTGATATGCAGTCACTAAGTACTAAAATTTTTTTGCTTTGCCACCTTCTCTGGATTCTTTCCTGATTCTCTAACATAGTGATTCTTAACTTTAGCTGTAAACTGTCATCACCTGGGGCGTTTGAAAATACAGTTGACCCTTGAATCCTTGAGTCCTTCCCAGAGCACTTTAATTTCCATTAGGTGCCCTAAATTGCTGGAATTATAAACAGTGAGATAAATAAATATATCTGTCCTTTTCCTCTTTATTACTTGAAAGCAAGTGGGGGTGAGTAAAAAATCTTGCCTCTTTTAAATGTGATTTCTTTTTTTAGAAAGCCAAATTAAAGTTTCATTTAAATTTCTTTACTTAGGAAGCTTTTTGTCTAGACAAAAAGGAACAAGGCCTAAATGGATATATTCACAAATTGATGGTGAGTTTCTTAGAACATCTACATCTCCAAATATACATTTGCTTTTTTTTTTATTAAGATTTCCTGGAAGAAAAAATGTAAATATATATGACATGAAATATATTAAATCAAATAAAAATTTTAAAATTTCACAGGATTCTCTACCGTTTTTATTGAAAAAAATAAATAAATAAACTACTATCGTATAGTCTCCTTGAAGGGTTGTGCCTAGATCACTTTTGGATGCCAGCTTTGGCACATTGTTTGCATAATTAGAGCAGCCATAAAGACTAAGTGCTGCCTCACTGCTAGTGTGCCTTAAATGATTTACGTGTATTATTTTACTTAACTTCATAATGAACCTGAGAGCTGGTAGTAATGCTATGCCCCCTTTTCAGATGAGGAAACTGAACTTCAGCAAGTTTGAGTAATTAAAAGTAAAAATATACATAGATCATAATCTATACACATATGAATATATACATTAAAATCTATATAACTTTAGGGAAAAAGTTGGAAGGATATCCATCAAATTGTTACTCAAGATTACCTCTGGCATGGGATAGGAGTGGGAGCAGATTTCATTTCTTATTTTTTTAATTGCAAAAGACTGTAGATATATATATATATATATATATAGATACACACACATATGTATGTGTGTGTGTGTGTGTGTGTGTTTTACCTTTAGTGTTTTTCAGCACTGTTACAAATATTTTTTAAAAAGGAAATAAAGAACATCGTCACTCTGAACGGATATAGATATCCTTTAAGTGAAACATGAGTGTTAATGAAGTTTATTATATGTAATATGTATCCATAAGGAAACATACAAAAGCTTATGTACCAATGTTAGTAAAAGGGAAAGAAAGGAAAAAAAAAAGTGGAAAGTTTTGAACAGCGAAAGAACATCCAATTTGTGTTTTCTTAGGAAGTTTATTCATATAGGAATAGGTATGACTATTTGAAGGCACAGAAAGTAGATGGAATACTATTTGGATGGACTGAGTGTGAGGTGAGGTCTTCACAGAACCTTAATTACTCTACTTGTAGGTACACAATACAATTTTAACATGTTTTCATAGATCAAATCAAAAAATACTAACAAATCGTTGGTGGGGGAGGGGATGAAAAAAAAGCACAGGGGCGTGAAGAAGGGGAGGGAAGAAATAAAAGAAAGGTTAAGTAAATGGCCTCATTGTACCCAAAAACTTACTGATAAATCCAGGATCTGATGCCCAAGTTCTATAACTATTAAATGCCACTGCCTTCTTGGCCTCCCTTAGGAACTGTATACTTAATAGGTAACCAGAGAAATGAATGTGAATCTTCCAGTGAAGTTTGGCATACGGGTTATTTAGACTGCTTGGAGAGAACTGCAGAGAAAGTGCCAATTTGTAATCCACTGAAAAAGCTTCTAATTTCATCAAGAGAGTTGAGGAATCCCATAACCCACCAATTGGTTTATTTGCCAATACATATATTCCGAACAATTGTTTTCAGGAAGGCAGAAGAAGATACTGAGGAAGAAAAACCAAGAGATAAGGAAATAAATAGGTAAAAGTAAGTATACCCATAAACCACTGAAGTGTTAAAAGCCTTGTTTTGTGGCTCTACCCAGAGGGTTTATCTTGGGGGGTGGGGGGAAGGGTTGCAGGGAAGAAACATGTAACTCATAAACAGGTTGGGCATGCAACCTTGTGAAAGTATTAAATCAGAGGGACTTCGAAGATGACCTCTGCTTTTCACCAGCACACTGTAGCTCACTGAAAGAAACTGTGTCACCTTCACACATGCACAGTCTATTCCATGCCTTCAAGGAGTGTACAATGAATGTAGACATTGAGTGCTGTCAAGTGTAAAAGACTGAATGTTTCTCCTGAATGTTTATCACTAGATGAGGATGATCAATCTTACATTAGTATAACTGAAAGCATTTCCAAGGTTTTCAGAAAGTATAGCTATTTAAAGAAAAAAAAATGCTTAGAAGCTTAATTCTTAATGTTCAAATCCCATTTCTCCCATGGAATGATAAATTTTAGACTGCTATAAATTATGATTAATTCTATTTGTACCTATTAGTTATAAGAATGATGACTAAAAGATATTGGATCACAGAAAATACATGTTAAGATTGTGATATAATTGCCACTTCCTTAATACACACACAGTACTGTACTAGACTGTGATGGTAAAAAACTGTCTTTAAAGACTCTAGAGAATGAAAAATTTTCAATTTTATTTAAAGTATCCAAGCTGAAGTTGTAGTAAACAGTATATGTCAAAACGAACCATTATATTGGGTGGACAATGCCTAGTACATGAGTCTTAAACACAATGTGTTGACACTCCCCATGACATGCTAAGACATATTAGTTTAGGGTTCTTAGGTTCAGAAAGCTGAAGTGGCTACCCTAAGTCACACAGCTAGTAAAGTGTGACATAGCAAAGATAACTACAAAATCTGTGATACTCCTCCTTGAGATGTGTGGTCTTAGACCCCTCTTCTTGAATCTGGGCTGACCTATGACTACTTTGTCCAACAGAGTATGATGATAGCAGAACTATACCAGTTCCAGGCCTAACTTTGAAGAGGACTGGCAGTTTCTGCATCCTTCCTACATGAGCCCTCACATATGAAGTCTGACTACCAGAGGTTGCTATGCCACAAGTTATTAAAATACGAGTATTACTGAAGTACCAATCGCCTAACTATTAAACTATTTCACTCTTAAAGCGTGACTAACTTTCATGACAGTCCAGCAGAATGAAAAGCTCCATGAAAGCTGAGATTTTGGACTATTAACTGATATATCCCCATTATCTAAAAACAGTGCTTCATATATACATCTGATATGTTCAATAAATATGTCAAGTGAATGATAAGTATTCTACAAATAAGTATTAGAAAAGAGGCTCAACCTATCCTTTACCACCTAAGATGATAAACATTATCTCCAATGTAGTTGGTGGAAAACTAATCTCAAGTTAAGACAAAGTAAATTTTGAAGAGCCCTAATCTTGTTTTACTAATGATGGGGCTTTCACTATTAAAGACCAGCTTTTTTGATTTCCCAAGTATCATGACTTTTGTCTTTTCTATTATAGAATCGGTTTTATGATTATCTGAGTGAAGACATCAATATTCTCAAAAAGCACAGCTTATACTATTAAGTTTCAGATCACAGCATAAAAATATAGAGTGCCATACATTGAAGATATCTTCCACTTGCCATGCCTGAATAGTCCATGGAGACAATGTTTTTCCAGCTTCACATAAGCAATTTCCAATGCTTAAGTATCATTTTAATATGCCTTATACACTAGCAAATATGGCATATTTTAACTTCCATTCTGAAGAAAATAAAAAAGAGTGCTTTCTTTTGCTCTCATTCTTGTGCATTTATCTAGGTGATTCATGTAGCAAAACCCTCTTCTGCAAAAATTCACTGCGGATTGATGGTTCACTCCAGATGGGCTGTGGTGGATGTGATAAAATGCAAATGTGAATTTCTTCAATGCTAATTCTTCAAGGAAGCCAATCCTAAGGCAGGATGTGTGGACCAAATGAGGATATTAACAACATGTACTTTGAATGAAGATGTTTTTTAAGTACTAACAAGCTTTTGGTGCAGGTGAACTCTATTAGCTCAGGTGAGCATATGACAGGCAAGAGGAGAAACTGTACAAGAGAAGAAATGTTAAAGGTAAGATGTGAAGATAACGGTGAGGTCGAGGTGAGCACAAACTTATATCAAGAGATCCGAGCAGGACAACATAAGCAAAAGCAGAGGAAGAAAATAATGCAGGAGATTCAGCTATGTTGGAAAGTAGGTCATTGAAACGAAAAGGCTCGTCCCACAACAAGAGAGCCTGAAAAAGGATCTACTTCTCAAAACAAAACAAAACAAAACAAAACAAAACTAAATTAAACTAAACTAAACTAAAAGAATTCAGCTTGTGTTGGCAGCAAGGTAAAGTATATGGAAGTAGAAAAGTGAAAGAGACAGAAAAGAGAGAGTAAGAAATGAATATGCTCCTAATGCATATTTTAAAATCTGTATTTTTAAAGCATCCCTAGTGAATTAGGAGAACTTGGAAAAGGGTGCCAGAGGAGTCAGCTGTGGAGTGACATCTGGATTTTAGACCTCAGGTCCACTGTTAGGGGGCACTCGTAGCCCTCACTCACTGGTCTCCACATGGATTAATAATTCTTGCCTTGCTCCTCCCTCTAGCTCATTCTTCCCTGATGTATGGGTGGTGACCTCTGTGATTGGTGAACTGCTGTTTGTGAGCTTCTTCCCACCTGGACAGCAAGCTGCTCATAGAAAGCACACATCATCACTGCTGCTCAGTGCCATAGGTTTCACATGGCAAGGCCTGCAGGTAAGTCTGCGGAATTCTGGGAAGAAATATCAGCTAACCCATTTGGCTAGTAGATCTAATCTATGTCCAACCTATTATTAATCAGTTATAAAAAGATGATACACTGATCTCTATCATCTTTTTTTTCCCCTCAATGGGTTCTAAATTTAGGTGGAGAAAAGAAAGCTCCATCCCAATTTCAGAGGTGTTAAAATATAAACAAAACATGCATCTTAGAGTTGACAAAACACAGTAATTTGATACCTTAGTATTACGACTTACTAATTTTTGTGAATGTATATATAGACATAAGAAAGAGAGAAGAGGGAGAGAGAAGAGAGAAAGAAAAAAGAGAGAGAGCAACAGATTATTAATATTCAACTATCGATTATCCAAATAAGAGCTTATCTACAAAAATACTTAAATTTTAAGTAGATATAGAGGCTCTACTTGGGTTTCAATTCTAAAATTGACATTACCAAACTCCTTATTTTTTCCTAATGGAATACAACATTTAGTCCAGCAGGAACTAGAAGTTTTATCCACTTAGGCTTAGGGACTAGGGTAATAAGTTTTATAAACACTTGATTATTTTTCTATAACTCTGAAAGAACTGCTGAGATTGGTCTTTTGCATCAATCTCATTGTAATGCTATTTATCCAAAATATGAAATGGGAAACATGAAAGAATTGTTTAAGGAGGAAGAACAGAGGTGATTTTAGAGTTCGATTTTCACACTGAGACTTCATTAGTTTGATTGAAGTGTTTGTTATGAGTATCCTGAATGTCTGATGGACCCACATTAACTTTAAATTCAAATTCACCCATAGGCAAATATAAATGAGATTTAGATGTTTATTCCTACTATTTATTCTCACCTTCCTTAAAATATGGTGGCCTAAGAAATTTTTCCCAAATAAACAAGATATTGGATCTTACACTATTTCTGTGTAAAGTACTTTTCTTCAAAGCACAATGCATATTACAAATAAAATATAGTGATAAAAACACAAGTATTATGGGTTTCTTTATTATCTAAATATGGTCAAAGAGATCTAAATGAACAGATCATAACAGATTTTTTAAAACGTATTTTTCCAACTTTTAGAATAAGAGTTAATTAAATTTTAATCTATTGTGTAATTGATAAATGGATATATAGGACACAATAACTACATATTTAGAATAGTATTTTATCAAACTTCCTAGTATAGATAAGGTAGCTTTGTTTTAATAAAAACTGCAGTACCAACAAAAAATATTGATGGGATATATGAAAAAATACCAAGGCATGTACTATGTTAGAGAAAAAATAATACTCTTATTACACTCTCCTTGTACCTATTTTCTGTGTTGAAATAGGCAGTTTATAAACTCCTCAATGTAGAACAAAGTCAATTGGCAGTCCTTAAATTCTATTAAAAGAAAAAAATTTTGTTTGGTAGTAGCCTTTTTGCATCACTCTCCAAATTAAAAAACAAATAAGTGGAAAAATGCTTAATTGCAATGGATTCCTGCATTAAAATTAATACTTTTCTACCATTATAGATTCAGAATCGTTTCTAATAATGCTACAACTCCCAAACACTGTAAAATAATTTTGTTCTTTTCATATCAATGCATTTTCATTTTCACTAGAACTAATTACCTTTAAATAAATGATTCAGAGATGTCAAAAGCGACTCTCAGGGAATGTTTCAAGAGGTCCCAGTTTCCTGAATTATAGTCTAGAACATCTGCTTAGCAATCTGGCAAGTAGTAGGAAGCCAAAACAGAGCATCTCATATATAGTAGTTGTATCTGACCTCAAGTATGTGACAGCTGGCTATTTGCCTATAACCTTTATACTGTAAAAATATAAAATTCTGTATGCAAGAGAGACTAGTAAAAACAAGAGTGCCAACACCAGAAGTATAGAGTGTAAAAGGAAAACAAGTTGCTTTAGAAAGAAGAATTGTTGGCTTCTTCATGCCAAAGGAATTAAAAAATACTGTTAAAAGAACTTAGAAAGGAAATTTAAAGCAACTAAAAACTTGATTTTTTTCTTACAACCAGAAAAACAAAACTAAACAAATGTAAAAAGTAAAACCTGTTATAAAACTGGAGAAAATAAAATTAAAACTTAAATTGGACTGTCCCATAAATGAAGTGCTTAAGATACAAACAGTCAGAGAAGCACTCTAGGATAGAATCAAAAAGAAATGAGTTTATCAACTACATAAGTACAAATTAATTCTCTTCAAAATGGAAGACAGCAGTTATAAGCCACTTGACATATACTCTTAAACCAGGCATAAACATATCAGCTGGAGGGTGTCCATAAGTGGACTGGTGAGTGTTGCAAGTAAACAATCTCACACTGTTAAAGACACCAGTAGTCTCAACCTGATCTTCCCTAATCAGCAGGGTTATGACACTTACATGACCAGACAGGAAATGACACTCAGGTTCAGTCCAGTCTAGATTCAAATTGATCTTGAGATTTTTGACTAGTTCCAGATTTAGAGGTCTAGAAACATATTACTATTTTATGAGATCTAATCTTATATGAGATCATGGCTGACCCCCAATTATTAATAACATATATACATCTTATAAATCCTCTTAATGAAAAGGGAATTTTCATGAAATTCAAAATTATTTCAAAGGTGATTGTAAATATACTTAATAATATGTAGATTTTATGAGAGCCTGTATTGGATAGTTGAAATAAAGATAATGGAAATAACTGATAAGATATGAAACATATGAAGGTTATGCTTGAAGCAATGGTGGAAGCCTTATACAACAATGTCCTACTTATCAAGCAGTCAGATTGCAGTACCCTCAATCATCCAATACTGCTGAAGCCAGAAAAGAATATCCAGCGATGTTTACACTAATCTTCAAGTCTTGGATGTAAAAGGTATACCAGTAGGTAAAAACTACTCTTACTGAAATCATACCTCAAACAATTAAAGAATGACTTACCTGTGAGAAGAATATTAAGAAACCAAAAAATGCAGAGATTAGAAAGGTAGTTTTCAGAGATAAGGAAAAGCAAGAGCAGAGGTAACATAATAAGTACACAGAATAAATGTTTGCAAACACATACACAGAATATCAATGGCTACTTCGTTATATTTTCATTTGAAATATGATGCTCCTTAAATAATATTTATTTATAATTCCTTAAATTAAATTAGTATGTCTCTTGAGTAATAAAAAATGAATTGACTTTATTTCAGTATATTTGCCATGCTTAAACATGGTGTACTAAAGGCATGTCTAGAAGTAATGAAAGGCAAATTAAAATTATTGCTCTAACAATAAGAAAGCAAGCTGAAAACTCATTTTTTAAGCCCTCAAACATTTTAAATCCTTCTAATTGAAATCTTTTTTTTAATATTTCTAAATGGGTATTTCCCTTTTTAAGAAAAAAATTTCCCCATTAAAAATCTGTGATCGCTAGAATACAGGGTGAGAGATAATGGAGGCCAATGAAAAACCTGAAAAGCTTTATAAAACCTTTTACGAAATTAGCTTTACTTTCCCTCTTCTTGAAATCTAAAGAAAAGGAGCAAAGCTCAGGTAAGAGATAAGAATAACTCAAGAAAATAAAACTGTCCTATCATCAACAAATATATTTTATTCTCAGAAAACATCTAGATGTAGTTATTAATAGTTATTTACCGATGGTAAAAATATTTATAAATGATAATAAATTAATCTTATATGGCAGTAATAAAAAAAAAAGTATACTTGTTGAGTATGACCACTGCCCAATGGTAAAATATGGTCACTGTATACTGCATGCTATAAAACATAGAGGACCACTTTGAACCATAATTATATTTTCCTTTCTTTAAATCTCCTTCATGACCATAATTCTGCTTTCAGAGAAGAAGTTAAAATACCTAGTATTGATTATATTTTGATCAAAACTACATAGAACAAATGTTCAGCAATTATTTTATTTGCTCTTAATCCCAAACATCAATTCAGGAATAGTCTTAGTAACTCAATTCATTAAACAAACAAACAAAGATTTAATATAAGGCACAGTGAATTTAAATTAGTGGTAAAGGTAAATTAGTAATTTTCCATACAATTATGAGTCCTTTTTCTAGTCTCTACCTATTAGGATTTTTTAAAAATTCTTTTATGTAAGTAGTTCTTAAATATATGATTTTAGTACTTGTAGTTATTACCTCCTGGTGTTACCTTTTACCATTTCAGACTTGAAGCATGAGATACCAGTGTAACATAATTAGATATACTTTTCTGAATAAGCAAAGACTCGGAAACTGAAATCAAGGTTGAAAATTTCTACAAAGGCTAGCCTAAAAATAAATTAATTTCATTTTCAAAAATCATGTCTCTATTTCTAAATAACTCATGACAGCAAATCTTGAATGACTTCATGAATCTGTAGCTTTACAAAAATCAACAAATTGCTCCGTTTTTCAATTCGTGTTTTCTTCACATTGCTAAAATGAATGAGGTTCTCAGGAAGGAAAAGCGTTTATTTCATCTGAGTTAAACTACATTGCCAAGACAAAATCAACTACACCTTCCAAAAAATCATATACAACAGGATACTAAACTAAGAAATTACTTTACTAATGCTGGTATTATACGCAATAAGTTACTAAGCTAAGGAAGTACCTTTACTAATACTAACAAATGAATAACTTTCCTACTGAAGCTTCTAGTATCATCATAGCAACTTTGTCAAATATATGGCACTCAATAAATAAAGGGTTTAGGTCAAGTTTTCCCTAATTTTTTATAAAAATTCTTTTTGTTTTTATAACAGCATGTAAAAAGATTTCCATACTCATTATTCAAATTGGAGACTTATAAATATAAAATCTGGCTTTTATATACTTTAAAACTGTGACATAGGCATCTAAGTATGCTTTATTTTATAAATGGAGAAAAAGATGCCTAACTAGCTAAATAACTTTTCTAAGGTACAGAGCAAATTAGTAAGTAAAGTAAGCCAAAGCTGAATTACAATTATTTCCCGACACCACTTCAGAACAAGCAATAGGAGTACATCAGAAGGATGGCAGAAATGAACAAAAGGACTAAAGCTACTCTTAAATAACTTACGTTAAAAAAAAAAAAATCAAATGCAAGAAAATAGCAAATAAGATAATCCTTATCCCAATAGGAATGTACGTATTCCTTCTTACAGATAGGTGGTTATTGCCTGCTTCCTAACTCCCACTTTACAGTTCATCAACTACTCTTCTTCCCAACTTCCTTTTTCTCCCCAGTCCTCAGGGCTACCCTTCCAACTATCTAACTTATGCCTTTCTAATTCTATATAACCAGAGGATCTCTATTTGACTTACTAAATACTCTACTCCATACCAAGTCTTCTAATTCAAAGTCTCCTCCTATAAGGCATTTACTTATATATATCCAGACATGGGTGAGCCTATTTATTGCCTGAAATTTTTGAACTCAGACATACATATTGAATGATAAGCTGCTGAAGATGTTTATGTGCCAGGTGCTTCATTAGTTATGTATTTTCAATTAGTAGCAATACTTTAGTATAACAACCTCCTCTCTCCATTCCCCAAGAAGTAAATGGTCTCTTAATGAATACATTAACACAAAAGATCTCTGTAATATATCTTTTGCAAAAAAAAAAAAAAAAAAAAAAGTAATTAAATTTTTAATATTAGAAGAAAATAAAAGGACAGATAAAATATTTTTGAGGAATAAAACCATGTTTTCCTATATTTTGATTTCTTAAAGTGGGACATGCCTGTCAGAAAAAAAAAATTATAAAAATAGAAATAAGGAATCAATTTAAAACCTAAGAAGACTAATTCAGATTATCTAGTAACCACCTTTGTTAAAAAAAAAAAAAATGAGGAAAACTTATTTTCATTAAAAAAATAATTTCCCTAAACTAATTTCCAAAAAATTTCTTAATGAAAATTTCAAAAAGTTAAATGTAGCAGTTAGTGCTTTGGGAGAGAAAAGCATGAAAATATTGTAGAATATTTTAAATATTGATGTGAACATATTAAATATCCATATATTTTATATCTTTCTATAGCATTATAAAATGGTAGTAGAGATATTTTACCCAACCAAATACAATGTTTTTTTAGTCTCAGTGTAGGTTTTATAAGACCATGTCCATTGCCATTCATAATTTTTTCCACAATTACCTAATGAGCTCCTTGCTTAGTGGCCTTTCAACAAATATATTTAGAAAAAAGAATATATGAAAGTAATGCAAGTTAAATCACAGTATAAATTAATGTACATATTAGGAGATATTTTAATGTTATTAGTTATGCTTTTTATTGTAATTTTATAAAATGGGACTTAGAATCATCACTAAATTAATTCTACAAATCGTCTGCATGACCAAGCATACCTATCATTGCAACAGAGTCATAAGATGGAGAATCAGAAAGTGGTGGCACAGGCGTTATGACAAACAAATGGCTTGGGACAAGTATGGTGGCATATGCACCTCGAAAAAAAATGTCTAAAATTAGATTATCAACTTCCTCAATGTTAAAAATTCACTCCTCTTCAGTACTCAACTCAGTTAATGATAATACCATCACTTCTATTACACAAATCAGAAACCCAAGTGTTATATTTGATTCTTTCACTTTCCACATGAAATCAATCAGCATAATATCGCTTGTACCTCTCCAGTTCTACACATGCCCACTGGTTTCTCAGTTCAGGCTACCATTTTTGCTCACATGTATTATTTCAGCAGTATCTTACTGGTCACCCATGGAATCTGCTCTTTAGGCTTGTGCCAGAATTACCTTTCTAAAACACAAATTTGACCTTGTCATTTCCTTATTTAGAAACCACTGAATGTTGTTCCATAACCATTAAGATAATTTATAAATACATTAAGAGAATCTATCAGGCCCTGATGATCTCTGGAGCCTTAGTCTTATACTCTCCCTCTGACACCAAACTCTACGTTCAAGCTTTATTCAATTAATCCCTCTATCTGGAATACCTCTTCCCACCTCCAAGTGCCTCCTCACACTTGAGGACTTTCTGTCACTTGCTCGGAGAAGCATTGAAAGATGGCATTAAGAGGTAATTTCAATGTGTTCACCTATGGTACCCTATGCTTATAGTTTTTGGTACATATCACACTGTACTGATTTGCCTGTCTCCCTCATTAAACCACAATGCCTTGAGGGCAGGTACTATGTTTCCTTTATCACTATACCTCCCTAAACTTAGATGATGCTTGGCCTTCAATACTTGATGGATATATTAAGAGATAGATAAAAGGATGGATTTCACAGAGTAAGAAGGTTAGAACAAAATTTTTGCCATTAAGAACTCTTGAGTTTACAAAAAAAAAAAATTCAGAAAGTTTATGTTTCTACTTTCTAGGTGCAATTACTCCTGGAGAATGAAATAACAAGCCTATCTACAACCTCCAAGGTCATGCTAAAGCCAACTTAATCCCATGTCCTCTGGGCCCTAGAATAGTTGATAATATGAATCCAGATAAATCATTGCCAATACAATTAGATACACAGAAGAGACCTGTCCTATTGTTACAGAAATAAGATATAGGTGGCAGGATTTGCAGAAGAAAAGGAACTAAACCACAACAAAACAAAAAACTAATTACCACCTCTACCTTTATCATTATTAATATTAATTAACTACTTATCACCTGACATCCATTATAATAAGAACTGTATACATTATGTTTGTATTTAAAAACAGAGGAACTGAAATCACACACTATTATCTTTAATAGATCTAACAAAAAGAATGGTGCTTGCCAATAAGCCATCACCTTTCTCTCTTTCATTAATGAAAATTAATTTATCCCTCCATCCATATAGTTTTAAAAATCAGCCTTAGGCACAGTGGTAAGTGCTTTTCATACATTTTGTCATTTAATCTTCCGAATAACCTGCTGAGTTTATGTTATTATCATGATCATTTTACAGATTAGAAAACCAAGACTAAACAGTCGAAAACACTTGACCAAATCACACAACTATTAAGTCACTAAAACTTGTGACTAGAAACGTTCAAAAGGAGAATAGTTTAGGAAAGCCAAGACTAGTAACTAGGAATGTCAGCCCCAAAGCCTATGTTCTTATACACTAAACTGTACTGCCAGACGATGAAAATGAATGGCCCCTGTTCTAAATGAGCTCACAGGTTAGTTGGAAACAAGCACATCATAAAATTTGACAAAATAGATGGCTATTATAATTCAAGTTGCTACAAGGTGCAGTGTGGTGCATATTCCTAAACAAAGTAATAGGATATAGTATTTAGCTGTAGTATTTAGGAGGTGTAACTGTACTATTCCCAAACATGAAGAAAGTAACAAATTTGAGTTGTAGAAACTCAAGATGAGACAATGATGTGGCTTTCTTCTAAATGCTTCTTTAAAACAATTCTAATGTTAAAATTATTTATCATAAAACAATTCAAATGTATCTGAATATAAGGAAAAAAAAGGCCTTATGTAAGGGGCGATATTAGAGTTAATGAAAGAGTTCTCAGGGAAAAAAAAGAAAGGAATTAAGACTACATATACAAACAACTATTTATTATTACGTAATTTCTTTTTGAAAGCAATCAACTTCCACTACTTATGGTATTTAACAGATTTGTGCATCAGGAAGCATACAATCTAACAAATTAACACCATTTATGTCAATTTTTCCCTCATAAAATTGTTTCTGTAGTATGTTGCAACAAAATGCTTAAGCAAAATGATTCATCTGAAAAATAACAATAAAATTTCTTAATAGATAAATTCTATAGCTAAATCTCCTCTCTTGCTAAATGAACTAATTTATTTAATTTAGTCATCAAAAAATATAAACACTATACTAGTTTTTCATTTTCAATATTAAATTTTGTAATTTATTTACACCAAAATAATAAAAAGAGGAGCCTTAGAAATCACTGGGTCAGTATTTTTAATTGTTTACAGTACTGACTACCTCAAAATACCACCTTTTTAAAAAAACTGATTCATAGCTTTAAGCTTGTAAATGTATTGTTGTAAATGCTTCCTATGCAACCCAATTTTTTCTTTAAAGTAAACACTGCAAATTGCCTTGGATGGGCGACAATGAAAAAGCAACACCATTTATTAATTTTGTATAAGTTATCCTCCACCCCTGAGATTTCTTGGAGCTGAAAAGCATGTCTGAATTTCACCATACAGCGCCACAGGCAGAAAGTGAGAGAAACTAAATAAATGCATCCTGAAGGGATAAAAAATGCCTGCAGCAGCAAATGACCTACTACATACCTCTCTATATAGGCTTTGATGTTCTAATTTGTTAATTTCTGGGGAAAAAAGACAATTACTAATAGTATAAGTTTGTTCTGATAGAATTATTTAATTTTAAGTTTTTGATGGCAAACACACTGTTCAAAAGGGCAGGACATTTTCAAACCATTATAATGCTAAGTAAATGTGCATGAAAAGGTTAATGAAAAGACATTTTCTTACTATGAGAAAATATAAACTAAGCAGTACATTAAACTTTCCTTAAGAAAATTTTTAAAAATTTTAAAAATAGTCTTGGCATTTGTTTCTCTGGATAAATAGTCTCTTAAATATAAGCAATTTATTGTAAGAAAGATAATTTTATTCAAATATGCAGTTCATGATATGAATAAGCAAGTACTCCTTTCCCAATAGAATTGACGAGTCTTTCAAATAATGGCTTTTTTAAAAAAAAAAATCAACCCTACTGGATTAGCAATTTGAATTTTAACATACACAGATATTTGTAAGTGTGTTTTTATATATGATATAAATGTAAAAATGTTTTAAAACATCTATTTTAATAACAAAGTGATCCTTATTAAAATGAGTTATTATTTATTATCCCATGTTCAAGGTGCACCATATCAGAAATATACATAACTTCAAATCCTAAAATGTATCCTTAATTTTTAACCAAGTTTCTAATCTTTATATGTAACCATAAAGATAACAATTTAATAGAATTGTTTTAAGTAGACATAAAGATATCAACTTAATAAAATTCTTTTACAAGCTTCCATCACACCATTAAGTATGAGAAAACTGTAAAAATTATTTAAAAAGTAATGGTCTTCTTAATCAAAAGAAAAAGCAAAGTTGAATTGCTTGCTTAACAGTATTTTCCCTAATTTTAAAAATAAGTTTCTTTGGGAGACACATATTATTTATCATTCTCAATGTGCTACTGCAGAAATAAAAGCCTGAAGAAGAGCTTCTTACAAATGTTAATTTTCTCCAGTGATGTTAAGAGAATATTTAATTCTGTAGTTTTGATTTATAAAATAATAAATTGTGAAATAACTTATTTTCATTCAGAATTTAAATTACAGCATGTGTGTTCATTATAATTTAAAGTAAAATACAGTAGTTTGCTATGCCATTTCTATATGGCCTTCCTAACTTAAATTGGCTTAAACCTTATGATCTTATTAAAGCATTTGAATGACCTTGAAACGATATTAGTATTTTAAAAATTGCATAATGTATACCTAATACAATACTACTTAGTCACTTAAACTAATGTGCAAGAACCATACTTTCATAAACAAATCGCCTTGTGTCCTTTTCAGTAAACATTATTACTTTTTTAAAATTTTTTTATGAATAATACTTAGTCTTCTTCCACAGACTTCAAGCTTCACGAGGCATAATCATCCCTGTACTATATCCATTTCATAAACAAGGTATCTTTTCGTTTTCAATAAGGATTATAAACACAAAGCAACAATAAAGATCCTAAAATTGTTCACATCTGAATACATATTTGGGTATGGGGTAAATGATTCTATTTACATTTGAAGTAAACTAATAAGAGTTTATTTATTTTAAATATAAAAGTATGCCAAAGTACTCCATCTAATTCTTTAAACACGTCACTACAATTTTTAGTAGTAATTATTTTATGTCCAAAAAACAAAAGATTATGCATTCTATTTTAAAAAGAGTTAAAATACTGGCCTGTTACTATTCAAAATTACTGTTGAAATTCAGTCTTAATTTAAGGAAGTTTTTATTGCAAATAAAAAAATAAGTAATTAATGTCTTTTTCATATTAAATCTTTAACTCACAAGTAGACATTAATTAGAATTTCTAATATCTCATATTGAAATAGGTAATTTATCTAAGAAATAAATATGTTATGCCCTTTTATTTTTACATCATGTAAACAGTTGAATAAAATCACCAAATAACAACAGAAACATGAAATACTACTGCACAATACCCCCTGGAAACGAATATTATTTATCCTTAAATTCATTTAACATTATTTTCTTTAACAAATGTTATTTTAGTAATTAGTAAATATAATGCATTTATGTAACTCTTGGTCACTTAAACTAATGTGCAAAGCCATACTTTCATAAACAAATTGCCTACCTTCCCTAATTTACAGTCTCAATGATTTCAAGTAAAAGTTTATACCATTTCCTACTATTAAAGGCTGACACTCTTTCCATTTTAGTTCTTCTCAAATTAAAGTCACTTAAGGGGATAAATTGATAAATACTGGGAGTAATTAAGTTTTCAAAATTATGTTCAAGATAAAATATAAAGAAAAGTACAATGAAAAATGCAAAGCTCAGCTATCTTTAATCTTTTCTTGCTAAACAGTCTATTTAAGAATTGTCAACTAATTATTCTGTTTTATTGATGACAATTTTCTCTAGGGAAGTCATTTTAAAAGTTTAACCTCAGAGCAAGTCATGGCTTCTCCAATCTCTGAAAGTGTCCAGAGCATTGATTATAACTGCAGGAGGTATTACCTTCTACCCAGAGAATCTCACCCTGCAGAATCTCACACTCTCTCACTCCCCAAACAGCTTTGATTCAGTAATTCAAACTGCTTCAGCTGATATTAAAGGAAGGACCACAGAAAAGGGATCAGCAGTTAAAACGAAATAAAAAGGGTAAGGAGGAATACAGATCGTGGATATAACAGCACAAAGCTCAACGAGTAAAGCAGATTTGAAAAACACAGTGACTCAAAAAAGGACAACATGCCAGAAATTAAACAAGATTTTTATGTTTGCTTTCTATGCATTTAAACTCATCTCAACCTCCATTGAAATTCTGATCATACACAAACCTCAAGGCTTTTGGCATACTTGCAAAATACTTTCAAAATCCACACCCTCTCTTTCTCTAAGTCTCCAGAGTCACTTCTTAGGTAGGCAAAGAAGAAGAAAAAAAAGAAGAAGGAGGAGGAATACATGTAATTGAGAAATAGAAAGATCAAATTATAGCCAATACTTTTCCATGTAAAAATGGTGCCTAATTGTTTTAAAATCCAGTTTTTTTCCCTTGCACTTACTGAAAAGGCCTAGCTCTACTTTAAAAATTATTTTAAGTCAGGTATACATATAGGTAGAGAAATAGATATTAGACATAAGAGGCCTGGTAATATTTTTCTTGGAATGATATCAGGATATCAAAGTGTTCTATGCTGTTTATAGCTAGCTCTCCACATGACTACAGAGGTATATATGCTTAATTAGTTAATTAGTTCAAGTACTAGAGAACAATATAGATGCAAACTGCTATCAGAATGGCTTAATCGCATGTATCTCAGAAACAGTGACCAAAATTCCAGAAGGTAACTGGATTTTCAAAACTGAATGTAGTTTTTTCCCCCCAATTCAGTCCTGACAGGGCCAGAAGTTAATGATATACCTGCCATTGATGCAATGAGCAGACCTGTCTTCTGTCAAGAGCTGAAATCATAAAGGAATAAGCTGTCTTTAACAACCTCTCTCCAAACACTAGAGCTGTCATTTCATTGTTTTCTTTTGCTGGCTTGGGGGCTGGTGTGGCCTCATATATATTGTCAGTTTCGTAATGTGATAAGCTTTTAACCTTTTTCAGAATTCTTGACTTGAACAATCTTTTATGAAGTCTGTAATGTACCAGCTTATATTTTTTGATTAATTTACAGTTTTTCATCATTAACAAGATAAAGAAACAACCATCTCAATGGGAAAATATATTTACAAGCAATGCCTCCGATCAGGGTCTAATACCCAAAATATACAAAGAACTTATATGACTCAATAACAACAAAAAAACAAATGATCCAATCAAAAAATGGGCAGAGGACCTGAACAGACACTTTTCCCAAGAAGACATACGAATGGCCAACAAATATATGAAAAGATGCTATTAGGGAATGCAAATCAAAACCACAATGAGATATCATTTCACGCCTGTTAGAAGAGCTATAGTCAACAGGACAAGTAATAACAAATGTTGGAGAGGATGCGGAGAAAAAGGAACCCTCAAACACTGCTAGTGGGACTGCAAATTGGTACAGCCATTATGAAAAACATATGGAGGTTCCTCAAAAAACTAATAATTGATCTACCATATAATCTAGCAATCCCTCTATTGAGTAATTGCCCCAAAGACTTGAAAACCCGTATCCAAAAAGATATTTGCACATTGGTGTTCATAGACGCATTATTCACAGAGGCCAGGACACGGAAACAACTGAAGTGTCCTACGATAGATGACTGGCTAAAGAAACTGTGGTGCATATATACAATGGGATATTACTCAGCCATAAGAAGAGATGAAACACTTCCATTTGCAATGACATGGATGGACCAGAGATAATCAAACTAAGTGAAATAAGCCAGACTGAAAAAGTAGAAAAATCACATCATATCACTTATATGTGGGATATAAACCTAAAAGCAACAGAGACTCATGGACATGGACTATAGACTAGTGGTACCAGAGGACTATAGACTAGTGGTTACTAGTGAAGTGGGAGAGGAGGGGGGAGGTAGATGGGGTAAATGGGGTCAAATATATGGGGGTAGAGGAAGGGTGAAGTGGGTAAAGGGGATCAAATATAATAGCTAAAGAAACCTGGGCTTCGGGTAGTAATCACACAATAGATTATATAGGTGTCAAATTATAATGTACACCTGAAAATTATATAATTGTATTAACCAATGTTACTCCAATAAACTTAATAAAAAAACAACTACAGTTTATCTCAAAGTTGACCTCTAAAATTTTAAATTAGTGCTCTTGGTTTTAACCTATAGTTTAGTAGTCCATATTTCAAATAGGAAAAATTTAAAATTTATTTTTAAAAAAGTGTGAAATGTAAATTTTAGTGATCTAAATTCTGCTAGTCTTTAATAGGTAAAATCAATAATTATTTAAAGTTGCTTGCATTTTTATAATCAAACATTTAACCTCTTTTAGAAATGGTTAAGTGAATAACTACAATATTACTATAGTTTACTTCAGAAATATTCTTAAAATTTTTAAAAATTAAAATGGTGAGAGTAACACCTGCTCCAAGTAAAACAAAACAGAGAGAAAATAAAGACAAAAATTGATTGGATAGAAAAGTCGACAATGAAAAGTAGAAGAACCTCATGGTTTCTTGCATGAACTTCTAGAAATAATGTATATCCATGTAAGTATGTAGTTGTATGTGTATGCATGTATAAGTGTACTTTTTAACAAACGATGTCATTGTTTTTTCATCTGATAACTTAGGCATCATTCCATATGACCGAACACAAATATATACACACATAACTGGTCCTTCTTAATAACTACATAATCTTCCATTACATAAATATTCCTTCACTTGCTCAAATGGTCCCCTACTGGTAAATACTTAAGTAGTTAGAAGTTTTTGTATAATTACTAACTGCTGTGATGAGCATCCTTATATGTATACTTTGTGTACTGCTATAACATAAATTCCTTCGAATAGAATTTAAGGTCAAAGTTTAATATGCATATTTAACGTTTAAAGATATAACATAACTGCCATCTAAAAAGATTGCTTCAATTTATATTTCCACCAATACCTGAACTTGGTATTATCATACAGTTTATTACCAATTTATCTGCCAATCTTACATGTTGAAAACAGTACCTTATTTAATAAGTGTTGCTTTAATTCCACAAACACTTTGAATGACTATTTTAAAAAGTATCAAAGCCTCTGTCATTTGAATAAATGTATATTTAAAATGTCCAAGCAATTTTTATGTGAGGTCCCTGAGACCTTAAACATGCATCTCCTGCCAAACTATATTCATTTGCACTATGTAAATATTAAATAATTTCTCATAAGCTACTAGATGGCTTTGCTACTGTTAAAAATAAAAGCTACACTCTATATTGATATAGTACTTATTACTATCTACTAGACATCAATAACCCATGACAATCCTCTTAAAATTTCCACGTCACCAACTCTGTCAAATAATTGTGTTGAAATAGCAAGATTTTGCAGTATTTAGTTGGAAGACCTTGAATTGAAGGCTGTAGTTAACAAAATTACTAAAAAATTATTGCTCAAATAACTAAAAATAAAAACATATACTCTATTTTAGATAACCATCTATAATAGCTTCAGGTATATTTGTTGGAAAAAAATCCTAATACTGTAATCAATTAGCTTAACTAATGTGTCTGTCAAAAAGGGGGAAATATCATTATATAAGTTTCAGGTGTACAACTTCACAATACATCATCTATATATTCCAGTTATCATAATAAATTTAATTTTTTAAAAATTGGGAAAATTCCAAAACGGATTAAAAAGGAATCCTAATGTCAACAGCCAGAATAGAAAAGTTAAGCTACAGCTTATTAAAAGGGAAACAAATGATTTAAAAACTAAAAGACTCTAAATCAACTTTCGAAGTATACAATTCATACTAGAGTCAGGCAACAGTTTATCTAGCCTTTAATTTAGTTCCCTTATAAATATAATGATATCTGAAAAAAAAATCCTAAAATATTCTAGTGTGATGAACATTGCTACATAGAGATGTCAACTTCTGAGGTTTACAAAAAGCATTTTGTTATATAGAAAATTTGTGTTTAAAAAAAAATATGTGCTGCAAATTGTCATAGGAACAACCAGATAAAAATATATAATTAAAATGCTACATTGAATTCTTTAGATTATTGCTGTTCCTTCCAAAAATCACATTAAAATATTAATTTAAAAAATATGGTTGTATTAACCCTTCAGGACAAAATAAATAGGAGGGGAGAAAATAGAGGATACAGATGTCATTAATTTTTTGGAAGACTGTAAGCTGATATAACGGACTTGGTATTAAAGTAGAAATTCAAACTTAAGTGCCTTGGAGTGCAATAATGACTAAATACCAGCCAACTCATCTACAGAAATTCAGGAAAATTCAGAAATTGGGGTTCCAGTTATCTTGGAAAATAGGGATAGCCCTGAGGCTAAAAACAGAGGAACTAGTTATAAGTTCACATAAGTTACAGTTACCCCATCTCCTCCAAAACTAACAAACCCAAAATCCAAAAACTAAAAACCAAAAAACAGGTCACAACCTTACATTGTGTCACCAGCTCTGTAAGACATTAGAGGTTTTTCTTTTAGAGAAACATACCCAGAAAAGGACTAGAAAGACAGCAGACCAAAAAGGAGAAGAAAGAGACATGAAGCTCAAATCAGGTATACTATGTAGAAGTCTACAAAGTGAATAAAAGAGCTCCATACCAAAATATTATAGAAGAACTTGAAAATTTCTATAAAAGGGTTAAAAAGGAGGTAACTTCCAAAAGCTAGAGCAAAAACAGATGGAAAAGAAAGTATATAAAACTAGATAATACTATGTAGAGGCTCAATCCAGTACTCCAAAACCACATGATAATAATTCTAGAAAAGGGAAGATTATAATGATCAAGAAACAACACAAAATTTTTATCTCAGAATTGAAGATTATGAGTGTAGAGTACAGATCAAAAGAAATCACCAAGTGCCCAACACGGATTTAAAAAAAACAACAACAAACAAACCCCACCTAGGCATAGGAAATTTTGTTAAAAACAATATGATTTATTTCTTAACACCAGTGAGAAGGAAAAAAGTTCCTTAGAAGAGAACAAAAGGATTCAAAATCAGAATGGTACTGGACTTTTCAATTAAGCCACTGGAAGCTAGATGACAACGGAAACAAAGCCTTCAATTTCAGAATGAAGATGATTTTTGACATGGAATTCTATGTCTAGTTTAATCATTAAAATAAAGTGAACACGTAGAATAAAAGCACTTTTTAGAAATATCAGGTTTTAAAATTTTATCTTGCGTTCACTCTTTGATGGCTCCAGCAAAATGAGGGAATATATCCAAAAGCAGGGGTCCTAGATGAAGGAAATAGGAGGTCAAACATAAGAGAAAATCTAAGGGAAGTTCCAGGATGAGAGACAGGTAACAGGTTTAGCAAGTGACCAGTCAAGGCTGGAACAAAATACTATAGAGTTCAAAGGAGAGTTTTCCAGAAGAACATGAAACTATAAGATTATCTGATAAATCTGACCATTTGAAAAATTACTGAGAGGCCAATTAAGATCTGAATTAACAATGATTAAAAGATAATAGAAAAAAAAATCTAGGAACTTACTCATTCCATAAAAACAAAACTTGTAGCAAACTGAAAAGCAACCACAGTACCTACTTTACTGAACCATAAGCAATATGAAAGTAGTATCAATATTATAAAGCTTGATTGATATTTAATCCAAAACTGAAAGTGATTGATAAATCATAAGACAACATTATAATTTTAAATATGGATATAGAGAATATAAGTAATATTAAAAGTATTGAGAGTGATTATATCTAGGGAACAGGACAAGTAAGGAAGGATTAGGAAAAGATAATCCTTATTCTGATATGTGCCTTTTGATTTTACTTGACTAATTTTTCTCAGTTTTTCTGTGCTACATTCTGTATGCTGTATTCCTTAACACTAGCTTTCAACTTATTAATTCTCTCTTCAACTATGTCTGATAGCTGTGTAACCTGATTCTTCTTTGTGATGAACCTTTTCTTCATAAAATTTCTAGTTTCTGACTATAAATTCACCTTCATTAGCGATTTACCTTGAGTTGTAAAGTGCTTTTATTGGTAGTTTTATGTTTGCTCCCACCGGGTTTTTTCCCCAGGAGTTCCATCAGTACAGAACCCATTTTTACATGAATTCATGTTGCTTAAGATTCCCACACTAAGCAAATTCAAACTGCAAATCCAAACCCACCTTTGGGTTAGGGTGTGTGGCTTCTATTTCCCAAGGTAGACTGTTTATTTACCTCCACCTGGCACCTCTGTCAAAGAAACTTCCTCTTTTCACCTCTGGGCCATGAACAGACCCTGCCCCTCCCCTTTTCCCCCTCCCCCCAAAAACTAAAAGGGCAGAAACTTCCAGGCCCCTACCTATATCAAAAGCCCTCAGTTTTATCTCCTGCCACTCAGGCTCAAAGCTGTAATGTAGACCCTGTGTAGCTTACGGCTTATATTTCATAACCTATCCCCTTCAAGCAGCCACACCACTCAGGGACTTATTGTGGTTTGAAGTTCTCTCTTATAGTCTGTCATTTAAAAATTTCTATCTTTTGAACATAATGAGGCATTCAATACTTTGGTTGTTGCAATGTTTTATCCCTTATTTTTACGTGTGTTTAGTTGGAGAAAGAAGTGAATGTTAATTAGCCCAGTCCACCATGTTATAGAATCCAAACTGTATAAATTAGATTGATAAAAATAACATTAATTTTTAAAACCTAGATATATTATAAAAATTATACTCAAAATAAGTAATATGGAATTAGGCAATTCTGTTGAATAATCCAGCTACGACAAATTAGAAAAAAAATGTAGGCTTATTAATCAGACTTCTCAAAAATTATTAAAATTAGTCATTTTAAGTCATGTTGGATAGAAATCACTTATATAGTATTTTGAAAATATTCTTCATTATTTAAACTTCTACCTTCACTGATTTTATTATAAAACATTTTCTAGAGCTTCTCACTCTCTGTTTTACTAATAAGCATACCTGCCTTCAAGTTCTACCTTATCCATTATACCTACAGCCTGAGAAGTATAAATAAACCCTCAACTGGTCTAAAGAGTGATACCTACATTCGTGGTCCTAGTGTAGTGCTCGGATTAGTAGCATAAACATCACCCGGGATATTTTCAGAAACGGAAATTCTCAGGCCCCAATCAGATCTTAATCAAAATCTGTAATTGAGATAACGGTAATTTGTATTTCAAGTCCTCCAGATGATTCTGATCTGGAGTAAAATTTGACTTTATAGACCAATGACTCCCAAATTGCTCTCCGTAAAACTTTTTGGCAGTACATCTCCATCAGTCAAAGCAGATGAGGAAAGAATCAGTGAGGTGGCCAGGGTACAAAATTTAAGGAGGAACTCACTTGCAGGGTCCTACAAGTACTGCATAACCCTGAGAGTGATGGACTCCTTAAATTTTGCACCGTTTATCCACCCCTGTAATTATAATTAAGTGACTTAATTTATGTGTCACCTACTTCCCTTGATCATTTTATAGAGACCAAGAGATGCCTAAAAAGATGAATATGGGAAATGATCAAAGCAGAAACAAGTATGAGCAACTCTCAAACTGTAAAATCAGACACTGCATAATTTGTACTTGGCTATATGCTATACCATTTCTTACTCCAAGCAATATATTATGCAGTGAAGATTGTTAAATACTCAAAATATTAGCTATGGCAACCTCAGAACTGTGGAAATTTATCTGATATGTACTATTCTCCAATATAAAATCCTCACACATTTTTTTATAATAAAATTCTGAAGTATCTAAAATACAAAGATCAGAATATCTGCAATTTTCAAATTGTGACCTATGGAGCCCCAGGGCTCAGGGAATAAATCTCAGGAGCTATCGAGGAGGTGGTTCCAATACCCACCCTAAATTCAACCAAAGTGGCTCCACAGATCTAAACATATATCATTTTTACAAAAACAGTCCACTTAGAGGCAGGGCTCTACTGTTTTAAAAAAAAAAAGTTATAACCTTACAATGATATAAATCCAATTTTGGACTTTTAATCTTAAACTAAAAATATGAAAGAAATATAGCAGAAATATTATTTACAATACTGTGTAGAGATGATACTGTCTGACCTGAAAAATAACAGAATTTACTTCAGTTTTCATGTGAAAACCGAGAGACCATGAAAAACTGAGTAGTGGCTCCCAGCCTTTTGTAAACTGGAAAGCTTACTTTAAATAAAATTTTTGAATAATGTCTAAAAAATAAAAACAAGTAGAGCTAATCTGATTAAAAAGTAAGGATGAGACAGCTTCTTTCTCCCTATTAGTCTTCCTAAAATACCATCCTTCTTCAAACCATCCCTCTGCCCCCACAACGCAAATACAGAGCAGCCCTTGAAGAACTACCAGAGAAACACTACAAAACGGTAAAACCAAAGTAAGAAAATGACTTTATCTGGACTAAAAGGAAATATCTGTTTTAAATGTTCACGTGTAAAAAGTTACCACAATAAAGGTCACATTCAGTTATAATAAAATAAAGAGAATGAAGTATATAAACTAAAAATTTCAAAATATACAGCATGGCAACAACTAAATACACTAAATACTAATGTATTCAGAAATCAGTTGTTTCCCTGCGCCCCCCCCCACCCCCCGCCCAAGGAATCATGAGTTGCCATGATTGAGAAAAGAAGAAAAAAAGTCAAGGCAATAAAATGTTATCACCAAAACACTGCTCCTACTTTAAAGAACAAGATAACTGACTATTCTAATGTTACTTACAAACTTTCTCTCTCCTGTTTGGGCTATTAGGATAGTCTAAAGATGTTTGGCATGGCTTCCCATATATTCTTTTACCTCAAAAAACCTTATACGACAATATAATATTCTAGAATGGAAAAGGCTTAATTGATCTAGTAGCATGGACAATATAATTACATAAAGTATTTCACCAATCTCTCAAAGGTAAAACAGCTGATTTTCTTTACTAAATTATATTTTAAATATTCACTGAGTTGTGATTACATTTCACATATAATCTTAAAATACACTGACAGTATCTATTCTAACCACAAACTGTGTGAAAAAGTTCATTTCACTATTGAAATTCTGAAATGTGAAATCATTTAAACAGTATTTTATGTGAGTTATTTCAATCTAAACCTCAATTTATTTTAAGTTCTACTTAAAAAACCCACACTATTAAAGTTTATAACCAATCAAAAGTAATGCCTTTGTGTTCTTTGCATATCCGTGAAAACTGAAAACACAATTAACCTAAGAAATTCTACCTGCACAATTTAAGGGTCTCAAAATCTATTAACAAAAATATTCTTTAGGAGTTTGGGTTGGCCTTAATACAGTTAACCCTTGAACAACAGGCATATTTGAACTGCATGGGTCCACTTATACATGGATTTTTTTTAACAAAAACATACAGTACTGTAGAGTATCTTTAGCTTATGATCTTAATGACATTTTCTTTTCTCCAGCTTACTTGTAAGAATATGGTTTATAAAACATAAAAATGTGTTAATAAACTGATTATGTTATAGGTAAGGTTCTGGTCAACAGCAGACTAATAGTAGTTAATGTTTTTGGGAGTCAAAAGTTATATGTGGATTTTTGACCATGTGGGGCTCAGTACTTTGTAAACCCCTGCATTGTTTAAAGGCTCTTTTAACATTCCAGAGTTAGCAGAATAGAGAACATACTACCTTTGATCACTGTAACCATCAGTGTATTAAAGAATTCCTTTCCAATTTCAATTACAAAAATGTAATAATATAGCTCTTATAAAGCATACATGAATGCATATATTCTTGAATATCATTACAATATTATGTTATACAAGATGCCAGTTTACTTTTTTTCTGAAGAAAAATTCTACTCACGTGTGAAAGAAACTCATAGTTTGCAAAATTTGGCTATTTGCTACAGAACTTAAGGATGAGACAGTAAAAACAAAAGTAGCCAAGACATGTAGTTATAAAATGCTAAGTTAGCAAAAACAATTTCACTATTATAGGAAAGAAAACCTTGAAGACAATTTTAAAAAGCCAATTTCTAAAAAGCTGGAATTCAAATAAACTAATTCAGTATTATTGCAATTTATCATTTTGTATGTGCATGTCTTAGGCTTAAGACATTTTATTTCTGCCTCTCAAGTTTTTAAAAGAAAGAACAAAAAAATTACTCTTCTGTTAAAGAATAAAAGATTAATTTAAAGATGCAAACTTCCTTTAGTTCCTAACTTCAATAAATTAGCTAGGGAAAGATTTACAAGAATTACAATATATTTTCCAGAAGCATTTCAATAATATTTATATAATAGTTTAAGTGCTATTTCATGTAATAATCACAAAATTTTAGAATCAAAAATATTCATTTCAAAGACATTATGTAAATTTTTGTGCACTTAAGACAATCATTTTGGTTTTTGTTGTAACTGCAAAATAATGCAGAATAAGCTTTCATTACAAATAAATAATAACGATTTAAAGATAAGATCATGTTTAGGATATACTTTTGAAGAGACATCTCAAAATAATGTATCACACATAATGAAACAGCTATAAAATGTCAAAAACAAAATAAAGGAAATTGCACTTACATCCATAGCCCTCTTAATAAATGGTATCTGTGTGCCACTGTCCAGATCTTCATTTATAATAAGCCTTCTAGCCCACTGACCTGCCCTGACAACACCACTACCATGAATTAAAACCATCAGTTTCTGTGGATTTGTCAAAGCATCCTCACTCATAAAGATAAAACTCTTTGGTTCACTCTCAGTGGCATCTACCTGTAATTAAAAAAAAAAAATTATAATAATAAATAAATGTTTTCTTATCAGGCATATACATAAATGAGAAAACAACTAATGGTTACTATAAATTATAAAATGGCTATAACAGAATTATAGAATTAAAAAAACTTTAAAATAAATTTAAAACATTCATTAGAGATTAACAATTACATGTATATTGGATAAGCAAAAAAAAAACATGACAGTAATTTAAATATAAATATATAAAAAGGAATATTACAAGTATATGTCTCCCTACAATTATTATTGTATATTTAGTATTATAGTATCTTATATATAAGAATAATTAATATTTTGAATGATTCCTATTGTCTAGATACTATACAAAATATTTTTTAAACATTATCTCAATTAATCACAATCTTATTAGGTGGCACTATTAGTATACTCCTTTATAGATAAAGAAATTGAGACCTAGAGAGTTTAAATAAGCTTTCCAAGGTCACACAGCTATTAAGTTTATAATTCTATAAAGGAAGTATACTGCACCTAAAATACAAAACAGAAGAACCCTACTGGAGGATATGCCTATTGGAAAATCATATACCACTAAACTTTTAAAAGGTGGGAGAGAGAACCACTTAAAAATTTAAACACCTACTATTGTATGTAAATGGACTTTGAAATTTCATTCAGAGTATGAACATAAGATTATATAACAATTATTTTAAGAAGAAATATTATTTTTGTACTCGGATAGCCTTATTTTATGTACTTGTTAACTATAGTTTGAAAAGTAAATATTTTTATTCATCTTGATTGCACTTAATATTTAGGTTTAAGCTAGTTGAAGGATGGTTTAGATATGAAAGACTCAAAAAACCTTTAGGAAGGGATAACTATCCAACTTTTTATTACATTTGGTATGGCATGCACTGAGTGGTATTCAGCATCAACAGTGGCAAAGAACTAGGAACGGAAGCGTTTGTGCAGCCAGGTCAGAGACAGAAGCTAGTCTTCAAGGCTGGTAAAAGAGACGTCCTCTAATAGAGAGGGTCAGTCCACATGCCGTGGTTCTTCACTTCCTCAACAGTAATATTCATACAATTATCAAAATAAAAAATACACAAAATTCTGGATACCAAAAAATGCCCTGGATTCTAAATGTTCCCAGTCACTATTCCTGGGAAGAGAAAAAAATTAAAATTCCTCTACTTCTAAAACAATCAGATTGGTGTCAGTAATAGATGCTTAACCATTTGTGTAGACTGAGCACAGAGGGCAATTATTTTAGCACAAATAACATGGCCAAAGGACTTAAGAAACAAATACCACCTTCTCAGTGAAGTCTCCCTGATCACTCGATTTAAACACCTCCCCAAGATTCCCTATTCTCGTTCTCTGTTTTATTTTCCTCCACATCACGTCACAATCTAACGTATTGTATGTTTTACTTTATATATATGTTTGTAGATCTGTTTATTAACCATCTGTTCCTGCACTAGAAGGTCTGGTTAGGAAGGCATGAACTCTTTGTACCTAGCTACATTCTCAATGCCTAAAAGAGAGACTGATACATTGCAGCTAGGCACTCTGTAAATAAAGGAATTAACAAACTTTTGGAATAAAATAATTTATCAAGCATCACCAGTGACTTCCCTTAAATAAAAGGCATTTAACTAAATAATGCCTCCCTTAATTGGTTATAATATTTGTCTAATTCGGAAAGCATATATTCAATATTAAACTAATGTATGATTATAAAGAATTTTAAAAGAGCAGCACAATGCTAAGAATTATAATGAAGTAACTCTATCTTTATCATTAGTAATTAAGGATGCAGGAAGAGAGATATAAAGTGTAACACAATCACATTAGCTGCAAATGCATGAAATGTCCAGAGTAAACAAATCACGATGACGACAGTGGGTACAACTGAAGTCACAAGGAAGAGAAGTGGATGAGAGATGGAAAACCAAATCTAGGTAATTCCCTTTTACCTAAGAACATTATATGAAAACAGAGGAATCACTCTGTTAAAGTGGCTTAAAAAAAAAAAAAAGAATACCGCAATAAAAAAAAGAAAAATTACAAAGCAAAGATGTCAGTATATAATAAAAAAGGCCACAGAGTTTTTTAGTCATAATTTACCAAAGAAGCACAAATAAAAGGGCGTCTCAAAGTCAGTGAGGGCTTAATGGAACCTGGCATGGCCATGGAAATGCACATCTGTTTATCTTAATGTAAAAACTTATAGCTCTAGACTTTCCAGCAGAGGCTCCTGTTACTAAGGGAACTCAAGTCAATTTTTTGAGCAATGGAATGTTGGTACTTTAAGTGTCACAGTAATCACTTCAAAAATGTAAGAGTACTTATTTTCATAAGATAAAAATGTGGTTTTTATATTATGATGTTGTTCAAAGCTTTTTAAAGGGCTACAAACTAAGATAGCCATGAATAAATGAAGTTTTACTTGAACATCCAGAAAAGTTAATTTAAAAAATATAAGAACATAAGAAAATTAAAAAAAAAAAGCAATGAAACTGATCAATGTAACAGTAACAATGATTAAGGAGTGAGAGTAATATTTGAACTGGTTATTGGCTAATATTCATTTTAATTTAACACAGAACTCTGATTTTGTAGCTGGTAACTATAACTTTATATAAACTTAGTGCTAATTTTCAATAGTAAAATATCTATATAAATAAAGTAAATTTTTATTAACAAGTTTGAAAACAGCTGTTCCAAGGCCGTTTATCCTCAAATAATAGTAATCCATTAAGCAGAGCTTTCATTAAAGAATACATACAATGTAGGCCACTCACTCCAGTGCACCACATGACTTTACTGACAAATCAACTTCAAAGACCAACTGGTCAGGGAAGTTAACAATTTATTTGGAGATGCTCATGAACCCACCAATTGTGATGTATATTTAAAAATGATTGAATAAACTGAATGAAAATTTGTCAGTTATTAGTTCATGTATCTAATATTCTCTACAAGTGTGACATACTACAATTAAGAATATTTTGTACCTATACATGTGAAATGGCGAGTAGACACGAGACATGATCAGGATCTTTACTATCAAATCACAGCCTTCCATAAAGCGCTATTATTTTAAAGAGAAACAAGTTTTTCTTTCCTTATTAAATAGATCAGCTGTAAAACTAAAATTTAGCTCATCAAGAAAAAAAACATTTGGCGGTATTCCTGAGTAAAAAGAACTGTACCAAAAAACCAAAATAAACACACACAAGTAAGCAAGCAAACAAATAAACAACAACAAAAAAAACCACTCTCAATGCTAGCATCTACTGGAATTAAAAAGACCTCAAGAGAAAACTATAAGTTATAAAAGAAGAATTTCACAACTACATAAAATAAGTGATGATAATTTAAGGAAGTATTAGTTTTCTAAAAGAAAAATTTTTTTGTTTCTTTTTAGTTTACACAATCAGGGAATCTTTACTAAGCAAAATGCACCTAAACTTATTACAGGTCTCACATCATGTAAAACCTTTATGCTTATTAGCTTTATAGTCTAAACTTAAGAGGAAGATAATCAGATCAAAAAAACGAAGTCCTTTTAAACCTAATCTCAGGCTTTCTCTAGAAAGAATGTTAATGAAAACTACATAACACGATCTTTACGGCCCATTATCTTGTGATTTGTTCTGGAAATCTAGGGAACTGAAATGAGTTTAAAAGTTCCATGAAACTAGAAGTGTTACAGACTTTAAAAACTCAAAATTAATTGTGTTGTAACAATGAATTAACCTAGGGCTTTTTAAATTTCATTCTTCAAAAACTTGGAAAGAAGTAAAATTAACAAACTAGGAAGACTGGAGAAAGTGACAAAATTCTACGTGGACTTTCCAGAAGACCAATTCCAGTAAACAGTTTTAGTAGAGTAATACACTAGACTTAAAGTGAAAACAAAAACAAAAAGTTTGAATCCTGAAAGGTCTTGTATATTCACACTCAAACAAATATTAAAATCTTGGTTTTCATGTATTTCTAAAGAAAGGAAGTTTCCAAATAAACAAAGGTTGGCCTAACTATTATATAGAACCATGTTTTATTCACTAGTACTTCACAAGCCTTTGGAACAGTGCCTGACACCTTAAATAAATATTTGTTGAATGAATGAATGAATGAATGAATGAAGAAATCATTAATAATGTGACCTGCACCTCAGAATATCTATACAAAATAAACATAAAATAGATTTCTTTCTTTAAAAATTGAACTATGGAATTAATGTTAGGATGGATAGTATAAAGAAATCCTCAAACCCTACAATTCATAGTAAAGTAACATCCAATTTAAAAATCTCATGTAAAATTTCATGTAAACAAAATATCTATATGTAAAGTTTTGTGCCTTAAATGAATAACTTTTACTAAGCCTTTCAGATTCATATATATCATAAAATCAGAGAGCTATCAGAGACAGAAAGAGCATATAATCTAGTCTCACCATCACTCACATATAAGATTACTATTTCTGCATTTGAAAGCCTAATAGTTCATGTTTTACATTAAAAACTAAAAAGCTTTTTTTTTGAGAATTTGAATCTGAGAACAAATTTCAAACTCTTTCCCTCTGAAATGGCAACATCTGCAAAATTTAAAAAACGTGTTCTGTCAAAATGGGAAGGGAGCAGCGTTATAAAACAGGAAACACAGGCAATGACTTTCAGAATGTTTAGAGGAAATAACATAGAAATAAAACATATAATAGAAAAATCAAGAAATAAAGAGACGATGAATGTCTAATGCAACAAAAAGTTCATTTGTTTACTTCAAATAAATAAGTAAAAATCAATTATACCAATGAAATGAGAAAGAGTAGAGGAAAGGGCAGTCCTTTTAATTGTGTTATCATTTTTTAAAAAGACTGGAAATTAGTCTTTCTTTTCTTTATACTAGAGAGTATTACTTTTAAGAACTCTTGTGCACAATAAAATTAGATATTCTGACAGGCATTTAATATTATCTTTATCAATATCAAAATACTAGGACCTTAACATTAAAACCTATCACAGTTAACCTAAAACAAAAGTTTTCTTTGAAAATATTTTCTTCAGAAGCATAAACATTTAAAAAAATTAGACTTACTGGAATAGAGATTTTTTTCAAGTTACAATCCTTTTCCAGGAGTTCGTAAACATACTTCGTGATGATCTAGGTAGGAAAGAAATAACACATTAAGATCCAGTGTTATCCATTATAAAAATTCACACAAATTATTATAACTTATTGCTCTAAATTAGTATCTCTTTATCTTGGGGTTTTTTACGCTAAATTAAGAGACTCTTTACTTGTAATGGTTTCTTCCTGTTGCTGCGTGAATAACCACATGCCTTAATACTAAGGATTAGGACAAGTTAATAAAACTCAAAAACAAGGTCTTTCAGTTTTTCAAAGCAATACTCTGTAAGCATATTTTCCTTTTTCAGTATTTTTAGAATGTTTCCCCTATAATTTCACTATAGATATTATATGCAATGTAGTACTTATATGACTCTGAATTCTAACACCTCTTCTGTATTCACTAATCAAGGAGGAGAAAGTCAGAGGTATTCTTAACAAAAAAAGAAAACTGGTCCAGCAAAGTCAGGCACCAGTTAGTATTACTGTTTGTGGTAGGCAGAAACATGACTCCCCAAAGATGGCCACATCCTAACTCCCGGAATCTGTTAACATTACACGGTAAAGTACTTTGCAGATATGATTAATGTTAAGAATCCGAGATGGGGAGATTATCCTGGAATATGGGTGGGCCCAAGCTAATTACAGAAATCCTTAAAAGTGGAAGATTATGGAAGAACAATGTGTCAGAAAGATGCAAAGTGAGAAGGTCTCGACTGGCCGATGCTAGTTTTGAAGGTAGAAGAAAGAGAACAAAGGATCTGAGAAAAAAAGCCTGATTTGGGGCCTGGAGCACAGAAAATGCAAGGTAAATCTGAAAAAAAAATTTTTTTGTGCCAAAAAAGAAGAAAATACTAAAAGAGTGATGAATAAATGTTAAAAGAACACAAAACTAAATCTGGGACAGTCTAAGCATCAAAATAATAACTTCGATGGATTATAATCAATAAAATTCATTAAAATAAGAATCCATGAGTCCATAATGACATAAATTAAGTAAAAACAAAAGAGAAAAGGAAGTTCTTTCTTATAACAGAATGCCAGCTAATGAATATAGAAGAAATGATGGAGTTAGAAAATCATCAATAGAAGCTAAAATTAATAGGTGGGAGTTTCCTAAAGAACATAGTCTCAAGTATCTTCCCTGAAATTACTGATTAACTACAAAGAGAAAAATTAAGGATCATTCAACAACTGTCCTATGCTCCTCAAAAAAATGTGAATGTCAAAAAAGATAAAGAAAGACTAGGGAATAATGGTTCCAGACTAAAGGAGAATAAAGAGACATGACAACTAAATGTAACATATGAAACCTGGATTTAATCGGACCTGAGGAATATCAGCTATTAAGTATACGCGACAATCAGCAAAATTTAAACATGGTGTGTAGACTGATAATAGTCAATATAAAATTTCATGATTCTGAATTGTACTGTAGTTATAAAGAGAATGATCTTAGGAAATATATACCAATGTATCAGTGGTAAAAGAGCATAATGTTCCAATTTTACTCTCAAATGGTTCAGGGAAAAGTTATATCAGTCATGTATATGATTCCTTGTAATTATGCAACATTTCAGTGTAAAATTATATACATTTTAATAGTTATTTTAAAATTTCCCATACTGTACATATTCTTAGTTCAGGTGGTATTGACACTGTGTTTATTTCCACAGTATTTTAATGAAATGTAGCAGATAACAAAAAACATGTGCTTTAATTAAAACATTAATTTCTTTAAATGTTACAAGAAGACCACAGCTATTCTTGGGGATTTTCATCCATTACTGCTTGTCAAAACCAAAGACTCACTGGAATAAGTTCTGTACAGTTTGCCATGTTGTGCCTACGTTTGTCCCCCACCTAAAATTCTTTTAACTTCCCCCCCATTTTTCTCCAATTTCTCAAAAATCAATTCAAACGCTATTTCCTACCTGAAGTTTTCATTGATCCTGCCAATGACTTTGTGCCTTTCTTATGACTTAGCATTCCATCATGATGACCTCGCATTCTCATTTGCCTACTGAACTACATCCTACTTTATTGTCGCATCAACCACATTGTAGATGAACAAATACATGAACGACAAATGAAAAGAACTGGTAGCATTTGTGAACATATGGTATTTCAGTTTATAAAAAACTATAAATAATACATTTAAAAATATTTAAAAAAATTTTTGTATTGAAAATAAATTCACAAGTTTAAACATGAAACAATGTAACACGATACACACTGAGAAGTCTTACTCCCACCACTGTCCTCCTCCACTGTGCGGTCCTTCTCTCTTCTCCGTATTGGTAATCTTACTATTTAATTTTTATGCACCCTTCCAGGGTTTCTTAGGGCCAATATAAGCAAATAAAAATGTATTATTTCTCTTTCTTAAAAAAGACAGTATACTCCACGTGCAGTTGTTGCACAATGTATTTTTATCATATTCTCTTTCTTATAACAGACTAAATATACTGTTACCTTATCATCTAAAAATTGATACTGATGATCTACTGTCTTAGTAACGAAGAGTATTTTATTTTTTTTACTAGTCATAGCATTCCACTGTGTGGATGTACCATAGTTCAATAAATTTTAAAAAATATTTAATGTTCTCCAAAAATATTCACTAAGAAAAACATATATAACCTTAAGCATTGTTTATTAAATCCTATGTAAATTAAATTTACACAAAATTATTACCATGAGACTTAGAATCATATAAAATAAAGACTCACCCTGTAAGTTAGCTAATTATTTAAAAAAGAATAACACATTTCCTTTGAATGTCCCATTTATCAAAATTCTACATTCCATCCTAGTTCCCTCCTAGGAAGGGAAGGAGGGAGGGCAGGTAGGAGAGGAGGGTGAGACAGATGAAGGGAGGAACACAGGGAAAGACAGAAAAAAAATATAGAATTTCTTAATAATTAAGGTTTAATATTATTCAATGTCGGTTTGGCTAAGCCTAAAAGGGGTCCTCTAGCATCTTACATAAAGAAACTGTGCTGTGAATGGCAATGAGTTGTCTAATTAGAACTAAAGAACATTTACGCTGGGTGTATATCCTCTTAAGTCAGAACTACAACTTAAATTTTACTGAAATCTTCTCCATCTCATCCCTATTTTTCTCCTTAAAACCTTTTATACTTCAGTCATAGTGGGAACATTATAACCTTTTTAAGTCTTTTGAAGTAAGTGCTTTTTCAGCATATCTTTGAAATAAAATTCATTCCTCCAACTTTCCATTAGCATTCCCTGGAGTGCTAGTCTATATCCCCAACTGTCCTTCATTTATATCAGCTTCAGATCACTTGCTCTCACATTTTCCTTTTACCTGCTTTAAAGAAGAGTCCTTATTTTAAGCCATCCTTTATTCCCAATAACCAGATTCTTAAACAGCTTAAGAGAGACACAAGACTGTAAATGTATCCAACGAACTACAGATATCTCCTAGTACTGACTTCACAGGCACCTCAAATTCAATATGTTCCAACTGGATTAATCTACATATGTCCAAACTTATTTCTCCTCCAGTGTGTTTTCATCAGCTCCATAAACGGCACTATAATCAACCTAATTTCTCAAGCCACAAGCCTAAATGTCATGATTCCTCTTACATATGTCCTTTACAATCAATCAAGTCCCTCAAGCTAATATTGGAAGACCTCCACATCTCTCTATTTCCACTATCACCATTCTAGTCCATTCTAGTCTATCAACAGGTATTATTTCTTCTTTGGATTCCTTCTGCTATATCTGCGGCAGATCTTCCTTTGGATCAGTATCTCCTGATGGCAGACATATTACTCCTTTAAAAATGCAAATCTAATAGCTTCCCAGTGCTATAAGGCCTCAATCCTTAAATTCAGCAAGGCCTTACCAGATCTGGCCTCTGCCTACTTCTCAAATTTCATCCCATACCACTCTTTCCTCATTATCTGTATTGTGTAGCCATACTGACTTTCCTTTAAATTTTCTCACGAATCAGGATCTTTTTCATCTCAGAGCCTTTGCAAATGATCTTGCATTGCCTGGAATGCTCATCTCATTCTTTACTTATCTACTTTTAACATCTTCCTTGCCTGGCATCCAGCCTATCCACAAGACATAGTTAAGAATTCTGTATTCCTCCTTGCTGACACCTGGATTACTAATGTCTTTCCCAAGGTCTATCTTTGCTGTTAGAATTTAAGCAACTATATGTCTATTTGTCTTGGGCTGATTGTCTAAGGCCTAATATATGTAATGGCAACAAATTTTTTTTTTAAATAAACAATAGTAATAATAAGAGCAAACAGAATAGCACTCATACTGACACAAGTCCCTTTAATAAATCTTTAATCTTTGTAATAACCCTATAAAGTAGGAAACCAAAGCATTTGAAAGGTTGGATGATCCACCCATGGTCACACAGCTAAATAAGTCACAGAGTCTGAATTCAAACCTAGGCAATCCCCTACCCCGGGAGTCCAGAATATACTTTCTGAACTCATGTGATATATTCATCTTCCATGTTACAAAGTCCATAAATAAAGATTTCAAAGGAGAGTGGAATGTAAAACTGAAGTTAAAGGGTTATTAGTAATCTAATACCAGTAGGCAAGAACAGAAAAGAGAATGTTTAAGGTAGGTAAAGTAAAGAGTCATTTTAATTGCTTAAAGTGGGCTTTTTTTTTTTTTTTTCATTTTTTAGGTGAGGGAACCCTTGGTTGACCTCACAGATTGCAAGAAACTTGTCAGTTTATAAGCCCTTATTTTTTATTTTTTACGCCTGCAGCACCTGGTCTTCCTAGATGGTCTCCCAAGTACTAACCAGGCCTGACCCTGCTTAGCTTCCGAGATCAGACGAGATCGGGCTTATTTAGGGTAGTATGGCCGTAGACTAAACTAGGCATTCTTAATTTGCTCACAGTGATGAAGTCAATAGACTGTTCTTAAAATGTTTTTTTTAAAACATTAATAAAATATATAAGATTACAAAGGAAACCAATTATATTGGAGTAAAGTTGTCCAATATTTTTTAAAAACCAAATACGTGATATATCGTAATGTGTGCCCTTCCTTATTAATGTATTTTAGATATATCTAGAACTATTATATCATATAAAAACATCACTGATTTCTACCTGTGACAAAGTCAAAAGACTGCTAATTCTACTATTTTTTATGCCTACATTTATAATTAAAAGAGATCTAGGTTATCAGTTAGTAAAAATTAAGATGTAATTATTATCCCATTGGGGTTCACAGACCCTGCACCTAAATCCTATCCCCCTGGATTAAGAAATACCAGGCCTAAGCAGCATCATCTGAAACCTGCAGAGCATTTCTATGTCCTGCCCCGGTCCAAAAGGAAAAAACAGTCTGACCTGGATCTTTTCTAAGATGTACACTATAAAAAGCACTACTTTAATCAATTTCCTGGCTATATAAATTTACGTGACTTTAGTTTTAATATTGGGTAGATACAGATAATTTGGCATGAAACACTAGAGTCCAATTTTTCCTGTTAATAATATCAATATCTGTGTTTCAAAACAAAGAAGAATGAAGATCCCATGATTACTGAACTCAGGCACTCATCGTAACACCATAACCGTGTCAGACATCTGGGTGAAGAATCTCACTAACATTTCATGATCTTTTCCTCTTCTCACTCTGTTAAAGTAAACATTTATAAAAATTATCTCAAAGGCAAAGACATGTTTGAATGACTTTGTATTGAATTTTATTAGCATACTCAAGGAAACACATTATAGTGCACACATCTAAGGTAGACAAATACAATAAAATAAAAAGTTTAATAACAGATATTAGTAAATGAGAAAAAGAAACAAGTTATAAATTAGACATCATACACACAAATAATAAATTTCCTATAAATTATTTACTCTGTCTAAGGAAAAACACTTACATAGAGAATAAGACCACACTGTTAGGGAAAAAAAAATGAGTACACCGATAAACTCTAAGTAGCCCTTGCTATGCCATCTGAATTTGTGAAGAGAATAAGACCACACTGTTAGGGAAAAAAAAAATGAGTACACCGATAAACTCTAAGTAGCCCTTGCTATGCCATCTGAATTTGTGAAAGATAATATCAACAACTATGTTAGAGATTAACACTTTGTCTCTATCGTCTTTCAAATCAAGGTAAGGACTATTACCTACAGTGATGGCAGGAAAAAAAGATGCTATATTCACCACTCTCTTTTTACCTTTCCACATGGAGAGTTTTATCAATTTAACAAGAAAGTCTTTCTTGAGCTAGAAAAGAAGACAATTTTATTGAACATAATATGTGGATTCTACTGGGAAGCACTATTATGATTGGCTATCTTATTAAGTCAAGAATTACTCTTTTATAGCCACTCCCACTGAGAGAGAGGAAGAGAAGTTTCCTCCAATTCTCCTGTTTCCACTACATTATAAGCAAAAAAAAAAAAAAAAAAAAAAAAAAAAAAAAAAAAAAAAAAAAAAGAAAGAAAGAAAGAAAAAAAAAAAAAAGAAAAATAAAAAAGAAATGAAATGAATTGTTATATTTTTAGCTTCCAGCCATCCATAGTGGAATTGCACTTATGCACTGCTTAATGATGGGGACACGTTCTGAGAAATGTATCATTAGGTGATTTCATTGTTATGTGAACATCATAGAGTATACTTACATAAACCTAAGTGGTATAGCTTACTACATACCTAGGCTACATGATATAGCCTGCTGCTCTTAGGCTATAAGCCTATACAACATGCTACCGTACAAAACCAACAAGATTAAATCAAGAACAAGACAAAAAGGTGTAATCAAGAGACAAAGTAAACACGAAAAGGCCAGACTAAGAAAACTACTGAGAAAACAAAACAAAAACACTGGAAGGTTTGAAGGTGAACAATTTTACAAGAGCTTATCCAGGGTTCAGAGATATTCAAGTTCAAACCAGTCAGAGTGAAAGGCTTCACTGAATACTCAGAGTATTCAACCCCTGACAAGAATCATGCCTCCGAAGAGAGGTTATTCCTAAAATAATAGCCACTCAAGATCTATCTAAGCAAAGCTTTAAAACAAATTACAAATCTACAAATGATCAAGCTGTTTCACAGCAAACTTAACTGCTGCCAAAACAAGTTCAACATTGTTTAAAGGGAGGCAATGATATTCAGACACTCACCAATATAATATTTGTAATGTCCACTATCCAGTACAAATTACTATAGACATTCATACAAACAGGAAAATGTGATCCATAATGAGAAATCATGAGTAAAAACAGATGTAGAAATGATAGAGATAATAAAACTAGGAGACAAGTGCATTAAGCCAACTGTTATAAAAATGTTCAAGGATATAAAGGAAAATATAAATACGAGAAAAGAAATGAATTTAAAACAACCCAAAATGGAACTACTCAGAACTGAAAAACACAATATCTGAAATAAGAAATTCAGTGGATAGATTTAATATCAGATTAAACACTGCAGAAGAATAGATCAGAGAAAGTGAAGATAAAGCAACAAAAGCTATCCGAAATGAAAGAGAAAAAAACTGAAAAAATGAACAGTGCCTCAGTGACCTGTGAGACGATGACAAGCAGCTTAACTAACATACATGTAATTGAGTACAGGAAGTGAGAAGGAGGGGAAGAAAAATATTTGAAAAAACTGATAGATAATTTTCTAGATTTGAAAAACTATAAATCCACATGTCCAAGAAGCTCAATAAAGAAGATAAATATGAAAAAAAGAAACTCAAAGTACATTCAAAATCAAATTGCAGGAAATCAGTAACAAAGAGAAAGTCTCAAAAGCAGCCAGAGGAAACAACATATTGCACAGAATGGATCAGAGGAAAAAAAAAAAAATACCACTAATTTCTCAAGAAAAATAATACAAACCAGAAAAAAATGAGGAAACATCTTTAAAGTAATCTAAGAAAAAAAAATATATCCCATACATGAAATTATACACACACTGAAAATATCCATCAAAAAATGAAGGTGAAACAAAGACCTTTCCAGACAAACAAAAGCCAAAAAAAATTAATTGCCAACCGACTGGTACTAGAAATATTATACAGTGTTCCTTATGCTAAATTATTCCAGATGGAAACCCAGGTATAGGGGGAAATGGAACTACAATGTTATAAGGCTTTAATGTTGTGTGTGAAATGGCATAATTTTACTTGAAGATAAACTGTGGTAAGTTTAAGATGTTTACTGATAGCAACCATCAGTAAAAAGTAAAACAAAAAGGTCTAGTTAATAACCCAAAGAGGATGTAAATTGTATTACTAACAAATATACAATATATTCAGTTAGATTTATTACTTTTAGCTAACATTTTTCTTATGAGTGAATGGATAAACTTCTATGGAAGACTGTAATACACACTGTTTGCTTGTTTCTTTTTACACAAACATTAATTATAAGGTTCTCCATGTACAAAAATTAAATTAAAGGACCTCAGAATACAGGCATTATAGAAATTCAAGAAACACTGTTATGCCAAAAAACGGAATACTTTCCTTAGATAAAATAGATAACTGTTTACAACTTAAAGGATGATTTTTATCAAGCAAATCTGACAATATCAAAAGAAAGGGAATCACCAAATTTTAAATTAAGATTCAGAGCTATAAATCTTTTTCCGGTATATGAGACTATAACGATTCATTTCTAAAATGACTCAAGGCATTTAAAAAATAGATTTCATTCTAGAAAACACCTAACCAGAGAAAAATTGTTTCTACTTCTACTATCCATATGAAAACAAAAACACCTTTCCAAAGGTCCCCACACAATTTCAAAAGTTAAACTCTAAAGGCATATATATATTAGAGTTTAATGAATATGCACTAGAGATTAGTTGTCATTAAAATACAAAACTTCTTAAACTGAAAAAATATCTTAGTACCTTGCCTTGATGAAAGCAAGCAAACAAAAAAATTACCTTAAATATATAATGCGCAACTTCAGTGATATCTGAAAGCTATTCTATTATATAAAATATTTTGCTTTGGCGAGCCTCACCAGCTGGTAGCGTTTGCCCAGAGAGACAGCTGTTTTTCAGTTTCCTTATCTCAGCACGTTTCCAACTGTCAGTTCTAACTTATGCAATCCCACAGTGACAGAATACTTTAAGAAAAATGGCTCATTAACTGTAAATCTACGAAGTCCACTCTCTTCAGTGAATTCAAATTAAATCCACAGACTTGCCAGCTCATAACAGAATTCCCCACACATTTTTTGTTGTTGTTCTTTTGCATTGCAGACTTAAAGTAAAATATTCACGCCATCTACTATAAAATCTTTTGCTCAATCCTATAAATGCAATGACATAAAAATGTTAGTGGAAGTATATCTTCAAAAAGTATGAATTACAAAGCTATTTTAATAAGAACTTCCAAATTCTTTCACAATGCAAGTGGCTTGGCATTTTGCAGAGAGACTAGCTTGGATAACAAAGTTCACATTTAAAATGTACGATAAGTTCTTAGAAAATTCCCAATAAGAATTTAAGAAGAAACTGACCACACAGGCCTATCTATATGAATCAGATGAGATAATGCATATTTGAAAAGCTGCAAAAAAAAGAAAACCAGTTTTAAGTATATTTTTACTATTGATACAAATAAATCACCTTTATAAATTATTTCAAAAGATTAAAGCAAAATAATAAGCATGGGCCACCTGAGGCAGGTGCATATTGAATATATGTACACCAAGAGCGCATCACTGGCTGATAATCACAGTAGTTCAAGAAACTGGAAACGTTGTACATTGCTGGTGGAAATGTAAAATAGTACAGCTACTATGGAAAAACTGTATGAAGTTTCCTTAAAAAAGTTAAAAATAGAATTACTATATGAGCCAGCAGCCCTATCCTGGGTACATATCCAAAAGAATGGAAATTCAGATCTCAAAGAGAGACCTGCACTCCCATATTCAGTGTAGCATTATCACAATAGCCAAGACATGGAAACAAGCCAATGTCCATCACTGGATAAATGGATAAAGAAAATGTGGTACATACATACAATGGAATATTACTAAGCCTTTAAAAGAAGGAAATTCTGCCATATGTGACAACATGTTTGAAAATGGAGGATATTATACTAAGTGAAATAAGCCAATCACAAAAGGAGAAATACTGATGATTCTACTTATACAATGTATCTAGAACAGTGAAACTCAGAGAAACAAAGAGTAAAATGGTAGTTGTCAGGGCTGGGGGAGGGGGAAATGGGAAGTTGCTATTCAATGGGTACATAGTTTCAGTTATGCAAGATAAATTTAGTTCTAGAGATCTGCTAAACAACATAGTGCCTATGGTTAATGATACTGTATTGTGCACTTAAAAGTTTTTCAAAAGGGGGATAGCACCATAGTGTAGTGGTTAGGTCTGCTTTACCTGCATGAAGTTCCTGGGTTCGCGCCCCAGGTGGAGCCACAGGGAAAGGGCAACATCCATAGGTCAGGGGTGGAAATGGAAAAAAAAAAGTTCGTCAAGAGGGTAGAGATCATGTTCAGTGTGTGTGTGTGTGTGTGTGTGTGTGTGTAATTTCATAGCCCTGTCCCATATCATTACAAACACAAAAGATTTGTTGGAACTAAAAGAAACTTCTGGAGAAGTTGGGTATGTAGTGATTTGAAGACAATGTCAAAGAAACTATGGTCCCTTCATTTTCTTCCAAATGCTTTTTCCCAAATAGATACATAATGCTTTAAGAATTATTAAATATGTGGTGAATAAGTCTATTCTCTGCCAATTACAAGAACATTTTTTGACAAAGACTGTTAGCCAACATCACTTTTGACACTATTGAGAAACTATCACTAATTCAAAAAGATGTGAAAGTTTAAATCTAATAACATATTACCTTTATCCTTATATCTATATCTACCTACCTAAATGTACATATACAAACATGCATACATGTATATACTGTCTAGGTATTAAATAAGTTTCTGTCCTCAGAAAAAATAAATGAACAACGATTTCCCCACAGATATACGCTATTTTTAAAATGACATGGTAAATATGGACAGATATCTTTATGAAATCAGTAGAACAATGAGCAGCAACCTTTTAAAACTTACAAGTAGTGCATTGTTTATGGACTCAAGCTTGTATGAGAATGAAGACAGCTAGAATGTTTAACTGGTTCTAAAATTTATGGGATTGCTTTGGCTACTGAGGTGCCTCAAATAAATTCTCACTAGTTCACAAATTCAAGTCAGAATTCTTGCACTGGCCCCTATAATGTCTCAAATAAAGATCATTCTGCATTCAGAGATCTACTTCAATTGTTCTATAAGCATTGACTTCCAATGTTATATATAATGAGCTTAAAAAGAAAATGCTTTCCTAAAATTAAAGTTTTTCTGTTTAACCTCTCTTTTTTATTCAAGCAAATGATGCCTTGAAAAGGTTCCTCACTTACAAACACGTAAATTTGTTATTATTTTTTAAGAAATAGTTATACTCTGAGATATTCAGTATATCCTGTTTGAAAGCACACAAAATAATTCATAACCCTCTACATAAAACCTTCTATCCTGATTATGGCAATAAATATAGCATTACTCAATGTGAAGCCTAATTCTTGCTCTCTGTCAGATAGTTTACTCAGTCAACAAATGTTTATTGAGAAGTTGCTATGTGCTAGTCATTGATCTAGGCACTGGGGAAATAGAGAAGAAAAAGACAGGTATCTACTCTCAGAAAAGATAAGAAAAAGTAAACAAATAAATAGGATAACTATTACTTCACAAACCATACAATTCCTGACTTAATCTTTCATTTCTAGTTTCTGTGTGCTAGGTAGATTGCCAGATGTTTTCACTTCCCAGCTGAGAATATGCTATATTTTTCTTTAATACTGCTACCAAATCAACATCGACATTACGAAACAGAAGGTGTTTGAGCAACTTGTTGTCAGGGTTCAAAACATGTCTAGCTCACCAAAATTAGGATTTAGCAAACAATTATTTTATCTGATACACTGGTTGTGTCCTTCAGTTGATTTTAATACTGGCATAGCATGAAGACAATTGTTCCAGGAGCTAAATGGCAAATAAGTACAGATGAACCCTGAATGGTTTTTTTAAGAACCCCAGTATAGCTTCAACTAGTTATTTGGTATTCAACAAGATATTTTAGTACTCTAAGCAAAGATAAAAAGTATGCACAATCTTTTCACATAATATAATCTACATATTTCTTAGCAATCAAAACTCACATTTAATCTTAGGTTTGGAAAACCTAATGCCTATAAATGTTTTCACAAACTGGTCTCCCTTCCTTCAAGTTATAGCTGCTCTATCTTCTAGAAAAAGTTACTCCTGAAAAAGTAGTTCAATATCCTTGAAATATATGACTTTCTAATTCAAGATTTGATACCCTCATGCAACCAGTTAACCTCTGCATAAGGCTATTTCATTTGTAAAAATGAACAAACATAACTCTCTGCTCTGGAAAATATTTTAAAATCAACTTATATTGTCAATGACTTATAATAGTTTTTGTTAAGGCATTCCATAAGATTTTGAATAGTGTTATTTGACCTCAAATACTCACTCTGAATAAATTAAGTTCCATAATTGTTTCTAAAATCAATATCACATTATGAAATAATCAGAATCCCTCTGTTCTGTTCAAACAGTTCACAAACACCCAAAAAGAGATCCCCAGTGGTATATGTGTCTATACACATACAACACATATATGAATATGGATGTGTGTGGATGCATAAGTGCATCCCCAAAGGAAAAAGAAGTTCAAGGAACAATTTGTGCAGTCTCTTCTTTAAAAATCAGAAAAAAAAAAAAAGAATCCACAAAACTGACAAATTCATGAAGAGGAATAAAATAAAGAGTGTAATGAGAAGTCCCATCTGCCTATGACATAATAGCCAAGCATGAGTTTTTAGAATCTTTTCCCTTTAACTAATTTAACAAAATGTTCTTAAAACCTAGAGAGTATTGAGATAGGGATGTGATGGTGGCAGGGAGGGGGTATCAATTAGCATATATTTTGGAAGTCAAATATAGTTTATCTTTATTGGTAATAGTAGAATTTACCCTAATTTTCATTTCTATTATTTCTAAAATCCTAATCAATGTTGAGGAATGGAAGAAAGAAATAAAAAGATATATGAACTTAGAACAGATTCATCCTTCTTCTGGCTCATGCAAGATATATTTGTAAAATATTTGCATGTAAAAACAAACTGCATATATTGCAAACTACATTTCATGCAAAATATACTTTGCATTAAATATCTACCTGAAAAGAGTTTTTTTCCAGAGCACAGAAAGATAAAGATTTAGTACAAAAGGACATTGGCTCAGAACAACATACCAGATGAACATAAAAGGTTAATTTTAATAATCAAATTCATAATTCATCTAATCTAGGAAATGCCAAGAAGAGTTTAAAGAGATATTCCATTTAACATGAACTAATGCACCAACTGTCAGTAACAGTGAAGATGACTAAATGATTCTGAAATACAATATGCTTGTGTTTAATGACATCAATAGACATGTAGGAAATTTACAATAGATTATTTGCCCAGTTACTGTAATGCTTGTAAAACCATTACTAGGCTACAAATTCTATTCTACTTTTAGAACTGCTCATGATCCAAGAAAAGAAAAAAAAATAACATAAAACATATTATTCTTTTCTTAGACAGGTAGATTTCAGTGAAAATACAATTTTAAGAATGTTATGCTTTTGTTTCTGGCACAGAAAAACATCTCTAAGCATTATTCATATTATTTCTCTCCCCTAAAGTTAACATACTTTAATGCCATATGGGCACAAATTTACTTCTGTTCATTTAAACTTGCAATTAAACTTTATAACATAGAAAACTGCTAAAGTAAAATAATCCCATTCCACTGAAAGGCTTTTTTTTTTTTTTTTTTTTTCTAAAATAACATGGGTGATGTGCCAAATGGCTGGGGTGGTAGCTCATTATACCTTCAGAAAGAATCCAAGTTTTAGGCTTATCTTGCATTCTCACACGTAGCATCAAACCTTGGAGTGTTATCAAGGGTTAGAAAGGGCAGATCAAACGTTTGAATTGAGTGAATCCATTCACAGAGCATTGGTTGTTTACTAATCTAATGAGCAATGGAGTAGTAATCTATTGATCAGTGCATTTTATTGTAACTTTATTAAATAACAGGGTCCCTTATATCAAAAATATTCAAACCATTTCACAGAAAGCCCTTGTGCTGCCCAGAAAATGTTCCTATTTTCTTTTATCTATGTCAACTCTTTTAAAACCATGAAATTCCATTTAGTGACTGCACTGAAAGAAATAACTTGTAAAATTCTGATGTACAGGGAATCAGAAAGCTAATATACTTTAAAAGAAGTAAGTACCTGGACCTGGTCCAGCATATCATTAATCCTAAATATATGTTCATAAAGTGGGTACACAAGAAGATAAGGAATCCCCAATTATAGTAGGAAGTCCAAAGAAAGATTTCTAAGGGATCAGGCAGAAATGGGGGTGGGAGAAGCTGACCTGGACTCATAAAATAACATTCTCACAGTTTCTTTAGTATCAACAATGGTAAATTTTTACTCCATATTTGTTTGAATACTGTTCTTATAGCACTTAAATTATTTTATGTTAATAACTGTACACAAATTCCAGCTGCCGGCACCATGACAAATAAGCCAAAAAAATAGATTGACTTCAAAATCGAAAATAAATACTTCTTTTTCAAATTGAAATGTGGTCACATATTCAATTACATTAATCAACTTGATATAAAGCTACCACAAAAAATCTACAGCTAAGATTATATTTAATGGTAAAAGACTGACTGCTTTCTTCCTAAGACTGGGAACAAAGCAAAGATTTGCGCTTTCAACATCTTATTCAACTTAGTACTAAAGTTCTGGCCGGTGCAATAAGACAAGATAGGAAATTAAAGATACACAAATCAGAAAGGTAGAAATAAAACTGTCCCTATTTGCTGACATGTTTTTACAAAGAAAATCCCAAAGAACCTAGCAAGAAAAAATAAATTCTAGTACAAATAAGTGTGTGCAGCAAGGAACACAAGATACAAAACTTACGAAAATCAATCATGCTTGTATGTATAGCATATGAAAATATAAATGCTAAAATAAAATATATTGTATCATTTACAACCACTCAAACAAATGAAATACTCAGGTGTAAAATTAACAAAATGTGTACAAAACTTGTATGCTGAAAAGTATAAAAAACTGATGAAAGAAATCAAAGATATAAAGAAATGCAAGACATACTGTGATCATGTAAAGACTCAATATAATAAAGATGTCGATTTTCCACAAATTGTAAGTAGGTAAATGCAATTTCTACTGAAGTCCAAGCAAGATTTTTTTTAGATACAGACAAGACTATTTGTAAATATATATGAAGAGGTAAAGGTACTAGAGCAGATAAAATAACTTTGAAAAAGAAAAATAAAGTGGGAATGATCAGTTTACCCAATTTCAAGGCTTATATAGCTCCAGCATCCAAACAATGTGGTATTGGCAGAATGACAGACATACAGATCAATGCAACAGAATAGAAAACTCAAAAGTAAACACACAGATATATATCAAGTACATTTTGAGAAGAGTGCAAAAGTAGTTCAATAGAAGAAAGATAGTCTTTTCAACAAACAGTGTTGGAGTAATGGAATATCTCTAGGCAAAAAAATGAACCTCAACCTAAGTCTCACACCTTATACAAAACTTAATTCAAAATCTGAAGTGCAAAGCTATAATATTTCTAGGGGGAAAAAAAAAACATGGAAGAAAATACTCAGGATGTAGGACTAGGCAGAGTCCTTAGATTTTACATCAAAAACATGATTCATAAAAAATATGATAAGCTAGACCTGTTGAAAGGATGAAAAGACAAGCTATGGAGCTGAGACTATCCAATTAATTCTCATCATTCATGGTAGTTATGTTCTATGATTTGTCCATGAATAGTGAATTAGCTAAAATTAAAATACAGATTCCTGCAAGCCTTTGGTAACAACATCATCATCAACAGATTAATATGTAAACTTGTTTTATGTGTTTCTGTTTATAGTCACGTTACCTATATATTGATTCATTAGCAATGAACTCATGCCCAATAGCACTATAACTAATGTCTGCACAAAGCCCATCAAACATAGGTATTTTCTCTATAAGGCATACCACAGCACAAAAATACAAAAAAAAAAAAAATGTGGCACAAATAATCTGTGAAAGGGACACTTGTTTACATTACAAAAGTAGGCAGAGTATCACCTTGTTTAACCCAGCTGGAAATGTGCATGTTGGGTGACTTAAAATTTTCGCCACTCTGTGCATGTCTTAATGTAGTTCTTAATTAATTATCTTCTGGTATATGATCTATGTATAAAGGTAGTATCGATTCCAACTTCAATTAACCAATTTAGCTCACAATGTGCTCTTCCTGCTGCTAGTATTAAGAATAAAACTAAATATATAATTCATTTCTTGGCACTTTTTAAAAGGTCTTTTGATAACATTTTAGCAATATGTAAGTTTCTGTACAAGTTCAGAGAATAAACTCATTTTAACAAGGTTGTGAAAACTTGCACGTTGAGAATAAACTAATTTGATTTCTAGAAAGAAATGTCAGGATCATGTATTAACTATTATGCACTCACACAATTAATTTGTCTTTAGAAATTCTTAATCCCAAGAAACATGACTCTTTCAGAGAATATTGGCAAATACTTATGTTCACATTCAAAAAGTTTGTCTAGCCTCAAATTATCTAGAATATTAATAAAGAAAACTATTTTGATAGAGGTTGCATTAAATCTATATATAGATTGCTTTGGGTAGTAAGGACATTTTAACAGTTAATTCTTCCCAGTCATGAGAACAGTATATGCTTCCATTTTTTAATATCTTCTTCAATTCTTTCTTCAGTGTCTTATAATTTTCAGAGTAGAGGTCTTTTATTTCCGTGGTTAAGTTTATTCCTAGGTTTTTTTTTTTAATGCAGTTGTAAATGGAATTATTTTCTTAATTTCTCTTTATGATAGTTCGCTTTGGTATATAAAAATGCAATCGATTTGGCAAGGATGAGGAAAAAAGAGAACACTTGTGTATTGGCAGGGTTGCAAATTGCTGCAGCCACTATGGAAAAGTTTGGAGGTTCCTCAAAAAATTAAAAATAGAACTACCTCATGACCCAGCAATTCCAGTTCTACTTATCGGAAGAAATCCAAAACACTAATTCTAAAAAATATATGCACTCCTATATTCATTGCATCACTATTTACAATAGCCAAGATATGGAAGCAACCTAAGGGCCCATCAATAGACAATTGGATAAAGAAGATGTGGTACATACATACACTGGAAAATTACTCATCCATAAAAAAGAATGAAATCTTACTATTTGCAACAACCTGAATGGACCTAGAGGGTATCATGCTAAGTGAAATAAGTCAGACAGAGAAAGACAAATACCATAAGATTTCACTTATATGTGGAATCTAAAGAACAAAATAAACAAATAAAACAGAAACCGAGTCACAGATACAGAGAACAAACTGATGGTTGCCAGACGGGAGTGGGTGTTGGGGAGCTAGGTGGAAAAGGTGAAGGGATTAAAAATTACATATCGGTAGTTACAAAATAGTCACCGGGATGTAAAGTACAGAATAGGGAACATAGTCAATAATACAGTAATAATTATGTATACTGCCAGGTGAGTACTAGATTTATTGGGGGATCACTTTATAAATTACATACTTGTGTAATCAGTATGCTGTATGTCTGAAAGTAAAATAATACTGATTGTCAACTGTATTTGAAAAATAAAATATAAAATAAAAAAACAAAAAGGAAATTATTTAGAAGAAAGTATTTATACAGAAAACAACGTAATATCAATAAGTATAGTTCAAAAGGAGCATCCCTTAAAAAAAAAAAACACAGCTTGTGCCTGCTTTCAATAAATGGACCAATATATCAATAATCTACTATCACTGTCATTATTTCTTTTCTATGTTGCTACTCAGAATTCCATAATTCCTAAGAAGTATGGATAACAAGACCCTGAGAACTCAAAATTCAGACTATTTCACTCTGATCTAACCCTCTAATATAAACTTTTAAAAGGAGCTAATCATTATATATTCAATAACCTGATGCATAATAAAACTGATTAATACAAAATTGTTCCACAAATCACCTCCCTTGGTCTAGCTAAAATGCAATATTTAAAAAGATTTTTTAAAAACCAAGACAAATAAGCAAACATTCCATAGCTTATTTATATTAAAGAAATTTAATACATTATTATCTCATATTGAAACTAGAGCCACCTTAAATAAAGGATTAAAACTGACATTAACATAACTACAATTTCTTCAGTGTCACTTTACAAATATTTGGTAAAATTCACCACTGATTCCATCTGGGTCTATAGTTTACATTGAGAAAGGATTCTGAACAATTTCTGAGTGAAATAAAATAGAATAGTTTAAGAAAAATAGTAAAATAACCTATTTAGGTTATCTATTTCTTTAGTGAGATTTTACAGTTAGTTTTTTAAGGACTTTGTCTATTTCATCTAAGTTATTGAATTTTTTGGTATAAAGCTATTCATAAATGTTCCCTTAATATCCTTTAAATGTCTGTACAATATGCAGTAATGTTCCCCTTTTTTTTACAGCTAAAATTTTCAATTTCTGTCTTATGGCTTACGGTTTATCAAATTTCCTGATATCATTAAAGAATCAGCTTTTTATTTCATTGACCTTTTTCCTTATTGTCTTTCTGTTTTCTATTTAATTCATTTCTGCTCTTTAATATTTCTTTCTTCAACTTACTGCGAATTTAATTTGCTCTTCTTTATGTAGTTTCTTAAACTAGAAGTTTAGGTCACCTGTCTTAAATCTTTGTACTTTTCTAATAATATACATCTAATGCTATAAATGTTCCTGTAAGCACTGTCTTAGCTGCACCCCACTAGTATACTGTATTTCCATTTTCAATAAACTAAATATATTTTCTAAGTCCCCTTGTAATATCTTTTTTGACTTATGGGTTATTCGGAATTGTACTGTTTAGTCTTAAACAATAAAGGGGATTTCTCAGAGAGCTCTCTGTCAGTGAGAACATGTTGTGCATGGTCAGAGAATTTTTTCTGATTTGAATCCATTTAAGTTTGTTGACACTTGCATTATAGCAAGAATATGGTCTATTTTGATAAATGTTCTGAGTGCACTTGAAAATAAGGTATAGTCTTAGGTTGTTGAATGAAGTGTTAAAAATATCAATTCAATGTTAGGTAACAGTTTTGTTCAAATTTCTATATCCTGATTTTCACCTACTTTTCTATGAATTATTGAGGATGCTCAAATCTTACCTATAATGAATTTATTTACTTCTTTCAGTTCTACCAGTTTGTGCTCTGTGTATTTTGAATGCCTGTTATTAGGTGGGTAAACTTTTAGGATCATGATATCCTCTTAGTGAATTAATCCATTTGTCATGATTAAATTACTTTTTTAGCCCTAATAATATTCCTTGCTCTGGAATAATTTGTCTGATATGAATATAGTTTTTCAGCTTCCATTTGATTAGTGCTACCATATCATTTTTCCATGCTTCTATTTTTATACCTTGTGTCTTTATATTTAAAGGGGTTTTACAGAGAACATACAGCTATGCCTTTCTTTTTATCTAGTATAATAATTTCTGCCTTGTTAGAGCATTTACATGTAAAATGATTGTTGATATTTTTTAAAGATTCTTGCTACTTCTCTCATGTCTTCCTTGTTCCATGTTTACTCTTTTCCAGATTTCTTTCAAAACTGATTTTTAATGTTATTTCATTTATCTCCTGTATTAGTTTATTAGATAAACCTTATTATGTTCTCTTTTTATGAAGCAGATCCAAAGATTATTATAAATATTTTTGACGTATCAGAGTCTACATATTATACTGCTTCACTATAGTAGGAGAAACTTATACTTCCATGTCTCCTTTCCTAGCCTTTCTACTATGTCATATATTTATTTGCATATATGCTTTAAATTCTATAATGCATTACGATTTTTGTTTAAAGTCAATTATCTTTTGTCACCAGCTTTATTAAAATATAATTCCAAACCACAAAATTTATCCTTTGAAATGTACAATTCAGTGGTTCTTAGTATATTCAAAGAATTGTGAAACCATCACCACTAAGTTTAGAACATTTCCATCTTCCCTCTAAAAGAAACAACTACTCATCAGCAGTCACTGCCCACTCTCCCATATACCTAATGCCTATCAATGACTAATCTACTATAAGTTTCTATATATTTGCCTGGTCTGGAGATTTCATACATTGGAATCATTCAGAATATGTTTTTCTGCGACTGATTTCTTTCACTTGCATAATGTTCTCAAGGTTCAAACATATTCTAGAAGTATCTGTACTTTATTACTTTTTATTGCCAAATAATATTTCATTGTATGCCACACTTAATTTACCCATTTATCAGTTGATGGATATCTGAGTATTTCCACTTTTTGGCTATTCTGAATAAGATTGCTATAATCATTTGTAAACAGATTTTTGTATGAACATATGTTTTCAACTCTGATATACACTTAGGCCTAGAATTACTGGGTCACTGAGTAACTCTATAATCATATGGTTTAACATATCAAGGAACTGCTGAACTATTTTTCAAGGTGGCTTCACCATTTTACAACAACACATGAGAGATTTGATTTTTCTGACACCCTCAGCAACATTTATCTTTCTGTTTTATTATAACCATGTTAGTTGGTATAAAGTGAGATCTGGTGGTTTTCAAATGCATTTTCCTAATGACTAATGATGTTGAACAACTTGTCATGTGCTTACTATTTGTATACCTTCTATTCAGAAATGTTTATTCAATCTCGTACCCATTTTAATTGTATCGATCATTTTTAAAATTTTTTTAATATAAAAAAACATATTTACCCATATATTTAACACTTTCCATACTCATCATTCTTTTGTGTAGGTCTGAATATCCATTTGGTATCATTTTTCCTTTGCCAGAAGGACTTCTTTAATATTACATAAATAATTGTCTGATAGCAATGATTTTTATTTATTTATTTATTTTTATTTTATTATTTTATTTTTTGCTTTTATATGCCTGAAAAATTGTTTATTTTGTCTTCAGTTTCAAACAATATTTTTGCTGGTCATAAAAATCAGGGTTGACGTCTTTCTTTTGGAACTTCAAAGTTATCACTCTACTATCTTCTGGCCTGTATTGTTTCCGATGAGAAGCCTGCTTTCATTTGTATCTTTATGCCTCTAAATATAAGGTGTCTTTTCCCTCAGCCTGCTTTTAAGAATTTCTCTTTATCACTAGTTCTTAGCAATTTTATTATGTCGTGCCTCTGTGTGATTTTCTTCCTATTTTTTCTTCACTGTACTGTTTAGGTCAGAGTTCATAATTTTCATCACATTTGGAAAATTTTCAGTCATTATTTCTTCCAGTATTTTTTCAGTCACTCATCTCCTCTCCAATTACAAACACATAAATCCCCTTGATATTGTGCCATAGATCTGTTCATTTTTTCTGTCTTTTGGGTTTTTGTTTGTTTGTTTGTTTGTTTGTTTTATTTCATTCTGGGTAGTTTCCATTGCTATGCTTCAAGTTCACTTATCTTTATTTATGCAGTATCAAATCTCCTAATAATCCCATCCAGTGTATTTTTCAAATGAGAAATTATTCATTTCATCTCTAAAACCTCAGTTTGAATCTTTACATTATCTTCTATTTCCCTGTCAAGCTCACGTATTTCTCTATCTTCTTGAACTATGCAGTATATAATAGCTATTACAATGTTTTCGTCTACTAATTCTATCCTATGTATCATTGTGGATTTGTTTCTACTGATTCATTTTTTTCCTGATTACAGGTCATATCTTCTTATTTTTGTGCATGACTGGTAATTGTGACTGGATGACAAACACTGTAAAATTTTGTTGGTTACTAGATTTTAATGTATTCTTTGAAATATTCTGAGGCTTTATTCTGGGATTGTGGGACACAGTTATTACTTTAATACAGTTCGGCCCTTATGAGAACGTTCTTAAGCTTTATTGAAGTGATTCCTGAATAGCCTTTAGTCTAGGGTTAATTTGATTCCAGTACTAACACAATACTCTTTATGGAATACACAATATACCGTGTTAGGAGATCATTTCATTCTGGCTGGTGGAAACATAAAACTATTTCCTAGCCTAAGGAAAGCTTCAGAGATCATTCTGCCTGTTCCTTTCTAGTGGTTTGTTCCTTGTTTTTAGATTATTAAAACATGCATTTTAGTAAATTTAGTAGGTTATTCGCATGAAGGCACTGATCAATGCTCAGCCAAAAACTCAAGATAAGTGTACTATAGAGTTCCAAAGCATTTGCTCTTATTCCTCGTGAGTAGCAATCTCATCTCTGGTTTACTGTCCCACAAATTTGAGCAAATCCTAGCCAGGTTGGCCTCTCAAACCCTGAACATTGTCTTACAAACTCAGTGATACTTCAAACTATGGTTGGGTATCCTCTCACTGTGCTATAGCCTGGAGCCACTACACAGGCAGTGTATGTCTTAAAATTATTTTTCATGTATTTTCTCTGGCTTTTTTATTTACTTAAGGCAAAGAAAAAAATCATGCCCTGTTATTCCATATTTTGGCTTGGAGTGGATGTCCTATATACTTCTATGAATATAACTATTCATTCACTTACTAATCTTCTGTCATAGAACCAAGGCCTTTTCTTTGTGTATTATTCTAGTGCCTGGAATTCTGGAATGATTTTCTTTCTTACATATGTCATTATGCACCATCCTTGATTTCTAGTTTAGTTTCTTTAAAGTGGATTGAGCACATTTAAAACGTTTAATAACACTTGCAGATAGTCTGTTTCTTTCTGGTTTAGTTTTGGAAGGTCGTATGTTCTAAAAATGTATCAATTTCTTCTAGATTGTCACAAAGTAGAAAGTTAAGAATTCTTCGGATTTAAAACTCTACACACTTGCACTTTACACACACACACACACACACACACACACACACACAATATCTTACAGTTAATACAATCATATCTATTTGACAGTAACTTATTTCAGTACCTGCCTTTATCCAATCTTTCCAAATTATTCAATTTTGTTTTCATAAAAATAACAATTATTTTTTGTTTTCATTGGTTTAGAGAATTATAATAAGAAGCAAAACGAGAATAAATAAGTTTGAGAATAAACTCAGCTTGAGGAAAGAGGCATAGACTACTAGAGAGTGCCCTAGCCACAACACTCAGTGTGAATCAGTCCGTTAATAAGCTAATAAGAAACCAGTTAGAAGTTTATTAACAGAGCTTCTACTATACAGTCAAGTTATATCAGATAACAATATCTAAGGACTATGGGCTTTCCTTAAATACTTTAGAGAACGATCTGTTCATCCAAAAGAGTCTCATAAAATGGCAATTACTTAGAAGAGCAAAGAACTCAAAAAGGAGAGTGTGTCAGAGAGTCCCACCACCTTTCTCAATAAAAAAAAATTAAAAAGGGAATTTTGAAGAAGACAAAGGATACAATTTGTGTGACAGAAAGAAGAGGAGATCCGGTGAAAGAAACGGCACAGACAATGTCTCAAGACAACAATAAACAATGTTCACAGTATGGCAAACAGACTAACAGCAGAGGGCGTATCAATGTAGGCATTTGTACCAATAAATCAATTATTTCCAAATCAGCATATTATCTATATAACTTTAAAATAACAAATCAGCTAGGTTTTCTTAGAGAACCCTTAAACATCAGAATCTTAAATGAAGTGCAGATGCTATAATTCCTAAAATTATCCTTTAATAAACTATAGAACTAATTTATTTTAAAGAGAAAAAGAGTGATGACTTTCCTAAATGCTCAACTTAATTCATAGAAAGTACTTACTATGTTCTAAAAACTATTTAGAGCATTATGAGGAATGGTTTGACTTAAATGTTTTTAAAAATATAATCTAACTAATAAAATAAAAATTGTGTATTATATTCTCATAATACATCTAAGATACTAAGAAATTCCTCATAAATATACTATTGGATCAAACTTTCCAGTATGATATTGTAGAGCAGTATGAGTAAGAACTATGAATATAGGATCTAATAATAACATACCAAATGTTCTTAGGCAAGTCATTTATCTTTTTCTTGTTCTATTTAGTCCTATCTAAAATCTGTACAGGAAACTTTAAAAGCCATGCAGCATAGGTTAAGTCTGAATATAAAATAGATGAAGTATGATCAGTTCTTCAGAATGTCACAAGAGAAAGCAGTACTTCCCTAAGGCTACAGCTAATTATTTTTTGAATATGGTACCTTCGAAGTTCACAGATTTGAGTGTTTCTAAGGCTGTTCCATTGCCCATTCAGTGTTTAAGCAGAGAACCTTCTGAATCTTCAGTTTAAACTTTTCTTTCCTTAGCTTCAGGCAACTGCTGCCTTCCCACAATCTTCACAGAATAAAATCATTCCCTTCTTTCATTTAGAGTGTTACCTTGAAGGGATCTATAAACTATGATTATGTTCTCTGGAGTCTTCTCTCTTCCAGTCTATATAAACATAGGAATACATTATACCTTACTTTTCAGTCTCACAATCTTTAAATTTCACGGATAATTTTCTCTGTTCAGATGTGAACACCCAGTGAGGACTTTAAAAAAGGAGATTTATTACTACTGTAATGCCAAACACTAGCATCTTACACAACAAATGTACATCTCAAGTCACAACAGAAAAAAAGTCCTTAAAATCCCATAACAATACTGAAAAATATATATCATATTGTCATTTTATTCAATAGTCAATCAAAAAATATTGAGTGCCGGTCCTGTGCTGGGCACCAGAAATAATGTTGTAAACAAAATGAACAGAGACTCTGACCTCATTTAGCTTACAGTTTAGAAAGAAGTATGTAAGAGAATTAGACATTAAACCGAAGACAAAACAAAGTGTGATATGAGTTATGACAGTAAATTTCACAATCTCTGAGAATCTAACCTAATCCTGCATCAAAGAAGGTCTTATTAGTAGTAATACTTAAGTTACTACCTGATGACAAATAGCAGCTAAACAGATGAGGAGGGAAGAAGTGTTTCATGCAAAGGAGAGGTCATATCAAGGCTGTGAGAAAATAAATTTCAAATAACTCGCAAAGTTCATAAATGGCTTGAGCATAGAGTATGACAGAGAAAAATAAGGCTACAAAGGTCAGCTGTGCCACATAGGCTATATGAAGTAGGCTGAACTTATCCTAAAGTCATTGAGAAACTGATGACACAAATAAAATGGTGTTGTTCTAGAACACTAAAGCGAAGCCTGCTAGTGGACAAGCCCCACTGATATACGAGGAGCTCCTTCAAGTTTCCTATCATAATTTTCTTCTTTTTCCCCAATATTTAATTGTGAAACTTTTAAAACATACAGAAAGTTGTAAAATAGTACAATAAACACTCTTATGTCTTCCACCTTGCTGTATTTCACATACATCACCTAAGAATAAGGATATTTTCCTACATACCCATAATACCATTATCACACCTTAAAAAATTAAGAATTCCTCCTCAACTGTTCATAAGAAGTGTAGGGTTTTTGTTATATTATTTTTTGAACCACAATCCCACCAGTGTCCACACAATGAATTTGATGCTATGTCTCCTTGCCTATTTTCATATGACAGTCTCCCCTGACTCTACTACATAGACCTTTTTAACATTTTAATGTCATTCACTTTTTGATGAGACCAGGTCAATTGTCTTTCACATGTCCCCTAATCTGGATTAGTTTAATTATGTCCTTTTGGTTTTATCTACTTTTTCCTCTATTCCCTGTATTTTGTGAAAATTGGAAGATACATCTAAAGGTCTGAATAGAGTCAGAGTCAACATATATAACAATATTCACAGCTAATGTTGTGTACTTCAAATTACATCACATCAGAAGACACATGATGTCAGGTTGTTGTACTACTACTGATACTAACTTTGTTTACTTAGGTATAAGTGCTGACAGCTACATCTCTTATTTAAGGTACATATCTTCCCCTTTGCAATTACAAAACAAAAAATACGTGAGTTAACACTTTGGTACTATATAAATATACTGTGCAAATATTCCCAAATCCTTTCACTTAATAAAATTAGCATCCTATGATGATCCTCATCTAAATTATTTCATGAAGTGGTTATTAGTTTGCTATTACTAATGTAATAAATCACCACAAACTTAATAGCTTTAAACAATACACTTTAGCATCTCACAATTTCGGGATTACTGAGTTGGTTCCACTGTTTTCTCTGACTCAAGTTTTACAAGGCCAAAATTAAGATGTCAGCAGACTGGACTTTTATCAGGAGACTCTGGAAAGAGTCCACTTCCAAGCTCACTCAGAGTGTTGGAAAAATCCAGTCCAGGGACGCCCTTAGCTCCCTCAGGCCTCTCTCTGGTTCCTGAATGTGGGCCCTGTATCTCAAGAGCCAGTAATGGTGTGTTGAATCCTTCTCCTGCTTGGAATCTTTGGCTTTCCTCCTGCTGCATCTCTCTTCTTCTTCTGGGGAATCTCTGTGACTGATTCTTCATCCTTTCTCTTTTGCTTTTAATGGTTCCCGTAATGGCACTGGTCAACCCAGATAATCCAGGATAATCCAGGATAATCCCTATTTTAAGGTCAGCTGATTAGTAACCTTAATTACATCTGCAAAGTCCCTTCACAAGAGCACCCAAATTAGCATTTAATTTAATAAGAAGGAAATGGGAATCTTGGGGAAACATACTTAGAATTATGCCCACTACGTGGTAAAAAGGTGATTTTTAAAATTCTATCAAATTTTTACTTATACTGGCCAGTATTCTTTAGTAAAGAGCATTCCTTCCTCACCAGCAAATGAATTATAGTTCCTCATAAAAAGGCTGGCTATTCATTCTTTTCCTTTGATTACCAATTTTCAGAAAATTTTTCATCTGATGATGTCAACTAATATTTTAAAAATATTATGGAATCATGTCTTTTTATTAAATGTTTTATAATCACTAGAACCCTAAATCTGTTTTATCCTCAAGTTATCCCAATTTCGGCTAAAAGAAGCCCTTCCAAGTTGGTTCCTCTGTCCTTTTCATACATTTCCATTAGATTGTTTGCTTTCCATCAAAACATGATAAACTAGGCTCATCTTATATTTTCCTAGTCCCAGATCTGGAATCAGTTTTTTCTCCAAAGAGCTGGCTCCTTTTACTAGGCAATGCACTTAGAACCAAGATCCTACCACTAAGTATGCTCATTGCTACTAGAGAATTACTATTTCCAGGCCTTTCCATTGGTATGAAATATATTTTTAAAACATAATGCCATTTGTAACAACATAGAGGGATCTTGAAATAATCATGCTAAGTAAAATAAGTCAAAATAGACAGAAAATTTGAGAACCATATGATTTCTCACATATGTGGGATATAAAATTGAAAGCAACAAACGAACAAGACGAACAAAGGAAAATTCATAGACACAGACAACAGTTTAGTGGTTACGAGAGGGAAAGGGGGTAGTAAGGGAAGAAGATAATGGTAAATAGGTAAATATATGGTGATGGAAGAATATTTGACTTAGGATGGTGACTACACAATGCAATATTATATGATGTATTACTGAATTGTACACTTGAAACCTTTATCATTTTATTAACCAATGTGACCCCAATATATCTAATTAAAAAATGAGTTTGTAATAATATTCCAAAATTTACGTCACTCTACAGGTGTTTCCTACCTGTTTTGATGTTATATTTTCTATCGCTTTTTCCTACTCCTGAATATTATAGTTTACAATTATATTTATTTTTAAAATATTTAATATTTATAAAATAGTATCAAAACTATACTAGTATCCATTTACAATAAAACCACTGAGTTAATTTTAACATTTCATTAGTCATTCTTCTTATGTTTAGGAGGAATCCAGCAAAGACAGTAAAAAGTACTAAATCCAAAAGACATCTGAAATAATTCTTTTTTCCATTTGGTTTTGTTACATACTAGATATATGTTTAGGCTCATTAACTTCAGCTTCTTTTCAATTTATGTATGCTTTCCCTGCCTAACACATTAAAATATGTATATGGTTTAAAAATCAAAACTAAACAAAAAACGTATTAGAGATTTCTCAATGTCATCCCTTCATCTCATTTCTCTACATACCCAAAGATAAACATTAGTTTTGAGCTTATATTTCCAATTTTTTTCCAAAAAGTAAGAAACAACAAATATATACATTTCTTTCCCCTTTCTCACACAAAAGGGAAAACACATCTATAATTTTGTAAGTATTGGCAATTTTCCCTCTAAAGGGATTATACTATTTAACATTCCCACCAGCAACATATGAGAGGTTCTCTCTCTACAGCTTCATCTACTGAGTGTGCTGTCAAGTTTATAGATTTTTGTCAACCTGACAGGTGAGAAATGTTATTTCAGAACAGTCTTCATTAACATGTCTCTTATTATGAGTGAGGTTTAAACATTTTTTCCTATGTTTAAAGACTATTTGCATTTTCCCCTGACTGCTTATTCATGTCTATTGCCCATTGGCGGGTTTTGTTTTTGTTTTTGTTGTTGTTGTTTTTATTTTGCCTTTTTCTTTTCAAAGTTTTAGAAGAGCTAGTAGTCGTTGGCAGCATCCTTGCTATCTAATATGACAAAATATTCCAGGCTCATGTCATTCGTTTCTTGTCACAGACTGGAATCCAACATTTCTCTAAAGAATTCAGGTTGCTTCAACAGGAAGTAATGTTTCAAAACCACAATCATTGATACTGGTTGGTATTTCAAAACTATAATCAGTGCTATTGGATTGAAAGGTCATTTCATTTTTTCTTTTTTGCATTTGGATCGCTGATCAATTTGGAGTTCATTCTGATGTACATACATTGTGACGTATAGTCAAATTTTATATTATGTATTATTATCTACCCATTATTTAAAGCCCCCTTTCCTCCAGTGATTTATGATTACAGATAACATAAACTACATTTAAACTTTTAACGTGTTTCTGAACTTTGTATTCTGTTCAATTGTCTGTGTGTCTATTTATATGTCGATGTCATATTGATTTTAAGAGGCTTACAGTTTTTCTCAATTGGGTTTTCTCATTATTTCAATGACTATTTCTCCAATTCTAAGATTTCTAATGACTAATACCATTCTGGATATAGCACCCACTTGTAGGAATGGATACTAGAGAGAGGTGGAAGGCAAGGAGAATGCTGACCAACTCTGTGCCAATGGTCATTTCTTTTTGTCTCCACCATAAAAAGGTAAATTTCATGTTAGTAATGATAAGCAGACAAAAAGACAGAAATACTATGAATTAAACCTTCATAGTATTAATAATAAAGGTTAAATTAGAAAACGTCAACAGTGCCATTCTATTTTCATTCCATGCTTTTAACATTTTCTTGGCACATTAAAGAATATAAAATACCACATGTATACATCTTACTTATTCCTCACAACGGTACAGGTAATTTTATCCATATTTCATACTAGAGGCTCAGAAAGGTCTTTCTCAAGTCACACAAATAGTGCTTGAGCCAGAACTAGATCCAGATCTCCTGATGGCCAGCCCTTTGTTTCTGTCACCATATAAGATGTGTGAATCTCACATAACATGAAGATATTACATACAAATAATATATTTAAATATTTGAATATTAAAACAAACATCATTTATATTATTGTTCCTTATTTAACTTGCTCCTATTTCAAATACCTGAATATAGCCACTGAAAAAAAACTTTAAGACATCACTGGCCTATATTTTTAAATAAATCTCACCCTTTAAAATATAATGCTTTCATAATTTTCTATTTTACAAGACATATTGCTGATCCAGATTCCTCATCAAGGTCCAGGAAAAAAATTATGCCCTTAATTCTTTTTTGTTAAGGGTGATTCTATCCATGAAGAGCCAAGCTTGTAAGACTACCTAATCACTGCTATTCTCTTATTAAGCACATTGAAAATTTATTAATTCTTAAAGAGATAATCAAGGTAAATATTTAAGGAAATGCCAAGACCCAAATCAGGCAAGAAAATCAAATCTCTCTTTCATTAGAATTTCTGTTGGATTATAAAATCTCCATTTAATAGTAATTCAGTATTGACAAGAAAAAGTTGAGAAAATTTTATAAATTACATGCTAAAATTTTACCATTCTATCACTATGTAACATTGGCGGCACACCTACACAGCTGGAGGGTTAATATCCGAGGGGGAGCGACGGAAGGATGGAGAAAAACACAGAAACGGTATATACAAAAGCTGGGGCCAGGTGGGACGCTGCACTCTGCTCAGATACAGTGACCCGAGGCAAGCTCAGCATGTTTATTACATACTCTTGAAGGTCAAGGAGGGGGTGGGAATTTTCTTCCAGGACCTGAAACTCGCTGGCAACAATAATTTCCCAAGCCCTGTCTGTACTGGGTTATCTATGTTAAACTACACGCAGCTGTCTGTTCACTGGTTTGCTTCTCTTTCCTTGGCAGATTATAACACAGTCAAGCATGGTTTTGCCAATGTTTCGGCCATGGGTCGAGCTCAGATCCGGCTCTCTACATAACATAATAGCTTTTCTAGTCTTTCTTACTCAGTCTACTAGAAACATTATTCCCTAGCATTAAATTCATATAAATACATGACTTCTATTTTGAAAATTACCCTTTCATACCATTTTCCCACCCCCTTAATGGAGTCTTTTTCTTCCAATAAATAGATACTTCTTTCTAAATTTAGAGAAATTATACAAACTTATTAAAGGCTGTATGTTTTTATCAAGCTATATGTAGAGAGTATATATACACACACACACATACTATCAAAAACAGTTGTTGGACTATAAAGACATAACAGTGAAAGTAAAGAATATTCTTTTGTGTAGTTATGACACTGCATTCTAAAAACAAACTGACATCTCAGTTTATTTTACTTACACAATAAGTTTAATTTACATAGAAATGATAGATAATTTCAGGAGCAAGTCTTAAAAACAATTTCTGCTGAATGACTGCTGTAATAATCTCCTTAAGAGAGAAATAAACATAAACTAAAACAAGAGTTGTAAAACAGATATAGTAGCTCTCAGCTGAAGACAAAACTCAATATTTAGTAGGAAAACACTATAAAAACAGAAGGGGTTTTGTTTTAAATTGCTGGCTACCATCAAAATCTGTTCTCTTAAAATTTCAATCCTAAGTATATCAAAAGCCATTTATTAAGGCAGATGCCCAGGCAATATACTAAAATATGCACTATCTTCTGAATTCTGCCCTATCCACCAAAGAAGAGGTGGTTTTTCAGTGCTTTAATATCCAGGCATAGTGATATGCTTTCCACAGTTTCTCATTTAATAGAACTAGAGATCTTATTGGTAATACCAAGTACTAAATTATTTGCAAGAGTTAAAATACAAAGGTTTATTGTTTTTTAGGAGCTGTGAACACTTATGTAAGAAGTTACATTTTCTTAGTTATAGTGACATAAATCAGAGTTTGACTATGAAGTTAAAAATTTTCCAATAGAATGTGCCACAAATATATTTTTAACAAATAAATTTAATCAGCAAAGCTTTAATAGTCTAAAATTTGCAAAACTTTAAAAGGATTTAGAATAAAACAAAAATTTTTTAGCTTTAGTAACTGGATAATTATCACTAGCACATTGTTTTCCTTTCTTCCAATAAAAAATTACATGTCTTTATGTATAAATACCTAACATTAAGAAATTCCCTAAAATTCATGAATCCAGAATTTATACTAAAGAATTTATATTTGTATGACACTCATTTATTATTCAACAAATATCATGAGGACACAGAAAGTTTCCTCAAATTTCTCAAAGACATGCATTAAAAAAAAAATTATGAGTTAAGTACCTTAAGAAAAATAAACCAAACTCATGCCTTTAGTTTACTTAACATCATTTTCTTTTTTTAATTCCATTTACTCATTTTTTCTTACTTTAATATACTTACTTTTTTATTATATTTATTGGGATGACATTGGTTAATAAAATAATAGGTTTCAAGTGTACAACTCAATAATATGTTGCATGCATATTACATTATGTGTTCATGACACAAAGTTAAATTTCCTTCCTTAATATATTTTTAATTTAATTTTTAATCTTACTAATTGGCATTCATCTTTAAATCACCTTAAACCAGTTTTGGAAGAAGACAGGATAGGAGGGAAAGATAACGGGAATAAAGGAAATTGAGAACAGAGGAAGATTGTAGCAGAGATGAGGGAAGGCTTCCTAAAGGAGGAGACGTCTGAGCCAAAACCTGAAGGCAGGTAGAGGCAGTGGTATCATGAATGGGAGAAGGGATATTTCAAAGAGAGAAAAGAGTGTAGAAGTACAACGTGTGAATGAAAAAATAGTAAGTTGGTTAAATCTAACTTGAAACTTGAAGGCATAGCTCAGACATAGAAATATAAAAGACAGGTCCACATATGCGTTAAATCCCACTATAATGAACCATAAACAAATTCAACACGTATACATCTCACTCCTAAAATGTAGGAAATGAAATTCAATTAATAATCAACCTTCAACAGTGAAATTAGCAATGAAAACAAGTATTTTAAAAAAGGCATGAGATGCAAGAGGGTACACAACAAATGCTATAACAACTAGACTTTCCTCTCCAACCCTTGGGTCTTCTGTTGTGCTAAGTTTTATGCTAGAAAAGTAAATTTACTACTGATCAATATACTGGGAGAATAAAATGAATTGATATTTGAAGTTCAGGGATCCATTGATCTAAATTTGAAAAACACTGAATCGAAAGTTAAATCCTGAGATTTTGTGTTATCACTTGGGGCCAATGGGATAATGAATACAAATGTGAATGCAGGCACAAGAGGTGGGAACCTTGACAATGCAAAATATTTTCTCTATATATATAAAATCATGAAAGTGAAAACTCAAAATATTTTGATTATCATGGACTATGGTCCACCAAAAATAAATCTGTGACCCTCCCTGATGTCCAGAAACTAGGTAGGAGATCCCAGGGAAAAAGTGTCACCTATACATGGGATTATCTAATAAGAAACACTAGATTTTTATATCGATGTTGGAGGATAGAGATTGAGAGTGAAAAAGATGCAGATGCCAAAAAGAATAAGGTATATCTGGAGAACACCTATCCAAGCTAATAAGTGTACATGGCTTATGGAAAATAGGAAAATATAAACCCCATTAAAACAAACAAATAATGCCAGATAGTATGGATATTCTATAATTAAAATTTTACCAGTGTGCAGCATGTAATTACTGAATTCAAGTAGAAATGGGTGAACGTTTTTTTTTTTATGTGCAGCAGAAATTTTCAGCGCATTAAATATACTTGTTATAAATGCTGCAAAACAACGTCAAGAAATGTGATGGGCCTAAGATTTTACCCTGCTTATAAGCTAACAAGTTAGCCTGCTACAGTTTCATGAATGCTGCCAGAAGACACTAAACTCCTGGGTCAGAGCCAAAATACTTTATCATTACTCAGTATAGCGGGCAGCATGAGCTTCATGTTTTCATCTGTTCCTCTTGACCCTCAAATCCCAAACGGGCAAAGTGGACAGGCCAAGGATAGAGGGTGAGCAGAGTGAGACTGTTTTACAGCTGAAGAACCTCAGACTTACGAAACACAATCTTATAAGGGGGTTGCTAGCAAACCTGCCCACTTTTTCCCACCAGTGCAGGAAGGGAAGAGTGTTATTTTTAGCACCTTGAACAGCAAACATATCTGCCCTTTGCCCTGAAGGAAGACACAATCTCTGTCTTCCAAAGTGGTTTTCTATGCAAAAATCCTAGGAAAAGATAGTCCAGAACAAAACCTTTCAATAGTTTTGCTCAGAGATATGCAAAAAGTCAAAAAAATTATGAATTCTCTCCCAGCAAACACAAATTTTTTCATATATTCTTTATGCTATTGTTTAACCAAGTAATCCATTTTAACTATTTCATTAAAGGGCCAAAAAAGGCATAGAGAAATGTAAGAGTTTCCTTAGAAAAGTAAAATAGCTGTCAGGTTATCACACTAAACAAATGTGTCCATATACACTTTACTAAAAATACTTAACAAGACACAGAATGAGTAAAACTTCGGGCTTTAACAAAATATTCACCTGAATGACATATGACATTTTCAAAGGCTCCTACCAGTGGTATCATGTGAAATACCTAATGATTACAAAGTCTAATACTTTATCAAGTCAAAGGTAAGTGAGTTATACCCAATTTGTTAGCCAAATATCAATTTTCTTCATTTAAATATGAACCTTCAAAAATTTATTAAGGAATAATAAGTATACAAAGTGATGATTTGATCTACATATCAATGTAAATGATAATCAAAATCAATATAATTAACATATTAACCTCACAAAGTTAACATGGGTAAATTTTTTTTTTTTTTAAGATAAACACCTAAAAGAATACTTATTCTTCATGGCACGGCAGACAATTCATTTTCTTGAAACATTAAAAAAAAGTTTAATTAAAATTTGCATAAATTTGTTTTGCAATGACTCACTACAAAGTATTAAGGCATGGGAAAATATGTTTGTATGACAACATAAACTTTTAAATGAAATATATTTCTAAAATAACCATTAAAAATAAACAAAAAAAAAGCAAAGTCTTTTTAAAACATCTTTTGTAGAAAGAGTGCACAAACTGCTTCAACTTCAAAACTTCTATTTGGATCATTTAAAATTGGAATCGGCAAGGTTGAAGTTTATATATGACCATACCTCTCCTAGGGCTTCGTATCTTTTCTGGTTCCATCTGTGCAAGTCTTCCCGGTAGTTAAAAACAAATGGTTCCCCAGTTTTTATGTGTCTTAACTGTCCCTCTAGAAGATAAACAAACAATATTGCTATGATTCAGAGTATATTACATAATAATATGGAAAGTACAACTAATAATATCTGATAAAAATTTAAAAGAACTTTCTCCGAAGAGTTTCATTTTTTAATTATTTCAAATATCAGTATGATTCATGTACAAATACTATAAAAGAATGACCCCAAGTACTGAAATGCTATGCTTTTTTATCTTCAGTTTCTAACCTAAAGTAAATGAACAATATTTGAGACTACAATATATAAGGATCTTTGCTAGCCACAGCCAGGAACATGATCCCAGTTCTTAAGCATAGAGGCTACCTGAGGAGTAAAAGCATACGTATTAAAAAGTTAAGCAACTTTTCAGGAAGTTAAACAAGAATGAAGTTAGTCGACAATCTAAATACTGCCACAGGCAATTCATGTAGACAATAAAGTCTAAAATGAGTTTAGAAAAATGAAGGATCCCTGCAGGCTAGAACTGGTTCAAAAGGTTTCAGTGAGATTTCTCAAGTAGGCCTTGAAATATGGGTAGAATTTGAAACAGAAATTGGAGAGAGGCCGTCAGCTAACACAGGCTTGGACTCTCAAGTCAGACTCACTTAATTCAGAGACTTTACTGTTAAGAACTTTACTAATAATCTCAAGAGTGCAAGTAATCCAGAGGCACAGACAAAACATGGGAAGGCCTGGACAACCCCGGAATTTCTTCCCAGGTCCCTTCCTTCCATTGGATGGCACTCTCTGGTCCAGAGTAGGTGAGGTCTCATTTAATTCTGATCATTAAAATATAAAGAAATTTAAAAACCAAATATTACTACTCATATATATTTTGCATAACACATGCTTTTAAAAAAGTGTACAAATTAATATTAGAAAAGAGATCAAAGTTTCTAATATCTACTATTTAACTTCATTTAATATTCTAGTATAAGTGATATTGTAAAGGGATATCCACTAACATAGTGATGACAGATTACCAATTTAATTGATGCAGAACAACAAAAGAAAGCTTCAACTCAAACACTATCTAGCCTGTAACAACATTACCCTTCAAGTACAACAGTGCGTTATTAATCCAATGAATCATAATTCATTGTTCCAGAAACATTCTGGCAATCTACGGTATGTTCTTTCAAATGCCAAGTGCAAATTTTATTTTATTCAGAACTTAATTAATAAATTTTAAAATAAAGATGTCTGAAAAAAAATCATAGAAAATTAAGTATTGTCCTTTAAAATAGTCACAGATAATCACTGCCAGTCATTTCATTTTAAATAACATGTGAAACAGTAGCATATTTCTCTATAACTTAATTGAGAATTCCAATCGGATACCAGGGAGTTGAAAGCTCAAGGCTGAAATACATGAGCAGAATCTAATGCATGTCCATTGGTTTCAATGACTTGACAACTATGGCAAATTATAATTTGGTTCTTCTAATTAAGTGAAGAATTTCACCATGAAAGGATAAGACATTATTTCTCAAAAGAAATACATAAACCAGTCTAACTGGCAAATAAAAGTAACAAATAATATCTGACCTGATTCTATTAGCATTGTTAAATACATATTGCACATAGTATATACCACTTACTTTCATTAAAAGCATATTCAAATCCTTCCAGGGTATCAGGAAAATCAAGAGGTGGTTCATCTTTTTTCATTAGTTCATCTAAATCTATCCTTGATAATAAATCTAAAAAAAAAAAAAAGAAATTTACTTATATTAATTTTCAGTTAATAAAGACTATATTTTAAGTTATTTTAAGTATTCTTTGTCATACTAAATAACTTTCTGTGTTGTCTGATATTACTATTAAACTTTTAAGTTCTCAGAGTGCTATATTATAATGAAGTACATCAACATAATGTAAGCACTTTCAAAATCATAATTCTCAAAACAATCACGACTTGGATAGTATGTACCAATACAGTAATTTAACTTCTTTCTTTCAAAATATATAGCTATTAATTTATAGTTTATTAATTTCCTATAGTTTCAAAAGTTGCAAATATGACTTTTAAAAGGTCACTAAATTTTACACATAATGAAACTACTGTTTATGGATAAAGAAACATAAATCTAAATAGTGGCAATAAAGCATATATTCCATTTTTAGGGAGAATCACAATACTAAAATAAAACATGCTAACTAAAGAAAACTGGTTAACACAAAGCAGTTTTTATTCTTCACATCATTTTATTCTATATGATCAAAAAAATTGTTAACAGGTTTTTTTAATAAACATTTTATTTTGGAATCATTTTGATTTACAGAAAAGGTGTAACGGTACAGATAATGTCTGTATAACCTGTACCCAGATTCTCCTATCATTACTATCCTACGTTACCATGACATATTTGTCAAAATGAAATCAATGTTAATACATTACTATTACCTAAGCCTAGATAACACTCATCAGTTTTTCTATTAATATCCATTTTCTGTCCCGGGATTCCATGATTCCATTCGGATACCACACTGTATATAGTCAGCATGTCTCTTCAGTCTTTTTTTTTTTTTTTTTTTTTTTCAGTTTTCAGTCTTTGCTTCTTTTCCATGATCATGACTGTTTTGAGGAGTATCAATGAGGTATTTTGTAGAATGAACCTCAGTTTAAATTTGATATTTTTTTCTTGTGATTACACTAGGGTTACAAGTTTTTTCAAAGAATACCACGGAAGTAAACTGCCCTTTTCATCATATCATATCAAGGGGAACATGATATCCACAGGTCATCACTGGGGATGTTAACCTTCATCAGTTGGTTAGGTAGTGTTTGCAATGCTTCGTCACGATGAAATTACTATTTTTTCCTTTCCATATCTTTTCCTTGGAAGTGACTAAGTCTAGCCCACACTCAAAAAGGGCAGGTTGGATTCCTGCTCTATCTCCTAGAATAGAGAACATCTATAAATATTATTTGTAATTCTTTTGTATGAACGATTGCATAAATTTACACATTTATGCAATCACTTATTTATATCAGTATGGACTCATGGATATTTATTGTATACTTTGGGTTACAATCCAATTCTACATCATTTACTTTATTGCTACAATTGTTACAATGTTGGCCATTGTAAGCTCTTTTCAGCTGGCTTTTGTATCCTTTGAGGTGCTCTCATCTTTTTGTTTTTGAGCATTTCTTCAGAGCTTTCTCCTACTATAAGAAACTCGAGGCTTATCTCGTATTTTCCCTGCCCCGCCCTAGAATCAGTCTGTCAGCAATCATTTAATGATATCTTTTGGCTCATATTGTGGGATGAGGCAAAAATTCTCGCTATATGCTATCCTAGAGTCATACTGAAACTCAGAAAAATAAAAAGATAAACCGAATTTGTTCAGTTCCAAAAAGACATATTTTTTTAAAAGTTTAAGTTTTGAGATTTTTCATTCTAACTCAAGTTCCTGAAGAGAAAAAGCTCCTAGGATATGTAATAAAGCAAACCAGTTCATTTTCTACAAAAGAAATATCTCAGAAGTAACACTTTATTTCTGTCTCTCACAGAGATATAACAAATCCATCTGTATGGTTCATCAAAATCTGTTAGAGAAAAAGTAAGCCTATCTACTACTTCCAGTGTCTAGTCTCTCCCTATAGGATACAAAAATAAGCTGTCAAAAACTTATTTCAAAAATCAGTGTTTGGACTCTTCAAACTGCTCTCAAATAAACCTCAACTAACACAAAATATATATCATCTTCAACATGCAACATTAAAAAAGTTTGCAAATTCTCTAGTAAATGGAAATGTCAGATAATATACACACTGGGCTAGAAAAGGGGGATACATGCTGACAAATTTCTAATTCATTAGAAAAGTTCTGGATAGCATGCAAATCTTCACAAAACAGAGTGAAATAAAGTTTTTGATATCAAAAATTGGCTTGGTGTGGCTAGAAGATTCTCACTTTGCTTCTTCCAATGGATTGAGGTTCTGGGGCAAAATTGGATTCCTTTACTTCACAGTCATCTTCCATAGTTCAAAGCTTAGAAACTTTTATACAGATGCATAGAAACCATCCAATATATAACAGATGTATTATGCCTAGTAGTCATTTTCTCTATCAGTTCAGATCATAAAATGCCACCTAATATATCTGTATGTCATTTTAAAGATTTCACATACTTTACCTCTGTAAAATAGTACCATATATTATCATCTTCTCTCTCTTTCAGACAAGGAGATGAGCTCAAAGAGGTAAAATGGCTTGCCCTTAAATTGTACCTTAATGGTGAAGTGCAATTAGTAAAATAATGTATTTCCTAATACCTAACTCGGTACTCTTTCAAAATCACCATACTTATTCTATGTGTCCTATCAACCCTAAAATATTCCGCCCCTTCTGTTCATTACCTTATAAAGAATAAACAGTTATGAATATAGAAATATGCTTTTGCTTTGATCAAAATGTTATTTTGAATGATAAGATGAACAATAAATAGGCCTTCCTCAAACTTCTGTCAACTAGAAAAGCAGACATAGATTTTTTTTATTTCATTAGCATTAAGAAAACATGTGGAAAGGAAATGTCAGATGATTTTTCTGCTTCATAAAAGGAAAGCAATACTGTACAGCTGCATTTTACACAGAGACTGGGTTCCAACGCAACTGAATAAAGGTGAAAATCTAGTATAATAAAATATTTCCATGGAAAATACCTTAAATCACCTATAAAATACAGTACAATTGAACCCACATAACCTACATAGAATTCTAAACTTCAAATAAGCATATACAATAACTGGACAGAAACACTATTTGATACCCCAAATAACTGAAAATAGAGACCCAAACATGTATTTACATACCCATGTTCACAGAGGTATTATTCACAATAGCTGAAAGATGGAAACAACCCAAGAATGGTATGGTGGGTTATTTTATGTGTCTATTTGACTGGGTCATGGGTGCCTATGATATTGGCTTAAACATTATCCTGGGTGTGTCTGTGAAGGTGTTTCTGGACGAGATTAACATCTGAATCTACAGACTGAATAAAGCAGATTGCCTCATCTCCTCCCCAGCCTGCCTCCCAATATGGATGAACCTCTTCTGATCCACTGAAGGCCTGTATAGAACAAAAATTTATACAAACGGAAATCCAGAGAACATGTGTGGGACTTGATATTAAGGATGTAAGATAATGGTGGAAGAAACAATCAGGTCATATTTATTGATAAAGGCTCACTAAGTAGAGCTTCTGTATTTACTGATAAGCTTGGGGAGTTAGAAAGAGCTCTAACAGTTTGGCTGGCTGAAACAGACTAAAAGGTGGCCCACAGTGAGTGACTTTGCTTTGGCTTAATGTAAAGGAAGGGATTCGAAGGTTTACGAAGATAGGAATGTTAGAGTGGATTTGTCACTGAAGACCTACTTACCCACAATGGGGGAGTCCAGAAGACATTCCTTTACCCACTACTATGAGAAATACATTTGTGAGAACCCTGACATCCATGAAGAGCTTTACGTGGATCTTCTCTTATGCTAAACCTTATAGGGAAAATTAAAGTCATAGAATTAAGAAATCTAAATGCAATGTGAGTTACTGGATCCTGGGATGGAGCAGCCAAGTGGCAGCGGTCACCCAAATGGCAAATGCAATGTGGGCATGGTTACTGTAATGGACAGTAGAGTCAAAGCAGTAACCAGAAGAGTCTGACTTGCACAGACCAACGGCACTGGCTACTTAAACATAATGTTTCTAGAAGTGAGTTGGGAGGCTTACTAAATTCTTACTTGATATGTATAAGCAGAAAAGTTCTAGGTTGAATGAACAAAAGTCTAACCTGAATCATAAAAACAGAGTCACGGTCAATTCTCAGATTTAAGCCAGGGTACAGAATCAGAGCCTCTTTGGAGAAGAGGAGAACAATTCCCCATAAGGAATGATCCAGGTACACGGCCAAGAATTATACTACTAATCTTTCTCCTATCTTTCCCCAAAGGGACCTATGGTCTTTTACCAGGGTAACTGCACTGGGAAAAAAGAAATTATCAGACCTTTCATGGATGTGTGGACACTGGCTCTGAAATGACAGACAGGAGACACAAAAGGTCATGGCGATTCACCAGAGTAGAGGTATTTTAGCTCAGATCTATCTTACAGTGGTCCCTGAACCAACTCTGTGGTTATTTCTCCAGTTCCAGAATACATAATTAGAATAGATATTGCAGCAACTGGCAGAATCCCCACATTGGTGTCCTGACCTATGGAATGAGGGCTATTTCAGGAAAGGCCAAGTGAAAGTCCCTAGAACTGCCTCTACCTGAGAAAATGGTAAAACAAAAGAAATACAGCATTACTGCATGGCCTGCAGAAATTAATGCCACCATCAAAGAATTGAAAGTTACAGGAATGGTGATTCCCATCACATCTCCATTCAATTCACCTATCTGGCCTGTCCAGAAGACAGATGGAACTTGGAGAACGACAATGGATTATCGTTAAGCTTAACCAGGTGGTGACTTCAAATGTAGCTGCTATACCAGACATAGTTTCATTGCTTGAGCAAATTAATACATCCCCTGGTACCTGGTATATAGCTATTGATCTGGCAAATGCCTTTTTCTCCATCACTGTCAATTAAACCAACTAGAAGCAGTTTGCTTTCAGCTGGCAAGGCCAGCAATATACCTTCACTGTCCTATCTCAGGAATATATTGACTCTCCAGTCCTAAGTCATAATTTAGTTCACTTGATCTTGATCACCTTTCCCTTCAACATGGTATTTTTCTGGTCCATTATATTGATGACATTATACTGATTAAACCTAGTAAGTAACTACTCTAGACATATTGGTAAGATATTTGTGCATCAGAGGGTAGAAAATAAATCTGACAAAAATTCAAGGGCTTTCCACTCACTGTAATTGCTAGGGGTCCAATGATGTGGGTTATGTCAAGATATCTCTTCTAATGTGAAGGCTAAATTGTTGCAACTGGCCTTTGGATGTTGAAGGCAACAAAGTCCCCATTTGAGTGTGTTACTCTAGCCCATTTACCCGAAATGCTACTACTTTTGTATGGTACCAGAATAAGAAAGGCTCTGCAGCTGTGCAAGCTGCTCCGCGGCTTGGGCCATGTGATCCATCACATCCACTGGTGTCAGTGGCAGATAGGGATGCTGTCTGGAATCTCAGGCAGGCCCCTATAGGTGACTCATAGGATAGGCCCTTAGGATTTTATAGCAAAGCCCTGCCATCCACTGCAGATAACTACTCTCCTTTTAAGAAACAGCTTTTAGTCTGCTACTGGGACTTAGCAAAGACTAAATGCTTAATCATGGGCTACCAAGTTACCATGTAATCTTAGCTGCCCATCATGACTGGGTATTATTTGACCTACTAAGTCACAAAGTTGGGTGTGTCCAATAGTACTCCATCATCAAACAGAAGTGGTTTATATGTGATCAGGACAGAGCAGACCCTGAAAGCAAAAGTAAGTTACATGAAGAAGTGGCTCAAATGCCTATGGTCTCCACTTCTACTACACCACTTCTATCTAGTGGCACACACTTAAGGCCTCATGGGGAGTTTCTACCATCAGATGACAGAGGAAGAGAAAACTTGGGTCTGGTTTATAGATGGTTCTGCATGATATTCAAACACTACCCAAAAGTGGACAGCTGAAGCACTATAGTCCCTTTCTGGGACATCTCTGACAGACAGCAGTGAAGAGAAATCCTTCCAGCAAGCAGAACTGAGAGCAGTGCACCTGGCTGTTTAGTTTGTTTGGAAAGAGATTGGGCCAGACATGTGATTATACAATGATTCATGGCTATGGTCAATGGTTTAGCGGATAGTCAGGACCCAAGAAAGAACATGTTTAGAAAACTGGTGACAAGAAAATTGGGAAAAAAGTTATTTGAACAGACATCTCTGAATAGACAAAAAAAGTGAAGATATTTGTGTCTTAAGTGAACGTTCAATAAAAGGTGACCTCAAGAGAGGAAGATTTTAATATCAAGTGGATAGGATGACTCATTCTATGAAAACTGGTCAGACTCTTTCCCCTGCCACCTGTTAGGGCCAATATTCACAAGTCTAGAAATTAAGAGGTAAAAATAGGAGTGGTACCATTTACTATTACTGCTAGCAAACAAGAAAATAGTGTCCACTCTCACTATTCTTACTCAACATAGTATTGGAAGGCCTAGCCAGCATGAAAAAACAAGAAAATAAAAGGCATATAGATTGGAAAGAAATAAATAAAACTGTCTAATTTGCATACTACATGATAGTCTACATAGAAAATCCCAAAGGAATCTATCAAAACAACTCCTAGAACTAATAAGTAACATCAGCATAAGATATAATAAACCTTGATTGTATTCCCATAAATTATCAGTAAACATGTGGCAATTGAAATTAAAAATTCAATACAACTTACATCACTCTAAAAATTTAAAACTTAAGTATAAATCTAATAACAAGTATACAAGACTTATATACTGAAAATTACAAAGTACTGTGAGGGAAACCAAAGATCAAAATAAATGAGAGACACGTGATGTTCATAGATTGGAAGGCTCAGTATAGCAAAAGGGTCCATTCTCCTCACATACGTCCATAGGTTTAAATATAGTTCTTAATCAAAATCTAAGTAAATTTTTTTTTTTGCAGATATAAACTACTTTACTCTAAAATTTACATGAAAAGGCAAAGGACTAGAATAGTTAAACAATTTTTTTAAAAAATGAAGTAGAAAGAATCATTCTACTCAATTTTAAGACTTACTATATGGTATGGTAATCCAGAGAGTATGGTATTGGAGAAGAGACAGATACAGATCCATGGAATAAAAAAGAGCCCCAAAACAAGCCCACCTGAATATGCCCACTTCATTTTTTATAAAGGCAAAGAAATAATTCAATGGTGAAAAGACAGTCTTTTTCACAAATGGTGCTAGCACAACTGGGCATCAATAGACAAAAATAAATAAATAATAAACCTTGACCTAAGTCTCATATCTCATTAAAAAAATAACTCAAAATGCATGATTATTTTAAATGTAAAACCTAAAACCAGAAAACTTTTAAAAGAAAACAGGAAAAAATATTCATGAACTAGGGCTAGGCAAAGAGTTCCTAGATATTATACCAAAAACATGATCTATAAAAGAAAAAATTGATATAAAGTTTTATTCAGTTTGCCAGTTTGTTCTAAAATATACTTTCCTATGCATTTACATTTTATTTTCTAATATTTCCAATTCAACTCCTTCATTAATCATTCCAAGCTCACATGTACTAAGTCTTCTTATTCATATTGTACTAATGAAGAAAAAGTTTCAGTGAAGCCACTGGTTCATGGTAAGTGGAAAAACCTGAGATTGAATCCAGACAGTTCTACCTTTAGACCCTATCCATTCTCTTTTAATGTCATCTCCAAAATCCAGAAAATTGGTCTGAACTCTTACATACTGCTTGTGGAAGTGTAAAATGTAACTTGGGAGACCAAATTTTCACATTACCAAGTAAGGTTAAAGATACACAAAATCTATCTAGGAGAAAACTCAGCAAATCTATTTAGATAGAAACCAGACATTCCTGTCCTCTCTCCTAAATTAACCATTTTTCTGAGTGTAGTGGTCATTCCCAGTAGCACACAAAATGCAGTAAAACCTTCCATAGTGTTGTCTACAGCTGTCTCCAATTCTCTTCCCATTCTCTGCTCACGTTTTCCAAGATGGCTTTCATTTTGAGCAATTCACTGAAATGGCTCTTTGTGAAGATCAAAACTGACCTCCACACCTTCAAACTCAAAAGTAAATTCTCAGTCTTTATCTAACCTGACTCATCGCCAGACTAAATAGCTCCTATTTTCTTCATTTGGTGGCCAGCATCTCTCTCTTGCTCCTGGTTCTCAGCCTATCTTACTAGAAATTCATTTTCAGCCTCATTTGCTGGTTTCTCCTCATCTTTCTGACCCTAAGGTTGAGATGCCCCAGGGCTCAATATTCATATTTCCTCTCTTTTCTAGTTACACGGACATTCCTGGTGTATAGCCAGTTATGACCAAATGTTAAGTATCATCTCTGTGCTAATGATTCTCCAAACTATCATCTTTAACCCAAATGTTTTCTGAAACTCCAAACTCAATTTCCCCACCTTCATGTTTAAGGGCATCTCAGTGTAATATTTACTATATCGAAAACCTAACTCTTGCTTTCCACAGTCACCACTGCAACCTGATTTTCCCACACTTTTCTTAATCTAACTAATGGCACCTATCTTAGAGCTATTTAGAACAAGAATCTTCAAAGTTATCTTAGTTGCTTCTCTAAATTCTCATGTCTAATCCAACAGAAAGTCATGTTATCTCTTCCTTCAAAACATAACCAGAATCTGCCCTCTTTATTATCCCTTCTGATACCACCCTAATCCTGAACATGCTCTTAGTCATTTTCCATTTTTGTAAGTAAGGGCTAGTTATAACATTCCTTTGACAGATCATTTGCTCTAAAAGCAGGGACAAGGTGAGGCAAATTAAGTTAAGAAACTAGTTGCATTATCTTATACATGCTTTAGGCTTTCATGAAAAGAGATAAAACAAGGTATCTTTAAGGTATCTTTATCATCCAGCCTGGCACAGTAGGGTAGGGCAGCAGCTAGAGATTCAGAGAAGTGGCCATAGCCCATAAGATATTTTTTCCGCCACCAAACAAAGTAACTGAGACCTTGCACAAATTACTTAAATAACTGGATTTTTGGCAGGTTACTAGACAGTTAGACTGAAATATATGATAATGAAAAAAAAATCTTATTTTAGACAGTAGATTAAAAAAAGAAGTCTAGAACTCAAAATTCCCAAAGAATGTCTAAAGCAGATTCCTTCTGAGGTGCTAACATGGTGAGCCTCTCAAAATGTCCCTAGTCAATGCCACAAAGAATACAGGATTGGCAGATTATCCTAAACCTAATATGACATTCCTATCAACAAAAATATGGTAAGGGCACTAGTCCTGACTCCAGAACCTACGGTGTTAGTTTTACCATTAAATATAAGGACTTAAATAAGAAAAGCATTAAGAATTCTTACAGCTGCAAAATTAAATGATTCTATGATTTATGTACTGAGTACAGACTACATCTCAGACGAGATAGTTATTGTGAGGGATACAAATAATTACAAGTAGATTAAATGCTATTCTTATTTTAGATTTGAAATTAATGGCAGGTCACCTAAAAAGTCCTATTCCTATACCTAACAAAGGTTAGGCACAATGAAAATATCCTGAAAAAGCAAATTAAGTATGTACCTTTCAGTGCTGTGGTCTTTTCTTTTTCATCTGGACCTCCCTGCTGGATTTGTGCCATGTTTATCCAAATTGGCAACAAAATTAAAGAGCTCAAGAAAATAGACATCAATCTTCAGAAGACAGTCTAGAATGAATGAAAGCAATAAATTAAGCTCTACTCAGTCCTACCTACTCCATGAGCACTTCCTTGATCCTTCCAGTTGGGATTAATCTCTATCTTGATTTCCCACTGCACTTTGTTGCCTATACTACAGTACTTTTCAAAGCCTGCCTTGCATTATAGTTACTTACGTGTTTTGTCTGGGTCAGCTAACAGATTACAAGCCCCAGGATAGAGGTATTAAGTTTTTCCATCTTTATATCTCTCATGTCACCAAACAGAATACCTTCTAGTGCATACAGGTACCTAATGTTGCTGAATTGAATTTAGCTAAACCTACTATTGAGGTTTAGTTCTTTATCATCTAATTTAAAAAAAAATATCTCCGGGTAGTTTCAAAACTTTAAATTCCTTTTTAAACTGTAAATGTGTGACATTCACAAGGTCAGAATGTCTTCTCCTGGACCATGCACAATCAGAGAAAATACATAAATACATAAAATAGCTATAAATTACATCTAATATAATTCAAAATACAGCTTTAAGTGAAAAAATTAATCGTTTTAAATATGAAATTATGTCACAGTCAATGTCCGGAAGCCATACTCTACAAATGGCACTCCAGTAAACAGTAATAATATAAAATTACTTATGATTTATTAAAATCTAATTCTGCATTTAAATTACAAATAGATGTTTTTTCCCCCAAGGTGCCCATGAACAGTAAAAAAACAAAAACAAAAAAACAAAAACAAAAACAAAATTCACTATGCCTAAAAATTAGAAGAAAAAAATACACTAAATGCAATGGAAAAAATTAAATTAATTTAGTCAATCCATGACTGTTAATGAAATTATATACAGACTAAATTCATGACAAGAATAAAATGAGATTGACTATTCCTCTGATTAAGGAATCCAAGTGACTTGCTACCCACAAGCAAACATCAATTTCCATTCGGAGGCACATTTTATAATTATCTTTAAAAACTAAGGCATTTTCACAGTCAGCAGAATGTAGCAGAAAATACTGAAAGTGATTTTTTTAAACTATAAATGTTCCAAATGGTCTTAAATTAATGCTGCCCTATCTGTAGGTGGGCTGGTATAAAAGGAAGGACACTCTGGCTCTACCATTAACTAGCCACGTGTCCTTGACAAATTACCTAACTTCTCTGTGCCTCATTTTCTACATTTGTAAAATGGAAATGATAAATCAAACTGCCTTCATAGTGTTATAGTACGTTTAAATGTAAAACTTTTAGTACAGTGCCTGATGCATAATTAAGTGCTCAACATATGTTGGCTTATGTTTTCTAATTGTTGTAAATGTGTCCCAGCTTCATCACTTAAAATAGCTCTGGGCCAGGGACAAGATCATTTAATATCCAAAATCTTCTGTTTCTTCATTTATAAAATGTAGCTCAGATGCTAGTGGTTGAGAATTAATATTATAGAAGGTGTGTATAGCTGATCATTGCTACTATTAACAATAATATTGCTTCTCAATGGTGTGAGGTTCCATAAAAGCAATAACTAGAATATGAGACAATTTTTGACTGGCAAAGCATTTTCATTTAACATGCAAGTAATTATTATTTTTCTTATGTGAAGAGGTAACTTAAAATGCTATAAATTCTACATAATAAAAATTGTCTATATTCCTTCAAGAGACATAGCTTGTTCTACAGAGTAGGCAGTGTGTAAGATGCTAGAGTACAATGGTGAGTCAAACAGACATGGTCATGACCTGAGTCGGGGGCTTACTCTCTAGCTGCCAAATCAAAGTGCCAAAGAGCCACAAATAAAATATGTAAGACCTAAACTGATAATTATAATACTGTTATAAAAAAAAAGTATTTGTAACAGCTGTTTATTTACATTCAGAATTTATCTGTGAAGTCCCACAAGATTGTGCACAGTTTCACCAACAACTTATACACCATCCTGTAGCAGAAATTAAAGAAAAATGTTCATAATAAGAGATTCCATCTCTGCTAGCAATTCCACAACTAATTACTAGCTACATGGGACTTCTTGCATTTTCTACTCTATCCCTCTGAAAATTCAGTATTTATTCTAAACATAAACTGCTCAGTTATTTTTCATTGGTCCCAAACTGTCTGAGTTCTAAACAGAACAATTTATATAATTATTTCATTGTGACTGTTTAATGAAAGTGAAATTATAAAATATTTTTGGCATGAGTTTTATTTTAAAGATTTATATTCTAAAGTTCTGGGATCTAATGCACAGCGTGATGATTACAGTTAAACACTATATCATATACTTGAAAGTTGTTATGAGAGGCAGACCTTAGAGGTTTCACCACACACCGGTAACTATGTGAGGTGATAGATGTGTTAATAACCTTATTATGGTATATCATTTGCATACATCAATCAGCATATTGTACACCTTAAACTTACATATGCTGTATGTCCATTATAAACAAACAAGGCTTTTTTTAAAAAATCTAAGTACCCTACCATGTTAATAACAGATTCTCTTTTCAACTCTGATCTCCATGAGGATGGTAGCATATCTGTTCACAGCACAACGTCTGGCATTATTTGGAGCTCAATGGATATTTGTCAAATTCACAAATAAATGAGTAAAAGAGGAGAAAAGATCCACGTTTTAAAGAATTATTTTTCAAGATTCCTAATATTAAATATCAATTAATAATCATATTCTTATTCCATATGAGATAGCCTAAATATACACGTTGCAATTCACTGAAGTGATAATATATAAATTAGGAGACTAATTACTATGAAACCTAAACTTATAGCAGCAGATGCAAAGCAGGTAAGCATGAAGTGAAAGCCATTTGTCTGCTGCTCTTGTTCATTGTTAGATTTTTACCCTTTTGAGTTTTTTTCCATGGCTGTGGCACAGCTGGTAAACTAAATCAGAAACATTACAAATCCTCAATTTAGTTTTCCTAATGAGAATTCAGAGTTATAACCTGCATGACCACAGATAAACACTACTGAAAATGCAGCCAGCAAGCCGTTTGATATATTTGATATATATTAATATGTGCACTCACATAGTTTATTGAGTATTATCTGATGGAGGTTAGGTTATAGGGAATAAAGTGGTGGAAGGTTTTTACTGATATGAATTGGGACACAGTTGACATGTTGTATACTTCATGATAACCTGCTGTTTAAATATGGTTTCCTAGAAATGGTTACAGTATAAACTAGATTCAAAACATCTCAGTTTGCGATTTCATTCCGTGAACTACACAAAGCAATTATCATATCTTCTTCCCTATGATTCCAACAGAGAATCCACTATGTATAAATAAAGCTGTAAATAACTTGTCATGTGTAATCTTATCCAGTCAGCATTTCAAAACATGAAAAGTAGAATATTTCTTAGCTGCTCTGTTTGCTCAAATAATGGCCTGAGCACTTTAAAATGTACAGAAAGATAAACAGAAGCCTTAGTTTTATGTTATTTGCTTTTAGGCAGGTATTAAATGAGAACTAGATATAGATGATTTTTGCAACAGAAGGCCTTTCTACCACACTTCTAAATGATGAATGTACAAAATATATCAAAGACAAGTAAAATTGGGTTAACTCCTGAAATCCTTGGAGCTCATTTGGTCCTAAAGAACTTATGCTCACTAGGTCAGGCTCTGGAAATTGCCTCACAATAGTCTACTTGTAGTTGAAAGTGCAACACGTGACATACCAGAGATTCGTTAGGAACCAAAAGACCCACCCGAATTACAGTTAAAATATCCATGTTACTCAAAAGTTGCTCAGCAGCAAAGGTAAGTTAATAATAATGCTGGACAGATTATAGTTCTGACACTAGTGCAAAAACTGTACGGTTGAGAGAGACAGAGACAGAGAGAGTGTGTATGTGTGTGTGTGTCTGTACCCAGACATATAATTGGGAAGAGGCTGAAGAATGAGAGAATCAGGCTGGAGCACACATGGAAGCCAAAGCCCAGGGAAAAATGGGCTCTTGATGCATAGAAAATGGTCGCTTCTATAGAGAATGTAATCTGTGTTTGGATCAAGGTTTAGCTCAGAGTAGGAATATTTAGTTCCAATCTATGACTATCTAAAATAATTCTTAGTTTCCCAAGCAACATGATATTGTAAGTTTGAAATGAAAAATCCAGGTTTGTTTTTTTTAAATCTCAGTTCTATCACCTAGAAGCTGAATTACTTTGAGAATGTCACAACTTCTCCAACCTAAGTAATAGGAACAACAATAAAGAGCATTTCCTTTTCACAGGGCGAGTATAAAGGTTACATGAAAGAGTGTACATAAAACTTTTTACAAACTATAAATTCTTTTGTAAATATTTGTAATCACTAAAATCAAACTAATTGCTTTCTAATTAATTTGTGCTCAAGTTCAAGGATATCTAATCAGTATAGCTTACAAGAATGAAAAATGACTTAATCATTTGCATGAATTCTATGAATAAATAAAAACCACAATAAATAACTACTGAGTTTACTTGGGTTTCTAAGCCTAATTTGAGGATAATCATAATGAAACTTAATTTTTTGAAATAACTTGTTTGTACTCTTTCCAATCTCATTAAAATGTGTGTCTGGAAAGGTTCAACTATGTCCAAAAAAACAACCTTGTTCTAACCATCACCTAAATGCACATGTTGGCCACAAAATCATCAAGTCCTTTCATATCCATTATCTTATTAGGTTATCACCACAACTGGCAGGGGTAGGCAGAATTGACATATCTGCATTTTACAGAGATGAGGCATCCTGGACTCTGAGAAGCTAAGTATCCTGGTTAAGACGACCCAGGGTCTGGGTAAGACAACAAAGGGTCCTCTGACCCTTTGTTATGAGCTCCTTCTACTCTATCATCCCGTTAGAGCCAAACTATTCAACTTCAATTAAAAAAACAATTTCAGTTTCTTTATTCTATAGAAGATTTTCACTCTCATGTACTAATTTACATTATCAGGAAGTATGACAATTTGGAGTTTGAGCAAGTTGGTGGTAGTTAATTTCTATATATATATATATATGAAGGCTATCAACCAGAATGTCTCAGTCTATTTGGTTTGTTATTTTGAATTCTTACTGATAAAAACAGAATATGTCAAACAAGCAGTAGCCTCTATTTTATGGATCAAATATCAATGTCATATAAGCTACTTAAGACACTCTAATTCTATGGTAAGCAAGCAATAAAACATAATTTATATTATAAATGTGCATAACTCCAGGTCAAATTGAACAAATGTAAACTACCTTCATAAGATTTCAAAGTAATTAATATTTTGAAATAGTAGTATAGCATATTCGCAAAGCCTGCATCAAATTTCTCATTTCACAAATATGCATACTAGTAACTCTGCTAAGCTTTGTGAACTCAAGGTCCAACCTAAAATTTAAAAGATAAATATAATATGCGTGTGGTAGACACTAACGTGAACTCTCCAGATGCCCTTTCGAGGGGAACTTGCTGCTCAGCTGTAAGCAGTGCAATCAGCAAACAGTCTCCAGCTGTTCACCACATCAGAGTCAGCCACAGATGCAGAGTTGCCTCTCTCTAGGTCATGCCTTTCCCAAGCTGACCCTCACTTACTGACTGAGCCAAGTGGAAATATGAAGGCCCAGCCATTTGGGCCTAATGCAGGCCAACTGTGACAGGCAATATTTGCTCCAGAGGTTTTGTCAGGCCTAAATTAAGTTCAGCTTCTACCTCTGACCAATCCTGTTGTCCTCCTTCTTCTTACAAGTGTTGATCTCTAATAAACGTCTTGTACTCCAAATCTGACTCAGAAACCGCTTCTGAAAAGTCTAAGCTGTAACAATGTACTTTTCTAAATGTTTTAGAAAAAATGTTTGATGTTAAAAGACATAGTGTATCCAATAATATATAAAGAACTCTAACAACTCAACAATAAAAAGACAAATGACCTAATTTTAAAAATGGACAATGAATATGAATAACATTTCGCCAAAGAATGGACACAAATGACTAGAAAACATTGACCAAAAGGCACAAAAAAGATATGTTCGACACCATTAGTCACTAGGAAAAAGCAAATCAAAAACACAGTAAAATATCACTTAATACACAATAGCATGGCTATAAACAAGAAAGACAATAACAAGTGTTAGTGAGAATGTGAAGAAATTGGAACCCTCATACATTGTTAGTAGGAATGTAAACTGGTACAGCCAGTTTAGAATAGTCTGGCAGTTGTTCAAAATGTAAAACATAGATTTCCATGTGACCCAGCAATTCTACTTCTAGGTATACACACAAGAGAAATAGAAACACATGTCCACACCAAAACTGATACACAAATGTTTATAGAATCGGTATCATAATTGCCAAAAAGTAGAAACTACTGAAATGTCTATCAAGAATCAAGTGAAGACAGATTAAGCAAAATGTAGCATATCCATTAAAAAGAATATTATTCAATATAGAAAAGGAATGATATTGATACATGCTACAACATGAATGATCTTGAAAGTATTGTGCTAAATGAAAGAAACCAGTTACAAAAGATCACATGTTGTGCAATCCCATTTATATGAAATGTCCAGAATAGGCAGATGCACAAAAACAGAAAATAGATTAATGTTTTGGGGAGTTGGTGGAAGGGTAGGAGAATAAAGAGTGACTGCTAATGGACATGGTTTCTATCTGAGGTGGTGATTCCAACAGTCTTAAAGAGATACATCTGCACATTGCAGTAGTGTCCCTCTGAGTATTAAATGGCTCTGTCTCCCCATCTCTTCTCTATAGATATAACGCTAAAGGTCAAGGCACAGTCTCAAAAGGGAAATCTGACCAACTCACGCTTCTCTTTTCCTTCCATGAAATAGATGTGATAAGTGGACTTCAGGTAGACTCACTTAAAGAATTTCTCTCTTCAAATGTCCTTACCATCCCTTCCACTAGAGCCAGGCTGACAATCATCTAGACCCACTCTATCTAGACATTATAGGCAAACACATTATTTCCTAGGTATAAAAGGTAACATTATATATAAAGTTTTTGTAAATCACAGTGCTCAACTCTAGCTTGTTCTAGTTCTATGATCTGGGGGCTCTCTGCCAATGGTAATTTGTCTCCTGGGCCTCTCATTATCCCTTGCATACAACTCTTAGTAAGAATCAGAAACAGATTTGCTTTGGTCATGATTTAATTTCTTGGCCACATACCACCTAATAGCACCCCAATTTTACCCAATTTCTACCGGGACTAAAATTTATAATAATTCTTTATTATTGATGTTTTGATTATTGTTGCAACTGATCTCACACATTGTACTTACTTCAAAGTGAGAAACATACCATTTGCTATGAAAAAAACTGAAGAAAAACTTGAGCATATAATCAAGCAATTTAACTGTTAAGCCCAGTAAGCTAGATTAATAACACCAGCAATAAAGTTTAATGGTAAAGTAAAGCTCTGTGGAGACCACAACTGTACTGCAAATAAAGTATTTAAATACCACTCATCCAAGTCTACTGACAGTCGATATTGTTTATTTAAGGGGAAAATCTCTGTGAAGGTTCACTTTACCTAATTGTGTTAATAACGGAATGTTAAGTTCCTTCACAATAGCTTTTTTTTTCTTTTTTGGCTTCTATAATTTCCCAATTCCTTATGAAGAGATAGTACTTTCTAGAATTTCATGTGTGTACCATATTTCAACAATACCCACATCCTGGGGCCAACAGGAGATGAATTCAGAAAGGTTTGAAGAGGCTCTGTATTGCTGTGATACTACAAATATCTGATCTTAAAAAAAGAAAATTAAGAATTTGAAACTTCAAGTCACCTTTTTAAACTACCATATTAGTTACTTTATTTACTTTATTGGACAACAATACATACAATTCATACCTTGCCTAAATTAACAAAATATCTGCGGCAGCAAAATTCTCTTATTCCAAAAACAAAGAACTTTGAACCCTCCTGGCTTCTACAAAATATTTTTCCCCCACAAAGGCCACACATCACTCAGCCACACTATTAATTACAGGAAATTAACTCTGTGGCACTGAAGTTGTCAGCACAAGGGCACTTTCTGGGACATTAAGCCATCTGTGTCATCAGATCTATGCTTAAACACAATATGCCAAATGGCTTTCATTACTATTGTCTATATAAGCACAAGGTGATAGAATCCCTTTCTATGACCTATTTTAAACCTATAAGCAGAATAGAATAAAATGTTACTAAGACAAGTCAAGAATTTTACAACTAGACTTTACTTCCAACATCACAGCAAAGTCCCCTGAGGGAATCTGTCTGTTTAGAATAACTAAACTTGAAAAGTACATTACAAAATATTAGAATATCTACAAATGTCACTCACTAAATTAACTTAAAGGAAAAGGGGAAAAAAACATAGTAACTTCGATATCTGCAAAAAAGTATTTGATAAAATTCAATATTCATTTTTGGAAGAGAAGTCATAGCAAACTAAAAGGAACATCCTTAACATGACAGAGGGGTTCAAAACAAACCAAAGAAAACTTATAGTAAAATTACTCTTCTTGATAATATATTTAAAAGATTCTCTTTAAAATTAGGTACCAGAGAAAAATGCCCATCATCACTTTACTAATATCACTTCTAGTTAAAGTTTTCTGGTGGGCCTAGCCAATATAATAGGATAGAAAAATAAATAAAAATGTATAAGGATTGAAAATAGGAAAAGTTATTATTGGCCGAAGATATGACTGCCTAAAACAACAACAAAACCAAGAAGAATAAAAACAAAACAAAACAAAACAAACAAACAAAAAAAACAACAAGATATTCTAGAATCAAAAAGCAAGAAAAATCTCTACATTAGGAATAAAAAGAATTTAGCAAGATGACTAAAGTGATTTATATACAAAAATAAAGCATATTTTTAAATACCAGCAACAGTTACAAAGCAGTTTTTTTTAAATGACATACTTTATAATAGCAAAAAGTAAAAACTACATAGTAAGACTAAATCTAACAAAAGGTATTTTAAACCTATAAGCAGAATACAATAAATGTTACTGAGAAAATAAAGATGCCTGAAATACATAAAGAGATACGCCATATTTATGGATAGAAAGATTCAATACTGTGAGGATATTAATTTTCCTTTAACTGATAAATAGATTCGATATAAGTCCACTCAAATGCAATGGAGCTTTTCACGGAACTTGAAAAACTTTCTAAAACATACTATGGAAGAAGAATGGGGAAGAATGGCACTCCCAAAGAATAATAATATAATAGGAAGACTTGCCTTATTGGGTATGACAGTAATAAAGATAGTATGTCAGAATTGTAACAAACAAACTGACCAATAGAATGGAATGAAACTCCAAAACAGATTCACATAACAGGTTCATATGACACAGATGATAATGACATAAAGCTTGGGAAAGAATGGACTTTTCAATAATTAGGACAACTGGTTACTACATAATAAAAAAATAAGATACCTACCTCACTCCATACATTGGCATTACATGATGGTAGCAATGGGATGGACTAAAGGCAGAAATGTGAAAATCAAATCTTTAAACTTTTTAAGGGAAAATATTGGAGACTACAGTTTTTATGTTGTAGCAGTGAATATAACCATAATAAGATACTTTATACTCACTGGACTAGAAAATAAGTATCACAATACCAAAAGTTAAAAAGAATGGAGTATAACAGGGATTCTAATTCATATTGCTGATCAAAATATCAATGAGTACAACCACTTTGGAAAAATTGGTATGAGATTTCTAAGTTAAACATTCTCATAATCTTCAATCCAACAATCTACAACCTGATCTACAACCTGGTCTTGTACATGTACAACTGAAGACAGGTGTGAAAATGTTTACAAAATGTTTATATCATCAAAAAAGCCAGTTTACTAATTATTTATAGCTACATAACAAGTTACCTCAAAATGTAGTTGCCAAAAACAATAAACACTTATAATCTCCCAGTTTCTGTCTATCAGAAATTTTGGTGCAGCTTAGCTGGGAAGTTCCGGCTCAGGTTCATGAGGTTACAATCAAGATATTTTGGCAAGGTTTGCAATTATCTGAAGGCTTAATAGGGGCTAGAGATAGTTAACTCACATGGATGAATTGTAATTTTGTTGCTAGAAACTTCAGTATTTCCCCACAAGGGCTTCTTCACAGGTCTGCTTGAGTGTTACCCTGACATGGCTTATGGGTTTCCCAAGAGAGATAGAGCCCAGAGAGCAAGAGGGAAACTGTACCATCAATTTCTAGATATTCTATTGGCAGAGGGCAACCCTATTCAATGTAGGAGGGGCCTACACAAAGGAATGAATATCAAGAAGCAAAGATCACTGGGGGCCATCACAACTAGAAATGGCTGTTCTCTAATTGTAGGAGGGCAGATATACTGTAGTATATTAATAGAGATGAACAGTAGTGACAGTAAAAATGAATGAATCAGAACTACACTCAAAAACTGAAATTAATTTTCCCAAACAATATTGAATGAATAACTAAGTCTCAGAAGACTATAGTATGATACTATTTAAATAGAGCTCAAAAACAAACCAAATGAAAACAAGTTATTGGTATCACAATTTAGGTGATAAAACTACAAGAAAAATCAAGAGAAAAACATAAATTCAGAATAGTGTTGCCCCTGTGAAGGTGGAAGAACCATGAGATGGGGAGAAACACATAGGTTAATGCAAGTTATTGACAGTGTTTTGAGTCTTGGATTAAGTGGTGAATTTACACTTGTTCATTATATTATTATGGCTTATAACATGCACAGAGCAGTCACTTTAACTGATATATAATATACACATTATCAGAACTGGCCCTTGTTGCATATATTGGTGCATATATTTTTTATGAACAACATAATTTTAAATAAATAATTTAAAAACACTAAAACAAAAAGAATATTATAATTTAATAGTGTTGCCTTTTATAAGTTGTTCTTTGGGGCATTTTTCTCTATACATAATGTTGAGAGTCCAGTCAGAAATTTGCAGGTCCTGCTGGTGAATAAAACCTATCAGAGAAGGTATAAGAAAAAGGATAAACGGGTATTGAGTAAATTTCAGAGCAGTTATATGTCAATAAAATATAGTATTACTAAAACTTTATTCCTTGACTATATTGAAATGGAACTATTATTTTGAATAAAATTTATCTCCTTAGAAGCTTTTGTACCAGCTATTCGAAAAGACTATGTTTTTTTAAACCAGTATTAAAAATAATAATATCCCACAACTTTATACTAAAATATTTTAAAATGCAACTATTCATTTCTCAAAATGACAACTGTCATTTATGTTTTTGTTCTTTGCTTGGTATACTGATACTAGAAGATATAACAAGTAAATTCTGTCTTTAAACATATACAAGTGATGAATATTTTCAAATGCTGGCATAAGGGACAGTTATAACCAACTTGAAAAAAAAAAAGAGAACTTAGAATTAAATTCAGAATAATTTGCCCCCCTGGCTACCAAAGGATGAGGTCATCTAGTCACAAAAGAATATTTCCCCCAGAGGATCATCTGCCAGTCTTTCCACATGACACAAAAATGGGCTTTATTCTGAGGAAAAAAAAAAAAGTAACTCCTTATTTTTTAAAAATAAGGTGAAAAAGAAAAATGCTGTAACAGCAGCCACTGGAGGGAGGACTTGTTGTTAGAATGAGAATAAAACAAGTATAAAACATTTTATCTGGTGCTTTGTCTGAACATAACATTTTGTTAAACTCATTCTATTTGTTTAAATGACAAATGCTGAAAATACTGCTTTTCTGCATGAGAGTTAAACTTCCTTTCACGGAAAAACAGATGTTGATTCAACCATCCTTTATTGGTACACAAATTAGCAGTAAGAAAATTATAAAGCTGCCTGGACTATCAAAAATTAGCACCAATGCTTAGTCTGAGTATATAGTTAAAGGCCTATACTTGATTTTAAATAAGGCTATATTTGTTCATTTAAAATATTATCCACAAATTTTGCTATAAGACCTCAGGGACTACTCAGTCCCTAAAATCTGACTATAAATACATTGGCAGAGTTTTGTAAACTTGTGGCATTGTTCTTCATGTGGTTGATGGGTTTTGTTTGATTTCTAATGAAACATTTATGTATTTTAATATTTGTTAATGCAAACCTGGTTTTACATGCGCGCACACACACACACACACACACGCACGCACTCATGCACGCATGCACGCACATACACACACACCCCAAAACAAAAACAAAAACAAACAAAAACAAGTAAGAATCCCAAAGTAAGCTGCAAGCCTACAGTGTTGGCCTTTTATAGATCACTAAGTACAGAGATACTATATAAAGCAAGTTTAAATAAAGGTTCAAAACATAAAATTATAGACTGGAAGGGCATAAAAGGAGCTCTTTCACAATTCTAGTTTCTATATTAATAGTAGCCATACACTAAACAAAGGCACCAGGCTTGTGTAAAGTCCTGAAACATTTCCAAAAGTAACATCCCTTTCATTTTAAAATGATTCCTTACACATCAATATTTTGGAGATGACTTCTTAAACTTGAGAATCCTACCGTGATTTAGTCAGTGCGCCAACAAAACTGTCAGTCAGTTTTGAATAAGAACCATTCATAAGAAAAAGCAAGAAATGAAGGGTAGAGTAAACTCAAATAAATTTAGTAGAAGAGCATAGAAATTCATCTGACAAGGTATTCTACTGAATAGGGAACACCTAAACAAAGAAAATAAATTTCAAAAATAAATCAGTAACAGTAAATATGGAAAGAATATAATTCAGACATTTATGCCAAAAGAAAAAATTAAAACTATCAATTAAAATGACATACTATATCAAAGATGTTTCTAAAATACTATAAGTTCATATTTTAAATTAAAATGACATACTATATCAAAGATGTTTCTAAAATACTATAAGTTTATATTTTAAATGTACATGGAAACACTATTTTAGGACTTCTCTAGTACGATTTTTTTTTAATTTTATGAAATACTGGTCATTAATTTATTTTTTAAATTTTAGATCTACCTAATATCCATATGCCTTTAAAAATAAATAAATGTACAGTAATTGGAAAAATGCTAAATATACTCATTTATCAATAATAAAGCAAAACTAAAATTTTATAATTATAGAATATAAAGGATAAGGAAAAAAAAAAACAACCTCACCCACATAGTCTGTAGAAATTCAAAACAAGTCTTAGGCAGCAAGCCACTTTAATAAATAACCAACAGCTCAATAATTTTGTAGGTGAATATATGTGTTATACGTCAAAGCTGAAATCAACTACAACAGGCATAAATAACTCTCTAAAATTTTTTGCTGCAGTTCCTATCATGTCAAAATATTTAGAGGAAAAAAAAGGTGGTTAGATTTTGAGAGAAGTACATTTCAGGATTATAGAAAGCCTCTCTAAAAAAAAAACTTTTTTTTTATTTTTAGAGTAATCTTAAGTTGAAATGTATTTACTTCATTTTGCTAAGAGTTTATTTTTTCCATGTCTCTCATAATAAAATTCACTGGTAAGTTAAAATATGAAGCTGAAACTTTAAGACATGAAACATTTTTAATTCAATAATTACTATGCCTGAAATATTTTCTTCAAATAATGTGCTCTAAGTACCTCACAGAATTTAGCTCTTTGTATTTTGTATTATGGTCAACTGTGCACAGGCAATATCACCTCTCACAGGTCAAGGGGTGTGTCTTGATTATTTTGACATCTCTTACATACTATAGGCTTATAAATGTTGACTTAAATAGGGCTTGTTTATCAAAAGAGAAAAAAAATGTGCCTCATTAAAATCAAAACCATTTGTTCTTCAAAAAAAAAAAATTAAGAAAATGAAAAAGAAGCCACAGACTGGGAAAAGATATTTGGAAGACATATATCAAAAAAATTTAAAAAAAAACTTACATGCAGATTATATAAAGAACTCTTACAATTCAATAAGCAACCCAATTTAAAAGTAGGCAAAAAATTTTCATAATTTTATGAAATTTTATGAAATTTATATAAAATAAATAGTTTAGAAGTTACTTCTAAAAAAGTCACACAAATGACTAATGAGAAATTGCATAAGAAAACATTTGGAAGTGATAGAAGCATCCATTATCTTAATTGTAATAAGACAGCTTCACACATGTAGGCTAAAATTTATCAAATTATATACTTTAAATATGTATAGCTTATTGTACTTCATTTATACTGTAATAATAACAGGTAAAAGTGAAGAAACTTGAAAACATTTTTAAATGGTATTGGCATAATTGATTCTATTTTCCTAAAATCTTTACATATTATGGTAGTATTCAATCCATGTGGTAAAAAAATGAGAACTATATAAACTATGTGAGAAGGGATTATTTTATTACATTTCAGCCAAAACTTATTATTTATTTCAAGAGAGATTAGCAAATACACACAAATACAGAATAACCTAAGTATTTAGCTTTATATGTTATTGTAATTGCTATTAAGGAATTATTAACACTATAAACCAGAAAAATAGCTCTAAGTATTAAAACTTCAAGCAGACACATATTCTTAATACATTAGAAATAATTAACTTCTAATCCTACTACTCTAGTCAATTGAGCAATATTTACACATATGAAGAGATCAAAAAAGAAACTTAAGCTGATCTTTAGCAAATACCTAACAACTTCTATAGATTAAGGGCTTGGGAGTAGATACAGGCATGTAATATTTCACAAAGACTAAAGAGCTCTAACACTAATGTCCTTTATTAAATCAGCAGAACCAATCTACAGTTTCCTGCTATTCTTTCATTCATTTGCTTAATAAAAATTCTTAAGTGCCTCAAACATCAGGTTCTGTGTTTGATAGAAGAGATACCAAAAGGTAGTAAAGCATATGGTTAAAACTGACTTGACCAGAATGCCTGTGCTTAAATTTTACTCAGACTTGTATTCTGTGCATTACCTAGGGCAAGTTACTTAACCTTCAGCTCTGGATAGAAGGTTAATTTAGCAGGCTTGGAGTGCAAGCTTGGGGTGTTTAAACCCTCTACACTCTGAAGAAAGGACTGGTCCTTGACTGGCTTCTGAGAAATAACCTTTAGGCTCTTGGAATATCAAGCCTCATTAGAATATCTCTGTATACACAGGGCTTGGGCCATGCCTCACAATTTATACTAACCACATGAATTATGGTGAGTGCCCATTTTTGTTCACCTGGATCCTGGGGCATTCAGTACCAGTTTGATTTCTGTGAGGGTTGAAGATTGAGTAATTAAGGTCAGTTATGAGGCTACTCCATGACTACACGACTGACGCCCAATAAAACCTTGCACACCAAGGCCCAGGGGAGCTTCCGTCGTCAGTAACACTTTCCGCTTGTTGTCATACATTGCTGTGGGAGAATTAAACACTTTCTGGAGGACTCTACTGAGAAAGGACAACTGGAAACTAGTGCCTTGGCTCTCCTGGACTCCTCCCTATGCGCTTGTTCACTTTTCTGATTTTAATCTGTATCCTTTTACTGTAGTAAACTGTAACAGCTTTCCTGAGTTCTGAGTCCCTCCAGCAAGTCAAGCCTGATGTTTCCACATCTGAAAAAGACATTTAATATTAGTACCTACTTAAGAATACCGAGGGAGATCAAATGAATTAATGCATGTTAACTGCTTAGAATTTATTTGCTGCTTCTCCTGCTATAACAAAAAAAGAGTAGTCCTAAAGCTGAATAGCTTGTTCTAGTGAGACAAAATGTTAACTAATTAAATTCTAAGTGCTAAAAAAATTACACATAATGCATCAGAATAACAAAAAGCATAATTTCCTCCTTCCTTCTCCTTCCTTCCAACACTCTTATCTCCATTTAGGTCTCTCATCATTTCTTATTTCTTAACTAGACTGTTGGAGCATCTTTGTAACAATATTATCCTTGCATGACTTCCTGACATTACCATCACCATCACCATTGCTTGATGCGACTTTACATACCATCAACCTGATTCCTTACTCGTAAAATCCATTATTTCCCTGATTTCGTAGATATAAACTGGCAAAACTCATCCAGTTCTTTTGGTACGTATCACACCTCTTTGTGTTTTAAATTTTTACCTCACCCTGTGGGGCCTTTTTAAACTTGAATAGTTCCAGGTCTAGAAGCAATGAAAGGCAGTCAGAATAAGACAAGAAGATAAGCAGTCCATTGCATGAAGCTACTCAGGGGAAGCCAGTACAGGGTTTTTGGGCCAAGGGAGAAAGAATTCCTGAGAAGGAGTAGAAGGATTGCTTCTACTGGCAAAGGAAGTTGAACAGAATTGAGAAATACAAGGTTCCTGCTTTATCAGAGTCTGCCCATTTGTAACCATTCCAACTATCAGGGTCCCAATCTTTCCTTCAAGGTTGCAAATTCAAATTGTGCTAAAATTTACTCACCTACATGATTTGTCTTACAGAAACTTTAGTACTGTACTGTAGGAGATAAGAGTTTCTTTTAGAGCAGCCATGGATACAAATTTTGGTGCTCGGAAGTGGAGTGCTGCCATGCCAAAAACCTAAAATTCGAAAGGAGCTTTGGAACCAGGCATGGGTCTCTGAGAAGAATGTTAAAGAAATTCTGAGATACCCTGAAGAACCTGTTAATAGGAGCCCAATGATCTTTGATAAGGCTGTGAGTAAGGGCTTGCAAATAAGCAAAGTAAATGTTACTGGAAACTTGAGGAAGGAGGATCCTTGTCATGTAGTGGCAGAAACTTTAGCAACACTGTTCCATAGAGTTACATAGAAAGTAGAAAATGTACCTAATGAAGTGGCTGATCTCACTGAGGAGATTTCCAACCAGAGTGCTGAATGTGCCACCTGGTTCTTTGCTGCTTATAGTAAAATGTGAAAAGCAAGAGAAAAAATAATGAAAGGACTGTTAAACAAATAGAAGCCAAGACTTGCTCTACAAAAGATACCATAAAGAGAATGAAAAGGCAAGCCACAGACTATTTGTAAAATAGAGATCTGATAAAGGTATCATATCCAATATATACAAAGAATTCTTAAAAACTCAGTAGAAAGAAAACAACCCAATTGAAAAATGGGCCAAAGACCTGAACAGACACTTCACCAAAGATATACAGATGGCAAATTAGCTTATAAAGAGATGTTCAACATCATATGTCATTAGAAAAGTGCAAATTAAAACAATGCGATATCACTATACATCTATTACAATGGCCAAATTCTAAACTTCAACATCAAATGTTTGTTAGGATGTGGAGCAAGAGGAACTCTCATTCATTGGTGATGATAATGCAAAATGGTACAACCAAGTTGGAAGACAATTTGGCAGTTTTTTACAAAATATACTCTCACTATATAATCCAGGAATCACACTCCTTGGTATTTAGCCCAGTGAGCTGAAAAACTTGCAAAATCCTAAACACAGATGTTTATAGTAGCTTTAGTAATTATTGTCAAACTTAGAAACGACCAAGCTGTCCTTCAGTAGGCGAATAAACAAATCAACTGTGGTAATATCTGCACAATGGAATGTTATTCAGCACTAAAAAAAGAAAAAAGAAAGAAAAAAGAGCTTTCAAGCCATGAAAAGACAGGGAGGGGCCTTAAATGCATATTGCTAAGTGAAGGAAGCCAATGTGAAATGGCTTAATACTATATGATTATATGATTCCAACTATATTATATTCTGGGAAAGGCAAAACTATGGAGACTGTAAGTCAGTGGTTGTACGGGTTTGGGGTGGGGGTGGGGTGGAAAGAGGATGACAAAGGCAATGAAACCATTTCAGGCAGTGAAGGTATTCTGTACAATAATTTGATGGTGGATAATGCCATTATAAATTCGTACAAACTCACAGAATGTACAACACCAAGACAGGACCCTAACATAAACTATGGACTAAGTGAAAATTATTTGTCAGTGTAGGTTAATCAAGGTATAACACATGTACCACTGTGATGCAGGATGTGATAGTCAGGGAGGCTGTGATTTGAGGCAAGGAGGATATGGAAATACTGACCTCCACTCAATTTTTCTCTAAATCTAGAACTGTTCTAAAAAATAAAGTATATTAAAAAAATTCTCTCAAGGTGAATAATGCTAAAATTAAGACATGTCTTCTGAACAAAGATCAAATCCTGGGCACTTCTGGGAAAATTGGTTCAAAGATGAAGCTGAGGGTGTAACTGAAAAATCTTTTGTTAAAACCTCAAAAATACTAAAAGTGGTGCGTCAAAGTGTGAGTCAGTTAGCTGAAAGGCCCTCTAAGCAGAGTAGAGTGTGTATTATTGATCCTCTCAAACAATAAAGTTCTAGGAAGCTTGAGGGAATTGTCCCTCAGTCTTCTTAGCTGAAGTATACAAGGATTTAATTCAAAGAAATTTGTAGGTGTGCCTTTTGTCTAAAGGATGTATCTCAACAAAATCCATAGAACATCCCAAGATTTATGTAAGATTAATGCGTCTTTTTAGTTAAATTTAAAAGATTTAATATATTTTAAATCAACCTTTGAACCTCTAAGTTCTACTAGCAAGAAGTAAGCTGAGAAAACTACTCACCTACAAACATCTTTCATGAAAAAATAAAGTCGTAAAACCAAGAGCACAGAAGGCAAAGCTGAGAACCATGAATATTCCCAGGCTTGAGATTGCATCAAAAAACTTCCAATATTTACCCATCTGGCTCTCCGAATTGCTATAAATCTTTCTGTCTCTCCTATGCCTGTCCTACCACAGTATGTGGGATGCTGGGGGAGAGGAGAGGCAGGTAGAAAGGAACTGTATTCAAGAAGCTGTGCTTAAGGAACTACACCCAAGGAATGCCGTCTCCACCTAGACCTGACTTAAACGATGAGATTCGGGGCTTTGAGGTGATATAGTGACAGAATGAGACATCTGAAGGCTTGGGGAAATAGTAGGTGTACTCTGCACATGGGAAGGACATAAACCATTGGGGACTGTGGCAACTAGCTTCCCAGTTGCTATTATTCATGTAGTCTCCTCCCACAATGTACTGGAGTTGATCTGTATGACCAATACTAAACAGAAGTGTTACTATCACACCTCTGAGATGATGTTATAAAAGACTGTGCCTTCCATCTTGGGTGCCTTCTTACAGTATCAGATCAGTGCTCTTCCTGAGAAACCATGTAGCAGCCCTAAGGAGAGACCTATGTGGTAAGTGAAGCTTCTTGCCAACCACATGAGTGAGCTTGGAAGTGGATCCTCCAGACCCAAACAGATGACAGCAACTCTGGCTGACATCGTAACTACAACCTCATGAGAGATTCCAAAGCAGAACCACCCAGCTAAGCTGCTCCTAAATTCCTGACCCTAAGAGACAGTGTGAGATAATTACTATTTTTCATTTTAAGATGCTAAATTTTTGAATAATTTGTTACACAGCAATAAATGTATTTTTTATTAAATTTATTGGGGTGACATTGGTTAATAAAAGTAATAGGTTTCACGTATACAGTTCAATAATATGTCATATGTGTATCGTACTGAGTGTTCACCAACCAAAGTTAAATTTCCTTTTGTCACCACATATTTGACCCTCTTTACCTTTATCTATCTCCCCTCCTCTCCCCTTTTTAATCCTTTTTAAAGCTCCCAGATTCATTCATTTTCATCATTACTAAATTGCTTACTGATACTCCAAATCAGCAATAATTTATTTTCTATGTGAGGGAAGAGCTTCATTTGGATTTACCAAAACAAGAATGCTTTCTTTTACTATCTTTGGATTTACAAAATAGTGGAAAATTAGCTTACACAACTCAGTATTTTCAGTATTACAGGGTTGATCTGGCTGACAGTCTTTCTTCATTGAGAGAGAGTTAGATTACATTTTTAATTAGAACACTTAAAAACACAAACACATATGCTTGTTTGGATAAAAATAATTATACATGTTTCTTATTGAGGAAAATATTCAGAATAAATAAGCTTATTTTAAATAAATTGTTTTCAATGATAAAGCTGAAATGTCTAGATTCTTAAAAGTACTTATAATAGTCCTAATGTGATAAAAATTTTAACATTACAATCACACAGCTTCAATAATATTACCTATAAATAATAATATTCTAATCCTAATTACCTGTCACATACATTATAGCCAAACTGATTTATCATATTAGTGCCCTCTAAAAAAGTAGAAAAAGACCATTCAAGAACAGGATAGAGATTAAAAATGCTTTGATGCTAGAAGAAAGAGGTATGAAGTAATTTCCAATGGAACCAACTTTGACGGATCCTACAACCAAACCTAGAACTATCCTGTTTAAAGTTTAGGCCAGAACCAACCTACAGGAGAGACCCTACCACTATCTTGAAAGCTGCTTCAGGGAGGTCACTGGAGCACAATGGGATTAAAAAAAAAAAAATCAAATTTACAGCAGACGACTGACTAGTTGTAGTGGGAGTCTACATTGAATGCCATATCCAGATCACTGTAGAAATCTAGAAAAATAAAAGTGAACAGGATAGCCACAGAAAGGCAAAGATAAACAGTGCCCATGTTAAAGTTTGTATAATGCAAGAATCAATTCAGATGTCTACAGAAACCCGAAAGTTAACGGTAAATGTGGGCAGTGAGGCCCTCGAAGTCAAGCTTACTCTGTATGAGTGTGAAGACTGCAACAAACTGGAAAACAAATGGCTCGCTTGAAGGGAACTGCTATTTCCCTCACTGTTGCTACACAGAATGAAGGCCCAGTGTCCTGGAACTTATTTTTCGGGAAAACAAAAACCTGGATTTTTACTTAAGTTAGCTGAAAACTAATTTTAAAATATTCAAAACTGGGCAGGCCCATTCAGCCTGGAGGTCTCCAATTTGCAAACTCTCTTCTGTGCAGTATTTCAAAGGGTATATTCGTCTAGTAGTCCCCCACGCGGTTCAGCCACATACAGGGCAAAAAGATATACACCAGTAACAAAAATAAAACTACAGTGACTCCATAGAATGATAATTCCTCAGAAAGTGGAATTAGTTCAAAAGTACTTTCCAAAACTAAGCCTACATGGTTACTCTGATTTTTGGAACAGTCAAACCATGACTCTACTATATGGGCACAGGTAACTGACACTTCTTCAAACTAGCTGGCATTTAAAAAATAATATAATTTCAAAATATGGTAATAATATTTCTTTCTGCTCTCAGGTCTTTAACATATATATCCATGTGCCTAAAAAAGTTTCATTTACAAATCATGATATACCTCCCTAAGCCTTATCTACATTTGTATAGCATGGTTCCTGACATATCATTACTATGACTAATTCTAATGTCAATGCTTATAATTGTAGTCCTTGCAAACACATAATTCCAAGTCTTATTTTTGTATCATTCTTCTATTCCACATTTTTTGACACCTTACTGGTAAATTTCTAAAATGTTATACCATTTCAATATTCATAAGTAAAACCTGAATCAATGTTTATAATTCAAATACTACACTTAGTTTCTCAAAACTTGGAAGGTCCTATACTCTATCCTAGATTTTTTACCCTCGTATTTATTTTAAAAATGCCCACCAAAACGCTTTCACCATACCTCGAAAATAGTAGGAATACACACACAAACGTACATAAATTGTGGATAAATACATATCTATTAATTGTATTTGAGTTTTATTAAATTCTCCTTTGCTTTTTATATCTAATTGAAGCCTCTCTATTCGTTGTCAAAGCCTTAGAAACACCTAACTGTAGCAGGTTAAGTTCCTAATAAACTCAGGGTAAATCTATTTTTTAATATTTTAAATGACTTTTAAAATAGTTCTTTAAAAGAAATTCGAGATAAATCTTATTAGAAGATAAATGTCCTCAACTGAAATATTTTCAAGATGTATGGGAAAAATTATATTGGATGTTCTTAAAGCATAACACAATGTATTATTTTTCTATCATCTTTCATTCCATTTTCCTTCTTCCTTCCTACTTTCATGTGCCTTCTTTTTTCTCAGTTACTTTAAATGGCATGTAATCTAAAGTTCTCCATTAAGGCCTTTCTTCTTTCATATTTCTGAACAATTTCAAATGATTCAGCTTTAAAGTGGGTCCATGGAAACCAAGTTCATCAAACTCTAAACATTACTAGAGCACAGCAATCCAATCATTAAAAAAAATAACAGATCAGCCACTAACTGGTATATTAGTCTGTTCAGGCCGTCATAACAAAATACCAGAGACTAGATGGCTTACATAACAGAAATTTATGTTATCACAGTTCTGAAGGCTAGACATCCCAGATCAAGGTCTGGCAGGGTTAATTTCTGCTAAGAACTCCCTTCCTGACTTATAGACAGCCACCTTGTTACTATGTCTTCACAGGGTGAAGAAAGCAATCCAGGGAGATTTCTGGTGTCTCCTCTTATAAGGGCACCAATCCTATCAGATCAGGATCCCACCCTATAATTTCATTTAACCTAAATTACTTTCTTGGGGGTTGAAGGTTCAACATATGAATTTTAGAGGAACATAATTCGGTCCATAGCAATCAGAAGGAAAACATTAGGGGATTTTACCATGTTTAAGGACATTTTTGTCATTATATTCTTGACACTTTTCCAAATATCCTCTAATCTTAGAAGATAGGTTACTTCAATACCATCGGTTCATGCGGCCCTGCTTTCAAATGCTAATGCCATTTCTGTCCCTCATCAGAGAAAAGGAGCAGAAAAACAAAACGTGAAAGTTTTGCACAACTAGAGTTAGAGGGCACAGTCCACCCAAGACACTTCTAATACCAACTGCAAGTTCAGAGGATTCCCAAAGCCCCCTGAGGTTCAATAATTCACTAGAATTATTATTAATTATTATTATTATCATCAAAGACTCAAAGAACTCACTTAAAACTGTTATACTCACAGTTACGGTTTATTAATAAGGGAAAGGATAAAGATTAACATCAGGGAAGAGAAGCAGCACATAGGACAGAGTTCAGGGGAATACCAAAATGGAGCTTCTGATGTTCTCTCTCTGTGGAGTTATGGACATGTTACTCTGTTGGTATCTATGTGTAACAAGATGCACAGAGTATTGCCAACGAGGAAAGCTAACAGGAGACACGGTGTTAAGAGTTTTATTGGGTCTACTCCTCTACGTGCTTGATATGTTTCCAGATCACTTACACCACATGACCCAAAATCCCCACCATAAGACTATGTAGGAATGGCAAGCCCCCATCCAAAATCACATTGTCAGACTATGTGACTCAAGGATCCCAGGCAAACAAAGATACTAGAAATCATCACTCCCAGAAGCTGAGGAAAAAGGCCAAACCTCTTTGAGCAAGGTTAAATTTTTACTACACAGGAGACAAGGAAACCATTTGGTATTTCCTATTGCCCAGGGAGGCGAGTCTGTGCTACTCACTAAACTATACAAACCTCTCCTCACATCTCATGTTCCTCCCCAACCCCCAATGACTTGCCTCCTATCTTCGTCTTTCAACTCCATCTCTCGCTACAATCAAAAATACCTGTTCTGTAACTACAAGTTGTTTTTCGTTTTTATAAACATTACACTACAAAGAGCTATTTCTTCTGTCTAGAATGCCTTTCCATTCTACTTTTAAGTGACTTCTCCTTAAGTTCTCAACTTAGGTATCATTTTCTCCAGAAAGGCTTTTAATAACCCTAGGCAAGGCACTGTGCCTCTCCCAAAGCATCCTACACATACTTCTGTCATAATAATACAAACGTTTTGCTGGTCTTACCAACCAGCATGTAAGATCCTGAAGTGTGAGGGAGGCGAGTCCAGACTGTCTTATGATAGGTAACCAGCTTTTAGTGATTCAAACAACTGAGACCCTAACTAACTCTTCCCCTAGTTTACTTTCCTCACATTTCAGTTAATCTAGATCTTGGGCCTTTCCCTGTTGCTTTATTCCCCTCTTCCCCATCTCTTTTGACAAAGCTTAACCCTGTCCAGCTAGTGAAGAGAGAAAAGATATTCTCCCAACTCGAACCTAAGAGAATTTAAGAGAAAAACTCCGACTGCAGTAGAGGATGTTAAACTAAATGGATCAAGATGATTAATTTCTAAACTACTGAAGTTAGTACCAGAACCATTTACACAGTATAGACAAAAATGATGTTGTGCAGAAGAATGGGATAATTCAAATCAAGACAGCATCTCACCTATTAATTAATCAAACATTTCAAATTGTTAAAATGCCTCACCTTGAGTTATAATCTTGGTCATAATTCTAACTTGTTCCATGTTCTAAACAAGACACAAAACTAAGCTATGCTTCATACATGAAAAGAGCATCACTCAGAATCCTTCATTACATTGGATACTAATTTTGAGTTGTTTTTTAAATAGAGGTCATATGTCTGTTGAGCCACATATTGTATCTTCCAAGTTTCTTTCTTATACCAGATCACATATGATGGCAATATGATTAGCAGGCAATAGGAATACTAGCCACATCCCACAGTCCTTGGCAGTTACACTGTTGGGTACTAGTTGAGACCATTCCTATAGTAAGCTATTAAAGGATCTTACAAGGGCCAAATCCACAATCTTAGTTTTATTAGCGCCTCTCTAACTTCAGAGCAAATCAACCATACATACATTATCACCCGAGACTATGATTAAATATCCAATCTGCTATAAAGAAATAGAACATAAAATAAATGCTTTGCTTCAATTATCTGTCTTTGGTGATATTTTCTTTTACAGTAAAAAATATCTGTATTATCTAATTGCAAAAATGAACTATTCTCAAAAAAGGAAACAATACAACAATACACTATCAGAGAAAGCACCACAGCTTTGCTATTCCTAACCTGTCTTTAACATAGCTGTGAAACTCTGAGCAATCAGCCATCTGACAACTCATCTGTAGCAAATTAATCAGTTTTAATTTGCCAAAGAGTGATAAGAAAAATTGTGGTACAATTTTTCATTCATTAAATTAAAGCAATCAACTTAAATGAGCTTTATAACTGAAATAGTTAGCTAAATGTAGTACCCCAAGAATATTTAATAGACGATGACAGTGTACAAAACACTCAATAGTAAAAAAAAAAAAAGAAAAGAAAAGAAAAGAAAAAGTTACCTTTAATTATTGGGCCATTAGCCATTCCGGATTTAAAAATTCCTTTCCTCATTAAACAGATAATCTTAAAAAAAAAAAATTTAACAATGCTGAACAATGTTAAATTATACAATTAGTCACTGAATTACTCAAACCTCATTATTCTTTGGATAGAAATTATGTGATACGTGATCTGAAAAACTTAGTTTATTCCTGTAGGACTATACACACACACTTTCCAAACACTAACTATTGAACTAGATGTATCGACATATATTACTTGATGTAAAATAGGTCTTACTGAATTACTCGGGGCCAAGTGGCTGACTTCAGAACCACATGCTAAGATGTAGCTGGTAATTTTTACTCTCTCACTCTATCTCCAGCCCCATTCCAATCTGTAGAGCTATATTACTTTCTGTCATTTTGTTGCTGGGCCCCTCTCCTCTGCTGTCATTTCTGGTGCTTATCATCGACTACAGTTACTGACCTTCTTTGCCATTCCCACCTAGCCACATTCAAATGCTATACTGCTATCCAAAACCTATTCCATTTCTTCATCATTTTTGCCTCTTCTGTGCTAAGTGAAATAAGCTAGTCACAAAGACAAATGTTGTATGCTTCCACTTATATGAGTTACTGAAAGTAGAGACAGAAAATTCACAGACAGAAAGTAGGTTGGGGATTGCTGAGGGGAGGGGGGAATGGGGAGTCAATGTTTAAAGGGTACGGATTTTTAGTTGAGAAAAATGAAAAGTTCTGGAGATGGATGGTAATGATGGTGTTTAACAATGAATGTACTTAATGCCACTGAAATGTACAGTTAAAAAGTCAAAATGGTAAATCTTATGTATATCTTACAAAAAAATGAATAAAAAGTAAAGATATAGAGCAAGGAGTACTTGCTACTCGGTTATCAATGGCTAGTGTGAAAACCCAATCTGACTCAAAGAGCACAAGTTACACAGAAGTGAGTGAATGGTGTTTAACTTTGTTAGTGCTAATGTAGAACATGAAAACATCTAAGGACATCAGATTGTCCTCCATGAGGTCTGTTCAGAAAAGCTGAGAAAAACAGGCTGTCAATAAATAAGATCCCTCATGCACACACCAAATCACTGAATAAATATTCACTCTCAAGATTTTTAAATACTAATGCCTCTGATTTGGGCCACCATTTACAAAATGTACTTATAGAACTTTCAATTGTTTTCTTAAGTACACACAGTTAAGAAGTGTTTTTTTTTTTCTTTCCTCTTTTCTTTGGGAAAAGGCCTTCTCCCTCAAACTCAGATAATTCCCCTGAAACTGGTGACTCTGGTCTTCTGGCTATTATAAGGATCATTGAAGCTTGGCGTTCTTCTTGGTCCACTGTAGGCAGAAATGGCAAGGCCCTTAGAGTCCAAGAGGGGAGGGAAACTTTAACTCAAGGGGTTTTTTCCTTTAAGAAATATATTAACCAAACCTGTTTTCCTTTACTAAATAGACAAATCAATAATAGAAACATAACTACATATATGATTTAAATACCGTTTGTATCTTGTTTTTTTTTTTTTTTCCCTTGTCTAGGGACAGAGGCACCATTTCAGTGGGAAAACCAAGACTCCGTTCTGAGACAGAGAGGGAAAGAGCTCCATGAAACCCCAATCGGCAGGGACTATGATCCTTCTCAGCAGGAAGCAGATGAAGGAGAGACTTCCCATCCCTCATCATCCATACTAATAAGAAGGGGTTCATAGCTCTTAAGAAAAGGTTAGGTAAAAAAGTTAGATAGGGGTTTTGGGTCCACCTGCAAACCTCTGAGGTCATCCTATTCTAGAAATAGTTTGCCCCAGTGTGCCCATAATTAAGAAAGCCAAAAGGCATTTTTGGCCTAGAAAGTAACTCATACAAAGAAACAAGCAGAAAATTTAATACAAGTTTAAGCCAGACACTCACACTTGCACAATGAAAAGCATAACGACCTTCAATTCACCTGCACCTCATTATACCATCTTAATATAATGTATATGCCTGGAAGTTCATTAATATCATTAAATAGACTGAATTATGGGAATGAATGTGCTTAGAAAGCAAACGATGAGTCACTGGGTCCTGTCGATCTTAGCTGTCCATCAAGAAAGCTCACTCCTATAAGAAAAGTATCCACCCACAGTAAATAGGAATAAAAACCCCAAAGGCTTTGTTACTGGGCCTTTGAGCCACCCTTCTCTTGCTCAGGCCTACTTTCACGTCTGGAAGTGTACTGCTGCTTTACTTTCTTGCAATAAAGCTATTCTTATCTGCTGTACTTCGGTGCCTTGCTCAATTGTTTGTTTGAGACATCAAGAACCCAGACAACGCATCGAGAGGGGAACCCCACTCTCCAGTAACACCTCCTACTCGTTTCAGGGCCTTTTGCTAGCCTAAAACACCTGTCCCCCATTCACTCTCTGATTTCACTCAAATCTCTACTCAAATGTCCCCTTATCAGAGAGGCTAAGTTTGACTACCCCATCTAAAACAGTATCCTCCATCATTTTCTCTCCTCTTAATGAGATTTATTTTTCTTCATAACTCTTACCACTACTTGATATATATTTACTAGTTCATTTTCTTTCTCCACCCACTACACTATAAACTCAAAGGCACAAGGAGTTTGTTGGTCACTAGTGTATTTCCAGCCCCTAGAACACTACCTGGCACACTGAAGGAGGCCAATAAACATCTGTTAAATGAATGAATAAATGGATGTTCACAGCCTCACATATTTCCCTCGTGCCTTTGGTTTCATTTTCCACCCTCCAGCCTTGTAGCAGCCACTGTCTCAAAGCCATCCAGAGCATCCCTGGTTTCGGCTTCACTGGTTAAGTGGAAGAAACACTTGGTTTAAAAGTCAGAAGCCTGGAACCAACACTGACAGTACTATCTTAAGAACCTGAAAGAGCGTTCTCTGACTCGGTTTCTAAACATGGTAAAGAAACCCTGTATCTGTCCCTCGCAGTGCTAGATAAAGAAAAAGGATAAAGAATTTACCTCCAACACTGCTTTAAGACAAAAAGATACCATGTACTGCATAACAAACATCATATTACACATATTTTGTTAAAAATTACAAGGCACTTTGCAGTCTGAAAACTACAGAATTTTCCCTTTACGAATTTTCAGAGGATTTGGGGAAATGGACAAATACAACGAAACAGATTGTCAATCAATATCCAAAAATTAAATAACCAGTTACTTGACCCAACAGCTACACATTCTGGAGCACTAGAAGAATATGTAAAAGAATATGTTAAATCTCTGAATGAGAGAAAAGACTGTTTCCAAAATGTACCTAATTTTATTTTAAAGTCAAAAGTATTCGACAAGAATTCATGCCAGTGATAAATGTCCCATCTGCGCCCATGCACGTAACAACTTTTGAAAGATTTTATAACTGCACTTTAACCTTCTGTGTGCAGTAAGTGACTCTTGGAAAAGCTGTGGCAGTTGGTAACTCTTGTAGAAAAAAATCTTTAGCCAGAGAACCACAATACTTCCCTCCTACTCTAAGAGTAGGAGGGCCCATTACTCTAGGTCTCTAGGGCTCCCAGAATCCCATGGACCAGGTGAAAGGAAAGTAATCCAGGGAACACACGTGTCCTGACCCGCCACAGAAGTGGTAACGGCAGGTGGAACCTACCCATCAGCGAGGTCCAGGACTCGGGGCAAAGGTGTCCGCAGGAAACAGGGCCAGCAGCTTCTGGCCCTGAAGCCAGCAACCCCCTCCCGGCACGGACCAGGCCAGACCCCTCCTCTGATTTCGTCCCAGGCCTGCACCGGGAGCTCACATCCCCGCAAACGCAGGTCCTACCTGAGCTCTTCCCCCAGCTACAGGGCTGCGGGGTGAGGCGGGAGGAGGCGTGGCCTTCCAGCTCTTCAGTCGAACTCCCTCGTGCGGTTGTTAATGACTTTCTCTCTCGGGATCCGCGCCCCGAACAAGTTCTAGTGCACTTCCGGGGTCTGCCAGAGACTGAAACGTCATTGCGCGCGCGACGGCGACAACTCCGGAAATACGCGAGGCGTGGTCGCTGGCGTGGTTCCTGGCGCTAGGTGGGCTGGGAGAGAGTCCTGCAGGAGGTTAAGAGTTGGGTTCTTTTTCTGCGGACTCTGCTCTTTCTTCCTTTAACCCTTTCTTCTGAAGCGAGGGACACCGCCCTGAAGCCTCGTCCTCCAGGTGGAATTTATACAACAATTACGGGAGTGTCCATGAGCCTGATTGCCCACTCTCCCACCGTGGTTTACCCTGCATTACCCAGTTCGTTCAACTCCAGAAAAGCGAGGAGGTGGAAAGTCGAGTTAGAAGATGAAAGTTACCTCTAAATTATGATTCCAGTAAAGTAGGAAGTTAAGGCTAGGCTCCCTGATCCTAGTCGCTTTCCCTTTCTGCTGAGTACAGGCACACCTCGGACACATTAAGGGGTTCCAGACTATCACAATAAAGTGAGTCCTAATCTTTTTGTTGGCTAAGGATCTTGCCTTCAATTTCAAAAAAAAAAAAAATACAACACCCGTGAAGCGCGATAAAGCAAAGCGCAATAAAATGGGGGTATGCATGTACTAATAGGATAGATTGGAAACGGCTGTGGAAACCTAGAGTCCCATCGCTCCCAGGGGTTTGCTTTCAAACTCGGCCTTTATGGCACAAATCCCTGATAATAAAAATGACTCACGAAAATACCTAAATGGCCCATGAAGTACAAAATACTTGATGTTAAGCATTAAACTCTAGATCTTTATTTCTTATACAAGCTGAAATTAAGATCTCTTAACTATTTTAAATGTTAAAATGAAAGGAGAGTTTGTGTATAGATATCTGGGCGTTTAAATAATCCCAGTAAATCCAAGGGGCCACTTAGTCTTCGTCTTACTTGACCGTTCAGCAGTATTTGACATTATTCAGCACGTCTTCTTTCTTGAAATTTGAAACATCTTCATTTGATTTTTGTGAAATTGCAGTGCTCTTTTGATTGATTCTCTTTTGCTGGATTCTTCCTTATTCCTAAATGTTAGTGCGCCCCAGATCTCTTCCCCTCTTTTTTCAACCTCATCCTCCAGATGATCTCATCGATTTCCTTCCCTGTCTTTAATATGGCATCACTATGCTGATGGCTTCCAATATCCATATCCAGTCCCAACTTCTTTTAGTACTCACATATCTAACTTCTTATTCAAAATATCTACTAGGATATCTAACATACGTTTAAAACTATCATTTTCTACCTCCAAACCTATTTTGTTGTACATCTTTCCCTCTCAGTAAATGGCGCAGTGGTTCTTACGATTGTTGTGATCATCCTTTGATTCCTCTACCTCTCACATTCCACATCCAATCTCAGCAGAACCTGTTGGCTGGCTTTTCAAAAGGTATCCAAATTCTCACCACCTGTACAGTTACAACTCTAGTCCTCATTGGATGCTGTAATTGCCTTTAATTATTCTACATGCTTCTATTTGTGTCTACCTCCAGTCTTGTCTCCAACTGACAGCTGTAGAAATCCTTTTAAAATGCAAATCAGAATGTATTACTTTTCTATTCAAAACCTTTAAGAGCTTCCATACTCAAACAGAATAAAATCCAAAATTGTTTCCATAAGTCCACAACATTTTACATGATATGGCCCCTGGCCACCCCGTGCCTCTACTGAGAAAGAGGGTAGTAAGAGATTTGGGGTGGGGGATGGGGAGCAGGGAAAACTTGTCCAATAACCTTGGAGTTTGGGAAAGGTGATTGCTAACTGTCTTGCCTGAAATACTAAAAGGCAGAACACTGACTAGGGGTCCCTGTGATGATGGAGTAAAGAGAGAAAAACTGTCAAGTTTTGTGAACAGCTCGTAGACATGTTGGCACATGGCTGGGTGTATTAGTTCTCTAGGGCTGCCATGGGAAGTATAGTGAGTCCTCACTTACCATCATCAATAGAATCTTGGAAACTGTAACTTTAAGCAAAACAATGTGAAATGAAACCAGTTTTACCATAGGCTAATTGACATAAATAAGAGTTAAGTTCCTGCAGCATATTTCTTGTCACAAAACGTCACCAAATTTCTAAATAAATACTCAAAACACTTCTAATATGAAATTTTGAAATAATGTGAGCTGTGTACATACATTTAAGAAAGGTTAATAAAAGTAAGTAAGATAATTATTTTCCAACCTGCTCAGTGTGGCAGGTGGCCAAGCCTATCCCGGCAGCTCAGGAAACAAGGTGGGAACCAACCCTGGACAGGACAGCATTCCATCTCAGGGCTCACACATACACCTACAGCCACCATACGACCACCATAGGTTAAATGGAGACACCATTTAACCTAATATGCACATCTTTGGGACATGGGAAGACACTGAGTATCCAGAGAAAACCCATGAAAGCATGGGGAGAATGTACGAACTTCATATAGACAATGGCTCCTGCCAAGAATCTTTTCTTTTGTTTCTCATCAACTTTATAGAAGAAGAATGATGTGGGGACAAATTTATGTTATTCAAAGATCTGCTATACCTTAAATTAGGTGACTACAACAGAGACTTATTGTCTTGCAATTCTGGGGCTTAGAAGTCTAAGACCAAGATGCAGGCAGGGTTAGCACATAGAGAAGAAAGTGAACCTTAAATTAAAATGAGTGTGGGACATAGAAAAGAAAAAGTGACCCAGCTCTATTCATGGGTCACACTATGCTGGGAAAGAAGATAATTTACAGTGATTTAGAGGATTCCAACCCAACATGTTAAAAGTTTGAAACTTGGAAATTGGTCATTCCCATCCTCACAACAAGAAAAAAGTCAAACAAACTGAAAACATCTCTTCCTAGATCTCTCAGAGAATTGAGGCCACAGGGCAAACTGCTTTCCCTCCAAACTGTAGAGACAGGTGGATAAAGAGATGCATAGCTAATGGGAGTACAAGCCAGCAGTGGGAGTCAGTATGGGTAGGAACACTTTAAAATTCTAATTAATGAATTGCTGGAAGCTCAGTGTGGACTACCTTGAGCGTTAAAAATTCATGGACTAGCTTGAGAGTTAAAAACTCCAAATGGTCCTATTGTGAGGGTGGAGGGCAGGCTATTGTGAATTTTGCCTCCAGGAGCCCTACCAGGTTGTTACCATGAAGATGGAAGAAAAATGCTCTTTTGACAGCGGAGAAGAAAAGTGACCTTCATGAAATATGTCTAGAGCTCTCTGCTTTCTTGAACAAATCTTGCCTTTAAGGGAAACTATTTTTCCAGAGCTAACCAGCTAGCAATTAACCAACCTAGAGGAATGGAAATATTCAACTCTAGCCTTCAAAGTAGAGAAAAAGTGGATAACATGCAGGAACAGAAGGGTACTGTGAGCAGAGAGATGAAAATGCTAAGAAAGAATTTTAAAAAATTAGAAATCAAAAACACTAACAAATGAAAGTATAAATAGACTGAACACAACCAAGGAAACAATCTAGGTTGAAGTTTCAATAGAAATCTCCAAACCTGGAATGCAGAGAGAAAGGAATGAAAAAGACAGAATAGACTATCCAAGAACTGTGGAGAAAATACACAAGGTGTAACACGTGTATATACAGGAATACCAGGTGGAGGAAAAAAAGAGAAAGGAACCAAGGAACTATTTGAAGTAATAATAACTAAGTATTTTCAAAATTAAGGACACACAAACCCACAGATCCAGAAGCTCAGAGAATTTCAAACAGGATAAACACTAAAAAACATGCCTGGGTATATATATTCAAACAGCAGAAAAGCAAAGACAAAATTTTGAAAGAAGCCAGAGGTGAAAAACAAACAAACAAAATATATTTGCAAGCAATGCTTCCAATAAGGGCCTAATATCCAAAGTTACAAAGAACTCATGCGACTCAATAACAACAAAAAATGATCCAATCAAAAAAATGGGCAGAGAACCTGAACAGACACTTATCCCTAGAGGATATATACAAATGGCCAAAAAATATATGAGAAGATGCTCAACATTGTTAGCTATTAGGGAAATGCAAATCAAAACCACAATGAGTTACCATCTCATGCCTGGTAGAATAGCTATAATTGACAGAACAAGTAATAACAAATGTAGAGGATGCGGAGAAAAAGGAACCCTCATACACTGCTGATGGGACTGCAAATTGGTACGGCCACTATGAAAAACAGTATGGAGTTTCCTCAAAAAACTAAGAATTGATCTACCATATGATCCAGCAGTCCCTCTACTGGGTATTTACCCCAAAGACTTGACAATCCATATCCGAAAAGATATTTGCAGACTAATGTCCATAGCAGCATTATTCACAGTGGCCAGGACTTGGAAGCAACCGAAGTGTTCTACAATAGATGCTTGGCTAAAGAAACCATGGCACATATATACAATAGAATATTACTCAGCCATAAGAAAAGATGAAATACTGCCATTTGTGACAACATGAATGGACCTCAAGATAATCATGCTAAGCAAAATAAGCCAGACAGAAAAAGTGGAAAATTACATGATATCACTTATATGTGGGATATAGATGTAAAAGCAACAAATGAACAGAACAAACAGAGACTCAGGAACATGGACAATGGACTAGTATTGGTTACTAGAGGGTAGAAAGTGGAGGAAGAGGGGAGAGGTAGATGGGGTAAAGAGAATCAAATATAAGGGGGTAGAAGTAGGGCGAAGCGGATAAAGGGGATCAAATATATGGTAGCTGAAGGAAACTGGATTTTAAGTGGTAATTACACAATAGAATATATAGATGTCAAATGATAATGTATACCTGAAAATTATAATTGTATTAAACAATGTTACCACAATAAACTTAATTTAAAAAAAAAAGAAAGAAAAACAAACAAAAACAGTCTCACCTACAGAGAAAAAGAATAAGTATTACACTGGACTTCTCTTCAGAAACTATTCAAGAAGAGAGTGGAATGAAATATTTAAAGTGTGTCGACAGAGAAAAACCAACCTACAATTCTGTATACAGCCTACAATTCTGTAAACAAAAAACAAATTTTGTTTGTTATCAGACAAACAAAAATTGAGGGAAATTGTCATCGGTGGACCTGCCTTTTAAAAACCATTCAAAGTTTTTCGAAGAGATGAAAACAATATAGGTTAGAAACTTGGAGCTACATGAAGAAAGAGTTTTAGAGAAGGCCAAAGTCAAGGTAAAATAAAAGTTTTTATTTTTCTTATTTGATCTGACAGATAACACTTCAAAATAATAATATCAACTTTTTTTATGTATGATTATAGCTTATAGATTAATAAAGTGAATGACAGCAGTGTTATAAAGGACAAGAGGGAGGAAATGCTCTGTACTTCCACTACCCATGAAATAGTGTGGTGTTATTTGAAGTGCATTTAAATAAGATGTAAATATATTTTGCAAACTCTAGGGCAAAAACTTTAAAAAGGTTTTTTAGGAGTCTAATTGATAAGCTCAGAGGAGAGAGAAAATAAAATTGCAAAATGTTCAATTAAAATCAGAGAAGACAGAAAAGATTGGAAGATGGAAACAGGGGCAATGAATAGAAAATATTGAAATTGATTTAGATCATATTGGACTTTTAAATAAGTACATATGAAACATTCTAAAATATGCTAATATGAAAGCCATAATACATGCCAGCCACTTGAGCCAGGAATAGGGAAAAATATCTGACAAAGCAGATTTGGATTATAGTAGTAGAAGAAAAATTAGGTTTTCTACTTGTTAACCTCTCCCCCAACCCAGTGCTGCATATTCAATATAGAAGTTACATCCAAGTATTTATAAATTAGAGACAATATAAAGTTTAAAACATGTCAAATAATTATGTAAAAATCATATTTTCAAGATTGTTATGATAATTCCTCAGTGGAATATTAGGACTGTGTAATTCTTTAATCCCTTGGTACTTTTTTAATATTCTTTTCCTCTTTATATTGCAAATCGGAGCTTCCCTACTCCTGTTTCTCCACAATTACTTTTATAAGCACAAAATTTCCTCTTCTTCCTTATTCTAATCCTCTTATACATTGATATGTCTGTTGCAGGCAACCTGTTCCCAAATATCCTCGGAAACAGTCTACCTCCTAATATTCACTGCAACTTAATATATGGGATATTGAATATGGCCAATGGGTTTTTAAGATGCATTCCCACATCCTTATAATGAACCCTCTTTCTTACACACACACACACACACACACACACACAACATTGCTCTCATCTTAGCAGTTAGAGTACAAATATGTGATAAGTCTTATGCATTCTCCTAGCTAATCTCTGAATGTAAAGGTGGTCTTGAAGATTCCTCCAACATAGTTACACATCCTCAAAAGAAAAGACAAATGATGGAAACTGACCCCAAGATGCTTCAGTGTTGGGATCCTAAGACAAGACTTTAAAGAGCTATTAAAACTATGCTCAATGACATAAAGAGAAGTATACTCATACTAAATGAAAAATACAGAAAATCTCAGCAGACATAAAGACTAGTTTTTTTTTAATGAGATTTCTATTACAGAAAAATAAAATATAATTTGAGAAGTCCACCAAGGGCTTAACAGCAGAATGGGGACTGTGAGGAAGAACAGAATTGGTGAACTTGGAGATAGAAAAATATAAAAATGTCATAAATATGCACAACACAGGCTGCTTAGAACCAATAATAAAGAGAAAATCTTGAAAGCAGCCAGAAACCATGGAGGCCAGAAAAGAGTAGATCATCTTTAAAGTGCTAAAAGAAAAAAATCAGTTAATACAGAATTTTGTCTTCTGTGAAATATCCTACAAGAATGGTGAAATAAACATTTTCATGTAATAAAAATAACAGTTTATCACTGTACTATAAGAAATGCTAATGAAGAGCAATAAAACCAGATGGAAATTCAGATCTTCAGGAAAAAAAGAGCACCAGAAATAGAAAATATCTCAGTAAAAATAAAAGATTTTTTCCTCTTAACTTTGTTAAAATACATATAACTGTACAACATAATTAAAACATTTTCTGGTGAGATTTATTATGTGTCGATGTCACACAATGAAAGGTTTATTACAAAGGGCAGGCTGGGATAAGTAGTAAGTGGACCTACACATTCTATAGAAAGTTATGGATAGATGCTTTAATACCTAGAGCAACCACTGAAAAATGCAAAGAGGTGTAGCTAAAAAGCCAATAATTAAAATGTATGACTATTCATAGCAGTGTTATTCATAATAGCCCCAAACTGTAAACAGATGTCTATCAGATAGGGGTATAGATAAACAGATTTTGGTATATTCATGTAATAGAATGATATAAAGCAAAAGTATGCTGAATGAAAATACAAGAAATTTCAGCAGACATAAAAATTAGTTTAAAAAAAAACAAATGAAAATCCTATTACAGAACAATAAAATGCTGAAAACTGTAAATATCTACTCAGCAGTAGAAAGAAACATAAAACAACATGAATGAATCTTAAAACACTTGGCCTCACACAAAAAAGTACATACTATATAATTTCATTTACGTGAAGTTCTAGAAAGACAAAAGTAATCTGTGATGGCAAAACTAGAGCAAAAACACTAAGGATGAAGTGTGCCTGGAAAATTCAGAGTTATGAGGAGACCAGGGGAGCGGGAGGGGAGAAAAGGAAGAGTTGTCAAAGAGGTTATTATAGGGGAATGAGAGGTGGGCAAAAGAAGGCGACCAGATCTTGTAGGCCAGTGTTAAGACTTTTTACTCTGAATGAAAAGGGAAGTCACCGGGGGACTTTGAATTAGAGGAAAGATGATCTCATTTTTTAAAGGATCATTATGGCTGCTCTAAGAAATGACTTAAGGAGTCAGGGTAGAAGTAGGTAGACAAATTGGGAGGCTATTGCGTTCATCTAGATGAACGATAGTGGTGGCTTAGATGTATAAAGAAGGATGTATTTAGAAGGATGCCTTGTACTCAATAAGTTTTAGCTCTTAATATTATTTAAATTTCAGATGACCAAGATAGTTTTTAGTCGCTGAATTTTTTTAATGTTTAGATACCATATTTTTAATTTTCAAGAAATATTTTTTATTTTATGGTTGTTTATTTTTCATAGTAGAATGCTATTTTATGTCTGTAATAGCGTCACAAAGTTATCTTTTCTTCTGTTTCCTGAACCACCTCTCTTCTTCTAAGGTTGGTATTCTGTTTATTATCATCTTTTCTTTAATTTTATTGGTTTTCTGTAAATGTCTGGCAATCCCTGGTTTTCTGCTTATATTTTTGTAAAATGGGTTATGTTGATTAGTACAGAGGTAACTAGAATGTTTTTCTTTCCAATATTTTTCATGAAAATTTACAAGCATACAGAAGTTAAAAGAATAGTACAGTGGACACATGTATCCTTACAGCCTGGATTTAGCTATTAACATTTTACTATACTTGCTTTATCACATAACTATCTGTCCATCTTCTATCAATCCATCAATTTATCTTCTTTAAAGTGCATTTCAAAGTAAATCATGGCATTGGTTTTTCCTGTAGTACAAGTGAGGTATATTTTCTAAACAGGTGGAAAGAATGAGGCTCTGAGATAGTAGATAGGGCTTTTCAGTAGTCACATTTCCTTAAGGATATAGGGGCGGAAAATAGGTGAGCTAAAGTCTCCCACAGCTATCAGAATAAGAAGGGCTTTACTCTTGTGGAGGACTTTCCTGCTGGCCTGACCTCCCCCATCCCCTCACCTCTCAGCCAGTTTTACAACTTTCAGATGCTCAGTGTAACCTCAGGCTTTGCTAGGTGATATTTTTCTCCCGCATCATGTATTGGTTAAGAAGCGACTGATTAGAAAACCCAAGTTACAGCTGTTTAAACAAGATAGAAGTTTATTTCTCATACATATAAATGCAGGCACTCCAGGGCAATTTTTATGGCTCCCAATCATCTGCGATCCAGGTTTCTACCATTTTGTGGTTCTGTGAGGCTCAGTATGTATCATCTACATCTGGCCAAAGTGGCAGCTCCAGCTATTATGCTCACGTTCCGGCCAGAAGGAAGAGGAAAAATGTCCTATAAGAATTTCCCAGAATTTTTTCACACTGTTTTTGTTTACATCTTACTGATTGGCGTTTAGACATAGAGTCACACATAACTACCATGCTACTAAGTACCAGGAAATTTGCTCTTGCTTTTTCCAGGTGATCATGTGCTTTACAAAAACGAAAGGGAGAATGGATATTGTTGTACAACTAGCAGTCTTTGCTTTAGGCCTCCACACCTACATTATTTCCAGGAAGACATTTTCCAGTCAGATTGCTCATTCTTTAGGGAGCCATTCTCAGCATGATAGCCTGGGGCTAAAGATTCTAGCCACACTATCTGAGCCCAAGGTAGTTGTATCTGTTCAGCTGGCCGTGTTGTACCAGAAGCGTCCCTTAGTGAAAAAAGTGCTGTAGAATCACTTTAGGGGTTTTATAAGAAAGCATATACACTGTCTAAAACAACCTTCTTAACCTTTTTATCTGTTTTGTGTTGGAGTTTGCTAGAGTAAGAATTCATCTGAAGAAAGTGTTTGTGGAAGTTTGAAAGCTGTTGTTAGTATTCTCTGCAGATAGTAAGTTGGACTTCACAAAAAATCCACTTTCCTTTTATGGAACCACTGCTTCATGAGCAGGGCACAAGTGATCCAGGCTCCAGTATTTTCAGTGCACCGCACCTAAAATAGTCTCCATTACATGAATTGGGTCTGAGGGAAAGGGGAGCCCATGCCTCTTGCCAGGCCTTAGCCTCAGCAAAACTGGATGAAAAATGCTGACATTTTCTTCCCCTGAGTAAGAAAGTTCTTAGACTGGGAGCTTCGGGGAGAGGGAACGCTGTGTCCTGGCTGCAGCCCTCAGGAGCGGAGTCTGCCTCCCTGCTTGCAGGGAGGGAGGATGGGAGGCGATTTGGTTCAAATACCACATATTCTAGCCTTTCTTACCAAATTTTCATAGGTTTTTCTGGAATAGATGTCCCTTGAATTGCTGTTTGCCTTTTGTGCTCAAAGCCTTTAATTCATTCGTTTTTAACTTTTTAATAGGGGAGCAGGTCAGTAGAGTTTCTCACGCTGTCATGCCAGGGGTGCGGTTTGGGGCATCTTGAGTCTCTCTTCATTTCTGGTCTGTTTATTTTACTTTTGAGCCCCACTCTGGTTTTCTGCTTTTTATTTATTATGTTTCATCTATTAGTACTACATCATTGGATTGGAGGTGATGTTAAAACCTGGACTTTGCTGTGCATCTTTTTTTAACTGATGTATATTGATGTATAATATCACATTAGGTTCAAGGATACAACTTAATGATTTGATATTTGTATATATTTTGAAATGATCACCACAATAACTCTGGTTAACATATTTCATTATATATTGTTACAAATTTTTTCTTGAAATGAGAACTTTTAAGATTTGCTCTCAGCAACTTTCAAATATGCAATATAGTATTATTAACTATAGTCACTATGTTGTACATTATATCCCCAGACTTATTTTATAATAAAGTTTGTACATTTTGACTGCCATCACTCATTTTTGCCAACCTCCCCTCCTCCCTTAGATGTGTGAGTTTATTTCCACCCCTACAATATTTCTTTGATCTATGTGCCTGTTTTTTTATGCCAATATCATATTGTTTTGATTACTATAGCTTTATAATATAGTGTGAAATCAGGGAATGTGAGACCTCCAGCTTTGTACTTCTTTCATAAGGTTGCTTTGGTTTTGCAAAATCATTTGTGGTTCCATACAAATTTTAGGATTGTTTGTCTTATTTCTGTGAAAAAATACCATAGGACATTTGATAGGTTTTTCATTGAACCTGTAGATTGTTTTGGGTAGTAAGGACATTTTAATAATATTATTCTAATTCATGAGCGGAGACTATCTTTCCATTTGTGTCTTCTTCAGTTTCTTTCATTAATATATTATAGTCTTCAGTGTGTGGGTCTTTCACCTAATTGGTTAAATTTATTTCTAGGTATTTTATTCTTTTTTGATGCAATCGTAAATAGGATCGTTTTCTTAATATCTCTTTGCGGTAGTTCATTATTAGTGTATAGAAACACAACGGACTTTTGTATATTGATTTTGTATCCTGTAACTTTACTAAGGTGATTAGTTCTGACAGGTTTTTGGGTTCCATCTTTAGAGTTTTCTATATAAAATATCATGTTATCTGCAAATAGTGACAGTTTTACTTCTTCTTTTCCAATTTGGATGCTTTTTTTTTTTTTCCTTGAAATTACTCTGGCTAGGACTTCGAATACTCTGTTGAATAAAAGTAGCAGGAGTGTGCATCCTTGTCTCGTTCCTGATCTAGAGGGAAAGCTTTCACCATTGAGTCTGGCGTTAGCTGCGGGCTTGTCATACATGGTTCTTATTAGGTTTCCTCTGTACCACTTTATTGAGAATTTTTATCAGAAGTAGATGATAAATTTTGCTGAATGCTTTTTTGCATCTATGGTGATTATGTGATTTTTATCCTCCTGTTGTTAAGGTGTGTATATCACACTGTTTGGTTTGCAGTTGTTAAACCATGCTTGCATCCCTGGAATAAATCCCACTTGACAGTGGTGTATGATCCTTTTAAGGTGCTGTTAAATTCAGGTGCTAAGATTTTGTTGAGGATTTTTGCATCTGTGTTCATCAGGGGTATTGGCTTGTAGTTTTTGTTTCTTGTGGCATCCTTGTCTGGTTTTGGTATCAGAGTAATGCTGGCCCCATAAAATGAGTTTGGAAGTATTCTCTCTTCTTCTATTTTTGGAAGAGTTGGAGAAGGATTGGCATTAATTCTTCTTTGAATGTTTGATAGAATTCACCAGTGAACCATCTGGTCCTAGATGTTTGTTTGTTGGTAAGTTTTTGATTATTAATTCAATCTCCTTACTAGTAATTGATCTGTTCAGATTTTCTATTTCTTCATGAATCAGTCTTGGCAGTTTATATGTTTCTAAGAATTTATCTATTTCTTGTAGGTTGTCCTATTTGTTGGCATATAATTTTCAAAGTAATCATTCAAAGAAAAAAACAGATGGCACCCACCAGGCTTTGTCCCCAAGAGTATTCCAGCACACCTCTAGATTCGTGCTGTTGGATGCCTGCCCCTCAGACCAATGCTTCAAGATTAGCAAATGAGCCTCTTTCACAAAAAGTGTGGGCAACTGAATCCTAAGCGCATGAGCCCTTTAAGAGCCATTTTTTAGATCACTGTAGCCTTGTGGGTCGATTGGACATGAGTGCCATTGATCTGTAGAGCTACTGGTTTGGGGGGATCGTCTCTCAGGCACAGATCTTCAAAGTCAGGGTGCCTGATGTGGGATAAACCTTTCATTCTTTGGGGAGACTCCGGGGTTTGAGTTCCCTCATTGTGGGTCCTTGTTCAGGGGTTAGTGTTTACGGCAAGATTGTGGCTCAGCTTCTCCTATACACTTCATTGTAGTTTTTTCTCATTTGCCTAACATGTAGTCATCACTTAGGTAGTTTTCAGGGGTTTTTTTCAGAGTAAATTGTTTCACATGTAGCTATAGATTTGATGTGTTTGTGGGAGGAGGTTAGGGTCAGGATTTTCCTATATTGCCATCTTAAATTGGAACCTCACTTGCCTCTTTACTTAAAATTTGAGTCAGCTTTTTCACATCTCTACAACTCATTTTCTTATTATCTCAAATGGGGCTCTCAATAGTGATCTCAATAACGGCTTAGAAAGATTAAATTGTCTACTTACAGAGATTCTGGCTCAGAATCTAGCTTATTATAGCTGATTGATAAATAGCAACAAATACTCCCAGCTTGTCTCATTCCTAGTCAAGCTCTATTTCCACTTCCCTACTGGTTCCCCCCACATAGGATATTTCAGTGCCTGGATTCCAACTTGTGGTGTGCAGACTCCAGAGTGGCTCCAAACATCTTTACATCTTGGCATTCACACTGTTGTGTGATTCCTTTCCTCAAGCTTGGGTGGGATGAGTGACTTGCTTTTAACCACTAGAATTTAATAAAGGTGATGAATGATGTGCATGAGTAAATGCATGTGATTATGTTACATATGATTGTAATATTGATCTTGCAAGGGAGACCTCCCTAACTGACTTTGAGGAAGAGGCTATTATTTTGGGAAGACTCACATTGCAGGAAACCGGGCCCTATGTTTGCTAGCCTGCAAAGTTATGAATGTTATCAAAAACGATGTGTGCTTAGAAGGAGATCCTTCCCCACTTGAGCCTTAGATGAGACCACAGCTTGACTGACACCTTCATTGCAATCTTGCAATACCCCAAGCAGAAAATCCAGGTAAACCATGCCCGGATACTTGACACACAGAGACCATGAGATAATAAATGTATGTTGTTTTAAACTGCCAGGTTCTGATAATGTTGTTATGCAGTAATAAGTAACTATTATGCATCTTTACTCATGCAAATAATTTTTATAATATTTTGAGGGAAAAAGGTTTTACAAGTTTCTGGATTCTTTAAATTCTAGAGAAACAAAAGTTTACTGCTTTGCTGATGGTGCTGTTGAAAACATTTCTCAAAGGCAAAGCAGATAGTTTTTTTTTATCATCATGTGAAATAATAGCTTGTGTTGAATATACTGGTCTCATAGTTCCCTATTAAAATTTAAGAGCTTTCAGGCATCATTTAGGAATATTTATTTGGAAATTCCAACTACAGCAGTGTTTCTAATTGTGGTAAAAAAAAACATGTAACATAAAATCTACCATCTTAACCATTTTCTAGTGTACAGTTCAGTGATGTTAGGTATCGTCACATTGTTGCGGCACAGATCTTCAGAACTTCTTCTTCTTTTCGTAAAAATGAAACTATACTCATTAAATTACTCTTTTCCCCTCCCTGTAACCCCAAGTAACCTCCATTCTACTTTCTTTTCTATGAATTTGACTATGTTAGATACCTCATATAAGTAGAGTCATACACTATTTGTCTTTTTTGTGACTGTTTCATTTCACTATCATAATGTCCTCAAATTCATCTATGTTGTAGCATGTGACAGGACTTTCTTCCTTTTTTAAGGCTGAATACAGTTTTTAAATATTTTGTTGATGAAATATTTCAAGTATAACAAAAATCATTAAAAAATTTTTTTTTGCAGTTAGAAATACTAATTACAAACTACTTGAAGCTCTCTTTGACTCATTTTTGTGAACTGGGATAATAAGACATTTCAAGAAGCACATATTGGTTGAATACACAGGTGATTTATTTTTCCCATTTCTTGGTTGGTAGTTTTGTAACAGTGTTTGGTAAAGGTGATAAAAATGTAAAATATATGAAATACACATTACCATCTATCTTAGTAAGAATTAATTCACACTGTTTCCACATAGTAACTGCTAAACCAATAATAAAATAGATACTTCTTTATAATTACATAAAAATACAGTTAAACACAACACTGAGGAATATAATATTTTATAGAAAGATAATATTTTTGCAGTAAGCATATAGAGTTATAAAGTGTTCATTCCTGGTGTTAATGTATACAAATGCAAAATAATTATAAGAAAGGAAACTGTGTTGAATTATCACTTTTTATACTTTAAGAAACAGCAAGTATAAAGTCAAAATGATCTGATAATCAATAACTAGTCATTTAATATCCTCAATTATAAATTTTATTGCACTTGTTGCTACAGTAATTTCACTGAGCAAGTATAGAAAAGAATTCAAATGACAACTCTTATCTCTTTTCTACTTTCCTCTCCTTCCAACTCATCCTGTTAACCCTTTACTATACTTCTTTCAGAATGGAGTCATAGAGAAATTTTGTCTAGAGGAACTAAATCACTTCTCAGGATTACCATAAAAATATATAGATTCAATTTAAAAAATAGTGTTAAAAGATGATCTTTAGGTATATTAGAAGACAAAAGAACCCAAATGTGAAATACTATAACTTTATAAATGATTTCATTTAATTTATTGGATCTATTTATTATTTTGACTATTTTAGTGTCTATTCTAATAAAACATAGTTATGCAGATTTAATACATAGATTATCACTAAACTGAAGGAATAAAGTCAACTGTTGCTTTATGTTAATTGTTATAGTATCTTTTTATGGGTAAGATTAGATGGAAAGTCCAATTCTCATAAAAGTTTCTTATAACTTTTAAATGGTCTACATTGAATTTTTAGAATTATTTCAACCATGTCTTAAAAAGTTTGTTTCATTATTATACTAGCCAATGAAAGTACATTCTTTAAAAATTGAATGTATTATCTGGCAGGCAGCTGGTTACATAGCCGTTTATGTGTTTTTATGTAAAGAAATAATGCAAGAGATTTCCAAGGTGGCCTCTGCATTTTAAGTTTTCAGTCTTTGAAAAATACTTAAATATCTTCTTTGGAAATCATATAGCCTACACATATTTTATAAAAATGGAATATGGAAACATGGAAAATCTGAGAACATCAGAAATCATGATATCCAGTGTCATATGCTCTAAAATAGTTCATGATATAAGGCTTTGCCCAGATGTCCTATAGATAGTTCAACAGTCTAAATGTCTTTGTCATCATCTTTTAATGACAGCCATTTAAACAGCTGTGTTAATTAACTGCTGAGTAGATGACTAATTTTGTAGTAGGTATTTGGGGAGACTAGTGTTATAGAGGGAGGCTTCACTTTATATTTTAAGGTCTTTAAAGTCTACAATCTGATATCGGTGCTGTTAAGAAGGATATAGTAAATATAACTTCACTTGGCAGAGAGGGTACTAGAATATGTCTCATTTCCTTAGTGTGTATATCGATGTAATTGAAATAAGAGAAGTAACAGAAACTATGGATAATGAGCTGTAGAGCAGAGATTGCTGGAGTGAGTTTTGAACATAATTTTGCGAGAAAGATGGTTTCTGGTTGGGGAAAATGGCAAGCATGTGGCTTGAGCTAAGAGGTGGCAGGCAGTTGCTTGAATATTATATGCATGGATATAAGTAAAGTAATACTTCAGGAAAGTGCTTTGTAGCTATGGTTAAGATAAATTGGATGAGGAAGAGGCTATGAGAAAGGAGGATGGTACAATGAAAGGCAATTAAGACCTGGACTTGGGCTACAGCTACAAAATTAGACTGAAATTTTCAGATGACCCTTAGGGCAATATGTGACTCCATTCAACTTAACATCCAGATGTTGTATTTAAAATCCGTAGGGAAAAGATTTCAAACATTTTGCCTGTTGTCATAGATACTTCAGGACTGAAAGAGGAAAAATAATTCAAAGGGAACACGAGATGGCAGCAGTTATATCACATAAAGAGAAAGACTGAGGAAAGAAAAACATTTGAAATTATTTTTAAAATAAAAAAAATGTAGCACTTTATTCTTTATGTTCTTATTCCTTTTCGGTTCAGAGATTAGTCATTGGTTTCATGCTTCACAGCACATCTGAGGTTCATCTTGACTGTAGTAAAAATCCTATTCCATTATATGTGATTATTTCCTAAAATAAAACTCTAGCTGTTTTCTGAAGATTAATCTTCCTCTGTGTTATCTGAGGCAGAAGAGTTCTGGATATTGCAAATTCGTTTTAAATGCTCCAACATTGCTTTTTCTTCCTCTTCTAGTCTTTCATCCTTCCTCATTTCCCACCTAAAAGAAAAATCACATCTTAGTATTTTTGTAACTTCTAAACCACAGTCAACACTTAGTTATTCAGGATTTGAGCTGGTTTGTTGAGGCGTCTGTTTCTCTTTATTTATTCTTTACTGACTGCCTCTTGGGCAACACAATTCTTTGGCACTGCTTCTGCAGAGTGGGCCAGGAGAATGGGAGAAAAAAGCAGTCAAACCAGCTCTACTCCAGGGTACAGTTTTAAAGTATTGTTCTAAACGAGGTTTCTGGATTTTGAATTTTAAAATATGGCTTACCAGGATATACATGCATATAAGTAAAATCTAGAATTAGCAATTAATAAGTAAGCAAGTGTTTTTCACAGCATTTTCCCCTCACGATCAACCTATCAGTGACTTTAAATTGCAGAGAAGTTTGTCAGCAAGACTTTAATAACAACAGAAAAATCAAGCTAAATTGAATAAACTTGTTCCTAGAAATAAGATCAGATTTGAAATAATCAAGTTAAGTCACCCAAGAAAAGCAGCAAATTGTTAGCAAGATCCCATAGAGAATATGCTAAGAGAAGGAAAGGAGAGAGAGAGAGAGAAAAAGAGATAAAGGAAAAAGAAAGAAATTAAAGACTTTCTAATTCTGTATGATTGGGAGACATAGAACGAAATGCTAAAAATATGGAACTATTATGTATATAACCTTGCAAAGTAAATATCCTGGTAATCCAGGCACCCAAGATTAATCCTTTCTTCCCATCTTTCCTCTCTGCCTCCTCTCTCATATGCCACTCCCCAGGACTATTCAGGGCATCTTTAACCCAGAATGCTAACAAAGAATTATCTACACATATTTCCTTTCTCTTTTCCTCCTCTTTCTACCAACCCCTAAGCCATCCACCATGATATGTTGCCAAAAAGGATTTCAAAACCAATGTTGATACATCCTAAAAGACCCTCTGCTATAAGGTCTTCAAGGGGTAGGATTTTTTTAAATTAAATTATTGGGGTGATATTGTTAATAATATATATGACTTTCAAGTGTACAATTCCATAATACATCAACAATATATGGCATTGTATGCTCACATCATTTGTATATTGCATTGTATGCTCACCACCCTTTGTTACGATATATTTGACCACCTTCACCTTCTTCATCCTCCTCTAACCTCCCTTCCCTTCTGGTAAACTTCATATTATTGTCTGTCTATGAGTTTGTTTGTTTTGTTAATTTATTGCTGTTTTATATCCTATATATGAGTGAAATCATATGTTTTTTGTTCTTTTCCATACAACTTATTTTGCTAAGCTGATAGTGTCAAGATCTATCCACACGGTGGCAAATGGCAGTATTTCATCCTTTCTTTTGTGGCTGAGTAGTATTCCATTGTATATATATACCATATCTTCTTTATCTAGTCATCCATTGAAGGACATTTAGGTTGTTTCCATGTTCAAGCTGTCGTGAATAATGCTTCAGTGAACATAGAGGTACATATACAGAAGAAAAAGTTTCTAAATTTTCAGGTAGATACCCAGAAGAGGGAATGCTGGGTCATATGGTAGCTGTATTCCTTATTTTTTGAGAAACCTCCATACTGTTTTTCATAGTGGCTGTATCAGTTTACATTCCCATCAGCAGTGTATAAGGGGTCCTTTTCTTCACATTCACTCCAACACTCATTATTCCTTATCTTATTGTAATAGCTATTCTAACAAGTGTGAGGTGTTATCTCATTGTGATTTTTATTTGCATTTTCTTTACAACTAGGAAGTTGAGCATCTTTTCATATATCTATTGGCCATTTGTACATCTTTTTGGGAAAAGTGTCTCTTTGGGTCCTCTGCCCATTTTTTTAATTGGATTTTATTATTATTATTATCGAGTGTATGAGTTTTTCCATATTTTGGATATTAGCCTCTTATCAGAGTTATCATTTGTAAACATCTTCTGCCTTTTGGTTGGTTGCCTTTTTGTTCTGCTGTCAGAAACTTTGATGTAGTCCCATTCACTTAGTTTACTTTTACCCCTTTTGCCTGTGGGGTCATGTTCCCAAAAGCCTCTCTGAGACCAATGTCCTTAACTTTACTACCGTTTTATTCTATGTGTTTTATTGATTCAGGTTTTATATTCAAGTCCTTAACCCATTTTGAGTTAATTTTTGCTTATGATGCCAAATAGTATTCTAGTTTCATTCTTTTGCATGTAGCTTTCCAATTTTCCCAACATCATTTATTGAAGAGGCTTTCCTTTCTCCATGAATGTTTTTGTCTCCTTTATCGAAAATTTGGCTCCTTTGTCCATGTACTTATGGGTTTATTTCTTGGCTCTCAGTTCTGCTCCACTGGTCTGTGTGTGTTTTTCTGCCAACACCGTCCTGTTTTGATTATTGTAGCTTTGTAGTATAATTTTAAGTCAGGGAGTATGATATCTCTTGTTTTGTTCTCCCCCCACCCCCTCAGGAGTCTTATATTATTCTATACAAAATTAAGGATTTTTTGTTGTATTTCTCTGAAAAATGTCATTGGGATTTCCATAGGGATTGCATTAAATCTGTATATTGCCTTAGGTAATATGGCCATTGTAACTATGTTGATTTTCCACTTCCTGAACACCCTATGTCTTTCCAATTCTCTGTGTCTCCTTCAATTTCTTTCAACAATGTCTTGTAGTTTTCAGTGTGTAGCTCCTTTACTTCCTTTGTTAAATTTATTCCTAGGTATTTTATTCTTTTTGTTGCAATTGCAAATGGAATTGTTTTCTTCATTTCTCTTTCTGATATTTTGTTGTTAGTATATAAGAACACAACAGATTTTTGTATATTGATTTTGTATCCTGCAAATTTGCTCTATTTGTTTATTACTTCTAATAGTTTTTTGGTAGTCTTTAGGGTTTTTATATATACAATCAGGAAAGAGATAGGATTTCTAACACAAAAAAGCAGCTGTTCAATGAATGTCTTCCAGAAATCCCCTATTGTATTATATTATATTTAAACTCCTGGGCAACAAACAGCCTGTCATACATTGGGAAAGCATATCGAGTTTGGGGTGAGATTGTTCTGGTTTTGTTTGGTAAAGAGAAAGCATGGGCATTGCATTTCTATAAAAACCTCCTAGTAGGTTCCCACATAGGTTTCCTTGTTGGAGGGTTGGTTCAATTTGCCCTTGCCAGTCCTGGGAGGAAGAGAAAAGAAGGAAGGGGGATTATCTGAGAGATCAGACCTGAGTTTAATTTACATTACTTCTTCATTCTCTGCCTGGCATTCTCCTCATCTCCTAGCACCAACATTGGCTGAATCTAAAAACTACTGTTTCTGGCTGTCTCAGTTTCTCCATATGTTCCCATATGGTCAGAGTTAGGTTATTTGTATATAGGCTTTAATAACAACTTGAAGGGTAGATTTTTTTTCGCTGCCCTGTTCAAAGCCATGTTTTAAGGGGCAGTACTCCTAAAATTCCATATTTGGGGATTTAAAATTAAACCCACAATGTTACCTAATACTGCTTTCATGGAATTTAAAAGATGAAGAACTATCCCTACTCATTTTATATAAGTGAATTTGGGCATCATTAATTTGCATGCTAAGTTGAACTTCCAAGCATGAAAATAAATAATGAAAAATACTTATATAGCACCATGTATTAGGCATTGTTTCAAAGACCTGACATATCACTCTTTAAATCACTACAAAATATTATTCCCATTCTACAGCAGAATAAACTGAGGTGCAGAAATATTAATGTCACTTACTCGAGTACCTTTGGATTGAAGTAAGTTAGTCAGACTCTGAAGCCGGGCTTGTAAATACAACCAAATGGTTTAAAAATCATTTTATGAGTATCATTAATTACAGTTAAAAATAGTTTAAATATTTTATTTCCTGAAAAACATTGCCTGACTTGGGCTAAATATTTAAGAGAAGAACTTTCTAAAGTTCATATAATACTCTTAAAGAAATCTAAACCTGAAAAATTGGGTTTGCCTTTTTTCTCCCATGTAAAGGTGTTAATATTGTGTACAGAGTAAATGCATTATTTTATGAATTTCAACAAAATATGTAATACACATGTAAATATTTTGATCATTGTCTCTACTTGTGAAAATTGAAAACACAAGCTCTCTGCTTCATTTAAAAAAACCTGTATAATTAATGTAATTTAAATAAATTGTATGCATAATTGAATCTACGGTAAGGATTTTTGAAGCTTCATAACATTTATAGGAACTTTACAGTATAATTATGCTGTAGTAATTAATGATATTAGGCAAAGTTATTTACCTACCAGAAAATTCTTATATTTACTGTGTGCTTATTAAGAAAAATTATTTCATAAGAGAGTAAGAAATTATGACAAAGATAGGAGAAACTAACTCTTAGAACTATGTTTCCCCTAGTATTTTGCTTTTAGAGATTAAAGCATTTAAAGGAAATTTGAAATGTATGTTTATCATGAGCATTGTTATAGTTCACATCTGTAAGTACTTAAAGAGAAGTTTATCTCTAATTTGTAGTTTTAGACTTTGTTAACCCAGTTCATAAACAATGCTATCAAAAAACTATTGGAAGAGAAAACAATCTGTTAAACACAACTGATTGGGCAATCTGGTTAAAATGTCTATCCCTAATTTCTTCTATATATTTCAAATCTGTAGTGGAAGCATGTCCCTAAGAAACCAGAGAATGTCAGAACCAGCATATTGTAGTTCTCCCTAAATCAGCTTCTTGAAGTGTTTATATTTTTGCTTTTCCTGACATTGGTAGCTGCTCTCTTTCACTATGCTAATTTCCCCACATGCCTACTCTGGAAAAAGAACTTCAGCCTGACCCCACTCCTGCTAGTTGCAGTGAATATGTCGCGTCTTAGACAGAGATGAGCAAGAAAATCCATGAGATCCCACTGATCTGTACTATAGTCTTAATATTCTTCTCGAATCTGTTCCATCTGTATGGCTCCTAGGTGGGTAGATGTTGGCTATCCTTGATTAAGGAGTTCCTTTTCCTATCCAAACCAACAGGGGAGCCTAAAACTTGCTGAGGTATTCTAACAGAACCACCAGTCACAACCTTGCTCACTAGCACTAAGATGATGTGGAGGTTCTCAGCCTTGGTGTCTTCCTGGATTTACACACATTCAGAACTGGACCAGGGGTATCTGTCTGCTCTTCTGTATGTTCTAGATGACTTTTTATAGGTGACATGTTTGAATTTTAGGTGATTTTATGGGGCTCTTACATGTTCCAGACCATGGCTAAGAACTTTCTATTTCTGCTTACTTCAATGAACAGTGGTGGATTTGGGATCTCTAAAATGAAACCTGGAGGGGTACAGAATAAAAGCATAGATCAGTGAGTAATAATTCTCGTGATCAGTTTGATGAAATGTTTTCTTTGGGGGTGCTTTGTAGATAGCTGTGTGTCAAACCAACTAGGAGAGCCATGCTTGGGAGGTGATTTGAGCATAAGATATTGTTAGTAGTGTGGGTCCAGACTGTCACTAAAGTAAGTCCTGGGAGCAGAAAAAAGCAAACAACAGCAGACAGAGGAGGGGGTCCAGCATCTAGAGTGTGAGAAGTTTTCTGAGACATTTACTATCCTAAGAGAAAAACATCTAAAACCTCTGAACCTAATACTATCCTGAATGAGAGCATAGGCTCTGGAATCACTTTGCCTTTGGGTTGAATAATCCTGGGCAAGTTTCTTAATCTCTCTGTGCTTCAGGGTTCTCATATAAAATGGTATCCAAACTGTTTGCTAGGAACACAGCTATGATCATTTATATATTGCCCATGACTGATTTTCCTCTATAATGTCAGAGTTTAGTATTTGTCACTGAGACCCACTCAGACTGAATATATTTGTATTTTACAGAGAATGTTTGCTAAATGCTTTTCTATAATGGTGGTTCTTAACTGGGGAGACACTGCCTCCCTATGGGGAACTATAGAGAGCATTTTTTGTTAACGTCCAGAGAGTGCTTCTGGGACCATGAAAAAAAGATGGTAAACATCTTTAATATGCAGCGGTGCCAAACAATAAAGAGTTGTCTTTCCAAAATGTTAATAGCATCCCTGCTGAGAAACATGTCCTCTAGAATCTCCAAGATAATGTTGAAGCATCCCTGTCTAGTCCATGATTTTAAATGAAATGGTTTTAGTGTTTCACTGCTTAGAATATAGTTTGCTGAAGAGTGGAAGTTTAGAAGTCAGGTGCTAGATTTGAATTCCTTATAAATTGAGTGCCAATGGGCAAGCCAGATAAACTGTGCCTCAGTTTCCTTATGAATAAAATCATAGAATTGCCATCAGGATGAAATGACTAAGTACAACTAAAATATAAAATAGTGCATGGTTCACAACAAACACTAAATGAGCAATAACTTATTATCATGATTATTTGGCATATTGGTTAAAGTTACAGATAGCAGAAATCCTGGTTGTGGTTGATTAAACCAATAGGGAGTTATTTTTAATCCAGAGGTGAGTGATTGCTTGCATGGATTAAACCAAACAACAGCAGGGCTGATGTCTGGTTCTCTTGTCTTTTACCTCATGGTTCCAAGAGGGTCATTGCAACTTCAGCATCACATCTTTGTTTTGAGGAAGGAAAAAAGAGGAAAGTGTACATCGGCTGCACCTGTCCCATTTTATCTGGAAAATAAAACCTTTCCCATATTCCTGGCAGCAGATACTGGAACCGTGCTGTCTAGGTTTGAATCCTGACTCTGCCTTTTAGTGGCTATGTGATATTAGGCAAGTTTCTCAATCTCTCTGTGCCTCTGTTTTCTCATGTAGAAAATAGGAGATGCTAACGGTATATATCTAATCATTTTTATAAAGAGTAGGTGAACTATGAATTCATAAACTATTGCTAAATATTTTATGAGACTCTACTTGTACAAGTGCCTTCCCCAGAGCTCCTACCTTGATAGTTCTTTTCCTTCCCTGTACCTTTCACGCTGTTTTATCTGATAAATTGTCTTTCTTATAAATATGTGGGTAAAAGAAGCTATTAAATATTACGGTGGTTTCACTCAATGTTCAGTTACACATTTCTATGATCATGCTGTCATTCCCTCTTTTCTTTCTTTTGTTTCATGCTAGTTCATTCTGTTGGCCTAGCATGGCCAAGGCTATTTTTTTTTAAATTATTATTATCTCTTTGTTGTATTTTTCAAATACAGTCTATAATGATGGCATTCGATCATATTATTGGCATTTCTCCTGAAATACCAATAAAACACTTGGTTATAAAAATGTAATGAAATAAACCTCCTGATTTAATGTTATTATTAAACATTTACACAGTACTTTATATTTACAAAGTGCTTTACAATTATTTATTAGATAATTGTACTGTTAAACAACATTAACCATCTGGCCAAATTAATGATTTCAAATTATCCTGCCAGTTGGTATCTGAGGAGTGAAAAGTGAAGTCATATTGAATTTTATTCTCCTCAAACAAACCTTTTTGTTCTCTCATCTGCATAACAGTGTAGACTGGCTTCTAGGGAGATTCAAATCAGAAGGAGAAAGGATGTCTCTGTTCTCTTCTTCCTATTGCCTTATAAATGTGGGCTTTCCTTAGGATTCATTCAGTCCTGGACCATCTTCTCTTCTCCCTAGGTAAGCCTCACATTTATTCCCAAATATTCAGCTGTCGTCTCTCCATCTGTTGTAAGTCATCTGTCTCCCAAACTGATTTGATATCTTAAACTTCGTTTTTCCCTCAGGCTTTCTAAACGCAACTTATTGATGGCTATTTTTACTCCCACTCCAATTATATTCATCATTCATATGTGTTTTATATACGTATTTTTTAATTATTCAAATTAACCATTACACCCACATTCAATAATGCAGGGTCTGAACCTTAAGTAGTTTACACTTCCACTTCTAATCTTGTCCCTAGTCAGTCACCAGTTAAGGGACATCTTATTCTGTAATCAGTTTCACATTCATCCTTCTGCCATCAGTCCACAGTTCAGGTGTTGTGAAATTTTGATTTGCAATAAGAAATATATATTTGGTCCTCTTCCCAGTTTCTAGCACAGAGCTCCTAAAACCCTTGGAATTTCCTTTGATGAGAGCTATAAAGGTTTCTTTTGTTATGTTAATGAAGTGATTTTTGGAAAGCTCTTCAGTGAGGGGGCTGGTTGCCAGTGGAGCCAACCTTGTGGGACTTTCAGTCCCACCAACTTCCTGGGAAAAGAGAGGGACTAGATATAGGCTCAGTCACCATTTGCCAATGATTTAACCATCATTCCTGTGTCATAAAGCCTCCATAAAAACCCAAAAGGACAAGGTTCAAAGAGTTGCAGGATTGGTGAACACATGGAGCTTTGGAGAGAATGGTGAGTTGGGAGAGACCACGGAAGTCCTGCACCCTTTCCCCGTACCTTGTCCTGTGCATCTCTTCCATCTGGCTGTTCCGAGTTATACATCCTTTTGTAATAAGTTGGAAACCTAGTAAATAAATGTCTCTCTGAGTTCTATGAGCTGCTCTAGCAAATTAATCAGACTCAAAAAGGGAGTTGGCAAAACTGCCAGTCTGTCAGTCTGGTCTGTCAGAAGCCCAGGTGACAATCTAGACTTGTCATTGGCATCTGAAGTGGGTGGGGCAGAGGTGGCGGAGGGCAGTTTTGTAGGACTGAGCCCTCATTCTGGGGAATTTGATATCACCTCCAGGTAGATAGTCGCAGAATGAGTTGAATTGTAAGATATCTAGCTGGTGTCAGAAGACTGCTTGGAGGTGTGGGAAAAAGGTCCTCCACATAGTGGACTTGCATACAGAATCATAGTGCTCACGATTTCATTGCCTGAATAGAACAGTATTCTCTAGATATTCAGAGCTCAAGCCTCACACCACTACTACCAAATCCGCAATGACTGCTCTGCCTATAGAGTTTAAAGTCTTGGAGTTCTAGCTTGGTAGTGGTTCTGGTTAGCTGTCACTATCTTTCTTCAGGGAGAAAATTATTTTCCTTATTGTCTTTTGTCTTATATTTGCCCAAATTTGCACGTCTGTTTTTGCTATTCTTCTCACCTGATATGCCTTTCCATGTACCCTCAAACCTGTTCATTCTTCAGATGCAATCTATAGTCTACCTCATCCAGGAAGTCCTTCCCAATTACCTAACCCTAATGTGATTGTCCTTCCTCTTTTGAGTTGTCTGGTTCCCAATGTCGACACTCTTTTGGTCAATTAGCCACGTGGAGCTTTGTTACATCTCTTTTATGACTTTCTTGGGCTGTTATTTCATGATTATACTTTTTTTTGTTCACATGTAGTATCTTTTCACCACACTTGGAGTTCCTTGAGGAAGACTTTAAAGTATCTATAGCTTTATTCCAGATATTTTATTACAAGAAACATATTCCAAAAGTCTAGTGCTCTGCACGCTACACTCTGTACACTGTTAAGCATTCACAAAATGTCTGTTGATTGGTATGCCTTAGAAGTTTAGATGTTACTATGTTATTCTTTGGTGAATTGAAGAATAACCTTTATCCACCAGTATCAAGAAGGATGGTAGTTGGTATGTCAAATAGGTCTTGTTATTTGGAAGAATGGTAAAAATTAGAATCTTAGGGCCTTAAAATTGGTCTCCTTATCCTTACTTTCTACATTATTTGTTGATTCTTAAGGTCTTAAATTCAATGATTATATCAAAAGACAACGACTTCCTGCAAGTTCATTCATGTACTAACCATCCCCACATCCTTTTTAAGAGATGGTGATATAAGAAAAACAAGATGTTAGTAACTTCATTTTATTTGGCATCAGACTAGAGTTTTTGACCAATGTAAAAACGTTCTAAAACAAGCCTTGGTTTAGCAAAGTACTTTATATAGGTCTGTAATCTACACTGGAGTAAGTTCTTTTGTAGGCCACCAACTATTTAAACATTTCTGAAAATGTGACACCATGATTGATCTGAATAACCTTTTCCCTACTCTTGACTTCTTGTACACTTATAGTGAAGTATGTAACTTCATCCATTGGTCTCTTTTGGATCACTGGTTGTTGATTGCCTTGCTTTTCTTGTTAGAAGTTCCTCAAAAGCATAGACTAGGATTGTAATAAAGGGCCTCTATCATTTTAGTTCTTATAAAGTTATTACAGTTAATTCTTAGAAATTATACAGGCCAACAAAGCTCTTTTAGTCATTAGTAAAACATAATCATTCATTTTTCATTTGGGTTTAATGTAATTATCTGAGAATAACTAAATATTTAGGTTCTTAATTTTTAAAGAATGAGAATATATAACGAACGTTAACTAAGCAAACTCAAATTCCTGTGTTATGACCTAGTAATCCATAAGACTATATACCAGTTTTATATATGATATCTAACACTATACCAGTTCTTAAGATATGGTGTTGTAGGTGTAGAAGAAATAGAAGACTGGTCTGAATTAGCAAAAACTGGGAAACTGTCTCAATGAATGGTATTGGTAGGAAATTAATTGTAGTGGATCCCTACTTATAAGTTACTTGTTATTTTGAGCTTTTAGTACATGTAGTTTATGTTTTAAAATATCTGCCTTGTTTTTTTTTCATATCTATCACAATTAGCCAGACTTTAGAAGACTTTTGCTGTGTATGATTAATTAGCCCATTCATCCAGCAAACATTTATTGAGAGCTGCTAACTTCAAAACACTGTGCTAGGTAATGTAGAAGTGGGAGGAGCCAGATATGGTCTTGTCCTCGGGGAACTTATTCAGACCGAGAGAGTTCAACATATGGGCTGGACTTAATAATTACTCTTAATATATAATCCCATAAAGATTTTTTAGAAATATTACATTTTAGGTATGAAATGTAATAAGGTAAATAAGGAATGAGTGTTATTTCCTTAGGCTTTATTTTAATAATTGTTTGTGGGAAAGGCATAATTCAGGCAATTCCTTCCTTGATTCATAATGTAATCTGAGGCAGCTTTAAAGAATAATTCATGTTTTTCCTCACTCATTGGAAAAGTAGCAACATTAAAGACAGAAAGCAACCTGATTTTTTTGAGTAGTAAAGTCATTATCAAATTCTGTGGTAAAATTAGAAACTATAGAATTTGATGTTCTTGTTCAAAGACAATTTCCATAGGAAGCTGATGATGAATAGTACTTAGTCCCAAAGGATAGACTTTAGGGAAGGGACAGACATAAGGCTATTCTATATTTCAGAATAACTTAATGGGTATTACAATTCATGAATAGTTATGGGAAATCTATTATAAACCAGAAAATCAACTTTGAATGTAAACCACCTTGAATATAAATGGCATTATTTTTTAGTACTCTGTCTTTTATCTATGTAAACCATTAGATTAGAGAGTCTCTTCCTTTGGAGACAGGCTTTACAATACTATACTTAATAGATACTAAGTATAGTGACCTACCCACTTTCTGATATGTTCTCCAGATGATGCAAATCCACAACCATTTTTGCCTAATTTTAAAAGCTAAGTTTTAAGAAATACATATAGTTCCACACCATCTCTTTAAGCATACATTTACTGGAGATGGAGAAAGCAATGTTATTCTCTTCACATAACCTAGATAATTTATTATTGCTTAGCTTTATCTTCTTTAAAATAGAATAGTTTAAAATTTCCTTGTAGACTAATTCTTAACATTTAAAAAGTTTTACTTTTCTCTGAACTTTGTATTGAATCTCTAAGGTAGTTAATTATTAGTGTCCTACATGGGAATTACAAGGCTTTCTTTCGTTTCCAGTAGGGATATTTGGAAATGAATGGATAGCAAAAATCTCACTTTGATAAAGGAGCAAAAGGAGCTTTACAAACTTATTTCTAACTTAATCCATCAAAAAAAAAGGTCAAAAACAATTAAGAATATCATTGATTTGTACTGCTTGTTTTTATATTTGAAGATGCAGATTTTATTTTTAAAATTTGATTATACAGGTTTCCATGAAATGTAGAGGACCATCAATTTTTATAGAATACTGTAAATAGCAGTCACATCTTTGCCCTTGGAAGTTATACAACATAGACTTTTCTTAAAATAAGCAAAGTGAGTTATTCCAAGTCCCCCAAAATTATTTTCACATAATTTAACATTTTAACATCCAGAAAATAATGTTTATTTTATTAAAATATATCACTGTTAATATAGTATACGCCACTTAGAACCACTGGATCCCAATGTTATATGTATCTAGCATATAATACATAGAAATATAGTAGATATAAATATATAGAAATATATACTTAAAATACAGAGAAATAAGTACAGCATGTCTATGAAAATCTATACTTGAGACTATTAAATATCAATACTTGCCATAATCAATTAGCAGTTCAGTTGCTTGCTTCAGCCAAGAATGTGTGGTATGATTATAACTATCTATATATGCAGTTTATCCAGCTCTTTCTGCAGGAATTCAAATGAATGTTCTCTTGTAAGGTAGTGGATTTCTTTTGCTACTACTAATGCAGTAAAAGGAATGTCTTCAAGCCCAGGAACAAGCAGCAAAACCCTTAATTTGAATTTATAGCCTTCGGAGACAATCTACACCACAACTTAACTGTCCCAACCAATTTATTTTAATTAATATGATTTGCTCTATAGATTTAAGTGGAGAGTTATATACCAACAAATGGGACAACTAAGAATGCTAACAGTAACATTTTAAATAGTTATGGCTTAGGGAAAACACAAACAGAAGCACAGCCATCAGTAGTAATGGGAACTGAACTTTTCCGTTACTAGTAAATCATCTCTATCTCCATAGAGAATACATTTCCACCAGTGGATTTTTTTTTTAAATCACAGGAGTTTAGATAGAAGGCCAAGGTCATGCTATTTGGCCAACACTTAGTGCTGATGTAGAAGAAATGTCCTTTGCTAATAGAAGCGTCAGGACTACTATATATTGGCAGAACCACATTGCTGATTTTTCTCAGGGTAATGTGTAATTTAGCGAATCAAAAGAAAAGTATTTTTTTCTTGCTAAATTTGGTGTACCTAGAAATGTTCATGGACTGTGATCTATAGACACTTGGTGTCTATTCCATTTATTAAACTTTTATATTAAAAGATACTTAAGCTGTGTCAAACAATACTATTCTTGTTCTAAAAATGAAAAAAAACGCGCCTCTTTTCATTAAGAGGGAAAGAATTGTGTATTTACAACTCTAAAATTTCCAAAAATTGCGTGTATTTTTACTAGCCTGTGTAAAGCTGATGCCAACGCAGGAATCGCAGTTTGTTTTGGCAACACAGGTTGGCACAAGGCTAACCACTGCACTAACCACGTCTGTGGATAGCAATCTGAGTGAAAGCACCATTTCAGAACAGGCTAAAGAGCCTGTTTGTAATCTCTGTTACTATAGCAACATTGTGTTTAGAAAAGGGTTTGAAATTTAGACCTGGCTCGTATTTTGTTTGAAATTGGCTAAGAATTTAGAAAGATTATACCGTTTTGGGATCCAGGAAATGCGAGCCCTACATGGTTAATGGTGCCATTACTCTTCACTGAGTTGCTGCCTATGTGCTCATATTCATATAGGTTCCAAAGCTCTTTTCTTTTATTCCTTCAGTAACCAAAGTATTTACAGAATACCTACTATGTGCTGGCACTGTGGAGGTTTGGAATATATAATAATAATAGCTAATACTTATTTAGCAACTTCCACGTGCCAGGCACTGTTGTAAGTACTTTCCATGTGTTAGTTCATTTAGCCTTCATAGCAACTTTATGAGATGGGTTAACTAACTATTATTATTGCTACAGGCCATGAGTTACTCAGGATCACAACTGGTCATTGGTGGACAGGACTCTAACCCAAGCAGCTGGCTCCAGAGTTAGATGCTCTTATCTGCTATAGGTGGATCGACTGCAACCTATGGCCTCAGTGTCTCTCTCTGTCTCTGTGTCTCCTGTAAGTGAAATGCTAGCTGCTCTCATGGAGCTCACAGTTTAATATCACTTTATATCCACTCTGAATACATCAGAAAGTTAATTAATGGGAAAACAAGGCAACAAAACAGTCTCTTTGCACCCTGTGTGCCAGGCCAGAATTGTATCTGATTTGAGTATGTTTCAGACCCACCTGAGTTGTAATGCCATCGCTTTCACAGTGGTGGCAGATCAGGAGCCTTGCGAAATAACTGACATTGCCTCAGCTCCTGGGAGAGGACAGAACTGCTCCTGACTTTCTTTCTTCACCCCTGGGCAACTAGTAAGTGCTGTTTTCTCTAACTCTATGCTAGCATCAAGGAGGTTGAGTACCATGATAAATAAGATGTTTACCCTTGTAGAACTTACATTGAAATGGAGATCAAAGTTATTTCAAGAAAATATTTCATCTTCTGGCCCTTCAGTAAGTCTGGTGCCCTCTTCAATAGCTACACAAAGTGTGGAGTACATCATGTGCCAGATTTGGTTACTCCTTCCAAGATTCTTGGCTCTATCTCTTCTTGCTGTGTCAGCTTAGGATATTTAACATGAAATCACCACTACAATGTGGGGCTCCAATAGATGAATTTGAAGTTTTAATAACTTATCACTTTAACTTTTCAGAGTAGCTCTCTATACATTTTAAAAAATATGTCAACCAGTGTGAGTCCAAGCTTTGGCAAAATGCATGGAAGTAACGCCAAGTCTAAGATAAATTGAACCTCTAAGCACATTTTGCTTGCATTTCTTCCTTGTTTCTAATTTAATAAATGTTTCCCAGAATAGAGCTTGCAAATCAAAGTAAATATATATATAAAATGCTTACTTATTCCCTTTTGGGTTCTGTGTCAATTGTGTACATTTCATAAATATAAACATAAGATGTATTTGCTAAGGAATTATATTTGTTGATGTGGCAGCCTTATGGCTTAAAGTATAAAAATTCATACCTTGTCAATTATGAATTGCATTTCCCCCATTTGTATAGAATATGGAACTTGTTTGAGTACTAGCTAAAAATGTACGTGATACTATTTCAGATGTATTGCTAAAAAAATAATAAAAACCTCATCCTGCCTTAAGAAGTCAAACAACATCTAAAAACTATAATCCTTTTAAATAAAAAATAAAAAAATCTGTCCTTTACTCATTTATTCAGATTTCTTCTTATTACATCCATTTACCAATCCTATCAGTCCTATCAGTCCTATTTCTTTTGATAGATCTTTTAGTCTGATGAGTGCCATAATAAGAATGCAGCATGAATACCCTTTAATACTTATGTTTTTATTTTTTTTCCAAATTTAAACATCTTCCTTGCTAAGCAGAATCTATGTACTGACTAATTCCCTCAGCTATCACCCTGGATGCCCTCTTCCTATTTCATTAATATTTGGTGGATGAACACATCATTCAAATAGTATTTATCTTGACAGATAGTGAAAAAAAGTCACCCCAAAAAGCTATGCTGTGTTTCTAGCTCTTGTTTATGAGGTATCTTCTAGCAAGCACTCTCAATGCAGAGTTGCATGCACTAAATGGGGCCCTACTCTGATTATTGGTATTTTCCCTGAGTAAAATCCTATATCACTGTCAATTTAATTAGAAACTGGCCCTTTGCTCTATCTTCCTAATTATCTCACCCATTTTCTCTCACACCCTAAAATCATATCATTCTCCAGAGAATAGGTTATTTCTCAAAACATCCTTGTCTCATTGCTCCCAGATAACTGTCTATGACCCTTTTCCCTCTTCAACTGCTTTTTAACATCTCTCACCACAGCTTAAGGTGTCTAATAATGATTTATGTTTACACTGAGTACACCATACTATTGCCACATACAGAAAATTTTGACTACATTTCCAGAGCTTTTTGGAGCCAGAGTAAACCAAATACTGTGTTACCTCTTTCTATGATTGTCAGGTGAATAAGCCAATACAACTGCCTACTATCTTGAGAGAAGGCATCACTACTTCAGGAAGTCTTCTTTCCCACCTTCACAGTCCCAAGCACTGCCCTTTACTCCTGTCTTCTGAGTTTATCCCCCTAATTTAGAGTTTAACTTCAAATATATCAGTGGACTAACATTAAAAGTAACTTCCAAAAGGAGTTCATTTATTAAGTTAAATAACTTCCTTCTATATTTAACTATACAAATTAAAGGTTGGATTACTGGTTTTTTGTTGTTGTTTGTTGTGTTTTTAGGGAAATAGGAAGTATTACAAAAATAAACACTGACATTGGGGTATTTCATAAACAAAATCATTCCAATTTTTTCTATCTTGCCTAGCTATCCTATTTATCATGACCTATGAATTTGGACAAAATGTAGCAAGTCCATTTCAGTTATAGGCAGTTAACATTCAAAGGTTATCCTCACTGCTGTCCAAATATTTGTGATGAGTTTCTGCTACTGTATTATAATTCTGATTTCCATATCAAATTTATTAAATTATCTTTACTGTTAAAATCCATCACTGATCTGGCAATATGCAATAGAGCCAATAATGTCTATTAATGTTTAATATATCTAACTTTGTTGTAAATTCAGTTATAAAAAAACAAGGTCTTTGCCAGCCCTTTCATTAATAGGCAATAGAGTATATTCAAAGGGTCTTACCTAACAATTCAGAATTATCATTAAAAAAGTGTAAAAAGACTATATCACAGGCCAGTTTTTCTTTAACATTAGCCAAAAGATGAACTCTGCCTGAAGAATACTTTGGGAATATAGTACATTAATGACCCAATGGAATAAACACTCAGCCATCAAAAAACACTGAGTTTGAAAAATTGCTTTTTCTTAACCTAACTCTGCATAAACAATATAAAGAGATTCATTAATGCTGAGATATGCTGCATCTCTAGTTTCATTTTCACAAAACTTCTACATATTTCCATAGAAGCTAGATTAGTTCTCTCGCTAAATAACTATGACATTACCATTATTAGTGTTCATAGGAAATCCCTGCTTAAAAGCACAACAGGGAAATTACTACACAGCATCCCCAGCCCCAGGAAACACAGAAAGACAAATAAACACCCATAGATAATAAACAACATTGGAAAATGATAAGAATAATCAAGAAAATGCTTTATCTTTAGCTGTGATTCAGCTATTCAGCCAACTTTAAGCAATGTTATTATTCTGTTGTTTTTAAAATGTAGGAAAATATTTGCAATCAAATATTATGATGAAAAATGTCAAACTAATTAGGAAATGAAACTAAACTATCAAGCAGTGAAATACTGTGTGTCATTAACCTTAAATTCCATATTACATGGAAGCAGAAAAGATGCCAGATAAAAGGCTCAGTTTGCAGACTGAAATATTTCATTTAACCTATTCCGAGATTCTGTGGGTTTCTTTTCTGGGTTTTTCTATCTTCAGTAACTAGAAATCTGTTCCCATTCATTTAATACTAGCCTACATTGCCCGGAGGGCCTGAAAATTAAACTAATGAAATATAATCAACCCCTTCATAGAGAAGAGCCATTTCTAAAATCCCTGAAACTCCCTCAATTTTGAAATTCTTGTGTTGTTTTGTGGAATTTATTAAATATGAGAGAGGGAAAATGAAGAGAGATAGTAATGCAGGACCCTGGGTACCTAGATATCAAACCATGAGCCGTGATGATGTCTGTGACCAAATGGGTGGTTTTATATGCTAGACAATGATACTAACTAGTCTAGACTCCTTTTAAAAACTACTAAGCTACTTAATGACTGTGTCTTCGAAGCTATACAAACTTCATAGAACATAATTGAACAAGATATGGGTATATAAAAGCAAATACTTTTATAGTGCCTACTATGAGTCAGGCAACATATTAGGCAAAGGGGATAATACATTGAATATGAAAATTATTGCCCCTTCTCTTATGGAACTTATATCTGTGGTGAACAAATTTTGGACAACTAATCCAATTGAACAAATTAATGAATGGCAGTATTGCAAAAATCAATATTCAGGTCTTTTATACTTCAGTAATTATTATAATTTTCTACATATGGATCCTGCATATTTTGGTTAGGGTTATTGCTAGAGATTTTATGATGTGCATGTTGCTATTATTGGGAGAATTTTTTCTACTATCTTTTCTGGTATTGGTATATTGATATTTTTCTTGTATTTCATAGCCTTACTGATTTCTGTTTAAGAGAATTTTATGTGGCATTTTTGGGTTTTCTAAGAAATACTATCTGCAATTACCAACCATTTTTCCATTTTCCCCTCCAGCAGTTAGTCCATTATTTCTGATTTGTGTCTTACTGCACTAGCAGAAATTCTAGAATAATGTTTGAATTTCATCCGCTCTTGATTTTAATAAGAGGTCTGGTTTTATAATTAATAGTAGATGATGTAATCTGTCTTTTTAGATATACCTTTTTTTATTAGAAGGAAGTATTTTTCCTTCATTTTGTTTCCTTAAGATTGTGTTGTTTGGAATCGATTTGGGTTTTTTTTTTTTTTTAAGTCCTTAATTAAGATTTCTCAGTTGGCTAAAGTATGACTTTTTTTTTCCTCCCAAGAAGGGTATGTGGTGCTATCATCTTTAAATTTTTGAAAAACTGAGAATCTGCTGCCGTCACATAAACAACATCCAGGAGGGCATGTAATTCTTAGGTTACAAGTTTTCTCCTTAAAATGCCATAGACAGGTGAGAAGGCAAAATTTAACAGCCACTTTGGAAAGTGTTTTGGCAGTTTATTAAAAAATAAAACATACGTCTACCATATAACTCAACCATCCCACTCCTAGGTGTCTATCCAAGAGAAATGGAAATTTACATTCACACATAATCCTGTAAAAAAAAAAAAAGTTTATGGCAGCTTTATTCACAATGGCCCAAACTTTAAACAACCCAGATGTCCAAAACCGTTCCATACTTTGGAACACCATTCATCCATAAGAAGGAACAAACTTTTGTTCACACAACAACTTGGGTGAATTTAAAGGCATTTTCCTAACTAAAAGAAGACAGAATCAAGTTGCTAAATATTGTGTGATTCCATTTTATGTGACATTCTTCAAAAAGATAAGTGGCTGTCAGTGGTTAGGAGTGGGAGGAGAGATTATTGATAAAGGGGTAACTCTCGTTTGGGGGATGATGAAATTGTTCTGTAGGGAACTATAGTGGAGTACTCATGACTCTTTGCACTTGTCAAAACACATAGAACTGTATACCACAGAGAGTGAATTTTATTGTATGAAAACAACAAAATCAACTAGGATGTCAGGGAGAAATATGGAATGCAGACTGTGATAAGGGAATTTATATTACAAATAAATTATATAACCACTGAAGGGGTGAGGGAGAAAGGAGCTAAGAAACTCTGGAAAGCCATGTTTTGACTTAATACTTTAAGACTAAAGACAAAAACAGCTGCTTACTAACATTGTCTTCAGTTGGTAATTTGTTCCTCACAGAGGTATGGATTAGAAAATCTAAAACGACTTTTTCAGATTTTAATTTTTTTTTTAGATTTTAAAGGTATTGTAGATGTTTTTAAAGATATTTTGGTTTATGTTTATATACTAGAGTTGAATTAATAAATGAATTTAGAAAATGAGAGTCAAGTTTCTTACTATCAGAACGAAGTTACAAATAAAGGAGATTAGAACTCTGTGGTGTTGGATTAAAATTGGAGATACAAGTACAAACTTTTAAAAATATATATACATGTAAATGATACAGAAATAAATTCTGATATACATATATGCATGAGCTAGTATCCATACATGTATTTCCTAGCTCTGTCTAATAAGAGGACTAGAAAGAACTCAGTAGCACTAAGCACAGCCAGTACCCAAATCTTGGTTTCTAAATTCCATTCTCAAATAAAACAGGATTCCTTGTAGAAATAGCTGTGTTTTCTAGGGAAAACACAATATAAGCCTGCGGCATCAGAAAGAAAGGAGGTTTAAAAAAAAAGAGAGATGGGAGAGTAACAAAGGAGCATAGGAGCCAGCCTGAAAAATGTTGCCAGTTGCAAAACTGGAACAGTATGGGCGACAAAATAAATAAATACCATTGGATTATAACCAAATAATAAACATATGAATCCATACTAATATAAATAAATAACTGAATAAATAAGAGAAATGACAGCTCTTCCTAAAATAACAAGTCCAATTAATAAATATGAAGGAATGAGGCAAATAGGAATTATTAAAATATGAAAATAATTGCCACAAAATGGATGCTAAAATTAGTGGGTGAAAGTTAATGCAAAAAGTATATTGCATAAGATCAAAACACTCCCCCCAAATATTTAGTCATTATAAAGGAAAAATAGTAACAACGGTAGCGAATCCTAATACCAGCTTAACCTAGTGACCAAGAGTAACATCACCAGTAATAGAACATACTGATATTATTTAATCCCTCATAAGACATACTTAGAAGGACACATTTCCTCTATGGTTTTCTTCCTGATAATGCATAGCCTTAATCTAATCATGAGAAATCATCAGACAAACCCAAATTGAGACACAGTCTATAAAATAACTGACCAGTACCCTTTAAAAGTGTCAATGAAAGACAAAGACTCAGGAACTGCCAAAGATCGGAGGAGACTATGGATACATGTCAACTAAATGTAATATGGGATCCTGAAACAACAAAAGGACATTAGTAGAAAAACTAGTAAAATCTGGAAAAGTTCTGTACTTTGGTTAATAGTAGTGTTCCAAGGTTAATTTCTTAGTTTTGATAAATGTTCTTTGGTATATAAGATGGTATACATAAAGGGAATCTGAATGAAACGTATATGGGAAATCTATGTACTATTTTTGCTGCATCTATAAGTCAGAAAAAGATGGTGCTAAAAGAAATGTAGATGTGCCATCATCTAATGGCACTGAATGCTTCAGAGAAGTTTAAGGCCAGCCTAATTTTTGTCCCTTTTTAAGTAACCTGATTTATTTATTTTTCCTGCCTGGATGCTTTAAATCTATTTTCCTCTTTTTTGTATGTGAAATTAACTAGGCCTTATCTATTGTTAATTTGATTTCCTTTAGTGCCAATAAAAATTCTTCACCCAAATCTTATCTATTTTTACTTTTACTTTGACCTCTTGTTTTTTGCCATACAAGTTGTAACCTAAGGCTGTCTACAATTTGCTCATAGAGTCTATGCCTAACATCCTATTGAAGATATCACAGTGCATTCTAACATTTTTGTCTGTTCCCCATGTTAAGCATTCTGTGGTATTTTTTTTTTTCAGAGTGATTTTCACTTTTCTTTAAGCTGAAGCATATTTCACAAGCACTATTTGGGTTCTTTGGATCATCATTCATCTTCAAGGTAGGAGAGCTCTATCTGGACCACTTCCATCATCTTGTGATTCATGGAAAACTATGCACAACAGATTTATGACTGATTATGGAGTTAGGAGTTTTTATCAATTTTAGTGTTTTTATAGTCATTTTATTGGGCGGTTAGAAGAGGTTTTATTAAGGGCTGTTAGGTGGAGTGCATTTTAAATTGCAAGCTTCTATCCAAAATGTCTACATTTTTGAAATAATAATTTTAGCAGTATCTCCCAAGATATTTCTAGTGAGGAGGACTATTTGCATTGTGAGCATTATATCTAGAACTCCTATACTCCAAAATCAGAAAAAAAAATGTGAAGCAATAGTTTATATTTCACAGGAAAATTAAAGCAAGAGATTTGGTATTTCTCCACAAAAAGGATTATGAAGTTAGTGGCCTGGAAACCAGTGAAACTGATTATCAAATGAATATTTAAAAGCCCCTCTGATTTAATGGGCTCTTCTATTTCCTTTATTCTTTACTAAGGCAAAGAGCCCTCTGTAAATATTGTTTTAAGGATTATCAGGCTTCATTTTTCAAATTCATCCAAAGGCCATAATTTAAACCATAATATTGGCTTTACAAATGTAAACAGTGATTGAACCCCTTTCCTTTGGCTAATAGGAATGCCAATGAAATTAGAGTCAATTAAATAATTGCTTTCTTAACCTAATGCATTACTGCTGTAAGACATGCCGTGGCACATCCAGCCGAGAGGATAGCTAGGAGAGAACAAAACTACATCATTATAAAGAGAATGCAAATCAATGTGTTGTAAAATTTGATCCAATGAGAAGAGTAAAACATTTATTGAAATTTTCATGCATCAGTTTCATACTTTATACTTTAGCCTTGACTAAAGGTGGAAAAATCCTAAGAGATTTTAAAGGTTTTCATTTGATTTAGGCAACGCTTAGTGTGGGACAAACTGTATCTCCAGGTTGGGCTTAACTTGACTTCTGTCATCCCTCTGCCTTCTGGACACCAGCTGTAGGAAACCGCAGCCTGAAGTCTAATTGCATCTCTTTAATGGTGACTCACCACTGCTGACAGAACGTTTAAACTTCTTATCAATATACATGAACCCCTTTGCGATTTGGTTCCTGCTCACATATCTATCCAGTCTCATCTTCTACCACACGTCTTCCATCTTCCCCTTCAGTAACACCATCGGCTCTCCCTGCAGACTCTGCTGCCTCAAATTCACCCTTCTTTGTACATACCAGAGAATAGCTAATTAATCCCTGTGACTTATTGATCTTTAAGGATAAAAATTAAAAATCCCCTCATTGGCCAAGTTTTCTCTGTCAACCTCCAGTCTCTCTGCTCTCCCTAGGGAAATTATCCCAATTTTTTCTTTATGATGATACAGGGGTATGTGATTTTACTTCTGATGTCACATGCGTTGAGAGATTATATGCAATTATTTTCTTAAACGTCTGAATCCCCTCCCATGTTGTTCTTTCCCTTTTTAAGGAAAGGAATGACTTTATTATCTCAATAATTTCAGAATATGGTGAAGTACCTGGTAGTATAGCTCAACAAATATTTGGGGAATGAATAGGCAGGTAGCACAGTGGTATCTCTAACAAGGTGTAGAACAGGTTCGCAGTAGTCACAGCCTTATATAGCTCACCTCCCTGCTGCTCTGCCCCAAGTGTGCTTTTGGACCTAGGCACAGAGGAGCAAAGAAGAGAGTATTTTGTTTGTTTCTGACCTAGGTTCAGACTACACCAAAAGTATAGCCATAGTTGGCTCTTTGGGAAAGCTGTTATGGATATTAAGGATGGAAAGGAGGAAGAGAGGAAGCAGGGAGCAAGGAAGGATTACCATGCATATTACCTAAGTTAATCACAAAACAATAGCAGGTACACAAATAACATTGTTTCATTTTAATGTTGATGAAATGCTGTAGGACCGTGACTCTTGTTTATATCAATTGGTTATGTTATATTGTTTTGCATAGTCACAGAACCTAACAACATTAACTGAGGACTTAATTGTATTCATAGTAAATATTGTTATATCCATTTTTATAGTTAAGGAAACTGGGCTCTTTATATAATTTGTACCAGGCCACACAGCTGACCAGTGGCCAAGCTAGAATTTAAATTTGGATTGGCTCATTCAAAACTCAGTGTCCTTCTTAGAATATGGGAATTAAAGAACTTTTAGTTCTACAAAACTATGACCCATTTTGTGCGTATCCTAAACTTGATGCAACTTTTTTCAACTTTAAACAAAAGGATTCAGAAATATTTGCCTATTATATTTAGCATTCTTAGCTTTATTTAGTAGTCATTCATCTATTGAGCATTTTTGGACATTTATTTAAGGGCCAAGCACCAAGCTAAACACGTGGAATGCAAGCATTCCTAAGACACAGTCCCTATAAATATATATATTTTTTGTCATTTTCTTAGAAGCATTCTCATTCTGGAAAGCCAAGCTACTTGCCATCTCAGCTACGGTTTCTCTACTTTCTCTACTGCCTTTAAACAAATTAACCACTCACACAAACATATACCTCATACTCCTTATATAGAATATTTTATCTGTTTTCTGTTCTTAGTCTAAAAGGAAGACTCAAACTGTGTCTTTTCTTTTTCATTTCCATCCCCCATCCCGTTCCCTTTGGCAACCATCAGCTTGTTCTCTATATCTTTGGGTCTATTTCTATTTTTTTTACTTATTCATTTATTTTGTGTTTTTAGATTCTACATATAAGTGAGATCATATGGTATTTGTCTTTCTCCATCTGGCTTACTTCATTTAGCATAATACTCTCTAGCTCCATCCATGTTGTTGCAAGTGGCAAGATTTCATTATTTTTATTGCTTAATAATATTTCTGTGTGTGTGTGTGTGTGTGTGTGTCACATTTTCTTTATCCATTCACCTATTGATGGACACCTAGGTTATTTCCATATCTTGGTTATGTCTAGTACTGTTGCAATGAACACAGGGATACATATAATTTCAAATTAGTGTTTTTGTTTTCTTTGGATGAATATCCAGAAGTGAAATTGCTGGATCATATGGCAGTTCTATTTTTTTCTTTTTTGAGGAATCTCCATATTGTTTCACAGAGATGCACTCACTAATTTACATTCCCACCAAAAGTGTAAGAGGTTCCCTTTTCTCCATATTCTCACCAGTAGTTATTATTTGTTGATATATGGATGATAGCCATTCTGACAAGCGTGACATGATAGCTCATTATGATTTTCATTTCCTTGATGATTAGCGATTTGCATGTATTTTCATGTCTGTTGGCCATCTGTATGTCTTTTTGAGAGAAAAGTCTATTCAGGTCTCCAGCCCCCTTTTTTAGATTGTTTGTTTTTTTGTGTTAAATTGTAGGACTTCATTATATTTTGGATATTAATCCTTTATCACATGTATCATTTACAAATATCTTCTCGCATTCAATAGGCCGTTTTTTAGTTTTGTTGATGGCCCCCTTCAATGTGCAAAAACTTTTTAATCTGATGTAGCCTTATTTGTTTTTCTTTTGTTTCCTTTGCTTGAAATATTTCCTAAAAGATACTGCTAAGAGCAATATCAGAGTTTACTGCTGGTGTTTCCTTCTAGGAGTTTTATGGTTTCAGGTCTAACATTTAAGTCTTTAATCCATTTTTGAGTTTATTTTTCTATGTGGTGTAAAAAGTGGTCCAATTTCCACCAATTTCCATTTTTTTCATGTATCTGTCCAGTTTCACCAACACCACTTATTGAAGAGACTGTCCTTTCTCCACTGTATATCCTTATTTCATTTGTTGTAAATTAATTGACCTTAAAGCAAGGATTTATTTCTGGGCTTCCTAATATTTTGTTGAGGATTTTTGCATCTATATACATCAAGGATATTGGCCTGTAATCTTTTCTTTTCTTTTCATTTTTCTTTTCTTTTTTTCTTTTCTTTTTTCTTTTCTTTTTTTCTTTCTTTTTTTTCTTTCTTTTTTCTTTCTTTCTTTTCTTTCTCTTCTTTCTTTCTTTCTTTCTTTCTTTCTTTCTTTCTTTCTTCTTCTTCTTTCTTTCTTTCTCTTCTTTCTTTCTTTCTTCTTTCTCTCTTCTTTTTGTAGTAGCTTTATCTGGGTTTAATATCAGGGTAATGCTGGCTTCATAAAATGAGTTCGAAAATGTTCTTTCCTCTTCAAGTGTCAATTCTTCTTTGAATGTTTGGGAAAATTCACCTGTGAAGCCATCTGGTCCTGGTTTTTTATTTATGAGATTTATTATTATTATTATTACTGATTTGCTTTCAATGAGAGCAATTGGCCTGTTTATATTTTATATTTCAGTCTTAGAAGGTTATATACTTCTAGAAATTTAGCCATTTCTTTTAGACTGTCAAATTTGTTGCCACAAAATTGTTTGTAGTATACTTTAATGATTCTTTGCATTTCTGTGATGTCGGTTGTAAGCTTTCCTTTTCCATTTATGATTTTATTCAGGTTCTCTTTTTCTTGATGAGTTTGGCTAAAGGTTTGTTTATTTAATTTATTTTTTCAAAGTATCATCTCAGTTTTATTGATCTTTTCTACTGTTTTCTTTTTATTTCTATTTCATTTATTTCTGCTCTGATATTAACTATTTCTTTCCATTTACTTTTGGTTTTGTTTGTTCTTATTTTTTTAGTTCCTTTAGGTGTAAAATAAGATTGTTTATTTGGGATTTTTCTTGTTTCTTGAGATGGGTCTATATAGCTATATATTCTGGCCTTTAAGAATTGGCTTTGCTGCATCTCATAAATTTTGGAAAGTTGTGTTTTCATTTTCATTGTTTCAGGATAATTTTTAATTTGTTTGATTTCCTCTTTGATCCATTGGTTGTTTAGTAGCATGTTGTTTAGTCTCTACATATTTGTGTTTTTTTCCAGTGTTCTTCCTGTAGCTGATTTCTAGTTTCATGCCATTGTGGTCAGAAGAGACTCTTGATATGATTTCAGTCTTCTTGAATTTAAGGCTTTTGTGTGTGTGTGTGTGGCCTATTATATGTTATATATCCTGGAGGATGTTCCATGTGCACTTGAAAAAAATGTGTATTCTGTAGTTTTTTGGTGAAATGTTCTATAAGTGTCTATTAAGTCAATCTGGTCTAATGTGACATTTAAGGCCATTATTTCCTTATTAATTTTCTGTCTGGATTATCTATCCACTGATGTGAGTGGGGTATCAAAATCTCCTACTATTATTGTATTATTGTAGATTTCTCCCATCAGGTCCAATAATAATTGCTCTCTCTATATAGGTGCTCCTATGTAGAGAGCATAGATATTTACAATTATTATATCCTCTTCTTGGACTAACCTCTTTATAATTATGCAATGTCCTTCTTTGTCTTTCTTTACATTTTTTTGTTTTAAGATCTATTTTGTCTGAGATAAGTGTTGTTACTTCAGCTTTATTTTTGCTTCTATTTGCATGGAATAATTTTTTCAGTCCTTTCCCACTTAGTCTGTGTCTTACAATTTGAAGTTAGCCTTCTGTATGCAAAAGATAGATGGCCCATGTTCTTTAATCCATTCAGCCATCCTATGTCTTTTTATTGGAGCATTTAATACATTTACATTTAAAGTAATTATTAATAACCATCTACTTACTGCTATTTTGTTAGTTGTTTTTAGATTGTGTTCGTAGTTGCCCTCTGTTCTTTCTTCTCCTGAGCTCTTCCCTTGTGGCTTCCCTTGTTTTTCTTTACGTTACCTTCTCTTTGTTCTTTGTATATTTCTTGTAGGTTTTTGGTTTATGGTTACCCTGAGGTTTATGTATATCATTCATTATCTATAGTAGTCTGTTTTAAGGTGATAGGGGTTTTAGTTAGAATATATTGTAAAAGGACTATAGTCTTGCTCCTCCCTCTATGCTTTGTTATTGATGCCACATTTTTATGTCTTTTTTTGTTGTGCATCTCCTTATTGCAGTTTGAGTTGAGTTTGATATTTTTTCCTTTTAATCTTTATAGTAGCTTTTTAAATGTCTGATTTTCTGTATTTATTGAATTTTTGGCTTTCCCTGTGAGGTTTTTACCTTTCTCATATTTGTTTATTTCTGGTTATGGCCTTTCCTTCTCTACCTAAAGAAGACCCTTTGACATTTTTTGTAAGGCCAGTTTAATGGTGATGAGTCCTTTAGTTTTTGCTTGTCCAGGAACTCTATCTCTGCTTCAATTCTGAATGGTAACTTTGCTGGATAAATTATTCTAGGTTGTAGGTTTCTTTCAGCATCTTAAAGATGTTCTGCCACTCCCTTCTGGCCTGTAAAATTGTTGTTGAGAAATTAGCTGATAGCCTTATAGGATTTCTTTTGCAGGTAACTCCTTTTCCTTGCTTAATTTAACCTCCTTTAGCTTTTGCCATTTTAACTACAATATGTTTTGGTGAGTCTCTTTGAGTTCATCTTGTTTGAAACTCTGTGTACCATTTGGACCTGGATGTCTGTTTCTCTTCCCAGGTTTTCAGCTATTATTTCTTTAAATTCCTTTGTCTCTTTCTTCTTTTTCTGGAATCCCCATAATGCAAATGTTTGGGTGCTTGATGTTATCCCAGAGGTCCCTTAAACTATTCTCATTTTTTAAAATTATTTTTTCTTTCTGATTGGCTGATTTCTACCAGTATGTTTTCCAGACCACTCATCCATTCTTCTGGTTTAGCTAATCTACTCTTGATTCCTTCTAATATGTTTTTGATTATTGTATTCTTTTGATAGCTCGGTTTTTTCTTATACTTTCTCTTTGTTGATGTTTTCCCTAAGTTTCTCTTTTCCACTCTCAGGTTTGTTGAGTATCTTTATGACTGGTGCTTTGACTTCTTTATCAGACAAATTATTTCCTTTTCCTTAGGATTTTTTCCCCTGGGGATTTGTTGTTGTTGTTGTTCCATCATTTGAGAGATATTCTTCTGTCTTTTTATTTTGTTTGACTTATGTTTTTTTTTTTTTTTTACATGAATTAGACAAAATAGTTCTCTCTTCATCTTGGAAGAGTGGCCTTATGTCAAAGCAGGCTCTGTGTAGACTGTGTATACACAGGTAGTAGGCTGGTAGTAGCCAAATGGGTCCTTAAGCCATCTGGGACTCTAGTCTGCTATGCTGGAGCAGCTCCAGGTGGGAGGCCAGGTGCACGTGATAATGCTTTGCTGATCTTCTCAGCTTTCTTTGCTCAGGCTGAAATGGGCTCAGGCAATGAGTCCAGGAACATACTGTAGAACATACCTGGCCAGCAGATCAGAACACCTAGAAAGAGCCTCTACCCACCCTGTGGAAGGAGATGGGGACATGACAATGGCACTCACCCACCTCTCCTACCTCGGAGAATTCCTGCAGCTCCTGCAGCTCTCCGGTCTTCTCTATACAGTCTCTCTCTTGTCTGCTGTACTGAAAGTGGTCCTGTGTAGAAAAACCTCTGTGTAGGCTCTGTGTGCCAGGTCTTTTTCGGAAGGCACTGAAGCAAGGCAGTGCTTAGGATACCTGGGGCACTAGTCTGCGAGGGCAGGAGCAGCTCTCTGGCAGGGTGGGTGTGGTGACACCCCATTGTTCCTGCTGGCTCCCTTTGTTTGCAGGCAAAAGTTTCCAGGCAGAGTTGCTGCGAATGCATTGCAGTGATCTTGCTGGCAGGCCAAAGCTCCAGATAGAGCCCCCCCCCCCACGTCCTATCAAAGTGGGGGTGGGGAATGTGAACAGTGGTGGTCACTCCTCCATGCTGGAGAATTCACACAGCTCCAAGAGGGCTCCCTCAGATTCCCAGACTTTTCTATTAGGTCCTTTTCTCTTGTTTGTCATTAGAAGCTGTTCATGCAGCACTGGGTTGTCTCAGAGGAATAATTGCTACTATCTACATGTATATTTGATTTTGCTCATGGGAGGAGGCTAGGTCAGTGTCCTCCAATGCCACTGCCATCTTGGACCTCCTTCCAATTCTCTATATATGCAAATATTTAAGAAATTTATTCACAAATTTTGTACTATTATGTAAATTAGAGTAAAATTAATTTTTTAAATTGCTTATGTACATATATAGATATACATACATATGCATAGTGTTTAGAAAGTATTAGACTTCAAATGCACAGGTGAGAGGAAACAAAACTTTTGTATCTATTTAAATCATCATATTATCTTAAGTTTATACGTTCTGTATTTTGTCTTTAAAGGGTCCACAACTCAGATTTAATGATTTCCCAAATAAAAAACTGGCAGCTGGATGTATCACTTATCTATTATATCTTAAGCTGCCCCCAAAACTTAGTGAATTAAAACAATACAATTTTATTTCTCATTCTCTAGGAAGCTCTTCTGCTTGCCCTGCCTAGACTCACTCATGTGAAGCTGGCAATCATCCGGGCAGGCTAGGCCTCTCCGTCCACCTGATTGGTCTTGTATGCCAGACTTCTCCACCATATGATGGTTTCAGTGTTCCAAGAGGGCAGCCCTAGTGCGCAACTATTTATCAGTGTTTTACCCTCATCACATTTACTTATGTCTGTTGACCAAAGCAAGTAATGTGGCTGAGCCCAGAGTCAGTGTGGGATCCTGGGAGTTGTGATTTATTGGCAGGCTTTTACTCTTAATGCTCTACTACACCGAGTGTCATTATAGCATACTTTAAATTATATCTCATATACATGTAAGGCTGAGGATATGCTATAATTAGCTACACAAACCTTGAGGATTCTGAAAATTTATTGATGAGTAAATATCAACAGAATATAAAGTTGGGTTTAGAAATATATGCATAGATTTAAGTGCTTCTCTGAATTTACAAGGAAACCACATTAAACATTTCTCTTCTGTTGATTCCATACGTCGTTAGATGCCCACCATGGGTTCTACCCACAGCTACTGGATCAGATACCAAGGCCATTTCTTTATTTCAGTTTTTTCAAATTCTAAGTCCCTGGAAGGACTTCTCCTGTACCCTGGTTTTATCTCGGCAATATTACACAACAAACTTTTCATTCATCACTGTGAGCTTGCCAATTCATAGATATGGAGTGTATGTTCTAGGCAAGAATAGACAGGTCGAAATCCATATAAATTCCTAATGCCATTTCTATTATAATTCTTTAAAAGTAGAGATTCCGAAGCATCTTTTTAAGGTATTGGCATAGAAAAGGGCATAGGACTTAAATTAGAAAATATGAGGTTTATTCCCTCATTCATCAAGTCACTTAATCTCTGTATCTCAGTTTTCTAATCTAGACAATGAAAATAATAGTAGCTACTGTATAACATTATTTTGTGGATTAAATGATAAAATTAAATGAAGGGCTGCACAGCACTAGACAAATGTGTATTATAGGTCCATAATCCTTTACCTGAAACCATCCAGGTCATTTTTAGAATTCAGACTTTTTTAGTTTTCAGAAAGGTAATATAATGCATATTCTGTTTATTAAGTAACATTCCCAACAGAGTCCAGGGCAGTACCTATAACCAAACACAATATATCTGGGATAAATCAAGACCATAAACTTATAAAGACTTTCAGCTTAAAAGAGTCTTGTATTTCAGAATTGCAGATAAGGGATGTGGGTCTCTATTTCATTTGCATATAAGTTTAGTCCATTTTGAATTTTTTTAAAAATGCTACATAGCCTTTATAAGGACTGGCTTTATATAGTATAGTATAGATAATTCATGCTTTTGGTTTTATGGTTTTCTTTCCTTACTGGTGTCTCAATGACAATATTTATTGACCGTCATAAAGTAGAGAATACTATTTACATTTAGAAGAAAAGAGGTAAGAGGAGATTTTCAGGACAAATGACAGTGATGTTGATATAAACAAGGAATGCATGACAACAAATAAGTTAGTCTGTAAGTGTTTAATTGATTATTTACAGGGCATAAAGTAAGTGAAAAAATGTATGTGAAAAGTACATTGTAAAATTAGGAATATCATATACTAAATGCCCTGCACTGAATGTGAAAATATGGGGAAACAGATTCAGTATAAGATCTGATCTCTGCCCTTAGGGACTGCATAATCAGCATGGAGATAGAGCTAACATTTAAAAATGAAGGGATATTGAGAGCAAGGTGTTCTCCATTCCTAGAAATTGATAAAGGGCAGAGGGCAGTATGGACAGCAGCTGCCAGAAGAGCTTTTACAAAAGAAGTGGTACGAAAAGGTGCCATCAGTTGGGATAGAGAAAAGATGGTTGAGCAATAACGTCATGTTAAGAAAAGACATGGGGATAAGAACATGTGTTCCAGAGGCAGAGAAGGACCGGTGTACACAGAGCAACAAATGACTCTGAAGTCATGCAGTAGAGCCATTTGTGGAGGTATTTAAAAGTCTAGCGGGAGTAGTTTGGACTTGATGGGTCACACAATAGGAAATCATTGCAAATTCTTTAGCTGAGGAATGAAATCCAGAATTGGTATAAGTTTAGTACCAGTAAAATAGAAAAGTGGATCAGAATTGGGAGACACTGGAAACAAGGAGGCTGTTGAAATAATCCATGCGGACATGTAATAAGGGTAAGACTGGGGGGTGGGATGGGGTGGAGAGTTGTTGGATAGAAAGAAGGAAAAGTAAATTTGAAAAATCTGGTTAGAGGGCATGAAGACATGCAGCAAGGAAAACTGGCATTTTTCTTTTTTAGCCAGGTCAGATTCAGATTGTCAAATCTGTTGCTGGACTTGGGGATAGACAGTAGAAAGAGGAATCCACTGAGAGGAAAGAGAAAAAGATGAAAAACAAAGAAAATTGAGAACAGGGAGGTGTTTTTTAAAAAACAAATTACAGGACCTAAACTCCCTCATATTTTACACTGATAATTTTGTCAGTAATATTAATGTTCAGAAATGATGCTGACTCCCAAGTCACCACAACATTCTCAGTCATCAAAGGAAACAAATCAATCACAATGTATACACTAGGAAAATAAGACAGAACACTGTCATGACATATTTTATAAAGACTTTTCACCAAGTGTTCAAACAAAAGTCTGAAGAGTTACCTAGGGTTAACATGTTATTTAGAAAATGCAATTACTTAGAACATGCCATTCCAAAGTGTGCAAGAGAGAGGTATAAACCCTGGAATGGGAAGAGACTTTGAGGCATTGCTTTTAATTTGCAAGCATTCAGACCTTTCTAACTGATGAAAGTTCGATTAATTGTCAAAAAGTTCTCCCTTGTAAAATACTGATCTCTCCTTAATTCATATCCATTATTAAAAATAACACTCTGAAACTGCTCAAAACGAGATCTGGTAAGTGATTTTTGCATAGAGCCAGAGTTGGTCAACGCTATTGAGAGCAAAGAGGCAAGATAAAACTTTTTAGATGAGGTAACCTTCTGTATGTTGATTGTGGAGGTACGTTCAATTTAATTGTATAAAATTACCAAATTCATTAAAATGTATATTTAAAATTTCAAAATAAAGACTATCTCTCATGGTAGGTAAGAGTCCTTTAAATATTTGAAAACACATCTTTTCATAATTAACCCTTTTTTGTATTTGGATATTTAAGATGTAAATACCTAATCCAATATGCACTAGTTAACTTCCTCAGCATAGAATAGCTAGGAGAATTTTTTTCTTTTTAAAGAAAAAACTTACTCAAAAACTTAAACATAATAAATAGGAAGCAAAATATAAAATAAGCAGATAATTCAATAGTTAATTGGATAACATCTCTTAGACCTCATTATTCATAGATTGATTCTGCTTAGTTCCAAAGTCCTACAAATGCTCAGTTTTCTCTGTAGTAATTTAGTATTAATTCATGAAATATGTGTTCAAGTTAAGAGACAATATGTGTTCAAGTCATGAGAGTGAACAGAAGCCAAAAAGAAGCAGTAAATTGAGCATTTGCATAACCATATTAGAAAGGCACCATTTTGGTTAATGCAGTAAGTAACTTACATTCTCTAGATGATTTTCTACATTTTTCTGTAATTAATATTAGTAGTTTCATATCAGGTTGATTAAAATGGCCACCAAAGTGGTTGAGTTTGGGTAAAAGCATTTAAAAAAGGTACATAGACAGGCAGACAATAATATACTTCGTAATTGCCCTAATAATTATAAAAGCGCATCACATTGCCCTTCCAATGCAGCATGATTTAAAATCTCATTTAGTTGCATGTTTCCTATGAATCACCATCATCTACATTATCAGGGTTCTTCGGTGGAATTATTAGTCTAAAAACAAAGAAAAACACAAAAATATCACAGAATAATGCCTGTATAATTATATCTTTTGGTACTATAACCCAGGATATATTGAGCACTTTCTTAAAAGAGCAGTGTTTTCATCATCAAGGAGACTGGATGACTTTTAAAACTTTAGCCAGTTTTGGGCTATCTTTGGCTTATTCTATAAAAAGAAAAGATGTAAATAGTTTTAAAAATTTATGTCCGGACCTTTTGACTAAACATTATTAGTAATACTGTAGTTAAAAAAAAATAGTACTAATCTTTAAAGATGAAAGGATATAGTACAGATTGAGACCTATGAATTATACCATTTGAATTCTTGGAATACTCCAGATGTAAAGTTTTTCTTTTTAAAAATGCCTTTTATAGAAGTATTATTTATATACAGTAAAATTCATGAATATTAAGTGAACGGTTTTAACAAATTTTGCTGATTTCGAAGAACTGAATTAAAATGATTTAACCTCTACAGCCAAGATACAGAAGAGTTTCCTCACTCTCAAGTTTTCTCATGACTTATTGCTCTCAATAACATTTTCCAAATCTGGTTTAGACATCTACTTGATGTCATGTGTTTCTTCTTCTACAATTTCATATTATTGGAATCATATACTACTGAGTCTTTTGTTTTTAATTCTTTTACTTAACATGTTTTGAGATTCATTTTATGTTTTTAAATTATTAAGATTTTGTTCTTTTGTATTGCTGAGTAGTGTTTCATAGTAAGGATATACCACAGTTCATTTATCCACTCAACAGGTGATGGATATTTGGGTTGCTTCTCTTTTTGGCTGTTTTGAATAATGCTGTTATGAACATTTGCAACCACATATTTGTGGGGACATGTGTTTTTACTTCACTTGGGTAAAATACCTAAAAGTGAAATATCTGGGTTATGTGATGAATACATGTTTAATTTTATGAAGTACTGTCAGACTTTTTTCCAAAGTGGCTATACCATTTTTCATTCTTACCAGCAATGAAAGTTCCAGTTACTTTACCTCTACACCTATTATTGTCAGTCCTATTAATTTTAACTATTCTAGGAGGTATGTTTTAATATCTCACTATGATTATAATGTACATTTCCCTGGTAACTACTGATGTTAAATATCTTTACCTATATTTATTGGTCATGTGTATATCATCTTTTGTGAAATGCTGTTTAAATCTTTCCTCCATTAAAAAAAAAAACAGAATTGTTTGTCTTTTTCTTATTGAGTTGAAAGAGTTCTTTATATATTCTGGATTCAAGCTTTTTGTCAGAAATGTTTTGTGAAAATTTCCTTCCAGACTTTGCGTGACTTTTTATTTTCTTAACTATGTCTTTTGGAAGGGCAAAATTTTAACCTTGAATGAGAGTCCATTTTAACTTTATTTCTTCTTTTATATTTTGTAATTATTATGTCCAGCTTCAGAAAGTTTTGCCTAACCTAGTGTCACAAAGATTTTTTCTCCTGTATTTTATTCATAAGTTTAGTAGTATAAGTTCTTATATTTAAGCCTAAGATTCATTTTGCATTAATCTTTGTGGTCGGTATAAAGTATGAATCAAGGCTATTATTTTTCCCCATACAGATAGATACCTAGTTGTTCTAGTACTGTTTATTGAAGACTATTTTCTTCATTGAATTACCTTGATATCTTTCTCAAAAATAAATTGACCATGAAACTGTGGGTTAATTGCTAGATGATTATGATTTATTTCCATACATGCTTATTCTTATGCCAATTTTACACGGTCTTGATTTGTAGCTTTATAGTAAGTTTCCAAATTAGGTAAAATAACTCCTTCAGCTTTCTCCTCCATTTTCAAAATTGTTCTGGCTATTCTGGACCCTTTAATTTTTGGTATAAATTTAAATCATGTTGTCAGTTTCTTCAAAGAATCATGTTTAAATATGATTGGGATTGCATGGAATTTATAGATCAATTTAGGTAAAAATATCATCATAAAAATACTGAATCCTCAGTCCACGAACATATAGTATCTCTCGTCATGTATGTAGTTCTTTGCTTTCCCTTACTTTTCTTTTTTTTGCAGTGTTTTACAGCTTAAGTGTGCAGGTTTTGCAAATCTGTTAAATTTATTCCTGAGTATTTTTTATCCTTTCTTAAATGAAGCTTTAAAAAAAAATTCATTGTCAATTGTTGCTAATATATAGAAATGCTAGTTTTTATTTTGATTTTGTATCTTGCAATTTTCCTAAATTTATTCATAATTAATTTAATAGCTATTTTGTGGATTCCTGAGGGTTTTCTATTTTATAATCATGCAAGTAAGGATAGCTTTCTTCTCCTTTCTTCATTTGCATGCCTTTTATTTTGCTTGTCTTATTGCAATGGATAGAACTTTCAGAAAATGTTAAATAAAAAACATCTTTGCCTTATTCCTGATCTTTGAGCATGATGTTAGCTCTAGGTAATGTGTCCTAATACTACTTAATATGCCATTTTTTTTTCCTAGTCAGCAGAAAAAATATCAAATGCTAGTTTTCTTATTTAGTATAGACAGGAGTGAAACCAACTCAGAGGGGAGAAAGTAATGTTTTCCTTTCTTGTTTTCCTTTCTTTTCTAATTTGAATTTTTTCATATTTATTGAAAGTACTCATTTCTGGTTGTCTTAACAATACATTTAAAAAGTTGATGATTCAATACTGCATTTCATTTTTAAAGATTTCAAGTGATTTGTTTAACATCACATTTTTTTTCTATAGAAAAAAAAAGAGCTGTCTTTAGGTAACTTGTTTGTACCTGATTATGTAGGAAAATTGAATCTTCAGCTGAAAATTTTAGCAGTAATTCAGTCTCCTTTAAAGTAAAAACAAAAATATCCTTGTGATTAAATTTAACTGTGGCTTTGGGCTACTACCTGATGCTTTTGATTCCATGAAAGTTGAATTTCATTCTAGAGAGAAAACATTTGGGTGATTAGGGGCAGGACTATGCACCAATCCCCACAAAAAAATGAGTATAAAGTGAAACGATTCATCATGCAAAAAATAGTCTCCATAAAAATACAATTTCCTGAAAGGTAAATTATAAAAGTATAGATTTACCCAATCATTTTAAATACCATAATTATACAGGCTGCTCATCAAAAGACTTTTAAGACTCATTAAAATCATAAAATGATTCTAATTAAATCCATATTTAAATTAAGTTTCTATAACTAACCTACATGGTACTTTAAATCAAACAAAAAAAGTTGTATAAAAGGTCCAATTATTGTAAGTTTTTGTAAGAATTAAAGCCTAATTACTCTTTGATTAAATTGCCCCCAAATGTAATCATCAATGGCTCTATTCAAAAGAATTAGCCTTCTGTACCCCAGATGCCAGTGGAGGGCCACAGCTCATCTTTGACACCAGCAAACCTATTCATCTGAAATCAGCATGACTGGAAACTTTATCTCCTCCCACACTGGGAATCCAAGTGGCCAGACCAAAAAAAAATGCATATTTTAGAGGTAAATGTCTCATTGTCTGAAGAGGTCTCTATATGATTAAATGGACGTGTTCATCAACAGATTTAAAAAATTCATCCTCAGAACAGGTTTTGTAAACATTGATCATTTCAAAGGTTCCCAAGTTGATGGGGAAAAGATGCACAAGATTTGCAGCTCTACAAAGAAAGAGAACTAGGCCTTCTAGAGGGACAGCACTAAGGCATTTACTTTTAACTCTGTGTAACTCTTCTTTATTAGTTAGCTACTTGAAATGTTTTTTATTTTTATTAGCCTAACTTCCCACAGGAAAGAAAATTAAAAAAGCTCTACAACATCGCTGCCCCTTGTGTGTTCTCCAAAACTAATTAACCTATGAAGTTATTAGGGCAGCATCACTTTTTTCTATGACATCACACTAGGTGAAGGTCACTTCTATAATATTCTTGGTTTCATTCATGTGGTGCATTCTGCACAACATATAATTTATTGTAATTTCCCCAGTGCCCTTATAGCCAAATGATTAGTTATTATGATACATAAAAAGTTCAGACATATTACATATGATTTATAGCCTCTATTGCTGATAATCTAATTTTCTTTGATGGTAAAAAGAAATTTACTATTTATGTTGTATAGATTGTTATTGTGAGGAAATGACTATTTGAAGTATCTTTGTATGGACACTTGCTGATTGCACAACATCTGGAAGCTGAAGCATTCAAATGATTGGGATATATAGGCAGTTCTTTATCCAGTTGATGAGAACTTTTTCTGAACTACCCTTATGCATGCTGGTGGCAGAATGTTTGTCCAGTGACAAGTTAAATTAGGCGGGGCTACCTGCCATCTAGCCCACAGACGTCAGTACAAGAAATGGTGGTTCTGGACAGATGGAGCTGAGATCAGGATCCAACTACAGTAATTTTTTTTTCCCCACAGGAATGCTGTCTCTTACTTGACAAACCCCAACTCTTTGCCATAAAACCTGTTTCCAGAGTTTTTAGATGTGGAATTGACTTACCTGCGTGTGATGTGGCTTTTAGAGAAGGGATCTTAAATTCCTATAATAAAATTCCCTTCTGCCTCTCCTCATTACTATATTATCTTGATTTTTATTGTACTTAAATTATATTATATGAGTGATAAGTTCAGGTGGTTATATTAAAATTGGTTTATATTCTAAAGCTTTTGAGGGGTTCATCTGAAGGGTGAGGTTAACACACACAGTCACTAGGAGAGGTCTCAGAGAGGAAATCTGATCAGACTTAGGTAGGTGAGAGAAGGGGTTGTCCATTCATCCTGCTCCTGACTGTGCAGAGGTAAGGACATGAAAGGAGCTTCCAGGATCCAGAGGATGAGCCTCTTTGTCTGTATCAGGTATAAAATGGGATGGTACCTGTAACTTAGTGATCAGAATGTTATATTGGTAAGCCACAGAGCAAATAATAATGACTATAAATTATTGAGTACTTACTAAGAACTTGGTATGTGTTGACGCTTTCAATCTCCCAATTATGGAGTAGTTAATATTATATCCACATTTTATAGCTGAAGAACTAAGATCCAGTGAGGTTAGGTAATTTGTCCAAAGTCACATCTAGGAAATGGTAGAGCTGGGATTTGAGCCTTGCAGTCTGGCTCTAGTATTTGCACTCTACCATTGTGCATACTACTCTTGCAACGCTTTGTATTCTGTACTTAGTTAATAGCAAATACTTATATCAGACTTAAAATACTTATATCAGGCACTCATCCAAAAGCTCTACATATATAGTCATGCACCACATAACAACATTTCAATCAGTGATGGCCCACTTATACAACAGTGGTCCCATAAGGTCATAAAGGAGCTGAAAAATCCCTATCACTAGTGACACTGCAGCCATCATAATGTCCTAGTGCAAAGCATGCTCATGTGTTTGTGGTGATGCTGGTGTACACAAACCCACTGCACTGCCAGAATGTTTGGTCAAGATGGGAGGAGTAGGTTAACTCTGTGTTCACCTCTTCCCACAACCACATCAAAACAACTTAATTATGGAAAAGTCATCATTGAGAACCACCTGAAGACTAGCTGAACAGATGTCCTACAACTAACAATATACAGAGGCCATGTCAAGACTAGTAGGAAGGGCAGAAACACGGAACAGCAGATTTCATACTCACAGTGTGCCAATTAAGAATTGGAAGGGATATCTCAGCTGCAGAGGTCCCCTGTGGAGGTTGGGGTTCCAGCCCCATACCAGGCTCCCCAGCCCAGAGCTCCAGTGGCAGGAAGAGGAGTCCGCATAATATCTTACTATGAAAACCAGTGGGGATTATGTCCAAGAAAGACAAAGGGCTACAGGAGTCCAAGACACACTGCTATTAAAGGGCCCCCACACAGACTGCCTCACTCTAAGCTCCTGCACAGGGGCAGCTGTTCAAAAAGCAACAGAGATATATGTGGAGGAACTAAATTGACTACTTTTAGGACAAGGCCTGCAGGGGCAGGGCTCAGGGCAACTCTGTCCGAGGACGAAAGTTCTGATAAACACCATTATTCCCTTCTTCTACCTAGCCAGCACAAGTGGGTGCCAAATCTGCTCGCCATTAACCTGGCTAACACCATTGGCCCCACCCTGGTGATTCTCTGAGACTTACCCCACCTAGTTTGCTTATCTAGCCAGAGCCTCTTCCAGTGGCTCACCCACACAAACAGCCTGCAGACTTTACAAAAAACCTCTCCAAGGTCCACAAAACCCAGATAAATAGGTACCAGCCTCGGTATGATTTCTAGCTCTTGCTAAGTGGCCCTAAGCCCAGCACAAGTATCGACCAGTCTCAATTTGTATTGTAACCTCCACTAGGTGGCTCAAGCTAGGCATAATTGGTGGCCAGGCTTGGCCTGATATGTAGCTTCAACTAAGAGGCCAAAAGTGTGGGACAGGTGGGGGTTGGCCTCGGCTCTTATTGTGCTGCCCACCAGAAAGTATTAAACCTAGCACGAGTAGCAGTCACCCTTGGTTAATAGTATTTTCTCTCCCAAGCACCTCCAAGTACAGAACAAGCAACCACCAATTACAGGTCACTTTGTAGCACCTACCAAGTAGCCCCAAGCCTGACATAAGTACTAGTTAACCTTGACCTGCAATAGAGCCACTCCCAAGTGCTTCTTGACACAGTGAGCTGGCTTTAGACCACACCAGACACATCATTATTAAAATGCCAAAGTGTAAAGACAGAGAGAATCTTAAAAATAGCAAGAGAAAAGTAGTTAGTTATATACAAGGGAGTTCTCATAAGATTAACAACTGACTTCTCAGCAGAAACTTTCAGGTCAGAATGGAATGGCACAAAATAGTCAAAGTGATTATACCAAGATTACTCTATGCAGCAAGGCTATCATTTAGAATTGAAGGAGAGATAGTTTCCCAGACAAGAAAAAGCTAAAGGAGTTTATTTCCACTAAACCAATATTACAAGAAATGTTCAATATAAGTACAAAAGAAAAGAACAAAAACATAAAGAAAATATAGGAAAGAAAAAAGAAGTGTCCTTGCTGGCAAAGACACTTGTAAAAACAGTGGAACAACCAACTGTAAAGCTAGTACAAAGGTTAAAAGAGAAAAGTAGGAAGATCATGTCTCATTACAATAATAAAGTGTTACACACAAAAGTAATAAAAAATAATGACAAAAACAAACATGGAAGGGGTGAGTAAAGATTGTAGTTATTTTAGAATGTGTTTTGAACTTAAGTGACCATCAATTTAAAATAGACCACTATAGACATAGCTTGGTATATAAGAGATACATGGTAACAACAAACCAAAAATCTGTAAGAGATTTACAAGAAATGAATAGAAAGTTTCCTAACGTAAATACAGAAAGTTATCAACATGCAAGAGAGTAAAGGAATAAGAAAGGAACAGAGAACTACAAAAATAATCAGAAAACAATAAAATGACAATAACTACATAGCTATCAGTAATTACTTTAAATGCAAATTGACTAAATGTTGCAATCAAAAGACATAGTGTGACTGTATAAAAAAAAACCATACATATACTGTCTACAATAGACTTACTTCAGATGGAAAGGCACACACAGGTAGAAAGCAAAGGGATAGAAAAAAAAGATATTTCATGCAAATGGAAACAAAAAGAAAAGCTGGGTAGTAATACTTATATCAGACAAAATACATTTTATAACAAAGGCTGTAACAAGAGACAAATAAGGGTTTTTCAGAATGTAAAGCGATCAGTTCAGCATGAGGCTATAACTCTTGACAACACGTAGACGCCTAACATACATAAAGCAAATATTGATGAACATAAAGGGAGAGACTGATAATGATGCAATTATAGTAGGGGACTTTAACACCCCACTGTCATCAATAGATAGATCATCCAGGCAGAAAATCAAGGAAACATTGACTTTATGTGGCACATAGAACCAGATGAACTTAGTTGATAATTATTAGAACATTTCACCCAAAAGCACCAGAATATACATTCTTTCCAAGTTCATAGAGAACATTTTTCCAGGATAGAACACATGTTAGGCCACAGATCAAGTTCAGAACATTTAAGAATATTGAAATCATATCAAGCATCTCCTCTGATCACAATGGTATGAAACCAGAAATATATTACAAGAAAAAACTGAAAACAAACACATGGAGGCTAAATAACATGCAACAGTGAATAGGTTAACAAGCTCAGGAAGAGATAAAAAGATACTTTGGTATAAATAAAAATAAAACCCCAATGACTCAAAATCTATGAGTCAAAATGAAAGCAGTTCTAAAAGGAGAATTTATAGCAATATGGGCCTATCTCAGGAAACAAGGAAAATCTCAAATAAACAATTTAACCATATACCTAAAGGAACTACAAAAAGAACAAAGTCCATAGTTAGTAGAAGAAAAGAAAGAAAAAATTAAGATCAGAGCAGAAATAAATGAAATAGAATCTAAAGAAGAAAATAGAAAAGATCAATGAAGCCAAGAACTGGTTCTTTGAAAAGATAAAAAAAAATAGATAAATCCTCAGAAATGAAAGAGAAGTGATAACTGATACCACAGAAATACAAAGGATGACAAGAAAATTCTACGAAAACTATATGCCAACAAATTGAATAACCCGAAAGAAATGGACAAATTTCTAGAAATGTACAATCTTCCAAGGCTGAATCAGGAAGAAACAGAAAATCTGAATAGACCAGAAACTACTAATAAAACTGAATCAGGAATCAAAACACTCCCAACAAAATCCTGGACCAGATGCTTCACAGGTGAATTTTTCCAAACATTCAAAGAAGCATTAACACCTATCCTTCTCAAACTATACCAAAAAATTGAAGAGGAACGAAGGCTCCCAAATTCATTTTTAAAGTCCAGCATTACTCTGATTCCAAAATCAGACAAAAATCCTACAAGAAAAAAAAATTAGGCCAATATCCCTGATGAACTTAGATGTAAAAGCCTCAACAAAATATTAGCAATCTGAATTCAACAATACATTAAAAAGATCATACACTGTGATTAAGTGAGGTTTATTCCTGGGATGAGGTTCAATATCTGCAAATCAGTTAATGTGATACACCACATAAAAAAATGAACAAAAAAATCATATGATCATATCAACAACAGATATAGAAAAAGCATTTGACAAGATCCAGTACTCATTTATGATAAAAGCTCTTAGTAAAGTTGAGATGCAACATACCTCAACATAATAAATGCCATATAGTACAAACCCACCATTAACATACTCAATGGAGAAAACAGAAAACATTTTCCTTAAGATCAGGAACAAGAAAAAGATGCCCACTATCATCACTTCTAGTCAACATATTGTTTGTCCTAGCCACAGCAATCAGAAAAAAAAAAAAAAAAAAGAAATGCATCCAGATTAGAAAGGGAGAGGTAAAACTCACTATTTGCAGATAACATACATATTTTGAACCTGAAAGATTACACATGCACAGAACCTTACGACTAATAAATGAATTCAGTAAAGCAGAACATAAATTTCAGAATTCAGTCATATTTTCATATGCCAATAATAAACTATCAGAATTTAAGAAAACAATCTCATTTACTATCACATCAAAAATAATAAACCACCTAGAAATAAATTTAACCAAGGAGGTAAAAAACCTGTACCGAGAAAACTATAAATTGGAAAAAGAAACTGAAGAAAATTAAATAGAAACCTATATCATGCTCATGGATAGGAAGAATTAATATTCCTTAAATGTCCATATGACCCAAAGCAATCTATAGATTCAATGAAATGCCTATCAAAATACCAATGGCATTTTTCACAGTACGAGAATAAATAATTCTAAAATTTATATGGAACCACAACAAAACCTGAATAGTCAAAGCAATCTTGAGAGAGAAGAACAAAACTGGAGGTATCATACTACCTGATAATCAAACTATACTACAAAGCTATAGTAATCGCAATAGCATGGTACTGGCATAAAAACAGACACATTTATCATTAGAACAAAAGAGAGAACCCAGAAATAATCTATGCCTATGTGGTCATTTAATCTATAACAAAGGAAGCAAGACCATACAATGAGTTACAGACAGCCTATTTAATAAATGGTGTTGGGAAAACTAGACAGATACATACAAAAAAATAATAAAACTGGACCACTTTCTTACACCATAGACAAGAACAAACTCAAAATAGATTAAAAATTTAAATATAAGACCTGGAACCATAAAGCTCCTAGAAAAAAATGTAAGCAGCAAACTTTTGACATTACTCTCAGCAATGTTTTGGGCTTTTTATTTGTTAGATATGTCTCCTCAGGCAAAGGAAACAAAACCAAATGGGACCACAGCAAACTAAAAAGTTTTGCACAGCAAAAATTTTCACTGTCAATTGTTGCTAATATATAGAAATGCTAGTGACTGCAGCATTTACCCTGAGATAACTCTCAGATTACAGTCCTAACCTTACCGCCAAAGTTTGCCACAAAATATTTTGCTTTTATTAATATTTTCACATCACTCTAGTATATTGATCATCTTTGGAAACAAATGACATCATTCTACTTATAGCATTCTGTTTTTAGTAGTGGTATTTCCATTTACAAAATATAGTAATTCTCAATAGCTGAAAATGTCAAATCCTAGAAAATGTAGCATTCCCACGCATGATGTTAATTTAACATCGTTCTCAAACAGTTGTTAGCCAAAGATTCACTTGATGAATCTGATTTATGTATACATTTCTGTTACATTAGGATTAGAGACAAGTTCTGTTTAGAAATAACTCCAAGAACAGTTTTTATATTTTCACATTGAAAACCAGTCAGATTTGCTTCAGCCTCAAAAATCATGTTTATGCAAAATTAAATTAAAGCTGGCAGCAAGCTGCACTTTTTTTTTTTCTAAATGGGAAATGGGTTAAAATCACAATAAGAAATCACCTCACACCTGTCAGAATGGTTATTGTCAATGAATCCACGAACAAGGGTTGGTGAGGATGCAGAGAAAAGGGAACCCTTGTGCACTGAAGGTGGGATTGTATATTGGCATAGCCGCTATGGAAAACAGCATGGAGGTTCCTAAGAAAATTAAAAATAGAATTAGCATAGGACCCAGAAATTCCACTTCTGGATATTTATCTGAAGAAAATGAAAACACTAATTCTAAAAGATACATGCACCCCTATGTTCATTGCAGCATTATATGCAATGGCCAAGATATGGAAGCCACCAAGTATATGTCGATCAACGACTGGACATACCGTGGAATATTACACAGCTGTAGAAAAGAATGAAATCTTGCCATCTACAACAAAAGGGATGTACCTAAAGAGTATTAAACTAAGTGAAATAAGTCAGAAATAGACCACCCTATTACTCTGACGGCCCCTCTTGGTATGTTTATTTCTGATTGAACTTCTGCTTTCCACCCTATTAGTGAATAATATCCCCGACAAATTCAGTCCTGAAAGGTTGGCACACTTCTCTCTCATTAAGAGCTCACTGGGTTTAACTATAACAATGAGGCCAATAACCTCCAAATATGTAGCCTCTTCAGAATGCCTGACCCCCATCTCCAGCTACATGGGGTATATTCTCAGTTGAGCATCCTGTTACCTTAAATCCTAGAAATACAAAACGAAGTGAATTGTCTGTCTTCAAACCAGCCCCCCATCATCCTCTCCTGCACTGCCAGACCACAGCAGGATAACTGGAGCTGACTGGCTTCACCTCCTGCTTTGCCATCACTCACTTATGTCTCCGTTTCTACTCTTGTAGCAAGTTTTCATGTTCTCACTCCCTACTACCTGAATGTTTGTGTCCCCACAAAATTCATATGTTGAAACCTAATCCCCCCACATAATGGTATTTGGAGGTAGGAACTATGGGAGCTGCTTAGGTCATAAGGCAGAGCCCTCCTAAACAGGATTAACGCCTTATAAAAGAGACCCTAGTGAACTCCCTTGTCCCTTCCACTCTGTAAGGGCACAACCAAAAGACAGCTGTCAGTGAACCAGGAAATGAGTTTACACCAGATTCCAAATCTTTTGGTGCCATGATCTTGGACTTCTCGGCCTCCAGAACTGTGAGAAATAAATTATTATTGTTTATTAACCACACAGTTTGTGCTATTGTGTTATAGCAGCCTAAATGGACTAAGTAAGACATTCTCTTAACCTTCCTCATATTTCTAGACCCTTATTAAATTTTTACAAAATCTTCTCTGATTACTTCAGCTCTCAGTGACTGTTGACCCTTTCATATTTAATGTCTAAATCACAAAATATAACATTTAATCAATTCTACCTTGTATTTTTTGTTTGTTTGTTTTTGCCATGTTTTCATCTTTGTCCTAAGCTAATCTTAAGTGGGTATATATTATAGGTCAGGCACTGAGGTACTTACTTGCCTGTACATCATTCCATCAAATCCTCATGATAACTCAATTGGGTCTCATTATATTCTCCAGATTAGAGATTAAAATGCTGAAATTCAGAGAGATGAAATGACTTACTCAAAGTCATGGAGCAAACAGCAGAGGTGAAATTCATACCCATTCTGTCTGAGTACAAATCAATGATTCTTCCACTCTTTGTTAACTGAATCCAATTTTTTCAACTAATTTTCTCAATTTCTGAGTTTGGTTTATTTTTCTTATGACAGAATTTGAGTTTTAATCTGAAGCATATATGCAACTATTACCTTAAATCCTATTCCAAACAAGATAAGGCATAAACAAACACATAAATGTGGCATCAATTATTTCTATTAAAAATTCAATAAATTCTAATATAGTTTTGAATTTATGATTTCTACTATCAATGTAGAATGCAAAAGCTATTACCAAAATTTTAAACATTAATTTCATCCAATTTGAAATATTTGAGTATCAACAATAAAAGCACATGTATGCTATATAGTCACATGATATAGTTATGTAAAATTAATTTGGAAGTCAAAGTATTATTTATAGAACCTCAGAGAAATTTAGTTACCAGTCATAGTTATCAATTCATAGCTCTCTTCAAGCCTTTTCTTCTATAACGGACTGTGGCTGCATTACTATCTACTGGTTTTACTGATGGATAAATTAAATAACAGTGTTAAATGCTGTTGGAAGTCTGCCTACAGCTCCTCAGAGCCCCCTACCACTCCTGTGCCTCAGAGCCCCCTGCTACTCCTATGCATCTGCATCTTTGTAGGAGGGCTGCTTTCAGGCTACTGGAATCTACTCTTCCAGTGTGCAATAGTCCAAATAAAACAGAATCAGCAGTCAAACTCATGACCACTGGCCTGTGAACTAGATGAAGTTATACCTCTCGTTCTGCTGTTTACCAAACTAAACCAGCTCACAAGGAAAACAAACCCCCACATCAGTACAGCTATTATTCCCTATTCCTATTCCTCATCTTTCTGTTCACTTTTATAGAAACTCCTTGGTTTATTCTCCTTTGCTATATTCCCCACTTACAAAGCACATTTGATCACTTCCTCAGAGCTGCTATTTCCCCAGAAATGTAGAATTTAAACATACTTATCAAGACCTTAAGTGATTAATTTCATTGAATTTGTTGAGAGATAGTTCTCTTCATTAAACTGTAGCAGCATCTGCATAAAACGTATTTTGTGGAAGCATGCTGGATAAACCATAAAAAGTGGAATTGTTTTGCTCGAAGTGGAGAGAACAGATGCTCGAGGCTCTGAGGTGACGCACAGAGTCTTTGGCTGTACAAAGGACAGGAAGCAGCAGCCATCAGGGAAGGTTCCTGTCTCTAATAGAATGCAGTATGGCCTCAGTGGCCGTAGCCTCATTCTTAGCATGGCCAGGAGTGGGCTAGCATCTACATAACTGCTGAGTACTGAAAAGCTACTGTTTGTTGCATCTCTTGCAACTAAATATGGCTGTAAGGATTGTAGAAATGGGGAGAGATGGAGGGATGGAAAAAGAGAAACATCACAAGACTAATGTGTGGAGGATTAGCTGTCATGGCCTGTTATGCTACATTTAAGATACATGAACACAGGCAGAGGGAGGACACGCTGTATACTGATTACATGTGCTGGGCTTAAGAAATGAGCATTTCTGTGTTTAAGAGAGAAATTACGCCAGCAGTTTGGCTTAGGAGGTGACCTCTGCCAATGTCAGGGATCTGGCTAGAGACAGGAGAAACAAGCTATTAAGATCTGCAATGCTTTTGTTTTGTTTTTTGGGTTTTTTTTTTTTTTTTTTTTTTTTTTTGCTTCTGGCTGCAGAGCCTTCGCACCAGGAAACAACAAAGCAAATGCCAAGGACTGGGGAAAGGAGTGTGGGCTCCCAAATAAACTTGTAAACATGATGAGAGTTGGTGCCATTGTATCTATCCCTATTGCATCCAGTGCCCGGCCAACCACAACTGTCAACTAAGTTATGATTTCCCCTGAAGCACTGCTGCCAATTTCATTGCAGTTTTTGTTTGTGAACTCAGTAAAATTAACCAATATGGAGCAATGCTTCAGGTAAACCTGACTAGCCACAAGTGGTCCTGTTATGGTTAACTCCTGACTAGCTGGATCTGTTGCTCTTGATTGTTCTGTCTCAGAGCTTTTTGTTTGGAGATGGTGATGTTCAATTCAGAGCACCATGGGTGACATTTTAGTATCGTTGATAAAATACTGGTACTACTGTTCTCTTTTCTTAGAACTGTCCCCATGTCTGTCCTCAGGTGAACAACGTCCCTAGTTTTAACAATGGCATCCACATATTCATCTATAGAGACATGTAAAGGGTTCATTATTCCTAATGGAAGTAAAAAAAACTTAGAGAAATAAAGCATTGCCTGCCATTTTTGTGATCAACACTTAGAATAGAGTACATAAATGCTTCAGTTTACAGAAATAGCGAGACCTTCCTGAACCCTCTCAGTGATTAATTAGAAAGCCTGTCTTACAGATATTTCTCTCAGGTGTAGTAACCTTGTAGCCCTTACCATTAAGAACTAATAAATAAATGCTTGGTTAAGCATAAACAGAGTGATAGACAGTGAAAGAGTGATGATCTTGGTTTTTATGCAATATGCTCACTATGTCATTTTACCTTGGAGGACAAAATAATATACTAAACTAAAAGTTGTAAAAGCAACTATAGTGAGCAATTTGTTATTATCCACTTAAAAAGTTTTAATAGTCCTCACTGCGAATAATTACCTCTGTAATTATATCATGATTAAATTTAATAAATAAAAACTTGTGATTTTAAGAAAGCATTATGAATCTACAATTAAATTGAAGCCATATACTGGATAAAGACATCAAGAAAGTGACCTATCATATGTTTAAATTTATGCATAAGAAAAGCAAGTAAACTAGATTATAAGTTAAATGGCAGCTTGACGATTTAGCAGATCCTTAAGTATTTGATTTGTGCAAATATTGTAAGTTACCCATCATATTAAATACAGCTTCTCATCTCTTTCTCACAAATTTTATGCTAATAAACCTAGGTAACTGCTGATTCCTTCCATCATCCTATCTTTTAAAATAAATTCTAAGAAATAATATGTCAAGCTGGGAGCTTTGACAATTATGAAATGATATCATAATCTTAAAAATTTTAGCTTCTATCATGAAAATTATACAAAATAAATTTAACCCCATTGCAATTGTGTAATCAGAATCCCACAAACCTGACAGTATATTCAGACTGAAAAAAAAAAAAAAAAGATCAAACTGGCTGATTATAAACAAAACATTTAGAGAAATAGCTAATCTGTGAATGACTTAACTGTTTCATCTTATAAGGATCTTTAGAGTATTTTACAAAGTATAGGCTATAATATGTGAGTCAAATCATTCACTTATGTTATTAGGGCCATGTGGGTTATGCAAATATGACAAACTTATACTTCTTTGATAACTGCCAATTCAATCAAAGATTTCTTTTAATCCAAAATAGTGACTTGAGACATACACTAAAATATATTCTTACGGTATAATAAAGAGTTTGGATAGACATTTTTCCTTTCAAGCCCACATTAATGTAGCTTCCCAAAGATGTTGCTTCATACTTTGAATAATTCCCAAATTAAAAAAAAATTACCAATTTATTTGGATAAGAGAGCCATGCATTATGTGTGGAACAGGGAATAAAAGAACTACTTAAAAGTGTCACAATTTGATTCTTTTGCACATCCTTTTTCTGTTACACAAAGTTAGCATGGAACTCAAATGAATGCAAAAAACCAAAAAACCAAAAAACAAAAACCCCCTAAAGACCATCAAGCTAAACTGTAAGCTTTTCATGGAAAAATAACTTACAGTTTCCTTTGTAATTCCTCTGATTAACATTGTGCTACTGTGAACATACTATCTACGCTGACTGAATGGTTTTTACCTTTTTTTTTTTTAGGAAGAAATGAAAAGAATGCATATACAGACAACATCAGAAAGATACTCCAGTTTTCTGGGTATTTAATTCACATCTACTTTTCTGGATATTTAAAAAATTGTTCACATAAAATTATTTATGTGCTCCTGTCTACAGAGGGCAGGAAATAATCACTCAAAATCCCATTATCTAGAAATAACTTCAATATTTGGTGTACGTCTTTATAGTCATCTATGCCCATACAAAGACAAAGAGACAAATATTTTTTAATGGGATAATTCTGTACATGGCAGCTTCAATAAAAAATAACAAATCAAGACAAAAAGTGGAGTGAAAGAGAAAATTGTTGGAGTCTCAAGAAATGTTTCTTCACTGAGTTGTTAGAATTTCGTAAACATTTCTTTAAATTTAGGAACAATATATCAATATATATAAGTACAATCAGTACTTAAAACAGCTGATTGTAAAAGATGTGCTAACACGTCGATGGTTCCTCCTACCACTTCCCATTTTCTTCCATCCTTCAATAGTTCATGTGTGTGCGTGCACATGCGTGTATATAACTGTTTCTCACTCTCAAGATTTATAATACTTAACCAGATAACAAGATTTCCATGATTGTTTAATCTTAGGCATTTTTACATAGAGTTTTATTTTGATCTGTTTCTTGCTAATAATCATCATCATGGGTGCTATAATCCCTAAATTCTCACCTGCGTGAGAATATTGTCTTTATATTTGAAAGATAACTTGTCTTTGGATGAAATTCTTAGATCATAGTTTCATGCCCTGCAAACATTATACCCATGGCGCTAAGTTTTCTGACATGAAGTGCTGCTTTAAAGAATTTTTAAGACACACCTGATTTTCCTCCTCTTACATGTCTTACTTTCTCAGCTAGGATGCCTATATAATTTTATCCTTAAAGACCAGAAATTGTATTAGCATATGTTTTGGTGTTAGTTATTTTGTATTCAGTTTATGTCAGATATAAGGGGCACTTGCAATATATAGATCAAATCTTTCCTCAGGAAAGTTTACTTCTATATTAGATTTTTTTTTTTTTGGTCCCATTTGCTCTGCTGTTTTTTTCAGAAAGAATAATTTTGTGATTGTTAAATAGTTTTTGTCTGCCTTATATTCTCTTTAATAATGTTTACATTGTTCTTTTTTCTTAATTTGATTTGTGAGATTTATTCTTCACGTTTTTATTTCTCAATTTGACCTCCATGACTTGGTTTCATGAGTACATATTCTAATTTTTATTGCCTTTTTGGGGGCTTTCATGTCTATAATGATTGCTAGTTTCTCCTTCATTTCTTTCCTGAGTTTTCCGGTTCAACTTCAATCTATTATTTCATTATATCACTTTTCTGAATTCTCTTTTGACTATTTTTTTTTTCAAGAGTTCATGTTGTCTAAAATTTCATTGAGACTCTAGAGAATTTTTTTAAAGACTTCCTGTGTTCTCTGTGCCATTCTTCTTCAGATGTATATTCTTCATGTGACTTTTGATTATGTTTCCCCCTTTTTTTCCCCTCCGGTTTTATGCATAGGTCATTGTTGGTTTCTTTCTGCTGCTAAAGCAGGCAAGATACCCGCTGAAGGACAAGCTGTCTTTTGTTTGTTTGTTTATTAGAAGCTCTGCAGCTTCTTCAAAGAACCTTCCCTGAAATAGTTTTACTCTTATTATCTTCTTGAGAGTTCCTCTAATTCTTCTATCATGAATATCATGAAGTTAATGTTAAGAACCTTTAATCTAATGTCCTAATATTTCTCACACATCAAAGATTTCCCGAAACTCATACCATGGGCTGGCTGATTCGTATCTCTTTCTCTTTGTCAGTGCTTACCTATCACATTCCTTCGGGCCCCTCTATACAGTCTCATCACTATTTGTCAGCCAGTTGTGGACTAACCTTTCACTCTTCCTTTCCCCAAGTGATATGTGATGTTTGTGAAAATAGTTTTAAGGAATGGAATGGAGGAATTAGCAGAGGATCAAATTGGATCTATTTTAGAAAATACCACATTGCTGTCATTCTTTGGTTGGAGAAGTGGAGGGCATATTTCAAATCCTTTTTAGTTATTTATTTTTAAATGATTTTATGTTTTTATGTCAGGGATTTTTGTGTTCCTTTTACTCTCCAATTCAGGAATTGAATCAGCAATGTTCTTTTCTCCTAATTAGGTTTTAGTTATATCTAGGGGCTCCCTAGGTGCCCATGGCCAAGAACTCTAATATAAATAAAAATGCAATATCACTCTCTGTTCTATTTTAATTATCAACTGAGTTGAAGCCAGGCCCAACAAGATGACTATTAAACTAACTGCGAGAGAAACTTTCTGAAATAAGTGGTTACAAGAAGTACTTTATACAGTAGTCCTAAAACACAACCCAAGGTGTCAGAAAGAGGTAATCTTACACATCACCTTCTCTTTTAAAGCATACTTTCCCAGACCTTCAGAACTTTTCCAAGCAGCTCTGCCCTGGCCCTCATCTGCCCTAATTATCTTTGGCACCTCAACTCCTGCTCTTCATTTAAGTGTCTGTAATTGAAGACTGAGGCTAATAAAGGGCTATTCTTATGACTAGAGCAGATTTGGTTCACATTGGCTTGAATTATTCTATTTATTCAAGTATGATATTCTCAAGTATCCTGCAAACATTCTTTCCCTGTGATTCTGTGGTGCCCTAAACACACAGCAATATCAAAGTAAAAAGAAGTTTTAAAAAGAATTACAGCATAGGATGAGGGGATATACTGTTTTTAAGAATGACAGAACATAGCATTTGTCCATTTCTCTTTCTAACTTTCTTATGAATGCAGGGAGAATGCAGGGAGGCTCAAAGTAAAACACATCTTTGGCTTATAATCAAGCTGAACTTATTCCTTAGGTCATGGAAGTCCCAAGCATGGCTCCTATGTTTTGTTTTATTATGGTCTATATTAGTCTTAAATTAAATTAGATATAATCAATTGTAGCCATTGACTTTTAGTTAATCATTGTACAAAGCTATCAAATATTTAAGGCCATATAGTTCTCGGTTTTTTTAAAATGAATATATGAAATATAAAACATATGGTTTATAGTATTATACTATAATGTAATTTATTTTATAGCATAATTAATATACTTTATGTATCTGTTTTAGCTAAGGACTTAAAATGTTAGCAAGTATTTTTTCAGGGAAAATATCATTAAAACTAATTTAGAAAATCTAAAGCATAATAACATTTCATAGATAAACTGCAGTTAAGTAAAACAAACAAAATAACAGGCCTCATGTATTTTGGCTTACAGGGAGACCCACTCCAAGATTCTAATGAGATTTCTGAACACACAAAGAGAACATATATATTGTGAAAGACTTAAAGGTATAAAGCTTGGATTTGAAATAACATCTGTTATTTAACAGTTCAGTTCTATAGATATCTACTGTATATAAATAAAGCACAAGGCAATGAATTTGGTGGTATGAAGTATACACAGCATACAAGACATGACCCTCAAGGAGTGAAAAAGCTACTAACCGGGAGATAAAGCATGTGTATAGGTAACTGCAACAGAAGGCAGAAGGTGGTGATGCTATGAAAGGTATGAAAATGACTAGAATAGCTAAGAGGCAAGAATATTCTCGTTTAGCTGGGAGAAATGGAAAAGGCTTCATGTAGGAGAGGGAGTTTGGTTTGACTCTCAGAGGATGTGAAAGATGGGCCTGAGGCATATGAAGGGCATAACATGATCGAAAATATAGAAATGTGAAAATAAAAGTGTTTATGAACAAATGGAGCACAGCTTGTCCAGTGGAGGGGGGGTGGTTGGGGGGGGGTGGTGGGAGGCATGTGTTAGTAGTGGAAAGAAGCAAGTGTTTGTATTTGAAAATGGGCCGAGGCTTATTCATATAAGAAAAAGTGGTTTTCCAACTTCATTGTAAAATTTAAAATCACCCTGGGCATCCTGTTAAAATTCCAATTCCTAGGCCTATCCCAGAGATTTTTCTGGAGGTCTGAGGTGGGTCTGTACATCACATTTTCACTGAGTACTCTAATCATTCTGATGTGTGTAGTCTGTAGACAGCACTTTGAGAAACAGACATGAGGAGCGTGGAAAGCACTTCTTCATGATTTAGACTATATTTTTTGGTAACAGAACCTTTGTGAGCTTTTGTAAGCAGTGAAAATTTGGTAAGCTACAGAAACTCAGGTTTGGATGTGTTTATGGTACTAAACACTCTTTCTAATATGAAAACAGGTAATGAGCTCTTAAAAGAATATTGATAAATTCTCTCTCTCTCTCTCTCTCTCTCTCTCTCTCTCTCTCTCTTTCTCTCTCACACACACACACACCACACACACACACTCCACACCCCCAGATGCAAGACATCTCTCTTCTACCGAAAAAAAAAAAATGTTCAGAAAATAAGCTGTGCTAGCCTAAGAATTCTGCAGAGTTTGAAGTGTCTATATTCAGAAGCAGCATGAGACATCAAATGCGCTGCACATCAGTAGGTTTGGGTAGAAAAGAAATTTAAATAAGAGATGAACTTTGCTGTGGAGAGGTAAGGATGACTTATATGCAATCTGACCTGTCAGTATTAAGTTTAAAGGGGGTATGCACATGCTTATATAAATCTTCATGCTGCTTTACTAATTAACATTTGTAAAAATCTTTGGAAAATTTTCTACAGGGGTAATACCTCTGTTTATCCCTTTATATTGCATTTTTTAAACTAAGCTTTTTAAATGGTGGCTAGAATCCTGCAGTAGGAATCATATTCTTGATTTTTTTTTGACAGCATTGCCACATTTTTATCCTTTTGGTGTTTTTTAATTTCGGATTCTGCATTTTGACAGCTCAACCCTGTTGATTAATGCCTTGTAGGAACCCCTATATGGCCTGCCTGTTAGCGATCTAATTTTGTGCTGGAATGCCTGGGCTGGTATGTTGAACCGATTCACCACCCAGGTGGCTACATTTGGACTAAATGAGCTGTGAAGGGTTTCATCTTTGCCCATCACAGCCTTCCTTAGCAGAGCCCCACAGTATGCAGCCACTGCTTCGACATGATTTGTCACAACCCATCAATAGAAAATAAATTATTGCCATTCTCACTTGTCAATGGGCTTGTCTTCACTTCAGCTGGCCTAATGATTAGAAGCTCAAAGGGAACATTTCCCATCTTTGTGGAGCATGATCATGACCAAATGCACTGCTCTCCTATGCATCCTGGCCAGTAAAAACACTTAGGGAAAGCAAATTAATTGGCTGTTTTGCGCCAGTGATTAGAACATTACACTTGAAGTCTGCGGAAACTGATATTAGGCAAGCAAGATTAAGTTGGTTCTGACTTTTATTTGCTTAGTGCAACATGATTAGCAACTGCTTCATTCAAGGTTAGTGCACTTGCTGCTGCAGAAGAAAATCTACATAACATAATGATGCTGTATACCTTTAAGCTGATAAGCACGTTTCAGGCAGAAATCAAAAATCTCTTTGGGAAGGAAGCAAATGAGGAGATGTAACAGAACTCATCAAATGGCTTTAGAGTCATTCTTATGTCTGGCACTTTTGAAAATTATATTCCTAGGAAACCCACTCTGCAAGCTATATTTGCAGAATGTAGAGATGATAATTATGTCAGTTCAGGAGACAAAAAATAAAAGAACCCAAGGAGCAACATGAAGTAGAAGGTGACACCTTTCAATGAACTAAGGAAAAATGAGCTTGCTTTAAAAGAAACAGAAAACTCTTTTTACAAACTACAGAAAGAGCAATAAAAGCAAAAGATACAATGGCAGGTAATCAAGTTAGACCTCATAATTAAATTCAGAGATGCAGGAGATCAAAGAGGAAGTTGTATTAAAAAATTAGGTCTAGGGTGTGGATTTGAGTTTCCTTGTTAACAGTTTTGCCTGTAGTATAATGACAAGGGGCTTTATCTAACAGAATAATAAACAAAGATGTAGTGTATAAGTAAAAGAATGCCTGACACTTTAATTATTTTGGATATGATAGTGATTTATATTTGGGCCATGTCTCCAAAACTAAGCAATTTTTAATACTGCTCTATCTTGTCTAGCACCACCCAGGAATAAGAGAGAAAAAAATACCTGTCAATACAGATCAAAACCTGAGCTTCTAACTAACATTCTCTCCAGCCTTATGTAATTTTTTCCCCATCTCATTGTCCATTCTTTACCCCTGAGAAGGATGCCCCAAGAATACCACTAAATCCTCAAACAATGTCCAGTTTTGAACAACTCTTGGTGTAGTTTCATGTTCATTTAATTTAGCTCAGGTTTCACCTCTGCACAGCAAGAGACACCTGCAATTTAAGAACACTAAGACAGCTCTGCTTGGTACCAATTATTTGAATGCATAGGAGTTTTTACCCATGTCATTGACATTTTGGTGCACCAAATTCTTGATAGTTTCTTCCTCTTTTAATAGCATGAGTTACTACTGTGTCCTAGTGTTTGGAGACATAATATTCTTGGGCTCCCGTGTCAACTCTTATCTTCTGGATTAAGCTTGCCTGTCATTATGGCAAACTCCTTCTTCCACATGGTTAGTGGTCCTTGTAGAAAACCTTGTCTGCTCAAGGCCTTATTTCTCTCCATTCTCTATTATATTTTCAGCTTCCTCTATTAAGGCACACTGGATCTTTTATCTCTATCTTATTCTAGTCTTGGACTATTAATCTGCCTCTGTATATTTTGTCTGCTATTTTAGGACCTACTTGCAACTCATTCTTCCTTTCCTTGCATTTTGCCTTTCTCTCTCTCTCTCTCTCTTTTTTTTTTTTTTTAAGTTTACAAACACTGTGCCCTACTGGATCTCATCCGCTCACATTTGATCCCAGCGAACATTCTTCATATTTCCTAACTCCTGGATCATCATATTTCCTACAAAGCATATCCATAACTATGTTCTGAGATGTGACTACATCTTTATATACACACATGCACGTGCACACACATACATAAATAAAAATTACTGTCTTTTTAGAGATCATGTGCCTATACCTGAATAAACAGACTGACAGATGACCTGCTCTCTGTAAACAAATACAGGATCTTTAACTCTGTATTTGCAAGCCAATGGCTGCCTTGATCTATGTTATCTATTCTGTGATTGCTGTCAATACTATGAATATTCTTATGATTTCAATGCATAATTGTGATATTTAATATTTGGTAGATAGCAAGGATTTGTACTACACACATTTGTCCCCCATGGATTTGTGGCTGAAAGAAATGTTTAAACGCAAAGTAGTCTTGTTTTTCTCAAACTTTTCCCAATCAAATAAGCAAAAAGATTAAAATCTTAAAAGTGAAAATAAACAATCTTTCCTCTTGAGCACCTGTTTATATACTGTTTAATTAGAATTATGAAAAGTATGCAGTGTCAAGATGGGAAAATAATGTCTTACAAAACAGCTGCATCAAGGCTTTACAATATACAGGTCCACACTGAAGAAACAATTTTATCAAGAAAAGTAAAGGGTCTGAGATTTTACCCTGTTTACATGCTAACAAGATAGCTTGCCACAGTTTCATAAATGCTGGCAAAAGATGCAAAGCCCTTCGGAATGAAGCAAAGATCTCAGTTACTTAAGGTACCTTGGGCAGCATCAGCTTCACGTTCACATTGGCTACCCTTCCCCTCAAGTAGCACAGGGCAGTGCAGAGTGGCTCAGGTAAATGCTGCATACACGGTGGGCTTGTGTCACAGCTAAAGAACCTAAAATTTAGGAAACCCAATAATATAAGGGAGCTGCTAGCAAATCTACCCAACCTTGGCCCCTGAGGGAGCCATTATCTTTATTATCCTGGTAAAGAAACAAATCTGCTCTCTGCCCTGAGGGAGTCACTACCTCAATCATCCAAGTCTGTTTGCTATGCAAACATCCTTGAAATGCAAACGTCCTTGAAAAGATAGTCTGGGACAAAACTTATCACTAGACACCACAGAAAACTGCCGCCTCAATAAAGTTTGAAATATCATTAATGATTTATTTAGAGTATTTCTATAGTCCAGGTTGCTCTGTAAAGTATATCATGTATGTTATGTCATTTAATTCTGTCAACAGCTTTATGAAACAGGTGTTATTATTCCCATTTCATAAACAAGGAAATTGAGGTACTCTGAGTACCCTGACCAAAGAAGATTACCACATATTGTTAGGTAGCTAGTCAGACATGAGCGACAGGGGGAACGGAGGAGTAAGGGCCCAGCCTAGCGACCACTCAACACCCCAATGCTAGTACAATTCTGGGTACATGCATGTGCACTAGGCAAAGATTTATACAGCGTCCAAGTATCAATCAAAATGACCTCACTTGCCAATCACCTAGGAATGCCTTTGGAACTAACCATCACACCCTGATATAACGCAGACATTCACACTTCTGGATCCCTTTTTTTGCCCTTCAATGGTCTTTTCTGTGGCCTTTTGTGGCCTTGTGGCCCCTTTTTTGCCCGCTTGTTGTTGTGGTTGTTATGTCAGCACTCTGTTGCAGCTCTCATCACTGAAAACCACGTGTCTCCTTGGGGCATGCTTTGTCTTTCTAAAATATACTTTTTAAATTTTTAGGTGAGGCAACCTTTGGTTGATCTCACAGATTGCAAGGACCTTGTCAGCTTACAATCCCTTTTTTTTTTTTTTTTATTTTTTACAGCTACAGCACCTGGTCTTCCGAGGTAGGCTCCCATCCAAGTAGTAACCAGGTCCGACCCTGCTTAGCTTCCAAGATCAGAAAGGATCAGACTTGTTCAGGGTAGCATGGCCATAGACTAAAATATACTTTTAACAAATATTTTCTAAATCTCTTAGATCTGTGATTTTTCACTGTGTCAGTGAGGAAGAACCAAGGAAAAATGCTAACTACACTTCTGCGCTGTCATTATCTCTCTCTCTCCCCCCTGCCATTGGGGAGACATTGAACTCCTATCAGCCCCAGTGGTAACAATATGACTCCAATTTCTGCTGCTCAGTATGCTGTATAGATGATATTAACATTCTCAAGTAAAAATCAAACTAGCCAAAACCAAATTCTGATGCATGCATTTTAGGAAGGAGGTATAAAATGTCCTTCCTGATAAGTTATTGGAGCAAATCTAGACTTGACAAGTTATAATCAATATTAATCCCATGCACTTGTACATTATTTTATAATTGACTGTGGGGTTTTACAGATTTTTTTCATTTATTCCAAAATTATCGATTGTCTTCTCTAGGCAAAGTACTATGCTTAGCTCTAGTGAACAGACACAATGTTATTGCCTTCATTGAGCTTAAAGTCTAGTCATGGAGCCATATGAAACGCATAATACACAATTACTTGTTCAGTTACAGTTGTGCACTCTTGACCTGGGTAAGCTCATTCATTTCCCCCAGATTCAGCTGCCATTTATATGCTGATGACTCCCTAGATCTATAATTCTGCCTTCCGTTTGTGAGCAATATATATATATATTTTAGCTGAAGTTTTACTAGGTGTCTCCAGTGTTTCTCCCACAAAAAAAACTTTTTCTCAGTGAATGACAGTACCATTCATCAGTGGCCAAAAGAGACACTTGGGCATCATGATTTTCTTTTCTCTTTTGTCTGATAAACCACCAAGTCCTCTTTCATCTACTAAATATCCTTTGAATCAATCCCTTCTGCTGCTAACTTAATTGTGACCACCATTATCTCTAGAATCACCGCAATAGTGACTTGCAAATTGGTATTGCAGTCTCCTATCTTGCCCACAACCTCTAATCCCATCTCCACTTTTCAGCTAGAATCAACTCTCTACAAAGCAAATCTGGTTAAGTCCTTTCCCTATCTAAATAATTATTCTCCCATAGTCCTCAGAATAAATATAAGTTCTTTGTACTGCACACAAAAGTACTTTATGTTGGGGACCCAGATTCATCTTTTACTTTCTTAATTCTTCAACTCTGCTTTCCAGCCACAAACTTGTTCATGTATGTGAAAGTACAATGTTCTTTTTCACCTTGAGTGGTACAGGTGGTGTTTTCTAGTTTGGATTCTTATTTTGCTTCTCTGCCTTCACTTTCCTTCCCCTCCCTCCAGTTTTGCCTCACCAACTCATATCCTTCTAACTCTAAAATATTCTTACTGTGAAGTCTGTGCTATTGCTCCTAATCTGGATTGAGTTTCTTTCCTCCATGATTTAGGCAGCATCTGTACCTCTCTGATTACGGCATTTACCGCTGGACTGTAACTGTCTTCCTATTTCTCTACGCACACACTACTTTAAATTCCCGGAGGAACAGGAACTGTGTCTGTTGCTTACCATTCTATACAAAGTGCCAAAGTACCTAGCACATATCACATTCTCAGTGAATATTTTTTAATGAATGAATGAGTTTATGCATAAATGAGTGAATGAGTAAACTGTCTCCTACAGTTTTCCCTGCAGCTGATGTGATGCATGGAAAAGAGGGGCTCTAAAAAGGTTAGATCTTGCCCTCTCTTATTAAGTAATTGAGGATATATCTGAAAAGAAATAGGAATTAACCGTTAAAAAAACAAACAACAAGATAGCAAAAAGAAACCCTTCAAAATAGACTGTTATTCGCTGAAGTGAACCTATGCTATAAGAGAAGTTCATTTTAATTTTAGACTTGTCTCCTTTCAACATCTTTTCCTGATTAGCATCACATTCCCCCTCCTCCAGACTCTTCCCCTAATTAGAGACCCAGTGCTCCTGCTGAGCTTAGCTGCCCAGAGCCCTCTACTCCTTGACCCCAGGGCTTGCACTCTGAGCAATTCCCCTGGTCCTGGGCCATCTTTACTCTTGGCTTAATCAAACCGTATTTCTTCCTACTCTCCTTTGCAAACCTAACACTGGCTAATGTCCTGATGGCTCCTAGAGACCTAAGGAATTATTTTAGTATTCTAGAAGTAAAAATGCCTCAGTTCAATTGAAAGATAACAGTAAATACTTAAGCAGCTATGACAAGTTACTGAGCTTTAGGACACCCTTCAAATAATCTCTAGTCAAACCTTTTTCCTGTATTTATGGGAGAGCCTAGCCTGAGTTTTGACAAAGAAAAATCATCAAAACATTTTGAATTATATGCATGAAATATAATATATGATCAAGAGGAAGCTAATCTAAATCAAAAAGTTAAAGGGACATTAACTCGCTTCCCTTTTTCTATTGAGGAATTCATTAATGAAATACAACTGGCAAACAATTTCAAAGAACAGAGGACAGAAGTGAAGTCTTCAGAAAGCCAACTTTTCAAGTTGCAGAAAGCATTAAGTGGCAAATATTCAGAGAATCAGAAAGCACGATGGAATGACTGTGAAAAAAATGAAAAAGAAGGATCAAAAATGGCAGTCAAGGAGAAATATTGGCAAAGTGGAAATCTGAATTTATTACAAAAGGAGAACAGAAGCTAATGAAAGTAATAAGAAAGCGGACCTAGTGCACATGAAGCGGAAACGTTCAGCCAGCAGGTACATTTTACACGGGCCAGAGGAGAGACCAGTGCAACAGCATAGCAGGGCGAAGGAAACACCACTGATTAGGGGATGGAGAAGAGGGGTCCCTAAGGCAACACAGAACAAAGAAGATTTGACCTTAGACTCAGTGTGGGGATTGTGAAGGGTCAAAAAATTTTTAAATTGGTAAGCTGAAATACTGACAAAGACTGTAGAGATATGTTTTTATCTGCAGCTAAATAGGAGTTAAAATGGAAAGAAAAATATAGGAATTAAAGTCCCTTCTATTTTTATTATTGCTAATCTCATTTGCCTAAATAATCTATTTGCTTTCTCCATTTCTTCCCATTTTCCCTGATCAACTTCCAAAAAGCCATTGATTTTGTCATTCTAGTTATTGCTTTATTGGCAATATTTTCTGCCTTCTCTCTCATTTCTTATTGCCTTGACTTCTTTCCTTCTCTGTAAGCTTCTTGAAAAGAGTGGACCTCACTGCTGAATGTTTTTTCTTGTGGTCACTTAATTTACGTGGCCCAGTTCAGTGAACACTTTTTTTTTTTTTAAGATTTCGGATGGACTTTATTTTTTTAATTAATTAATTAATTAATTAATTTTAATTAGTTTCAAGTATACAGTACATTGGTGAGGCATCTATATAGTTCTTAAAAATGATCCCCTCCAATTGCTCCCTCCCTCCTCTGGCCCTCCATCAAGTCAACATATTAATGCTAACTGCATTCCCTATGCCGTGCTCCCCATCCCCATGACCATCTATCTATTACTAATTTGTACTTCTTTAACCCTTCGCCCCATTCTCCCAGCCTCCCAAGCTCCCTCCACTTTTTACTCCTAATCTAATCTCTGGCAATTGAACTGATAAATGTTTATTCTTTCAGGGATCTCTGTCTTCCCTACTTCTTGCTTCCTCATCTCTCTTGGTTGTCCTCCTCTCCATCTGATCAATCCTTGGCCTCCTCCTTTCTTTGACCTTCTTATCACTTCCTGTCAAGTAGAGCCCTAGGCATCCCTGAAGACTCTCACAATGCAGACCTCCCTGATGAGCTCCAAATCCATATTTGCAACTGTGGATGCTTCCAGCAAGATGAATTCCTGGAACTTCAGATTCAATGACCAAACTAGCATTCATTACCTTACTGCCTCCTCCTAAACCCATACTGGGCTCTTCTATTGTGATTTTGGTGTATTTAGGGAAGACATGTCTGTTGTCCGGTCCCAAAGAGTCTCTCCCTGCATGTTTTGTTTAGGTAATCCAGCACCCCCATCACTTTAACATTGTTCCTTCAGTTTGGAATTATGGATTAGCTGGTTCATTTGACCCTAAATAGGTGCTTTTTCTCTCTAACCGTAGGAACAGAGGTAAGAATGTAGTAAAAGCAATGTTTAAGCGAGATCACTCTGGAAAAAATTGAAGGGATTTACACCTGAATCTGGAAATCTGGTCTGGGAGCCTTGTGGTGAAAGTAGCAGCAGTGGGAATAGAGAAGGAAGAGCATTTGTAGAAGACCTGAGAGAAGTGCTGGTGGGAGCCAGTTCCATTTAGCTGGAGTGAAAGATAAAGTGTAGTTGCTGCCATTAGGCTTTTATACTTAGCTTTTAACACAGGTCTGGAGGAATAAAGTGCTTTGTTTGTGATAGCAAAGAGGTAAAAGGCAGTGACTGCCTGGTGGTAAAGGACCCAGGGCCAGGCCTGCCAGGCTCCCATTACGCGAGAGGGCTCAGTCTGTCCTGAGCAGATTAGCACAAACACCACTGGGCTGTACTGGAGACGTCAGCCATTTTCCTCCATCTCTGTACTTCCCCTTCGTAGAAAAGATTCGCAGTTTTCTCTAAAAACCTCCTGTGCAAGGGTATTAGGCAGACAGCTACAAAGGAACAGAAATAGCTTGCTGATTTTTTTTACACATTTCTAATTCTGTACTATTGCCCTTTCTTTGGTGATAGTTAGGGAAACTGCAAAGTACAGAAACAAATTAGATTAAAATCTATATTTTAATCCTCCAGTTGCCAAATTTCTATGAATCTATGTTAATTAAATAACTCAAATCAGACCCTCATTTACACATTTACTCCTTAATTATTATGATTATCTTCAGTTTAAAATTCTGCATCAACTGGAAATGAATCCCATAAAACAAAATATTATGACATATTAATGTTGACATAAGAGGAAAATATGAACAATTTAAAGGATTTTTTCCCTCTTTTACTGTACATACATGTAGGAGGGTTGAATATGAGGGATTTATTCTAACATTTCAGAGTTCAAATATCTAGATAACTGAAGGAAACCATTTCAACTTAAATTATTCACATCTTTTAATTTTCCATTTTACTTGGTATTTATACAGTTTTAAATGACTTATGTATCATTTTTTATTACCTCAAAATTGAAATAAATAGCAAAATCAAAGAACTTAGCAAGAGAATACAGGGCTTCACTTTTATAAATGTGAAAGTGCACCTTCTCGGTTGTATCCGATTTCACTTCTTTTGCAGATACGAGCTTGAGCTTCCGTTAGAGGCGAGCAGAGCTCCACAAAGGAGGAGTCATAAAGACTGAGCTCTCACAGAGGTCCACAGTTGCCACAAAACTAAGCAGTGAGTGGAACCCTGATGCCCCATGTACTTACTCCGGATCATCATGGGTTAAATTAGTGGCCCACTGAACAGCATATTAAGTTAAATACACCATACTATAGATAAACCTATATTTTAAAATGACATTTTAAATTTTCTTAAAACTTTTGCAAAGATAGAGAATCATTAGAGCAGGGTAGAAAAGACAGAACTGCAGTCTAGGAACATCTCTGCTCTTCATATATTCAGATATCAGTGTTGTTTTTTCAAATAAGGTGGGGGGCAGACAACTCTATTATGGTGATTTAGGTGTCAGTATTGAGAACATAAGAATATATATGGGACTGCAAGCACAAGATGTTTAGGAGATTGTTTGAATTGTAATCAGAGTCACAGAGCAATAGAAAGTGAGAATTCTGTAAACATTGTTGGGCTCTTTTATAACTCTCAGATATTTTGCCCAGTAATATACAATCATGGGGCTCATTGAGTCAAGGTAATGAAATTCAGAGAACATCGAATACATGTAATGTTTGAGTACAAAATTGTCGCTTGGCATAACAATATAACACAATGTAAATACGCACGTATTCTGGGAACAGAATACCATTAGCAATGAGAGTCTTTAGGTGAAGGGTATGGGCCTGCAATAGAAGTTATAGGACTATATTCCCATCTGAGCACCACAGCAAAAAACAAATAAACATGCAAAAAACAAAAAGACTGGAGCACTAATGACTCTCTTTTAGAAACTTCTCAAATGAATGCTCTGGAATCCTGAACTATCAAGAGTTCCCCAAACTCAAGTGCTCTTTCACACCTTTTGCTCTTTCACACCTTTTGCTTTTGTTTATGCTTTTTTCCTGTTCCTTGAACATCTTTACATTTCTTTTTTTTTCTACCTAACTCTTCCTCATCCACCTAGACAAGTTCTGACCATCTTGCATCAGGAAACACTTGCCTGACTCCACAGGCTGGGGTAGGGGCTCTCTCTAACTGACAGCATTCTGTGCATATTTGTAATAATAATACATGAAAGGATTTGCCCCACTATAAGTGATCTGAGGGCAAAGAGAATGTGTACCTTTTCAGCTTTTATTCCCTCGCTTTGGCACAGCACTCGTTACTTAGCGGACATTTAAGAAATGGCTGTTGAACCAAACCAAACTGCAGAGTCAAACATTCCAAAAGAGGTCTGAAGAAATGGGAAATTGCCAACATACCACAGAATTGATCCTGTGCGCTGATTAAATTGGAGTGCTTTGTCCAAGAAGTTACCCCATATATCTCCCCTCTGAGCTCTAATTTATGTTCCTTCCTCCCCACTGCATACTTCTCAACCTCACCTACTAAAACTTACCCAGGCATCAAGTCTCCAATAAATTACCTGTCACAGTGAATTTATTTCTTATTTTCTAACTGGATATTACTTCTGTGACCTTAACCCATAGATTTTGTTGTTGTTGTTCACTTTATTCAGCTTTGGGTTCTTATTTATACAGTATGTATATCCTATCCATTTTGTGCTTTTGCACTGGTGATCACTAAGTTTTATACAGATTAAGTACTCTATAATGTAGTTCTTTAATTGAATGTAGTTAACCTAAGACAAAACATTTTTTGGTAATGATATATCTATCAGAAATAGAATATAAATATTACTATGCTAAGATCATGAGCTATAAAGGAAAAATGTTTTCTTTTAAAAAATAATCTATGTGAATAGGTTACAAAAATATATCCCATATTCACAGTACTTAAATACAGTAAATTACATAAGAAGAGACAATTAATTAAACCAACTTCTGTGGATCTTGATTCAGATTCTATTAAGTAAGAATTTATATTTACACATGAATATTCATAGAGGCTTTATTTGTAATAGTCAAAATCTGGAAACAACCCAATGTCCGTCAACAGATGAATGGATAAACAATACATAAACAAAGCAATAAAAATTAACATGTTGTGGGGGGGGGGGAGATAGGGTAAAGGGGGTCAAATATGTGGTGACAGAAAGAAATCTAACTATGGGAGGTGACCACACAATGTAAATACACATACGCCTTACTGTTAAAGTGTATAGTTGAAACTTATGGGATTTCATTAACCAGTGTCACCATAAAAAAAGAAAAAAAAGAAAATAAAAAATAATAAAAAGAAGAAAAAATGAACATGTTACTGATACATGCAACAACATGGATAAATAAGAAAATAATTGTGCTGACTGAAAGCCAGACAAAGAGTATGGACTATGATTCCATTTGTATAACACTCTAGGAAATGCAAACTAATCTCTAGTGACCAAAAGCTAATCTGTGGTTACTTGGGAGTCAGGGAGGGGTGGGTGGGAGACATTACCTAGGGGCACGTAGAAATTTGGAGGGATAATGAAAATGCCAACTATATTGATTCTACAGATGGTTTAAAGGGTATAACATGTGAAAACTTATTAATTTGTACACTTTAAACGGCTTAATTTATTGTCAATTATATCACAGTAAAGTTTAAAAAAATTCCTCTAAAAATAATTTGTGATAAATAATTTGCTCTCATACTTTTATACATTTTCTGTATATGGTGAGCCAATTTAAAGAGGATAAACTTCACTGAAAGTCTTAGGCTCATTTTAATATGGGAATGAAAACTATTACTATTCACCTATTTTAAATATTAAAGCAGACTCTTCTACCTGACAAAAATATTTCATGCATTAGTATGAACTACAATTTAAACTCCTCACTGTTAATCCATGTGTGAATTTTTACATGCTCCATCAAATTTGATTGTTTCATTCTTTTTCTCTGCCTTCCCAGAGAATCAAGTGTTGGGTTTCAATGCCATTGGGGAAGGTTGCTAATAACGCTTATTCTTCCACAGAGTGCCAAGTGTGACCCTGAGGGTCCTACCCTTGTAGTCCCAGGGTGGAGCCTGCCAGGCTTTCAGAAAGAGCTCGAGTTTAGAGTGGCTTCTATACTTAGTGACCAGGACCAGGAATCTGCCCATTTCTTTGGCCTCCCCTAGAAGTTGTCAAAAGAAAAGACATCCCCATCCAATCCACATAATGTTTATTGACTATAAGTAAATGGTGATATTTCTATATCCTTGCAGATGTGCTAAAAGTCTCACCAAACCATGCCTATAAAGATTATTTCCATAAAATCAGACATGGCCAATGTGTATGTATATTAGGGCCCTCAGCTATGTCTGAGATAAGAGGCCCTTAGTCAAGGCAAATGCAAGATATGCTCTCCTGAACCAGAGTCCCGAAGAGGCCAAATGAGGGAACATTCAGAGAGAAGGAGGTTCCTAAAAATCTGGGAGGAGGCCCAGTGGACAAGGAAAGTGGAAACACAGCCTCTGCTCATTCTTCAGCCATGAGTCCATTCTATCACTAAAAGATTGAGCTCAGATCCTTGGCTGCCTGAGCTTTTAAGATTTCAAGGTCATGAAAAATCTAAGTAGTCCCCAAGAATGAGGCATCCATCTTATTCTTTGTTTCTCCTAACTGAAGAGACAAATACACAATTTCCTTTCCTTTCTCTCTCCTCTTCCCCATAGAACCTTGTCTTCTTTTTAGAAAACCCACTTTTCCTGCTCAAAAAGAATAAATGTAAGAGTTGGAAAGTTTGGGTGTATGTGGCTTGCTAAGTATTTTATCAAGATTCGTTTTTCTCACCCATGCTTTTGCCTTCCAGTTCCAGGCAAAACTGAACTGTGTAATTCTCCTTGATGATCTTCATTTCCATTTAGTAAGCTATCATTGTTTTTCTCTCAAGATGCTCCACTCCCCCACCCCCACACCCCTGGCTACACAAGACTACTTGTAATAAAACATGTTAGGGTTGAAATGAACGTTAAAGGACACCTATTACAGCCACTAAACAGATCCTCCTGAAATCCTAGTCAAATAAGGACAACTGACCTATACGGTAAAGCTAGCTGATTTAATTAATCATATAAAATATTCCATGCCAATAACCAATGAGAGAAGATCGAAGGAGATTCTTGGGCCTCTCTTTTCTCCCAGACAACCAACATGCATTCTAATGGTGAGTCACTGAACATAATGTTTCATTCAATACTTTAGGTAAGAAGGAAAGAAGATAAAAGAGGATGGTATAAAGACAGGATGGAGGGGTGCTGAGATTTCTTTGAGAAGGTGGGACTGGTATTTTGTCCTGTGCATAAGCCTTGACCTCACCTGTCAAGAAAAACAACTTTCCAGATGGTGGCAGGAGAGTGATATGGGAAAAAACAAAGACTTAAATAACAAAAAAGATTTTAAATTGGAACCTAACCTGCAAAATCACAATAAAATGTGCCAAGGGGTCATTTGTGACCAGTGATCGGAATGCTACTAGATATTTCTTTGCAAAGATACACTCTTACATAATTAGCTTTCAATAATCATAAAACATGCCATGATGCAATAAGGCATCATTTTACTTATTTTCCTTTATGATGTTCATGTGAAAAGAAGTTGTGGTTTTTCAACCATGAATATACCAGATACTCCTCTTTTCTAACTAACAGTGTCACTATGCTTTCATCGGTAAAAATCAATTATATTAAAACTACATTTTGACCAAATAATACTATACCTTTTTGTTATTGTTGTTGCTTTTAACTTTGAAAAGTTAATTTCACATTACATTTCATCATGTCACAACCCTGGTATATGAGTGGTGTTAATAATAAAGAAACAGGTAAAGAGGCATTACGACACTTGTTCAAGTCAGAGAGTTAGTCAGGGACCCCTAGTTACCTCTGGTGCTATATCTGGGGCACACGTCTCCTGGGGCACTCATCTCTGCTCTCTTTAGCTCAACGTGTACTTTAAGTGGACTACACCCTCTAGGCCCTTTTGTGAGCTCTCATTTAGGTTCTGCTGATGGTCTATACAGAAATTGATTGAAAATGGAATCTGTCTTACTTTTTTCATCAGTTTTCCCCATGTCCTGTCTTCTCTGAAGACAAGAACCATAAATGCAACTCTGTCATGTCAATCATTTGAGAAACATTTTCCAAGTGAATTGAATATGTTAAACCCCACATACAGTTTTATAAGCATTCTTGCAATGTAGGAATATGCTGAGTCTATCTAAGGTTTTCTTCTGATCCAGAAAGTGTTGTGAAAAGAACAAATGAAACTATATTTTATATTTTAGGAAGCGTTAAAGACTTCTTTAATTGTTATACTAACGATTTTCTAACCAATGACATATGCTTGCTAATAAATTTTGTCTTGCAGAAATATGAATGTTTTCTAATGGAAGCATTTAAAATGTCTTAGTTGAAGACTGATTCAAAGAAAAGCCCTATTTTAGATTCATCTCAACATCTATCATTTTCCCAATAGTGTAGCTATCTTTTGCATTAAAAAAAAGCTTATGTCCAATCTATAATTATTTTCTGCTAATTAGAGTAATTCATAGTTAATTATTCAAAATGATTCCTCTTCAAAATAAAATCCATTTCTTGTCATGACATTTTAAAAAAGATATGAGTAAATATTATCAGAATACAAATTTCTGTCAGAAGGGAACAGTTTTATTATTTTCTTTAAATAGCATTAAAATCTTTACCAGCAAAGACCCCAGGGTTCCCTACTTCAGTTAATGGGGACTAGAGAAGGGCAACTGAACCATGAAGTGACGACTTCCTTACTAAAGATCAGTTATAAACTATATAGAAGTAATGTACTATATTCCTAAAGAAGAAAGTGCAAAGCAATAGGACCTAACAATGGACAAGGGCAAACAGTAAACATGTTAGCTTGGGACCTTGGGGTCCAAAGATGGACTTGAAGATGTATGCCTCTTTGTGGACTCTCATTGGGGTCCTGCTGATGACTACTTCTCCCTTTTCCGGGATTGTCCTAGACCTGCTTCATCCCTTCAAGAGACAGTTTCTTTCCCCTATCACCTCTTAGGGATGCCCTAGACCTTCCTCTGTCTCTAAGTGAGGATCACACTTTGCCTACGTTCTACTCCTTTAGCCCACTCTGACCTACTCTCCATTTTGTTCTACTCTGATTATTGTGTGGGACCTAACAATCTTTCTAAGAGGGTCAAGTTTTCCTCTGTCTAAATTTTTCTTAGGCAATAGCCTTAATATACATATGTTATACATAGTCAAAGTTCCTACATACATTTGGGTACCTTCAGTGTACAACAAAGCTCTAAGTTGTATAATAACTTACTAAATGAAGAGAGTTGAACACAGAGGAAAGCAAACTGCTTCCGCTTTGGCCAGGACTGATTATCGTCTTGTTTATCTACACTAAAACTTTTCAGTTTAATTTGCTTCCCCCCGCCACCAGTGGAAATATAACTTAACTTTTATAATAAAAATTAATTTAAAAAAAGTTTTTCTCAAACATCCAGATTTTCTTTTCTTTTCTTTTCTTTCTTCTTCTTTCTTTCTTTCTTTCTTTCTTTCTTTCTTTCTTTCTTTCTTTCTTTCTTTCTTTCTTTCTTTCTTTCTTCTTCCTTCCTTCCTTCCTTCCTTCCTTCCTTCCTTCCTTCCTTCCTTCTTCCTTCCTTCCTTCCTTCCTTCCTTCCTTCCTTCCCTCCTCCCTCCCTCCCTCCCTCCTCCTCCCTCCTCCCTCCTTTCCTCCTTCCTTCCATCTTTCCTTCCTTCCATCCTTCCTTCCTTCCTTCCTGCAAGGCAACCTTTGGTTGACCTCACAGATTGCAAGGACCTTGTCAGCTTACAATCCCTTATTTTTATTTTTCATGCCTGCAACACCTGGTCTTCCTAGGTGGCCTCCCATCCAAGTACTAACCAGGCCCGACCCTGCCTATCTTCCGAGATCAGATGGGATTGGACTTGTTCAGTAAGCATGGCCGTAGACCAGATTTTCAAAATAGCCATGACAAAAACTAGAAGGAAAAAAAAAAAATAACTAGATGGTGGTGACAGTCATGCTTGCTAAATAGTCCATGTGTCTTTTTCCATTTAGATAAAGCCATGTGACTAGTGTTGGTCTGTGGTTTGTGAGCTGATTTACCACATGTCAAAGTATTTGATCGCCAGTGGGAAGAGACCCTTCAGTGGATTCTTTCATGGTCATGGCAATGAAAGAGGTTGTGTGCCTAAGGCAGATTCAAAAATGGAAGTGGCCTTGGTTGCTGGGTCACTACATGAAGGATACTGTTCTGGAGAATTGCCAAGGCTCACAGTTACTTTACTTCTTCAACATACAGAAGTCATAACAATAATCTGTGCTATGTGTGGCTCAATAGGGCCTCGAGGCATATCTTTGTACAGAATGAAATTGTTTATATAGGCTCATTTCTCATCTAAATGCCAGAATAAGTTTACACAGGTAGCATAGTGGGTGTATTTAAACACCTGTCACCATATTTGTAGAACTCCCTTTTTGTGTTTGCACACATAATTCCATATCTTCTATATTTGGGAGACAGTATGAAAGACTACATACTGTTTATTAGGAGAGCCATTTTTTTAAAAAAAAGCAAATGAACTAATTTTTTAAAACTTGGCTTTCAGTAATCCACTAGGTACACAAGAAAGCAGGAAGGTTAAAGGTAATAGAATTTTATTTTATCTAACTATCTGGAAAATGTTTTACAATACAACTCTTTGAAAATGGTTGCTGATTTTTGGTATTTTTTGTTTATCATTTGTTGACCTATCTGGATAGATGTTCAAAGATCTTAAGAAAGATCATTATGTTATTTAAATAAAATATTACAGACCCGGTAAATATTCAATTACAGATTATTCATATATGTGGGACATCCATTCCATGAAATATTTGTAACCAATTAACATGATAATGTAGATCATTAACTCTCAGACGGGGGTATGATAACACTCATTTATCTAGTTGGAAATGGGAAGAGTTACAGCTAACGTGCTGGGAACTGTATCTGAAAAACTATTTTATCTGTAGTATAGCCTGATTGTCAAAATTTGAGCGCATCTTTTAAATTTTGTACAAGTGACCATGAGAGTTGCTTCAGGGGAAAAATATAGAGAACTATCATGACAAGAATACTTATTGAGTAACAAAGAATAAAGACAAAAGGAAATGTGCTGGGCCCCCAACTCATGGCAGCTACATAGAATTGCAGGGATTGACTTAAGAAGGTACATTATTAGACAAATGGTCAGAGAAACTTAGCATGAGGACAAATATTAGTGAGTTTGAATTGTCTGCTTTGAAAACAGAGACTTGTCTATCTAACTTGATTATGTTGTGGCTTCGTTTCACATACACCTTTTTAAGGCCATATTTTCCTTCTCAAGTGTAATTCCAGTTGTGGGGGATAGAATTTGTTTTCTTTTCTTCCTTTGTTACTTTAAGGAAATTAAGGTCAGCTGATGTATTTTTACTCTCCACATTTCATATAAGCAGAACAATTCCCATTGAGGGTTCTTGTGGAACTTCATTTAAGTTATGTTTTAATAAAGTCTTATTTGTATTGACTTCTGGGGTGGCATGGCATTCCCTAACTGATAAACTATTTGGGTTTACTCTTTTATGGAGAGATTTTAATTTAACATGATAGATTCAACCGTTGTTTTTCAGGTTTTATATGCATGCCTGGAAGCCATTTAATAACTTGCAATAACAAACAAAATGAATGTGACTTTTAGGGTAGACACTCTTGTAATTGATATTTTTACCAACTCAGGGTGTTTATTTATTTTGCCAAAAAATAAAGTGCATTCTTTCCATCCCTGGGGAATAAAGAGTAATGGAATTGCAATTTAATAAAAAGTTGTGAGAGATTCCATAGCTGAAATGAAAAAAAAATTCACACAGTTCACACAGATATGTTTCTTGCTTTAGACCTGATTCTTGCATAACTCACAGAAAGTAAAAGGTTTTTTTTTTTCCTTAACAAATTCATTTGCTTTTCTGTGTAAAGTAGTTAGTGAACAAGGTGTGATGGAATATATTAAAATATATTAACAGGTAATAGATAAAGTTTGTATGGACTAATCTCCTACATAGGAAATTCTATCATTTTAACTTTCAAAATTATATATTTTTGATACTGAAGAATGGGATTTGGGACACAGGATATTGATAAATTACAAAATTCTGCCTAAGGCTACAGTAGAGGCAAGAACAAGGAATGTAAGAATAGGGAATCTACAAATTAGCATGTTATGATTATTCTCTTTCAGAGCATTTTAAGAACAGCTTTGAAAAGATTCAATGTCCTCAGCAGATTAACTTATTTCTACTGTATTTAAGTAGCATATACTATAACCCAAATTGACATGGTTCCTTGAGAAATATTGGAACAACTCTTGTATAGTGATAATGCATTACTGAACAATGTTTTTGGATGATAAACAGTAATAGAAATTTGAGATTGAAATGGCCTTTTCAAGGGAGCAGGTCACACCTATGAAAACACAAGATACATATTTTTTTTAAAGTTTGTCTCTCATTCCTTGATATTGAGCTTCTTCAAGTGTTTGTGCATTAGTCACTTTGACATGTCAAGGATCTCTAACTTTTATGATGATGTCAGCTTGCTGCTAACCTTTTTTGAAAAACCTATTTTAAAAAAAAGTCTCTACTTTACTTTCCCAAGAATGAATATAATTTTTCACAATAGTTATAGAGCTGATGAAATATTAAATGGGTTATGGGAGGAGGGGTTACAGCAGAGGTAAGGTAGTGAAGAGAAGTAGAGGAATGAGGATTTCGGTAATTGGCTACAGTGATAATACTTTGTCTCAGCTCTCAAGAAACAAAAATAATAGGTACTATTTGTTAAGCTGTGCTAAAATTTGGAGAAATAAAATCATTGAGTTTCAGTTTCTTCATCTGTATTTAAGGCCAATGTCTATCTCACAGACTATTGTGATGATAAAATTATATGCTATATACGAAGCTATTCTAAGTTAAAGTATACAAAATCCATAGTTGTAAATTCATAAATTGAGTCTTGCACAAGTTTTTAAGCTGTAGATGTATTTCTGATGTGATGGACACACTAAAAAAATACTATAACAAACAAAAGAAGTCAAGGTTGAAAGGAACACTGCCTAATATGATGTCATCTACATCGTGGAAGACTGAAAGTCTCATGCATTGCAAACCTCAAGTCAAATATGTAATCTCAGGTGCTGTTGATTTATCACCAGCTGTGTTACCACACTCCTTTACATTTTTTATTGCAAATATTATGTTATGTATTTCTAAATTCAAGTCTAAATGGTCAAATGATGACATCAGACTTACAAATAGTAGCTAACACAGCTACTAATAGAGTCACTCATTGAATGAAGAGTTTGAAGTTTTTTTTTTTTCCTAATTTCATTTATGTTAACTACTTTCATTGTAGTAAAGTTTTAGGTAGGCTTGTAAACTTTTCCTGCTTGTTTACAGTACTAAAATAAACTCCCTGAGCTATTCTTTTCTCTCTCATGTCCACTTACAAATGTTGCATGATAAATACTCCAGAAAGAGTCTGATATCGATATTGGGTTTAATGTTAGAGTTTTCATTCCTTCTAGTTTCCCAGTTTAAATACCTTCAAGTTCTCTTAGATTGTAGCCTTTCTGTCCACATATTTATGCTCATCAAGTCCTATCAATATTTCCTTTTTATTTTTTTGACTCTTCTAGTTTATTGCTGATTTCATCAGATTTTATCCAATAATCTTCTGCACAAACTTTCTAAACTCAGTTCCAGGATACTGCAACAAGCCAACAAGTTGACTCCAGCAAATATTTTTTGACTTGGGGCAGGGCGATTTGTGGTATGAGTAGTTTTCTTTCCTCAGAGAGACCTTTCAGTGGGGACATTTGGCCTAAGACCTGAATGACGGAAAGGCATCAGCTATTTGACGAGTTAGGGTACACATGCTCCAGGGAAAGGGGAGTAGGAGAAAAGGCTGTAGAGCCAGCGTGGTGTGTCTGAGGAGAAGAAAGTCAGCAAAGACGACATGGGGAGTGAGAAGCGATAAAAGCAGGTGGGTGGGAAACCAGATCGCACAGAGACACATAGGAGTTGGCAGCTTTTCCAAGTGTGCTGAAAAGTTATCTAGGGATTTTAAGCGAGGAGAGTGACAGGACATGATTTACTTTTTCAGTGGTCACTCTGGTTGCTGATGGATGGATGGGGAACCCTCAAAGAACACTTTAGGGTGTTCTTATCTTCCTCTGAACTCGCTGGCATTTTCTCACTTCCTTAGCTTTTAAGTATACACAATTTGTATTATTCTACTTTAGGTGTGTAGCACACAATTTTACTGAATGCTCTTTGATGGACTTCACATCTTGGCCTCTGTATCTTGACTCCTTCGTGCTCTCCACAGCATTAGCAAAATGCTTTGCACCTAACAGGTACGCATCAGAGAGTATAATAATTGTTGTGGAGCTTTATTAGGTAAATTATCCTTCCTAGCAAAACAAATAAACTTGAGACCTCCAGAGGTGAATGTCCCAAGTAGGAGGTGGCCCTGTAGATTAGTTCATCCTAACAATTGGGAGCAGTTTGAAGATACGGTCTTTGAGTTCTTTATGTGCACTGAACCTCATTCTATTCTGCCGTCTAATAGAGTTGATCAGCATGGTGAGAGCTTACCCAAAGTTTGCTGAAAATCATCAAAGGCTACACTTAAGATTTGCACATGTTATTATAACAGATTTACCCCCAAAAGAAAAAGAGAACAGTAAACAAAATTTGCATTCTGACTGATGACATGCACGCTGTAGTATTTAGGGAGAAGTATACTGATGGCTGCAACTGACTTTGAAATGCATCAAACATAAGATGGACTGATGGATGGGTAGAAAGTTGGATAGATGGATAGATGTGAAAAGGCAAGTATAGCAGAACAGAGTCAAAGAAATGGGTATATAGGTATTTGTTGTTAAATTATTTAAACCTTTCTGTACATTTGAAATTTAAAAATAAAATATGGTAAAAAGTTGAAGGTAATATCTGAAAATATGCTGAAAAATTAGTTGAAAGGGATAAGTGAAAAAATCATATTAAAATGAAGTTTATAGTCATTGTACTTTCAGTTTCATGTATACGAGCTGTCAGGAAATCTGATTGTTACATACAATACAGATTTAGTCTATTAATTAATGACTTTGAAAAAGGGCCCAGGAAGTACTGTAATCAATTCAACTTCCTATTGGCTTCATATGTTAAGAGTATGGGTTACATTCACCTTTGTATTCTAAATATTGGCCATGTCTCTGCTAAAATTTTCTATAGAATTCAGAAAATAAGGTTAAACATTAAATCATTATCAAAATTTAGTATTTTGAGGTGCTTAATGATAACTGATCAAAATAAATACATATTACTTATAGGGCAGTATATTCTTGCCTTAGTATTTCATCATAATAGCAAAAAGTACAATCAATTGAATACAGCAACAATCTCTCCCTGATACGCACTTCTCTCTCCCCTTCTCCCCTCTATTCTCCCCCTTTCTCCCACTTCCTGCATTTAAATAGGACAGGAAATGACTGACATTAGTGCAAGATTAAAATTCGATAACTAGATTTGTCTTTTAGTATGAAATCTCTAAGAACCTGAACCACTATTGAGTTACTGTATGGTATAAATAAAGATGAACAATTTTTCTCAATTTGCACAACTTTTGGTTTCTTCCTTTTTCATCATTTAAGTTCTAGACAGTTTATTTTAATGTATTGGTTTTATGAATGATTTAAATGGAAAAAAATCATTCTTTAATTTTTCTTTTAAAACAACAGAACGCACATTCTCACATTAACACTTTTTACCCTTGGAAATATGAATGGAACGCCTAAGCAAACGGTACTTTTAACTTTCAGTTTGTATTGCTGACTATCGATATTTTTGAAGATGACTTGGAGTGACAGCACAAAAGTATTCCTGCTTCAGCTGTACCAACCCGTGCACAATCTTTGAAGCCAGTGGAAGCTTTAGGTTTTTAAAAGGTCTGCCCAGGTGTCAATAAATATGAGAAATGGGCTCAGAGTTGTATGCGAATGAATAGGTTGCATGCATTTTAAGGCAGTCTTACAGAAACCATTGAGAGATCTGGCATTCTTAAAATTGAGCATATGTCATATCAACATTTCCAGTACAAAGTATTTTGTTACTGTTGCTGCAATCTCAATAGCCCCATGCAAAGGTACATCATTGAACCAGAGCATATGGGAGTGGCTATTCTGTTATGCTGAGCTACTGCCTTACCTTTTTCTACACATTTGCCAATAGAAATTTCTGCTCTGGAAATTATACTGTAGCAAAGAAAGAAGTAAATACATGAGGTGGATTACATTTCTCAGAACATATCAATATGAACCAGTGCTGCTGTCTGTTTCCTGAGACTGCTGAATCAATACAACACATATGCACCTATGCTTTGGGAAAGCAGTCACTCTTTAAATTGCCCTTTCTATTTACAATTACTTAATTACTTTATTTTGCCAAAAATAAAGGTCATTAAAATCATCTTGAAGCTTGACTTAAATTTCAGAAGTATCCTGCAAGTTGTACCGCCTTTAACTGTGTTCCATTGAACACATTTAATGGATGTAAAAGCTCACAAGTGATGATATAAAGGATAATTTACGCTTGCAATGCATTTTTGTCCAATTAATAGATTGCCTGTGTGTTGCATATTTTGCATGACAAAAGAGCAGAATATTAAACTGCCATTCATAATGAAAATGCACTTTGCAAATTAAAAGTGCCGAAACAGAAATTTTTCACCCTGTTTAGGAAATAAACAGTCCTTAACCAATTAAACTGCATTGTAATAATTCTATGATTTATTGCAAGTTGTTTAACTTTCAAAACTCGGCTAACCCATATTAAGGTCACAATCCATCATGTCTTGCTTGGAAAGCCAGCAAATAATGGCTGTTGTATTAGCTGCTTTTGATGATAGTATGAAAGAAGTATTAGCACTTGTCAACAAAACTGCTTACAACATAACATTAGCATGCATGGGCTGCTGTACCTATTTATTATTCTGGCAGCTTCACACATATTGTTACAAGCTTATAAAACATTTTGTCGGGTGGAAACCGAATGTACACTGTTTGGTTTTCTGATAGACTGGCAGCATAAATGTCTGGGCTGACTTAGTTTAGTTTAAGTGTAAATAGAGACACAAATTCTTCAACCTGTTCTCTTATTGATACTGAAAAGTGCTGAATTATTCAGCATCCAACTCTTCTGTTTGTGTCTATCACAGTTATCAATTACCCATCAGTCTTCTTGTCAAAACAGAATGGATTAATCTGGCTGAAAATAAGACAAATAAATGGATACTATAACAGGGGTGCAGGGTTGCCAGACTGTCAAAGGGAAATCCAGGCAGTGACATTTGCCGTCAAAAATGGGGATATCTGGCTTAAGTGAGCAAATGATTCCCCTTTATGAGCCAAGAATGCACTTAGCTCACCGTAAGTAAATTAATCTGCCTTCGTTGACTGCTAATGCATTAGCACCGAAGTAATAGTTCAATTGCTGAAATTCCTTCATGTTTAAATAATTTTGGTCATCGTTATTGTTTCTCACAGGAAATGCAGATACATTCAGAGACTTTATCTTGGTAAAGAGAGGGTTGGTTGCCTGGTAAATAAATGGACCCACTTAGCAACGAAGTTATTGCTGATAGTTCCGTGCCACTCCACAGCTCTCAGCTGATGTGATGCTAAGTAACTCTGCACAGATGGCTGGTGGAACCCATCCAACATCTGCAGCGTCCATCCTTGTTTTCTTTCCCAAACATTTTATTTGGAAATCTTGTTTGGCAAACTTCCTGAGACTCTGCCTAGCTGTTCAAAGTACATATTTCCAATCTATCTCATTTGGCCCTTGTAGAAAGAAAGAGCCAGCAAAGTGCCTTCTTACTTGGCACAAAATTTGCAGCCACAGACTGAAGCGAGTTTTAGGTTCCTGGCCAAAAATTTACAAGAATGTTATCTAAGATGCTTCCATACTGGACTGTTTTACATAGTCATCATTAACATCTGAAGCCTTCACATCATGACAGGATCAAAGCTCCCCAGTCTGTATCTGCTGATAGCTTAACTTTGCCAAAGTTCCCTCTCATTCTTATCTTCCTAGGCATTTGTGTCATAACTACTGTGGATGCGGTTCTTATTTAGACTGTGAGATGGTGAGTTATTAAAGGAGAGCCACCTGCCAGAATATGCCTCCAGCCACCTGATGATGAATGAACAGATTGCTTTTGATGAGTCATCATCTTTCTTCTTCCAGTAGTTCGTGTAAAGAATTTTAAGAATTTAAAAACCAGAAACAAAAACCTTCCTATATTCGAGGAGTTCAAAAGAGGTCACACTAATAATTAAATTCCAGGTACAACTTCTACAATTCTCCTAAAGACTTTGACAGACTGGAAATTTCGGTCTCACATTCCCAGAACATTACCTTAAATTTCTCCTCAATGTAAATCAATTTCCCAGAACTTCAACATTTAAAGGAAATGCTCTAATTGGCCTGGTCACAATTCTGCTAAATCTCATTTGCTTGGTATATAATCCCAAAACTATGGAAGGCAGCTACTTAAAATGTGCAAACACTGAAACTCCTCTTGAAATGAAGCAGTATTTTTGTTACCAATTTGTTTTACTTTGTCTCTTTTGACCTCTTTTATTATAAATAACCTATTTATATGGAAAGGTAGCATTGTACAAATTCTATATGGCCTAAGTGTTTTCAAAGTTTTAATTTTTTTTCTAAAATTAATTCTTTGCAGTACTAGCAACTAAGGTCATTGATAGGTGTGTATAACGACTTTATTTCCAAATTCCAGATGCCAGCTCTCATTCTGTGAGGAACATTTCGAAATACATGCCTGCCAAGTCTAAACATTCTTTCCCTCCGGTTCCGTTAGTTGCTGTAAGTCTGCTTTTGCAATGTCTCTTCTGTTATTCCCCACTCAGTTACGACTATCACCCTGCTGTTGCCGTCCCTGCCGATTCATTCTTACGTTCTTGCACGCACTATTCATTCATACAGCAATTCTGAGTGCCTAACATGAGCGGTCTCTCTGCTTCGCAGTCTTTCCTCCCACTTTAGTCTTTTGTCGTCAGCCTGAAATGCCTTCCGCCATCCTACGCGTCCCTTAAATATCAGTTCAAATGCAACCTCTTTGTACATTTTTCTGATTCCCTCACTCACATGTGATTTCTTATTTTTTCAAGTCTCTTGAGCATTTTTCAATTTCCCTTATCACAAGATGATAGAAATCCTATCTCTACCATTTGCTCGCTATGTGACTGTGGGCAATTTATATAACCAACGGAAGTCTCAGTTTCTCCTCAAAAATTGGGAGTATTATTACCACATAGGGTGTGAGGTTAAATGAGATAATGCATGTAAAAAACTTGGAGCAATGTTTGTGAACATTCAAGTTCTTACTTGTTATATTTGTGTATGTAGCAGAAATTTATGTCTGTTTTACATCTGTATGTTGATAAATAACAATTGTTCGGTGTTTCTCAGGAGCTTTAAACTAGATTTATCTACTTGTCCCAGGTGGTGGGCCAGGGCATCAAATTCTGGGCTAAACAATCTGGAGCCACACTGCCTGTCTTCGTATCTTGGCCCTTGCTATTTACTAAATCGGTTTTGTTTTTTCTTAATGGAAAGTCAAGCAGTTAAAAATTTCTATAGCTCATAGATAGATGTTAAGATTAGCTTAAAGTAAAATACTTAGATTGGCTGGCCCATAGCAAGGCCTTTCTATAAACATAACTTGTCATTATACTAGAAGGGTTCTAAAATGCTGCTTGATCTAACTCTAGTTGGTAAAAATGGACCATTGAAATGAATGTATAATTTCCTGAATTATCACATCCTCCTAAAGGCCTTCCTGAATAACACTTGCACAGTCTCAGTCTATCTTGTATCTTCCAGACTGACTAAAACTGCCAGATGATGCTTTCCATTACATCACTCCCCAGACAGAGGGCGGTCCACATTCCCCATCTACTGAACTTCAGACACCTCCTTCCAGCTTCCAGAGTGCTTCGTATTCAATCCCCTGCCCCAAGTGTTACCTTGTTTTCTTCTCAAATGTATAAAATACTAACACCTAGCTACCAAAACAGATATGAGGATTATAAGTAACATAAAGAGAGTAAACTTTAGATACCTCACCCCTCCAATTAATACTGTGAAAATAATCAAGAAAACATCATTTAAAATGGAGTCGAGAAGCCCCGAAGAAGTAGTATCCCACACATGTACCATTTATTGTAGCACACACAACCAACAGGAAGAAGGAAGGATATTAATCACATGGGAATTTCATCTGCTTTTGAGAAAATAGAGGCGGATCCCTGCCTGCCCTGGCGACTACGCACTAACCACCACTTGCAGCCAACGAGAAACCGCTGCAGCCTCACATTCAGGTTCCCCATTGACCTTTCATCCAAAACAACCTTCCCCCATTTTGCTCTAAAACCTAATAAAAGCAAGCCCCTGTCCTTTGTTCTTTGGACTTGCCTATGGCTTTGCCATTGCTTGCTTGTTCCAAATTTCAATTCCCCGCTATTGCCCAATAAAACCAGTTTGCTTATTGCTGTAAAATAACTGGCTGCTCTAAGATCAACAGTATGAAACCATATTAATATAACAGCCTATCATTCATATTCACACTGACACAATCTTGATAACGCTGTCTCTAGATTTATGTTTGTGTTGGGAACTCATGTTCCCATTTAACATTCCTCATCATATAATTAATTCTTTAAGAGTAGTATACATACTAATCTCACTATAGGTAAACTTAACTAAATGCTTTGTCATGAAATCTGTAGAAGCCCAAACATACTGACATTGGAAATTATCTTTCGCATGAAACACTGGCCTCTCTTCTTCCTCTCATTTAGAAAATTGAAGGCCGAAGGCTAAAAAGTCCCTTGTTAAAGATAAAATGTAGAGGTTTGGAACAACTATGCGCTTGGCTTGCCTCCTGCTTTTTGAATTCTAAAAATGTATTTCAAGATAGTGAGGCAGTGTTTTGCAAGATATCTAATGAAAATTTCTTCTAGAGCAGTCACAATTATCATGCCAAAATAAGTCTCATACAGAAATTATCTCCAAATTTTTAAGAAATCCCTCAGCAAACACTTGTTCTGGTTCGATGTATCCAGACTTGTTTTGAAAAATGAGTAGTCTAAAACTTAAGCAGAATTTCTGAGTAGAGAAATCACAATAAAATATAGAATTCCTAGGTTTAAAAAGGAAGCCAATTTGAACCTATGTTTTGCTTTATTTTTTGAGGACAGTCTAAATTGTTCGACCTTGGCTCTTCACTGACGAGTCGTTTCTAGCTATGAATATTTTCATCCTTCCAGGGAGACAATCTAACCTTCTAAGTCAGAGTTAGCATGCCAGGGTTAAACAACTCTGTGGGCGGAATACGAAGACAGAGGAAATTGAAAACTTTATATGACTAACATATGACTGAAATGACAGTACCACATATGGTGGTGAAGACAATTCAATTTCTACCATTATGGATTTGTCTTTTAGTACAAAAGAGATCTTAGGAAACCACAATTAATACCACTGACTTTTTGAAGAAGGAGAGGCAAAGAATATTTTACTCCAATCTCTTTAAACTCTTATTAGAAGGCTGTTGAGAAGTCCTGACTCAGTAACTTTTCAAGTTAACTAGTCCTTTAAAAAGGTTTCAATGTGACCTCAACTCTGCATGACACAGATTCATAATCGGTCTTCCATTTGGAAAGCCAAGCTTTACAGAAACTCCGTGAATAATGTCACAATAATGGTATTTCAGTTCAACAATGAGGTTTCCTCCCATATACATAAAACCAGACCCTGGGAACAATTTTCAGGAGCATTTTATTGTTTTGATGGGACAATAAAATATGAGGTTATCATACTAACAGTGAGCTACTTTTCTCCTTCTGGCAGGAACAAGTACAGCAAAATCTTTTCCTAAGTGACAAACTGGACAAGATCTTCTCTCTGTTCTGTGTACAAAGTGTCTACTTAGAAGTGGGATTCCCAGAGCAACAGTTTCTACCACATGTTGTGAAGGAGGTTAAAAGTATATCTTTTATCACAGAGCACTAGTGCTGACAAGCTCATGATACATAGCAAACCAAGACTGTTCCTCTCTCTGCTCCTTCTCCTCAGCTCTCTAATTTACCACACATAGTTTGGGGGTAGAAGGGCTGGGGCAGGTGGGATGCATATAGTAAATAAGCAAATAAAAATCCATAGGAATACTCTTACAGATAAAAACTGTTCAATATTTATTACTTTTACAGTAATTGTCCCTTTCATTCATAAACTATTCTAGTAGAACTTTGCCATTATAATGATCACTCTGCTATAACACATATGTATAGCAGATGTTAGTTATCTCATATAATCCAAAAACATGTTCTGTGAGTGAAGTATTAATGTTTTCATATCTGAGCAAAACTGAGGCACAGAGAGTCATATAGTTAGCATGTGGTAAAACCGAGATTCGTACCCACTGCAAATGCTCCTTCCATGCAATGCCACGCTGCTTCAATTAGGTAAGGCCAGCTACAGAATAAAGATGTCATTTATTCCAAGAAGGGGCAGAAATACAGTTTGATTGGAAGGTGGAAGGAATTTGATCATTTCTTTGTTTTTATTTCCACTTTACTCTTATACTCTTTATTTTCCTCAATCCTTCATTTTCCCCATGTTTTTCCCGATTGAATAAATAAGAAGATTGGGTCTAGGGAGGAAATGGTGGCAAATGTGTGCAGTTTCCTACTTAGTGGAATATGGTGGAAGCTCCTGAATTGCCCCTGACACGCAAAAAATACCTCCCATCCACCTGCCATAGCCGCTGAAATTCCCGCTATTAGTCAGTCGCTCCTTTGGACTAAATGTACTTTGTCTCCAAAAGCTGTCTTTTAACATGGAGGTTTATCACATTATTTACAACTTTTTCTAAATCTTATGAGCCCAATGTAATCAATCACAGACCTTGGTGGGTAATACAGCAGCAGGAAAGGTTCAAACAGGCCTTTTGGAGCCAGAGAGTAGAACAGTTCTTAGAGTAAAGGAAACGTGAAAGTAGAACACAGGAAGAGGCAATAGTGTTCTGTGCAAAGTAATCTTGAAGTGCATCTGCCTTTTATTTAGTGCTGCATGAATCCAGAGGAAAATGAGACCTGTGCAGGCTTTTAAAAGGTTTCATTTCAGCTTAGACGTCAGGAAGCCTTCCCTGACTTCTCAAAAACCAAATTGCAAATCTCTGCTCTAAGCACTTGTAAAGACCTGTACTCCCTTAACATAGCACATCTTCTTTTGCTATCTTGTCTGTCTGATTCTATCACTAGACCATAAGTTCCTTGAGAACATTCCTCTCTCACTTCTTTTCTTCCTACCTTTCTTCATTCAAGAAGTACTTCTAGTGTGTAAAGTTCAGAAGAAAACTATATAGATTATAATATCCAAGTGGCTGGAATTTATTTCATTTTTAATTTGGAGGCCCTGTGTAGCTCAAGTGTAAGAAAAAAATCAAACACATGCTTCTACCTCAGCATTCTGGAATTAAGTAGACACCTTTCAGTATAAGGCCATGGACAGTTATTGGAAAAATGTAAAGGGGAATAATGAGTATATTTAAAAAAATATTTTTGAGGTAAGACTAAAACTTCTTAGAAATTTTTCATATTTGTTAGGTTACTAAGAAAGTACTTCATAATCTTGACTCGAAAACTGTGTAGATAGGTTCAAAATGTTCAAAATGTAGAAGGTTTTGGGAAACCAAAGAAAGCAAAAAACACAGAAATAGAAAATGGAAGCAGAAGAACCATAAACTAATGGATCTTAGTGTATTGCTAAATACAAAACAGTGCCAAGTAAGAAGCAACTCGACCAATGGTTGCCAGGTGGGCGGGGGGTTGAGGATTGAGTGAAAAGGGAGAAGGGATTAAGAAGTACAAACTGGAAGTTAAAAAATAGTACTACAGGTATGTACACTACAGCATACAGAATATAGTCAATAAAATTGTATTAATTGTATGATGACAGGTGGGTGCTACCCTTATCAGGAGATCACTTTGTAAGTTATATAAATCTTTAACCATCATGCTGTACACTCAAAACTAATATAAATCGAATGTCAACTGTGATTTAAAAATTTTTAAAAAGCAACTTGACAGTGATTATTGAGAGCCAATAACCATTCCAAGAGAAAAGTTAAGACACAAACAACCAAAGTGTCTCATAGATAAGACTTTTTTTCTTTTTGAGGTTCTGTCAGTTCATTATCTCACTTGAATTATAAAATGCCCTCTTTGTCCTGATCAGAGAAATCCTGTTATGACACAAACCCCTGATCACCAGATTCTCTCACATGACCCCATAATGTCATTGTACTTACTGACCATTGGGTAAATCATCATGGCCATCAACAAATAGAATAGATTTGCCTTGAGGAAAGCTCATCAGTGAATGACAGTGTAAACCAAAGCCCTGTAACCTGTTGCAATTCTGAACTAGATTTGGACTTAGGCTACTCATAAGTAATTTCTGGCAACTCACCACGATCTATAAAGCAAAATATAGTAGAAGGTGGGTGTCAAGGCATAGACTCCATTAGTGGCAGAGCAGGATGCTGCTGAATGGCAGAAAGGCCTTGCTGCAGGGTGGATTCACCTCAAAGAAGCAGACCCGACAGCGCTGCTCAGTGTGGTGCGCCAGTGAGCAGCCCTGAGCTAGTTGTCTTTCCCTCTTTTAAATCAACGATGCAGGGGTTACACAGATGCTTGCCAGATTTCCATTCTACTTCCTTAAATAAACCTGCAATTTCAATCTGCTCTGAACTATTGAAATTGCTAATTTCTAAGTCTAAAATATGGTTGAATATCGAGAATTGGATATGGTTCGACCCGTTGGTTAAACTGTCATGCTGATTTGGTACTACAATTTAACTATGGGAAGAAAACAAAAATTCAAATGTGAACACTAAATGCCTAATATTTTTTTCCCCAATGAAGCCCTATTGGGTTAAAAGAGAAGGCAAGTTCCTTTTAGCTGCAATTAGTATTTGTGGAATAGCTAATCACATAGTGCTATGAAGTATACACAATACACAGAAGAGACCAACATTACCCTTGAGGAATTTATCCCCTGTATGTGAAGATTTGGCTAAATATAGAACAAAAATAGTATTTCCATTTTCTACACAGCGGACAAAAATGTCTGCATTGTAAAGTGCAACCGATCTTTCATAAACTATATTGATGCCGGCACCACACATACTCAGAAATATCATTACTGACCTTACTTTTAATCCACACCTGCCCCACTTTACACACACACACACACACACACACACCACACACACACACACACACACACACCATTCTAACTATATAAGATTTTAGATTTCTTTCCAGGGCTGCCTACATAATTTACAGGAACGATGAGAGATCACTTGTTAAAAAATAATTAAGAATTCTAACATGGTGACAGGAGAGCATTAAATTGGGGCCTTTTAAGGATGGAACCCTTTGTAACCACCCAGCTTGCATGCCCAGGAAGCCAAGCTTGCTTTTTGCTGTTTCTCGTAGATGCCAGGCTCATTCCCACCCGAGGGCTTTGGCACCTACTATTCTCAACTCTGTCTAAAGAAGTCTCTCTTTTTGGGTCACTTTCAGAACACTATTTTGCTTTCTTTCCAACACTTTGCTCTATTATTTTCTTGCTAATTTATTTACTAACTTATCTGTTTCATTTTTCTCCACTGGGATATAAACTCCACAACAGAAGTGACTTTCTCCTGTTCACTTCCCCTTGTTTGCACAGCTCCTTAAACATATACTTGGTACATAGTAGATGTCCATAAATATGTTCTGATGAATAAGTGAACGAACTAGATTATTTACAAAATATTTCGAATTTATAAAATACTTTCACTGGCCTTCAAGTTTTTATGTGTTCCAACAGACTCAGCTAACACACATATATATACATCCAAACACAGGAATGAACCAAGGAATGAAATTCAAAACTTCACCAAAGATATAGATCAAAAATGGAACTCCCATTCAGTTTCGATTGCTAAGTGATTTATCTTTAGAAATCATACTGCGATCTAAAGGGCAACCAGCTTTTGGAGCTAATTCTGCTAAGAATCTCGTAACTTTAAAAACTTTAAGTAAAATGAAAAGTAGGCGTGTATTTAAATATTGACAGAAAACATCTCACAACGAAGCGAAATGACCCAGACAGAAAAAGTTAAAAATCACATGATATCACTTATGTGGGATATAAGCCTAAAAGGAACAAATGAACAGGACAAACAAATAGAGACTCATGGACATGGACTACAGACTAGTGGTTACCAGAAGGTAGGGAGTGGGGAAGGGGGAAAGTTGACGGGGTAAAGGGGGTCAAATATGTGGTGACAAAAAGAAATCTCACTTTGGGAGGTGAACGCACAGTGTGTGTGTGTGTGTGTGTGTGTGTGTGTGTATGTACATATATATACATACACACACACACAGTTAAAGTGTACAGATGAAACTTATTGGATTTTGTTAACCAATGTCATCATAAAAAGTAAATTAATTTATAAAAATAATTTCTAAGCAAATATGGTTATTTTTTTATTGCAACTGCACCTATGGTCGATAAGAGAATATAATTATTAAGACACTATTAAATGCTTTATTAGAAAACTGAATGCAGCCATATTTTCTCTCACAGAGCTAATACTCACTTTTAGAGTAGTTAAATAGAAAAAAAATCAAAATAATTATAAAAGGTCACAAAAACTAGAACTTTAATTCCTTGCAGGAATTGCTATCATGAAAATATCTTTAGTTGAATTAACCTGAAGCGCATGTTAGATTACAAAGCCTTCTGTAACATACTTATTTAATTATATCTTTTGAATTTAAGAGTTAAAGATAATGGTCCCCCAAGTCTCGACTTTGCTTTCCATGGTTCAATTGGTCCTGACTGGAGCGTTGGCACTGCATGCAAATCATTTTTTGGTGGTTTCATAGTTTCCATCTACAACTAGAAATTAACAAAACCACTTATAAGCACTGACTGTTGAAGACATTTCTACATATCCAATGAGATACGCAATGCAGGCTAAATAGGAGAGCATTTGCAATTTAAAATATAATTTTCCATAATGAAAATATAAAGCAGTCGTCCTGTTTTATTCAGCATGGCAGGTTAGGAATCCCCGTGAAGCTACATTGAAGCAAAGAGTAGATTAATAATTTAATTTGGTTCAGAACTATGCAATGGGGGCACCGCAACCTTTTATTCTGTAACCAGCCGCTGACCCTAATATGGATGAACCAATTAGACATCTCTATTTAATTGTTGGGTGACCCCTCTAAAACTCACTAGGAATTTTCATTTTAAACAACACTCAACAGTCAGAAAGAACCCTAGTTATCCCCCTGGTGGAGGTGGTTGATTTGATAGAAGCACACAAAGGAGTTCAGCAAATGAGAGGAGTGGGGGGATTGCAAGATCATTTTAGACTGTTCTGTAAAAGAACGTCTTAATATAATGAGGCTTTTTTTAGTCTCCCTTGGCAGAGCATCAGCCCTTTCAGATAACCCCACACAAAGCAAATACCATTCGTCTGAAGTTACATTTGCTCCTTGTTATCACAACTTATGCCACTTAATTCATTATTCAACGAATTCACTTTCTTGTTTATTAGATGCAAGGTAGCCGCTATCCCTAAAGGCCATGTATGCAAAAGACTGCTTGTAATCCTGTCACTTCAAACCTCTCTAGGCTCTAACATTGCTTCAGGAATTAGGAGAAAAGAAGCAAACAATTTAGATTTATTCCTGATGATATTAAATCTGTACATGATGGAAGAAATAAGAAAGAAATGCTAACCTGAAATTTGTTGATTTGGAAAGTGGCTTTAGAAGCTCTTTACATGTAAAAGTTACTACATTCACTTGCCTCCCATAACAAACACCTTGAATTATTCTTCCTACATTAAAGAGGAATAAATTAAATGCATTTGTTTTTTGTACAGGTTGCCTGTAAAATCAGGTAATATATCTCATTACTGCATTTCAAAAATGCAGGCCATCTTAACAGTTCACATGCTGAAAACAGATATTAAACATACTTTAAAATTTGATATCTGATGTTTCAAGGCTTTTGGGCACCATTATTTAAGTATATTTCATGTTGAATTAAAAAATGTATTGAAACTGGTTTTTAATATTTTGAGTATTTTTGGTTGTCAATAACAAGATGTGATAAATATATTCTAAATAATACAACTATTTGAACTCATAACAGAATATAATCTAATGGTCAGAGATATTTCAATTTGGTAATCTTATGCTATTAAAATCATTAAAATGTAAATGAATTACTGAATTAAACAACTTTCACTGCACTCTTAGCACAATTAATATTGTATAAAATTATCTGCGTAATTATACACAGTATGTTTACACAAAACATCCAGGAAAAAGCCACAAATCAGAGGCTGAGTGTAAAATATTTTAAGCTGTGTGCTGAAGACTTCTAAATATGGAAATTTAAATGGTTGTTTTAGTATTGGTGCTTTCTGTAACTGCAGACTGTTCTAAATTTTATGCTTTACTTATTTAAATGCTAAAAACCTCTATACTTATTTTTTAAATTTTCATAAATATATATAAATATATATGAAATATATCTAGACAATGTATTTTAAACCTATGTGCATCATTCACAAACTAAGAGGCGTTTATTTTCTTCTATTAATTTACATTATGAGCTAACTATTTGAGATTCAACATTAGTTCATCAACAAATGCCACAGAGAATATTTTAATGCAGCGTAGTGTATACACATATGCCTACGACAAAAGACTCGATGTCTCTAGGAAATAGGAACCACTTACAGGGAACCTCATTTTGTGAATAGAGTTGTGACTAATAAAATAATGTGTCCAGAATTACCTGTAACTATTCTAAGGAAGGAAATACACTTGAAAACTCACATACCTAGTAACCGTATATTATTGTAATTATTGCCATTCTTCCAAAGCATTACTCATATTAATATAGGGATGCACAAATTGATTCACTGGAATAATTAACCTTTACTGGCAGAACTACCTTAGGTACAGATTAATGTTTTCTATTCAGCTTAAGACATAAACCTACCAGAGAAGTCACGTTCATTAAATATACTGCAAAAATCAATTGTTTCCTGCTCCTCTGAGGAATTAATATCAATGATGAAGTTGTACAGTATTTTTAAAAGCTTATATTCATCTGTCTATGCCAGTTAAACAAAAACAGCAAAATAGAGCAAAATTAAATTAACAAAGAGTGCTAATAAAATACAACTTTTCTGTTGATATCTTAGATATATAACTTTATTCATTATTGTACAACTCTTGGTTTTTCTACATGTGGGAGATTTAAAAAGTCACCCAGTGATTTTTATAGTGCAACCGTATGCTAGATAAAGATATTTAAGCTGTCAGTATAAACTGCTTCTGTTTTCATTTTGCATTTAATTTCAATGCCAGACTCAAGGCATAAATTTTTCATCACCTGCAATGCTATGAATAAAAGATTAAAAAAAGAACTGAGAAGAAATTCTAACACATGCAGTGTATGCAGCACATTGTGCAGACACAGTATTCATAACTAGATGTTTAATTTCCATCTTTTTTTTTGACGTCAAGAACATTATTATTTGAGTTAATACATCATGAAGCTAATTTCCAGTATTTTTGCTTTGCAGAATTCAAGTTTATTTAGTTTGGGCCAAATAGGCCATTCATTCCACTTGAACCTGAAGTATATACCCTAAGATTTACATACTACTTTGTTAGCACTGCAGGATTCTATTATTCTCGTATTTCTAGAAAGGGAATATTTCAACATCATGTATTTTTTGTGTCTTATTCCATGAAATAGCACGTACATTAACCTTGTCTGAAAGTTCAAAGAACTAAGAATTACAGAAATGGTCCTACCTAATCTCAGTTCCTCATTAAGCTTGCTTCATGTTCTCAGCCGAAAGTATAATCAATCCCAAGAGGTGAAGTTATGAGCTCAGGATTCAGGCATTTTTTTATTTAGTACTTAGGACTGTTTTCTGTAGCACAATGCAAGTCCATTGTTACTTTATTAGTCTCCAAAGGACATACAGACCAGAACAATTTCTAATTCTCGCCAATAGACTCTTAGCGAGCAGGAGATATACAAGAGCCCTCCCTAATCATCAGGAGGAACTTGGGTTTATTAGCCTTGTCATCCTAAAACTTCACTTTCTTAGAGCAGTCAAGAGCCTGCTGAGGACTCTGGGCCTGTCTGGGGGCAGAAAGAATTAGTCTCTCGAATATTAGTGACATCTAATAATGTCTAGCTTATTGTCTTTGGCTCTAATTACTCAAAATAATTTTTGTGGTCGTTGAAATTAAATCTAGGGAAAGCTTTGGGAAAAAAAGAAAAAAACCCAAACCATGTTCAGATACATTATTAGCAATGTGGTATACAATTATCTCAGTTCGTTAGCTGATAGTGCTAATGAGACCAAGGCCATTGGTTCATTTCTGGGAGGGGGCGGGGGGAAGGTGGGGGAAATTAGCATTTCTTTGTTTTCCATGGTCACAGATGAATATCTCATCTTGTCCAGTCAGTCTTAGTGTTATGGGTCACCAAAATAACCAGATGAGAGAATGGGAATGAATCAGTGCAAATCCATCCCTCCAACTAGGCTCTTGAGGGCATCAATATCATCTTTTATGAACATCATACAAAAAGTAGTATTTTCATTATAAAACATTATTTTGACTTATTGTTTATGACTGTAAAGCAAGCACTTTATATCTTCAAAACATTTAATGGGCTTTAATTAGCTAGACTTCAGAACATTTCTATGATATTGGCAAGTTTAATTAAGCTTACTTTATAGATGACAAATCTCAAAACTGAGAGGTTAAGTCACTTGTCTGAGGTTACATAAAATGTCAGGGGCATTTCTCAGATTAGAATCCCTGTCTTCTGTATCTCATTCCATCATGGTACCCATGAGACTGTTCTGCCTCTGTGGAAACAGCCTGAAGCCACAGTGATATGTCACCATATTATCACATTATTTTTCATTATGCTAGAATACAAGCTTAGTGAAAAGACATGGTGAGCCAAGGAGTACAGATGTATCTCCCTTTAAGCAACAGAAATGTATGTAAATTTGGATTTGTTAGTAGATAAATTAGAGGGTATCATGTATCACATAGTCTATGCTACCTCATATTGTTATTAATCACTTTTTTCATGCCCTAACTTCCCAACTACACAGTAAGCATAGAGACCAAACCATCTTTTATATCTCTTTGAATCCGTAGTAGGTATAATAAATATTTATTCATTATAATGGCATTTGATTGGAGGGTGACAGGGGAATATAAGATTTCATATGCTATGGGAATGGCAAAATAGGGGATGAGATAAGCTTCATGATGGTGGGCAGAAATGGATTTTTCCTACTGAGCCTATATAATCATAACAATTCTAGTTTGATGTATTATATGCAAAAACTTTATAAGAACACCTAACACATATCCTGGATACAAAGCATGAAGAGAAACTAGAGAGATAACACACTTAAGGAAAATTCTTGCCAAAAGTAGAATGCTTAAACAGCCGGATAGAAGAGGCAGCTTGAGGTAGCTATGGAAGGTAGAGATTTCACTGTACAACCTAATAAATAGCACCCTGCCCATGGGGAAGTGGTGCTGTGAGAAAAATAGTTGCTCAGTATTGTAGAAGAGGAAAATCACATGATGGCAGGGTTGGAGTGGGGTGGAGAAGTAAAGATATTTTATAAAGTACATATAATTTTATAGAGTTATTATTTGTAAGATGTTTTTAAGTTGTACTTTCATCATGCCCGAATCAATCTTATTTAGGATAAAATTAATTAACCTAGAACATTTCAGAAATATGGCAGTTTTGTGAAAGTATGGCTGTAAAGATTTTCTCCCTTGAATAACTGACTTGGATTTGGTTCTCTTAATAAAGGATCAAGTCAAGAACTATTGGGGTTGTCTTGTACAATGAGAAACTATTTTGGAAATAGGTCTTAACACCTATGTGATCCATAAAGGAAACGGCAGACTCAGCAGTAAACTCAAGGTATAATGTGTACGTTCCCCCAGACATGGGCCAATTCAAGTCTTCGATTTCAATAGCCATCTCCTTCCTGTTTCCTGTTCGTGTCGCTCTACCGTCAAATCTCCGGATATTGGGATCCTAAAATGAACAGCCTCCTAAAGTTTATGACTTGTCTTAACAATAACTTCTATAGTGGTTAGGGAAAATCACTTTTATTGCATATAAATATTCTGCACAAACTATTAGAAAGTATAAATTCATTGCTCAACTTTGTTAAAAAATAGAAAAAATTTAAATCATTTACTGCTTATTCTCAGGTGAAATATAGTGCTTACTTTCTTGCTACACAAATTCACAGTATAGTTACATGGTCAATACAGTTCAATTTGCATCTTCTGGATTTTAGAATATTAATGAATTCGTGCTTTACACTATTTGAGCTTTGCCTTCTTTAATGTACTGGGCACCAGTATTTCAGGTACAGTTCCTTCCTATCAGATTTGTGTTTATCACCTAGGAGGCTTCCAGGGTTCTTGAACATCCTGAAAGCATATGCAAATTTTGAAGGTATATGCATATATTGCATGTTTCTAGGCAGAGAGCTTTTCTTAGAACTTCAAAGAATTCCTGTTTCAAAAAAAGGGTATGAGCCACTATTCTAGATCTTTAGCTTGTGTTCATTTCTAAGAAGTTAATATTCATCTCTCTGTAATAAAAGATCTTGCTATATATACATTTTAATTGTTCAATTTAATTGCCTTATGAATTAGTGGGATACTCAAATAAATGAAAAATGTTATATTTTGTTTCTAAAAAGGAAAAAAAAGAAAGGGACACATGGCAACTAAAAGAATTATACTAATTATAATATTTTTATATTGAGCATTGGGAGAGATTAACTGGGGCAGTTAAAGAAACATTTTTCCTTGAGATATTTGAGATAAAAATAAATCCTCTTTCTAAGAGAAATTAGTGTAGTTCTTCCTAAGAAGTAGTGTGCTAGACTAGAAATCTTGGGGTCTTTTCCAGGTTTACTATCTTTTCACTATGTGCTTCTGGGAGATGTAAAATAACTATTTTTGTTCATTGTCAATCAAACACATCACTTCAGACACACGCTATACTTAACTAACCCGTCTTTAAAAAAGGAAACCTATTTTGAACCAAAATACCCCAATCACACACAAACACAGACAGCGGATGAAATGATAGAGAAGTAGGTTCTGTTTAGATTTGTGCCATCAGCTGACTGAGTTCAAAAGCAAGTTAATCTTGCCCAAACCCTTGAGAGTTTTTTTTCCTCCCTCCCAATTGCCTTAAATACAAAAACTCAAATGTTTCTCGCACATCAAAGCTGATTGAAAAATTACAGATTCTTAATCCCTATCCCAGGTCTATGCAAATAGAATTACTCAGGAAGGGCCCTGGGAACCTATAGTGTAACAAGTGATCCAGGTGACTCATAATCATGCAAATTCAGGACAACCAGAAGTATGTGATATTCTTAGTTCTTTAAGATTTTTGGATATTGGCTAATTTATATGTGTTTCCTTCCTTCTAAAGATCTTCAACATATTATATAACTCCCTCAAATTAATTTCACCTGGAGGCTGAAAGAACACATTTTCAATCACGAAATTAATTGTTGACTATGCAACACAGCATTTAAGGAGTTAATTCAAAATTCCATTGCCAAGAAATGTAAAGGAATGGGAAATGTGTATAATTATTTTTTTTCAAAAGCAGCTTTCTATATCATCCTTTAAAAATCAGTACTGATTTCAAAAGGCATTGATAGCACAGGGTCAACATTTTTTTTTCAGTCATGCTGTTGGGGAAACATTAATTTAATATGCTCTTCTGGACAATTGGTTCTATTCAGATCTCACAAAAAAAGGTTTTAATTCAAAAAAAAAAAGAAGGGCACGATATTGATGGAAAATTGTAAAAATATTTATGAGGGTTTTTTTTTTTTAACAAAATTGAGATCCAAAACACTTCCTGTTTCCAATCATGCTTATATTAATTTGTGTTTATTATTTTTTTTCCCAGCATGAAAGTGTCAGGTGAATCTTATACTTAGTTCTATGGTGGCATTTGCTTATTTAATAATTCAATTACATTTGATCACTTGGAGAATTAGATCCATGACTAAAAAACATGTTAACAATGGACATTTTTGCCCTGGGTTCTGTTTTTGCCTAGTCACATTATAATATATTTAAAATAATCTAAGCTTACATATGAAGGAGGAAAAGCAAAGATAATGACACATGTACTGACAAATACCAATGTTTCCCACAACAACATTATGTGATTTTAGGTTTAGATCATTAAATAGTGATTGCAACTAAGCTACAAAACAATAGCAATAATTGGAGAGGTAACCTAATAGTGAGAAGATAATTTTCTTAGGTTTCTATAAGGCAATGCCCAGGCGTACTAATATATTCTTAGATTTTTTCTTTATGCTGGAAATACTACTAAATGGTTGCTATTGCATAACAGTGGACCACTTTATTATAAAAGAAGATTATGCAGCCATTTTGGTATAATCTCTTACTACTCAATTGATAGCTCCACGCTGGCTGGTGTCCAATATAGCCCATTTCATCATTTAAGGTAAAATGAGAAATTGTTAATGTATATTCATCTGCCTTTTTGTTGTTGTTGGAGTACAGAGATTTACTTTTCCTATTTGGTTGACTCCAGTGAGCTAAGTGATTTTCATTTGGGGTATATGGGAACATTTTTAAAAGAGAATTCCTGCAGATTTAGAATTGGTACTTGGATTTTCTTCCAAATTTTATGTGCCAACTTATTTAAATTACTAAGATTAAACTAGCTTTTGATCTCTGATCATCATTTTATCTATGGCAGGAAGCTAGCTCTACTATTTCTTCACAATAATTTTGTCATGCCTTCAAGATTCATACTTTTAATGACTCTATAGTGATCATCTTCTCAAGTAATTATTTGTAAGCCTGTAGGTAACTTATTAGTAAGGTGAAGCTTAGAGTGTCCTCAGCAAGAATGTAAAATCATTCATGAAACACAGTTTATTTTGTAATAATAATAAACAATACCATTAAACAATCACCTAAGTTTCAGGGTGACTTAAAATGTTTTCCAGTGCTTTCCATGTTATGTCTAACAGTATTCTCATCTATGACATATTAGCAAACTAATGACTCAATATTTTAGACTGCTGAACATGACTTTTTTGAAGTTTCTATTATACCTTCAATTATTTTTTAAACACACTTTTTGGGGGGTTGTTTATTTAAGTGATCTCTAAACCTTGGGAAAGGTTAAATTAAGAATAAAGTTTCATGTGAGTTTCATTTTTTAAAAAATATTCTTCTGGTGCCTTTCTACTATGGCAATCTAGTTTATATTATCTTTAAAATATATCATATAAATATATCATTATGCATAATTATTCTAAGCAGTAGCATTACTATTGTATTTATATTTATAATTATTTATTTCAAGTCACCCAGCATGTTATTGAGCCATGTAGATACCCTAATTTGTTCCTGTGACTTATAATTAGTTTAAGAAGTTCAATATAAAGTATTTTGAAGTTTATAAAAAATTATTTTTATGTTACATGCATGTCCATAGATAAAAAAAAACTCAAAGATTTTCTTCCTTTTATAATATATTATAATATGGTTACAAGTGCATTGAAATTCATCTTGTTAGAATGGTAGTAATATATCCCACCAGGACTACTGTTCCTAGTAGCAATTTAAAATAATTATTGTGAGACTTGATGCTAGACATCAGGTTTGCAATAGAATTACAATGAGGGAAGTGTATTAGAGACAAAACATTGCTGGAAGAAAACTTCATAATGGCGCAATTTGGAACTAAGCCTCAATTTTACAGTAATAGATTCTCTTTATGATGGCACAAAGGAGTGAATGCACTTAGCAAATTTAAATCTATTATTAGTCACACTTCGTGGATTGCAGTGCAAAAAGAAGAAAAGAAATTAGCTTTTTAAGTATGTTCTTATATAAAACAGGTTCTAGTAAGAATAGTCTTATATAAAATCTCCTTGTTACAGTTCAGAAGCACTGTCAGTCTTTATAACAGCAGGGAGCTGTCCAGGTTTAAAAGTCTTTCCAAAATAGTTCTGGAGGTCTCTAATTTCAAATTATAAGTTTCTGAAGTCAAAACACATTCAACATCAGGACGTTTCTTATTTACAGAAATACCATGTAGAGCAAGAAAGACAGAGTTAATTTGGTCTCTGCTGCTTACTGTGATCTCTCTCCTTGAATGAAGAGGTGTTTGTAGTTCACACTGGTACTATTCCTGCCTTTAATGTAATTTCAATTGCAGTCAGAATTCCACAGCATTTTAAGCCTGTATGATTTAGCACTCATCTATGTAAAAGGAGTTTCAATGGCAATTTTGCGAAGGAAACCAACGGCAAGAATTAGGTAGGTCTTTTTACTATAAAATCAAAAACACTGAAAATCCAAGCTTGCAATTTCAACTTAAGTAAAATGTTATATTTTGTTTTAATTATGTTCCATTTTTCCTCTCATCTTAAAATAATACTGAAAATATTTGATAATAGCACGATTTAGTTTTAAAATGACATATAACACTTTCATAATATTATTGACTGAATATATAGGGATGAAGCTGTAATCTTTAAGAATTCTTAAATAAAATTCTTATCTGAGATGTTCCACATTAAGCATTTACCTGCGAAAAGAAGTGGAATTACCCAGTGGTATTGGGAAAGAGTAACCATACATACAAATTAACATTGATAGATTGATGGGATAAGAAAGCAAGGGCAGAGAATGGTCATCTGTAAAATCAAGTTCCATACAGCCTAAACAGGACAGGAATATAAAAAAATAGTCCACGGGAATTACTTTTAAAAAAAGCATTTTCTCATAAATTTTCATATTTACTGTTCTTACTAACACTTAATATTGCTTTCCTATGACTTTGTTTTCCTTTTGTAGCTGTCTATAGCTGCCTTTGTTTAATAATTTGAGTACACGTTTATCCTGCTGGGCTCCTCTTAGTAGTTTAAATATAGGCTCAGCTCTGCCAACATTAAATTAATCTCTAAAATATATACTCTCCTTCACTGCAAAGACATCATCCTTTTCTGGTTTTTCTCCCACTTCTCAGTTTTCAGTATGAAGCTGTATCTCAGCACTGGATCTTGTCTTTCCCTCTACAGACTGGGTGGTCTCCTTCATTCCATGGCTCCAGTTGGCATCCAGGTGCTGATGACTCAAACCTACCTTTATACTGAGCTCCAGAGCCATATTACTCTCTACACACTGAGTATCTACCTCAGGCATTCTGTGGGCATCTCTGCCTCAATGTGCCCCAAACGGAGTTTGGCAGCTTCTGTCCCTGAAACCAAATACATTCTTTTTCCAGGCAGTTCTCCACTCAGTTGCTGAATGTGGAAACCTGTGTATCATCCCTGAAATCTCTCTCTCCCCTCTCCCATGTCCAACCAATCTTCAACTTCAGATGCCTTTACCTCCTGTTTCACAAGGGTGTTCATTTCTATCTATTCTCACTGCCACAGTCCTAATTTAGGGCACCACCATTTATCTATAGAATTACCCTATCATTAAGTCTCCCTCTTGGTCTTATCTCACTCTGATTCAATCCGTTTTCTGTGTTACAGAAGAAAGATCCTTCAAAACTATTTTTCAAAAATGGTAAAGGAAAAGATTGATAAATATGATAATTACATTGTTTAAAAAACTCAGAAAAAATACTCAAATAAAATCAAAAGATAAATCATAAACTGGGAAAAACAGTTGCAATATATAGAGCAAAGAGTTAATGTAGCTAATCAGTAAATCCTCTTATAAATCAGTATCTAAAAGAAATATGAGCAAATGACATAATCAATATGCATAAAAATAAATAGGTTTTAAGAAAAGATGCTTAACTTCACTAATTGTAAAGGAAATGCAAGTTAAAATTAGATATAATTTTTTGCTTATCAGATTGAGGAAATATTTTTAAGTTGAACATGTGGGGAAAATAAGCCCTATCATATACTATCAATGAATATGTAAATTAGCATAACTTCTTTGGAGGGAAATTTGGAATACCTATTAAAATGTAAACATTTTTATTTATTAAAAATTTAAATAATACTTCCCTTTAATCTGAAATTTCTACTCCTAGGAACATAACCTTCAGAAGTGTTAGCATATCTAAGAAAAAGAAGTATTAGCATATTTACACAAAGATTAACAAGGCTGCCTACTATAGCAATTTTTATAAATTAATATGGAAGATAATGTAAATGTTCATCAATTGGGTTTGGATAAGTAACTTATAAAAACCATATTCTGGACTATTAGGCTGTAGTCAAAAAGAATCAGATGGCTTTTCATGAGGCCATATGAGAAAAGCTCCATGTTATATTGTCAAGTAGAATAAGTAAGATACAGAACAATTTATACAATATGCTCTTATGTGTGTAAAAATGATACATATGTATACATACATATATACATACACATGTATATGCATAGATAGAAATTCTCTGAAAAACTACGTATGAAATGTTCAACGACTGTCTTTCGGGAGCCCTTTTATGCTGGTACATGTGATAGTTTTTCAATAATTAAAAACAGTGAGATGTAAAAATTACAAATACTGTCATGCCATTTTCACCTTAAAAAACAATTAATGGCATCTAATTACTGTTAGGATAACATTCAAGTTCCTTAACAAAGCTTATTTGACATGTAAGATTGGGCCTCAGCCTTATAGTGACCCTTTCTCCTATCACCACCTCTGGTCACAACGAACATTTCCAGTTCCTCAAATGCACTTGGGATGGTTATTTCTACATCATTCACTTTTCCCCAGCTAACTCTTCATGCTTCAGCTTGAAGGTCTCTTGGCCAGGAGGGTTTCTCTGATATTCATATCTCTATTTTTAGCACTTATCACACTTAATGGTTACCTGTTATGTTTTTCCCACCACCAGACCACAGCTCCATGAGGACAAGTACCAGGTCTTTCCTGCTCACAGTTAAAACCCCAGTGATTAACATAATGCCTGCTCTTTGAATAAATCTGTGTATAATTTAAGAATTGTTAAGTAGGTACGAGTTGGTCAATCTTTAGTAATTTGGGGAGTAAAAAAAAAAGTGAGTTAAAAGTGGGTATTTTGGGATGCAAAAACACACAAGGGCTCAGAATGATTACAAGCATGTAAATAACAGCAGAGGAAGATCAAAAACTGATGGCGGGGGTGGGGAAAGGTGTGGAATATGGGAATGAACAGTGTGGAAAGGGATACATAAAGCTAGATTTCTTGGTAAATGTGTGGCTTTAACTTGACCTTCAATGAAGTAAAATTGGGAAATAGGGTTGAAGGGCTTTCTAAGTGAGGGCAAGAATGTAAGCACAAGAAGAGGGGGACTGTGGGGTTGACGTATTCCCTTGCAGAGGTGCTTTGTTTCTGCCCAAAGAGAGACAGCTCTCTCTGCTCCCTGCCGCTTCGTAAGGGCTCCACCTCAGAGCTAATCTAGAGTGACTGTGTTCTCCAGAAACAGCTGGAGGACGTTCCCAGCGGCCCTGCAATGCCTTGGAATAAAAAAGTTATTGCCTAAACCTGTCCAACTTTCAGGAAAATTTTCTTGAACTCTAGCCCACTAGTTGCTTCAGAAATTTTGAAAGAAATATTAAAAGCAAATATCCAATTAGAGAAAATAGCATAGGGGGACCCATTGGTCTTTCTCATCCAGCTGCAGTAACACTAATTGCATCAGGCTCATTTTTTCCCTTCAATTCTAGTTCCCAAGTCCTCAAAGATTTTTTTTCCACCAAATGGTTTGTCATATCTGCTCTTTTTACTTTAGCTCCACTACTGCCACTTGAATGTAGGGCTTCATAACTTTTCTGGATAGCCTGACTTTTTAATTTCTTCTTTTGCGTGTGAGGTCCATTTTCTCCTCACTTCTGCCACAATGATTCCTGTGCTTCGCATTCTCTTCCCACTCCATGTTTTCTCAATCGGTGATTATTTGCCCCCATTTCTTCAACAATCACCAGTACACTAATGACTCCCAAATGTATGTTTTAGTCCTGATCTTCTTCCTGTTTCCAACAGGAAACTCAAGACATCCCTAAACAATCTTCTCTCTTTCTAAGACCTTTTTCTCCAATATGTCTTATCTTGTTAATGCCAGTACCTTTCTATGAGTGGATCAAGCTATAAGCATGGAATAATTTTGTTTTTTCCACAATCACTTATTTTACTAATTCTTCCCCAAAGGTTTCTCAAATTGTTTGCTCTCTTTTCATGCCTGCTACACTGCAGGGACTCCAGTCCTCAGTATCTCTCTCTGGCTTAGTCTTCGAATCATTTTCCAGGTCTGCAGTGTGTCCACCTTCTGAGCATCCTCGATCTGCCAGGACGACCTCGTAAGAAGTCTCTGATGGCTCACCCAAGTATAGAGTATAGAGATTATTGCTCCCCGAATCCAGTTGACATTCTCAGTCTTACTTCCAACCACACTTCCCACGTTTACTACCTTCTCACCATATGGAATCACTTCCTGTTTTTAAACAGTGCCAAGTTTTTCGACATCCCTGTGCTTTTCTTTGATAATGCAATTTCCTCAGTCCTGAGCATGTCATCCCCTGTTTCTTGTTGGCCAACTCCTATGACTCCTATTCAATCTCACAAGTCATCTCTTACATGCAACTTTTCCTCTTTGCCCCAAAGCTGAATTGATTGCTCATCAGCATTCTGATAGCGCATTAAAGACACATATAACAGTGTGTCATGATTAGCTGTTTAGAATCATCATTACTTTGTGACCAAAGCACAATGCTGGGTCATTAGCTAGACTGAGTCCCATGGCTAATTATGAGTTTGGGTTCCTCCAGTGACTAGCACAGTGTTTGGCACCTGATAATCACTTAATATGTGTGTGTGAAATAAATGAATGGATTATGTACTATGACATTAATTTCCTACATAAAAGTTAACTTTGTCAAATTGACAATCAAAAAACTCTCAAGTTGTCCATTACCTCCCCCTCCAAAAAAAATCATTTTCATCACTTTTTGAGCCTCAGAAACAGGGCTCTGTGCCTTATGTTGGTCATAAATATCCTTTACTTGCATTTATATGCATTTCAGAAATTTTGCTTCACTGTATACCCTAGTTGAAAAGGGTTGTGCCTCTCCCACATGTATGAAGTTTCTAAGTACATGTCTCTCTTCGAATTAGAAACTCCCTAAAATGCTCTGCATTTCATGCTGGTTGTGTACTAGTTTGAATTTTCCTAGAACCACACCATGTGTATGACATGATTCATTACACACACACACGTATATTTTACTCATGGGTTGAACCATATGAAATTGCCAATATTCAAATTTTTTGACCTACAAAAATGGCAATTTCATGTTGTTCAACTTAAGTATATACTCTGAAGTCAGGTTACTACATCATAAAGTGTTTTTGTTTTTTTCCTTGGGCACAATGCTATGCAGACAGCAGGCCAGAGGTTTTCAAAGTGAGGACTGTGGAACCCTATGGGTTCAAAGATCCTTTGAAGGTCCATGAAATCAAAACAATTTTCATAATAATACTAAAATAGTATTTGTCTTTTTCATTTTGTTGAAATTTGCACTGATATTACAAAAACAATGGTGTAATGTCTCCGACGGCTTCATACAAATCAATGCTGCAGCACTAAACCCTTCTAGTGTCACCATACTCTTCATTGCCATGCACTTTCATTTAAAAACAACAACAACAACAACAAAAACCTTGATTAGACAGTAAAAATAATCAATTTTATTAAGTCTTGACCCTTGATTATATGTCTACTTACTATTCTGTGTGATAAAATAGGAATTGCACATAAAGCACTTCCATGGTATACCAGAACACAGTGGTTGTCTAGAGGAAGCACTTATGTACTTGTGAGCAGAACTAGCCACTTTTGTTATGGACCATTTTTACCTGAAAGAGAAATTAACAGGTATCTGGAAAACATTTCCTCAAAAATGAACAAAATGAGAGTCATTTCAAGGAAAGCAACTGGCAGTATTTGCTGCCAATGATAAAATTCAAACATTCAAGCTAAATCAGATTTTTGGAAAACTTGTATCTTCCACCATAAAATTTACAGCTTCTTAATATTTAATGATTTTTCTAATCAGAGGTAATATTAACAATTTAATTCTTTGATGTATAAAGGAATGTATCAACATATGAAAATCTACATAACTCAATGAACCAATATTTTCCAAATGAACAATACCTGAAGTCACTAAACATTATATGGTAAAAGATCCAATCAAAGTGCAAAATATGGTTTCAGATTCCACATTGCAAATAATCTTTAAAAAGTCATCACTGTTGAGTTTTGGTATAGTATTAAAAAGAATATCTACAATTATCTGAAGTGATAATAAAAATATTCCTACATATCTGTGTGAAGCCAGGTTTTTTTCCATATATTTCAAACAAAGCAACAATTAAAACAGGTTCAGTACAGAAGCAGATATAAGAATCCAGCTGTATTAAGCCAGATATTAAAGAGATTAGCAAAAAATGTATTCTACTCTTATCACTAATATTTTTAGTTTTAGAAAATATATTTTTCATAAAACGTGATTTATGTTAATATGTAATGGTTTGTTATTTTCAAGTGAACTAACCTTTAAAAACATGTTAATATCATAAATATTAATAGAAATAATCCACATAAACAGAAGCTCTTTAGCGTCTTCAATAATTTTTAAGAATGTAGAAGGATCCCGAGACCAAACTTTTTTTTCTTTTTCAATTACACTTGACATTTAATATTATTTTATATTGCTGTCAGTTGTACAACGTAGTCATTAGACACTTATGCAATTTACAAGTGATCCCCACGATTAGTCTACTACCCACCTGGAACTATACATAGTTATTACAATATTATTGACTATATTCCCTATGCTCTACTTTATATCCCCTGTGACTATTTTGTAACTACCAATTTATACTTCTTAATCCCTTCATCTTTTCCACCCAGCTCCCAACCCCTTTCCCTTCTGGTCATCACCAGTTTGACCTCTGTATCTATGAGCCGAGACCCAAAATCTGAGAACCGCTAGTAGATGCTCAGTAAATGTTTGGTGAGTTAGTGAATCAACGAAGCAATACAAAAGAAACAAGGAAGGTTGTGATTCTATAAGCTTAGTTATAAGGTTAGAGGTCACTTTTGTGGACTGCCTCAAATACTTGACTGTTACCATACCAATGAGGATTAAATCCTGCTCAGTTTCAGAAAGCAATGAGGTGTTTCATAGGAGACAAGTCAGCTGAAGCTCAGTTTTAAATGGAAGCAGAATTCATTATTCTTTAAAAATTCCTAATAGAGTAAATGCTTTCCTCACCTTGCACTAATTCCAAATATCAGGCAAGATTTTTAAGAACTACTTTTGGACGTCCCTTAAATTGCTTTAGAAAATGTGAGTTATGAATACTACTAAACGGTATGTTTCCTGGGAGGCTGGATCACCAACCACACAATACTGGAAAGTGGCCAGTCTACTAGCATTGGAGCTGTGCTGTCACAACACAACTTCTCTAGGCGGGACGGGTGTGGGAAATGGATGGCAGAGGAATACTCAAGCAGCTGCTGCACGGTGAAGCAAAGTGGGGCAACCACGAGGGGAGGGGGCAGGCACCACACTTCAAAGGACACTGAATTACAATGTCAAAAACATGTGGCCAAGTTGTTGACTGCTGAGAACCCACGGCAGTGACAGACTGGTCTGCTATGCCACAAATAGAAAGAGGGTGGCTCTTTTTGAGCAAAGGCATTGGGCCAAAAGAGACTAAGAGGCAAATAGCAGCTGCAGCCCCATATCAAAGGAGAATCTTTATAACATATTCTATGAGAAAAGAATTGTTGGTCATTCTCTGCTTATCTATTCAGCCACGCCTGCACAGACAGACATCCATCGGCCCAATTTTGAGAAATGAAGCACTCTGATGAATAAATGGAACACAGTTTCTCAGTAAGCATCTTTTTTCTGAATTTCCTTCACACTTTATTTATGCCTCTTATGGCATAAATTATTGTCAGCCTGGCATTCTAGTTATACTGGTGCACACTTGCTTCTTCCAAATCTTGTGTAAACTTATTCGAGACTACTCATTTACCCCTCAAAGTACACTGTACACTACCATGTATGTAGTAGGTGCTCAATAAATACTTGTTGCCTAAAAGAAGTCTAAAATTGGGGGGAAGCTTCAATAATATTGCAAAACTGTCAAAAACTTGCTGTCATATTCTTATTGGTTCATCCAACAAATATTTATCAAGCCCCTCTCACATGCAAAGTAATATGCTAAATGATGATTATGTTAAGATGAAATAGACATGAACACTTTTCTCAAATACTCCATAGTTCAGTCTCTTTACTGAGTGATAAAGACATACTGCAGACAACACATTTTGTTTTTTCTTTTTCACCACATCTGTATCATCAACATCACTTATGTCTATGGAAAATAGAGTTAGAGAAAAAGCAGGATCAAATTCACAAAAGATAAAAACAAAGAAGAAAAAAATGTTAAGCTTATCTTAACTCCAAAGATGAACAGGATGTTGTCCATATAAAATAGGTATAGTGGGTACCTATTAGAAAAAAAATGTGCCAGAAAAACACAGTGTGCCCATTTATTGAGCCAATTTGAATTCATAGCTGATTAAAAGCTTACTTTGGAATTTACAAGAACACACAATCTTCATGTTACACATAAAGAATATAAAGAATAATTTCCAGGTGGTAAGATTAGTTAACATTGGCATATATAACAGAATAGGAATTGTGGAGCTTCCTTTTCAGTTTTTTTTTTAATTTTTAATATAACAATTATTGGAATTATTGGATGACCCTTCAAGACCCTTTTAGTCATATGAATGTCAGTGAAAAAGAATGTAACAGGGTTTTTAAGCAAAAATATATCAGTTTAATCAGTTTTACCACAAAGTCAAAAGATTATTGACACTGTCATATAATCACCTGAATTTACATTTATTCTTTCAACAAAATAATTAGTGTGTGCACACTGTTCCAGGCACTGGGCTAGTTAATATATCACTAGATGAAGCAAGGTCACTGCCCTTAAGGAGTTCACAAAATATGGAATGTCATATAAGTGATTCCAACATTATATGACAGTTATAACAAGGTTGGTCAGGTATGGTTCTTTTGTATGCTAGAGTAGAAATGCCCAATGCAAACCAGCTTTATAAAACCTCATTAGCTAAGATAACAGAGCAGTAACAGAACTTCGAAAAATACCAGGGGACCATTCTCTTTATTTCAGTTTAGCTTCCCTTGGGTTAGCTCCATTTTCAGAAATCCCCCATTACAGAAGAAGGGAGCTCATGGGTTGCATGCTTTGGCATACGACAAGAGAAATGAAAGCCTTAGAATACAATTTTATTGACCCTGATTCAGTTGGTATGGATCCTATGTCCATATCTTAACTAATCACAGAGGCTAGGGGGCATCAAACGCATTGATTGGCTCAATTTTCTGCACACTCACCTTTACCTGAGGTGCACAGGGATGAGAGGAATGATTCCTCAATGTAGAGGCAGGGTACTACTGTCTCAAAAAGAAGGAAGTGATGCTAGACAGCTAAAACAGCATGTGTCCACCAACCAGGAATACACATGCTTGACAATACATTCAAGAAATATCCTTTGAGTACATTGTAAAGATAGATGATTCACTGGCCTAAGCATTTTTCGAGAGTAAAAAGACATTGACAAGAACCTTCTAATCTAGAAAGGGGAATAGAAAGATATACAGATAAAACATGCAAAAAAAAAAAAAAAAAAAACTCTTCTGTACTTTGGAGAGTTGTTGGATAGAGTTTATTTTCTACTGTAGGATTCAGGAACATGCCCCAGGAGATGGCCATTAAAATATATCTCAAAGGAAGGATGGGATTGATCTACCTGCCCTAATACATTATCACATTATCATCATAACCATCAAAAGTAATATAGCGTTTCTTTACTTTGGAATGGCCTTTAAATATTCTATATTACCTTGTTCTTAAAAATATATCTTCACAAAACGATGCCTACCTTAAACTCAGGACCTAGCACACAGTTGGCACTCAAAAAATCTTGGCTGAATGAATGGATACATGAATGTCTGAATGAACAAATACTACAGCAAGATGTTAATGAGTAATAGATGAGATTCCTGTGGTCATGTAATGCCAATTTAAAAGACATCACTAAACCTTGACTACAAGTTGTTTCTATATAGGTTCATATGGATCCACCTTGCTCCCTCAGGTAGCCCTCCGGGGCTCATCAGTAGCATCATTTGCACAGCTCACATTGTGTGTAATGAATTTCAACCTGGCATCCACCACACCTTCAGTCTTTCAGCATAAAACAAAGTGCAGCTTCCCCCACAGAGCATCCTGATTAAACAAATTAACTATGGCACTGCCTGCAAATACACACACTAGAGTGCAGGAAATGAACAGATACAATGGCCAAGTCTGTATTTAATTTTAATTAAATTTCATTCTGTAGCTCAATTAATCCACATCTCCAAATGTCAGCAGGACTTAGGCAAATGGAATGACATCTGCTGCACCACATAGGACTATAAAACCTTCACTGCATGCTAGGTCTCTGGAAGCGCACCAGGAAAAATGAAATATCTTTATTAAGTGTGTAGTAATGTATAGAAGTCTAACTCAGAGTCTAATGAAAGAACATAAACTGGGAAAGAAAATTAGACGAAGAATGTGAGTGGTTACGGGCATGGCAAATATTGCTCAATATCCTGCCTTGTGTTATTTATTGTTTTAAAGTTGCTTTTGGCTTTATAGCTATTTCCTTTAATATTTACCTAGTGGGTTTCCCAATTGTCCAGGTTGGTTTTCTTTTCTTTTCTAATTTTTTTTTTTAAAGAGACACAGATTTCTTTCCTGAGGAAAGGAAATTGATGGAGTAGGGGTGATCTTTCTACATAGAATATGAAAAGACCACCTTTGCTATGCAAGGCCATTTGCTACAGAAAGCCCGAGGTGGAGCTGGAGTGTGGGGCTTGACAAATCTAGATGAAAATTTTTGTTCTGCCACTTATAATATCAGTTTAGAAAGGTAAAGAAAACTCTGGACATTATTAAGGAGTGACACTCTCCTCAGCCTGACAATGACTAGCTTAGGGAAATGCCTGTTTAGTATTTTTAGAGAATATCATTGTGATCATTATTTTAGGTCATAAGAAATAGGTCAATCTTATTAAACTAAATTTGTTTAGCATTACGTGCCAGATACCGTGCTATACCTGAAATCACAATGATGTGACAAATTTCTACCAAAGAGAGATGCCCAAATATTTAGGCGAGCTCTGGAGGGATGCAGAAAGCCTGGGGGTGGGTGCTTGTCTTCTCTGAAATGGTCCTGAAGGATGAATGACATTTGAGCAAATAAATAGCAGGGGAAAAAAAGAAGAGGGAAGAGCATGTAAAAGTAAGGGTGGGGAAAGTACTTTGTTCTTTAGTTTGGGAAAAGATTCAAAAACTACAGAGAAAGCAAAGTAGGAGATGAAACCAGAAAGGTACTCTAAGGTGATGTTAGCTGATATTGCATGTACTATGAAGAACTCAGGATTTGATTGTATAGACAATGGGAAATCTCTGAGGGCGTTGGGCAAGGGAACAACAGCTCTGTGTTTGGAACTGCAGTGTGCAATATGAAGTGGAGGGTGAAGAGTAGCAGAATATGCCACCCCGAATATGCCACTTTAGCATCAGGACTATGTTGAGCTGAAGACAGCTGAAAAACAACAGGTACAAGGTCACTCTGACCTTCCAATTTCTTCCTAGAAGCAGGAGATTAAAATCCCATGTGAAGATGTACTCCCTATACCAGGAGGAAAGAAACAGTCTTACCCCCAGAGATGGGGAGTTCAAGAGAAATCTGTACAGACAGACTTTGTTAAAATAACTCTTATTTTTCGTCTTCCCATATATTTAGTTACTATTCCACAATTACTGCTCTCTGTTCAACCTAGTACATAAGCACTAGGTCTAGTCACTTCTCTGGGTCTTCATTTCCCCATTGAGCCTCCTATTACATGTAAAAAATCTGTGTGATTTTCTTCTGTTAATTTATCGTATGTCAACATAATTCTCAAGCCCCGCTGGAGACTCTAAGAGGTTAAAGAGTAAGCTTTGCCTCCCCTACATGGTCAAGCTATTAGAATTATGGAAAACATCTAAAAGGGATTCCTGGCTTCTACTACATCTGCCCACGTGTGAGAGCTCATGCACAGGAGGAGAGAGGAAATTTAGCTCTTATTTACATGTCTGAGGAGGGGCGACACAGAATGGGGTGAAGGATGGTGATGGCTCGTACAGACTAAGAAAAGCCTTCTAGATTACCAGCATATTAGGTAGATGGATTGCTACTGTCACAAAAAACAAAACAAAACAAAACAAAACAAAACAAAACAAAACAAAAAACAGAAAGAGAGAAGAATTGTAGGGCCTGTTGTCAAAGGGTCTTACAGCTAGACATTGACATTCTCTGCTTAGAAGATAAAAAATCAGCCTTTTCCCTCCTCTTGCTTTCTACGAAATGGAAATTCTTTTCCTAAGCATACTCTTGGGCTTTGTTTATTCACTCTGCGCAGGTGGATGCAAAGTTGCTTAACCTACTGGTAAATTTGGAAATAACTAAGCAGACATTGCCCATCTCCACCCATCCTCCTTCTGTGATCTGCCTGACTATGTGGTTAGGTATCTAATTGTGGGGTTAGATCCTCACTCTCCATCCTGGTCTGTTTCAGAGCAAAGCTGACATTTTTAGCCTCATCTGATTCTCTGTTTGTTTTTTTTTCTCAATTGTTTATGACCCATGTGGGAAGAGGAACACTGTTTATAGGGGGCACTTCAGATATCCTAACATCAAGGAAGTATATTTTTTGGCCTTTATTCTGGTATTTGGGAACATTCCAGATCTAAGAAGAACCCTGTTAAGGATCAGCCACATTATTTATTTAAAGCCTCAACAAAGAAGACACATAAAACTTGGGAAATGAACCAAAGGAGACAAACACTGGGTTAATAAGGGGCTGAACACAGAGAAAATCCAGGTTTCTTTTCATTCAAGAAAGAAAACAGCGATAAAAGCAAGGCTTTCTTCTCTTCTGTAATGGTTGTGGTTCAGTAAGAGAGCATTCCCTGCTGACTTTGAAATTTAGAATATCAGAAATGTTGATTTGTTACCTTAGAATACTAGGTATTATATAGCATACCATACCAAGGTTTATTAAACATGGGCCAAGTAGGGTTTTGTGGGTTGGTTTGAGAGCCTCTAATTTATTGTAACATTATTACAATAATATCATGTTGCCTTTAAAAAAAAAAAGCATCTTAACTTTTAACAATTTGAAAAAATATTCTCAAACAACTTATTTGTAAATTGGAGACTTGCTGGAATGACACAGGAACATATATAAGCAGAAATAGAAAGGTTTCAATTTATAGAGAAAATAAAAAAAATTATCAGTAGAGTATTCTTATTTAAAACATTAATTCAATGTTAAAGACTGAGGGAGCCTATGTAAACTAATAATATGTAAAACAAAATTGCTTTTCACTCTATGTGAATGAATACTTTGGATAAAGCCTCTTTGTATTTTGCCATACTTTGTATATCTCTCATACTTTCTTTTTTTCTTTCTCATAAGTAAGTCTGCCTTTATAGTTTTTAAAATTCTTTATACGCCTATCTAAAATTTTAACTCTTCTAATTTTACATTTTGATTTAAATTATGTGCTTAAGATAGTATAATGATTTAGGAGACATCAAGTTTGTCTATCAAAATAGAAGGTCAACTAAACCAGAGAACTAAACTTCAACATGTTAATTAATAAAAACTTACAGATAACAGTATTAGGAATTCTGATTCTGAAAAATTCATCAAGAAAGAATTTCTAGTTCTGCTATGCCACAATACTGAATTTTAAAATCAGTATATAAAGATATGGCACTGAAATTGTATCTAATAGAAGTGTATAGGAAGTAACAATTAGCTTCAAACTATCTTACTGAATTGACATGTACTTCCTAGCATATTAATGAATTTGAAACAGGAATCAATAATGTAATCTGGGTTAAAGTTGGCTTTACTCCTGCCAAAAAGACAATGAGACAGTCTTATTATGGTAGTCCAAATATGTAAAAGTAAAGAATTGAAGTTGCAAAAAAACTTTCCTTGAGTTAATGAGTCAAATTGCATTTAACAATCAATCTTAACATAATATAAAAATAGTATATTAAAGCATTTCTGGTTGCAATATTTTACAATTTGTTTGTATTGAATTATTTTATATACAAAATTAGGTATGAAAAATTGGAATGTAGAAACACTAACCTAAATTGCTGAATGTTTACTATATCTTTCAAGGACCTGGAAAAAATGACATCTGACCATGAAGTTATATGATTCTATATCACGGATGATTAAAAAAAAAATTGATTGTGTCTATAGCCATGTTACCCTGAATAAGCCTGATCCTGTCTCATCTTGGAAGCTAAGCAGGGTTGGGCCTGGTTAGTACTTGGATGGGAGACCACTTAGGAAGACCAGGTGCTGTAGGTGTAAAAAAATAAATAAAAATAATAAGGGATTGCAAGCTGACAAGGTCCATGCACTCTGTGTGGTCAACCAAGGGTGGTCTTGCCTGAAAAAATAAACAAATAAATAATAAAATTAAAAAATAGGTTCTCTATTTAGCTTGTTTAGTTGAGGTTTTTCTTGGAAGTCAGAGACCCTGAGTTTAGAGCACTATCAATGTTTCTTGTAGTACTGAAGGTTCAGGAATTTAGGCAACTCACATTCATGATACTTTGTTGGTGAAAATAACTTTCGTGTTGAATGATCTTAAATGATTACTACTTCTCAAGTCAGATTTTGATAAATAAATAAAATTAAAATGTACCTTTTTAATACTGATAGTTAGGTTCATGCAGTTAAAAGACAATTCAATTTTTTCTTCAATTACCCAAATAATTTCCTCAATTTTTAATTTTGTTCCCGCCCATGTGGGCCTCTGAATGGTAAGTCACTACATAATTATACATTTCCCTATTTCTTACTTGGTTCTTCTCTAAGATGGGAACCAAATGGTCACATAATGTAAATTATCTATTTTATTACTTTATTTTTATCAAAATAAAATATAAAATGCTGTCCTGCCAGAACTGTATACATGAGCCTAAGCCACTTAAAGGGCAGATTCGATAAAGCACTTACATTGCAAGTAATTTAGAATCATAAAGTATGAATTAGCAACGGGCTCTAAAAAATTTTACCAAATTATCTAGATACTCATATAGTCTTAAATACTATTTATAGATTATATGGGACATAATATCAAAGTAAGCTGCTCAGGAGACATCAAGAGATTATTATAAATTATAAAAATCTCAAAATAAGACCTGCAAAGATTAATGAGAAAAAGCAAAATTTAGGGAGGTTTGAAACTCTACTTCTTGGTCTTGATTTTGCCCTTCTACCAGAGACTCATTTCTAAACCATCCATTCAAACCCAAAAGAGTGTAAGGGTGAGTGTGGCACAATATATACAACACCATGGAAGGGGCACGGTTTGCATGGAGTATTGTAATGGTATAGTCACAAATATTTAAAATGGGTTACATCTTCGAAATCACTGTAGATCAACTATATCATCCATCATTCCTCCTCCCTCTTTCCTTCCCGCTTTTCCTATTCTGTTTTAATCGTCTCCCCTTACTTCATCTTACCCCTGCCCTCCCTTTTCTCTTATCACCCTTTTGTACCTTTTCCTTCTTCCTTCCTTCTTTTCCGCACTGTTCCCTACTGAATGCCCATTATTTGCCAGGCATAATGCTAGGTACCAAGGGAAGATAATTAGGATCAGGAATCTGTCTCCAAAGGGCATATCACCATCTTTATAGGAGTATTAGCACCTAAACAGATAATTGTCATTCGTTATGATAATTATAATGCAAGTGAAGGGAAGCCTAAGGAAGGGTACCTAAACTCAGCTGGCTCACTGGATTAGGCGAGATCCATCTGAAAGCATGAGGAAGATTAACCAGGAAAAAGGAATGGGCAAATATGTATTAGGCAGAAAGGAAAACATGAATGAAGATTCAGGGAACAGAACACATCAAACAGTATCCGTATAAGAAACTCAGTCTTCTGCACAGCCATGTTTTGTGACAGGATTAGTTTTATATTTTAGAAAGTTCATGCTGGCAGCGGATTGGAAGGTGGATTTAAGAATACAACTGGAGTTTGGAAAACCAGCTGGGGGCATTTTTCTACTGGATTCCTAGTGAGGGATGATTAATGCCTGGTGATTATAAAATACAGAACATTAAACAACATGCTTGATATATCCAGAAGCAAACCCAAGCTTTCTCCACTCCTAGTCCAGAACTCGCTCCACTACGCCAGAAACACAGTTTTCAATCTTGTAGTAAAAGTGAAATATATTTGTTGTGGGTTCTATTAACTACATGTAAATCTATGAAGGATAAATATTTGGGGATGACCAGATTACTGAGCTCTGGGAGCTCAGCTGCAAATTTTTTACATGGAGCGATTCAATATTCATTTTCATGGGTATTTGGAGCTGACACACTTGTCTTTTGATAAAGAGATGTACCATTTTAGGGGGGAGGAAATTTCCAACCAGTACTTTAGATGTTATCAGATGTTTGGAATCCATGTGAATGTAAGCTTCTTGTTTCCACAATAAAGGGTGAGGGCCTTCTCCTGGTATAATTTCTTTTTATGTAACATCTCAGTGTTGCTACTCATGATGCACAAATAGCTGCTCCATCATATCCCCGCACTGCTGGTTCCACTGTAACATTTCAGGTAATGAGTTAAGGGCACACTTGAGTTCTTTATATGCCAAGATGAGAAAAATTAATTTTCAATGCTAAAAAGATGAGACTGCTGGTGCAGCCAGTCACTATCCACCACCAGATGCTCCATAGATTTGGACTTTGGAAACGGGAACCTATTTCAAAATCAATAGCATAACTCTAGGACGCGAGAAACCAAGCTGCATCAGTGTTTCAAGCAAAAAGATATTGTCCAAATAATACAGAATAGTTGTATAATTTGATAAAAATATTGACAATTCAGTTTGAATTTCTCAAAAAAAAATTCAATTGGAATTTTCAGAAGTACAGCTAACACTTTACTTCTAAATACTTCAATATAGAGAGAAAATCATAAATGACAAAACTACTGTAGTAGATTAATAAATGGACAAAGTATGCATGCTGGCTTTTTGGTGGAGGCAGGGGAGAATGTGATATCTTAACTACATACAATCTTTCTGAATTCCAATAGGAAGTCAAGTGATTTTACAGACACACACAAGCACATACAAACAAAGACACACACACACACACCATACTGAAAAGCATTTTATTGTACTTTGTGTCATGTAAAGTACAGAAAAAATTTTTTTAAAAAATGACATGAATAAAAAGTGCAAAAAATAATGCCTTAAATCATATTATCTCCCCCTCTGAACTACATGGATCTAGAGCAATGGTTCTCAACTTAGGCTACACACTAAAAAACTAAATCACCTGGGAAGCTTTTAAGACAGCCAGTGCCTGAGGCCCCATCCTGGACAAAGAAGTCAGAATCTCAACCTCAGCACTATTGACATTTTGGGCCAGATGATTCTTACTTGTGGGGACTTCCCTATGAGTTGTAGGTAGGATATTTGCAGTATTCCTGGCTTTTCTCAATTACATGCCAGCAGTAATCCCTTCTCTCCTAGTTGTATCAATCCAAAATATCTATTAACACTGACAATTGCCCCCTAGAGGGGAAGGCGGATTAGCCCTGATTGAGAACCACTGTTTTAGGGGGCAAATCCCCCTTTTCCCCTCCTCTGACTCTTAGTATCTGCTTTATGGTATATCTCTCTGTGGTCTCCGTATTTTACTATTTTGCTCTCCTCAAAACTGCTGGCCCTTACTTCATTCCATGTTCTCCTTCTACCTTCAAAATTTGACATAAGTATTCCACCAAGAAGTTTTCTCCGACGATCCCACACACCCTGACCTCTTCTGTCATCCTAACATGTCTGCCACCAGAATGTTAGCAGGATGCTTCACAAATACTGTTATCTCTTCTGGTAGAGGATGTTCTCAATTAGACCATAGTCCCACTGAAGAAATGAAAAAACTGTCTTTTACTTATTTTAGAATCATGGAATTTTTAAAAAGATGATTTAAAAATATCACCTATTGTATTCTTCACTCCACCAGGCAATATATAACAGTGTCACATACAACTTAATATAATGTTAGATGTCCCAATTAAATCTCAGTTGATTTTTTTTGAGGGATTCAAACTGACTTTAAAATTTATATGGAAGAATACAGTCACATACTGCTAAGTACACCTCAAAAAAGAACACACTCTGACAGATATTGTCATACAATAAAGCCATAATAATAAAAATCATATTGAATTGGAATAAAAACAGACAATCTAATGAATGGCACAGAACAGAGAACTCAGAGACAGACCTGTGAATATATGCAAATTTAATAAATGAGTAAAGTAGTACCAGAAAACAATTTAAGCACAGGAAAGGGAATGATCAATTAGGATATCTTGTATAGCTAATGCTCTTGGCATAAAATATTGAAATTCACAGTTACTATTATCTCATACAATTTCAATAGTTAATTTTTGTTTCGTTAGTTTCATCCTCAAGACCAGTTTGTTATTTAGCTGGCTGCTTAATAAAATGCAACCTGCCTCTTTATTGTAAGACATGTTGGTAGGAATGACCAGTGACAGGCAAATAATTTTGAATTTAATTTCTGAATGTGTAGAAAGCCAATTTCAAGGCAAATAATTGTCTGTTTAAAGGAAAAGAAAACCATAGGAATATCTTCAAATGAAAACATAAAAAGTACAAAGTAGAAATAAAAGACACGAGGTATAAAAATTCTGGGGTGGAGAGAGGAGTATAAAATGAAGAAGAAAGCACCTAAAATAGAAGTTAAGGAGAGCCATAAAATAAAATGATTCTCAAGAAAGTAGAAGAATGCAATAATTACCTTCACAGGATCGAAGCATAAAGGAAATAATGTAAACATTCAAGACTAAAAGGCAGGAGTAGGAAGGAAACCTAAATTCAGAGACTTTATCTTTTAAATCTGAGTTGAATGGTTACTACATTTAAAAAATCTTTCATTACACCTTGGATGAGTAATAATAATACTGCTCTTGATTTATTGAACATCTTTATGCCAGTGGTTCGAAAGTACTCTGAAAATATCTTGTGATAGGTATTATTTCCTTTTAACAGATGGAGAAATTGAGGTTATGGAGAGCTTAAGTGACTTGTTCATTGTCACAATTAATCAATGGTAATGCTGAAAATGGAATTTAAAGTCTCTGCTATCCAGTGTAGGAACTGTTTTCCGTCTCATGTCTTAAATGATCCATAATTAACTTACTATAGGAATAAAGTAGATTCTTAAAGAATAATTATGAAAGTCATGCTTCAGTTAAGATTCTGCTCAGTTTATATCACTAATAAAAGCATTAAAAAGTACCAAATCCTTAAAAATTTTCTAGAAAAACTTAACTTGCTATTTAAATAAGACCGATTGTCACATGGTAAAATTTCAGTGGTAATCAGGCAACTCAGAGAGGTTTTGACTGAAACATTTTTTAATATATTGTTATTCCTAATAATTTATTTAGGTGTTTCTAAATGAGTTCTTAGCAAGTCCAATTTGTATTTTAAAAACAATTACTTCAACTAAAAAATACAAGTACAGTTTATGACTTTTCACAGCGTCTCTTTCTGATGTATTAAACATTCTAAGAAGAGAGTAGTTATCAGTTAAACACAAACATGATTACTGAACACTAAGTTGGCACCACAGGAACAATATATTGATTTTCTAAGTGTTTTCAATGGAATCTAGTGTTGATATATTTTTAAGTGAGGAATCCATGCAGTTATTCAGTTATATACTGACTACAAATAACTGAATCCCTTTATTGATTGCAGTCTAATTGATACATAGTATTCATATGGATCTGACATAAACAAAAACAGTGACATTTAAAACTACCCTCCCACAACCCAAACTTATATAGAATTCATAACAAAAGTATATATTTGGCTCAATTCCTATGTTATATGAATGTGACATAGATTATCAGTCACTTTTCCATTCAATATTTTTCTCTTCTCAAATCTTTCATGTTCTCAAATTTTCTATAGTTTCCCAATATCTAATGATAACTGACTTGTTTTAATAAAGGAGTCACCTTGACAGAATTATGTTCTGAAATTATAGGAAGAGGCCGGCATTCTTGAGGGAGTCTGCAGACATCCTTGCCAATGTCATTCCACTGTGAATTGGTACAGATAATACTTAATTATACCTTAACACGCCATGTAAGAAAGCTGCCACCAAACAGAATCCTTCCATTCTAACTACCACAGCACGCTGTCTTAGCCTGGACCAATCGTCCTGCAGACAATGTATTAGCTTAACTCTTTTAGACATGACATATTTAGTGCTGTTTGTATATCAAAAAATTCATCAGTGCCTTTTCTCCCCTAATTTATACTGAATGTTTACTAAATAAGTACAAACTTGGAGCTTATTTCAATTCTGTCCACAGTCTGGATTTAACACAACCTTCCAGTACTAATATGCATAGTCAAGTTGTGCTATTTTGTTATTATTTAAATATACCCCTCCCCCTTTTCTTTTTTACCTTTGTTTGGAAAGCTGTCTGCCAATAATAGCACCTAAACTGGTCAACCTTCTCCGTGTAGCATTCCTTGATCAACTCATTCATCTCCCTATCTCCCCTATCTCCTTTGCCCCTATTCTCCTTTAATTTTGTAGAAACACTGCATGACTTTGACTAAATATATCATTTCTGTATGACTATTTGTGTGCAGGTCTCAGTTTCTTTTACTGGAATGTGCATGTCCTGAAGGCAAATCTCTAACCTACACACATGCTGGTGTTTCATACTCAGTGGGTACTCAGTATAAATTTGTTAAATGAAGGAATACAGAAGAACAAAAAGAAGAATTACATAAAAAGAGAAATTACATGGTCAGATTGATAAAGTAAATAAAATCAAAACATGTACATGTAATTTACATGAACTTATAGCTCAGTCTGGGTATTGAAATAATTATTTACTTCTCCAAAGAGAAGATCATTTTAGAATATAAAGATATTTAAAGCTAGAATTTTTGTCTGTTTTGTTCACTAATACATACCAAGCACTTAAAGCAACGTCAGACATATGGTGGCATTTAATAAGTATTTGTTGAATGAACAAATAAACACCAAAAAACAGTTTTTTAAAACATGTTTTGACTTTTTATATATTCTTTAGATTTTTACTTATCCTCAATTTTCTAACATTCCAGTTAAAGAAATCTAATCCAACCTCATTTCCTTAAATATAACAGGAAACCTCATTTCCTTAAATATAAAAAAAAAAAATTGTGACATCTCTATTAAAGATATTAAGAAATGTACAAAACTACCCATATTGAACATGAGTTTTGTATACTGAAATACTTTATTACAAAGATAGAGGTCATTGAACTTTCTTGAGCTGATAATATGGTTTCAGGTTATCACTGATGAAGAAATATTTTCTCTACTCTAACCTTGAGAATGAATTTAAACAGAGTTCGTCAGGTTTAAACTTCTCCAGTTCTTACCCAAGTATAACTGAGCTGAGAAAGTTATGAAGACTGACGAGTCCATTAGGTAATGACTAGTCATGTCAGAGTTGATGGTATCACTTTTGATCCCACTCTCACAGCTCTCAGATAAAGCAACCCTATAATCATAGCCCGAGCCTGCTTAAACACAGCACAAAGAGTGAAGACCAGAAAAAGAAAACCAGAAGCTGGGGCTGAGGCGGGGGTTTGTCTATCCTGCTAGTTCCGAATGAAACTTTTCAAATCAAAAAACTGCAGAGGTCACATACGAGCCAACACCAGAGCAAACCCACAGCAATTCAGAAAGCAAAGATGAAAACTATAATCAAATTCTGCTACCTGAGCGGTACATTGCCTAATGCACTGATAACAAAACAGAAACCCCTAATCAAAAAGTCAGCATGTCGTTCAGGACAAGGGTAGATCAAGTAGTGTCAACATGGCTACAAAGTCAAACCAAGCGAAATGTTGAGTGCTGGCAACATCTGTTTCTTATCTTTCATTCTGATTAGCTGAGTGGACAAGGTGGCATATCAAGACTCATGAAGAGTATATATATGTGCGTGTGCATATGTATGTGTGTGTATTTAATTAACTATTTGTTATTTGAAATTCAGCTCAGTTAAATTCTTCAATAACTTCACTAATTTCCAACCCCACCTCCGATAGATCCTTGCTCCTTGAAAATTGATACCTGCATACAATGATCAAATACCATGAACGATTAAGATCCATTTGTGTGTTAATGTCTCCCTTTGGACTGTAGATTCTGAGATCAGAACACATCCTATTCATCTCATAGTACAAGCCACACAGAGGGAATAACAGATTTTGACTTAGTGCTTGGTTGAAATTCTAGCTCCATCCATGGAGGTCTGTGGCCTGGTGCTATGCCGGTGTTCAGGAAAATTACCCCTCAACTCTCTGTCTTGCTTTTCCTCTAAGGTCATTCTCGGCTCTGACCCCAACAGCCTATAAGCCAGTACTACACGTCCCTGTGCTCGCCTCCCATGCAGAGTTCCAGGCTTTCATTTGTCTGGAATAGGAGTTGGCACAGGCTCCAATTTAACTAACCTTGCATGCTCTAGAAAATAATTTATTTTTTTATCAGTTTCCTCATATGTTAAATGAGAATAAAAATACCTATATCTTAAATGGTTGTCATGAAACAAAATGAAATAATGTATATAAAGCCTCTGCCACCAATGCCTGGCACATAGCTGGCACTAAATAAATGGTAGCTATTATTAAACCACTTTTACCAATATCGCCTCCAGCTACAAATATATATGGATCAGTATTCACATGGCTCTTAGCTAAAATCGTAACACACACCAGTCTTTGCAGATACATCCAAACAAAGGTCTGCAATTTTATCTTGAAATATAAAAGGCAATCGGCATTTTACTAAATCTTAAAAAGCAAGCAAACATTCTTTCCTGAAGCTGACATGCCAGATTTTATACCTTCACTAATTATCATTTTATGAATAAAAATGGGCAACTAATTCAGCTGTTATATCTTTCTCTGTTTGGAAAACAAGTATTATTCTGAGGCACTGAGAGATATGCTCAACAGCTTATTTGTCAAATCAGAATTTAAAAAAATTACTATATATTCATACAAGAGTCCTCTATATTATTCATGTTAAAAATTTCAAGTGCCTGAGAAATGATGAACTGCTATAAGGCTTTTTCCTCTCAAAAATATATTTAGAAGACAAAGAAAATTATTATATTAAGGACAACTTCATTCTGAACATCTTAATAAAAGAATTTGTGAAATATCAGTTTCCCACTCATTGAATTTCTGGAAATGAATGCTAAATTTCAACATTTAGAAGTCATCACTACATTATGAATTTTAGAAACTGTCTCACTAGTGGTGCTGGGCTGTGTCATGAGGCCAAAGGGCAACTTAGCCTGTCATTGTGCTCCTGGAGTTACTACTCCAGGAATCTGCCAGACACCTGTGAGATGTTTCTGCTCTTGGGGGCACTCGAACAATATGGAGCCTCCTGGAAAGGGTCCCAGTGACTCACAGGTTCAGATTCATCAATCTTAACTAAGATCACAAAGAGGAAGTTTTAAAGAACACAGCCATGTCTATTCCTTCAGCTCCCTTGTAAAGGTTGGCTTCTGGAAAAAGTGGCTAAAGGCCCTTGGGTTAGCCCAACTCTGACTTCACTTAAATTTAAATATGGAAATCAAGAGTGCTCTAGCTGGAATTAAGAAATAAGGCAGTGAGCCCATAGATGGGTGAGTTTACAACATTCCTCTAAGAAGCCCTTGTCAACCATCTCAAGGATATGAAACACCAGCTCAGACTTTTTTCTCTTCATCTCTGATTTGTATTAATTTCCTAATAATAGGTAAAAGTGTTTAAAATGCGATTAGGGCTGTTCTTAGGAAAAAAATATAAAATAAAAATTCTCATTAATTTCAAATAGAGATTTAGGTAGACTCACAAGATGGCTATAATAAAAGGATCAAGGCTAAAGAACATAGAAAATAGAAAATTTTGAGTTGGAGAACTTAGAGGTCAATTTAGCTGATCTGAAGAGAGAAAGTCATTAATCCGTAGAGCTCTAACTGCAAGTCTTCTTAATGCACACCTACTTGGGTGGAAATTTAGCACAAACCTTTAGCACGATGCTTTCCTATTTTCCCTTTGGTTTTATCTGTCCATAAACAAACACACAGGCATTTGAAATGTAAAAAAAAGCTTAAATTCTGTAGCAGCTTTTGTAAAAATAATGAAAACTTTTGTAAAAACAGCTTTAAACACCCTGTTTGCCAAGTCCAATAATGTGCCAATTTGTGAAAGCTGCTACAGGTTTTGTGCTTGTCAAGAGTTGTAGAACCTGGACTGCTCTGACAGTCACCAGAGATTATTTAAATATATAAGACTAATTACAATTCTATCAGCCGCTTCTTAAAATTGTGTTAAGACCTGTGAATTAAAGGCCTACCCCAAGCGTGAGCTACATTTGGCAGTGGACCACATTTCTTGTGATGGGCCTCAGTGCATGGGTGTAATGCAGACCAGCCTCCCTTTTTTGACCAAATGATACTAGGAAACTTCTGTTGTTGACGGAATTTAAGGCCTTTGTCCTTGTCCTTCTATCTTTTTCTGTACCCTTTTAGGTAATAGCACATTTGAAGAGGTCATTGGCCGAGAACAGGAGTACTCTCTGCAGAGTTATTTGCTACAACTTTCAGATGTTTTCAGTTGCTTGCTAAAAAAATACTATAGAAGACAGAAGTGTTTTCATTATTTCTTAGACAACTCTAAAAATATAAATATGGTTTTAGGGGAAGATAAGAGGAATGACCATTGTACAAAAGAAAGGACAAATGACTGTCTTTTAAAATTTAGTGGAGGCCCTAACATATGTAAATGGATGAGTAAAATAACTGATGCAATATAGATATTTGTTGAAAAATATTCAAAAGGATGGTGATTTTACATTCATTATTAGTCCATGGAGCCTTGGACAGTGAGACAAAAGACACTGTCTTTTTTGACTTCATCATTTTACTGATTAAAAATAAACACACCAAAACATAATTTAAATCAATGGCACACCAAGGGAAGGGAGATAGGAGAAGTTTACCTCAAGATCAGGCAGCAAGAGGGTGCATTTCTATTAGAGAATTTTAAAACAGCAATAACATCCATAAAAAGTTAGCCTGCTTTTTGCTCTCACCATTTACTGACAATTCTAAACAATATCTATAATAAAATATTCCTCCCCATAGAAAAAGTTTTATTAGTCTAAGTTCTAAACAACTGCTGTTGTAGTTACAGTTGAATTTTAATACTACATATGCAAGCTACAAATTAGTACGTTTTTATTATTTATCTTTAATAAACATTTTATTCAACACGGAAATTAATTCAGAGAACTTAATGCTATATGATCAGCTCAGACACATGGAAACTCAGCTGCTTGTGGTCACTGCAACACTATGTTCAAGAGTGAGATTGTAACCACTCCAAATTGTTTCAATCTGGCTTCAAGTGCAGTTGGTGCCTCCAACTCCTGTGTTATGACATATTGCTGTGTTTTAAACAGTAGATGTGAAATAACCTATGATAGCACAGTGAGATAAAGGCAAAAAAATCTAACTTGAATTACTTCAATCTCTTCATTTATATGACGGCTTGGAGTTTTGTGTTGAAAATTTTAAAATCTGAATATCTTTTTATTTTTTAAAAAATATATCAATGTAATTAAGAAGTATTACTTTTTTTCTTTTTCTTGCAGAAATATTTATTTTATTATTTATAATTTTTATTGGCATGGCTAAATGCTCAGGGTTCAATCATCTGAAATTTTGAAGAAAAATTTCACTATATATGTTTACCTCCAGATATCACCATCATCACTGTTATTATTCGTTTCACTCTATGACTGTTGCTGAAAATAGTTTTGTCGTCTAGAATGAGGGTGTTAAGAATGATCTCCTCCAGGTGTCAAATGTGCTCAGTATGCCACTGACTTAAGTAGGAACTTTATGCAATTTACTGATGTCATTAGTTTCTTCTTTCTTCCATAGTGCAGTTATGATAAAAACGCACAATTTAGAAGACTGGTGGAAATTGCTGATCTCTTCAAGTTACTGTCAGCTCAGAGGAAGCTACGATTAAGAATGCCTGGAATTTTGGAGGCAATGCTTATTTGCATGGAATTTAAGCACTCTTCATTTGGGAACTGAAAGAACTCAGTTGAACTACCATAGGGAACTTTTGTATTTTATTTTTGAGGGTCCAGGTTAATTGTTGGATTCACTTTATTCCTCTTATTCTGTTTCCCTTCCTTTCTCGCATCTCATTTATGTAGATTTTTGTCACTTGTGCATTTCAAGGAAGTTAGGAGGGTTCTGAAATAACAGAGATGCCAAAATCAGATTCTTCTGAGTATTTTAGTTTTTGAACTGATGATTTGCCTCTTTCCAGAAAATATCAGCAGCGAGATTTCTTTGAATATGTTCATCTTATATTTGAGCAGCTGGAGAATCAGCTGGCAAGGTAGTTAGTTGTGAAGATATAAAAATGTGTTACCACAGAGAAATATTTGGTATGACCCAAGCTTTCATTTTTTATTGGCTGTGGGGTATGTAATAGGGTAAGATAACCCCCACATCACACTAATGGGTGAGTCATAAGCAGGTAATCAGTTGTATAAACTCACTACTTTCTCTTTAGCATATTGTACAATCGCCTATAAAGCAAAGGCTTTATTTGTTTATTTTCATTCAAAGAGCACTTCCCTTTTTTCCTACTTAATTGATCAAATTCCATACACGCTACACTATACCATGTCCTAAGGATTGGGCACAGGCTAGGTAATTATGGACTCATTCTTATATTTAATGTGGACACATGTAAATCCTTCTTGTTTCAGGTTTATATATAATATTACTCAAATTTACATCTATTAAATTGTTAATGTTTATTCTACTCTCCCTCATAATTTGGAATTTCTACTGTGAATTTTATTCTAACACTTAAAATATTAATACTGAGGGCAGAGATATGGTGCTAACAATAATTATTAAAGTTTAAATGGCTTTGGGGAGCTAAAAGGAGTGAGTTTAGCTTTGAAATGTATTAGAATGAGGAAAAAAGTGTCAGCATTCATGAGTTCCTTAACTAGCATCATTAACTATTTCAGCTTGTGGTGGTAAAAATTACCAAATGTTTGTATCTGTTTCTCGTTTGGAAAATGAAGGTACATATTGGAGATAAAACTAACTTTGACTTTTTTACGAACAACCAATCTAGACAAAATTATTAAAAAACAGACAATTGGGGGCAAATTCATACATACACACACACACACACACACACACACACACATAATTTCCCTGAGACTACTTGATATATTTCGCAAATGAATAACCGTATGATTAAAAATTTAAGTGACAAAATTGGTATCATGATATGGCACATATAATAACTCACCAAATAAGATATTTTAACAGTTTACATATATTAAGAGATCATGAGGCTATGTAATATATATACTTCAAAAATATTATGTAGTAAAATAAAAGATGCCACACATAAAGTTATATAATCTGTTTTCTTCCCTAAAGATTAAATTTTAATTCCTTTGTAAAGGTGTATATACTTAATAATGTTGGCTTAAATCATATTAAAATAAGATTTATTCATTTTTATATGATATGGATTTCCTAAGAAATGAGAAATAGCTCCCAAGCTATACGCATCTTTAAGTTGTAATTTGGTCATAGTCAATTGTCCTATTACTAATACATTGTTATTTAAATTAAATTAAATTAGCATACATTAAGTTATTTAAATTAAATATATTGAATATCAAAGTTTAAGAAAATTAAATATTTGGTGTTTGTAGAGTTGTTAAAATGAGATGGTAATTAATATATCTCAGTTACATTTCAAAGGCAATGAACACACATACTTTTCTGCCAGAGATATACCACACCACAACAGAAAGCAGTAATAATTTCAATCATATTAAAGTTTATACAACACTTTAAAATATGTAAAGAATAGCAAGATCTGCTTGCATTTGCCTTTATAAAAATATGAGGTCAAAGAGCATAGCTCAACTGAATTATGACTATGTTTTTGCTAAATGTTCTTCCAAGACTTTTCCGTTATAGGTGGGCAAATAAACAATTGATAGGTAGCCCATTCTAGGGTAAAGGAGGAAGGTAAATAGAAGAGGGCAGAGGAATAAAGAGGGTGAAGCATCAATGTTCCCTACTTTGATGGATTGCATCCATGAACTCAGCTACCATGGAGTGAGCTGAAATTTATTGGTCTTCTACATGAATAGGTTTTTACTTTTCCTAGAGCATTAATGGTGGGTGATAGAAAATACACAGGAAACATGACTCAGCTAGACCTCATACTGAATTACAGAGTTTTTCTGACCCTCTTTATTACCAACAATTTTGCACAGCTTATGCCGCTTTTGAACCTCTCCCTTAGGAATCTGAGATTGAGTTAATGCTACATCCTGCTGAATTTCTGATAGGTAGAGAAGAGAATTTATGGATAAGAAGAAAAATAATATAAATTCTATACAGATATTGGTGGTAACTGTTCATACTCAGTTTCATCTGTTAACAGTTAACAGTTTTTTCCAAACCAAACAATGCAATGTTATTGATTAGTTAGCAAGGGATAAGTATGAGAATTCTGAACTATTCTCAAATCTAATACATATAATGTATTTATTATTTATACCCACAGACCAAAACTATGTATTCACCTAACAATGATGAATACTAGAACTACAGAAGATACACAGTGTGAACTTATGGCTTGTGCCCTTGAGGAGCTTACAGTCTAGTTGAAGAGATAAGACTTGTAAATGCGTGGTAAAATGGAAAGCATTACATAATCGAGAATACAGTTGTGAGGCTAAGTGATTAAAGTATTCAGAGTATGAAGTGATTCCTTCTGGCAGAAGTTACCAAATAAAGTTCAAGAATGAAGGGGACATGTGAGTGGATGTTAAAGAGTGTTTAGCTTAATATGCGCAAAAATGACAAGGATTTTAGTGAAATAGCTAAAAAAAAAAAATCAAATATAATGAAAACACATTATGACCAAATTATGCTGCTACATCTAATAGGTTTTCACAAGGAAAGCCTAATATAAGACAGGTTTTGATTCTATCTCCCCTAAAATCAGCATTAAAATGAGCTAGTTTCCTTTTAGATCTTAATTTTTAGAATACTTCCCAAACTTTGTAACATGAATGACATTTGTAAGCCATAACTCTGAACACTATATTTCACAGAATGCATTTGCAAGGCATAGAGATGATTGTTCATTTCGTCTTATTAGTAGCTTCCCCGGCCTCAATAGCAGCGCTCATCTGGCCTCCATTCACGCTGAAGTCATGCAGATTGGAGTTGACTCTCAATTACACCAAGTCTTTCTCCAAAGATGACAGTCCAAATACAGTAGAGATAAAATACATCAAGGTTTAAAATAGGCCCGTTCAGCCCCAGTGCCGCTTCATCATGAAATGATATAATTCTCTGATGCCTCTGCCTAGCCTAACATATGTTCTATTCACAGCCCGCGTCACTCTTCATTTGTAATTATTTCCCCTTTTTTTTTTCCTTACCCCATCTTGTAATACTTTGCTTGGTTGAAGACAAATACTGAGAGGCAAAGAGTATTATCATATGATGACCTGTTCCAGGGTGTTAAACCCCTGTCAAGGTTTGATTTTAACATGGGTTATCGATGACAGTACATCAATTCAGGCATCATGTCCTGAATTAGACTATATTAATTATCACTTGAGTGCAATATGCATGAAAATGCTGTTTCATTGACTAAAAGGAACTGACTGAATAAAAATCTATTTCTCATCTGGTTGCTTATGGATAAAGACATTTTTTTCACTTTCCTTGGATTGTTCTTTATTAAATATGATTTTTATATGATTATGTGAATAAATTGTCTTACCCAACAACAGAACTGGATAGTTTTAAACAAAGAAAATTTAATGGGTTGTCTACTCTTGGCAAGTCTCTAACAATATATTTACAGTTAATAATTTAGGCAGATTATTTATAATAATACTGCCAAAAAAGTTCTTGTTTTCAGCATTTATGTGAAAAAGATATTTTCAAATTGTTGCCTCCTTCATTTAAAGGAAATGAAAATTATAACTTACAATTATTTTAAGGCGATGGAAGAGCAACAAGCTCCACCAGGTAACAACTACATTTAAAAGTAAAACTGACATTACTCAACTTCTGAAAAGAAGACATTCATACAAAGAATTTCTATGAAAGACAAAAGTTAAAATTACTAAGTTCAATTACCACACAATTGCATATATACATATTTGCTAAGAAGACAACTTGATAACAAAAAAGAAAAAAAATTGAAGCCTGACTTTTACCATGCGAAAGCTCTAGGTACTTAGTTTCTAACTAGTTTTAATAGAAATATCAAGTTGGGCTTAAAATAGGTATTTTCTAAATATTCTCAAATTAAAATATATCTTAAAACTTTTCCCAATTGTATCTCGAAACTAACGTATAAGCCTTAATTTAAAATATGAAATTAGGAATCTTAAACCCAAATTTCAGCAAAAAAAAATTTTACTAAAACATATATTTAGTCAGTGAAACTAGTTCATATGTTAGAAATTATTTTTAATTACAATGAAAAAGAAACCACCCTGCCCTTAAAAAGTAAACTGAAATGTTTCTAGCATTAAAACCAACATTTATTAGTAAATATGATTCTATAATTTTCCCCAAAATGGCCCTTCCAGTAAAAATTTCACAAAAGGGTGAGTTTAAATTTTGGAATCAGAAATTTTTTAAGTTTGAAATATATATTTGTTTCATTATAAAGAAGAGCTGGAGTTCTATAATGCAGAATGTTCAAATTTAACTTGGCAAATTAAAGGAGTCATCACAATTAAAACAAGTCACTTCCATTGTCCTTCCCAGTAGATCTCACACTTCTAATGTAGTTATTAAAAGCATTAAGTGGGTGGCTGAAGAAAGGGTGGACAGCTGTGGTGATCTGTCCCTGGCAAGGCTCCCCTCCACTTGTACCTAACTTGTCAGTGGTAAAATGGGACAAGAGTTCCCAAGGGGTGCCACACACTTGAGTCACCGGGTTGAGGCCTGGCCACAAAGAGCTTCAGTAGAAAAGCTATATCCTAGTATCATGATTTTAGAAAGCGACTGATTTCTCACCATATTCTTTGAATGATAATGACTGAATACGGCAATTAGATCATATGCAGAAAACAGGGCTTAGATGATACACATCTGTTTGGCCTAGGAGATATTTAATAAACCTTATCTTTGCTTCAAGTTATGAATTGTTAAGTTTATATAGAAATCTATCATGTGGGGAAAAAAACCCTGGATATATTAATGGGGCAAATATTTGGTATGGTAGATAATTAATACTGAGATAAAAATTATAAAAGTTATAATACACTCCCAACTGGGTGTGCTACTTATGAGTTACATGAAACTAAGATAAGACATTTCTCTGAAACTAGAAAAAATAATGCCTACCTTCCTGTGGCATGAGTGGGATCACGTGACAATAACAATAAGACATTATGTAAGTGTAGAGTAGTGTTGCTCCTGTTTTTAGTCTGGTAAGAAAGGAAATAATAGAAGGGGTGACCCATGTCGACTAAGGAAGAGTAACACTGTTAGATGCTGACCTGGTTGACAAATGTTTCTAATAAAAATGTTCATAGATATGAAGACTTGCTGGATCTCATTTAGCTGTATTATTATTATTTTCCCCCTACACCACACTTTGTTTTCCTTGTTCTCTCTCTTTGCTTTCTGGTTAGTCAGATAGTGACTAAAGTGAGCCGTTCAAGGACCTCTCTACAACAGTGAACATGTACACACAGACATATATGACTGGCCTCAAAGAAATTTTCCAATTTTAAAATAACCATATTTGAATATGAAATTAAGCAGTTTAAAAATGAAAACATTTGAGAATGAAAAATATCCATTCACCCTTTGCTATCATATTCTGAATTCCAGTAATCACCAAAGGAAGGTCCATAAAATAAAAGCAATAAAAACAAAAATGCATTTGCTATTCTACAATTGGTAATGTAATTTCCTTTATTCACAAAATCCAAACCTCCATGAACCATAGAATAACAGACTAAATTACCTGTTAACATCTCATACCATCAACAAGTTTTTAAAACATATATTAAATTAAAGGCTAAGTTTAAATGACATGCCCTGACTTTTTACTCCTCCAATATATATTTCAATTTAAATTTATGGAGGCAGAAAATATCACAATTACTGTGTTCAACAACAGAAAAGTAGAATTTAAGTTTTCATGTCACTTCTTTTACTTTAAGTCACCCAAATTTTGCCTGTACTCATGTATATTAATTAAATGACCTCAGTTTTCTGATTCATGTACACAGGCCAAAAGGTTTACAGTTAACTTATAAAACAAAAACTTTCCCTCCCTCCTTCCTTCCCTTGCTCTTGCTAGCACGAGGTAGCCCGCGTGTGTGCACGCTCTCTCTCTCTCTCTCTCTCTCTCACACACACACACACACACACACACACACACACCTTTCTTTAGGGCTATGAGAAGCCAAAAAACGAAAAAAATACTCCCCCAAAACCTTCATTGCCTGCTAGTGAAAACGGCCCATCATATGACTATGATACCATCAGAATGCAGTGTTTCACAATCACCACAATGTAGGATTGACATATGACATTTATAAAATGTCAGCACCCCTCCCCAATTTTTACAGCCTATTTCCCAGTAGGGTTTCACAATGTAAAATGAACTAAAGGCGACAGTGTGCTCATTAGCTGTGCCACTTCTGATACATTACGTCGATTGACAATGAACCACTGTGATATCAAAGTGCAGGTGTAAAAAATAATAAGGCAACTGCTTGTGTAACAAAATCTCACTAACTGAGAATGTGTAATAAGTATGCGAGGAGGCAGTTTTTTATTCATTGAAAATGTGGCATGGTACATCAAACATAGAAACCAAGAAAGAGTTTTGACATGCCAAACTCAATTAAAATTTGTTTTCATGACTATCAACAGGGAGACTCAGTAACTTATTTGTGAATGTAAAAGGTGATTATACAAGTACCAAGAGAAAGATCCAAAGATATTAAGAGATTCAGACAGTGCCAGAAGGAAAGCTAACATCTAACTCTGCAATCATTTTTAATTTTAATAAGTGATAGAGAACATGACATAATGGAAATTATTTTAGTGCATTTAAAACCTGAGTTAGACACCTCTTGCCTAAAAATATACACAGTACTACCTCTCCATGAACCATGCCCCACCTTTTCAATGGCTCCAAAATTTTAATGATTAAAAATCTCTGAAGGAGAAAGTTTAAAATAATTAATAAAGCAAAATAGTGATAACAATTTGAATAAGGTCATTTAGAGATAAAAAGGAGAAATATAAGATCAACTGTAAGTTTATTTCCTAGAAAATTAATTACAACACTAATTCCCAAAATCAAGAATATGTTTACATTTTATTGCCTTTGAGAATCATTCAGACCAATAAATATACCTTCATAACTATAAAATCCTAAACTCAGAAGATGATAAATACATTGAAAAAGTGTTTGTTTAGTTTTCATATGCCCTCGTCATTTAAGAATTGACAAAATGATTTCGTGTAATGGACTGCCTGGGAAATTCAAGAACCGTATTAAAAAGTTATGGAAGTATAACATCCATATTTTTTTTCACAGAGGGAAATGTCCCATTAGAACTTTTGATGAATGTGAAGTATTTTACTTTCACAGCATGTTAAGAACCCTGACCAGATGGGTAGGTTTACTATTAAATTCTATCATGGTACTCACTAAGCCCTCAGTTAAACTTGGTAATAAAGTTGCTCGAATAAACTCTTTCCTTCTCAGGAATCTTTAATGGACCATTTTGGGAAAATAGAGATATTAAAGGGAAATTATCAAGATGTCAGAATACATCATATACCTGGTTTTGAAACTTTAATGTGTATCCAAATCATCTACAGAGCTAGTTACAAATATAGACACGCAGGTTTCATTCCCAGGCATTCAGATTAGGTGCCTCATGGGCTGGGCTTGGGTGTCTGAATCTGTATCCATCTCTACAGGTTATTCTAACACCAACACTTGCTATCCATTCTTACAGATATCAATAAAGAATTTAATATGACATCTTGTGACTCACACCCTCTCAGGTCAATTTTCTAAAATCTCTAGGTAGTCTACATTCCCTTGTTTACCACTGATAATCTTTAAGCCGAATCTTCCTTCTTTTCATAAAATAAAAGGTAAATGTAGGGGGGCTATGGATTAAGAATATGAAGAAAAATATAAAACGTACTCCATTAAGAATATTGTGTGTGTGTGTGTGTATATTTATATCTATATATATTTTTAAGCAAAAGTAAGATTTATTAAAGTACATTTCAGGAGAGAAATGGGCTATGCCACAAATGGCCATAGCCCCACATATAGAAGAATACTGTACATTTTAACATCTTAGTTCTTTCCTTGTGCCTGACAGTGTGCTACTTCTCCTCACTTTAGTCTTGGCTTCTGATCATTGTCCCTTCCCCAACCTGCCTCATCAGTCCAATACATGATGTTCCTTCAACTGCTGTGGTTTTAGAACTCAAATTTCGAAACCATTTTCTCTGTGACTGTGCCTCAAAGCCCAAGGAATCAAAGGAATATTTCTTCCTGTAGATTATAAGGTCCACTATGACCTGGTTCTAATCTATCTTTCAGCCTACTTTTCTTCTTTTTGACCCAAATGGTTTTCTCCTTGTCTCCCCAAATGTCAAAAACCTTTCCACCTTTGGAACTTTGCTGACTTCATTTGCTTTATGCCAACTATCATCTTTATAAATCTTTGCCCGTCTAAACCAGATGTCACCCTCCAAATTCCAGCTCAAGTTACACTTTCTTCTGGATTAGACTGTATTCCAGAACAAAATAAGAGGCTGCCTTCCTCTGGATCCTCACAGAATCTTTTGCCATTTGTAACTAATACACAATATATTTTCATTACCTTAAATTCATCTTTCTGCCATGTATATTGGAAGCAGGACCTCCTCCTTCCATCTTTTTAATTTCCTTCAGTGCTTTTTGAAAATCACACTTTCAGTAATATTTATTAATTGGTTTTACAGAGTCACTTTTTTAGTAAGATACTAAGAATCAAATTACTGTTGGTAGACTAAAAGAGCTACAGGATCAAAGAACATTGGTCTTTTTGGTGGTAGAGTGAATGAGAATTTTAGAGGGCTTTTCTACACTAAATCGTTCAGCATCACTGCAACACAAACAAATTCAGGTGTTACTCAAAGGAAAATAAAATGAAATTCAACAAACATTTATTGAGTGTTTCTGCTAAGGGCAGGATACTCTGACCTCAGGTACAGGGAGCAGTCACTCCCCGACCCCTCAGAACCTGATGCAGCACTTTATATCTATCACACTTGGACGTTCTTCTCTACTCTAAAACTAATTTAAATTAGAATTTAAGCGCTTGTGGGAGAGTGAATGATTAGATGCAGCCTCTTTCTCAAGGAGCTTTGAATCTAGCATTGGTTTAAAAGATCAAGTAGCCACTCAGTTTGCTAGACTGAAAGTAAAGGGAAGTTAGTAAAAGTCTAGAAAGAAATGAAATTTATTATGATGATATTTAAAGCATAACGGTATATGTATTTATGCAGAGAAATGTAAACATAAATGTAAGAATCCCTAGATTTCTAACTCTAAAACACAAATATCCCTGCTGAATAGAAAGAGTGCTTGTGTTTTAAGACGGGATTATTTTTTAATTTGTTCAGTCAATAAATATCAGAATGGGTACCTGCATTCATTCACTCATACAACATGTGAGAGCTGGCTTTGTGCCAAGGGTTTCCTTCCATTTGGCCTGAGATAGATTCAGGTGCTCGAGCTGAAGAGGCCTTTTGGCCACTGCTCCTTTTGGTGGGATGTGGTTAAATGAAAATCTTTTCCATTCAGGCTCTTCTTCTGTCCTCAGAAAGAGAAGCCTTTGACATAGATCAGGCCACTGATATCGTTTTTAAAGGCAACATACACCATATGACCAAATCTCCAAATGAAAGCCTGAAGCTGGTTACTTCCATTCTCAGCCACAACTCAGTGCTCTCTCCATTCTCCCTGCCCTGGTCATGTTCTTGCATTATTCACACCTATTACAGTCTCACCCACTGTGTTATAGGCTCCTTTTTGGTATAAACAATAATACTTGATGTTGTATCATCCTCAGGAATTAGCACAGTGCTCTGTCTCAAGATATTCAATAAACTCTAGTTACGTTGCTGAAAAATTTAATTGAAATTTAATTGAAAACATGGTTTTAAATGAGGTTGTTTTGGCGATGATAACGTGGGACATAAAGATGCATAAGGCATAGTTCTGCTCTCAAGGAATTTCTATTTTAGCCGAGGAGATAAAACATGTTCTTACCTAACTGTAATAGAAAGTATGAAGTGATAAGGGTCACAGAAGTGGTGCAAAGGAAGTGCTATGAGGGTTCAGAGGAGGAAGAGATTACTTCCAGCTGTTCAGTGTCCAGTGTTCTGCTCAGGGCAGTGAGGGTTATAGGATAAAAGAGACAGTGTTTGCTGCAGCTGGATATACAAGTCACTGGTGTGATGAAACACATAAACAGTTTCCGGTTAAACAAAAACCCAAAGATACACATATCAACTCCAAAATGAGTGGGGCACTCAGTGCTATGCGGTCTGCGAGAGAGAGAGAGAGAGAGAGAGAGAGAGAGAGAGAGAGAGAGAGAGCCATGGTGCAAGAGTGTTTGGGAAAGGCTTCACAGAGACACTTGGCTTTGAACCTTCAACAGTGGACAGAATGACTAGATTGAAAAAGGGATTTTTGAGACATAGGAAATAACGCTGGCAATGTCTCAGAAAGGAAGTTTAAAAAAAGGAGATGCCATGCAGTTGCTTCTCTTTATAAAAATCAACCATCTGGAGCCTGAGGTATGGCTCATCAGTTCTCTTCAATGAACCCTAAACAAGGAGAGACAAGGAGAGTGGGTGGTGCCTCTCAAGGTATAAACAGCAGAGAAGGTTTGAGTTGCTTGCTCTGTTAGTAGACAAATATCCCTGGATGTCTTTAGGCTTTAACTAGGGAATGTGATGGTGTGCTTTCTGTTCCCTCGATCCTGCCACCTCTTATGAATCTGTTAGAGCCATCTTCTCATACTTTAACTCACTTTTGACCTCTGACCCCTGTGCTAGATAATTGACATATTGTGTTAAACATTTATGACACTGAATATAAGAATCCTTTTCATGAAAGATTAAAAAGCACTATAAAATAATTGTGAGAAAAAACTAGCTATGTATACTAAGGTACTATGGATCAGCAAAAATTCAAGGTATTCCTATTTCATCTTCAGAAAAAATAGACATGTATTTTTTTCTTTGTAAAAACTTTATGCTTTGCTTGTTATAGCTCCTAGATGATGAATCTTTACATTTTCAGACACTTCTCCTCTATCTATCTCAGGTTCCTATTTTGAATAACTTCAAAATGTAGGCAAAATGGGTTTCCCCCACCTTAGTTTTATGTTTTGACATTACGATATTTGTGAAAACCAGAGTTCTTATTGAGTTTAATACATTTATTTTTAAAGCAATAAATTTTCATTCATAGTAAAATCATGTGTCATTATTTTTATCTTGAGGGGATATAAAAACATAAAAGTAACATGGCGGGAAAACTGTAGAACATGGTCAGCTATTTATCAAACCACAATAAACGATGTGAAAATAAAATTACTACAGAAGTAATTTTGCTTATCACCAAGGTATAAGTATTAACTAGGGTAAAGTTATCCCAAGAAATGATATGATAAAAAATATCCAACAAATTATTGAATAAGAAATGTACAAAGGCTCTATTCTAGAATTCTGTTATACCAATTTGGAAAGATTTTCAAAATCCATTATATGTAATATATAATGAAAGCTTCTACTTTCGTTTTGAAAAGCTTCTTGTCATTTGCTTATTTCATCAGAAAAATCAGACAACCATAAGATTTTTATAATGGGTTCTTTAATTGCACTTAATATGACTAACTATACATGGAAGACACATAACATCCATGTATTTATATCAAAATATCATGAATGTTGTGGTGCATATTAAAAGCGTGCAGTATCCACTTTTGTTTTGTAAAATTGTAGAGAATTTGTAAATAGCAAGGGTGACCTCCAGTGTGCAATAGGTTTATGCCATTGCATTTTTTCAGTAACAGAAAATGTGCATTGGTCTACTCCAGGTTCTTAAGAGTGCTAAAGATAAGAAGAAAAGGAATTTTCTGCATTAAAATGAGTTTGTAAGTTCAAAGCAATAGCTTTGTTTTGTTTTTTGGCTTTTTTTTTTTTTCCTTGAAGCTTATGGTGTTGCTCGGAACCTGAAAAAAGCAAAACCGTGGGAAAATACTCTATGACCAATAACATTTTTCTTACATATGATCTGATTAGAACTTACATTCATTAAAGCTTCGGAGAATAAGCTGAATTTATATTTGTGAAATGAAAATTCACAAAGGATATTCTTTAAATGCGACACACTGCCTTGCAACTAGTGACACTACCTGACATAATTTCTGTACACTGCTACTGACACTTACACCAAATAACAAACTCACACCACCTAAAATCAAACTTAAAAAGCTTTCTAGAAAGTCTTCAAGATCAAAAGCTTTTCACTGTAGATAAAAAAATTTTTGAAAAGCTAATGGCTTGCCACATTGTATAATATAATTTCTATTTGTCTCTAATCTCAGCACAATAAAAACTAGTCACATGAAAAGAAAAAGCATGATGCTTTCCTTACAAGCCAATCCAATAACATCACTTCATCTTTTACACTGCAGATAAGACCAATCATCCAAATCTACTAGGAAATTTTTCTTTGCAGATTTTATTTTCATTTCTTTACTTGGCAAACAACCTAAACTTTGGGGAAATGAGGTTTCTTTTCAAAGGATTTTGTTAGTAAAACATCAAGTCCTGCCTTAGCTAACCAGACCACACAAAAGATCTAATTATATGGGTGCCCACCAGAGCTCCTGCCTGTCAGAGTCAGTGTCACTCAAGCTCTGTCACTCTTTCCATTAGGCCTATCTGCTTTCAAAGGTATAGGCTGTGGACGTTAAAAATTTGCTCCAGGCTGACTCTTGGCATAAAAGGTATAAGGCTGAGAATGAATTGTTTTTTATGAATATTCATAACAATCAGTGTGAACTTTTTAAGTTCCTAGACAGAGAAAAGTGTGCATAACTGCATATGATCTGGTTTATATAATTTGTAATATACATGGTATGTGTATCAAATGTTTATTACTAATAGAATTATTTAAAATTATCACATTGGTGATATATGCTCTAATTTTAATAAACCATGAAATTCCCAAGTATGGCATAATCTAAGGAACGATAATTATTCCTTTGGACTTGTTATGATCTCTCATGTCAAGAGTCTCTGCACTACCTGCTAAGAAATGCCTGAGCAGGCCCTGACATGATGGACCCTAATGGTTCCCAAGGAGCCATTATCGTCTATTGTGTCAATATTTTGCGTGCTAAAGAGGATCCACAGAAGAGTTCTAAACCAGGACTTTGCATATCAGACAGTAATGATGACTCAATCTATTATGTCAATAATATGGTTTAAAAAAGTCATTCTCTTGAATGTACACAATTACAGTCATAGGCATGTTTTGTCAATGATCTGCTCAGAATATTCTTTGAGTACTCTCAGTGATAGAATCTTTAAAATCTTACTGGGGTAAGTTTAAATGTGGCAAATTAATATTATAAAAAGGTTTGCATCAAAAATTAAATTTACCAGAGCAAATTATTTTCACCCCCTCTTAAGGCAAATTAGATTCTCCAGGGTCTCCCAAACCATTTTAGATAACTTTTTAAATAAAGAAGATACCTTTTATTTTTTTCCTGAAGGAAACAAATCAAAATTATCATGCAGCTTTGACCTTAATTCACACCAATACATGTAGGTACCCTGAGGGGCTCAGCAATTACAATATGTAAGTACTCATCACATGCTCAAATCAAAGGAAGAAAAATTAAGGTCATATATTGGAGTCTATGTTTATTTTTGGAGATATCATAAATAATGATTTTACCTTTGGAAAAAATGATTTGTTAAAATGTGTTAGGGTTCTATTTTATTTGAAATATCAATTTTGGAACATTGTTTATATCTTTAAATGCTAAGAATTAATAGTGATGATGTTTAAGACAGCCAAGGTTATCTATAAAATAATATGTAGGCAAGAAAAAGCATGATAAAATATTAAGTAGTAGTCCAATCTAACTTTGTTCAAAGCTACATTTTAAAAACAGGAAAAAAGAATAACTTTTAAGGCTTAATATTAAGAAATTGACTTCTCATCCAAGTTATTTGTTTAAAACCTGAACTGGCAAAATGCCAGTTATATTCATATATCAAGTTTAAGATCAAAAATTTTAAAAAATAGTATCAAGTACCTTACATTTAAAATAGGAATTCTAATGTCTCCTTTTGTAATTATATACAAATGGATTAAGTATCACAAAAAGTGGATACAGTGCCTTTTTGTGTGTATTGATTTTTAAGAAATAGTTTCTCAAATGTGTCAGACATGCCTAGATTTTTGAGTATGAGAATTTAAAAAAAAAAATCTTGGCTCTGTTCTTATAAAGCAATGTTTTGGCAAAGTCGGCAAGTTCCTTAAATGAAGATCTTTTTTTCCCCCTTCTGGGTATCAGGAGACCATTTTAATTCACTCAGCAGCTAAATTCTCAAAGGGACTGGTGTATATGGTAACATAGGAGCCAATATCCTAGCTATCAGTTTTCATACAGCCTAGCTGGACCTTTACATTACGGCTGCCCCACATTTATTGTTCTTTCATTGCATCTGTCAGCATTCCCTGACAGCGTATTATGGAGCACATGGCTACAAAGTCAGTATCAATCAGTCCACGATCATGCAGATATAAGTAGCAGACTATTGATAATGGGCCTTAAATCAGATCATCATGGTTTAAGCATAAGATTCTTAAGAGGCAGCAATCTCACAGGAACTCCTACTTGCCTGTACCTCTCACAAACCCTACAAACCAGTTTCTGCACATACCACCTACAACTTCTTTGAAGAAAAAAAAAAAGATCTATTAAACACAAATACACTGTAACACATATCTCCATGTAAAATGAAGCATTAAAGCAAAGGTGGCAATTAATACAACCTTTACAGTCTCTCTTTTTTTTTTAATGTGCAGAAGTAATAGAGAATATCTCTCCTTATACTAATGAACTCAGTCCACCAAGTCCCATATACACCTCTCACTGACAACAGCAGTTTTGTCGTGCTTTGGAAATGTCTTACTTCAAAAGCATTTCAACTTGATGTGGCCATTTAACAAGTGAGAGAATTCATAGAGTTTAGAGGTATGCTACACTAAACTCAAAGCAGCATGTTAAAAACAAAGGCATCTAATTTTTCTCAGACATAAATAATAAAACAAAACAGGAGTTGCATGCAAATTTAGTAACATAAAATTTAAGGTGATAAACAGAATGGAGGCTGGCTTCTTGTTTAGTATTCCTTAGTTATCACCATAATTGCTGCATGTCTGTCATCACTAGCAAAAGAAAAAAGTGTCTTTCTCAGCTGCTCCCCTGCTTGTTTTGTTCGCTGTATTCTTGTAAAGTGGGAGAAAATAAGTGTCATTTAATGAATAGTGCTATTCTTTGTCTGACAGCTTCATATCTGTTAGGTGTAGGAGGCCTAGTACTTTCTTTTTCTGATAATGTTTTTGACAGTGTGCTAAATTCCTCCCCCCAAAGGCCAGCGTGTATATTCTGCTAAAAGGGGCTTCATCTATCCTGAATGGGTGCCCTCTTTTAACCCCCTTCAGCTTCTGTTCCTACATTAATTGAGCTGATCAGATTGAGCATATGAATTTGTCTTTGATGTATTCGTATGTTTAGTTGACGTTGCTCTCTCTCTCATTGGCAGCGGACAGAGCTCTCAGACAAATAGGACTGTTGCCATGGTAACAGGCAATAGCTAGGGATCTCTTGAAAAATATTTTTATTTCAAAATTCAAACTGGAAAATTCTCACTGGATATGGTTCTCAGTTCTAAACGTGTCATATCTAATGATGAATGCAATTAGGAATCCCACCAGTGTTTTAAATAATAAATTAGCCTAATTTTCTAGGCCTGGCATGATGACATACAAATACTAAAAAGGCGTCTTCTTTTTTAAAATCCATGACAAAGGACTTATTAATGACTTTTGTTCTTAGGATTTCAAATTAAAACGGATGGTAGGCTAATGATAGCGCTTTCTATCTGCTGAAAACCAGAGGCCTAGAGGTAAACTTATTATTATTTTTTTAAGAAAAACTTCAAGCTGCTCTGATATTTGGTTATTTCATTAAAAAAAAAGCAGGTGTAGAAAACCTTCTATAAATGTTGAAAGCTCTAGCAGTTGGTAAATCTCAGTGGATAAAAAATGCCCATAGCCATTTTTAATTACTGAGCATGAAAAAAGGGATGGATGGTAAACATAAGTTTTATAGATCACTATCATATTACAATGAAGTTTTCAAATTCTTACTACTTTATTTGATATGTGAGGAAAAATAGAAATAAATATTCAATATATAATACAAATCATAATTATTTTAAAACTTAATTTATTCATGAATATACAATCCAGTTATATTAATTATTGTTTTTCTTGATGTGGGGCTCAGAGAACAATGAAAATCACTGTATAGTTGGACAGTTTCAAGAATATGATATGTGTAATCACATTATAAAGAAGGTTATTAAAAAAACAAATTTTTCTATTCCTGAAACTCTTTATTTTAAGCATTTCTCAATTATTTGGCATCTGTTATTCACTGTCATAGGGCAAAATGCAGATTTTAACTTTTTTATATTAACTGATTGGCAATGGTACTACTTTCTTTACTTTTGAGTTAAAACAGTCAATATAATAAAATCAAGCAAATCCATGTGTATTTTGGGTTTGGCTGAGTAAATCAATCTTACTCAAACTTTAGAATGTCAGCACACAAAATAACCAACAGAGATTAAATTAAATCCAAATGGTAATGAGTGTCTAAAGTACGTGAATATTCTCATGTTAAATATGGCTTTACATCTGTACATGTAAAAAAGTTTGTTTAAAGCAAAAGAGAAAAAAGCTAAACCTATATTGGTAGTTACTAAGTTTTACTTTTTCATCATTATTACTCTCTGTATAATAATTTTGTTACTATGGTTGAAATAAGGTAGGACTATTATGATTTTTATTCTAGGTTATGTTACTAAACCAACTGAAATACTAATTTATCCCTCAAAAATTGAAGTGTAATCTTTTCTAGAACGTCCAAAACAAACAAACAAAAAAACCCCCCTTGTTATATGAAAAACTGCAGGGGACTAGCGAAGTACATCTACGTTTCTATTGGTAAGTGAACATTTCTTCCCTTAACTATATTTCTGGTCTATTTCATCGAAAAACCCACAGACAAGACAGTAAATCCAAATTGACGTCGGAGTTCACATGGATATCTGTGGCCTCCTGAAGCTCTCCTGGAGGGTGAGCACATACCTGGGAGGTCGAGGCATGCCCCTCACCCCCCGCCTGGCTCTCCTGAGGGATAGTCACTCTATTCAGAAAGAAGCAGTCAACTCTGATAAAGGGGATATATTGTTCTTCCTCAATAAGACTTAAGTTGTTTTCCTACATTGGGGACATATATCTTCTTTGTCCTTTTTTCGAAACGACTAATGACAAAGTTAAAATGTTCTTTTATTGTTTTTTTTTTTTAAATTCAGGGTAATTCTTAATACACAAAAGCCAAAAAATATCTTGCAAGTGTCCCTTCATCCCCAAAGCTAACCAACCTTAAGAGAACCACCACCTTAAAATCAATAATTGGTTACACATTCTTTCATACCTCTTTGTATTGAAACCCTTTTGAAAGCACCTCATTTCATTTACCTGCTACCTTATGCCCCATCATAATAATTGATATGAGAAAAGAAAGTGGAAAAGTTTTTCTATTTTTTTTTCCTATGTCAAAATTAGACAGTAAGACATGCAAAGTAATACCGTTTCACCTTTCAGTCATCAAAAGCCACAACCCTGGAGCAGGCGGTTCCTTCCCCAATACTCAACAACCCTCTCACACTGGAAGTCACAATCCTCCATATTCTCCCTGTCTTCCAGGGTCTGGAAACTACTTCGTTGATGTGACTAACAATCCAGAAGTGATAGTGCATACTCCTCACTGGAGTCTCTTATTGTCACGGCGGATTGTAAAATAAAAGCCCTGCCTTAAGTGTTTAAAATATTTTGAAAATACAAAGCACAATGATGTCAATTTCCTCTCTTGTTTGGCACTGCACGGATCTACTCTTAATACAGAGTGGCTCATTGACTATGGTGCTCAAGGCTTAAATCAGCACCACAGTTGTCCAGCAAGCAAAAATGAAAGCTAAGCACGCTGTTACTGAAACCTGTGCTGCATCCCCTAACTCCAGGGATGTAAGTTAAAGACAATTTACCTCAGAAAATGTAAGGCAGCACAGGGCAGTGGAAAAAGACCTAGATTTGGAACCAGAATGACAGAGTCAGACATTTCTCACTAGCACCCGGACCTTAAGTGACCTTCCTGAGTGATTATGTCTTCAGCTATAAAATAGGGATTGTAATATCAGCCCTCTTCCAGGGTTATTATGCAATGAAAATAAGATAACACATACGAAAGTGCTTTAAAATATATATAGATTGTACTTACACCCTATATTCTCTATATTTTAAAAATTAGAATCAAGCATATCGATTTTGCCATGGAAGTTACATTTCTCCATAACATCTTCAAATTTCACTTATCATACTTATAACTAATTTAGTTTTATAATGTCACATTAAAATACAAATTAATTTCTAAAACATTATTTTACTATGAAAATGGTTTGTTTAGAAAACATTTAACTTAAAAAACGTCTGATTCCTATATGTCATTTTTTTGGCAATAAAACATGCTTTTGAATTAATTTAGAAAGAGAAATTAGAAAGAGACAGTCAAAGGCAAAAATTAAATGTTTTATGATTCAGCACTTTGAATTAAATAAAAGAGCTATCTATAAGAATTTATTTTGATATCAATTTCCAGTTTTAATATTTCACAAAATGATTATTTAAATCATTAGATTTATCATTAGTACTTATGTTTATAATAGATGTATATAAACATGTATGTTACATCTATATACACATAACAGATATGTAATAAGAAAAGACGGCTATAAATACACAAAATCCCTCAAATGTAAATAGAGTATATTCTGAAAATTTATTACTAAATCGTTTGTTAAAAACTTAGGATGTATTTCCTCATAGAAACAATATTAATATGATGCGGTGGGCCCAGGCTGCCTCATAAAAAAAAAATCTGTTTGACCCGTAATTTACCATAGAGATTAATATCAAAACATAGAAAAGAATTTCCTATAGAAAATACACATCTGCCCTTGCTGGTGACCCCAGGTTCTTCCGCCAATTATCAGAGAGTCAGAAAGGGTGAGTGCCACAATGGGCTGAACTCTGAGAGTATAGAAAGCGATGCCAATTTATGTACTTTTGGAGGAAAAACCAAACTCAAATGATCAGGAACAGGAATAAAGAATCATGGCAATGATTACATATGCTATTTTCTGGTACATAATAAAGGATTAATAATTATTAGCCAAAATAACATTAAATAGAAGAACTAAGCAAGCTGGCATTTGTGGGACATGAGAGGAGGTTGAGGAATTAGGATAGGACCAGGGATGTTGGCATTGTGGCAGCAGTGGTAGGTGGGGGATGCCTTTAGGGAACCTAGGAGGAGTAAGAAACAGACAAAGTAATATGGAACTCAAAGGAAATGTTGGAGTTGCAGTTATTGTGGCTGTGATTGCAGTTCAGAGAGTATTGATAAGCCGTGATGGAACTGATTAGGATCATCTTGACTGAGATCTTTAAGAGGAATGTTTCCTTCTTGGCAGTACCCCTCTGTTCCTTGCAAAATGTCCAGTAGCCTTAAATTGACCCAAGGCAAAATGAGAAGCACCATGAGAACCAAGGGTAAGGGGAGATACATTTTTGTAGATGGCAGTGCCAGAGTTGGTATTGGGGGAGAAGGGAAACAGGTCCAAGTGCAGTGACTGAAAAGGAGATGGAGGGATACTCAAAGCCATGAGCTGTTTGTGAACATTTGTGATCTAAGTGAGAAAGACTCAGTTCCGTCATGGCTTATCAAAACTCTCTGAACAATGATCATGGCCACAAAACTCAAACTTCAGTCTCTCATTTGAGTTCCATATCACTGTGTCTATTGCCTACTCCTCCAAGATTTCTTAAAGCCATCTCTAATGTAATGTATACAAAACAGAATTCTTGACTTTTCCCCCCAAACACAATCCTCTCCCATGTTTCTTCATTTCAATAAATCATACCCTCATTCACACAGTTGTGTGGGGCCAGCAGCCTGGGAGATATCCTTGATTTGTTTCTCTCACATCTCACACTCAATCCATCCACAATCCTTCAAGTTCTATTTTTTCATATGGTTTAACTCAGTATCTTCAAAATAGCTGCCAAAGTCCAAGCACTTCTTACCACTTCCATCAACCCAATTCTACGTGGGACCATTGTTGCAGCATTCTAATTTTTCTCTCCCATCCTTTTCACTCTTATAGTCTATTCTTCTCATAGCAATCAGAACAATGCTTTAAAGGTATAAGTCACGTTATGTTGCTTCAAGCTCAACACCCTCCAAAGACTTCTTATCACTCAAAATCAATGCTTTGCTATGCAATCTGGCCTCTGGTCATCTCTTTGCCCTCCTCTCCTTCCTCTTTCCCCTCACTCATTTAGCTCCAGTCATAATGGTCTTCTTGTTCTTTCTGGACCATGTGGAGGTGGTTCCTGTCTCTGAACAGACTGGGATGTGCTGTTCTTTCTGCTTAATGGGCTCTCTCCCAGAAATATTCATAGCTTGCACCCTCAGGTCACAGAAATATCATTTTTTGTAGATTCCTTCCCTGGCTTCCATAACTGTACCTAAAGTGTCACCTATCCTCCATAGCTTTCTGTGCTTTACTTTAATTCATGGCCTTTATTACTACCTGGCATTATGTTACATATTAATAAGTTTATTGTCCACTCTATAATTTGAATATAAGCTTTATAAAGGTAAGGATTTTGCTCTTTACTGTCCCACCTCCAGCCTAAAATAGTCCTGATGCAGTAGGTACTCGGTATATATATGTTAATTGCTTATTTTGACACCATAAATCTTTTGTTTTACAATGGAAAAATATTAATCATTCATATTGACACATAAAAATCATCTTTTACAGAAGAAAAGTGTTACGTTATATGGCTTTAATTCATCTTTCAGAATATGATTTGCATGATTATTTTTCTTATAGTCTTTTTCGAAACCAGTTGAATTTTTCAAAAGCAGCTAAGACCTTTAAAAGTAAGTACTTTCTAAATTATATGCTAGTAGAAGGAAAAATGAAAAGGCTGACAAATTCTTTACTCTTATATTTATAAAATGTGTTCCGAGATTTAAGAAGTAATTATGTAACTCTTCCTACAGAAATTTTGTTAAATAATTTACTATTTGACAGTTTGTGTCACAGTTTTTCACACTATATCTGGAGTTATGAATGAAACTATAAATGGCCTATGACTATGATCTAAAGCAGAAGTTCTATGAGTAGGGTAAAGCAGAAATCTTGAGGGTAAAAAGTTTATATTAATGAGTTAAGTACCATAAAGTTATTGGCTATCTAGGAGAAGTATTTTAAATCACTTCCAAAATCCTTCAAGAGTTATAAAAGTGATTACTGCATTTTGTTCTTTATACCAGAACTCAAAGTCAGTGGCATGAACACTACTAACAAAAGAACCATGAAGAGTGCTGACGTTGCACCAGGTGCTATTTTAAGTCTTTTATTTGATAAACTCATGTAATCCTTGTAACAACCTTACAAAGTAGATCCCTTATACAGATGAAAACACTGAGTCATTGAAAGATTGGCTGTTCAAGGTCATATCAGAAGGCTGCTGAGCTAAGATTTGAACCTAAGCAATCTGGCTCCAGAGCATATAAACTTAACCTCTATGTAGTTACACTACATGCTCTTTGTTCCATAATTCTGCCAGCAAAATGTATTTCAGTTAGCAAAACAGAGGTTTCTATATGTAAAGTTAAATGTGTATAATCCCTAGTAAAGTAATATTTTATAATAAAAAAATTCAGTTAAAATGATTGTAATACAAAATTTCATTATTAAATTGATTTCTTAAATTCTAAAAACAAACAAACCTATGGACATTTACCAAAACACAGATATTATTGTAAATTGGATTTTTCATAATTTGGACAGGTCAAAAATCATGCAAAAAATTTCAATGGGCGTGGTGATAAAGAATCCTACTTTTAGGGACTAGGAGACTACAATTTTATTGACTTTTCCCCTGTTTTCTAACAACTTTGAGATCATTCTCATTGAATAGTAGAAACCAGAGAGAAAAAAATATATTTCAGGCTTTAAAACTTTTTTAAAAAACAGAATACATACATACTAAGCCACAAGAGGCACAGACTTCTTAAACCATCTACCTTTAATATCTTAAATTTCTATGTCATTGGTGTGTTCTCCTGTTTAAGAAGATAACATAAAAAGACCAAAAAGTAATGGTTTGCAATAATGTAAAGGATGCCCAAACTACCAAAAACTAATCAAGGTTACCCATATATAAACTATATATATATTAAATATATAAGCTAATAATTTAAAAATCACCATAAACTTCCTATATGTTAGACTGTCCAACACTCTGCATTTTACGGGCATGCTTTGCATTCCAGCTGTAGCAGTAAAATTACTAAAACTGTAATTCTCTTAATATTTAAATAATATATTAAAATTTAATTTTCAGCACCTGGAAGAATCTGTTTGCGTGCCAGCAAATGAGGTAGCTGGGCCTGGAGCTCCTATACATATGGGACTCAAAAACAACCTATCTCAAATAATTACTAAGCGAGAGCAGCTGTAGTCACCACAGTAGTCATTTAAAAATCAGGTCAAAGTTGCCTGAATTCTTTTCCATTTTCAAGATACTGTGTGCATAAATTCTGTGACATTTATCTTTTCATATTTTCTGCATTTTGTAAATTATTTATTTTTTACTAGTAATTGTATATTGGGGTCCAAGGAGCAGCAAGAGCATCTCGTGAATTTTTTTTTTTTTTTAAGTTGGGCTTGTTAAAAGAAATTAAGCTCTTGATTTCTCAGGATCTTTAACTGGCTGATATGAATGTGCTGATCCAAAAGCATATGTATTTGTTAAATCTGTTTATAGGAAGGATTATATATTCTGTAGATAAACAAACAAAAAATACTTGATAAAGTATATTTTTTGCTGTATGTATATGGCTTTCTCATACATTGCATGTGTATTCAAATGGGCCTAAATATAACTACACGTACACATCATTAATAAGATGTTCTTCAATGTATTCTCTTCACATTTTTCAAAGCATGATGCCATCTGGTCCATGTATAAAAGAAAATTTTAAGTTTTCATTTGTTAAATTTGAACAAATTACTGGAGGAGAGGACTAGTCAATTAAAAATTCTAAACATTTTATATTTTAGACTTCCATTCACACCTAAGAAATAATACCGTTTTAAAGAATGTCTTCTATAGCTACGATTTCTAAGTTCACTACCCTATCTGGAATTAGGTGGATGTTATATCTCTTCTCTTCCATCTTTTCCTAATGTGCTTTCTGAGAAACAAAAACTCGGAGAGATTGGGACATCTTAGGTTTTTTCCATCACTTTAGTGAGATTCACATTGCTTTATCTCAAAGCTATAGATTAAAAAAAAATCATTTGGAAAGTGTATTTAGTAAAAGGATGGCAATGATAATAAATTCCTTTCAAAGAGAAATTTTAATTGCTTTGAGTTAGTTTTAGATTTCTAATCGGATTCTTGGATATGGAAAAAGGTCTAAGTGTCTGTTTTTGTAAAGCATCGAATGACATCCTACACCTGATATTTCAAAAGAAAATAAATTATGATTTTTTTTGTTGTTGTTGGGAAAAGATGGGGATTAGGGGATAGGAAAAAATGTACCAAGAATTTATACACTATTACCTTCAATCATTTTGATGCAAGTCATTCATACCACCACCATGCTAACAAGACATCCAATTTACTAAACAATGAATACTGAAAATACATTTAAAAGGTACAAATGACTGTCCAAAGAATGACACTGAAAAATATTAAGTAACAGCTCTACCTCAAGATAAGCCTCACCATTAAAGAGTTTTAATGAAGAGAGCCTTCAAAGGCTAAATCAGGAGGCATTGATTAGATTGCCTCTAACTTTGTGTTTTGACACCTTCGTCTTTCGTGGCATTATATTGTCTCTGTGCATCTTACAAAGGAAGCATTTTACTAGGCCCACACAAGAACAGGAGACAGCAACGCTTATAAAAGAGACTGTCAAGGGTGTGAGCCAAAATGGGTCTCATTTGGATTTCAAGTGAAGAAAACTCCTAATGCATTTCATTACAATGTATGCGAACCTCTGAAAAGAAAAGGATGGAATTGGGATTCTCATCCTATTAATTTATTGAAATGGATTCAGTTTTTTTCTTGTATATCAAGAGAGACCATGTGTTTCAAGCAAGGTAACAATATTATACTCCCAATAACCAAATATGCTATGATTCAGTATGCCCTTCTGTGAGATAAAGAGGATGCAATTTTCCTGATAATTGGGATTTGAGTTTAAAAATAAATCCTACGATAGCATGGCAACAAATAAATATTCTTTGTTACTATCAGTTTTAAAGATATGATCAAGCTGCTGTACAACACAGGGATTGATTCAGTCTTTGTTACCAGCGCAGGCTTTTTAGCATTTGAAATCCTATTTTTTCCGTTACTACTGTCATTCACATATTGACTTTTTATTTCATTGAAGAATTGTATGCATGATGTAATTAGGATAACACCAAGGAAAGTCATATTTTATTAAAAGATAGTGAAAATAGAATGAGACAAAGTCAGAGCATTTTAAGTACTATATTGTAGTCTCTCTCTCTCTCTCTCTCTCTCTATCCGCTACTTCAATAAGAATGTTCTAGTCATCAAGACACCCACTTTGTAATTCATGGTTAAAAAAAGAGTACCTATATTTGGCTGATTTGCCAACTTTATTAGAGGGATATCCACCATGCAAAAAATTTCAATTCTTAACCATAGAGAAATGCCATGATCTAATGCTCTTAGATATTCTAAAAATTTCATAAATCCACAGGATTACAAATATAAGACATATGCTCTCACTGCTCTTTAACACCATTAACATTTAGAGATGACTGATTATGTTATACCAATAACATTCAGTGAATTCAAAGCTGATCTATTTTTTATGTAAATCATACAACCTGCTAGTCAAATTAAAGGTTAAATATACATAAAGTCTTAGAATAAAATAGAGATAATCTTTCACATAGAACATGGACCCATGATATACATTCTCAGATGTAATAGGAACCATGGATTCACAGGTTGCTTACTAATTAAATCCAGAAAAACAGCATGAGAATGTCCTCCTTATGTTGTTATACATTTTATTCCAAATGGGAATAATATATCCACAGCTAAGTAGAATTACAAAATATAGCTAGAAAACACAATTGGAAATAAATGTACAAACTTGGAAAGAACCCTCTATAAACAAATTCATATTGATCATTTAAATTTTCCCACAGATATCACTATAAAATAGGTACAGTAAGAAGAGTACATGTAAACCAAATAATCAGATGTATACATACATATTGATAGTGTGTATGGATATATTCTTTAAGCAATAGAAAACTACATATATAATTCTAACAGAAAATCTCAATTAACTTTATTACTGATTATTTTTATAAGAAAGTTTATGCATCTCCCTGTGTATATACCATAGAGGAATTTTTTATAAATTGTAATTAAATTAGAATGATGCATGTTTCTTATTTTTATCTTGACAGTTCTTGTATTCTCAAGCAGAGCCCATTACATACAAATATACAGCAGGTTACTTGTTGAATAATGTATTTCAAGTATGTGAGATTATGGGGGAGTTGCCTAAGATCTACCTGTGAATACATATTTTGGCCTTAATTTTCATCACTGCATTTTTTCATCGAATATATTTCATAATCTACTTACAAAGCAGTTAATGTCGGATTTTTTCAGAACATAACAAAGGTAATAATACCATCTTTACGATACAAACTTTAGAACATTCTGAATAAAACTGACAAGTATAAAATTTGTTCCATAAAATAGGTGATGTACTTATGTTAATTCACCTTTTTAAAGATATTATGTGTTGCTCTGTTTTTTTGACAAGGCTTCCATTCATAGTAGAGACATGTTGAAAAACACTATATTTTTTCTCAATAAGGAAAATCACTTTACCCACTATCATGCTTGTTCTGTCTCAATAAAAAATCAATCATCAAATGCTTGCTTCCAAGTTTTACTTGTTAAACTGCCAATTTATGCATACAGTTTGGCTCAGCAGAATTTCACTCAGCATCATTTCTTTCATTGTAATTTTGTACGTCTCATAAAATGTCAAACTTATAGGGTAGGAGAAGTTACAAAAGTTTATATGTGTTTTTAAGCATTTAATGTTTATAGTTAAAATATAGTGGTAGGATGTAGTTCCAAACCATCATTTTTAAAGGAAAAAAATATATATCTTTCTGTGATTTTTCAAAGTAATAAAGGCCCGATTGATCCCACTGACTAAGGCAATTGAATCGGTTGTCTAAATGGTAGTAACGTCAATGTCAGATATGTGGTTATCTTTTCATCTGGGCCCATTCTTGAATGTAAAAATCGGATGTTTGAAGGACATTTCACTGACCTGTTATGGCCTCTACGACTCTCAAATACAATACTAGTATTCCTTATATAAGTGCCACATTTTGGATAAAAACCGTTTCATCAATGATGTCTTTGCGACATCTGGCGGTCCTTAGGATATATAAAAATTACTTTTTGTTTTTCCAAATCTATTGGTACTTGAAATTCCAGTCCAAAAGCCTTTGATACCCCCTAGCGGGGGCACAAAAGCACTCTGGCCTGTAAGCTAGGACGTGGACTACCATGAATCCATATGGTGCAAAAGGTCACAAATCTTGAGATGTGGTGACATCATGACAATAAGACACTCTCTAGACAGAAGCTAACCCATTTTGAATATAAAAAGGACCCTGATCACATGTTCCCACACATTTAAAACTATAGAGAAAAAAGGAATATGCTAAGTGCTCTATGCAGAAGCTGAACACTGTGTTTGAGGGTACCTATAGTTCTCACACTTAGGAAATGCTACCCAAAGATTTCCAGCTAGACTGCTGAAAATGATCTAAGAGTTCAGGATTTTTATAAGTTGATGTTCGGCAAATCTTAATAAGCGGGCTGGCTAAATGTTAATAGCGAAGTGTCTAAATCACTGGGTACGTATTTTGAAACAATCTTTGGCTCCTTTTAAATGATTAATCTAGCTGTACTAAAACGTGTTCTACATGTTTCTGCCTATATTTATATTTCCAGCAAAGCACAGAAGTTGAATATTACTTTATGCAAAAGAAAAAACTACCCTTTGGATTTTTATTCTTGTTCTACAGGCAATTTAGTATGAGAAAAGGAGAAATAAAAGCTCATTTCCACTCTCCACCACACTCTATTCAGGTATATTTGTTGTCCACATTGAGAAATCATGACTTTGTTAATCCTTCGCTCAGTAAAACAGAATTACATGTACTATAAAGTTGGTTTATCATTTGTTCTGAGTCTTGTGAAATAGTACACTTGACAGTAATAAGATCGAATTCAAATGTTTTGATTACCCATTTTCAATCTTCTTTAAGATATTTGTCTGAAAATTTATGTAATTTTGGATATTAACTAATATTTTCAAAAGTTTTTCCAGAGAAAAGAACTCATGTCTTTCATATTTTGTTTTATAATTAATATTTAATATGTATCTCATTTCTGATTTTTCTGAGTGATTAAAAGTTATAGGCAATCACCATAATAGTGAATTTACTTTTTATACAGTACTTAGGCTCTATTGTATTATGCACACATTATTAAGTTGCATTTCATAGATATTTTTGTTTCATAAGTGAATCAATTTATTTTAATTTGTAAAGAACATAAAAAACTATCCCTATAGAAATGAGTTTGAATTTGCAAAAAAATTCAGATACATAAAAATTTCTCAGGGGTCTTCCTTTAGTTACATATTACTCTCAGGGTGGCAATATGTTCTTTTGATAGTATTTATAGATTGAAATTTGAAATGGTTATAGATACTTATCTTTTAAAATTATTCCGTGTTCTCCACTTTAACAATATAGAATCATACAGAATAAATAGAGATTGATAATGCATTCTCTTGTCATTGTTTAAAAGGACCTTGTTTAACTAAGAAAGTAGTATAATATTAAAAAATGCAACCATGCATTATTTTTAAAAATAAGAGGGAAAAGGTAATATGATCTATTATCACCATATTACTTCCTAATATTTTAGATTACAGTAGATGGTTTGATAAATAATAAAGTAAAACTATAGTGAGATACAGTGAGTAAAATAACAGCATTTAATCAAATACCATTCTTTGCCCCCAAATGCACTTTGTATAATAAAACATTACACTGGAAGCTAGAAAAATTACCATAGATATACCTTTACAATAATATGACTTAAATATTTTCAAATGTTAAAGCAATAATTTTAATCAAGGGTAATGGCAAATATACAATCCTATTTATAATTAAATATTAAACTAGCAAAATATGTTTCAAATATGACCAAGTATAGATATAAAGAAGTCATAACTCTGAAGTAAAATTTCTTGAGTCCATCTTTTAGAAATAGATTTGTAGGATGTTATGGAAACATTTTACTATGCAACTTCCAAGGGCCACAACAGTAATATCAAAATAAATTCTGCCATCAACTTTCAAGACAAAGAAATGAAAGTTTTGCCACATTATCTAAATATTTATTATTTTGATTTTTGGAAGGCCATGTTGGAATAGTGAAAAGGAGAACAGACACAGAAAGATTAAGAAAAGTGAGAAAATAAAATTAAAATAAAGATAAACGATATTAGATATGAAAGGCATTGAAGGAGATCCAACATAAGCATAACTGGTATCCCTAAAGAAAAGATTTACACAAATGGAATGAAGAAAATATCCAAAGATATAATTTAAGAAAACAACAGAAATAAAGTAAGATTTAAATATACAGATTGAAAGGACACATTTCCTTTGGAAAACTGATGCACAATGGTAGACACCAAGAAATATGCTGATGAGAGATCTGATTTTCAAAGATGTAGAAAATTATTTTGCTTTTCAAGTAAAAATATCAAGTAAGAAAATGTATGCTGGTTGCAAAGCTATGCACAGAAACAATGATACTGAGACTATAAATTCTTCTGAGAAACAAAGAATTATCCCATAAGAATATACCCAATCAATCATTAGAGAATAAAGGCAACAGATCAAAACGTTAAGTATGCAATATTCAAGACAGATAACTATCATGATACCATCTTGAATAAACTGGTAAAGACTGAACTTCAGATACATAGAGATACGAGAGATACATAGAGAATCTATAGCAAAAAGATGGCAATGAGAATTGAATCCATTCAAATGTACAACTAAAATTAAAATAACGATCACAATTATGGCTTAAAAACAATGTGAATGTTAAAACCAATGCAATTTGTAAATAATGTAAGTAAAATATTCTTGATAATAATTGAGGAAAAAAGTTGAACTTATAGTGGATACATTAATTTCTTTATCTCCTATATGGGAGGTCAAAAGATATCCTTTAATTAAATACAAGCATATTTAAAGGTATAATTGTAAATAATAAAAGAACCAAGATAAATAACACATTCAATTAGTAGGCAGGTTAGAGAGGAAAGGTGGGAGAAAGTTGTAGATACTAATTTTGTCATCATTCATTGTAGGGGGGAGTAAATAGATGATAATAGATAAATGTGATTAAATATGTTATTCAAAATTATAGTTATACAGAGCAGTTATTAGAACAACTAATAACAGCAAAGAACTACTTGTAGGGGGAAGCTGAGAGGCTGGAGGACTTGGAACAGGGCCTTACCTTTCACTATTAACCTATTTGTGACTTGATTTTTACATTACAGCTATGGTTTCACTAATGCAAGATAAATACTTTTTAAAAGTTGAGAGCATCTAACATATCCTTAATATGAGTCATAATAACAAAATATAAAACTGATCATGTTGGTTCCCCCATTCATGTTTACTCACTAAAACATTCTTCCTTTAAGGTTCTAAAAACATTAAGGACTTCATAACCTATAGCAATTTTTGTCTATGACCTCACAGAGGACTGCTCTCTACCAAGCATGCTTTATTTCTTCCACTTTCAGCTCTTCTCAGTTCCTTAAAAGGTCTGTTCTTCCTCTTGCTACCAGGCCTTACCTCTGCTATATAATGATTTTCTATGTTTGAATCAAATAGCATAAAATACAGTTAGTTCTACTATTATACATTCAAGGCCTTGAAAAGTTTCTGATATATATTAGGCACACAAATATTTGTTGAATTAATGAAATTGAGTAGCATTAAGGAAATCATCACATCATAATCAGATTATTTCGAAAGCTGGAATTAACCAAGTGAAGCTCTGTCAAATGCCACCTTTATCTTAGCAACTGATAGAGTGATTTGTCAACAGTGTCCATATTATTTTAAAATGTAGAGTTCTGGGTCTGGTGAAGATAAAGTAAGTCCACTGCTTACTGTGCAACAGTGTTGGGTAAATTTCTGCTAGCTCAAATATTTCTTGCTACTCCACCCATGAACACTGCTAGGAATGAAGAACTGTATGAAAGTAGAGACTTAAGGTCTGAGAGAAGTCAAAATCTATAGGACACAACTAAAGCAGTGCTTAGATGGAAATTTATAACATTAAATGCTTGTGGTTAAAAAGAACTGTAATCAATAATCTAAGCTTCCATCATAAGAAACTAGAGAAAAGCACACTAACGGGAAAGAAAGAAAACAGTGTAGAAACACAAAATGGAAAACCAGAAAAATAGAATAAGTGAAATCAAAAGTTGGATCTTTAAAAATATCAATAAAAATTGATCAACTTCTACTGACTCCAGAAAGAGAGAGGGAATGAGGAAGGGAGGGAGGGAGAGAGAGAGTGCGTGTGCACGTGGGAGAATTTACTACCATCAGAAATGAAAATGAAAATATCATTGTAGATTCTACAAGCATTAAAGAGATAATACAGGACTACAACAAATGACTCTATACATATCAATTTGACCTTTTAGGTAAAATGGACCAAGTCCTTGAAACATAACCACAATTCATTTAAGAAGAAATAGATAACAGGAATAAATATATATCTTAGGGAAAATAAATTCATAGTTATAAATCTTCCAGAAAGAAAAGTCTAGGCCCAGATAGTTTCACTAGTGAATTGTACCAAACATTTAAGGAAGAAATAACACCAATTCTACACAATCTCTTCCAGAAACTTGAAGAAGAAATACTTCTCAACTTACTCTATGAGGCCTTCATTACCTGAGCACTAACCGACATTATAAGAAAACAACAGAATAGTATCTTTGATGAACACAGACAGAAAAATCATCAAAAAAATATTAACAAATATTAACACTGAATCAAGTGATGTGTAGAAGAGATAATACATCACTAACAAATAGAGAATATCCCAGGAATACAATGAGGCTCAATATTTGAAAATCTATCAGTATAATTCACTATATTAACAAGGTAAAAAAAAAAAAACCACATGACATATCAACATATGAAGGAAAGAATGTGACAAAACAAAATCTATTTATGAAAAAAAAAACATAGCAAAGCAGAAATAGAGGAAACTTTCTTAACCTAAGAAAAGGCATCTACCAAAAAACTACCATTTAACAATTGCTTAATGGTGAAAGACTGAATGCTTTCTCTCTAACAGAGGAATAATGAAAGATGTCTGCTATCTCTATTCCTACTTGTCATGTTATTGGAAGTCATAGCTGAAACAATAAGGCGAATTGAAGAAATAAACGTAAAATATTGTAAAGGAAGAAATAACAGAGTCTCTATTTGTAGGTGACCTGATTGTCTGTATAAAATACATCACACATTTCACCAAGAGAAGTCCATAATGGTTATGCTAAATACTGGCCACATTCCAGAAAACAAATTTCCTATTGCTGTTCCCAGAATGAAATATGAAAAGTAAAATAAAAACTTCTCAACCTACCTTTTTGAAATCTAGCTTTTTAAATCATGTGTAACTATTGTAGATGTTTGATGAGTATTAATATATCTGGTTGTACAATTTTCCCTCATTACTTCTCCATATGAATTTAGAATCAGTTCTTAGGTTCTCCATTTCTTTGTTCCCCCACAAAATGTATTAAAACTGAATTATTTGGAAAAATAATATTTATGATATTCAATTTTCCTATTTAGAAGCATGTTACATTTCTCCATTTATTCATCTTCTTTTAAATATTTCAGTAAAATTTTACACTTTTCTTAATATAGATTCTGAAGTTTCTCATGGAACTTATTCTAATGTAGATTATTTTATGATTTTTATTGCTATCGTCATTGCTATTTTTCATGTTTTAAGTTTATGGCAACTGTGTGGGGAGACTATTAATCTCATACATTTACTTTAAAACTAGCTTTATAATTAATCTCAATTCTAACGGTTTCTCAGATTAATTTTATATGAAAAGTATATCAAAAATAATTACTTTATTTCTTCTCCCCAAATTATACTTATATATTTTTTCTTACCACAGCAGTTAGGACATAAAGAACAGTGTTAAATAATAGTTGATATCAAGCCATGTATCCTATTCCCATTTTAATAAGTTTGTCTCTCATATTGTGTGATGATGATGATGATGATGATGATGATGAAGTTAAAAAAAAAGTCTTCCTTCAGTTTTAACAAAACATTTTCATTAGGAATTGTGTTAGATATTATTGAATACCATAGTATGACTTACTAAATTATCACATGGCTTTTTTACTTAACCCTGTCATGTTGCCACCATATTTTAAATAATCATTACCTTTCTGGTATAAACCTAACTTAGTTGTATTGCATTATACCCTTGTGTCCTACTGAACTTAGTTTGCTCATGTTTTACTTAGTATATTCTCATTTCTAGTTATTATATATAGTTGCCCATTTTTCTGTAACCTATCTTCACTAGGCTTAGTTTCAAAATTATATAGTTTTGATAAAATAATTGAGTTTCTTTCTCTATTCTCAAAAAAATAAGTCAGATAGCATAAGAATTATGTTTTGAAGATTTAGCTCCACTTGTATGATAAAAGGTAATATTTCATATTTTCAAAGGCTTAGATATTCTTTTCAGGTTCATACATAGTTTTGGTAAATTTTGGTGATTTGACTTGTTTTCTTTTTAGAAAAGTGTCCAATATATCAAACATTTGTATTTATTCAAAAGTGAATTTCCAATTTTTAAATCTCTACATTTACTGTCATCCTATTTATATTCATTCTGTTTTCTCAGATTTAGTATTCCTTCCTTTTTATCAACATAATTTGTTGACATATTCAGGCCAGAATAAAGGGAAATGACATATTCAAAGTGCTAAAAGAAGAAAACCATCAACCAAGAATTCTGTACAAAGCAAAACTATCCTTCAAAAATAAATGCAAAGTAAAGCCATTTCCAGATATATAATTTATTGCTGGCACACTGCTTTATTGGAAACATTAAGGGAGTCCTGTTCTGCTACCAAATTGCATTACCATGCTAAAGGAGATTCAATACATTCCCTTAATTTTTTAAATTAATTAAAAATTTTTTATATTTCAATTAAAGTTGACATTCAATAATATTTTATATAGTTTCAGGTGTACGGCATAATGGTGAGACATTTATATACTTTATGAAGTGATCCCCTTGATCAGTCTAGTACCCACCAGGCACTATACAGTTATTACAATATTAATGACTGTATTCTCTATTCTGTACTTCACATATTCGTGACTATTTTGTAACTACCAATTTGTACTTCATAAACATGCCCTCAGTTTCATAAGGCTTATGTTTGAACACAAAAGCCTTTTAGTTCTGAAAATGCTCTATTCTTTTTCCCACTTTAGAGTCTGTATTTATCTAATCTTTGGCACTGAAAGTACTATCCTGGTTTTCCTTGATATTGTAAATAAAATGTTTGATTGAATTAACTTATGATACACTCTTAGCTTATACTGCAATGGTTATTTTAGCTGAATTATTTATACAAAATTATTACAGAAAAATTTTGGTCCATATATGAAAATTAATACAAACGTGAATTTTATTAGTTAATAAGGCCATTCATATGTATTTCATATTTTTACAACACAAGGTACCTGAGTATACTTTTCTTACATCAATTTAAATCCATGGAAATGGAAGAAAATAAAACAGTCTGAATGATTAACTTATTAAAACTAATGCAGTACTATTGCAAGAAATTATAAAACATTAACTATTCTGACAATCTGTAAAAGAGTTCATGATGACTATATTCCATTGATCTTTAGCTACTCTAAAAGGTATATAGAGCTATACTTTCCTAACTTGTAGTATCAGTTATAGGCATTAGTTAAGTTCCTTAAGTTTGTGTAGTGGGAAAAGTAAAATACAGCAAAAATTTTTATTTTGCAAAATACAAATGGTATAATTATTCACCAATGCACTATATAGCCTAAAACAGGGAAAGGCTTGAGGTTTATTAATAAAGTACAGAAGAAAAATACAGTCTATATAGATCTACATATTTACTTTGCATTCTTTTTCATTCTTTCTAAGCATGAATCTACCAAGGGATTCCTGATAATTTTAATGTGATATTGTTTCTCTCAATGTTTCTTGGTGTTGGTTGAGGGAAAGTCTGTTAATAGCTTGAAAAAGTTTAAATTTCAAACAGAAGATAATAATCTCTGCTTATAATAAAATAGAAAATATTACTTTAATTGTTAAAGAGAAATAATAAGTTCATAGAAAATATCTAGAAAAAATGTTTCTGTTCATATACTATGTAAACATAGTTTAGAAAATGTGTGAAGAAGCTCCATATTTCTTAATATAAAATGTAGAGTTTTGTTTAAAATCCCTATGTAAAAGGATCATAAGAAAATTCTATAAAAAGGTATGTGCCACCACATTGGACAACTTAAAAGAAATGGATAAATTCTTAGAATCATAAAACCTTCATACACTGAATCATGAAATAATGGAAAATCAGAATTGACTGATCACTAGTAGGAAAATTAAAACAGCAATCAAAACCTCCTAAAAACAAAAGTCCAGGCCTAGATGGCTTTACTGGTGGATTCTACCAAACATTTGAAGATTTAATACCTATTCTTCTCAGACTATACCAAAAAATTTAAGAGAAGAGAATGTTTCCTAATTCCTTTTACAAGGCCAACATTGCACTGATAACAAAACCAGACCAGGACAACACATATAGAAAAAGGAAATTATAGGTCAATATCTCTGATGAACAGAGATGTAAAAATCCTCAACAAAATATTAGCAAACTCAATACAACAATACATTAAAAGGATCATAAACCATGATCAAGTGGGGTTTATTTCAGAAGTGCAAAGATGGTTGAACATCCACAAATCAGTCAACATGATACACCACATTAACGAAATTAAGGATAAAAAGTATATGATTATCTCAATATATGTAGAAAAACATTTGACAAGATTCAATATCCATTCATGATAAAAAAAATCTCTCGATAAAATGGATATATAGGGAGAGCACCTCAACATAATAAAGGACATATATGAGAAATCCATCATATTCAGTGGTGAAAAACACAAAGCTTTTCCTCTAAGCACAAGACAAGAATGCCCATTTTCACATAGTATTGGAAGTCTAGCCAAAGCAATTAGGTGAGAAAAAAGAAATAAAAGGCATCCAAATTGAAAAAGAAAAAAGAAAAATGTAATCATTTGTGGATTACATAATTTTATATATAGAAATCCTTAAAAATTCTACCAAAAAACTAGTAGAAATAATAAACAAATGTAGTAAAGTTGCAGGGTACAAAATCATTATGCAAAATCTGTTGAGTTTCTATGCATTAACAAGGAACTAACAGAAAAAGAAATGAAGAAAACACATGGCAAAAAGCATAGGTGCTAAGCTTTGGACAAGGGTCTTAGGAATGCTTTTGTGGATTTGATTCCAACAGCGCAGAAAAAAAAAAACAAAAATAAACAAATAGGACTGCAACAAAGTAATCAGCTTCTACACAGCAAAGGAAACTGTCAACAAAACTTAAGGGCAGCCAACCAAATGAGAGAGAAGATATTTGCAAATGATATTTCCAATAAGGGCTTAATATTCAAAACATATAAAGAACTCATACAGTTCAACAACAAAAACCAAATAATCCAATTTTAAAATGGCAGAGGATCTGAATAAATGTTTTTTTCCAAGGAAGACATATAGATGGCCAGTAGGCACATGACACGATGTTCGACATCGTTAATTACCAGGGAAATGTAAATCAAAACCACAATGATATATCTCACACCTGTTAAAATGGCTATTATTTAAAAGAAAAGAATAACAAGTGTTGAAAAGGCTGCGTCTAAAAGGGAACCCTTATAGACTGTTGGTGGGATTGTAAATTGGTGCAATCACTATGGGAAACAGTATGGAGGTTCCTTAAAAAATTAAGAACAGAACTAACAGAGTCCTCTGTACCACTGTCCAGACCTGCCTATTCTCTGCTTCCCTGGACCTTTAGACTTGCCTTGGTCTATTCGAAGACCAGGAAGTTGATAAATTGGGAGGCCAGCTGCTAAGAGACGGTAGTTCAGGTAGTTCAGGTAGGACAGTCACCAAGAATGGCAGAGTGTGATAATGGATTATTTAACGTTTTAAAAGTAAAAAAGAAAAAATGAAATTGCAGTGAGAGAAAAAAAACATATGAATCATTTGGTATTATGTAGTAACTTCCATTTGTATAAAAAGCAAAAATACAAGTTACTATAGGAATTATAAAATAGATCTGGGAATGTCAGACTTACTAAAAGCCATTACATATATTTTACTGAATTTCATTGGAATGTTCCCCGTCCCTTTCCTAAATATAAATTACATATTTATTTGAAAGCTTATTGTCATTTTGCTGCAAGACTCCTGACAAAACCACACATTAAATTTGTTTTAGCTGACTTATTTAGTGATGAACCAATTTTAAATAAAATTGACGAAAACAAAATAAAAATTGTGATTCCTTAGAAATAAAAAACACACAAAACAAAAGGCAAAAAAGTTAACCTGGAGCAGAGAATTTCTTTCAGTTAAAAGAAGTAGTTTACATAGTTCTTCCATTAAAACACATTTACAGACATTTCTTTATCAGTGAAACCTTTCTGAATGATACAACTCATGCTAATACATATGTTAAAAAGTGGATTTTCACTATTGATAAAGCTTTGACACAGACAAATTCCATCCTCCATCCTTTCATGTAGTACAAGAAAATAGATTATTTTTACTAAAGAAGAGTAAATAAGCATTAAGAAAAATAAAAAAAAAGAAATAAAGACACTAACATGAATTTTTATGCAATAAAAGAATGCCAAATTCGATTCTTTTTCAAGATATTTGAATTTTATGAAATAAGCAATATTTCATAGAAGGTTTGAACAACTTTTAACATTTCATTTTGTCTTAAAGACACAAGAGTTGGAATTTTGCTGTTAAAATGTTTATGGATGGGTCTAGTTTGACAATTCAGCCTGTCGGATGTGACTTTCACAGTCTGTTGGCAGTTTGTAGGCAAGCCATCACACCTGTGACTCTGGTTGATTAATGAGTCTTTCAGCTCATTGCTACCATCTGAAGGAGGCTGTGGCCTTTCTGAGCTTCACTGGTTTATTCGCCTTAAACTGCAGTCCTGCTGAGGTGTCTTCCATAAGAAAATCACACCTGGTTAAAGCTAATGAAAACCTCAATATGTCATTTTCTAGACAAGTCAAAAAGCATGTAAAACTAGACAAAAGATGTATTCAAGTAACACGAATGTAGTTTTGCCATAACCTGCCAATCCAAAGAGCAACACAGAAAAAAGCTTTTCTCAATGACATATTTCAGAGTCAGCTTTCAGAGTGATAATTCAGAATTCTCTATGCTATAGGAGGGCTTCTACAACCAGCTCTTTGCCATACACAATATCTATTTTCACCAAAACTAGGAAGATTCGAGTTCATGACAAGATATGCACTTAGCTTTAATTATCTATAAATTATTATCTAGATCATTATCTATAATTATCTATAAATCCAAATAGGAAACTTTTAAGCCTTGCTTCAAGTTCTTCACTTTCAATTGGTCCTCTTGAAGTGTGTCTGGCATTCTTATAACTTTTTCTTAAGGGTAAGGTGGCACTGCAATTGCTTTCCCCCAGGATTACTCCATCAACTGAAAAGCCTTTTAAAACAAAAACATTTAATTTCCTCTCTATGCTCTTAAAGCGTGAACTAGAGAAGAAGGGGGAGGGAAGGAGAAAAGGCGGGAGGGGAAGGAGAGAGAATAAACTGAAAGAAGAATGCCAGAGGCCTACCGTTTAAACAGTCTAGTACAGGGCAAAATGGTGGGAAACGAAGGAAACATGGGAGACAGCAGGAACCTTTCCTCTTCAGGGCTTCATGCTATAGCTTCATTTTTGGAGCACTACAAATTTTCCAAATATCCACAATATTTAAATAAATACTAAAATTCATTTTAAAGGTGAATATCTGCTATTCCTTATTTTGCATTTTGGACCCGCATTCCCTTCCAGTGGCTACATATATAGTACAAGGTTTAGCTATCTTTAAGTGGCAGGGATTTACAACACTCTCAATATTATCAATAAAAAAAAAAAATGAGCAGAAAGCCCCAAAGTTTCCATTCTAGCAATTATCATTTTCTGAGTGATATTAACAAAACTTTTGTTATCACTGTACACATAATCAGTACACAGTCCTCTGAATCAGAGAAGCGTATGTGCATGACTTTCTGGTGCAGTTGTTCACATCTCTGCTACCATGCTTGGTTTCATCTCTTAAAAATTGAAATTGACTAAAGAATGAATACTATTTCTATACATTTTACCCAGGTTATAAAAAGAAATATTTTCCTTTACCATGGAATAACCTTAAAATAATCATTTAAACCATACGATCATTTTTATTTTTCCAATATTTTATCTGATACCTACACTTAGAATTATGGAATGAATAATATTTAGTAATCTACTAATCTTAATTTGTAGTTCTGTGATTTTTATTTTTAAGCATTGATTTTGGCTGATAAAAACATTTATCCCTTCAACAACTTAACAATGTCAACATGACTTTTTAAGCATTCACAAAATATATGATCATTTCAGCAAAATTTCAAATTGTTATGTCAATTATTTCAATCCTGGCTGCCAAGTTAAATTGCATGAAAAACTTGTTTAAAGTATCAATTACTGTGTTCTACCCACGGATTGTTATTTAATTGGACATTAGAAAGCCTGGGCATTGGTATTGTTTTATTTTACACTCTTCCCAAATAATTCTAATGTGCATCCAAGATTATGTGCCACTGGTCTATATATCTGATTTTCATATTTATTTTTTTGACCTAAAAGAACAACAAACTTAATCCTACCAGAGAAAAGAGAGTTCTCAAATAAAGTTGGAAAATGAAAACATCAGTGTTTGAACTTCTTAGGTCTTGATATATAAGAATATAAGCTGGACCACCATAAGGCAGAAACCTTAGGCTTGGGCCATTGATCAGCTACCTACTAGCTGTCTGAATTCAGTAAGTCTCTCAAGACAAATGCTTTCTAAACTATACAGTGAGAAAACTAAGATTTCTTCTAGATTTTAAAACATGTTCTGAAAGTCCAAGACTGCAGAATGCTGTTCTTAAATGCTAATCAGAATACTTATTTGATTCTATATACTAAAAGTAGGATTTAGGTGAGGGTGAGCAAATATGCACCACTTGAGCCATCATTCTCCTCGTCTATCTGTGGCAGACATTGCTAATAGATCACAGCACTACTGAAATAAAAATACACACCTGCAGTTTGCACTCAAGATAAAACTATTTTCTATTTGGGAATTAAGTGCAGTAAGGAGCTGTGGGAGAAATTCAGGACATGCCACCCCAAAATATATCCCTTTTTATATTAATTATTTTGAGCTGAAGGCACTTTAAAAACAGCAAATTCATGGAGAAACTTTCTCTGAACTCCTCTTATCTGCCTTAAGACAGATTCTCCAAAAGGAGCTCAACTGATACATAAACGCCCACCTGGGTAAGTTCATCAACCAGGGTAGTTTCATCACTGGAAACTAGAAATCCACACCACACTTAGACAAACTGTGTCACAAACTATCATACCTCCCATCTATTCTTTTAAAAGCCCATTCATCTTCCCTAAAAACAATTTTCTCTCCCCTAAGAGCTATATCCCTCCTCACCTTGCCCTACGAAGATGGTATATAGGCTCTTGAATCTCGCTATTTTCAGGGTATTCAATTTTTTTTCCTACTCACCAAATAATTTTTTTTTCATAACCTGGTTTATGTCAATTCACCTTAAGAGAAATAATGGCCAGATCTGCTTAAAGATGTATTTTTTTTTACTGTAAATTATTAAAGTAGAAGTCTAGTTTTGCAAAAGTTTCTTGTGAATTTAGTTAGGAGGAGTCAATATTGCTCTATGAAACCAAACTGCCAGACTTTCAAAGTTTAAGACCAGATCACAGCCTTAGGGTAGAAATACCAGCAAAATCATATCCTTACCAAGAGATCTGCTGGTTCTCTAGCAGTGAGGCATACAATGAAGAAAATAATTGCAAATACAATTGAAGTAACTCATATGATTTTTAGATAAAATACTTTCTCACATAAGCCAAAAAAAGAGGAAGCTTTAAAAAAGTGCCAAAAACTTTCCATTTTTGCAGGGTTTTTTTTTTTCATATCTAAATATAATAATTTACATAAACATTGTAATGATATAATTAGGATGAGAGTCAATGTTCTATGAGGGCAGGCCCCTATCTTAGCCAGTACTAGATACCATCTCTCATGATAAATCTTGTACCAAAAGACAGCCTAGTCACACCATCTGCTGCCTCCAGGGAGATAAGTTGCACATTTCAAAGTATGGCAACATTCCACTATAGCATAATGAAGAAAATGAAAAACATATTAGCAAACTGAACACTTTGGGGAAATTTCATTTTCAGATTTTGTGCTGTTTTGCTTTTAAAGAAGTAAAATTATTAAATAAAATGTGTGAGAGGAAGCAAATATTCTCCCTTGTAGCAAAATTATGAATGCTTTTACTTTGTGAAAAATAACATTATCTCCAATGAATGCATTGAAATCACACATATAATCCACATTCTCAGAGTTGTTAGAAACAAGCTTCTATAGTTAACATGTATGTACTTTAGCTGAAATCAAATTTCAGTCCTAAAATTCCTGTTAGATTATTTGCTAAATGAGGAAAATGAATATTTAATTTGGATAAAGCTCCACTCCCTTCTTCAGAAACCCCCTGGAGTCTATACATTTAGTTGGAGTCTGTCTACGACCAGCCAATTCAGAGTAATGAACATGAACTTGCTGACTTGGAGGCACCCCTATCACTCTTGGGCATTCCCACCACTGTCATGTAACTCTCACCATTCAGAAACAAAGTAAAGAACAGACTATGCAGCTCCAGAACAAGCTGCAAGTACACTGAAAGGTTAAGAGCAAGAGAAATTCAGTGCACCTCTTACACTTTACCAAGGCCAGTATTACACCAGCACATCTTGTCTGAAGAGCCATCAATCATGCACCAAGGGTACCTTTATGAAGGTACATTCCATATGAGCCATATAAGTAAAAGACAACTAGAGTTTTAGTGACAGACTATAAGGCCATTTGATCTATGAATTACACAGATCCTGCAATTGCTTACACATACCTGAAAACCTTCGGGGTCAGATGAGGCCAATGATTCAAAAGGAAGAATCTATAACTCTTTCACTATTCTCTAGGTATGGAACTAAATAGAACAATTGTTCCCTTCTCCTCCCACCACTCCTCACTCAATTCAGCATCTGACTTTGTCCTAAGCAGCCTAACATTCATTCACAGGGCCTACATGTTGCAAATAGAACTGATTTAAAAGTGAAAAATGCAATGAAGAGACCATTGCTCTAGAAAAAATAACCTGGATGCCACAACTATTCCTTTCATGTTGTGTTATTATCTATGTCAAACCCTCTGCCTAAACTATTTGTCACCTAGGCTACCTGGTTGACTCAAGTTCAACCATCAATATACAGTCCAAGCAAGTATTCCCATCTCCTGGGTATGTTTCCTGACTATCCCTGCACTCACTTGGAGTTAGCTCTCCCTGTGATCTTCCGCTGTGCTTCTATGGTAAAGTTACCATAGTAACTTTACGAACCTCTATACGAACCTCTAGTATAGATATAACCACTGATTTTTTTAGTCTGTCTCCTCTACTAGATTCTGAGTCCTTGACAATAGGGGCTGTGTCTGGCTCATTTCTTTATAGCTGTGCCTCGTGAATGTTTGATGAATGGATGGATGAATGAACAGTCACAGATCCATCTATTTACTCAAAATTTTGCTGGACTGAATAATGGGATGGAAGTATTCTTATAACCAACATTGTATTTTGTGGGTTACATAATACTTTGCTTTTATATGCTAGCAAATGTATGCTGTGTATAATAAAATAACAAGTTTGCATTTTCTTTTACACAAAATTATCTATTTCCAGGAAGTCCTAACTATCTTCAAGTTTTGTACAAATCTGATTTGCTGAAATGGACAAGCAGATGTTCATGACTGGCTTTGGCCCGAGTCAAATGAACAAATATGGCAAAGACATAATTCTGATGAAAAGAGCCTAAGTGAAATAAGTTAGGCAGAAAAAGCTGAGAACTATATGATTTCACTTATATGTGGGATATAAATCTGAAAGTGATAAATGAACAAGACAAACAAAGACTTAGGGACATGGACAAGAGTTTAGTGGTTACCAGAGGAAAGTGGGGTGGGGGAGGTAGATAAAAGTAAGGAGGGTCAAATATATGCTGAGTGAAAGGAATTTAACACTGGTGAACACACAATGCAACTTACAGAGGACATATTATAGAATTGTATACATGAAACCTATATAATTTTATTAATTAATGTCACCCCAATATATTTAATTAAAAAAAGAGCTTTTGGGTAAGTGAGACAGGTAAATAACAAAATTTTAATCAGGTTATTGACTCCATTCCAAAGATAATTAATTATTTTATCCTAAGACTCTATTAATGGGTATTAATTCATTAGCCTGGAATTATTAATTATTTGACAATAAAAGATCCAACAGCTTCCAGGTCAATCCCCAAATCTTATATCTCTTTGTGACTTTAGAAAACTTTCATTTCATAGAAAACTAGATTATTCTATTTTTACCTGTTATTTTTCTAAATCATAATGTTTATCCTGGTAATTTTTTTCTTCTAAAATTCTATTAAGAATAATGACTTAACGCTCAAAGAATATTTTAATGTTTAAATGAGAAAGAAAAGGACAGATTTGTTACCTCAGGTGGGTGGAATTATAAGGTATATGGTGAGGCAGAGCAAGAGATTAGTAACTTTTACTTTACACAATATTCATACTGTTTAACTTCTAATGAGCATATATGTAATTAAAATAGTTTAATAAAGGTTTAAACAATGAATTAACAAAGCCTCTTTCTCTTAGTGATCATTTCCATACCTCAGAAAGGTCTAAAAGCAAATGAAGGTCATTCTGAAATAGTAAATTTAAATTGGGAGCCAAAAAGCACGACCCGCACAGCCCTAGGCTTTCACCACTGTGCTTTATGGGGCAAGTGTCGAGCAAGAGGAGACTGAGATACCTGGTATTCTGGTGCTGATCGTTTATCTGGGGAGACAGTTGACAAAAAAACACATTAGTGGATGTCACAAGGTAACATACACTGAACATTAATATGTATAACAGTCTATAAATGCCCTGAGAACTTGGAAAATGGGAGATTTTTGAGAGATATGAGACTGGGGAGGGGCTTGATGGCAGACTTGGTTTTGGAAAGGCAGACTTGGAGGGTGACAGTCAAGGAAAGCAGAAGAGGTAAACCTGGGCAAAGGTGTAGTGGTCATTAACCAGATATCAGGAAGTGCTTCATTTCCAAACTCATTCTCTATCTCTAGTTGCATCATTTTTCTCATCTGGAGCTTCCACACTATCAGTAATCTGAGATAAACTTTAGTCCTGGTCAGAAAATGAGAAGGACTCTCTGTCTCTGAGGGCAGATGGCCAGATCAAGTTTCATCATGCATGCTGGTGCCTTCTACTCAGACCCCATGTCTAGAGTAACTCAAAATCCAAAGCTGAACACAGGACTTGGTGCAACACAGAATTTGCATATTTATTGACTGAATGTCAAATACCTGCCCTCCTGGTCTCACCTTCCCCGCCCTGAGCTCCTGAATAACCAGACATCAGCTTCCTGAATTCACCTTCTACTCTGAACCCAGACGATATTCACATGGTGAACACCTAGTAAAGAGTGCTCTAAATATCTCTTTTTCCTGCTTTTTCTTCTTGGTCCTCCCTTCCCCCATTTTGCAATTATTTGGCTGCGCCTTACTATTTTGTCCATGGACCCATGTTTACCCTTATTATTACTCTAAAAAGCAAGACCAAATACTAGGTAAGAACATATATAGTTTGTATCTTATATATATAACATTTATACAGCATTTCCTATGTTCCAGACCTTGTGCTAAATATTTGCTGAGAGTTAACCTTTTTGATCTGCTCCCTCAAACAAAAAAGAAAAAAAGAAAAAAAGAGGAAAAAAAAGGTGCCATGATCTCTTACACAAGCGGAGAAAAAGGAGGCTTAAATAAAGTAGTAGAGAAAGATTTTGAATCAAGGGTGGTTATACTCCAAAGTGGGCAAAGGAATTGCAGGCCCCGTATAAAAGGAGGCTTTTGGTGAATGGGAGGACCAGAAAAAGGAGGCCTTGAAATTGGGGTTCAGTTTAGGTATGGTTCGATAGGCAATGTAGAGCCATTGTTAGTTTTGAAGAGGTAGAGGGTAGGAAAAAATGATTTTTACAAATCTCTATATTTCACTCTTGCTTTTATTTCTTTGACTACTTGGTAATTTGTAAAACAAGTTTGTTTGTGTCCTTTTATGTTTCCCTTTTATTCATCAGCATTGAGAAGTAATCTACACATTCATGGCAGTGTAATACAGAAATACTAAACAAAGTAAAAATCTGGAGGTAATAGAGAGCCTAGCTAAATTGTGCTGAATTTGGTATAACGCCATCATTAAAAATAAAAACTACACCTTTACATGGATGAATGACAAAAATAGATTTGTGAAAGATGAAGAGCTCAGAATTGTAAATATAGATTCTTCCCTCCTGTCTGTACGTGTAAAGAGAATGAGAAGTGAAGAGCTAGATTAAGATAGTGAGATTCAATTATCAACACAGTATTTTGTGTTTTAAATGTTAGTGTATTTTCAATTGGTTTTAACAACAACAGCAAATTTAAAACGAAAAACACATTAATCCAGCAGAGATAAATGAATTAGAAGTTAAGGTTAGAGTAAGCAGGGTACTTAAGCATCAGCAGACAAGGGCACTGAACTTCGTGAGTGGAAGCTTTGGGGAATAAAAAGCAACGTGAGAAATTTTGAGAAGGAAAACTCGAGCACATGTGCATTTGGTGCCTAACATAATGTAAATGACCAGAAATAGAAACTTTGCAAAGTAATTCATGGTTTCCAGGCTAAGGCTAGAAAAATGTTAGCACCATGAATAGAAATCTCATCATTCTAAAGAGGAGGTAGCTTTCTGATGAAGATAATTATGATATTAGGACTTCTATACGAGATGAGAGTTATTACATTAAAATATTATTGCAGCGAAAAATCCAAGCGTATGTGATTTGGAGTCTTATTAAACAATTAGAACTGAAGCTACAGATGACTCAGGGGCATAGATGGAGAGTCATATTGGTGGGCCTAATCCATTCTGATGATAGGCATTATTTAGCTAACATAGTATTTTTAAAAATAGAATTTGGATGTTTTGACCAAAGTATGCTTTCACCTTCTCCTATTACATTATACCTTGCCTTCACATACTTATTTGCCCAGCCCCTGAAGGTATTTGATTTTGATACCTGTGATAATCCCTTAAAGCTGTGGAAGTGAATGGGTCAGTCGTAGAATGAGGGGTAGGGAGGATGTAGAGAGTGTGAAATGGAGTACTAAGTCAAAAGAAGTCTCTTATTATATCTGAGGAAAAAGTAAATCAGAACATCTGTCTTTAACAGGAATTCCAGAAAGACTATAATGCAACCAGGGGCGGGACAGAGGAAATAATCAATATTAAAAGGAAAAAAAATTTCCAAATCTGAAGAAAATCCAATATTGAAGAGACCTACTCAGTATCCAAAGAAATCAAAGACTCACTCATGCAAGACACAGTCTCATTTCAGAATGATCAGGAGGAAAAAAGTTATTTTTAAAAAGCATCCAAGGAGATGATATAGGGAAAAAGAAACCGTCTGGCATTAGATTTCTCAAAGGTGGCATAAAACACAAAGATATAGTTTCTTTACAAAGTCAAACATAAATGTATTATACAACCCAGCATTCTCACGCGAGTTATACTTGCAAGGTACATAAAAGTGAGAATATAAGAAAGTACTATAGGTATCTGAACTAATTTCATATACAGCACATCACAATAGTAGTATAATAATAAAAATGTTAATATATAAACAATATTATTAATTGTTCAAATTTGTTATTATATTTAATTATATTTAATAGACATTTAAATTTCTCTTTTAATTAAGTCATAGTACAAATATCTTCAAAGAGGTCATTTAATCTCTTTACACTGATATAGTACCATAAACTAACGTACTCAATGATGACCAATAAGCCTGAAAGCAGTCGATTGCCTTTCCATTTTCAGCCAAATAGAACCAATGGGCCTATGACAGCTACTCCTGGCAGAATCTATGTTAAAACTTTCTGTAGAAAAACATCACAAATACTTTGGGGTCCAAACAGAATCTGACAGGAGGAAAGACTTAAAGAATACTTATTGAAAAAAGAATGTATTCCATACAAGCAAATTTTTAATAGCTTTTGATCCATTGCAAGAACCCAAAGTGCCAGTATGTGAATGTATAATTAGGAACGAGAAAATTCATTACAAAGTAAATTTTGGTTCAACTTGACAAGCAAAAATTTTCCCATAGCTGCTTTTGAGAAAATTATTATACCTTCCTTTCATCAAAATGTTGCCAATTCTGCATTTCTGTCAATAGCATTTAACATATTTATTTAGGTTGTCTGATTTCTACCACACTGAAGTAATAGAGACCTTTATTTAAATCATATCCCTGTTAAGTTACATAATATAGACACATAAAATCTCTCCATATCTAAGAGAATCACTCCGCTTCCCCACTATGGTAGCCATGGAAATGCACCTCTCACATCTCCTGCTGCAGTTAGCATGGTTATTAATGGCTCTAGCTATCATTCCTTTGCATTTACCATCATATTTGTGCTCAGACCATGCTTCTGCTAAGCTGATCTCAGCCAGTGTCTGACCAAGGTGGAGGTACTAGCGCCCGGTCCTGCGGACACGAGAGTTCGCTAGTCACTAGAGTCTAGAGTGTGACTTTAGCTTAAGGAGTCCCCACTGGCCTTGTCAAAATTTTCTTAGAACTACCCTGCTATCTGAGACTCTTCCTACCCAATCCTCCCTACCCTTCTTCTTTCACAGGTACAGACAGATCGTAACTTGGTCTGAAGGTTTCCTTCTTTACTTTACTCTGCCTTCTTTTTTATATGCAGTTTCTCCTCCAGAAATCTTTTGTAACTTTAATCCCATCTAGGCGTGATTTAGAGGATTTAAACCAACACATGCACTCTGAGGAAATGGGAAGCTTGGCATTTCTCTACCTAAATAATACCTGGGCCACAATGTCTTCAAAAGGAATCATACCTAACTTTTATGCAAATTAGGAATAGCTTTAGCTGAGCTGCCAAGCTTCCTCGGGAATGACTTTTACATCTGTGATATAGATTCTCTTCCTCAGTCTCTAGCCATAGTCTCTAACCTGGCCTTCCTTCTTTTTAGTCCCTCTACCCCAGCTGTTTGTTAAATGTCCTAAGGTAGCTCTCTGTTCTTGTCGCTCCTTTGTACTTAAAGGCTTTGGCAATTCCCTCAAGTCTAGTAGTTAAAATCCAAACTTCTTAGCCCTCGGGTCCTCCACAACCTAAAAAGTCAATTTACCTCTTAAGTTTCAATTAGAAAAAAGCTCTCTTTTTCCAAGGCTAGAGACAAGGACTGGAAATGACAGAAACAAAATAGAGGATTAGGAAGGGAAGTTGGAAGACTTATATTAGATGCCTTTATTATCCTGATAAAGTAGCTGGTGGTAAACCAGTTGCTGAGAGATATTTAGAGAGTTAAAGAGGGGAGACAGTCTTGTGACAATCAAAGTGAAAATTCAAATTAAAAATTTTGTGGAGTAGCACTCAAGGACAATTTGATTTATATTACATTCTCTAGTAAATAGTGACTTTATTCCAAATAAATGCTCCAAAATATTTGTTGAATAAATAAAGTAAGCAAAGTTCTGAAGAAGCAAAGAGAACGGTTAAGAACACGGACATGAGCCAGAATTTGAGCACTATATTGACATAGAGTTCTGTGGCTCTGTGCCTTAGTTTCTTCATCAGAAAAATGATAGTAATATGGTACTTACTATTTTAGGTTATTGTAAGGATTTACAGTTAAATACACATATTAATCTGCTTAAATTATGCCAAGTGCTTTCTATGTTTGCTATCTTCATTATCAATATTTTCACAGTGAATATACAGGTAATTAAAAAAAAAAGTGTACTGAAAGGTACAAACTTCCAGATATAAAATGATGATCTAATGTATAGCATGGTGATTATAATTAATAATACTGTATTATATACAGATAACTCTCAACTTATGGGGTTACTTCCCAACAAACCCATTGTAAGTCAAAGATGCATTTACTACATCTAACCTATGGAATATCATAGCTCAGCCTAGCCTACCTTAATTGTGCTCAAACACTTAACATTAGCCTACAGTTTGAAACATCATCTAACACAACGAGAGTTAGTAACCTGCAAAGTATTGGTTGTTTACCCTCATGATTTTGAGGCTGACTGGGCTACAGTTCACTGGTGCCCCACATCACAAGAGAATATTGCATCACATACTGCTAGCCCAGCAAAAGATCACAATTCAAAATTTAAAGTACAATTTCTACTAAATGAGTATTACTTTTACACCATTGTAAAGTCAAAAAATCTGAACAGAATCATTGTAAGTCGGGGACCATCTATGCTTGAAAGTTGCTAAGACAGTAAATCTTAAATATTCTCACCCCAGAAAAGAAATGGTAAATATGTGATGTGATGGAGATATTATCACTACAGTGGTAATCATTTTGCAATATATGTGTATCAAATCAACCTTCGTATAACTTAACTTACACAATATGTCAGTTACACCTCAATAAAGTGGGGAAAAAAAACTTGACCAGGAATATGGTGTAGTAGATGAAGCACCAGATATAGTCAGAAGTCTTCATTTTGACTTCCAAATATCATTTAAGATCTGTGATCTTGAAGTACATCATTTAATGTTTTACAAGCTCCTTGACCTGTCTCTCATTACACAGCTATAGCGAGGGTCAAAGGAAAAGATTAGTGTAAAAGTACTTAATACACCATAAAAGCCATCGTGTGCCAGTTGCCAGTCGAAAACAATACATGTGTATGGGTTTGTTTGGTTCACGTACCAAAGTTCTAACCCATGGAAATCCTGAGGATCAGAGTGTTAAACATATATATCCTAAATGCATGTTAGATGATGTGGAAATCCCCCCCCCCAATAAAAACCATGCTGCTTTAGGGTTTAAGGATGGGTGGGAATCTGCTCCTGTTTGAGAAGATAGTGATGGTAGGTGGAGAATCACTGAGTTTATTGCCATTTGGTGGAGGTGGGGAAAAAGGGTTTTCTAAGGAGCTAGAGCATGCAAAAAAATTTTTTGAATGCCTTGGCATATGTAATGTATGTAATGGCTCAGAGCTTTCCCTGTTTCTTAAACCCATCACTCCATAACCAGGTAGCCTGCTGCTACATCAGGAATTTTCTGCTATGGGCAACTATAAACATTGTGCTAATGGCAACAGCGCTTGGAAACAGCCATTGAAGAGTGCAGTGTGTGCAGTTACAGGCCAGTGACAATATTTTCTACTCTCCACACATCACAGGGCACACACACTATAATCGGATATAGTATAGAGGTACTTTAATAACAATTATTATTATTAAAAGCAAACAATCAACTCCACAGATCAATGGCTCTTTTAAAACGTGTTTTCTAATCTCTGTTTCAGATGTATGGTTATTGTCCATCTGGAAAGGCCTCAAAGTGATAGCCAGAAATCTGCTACCACCACCCCTTCTGCTGTTCCTGCCATCATATTTAATTGTGTTTGCTCAACTCAAAGCCAAACTCATATGCAGTATATTTAGATGGTTAAAATAGCATTGCATTCCACTGCATTCATAGGTTATTTTCAACACTGCAATTCTTGGGAATTAGTCTGGAATAAATAAGGTAAAGAGAAAAGAAGCAACATAAATTTATTACAGTGACAAAAAAAAAAACAACTATCAAAATGGCAATCTGGAGATTCACCATGAATGAACCAATATAAATATAGAGTGTTCCTTTTGGTGCACTCTCCTGCAAATGCAATCACTGTCTCATTCGCCAGGTCTGGATTTATTTTAAAGTGGATGAGAAAGAAAGCAAGAAACGAATAGTAAGAAACTATGAAAAGTACCTTTGTAATTTCAAAAGATCAATGCACAATCTTATACGACATTAAAGGTAAAAGTGTAGAACTGATATCTTTGTTTATTTTCTGAACCTCTAAGGAGCATTTTTTTCCACAATGGCAAACTTTCTAAGTTGAAAAACATATATCATTAAAATACATTCAGAATCTCTTTTCTGAAATCTCAGGTACTGAATATTTCCTCAAAAGGTTTGAAAAATCACAAATTTACAAAGGGTTGGTTGGATACTTTTGTCAGCTAACTCCATCTTAAATTTTTCAACTTGCATTTTTCATTTTACTTAACAAATACTAACCCTGTCACCCAAATGTCAAAGGAGTTCTGACTCATGGAGTAAATAATAGATTTTGTTGCTGAGGAGGTAATGGCCTGAATTGGATCAATGAATTAAAAATAAAGACTAATGCTCTGTGCTTTTAATCTGAGCCAAACTTTACATAATAATAAAAACAGACATTTTAAACATACATAGCTTAATTAACTTGATTTTCATCCAAATTTGGAAAATGAATAGAATGAATATGCATATGGATAATTTTTTACTTGAGATTTCCAGAGTGTACTTCTGGTACCTACATGACTATTGATCATTTAGAGAATCACATTTATGTTTTCTTAATCTTGATTAACAAAATCAAATAAATTTCACATATATTAACAGTAACTTGTATATAAATTGCATTGTGTGTTCCCCATCCAGGGTTAGATTTCCTTCTGTCACTAAATATTTGATCCCTTTTGCCTCTATCTCCCCCTGAAAATTACATTTAGAATGGGCACTGTGTGCTCATCTGCCAGGAGCTTTTTTTCTGCATTCCTTTTTCCTCATTTGTTTATTGATTAACTCAACACATTTTACCCAGAGCCTATTATATGCCCAAGAGTTGTTCTAGGTACTGAAGACAGAATAATAACCTGGGCAAGGTGCTACTCTCGTTGAGTTTATAATCTACCCTGAAGGGGCAGGATTCAGAGACAATAAGCAAACAGAAACTAAGATATCAGATAGTGATAACTCAATTAAGAAAGCGCAGTAGAGTAAAATGCTAGAGTGACTTGGAGGGTGACTTTAGATGAATGATAAGGAAAGGCCTTTCTGAGGAGGTAATGTGTGCCCCAGATGGACAAGATATTACCAGTCATGTGAAGAGCAGAAGGAACTACAATTACAAAGACCCAAAATTGGAAAGAGCTTGGAGAATCCAAAGAGCAGAAAGAAGGCAATGAACTTACAACATCATGAATTGGAGGGAAATGTTTTGAGATGAGGCCTGATAGTAAGAAGAGGGCACATCTCTTCCAAGGATTCAGGCAGCTACTTCAAGACTTGTTCTGCTTTTGAAGTCAGCACAGAACCAACTTGCTGAACAAAGGCCAATATTTTCTCAGATACAGATATTGTTGGCACGAGGAATCTTCTGTTCAAGTGCTCGTCTCTTGCGTCTATCTCCTGGGTGGTTCAACCGGCCTTTAATCCTCTCCTTGCTGATTTTCTCACTGTCTTCCAGATCTTTGGGGCTGCTGCCTGATGTCTGACCTGATTCTTATTTTGACCCTCATTATTGGTTTAGGCCTGGAGTCTACATAACCTTGGTATAGGTAACCTCAGGTGTAACCTGACTGCTCCACCCCCACCTCCAACTTTCTACTAACTTTGACCTTACTGCTCCTTACCTGACCAGATACTAAAGTTGCTCTATGCTTGCTAGTGCTACTACTTCTCTAAGTATGTATTGTATTTTCAACTTTCTAAAATACTTCAGTATACTTTAATACTCTTGACTGTGTCAATAATCTCCATAAAGTAGATATATAATTATCTTTATTTCATTTTAAAGGTGAGAAAATCTAAAGTCAAATAGTTCAGATAACTTTCCTACAGTAAGCTCACAAGACTGGCCTGATAACCCAGGAATCCTGCTTTTTCATCTCCAATCTAGGGGTTGAGGAAAATCTGGTTTACTCCAGAAATTGGGGTCTTGAAGAGTAAGTACACAGATGGCTTGCTTATTATATGAAATAAATAGAAAGGATTCCCTTCTCAAATTTTTTCGTTTTTGCATATTCAAGTTTACTTTTCTTCATAATCTTATGTCCTCAGAAAAGAATTGCAGCTTCATATGAACACTAGACCACAATGCAAAGATTAGCACATATTACCAATCAAAGAGAGAAAAAAGAGAACGAGTGGTTTAATTGCCCAGTATGTTCGGTTGAGCGCTCTGGGTTTTCTTCTTTAGCTCTGCCCACCCCCCAAAGGTTACAGTTGTACGTAAAAAATTATCACTTTATAGATACAGGATGGCACATAAAACTCTCATTCTAAAAGTTCAATGTTCTGCGGTCTCGTTTTCAAATAGGCATTATCAGATAACCATGTTGTCAAAATTCAATGTGCTAGTTTTAAAAATCAGCATTTTCAGATAAGTCCAAACAAGAGTCTCTTAGAGAAAAATCCAGAAACAATTTTCTTAACAGTTCAATATTAATCGAGCCTCATAAATATTATCATGAAAATAAATGGGAAAGTGCTAAAAGAAATGAAAAACTCTCGAGTGTCTTTCATCCTTCTAAAGCAGATCGGTTATGTTCTTTGTAGCTTGTGGTATGTGGTAGTTTGGAGTAGGACGCTTTTCATATCATTCTTTAAAAATCTAAGGCTCTTATTAAGATGAGATCCTAACTGTTTCTATTACAATTTCATGACCTTTTTCCAAGATAACTGTTACTTCTGAGTAAATTTGTGGGAGTTTTTTCCCCACTCACTCCTGAACATAGTATCTCAGGAAAAAGACGATTGACCTAATTAAAGTATATTTAAAATTGTTAAACAAAAATAACAATATGTAATTTTGGTGAAAACACAAATTCACTTCAAAGTCAATAATATTCAGAGCAAACACATTAAGTTTTAAAGGATGTACCCCAGAGCACCATTTGGTGGACCGAAAACAGCAATTCACAGATGAAAAAAAACTTAGTAAAATATGATACAGTTAATCTACATAAACCCCAAACTTTCCATATAGCAAGAAACAAATGACTTACCTTTCCTAGTTTACTTTCAGATATACATTTAATATTTATGTAAACATGTAACCAAGGGTTCAACATGAAACGTGGTCTCTCCTCCACAATCCCCACCTCCTACCTCTCCAAGCAACTTTGGTACAGACAGGAGCATCTCTAGGGGCCTAATGTATGACTAAGATGCATTCTAGGCTTCTGCCTGCCACATAGTAAGTTTGCTGGGAGAAGGCACTACCCTTGATGGGGAAGCTTCTGAATTATTCAGTTTTATCCATTGACGGTTGGGTGAACTTCATTTGAGGGTAAAATATTAGAAATACCATTATGCCTACACATCTAAGTTACAGCTGTTATTAGCAATAAAGCTGCCTTTTTTTTTTAACTTTTGTCTGGGAAATACTGGAATCTCTCTCTCAAGATATTTTCCTATGTGCATCCAGATTTCTCAAGGATAATTTGACAATTCTACTATACCATTATCATTATCGTCTTTCAGGAAAAATAATACTTAATATTTTTTCTAAAAGATATAGAAATACATTCTACATCACAAAGATTATACAGAAGATATTTTTCATACATAAATATAAGCAATAGATATTTGAACAATAAAAGGAGCTCACACATATATCTTATGTGAAAATATTGTATGTAATAGAGAAATCCAATTCACACTTTTCACTGGAGACTTTAAAGGTATTTAAAAAATGTTAATTGATCCAAAATATAAATGAAATATTTACACTTTTGTGTAAAATAAACTATATGTGTAGATTCCTGTCTGAAATCATATTATTTTATTGAGCTGTCCTGGGGTGTATGTGTATGTGTGTCTATGTGTGTGTGAACTAATATGCAACTGAGACTATAGCAAGACGGTGCCAAAAAAACTGGCTGAAAAGGAAAAAATTCAATCATAACAGTTTTACTTATATGTTTCTGCTGATTGGACTAGTTGATTTGGCTTGGCATTTTGTATGCATTCATTAAACTGTTGTAAACAAAGGCATAGTATTATAATGACTCAAGTCAATAACTTTTGGTATATACAATATCAAACTATTATATACTGAAAGTCAAAATATTTAAAATTCAGAATAAAATCAACTAACTTCATTTCAGAAAAAAATGTACTGTCTTTTGCAAATGCTTACTATGTAAAAACAGCATTTATAAAGTATACTTTATATAATTTCAGATATATATACTTATATATATATCCTATATAAAGGATATATAAATCCTTTTCCCCCAATCCAATTCTCCAAATATTCAATCTTACCTGTTTTTGAGCAGCACACTGAAGGTCATTCTATCCAGTCCCAGATAATTTGGCAGCAAGTTTGACCAATTCCAGTTCCATTTTGTGATGGCTGACTGTTGATAAATGAGAAGATGCTATTGTTAGTTATTAATCAGAGTTAATATGATCAGTAAATTAAAGCTCCAGCTGTGATAGACTAACTAAGAAGGAGGGGGGTCCAGAACAAGGACTTAGACAGATAACATCAATCATGTCCACAGAAGAAGGTTTTTATTCCAATATGACAGCAATTAATTTATAAATCCATTTGGGGATGTAGTCATTATTTATAAAAATATAAATCAATTTCTTGAGTTGTTATTTCTCCAAGTACTAATGGTATTTGCCCAACAAGTTTCTCTGAGAGGGTAACTTTTTGAAAAGTAAAGCAAAATAATTGGCAACTTAAAATAAATTTAAATTAAATTTACCATTACATATCTGATCCTTTTCATATATCACTATATAGTTTGTTAGCATCTAGAAGTTTGATTTAAAAAAAAAAACTTGGATGTGCTACAACTCAAATTATGAGACATTGCTTAATTAGAATGTGATATTAATGTTATCTTTTTGGTCAAGAAAATGCTTTAAAGAGGAAATTATAAGAACTTGTAAATGTAAATAACAAATGCTTATTGTTTCTCATTTAATTGATAATTTCATAATAGTAAGGGAAAAAATTACTGTGAAAGGTAATCTCATATTTCAGAACTGAATAAAATAAGCCATTTATTTAAAAGAAGTGAAGATAATTTAACAGCTACAATGGTTATTTATGGTTTGGAGCAAACCAAGTTGTAACTTGGGGAAAGTAGCCAATAAACTCAAACTTATACAATATATTTGATTGTAAATTATTATAGATGCTTATACTCCTTAAACTAAATAGTTTTGATAATAAGAGTCCAGGCTGATGTTTAAAATCCAACAAGAACTATGCCCTGTCACCTGCTGATTAATGGAGCACCACAATCCTGTCATAGAGCAGGAGAATTCTGCCCTGGGTTGTCAGCATTTGAAGGTCTTATTCTACTACAGTATTGATGAATGTAGACCTGGGCTGTAACAGGCATGGTAAAAATATTATCTGCATCCCGAATTAGGCCACTGTTTTAATTCTTATTTTCATCAGAGCTCTAGGTCAAGCAATCCTTCTCTTCTGCCCTGTTAGATCAAATACTCTGTCAAGAGGCTTCTCAGAAAAGCTATCATAAGAATGAAAAAAGCAAAAGCCACTTTAGATTTCTAATACTTTGGCATAAAGATGATGTTTTTAATATAACTACTGAAACATTCAGCTTAAACAACGGCATAATCTAACCTTTAAAAATGTGTGGTGTTTATCACATTGACTTTATTCTAGCCATCCTGACTTTAAGATGATTAGCAACTTTAAATGCAGACATTTACCTTTTGCCACTTAAAATAGAAGCACAATGCTCTATTTACAACTAATTTTAAACTATTTTATAATTTACCTGGTAATTTGATACATTCCTAAAGATTCCAAGATGTTTTGTGAGTGTGGGTATTAGGGGAGAGGGGTGGGAAGTGAGGGGGAGACTGTTACAAAATGCCTGGATTTTCGGGCCTTCTACAGACACAGCCAAACAGATGTTCCCTCTGCCCACAGTGAAATGACCTGGTCAGAAGCTAAATTTTACAGACAAAACATATGAATCAGTTTGATAAATAGAAGATGATAAAATAACTTCTTGAAAGTCAGTTTGTGCTGACAATGCAAATAAATACAAGGTTTCTTGCTTTCTGGCAAAAATGCTTATAAGTAAATATTCAAATACAAAACAATTTTTTTTTTTACTAGTGTAAAGAAACCACACAATTAAAATTAAATTTACCATTACATACCCGATCTAGCATGTTTTCACTAAACGCCCTGTACACATGAAAAGGGTTAAAGGCAGAAGAAGGCTGATCCTCCACACTCCTCAAGGTTGTTTTTAAAGGTCGGGTGGGTAATGGCTTTTCTTCAGAACCATTCATGGAAAACAGCTGTTCTTTTAAATACTCCTTTAAGGGAAAAAAAAATTACAAGTCGTTGTGGTGGGAAACATATATTCTTTTCAAAAATAAACTGGTCAATATCCAAATCTACTCTTTCAGCACATTTGCTATATTACAGTGTATTACTTGCCTCCAGACAGAATGCATTTTCAGAAGAAACAAAGCAGAGTACCAATCAGCTTTGCAATAAACCCATCAAAAACAGTTTCACCTAATATATAGAATAGATTAGAAAAGCATTTAACAAATTCTCACATAAGGAATACATGCTCGATATATCAGAATCTTTATAACAGGCATTGTTTTGTCATTGGTTCATGTGTTAACATGTCTGCTTACCAAAACTTAATTCAGGTACATGATTACTCACAGTATAAGACTGCTTATTCATTTATTAAGTGTGCATGCTACCTACTCCATTCTCAGCAGCAGAACACTAAGGACTCTGATATTTTATTATAAGCAGCTTCACTCTATATAGAATTAATTATAATGCAAGCCCCTAAACTATTTCCATGCTGTGGCCTGAAAAATATCAAGGTACAATAAGAGCTCAAAATATGGAATTCTAATCCCCCAACTGCCAGTAATAGGCTAGGCAAAAAAGTCAACCTACTCATTATACCTCATTTTCCATCCATAAGTAAATAAGATGAATAATCTTAATCTATTTTATAGGACTCTTTCTGGAAAACAGCAAACAAAAATGACTAAAAGTTTTTCACTAACTATCATATCAAATGCTTATTGTTAATAAGCAAGTCACTTAATAAATAAAAAATATAAATGTTCTCCTAATTTTTAACATGTCACTATATAATTTTTTTCTTCAGGGTTAGGATTAAGACTAAGTTCACAATATTAGAGCCAAAAAGGACTTCAGAAGTTTTCTAGAAAACCCTTGTTACTCTAAATCTGATGTGCAGATCAGCCTAATCAGCCGCACCTGGGAGCTTGTCAGACAAACAGAATCTCAGACCCCACAAATTCAGAATCTTTCTGTTAAGATTTCCTGGGAGATTGGTAGGCATATGAAAGTTTGGGAAACTTTAGCTCACACCATGTCCAATGGTTGGCTCTGAAAGGTCAGGGGACAAGCCTGAGGTCACTCAGGGATGAGGGTTAGAGTTGGGGAAGAAGCCACAGCCTGGTTCGGATAACTGTGCTTTTTGCCCTTGTGCCTCTATAACTTCATGAATAGAGAATGCCCACTGTATTTACTGTGAAAGGCAAATTTCAGATCCCAAAACCCTGAAATTCTAAAGAAACCACTACTTAACAATGACATTCATTTCTTAAACTTGCTCATTGTGGATCACATCTCTTTTTAAAATCAATTCTGTGGCATTTGACACACACACACACACACACACACACACACACACAGAGGTTCTTAATATTAGATAATGACAAAACTGTCAGACAACAATTGTATTTCTAGATTTAGATATCTTAAAAGAAATAAAATTTTCTCTATTACGATTTCTGAAAGTAAAATTTTAAAAAGGAATAAAATGTTCTCCTTTCATTAGAAAAATTGCTTTGTTTTGGCTAATAATCTTTCTCACCGATTTCCTATCACCTGACCATATTTGGGCTGTTTTCATTTCCACAATTCAAAATAGAGAAAGTGCTCTGTTGCAAGCTGTGAACACAGTGGTGTTTTCTTCCTTGTTAATTTCTCTGACCCCTCTGCTATATCGACACCTGTCATTACCTCTTCTTAAAATTCTCAAATTTTCTGTGACATTGCTTTAGCCAGATTTACTGCTAATCTGGTATATTTCTTTAAAAGAAATGTACTCTTTGAAAATCCTTTCTTGAATGACTTCCCTGTGCAGTTACATCAAAGCTTATTTCTCTACCCATTGTTTCTCCACTTCTCTCCACCGAAGAGCTCCACTGGTCTCATGACTTCAACTACCATACTCATTCAAGACCACCAAATTTATAGCCTCCCTCATCTGTGCTCAGGCCCAGGATCTTCGATGACCAATAGGGCTTTTACACTCATACATCTTACCTTTATCTCAAAGATAAACATTTTAAAACTCATTTTCTCTCATAACTTTGCTATCTCTCAACGGCACACCCATTCTTCCCTAACCCAGGCCTATACCTATAAATGCCTCTGTTTTTATATTACTTTTTCAAATACTTATTAGCATACCTGAACATGCCAAAGACTCATAAGGCTACTCATAAAATGAAAACATATCACAATGCAAATTCACCTACAATATAAGAATACTTCACAGTATAAAAGCAACCACAAGTATTATACTAGTCTCTTAATCATCTTTGCATTGTTATTCGGGTTTACTGCCTGCACTGTTTTACTAGTCACAAGGCAACATTCTTACTACTTTCTTTGGTTCTAGCCTTACATTTTTCCTCTTACCTTTGGGCACTATGTCTCACTGAGCACAAGAGACAACCAAGTACTTAGCTCAACATCCCATCTGATAGACATTGCCATAACAGTAGTATGTTCAGTTGTGACGAAATCATACCTCTGAACTTAATTGATCAAAATGTGGTGATGCCCCAGAAAGGAATCTTACTGCATTAGATCTCAAAATATATGTGTTCAGAACAATGGCCTCAGAGTTCCATGAGTTCAACGAGGGAAAAATAGCCTTTGGATCTCCTTGAATATCCAACTTAATTTCTGTTGATTTTGCTTATTGGTGACTATTGACCTTTTCTGTTATGGAGCTTTTAAAAAGAGGACTAGTCTGTCAGAATGGCAATCTATACTAGCCATTGCTGTCCTCAAAACTACAGTAATGCCATTTTACTATGGATCTGAGTGAACCCTACTGCAACATCTATTTTTCAGTAATCACCAGTTATTTTGGCCAATTTGGTGGCCAGGTGGACACACCAATAAAGACCTTCACAGTGGAGGTCTTTCAGTTAGTCAAGGCCAGGAACTGGAGTTTCCTAGTTCGCCAAACAAGCTTTAAGGGATCATTAGCAAGAGTGAATAGGTTGTTTTACTTTATAACAATTACATACTGAGCTCTAGTCCCTGAGGTGATCCTTCTCAGATGATCATTGAAAGCACTATTGTTACATCACCTGTTTATTGACTAGTTGATTAGCTCTTGGAAAGCTAGGTAGCAAGATTTACTTGAAGTAACTTTCAGGTAGATAATTACAGGAAGAACATTTTTATTACCCAGCTGTGAAATGTTGTGATAGAATTTAATTCACTCCTTGGAAATTTACAATTTTTAAGGCCTACCTCGTTGGGATAAGACACTACATCTTCACATTATTCATGTTATATAATTTTTACTATTCCGAAAAATACATTCATGTGTTTGTAAATACAACCACAATTTTATTTACATTAGATATCATATTCTAATTCAGATACATATGCTCAAATTAAAACCTGATTACTGAGCAAAACTTGAATTGGTTTAAGTAGATAACAGAATCTCGCTCTTTACATTTTTGCTAAAACAGCCAGAAACAGGTAAGGTCAGAGGCTTAACCCAGCTGAGAGGTGGACAAGCATGACAGTGGTTCTACCTAGTGTCTGTGCATTAATGCGTTTTTCTTGGGTTAAGCTATTTGCTCCCTAAAATGGTTCAATATTCTTCTGAAGTTTTCTCATTATGTAAAGAAATTTCCAACTTTACCAACACAAATATGATGTCTATAGAAGAGAAACAGCTCTCTTTAGAAAATTCTTCATTTCATAAACACTAGATTTTAACATCAGCTTAACAGTCACAAATGCACAATTTGAAACTATACCTCTAGTCTATAGGATTCAGAGCTGAACTGAGTTTATGAGCCGTGTTATTGTTTAAACCGTATAAATAAAACTTACATTCTTTTGGTGAAGCTTCTGCTATACAAATGCAGAACAGCCGGGGCTGAATAGATTCTATTAATAATGTAATATTGAGTTTGGTATTGACTTTAAGAAGTATTATCACCTCCTTGACTAACCCTTAGCTGCCAGCAGACGCTGCCTCAGGCCAGTACACACCTAATTGCTCGGTAAAAAGGCCGTTTCCCTACCTCATTGAGCCGCATGATGTGATAAATTTGCCTCAGGTACTCGCTGCCACCTGGTTTGTGGCAGATATCCAGGACCATCATGTTTATTTTCTGCTCAGTCAGTTCAAGAGCAATATCTCCTTCTTCTAAGGCTGTGCTTTTCTCTATTGCCATAAATGTACTAAATATAAAGAAAGCATATACATATCAGTGATGAAGAATTGGAAAGATGGAAAATAAGCAAAGAGATTGAGTGTGGAGAGTCGATGTAAGTCTCATATTCAAAGCACCCATAAAGACTTTGCTCAAATAGGTAAGCCTTCCCAACCCGCTGCTGCTCATATAAACAGTTCCTTAGAACTAAGCACCTGAAAGCATTTTAAAAAAATGAATCATTTCTTTTAAAACATTTTTTGCATTTATACTCCTATCTATAAAACATTTTCCCATTACTGCAATTGTTGAAATTGCTATAATCATGGGATGAAAACAAAACATTTCTTTTTTAAGAACATGTAAGAAATAATTTGTATTTTCTCTTTGAGGATAAAAAGTATCTTTAATGCCAGAAATAGCTTTGGTATTCTGTCTTTTGTAGATTCTTCTTTTCACCTGTCTTAGAACACATTAAAGACTAATTAAAGTGTCAAAAGGGGGAGCATGTTATGCTAAATATAGGCTGGGTGTTTCCTGGCAGTGTGCTTACCACTGGGTATTTTAAATTGGCCTTTTGACACTTGTTGCCTTTTAAAAATATTTTCCTGTTTCTTCTCCATAACAGATACTTAGCAAAAGTCACTATTATTCTTCTAGGAAAAAGATCTATTATCACTACACCAGGAATGTGCAACTTATATTTGTGAAACATTTCTTTTCTAAGAACTCTCATGCTTATTGATTTTAAATATTATTTACATAGTAATAGTGGATGGCGTATTTTTTAAATTCCTAAACTATACCAGTACAAAATAAATTGTGATAGTCAACTTACATCATATATATTCCACACTAATTTTCTAATTGCAATTGATCACGTTAGGCATTGCAATCTAAGAATACTAAGAAAAAGCATGTTTTTCCACTGTTTCCCAGATAAATGAAATTTACTGTGGTGTAATCAGCTATATACTGCAGTTCATTACTAAGATTTTGCCATGATTATAAAATTAGTTCTGCTAAGAGTCAGTGCCGCTGACCTGAAGACTGAACCAAATGATACCCAGCTGCTGGGCATTAACTTTTATATTGCTTCCACATGTAGCTTCAAACACCCTTCTTTTAAAAAAAATAAAATTAAAACTTTATGATCATATAAGCTGGCTAAAAAAAAAGCAAATCCTACTTTTAGAGATTTTTATTAACTAGAATAGATCTTTAAACAATCAAAAAGACCTTGTTTCAATAAAAGAAGTTTGTAAATATCTTGAAGCTGCATATAGGCTGCAAGCAAAATTTCTTGTCAGGCTTTGTAGAGGCTGACATTGTAAAAGTTGAGGCCCTCTGACAAAGGAGTGCCTCAGTGTCAGCCCCGAATTGTATCCTTTCCTGTCCATCACTGTGCAGGTGAAGCAAATGATTGGATTCAGTCAATGCTATGATTAATGAGTTCCTCTCTGGATTTGGGACTGCCTATCAATCATGTCATTAGGGAGAATGTGCCCTGAAAGAGGCAGACCTTAGCCAAGGAATAACTGCATTAATCTTAATCTGTATATGCACCCAGCCAGCCAAGTCAGGGTCACCATGATGAAAAACAATAATCTTCAACTCGACAAATTACTTTGCAAAGACAGACATTTCTTTACTTTTTAGGCTGTGTGTTCTCCAGAATCTAAGTTGACTGTTTACAGCTTGAGTGTTACTACAAAGTGAAGGTTATTTTAATGAATAGTAATGCTTTCAGGCAGTATGCAAGACAAGCAAGCTTACAGCTGCCACCTTTCCACTGCAGTTATTTTTACAATTTCCATAGAATCAAAGTTAAATCTGGATGCAAGTGAAAGAAATCTAGCTAAATGATATTGTATAGCTCCAAGATAATCTTCATGGAAAATTAAGATTTCATTTATCTTAACAGAAGCAGCACTTAGTTTAAATGCTTACATTCTCATAGTTAAAAAACAACAACAACAAAAAAAACAAACAAACAAAAAAAACAGATGGTAAAGCCAAGGCAACCCTTCACCTATACACAGACATTCTGGTTTTAAATATATTTTCTTTATGGTATGGTATAGGTCTATGAAATAAATGATCATTTATTTATGAGAAATATGTAAAGGTGGAACTTTACTTATATGTCAAACAATCAACTTGAAATCAAAGTCAAGAAACATTATTATAGCACTCAAATCCTGGAAGAAATTATATCTAAAGAGAGTTTATAAGTCAAATTTAACTCTTTCTAATAAATAGAATAAATAACTTTAAACCTGCATTTTCAGGAGAAATTAAGACCTAGAATTGTGCTAATTACATAATTACATACTATATATTCAGAATCTTTGAGGGCTGTTAAACATTTTTAAAAATCGGCAATTTTCCATTTTGGATGCATATTGCAGCAGATCGTTAATCAACCAAATACTAGCTATAGGCAACTCCATTCATAGGAGATACTAGATGTGTTGGTGCCATTTATAAAACAACAACTTAAACTAAAATCGACTCTTAAGGAAACAATTTTACTTATGGATTCCTGTATAGAGACCTAGATGTACGGCTGAGACATACTTTAAACTGATCTTATTGCAAAAGGGGCTCCCAAATCAGCAGTACCGTAAATCTAACTGTGTAACTATAGTCAGTTCCGCTATTTTTACTCTTCTTCTTTTCTTTCCCTTTTATAACCACTGGCATGGATAATGACAATCTGGCCTTAATCTTTTAGTCATTGGATTAGAGCCTGTAAATTGGTATCGAATGCAAATGTAAAGATTAAGAGAGTCACTGTCACTGCTACTAAGCTTTTGCCTGACTGTTATTGTTATCCCGACCCGTAGGACATCCCAGAAGTAAATGTCTAGAAATCAGTATGACAAGACCACAAAAATCATAATTACTGACATCTCCTCATTTGGATAACATAAAGTCTTACATATTAATATAAATCAGTAAAGAGTATTCGTTCTAACACTAACCAGTGAATTTAATGGATTTTAAAGTTTATAAATAACAAATGCTTACTAGTTCTAGGTTTGATGCTAAGAACTATGAATGTTATTTAATTTTTCAAAACAACTCTATCAGGTTGGTGTCATCCCTGAAAATGAGGTTTTGAGAGATTTGAGACAACTTGCACAACATGGCCCACTTATAAGGGATTTGTATTTGCCCATCCGATTCCAAAGCCTGAGCTTTATTACGACCTACCCATACCAGGAAAATTAACAACCTGTAGTCATTTCAGGCAGAAAGTTATAATAGTATCTGCTAGCAACGTGAGTATATTTTCAAAGAATGGGGTCAATGTGTGTGAGTGGTAAAAAAAAAAAAAAAAAAAGGCCCCGGTTTGGTGATCTGTAGACCATATGAACTGTAATTCCTTTATCCATATCATGCAATTCTATACTGAAGACTAATTTTAAGACAGGAGGACTCTATGTACATATTTAAATTCATCAGGGACTCTTAAAAATCTCTGCAATACTACAAATCACTTAGCTCTTGGTGACAAAGCTATGAGAAGGCTGACATTTTCATAAAGAAACAGCTGGGTGTGTTTATAGCTCGAGTGTGATATGCCCCAGTTGCCCTCTGGGCTTCTTACATTACCAGATGAAAAATGTGTACCTTTTTGACAATCAGGTACACAGAAAGCAATAAAAAGCCTTTTATATCCATTAGTTCCTTCTTAATTTAATCTCCATGCCCAATCCATTTACGGAATGCTCCAGGCTATCCACTAGATACCTGTTTGCACACTGAAAAGGAGTGAAACCAAATTCTCCTGGGTTTAACTACTACCCTTTTAATCAGAAACCTTAAGATGGTGACAAAACAAGTATAATGTTCCAGTGTATCAATGGGGTTCAAATTTTAATAAGACAAGGGATGTCTAACAATCAGTTTTTAATGGAATATTTATCTTTTTTTGATAGTCATCAAAGTTCCCATGAAGTTACCAAAATGACCATTGCTGGCTATTTCACAGTATTTTGCTGTTGTTGTTTATTGGAGATGTTGTTATTGTGAATGTATTGGATGAAATTTAGTGAAAGAAAAACTGCTTTACCATTCAGTGCTCAATTTCCTTGCTTTCAGTAATTGGCATTCAATCCAGTTGGGTTTTTGCTGCTCAATGCTCTGTATGACCTTTTGGGTCATTTGATTAGGGCTACTTGTCTGCTCTCCCATGATGCTTTCCAAACACTCACAGATTAAACCAAGTTTCTCTTTACTCCATCTGTCAAGGGAGGCACCTGTTAAAAGTTCCACAGTGTTTCCATCTTCAAATATCCGACATATAATTACAATCAAGTTCCAGACAAGCAGGCTAGCTTTCTTCAAGTCAACAAAGTTTTTTGACATTTTTCTCTCAGACAGAAAAAAGAAGTATTTAATTGGGGGAGGCAAACATGCAATCACCGTAGGTAACTTGCTGATTACAATAGATACTGCCTGAGCAGCAAGCCTTGTGAAGCCTGGGGGGAAAAAGAGAAAGAAAAGGTATGATTAATATTAGCATTTATGTTCCGTTGCTGTGTTGAGTGTTGTGCGGGGATGTCTAATTTTTGTGGAGAAAACTGTTGAGAAGAGCAAGTGCTTGCATGGTCTTAGAACTCTGCTGGGGTCCCCTGCAGTACCGCCTAAAATTTCCCAAATGTTGAGTTTATTTTTTTCTCCCATAAATGAAGATTAGCAAATTCAGAATTATTATTTATATTTTTCTCTATTAAGACTGCAGGTTTAAAGAGCCCAGATGTCTTCAACTAACAAATGCAAAGACACTGCTGCTGGACCCTCTTTGTGGCCTTTACTTCCGCAAGCCTGTCTTCTGCTCCTTTGGAATCTATGTCAGAATCATCACAGCTTGTGTCATGACTGGTTTCTCTTTTAGTTCTTAGCCCACATGTCAGCTCTTCATAAAACCTTCCTTCACCATCCCATCTAAAACAGTTTCTTCACACTTTTCCTATTCCTGCCCAAGTCCCTCCCTGTCATTAGGCCCTATTTTGTTGCTCTGATTATAGCACTTACCATCACCTGATAGTCTTCTCCTCTATTTGTTCATTCTCTGTCACCCTCCACTAGACTGTAAGCTCCACGAAGCCATTGCTGTATCCCAGCACTTAGTACCTCACATGTAATAGTCATTCAATAAATATTTGTTGAATAAATGAGTCGACATACTGCTTCATGGGTACCTCTATTTCTCTTCTTCACTTCTCTGTACCCCATGCTAGTTTACTTCCTCCTAACACTTTTTCAAGGTTGATATTTGCTAAGAAGTCCTTGGCCTATTGACTAATGATTCTACACACTGTCCCTTGCTAGGTGTTATTTCTCTGCAGAATTTACTAATACCCTCTCTCTAAATCAAGGTTTCTCAATGTTGGCACTAATAACATTTTGGGCTGGATACTTCTTTGTTGTGAGGAGCTGTCCTGAGCATTGTTGGATGTTTTAGCAGGATCTCTGGCCTACACCCCCTAGATGCCAGGAACATCATCCTCAGTTGTGACAACCAAGCACTGCCAAGTGTGCCCCAGGGGCAAAATTTTCTCTGGTTGAGAATCATTTTCTAGATGATTTCAGAATCCTCAATCTTGGTCTTTCTCCAGGATAGCAATCCAGGCCTTTTTCCAGGGTACAACAGCTCCCTGCTGGGTATTCCATTCTTCTGCCCTGGTCATCATTAATTCAGTATAACTAAAACCAAATTCATTGTTTTCCTCAAAATATGGCTTGGCTCTCCTTTTAGGGTCTAAATATCTCTATATTCTCACATGGAATGCCCTCTCTTCTCATAGGTCATCCATATTCTTCAACTCTTGTTTCAAAGTCTTGTCCTCCTATGGATTTTTTCAAACATAATCCATATGACTATTTTGGTAAGTAGAGCCATAATGTGCCATATTGTATCATCATTTGTATTATCATCAATTATCGTTTATGTTATTATTGTTATTTATGTCTTCATGAGTTATCTTTACAACTAGACTAAAAGCTCCTTGAGAGCATGGAGAAAAATCTCATTGCTTCTTAAGTATCCCACAAAGCCAGACACAGTGTTTTAATCTACTTTGTACATAAATGAATTTGAAACTTGCAACTAAGAGAGAAATCAAAAGATCATAGCTTTGAGTTCTTTAATAAAATATTCTTTGCTCTTGTTACTGAACAAAAATGATAAAACAATGTGAAAGATTTTTCAAGGCATTTGTGACATTTAAAGAAGTCACTCTGCTTTAAAAAAGTACAAAGCTCTTGGAAAACATGTCTAGTCTAGTGACTCCTCAGAAATTCATGACCATTTAAGAATCATTTTAAAAATTAACTAGAGTAGTCTTTAAAAGTTTGTAAACTGGATCCAACATATATTTGAATGATCTCATAAAAGTACTGTATTAAATGAAATAATAAACGTGAAAGCACCTAGTTGGGTACCTGGTAAAAAATAGTTCCTCAATGAATATTTTCCTTTTATTCAAATTAATATGCTTAGATGAGGCTTAAAACATAGATAAAGCAGATTAAGAGACTCCTTTGTTACCGCAATTCTATGTGTTCTGCAATTATTTGAAATATTTTATACTTCTTTATGTGTCTGGTTCTCATACACCCTATTCTACTGTCAGGTGTTTGTCTTAAAAAATTATAACTTATATAACATTTATCCTAGAGAGGGTTTAACTGCAGATATCAAGTAAACATTTGACAATCAAAGTAGGTATCAGGTATAGATTACTAATTCTCTTCACACCTGCACTTCTGATATTTTATAAAATCTGAGGACTTCAGGTACAAGATCCCCAACTACTTCATTAAAGCTTAAGGCAAATTCCAATCAGAACTTTTAGGCTGATGATAAATAATAAACCCATTCTACTAATCACAGGGGCTCTGAGTCTAAGATGATGTTAACAACACGCCAGGGAAGTATATTTTAAGAATGCCACACATTTATTTTTCTGTCTTTTTTTAAATGTAAGCTGACTTCTAGCTACACCGTGTGTATATATATATATATATACACACGGTGTAGCTAGAAGTCAGCTTATTTATATATATATATATATATATATATAGCTTACGTATATATATATATATATACGTAATATATTGATAAAGTGTGAAAAAATGTGTCTTAGAATAAATGCAATGTGATATGTATATTCATATATTTATTATTTCTTCCTTCCCATGCATGAACTCCTGGCTACAATAATATATTTTTAAATTATAAAACATGCAAAAGGGAAATTTACAATGAATGAGGTGAAGACAAAATAATGTCTTAAAATTCATTTAAAATTGTGTTTATTAATGATATAAAATGTTAATAATAATTTATTGAGTAAGCATAATGTGATTTAACATGCTTTTTTTTTTAAATCTGGGCTTAACACTTACAAACAGTAATTCTAAGTTCAGTTTGTTTACTTGGTTTCAATGGCTGTCATAGGGTAAAAGCCACTAAATGAACACACATAGATCCACGCAGAACAAGTATATGAATAACAGTTCTTGTGAAATCATGGCACTTGTTTTTCAGTCTTGCCACCAAATGGGCAAAGGTTGTTGATGATAATAATTCTTCATCATTTTTGATGTCAATTAGTTATTCTTGCAAACAAAGTGAAAAATATTTTGTTTTTTGTATTTTTAAGAAAAATGTTCAAGAATCACTTAAACTCTTTTTTTTGGAATATTTTAAATTATGTTTAAAAATTCTATTTCTAAGTTTTTAAGTATGAGGCTATGATATTTTTATAGGTGGTACTGGCTTTTATAAAAGTAATCTTTCTAGTTTTTGTAAAATAAACTATCTTAATGACTTCCTACAGCGTTTTGTGTATTTTTGCCTTCAATTTCTTCCTCAACAATATGCATGTCAATGATGCCATGAATACATTTTCCTTGTGGTGCTATCTCTATTTCCTCTCCAGGATCCAGTTTCAGTTAAAGCAATTACTCCAAAGTTTTCCCATAAAACATTCTTTTTACTTAAAAAGTAATTTACTGTTAAAAAAAATACTCTCTAGTATATCTTTCATTTAATTGTTGTCAAAGAAACAAAACAACTAGTTCTTTGCATATTTGCATTTTGAAATAAGGGAGACAATACTTAAACTGAGGTATATCAGTCAGAAACATTTGAACTTTCATTCGACTCTTTGATAATCCCCTACATTGTATAATTTATCGTAATATTTATTTCTTTAAATCTTCTGTGTTTTCTATGTAACAGTATTTGCTGACAAAGAAATAAAGAAATGCATTTTAGTTTGTTACCATAGTGTTTTCCATGTTTTGTCATTTTCATTGTGTCAGGAAGAACAAATGTTCCCTTAACTGGGAACATTTAAAGAATTCTCAAAAAAAAAAAAAACCTGTTAGAATTCTCAAAATCAAGTTAGAATTCTCCAAAATAACATTTATTTGTCTTTTGATAAATTTTGCAAAGTACTAGATTAAATATGCTTGACTTAAAACATTGCTAGAAACGATTATAGAAGTTTGTCTTCATGTTTTAAAAGTTTGGTTTTGAAATTTTTTGCTAATCAAGATTACTTCAAGCTATCGTTAGCTAATATCTCAGGGCATGATACTCATTTAAGAAGCGTTCATATTTAACGATAATATGTGGGAAGCCATATTTCAAATGGTTTTACCACACATTTTTTTTTTTTCTTTTTTTCCCCCCAGATCTGGTCAGATTATTTTGTTTTCCTTATAATATGTCTGAGAAAGAGCTCATGTTAGGAATACGAAGTGTGAGCTCTTTCACTTTGCACTGTTTGCTCTTCCTTGCATTCCCAGTATTAGTTTTAAACTGCAGTTGACCTGTTGATTTATAGGAATATATTAAAGCCTTTTGTGTTCTTTGTGAGAATTAATTTTGTTAAAAGTAGATTCTGAAATGCAAAGGACAACCTTAATTCATTATTGTATACTGAAAGCTAATGAAGATGTGAGGTTACCCTGTCCATCCCCAACAATATTGTTTCCAACGTACAACTGGCTCACTCACAGACCAATGGCAATCTTCATATGAAACTTTAGTAAAGTTCAATTTCTTTCTTTCTTCACAGACCAAGAATTGTCTTGTACATCCCCTGAGGTTTGTACACATTTGGCAATAGTTATACCTAGTCTTCTAGCACTAAGAAGAGATTTTTTTTACAGGTTCCCTCTGGTCTCAACCCCAGTGCCTGGTAGGTAGTAGTAATTCACTTAGTAAATACCTATTGAATGAGTAAGTGACTTAATGTCTGGCATGTAAATATTATCTTTCTTGTATACTATAGTGAAAATAAAGGTGGAGCACTGTCACTCTAAAAGAGGAAAAAAATGAAGAACTATGGTAATTCTATTGTCATAGCCACCTGGAATGCACAAAATGCTTTATGAAATCACTTTACCACCTTCTTTCATATATTTATGTGATTTGGCACCCCTTCATGGCTGTCTATCGAAGAAGTATTGTACTTAGTGATAATTTTATGAAGAATATTATTTAGCAAGAAAACTGCAAGATCTTATATCTACAAAGTAAGCATTCTTTGGAATTGGAGGCTCTGTGAAATGTAATGGAAGAATTCCAAAATGCTTTTAGAAAGCAAAATTGTTCATGGATAGAATGACTTGAAAGCCACAAGCAAAACAGTGCTACTCATATGACATGATATATTAACTATAGATCATGCCTCCTGAATTGCTCAAAAATCTATGAAACATCCAAAAGCTAGGATGAAAGAGAGATGGGAACAATTCAGACAAGGAAGAACTTAAGCAGTGAAAAGCTAACGTTTCCAATTTCAATTAAATGGCTTTACTAGATTCAAAGGAAGTTGAATAGGGCTTGAACAAAATTAAAACATTACTATGAAAGGTCACAGATAGAAAATTGATTTGAGCTTGTAATATAAGGCCACTGGATAAGAGTCACATTATTTAGGATCATCATGGCGAAGAATGAAAGAAAGTCTAGACCCTTCAGTTAACTTTAGTGGGTTCAGCTGGAATATTTTACTGTTGACAATTTCCTTAGAGTTAGTGAAAAAATATTCTTCTTTAAAGATGAAAACAAAAGGGAAACATTTTATTATAAAAATTTTAAATATTTTGAATATAGACAGATACATAGTATATATTCAAAGGAATCTTGTGAATTTCTCAGAAAGTAGAAACATCTAGATAGGAAGAAATCATTTAAGAAGAGACTTGATTAATAAAATAAATGATGTAGATAACTGATAGTTCTTAAATACACTTGGTAGACGCACTGGGTAAGAACAATGCACTGAATTCAGGACCACGGGTATTCGGGAGGAAAATACCATGTCTGGAAAACACATCGTTACTAAATAGGGTGCTATTTTTGACCTGAAAGCTACACATATAGGTGTAGCAACAAGAGAAAAGAAAGTAATAATTGATGGTTGCAGGGGAAAACTTCAAGGAAAGAACAATTAAACTGAATATTATGCAATCTTCTTGAGAGTATGAATTTTAGAGTACTCAATAGATTTAGAGGAAATCAGTCAAAATCATGTGACTAATCTGTGAATACTAACATGAACACAGAATGTCACAGAAAATCCTCAATTGATAACTAAATAAAATGACCATTTGAGTAATTTTTATTTCTAGATTCTTTGATCATACGACTCTCAGGAAAATTACAGTTCTCAAATATACATGGTAAAAATAAGACTAATATAGTTTACAAATATTATCGCTTTTAGAATTTTACTTGATCTCATATCCTAGAAAATTGCTTCTTCAGGAATATGTTCTTACAGAAAAATAAATATACCTTTGCTTGATTCTTTCTTTTTGGTTTCTTTTGGAATATAATTCCATTCTTTTGGAATGCTCTCAAGCAAATGTTCAGGAACACTGTGCTTGTTTAGGTTTGTCTCACAGTTTCTCCCAGAATTCATCATAGATATTATCTCCTGTACAATGTCCTTGATCGCGTCGGTCAGTGCCAGTCTCAAGCATCGGATGAACTCGAGCTCAGACTCCATACATGTTGAGACTTTAAAATCAGACAGTATATTACAGTTAGCAGAATCTCATAATATTTTGTGCCTTGTTCAATTGAGAATTCAGTTTCTCAGTGATCTAGTTTAAAGCTATGAGAAAAGAGAGCTGCTTTTAACCTAGAAATTATACAATTGATAAACAGTTCATAAATGTTTGAAAAAAAAGTTTCTTCATCTTGGTAATAAACAGAATGGAAATTAAAATAATAGTGAATAACAGTATTTTCTGATAACTTCGAACTCTACTGGTAGGAATATAAACTGTATGATCTTCTTAGATGACAATTTAGCAATAATATCAAAAACTTTAACATTTTACTTACCTGTTAATCCACTTATTCCTTCTCTAGAACTTTATCCTAAGAAATTAATTATGGTTATATAAAAGATATAAAGAATGGAAATGATTTAAATATCCAGTAATTGGTGAATTAATTAGCCAAGGTATATCTATTTACATGGTAAAGCCATATTGTTTAGTATAAAAATAAAAGCAGGTTAGAAAGAGTATGGCATGCTATTTTCATTTAAAAATACATATCTATATACACATATAAAAGAAACAAAAGATATACTCTACAAGGTCAATGAGAATTCTCCTCATCTTTTACTTCTTTTACTTTTTCTTCCTTCCTTCCCTCCCTCTCTCCCTCGACACTTTTCTTTCTTTTTCTTTTTCCTTCCTTCCTTCCTTCCTTTCTTTTTCTTTCTGCCATCCTGACTTCTTACTGATTTACATGTTACCACCATGAATATATATTATTTGTGTGATAAATGCAATAAATTTAAAAAATACAACTGGAAATGCCTGGGACTATCACTTGAATTAATATAATAAGGCACCTATATGCTTTTTTCTCTCTCAAATTTTGAGGCGATATTTTTCAAATAACTCAAGCCATTATTAAAAAGACCAGGATGAAGAGGATCTTGCTAATGTCAAATATTGAGAGTTTAATTTTATCACATGGCATAGTCATCACATAGGTTGTTCTCTTTATGGGATGGGTGGAAGACATAGCTGTCTGTCTTTTAAATGATGTTTTAAAACTTTAATTCGGTGAAACGCATAAAGAGCCCTTCTTCTTGTAGCAATAATTAATATTCATTTTGGTTCAATGCTTCGGAGTCATGGGTTAAAATCATCTCATGTATCTAAAAGTTCTAGAAAGCCAGAAATCCCTTGATTTCTATTAGATAAAAAGATATGCTTATTCACTTTAAAATAAAAACCAAGTATTGAAAATGACAGAGAAAATAATAGATCTATCTCAAAAAATTATTTACAACTTATATGAATTAATTTGTGTAAAATAACTGGTATGTAGTAACTGCTCCATATATATTTGCTATTTTTATCTAAGATAAGTTTTCTATAAAAATTACCAGTTTACAGTGTAGGGCTGCCCAGTAATCTCTTGATACAGGGTTCTGAAACATCTCAAGCACTAAATACTAAATGGAGAATTAAGCAGTAGCCACAGGTGCCTACGGTGTAGTTAAGATACAGATAAATAAAAGGAGAAATGGGAGAGGAGGGAATGGAGAAAAGAGAGTAAGTGGCAAGGTCTTCTCATTTCTAACTCTGCAAATTAAGAGCTTGGAAGTACCACTCTGTCCTAACAACAAACACAAAGCTGAACAGATTTTTAAAAAATCAACAACTCTTCTTGGATCTGTAAGAGAGGTGAAGACACAAGGCAAATTGGAGGGACAGACAGGCAAATTACGTGGAGTCATGGCTTAGTGGAGAAAACACTCACAAGCAGAAACTACCATGGGAAGCAGTGTCAAGGTGGAACAATATGAACTGTAATTGATAAATTATTGGAGGCTCAGTGCAAACAAGTCTGAGAGTTCAAACTCCAGAAGGACCCCTGTCATGAGGGAGCTGCCACACTTTTGTGAGTTTTACCTCCAGGAGCTCAACAAGTTTCCCACAGTAAATAATATATATATATATAAATCCAATAGTGCTTCCAGCAAGGGGAGGAGAAAAGAATCATTCTGAAATAAGCCAGAGCTCTGTTTTATTAAGGCCTGCCTATAGGAGAAACAATTAAAACAGAACCTAACCCGCTGGGGTTATCGGAGCCTAACTGTCCTGGGTGAAGGGCAATACCCAGCTCCAGTCCACTCTAGCCATTCTCTCCTACCTAAGTGGGGGTAGGAGGAGGGTGGAGACTGAAAGACATTTGTGAAGTACACCATCCAGAGGCACGGGCTCACTAAAACACTGACACATAATCATAAGACTGCAGATAGTTTCCCTCCCCCACATCTCTTTACCACATTTTTAAAGGTCTATTTTGAGCAATTCCTTTTATACAGTACATCATGTCCAGCTTTCAAGAAAAAAGTATAAGACTTACTAAAAAGCAAAAAAACACAATTTAAAAAGACAGAGAAAGCATCAGAAACAGATATAGCAAAGCTGTAAGAATTATCAGACCTGGAATTTAAAATAGCTATGATTAATATGCTAAATGCTCTAATGGATAAAATAGACAGCATACAAGAATAAATTGGTAAGACCTAGGAAAGAACGCAAAAGAAATACTACAGATCAAAAGTACTGTAACATGGGCTTATTAGTAAACTGGATATGGCTGAGAAAAGAATCTCTGAGCTTGAGCAGATACAAACCTCCAAAAATAAAAAGCAAAGAAAACAAAGAAAATAAACAAACAAACAAAGCAGACCAACATATCCAAGGATGACTACAAAAAAATATAATATATACATAATAGGAATATAGGAGAAGAGAGAGGAAAAAAAAAAAAACAGGAGAAATATTTAAGACAATAATGACTGACAATTTCCCCCAAATTAATGTCAAACACAAACCACAGAATCAGGAAGCACTGAGAATACCAAGCAGGATAAATACTTTAAAAAACTATACCTAGGAATATTATTTTCAAACTATAGACAATCAAAGATTAAAAACATAGTCCTGAAAAAAGCCATAGAAAAAATGACACTTTGCCTTTAGAGGAACAAAGGTAAGAATTACATGTGACTTCTCAGCAACCATGTGTGTAAGAAGAGAGTGAAGTGAAATATTTAAAATGTTGAGAGAAAAAATACCCCACTAGCCTAGAATTATATACTCTGAAAAATGATCCTTTAAAAGTAAAAGAGAAATAAAGACTTTCTCAGACAAACAAAAATTGAGGAGATTTATTATTAGCAGACCTGCTTCATAAGAAATGTTTAAAGAAATTCATTAAAGAGAAAATAATAAAGGTCAGAAATTTGGATCTGCATAAAGTAAGGAAGAGCACTGAAGAAAGAATAAGTGAAGGTAAAATGAAAAATTTTATTTTTCTTATTTGTAATTGATCTACCAGATAAGTTTGTTTAAAATATATCAACAATATATTCATTTGTATATATATCTTACATATATGCACATGTACATACTATGTATGTTTATATATAAGTGAAATGAGTGACAGTAATGATATAAGGAATGGGGAAGAATTAGGATTATTTTGTTATTGTAAGGTATTCACAACAACTGTGAAGTGTTGTAGTGTTATTATAAAGTGGACTTGGATGAGTTTCAAACTCTCTATATATGTTGCAAACTCGAGAAATCACTTAAAAAAGTAAAAAAAAAAAAAGAAGTATAACTGACTTGCTTAGAAAACAGAGAAAATGGAATCATATAAAATGCTTAATTAAAGCCAACTATGGCAGAAGATTGGAAGCCAAAATTAAGAATAGACAACAAGGGCAACAAATAGAAAACAATAACAAACATAGTAGATATATAAATACAACTATATCAATCATTACTTTGAATGTCAATGGGCTAATGAAAAGACAGAGATTGATAAGCCATGGACCAAAGACAAGATTCAACTATATGCTGTCTACAATAAACCCAATTTAAAGACACATATAGGTTAAAAGTAAATGGATGGAGAAAAGCATATCACACTAACACAAATCAAAAGAAAGTAGGAGTAGTTATATTAATTTCAGACAAAGCAGACTCCAAAGCAAGGAAAGTTATCAGGGATAAAGGAAGGTATTACATAATGATAAATGGGGTCATTTCTCCAAGGGGACATAACAATTGTTAATGTGTAGGTGCCAAATATCTGAGTATCAAACTATGTGAAGCAAAAACTGATAGAACTGCAAGGAAAAATAGATGAATCTACTAACATAGTTGGAGACTTTAGCAGCCCTCTATCAGAGAGAGCTCTAACAAGTAGAAAATCCATATGGACATAGTAAAATTCAACAACACCAGCAATCAACTGGATATAATTGACATCTAGAGACTATTTCATCCAACAATAGCAGAATACATATTCTTCTAAAGCTCACATTTAACATTCACTAAGATAGACCACATTCTGGGCCATAAAGCACACTTAAATTGAAAAGAATGAAAATCACACAATGTCTGCTCTGAGTACAAAGGAATTACACTAGAAATCAATAATAGAAGTATAACTGGAAAAATCCCAAAACATTGAGATTGAAAATATATGAAACACCTTTAGATAACACATAGGTAGAAGTAGAAACTGCAAGAGAAATTTAAAAATATTTCGAACTAAATGAAAATGAAAACACAACTTATCAATAGTAGTGGGATGCAGCAAAAGCAATGCTTAGAGGGAAATGTATAGCATTGAATGCATACATTAGGAAAGAAGAAAGACCTAAAATCAAAAGTCTAAGTTTCCACCACAGGAAACTAGAAAAATGAGAACAAATTAAATCCAAACTAAGCAGAACAACAACAACAACAACAAAAAATAGTAAGAATTAGAGCAGAAATCAATGAAACTGAAAACAAGAAATCAATAGGAAAAATCAACAAAACTAAAAGCTGGTTTTTCTAAAAGATCAATAAAATCAATAAGCCTCTAGCCAGATGACTAAGAAAGAGAGAGTGAGGATACAGACTACTAATATCAGAAATAAAAGAGGGAACATCACTATTGATCCATGGACATTAAAAGATTAAAGGAATTCTATCAACAACTCTATGGCCAACAATTAGATATCCTAGATGACATGGACTGATTTCTTGAAAGACACAATCTGTCAAAATGTACAATATAGTAATTAGATATTTATATAACTTGCAAAGTGATCACTCTGATAAATCTAATATCCATCTGACACCTAATGCAGTTACTACAATATTATTGACTATATTCCTCATGTTATACTTTACATCCTCATATTTTGTAACTACTAATTTGTATTTCTTAACCCCTTCCCCTTTCTCGCCCATCCCCTAAAGCTTCTCTACCATTTTGTAACCATCAAAATGTTCTCTGTATCTATGAGTTTGTTTCTGTTTTGTTTGCTTGGTTTTTTGTTGTTGTTGTTCTTTAGATTCCACATGTAAGTGAAATCATATGGCATTTTTCTTTCTCTGTCTGACTTACTCCACTCAGCCCAATACCCTCTAGGCCCATCATTCAAGTTGTTGCAGATGGCAAGATTTCATTTTTCATATATCTGAATAATATTCCATCATTTATATGTACCACCTCTTCTTTATCCATTCATCCATTGATGACACCAAGATTACCTCCATATTTTGGCTATTGCAAATAATGCTTCAATAAATATATGAATTCACATGACCCTTTGAAGTAGTGTGTTGAGTTTCCTTGAAAAAATACCCAGAAGTGGGATTACTTAGTCTTCTTTGTCTCTTGTTATAGCTTTTGTTTTAAAGCCTATTTTGTCTTATATAAGTATTGCTGCCCCAACTTTTTTTTTTTATTTCCATTTTCATGAAATATCTTTTTCCACCCCTTTACTTTCAGCTTGTGTGTGTCTACCGATCTGAAGTGAGTCTCTTGTAGGCAGTATAGGTAAGAGTCTTGTTTTCTTTTTCATTCAGCCATCCTATCTTTTGATTGGAGGATTTAATCCATTTACATTTAAAGTAATTGTTGATAAATATGTAGTTATTGGCATTTTTTATTCATATTTTTTATCTTTATTGTTTTTACTCCTCCTCCTCCTCCTCCCCCCCCTCCCCCCCTTCCTTCTTCTTGTTCCTTTAACATTTCCTGGAATACTGGTTTTTATTGTTGATGAACTCTAGCTTTTTCTTGTCTGGAAAGCTCTTTAATGGTCCTTTTATTTTAAATGATAGCTTTGCTGGGTAGAGTAATCTTGTCTGTAAATCCTTGCTTTTCATCACTTTGAATATTCCGTGCCTATTCCTTCTGGCCTGCATAGTTTCTGTTGAGAAATCAGCTGACAGTTACCTGGTACCCCTATGCTGTGAATGTTGGTATGCTTGATGTTGTCACAGAGGCCCCTTAAACTGTCCTCATTTTTTGGATTCTTTTTTTCTTGTTGCTGTTGTGATTTGGTGTTTTCTGCTATATTATCTCCTTAATTGCTGATTTGATCCTCTGCTTCATCTAATCTATTGTTGATTCTCTCTAATGTTTTCTTCATTTCTGACTGGTTGTTTTTTATGTTTTCTGTCTCCATTTTTATGCTTTCAATTTCTTTGTTAAAGTTCTCATTGAGTTCGTCTACTTTTCCCCTAATTCACTGAGCATCCTTATAATCAATATTTTGAACTTTGTATCTGGCAAACTGTCTCCATTTTGTTTAGTTTTTTTTTTTTTCCTGGAGCTTTGTTTTGTTCTTACATTTGAGATGTGTGGTTTTGTTTTTTTTGTTTTTGTTTGTTTGTTTGTTTGTTTTGTATCCCCATTTTGGCTGCCTCCTTGTGTTTGTTTCTACGTATTAGGTAGAGTAGCTGTGTCTCCTGGTCTTAGTAGAATGGCCTTATATAGGTTTCCTGTGGGGCATAGTGGTGCAGTCTCCCTGGTCACCTGAGCTGAGTGTTCCAGGTGTGTTCCTTGTATGAATTTCGTGTGCCCTCTTGTTGTTGTTGAGCCGTGGTTGCCGTTTGCACATCAACTGGAGAGACTGAGCCTCAGGATGATTGGTTGTGAGGACTGGCCAGTGAGTATAGTAGAGGAGCTGTTGTGCAGGGGCCGACACTACAGTGCAGAATTCCCTTTAGCAGGGTTCTGTTGCCTGCTCTGTCTGCCCTTTGAATTTGTCATCCTAAGGTGTGGCCCCAGTTGGTGCTCCGGCTCTTTGCAGCTTATGCCTCGCCTGGGGAGACCTGGTATGAGCCACCAAAAACCCCGCAGATGGCTGCAACCCGTGAGAGAGTTGGAGGTACCTTAAGAGGCCACGCTGCAAATTGAGGCCAGCTGCTGCTAGTGCTGAGACTTAGGGCTGTTCAGCAAGAGATACAGATTATGCTGAGGTCAGAGGCTGCCTGTCTGGGTTTTGTTAACCTTTGAGAGAATTTAGGAAAGTTTGCAGCATGAGCCAAGACAGGCTGTTTATACGGAAAAGCCACTGGAAGCAGCTTAGTGGGCCGTAAGTTGGGTGGGTGGAGTCTCAAGGAATCACCAGGGTGGAGTGACCAGTATGTTAGCCAGGCTAATGGAGACTCAGATATGATAGCGGTCTGTGTCTGCACTCCAGGAGGGGAGAGGGTTCAACAAAGAAATAATGGATTCTGCCAGCACTTCTGTCTGGGAGAAAGCTGCACCATCCCCCTCACCCTGAAGCCAGCCTACTCAGTTCCTCTGCATATGTCCCTGGCACCCTTCAGCTGCTGCCCCTGCTCTGGGGCTCAGAGTGTGTGAGCCCATCAGTGGGTCAGTTCATGTGTGGGCCCTCTAAGAGGAATGCCTGGGACTCCAGCCACCATCTGTCTCAGTTAGCCACAATCTCTGTTGGTTTTCACAGCCAGAAGTTTTGGGGACTTCTCTTTCTGGCACTGAAACCCTTGGTTAAGCAGCCCAGTGTGGGAATGGAAACACTCACTCCTCTGGGGGGACTCCACAGTCAAGATATCCATCCCAATTTTTAAAACAATTTTTAGCCTGTTTTGCATCTCTACAAAACCTAACAGTCTCAGGGAGGCTTCTTCTCCATGTCCTTAGTTATAGCTAGACTTCAGGGAATACTCAATAATGGTGGTTCTGTAGTTCAGCTGTACTTTCAATGTGATTGTGAGACGTGACAAGCACAGCATTTATCTACTCTGCCATCTTGACTGGAAAGATATACCAATTCTTTTAAATCTCTTTCAGAACATAGAGAGGGACTACTTTCTAACTCATTCTAATGCCAGCATTACCTAAATATCAAAACAAGAAAAAGACATTACAAGAAAAGAAAACTACTGACTAATATGTCTCATTTACATAGATTTAAAAATCCAATAAAAATATTAGAAAATTGAATCCAAAAATGAATAAAAAGAATTATATATCATAACCAAGTGAGATTTATCCAAGATATGCAAGGCTGGTTCAACATTAGAAAATCCACAAGTAACAATACTATTAGTGAAAACAAAATCTTTTAAGGATGTAAACAACATCTATGTACTCAACAACATAACATCCATAACCTCTGGCATCCAATAAAAAATTACTAGGTGCAATACAAAAACCAGTGCTCTATACTCAAAGGAAAAAAATCAGTCAATAGAAACACTCCAAAATGACAGTGATGATGAAATTAGCAAACAAAGATTTAAAACAGACTTCATACACATATACAAAGATTTAAACATGAGAGAAAGGTATAAAATATAAAAAGGAACTAAATGGAATTGCTACAGTTTAAAAATATATGAAATAGGAATCAGTGGATGGCCTTAACAGCAGTTTAGAACTGCAGAAAAAAAAAAAATCACTGAACTTGAAGATACAATACAAAGTGTCCAAACCAAAGCACAAAAAGAAAGATAGCTAAAAACCAAAACAAACAACAAGAAATCAAAAAAGAATACAGCTTCAATGACATGTGGAAAACACCAAAAGGTTTAGTATACATGTAATGAGAGTCCTAGAAAAAGTGGTGCAAGAAGGGATAAAAAGTGAAATATCCCAAGAAAAATGGCTGAAATGTTTCTAAATATGATAAAAACTAAAGATCTCCAGATACAAAAATTTCAACAAACACTAAGCAGAGTAAATACAAAGGAAACCAAAACAAAGCAAAACACAATCAAATTGTTGAAAAGTAATGATAAAGACAAAAATCTTAATATCGATCACAGAAGAAGACAAATTACATAAAAGTAAACAGGCACTTTAATAATAACTGATATATCATCAAAAACAATGCAAGCCAAAAGATAATAGAATGACATCTTTAAAGTGCTGAATGAAAAAGGGAAAACAAAACAAAACTCTGAACCCAGAATTCTATATTAATGAAAAATCTTTCAAATATAAAGTCAAAGTACTTTTTCATACAATGAAAGCTAAAATAGCTTGATGGCAGAAGATTTATAATATAAGAAATGTTAAAAGAAGCTCTTTAGGTAGAGGAAAATAATACCTTTTAGAAACTCAGAGCTACAGAAATAAGAGTACCAGAAATGGTAAATATAGAGATAAATATAAAAGACTTTCTTCTCCTTTTTAACTTCTATAAACTATAATTGACTAAAATAAAAATAAAATAATAAATTGTGGGGTTTATAACAGTAGAAATAAAATGCATGATAATACTAGCACAAAAGATAGAAGGGAATAAATCAAAATGTACCACGGTAAGATTCATACTTTAGATGTAAATTGGTATACTATTATTAAAAAGTAAACTGATGAGTTAAAGATATATATTGTAAATCCTGGAGCAACTATTAACACAGATAAATAGACAGAGAAAGAAAAAGGTCTATCTAATAATCCATTATAAAAGATAAAATGTAATACTGAAAAATACTGAGTTAATCCAAAGGAATACCAAAATAGAGGAAAAAGGAAACAAGTTTACATAGGTCAAGCAGAAAACAAATAGTGTAGACATGAAGTTCCAAGTATCAGAAATAGATGGAGTCCACAAATAGATACATACATTTGATTAAATGGTCATTTGATTTCTGACAAAGGCATCAAAGTAATTCAACTGGTAAAGGATAATGATTTCTAAAAATGGTGCTGCAAAATTATACATTTGTATGAAAAAATAAATTTCAAATATAAAGGAAAAGTACTTTTATATGTAATTAAAAGCTAAAATAACACTTACCTTACTCATAGTATACAAAAAGAAAAAAAATCAACTTGGAATTAATCATAGAACTAAGTATAAAAACTAAAACTATAAAATTTCCAAAAGAAAATGTAGAAGAAATATTGGCACTCTTTAGATAAGCAAATAGTACTTAGGACACAAAAAGACACTACTATATATAAAAAAAAAAAGATAAGTTGGACTCATTGAAATCACAAACTTCTTATCAAAAATCTTGTTAAGAAAAAGTAAAAGTAACATACAGACTGGGAGAAAAATTTTTACAATACACATATCTACATGTAATTTGTATCAAGAATATAAAAATTTCCACAATTCAGTAAAACAAATAATCCAATTAAAAAATAAAGAAAAGTTTTGAATAGGTATTTTACAAAAGAATTTTTTCAAATAACCATTAACAATAGTGCTGGGAAAATTATATAATTGTAATAAAAATGAGTTTCAGGAAAATATAATTATCAGTGAAATGTAAATTAAAATCCGAATGAACTAATAGTACATACCCTTAGAATGACTAAAATCAAAAAAAGAATTCCAAGCGTTCATCAGGGCCTGCAACAACCAAAAGTCTCATACACTACTGGTGGGGATGTAAAAACACATGATTACTTTGAAAACCAGTTTCGTAGTTTCTTATAAAGTTAACTCATGAGATGTGTTAGAGACATTTATCTCTCTTAATAGAAAAAGAATGTTAAAGGATAGAGTGACTGAAGAATAATCAAAGGAATTTATGCTTTGATATTTTCAATTGCCCAGCTAAAGATTGCTTGACCTACTTTGAGGATACAGACCTGCAATGATTGATTGCTACCAATATATTTCTTAAAGAATGTATTGGCCTTTGAAATGCCCACATGAGGGAAGGGAATTAAGAAGTGCAAATTGGTAGTTACCAAATAGTCATGGGATCTAAAGTACAGCATAGGGAATTAGTCAATAACATTGAAATTACTATGTATGGTGTCAGATGGGTACTAGACTTATGGGGGTGAACACTTCGTAAGTTATATAAATACCTAATTGTACAACTATATTGTACAGTTGAAACTAATATGATATTGTATGTCAACTGTAATTGAAAAGTAAAAAATTATTTTAAAAAAAGGAAAAAGAAATGCCCACGTGAGGTCCTCATCTTAATTATTTTTGTATCTCTCTTTTTAAAATGGTTTTCACTCAATTTTTTTTCCTGTTAGCTTATGTTCATTCAAAGGATGTATGAAATTAGATTATATATTTCATTATTAAATTTATATGTTCATAAAAGAAATGTTTTAAAATATTTAGTCTAATAGAAAAAATAAAGAGAAATAATACCGAAGGTCTGGTTTCTAGTTATGATTCTGCAACTCAATCAGTGGACAATCTTAGGTAATTCTCTTAACATCTATGACCCTGGTTTACTCAGCAATAGGACTAATTGGGAGCAAGTAGCAGTTTTGCTCTTTCATGCCAATTCCTGAAGTCACTGATAGGAACTAGGTCATTTTTAGTACACTTTTGTGCCGAGTATCAAAATGGTTCAGGAACTTAAGAGTTGAAGGATAAATAATGGTTGAAATATGTGAGTTACCAAAGCTTTATAATCTTTCAAGAGAATTCAGCTCTTACTAACCAGAAACAACTAAAAGCAGCAGTGGGTGAAGTTTTTCTTCCAGTTCAGTACAATCTACATCAGAAGTAATAACTGCTTTTCTTTTGGTTAAAGAGAAAGCAGTGAGTGAATGCATGAAAATTAAAAGACAAAACTTTAAAAGGAGCTAATTATCACAGAATCTTCAAGTGATAGATCCAGATTTTTGAAATCATTACATAAAGTTATCTATTGCTATTTTGCAGAGATAATGATCAAGAGAAAATGTAATATAATGACTTTAAACTAGCTAAAAAGATACTCAGGTAATGTCTAGTGAATAGTCAAAAGAATGAAAACATGATTATGAGCCAATTAGATTTTTTTATATGGATCCTAGGAAATATTTTATGAAAATGTCAATTTCAAAACAGTGTATAAGAAAAGTTATCTGTTGAAGCCAAATGTAAGTGATATAAATGGTTAATGGATTAACAGGACAACCTCTAAGTTTTCATCTTTGTTTTTCCAGATATTAAGTATGGAGATTTAAAGGCAGAATATTAAGAATAAAACAGTGTGAGAATCCTTACACCTGGCCCTGAAGGTGGGCCAACCCATAAACATTTATTATTCAAAAATGTAAACTGCTGTCTTTAACATTTGTTCTAGCTACAGGCCAGAAATACAAAACAAATGAGATAACATATTGTCCTCAAAGGAATGATAGGATGCCTTGTAGAGAGAGGCACCATGTTCATCATAATAAATGCCTTTTATGTTTAAAGTAAATGGACCAGTAATTTGTCCATCAGTTAATTGAGTATATGTACCCAAGAATCGAAAAATATTTTTTCACTTATTAATATCTAATATGCTCAATAGCAAAATATAATCTCTGGTAAATATTAGATGATAGAACACTTTCTTAATAATAATAATAAAAGAAAATCCGCACTACACAATTTTCCTTTTCAATCTCCCCTTTACCTTGTCTTAAGTGTACTAAACTTTTATAGGAACTAATAGCTAATGACTCCTAAAAGAAAAGTGTAGGATAAACTTTTACAAACAATAAACTCAGCAAAACTTCTATTAATACTTTTTAAAGACCTTTAAAAATACATGTAGTTATGTTTAAAATGTTTCCTTTACATATAGTAAATTTCTCATACCTGGAATGTTATGTAAAAAGTCCCACAATTGTTGTTCTTCCATGTAGCTCACAAAAACATTTCCAAATGTTTGTGGAGAAAAAGTGCAATAGTATAATACTTTAAAGATGGCTTCCATCAAGCTGGATACTTGGTTCAGATTATTTTCTGTATCAGAACACTGTTCTTGAAAAGTGTGTTCTTAAAAAGATTAAAAACAATTTAGTAAGATAGGTATCAGTGAGTATTTTAAATGCTTATCACTTATGCTAGCATAATGCTGTAAGAATATATTTGATTATTATTTACTTAGTATTAAATTCTTATCACTTACCCTAGCATAATGCTATAAAATGCATTTAATTCATATTTACAAAGTAAGAGAAATGCCACATCCTTTCAGATCAATGGCCCATCCAACCCAGTATTGTTTCTGATACACTCATGGATACGTAAAAGAAAAATTGTAAGAAGGACCACATGACATCACTTCAAAGGACAATGCTAGTTTCTCCTAATGTAAGAATTCTGTTTTTTTTAAAGAAAATTTTTGATTACTTTTTTCATTTAAAATTAATACACATTTATTCTGGAAATTATTTTAAAAATCTGACTAAGAAAACAAAATTGTACCAAATCCTACTAATAAGCGATATTCATTATGTTTTATTCATATTATTTATAAGCATAGATAAATGAATATATGTATGTATAACTTGAATGCCAAATAGTATTATTCTATATATACTCATTTGTTATCTAAAATCTACTTAAATCTAGTTGAATCTTTGCATCTCTCTTTGGGATTTGTGTTCTGTATTTATTAAATGGATCATCAATTATGTTCTGAAGTTCAAAACATGAATTTCATAAAAATTCATTTATAGTGTTATTAAAATTATGCCACAAATTCTACAAATGAATTTATACGTATTTTTCAAACCCCTAGGCCCTATAATTTCAAAATTAAGAGGTTTATCATTTTTTCAATAACACTATTTTAGGAATTCCCAGAAAGATATAGCCATTTTAATTGCTCTTTTCGGCCCTCCTCTTCTGGCTCCATTATGACTTCCTCAAAGATGAGTAATCGGCAGTCCCTACATCGTTGTACCTCTAGGTTGGACTGGAAAAGTGAAATAATAATTTCTGCTTTGTTTAGATTATTAGTATGATATGCCTACTCAAAGTGTAAAAATATTTTTTGAACTAAAGATAAAAATTGACTCATACCTTATCTCTTATATTTTAAATATCTTGAACAAATGCAATCTGGATGATTTTGAAATGAGCATATTTATTTTTCTTGCTCATTTAGAAGTTCATTACTTTGTATCCTCTTGACAATTTTTTTTTTTGTGATTCAATTTTCATGATCAAGAACTTAATGTTATCGGCAAACTAAGAACTAGCATCATAGACTTTACGTAGAGGAATTTATTGTTTTTGCCTTCCTAATATCCATTCTCCCTCTTTTTTAAACAAGTTAGTTTCCTTCAGCAAGCTGTCACTGCTTTCATCCCCAACCTGCACGTGTGGACAACTCCCGTCCCCAACCTCCCCCACCTCCCACTGCAAACTCTATTTGGTTGGATAAAGCTGGCTCCATCGCCTGGGCTGGGCACATGACCAAGGCCTGGCCCATCAGAGCATGACACCCCCTACGCTACCTATCAACAGTGATTAGCTCAGGGATACACAGGTAACCAATGAGAATCTTCCTCAGAATTTTTGCCAGAATTATTGCCAAGTGATGTTCAGTTAGGCTTGCCTCTGGGCAAGGCCCAGAGGGAAGCTGGATCTCTGGCACAAGCCCTTAGATTCATCAGAGATTTCAAAGCCGTACCTGCCTGCTGCTTGTTAAGTCAGTCCTTTCCCATCTCCTCCCACGGAGGTCTAGCCCTCACCTTTTCCTTTCTCTCTGCTCCTGGACCAGACATCTGTGTATTTAATAAAAAGTCCTCCGGATATTCTTTATGGGATCGTCAGAGGTTAAAGGAATAAAAATTAGTGAGTTCTAGATCTACCTAAAGTTTCCATTGTTCAAACAATAATTATCCTCACCTCCCTCAATCAATCATTTTACCCAAGAGATATTATCCCACCAGATCAACATCTGGTCCAGGCCTGGACTCTCTTAATATGTCCTCCCCTTAATATGACTCACACTACCACTTCTCCCCACTCCTCTTTCTAAAGATGGAGGAGGGACTCTTCTCAATGGTGAGTTTGAAGGTGGTGGTGGGGGACTAGGCATGGTTGGCTAGGCTTAGAAGGCCCACTTGACTGCTGCTCTGTCACTGCAAGGGACATCTAGGGTGGTCGGAGGGATGGAGGGATGAGCTTAATTCTAGAAAGCAGTGTTGGTATGCCACATATTTAAAGCCATATTCTCTGACGCAGGTTTTATCAATAATAAAGCTGCTATTTTGAATTCCATCTGCCTTCTCTTTATCTATCAAATGGTTTGTACATTATATAAACAAATATAATATTTGGAAACAGATCGTCTTTTTGATAACACTGAAGAGCTCTTTTCACTGCAGTTATTATTTCAAATTTCTTTTGAGAACTGAACTTGTTAGTGCTTGAAAGGAGAGGTAGCCTTAGGTGAAGAACTTGACCACCTACCCACCAGGAGGCTGTGTTTACTGCCACCAAAGATTTAAACACGCACCGCACACTAGCACTTTCCAAGACTGCTTAATTTTTACTTTCTACTAGAATGTTGTTAATGAGAAGCTCCTGCTGAGTCACTAAAATGGATTTGGCAGCAGTGTTGTGGAAGAGAGTGCCATGAGCTTAGAGATGCTGAATTAAACAGGCACTAATGAGCATCCCTAACCAAAGGGAAGAGACAGAAAGACTCACTTTAGGCATAGGTATGAGATAGAAAGTGCAAGAATAGAAAGCATAGCATATAAAACAAGGACTCAAAACCTAGAGCACAGGATCAATAAATTAATACCTGGGGAAAAGTGGGTGGAGTATCACACAAAAATTGCTTTAGGGAAGCACTAAATGTGAATGTCACAGCCTAGTTCACTATGAAAATTAACAAAAATAAACCTGACTTGAAAATTAGTTTTAAAATCTTGCAGTTTGTTGTATAAAAGGCTAACAATAGATATAAAGACCTGCCACTTATTTATAAGTTTTCAATTAAATATGACTTGATTATTACTTTCCTTTCCTTAAACTATTCTTATTTGGGCAAATTTTGAAATTTTAAAAAGGAAGTTTCACATAATGAGTCTTAAACTTTAAAGACAAAAAAAAAAAAATCACTCTTTTCTGGGATGTTTTTTCCTGGGAGTTATTTTCTTTCTTTATGTTCCAAAATGCTTCTGGAGAAACTGAAGTTCAGCACTATAATGTATTCTATGTTGTTTTCTTCAGAACCCAAATAAACACTAAATATCAGATTTCTCTTTTGAATACGCACAGTCTCAAATTTAGGACTGTGATTACAGTGAGACATAGACAGGTCTTTATTGAATTTCCACAGTAGCACAAGCTAAGATTTTTACGTACATTTTTGTATTTATCTTGGTCCTCATAAAAACTCTATGAGGTGAATGTGATCTCTATTTTTTAAAAATAAATGAAGAAACTAAGTCTTAAAGAGGCTGCCATAATAAATAAAATAGAAAAACAGTCTATAAATTATCAAGAAAATAACATCAATAGAGATTTAATTAATAGGAATTAATTGGGTGATTGATTCCAATTCCTTGAAAACTGATAATCTTCACATGGTATATACAGAATTCTGTATGTTTAAAAAGTATTTTGTTTTATTCACATGTTTATAAATGCAGATAGGCAAACTTCTTTGAAACAATTTTGGCTGTATCTACTAGGGTTTTTCCTTAGGCTTTTCATAAGGTAAGATTTTCAAAGTACATTTCATGGGACATTATGGGTAGCGCTTATGTTCTGGAAATGCTGGCTTCAGCAACATTAAACACTTTTGTTTTCTGCAGGATTTCTCACATCCTTTAATTATTCATGACCCCTGTGACTCTTCAAGAATGGATTTTTATCATATAGCATATAGTGTTTCTATAGTATTTTTGACCACGAAACCCTTTCCTAGTATTGCATCTAGCAAGATTACTATTCCATAAAATTGGATCTGGGATTCACAGCTCTAATGTTTGCAAACAGATTCTTAAATTAACTTCAAGCCCTTTAGATTTGCATATAAAAGTGAGCAATTCTATAGGATAAGAAAGCAAGACAGAAACATGAAGGGCTATTATGCACAAGGAGATTGTCAACTGGAAAAGAAATTATTGCTAATCAGATTGCAAAAGTTAGACTTAATAGTTTTAATTCAACTGAATTATTTGTGGAGCAATAAGGGATTTTGTTTTAGCAGTAAGGCACTGGCAAGAATAACAAAGCACAACCAAGACAGGTCTTTAAAAACTTTGACTCCTAAGCCCACAGATTTCTGCCAAATTCTGATTATCTGATTAAGAAACTTACCTTACAGGAAGGTAAGTAAATGAATAAATGTTTGTTGAGTGAATGAATAAAAAGTCCTCTAGCATGTGTGACAATGGTGAGTTAGCTTCTTTTTGAAAATCTTCAGTGGTGGAATAACAACTATTATTCAAGGTAGCCAGTTCCTCTGCTGAAGAGTTCAGGTAACCAAACTGTTTTGCATTTAAAAATATATATGAAATACTTATCAGAAAGGACTACAGAAATCTAGGTTAGACTCTCTAGTGGATAAAGAAAAGCATGGAGTTGTAAATGACTTCCCCAGTCATCAATAGGAATAAGAAGTCAGGTTTTCTGACTGACAGAAAGCCAAAATCCATCTCCTTCTAATTCATTTCCAAGGATTTCCACTTGCTGAATTGGATGGCCTATTTTATTTTATTTTATTTTTTTACATGAAGACTTAAAATATTTGAAGATAGCTATCTTGCCTTTTCTAATCTTCCCCCCCGCCCCTCCATAGTTAGACATACCTAATTTATTTAAGCAAGATATGGCCTGGTTTCTCCTTAAGATCTTTGTCATTTTTCTCTGTGTTGACTCTTAAGTGGGCAACATCCCTTTATATACACTGTGCCAAGGAAAGACAATGATATATAAACAATGTCTAATGACCACTAAGCATGGGTAGACTAATTGGTTCAAATTCTGTAGCCGGCAGCCCTAAGGAGTAAGAGGTAAGTTTTGAGCTGTGCTCTCCCACAAGTGCAAAGTCCTTAGATGTCTGTGTAACATGGAACTGAGTTAAAGTTATTTCACAGGGAAATTACATCTATAGGCAGATACCATGCCTATCTGTGTAGTGGAATGTCTACTCAGGCCTTGGAAGAGCAGTTAAAACTACCATGCTAGTGTTATGTGAAGGTCTCTTCTCCAAATGGCCAAATTGCAGAAGAATGATAAAGCCACCTTGGGGCTTGGGTGCTGCACAATATTCTAGAACAAGGATTGGCAACTATCGCCTAGGAGACAAATCTAGCCTGTCGCCTGTTTTTGTTTTTGTTTTTGTTTTGTTTTGTTTTGTTTTGTTTTGTTTTGTTTTTTCCTTAAGGCCCAGAAGCTAAGAATGTTTTTTATATTTTTAAATGGTCGAAAAAAATCAGAAATATGAAAGACATGCAAAAACCATATGAATTTAAATTTTAGTCTCCATAAATAAAGTTCCATTAGAATACAGCTGATGGGGTTCAGGACATTTTACCCCCAAATATGGCACCTTGGCACATTTATTATTATAAACTAAAGGAGTTTGAGAATACAGCAAAAGCAGGAAGGTTACTCTGACCTTCATCAAACCCCTCCTTTCCTGAAAGAGGTTATAAAACCCCCAAGAGAGAAAAGCAGGAGGAAAAGAGAAAAGGAGTATTCTTTTATCTGAAGTCAAAGCGACACTGAGGAGAATCCTAACAAGCAGGCCTTGCTAATCTTCCCCCATTTTGCTACACTTAACTCATACTCCTTGACCTACCATATTTCTCCATAACTGTCCATTCTTCATTAAACCTAGCATAAAAATACTCAGGTTGAACTGTTTCTTTGGGTCTTCATTTACTTATGAGGGCTCCCATGTGACATAAAACATGTATCAAATCAATTTGTATGCTTGTCTCCTATTACTCTGTCTTTGTCAGTTTGATTTTTAAACCCAGCCAGGGACCCTAAGGGGGTCCAGAAAAACTTTTTCCTTCCCTGCACAGCCATGATCATCTGTGGCTGCTTTCATATTACAATGGTAGAGTTTAGTAGTTGGGATAAAGACTGTATGGTCTACGAAGCCTAAAATGTTAACTCCCTGGCCGTCTATAGGAAAAGTTTGTTGGCTCTTAGTCTAAATTATTGGAAGAAAGTGTACATATATTCCAAATATATAATACTATATAAGGAAATCTTCCATTTACTCCAAATCACCCATGAGTATATGTAGGGGTCAGCAGTTCAGAGCAGCCTTTAATTACCATCCAATTTTTCAATCCCTAGCATTCACCCTGAGAAAAAGCACTTTGTGGTACTTATTAGCAGTTGAACTTATCTAATTTTTATATTGTTTTACCTCACAAAGTCTATTCTTCCACTTTTCTCCAGCAAGCAATCCCCTAGAATATGAAGGCAATATGGTATGTCATGTTTACCACTGCATCTCCAGCTAAGAACAATGCCTTATACCTAGCAATCCTCATTACATTAGCTGACTAGGGAATGTATTTATAAAATCAAGTAAGAAAACATTTTTAGAAGCTAATTAATTAATTCAAGAAAAATTAATTAATTCGAGAGAATATTATTTTTTAGTTCTAAGAAGAATATTTCCACAAAGTATGTTTTCTTTTTAGAATTCATTTAAAAACAATAGATATACTTCCAGAATAATGGTTCTTTCAGCAAGGACCACTTAAACAGCAAGGGAGCAATTTACTCAATTTCTCTGTATCAAAGTTTCCTCATTTGTAAAATGGTCCTAATAATCCAAGGGTAATAAATTAAATAATACATCCAAACACTTTGAGTTGTTGATACAAATATGCTACATAAATTCACAATAATAGTATCATTTGTAATATAATGCCCACTCATTTTACATGCTAACACTAGAAGCACATTAACTACTAAAGAAAAAACATTTTCCTATAGTTATATTAGACATATTACAGGTGCCATGAAGAGATAGAATATGAAATACTTCAGCTACTGTCAAACCAGATTAGATCTGATTCTGTATAGGTGGAACATCATAGCAATATCCAAACTACCAATCTCCCAAGCTATATGTACAGTTTCTCAGAACTTGGAAATATTTATTTGACCCAGTTTTCATCTTCACATGCATGACAGCTGCTAGGGCACCGCCTTCTCAGGCACACAGGTGTCAAAGGGGGAAAACCTACCTTGTAGGAGACACTTAAGTTTATGCTTAGACAGAGGGGGAGAATTGATGAAAAGCAGAGGGAGAGACCACTGCATAGAGCACCCAAGAAGAGTGATTACAGAAGAAAAATACGTCATGCATATTCTTCCAAGCGTTCAGTATAAAAGAAGGAAAGAAACTAATATAAATTAAGTAACTCTTAAGTTCACTTTTTTAAACTTCTAAATGAACACATAACCTGGTGGTACTTATTAGCAGTTGAACTTATCTAATTTTTTTCTGTGCAACCTGGCTTGGATACTCCATTTGGAAATAAGGAAACAAGTTCAGAGAGATTACAAATCTAATGAATGAAACAGAACTGCTGTCATAGAAAGTTAATTGGCCTCCACTCATTCATTCGACAAATACTTTTTAAGGATGTTGTACGTGCTCAGTACCAGTCTGAAGTGTCGAGAACCAGGGCAAGCAATGGGGATACAATGGTGAGCTGTCCCTGCCCTCCTGGAATTCGCAGTGGCTGAGACAGACATTGGCTACACAATTATGTCAATGAATCTTTCACTTAAAATTGTGACAAGTGTTACAAAAGGAATTACAGTGGGATCTTATGAGACCATCAAAGATGACTTCCTAGGAAGTAATATTTAAGCTAAAAGATGACTAATAGATGCCAGGAAATGGAAGTGAAGAAGATTCTAGGTACGAAAAACAATATTTCAAAGGTTCTATAGGTGAAAAGAACTTGGCACATATATGGGACAAATGAAAGGTCACTGGTGTTGGAGCAACTGCCTTTTTCCTTAAGACACTTATGCACAAATATGGTTCTACTGTTCCCAATAGGAACAGGGTACAAATCCAGCAAAGAAGAAGAGATTGAACAAGTCAGAGTGCAGATGTCATCACTAGCAAAAGCAGCCTATGATACCAATGTTAGGTGCACTAAAGGTACCACGAGGGAGCATATTTTAATTTTGGTCATCACCTTCAAGACACTTTATCATACTTACGAAACAAAATAACACACATACACACCACTGTATAACAAAATACCAAGCTTCTGTCATTATATGCCTTTTGTGACTCCAAAGATCAGGAAAATATTAACCATAAAATAGGAGGATTCAAATTGATTTTTTCATTTTAAGTCAACCATTGCTTGGTAGAGGTTGCAGCCTTTTAGCTAGAATTTTCTGCTGATTTGTTTCTTGATTAACTTTAGGCACTTTGTTATAAGGATAAAAGTACAAAATGTACTATCAAAATTATTCATTAGAGAGGCTCCAGATAGCTCTCATGAATTGTGCAACCTGGCTTGGATGTCGTGTAGTGTGGTAGGTGAATGCAGTCCCTGGAAGCCAGTCACATCTTGCTTTGCCACTTAAAAATATGTGACTTGGACAAGTGACTTAATTTCTATGTGTCTCAGTTTCCTCACCTGTAAAATGGAGATGATGATGGTACCTCCACATAAAGCTGTTATAAGGATTCAATGGGTGAATACATTTAAAGCTCTTAGAAACAATGTCTGGAACCCATTACATATTATGTATTTGCTAGTTTGTTGTTATTATATTACAACTGCAAATTAAAAGAAGCTAAGTAGTTTCACTGGAAATCAATGTTGGGGTAATGGGCAAAGGAAAGAATGTTAGTCACACTTCATCCAAATGTCACCAGCAGGAAAAGGCCACCTGCTAACAATTGGAAAATTGCCAAATATTTGTTCCTTTGATACCACATCTAATAAACTGCTTAGTCCATGTGGCCTCAGTGAGGTAATTACCAAAACAATTGCCCTGGGATTTTAAAGTCAGTAATCCAAAATAGTGTCTTACAATTTTAAAATCTGTAAACATTCACTTTTTTTCCCCCTCAAATTTAAGATGGCCTAACTTAAAAATAAAACCAACAGACATTACCTTCTCATGCCAACTGAACGTAGATACTAGAAGTGAATCCAAAGAATGTTATAAACCAACTACCAGGTGAAATCAATTTATTTTAATCCAATTTTAGCAGTGTAATTGATCCTTCAAACTATTGCATATTTTTATACAGGTGGAATTATTATACATGGCAAAAACATGATTCTACTTCCTAGAAGATATAGCCTATGCAGCCTATATTATAAATTAAAATTTTACAGTTCATTTGTTTAATTTTGCTATTTTCTCACCCTCAGTGAAATTGCATCTCATATTACAAGATAGTCCTACCATATATACTCTGCTGATTCTTTTAAAATAAATAGAAATTCTGATAAATCATTTTCATATAGCAAAACCAAAAGCTACAGGCATCACTCTCAATATAAGATAACCCTATATGTTTTAATCTTTATAGTATATGACTATCAAAAAAATTCTGTACCTAACAGAATTGAATAACTGCTCATTAAATGAAGAGAACTTTGTTTTAAAATATGTGTAATAAAATATGTATCTAAAATCATGAGCCAATTTAACACAAAATTAAATTTTACCAATTAGACCAAAATATACACTATTTATTTAAAAAAAATGCTTCCATAAAAAATCTGATAATTATGTTGCTTGAAATACCTAATTCAGCATAGTTTACTTTAAAGTTTTGCTTTCCTAAAAATATGATCAAACCCCTAAATTACCAAATGGTGTTCTGAAATACTCTGAGAGTTCTAAACAAATGAAAAGGAAATCTCTGCAAAAAAACATTACAAACTTATTTTTGTTACATACTAGTTTTTATCTTAGTCTGGTTAGTAAGATTCCATGAATATATTGTTTCTAACTTAAAGTGATAAAATTCTACTGGAGATTAATAAGTCAGTCAATCAATTGATTAGTAATTGTGTCATTTCATCCTTTTAATAGTTAAAGTAGCTAATAAATCAATACAATACAATACCAGAGTGGCTATACAACTCCGATCAAACACCTAACGGTCTTTGGGGAAAAAATGATGGGTATTTGAGCAGATTAGGTAAATACACTTGTGTAGCCTATAAGAACCAAACTGAAGGTGACACAATATGGTAACTTTGTTAACTGTAAATATTTCGTAGATACTAGAAGTGAATCTAATACTTTTGATAAGTAAATGTGGGTTGTAATTGTAAGAAAACATGGTTAAATAGTCACAACTACAATTGTTCTTCCTCCACTTAGTGGCTATATCAGTATAGTCAAAAGGTTGATCTCAATTGATTTTCTAGACTAGTCTATATAATCCTATCAATAAGAGACAATTTCTCTTCTGGGACCATGTTTGTGAGTTTCAACAGTCATGTTAAAGTAACTCTCTAGCTGTGTCAGATGCTACCCATGTCACTCACATACTTGCTTCATATTTAAGTCCTAATTGATCATTGACTGGTCAATCACTGGACTTTTTCTTTTTCTTTTTTCTTTTCTTTTTTTTTAATACAAAGCACTGTGCTAGCTTGAGGAGGAATATAAAAATCTACGATTAGCCCTAACTACGTAACGGGAAAGATCAGTTAAATGCACATGCATCAGGGTGTTCTGGTTCATCCAACCTGAGAGCGCACAGATTACAATTCTTCCAGATACCCCTAGACCTCTCCCAGGGTTTAATATGCGTGAATATTAGTACAGAAAGGGCAAGGGGCAGAGCTCTGACTTGATTCAAAATCCAGTTCTGCCTACCATGTATCTATCAGCTATATGTGACTCTGGGTAAGTATCATTGTCTTACTCTTTAATGTCATTATTTTTAATATGAGGATAACAACAGTATATACTGTATAAGGTTTAACAAGAATCAAATTGATAACAAGTGTAAAGTGCTTAGCACAGTGCCCGACACCTAAATAAATCAACGATAAATATTGGCTACTTGAGGAAGCAGTTTTCCTAGCATTTGTTTTCCCTTCAGGAAAGTAGAGTTATACATAGCCTGAAGCTAAAGAAATTCTTTCAGGTGAACTTTCTGAGATGTGAGGCATGAACAGTGTTGCTTGAGGTCTAAGGGTTTAGGAGAGGGGTAAACTGCAAACTGCTGCAATGCACCATGGTGAGGCTTGAGAAGTTGTGGTGACCTTTGACACCATAGATCTTTATGGATTTGAGAGCTTTGGGGAGAAGCAGTATTCCCAAAAGGTCTCAGCAGAGAGGCACCTCTTTCTGAGTGGCTTTTGGGAAGCAAACATTAAGATAGATGGAAGAGAAGAACATGGGGAACTGGTCATAAGCAGATCTGAGAAACTAGAAATTCCCAGAAATTACTGGAGTGATCTGGACTGGGGCCTGCTTTGAACTTCCTTTTTATGTCAACAGGATGGTAAGTTCTAATGACATCTGCCTCATTCATATACAAATATCATAACTATATAAGGCAGAGTATGCAAAGAGTGAATCCAGCCAAAATAAGGGATACTGTGAAGTTCAGGGGAGGAAGAGATCAGCGGAGCTTTCAATGACCTGACGTGGCTGGCCTTTGCAGACTGGTGGAAACCGAGTTGTGTATAGAAGGTCTTTCATGTAGGAAAACCAGGTGAGCTAACATGTGCAGGGAACACATGCACAGGGCTTTGGGGACAATGGCTGAAATAGGTATGTGTGTGCGTGTGCATGCACAAAGGAATAGTGGGAAACAAGATTAGAAAACTAGTGCAGAGTCATATTTGAATGGCTAAACGACACGGATTTGGTCCTGCAGGTGATGGGAAACTGAAAGTGAAACTAGTGATTGATAAAATTAATCTGACTTCATGTGCAGTATAGAAGGAGAAAAGTCCAGGGGTATGTGAAAATGGTTTGAAAACTCTTCACAGGCATAGCAGGAGGGTAGTGGGATATAACATTAGATTGGTCTAACATCACCTACTGTTTTCTAAAATAGCACTTACAATGAAAGAAAGGAAGTCTGATTAAGAGAAGTATGGTCTTCCATTATTCCTCAATTTCTACTCATAATTTTCTCATGATTATGTCTCCATGCCCCAATGTATACAGCTGTAAGCCACAGCTTGCTTGTTTGTAAGTGATATAAGCACTCTTCACAATCTACTGAAATTCTAGTATGGTTCCAGTGCAGCCCCTCTCTTTCTACATCTTTCAGTTTGGGATATATAACTGTGTTCCTATAATTTTTGTAGGCATTTCAAAACCCAGATATTGATACATTTCTATATTTCTATACAATGGTAGTTATGATGGAAGAGTGTTATATAAAAATATTGTTTTCCCTCATTCAGAGTCCCTGAAAAAAATTCTTTGCAATAGGTTTATAAAGCAATTCAATATTTTGCCTGCTGCGAAACCCACTAACTGTTGATATGATGCAGTTGATTTACATTCCTCTGCCAACATTCGATTGGGAAAAAAATTCATTCAACTCAAACAATGACTGGGTTTTTTGAGGACAGTCTCATAACTACAAATACTCACTTGAGCTCTTTAGCAGGACTCTCAGTAAAAAACCATCATGATGCAGTAGGGTTTCCAGAAGCAGGTTCCAATTACAACCTGGCTGGGATAAGAGCAGTTTCAATTGACCCTCGGTTGTCAGTCGTCCAGCTGATGGAGTCCTTTCAAAATGCAAGATAAAGATGGAATAATGAAGTTAATTTATCTATGAAATTAATAGCCTTAAAGTACAGATGTAATGCTAACTCCTTTAAATGTCAATTCCTTCAAGATTACTCTGAAAATGCTTTCACGCTTGCTTACTTTAGGGTTGCTCAGGGAAGGAATTACATTTAATCTCAACTAGCTAAAAGCAAATTAACATTTGGTAGCCTGCCAATCTTAAAACTGATACAAAATAACCATGTCTATATTTCACAGAACTATGTCTGTTTTAGTTTCATAGAACAAATAAAAATCATTTATGCATTTATTTGGAATACGTTTCTTTGTTCATTCACCAACTATATGACTACCTACTGTGTGTTACTAACTCCTTTCAGCATTCATAGAAAGAAGTTAAAGTAGGTTTTGGCTACTTTTAAATTTGTCATATACTATGATTGCTGATAAAACTAAAGGAATTCAAAGGTTCTGTCAAGGGTCAACTGCAATCTAATTATTTAATACATAAAGCCTTAAATCAACATGCAATTATCAGAACTACTCTAACAGTCACACAGCTACCTACTTGGTAATCATTTCATCAAAGAGAGATAATTCCAAGGCAAATAAGCTTTTCCTTGGGAAATTAACATGTGTTGAACACAAAATGGAAATCAGGTCCCTTGACATCACCACTTTCATTTACTAATGAATCAGCAGGAGATAAGAAAGTAAAGTAGAAAGCGAAAACGAATAACATAATTCACTTTTTCCTTCTAAAATCTCAAAGTTTAGTTTGGCTAAAGGTCACAATATTTGAAATCAGCTTACAACCACCACAACAAAAAAGGCAGGAAATAATCAAACTCAATCTGGTTGCTGCCATTAGGATTGTGGGAATAAGGTGGCATTGGGAAGGAAAGGTATGATTGAGCAATGTAAATACATGAATGAGAGGACCATAAACTTCAGAGTGGAGAAAAGCAGAACAAAGGATATTGCTGAGAGAAACAATTTGCGGGATCATTTCCAGATAAAATTTACAGAGTAGTGAACTATCCAGATATAACAGAGTCTAGACCAGTGGTTTTCAAAGCCTGGCCCCTGGACCAGCAACATCAGTGTCACCTGCGAACTTATTAAAAATGCAAATTCCCAAGCCTCATCCCATTAGAAATTTTGGGGATGGGCCCTAGAAATCTGTGCTTTAACAAGCCCCTCCAAGAGATACTGATGTACACTAAGGTTTGAGAACCTCTGTGGTAGGCAGTGTTTCCTGGAGCACAGATAGTAAGGATAGACCTAGTCGGCCTCGTCTTTCCTGCCTCTGCACCTTCATGCCCATTCAGGTCTAACTCGGCTGCCACCCTGCCATGAACTCTTCATAATCCTTTACTTATCTTAATCCTACCCATCCTTCAATCAGCAGCAACGATATCACTTTCTTTGTGAAGTCTCTACTAAACATTTCTCTCCATCGTGGTTTATCTCACTCTCAATTAATGCACTTATGGCAAAATATACACATTTAAGCACTTTATTATTTCTTCAGATAAAGCTTTATCTCTCAACTCAGGTGCAAGCCTCATGACGGCACAAAAACTTGTTTTAACCCCCAAAGCTCCTACCAGTGAACTAAACACATTTAAGCCCTCTGTAAATGTTAGCTGATTGAATCATATGCCCTTAAATGGGTAGGCAAACTCTTATCAAAAAAAAAAAAAAAAAAAAAAGGTGAGGGGGATGCTTTGCCAACAGGCTGGTTTAAGCAAAAGTGAGAGGATGCAAAGATATAAAATGAAGAAGTTTCAAAGCACCTCCTCCTTGGCTTGGCATTTGGAACATCTCACACTTATAATACACAAAATTCCTCAGCCTGCATCTGAACTTTGGACCAACTCAGGCTTCCCATGTGAGACTCTGATAAACATGACTTGAAACAGAGAAACTCCTTGGGCAATTGCTGGGGCCTGTGTTAGCTAGGGAAACTCCTGCCCTGGGTGGGTGGTGGAGAGAGGGGCAGCTAGCTATTTTACTTAATGCTCATGCAGAAGAGTCAAGTCCACTAGTTCAGGTGTTCTGAATTACCTTGGGCATTTCCAAATTGGTCTGGCTCTTGCAGTAGTTTCAGACATGATACCAAGAGAAGAATCCACTAGGTGAGCCCCTCAAACTGAAATGCTGAAGCAAATCCTCATGATGGCAGTCCCAATTTCTCTCCTAAACTCCAAGCGCTAAGTTCTGGGAACTTGCTTGGGGTTCAGTAGATGGAAAGTAGCTAATTGGAGGTAAGTGGTATAGTAAAATTGACTTAATTTTTGAATACTTCCTACCTATAGATTTTACTTGAGTTGTGTGCTGATGTAGGGATACGTTTAATTAATTGAACAATCCAGTTTGATGGGGGGAGAAAAAGAGGGAGATCTTTGAGAGTAGTCTGAAGAAGGAGACAAGAGCCAGATCTTGGAGGGTCTCATTAGCCATGGTGGGGATTTGGGGCCCATTGATGAGTTTAAGGCAGATGTTCCTGATCTGACAGTAGGGTGGAGAATAGATCAGAGGGGGTTAATGATTTGCTTAGCCCTTTAGACATGTAATAAAACAAAATAATTTTAGTGTAATTTCATACCACTGTATCTGAATACCTGGTTATAAATAAAACCTCTCATTTACCAGATGGGAAGCTGTTTGTTGAAATGTACCTCAATTCTGGGATCTTTCAACTTATCACAAATTTTGAAATGTACAGTAGAATGACTCACTATGAGGAAAAATAAAATATTACAAACATTCCTCAATCACTAAGCTCTGAGTAATAAATGCATTGAGGAGTCTGTGTTGGGCATATGGAGAAGCATATGTTCCCTCATCCTTTGAGCTGGTAGAGCTGTGAAAGTGAGATTAGCCTCACAAAAAAATGACAGAAAGGGAAATTTTATATATATTTTTATATATATGTATCAAATATGTACATGTTGAATTCCACTATAATACAAAGAACAGAAGAAAAATGTATAAAACCACTGGAATGTATAAATCTTGTACTGAGAGACAGGATGAATTTATGCTTGGGTTATACTAGGCTTATATTCTAATAAGCACTATATTTCTGGATATATTTGGCCTAAAGAATTTTTCAAATGCAGATAGTAAGGTGAGTTACAATAATGAGATTCAATCATTAATGGTTTATGAAACTAACAAATTACTTTTAAAGAATCACCAGGCAAAAATCATAGCTGTGTTCAGATGTTTACTTTATAAAAATTCATTTAGTACTTCAGTTGTAATTTCTGCAATTTAAAAATATGTATTTATACTATAATAGAAAGATAAAAAAATATCTTGGTTCTATAGTGCATGCCAGCCTGAGTTTCCACTGCAATATGAGCAACCTTACGGCTCAGACCACATGACAATGGGAGTCATTGATCCCACCATACACGTGTCATGCAGAAGCTGCCAGACTCGTGGAAGACCGGAATGGACTCTGAACTGCACAGCTTGGAGATGACAATCTGTGGCAATGGGGTACTGTCCTTCAAGATTTAATATTCACTTTGAACCAACAGCCATTATATAATACTATGTCCCTAGCAGATAAACTATATGGATCCGGGAACCAACAGGTAAAAGTAGAAGGGACCCCTCTCCCCAGTACTCTTGATGATCCATTTGGGGGAATTTGTGTTTTCTATCCTAGTAATCTCCACAGGCATTGTGAGAACGACGGTCCTGGTTTCCGTGGTAACCCTCTACCAGGGAATGGTTAAGAATCTTACCAAACTTAAGTTATAGCTGCAGCTGGTTGTTTTTCACTTGCCATGCCAGCAGTCTATCAAAGAAAGGAGTTACTCTACTGGTAAGGGCAATTAACTCTAATTGCCATGAGAAGCTAGAGTTGCTACTACACAAGAGCGGTAGAGAGGAATATATAATTCAAGGGATTCACCAGGGCATCTCCCTTTTGCTCTTATGACTTGTAATCACCATAAATATGCAAGTGAAATAACCACACACCAGTAAGTGAATGATAGCCAGGGGTTCAACCTCTCAGGAATAAAGATCTCAGAGACTCCACTTGGCAACAACAAAGATCAGTATTTTGACACCTGAGGGTAAGAGGAAGCTGGAATAAAAAGTAGGGGAATATAATAAGGAATATCACTTGCAGACTCTGAAATAATTACATCAGGAGATACTCTGGTTTGTCCCACTAACTCTTTTTCCTAAAGAAATTCTGACCAACTATTACCTAGAAGAATCAAGGATAGGACTCAGAGCACTTACCATGGGAAACAGGTGGATTTCCATTGTGCAAGAGGTAGATCAAAACACATGTTGTCAATGTCCCCACATTTTCTTGCTCTTACCACTCAGCTGGTACTGGCTTGACTAAGAACCTGCATTTCTCTACCTTCCAGCAAGAGAGCCTGAAAATGCCAGTGAATTAACACCCTAGTGCAGCCCTCAATCAATAACTGATGGAAACTGCTGTATAAATACCTTAGCATCCTTGCTCCTTTGGTGGGATAACTTTGATGTGAATTTCACAATGGCTCCAAAAATTTCCCCAGAACATTTAAGTTCTGGTTAATCCTTGGTAGTTGGCTTGATGACACTAATTTTTATTTGCCCAATTCCTTTGTCTCACTTACTCACTCCTCTTCCTATTTTTTCTTCCACTTAGAAGATGAACTACTGTCTCTTGAGTCCTTGTCTCAAGGTCTGCTTCTTGGGGAAATTCAAAATAAGACATGCATGGAGGAGACATTTAGTATTCATTTTACTTAATCCTTGTTTCGGAATTATTGAGAAACTCATCCAAGTTCATTTAGCTAAGAAATGTGGCTGCTGGACCTTGAACCCAGGTCTCTCTGAATTTAAAATCCATGTTCATTCCACTACTCCACGTTTCTGTCCACATAACCTGGTTGTTATTTTGTGGGTAATTTCTACTTTCCAGCATTGAGGCTGTTGGGCTCTATTTAATCTCCTAATTGAGGACACCATGTTTTGACCCAAAATCAAGATTGTGGTCTCAAGGTTGATTCCCAAGTTGGAGCATGTTATTCAAGGTATCTACGGACCGAGTTCCACCAGATGGTTCCTGTCAAATTATTGGTCCAAATTTATACCAGAGACCATAAATTACATGATTCAGAGAACAAAGGCAAAGGCATAACTAAAGAATAACAGAGTAAAAGTCCTAAAGTGGGAAAATGAAAGCAGAGGGGAAGCCCCAATATTAGTATACTTCTCTTGGCTTTCCAAAACTGATTCTTCAAAATCTTTCTAGGAAAATAAGCACAGACAAATCTTTAAAGCAATTTTGTCATCTTCTTTTAAGAAGATAACTTTAGTACCTGAGAAAAACTTTGTGGAGGTTGGTGGGGGGGGGAACCAAAATATTTTCTCTATCACTTTATATATAGTTATAGCATTGAAAATGTTTGCACATATTTTAATCTCTATAATGGGTATAGCCAAGTCTCTTTGATCTTTATAATTAAAGATGATCTAATAAACAGAAATTAGGCAGGGTTTACCTAAATGTTTGTATATTGTATTTTCCTTGATTTTTAATAACTTTGTTCAATAAGGTAAGTTGACATTCTTAAGAGTCTCATTGTTTCAAGGCTGGTTGTATTTACACTAATTGATGTACAACTTAGAGGGTAGGCATTTAACCTATGAGAACTTCTATTATTTCCTGATTTTAGCAAGTTAAACTTTTTCACTTGAAATGACCTTATTTCCTCAGAATCACCTAAAGATATTAGTACCTAAAAGTCATAACCCTGCCTCCACATTTAATATTACACAAGTTAGAATATTCCATTTCTAAAAATCTATAAAAGTCTTATTTTTATTTTTAAAATAATATTGCATTTCAGCCATCAGTTTGGGACTCTTTCTGAAGTGCTAATCTAGCACCTGACTCCTTGAGACACTGGACACTACCCAATTACTCAGCCACTATTTCTGAGGAGCTGAAGTTATCTCTCTGGAGCTTTTAACTATTACTGATCCCTGTCTACCAGATAATTAATATCCTGTTATATGGAATTGTAGAAAATTCTCCCCTGGCATCATATTTCTAATAAGTGCGGAGATCCAATGAGGAAATAGTTCAATATTCTCTACACTTTATCTTATATGTAGTAGATACTTTTAACATGTTTAGCAAATTGATAAAATCTGCAACTTTCTAAAACATGTAGCTCTTTACTAAGACACAATAGTGAATGATTGCTTAGTATCTATGTGATGAGTGCCATGTAGGCACATTAATTCACTTAATCTTCATGAGTGCCATGAGAGTATCTCAGAAGTTAAGGAATGAAAATGTTCCAAGATGGAAGAAGTAGACAAGATATTGCATGCTGTTTTCAAGTAGATCAATATGAATATAAATAGTTTTATATAGTATAGGGAAACTGAAGACCACGTAGATCAACTTACTTCTCAAAACTACAAAAATATATAAGTCTACAAACCATGTCTCCCTAATATAAAAACATATAGTTGTCTTCTATAATCTTATTACTGGTTCCATTGCCATGTTATTATTTATATAATGCCTAAAACATAATAGAAAATGAGAGATATGTGTAGATATAAACCTTAGAATATCTAGGTACATCAAGTACCTAGTTCAGTTGACATTTTCATTTAATAACTGCTCCATAGGCACGTGACTTTCTGAAAATCTTATCAAAGATTCTGCTGCTTGTCCATCCACTCTCTGGAATAGCCACTTAAGAGCTTTGGTGTTAAAAAACTCTCATTACTTCTCCCCTGGCTGTTGGCTCCATGTCAAAGCTTCGCAGCTCATCAGAATACAAGCTCTCTAAGCTCTTTTTCTTAGTCCTGTGGAACAGCTGTCAGCAGCAGCTGGGAGACCAAAGCTCTTTTTTCATTCTCCTCCCCAGATGTTCTCTCTTCAGGATACGAGAAGCCACCTCCTCAATAAGACCATGCTTCCCATGACTGAGAGTTACCACTCAGAGCAAATGTTTGGAAACAGCTAAATGTACCATTTAATATTGTAATACCTGATACAACACTACTTTGAACATATTTGGTCCTTCTCTCACTCATTTATTCAACTAATATTTGTTGGTTGATTTCTATGTGCTAGACCATAGAGAAACAACAGTAAGCAAAAAAAAAGTAGTCCTTATTTTTATAGAATTTAGTGGAGAAAACATACACAGTTTCAATAATCATACAAATATAGATACAATTACAATTATGAAAACAATACAGGAAAAGCAAAAGATGTTGTTAGAAGATATAATAATTATAAATGGATTAGTCTTTGGGGTTAAATGAAAAGCTTTCCTACAGAAGTCACATTGGAGTTGAGAAAGGAAGATAAGCTGACATAATCTAGGTGATTTCCAGAAAATGGAAAAGCATGGGCAAAGATCCTGTTGCAGAAAGGAACATGGTAAGGCAAGACAATGCAAACAGGCTAATACGTGAAGAGCTGAATCACAGGGTACTGCAGTATCAGAAGAGGTTGCAGAGATAGGTAATCCACATCTATGTAGGTCTTATAGACCATGCTAAAAATGTTTTCTGTATAGATTTAAGGACAAAGGGAAATTCATGGAGGTTTTTAAGCCATACATGTGAAATGATAAAACTTAGTTTTGGGTTTGAGAAATATCTGGTTGCAGTTTGGAGAATATTAGAAGTGGAAGTCAACATATACACAGGAAGAAAATGAGGAGATTATTGAAGAAGTCAGGAGAGAGTTGATGGTTTGGACTAAGGCTAAGATTGTGCCATGTGATAGCAGATATTATGGGTTAAAATTAATGAGACTTGGTAATGGATTAGATATAGTAGAAAAGAAAGAGGGAGGTATTGCCTCTTAGGTCTGTGGCTTAGAGGTACCATTAGCCAATTGCATGGAGGTACCACTAGCCAAAATAGGGCATAACAGAACAGGATTAGTTTGGAGGGGAATATCCCAAGTAAACTTTTGCTCATGTTGAGTTTGAGGTGTCTTCATGATCCACGTGTAAACCTCAAGTATTCATGTATGGTTGTCACCCATAGATATACCTATGGGTCTGTCATCCCAGGAGAGGTTAAAATTAGAGATACGAATTTGGGTACACATGAGTACATGAAGCCGTAGGCATGTATGACTTCACCTGGAAAAAGGTTCTATGATAGAACTCTAAGGATGTTCAATTTTTAATGGCCACTTCAAAACAGATGAACCTGCAAAGAAGACAGAGAAACAGAAATAGGAAAAGAAGAAGGAAATTGGGAGAATATCTCAAGAAGAAAACAATAGTGTGTCTTAAGGCGGAGGAAGTGGACAATGGTATTTTATGCTATTGTTAGGTAGGTTGTGAAAGCTGTATTCCTCACCAGTATGTAACTATTTGAGGAAAGAGACTTAATCTCAAACTTCACTGCCTAACTTTTCTCTCAACATTAACACCTAGCACAATGCCTTACTTGGAGAAAAAATTTTAAATGCATTTATTGAATGAATGGACAAACATTAGGTGAACTAAATGAAAGACTCACATAGCACATAACATAATGAAGCCAAAGGTAGCTTAATATATATAAGGAAGGTATATAAATTTAAAACAAGGTTGCATTTAGTAAAAGCATAATACAAACAAAAGTATAGTAGAAAGAAACACCTATAGCTCAGAATGGACAGTCCACAAATCAAAACACCATGTCGTCATAATAAAAGAAAACTAGCAGTGTAGAATGAATGGACTGTTTACGCACATTGATTATACTACTTGATTTCAGTATGCAGTTATGATCTACTTAGCTAAGGAAGACCTAAAAATATTTGAAATTTTAAAAATATACAAGAAAATGAAGATTTTGAAAATAATAAGCATTATAACACAGTACAGTATAACTAAGATAGTATTCTCTCCTGAGCATTTATATAAAAGCACAGTATGGTGTCACAGTATTAACCTTGTGATTAATATATTCTCCAAATGCCTTAGTTTAATTTAATATGACATTAAGTACCTTTTCTAAATCAACTCACATCATTAGCCTATACTACTGCTAGGAACAGTACATTTTACTTATTACTTTGAAAATATGTTTACTTTCCCTAAAGCAAACTCTTTTAACTCTGTTGTAGAGGTTCTAGGAAAACATGAAAAATTATGTTTTTACCAATTTGTAAACTTCATAGTTTTTTCTAGTAATCCTATAGACAAATTTATGATCCATATAACTGTTTATGCATTTGTAACTCTTATTTTAAGTTATAATTTAATATCCTCCTTGCTCTGTTTTTTCCTTCTCACCTACTTTTAAGTTATTATCTTAATATATTTAATACTATTAAAAGCTGACTGAAATCCTTTCTGAAATAATGCACAGGTGTAAACAAATGAGCAAATAGATGAATAAATTATTAAGATCCTCTGTAATATTAAGTATTTTGGCCACATGTCCTCTAAGTTTCCTCTTTTCAAAAATGGAAACTCTAAAATATTTTTAGTTTGTCATCATCTAACCCATGTATTTCCCAGAACAGTTTATTTTAGTTGATAAAGTGAGAAATGGAGTTTTGAAAGATAACTTGGGGGGTAAAAGACACATAGAAACAGCTGACATATGTGAGAAAAATGGAGAAAAGTGGAGATTTTAAAGGTCATATGATGATGGTCTAGGAATTCTCATTTCAAATGTTGGACAAATGCAAGTCAATAACTTGAGTTATTTTGAAATTACTTTTACTGCTGTCCTAGCTTCCTTTGACTATACCACTGCTCTGAACATGTCAAATCATCAATCACACAGAGCACATCTCTCTAAGCAGATTATATGGACCCGTTGGAGAATAACTGTCAGAAAGTATTGCACTCAGTGCCAGGGAGGCTCATACTGTACCTGGTATGGATAATTTAGAAAGGCAAAGGAGAGAACCCAAAGCATCCTGGGAGAGAAAACTGTATAACTAAAAGGACTGAAGTTGATAATAAGCAATAAATAAAAGTTAAAGGTATAAAATATTTGTGTCTTAAAAACAAGTGAGAAGACTGAGAACTGAAGCAGGGAAGACTGTTGGGTGCTCCAGGAAATAAGCCAGGATAGACAGTGTCGGTGAATCAGAAGCTACTATGGGTTCTTGAGCAGAAGACTGATGTAATGAAAACAGTAATTTAAACATGATAAATAATAGTAAGACCGACTAAGGTTGTTATAATGAGTTGGAAAGAAAGAATGATTCTAAGAGAACTTTGGAAGAAGAGGCAAATGAACATCACCACACTGAGAATATGAAAAGCAGCAGCTCAACATGGAAATCATTCTTAAGTTCTGCCCTGGATGTGTTTAAGAATAAGAGAAAAGTCATCAGGAATGGAACATAAGGGAAGAGTGGAAGGAAGGATCAATCAAGTACGTCATTTTGGGTTTCCAGTTATACAGTGGGTCATTTAAGAAACATAGGAAGCTGGACATACAATATTGGGGTAAAGGCAATATGATGAGCTAGAGATGCAGAGCTAGAAACATCTGCATGAAGGTAATAGGGTAAGTCATGTGAACAAAAGAGCAATAAAAAAATGGGGTTCTTTTTCCTTTTTTAAAAGTTTTTATCTTAGCAAGATTAAATTGTTTTTACACAGAGAAAAATAAAAATACTTTGCAATCCTACAAAAGATAAAAACTATAAACTCTCTGGTATATATCCTTTTAATATTTATTTTCTATAGATACATTTTTAATGCTATTTGTATAGTAATATGGTTCAATACTTCTCAATTGTATCCCATGTCCCAATAAACATTCATCCTCTGGAAAACAGGGGTTCTCTTATCCTGCAAGTTTGGGGAAGCGACATACCAGATTCCTCCCTTGGAGATAAACACTATACATTAGTATATCAGAACCCCCACAATTTTGAAACATAAAAATGACTTTATATAATGGATAACTGATGATTTAGATTTTTCAACACACTTGCTAACATCTCCCTGAACTGCTTTCCCCTTGAAAGATAGAGGTGTAGTTGTCAGAAGCTTGAACTTCAAAAGGCACCAATCCTTGATTCAAGTCTGCCTCCCAGCTTTGTTCTCTTCTTATTACTTATTCTCCACGAAAGAAAAGGTTTAAAAGAGAAAATGTACATGAAGCACTTGTTATGTTTGATACACAGTTATCATTCTAAAAACTGGGCCAACTTTGATGATGTCATAATTACTAACCAGCGGTTTCCTCTTAACTATAAATCTCAATTATTTGTCTTTAATATTTTTTAAAATCAGCCCTTTTAATGATTCCACACTAGTCTATTGTATGACTATCACGTAACTGATTTGTCTAATTCCATACTGTGGAACATTTATTCCCATTTTTTTTCTTTCACAAATAATGCTTCAGTGAACATCCTTTCACATAAAACTTTGCCAACAGTTCTAAGTAATTTCTTATGTTAGATTCCTGGATATGGAATTGCTAGATAAAGGGGCATAAATATTTTTAAGGTTTTTCCAAATTGCATTTCCAATATGGGTTGACTGGTCACTCCATGTTTTAATTTTTGTGTTAGGATCATAGTGGAGACTGTTTGCTACACAGAAGCAGAAAGAAAGAAAAGTCTTAATACATTTATGATTTCTTTAGGTACAGAAAAGTTAACTATAAGAAGTAGTTGTTTGAAAGATAAACCCATTTCCATGATGACTTCCCAGGCCTCTAGCTGGGCTGAAAAGAACAAGCCTGGAGGTGAAAGTCATATAGAGTGATATCTAAAGGGGCATAACTCCAATGGTCATAGATTAAGATAAAAGCAGGTAATACAAATAGATTAAAGCAAATGTGAAAATAACGTGGCAAACAAATATGTTTAGAAGTTTGGAACTCGTCGAAATGACATGGGTTGTTTGCTTATCTGACCCTATGAAAGACCCAGTTGTTTCATTTATTTTTGCAATAATGAGTATTAAAGAGTTGGCTGTTTAATTCTCAATGACATAAGAGTATATTTACATGCAAGGTGACAGGGTATTGAGGTGACAAAATATTGAGGGTATTCCATTTCTAGCAATCAATAATAAGGAATTAACCAGAAATCTTTAAAAAGTTTTGTATGTAAGTGAAGTAAAAACAATACACGAGGGTCCTTGAAGGTAAGGTCTATGTCTCACTGATCTTGGATACCTCATTACCTATATGGGGATAGGCATTTAACAAGTAAATCATATATGTTTACTATATTTATAGAAACTTTGTGTATGAGGTTCTCAAACTCTCTATTTAAGGGTAGGATTCTTAGTTCTCAAGAGAAAGATATAGTCAGTCAATTTAGATGGTGAAATAATTGATGATATATTTCCAAGATGAATCAAGAATGTATGGGGATTAACAATGTCTCCTTTAGCTTGACATAATATATTTACTCACAGATACTAAGGAAAATACTTTCCAATGATATGTTCAGCTAAGAATCAAACTGACTTTTCATATAATGCTACAAAATGAAAGTATATTTCATGCTTTAAATGATTGTTTCTATATTTATGTAAAGTTAAATAACAAGTGAAATAGCTACTCATAATCAATCCTTTTCATGACTCTACATTAGTCTACTAAACGGCTATCCCATAACTGGTGTGTCTAATTTCACACTGTGGGACAGTTATTCCCATGCATGAGGCAGTTACTCTTGTTTCAGCTAGTACTAAGGCTCTGAGTTAGTTACATAAATTAACCTGTTTTGCTGTCTTTTTTGAAAATTAGTTGGTGAATTGCCAAACCAGTCATGGGTCAAGAAGGATGAATTTTAAAACAGCTAGGCAATTAGCTAAAATGGAACTAAATTCCAAAAATTCACATTTTCTACTACATCACTAAAGCTATAAGTTAGTAGAAAAATTAATTATAAGGCCTGTATCTTGGATTCTTGAGCTAAAAAAGATAAATAACATTCTTTACTTACCCGTGTATCGTAAAAGTTGAGGTTATTTTTATAACATGCATTTACCTCCATGGATAAAAGTTTTCTTAAACTTTAAAAAGAATTATAGAATTATAGATAATATAACATTTACAGGTTCTCACCTGAGTATAGAAGGGTAAAAATGTGATATGCAAGAAAGCCAATGTAATGGTTGCTTGAAAAATGGTTTTAAGGAGTCTAAAGCAGAATCATCCATGCCATGCTGAAAAGTCCTACGGAAATAAAAAATAATTATTTCAGAATACATAGAAAACATTAAGATACTTTTTATTTTTACTTAGTACTCAAAGGTTATGATTTTACACAAAATTGTATTGTGCTACAATGGACAATACACCCACTTCAACCACTGGAAATTTATGTCAAAAGGTGACTCAGAGGCCTCTATATAATAATCCTTACACTTGGAAAGGTGTGATAATAACATTTTCGCTTAATCAAAAAAACTCTCACTTCATAAAAGTTTTCAAAAATAAATGTATAACGAACAGTAAAATGAATACCTCTTATCTCTCTCTCCTCAAGCTGTACCCAAGAAATGTCAATCTTTTGTAATATTTGCTTTATTAATGTAAAAATATTTAGCATAAAGTTACCTCTTTTTACTTTTTAAAGATATTTATAAAAACCAAAAAATTAAGGAGATTTATAATTAATTTTGTTTGCTCCTAAAGGCCTACCAAAAGCTTATAAAAGAGACTTTAACTGTAAAATATATGACTATGATTTCAAAATTAGAATAATTTGGCCAGAATATCTGATGTACAATGATCTTTGGAGAAGTGACTATAGCATTTTTCTAGATTGGCCCAAACTCAATAATAAATCTTGAGGTAATAGGAAAGGAATTGTTACATAAACTCTTTAGTAGATAGCTTGGTTAATAAAGATTTTATAATAACAGGACACTGTATTTGCCTACATGGAGTTAAGAGTGTCCACTGGGAACATTTTAGAAATGGAATTGTTTGAAGTGGTACAATTTACATAAAGTACAGAAGCAATAGCAACTTTTGATAATATGTAGAATAGAATTCCATTTTGAAAGCCCATCCCTGTCTTTTCATTTCAACATCCTGCTTTTTTGTATCCTCGCATTTTATAAATTTGACCTGTTTTTCCCATTTGTCTTCCTAAGTAGAACACTTTTTAATTAAATATACTTAGATATTTGTCAACTTTTACTATGTCATCTCCTCTTTGAAAGCCATTTTTTTCTCATTAAATTTCAGAACAAAATTCCTTAAATGTCTTCAAGATCAGGCTGTCATATACATTCCATGTATTCCACTGTATGAACTAGACAGTTGGGCAGAAGCAAGTTCAGGATACCAGGATATGATTTCTATGGAGAATCTGGACTTTGTCCAGCATGAGAAATCATTTGAAGAGTTTATAGCATGGGAGTGATACCAGCAATTTTGCATTTTAGAAAAATCACTTGAGCATACTGATGAGAATAGCCTGAAAAGGATCAAGGCTGGAGGAGAGAGATAATAAAAGGTGATAATGCGGTAGACTGGGCAGAGGAGGACAAGGTCCTATGTAAGATGCAGAGGAAACAGCGAATAGGAAACAATTGCAAAAAAAAAAAATTAAATTAAATTAAATTAACAGAATTAACAAATTCATCTCCTAAGGACATATAGTTGGAAATAACAGGAGCAGGAAGGCAGAAAGAAGAGTTAAGGGAAAAAAAGAAGTCTAAGATGACTTGCAAGTATTTTCCTTAGTTTTAGATATGTTGTGGGAGATGCAGATACTTGAAATACATCCAGAGAGATACCTCAAATAGAAAGTTGGATTTATTAAACCAGCATATACGAGAGACATCTGAGTTGAAGATATTGATGTGGAAGTCATTAGCATAATGGTAAAGTCATGGGAATGTGTAAATTCACCTAAAGAGAGAGTGTAAAATGAAAAGATGGTCAAGGGTAGAACTCTGGAACACATCAATATTTAAAGATGAGGCGAGAAAAAGCACTCAAAACCAATAAGGAATAATCAGAGAAGTAGGCTAAGAGCCAGAAGAAATGGTTAATAACATCAAAAGCTACAGAAATATTAAGGAAATGGAAAGGCAAAAATTAGAATCAGCGATTGGGTATGCATTGATAACCGGCCCGTGTTGTTTGAGGGCAGGTACAGTGTATTGAGTGAATAGTAGGTGTAAAAGTGGAGACAATGAGCCCAAACTGTGTTAGGAGAGAAAAACAGTGGTAAAGAAAGAACAAATTTGTGATACAAGAGAGGCTTCAGGGAAAGAACCAGAAGATAGACTATTAAAAGACTAAGGTGGCAGGGTAGGACATAAATGTGGTCAAGAGCTCAGACAAAAAGGTTTGCTTTGATTGGGAAAAAGATATATTGATCGCCTATAAAACGATGCAGAGGTGAGTAGGGATCTGGATAATTATTAAGAATGAAAATGAGAAGTTCAAGTGCATTTATAATATTCTGGGTTTTCTCAGAAAAGTACAGGGGCAAGGCCATCTGCTAACCAACAGTGGGATAGGGTAAAATGGAGGGTTTGGCCAAAACAGAGAGGATGGAAAAGGGAGATACCCCGAGGAAGAGTGGGATTGTCAAAAGGTATAAAAGGACAGCTGAGTGATTTCCACCAGGAGTGTTCCACAGGCTGTGGGGGAGGGAGGTGAGGGCAGGGGCGGGGGAGAGAATGAACAGAGGAGGAACACGCAATAGCAAGGGAGCTAGGAAGATGAGGGTTCTGGTGTAATATGAGAAGAAATGCAGCAAGGGGTTTGGAAAGGAATGCAATTTCAAAGAAAGTGACAGATTAGGGGAAAAGGATGGGACAAGAGATAGGGGGCTTGAGAGAGCAGGAGGAAATGGAGACCATGGGATTATAGCCTCTGCCTCCTTTTCTGCCCACTTCTCTGAGTCCTTTGCATAAATCCCCATTTGTTCAGTTATCTGGAAGCCACCTTATTTTTCCAAGAATAAATACCTTATCAAGATTGCTCACTCTGTCATGTTCAGCTAGTCACTGTAGATTATTTACAGGCAGTGCATGGGCACATGCAGGAGCTCTGGAGCTGGACAGCTTGGGTTTGTAATTTGGTTGTGTTTTTTATTAGATGTATAATGTTGTTTTGCAATATATTTAGCTTCAGTTTTCTCAATTGTAAAATGGAGTTAACACCTCATAATAATCACCTCACAGGGTCAGTGTGATGATTGACATACGTGTATAAAGGATTTAGCAAAGTGCCTTATATATAATAAGGGCTCAACATATGTAAGGTATTATAAGTATGATAACAATAGTAGTAAATACTCCTTAAGAAGGTCAATGACCATTTCAAACTGACATGGAATTCCCAAGAGTCTAAATGGTTGCCTAGTTACAGTTTTATCCTCAAGATTAGAAAAATAATGGAGAATCTAATAATAATAGAATGGTTATTTGGTGCCAAAATTTCTTAGACTGCAAACCATTGGCAATATAATACTTCCCAGAACATTTCTTTTACCTAACCTCTTTTACTCCACTGATGATTTCTTAGTCATACTGGTAATAGTAAGGTTATTTGGCTATAAGAAATGTTATGGCAGATGTTTATGGTCTCATAGGGGGTGGGATCTGTATGAGCATTTAATTCCACAGCAAGATCCGAAATTAGTTTCATTATTCTGGAGAGTATAACAGGGTGAAAATTGGCCCACAAGCCTCAATGGGGGAATGAAATGATGAACCGGATATTAGATAACCTCTAATGATGTTTTGATATACAGTTAACAAAAAAGATGCTCTAAATAATTCATAATAGAGAGTAAATACAATTGTATGAGCTGCAGAATTATATTTTCTACCAGACATAATAGATTTTTGATATAGCAAATTTAAATACTCCTTTAAAAATAAGTAACTGTCTATAGGTTGAAGCAAAATACATGTACTCACATTCCCAAATTAACAGATTGTAAAGATAGCTTTGCTTATGGGGAAAAAGTGAATCTGAAGAAATTCCTTCCTTCAATGTCAACTAAACCAAGCTCCTCTCCCCTCACTAACATCACTGCCTCTGGTCTCTCCACACCATACCATTTGAGGACTCTATCCCAGATTCCAGCTCTTTTGGTTCTCTGATTTACAATTTACCTCTTCCTTTTTGCATTGAGAAATCTGATTGATTTCTTGGGATTATGTAGCCAGCTGCTAAATAACTCCAACAGACATAAAAAGTGAGAACATATGATAAGCTAAAGAGTGAGCTGGGTTTTATGCTTCTTTGTTGCCACTCCGCTTTTCACTGCCCTCCCAGGAGAACTGAGCCTCATAATGTGAAACTAATAGAATAAACCTCCAATATGGAATCCAGGCAGCCCAACGATGTAAGTTCCAAGAGGGTAGAAGGGTCAAGTCAGATGTCTTCTATCATCTGTGCCTACCACACTACCTGAGCCAATGGAGGTGTTCAATAAATAAAAATACCAAGAAAAGCACACGACTTCAGAAGAAGGAGAATTAGTTTGAAACTGAAATATTGAGACAGCACTGGAATATCTGAGGTAACCAAGGACATGTGAGCCTTTCCGATTGACCTAAAATCACAGACAACTAATTATAAATATGTAGAGATCACCAAATTCAATCTACTTCATTTTAGACATAATTCTAAGTTATTGCTTTGCTTTCATAAAACACTTAAGGAGTTGCCTAATATCATTAAGTGAGAGAAATCAAGGTAAGACACTTGGAATGAAATACGGTTTTCCTGCCCCACTGGTGAAAATAACTCTTCAAGGTTAGAAAATGATGATATTAAGTTATAGAATGACTGGCACAATGCTTGGTTTTATAGTAGGTACATAGTAAATACTGGTTAAAAAAAGAATGAATAGAAGGTATTGTCAGATACTTCTTAGTGGAAAGGAGGATAAATTTTGGGGCCATCTGTGAAGAGCAATCTTGGATCGTACACAACCAAGGGGTAGGTCGAGAACACAACATATGGTGGACAGATAGAACAAGACGTGATCCCTGAGTATAGAACGAGAACCATCTAGTCAAAGATTCAGAGCACAGGCCTTCTAAAATGTTAACCACTAAGTTTTACCAGTGTTTTACCTTATTAGTATCACACATAAAGCTGTTTGATTTTAGGTTTTTCTTTTTTTAAATAGAAGTTTCCCCTTAAAAATAATGTTAGCAACCAAAGGGTCCTATGATAAATGATTGGCTAAAGAAGTTGTGGTACATATATACAATGGAATATTATTCACCACAAGACGAGATGAAATAGAGCCATTTGCGACAACCTGGATAGACCTCGAGATAATCGTGCTAAGTGAAATAAGCCAGACAGAAAAAGTTGAAAACCACATGATATCACTTATACATGGGATATAAACCTAAAAGCAACATATGAACAGGACAAACAAACAGAGTCTCATAGACATGGACAATAGTGGTTATCAGAGGGTAGAGGAGGGAGATGGGGTAAAAGGGGTCGACTATGTGATGACATTAAAGAATTAAAAATAAATAAATTTTTTAAAAAATAAAGAAATTTTATCTCATGCCAGGAAAAAAAATATAATAATGTTAAGAGGGAAGGGGAACAAAGGGAGTCATTAGATCTAAACAAAATGGTAAGTGAAGAAACTTTACTTTCTGAATCATTTTATGTTCTTCCAGACACCTTTTTTTTACATTTTAAATATTTTTATTAATTCCATTCAGTCTTTATTTTAACAGCTTTGTTGAGATATATAATTCGCCAAAATTTATCCATTTTAAGTGTACAATTAAATGGTTCTTGTTTTATTCACAGAATTGTGTAACCTTTATCTAATTTGAGAACATTACCTTTAGCATCAAAAGAAATCCTGTACCCATTTTTAGCAGATACTACCCACTCTCCCTTTCCCTCAGCCCCTGGTAACCACTAATCTAGTTTCAGTCTCCATGAATTTGCCCACCCTGTACATGTCTAGTAAATGGAATCATATAACTTGTGTGCTCTTATGTCTAGCTTTTTTCATAACATTTTTGAAGTTCATCCCTATTGTAGCATCTACCAGTATTCCACTCCTTTTTATTGTTGAATAATATTCTACTGTAAGGTATGTTACATTTTGTTTATCCTTTCATCAGTTGATGGACCTTGGTTTTTTCCACCTTGTGCTATTAGGAAAAGTGTTGCTATGAACATTTGTGTACAAATCTTTGTGTAGATATATGTTTTAATTTTTTTGGTGTAAGAGTAAAATTGCTAGGTCATATGACCGTATGTTCAACATTTTATATATACATATTCTAATCTTAACATTTTGAGAAACTACCTGTTTTTCAAAGTTTGCCAGATATTTTTGAAGCATAACAAACAAAGTTTTAGTCCAATATGTTCTGTGTTGTGATTGAGTGAAACAGTTTTTTTTTTTTAATAAATAAATGAACAGGTGAGGAATATCATAACTTCAAAAGACCTAGTTTGAAAAAATCATTAGTTTGAAACCAAACTTTAGACTTAACATTGAAATAACTTGGAATTTAGTGTGATTCAAAAGCCATATTAATGACACAAAATGGACCCAAGATAGGTCTATTGTCCTTGGTTTAGTGATAGACATTCTGACCTATTTCTGATGATTTTAGCCTTTGCCCGGTATGTTGGCACTTATACAGAAATTTATTCTTCCATATTATTAAATGTTATAACATTGGGGACATCAACTTTCAAAAATTTTGAAAAAGCTTCCACTTTTAGGAGTTTTTATATGACACATTAAAACGTTTTTAATTTTAACATTAAAAATTTTACCAGACTTTCCTAAATTATTGAGGACAGATCTTTCATCCTGCTCATTGTTGTATCCCTTGTGCTTAATCTTTGTACTTAATCATACAGGGCAAAGGAGGCAAAGACATTTATTGACTTGAAACTAAATTTCATTTAACTAAAATTCCAAGAACTAATTTTTAATTTGCTAAAAAAACTAAACTAACCTAAAACTAACATTCTAGGCAAGAAAAATGCAATATATGAAACCACTGTCTGGGTGAACGTGTGAATGTGCATTGACTACTCTTCTGAATGTGTAGTTTAACTGCCTTTATGAAAGAACTACAAGTGAGACTCACTTTGGAAAATACATGGTGAATATTTCATGTTTCTGCAGGTCTCTTTCCCTAGAGAACAAACCTAAAGTACCTTTTACAACAGTCTAAAAGAAATCTACAAAGGAGAGTTAAAAAAGAACACATATTTTTGCAAACAGGTTTCATTCTTCCTGAAAAGATTTTAAAATCATGTATTCCTGCCCTGGGATTAAGTGGTCCTATGCAAAGCTCAGAAAGCAACATACATTCAGTTTATCTGTCAGAACTACTTGGAATAAAGGCAGTCACCATCTAAAAAGGCATATCACATAGTGACAAATGGTAGGTATAGTTTATAAAAAATTCAACACTTTCAACATCTGATTGTTATTTTTTACCAGTTCCTCAAAGCATACAGTTTAATTTTTTAATGTGAGACAGAGATACAGTTTTTTCTAAAATATGAATAATATGACAGCCTCATATCTTGTCTACGAAAAGAAGCTAAATAAGTCAATAGGGTTCTTGCAATGCATGTACATTTTTCCCTAGTTAGTGAGAACATGCTGCCCCGTAGATTTCTTTGCCAAGACAAAGCAAAATATATTTCAAAGATTAGATTTCCATTCCAGAAAAACAATCATAAAATTTAAATCAACATGAATGCATAAAATTTGTGAAAATTTTTATGAACTGAGAAATATTAAAAAAGAATTAAAGTACATGTAGATTTTTTGCTCATGCTTCAAAACAATGTAGCTGTTTTATATTAAGAAAAACCAGAGGCAGTGCTTCATGTAAAATGTTCTATAATCCAGGCTGAAATTAGCAATTTAAATTTGTCAAATGAGGTTACAGTGCAATATCTAATGCACAAATCACAGAGATTTGAGTACTTCCATAGTTGTTAAAAAAATGCATTGAAAGGCCACAGGTTAACACTAATGAATGTATGTTACATTATTATTATTAAAATATTCAATCTGTGATAATAATTTATTTGTTTTACAAATGCATTGCAGGGTTAAAACTTTTCTATTCATCTGTGACAAACCATGAAATTCAATATTGCTCACCATGACCAATCCATGAAATTTGTCAACTTTGTTCCTGATTTTCACAGGGCCTTCCTCTTAGATGAAATGACCCATTGAACTAAGAGCATAGCAATTTTTTTCATCTATGGTAAATCAGTTTAGTTTATTAGGATTTACTATGGGCTTCAGACCCTGAGCTTTTTATGATTATAAACCATTATGAATATTCTCAAATTTCTGGCAATTTTTCTGTTTCTCTCCCTTCTGAAAGAATTCTCCATTTCTAAAATTAGTTTTCGAGGTAGGGTGACAGAAGGCATAATATGTAAACAATGCGTTGGTTAAAAAGCAAAGAGTAGATGAAAATTATAGGACAATTGGAACCAAGGTTGTTAATTACTCTTAGAGCGTCTAACACAAAAGCCTCAAAATTTACTGAAAATCAAGATTTATATGTTGTACTTACCAGAATGTTAAGAAAGGAATACTTAACCTAATTTATCATAAGAACTAGAAACACTGCATGTCTAACTTTCACTATCTAAAAAATAAAAATATGCAATTACCTAGTTTTTAAGATAAAGTGACTATTTGGAGGAGATTTAAACAAATTACATTAATATTTTATTATAAGACCTACTGCAACCTTTTCTATATTACAAATTTGAATTAAATAAACCAGAAATAAGTCAGAAAACTGTTCAAAATTTTTAATTTTTTCAAAATCTTACTTATTTAGCTAAATAAAATATGTCAACATTTTTAAAAAGTGCTATTCCTATTTTCACTTGCCATTACTAGCTCAGACACTAAAGTCTAATACTAAAAAGGTGAATCTATGGTAGATTAACTGACAATATAAAACTATTAGGTCTCTTCTAGATTTGGACATATTTTAGAATTTTTTTTTATTAGAGCAAATCACTTTACATAAAATTAAAAACAAAAATATTTTAAAAAAAGCAAAACGCCATTAGATATGATTTTATTTTTCATAGAATTTCAAGATATAGCTGAAATAACAATGCGATTAATATTATTTGACCATTTAAAGAATTCAAATAGTGAAGCTCAAAATGACCCTGATTGTTTTGGAGCCTTATCAACCGAATAGGATTGACTGCTAGAGATATGACACAGTATTAGGACTAAATGGCTTTGAGAATGAAGAAAGCCCTATTGGTTAGTGTTAGTTTTGTAAAATGGCCCAATTCACAAAATCAATGCAGTCCAAAAATTTCCTACTTACTATTTTAAAGAATTCAATAAATAATATGAAAATAACTTGGTTAGATCATATTATTTTAATACATTATAATAGCTAAAAAGAAAATATATTTGATACTTACTGATATAATTCAGTTAATGGTGAAGTCAAAATGACTAATGTTGTAAACAGATTATTACAATGGGTATGAATTTTAAAAATTTTGTCATCTATATACTCATGAGGACTTAAAAGTTTCTTTACAGATGTGCAAACTGACCATAACATGTTCTCAGTGCATATTAAAATTGTTGTGACATCAAGTCTGTTGGAAAGAAAAAGAAGAAAATTTTTAAACAAAATTGTTTTTCTGCTTGATATATACTCTATCATCTATATCTCTTGTATTAAACATAGGTAAGAATAGAAATATTTGGTTAGATACCAGAGCTTCAGAGATCAAAGAAAGAGAGCATCAAAGACAGGTTTTTAGTTTCCAGGTGTAAAATGACACATAATACCGTTATCTTCCATGGGTAGTGAGGTCTACAATAGTGAAGCTTTAGGAATACTTTTAAAAATATATGTTTGTTTTGCATTATCAGAATAGTATTTAAGAGTTTCAAGTAATTTTCCTTGAAATTATATTCTGCAAAAGAAAAGCCAGATTTAAAAGAAAATGTGCTATTATCCACATATATATGATAAGTAACAATTTGATGGCAGAACAATTTTCCTCATCCAAGTATAAGCTGTCAAAGAAAGTTACAAGGCTGGGTCATGTGTTCTCCCAGCAAGTGAGAGATGAGAAAAAATGACACCAGAAGTACTAACATAGAAATATATAATTTCAGAAGTTTCCAATATTAAATAAATTTTTGGAAAATATACTATATTATTTACCTCATTTATAAATTTATTTATCTGCTTCTATCTTTATTAAGTTTTAATAGGGATCCAAAGATCTGTTTAAAGATTATTTTGGTATATGACATTTTACAAACCTCAGTTAATTCTCCTCTTTTTTCTTTTAAATTCAGTGTTAAAAAAATATAAGATGGAAATTTTGAAGTGATAAGAAAAATAAGTTCAAAGATCTTGTAAAATAATATTATGGCTTCAAATTTATTATATGTACAATAAATTTATACATACATTAATAATATATAACATTATATATCATATGTATGGTTTTGGTGATTTGACATTTAGAGGCTACTGGAATACTAAAAACATTAAAAATCACCTTTAGGAAGGTTTGATTGTAGTTTGCATCTACTTACTCTAATTGCTAATTAAACAATTACAAATTCAAGATATATGTATATACATACACACAAACACTTACACACCAGCATAATATGATTTCCACACTAATACTGGTTTAACATTCAAATATTTTACTTAGAGAAACTAGAAGAAATAACTCTAGCTTTGCATGTCATTTTTATGTAACTACTCAGAAAATAAAAACCAAAAGTCTCTACAGTACAATTATTTAATTAAATATACTACCTATTTCATGAGCTAATAGTAAATCTGATTTCACAAACATCTCATAAGGACTTGCCACCTCATAGTCAAAAGTGATTTGTACTATATAAGGAAAAGAATGAGGTATTCTTTGCTCTAAAAATGGAATTTTCCATCTATTCTTCAGAGTTCAATTTTTTAAAAATAAATGCTTCGTCAGTAATTCAAAACAGCCTGTGCAAAATACTATATTTATGAAACACAGTAGCAGGACCTAAATGCCCTTCAAATACAGCAAGCATGCTCTATAAGAACATATTCAGGGAATGATTCCTACTGCCAAAGAAAAACAAAACAAAACACGAAAGAGGCCTCAGGTCTGTAGGTTCCTCCTAAAATATATCTATATGTACCTATATCTATATATATTTAAAAGGCAGACCTTAATCACATTAGTCAGAATATTTATTTAAAAAAGCCTTCTCGTCATAGAGACCATTGTTATCAGGTAAGCATGTTTTTGTAATATTCATTGTCTAGATAATTTATGGAATTGGTTTATAATTCGGTCCTTAATTTGATACTCAGGAATTGTTGCTTATCATTTTCTGTGATTTCACATTTTGTTCAACTGGCTTTTACTAATACATAATGAAAAGAAAGAAATAAAGAAAAAGAGGAAAGAAGTAATTAGAATATATTAAGGAGAAAAATGATTAGACAAAGGAGTTTCCTTAATGAAGATTAACTACAATATTTAAAGGCTTTTAAAAAAACCTGAAAAACTACAATTATCGGCTGCTTAGAATCTCAAAGCCAAATTGACTGCTCTATCACAACAATGCTTTTTTCCTCCATTTTGGGACTTCAATTTTCTCTCTTTCTCTATCTATCTATCTATCTATCTATCTATCTATCTATCTATCTATTATAATATATATTAAACCTAGATTGCAATATATCTTGAATCATTTTTTAGAAACAAGTGGATTCTATATGCAATTTTAAGAAGAGAAAAGCTTAGTTATTTGATTCAAGTTCCACATTTCCACTTAAATATCTCAAGAAAACTGAATATGATTTCCTTTCAGATGTTAGAGACATGTTAAATTTACAAGAAATTATGTCATGAGATTCATAATTACATTCTTCTTTATACCAAATTGTAATAAAGTTTTCTTGAAAAGCAATGGTTTTTACATCGATTACCTTATCTGTGGAGTTCTCTTATAAGTTGGATGGGCCCGAGCATATCTGGAGGCCAGTAGACCCAAAGATTTCTCCAGGACTTCTGCTAACATCTCCTGGGCTAATTTAGGGGGCAGAATGGTCCAGAGATCATGATGAAGAGACCAGAAGAAATAATGCCACATCTGGAGTGAGAAGGAGCATCTTTCCCCCTGGCAAAATTACCACACATTAAACAATAGAACTGAATCTTCCAAAATGTCAAAAGATTGCTTCCTGTGAACCCAATTAGTTCAGGCTGAAAGGAAATAGGTGGAGAGTTTGACACACTAGATGACCAAGAAAGATTTTTGACAAGATGTAAAACATCCTTACTGACAAAGGAACATATATTTTATTTCAACTACAAGACTAGATATTCCAATGCAAATCCAGACCGCAAGCGTTTAACCTAGCATATCTTTGATTCACCTACTCCTGGTCTACAGTTTAAAATTTACTTTAAACAATCAGCTTTATAGCTGCTAAACAAGTCATGCTAGTTTAGCTAGTGGACTGTTTCTTCTAAAATTAAATTTTAATTATTTAAATTAAGTATTATATTTTTCTCAGACTATTAGCATCACTGAGATAATTTCACATATATTCAGATTTCACATTATAATGAAAATGATAGGAGCAAAAATTAACTTACATACTGTATACTTATCAACATGTGTGAAACCAAGGGGGATGGGTAACTGTTGAAGACTATTACATTAAGCTATTTTATCCATGGAGTTTTAATAACGACACTACCGACAGATAATACAATAGTCTGATTTAACAAGATTTTGTAAAGCCTAGGCAGATGCTATCATTATTTCTTATTATTTTCACAGCACTTCATACTTCCAAGGAGCCAGATTTTCATTCCCTTCCTTCCCCTTATAGACCTCTTCCTGTGTGCCAAATTTTCCCTGACCACAGGCAGAGACTCAACAATGGCCAAGGCCAAGGGGAACAGGCAGAAATGAGAAGGTAGCCTCAAGTGATTTACAAGCATTAATTAGTTAACATGCTCACAGGGAGGTATGCTAGTAATTTGACCTCATTTTCTTCAAACCAGATTAAAAGATTATTTGAAATAGGAAGAGTAGAATGCATTCTTCAAACATTATCCTAACTATATAACTATATCAAAAGTTAAACTAGTAAAACTTCCCATTTTATCTCTAAGTAATCCTTTTTGACTTAAAATTTCTGCTTTGCGCACTATGTATTTTTCTCAAACAAATATCATCTAAATAAAAATCTGTTCTCTTATACCAAAAGTGAATACTTATGCGTATGCTCCTATTAGTGTTTTCTTTATGCATAATTCTTCTGGTGATTTCTTTGATTACTAAAATCTTTTTTGGTTACTATTTAATGATAATTTATAGTTATCTATTGGCTTTCAAATGGAGTTTATAAGTGAGTAGAATTGTATCCTTGGGTGGGAAACGTGGACATCAAATTTCAGAGTCAAATGCAAACTGGAGGGGACTTTGACCACCGGCTTCTGACTTTCTGACTGTATGTATCAAAACTGTTTAAGAAAAAAAATTACAAAATTAATGAGGAGTAGCAAAATGATAGTTCCTTAAGCTTTCTTTATTGTGTTATGCAATAAAGAATACTTTTAAAAATTTCCAAAAGTAAGAAAGAAGTTTTAAAGCTCAATTTTCTTATACTTTAGGTGTATTTTAGTTAAAGCAAAGCTGCCTCAGCTGATATAAAGACTAATATGAATAATTTACACTAACTTTTCCCATGGCAATGGATAGGTTTATAATAACGGTCAACATAATTTCTCATAGTTTTTAAAATATTTTTTAAAAAATTCCTTGCAATAAAGAGAAAATAAAAATAATTTATACACACAGATTTCTTCTTCTAAAAGTGAAAAAAAATATTTTTAATATAAATAAAAATTATTTTTAATATAAATAAATAAAAATTATTTATTTTCAAAATATAAATTTCAAGTTTATATTCCAAACTGGTCATCATTCTCACGATTCTCTTCAAAACGTGTGTAACTTCAACGTATGTAAGGGTTTTCATTAAACTAAATGTGATTCATTTATTTTTCTGACCTGTTTCTCTATTTCTTATCATTGCAAAAGTCCTCTGATAGTAAACATCTGTTATTTTTGTAGACTCACTATAATGTAAACAGATGTGAGTTTTTATTTAGATTATATATCAGGAAACAAGCAGCTGGGTTTTATTATATAGCCACTCAATATTATCTTGAACAGACAATTCTTTATTCTTTGACTGTTGGAAAACACAAGTTGCTAAAATTGAGCAGATGTCAACTGTACTAAGTGCTTAATTTTAAACATGTAATCTGAACACCCACTGTGCCATCCGACCAGCACCTCATCAGAGATACCAAACTCTTCGACTCTCTCAAACTGACAGTTCAGAAAGTGGAAATAATGTATCTAGGGCTCTCTTGATATCACAAAACATGAACAAATGTTGCTCCACATCTTGTAAATTTGTTCACTATTTCTTTACTATACACTGCCCATGGCAATAGGTTCCCCTGAGATCTCTATCCTGCCGTTTGCCTTCAGTCAGGCAGATTTCATCTCCTTTCCTCTCAAAACGGCCCTGCCAAAAAACTAGTCCTGTTTTACAAGTCAGTTGGAATAATGGGGAGAGGAGGAGAAAGGGGTTCAGTGAACAGGATAAAACCCTGTCAGGTAACTCCAGTTGTCAAAACATAAAATCTGTGCTATTTTTAGAAGGTCCTTATTTTTGGTAAATAGAAAAGCAGTAATCACTTTATTTTTCTGAGCATAAATAACAACCACTAACTCTGCAATTAAATTGTAACTACTGACCATGTAAGTATATGGAAGCTACAGTACTGTGTAATCACAGGGTAACTATCTTGTTATTTCTGTCTTTGAAGCTAAAGCGTTGTCATAAGATCTAAGAACCACATGTTACATAGTAATTTGTTTTTCTTGTTTTTTTTTTAAATCTTGATAACTTCAATAACAGGTTCTCAATGCATCTACTTATTATTTATACTGTACAACTCTTCTAGCTACCAATTTGCATAAGAGGAAACATAATACCTCTATGTTGGACAGATGATACCTGTTTTTTCAATGAAAACATCATATAGAATTGCTCATTAGTATACTGACACATTGAAATAGTTTGAAACATGAGATGGATTCATTTTCAACCTCTCTGTTTACCTCAAGGCAAATAAGGAAGCTGTGATGCTGCCAAGAGAGGGAAAGACCAATACTTTCATTCTTATCTCAGGCTACCAGCTGTACTATACCACTTTCTCATTTTCATTCTGCTCACTTCTGTTTGAAGTATGTCAGGTTTGGAAAATTCTATATGGACTCTTGCAAAAAGAAAAACTATCTGGGAAGGGCCTCTAAAGGAGAGATGAAATGGCCTTAGAATAAGTGGAAAGTCCTTTTAAAGAGGTTCTTATTAGCTACTCTGCTCTGGTGTGGCAACATTTATTATATTACTAACTCTGGCACAAACAGAGCCACAGGACCTTCAACATCAGGGAGGTGACAAGAGTGACTTGGTTGAATACAATTCCAGTCTGTTTTTCAATACTCCATAGTGATTAGGACAAGCAAGAAAAACAAAAACCATAGGCTTCAATCTAAAGGAAAGGGTAGATGAGACTAATGAAGCTAGATTTGACTGACAAAATTTTTAAAACCCCGATTATCTCTTATAAGATATAAAAGTCTCACCCTGCCCTGAAAGCAACTTGGAGGAATTTCAAATATTGTAGCTAATGTATAATCAATGGGATTTAGGGGAAGGGAAAATAATGAAGCCTGATGATGAATAATTTTTACTAACTCTGGGTTTGGTTGCATTGGTAATCATTAGGCTTTAATTCAGTAGAAATTTGGGATTTCAAAACACAGGCTAAATGAAAATAGGTAAGCTATAAATGATCAGATGGTTCCTAAAGCACACTCATAAGAAAATACAATGACAAGGAAAAAAATAAGTATAAAGAATAAAGCAGCTTAATAAAAAAATATTTATCAAACATAGATTGAAATACATAACAAGAAAAAAAAAGTGCAAGAATACCTATAATTGGTCCCTTTGGAAAAAATACAAGGTTATAGCATTTTGGCATTGTTATCTCTTAGAATTTTCATTTCATCCCATTATATTTCAACTTATCATATAGCACTGAAACACTGCAGCTCAAATTAAGTTATTTTTACTTTTAAGCAGAAGGAGAGTTCTGATGTCTAATTATTTCAGGTTTTTAAAACAGTGTTTTTCCTAAGTACAAATTCAATATTTTAAAAATATTATCCTAAAGCCTTCGTGTGTTAGTAATGCCAAGCTCATGTTTTCTAAATTAGCCAGAAAGCAGGTAGGCAGTAAAACATATTTGTGTAAAAAGAAAGGATAGTAAACTTAACTTCACACCTCATAAAAAGCTTTGTAGTCATCCCAGTGGTGGCTCTCAGCATCCTGTAAAATGCTTGTAGCACAAACTCTGACGCAGTAGTCCGTAACCTGAAACTGTAGAGTGTTGATGAATTCCTGATATCGTTGGACAGGCACCAGGAATATGGGTCTGTTCAGAGGGAATGATCAAAGGGACAGAGATTTAAGGTCTGTGCAGTAGGAGGTAACAATCTCAGTACTACAAATGGTTTTGATTATTAGATATCAATCATTCATTTCCTCCTAATGCTTAAGTCTGCATTCACATTCACTTTCCAAAAAAAAAAAAAAAAAAGCTGGTCTTTGTTTTTGCAAGTCCTTTGAAAATGTACATCTGCTGTTCCACAAATATGCACTTCAACTTGAGACAAACTGCATTGTCAATATATCATTCAAAAATAAAAGTATTCTTTGTAAGCCTATTATTAGAGAGCAGTGCATTATTTAGGCATTAGGTTATTGTTATTACAGAGAACACATGCATTTGTCAGAACCAACTTTTATAAAGCTATCACACCTCTCACAAACTCTTTTTATTTTAAAAATTGTAATTTTGTAGATGTCAATTATCTCCTAAACTGTTTTAAAATATTCAACAGAAATAAAATGATTTCTGGCACATTTTGTTTATAAATTTAATTATGAATCACAACATCTGACTGCTTATGAGAATTAAAGAAATGTCACAGTTATATCCTACATCAAGCCAAATTTATTTTACTTTATCTTTAGCTATTTATGTTATGTTTTCTCTCATAACTAAGGAACTGCAAAGGCTGAATAAGTAATATAGAATAGATTCTTGGGTTCACACTGGACTGCCGGGTCCACATGTTCCCTTTGCAAGGGGCCACACTATCTTCTAGAGAGTAAAATAGGGTAGTCAGAAAGACCATGTGATAATATCTGTGGTCATTTTAATTTTATGTACAGAAAACATAGAATCACTTTAGACTACTAATACATAAGAATTAACACTGACAAATGCTTCCTTCTTAAATGTTAAGGGTAGTTTATTAAATCGATGTTCTAAAATATGTTTACATTAGTCAACAGAATAGACTGAAATGTATTTTTTTTCTATGTTATTCTAACTTCTTGTAGGTTTAGAAACAAAAGAGAGAAGTGCGTATTTCACAACTGTGTTATACAAGGGACAAAAAAGGTTATTTTTCCTCTTCAGCGTAGTCAATACAAAGTACCTCACATGGAAAGAGTTTGTTTGGTTATGTCATAACAGCATTCATAAAATTATTGCTCTAGATTAGAATATGGAAAATGCATGGGTCTTTTGAGTGAACCATTAGAAAAAAATATCTTTCTTACTATTTATGTTTCTGGTTTAATATATCCCATGTTTTACCTTTTTGACATTTCCTAGTCAAGACAAATGAAAATATTTCACCATGTTAATTATTATTTTCTCTTTCTTAAACATTACCATCAAAATTTCACTCCTGTGATATACAAAGAGCACGTGTTACTATACGCATGGACGTCAATTTAATTTAAATGACACTCACTTCTTAGTATTTTCTTTCATCAGATTATCATATTGAGTAAAATGCTGGAAGACACACACTGCTGTGGAGAGCAGTACGTGCAAGTTTTTCAGGGGTGCTTTGGAAGGAACCTCCTTGCCTCTCTCTTGCAGTCTCTCCAGGACAGCTGTTGCCACTTTATAACAGGCCTCCACAAAGTTTGCTCTAATTTCCTGAAAAGAATCATCTCTGCATGCCAGAGCCAGTGGAAGCATTGTGTCAAGTTTTTCCATGATGTCAGAACAAAACTAGGGAGAAATAAATGTAGCACCAAGTTATTTGTACTCTGACAGCACCATGTAATTTATGTACAGGGGAGTCAAATTCCTAAATAATGAATTTGGCATCAAACATAAATATGATGATATAACTTTATAGTAATCAATTTCTCAGTTGTAGAAAGTTAAATGTTTTATGTCAAATAAGGAAATACCGAAATGATGCTTCTCTATATATAACTTTCAAACTTTATGCTTACCAGACATTATGAAAAGCTCATAAAATAGCTTTGCATGACAATACTTTTATTTGTAGTTAAATACGTATCCTTGATATTAACATGATTGCATTAGTTTAAAATTTTTTTAATTTTCTTTTGCTAAATTTTCTTTTGCTAAGATTTTTTAATTAATCACCACATGTAAATAAGGTCATGTCAGTTTAAATTAATCTAGAAGCATCAAAAACAATCTCCTGTAGCATCTTTTTATCGGTGAGGAGTCAGCAACTTTTAGAAGTAATGCCTGTCTACTTCTTAAGAGAAGTCAAAACTTGTCTCTACTTAGATTAGCCAAACGTGTTCTCTGGGTAATGTTCTGGAGCCTCAGCGTGGCAATACCAGAATAGGAGGTTATCTTTAAGAACTCTTTTAAAAACATTTCAATCATGGGTTGCTGAACTCATTGTGGACTTAATACTGAGTAACAGTTTTGACCTATTTGCATAATTACCTATTATTTTCTCAGTGTATTCTGTGACTCTCAAAGCACATATAAATATGTAAGACTGACGCTAATGAAACAGAATATTCTTTAAGGCATAAAAACAGATTTAAAAGTTGCCCAAACCAATAAAAGACAGTAACTCTAAATTTCTCCTGAAGTCATTCAAAGGTATAGCCCAAACAATAGACATAAGGAAAACAAGATGGCAACAAGTCTAAGTTCTTTTTGTTAGTAATGGCCCACAATACTAGAGAAGAAAATTGGTATTACCAAGTGTTTGCCAAGAGGCTCCATCATTTTTCTACAAGTTCCCTTTCAATGGCTTATATATTAAAAAAAAAAAAAAAAAAAAAGCCTCTTTATGCCAGTCTACCGTTTTGCAGGATTTCACTTGGTACTTGCCTTTGCAATTTTCTTTGGTCGGTCCTCCTCAGGAACCATATGGCTATCTCGCCAAACTTGTTGGACATTTACAAGGTTCATAGCATAGGTCACAGCTGAAGACCTTTCATTCTGTTCCTGCTGGAGAATTTTTAGGGAAAAATCTTCAATCACTGTTGTTATACAATGTGCCATGGGAAGAGATATTTCTTTAAATGCACTTCTCCAGCCAAATTCTAGGAAAGTAGCCTGAAATATAAATTTATATGGCATTATATTAATTTTAACTCACCAACAAGTGTTTCTATTGTTATAGATATAAAATTATTGCTTTCATTCAGCATGTCGAATATAGGTTTTTTTGATAAGCTGTAAAAGCCATTCTTACAACCTGAAATATATTACCCAGTGAATAAAGCAATATACAAAAACATGTACATTCTTTAACACACAGTAATATCCTGACATTTCATTTTAATTCATCAGTGAATTTAATCAAAATTTTTTTCAAAATTTAATCTCTTAAATATAGTTCAATAAAACCATCTTATGAGAGCTGAAAGTTATACTTACTATTTATCACATAAAGCAAACTTTAAATTCAATATATTTAATAAAGTCTAAATTAGATTTTATAGTCTTTTTTAGAGTTTATTGTTAACAAGTATTGCAGCATGACAGCATTTAATATTCAACCTTTTATTTCTTTTTCACTCTCAGAAATCCAGATAAGCCAAAAAATAGTAATAAATATATTTCTCAGAGAAAATAATACATCACTGCACCTTCCTGGATCTTTACTTTAGAATTTTATTTAGTTTCTCCACTCATAGAGTGGTAAGTGGCACTACTTTTGTTCCAGGAAATGAAAAATTAAAATTATCTGCATTACCCTGTGTGGGAGGAATGGGAAGTTTGGGGTGGAGGCTGGTGTTATTTTCTTTTATTCTTTTGGTCTTTGTCTCACATAGCAATATATTTATGAATGTATATTTTCCCCAAGTCCTCTTATGTTCTCTAGTACTGAAAACATTATGGGTAGTAGGCTGAACCTGTGCTTAGAATTAAACTTTCCCTGTTTTCATATAATCTTGTTTACAGTAATAATTTACCTACTGCCAACTTCAGAAGACTCCAGGCTCATATCTCTGTCCTAAATTACTTATTTTTTAATGGAACCCAGTTTTTTTGTCAAGAAAAAAACTAAAAGAGCTGAAATTGGTTGATTTCTATGGTAACTTTCTCAGTCCTAAAAATTACTGAGATTATGATCATTAACTTCATTTTCTTGTACAAACATCCCACTCAGCATTAATTTTATGCTTTGTGTATATACTGTATAAAGTATTAAAGGTGATTCTTCTCGAACTAAAATCTATGATTCCATGATTCCTTCTATAATCAGAAAAAGTGGCTCTTGTTCTCATTATGCATATAATTAAGTTGTAATTGAACTTTCTAAAATTTCTTTGGACTTTTAATATCATGGGGCTGGAAAACACATCTCTCGTCTTATTTTTGCATAAAATTATTCACTATTTGAATCTACTCAGCTCATATAATCTCCTTCCTTATAAGTGAAACTTTAGAAATGTCATGGACATAGTCCCATACTATAATAGTATTTCTTTGGGACATATTTATACAGAAATGTAAAAAGGAAACCACCTCCACAAAAATTTTAAAAATAACAACAAAACTCTGGTTTTTATCTTCCCATCAGGACATATCTATTCATTAAAATTATTCATTCGTTCATTCATCCAAACATCCAAGGAAATATATCCTGGTAAAAATTGCCAGTATTACCATGTAGTGACGTGTGTGTGTTCGTGTGTGTGTGTGCAATGATAATTACCTTGGCCCATGGTAATTTATACATAATTATAATATCTCATTCCATCTGATATCTTGTTCCATTTTCTTTTCCAAATATAAAAAAACCAAGCACATTAATAGCTGTTCTTAAAAAGAAAATTAAAACCTTTACTACTGAAATGTCCTCCTAGAAGTCTATTTGTTTTCATGAAATATTGTTTGTTTCCTTCTACTCTTTCCATATGATGTGATTGGCACTAAAAATATTCCAGTTAGAATAAAGAACATTTACTAGTTGATCAAAGAAGGAGGAGGAAACAATGTGGCTTTCTGTTCTGTTCACAAAGTAAATACCTGTTGAATCCCTTCTTTCATCACTTAATGCTAATTTCTTTATACCTACTCTGATTTTTGGTTAAAGTATAATGTATAACTTTTCATTTTCCTGATTATTTTCTTTGCTTTCTAAGTTGAAACTGTTAAAATTCTGTGTTCTTTTGCTTTTTGAAATGTTTACCTATTATATCAGTCAAGATCCATTCAGAAAACAGAAATCACTCTAGGTATTTCAAAAGAAAAAAATTTAACTGGATGTTACCAAGGTGATAAAATTTTGAGGAGCCAAACATTGGTTATGAAGTAAAGACAGCTATTAATATAGCAGGAAGCCACTACCATTCGTGGGGCTGGAGGAACAAAGCAAGGGGACTATCTATGGAAGTCTAGTTACTGGGGCCACCAGTCAAAGTTAAAGGTAAAGTGGACCTGCCAGGATGAACTGAAACCATGGAGGGAGAACTGAGTGGTGGGAACAGGGCCTATAGAAGAGTTAAAGGAGTTATGGATACAGAGAGAGGAGAAGAAATACTCTGGTTTTCTCCAACATCTACCCTCCAGGTCTTCCATCAGTGCTTTTCAGTGGCCAAACCTTCCCAGAATCCAGAAAGCAAGGAAGCCTGGAAGGGAAAGAGTGGTAATGGATCTGAGAACAAACAGTTACATGGTATATACACTAAAATAAGAAGCCAGTTCAAACTATTCTTTCTTTTTCCTTTCCTTTTTTATATCCATTTTCACCCCTTCTCAACAATTATCTACAGTCCAAATTCTCAAAGTGTAGATGCTGAGTTGGGATGAGAACGAAGACTTCTTCACTTCTAGTTCCCTACTCTGTCCATGGAATCAACTGTACAAAGAGCAGCCTCCACAAAATTCAATTTTTGTCAAAGCTTATAAGCCAATTTTCAATTGAGAATTATGTTTGCGTGTGTCAAAGGGTAAAACTCAAAACATTTTGATTCGTAATGGATTCATATACATATGATGATGGTATTATATATAATAAAGAAAGACCACCCTTTAATTCAGCACTTACCTCTTTTACCGGTAGCAATTGCTCTGAAGGATTACTGATTTCATTTCTTTGGGTTTCTCCCTTATAGCTTCTGTATTGGATGTGTCCAAAATTCCTAAGTGATAGAAAAGAAAACAAACACACAAACGTACATTAAGAAAAAGAAACCATACTAGGTGAAATTAATAAACTCAGGTTAAAATTAATTATATAGAAAATCTCTGTCTATAGTATATATACACATACATACATATCGAAATCCAGAAAATATAGTCAACAAAATGTAGGGTGATGTCACCATTACAATGATGACAGTATCAAAATATACAGAGTCCTTTTCCTTTCAAACATACAACTTGATAAAATTTATGTGCTATTTATTTCATATTTGAAGTACATACATATATCTGTAAAATATAGATCCATTTATCATTAACACATTTTCATGTTGATAGTGTAGGATAAGTTAAGAGCACAAAGAAAATATTAATTTCCTTGTTCATGTAAACCGTTAAGTTCTAAAGTGTTGCATTTAAAAACAGTTGGTGTTCTTTAGCACTTTAATACTTTTTTCGAAACAAGAAAGAACAAAAGTACATGGATAAACATCAGCATTTTAGAAAAAATTACACTCAGAGTATAGCAATCATTCATTGGAAAACCACAAACACTGGGATAGATAAGAAATAATTTGTAGCTCCAAAAATGGAAATATTTTCTCGACTTTTGGTTTTAGAATTAAGGAACTCTTCTCCCTAGGGGAAAAAAATAATAAACCTACAAAAATATAATAAATAAATATGCCAAAAAGAAATCTTTCCACTTTTTCATTAAGGTTCTATTAATTATATTTTAATTCGATATGAATGAGTTATCACTTGTTTCTTGCTTAGACTTGATACATGATGATGAATTATAACTATTACATAATTTTTTTTAAAAAAATTTAAGAATCTTAAGAGTCAGTTTCTCCTTATGTCTTGGGCAAACAAATTTCAAAATCTGAGTCAAGCTTCTGATCAATATAGTCATTTAGAAGATGTATGCTTTTTCTGTTTTTTTTTGTTTTTTTCTAAATATTTGGTTCTGTGAGCTTAATCGTGAGTGATTTCTAAGTAATACAATTCACAGAAACATTCCCTAGAGAGGAAAATATTCTATTTGATAGAGATAACATCCTTTTGGGAAATTTTATCAGAGTTTATCTGTTTTAAGGAAAAGTTTTCTTCATCTTTTCTTAATAATTTAGGATTTGTGAATACTTTTGAGAACCTAAATAACATGATGGAACACTCCAACCATTTAGTCCATGTAAATGTTCACACACACACACACACACACACTCAAACACTACTGAGGGTTACCAGGCCCTCTTGTAAATTGCATTCATGAACCTCAAGGGACCACAGACCGCAGTTTAGGAATCCTGCTTCATTTCTCAACACACATCACAACATAAAGAAGGTTTTAGATCAATGTTTTACATTTAACCTAAAATGCTTTCTCTATGGCATGCATTTTATTATGTCTTTGTAAGAAGATGGTATTATAAATAAGAATCAATTCTAACATTGAAATAAAATCCAGATTAATCAAAGATTTTTAAATAAAAAAAGAAAACTATAAGATACTAAAAAATTCGAAATATTTTTTCAAAAGGTCTGTGTAGAGAAGACTTTTCAGGACACTAAGTGCAGAAGCCATAAAACAATTCTGCATAACAAAGTATCATTAGCAGTCAAAATAGATATGACGAACTGACTTTGCACTTTCAAAATGTTCACACTTTTTAAAAAAGTTAACAGACTCTAGTTTTTAGAGCAGTTTCAGGTTTACAGCAAAATTGAGTAGATAGTACTGAGTTTCCATAAATTCTCTCTCCCCCTGTCCTCAGTTTCTTCTATTGTTAACATCTTGCATTGGTGTGATATATTTGTTACAACTGATGAAACATTATTGATAGATTATTATTAACTAAAGTACATTAGGGTTCATTCTTTGTGTTGTGCAGTTCAATGGGTTATGCCAAATGCATAACGTCATATATCCACCTTTGTGTATCATACAGAATAATGTCACTGCTCTAAAAACCCCTGTGTTCCTCCTATTCTCCTCTCTTGCTCTTTCTATTCCCTTAACAACTGCAGGTCCTTAAACTGTCTCAATATTTTTGCTTTTTCCAGAATGTCATATAGTTGGAATCATATAGTAATTAGCCTTTTCAGATTGGCTTTTTTCACTTAGCAATATGCATTTAAAATCCTGCCATGCTTTTTTGTGGATTGATATCTCATTTATTTTTATCACTGAATAATATTCCATTGTATTGCTGTACCACAGTTTATCAATTTACTTAGGGAAGAACATCTTGGTTGCTTCTGGGTTTTGGCAATTACAAATAAAGCTGCTGTAAACATTTGTGTGCAGGTTTTTTTGTGGACAGAAGGTTGCAATTCATTTGCACAAATACCTAGGAGCACAATTACTGGATCATACAAGACAACATTTAGCTTTGTAATATATAACCAAGTTGTTTTCCAAAAAGGCTATTCTATTTTACATTCTATCAGCAATGAATGAGAGTTCCTGTTGCTTTAACTCCTTGCCAGAAACTGGCGTTGTGTTTCAAATTTTGGCCATTCTCATTGGTGTGTAGTGCTATCTTCTTGTTTTAATTTGCATCTCCCAGATGACATATGATGTTGAGCATCTTTTCATATGCTTATTTGCCATCTGTGTATCTTCTTTGGTGAGGTGTCTGTTCAGATCCTTTGCTCATTTTTTAATTGAGTTTTTTGTTTTCTTATTGAATTTTAAGAGTTCTTTGTATATTTTGGATACAAGTCTTTTATCAAATATATGTTTTGTAAATATTTTTCTAAGTCTGTCCCTAGTCTTTTCATTTTCTTAATGACCATACCTTTTTACTTGGCAATTCCATTTTAGAAATTTACCACCCAGTTATGCATGTGCACATATAAGACATAGGTCAAGGAAATGTGCCATATCACTGTTTGTGGTAGCAAATGGACATGAAAAAAGGACCCTCAATGTCCATCAATGAGTACTGGTCAAATTCACTAATGGAAAACTATTCAGCTGTTAGAAAGAATGAGGTGTTTCTACATAACTGTTAATAAAAAAGAACTTCTGCATAGTACATCAAGATTTTGTGTTATTTTAACAGGGGGATATATATGGAAGTGGTTGTCTCTGGAAAGGGAAACTAGGCAACTGGAATGGAAAAAATATATATAATTTCACCATATACTCTTTGTCTTATTTAAACATTTTACTATATGCATGAACTACCACTCAAAGAAATTTTTAAGAAAAAAATAATAAAGATCAAGTTTATGGCATAAATCGGGGACACTTATATTCTTTGTTATTATTTTTTTTAATTTTTAAATTATAGTTGATATTTAATATTATTTTATATTAGTTTCATGTGTACAGCATAGCAGTTAGACACTTGCATAATTTAAAAAGTGATCCCCAAATTAATCTAGTACCTGCCTTCACTAATGGTGAAGAGATCAACAAGTACACATTGGTAGTTACAAAATAGTCAATAATATTGGAACACTTGGATTCTTACTTTACTCTTCTACAGATAGCTCAAAAATTCCTCTAATTTAAAAGGTATTTACTCAGGAAAAATAACATTAGCTCAAGGTATAAACTTTGCAGATCTATTTCTGGAAATAACTATCTGCCATTTTGAAGCTATAATTTAAGACTAATGAAAAAAGTTTAATTATCTTACATTTATCATTTCACTCTCAACTACATATGTTTATTCATTCAAAGTAATGTGCTTTGATATTTATACAAACCATCTGTCTATTTTCATTATCAGTAAATAAAAAGTTAGGCTTCCCAAGACTTCTCTGGCTGGTGAGCAATTCTATAATAATATAGAAAATGAATTATCAAGCAATTATTATAGCCTTTATAATATAATCTTCCCCTCAAGTTAAAAAGACTTTTTAAAAACTAAATCCTATATAGAGAAGCAAAAGGGATCATTTTTGTGTAAGATTAGTAACAATGAATGTAAAATAATAACATATCTCTTGATTTTAACAAATTGTGGAATTTTTATATTTGCTTGGGATTCAAAATGATCAATTTCAAAATTTGACATTGTCAAACTTTATGAGCTCTGTGAACATTTGACAAATTATTCCACCTATTTAAAATATACTGAAAATTCTTTTTTTTCCCAGTAGTAAGACATTTACTAGAGCAAGCAGAATGGAATGCACATCTTAAAGAAACCTTCACAAAGTCACAAAATTCAAAGTATGTATATTTCTTTTATAAACAAGATAGAACAAAAAACATCAAAATCATTTCAGCAAAAGATTTTTCTACCATTGTGCCCAGCATTGTCTAAAGAAGGTAGCCCATTCTGGGCTCATCACTCCAAAATATAGGTTATTTGCATGCGATCAATACTGGTTTCCTTAAGAGCATGCCCAGATTAAGGACCTCAGTAGAGTGCAGAGGGTCACAGGAATGTTAGCTGCTGAACAGCCTCTCCCTACAGAGTTTGCTGTGGTTCATTTTACACTTCTGGTTAGTTTCTACACTGTCACTTTTTTTTTTTTTTTTCATAGAGAGTAGAGGTTGGCAGTACTTCCCTGTGACATTCACTTTCACACCCAAATTGGTCTTCATGGGCTCCCATTGTGTGCACTACAAAGCAACTTGCCTTGTTGGCAGCTCTAAGTGGGAACTACAAGTCTTTCTTTTCTTCACTGTTCTTTTCTGGCTCACAAGCAACCTCCCACCAAAAGCTGAAATCTGTAGAAGAGACTACATCCAAGAGATAATACTATGAAAAAGTATGAAGAGAAGCCCAGGTGGCCACCTTGCAAATTTCCAATGTGGAAGCCTTCGACCTCTCTGCCCAAGAAACAGCTAAAGTCCTAGTGTAATGAGCTTTACAAACCCTAGGAGCCTCTTTACCTTAACTACATACGCCTCCCTAATACAGTCCCTTAACCATCTAGCTAAGGAACTCTTAGAAGCCATTTGACCCCTCTTAAGACCCCCTAAGAGTACAAACATTCTTTCAGAAGATCTGAAATCTTTGATTCTTCTGAGACAAACCCTAAGTGTTCTTCTTACATCCAATTGAAGCAGCCATTGCTCTTTGTCGATTGCTGGGGCTAAAGGAAAATCAAGGCCAAGAAGCCTCCTGGTTTAGATAAATCTCAGATGCCACCTTTGGAAAATTTGAGGAACTGCCCGAAGAACAACTTTATTCTGAAGGATCATTACAAGTGCCCCATAAATCAAAACTGAGGCCACTCCATAAGGTATAATCACCTAAAAGAAATACACTAAGGTACCAGAGCAGTTAAATAATGTCCTATCATTTTCTAAAATGACCAAAATAAAAACCATCAAATCATGACCAAAAAAAAAAAAAAAAAAAAAAGCAAATAAATATAATGGCTAAATACCTTTTCTTTCTCAAAAAATATTTCTTGGGTCTCTATAAAATCTGTTGCATCATATTCAAATTACTAAGACTAACTCAACAATATAGTAGGAAACATCAAAGTAAAAAGTGGTTAATCATCTTTATATCTTCTCTATGTGATGTTAAGCACCTGAGTATTTTTAAAACATCTGGACAATGAAAAAAAAAAAACTTCACCTTTCATCACATTGTTTTGGTTACATAGACATAGCAGGCCAAGATCTTTATTAGCAAAATATGCTCCAATCAAAAGAAATACACAGGAAATCAAATGATGATTTTTTCTTTATTCTCTCCCATACAAGATTTCTAAGCAAAAGATTAACTGTCAGGATAATTTAAGATACATTTGGTTTCTTTAATCATCTGTTTCAAGGAATCTTTTCCCTTCCGATTTAATAAACCAAGGTTTTTGGTAAGAATTGATTAACTTGGCTAACTGAATAAAACATTTAAGACTTTTCTTGACAATTATACTCAATATCATCTTTCCAGGGACCATTTGCATAAAGTTATGTCAGATTAAATCAATCTTGACTTTGTTATAAAAAAAAAATACAAATTTCAACAATAAAGAAAACTTATATCACAAGGAAATGTTCCAGTGCTTGGACATTTCTTATACCTGTCCTTTAAAATTCCTTTCATACTATGTTTGATAATCCCAAAATATGTTTCTCTAGTTCACTATTATTAATGTGATATTGAAGTTGCTTTTATCTGCCATGCTGCTTATGTGACAAATTTGGGGTAAGACAATATATTAGGGCATAATTAAATATTTTCTCTGTTGATTTTATTCAATAATAGTAACTATTGCCCTCAAATAGACAGCATTTGCAAGTCTCAACGTCGCTTGATCTTAGCCTACCAAAGTCAAACCAGCTTTTTCTTTTTCTCTTTTTTTCTGGAATCACTATGTCAAAACTTTGCTTCAATTTTTGGCCATTTCAGTTTTATATCTTTACCATACTTCTCTAACAGAATTCAAATTTTGAATTTATGTTGCCCTTAAGAGGAATGAAATTCTCAGAAATGACCTAATTTCTCTAGAGCCTGGCCTAGGACCAATGCAAGATGAGTGAATGAGTAGAGGTCTTGATTTGTTGGGGTTCACTCTGTTTCTTGATCTACAACTCAGGAAAGATCTGCTAGAGATGTAGATGAGGGATGCCAGACTTTAGCCAAGAATAATGGATGAGTGCCCACACCAAGTGTCAACTGCTCGAGGAACCAATATGTCAATCAAAAATCAGAGTGTCATATTTCTCTATTCAGATCTCTTTGACTCAGTCTGCTCCGTCTAAAAAACCATTTAGGGCTCACTTTATCTTCTAATTAATCTACTTTTTCATTCTCTTTTAATTTTCATATTTTATGTCTCATATTTTAATTATTTTCTCATTGGCTTTTGTCAGCTTCAGAAATCTATGTCCCACCTCCAATTTTCTTCAAATTATGTCCAAATTTGGAAAAAGTATCTACATTATTTACTTTATAATGTAATAGTGCTACTTAAACTTAACCTGAAACACGGATGGGCAGTAAGCTATGCTTAATGTAAAACAAACTCCATCCAATCCTATAACTTTTCTACAGTATTTACCCAAAGTAAGTAAATACAAAAGTAAATATATTAAACGAAATGTAATTCCTTACTAAAAAAAATAAGATTTTGAAATTTTCCGATTGTTAATCATTTGCTTGCCTAACTTTGTTTTACAAATGCAGCCTTTATCTATATTTATTCTCCTTAAAATGATATATGGTATCACATAAAAGAGAACTTTGTATAGTTCATTCTGATATAGATGCAAATCTTTATAAGTATAGATATGAACACAGAGTACATATCTTAACTATTATGGCTTTGAATTCTGCCTTTAATTTTAGAAACGTTATTCCAACACACATGGCACGATTTTCTTCAAGGGGATTTTAAGACTAAACTTAAAGCAATATATGATAACAATTATAATTACTATTAGAATAAAATGTATTTATTGTTTATGATACGCTAGATATTCTTTTAAGTACTTTATACACCATAAATCATTTAATTCTCACACTCCTACATAACATATTGGAATCTAAAGCATCAAATTGTAAAAGAAAACAAAGAGGAAATTAGTTTGCTCCTACACTATTCTTGTGAAAGTGAGAAAACCGAAGTCTAAGGAAACTAAATATTTTGTTCAAGGTCATCTAGCTGCTAGTAGCAGAAGAGGAGCTACTGGATCATCCAGTCTGCTTGTTCTTTTCATAGGCTAGTCTGTATTTCTTTGAATTAAAAAAAAAAATTTGATCTGATTTTAGCTAAAGACAATTATCCAGAATTGACTCATGATGCATTGTCAGCTAAAGTTATGGAATTTGCCATGTATAAAGGGTAAAATGTAATTCTATGGTTTAATAGAATTTTCTTTAATTCTTAATGTTTCTTTCATACTTTGTTTATTTAAAGAATTCTATCATGCATTTTTCTTTTTTCAAGTAATAGTATAGATTCAGTGGCAGGAAGCAAAAACAGAGAGGATGACAGATTTACAAATTTAAACAAAAGAGCATGTTACCTGAAGTATTCCTGGGTATCCTAAGTGATAAAACCATCTCTTCTAACAAGTCTTGAACATTTTTTTCCAGTTCCAGAAAGGATTTTGTGAGCTGTGATAAGAATTTGAGTTCATCTAAGGAGAGGAAAAAGTTTCTTCCTTTCTGTGGGCATTCAGGAGTAACTGTGAAGAGAGAAGATCAATACTATTGTACATTGTATTTGTTTTCTCAGTAAATTCTAGAACAATCCATGTGGTTCCATGAACCATCAAAACTAACAAGATCCTTATTGAAAAAATTAATTTGTTCTTTAAGGAATACATATAAAGTCTCCTAGGAGAGTCTATTCTTTTGGAAAGCTAAAATCGAGTATTCTGTTTGAGGCAAATATGACCAATAATTATATTGATCTCAGAGCTAAAAACAGGAATGTAATTTGTTGTTGTAAAATAACATCTTACACAATTTTATTTTTTTAAAAGTCTGGTGCAACTTTAATCACAAGGAAACATTGGACAAACCCAGATTGATAGACATCCTACAAAATAGCTGGTCATACTCTTCAAAAGTATTGTGTCTAGAAACATAAAGACCAGGAAATGTTCTAGTTAAAAGAAATCTAAAAAGGCATAACAATTGATCAACATATGATCAGTATTTTTATTTTACTATAAAGGACGTCATTGGGGTGATTAAATGATACCTAAATCAAGTCTACAATTTGATACTTTTATTACATGATTGTTAATTTTCAGATTTAGATAACTATACTGTTATGAAAAAGAGTGCCCTTGTTTTTAAGAAATACACATTGAAGTATCTAAAGGTAAGTGTCTGCAACCTATTCTCAGTTGTGGGGAAAAAACAGTTTTGAGAGAGAGAGTGTGTAAATTTGGACATGTAGTAAAATATTAACATTTGGAGAATCTGGATATTTTTTGTAAGTCTGAAATTAAAATACAAATTTTAAAAAAGACTAGATAAAGGATATAACTCTTCTAGACCTTAGAAGTGTTGCTACTATATCATTAAAAACAAGCAAATTAACTTAGTTGTTAAATCTAAACTATATAATCCATAAAAGAATGTTTAAAAATAACTTCTGTTTAAATAATTGAGGTATCTATTGCTTTCTTAAGAACAATACAACTCAAGATAAACAAAAGTTGATTATTTTCCTTTACTAGTCAAGTCACACTACCATTTTAATATGATAGAAAAATATCTTAAGCTGTTTAAGAGTGTGGAGAATAATAATGACCTCACCAAATGGAACTTTTGATCTAGTTTTCAAGGATTTAAAGAATCCCTCCTTTATTATTGCCACATATTTAAGAACTGTTTTGATGTTTAATTACAAATTGAATTTAGTTTATTTTCTAAACTTTTATAAAGTAAGCATAAAGTTCCTTCAGAGAGAAACAATTAAGAGTGCTACTTAGAAACGATGTACCCCCTGTGGATTCCATGTTTAAAAAGGTTACCTTCATCTCATGGATTTAGAAGAACAGTTCCAGTAATGTAACTATTCATCCACGTTAAACTTTAAAATGTTTACATCATACTTGTAACCATATGATACAATTTTATTTTTTTAAGTCTTTCACTGAGGACACAAATTTTCATGGTATCTTTGTAGATACTATGAGACCTGTCAACCAACTTAAACTGTGGATTTTAGTCCTAGTCTTAAAGTGTAAAGAAAAGGCTTTAAAAAAAAAAAAAAAACAACCTATGAGTACCTACCAAAACTCTAAATCGATGTTAGCTCCAGATACATTAAAGTGCATCTCTATATACAGCCCTACTCATAGCTACCATTTTTCTGCAGGCATACCAGAGAATATAAACACATACAACCAACACATATAACCAAGGCTTTGCCTTAAAATTATAACAAAAGTGAAAAGAGAATAAATATATTATGATTCATTTAGCCAATGCTTGATTCTCACTGGGCCTATTTAAGTTCTGCTTATGTAGATTGAGATGTTGGTTTAATCTTCTAAATCTTAAAGATGTTGCTTTTAGAGGTAAATGTTTATAAGTCAAGGACTTTAAGGATCTGTCCTAATTCTTGAATAATTTGACTGGAAATTAAACATATTTAACAAGGCTTTGTGTAGCTCAGGTCTAAATTATAAGTATTGTGAATGTTTATAAAGTAAGCAAAAATGTTCTCCCCCCCCAAAAGAAAAATCTTTGAGTCAAAATATTATAATCTAACAGTGCTACTTGTTCAAAATTATGTAGATTCTGAAGATTCTACATGGAGAGGTTTTAACCTACATGACCTGGATTTAGAAGGATCTTGTATTTCAGAAATTTAACTATTGAAAGATAAATTCATTTCAATTCAATGCGTCTTTAGAACTTAATAATTAAAGAGGATGGAATAGTAATGTATGACCTAAATCTCATCATTTTTATCCCAAAGAAGCAATGATTATGGTAGAGGTCCATTAATTAGTAGTCCTTATTTCCTATTACTATTAGCTCAGTGTTCTCCCATGGGGTATTGTGAGGGTTCTTAATTTATGGCGAAAATAATTCTAATAAATTCATTTTGTAAAAGTTCAATTAAAGCAAAATAAAACACAAAGGACGAAATAGCACAGTATCTCACAGGACTAGTGTTCTAATCATCACAACTTAGCTCATGATATCTATTTTTCTGTTCTTTAGACTTCACTGTTAAACAGCTTAGGAGAGATTCTCTCAGCAGAAATCGCCTTCACTAAATTAATCTCTTTTTCTTCTCTCAAGATTCTGTTTACTGCTCTCCTCAGTCACTTCTCTAGAAAAACTTATCTGGATACAATCAATCCAGAGGTTCTCCCTCACCCTCTAAACTAATCTGGTCTTTATTTATTTGTTGTTTTTTTTTGTTTGTTTTTATCAGTATGGAACTGTTTTCCTTCAAGAAATTTGGTCATACATGTTTACACACAGGCAACTATATTTAGCTGGCCACCGACCATTGATATAAATTATCTGAAATAATGGTTGTTGCTTTATATAGTATGAGCTTTATAATACTTAGAAAATACAGATTTCTCCTAAATCCTAATAACAGTATAAAGAAAAAAATAAATTTCCATTTTAGAGCAAGACTTTTAATTTACCATCAACTAACAATGAATAAGTCCATGTATATAATAACTAGATAGTTGAGGATTTTTTCCTCTCTATATAATTTTAATGAAAACTTTTCTAAAATATAACAAAATTCTCTGCTTTCCTATTATTTAGAGTAAAACAATTTAAATTTTTCTTCATAAGTGTTATGATAAAAATTACTTATATCTATGCTATACTCAGGGACTAATGTCTGCCCATCTGTTAAAGAGCATTTCTCAGACTGATAATCATCTGAGAAGGGTTCTATAATGAAACAGGTTTAGGAATGACTATTTACTAAATAATCCTTAAAGTGATTCACAATGCAAATTAGCATATTAAACTCTATTTACTTCCATAATAATGTAAAATTTTTAAAAACTTAATGTTTCTCAAACTTTTTGAACAATGAATACATTTACCAATACATCTATTAACATCTGGGATTTTTTCAAAAACAAATGTTAATAGGACACTGCTCTGGATTATACTTAAAAAAAAATTCACCATGAAAAAAATATGCACAGATATTCATAGAACTATTGTCCTAAAATAAAAGCTAAAAACTTTCTCTCTATAGATGTATATATCCATAGAGGTAGATAGAGAAAGAGAGAGAGAAAAAAAGAGAGAGAGAAGAATTTAGATTTATTATATAGAGAATATAAACTCAAAAAATATAATGTAAACTATAGACTATACACTTAGATGTGTTTTTCACCTAGTTACTGGTAGTTAAAATGTCAACTCCATTCTCTTGTAGCAAAATTAAGGACATTGAAAATAAATCTAGGAGGATATTAGGGCTCCTAACATTTGATCCACATAAGGCAGCATTTGGAATAATTATCAAAGTCCAGCTAAATCAGACAAACCATAAAAATACGGTAGTGGCTGAAAGCACACATATTATTTTTCAAAACCATTAGCAACAAAATTCTTGTTAATAATAGCATTAAGATACAGGAGAAAGTGAGAAGCTAGAAAATCAGATAATCTGAAGCTGGTGGATCAGTATAATAGGATAAAAGGTGCACATTTTCATTTTCCCAAGAAAAACGAACACTAACCACCCTATTATTGACTGTAAATGGATCTATTTTCAGCGAGGAGGTATTCTTGGTGCCACCAGACAAATGATGTAAAAAAGAGGTGACACACAAAAGCTATTGAAAGTCTCATTATTCCAGATGAAATTCATGACATAATCCAAATGAAATATATTTGTTGCAGTAAAGAAAACTTTTTAACAGTATTACAATAAGAAGTCAGCAGGGACTGCATAGGAACAAACAATAAGCAGCACTTTTGCCAGTACCCAAGTCACTTCCTGAGAGCAGGTGCAACTTTGAAAAACACTGTAGTATTGCAGCAGCCTGAAGGAGCACCATGCCTCCTTAAGCTCCCGCTTCCATGGAGCCACATAGCAGGGGTACCGACAGAATGCAAACACCAAGTCCCCGAGTTTATAAAGAACCTTCTTTGTCATGTAAGCCTAATAATTAGCTGGAAAATCATGAAGGGCCTGCAAGCATTGTTTTTTTTTGTTTGTTGTTTGTTTTTGTCCCAGACACCAAGAAGAAACTGCAGCTGTTTCTCTTTTCTCCAGCACTATTGTTATAACTTATTTTTAAATTTATATGATTAGGAAAGCATTTGAGGTAAAACTAAGACAAGAAATATTTCCACTTTCTTTTTCAAAACTAAATTTTTTAATTATCTCTTTTGAAGAAGGTTCCATATGTACCACCCAAAACAGACAGGGTAAAACTTTAAAATAAACTGAGTAAATGAATGAGTAAATAAATAATTAAAGGGATGAAATGATTATCTTTGAAGTTGAGTGAAAATGCAACCAATACATGCTGAATATGTGGAAATTTTGATACCCCACCGATAAGTATTAGGACCCCTCTTCTATTTGGTGAGAGAATGGAGAAGGAATCATAGAGAAAGCTGAACCTCATAAAAATTAATAAATCTGAATTGGAAATCAGATTGGAAGCTGGAAGTTGCACTCTTCCGTCCCTCTCTGGCTTTCCCCACTTTTGTTTTCCCCATGTTTTATTATGTGGCACACTGCTATTTGAGAAGCACAAGAGGTGGTAGAGTGGCTAATTTGTGGAATTACAACCCAGATGGCCTGGGTTCAAATTCTGACACTGCTCCTTACTGGCCGTGTGACTTCGGACAATTACTACTTAGTCTCTCTATGCTTCAACAGTGCACGATGTTTAACTGATTTGAAATATTAGAGCAGTAACTGAGAAGTAACAGGTGCTATATAAATGTTAGATGTTATTACCATTTCCTCCAAGAAGTCTGCCCTCAGACCCCAGGTCAGCCTAGTCTCCTACTCTCCATGAGCTTTAATATCTTACCCTACGCATACCTTCATTTTAGCTCTTGCTATGTCTCATCGTAATTGTTAGTTTCGGAGATGTCTTCAGAAACTTTAATCTCCTGAAATGCAAGATCATTTTTTTCCCCGTTATTGCATTTTCACTATTTATCATAGTGCCTACATGAACAAATAACTCACAAATGAAAGCGAGTGTCAGAGACAAAACCAACTATTTTTAACTCATTTTCTGTGGGCTTTTCTTCCTTCTATGAACATGCTTCTCTAGTAACATACTGATATTAAATGGGTTTAACAGTCATTATTTATGTTAGATTGAACAGGGGATATTTGCGGAGAAAGAACTGTAAATATCATATCATAGATATGTTTCACTATAAACTACTTTAAATATTACTGTTATTTAATGACATCATCTCTAAGTTTAAACATTCATGAAATTGAATTATAGACCCACACCAAAAGAACTTCCACTGCTTCTTTGCTGATGACCCTTTAATACATTGGTTTCGTTTGTGTGTGTATGGTCATTACCTTTTTTATAATATAAGCCAGGCATATATGTTCATAAAAACAATTTTTGCATACAGTTCTAGGAGGTTCCCAGATCCTTTGAGGCCTTGGTTCTACTGATTACCTGGTTAAGGCCTTCTGCCTTAGTCTGTCTGATTTTATGAGAAGTAGGCCCCATAGGGCTCCCTCCCACTGAGGAGACATATAGCTTCTAGAAATTTCTGTCTCCCTTTGCAAGAATAGGTCCAGTCTACTTCTACTTCATAACATCCTTACCGATCTTCCCATGTGATAAAATAAAAGGTCTCAAAACACAGACAACTCACTTTTTTGCCTACTATGACATAGTCCCTGTGTAAGGTGAGGGGATAAACTGAGAAACAACCAATTTTCCACCCTTTCAGGAACTTAGATAAACACACAGATTAGTGCTAAGTGACACTGCTTTGACAGTGGTATACAACAACCAAAATATTCCATTAGAAAAGATTGAATTGTTAATACACACATCTGCATTTTCTATAACTTCTTTCTCTGAATGTTCTTGACCAAGGCAATGTTATACTTAATTTTGCAGCCATTCACAGGATCGCAATAGTGATCTAAAGACAGGTAGACATATGGACAGAGGGAACCATGTGTTTGAAATAAATCTTCAAAACCCACCAAAAGCCCCCAAATGACAGGAAGGTTTGCCTTTCCTCTTGGAGGGGCCCACACAGCAAATACTGCCTTGCTTCACATACCAAGAGAAACCTAACTGGCTGAAAAGAGTGGTGATAGAGTCACCTTGAAGCTATTCTTCTGGGTCAATGAGAAAAACTGAAAAGAAACTGCTTCTATTATTACCCTCTTATGATTCCCAGGCCAACATTGGCTCCACTGGAAGTTACCTAAACGTACTGCTAAACGATAACAAAATTCTCCCACGTTCCATTCCATCTTCTCTGGCAAAAGCTGTTAGTATTACATTAACAAAGATTGGACTTCTCGCTCATTTGCCAAGGGTATCATACTCGTATCCCTCTCCTATTTTCTGTCTTTCTTTCCTCTCCTCCTTCCTCCTCTACCTCCTCCTCCTTTTTTTTTTTTTTTTTTTTTTTTTTTTAACTGAGAACATGAGAGAGTATCTGACTCCTGATGTGGCCACTCTAGTTGAAGATGCTAATCAAAAAATGGTTTACCTTTGAATTCAGCCAAAATTGAGAACTGTACACAGGGCAAATTTCTGAATATTTTCTCAAATGACTTTTCTCTTGTTTTATGCTAGCTTAACTTCCAGTTATAAATACTTAGAAATGCTGACCCTTTCAGGGAACACCTTAATAAAAAGACATTTACAATGTAATGAAATGGGGTTTAAATTCTAAGTAATATATGCTAATGGCACATTATTAATGAAATATCTTCCTAATATTCGTTTCTTGGTCTCAAATTTTGCTAGGGTTCAGTTCATTATATCTCTTATCATATATGTTACTTTCTATTATCATGACTAAAAATTAACCTATAGAAAAAACTTAAACTAAATTAACAATCATTTTAACTATAGTCTTAGGTTGCAGTTGAGAAAGGATATTTCATTTTTTAAAGGAATACACCATGACAGAGATGTTACATTATCAGCTCTTACTATAACATGTTAAAATTAATTTTAAAAATTTAGCACTGGAATAAAAATGCCATCATCAAAAAGATGGATTTAAGTTAAGATACCTGCTGGCTGTGGTTCCTAATATATTTTCTAATTGAATCATAACCTTTCAAAAGAGATTGAACATTTTTCCTCTTTTATACTAAAAAATAAAGAATAAGCTTCTCTTTATACTTTTTTTTTATCAGGTAGGCAAATTACAATACCTATGAATATATGTTAAAATTAATGTGAAAAGTGATAGCCATGGTATAATAGCAATCTCTTGTACCCACCTAGAAAGTTGTACTCATGAAGCTCATTATTCTAACAGAGTAGGGAAGCCATTTGTCAGGTGTGATGGCACCTCATAGAGTAAATTTTATAGTTAATTTTACCTTGTTAACTGCCTTCCTCACCTAAGAAATAGTTATTTAGCCATAAAGGCAAAATCGTATTTCCTTCAAGCTTCAAATATGACGTTGTAGCACCTTGGTGGAAGATATTGTCTTAAAAGGCCTATGAACTATAAAAAGTATCTTTAAGTGGGTTTTGCTTGCTAATTCAACAGAGATTTGCTTTATGCCTATAATTCACCAGGCACCATGTGACATACACCATGTTCAGAGTGAGATCTGAGGGCAGGATGGGGTAACTGACAAGGGCCTCACCACATACCAGTCACCATCAGCTAGTGTGGCCATCTCTCTTTAACTATTTAAGTTCAGGCAAGAAGAAAGATATTAGTTTTAATATATAAGAATACTTCAGAGCTAAGAAAAGTCTGTGGATAAAAAACGACTTGAAAATAACGGGAGTAGATAGTTATCCTATTTTGATACAAATGGCTGATACTGGACTCTGTTGTTCTGTTATGGTTTGTTTCATGGGAACTAATATATTTTTAACTGAAAAAAAAGTAAATAGAAAATACATGAAAAATTAAGCAACTGGACCTAAGTTTCTTTTTGAGTACATAAACAAATTTTAGACTTAGTGGAAGTTTATATTACAATAAAAATATATAAAACTTTGTTCAATAAAGACAAATACTTTAAAATTTACGTGTACTGCATGTTGTTGGTGGCTGGAAGAAAGAAGAAGGGAAGGGAGAGAGAAAGAGAGAAAAGTAGTGAGAGGCTGGAGGGAGGTGTCCCTTCAGACAGAGGTTGGCACATATAGTTTGTGGGACACATCTAGCCCACAGCCTGTCTTGGTATGGTCTATGAGCTAAACTAGCTTTTCTCTTTGTAAATCGATGGGGAAAAAATCAGAAGAATATTTCATGACTTGTGAAAATTAGGTTTGAATTAAGTTTGAAACTTGAATTTCAAGTGTCAGGGTCCACAAATAAAGTTTCATTGCAATGCAACTGGTTCGTTTGCATATTGTCTATGGCTCATTTGTGACACAACACAGAGAGATTGACTAGTAGAGACAGTGACTGTTAAAGGATAAATATTAAACTATTTATCTTTCAGAGAAAGGGATGTCTATTCTAGAAGCACAGGAAGAATGCAAAAGAAGGAAAGTCACAGACAAGTTGACACGCAAAGGAGAAATCTTGTTTAAAAGGAGGAAGAAAGACAAAATAGAGATGAGAGTATTAATAGCTACCACATAGTGAGCACATATTATATAGTAAAAACTTTATATATGTAACTTCTAATTGTCACTGAAACCATAATGAGGAAACTGAGGCTCAGAGAAGGTAAGTTACTTATCCGTGAGGGACAAGGTGAATCTACTCTTGAGAAAAATAGCAGTAACACCAGTTATAACTGAAGAACAAAGTATGAGGGTCAGGAGGCAATTTTTATGAACAATTTAAATCTGTAAGGCTATAATGGATTAATATGGACAATTTTTGGCCATCAACAAGAGCCAATGTTTTATTCAGCCAGAACTAAGAATCATGTTTTATTTTTTTCTTTCAAACAAGTTCTGTTAATGATAGAAAAAATACTTATCTAACACTTACTATGTCCCAGGTACTGCTGTAAACATTTCCCATATGTTTACACTAATCTTCTAAACTCTGAGGAAAGTACCATTAGCATTTACCTCCAAGGCATGAAGTGGTTAAATAAATTGCTCAAGACCACAAAACTCATGAGCAGCTTTTCAGTTGTACTATATTGATATCAAACTATAGTAGGAATCAGAATTACCTGGACAGTTTTCAACACATAGATTGCCAGGCTACCCCCTTAAGTTTCTAATCCAGAGCGTCTAGGGTGCAGCCTGATGAGAATTTAGATTTGTAGCATGTTCTGGGTGATGCTGCTGACGCTGATTAGGAAATCACATTTAAGCTATCCTGCTCCCAATTTTTAAGGCTTTGCTATAGTATAAACTCTCATCAAAATTTAAGATGGAGGAGGGTGGGCGAACACCCTTCTAGGTGATTTCCTCACATCTTTCTCCCCATTCAGGTAATTTTACACACCACTGGGTAAGTTCTATTTCTGTAACACTTCCCTGGAGTTAATTTACTGCTCACAAACTTTAACTATAATCATGTATAATTTAAACATCAAAGACTGGTTTTCAAGACTCTTTGTGCTAGACATCACACCAGTTAGTCGTCCACTATTTGACCTTAGTGTTCTGCCCAGTGCTACTTTACCCTTTCTGGTAACAAGCTGATCCCTTGGCCCATCAGAGGGCTTCCTTGAGACTTTTTGAAGAGAGGTACTGGGGAAGCTGTTAAGATGTGCTCAGAAAGCCATGTACCCTATTGAGTGGAGAAACTGGTGTGAGAATGAAGTCATTACATTATGGAGAAAACAAGAAAACAGATCATGAAATACAGCTTGAAAGCTAAGTTTGAGTTGCTCAAGTCTCCAGGTAGCATCCAGGTCCCGTCCTCAGAGGTTTAATTGTTTAGCTCTTTCTTCTCCTGTGTGAACGACCATATTCTTCTTTAATAAATACCCCTCCCTTTTTTGGATAAGAGGCAGAGATGAAGAATGAAAGAACGATGTCACTTGCAATCTCAGAGTCCTGGCTAATGCGTTCATCAATAATATATAGACCAGCTCCTATGTGCCACTCCGAGATCTCTTCACTGTCTCCAACAGCAATCTCTAAGCAGTTGGTGCTGTCTGAACTGCAGGGAAAGCTCTTTTCTTTTCCTTCTGCCCATATAAGGTCCTTTAGGCCAAATTCAAGTCCAAATCCTTCATTAAGTTTTTCTAGTCTTACCTCTCTTCGTTGAATTCCTAGTATACTTGAAGTCTTACACAAATTACTTGATAATTTAATATGGTATCATATACTTTTTTCCAGTTAACATTGTTTTGTGGGTTTTTCATTCTTAGATTTGAAAACACTTGAAGACACTAAATTGATTTCAAATTTCATAAAACATTGCTTGGAGGAAAGTAGTTTTTCTCAAGAGAAATATAGTCGCCACAGAGTTGAGGTGGGGGTGGGGCGGTGAGGGTGGGTGGTAGAGAGTAGGACTAAGCTACAGAATAAGACATCTTGTTGGAACTCTTAGGGTTGAGATGGGAGCAGCCAGAAGTGCTGAGAAGCAAGGCCTGGGTTTTCTTTCTGTTGTGCCTTCTAAATGAATTCTCCATTCTGTATGTATCCCCTACTTTGTATTACAGGAAAGCACCAGGAAGTGAACCCTGCTTTTCATCTCTTCCTGCTTTCTGCTATTCCAGATTCTGCCCATCCTGCAAACAACACATTTTCAATTCATCTTGATAACCCTGGACAGAAGTCAGTCTGAGGGGACCCCCTACCTTCTGGAATCACTTTCTCAGCACTCTGCAACTGCTTGTTTGGATAACTCCCAGCAGTTTTTCATACATTCATATTTTATTTCTCAATCTAGATCGGAAGTAAGGTCTTATAATTTTCGGAATTCCCATTTATCTTTGCACAATATTTTTTAAATAGTAGGGGCTCAACTAATAAGTTGATTAGTTGGTGACTATGTTATACCTCCAGATGCTGATTTATTGCAAGAAAATGATTCAGTTAAAAAAAATATTTATCGAACTCCTGTTGTGTTTTAGGCAGTGAATTGGGTGCTGGGGAAAATAAATAATACTTGCCCTTGAGGTGCTTAGAGTCCATATGGGGAGACAGACCCCTAATTAGGTATTTTAATAGAATATGCTAAAAGCTTTGAGGAAGGCATATGGAGGTACTGTGGGAGCATGGATTAGGGGCTCTAGCTCAGAGAAAACTTCCTGGAATAAATGACACATGAGCAGTCATAAAGGATCAATGGGAATTAGGTAAAGAAGGGGAGGAATAGAGTAAGGAAATCGGAGACAGCACAGCATGAACAGGGGTTTCTGTCAGTTTGGTGTTACTAGAGAGTGAAAAATATGAGGTGGGGAGAGGCATGAGATAAGGCTGAAGGAGGCAGGTGCCAGGTGAAGGAGGGCTTGGTTTCTAATATTAAGTAAGCTGAGGCTTTATGGTGACAGTGATGAGGAGTCACTGAAGAGGGCAGTGGCGTATGCTTGGCAGATGTTTTAGAATATGAGTAAGGAATAGGATTTTAAAACAAAACTATTTTAACAGTCCAAATGAGAGGTGATAATGACCTAAAATGGGCCTTGATTTCAAGAATGGAGAGGAGGAGAAAGACTTGTAAATACTTAGGTGGTGAGGCAAAATAAAGAATCTTAGTGAACATTTTGAGGAAGACAGATGAGGAGAACAAGTCATAGTCTCTGCTTGAGGGATTAGTAGTGGCATTAACTTGGACTGAATGGGATCAGGGATCAGGGGAATAATGAGTAGTTCTGATTTATCCATGCTGTATTTGAAGTGCTTGCAGAACATCCAAGGGACCAAAGGAGCAGGTATTTAGCTCTAGAAGCATGAGGCATCAGGGTGAGGTCAGTGCTGGAGCTAAATCAGGCAGTCATTCACACATAGTGAGAGTCAGAGTAATGAGGATAAACAAAGGGGATCTCCAGATAAAGCTATTATTTTAATTTAATCTTATTTCATGATTATTATTTTAAATTGAAAAAAGTTAATATAGCACTTTCAGGGAACATTATATGAAGCATTATTTTTGTGATTCCTAGAAAGTTGCTGTCCTAATTTTTTTTTCAATTACAGTTGACATTCAATATTATATTAGTTTCAGGTGTACAGCATAGTGGTTAGACATTTACATAATTTACAAAGTGATTCCCTTCAATTAGTCTAGTTCCCACATGACACAATATAGTTATTAACATATTATTGACTATATTCCCTAAGCAGTACTTTACAACCCCATGACTATTTTGTAACTGCCAATTTGTACTTCTTAATCCCTTCACCTTTTTCAGCCAGCCTACAACACCGCCCCCTATCTCACCCAGCAACCATCAGTTTGTTTTCTCTGTGAGTCTGTTTTATTTGTTCATTTATTTGTTCTTTAGATTTCACATGTGAGACATTACATAAAGTCATTTTAAAGATAAAGTATTCAATGAGAAATTGATTTAAAAATAACAAATATGCAGCCCTTTGTCATATAGCAGTGTGTAGGAACACATTAATATATGATGGCAAGTCACCTTGTCAGTTTAACATTATATATGTATATGTATTTGTGTATATTTGTATATGTTTTAAACAATGATATAACCAAGTGTTTAGTTTGTGCCAGACACTATATACAATATCTATATTAATACTTAGACACTGTGAGGTAGGTTTTATTATCATTTCCATCTTATAAACGACTGACACTCATATAAGACAAGCAACCTATCCAAGGCCACACAGCTGCCAAGTGGCAAAGCTGGAATGCAAAGCCAAGTCTGTCTGGCTCCAGAGCTCCTATTAACTACAAGGCATTGAGCATTGAGTTCTTCTCCCTCACCTCATCTCTTTGCTCACCCCACCCCCTTTTATTTGCAGCAGTGAGAAGATACTGACAAGAAGCAATAGCTTTGATAATCCAGAAGGAGGCAGGAGAGCACAGGAACTTTAATACTTAAAAAAATCATAATGAATTGATGTCTAAATGAACACATGCTTCAATCTACATAGTCATGCTTCTAAACATTTGTATTTAAAACCCAATAAGTACATTGGTTTTAGAGGGCAATTTGAATATACATATCGAATTTTAAATTAACTTCCACCTTGGCTCAGGAATATCACTTCTAGGAATAAAACTTTCATATGAGCATGCAAAGAAAAGAAACTGAAAATCCTTATATCTATCAACAGGAGTTAGTTAATTAAATAATTAAATAATGATATAATCATACAGCATAGTAGCTTGCAGCCTGTAAAAATAATGAAGACTGTTTTGTACATATTGATATAAGAGGTCTATAATACAGTAAGTTTTAAAAATTGCAGAGAAATTTGTAGACTATAAATATAGAGTACATGCACATGCATAAATACAGATGGGTACATGCCAAACTGTTAACAGGAATTAATTTAAGATTAAGGGTAGACAGGGTGAAAGAGATCTAACACTTTTTACTTTATACACCTAAAATATGTATATGCATACAAACACATTTATGTATATATCTGTATTTACATAATGGTGGACATGTAGTGCTTTTGGGAAGAAAAAATTAAGATTTTTTCTAAATCCAGTGTCAACGATCTGATAAGATCAATTTAAATTTAGCTATATGCAAATAAATTATGCTACATCTATATTACGGAATATCATGGCACTGCCGAAAAGAATGTCAGACCAGATTGCACTGACATGGGAGGAGGTCATGAAATATTAATGAAAAAATCACATTGCAGAACAATATGTCTAGTTTGATCTCATTTTAAAAAATACAGATTTATATATTAATTCTTATATGTGCATAAAAATTCTAGAATATTCAACAGTGTAAACAAGAGTGGTGATTCTGGGGATTGGGAATAAAGGATAGAAAATGTGAGGACTTGTCTTTCTTTTTAATATATATTTGATGTTTTAATTTTTATAATAAAATTTATTACTCTGATAATTTTTTTAAGTAATAAAATCATTCCTAACAGATCTAGCAGTGGATCACTCTATTTTCATTTTATTTCAGATCTTAAATATTTGATATAAAATCTACAAATGTGTCCTAGAAGATTTCAGATTCATAAGGTTTATGAAATATATAATTTAGCATAACTTTACATGTCTAATGATGCACTAAAGACTGTACAAAAAGTAAAAATGCTTTAATATATTTTTAAAATCTCAGTATTTTTTCTTACCATCCCCAATGCAAATCTGGCCCTCTTTGCATAATCTCTTAAATGATAAATGAGTTTCCCATAACATTTTCCTGAACAGCCTAAACAATCTCAATTTCATCATTTCTTTCCCCATGTTAATATGAAGAAACATATTCAAGGCTTTCATTTTCACAAATTTATATTATCTCCGAAACAAACAAAAACAAACCAGGGCTGTAGAAATGCTCCTGGTGTTTCTTTTGGAAGTGGAGCCTCTTCCCCTCTCATGGCCATAGAACTTGGTTTTCTTCTTTAACTGGGAAGGCCCCTAGTGAGACCCCACTGCCCTACAAATCAAGATTGTTAACAGGAATGTCTCACTTTTGCCCTAGCCCTTCCCACGGCACTCATTCTCCATCATCTGACAATCTCATTCTTGCCTCTAAGCTCTTGCTCATGCCTTAAGCATTCCCATTTTCCTTCTTGGTTGTCTTTAGAGAAACTCAGTTAAGAATCTCTCTGAGTTCTCCTAAGGGTTCAGAAAGAAACTCCTGCCATTTGAGAAGGAAACATGGGTATCTTTATAATAAGGAAGAATCCACTTTGCTTTTCCCAACCTTTGGCATCTTCTAAGGAGCTAGATGCCTCAGAGCCACACTTCTTCACTGTAAGTCCAAAGTGGCAAGGGCCCTGTGAGGGCATGCTGTGATAGATACCATATGCTTCCAGCCTGCGTACAAAGGATTATGATCATAAACATGTACCTAAAATACAGAAGGAAATTAAGGGAGATGGAGCCTCGCCTAGATCAGTTAGCAAATTCCTCTAATTCTAATAAATGATATAAAGGGAATATCATCAGACTCTTAAGATATCTTAAATAAGGTATTATTGATAAGTTCATATTTCTCCAAGGTGTTTGGTTGCAAGTAACAGAAAAGAAGTAAATTTGAGCAATAAATGGGAATTTTGTATTAGGCTAAGCATTGCCCTGTGGTCTCTGTCTTGAATGTGTAGAGGGACAATGGATAACAAACTGGAGTGAACGTTTTGAAGTCCCTCTATTCTTCTTCAGCTGAGTTTTCTTTCACTCATTCCAAGTAAGAGGACTGGAAAGCAGCCATTTACAGTTGTTTGGAAAGACAAGATTTCCAGTTTGCCAAAGTGAGACTTATAGGCTTGGAATTCACTTGGAGACTACAAGGCTAGATGTGATAAATTGGGGAAGCAGCTGTGACCCTTTGTTTTTTTCACAAAGTGGCATGAGTGATTCCGAAGTGATATTAGATGAACAATCCTATTTTTGTGAGTGATTCAAGAAGAAGACCAGATTTTATCTGTGTGTATAAATTCTAACCATTGAAAAAAAGTATAAATCTGTTCTTTCCCTGAAAAATCAAAAACTATATTAACAGAGGCTGTCTTTTTAGAATTCTCTTGTATTTATTACAAGTCAAAGTTAACATTTAGAAATATGTCCACATGATATTAAAAAGTTAATCTTAATACTCAACTCTTTATTTCATGGATATACCAACTTAAAGTATCCTACAAGCTAATTTTCAATATCAAATCTAACTTATGGCAGATAACTAACTAATCATGAAATATATCACACCACCAATAAAGATTAGAGGCCTCAAACTGTGAAAACATAAATAAGTGATTTTTATGTGATGACTATGAAAGCTAATTACATGCAAATTCTTTTAAAATTGGTATAAAGGGGCTATCTATGTTTTTTTCAAAGATATATCTTAAAAAAAAAATGGAAACAAAACTATGAATAGAAACTTCAAGATTTTAAGGAAAAGTTTTAATTAAAGATAAACATACAGCATGTAAATAATCATGCATAGGATAAATTCTAAATTAATTTAGCAAAAAATTCAAATTTTATTACAAGTTAATATTTCAATACAGAAACTTTGCTATGGATTTGAGTAACCTCATGACATTTAATATTACTTTGAGGGGTTCGAAAAATACAATTAGTTATCAGCAATCAATTTGTTGACTCTATTGTCTCCAGATAGCATTTGCCACCCATGGGAAAATACTGCTTACTCTCTACTACTGCACACTTTATAACCTGCAAATTAGCACTTAAATTTTCCCTTTGCTTGGGGAACAATAATTATTGCCTTCACCTAATCCAATAAAGGGCTACCTTCAACAATCAATTTTTTTAAATTAGCTAATGATCCATAAACAACAGTCACCCCTTGAGTGCCTTACAAACTCTGCCAGGTCCTAATAACCACTACAATTTTTCAAGTTCTGCTAGAGATAGCTACTTTTAATGTTACCATACATGAGGGACAGTCTGATTATTTTAGGAACTATAAAATTTTGAACATTTTGACCTTTGGTATGAAGATTTCAATCATAATAACAGTTTTAGGCTTGTATATTAAAAGAGTAGAGTGTGATTTAAAATATTGAAATGATTTAATATTAAGTATTATTAGTGTAGTATGTTTATCTTTAATTAGACCTTTTCCTTTAAGGTCTTGAAGTCTCTATTCATACTTTTATGAATAGAATTCATGAGATGGCAAAAGAGATATTAATTTCTATCAAGTAGATTTTCAAGAGGTAAAGTACAAACAGTGAAGGTTAAACTCTTTCACTTTTATATTCTTTAAATTTGTAGAGAGATATTTGGTAACATGAGACCATTTTTCTTGGTAAAGAAAGATAAGAGGTGAAAGCTGACTTCTAAATTTTGTCTGGTTTTCAATGGCAGATTCTAATCTGGAGACAACTTTTTAATTGAAATATATTTATATTTATAGATCAGAGCATGGAATAGTGTTAAATATTTCATTTTTACTGAATCATGTAAATGTCATAATAGAATGGACTAATAAAGTAGGTTATCTTAGGACAGAATATACACTTACAAAAGGCAACTCTTCTCTAGTTTCTAAGCCTAAAAACATGCTGTACTCCATTCAAATAAGAGTTTGAAGTACAAGTTTAAGAAATTTGGATTCAGATGATGATGAAAGCACCAAAATCCAGATATTTTAAGTTATAACAATGAATTGACAAGGTACATATAACTTGTGGTTGTATGTATGTTACCATGAATTAATGTCATGCACAATGACAGAATGCCCCCCAAAATGAATAACACGCACAATCAAGAAAATGAAGCCAATGCACTTTCTAGTCTCAAGAGAAGTAAGATGTTATCCAAATTCCTAATCCTTATTTCTAAATAAATATATTTAATAAAAGATATAACAAACTATCAAAAAATTGGCCGAAATAATTTAGATAAGTCAAACAGCAAAATGAATGTCACGAAGTTGAAAATTCATACCACCATGGAAGTATAAAATAAAAAGAATGTAAATTTTAACTAAGTGACTGAAATTTTATTTGTGGTTTATAGTAATCCAATGAAAGATGCAAAGTCATATGTTCAGAAAAATTAATGCAAAAGCTCAAGGTCTAATGCTTATTATCTAAGTAAAAACAGAAGGAAACGAAATTAGGTTTGTGTTAGATGAGATATAAAGTAGTTTAATAAAAAACACGGCAACTTAGCAACTGTGTATGGGGAAATTTTAAGGAGTAAATTTTCTAAGTAGTACATGGGGAGATGCATGCATAAATCCCATTAGCAATAATGTGATCCTCTGATTTTGGTGATATTCACTTTTAAGTGATGCCATAACTACTGTAACAATCCTGCATTTATGGCAGTATTCATCTACTAGGGTCCCTGAAGTCAGGAAACTTAAAAGTAGAGTTATTCTTTCTTTTACATTTACTAATGATATATTTAGTTTTATAAGCACTAGTCACAGATAGACCCTTTTTTATGTCTCACTGTGGTGTGTAATTTTTTTTTAATAACTGTATGTTTAAAATAATTAGTACTGCTGGATATAATCACTAATTTCCTAAAACTGCAAAAGGCAACTTAATATTTCTGCATAGCAGCTGTAATATACAATATTGCACAGAACTAAATTATTACAAACAGTGCCAGCAGTTTTCTATACACAGTACTTAAGATAATTATAAAAAATCATCTTCATTACTGCTTGCTAGCATTTTTTTTAACAGTTTAATTTGGATAGGTTACAAAATACATTCAAATCACACAGATATAATTACTGTAAACGTAAGAAGCTATAAAATGTTCCCAACCAAATCCCTTTGACCCTGTTAATGTCTGTTCCTTGTTAATCTAAGGCAAACATTATTTGTAGTGTGCATTTGTTTAGAATATAAAAAAAAAGGAGGGGGGGGTGGTAAGGAAATCCCTTAACAGTTGTTATTGATTCCACCATTTACCGACTGAGAGTTAAGTGCTGTTTACAAAACAGAACAGATGCAGATGCTGACAAAAAAGGTAAACAATTGTTGCATGGCTTCCTGCCAGATCTTGAACCGATATATTAAACTCCAAGTGAAGCACATTTCCCCTATGGATTGCACTTATTGCCACTTCATTTCCTATGTGCTCTGTCTCTCTATTGCCATGCCTGGCACTAAGCTATTTCCAGTTCTTTGCTGACCCCTGTGGCCTAGTGCTACCACACACAGCCATTAGAGAAGGGAATTGCATGTGTCTGACACGGCCTGAAACCAATTATTTGATATTTTCTTCAGAATGATGCCTAACTCTGTTGGGAATGAGCAATCATGAAATAATTTACCTCCTGATTTAATTTTTTCCTGCACAAATTAGTTGTAGACTAAGCTGGCTATACACAGATGCCTGTGACATAGCTCTGTCTTATCAAGATGATACTTGAAATGAAGCAGGGGGGTCTGAACTGAATAGGTTGGGGAATCCTGCTTTAAAGAGGCATTGACGAGTTTATCAGATATACTGATCACATGTACTCTGTTGATTGAAAGAGACAGAACCCTAAAGAACTATCAGGACAGCAAAGAAAACCACAAGGATGTGTTAAATGTTTTTAAACATCTGTTTGATTTCTGGTTTCCTCTCTGTGTTCCAGAAACCTTGGCATGTGGTCAAAATGTAATGAAAAGTAAAAAACAAACTCAGTGACCTTCACCAAGTTTAGTATTTAGTAATTTAGTAGTTATAAATGTTAAGAAAGTATGTAATTTTTGCAACTCAAATCCCTACAAGTGCTTTATATTTTGTTGTCTGTATGTCACAGAAATAAAGCAAAGCACAAAATTATCACTCATCAATAAACATAGAAAGCTTGTATAAATTTGCATATGTTTAATCCAAATAATGAGATATAAAGGCCAAATGCTCAAGCTCAATAAAGACGACACGAATCTCTTTAGAGGGACTCACTGAATATAAAGCTTCAACAAAATCTGTGCAGTAATATCTTGTCTATAAAGTCGAGCAAGGATTATTTTCATTTTTACATACTGATTCTACATTAGACCTCAACTATTAAATCTTAAAGGGGCTGCGATTGCTGCCATCTTCCAACCTCTCTTCAGGGTCCAGGGTCCACTAATTAGACCCATGTACCAATCACTGTGAACTTTATGGCTTTTGTAACCATGACTAGGAAAAATGATTTAAAAAATGTCCATTAAAAGTACACCTTCTCTAAACAGCTGAATGATCAGTTTTATTGTGCTACAAAAAGAACATTAAAAATGATAATTAATATATTGATTTCAGTACAGGTTTTCTGACAACAATCATCATAAAATTTGGAGGCAATTTCTCTTCTTTTCAGTATAGATTATTTCTCAAACTTGGTGTCCACTCCAGTAATTATTATAATAATTAGCACTGTTATTTTTTAATAATGGAAATGTTAATACTGAATTTTAAAATTAATTTCTATCCTTGAAAGACAAAATAATGCCAGTTATTCTAAAATCAGCTCAGTATATCATGTTACAGAAATCTAAAATATAAATAATTCAAATTGATTAGTCTTTTATATTTTACCACCATCGTAATTATAAACCCTTATTAGATTCTCGTCTCTCCCTAGCACTTATCTCTACCTAAACTTAATGCTTCCTACTGTTCCATTACGGAAGAAATTAAACTAGTAATAGGGTAAACTACACTTATCTAAATAATAGAGAAAGACTTTATGTGTTTACTCAGTGTATTAAATTGCAAAAACAAACACTGATAAGTTTTCCTTTAGATTGAGGCAATATACTGTACTTCATTTTAAATAATTTTTCATTTCCTTACATGTGCAATTTTAGATCTCCATTCGGATAGCCCAACAATCAAAGTTCTTATGAATGTTTGGTAAGATTAAAAGCAAATTAAATATATGTATAAACACAAAGGAATAGAAAAGCAATTTTAAGAATGACAGAGACAAAAATATTTCTGACTGGAAATCCATGATAACTTTTAAACATTTTCCATAAGCTAAGGATTATTTTCTATTTCCACAGGTGGGGGATTGACTGGTCTAACTCTCAGTTTCCGTATAAATCCCTGTGCAGAGAGATCAGTCCATACTTAGAAAATGCTACTTCAGATAAAGAATCTTAACAGTCCCAGGTGTAAAAGACAGATTTCCCCTAAGTTCAAAAATAATAGGTGAAGATGTTAAATGACAACTACTTTGAGGCAGAAGATATGTTTTATACCAAATATTTGACTTCACAGATGTAATACTGATGGTTAAAGATTTTCATACTTATATATAAATAATGACAATGAAAAAGTTATATAATAATGTACATTTTCCTAGTTGATTTTCATAATAAAGAATGTTGTAGTGCAGGATCAACCATTAAAATTCTCAGTCTCCAATTAAAAAGATTCCATTTTTAAAGGAATCCTACCAATGTTTGCTTGCTTATTACACTTTTCTTCTTGAACATTTATGAAAAAAATATATATATGGGTACTAATAACTGATAATAGTATAACAACCATAAGTCATATATTACATTTTCTGAGAACCTGAGAAAAAAATGTTAATCAAACAATAATCAACATTAAAATAGTCCACTGGAAAATGACTATATGTTAAACAATAATTTAGGGATTCATGAGCTGTGAACATAAAAATCTGAAATGTTTTTATAGAAAACAACAAAACTAAAAATTTAATTTATTATTATGTTCATAAATTATGATATAGAATAACAACTTTAACAGGGGAAAGCAGAATTCAGAAAAGTTTTAGGAAGGTTCTACACTGATTTAGTAACTCTCTATAGAATATTAATTTCTGACTTGCAACAACCTCAGGTATATTACTTATTCATATTCTATGTTCAATATAGAAGTGTTGCAAAATTATCCATTCACTTTCAGAATAATTTTATTCTAAACTTTTCAATGATGTTTTACAATTATTTTCATTCTGTTCTTAGCATATTACTTATATTGTTAATTAGACAATTTCTTTTTCCAAGCAAAAAAAAAAAAATTTTAAATCAGTATTTCAATACTCTCTTTTTTGTTTCTCAGTTTTAAAAATGTTGAATGAAAAATAAGGTATGTAACTTTCAAATTGACCTATGACCCTTCATGAGAAACCAAACCAACAGTGAATTATTTTTATCTACCATCCTAAGTATTTGAATGTCATAATTAGAGGATGTAGCAAGTGAAATATTCTTTCTACCCTTAGGAAGAATATACAGGTGTTCCAAGAAGGAAAGAAGTTGATAACTAAGTATAATTTAGCATTTGCTAATTGTTGCTGTATAGAAGCAAAAAATTACAAAAATTAAAGCATCCACTTTCTCGCTTATGAAAAACATTTTTTTGTTGTTGTTGCCCTACTGTCTTTAGAACAAAGATTCAGGGGCCTTATAACATTTAATGGTGAATAAATGGGTCAGAAAAATAGTGTCCATTCAGCAGAAAACATGTTTTAGGTAAATAAAGATATTTGTGCATATGCATAATACTACCTATGGACTAAAACATATAACAAACACTCTCCTCTCATACACATACATACACATTCAGTCATTTTTCTCATAGTTTTTAATCAAATAAATAATTTTCACATATGATACAATCTTTAGTAGGAAGAACTTAAAATAAAAACACCATCAATGTAATGGCTGTGTGTAGAGCCAGAGGGAAGAGAGAGTAATCAGGGAGATCATTTCATAAACTATATACATAACCAATATACTATATATTCAAAACTAATAAAAAGGAGAGATTTATAGCAAAGACTATGCTCATAAAAAATAAAATAAAAAGTAAAATAAAAACACCATCAATTCCTTAGGGAAAAAACATACTAACGTCACATTGTTTACCTTCTTATGGGGTATTGTGGTACAGTGGGAAGATACTTATAATCTTAGTTCTGTCTCAAAATTGATTTATTAACCAGCCAAAATGCTTTAGTTTTTTTCACCCATAAAACAAGAACTGGAATTGTTGTACTACCTAATTTCAGAGTGATGATATAGAAAAGTCAAATGAAAAAACCCCAAATGCAGAAGCATCCTACGTACATAATGGTGTTATTAACCATAAAAAGCAAATCAAACCTGGAAATAATTGCTTCAACTATTTCAGTAACTTAGTTACTTTTAGCTTAATGCTAACAAAAGCTTAAATATAAGCAAATGACTTGCATCTCTAGGAATAAAAATAAGAGTCTACATCTAGATACTTTTTAAAATATTAAGTCAAAAATTAACATTATTTTTCTTTTTAAATATTAATATATAAAGCTTGTATTTTTTTCTTTCTAATCTTTTCCAAACAGAAAATCCAGTGATGTAGCTTTGCACTCTACTACTAGTATAGTTCCTTCAAAAATTCAAGTTTGTTTAATTTTATATACAGAGAAATGTGTGTGCGTGTTACAATTCCAGAAAATCCAACACAAAAATCAGGATCTGGGACTAATATGGGAATTATTCTTCAAATTATAAAAGGATTCTTTCTTCATAGTAAATTCATTTTGCAAAAGATAGAAAATCACAGTAGTTAAGAGAATAGGCTTGGTCACAATTCAGAAATGAATGTGAATTCCAAAGAGGTACTTCTTAGCAGTACCTTAATTTGTCCAATCTCAGTTTCTGTATCTAGAAAATAGGTATAACATCCAACTTTTCAGAGATGTTGTAAAACAAATGGTATACCAGTACGTAAAGTAGCATGGTGCATGGTGAATAAAAAGCACCTAAAAACCAGTATCTATTATATAAATGAATTTATATATTTGTAAATAATCAGGAAAAAGGAAGATGATCGATGGGAAAATATTAATGAAAATTAATGCTGAATTCATGATCTAAGTAGGCATTCTTTGCAAAATAGATACTTTAAGTATTTTCTACAAAAAAAACCCAAAGCTATTTGTGCCTTATCAAAACTCAAGAATCAGAATGGCTGAGAATGACCTTTAACACAGAAAATACTATCTTAAGTGGCATTAAGAATTGTCTTATTTTGCTTCCTATATAAAGGAATAAAACGAATAGTTCCAATTTTTACCCTACCATGATCCACCTTTGCGATTTCTAATATGAGGAGACTGGCAGTACAAAAAGGAATCAGATTGAATGAAGAAAAACCAGCTCTGAAAAAAGGGAAGACAAGTCCCCGTCTCTCTGCTAATGGCATGGCCATCCTAGCATACTCTAAGACAAACCTCAAGAAGGCACTGAACATGCCATGTACCAGAACTGGCAGGAGGAAAGGCTACAGCATCAATCATACCAAGACCCAAATCATCACTTTTGACTTTCTTAACATGCAGGAAAACAAAACTAAAATTATTCACAAATATTTATCATGTATAACTGTTTCATCATAATATGGCTTGTAAAATTCTTACCCACAGACTCTTAGGACAAGATCAGTCTTCATGCTTTATAGGCCTAATTCTGAGACTTCTATTTTGTACTTAAACAAGGATTTGTATGGATCCAGAGATGCTTTCTGAGAAAAAGTATTGTCCATGCCTACTGTCTACAGCCTTGCAGAAATGAGCTGGTTCTTCCCCAGGCCAAAACATAAGTCATTATTAAATCCCTGACTGGTTTGTTTTAAATACATGCCAAATAAAGGCCTACAGAATTCTTGTCATTCAACAACACAGAATAATAATTGCATTTTCAGTTCTTGCCTGTGATCTTAATTTTCAATTCTGTGATTAAAAATACTTCTGTAAAAAAATAAAAATAAACATTGAAACTAAAAATAAAATAAAACAAAAATACTTGGTTGTGGTATCGAAGGGGAAACCCAGGAAAGAATTACTAGGAATAGCTTCAGATGTAAGCTGAGAGAATCCACTTCCTGTTTTTACTTAATCACCTACCTCCCTCCTCACCCTACCATTCATAAAACATGGAACTATAGGAAGTGGGCAGTTTTGATACTGTTATTTTCAAGTTTCACTTGGGGAAGGAAAATCACACAGATGAAGAGCTAAAGGAAGCTTTAGTAACTGCTACTATAGCATTCAAAGCCACATGCTTAGCCAGTTAATACATCTGTACTGTCAGTAGAGAAAATAAAAGTGGCAGTTTCCAATGACAAATTGTAGGCATCAAATCTGGTTGTGGAATGATTTCAAAGTCACTTACAAAGTCAGAAAAAGTTTAGAAGTTAAAAGATCCTTATATATTACCTACTAGAACACTTTCACCTTACTACTAGAAAAATTCAAAGAGGTTAAATGACTTATCTAAGATTACAAAATAAGGAAGTGAAAGATTTAGGAACAGAACTCTTGACTCTCAATTAAGTACACTTTTCACTTTCTGCAACTAAAGTAATTATAAAAAACAAATGTACCAGTATTTCACTTAAAAATAACAATTATGAAAAAGCAGTGGGGAAGGGTGGAGTTAATTAACAATTAGTATTTTCAACAATGGTACAGCAAAAAACAATACTGTTTCAGGGTTTTTTGTATATTGTTATTTAAAAACTGATATCTGAATAAAGATATTACTTTCTCTCATGAATTGTTTCCACATTTACTGTTTTGTACTAATTGAAATTCTAGCTTCTACTAGTAATGAACATAATTTTCATTAGTGATCTAAGGGAGACCTTTACTTCTGTCTCAGGAGCGCAACGGAGTGGAGATATGTGGTATCTTTCTAGAAAGTTTGGTCTCTTCCACAACAATACTCATACAAATGCTTCTTTTTGCATGCATCTTGCATGCTGGCTTCAATATATTTCACCTTTCCTGGAGATCATCACTAAGGTAGTCAGAGCTACTTGAGGAGTAGGAGAGAAAGACAGGGCAACTTCTGACAGGCTTACTTTCCAATTGTGATCTGCCTTCCTACTCAAGTATTCTAACTTTACTTTGGCTTAAGAGCTTTCTTTACCCTTAAAGATCTTCTCATTCCCAGAAGGATTGTTTCCTTTCATCCCAGGCATCCTTAAACAAAACAGCAAGGGACTGTGAAAGTGAAGGAGCTTTAGAGGCCACTTGGTTTCAACCCCTCATCCACTGCAGATTTTTAGACCTTCCAAATATTCAAAGGCATGTATCATATTCTCTTAAGTCTTTATCTTTGCAGCTAACAATAACCTCAAAAAAAAAAAAGTTAGGATAAGATAAAAAGGGGACCATTAAACTTATCCTACGACTGAAATCCCCTAATTGCATCATTTCATGTTAAAATAAAGAGGATTTCTTTAACTAGAATGTCCTACACATAAACAATACTTCCTTTTTCAAGCATTGAGAAACGTAACAACTTTTATAAATCTAAAAATATATTTTTAAAAGTCAAAGTAATTTGATCACTTAACTACTCCAAATATAGACATAGAAAAATGTTCCACTATAAGAAGGCACTATTTTCCTGAAGCATAAATGACACTTGGACGTGTGTAAATATGGATCTGACTTCCTAGACAATGAAAAATCAGGTTATAATCAAAATGCTAAATGCAAATTTATAGCCTTTTAAAAGCTGTTTATTTTGACTTTAAAGCCTTATAAACTAAAATTAAAAAATAAAATATTGCAGTATACATCTTTATAAAATAAATGATAATTTTCCTCAAAGAATTATTAGAGAAACAGGAATAAAGATGAACAAAATCAGAGTTAGTGAGAAAGTTTTGGTTCTTAAATAATTCTTGAAACTGTAAAAGTAACTATAAAAATAAGATTGTTCTCTAGGATCAATCCAAATCACAGAGATTCTATAATATTTATATTAACATTTCATCATTCTCTTTGAATAATAAAATATACAAGCCCTTTAGTTCTAAACATCTTGTAATATTAAAATAGCACACTCACAAAGAAATAGAATATTTAAAATCATATGAATACAAAAGAGAAAAAGGTTACCATATAATGCCAAGATGTATAACTTAAAGGATAAACATATATAAATAAAATTAAGTGTTTGGTTGGTACTTTACCACAGAAAAATGGATAGAGAGATTGCCACCATTATTTTAAATACATGTATAGGAGAGCCTGAATCAACACCCAACTATATGGCTGCAGGTGAAACTCAGTCTGCAGGTAAAGTCCGTCACCAGAAAGGCCAGCTGATTAAATAAAATAAAATAGCATAAAAACTACCTCTAGACAACAAGTTAATAAGCACAAGCAAATCATAAGTCACTTATGAATCATTGTAAATAAAACAGAAAGGCAAAAACATTGAATGGAGTAGAACACAGAAATGTTAATATCAAATGTTAATATCAAAGAAAACCTGAAAGTGCTTAGAAAATAACTTTTCATGCTAATTATCATAGTGCCTTGCACAATTTTTGCCATGGAGTTTAGCAGCATGTCAAGATAATTTATCAAACAACTGCAAACAGAAATCTCCTTTCCATGGATTATCAGTTGTGTGATAATATTTACCTTTATGAGCCTCATTTTCCTCATATTTTAAAATTTAAATCATATGAAGGGTTGTTCATAAGATTAAATGAACTCACATGTAAAGCCTTACATACAAAAAATAACAAGTAGTAATTGTTATTTTTGATGTTCAAGTAATACCCTCTCCATATATATTATAAATATAAGTATAAATATACATATGTGTAGATAGATAATTTATAAATAATTCAGGGAAGAACAATAAATTCTCAATTTACTAGAAAAATCAGAGGCAATTAAAGAATCAGTAGGTCCAAATTACCTTAGCTCATTGAGAACATGGTAGATATACACTAAACAGACAGGACATTAGGTCTTTAAGACAAGTATACAAACACTTTCAAACAACTGAAGAAGAGGAAACACTGCCAAACTCCTTTTAAGAGGCCAGCATTACTCTGCTAACAGAGCTAGATATAGCTGTTACACGAAAAGGAAACTATAGAACAATATTCCTGATGAACACAGATGTAAAAATTCTCAACAAAACTGACTTCAACAACACATTAAAGGGAGTGTACACCATGACCACGCAGGATTTATCCCTGGGATGCAAAGATGATTCAACATACGCAAATCAATAAATGTGATATGCCACATTAATAGAATGAAAGATAAAAATCATATGATCATCTCTATAGATGAAGAAAAAGCATTTGACAAAATTCAACATCCTTTCATGATAAAAACTCTAGACAAAATGAAGATAGAAGAAATATACCCCAACATAATTAAGACCATATATGCCAAAATATAGAAGCAAACTAAGTGTCCATCTGTAGATGAATGGATAAAAAAGATGTGTGAGATAGACACATACATACACAGGAATATTATTCAGTCATGGGAAGGAAACCCTGCCAATTGCAACAACATGGATGAAACTTGAAGGCACTGTGGTAAGTGAAATAAATAAGTCAGATGGAAAGACTGTAAAATATCATTTACATGTGAAATCTAAAAAAACCCTGAACTTGTAGTAGCAGAGTATTATGGTGATTAACAGGGTGGGGAATAGGGAAAAAGAAGAGATGTTGGTTAAGTAGCATAAACTTCCAATTAAAAAATGAATAAATTCTGGGAGTCAAATGTACAGCATTGTGATTATAGTTGGCAATAATATATACTTAAAAGTTGTTGAAGGAGTAAATCTTAAATGTTTTCACAACTAAAAAGTAATGCTAATTATGTGCTGTGATAGAGATATTAGCTAATGCTAGAGCAGTAATCATTTCCCAATATCTGTGTATCAAATCAACACACTGTACATCTTAAACTTACACAATGTTAGATGCTAATTATATCTCAGTAACAAAAGGACAAGCATACATATAAGGCCTGGTTAAGATATATCAGTAGGTCACAAAAAAGGAATTATAAACAAAAACTTTCAAATTTGCATTGTGTAGTCTTCAAATGATAAAGCCATAGCATAGTTTAGAGAAAAGTAAAACACTTCGCTAAAGTAGAATTATCACACAGAGAGAGGATTTAGAGCAGTGTTTTGGAATGAGCTATTTCCATCATGTTCTTTTAGGCAGCAGAGCACTATCACAGAGTAAGGGCTCAGGAGTCAGGCCCGACTCTGAATCCTGGCTTTTACCCTGTCATCTTGAGTAAATTTCTTAATATCTTTATGCCTCAGTTTTCTCAGTGTGCAATACAGGTAATAAATACTGGTACCTATCTTGTTGAGTGGATTAGATGAGATAATGAAGGATTAAATGAGATAAGGCATATCAATGTCTGACTCAATAAAGTTAGCTCCTGTTGCTTCAGGAATGTCTTTTCCATAGTTTTGGGCAAAATACAGAAGACTTGGTGAGCATAAAGATATAGATGTATACTAAAAGAGAGTATAATATATAACCCATTCAAGCTAATCTATATTTTATTCAAATAGGATTGTAAATCATTAATAAATAATTAATAATTATTAATATTAACAATACTTAATAATTGATTTGCATTTTTGATGAATATGAATTTATTATTATTATTACTATTATTATTGTTTTGCCCATCTTGAAATGTATTTCCTTAAAAAATAAAATTTTGTCATTAGGTCAAATATGAGTAGAAAATAATGTTCATCAATTTGGAGTTATGTAGCAGTCCTCATATAGCATTAGCAGCGATTATTTAGTTTTCTTTCCCTTACCTCGGACATGGTCTGCTAAATGACTTGTTCATGGTAGGTGCTCAATAAAGCTGAAATGAATTGATTTTCAGGTAGCCCACTCAAACAGTACTGTCTGAAATTACTTCTACAAGTGACAAGCATTTAATTCTACACTTTCAGAAAAGGTCCAACAGCATAATAGTTGAGAACATGGGTCTGGAAGACTTAAGACTGCACAACACAATCCAGGGCAAGTTAATCTAAGCTTCTTTCTTTGTTTATGAAATTAAGATAATAAGGAATGTGATGTACTTAGCACAGTGCCTGTCATATGAAAGGTATTCATTTAGCAAGTGATTTATATCGAAGTTCAGATAAAGGAGCTTGAGAAAGAACAGTGCACCTGGACTTGGGAAATGCTTCAAATTTTGGTGTTAAAGCCAACACACATCGTTTTCTCTCACGAATGGGAAAACACCTCAATATCAGCCCTAAAGACTCCATAGCAACTTACACATATTTTCAACCATATGGATCTTTTCTTCTGTTATAAATTATATTTAGCACATATAAAACTTTCAGATTGAAAACACTTTATAAGTAAGCAGGAGATTTTTTAGAGGATATAAAAATTATAGAAAATAAGTACACTCATGTAATTCATTTAAAATTTATGTATTAACAATTAAAATGAAAATCTTTTTGCTTTGAGCAAAATTGTAATGTTCCTAAATTAAACTACTTTGTGTTCTGCTATAACTAAAATTGGCTGATGTAGCTCTGTTCTTTGATGTGATACAGCTTCTGGAGGAAAATAAAAATTTTAAGAGAAAACATTAAATTATTTGAAAATTCATATATCAGAGTAATTTGATATTCTGGCACTTTATTAAGAAAGGTAACTAAAAATATAGTGAGCTATGGAAACTTTTATAAAATGATCATAAATTCAAAGATAGCAATTCACCAAATGATAATTTTCAAATACTTAAAAAATAATTTATAAATCTACTTAGAAATATACCTGAGTTTAATGTAAAAGCATGACTAATCATAAGTTTCAAGACAATTATATTTTTTTACCTTGATTTTTCTCCACTGGTGGGAAATTAAAATGATGACAAGAAATAGTTTATTATATCACAATAGTTTCTTTCCTTTTTCCTTTATCTTTCAAATAAAATTAGGGATTTTTAAATCATATTTTATTTGTATATATTCTCATAGAAATAATATTAGAGGAACTTTTAAATTGGCTATAGTGAAAATGCTATGATTCTAACTAATTGTAATATAGAATTTTATAATTAATATTTTGTAATAGCTCTTTGGAAGTGTCTGACTAAAATATTATATTTTTAAACTTCTAATTTTAGGTAATGGAAATTTCAACAAATTTTCAACAATTCTTTTCACCTAATATTTCAGCTTTGAAAGATACAAAGTAACAAAAATTATACTTTTCTAATTTATATATATATAAATATAGCTGAATACATATGTGTGTTTATATGTATATGTATATACACACATACAGTTTCACCAAATAATTTATGCAATCAAAAAAACAAACTCCTATTAGCAATATTTTTGATTTATATTTCCATTATCTTTAATAATTTAAATAACTGGAAAGAAAACACTTCTATTACTAACAGAAAAAGGAATTCATAAGAGGAATTGTGTACTGTAAAATTTTACATTTATTTTCAAGTTTGTAATTCGGTTTAACCAAATAAAGAAATGTTAGAAAATTAAAGATCAAAAGTTAAACTGAACAAATTTTAAAAATCACTAACCCAAAGCATGCACTGTTCCTCTATGCCTGCTGGAGCTCTTGCTTGTTTTAATCACTCGGACAGCACTTTCTTTGAACAGCAGCTCACAAAAATTTGCAAGAAATTTTGCCATTTCTTCTGTAACAGTATCCAGGTACGTTTCTTTAATGAATTTCACTGCTGAGGATGGAGGTAAAATTTCATGCAGTGTGTTAAAATCCTCTTTTATCATTGAGTCTAACTTAAGTATTGCACTTTTGTATTCATGAACCAGTATGTCTAAATTTGATTCTCTGCTGTAAGAAGGAAAGTAGTTCTGCAGAAGTTTAGCCAACAGTTTATTCTGTATATTTTGATACTTGATTATAACTTCTGATTCTGAATAAAGAAACAAGAGTTGTTGTATGCACTGATTTTTCAACAAAATTTTTTTCTGTGAATTGTTTATTTCATTATGGCTTTGTAATTTGCTCACTAAGAAGCGTCGAAGATGTAGTCTTATATCATCCCATATAGTCTTTACGTCCATGGAGGAATGATCTTCGACAGAATGAAGAGAAGTCCTCAAGAGGAAATGGAAAGATGTTCCACTTAGAGTTGATGGAAATGAAATGCAGCTCTGGCAGGAGAGGTCCCAAAGTAAATCCAATATCATTTCTTCTTGATTTTGTTCATTCTTCAACAAATCTTGCTAATAAAAGTAAATTATAATGTTAGGAATGTGATTAACTAGAAGAGAAACAGGAAAAAAAAAAAAAAAATGGGAAAAATTTTCTATAGTCATTAATAACAACTTCAAAATTAATTTTCAAATTTTCATTTCAAATTAGAATCAATACTCTGATGTTCATGATTTATTTTGCATTTGAAATTTAATCAATTCAGACATTTTAGAATGTAAGTTTTATGATCTGTTAAATTTTGCAAAGCCCAGGTGAACTATATTTTCAATCAGAGTTCTAAACATAGTTTTTAGCCTTCATTCTTACCTACCTCGATTAACCTAGGCTGTATAAAAACTGCAGCTTAAAAATCTGTAGTAAAACGTCAATTAAAATGCATTCTTAAGACCAGATAAATTCAAGATCATATCCTAATTAATTCCTGGTAGATAATTTTTATGTTTGAATGAGTATACCTATTATTATAGAAGCCTAAACGAACATACAGAATGGAGATCTTTAAATATAGCACGTGAGTTAAGGGTTACTAATAGCTGCCATCCTAAGAAATAAAATTTAATGCATTTAAAGACTTTAACTTTCATTTAAATTCCTTTTTGAGAGTCATGTTAAGAAAGATTTGACTTTGGAAATTAATCAGAATATTTCAGTTTTCTCCAAAGAAATAACTGACTCAAAATGGGGGAAAAAATACTCTCTGAATTATTTCCTAAATGATGATATGAAATTATTTCTTTATACTTTCCATGCTGACAGAAAACAATGAGAGGTATAATCATCAACAGTAAACACATAAAAAATTTCTTTCTTTTTGGACTTTGAATTTTACATGCACACCTTACATAGTGACTTTCCTAATTATATCTTTTTCAGCTAATACTAAAACTGGTTTATATTCTCTCAGTAGTAGCAAGCTGATTATAAGAAAAATGGAAGCAAGTTTCAAATGGCATAAAATCAGGCTGAAATTTTTTACTGATAGAGATATCACAGGTATTAATGTGTGATTCAGAATTATGAACAACTCCTAGACAAATTCCAGAAATCTTTCAGTCACTCTAAGTCTTGCAATGTCTGATTGAATGTTTTATCTGTAATAAATAACATTCAAAATCTACATAATATTTTATTATATAAAAACACTTTTTCATATAGTCTGGCTTTATTTATAATGAAAATGCTGTGACATATTTAAAAACCCAATTTACAGATAAGGACGCTAAAGTGCGGCATTTAAATTACTTTCCAAATGTCACATACAATAAAGCATAGAACACAGGATGGATCCCTGGCTTCATTCTCCTGGTCCTTATTCAATCTACTATACTCTAGAAAGTCACAAAGTACATTGACCTTTCTAAAGCTTCTCTCTCTTCTCCCTGTATTTCTTTCTTTTGTTACTTCTGGAAAGAAAATGTCCTTAGAGTCTAGAATATCAGTATTATAGTAAATTCTATAAAGCAAATGAGACATATTAGTGCCTCAACCTTTGTTTTTTTTTAAGTCAATGACTGTAAATATTTGATCAAGCAAAGTTTAATAGTTAACAGAAGTTTAAAATATGTGTATAGTATGATTGCTTAAATTTTGAATATAGCCAGAATAATTGCTGTACTGAGGACCTCATTTTCTTATTTAAACAGCTAGATAATTAATAAATAGAAAATTTTCTATGGAAAAAAATAGATGTATGAAAAATGCTGTCAGAGTTGACAATTTAAGCATGTAAAAACTTGATAATAAGGTCATTTTAATCTGGGTCTGTTTTAATAATGTGGTTCTTTCCTCAAAATAACATGATCAATGATGTAAAAAAAACCTAGGTCTCAAACAAGCCTATCATTCTAATGAATCTAAGCAAAACTAAGGCAGCCTTTGCCCTGCAGTGAATAGAGAATGACTTATGTGTGACAGATTAAAAGATAATTAAAAGCTTTTGCTTTTAATTAAATGAGAGAGCATTATTACATCAATATTAATGAAATTTAATACACATGACTCTTAATAGAAACTAAAGGAATAACTATATCCATATTTATTCTTCAAGGCTCCACCTTCAAGAGATAATGGGTAAGAGGATTTTCTTGAAAGAATAAGGCTTTAGGGCATATAGTCTTCCTTTCTCTTCCTTTTATTACTTTGTAAACATTAAAGAGACATCTGCAATAATAACGGCCCAAAACTATTTTCATCTGATTCTGTCATCCTAAGCCATCTACAACCTCAAGATATTTTCCACATCTGCCTTAGTCAATGTTTGATGTTTAGACAAAAATGGTGCCCCTTTTTCTACTAAATTAAATCAAAACCATAGCCACAGAAATACTCCTTTCTAACACTTGTGCTCTTTCTCTAGAAATCTGTTTTTGCAAGCTAACCACCTTTGTAGAAATAGAAGTAATAAAATAACTGTTCTTATTAAAATCTACAAAAACTTATTTAACACAGAGTGTGGTCAGTATCAAAGAATGACCAATATAATAATTCTTCATTAATTAATAGTGATTCTATGTAAATTGTTGCCTTGATCGAAAAGAACTGGACATGCCTGCAGGTTGGGGATGAAAGGAATGATAGACAAGGCTACTTAAATAGATACAAATGATGGTGATTTTATTGTGCTTAATAATGAGAACAGAGAAAATGAATAGTTGTGAAGGTACATAAAATGTAATAAAAATAAGCCTTTCTAGGAGATAGTTGTGGTACATATCAATACAATTTGTGGTGTACATCATATCACTAATCACTCAGGAATTATGTTTAATCTCCATTTATATAATGCTTCATTTTGTTGATAAACATCAGAGAAAAAAATAAAAACAAATAGCTCACTAGATTCCATTGGGGATATGGAAACAAAACAAAACACACACCACTGCCCCTAGATACGGTAGGCTAATCTGGTCACTGAAATAAATATTTACATATAGAAATTGAATGATTTTTTTTACCAGTGTTTTGAGAAATTTTATCAAATCTCCATGGGGAATAGAAGGTGACTTGGATGAATTGTAATTATAATTATTTAGCCATTCAAAACAGTCAGTTGTTGTTTGCAGCTGCACATCTGGACATTGTTTGTTAGCTTCAGACTGTATTTCTTTAATGCAATGTTCTATGCTATAAAAAAGAAAGAAAATTATTTTGGTAGGAAGTCGGTAATAGCTCCATCACATAGTATCACAGGCCCTACAACATTTATATGTGGTACTTGGTTGCATACAATTTAGGAAATTTTAAAACATTCATATGATACGAAAATGATAACAAAGAGACTATATATTTTTATTTATAATTGAAACCAAAAGCTCAAATTTTCTGGAAGTTTCATTTCAAATGAAATAGAGGAAAATAAGGTATCTAGCTGCTCAGATATAAATTAGTTATTTTATGTTAAAATAAAAATCAAGCAAAGATGCAGTGGAATAACATTCCTCTTGATAGGCAGTGTATGAAAGGCAAAGATAAAATACTCCTGATGACTGAAGACCAGAAATGTATATTATCTACTAATAGGTAAGTGACTATATAAAATTCTGGAAAACTTTAATTAATGGAATATTAAGAAGTCACAATGTAGATACAAAGAGCTTATAATTTTAGAAGTTGTAAAAGATATGTGCTGTATATATACTGTTGCTACAGCTAAGTATCTTTTCCTGCCATGAAACTCCACTCCAAAAACAAAAACATATTAAAAATTGCATATAAAAAAAGACTGGAAGGAAATGAAAAAAATGTTAATAGCAATTATCTTTGAGTGATGAAATTTGGTAATTTATATGTTTCTGTATTTTCTCAATTTTGGAAGACATAAAACTCTTTATTTACAATAAACAAAGGAACAAAGAAGTGAGAAAACATGCCAAATTGAATATTCCAACATATATCTGTTTTTAAAATTCCATTTAAAATATCCTTAGCTCTGATGTTAAAGATATACTATGTGCATTCATAATTATAAATCTTTGTGGGGTAAACTGGTGACCTTAAGCAGAATGTCATCTTGCAGCCACATGGATATGACATATTACTACCACCTGATGGCAGCATATCTAAACTGCAAGAAAGCTTATAAACATGAAAATTCATTTGAAGTGAATCCCCTCACCCAAAATTCACAACTTTGCATTTGTCTTTTAACAGTATTAAGAAAGATCTGTTACTAAAAATGTTACTAATGTTTTGAAAATATCATTGCTATTAATTATAGATTCTCTGTGATAGAACCAGGTAGGCTTTGGAAACCAAGCTCTGGTTATTAAATTGATGTCAATATGACAGCCTATTCAAAATTCATCAGGTGTGTGTTGCCTATATAAAACATACACTGTAAAACTTTAAGAAAGGCTTTCCTGGAGACTTCTGAGCACAACTGAATTCAATCTGAATTATCTTGAAACAAATACATTCTGAGATCCAAAGAGCCTTTTCACAAAAACAAAGAATTTACAAGAAAAATAATACCTCCTTTGGCCACAGGCCATTCAATTTCCTGATGAGAGAGTCCTATTTAGGAATGTCAGTTCTAAAACTGGCATACATTTTCTTAAATTAAGTAAGCACTTCTATGGACTGAGAAACGTGATGCCCTAAGCATACACCTTGACTCTAGAGACCCTTTATCAAAGGTTTTTATTATAGCATCCTCATGTGTCTCATTCAATGAAATCTAATAGATTACAGCAGTGTGAATTGGAAAGGCTCAGTGGTTAGTCTACCTAAATCTGTTTCAATCAGGACTCAGCTTTTAGTCTAATCTCTAACATCTGAATCTGGGTTGAGGCCAATAACTACAATTTATAAAGAGGGTAAAACCTTCAGAGGGCTAGATATTTTAGTAATCTGTCTAAACACCGATAAAGGGATTGAGTAGTTATATTTCAGAGGACCTCCCTCATTGATAGAAACTTAAGACAGTTGAGCTGGTTTTTAAAATCATGTTGTCACAAATTTTAAAATGTCAGAACTCATTATATACACCTGATTTTGTTTTTAGTTGGCTAAATATCTTGTCATTCTGCCACTAACCACTGTCTATACATTTTGCTCTAAAGATGAAATTGAAGTCTAGAGATTTATTGCCTGATTATTATATAAGAGAAATGTTTTCAAAATTTAAGATGAATGTACTTTGGTATGTAATCTGACAATTTATCTTCCTTAATTGAGGTCAAAATTAAATTAAAAATTAATTTTCAACATGTAAAAGGTAACATATTATTCTTGTATATGTTAATAATATAAAAGTCACTTATTGAATAAAGGCATATTTAATAAACGCTAACTGAATGGTGAATATGTGTTAGATACTGTGATGTAGAAATCCAAACATGAAAAAGACATGGTGCCATACCTAAAGGAATTCTGTTTAGTGAGAGAGATAGACATGTGAACAAATAACTATACTACAGTAAGACTTGATCATAGGTGTGTATGATGTGCTAAGCGAGTGCATAGTAGGGAGCCACTAAATGTGCCTGTGGAAAGTGTAGAAAGGCTTTCCTTTGTAAAAGATTATATGCAAGGGTATCGATGCATTAAGAAAATTAATGGAATCTTTTACTTAGAATTCCCTGGCACCTGGTCCCTGAGAATTCAGTGCTGATTGTGTAATCTGACTGCAAGGTCACTTTAGAACTATATTTCTTTGGGAAATAATAAAAAAAACATGAATTTATTTTTATGGTCACAACTATATTTATGCTTATATGTATATGTGTATGTATATATGAACTATCATACTTCCAAAAGGATTGAGATGTCCTACAATTAAACAGACATCATTAAAAAAAACAATAGCACAAGAGCCTATTATGGGCTGGTGTAGCTGAGGATAGAAAGAGCCACAAAATAGTTAAAGGGAAATTAGAGCTATGTTCCACTGGCTAAAATTATGAAAACTTTTTTGGTGTAAAGGTTGTGGAAAACATACGTATATGCTTTCATAGGTGGCTGGAATTTTTGTTTTTATTTTTTAAATCAAGGTATCAGTGTCATGACAGAGATTAAAAACTATTTCTAAAGACTAGTTTAAAGACCATGGTATGGAAAATTTAAACATTAAAAACATTTTTATGAGTTTTACATTTTGATGCTCTTGTTTATACTTCTTACCCACAACATAAATTCAGTCTAAGCGAAAGGCTTTTTCAGTTCTATCTCATGTTAAAAAGCGCAAAGAAATAGTTGTGAGGTAAATAAAGTTTTCTGGGTTTTAGTTAAGTCAAGCTTATCTAACTAAGATTACTAAAATTCCTTGGAATCAACAAGTAATTAATAGAGAAGGCTGTGTATAAAAACAAGTGTATAATTAAACTATAAGTTGTGGAATAAAATTCATTTTCCTGAGACAAAGATATTTCTGAATATTATTTGTTTAAAGATTGAGAAAAGGATTCATAAAACTATTTCAATGGCTAAAAAGTACAGTAAAAAATTAAACATTTATGCTGAACTGTTTTTAATTTCAGAGAGGTTTTGGCTATTACAAAATATTTTAACTATACTTTCAACACAAACCAAATCCTGTTAACACCATCTCCTTAAATATTTTCCAAATATATCCCCTCTTCAATTCTTATCCTGAAAACTGGACTCAGATTCTAATCTCTCATCTGGACTATATTAAGAGCCTCCCAAGATTCTATTGTTAACCTTCTTTCCTTTTATTCAGAGTTATCCTATAAGAAACATAGTATGAAAGAAACTTCAGAGTTAGGACCTTTTGTAATTTGCTGCTTTATACCGCCAATCCTTACCACTCAAGTTGAGAGAAGCTTTTAAATAATCCAGATTGTTTTAAGAAGGTTCAGAACCAGTGTATGGCTATACCAACCTACAAAATCTAAAGCACTTTCAAAAGAGTCAACCAGTTGCAAAATATACCCAAAACTTCCAGTCAGTGGCAGAGTAGCCCTGGCATTACTAGGTGAGCTGGAACTGAGCAGTCTCAGCCTGGCATTATATTCCAAGACATAGTTAGATTGCTTCTTCTCCCTCTTAAATTTACATCTGGCTTGAGATTACTTCGCATAGACTGCACTTCTGGGAGCTAAATAGATGTGACACAGTTACATTAACAATATAAATAGAAATGTTCTTTAACTACACTAGTGGTTTAACAATGAATTTAACCTATAAGCAACCATATTCCGGCCTCACCTAGTAGAAAATGGGTAAAAGAACTAACATTTATTGAGCCTTAATTATGCTAGGAACTGACAGGCATTTGAAGTACACAAATTTAATTTAATCTGCCTAACGTTTTGTGAGGCAGGCATTATTATTCTGAGAGTAGAGTAACTCAAGTAAGACGTGGAGTTTTGAATCTACTTACAACTAACTTCTCAAAATATCATTTTGCCTCCTGGTGATCTAGGGGACAATTTTTTATTGTCTTATTGTTTATTTGGTCTTATGCTTCGTTGGCCAAGAATACAGGAATCAAACACACATAAAAATAATTTCTATTTTTCAAAATGTCAAACACTTAAAATTTGTGTATTACTTGAAAGAATCTCTTAATAATCATCCAATGGAGTTCCTGATCCCACATTTTACCCTACTCATCTCTCATCTTCCTAAAGCAGACAGAAGCTTAAGGGAAGCATTGAGGGCACATAGTATAGGAATACTGAAAGCCAGGATCCTGTCTGCCTGGGAGACATTTTTACTTCTGAGGAGGACAAGAGTCCTGAAAAGGACCCAGACAGAAGTAACTAAAAAGTGGTTGTGTAGGTTTTACTCTGGGTTCAAGGGTAGTTGAGGAAACTTCAGGTTTCTTTCCATTTGGCTTGGTCTTGTTCAGTAGGATAGGAGAAGAGGTAGGGGTTCTGTCAGGTGGAGTACAGAATAACAGAGAAATGCAAAAGAGGAGTACAAGCACAGGAAGTTAAGAAAGGAGCAAATATTCATTTATATCCTCTTATTATTAAATAAGTGCCAAAATACTGCCCAAAACAATAATACACAATACAGTCTTTGAAATGACTAATTTTCACTTTATACAATTTGCTTTGGTCATAAAATATACTGTGTGTGTGTGTGTGCGTGTCCACCGGCAGATTTGTGGTTCTGCCATGACAAACTCAAAGTTGCAAGCTTATGATTTCTTTTGGTTATTTCTTTTATAACTTTAGGGCATCATGTGAAAAACCCTAAAGAAAATATTTAAATATAAATTTTAAAATTTTAAGCATTATGTGAGAAATAAGTATAATCCATGGAATATGTATCTACTATGAATAAGCAGGGTTAAATTTAAAGAAAGCGTGTATTCAACATCTGTCATAACATAAAGTTAATGCTACCTCCTACCCTATCCCCACAACAGATACTCCTGGATTCAGACAGATGATATTATCCATGGTAGCACTTCTTGTTTATTCTTTATGTTAAATTTTTTATAAAGTAGTAATCTTGCACCAGTACCAGCAAAACTGATGTCCTATGAGGTACACACATAGATTGTCTAAAATTAGAAATCAGAAAGGTAAAATAAACTCTTAATGATATAATTATAACTATCTAACTAAACATTAAGAGGAGAAAAATCATCCTATGTCACATTATGAGTTCAAAGGAACTTCTATATCCCTATATTTTGTTAAACTAATAATAGGTTCCAGTCCATTTAAAAAATATTTCAGTGCTATGTGTAGTTTTCAGTTACTGAACTGAGTCTATGGGTACAACATTCATATATTCCTCTTTGGTAGGTTATTTACCTTCTTGTTACCAATTTTGATATGTGTTAAAAATAAATGATTCACTCTCACTGATTTCCACTGTCAGACCTAAGAGACACCTAGCTCTGAAAGGAAAGGAAATGAGGATGTAAAAATAAAATGGTCTGAGAGAAGAACAGCCTTTTTTGAAGGGCGGGTTAAGGTTCAGTGACCTCTGGGCACTCTGGTCCAATCAGGGGAATCACTGCTCCATTCTTGGAATCACTGCTTTGGGGAAGCAAAAGATCCTATGGCTCATAAAACCTGATGATATTAAGAAGAGGGGAGGAATTCACACTTAGAATTCAAGGTCACTGCTAGAAATACAACTTTAAAAATTTAAGGGTAAGGGAAAATACCATATTTAAAAATGAATTACTCATGTTTTTCTTTTAAAAGTATTGGAAAAACTCATATCATATGGATGTTCATTACTTATTCAATGTACACCATTGAGAGATAAATAGAACTGTTCGAATACGAAAATGCCAAAGGTAATTCAACTACTGCAGTGTAAGTGTGGCATAACTGATTTGTCATGACATACAATTTTCTAAAAGCCATTCTGTTAGAAGGCAATAAATGAGTGCATAAATGATTTACACTCTTCTGAACTATGGTTATTATTCAGTATTTTATTTTTAAAAATATATACTATTATGTTTATTCTCTAGAGTATAATAAAAACATAATTGAATTTGATGAAAAATAGACTTGATTCTAAATGTAGCATACAGCACATACTCCCTTACTTTATCCCTTGTAAAGATCAATGGTCACTTGAGATGGTTCTGCTCTAGGTTTGATTTAATATATGGGCAATAAAATATTTTTAATTTAAAAATTATATGCTTACATTCCATGTCGTACTTTCTTTTTAATACTAACATCTGAGTTTTAACCTAAACAACAATTTATAAATGCAAAATAAAATATTTTAATTACTGTTTTACTTCTAAATATAATTTCTTACTGACCAGGTAGCAGGAAACTAACTATAGATGGTTTAGCAAATAAAAATAAAAGCATGAGAGTTCAGTGACTTGTTTTGTTTTGATGAAACCTAAATGCTATAATAAAGACAGTTTCCTTTAAAAAAATATTAAAGATTTGTTTTAACATAACCTTGTCTGGAAATTACAAAAATGACTTAACCTAGTTAAGCTAATATTATTTTCATTTATATTTCCTTTGGGTTAGAAACTTTGTCATATAATAATATATAAAATAAATATATAAATTACAGAAAATTATATAAATAACATAATTATACTGACGTTTAATAGTTACTATATATTCATATACAATATAAATTATAATATATACTCTATAGTATGGTTAAGTCATACATACGCTATTTAAAAATTACATATATAAAACATGACATGCAATATAAAGATATAATTTTTAAATTAAAAAATATAAATATATGGTAAGGGAAAATACGAATACAAATTAAAAATAAGAGGCTTAATTTTCCCTTTCACATAAGGGAAAAGATTTCTGTCCATTCCTTTTCTTAAAGCTTTTACCTTAGAAACTTGTAATTGTAAGTACATCTCTTTGAAATGTATCCCTTGGAAAACTAGATAGGCCTTTTTGTCAGCTTTCTCAGCCAGGACTGTCTTTCTCAAGAATCTGGGAGTCATCTATGCCAAATGCAAACACCTATCACTCAGTTCCTGAGGAAATCTAGGAGCCTAACTTCAGTGGGTGCCCATTTCCAATTTGCAGAACTAGTTGTCAAAAAGATATGAGAAATTTGTTTCTCTTAGCTAACACAGATGTTCTTTAAACCGTGACAAAGTTAGGATGAATTATGTGTAGGAAAAAAAAGAAGTGCTGTCAAATATTCTATTTGAGGACTATTAATATTGTTTGTCTTGAAAACAAATATGGAATGAGTTGTACCTACTATATAAAGGGGTGAGATTCCTCTCTGTGCAGTATCTTTGCAGATTGCCTGTAATGGGCATGGCATTCTGGTTTTAGTACTTGTTGAATAATAAATCCTTTGTGGAGAGGATTTCTGGGATGGGAGAAGATTTTGTTGTTAATTATAATTCCTCATCAATATGCTATCGTCTGAATTTAAGTTTTCTATGCCCATTTTTATGATGATGAAAATGAATTGTATTCTCCCATAAAACATGAGGGAAAAAACCATAGGAACATTTCACTTGCTTAGTTCAGTTCTTTCACAATTCAATACAACTATTCTTTAAATTTTAAAAAAGGAAATACTATGTCATTCTACAATCGAAATTTTTACTGTTTTGCATATTTGTAACCCAAATGGAATATGTTATTAGAATCTTTCACCAAAAGGATTAAAATAAGTGAACTGACTCAAGGGCCCACAGATACATATGAAGACAAAGTCTTTTCTATCAAAGAACATGTTAGCGGAAAACGAACTGTCCCTTTCCCCAGTATATGGTAACACTAACTTTTGTAGTAAGTGATAAAGACTAATAAAACAGCAATTCTCTATGAAGTCCCTAGCCTTCCAAATAAGAGGAGACTTAAAATGACAAATATTTATAAAAATAATCTATTTTTCATGTTCTGTTTTCAACAATTCAAACAATGGTGCCTTTATACTATCATTTTAATACCTATTTCAAAATTTTAATTTCTGTGCTTATCCATCTAAGAGAATGTTTAATTCTAAACATATTAATGAAAATCCAGGCTATCAATATTGGCAAACTCTACGAAATCATTAATAGAAATTCAATAGACTTTATTTGAAGATAATGTGTATATTTTCTAGTTTTATTTAAAGTACTAATCAGATAAGAAAAATATGTCAAATTTTAGGGGAAAGGTCTAATCAGTTTTTTTCAGCAAAGTTAATTACAATTAAAAATAAAAATTATCTAGGAGTAAAGTTTGTGTAAATAAAGCATGAAATCAACTTTTAAATAATTACGATATTTACCTTGTAGCATTTTGTTCTATCTTTTCATCAATGTCACTGAAGATCTGCTTAAACTCCAAGTCTCCAGGAAATGAATTTAACAAACAATGTAGGTCAAAGGAATTATGGGAATATTCATCTCCCCAATCATTCTGAGGAAAGAGAATAGAAAACATGTCAGTTACCCCAAAATGAAGAAAAACACCCAGCTCAAGTTGTGAGACTAAACCGAAAACAATAATTCTCATTTTTAGGCAAAAAGAAATATAGTAGGAAGAGAACTAGGGTATTATTAGTCTAGGTAGAGTGTTTTGTTATTTAAATTTCATGAGGTGTGACCTAATTTTCACTCTCTTCTATGGTTTGAAAGCTGAACAAAACAGCAACCCTCAGAGAGTACTTAAAACATCCTGCTGCTTCTCATTGTAACCGACAGTGCAAAAGAACTAACAAAGCCTCACAGACCATTGTGAACAAAGGTGGTGCAGAAGGAACTAAACACCTTCCTTCCAGTCTCGTCTACCTCAAGATTTTTAGTCTCATCCCCAGTCCCTATTTATATATGAAAAAGGCAAAAACTTCTCCTCTAGCACCCTTGTTAACCTAAGTATTGATAAGTAAAACTTAAATATAAATATGCTACTTCTTATAGAGATATATGCATTTTCCCACTACTAAAGCTTCAATCACTCATTCATTACATATATATTTATCAAATGTTTGATAAGTAACAGGTACTGCTATAGAAGCAGGGAATATAGTTGCAACAAATCAAAGTCCCTGCTCTTATGGAGTTTTTATTCTCTTGAGGAAGGTAGATTTTAAAAACAATTAAACAGATATATTTTATAGAAGATCACATGGTGAGAAGTGCTATGAAAACAAGTAAATCAAGACAATGGGAGAGATTAAGATTGATGGAGTTAGTGCAGAGTGTGAATTATTTTATTTAGGGATATGTTATTTTTGGACATGAAATAGTGCTTATAAAGTATTTTGATGATTGATGGTATAAATGAATGAGAAATTTAAACATTAAATTAAAACAAATATACATGAAATAAATGTTAACAAAAAAGGCTTAGGTGAATGTGGTTTTAGTTCAGATAAATCTAAAATACTTGAAAATTGTCTAAAAAGTGCTCCATAGGCTACAATACTAATGGGCTTCCTCATCTTTAATTATTTAATTATTAATTAAGTCAGCTAATTTATTATCCTATAATTAAATAAGTAAAAATTTCTCATAAGTCCTATCTGAAAGCCAAAGAATTAGTCTTGGGATAAAGCTTTCAGTTGTCTTCATTGATACTATTTTAAAAGGAAAAGACCCAACTAAAATGTTTTAATGTAAAAGTCTACAGCATCACAAAATTTGTCATTTATAAACTCAATTAATTCCAAATACAGTATAAGAACTATAGTTTAGAATGAGTCACCCCAAGATATGACTCTGTAATGTACAGATTGTTTTGAGCTAAAGGCAACCATGACCCTGCTGACTCAAGAAAAACTTCTGCCCCCCTCCCCCACCGCCCCGGCTTTAACTGCTTAGAAGAATTTGAATTATGGGCCTTGCCCATAATAAGAGATTATCAGAGGTAACCTGTTTTGACCTATCTATATGGCAGGGCAAACTACTAATTACTGAACATCTGCTCTTCTTTCATCCTGCGGTGACCTTCTTCTGCTCTGAAGCCCTAAGGTGATCCTTAGCTCAGAATATCATATATACCTCATTTTCCCATTTTGTCTTTGAACTTCTCACGTATGTGGGGTTCCCATGTGTACATAGGCATTAAGTTTGGTTATTTTCACTTGTTAATCTGTCTCATGTGGATTTAATTATTAGATCAGTTGCAAGGACCTTGAGGGTAGAGGAAGGTTTCTGCTCCCCCCACAACATGGATATAACATTTTAAAGTAGCAGAATCCTAATAGATTTGGATTCACCGCTTTCAAAATATTTTGCATTAAAGTGTAATTTCTCATTTGAAAACAGCTATTTGCCTATAATGTGCCATAACAAATAATAACCTGAAATCAAGCTAAAAAACAAAACAAAAAAAATTATAAGCTAAATGGTAGAAAACTCCATGTCTTTCAAAGTCATATTTCTTTAGCACACCAAAACCTCAATATTTACATGAAATCAGTAAGTCTGATATCTTTATATCTCCTTAGCATCTCAAGTAGTTACAGCTCTTATCAGAAAAGCCACTCCTAAATCCAATGGAGTGTAATTCATTATTATTACTAATAATGAATTTACGTATTTGCATACGTTTAAATCATTTTGGGTAGTTCAACTCTTCAGATGGGCTTATTAAAATAAAATTACAGTTTTGTAATGAAAAGATTTTATTGGCTGAGTGTTCTTGTAGAGAACTCAAACTTAATAAATATTTTGTAGCAAGTGTCTCTGTATAAAACAAATTATATATCAATACTCTGTATAGAGTTGTCCCAATCTGTCAATACTATAAAAGCTCATTAATTCAGATAACATATATTTAAAATTTAAGAAAATATACATATTTTCTTAATATCAAATGTAATGTAATATCAAAACTGAAATGATTTGTTGTATATCTAGTATGCACAAGGTACATTATATATATCATCTTCCTTAATTGTCATAATAACTCTACAATATAGTTACTGTCCTTATTTATAGGGGAGGAAGCTTGAGTCCAGAGATTAACTAACATGTCCATGTGACATAGTTATCCAGTGCTATGGGCAGGGTTTGAACCAAGGTCTATTTGGTTTTAAAACTTGAGGATGCTCCTATCTTGAGAAATGAATCATTTACTGCATATAGAACAGTTTTGTAGAAATGACATTAACCAAAATGTTAAAATGGTTATCCTAAGATATTTAGACTGTGGTTGATTTTTATTGTCTTTTTTATAGTTAGTATTTTCCTGTTTTTGTAATAAGTATTATCATTTTGTATATAATTGGGAAAATATTTTTAAAAGACATTACCCTTGCTCACAGGGGGCTTATCTTTTATTTTACATTTTCTATTTATTGTCATTTGAAACATCTTCCAATCTTAACACTTCTCTCTTGTCAGTCATATTTATCATTTCTTTCAAATATTCAAAACTTATATAATTCCTAAATATCTCATAAAACTATGAGATATTTCACCAAACTTGTTATATTATTTTGTGTTATTGGTGCTTTTATGCTGTTAAAAGAAAATGTGACTTTGTATTATTTTGATATTGAATGAATGTATTATTGCTGTCATTGAAATAATTTCTGAAGTAAAATAATAATCGACTGCAATATGTTAAGCATTCAGCTGGGGCTAGTGACCATGATTTTGAAGGCTTCCCAATCAACATGGTTGTGTGATTTTCTCTATCAAACTTCAATAGAGAAGTTAATCAATAAATGCAAAGAATGTATTAAAGGAATGTCATTTAATAACAATGATAGGGTACGAGAAAGATGATGGTTCAGAGTTTTCATATGACTGGCATAAATCTGTGATGCTTCATATTTATGGTAAGGTTCTAAGGTGATGAAAAGTAAGAGAAACCAGAGTCACATTTTAGGTTAAGAGGCAGTAAGTTTAAGATGCTGTGTAATAGAAAAAAAACAAAAACAAAAAAACCTGATGGGCAAAATAGAATAGGATGAGAAAAAAACACGAGTGAATATATTTGAATGTATACAGGACGCAGCACAAGAGAATGATATAAGGAGGAGATAATTAACACTGTGGTGAAAGTGATGCTAAAGTTTGGAATTTAGAAGTTCTCTCATTAGACTGACAGTGATCCCTGTTGGACTGTGGTGAGAAAGAAGCATGCACAGAATGGCAAGAACATTTACAATGGCACCAATTCCACGCATTTTCCTTACATGCACTCCATGGGCCCAACGAAATGATATTGCTGGTGGGCAATTATAAAGGAGCTGAGAGAGAGACTGGACGGTCTTTCCTCACAAAGTAGAAGCAGAGTCAGTTAAAAAGAATAAAGGTCATGAAAAAAAGGGAGCCAGTAAGAAAGATAACTAACCATTCTCTAAGTAAAAGATAAACTATGACCTCAATAACAGAAAAGTAAATTACAGAGGTATCAATGTAGTTTGGCAAATACTTCATTGGTATTTTAGAAAGGCAGAAGTAACTTTAAAAAATTTTACGGGAAAAGGGGAGAGGCTGTGAAGTTGTGGGTCAGGATATATCTTTAGAGTCTCTCTATGTTCCTATACTTCCAACTATTAAATTGTCATCAGAAAGATAATAATAATTTGATGTAATGAATGAAGTTTCTTACTCTAATCCATGAAAATAAAAAATGAGAGCTATAACTTTTTAAAGTACAGTAACTTTGTTTTGGAAATTTCCATTCCACAATATTGTTTGTAAATGTTCTTTTCTCCTGTAATGTTTCTGATTACTTTTTGTATAAGATTAAAAACACAGTGCTTAATATTTCAAACACATTAACAAGCAATATAATATTAATTATTGCCTTTAAAAATGAGTTAAGTTTGAAGAATTATATCTAAGCCAAACATCTGTAGATCATGTTTCAGCTGTAGGCAAATTGTAACAGTTGAGTTATAAATTCCTAAAAACAGTAACTACAATGAAATATGAACGTATTATAAGTACTGCCAGAAAACATTACAATAAAGAAATAAAAATATCATACTTTATGTGATCAAAAGAAAGTCCACAAAAATTTTGGAATTTCTCTTGTCCTTTAACATATTTTAACATGATACTTTTCTATCCTAGAATCTCTTTTTAATATAAACACATATAATGGTTATAGTCCTCATTTTATCTTTTTTCTGTTTCTTTAATAATAAAAACCCAGAAAGCCATTCTTCTATAACCAACCAATATATGCTTAAAAAGGAGTGAAAAGAGATTGAAAAACTAACCATTGGGAAAATATACACACTGAGTGTGGGAAAGCCCAGTGAGGAGGCTCATATACTTTCTCAGATCTATGGACAGACTGGACTTAATGTATTTACCAGCTCTGGCTCATCTGAAGTCTAAATGTTCAATATCACTGTCTAAAATAAACACTGTTAATGAGTATGGTAAGGAAATGAGGTGTTCTGATTAATTAAAAATAAATATAGTTCTATATATAATTGAAAATGTTTTCAAAATGTTGCATTACAATAAAACACATTTAACTCTAAACATCATTGAACCAAGAATCAATAGATTTGAGTACTGATCCTGGTTCTACTAATGTCTGTGTAAACTGGGATAAGTTACTCAATCTCTCAAGAGGGACGGAGCTCAAGTTCCTCATTTATAAAATGAGATGAATGGATTTATTAGGCTCTGAGGTTCATTCTAGCTATAAACTTGTATTCTATAAAGAATGATGGAGAAGTACACAGTTCTGAATCCTCACCTTCAACTAACTCTTCCAATGGACTATTTTGTTCATCAATATCATCACTTTTTCTGTATCTTAGACTCTCAGAGCCATTTTAACTCTTCTCTTTTCCCTTCCCCAAGACTACTATAGGAAAAGCTAAAGTAGAATCTATAGCTTAGCAAGAAATAGTATGTGAAAAGAAGAAATGTGAAGCATCAAGATATTCTTTTGTGGTAATAGGTACATGCCCTGTACTGATGTTCTACCTTCTACCCACCAGCTCCTGAAAATGTTCTAAGAAGCAACTAGCCCATGTTTCTGGGCTACTCTGTCTTGGCACACTCTTCACTCAACAAAAGATGTCTGAGACCAACTGACTTTGGACATTATTGTCTCCACAAGGAAAAAGGCAACATCAGGGAATAATTCACAGGCATCCTGTATCTTCACTTATTATTCTGTGTATTCTTTATATTATTTGTATTATTCTTTGTAATGCTGGTTTGGTTTAAGTTGCTGGTCTGGTAAAAAAGCAAAATAAAAATAAACTTTGACCAGGTCATCATTCTTAAATATGGCCGGGCTCATTTTTACTTTCCTTCCATATCTAGTCACAAAGTGTGTTCCTATATGGTTCACAAAGTCCTGCCAAGACTGTATAGTTCAAAATTTAACTTTTACTAAAATTGAAAATTTTATGCATTTCAGTGAACTCATTCATTGAGACATAATTTAAAGGTATGATGACTAAATAATATTAATGATAATACAGCCAACTCTTATGTAGCATTTATATGGCCCATACACTGTTCTAAGTAATATATATATATATATATTACTTAGAACATGATATGAAAACAAATATATATATACATATATATATATGTATATATAATAGATTCATTTCATTCTTAACCTAATGCTATGGGATAGGTACTATGATAATCCCCACATTAAAGATGTGGAGACTGAGGCACAGATAAGTTCATAATTTGCCCATAATCACTTACTTAGAAAGTGACAAAGCAGGGATCCAGACTGCTTCAAAGGCTGTCCTTAATCACAGTGCTATACATAAACCGCCTCTCTATATGGACATGTACTTAAAAATTATTTTACCTCTTATATGCATTGATTTGTTTATAGTCAAATATACTGGGCAGCTTTCCCTAGGGCCATTATAAATTTCCTTCATTATGAAACCTATATAATTTCCAAATGTTTTTCATTCTTTTAAAGGCTAAGTCTTCCTCTGTGATATTGCAGAATTGTCAGAAATTTACTTATTTTCAACAATTACTGGAAGGTAAAGTTTTAATGTTTTAGCCTCCCACAAAGACTGAGAAACAAGTGAAGTGGATTTCAATTTGTTGATAGTCATTTAAAATAACTTATGCATTAAAGTCTTACATTAGGAAATAAAAAACTTGTTATCCGATTCAATTTATTTTCTCAATTCTCATCTATATATTAATTTTCCCCACAGATTGCTGTACTTTCTACAAGTAATTGTGCAAGTTCTGATTATTATAATTATATGGGCTAGAATATTAATATACAACCACTAAGTACTTATATTAGCATACTTCAGCTATTAAAATTTCCTTTAATAAAATATAGAATATTTCATTGTAACTCCTCTATTAATAATTTACATATGTGTATGCATGAGGTATAAATTGACAGGATCAGTCAGAATACTCTACTGTAGCTTGACAAGCAAACAGAATTGTCATATGCTTTACTCACCAAATCTGACATTGCTTTATTTTTCAAAGCAATTCTCTTTCTAGAAAATATATTCATTTTAATAACTCTATAATCTTCAATGTGCAATCTTAGCATTCTCTTGCTTTAGTATAACAGTAAAACCGATAATATGAAAACAAATTTTAATTTCAGCAGTTTTTATAACTTAGCATATACACATTTCACAGGATTTAAAAGTCATAAAATTATCATATATTCTGAGATTAGATCTAAATATCACAAATTGTGAAGTTAATCATTAACTAATGAATTTTAAAGTATAGTAAAGCCTTATTAATTTGGAAAATAGTACATCAGCATAAGTAGAAAGTTTAAGTTATGGAGCACTTTGTAAAAGACAATTGTATTATGCATTAAGTGGGAATAACAAACATAGCCTATGAGATATCAATTACATTTTAGGGAACTCTCTTTTAATAATTAGATAAGAGTGTTTTTAACCTAGTATATACTTTGTATATAAATGGATGTTTCTAAAAGGGTTAGGGTTCTTAAAGTATGTTCTAAGGATTTAAGAATTTCTTCTAAAATGTTGTTACTAGTATTAATAGCTAGTAATGTTAATGGGATACTGTCCTCTTAAATTAGTAATATTATTAACTTAAAATGAATTTGATGAATAAAACTCTCCATTTAAATACCCTTTTATGACTTTCAGGGCTTTGCTCCATCAATTATCATTAACTCATGCTACAGTATCAATATCCCATTCAGCTGACTATAAACATGTTCAAGTTTCTTGCTTTTTTAGAAACCAACAAACCCTCCCTAGGGCCCTCTTTCTTTCATAGCCCAACATCTCAAAATAGCAGTCCTTATTTCCTAACCTTATGTTCTCATCTCTTATTCACTTCTCAGTCCAGAGCAATCGGTTTCCGCCTCTAGCCTTATACGGAAACTGACAAAATATTTTTCAGTTCCTATCATACTTAATCTCCGGACTATTTGGTTCCGATAGCTACTCCTTCCTTGAAGTTGATTCCTCTTTTGCCAATCTTCCTAAGTGTATGGCTTCCCAGTTCTCTTTTCTTACACATTTATTCACAGGTTCGGGCATGAGGGCCCACTGTAGGTAGCTGGCCAGCTCACATTTCTTTTTAGTTTTTTATTTTTTATTTTTTTAAATCTCAGATATAATATATGGATATACAATGTGGTCTATTTCTGTGCTAGAGGACCCAGCTTTCCTGGTCATAACTAATTCATCCAGGGGTTAGACATTTGCCACAAGTTGAAACATCAGATGCATACTAAATGAACCCTGAAATTTAGAATAAAGGCCGGGAAAGAGACTCACTGGTGGTAAACCGGTCAAGTTAATTCCAGCCTCCTGAGAGAAAGTGCACAAATTTATTTGGTTGAGACCTCTGTTATTGCCCAGTTCCTGTCCTTTGGCTGATTGCTCAGAGTTCTCTTTTGGTTCTGTGACATACACACAATGAATCCTCTCCCTGCTTTACTGCTCAACAGTCACTTTTTGATACTTTTTTGCTTAAATTAACCATAGCATTTTTTATTAAACTAATAAACATCTTGATTGCCTCCTCCCTAATTTCTGCCATTAAATGGTTGGTATTCACCACAGGAATCTGTCTAGACCTGCTTCTCATTTTAAATACTCGCCCTGAGCATTCTTTACTCAAAATTACTGATTGCTTTTATGCAATTTTACTGTAATATATTTATTTTGTTTTTTTTCTAAAGTGTTTTAACCTAAAATTTTTAAATTTTTATTCGTTGTGTTTTTCTCCTCAGACTTCAAAAAATTCTCTTCTTATTGGTTCTCATTTTATAGTCTTCCCAAATTTTCTTTCCCCTTGCTTGACTTGGAAAGGGAAATACAGACATTTTTCTTCCCCTTCTCTTCCTTATCCATTTCATGCTGGAATTTTTGGTCCTCTTCTTATTCTACATGCTTTTCATTGACTAACTTTATTCACCTATTATCTCAATGCTAAACATTCAAAGTTTATATCTCTAACCATAGTTTTTCTTCCAAAGTTCCTATACATATTTCCAAGCATTTATTAGATAATTCCACTTTGCTAATTCAAAGGTCCTTTAAACTCAACATGTCCAAAATTTAATTCAAAATCTTTCCCTTAAACTGGCTTCTCTTCCAATAATATATTCACCACTTACCCATCTCCCTCTCCCTTGCCCTAGTATCTTGGTATCAGGTATCAGCAAACTATGTTCCAATCTATTTTTTCTATGGCCTGAAAGCTAAGAATGGTTTTTACATCTCTAAATAGTTGTAAAAATAAAACAAACAAAAAAGAACATGCTATAATAACCATATGTGGTCCATAAATCCTGAGATATTTACTATCTGGCCCTTAACAGAAAAAGTTTGCTGACCCCTGTTTTAAATGTTCAACAAAATTTTTGATCCTTTCTTTCCCTAATATCTTAAAAATGGTCACCAAATGTTTTCAAATTTGACTTCTTCCTCTATCACCAGTATCCCCAAACTGACATTATTTCTTGCTGAAAAAAAAAAAAAAAAGGAAAAACCTCCTATCTGGCCTCCAAGACTTGCACTTTGTGATATAATAGGAAATACGTATTTGGTTTTTGCCCCACCATCTTCCCTTCCCTTATTCTGTCCTACTCATCTCTTCCATTTGGCCATTCTTGAGTTGTATCCTTTCTAATAAAACTGTAATCAGAAGTATAGTACCTTCCTGAGTCCTATGAGTCACTGTAATGAATTATTGAACCTGAGGTGGGGGTTGTCAGGACCCTCATATCTGTAGTCATCCAGGCAGAAATGGGCATCCCCAGAGACCCTACTTGTGCCTCATATCTTAACTTGTGGGGTCTGTGCTAACTCCAAGTAGTTAGTGGTGAAACTGAGTGGAACTGAATTGTAGGATACCCAGTTGGTATCTACCTTGCATATTGTCATTAGACTTTTTGTTTTACAAACCAAATCAGATCATTTCACTACCCTGCTTAAATACCACTGAAGGTTTTCCACAATGCATGGGACTACTCCAGGCTCTTTACCTTGTTGTAAAATAAATTAATATTTAATTATGTTTTTCTACTATAACTATCTTTGACTGATATCTTAAAATAGCTTCCTAGTTATAACTCCCTCTACTAAGAATTTTTTAGTAGAAAATCATATTTATGAAAGTCATTTACTTCATCAATGTATATAATACTGCTTTTAGACTATATAACTATAATAACATAATTTGTATATTATCTTTAAACAGAAAAAGGTTACCTATATTGTGGCTTAAACCATTTTTCAGTGCTTTTTAACAACTTAGACCATTTTTTTAAAAAAAAAAATGTGAGAAAATATATCTGTGGTGAAAAATCAGGATTTAACATTTTAGCTATTTAAATGTGATGCCTTAAAATTCTTTCTAGTTTCCATTTACCAAAAAAAAAAAAAAAAAAAAAGGCAAGACAAGAAAAGAAAATTAGGTAAAAATAATCTTTAAGAATTCCTCTAATTTAAAAATTCTATTATTTTAATTATGTGATCTATTTCTTTAATATTTAATCTTCTGTTATATTACCTTTGCAGTATACTTTTTAATTCTATAGTTCAATAGAAGGATAATTCGTTGTTGGTTAAAGCAAATTCATTAAATGACTTGAAAATCTATTTAAAAAGCAATCAGTTAAAGTAAATATTAGATTTCTTCATGTTAAATCTAAAAATCCATCACTATACTTGCTTTTTACTTTATTTGCTGCTTAACATATCTCAACAGTGAATCTATCATATCAACATAGTCATCATGATCCAAGCTGCAAATAATAGAGAGTGTCAGTGTCAATTTTGCTTTCTCACACTTGCTTCCCTTCACTTCATCTGATTTTAATAATCCCTGTCAAACCACAAACAGTCCAAATTACCTTCACGACACAGAAGCTTTCAAGGAGCAGACAGAATCTCAACTTTCATTTAGCAACTACAAAAGAAAGCTGTCCAGCTGGACAAATATTATTTCCACACTTGACAATCTCTACAGTTGAGTATGCATTTTAATTTTAACTAAACCTGCCAGGAGTTTGATATGAGCTTCTTGTTTTGTGTAGACTGACTCACAGGATTATCAGACCAATGACTGTAATTGTGATGAAAGAACCCGACATTTTTACACTAAAGATAAATCATATGCCAAAGCTGAGAGATCAAAATGAATATATAAGAGATAAAGGGGAGGCAACAATTGCAGGAGTAAAAACTACTTAAATTAGGTGCTTAATTACTAAATAATGTCTAAAGATACAAAATACATCTTGATGTAATTTTGAAAAGTAACAGTTGATAAGTAGGAATAAAATGTAAAAAAGTTAAAATTTTATCCAAAAATACCATTAAGAAATGATTAAGAATGAACTCTAGAGATTTTTTGAGTGTTTTGGATTGATTTGATTTCATAGTCAAATTTCTAAAACAGTCCTATGTATCAAATTATAATAAAATTAATTCTTGACAAGATATTAAAAAGCCCACTCTACACTAATTAATGTGCCCTTGTACACACAATGTGAAGCTCCAAAAAAGAGTAAAAAAAAAAAAAGTGATAATAAGTTTGTAGAGGAGTATTAGAATAGAAGTTACAGAGTAAAACTATATTAAAGACTATTATATTTTTGAAGTTTGATTTATTAAACTTAAGTCTAAAGTTTCAAATAGTAAAATATTTCTGGGAACATTTCCTAAGTTAGGCTGAATTCCTCCTACAGTTATCAGAACTTCACGATATCAAGTTAATTGCATAGTTATTAGAACCTTGCAACTGCCAAATAAGTCTTCCCTCCAATCGGCTACACTTAACATTAGTCTTTGACTCTTCCTTCTCCAAAGGCCAATCCATTGGCTATTCAAGTACAGCTTCTCTTTCAACTCTATTTTGGACACCACAGCTCAGTTGGGTTTATTGGCTCTTTTTATTTATCTTACACTGGCTCTTCTGACTGCACAATTCCATCCACATCCATGTCTTCCACTACAATCTGTGTGAGGGAGCTCTTGTTGTAACTATTCAAGTCCATACTGCATAATCCCTAGGATGTCCCACAGGCATGTTAAACACAGCATGCCCCTAAACAATCTTCTTCTCTCTGAAACTTCTTTCTTCTCTTGAGGTCCCTACAATAGTTAACAGCACCACTATTAACCTAGATACTCAAGTCAGAAATCTGGGAGTCATCCCCCATATTCCAACATTACTTCATCAATCTTATAGCCAACTGACCAGTCTTACCTCATATCTCTCTTATCCAAGCATCTCTTTCTATTGCTCCTGTGCAGGTTCAAACTCCATCACCTGGATTAGTGCAGCAGTTTCCTAAAGAGTCTCTCTGTATTTTCATCATCTCCTTCTAACTCATTCTCTATTCTGCCACCAGGATGATCTTTGTAAAACAGAGAGAGGAATCAGTGTTCATGAAAATATTTTAAGTCTAAGTGACCAGGAGAAAAGACATCCTCTTAAAAAGAGAAAAATCAAAAGGAGGAGTTAATTTGTAGGGGAAAATGGTGTTTTAAGAAATAATAATTTGAAGTATAATTATTACAGTTCCATGTAAAAATAAAGCAATAATTTGGATAAGAAGAAATCGAATTTTGGAAGGAAACTGAATCTTATGTATGTATACATATATAAAAGGCTCATGTAATATATTATCCAAACCATGATACTTTTTTAGAGTAAAAAAGGTACTGAATATAATTAAGATTACATAATTTAAAAAATGTATATATACTAAGCAATTAAGTGGCTTAATTATATCTGGGGACCTATGGAAAAATTGTATTCAAAAAATGTTTTAAAAAATAGTATTCCTCCAAAAAAAATTTTTGTATCTGTGCTCATAAAAGTAAAAAATTTTTATTATTTAAATATTAAAAATATATAAACATGATTCCTGACATATTTTCATATACTTAAAGCAATTTCTTAGTTATATCTATCTCTCATTAATATTTTCCTGAAGAATGTATTTTTTATAGTATTGTATTATTTTTATATTTTTCCAAGTTGCATTTCAGAATTAGTAAATTTTAAATTGTTGATACCTTCAAAACTGACTATTCTATATATGCTTCCTTAGGTACTAAGCTACCTGGTAAGTTTATTAAGTGCAGAACAAATTTTTATAGTGGAGAATATCCAATTTTAATTTTTAATAATGAAACACATAAATATTTTAGCCTAAATATTTTTACACACAGTTTTTTCTTGCCTCCTTGTAGAGGGCCTTTTTTGACCAATAATTTTTTTAAAATCATCAAATATTTATAATTATTTTCAATGTTTTGCTAAATTCGTATACCGCATTATGTAGGCGTTTGCAATTTAACTTCATTCTGTACTTCAATAAAAATTTATTCAATTAAAAAGATGAGCTCCATGTAAAGATTTTCCCCATAAGCCTAGATATTTCAAAACACAGTTACGGAATTTCACAATTAAATCCTGCATGGCATATGAGTTCTCATCGTTTAATTTGTTCAGTTCCTCCTTCGATTTCAGGAGGGATATATTTCAAGGTCTTACTATTTGTGAGTTTTGTTTTCAATAACTAAAATTCCTTAATAGCTTCACAGAAACTGAATAATTTTGCCTTCTATTTGTTAAATGCTTGATCAAAATTTCTAATAAATTTTGAAAAAACTGCAACCAAAATTAAAAGACATTTTTACAAGGGTATTTAATACCATGGTAGGACACTTAAATCGACTTACACAGTAATTCTTCAAAGACTCAAACATTTCTAAAATCCAAAGAGATAAAATGTATATGCATACTACCATGTTTAAATTATTTTTGTTTTCTTCAGCATCAGTCTAATAACAAAAATCTACAAGGCTGCTTGTCTTGCAAATGCATAAACACATCTGTACTTTTTGACAACTATATCTTCTATTAGACTGGTATATTTTGCAGATTTTTGGATGCAGTTAGGAAGTACTATGTATATCACAATATATTCCAAGTGTATCTCTCCATAGGTTCTACATTTATTTAAAAAATCTTTATGATTTTATGTTCCGCCACAACATATTTTTAATATCACCAAGACCAAATAATTTTATATCAAGTTGTAGTTTATAATTCAATTTTTAATACTATTCACAAAAATGTCAAGTATTTTGCCTTTTACAGAATGAATTTCTAAATGTTTTACTTTGAGTCCATGAATTAGACACAGAACTTGAACCATTCATTAGTGGTATTAACTAATTTTTTAAAATTAGAAATATCCAATAATATTGATGTAAAACTAGCATCATTTAACTATTGATTAAATTCTTTGAATGGAGCCAATATATTAATAGCTATCGTTTCAGCTTTCTTACATGCACAAGAAAACTTAAAACTGTAAGTGAGAGAGATTAATTGAGAGAGATCACTTTACTTAAATGAAAAATAATGTTTCAGAGTAGTACACAAATGTACCTTCTGCAGCTAAGCATTAAAATGTAGTATTTGTAGGCATGGTCTTAAAATAAGGCTATCAAACAGATGTTATCTTCCTCAGCAGACTGATGTCTTCCTATTTTCATGTGATCAGTGATATCATTACAGTCCCCACAGTGTGAGTTACACATTAATCCTTTTCAGCAAGTCACAGGATATTCAGTACTAACTTAAATGTGCACCGTTGTGGGTGTGTTTTTAATATTGTCACCAAAAGGGTTATTACAAAATAAAATTGTGTTACCCAACAATAAAATAAATAGGTATTTGTAGATTTATACTAATGCTACATGATAAAACCCTTGTAGCAATAGAGTTTGGACCATATTTACTTTGTACATGGCAAGATTAAATAAAGGCTGAAAAACAGTGTGCAATCCATGGGCCAGGGCGTGTGTCCGGCATAACTGGCTGGCACATCAAATAGCCAGCAGAGGTGGCAGCATCAAATACTTCTGCCAGCACCATCACCCAAAAGATGAAAAAGTTGGCTGTACTGCTCATGGCAGAGTGCATTTACTTTACTAGGAAGCACCCTTCATGCTGCCCTTGAAAAATATACGTTAACTTATAGTATTACGTCTGGAAAGGCTCTGGAAAAAAAATGGGCCGTTGCCAATTTACCCATATGTTAAAGTGAGAATTCTGTTCACTACACTAGTGTCTCGCATATGAGATTGAGTCAGAATGTAGAAATACAAAGTGTAGGTCTACCTCAACCTAACCTAGTTTATTTACATGGAACTATTAAATAATCCTTCATTCAAAAATTAAAAATCTGAGACATGCTAAACCAGATGAAATGCTAAAACAAAAGGCATTAAACAAGACTATCCTAGGCAAACTGTATATATGATGTGATATCAGTATGATGTGCTATTTTAAATAACAATATAACATATAAAATGAAACTTAAGTACATATGAAAATAATAATAACCCTGTATGGCGTGGCATAAAAGATTTCCAGAAAACAGTATTATTTCATTTAAAAAAGTTGTAGAACTATGAATACAGCATGATGCAGTATAATGATACTTTCAAAACAAACAGAAAAAAACTATCCCAAAAAATCAGGAAGGATACTCGGCAAACTATCAACGATGCTAATCTGTAGGTAATAGAACTAAAAAGGGACAGGGGAAAGATAATTTTTATTCTTTAAAATCTTCTATTTTTGTTTGAACTTGTAATGAGCATGTCTTACTTTTGACACATGAGAGGCAAAAACAAATGAGACAAATATGTTACAAAACATTAGCTAATTTAGTATCAAATGAGAGGTGCAAGTAAAAAAGGATCTAGAATCCTGCAGTGTGAAGTTCCATATGGGCAGAGAGAGGTCAAGCCACCAAGAAAAAGGAAGATAAAGGCATTCCTAGAGGTGGGGGCCCAGTGATCTTCCAAAACCCGTAGCCTCACAGGACTCACAGTTGGAGATATTTAATCGCTCACTACAAGTTCAAACATTCTCCCATTCTGGGAGTGATCCAAAAACTAGTGAAGGGAGGATATAAGGAAGTAACTTGAGAAGTAAATAATGAGATCATATCTTGCTTATTTCCCTCCTATTCCACAGCCTGAGCTCTTACTAACATGTGTATTACCAATGTATAATTAGGTTCCCATCTTGAGGTTTCTTTGTAAGTACTGCGATCCTCTCCTAACCCACAGCCACAGTTACCTGCTCCAGATTCATGAACTACCACCAACAGGGGAAACTTGGTAGTTAAAATGATGAGACCTCCCTAGAGCATATATAGGACTGTTTGGGGGAGCCAAAGCAGACAATTCATAAATGAAAACAGTGAAAGATAAAATGAAAGAGGTATGCTATAGCCGGCTAGGTACACAAAGGCTTCTTTTTTTTCTCCAGGAGGAAAATATCTGGACTTTATCCTGTACAAAACAGGCAGTCATAGGTTTTTAAATAAGGCAGTACATGACTACTATTTTATAAATATTCATCAAACAGGGTGTTACAATGGTTTGTTGTGGGGTGAGAAGATAGAGGTAGGAAGATCAATAAAGAGGGTAGTGAATTAATCTAGTTGAAGGTGATGATGAATAGGAAGAGGATAGAGCCATAACAAAAGGAAAGATAGCTTTTGAAATGACTTTCCAGGGTATAAATTGATAGCTTGGGGTTACTGAGTGAGGCAGGAAATTATAGTTGAAAGAAAAAGCAGGTGTCCGTCCTAGGCATCAACAGGCTTGGACTTTAGACCCAGGTCATCAGAAAAACCAAACAGGACAATGTAGAAATTATAAAGTCATGTTAGGAGGCAGAAAAACATGTGGATATGTCATAGAAATTAGTAAAGGGTAAAAGCCAGGGTGTGGCTCTTTGGTGCAGAAAGACCAATTATGATAGCAGTGGCTAAGAAAAAGAGGTGGGCATCATACAAAGGAGGGCATGCTTGCTGTTAAAGGCTCATACAGTCTTGCTGAAGGCAGCCAAAGATACCATACAGAGCATGTCCTTGCTCGCCTCCAAGAAACGAGCTAAGAAATGAATAACTGTATGGCTGCGCACAAGATTTTCTGCTGGTTAGGTCCCAAAGACAGGCAAGGGTAGAGAGATGAGGCTATAGGAAAGTTTATGTGGTAAGGGCTAAATTATTTCAAAGGAAATTCTGAAACTTTAATATGGATGACAGACTGATAGCTTATGAATAGATTTTAAAAACTTAGGAGGAAAATAATGATAAGATGGCATGGCAAATTCAGTTCTAGACATGATGATTCTGAGTGAATTACATGAATGGAAATGTCCAGAATAGAGATGGAGGAAGTTATATGAGGGAAATGCTTGAGAAAACATAGTGCTCATAATGTCACACTGAAGTTCAGAAGATCAAGATTCAGTATCTTTCAAATTTTTTCGACTACTACCCACAGGTTAAAAAAATGCACTACAATGTAATGTGCACATGTGCACATGCAAATCTTAAACAAAAGTGGCATGAAACATTACTTACCCTAATATCTACTTTGATAGTTTCTGTTCAATTCCTTTCTACCTACCCTCTTTCCTTCTCCTACTCTTTTTTTTTTTTTTTTTAAATGCACAGCCTCCAAAGTGATTTCAGCATCTACATTTTGGCTGAGTTTGATTACAAAAAAACCTCTGTGACCATTCTGTAGTATCATCTGCAATGATACGACTGATAAATCTAGAGACGTTCTTTGAGAAAGGATTAAAAAAAAGAGAAAAAACAGAAAATTAAAGATTAGCATGAGGAACACTCACAAGAGGTAGAAGAAAAGCCAAAAGATAAATTGGAGTAAAATGATGGAAAAAACAAGTATCAACGAAGATAATGCTACAAAAAGGAATGGGTAGCCAATAAAAGCTTTTCTTCAATTAATGTCTTTGCTTCCACTGCAGTGTTTCTTAAACTGTAGCCCATGACTAATTTAAACAGAATTACCTCAGCCACTTGTTAAAAATTCAAATACCTGGGCCTTACCCCAGGCCTAGTGAATTAACCTCTCTGGATGTAGGTCCTGAGATTGGCAATTTAAGAGTTTCCCAGGGCATTCTTTACACCAAGTATTTCTATGTCAGTGCCTTTTACAAATCAGTTTTCAAAAGGGTGCTTTCCAGAAACACATCTCACTTCACACATTAGGTGAATTCTTGAAAAGTTGTTAAGTGAGTACCTGCCCACCAAACCATTATTTGTCCTAAAGACTACCATGATTGATTTCAGAATTCTGTTCACCCAGAAGGAAACAAGCAAGTTTCTTGAAATATTTGGGCTTTAAACATTCTTCATCTTCTCAGTTTTTTGTTTTTTTTGTGTGTGTGGGTTATGCAAATGGCTGGTCAACCAAGCTTACAATCATTATCTTTATTTGGTTTAAAAACACATACATTTAAGAATTCAACATGCTGTTAACACACTTCAGTTTGATTTTGAACTGATTTCATTGGACTTAACAGGCTATGTACCACAATTAATTAAGTTGCTTTTAACAGAACTCACAGGCAGAAGGCACCACAGGAGACAATTTTCAAGAAAATATAGAAACTGAAATGTAGACTCCAACAGCAAAGATATGCTTTTATGTGGTGAACTCTGCTAACAAATATATTTGTCAATTTATTATCAATTGATAACCAAGAAGTATGAGATGTGAATCTATTGTATGCTAAGATGGGAATTATAGCAAACAACAACTGTAGTAGCTAACCTTTATTTACTTACCTCATATCGGGCCCTGTTCTAAATCCTTTACATGTATTAACTCATTCCATCTTCACAACAATGCTGTGAAGTATCATTTTAAACCTCAGTTCTCAGACAGTGAAGCTGTATAGAAAGCTGTATAAATTTCCTGAGGGCCCACAACTAGGAGAAACTGAGATTCAAATCCAGGAAGCCTGTCTCTAAAGTCTGTGCTCAAGGGCAGTGTGCTGACTGGGATTCTAAGAAAGTCTCACTTCGAAGTAGTTAGCTGCCATTGTAGAGAGAAAGACTGGCTGTTTAGAATCTGGAATTTTTTTTCTGTTCTTTATACAATGATTTCAAGATAACTTGGATCTATTTAGTTATTAGATCTCATTATAAGGTCGTTTATACAGGATAGAAATACTCAAAACAGCATAAAGATGGGATTTCAGTATCACATTACACATAAAAATAGAAATCTGTTTTATAAGATACTTAATTCTGTTTCAAAGGGCAGGATAGCATAGTGGTTTAGAGCTGTGCTTCTCAAACTTCAAGGAACCAATAACGTGGCTATTTTGTTATAAATGCAGATCTTCAGTAGATTTGGGGTGAGGCATGAGATTCTAATTTCCCAGGTAATAGTGATATTGCTGGTCTGGGGGTCACATTCAGAGTAGCAAGGGCTTAGAGTGCAAGCTCTGGAGTGTCACAACTTGTGTCTGAATCCCAGCTCTATTATTTACTAGTTTTGTAACATTCTCTTCATGCGCCTCTACTGCAGCAATAAAATAGTGAGATCATCAAAGGGTTGTTATGAGTATTACATGAGATAATCCATGACTAGTACTTAGAACAATTGCTGGCATATAGAAAGCACTCAATACATATTATCTTTTAATATTACAGAAAACTATTAAAAGCATATATTGTATCCCATTAAAAAGCCATTTATAGAATTGACTGATGTAGCAGAAACACTAAATAAAATTTCATCATTATTTTCCAGTCACTAGAACATCACTGCACATTGAAGGACATTAAATACATAAGTTAGATCCACTATTCAGCTTTATTAAATACATAAATCTGAAACTGCTCTAAATGAATTTGCATGAAGCTGCCTTCGCCTATAATATCTAAAGAGAATATTTTGTTTCTCTGCCAGAAAACTTTTTTATATTGCAGGTATACACTGAGTTCCAATTCATTTATTTTAATAATTTCCTCTGAATTTAGAAACAGACATTTTTGTTAAAATTTCATTCTTATCAAACAGAAATCAGAACTAATATTAGTATAAACAATAATAATGATTCAAAAAATTTATTCAAACAAGGGCATGAGTAGAGTTAAAATGAGTTTGGAGAATTTAGCCAAAACCTTAACAGACAACAGCATACATTTTCAAACCACTACACAATGCAGCATAATTACCTCTTATTGTTGAAGCCTGTGCTTAGAAAGAATATTGTCAGAATTGTGATGATTTAATAATGATGTGATATGGGGCGGTCCAGTGGGTAGGAAAAGGTAAGTTAGGGCAAAATGAAGATAAAATATCATAGCATCACCCCAAATGAAAACTATTAGAAATTTCTCGAATTCAACACTGCTTGAAAAAGAGATAGAAGGAATGGAATAGAGTACACTGGACAAGAAAGATTAACGTTTGCCCAGTCATTATGAAAAAACAAGGAAGAATAAAACCTGGTGCTTCAGTCTAGGAGGAGATGAGAGCTATGAAATGTTTTGGTCAGTATTCTTTATGAGTCAGCAAGAAAAGATCAATGAGCATTTGCTTCTCTTTTCATCTTTTATTTCTCTAACACAGGTGCTGAAAAAGACAACTATGGGATGGATACTAATGTTTCTTTTTCTAAATTAAAACTACATTCAGCATAGACAATGCAGACCTGCCTTGTGAGATCATGACAGATAAGGATCAAGGAAAAGGGAGGAATTTGGGTAAGTAGATTATGCTCCCCTCCTCTCTCCCCTTTTATCTTTCCCCACAGAATGCTCCTGGCTGTTCCTTTAATGTCTGGTGCCCTACTAGAAATTTCTTAAACACAAGTAACAAGTGTTACCTTAAAAAGCAAGATTCTATTTTTAAATATCTGCATATTTAAATATCTGCTTTATAAAAAGGACTGCCATATGAAAGTTTCTAAGGCAAGGTTTACCTATATCAACTACACCAAATAAGGATTCTTCAAATGAAATTATTATCAGGTTTAACTTGTACTTTTAGTCAAAAAATATCAATTGTAGGAATTATGGTTCTTAATGTTTGTAGAAGGTGATAACCAACGTGATCAAATGATTAGTATGAGTGCTAAAGGAAGAATATAGTGTGAACAGGATTATATCCTGTTATTTGGATTTATATTGGTCTGAATCAAGTTCCGATAAACAGAAATTTACTGAAATGCCTGAGTTAACTTTCTCTACTTACACACCAGGTATTAGCTATCTCTTGAAATCAGAGAAGCAAGAAATTCCACTTCAGTGTGACCTATTTATGCCTCTTAGACTTATCATATGCATTATTTAATGACCCTGAACCAAAGGAAATGTAGAAACCTATTTGAAAAGCTGACATTAAGGTTGTGACACCAACCAAAACAACAAGAAAATTTAAAGTTAAACTGACACACAATCCCCAAATCAGCCTGTTATGCTAATTTAAAAATCAGTTACTATGTGAAATAGTGATGGCATGTCAGCCTCTGCTTTGAAACTCTTGAATTTTGTCATTTGGTGTTTGTGTCACAACCTTAAAATTATTTAAATATATTTTTAATATCTATTATTTAAAAAAATCTTTGAATTGAAGATACTTCTAAAGCTTTGAAGAAGCCAACCTCAAAGCACTGCATTCCTAGTGTGCCACTTTTATTAGAAGTGGTGCATAAAACATTTGCTGTTGACAAATCTAATTCATTAAAAGGTGAGATGGATGCATTTTAAAATAACTGGCTGGCATCATTATCTGCAATGCCTTTTATAAATTATTCCTGTTTTCCCTTTTGACTGAACTTGTCACAGTTCCCTTTCAGAGTCTGAGTGTTATACCTTCTAGTCAATGCTTTCAACATGTTTAGACAAGTCATAAGTTAAACAAGCAGTGGTATTTTATTTTCTAGAAATGAGAAAGGGGAGCAGAAATACTTAAAGATTATTTCATTCAATTTGCTGATTTTTAACTAAAAACAAGCAATGTCAGTTAGTGGTGGTTTCATCTCACACAAAGGATTTAAAAATAAAACTATACTGTTTTGAGCAGGAAAAAAAAAATTCAAAGAAAGAAACATAAAGAGAGATGCTGGCAGCCCTGCTGCACTGTTGTGCAGACTTATTTTAAAATTGAATTGTGCTTCCCCTGACATAGGAGATCAGGTACATCATAAGGCTGACAGATGGCTGGCACACTAACTTCCTAAAGGAAAATGCAAACTGTATTTCTCTTAGAGGCCAAAGGAATAGAATTATAGAAGTGTTCAAGGAAACTGAGTAGGCAGAGTACAAATTATTTAAAATATGAAGAAAGACATTTCTTACCTTGTTTTGTTTAGGAAGACTAGAAGACTGAGCTGGTCTTGTAATCCTAAGGAGGTAGAAAATTATTTCCTTCTGATTTGTCAGTAAAAGAGTTGCCCTTTCTTTAGTAGCTTCAGCAGTTTTCTTTCCAAAATACACAAACACACCTACAAAATAATTAGATAAAACTTTATCATTGCCACAATGAAGGAGGCATAGTCACAATATTAGTTATCTACATTGGTAGTGACAGTACTATCATTGGGTTATGACATACGGGCTTGAGCCAAGAGATGCTAGAAATACATAAAGGCTAAGGATGGAGTACCTAAGAAATGCTTATTAACAAGATGATCTATGGCTTACAAGCACATGGGTAACAGAGGCACCTAGGAAAATGCATACTCAAAACATTCCTTTTATTTTTATTGATTTTTCAAATGTTCCTAAAGAGGTGTAGATGATAGAGAGTAAGAGCTGGCTGCACGTTATACAACAAGCAATACCTTTCAATATAATTACCTTTCCTGTTTAGTTACCAGTTGCCCCATAAGTTTATTAAAACCATCTTTTCCCCATTCTTTTGAGTTACCTTGTTAAGACAGATTCTGACTCAGTTGACCTGGGGTTGAGGCCAGAGATTCTGTATTTCTAACAAGCTCCCAGGTAATGCCACCAATGTTGTCAGTCCATGGAATACAATTTCACTAGTAAGGTTCTACCAGTCTGTCTGTCTTACCTTGTACCAAAATACACTGTTGTCATTCTTAGCTATCAGCTCTTTGTCTTTCCACATAATTTTTGAATCTTTTGTCAAGGATTCTCCCCTCCCCACAAAAACAGACAGAAATTTGATTGAGATTGCATTGATCAAATTGAGCATCTGCAAAACGTTAAGTTTTCCAAGCCATGTGTGTTGTGTATCATTCCACTTATTGAGGTCTTATTGTCACACAGGAATGCTTTACTGTCTACATGGGAGTTTTGCACATCTCTTGTTATGTTATATATATTCTTAGGCACTTCATATTTTGAATGTTTGTTTAAATAATATATCTTTGTAAAATCTAGCATTTGTATAATTTTTGTAAAATTATGTTTTTATCCAGGATATTTGCTAAACTTCTTTTTCTGTAGTTTTACATCATGTATAAATAATGTTTTACTCCTTCATTGCAAAATTTAGTTTTTATTTTTTTATCTTGCTTACTAAAAGAAAAAAAAATGTGCTCTTTAATAGGAAAGACATTTTTGTTATCTATAATCAGCCAAACGGATCTCATGTTTAGGCCTAGGTTGACTGAAAAACTGAGGAGAAGAAGGTTCAAAGTATTTCTTTTGGTATTTAAGATTGTCCTCAAACTTAAGGCCTTTCTCTGATGTCTGATATACAAGTGCTTAAATATTACTAACATCCATTATCCCAAGCTCACTTCCAATTGATATTTCATCAGAAACAGACAAAAACTCTCAAGAAAAACTTGGCCTCTCTGGGAACTGAATTTGAACAAAAGAGGGAACAGAGGAATTATGACCAGGGTAATGGTTCAGTTCCATCTAAGAACTAAGGTAGAAATGCCAACTCTAGGAAGCCATTACAGAGATACAACCACCACCTACATTTCATAACTTAAATCACATGATTTCTTGGAAAACCCTTAAATAACTGAAATTACTTTCATGATGATAATGTCAGCCTGTTCTAAGGCTAATTATCCTTCTTGATAGCTGTCACTCAATCAGCTTGATGAGGAAAAAATTAACATTTATTGTTCTACAAACTGTCAATGTTGTTAACATTGGTTACCCGAGGAAAGGTAAATATGCATGATGGTGGGATGGAGGAAAGGGTAAAGAAAGAGAAGGAGGCAGTAATTAAAACAAGAACCATCGTAATAAATAAAAATGTAACAAATTATTTCTCTAAAATGTGTTCATAATACACTATAAACAATAGCTATGAAGAAGTATATCAATATAGAAAATGCTTAAATGGAGAAGTGAAAATAGGACCCATGACAGCACGTACACATTACATTGCAACCCTTTAAAAAAACAGGCACAAAACTTTCGTTTAGGAAGATCGGTATTTTTCCCCATTTTCTTCCAGAGATCTCCTATAAAAGATAAGAAAGGTGTATGTTGGAGGTGGGCAGAGAGGCTGTAGTGTCCTCTCTACAAATTTGTACAAGGTAAGACAGATGAATGAGTGTTCACAGAAGAAATGAAGTAGGAAGCCAAATTCTAGAATGTGTGCAGAGAGCACTGAAACTAAAGGAATGACCTGATATCCCTGGCAGAAGTATGGATTAAGAAGTGAAGCTAAAATATGTGATCAATTGAAGATTTGTCTAAAAAACACTGAATCTCCCTCCCCTATCATTTTGTACAGGCAACTACTTTTTTTTTTTGTCCATAGTTAAATATCTGACCATGAGTAAGAAAGAGAAAAAAAAGTAGATGGGAGATGTGTTGTGTTTGAGGAAATGAATGAATTGTCTAGAAATCCAGGAAACAGTATGGATAAGGGTGCCCGAAAGAGAAGTCTGCCTCATTCTGGCCTTAAACTGACTTCTAGCATATTCCTGTTTTCCACCTCAAATCGGTGCCATCCAAATATATATTCCAGGCAGCCTTTTTATTTTCTCTTTTCTAATATGCATTCATAGCCAAGGGGGAGGGGGGAATATATATATATATATATATATATATATATATATATATATATATATATATTTTCATATTTGAGACCAATGTAAAACAAAAATTTGTCCCAAAGAAATCAGAGATAAATTAATTAATAGAACATGTAAATTTTCCATCATCCTAAGAAAGTAAAGAAAAAAAGTATACATAACACAAGACCAGAGCAGGACTTCCAATTATGGTTGAATGTGATCATCACATCCTCTTCCAAAAAACAAACTAAAAAGATAGACAAAAGTGACAAATACAACTATTTCAGTACTCTAAAAACTGACCAAAGGAATATAACAATTTGAGAAACATTCACATTTGAAAAATTGCTAATATTTTGGTAAGAACTTAAGACCCCATGGCATTCTGGCCTGGAGCCATTACAATCAACCATACTTCAGTCAGGACAGAGTTTCTTCCAGTGTGGGGACAAGCATAGGATCTTGAAATGTCTTTGCTGTGGTCAAAGGGGCGCACTTGAGTTTGAGTGGTAGGTGATGTTCAAGCCCAAGTGTTTCAGTGGAACTGATGAGATGATCTTAGAAGTGGGCAAGCAGGGAGAGCCAAGCTCTGTTAATTCAAAGTCATGGTCATGGTTGGGGCAAGCATATTCTTGGCTAAGGCAGAGTATGTGCAATAGAGACTGGAGAGGAATAAACTAGCTACACATTCCTGAGGCTGAGTGAACACATGAACAGAGGAAATGTGAAAGAACCCAGCAGAAACTAAAAGCTAGGACACAACTGAAAACTGTAAACTTTAAATGAATTCCTCTGTTGAGACAGAGATCCATGAAGAGATCAGAGACTAGTTATTGATTTGACATGTTTAAGCACAACTACTGTACAACCATTGGCTTATCATTTAAGCTACACTAAGAGGCCAGCCTTAGGAAGCCAAATGTAAAACTCAAAACAAAATTCTTAAAACAAAACAAACAAACAAAGATACATTAGTGGCCACACATCACAGAGGAGATTTATGTCACTGATTAAATTTAGGCAAATGTTTAAACAAAGGAACCAGCAAATAAGCAAAGCAATAACAACAATATTTAGGGATTAAAATATCAGAATTCAGAGCTGATCTAAATATACGATCTAAAATGTACAGTTTCCAACAAGCAATTACGAAGCATGCAATGAAATAGGAAAAAAGCTGTCAAGAGGAACCTTCTGGGTGTCCCTAGATGTTTGATTTAAACATAGACTTCAAAGCAGCTATTACAAATATGTTCAAAGAACTCAAAATGACCATATTTAAAAAATAAAAGGAAAGTAAGACAACGAATAAAAAAGACATTCTCAATAAGAAGACAAAATTTTTAAAAGAACAAATTGGAAATTTTGGAGTTGAAAAGTACAACATAAGAAAAGACAATTCACTAAAAAGACTTGACAGCAGATTCAAAATGATCTGAAAAGGAATTGGAGAATTAAAGATAGTTAATATAAATTATCCAATCTGAAAGAACAGAGAGAAAAAGGATTTTAAAAAATAAGCAAAGACTCAGAGACATTTGGGACAATCATAAACATATCAAAAAACATGTAATAGCATCAGCAAAGGAGTAGAGACAAATAAAGGGATAGGAAAAAAATATATGAAAAAATGAGGGACAAAAACATACCAAATGAAATGAAAAATATTAATCTACTCATCAAAGAAGTTTAATGGACAAATATAAAGAGATCAATATCCAGACATAACATAAGCAAATTATTAAAGGACAAAGATCAAGAAACTAAAACCATCAAGAAAAGCTAACTCAAAAACATAGGTAAGCATCAATGGAAACCATGGAGGCCAGAAATCAGTGGAATTAGAAATTCAAAGTGCTGAAAGAAAAAAAAACTGTCCACCAAATACTCTATATCAAGAATAGCTATCCTTTAAATTGAAGGCAAAAAAAGTCACCCTTTTAAAACAGAAGACAAAATAAAAATTAAGAATTTGTTGCTAGCATACCTATCTTAAAAGAAATTGTAAAAGAAACCCTTCAGGCTGAAAGAAAATGACACCAGATGGCATTAACACAGTAAATATTTGGGTTAATATGAAAGGCTGTAAAATATTATCTCATTTCTTTTCATTGCATTTTTTAAGAGACATAGATTGTATAAAGCAATAACTACAACAATGTATTGTTTAGTTTATAACATGTAGAGATTTAATACATATGGCGATATCACAGAAAGGGAGAAAGAAATAGAACAACATAAGAACAAAGTTTTTATATTTTATCAAAATTAAGTTGGTGTTATCTGGATGGTATTAAATTGGCTGTGTTAAACTAAGATATAGAATGTATTCCCTAGAGCAAACACTCAGAAAATAACTTTTAAAATGTAAAGTTACACTAGAAATTTAAATGTGGATACACCAAAAATATTTATTTAATACAAACGAAGGCAGCCAAGGCAGAAGAAAGGAAAAAAGACAGGAGTCATAAAAACAAAGCATAATGGAAAATGTGAACCTTACCAGATCTATAAGTACATTAAATGTAAATGGTCTAAACATCTCAATCAAAAACAGGAAATGTCAGACTAGATTTTAAAAAGCAAGATGTAACTATGTGTGATCTATAAGAGACATATTTTACATTCAAATACAAAAAATAAATTAAAAGTAAAAGATGGCAAAGGTAAGCCATGAAAACAGTAACTATAATAGAGCTGTGGTTACTGCACCAGTATTAGACAAAACAGGCTTTAAATAAAATTTCAAAAGGGAAAATACATCATAAAAATATAATACTTATAAATGTATACACATCTAAAACAACCAACCAAAATCAGTGGAAAAAAATTGAAAGAATTGAAAGAAGAAATAGACAATTTGTTATAGAATTTCAAAATTTTGTTGCCAATAATTGACAGAATTAAACAGAAAATCTGTAAGAGAATAGAAGATTTGAATACTGTCAACCTAGTCAACCTAATTAACACATATAGAATACTCCACTCAATGATGGCAGAATACACATTTTTTTCAAATGCCAAAAAAGTTTTTCAAAATAGAACATATGCCACATCACAAAACAAGCCTTAATAAACAAAAAAACGAATGAGATCAAAAAACGTTCTTCAGGTACAACAGACTTAACTTAGAAATCAATAGCAGAAAGAAATCTTGGAAAACCCCCAATATTTGGAAGTTAAAGAGCATAGAGTAAGTCAAAAAGAAATTACAAGGGATATTAGAAAACATTTTTTTTACTGAATAATAGCGAAAACATAATACATTATATTTAATGGGATACACAAAAAGCAGTGGTTAGAAGGAAATCTATATTTCTACCTATATCAGAAAAGAAGAAAGTTTGCAAATAAAAAGCATAAGATTTGATCTTAGGACTATAAAAAGAAGAGCAAACCACATCCAATGGAAGAACAGCAACACAAAAGATTATAGCAGAAATAAATGAAATAGAAAAGAAAAAAAATAGAAAAAATAAAAAGTTTTTCAAAAAAGTCAACAAAATTGAAAACCTTTAGCTAGACTGATCAAGAGAAAAGAAAATCACACAGATTACCAAAATAATACATGAAAAAGCTGTCACTACTGACCACACAAGTCAAAAAGATTATAAAACAACACAATGAAAACTTTATGCCAACAAAGTAGACATACAAATAAAATGGGCACATTTTTTAGAAAGACATAAATAAACTGATTTAAGATGAAATGTGAAAAAGGAATAGACCTAAAACAAGAAATTATGTTAGTAATTCAAAATCTCCCCACAAAGAAAAGTCCCAAGAGCTTCACGGGTCAATTCTATGAAATAAAAAAATAAAATAATTTTAACATTTCACAGACTTTCAGAAAACAGAGGAAAGAAATCTTCCTAACTCATTCTATGATGACAGTATTAATACCCTGATAACAAAGCCAAACAAACACATCACAAGAACATAAAACTGCAAGCTAAATGCCTATATTTAAAAAGGTAGTTCTAAAATCAATTAGCCTAACCTTCAACCTTAAGAAACTAAAAAAAGAAGAGCAAGCTAAACATGAAGAAGCAAACAATAAAGACTAGATTGGGAATAAAAAGAGAACAGAAAAACAATAGATAAAATAATGAAACTAAAATTGATTCTTTGAAATATGAACAAAATCGACAGACTTTTAGTTTGACTGACGAGAGAGGGAGAGAGAGAAAGAGAGAAGACAAATTACTAAAATTAGTGATGAAAGAGGGGACATTATTACTGACCTTATAGAAATAAAGAGATTATGAGGGGTCACTATAAACAACGATAAACATCAAATCAAACCCAGATAAACAGACAAATTTCTAGAAAGACAAAGTACTGAAATGACTGAGATTAAAAAAGAGTATGAGTAGACCTATAACTAGTAGGCAGATTGAATTAATAAATCAAAATTTTCCCACAAAGAGAAGACCATGGCCAGTTGGCTTCATTGGTGAATTCTCCAAATATTTAAAGAATTAACACTAATCCTTCACAAATTCTTCCGGAAAATAGAAGACAAGAGAATACCTCCCAACTCACTCTCTGAGGTCAGTATTACTCTGATACCAAAACGAGACAAAAACATTACTATAAAACAATATCCCTTAAGAATACAGGGGCAAAAATGCTCAAAATATTAGCAAATTGAATCTAGCAACAAATAAAAAGAATTGCACACCATGACTAAGTGGGATTTATCCCAGGAATGTAAGGTTAAATCAACACAGGAAAATGAATCAATGTAATATACCTTATTAGTAGAATAAAGGACAAAAACTACATGATGGTCTAAGAGAAGAATGTGTCAAAAACCAACACCTTTCATGATAAAAACACGCTACAAACTAGGAATAGAAGGGAACTTCATCAGTATGATAAAGGACATCTACAGAAAACCCATCGCTGACTTCATCCTTAATGGTGAAAGACTGCAAGATTTGCCGTTAAGATCAGGAACAACACAAGAATGTCCATTTTAACCACTACTATTCGACATTGTACTGGAAATTTGAGCCAGGACAGTTAGGCAAGAAAACTAAATAAAAGACATCCATATTGGAAAGGGAGAAGTAAAACTATCTATTTATAAATGACATGATCTTGTAAGTAGAAAATCCTAAGGAATTCTAAAATGAACAAATGAAAAACCCCCAAACTGTTAAAGAAACTGAATTAGATCGAAATAAATAGGACATCCATGTTTATGGATTGAAAGATTTAATATTGTTAAAGTAGCAATACTTTTCAAATTATTCTACAGATACAAGGTAATCCCTATCAAAATCCCAGGTGCCTATTCTGCAGAAATTAAACAAACTGATCTTAAAATTCATCTAGGAAGGCAGAGAACCCAGAATAGTCAAAAAATCTTGAAAAAGAACAAAAATTAGAGAACCCACATTTCCCATTTTTCAAAACTTACTACAGAACTACAGTAATGAATATTGTGTGAAAGGACAGGTATAAGAATAGAACATGAAATCAAAGAATAGAACTGAGTCCAGAAATAAAACCCATATTATATCCAACTGATTTTTGATGGTTTCAAGAAAATTCAATAGGAAAAGATTAGCCTTTTCAAGAAATGTTGCTGAGACAACTAGATAGCAACATAAAAAAGAATGAATCAGACTCCTTCATCAAAAGATATTTAAAAATTAACTTAAAATTGATCAAAGATCTCAATATAAGTGCTAAAATATATCAAATTCTTAGAAGAAATGATAGGTGTAAATCTTCTTGACCTTAGATTAGGCAATGGTTTCTTAAGTAAAACACCAAAGGCAGAATCAACAAAAGAAAAAAATATATAGATAATTGGACTTCATCAAAATTAAAATAAATTAGTGCTTAAAAGTACACCATCAATAATTTATAAACAAAAACAAAAACAACCTATAGAATAGGAAAAAATATTTGCAAATCAAATATCTGATAAGGGAATAGTATCCTACAATCTTTTAAGAACAATTACAGCACAACAATAAAATGATATACAATTTAATTTAAAAATGGCAAATGATTTAAATAGATATAGATATTTCTCCAAAGAAGATATAAAAATGGCCAATAAGTACATGAAATCACTGGTTAGTAGATAAATGAAAATTGAGACACGAGATAAAACTTCATAGCTCACCAGAATGGCTATAAACAAAATATAAACAATAACAAGTACTGGAGAGGATATAGAGAAATTGAAACCTCATGCACTGCTAAGTGGGAATGTAAAGGTCTCTCCCTCACCCTGTCAGTGGGGATATTTCCTTAAAAGCACTTTGCATTTTATAGTTATTTTTGTGATATCTTCCACTAACCTGAAAGCACATGAAGACAGGAACTAGGTCTCTTTTCCCTCCCCCAGGCATATTAGGCAGGGCACTTGTCATTCTATGTTATGGGCAATCATTGATTCACTTATCTCTTCCACCACTAGACTATAATCTTAAAACAGGGACTGTGCCTTCTCTATTTCTGCATCCCAGTACCTAACCTACTGGGACAAGGAGGAAGTACAAAGGAAAAGTTAAATACGAGATCCTAAAGTGTGGTACACAGATCCCCGATGGAGCCTCGAAATTCTTTCAGGGCATTCTCAAGGTCAAAACTATTTTTCTTAATAATATGCCATTTCACTAGGATGATGTTTGTACCAATAGTGCAAAAGCAATGATGTTGTAGCACAAAGTGCAGTCTCCAACCCATATTAGTTGTATTAGTTTTCTATTATTGCTGCAATAAATTGAGACAAATTTATTGTCATAAAACCACACAAATGTTTGTCTTATAGTTTCTTAGGTTATAAGTCTGAAACGTATCTCACTAAGCTAAAAACAATGATTGATAGGGCTGCATTCCTTTCTGGAGGCCCTGAGGAGAATCCAGTTTCCCTGCATTTTCTAGCTTTTAGAGGCTGCTCTCTCATTCCTTGGCTTCTGGCCCACCTCTCCCATTTTCTAGCTAGCTAGCTATGAAAAGGCCATTAAAATACTCCTTTCTTTTCCTTTTCACACTGCATCACTCTGAATTTCTCTTCTTCCTCCTTCATTCACTTTTGAGAACCACTGTGATTACATTGGACCCATCTGGATAATTCAGGATAATCTCACTATTTTAAAGTAAATTGATTAGCAACTTCAACTACATTTGGCCATATAATATAATATAGTCACAGGTTCAGGGATTAGGATGTAAGCTTATTTGGGGGGCAGTTTTCCTGCTTACCACATATTTTTTTCTTTTACCACCACACAGTTAGAAGAAAAATGCCAGTTTCATTTAACAATGTCTTTGATGAGGCAGTAAAAATTAGAAATTATATTAAATCAACTTTTGAGGAAAGTAAGAGTTTTCTTAAAATCAAACAAATTAGACTGTCATTTCACAGCAAAAATTAGACATCATTTGTAACATTTGTTGATGTTACTAACAAATGTGATTTTTTGACATTGTATAATGAATTAAATGTATAAGATTTGAAAGATCAGTATACCTAAGTGAATCGAATATTTTTCATATGGCCAACACATTATGTACAAAATCATGTGTTTATAAAGATTTATTTGAAGTTCAAGATAGACCAAGTTCATTGATATGTTTTTAGAGTCTACAATGCAGTTAAACCTTAAGAAACTATTACTTGTTAAACTCTGGTGAAAAGGCCATTAAAATACTCCTTTCTTTTCCAACATGTTTGTATGAGCTTGGACTTTGTTCACTTACTTCAACCAAAATAATAAGCCATGACAGATTGAATGCAGAAACGGAGGTAAGAATTCGGTTCCCTTCTATTAAGCCAGCCATTAAAGAAATTGCAAAAATCTAAAACAATGCCACTCTTCCATTACAACTTATGTTTTGGAAAAATATATAGTTTTTATAAAAAATGCTATTTATGTTACCACATAATGGCTTTATTATTGAATTAAATATTTTTAAAATCAATTTTTATTTATAACATAATAAATATAAATAGATATAATTACATACATAAAAACTCTTTGAGGTCATCAGTAATTTTTAACAGTGTCAGAGACCCCTGAAACTAAACATTTGAGACCTGCTGAATTAGATAACTAGGAAAGCCCCGAAAGATCATGATCAGGTAAAGTTAATCAAAAGAATGAGCATAGGTAGCCTCAGTAATACCAGGATACAGAAAGCAACACAAAAACAGAGCCTAGAAAAAGGGCATCATTTACAAACAGCCCACTCCCAAACTTTTCCCAATTAAATCTCTGAATAGCAGAGCACAGAGCTCACCATTGCTAAAATGGCCATAGGCATTTTTGAGGTCAGGCATGAACACATGCTAGAAAAGAAAAGAATGATATATTTTAAAATAAAAAAAAGGAGTAAATTATGTGATTATACACAAAACTTGCATTTTTAAAATGAAAACTATTTGGTGAGCTGAAATCTAAAAAAGCAAGAAAATGGGTAAAGGATGTCATGACAAAGAAGCACAAAATAACATTCACTGGCATTAGTAATGCACTTTAAAAAGAGCTCTCAGACTTCAATCAGGTAAACTCCAGACTTAAACTGTTGCATCAGCTGTGTTCCCCAAAGGAGAAATGGACGGTAAAATTCAGGAGATGTGGCATGGATGCTGACTGCTGGAAATCACCTTCCTAACAATGGCCAGAGTCAGGAAAGTGCTCTTTTCAGTAAATCTGAGCAACAAATAAATAAACAAACAAATAAATAACGAAAGTGAAAGAAAAGGACTATCATATTACCAACTGAAAAATAGAGTAATTATGTGCTCTCAGTGGAGTAAACAAGAAGCCTTTTCCTGGAAGCATGATACAGAAGAAAGAGCTCTAAATATAGATTCTTAAGACCTAGCTTCAGGTTCAAGTCACGTTTCCTGTTCAGGAAACACTGTTCAAGTTAAATCACCTTGTTAGTACTCGTTTCCTCACATAAGATAAACGAAGTTCATCTAAATCTCTTGCTTTAAAAATTAACTATGATTCAGTAACACATTTTATTTCCCAGTCATGAAGCCACACATTTCTGAAACAAAATGCAAGCTATTCGTCACCAAATTGATAGGCTATGACCCACCATTTGGAAAACAGATTGATTTCTATGATTGCTTATTAAAAACAACCAAAGGGAGACTGAGGCCCAGACCTTCAAAACTATAACATCCTGATCTTTCTAACCACAGAGGTATCTTTGGTAAGAAGGTAAATGGAAATTCAAGTTCAGGCTAATATCCAAACTATTGATATTAAAATTACTCGGCTGTTTAAGATTATTATATTTATTGGCTATTTGTGTTTACATAATATCAAACAATCAGTTGCTTAGCTACTGCTTGAATTTTTCAACTGTTACTTGGAAGAGAACTTTTGATTCCTTAACAGTTTTCTGGCTAACAAAAATGTATTATAAAACATAAAAAGTTGTTAGTCCAAGAACATGTGCCTCAAATGATAAGGTCAATTGGCAGCAGGGACTATACTTAAGGAAAGTGGGAACAGGCAGTAAAATTCAACAGCTGAAATTTAAAATCGCTTATACAAACTTAATTATTTTTACTAAGGTAACATCATATTGAATACTCAGGTGACATGGGATTTCTCTAACAGATGACTTTGCCTCAAGGATTCTCCATGGGCTGGCTGAAGAAACAATCTGAGATTCTACTTACCCTGTCTCCTTCAGATTGTTGACACCTGCATTGAGGCCTAAAGGCACTTCCCTCCCACTCTTGTTCCCTCTCCTCTATCCTTCACAGGCAGTTTCCCCCAAAATCTTGTCATATCTAACCCCATCTTGGCATCTGCTTCTCTGGGAATTTGAGCCAATAAAGTGCTTACAAGTTCAGCCACCATATTAAACTCTATGCATCATTATTTCATTTAATCTTCACAAAAGCCCTATGAAGACATTATTACTATTCCTATGTTACAAACAAGGAAAGAATAGAAAAGTAACTTGCCCAGCGTTACACAACTTGTGACAGAGCTGGGATTTGAACTCAGATCTGCTTGACTTCACAGATGGAGCCACAGGCCTGATTTTAAAGCAATTCGACATTGTTAAACAATAACAACAGAGACTAGACAGATCTCTAATAAAAATTTTCTGATGCCTTTGTGTGTCTATGCATTATCACATTTAATCCTCATAAATCCATAAAGTTGATATTACCATTTTACAGATGAAGGAATTGGAGCTCAAAGAATTTAAGTAACTTCTTCAAGATCAAATAAGTTCATGAGTTTGAGCTCATGCTCAGCTGTTTTACATTATACACCTTTGCCTAATTAATCAAAATGACAATTCTTTTTTTTCCTTAATTTTAGATAATTTCCATGAAAACTTTATTCAACAAAAAATTCCCCAAATGATTTAAACAGCTATACTTTTTTATCCTCTTTATGGGGGCATGCGTGTACATACATATATATATATTAGCCATTTATAATATTTCCTGAGCCACCTCTCTCCTTGTCTACTTGTATTTTAAACAAAATTAACAGGGAAATAGTAGGACCACTGTTCAAAAACTTGTCTCTAATAACATTTCAGCAATTGAGGCTGGGAGGCAGTATTCTTTTCCTAATTCCTGAGGCTTTTTAATGTAATTGTGCTGATTTTTGCCTTTTGTCTCCTCATTCAACTATAATCCTTGAGTTCCACTCAAAAACTTACCTTAACCAGAGTCACCTGATGAAGTGCGTCAGAAATCTGCAGACTCATCACTTCTAATGACTAAAGCCTGGTTGTTTCCCAGCCTCTAAAAGGACACAGCCTAGCAGTAGTCTCCATTATGACTGGTAGAGACGCATGATGAGCAGCCTGGAAATAACTCGACAGCAATTCAAACGCTGGAAAGGACATGGTATTTTGTTTTTGTTTTTTTCTGGAGAGGAGGCATCACAGAGGGTCATGGAGCAGAGAGGGGAGATCCTGGGGGACCCCAGCATAGGAAGGGGAGGCAGATCCAGGTGTGATTCCACCTTGGGGGGGGGGAGGTGTCCCGGAGTTACTCCTGATTGGGGAGAGCCTACAGGTCCTCTACTCAATCTACCCAGTGACTTCGGATAGGGAAACAGGCTCAGAGAGGAGCAGGTGGTTGCTTAGAGTCACAGATATCAAAAAGTGGCAAGAACCAGGGAGGATACCGCAAGGTGGGAGGGGGAAGGAGGAGTGACAAGATCTCACAGCTTGAGAGACTCAGGAGTACCTGGCTGCCATCACAGGTGGGTCCCAGCACCCAGCCCCCACCCACAAGGACGACGTACTTTTGGACCAGTCCCAATGTGAGTCCATGTCTCCTCAGGGTGAAGGCCCAGAAACAAGATGGCTAGATAACTCCTCAGAGCCTCCTTCCCCTTCTGGGCCAGACTGAGACATCACAACCATGCCAGTCATCTCTTTACTAGGAAGGAAAAGGGAGATCCCTAGCCGGCAGGGCACCCCACTCGTGTGGCCAGTGATGAGCTGGGGCTGGAGTGAGATAATGGGCAATTTTTCATTTTCTTTTTGGCTTATTTATATATTCATGTATTTCTGTAACAAACGAGTATTTCCGCAACAAAGAAATCAAATGCCAACCCCACCTTTCACCCCATCCTGGTTATCCATACAAGTCATTGCTTATTGTGAAAAGCCTAACATCTATTACAGTACCATACTGTTATATCTAGAGCTTGCCCTGAATTCAGCTTTTTTTTTTTTTTTTTTACCTTTTTTAGCCTTCACCCACCCTACATATTAAAAGTGAAGTAGTCCCTATTTTGTTTTCTGACACCTTTGCATCCTTCTATGGAACATTCTTCCCTTTTGTCCAGCTGCCAAAATCTGCACCACCCTTTAAGGCCCAAACTCAGCATTATCATCTTCATGAATTCCTTTCTCATCTGTCATTTGGAAGCAAAATTTCTGTTTCCATTCTGTTTTGTTTTCAATGGTTTTGTTTTCATGTAAATTGTCCCTCATATAAGAACTATTTGTGTATATAACTTTATATTTCCTAGTAGGCTATAAGTGAAAACGTTTGTCACCTTTGGCTCATTTCTAAAGTATTTTTATACCTACCAATTTTCTCTTATCTCGACAAGATTAGGGAGAAAGAACCAATATTTAGTGGCAACTGTGTGTCAGGTAGTGTGTTCGAGGCTTTATATATGTATATCATTTCACTTAACCCTCACAGCAGTTTCATGGATTCATTTTACATATGAAAACATAAGCTCAGAAGGTTCATTGACTTACTAGGTCATAAACTGGCAAAAGGCATGGACGAGTTCTTTTTAAATTTTTGTCTTGTTATTTCCATTACAAAAACAGGCACACCTGCCAATGTGGAAGATAGCAATAAATATATGTAAAGCTCCACTCATGGTTTTCTAGGACACTAGAATTGCTATATTCAGATAATACTTGGGAGTCAACTAAAGTCAGAATTATAGAGCTAAAAAGGACTTTATAGATATCTAATCCAATCCCTTTATGTTATAGATCAGAGAAAAGTAGGATCTTCATAAAAATCCAGCTCACCTAGTAGTAAATTAGAGCCAGAATTAAAACCCAACCAGAGACAGAATAGCAAAGTGGTTAAGGCTGTGGTCTTTGGAGTCAGCATTGGTTCAAATCACAGCTCTGATACTTAATGACTATGTGTAACCTATGTTGATTAACAAATCTTATTTTTGCTTTATTTTTTTTCATTTTTAAAATAATTATATCCACAGTGCTGTGAGGATTAAATGTAACATCGCATAGCAGAGATTAAGCAACAATAATATCTGGTATTCTCTCACAGCTCATCTCATCGTCCAATCTTTACAAGATACTACATTGCCTTTTATGGAAGACTGTGGAGTAGGCATTGTATTTCAAGGTCAAAATGAGTAATGATAAGTGGTATGAATTTATGTGGTAAGTCCCTTTTAATTTTTTTATTTTTAACAGTAAGGCATATATATGTTTACACAGTGTGTCCATCTCCCATAGTTAGACTTCTTTCTGTCATCACGTATTTAACCTCCTTTACCCCATCTACTTCCCCTCCACCCTCTGGATACCACTAGTTTATTGTCCATGTCCATCAGTAAGTCCCTTTTAAAAATCTACATGTACAAATACTTTTCTGTAGACAAAAAAAATCTTTACAAGAAACTGTAAATTTCATAGATGTTTACTGAGTTCCTAGTTTTACTTCAGGCAAAGTGCTAGATGCTGGGTATAAGATTGTGAACAAAGCCAATATAATCTCAGCCTTCATAAGCACTGAAATTTGGTTGAAAACAATTTCACTGAGATCTACCTATGGAATATGTTAAGCAAGCATCTTTCATATAGTTAAGTCAATACAATGTAATAAAGTACACATTAGAATTTACTAGTTAAAAAACCAAAATAAAGAATTTGAGACTAGTTGTACATATATTCATGTATCTTTCAATAAAACAAGATATTCTTTAGAATTAGAATTAAGTTCTGTCATTTCCGGTATTGGACATTTCAACCAGATTTTAGTGAATTCCCTGACAATTAGAATATTTCTATTCCTCTACATTAGAATGTTGGAATGGATAGGTTTAAGCATATTCACCTAAAATGTGTAATAATTACCATCTGTCTGAGGGTTATATGAGTAGAAGACAACAGTTTTGCCAATAACCAGTAAATAATAATTTCTCACGGGGCATTACAAAGTTCAATTTTATCAATATATGTTCATGCACTCTTTTCCTTTCTCTATGCATACACACAAGAATATGTGTATAAATGTGTGTGAAAAGCTGCTTAAAGAGATAGCTTATACTCTGGACTTAGAGTTACTAATATACCGATGATCTTTAGATTGCTTGTATTTGTTTGAAATAGGATGGTAAAATGTTCCTTAACACATTAACATAAGAAATTAATCCCTTAATTCCTTAACACAGGAATGTGACAACTATCTAAACAATTTTACCTGAGAGTGAAATGATTATTATGAGAGGAAGTATAGACCACAGTTAAAAAAAAAAAAAAAAGTTTTTAAAGCCAAAGTGTGGAGTCAGGTAGACTGGGTTCAAATCTCAATTGCCATTTAATTGTATAATTTCTGGGAACGTCTTTGAATTTCAGTCACAATAACATTGAGTCTCAATATAAAATGTTTGCAAAATAGGGATACTATGATTTTTCTTGTAGAACTGTAATAAGTTTGACTAAAATCATGAATTTAAAGTACCTGGCATACAATAGCTATTTGTGGTTAGTATTAGTGATGGCTATATTAATTCGAAAGGAGATATCAGAAATCAAGAGGAATAATTTGAAAAAAATCACTACTTGTCTAAAAACTAATTGCTATATAGAAACATGTAACCTCCCTTAAATTATTATAACCCTTTCAACTGGAGAAATAAAGGAAAAACACAAGATTCAATAAAAATGGTAAAAAGAGGGCTCAATGAGATTTTAAAAGTTGGTTGAATTATTAATCAAAAAAACTTAAATTGTCCATGGCCATGCTACCTTGAACAAGCCCAATCCAGTCTGATCTCAGAAGCTAAGCAGGTTGGGCCTGGTTAGTACTTGGTTGGGAGACCACCTAGGAAGACCAGGTGCTGTAGGTGTGAAAAATAAAAAAATAAGGGATTGTAAACTGACAAGGAAGGTCCTTGCAATCTGTGAGGTCAACCAAGGTTTGCCTCACCTAAAATAAATAAATTTTAAAGAGACTATAAAATCAATGTGCTGTCCTAAACATGGTACATTACTCTCAAAAAGTAACAAGGTACTTGCTGATGCATCAGGGGCCTTGAAACAAACATATTATATTTTTCTCTATGGTACAGTTATCCCTAACACTCTTTGGAACTGGCTGTTTTGAAGAAAAATCGGCTGCCTTTTCTGGTAAAGAGGGTGATTATTTAAATATTTGGTGGTGAGTGAAAACTACCTGAAAAAACTTTATTACTCAAGAAAGAAGTCACCAAGGTTCACTACATCATGTTTTTTAAATCTTCGGCTAAATGAGCACCTTGACTCATATTATCCTTTCTTGGAAACAATTTCTCTTTAAAGCTTTTCTAGCTACCTCAGACCTCCAAACAAAAGTCTCCTGAAGCTTTCATTATCGAGGAAGCCTGCAGTAGTGAGCCAGCACTTCTTTCTAAAGGTACACCTACTTCTTGATGACTGGTGTTTTCCAAAGGTAAAACGTGTTTTAGATCTAAAGCCCACTCTTGTTCTCATATCCTTAGCACAATGCCAGGAAAACAAAGACTGTCAATTAATTCTAAATCGGGTAGGACCCCACTTCCAAAATGTTTGCTTCCCAGGCACTGCAACCCAGGGCAATGGTAACAGTACTCAAGAAGAGGATGGTTAAAGCAGTTCTCGAAAATTGAGGATGACCAAAACCTGGCAACAGGAGAGTAAGGACACTGATTATTGGTAGAGACTCAAAACTAAACCGAGTCACGGTACCCGATGTCTTAGACCTTGCCCCAGGGGCACTTGGGGCCCAAGGTCAACTTCCAAGTTGGAGGGTAGATACTGCGAGTGGAGAAGGTGAGCTGGATTCCAGGGCTTTCTCTAGCAGCACAGTGGTTCAAGCGCCACAAGGCTGGATGCGGACTCCTGGTTCGGCCCTCCCCCGCTCACTTCTTGGTTCAGCCAAGATGAACAGAGGACCGGCCGGCTGGAAATACCCAGGCCCAGGAGGCAACTCAGAAAAATCACTTACCAGTCTCCCACCTTCACCTTCCAGCGCTGATCTAATAGCAGCCTGGCCCTCCAGCCAGAATCCAGCCAGGAACGTACCCTGACGACGGCTAGAGAGCGTCAGTAACAACCACCCGGAAATGATAGAAGAGTTTCCGGGGCCACAGAGCGCGCGGCGGGAAATTATTTCCCAGAGCCCGGATTAGTGAAGCAGCCAGTGCTGCAGCGGCAGTCGTCCACCTTGTCACCACCAGTACCGCCTGAAGGAAGCAGCCCAGACATTCCAGCCGGGAAGGTAAAGGGCCTCAGCTCGGAAGACACAGTGTACCTTGACTGTGGGGATGTTTCCTCAGTGCCTCCGAAGTTTCTTGCCGCTCCCGGCTGTGAGGCTGGGAAAGGGCTGGGGTGAGCGGCGGTGGGGGTGCCTGCCTCTCGCGCTTTCCGCAGCCGCTGGTCCTTCCCAGTCACCCGACTCGTTGCGAAGTGCCTGCGTCGTTGGGCTGCAGTTGCAGACTCTGCTCCGCCTTGCCGCGGCAGGACGGGCACTGAGCCCCTCCCTGCAGTGCTGGGCTGAGCCTTTTCTCTGCTTCGCCTCCTGTTTGCGCAGCTCCATAGCTCGGTCCCCTGCCAGGAATGTGCTAGGCCACCCGCGTCTCTCGTTTCCATAGAACCGACTGGGACGCTTCTCCCTGAGTCTCAGATTTCTTGGCTGCTTTCCATTACTTTGCGTCACTGCAGGTGGCTGGGATCCCCAGGCCCACCTTGTGACAAGGAAAATTGTGTCATTCTTCCTACGAGAATTTTTAAACATATCGGATAGTGATCTTATGCAGGCCTTTCAATGTAACACACACAGAGAGACACAACACACCTTTTCCTTAAGGGTGGTGGGGAGATCTGTTTTTCTGGAGATTTTAAATTTTAGCTACTTGAAGGCTGGGAAGAAGACTTAGTGGATATCCTGAGATTTCTTATACCCCCAAGCCTCTGATTAAATATTGACCAGCCTCAGGTAATCCATAGCAGGAATTTGACCCAGAAATTAGATGGAGCTTGGTTTTGGAAGTGCCGAGATGTTTTGTTTTGTTTTGACAGTGACTGTCTTGTACCAACAAGAAAAAAAATTTTCTGTTGAGACATTAGGAATGAAAGTTCAAACAGTATTTATAGTATACGTGTGGCAGACACTGGCCTCTGAACTTTCGTTTGTTATTACGTTATGCCTCAATTCCTAGAAGTATCTTTTGATGTGCAAGATGTTCCTATCTTAGGGACATTTCTACCAACCTATATTGCAGGTGTTCAGTACACAAGTGGATAGTTTGGGGTGGATTTTTGTAAGGGAGTTAATTTGATAATGTCTAAGTTAACTAAGTATTAATTTAAAAGGTAGGAAGTTAAAATACTTGAATGTGTAAATGTTTATTGTAGTCTTCAATAATGCAAATAAGCCTCTTAGACCTTTTTCTAAATACAGATTTTCTTTTGCTATCTACTTAAGTTTAGTTATATGATTGTATATTTTCTTGCTTCTCTAAGTCATGTTAGTCTGAAAAGGAGGTCAAATATGGTTACTTTTCATAATCAAAATTCAAAACTACTATTTCATAATAGGTATCCACAGTTTTTAACCAATATCCAAAGACATTGATTTTTAGTAAACTTATAATGTAAGGCTTTATTAATTCAACAGAATTTTCTTGATTATTTCAAGGTAGTCTTTTCACTATTTAAAGGAAACATTCTTAAAAACAATTCCATATAGGCTCTGAATAATAAAACCTAATGATAATGAAGAACCCTCTTTCTCAAAACTATAACTAAAATGGAATATTAACTGTCATTATAATTGACTCTCCTTAAATATGCTTATGGGAAATATGTGCTATAAATGTACTATGTACTGTTTCTTACCTTCTAAGGATATCTTACTGCTTAAAAGTAAAATGTCCCTAAAACTATTAGGTTCAGGAAGTGTTTATATTAAAATTATTTGAAATAAAATACAATTGTATTTTTGATGAAAAGCCCGTATAAATTATTTTAGTGATTAATACCAAACCCATTTTGAGAGAAAATAAACTTTCATAAGAAAAAAATGACACTCTTTAGATTGTTTTTTAGAAATGCTTTGAAATTTTAGACAGTTTATTCTGATATTGTAATGTTTAAATCAGTGATATTGCTAATCTAAAGTGTTTCTACCTTCTAGTAGAATCCTGTTTCATGCATATTATTTTGCTCTTGCACAGACTGAAGTAGATTGCTTTGTAAACGTGGTTAGAAGTATTAGACTAAATTTGATAAGTCAAATGTATTGTAGAAAGGTGTTTTTTTTTTTTTTTTTTTTTTTTTTTTTTTTTTTTTTGCAGAAACAAACATATCTTAGAATCTGGTTTCACCATTTGCTAAGCTGTGTACCTTTGGCTAATTTCTTATCAGATTCTAGTCTTCATATGTATATGAAAGGTAAACAGCACTTGCATTGTTGAGAAAGAAATACATGAAGGGTATAGACCACAGTAGGTACTCAGTTAAAATGAAATCGAGCTTGTTCAACTTTAGACCTTATGCTCCTACTAAGTAATACAAACTTCTAGAATACTGAAGCAGGTTTGACTTTTCATCCCCCATGGCTAACCAGTACAAACTATCCATTCCCCCCCGAACGTCATACCTCTTGTCTATATTTCCCTAAAGGTCCCTTTATTCCTAAAACTAGCATCTCCAGTTCAGCTGTTTCTTGGACAGTACTGGATAGATTGGACATTTCTATAAATCCTCTTAGCCTCTCATTTCTTCCTTACCAGAGTCGCTTTGCTGTTACTTTCCAGTTCCTCCCTCTAATGCCAAATTCACTGTAAGAGACTTATCATGACTGCTTCTTTCCCGAATAATGCCATTGAAGTAAGAAATCCCTTAAGTCTTGTCACTGGAGACCTCAGTCAAATATTCATTTTATATATGTACACACACACATATCTCATATCTTTGGGGGTTGGGGTAGGAAACAGACTCTACATCTTAAAAAAAAAAAAAAAATTCCAAAGGCTAACTGAATGAAATTAAGCCAAAGGCGGCCTAATTTGGCTCCTAAGCCCAGAGGGAACAGAATTCCTAAATTCTACTTGATTTTATGGTATACAGAGCTAATAGTATTTGACTCACACAGTATGAATACTGTGATTTAGTGTCCGTCCACCTTTTGGTTAAAACAGGGATCCAGGCACTTTGACTCTTTAGTTTTAGCACTTATCTTACTTTCCCAATTAAATTCGTTAGATAATATAAATCATGAAAATCTTTCAAACTTGAATTCAAACCAACAGTGTTGGTTGTATTCAAGGCTTGGTATATTTTTTTTAGAAGGAAGTTTAAAGTGATTTGCCCTATATTCAAAGTTTAAAATCTAAATAGTTCACATGAATAACAAACATCAAGAACCACTAGTTTGTCTTAAAAACTTAGCCCTTAAAATCATGGAGAATATTCAATGACATGGAAGAATTATCACAATATAATTTTATATAAAAACTAATATAAGAACTATATAATTATCTAAATTTTGTGATATATTTTGTACATATGCAAAAAACTTCAAGTCAAACCCTTTCCCCTTTCCTAAATGTTAGCAGTGTTACGACAGGGTGAAGGCATTAGAGATGATTTTAATTTTTCTATATATTTTGGTATTTCTCAAATTTCTATAATGTGTTAATTAAAAGGCAAATTATTAAAAGTTAATTTTGGGGAGGCTTTTAGTTCTTAAATGCTAATAGATAAGTTGAACTTTTTAAGAATCCCTTAGTTAAAGCATGTAGCTTATAAGATGCATTATATTCTTCAAGTTCTAAAATACCATATGGCTAGTCATAGAAGAAATTGTAATATAGAATAGAAAAGTTTCTCCTTATTTTCCTACACAGTCCTCTTTAAACATCCCTTTAAGCCCTCTTGGTTCTCCGCATTTTCCTCTTTAACCCAGCTGTTATAAACCTCTCTCTTTCACCTCACACTCCTGAACCATACCTTTGTATTTATATTCCTGCCTCTACTTTTTCTGAGGTTCTGTTTTCAACATATTCTGGTTATGTGTCACTTTCCTTAAGTGTGTTATAGCGAAGTGTTGTAAAGAATTCATAGGACCTAAAAAGCTAGTGCATAATGTTCTTAATTATGACGAGTGCTATAGGTTTATTTGCATTTCAACTGGCACAAACTGCAAAGGAATTTCAGCATCAGGATTGGCCCATTGTGGAGATTATTTTGGGAAAGTCCACACCACAGAACCAGTTGCTTGCTCTGCATAAATGCCAGCTTTCTTCACAATCATTATCTTTCTTAAATTGTATTATATGGTTCGAGGTAAGTAGATTTTTTAAAAAATTAATACAGAAATTTAAAAAATTACTGCAAAAACATTTTCTTGTAACTAAGAATCTAGTATGTAATTTTTATTTTTTTGACAGTAAATAAAAACATTTAAACTGTTAAATGTTCTTTTTTGTTTTTTTTCCCCCTTTTGTTGTGTTAGGGTAGTATCCTTCTGTGTGATGTTTGAAGGACCACCATCTAAAAGTTCTAGAAACATTCTGTAAATTTCACTAGAAATACCACTGGTGTAATTAATTACATTGCAGTAATGTTTACTTGTGTTGGAGACTCTAGCAGTTAGCTCTGGTGGTCATTTTATACCCCAGAAACCTATCACCTACACAAAACTTGACCCTACTTTTTAAAGGACTTTGAATTGTTTTGAGTCATTGATAGGTATTAACTAGTTTTGTATAGTGCTTCTTTGAGTTCAATTGACATATCAAGTTATTGTTTTTATTTCCTTAATCCTGCGAGTCATAGGAAGAACCATGAAACCACTAATTTTATCAATATGAATAAACTTATCCAAATATCTGTATGTCTGTGTCTATTCCCATTTATATATATCAGTTTTCCCATGGAACTTTAATGATTTAATCTGCAATCTAGGCTATTTGTGATAATGAACTATTAAAAGGTATTGTTAAATGTAAACACTGTGGCTCAAGGAGATCATTTTATTACAGGAAGCCATTAGATTTAGGTTAATGGAATTTTGTTCTTTAAAAAATCTGTGCTGCTTTATTGTGTGTTCATCACTGGGATTCAAAATTTGTGAAAGTTTTAATCAAATAGTCCCAGTTTGTCTGGTAGACTGAGTAAATATTGTGCATTCTGATTTTGTTTTTAAACATTTTATATTTGCATATTTGTTTGAATCAGGATGTCATGTTTTCTTCACCTGTATTTCTTAACTTCCCTTTCCTCTTTGCTTAAATTTCAGTTTTGTTTCATTGTGTTTCAAAGGAAAGAAATTGCTTTTATAAAATCTTTTGTTGATTTTCTACTTTTAAGCACAGTTAGTTCTCTTTTATTTTACTGTGGACTCTGACAGAAAATGCTGTTAAATATACAAAGTGGGTTATTTTTATTCCATTATAAAACAATATGATTTAAGGTGAAAACTTTGTATTATATACTGACTCTAAAGTCCAAATCACTTAAATTTATGCATTGAACCAAATGTGTTAAAACGTCACCCTTTAAGGATAAACATCAAATTGTAAAATAGCTATAATTGACCTAAAAAAGGAACATAGTATGATAGATTTTTTTCTTACAGTTCTGTATAAGCATATTTAATTATCAGGAAGTAGACGAGTAGAATTTAAAGATGGTCTTTAAAATTTTTGAGTGGTGTCATTACAGTGATTTTTCTCATTGCTTTCTGTATATTCTGATTAACACGATTTTCTCTATATCAGTAATTTAGAGTAGCTGGATAGGCAAGATTTTAGTTTTTAAAGCTAAAGCCCTTTATTGGCAACATGTCTTGAAATAGACTACTAAATAGCTTTTGAAATTCTTAAATACATAAATAAAATGCAAATAGTATGTAAAAGTGACTTTCAAGAATACCTGAAAGTCAAAAAATATGAAAATACTTTTCCGCTAGAATACCAAGATGATTTTCACAGATATGTTGAATTTCAAACTTGTCTAGTTTTCTGAAGGACCTATCATTTTCTAAAAGGAGATTTGCATAAATAATCTATTTAAATCCCTAGCATTAATGAAAGCAGCATTTCTCCATAGTTCTGGTCATATGCCTTATAACCCACATGTGGCTTTATTATATGTGTTAATGTATGTCTGCACCTGACTAAGATCATTATTATCTCTAGAGAACAGAGCATAGTCTTTGTAAAGTTTTTATATATTACCGTCTATATTAATGGGTCTTATCACTCAAGGGTATATTATGGTTAAAAAAAAAATTAGATGATTAATATAATGAAGAACCCCTTACACAAGAAGCTACTTATATTTTATTTACTGATGATAGTATTTTAGACACTAAGCTCTACTATGTACACTTTATAATTTTGTATCGACCAGATCCTTGTAACTTTAAAAATTTTTTTGTTTTATTGAAAAGCTTTATCCTTAAAGACACTTTTATATTCTGTATGTTGAATTTAGGATATTGGAGGGTAAATACATTACATCCCTTTTCCTCCTTTAGAGCTAAATAAAAGTCAACACATTGAGGTCAAAATATCAGCTTTTTTACTGAATAAAAATTATTTCGGAGGAGGTGGCAGTGATGTGCAACTCCAGTGTGCTTCTTAGTACATAACCTCTGAGTATTTTACCAACCAAGCAGTCAGTGCAAGCTACTACTGGCAGCTCCTTAGGCCATGTCAGAAAGCAAATATGCAGACATGCTGAGCAAAGCTATCCAGTTAGTTCTCTCAAGTAAGCTTCTCCTCCCAAAGGCAGGGAGTGCTGAAGGTTAGAGAAAAAACCTGAAGTGTTATTACCCTAACTGAAGGTTTTCCTCTTAGAAACTTTAAGCAAGGGAAATGAAGGTTCACTTTAACCTTTAGTAATGATTTACTTGTTATAGCTAAAAATCCTTTTTAAGTTTTACCCTAAAGCCCTCGTTAAGTTTTACCCTAAAGCCCTCCCACCTTTATATAATACATACATAGATGTGGTTCATATATCGTTAATATAAATACATATTTAGTCTGAAAATAGAATCTCTATAAAGAACATTTTTTTACTTCACCAGTCATGTGTTTCTAGTCCTGGGTTCAGTTATAATTTTGAATTTTACTTTTAATTATCTTGAAAGGAACTGAATGCTATTGCTCTGCCTATGACAGTTAAATACAATCCAGAGCTGTGGTGATAAAATTGTTGGAGAAATAGAAAATTACCCTGATTTTTTTATCCCTACTTTCCTCACCCATAATGAGGAACTACATTTCCTCCAAGATACTATCTAGTTCTAAAGTTTAACTTCATGTAAACAAAAAAATTGCATTCTAATTGGAAATGCTGTGAGATTTTCCTTTCTTGCTTAACAAATTAACCACCTCAATTACCACGTGTTTTGTGAACTACATTTAAATATGGATTAATATCCCTATCAAAATAAATTTGAAAACCATGATTTTTTCAGTGTACTTTAGGTGATGAAGTTAACACACACACACATATCAGGAATGTAGATTGGGAATAGTGTCCAGGTTCATTATATGTATCTACTAAATTATTTGGTATAAAATGCTTTGGGAGCATGAGTTTCTCCAGTGACATACATAGTCTTCAATATCTGTCATAGACTTTAAAATCAATAATAAAATCTGATTTTTGTTGTCCACAAGTGTACTTCTTTCATAAGATATTAGCAAAAACTACTTGTAAGATGAAGCTAATATTATTGTCTAACATTTATGTAAGTACCTGCCCTTTTTCTGAAGAATTATATTCATTCATCAGTGTATTTTGTGGAAAGTAATGCAAACTCTATGCATTCAAACCAGAAAAAAAAAATTCACTTTATTTAAGTCACATTTTGAGAAATAACTTTTAAAACTAATTTCTATTATGACATAAGTGAATTTTAATATTGGTGTTTATAATTAATCTTACATGTTTAATTCAATGTATGTTTAGTGGTTTTAGTTTTCATTTTTAGCACTCATAAATAAGAAAAATGTCAACCATGTGAAATATCTAACGTTATCTTCTTTATGTATGTTAGATGGAAGATGGTGCTCCAAAGCATATCATCCAGATGACAGGATTTAAGATGGAAAGAAAAGGAAGCTCTGGGCAAATTGCTTTTAAAACTAGATTGCACTTTTATTAAGAGTGAGGTGAGTACAGAAACTTAATTATTAAAATGTCGAAGATACAGAAAAATAACTAGAATTGAAATACTGTCCTAAAAATGTTAACATGCTCTTGCAAGGATAAAAAGAATGTGTTATAAAGGCTGTCTTACCTTATAACATTTTTATGTGGATTTTTCTTTCCAGAATACAAAAAATTGTACACATCTTATAGCTGAACGCCTATGTAAGAGTGAAAAATTTTTAGCAGCTGTGCAGCAGGTTAAGGTAACTGCATTTCCTCCACCTTTGAAAAAATATCTTCCTGTTAAAGATAAAGTACCTTAGTCCCTGGTAAGATAGTATTTATATATCAACATAAATGTGTTTTTTTTTCCTGAAATTTTTCTGAAAAATACTTATATTTAACATAATACTTTTTGCCTTATTTTTCCAAGGAAACTTTTTAACACATGAGAAATGTATAAATAGGCAGAGATATTTATTTCAAATATTTTCGTGTAAGTGCTTCATATAAGAAAATATTTTAATGAAAAGATTTTGAAAACAAAATGCCAAAAAGAAGCTATTGAAGCTTCAGCTGTTGTCAGTCAAGTTTCTTTCCTTTGATCTATCATTGGAAATAGTTAACATTTTTATCCTCTTTCTGCTCCTTCCCTCCCTCCATTGCTGTCAATCAATGATCATTCTATTTTTTTCCCTAAGATTTAAACTTCATAAACCCAAATTAGTAACTTATATCCTCCTGGTCTCCCTTTGTCACAATTGATATTCCTTTTATGGTTTTCTATACTATATCATTAGTCCCTAGTTGAAAAACAATTTTATTTAACTCAGGTGAATTTACCATTTTTTAGAGTAATTTACAAGAAAGACACCTGATTCATTATTACTACATGATTGAAAACATATGTCGTCTTGCTGTTTAAAAAGATCACGATAACGAAACTACAAGAAAGTTCTTAAATGCCATGAAAAATTCTCTAATTCAATAAATTTGTTTTACAAAGTATAACAACAATGTAGCATATTATTGAAAAAGTTTTAGCATGAGTAAGGATATAAATTTAAAAAATAGTGACTAGCAATATTAATTATAATTTAAGTAATACTACATTTTACTAAGCCTTACATCAATATTTTTTACTAACAATTAGAATTATCAGGGGAAAGATTAATACAATGTTTAGTGATATAGGCCTCTCACTATCAAAAGATTGGGGAAAAACATAGCATAGTTTCAAAGATAATGTTCATAATGTAGTTTGAGTTTCATGTTGAGAAAGGTTAATTTTTCAGTTATAGTTGACACACAATAGTTATTATTCAGCATAGCGATTAGGCATTATACATCTGATGAAGTGTCACCCCAATAAATCTAGTACCCATCAGGCACACCAGACATAGTTATACTATATTATTTACTGCATTTCCTATTCTGCATTTGTTACATCTCTGTTTTGTTTTATAACTACCAATTTGTACTTCTCAGTCCCTTACATCTTTTTGGCCCATCTGTCTAACCCCCTTTCATCTGGCACTGTTAGTTTTCAGTTATTTTTTTGTTAGATTCCACATATAAGTGAACTCATATGGTAATTGTCTTTCTTTGACTTATTTACTTAGCATAATACCCACTAGGTACACCCACAGTGTTGCTAATGGCAAGATTCATTCTTTTTATGGCTGTGTAATATTCCATTGTCTACATGTATCACATTTTCTTTATTCATTTTTCTGTCCATAGGTTGCTTTCCTGGGTTCTTGGCTATTGTCAGTAACTTTGCTTCGAACATAGGATGCATATGTCTTTTTCAATGAGTGTTTTTGGATTTTTTTGGATAAATACCTAGAGTTAGAATTGCTGGGTGATATGGTAGTTCTATTTTTAATTTCTTGAGAACCTCCACATTGTTTTCCATAGTGGCTGCACCACCTCACAGTCCCACCAGCAATGCATGAGGATTAACACTTGTTTTTTTTTATTTATTAATGATAGCCATTTTGACAGGTGTGAGATGATAATCTCATTGTAGGTTTCATTTGCATTTCTCTGATGATTAGTGATGTTGAGCATCTTTAATGGGTCTGTTATCTATCTGTATATCTTCTTTGGAGAAATGTCCGTTCAGGTCCTCTGCCATTTATTGCTGGATTGTTTTGATGTTGTATGAATGCCTTATATTTTTTGGATATTAACTCCTTAGCTGATATGTCGTTTGCAAATATCTTCTCTCATTTAGTAGGTTGTTTTTGTTTTTGTTGATAGTTTCCTGTGCAGTGCAAAAACTTTTCAGTTTGATATAGTCCATTTATTTATTTTTGCTTTTGCTTAAAAAATTTTAAGACCAATATCAGACTTTTTGTCTGTCTTCTAGGAGTTTGGTTTCAGGTCTTACATTTAAGTCTTTAATCCATTTTGAGTATGTTTTTATATATAGTGTAGAAAGTGGCCTAATTTCTTTTTTTGTGTATATCTCTCTTCGGTTTTCCCAGTGCCATCTATTGAAGAGACTTTTTATTTCAATGTATATATTCTTGCCTCCTTTGTCATAGATTAATTGACCATATAGGCATGGTTTTATTTCTGGGCTCTCTATTCTGTTCCATTTGACTATGTGTCTGTTTTTATGCAGTACCATGCCATTTTGATTACTCTAAGCTTGTAGTATAGCTTGAAATCAGGTAGTGTGATATCTCAGTTTTTTCCTCCTTAAAATTTTTTTGGCTATTCAGAGTCTTTGTGATTCCATATAAATTTCAGAATTATTGATTTAGTTCTATGAAAAATGCCATTGGTATTTTGATGAGGATTATATTGAATCTATAGATTGCTTTGGATGCTATGAACATTTAACAATGTTAATTCTTCCTATGCATGAGTATGTATATCCTTCCATTTGTCTTCAATTTTGAGAAAGGTTAAATTTTATTTGATATTTGGTTTTTACTGTTTACCACTTTTCAGAACAAAGTTTTTGTGTGTGTGACTCATATAGTTTATTTGTTTTTTAGGAAAGTGGGTACTAACTAAAGACTACATAATTCATAGTGCCAAAGTGGCAGATGGCTTGATGAAACAACTTATGAATGGGGATATAAAATTGAAAAAGATTCCCATTATTCACCTCAAATGCAATCTGCACCTAAAAGATGGCGTGAAGAACTGAAACGCACTGGTGCTCCAGGAGCCTTCCACAGATGGAAAGTTGTCCTCCTTGTTAGAGCTGATAAGCGAAGTGATTCTCTTGTAAGGTAAGATAGGTCTTATAAAAAAGTGAAAGCGTTAATGAGAGAACAATTTTGCTTTGCTTGAGTACTTTTTTTGTTTTCTTTGTAATTATTAGTTTAGTTCAAATGACCCGTGATGGTTTACTCTTAACTCCTAATTAAGCCAGTCACAAATTTAACTGTATGTGTCTCATTGGAACAAAATATATTTTATATTGTTGATTTAAATTATTCTTGTGGTCTTTATTTACTTTCCATGATATTTCTTTTGGCCAAGTTGAGCAAAACAATATTTTTTAATTTTTTTTTTAGTTTTAAAGCACTTTTAGATTGTTGCAAGTGCAATATTACATTATCACAAAATTTTTTTCTGGTTTTATTATATTATATAGTGCAGTCTTCATGGTTTATATATTTCTGTCATTTCATTTTTTATCTTTCATATTTTTAAAAGGCTTCTTATTGAGTAAACTTATTCTAAGATTGCCATTACTTTTTTTGGGGGAGAGGTGCAGGGTTTTTTAGTCACCTTTATTGAACTGTAATTTATAACAGAAAAATGCATGCATTTTAAGATCATTTTGATGAGTTTGGACAAATTTATACACTCATGCTATCCCCACTACAATCAAAGAGCTGTAAGATTTACATTATTTTACCAATGTTTCTCCTATGTCTTTGTACATTTTACTATCGTACAATGCTAGACAACCACTGATTGTTACTGTAGCTTAGATTTGTTATTTGACTTAGAGTTCATATAAATGGGTTTGTATACTCCTTTGATTTTTGAGATTCAACTACCTTGTGTGTATCAGCAGTTTATTTTTTGTGCTTAGTAGTATTTCAATGTACTAGATATATCACAATGTTATTATTTTACTCATTGATATGCATTTTTTTCTGTTTTATTTTTTCTGATATGAATAAATCTGCTGTTTGTACCTTTTTACATACACACTAAACAATATATGAGAGTTCCAATTGCTTTGTAGTACTTGGCACTATTTTGAAAATCAGTTGACCATATTTGTGTGGTCTGTTCATGGACTTCTTATTCTTTCAGTGACATCTACTGAGACTAACAACACAGTTCTAATTATTGTTAGCTTTTATAGTGAATCTTGAAGTCAGTAGTATGAATCCTTCAGCTTTGTCTTTTTCAAATTGTTTTGGTGATTCTGGATCCTTTATATTTCCACATACATTTTAGAATTAGCTGGTCAATTTCTATAGAAAGCACATTGGGATTTTAATTGGGACTGCATTAAAGCTATAAGTCAAGTTGGGAGGACTGCAATTTAACAGTATTGAGTTGTCCTATCAACAGACTATCTCTAAATCTTCTTTAATTTGTCCCTAATGTTTTATAGTTTTTATTATATGAATCTTGCACATATTGTTAAATTTAATCTTAAGTACTTAATGTTTTGGGATGCTATTTTAAATGGATTACTCTGAAAGTTTTATTCTGCATCTGTTGAAATAATTTGCTTTTCTCTATTCTGTTAATATGGTAAATTATTCTGATCAAGTCTTACATGTTAAACCAACTTGTAGTCTTGAGGTAAGCTCTACTTCATCATACTGTATTATCCATTTTTAATTAAAATTCTTGATTCTTTTTGCAAAAATTGTTAATCTTTGTGACCTCAACCTGATATATGACTATGACAAAATGTAAAGTTAATGTCATGTTTTTTCCCCTCCATAATTGGGAACAAGACAAGGATGATTACTCTGTCCATTTCTATTCAGCATTTTACTAGAGAAATTAGCCAGTGCAATAAGGCAAAAAAATAATAATAAGAGCATAGAATTGGAAGAAAAAAATTAATGTTGTTTTTATTTCTGAAAGCCCTGGTCATATACTAAATAATTTATGAAAAAAAGCACATTGAACTAATTAGTGAATTGAGCAAGATCACAGGATAACAAGTCACTATGTAAAAATTGTTGTTTTATATGCTAGGGATGAATAATTGGAAATTGAAATTTTACAAAGCAATATAACCTTTCGTTTTTAGCACTTCGTGTCTAGATGTGTATTTTTTATTTATTATTTCAATAAATATTTTATATAGTTTAGGTGTACAACATAGTGGTTTGACATTTATATAATTTATGGAATGATCCCACTGATAAATCTAGTACCCACCTGGCACTATATGTGGTTATTACCATATTGTTGACTATATTTTCTATGCTGTACTTTATATCTCTGTGACTTATTTTGTAACCGCCAATTTGTACTTCTTAATTCTTTCATCTTTTCAGCTACTCCTCATACCCCCTCCCATCTGGTAATTATCAGTTTCTGTATCCATGAATCTGTTTTTTTAATTTATTTTGTTTTTAAATTCCACATATTAGTGAGTCATTATGGTATTTGTCTTTGACTTATTTCAGTTAGCATAATACCTTTTAGGCCCATCAGTGTTTGTCACCAATGGTAAGATTTCATTTTGTGTGGCTGTGTACTATTCCATTGTGTACATGTTCCACATCTTCTTTATCCATTTGTTTACTGATAGGCACTTAGGTTGCTTTCACATCTTGGCTATAGTAAATAGTGCTGCAGCCAAATAGGGGTGCATTTATTTTTTTCAAATTAGTGTTTCAGATTTCTTCAAAGAAGTACCCAGAAGTGGAATTTATAGTTATAAGGTAGTTCTGTTAATATCTTGAAGAACCTCCAAACTGTTTTCTATAGTTGCTGCACCAATTTGCTGTTTCATCAATAGTGCACAAGGGTTCCCTTTTCTCCACATCCTTGCTAACACTTGTTTTGATTTATTGATGATAGCCATTCTAACGGGTATGGGGTGACAGCTCATTCAGTTAAAAATAAATATATATTTTTTTATCTTTTTATAGTTTTATTTTTTCAATTATAATTGACATTACAATATTATATTAGTTTTCAGGCATACAATACTGTTTAGACACTTCTATACTTATGATTGCAATCACCCCAATAAATCCAGTACCCATCTGACACCATACACAGTTTATACAATACTATTAACTGTGTATATTCCCAGATTATACTCTACATCCCCATAACTGTTCTGTAACTACCAATTTGTACCTTTTAATCGCCTTCCCTCTTTACCTATTTCTCATCCCCTAATCTGACAGCCATCAAAATACTCTCTGTATCTGTGAACTTGTTTCTGTTTTTTGTTTATCCTGTTCTCTAAATTCCATGTATGATATTTGTCTTTTTCGTCTGACTTACTTCAAGCAGCACAATACTTTCTAGGCCCATGCATGTTGTTGCAGCTGACAAGATTTCATGGCTGAGTAATATTCCATTGTATATATACCACCTCTTTATCTGTCCACCCATTGATGGACACACGGGTTGCCTCCATATCTTGGCTCTTGTAATAATGCTGCATTGAATGATGGGTGCACATGTCCCTTTGAACTCGTGTTTTGGGTTTCTTCGTATAAATACCCATTGTAGGATTACTGGGTCTTTCTTTGTCTCTTGTGATAGCCTTCGTTTTAAAGTATATTTTGTCTGATATGAGTACTACTACCTCAACTTTTTTCTGGTTGTTTCCATTTTCTGCAACATCTTTTTTTCATCCCTTTACTTTCAGTCTGTGTGTGTCTTTCGATCTGAAGTGAATCTCTTGTAGGCAACATATGTTAGGATGTTCTTTTCTTATCATTCAGCCACCCTATGTCTTTTGATTGGAGCATTTAATCCATTTACATTTTAAGTAATTGTTAATAGATATGTAGATTTTCCTATTATATTATTGATATTTTTCATTTTTATTTTTTCTTCTTAAGTCCCTTTAACATTTCTTGTAATAGCAGCTTGGTGGTGATGAACTCCTTTAGCTTTTTCTTGTCTGGGAAGCTCCTTATCTGTCCTTTGATTCTAAATTATAGCTTTGCTGAATAGAATAATCTTAGTTGTAGGTCCTTGCTTTTCATCACTTTGAATATTTAGAGCCAATCCCTTCTGGCCTGCAAAGTTTCTGTTGAGAAATCAGCTGACAGTCTTCTGGTATCCTATGATGTGAATGTTGGTATGCTTGATGTCACAGAGGCCCCTTAACTGTCCTCATTTTTGGATTCATTTTTTTCTTGCTGCTGTTATGATTGGTGTTTTCTGCTACATTATCTTCTAAATCGCTAATTTGATCTCTGCTTCATCTAATCTGCTGAACCCTCTAATGTAGTCTTCATTTCAGACTGGTTCTTTTTTGTTTTCTATCTTTGTTTTTTATGCTTTTTATCTGTTTGTTTAAATTCTCAGAGTTCATCCACTCTTCCGTAATTCACTGAACATTCTTATAACCAGTGTTTTGAACTCTGCATCTGGTAGATTGCTTGTTTCCATTTCATTTGGTTCTTTTTCTGTAGCTTCGTTCTTTTCTTTCATTTGAGACATGTTTCTTTTTCTTCCATTTTGGCTGCTTCCCTGTTTGTTTCTATGTGTTAATAAGGCTGCTATGTCTCCCAGTGTTAGCAGAATGGCCTTATATAATTGGTGTCCTGAGGGTCCTAGTGGCACAATCTTCCTGTCACGTGAGCTAGGTGCTCCAGATGTGTCCCTTGTATGGGTTGTGTGTCCCCTCCTGTTGTAGTTGAGCCTTGGTTGCCATTTGCACATCAGAGGTAGGGATTGACCCACAGGATGATTACTTGTGAGGACTGACCAGTGAGTACAGTGGAAGAGCTGTTGTGCAGGGACTGACCCTACAATGCAGGATTCACTTTAGCAGGGCTCTGGTGCCTGCCCTGTCTGCCTCTTGGATGTGTCATCCTCAGGTGTGGCCCAGGTGATGCTCTAGCTCAGTTTGTCCACCAGACTTCCCTGCCCTGCGGCCTCCTAGGAGGGGCCCAGCCACAGGCCAACAGACTTTGCCCAGTCTGGGGCCACCTGGTATGAACCACCAAGAAACCTGCAGATGGCCGCCACCTGCACTGGGCTTGGAGATGCCTTAAGAGGCCAAGCCACAAACCAAGGCCAGCACCGCTAGTGCTGGCCCTTGGGGCTGTTCAGCAAGAAATATGGGGCATGCCAAGGCCAGGTGTTGCTTGTTTGGGTTTTGTCTACCTTTGAGAGATTTTAGGAAGTCCACAGCATGAGCCAAGACAGGCCATTTGTATGGAAGAGCCACTGGATGCAGCTGATGACCTGTAAGTTGAGTTAGGTCTCAGGAAATCACCAGGGTAGGGTGACCAGTGTTAGCCAAGCTGATGGAGACTCAGATATAATGGCTGCCTTTGTATGCACTCTGGAACGGGAGGGCTCAACAAAGAAATAATGGATTTCCACCAGTACTTCTGTATGGGAGAAAACGCCCCTCCAGCCCTCACCCTGAAGCCGGACAATTCATTTCCTCCCATATGTCCCTGGTACCCTTGAAGCTGCTGCCTCAACTCTGGAGCTCAGAGCAAGTGAGTCCCTTGGTGCTTAAGTTTGTCTGTGGGCTCTCTACAAGGAATGTCTGGGACTCCAGCCACTGCCTGTCTCGCTCAGCTGTAATCTCTGCTGGTTTTCACAGCCATAAGTTGTGTGGACTTGTGGCACTGGAACACTGGGCTGGAGAGCCCGCTCTTGAGCCGTGACCCCTCGCTTTCCTCAGGAGCCTCTGTAGCCGAGATATTTCTCCCAATTCTCAACCTAAAAACACAGGTGTGGGAGCAGCCTGTCTTGTGTCCCTCTTACCAGTCTCAAAGTGGCCTCTATTGTGTGTCCTCTGTTGTAGGACTTCTGTTCAGCTGGATATCAGGTGACTCCCAATGATGGTTATTCTGTAGTTTAGTTGTAATTTGATGTGTTTTTAAGAGTAGTCAAGTACAGCATTTACTTGCTCTGCCATCTTGACTGGAAACCCCATTATTTGTTTATAATTTGTTTGTGTTATTTGGTTGGGGTTCTTCTGAGCTTGAACATGTGGGGTTTTTTGGTCTTATTAATTATGGAAAATTCTTAATCATTATCTTCTATTAAGATTTTTTATTTAAGTATAGTTGGTATACAATACTATATTGGTTATATAGTTTCAAGTGTACAATATAGTGATTCAACATTTTTATGCCTTAAAATGTGATCACCCCATTAATTATAGTAATCGCCTGTCATTGTGCAAACTTTTCACAATATTATTGACTATATTCCCCTGCCCCTTTTCACCCATTTTTGTACCACCTGCCTTCTGGTAACCATCCCTTTTCTCTGTTTTGAGTCAGTTTTTGTTGCTTTTTGTTTTTTGAGATTCCACATATAAGTGAACCATTCTTTTCTTTCTCTGCCAGACTTATTTCAGTTATTAAAATACCCTCTAGATCCATCTATGCTGTTGCAAATGGCAAGATTTCATTCTTTTCTGTTGCTTGTAATATTCCATTGGGGTGTGTTGTGTGTGTGTGCATGTGCATGCACATGCACGCGTGCACACATGCATGTAACCATTCATCTGTTGATGGACACCTAAGTTTCTTTATCTTTTAGCCATTATCTTTTAAATATTCTTTTTCTTTTGGAGTTCCATCCTCATACATTAGGTCATGTGATTCTGTCCACAGTTTTTGCATGCTTTGTTCGATTTTTCTTTTCTCACCTTTTTATTCATTTTTGTGTCTCAATTGGAAATATCGTTTGGCCTATCATCAAGTATAATGATTCATTCCTCAGTTATGCGCAGTATGTTGATAAGCCTGTCAAAGAATTTCTTTGAAATAATATCTTTATTTTCTACATTTCCACTGTTACTGTGCCAAATTCTCCATCTCTTAAAGCAGATTGTTCACCTTTCTTTTATCTTTTAACATGTCAGTCACAGTTATTTTAAAGTCACTTTCTGATCATTTCAACATCTGGATCATCAATCTATGCTATTTATTTCATGACAATGGTTTGTGTATTTTTCTTTTTGTATATGCCTGTATTTTTTTATTATATGCATAGACAGTCACATATGGAAGAACATTAGAGGCTGAGGTGAATATAATTTATATCCAAAAATGGGCATACTTGTTTTGTAAGTCAGCTAGTATGGGTCGCCAGGTTAATTTCATCAGTTGTTGAGCTTGGTTTGGGTTTTCTTGTTCTTTTTTCTTTGTTCTTTTTAAATTAATTTTTATTGTGACATTAATGAAATCCAGTAAGTTTCAGGTATACAATTCAACAGCAGGGGTATATATATTGTATGTTCACCGCCCATAGTTAGATTTCTGTCTGTCACCACATATTTGACCCCTTTTACCTCATCTACCTCTCGCACACCCTCTGGTAACCACTAGTCCATTGTCCATATCCATGAGTCTCTGTTTGTCCTGTTTGTTGCTTTTAGGTTTATATCCCTCATATAAGTGATATCATGTGATTTTCAACTTTCTGTCTGGCTTATTTAGCTTAACATGATTATCTCAAGGCTCATCCATGTTGTCACGATGCAGTGTTTCATCTCTTCTCATGGCTGAGTAATATTCCATTGTGTATATGTACCACAGCTGCTTTATCCAGTCATCTGTTGTAGGACACTTCAGTTGCTTCCACGTCCTGGCCACCGTGGATAATGCTGCTATGAACATGGGTGTGCAAATACCTTTTGGATATGGGTTTTCAAGTCTTTGGAGTAAATACCCAGTAGAGGGATTCTGGATCATATGGTAGATCGATTCTTAGTTTTTTGAGGAACCTCCAAACTGTTTTCTTTAGTGGCTGTACCAATTTGCATTCCCGTCAGCAGTGTATGAGGGTTCCTTTTCTCTGCATTCCTCTCCAGCACTGCTATTACTTATCCTGTTGATAACAGCTATTCTAACAGGTGTGAGATGGTATCTCGTTGTGGTTTGCTTTACATTTCCCTAATAGCTAATGATGATCATATTTTCAATATATTTGTTGGCCATTTGTATGCCACCTTGGGAGAAGTTTCTGCTCAGGTCCTCTATTCATTTTTTGATTGGATTGTTTGTTTTTTTGTTGTTACTGAGTTGTATGAGTTCTTTGTATATTTTTAGATATTAGGCCCTTATCAGAGGCGTTGCTTGCAAATATATTTTCCCATTCAGATGGTTGTCTCTTTACCTTGTCGATGCTTTCTTTTGCAAAGGCTTTTTAGTTTGATGTAGTCTCATTCATTTATTTTAGCTTTTACTTCCCCTGCCTTTGAGGTCAAATTCATAAAATCCTCTTTAAGTCCATGATTTATAAGTTTAGTTCCTATATGCTCGGCTATGCAATTTATTTGTTTCCGGTCTTGTATTCAGGTCCTTAATCCGTTTTGAGTTAGTTTTGGTGCATGGTGATAGACAACAATCTAGTTTTATTCTTTTGCAGATGGCTTTCCTGTTTTTCCAGCACCATTTATTGAAGAGGCTTTTCTTGCTCCATGTATGTTTTTGGCTCTTTTGCCAAAAATTTATTTGCCCATGTAAACATAGATTTACTTCTGGACTCTTGATTCTGTTCCACTGGGGGTATTCGCGCGTGTGTGTGTGTTTTCTGCTAATACCATGCCATTTTGATTGCTGTCCCATTATGTATAATTTGAAGTTGGGCAGAGCGATACCTCCAGCCTTGTTCTTTATTCTCTGGATGGCTTTGGTGATTTGGGGTCTTTTGTGCTTTCATATGAATCTGATGAATTTTTCTTCTATTTCTTTAAAAAATGTCGATGGGATTTTTGATGGGGATTGCATTAAATCTGTGTAATGCTTTAGGTAATAAGATCATTTTAACTGTTGATTCTTCTAAACAAGAACATGGGATAGCTTTTCATTTCTTTATATCTTCTTCAATTTCTTTTAAAAGGGTCTTATAGTTTTCATTATATAGGTTCTTCACGTTTTAGAATTATTCCTAAGTATTTTATTCTTTTTGTTGCAACTGCAAAAAAATTATTTTTTCCACTTTTTCCGACTGTTCATTATTAGACTATAGGAATGCTATGGATTTTCGAACATTGTTTTTGTATCCCAAAACTTTACTGTATTTTTTTTTTTTTGTATCTTGTAGTGTTTTTTTGAAGTCTTTAGGGTTTTCTGTATAGAGAATCATGTCATCCCCAAATAGAGACAGTTTGACTTCATTTCCTACTTGGATGCCTTTTATATATATCTCTTGCCTGATTGCATTTGCTAAGGCCTCCAGTTTTATATTGGATAACAGTGGTGACAGTGGACAGCCTTGCCTTTTTCCTGATTTTAGAGGAAAGATTTTTAATTTTTTACCATTGAGTATAATGTTGGCTGAGGGTTTGTTGTACATGGCCTTTATTATGTTAGGTACTTTCCTTCTATACCATTTTGTTAAGTGTTTTGATCATAAATGGATGCCATCCATATCTTGTCAAAGGCTTATGTGGTGATATTACATTAATCGATTTGTGTATGTTGAGCCATCACTGTGACCCTGGGATGAAGGCCATTTGATCATAGTGTATAATCTTTTTAATATGTTGCTGTATTCGGTTCGCTGGTATCTTATTTAGGATTTTTGCTCTGTGTTCATGAGAGATATTGATCTGTAGTTTTTTTGTGTGTTATCTTTACCAGGTTTTGGTACCAGGGTAATATTGGCCTCATAAACTGAGTTGGAAAGTATTGCCTCCTCTTCAATTTTTTTGGAAGAGTTTGAGGAGAAGGGGTATTAAATCTTCTTTGAATGTTTGGTAGAAGTCACTGGTGAAGCCATCTGGTCCTGAGCTTTTACTTTTTGGTAGGTTTTTGATTATTGTTTCAGTTTCCATACTGCTGATCGTTCTATTTAGATTTTCCACTTCTTAATTCAGTCTAGGAAGGTTGTACCTTTCGAAGTACCTGTCCATTTCTTCTGGGTTATTTAATTTGTTGTTATATACTTTTTCATAGTATCATTGTATGGTACTTTATATTTCTCTGGTTTCTGTCATAATTTCTCCTCTTTCATCCCTGATTTTTGTTTGTGGTCCTCTTTTTTCTTTAGTGAGTCTCACCAGGGGTTTGTCAATTTTCTTAACCTTCTCAAAGAACCAGCTCTTTGTTGCATTTATTTTATTCTACTGTTTTTTGTTGTTGTTGTTTTGGTTTTCAATTTCATTTATTTCTGCTCTGATTTTGATGACTCCTTTCCTTCTGCTGATTTTAGATTTCATTCTTTCTTTTCTAGTTTTTTAAGATGAAGCATTAGGTTGTTTATTTGGGCTCATTCTTGTTTGTGGAGATAGGCCTGTAATGATATGAACTTTCCTTTTACAACCACTTTTGCTGTGTCGCAAAAGTTTTGATAAGTTGTACTATCATTATCAGTCATTTCTATGTATCTCTTGATCTCTTTTTATTTCTTCTCTGACCCAGTCATTCTTCAGCAGCATGTTGTTTCATCTCCACGTATTTGTGGTTCTTTCCGCTTTCTTTTTACAGTTGATCTCCAGCTTCAAAGCATTATGAACAGAGAATATGGTTGGTATGATTTCAACCCTCATATTTATTGAGGCTATCTCTGTGTTCTAATATGTGGTTAATCCTTGAGAATATTTCATGTGCAGTAGAGAAGAATGTATAAGCAGCTGTTTTGTGATGAAAGGCTGTAAATGTCGATTATGTCCAGTTGGTCTAAAGTGTCATTTAAGGATGTTAATTCCCTATTGACTTTCTGTTTGAATGATCTGTCCATATCTGACAGTGGGGTATTTAGGTCCCCTACTATGATAGTGTTTTGGTCTGTTTCTTCCATTAGTTATGTTATTAAGTGCTTTACATATTTCGGGGCTCCCTGATTGGGAGCATAAATATTAATAAGTTTTATGCCTTCTTGGTGTATGACTCCCTTTATCATTATGAAGTGTCCCTTGGTATCTTTCTTTACCTTTTTATTTTGAAGTCTATTTTGTCCGATATTAGTACCGCTACTCCTGCTTTTCTTGGAATTGGTTTGGGTTTTATTAATGCTATAGTCACCTTCAGTGCATCATTTTAATTTACTCCAGCAAGGAGCTATTGTTTCTTTCCACTTACTGTTGAACCTGGGGTATTGGAATGTTTTTAATTTGTTTTCTTGCTTCATCCTCAACTTTTGGTAGTTTCTTCATACTCTCTTCCTCACTTGCTTGTTACTCATTTCTAGGGTGAGAGTAAGAGTGTTTATTCAATTTGGCTGGATAAGCTTTGTCTTAAGTATTCTTGTTTTCTTGGACTTTGGGGTTGGGATTTTCTCAATGTTTATGTATCACTCCTCCATGGCAGCCAAATTCTGCCTTCTGTCTGTGGGCAGGTTCTTGGGTAAGAAAGTACCTCCATCCACTCCCCTATTGGTGCAAGATTCTAAGGTCAAGTGGCATTCTTGTTGCTGTGCCCCCTCCCCGCTCCTCACCTCCCACCCTGCCCCAGTCAGATGGCTTTTGCTTTAATTCCTCAACCAGAAACTGGATTTCTGGGGAAGGGCTGCACAGCAGGTTTTCTTACCCCTCCCTAGAAGTGGATGGGTTTTACTGCACCTTTCCAGGGTTTTTGAAGGTAGAAGACTTACCTTACCCAAATGACTTAAGGCTTTTGCTTCTAATGAGAAAGATCCAGGGAAGTGGGCCTGGATTTATATCTTTTTCTTGGTGGCAGCCAGTTCCCACTGGCCCACTGTGCTCCTTCTATTACCTTCTTCTACTCCTTTTCATGCATACGCTATAGAGGTCTGTGGCAAAGAGGCCGCAAGTGCTTCCCTTGTGTCAGGAACTTTCAGTTATACTTTCATTTAAAGTGTCGGCCTTAAATATATTAAAATTTTACTTGATTCTTACCTGCTTTTATGACAGCCACTTCTCTCTGGTGCCTTGGCAATATCTCTTCACAAAGGGGCTTATCACTCTTTGGAAATTTAATTTCTTTGTTGGCTTGTTACCTCAGTTCTCTGATGAGTTCATGAAAAATTATGATTTTTATAGATTTGGTTTTTTTTCAAATTGTTAGATGCTATCTGTTCTTTTGTAGCTTTCTAAATCAAGTGAAAACAGCTTTCATGCAACTTTTGTATGTGTTTAATCTGTTTGTGTGTCTTCTGAGCTAAATGTAAAGTGTATTTCTTAATATCAGAGTTAAATTTTTTCAAAATCTAAGTTTTTAGAGAAAGGTTGACAACTACCTTTTTTTTTTTTTAATAGTCCAGAATGATTTCCTTGGAGGTATATTGCCTTCTGAAGTAGCTATTTCCTTAGACTTCTTACATTGTGTTTTCTTTTTTCTTTTGGCTTATTGGGCCTACTTTTTCTTAGGGAATAAATTTAATATTTTTTTATTCTTAAAAGCCCATACCAAATGTATAAGTAGAAAGAATAGTCTGTTTTCTTAAATGTCTGCTTTGAACAACTTATAATTTAAGAAATGACTACAGTAGTTATTCTCCATGACACTCAAGAAACCCAAAAGAATTAACTTCTTTGAGAAAGTTCCACTCCTACTCCTAGGAAGTAACTGATATAGATAATTTGACTGAATATATTTATTAAAACAACACAACAAAAAAACTTTCTATACTATTTGCATTTTTATTTAGAGTTTTGGAGGCTGGAAAAGCAAATGTTTTACCAAAAAGTTCACCAAGCGGAATAACTCATGTGATTGCCAGTAATGCAAGAATCAAGGCTGAGCAAGAAAAAGATAACTTTAAGGCTCCATTTTATCCAATTCAGTATCTAGGAGATTTTCTTTTAGAGGTAAGTAAAATAAATAGTACACATTTAAAATTGTTTACTTTATAAAATATCGTTATAGTGAAATATAGTTAAATTAATTAAATTAGTTTTTGAATTTTGAAACTATGATTGGAAATAATTTAAATAACATTTTTAAGGCTGTTACTCTCAATTTAAACATTTGAGTATACTTTTGAGAAATCAGAAAGAAGCTTATTAAATTTAAAATTTGTCTTATTTTGAGTTTCTACTCATTTTCAATGCTTCAGTAATGTTTACTACAAAATAATTTTAAGCAGTTTAATGTCAGTATAAATAAAATAGCAGTGGACTATAGTATCATGAGAATTTTGGGTTTATTTTACCATTTGGAAAAGAGGGAGCTATTTCTAAGGATTAGAAATATATTCCTCTTCTTTTGCCTCTCTCTTCCCACTTGGTCCAGTACCCAAAATCTTTAAGTTTTTAAATGGGAACAACCCTAGAAGCATTTTTCAGAAAGGTCACTCAAGGTAGAAAAGAAACCTACTATGTCTAAAAGGTGAACCTTTATCTTTTAAGAAAAACTGGCTCTTCAGTATTTTGTATCTCAATAGATATAACCTTTTATCTAATAATTTGTTAGAGATGAATAACCCTTGAAACCTTTGTTTCTGGTATTCCCACATCTTATCAATTACTAAGTCCTATTGATTTTATTTCAGATACCTTTTGAGTCAAACTGCTTTTTTTCCCTATACTAACATTATATTGAATTCATCCTTTTCCCCCTGTGTTCCTGGAATAGATTCCTAATTAGTCTTCCTGTTACTTTACCTTTTACTCTTGCTAATTTCCTAATTACTCTTTTTCTTTTCTTATTCCATGCTTCTTCTTTTAGAAGGAGCAGCCAAAATGTTCTTCTTAAAACAATTCTGATACTGTCACTCTCCTACTTAAAACCCTGCAATGGCTTCTCATTGCCCTCAGGATAAAGTTCTAAACCTCTAACAGGGCTTTAAAGTTCCCATAGGATTCCTACCCTTTCAACTGTATCTTTTTTCTATGCCCACTATTCTCTAACAAAACTGTTTCCACCAAGTTTCTTAAATAGGCTAAGCTACTTCCCACCTCACTGTCTTCTTCAAAAGTTATATTCTCTGCCTTCCAAGGTTCTTCCTACTACTCTTGCACTCCCTTGCTTGCCTGCCTTCTTCTCATCATTCGGGTTCTGGTGATAGTGTGCCTCTTCAAGGAAGCCTCTTTGATCTCATTAAGTTCACCTAATGTATTCTTATAGCTTTATTTTGCTTTATAGTACTTGCCATAATTGTAATTAATTAATTAGCTGATTACTTGGTTAATGTCTATTTCCCTATCTCAACCAAAAGTATTGTATCATCAAGGATGAAGTCTCTCTTTTCCATAGCTATATCTGAATCATCTTGCCTAAAGCCTGGCACATGTGTTCTCATTTTGTGTTAATTAATGGAATACTCCAAGGTCTTTCATAATTTCTCTAATTACTGAGTATCAGAACTGTAGATTGGAAATTTGACTTTAGTTCAAGGAATGGATCTGCTTTGAACTATAGATAATCTCATTACTCTTGACAGTGATTAGTCTAGGCATGGCCACCAATTCTGATCTATGGGACATGAAAAGAGGTATATAAGAGTTTCTGGAAGTTTATTCTTCATTCTGAAAATAGAGCTACTGGGCAGCCTGGCTCTTGCTAGAAGTGAAAATGGAAAAATGTAACCTAACTTCCACTAACAACCATTCTTTGGCTATGAAAAGTATAGCCTTAGGACGAAACCAACTTTGTAAACAGAAAAGTATAGAGACACTATCTGAACCCTTGTTGAGATACTTGAATTTGCTGGACTAAACAACCCTAAAAACCTGTTTTAGTGCTAGACCCATTGCCATTCTCTGTTGTTTAAGATAGAATTGTTTTTTTTTTTTTTATGACTTGCAGCCAAAAGCATTTTGATTTACCTATCTGAACAGTTTATAGGCAGAATTAACTGTCAACACAAGAAAAGCCATTCTTAACTACACAGATTAAAGTACTTGAATTTTCTTTTTCCATGGAAAGAAATAAAGTGTAATATAGAGTATGCTTTATCCCCAGGCTTTTTTGCAGTAATCTGACAACATTCAGATTCAGCTGCTGAAATACTGGAGGGTAGCAATAGTATATCAACTAAAAATAGCAGATTATCTTTATATTTGTTTTTAGAATACATTGTTTTATAAGTTCTGGCTTAGACAGCTAGATGTTTATAAACATTCATTCCAAATAAGAAAGGCATTTTGTGATCATTTCTGAAGAGAAATCAGACAGTTAACTTCACTTTAATGTTTTGCTCTTTTGCTGTACCAGGCAGTATGCTATGTACTAGGGAAATGAATAAGACCACATGTCAAATTTCAAATTGCTTACTATTTAGTGGTGGAAACAGAATGTGGAAACTATTAATTACAGTTTAGTGTGTATTGTGCATTGGTAAAATTATGTGCAAGGAATAGGAATGCAAAGGAACAAATGTTTAACATGTCTCACTTGTTTTACCCAAGGAAGACTTCACAAAAAGGAAAGGATACTTAGTAATACTTAGATTTTTTTCAACTATCTGCTTAAGAAAGAAAATAAAATAAAAAAACACAATAGTCTTACGGACATGCAGTGGGAATGACAAAAAATATACACTTTGAGCCAGATCAGTAAATTTGTGACCCATATTTATAATTTGCTAACTCCATAGGGAAGTTATTTACCCTGTGACTAGATTTCTTTCTTTGTATTTAGAAGCTAGTATTTACCTTACTTTGTTTTTTTTTGTGAGAATTATTAGAAGTATAACTTTGGACTAATATTTGCTGAGTGATTACTGTGTGCTGGGCATTATGCTAAGTATTTTCCATGCTTAATCTTATTTTAAATCTCATGTTTCAGTGTGGTATGTATAATGGCCCCCCTTTTACAGTGGCAGAATTAGTACAATCACATTAAATAATTTGCCCATGATTCCATAGCTGTGTCAGATCAAACATTTAAGGCCATGCTCTCAATAAATTTTAAGGCTTCTCTCTTCAGATCTCCCTTTCCTGCTTTCATTTTGGGTATTACTAGGTTTCCTTGATTTTCACCTGGTCACTTTTCTAGGTAAAAATACTTGATGCTATAAAAACAGTACCATAGTAGTTAATCATAGGATATGAGGTATCATTTAAGAATTATGGCATAAATACTAGTTAAGAACCTGTGGGACACTCAAAAGAATCTTGTTCTTTGACTTCTCTGGCCCTCCATCCAGCTTCATGAATTCATTCAAGTCATGTGGCAATGCCATGGCAAATCAAGGAATAAGACCTGGAGACCAGGACATAGGTATACATAGTCTAAGACATCTGAATTAGAAGCCAGGCTAACAGTCATTGCCACACTGTGCTGCCCGACTTCTAGATAACAGAATAATTTACTGAATAAGTAGGCTTTTGGTTATCTGTTTGGAATTTAGCACTATACTATATAAAATAGACTAGACATGGCTCTCCTGTCCTAGATCACATAGGAGACAAACCTCTGACACAGTATACTGAAAGTACCGAGTTGACATTAAAGAAATATAAAGGAATAAGAAATGAATATAGATAAATAAAATAATTCCTATATATTTCATAAGAACAACCAATTGGAGAGTGTATTGGTGGCTTGGAGAAAATTGTATGTTTGTTTGTTTAGCTATGTAGAATATAGGTTATTTAAAAAATCTTCCAAATGTCATGGTCTATTTATCAGGTTGTGACTTTTAACTGGTTAACTTATATGAAGTACTCATACCATGCATTCTAATTCACTGATCATTTTATAGTATCAGAAATTGATGCGTGAGTAAATATATCAGGATTAGAAAACATGTTCTTGCATAATCACTAATGATAATGGTATGTTCTTTTGCATATTCTGCGTAGCTAGAATTTTATGAGGTTAAATTTTAGACATTTTAGACATTATTTTAGACATTTCTTGATGATTTGGAGCTGAGGATTTAGCTTCCTCTTATCACCCTATATGAAATTTAAAGCCAGAAACTCATTTTGTCCCCCTTCAAGTTGTCCTTAACAGAAACTGTTGTTTGCACAATTAGAGTAATTCTTTCTTTGGTGCCAGGAAAAGGAAGGAAGAAATGTCTTCATTTTTCTTAGTTTTTCAATTTTACTTTTCTGAGTAAACTGAAGAAAGTCAACAAGCTACTTTCAGGGATTATTCTCTGGCTGCAGGAATGCAGCCTGCTGAAAGCCTCACATATTCACTTGTGAAGCTTAGTACAAGAGAAAGGAAACCAAAGATCACACCATAGGCCTTACCACATTTTTCACTTTTTATCGTAATTTTTCCATAGGACAGTGATTCTTCAGTCTCATTATATTAATGGTAGTGAATCTCTGAATACCCTTTCATAAGTATGTTTTCGGAAATGTCGTGAACTCCTTTTTACTCCCAACTCTTTATCCTACTTAACTTCTAGAATTACACACATACACACACACACACACATTTTTTTAAATTATTGGTGGGTGATTTATGAATCAGCTTGGATTTCTTGGCAAAAGAAGTATGTGTTTGCAATAGAGTTAGAGGAAGCTAATTTTATTGCCATTCAAATAAAATAAGAGCTCTGAATTCAGCTATTACTCAGCCTCTTTTCCTAAGTATAGCGTACTTGAAATGAGAAGTTTTATCAGTAAAAGACTGAAAAAACCTGAGAAGTAATCTATCTATAAATTGAAAATTTTTTATCTAGATTGTAACTTTAACTTGGACAGGGGCTGGATTAAATAATTTTGTTCATGATTATTCATAAAAAGGAATAATTCTAGACCACCAAGACATTAACTTTTCTTGAACTATCACGAAATCACTATTATTCAGGATCTTTGTTGTAATGATTTTTCCCTTGAAAGAATATGACAGTGTATAACAACCTTTGATTTGGGAAAGTGCACTTTACCTATTTGTTTGACTACCAAAGTTTTGCAATTATAAAGTTAAATACCATAATAAATAAGTACATATATTAAAATTATACTTAATTGAATGCCCAAACCATTTATACACACATACAGAAAAGAAATTCAGAATGATGAAGACTCCCAAACCAATTCTGTTTGGACAAAGTATAGCAATCAAGAAAAAAACAGAGATTTCAGGAAAAATATGGCATTTCTTGAAATGAAAGATGCCTTCAGAGAGACCACAAGTAGAACCCAGGTAAGGCTTTATAGGCTAAAAAATGCACGTTTCTATTTCATCAGAATTGTTTGATAGGTAATGTATGGTGGCAGTAACATGGATTTTGGAATCAGAGAGCTAATGTTCAAACCCAGCTCTGTTTTATTGTCAGCGATTCGAGAATAGTAGGATATTGCCCTGTGTCTCTGTTGAGAGACTCTTATTTAAATAATGTATATATGAATATAGAAACACACAGTATCAAATATATACTATATCCTCAAACACATGGTAATTAAAATTCTTTATGTTTAATATAATGCATGTTTTATAAAGAGTTCTTATCTGTCAGTAATATGTATATTCATAATTCAAGGTCTAAATTCAAGTATTTTACTGCATAGAACAAAATTTTTAAAATGACACAGATGATTTGTTTTGACTAAATATGGAAAACAAAAAAAACAGGAAAGATGTTGAGCAATGAAAAGTACCTTAAGAAAGCATATGGTGTGGCTCTCAAGTAAAATTTTTCAAATAGCAGCAGTAACCAAAAGAAAGCATTGTTTTACCCTGGAAAAGCTAATGTTCAATTATGTTCAATTTCATATTGTGTTTTATAAAGCAGACTCTTTAGTTGATTTACCAAATCATTAGCCTAGTAATTATTAAGTGGTCTAAACTAAAATGTTTTTAAATAAAATTAGAAATTAAAAATTGTTTTTACTGCACCTGTCAACAATTTTACAAAAAATTTGAAGAACAATTTGGAACTCCTTAACTGAACAGTCTCTTAAGAAATTATATACGGAGAGGTTAGATAAAACTTTTCAAGAGCTTAAAGTATTTTTGCAGTTTTTTCCTGGCTTTTCCAAAGTACAATTGATTTTTATGTGACTTATAAGACTACTTTCTATAATTACGTGTGCATGGTCTTAATAAGAGGCTTTTTAAATTGATATGTCTGTTGAAATAGGCATTGTAGACCACAGTATATTTTTTAATTCAGCAAGAAATAATGGAGTTATTAAATTTAGTTTTATTTAACATAGAAAAAATAGCAGATTTCATGAAAGATATAGAAATAAAAAAAGATTTGTGTACATCTTGAGTTCTTTTTAGAAATTCAGAAAATTTAGAAATTCAGCTAGAAATTTCTATTTTTAAAAATAAGTTTCTTAGTATAATGAGTAAATAATATGGCTTGTGATACTTTTGTCTCTGTTTAATATTAGACCTATGTCCTATAAAAAGATTTTATGTAATATAACTACAAAGCTCTTTGCTATATTTAATCTCATTATGAATGTTTTATAAAATCTGCCTTCCTGAATGGGTTTTTCTGTTGTGACTTGAATTGGTTATGTTGAGGCTGTGGTTAATACACAGACTAATTAAAATATTTTTACAAACATGCAGAAAAAAATGCAAAATTTTGATGAAGATGTTAATGTTACTTCTGTTTTCACTGAACACCATAAAAAAGAAAAATTCAGAGATTCCGGTAAAGATTTGAAATTTATTAAAATGAGAAATGCATTAGGAAGGCACACATATGGAAATCCGGTAAGATTTTCCAAATTAAAAGTAATTTATATTTTATAGCTCTACTAAATTTACCAAGTATGTCATTTATGAAATCGTTAATTATATGTATGAAAGTACTATAAAGCATTTGTGTACAATTTTTTTAAAGAATTAAAAAATGAGTCTTATATACTCACCACTTAGGTTAAGAAATAGAGTATTCTCTTTTTTTTAACACTCCATGAGTGTTATTTTCAAACTACATTCCTTTTTCTTCTTCCTCTAAGGTAATCTCTGTCTTAACATTTACTTTAATTATTTTCTTGGTTTTTTTGTTACAGTTTTACCAACAATGTAAGTATCTATAATAATACGTATCCTTAACAGCAGTGATCACCAACCTTTTTGGCACTAGGGACCGGTGCTCCTATGAGAATCTAATGCTTGGTTGTCTGAGGTGGAGCTGAGGCAGTGATGCTAGACTAGCGCTGGGGAGTGGCTGCAAATACAGATGAAGCTTCACTCACCTCCTGCTGTGCAGCCTGGTTCCTAATAGGCCATGGACTGGGACTGGGACTGGTCCATGGCCTGGGGGACCCCCTGCTTAATAGTGTATCCCTGTAGTTTTACCTATTAATGAACTTTTGTAATTCATGGGATTATAGTCTTCTGTGACTCCCTTTTTTTTTCTGGTGTATATAATGTTCCATTGTTTCATGATTATATTTATGTTGGTTTATGTTTTATTGCTTGGTTGATTTTTGCAGTTATGAACATTTCTGCCATGAAAAGTGTGAACATGTTATACATTACTCGTGTGCACATGTTCAGGAGTTTCTCTGGCTCAGGACATATTCCTAGGAGTGGAATTACTGCCATAAGGACTGTGCATGTTCAGTTGTACTAAGTAATACCAAACTGATTTCCGAAATATTTTACTAATGTATTTATACCCCTCCAATAGTGAATGAGATTTCCTGTTATATATAACTATTTTTTGTTTTTATTTTTAAATACAGTTGACATTTAATATATTAGCTTCATGTGTACAACTAGTGATTAGACATTTATATAACTAAGGAAGTGATCACCCCCATTAGTCTAGTACCCTATTTTTAGACTCTATTTTGTTCTGCTCTTTATTATTTCCTTCTACTCACTTTGGACTTCGTTTTTTTCCTAGCTACTTTAGGTGTTAAGGATTGATTGTTTGAAATTTTTCTTGTTTCTTGAGGTAGACCTGTATCGCCATGAATTTCTCTCTTAGAACTACCTTGGCTGTGTCCCATAGATTTTGGGTCATTTTGTTTTCATTTTCATTTGTTTCAAAGTATCTTTGGATTCCTTCTTTGATCTTGTCCTTAAACTATGCATCGTTTAGTAGCATGTTATTTAACCTCCATATGTTTGTGTATTTTTCAGTTTTCTTCTTGTAATTGATATCTAGTTATGACCATTGTGATCAAAGAAGATGCTTGATGTGATTTTAATCTTCCTAAATTTATTGAGACTTGTTTAATGGCCTAACATGTCATCTCTCCTGGAAAATGTTCCATGTGCGCTTGAAAAGAATGTATATTCTGCTGCTTTGAGGTGAAATGTTTTAACAATTTTAATTAAATCCATATGATCCTAATGTGTCATTTAAGCCTCCTGATTCCTTGTTCATTTTATGTCCGGATGATCTATCTATTCATTTGGTGTCAGTGGGGTATTTAAATCCCCTACTATTACTATATTATTGTCGATCTCTCCCTTTATATTCATCAATATTTGCTTTATATATTTAGGTGCTCCTACATTGGATGTGTAAATGTTTACAAGGGTTTTATCCTCTTTTGGATTTATTCCTTTATCATTATGAAATGTCCTTTTTTGTCTCTTGTTACAGTCTTTTTTTATTATTATTATTTTTGTCTGATATAAGTATTGGTATCCCAGTTTTTTTCGTTTCCATTTGCGTGAAATATCTAATTTCAGTCAGTGTGTGTCTTTTGATCTAAAGTGGGTTTCTTGTAGGCAACATATGTAAGGGTCTTGCTTTTTTATCCATTCAGCCACCGTATGTCTTTTTTGATTAGAGCATTTAATCCATTTACATTTCAAGTAGTTTTTGGTGAGTATATCGTTATTTCCATTTTCTTATTCATATTTTTGATCTTTTTATTTTTTTGTTCTCTTTCTTAAAGAAGTCCCTTTAACATTTCTTATAATACTGGATTGGTGTTGATGAACCCTTCTAGGTTTTTCTTGTCTGAGAAGCTCTTTATCTGCCCTTCGATTCTAAATGATAGCTTTGTTGGATAGAGTAATCTTGGTTGCTCCTTGCTTTTTATTTTTATCACTTTTTATTTTTATCACTGAATATTTTGTCAGTCCTTCCTGACTTGCAAAATTTCTGTTGAGAAATCAGCTGACAGTCTTATAGAAGCTCCCTTGTGGGTAACAAATTTCCTTTCTCTTGCTGATTTTAAGATTCTCTGTTTTTAACCTTTGACATTTTATTTGTGATGTGTATTGATGTGGGCCTCTTTGGTTTCATCTTGGTTAGAACTCTGCACTTTCTGGGCTTGTATGTCTATTTCCTTTGTCAGGTAAGGGAAGTTTTCCATCATTATTTTTTTCAAAAAGCTTTTCAATTTATTGTGCTCTCTCTTCTCTTTCCAGTACTCCAGAGGTCTCTTAAACTATCCTCGTTTTTTTTTTTTTTTTTACTTCTTTATTTTTGCTATTTCAATTGGCTGTTTTTCATTACATTTGTCTTCCAAATCTCTGATTAAGTCCTCTGCTTCATTTACTGTGCTTCTGATAGCATCTAATCTGCTCTTCATTTCTGACTTTCTTTTTTATGGTTTCTGTCTCCTTGTGTAAGTTCTGAGTTCATCTATTCTTCCCCTAAATTCATTGAACGTTCTTAAAACCAGTGTTTTGAAGTCAATATGTGGTATATTACTTGTGTCTGTTTCATTTAGTTCTTATTCTGGATTTTTATCCTGTTCTTTCATTTGGGACATGTTTTTGTTTGTTTTCTATCTCCTCATGTTTGCTGCCCCCTGTGTTCGTTTCTTTGTATTAGGTAGATCTCTATGTCTCCCAGTGTAACATTACGTAGTAGATGTCTATGGGGCCCAGTAGCACAATCTCTCTGGTTACCTAAGCCAGGTACTCTATGGGTTGTTCTTGTATGGGTTGTATTTGTTCTCCTGTTGCAGTTGAGCTTTAATTGTTGTTGGCAGGCGAATGAGTGGGATTGACCCTCAGGCTGACTGACTGAAGATTGGTTGTGACTACAGCAGATGAATTGTGTCGGGCTTATCCTGTAGAGTGGGATTTGCTTATGTGGAGTTCAGGTGCCCACTGAGTCCAGCCTTTGGATATGTCATTTGTGGTACTAATTGAGTGGTATTCTGATGTGGTCTGAGGCCAGCCACCAGGTGCGTTGGTTCTGGGTCCTCTTTAGAGGGATCTGATGCAGGTCAAGATTAGCTGTTGCCTGTGTCCAGCCTAGGGCCACCTGGTAGGAGCTACAAAGTGATCTGCAGTTTGTTGCCACCTAACAGGGCTTAGAGGGGCCGAGGAGAGGCTATGCTTTGAACAAAGGTCACCTGCCACTAGTGCTTATCTTGGGGCCACATAGCAAGAGGTACCGGATATGCCAAGGGCAGCTGCTGCTTTTTTGGGGTTTGTGGACCTTTGGGAGATTTTAGTAAAGGCTGCAGCATGGACCAAGTCTGGCTGTTTTGTGATGAACAGCTCCTGAAAGAGGTTCAGCCTGAGTAGGAGTTGTGTGAGGTTGTGTCTACAGGAATCAACAGGGTGGGGTGAGTGGTGGTAGCCAGTTTGATACTCAGTTTTGGTGCCTACCTGTGCCTGTATACTGGGTAGGGGAAGGGTTCTACAAAACAACAAAGGTGCCTGCTACCACTTCTGTTCTGGAGAGAGCTACTGCTCTCTCCCTTGCCCTTAGTGGAGTTCCTCCCTGTATGTCCATGGTGCTTTTTGAGCTGCTGTCCCTTCCCTATAGCTTAGGGTGAGTGTTTGTAAGCCAAAGAGTCTGTGCTTGGCCCCTTTAAGAGGACACCTGGGTCTCCAGTAGTCTTCTGTTTCACCAGATGGAATCTCTTGATTTTCTCAGCCTGATGTTACACCGGTACTCTTGGCTGAGGAGCCCCATGTGGGGCTGAGCCCCTCGATTCTTAGGGAGGACTTCTGCAGCTGAGATATCCTTCCCATTTCTTAACCACCACACATGGACGTGGGACCAGTGTCCGCCCCTCCTACCAGTCTTGTCATTGCTTCTTCTTTGTATCCTTAGTTCTAGAGAGTTCTGTTCAGCTAGTCCTGAGATGGTTCTCAGGGGTGGTTATTCTGTAATTTAGTAGTATTATTTTATGTGGTCATGGGAGTTGGTGAGCACAGCATTTTCCTGCATTGCCATTTTGACAAGGAGTCTGTTCATTTTTTAATTGTGTTATAAATCAGACTTTTTCTGAATTTATCTTGATTTTATAACATAATTCATGTCGAGATTTGTTTGTGTTCTAAATTCATGTAGAAGGAAATTAAGAAAAAGGATGACGAGATTCAAAGGAGTTGTACTTTGAGGAAAAAATGCAAAAAAGAAAGAGAATCCAGGAAAGATGTCAGACATGACAGAATTAAAAGTACTTTAAGAGAGCACACATATAGAGATCAGGTAAAGCTAAGATAAACAGTTCTTATTTTTTCTAACTCTTCCCTAATATGATCTAGACAGATATAATCTGATTTTTACAATTGCTTGCTGTGTTAAATATAACCTGCACATCTTCTGAAAAATACCTTCTTCAGTTGATCTGGTATGATAGTCATAATTAATGTTATGATTGACTTTCATTCACAATGAAAATATTTTTACATGTGTAGACAAAGAAATTTGAGTTAACAACCAGGATATTCAAGTATTTTGTTTTGCCTGAATGTCACAAAAAAGAAAAAGGAAAAAAAGGTTTTGAAAAGAGGCTAAAATTCTCAAAATGAAAACCATCTTAAGACTACATGTGACGTAATTGGATAACTCATTCTAATCTGAATTTTAGTTTTTATCTTTCTTGGTACACTACAGACCATTTTTAATAAGGTAGTTTGTCTTTTAAATGGTGTCTTTCTTGAATAACTTTTCCAAAATGTAATCTTATCTTACAATTTAAATCACAGCATCTTTATATACATATATTTAGGAGGATCTTTGAAAAAGTGATATGGGTAAAGAATTATGGGTCATATTTTGCGTGACCATAACAAAGAAAAATACAGATTCTAGGAAAGATTTAGAATGGGCTAAAATGAAAAGTACCCTAAGATAGTATATATGTAAATATCAGGTAAAACTTTCCAAATTCATGTGGGTTTTTTTGTTATATAATCTTTATATGATTATAAGATTGTTGCTATGCTTATCACTGTATGAATGTGTTCTTGCATTATATTGTCCATTATGTTATTTTCATTTTTGTTGATACTATCTCTAGTACACTATCTAAAGTACTTTTATGTGTATGCAGAAAGAAATGAAGAATTCTGTTTTTGCTGATCATGCCAAAGAATTAAAAACCAAGGATATCAGGACAGATGTGGATATTTTTGAAATAAAGAATGCCTTAAGGAAGCACATATATAGAGCTCAGGTAGAGCTTGACATACTAAAGATCTTATTTCTAATTCTTAAGTATAGCCAAAACATAATAATTAATAATAATGACTCGTGTTTAATATGTCTTAAAATAATTAGTTCATAAATTTGTTATGAGCAGTAAAATATTTGAGCATTTAATAAATATCTTGAATTCTCTATTTATACCTCCATGATGTTATAGATAAATTATGTGTTTACGACTGCTGTAACTTGTTTCTGGATGCTTGCTAGCCTGATAATGGAAAATGAGGGCTGGAGGATCCCTTTTTCTGATGTCCTGGCTCAGCCTCAGGCTTAGGCATACCCGGAGGCCCTGGGCTTTAGAGAAAGGCTCTTTCTAGCTTTCTACATCCTAAATGGAAGCCAAAGCTATATCATTGTTTTAATTTGTATTTGTTCTATTAGCAAGTTCAAGCATATTTTATATCTTCACTTGCTGTTCGTGTATTTCTTCCTCTGCCAATTGCTTATTTATATTCTTTTTCAATTTTTCCATTAGGTTGTTTTATATCTTTGTTTCTGAATCTTTTTATATAATCAGAATATTATCTCTGTCGCAGATATTTTTCTACAATATGTTAAGCAAATATACAATTATATGTATTTTAAAACAATAGAGGAAGATTTTACATGTTGGGAAACATGACTGCATATTTTTCTCATATGGACTCTTGTCCAAAGTGTTCTCCCATTTATATTTCTATATTAAAACACTAAGGACAGTAGACCTTTTCAGGTCTTCAAAATGAATATGACTTTTCCTATAATTTATTTTAATTTAGAAGGAGAAAATAGAGAATGTTCGTACTCGTGAGATCGCCATTACCTTAAAATGTTGAACTTCATAGTCTAAGCAAGTACGAGTGTCAGATCAGTTATAGCTATTAATGTCTTCCTGAATCTGTTTCGTAAGTTTGGCCAGGGTTTTATGCTTTGCAAACTGAAATGTATTTTTTTAACCTAGAATGTTTAATTTTAATTATATGTTTGCTGTTTTGTAGGCTATCAGATATAGCTGCATTAGAATAGAGAAACAACCAGTATACAATGTTGAGGTAAGGAGCTTGGAGAAGGGTGGTGACAGGGCTAAAAATGAGGCTTTAAGTTCTATTTTTAGTTGTTTTGATTAAAAGAAATAAGTTGTTTACACAACAGAGTTTTCTATCAGATTTTAAATGTAGTTTCTTTAAGTATAAATAAAAAAGAAAAATAATATCCCGTTGGAGCTCCCCCCCTCAAAAAAAATATTCTATGCTGTAGTAAGTCTAATAAATTCGTATTAGTCTCAATAAGAATTTAAAACTTACCTTGTGCTCATCACAGGAAAGTTTTGTATCCCTGTTCTCACATATAGCTTTTATAAGTACTACTTCTAGATGAACTTTTCAATATAATATTTACAAAAGTACATTATTTCCTTTATATAATTATTTATTCCTTTAAAATTGATTTTTTTATTTCATATAGTCTTTTAGAGTATTTTTGATCCTTGACTAGTCAAGGTAGTTACTTTTATTGTTAAAAACATTTTGAACAAGGGAAATGTATTTCATGAAACTCTTGAGAGTTATATTAACATGCATCCTCAGAGTGACTTTATGATATTATAGCGATTGTCATTTTTACAGATATTGGTGGTGCTTGATGACATCTTGGAGTATAAATAGACATAGTTGCTTATAAGTTTTAAAGAAAAATAAGTAATTTTGCATCTAAAGAATTCTGTGTAGTTGTAGCTCTGACTGAGGTTTCCTCATTATCAGCCAGACTTTGCAAATGCCTGTTAAAGTATTTCTCTTAGATGTAGTATTTCCCCTCAATATTTAAGGCAACAGAGAATAATAAATAAAACAATAGTGTATTTTTTGCAGTGTCTTGTAGTTGTTAAACATTTATGTAAATTAATCTTTTTGAACCACATAACAATCCTGTAAAGTTGTGAGGTCTGGAATTATCTTCATTTTATAGATGAGGAAATTAAGCCTCCTTGGTAATTCAAGATTTGATCCCAGAATTTTATCCATATCTTCTTTGAGTCATCGAATCTTCCTTTTCTTAGGTTAAAAGTGCTGAATTTCCCAGAAGTGTATTAAATTTAATTGAAAGCCTCATAGAAGGACAGTTTTTTAAAGAAGCAATTGAAGAACTTTCCTCTTTGCAAGCACATTATATCCCTCCTGTATGCCTTCTTCATGCTCTTCTAGAGAACATTCTACAAGTAAGAGCAGTCTTTTAAAGAATGTTAAAATACGAACTTTTAAAATTTTTTGTATGTTTACAGTTTATTTTATCTTTTTAGTACTTTTCCCCTCATTTTAATAGGAAATGCCTACCTATTACCATTTCTTTTCTGTCTTATTTACTAGGTACCACTCTAAGTGCTTTTAACTTATTATTTTCTCAGAATTTCCATGATGATCTTCTCTTGGGAAAAACTTATCCTTTTTTTGTTTTTTTTTTCCCCCATGGAAGTGAAGTATACAACATGAAAATTAGACTATGATGATCTAGAATGCTGTTTGGTAAATTAGTCCTTTAGAACATTGATAATAATCATTTTTATTTATAGTGTAGATAGATGACATATTCTTTAAACTATGAAAACCAATAGGAACAGTTACCTTTTCAAAAGTAGTTTGCTAATCATATTCTTTATCACAGTGCCAACTTGAAGAAATAACAGGTTTAAGTCATGTCAGACTAATGTTGGTAATAAAAATGTAGCATGAAAAGTTTCTTTAGTTCTTTAGGGTGTCATTTGGGAACTTAATCTCACTATAATAAAAAGTAAAATGGACATTTCATATAAGTTAGTCCCAAAAGTTAGGAGTATCTAATGTATGAATAAGACGTATAGTGTGCCTCTTTCCATTGTTATTTTTATTTAGCTAAATATGATACTTCCATCTTAATCTCTTTTGTCAAAACACGTATATTTGACAAGAAAGTTAAGCCGAGGTTGTTATAATTTTAGACTGAATTCGCTGGTAGAACTACTTTCAGCTACAATGTTTTGTTTTTTTGTTTATTTTTAAATAATAGGATAACATGGATACGTTTTCTGGTCGATACTTTCATATATTGTCAGCTCTTCTTCATCTACATCCTCCTTGGAAGTCCCCAGCCATGTCAAGATATTACTTAGAGTTGTTTCAGTGTCCAACTTGTATGAAAGGAACATGGTCTCTAATAGAAGTGCTTATCAGGTAAGTGATTTCACACATAAGGATGCTGAATTTAATCTAGTAGTTGTTGTGCTGTATGTTTTTCAGATACAGATGTCTTTTTATCAAAGGCCAAGTCTAATTGGTAATTTCTGTCAATCAGATTATTTAAAAAATAAGTGTTTAATAAATGCATGAAATTGGATTCACAGTAAAGCTAAATTGCTGTTTGTTTCTATTTTTGAACAAAGCATTGAGCTTGCATATTACAGATATCATCAAACTTTGATCATCAAAAGTATAAAAATTTGTAACTGTATATAATACCTATTTTAATGTGTCTGTTACATTTTTTCAGCTAGAAATTTGAATTTTGAAACTGAACTTAATGTTTTCTAAATATGTCATCTCTTTCTTGCCTCTGCATATACTGTCATCTGCCTAGATGGTTCCTTTGTTTTCCAAATGTTACTTTCTCTGGAAATCCTTCCTATTCCTCCTTTCTCCTCAACAGAACTGATCATTTCCCCCTTTCTTCTCAATAGCTCTGTGCACCTAAATAGCCCTCCCTTGTCTGGAAAGTACTTTCTTTTTATCCAACTATTCAGTTTTAAGCAGTCTATAGTAGGGAGAGAAAGAATACTTGACTAGCCAGGCAAAGGCTAAACCTTTGGTTATAAATTTGAGACCATAAAGATTCACCTACTATTTTAGTTGTGATATATTTGAAGTGAACTAATCGGCTAGCTAGCATGCATTTTTTTATTCTTTCAACAAATGTTTGAGTACTTACTGGGAGTCAGGCACTATGCTGCATTTCAGAGGTAAGATTAAAAAAAAAAGTTCCTGCACTTTTGAAGGTGACTGAAGTGTAAACACAATTCTAACACAACAGTTCTAGCCCAGCATAGGTATAGGATATGGATATATAGTTTATGTACTGGGCATCCTAATTTCCACATCTGTTTCTTCCTTCACTGTCATTGATCTTTATCTAAAAACATTTATTGTTTCTTATGTAAACTATTGCAATACCTGCTTTCTTAATCTTGATTTTACTTTTTCTCCTTTATCTTCCAAAGTACCTTAGTATGCTCTTTCCAAAGTGATCTTGTCATTTTCTAAAGTCTTTCATTAACTCACACTTCACCTATAGAAGATAGTTTAAATTCTTAGCAAAACATGTAAGACCATTCATGATTTAGCCTCTCTGCGTCTCCATTCTCATCTTCATCATTTTCCCACATGTACCCAATGACTGAACTATTTTCTGTTTCCTGTGCCTTTGCTCTTATGTTACTCTTAAGTCTCTACCTAAATATACCTTCCTTCTGGCCACCCTAAAAATCTCTCTCCAACTCCTACTATTGCTTTAAATGCAATTCAGATACTACTTCCTAATTCTTGCCTTTAATCTACTCACATCAGCCTTTGTCTTTCTTAAGAGTAGATAGTTTAAAACATGTTTATCTTTGTGCTTAATATAATGCCTGGGGCATAGTAAGTACTTAACAAATATTTGGATGAATTAATTGACGCTCTAGGAAATGGAATTTGGACCTCTAAAAAGGATTTTTTAAAAATATCTAGATTTTGTTTCAAAATAATTGGGTTTATTGGTGATTAAAGGGGAAGCACTAGGAAAGTGATAGGAATATAGATGAGCTGGGTGATATTCGTTTACCTTGAATATATTTGAAATGTGTTATGATATACATTTTTTAAAAAGGGAAAAGGTTATGCTATCCATCTCTGGCAGTTTTCAGATAAATTGAATAACTGTATTGGCATGGAGGATCTTCTGGAACAGATTTGAGGGTTAATTGTTTAATAGTTATTAAGGACCTTCCTAACCTAAGAATGTGGTATTCAAAAAGAAGATGGGAAAGGTAAAGACTTATAGAAAATAACAAGTATATTGTTAATATAATTGGTAATAAAGTTGGGAGAAAATTGTAAGAGTTCTTAACTGCCTAGATTGTCTCTCAGCTCTAGAATTCTGAGTTAATCTTATCTTCTCTTTTAAAAAAATGCTGTAGAAATATGTTGTCCAACTCAGTAACCACTAATCCGTGTGACTGTTTAAATTTCATTACAATTAAATAAGAATTCAAGTCCTCAGTTTGCACAAGCCACATTTCAATAGAACATACCAGTCATGCACAGAATGTTCAGTTTGTTTACAGGACTGCCGTAAAGATGCAATGAAAATAAGTACCTAAACTTTTAAAACTCTAAAAAGTAGCCCTAAAGGAACTTCATTTCTCTAAACAATGAAAAAAAAATATCCTGAATAAGAGAATGGATGGAGAGCATTTATAGAATCGAGGGCATAGCTGGTTATATGAGTCAAAATGGTTTAATGAAATTCGTTGTTTTATTATTCTTTACCAGTAATTATAAAGAGTACAGAGAATACCAGAATAGTTGTTAAACCTTATAATCACTGAAAAATAGAGAGATTAGATCTGTATTATTATTAAAATTCAGTTATATGAGATATTCGACATGGTTTAGTTTTTTAAAGGAAGAGACATATTATAAATTATATTTTGTTGAAGCAAATTTCGTTAACATCTAGTAATACTCTAAAAACATACATTGTCCACAAATTACTCAATACATTGTGTTTTTGTTGGGTTCATGTTTTTCAGGTCTTGCCTTTTCAATGAAAGTTTTTGTCACCAAATTTCGGAAAATATTACTGGCTCAAAGATGCTCCACCTGACACTGCTCAAATTTTTCTTTAATTTAATTGAAAGTGAAGTGCGACATCTGAGTCAAAAGTAAGTTTTAATTGCAAAAAAGGCACCACCATTTTTTATATTTATATTGTTTTATGTACCATTTTTCTAATCATTTATATACGTATATTTTTTTAATTACCTAGTTTCTGGTTTAAAATAGATTTATTTAAAAAAACATTTACAGATATAGTCCTTAGTAACAGTAAATGTTTATATACTTTCTGTGCTTCTTAGTTCACATTTTTTTATTTTTCACTAACTTAGGCGTTCGGATCGTAACAGTATTTTTATTTTTCAAGATTTATATATTTTTAAATTCTTTAATCGTTGCTTAAGTAAAAAGCTACAGTAGATTTTAACAGTGAATCTAATATTTATGACAAGTTTATGTACTCCATCTTGATGTTAGTGTACTGTCTGTTGGTGATTATATTGAACTCAAGACATTTTTAATACTTTGTCTTTATGTATTTATGACCTTTCTATATTCAGAAATTGCTAAGATTTGTTTTATGACAAGATATGTCTAACAACTATAGTGGTCAGTTAGGCATAAAGATATGTTTTTTGTTCATATTTCCATTAGGTTGTATGACTGGTCAGATTCTCAGAGTCTGAAAATAACAGGAAAGGCAATTCTCCTTGAAACCTTCTGGTCAGGAAATGAAACCTCTGGGCTTTTGACCAAACCAGTAAATTTGCTTTTGGAGTGGACTGTATATTCTCACAAGGAAAAATGCAAGTCTGATGATGTAAGTAGACTTAATCTACAAATGAATAATAATTGCCTGTGAAAAAAGTACATCTTTCACTTATGCATCTTTTTTCTTTATTCTTTGGATACTTGAGAAAAATTCAAATGAACCCAAATATATCATTGTTTTCTATTTAGTTTATCTGGTTTTAAGGTTATTCTTCGCCATTTCACATTTGGATGTGGTAGCTGGGGACAGTTTGATCTTTACTAGTAGGAAATTTATAGTTGCTTATTCTAATTTTCTACTTTAGTACATTTCTATTCTTAAGGAACCTGTGATTTCATACAATTATTTTGTATACTAATAAAAAGTCCTTTGTTTTTAAAACCACTTTTCTGAATGATGGGAGTTAATTTCCTGAACTATTTCTTTTTAAGTAGATTTTGCCTGTCATTAGAAAGTTAACTAGAGTGATTTTAGTGTATTACCTATCTGAAGGGTTGTTGGGAATGTTGAATCAGTAAAATATGTAAAGTGAATAGCAACATACTGTGCCTCAATTTGGGTGGAAAATAAGTATTAGTTACCTTTCTGTTTTTCAAAATAATCTGCCTTTGAGTCTTTATTGTCTAATTTTTTTGCATTACATCATTAATTTCGGCTCATATTTTTTAAATTCTTTCCTTTTACTTCTATCCAGGTTTTCAAATATTTTTCTTTTTAATCTTGATTTCTAATACATACACTTAACATAAATGCCTTTTGAGTGCAACTTGGGGTCCATTCCACAGATTTTGATACTTTAACCTAGGCTACTTTTGTCATTTTATTTAAAGTGGGTTTTTTTTTTTCAATAAGGAATTCCCCTTTGATCCAAGAAGTATTTTAAAAATGTGTTTTAAAACTTCTAAATAGATGGATTTTATTATTGTTAATGAATTTTATTTGTGCTTTTGTTGTTAATTTCTAATAGTGAATTTTGTTTACAGAGTGAGCCCTGTGTGATTTCTGAAATTAACTGATATTTTCTTTTTTACTCCTTAAAGATTAGGAGCCAAAATGTGTTTTCTTTGTGCGGTTTTTGTTTGTTTGTTTGTTTGTTTGTTTTTTACAGTGTTCTCTTTCACTTATTAGCTCAAACTTAATAACTGTTTTAATCAACACTTCTGAGTCTACTTTGTGGATTTGTTCATTTATTTGTATTTAGTTTTTATAACAGTTTCTGCTTTGCATATAATGATTCCATCTTATTATTTATGACTAATAAACCATCATAATTGTCAGTTAAGTAATATTTCTTCAGAAACAGTAAACATAGTAGTTAAGGTGGAACCCACTGGTGTCAAACACCACAAAGTCTGTTGTATTTTAAGATTAAGGAAAATTCTTATGTACTTTCTCTTCTTATATTTCCTCTGATCCATTCTCTTTTTGCTTTTTAATTAAATTTATATTACACCTCTTTTTATCTTCTGTGTTTTTTACCCACTCATCTATATTTTTAATTTTTTTCTACACTTGGGACATTCTGGATAATGTCTTTTCATCCAATGTTTAGTTCACTAGTCACTTTTCAGATGCATCTAATATGTTGTTAAACTTGACAATTATACTTAGAATTTTGTATTTTTCTGGTTTTAGACTTTACTTCCAAATTACTATGCCATGTTTTTATGGCTTCTAGTCTCCTACAAAATTTTCAAGCTTTCATTTTGCCTTTGAACATGGAAATAATTGTTATTTTATAGTCTATGTCTGATTATTCCATTTTTGAGATCTTTGTGGATTGTTTCTAATTGTGTTTCTGCTGTTTGCTTCTGCTGTTTAGTCTCTTGCAAGCTAATTATTGTTGACTGTGCCATAACTTGCATTTGAACAATTACTTGTAGAAATAATTTGTGACAAAGACACAGAATATTTTCTTCCAGAGAGAATTTCTGTTTGCTTCTGCCAGGTTTCTGGGAGTAACTACCAGTCAAGGACTACCCTAATCCAATGTCTAGGTTTGAGAGTTCCTAAATAGTCCAAGTGATGTACAGGGCTACAAATACATGTCATTTGCTTTTAATTCACTCTTACTCTGAGGGCAAAACCCTTCAGAGTCTAAGCGTATCAGTTACTCCTTTTTCCCTTAGGCTCCAAAAAGCACACATTCCCCTCCCCCCCCCACCCATGCCGCTCTGATGTCAGCAAAGGGATCTTAGAGCAAAGTCAGCTGGCCTCGAGGTGCCTCACTTGGCTTTTACCTTCTCTTAGATCTTGTCTTAGAAAGTCCTCATAACTTTCCAGGAGGTGTTTTACATATTGTAGTCAGCATTTTTAGTTTTTTGTTTTGTTTTGTTTTGTTTCCTATAATGGCAATGGCATTAATCTGAATTTCCTAGGCCTCCATTGTCAGAATCAGAGACCTTTATTGGTTTTTAAAAATTCTATTTAGGGGGACATCTGAGGCATGCTTAAAAAAATTCTTTTGAGTCCCTTAAATTTTTTAAATTGGCATTTATAAAGGAAGATTGTTTCTGGGTGTAGGTAGACTTCTTTGTGATTAGGTAATCCTATTATGTGGCAATAACCAGTAAAGTAGCTATTTTCTTGTACATGTATCTAAAAAGAAATAAGATTAAACAAATGTGTATAAATCTAAAATATTCAACAGGAATAGAACAAGCTACACTTCATTGCCAGTTGAGTATAATACTTCTAGCTAAAACTGATAACATCGTTATTAATTACCATCTGCCTTTTTATGTGCATTTTAGACAATAGAATCATTAAGGATAGAACATATTTCCTCATTTTTAAACATTTCTTTTTTACCTATTTTATTATGTAAATGAAATGGCTCATTTAAGCTGTTATGTTTTCACAATTTTACTGTCACCAAAGGACTATCACAGATAAGAATTTACTCAGGAAATACTGATGTAAATAATAACAGATTTACACATATTTAACTTGAAGATTTTTGTTCAAATTTGTACATTCATCATATTTGTGAAGCAATCTGCAATAAATTATAGCATCAGTTGTAACATGAAAGCTGGTTTTAAACTTTGCAAATTAATATTTTAATGTTTGAATTGTTTAAATTAATATAAACTGTTTTTTTGTTGTTGTTACCTTATCTTTTAGAATTCATTTTTGTACTTAATTAAATCTTTTTGGCACTTTCCAATTTCAAGAATTCCATGCATGTTCACAGACATCATTTTCTGTACTGTAAAGCATTTGTTTCTTGATTTGCTGAGTTGAAGCATTCAATTTAAGTCATTAGCTAAACAGAAGTCCTCAGTTTATGCTAATATTGTTTTGTCATAGTGTCAATCAGCAAGTATTGCAGAGTGACACAATGGCAGTGAATTTCATTGTCATTAATCTGAGAAAGCTTTGGGCTTTCCTTGGCAAAGAGCAGAGGTGTGGGCTGTGTCAAGGTGATGGAGGAGGTACAAATTTTACTAAGCTTGGTGATTAGTCCTACTTCTCTTTGTGATGTCCTTAAGTGCTATTTAAGGATAACCCTACAATTATAGGTAGAAACAGAACCTAGTTTGTATTTAAAGATAAGAAAATTGAAGCTAAAGAATTTAAGTAACTTATTCAAGGTTTCACAGCTTGTTAGGGCAAAGCCGTGACTAGAGCACAAGTGCCCACTACTACAACATACTTTCTCTGGTTTCAAATGCCAGTGTTTAAAACAGGAAGAGGCACAGTATGTGCATTATGTTTGCATCTTTTTGACAGAGGTACTAGAGGAAGAGTTTGTCATATATTGCAATGGAGTATTATAGAAAGCCCTGTTTGGTGTTACCAGAACAAAAAGGGGATCTGTCTGCCTGTATGCATCTAAACCAAAGAAGAGATGTGTGCAGTTTTTATAGGAAACAGAGTAAGGCTTATTTACAGAGTTGGGAGTCCTGGAAACAGCCTGGCTCCTGGATGGCTCAGGAGTATAGATTATATAGGGAAAAGTCAGTCATGGAAACTAAGAGAGTGGGGTCGTGGGTGCTACTGCTTAGACAGTTAGAGCGGAATGAGGTAACTGAGCATTTTGTCTGGTTCTGGAATCAGCCATGGTGCCATCCTGTCTTGTCCCGTGGCCTGGTGGGGTTGTTCTGCCTCCAGGGGCCTAGGGCTGACACATCTAAAGCCAAGATGTTATCCTTATTCTAAAATTTAAGGAAACGTTTTATCCTCATGGTTATAGACCTGAGGCTTAGTTTATCTTATGTCCTAACGCTTACTGATTAAAGGAGCAGGCATACAGAGTGGAAGGATAAGAGTGGAAGAAAGCAAATGAGTCACTATGCCATTACCTGCGCAGAATCAGCTTGAACCAGAGAAAAAAATTAAAAACTGTATTAAAGAAATGAAATGTCTATGTAGTTACCCTGGGAGTCAGAAGGTCACGTTCTAGAGTGTTTTACATTATGTACTGGTTAATTTTTGGAAGATTGCCAAGTTTATAAACTGGAGATTACTTTTACTGACAGATAATAGGGAGCTATATTGACTCAAGTACTTGACACCATTGGATAAAGTTATAAGTTTGTTATAAGCTATCCATATATGTCCTGGAAATTTTGTTTTACTAACTGTTTTATCATATAGAGATAAATGTAAATAGATGGTGGGAGGAAGGAAGAGGGAAAGAAGTAAAAGAAGAGCTTTGAGAGAGGGAGTTAGTTTGCCAGGGTTCTTAAAAATACCTTTTAGCATTAGCATATTCTAATTTTAAAGAGCTGTTTCGCTTCAACAATATTCAAAATAAATACTGATAGAAATCATATATTTTAATATTTTTCCATCTTAATGTTAGGTTTTCAAACATGAACTAGCTTACTTATTGACTGGAATTCTTGGAGCAGCAATAGATTATTGGATCTTCCTTGGTCTTAAGATGGGTAGAAATGTGATGCGACACATGTCTGATGACTTAGGAAATTATGTTTCCCTTTCATGTGATGGTAAGTGTGTCTATGTTATGTTTTTCTTAGACCCATTGTGGAAATAATTTCAAGTTACTTTTAGACACAGTCTGTAAACTTTAACATATGTTCATGAAACTTTCCTTAAAAGCTTATACACACACACACACACACACACGTGGGCACACATACACACATATATAGACAATATAAAGAGGAATGTAAAAATTACCCATAATGAATGCTCTCACAGAGATAACCACTTTTTAATATATTTCTTTCTAGTATTTCTAAACATTTTTACATATTTGAGGTCATACTTATATGTAATATTGTGTTCTTATTTTTCTCTAAATGTTACATGAGTCTACAAACAACATCATTTATGCAGAAATATTATTTTGATTTTATGAAAATTGAAATTATATTGTACTACAAAAAATAGTACCTGAAAATAAATTATTGTATTTTTTAATTGTTTACCTTAATCTTGCAACTAAAACAAAATAAACTATCTTAAACATTTAACCAGACAAATTTAAAGCCAGTTTATTCTCTTTTTATTGGAAAGATATATTTGCTCTTTTATGTATGGTGTTTTTGAATCTCACATGGTAAAAATTATTTTCAGTATCATTAATGCTACTAATTATTTAAATTGAGTAGAAAACATTCGTGTGTCTCTGATCATATCCGTGCCAGTTCATATCAAACAGTTCCTAGGTTTCTTCCTGCATGAATACTTAACAGTTTTAATAAATGAAATTCATTGAATCAAAGTTATAAAGTTATAAAGTCACTTGCATTAACTTGGGTTATATCACTGGTTAAAACATTTTCCGTTTGCATTTTAATTATTTGTACAACATGAAAAGCTGCTATTTATTTTCCATTGAGTCTGGTGATCTAACACATGAGCGTGAGTGAAGCTAATAGAAGTAATTTATATGTATAAATTTCTCACTCTTCCTTTTCCCCATTAATCCGCTTTCTTTTAAAGTTTCTTTGAAAATAAGTTGAGGAAGGAATATTATTTAAGCAATGTGATGACAAAACTCATTTTTACATGCTCATCTGATGAATGAGGTTCTACTTAACTCTTTTGAGTCTCCAAAGTGAGGGAGGCTTCCATAAGACCTTTTTTCATTCCTAAATTTCAAAGCCAGTTTGGGGAACTATGAATCTTTTTGTCTCTTTTTTCCTCCCTCCTTCCCTTTTTTCCTTCTTCTTACAATCCCAAATTCCTAAAACCTAGTTAGTTTTTCATGGCCCTCAAGTATAAAAGATGAGTTTTATAAATCTAAACATATTTTACACTGCCAAATAGGTATTCTTTTGTTACACATGTGTTTCAGTGCATCTTGGTTTTATATAAAAGAAAAAGTTCATGAATATGCTGTCAATCACTTTAATACTTTGAAAAGAGAATCTAGAATAGGAATCCAGGTTATAACTGGGTTCAGGATTTATTCGATGATACCCTCTGCAAAGAGAGGTCTCTTTTTATACTACTGAAGTTAGATTTTTATCTAAAGCATTTTATCTCCCTTCTTTTTTTCTCTTTCTTTTTCATTGTACTGAGGGGTGATTACTGTTCTTTTTGTGGAATTGCTGTCCTTTGTTGCATGACTTTTTAACATTTCTTAGCTCAAATTCAATCTTCTTTCAGAACCTTTATCATTTCTTTCTCACCATTTCTACTAGGTAGTGGTTTCTCTTTTTTCTTTTTTTTTTTCGTTTTAGAAACAGCAGAATTCTGGTGTTATTTGCTAGCATGAGAACTAAACATTCAGCTAAAAAGATTCCTGTTTTCATTCTATAATGGAAATCTCTTTGAGTTGGAGACTCAGGACAGAATTAGGAGTGGCTTTTGAGACTATTGATATAGTTACATGTATTTCTAGTGTGTATTGGATTCCTTTAGGAGAATATATCTTACAGTTTAGCCAAAACAATGAAATAACGAGCCTTGTATTTACAGGATTCTACTATATGTTGTCCATCAGCTTTAGTGCTTTCTTTACTCAGATTCTGAATTTCCCTTCACTTTAAAGCAAGGAACTATTATCCACTGTTTTTCCCATTTTTCACATGACAAGTTTAAACTCAACAAGTCTGAGCCTGTGACTGACTTAAGCTAAAATTACACTTGAACATTACTGATAATCCTGTCAACAAACTGATTATTTTACTCTGGAGGGTCCGTTTGGTCATTATTAAAAACTCTAGGTGAGATTTGAACCGTATCCCTGTTTGAAAGTGTGTTTAAGCCTTTCCTTACCCCTCTCAAAACACACCCACAATTGGTTGTTTAGGCTTTCATTTAGGCTATAATAAGCAGTTTTAAAATTTTACCGTAAATCTCTAAAAATAGTTCAAATTAATATCTTCGCAAATTTTTGTTGTTAATTTTGATTTTTTAACCTTTGTTGAGAGAGAAGTCAAAGTTAACAATTTACTCTTAAGAGAGCAGTAGCTTTTCTACGATTAACATACAAAATTAAAGCATTTATTATGGAGTTGGTAGAATACTGCACTTACCCCTACAAGTAAACTAAATGTTCTAATGTCCTTTTTGTCAGTGTTTTGATATTTTAGCGAAGAACTACTTCTTTTTTCCCTGAAAATATTCCCTCCTTTAAAAATAAATTTTCTTTTATTATTCTTTAGTTCAGTTAATATTTTTTGCTTTTTCCTAAGTCATTAGTAAAGATGTTATAATTTGACTGTTACATAACAGCTGAAAGTATTGGTCTGTCTCATTTATGGTCATTACTGGATGTTTTTGGTTTTTCCTAGTTCAGAAGTATAAAATTCATAACATGAAGCTACTCATATTCAGGTCTATTGCATTAGTTTTAGTTTAGTAAAATTGTTATTAAATGTTTTGTAGAAAATTAAGGCAGAAGATATTTCAGTAGATAAGTAAAATGCTTTCTTCTTTCCATTAGATCTCATGTCCATCAGTCCCACATCAAGCATTCGTTATTTCTAAACACTTTGAACAGAAAGTTTTCTATATCTTTTTCTAAATTTTAAGATCAAGTGATCTGAATTGTCTCTTTTTATGCCTAGTTGAAACTCCTGATATATTGGCTTAAACTAGGGACGGGCAATTTGTTGTTGTTGTTGTTTTGTTGTTTTGTAAAGTACCAGAAATAATTTTGGCTTTTCAGGCTTTATAGTCTGTGTCCCAGCTACTGAACTCTGCAATTGTGAGAAAGCAGCAATATACACAATACATAAGTGAACATAATTTCTGTGTTCTGGTAAAACTCTATTCATAAAAATAGACAGCAAGACATAGTTTGCCAATCTAACTTATTTCATTAGGAGGAAAACATGTCATCAGAATCTACTATAATATTTTTCACATCTTTAGATAACTTTAGTAAAAACTTCTTTGCCTTTGTCAGGCTATGTTGTTTTCTTGATAGTTTCTTCAAACCTTTTTTTTTTTCATTTCTGTTCTAATCCCTCTCCATGCTTAGGACCTCTTCCATAAATTAAATTTTTATGATTACCTCAGTCAAAATGTTTCTATTGCCTTCAGTATTCAACAAATCTGTATTGGTCTTCTGCTAGTCATTGAGCTGAACACTTCATATGCAGTGGAAGAGGGAAACAAAACATGGTCCATGCCTTTTTGGAGCTTTCAGTGGGAGAGCAGACTGTAATTAAGATGTGAATACATTATTTAAAAATGCTAAGTGCTCCAAACAAGAAAATTAAGTGTCAAAATGGGTGAACTTACTTTATTTGGGTGGTCATGGAAAGCAGAACCTGAAGGATAAGTAGGAATTTGGCAGTCAGAGAATCATGTTCCAGTCAGAAGAACCATTTATGAAAACTCTGAAATAGGAAAGACCTGGGCCTGTTTGAAATCATCTGGTGGCCTTACTGATGGTAAGCATCAAGTACAAGAGTGGCCAGAATAAAGCCAAAGAAGGGGAAGCAGAGTTTGCTTAAAAACTTCTAAGCCTTGTTCAGGAATTAGAAGCCATTTTAACAAGGGAGTGGCATGATCTGACTAATTTTTTCAAAAGATTGTCCTGGCTTGGCTCTTTAGTTAATGCTACCTGCTTGTCTTTCATTCTTTCATTTATCAAATACTAATGTTTATTTTGTGCAAATTAGTTACATACAAGCTATGGAGGGCTAACAAAAATGACTCTGCCCTTAAAGATCTTACAGCCCAGGCACAGGCTCAGTTTCTCACGTTCTCTTGTTCATCTGTTATCATTTCCTTTGCATATATTACCTGCTAATATGTAGGTCCATTATACCTTTTATGTCCTATTTCTTTAAACCTATCAAATGCTTTTTCTAATTGAATAATTCCATTTGGAAGTTCCAATGTGAGATAATCTCCTTTGAACCATATAGTCTGTTATTTCCACTTTCTTTTTGTATCTGCTTAGAGTTGATATGTTAAGAGATTTGTTAGTTACAGTAAACTCTGATGACATGCTTTTTAAAATATATATGACTAGAGATTTAATGTTCAAAATCTTTTATTGACCATCCTTCAGTTTACTGTTTGCAGTTTCAGAGAATACTAACAACCTAGAAGGTTGTAAGTAGTCAGTTATAATAAAAGGTTATTAGTAACTTCATTCTCATTTTCAATTCTTAAAAATTGTACCTCTGTCAAGGCCATTTTGGAAAATGTTATTTAAATTCAATAGTCATTTGTTCTTGTGGGACTAGGTGGGATCTGCTTGACATCTGACTGGAGCCAGTTGCCCATAAGGCAGTCTAGTCTGCCACAAGGCACTAACCTCAGGTCTCTTTAATCAAAGCAGAGTTTCTTCTTAGCCTGGGCACTGTTTATGTTTTGGGTCTGATAATTCTTTGTTGTGGGAGTCTGTCCTGTGAACTGTGAAGTATAAGATATTTAGTAGTATCTGTGGCCTTTGCCCACTAGATGTCAATAGCACTTCCCTCCAAAGTTGTGACAACCAAAAATCACCAGATGCTCCCCGGTTAACCCCTGCCTCCCTTAGCCCATTGTTCCTCCACACACCCCGACCCCCAATTAAAAATCAAAACAGTCAAGTCAAACAGTCAACGATTGCAAGGACACCAGAGCCCAGCTTTCTGGGAAGGCATCTGAGTAAGACAGAACTTTCATTGGGTGTCTACAGTCTCTTCAGCCTAAAGGAACTTAGCCCTTTATTGGAGAAGTAAGAGTTTTATACTTTATATTGGCATTAAGTTTATCATTCTGTCCAATTTTTTAAATTACAGTATGGCTTGCATCATATTTCTTTTGGGCAACAGCATTTTATTTTATTTAAAAATTTTTTTTAGAGTTAACATTTAATAGCATATTAGTTTTAGGTGTACAGCGTAATTGTTAGACATGTACATAACTTATGGAGTGATCCCCCCCATTCAGTCTCGTACCCATCTGGCACCATGCATAGTTACAATACTATTGATTATATTCCCTATGCTGTACTTACATCCTTGTGACTGTTTTGTCACTGCCAATTTTTACTTTTTAATCCTTCACCTTTTTTACCCAACTGGCAGCATCAATTTGATCTCTATATCTAAGAGTTTCTTTCTGTTTTGTTTGTTCATTTATTTTGTTTTTTTTTTTTTTTTTTTGGATTCTACAGGTAAGTGAGATCATATGGTATTTGTCTTTCTTGGTCTGCCTTACTTCACTTAGCGTAATACCCTCCAGGTTCGTCCATGTTGTCACAAATGGTAAGATTTCACTATTTTTTAATGGCTAATATTCCATTATATGTGTATATGTATATACATACCACATCTTCTTTATCCGGTCGTCTGTCTATGGATACTTAGGTTGCTTTCATATGTTGGTTATTGAAAATAATACTGCAATGAGCACAGAGTGTGTATATCTTTTTGAATAAGTGTTTTGGATTTCTTCAGATAAATACCCAGAAATGAGATTGCTGGGTCATACAGTAGTTCTATGTTTAATTTTTTGAGGAACCGCTATACTGTGTTTCCATAGTGGCTGCAGTTTGCAATCCTACCAACAATGCATAAGGGTTGCCTTTTCCCTACATTCTTGCCAACACTTAACTACTTTTTGATTTATTGATGATAGCCAATTTGATAGGTGTGAGGTGATATTTCACTGATGATTAGTGATCTTGAATATTTTTTTTATATGTCTTTTGGCCTTCTGTATATCCTGTTTGGAGAAATGTCTATTCAGGTCCTCTGCCCTTTTTTAAAACAGATGGGTTGTTGTTGTTGTTGTTGTTTTTTGGTGTTAAGCCATATGAGTTCTTTATACATTTTGAATATTAACCCCTTATTGGATATATCATTGGCAAATATCTCCTCCCATTTGGCGAGTTGTCTTTCTGTTTTGTTGGTTACTTAGATGTAGTCCCATTTGGGTTTTTTGTTTGTTTGTTTTATTTTTTCATTTGTTTCCCTTATCCAAGAAAAGAGATCCAAAAAATATTGAGAATAGTGTCAAAGAGTTTTACAGCCTTTGTTTTCTTTTAGGAGTTTTATGGTTTGGAGTCTTACATTTAAATCTTTAATCTTTTTTGAGTTTATTCTATATGGTGTAAGAAAGTAGTCTAGTTTTATTGTCTTTTTTTTTTTTTTTTGGCATGCATTTGACCACTTTTCCCAACCCCATTTTTAAAGAGACTGTCTTCCCCCCCCCCCATTATATTATTGGCTTCTTTGTCATAGATTAATTGATCATATAGGCGTGGGCTGATTTCTGAGTTCTCTATTCTGTTCCATTGATCTATGTTTTTATGTCAAATTTGATTACTATATCCTTATAGTTTGATATCAGGTAGCATAATACCTCCAAGTTTGTACTTCTTTCTCAAGATTGCCTTGGCTTTTGGGGTCCTTTATAGTTCCATATATATATTTTAGATTATTTGTTTTCTGTGAGAAATATCATTGGTATTTTGATGGAGATTGCATCAGATCTTTAAATTGCTTTGAGTAGTATGGATTTTTAAATGATGTTAATTTTTCCTATCCTCAAGCATGGTATAGACATCCATTTATTTGTATCTTCATTTTTTTTCCTTAGTGTCTTATAGTTTTATAAATACAGGTCTTTTATTGCCTTAATTAAATTTATTCCTAGGTATTTTTTTGCTTTTTCATGCGATAGTATATGGAAGTGTTTTCTTAATTTCTCTGGTATTGGTGTATGAAAATGAGACTGATTTCTGAATATTAATTTTGTGTCCTACTTTACCAAATTCATTTATTAATTTTAATATTTTTTTAGTGGAATCTTTGGGGTTCTCTATAGTATGTCATCCACAAATAAGGACAGTTTTACCTCTACCTTTCCAATTTGGATGCCTTTTCTTTTTTTTTTTTGTCTGCTTGCTGTAGCTAGGACTAATAATACTTTGTTGAACAGAAGTGGTTATAGTGGGCGTCCTTGTCTTGTTCCATGTGCAGGCCCTTTACGAGGACGCCTGGGTCTACAACAGCTCTCTGTCTTACCTTGGCTGGAACCTCTCGATCCTTCACGGGGAGCTCTGCAGCTGAAATAGCCCTCCTGATTCTTTTCCACACATGAGTGTGGGACCAGCCTGGTTTATGACTCCATCTTTCCTAGTAGTCTCCACATGGCTTCTTCTTTATATTCTAAGAGTTATCTTCAGCTAGTCTTCAGGTGGTTCTCAAGGGTAGTTCTATAATTCATTTGTAATTTTGATGTTGTGGGAGGAAGCAACCACAGTGTTTACCTAACCCTCCATCTTGACCAGAACATCAAGTCTGTTTGGCCATTATATCCAATTTTTAAAATATATTTTAACCTATTATGTTTATTGTGCTAATTTTCTTGACTTTTTAAAATTCTTTTTCTTCCAGTATTTGTCATTAATCTGCCTTAGTGCATAATATCATAACAATTTTAATCTTTTTGTTTTGCTTAATTCTAGCTCTTTTAGTATCCTTTTGGTTTGTCTTTTTTATTCTTTATCATTCCACGGTATTATCCATTCTCTTATACACAGAGTATTATTAGAGAATTCATAACTTTAGACAGGTTAAATGGAAAGTAGTCACTCCAGTCCTTCATCATTTTCAATTCATTTTATGTTTATGCATTTCCATGTTATTGTAGAAATTGAGGATTTGGGAAAGAAGAGATTTAAGACTCTTGGTGTTTTTTGTTGTTTGTTTTGTCATTTAAAAGTATATCCCTCCCCCACTCGGTATAGTAGAGTGAGTGTAAACTTCTAAAGAAATCCTTATACATTCTCTTGTCTTACATTTTCCCTTTTCTTTACCTTTACTCATCTGCAGTGTTAGGATTCTTGAGTATTGTCAGGGGAAGGAGCCTTGTTTATTTCTTCCTATCAGCCTAAGTCTAATCACTGCAAATTTAATACACATGTGCCCATTTAAAGTGCTGGTTTTTCAAAGGTGCGACTCTATTATGGGAAGAGATCTTTAACAGTAAGTGGAAAGTATAATGATAAAATCCATGTCTGCCTACATATTCATATACCATCAGTCTATACCTATGTATATATATAATTTCAATACTTTTATTTAAAATAATAATAAAAAGTAGTGATTGTTTCAAATATGAGAACACTGCCATAAAACAATCTCTTTTCAAAGGCAAGGAAAAGAATATTATCTGGTTTTTTTGTGGTTTAAAATTATGTGGTTGAATTTTATTGGTGTAGGAATCATTTTCATGAATAAAATCTATAGAGGAAAAGTCTAAAAGAAATTTTATAAGGTGCAGCAGTAACTATATTTCTTTCGTTTTCTACAGATTTTTCTTTACAGGAGTTAGAGATTTTCATTTGTTCCTTTTCCTCCTCCTGGCTTCAACTGTTTGTTGCAGAGGCGGTCTTTAAAAAGTTGTGTTTACAGAGTTCTATCAGTATTTCTTCTGAACCACTCTCTCTTCAGAAAATGGTAAGCACCACTCTATTCTAGTTCTTTTCATTTCTGAGCAGTGAATTCATAAATTTAGTTTTAAAGTATTCTTTGTTATTTCTAATAATTAGAGCACATTAATCATAAATCTTTCAAATATGTATAAAAACATATATATTTCTACCTCAAAAAATGGAGTAATTAGTGAATAGAAATTTTGATTACTTAAAAGTAATTAAGGATTGATAACAGAAAAATAATACAAGAATCTTTGTTTCCTAACCACTTGCCACAGTACATAAGATTATTATTTTGGAAAGACCTAGATCCAAAAAAATTTTACATAATATTTAATGGTATTTAAAAAGCAAAATTGCAAATGATGTTAAATGTTATTCCCTTTTTTCTCTATGTACACACATATAAGCTGCATTTGATCCAGAATTTTCCAGTTTTATCTTAGCTTTCTTTATTATTAATATCTACTATCTCCAGCAGTTTCTTCAGCAACTGGGAAATATGCTTGTTAATTGGTCAAATTGAACAAATACTGTTTCTGCAACAATCCTTTAATGACTTTTGCACTTCTTATTCTGTTTATTCTAGACTTGTTTCTGTTTAAAGCAGGCATTACTGAAGTAGAAGTGACAAAATACCAGTTGTATATAAACCATAAATATTTAAAATATGCAAATGACATAACAAGCTGGGCATAAGACTAATCAAAAGAACCTTCCTAAATGAGCAACACAATTGAATTTTTAAAAATTCAAGAAGGCATTTTTCTTATGTACATCATATTGACTTAATGACATGGAACTAGCAGCTTTCTTAATATTTAAGCATGTTTAAATTAATTAGAGTGGCCACCAAAGTGATAAAACCAAAAAAAAAATACCAAATTTAATGGTGAAATGAATTAACTTTTTATATAGCTTTCCAGTCTTTGTAGTTGAGAAAGCATAATAATTTTTTCCAACAGGTATATTCCTATTTGCCAGCCTTGGGTAAAACTGGTGTGCATGGGACTGGAAAGATGCAGATACCAAAGAAAATAGGACAACGGCCTTGCCTTGAATCTCAGAGGGCTTTGCTAATGCTGAATGGTGCTAAACAGAAACAAGTTGAGGGGCTGCAAGAGTTACCGTAAGTGATACTTATATACCAACCCTGCTTTGTTTCAGAGTACAGTTTTTTATGACACATTTTTTAACTTTTTGGTTATCTGTGATGTTTTCAGAATTGTACTAATTAGCAGAAAACTCAGTTTTAGAACTTTAAGTACGCATAATCAACATTTTCACTTTCTTTGATTCAAGGTACATTGCTTTCTTTCTGTTAATATGAAGTGCTTTCCAAAAAAAAAATTGTTCATCAAATTCTTGTTCCACACACTTTTTGCCCTGTGATTTAAATTACTATTTGCATATAAAAAAGATAGATTTCAGAATGCATGGTCATGTGAAATACTCTGAATTCCAATAATAGCTTCCCCAAAATGAGAAATCTCCCTCTAAAAGTATGTTGTATAAAATTTAGAAAACCTAGGAAGAAGACAATAGGATAAGATAGAAAAATAAGAATGAGGAACCAGGGGCCTGCGTTTTGACATTCGCATTTTGCTTTATTCTCTCTGTCAAATATAGCTTACTTGATCTTTTTCTCTACCTGACATTCCAAATTCATAAACTTTTCAGTGGGCAGTTTGGGGCACAAAGTTAATAAAATGAAATGTAATGAACTGAAATTTGTTTCTGTATAGTTAAAGTAAATAAAAATATAAAAAGCAGTAAAGATGTGAATGAATAAGGAGGTTTGAATTAAAAGGGATCCAGATTTGTCTGAAATACTCACTTAATGTATAATGTCATGTCCTTGTGAAAAACAAACTTCCATTATTTCTTATTTTTCAGAGAACTTAACCTTGCTAAGCGTTCCTCATCATTGAAAAGACTGAAAAAGAAGTCCGAAGGAGAATTATCATGTTCCAAAGAGAATTGCCCATCTTTAGTTACAAAGATGAATTTCCACAAGACTAATTTAAAAGGTATTCCAAGTATCTAAATTAATTTATGCTAGGAACTTTTTCATGATTCTACCCAATATTTGCAGGTTTTACACATTGGCCTTGAAGAATACTTGGACTTAAATATTGGATTAGGTCCAGGAAGTACCTTCCTGGATAGCATATTATTTTTTGAACTGTCATTTGTACAAAGAAAGTGACTGTGATTCCCAGGATAATAGTGTTCCTTCCCTTCTTTTCTCCCCCTGCCTCTCCAGATACTAAACACAGTGCATAAGTCCTATCAAGCTCTTTCCAGATTTACCCGCCTTACTTTTCTATTCCACCTAAACCTGTGCTGCTTAGGATTAGTATGTCTTTGTATTTGAAAGTATAATTCAGTCTTCATCTCTTTCAGTCCTAGACATTTTGTGAACAAAGAATGAGGAGTAGGCTATGTTACATAGCTGTGTTAAGCATATGGACTCTTTTCTTCCAGGCATTGAGCCCAGACTATGAAATGTATTTGGCTTTTGGTTCTAACTATACTGGAACCTAAGTACCTAAAAGATGGAGTAACAAGAATAATGTTGTAATAATTCACTCCAGTACCCCTTTTACTTAGGCTCCTTTTAACTCACAAATATAAGTTACCTTTTGAGAGTCTATACTTGGCAAATGTAAATTCCTGAGTCTCTTGTTTATGAGCTATAGCTTGTTTTTAATACAAAATTATCATTATGATACCAGTGGAAACAGTAACAGTGAAGCTCTTATAACCTTTCTACATGATTTAAGTTCATAATTGCATATCACAAATTCACAATAACTGCCCATTTGGCTCAGAATGTGAAAAATGTATTAAATGAGAGCTCAGATATTAAATTTACAAAACAATGTCTTTTTTCTTTGTTTATTGTATCAGAAAGTAAAATGAATATGAATGACTTTAGTCTGAACAGCAGAAGGAACTGGGAGGGAGGAAGAGAATTGAAAAATAGTAGAGGAAAACTTCAAAAGGTTTTCAATGAATGTAAAAGAAATGTTTTGGTAGAAATTACAGAGATAATCCGTAAAACACAACGCTGAAAAAATGTGCTTAGTATATTATAGCAAAAAATAATTTGATTCTGTGTTTGATTTGTTTTCTAAACAATCACTTTTAAGTTTTTTAAAATTCACCTTACATCAAATTATCACATCTTATTAACTTTGATTATAACAGAGATAGATATAGACAATTTTAGCCAGCAGGCATTAATTGCATCCCTCCTAGAAAAAACTTTGCCATTCTATTTGTCACCCTTGTTCAGCTTTAAATGGTACTAGGATTTTTGTGTGTGTGTGGTGTGTGTGTTTATATTAAGATTCCCCCATTTCTCCTTCTCTGTGCTGCTGTAGCCAAGCCAGACAGCTTATTGAGAAGCAGCAAACCATCTGTTAATGGATTTGAAGTTCTGAATTATACTTGAGTGTGTAGAGGCACTCGTGCTTAGCCAGAAACATTCATTTGAATTAAGCTATAAATGCTGCGTAAAAAAAGAGCCATACATTTAACGTAGGTTCATGAATAAATTTAAGAGAGTGCAGTTGCACTCTAAACTTTTATTGCTACAAAACCCAGTATTTTTGGTGTTCTCTGATCATTTATAGCAGGGTTGAAGCTTTAAACCTTGAACTAGGGGGAGACAATGCTGTGTCAAACCTTTTGCAGTAGAATTTCATCGCTGAATTGCTGATAGAATAGAAGCTCTATGGATTGGTGGGGTTCCCTTCTCTCTCTCTCTTTTTTTTTTTTTTTTTTTAACACAAGAGATGTTTAAACCAGTCAAAAGGAAAATCAATAAATAATTTTCTGGCATGGGGCCAGATCTCCTAGTTCATGCCCTTTGATTATTTTCTTTAGTTGATATCTTGTCTTCTCTGGAATAATCTATTAATATTTTATGGCAGGAGAAACAGCCCTCCATAGAGCTTGCATAAATAACCAAGTGGAGAAATTGATTCTTCTTCTCTCTTTGCCAGGAATAGACATCAATGTTAAAGGTAAGTTCTAAATATTTGTGGTCTAATCCAATGTGTTAATATTTGTATTATTAAATAGTTAAATGTCTACATTAAGAAAAACCACTTAAGTATATTTACCTAATTTATCTTTAGAATATTACCAGTAGCAAAACCATGAAATTCATCATATATTGATTTATAGCTAATAGTGCAGAAACATTTTAGTGTTCATATTTTGATCAGATCCCAACATCAGTTTTTTAAAATTGTTTTATTTTTCTTACAATTATAAATATGATTATGTCCTAGGCATTTTTATCAAAGCATTCTATTTGTATATAAAGCACCTAGAAAGTCACACTGATAAAGGAAGTATAATATCAGTACTTCACTACCAAAAGTCCTACTTTTCCTGATTTAAAACTTGTCTTGATTTCTAATTTAGACAATGCTGGCTGGACGCCTTTGCATGAAGCCTGTAACTATGGCAACACAGTGTGTGTCCAGGAAATTTTGCAACGTTGTCCAGAGGTAGATCTGCTCACTCAAGTGGACGGGGTGACTCCTTTGCATGATGCACTGTCAAACGGACATGTAGAAATTGGCAAGCTGCTACTCCAGCATGGGGGTGAGTACGTTTATGCTAAATGGGTTTTGATAAATTATCCAGTTTTTTGATGAATCCCTCAGAGGTAGATAGCATTTTATATATTCAAGATCTATAAGGAGAGATGCCTTTATTTTATATTAATGAAGAAGTAAAGATAAGTCTTTTAAAACATAAACACCTTTCATTTAGAAGAGAGAATCTTTTCATAATTTGTATACTAAATAGTTTTGTATTAAGCCTATTTAGGTTCGTATATATGAGAACGTATTTTGAATTGAGTGTGTTGATTTTAAATATCAGTCCTTTTACTTAAAGTGTGTACTGTCTTTGTAGAAAAGCCATTTTTGAAAGCTTATTAATAAATGGATATAAATGTTCAGCTGTGATTACTTGGATTTTTCATTCTTGTTTCATTTCCTATATATAATGCTAACTCGATTAATCTTTTTTTATGAGTCATTTCTTTATAGACTATAAAAAAAGGGTATCCTAGACTGTCTTTTCTTCATTACATTTTGCAGTCAATTAAGTTAAAGTAGGAGGATTTTCAAATGATAACTGTTGTGCAGGGGTTTTGTGATAGGGAGGTAACTTGAGCTTAATATTCACCTACTGCTTTTTCTGCTCATTTTTTAATCTGCTTTTAGAACTCCACCCTTTTCAGTGACATTCTTCATATTTTTGAACTGAATAATTTTACATCAAAATATTAAAAACTGATTTGTTTTAAAAGAAAAAAAGGAAAACTGATGAATAGCTTATAATGCAGAAGTAAAGATTTATATAAATTTTCTGTTTTGTACCAATTTTAACTTGAAATATAAAATGATTTTCTCCCATAATTAAGCTGTTTTATTCTGCATGAAAATAAAAGGCATATTTTCTTTACATGTCTTTTTACTATGTGTATATATAATCTCTCTAAGAAAGGCTGTGTAGCATGGTAGTTTAAGATATTTAGTTATTTATAGTCTTCTCCTGCCCCCTAAAGGCCTTAGTGTGTCTGTTTTACTGATACCATTTCACGATCAATATATTTTTTCAGTTTTCCATTTTTTGTATTGCATGTTCGCTGAAACATAATGTTCTAAATGTTTTATTTTCTACTTAACCATGTAGCTGACATTCCAAGCCAATATTGGCTTTGCTTCAAATAGTGTAAGTGATATAAAAGCCAATATTATATTAAGTCCAGCTCTTCAGAAGAGACAGGCATACCATCCAATGTGAATTTTTCTAGGGTCCTTGGGGAAGATGAGTCTCTTGTCCTTAGAGAGGAAATCTACTTGTACTTGTTTTTATAAGGATCCTTTAGCAATCATACAGGCTTATCTTTGCCTTAGTTGTATTCTGGGTTTAGACCTATCAAATGGTTTGATACCATCATTCTAGTAACTATATAGCTCTTCATTGTGAGTCACTGAATCTTGAGAGCAAGAATTAAGAATTTATTTGTTCCTAAAACTTTTACTTTTGGTAACTTGTATCTGTAATTTTGTTGTATTTTTTAGCAGGAGTAACCTAGAGCATTTTTTTTTTTTTTTGAAATAACACATGAAAAGAAACCTGATGTTGATTTAGAATTCTTTTTTTCATAAATCATTCATGAATCAGTGGTTCATCTTTTATATTAAATAATTTTATATCTAGATCACTGCATAAGTCTAATTAGTTTCATCATTAAGAGTTTTAGCAGCTGTGTCTATTCTCCTAACAATGTGACATATGTTGTATGGTAGAACCTTTCGATTATGTCTGTTAGTACTAAAACCTTTATATTTTTTATAACATTTTTATGGCAAAGTGCATAAATAACTATAGGACTCAACTGACATAATTAATACTTTACTATGTGACCATATCATGAGTTATTGTTTTGATTCTCCTTCCTTTACTACCTAGAAGATAAACTCTGTCTTCATAGTTTCTAAGTAGATGGTTAGATGGTTTAACTGCAATAGATGGATAAAATCTTGAGTTTGACCCAGAAAAGTTAACATTTTATTTTTTCATAAATCAGTTACTTGTACTAAAATTTGAACACAGCCAAGGGAACGTGAAAAATGTGTTCTACATTTGTGCAAGTTTTTGCAGTCTTTGCACAGCTACAGTCGCCTGTCATCAATGGAAAGGGACACTACTTTTTCCTCTTGGTGATATAGGGTACCTTTAAGACTCTTATACAGAATTTAAGATGACTATATTTCATTCTTCGGAACACTGTAATTCTTATTTCAAGATGACAATTTATAAAGTTTCATAAAAGTTTTTTTCATCTATAATCATGTTGGACTACAAGGCATGTACTTTTATGCAACTCATTATTAGGCAGTTGACTAGAATTTAAGTTTTTTAAATGCACCTTTATTAGGCAGTCAGTATGTATAGCCAATTAATTACATCAACATGAATTAGTACAAAATATTATTGTAAACAGCCCTGGATGTTTTAGGGGAAAAAAAGAAAACAGATGTTAAGCTGCCAAATTGTAAAAATGTTTTACTCTTAACATTTTGCATTCTCTTTTTCACAGGCCCAGTGCTTTTACAGCAGAGGAACTCTAAGGGGGAATTGCCCTTAGATTATGTGTTATCATCTCAAATCAAGGAAGAACTATTTGCTATTACAAAAATAGAAGATACAGTGGAGAACTTTCATGCGCAAGCAGAGAAACAGTTTTATCACCAGCAACTTGAATTCGGCTCATTTTTACTTAGTAGGATGTTGCTGAATTTTTGTTCAATATTTGATTTATCTTCAGAGTTCCTCTTAGCTTTCAAAGGGTTAACTCATCTAAATGAACTGCTTATGGCTTGTAAGAATTATAAGGAAACCACCAGTGTTCATAGTGACTGGTTATTGGATCTTTATTCTAGAAATATTAAGACATTGCTGAAGCTTCCAAATATTCTTAAGGAACTGCCTGAGAATTTAAAGGTGTCTCCTGGAGTACACACTGAGGCCTTATTGGTGACATTGGAAATGATGTGTCGGTCAGTTGCCGAGTTTTCATGATGATGCCAAAAAATATGAGCCAGCCCTCTAAACCTGCTCAACTTGCTTTGTCATTTATAAGGGTTTTATAGCTTATTAACAAATATTGATTTTATTGACAGAATTTGCAGTCTTGCTAAAAGCACTTAACTTCTGCAAAACTATAATACTGGTTCTTCATTTTCCAGGATAGAATTTGACTCGAAAGTAAAAATATAGTTTTGTTTGGTATACACGGCTTTCTTTAACCTTTATAATTACTTTTTGTTCTGAAAGTGGTTATTATTTATCTATTTATATCGTATATGTAAAAAATTTTAATTTAAATATTTTTTCAAATTGAAATGTAATGTCCTCTATTTTAGGTGTTCTAGGTCTTAGAATCATGGCAAGGATATTCATGCAAATGTGCACCTATACACATGAAGGTCCCTGTTTCTTTGTAGGCTGTTGGACTAAACTACTCATTTCAGTTTTGTGTTTCTAAAAATAAACATTTCTAAAATTTACAATAATTTTTTTTGGTTTTTAAATGCATTGAATGTGCAGTTTGACAATATGATCTCTTGATTTATTTTAGCAGTCCATGTACAAAGTGTGTTTCTATTCTATAACCAATATTCTGTAAGTGAAAATATTCCGCATAATAAGTTGTATTAAATATTAAGATTACAAGTAACAACTAAGTAATAGATTTGAGCTTATCTAAAATCTTAATGTTCAGTGTGAATTTACAGAGTAGTAATGTTTCAGTTTTCAGCTTTTTTTCCTAATAGCAATTTATAGTAAAACTAAAAGGGTGTGGATAATAACCACTTTTGGAATTGGAGTTGCTTCACTAGTGGGAATAAGTTACATTGTGATACAGCTGGAAAAGAAACAAAACTTCCATTTAGCCTTTATGTAGCAAAAGTGATGATCTCACAGCGATTTATCTGCTAAAGAAGCACGCTTTAGTTTTATCTTGGAAATAATCTTTTAACAAGATACAGATGCTGAGTGTTTTATTACTAGGTTTATAATCTAAACTGAAAACTGCCTTATTAGTATATCAGCTCTAAATAAAAATTAAGGGTTTTAGCCTGTATTTTTATATCAGTAATTTTTACACGCACTGCAAAAAAATATTAGTTGTTTCTAGTTAACCCTCAAATACAACATCATACAAATCCTTTTTAATCTTACTCTGCCAAAGTATCAGAGAAAACCTGATGAAAGGAGACTATCTAAAGAAAATTAAAATTCTCAGAGTAAAGTGTTTCCCCCAATGATGAATAGAACATTTTTATTCCAAAGAGTAGCCATTTTACTTCACTGTGAAGGCATCTGGAATAATGTTTGCTTAGTAAACTAATATAAATTTGAAAACACAGACTTTGACATCTGACAGGCATAGTTTCAAATCCTTGTCTAATTTTTATTAACGAAATTGCAGTGCAGGTTTCTTTCTGAGCTATGGTTTTCTTATCTGTCAAATGGAAAAAGCACTGAGTATCTGTCGTAATAGAAATTAAGTTAGCCTATTGTCTTATATGGCACTAATAAATGTTATTTCTTTCTAGTTAACTCCTCTTTTTAGTTATAATGAATCATTTAAGTAAAAAACAAAATAGTAATTCTTAAATTGATAATAATTATAAGTTAATGAAATAATGAACATCACACATTAGGGTTTTTTGCATTGCTAAGAAAAAATTTTTAAATTCGATCGTCATAAGAAATAGTCATTTAGCTGCAATTAATATTTATATTTTAAAGCTGTTCTGTCTGCCAACTTCTACAACCTGTGATAAATGAGAGATTAAACACTTAAATGCCACTGAGGTCTGTACCTTTAGGAAGGTATCATTGCAAGTTTGCCCTTCAATACAACTTGGCAAACATAAGTTACTGTTTTCTGTGGCCTAGTTAACAATACCAGTAAATATATGAATTTAAACCTGCAATGAGAAACTTTATTTTCAGTATCATTTCTAGTATTTTAGAAAACATTGCCTCAAATCTATCAAAGAGGAAAAAGAAGTAGAAAAAACTTTAATAAAATAAAATTCGAGTCTTTTTGAATCCTTTCCTTTTAGTTGTAGATGTCTCAAAGTTGCATCAGCTGAGTAATTCTATTTATTGTGCTCTGCCAGATTTCATACTATAGTTCAATGGAACTGTTTTTTTTTTTTAATGCCCATAAAAGCCCTTATTACAGTGTAAATAAAGCTTGGAAGGAAATTTCTGCACTGTTAAAATTCTGCATAAACCCCACAAATATCTGGAATATAAAAGTTTAGAATGTTTCCTGGCAGCAACTTAGGAAGGGTCTCTATGAGTTTTCTAGCTTGTTTTTTAATTTCCCTACAGAGAATAAAGTGGTTGAAGTATATGCATTTCCTGTCATTTCATTAACTCCAAGATGACCAGAAAAAACATTTATCCTCATAAGAATCAAATATGAGGTTAATGTTTTGAATTCATCGTTTGTTGAACACTTATTATGTTCCAGGTGGTATGCTTGATGGGCTGACTACAATAAAAGGAGAAGAGCTTACAATCTAGGAAGGTAAACCAGCCTTAAATATAGTTGGTTTTATTGTTTTCTGTATAGGCTATTGGAAAATTAATTTCAGTTTTGTGTGTTGCTAGAATTTACAGTAATAATTGATGCTCTGTTTTAGTTTTTAAATGTGAATATTACAAAGTTATGTTTAATCCTTTGATCAGTATGATTTTAGCAATTTTATTTTAGAGCAAATAGAATGAGGTGTGCTTTTGCATATTAGTGAACTAGTACTCATTCCTATGCATTAATGCTAGGATACTTTATAGAATGCCAGGAAATGTTTTGCCTTCTGTTTGTGCTGTTATGGAAAGTTAAATGAATGCCTCCATGTTAAAAAAAAAAAAAACTTATTGGTGTAATGGAAATCCATATGCCTTTACATACCTATCCAAGTAAAGGGTGAACTTGATGGAGCTTGTCACTGTTGGTCCTTAATCAGTAGTCAGAGTTGTCTTTGAATGACATACGGCATTCTTTACCTCAGTCATTTATCATGTATCTTCCATACCAGCCTTGCCTCCTCTGATGTGGAGCTTGCAGAATTCAGAATAACTGTTTTTATAACAAATGTGATTTGAGTTAGAAAGGTCAGTGATGGCATTATTAAAATTAGGCTCTGCCTGTTAATGTCAGAGCTGGATACATACAATGGTTAACTTTTTATAAATCAAATCTTGTTTTCAGAAAATTCACCTTGTAGGTTAGAATTATGGTGGGAGGATATACTTTGGTGGTTATTTGATCTGATATAGAATTAAAGATTATTAGACTATAAATTAGAAAAGGCTGAGGTATTGTTTTATTTGGTTCCATACATACATCATTCAAGGTACTGCAAAAGTAGTTTCCTATTAAAAGAAGACCTTTTCAGAGGAAACAAATAAATATAAGGTATTTTTTACATCATTGATCATTAGATGTTTAAAAAAAGTTTTCTCTTAATGCTAATTTCAGGAGCATTCAAATACATTTAATCATGCTTCCCAGTTTATGAAAGCACCAATCAACAAAGACGCATAAATATCTTTGTTTCTTGAGACATGTGAATTTATGAATTGTTAAAGGGTGGAAAACATTCTATTAAATTATTGGAAAAAAGAAGTTTGTTAACATTTACAAATTATAAATCCAAATGCTTTTTATCACAGAGGAGTCTGCTGTTTAGGAGTACTTTTGTGTTATAAGCAAAATTATATTTTGTATATTTGGATTTAGTAGGGTGTTTTTATTAGTATAGGTATGTAGTTTTGGTTATAAATACACTTCTACTATTTTAAAGAAAATCTTTAAATATGACCCTTAGTGCTAGATACTTGTGATTTTCTTATAATGCTTTCTTTGACTATTGAATACACACACACACACATACATTTTCATTTTTTAAAACAAATATAATGATTTTTTTCTGGGTTTTTAAACTAAATTAGAATCAAAGTATTATGTCAGCAAGTAACCAGTGGTTAGTTATAATAACAATATTCCTAATAAGTATGTAACATTTATATGTTGCCCTTAACAAACATAGATCAGAAAATAAAAATTACCTTATTTAAACACATCTATAAATAGCTGTCTCCTATTAGAATTGAAACATTTTCTGTTTTTTTCTTTTTTTATCGTGGCCCCCAATTTTTTAAGATTGTTGAATCCGTACTTGGTAAATGTAATTCCCTTCCTTCAAAAGTATCTAAATTGCATTCAGTAAATTTTAATGCATAGTGAGTATTAAAAGTTGATGGAGAATGGTCTAACTTCTTTGGAGCCTAAGATTTAGTTCTACCAAAGAATGGGAATTTTTGTTTTGTTTTGGGGGTTTTTTGTCTGTTTTTAAATGTGCTTAGTACTCCAGTAGGTAAATTGCACTGAACTGAAGATCTGGAATCTGGCTGTGAATTTCCACTTATTATACTATCATTTATTTCTCAATAGTAGCTGAACTAAAATTTCCAGTGATTCTCCATTCTTCTGTCCTCAAATGAAATAGTCATGTTGAAAAAAATCATTAATCTTAAAGTGGTGACGGATAAAAAGAACTTAGTTTATTTTCAGGACTTCTCAACTTAAAGGTTAGGTCAGCAATGGTTTATGTCATGACACTGATAAATCTTTCTAGTGACCAGAATGGTTTGATTTATAATAGTTTTTTTTGTTTTTGTTTTAAGACTTATATATCTTGGGTATCTGACTTCACCCTAATAGATATTTTCTATTTTACATTGTTTCTCTTTAGCAATATAGAGACAAAATTACAGAGCAATAAGTAAATTTTGGGAAAACTGAAATATGCATTTTAGAGAGCTTTCCGTGAAAACTTAAAAAGCAGAATTGTAAAGATGAAAACTGGGCAAAGAGATGAGGAGGGGAAATGGGTAGAAATTATTCTGGCTTAAAGGAATTAAAAGGATACACATTTCTAGATGCTGTTTAATATATTAATCGAGTAGTTAGGGACGGTATAAAATCAGACAAACTGTTTTTGAAAATTTTGAATAATATCCAGTAAACCAAGGATCAAGATAATTGTTTTGCTGGAGGGTCTTTTAGTTTGAAACTCAATTAAAAAGAATTATAAAAATATCAGTTTCAGTGTTATCAGAAATAGGCTATTTTGATTAGTAATTTTCAACCTTTTCCTCAAAGTTAGGTTAATCTTTTTTGTTGTTTGTTTTAATTTCACCTCCCATAGTTAGATTTCTTTCTGTTACCACATTTGACCCCTTTTACCCCATCTACCTCCTCCCTCCCCCCTACCCTCTGGTAACCATAAGTCTGTTGCCCGTGTCCATGAGTCACTGTTTGTCCTGTTTGTTTGTTGCTTTAAGGTTTATGTCCCACATATAAGTGATATCATGTAGTTTTCAACTTTTTCAGTCTGGCTTATTTTGCTTGGCATGATTATCTTGAGGTCCATCCATGTTGTTGCAAATAGCTGTATTTCATCTTTTCTTATGGCTGAGTAATATTCCATTGTATATGTGTGCCACAGCTTCTTTAGCCAAGCATCTATCGTAGGACACTTAGGTTGCTTCCATGTCTTGGCCACTGTGAATAACGCTGCTATAAACATCAGTGTGCAAATATCTTTTTAGATACGGGTTTTTAAGTCTTTTGGGTAAATGCCCAGTAGAGGATTGCTGGATCATATGGTAGATCAATTCTTAGTTTTTTGAGGAACCAATATACTGTTTTCCAGAGTGGCTGTACCAATTGGCAGTCCCACCAGCAGTGTGTGAGGGTTCCTTTTTTCTCTGCATCCTCTTCAACATTTGTTATACTTGCCCTATTGATTATAGCTATTCTAACTGGTGTAAGATAGTTTCTCATTGTGGTTTTGATTTGCATTTCATCTTTTCATATATTTGTTGGCCATTTGTATGCCTTCTTGGGAGAAGTGTCTGTTCAGGTCTTCTACCCATTTTTTGATTGTATTGTTTGGTTTTTTGTTGTTATTGAGTTGAGTTCTTTGTATAGTTTGGATATTAGGCCCTTATCGGAGGCATTGCCTGCAAATATGTTTTTCCATTCAGATGGTTGTCTCTTTACCTTGTTAACAGTTTCTTTTACTATGCAGAAGCTTTTTAGTTTGATGTAGTCCCATTCATTTAGTTTTGTTTTTACTTCCCTTGCCTTTGAGGTCAAATTCATAAAATCCTCTAAGTCCAAGGTTTTTGAATTTAGTTCTTATGTTTTCTTCTATGTAATTTATTATTTCAGGTCTTATATTCAGGTTCTTAATCCATTTTGAGTTAATTTTGGTGTGTGGTGATAAACAACAGTCTAGTTTCATTCTTTTGCAGGTGGCTTTCCAGTCTTCCCAGCTCCATTTATTGAAGAGGCTTTCCTTTCTCCATGGTATGTTTTTGGCTTTTTTGTCAAAAATTATTTGCCCATATAAATATGGGTTTACTTCTGGACTCTCAATTCTGTTGCGCTGATCTGTGTGTGTTTTTCTGTCAATACCAAGCTGTTCAGATTACTGTCGCTTTGTAGTATAATTTGAAGTCGGGCACAGTGATGCCTCCAGCCTCATTCTTTTTTCTCAGGATGGCTTTGGCAATTTGGGTTCTTTTGAAGGTTAGGCAAATCTAGATTTCTCATTTTCCCATGATTTCAGTTCTTTCACTCTTCTTTTCAAAATGCTTTTAAGGTCATACTCAATTATGATAATGGACTTAAGGAGAGTTTGAAAGCCATTTATAAAGAGTGGCTGAACTGGTTCCCTCAATGCCATTTTTATTGACTTAATGTAGTTCTTTAGAAAAATAACTATTTAAATTAAAATTTTCTCTAAAATTACATAAGAGAAAGAATTGTAAGCAAATACATTGCTAATAGTGGTTGTGTTTGTGATATGATTTTGAATATTTTCACTTCTCCAAGTTTATATGTAATGTGATTTATATTTGTTTATAATACCAGTAGCCAAATTATTTTTTAAAAGTACTACTCCTGATAAGTATCTGTCTTGAAATTTTCTACAGTTGTCTTATTCAAACTGGTATCTCCTGGATTTTTTAAATAGAAATTTAAATACAATTTTTTATATGAAATATTTTTAAAATATAAAATATTAGAAGTTTTTAAAATATGCCTTTTTTTCAAGGTAAAATTAAAGTAAACATAGTTTCAACTAATGCAGATCTCAAATAATACACTTACACTATATACCCATCCTTTTGAGAGTGAATCTGGCTTACTAACTCATTGATATCCTTCATCCTTCAGTCAATTAAGCCCCTTCTAAGTACTGCCTCTCCATGTGGAGTAGGGTCATTACTTTAGTGGATTCTTAAATTGCTAAAGGTTAAACTTCATGCAGATACCTTGTGTAGAAGTATTCACAGAACCTGAAAATTACTTGTTCTCTGGTGTTTTGGGTTTTTTTCATATTCAACACCAAAAAACTGAGAAACTAAAATGTTCCTTAAATGCTTTTGGAGCAATTTTTCTTCTATCATCATAGATATGGAAAAAATTCACTTTTTAATGTAGATCTTATTATTTACAATATTAATGCAAATACAAGCAACAACCATTTATTGAGAGAAGTCCGAGTCAGGATCTGTTAACACTGTTCTCCAGATCATGTTATTTTGCACCTCTTCTGTGAAGGCCAGGAAAATGGCTTCTTGTAGTGTCCTGTTTTAAGTGGTATGATTCAAAACACAATGTTTTAACAATTTTTTTAATATAAATACGTTGCATACCTACATCATAACTATAGTATGCTGGAGAGTATCAATTCAATATGTTTTTGGGAGGAGATTTCTCACCTGCCTGTCAGGCTTGTGTCACAGTCATGGGAGGTCGTGGGAGATCACATAAGTGCATGTGTGTTCTTTGTGTTTTTATCATAGTGCCACATGAATGGATGTTGTGTACCAGGTACCCCAACCCACAGAGTTAGTGTGCCTGATTCTTGGTTTTCAAGTGCTGGACGTTTTGTGATAGATACCCCATCCAAAAATTTTTTTTTCTGTTATATCTAAAAATGCATTTTATTTCATACAGAGAAATTCAAACAATAATGTTCATTTTAGCAGCTTTAAGTAAATGGAATACCACATTGATCTGTTTTAAAACTATTCCAAATATTCATATTATGTTAGCTTTCCCAGGTGGGTTCCCATGTGCTTCAAAAAAAAGCTGCTATGGTTTGCTAGGTTTCTGTGTTAATGGAATCTGAAGTTTGTGTTTCAGGAAAAGAGAAGTAGTAGGTATGCCATTGTGTAAAGTTTAATCAAAACTTAGGTTAGCTACCTCCCTTATACAACAAAGACAACAAATCACAAACGTTAGTCCCTCTCTGTATAATTGAAAATAGACACTTAAATCTTCATCAGATTTTTCTAACAGTTGATTAGTTCTTGACACCAATAAGTTATTTTCAAGTTACATTTTGACTCAATTATTACTGCTGCATAAAGGAAGAATATTTTGTGGAAATAATGGAGTTTCTAGTTCTCTGAATAGCTTTATTAAAAGATCTCTGAAGTTGGAGCAAATATTGCCATTTCTTTCCCCTCATCTTTATTCTGTGGTCCAGCTGTCTCTACAGTTTCTCTTGACTGTTATTGCAGGTGTGTCTCCAGTAATCCAGAGACAAGTGGTCAGGGCCAGGTATGAACTTTATGCAGTTAATATTTCTCTTAAACTTGTTACCATTTGAACTCTGGCAAAATTAAATGCCTCAAGTTGACTCATGTCATTTTGAAGCTTGTCTTTGACCAGAAAATGGAACTGAGCCTCTGTAAGCATCTTGCCTCCCTAGCAGCAGCAACAACCCCACTCAGCCAGGTCTCAAGATCTCCTCAGATGTATTCCTTCCGAGAAAATAAGAGATGGTCTGCAGGTTTGCTCATTAACTCAGGTTGGTCACTCCTTTTCTCTTTGGAAGGAATCTACAGCAATTTTATTTTGCTACAAACTGAAAAAATTTTGGCAGATTACTTTCATAACTCTATCTGTCTTAATACAAAGCTTTCAAATTAATAGAGTAACACTTTTAAAAACGGAATCTCATAATTTTTCAGTGACATTTGGAAAGACAACCATAATGTAAATTTAAAAAACCTATCTACAAAACTTGCTTGCGCATAGAACACATTTTTGTTGTTAGTTTAGAATGTGAAGGAAGATTCGAATAAATTAAAACTCATTTGAGACCAATTACACATTTGATGATGATTTTTTATTTTGTTTGCGCTTAACCCAAATCCCCTTGGAAAAGCACAGATATAATTAAATTTTAGCAAACCTTTCACAGTGTCGTTCTTATAGCATGTAACCACTTTGGGCATTTAATGGTCAATTGCATGATATTCTTACATAATGGGAGACTTTCCTTGATATTTCTCAAATTTCAGAGATTCAGCTGTAGTAGTATGTGAATGCCACTGTACAAATGTAGAAACTGAGGTGTAAGAGGTAACCAAAAAGTTTTTCTTTTTTTCTTTCAGTGAGTTACACCAGTCATCCTGGGAAAGAGAATTATAATTGAAAGGAACAACACTATTGTAAGTATTCATTACATTATTTTTTATGTGGTTTTAATTTATACTTGACTGAGCAATTAGAAAGGCTGATTCTAGATACTCTAATCGAACAAATTAATAGGCATCTGTACATACACACACACACACACGCTTACACTTGACATTTAAAGTCTTTGAATTTAAATATGCTTTAATTTAATACCTGAGGCTTTTGCAAGAAGTAAAATGGTGCCTGTCTTGTATTTCTGGAGCATCAACTGCTACACACACACACACACACACACAGTACGTATGTATATATTGTTTCTTTGTAATGCTAAGTACAAAACTCAAACATTTTGGTACATTTAACAAAGTTATAAACTGAAATTAAAGCCTCTGAATATGACTTGATAATATAAGAGCATTAGGGTCATTTGGATATTGAGATCAAAATGAGGGGGTGAGGGAGTTAATATAGTCCCTGGATAAGAGAGTTTATTATTGAATATTCACTTTTAAATATAGGATATAATTCTGTAAAAGATACTTTTAGAAATATGTCAATTAAATTTCTCTCCCTATACTTTGTTTCCAGATTTGATTTTAATATACTATCATTGGTTTGACTGTTGTTTATGACAGGATAAGTCATATAGTAGTTACTCAAGAACTATACTACAACACAAAGGCATTTAAAGAACCATTTCAGATTTTCCTTAGCAAAAATAATTTGGAATCCCTACAGAATCTATCAGTTTGAGTCTGGAACAGTACCAAAATGAACAAGAAGTACTAAGTTCTTTTTATAGATGAAAAAATTTTTAAATATGCATTTCTTATGAATTATCATAGTTTAGAATATGAATGACCTTCAATGAATTTACTATGATACCGAGGAATATATTTAGCAGTTCATGTGACTACTGTATTTAGCAGTCCAAATAGGTATTAGACTTCCAGCCTTTTAAGTAAAGTATCTTGAAATACTTACGTGGCAAATCTCTCAAAACTAAAGTTAAATAGATTTGTAAACCCCTCACATAGCAGAAAGAAATTGTTAAAATTCTATTAGCCTTGTTTTCAACCTTTGAATATAGTTGTTTCTTAAAAGCAATGAAGAGTCCTCTGAATATCACTTTCATGTCTCAGGATAGTTCTTACTCCTCTATCAGCCTCATTGGATGGTCACCCCTCTTAAGGTAGTTTTTCTACAACAGTCAAAAGGTTTCAGGGAAAGCCTTGTTTGTCCAAACCAAACATGAGTTTCTTTAAGAGAAGTGTTATTAATAAGATTATACACACAATCATCCATTACTTCTCTCTCAACCACTAAAAAAAGAAAGAGTACTGATTATACTTAGAAAAGGGTTTTTTTTTTTTGTATTTAATGCAGTGAATGTATAGTCAACATTACCTTCGAACTAAACATCTGAAATTTCATAGAAAGAAACAGAAATAAGTCATCTGTTAATGGTTACTATCTATTAGGTACATGAGGTTGTAGAATATCAGGCTTATAGACATTTGAGTAGACACTCAGCATGGAACATAAATCTCACACAAGATGTAATCAGAAATTATTTTAAGCAAATTATCCTATCAAACTTTCTGCAGTTACATTGACTTCATGGAATGTTACATCTTAGCAAGAAACAGTGATGGTATGTGGATATAAGCATGTCATTACAAACGTGATGCACTAAATAGAGCATATTGAGGTCAAAGCCTTTCTGTAGAAAGGGAATTTAATTGGCATTCTTTCAACCATAGTGTATAAACAGATCAAAATAGTTCTATCATAAGAAATAGTATTTAACAACATAGCTTTAAAATAAAAATACTTTAAAAATCAGCTTTGATAAGATTAAATTTATTTTAAAGAGTGAAATATATATTTTCTTGCTTCTGGTTTTTCTACATTTTCCAGCATAACCCCACCATCACTCTATCCTAGTATATTATTAATAAAATAGTGCAAAACATTGTAGCAATTTCAACCAAGCTTAATCCCCTACCAGGTCTGGGGAAGTGTAAGACATCCTCACCAAATTATTTCTCTTTCCAGAGGTATGGGTATGCTCCCTTGATATAACAGGGAGTTAGGTACAAAAACTACCATAAATCTTGAGAATGCAGTTTTTAAGTATAGATGATTCTATAGTAAATAGTGAAATATTTTTAAAGGCAAACTCCCCTTCCCCATAGAGAGCCAGTGTTTTTATTTTACAAAATAAGTTTTCATGCATTCATATTATCAAGAATGATTATTTCTATAAATGAATGTAATGAAACACTGACATATCACTTAGCACATTGCATTCTCCTCTACATTAAAATTCACATTAATAACAAAAATCATAGTAGGCATTAAAGCATTTCAGTAACTTAATGAGAAAGCAGATACTTTTCTCTGTGAGAACACTTGAGTATTAAGTATTTTAGATTCACGAGTTGTAACTGACACCAAAAGCAATGTGGATTTAGTTTGCTAGTATGTTTGACTACTGAAATTTTTGCTAATTTGGTACAAATTAAAATAGTGGTAGGTATAAAAATTCATATAGGCAATCATTTATAAACCTGGCAGTATTTATGTGTAATTCTGTAGAGATTTTAAGGTTTTAGATGGAATGATAGAAGGTCTGAAAGTTTTCTTTGTAGGTTTTTAGAGTATAGAAGATTGTTTTTAGGGGTGAATGTACTTTTACTAATTAGCTGAAAATCAGCCTAGTCATACCTAAATTATTTGCTCAGGAATAAACGTTGAGATCTAAAGTCAGAATTTATGTTAAATTAAATGTACCTGTTCCATTATTCATGTTTTGGGACTCCCCCTCCCTTTTGAAATGTATAAAACATAGAAAATTGTAATGGATTACTTTCAGATAAAAAAGTCACATTAAAAAAAAAAACTAAAATCAAATGGACATTTTACATAGATTTAATCAGAGCATAGCTAAGCGCTTAATCTGATCTGCCCCTTCCACTTGTAATTAGAGAAGTTTGTATTTCCCAGTGTTAACCATTCTTACATATGTTGTTCCAATGTGTTATATTATTAGCCACAGCTAACAAGGCTTTCACACAGCAATAACTAAACCTTTATCAAATTAATTCTGTAAATGGAAGTATATTTTCAAAGACAAATGTTCTTGTACACTATTTACAAATTCTCTCCACGATAAAAAGGCAAAATAAATAAAAAAGCAGAAAGAAAGGAAACACTGCTGAGGCTTGAAGGCTTTTTCTTTTATCTTCCCAAACAGATGCTGGTCTTCTCAGTGCTGGGAGCTAGCTAGCCAAGATTGTTTTTCTTCCTTTTACATGGGCTATGAGAGGGATCTGGTTTCAGTTCTTGGTATTGCACCTGTTTAAACAGAGTTCAGAGAAAGACTGGTCAGGTGGCTACTTTCTGGCAAAGGAAGGAAAAGCAAAGGAATGAAAGACTGCTTAAGGGGAAAAAGTGCTCACTCTAGAAGCTGTATGACATCTGCATCCTAGCGGCAGAGAACAATAGAATGATATAGCAAGAGTCTAAAGGGAAATCCTGCCAGAAACTACATGAGAGCCCTGATGTGAACTCCGGTAACAGACTGGGGTCTTCACTGTCAGTAAGACATTACGCTGAAAACAAAACCATCTCCATTTATTCTGAAGATGCAGATAACAGTTCTTTGCAATTTATTGTTTGTATAATATAGGCTTAATCTCCATCTACCCCACTCATGTCTGATACCAAAGGAAAAAGATATCACTGTAACCCGCCTTCAACATTTTGATAAAAACATTTCTAATTTTACAATGAAAATAGCTGATTAATGGCATTAATTAACATCAAAGGATTTCAAAAGATTGAGATGTACCCCAGTCTTCATTCCCCCCACCACTGATCTCCAAAGTATGCATCTTTAAAACTCACTTAATTTGTGCAAATAATGCAGAGTTTTTCTCTCTCAAATGTGCACTGGCACACTTTGCTTTCATCATTTAATATTTCCTCCCTTCAGGTAATGGTGACTCCTCACAGACTCCAGTGGAACCTTCCTGGGAGGAGGATTATCCCTGACAGTTCTGGTAGGTTCTTTTTGAAACACCCCCCTCATGCTCCATTCTTATCTATAAGTTCTTCTTGGTTAGCACCCCAAGTGGGCTAAATTTCTGAGTGACAAAATCTGCTACAGGCTTTATAAACTTTACCTGTCTCTTCTAAAACCTTTGAAATTAAAAGAATATAAAAGTTAAAAACCAATGCTACTCTAAAATAGTTGTAATAATAATATCTACATACCACTTGTATATCTGAAGGGACTCTGGAAAGGAAGTCAAGTAGTTCGTTGTTATCGATTGCATAGGGACACCGTAGCTTTTTTGTAAATTTATTGATGCCTGGAAAATAGATCAAACATTATTGTAATCCCCAAAGTTTGGAATTATAGAAACATTTCTGGCAAAAGTATTGAAATAATTTGAAAATCTAGTTTGAGCCCCTTTAGCGTTGACTGAATGAATCAGTAAACCCAGTTTCCTCCTCCACCTTATTTCCTGTCCTCTTTCCTTCTTTAGTCCCCTCTCTCCTTCCCAACTCAGTGGCTGATTTCTTTTTCTCTTTTACTTTAGTGGCTTCCTTCAAAGAAAAAAGACTTTCTATCTGGGAAACAAAAAGCACATAGCAAGAATGAGCAAATGACCCTATCTTGCTTTCCCTTTCAGTGTTACAGTAGTTAGAAGCTTTGCTTTAGTGTTCCATCTGTGTTGAAACTTGTCTCCCTACATTTTGGATTGGGTTTGTGTTTAAGGCAAGAAGTCTGATTTACTAGTTTTCTCTTCTTCAAAAGATATATATATTTTTTAGTTGTGTGTGGTATGTGGGGGTATTACTATTTTGCAAGCTGAATGTTAAAAAGTAACTTTGATTTTATTTTTTAAAGACCTAAAATAAAGGATTTACCACCAGCTAAAAAAAAAAGACTTTGAAGATAGCAATATAAAAGGATCCTAAACCTATCTCCTCCCTTTAACAGACCACATCTATAGCTGTTTATGGAACCATTTTCTCTGAAAAACACCATAGAACCTGGCTGAGTGATGACTGCACAAGTAAGAGAAGGCCCACACTGAAGAAGGTAGGAGAGGCCAAGACCCAGTGTCGCAACAAAGCCAGTGTCGCAACAAAGCCAGTGCGGCAACCAGTCTGAAGGGAACTCCAAATCCTGAGCTCTCAAGGAAGCCCACATCAGGCACCCCCACCTTTTAAGACTTGCACTTGAGTGATGAGCCCACAAAACATCTTTTTTGTTTCATTGAGAAATAATTGGCATACTTCACAATATAACTTTAAGGTGTACACCACGGTTTGATTTACATATATTGTGAAATGATTACCACCTTAGGTAATATCTATCATCTCAACTGAAGCAAAAAGGAAATAAAAATTTTTTGTGATGAGAACACTTAAGATCTGTTCTCTGAACTTTCCTGTGTGACAAACAGCAGTGTTAACTACTCATCATGTTGTATATCATATCCCTGGTACTTACTTTGTAACTGATGTTTGTGTGTACTACTACCTTCCTCTGATAGCCACAAATATCTATTTTTTGTTTGGCGTTTTTTTTTTTTTTAATACAGTCGATATACATTAGTTTCAGGTGTACAACATAGTGATTAGACATTTATGTAACTTCAGAAGTGAGCACCCCAGTGAGTCTTGGATCCATCTGACTGACACCATACGTAGTTATTACAAAATTATTGACTCTGCTCCTTAAGCCATACTTTATGGCCCTGTAACTTTATAATTGCTAGTTAGTGCTTCATCCCTTCACCTTTTCACCCATCTGCCTAAACTCCTTCCCATCTGTCAGTATCCAGTTTGTTCTCTATCTTGTGAGTTTGTTCTGCTGTTTATTTTGGTTTTTAGATTGCACTTATAATTTACTTCACTTAGTATAATAACCCTCCATGTTGTCACAAATGGCAAGATTTTATTCTGTTTTATGGCTGAGTAATATTCTGTTGTATATATGTACCACAGCTTCTCTTTTGTCTACTGAAACTCAGGTGGCTACCGTATATTGGCTATTATAACACTGCAGTGAACATTTCTTTCCAAATTAGTATTTTGGATTTCTTTGAAAATCCAGAAGTGGAATTGCTGGATCACAAGGTAGTTCTATTTTTAATTTTTTGAGGAACCTCCATACTGTTTTCCCTTGTGGCTGCACCAATTTACAATCCCACTAACTGTGCATGAGGCTTGCCTTTTCTCCACATCCTCGCCGACACTTGTGGATTTATTGATAGCTATTCTGACAGGGTGATCTGATATCTCCTTGTGGTTTTCATTTGTATTTCTCTGATGAATAGTGACCTTGAATGTCTTCATATCTCTACTGGCTGGCTGCATCATGTCCTCTTTGGAGAAATGTCTATTCAGGTCCTCTGCCCATTTAATCTTTTTTTTTTTTTTTGGCGTTAAGTTATAATAGTTCCTTATATATTTTGAATATAACCTCTTGAGTATGTTGTTTTTGTTTTGTTGGTGGTTTCCTTTTCAGTGCAAAAACTTATTTGATGTAGTCCCATTTGTTCATTTGTTTTTTTTGTTTTTTTTGTTTTTTTTTGCTTGTTTACCTTGTCTGAGGAGACATATCCAAAAAAGTAAGAGTGAGAACAGTTTACTGCCTACATCTCCAGCAACCATCCATCTCACCTAGATGCAATTCTGCTGGTTTCCACAGCCAGATGTTATGAGCACTCCTTCCAGGCACTGGTGCCCCAGGCTAGGGAGCCAGGTATGCGGCTCGGACCCCTCCTCCTCAGAGAAGACCTCCTCAGCTGAGATATACCTCCTGATTCTTAATCACCATACTGTGAGTGTCCACCCATCCTACCACTCTCATCGTGGCTTCTTTATATCCTTAGTTATAGGATTTTGTTCTGTTCAGTCAATCTTTAGGTTGTTCTATAATTTATTTGTAATTTGGATGTAGTCATAGGAGGAGGAGTACAGGTTTACTAACTCTGACATCTTAACCAGGAGTCCTTTTTGTTCTTTTTTAATATAAGTGAGCTCATACATGTATGTCATTCTGACTTATTTCACTTAGCAAAATGCCTTTGGGGTCCATCCATATTCTCACAGATGGGAGGACTTCCTCATTTTGTATGGCTGAAAATATTCCAGTGTGAGTGTATACATATACTACTTTACCCATTAATAGGTTGTTTCCATTTTTTGGCTATTGTAAATGATGCTATTGAACATGGGGGTGGGCAGATATTTTTTCAAGTTAGTGTGTTCATGATTGATAGTTTCCTTTTTAATTTTTTGAAGAACTTCCATACTGTTTGCCACAGTGGCTCTACCAATTTACAATCCACCAACAGTGTATTTTTCTCCACATCTATACTAGCATTTGTTATTTCTTATCATTGTGACAATATCCATTCTGACTGTGTAAAGTGATGTCTCACTCTGGTTTTAATTTGCATCTCTCTCATGACTAGTGTTGTTGAATACCTTTTCATGTACCTGTGGCCATTTGTATATGTCTTCAGAAAAATGTCTATTCAGGTTTTTTGCTATTGAGTTGTATGAGTTCTTTATACATTTTGGTTACTAACCCTTATCAGATTTATGGTGTGCAACTATTTCTGCTGTGGCTTTTCACTCTGTGTGTCTTTTGCTGTGCAAAACCTTTTGAGTTTGATATAGTTGTTTTTTATTGTCGCTTTTGCTCTAGGTGTGAGTCCAAATCATTACCAGGACCCATGTCAATGAATTTTTTTCCTGTTCTCCAGAAGTTTCATGGTTTCCAGTCTTACATTTAAATCTAATTCATTTTGAGGTTTTTTTTTGTGAGTGACATAAGATAGTGATCAAGTTTCATTCTCCTACCTATGACCATCCAATTTTCCCAGCACCATTTCCTGAAGAGACTATCTTTTCCTCATTAAGTATTTTTGGCTCCCTTGTCAAATATTAGTTCACCATATATGTTTGGGTTTATTTCTGGGCTCTCAAAATTGGTCTATTTTTCTGAAAATACTTACCTTGAAAACCAATAGGACACACATTCACAAAACCCACAAGACTATGGCGATCTGAGAAATAGTTCTTAAAGGGCTCATGTACTTATACTCACCTGCCCCAGGGCCCAGCACAGAAGCAGCCTATCGAGGGACACCCAGACCTTGTGTGGAAGAGGCTCATTTGCTTGTCTTGGAACATAGTCCTAAGAGACAGGCATTTGATTTGACACACAGTCAGGGGTCTGCTGGGATGCTCTCCAGGGATGGGCTTTGACCTATCTGCTTGGTTCCAGCTGGCAGCACCATTTTTTCTTTCCCAGCAGTCACCATCTCTGTGCCATCCCTGTGGCTGGCTCCAGCCAGTTGGCACCATCATCATGCTGTCCCTGTGCCATACTCCAGAGCACCATATCTTCCCAAAGGGAGCTTTTATACAAATCTGGTGCCCTGGTTTTATGTCTGGATTTATTTCTTTAAAGTAGTTCAAGACAGTGATGTAGGAGGAGCCGGAATTTACCTCCTATAGCTACACATGGAACAATTTCTGCTAAACAAAGATCTCAAAAGTAGCTGAACAATTCCTTCACATTAGGCAAATGCGAAAAAAGCTATAGGGAAGTAGGTAGGAGAGGCCGAGATGCATTCTAACCATAAACCCTACTCCTGGCATGGTGACCCACAACTGGGAGTAAACAAACCGAGAGCTTCTTCCTGAGGAGCAAAGAGTTCATACCCCATATTAGGCACCCCAACTTTAAAGACTTGCACCTGAGAGATAAGCCCCAAAATATCTGGCTTCAAAAACTAACTGGGCTTGGGTCAACAAGAACCAAGAGCCATAAGTACTGAGAGAGGACTCTTAAAGGATTCAGGCAGACTCACCCATCCCTTGGCAGTACACAGAAATAATTCTTTAAAAGTACTGAGACTTTATGTGAAAGATTCATTTGCTAATCCCAAAGCCATGAATAAACAATGGGGAAAGGACAGTCTCTTCAATAAATGGTGAACAAAACTGGACAGCCACATGCAAAAGAATGAAACTAGATCAGTATCCTACACCAAATGCATAAAGCAACTGCAAATGGATTATAGACTTGACTTTAAGATCTGAAACCATAAAACTCTTAGAAAATATAGGTGGTTAAGCTCCTTGACACCAAAAGCAAAAATAAACAGGTTGGGCTACATCAAATTAAAATGTGTCTGTCTGCCACAACAAAGGAAACCATAAACAAAATGAAAAGGCAACCTACTGAATGGGAGAAAATACTTACAAACCATGTATCTTATTAGGATTAACATCCAAAATATATAAAGAACTCAAACAACTCAATAGCAGTAAAACAGACAATCCCATTAAAAATAGAAGATCTGAACAGACATTTTTACAAAAAAGAGATACAGATGGCTAACAGGTACATAAAAATATGCTCATTACTAATCAGGGAAATGCAGATCAAAACTATAATGACATATCACCTCACAACTGTTAGAATGGCTGTTACAAAAAAGACGAGAAAAAAGCAATCTTCATGCACTGTTGGGTGGGAATGTAAATTTGTACAGCCACTATGAAAAATAGCATGGTGGGTCCTCAAAAAATTAAAAATGGAACTACCATATCAAGCAATTTCACTTCTGGATATTTATGTGAAGAAAACACTAACTTGAAAAGATATGTGCATCCCCATGTTCCGTTCAGCATTATTTATAATAGCCAAGACTTGGAAACCAAAGTGTCCACCACTGGATGAATAAAGAAAATGTGAGATACATACATACATACATATATATATATACTTGCATCTACATGTTTGTTCTTGACAGTATTGTCTTAAGTCAAAAACCCAAATATGGTATGATCTTATTTATACATGGAATTAAAAAAAAGGAGAGAGAGAGAAACAGATCGGTGGTTACCAGAGAAGGGGGTTAAGTGATAGGTGAAGGCGGTCAAAAGGTACACATTTCTAGTTATGGGGATGTAATGAACAGCATGGTGACTATTGTTAATAGTACTGTATATAGTAGTACTACTAAAAGAGTAAATCTTAAAAGTTCTATCATAAAATAAAAATGTTTCCATTTCTACATCTCTGGCATTGAGATTTTTAGAAACCAATTTTCCTTTTAAATTACAAGAAATTTACATTTAATGCTTGCAAAAGATGCTGTGATTGACTTACTTGGATCACTTCTTAGATTAGAACAGCCAAGAACCGTTAGAGATGAGCAATATCTACCCATATTACATTATTCAACAGTTAATCCTCTGTACTACCTGAAGAGCAAATATGGATAAGGGGCAAATGCAGGTGAAATTGGAGCCATTATGCAAACAATTTAATGAGACAGAAATGTCAAAATATTGTATAAAACTAGAAGTATCTATTCTACATATTCTGTTGTATAATGTAGAATTACAATGGGATAAGTCTATTCTCTTAAATGTATGTTGCACTTAAATGACCAAGTAGATACATATAAAACAATATAACAGCTTTATAGGAAATCAACAGACTGGTAAAAACTGGGTCATAAACTACAGCATTTTGGCTCTTCAGAGAGTTCAGCAGAAAATTTTCTTCTGCAATCATTATTTTGGTTTCTGTGTTCTTGTGTGAAACCCATCTTATAATTCTGGTTAATATTTCATCAGTCACCTACCACTAAAGGACACAGTTGTTTTATTTCATTGTATGAAACGAGAGGCCTAAACATGTTCTTTAAAAATTCTGTTTAAGACAGCTAGCCAGTAAGGCTACCGCAGGTGACATAACCAGATGTCCACCATGTGATCCTGTTTCTGAGAACCTGGGGAAATGAAATCAGGTTTACCTCTATCATAACTGAGAGGGCAGGTCTGAGCCTAGGTAGGTTAGAGGTAATAAACAGTGACACCTAATGCCTTACCCTAATTCCTTCAATAAAACAGCATCTGTTTTAAATATCAGAGGAAGGAAAAAATTCAGGGCTTGAACATACAATAGAGACACAACATGAAATGCCCTGCCCTAGTACAGTGAAAGTACTGCCTTGTTTGAAACTGTTCCTTTAAACTATAGAAATAAAGAAAGGAAAAAATAATCACTATTCCCATCCCTTCTCCCTAAGAAGTAAAGGTAATGACAGTGAGGGTAAGAGGTCTCATGATATGACACGATAAGCCAAAAAGAATAGGGAGATAGGAATTTTAAAACTAGAGCCTTGAAGACATCAACCCTTCTCATTTCGTTCCAGCATATTTCTTTAAACGCCTTAAAAAGAAGAGAATAGGATGTTTTGTTCTCTTTGCTTTAGTTTAAGCACATGTTTTCTGGAATTAAGACCCATTTTGGTTCTTTGCATTTTGTACGGGTTTAACTGTCTTAGGTGTCTGCAGGTCAGAGGCAAGTAGGGAATTCTACTTCTACCCAGTCTTGTTTATTTTGAGATACACATGCACACACACATACATATACATATATAAACAAAAAAATTATATAATGTCATAGTTTTATATGTAATTGTGGAGACTGAGAATTAAATTTTCTAAACCAAGAATTTTGTCAGATAAGGGGGGAAAAAACACAAAACTATGAAGAATGTTGAAACTACCACCTAAATAGAGTCTAGGTACTTGGAAACTGTTGGCATGCAGCATAAGTACATTAAATATTAAGACTCCAAAATATCACCTTTAAAGAGGGTTTTTGCAGAAGCATTCTTATTTTATACACATAAAGCAGGTTTCTTGTTCCGAAGCGGCCTGTCAATGCCAAGGATTCTTTTTTGCATCCTAAAGGTGACCTCTTAAACAGGCGGCCATATATAGTACCTGTTTACAGACACTTCCACAAGATAAAGCACCACAGCACAAAAGCATATTGTCTTAAATGACCATGTGGATTGAAATGCCTCTGTTTACATATAAGTAGTGAAAATAAATCAGAGTGATATCTAGACGAAGCTACACTTTGATATATGAAGAATCTGTACAACTATGTTTATAGTATGATGGAGCCTATGGTGCCAGATAAGAAAAATGCATTTTGCAGGTAGACCTAAATCTTTATACTGTTGCGATTTTTAACCGACCTGTCTCTTTTCATCATGGAGTAGCTTCATGACCATAAATATAGGGAACTACTGACAGTATAACTCATCCCTAAAAAATAGTTTGTTTTTAGCAGCTAAGACAGTTTTAAAAAAGGCTTTACTTACCCCAGACAAGGACAATGTATCTCAATGGAATGAAGTACAGGATGACTGTGAACATACAGAGGGCTACAATAGCCAGCCAGCTTAAGAATGGGACGGTCCAGTTGAAAGTACTGAATGAGAAATGAACATCAGCAATCAGCATTTCTTATAAGTTAGAAAGGCCCCAAGACACTTAGGAAAATATGAAATTGTACATAATGTAGATAAATGTTAGTATTTTTTATTTTATCTTCCTGGTAATGAACATTATGTTCACTTTGCGTAACGTTTGTCCAGGGCAGTTTTTCATCCACTAAAGAATGATTATTAAAATGTTTTCTTCCCTATACTGTGCCTCAGCATAGAACAGAAATTATTCCTTAGTTTTGCGGCATATGGCTTGCTTTTTATGTCTCTCTAGGTCAAATGTTTCCTAAAAATGTTTTTTGGGTTTTTTGTTTTGTTTTAGTAAAAGAGCCAAAGTTGGATCCATCTGGTTGTCTTGTTTTCAGTAAGTCTTAGGGTCTAGCTCTTCTGTCTTTGTCTTTATCCTCCCATAGCCAGAGTGAGCATCCTATAGCTGTTGCCAGGTAAAGGATCATGAATTCCCTCCCTCGCTGACACCTGTGCTTCCCTCGCTTCCGCCCACTTATGGAGAGAACAGAAGGCTGAGGGTCTGCTTGCTTTCCTGTGGCTTAGCTCAGAGCCATCCATCACACCATTCCATGTACGAGGGCACTGGCTCTTAGAAAACCCTTCTGGGCAGCCTCACTGAAGGGTTGCCTGTGTTCTTTCTCTTCTTGGAAGGATAAATGTCAAAGAATCCTTACCAGTGTAGCTAATTTCAGGGGGGAAAGATTGCGCTTTTCTATTCCACAATGCAGTATAGAACTAAATCTAGAATATTGATCACCCCCTGCCCCCACAAAGAGACACAATTCAAGAAAGTTCTGGAATGATTATTTAGCAACAATGTGTGGTAAATATAGAGGCTTTCACCTGTACTCAAACGTTCCTTCTGAATCTGCTTTCTGGATAAAATTTATCCCATGTAACCTCAGGGGAATTTCTCTTTTTCAGCATTCAAAAAATTGTTGTGCAAAAAAGATGGCCCTACAAGACTAGATCCTATGTCATGTTCCTGTTCCTCAGCCTGTGCTTATATCTATATCTGTCTTTACCTATGGAAAGTTCTATAAAATGCAGTTTTTCCCAATGGTGGTCCACAACCAGAATCTGGTAATATCCTTCAACGGGACATGATGTTTTCCAGCCAAGCACCTGTTCTGAGGTCTCCTACCACCCAGAGTTACAAAGACACCTCTTCCCCTCAGGCATCACTAGCCTGACCTCAGAGCTGACCCAGGATCTTCTGGTATAAATCAGCTGCTTCTATCAGGTAGCAACATCCAGTGTACTTCAGAAAAAGGACAACACTCAGTAGGGAAATGCCTCATTTAGGACTTTACCCTGTGCTCCAGTGAATAGGGAGGGTGTGGAGAAGAGGGGAACATCCTTAGAGATGGAAAAAACATGGAGAAGAAGAAAAAGTGGGAATCAATTTTCAGAAGTCTGAGACTGAATGTTGCTTACAGGCTCACTTGGGAGAAAGTGGTTGTTCTGTTTAGTATGAAAAAGTAGAAACTTAGCATCTATGTATATGTGGAAATGTATTAAACAAAAATTATACAAAATAAAGTTCATTATCCCTTGAAACATGAAAAGCACTGGATGAATGACTCACACCTTTAGATTAAGTAATTTACCCCTTTCAAATTCTGTGCCCAAGGTCTACATCAAAGAACACTTTTGTTTATGAAAATTAAACAATAGATATAAAACTAGAAAATGTAGGCTTATCTGGATGTACAATGCCCCTTCTTGAATAGACCATTTAGCAATCAATATGTAGGCTAATTTTTTATATTTTATAGTTACAGATTAGTAAATCATTTTTTTTTTACTGCTAATCAATTATAAATCACCTTATTGTTTTCATAATTTAAACAGTTGTTTAATTAGAAAATTAAGGAACGAGAATTCTTTTTTAAAAAATTATAAAAGTTCTGGGCATTTTAAAATGATACCTTTAGTTTTTTCATCTATAATTGTGATCTCAGCTATTTAAATATACAAATTTGAAAACATTTTTACAGGATGCTATATATGATTTTTAGAGTACTTGATGAAACTATAACTTAACCAATAATAAAATGTAGGGTGTCTTGATTACCTGAAATTCTATTTTGCTTGGTTTATATCTTTCTATCCAATTTCATGTTCTGTTAAAGAACAAAGTCTTTCACTGTGAAAATGTGCTAAAATTTAGGATGGCATTATTTCTTCAAAGCTACAAGTATGACTTCTTTCCAACCAATATGTTCTAAATTTCAGGAAGGAAATTGACAGAACTTTCATAAAACCAAAGTCTGGCAGAAACAAAGTAAACAATGATGAAACCAAGCAATAGATCACCCAGAAGGAGTGTCCCCTGCCAAAAGAATGTGGCATTTCACCCTCTGAGAAACAAATGGACACTGTCCCACAGACGGCCAGAACTCACATATCAGCATCACTTACTTCTTTATCCTTTCACCAAAGGAAGCCACTTCATCTAGGATGTTCTGGACACTGATGCATACCTCCTGGATGGCATAGATTTTTATTTATAAATCCTTTTTTTCACTGTCCTAAAATATAATAAAGAGATGTTCTGTATGAGTAATGGTATTTTTCAGTGCTTGAATTCTTTGACTTGTCCTTCTTATACTTTTAAACTTAAATAAACTTCATGTCTGCATATATATGTATATATTTAATATAAATATAATGGATACACGGAGCCCATGAGAATTTCAAGATATGAAGGGAGGTGGCGGAGGAAGAGTAGCCAGCATCATGGCCCTATGCTAGTACAAAGGTGGTTGCAAAGCATGAGCCTCAAATTCTGTTGCTCGTGCCCTTGTTAACAAACATTTTGGCCAGAGGAGGGAGCTGTAAAGGTCACGTCTCGGAATGACCAAATCCGGAATCTGCACTGACCCTGGAGTCACCATGACTTGCTACTAAGCAGACCCAGGTTTTTGACAATACCACCCACACAATGTTTGGCTCCAGATATTTCAACAGCAGAGAATGCTGGGCACATGAGAAGACCTGTGAGCAATTAAAACTGCAAAAAAACGACAAGGTCAACTGAAATCCATTAAGTAGATGCTCCCTGGATATTACTTAGATAGATGAGATACACATTAAGCCTGGCCCCCCTCTTTAGAATAATAGTCACAGACTTCATAATATAGTCGCATATGCTATATTAGCATTGAAACTAAACATTTTCCCCCTCTTTGTACTTAATTTTTCATTTTAAAACTTGTCCTGGATTTAAGCAAAGCTGGTGTGCTCTAGGAACAGGTGGATGGGGACTGAGCATAAAGCACCGAGAGAGTGGTGTGAGCCTGGGGAAGTGTGCACATTTTGTAATTTTAGACCCAGAGGAAGAAACAGTGGTGGCCTTTCACGATTGAAAATTCTGCTTAGTAGCCTGGCATCACAGGCACTTGCCTAGGCTGTTTGGTGGAGACCATCCAATCCTGATTCCCTGACTCCATTCCTCCATGCCAGCTTGAATGTCTATGGAAATGTAGATCCAATTTCATTACTTTAACTTCTTTTGAACACTTGCGTACTGTGCCAGAACACTTGAGACCTCATGTGGCAGTCAGTGCTTCCTGAAAGCAGCCAGGAAGCTAGAATAATAATGTCGTCATGTTGCACATTTACATACTGACTTCCATTTCAGAAGAGTCTAAAGCACTCTGCACTGTGAACACTTGGCTAGGGCTGGCATACTGCCACCTTAGAAACCAAGGGCAAGTGAATGACAGGTGTGTGTGCAGCCTCCAAAGACAGAAGGGTACAAGTGGCACTGATGACATACATGGAGACCAGTTTTATAATATGATTTTCAGATGCCAGTTACTTAGAGCCTTCATTTTAAATTTAATTCCCATGGGAGGTAACCTTGCTTATGCCGAAATGGACTGCAATGAGTAGATGAGATGCATAAGGCTCAAAGTGTAAAAAAAAAATTGCATACTCTTTGGAGTCCCCACTATCTTCAAAACTTGTCCTCACTTATTACAGACATGGATGCAATTTTTTGTCTCTTTTCCCTCCCCAGTAATTAAACAAAATGCATTCATTTCATCTAAGTACTTTTGCACTTTAGAATAAAATGGATTACCAGTGGCTCTCTTTAATTCCTCTATATACAAAGTTGGTCATCTAATCATCTCCATGGCCTTCAGTGTTCTCTCTTAAGCACCAGCTAAGTTCTATGTCTATTAGGCCAAGTGTCCTTATAAATATTTTTTGACATACAGAATAAATCAAGCTGGAGTTGAAGCATACTGGTTGCTTATACTATGAAAGCTCATTGAGAATAATGTCTTACCAGTTTGAAATTATGTGAAAAAAATTTCTTCATAATAACAATGAAATACGTAACATACTTAGGCATAATCTTAATAGGAAATGCACAGAATCTAAAGAAAATATATATGTTGTGTTTCTGTATTGGGACATTGAATATAAAAAAATGTTTGTTTGGCTTTTTTAGTTAAACATACAGGTTTAATGCAATTCAAGCAAATTTTAATGTGTCTGGAATGGAGTGAAATGGGGAGAATGTTAAAGTGATTTTAAAATTTGTTTGGAAGAATAAATTAGTATAATCAAGAAATTTTTGTAAAAGAGAATTAAGAAGGCATTTATTGTCCCAGACATTTAAGTAATTAAAATAGGAATGACGAGCATTTAAAGAGAGTCTGGTGTACGATAAACTGCCATCATAAATAAGGAAGTATTATGTGTTAACTATTTAGGGAAAATTATGTTAAATTCTGCCTTCATATAATCTCATATCTATTTGAGATAGCCCAAATCCACCTCAGCATCTACCTCAAAGAGATAGCCCCAAGTATGTTCTAGATTAAAAAGCAAGAAACTAAAAGTGAATTATAAAACAAAAAATATAGCATTGTCATTTACTGACCTTGGAATAGGAAAGAACTTTCTAAACATACAAGCAGTAAAGGAAATCACAAAAGAAAATAATAGCAAAAGTTACATTAAATTAAAAACGTTAAAAGTCCTAAATTTAAAAGGCTAAGTGGGAAACGGTAATAAGGCAAATCAAGAGATGGGATTTCAAATATATTAAATAAGCACTTGAAAAAATACATATTGCAGTTTGATTTATAATAAAAAAATCACATGGTACAATTTATACACTTATGAAATCACAAAATATTAGAACATTTAAAGAAAAAATGCTTATGATCTAATAGAAATTTAGAAAGCAAGAAGTAAATGTGATAGAGTATAAGCTTAACTTTTGAAATTAGGTTGGAAAAAAGGTGAAGGGAATATGTCAAAATATCAAAGGTAATGGAAGTTTATCTTCATACTTGTAATATTAAAATTCTTTGCAATTAATGTTTTAATTTACTTTTATAAACAGATTCTCCGATATCATTAAAGGAACATGGGTAGAAGAAATAAATGAATTAGTACTCATTGAGCATAGTTTTACATGGTTTTTTCTTAATGCATTTTTTATATTATTATACCTAGCTTAAATTCTTTTTAGAAGGAAGTAGAAGATAGACACTCATTGAGCATTACAAAGTGCTTTTCGCATAGCACGTTTAATCCACACAACTGTCTTATGATATTTTTCTTCACTCTACAGCAGAAGAAACTGAGGCTGGGGGGAAAAGTGACAAAGCTTAGGTTAGGATTATAACTGGCCAATCTGTTCCCTCTGTAATATACTATGTGACTTTTCCATTCTACTCGGAAGGCTCAGAATCCCTGAGTTAAACAACACTGAAAAACATTTAGAAACATTGTAGACATCATGATCATCAAGAAAATGAAACCCGAAAATTTCATTCTAAAGTAGGAAGTGAAAGATGTGTTAGAAACCACCCGATTTAATTTCAATAATGCAGTATGCAAATATTAAATAAAGGACTTTCATAAATAAGATATGTTTCTTAAGGCATCTACAAAAGACTGTTTTTAGTAGATACGTTAAAATCTAAGTGCTGATGTATGATTATTGGCTAAAGAGTTTTAACGATACACTCAGTCTTAATTTTCTTTGTTTTTTTCTGCACTCCCACCCCACCTTTCGCCCCTAACACCTGTCCACCAAAAAACAAAATAAGATGGTCTGTAATGTTGGCAAACTTTTGAAAAGCAAATGCTTTGGGATGAAATTTTTATTTTAAAATCTCTTTCATCAAATTCTATATTCCTCCACTGTGGTCTCCAACCAATGAAGTAATTACTCTTTATATATAGTATATGACCCAAAACTGCAATGGGTAATGGAATTGCTCTGTGTTGCATTCATATATTTCATACTTTTTTCACTAATGTTCAATACTTTATTAGTAGAGAATAAATTGGTACATTTCTTTTATTGTCGTTTTTGCTTTCCTTTATAAACCAGCAAGGATAAAAGAAATATCAATCATCCAAAGGCTTGGTAGCAACACTGATTTTTTTTTTAATGCATTATTAAGGGGTTTTTTTTGAAGATGTAAGAAAAAAAAATTAGCCATAAAAGAGCTATAACTATAAATCTGAGAACATGTGAGATTTATACTGTATAACTTTTTCTAATGATTCTATATAATTTTTAAAAATCTTGTTATATTTTAAATAGTCCATAAAACATCAATAACTGCAAACGTGAAGTACAGTGATTTTTTTATATCACCTATTTTACTATCTCTTGCCACAGCAGAAAGTTAACCAGATTTTTTCCAAAGAAGTATCTATTTCCTCGCTTTGAGATAGATATTTAGGAAAATCTAAAGGCCTAACAATCAATAGGAGAACCTTACATATTTAAAGAGTCCTATTTATTGGCTTGCACACCAAAATGACAAGTGCCCCCATTACTTGATTCAGTTTGCATGGAAACAAGAAGCCAGTGTGATAGGTGTCAGAATGTGTATTATGGGGTCGGGCTCCTCATGCATCCAGTGCATCCTGCCACAGTCTCAAATACTAGTAGGGACCGGGCCAAAGTGGTCATTGTCAGCCCTATTGACACAGAAAATGAATATGTTGAACACATGTGCTGTATCAATCACAGCAGATACGTAGAATATGTTTGCTTGAAATACTAAAACAGAGTTTCATGTTATTTCACTTTCTAGGGTGAGGTTGTCTTAAGAGTACAAGGAGGTAGGGGGTGGGGGTTAAATCTTACATTAAGTGAACATAAAATGGAACTGACCTGGCCAACCAAGGCATATGTTCACCTTACTTATTATTTCCTGGAGGAAGCATTCAGATTTGCCACCCAAAGAGCTGATCTTGATCTAATTTTGCTTTTCCTTTAAAGTCTTACTGTGCTGGCAAAAGGTGAGTGATAAGATTGGCATTTGCTTTGACATACAATTGTATAGTTAACTACTGACTATAGCTCTCCTGTGAGTAAATATAGCCTCACATAGCACAAGGTGTACAGTTGTGTTTGGAATATGTTTATATTTCAAGTGACTTATTTTTCATGCTAACGATAGTCTTAGTGCACAAGTTAGTTCACTCGGTAAAATGCCCTGCAAAACAGACTTCCTCTCAGATCTATACTTCTAACCTATGGAAAATACATTCACTGAAAGGTATAAATTGAATAATGTCTCACAAAGTGTTAAAATGTTTTCTCTGTGCTGATGTCTTCTTTTTCAGATATAGAAAACTGTGTTTCAGCCTGAAATCTAGAATACTGAAATTCTCAGAGGGCAATTTAGCAATTCACAGAAACCCTTGGCTCCTGAGTCTTATCTCAGTGTTTTACTCAGTTCTTAATATAAAATCTTACCCAGGTTACTTGGTGCCTTGGCTCTTTTCCTAATATCAGCCTTAAAGACAGGAACCCTCCAATGAAACATTAAGTGATTCTAAGATATATTTCAGATTAGAGGACAGATGGACACCATTCAAAACAGTATATTTTTCTCTTAAAAAAATGAAACAGTTCTCAACATCTACATTTCAGAGTTATAAAGAGGACTAAAATAAGACATGTAGAGCTCTTAGTGCAAATGCCTGGTATAAATAAACTGTATAATTATCACTATTAGTAGTAGCAATAAAACTGGATAATAATTAAAATGACTATTTTTCTTTATATTAAAAACAAAATTTTGAAATATTAGAATTCTCAAATATATGAAACCTTTAATGCATGTTTAGTTTTGCTCCAGATGACATAGTGTTAACTTGTCAGATTCCATTTTAGAAAATGATGGCTGATTCTTTATAATGTTAAATTGAAAAGATCTTTCCCCCCCCTTCTGCTGATTCTGCACATTTTGTGCAGAACGAGCATTTACCTGGTCTTAATTTTTTGTTTCCTCTGTTGCAAGGTAGCCCTATGCTTTTTATTTTCATTTTCTTCGATGCAATTTTTAATCACATTTAGTTGTGCCTTGCCTTTGTTCGTTAAATGTTATACATTTTGCATGTAATTTTAAAGGTGATTGTAAAGTAACAAAAATTTCAAGAGAGAAATGTCCCCTGGGATAGGCAATGTAAGCAATAGGGATTTTTAAAACGGCAGCTGGCACTAGAAAGGGTTACACTGAAAGCCAGGAAAGAATGGAAGAAGGGGTGGGGGAAGAGTTAGATAATAGAAAAGCAGAAGAAAGAGAAAAAGAGAAGGAGCCTGAGAGAATGGGAAGAGAGAAGGGAGAGGGGAAGGGGTGTTGCGGGGTGGAGAAAATTTGCAGAAGAGACACTCAGGGATTGAGGAGGATGAAGAGACACAGAGTTTGGGCAAAGAAGGAGAATATCTTCGGATCAGAAGCAAAAATGACATAAAGCCAAGACAAAAACAAAACTTGTTAACTAACCTTATTAACATCTAATTAAGGAAAAATAATTATTATTTATAAAAGGCTGTACATGAAATATTTCATTTTTGTTAAATATAAATGTAAATAAACCTTATGGAAAGCATCCTGGGATGAGGATATATACCTGTTGCAGTGGTGGGGAGTTCCCTGGAACCAAATTTCTTGCTACTCAAACCCCCATGTCAGGTAGGCCCAAAGTGACTTGCAAGTCTCCCTCTTCCTAATGATTTAAGAAAACTCCTTTGAACTGTCCTGCTATAACTTGAAAGCTCTTAAAAGATTAGGACTATATATCAATATTGAAACTTTTGACTTAATCTTGCCAGCAGGCAGGAAGTGCTTTTTCCAGAGAGTGGCTTTATAAATTATCCCACCTCAGCTTTGGTCCCTGGAGAATTTCTGCTTGTGGAAGGACTCTCAAGTAAAAGGGCCCGTAGGCCTGGCTCCGGGCTAACCTTGATAGAAGCCACAGCAGAAGCTTTGAGGCTGCTCTTTCCAAATAACCAGGAAGGAAAATAAGTGACAAAGGATACTTTCACCCAGGACAATACAAAGGTTGAGATAGGAATTTGTATGCCTCAAGGGGTTTTTTGGTGACATCAAAATGAACAGATTGTGAAAAGATTATGAAATGTGAATGCACCCTCAGGATTTAAGGTGGCCTTAGATAAATCCACCTTATCCTGTCCTTAGACCTCATTTTAAAATAAAGAAAAAGGTTAACTAAGGTGTGTCCTAAAAGCCCTCCTGGTTACCTGTTAGCCATTTGTTAGAGAAGATAACAAGGGATGTGGAATAGTCTCTGTCCCTCAGAGCCATCTGAAAGCTGGGGGTGAGGGATGGGATTTCTCCTGCTCTTTCTATGGGTTCCATAGTTGAAGCTTGAGTGATAATAGAGAACACAAGCACCCAGCTTGTTTCTGAATCCCAACAGCAGATGCTAGCTTTTCTTTATCCCGACTTCTAATAAACAAGTTGTGTGTATGTGTTTTTAAAAACTTCTTCTGAAAAATTGTTAATCTCATTTGTGGATGTGTTTTTTAATATGGTTGGAGTTCAGATGCAGTTCTGAGAGGGCAGCTGAGAGTTTAGGGAAGCTAGGAGCACTCTATTGTTCCAGATAACCCCATGATTATATTATAAAGACGACTAAATTTTTGACTGGCTCTATCACTAAGTGTGGTTCCAATTCCACCTCATTATTTCCTTAGCTACGTGATTTTCAGCAATTTACTTATCTTCGTCTGTGAAATGGGAATGATAATGGAATTAATGGAGTTTAATTAAATGAGTTTAATTCATTTAAAGCATTTATCACAAAAGTCTGGAACACAGGGAGGGCTTTAGTCATTAATCTGAAGAGGGGAAAAAGGAAATACTATAAATTTTTAAATGCTAAATTTTATTAAAGATGACAGAATTTCCCTTATTTATGGTATACTCAGGAATATTATTTTATGTTTGCATAACTTCTTTGTCATCTAATACCATCTTAGATTATCTGATGTGTCATTTTACATGATCATTACGATAGTCACACAAGAGGGCAGGTATCATTATTATTCTTATTCCCTACGTGAGGAAACCGAATACCAGTTGCCTAACTCCCCAGTTCAAATTCTACCCCAGTCTAGGCCCTGTCTTTGTAGGTGCCTCCAAACACATCTGTTCTTATCTGAGATATGGGATTTGAAAAATGTGTAGAAAGTTCCTGTTGATAGTATTCCCCACTGGAAGTTACACATTTTCCATAGGCCAATGCCAGTCACACTCATGTAAGGCACATAGCTTTTTATTCTGGTTTTAGAACGGCAGTGCCTATGCAGGTAAAACTTCCCATTAGAACCAGCAATTTGTTCTTCAACAAGCCTTGTGGCTGAGACAGGGCCAGAATTTATTGTTTAACCTTAAACAGCACAAGCATTGTTGCTAATCTACTCACTAGTACAGTTTTAACTCAAAAAAAAAAATTCCTTTTGTTTAAATACAAAAAGGCATATACATGAAGGCATGGAACCCACAAAGATTTTTTTTTTTAAGAGATTGTTATTAAAATAATCATTTACTCATTTACCTTTGTATAGGACTTTATGGTTTATACAGCATTTTTCACTTATCTTCCCACTTGGATTGTAAGGGCAGGTGGCTTCCCCATTTTACAGATAAGGATACTAAGATTTGGAGATGTTAAGATCTCATTAAGAGTTAACAAGAGTTCCTGGGACTATAACCAACATCTCATGACTGAAACTGGGCTCCTTTCAGGTCACTGTCAAAAGCCATCAAGTCACATATGGTATCTCTTCACTACATTGTTTTAGATATTTAAACTTGGCTCTTCCCTAAAAACTAATCTTGAGTTCTAATCAAATTGTGTGAGAAAAGAATCATATTAGTATTACAAAAACAATGCTCTTTGTGACATTTCCAAAACCAAGTAAGGATTACTTTGTGAAATCCGGAGGCTATTTTTCTTTACAAATATTTTACAAGACAAACTTGTACCTTTCTAAAAAAGCACATCTGTTGTAAATTACTCCCTTACAGAGAGAGAATCACCATCCTTTCTTCCCATCTGAGCTTAAAAGAGATTTGTTGACATATTCTAAGGCCGGCGTAGACAAAACAGCACAGGAAAGAGGAGGCGGTCAGCAGGACCAGGGCTCTGCTCTGCTTAAACTAATTCCACATGCCCCATGAACCATTAGCTGTTTTTTATTTCCTGCTCTAAAGATCTGTAGTGAAAATAATCTGAGATAGGGAAAAGCTGCACTTATTTCTTTTTCTCCAACAAGATGCTGTGTTAGCAAACAGAACATATGAGCCACCTTCAGCAAACCGGGGTCTTTAATAATCCATTTTTCAAACACTACTGGTATTTCCTTTCCAAACAAAGATGGACTGTGACTGGAATCAATTTCATCATTTGTATGGTTACAATTGCCAAGTTTCTGGAAATAATCACCATTTAAATACTGGATAATATTTTTTACATGAAACCAACAACAGTTTTATTACTATTTAATATCCATGATTTGTTTGTTTGCTCCAAGTTTTCAACGTTCTGAGAGCAAGATGTTTGGGAATAGAGAAAATTCTGAAGACGAGATCAGGGAAAAGGCAATGTCAAGGTTGTGTGAATGGCCTGACCTGAATCAACCAAATAAGAGAAATTAGCAGTAGGAAAAAAAAAAAAAACAATTTGCTCTACCATTTTGGGCTTTCCTCCCTCAGTTTCCCTATAGACTGCCTAATATAACATCAACTACCATTTTCAGACCTGGGCATAGTGTAGAAAATCAAGGGCAAGATTGAGAATTCAAGTGTCTACATTAAGAAGATGATAGGGCTCACCAATGAAATTAACAAAACAAGGGTGATGTTGGAACAAATGAAGGGCCCAGCAAATCTGAAGATAACTGCACCATCTTTCTCTATTGATGCCACATGGAGTGCATACCTGGATAACAACTTCGTGCTCCGTGGGCTGCTGCTGATATATGGGGTGGGCCTATTCCCTAAACCCCTTCCTTACTTCAGACTAAATCATGCTTAAACAGGCTTAGTCTGATGTCAACCTGGAAGAAAATGCAAAGGCCCACCTTATGGAGCTGACAGCAATACTGTTATTTACTTAGCCGTGTGGATCACAGTCTGTCCTTCAGCTTGAGGAGTGGAGGAAGGGAGTGGAAAAGGCCATAAAAACTTGGGAATCAACTTGAAAATATATCTCCAATTGGAGATGGCCGTTGGTTTAATAGGATAAAATAAGTGCTTCAGAAATAGCTGGTTTATATATTTGCATTTAAATTTCTGCATTTCAAATAAAGTAGGATGGGCATAAATTGAGACTATGATGTACTTTGTGGGCTGGCCCTAATCAAGCAGATGGATGTTGTGGGCTTGAATCCTGCTGAATGTTTTACAGCTGTGTGATGTTGTATGCGTTACCCTCTCAGATACTCAGTTTCCCCATCAATAAGATGGAGATACTGTCTACCCGACAGTGTTGATGTGGGAACAGAATGAAGTATGTATATAAAGCAACTGGCACAACAGTAGACATTAAATAAATGTTTCCTTCTCCCACTAATTGTTTTTTTCCTTGAAGGGTAACATTTTCCTTTGATGCCTAATTTCTCTTATTTTCCTTTCTTTCTCCTGGAGTTCGTATTGAGAGGCCTGATTATCATTCACTTCATTCACATCACCCCCCTCCATTTGAGCAGTATTCTGTTTAGCCCAATCTCAGTCCATTCTTTTTATTAATTTATTCAATAAATATTTATTGAATGCCAACTACATATCAAACTATTCTAGGCTCTGGGAATAAAGTGATGAACAAGACAGCACCAAACAAACATAAGTAAACAAAGAAGAAAAATAGCGGAAAGTAAAGAGCACAATAAAGAGACTCAAAACTGGTGCATATGCTGGAGAGTGACCCAGTGGTCGGGAAAGGCAGCTCTGAGGATGAACTTCACCTTTGGAAGCAGTTTTATTCAGAAAAATAGAAACTACTGTGTATTTCAAATAAACAAATGTAACGCAGTGAAGTGCTGACTCTGGTGATGGAAGAACTGAGAATCAAATGGAGAGATGTTAGCAGTGCAGGAAGTCTCTACCAGAGGGAGAGGGTGTTTCTGGGGCCCAGATGCTAGACACAAACCAACTGTGGCAGAAACCAGAGCCACGGACAGGGCTGCTTAGCAGTATTTGTGATCAGGGAGGAAGGGCTATCTCTGTCTGGTGGGGAGCTGAACCACAGAGGACACCCAGCACCTAGTTACTGTTGGAGAATACCCCCAGAAAGGTGGGAGGTGCGTGGGGAAAGGGGAGAAGAAAGGGGGGAGGGCAAAGAGGTGAGGGGTAGTGAGGGAAGGAAGGAGAGAGAGAGAGAGAGAGAGATTAATGGATTGAGATTGTCCTGTTTTACCCCTTCATCCCTCCTTCCAGCATCTTCCATTGGCTAAATCCCCTGGAGCTGGGAAATGTGTTTTGCAGAAAGGGGGAGGTGGAGGTCGAGGTGGTGTGTGTGTAGAGCAACCTGTAAGCAAAAGGCAATGACCAACCAGAACAAGACCCGAATGACCAGAAGGAGCTAATGGGCAAAGATCAGGGGAACCAGTATAACACTGAAAGAAAGCATCTTAACTTGCTTGAGGAAACAAAGGATAGCGAGGACACTGTAGCCAGGTGAAGGGGAGCGTGGCAAAGGAAGATGTCAGAAGTAGTGCACAGAGGGCCTTGTAAACCAGAATAAGGTAGGGAGGTTTTATTATCAATTTGACGGGGATCCATTGGAGTATTTTGACCAAGGGAATAACGGGATCTAATTTACATTTTAAAAAGGCAGTTTAGGCAACATGCATTGTAGAGGAAAAATAAGGTAGGAAATTATTGTTGTAATTTACAAAGGGATGATATCTGGACACATTCAGAATGTTTAAGACATGGGAATAGATTATTCAATGAGAGAAAATGAGATATCAAGGAACTGCCAACATTTTTGGCTTGAGGAACTGGGTAAATGAGGCTGGCTTTACTGAGCTAGAGAAGACTAGAGTAAAAGCTGTATTTGGGCCATGAAAGTGTATGAGATGCCTGGTGATATCCTAGAAGTGATATCAATAGGTGGGTGAATACATGAGTCAGGGCTGAAGATACAGATGTGCAAGTTCTTGGCATTTAGAAGGCCCTTAAAATTACATAAATGGGAGTCACTCGGGGAAATAATAGACAGAAAGGGCCCAGAACAAAGTCCCAAGGCACAGCAAAACTTAGCTGTTGAGCAGATGAGGAACCAGCAAAAGAGATGGAAAAAGCCTGAAGCATAAGAAAAATTAGAAAGAGGCATCACAGGAGTAAAAAAAAAAAAAAAAAAAAAAAAAAAAAAACTTCAAGGAGGAGGGAGGGGTCAGCTGTCTGAAACTCTGCTGTCAGGTCAGGAAGTGCCAATGGATTTGGCAAATGGAATTTACTGATGAGCAATTTCGATTCAGTTGCAGGGATAGCAGCTTTCGATAGATTAAGCAGAGAATGTGAGAGAAAAATGGACAGACACACTGTAGACATCTCTCTCGGAAAGTTTAGCTGTAAAGGGTTGCTAAAAATAGGGAGGGTGCTGAAGAGTTTATGTGTGGGTTGAAAGAGGGGACTGTTTAAAAAAAAAAATAGAAAATACAGCCTGACTACTCAAATTACGATCTGCATTTTAACAAGCTCCCCGGTGATTCGATTCGTATGCATGGTAATGTTTGAGAAGGGCTATATTAGGGTGCAGTTACTTGCACTTGGATTGATCCAGTATAGAGGAGGGGATACTGCAGAAAAGGGGCACTAACTGCAGGAGCAATGTATCTAGGAAGGGACGGGACAGAGCCCACATGGAGAGGAAAATCAGGACCCCTCGTCCCCTGTGACCAGATGGAAGGTAAGAGTGTGGTGCAAATGAAGTCGGTCTCCGATTTGGCAGAAGAAAGATGGAAGGTTGTGAGAGTTCCTAATTGCTTCTGTTTTCTCAATGATGAAGGAGGCAAGATCATTAGCTGAGAGTGAGCTGGAGCAGCACTGGGTGGAGGAGGCTGGTGAAGACAGCGGCAGGTGTGAACCTATCTTTTCACTGGCAAATACATTGTCCTTCTTAGGTCTGTGTCACAGGGCCTGTGGGGTGATTCATATCAGCTCAGCACTGTCCTTCTTGCTATTGATTTTGCCTTTCAGTTTCTTTCACTGCCTTAATAAAATTAGGAATTTTATCCATCTTGCCTAGCTAGTCATTTATTTAAACCCCTTTTATAAAGCTTAAAAGGATGTTATATCCTTTACAGTTAAAACGTCCAAGCCATTGTTCTGTTCAAAAGCTGTGATTTGTTCCCATAAGGGAAAACAAACAAATGAAAACACCAAAAAATTCTTCTTTTGGATTAAAACCCTCTCCAGGCCCTGCCCAGCAGAACCAAAGCCATCCAGCCTGCACCGGAGACAAAATCAGGCACCTGAGAACAAGAACATATGGCTCTCTTATTGTTTCTCACTAATTCCTGCTTTTTATACTTGGCTCTTCTGATTTCTAAGGAGACCAAAGACAGTTCTTGGCTAAATAACTGGAAAACAATCTAGAATGTGGCCAGGTAACAGGTAATTTAGGTTTGTTTCATTCTGCTGGCATGGTGGCAGAAAATCAGTGTCTAAAATATGTGAACAGCCCCATCAGATTGACACTGTCTATTAGAGAATTATTTGCTGCTGCTGCAAGGGAGCTTTGTTGTCTCGTGGATCCATGTGCATCTGACCAGTCACACTAAATGAAAAAAAAATGTTACCACTGCCTCATCACTGCTCTGGTTTTAGTAGTGCTTCTAGTCTAGGCTCTTTAAGTAAAACATCCTCAAGTCTATATTCCAAGTGGACTTTTTACCCCAGTCCTGTTTGTGCTGGAGATTCCAGCATCAAATAAGAAGAATTATTTTTGTATAGCTGGAAAGAACTGGTGACAGAGAAAGCCCTACACACCGGTGATGGCCCAGAGGCAAGTTCAAAAACCATCTCTTGTAGGAGGAGCTCACTGGGCATCTTACAAAAGTGCCCCTGTCAGCTGTCTATAAGTTGCACTACTCTCATCCTATGACACCCATTCTTCCCTGCTAACCCCTCCCTCGCTTCTCACATGTTTCAGAAGGGAATTAGAAATAGATGTTCATCACCATTAGGGACCCTCTGCAATAAAATCATAAACACTGAGTTTGGGATCACAGTAAATGTTAGTTAGCAACTCTAGCTAAAGGAACACGCACACACAGTCTGTCTCTGTCTCTCTCAAACTTGACAAACATAAAATCAGTTACCAATATTTAAAACATTAAGAAGAAAACCTCCAATAAGAAGGAATTGGGAACAATAAGAAGGTACAAGAGGGAGTGATCTTACTTCTAATTCTTTTCTTTGAGTATACATTCCAGAAAGACAAAGAAAATCATTTAAAAATATTATTTAAAATGAAAACATTTTCTTGTAGAGCTTAATAAATCACTACATATGTAGATGAATTTAAGATCATTCTGAGTCTAATGTGATAAATTAATACTGAATTTGTAAAGCATTTCGCCTACTGCTTGGTATATAGTAAGTTCTCAAAAATGTTAGCATTTTAACATTATTACTGTTATTTTTGTTACTACCATAGAGTTTTGGAAGATAGATTATAATAAATATTGACTTTTCCTACCTGATTTTTTATGTTTCTATGCTATCAGATATACAAACATTTAAATGCCTCTGTTGATGAATGCACCCTGGTTGTAAGCATGAAAATTACAACAATCTGCTCTTCTTCAAACACACTGTGCAGAGTTGATAGAAATTATTTTTAACCTTCTGGTTTGTGTGACTTTTTGGCACGTCTACCAGTATTATGAATTAGATATTTTATCTGAGCCAAACTGCTGCTATGCAGAAATACAAATAGAAGTATCACTCCCCAGACAGATAGCTGGGAGAAACAAAGGCAGCATCATAAATTGACATTTACGAAAAAGAATTATTATTATTTATTTTATTAGTGTAATTGCCAATATTTCTCTTATATTTTCTGCAATCTTATTTTTCTAATTCTGGAAATCATCTAAATACTTTAGTAAATGGGCTTTTATTTATTCCTATTAACCTAGCAGAAATGGTGGGCAATATCAATTAAAAATGTAAAATGAGTAATGACAGGTAGCAATGCAAGGTCATTTTATGAAAGAGCCACCTGATGACCAATATCCTGGGAGTTTCATCAGCCCCGGGGACTAAACCGTCCTCAGTGACTGCAATAAAAAACATGGATTAAAAAATATTAAGAGGCACTATTATCACATTATACAAATGATTCACTGATGAGCAATGTTTAACACTGCTGATTGCTAAGATTTTTTTTCTGTCAGTATATAATGTTCATCCATCTAAAGGTTTATATAGTTCTCCTTAGTACCTTATTAGCTTGTGTAAGAAATATAATCAACATTTTAATTGCTTAAAGAAATCAGTCAAATCATCCAAGTATGGTTTATAGAATTGTTTTTATATATTAAAATTTTATACTTCTAACATTTAAAGTTGAATTTTTCATAATTACTTGTAATTTTATCTATTCCAAAAATGACACATTTGATTATTCTCATCTACTTTATTATTTATATAAACTCACTGTGTTAGAAAGTGTTAAAAATTATTTGGAACACACATTAGAGAATCATTTTGTGAAACAAGTATTTTAAAAATATCTTAATGCAATTAAAGTCAGAGATCAAGGAGGAGCAGAGAATTTTTCCGTTAAAAGTCCTGCTTTATCTTATTTGCGGGAATTATATGAGTGATGAGGAATTTCTCAGGGCTAGAAGGTGGACATCAAAAGGTTTGTGGCTTTAGGCAAACATCCAAAACCCATACTAATGTAATAAGTTCTCCTGTGTCCTCAGGCACAGCAATACGATCAATAGAAGATTTCCATCTTCTTTCCTCAGAACAAAATTCTAGAGGTCACAGAGAGGCTCTGTGTGCATTTTGTACCAGCGCTTCTAGGTGCTAACCCTGTGGACTTAGGACGGTCACAGCTCCTTGGCAATACTACCTCCCCACATCAATGAAATGGGGTGATCCGTATCTTAAAGGAGCATTAGTAGGATTAAATAAAATGTTTGATTAAAAAAAAAAAAAAAAACAACTAGTCCCTTCCCTATGTCTAAACCAACTTTTAGTTCTTCTTTCACACCCAGGACACAATGACGGATGTTTCTCCTATATGCCTGGTACTGGGCTAAACTCTTTGCTTGCATTTGAAATGCACTCTGTGAGCAACTCAGCAAAGACTATCCTATTAGCCTCATCTTATAGATAGAGAAATATAATTTCAGAGAGATCACAGAGTATATAAGTGGCTGTGTGCGGAACGGAACCTAGGTCTGTAATCAAAAAGAGGGGAAAAAACCAGAGATCAGGTCTCATGTTACAGAAAAGATCTTAATGTATATATAATTCTGTTCAATCAAATATCTCCATTTCTAGTGCTGTGATCCCTCCTAAGTGCAGAGTGATATTGTAATTAGCATTCAAATTATCCCCTCATGTACCTCCAATACTCACTAAATGTACCAGCTGCCACTTACATACCACCACTATCCTTTCCAGAATTTCCGTAAGTGCTGCTGATCAAATGCAAACACGCACCAGGACTCATTAAAATAGCTGTTCATTCCTCTATAGACAGACATGGCAAGAAAAATATGAATTCTTTTAGGACACAGTCTCAAAACACCTATTGTAGTGCCTCCCAATCATAAAAATAGAATATGTTGATTGTGGAAAACTTTTAACCAAGTATTTGGAAAATAAAAACAATCATAAAAAAAAGTAAAAATGTCTAGTAAACATTGTTAACATTTTAGAGTATATCCTTCCAGTCTCTTTTCTACTTTTAAATTTTTCTGTAATTATTAATAATGTGATTGTCATGGGTCAAGCACTGTGCCAGATGCTGTAGGTTCAATGAGCAAAACGGGCTTGATCTGAATCCCTGACATTGAACATGTAAATTTGTTGCACTTTTCAAAAATGTGTAGCACGAACATATATGTATATATTTCTTGCTTTTAACTTGCAAATGCTGAACATTTTATTGATTCATCTATCATTATAAACAATGCTGCAAAGAACATCTTTGTACATAAGTCTTTGGTATATCTTTTATAATATTCTCAAGCTAAAGTCCTAGAATTTGAAATGCAAGATTGAAGAATATATGTTTTTGAAAGTTTATAAAATTAAAAAAAATAAGGTGTTTAAAAGCAGATAATATGTATTGCAGCTAGTATGGAGAAAAACTCCCTTTTACTCCTTGGCCCCCAGCAGATTTGTTCCCCTCCCTGGAAGCGACAATGTCACCAACTTCTTATAAATTCTTCCAGAGATTATTCTATGCATAGTGAAGTAAATATATATAGTGGTCATGAGTGTGTGTATTTTTTTTTCTTTTCCTAAGGCACAAATAGTAGCATATTATAAACATTTGCATGCCTTTTTTCCTACTTAATTAAATAAGGTAGATAGTTCCATATCAATGCTAAAACAGCTTCTTCATTCTTACAGCTGCATAATAGTCCATTGTATTGATCTACTGTAATTTATTAATCAGTTTTCCCTTAATGAGCGCTTAGGTTCTTTACCAACATTTTGCTATTACAAAAATGTAGATGCAAAGAATACCTTGTGTAAATGATCATTTCATGCATGTGTCATTGTATCTGTAGGATAAACTTCTGGAAGTGAAATGGTTTGGCCATAGGATTTGTGCTTTGTAATTTTCATACCTACTGCCGAATCGCCTTCCAAAAGAGATTGTACAATTTCCACTCCCACCGGGTAGACATGGATGTGCCCAATTCCTTGCCAGGAAGTGTCAGTGACATACCTCTTCCCTTCCATGTGTCTTTGAGAATAGTTGGAGATCCAGACTAGTTGCTGTGGTGGCTCTATAATGTCAGTTTTTATACTTTTAACCAAGTATTTGTCTATATTATGTTTTGAATTAAATGATATCCATATTGATTTTCATGATTATTGAGTGCATAATATATTTTAGACAAGGGGATCAATTTGCTCTGTCTATGGAAACGGCCAAACAAATTGAAGATTTTACAGTATAGGAAGGTCATGAAAAATTTCCAAATTACTTAAAGATTAAGAGGATTTTTCTTGTTAAATGCCAATTTGCACCAAAATTGCTACACTGAAAGAGATTTTAAATTATGTATACCTAACTTATCCCACTTGACCTTCAGCTTCTTTATCTATAAATTATGATCGATAATATACTTATTAGAAACATTAAACGACATATACTAACTACTCCACAGATAGCTATCACTACCACTTGTAATACTGCTGTGGAAGCACAGTCCCAAATCCAAATATTCCATGCCACTGTGAGATGGGTTCCTCTCATATTTATATAAATAAAAGCAATATAAACACAGGTTAACCCTGGCAATTTAGCATAACCAAATCTTGAGTTAGCATAGAAAGATTAATACCAAAGTGCACACAGGCACACACAAGGATTTTTTTTAAATGAAAGACTGCAAGAAACAATGCCTGGAAATCTTTACATAAACTTCTTTTGAGTCATTTTCAGAAGGTAATAGAGGTAAGCTCTGACTGCCTGATTGGCAAAAACATTCTATGTAGGTGTACCTGATTTACTGAGGTCAGGTAGAAAGAACACTGCATTATTTTTTAACTAGAAGAAAAAGTTCATTAATTCATTGAGGGTGTACTCTGTGCTCTCCAACATACCAGACCCTGGGATAGAACACTGAGCACAACAGACATGTGCCCTGCCTTCCTGATACTTACAGGCAGATAAAATATCATGAGGGAGACAGTGTAAGTAAGATACACTTTTACTGAGCTTCCTGGTAGCAGCAGAAGCATTGCCAGATAAGAGTATTATCTCACATATTATGCCAACAGCTAAGTAGAAAAAATAGGCTCTAACCTAGAACAGTTAGTTCAGATATTAGACTGTAGCATCATTTCCGAATCTCTACACATCCAAATAGTTTGATGTTATCTATTACCCAAGGTATCTGTCACTATACTAAGTACGAAAGTTTCCTGAATGAGCACTGAATAAGAAAAATTAAAATGAGGAACCTTGCAGGCGTGTCACTGAGACAGCTCCCATTTTGTACACAGGTTCTTATGTGTTCAAAATAACTACCACTGAGAAATATTTCAGTTTCCTTAATAACTAGTTACATAAGTTATAAAGTTATATTTCACTAACAGAAAATCTAACTTGATTTAATTAGAATTTGAATTCTCAAAATGATAAACCCCTTGCACCAGAAGAGAAGCAGAGGGCTAATCTAAAGCCACGAATAATGCACGTTCACCACCTAGCGGCACTTTCAGCAAACTGCAGGTACACTACACTTAAAACAGTACTGTATTAGGCTTTTTATAATTAAAACAATTTCATAGAAACAGAGACCAAAGGGTTGGTTACCAGAAGGGGGAGGGTGGGGGAGGGCTGAAAAGGGGCAGGGGAATATAAGTAAAAAATACAGTGATAAGTTTGCACAGTTGACAGATGATTACTAGAATTAGTGGGGTGATCACATTGTAGGGCATAAAAATGTAGAATCATGATATTGTACACCTGAAACTAATACAACCAATGTTTTATACCAGCTATACTTAAAGAAAAAAATAAAAAACAGTGCTATATTCTGTTAATTTAACTCGTGTATCCACATCAGAAACTACGAAAAATGAACTCCAATTTTCCAGATCACTTATGTTTTAGACCTTAGCATATCTACAGAATAACCTCTCTTTTAATAGTCACTTTTCAATTTCCACTATGCTATAGACCAGGACCACACTCACCTGTCCTGGCATTACGGTCCTAGCCTCCTGACTAGATTCTTCGACTCCTCTTAAACACTGCCATTCATATCATTGCTCTGTTTCAGAAATATGAAATAAATTCCTTTTGCAGCACATCTAAACAGAAGCACTTGGGCCCCATTGCAAAGTGCCTGATGCTGTACTTTGCTCAACAAGCTGAATTCTAGCAAGAGGTTCAAGTGTGACCACTATGTGAGCATATATCACGCCTCCCAGCCTGTCCTGTACTAAACTCCGACCTGAAGCCTCCTCATCCCCTCTCCACCTGGGGAATTCCTACTCATTCTTCAAGACTTAGCTCAAAGCCCATTGCCTTCAAGAAACCTTCCTTGACTTTAGCCCATTCATCTCTCCCCGTGATGAATTCGAAGAACAATGATTGTCTGCAGCCTGAGATTTCCCCTTGATTTGTTTTTGCTGTCTTCTTATTAGTGTCCATTATGTCTGCAGACAGTTTCTCTGCTGATGCAGGACACACCTTGGCAGCAGTTTTTCTTGTTTTTAATACCCCCTTCTCCACTGCACCCAGGTAGTGAGAAATACAAAGCTCAATAAACACTGGAGAGTTACGTACACCAACCCTTAACAGCATTTCATTATTCTGATCATCAGTCTACAGATGACTCCCAGGTGTAGCTTCTGATCACCCTGTCATCTTTTGCTAGTTAAAAACATGTGTCTTTTCAACAGCAGCAGTAGCTTCATGTCAATATATCTGCATATTCAGTGAGGATGAGACCTGGCATGATGTCTCCTAGTAATTTAGGCTAAGAGAACAGTTCTTCTTTGATTACCTGGGTATTTAATGTGAAAGTTAGGGTTAATATTGGCAAGAATGTCTCATTTATTCATTTCACTTTGTATTTGTGGGTCAGTTGTAAGTGATTTATGAATTCCTTTCAAAGGTCACTATCCATCTTTAAAACACATCAATCTTAAGTAGCAACCTTCCACTTTGAAGAAAAACTTACTGTTTCGCAAACACATTACACAAGAATATGGTTTGATCAATAGGACATAGGCTTCGTGAAATCTACGTTTACTCATGTGACATCACCTAAGGCAGCCAGCACATTTCTGGTTCTGATGAAAACTACTGCAACAACAACTAATGGATCTAAGGAAACACTTTGTTCTTAAATTAATTTAACTATCTCCTGGAATAACAAAAAGTATTAAACTTCACCACATGTGCCCTCAGTGGCATGGCATTCTAATAGGAAAACTTGCTGGTGTTGGTCTTAATGTATGGATAATCTGGGGAGTACATAGCCAGCCTACTGGCATCTCTAACCTCCATTTTAACCCTCTAGTTATAAGCATACGGCAGGATCTCAACATTCTTTAATTTGAAATAAGGCTTAAGACAGTTTTAAATACATTTTTATAAGGCTCAAATCTCTTCATCACATGAAGTGCTAGAGCAATTGCTTGCCAGACACAATATTTTCTTGAATCATACACATATTGAAAATATATGTACATATACATTACAAAAATAAAATTCATGTTGACTTATCATTCCTAAAATAACTTTCTCTACTCATATCCATTTATCTCTAGACAAACAGTCATTGAAAATATGATTTGCCAAGGATTTGAATTTGTGTATCTACAGGCTGCATATTCTTACAATAAAAGTAGAAAAATCTACTTATTTGCCTTCAGTTATCTTTGTTGAATTTGATTTTTTGGAGATAAATAACCGAACTCTCAATGTAAGCCTGACACTGGTAATGAATATGTTTCAGATGGCAACATGAAAACATACTACTGCTGCAATTAAATGCAAATGTTTTGAGTGCATGCAGTATTAAAGTCGAGTTGAAGCCACTGAATGAAGAAATTCAGAAGTTAAGGGGTTCAAAAGGAATAATTTAAACCCGCTGAGTCAGGTTTTCCCAGTGAACAAGCTGCCCCTTGGGAGTAAATCTGGTGTGAATGTTAGTGATAGAAACTGTCTGGATTTCATAATTTTAATATGGATAAAGTCATTATTCCTGATACCATAGCAATTTTTATGCAAAGTACATAGGGCTTCATTCTGAGAAAGGCCCTACCTCTATTTAGTCAGTCAGGCCATATTTCCTGGGTATCCACTGTGTGCAGAGTGTTATAAGCTGGGCATTTGTAGGTATGCTGGACTTTTATGCCTTTAAGGAGCTGAACAATCCCTATATGAAAATGCCTTTAAATACTTGAGAAGCCAAAGTTCATTAATTCTGGGGGAGTGATTATCAGATAGGTGGGATTAATCAAGGAAGACTTCCTGGAGAACAGGAGGACATAGGATGCAGAAACACATGAATTATTATATGAGGGTGAGAAATCAATGTGCTGAATTGAAGCCAATTATCCACATCCAGGAGGACCGAGGTTAGAGGATGCTGATGGGGAAGCTGCCAAGAGCCTCAGTGACCAAGGGCGCCTGCTCAGCCACCTTGGCCCCGCCTTCTTCCTCCCTGAAGTGTGAAATGTTCACTATTTGCCTTCAGTCTATGCATAATATGAGAAAATCCTGATATGAGTAAATTAGTCTCATAAACAAAACTTATAATTTCAAGTATTTCACAGAAAATACTTGGTTTCTAGAGATACTCTCATATAGTGACACTTATAAATCAAAATCTTAAAAGAGGGAGTAATGATGATTTGTCACAAAAGAAGTATAAAAATGTAACCCCAGATTATGCATTTCTAATTGTACTTTCCTTCCTAGACCAAAGTATGAGAGAAAACATTAAGAAACATTGATTTCCAACATTCAAATATTTATATCTGCTTTTAGTAGATTAAGTGGCTTGACTTTTCTTGTATTAATAATTATGAAAGCAGCTATGCTCACCACTATACCACCAACACTGTACTAATAATTATGATGTTAAATTCCAGATGGAGGCCAATACAAGAGCAATCTTGGATGATAAAAGGGAAATAATGCAAGCTCAGGACTCAGACCTGACAGCTGCTTTGGGAAGCTGCTAATGGTACTACGTGCATCATTGAAAATGGACTTGAACTTGTGTCTAGCTTCCTCTCAGATGCTTCAGTAATAGTTGAATAATAGCAGCCCATGTCACCACGTTTAGGAACTTCCTCTGGTGAGTCACTAGCACCTTCTGGATGCGGAATATCTGCAAAGTAGCCTACGAGAGTAGAATGTTGAAATAGCAAAGGGGCAAAAGCTTGCATAATTCGGACTGGACTTTCTCTCCATGACTTTGCAGGAGGTTTTTAACCTCTCTAAACACATTTCCTCATATGTAAGATCTGGATTAATAGTAATACCTATTTCTTATGATTGTTATAGGATTGAATGTAATGACCTAATTAAAATGTGTATTCCAGTGTTTCGCCCCCAGCAACAGTTGAAAAATGTTAGCACTTACTTTCAGAATGTTTAAATGACATAACGTAAGCTGCAGAGTTTAAGGTAAAACCTTGAGTGTCATTAAGGCAATAAAATATTAGGGTGAAACTTCTGGAAAGTGAAAAACGGTAAGAAGAAATTACTTTAACACTTTTGCTATAGCCCAACAGAAGAAAATTTTAAAAAGGGCACCTTCTTTTTACTGGTTTTAAGTATTTCTACTGGTTTTCAATTTCTTGGGCTTGGTGGTACTAAGAAAATGAAGTACCATGGCTGTCATTTGTTTCGGTCAATGAAGTTAGAGTTGAGCCAGCAACGGTGGCTGCCGACAGTCAAATCAAACACACAAGCCCCCATGGGGCCGTCGGGCACGCCTCCAAAGAGCGGCAGAGAGAAGCACTGGCTAATGAACCTAATTACTGCCTGTTAAAACCACTTCAAAAGAAGAAAGACTCAGAAACTTCTGAAGCCTCGTGGTTTTGCCAAGAACTGGACAAAATATCTCTTTGGTGTTTAAGAATTTAATGTTGAATTTTTAGCTGGAGGAAATGTAAAGAAAAATACAATATTAAACTACCAATACCATTGATTAACCTGAAGTAGTGCCTATGTTCCTTCATGCTAGACCAGACATCGCCACCCCCCGGGCTGTGGACCAGTATCAGTCCGTGTCCTGTTAGGAACTGGACGGCACGGCAGGAGGAGAGTGGCGGGCAAGTGAGTGAAGCTTCAACTGTTTTTGCAGACTTCCCCTGCCCACCAAGTGCTAACATCTCTGACTCACCTCCACCTCAGATGATCAAGCATTAGATTCTCACAGGGGCATCTATCCTTGGTGCCAAAAAGGTTAGTAACTGTTGCGTTAGACTGAGGAAATGTCAATTTAGATCATCTTTTTTACCTATTGTGCATGTACTTCAGGTAATAATTCAGTCATCGAAAACATATTGAACGCCTATTATCTACCAGGCTAAATGCTGAGTGTGAGTGATACAAAGATGATAACAGTTCTTGTCTGTAAGAGAACAGGCTAGTAAACAAATCCTTAGGATTCCACCTGATCAAGTCTATATTAGAAGCAGAGAAAGGTGGGGAGATGGCTAACTGGTGGAAACAAGAAAGACCTCACAAGGAAAGCAAAATGATTTTATTATTTACCAGTGAGGATAATCAGGAACAAACATGTAATAAAAGTCTAATGACAATATCAATGTAATCCAATGTAAAAAAAAAATCTGGGGAATTATTCACTAGGTTGTCACTACTAAAATTTTTCTGCAAATGGTTCTAACTCAGAATTGACTATACTAAAGCTAGCCAAAAGCTGTATTTGGAGAAGAATTAAAGGTTGGGCTGATGAGCGATCCTGCAAACTTACTTATATTCAATTCAATAAAAGGATAATTGATAGTCTATGATACGCCAAGCATGGGTTTCATGCAAACAGCAGAGAAGATAGAAATAAAGGAGAAAGTCTGCAACCTCAGAAAAGTGAAATGAGATAAGGAAGAACTGGAAAAATGCTTTACGACAGGTGCCAACAAGTTGCTATCGGGGACACAAACTAAAATGTCTGCATAGGCCAGGCTGAGTGAGAGTACAAGTGCCATGGAGAGGGGCATGCATCCATGAGACAGCTTCCCTGGATCATGGCCATGTGGGCACCCAGACCCACTGTTGCCAGAATGCCCCCTTTTTCAAGAGAAGCTCAAAATCCAAATTTTTCTGTGAGATCTCCTGGTTTTTGAAGATCATTTCAGCCTCTGTGCTTCCAAAACGCACAGGAACAATTATGGTGGATCATGAGGTAACGGAGAGCAGGGGCTTTTTAGCAATGAATTGAAATCCTGCCCTGTGCTGTTCAAACTTGACCAACTCCTTAAAATAGCTCTGACTTCAGCTTTACAGTCTTTAAACTGGGGATAAACAAATCTTCCTCATAGGATTTTTGTGAGGAGAAAATATAAGATAGCATATAGTAAGCTCCCCGCAAATGATAGATTTATCATATTTTCAGAAATCCTTCATGAACAAAGGGGGATAAGAGCTGATCACAAGTGATAGGTGGGATTTGGCCTAGCAGAGATGGCCTGGAGGGCTTTCCAGGCATTCTAGGGAGAAGGAGCAAAGACTTGGAGACTGGAAATAGGCAAAAGATCCTGTCTTGGAAAAGGAATGTTACCTGGTTTGGTTGGAGCAAAGAGTACGTGACGGAGTAGTACAGAAAGAATGAATATCAGAATGCTGGACTGTGACCCAAGCTCTGGAGCTCCTCAAATGCCAGCCAACAGAGGGCTGGACTCTATGTCACAGAAAATGAGACAACAATAAGGTTTTCGAGCAAGGAGTCAAAATCAGACCAGAGCTCTTCTTTATGATGCATCATCCCACAACTATTTACTGAGGCCATTTTATTTGGTCCTGGGGATGCCACGGTGACCAAGGCAAACAAACCAGGCCCTGCTTCATGGAATTTATGTGCTAGAGGTTAGAGGGAGCAGATGAGTTGGACTGCAAAAGCTTAGGAGAGTAGTTGGTAGGTCATTGTTAGTTCCAGCAAGAGGAAACGAAGGCCTGTTTTAAGGCAGTGGTAGTGAAATGATCAAGGAGAGGAGCTGCGAGATGGTAGGAGAGAGAAGAAACATAAATTGTTGGCAAAACTCAGGTTACTGAGCTGGGGTGACAGAACAATTATGATGCATTAACAGAAACCAGGAGGGCAGGAACGATGAGTTGACTTTATCCTCGCAGAGTTTAGATAAACTCTGTTAATGGCCCCACTATTGCAGCATCTTAGCCATGAGATTATTGCTGAAGCAGTTGGATTTTCTTACCAAACAGTAATTCTTAATTGGATTACATCCAGAGATTTGATACCAAGACTAAACCTATGTTTGGCTCATTTCCCAAAATACGGTATCAAAGGCAAAGCCTGAACACAAAGCATTTCCTGCCAGATAATCATTTGCTTTTAAGATAGTGAAAAATAAGAAGAAAAACTCCAGAGCATTCTTATGATATACTCCCAACTGCATAGGTTGAAAAATGTTCTCCAGCTGTGGCTTATAATTGTGGATTTCTTTCTGCATAAACCCAAGTGTAGATTTGAGGATTTGTTTAATGATCACCTTCTGTTCAGGAGCAGTATATCCAGTTGAACTAAACTTTCCCCCAAATGGTTCTGTTATAATGTTCTAGATAGGGATTCCATGGCTTTGCCACAGCTGAGAACATGTTCTTTGGTACAAGATACAAAGTAGGATAAAGGAGTTGACCTGGCTTTCTTGACCTTTTCTTACAGAGTGGCCATTTCTTTCCATTTTTTTTCTGAGGGAACGGGGAGGAAGCATATATAATATATGGAAGAATAAATTGGATCCTCCTGAAGTTATTTTCACTTTGTCTATTTTTTTTTTTTTTTTTCAGAGGTTCGGGATAGAGGGCAGTTAGAGTGATATGAAATATAGAGGCAGAGCAGAAAGAGATATTCTATTCTCCATCCGAGTATCTTTGACAAAATCATCAGATATTCTTGAAGAGTGAAATTAGGGCAAACTCATTATATTCTAATATCTAGCACAGTACTGACACATAGTAGGCACTTAAAATACTTTAAGTAAATGTGTCGAAATACTTGTAGAAGAAAAATATTTATAGAAATGAATTAACAGTGGAGTCAACTTTACACAATGACTCTTCTACCGAACAGCTGCAAGTAACAATATTCGACCAATAGTAGTTTAGGTAATAGAGTTAATTTTCCTCATACAATAGGAAGTACAGAAGTTGGTGGCCACTGTTGTTTTAGATGTTCAAAGACACCATTAAAGCCAAGAACTTTCTATCTTTCCACTCCCTCATGCTTCTGTTTACTGTCTCAGGGTGGTAGGGTGGTTGCCACAACCTTATGCATTACATCTACATTCAAGACTAAATAAAAAGAGGAAGAATGAAGCCAGCAATGTCTGTCCTTTTTAACAAAAACATAAAAAGCTTTTCTAGAAACTCCCAGAAAACATCCTTTTTCCAGTTCTCTGGTCAGAACTCTATGAGATGGTTATTGGTTGCTGTTATGAAACCTTAGAAAATGAGTATTTAGCCAGATTCTTTGTCATCATGTATAAAATCAGTCTATCAGCAAGGAAAAGGGGGAAAATCGAAATTGGATAGTCAATTAATAATGTCTGTCACACTTTTAGAGTCCTTCTTGCTTCCTACCCCTCCTAATACTCAAATTACAGCCCTGTATTAACTTGTCACTTATTTCCCTGATTGAAGGTAGAATCCACGTTTTACACATTTCCCCCTATATTTTACACAGTAGGCCCTCAATAAATGTTGTTGAATAAACTGAAAACATTATGTTTTTTGAAGTAAAATGCTTTTTAAGTAGCTATAAAAAGAAAAAAAAGCTCACAAATCCATTTTTACATTTGTACATTAGTTACTACTACTCATTTTAAATGCACTAGGTAAAGTAGGCTTAAGTGAAGTTCCAGGAGATGCAAGAAAAAATGTAAACAACAAATATGAAACATTCTTATAATCATAACAATGATGCAGACAAAACTGAAATTCATCTCCATAAAATGAAGTTAATTTCCTGTTTCTTTTTCCTATAATGCATTCTGTACCATATAGATACATAAATTATTCTAGAAATACTAACTCTTTCAGGTTCAGAAATCTGCAGTGGATCTCAAAGCACTTTAAAAAAAACTTTACACATTCCTTGCTCCAGTGCTCAGAACTCTACAATCTGACTCCAACCAATCTTTGTAGCTCTGTCACTCACAAACCTATCAGAATATTTTCCTCCGGCCAAATTCTTCTACTTGCTGCCCCTCAACGTCTCTTGGGTATCTTACTTCTCTCGACCTTGAATACCCTGGACTCCTCTCTTGACTTGTCTGAATCTGACTTAGCCTTCAAAGGTTGGCTCAAGTATCAAGGTGATAATTAGATAATGTGAGCTTCCAGCATTTTTTAGTCTGGAAATACAGTGTGCCTATGGAATAGGCAAATCTTCTTGCACTGGGTTTTGTAAGAGTCACATGTGTAAACCGTCATCCTTGCTTTTCCATGCAAGATCTTACTCAGCAGAGCACTGCAGCAGCAACTGTTTCTGCTATAGTGGGATTGCTAGAATTCCGATAGTGGTTAGACTCACCATTTAATGAACAATTACATAATTTTACATTAGCTAACACTTACTGCATGGGAACTGTATAAAGAACTATCATTTGATCCTTATGATCTCATGAGGAACAATTCGTATTCCCATTTTGCAGATGAGGAAACAGAGGAAATATATCTTAAATAGCTCTAATCCAGGAGTCAGTAAATTTTTTTCTGTTAAGGGCCAGATGGTAAATAGTTTTGGCTTTAAAGGACATACAGTCTCTGCCGCAACTACTCTACTCTGCCATTATAGTAGGAAAGCAGTCATGGATACTAACAAATGGATGTAGTTTTCCAATAAAACTTGATTTACAGAAACAGGCAGTGGGTTGGATTTGGCCCATGGACTGTAATTTGCTGACCTCTGCACTTGTCCACATAATCCATTTTCTATATTAGGCCAAGAAAGGAAAAGCTACCTGCTCCAGAGTGCACCAAAGGCAGATCTGGAATCCGGGTCTTCTGATTAGTTGTTTAGTGGCCTTTAATACTAACCAAATATGGATAATTAATTCAGAATAAATTAAGCTTTTGAAGCTCTAAGACAGATCTGATATTATTGACAAATTAGATCATTTTGATCCAGATAATTAAATTCACAGATGTGGATTTTATTCTATCTTCTGGATCTTCCAAAGGTAAACAGACTTATAAACTCAGTTTCCTGGTTTATCTTGCATGGGAAAACAGTTCCCAGAACAGACAAACATGTGCCACAACTGCATGTATAGTTAGGACTTAGTGCATTTTTTAACAAACAGGCTTTGGTGGTTTGGGAACGACTGAAACATTGTTAGGACAATAGTCCCAAGGGACAACATTCCTTGGAATGGCGCTGAATACACCTGGCTCCATGCCAGCTTTCTAACTTCGCCTCCTATTGTACCAGGGACATTCTGACCTGGTTAGAGGGGTAAGTATATCCTTTGTGGTAACAGCACAAAACCCATGATTGCTTGTCCTCCTTGGCCCCATGCTCTAAAAAATTTAGTTCTGCATTATCGATTCAAATCTTTGACAGAAAGTAAAATTCCCATGGGGCAAGCTGTTATTCTGTGACCTTTGTTCCTTCTATTAGTAGCCTTGGAATGTCATGGAAATGGTTCACATTCTCTTGCATAGCTCCTTCTTGAGCACTGTTATCAGCACGCTGAGTTTCTCAATCATTGTCTTAGGGCTCTGTGATGATAATAAAAGCCTTCAAGTAGAATTTCTTGGAGCCAGAACTACTGTCACACCATATTTCAAGCTTTCTGTTGGGCTTAAAACTAAGCAGAAAGTGAGAGAGGTAGATTATACCCAATATCCTGTAGTCTTCTGGATAAAAACAAAACACTGTTACCTTGACTGTTGGCAGTGGACTAACCATTCATAGACAAGCCTGCACGTTCGGGAGCACTTAACACAATCAGAATTCTGGGAGATGAGCTGACTCTAGAAGGTCAAGAAATAGTTATCCTTCATGCCTCTGCTGTAATTGTGGCACCACAGCATTCTTGTCCTTGATTTATGACATGACCTGGGGTCACGTTTTGATTCTGAACGTCCATAGCTTATTAGGTTGTGCACATTATATTTAAACACTTCAACCAACCTTGAAAGAAGTTCAGAATCCTCACCAGCCTATACAATTTTTGCTAGTCCAATCAATCTATATCATTAAGAAGACTGAAGAAAAAATTTTTTTCTTTGAGTAGACAGAAGTATTTGCTGTGGATGACTACGCATCAAATATAATATTTTATCAAAGCAGTGGGCAAAAAGCTAGTTCCTCCCAATTTCAAAACTTATAATAGTGTTTTAAAGTAAATAAGAAAATTGTAAGTGATCTCCTGCTAGGGATACCATTTGTGAAGCCTTGAGCCAAGAGCTGTAAATATATTTTATTGCTGCTATGAAGTAAGTACTATTACTACATCCATTAGACGCATGAGGAAACTTAGACTATAGAGAGGTTAGGCAATTTACTCAAGCTAGTAAATGATGGAGCTGGAACCTAAATTGAGGAAGTTTGACTCCAGAGCCTGAACAAACCATTACTCTGACCTGTAAAAGCACCTGGTAAAATCTATATCCTTCAGTGGAAACTTGATGAATGAGAGACAGAGAGAGCAAATAGCATATTCCAGTTTCTTTGTTCCCTAGACCACTGCTGACATACATAATACAGAGTATATCCTACCTTGCATACTGTCCATGCCTGGGCGGTCACAGAGAGAGGTATCAACCTCAGGAACCTGTGATCACTTCCTAACACTGCTATTTTCAAACAGTGACCAAAGTCTGTACCTTGCTTTTGTAATGTTATTAAAGTGAAGGGGGAAGCATTAAGTTCTTAATGTCTCAAATAACATTTCTAGGTAGACAAGACTTGGTTTTTTTTTTTTTTAATAGCCATTCTCTCCTTTCATTATTTTAGAACTGCTAGACGCATGTGGTAATCATTGAGGCCATGTACAAATACTCTGGTTCTCTCTTTTTGGGCCTGTGTTAAGATCTTACTTGTCCAGCTTCTAGAAGTGACTTGCTTTGGCCAATGAAAGGTGAGCAGAAATGGATCGTGTTGCTTCCAGGAGGAAAACTTAAAAGTCAGTGCATGCTTTAACATGTTTCTCCATTTGACTTGGTAACTGACAATATTCCAAATAGCAGCTGCTCTGTCAGCCTAGAGACCAAGGTCAGGATGGCAGCACAGGTATGGGGCAAAGCCCCCTGCTCACCTCTGATGAACACATAGTATAAGCAGAAATACTATGTGGTTTTGAGCCCCCAAGATTTGGTGTCATTACTGCAGCAAAACCTAGCTATCCTGACTGGTCTGCTCTTACAAAAGTACTGATGCCTAATTCAAAGCAGCAACATAGAGAATATGGTAGAAAAAGGTGATTAGGCTTCTGGGTGTTGTGAAAGCCTTCAACCCTAACAGGAAATATCCAAGTGTTTCCAAAAGGTCTGTTAATAGCAGCACAGAAAGAAATAGTCTTTGTCATCCAGGACTGGAGTCTAGTCAGGATTTCTCTGGAAGTAGAAATGTGGAATTTCCAGCTCCTGCAACTGGTCCAAATCATCAGGAGCATGCGAGGGGCCCCAGATCTTTCCCACATGTCCTTAGACATGAGCAAGTGGACCCTGAAAGCGATGTGGAGTTTTTAGTGGAAAACTGGCCAGGCCAAGGAAACCACTTAGAAGCTTACTATTTAACTTTTCTGACAGATATGATCAGTCAGTAGAGCAACCAAGGGCTTTTCTCTCTCCTTTTCTCTTTCAGTAATAATCAAAAAGAGCGATGCTCTGAGTTAGGGGTTTAAACAGAAAGAAATTGAAATCCATGACAGTGATGACTTAATAATATTGCAAATTATAGTTTTAGTTCAGGTAATTTAGCATACCAAATCACAGTTTAATTTCCTTCTACAGAGCCCAGGAATGCGACATGGCATATGGGAGAAGGGGCAAGGTAGGGCGGAGGGAGGGGTAAAGACGAGAGTAAAGAAAAAAAAATTTAAGGTACCTCAAATGCAGGTGCCCTTGAAAGGCTAATAAAAATGACCTAGAGAATGTAAACAACAGTTAATATGTGAGGTCTACAGCCCTGATCTTTGAGAGGCAAAGGGTCCTTGCTCCCTTTTGTTCAGGTGCATGCTTCTCCTGCCTGGTGGAATGTGAGGATCAAGACCCAGAAGGAATGCATAAAGTGTGCGGAGCTCTGACAGCTGTGAAAGAAAAGAACGACTTTGAGAGTGTCAGCAAAACGGAGCCTCTGTTGAATGGCATGTGTCCTTGATTGTGCACAACATAATGCCGCATGAAGGAATGGAGAGTGGGGGAGCTGAATCACTTAATGATTTGCCTTTTGTTCTGGGATCAACGTTCTAGAAATAACCACTATTCAGTCTGTATTTACGACTCACCTTGCAAAATATTCAAAATAGCTTCCTCAGGTCTGTCAATTAATTCACCTGGCTGAAAGCAGTGTCTGTGTGTGTGGCTAGAGAATTGGGGAAGAACTCTTTTGACTGAATTTCATCCAAAATGACCACCTGAGTTCCAGTGATGACAAACTAGTGAGGATAAGCCCTCCAAACTGGCCCAGGAAATATCAGTTTTTCAAGTCTGTCAGTGTTACCCAGCCAGACCGCAGCTGATCAGCTTGACCGAATGTTCACCAAGAGAACCTTGGAGTAGTTAGGTCCATTTGCATGTACCTGAGTTCAGAGGTTATGGGTCAAATAGTTCAGCTGAGTTTGCAGGCACTTGAAACTAAAGTTCTCACTCTAACATAACTCCGAATCACCTAGTTAAAAAAATTCCTGGGTCCTACACCATCCTTAACTAAATCAGAATTTATTCGGGATGGGGCTAGAAATCTATGTTTTAACATGGTTCCTAGATTACTTTGATGGAAACGAGGGTCTTTTTATTTTCTATATAAGCATGAAGCCAACATTTTTATTATTATTATTTTATTTAAACCTCTTCAAATTTAGCTGCATAGAAAGAAACATAACCCCTCACAGACTTAAAATTCACAAAACACAAAACCCAAGGAAACAAAACTCAATCTAAAAAAACTCATACAAGTAGAGAGAACTTATCCTTTATCATCCAGACCGAGACACTTCAGAAAGTGAAATTGGGTGCTATTAGTAGTTACAGTAGGGTAACAGGCATAAATGGAACTCTGCTAGGCAAACCAGGACTCGTGGTCACCTGAGTTCTAAGACTAATCTAGGCAGGAAAGTTGATTAGGATTTAGGCCACCAACTTAACAAGTCTTAACACTTATCAATGACTGCAAATATTTTAATAGGAAATATTTTTATTTCCTATTAAGGTTTATAAGCTCTAAACCCAGAGGATCACATTTAGAGGCTCATACTGGCTTGGGCAAACCAGGGTAAACTCTCAGGTCCTAATTACCCTGATTAGGAAGAGTCTAGTAGAAACCTTGACCTCACAGTGGAAGAGCACATACAGTAGTGATATTGATCCACATCGACGTCAGAAGTCAGTCTCGTGAAATGTAAAGAACTGGTCCTCAGAGGCAGAGAAGAAGATAAGTAAACTGGGCATTATTCTACTCTTTATATTCACCTTACAGTTCCTAAGAAACACCTTTTCCCCAAATTTTAATTTTATTCTCATGTAGTTTGCACAAAACCACCTAACAATTATTGTCACATGGGTTTCCTACTGCTTTCTTCCTGGGAGACAATTGCAATAGTCTTGTAGGACAAAGGAAGAATAAGTTGTTCATTTTCATTACTCAGTGTATGCAAAGTAAGCAGCGTGTAAAGGCTGTTTTAGAAGTGCAAAAGAGCTAAACGGGAAAGCATGTATTTCTAGGAAATACCATTTATTTCTGTGGTTTTAATAATGACTGTGGTATACAGTTGCCTTTGCAAATAATTACAATGATGTTATTGCATATTTACTTTCGATATTACTTCCATTTTTAAAATAAGCTCAAAATATAGTGTTTATTCAATTATGCATCTCAGCAAACAACACTCTACTCTGTTATGAGTAAACTCCCCAATATTGGAAACTCCTTAAAATATGAAGAACAAAGAAAATGTACATACAGAAGAATCTGGATCTTCATAAAATAAATTCTCTTCTAGAAATTATATATAAAGTACACTATGCCTCTTCTGTGTGTAGTTGCCAGTGCATGGAATAGAAGGAAAGCAGAATTGGTGTGCTGACCCCAAGAAAAAAGCAGTATCTGAGGAAACATTGAAATAATTACTAAGTATGTGTATAAAAGAGGCATGTTATAGTTACAGGAGAAGAGGAAGAGAGAAATCGTTCTTAGATGATTATAAAATATACCTTATTTACCTGAGAGAGTTAAAGTGCATTGGCTATGCTTTTTAAAAACTGGTCTTAATTACCCTTGAGACCAGAGTTCCATATGAGGTAAATATGTTTTTAGATAGTTTTCTAAAATATGTATAATTTACTCAAGGAAAAAAGGACTATGTCCTCTGGAGCCAATTGAGTCTCACAGGTAAATACAAATTTAAGTAGATTCCTAAGTAGTATATTTTGTACGGGCTGATGGAGTGGAATGTCTATGAAGAAGCTGGGACGGTCTGTCAGTTAAGTACATAATAAAAATGTATTGGAAAAATACATCATTTTCTCAGTGGATTATAATTGGCAATGCATAGTAAAAAGTCTTATTTTCAAAAATGTATTCTGCATCCACAGAGTTTTAAATCTCAATAACTGCGTTATTTTTAAAACTCAAAATGCTAAGCAATATTAGTGAGAGCGGCAGGAGAACCATGGTAGGTGTCATTCTATAATTTACAACTCTCTCTGACATCTTGTTTTCCTTCTTTTAAAGCAGACTCCATCTAAAGCCATAGGTGAAAAGTTAAAGAAGATGGAGAACAAAATCCGACCTTCCTTACTAAATAGTTTGATTGATGCTTTCAGAAGTGTCACAGTACATTTAACTTTAAAATATTTCTTTTATTATCCAGGAAGAATTTTCTATTGCAAACAAACAAACAAAAAACAAACAAAAAAAACAAAACAAAAAAAAAAAGGAAAGAAAAAGAATTTAAAGTGCCTAGAGTAACACAGTTATCATGTTCTTCCATTTACACCTTCTTTTGGTGGGTGAGCCTTCCTGATCCCACTAATTAAGAGGCTTCCTCCTCCCAACTCTTCATTTTTCCCACTCTTCCATTTAATTTTAGTTTCACTTGTCTCCTTCCTTTATCCGGACTTTATTGTACTTGTTGTTATGGACTTTATTACACCTGTCATTACGTTCTTTCTGTATTATCCTGTTTCTGTACAAATCATTCTGGGCTGTTGAGCTGCAAACTGTTCTGCTTTGGGTGCTACATATTCCTGTTACATCACGTAGCCCCAGCCTTCACAGCTACTTGATATTCTGTTCATTCATCTTGTGTTGACTATCACCTTCCACCTAAGTACTCTTGCAATCCTCCCTTTCTCCAGGGCTTTCCATTCTAACTTTCAACTCACATCAGGTGACCATTTCTTCTACTTTCCTAAGAGAAATGAGGCCACATGTGCTTCCTCATCACCTACCCTTTCGCCCAGAATCACCCCATGGAACTTCATCCCTTCCCTTGCGCCCTTCTTCCCACCTATCCCTATCTTTCTGAGACCTTGATTTTCCACTTTTCTAGCTCTGGAATTCCACCTTCCCCACTGGTTCCTTCTAAAATAGTGTGAGTTCTCCATTACTAAAACAAACTCGATGTCCTTGCCAACTCCGTAAGTTCCTGTCCTTTCTCCTCTTACACTTTCAGAGTCAAACATTCTGAAGGGCGGTTCCTACAAACTGCCTTTGATTTGCCCTCTGTTTTCTGCTCTCGTGCCTCTAGGGAAACTATTAGCACCAAGATCATGTTTTTCTCTGTTTTCATCTTCTGTGAGCATTTGCCATATTTAATTCTAGTGACATAGTTCTCAAAACTATTGGTTCCCATGACAGGGACCCTTCTGATTCTCCTCCTACCACTCTGATAATTCCTTCTTAGCCATATGCTCTGTTCTTCATCCTCTCTGTTCCCTTAAATAGAGATATTCTCCACAGAACTGTCCTTGGCCCTCTCCCCTTCACTCTCAACAACCTGTTTCAGTAATTATTTTTATCTCTAATAAGTGCTTCTCAAATTTAAGTCTCTGGCCATAACCTCTTCTTTGAATTCCAGATTTCTATTTCTGGTATCTGCTTAAATACCCAATTTGATGGCCTGGTGACATTTCAAACTCAATATGTTAGAAACAGAAGTAATTTTCTTGCCTTCTAAAATCTATTCCTACTCAGACCTTCTGTTCCATTTAATAACATGACAATCTTCCTGGGAACTCATGACTAATAATGCTGCTGCTGCTGATAACAATAATGATAATACTACTACTAATATAATACTTATGAAATTCTTACTATATCATAGACAGTGTTCTAAGATTTACACATATTTATTCACTTAATCCTTATAACAATCCTGTGAGGCAGACATTATTATTAACCCCCTTCTTACCGATTAGGAAACTAAAGGATAGAGGTGAAGTACTTTGCCCAAGGTGACACAGTAGACTGGTTCCAGGGCCAAAACTCTTAACCATTATGCTATCCTGCCTTAAGAAATATTTACTATTGTTGGTAGTATCCTTAAGATATATCCTTAATGTGTTACAGCTGAGAGTGGCTGAAAGGTTATTCGAGGTATGGGGAACTTGAATTTGGGTGGTGGTTATGAGAATGGAAAGGAGATTGATTTATAGGGCACACTGGAGCTCTGTGACAACAGGAATGACACTCAATTCTGTGTCATCTACAGCACCACTGGCAGTAACTGGATCTCGGAGCAGAAAGTTCCTTTTTCTATCATAATGGCAAAGGTAGGTAAATTATGATTTTTCATGAGGTACAGATATTAGAGAGGAGATCAGAAATATACTGGCAAAATGAAGATGATTTGACAGTAGCTTTTCTTTTGATAAATATCTAGTATTCAACATGGCTAGTTTGGTTATGGGACTCTGATGTCTGAACTTCTGTTTTATGTTCATACATATCTTTTTATTTATTAAGTATTTAACCAAATACTATATTTTACCCTTGTTCATAATATGTATTATAATACTCAGTTCTGGTATTAGAATTTACATTTTTAAAGAGACAAGACACAGTACAATTAAATAAGGTCACGAGTTAATAAATAACATGTAAATGTCATAAGGCAATGTTGGCATAGTGGTTTAAATCATGGGCTTTAGAATCTAGATAAAGACTGGGTTCTAATCTCAGCCTTTCTTTGTGACCTTGTACAAGTCACTTAGCCTAGAAAAATGAGTCTCATTTTTCTCATCTGCAAAATGTGGATGATAATACCAACTTAATAGAGTTGTCATGAAGAAGAAGTGAGATGATACATGTGAAGTGCTCAACACAATGCCTGGCACATAATCCCACAAAAAATTGAAAGGGGAAAAATGATAAATGTCAACTGACAACAAATGCATCACTATAGGTTCAGAAGTAGAGCTCACTACAGGCTGGGGTTTGGGTGAGGAGTAGATCCCAGTTAGATCTTAAAGGATGAACAGGTCTTGAAAAAGCAGAAAGGACATTTCATGTAGATAGCAAGGAAGAGAATATCAAGAGAACTTAAGAGGAAAGTAAAAAGAAAGAAACGTCACAACAGCAAAATCAATAGAATTTTTACTACAGATTAGGCAGAGGGAGAACCAACAAAGATTGAGTCTTCATGAGCAAAATAATTGTGCTACTGGTAGATATCCATGAGCTAGGAAAGATAGCTATTTTTAGAGAAAGAATACAAGTTCAGATTGAAATATACTGAATTTGGGATTATGACTAGACAATTTTTAATGTCCAAGAGCGTGGAAAGAGACAACAGCATTTGGTCAAAAGGCATAACGAGAGATTTTTAGCTCTTTGAAAAGAATTAGGTCTCATTTATCTTTTTATACCTCAGAGCACTTAGCATTGTGCTTTGAATATTCCAAGTACATAATACATTGTTGTATGGATAAATGAATAAATGAATGAAAATAAAGATTTTGGAGCTATCTTTACTGAAGTTATAGTTAAAATTGTGGGCATAGATTAGTTCTCTAAAAAAGACCAGAATTGGGAGATACATTCAAACTGAAGACAACGATGGAAATTGAAGTGTTCAAGTAAAACAACATGAGATAGAAGGAAATATTAAATGGTGGTCAAGAGAGTACTGGGATAAATGCACTGAAAGAGTGGAAGACCAAGTGAGGCTATTGATGTCTTCAAGGAGCAAGTTTAGTCAAGTGTTATAGATGGAAGCCACAAAGGAGAGAATTAAGATTGAACAAAGTGGAACATAAATGGAGGCAAAGGATGTAAACATGCCTGAGATTGGTGGGGAATGAAGGAAAGGAAACTCACTACATTCTTCAGTATATGAGACACAAAATACACAAATGTCTCAGGCATGCAAATATTATTAAGTACATGTGTGCATGAACATGTGACAAATGAATGAAGTGATTCATTCATATGAATACAGTAAAAATACCACATTTTGATTTCTTTTTACTTAATCAGAAAACTTCCATCTTCATTTCTGTGCCGTGCATGTCTAAATAGGTGCAGTAGGCGCACACATATCTATAGGTGACAAAGTTAGTTAACCCTTCTAAGATAAGAAATGAGCTCTAACAAATTACTCTTTTTGCTGTTGTTATGGGAAAAAACCCACACAGAAAGTTATATCATTACAATTTAGACTGTGGGAAGAGGAATATTTATGAATAAATACAAGGAATTTTCATTTTCATAGTGATTGTTTTAGTATAAGCTACAACCCCTCTAAGGGTGGCTCCAAGTGGCTCCCATCTGGATAGTTTCTTTTATTAAAACTAATTGTTTTTTGTGTTTGGAAAATGTACAATTTTATCATCATGGAGAAAAGTCTGCACAATATCATTAAAATATGAAAAGCAAACCTGACTTATGGAAATAAAGAACACCTGAAATCAATAAGCATCTATTTACTTTTCCTCATGTAATGAGAAACAGAGATCAAAAAATATTTTAGGTATGGGTTTGCCTTTTTTTTTTTTTTTTAATGCTATGAAGTTCATGCTGAGTGGAAAAAAACCATCCTTGGTACATTCAGCTTATGGTACATTTCAAGGTGAATTACTAAATCCTCAAAACCTGACCTTCTAATGAAGGCACTGATGCAATCACAGAGTTGGTGAAGAAAACCACAAAGATATAAAAATGCATGGATATATGACCAACTAGAGACAAATTTTGATGAAGTGATCACCAGATCTCTACAGACAAGGCATATCTATCAAACATGCCTACCATAAACTTTGATTCCATTAATTCCCTAAGAAAAGACATCAGGTAGAGTTCTGATACCAGGTGGGTAAACATTAAGAAATTCTGATATTACAATATCTTTTACATAAAAACCTGAACACAACCCAACCAGATGTAAAAGTGAGCTTCCACTGGGAATGGTACTTACTTTTTTACTACTGGTATTGTTATTTAAATGTTTAATGTAGAAAAAACTAAAGGCCAAAAAAGAACATGCCTGCACTTAATTTCAAGTGACAGCTAATATAGTGCATTAAAGGTGTAATGCTATACACATGGTAGTTATATATAAATAGTAACATTAAAAGGGGTTACAACATCCCTAAGACATCTAAGTCTAAAACACTTAAAAAGCACATTTGCAGTACAATGTATCTTAAATTATTTTAATTGGTTTCAAGACTTCAGATTAGTGATGGGCTTTGACTTTTTCTGATTATAGAAGAGAAAATATAGATGAATGCTTTTTAGGCAGCCTGATATGATTCCCAGGTAGACTACCATGTAACCGTGTTACTTAAATAACAAATGTTATTTTCACATAAGTGGTTTATGTAAATTTTGTTTTCCTAAAGTTGTTCGTTCTCTTAATAAATATAGCTAATGCATTCATTATCCGGAAACTTTTTTAAAGAGGAAGGTTGGAGGGCTGGCAGAGTGACAGAACTTGAATCCTTAGCAACCATTTTACTGTTGAGGGTTTTCTTTTTTATAGTATGAAAAGTAATCTTTAGCTCGATTACTTACAAATAACTTATCTGAAGACGAAATCAAGTAAATCTGTCAGTTGTGGAAGTTCATTTTTCCATGTGTTATCTAGAGATAAGCCAGCCTGTACTATTAGATTTCCACTGACATAATTGTGCATGAATTCTAATCTGATTTGGTATTACATGGTGCAAAAGGTGACACATTTTCTCTAATATACCCCATTAGAAAGGAAAGAAATTGCCAAAGTATGAAATCTGAGGACCTTGATTCAGAAACCACGTGACTTTGAGGTCAGCTCAATGGAAAAAAAGAACTTGTTTAACTACCCCAGGCACTGAAGGTTGTGACAGCAAATGTAATACCCAGGGTAGTTACTCTATTGGATAATCAATAAAATCTTAACATTATCAGACTGCAACAGCTGTATATGTGTTTATCATATTGCCTTGAATGTCTCCAAAATATTCACAGAGAATGTAGATGCTGTCTGTCCCATCCCCAACTCACTGCTGATCAAAATAGTCAAATAAGGTATCAGAACCAAGAAATAGCATTTATGTGCATAATGTGCCAAATATTGATTTTAACATCTAGAGATGTTAGCTCACTGTGCCAGAAAAATGTTAGCTTCAAGGATCCCGGAAAATACTCTTGACCAAGATGCTTAGAATTTCCACTAAAAAATTTTTAGAGGTATTAGCGATCTTTAAATCCTATGAGAAATGTCCTTGAACAAATTAGTAAAATACCATTTGTGAACTATTGGCAATTTCAAATTACATTTTCTAAAAGATAGGAACTCGTGTTTTAAGAAGGAACTGTTCTGCAACATTCTTTCCTCACTTGACTTTAGTTTTGGTAGCAAGTAAGTAAAGTCTGAATTCTAGAACACAGGACAGAGGCATTTTTGTCCTCACTCATTGGTGAGGACAATAGATGTCCATTACAATTTAAATAGGTATTTAAAAAGGGTTCTTTACAAATCCTCCTACCCCTCAACTAGCATCAAGAGAGAACTTAGCTAGAAGGTGAAATCTTTGGACTATCTATGAGCAAAGCAAAAGAGGAGAAATTTAGGTGGCCTTTTGAGATTTCAGCAAAGAAATAGAGAAAGACAATTCATCCAGTCCTTTGTCTCTCATCTTGTAAATTAAAAACAAAAAATAAAATAAAAATATATAAGATGATGAAACTTGGATATACCAGGCAATTTGAAAGGGCTATGTTTAATTTCTGAGATAACCTAATTTAGCACTATGTGCTGATAAACTCAGACACAGAGAGAATCTCCTGGTAGGCAATAGGCTCCATATTCCTTAATGCTACAGGACATCCATTAGAGAAGCTTTTGCTCTTTGAAATTGTGGCTGATTTAATTTTCCAAAGATAGCCATACAACATCTTCCATCCTTTAGATTCTTACACAACATGAACTTGACACTCCTGATTAAGAGGTAGAATTAAATTTGTCCTCTCTTTGAATCTAGGTTGGCCTTCATGACTTGCTTGACTAATAGAATATGACAGAAGTGATACTTTGGAACTTCTACAGCTAGGTCATAAAAAGCCTTGCAGCTTCTACTTGGGTCTCTTGAAACACTCGCTTTTGAATTCTCCCTCTCAGAAACAAACTGCCACATTATGAAGAGCCTCTAGTCATCAGATGGAGCCATCTTGAATGTCCTACTTGCACCTTTAGATGACCACAGTTCCAGATTCCTGGTTGGCACCACACGAGAGATTCAGGCAAGAACTGCCGAGGTGAGCCAATCAACCCACTGAGTAAGGAAAGAACGGTAAATTATTGCTTTAGGTCACAAATTTTTTATGTGAGTGTGGGGTAGAAGACTGATATGCCAAAAATGGTGGGTTTAGAGGGAGACAAACTAGAGTTTGAAATTTGTTTCACTTTTGTGACTTTAGTGTTATCTCATGTCTCAGAGGTATCATTCTTTTCATCTAACTTTTCATCTAAAAATTAGTGCCAATAGTAGCTGCTTCTCAACTGACCTGTGTTCCTCCAGTATATTTTCCTAATGATTCTTAGCTCAAAACCAGAATAAGCATGGTTACTATATACTTTTTGCTCTGAACCAACTTTTGCAGCAATAAAAAATATTTTGCCTCCTTTTACATTGACTTTTCTTGTTTCCATGTCAGTCTATGTTTACTCATTGAAAACACAATGAAAGGGTGAAAGGCACAGTATATGAATCAATTGTCATCATTTTTCCAAATGCTCTCCCAAGACCTCGAGCCAAGGGAAAAAAGGGCTGGGCAGTCATATAGGACACTTTCTCTGTCTGTACTGACCAAAATGGTCTATGGTTATGTAAAATTGCATTCCAAGTGGCCTCATTGTTATCTCTAGGTAGATCAACAGGTTTTGCTAAAAAGACTGGGGAAAAAAAATTGACTAGAGATTTTTTTTTCTGACCTCATTTTCTTCACCATCACACAAGTTACCTAATTCCTAGACTTAGCTTCTTCTCTATTAGATAACTTGTTTTTAGGGTCAACTACTTCTCCATTTTAGTCACATTATCTGGTTTCTAATCTTAGCTACTTCCCTATCGGCCAAGTCAATCTTCCTGATACTGAGCTACGGAAATGGTGTTTGATAAGCCAATACAAAGTTACTGTGAACATTAAATAAGGTAGAGAAGGGAGGAGTACTTTGAAACATGTGAAGTGCTATACAAATACAAAGATATCTCAGGTAGGCATCTCACAGTCAACCACGACCCTAAATTTTCCCTTACTGTATTCAATATAATTTTTTTAACAATCTTAATACATTACCTATTAAACATATCTTTCAGATATGTTTCTTTCTATTGTTATTATTACCATTTAAGTGCAAGATGCCATTATTTCTTGCTGGGGCTACTGTGGCATCTCCTAGCACATTTTCCTATTTCAAATTTCATTTCCTTCTTACACCATCCATCCTCTGCCCTATTGCCAAATTTGTTCTCTCAAAGAACAAATTTTATTATGATTAATCCCCACTATAAGACTCTTTTGATTCATCGTTGCTTGGAGAATATAATTCAAATCCCTTAGATGATGAACAAAGCTTCACTATCTTAAATTCACCCTTCCAGTGTCATTTTCCTCCAATTCCACTCCTGTACTTTGTACTCCTATTAGACCGCATACTCCTTGTCTTTACATACTATACTTCCTCTTATATTCTCATTCATGTTTCAAGACCCAAACAAATGCCATTTCCTCTGTGCAATGTTTGCTGACAATTCTATGAAGATAGTCATCCTGTTTGTCCCATCCAAACTCTGTCCATAACTTTATTATTTTTTCTCACTGTATTATAATTATTAGTTTACAAAACCAAGGGTGCCATCAGACAGTGACTACTGACAGGCTCATACTGCGTCATATTTATCTTTGTCTACCCAGTGACTTGTCCCTCAATAGATGTTTAGGGGAAAAAGCATCATTTTTCAATTAGAGAAACATAACAGCAAACTAATTCTACTTATAACCTTGATTGGGTTCCAAGAGGTGGGGGTAGGTCAGTGAAATTAGAAAGAAAGAAATATATTTAAAATCCTTCCTGAGACTTTGATTAATAAAAAAAAAAATCATGCTTTTAGTCAAATTATATTAAGACGTTGTTTCACACAGTGTTGCAGTAACAAAGACCTCAAAATCACAGAGGCCTATAAAAACACGGGTTTGTTTTTGCTCACACTACATTTCCATACAGGTTAGCTCCATGTTATCTTTATTTCAGAATTTAGGCTGAAGGAGGACCTCCCATGTGGATGATTCCAGCTGTATTTCAGAAGAAAAAGAGATGGCAGAGCCAAGGTTAGCTCTTGAACCTTCTGCTAGGAAGGGGCATGGGTTAGCCAAAGTGAGTTACATGGCTCAGCCTGAGCTCAGTAGGCAGGGAAGGATAGTTTGAACAGAAGGCAATCTGCCAAAGACACTATTGAAGGTAAACAGATATGTAATTGTCACTACCATGTGAAGACCTCTAGAACAGTTTCCTCTCGATAGGCGCTAAGAAAACACCTCACTAACATGATTACAGCCATCTGTGATTTTTTGAGTCTAGCTTAAGTTGGAAAATTTCAAAGAAAAAAAATACTGTAAAGTTTTCACATCTATTAATTTTATATTAATTATAGAGTGTGATGGAACACAAAAAGTATAGTATTTCTTGTGTGGCAAGGTTCTGGCTGATGGAAGCATAGAACCAATGAAATTGAGGGAAAATCTATTAGGCATGGTGGATTTTTTAAAATATAAAAACATCTTGATTTTTAAAGACTGAGACTTTACCTGGCTTTAGATTTGTCCCAAGGGGGGAAAAAACTTGCATTAAAACACTTTTTAAGTTCATCATGTCACCAAGAAAAAGAACCCATATATATGCCCATAGAAATAATTTGGTGAAGCCACAATGTTTTTTTGAAGTTGTGTTCTTATCAAATGATATCAACGCTACAAGAAATTCTGACATTTCTTTAAGATTTCCCTTTTGCATGTAACCTAATGAAAATAGATACCTCTATTTGCATAGCCAACTCTTATTGCAGTTTATTATTATCAAGGAAGAATTCCTACTTTGTGAACTCTTTGTAGAATCTGCAGAGTCAATGTCTTTAACATGGTGAAAAATTTCTTTGCCAAATAAACTTTCAGGCGATTAAAAATCTTGGCACTCTGGGCTCGGATGGAGCATCTGTGACGCTTGGCAACACATCTGGTTCAACTGCTTTGGTGAAGAAACATGCTCCTCATCTCAGCATACAGTGGTGTCAGCCGGTGTCAACGACTCTGCCAGCGATCCTGAAAAAATCGTGTCTATTTCTACGAATGTTGTCAACCTTCTGAGAGCCAGGGCTGACATGCTGCTATTTCAAGAGGTTTCGTCAAGAAATGGGAGGGAATATGAGAGAAAGTTCACTGCTGCAATACAGAAGTTAACTAGATTTCCAGAGGACTTGTCTTGAAACATTTGGTTGATCTTCAAATGAAAGTTCCGCATTTTTGAAGCAAAGGAAATCCAGTTGTTAGAGTAACCCAAAAGGAGAAAGCCCACTCATAGTTTGCTATACTTGATTGATATTCTTGCCAGATTATCTAGGTGAATCTTTCTATTTAAATTCTTTTAGCTCCATTGATATTCTGAACGGCACGTCTGAGGCAGACATCTACCTGAACAATTCTAGGCTGGATAAGTGCTTCTGTAAATGAAGGCGTGGCAAAGCTTGCCAATTTGTTTACAGATAGAAATCCAAAGACAGATAGAATCATTAGATATAACACTTTGATAGCTAATTCTTCCTCCAGTGACCTTAATGTGGAACCATGAATATTTCACCCTTTATTTTTTTTTAAATGAAGCACTGATAATGCAGACTTTTCAAAAGATGACCTCATTGATACAATATGAATGCAACAAGGATTCTAGAGGACTCCAGGGATCCCACTACGCCCACCTGCATCTCAAAAAGCCACAGCAGCTCTCATTTTGTCTCTTACCATTTTCTTGTGCCAAGTCAGTGTTTTAAACCCTTACTGCCATGAAGCTAAAAAGTCGTAGTCACACAGATGTCAAAAATAACAAGCCTTTTGCTGTGTCAAAAACCACTCCATAATTTCAATATCAAAGCCAAACATCAGCCTTCTTGTAGAGGCTTACTTTTGAGATGAATTAAACTTGATTTTTTTCTTGCAAAATTTGCATTTATCTCAGGTGTTTGAGGAAAACAAGCATTAATGTCAAGAGGAAGGTGGTGAGAGCAATAGATATGACTTTATCCAGATCCTTTGTAGTCTCTGTAAAATAATTCAATCTCCATTACCAAAAATAGTATAAAAAAGTTTTTTTGTATATATGTGTTTATGTGTATTATTCTGGGGAGAAAGTCTACAGCTTTCTTCAGATTCTTAAAGTGTCTGCAACCTATAAAAGGTTAATACCCTGTGCCCCGGTGCTTTGTAGAGTGAAGCATTTTAAGAACTGAAACAAATGTTGTGAGGAAGTGAAATTCTTCTGTTGAAAATGATGCTAACCATGCCTTGGTGCTCCACTAGCCAATTAATAAAACAAGCTACTAAATAGGAAAGGAACCAGCTGTCCTAGAGATGGGCACTAACCCACTCTCATTTTTGAACGAGCTTTTCTGAAATAAAAACTGAGGCAATTTGGATAAAAACAATTGATTTCAGTTTACATGATGAGTGAAGAATCTGCAGCCCTATTTATGTAAAAAAGTAGGACTAATAAGGAAAAATTAGGAGATCGGAGGTAGTGCTTTAAAATACAGTATTTTCTTGAGGAGTATAATGAATGTAGTTGAAAGCATCTGTATTAGTTCCTATTGCTGCTGTAATGAATTACCATAAACCCAGGGGTTTAAAAGACACAAATTTATTATTGTACAGTTCTGCAGTTCAGAAGTTTGAAATGGGTCTCACTAGGCTAAAATTAAGGTGTGGGCATGGCTGCATTTCCTTTTGGAGACTACCCACATTTCTTGGCTTGAGGCCCTCCACCTTCACCAAAGACAATATAACAGGTCATCACCCCCTCACCCTACCCTCAGTCAGTTTGTGTTTTAATGATGCTAATGCTTGAGCCTTGACCACATACTAGGCAGTGGGTACTGTACAGCCATTGCTTCTGATTTCTGGGTCTTCAAGTTTTCCTTGTGCTTGTTGAACCTGCTATGCAGGGCCTGTACTTTCTTGGCCCACAGATACTGGAGCTTGTAGAATTTCCTGGGGTTCTCTGAGTCTGTTTAATGACCATGAGAACAAGGGCAATGGACTTGCAGACAATTCAGATCTTGGAGAGTTTACGCCCTGTGACTCCTGTTATTTGGTGACATACTTCTGGGGAGACCTTCACCTTCTGGTCATCTGGAGTTTTCAGCAGATCTTCCTTGCCCTGAAGGTCTTGGAGTATAGGTTTTGGTCATAGTCGTGCAAGCAGCCACCAGCTGGCACATACTCTGATGGCCTCTTCCACTTTTAAGGATACTTGTTTTATTGAGCCCAGACAATCCAGGATAATCTTCCTACTGTGAGGTCAGCTCATTAGCCATCTTCATCCAATCTGCTACCTCAATGCTTCTTTGCCAGTTCCCAGGTTTCAGAGATTAGGGTGAAGATATCTTTAAGGGGCTATTATTCTGCCTATCACATGCCCCTTAGTCAGTTTAGTGGGAAAGGGCTGAAAGTGCAAGGAAACCGTGAGAAGTGGAAACCAGAATTAAACAGTCCCTGGCTGGGACGGAGAGTATGTTCCCTGATTATGCTACCAAAATACTTAAAAATCGTGCCTGAGGTAATTTGTATCTGTACTTTGATTTTTTTCCTCCCTGGAAAACCTAGTCTTAAGGAAGGGTAAAGATACCGAGCTTGGAAACCCCAAGTGTTAGCTCTGGTTCTGCCACTAACCTTTGACAATTCACTTAAGTTTGGCTGAACCAGTTTCCTCATTTAAAAATAACATTTAATTAGGAGTGGCATGGAGAGGCTGGACTGGGATACACTGAATGTCAGGGGCTGCTCAGAAGGTGGATATTCCAAGATCTCCGTGAGTTCTACTGGTCTGACAAGAGAGTCCTGGGATGAGAATCAACAACTGCCTGTTATGCAAGAGGGTCATAATCCCAGACTTCTGCTAAGGAATCTGTCACACCACCTGTCAATCGAATCCCAATCCTCCAGGAAACCTCCCCTGATGCACTGGTCAGAATCACAGTGCTGTGAGACTCTTCCTGGGGACCCAGGTGTGGTGGATGGACTCCGGCCCAAGGACTGTGCAGAGGCAGCACTAGCAGAGGTCAGAATGGGGGTGTGACCTGCTCAGGTGCAGGCAAAACGCCTACCGCCCTCCAGGAGGCAGAAGGCCATGGGGCAGTGAGAGCAACCTTCTGACACCTGTTAGGTATCCTCCAAGGTTAATGTTGCTGTGATTCTAGATTACATAGAGAATGTTTCTACTGTCTTGAGGTCACTGGGCTATCAGCTCAAGGGTCTAAGCACCAACAGGTCCCTAAAAGGAGGAATAGACCTGTTCCCTTTTTTGCCAATTTTATTCTTATTTGCACTTTTCCCCAGAAGGAGACAACGTGAGAAAGAGCCCACCAGGTGGATTGCATGTCCAAGCACCCCTTATCCCAGAGCAGAATTAGGTAATAACGCAAGTAGAACAAACTGTACTATGACTTCAAAATATACCTCAGATTATACCTTTGATATGAGACATTTCCTATAATCTTTGAAAGGACATTGTTAAACACTCAGGCTTTCCTAATTTGTTTATTGTAGAATAGGTATGTCACAGCCTAGCAATATATACATACAAGGAGCACAAAGACTGTTCCACCTTTGTTCTAGAATACAGGTGGGTCTATATGGCTGTAGTAAGCAAAATTATGAGATGACTGCCAAGAGTCCCATCTCCTAGTGTATATGTCCTGTATAATCCACTTCCCTTGTGTGTGAGGGGATTTAGGAATATTACAGGATAGTCATTCCCCTAAGTTATACTACATGGCACAGCTGACTTTTAAAAAGGGAGATAATCTTTGATGCGCCTGACCTAATCAGGTGAGCCCTAAAGAGGGACTATGCTCTTCTGAAGTGTGAGAGAGATTTGATATACGGGGAATTTCTCCATTGATGGATATAAAGATAAAGGGGGCCATGGAAAGTGGCTACTAAGAAAGGAAAGCCAACAAGAAAACAAGGGCTTCAGTCTTCTAACTACAAGGAAGAGAATTCTACCAACAAACTGAATGGGTTTGGAAGTGGATTCTAGAGGCAGAGCCTCTAAATGAGAATTCAGTTTGACTGATAACCATGAATGTGAGACTGAGCAGAGAACCCAGTTGAATCATGCCTGGACTTCTGACCTACGGAACTGAGAGCTAATAAATATGCATTGTGTTAAGCCTCTAAGTTTGTGGCAATTTGTGATGCAACAATAGAAAACTGATGACCTGATACAATGATATTTTAGTTAAACGTGAGTTAGGCTATTTTTAAAGAAATATTTTTCTTGTCTCCTATGTCCCTAGCTTTCGCCAAAGTTTTGATCGATTTCCCCACCATGCAGTTATTTCACTGACTATAACTAGAAAATGCCATTTCTCAGATTAAATCTTCTTTCATATCACATTATCTTATCTCATATTAGAGGGATATCTCTTTTTTTCTCCTTCACAGTTGATTTGAGATGCAGAGACGTATGCATTTTGGGTATATACTAGCTTACGGCGGGAGAATCAAACTCGAAAACACAGATTTCAAGAATTAAAGCAATATGTGTATTTTGAAGTAGCTCAGATATTTTATTTGCTACATCTAGTCAGTAACCCTGGCATAACACTTGAAGAAAATGGAGAAGCAATGTAAGCATAAATGGCTGGATATTTTAATACACTGTACCAATAAACATTACTAGAATACCATGCATTTGAATCCATGTTTTTCTTGAGGAAAACCTGCATCCTATCTTCTGCTTCCTGATATTGCAGCTGGATTTATTACAAGGGTAGGACACATCATGGGAAGCATGCCTAAACTTTTTAAGCTAAAAACGAGAACTGATCTTCATTAATTATATGTCTAGATTATGCAGATTGACCACTATATTACATACAACACGGTGAAAAACATTATTATTGGGCTCATTGATAGCTCCACGTAAGTAATTTAGCTCTAAGCCTTATTTAGCACAAAGGCAGGATTGGTATCAGGTCAAAAAATCAGATCAAACTGTGACTGTGTGGTTGATGGCTGAAAAGTGCTCTACAACAAAGGGAACTGAGAATGCAGTGTCTTTTGAACATTTAATTCAGGAAAAATTTCATCTCTAGCACAGCTTAATGTGGTGCTACTATATAATGCAGATAAACAAAAATAAGAAAGTCAGTGATTCATAACTAAGAATCGCCATTTAAAAATCAATTCTCTACCTTTGTGAAAACCATAGAATTGGATTAAGAGACAAGCCACCGAATTTTAGATTTAAGCAAATGTCAACAATGGATTCTGGAATGAAGGATAAGTCTAAGGATCCTAAACTCTGACCTGAATAATAGTTAGCTGTTGTAGTAAAAAAAAAAGAAGAAGAAAAAAAGAACTCACACACACAAAAATACTCAAAAAACCCTAATTTGCAAAACCTCAAGATCTGGGGGTCCAAGTAAATCATGACTTAGCTTTTACCAACTTTAACCAAAGTCTTCCCAGGTTCTAAAGTCGGCACTAAAGAAAAGCTATTATAAAAATATTATATTAAATAATTATAATCTTTGTCTTCTTCAACTTCTTATACCATTTATATAATTTTGTTGAGGGAAAACACCCCAAGCTTAAATGAAATAAACGACTTCAGTTTATGCCCACACGGACCTTGTCAAGTAGCCAATGACTTGCCCTTTCATTGTGAGTGACTAATATCAATGCTGGCTCTAAAAAAGAAAGACACTTTTCATAATCACCCAACAATCTGCTAAGTGAAAACATATGGATAGGCTTAGGCAAAACCTGCCGGGGTCTTTGCTGAATGGAAAACAGGTGCTTTCATTCTGTGCCACGTAATACCCCATTTACCCCCAAGTCCAAAGGTTATAGGACTAATAGCTGCCTTGTGGTAATCAGGGAAAGCCAAGACACTAGCCCTGGTGAAACATCTGGGACATATTTTACATACTTGCAACATATGCTTCAGGTTCAATTAAAGTGAGGCTTTGGCACATTTATTAATCTTTTTTACTTTTATCCTATAAGGGGACCTACTGACCTGACCCCACTATTATACCATATGAGAAAACAGAGAAATAATGAGAGCTAGAGGGTCAGTACCTGCTAGTATGGCAAAAAACACATTTGTTTTCTCATGAAATTCCATTACGCATGACTCTATACACAAACTTTAAATAGAGTAACCAGTGAATTTTTTAAAGTAGGAAATTACCCTTCTGCTATTTGGACACACTGATAGCCTAGGCTTACAACGTTTACCACTGTGAAAGTCAGTCAGAGATAGAAGCTGGTATACAGAAACCTGAAGGATCCTTTCATAGTTCCATTTCTCATAGTAAAAACTTCATATTTCAAAACGTCCACTCTAAGATTCTTCCCTTTATTATGCAAGTCTGTAAAGTCTATTCTAAATTATTAACTTTGAGATTTTTCTTTTGTTCAGATATGATTTTTATGCTATCAATTGCATTATGAGTAAAGAAGAAAAACATATATCATTCAAATTAAGGCTGGATTTATGAAAACCAGCTCACAACCTTTTCATGTGGAAAACACAGTTTGTTGGTATCCTATGCAGAAGTACACAGTTGAATTCACACAGTAATTCAAGCACTCCCTTTCAATTAACTTTGGCAACTAGATCTGAAAATGTGTTAGAAAGGGGGTGTCAGTTTCGGATAACCAAACACTAGATTACAAAGATTCCACTCCAGAGATTTGGTGTTGTTTCTACCATGGCATGTGCTACTTGTCATTTATTTTTTGGTGAGCTGGTTAAACAGGTGTGCTGTTGGTTTCCCGCTTCTAACATTCTATTAAAAAAAACGACCATAAATTGGAGAATACTGGTATACAATATCAACAAGCTGGCTAAAAAAATACAGGACGACTTCGAGTAGGGGCACCGAAGTCATAGAAGTGTTAGACTTCACCAAGGGTTTCCACTTATTAACATTTCTGGGGGAACGCCCGCTGCCAGAATGGATCTTTATGGTGACTTTAATAATAAGGCAGCAACAAGAAAGGGAAAATGGCCATAAATGGATGGCAGTTCAGTGTTTATCAGCGGAGAAATGATGATTCAGAGCTGGCATGTTGAGTTAAAGTACAAGCTCTCTATAGCTCTACAACTGACCTTAACAATAAATCATATCATTTATTGCCAGAAGTGTATGCTCATGTTATTTAACATTAAAAACAAACACATATGTGTTTCTGCAGGAAAGAGATTTTGTTAGTTTATGTTTGATCATGTCACTAATAACTAAATGATGTACGGAAGAAAAATTTCACATAAAAGCTGTATCAATTCAAAGTGTGTGAAATAGCATTAGAAGAGTGTGTGTGTGTTTCTGTTTTCCTTTTAGCGCTGAATATTAGAAAAAAATATCACTTGGGAGGTTAACTAATCACTATGAATTTTTTTTTTTGACATTTGCAATGCTTGCTTTCAGTACACAAATTCTTATACTGGAATATAACTGTACATCTCTACTGGAATCAAAGGTCAAGGGCATAAACTAAGATACACTGTTTTTCTCCTTTCTTCAAACAATTTCACTGCTTTACTATAACAGAATTCAGATAAATTACAGTGAAGGTCAAAATCTGGTTTCACATGCCGAACGATGTAGAAATAATGCATGACAGTCTCTCTCCCCCTCCCAATCTGATCCTAGTACGTAGATTTTACATCTAGAAATGCCCAAGGATGATGATAAACCAGCATCACTAGCCTCCTTGCCATAGAAAGCTGTTGTTACCATCCCAGCAGCTGCTGCAGTAGTGCAAGGTCATTCTAATTCCTCCTCCAGTTGTTCCTCTCTCCCCCAGGGGACAACCCGTCTGAGAAACTAGCTGTTATTTACTGTGGTCAACATCCCCAAGCCAACCAGCAATTGAAAATCAAGCCTCCCTGAACAGACTTCTCTGACCTAGGAGACACAGGGCCATTCCAAGTCAAGTCTAGGCAAAGGGCAGTGAGCATGGGGATTATTTAAATGCCCTCTAGAGCCCTATGCATACATGTTCTTTTGCTGAGCAATTCTTCGAAAATTACAGATGACAACATCCATGTTCAACTCCTGCAGCCTGCTGTTTTTTCTCTTCTCTCCCCCCCCCCCCCGCCAAAGTGTAGCTCGATTTGTAATACTCAAAATAGGACAAATTTTTGCCCTTCAGAAACAGTTGTCACTGCCGTTATCTTCACGAGAGCTATCAAGTTCCAGACAAGCTGAATTATTTTTTTGTTCCTGGCAGAAAAATATTTGACCCAGCCCTGGACAAAAGCGAAGAGGATTTATAGCCCTCTCTCCCTCTTTGCAACATGCAGTGCCATTGTTAGGATGATAAACAGCACTGTCCAATTTTCTGGACTCAAACACTTCAACTCCTTTTTTAACTGTCTATGAAAACAGTGTCATGTCTACATTTCCCCATCCCCAGGTACCCAAGTGCTGGGAAAGATAATTACCTTGTCATCTTTGTCATCTTCTTCTTCCTCGTCCTCTAGCATGTCCTCCACTACCTGCAGACAGAAACAGAAGTCGTTTTCATGCTCTTAAAGGAGACAATTTTGTTCTGTCATTTTGAACCTTTTGGAAATGAAAACTTTATTAACATTTGAAACAGACGCACTGAGAGAGACTATTTGATCTAGCGATAGCGATAAGGAAAATGCTATGCCTTTAATTGATTAAAACCAGGGAACTGAATCTCAGTCAGGGAAACCCTATTTGTGTGAAATATTCTGTGACAACCTAAAAGAATTTGAAATATGCATAAGGTAAACGAACATTAATTTGAGGGATGCTTTAAATCAGGAAATTTCTTTTTTATCTTCTCTGCTGTCTATATCAACGAGGCACTTTAAATTTGGAGCTAGATAACTAAGCAGAAAACAGCTCTGTTCTTTCTAATTTACTTATCACTAAACTCTACAGTAAAGAACTCTGTCTGTTCATTGATTCATGCTGGTGGTCTATGGCATCAAACTAAGAATATTGTTCATAGCTCCAATTTTAATTCTTACTTACATCAACTCTTGAATATCTCTGTATTACTTTTTGATTTTGTAGATTACTTGAAGCACTGATTTTAATTCTCTGTGATTTTACACAAAAATTACGTTATGAGAATGGACTTTATTGAAAGAAAATTAGACATGCATTCAATAATCAAATGTGTATAATATATAGGTGGATATGCATGCATGTATTTTTTAATGGCTCCTAGTTTATCTGCTTTAGCAGAATGAAAGTCATTTTGGATTTGCCAAATAATTTCCCCTTGCCTCAATCAATATATAACTTCAGCCATTATGAATAGAACTTTACCCTGTTTCATGTGTTGTATTATGGTTTTATATGCCTACACACACACACACACACACACACACACACAGAGTAAAAAAAAAAAAACTTCATGAAAACCAAAATTTTTTTTTTAAATTAGGGGTGTTATTTTTCAGGTAACTGCCAACTTATAATCTTATTTATGTCATTTGATATAATGTCTAATTCTTGTGGTGTTTGCACTTTTTAAAAAAATCCAGCCTGCATCTATATCTCTGAATAAACTAAAAAACCCCCCACAGTTATCAAACACTTTTAAAGCCTTTCTCCCAGAATGCATAACTTTAGAAGACAACGAGCCTTTCTTTCATGTGGCTTTACAATACAGACTAAAATATGCTTAATGAGTGAAAACAATAACTAAGACTGTATTATGCAAAGAGTTACATACACTGATAGAACATGTCAGGACTCTCAGTTATTCTAACTTTTCTCAAATATTCTAAAAGCATTAGCTGATTTAAAAAAAAATAGCCCAAACACCTGAACTGATATATGAACAAAAGCATCTGACAACCTGTAGGATTGTTCCTAATTTAATGTTATACTTGAAATCTTGTATTGTATGGTAGAATTTTGTGGTCTTTCATTTGGACATTCAGCATTTCAAAAGAACCACAGTAGCACAGTGTGCTGTTTCCAATATCTGGTGAGAGTTTACACTTATTTTGGGAAAATATAAAGCAATTCAGCTTCAGCCAGGAAGGATTCTTGCCTGTCTATAACTATATTCAACCATGCCATAAGCATCTACTATTACCCCCTTGTCTAAGGAACATGGTGCTAAGTACTGCAGGAATACAAAATGATTAACAGAGATGATTCATCTATAGTCGTGTCAGCCCCCAAGAGGCTTATAATCCAGTAGAATTTAAATGGGGACCCTCAGATAATTTTTCATATTGAGTTTTAATTTTCTGAAATGTTGAAGTATTCACGTCCTAAGTATAGAGACAACAACAGTAACAATGTATAATTGAGGTGCTATATGCCAGTCTATTCCAAATTGGGCTATTTGTGATAGCGGTTTGAACAGGAAAAGTGACAACAATATTTCAGTATTGCGTTGCATCAAAAGAATTCACCTAACACAAGTAACTGAACTAAAACTCAAACCCAGACTGTAGGACAGCAAATAGTGAGTTTTAAACCTCTAACCATTTAAAAAAAAAAGATTAAAAAATTCGCCTAACCCTCACAAGATTTTTAAAAATGGTTATAATTTTGTATCGCTAATAAAATGATATTTAAAATTTTAGACTTTGGTAAAGGAATTTTAAGATTGGTCATTGTCTATTTTAATTTTTAAATAAAAATTACATATATTTAAGGCATACAAAATGATAATTTGATATACATTAAGTAATTTTTGCTAAAATTGCCCATGCAAAGTCATTTATCAAACACAAAGAAAATGAAAAATGAATACTAAACAATCTTTTTCAACTCCAAACAACTTTTTTTTTAGTTGTTATTAAGAATGTATTACATGTCTCCCCTCTTCAGTACTTATTACCATACTGCAGGTGCTAGGAAGGCAGAATGGTGCTGAATTGTGCCTAGCAGATTGCAAGTACATGGTGGGTATCCAAGAAATATTTATCGATAAAGTGAATAGATGAATGCATCATCTCTTCTTCATATCCTTATACACACTTTTTGGTAAAGTGCTTACCATGTATCTCACAGAACTAAATTAGCTCACCTGTAAAAACTTATACCTGATAAATGATGCAGATTAATAAAAGCAAATATTCAAACACTTGTCAGGAAACAGAAACCATAAATATTTAACCCTTATTTTTAAATTTAGAGATCACCACTATCTTCAAGTTGATTTTCAAAAATTCAAAATATTATCGAACCATAAAATATATCAATAGCTTAATTTACACATTTTAGAAATCAGTTACGGATCTTATGTTCAAGAGTGATTAAAAATGGTCTACAGAATCAGGCTCTTCATTTGTGAAACCCAAACTGTTCTTACCCTTTGCAAGCGGGTAATTGGCTATGCACAATTGCTCCACAAATGTGCGGCCAGACCACCCAATACAACCATTTGCTTTTACATTTGGCAGAAAAGTGTTGTGTTAGCGAGAGGCCTTTGTGTTGTGTTTTAGTACTCTAGTGAGGGCTTTCCCCTCCTCCAGTGCCTTTTTAATGTTACATCATAAACATCTACAAGTGAGGATTTATAATACGGATGGTTTCCTACGGATGCATTTAAGCTGCTATCCCACTATTATATTTTGCTCAGGTGACGCTTAAGGTGGCTGGGAAAATGGAGATAATAATAGCACCTATCCTATATGTTGATTAAGGATCCAATGAGATAATGTTTTCAAAGTGCTCAGCACAGTTCTTGTATGGAAGTAAATACTCAAAAGTGTTAACTATTAATAAAAATGACTTCAATTTAACAACATTTTAAACATCAAATTTTGGAAATTAAACTATATATTTTTTTTCTGGGCAAAATCTTCAGTGTTCTTAATGACAAACAAAATTCCAATTCCCATTTCACAGACATTAAGAAACACATAGAGGGGCACAAGTTGAGGCATGGATAAAGATTCCCAATTAAAATGATAATGCTTTCACAACTAATTTTCAGGCTTTAACGGTCCAATAAAATAGATGGCTTTGAAGGCAAGTGTCTCAGAAGCTGGGCTGGGCTCTAAGATGTAAGCCCTGGTCAAATGCAATGAATGTAGAAACTACACACTGAGCTTTTAAAAACAAACTGTATATATCACTGAAGTGCATTTAGTGACTGCACAAAATCACAACCTTTCCCGGAGAACTCAAATAACACCTACTATTTAGAGAGTGCTGGAATTTAACACTTAACTAAGGAAAAAAAATAAAGGAGTCCGAATGTCAAATTCCAGCTCTTTCCTCTTCAAATAAAACCAAAGAAGGACTACTTAGTTTTGTTTTCAAATATACAAAGTCCAGTAGCCCAAACATTTGTCAGCAATAATTTACTAACAATACAAATATATAGTATCTTCTTGAATAAGAAAAAATGCATGTGTTAGAAAACATACATTTTTACAATTTTTTTTTCTTGAAGTGGAGTATCTTAGATCAGCTCTAGAATTCTCTTTCCAAATTATGCTTTCTGATACCTTGCTTGAAAGCAAGTAGTATTAATCAAACAAAGGAAGGGCACTAGGGAAATCAGAAAGATGTAATGCAAGCAGTTAAAAGTGACATGACCTTCTGTAATGTCGCTCGTCACAGACTTATATGCCACACACTGGAGGAAGGTCTTGAAAGAAACTGATTCTTGGTACTATTCCTTGAATGTAATACTAATAAAGACGACATTTTAAAAAACACATGTAGACAGCCCAAATGCAGCATGCCAGCTACATTACCACTGAAGAATAAGCAGTTAACATTATTTTTAAAAGCATAATATTTCTTCTTTTCTATTCCATATTTGAACATTTGTCATTCACATTTAAAAATCTATTTTCAAAATAGAGCAAAATTACATCTGTAGAATCTATATATTTTATATTGTTATATAGCTTTTTAAATATGACTTTTAATTAAAATTCAATACAACTAAATGCTTATGATTTGCAAGGAAATAAAATTTTACCTGGGTGAAAATGATAATAATGTTATTGGTAATCTGAATAAAAATATGACAACATGCTTATAATTATTCCACCAGACAAAGATGTGTAAGTTAGAGGACCAGGAGGATGCAGAAAAGGAAGACCAAGAGAGTGAAAGGATGAGAAAAAGTGAATCCAGGTAAACTTCATTATTAAAATTATCATGACAGTGGATACTACTTATAGCTTTTTAATACCAGTTCAGAGTGCATGTTTTAAAACTAAAGTGACAAAAGGGGGTTAAAAGTTCCCTGAATAATTCTTAAAACACTTCATATTATGATTTTCCCAGGGATAAAGTATTCCATTAATTTGCATCCATTTAAACAAAAAGGAACCATTTATGCTACCCTCGTATGGAGTCCCACAAAGCCAAAACCCCTCCGGAGCCAATGCTGACGCAAACCAGCATCTTTCATGTTTACTTTTTTCCTCAGAAATAACCTTTGAATTAAGTAGATGTTTTGCTATATTCAGAATGAATAGTTGCACAATTCAAATTACTTTACTCAAACACAGTTTTTTAAAAAGGACACATTTAAATTAAGAGATCACTGCTGTCCAGATGTGCAACTGTGATGTTAAAAAAATTAAACTGGCACAAAAGAAAGAAGTTTCATATTTAATTTCATACTCATAGAACATTCAGGTGCTATCTGGATACACAACAAACTAAATGCCTATTTGCATCCTAGAGATACAGAAGAATTTGGCGACAGCAGTATTCTTCGACATGGCCTGGAGTTCCTTTATACCATTTTGTATGTGCATAAACCAAGTAGAACATGCATTTGTGTGCCAATGGATTGATTACATGTGTAAGCATCTTATGACATTTTTGAAAGCCTCAGAATTGTAAAGATGCATATAATCACTCAGATTATTTCAGATCACTTGGAAGCACTAGACATCAGGCTGAAGACTTTTGTGGTCAATAAGATCATTATAGGTGAACTTGTGCTGTCATTTTCACAACACACTCCTGCCTCTCACATGATTTTTGAGGAAAAAAAAAACTTTTGCAAAATGAATGGCACAATTCAACTATACACATAATTTACTTCACATCTGAAAAAATAATAAGACCCATAAATGGGTCTGGGATGTACTGTTTCCTCTAGTCAATCTCAAAAAACAACTGCACGTACGACGGCTGCTTAGTCTGATTCACACTATTAAGGATTTGACCTTGGAGTATTTCAGCTACCGTAGTCATCAAGATAACTGAACCACTAGATGTAATAATAATTAGTGTGATAGACTTGCCAGTGAGGCTGAATATATTGAGATACAAAAGACGGCAGACTAAAAAGAAAAGCATTATTACTTACTGCTAAAAGACTTCCTGATTTTTACAGAGACACTCAAATACAATTATTTCTCCTTACAGAATGCATTTCCTTGGCTCATTCTGGGAAGTGCCATGTTGTAATTTAGTCTGATTCTTAATAGGAAATGTGGCTTTAATGTGGCTATCAGATGACTTTTGATGCATGCCACTGATTACATACAGCCTGTATTCTGCATCAACAACAGCACTCTTATTTGTAGTATAATATGCTTTGCTGTAAGGTGCAAGGACAGTAAATTTACTTTACTGGCCAAGAGTATGTAACCTTTTATTTTTTTAACTGTCAACTTAATATGCAGAAAAACCCCTTCCATTAAGGAAGGCTAAATATAATATAAATTCTATAATCAGTATAAGCATCTTAAATAAATTTTCTTCTCATAGTTCCTTCTTAGTATTCTTAAATGTTCATTCTTATACTTACACAAAGCACTGTGCACAGAATTCTTGCGTTTATTTGAACTATGTCTCCATCTAAAGGCTTCACAATGTACTGTATTTTTGCTTGCAGGAAAAATTCTAATCTTGGGTGTCTTTAGGATATTGTATATTAATTTGATTCAGTAGGGAAAAATAGGTCAACTATTAACCTATAATATGCTTTTTAAATAATAATACTTTCTCAAAGCTATATTATTTGTCAGGTTAAAAAGGGGTATACAAGGGCCAAAAAAATGAATTGTTTAATGTGCTTTGCAAATGAAATTAAAAGATAACTATTAGACTTACAATTACTGTTTTATAAAAATGAATATTTTCAAAGCAAAACATTTTTGTCCATTAATAATCAGTTTTTAAATTTAAAAAATTATGTACTTAAGCCTTTCGATATAAATCCAAATTTCCATTCCAGAACCGCAAATTTGCAACAAGAAAGGCATAATTTTAAATGTTTCAAATTTTAAAAACAAACTAAGGAATTTTTTCTTTTTATGTATCCAATAGAGAGTCCACATTATCTATTTAAAATATTTTTTTGCAAAGCAAGAAGGAGCTGCTCTGACCTCTGTGAAAGAGCTATGTCCTCCAATCTTCTCAGAAATGTACTTTGATCTAACCCTATCAGATATGTTTGGGAGCATTAAAGCCACAATAGGCAAAAAGTTCTTTTTTCAGGTAAATGTAGAGTTCATCACATGTAATATACCCTTTTAGAATATTAGGGGCCTTTAAAGAATAGAATTTAAAAACAAAAAAAATATATCATTTATCTTAGAGATTAATGTTAACAAACTTTTGGACCACACTGTTCTGGTTAGGTTTGATTCACTTTTTACAAAAATTCGCAGCTACTGCCTAGTCAAAGCAATATATTGGTAGTAGTGGAGGGAGTGAGGAGAATAGGCGGACGTTTGAAGAGAAAAATATTCTGATGGTAATTTGATTTTTTAATTTTCTTTTTCTTGTGCCTAGAATATTTTGAGGCCTAACTAAGAACAGTGTCAGAAAATCTAACTTTAAAAAGGAACATGTATTAAATGCCAAAGAAAATCTTATAGTCAGAAAACTTCAAGTTTTTTTCTTTCATTATATCCCTTTTCTATAAATAATAATGAGAAAAATACTTTTTATCTTTTTTTATAAAGAATAATCACCTCACAAAAGACAGCCTTTATGGATTCAGACCTACATTTGAACTGGAAAGAATGTCTGTGGTGAATGGTGAATTGTAGCATAAAAGCCTGAATGAAAAAAGAATGTTCACGAAACCTCACACAGAACCTCCGGAACCATTTTATCATGAGCTTCCCACAATGTAACACAAGAGCTCTATATTCTAGGAAAAGCTGGCCTGGTTCGCTTATCATTTCGGCTTTATGTAGTATACTGGGTGATTGCTAAATGAGTGCATAATGCATTTATAATATTTATAGTACCAACATTTAGTTAAATAACCTTAATGTAAGATTTATGTTGATTTTTTTTATTTCTCATTTAAGGGCAAATTATGAAGAGCATGTTTCATAAAGATAATTCTCCATTTAAATTCATCAGTCCATTAAATATTAAAATTATGTTTCTGATGCAATTGAGAACAAATTTGTCCAGCTTCAGTGATTATTTGCACTCATAAAAATTAGGCTTGATTAATAAAATTTAAATGCTTGATTAAGTTGACATTTTCATGTTCTATTCTGATTTATTAAAATTAGTCCCTGTGCCCAGGCCTGGTAGGCTAGTGTAGGTTTACCTTTTCCCTTCTCTTAGTCGACATCCAGAGTGAGGCTGTTAAGTATTTTGCTTTTGGATTCAATGATGGTTTCAGGGAAGTGCCCTGTTCTTTGCTCACAGTGCCACCAGCCTTTGTCTTCACGCATTGTGCATGGTGGAGATTGTATAATAGCAATCAAGATAAGTGTTTCTTTCAAATATCTATGGATATAATCTGTAAAATGGCATATATATATATATACACACACACACACACACACATATATATATATATACACACACACATACACATATGGTATTTTTGTAAAATTCACTTTACCAACAAGCTTTAATCTGCAGAGGATTGCTTAAATATCTAAATCTGATTTTTTTAAAATAAAAATTTAGTTTTTATTTTTGTGAGATTTCCATATACATAGCAGGGAGATTATAGACACATGAAAATTTTCTGTGGCAACGCTGTTTTTTTGGCCTACAATTGCAAAACCAAGAATGACTAATGGCTTTGAAAAACCATCCTCTTCAATAGCCCTTACAAGGGAACAATAAGAAGGGTAGTGACAAATAATGTTTAAATTCCTATTATACCTACACTGGCTTGTCCTGTTTGATATAGGGTCAGGTGCTTAATTGTCCTTTACTGAGCACTCACTATATGCTAACATAGTATGTTAATTGTCTCTTTAATCCTCACAAGACCTCAACAAGGTAGGTATTATCACCATTTTAACTGGTGAGAAAACAGGCTTAGAGGAATGAATAAATTTGTATGGCTAACAAATGAAAGGCCAAGAATTTAATCCCAGATCTTTCTAATTTCAAAGTTTGGGCTCTTAACCTCTATCTACCAACTGGAAAGGTGTAGTGGTACCACTTCTTTTAAAGATTTTTTTTTTTTTTTTTTTTTTTTTTTTTTTGCTGTTGCCCATGTGAGTATAACTCATTTGGAAAATTTGTTTAGGTGAATTATTTAGGTGAATTTCTCTCATTTCAGTGTGCTACCAGAATGTTGGTTATTTTTAAAATAAGTAATATATGATATTTTCTTTTTCTTCAATGATGAAATAAATATTCAATAACAAATGACAGAATATGTTATTTAAGTTTGGTTACCTACATGTATGATTGCAGTTCTATATACAGGATAGAGGAAGGCTTTAAAGTTACATGCTCTTGATAAATCTATCTCATGCAACACTAAAAATAATATACAATTCTCAGAATTATTGGACTCCTAATAATAGTTCTGATTTACAAACATTTTCCATGAGCAGATAAAGATATATCATTTGGTTTCCACTTTTACTTTTTTAACTGAGCTCTTGCAATTTCTCATCACCTTTCTGAATAAGGACAATAAGTCTCCACAAATATTGTATGAAACCCTAGGCCAACATTACCCACCATACAGGGTATGAAGATCAGGATTAGTTACGAAAACTAGTCATGGGGTCATGAGTTGCTTCTGTTGGCCCTTCATCCTGCCTCTCTCACCATAAAGCTCTGAAGTTTGGCTACTTACTAACAGGGGAGTACAAAATCATTCAGGAAAAACAAACAGGACATCATGAGAAATAGGTAGGATGAGACCTCTACCTTGGGAACTGAGACTAAAACTATGGGTATCCTTTTTTCTCCTCTCCTAAATCTCACACTTCAGTTCCAGAGATGACAAAAATGTGGGGCAGATCTTTTGAAGAACAGAGATTAAAACATTTGGTTGACACATGGGTAAATGCTTGGGTCAGACGCTTTGGAGAACCATCCAGATGGTGAATTCTTTCAATCCATTCAAGACTTTGAGGAGAGTTTAGGAAGTTGATTTTCCAGAGTTCCTGGGGCTCTAAGGGTCAACTGGTGCTCAATAAGAGAAAATTAGCCATTTATGGTGGCAAGATCTTAAGGCTTCCTTCACAGGTTCCCAGAGAATTCACTGGGTGGAAAGGGAATGGATTTCAGGGCAGAAAGCCTCTAAATGAATGAAGAGCACCTCTTTATCTTATTACATTCTCATATGGATCTTTGGAGAATCTGAGCAAGGTGGGAAGGATTCACGAAGATGGTGGCAGGGGTGGGGGCTAAAATATAAGATTGACTATAAGCACCCTCTACGACAGCTACCACTAGCTTTACTTTCTAAGTCTCTTTCCTGAGTTCTAAAAGATATAAAGCAAGAAGTTTATGTTCCAGTGAGGAGAATCTTTAGCAAATTGACTTTTAAAAATAGAAGTGTTTGTCTTCACATCTTTCTCTATATAAACTGACATGTCACGTACAGGTAACACTCATCTACTACCATTCTACAATTTTATCTTTTCAATTTAAAGTTTAGTTGCAGTATGAGAATAGAGTAAAAGAATAGCCAATAAACTGAAGAAATATTAAAGGCAAACATGAAGTTACTGAGTGAAAGGGAGAGACTGCAGGGTGGAATAAGAGCTTTGGCCACAGATAGACCCCTTTTCTTTGTACATGCAGCACAGAAACATATTGAGATGATCTAAATGTCTTTTGGCTGCACAATTTGCATATTATATACAGACCTCTATCACTTCACCTATTCTTTTCATGTATTTGATTCAGTTATTTCCTTCACTATAACACAAACTGTCATGGGTAAAAACCAGGTTTTAATCATCTTTGAACAAAAGCTAGCACAGTGTCTATTAATGTTTAATAAGGTTTTGTTGAACGGAAATCATTATGCATAAAAATTAGACCATTTTTGATTTGGAAAGAGTTAGTGGACTAAACTATTTACTCATTCAAACATTTTTTGAGCAACTATTATCCTGCTATGTTTGAGATATCTTACTCTGTGCTGGAATTAGTCACACAAATAGAGCAACCTTGGGCAAATGAGGAAGACCTACAGTGAGCCGATAATTAAATACAGTAAGGGGAATATTGAAACTCAGAGGGGTGGCTCAGTTAACTTCTTAGAGTATGTGTTTGGTAGGGATGGGCTGCTGGTTGGGGTTGAGAGTGGGACAGAAATGAAGGATGGCTCTCCAGAAGAAAGGATAAAGATAACTGGTGGTCAAAATCTTAGAACCTTAATGGATGGCAAATTAATATTAACTACCAAAAATATTCCAAATGCATATTTCTGACCCAGAGATTCTCTTTTGAGGACTTTGCCAAGGACATTACCAGAGACCTGCTCAAAGGTTTGTTTGAGGATTTTATTTATAGCATTATTTGAGGTGGCAAAAAAGTTTGAAACAAACATTTCTAAAATGAGTGTTTCATTAAGAAGAAATATTCATATGGTGAAAACTATGTAGTCATTAAAAATCATTAATGAGAGATACTTCAGATATGCTGAATATGTGTGCTATTATATATATATGTTATTCTATATATATATAACACTAATGTTATTAAATTTTTATAAAAACCAAAATATGTATGACAAGCAAGAAATATACATTGCATTCATAAATAAAATTTTTAAGAAAAAAGCATATGGAATAGAGAGTGCACTGACTATTTGGGAAACTATAAATATATGTACTCTGCACTCAATGCTCCCCTCTCCCCAAGGCAGAAGGTCCTTCCTTCACCCCCCTCCTTTGCAGTAGGCCAACACCTGCTCATAGAAGTGAACAGGGGCTCCTAAAAGTTCATACTGCAGGCTGAGGAGGTACCCCAAAATAGCCAGACCCTTGCAAGGCAATGTACTTGTGTCTTTGCCAGGCCCTGGTGCCTGCAGAATCCCTGTGTATCTGCTGGACCTCAATCCCTTCAACATGCAGCTCCTGTGACAAGGACTTCAAGTGCTCCAGCCACCTGTCATGGGATGGGGCTACAGATAGTGCAAAAGCCAGCCAGCTGCACTATCTATCTCTGGTGCCTACACAGCTTCGCAGAGCAGGCACAGCTTGTGCGCCTCCACTAAGTTCAAGACCTGGACTACACTGCCCTTCCCTACACTACCATGTCTGTCCCACTCAGCGCCACTGCCTCTTCAGAGTTACTGCCTTATTGTAGGCCTCAGTTTCCCCATCTATATAAAGACTGAAGCACCCTTCTTCCTTACTTCCTACTATGTTATGTGGACCAAGTCATTGCCTTCCCGGAGCCTGTGAAATGTGTGCATTGAGGAAAGGTATAAAACACCTGCCTGAGGGCCAGGAGAAACTGGCTTCTGGTCCCACTGTGCTGTGTGAACCTTTGCACATGGCATAACTTGAGTCTTGGTTTCATGCTCACCTAAGTGGTGAATGGTTGCTTTTGAGTGAAAGGGATGAAAAAAGAGCATGCGCACAGCCAGGTTCATTTCTGCAGCTCCTCTCTTCTGCCCACTACCCTCACTTTTGCTCATTAAACATTCCACACTCAAAACAAACAAACAAAAAATAAGACATGCACACAATCCTGTTGGACACAGGGAAGATAAAGCTGAAGCTATGGTTTGGCTGGAGTCTGCTCATGAGGAATCTTCTATGCCATGCTTAAGATGTTGTGGAAAGACCAAAGTAGCAGAGGAAGACAGTCTGAATTTTATTTTAGAACTATCACCTTCCTATATGTCTTGAGGTAAAAACGCAAGGTGCAATTGGGGTAAAGTTGCCAGAAAAAATACAGGTCATCCAATTAAATTGGAATCTCAGATAAATAATAAATATTGCTTTCGTATAAATATCTCCCATTGTTTATCTGAAATTCTGATTTAACCGGGCATCTGTATTTTTATTTGCTAAAAATAGGGTTACAGACAACCCTATTTTGCGGACAAATTCTGGAGGCTTCAAGGGCTGGGGTTTGAGGGAATTCTGCAAAGTAGAAGACCTGGTCATCTACTGAGAAGGAAGGGATGGTAGAATGATGGTGGTGGTTGAGTAGGAGGGCATCTGAGAAGAGTGGAAAAATGTGAAAAGCCCGTTGGTCTGTGTCCAGAGACTGATGAGGTGATGGTCATTGGTGTGTGGGGCGACCCATCTGTACAGTGAGCAGGTGGCACAACTAAGCAGTTGGCGAACAGCTTTGAGAGGGGTCATAGGGAATGAACTTTTCTACTGACTTCTGATTGGCTGCTGGTTTCTACTTTTTTTATACTAGTGATCATGTTTAAAAAGCTAAAGGTCTGGTTCTTTTCATGGTCCGCCCTTTTTTTTTTTTTTTTTTTTTTTTTTTTTTGCAAGCTGGTGACCTTCTGGAAAAAAAATGAGAAAATTTTTGTTGAAATAAGCAGGAAAGAGAAAAGAGTGATCATCCATTTTTAGATGTGTTTACAGACCGTATGACTCAGTGCTGCTTCTGTTAAGAGCAAGTATGTGGTCTTTTTTGGTACTGAGATGCAAACAGGAGGCTGTGGTCTATGCCACTCTCTGTGAATAATAAAGCTGGGATGGAAGTACAGAGGGTCTGACTATACATCCAAAGTGCTTTGCATATGTGGTCCTTTCCTCTCAGCTCAGCTTTGACCAATCTCTTTAGATCCTGTTAGGAATATCACACTTATTTAATAGTTCACTTATTCAAATATTCCACCATGGACTTCTTTGGAATAAGAACGCTGGCTTAGAAAATAATATTGTTTGACTTACAGGAACTCAGGTCAAACAATCAGATGTTTCTTTGACGGCTTGTATTTGGTGGACCATCGCAAACTAATTAACAGCACTTATGGCAGCAAGGAATTCTTGGGGTGACATAAGCAGCATGGCAGCCTGAGAGGACTTCTTAGTCTCGTCTCTTAAAGTTATAACAAATTGGACAAGTATAATTCAATGACGGGTTCCCTGCTCAACAGACAAACACATCTGAGAGGCCCACACATTGAGATATCTGAAGGTGGATGTATCAGAGCAAGCAGGGAAGAGAGGATGGGGGGAGGAGAGAGGCAGGAGCTGCAGATACTGTGTGGCACTCGCAGTGGCCCCACTGACCCAGCAGCAGTGGAAGGTCAGATTGCAGCACTATCTTGGCAGGTTGCAAAGGGGCAGAAGCAACAATTCAGCCTGAGTGGCTGGAACACCCTGCGCCAGAGCCAAGCGATGGGGCCAGAGATGCAGTTCAGAAGTGTCAGCCATCACCAAGAAGAAACAAAGCCACAGACTCACAAACCCACCCCCTACCCTCCCATACCACACCTAGTAGCAGAGGTGTCAGATTTTATAGCCCTCACTCAGCAGGTCACAAAGGGGCAGAAGCAACACTCCAACCCCAGTGGTCATTGCATACTATAGCTAAGCCCAGTGGAAAAAAAAAAAGTTGCAGACATGTGAACCCATCCTCTTCCACCCACTCGTCCCCATCCATCTTCAGGGAACCCAGAAGAGGCAGTTAGGACATCTCAGACAGTACAGCACAGCTGGTGGTTTCTGGTTGCAGGAAAGCAGTGCCAGGAACTCACAGGTCCAGAGTACCATCGCTGGACATGTTCCTACCACAGGGGCGTGTGTACTGAGACTAAGGTGACTTAGTCACAGAGGGGATGCCCACCTCCTCAGAGAGTATAGGGCATATTCAATGGCCAAGGCAACACAACCCTACTGAGATCCTGGAAGTCCCAGTAGTGCAGGTAAGAGAAAACAAAAAAAATCACTATAGCACCATCTCCCAGAAAACAAAAGACAGACCTCTTCTTATCAACCTGATAAGTCATTAAAACAAAACAACAACAACAAAAAAAGTACTTAAAAAAAAATTTCAATCCCTCAGCTGCCCAGGCAGAAACTAAACCATCAAATATCATGAATAACCATGGTAACAAGTATCTCAGAAAGAAAAAAACAAAGTCTCTAAGAAAAAACGCAAAGACATGGAAGACTATGATTTAAATGACAGAATTTAAGATTGCAGTTCTGAAAAGATTCAATGAGATTCAAGAAAACTAAGAAAGGCAGTTCACTGAGTTCAGGAATAAAATTAACAAACAAAATGACTACTTTCCCAAAGAGATTTAAACTATTAAAAAAAAAAAAGAAATTCTGGAGCTGAAGAACTCAATAAATGAGATGAAGAATGAGTTAGACAGCTTTGAAATAGAATAGACAAGATGAAAGAAAGAATTAGTCATCTTGAGGGTAGAAATCCAGAAATGACTCAGATGGGAGAGAATTGAGAGTTAAAAAAAAAAAATGAAAGAAGTCTACAAGTACTATCTGACCCCATTAGAAAGAGCAATATAAGAATAATGGGTATAACAGAAAAAGAAAAGTGGAAGGAGGGAATAGAGAGACTATTCATACAACTAATCAATAAAAACTTCTCAAACCTTGGAAAGAGGTGGACCCTTGAAACCAAGAAGCTAACAGAATCTAGTTATCTCAATGCAGACGACCTCTTTAACACATATTAAAACTGTAAAAAATTAAAGGAAAAAAAACTCAAAGAAAAAAAGACTATAACTTATAAAGAAAACCCCTTAGATTATCAACAGATTTTTTCAGTAGAAATCATACAATCTAGGAAAGAATAGAATCTAGAGAAATCACCAGCCAAGAGTAATATAGCCAGCAAAGTTATCCTTTAGATAGGAAGGAGAAATAAAGGCTTTCTAAGCAAATAAAAGCTGAAAGAATTTGCTATCAAATGACCCGCATTACAAGAAATGTTGAAAGGAGCTTTTTTACCTTAAACAAAAAGACAAAAGGATACAAAACTATAAGATGCCAGAGAGATGGTAGCAGGAAACTGCAACTCTATTTCAGAATAGGATATTAAACACTTAATTATAAAGGTTAAAGGAGGTAAAAACAAAGAAAGACTGTACCTTCTGCAACAGGAAAACGAATGCATAGGATTAAAAGGGATAAGGTGAGATGACAAAAACAAAAGGGGAGGGGAAAGGACTCAACTAGCACAGGGAAATGGGGATAAGCTGCACTCAGAAGAAAAAGGACTACTGTATGCGTGAAACTTTTTTTTTTTGCATTAAACCTAATGGTAACCACAAAATAAAAATCTAGAATAAAGACACATAAAATTAAAAAAAAAAAAGAAAAAAGAAACAAAAATTATAGACCACCATCAAACTAAAATAGCACACAAAAACACAAGAGAAAAACAATGGACATACAGAAAAACCTGAAAACAAATGATAAAATGTCAGTAGTAAGTTCTCCTATATCAATATACTCTAATTGTAAATGTACTGACCTCGCCAATTAAAAAGTACAGAGTAGCATGATGGGTTAAAAAACAAGACACAACTATACGTTGCCCATCTCAGTTAAAAGACAAACACAAACTCAAATTGAAGGAGTGGAACATAACACTCTAAGCAAATGGCATCCAGAGAAAAGTGGGTATAGTTTTGCTTATATCAGACAAAATACATATCAAGATAAAAATGGTAACAAAAGACAAAGATGGACTTTTTATAATGATAAAGGGGACAATTCATCAAGAAAACATAACACTTATCAATAATATGCACCCAACCTGGGGATACCAAATATATAAAATAATTACTAGCAGACCTAAAGGGAGAAACTGACAAATACAATTATAGTAGGAGACCTAAATACCCCCGTTAACAGCAATAGAGACTAACCAGATAGAAAGTCAACAAGGAAATATAGGCTTTAAATGATACATTACATTACTACATGAGTATAATCAGTATTTACAGAACTTCATATGCCCAAACAACAGAATATATATTGTTCTCAAGTGCACATGAAATATTCTCAAGGACAAGCTATATATTGGGTCACAAAACTAGTCTCAATAAATATAAGATAACTATAATAATACCAAACATTATCTGATAATAATGGAATGAAACTTGAAGTCAACTACAAGAGCACTGAAAAAGCCACAGATATGTGGAGATTAAACAGTGTGGTATTGAATAACTATTGGGTCAGGTAGAAATAAAAGATCAAACAATACATAGAGACAAATGAAAATGACATATCAAAATTTGGGGCATGCAGCAAAAGTGGTAAGATGGAAGTTTATAGCATTACAGGCCTACCTCAAGAATCAAATAAAATCAGAAATGAAAGAGAAGTTACAATGGACATCTCAGAAATACAAAGGACTCTACAAGAATACTATGAAAGGCTATATATGAAATTTGGTAACTGGAAGAAATGGAAAAATTCTTAGAAACATATAATCTTCTTAAGACTGAACCATGAAACACTGGAAAATATAAATAGACTGATCAACAGTAAGAAAACTAAAAGATCAATAAAAACCTCCCCAAAAGCTAAAGTCCATGACCTGATGGCTTCACTGGTGAATTCTATCAAATATTTAACACTTAACTTTCTCAAATTCTCCAAAGAAAATTGAAGAAGAAGAAATACTACTTAACTCATTTTATGAAGCCAACATTATTCTGATACCAAAACCAAGCAAGGACAACACAAAAAAGGAAAATTACAGGCTAGAATTTATGATGAACATAGATGTGAATATCCTGAACAAAATACTAATGAATTGAATGCAACAATACGTTAAAAAGATAATACATCACGATCCAGTAAAGTTTATCCCACAGATGCAAGAATGGTTCAACATACACAAATTAACATAATACACACATTAACAAAAGATAAAAAATTATATGATCATAAAAATAGATGCAGGGAAAGCATTTGACAAAATAGAACATCCATTTCTAATTAATTAAAACACTTAATAACATAGGTATAGAAGAAAATTACTTCAAAATAGTAAAGGCCATACATGACAAAGCCACAGCTAATATAATACTCCACGGCAAAAAACTTTTCCTTTAAGATCAAGAACAAGACCAGGATGGCCACTCTTGCCACTAAAATTCAACATAAAATTGGATGTCCTAGTCAGAGCAATCAAGCAAGAGAAAGAAATAAAAGGTATCTAATTGGGAATGAAGAAGTAAAACCATCACTATTTGCAAATAATATTCCATATTTAGAAAACCCTAAAGATCCACTGAAACACAATTAGAAACAATAAACAAATACAGTAAAACTGCAGGATATAAAATCAATGTACAAAAATCTGTTGCATTCCTATATACTAGCAATAAAATATTGGGGAGAAAGTGAAGAAAACAATCCATTTGCAATTGTAACAAAAAAGATAAAATACCTAGGGATAAACTTAACATAGGAAGTGAAGGATCTATACACTGAAAACTACAAGACATTTTTGAAAGAAATTGAGTATGGCAGAAAGAAAAGATACTTCATGTTCATGGATTGGAAGAATTAACATAATTATAATGACTATATTACCTAAAATAATATATAGATTTAATGCAATCAACATTAAAATCCCAATAGCATGTTTCAAAAAAAAAAAAAAAAGAAGAAGAAGAAGAAAAAATCCCCAAATTTGTATGGAACCATAAAAGACTCTGAATAGCTGATACAATCTTGAGGAAAAAAGAACAAAACCAGAGGTATTATACTCCCTGACTTCAAATTATACTACAAAGCTACAGTAATCAAAACAGTATTGCATTGGCTGAAAAACAGACACACAGACCAATGGAACAGAACTGAGAACCTAGAAATAAACCCAAACAAATATGGATAACTAATTTTCAACACAGGCGCCAAAGACATACAATGGAGAAAGAAAAGTCTCTTCAACAAATGATATTGGGGAAATTGGAAAGCCACATGTAAAAGAATGAAAGTAGACCGCTATCTGACACCATAAACAAAAATTAACAAAATGGATTGAAAATTTGAAGACTTCAAACAATAAAATTCATAGAAGAGAACATAGGCTTTAAACTTATGAACCTTATTCCCAGAGAGGTCTTTGAGCCCAAATGCAAGGGAAGTAAAAGCAAAAATAAATGGGACTACATCAAACTGAAAAAACCTGCACAGCAACAGAAACCATCAACGAAGACATACAAATGGCCAACATACATATTAGGGAAATACACATCAAAATCACAAAGAGATAACCACCTCACACCTATTAGAATGGCTATCACCAATAGGACAAGTAATAACAAGTGTTGGAGAGGTTGTGGGAAAAAGAAACCCTCATACACTGCTGACATGTTCATTGGTACAGGCACTATGGTAAACAGTATGAAGGTTACCAAAAAAATTAATGGAATTACTATATGACCCAGCAATTTCTCTTCTGAGTATTTACCCAAAAAATTTGAAACCATTTATTTATAAAGATATTTACACCTTGATATTCACTGCAGCATTATTTATGGTGGCAAAGACATGGAAACAACGTAAGTGTCCTTTGATAGATGATCGGATAAAGATGTGGTACATATATACAATGGAATATTACTCAACCACAATAAAAGATGAAATGCTGCTATGTGCAGCAACTTGTATGGATCCTGAGATTATCATGCTAAGTGAAATAAGTCAGGAAAAGATAAGAACCATAAGATTTCACTTATATGTAGGATATAAATCTGAAAGCAACAGACGAAGATGACAAACAAACTCATGGACACAGACAACAGTTTAGTGGGTACCAGAGAGAACGGGGGAGGGGAAGTAGATAAGGGTAAAGGAGGTTAAATATATGGTGGTGAAGGAAATTTAACTTTCGGAGGTGAACACACAATGCAATATACAGATGATATACTATGGAATTGTACACTTGAAACCTATGTAATTTTATTAACCAATGTCACCACAATAAATAATAATGATAAAAAAACAAAAAGGCAACAAACCAAATTGGAGAAGATATTTGCAAACAATACCTCTGATAAGGAGCTAACGGCCAAAATATACAAAGAACTCATAAAACTCAACTACAACAAAAAGCCCCAAACAATACAATTAAAAAATGGATAGAGGACCTGAACAGACACTTTCCCCAAGAAGATATACAGATAGCCTACAGATATATGAAAAGATGCTCAACCTCACTAGCTATTAGAGAAATGCAAATTAAAACCAAAATGAGATACTATTTAACACCTGTTAGAATGGCTACTATCAATAAGACAAAAAATAACAAGTGTTGAAGATGTGGAAAAAAAGGAACACTCGTACACTGCTGTTGGAAACGGAAATTGGTGCAGGCTCTTTGGAAAAGAGTATAGGAGTCCCTCACAAAATTAGGAATACAGCCACCATACGACCCAGCAATTCCTCTTTGGTATCTACCTGAAAAATTTGAAAACACTTATTTGTAAAGATATATGTACTTCTATGTTCACTGCAGCATTATTTACAGTAGGCAAGACATCGAAACAATTTAAGTGCCCTTCGATAGATGAATGAATGGATAAAGAAGATATGGTCATTTATACAATGGAACACTATTCAGTCATAAAGAACGAAATACTGCCATTTACAAAAATATGGATAGATCTTGAGAATATCATGATAACTGAAATAAGTCTGATGGAAAAGAACAAGAACTATATGATTTCATTCACGTGATATGTGAAATAGAAAACATTGAACAAGTAAAATATACAAACTCATATCACAGACAACAGTATGGTGGTTATCAGAGGGGGAAGGGGAAGGATGAAGAGGGAAAAGAGGGTTAAATATATGGTAACAGAAGACTAGATTCTGGGTGGTGAGCACACAATGCGATATACAGACACTGTACTACAGAATTGTACAGCTGCAACTTATATAATGTTATTAACCAATGTTACTCCAATAAATTTAATTAGGTGTTTGGTTTTTTTTTTTTTTAAAGAAAAAACAAATTCTCTCCTTATAAGCTTTATTTCTAGAGATAAGTGCTCTGGGCCTAATTGGAACAGACTGAACAAGAAACAATATTCAAAATGGGAAAAGAAGCATTGAGGGGTTTGCCATTTGAGGGAGCTAACAAAACATTTCAGTATTTACTAAAGCATTTTGCAAGCAGACTTTGGCTCAACTTGTGTCTTAGTTAGATCCTGAGTCAGAGAATGATTTCATTGATCTACCCTGCTCTTCAGTCTTTTAACGCCTCCATTGATTAGGCAACTGAGATTGTTCTGTGGGAAGAATATCATGACAGTAAAAAGAAATGTTTATTTCAAGTGTTATTAAAAAACACCGTTGAAGAATTTCTGTATGTCAAAGATATTCAAAGACTTTCTTTAATGATGTGAAAGATTTTCAGCTTTAATTTATTCTTCCCGTGCTCACCTGGGTGGATAGGCTGTCCTCCAGGTGATGAATGTTTCTGAAATTAATAGGGTCACCTAGTGTCAAACAGGTGAACAGAAATAATTCTTGAAAGATCATTGGGTACCCCATAAGAAGGAACTCGGGGATATTAGGTATCACACGTAAGAACCCGGACACTTAGAAAGTGATCCCTTAGGAAAGGCATGCCCAAGAATGTACCATGGAAACAGGACACGCAGGGAGTGGCAGAGTGGGTATTAGAATCTGTCGATCTGTCTGAAGTTTGTAGCCTGGGGTTTTAGAACAGGGCAGAACTGGCTTTACATCAATCACTCTTACTCTATGGAGTTCATTATTCATCCTCCTTGATTTTGAATTTCCTCATTTTACAAATAAGTATACAGCCATTTAGAATAATTTACTTGATATACTTATTATAAAGGAAAGAGATGTCTCTAAAAGGCTTAGAAGAATACCTGATACTTTGAAATGGCTTAATAAATATCTGCTCCATTTCCCCAAATTAGAGGTGAGGAGGCTATTGGGGGCGGGGGGATAAAGTGAGGAAAATAAGTGTTTTCTATCAATCTGCCTGCTTAATGGTAGAATTAGTGCTACTGGCTGTTCTGTCACTGAAGGGAGAAACTTGCTCTAAAGGGAGACCCGGGAGGTGCCAAAATATAGCCCCGAAAGGAACTGTGACTGGTGGTAAGACATACAGCACAAACTTCAGACAGATGGACAGATTCTAATACCCACCCTGCCACTCCCTGCGCGTCCTGTTTCCACAGTAATAATGATACTTCTCTTAGGGAGTGGAATATACCCAGGTTTGGTTGGCCAAACCATTTCTTTCATTCTCTGAGAGCTGGTTCCCTTCTGTCAAGGAAGGGCTCTTTCAGCCATGTTTATTCCACATAAGTATGTTCCCTTGCTTGCCACAGAGGAAGAGATCGGGGTCATTTGACTTAGGAGGCCCCAACCCATTGGCTGGGCTGACACAATCAGCTTTTCTCTCCTGGGGGAGGACTAAATGACAGGAAAGAAGTGCTTACCACGGTACACAGGGCGTAATGAGGATTCAGCAGTAAGTAAAGGCCAAAGTAAAGGGCACTTCCTGGCATCTACTTTTCAACTCAAAAAAATTTTAGCCCATAGTGACTGTGATGGGTATTAGCTGTGCAGAGTGTGTGTATGGGGGTGGGGAAGGATTTTTCCAGGCTTTTGGAGTGACAGCTCAAACCAAAAGAAATTTAAACCAAGAGACATTATTATCTTTATATCTCCTTCATGCCAGATACATTTGTGAACAAAGCATTGTATTGAATGATTTTCTCTGGAAAAGCCTAATAATTCTCAAACTAGAAATTTTAATGTCATGATCCAAGCATAGGTAGATACAAAGGTGGGGCAGCTTATTTTCAACAAGTCCAAATGGGAAACAGAAGTGAAATACCATTTCTAACCACGTCTTTTCCTCATGTGCACCTCCCAGTCGAAGGCATTAGCTTTGGGAATGGCTGCTTTCTTATCCCCTCCTCACTGCGTTCAGCTCGTTAAAGGCTGCAAAACTTACTCAGCAAGGATTACATCTCATTTTTACCATTAAACTAGAGCAGGCACCATGGCAGGAAAAAAATAGGGGTTTCAGCTTCTGTGATCTTAAGTCTCCAAGAAATAAAAGTCTCCTTAATAAACAACAAACGCGCAAAGAAATCTTTGCCTATTGCAGTATTAATTTCGACTACCAACCATTATGTTTAAGATGGAATTTTTACCCGTCTATGCACTTTTCACCTTTCACAGTATTTTTCTTTCTCTTTTAATTTCTTATATAATGGAAATATTTTCTTTTCTCTCTTTGCTATACAAACCTGAAAGTCATTTTGATTTATATTTTTAAAACAATTTTCATCCTAAATGAATTTTCTCAGCTGAATATACAGATGATTTTTTTGTGACAGAAAATACATTTGTATTCTCTTCTCTCTCTCTCTCTCACACACACACACACACACACCCCACCCACAAATTTTCATGATTTAGAATTAGCCAACAGTATGGTTAATGCACTACAGTCATACCCTAAAGTTTTTATAGATGCTTTAAAAATTCTGCATTGTTTTTGGGGTACCAATAAAGACTTAGGGCAAAACACTATTCTTCTGGGGCTATGCACTGTGCAACAGAGTCACTTAGGCACAGCATGGCAATTCTTATGAACACTTTCCTTAATTTACATGCATATGTATGAATGCTTGAATATATACATATGTACGTACAATGTACATGTGTGTATGTATACGTACATACATATACATGTGTTTGTGTATATATGTGTATATATGTGTGTGTATGTATGTACACACACACACACACATATAAATAAAATCTATAACCAGCAAGGTATAATCCAGGTTTCTTTTCAAAAAGAGCAATCAGTTCAAATGCACTGCTGGGTATGGCAGAAAACACATAATTAGACAAATTGGATTTAAGAGTTACGTAAGGTCTCAACTGAGCCGGTGAATGAGAAGCCGGTGAATAAAACGTTGTGATTGCTGCTCTGGTGCCTCAAAAGAACAGAATATGTGGATATGTTGTTTGAGCAAATACAAGGCAATTCCTGGGAGATAGGGAGTGTAGCCGGCATTCCGTGAAAGTTAGACTACACAATGTTTCACAGTGGGCTGTGCTGGGGAGTCAAATGTCCATGGCTAAAAGGGGGGAGTCTGATAGAGATATGCCTAAAAGATTTGGCAAATACTATTTTGGAGTTATATTTTTGAGGGAAAAAGTAGTAAAATTCACATAATATGTAACCCTTCAAATTTATAAAAATTCTGAGAGAATTTTAAGTTCAAGGAGATATGTCAGATAGTACTATTTCCCCCCTAGAAGTGGATCTTTCCAGCCGAGACAGGTATATCCTGGAGAAGGTAACAAGCAAAGTCTATAGTTTCAGAATTTTTCATTAAGAATACTCAAACCAATGACTAAATATTGAAGTTAACCCCCCTTATAGGATTAGAAAGCTGAAACTAAAGTACCACTTTTTCCTATTTGCAAATAGTCTTATCTACAAATTTGTCTCAAGGCAACTGAATGAAAAGTAGATATTCTTCTCTCTTGACAACTTTCCTGGAATAAGTGGGACAAAAAAGCAATTGTCTGAGAGAGTCCTATTTTCTTAAAACATACTGGATTAATTGACAAAAGTACCTATGAGTCCCCATGACACCAATGCTTATGGCATTTGGAGCTTGTTTCTCAGTGTTCAATTTAAAAATATATCCATAAAATCCTTGCCAATAATAATAACTTCTTGTCTGTTGACGCTGCCTAACCATTAAAACCACTATTAGCAATCTCATGTTTGGTTTGTTAAACTTTCTAAAAAATGTTTTGAACACCTCTAATTTGCAAAACACATGTTAGAGAGAGTGGCAAGTACAAAGATGGGCACAGTCCCCCTCCTCACATTTATAATCTACTGAGACAGGTATATTGTTTGCAACTCTGTCATGCACTTGGGAGTTGCGCATCAGGAATTTTATTTTGATGATAAAGAAAATTATTTCGAAGAAGTATATTTTGCTTGTTTACCAAAGTGTATTTTATTGTGTTATTTAAAAGGGAAACGTCTTTAATATCACGAGTATGTCTATGCACCCATTATGATGCTAACTATAATAAAGTATTACATAATACCATTAAGCTGGTGATCAAATAACTTTCTTGCATTATTATGGTCACAGTAGTTGGCAAAAGATCCTGATTATAAATCAAAAGTGAAAAAAAAAATCCATGTAATCTGATGAAGATATATAGCTATCAAATAGATTCTCATGTTTGACAAATCTTTAAATTCTTGTCAACAGCTATCTATTGAGTTACCAAATTGCAAATGTTCTATTTGGAGAAGACGCCGCCCCCCCCCTTTCCATTTATTTATATATGAGAAAGCTTTGTGAACTTGTACGTTTGCTAATGGCATAGCCACTGAGATAATCTAAGGGGAAGGAAAGTTGGCAGGAGACCAACTAATGTGATTGTAACGTAGCTTGTTTCTGCTTCTCAGTTCAACACTCTTCATGAGAGAAAAGGTGGCCTCACACATCCTAAAAACTTTCAAAGATGCCAGACAGGAAGGTGGGGTCAGTATAACTTTTCCCTATGTTAAATGAAAGCTCTTTGTCCTTGAGCGCATACCCTAATACACCCCCGACACAGAGAAGGGTATCTGCTGCTGTTTGGTGAACGTTCCTTGAAGTAAGATACCTTATGTCCCTTTCCAGGCCAATAAACATTGTCAATACTTCTATCTTCCAATGACAGACCAGAGACATGTTTTAATTCAAATACATTTTGTTTGGTCTGATCATTGATAATTTTATGACAGTATGTCTTAATCTAGGATTCAGTAAGACAGAAAAATGAATAAGGAGAAAAAATAAATAATCCTTTGGAACAATCCATTTATAATGAAAAATCATAGCTCATATTTTGGTGTGCCCCCAATGTCAGTTCCTACCAAGATGAGTAATGTTAAAAATAGTGAATACATTCTATTATGCTAGGACCAAAGTGGTGTTAGTTTTAAACTGATAAAACTTTCCTCCAAACTTAAGTCTTTATGGACAGAATTTCTGGTTTGTAAAAACAAATTCAATGTTGATCTTGTCAGATGGACTAGGAATAAGAACAAAAACAGAGACAAATAAGAAAATAGAGACTTACTGTATCACGTTGCCTGTTATCTTTCCCTGATATTATCAAGAAGTAGTTCCATGTCAATAGTAACAACAAAACCAGTGGTATCATGTAGAGCTCAAAGTTCCAGACAACAAAGAGAAAGAGCTGGAGGAGAGAGAAGACAGAAAAAAAAAGATGAGTCAACTCAAAATTTCATTAAATGGACTCTCTTAAACATACAACTAAATGCTTCAGAACAAAAAGATTTATCTTGAAAATAAAGCCTTGAGAACTTGTTATGCATTTTTCTAAAAGCACATCTGACCCCTGAAAAGTCACAGTTAAGATTTTTATTTTATTTAATTTTTATGAGGAAAAAACTGACATTACATTGTCAACGAGGCAATTTTAATTTTTCTCCTTCAGTGAAATTAATGTTAGGTTCCATAAAATAAAGTAAAAAAAAAAGACAGCAAAATGAGCTTCACTACATTGTCAGCCTATTTGCCTTAATGATAAAGAATAAATCACTATGTAATATCAGGGACTTTTGAAAAATCTCACTTGCATAACGCAATGTAACAAGCATAATAGGCAGATGAAAATACCAATTCTGTACCGGAAAGCCTCAAAATTTTCACATTATGAATAAAAGCACTGCTACCGACAAGTATAAAAAAGGGCTGGCTTAACATGCAGCATTACCATAGAAATTAAACAGCTATTTAAAAAAAAATAAAATAATTTTGTCAAAAAAATGAAAATGTCTATATCATCTTTTAAAACTCCCTACTTCTTTAAATACATAAATGATGTTTTTAAATTGTACGAAATACTAGATTAAGAACTCACCTAAACTGGCAGAAGGAGCCATTCTAAGAGCATCTGCGTTGTAAAATAATTAGCATTGGATATAAAGTGTGACTCGTCTGCATCTCCCACCACTCTAATAATCCTGGACAGATCCTCTAAATTCTCTGGGTCTGTGGCAGCTGCTGCCATATTAAGGTAATGTTAAGTCGGCTGGTATTTAAGAGCCTGATTCTACTCCTGATGCCAGCCAGTCCTTATAACCCTTTGGCACTGACATATCTTTTCAGTTTCTCCCTCTGTAAAATGGATTGTGAGAAATAACTGAAACATTTGAAGGATTTAACACATGGCTTAGAATTCCGTAAGTGCTTCAAAAATAATGTCTAAGCGATATCAGTACCTTATAAAACTTAGAAAGTTGACTAATTATCGACCAAAGTCCTCATTTAATCTGTGTTTTAATACTGAAAACTAGAAAGTTATCTGCCTATAACATTATATGACATAGCTAGTTGAGGTGACACAAACACCTTGCATTTGATGGATTAGAAGAGTTAGGGGTTTTACTCTAAGAACACTTATGTCAGGCCTAGCAGCACAGGCCGTTTGCAGTCTTCTTAAAAAACCTCAGCCGAGTGTACGGCCTATTCAGATGGCAGAGAAAATGAAATTATGCAGCGTGCTGAAGAGGCCCCTGGCCTGAGGGCCAGAAGACAGGTTCTAAGTGTTAAAAAGTCACTCTGCCTCAGTGTTTTCATTTCTAAACAGAGGTCTATAGACCTAATCACCTCTAACATACCTTCTCTAATACTTAAAGTAACTACATGATGCTACGGTAACATTAGGATTTTTTAAAATGTGGCATCGGATTTTGAAAATCACATATTTTACAGAATTTGTTGATATTCATAACCCAGATGGACACCAAAGCCCATAAATAATGGTTTAGTAACCCAAGAAATGAATTTTTGACAGCATTACCTAGTAACTATGATTCAAGTTCCTGAATAAGAAAAATCTCAGATATGTCAATGCATGAAACATGAGCTGTACCTTTTCTTTCACCAGAAGAGTAGAAAGATTTCCAGAAAAAGAAATATTTTCCTTTAATTTTTAAAATTCACACACATTATATGTGTGTGTGTATACATATATATATAATACAAATTATAATTGATGGCTATTTAGTCTATTAAAAATGTTTTTAAAAGATAATTCTTTATTCAGTAAGTGATTTAAGGCAAATCTGACAGACATCAACACATGTAAAAGGGAAATTTCTTTTTGGCTAAAATCCATACTAATCCTTTACACATTGATTTGTAAAATTTAGGTAGTCACCGTTTTATCCCAGAGCCTAGAACAGTGCTTGAGGCATAACGGCTGTTCAATAAATATATATTTGCTAAATGATGAAGTGGACACTGGGTTCCAAAGTCCATAAGTCTTAATATTTGTATTAGTACATGTACTATAGAGCCGCTGTATAAAACCAACTGACTTCAGGAAAATGTATTCAGAATTATAACCTGGGGTGCTGTTAATAAATTTCTCTGAGGCACATAAGGTAGAAGTACCTTTATACTTCTAGAAAGATTCTCTATTTTGGCTATGCGGTAATGAACTGTCTTGTGTATTATGGTCTAATCACAGTGTTTTCTCTTGGACCTCCCTAAATGGTTGTCTTTTCTGAGGACATTCACTTGACTCTGTGTGTTCTGGCCTCATGGATGGCTCTCAGACGATCACATTGTAAAATATCATCAATTCAAATCATCTTTAACCTATTGAGCATATATACAAGGTGTGGTTTCTGGCATTCTTCATGGTGGACATCTCACCACATCAAAATCAATACATCAGGTGCTTTCTTAAAATGCAGCAAACAGAACAGACATGCTTTCCAGGAATACCTTTGGTTTTTCATATGCCCTCACAACACGAGCACCAGAACGTAGAATAAAGAATCATATAGAAGACAAAGGAAGAAACTGCATTAGGTTCATGGGTCCTGGAAGGGAAAAAATGGTCTCTTTCCCTGTTGCATGTGCTCTAAGAATCTAATTTTTGGGTAACTAAGCAAGAAGCCCCTGATGTTGAAACTGTCTTTAAAAAATGTACTCTGAAAATTATGGCATTAAACAAAAATGGAAAAATAAATAGAAAGCTATACCTTGCTCATAGATTAGAAGGATTAATATTGGTAAAATGCCCTTATTACTTAATGTAATACAGATTCAATGCAATCCCTGTTAAAACACTAATGTCATTTTTCTCAGAATTAGAATAACTAATCCTTAAATTTATATAGAACCACAAAAGATCCCTAATAGCCAAAGAAAACTTAAGAAAGAACAAAGTGGGAGGTTTCATGCTCCCTGTTAACAAACTAAACTACAAAGCTACAATAATCAAAACAATATGGTATTGCATCAAAACATACATAGACCAACAGAATAAAGAATCCAGAAATAAATCTTTGTTTATATGGTCAATTAATCTATGACAAGGAGGCAAGGATATACAATGGGGTAAAGACAGCCTCTTCAATAAGTGGTGTTGGTAAAAGGAGAGATACAAGTGAAAAAATGAAATGGGACCACTTTCTTATACCATATATGAAAATAAACTAAATGGATTAAAGATTTAAATGTTAGACCTGAAACTATAAAATTCCTAGATGAAAACATAGGCAGTAAATTCTTTGACATTGTTCTTAGCACTATTTTTTTAGATGTCTCCTCGAGCAAGGGAAACAAGAAAAAAAATGGGACTATATCAAATGAAAAATTTTTCAACAGTGAAGGAAACCAACAAAATAAAAAGACAACCTACTGAATGGGAGAAGATATTCACCTATGATACATCCAATACGGGGTTAACATCCATATCTATAAAGAACTCAAACAACTTAACACCAAAAAACAATCTAATCAAAAAATGGGCAGAGGACCTGAATAAACATTTCTTCCAAGAGGACATACGATGGACAACAGACATGTGCAAATATGTTCAACATCAGTAATGAAGGCAATGCAAATTAAAACTACAATGAGATATCACTTCACACCATCAAATCAACAAACAAGTGTTGGCAAGGAAGTGAAGACAAGGGAACACTTGTAAACTGTTGGTCAGATTATAAATTAGTGCAGCCAGTATGGAAAACAGTATGGAGATTCCTAAAAAATTAAAAATAGAGCTGCCATTTGGTTCAGGAAGTCTACTTCTGGCTATTTATCTGAAGAAAACAAAAACACTAATTTGAAAAGTTACATGCATCCCTATATTCATTTGCAGAATACTAGTAGTAGCCAAGATATGGAAGCACCCTAGATTTATACCAAGAGATGAATGGATAAAGATGATGTGCACACGCACACACACACACACACTGAATTATTCAGCAATAAAAAAGAATGAAATCTTGTCATTTACAACAACATAAATGGACCTAGAGGGTATTATTCTAAGTGAAGTAAATCAGAAAGAGAAAGACAAATACCACATGATCTCCTGTACATGTGGAATCTAAAAAATACAAAAACCAAAATAAATGAATACACAAAACAGAAACAGACCTATAGAGGATAAGCAGATGGTTGCCAAAAGGGAGGTGATGGGGGAATGAGAATTAAAAAAAGCAAAAATTATACAAAAGATTTTTGAGTAAACTATAAATAAAAATGGATTTTTTATGACCATTGAAATGAAGATTCCAAAAGTTAAAAAAAAATGAGCATAAACATAGGTTAACAATAAAATGTATTTATTGAACTCTTACTATGTGCTATGTAAGACTGGATGTTCAAAATTAAGATATGGCATGGTCTCTGGACTCAGATTGTTAAGAATCACTAAGAAAAAGGCAATCATTTACTAGGGAATTAGTGATGATTCTAATACTTGTTAGAGGATGAGGATCTTCTAATGAAGTGAGCTGTTAGAAGAATAAAGGCATCTTTTAGCTCATTCTCTCCACACTGAGTTTCTCTTCTCCTTGGGGCCTATCTGCATTAAGATCGAGCCTCTCCTCTTTCCCACAAAAAGTAAAGATAACTCTTAAGGCTGGGTCTTCAGTGCCTCACTAGAGCAGCAGGAGGAAGAAGGCAGCTCAGAGAAACCGCAGGAAAGCCAAGGGCACACAAGCTCTGTCCTTGTTCATAAGCACACTTTTTCATAGGTTTGGGGGAAAAGAGGTATAATAAATGAGAAAAAAAATTTTAAATAAAAAAAAATCACTGACGCATCCACAGAATATAAATATGAACCACAAACTGCCTAGCGTCTATCCTGACCCCATAGTTCCAGAACCCCTTTTGCCTGTGTGGGACATGGCAAGAGGACTTGATGCTTCTACAATTTCTTAATGTTAAATTAGGTAATGTGGACTCTTGTACATTTATACAGTATTTAGTAGCTTTTCACTCCATCGTTATGCCATTTTTTTCCCTATTTTTCTTCTTTCTCTCTACCACAGTCTCTGTCTTTCCCCCTCTCCCCCTGACCCCATCATGCTTTTAATAAGGAAACTTGGACTATATACGTTTTACTTTAACGGAATCCACGCCCCAATTCCAAATAAAACAACTAGCCCTACATTTATTATCCTTGGTCATTAGAGACTAAAACTATTCCAAAATGCTGGTGGTTTTCCTATTCAAATTACTAATTTATAATCAGAATTCTATAGCAGAAAACCTTTATGACAATCAAATGGTATTAAGTATACATAACCTCATTCACTAGAAATAAGTACACATAACCTCCTTCATTAGAAAAATATTGGGTTTTACCCACTACAATAGATATCAGAAGCTCCTTGCCAATCTACCTTGAACTGTCAGACATGACCGTGGGATCCCTCAAGGAGCTATTGCAGTGTGGTACAGTGAGAAGAACATGGGTGTTTGTATCAGGCCTGAGTCTGCATTCAAGCTCTCTAGTCACTAGCTATGTGGTCCCAGGCAAGTTACTAGATTTCTTAGCCATCTAAGAAGTGGAAATTATAGTATTTACTCTGTAGATTTGAGATACAATTAGCCTAGTGTCTGGCTGAAGCTCAATGAGCAGTAGGTGTTATTGCAGAAATATATTGGCTCATACTACATATAATATTCTAGGTCTTTTTTGCAACTTATCACTTTTCCTATATCTCCCTAGAATCCATAGATAATGGTTGTCTCAAGTATAAGAGCTATGTTAAAGAAGCCATGTCAATTATAGGAAGAAAAGATCAAATGAATGCCATTTGCAGTATTTTTATATTTAGCTTATGGTGATTACATACCGTAAATACCCCATTTGTTCATGTCTCCCAGGATCCATTGCTTTTGCAATACCCTCCCACAGTAACACAGGGATTGGGCATATGGCTTGTTTTGGCCAAGGGAAGAGACTTAAAAAGCACTTGCTCATTGGAGCTTGCCCTATGCAATCTTAGAACCCTGATTCACCGCATCAACAAGCCTAGGCTAGCATGCTGTATGACAATGTGGCAGAGTTGTCTCCATCACCCCAGGTGAAAGCCAGACAGTATCAAGAGGCAAAGCTCCCTAACTGACCAGAAGCTGACTCAAGATACATACATGAGTGACTCTCACTGAGAATGGAAGAAATACTCAGCTGAGCATGGTCTAAATTGTTAACTCAAAGAATTATCACTAAATAAACAGTAGTTACTTTAAGCTACTAATTATGGAATGGTTTGTTATACAGCAAAAGCTGGTACATATTCTCTCTCCAAAGAGACAACGTGGTATGGACCAGAAGAATGAAGAAATGGGTTTAATTCCACCTCTGTGATTTGATCATCTTAGGACCTTGGACAAGTCAGTTATTCTCTTATTTTAGTCTATTATCTATGAAATGGAGATGGTAACACCTGCTTATTTTACAAGTTGGTTGTGGGAAACAAGAGACATAATATATGTAAAATGTTTTATCACAAAATATTATATAAGTGCAAGAATTATCCATTTAAAGCTTTTCACATTAAAATTGTTTCTGAAAAAATACATAGACTAAATAAACTAATACAACAGGATAAGTGAATATGGTGATTGCTCCTTGAGCAGTTATAGAGGATGGGTGTACTCCTTAGAGGGATTTGTATGTGGTGGGGGAAGGAGGGGTTTGTTGAAAGGAAGTCATAAGTTAAACAGAGGTATTACAGTTAAAATCTTCATTAATAATTGAAACAATAAAAATTCAGATATTTGCAGAAACTCATTATTGTATATGACATTAGCATGCAATAGAGATTTTGTGAATTCTGAAGCTAAAATAATTAGGTTTTAAATGTTAACAATTTTTAACAACCTCATGCCCCTAGATATAAGATAATCTTCTTCTGAACTAAGTTTTATAAATGTCAATTCCTGTCCATATTTTTTTTCACTTTTAAATCCACATACCTTTTATCTAAATTAATGTTACCTTATCTTGCCTATGATATTAGCATCAACATCACAAAATCCTTTAGTATCTAGTTGGGCCAGCCATGCTTTAAGAGCAAACTCTACAATTTAGTCATAAGTATTCAGAATGGCTTTTTGAAAATCTATATATAATTTATTGAAAGGTAAATAACATAGTTTGTCCTAACAAATATATCATATCATATAGAATGAACTTTAGGAAAAAAGTCCTGAGAGGCAGGCTAGAAAGGCAGAGACTATTATCTTCATTTTATAAATGAGGAAACCAAGGCTCCAGAGTTTCAGAATTCTCTAAGGACACCCTCTACTGAGTGGCAGAGCCAGGTCATCTGATTCCCAAACCAGTGTGCTTTTCCCACAATGCTCCACTGCCTCTCAGGTTTTATAGTGCCTCTGAAGGATTTATAGTGAATGTTGATGCCCCGAAGGTAACGATTGTTTAAGGACTGATTGTTCATTTTGTAGATTTCTGTATCTCTTTCTTCACCGTCCTCTTGTTATGGGATAACTACTTTTGCATTACTGGAAAGAAGTGGAATACCACTTCCTAGGTGTTCTGGTAAAGGTTTGGTATGGCAAAGAGGTCAAAAACTAATGGTCAAAATGAGGTTTGTGGAGCCAATTTCGTTTTTCCTTTTTCTCAATATCTTGCATGACTCTGAATAATCAAAAGTTGGCTATTCACAAGGTTTCTATTAAGTGAAGTTTCATTCTGTCCAAAATGTTTAGAAGAGGTTAGCAAGGTTTCTGTAAAGTCAAAGATTAGAAAATGAATGAGCCAATTACATTTTTACGGAACAACAAAAAAGCTTTTTTCACATAAAGATTAAACAAACAAAAAACCCTTTCCTGTTTAAAAGCTAAGTGATGGTGGGTTAAGGCTTTCACTCATATTTAAACAAGGCAAATTATATAGAGTGAATGATTCAAAATATTAAGATTTTGTAAAAACACCATTTCTTGGTGGGTACAAGACAGGCATGATTTTTATTTCTTTGAGTCTGAGGTTTTAAGAGTCCCAGGCAGGACTGGGCCATTCACATTATCCCATCAATTGATGCTCTCATTGAAGTACAGTGGAAGAGGCATGCATTCAATGATCATTCAGTGAGACACATGACAGGATCCCTGGGGGAGCGCACTTCAAAAAAATCATTTAAGTTGGAATATTGAATATCCTATTCTTTTGCAAACTACAGTATATTTTAAAAAGAAATCTCATCCAAAATGATTAACACTTCCTACTGTTCAGGAAAAAAGCCTGCCCTTTCAGACTAACAGCTGTGGATCATTAGCTCTCCAGTGATGAGATGTGTTTGATGAGTATTTTTCTTTCTAATTAAGAGATGAGATTCTCTATTTGACTGTCTCTTCAGAAAGGAGTGAAGAAAAAATTCTCTGCCTACATGGAAAGGCCATCTCTCACAAAACAATTAATTATTTCATGGCCCTTTTAGAAAATCCTTTTCTTAATTTCAATTCATTTTTTCCTTAAACTTTAACACATTTCCACCCAGGCCTTCAAAACATTAACCCATTTTTAACTCCAACTTTCACTCTCTGATATTTCCTATGTTTCATCATTCAACAATATCTATTTCAGATAAAACAATGAGAAAATGTATCAAAAATACATATATGCATACCCTAACAGAAAACATTTGGTATAAGAATATTCTCTGATGTCAATAAATATACAGTATTTGCCTTTTGGGGAGCTAGACAATGTTTTTAAAAAATAAAAACTTAAAGGTGACTAGCTATATATAAAAATTGGTTATGTTTTTTAATTAATTCTTAAAAGGAAACTTTTCACCTCTACCGATAAGACTGGACTTAAAGAACGTAGGGAGTTTAGTAGGACCTAAAATATATGGCTTTTCTTTCTGACAAGGCCATCATCAAAGGCTGTAAAATTCCTGAATTCAAAACATGATTAAAGAGAATAATAAGCAAATGAAAACAATGAATCAATCCCATCAATGGCTTCCTTAAATCTTTCTTGGCACAAGGAAGAAAGGAAGGAAGGGAAGAGGGTCAACTTTCAAATATTTGAAGACAGTGCTGATGCTTCTCTCCCTTTAAGAACATAAAAATATGGAAGGAGTTTTCAGTTGTCCTAATGCCTGGTGTGAGAGGGTAGGTGCTGGCATTGAGTGAGCGGGGCCCCCACTCACACCCTGAAAATTTTCTTGTCCACATGCTAATGGCATTCCTCTTTGAGAAACATTGCCAATTTCTCACAGACAGCAGGATACTCTACAATTAACTTAGAAGAAACTATATGTATAAATGGAACATATAGCTAAGGGTGGATGTATTGCCTAGATTACATAAATGATCACTTAAGGATTTAGGGTAAGACAGTAGTAGAAGCAATTGCACTTGCTCATAAGCATTTGCACTAGAGTCTCTTTTTCCAACTACTACCGTTTAATACTACTTAAAGTAATGCTTGAAGAACTGGAGGTGAATCTGCTGCTCATTTACTCCCCTTTGATTTAAGTCAGGCTACATGCATCATCAGAGTCTTCAGAATTTCATCTTCTGGGAAGAGGGTAGTTCTGATCTGATTTAAATGGTCAGCTGGCATCATCACCTATTCTAAGGTCTTTATTTCTAGTTAGTTCCACTAAAGCTTTTCTACCACCTCCATTCAACAGGGGAGAGAAGATAGGCAAGAAAAAAAAAAGTCTGGCATCACAATAGCCTTCTCAAGATGGTTTTAAAGTATGACACGTTGCTTTCTTGAAGAGAGGCTTTGCTTTGTTTGGACGATTTTCTAAAATAAACAGTAGCCAGGGAATTGCTGAAAACCTTAGATCCAGTGGATCACTTGTTTTGCTGCTTCCTGTGGTCATGCCACCAATGATACAGGGAGCCTTATCATGCTCATATACAGTGGCTTCTCTCCCCTCTCTCAATTAGAATGAGAACTGACATGAATCCCTCTCCTCTTTTCTTTTTGAGTAGTTTCAACCAGATTCCAAACTGACAAAACTTTTGTTGTGTTTGGGAGGATGTGCGCGCGCGCGCGTGTGTGTGTGTGTGTGTGTGTGTGTGGTTTACATGTTAAGAGAAAAAATCAAAGTGCACTCTCTACCAAATGATCCTTTATTTCAATCAGGCAAAATATGTCAAGAGAACCATCTACCTCAGTTATGGTGACAAATGAGTATACGGTTAGGAGTAGAAAAAAATGAGAAATTGGTTGATTTCAAAGGCACAACTCTGAATCAAAGGCATATACTATAACTTAGTTCATTTATTTACGGATAGTGTTGAGAAATTATTTACTCAGATTTACTTAGACTACGTATAAATACACATTAGGAAGTTCCAATTCCTTACGTGTGAAATTGCACCCTGGTTTTTGAAGTTGCTATTTGAAACTCAAGTCCACAATCTTAGTATACCCATGCCTTTTAAAAAGCATAGCTTGACTCCATGTATTCAGGAACCAAGTGTGACAACTAGATAGGACCCCTTTGAAGATGTCTTAAATACAACCCATGGAAATACCTACTGAAGAATCTCCATAACAAAATGGACCAAAACAACCTCAGAGAGGGTGCTATCCCTAATCGTAGAATAACGTGCAGTCCTTTCCTTCATGGAGATATTACGTCAATAGAACCTGCTAATCAGAAGGCTTGGGGAGGTATTTATTTAGATGTTTTCTTTTTCTTTTTCAGCTTACAAATTATACTGATACTTTGTGTCATTTTTATCAGAGATGAAAGGCTCTGACTTTGCTTTGAGAACGCTGACAACTCTAAAATGCAAAGCCCAGAGTATGTCCAACTGGAGCATCACATCAACCACACATGAATAACTGATAAGAAATCCCTGTAATGTTGTGAGTTTAATGTTAATCAAAGTTTGGATGCAGAATGAAAGTGACAAATACTTATTGACATATAAAGATACTGATTCATTCTCTGAGGTCCCTTTCATTAGAAATTAGTACTTTACCTAGAAGTCTGGATTGCCTACCATGGTACCAGACAGTTATGTTTTTCATTTTAAAAGTTTCACAGAAGTTCTACATTCAAAATCAGGCTGCACGCAAAGTCACTCTTGCAGATTACAGACCAACACATATTTATCGTTTTAAAGGACTAAAGATGAACAAGTAAGTGGAATTGGTGAATTGGAGGTTGCCAGTATCAAGGAATGAGCACTCTAAAAAATACTTAAACATCAAAGAAACATATAAGAACATTAAGACTATTATACTCATTGAAACTTGTCTTTCTCTAGTATCCCATTTCTCCAGGATCTAGCTAGTGCTAGAAGGACCCATAACTATCACACTAATATAGCTAAAGAACATTCCATGCTCTAATGATTTTCTAAGTAAAAAATGAGTGTGTTAACATTGGTTCTCAATTTGTTTTTGTTTTTCTTTCATTTATGCATAACTCCAGTGCCAGTGAAGAGGACATCTTTTTTTCTGTGCTATTCCAGTCATTACGTAATGTTCCAATATCCCTTCATGTCTTCTAAGTTCTCAAACTATTGTTAACAAAAATGTTGGAGTAAATGTAATATTTTATTTAAGAATACTATTATGCAAATATACCATCTCTAAAATTTTCTAGGACTTTAGAAGTGTTGTAAAGATTTGTTAAAGCTTATTAAAGATAGTTATCTTTTAAATGTTTAAAGGAATGAATCTGTTACTGTTACTATTTTTGAAGTAGATTCTTGATCAGCTTCCCTCTATGTGTGTGTTAATGCTGTATCTAGACACGCATATCTGATACCAATGTTTGCTGATGCACAAAATGTAAAACTTTCGCTAAGCTTGAAATCTGGCTTTAAAACTATCTCTATCGTGAACAGGTACAATATTTAGGGCAACAGCTGGCAACTTCAGTTACTCATGGGGGGAAAACTCCCTCTGCTCTATATATTGTGCCAGAAAATAGGATACCCAGCTATCAAACAAGCCAAACACATGTTAGTGAAGTCTGCGATACAAGTTATTTCAAAAATTAATCTGGTAGGCTTTATATTCCCTATTCTATCTCACTGAATAGGAACATCTTTCAAAAAGCAAATGATCAATTATGGTGGCTGTTATTTTATATAGCAGCTGATATATAGAGGGCTGCACTCTGCCAAGTTTTGGGGTGTTTGGTACCATTCTGATTCATTTCCACTCAAGTCATCTCAGGTTTATTCAACTTATCATGAATATCTTTCCTGGACTACTGATTTCTGAATCTTTCTTTTTAATCCTTCATGATATAACCTAGCAGTTACTGCTGGTTATTCTTTGTCCAGATTTGATATCTTCATTTCAATCTTAAAATCACAGAGCCAAAGTCAGAGAACATGTTTTTAAATCTTCACCCTCATAAATAGACTTCAGACCTAATAATATCACATATTTCAGCTATGTTACCAGTTTCTGAAACTTCATCTCCCATTCTGTCTTATAATTTTTTAATTTTCTCCTTCACTGGTCTCATTCCCCCCAATCCCTCTGTTCTGGAAAAATCTCAAGAGTTATGTTTAGCAGCTCTAGCTATGTCTGAAGATTTCTCTTTGCAATTCAAATAATCATCTTAGGCTGATTTTAACAGCCTCCTTTACTCCATTCCATCTTTTACCCTTGCTGTGTAATGTTTACTGATGAATGTCTTTCTCTCATTTCTTAACAGCTCTAAGTGGTCTAGTTACTGCACAGGGACGCCTAGAGGTTTGAACACTAAGTATACATTTTTCTTGGCTATTTTCCACACCTCTAAACAGTCTTAAATGCAACAGGGCTTGTGTTTCAATGGTAACAGAAGTTACCAGAGAACACTAGTTTAGACAGCAAGCAAGCCGAACTCCAACTGTTCAAACAGCCTGACTTTTACAGTAAAAGGAAAGGCCCTGGGCCAAGACCACTGAGATGAACAGGTATTTTTAGTTCACTTGTAGGCCAGCTCTAATGTAATTCTGAAATGTTTTCTTCAAACCAAACTCAACTTTTTCAAGGCTGTCCAAATCTGTTTTCTTTTATAGCAAGTACAAATTCTTGGAGCAAGGGAAGCATGCGTATCATTTGCAATGCTGCTGCATGTCTATGGTGTTGATGCCCAATGGCTCAAATTAGTCCGCAAAACAGATGAGTGCATTGTAATTAGCTCTTGTCAAACTGTTAGAAATACAAAAACCATTTCCACTGTAATAAAAATTACGAAAGAGAAAAATCTCTCATATCATTTTCAGCCAAAACAGTTCCTGAAATGTCTGGTAGTTTAGGATTCCAGAGTTCTAAAAGAAGGCCATTTCATTTTCAGAAAAGCTTTCATTGCATTGACATGGAGATGCTGAGATATATTATCTTTCAGGCATTTTTGTTGTTATATTTCATTGCCTGTAAAACCTCATTTCTAAAAATGACCTGTCAGGAGTGGGCATATTTTGTTCAGCCACACGGTACTGATGTATGATTCTCAATACTAAACATTTCTTGGAGTATTTTTTAAACCAAGACTTTCTAAACTTTTCCTATCAGTGTGTTAGTATTATCAGTTTTCCTGAATAAGTAAATATTGCATTCTGTTTAAACAAAAGAAGACATTAAGCAGGCAGAATCATAGGTTCAGATGGGATAACTTTGATGTTAAACTCTCATGAGATAATCATCAGTTTCTTGTTGAAAATTTACTTGGATATTCATTGTTGGGACATTTCAACTATTCACAACCTTTAGAAGGGTTCTGGTGCTCTCCGAAATGTAATGTCCTCTCAAAGAAAAATATGAGCTATTAATAGGGGGTTATTTCAAGTAAATTTAAATACTAATTGAAAGGTGGTACAATTTGAGATTAGGTCTGATGTACCAAAAACTACCCCTGTCTACTTGCCATCACAGCTTTCCCAAAGATATTTTCAGGTGGACTTGTGGAAATGAGAAGGATGGTATAAATATATCTTTAAAAGTAATAAAACTACCATACACAAAAGTTAATACAGAACTGATCATAGAGCTAAAACTACAAAACTTCTAGAAGAAAACATAGGAGAAAACAGCTGTGGCTTTGGGCTAGGCAAAGAGTTGATAGATAAACACCATAGCATGATCTAAATATGTGTTTAAAAATTAGACTTCACTGAAGTCAAAAACTTTTGTGCTTCAAAAGACACAATTAAGAAAGCACAAAGACAAACCACAAACTGGGAGAAAATAATTGCAAATTGTATGTATCTGATAAAAGACTGATATCCAGAATATGAAAAGAACACTTAAAACTCAATAATTTAAAGAGAAAACCTCAGTTAAAAAATGGGCAACAGATCTGAATAGACATTTCACCAAAGAAAACATATGAATGGCTAATAAGCACATGAAAATATTGTCAACATCATTAGTCCCTAGGGAAATGTAAATTAAACCACATTGAGATACTGCTCCACACCTACTAGGATGGCTAAAATCAAGGTAGACGTACTAAATGGTGAAGATATAGAGAAACTGGAACTCTCATACATTGTTGCTGAGGATGTAAAATGGTGGGGTCACTTGGGAGAACAGTTTGGGAGTTTCATAAAAAGATAAACCAATGAAGTTAATATGTCAACCAACAATCCACTCTGATCTACCTAAGAAAAATGAAAACATATGTCCACATAAAAACGTGTACATAAATGCTCAATTATAGCAGCATCATTCATGATACTCCCAAAATGTATGCAATCCGATCATTTATTAAATGGTGAATGGACAATCAACATGTACTATATCCACACAATGGATTACTACAGCAATAAAAAAAGACACTATTGAAACATTCTATGTCACTGACTCAGAAACATTATGCTAAATGAAAAGTCAGATGTAGAAGACTATATTTGCAAGATTCCATTTATGTGAAATGTCCAGAAAAGGTAAATCACTAGTGATAGAAAACACTAGTGCTTGCTAAAGCCTTGAGGTGAGAACAGGAGTGACTAACTGGCATAAGGGATCTTTTGGAGTTGATGGTCATACAACTCCATAAATTTACTAACGATTAGTAAATTACACACTTAAAATGGGTGATTTATGGTATATAAATCGTATTTTAATAAAGTTTTTTTTAAAAATAAAAAGTGATAATTTCTGTGGCGGTAAATGCCAATCTGGAGAACTGATTGAACCTAGGCAGAGGCAACAAAGGATCAACAATCTTGGATGTATCTTGCCAACACTCAAAATATTTAAAAAGTTAGTTGATGATACCATCTACATAATGATTCTCGGGACAATTGCTGCTCCTTTGAATTCACAGAAGTTCCACAAAAGCTGTTAAGAAATAGCTAAAGCAAAGATCACCATCAATCATTGCTCATTATAATTAGTAAAGCAAAGTCCCAGAAGCAGGTGATGAAAAAAATGGTCATAAAATGCTACCACCCTAAGGTGAGACTATTATGCAATTAGTTCTAAATTCCCATAAAAATATCAATTTTGAAAAAGAAAATGTTGAATTCCTTACCCTCTGAATAAGGCTGAAAGAATGCAAAAAAAAAAAATGCTAAAAGTCAGTCAGAGAAGGTATAGAAAATAGAAAAGGTAGCTTAGAGCAACAGGCTGAAAAAAAAGTCAAACGAAGCAAAGCAGAACAAATCTTAGCACAGGAAAATGAGGATAGAGCATACAAAGTCATCTTACCCACCCAGAAGAAAGCACTACTGGATAAATATGACACTGTTTCTTTACTTTGTACTCACGCTGGGGAGCTCTTTTAATTTGGGCCTAGAGTCTTCGGTTTTCATTTGAATTCCTCAGTGACCTCTATTACCCAGTTACTTAGAGTACCACCTATCAGGAAGTGAAACCTCTCACCCTGACTTCTGTCCACAAAAATAGCTGGAAAACGTTAAGATGAACTTGTTTTATTTTTCTGGTCAGCATCAGTTAGCAGCTCCCTTTGGTTGGTTGGGTTTGCTTTTCTCAGGATATTACATCAAGAAAATAGAAATAAAAACTGCTGAATACAGCAGGAAGAATGAAATAAATATGAAAGCCACTTCCAACTGTTTTTATTCACGCACTTCCAAAACTCGAGGACAACCCTGTATTCCCTATACTGCTGCATACATGTCTTATTTCTTTTCCACAATAGAGCATAATACATATGTTTGTAAGTCAACTCAATTATATCAAGCAAGGAGAAGCAGGTGAGCCCTGGCAGATTTCCCATTGTTTCTACAGTCATTTCTCTATCAATTGCTGCACTCTAAACTCCTTGTTCTGCTGTCAGTGTCACAGAGCTATCCTATCTCTCAGGGCGACAGGTGTGGCTTTGTCCTCCAAGTGCATGACACTGGGCAGAATCCAACGCACCTTTGAGAAGCTCTCTGTTGTGGCAACATTACTATTTTCATTCACGCCGTTGCCTTTCAGACATGTTTGACCACACTTCTGTCCAGAAGTGTTCATCACGTTTCTCGCTCTAATAAAGACATCAACTCAGTGGCAACTCTGGATTCAGTGTTTAGTAGTGTAACAAAGAGGGAGTGTTATATTCCCTCTTTTCCAGTTCTAGCTTGCTCTTGAGGAGGCAGGGAGAGGTATATGACTTCGAAATATCAACTAGAAAAGAGAACCTCATTGCAAATTACAGCAAAAGTAAATGGATTGGGGTTGATGTCAAAGAGAGGGCAATATACTCCCTAAAAAACATGTACTGAATCATCTATCATGAAAATCTCTAGATTGTCTCTATAGCTTTGTTTCCCTCTCCTTTATTCCTAGTCTATGCAAGATTAAGAATTACGGGCATATAGACAGAGGCGGAGCCTAAAAGGGAACGCTGTGAAAAGGTAAAAATCATAAGACCTGAAAAACATGTTCTAAGATTTCTCCTATAAAACAACTAGATCCTTTTTTTCTGTTGAGAAACTTTATGCATGAGAGCCTTAAATCAGCTGAAATATTTCACTCTTCAGAGAGAACAGGTTATGTACAAATACATTTTCCAAGTGTACGTATAGGGATATAACATGAGATGTGTATATATAAGTTTATATTTATATCATATCTATATCTATCTATACTTTACCCTGCAAGAAGTATGTACTCATAAATGTTAAGTGATTATTTATAGGCCCCTCTCCCTCAATTGTAGAATGGAAATATCAATTCAATTATAATGTAAAAGTTCATTAAATGCTGTTAATGATAGTTTATCTCACTTCTAAGGAAATAATTTTACACAAGATTAATATAGTACTGTTAATGTAGTTAAGGAATTTTATTATTTCTTAATAGAAATTGAAAATGAAGTCTGCTTTAAATAATTTTAATTAAAATTATTACCACGGAGGAGTAATTATATCTAAGCATTTCTATGCCCCAAGGGACCATTTAACTTTTTTCACCTTTATAGTTTTTAATTATTTTTATTCCCATACAGCAGATAGGAAAGTTGAGTTTAGGGTGAAGGAAGTATTTTGTAACACATTTATTAACCACAATTTTAAATCTTTACTTCACCATCTTATTTCCAGAAATAAGATAGTAAAATTTGACAAGGATTTAAGCAATTTTTGTAGCCTCTCTTGCAGATCCTAAATATTGTTTTTAAAGCTTGTTAAATGTAAAAGAATATCTTTATATTATGTGATTTAAAGGCATCATTTTATTAATCTGTTTTAAGAACTCCCCCTGCCCCCTCCCCATCATTTAAAGATCTATTTAAAAGACTGTGTTAAAGATAAACTAAATCATCTTGATAACTGGCACTGAAAACCTGTAGCACAGAAAACCTACACCTTGCTGAAAACCTCTTATCTTCTCACATGTTCAAGACTCACCCAGTGCCTTGGCACAGGTGAAATGTTACTGGTCTACCATACATAAGTAGTTAAAATTTGCGACAGTATAATCTTTCAATTCCACCATCTTTTTGACAGTTGCAAGGGTCTTAGTCCCCTGATGTACTGGGTACTTAAAAAAATAGTGTTTTATTTTGGTTGTTGCTTTTGTTGTTTCTTTTGCTGTACTTCAACCATGATTCTAGATAAGTTCTATTTGTATGAGTCTGACTTGATCTGCTTCATAAGAAAGTCAGTGTGGGAAGGGAGCATGAAAGAGTACCATGTCCCATCAAAAATTAATCAGTTTATTACTTATATGTGTTAGTTTCTAGTCTCATAATTTTGGTTCAAATACATAATGAGTATTGCCTTTATTAGGACTGATGGTCCATCTGCCATCAATCTATAGTTGGCATCTCGTTCCTTTACTCAGCACCCTGAGTTTCCTTGTAGAAACCCTCTACCACTCTCAGTTGATGGTTTCTGATGGAACTGATCCCACTCTGGCTGCACAGGGATGGGCATTTGACCTAGCCCTGGTCAATGAGAATACCACCTGTTCCTGGTCACAGTTATTGGTCCAAAGATGGACCAATCAGAACACGTCTGGGTCTTTGGGCCTATTAAAAGAGAGTATTTTTTTCCTGACCAAAAGCTATATGAATATAAGCCTACAGGTGCTGATTGCCACTTAGTAGAATCCTGCCTAAGATCAATGCTAACACACCAAAAACTAAGCCAAGAAATGACCCTGCCCCTGCAAAAATTGAGTTCTGATTGAGTCATTTGAACCCCTAGAGCCACACATACCTGAAAGTATCATTTGGCCTTCCACACATACACATAAAAATGATAAAAAAGACAATTCAAACATTTCAATATAATTTGTGTATTTTTGAAAAGTTTAGAATTCATCCACTTCCGGCCTCCACCAGACTCAATAAGAATCTCTGGCAGTGGAGCCCTAGGATCTATTTGTAATTATTCCCTCAGTGTTTCTTATGATTAGTTACTATAGGGAACTAACTATTACGGGCATTCATCAAAGGTTCTCACTCCTTTTCCAACACCATTAGCAGGCTAAATGACATTCACATCATGTCCCAGAGACTTCCCAGAGAACAGACCATAAGGAACACTGAAGGCCACAGGTATTCTCTTCCTGGTAGCTACAATGGCACCACCCCTTTTCTCCTCCAGTCCAGAAAGAGAAGAAACTACAATTATGTGGGAGAGACTTCAATGGTGGGAGGTCACTTTTCTTCTTTTCAATAGCCTCTGTGTTCTGGGGCTTCCTTTCCTGGTACTTGTTTGATTAGGACTGGTGTGAAAAGGAAGACGACCAGATAAAATAGGATTTGGGAGGAAACGACCAAATTCAATTTTTCTCATTGTCTTAGAAAATTTAGGTAAGCCATATAGAAGAGATTGAGTTTGTCTGTTCTTAGAATGCAGGACAAGGAATTATTTTGGGGACACAGTCACCTGAGGCATAAGTGGAGTGAGACCTCAATTGACTGGCTGGGTTTCTTTCCTCCCCTTTTATAACAATACTCCGAATTTACCCTCCTGTGTTTCTGATTGGCTCCAGTAACAGTCTTCACATAGCACAGTTGTTTAGAAAGGTTGAGATAAACAAAATCTTCAGAGAACATTTCCTACCTTTGGATCTGCTAAGGGTGGTTTCCAAATCCTGTAGATTTGTTCATCTATATCAACTAATTGTAGGCAATAGGCCCAGAATGAACAGCTCATTAAAAACAGGTGAAGTTTATTCTCCAAAATCAACCACTTTATATATATATTAGACACTCTGAGCTAATTTCCTCATAATAATCTGCAAGTCAACCTTCTCGGGCCAAAATTTTTTCTAAGAAGCAGGCAGATACTAGGCACAGCATTCTGCTGCCGACAACTGTACCTTTAGAGAACTGGCCACAAATGATATGCTTTCAGAGGATTCATTCTAGGACTTTTCAAAATGGACAGAACTCACTAAAAACAAGGGGACCTGCATCAGGTCCTCTGGATCTCCAAAAATTAATGATCCTATAGAAACTGTCCCTTTGTGTCACCTTGAGTTGGGTTTAAGAGCAAGTTGTCTTGATAGATAGGAATTTCTATTGAGATGAAATAGGATGTGTTCTACCCTCCTTCACACTAGCCCACACTTTCATTTCTACCTTAAAGGCATCTCTTGACTGAGAAGAGAAAGAAAGCATTTCCCAAGGTGCTGATTTTATGACTTTATTGTCACAAAATTGGTGTGAGCTTAAAAACAGACTACTTTTTAATTAGTATTAAAAATGGCATTAAGATTAATCATCCTAAAACCAAAAATTTTTGGAAGATGCTCTCTAACACTTAACTCACTTATAACTAACCCTCTGAACAGATTTTATCACTTAAGGGTAGCAAGTTTAGATGAAGGATTCAGAGAAAGTTCCAAGGTTAGCTTTTCTATGAGTGCTCAAATGGGACCTTCCTTATGCCCATGGCAGTGGGAATTTCATAACACTAACATTTTGCAGGCTAAAATAATCAGTCATGCTCTTTGGCATAGAATTTTGAGGTTTGAGAGAAAAATCTTGTACCATTCTCTCAGCCCATGTCCATGTGGAGGCGAGGTGGCATTTTACAGACGTATGTTTTGGTTTGGCTTCTCAACTTTTAAAAGAGTTGTCAACTATATTCCCATCTCAGCTGAGGCTTAAAGCATGGTCTGTCCCTAATTGGCAATGGAATATTTGCACTCCAAGTACTTGTCAAAAGAGGATAACGCTGAATGCTTGCTGCCCAGTGCCTATCAAAAATCAGTCATGAGAAATTGTATTTATGGAAGGTTGCCTGAAGGACACACATTTTCTTTAGATCTTCTCTATTTTATTTTGGATTTGGCCAAACCATTTGAGAGTAACATACTGAAAACCCACGGCTATGCCATCTCAAAATAATAGTAATAATCTTTAAAATAATCATGCAAAGTAGGGGGTTAATATCCCTGTTTTGCAGGTGAGGAAACAGTCCTACCACCATCAAATTACTTGCTGAAGACCACCCAGCAAGTGACTAGAGTCACAATTCAAACCAAAGGTTATCTGGCTCCAAATGCCATGCCCTATGTACAGTGCTAGGGGTGCTTTCACTGAATTACATTTTTGAATTGCAGCAGCCTCCATTGAGGAAAATTAGAAGAAAGAATTCTAGGAAATACAGCATTGTTTTAACTGGAGATTTGGTTCACATTATACAGTGTCAACTTTATGGAGGCTCTTGAATAAGAACTTTTGAGGTCTCATTCAAGTGCAAGAGTACTTTTGAATACCAGAAATAGCTGGGCATTCACTGAGCAACTAATAGGTTCAATGTAAAAATATTAAAAAGATTGTGAATCATGTAACTGATAGTGTTTGTCTTCATTTACTTTCCAAGAAGCCCAGATCCCAAGGATCCTCTGTCTAGTATTGGAGCTGTGCATTTTATGTGGCACCTTCCCCGCTAGCATCATCTTATTTATCCTCCCAGTCTCTGGCCATCAGTATGATTCCTTTACTTACACTTTACCTTGCTATACTGCATGCATTTTTTTGTAATACACTTCCATTATTTTTCTGGAATGAGACAGGATATAATAAAACTCAACTAAGAAGTCTGCATTTATTAGGCATTTAGTTTCATGAGCTGAGCTAAGTGGCATCATGTGATATTTATTTATTTTTTAGGAGAGGCAACCCTTGGTTGGCCTCACTGATTGAAGGTGCTTTGTCAGCTTACAGCCCCTTATTATTATTTTTTTATTATTATTTATGCCTATAGCATCTGGTCTTCCTAGGTGGTCTTCCATCCAAGTACTAACCAGGCCTGACCCTGCTTAGCTTCCGAGATCAGCTGGGATTGGGCTTGTTCAGGGTGGCATGGCCGTAGCAATATTTTCTTTTTAAATCCTTATGGTACCTGAATTAGGTTATATTATTAGCTCCATTTTACAGATGAGGAAAATGAAGCTCAGGGAGATTAAGTTAAATGCCCAAGTTCACACAGCAAAACCAGATTTCTGGCTGACTTCAGAATGAACTTCCAACCACTACGCATATGCCTATTCGGCTCCATATCTTGGTCAGTTAATAAGAGATGGGCACAATAGTATGGAAACAAAGTAGACATGGTGGGAAGAAAAAAAAAAGATGCTAAGAAGACACCCTAATGAAAAGAAAGTGAGTAAAAATAGATGAAAGAAAAGTAAGATAAAGGAATAAAAGGTAATAGAAAAAAGAAAGAACACAAGACAGGAATGGAATATGTGCACAATTCTGCCTCAGAAGTGTACAATTGTCTGAACTCTCAGGATGACTTTTTTCTTGATGTTTTAGCCCCGAATATTATCAACATTCAAACACCAACTCTTCACTATAAACCTCTGTACTGCTTCTTGTCTGAACCACTCTTCTGCACAAGTACATGCTACTTTCTATCACTATCCCGTTTTGTGTTTCTGCTCTCAACCCAAGTAGATTCTACCACTTGATGGAAAACGATCTTCATAGCTTTTGATCTAGTAGAGGCAGCATTCATGAGGTTCCATCATGTTAATTTCTACGAAGGAAATTTCACTCCAAATAAATTCTTCTGTTTCCAACCACAGAAGCAAACAAAACTAAAACCAAAATCCTTTGTTTTTCTGACCCTAGGCCAAGAAAATACCACTTTTTAGTATACTCCAAAAGCCAGGGACATGAAAAGTACATAAAAAAAAAGTCACTCTCATGAAGTACAGCTATTTACATGAGCTATTACACATGAGAATAAATTATTCCTGGAATTTAAACTTATAGTTAACTTTCCCCAAAACTTTAAAAGTGGCCTTTGCTGTATTAGAAAACAGCTTCCCTTCTAAGATTTTTTTCAAATAAGGGTTTCTTTTCCCATGAAATTTTAAAGGATCTATTATGCATTAAGGAATGCTATGAGTTTTAAAAGTCCACATTAGAATCAGCTAGGTGTCTAAATTTACCAGCTAGAAATATCTTTAAGATTTAGTATCTGTCACACTGATCATCTTTGAGAGAATTAGGCTATGTAATTGCTGATTTCTGTAGGTCTTATTTGGATTTGACATTCCAAGTGAGAATCTGAGATTTTTCTAGATCAAATCCAGTTTTTGATTAAGTTGGTTACTCATGGAGTAAATACAGATTTGAGGGTGATCATCCCTTGTATTTGCACATGGAAGCACTACCTCGTGGTCACACTCTTGGCTTCTTTTCTTCTCTATATGGGAGAAATTTCTACTCGCAGACGAAATGGCTCATTTAAGTTACACTGGCTCTTCCTAAACTGAGAGGAACTACAGAAAGGCGAAGCAAGCAGGTTTAGCTCCAGATCCACCACCCATGAAGTGGGCCACTCTGGGTAAACTATGGCACAACCAATCATGCAAGATCGCTTTGAAGATAATGTATGTGAACATGCTCTGTTAATGGTAAAACATTAACAAATTAAAGATAATTAGATCCAGATCTAGGTCCATATCTAGATAGAATTAAAAGTCTCTGGATTTTCATTCTGCTGCTGCCAATTAGCTAACATTTATTAAGTGCTGTTAGATTGCACAGGAACACATGGTGCCAAAGACTTCTTTAAAGTGCAGACTACTGAAGTGCAGGGTCACGTTAAGAACTCAGCACCAATATCAGGAAAACAGGACTGCCAGACTTCAGACTGAGAATTATGTTCTAAATAGGAATGCCAAGGAAAATTCTCGATTACTGTATAAGTTAATATAGCTCAGAGTGATGACATTAAGTCAAGGATATCCCTGAACAGTGTAAAATGGACCTATTATGTTCCAATTCATTCAATTTTCCATCACTAGGCGTCCACAAAAGGCTACAGACTAAAGCTCTATACTTTCAACTTGTAACAAAGTATAAAGAATTCATTTTGTCTCTTGTAACAAAGAATTTTCACAAGACCCTTGCTTAGTTTTTAAATTCCTAAATTTAATATCAGAAATAATCTTTGAATGTCCTTTAAGAATCCACTGAAAATTTTCTTCTTGTAGCTAACAGACAGCTGACATTTTAGCCAACGAGCCTGGTGTTCCATTTTGTCTATCGGATCCATTTTTAGGAGTCAAAAGTGCTTAAATAAGAACCCTTTGTGTAATGTGATTAACCTAAGCTTTAATAAGCTTTCTTTTTAATGCTCTTTACAAATTAAACACAAGATATTTAAGAGTGTAAATGTCCACAAGGATTTCATGGGATAAACATACATTTTCTGGTGATGAATATACAGGTATTTACTTCCTTCAAATAACAGAAATGAGAATTTATTAATACCAATAATATTCAGGCTACAGAGCAGGGAAAAAGGAAAGTTCTAAGGAAAAAATACCTCCATGGAAAATTTTACTGATCAAATAGCAACCTAGAACCGTTTCTTTAATGAACCTGCTGATATCTGATTAGGGTATTAAAAGATTTCTAAAAACTAGGGCAATCCCAAGGGTTCTGAGGTTTCTCTGATATTCTTAATTAATTCCACTTTGAGTTCATTATTCAACAACTGCTTTGGGATAATAAAAGGTCTGCATCTTTTTACACAAATGTTTGGGAGTTATTTTATAGTGTAGTTTCTTCTTGCATAAGCTATTTATTCCAAATTAAAATAGAAGATACTGCTTATTACCTCGCCAAAGGAGTGAAAAAAGTTATCTGGTTCTACCCCTACTTTCTTCCGTGTAGGAAAAGGAAGTTTACAAGTTATCACCACACCCTCACCAAGAAAACAGAGCCCTTTCCTCCCCAGCGTCATTTCTACCTAAGGTTTTTGTTTGTTTGTTTTTTGCTGGGGAAATATGCCAGTGATTTCTCTGATCGACAGCTTAAACATTTAGATCTCCCTCTCTAAACTGCTTTTAAAAAGTGTACTTGGCTTGAGCCTTAGTTTCCAACTATCGTTTGACTTTTCCCTCAATCATTTTTGACGCAGGTTTTCTCTTGCTTTAGGCCAATTGCGCGCGCGTGTGTGTGCACTCGCATACACGCATACACACACACACACACTCTCTCTCTCTCTCTCTCTCTCTCTCTCTCTCCTAAGTGACTTCAAGACAAGTAGTCTGATTCTGAACACTACCTTAAATTTCAGCTGCCCTGTTGGCTCCTGTACTTACAAAGTCTGAATTTTTCGTGGGCCCTTGTAGTGCAATTTTTGACACATCATTAAGTTCCCTTTTTATTGGGAGCCTAAGGGCATATTCAGGCTCACTGTGAAGAGCTGGCCTAAATAACGGTTAAAACACATGTCATGAGCTGCAAGGGGCTTGTTTGCCAGCAGGGCAAACAGTTCACTACAGCTCAAGCAATCCCTTACAACAGGGTGGGTAGAGATAATGAGATAACCACACAACACAAGTGAGTTGTTCATCTTTGTCGTCAAGCATCCAAGAACACAGTTATCTCAGTAGGATGGTGCACCCTGGAGAGTTATAGCTTTCAGAAGGTAAAGAAAAACAGTCCAAGAAAACACACCCAAAAAATAAAAGTAAAAAAGGATTTCTGAAGAATTTTTTAAAGCAAAATTTCAGCTGTATTAAAACTTACTGAATCAGGCCAGCAAGTTCTGAGTGCCTTTTTTTATGTTTTATTTTAATTGTATGCAGATTTATTCTAATGTTATGATGCTAATCAACCTGTGTAGCTATAATAAAATAAAGGCAATGTCAACACTTCATCAACTAATCACACTGCTTCTTTCATCCCAGACATTGTATCCTCCCTACACAACACCAAAGTACTATAAAAATTATTTATACAAACAAACTATTATCTAAAGACTGAAAAGGCATAATAAATTATGTGTAATATGGCCCAATTATGTGGTAATTTCTTTGTTTTAATTATTTGCATAGTTTTAATGAAGAGGTTGCTAGAAGGTAGAACCATTTTTACATTTAATGAAAAAAAAATTTGTTTTTAAGAATGAAAACAAAGATAATTAGCTCTTAAATTAGAGGCATACTAATATATGCATGTTCCTAAATTATTACCAGTATTATTACTTTGTTTGTGCTATCAAAACTTTTCTCTGGAGCTCTGATGTTGGCTATTCAAGTTATTTTTCCCATTTCTGTTAAATGTATTAATATCTTGTTGTTCATCAAGTGCCAAAATAAAGGTTAAAAAAGTTCCCTAGTTTATCTACAGAAGAAAAATTGGGGTGGGTGATGACAACTATGATCTTTCAAGATGCAATTTACAAATGCATAATAACTTAAGAAAGTGAGAAAAAAAATAGATTTATCAAGAAAAGAGAGAACTATCCTAAATTCAACACAGCAAATCAGCAAATTTCTTCAGGGAAAGACATCAAATTTGAAAGGCATCAATACTTTTCTGCTGTCACCAAACTGTTATTTATGCTCATGTGCCAGCTGGATTTGTGTATGTGCGTGCATAATCTCTTTCTCACCACTGATGTCATCATTAAAGCTGTGCAAGAATGATTTTCGCTTTGCACGATCTTCAGGGGAGACTTGGACATTATGGTGAAAGTCTGTGACAAGTTTGTAAAGTAAGAAATGCTGGCTTTAAGGTGGCGACATTTTGCCACTGCAAAATAGAAAAAGCATTCTTAACTGCATTTTATTTTGCCTGTCCAGCCCACATTGAAGAAACCACATAGAGCAACTGCAGAGAAAGTTAACTTTCTTTTAGTGGAGGGAAGAAAGACGTTTAGTATTACCCACTTAACACTCCCCAGAACTAGTTGGACTTCCTGAATTTTTAAGAATATTCCAGAATTCAAGATTTTTTTTTTTTTTACAATACACAGAAAGATACTGACCACCAGACAACTGTTTCTCAAGGCTGAAACTAATACTGCTTTTTATTGCTGTAAGCCTTATTTACAAGGTTTAGGAAGGCTTCGAGATACTATGACTCTTAGAAACTTGTTTATGAAATTTTGAAGCTACAATAAATTAATTTTCAGACTAGGTGCCAATAATCAGGAACAAAGCAGCTGATTCTAGAGTTGGAGATCACGGTTTGGAGAGATGACAACCATATCGTCTGGAAGGTGGAGCCTATGAAAGGGGTCCCTCCCCTATCATTAACAAGGCTTCACTCAATACTCATTTTTTTACTGACCTGACAGATCCTTAATCCAGGGAACATGCTCTTCTCTTTCAGTGATTTTCAGCTTTCCAGAAACAATCTAACTGAAATAACATTCCCCTAAAAAGACTTCAATAGGAGACCTAGTAATCAGATTACATGACGATGAGGTTATTGCTCATTATCTTTTAGTGGACACATGCATAGGTTTGAGGGATTGGGTGCTGGGAAAGGGATTTTGAGGGAAGGTGAACTGATTACCTTGTGTCTCCTTTGGGAGTGGCTCAGTGAATAGACCTCTTACATTTTCTTAGTCTCGCACAACCCTACGAGGTAGTTATGAGTTTTCCCATTCTAACAAAGGCGCTAACTGAAGGTTAACTCATCCAAGGTGAAAAGTGTAACAGAAACTAGTGCAGTACAACAGCCTGGATGTGAAACCTGGCTCTGCCTCACTAACTCTCTGGGTGCCTGATCCATCCATCATAGGTACCCACTAAAGAAGTTGCTTCTGCCTGTGCTGTGATCCTCAGGATTTTTCATAATTTGCATCTAGGTTGTCTTACTTCAAAGCTCTTGTCCTTTCTTCAACATAGTTCTTCAAACTGGATTATGGAAAGAGATGAATGGAAAGAACAAACCCATTCTCTGTCTTCATTTACCATTGAGAGGTGCCAATGGTATACAAAGTGCTAACCAGTCCTCAAGGGCTTACTATCCGGCTGGGGAGAAAAAAACATGCGCATAGGAGCGTTTCAATACATAAAACATGATATTGTGTTGTTAGGTGGCAGAATGAACAGTAAAGACAGAAAGCACTTTAGGAGTTAAGGGGTTTTCATTACTACATTTCTTCACCTTCTCTAGTCTCCTGTGCTTTTCTGGTTACCATGGAGGCTGGAATCAACTCAGATTCTTTATAAAGACACTCAGGGTTGAGACTTAATGCTGGAAGGTTTACACTATGAAATTCCCTTTCCCTAGTGATTTTATGATTTCACAGTCTAAGCCTTTGTCTTTGGAATAAATTTAAAAGAACCTCCTGATTGCTCATGGTTTTGTTCTAAGTGGCAACCTTAGTTTCTTGTATAAACTGGAGCTGATAAAATTTGTAATTTCCTATTTATAACATTTTGCTTCCCTTAGACAAAAGGACAAGATAAGCAAGGTAATTATTGGATTCTGCTCTGCAGTTTAAAAATCATAGGCTTAAAAATTATGAGGCCATTTGCATCCCAGGAAGCAAAGAGGTTTTGACTGAGAATATACTCTGCTGTATACAGGATGATCAGTAACGCCAATCTTAGAGTTTTTCCCCTAAACACAAAATCTTACTAAAAACCTGACTTTTACTCTTTCCAGGAAGATTACGGCTTTTACAAAAGTAAAAATGAGTCACACCGTCCCTGGAGGAGCAGCAGAGCATGGTGCTTCAGAACAAAGTTGGGAGCTAGTCTGTTTGAGCATGGGTCCACTACTTAGCAGCTCTCAGTCCCTGAGCAAATTACTTCATTTCTGTCCCTAGTCACTTCATCTGTATGTAAAGTAAGGGTAACAGGAGTATCTATCATAAGAGATTGCTATGAGGGTTAAATGAGTTACTACTTATAAACTTATAAAGTCCTTAGAACAAAGCCTGGCACAGAGTAAGCACAATTTACATGCAGGTTAAGTGGTTTGAGAGAGTTGAGCTTGCTTGTACATTTCTGGAGCTAGTTTTAAGCTTCTCTTCAGTTAGAGGGATAAAAAAGTAAATATCTGAAATGTGAAGCCCTGGGATTTGAGGGTGGTGATTGAGGCACTGGTTAATTGATTAGTCATCTCTTACTGTAGAATGAGTCTTGATAAGAGACCCCAAATCAGATTACTCCTTATGCTCAAGTAAGGGTAAAAAATTAATATGTATGTTTAACATTATACTTGCAGGGAGTAAGACAGATATCCCGAGGCACAGCTCTTGGATATTTAAACATTCCTTTACATACCACTATTTGATTTAAGGCAGTGATTTGTTAACTGGGTCAACTATAACACATATCTATCCCTTCCTTTTTTTGGAAATACACCTGTTTCTGGGATTTGATTTGGCTCTTAATTCAAACAAACCTCCAAGTGCTCTGAAACAAAATCAACCTAAAATTATACACTTATCTAGAGTTACATTTAGGCCATATGGTTTAAGTTGTCCAAATGTCACAGAAGCAACAGCAGCAGCCATCATCATACTTTACACTTATCCAGCATCTTTCCTGCCAGAATATTACATGTTATAAAAGTTTCATTAAGACAGAGGTGTTAACCTTAATTCTAAAAGGACAGTCGCTTAACTGCTGTGTTTTGCTTTAGCTCTGTTTCAGAGTGAATTGCTACATAAGAGTTTCTCAAAGTCCTTTTTAGTTTCGTGTTGGTATTCCTATAACTGATAATATCTAAACTGTGAACGCCTGTGATATGGAAAAGAGATGGGGGCATATAGGATCTACACCTTTTTCTTGGGTCTCTGAGAAGACTCAACTATTAGACTCACTGTATTAGAGTCAGAACAATGACTGGGATGCCATTTCTAGAAACTCCTGTAAACTGCATTGGGAAAATCTGGGCAGTGAGGACATCAAAGTGTATCACCTGAAGTCTTTACTCTTCAGAGCTTGAAATTCTTTATCAGATGACCAGACCTGCTCCTTAGCATTCAGCACAGGACAGATATATAGGATGTGCTCCATAAATAAATCTTGAGTGGACAAATAAATGCATTAGATGCATAGTTAACCTGTTTGTAACAACCAAAGAATTTTACAGTATATATTTGGAGTAGATGTGATGAATTTAGGTAGTCAATGAGATGTCTGACAAGGAAGATGATCATTAGGTGGGGAGGGGCAGGCATGGACAGATTGGACCTAAGGGAACTTAAGAGCTGTTAATGTTAAATTGTCTTAAGTGTTATAGCATGACTCAAGGCAAAAGTCCATCATTTTTCCTAGGATTAGCTCAATGGTATTGATTGTCTCTGGAATTCCCTAGGCTGGAATGCTGTAAGGATATATGCTTGCCTGTTCATGAACCAACTTAACCCATCAACCAACTGATCAGCCAAGCCATATGCTGAGTGCTAGAACACAGAAATGAATACTTTTCTCAGATGCCATCCCTGTAGTCAGGAAGCTCACAGTAAAAGGCAAGAGCTCAAAATTCAGTCTTTGAAACATGTCAGATTTTACCCAGTACAGATTTTACAGGTACTTGGCCATCAACTCCAAGTTGTAGTCACTGCCTGAAAATCCAGAAGTGTTTAGAATCAGCTGTAACCATGCCTTTGGGTAAATATCCCACTCCTCCCAGATCCTGATTTACCTGCTAATCCAGAATAGGACGTTAAGGAGATGACGGACAATGAGGAGAGAATGCAACAGTATGAAATAAGAAAGCAGGACAAAATCAAGAGGACATTAAGCCAATGTGTAGTATTTTCCCTGTAGTTAAGTTTTCACCTGGAATAGTAAAAAAAAAAAAATCTCCAGGGTCTACACGGCTGAGGTTAGGCAGTGATAAGGCTAAGCAATAAAGGAAACTTTTGTTAATTGGTAGAAAGTTTTTAAAATATATGAAGAAAATATTCCAGAATAGAATGGCTAAGTCATATTCATTTAAAAATCAGACTTCACAAATAAATGTCTTGCCCAACACGGTCCCTCTCAGACTGAGCCAGCACAGGCCCTTTAGAACGGATGGATGTTCACTCTGCACTACTGATGGGGTATCTGGAAAGCACTGAGATGCAAACCCAAATAAAGAGTTTGAAGCCCGGCTCTAGCACTTTCTAACTATGATCTCAGACAAATTTGTCGTTCAGAGCTCTGCTTTCCTCTTCCATGAAATGCTAAAACAACAGCATCTTCCTTAAAAGATGATTATAAAGATCACATGATGACATTTGCACTCTGCCAGGCATTTAATATACACTCAATATTTATTCTCCCTAATTGAAAGAAACCAATTCACACATATAATTCTAGGACTTTCTATGCCCTCAATTCAATAATTATGTCCTCTGGTAATAATTAGAGATCTAGAGTAATGACCTCAGGCTAAGCACTAGAAATGACTGCATCTAACCACCACAGGGGATACAAAGCCAAGTCCTTTGAACAAAATTTGAATCCCCATAAATGACTCCCATATGCTGGGTTGGGTTCAAAGTGACACCCATCTTAAACTCAAATCACGTAGCTAGGAAAAAAATCTCCCTTTCCTCAACTCTCAGAGGAATTCTTGGAGCCATCGAAGTAAGTCTGATAGTGGAAAAAACAATAAGGAGAGAATGTAAACAGTATTAAGAAAGCAGGACAAAATTGAGAGAAGCTTAGGAGAGAAAAAGAGATGACAAATAGCATCCTTTTCCGTCCTCTTTCATTCTCTAGTTGCAACATTAGGGACCTGGGATGACGAGTGCAAGACAAGTTTTGCTTGGATCTTCCAAGAGATAAGCTTATCATATAAGCAGATTTTGAACCTACTAGGGCCACGGGACTGGGGCTCTTACCTCTTAGGCTACTCTAGATTTCTTAGGGCTCTCATCTTTTCCCTGTAACCCCATTCGTTTTTTACTTCATATTTTAGGTTGGAAGAGGGAAACACCTAGACTGATCAAGGCTTACCTTACTAGCCATGCACTATTATGCAAACGATTTAAACTCACAGGACTCAGCTTCCACTTCTGAAACAGGAGTAGCACTATCACAGGATTCAAGTACTCTTGTAAGAGCAAAATAGTCTAATATCTGCAATGTAATCTAGAGAGTAATACCTCCTAATTTCTAGAAAGGTGATATTACCATCTGAAAGGTAGGTAGCTAGATTTGTTTTGAAGTATTTGAATATTAAACGAGCTGTTTTTACTGAACATCTATGTTCATTTGAGGTGGCTTTGGGGCGGGGTTGGGGGGGGTTGTTGATTGAGTACCACTCTTAGGTTTGGCCACTTCAGATAAAATATCTAAGTACTTGGCACAGAGTAAGTGCTCAATATGGGACACATCTTTGACATTGAAGTGCTACAGGAGACAGAAAAGCATAGAGCTGACTGTGGTGTGCATCCTGGGCTTAAAGGAGAGAAGTATATGGGTCCTTCCCTCATCCCTCTAGGATCGCCAGCCCAGTTCATTAGAGAATGGAGAAAGGCTTTCAAGGACACATCCCTGGAGTAGAAATTTTGACCCCCAAAAATTGGCATTGCAAAGAAAGTACTTGATAGATTGGCAACCTTAGATACAATGGTGGCAAAAGGTAATTTAAGTCCCAAGTCTATAGTCAATCACAAAGATTGGCACTTAGATTGGAAAAGCTCTTAGGACATAACTTTTTTCCATGAAAATAGCTGGAAAGAAAAGCCGATTTTCTATGCTATTGCTGCTCACCATTTCATAGTGGCACAACTCCCACCCCAAATGTTGTGGGACTGTATTCAACATAGATTTGTTTTTCAGCTCTTCTACCCTATCTGTTTTCCAGCAGCTGATTAGTCTCCCTGGGATGTAGACACATCTCTGATCAAGAGCTGTTTGGCTCTTGCCCATTCTCACACATGCATCCCAATATCCACATTACGTATAATAGACATTCTTATATGTACATATATAAACATTGGTATGCATATATGTTCCCAATACTATGTTCAAAGACACATTCCAAATGGATGTATATATGCACTCATATACATATAGAAATCCAACTGGATTCCCAGAGGGAAATGTGGAACACATTGTTAAGATGTCTGTCATCCATGTAAGAGAAACAGAAATGAGCCGGGCATTAAATTTGCATACAGCCCCAAGCACAGAGGTTCCTGTATGTGTACTGTTCTCCTGTTCTTGATGATGGGCATATCTGACAGAAAGATTCTGTCAGGATTAGCTCAGGAAAAACACCCCCAAGGAGATAATTTGAAGACATACTGAGAATTTGCCTCAGTACATGAAAATAAACATGAAATCCTCAGCACTCTCTGCACATTGAGAAGTTCCCACCAACACTCGCTGCACACCGGGGGATAATCTACTGGAGCTAATTAACACACAGTCATACACAGCGCTGTTAGAAGTGGTTGCCACTTAGGATTGATTTAGTTGCTGCAGTGCTTAAAAGAGACTTGAGAAGGTTTTTGTGTAAATGTGTGAGGAAAGGAGAGGAAATAGAAGTGTAAAAACAGCTGCAAAACTAAATGGTGCTAAGGCCTTTCCCTCCCCACCCCCGGAAGACATTCAGGAAAGTTATTGAGAAACCATTAGCACTCCAGTAAAGAAAGCTTTTTACTTGATTTTATGTTACACACACACTGCAGAGTCTATAGATGGTGGCTATGGAAAAGGGCGTTTTACTTTATAAGCAAACAAGCTCATTAAATGCTGACATATGGATTGCGTCATCTAAAAAATAACACTCTTTTCTATGTCTACTTCTTGCTTTATTTTATCTTTCTGATTTATGTAAAATTTCAGCCGTTATTAAGTAGTAATAGGTCATGGAAAAAATCAAGGAGTAAAGGATCACAAAAAATTTCTTTTTATTAAACTCTGATATCATAAGGATAGAACAAATCTAACTTAAAAATGTTCTTCCTCAAAGTGAATGTTACAGATACTATCTTATGAATAAACTATCTCTAATAATCACAATAGTAAAATATCACAACTGAGTAAATAAAGAGCCTTTAGCAACCTGCTTTTTGTTACTGAAACATGATGGAAATAATATAGAACAGACCATTAGTGTGAACTCCATTATTTCAGGGTTTGTGAAAATTTAGAGAGTTGCAATTGATTTTTTTGCCCTGATAAAAGGGTTTACTAAAGAAAATTATAATAACATAAAAAGGATTTCAGGGGATAGAGTGTTTATTTTGGATTGGAGAATCTAACTTTTTATTTTTAGCTATCCCATTTGTATCCAAAATAGCTACAAATCATTCTTGATTCAGGGTAATTCTATTTGGCTGTATTTTGCTGTCCATTAGTTGAGACACTATTTATTAAGAATAATAAAACCTATGTGAACAAAATTCTGTAAAATATATTTTTCCATCAGGTTAAATAAGCCTACCAAAAAAAAAATACAACAAAAAAGAGCTAACATCGAGTAGCTGCTATGCACAAAGCCCTCCACCACATCCTGAGTCGAAATAGAAAATGCAACCTCGGCTCTATTCTCTGTAGGCTCAAACCCAGGAGGGCAGACACATTTGCAAAGAATTAGAGAATGGCAAACAGGTTCATCTTGAGAATCAGCTGTAAATAACTGGTGGTGGTTACTTGGAGTGTTTTTGTTGAGATATGATATCTGTGTGTGCTCAATTTATAATGTCTGCCAAGAGAAAGGGTGTCAGAAGTAGTAAAATATAGGCAATGTCACTACCAACTCTGGCCTAGAAGACTGGATGTCAGGATAACATGCAACCATATGTAAGAAATAAGGTTAGAATGGTTACTTTCTAAATCTTTCAAAAAGCAACAAATTGTTAACAATGGTTTTGGGACCATTGATTGTGCTTCCTTGTATGAATTTTAGAGTGGTTTATATAGAAAATAAAAGGGTAAACAAAATGTTTAATTCTAAAGCTGAAGATACAAAAGCTTACAACGTGTTATGTAAATGCAAGTGAGAAATTACTTTGAACTGGACGCAATACTATGCAGATCCTGGGAATTTGCCATTTGGGACCAGCGTATCTGAATGAGGCGAACCAGCTGCTTGCTTACTAGGTAAAGAGAAAGGTTGTGTTTTAGCAAAAATAAAGATTTTTTTTTTTGCTATGTCTCCAAATGTTAAAAAGATTAGTTAGAAGCAGCTGCTCTGTCTACTCTAAATAGAACAGATACCAAGTACCAAAAAGGACTATGAAAGATCACCCTCTTCCTATATTTCGCCTGTCCGCTTCTTGAATGTTCCCCCATTAACAGTGTCATAAAGTGACGTTAGGAACTGATACAGCTTTTGTCCTCCAGTCTTTGTAAGTTGAAGAGATAAGGGAAAAAAAATTTAATATTTCAAGAAATGTGTGGACCTTTCATTTTTATTCATTCCACTGATTTACTTCTACGGCTACACTTCTACGGCTACTCCAAGAGCATCCAAACCCTACGGATGCCACTTCGAGAGGCTACTTTTCCTTCTGGGTCTAAGGCGTAGAGATACACAGAGAGAGAAAGATAGATAAGTGTCAGGATGTCAGTCTCAATGAAATCCTGGCAGCTCCCCAAGTCCAGTTGTAGGAACGTTTTTCTGAACCTCCTTCACTCACAAATTTTACTTTATATTGATGTTAAAAAAAAAAATGACTCTTTACCGTGTCGTTCTCCTCCTCCCACGACAATTTCTGGTTGCTTTCTTCAGTCTTTTAAAACTCTGCCTCCTTTCCTCTTGGTTTTAGTTCTTCCTTCTCCAATGTATTATATATCCTTTTGTGAAGGATCCCATGGGTTTTCAATCCTGATTTCACATTAGAATAACCTGAGAGCAGTTGGATTTTAGTCATTGTACCTGAGCCCTATCCAAGACCAGTTAAATCGGAATCACTTTAGGGCAGAAATCGGTGTGTGTATTCTTCTAATGCATCCCAGGTAATTCTAATGAGTATCCAGTCGAGTGTATTGTAGTACACCAGTGGTTCTCAAAGTGTGGTCCCTACGTCATGAGCATCACCTGTATACTTGTTAAAAATGCAAATAATTGAGCTTTACCTCCACAAGACTACATCAGAAACCTTGAGATCGGAGCCTAGATTCATTTTTAAGAGCCTTCCAAGTGATTCTGAAACATGCTAAACGTTGAAAAACAATGTGCTAGATCACTGACATTTGTATTGTCTATATTAAGACCTTTTGTAAGGCTTTATTAAAGTGTGAGCCCCAATCAGCAGCATCAAGATCACCTAAGAGCTCCACCCTTAGCCTACTGAGGTTTTTAATCTGGTTTTTAACAATATCTCCAGGTGACATCTATGTAGATCAAAGGTTAAGAAGCACTGTTCTAAGAACTTATTCAAAGTTTCAGGCATTCTGCCAAGGGAGTTGGCTGCTATGATTTTAATTTATAAATGGAATAATAATCATTCCTCAAGAATGGGACCCTTTATTCTTTAGTTATTAAAAGAGAAACAAAGTTGTTTTTTCCAATGTGGTGACAAGTCTAAGCCTTTTTCTATATACTTCTGTTTCTATTCTAGATGTATTTTCACATCTCTTGAGAAAATAAAGAAATGAAGGATCAAAATTCCTTATGTTTTCCTTACTTCTGAGATGTATCCATTTTATTTCCTTGGAAATAGGGTCTTTGAGGTTTGACAGAGAAAGTTGGTTTCTTTACTCTGCAACCTCTCCCACACACAAGAAGGGATCTCTGGTGACAAAATGAAAATCTTTATTGACCATATTAAGAGGCAGCAATGTGTGGATTTGTATGTATAACGGGGGTGGATAAATTAGAGAAATGCCATTCCCAACAAGTCAAGTTCATCACCCCTTAAGGTCAGCCATGGTGTGAGTATTCCCCAGACTTCTCTATAACAGAGAGAGCTCTGTTGCTTCTTGTGATTATTCTAAAACTATGAGAACCAGCATAATGGTAATAGCTCACAAACCCACCTGCTTAAGCACCTGTTTTTCCATTCTTCTATTTTCATCTGCAACTTCAGCTTCATTTAGCTCAGATAAGAACTGATCCCTTGAAATTGAAGGTCCTTCACCTGTTTGGTATCCTAGCTTAAGCCTCGATTTGGGAGGGGTAGTGAGCCAGTGGAGAGAAGGCGGGTCAGAGGATCTACATTTTTAGCTAACGGAAAGAACATTTTCAGAGTTTAAAAGAGCACAGTAAAAAATAATGATTTAAAATTATGCCTGAATCTGATTAAAATCAACAGGTAAATCAACTACACTTAATAAAGGATTATGTCACTGAATCTTATATCCAGAAAGTCTTAGAAGAATAAAGGATTCAAAATCAAATGTGTGATGTTAAAAAATGAAAAAGCCTCCCTACCACATTAAAGTTAGTTTTCTCATCCAGTAGGTTCAAAACTTCTTCATCACTTAAGTTACTTCTTTCTGAGCATTCCTCCTGCCTTCTTCCCGCCCCCAGACCTGGGGGTTACCCTGTGAGAAAATGACTTCTCTATCTGATCACTTAAGATGTGAATATTTGTTGTGAACCAGCTGCAGCTCTAATAACCACTGATCCATGGAATCAAAGGCTACTCCTCACAAACAATAAGCTCTTCTTGTTCCTGAAACTGCACTCTATAACCTTTGCAAGTATTAGAAAAAGTGGGCATGACAGGTCCAAAATGCAATCACAGCCATAAGTTTCTTATGATTGGATTAATTTCAAACTTTACAAAAATAAGTAGTTGAAGTTTACCAACAAAGGTGATAACTAATGATATATAATTTCTAGTACAATGGGGCAATTTTTGCCAAATAAGATGTATTGCCAATTTGGTTAACAGCGGAAACTTAAAATACTGACAGTTTAAAATATGTTGGCATAGTGGTGATGATGAAAGGTTAGTTTCTTTTCCATTTAAATCTAATATTCCATATTAAAAAACACAATCATTCAGAAACAATTTGTTCTAAGGATCCCTGAAATACACCAAGCTTCATTTTCTAAAATCCAATGAGTTCCTTGGTAGCAAAGGAATATATATGAGGATGAGGATTTATAATTTTTTTTGAACACCACAAAAAAGGCATGGAATTAGACATTCACAAGTATGAAATATTAACTTAAAAGCAAAATACATTGATGAGATTTCAGTGTAATTAAAATCTGTTCTGCTCCTCAACAAGCTCTTACTTTAATAAAATATAAATGTTTTCACAGGTCCTAACCAACTTGGATTCCTAATCTAAAATAGGGCCTGGACACCCAGTGGGTACAGCCAATGGAAGGAAAGAATGAAGGAATGAAAGTAGATCAAAATTGGACATGCAGCCCTGTTAACAAAAAAGAATTACCTTTCTAAAATAAATCAAAAGCTATACTTTTAAATATTTTTCCATATTTTGAGTTTTAAAACATAATATACTATTTTCAACCCACGAATTAGAACTAAAAGTAAATTTTGGTATGAAACACATGCTCTGCAACTGTGAATTAGTACACTGTTATCAGTGATTCCAATAAACAGCTGAGAAGAAAAAAGAAAATGATCTTTGCCCTTTAAAGAATATATATGCAATGGCACTTTGTAGTATTTAAAAATAACAATGATTCCAATAAAACAGCTGAGAAAAAAAAAAAAGAAAATGATCTTTGCCCTTTAAAGAATATATATGCAATGGCACTTTGTAGTATTTAAAAATAACAAAACAATAATAATGCTTTTTTTGGCTTTTAACTGTTCTTAATAAGAGTAAGATTAAGTAGGTCTAAACTGGTAAAGTTTCTTAATTGCTTACAGCAATTGCTTCATTGCATGTGAGAATACCTGACTTCAGAAACACTTTCTTGTAACCTTTGCTGATATGTACTAAAATATTATTCTACATTTTAGAAGACTTGTGGATTTCTCTTTTATCCGAAGGGTTGTATGAGAAACAAAACATGATTTTTCAGACATGAGGCCTTAAGATGTTTAAGATTCCAGGTTATGCACCCAACCATTTGGCTGTTTCCCCTACATGGGGTCACAATGGAAAGTAAAGTCACCTCTGAACAATTTCATGAACTTCAAGACCAAAAAACTGCATAAATCATTTGTAGGCCACAGACCATCATCAAAGTCTGGAATTTATGCAAATAACACGGCTTACATTTAATAGATCTGTACTGCTGTAAGCTTTTCCAGTCTAAATAAATGAGTAAACGGAGAGCTTTTTATGGTGCAAGATTGCTACCTACAGGCCAAACTGCAGAATGGCATATCAGACAATTGGGGAGGAAGGGAAAAAGAGGTAAACAGTTTTTTATAACGGCTTGTAAGTTATTTGTTGACAAGTAGATAAGGCCAGGAGCATGGAATATTGCATAATAAACCCTGGGATATGTATTGACAGTTTTCATTTTAAAATACTACAATCCAATTTGAGGGTTTTCCATGATTTTCCACTTTTTTCTTTTGAGTGTTCTGCTACCTTCTGAAAAATGTAAATTGCTTTTCTGTTGGGGAAAAAGTTCTCTCTTCATAATGTATTCTAATACTGTGGAATGTACACTGATTCTGCACATAGATTCTATGTAGAATTTATATTTATAATTTTGATGATTTTTGGTAGAACAATTACAAAATCTGTAATTAGTTTCCATGGTTTGAATAAATCTGGTCAGGGGGAGGGGACTGTTTATATTACGTATACCCTGACTCTATATAGGCTTTAAAATTTATTTGTTCAAAAACTATCTATTTTCAATATTTAGAGTAATTTAAAGATTGTATATATTTTAAACTATATATCTTTGTTAAGGAAATATCAAGTACTTCAGCTATAAACTTCAGATAATAGTTCATCTTACAATACAGCAATCTTATTTTTACTTGAAAAGAAGTATGAAATTCATGCTGATTTCTCAGTAATTTATACAGCAGCCAAAATTTTCTGAAATACAGTGATTTTAAAAATGCAGATCTTTAAAATGATAAAGCAAATTATTAGAAATGCATTTCCCCCTCAACTATAAAGAAATTCCAACTCTAAAGAGAGGATTCAAAACTGAATAATATATTATGGTTAAAACACATCAACAATCTGTCACACCATATGCACAAATAAACATATCCCACTATCACTGCACATGCCATGAGGCAACGAAACATCTGAAAAGGTAAAGCAAATTCTTTCTCATACTGTTATAGACCCTAAATAACATTGTCAACATTTTCTAAGATATGCATAGTTATCATTCTTTAACACTGCTATTTATATAGTTCAAACATTTTGCTTGCCCATCTGATGATGATGTTCCACACATATTTAATTTTAAACAGAATTTAGAACATATTTAGGTTGAGTAAGGAAAGAATACTATACTTTATAAATGGATATTGATTTTGAATAATGAAATCTTATTTGCAATGTATCATTGAACCATTTAGACATAAAATTAGGTGAGATTCAATTATGTAAAGAGTTCAAATATAACAAAATCATCAAAGTAAAGGCACTGCACTAGTAATATGCTAGTTTATTCTGATTTATAGCCAACTGTATATGGTTTAGCATTTTCTCCCAACTTAAAGTATGAATTTTAAACAATAAATATCATAGAATCTATCAATTTAAAAATGGAAGTGGTGAAGGCATTAACTTACAGGTGTTTTTTCCCCCTACTGTTAGAGCCTCCTGAAGAGCAAATGTTTTCTGTATGGTGCTTAATTGTATATAATCATAATATAATTAGGTAATGATTAAATGATCTCCTTTAAATTTAAATTTTATTTTAAGTAGATAATGTCTTTTAGAAATAGTTTTCTATAATTAAATTCTTCAGGAGATATTTTAATAAAGATTGAGGATGAACCATCTAATTTCTAAAAGCAGATTCACAATAAATTTTCTGTGAAATTAATATTTAATTCATCTAACAATATTCTTCCTCTTATATAGTTCTCAGTAGATTGGGTTGTTACTTTGCCAACTGATTTATACTTTGTCAGTCAGTATAATTGTGAACAGAATCAGTGAAAGTATTCAGGATGTGTGAGAGAATTATTAAAAGGTAAGAAAAAGTTTTTAATATTGCCCTGTTGGGCAAAATATATTTTAAAGGTCTTATTATTACTTACCTGGGGCAAATAAATTCATATATAGTCCTAATTGTACCATAACATAATTATAAACCACAATAAACATTAAGACTTTCTCTATTTGCGTTTAAGAAGGTTTAAGAGACAAATATAAAGCTGAATAGTAAAGATTATATCATGGTTGCTGGATACTTCTCCTAAGGCTATCTATGAAAATCACTTAAAATTATCGATGGTAAGAAACAGTGTCATTATTCTATGGCTTAACTGTAATGCTCATAGGAAGGTAGCCTACTGCATTTGTGTATTGTTTAATGTGGATGTTTTATAGGAAAAATTACCCATGTTATTTTTTCTTAGCTCCTAAAACTGTAGTTAACATTTTGTTATTTGTGTATTTTCATTATTCTTATGCTAACATGAATGAATTCTATATCTAAATTCACATTATCAATATGAATTATAAACCCATCAAGTCTCTTTCTAGCAAGGGATGTTATGTTACTTTTATCTTTGTTATGTTCTCTACAAAACTTACTGGTAACATACTTTCAGAAAACGCCAGCCAATAAAGTACACTAAAATAATTTTCTTTATAAAAGCACAGTGATCTTTGGCATTATTCACTATTTTCAAAGCCATAAAAGAACAGATAACAAATATATGACCCACAAATTATCAATTATGAAAAATAATCTGGTTCAGAAAGCTGCACTAATGTAAAAAGATGAATCACTTGTCACAAACCAATAAAGGCTATTGTTTGTGAATCCAATATTTGATTTTATCATTTATGTTGGGCAACTTAAAATGATTTTTAAACCACATTAGTTTTTGAAAAAAAAAATTGTTATAAAGGTGAACACAAGGGTTGGGGGGAGAAGAAACCAGATGTGTAATCTGTCATCTTCGAAACAATTTATATTCTTACATTGAGTCCCGCCTACAAATCTAAGCTGCTAAGACCTAGTCAGCAATGGTGGATGCATGAGAAAGGACCCTACCATGTTGCAGAGAACAGACAGTAGCGAGAATGTTAGCATGACTTTGATTCTCTTTCCTTTTGATGTGCCATTCCGATAGCTGAACATTTGCAGCTATCATGCTTCATTATGCAGGGAAGTTCAACCCTTGTTTTTTTCCTTTTTTAAGCTAATGTAGTTTGTTACACTTTTTATGAGGGTACCTATTTTTGCTTATTTTGTATTACACAGAAAAGAGCATGTCGAGGCTACCAAGCTCAGAAAACCTTTATGACCAATTATCTTCTAGATTGTTTCATAGAACAAAGAGGTACTATTCACACCAACGAAGAAGAGCATCTGTGTGAGTGACGAGGGCCAGAAATTTCCTATGTGGTATTATCTGGGGGCTATTTTCATGCTCTTCCTGCTCTCTGATATCCCAATCACAGCCTTTTATACCTGCTTGTGAAAAAGGGCACGGATGACAAGTAAAATCAGAAATATTTTGTCCACAAGGCCAGTGATCAAATGTGTATGTTATCTAGGGATGGCCCCATTCTCACCCCTAGATAACAGATTTGACCATCGGATAATATAGGGCACAGGTGAATTTCATTGGCATGAAATATGGCAGACACAGGCAAAGGGCAGCAGGGACCACAATGAACATGATGGGGAGCAGCCCCGGGATGATGGTGTGCCCAGATGGGTATCTGGTGGGGAGACTGGAGGCTAGTGAAAGAAGAGGTGGGTTTAAAGGTAGAAAGATAGTCACATCCTAGAGACATTATTGCACAATGGGCTTTTACCATAGAAGACTTCTGTCCTCTTTACTCAGTGAAGAAACACTAGAAATCCTGAAATAAACAGAAAAAAGGGAGAGCCCAAGGGCCTACTTATCTATGCCAAAACACAGCAAGAAAAATTAAGTATTAAACCCTGGTTCAACCTCTAACAGCTTGTTTGAGGTGTGGGTCATGAATTTAGCTTGAAGTGGGGCTCATGAATGTTCTTGGATATATTCCTACTTGGACTCTAAAAAGAGGTGAAAATGAGGTGGGGGATGAACATAATTGAGTAACTATTCAATTATGGCAACTGCTAGCTAATGAAGACCTATTACAACTAAGTTTTTAATATAAAATGTGCTAATTGACTAGGTTAGAGCTCAGAACAAGCATATGGCTAAGATGTTTGATTACCTAGTCTGGTTCCATGTCAGTGATCAACTATCACATGGTAAAAAATAAGTGTTTCTATGACAACTACTGAGCTTGCTGACTAAGGAGTGGGTGACCAACTTGAGGGATGAGTTTCTCCAAATAATATATGATCCATTAATCCCCACACTGTGTGACCTGGAAGCTCATCAGCTGATGCATGCTTTTTCTTGTCCCTTACTCAAAATGTTCATCTTGCTCTCAGCCTTGGCAAAACTTGAATCAGACTCATAGGTGAAGAATATTGCATAGGATATTTTTCTTTTTAATTGGAAAGGGTATATAAACCTATGAATCTAACCTTATAAAAACAAAACAAGTCAACACATTCCAACCAGCTGAGTCTAACATTCAACCTTATGAAGAGTGATTATAATAATTTCTGAAGTTTCTGGATAGGGCCAGCCTCTAAGTCAAAGAAAACTTGTATAGCAACTTTTAGGAGATGGGTATTTCATCATCCTCAATTTTAGACAAAAACTTTCTTTTCCAATGTCATTCTAAACTAAAAATTCAAAACAGGTGTTTGATGCTAAGGCTGTAACCAAAATATTCCCCTTTATAACCTGCAACTCTGATAAGACTTCCCTCGGAAATATAATGGTTACATAGCCCTTGTATGGCTTTAACAAACCCCTATTTTCTTCTTTCTGCACCATACAATGTGCAGTCTATTTGCACCCATTCAGGACTAAATTACAGATAAAGTTACTGCAAATTTGTTTTCTCAAAAAAGCAGTCAGCCCTAATATCCCTCGAGTAATAAAAGCCTTGTCTTTCATTCAGAACTAGAACTGGCATAATTTTCTCTAAGAAACAAACTCTACTTCCTGCGACAATGGACCTGTTCTTAAAATTCTGAATGGGATACAGCTCAATTTGCAGGTGTTCAGGTATAAAGGTAAAAGGGCATTTGACCCCCCAACTGGCAATTGTTGCTGTGGTAGGTAACTTCAGTCTCCTAGTTATATCATTCTATTAGATAAGCTGCCAGAGTTTTCAGCTCTGAATTACAGAGTTAGGCTCAAGTGAATCAATAATTTATACAGATATATCTCATTCATTCTGATGGTATAAAGATACATACTAACAGCCTGCTGCAGCCACGGAACAAAGCCAGAGAGACATTATTTAAAAAGAAAGAAAGAAAAAGGAACCCATTTATCTATGTAAGCAAAAACATTACGTAATAATGACCTAATGGCTTAATTTTATTTTTTAACTCTTTTAGCAAATACTGTGGTGAGATAAATAAGCTCTTTAGGAATCTCAATTAGGTTGCTCTGACGAATGTTAAGCTAACATTTAAAACTTTCAGCTTGATTTTAAAATAGAATATTTTACATAGCAATGTAATACAAATCATTTGAAAAGATTCCTGCATCCAAGAAGTTTACATTAACTAGCTTACTAAATCTCTCAAACATTTTATTGCCTAATTTCAGTATAAAATTACCTTCTAAAGGATGAGAATCAAATACATTTAGGGACTGTATACTAAGAGTATTGTTAATATAGCCTTATGCTATTAATCATTACCTGGGGAAAATTACATAGGGTTTTATTCACTAATACTATGACACTTTTATTAACTCATAATCCCTGTGCTAACAGTGGTGCCTCAAACAAGTTATAATTAAGAGGTAGCAAGTATTAAAAATGCCTTCTTCAAAATTCTTCAATCATGTTAAAGGGAATCCTTTAACACATGAGTTCCTCTAAAGGAAAGCAGTACCAAAAACAGTGTGGTTACAATGTATATTAATAATTAATAGCCTAGATGGCTTAAATAATACTTCTGTAAGTTCCTGTTGTTTTGTCCTTAAGGATAAAGGAAATTCGTGATTTAAAAACATGATAAAAATATCTCTTAGCAACTTTAATTATAAACCATGACTGTTTCTTGACAGATCTGGAAATTTATTTGAGGATAAGATGTATTAGAAGTTGGTCCTTTGTCCATCTTACCTCTTTCAGATTTGTGTCTGGCTTGGACACATGAACCAATAGAATTCAGATTTGGTATAGGAAGACTGTGTGCAACGTTAATTAGGGCAATAGATCTAATGAGAAGGAGGATAGCAATTAGAGGTAATACTTAGGTACCATATTTTCCTCCACATGGAGAAATTGTATTTTCCCTTCTTTTCCAAGAAAACCCCTTGGGAAATAGGGCAGGTGATAAAAGTCTGAAAGAAAAGAAAAGTACATGTAGGAGAGAAAAGAATAAGAGCAAGGAGAGGGAGAGACTAACAAACACTGTGGTTTCTATCTGAAGTCCTTAAGCCTTTTTTTATGCAATACTCTGGGGCTGCCTGCTATAACCAGTTAACATTTCTGGCCAAGTAAATATTACTAGTTTCTTAAAAGTAGAGAAAGGAAGGAGAAATAATGGAGTGCCCCATTTCTGACAGTCAAGAGAGAGAGGAGAGAAATGTTCCCACACTGATCTCATTAAGATGACGAGAATAATGAGTGTGAATCTTATGTATGAATCTCACAGTAGATAGAGGAGAGCATAAATGTATCCCACATTTTCCCTTTTACGACATCTGATATACTACATTTATTCTCAGCTTCATCTGATACTACTGTTGGGGGTTTCCGTTACAATATTACAGCTTTAACTTCAAGTTTTGCCACCGAAGTCATCTGAGTCAGTCATTCAACACAGTTTTATTGAGTGTGCATGAAAACGGGGAAGATCTGTTAATGGCAACTAAAATGCATCTCAAGCAGAACAGCCTGAATTTATTTCCTGTCACTGGTTCTAGTAATGGATTAAAAATACTGACAAATAGCATTTTTCAGTTTACAATCTATTTTATTTCCTAGTTTCTTAAACTTAGGTTAAACATTCCAATCAATTAGAAATAGACCCAGGTATTATTAACTATGTCTCCACTATATATTTGGAGGAAGAATCATGCATTTTCAGCAAATACTGATGGGATACTTTTTCTTGTGATTTATCTCTCTTTCTTAGGTCAAACATAGAATATTTTTAAATAATAATTTTAAGCTAAATCACTTTTCAAGGTTGATATAAATTTGGAAAAGACCACACAGCTCTCAGAAACAAAAACCTGTGTTATGATCACGGACATCATTCAAGTCTAAATGGTCCACAGGCTCTCATGCTTAAGTACTTCAAAGCATTTCATACAGATGATTTAATTTAACTTTCTTCACTTCAGTAACTCCAATCAAAATAAACTGGTGCATCACATTTATAATAAACTACACCTCACATAATTTATGTAACGAAGTGGACAACACCCTACAAATTCTATTAGTATCTCAAAATATGCTGAACTTAGTATTTTTTTAGTACTTCTACCATTTTGTAAAGGGATATATTATTCTATTGTATCGCTTAATTGTATGCTAGAAAAATTTTGATCTATGTGATTTTAAAAGAAATTTAGAATGAGAGCAATACCATGAAGGTGGATCATCAGCTTTTCTAAATAATTCAGAATACATACACTTTTTTCCTTGGCATTTATTTAGTCTAATGGAAATTTAGGCTATGGGCAAGTTCATCTTAGCTACCATTAAATCAATATGGATCAATATAGATGGTTTAAACTGTTTAAGCGACTCTGAAAATATATGTTTGAAACCTGGGAAATATATTCTTAATGAGTCTACATTTACTTTGGGGAATAATTTATACTACTTAGAGGCCAAATGACATTTCTTTACTTGTCTAAAGTGTACCTCCCTTAAATACACAGTGAACTCTTTTAAGAGTTCTTTATACCATACACATACCTCTGCACAGTGTTTTGGGGGAGCTTTAGTGTGATATGACCTCAACTACAGTTCATCAAAATAGAAGATATGCACATTACTTAAACTGCAGGAATACTACTAAGCCAAGTGAGCACAGATTTAATATTTCAAGTAGGCAATTCCAGCCCTCCCAAATCAACACATTCCTTAAAAGGAAATATCAAGGGATCGGGGTCCAATTGTACGTTCTGAAAACTTTACAGAACAATATCAGACACTTAGTTTCTCCTAATTAAGGACAACTTGACTTATAAACTTCAGGATTTAGAGATCGATGTCTTCCTGTTTCTCTGTTTCTTTCTCTCTCTGCCCTTCTTATCTTCTCAATGCTGCTCTCTTCGGAGCATCCATTACCAGCAAGTGGGGGAGACGAAGAGCTAGTATCTCAGTAAGTCTACTGTTAGCACTTTAATTCCCTCTACTGTAAAATGATCCCTAAGTTCCCTTCCAACTGTAGCATTTTATGACTTTATCTGTACCCTTTGGAGTCCACACAATCTCCACCTTTGCATGCCCCATGCCTTTGCCATTAGGGAGATGCTCTATCCTGAAGCTGAGGTTGGAACAGATGTGTTCCTTGCATCCTCAGCAGTCAGTCATGATTCCTCTGAATCTATTTCCCACACATAATGTTTCTATTCTACAGCTAGTATTCTATGAAAGTCTCAACAGGCTTTGTGAGTGGTTTTACGTCATTACCTATGACATTGCTACAATGGGGAAATGTGTTCCAAGGTCTAAGCAACGGTCTTACAAAACAGATTTTTACATTTTTACATCTTGTTTAAAGGTTGGGAGCCTATAAGAAAAAGATTTAGTTTTAACTACACATCAACTGAGACTTAGGAGTTATAAATAAAACTGTGGTAGAAGGCACATATTCTGACAAACTAGTAGACCACAGGTTTAAAGTTCTCTTTTATAAATATCAGCTTCCTGGTTGAAGGATGCAATAGGCTCTTGCAATAGAAGAACCAAATTCTATTTAAAATAATTTAAAAGAAACCATATAAGTTTTCAGTACTGCTGCCTAACTAGAAAAAGTGAACTCAGCAATCTGAACTTCTATATTTATGAATTAATTTTCTCTGAGTAACAGGCATCACTTTATTAATATCACTTCAAAAATATAACACCTCTTTTATACAACCTTAGTATACTAATTTGTAGGTAATTAATTGACTCCTTTAAACCTTGGTAATCTATTATTTTAAATTAAATCCAAAAGATTTCTCTATTGACTAGGGGAAATAATATTTAATTCACTAACATTCTATGACAAAATGGGATGCTATGTTCTTGCTTCAAACAAGTAAGCATTGCCTGAAGTCTGCTTGGAAGGAACTGTGTAGAATGCTAACTATGGAAAATACAGCAGAATTATTTGTATATAGCTAAGTGGGATATAAAACATCATTTACTTATGTAGTATTGATAAATTACAAAAGTAGAAGTTTTTTGATTCCTGTAAGGAACTGGGGGACTTGCCATGCAGAACAGCCAGTAGAACATGTATCTCACTGTTTCAAGTGACTTTCCTATTCCACGACCTTTTTTTCCCTGCCCTTCCAATGAAGATCTAATAGATAATCGAGCTTAATGAAGTATGCTTTTATACCTCTGACATAATGATATTCATTTAAGAATATAAAGATTATCTATTAGTCATAAATATAGTGCAAAGTATGGACAAAACCCATCAAACCCTCATAATGAGAGAGGTTATATTACTTAGGTCAGAATTAATGTTCACCCCACTTCTCCATTTCAGTGAAGCACAACAATGTACCCTTAGAATTGTTGTAGAGAAGAAAATTCTTACATGAATTTTCATAAGGGGAAGATTCAATTCTTCTAACTCTACCAAGTCAAACAAAATTTTCTTTTAATTGGAGTTAATAATTTTGTACAGAGATTACAAATTCTCATTCTCTAGACTGACTATCTACTGGGATAATTTGCACTGTAGGCAAACTGTAGAAAATCCAAACTAGACTCTAACACCAAGAGCATGAAAGTAAACGTAGCTAAACTCACATTAAACTTCATATAAAGCATGCATTCTCAACAGGAGCTATGTGGCACCTAAGGGAGCAAAATCTGGTTCTTTAAGCAAAAAGCAAAAAGCAAAAAAATAAAAATAAAAATAACATATCACAATGATTTGTGGCCCTCCGAAACTCAGTACTCCCTGACAAAATTATATTGCTTAGTATTTAATATCACTCATAAAAATTAAATGAAATTTTTCTCCTTAGGGAGTGTATATGAATATGAGAGTTGAGAAACATTGTCTAACCAATGTACTGTATACTTGAAAATAATAAATTTAAAAAAAAGAGGAAAAAAAGACAAGTTTTATCTCTAAATTTTTTATTCTATGCTTCAAATCAGGGCTGACTTTCATTTTTATCCAAATATCTGTTTACACTTTGATATAATTTCCATCTTGTCTAGCTTCTTAGCTTTTCTCTAATTTTCTCTTCATTACTTTCCTTTGAGCCACTAGCTGATGACTGGTGTGAACACGAGTAAATGGTCACTCTTTCATCTTTACTCTGTTACTGATCTTTAATGTTACCACTTGCTGAGTGTTGGACCTCTTGTCATCACAGCAAAGTAGAAGATGCAATGCAGAGTCATAATGCACAGATCAAATGTGGCAAGACTGACTATTGTGTCTGTATTCAATTCTGACTATCATGTTAAAATGTAGTAAAATGGCAAACAAAGGGTAATGAAAAACAGGAACACCCTCCTTAACAGCATTTCAGGTTAGCTTCTCACTGGGTAAATTAACTGTAATATATTCATAATTCTAAAGTATATCTTCATAACTGGTCAAATAAAAACAGGACAACAGAAAGCATGCTACTCCCATTTCTTAATATTTACTGATACCAAGGACATGAAAATATGTAGAGAGTACAGTTACTGACTAAAGGATATTAATGACGCGCTTCTGTTATAAATTACAATCTTTCAGAAGAGTTATTATCCTTACTTTCCAAAATTTTACTAAAATAAATTATATAATTATCTTATTCATTTAAACATTTTTCTTTGCAGAACACTTCACGTAATATTTTGCAATGGAATATGGCTTGTTTTTTTTGTTCAGAATTCATGTTTCTAACACTTTAAATTAAAGCTGGAAGGTAAAAAATTCATTAGAAGATAAGAACACTGGTTTAGGAATCTGGAAACAGAGTAGGACATCTCTGATTTCAATATTTTATAATTTTTGATCTTCAATCAACTCTGTTGAAAAATCTGGACTATGTAACCTGGTTTTTAAGGGTCTCACGAAGGTTTTGAGGTTGAAACCACCTGGTAAGTAATGCAAAGAGGCTGCTTAAGGTGAAATGGGACAGCAGCCACACAGCAAGAAGGGGAATTCACTGAAGCATTGCTTTCCCCCCACACCACCCCAGCTTTCACTGCACATACCATTAAGGTTCATGAAAAGGCTAATTCCTATATTCAATATGGTCTCATAATGCTTTTGATAATATTTGTGGTTTATGTTTAATTGTAATACAGCACGACAGCACTACATCCGAGAAAAAGTGAAATAATTTTATTCTCTCCAAATCACTCACAGAAGAAAATGTCCCCACATTACTAGTTCCTGTTTTAGAAGACAAAGAAGGGAGAGTAGAGATAATAGAACATGTGATATGCTATAAGAATTAAATTCTTATTATTATAAATGTAAAATAAAATTTAATAGGAATAAGCTTTTCCGAGAGTAGTAGACTCTGAGGCTTATGTGATTATCTCCCTCCAAAGACCAGGAGGCCCTTTTGCTGACATCTATTAAAATAAACAAAAAAAGGGCATTGGCAGCATTTAAGGAGAACTAAGCACTGATTTGAGAAAGTGCTGTGTTTGTATATGTATCAGCTATAAAAACAAAACAAAAAGACTATACATTTATATAGACCTACAAACTGAACTACAGCATCACTCCTCGAGAAGAATTAGAGACATCTAGTCCAAATGTTTTGTTCAATTAATATCTGATTTTCTACCTTTCCTAAGATTCAGGGTTGATTTCAGCTAATTGTGATCAATTCTAAAACTCAATTCACTTCTAAATTGTGGTCTTTAATGCAATTGTAAGCATTTATATGCAATGCTTTACGAAAGGCACCAGTTAAGAAAACCTAATTTTTCATAGCTCAGTGTTTGAAAAAATTATTCTTCCTTGGAATCCAGATAAATTTGGAGGAAAATGTATATTTTGAGTATCAACTTGAAGTGCCAGTATGTCCATATGAATTGAGCACATATCTATTTACTGAAAAGAAAATTGTAGCACTACAATCTTCTATGTATCGATAATCTTTGACTCTGTAAAATAAATTTTAGGCAACTTTGGAGGTATACAATCTTCGAAATCAATGAAATTCCATACAGGCTTTCTTCTTTCCTTGTGTATTTACAAAGGAAAATTTTAATGTACTTTTAATATTAGTACAAGTTAAATTGAAAGTATTGTTTGGTAAACTTAGTAAATGTTTATATCAGAGGAAAGCATAAATGAAGGAGGATGGGCAGAAGGGTTTTGAAGTTTAGATTTATATAACTTTAGAAAAAATCAAGAATACAGGGGCAGGACCATCAGTTATAAATCATTTTGCTTTAGTACTTGTTTCTTTGATTTTGGGGAGTCCTTCTGTTTTGCTGTTGTAGGGGAAGTAACAAAAATTACCTCTGGAATATTTCCAATTTTTCTGCTTGTACTAAAATGAAATTGTAGCAACAACAACAAAAAGCTTCAATAAAAATCATTTAAAAATTTCCATGGAACTCGAAGCATAATTTGTTGGTGTGGTATTACTGCTATCACTGAAATTTTTTTTTTTTAATTTCTGTTGGAAACTTAACGTTACATTCCATATGTGGTACAAGCACCTATATTGTTCAGTAATATGAATGCAAAGACTTGAACTGTAGGTGAAGTAGACATGCTTTTGTTTTCGCATTGATATTTCTCCTCATGCAATGTTCCCTTTTCGTTCCTTGAACACGAAGGCCACTTACAATGTCCTTATTGTTTATAATAACTTTTAGACAAACCTATATGCTGTTTTAGAGCAGCAGCTTTCTACCCAGGAAGTACTCGATAAGGTATCCTCCAGAGCCTATTGTCTTCAGATCATTGTCTACCCCATCGGCCTCTGCAAGTTCAGTTCCGCCTCCCTTGCTTGTGTTTCCTCCATTTTTAAAAAATCATTTGGCTACACAGAGCTGCCTCATGTCATTCTTTGCATACATCATTTCTGTTTTTCTCTTCTCCTGCATAATGCCCAGCTTTTCTGAGAGTAGCTGTTGTCCCGAGTGTGATCCTTTACTAAAATGGGGATTGAATGAAGGTGGAGCACAAATTATCTGGAAGCAAAGAAAAACCAGCCATTTGAAAGGACCCAGAAAGGAACAAGTAATGAACCAGAGTGGCTTCGATGAATTGCTGTAGAGGGAATTCTCAGTTTTGACAGACACAAAAGGAACACATGGATACCAAGGAAAACCTAAGGAGAGAATCTCAGTTGGAAGTCTGCCTCATAGGCTGGTCAGGACAGAGGGTTGAAGCCAGGAGCCCTTCCGATATGAGAAAAAACAAATGTATTTTTATGAGTAACGGTTAAACATTTAAACATGCCATTTTGGAACACAAGGTACTTTTGAGGAGTCGACATCCCTTCATAATTCATGTTCATTGTTCCTCTAAGTAAAAAATGTGTCTCCCTGTAGTTATTCTGTTAGGAATTGTACTTTAAAGGCAAGAGAACATTTTTGATAATGCACATCTTAAACTTTTCATTAAACTACCAAATTTAAATTCTACCTTTTTGTGCACTCTGACATTTTTGTCTGGCATTTTCATTAATTTTGCGACATACATAAATGTAGCTGAAATGTTAACTGATCAATACTTTGTCTCTCTCATGTAGCACTAGCACTCTGTTCCCTAAGGACCACACAGCAGAACAGAAATTAAATGTGTAAAATATCAAATGTTAATGTTAAACACAGCGGCACTTACTGTATAACGACAGAAAAGGCTAAAACAATTCCAAATGGACAGATGGTACCACAAATTATCTACAATCACATTTAAAGATTAAAGTTTGTCCTGTAAAATAATTCTTTGATGCACACTGAAGTGTGTCCTTTTACTGATAGCTCAGTTGTCCAATTATTTTTGTGCTCATTACAGTGAGAAATGACAGTACTGAAAAGAAAGAAAGAATGTGCACTCTTTTTTCCCCATGTCGCACCCACTGACATCCACGAGAACACAAATGTCTGGTCAAGAGCCTGATGAAAATTAGGCCCAATTTATGAGACATTTCCACATCTACAATAGATGATTCCAAAAGACAAGCAATGCCTTCTGCACCACATACGTCTGTTCGCTCTCAGGCATACAATATTCATAGTAAAATTTAAAAACCTAATTCACAGCACATGAAAACAAGGACATTCCCAGGAATATGTTTGCTTATATTTTATCCATCACCATCCAGGCTGATTTCAGCTTCTAATATCGTCAGCCAGCTTTGAATCTTCCCCGCAGCACACAGGTAATAGTGCTAAAGAAGCCAGAGCAGCCCTAACCTTGCATTTCTTGTTCTTTCCATTTTATGACATTGGGACCAAAAAAAAAAAAAAAAAAAAAAAAAAATTATCTTTTTTTTTTTCATTTTGACTTCATCATTCTATGTTTATTTTTGGATAGTAAATTAGAAAAGAAGTAAAACAGAACAAAAAAGGGCACTTAAACATTATAAAGTTTACTGATCTGGGCCTAAAACCAAGCCACATAATGGTACAAATGCACGTGCTCCATGAGGCAGCTGCATTTATGAAAAAGTGGGCCAAGTGTAACCAATATTATAATAATAGACCCATGATCCATCAACGGGGGATGATAGGAACAATATGCTTGTAACAATGGGGTGCTACTCATATTCTTCTCCTAATGGAAAGTCCTTTTCAATAAACTGGCCTAAAACGTCTCTGGTTATGCAATGAGATCTTTAAAACACTTCATTTTTAAATGCCCACACCATTTAATATTTACAAGATAAATAAAAACCTTACAACATTTTTTTTCCTGAATTGTTATGATATTAAGGTTACAGGGTACATATTTAAAAGCTCTTTTAGAAAGGAAATAATATTTGCTGTGTGGCTTTAGCCAAGGTGCTTAACTTTCTGTGCCTTTGTTTTTTTTTCTTTATATATTGGAAAATAATAGTATCTACCTCATAATAATGTTGTTGGGAATATTAAATTCATTAATGCATGAAAAGCACTTTCATGCATTAGTGCCTGAAAAACACTTCCCTGGCAAACAAATGCTCAATATATATTAGTTGTTGTTATTATTAAATAAAGATAATTTTGTATCAGAATTTAATCTGAGGTTTAAATAGATGATTGATAGAAGATTATGAAATAATTTAGAATGGAAATGGAAGGTCTAAGGAAAATTGCTACAACAGCATTAATCTATGTCTATCATCATTTAATAACTAGGTTTATTAGAGCAAACCCTTATTTATCTGGCATTATTAAATAGTTTCTCCACATTAAAAAAATTTCAAATTGATTGACCGGTTCATTCATTGGTCTATTGATTTAGATAGCCATTTATATTAGGAGCCTACTAAGTGCCAGATACTCTGTAGGTAATACTGGAATACAAGTGAAAAAGGTAGGGTTCGCATCCTCATGGAACTCTCAGTTCGGGTCTAGGTAAGGAAGTTTGGCTCTGTCATTCAGTTTCATCACGTTCAATAGAATATAATTTGGCACTTCTTTCTTTTTTTCAGTGAAACAGTTAATTATTGTTTCTTCTCAAAAGTGCTCTTAATGCATGTTTACATATTAGTTTGCGGCCTCTATTTTTCACTATCAGCGTCTCCCTTTTCATATCTTTATTGTGACCTCCCTCCCTTTTCCGCAAGCATCTTGCATTCAGGTTGTTTCACAGGACTGACTCTGACAGAAGCTGACCATCAGCTAAGGGAGATATTACATGTCTTACCCAGTGAACTTTGACTCTCTTACAGTGAAGTCACTCAAGTATTATGATGTGCATGTACCTACGTTTCTCAGAATTTCGGTGCCTATTTTTTGTTTTGTTTTGTTTTGTTTTTTTAATTAGAAGGAAATTTTGAACAAAGTCTACCATCTTGCGTTCACTTTACATGAGTGACATCTAGAAGCCAGATGAACTTTATAAAGACTTTATAAACATTAAAAATGAATGCTCCTGAACAAATGACATCACTATATAGATTTCTCTCTTCAATTCAAATTTCGCAAACGGCTGTGGGAGATGACTTTGGAAGGAATGATTCAAAGACAGCAGCATTACCTTTTTGGTAGAATATTATTATGTCTGTCATAAGGCCCCATGGAACTTGGAAGTAATGGAATAAAATATACAAAGAAACTCAAAATCATTTTTTCCTCATTAACATCAAAGTGCCTCTATGATAGTAAAAAATCATAATCAAGTTTGCTTAACAGTACCCCAATGTATTTATTACGTGAAAGAACTAAATAAAAGAATATTAAAAGAGACAGATTTTCTTTTCTAAAACTTAATGATGATGACAATCGCTTTCTTTAAGGAGATAACAGCATGTCTATGGGAAGCAGGCTGCCTAACTTTCTGGTAACTTACAACACAAAGGGACATACACATTCTTTGTTCCATGTGCTCAAACATTAATGAAAGTCCCATACAAGGCATGAGAGGAGGACAGAGCTCAAAGTACTAAACAGATGTGCATATACTCATTTGAATAGTAATACTAAAATGTTGATTTGCTCCTGTAATTAGGCCCGTCTTGTAAGCCCCCCAAATAAAGCCACCTTCTACAAAAAAGCATAAGGCAATCATATTCTAACAAATATGACAATAAAATAAAGGATTTCAAGAAGGATTCCACTTAAACTTCAAACTGAAATCCTGAATAAGCAAAAATAGTGTGAAAGCAGAAAATTCCAGCTGAAGCTCAGAGGAAAGTATTATTTAGGATTTTCTAGATTTGCAAGTTGGTCTCTTCAGCAGTTTTTAAATAACCAAAGTAAAAAGGTGCACGATGAACATTGTCAGAGGACTATTTGGATATATCAAATTCTCACTTGTGCCTTTTTTAAAAACTAGAAATCTCAGAAATAATAAAATGGCTCTTAAATAGGTCACATCCACTTTCAATTGCTTCACATATTAAACTATTACCAGCTAGCATTCTACTGTCAATGATTTTCATATTTTGAAAATTGTATAGAATGAATAAAATTAAAATAAGGATGGTCAAGATTATTAATTTTTTTTAACACTAAGGACTTTTCTTGGCTCTGCTACTGGGATTTGGGATTATGCAATATACAAAATTTTACTTTTTAACTGTCACTTGAGAAAATTATACATTGGCGAAGATGTCTTGCATTCCGGAAGTCTGGTAGGGTGGGGGGCGGATGTATTCTTAGACTCAGACCTTGAACAATCCATCAGGTTCCTGCCCACGGCAAATCTGTCCAGTCAAGTCTTAAAATAGGAGTTTTAAAATGGCCACATCAACATAACTGTTACTATAGCCACAGAAACATGCAGCTATGATTACTGAATTTAATGAATAACAATGTAAGTAATACAGTATGATCATACCACAAAGGCAGCAAGGCTCCTTGGGGGCGAGTCCCAATCAAAGCAACTGTTAACGTAGTATGCAGCATTTACGAGCACCATGACACAACGCTTAGTCCTGATAAAGTTTCTTAGTAGCAGCTGAAAGGAAAATAAAATATTATTAGAATTTGCAGGACTAAAAGCCATCAGATATGCTTCAAAATTCTTCAAGCTTAGCGTGATTTTAAAAGGATTCAGAAAGTTAATAAAGTTGTAAGAATATACCAAGCAATTTGGTTCACAAGTTAAAGGGAAAGAAGTATCTCTGGAGAAACTGGATTATAAGAGCAATTTCTTAGCTAAATATATTTTCTTAAATAACATGATCAGGTAGGTTGGGCTATCTTTGTTCAAAAGAAAAAAAAAAAAACTCCAAAGGATTAAAAACTTTTTTTTTCTACCTACATATTATGAATCTTAAATATATTTTTTAACTCTTAAGTATTATTGAGGTTTTAAAATGCTTTAAGTTCAAGATATTTTAAAGTGAAATGGATAATTTAGAACATTTTTAGAAAAACCTGTCAAGTATTGCTTTATTTTAGAAAACATTCTTTCTCACCATTTTATTAGGGTTCTCCCTTACTATCACTTTTCTCATTCTCTAGTTCTCTTTCCAACAATAAATTTAACCTACATTTTCTCGTTATGGTAACCAAATACTTTACAAAATTTTTTACTAAAACTTGCATATGAGAATTGATATAATTTAAACTTAAAATTTAAAACTAAAGCATGAATACAACTATAAAAACAGCACATATACTAGATGATGGTTCAAAAACTTACCTACATCTATGTAATAATTAAAATGACAAGTCTTCAGGTAAATATTTTGTTACTTCCAAATATACTTCAATACTGACCTGATATTTTAAAAAATTAGCTATGCAAAGTTTACTAAGGTTATATGAAAAAAATACATACGTATAAATGTAGACACAAGTACACGTATACCAGGTTAAATAAGTTGTTAAAACTGAAATTCCTTTCAGGAAAAGTGAAGAGTCTCCCTATATGTTTTCTTTCTTGACCCCTGATCACTCCCTTTAAGAGCTCCTTTCATTACTTTTTCTTTAATTGTGGGAAAATGTAATCTGTATTTCTATTTAGATATTGCATTTGTAACTCACATACTATCTTTAAACAACCAAAGATCCCACTGTTTATAGTGAATTGACTGGATTAAAAATAAAAATCTTTTTAGTCTTCTAATAGCACAGAAAATTATTAAATATTTTAGCATACACACATCAGTTCTGTAAACTTAATAATCATAACAAATGCATTTCATTTTAGCTGTGTTAGAAGTAAACATTTTAAAAGGAGTAGCTTAGTACTCTTAACGATTTAAACCTAATTTAAAACTACAAGTCTAATTGAAAGATATCAAGCCTAATTTAAAATTCCTTCATGACAGAAAAATCAGAGTTCCTGATTTTCTATTTTCTTAGCTAAAAATGCCGATAAAAGTTCACTTCTCAAAGATCATCGTCAAAATCTAATTAAGGTTTCCCTTAAAAGATGGAGCCCCCTCTCTTGTGGATTAGAGGGAAGAGCTTTATGCTGGGCTCGCTTTACACACACCTGCATCATACCTGTGGGTGGTCTGGACATATATTTGAACCTCAGGTTTTGGTGTTCTCATTTACACATTCCATGGCAATCAAATTGTATTTTATGTTCAAATGATCACTCTTTTGCTAATGCATGAATACATATCCATTCTATGCAGCCTCTACAGTATCCCCTTTCTTTTCTGACCACCCCCATCCAATTTAATAGTTTGGTATTGTCCTTGTTTGATCATTTAAGGAAAGGAAGGGAAGAGAGAAAAAGAAAGAAGAAAAGAAAAAGCCATTTTACACAAGTAGACCCCCCTCCACGCCTCGAAAGTTTATTTGAATTTACGTAGATGTTTTACAGATATAATCAGGTCTTCCCAGAGGGAGTAATCTTTCCTTGCTTTTTTACCTGTTTAGAGAGTCTGTTTTCCTCTTCAATGTACTTCTGTTCTTTGGGTATTAATGTTCGTAAGCTGGCTTTCACCTATACATCAACATATGTGTCTGTTATGGATTAATATATTACAAACGTTTACAAGTTTTTCACGCAGTTCAATTTGCAATAATTTCTAAAGTTTCAACGTCCTGGCTGCTGTGCTCATAAAATATAAATGTATACAGTTGCACATGCATGCGCTTCCATTTCTTAAGCAGGCAGCCGGCGGCCGGAGCACAGCCGCAGCGGCAGCCGCCAACTACAACAGAGAGTGTGGGTGTGCCAGGCAGTGGCAGGAGCGTATTCTCCAGGATACATCAAGGTTTAGAGAAAATGAGGAATGACAGAAATTCTCTACAAATCAGGAACAAAAGCTTTCATGAAACTGAACTCTTTAGCAGTACAAAAAAGCCAAAGTTAAGACTTACAGCATTAAAAATCACATCTATTTCAAGATAGATGACCCCCTTTGTTGGCCCTGTCAGCTGCTTGTTTTTCAAGACGTAGGCTTTCTGTTCACCATTTTGAATCTGCGGGAAAAGGACATGACAGCCGTCTGTCTCGCGGTCTCCACTGAATACACTCCCTCAGTGACCTTTGACCCCCAGCTGCTGAAACTGACAGAGAACCCAAAACAACTGTGGCAATTCTGACAAGTACCTGTTCATTACCAGGATCAAGTCTGTCAGGAAAAATTAACTATCATGGGATTCAACATGGCCGTGAATTGAGTATGTTAAAATTTTTAGTGTTCTTATTACAGACCTTGGTTGAGAAATGACAGATATAGAGCTGAGGGGTTTTTTTTTCCTTTGAGCAAAAGCAACACAGAGCAGTGTGTCAGGTGAATAAAACTTACAGACAGTAATGGTATAGCAACTTTGCCCAGAAAGTCAGCACTTCGATCCCGATCTTCATCATAAACTGTCACTTCAAGAACTGAATGGATATCTTTAATGTTGCTGCATAATAAACATACGTAAGGAGAAAAAAAAGACTTCATCAGTGGGGAACAAGAACAAAAATGTTTTTGAAAATTTAGATAGCCCCATTGATTTCGTGTGTAAGAGTTTTTATGTGTGCTATTTGCATATACACATAGACAAAGTAGCTTCGTATCTGACAGTATTTCCCACAGTTCACCTTAGTAGACTACAGTGATGGTTCCATAACTAGAACTTTAAATGCTTTCATCATTTCAAGTTACAATTTTTTAATCAAATGTAATTGTCCATCTGGATGGGCACAGAAGTTATTGTAAACACACACACACACACACACACACACACACACACACACACCAAAGTGGCACTGATGTTTTTAGACTTTTCCTTCTTCTCATTATCACAATAATTCCTATCTTCCTATTACCCCTAATAAAACATCAGGTTTGATATCAGCAAGAGCCACATTATATTTAATATATTTTTTCTTTTTTATTATAATAGGACATCTCCTGTTTGCTTATAGCTCCCATGAAAACATTGACTTATTTCTTTCTGGTTTTTAGTAAAAATTAACTAAAACGGAAAAACAGAAAAATAGAGAAAATTAACATTGATAGCTACTGTACCACCCTAGGATTTAGAAATTAAGTAGTGTTCCATTATGTTCCTAAGACAACATATGTTAATAAACAACTGTGCAAGCTCTTCATATTTTTGTTTCTGGAAAAATAAAACCCAATTGTTGAAAGGATTTATTCTTTGATCAAACTGTTTACCAAGAAAACATGAATTAAGAGGAGACAAAAAAATGAATATATCCATTACTGAAAGGCTGCATCCACATGTGAGAAGAGGAATTATCAAGGCACAATCAATTAATGGCGTTGATAATAATCAAACCTATTCATTCAATTATGCATTCCAGAGAAAAACACTCTCCACAACCTTCTTAGGAGTGCAAGTCTCCTGAACAGGCTTTCATCTCTTATAAAAATGTGGAATTCCTTAAAGATAAATTGGTCAGATAATTAAATCTGATTAGTTACTGGCTCTTAAGTAGAGGCATTATAAGAAATTAATGAGGAATTTAGCAGTTTTCATACATACACAAAAAAACTATGTTAGAAAACTTTTAAGAATCACTTCTGTTTGGAGTTTTCCATTGTTCAGAATTCATTACTAAAGCCTAGTTTAAAAAAAATAAAGACAAACTCAGTAGATACCACAGTGTAGCATCAGCAGCTTTTACAGTGTATGATCAAAATAGTTTACAAACTTTTTAAAACAAAAGGAAAATTAACTCACAAAGTATTTTGGTAACCAGGACAATACTTAATATTCTTATTGTGCTTAAATGCAACAAACCCAAACTAAAGCATCTGCCGAATTCGAGACCGAATTGTTTGCTGATTTGAGCAATGGAACAAATAGAGCTTTGTCCTCCTTGGTATCAATGCAGTTGCGGAGAATTTCAATAGAAAGTATAAAAGGAAGAAGCAGTATGGCAATTCAGTTAATAGGAGCAAAATCCTTAGAGAAATCATAAAGAAAGCACAATTCAAAAAAATATCTATGAAAACAACAAAAAGGCATACACTTTCCCCAGGTTTTCACTATCAGGAAGGTAATGCAATTACGATATTCATTGTTGCTAGCAAAGGCAGCCCAAATGAATTGAGCTGTTAATCAGTTAAGATTAAATGGACACACAAAATCTCAAAAATAATATCATTTAGCACCATTTTTGAAATGAGCTGAATGTAATTACTACTTACAATGTGAAGACTTTGTTCCAGTCAGGATTGAGATTTTTGTAGACAGTATGTGTTAGCAGCCTATCATTGTTCAGTTCAACTACACAAAATGGGTCACTTTTACCTACAAAAGATTTAGGGGGAACATTTTTAGTTTTTAGCATTCGCAGCTTAGAGTGTCATGAGTATGATCACATCTTGTTTCTAAAAAGTTTTATAAAAAGCAAAAAGTGAAGTACAATTTTAAAAATATAGAAAACAACATCAAAATAGACTTAGCTGTAACTCGATGATGTTAATCATTGTGATTCACTGAAATTTAGAACCACAAAAAGTTTAAAAAAAAAAAAAGCAAATTATACAGCTGGTATTTCCATTTGCATTTTTTTTACAAAAATAATAATATAACTGCCAATTATGAAGAAAAATGTGTTGCATGTCCATTCTTAAATCAGTTTTTATTTAATTCTATAATGACCATTTGAAAGGTTCAGCCTCTTTTACACATATATTTTCCAACCCATCTGACTCACTAGTAACTTGTAACAGAAATTTCTAAACAAGTTGATTTGGGGAAAACTGCTATATTGCAGAATTACATTTTAATCTGCCTTAAGATTCTCTTCTGAAATATCTAAGGCATCACAAAAAGGTAAATCAGACTCTCTGAGGCAGAAAAAATTCTTCTATTTGAAACGACCTCAACAACCAATCTGCATGTTAAAGAGTAGTATTTTTTTTTTTTTTTTGTCCACTGAGAGTAAAGGATTGGAAGTTATCTGTTTACAGCAACTGCGTTCTGCGATAGTCAAATCTCATCCATTCAGCAATTATATTTTGTGATGTCCTCAATATTTTGTAATGTCATGTCCTATATTATAAGAACCCATAAAGTCAGAGGCTCTATGGGGGCATCATTAATGATATTAGTGCAGCATGTAATTTGTTTGATACCTTATACAAATGACAATGAAATCAATATTTAGACAAAGCTGTCCAGAGGTCATATCTTTTAAACTACAATATTGATTTAGACTACATAAGAGGTTAATGTGCATATTATTAACTTTAATGATAAAGAATAATTGTTTTAAATGCTTTTTTTTTTGTTGTTGTGAGTTTACACTTCTGTGAAAGCTTAAATATCATTGAAGATTTTCAATTAAATTTTAATAGGAAGGAATTCATTAGCTATCAGTGACAGATAATCTATGTATTCCCCACACAGCAGTGTATTTACTTTCCATACTATAATTCTTAAAATAAGCTGTACAAATTTTGACTCACCTTTAATTTAATTCATTAATTTTATTTTTTAAAAGAGATTTAATATGTGTGTGTTAGTGCAGTGGCCTCATATACCCTACGATAATTACATAATTTAACATTATAGTAGTCTTCTCAATTTTTGGTCTTGGGGAATAATTTTCAATAAAGAATAGAGGGCAGAATGTCTTTGAGGTCTGGTGAAAATTTTACCTATGGCTTAGGATCTGTGTTATCTTTCTTCCCCGACCTTCATACCCCTGGCTCTATCTGCTATCGTCCTCACCACTCACACACACCATGGAAGAGAGTATTCAAAAAAAGATTATTTTGTTCATTAAAACACATTGTAATATATTTTATTCACCACATCAGTGACTTAATTTTCTCCCATTGAATTCATATACAAGCATTGAAAGTCGATTCACACAGGTTTCAAAACCTTATTTTTTCTTATGGCTCATATTATCTCTCACCTATTGTTGAGCTGAGTGCCGTAGTATGGACGAAAGAACACAGGACATTAACTACAGCCTCGAACAGTTTATAAAAGTGTTGGAGAAATAAAACATATCTACTGTAGTGATGAAAGAAAAATTTAAAGCCATATTTATGACAGAATTCCATGTCTAAAAGTAATTGCTACGCTTTCACTTTAGACAGAACTTTAGATTAAATGATTGATTACCTTGGGAAACATTTACTCAAAAGACAAATGTAATTCTCACACTCTTCCTTGAACCTCCTTTTAATTTTATTCGTACTGTCATACATGTACATTCACGTTAATCTTAATTTAGTAAAAAAAAAAAAAAGACTACATAAAGACACCACTTTTCCGTATTTTTGTTCCCATATTTCATTTCCTTTACTTCTATTACTATTCTATTTCGATTGACTTGGCTTTACTTGTCCTCAAGTGATCAACAATGTGTAATAGATTCAGTCAAAATTGCACCACCTCTCCAATAGCAAAACACAAGAACTAAATCTAGAGACCAATATCTATGAGGCGGGGCGAGGGGGAACGTACTTTACTTGATTTTTTTTTTAACAGAATTATATTGTTATGTAAGAAGTTTCCAATAATTTTAACTAGCTCAATGGGAAGTCTCTTAAATCACCATCTTTTTTGTTATTGTATCTTTATTTGCTGACAACAAAAGATCTGGAGTCAGTGATTGGCCAAATGATCTTAAAGAAACAAAATCTGTTCTCAATGTTTAACACTTCCTATATCTTGTTAAGAAACTAATACATTTATCAAACTCTATGGTCATGACACAGTGGCGACTCAGAATTTCTTAGGTGATCATTTCTCAAGACTGGGGAAAACCAACATCAGCCATCTATCATCACATTACTTACTTTTGCAGTCACTCTTTTCTACTGGAATAAAGATGTTAAAGCATTAGAGACCAAAATAATAGTTTGAGCACATTTCTCAGTCATTTTGCTATTCTAAATTCCAGTGGCATACCATCATTTAAAAAAATATTGTCCTATCTGCACTTAATTTGTAATTAGAAATAGGTAAGCAATATAATTTTTAAGAGACCACATTATTAGACACTATGTGGAATGTAATGGCACTTACATTTTTTTTTAAAGAGTCTTTGCCTAAGATAGACCAAACTCCTACTTAACGTGGCTTTAATTTATTCTGATTTTTCCCAATCTAAAATCTATTATTCTCTATTATTCTTAATGTGTTTACAGTCATAATTTACTACTGAACTGTAGTAAATGACACAAACCAATCCTTGAAAATTCTGCCATTTTACACTTCTCTGAAACCTTATTCTCAAGTTTAACACCTTTGATGTCTTCCCAGAGCCTGTAAGTTAAAATCCATACTGTATTGCTTGGAATATAGTCTTTCAGGCTCATCCCCAATCTCAAGACCTCTTAAGCCCCTTACTTGAGCTACACCACACCTTTCAAATCCTCAAATATTTGAGTTACTTCAAGAGCGCTGAAGTTCAAAGTGAGAAGCCAGTGGTCTGTGGGATAAAGGCCAAAACTTCAGAGGCTGAGCAAGCTGAGATTGAACCCTTACTCCATGATCCTAGGCCTGGTCCCTTATGTAAAAAACAGTGACAGTAATGGCCCCTTGCAGAGATAACAGTATATAACTAGCAGAATGTCTGGCACAGTAGCAGGACATCAATAAATACTAACTTTAAGTAATATATTTTCAAGCAGAAATATTTAAAACATTGTATGTGCTTTAGAGCATAAAAATAACAGCAAACAATTCACATCTTGAGTTAAATTTCCTAGTAAAAAATTTAAAAAGTGAACATTTATAAAATATTTTATTAAAAAAATTAGCAAATAAATGGCAATTACAAACATTTACTGAGTTTTTACTGAAGCCCAACATTGGGGTTTATGTTTGCCTGCTTGAAAATTTTATGACTACTCTACTACCCCATTTTACAGATGAGGAAACTGAGGTAAGAGATTATATAACTCACCAGATCGCACACTTTGTAAGCAGTGGAGCTGGTATTCAAACCCAGGTTTATCTGACCTTTAGAGCTTTTGCTCTGCTGCTATGGCCCATGTTCCCTTCAATAAAATATATTTAAATGCAAGCCACTAGGCAAGACTTTTCCCAATAACTATGTCATATCTTAGTAGTTAGTAAGTCACACACAAGAAGAACTAGCTAACATTTTGACTGTAGATTCATTCATTCAACAAATGTTTATTACTTATCATATACCAGGCCGTATTCTATGTGTTGAGAGACATAAGGGCATAAAACAAACAACAAAACTCCACCCTGAATTCTTGGAATTTACATTGAGGAAGAAAACAGATAATGAAGAATACTTTCTATTATTTAAAAGGTGGTGCTATGGAAAAAAATAAAAAATGGTAAAAGTGATGAGGAATGCTAGTATGTATGCACAATTTTTAAAAGGGCTGCCAGAGAAGTTCTCATTAACAAAGTGACATTTGGTCAGAGGAGTGAGCCTTGGGTTACCTGGAGGAATAGATCATGGAAAGGTCAGAGAAATGAGTGTGTCTGGTGTTTCTCAGAATATCCTGGAAGCCAGATATGGGAGGAATGGATTGCGGCAGAGAAAGCATTAGACGACATAGTCAGAGAGGTACAGGGAGGGTGGTAGGGCTCTGTAGGATTTAGCTTTCACCTTAAGTGGGAGGGGAAGCTTTTGGAGGGATCTGAGCTGACATGTGACAATCCGATGAGTGCTATTTAAAGAACAGGTAGAGCGAAGACAATGGAAGAATTAGGGAGAAAAGTTATCAGGCTATTGCAGTAATCCAGGTGTTATAAAGTAGTTATTGTCTGGATATATGTTGAAGGTAAAACCAACAAGATTTAAAGATGTTAATATTGAACCATCTATTATGCCGGATATTATCTGGAGATTTAAAAAAAAACAAAACAAAAGTCATTGAGCTTAGCCAAACCTGTCTTTTTTCCCAAGATCAAGAAGCATTCCACATAGTGCACAGATTGGATATCTAAAATCTGGCAAAGAGGAAATTTTAGGTAAGGAAAGAGCAGGCAATTTTACATTTAACTTCTAGTCATTTTATTCTCCTAAAAAGTTATCTTTTTACAGGTATCACTAATGGATGCCAAGATCAGGTCATTACACACTGTGTTATTTTTGACTAATTTAGAAACTATCCTTCTGCCAATGCATGATTCGAGGGCAATTAAAAATTAACAGCAATTTCAATCAAAATAACAGTAGATGTACAATATCAAATACTATAAACTTACTACTAAAAAGCATACACTTTAGTTTTATTTTAAAGAAGTGGCTACACACAGTTAATGTGCTTATCTGGTTTGCTAAGTGATGCTTTAAATGACTGGCTTTTCAGTTCCTAAATTTTGCAGCCCTGATTATGTGCCACTTAAACAAATGCAAACAATCACAGAAATACCAATGATGGACTTAACCATTAATTATCTCCTTAATTATTCCTTCCTTTCATCCTTTTATCATTCCAGTTAGACCCTGTGCTATGCTGCTTTGCTTGCTGATAGTATCTGAGGAGTGAATTTGACTACAGCATGGAGTGTTGATGTCTATGAAGTGCACTATTCACTGCAAAGCTTCATGGAGTGATGCAACGCTGACCCCTATATTCTTTTACTCAGTAGTATAGATGGAAGTGCAAAGAATAAAGGCAACATCCAAAATTGAAGTGTTTTTTGTTTCTGATAATTTGGAGCCATTTAAAAAGCCTAAATGTATGGGAACAGATGACATAATCTCTCATCTCTCTTTTACTCATTCTTATAAGACTAAAGCAGACCTGTGAGTACCAACTGGTTCTTCCTCAACCACCTTTTTGCCCAAAAAGTGTCTATCCATGTACTTCTCAGGAAACTGAGTATTTTGGTTTGGATGCAAGATAAGAATTGCAGCGGCGCTGGGTGAGGACAAGGCCAGTGGGGTTGACCGCATTAAGCGCTGTGACAGGTAGAAGAGAGTCTCCTCCCCCTTGCTGGGAAACACAGTAATTTTGCATGTTGACAATTTTCTGGAAAGAAATAGGAATGCCTTCTGAAGCATTAATTACTTATCGAGTGTCTGCTCTTCTCACCCTGGAATTATAAGTACGATTAAGACATAGTCCAGCTCTCAAGGCATGCACAATTTAGTGGGCATGATACATGTAAATACACTATTATAATGCAGGGTTGTAATCACTGCAATAAAGGTAAGTGAAGGGTTTAATAGGAGCAATGAGAAGGAAGCATATCACGCTCTAATACTAGAACAGGAAGGGAAAAAGGAAGGGAAGATTTTTCTCCAGTGGAGATGACCCTGGTGATCTGTGGTGATTACACATCTCTATCACCAGCAATTTTAGAAGTGAAGGACAATTAAACAAAAAGAAGACTAGCAATTAATGACCAGAAATAGGTAGCTTAAATCTATTTGTGTATCCTTTTAATAGGGTCTCTATAACACAAAAATCTAGATATATGTTACATAACTACTACAAAATACTTAAAAATATTATGTGATAACTGATGCATTTATACATAATCTAGTTAAATACTAAGGGAATTAAAATTAGAAAGAGACTCTTTAACTCATAAAACTACATCTATAACAGATTTTAAAGCATATACTCTACTACCTAAATTCTTTTCATGTTGAAAAGCCATTCCCATAACAATAAAAACAAACATCAGAATTGTCTCCAGTGGACATCTTTTCTGACAATCTTCAAAACAGCACTGAGGATTAAATGGGGTGCACGAACTGACTAATTCTCGCTCACTCTTTAGCCCTTGATCTTCAAGGTCACAACACTGACATATTGATAAAGAACTGTGGGAAAGTCTGTTCCACCCCTGGCTGCTTGCTACCTGTTTTGTGGGCAAGTGAACGACTTCAGTTTGTGCAAACTACTGGTTTGAGCATTAAAGTCGCTCAAAGATACTGAATGATATTCTTGCTCCCAGAATAGAAAGTTAATCCTGATCCATCAGTGGTGGGCTTTGTCTAGGGTCACTTTGCGGCTGACAAGTAGCACAGTCTGCTGGATGTGATGTGTTATAAAAATGTACGTGTCAGGGGGGACCCAGTGACCACCTCTTTGTTGCCATGTCTCTATAAACACAGAAGGCTTTCAATATCATGGAAAGCAATTCATACCCCATTGGAGGCCTTTTATTTGGGGCCTACCTTGCACAAATTAAACTCTCTGGTTTAATTTCCTCAGTTGCCACAGTTTGAAATGGCTATACTTTAATCTTTTTAAAAAACTATAATCAAGGTTGCCATCTGTCCTTCCTAGAAACTGAAATTTCAATCATAACATATAACAATGTTATAGTTGAAGGAAATCCATAGGGTCCACCAGCACAAAAAGCAATGTATGTCAGCGACATCTTCCAATCTTCCCCTTATCATTGTCATAGGGGCTTTGACCTTAGACTTTTTCACTGACTGACCTAAACATATTTTAAATGTCTGATTGGTAGAATTACATTAACTGACATTCTTCACTAGGTTCCCGCTGGATCTGATTCCGAGACTGAATAATAATAACAGGGCTTCTCTTTTCTCATTAAGTCACAAAGCAGGTTTCATTGTGGCAGAAAAACTGACCTCCTAGAGCTGTAACTCTTGGCTCAGTAGATCTAATATGTCTTTTTCATGTTGATTTTGCAATTTCATCCTTACTATAATGAAATAAAATAAAACCAATATATGATTTTAAAATTCAACATAATGCCTTAATGCTATTATAAAGGAAGACTAAATAAAAAGTTTATAATAAAAACCATATGTTGATTTATTAAACCAATATTTATTGAGTGTCTACTATGTGCCAGGCCATATGAATGGAAAAAGAAAGGCCTCAATTTCTTGAAGCTTACTTACAGTAGGGAGGGAGGAGGAAGAATAAATATTAGATATAAATAATAAGTAGATTATATTGTATGTTAGAGAGTGATACGTATTAATAAGGAATAGAAAAAAATAGAGCAGGATAAGGGGTTCGAAGAGTGTGAAGGAGGGGCACAGTTTATAAGTTTAATTTGAGTTGTTGGAGTAGGCCTTAATTAAAAGGTGAGGTCCGAGCAAAGAACTAAAAGAAATGAAGGAGTAGTCAAATGCATATCTGAAGAAAAGTGTGCTAGGCAGAGGGAAGAGCTAGACCAAAGCCTGATGTGTTCAGGGCCCCTGAAAATGGGACCCAGGGAGCAATGGGAGGGACAGGAGAACATGCCAGAGAAGTAATGGGGAACACACCCATGAACTGCGTTGGAGGAAATCCTACAAGTCTTTGGTGATTAGTGTATAAAATGGCAGCCATTTGCAATGTTTAAGTAATATGTATTTCAGGAAGCAATCGAGGTCCAGATAATCATGAAACAGAATTTAAAACTATATGAGTTTCCATATTTAGTCATGTAAGACATGGGGCAATTTTCATGATTTGAGACTAACGCTTTATAGGGCATTTAGCATCCCCAACCCCATATCATTGAAAGCAGTAGGACTCTCCAATCATTGTGGTAATTAAATTTCCCCACAAATCTCTAAAATGCATAATGGGGCAATACTGCCCTCCCTCAACTGAGAATCACTGCTCTACAATAACAGTGCTTAATTATTTTGGTCTTAGGAACACTTAAAAACTATTGAGAATCTCAAAAGGCTTTTGTTTAGGTTATATCTATCAAAATTTACCATTTTAGAAATTAAAATGAGAATATGTAAAACTATTAATTATTCATTCAAAAATAATAAATTTATGACATGTCAACATCAAAACAATTAAATATTATGTAGCCGTCAAAAAATTCCATTGTACATTTATGAAAGAATAAGAGTGAAAGAAAGCAAATACCAACTGAGTATTATTATAAAAGTAGTTGTGACTTCAGAGAAACTTGAAAGGGTCTTGGGGATCTCCAGAGGCTCCTGGGCCACACTTTAAGAACCCTGACAAAGAGCAATGAAAATAAAGCTTAATGTAAATGTGAGTTTATTTCTCCTGGGATCTAGAACTAAATGCAAAAGAATATTTACAGTATTGTGTGTAATTAGATGTATTCTTGGTATGTGCTGGGAAACTTGAAATTTATGACAGAAGAATGAGAAATAAAATGAAAGATAAAAAACTAGAAAAGGAAGAAAAGCTTTTAAGAGTCTAGATAAAAATGTTTAAATATTTTCAATTAATATTTAATATAGAAATGATATGCAACTGACTTGTTACAAGATTAAGTACACAGAAGTTGTTTGGTCTAAAATGAGTTTAACAATATATTATAAGCTCCTTTGTTTTTGTAAGCTCTCATAGATAGATACTTTAGGACTTATAGTAAATATATATTCAATTAGGTGCTTCACAGAAAAGCATGAGATTTCAGACCATCTTCTCTGTAAGTGAACTAGCTGAAGAGATCTTTTGCAGTAGAATAAATTCTTTAGACTTAAAAAATTAAGTACTGCATCAAGTGATTAAACCGTTTTTATATTTCTAGGCCATAAAACTGAAAATTGCCATCTGTCAAGACTTTGTCTTTAGAATGATGCCTTTGCCTCTTTATTTCTCTTCTACAAAAGATCTACTCATTCAGGAGTCTGTTATTCATCTTGGCATCTACTGCAAGATCTCTGATTCTGAGGCTGGTAGGGAAGCCTTTAAAGGTCAAGTTCAAAAGCTCATCTAGGGCTTAAATCTCTGAAACCAAGTGGTCAGACAGGCTAGGCTTCAACAGCTCCAGTGATGGGGAAATCACCACCTCCACAGAAATAGTCTCATCAATTTTTTGGCAATTATAATTTTTGAGAAATGCTTCTCTATATTGTGCATGAAACTATGTCTCTATAGCTTTTATCTATTTTATGACTTGCCCACTGCAGTAATTTTTAAATTTAAATGAATTAAAGGGTATAAAGTGGGGCACAGAATCTGCCACTTAGAGAGTTATCTCATTAATGTCCGTTACCTGCTCTCTTATACTAGATAGAGTGGATGGTTTGCTGAGCATCTATTCTCACTCCCTTCTAGGGTTTCTTCCTGAACTAGAGAGGCCACAAAGGTCAAAGGGACATTTGTACACTTTCTTGCAGCTGGGTTTGCAGATATAATTTAGGTTGTACCAGTCAGATATACTTGCCTAAGATTTGACATTAGAACTCAGTTAACTGAGAGTGTGTGGAGTCTATTTTGCTGCTGTAGACTGCAAGCAAAAACAGCATAAGCAATTGTCACAGCGACTTCCCAACATCCTGATGTGGACAAGTTACTTAACCTCTCCACACCTCAGTTTTCTAATTTGTAAAGTGGGGATAACAGGATTAGGTTGTTGGGAGATTAATCACAATAATGCTTTTAACAAGCCTGGGTAGTGTCTGTCATGTGATAAGGATTCAATAAATGTTAGTTATTGTCGTCGTCGTCGTCGTCGTCGTCATCATCATCATCATCATCATCATCATTTTCCTTGAGCTATTCTTTATTGATATTGACTTGATTTTAAACACCAGATATCCCAATTGAGAAATTATTCTGGTTAGTTTGTCAATGGCCTTCTTTAAAGCATAGCTTCCAAAACTGAATTCATACCCCTGTGTATCTGATAAGTCCAGAAGAAAATAGCATTCTCAACACTTCTCTTTTATTCAATGTTACAAAACTGATATATGTATAATTCACTCTCACGAAGTTTAAACTCAATTCAAAATTTTTTCTATAATACCTACTGTTAAAATTTTTTCTATAATACCTACTATTAAAGTAAGACATTATTATTTTGTACCAAGGTAAGGCTTTGATTTATTTTTTTCCATGCTTATCTTATTTAACTTAGCTTATTTACTTCAGTCTGAACTAAGCCTATTATACAATTTATACATGCACATACAAACACACAACACATGTATATATTTTATATACATATAGACTGGTCTCATAGAAAATGAATTAATTATTCCTCTTAGCAAGTTTGATAAGGAAGCAGGCAATTATCTCCTTAAAGTCATTGGTAAATAGATTGAACAGGTTAGACCAAGGACAGGTCCCTGTATTCCTCTACTTGGCATCCCCATTGACATCAATCTTTTAATATAATCATTCTTTGGGCTTGACCATTTAGTCACTTATGTGTTTAACTACATTATCATGTAACCCAAATATTCCTGAAATAAGATTTTTTTTCAGATCCTCTCTGCAGCATTTCTCAAATCCATAGTTCTGGTAGACACCTTGTTTATTTATACAACTACATTATAATGCACCAAAATATAAGTAATAATTTAATTTTAAAAAATGATTATAGCATCTGAAATCATTTCTTAAAGCACTGAATGAAATCCTGGATCTAGCCCTCCAAGCCAAATCAGCAATTCTCTATTTCTTTACTCAAAGGATCATTTTGTAATCTTAGTTCCACAGAACTCAATTAATTATTTTACAGTATTTCTCTTCTCCTCATTTCCCATTGATAGTGGGACCACCACTTTCTCAGCCCATAGTCCTTCACCTCTAGAGCATATCAAACCCAATTATTAATCTCTTTTGTCATCCCACCTATTCTTCCAGAGCAGTATCTTCTAACCATGTGACCTGCATATGAATCACACACGATTTCTGTAATTCCCTGTTAAACACTAGTTCAGACTCAGGCCTCACCAGTCTTTGTGTTAAATTATCATTTTAATTCTCCTTTTCACAAATATTTGATATCAACCATTTAGTTTTAGAAGAATACTTTTACATTTCTATAATTAGAATATGATTTTGTAAAAAATGCAATTACTAAAAGGAAGCAACTTTCATATGTCTGTGAGATACAGTGATATAAAAGATGAAAATCAATTATTTGCTTTCTTTCTGTGTGATGCCTTTGTTTAGTCATTTTTTAAGGAAGAGATTTATATAGTATTAAACCATTTAACATGTATGTATATAATATTGTTTTCTAAATTAGGTATATTATAATGATAAGAATGTCGAGTATTGGATATTTTTGATGCATTATAAATTAGATGAAATTACTTCTCAAAGTATACTATCTGCTTAACAGTCTTCAATAAGCTTAATTTATAAAAAGCAAATAGGGATAATGTTAGGTTATATAATGAAAATACTTTGGACATTTTTCAATGTATTTATGTTAAGACAGGTGTTTTGCTTTGAGCAATATAATTTTAAGATTTTAAAATAGTAAAGTTAAAAAATTAAGTGACATCCACACCTAACCTCTTTTATTTGGTAAATGATTTTAGCTTTGATAAGTTACAAATATGAAGGATGTCCACTACATTTTTATATAATACTTTCAATCGAATTATGTAGAGTTTACAGGATACACATTTTCTCTTCTTCCAACACAGTTTTTAAATAATGACCATAAAATCGAAGGTTGTAGTTATCAGACATAATCAATGTTATTGAATGTGATGCTGGCAATTCAAGGCACAAGCTATTAAAAATTCAAATTCCTACAATTCTACAAAAGAAGCAACATAGCTACTTCTTCCAGTAGACCTATTATGTTCTAAGGGCCACTCAAGCAATAATTGCATATATCTTACGCAATTTGTTTGAGAAACTCACAAAAAGTTATTTTTTTTAAGGACAATATCTTGTATATGTTACGTATATTTGGTTGGCTTTTCTCCAAATGCATATAAAACTTTCAAAGAACAGACTCACCTTTTTCTATACAGCTACCTTTTCATTTTCTTCCTCTGAATAGACTCATAATATTCAGGGAAAATACCAAGAATAATAAATCCAAATCTCTGTATAAAATATACTTTCATGATACACTCAAGCTGGAAATCACAGGAACCAATAAAAATGCAGGCAGCCTACTGATAATGAGGTCAGAAATACAAATAAATTTACTTTTAATGAAGACTGGAGGCATAGTAATCAAAGTGTTAAAATTCATTTCATGCATATCTCATTTGCTTCTTAGCTGATATTTACCACGCAACTCTGTGAGAAAGTAGAGGCCTAAGATGCTCCAGATAAATGGCTCAATTAATTGTACAGAGGTAGACCTCTTTGAGCTGAGCCAGAGCTGTGAGCTCTTTATTAAAAGCACTATTCTGTAGCCCATAACCTTGTTCCTTGACTCCTCTCTGGTTTCCAATTTAAACAAGTCCCCATGCGGCCTGCTCTAAAGGGCTTTGTCTCCCTGTCATTGTTAAGAGAGCTGAGGCATCCTGGAAGTGTGAAATCAGACCTCATGAGTTGAACGGTTCCCCAGGGAACGCCGGACTGCATAGAAGGTCAAAGTCATGGGCCGGACCATCTAAAAGTGTCTGATCGCCGGTCTGTGACACAGCAAGTGGAGGGGGGAGGCTAGACTGAGAGGACTGAAATTGAACACATCTTAATTAAAGCCCACAGACAGCAAAACAAAATGTTTTCTAGGCAGCCTGTCAAATGCAGCTTAAATTTAGCTCTGCTAATGAATCTGAACTACTAACTGTTATTTCTTAAGATAATAAGACTCTCAAGGAAGCTGATAAAAAAAAAAATCCTGCAGCATGCCTTTTTCTGCTGTTTTGTTACTTAAATATTTTCCAACAATAAAGACAGTTTTCCTAAAGAAAAACATGGGGAAAATCTCTGCAAATAAAGGGGTAGTAAACATCTCTCTTAATAGCAAGCAGGTTTCCAGACTATGGGACTGGTGAGTCACAAATCTATATGCAGAGCCTTGCTTTAGAAAAGGATATGCTCATTTAAATGGGACTATTTTGGTGAGAGATTATGTTAATTGCAAAATTCCCCTGTCTTCCTTTTTCTCTCCCTCTTTTGTTTCCTGAGATGATGTATCAATTTGAGATACCAGTCCACCTGGGGTGCAGAAGTTTCACATTAGTGTAACTTTTAACACAGTGAAAAAGGTAGGGCATCTTTTGAAAGGGTTTCAAGTGCTCCCATATCACTGTTTCAGAAACTGAGTGGCTGGTATCTCTGGGGAGGCTGTGACCTCTTCCTTGGGAGCTCAAAAAAAAAAAAAAAAAAAAAAAAACTCTGGAAAATGTAAGGGAGGGGCTAAGGAGAAGAACTCTTTTCTCTTCTCTTAGAACTTGAAAAAACCAATAGGCCAGGTCTAAGCATTTTGCAAAGAAAGCCTCACGCAGTACAGAAGACTCTAAATGTTCTGCTGAAGTAGAAATTTGGCCCTAAGGAAAAGAATAATAAGAAGCTAGGGAAGACAAATCTCAACACGAACTGTTTCTTACCACCAAAAAAATAAAAAAAATAAACATTTGCCTCCATTGTTCTTTCTCTTCTCACAATCTATCAAGTTTTAAGAAGCACTTGGTTTAGCGTTAGAGAGAATCTTCCCCAGTGAACACAGGGCCAGATAGTCTCTAGATTTTGCTTTGATGGCATAGAGACATTAACCTTTTCACTGGTTAGTTGAAAGGTAAGTAAGTTGTACTGCACAGTATTTTTCAGTTAATCAAGCTTTTTCCCTCGTGAAGAATTTAGCTGGCCAATTTTGAAAACCAGAGTGCCAGTTTCTCAGGCTGTGAAAGGCTCCCCACAATTTGACTGAAATTTCAATCCACTCTTGTGCTTTGCTCAATGCATGTGTATGTGTGGGAGTTGTAAATTGAGGCCTTAACCACCAGAGTTAATCTCTTTTTAAAATCTGTATTAACCTTAATGATTTGAAGTGCACTGTCCAACACTGGGCTATTGAAACTGAAGAAAAAACTACCCTCAACTATCAACAGTTTATTAGGGGCTTAACTGAAGTGACCTACTGTAGTAGTGTTCAGCTGAACAAGCCTATAGGCTTTTTGTGGAAAGGGAAAGAATTGAGGGTTTCATTAAAAAGTAATTTGTGCTTTATACTCACTCATTCAAAGAGAGTCTCAATTGCTCTTTATTCACACAGAGTTAATACAGTATCACAATGTTTCTCAATGAATGTGTTGTAACAAAAGAAAAATTTTACATTTTGAAAGGAAAAAATTCTTTGTAACTGCAGTAAGATTGATGGCTACTTAAAAGATTACAGAATCTCTTTTCCTGTGTTCATGTTTAAATGATGAAATACTATAATTTAAAACTATTTGCTTAAACTATGGAAATTTAACTTTATGTTCTGATCATTAAAAATATTTTAAAAAAGAGCAAAGTTGGTCAAAAATAAGTTTTTCTTCTTAGGCTTGTTTAGAAAAAAGCATTCTGAAGCCAACCAAGCATCTTATAGTGTCATTTATACCAAGTGGGAAAATATTCTTCACTTAACACAGAGAGTTATCAGTGATTTAAAGTCTCCCCTCTCCACCCACGATACTTCTAAATGGATGCTAATTTGAAGATTGAGGACAGCATCATTGACTCAATTACCTTTCCCCTGCCAAATTGTTCCTGAATATCTTGTAGAGTCTGAGTATGATTATCCCTAAGATGTACAACATATTCTAAAAGTATTTCTTTGAACAAGTAAGAGATAAAGTATACAAAGAGCTTTTTGTGCCCCAAATTTATTTGTGCCCCAAATTTAATGATAAAGACCAGGAAGGGTCACTATACATATAAATATTTATTTTTTTCAGAAGTAAAGATTATTTTAAAAATTGGTAGTATATTCAGATATTGCTGACTTAAATATATACTCATCAGTTTCTGTCACTATCACAAATGTCGTGAAGACCACAAAAGGTCCAAGAGTGAGCAAGGCCAAAGACTGAATTATCCTCTTGCCCCTGATTAGTTAGTTCAACATCTCTCTTGATCATTTCAGAGCATATTAGATTATAAGATCAGTGTGGAATGAAGAATCACTACATATATATCCCTAAAACTAGAAAGAATGGAGAATCTGCTATTTCATATTCCCTGAACTAAAGTTCATTTCAGCAGATCAAAATTACGTATCATTGAATCTCTAGGGAAAAGGCTATTATTATTCATGTTAATTTACAGATTAAGAAATTACAACCATTGGAAAGAAATATACCTGTTTTCTTCAGCTTTAAAAGAACATGTACTTTAACTTCCACAGTGGCATATAAGCCAACTAGGTTAACATAGTTTGCATATTCATGCAGTTTTAAAAGTAATGACAGCTTTTCTCCAAGAAATAAACTGATGACATTCAACTTGTGTAATGGACAGGTATCCAAGCTTTTGAAGTAAATAGGACTTGAATTTTTCTATAAGAAATAATTGTGCCCACTATAAAAGCCCAGTGATAATTCTGAGCACTTAGGTGCACTGTATTTTAGGCTTTTGTCCCTTTCTTCAGATGTTTTCAGCCCAACACTGGGACTCCTTTCCCTTACAGGAAATCTTGAAGAAAAGTGGAGGTGTCTCCCAAGAGTGAATGTCACTGCCGTGAGTTCTTTAATCTACCTGCTGCTAGGAACCACAGGCTAGGTATAGCCTATGTACTGTAAAATTGATACTATTCCAGAACTCAAGTTAATCTTCAAAGTGAACAACAATGAAAAGTAGTTAATCATTACTGTTTAGGTTCTAATAATAAATGCAGCATAATAATAATAAATTTTTGTGTCCAGATTAATCTGATTATAACCACACCAGAAATAAAAAAAAAAAAGAAAATGAATAATAAACTTAACATTCACTAATTGTTTAGTACGAGGAGCCAAGTCAGCATATATCCTGAAAGATTACAAACTACCTTCTCTCCCACTATCTTCGGGTATACCTATTTTGAAAGAATACTTGATATTTATTATCTTCTTGGTTATAAATGAATTGATAATTACCTCCTTAAAGAAACTGTCAAGTCTCAATATTCATTTTTTTTACACAATAAATAGTCACTTGATACTATGCACATATTAAAATTTTTAAAATATTGCTATTTTGGAGCAGCCATCTGCTATTTTGATTTTAAGGCATGTGATCTTTTAATTTGGTTTTGACTGGACGAATTTAAAAAGGGTACCAGTGATCATGAAATGGATTTGCAAGCCCTTACATGAGGAAAAGTACATTTGTTCCCTTCGAATAAGTCAGCTAACTTTTTAGGGTCAACTTGCTAAGCACTCATAATGATAAGCATGTTTCCACAAATAATATGCGGACACTCTTCTTTTAGAAACAGGGAAATTTGCACAAATTGGTCAAGTCAGTTCTGTAATGGATCCTGAGATGGGCAATTTAAGAAATGGTAAAAAAATGCCCCAAATCCAATGGAATTAAATGATAAATGAATGGTTGCATAGTTACAAATTTAAAACAATGATTTAATTCTGGAAATTGATGAAATAATTACCATTAGTCAATTAATTAATATGTTATAGAAACAGTGATACCCAAATCAAAAAGCTTAAAGAGGTAAGACTAATTTTGGCATGTTTACAGGCTCATTTCTTGGTTTAAAAAATTCAGAACAATGTGCATGCTTAATTTGGATCTAAAATTATCTATGGGGTGTGCTAAGGAATTTAAAAAACTAAGGAATTGCATCAGCAACCCAAATGCCATGAGTTCATACCAAGTATTTGAGTATTGTGTATCTAAACTTTTCAGTGAACTATACAACAGATTTCATGCATGTTTGAAGTATAAGTGTTGAAGCTAAGATACCATCTGAGAGCAACTGATTCCATTTAAGCGTAGATACAGCATTACCCCAAAATGCCCAAATGACAAAATGAGAAAGAAAAATTCTTATTATGTTGACTGAACCTTGGAGAAGGCAACAATTCAAAAGTTATTTTATTTTTTATTATTTATTTTTAATATAGTACCCATCTTTTTTTTTTAAAGCAGAAACATTATAAAAATTGGATAATTGGCAAATCTCTGTAAGATCAACCATGAAACTTATATTTATATAATTTACTTTGATAATTTAGTCAGGCAAAATGAAGAGTTCAATCATTAAATGGTGTATATCTCGCAGGTTGCTTGATATATCAATATATCTAGATAGATAGAAAGACAGATGGTAATTGTATCATTACTTACCTGTGACGTCAGCAGCCATTAATCCTTCTGCTCTGATTACTTTCACCTGGAGAAATCCTACGTCTTTCAAGTTGTGAAATATCCGCAATGGGCTCTAAAAGACCCAAACATCAGCATTAGAAAAGAAAGGTCCTAAAGGCTCTTAAAGAGTGCGCTGAAAAACACTAAGTTTTATGGCTGATCTCGGATGCTATTTAAGCAATTCAAAGGATATTTGCGTTTCTTCAATATACGCCATGAATGTGCACACACACACAATTTATATAGATAATCGTTGCTATTTAAGTAGATTTTTTTGAAAGAATAAAAAATACCATAATATTTCTTTCTCATAAATAATTATCAGTAGGCGGTGAATAGAATGTGTCTGCTTTTTTTCCTTCTATAGCCTTTACAAAGCACTGCAAGAAAGCTTTCACCTATATGATGGTTTGGAGACTCATGATTCTTAATAGTAAAATGTAAGTTGTTGGTTGCTTAATACTTCAGACTTTAGAAAAGTCAATATTAATTATTTTTTTCTACTATTTTCTCTTGATGAGCATTGGAAATTGCATGTGCTAGATAAAGGTTACATTACTAAAAGACTATTTTCTATATTTAAAATACTTATGTAGTTTTAGAAACCTTTTAAAGACATAACATCTTCTAAAATAAATCAAATTGATCATTAAAAATAAACTCAAAAGTGATGAGTAATTTTACCTAAATCTCTAATTTTATTTATCATTGTAGTATGTATAGCAGTAGAAGTAGAGAAATTTTGAGAAAAAAAAAAACCATTAAATCCAAATGATAAAACCTGTTTAATTTCATAAATTGATAATGGTAGTGTTTTAATAATGTAGTAGTGGAAGGAATTGAAAGAGAGATACCAATACAATAAGTCAAAGCTCCAATTAATGAGCGCAAATACTTACAGAGTAAAATGAACCTATAGAACTTTATGCATTTTTAAATTTATAAATCATAGCATTTTTCTTATGACAAGATCAGCATTTCTACTCAGTAAATCAAAAGAACTTCTTTATCATAATCTGTAAAATGCTTTAAGACCATGGAGCATAACATGCTTCTGCATAATAAAGTTAGCTATTAAAATATTATTAAAGAACATCCCCATCCTTGTATTATTAAGCATGTGAGAATACCGAGGAGCAAAAGCTTACAGTGATATTAACTTTATCAGTCCCAGAAGACTAGTCATTGTTTACACTGAAGCTATGACCTTGGTATATTGAGAGGAAGAAATGCAGATATATGTGTAATCTCATAACCTAACTTTAAAAAAAAAAGTGTTTAGCACAAGGATTAGCTCTTAATCTTTTATTATTTTTAAACAGTTGTTTATCACCAAAAATCTGTTTAAACTATCCAGATGATAGCATTCAGTAGAAATGCACTTCTCTCTCCATTTAAATTCCTGTAAATTAAGGGTTTAACAGCGGGAACTTTAGACAGCAGTATTAGAATTCAGATGTTTGTAGGCATGTTGACTCCCTAATGATCAGGTGTGGGAAGCTTCATGTCGCAGAGCTTACTGAGTGCTATAAACCAGGTAAGTCTCCTATTCTAATGACAGAGAGGAGTTTTCTGAAAAGGTTTCTGTCCTTTAATTTTCAAGAGCAATATAGACCAAGTTTCATTGTGGCAAAGACAAATATCATCAGTCCTCATATCTGAGAATCATTTCATACTGCTAACCTCACTGCACAGAAATATAGCTTCCGGGGCTTCCGCGCTTGGAGGGGTAATTCCCATTTGGAGGGGTAATTATTGTTTGAATGTTTCATTTCCTTGAATCAGCTGACACTCAGTCATTTATTGCGAACTTCAACTGTTTAGGCCAGTGACACATCAATTATAAGAATTCCAAAAAAGCAAGAAACTTCTATCAGTTAAAAGATATATGACTTTAAGTAATTCTTCATCAAGAGATATTCCCACCTTGTTATTTATGGTTATTTTAGAAGGCTTCAAAACCTGGGTGGCTTCTGAAGCCAGAAATTTCCATAGCAGAGGAATCTATGATTTGCTGTGAATCCTTTCAGCCCTCAATAGATAGGAAAAGATTGAAATGCTCTGGAGAGGAGTCCTCTTTATTTTTTTTAATGAAAGGCTGTATAATATATTTTCTCTATGGCTGCAGCAGCTGTCAGGGAGAGCATCTCAGTTCAGCTCTATTACAGGAGAGGCAATACCCCATCCGATGGCACCGAGATGCTCTGAGGGGCCAGAGCTGATTGACAGCTTGTCACCATGACGTCTTATTCCATCTCTGTTATGGAGAAAATTAATGTCACACCACCAGCCTTATGACTCGCTGTCATCTTAGAACCGCTCACCTTTTATCAATGCTCTAAATAACATTTCAAGCCCATCGTCTCACGGTGGACAATCCGGTCAAGGGACATTAAATCAGATGACTGTGAAATGTCATAATAAAAATGGAATGCTAACAACTTCTTCTCTAAACTAGCTTCTCTGGTTTTTAAACTGTGACAAGGGGGAGCCGGGGTTCAGCACACCCGTTCTGAAAAGGTCATACAATCGCTCTTGGTCTACTACCCATTACTACCCGCCCCCTATTGACCTTCCCTGCTTTCCTCCCCCCGAGAGAAGAAAAAAAAAGAAAAATGGAATTAGCCATCTTTTCAGAATGTGGTGATCAAATAATGGCTCACACAGTAATGTCTGTTTAATTTGTGGGGCTTCAATGCTTCGCAATGAACAGCTGAACGGCAGCAATGGAGAGCCTTTTCAGGCCTCTTTCCATGGGAGCGGGACAATTCATTCACTTTCCTCACCAAATTCCTAAGTTTAACCTAAACTTTAAAAAATATTCATGTTCTCACAGGAAAACATATATAAATAATTTTCCAAATAACCTCCTTTATGAGTTCCTGCAAAACAAGTGAGATTTCAGACATGATACAGCAATTATTTCATAATCTATATACTAAAAAGTAAATACACTGAAGCCTTAAAATGTGGGTCTTTATCCTTGTATTGCTATGAGTAATTATAACACATGCGCAATATTGCCTATAGTAGTTTCTTAGCAGGTTTGTCTGTAGAGGGAGATACAGGCCTATGCTTAAAATTCAGGGCTAATAAAAAAGTATACTTAAATATGGTTCACTTTTTAATATATTGAGCAAAATATGATCTGAGAATTAGCTGGGACATCCACATAATATTTTACATTTTATTTGAAATAAAACTAATATTTTAAAAAAGGTATGGAAAGAAATACTCAAATTCTAAATGAAAATGGCTAAGGAAAGGAAGCCCATCCAGAAAAAAAAAAAAAGAATCAATAATAGTTGGATTACTTCTAATTACCTAGCCTGCAGTATCATTCTAACATATGGCATAGTATCAAATATTAATCCATGAAATACAGTATTATATTACCAAGAGTAATTTTTATATTAATATACTAATTAATTCCTTTAAATTGTTCTAATTCATGAGGCTCATTTCTGGTAACAGGAGACTATGTTTTGGTAGGTACCAAAATGTGAAATCATTTTCATAATTGCAATTATATATTAGAAGATGCTACACAATACCTTAGGCTTTTAGGTAGCTTAAAAATATATACTATTTAGCCTTGCTAAGTCACCTCTATTAAACTGTTTATGATAACGCCACTGGTGGATGAGTTGTACAAGCATTAGCAGACAGCTGATTCAGTGGAGATAGCCAGAATAAATTTGCTAAAGCGCACATCCTGCTAATCTGTTTGAAGAATATTGTAGAGCATTAGTACCAGCACTTCATGTTATCTGTGCAGCCTGATAAGGTACATCTTTATTAAATTCAGTTATTGAAAGGATGTCAGTCAGCAAATAGGAATATTTTAAAATTAAAAAAAAAATTAAGCAGTTCTTTGTTACTCAGAGCTTGGTTTCATAGCTGAGTGTCTAGAGGAGTCTTCTAAACACCTGGCAGCATCGTACAATACAAGCTTTGTGATTTTAAGTGGGAGCGCTTTTCCCCAGCTTCACCGGTACGGAGGCATTCACTTTTTCAGAGCCACTATTGAGGGAGAACGGTGGAGTAAGAGCTCCCCTCTCTGTTGGTTCAAAAAAACTACATGGTGGGAAATGCATAGTGTGAGGATGCTGGGAAAGAGGTAGATTTGTTTGTGAATATTTTGGTTTGGCAAAAATTGAGAAGGGTACTTATTTTAGTGACTCACTATTCCACTCCATCACTCTACATTTGATCAAAAGGTAAGGAAAGTTCCTTTTAATTATATTTCACAATCAATTTAAAAAGAATTAGGGTATAAAGTGAGGCTTTTTTAAATAGTCAAAAATAAAAATCGTTTCCGTGAATACGCTCTGGTTACCAAGCTACAAGTGAATGTAAGTGTCATTAACTCCATTTCAAACTTAAAAAGACAAAGAAATATGAACTGCAATTACAAAGAGTCAGTGAATTAATTGTTAAGTAATGTTGTGTAAACTTGACTTTCTTTCATGGAAAGTTTTCATGCATGATAATTTTGCTGCACGATAAAATCACGGAGGAGAATCTCAGAATCTAGAACTTGCTGTGGCTGGAAGAGGCTCTAAAGGAAACCAGGTGTCTAGACATCAGTGGGTAAGGCAAGCGCATCAGAAAAGATATGCAAGGCATTTGCATTTGCATTTGCCCAGCTTTCTGCTTCTACTGATTGATCTGTCAGACAGCTTTTCAGCTGTACTTCTGTCACTCCAGGTAAATTATTTACAACCTCATCTAGTCACACATGACCCTGAGGGGGGAGGGTTACATACGTACATATCTCTTTAATATTTCCTCCCGTTCTTTCTGGTCCTCCAGGGAGTTGACGGAGAGGTCAGAGATACTGACTGTGGCCGAAGCTGTCAGGGTGACCAGAAGCACCAGGTGTCCCTCACCCTCTTCCAGCTGCAATTCCAACTTGTGTGTCTGTTCCCTACTGAGGGCTGACAGGTCAACCTGGCACCTAGAAACAAATGTTTTGAATTAGCAAGTAGCTTTTTTTTTTTTTTTTTTTTTTTTTTTTGCCACATCAAACAGTGGAAGTACAGGCTACTCAGAGCTATGAAAAGTAAATCAACAAAAATATTATTTGGACCACTGGAAGAATACGTCTTTCATTTCAACTGATTTTCTTCCCAAAATTCAGACTCTGATTATTTTGGTGTCTAATTGCTTATTTCCTGTAAAATACAAAAAAAAAAGTGCTTATCTGATTCAATTATTAACCCATTGTTACCCATAAATCGACAGGGACTTCCAATTCCCCTAAGTCAGTGGTATGCTTATAGAGACTACTGTGAGCTGTCTAGAGAGGCAAACTACTGAGAGTCTGAATTTTTGTGTCACTTTAAAACCAATGGGTGTTTTTTCTTCATTCATAAATGTTATTAAGCAGTGAATAGAATATGTACTCTGGTGATGCCATAACTTTTCATTTTTGAAACCATGCCTCTTTATTCACAGAACATCCCTAAATTTAAATAAAAAACAAATCCTCTGAAAACATTATAGCTCAATTGTTACATACCAGACTTGTGCTGAGAGGTTTCATAACGTGGCAGCCCATGCTTTACATGCTGCTCTTCAGAGCTAAACGCCTGGCAAACTCTTTTCATAAAATATGTCAAATGATTTAGAAGAAAAAGATACTATGGTAACCACAAGGCCAATAAACTGAAAGTAAGGGGGCAGGAATGAATAAAGGCATTTAAACCAGGAAACAGGCGAATTACAAGAACAAATGTGGTAACATACTGTAAACAGGGTGGTCAGCTATCAGGAGCAGGATAAATTTTTGTTCCTTCTTTATCTACTTATTGTTTATTGTTTTGCTTTTAAATTAAACTCCTATGAAAAGGGCCTGAAAGCTAATAGTTGGGCTCAAACATCTCTATAGTACGAGTGATTTTATGAATTGAACCAAAGTCTGACATTTACCTTTTCTTTTTATCTTTCAAAAGTGACATGAGAGATGGCTGGGACTAGAAACATTTGGGAGGAAGAGGAATGTAGATGCAAGAAATTTAAAAGAAATGCCCTGGTCAATGACAGAAAGATGTGTGTGTGCTCAATGCTAACTCTTGGGTAGGAAATGACAGTTTGTGTCCAGTCTGGAAAACATCTTCTTAAAGTTAGAATGTACATCAAATAGCTTCATTGTTTCTGTGAACACAACATCTATTTCAAAGTACTCTCATGCTGCCTCCTTAAACTCTAATGAATAAAAAACGGTATCGAATGCCTTATCTAGTATTCTAATTTTAATTGGAATTAAGTTCTTGTCAACTACAAACTGAGGGTAAAAAAAAATGCAGTGATGAAAAACAACCAATCAAATGCATTCTCTAATAAAAAGGAAAAACATCAATATGATTTTCTACAGCTCTTTCCAGCAACTAATGCAGTGTCTACCTTGTATTTGTTGACTGTGAATGAATCTTTGGATTACATTGGGAGTACGATACTAGAAAATTGAATAGAGATTACTATTCAGATAGTGCTTTTGGTTGGGTAAATTTGGGACCAAGAGGGTCTTTCACTTCTATCATGCATTTCCTAGTCCTGTCTGTCCTTGCCTTGTTCTTTTGCATGACACTGTATCACTCTTAAAACACCGAAACACATCGACACCATCTGAGGATTTCCTTTTATATTTATTACCATTTCACACGGATCATATAGATGCTGGGCTACTCCTCGTCACAGTAGAGTCATTGCATTTAATGAGGAAGGTGTTCAAAAGATGATCTGGTCCAGACATTGCAAACTGGCAACTTTCTGATCAAATCTGGCCCATTGATTTGTTGATTTTCCTTGTAATATTAAAACAATTTTTTAAAATTTAAATAATTTTAAAGACAGTACAGATATATTCTGACCTAGTTACTGCCCCCAATACAGTCTATTACTTATCTGCCCTATTTCACTTAATTCTCTACCTGGTTCCAATAGGATATCTGTGCTAGATGCCTGCCCTCAAGGCATCTCAGAATATCGACAGAGAAAGATAACTGCAGGTTATTTCAATGAGAATAGGCAAAAATTAGCCAAGCAAAGCTAGGTAGATACATCATCTCAGGCAGAGGGGTTGCCTTATCCAAACACAAAGAAACAGCTGAACACTAGGGTGGATGGTAAAAGTATTACAAGCTGTCTGGAATGACTTAAGCAGTACCTGTGAGTCAGCAAGTGACACAAAAGCTGATGGTAGGTTGTGGAGGGTGCTGTTGCCTCATTAAAGATATTTCATAGGGGGTGGGGAACCAGGGGACAGGCACCATCAGGTATGTGTTTTAGGCATATGTGTAAGGGGGTTGAATTTTATTAATGATTTTTGCCCTAGCCCTAGGAAACAGAGCTTGAGGCAATGATTAAGTGCCGATGTTTTACTGGGAGGTATAGTCCCAGGCACTGAGAATGAGAGAGAAAGAATCTGAGGCAGGGGACACTAGGAAACAATGCTAGGTGATAGGTTACTATGCTGGCCACCGTTTCCTGTGTTTCAGTGACACAGCTGATTGCTCAGCAGGTGCACCTGGAACATGGTTGGTCCTCTGAAAGTATTAAAGTACTTATGAACAAGGAGGTGGAGCTTCAGAGAGGCCAAATTTTACCCATGGGGACAGTGACAGAGCAAAACTAGCATGCAATGTGCTAGTTCCACCGCTTCTATATTATCTCCCTAGAAAATGGGTTTGATTTCTTTCCAACACTCATTTCACTCACTCACTCATTCATTCATTAACTATTAATTAAGTACCTTATGTGTCAGGTCTCTGTTAGATTTAGGGGATTCAGCACTTTCTAAGCTTTTGTTTTTCATATTCTTATTTTCAGAACTACCACAGACTCAGTGTGTTTTAATTTTATTATTGCATATGCCTTACTAGTTTAATATTGGAAAATTAAAAAACTTACTATCTATACTGAACCCAACTCATCAATCAATCAATCAATCGCAAATCAAAACAAACTTAAAACTGAAGATTCCAGAGCTACTGTAATCTGTAATCACAAAAAGGGAAATTGAGGCTCAAAGAAATTAAGTGATGCCAAGAACTCAAACCATATTTCCTGACTTCTATATCAAAGCTTGAAGTTCTTTTAAAAAACTATACGTATTTATTTAGCCACCTGAAAGAAATATGTCACATTTTTTGGTGACATTTCCCCTTAAGAGTTCAAGGAGAAAAACTTTACAGTTTCTAGCTTTTTTTCTCTCTTGCCTTTCCATCTGCCATGCCTGAAACTATGACCAATAATATTCCTACCGGATAACAATCTCGTGATTAGCACCCTGGATGTATATGTATATAGCACCCTGGAGTCTACTGGGGTGCAGGAAGCAAATGTTAGGACTATTTGGATTTTTAAAAAAATTTAAAATAGGACAGAAGTACAGTGTTACAAATATTTTATATCCTTATTAACACAAGTGGTCCATATATCAGACATGTCACATGTGGCCTGCAGTATTCTGAAGGGAGAGTAGGAGCTACCTGGCATGAAGGGGTTGACAGTGGCCCTCTTACTTGCTGACTTGCTTTCCCTGAATTGCAATTCACATGTCCCATTAAGTGGATTTACAGATTATCTACTCTAGTTTTAACTGAACTAATGCTCACAAAATGGACAACGGGATTTAAAAGATCCAAGTAAAGAATTGTGGATTAAAGAGAATGCTAGCTGAACAAGACCAAGTAAACAGAATGATAAACAAGAATACGTAGAGCAGATACATCTACTCTTAGTTGAGCTCTGTGTCAGCCACATTCTGATTTATACACCAATAGTGCTACAATCGGATCTAGCAAGATTTCAGCCAAAACACTTCAAAATTATTAAGAAAAAATATTTGCAACAGAAATTTACATCTACTTTCTTTAACAATGAAGTTCTAAGTGTATGTTGTGTCTTAAAGGATTAGCTAATGATATTATGTAGCCACCATATTAGCAAGACATTTAAAATTGAAACCTTCAGAATAGAAACACAAGCCTTTATAGAATTTCTTCGGTGGGTGTAATTTTTAAAATCATATTTTACATAATTTTGACCAAATTTAACAACTATGAAGTTTTTTGAGATTTCTTAATATATGGAAACTAGTTTGCATTAGTAAAACTAATAATACATAGTATATTATAAAATATTATATTATAAATCAATATAATACCTAATTCCCTGGACTTTTGCATTATAAAGAATTCAACATGTAACCGCTAAAGTGCTTTCAAGTTTCATGATTATGCAGGTTTTTAACATCATCTCTGATGCTACAAAATGCTAATGTTGTTATTACCTTCTTGTTGTCAGAAGTTGTCACTATTCAATTGTGTTTCAGTAATTGCTTTATTAGGACATACTTCTGTAAACCTGTGATACTTCCATTCATTGACTCAATGATGAACTAATATACACATGGTGGTACATGGAAACTGTCTTTGGAAACTTTGCTCATTGTGTAAGAAATACTACAGTTAAGCATAAAATTTCTGAGAAAATCTTCAGAAGAAAAATAGTAACACACGGAAGAAAATGAAATAAAATCTTAATATACTTGGCTTAAGTTGAATTTTTGAAGAATCAATGATACACTTCATTCTTAAAAATTGTCTATCTTCCCAATGAAATATTTCACTCAATCCCTAGTAAGTAAAAAGGTAAACTATAATGATTTCATAAAAAAACTCTCCTCAGTGTAGAATTTTCTGATGAACTATATTTGTGCTTTCAAATTAATAACGCAGTCGGAGTGCTCCTTCCTTATTTATAGAGGAAGTAAAAGAATCATTGTAGTATTTGTGTCACAAATAAGAAACACTGCACACTGGAATCTTTTGAAAGTCAAATACTCAAATGCATTAACCTTCAACCCTCAGAAAACATTAGTTTGGTTAATACCCAATACGGAAGGCTGTTTTCCTCACTCACCGCAGTACATCTGAAGACACCGATATGTGTACCTACACATCCCGTTCTCCATTCTTCGCATTCTCTTTCTCTCAGCATTAAATTCAGAGGTATAGATTTATTTTTTGTGACTGTAGAATTTGAAAGCTTTTGTTCTTCACCCACAACTTGCCCGTTTGGGTTAAGTTTTTCTTATCAAATGTCATTAATACAAATTTTGTTGACATAGAGCTCTCTGCTTAAGCTTTATCTCTAGCACTTTGTTGTCAAGGGCAGTGTTGGCCCTGATAACAATGGAACAAATAAAGTCAGTAGCAACTCACCAGCCTAAAATATATGTACCCCAAATCAATGCCACTTTACAGATAAACAAGCATTTTGCACACTAATAAATAATGCTATAAATCTTGCTATATTGGATTGCAAATAACTCCAACTGAATAAAATTGCTTGACACAGGATTTACTTATTCTGCGCGTTCATAAAAACAACTTGTTCTCTGACAGCACTCATTCTTGGCAATTTACCGCAGCTGTCAGCAGCCAATTTGTTCAGATTACTGCTCTGCATAAAAGTGTAACAATCATGAGGATTTATTAGCTGATTATCGTAAAGGTGGCAGTCCGTCTTGCCTGCCAAAATGCAGGTGATCAGAAAGTTAAATAATTACATGCAGATTAACATTATTTCACCTGTACTTGAAATCTGTAGTTCAATGACAGGTAAAATTTGTTCAAACTTGCAGTATGGTGCACTCTACCTAAGTTTATTGACTACTCGGCATTTTATTGAGCACTTAATGGCTTTGGAACAGAACACACTGAATATCAGACCGAGGTGCAAGGAGCATGAACTTGAGTCAGGAGTCCTGGATATGAGCCCCAGACCAACCACCCCAGTTTCATACTAGCTAAGCAAGCTCTAAACCTCCTATCTCACTTTTTGCATCTATAAAATTGGTAGGTGAACCTCCTTTGTTATCTCCTAATGTTGAACTAATAGATACAATAGTGTCCTTTAAGTTACAAAGAATTATTATTATGGTTTCTTTCTTTTTGTGTAAATTTATTTTTGTGTTAAATTTAAGGACAGATGGCATTAACTTCCTAGATATTACAATGATGAAAAAGTTATGATAAAAGTATCTTGATAAAAGTATAGGCTATTTTTTCAAATACAATAATTTTTTTAAGTATAAAGATTACTCAGACACATTTACTCTCTAACTCATTAATCCTCCCCTTTTGAATTATACACAAATATTTTTCCTCGTTACACTGAAACTTTATATCTTCCACTAAGGCATGTTGTTTTAATTGCCTTTGCATCAATGCCTGGTGTCAAATTTGGAGAAGAAACATAATTTCCAGTATTAAATTAAGCTTTGGGTATTTAAAGTAAACAACAGAAAATACTTATTGAGCATCTATTATGTACCAAACACTTTTCTAGGCACCGAGGATGCCACAGAGAACAAAACACTCAAAAATCCTCATGTAACAAAACCCACATGGAGCTTACGTCCTAGTGATGGGAAATAAATGATAATGTAAGTAAGTGAAATGCACCATATGTCAAATGCTGATTATTTCAATGGAGAAAAAGCAAGAGAAAGGGAAAGAAATGTCGAGGAAAAGGGGTTTCAATTATAAATAGGGTTGGTGCGGATGCCTCCCTGGTGTGACAGTTGTGCACTGACAGTTGTGCACAGATCTAAAGAAAGTAAAGAAGCAAAGAAGGTAGACACCTGAAGAAGGACTGTTACAGACTGAGAAATACCAGAAGTTGGAAGTGTGTGGAGAGAGGGAGGAACAGAACAGCAGAAGTTCAAGGCAAAGAGGTCCCAGGGTCAGTTTATGAGAGCATTGTAAACCACTGTAAGGACTTGGATTTTACTCAGATTAATATGGGAAACAATTGAAGCGTTTTAAGCAGAGGAGGTAAATTACTTTATTAAAGTTATGTGGAAGGAAGTATAGGAGGCCTTTGCTATTGTCCACGTGAAAGCTAATACCAGCTTCTACCAGCATCATAATGATGGAGAGATGAGAGATGGAATTCTGAATATATTTTGAAGGAAAAGTTAGCAGTTTGCTGATGGATTTGATGAGAGCGAGAGAAAGAAAGGAATCAAAAATGACTCTAAGATTTTTGATGTTAGTAACAAACAAGGGAGAATCCTGAAGGGAGAGCAGATTTGGGGGGCTGGGATGAAGGTTTGGCTTTGGACTTGCTAAACTGGAGAAGCCTATTAAACACCGAAGTGGAGATATCAAGTAGGCAGTTGGATTGAAAATCTAGAGTTCAGAGAAGAGTTACGGAGTGGAGCTGTACGTCTGTCATTGTCGATCTCAGATGGTATGGAAAGGACGACAGTGAGTACAGTCCCAATGGGAGCACGTATAGACAGAGAGGACGCAGAAGGATTACACTCCAAGGCCCCTAGAACGACAACAGAAGGGAGAGGAGGAAAAATCTGCAGAGGAGACCAAGAAAGTGTGTGCAGTGAGGCAAGAGGAAAACAGAGTCTAGTGTCCCGGAAACAAAGTGAAAAACATGTTTTAAGGTAAGGGAGTCCAATCACTGGATCAGCCAAGTCCAGCACCGCTGCTGGGCCAGTTAAGATGAAGGCTGAAAACTGCCCATTGGATTTCATAACATGTTAGTCACAGGAGACCCTGACAAGAGCAGCTTTGTGGATCATAGTGGGCAACGCCTGACTTTTTGGGTTCAAAATGGGAGTGAGTAATGTTCAGGGTTAAAATAGTTTTCACGGTACTGACACTCCAGATTTGCAAGTGGCTCTTTCAGCCATAGCCAATCTTTTCTTTATTATAAAAATAAAAGTCCCATTATCGAGTAGACATTTAAAAAATGTATTTTTAAAAATAACTATATGTGACCAAAACTGGAAAATAAAGTAGACAATAACAAAATTATAATGCAATAAACTAGTCTATGTAGATAATCTTATTTTTGCAAGTGTTCTCAAATTTGGGACTGAATTTAGATGTTGTCCTTTAAAAAAGTTATTAGGCAATAAGGGGACAGTATTACTCTCCATGGCCAACTTTAAATTTACTCATTGGCCACTAACCAACTCCTAGTTAATACAGATATATCTTAATTATTCCCACCACAAAAGAAATAATTATGTACTGTGATATAGGTGGTAACTATAGCTATAATGGCAACCATTTTACAATATGTAAATGTGTCAAATCAAGATGTTGTACACCTTAAATTTGCATGTTATATGTTGAATTGATTTCAATAAAAAATAAATAAAAGAATATAGATATAAAATGTTGCCATGATAGTTTGCTAAAGAAGACAGAAGACCACAATAATAGTTTTATTACTGTTGCTTTATTCTTAAAACTCAAATTTGATTGGGAAATAAATCAATTCTCTTCTAAACTATTCTAGGAACCACAAGTTCTATTATAATCTGCATTATTTCCTCTGTAAGCATACAACAATTTTACTTGCCTGCCACTTAGATAAAATAATATGTTGTTTTTCAGTGTCAGAATGTGTTTAAAGCACAATTTAAGAAGCATAACGTCACATACCTAGAGTTTCTGGTACTATCTGGACACTAAACAGATTTGAAGTGATGATTTACCATAGTCATTTCCTTTCTCTGCAACTGATATCTCTGTTAAATTAGCAGAGTGTACGACAGGTTTCCATTGCCCATTTTTGATTATCTCAAAATTCAACAGTAGCTCCCTTTACTATTTACTGTAAAGTGGTTTAAACTGATACTCGGATGCTGACCTAGGAGTCATCGTATCTACATCTGGTCTCTTGTTTTTTTCTTTTTAATTTTTCTTTTTAAATTAGGGTTAACATTCAATATTATCTTATATTAGTTTCAGGCATACAGCATAGTTGTTAAATGTTTATACAATTTATGAAGTGATCCTCCCAGTTAGTCTAGTACTCACCTGGAACTATACATAGTTAGTACAATATTATTGACTACATTCCCTATGCTCTATTATATCCCGTAACTATTTTGTAACTACTAATTTGTACATCTTAATCTTTCACCTTTTTCACCCAGCCCCCAAAGCCCCCTCCCTTCTAGCAATCACTAGTTTATTCTCTATATCTATGAGATTGTTTTCATTTTGTTTGTTCATTTTGTTTCTTATGGTGGTATTTGTCTTTTGAGGTCCTCGAAAAATTAAAAATAGAACTACCTTATTACCCAGGAATTCCACTTATGGGTATTTATCCAAAGAAAACCAAAATACTAATTCAAAAGATACATGCATCCCTATGTTCACTGCAGCACTATTTACAACAGGCAACATATGGAAACAACCTAAGTGCCCATCAACAGGTGACTAGATAAAGAAGTTGTGGTACATACATACAATGGAATATTACTTAACCATCAAAAAAGAAATCTTACTATGTGCAACAACACAGATGGACCTAGAGGGTATTATGCTAGGTAAAACAAATCTGTGCTCTTGTTTGCTTTAAAATATTTTGGCTCAAATTATGTTTGGCATATGACCAAATATGGTTTTTATTAATGTTTTTATTATATTTAGAAAAAATATGTAACTGGAAATAAAAATAAATCATTCCAAATGAATGTAAATTTTAAAGACGTCTAACATTCCTTAACAGTATAGTATTGGGAATCACTGCCCAAGCCAGTTTTAATCTAACCAAGATGCTGAGCAGCGGAGCACACAGTTGTGTGCATCAGAGAGTGAGTGTGACGGAGGCCGGGGCTCCTTGACTCCCCTTGCTGGGGTCTTCTGCATAACAGCCACGAGCGCAAAGAACTTGTCCAACGATCCAGCCAAAGCCCAAACCAGAAACTGTATGTGGATGGTAAACATCTCCAACAGTTAGAAAAAAGAAGGGAGGATACACTTCAAGTAGATTTTACTAGTTTTTATAAAAGGATATACCTCAGGGATGGCCACAGGGAAGAGACGCGGAGGGCAAGGTGTGTGGGAATGGCCGCGGAGCTTCCACGCTCTCTCAGTGTGCGCGCTCTCTCAGCACTTCGACATGTTCAACAACTCGGAAGCTCCAAAAAGGAATTTCTTTTAATCTCCAAACTTTATAAGACTATCTTAGCGCCCTCTGTTACCTAGAGCAATCTCTATGATCTTCAGATCAGCCATTTGTCACTGTTTTCTCAAAATTTGCCAAAATATGGATAAACCCATAGAAACGAGGTAAAGTAAGATAAACAGGCCCACCTCTCTGCCAACCATTTCTGTAATATAATTAGACATGTCCCTGAAGAATAAATATTATCAATCAAGCAAAAGGGAAATCCAGTACCAAATGGGCTAAATGTTCCTAATTCCCAAATTCAGAATTCAATTCACAGAAAGAAAAAAAAATACATATAAGGATATCTGTCATTATGGGAAAAAATAGAAAAAGGGATAAGAAGGACTTTATGTAATATGGACCTAGAAGTATAGAAAACCAGTACATCTTACCAATTACTTCATTATTTTACAAATATAAGAAAGTTTGCATATAAAGTAATGAGACTGAGGTAGTGAGTTACACATGATAGTCATTCTGATTATCTTTTGGTCACCAAATATACCTAATATTGCTATAAATTATAAAAATGAATTAATTATTCAAGGAAGAGCTAGACAGTACCTACTTGGAAGAGCTCGTAGCCTATGGAGGGAGACAGAAACATAGACATATAATTATAATAAAATGTATGCAGTGTATTAACAGATGTACACTGCTACTTAAATTGGTGGTGTATCTATCCAAAGAGAATGAGATGAATTTTTTTTAAAAACTCCAAAAATAATGTTACTACAGGAAAAAGTACTCATTGAAGGCTTTTTCTTTTAAAGGGATTGAAATGAAACACACTATTAGATTACAGTGGTGTTTTCTCCATTTCACTTTATAAGTAAAATATTAAAGGTTAGCAGAAGCTAATCTCTGGCCTCTCACATTATAATCCTATGAAGAAAATCATTATTTAAAACATATATCAGAATAACAAAAAAAAAAAAAACAAAGAGATAAGTATGTTGGATTCTATTCCTGTTCTTGTTTTTTCAGCATAAAATTCCCTTTATTAGTATGTATGAATTTCTTCATGCTGTATGTTTAAAGACTTGGAATCACATGAACTACGACGAAGAAATAATTTTCTGAACTAACAAATTCTTTTGTACAGCACGCTTTTTTCAGTATTGGCAGGTTTCAATGTTTTGCTACAAAGACACGTATATAACTATCAAGAAATATAAAAACAGGCTTTAAGGTAAGAAAACAATTCATATAATCAAGCAGTCATTCAAAATAACTGTCTTTGTGGGGGGAATGTCGTGTAAGCATCAGAACAGTCCCCTCTTCACTGCGTTATCAGATTAACAGAGCTCTGCCTCACTTAATTCTTCTTTCACTAAAACTTGTGAACTCTACTGATTTATGAACTCCTATGAGATTATCAAGATTCTTTACCTTGTGGGGAGTTGTAGGAAACAATGTGTTTTACAGCCACGATACGCTTTGTGAAAAGTAATGTTATCTCAGATCACTTTACAGACTATGAATATGCTCTTTGTTCCTTTAAGCATCTTATATCAAGTGAGATTCCTCTTTCTCAACTCCCATAACTTTTATGCACAATGTTTCTGACATCTGGAGAAAATTTCTGGATATCAAATCTGGATAGTCTTTCCATCAACTGGTCAAAACTGCCATCTACTGGTCAGTCTTCAAATCTATTTTTCACTTCACCCAACTATGGCCTTATCATGGTAAAGATCACTTATAATAACCAAACTTTAAGCAATTTTTTTTAACAAAATTCCCTCTCTAGGTGAACCAAAAATACCAAATTGTACAAACCTGCCAATAAAATCATCCCTTTTCCCAGCATCTTTGTCCCATGCAGTGATATCAATGATTCCGCCTCTTTCTTCATAGAGATGAAAATCAAATTGTTCCCTCCACTGAGGATTCAAAGTTTTGGGCATAATCTGGAAAACCAAAATGTCATTATTGCCTCATAAAAAACAATCTTAAAAAAATGTTAACTTCAGATATTAAATCAAACTTTAGGTACTGTCTAGGAAAGCATGTAGTGAGATTTGAACAAATGCTTCCAGAAATGATGAAAATGAACCGTTAGATCTCTAGTATCTTCTTTACTGCACTTTATCTGAAAGAACTCTAAAGGATTTGTCCTGAAAACCAAAGTCACCCCCTTATCATCCTGAATAACAACTGAAAGATATCAGTCATATACAAAAAGCAAATCATCTATAAGTGAAATAGCTACTCAGATACTAGCATTTATTTTACATAACCAGTTAATAATTCATAGTCTGTCATCTCATAATAAAGAAAGATTAGGATTCCCAGAGTTTCATTTTTTTTTACGTACTTCCTCACACATGGGAATTCTGAGCTAAATACGTGGAAATAAAATAGACAAAGTTCTGTGGGAGTAGTAGAAAAAAAAAACAAGTAACTTCGGGGTTGTCAAGTAAATTTTCACCTTAGAATTATAGCATTGATGTATCATCCCCATTTTATATATGGAGAAACCAAGACCTAGAGTTTAAGTGACCCACCCAAGGCCATTACATTTTAGTATCTAGACTCCAACACAAGTCTTTCATTAGAGCTTTAGTTCTTTTTCCCCAAAACAATGTCAAAAATGTTTGTGAATTAGTATGAATGTGTGTATGTATACAATTTTAAAATTACATATACAAGAAATATATCTTAACAGAAGGAAATTCTATAACTTCAAGTTTTCAGATATGACACGATAAATCAATGAATAAAGCTATCCATATTGATGCGCTTTAAAATTCTGTTCACCATTGGGTTAAACAACATTCATATTTGTTTCCCTATTCTTTCTTTCAACAGGAGGCATGCAGTGGCCTTTTCTCTGTTTAATAGATGAAAGACAGATCTTTAGATGTAAAGACTTTGAAAGCAATGAAGTATGTTATGTGCAAAGGTAATGCAAATGAATCACAATTTTTAAAGTTCATAATCTGAAATTAATCAGCAATAGATCAGGAGAGAAAGAGCAAAGAGAGACACGTGTCCATAGTTGGGTTTCATATTTCATACCTAAGAGAGCAGAACTATAAAAATAAGTAATGTTTTAAGGCTACCAGAACATGGAAATGATGTTAATTGATAAAAGACAAGAAAGAAGTGGTCATAGGTACCTATTTTTGGAATTGGCGGTTGCTCTAAAATGTTATTAAGCCCATGCAGAAAAAAAGATAGCCCTGGATGGATGCTATGATAATTTAAATGGCTCATAATTAGGCTCAGATGAACTCCTACGATATTTTGGAGAGTGGTCTGTCTTACTTACTTGGCCATAAGAGTCTAATTTTTTAGTTTTCTTTTTTTAGGATTGTCTTTCCTGCATGATTTCCTTCAGTTCAGAAATGATGCTTTCCCCCTCCATGTGGGCAGTCACTAAGTTAACCAACCAGCCTGCTAATAGTTCTACGTACCTGCTAATGAATCAGCTCTGTGATGTTTTTGGGTACTGATGAAAACTTCCTGGGCCAGAAGGAGCCTAAGCAGGCTGTTTATCAAAAATTCATGAAAATAATGATGTCAAGGCCAAGACATTCTGATCAGAGTAGAATGTGGTTTTTAATATGACATGGATATGATCAATTTCCCAAGCTGTCTATGAATACCAGCTGCATAAGTTGATCATTAAAGAGGTTGAATTGGGATACAACACATAATACATGTGCCCCAAATATAACTGACTACTATAACACTTGCTAATTATCATAATGATTATTTAATATTACTACTACTAATATAATTGTTATTGCACAATATACTCATTACTACTATTACTACTGCTGCTGCTGTTCTTCCTTCTGCTACTATCATTATCGAGTATTTATTGTGGGCAAGGCAGTATTCCGAGCCCTTTGTATGCATAACATATTCATTCAATCTTCTCAATAGGTAGGCATTAATTTAATTCTCATTTTTACAGATGGGAAAATTGGGGCATGGAGAGGTGAAGTAACTTGCCCCATGGCACACTGCTAGTAGTGGCAACAGAAATTTGGCCCTTTCTTTTCTAAATAAGTATTAAAGCAACTTACGATTTCTACTCTGGTGCAAGTCAGTTTGAAGAAAATGTTTAGAGTAATGTATACAGATTTTTATGGCATGTAAAATAATGCTACTTGTAGTACTGATACTAGTATTAGTTGTACTAATAATAGTGACCAACACTCTATGAGCGTTTTATGTGCCAGGCATCAACTTAGATTTATTCTAATCTTTTTTTTTTTGAAAGTAGTTACTACTATTATTCCTGTGTTATAGATGAAGAAATTGAGACATAGAGAAGTTAAGCAGTTACTCAAGGTCATATAGCACATAAAGTAAGAGATGTAATGCCAATTGTTGGTCTTGTTTGCTGTCATAATGTTCAAAAGAAGTTTTGTTGAAGATACTCAAGGACATGGACTATAGACTAGTGGTTACTAGAGGTAGAAGGTGGGGGTGAGGGGGGAGGCAGACAGGATAAAGGGGGTGACATATGAGGGTAGGGGAAGGGTGAGGTGGGTAAAGGGGTCAAATATATGGTAGCTGAAGGAAACTGGACTTTGGGTGGTAAACACACAATAGAATATACAGATGTCAAATTATAATGTACACCTGAAAATTATATAATTGTACTAACCAATGTTACCCCAATAAACTCTATGTTTAAAAAGTTAAAAGAAAGAAGATCTGTTGAGCATTTAAAAAAGTATCTAGCATTTCTATCTTCCAAATCATGTCTATTAACCAAGATGTCTTCCAAATACTGGCAGAACACAAAAGAAGTATAGTCACCTTGCTCTTGTACTTCTGATGCCCAAGCCGGAACTTCACATAGGGGTCACTCAACCCATTTGAATCCATTGCCTTGAGGTCTCGCCCTTCAATCAATGTAATACTGACTATTCCGCGCCAAAGATGTGATTTTCTGTGTACGTCTGACAGACGCAAACTTTGAGTCTGAAACTTTGGGCAAAGGAAAACAGAGTTAGCATAATGTTTTAAACCAGAATACTTCATTTGGCATAGCCCTTTCCACGTTGTTATAATGTTTAAAAGTAAAATATAGGCAGTTACAATTTTAAAATAAAAATAATTTATGGATTATCATTTATTAATCATAAAGTCATTAATAGATATGAAATCATCTTATGATAAATTTAAGGTTGTTGTGTAAAAGAGAGGAGTGCTCAAAATAAAATCTAATTTTTCAACTCTTAAAATTACAAGACATATACCTCAAGAATATAAGAGAACATTTGCATATGTCTGGGTCAAAATTAGAATAAATATTATGAATATCAAAGCCCTCATCCACACTGTGATATTTAATTTTTAATTACTTATGGTTTTTTTAAAAAAATTTCATGTTACAAATGAATATTATAGGTGGTTTTTAGTTGCAAGATTAGTTGCAAGTTCTATTCGGGCAATTCAAAAATATTTTTATTGCTGTATTATTAAAAGATAACTGAGTTTCAGCTCACTAAAGAACTATTTAGGTACCACAGAACAGAAAACAAAATCAATATGTCCATCTGAAATGTCTTGCATATGTTTGAAACTTGCATCACAAATTTTATAAATTACATATGTGATTTATTATGACAGGTACGTTTCTGGATTCCTCATTCTAGTATTTAAACATTTTCTCAAATAATTTTTATTATTGTCAATTCTAAGTCACAATATTCAAGTCAGTGAATCAAATCAGAAATTTTAAAAATTAGCAAGTCTACTAAAAATGGCCATGTAATCTTTTTGAACTAAATAGCACATAAAACAAGCCAGAGAAAGTAGCAAAAATGTTAAAAACCTTACAATCTGGATTCAGAACCAGGCAGTACTATAAAAATTGCTGTTTCAGATTGTTGAGCACATTTTCTTCACTTATAATCATTTCATGAAAAAATTCAACATTTCTCTCAAACTCAAATTACTCCACTTCTAAAGTATGGATTAGCTCTATTTTTGGCCTCATTCCATATATATTAACATTATAAAGTTATAGTTTATTTTGTATAATTCCCCTTCCCACTTTGATTTTCTACCTGTTTTCCATACCATAGTAATGTCATAACCATTTTTTCTGTCATCATCAAAATTCATGCATTTCAGGGTGCATTTATTAGGAAAATGAAAACTACATTCTTCAAAAGATAACACTTTTAATATTTGAAGTTTTCAATAAATACCTCTCTTCATTACATCACATATTTCCCTGCCTTGGTGATCAACAAATTTTGAACAATATTGCTTGGTGGCTCTGTCTTTTTAATATTAATGCAGGACTTAAGTATACACACTCACCTCTCTGAGGGCCAAGGGCAGTGTTCTGTGCTCTGAAGTCCAACAGAGGTTTCATGGAGCACCTGTTAGTTTCACAGGACTCCATGGCCCACTTCAAACCACAGTCCCTCTGTTCCCATCTGTTTTACACAGTGGGTTTCCAAATTGGGTTTTCTTTGAACCAAGGATTTCTTAGATTAAAATAATTGTTTAGAATTCATTGTACCAAGTGATCTTTAAGGTTTTTTTTTTCAGTTCTAAGATTTCATACTACTTATAATTATATAATGCAGCAATAGATTGCAGTTCTATCTACCTATCATCCATCTATCTATCATCTATCTATCATCTATCTATCGTCTATTCTATCTATCTATCTATCTATCTATCTATCTATCTATTATCTAATCTATCTAACCACTTCTGCTACTGCTGAGACTGCCTCTATCAGCAAACTCTAGAGAATCATGTTTTAAACTTTGAGTTTGAAATTTTTGTTAAGAAATATGATTGGCAAAGAAAGAAAAAAAATTGAGAGGACAGGTAATAAATAATTAGCGAAGACTGAGGAGTTAATAACTACCCATTTATGCAGAGCTTTAGAACTTAAAAGTATGTATGTGTATATTATGTCATTTGGTTTCCACTAAAACCTTATGAATTAGAAAGGCAAGGACTGGAATTTCTATTTTACTGATGAGGAATTTGAGGCTCAGAGTAGTTGGGCTCATAAATGGCAGGTGTGTGACTAGAACCCAGAATTTCTATCCTTTATTCCTGGCTTCTCCCAATATTGTTCTTTAGGGCAGGGACTCTTTCTTAGGTTTAAAAGTAATCATTTACGTAAAATGGTGCTAAAGGGTACTCTCTAGTTAAGTAAGCTGATTTTATCTGAAATGACATTCTAGGCTAGATTTTCCTCCATGGTTAATACATAAAATCACTACCTACTTTTCTGTTACATAAGCACATGTATTCATACTTACAATATTTCAGCTTGCTAATGGATATATTTAATGACATTTTCTATGCACTCTAGAAGCAGAAGTCAATACAGCACTCAGTCAAATAATAGTCAAGTGCAAACTAGGTTACACAGTGTCTTCCATCAGCTGCTGTTAGGTTCTTGAATGGGACCATGTCTGAAACCCTTATTTGCTTGCTCCTCTTCTCATTTTTCACATGAGAACAAGAACTTACAGGTGGGAAAGACAAAAAGTGCTTTCCATGGGATTCTTCATGATTTCACAAAAATAAAATGAACTTAATGGAGGCTTTACCTACAGTCATTAGCTGTTACAAAATGCATTTCCATAACCCAAAAGAACATATCCAAAATGACTTGAGTCACTAACGGGGAAGAGGAAGAAGAGTTTCTACACAAAAACAGGGCTAAGGAATGTGGGAATTAAGGTAATCTACACAAAAGGTTTAAAATAAAAAGGGGAGCTTCAAAGAAATACTAGTCAGATATCAATTTTTTAAAACTTTTCCTTCCTCAATATTTCTTTTTGTTAAAACAGCACTCTTCTAAAAAAAAGAACTCCATTAATTTAGCATTGATTTAATTAACCGTATAGTCATGAAACAGTTAAATATTTAGTCTGAGTGTGAAATATAGGAACTTGAAATAAATTATAAGGTAAAGAGGGGAAGGGATTAACTTAGGCTACCATTGTAGTAAGATAGGGGTTTAACATAAACATCCGCTTTCATCTTTCTAGCATTTTCTAACCATGTGACTTGTGCATGTATTCTTATATATGGTTTCTCAGACTTTACTCCAGGGCTCCAAGTGTACTAAGAACACTAATCTGTTTCTGTGTGAGTGTGGCGGGGGGATGGTTAGGGATGTCTGTGTGAAGTGTCTGCATAGAAAAAAATATATTCTGTAAATAAAGATTTAACCTGCTTAAAATAGTCATTTATTACTTTTACTTACGTTTTAAATCAAAGTTTTGGGAGCTCATTGAAGAGGTGGTGACACAATCAAGGAAAAAAAAAAAGAATAAAAAGCTTTGAAAACCACTAGCTTTAATGCCCTCCACAGAACCTTCTGAATCACTTGCTTCACTGTTTAAAGTTTCCTTCCTCTGTATAGCAAAATTCTCAAAGGTTATTCACAGACCAATGGCATCACTGTCACTTGGGAACTTGTTAGAAATTCAAATTCTTTAGCCCCATCTCAGACCAATAAAATCTGAAACTCTAGAGGTAGGGCCCAGCACTTCAGTTTAACCAGCCCTCACTCAAAGTGGTTCTGATGCACGCTCAAGGGTGAGAACCCTTGCTTTAAAAGTTCTAAGGTGAATGCACTTTGGCCTTCTCCTATATTCTAATAGCTATCATCAGTTACTATAATTATAACATTATTCACTTTCTGGCATGGATACAATATATGCTAATAAAGTCCTTCATTCGTTCTGCCTTAAATTTATTGATTAGGGAAGCATATTTGCCTGGATATTTGGAGCATTTAGAGAAAGAAGCAGGGACCCACTGAAAAATTTTGCAAAGTTTATTATTTCTTTCCTTTGTTAATGTTAGCTTTTCTCATAGAATGTATCTAAATAATACATATTAACTGAAGTATCGATCAGCCAACCAAAAACTACTTTTTGAGCACCTAAAGGGCAAGCAGTGTTAAACAAATCCAAGATTTCCCTCATTAAAATTAACATATTATGGCAGGTACTTATTTAACCAAGGTAATGGATTCAAATATGTCTTTGTTGAAATAGAATTCTATTTGAGGAGAAAAAAAAAAGTAGAAAGGAGGGAAGAATAAAAAAGAAAATCGACCTAGCTTCAGTGCAAAGAACCCAGTCTGCAAAAGGAGAAAATCATCTTCAAACTTTTCAAGCAGTAGTTTGCAAGTCTTAGTGGGCAGTTGGTAGACATCACCGGCCTGACCCTCCTGAGCGTGACCCAGTTGCTGAAGCAGAGCTGTGTGTGTATTTCCAACACATGCCCCATGTGATTCTCATGCACATCAGTTTGAGATCCTCTCTCTTAAGGAATATTCATCCAAGTTCAAATTTAATAAAGATTATCAAGATACCAATAAAAATATAAATTTATGCAAAAATAAATTTATATTTAGTGACATGAATTTTAAAGCCTGAGGCAATTAGTCAATGCTTTTAGAATTAGTGAGCTGGCATTTTAAAGAGAATATTAGTTTATATATATAATTCCTTGACAAGGAATTCATGATTTCAATTCCTTTTCATATGTATAAAAGAAGTTAGGCTAGGGGATGGGTTTTCAGAGCATGTAAGTCAGCCATGAGAGTTTCACAGCTCATGCAAGCTCAGAAAAAATAAACTGAATGGTTGAACTTACTTGTGCATTTTGGAAATAAGCACTCTGAAGCTCTGCTCTGCAGAAGCCCAGGACAGGAAAAGCAGGCCTGCTGCACGTCTGGATGGAAACGAACGATCAGACATGTACGGGAAAGTTCCCTCCCACTATCAACACCTCATTTCAACCAGAGTTTAGCAATATTCTTCAAAACGATTGTTTGAAGAAAATATGTATTTGCTTCTTAAGTCACTGTCAGACAATGTCTTCCTGAACAATGAAGATAAATGCCAATGCAATGATATAGTTTCCAGCCACTGTTTTCTTTAGAAGCATAATGCTGCAGTGGTCAAAAAAATAAAGGACAGAGATTATATGGTGATGAATCCTGCTTGAGTGGTTTCAGGTTTTTGTTGATAGATATAGCAGGAAAAAAAAAGAAACACAGCAAGAGAAATCATGGAAAGAATCATTTTCCTATTTTCCCAAGCCTTCTGCTTCAAAAGTTTTTGGTGACTGTTTCCCATGTCAAAAAAGTGATAAGGCTCCGGAAGAATAAATGTTATATGGACAGAAAATTACTATGATCATGTTAACTGCATCCCACATATGAATATTTTGTATGATTAAAGAGATATCTATAAAGTAACAGAGAAATTTTGCCACCATAACACTTGTCTTTGTTGACTTTGCTACTATAAAAAGCAACCCAAAGGTCTTTTTACTAATACAACCAAGAGCAGCAAGGGACAGACTAAGATATCGCTGAACAAGAAACTGGAAAGAAATTATCATGGTGGAGCTAAAAGTTTGTATTAAATGACTTCTAGAGGAGCTAGACAAAATTTCTAAATAACAGTATGATGAGATGTGAGTCATTAGTTTTAATAACAATAGGATTAGATTAGGCCAGTATGAAAGATAGATTAGATCACACAGAAAGAAATGAACATTTATTGAACAGCTATTATGTGCTGGAGTTTTCGTACCACAGTGTTTTTCAAAACAACTATTTTTTTAAGGTAAAGAAACTGAGGCACAGAGAAGATAAATACCCTGCTGAAAGCCTAATGCTAGAGATTGAGAGGCTAAAATTTGAATCTGAGGTTGCTGGTACCTAGCAGATAATTTTTCCCACTGTGTCTAATTTTTTAGACAGAGCCTAAGAAGTTCATAATACAAAAAAAATTAATTTGTACAGAATTTGTTGAAGCATTTTCTTCCCAAGTCTCCCAGCTCAGTTCTATGACCATACTAGTCACTGGATAATTTTTTTTTAGAATGAATAAAAAAGGCTTTGCTATGTAGATTTTGAGCCATATTATTCCAAGATTTTCTGAATGTGCTTTCACAGCCCAGAGTAGATGAACTATATTTTTATTGATTATTGAGAAAGTCTAATCAAGGGCTTAGAGGAATTAAAAGTTGGCAAGTGGTAATAACTAGCATATATTTTTCATTAAAGCATTTGAGCATTAACTGAATGCTAGAAGAAATTATGGTCTAATATCTATTAACAAGGTGGTGAATTTGTAGAATTTTGCATATAAATTGAGAACATTTCTATATTACTATTCTACTCAATAAAGCTTAGTAATTCCATTTCTTGGATCACTAATGACAGGAGATATTCTATTATTCTAGATTTGGATTAAAAAAAAAACAGACCAAAAATTTAAAAAATATATCTAGACTAAACACTTGGCTAAAGGAACACTCAGTCATACCAATCTCCTGATATGTGCAAATAATCCCTGGCTTTTGTTATTTGGATTTTATTACCTGTATACAACCTGATCCTTCCAAATGAGATCTAGACACTATAAAGCTGTAAAGAAAGACATCGCTTGTGTCTTTACAATAGGTGTGTGTAGAGTCAGCCCTTCTATTTTTAGAACAGAGCTGCACATGCTTTTATTTAATCAAATGATTCATGAGACACTACAAAGAAGAGATAATGACAGCCTTGAATGACTGTTTTGTGTGGCAAAGCCTGGAGCATGGAGTAATTATTAGCTCAATCCCGGGCACAGGCATGTTCTATCTTTTCCTTTTCCTGCTGAGTTTATTCCAGTGAATTGCACCTGGATGATGAAGTCCAAGTAGATTTGTTCTACAGCCATCCACCCTCTCAAAGCACGATTGCCTTTACAGAAAACCCTCTCAGTGCTTTGTGCGGCCTCGTTTGAAGTGTAACATTTAATAATAAGCTTTGATCCCTTTTTTCTTAGAAGATGATTCACTGGCACTATAATCTTTAGAGAAATTTTCCTGGTCTTTAGCCTTAAACTCTTTCCTGTTTCTATTGCTTCTTGACACAACTTACAGTATCAGGAAGGTATATATTTATTCACTTAAGATGTTTTAACGGCCCTCCCTAAACTTAATTGTGGTCAAATAAAAGTTTTTAAGCTTTCACTATATTTGCAGAATATATTCTAATAAAAAAATCATTATATGTGTTGTAATCTTGTTGGTCTGCTAAAGTAATTAAAGTTTTTAACAATAATGTGGTAAAGAAATAATGGGTTCTGGGGTTAATTTACAGAGACTTTTGTTTTGAGACTTTCAATTAAAAGTTATAGTATATTTTTCTGAGGCTTCTCCTTGGTCTGCAGGGTCTTCCTTCAACCACACTTTTGTTTGACCCTATCATAAGGAGGTGCTCTGACATAACTCCAAATTCCCCCACATTCTATGTACTACTGTTTGCCGATTTCATATTATGATCCATTTCTCCATTTTTTGTATGGGGTAACTTGGCATAGCCCAGCCTTCTCCATTTAAACAATACTAAAATTTCTCTTTAATTCATCACAATGTTCTCATAAGACGCTTTATTTAATTAACTCTGTCAGAATCTAAATGTCTAGTTAATGGAGATAACTAGGAAGAAACTTAAATGTACTAGATATTTGAAAGAACTATACTAACTTACCATCTTTTAATGGGAAATTAAAAGTCTTTAGTGAAATTCTGATGTGTAATCCCACTGGCTTCAAACAATTCTTATACTTTCATAAGTAACATGGAAATTGCCGTACCAATTGCTTAATGTTTTGTGTCCTAAGATATTTCGATGAATTATAGTTGTTATGCTTTTGGAAAATTAGAATATCCCTGTATCACTTCAGTCTTTTCTTTCTATTACTTTGCTCTCAAGAAAATTAAGAAAGTAGTACTGGCATTCACTAAGTTCTCACCAGGATTCAGTTCTACTCAGCGTAACTTAATTGCTATCTCCTGGACATATATATATATACATACATACATATACACACACACACACACATACATACATACATATATATTGGTCCTTATAAAAAAGTAAGACAAAATTTTTTTCAATTCACAACTTGTTTTAACTCACAAAGCACATATGCACTTTATGTGTTTTATCTGAGCTATTTAGGTTTTCTGCTATCTGAAAATGTCTATGAGAAACCTTTCATAACATCTCTTAAAGTTCATCAGAATACAAATATTACTTAGGCAAAGAGCAATGAGGTCAGTTTATCAGAGTGTACTCTGATGATATGAAAGATCATACTCATTCAAAAATAGACTTGGTCACTGTTTTGGTAAAATGGAACCTCAAACATAGCAACATCACAGCCATTCATCCATCAGTGATTTAACGAGCCATGGAGGAGAAGGGTCACTTAATGTAAGAAAAATATGAAAGGGTGTCAATGAAGACAAACTAAGGGGCAGCTCTATTTATACATCACATCTCTATTCATCATCAATCCAAAAAGGAACTCTGCTGCTTTAAGATATCATCAAAACATTTATTACTATGACATTCAGAGAGAAAAAATATTGGTCCTGCTCACACCATATAGGTACATCAGGGCAATTGATTCTCTGGGCCTTAGTTTCCTTGTTAATAAAATAAATGACCTCTAAAGGTTCTGCCTTTATGACTCAATTTGTTTGCCACTCAACATATGCTCAGAAAAAAAGACATTAGACCAATGTACCTCAGGTACCAAAAAAAAGAGCTATCTTTCAAGTTTGTATATTTGTTATTTGAAAATAAGACAGTTGAAGTGATTGGGAAAGGTTAATAAAGAATACTTAAGGATAAATACAACCAAATGAAAGTACTGGTAAGTTGAAGACTAATTTGACATCACGAAGTGAACAGAAGATGTTGAAAGACTCAATTGAAAGGGAAATCCCTAAAAAGTAGTACTTAAGGAGTTGGTCTTGGTGGCAAATCTTCATTCATAATGATCAGTCTGCACATTTGCAACATACAGAACAAACTTGACACCCCTGAATTCTGCTTTCTTGGCAAAGGAATGTACCATATGAATTCACCATATTTGTAGGTCTTAAGATAATAGAGACCAAAGTTTTGCAAAGAACCATTTACCACTTACAGTAATGGAACAATTCAGAAGCAATCACTCTGTGTCTTTGTAGATAATGCATGGCCATATAAAAGAAATTATTATTATTTTAGCAGAGATACAGAATAACATCAGTGAAGGCAGCCATCAGTAGACTAAAAGAAGCTATGATAATTAAAATAAAAGGCTGCTGAAAAAAGAAGTGTGCTTGGCAGCTGTAGAGGATAAATAGATGGGGTTTATATTTGCTCCCTCTTCAAGTCAATGCATGATTTAATCTAGTACTTATCAGTCTGTTTAAGAGATACTGCAACGAATCTTAAAATTCTAAAGAAGAAGGTTAGTTTTCAGTCATGAGCAGTTTAAGAGTCAAGAAAAGAAAATGGCAAAGCCCTACATTTTCATTGCAATATCTATTGCTAGGGAATCATGTACCAAGTGTGAATTTTTAAAGAAAGAGAGAAACTCTTGAGAGCAAAGTATTAAGTACATTAGTAATAAATCATGCTGTATATAATGCAGAATTATAGCAGAGGGAAAAAAGATAACAGAGCTTATTATGTTTAAGTCATGAAAGAGTAAATAATATTAATGTGCAATGGCATTTAAAACAATTCTCTGTGAAAATTTTCACTTTTTTCTTATAGAAATCGAAAGTAGAGTTGCTGTTTTCTAATTCATAAGATTTTTTTTCAAAGAACACTGATTATCTAGTATATATACAGTATAAGATCACTGTAATAGAAAAAACCTTCTCAGATAGATGGAGCAGATTTTACACGAAGGGAAAAAGGAAATTTTAATGGATCCTCTTGATAACACCATGATATTCCTGGAAGGTCCATGAGTATCCAGCTGTTAAGAATTTGGAATAAACTTGGTCCCACAAGGAACTGACACCAAAGCAAAATACTAAATGCATGAATTTTTTAGTTTTTACAAATGAAGAAAGGAGTCAGTCACCTAAATGACTGAGAATGAAAGCTAATAAGAAGGTAAATGAATACATTTCTCTGAGAGCCTATTTTGAAAAGTGAATTTTTTAATTCACATTTAACTTTCAAAATTATTATTCAGAATCAAAAATCAAGAATATTATTATAAATGTTTTAGACATTACCCTCCAAAAGAAAGACTTCACAGAGAAATAAGATCCAACCACTTCATTTTCTGAGAATTCCTAAAAACAAACAAATATTTAGCTAAATTTTGAGGTGTTTCTGGTAATACTTAATTAGAGCAACAAAATAAAAACAAAAACCCTAAAATTACATATCCTAGAGACACTTTGGATCTTTATAAACTCTGTTTTCTTCCCTTGAAATCAATTAAAGTTTTTATCTTATATCTAATATCAATGGTAATAAAGCATAAAAGGATTATTTATGTAATTTTTAAGTCTACTTACCTCTTAATTCCCAATTATTAATATATCTGAGAGTCTAACATTTTATTTTAGAAAATAGAACTGTTTAAAAATATGTTAAGATTTTGAAATAAGCCAGATAATATCTGTTTCTTTTAACAATTTAACATCACAGACCTTCAGAACATTTTTATAGACTAATAGCAGCAATATTATTTATAAACACATGCCTAATTTGACATAATTCCTTACTAAAAACTTTCTAATTTTCTTGCATAATGTAAAACATATATAATAAAAATGACTTATTTAACTTGAGTGTCCAAAAATATTTTTAAAAAGAAGTAAATATTAAGAAAGATTTCTATTAAGCTGAAAACAAAGCAACAGATTCATGTTGGATATTATTACTTAATCCTCAGACTTTTATAAAGTGAATCCAATTAGAGTTTAGGAAATTAAAAACATTGTTACTCACTTTTAAATAGAACATTTAAATTACATACGTCCTTTAAACTTTAACATTTTGCACCCTGTCTCTGGGTGTCAGTTAAGGTAAAATTATGGAAAACTGATGACAGTTATGAGAAAGTATCAACCTTTGACATTGTGATAAAGAGGAAGCAGTTTTGTAACTTAATTGATAATTCCATGATTTTGTGTTATCAGCTAAGATGGTAGTGGTCCAGCACCTCAAATGAATGATGCCTAATATATAGTAGGTGATCAATAAATATTTGTTGACTGTTGGTCACTTGGCATTTCATTCGATTAAGACTACATATTCCTTCCAAATATGATACCAAAACTCGTTTTAGAAAATAATAATGAACTAAAGTACTTTAGGGTATGAAGCAATTTGAATAATTTAAGTTTAGAACTAGAATTACATCAGAGATGATCTATGCAGTCTACCTGTGCTTTCTACAAGAAATCTATTTCCTAACAAAACTAACTGCATTTTCCCAAGTTACTTGCATAGGGTTTGGTCAGGTAGCTTAACTAATGTCAGAGGTCATAGGGAAACAGTCTTGAGTTTAAGACCTTGTTTTATCATCACTGCAGGGTTATAATTCATTTACATTTACAGCTATGGTTCTCATCTATCACACTTCACACACTGTCACATCAGTTTCTGAAAAAAAAAAATCCTTAAAGAATACACTTAGATTTGGATATTGGGGCATAAACCTTAGATGAAATGATTGCAGTCTTTCTGATGCTGTACTATTTTTTAACTCAAAAACCTTATTCTACTTTTTAAAAGAGATGCATGTTTTCCTTTTCTATCACCAGTTCTCTTCTTTGATTTCCAGTTCTTTTTTGTAAATTAAGCAGCATGTTTAGCAACATATGGAAAAATTTTAAAACATCATATTAAAGAAATTATTGCCAGACATCTCCTTACATAAATAATTTCCTCAAAATCAATAATACAAGCTATACAACAAACAGTACGTTTTATCTCAAAGTAATGTATGGTTAAGGCAACTTAAATGCATGTGAAAGTCTTGCCTGCAGACTCAAAATAGTTACAACAAATAAGACAACCATTTAACATTTAACAGTACCACAAATCCATTTAAAGGTTAGATGGCCTACAGCGACTGATACTGAAACCGCGCCAACTCCATCCTTTTCACTCTTCCTCAGATGAACACAGGGAGTCATGTTCTAATTCTGTGACTAGTATGTAAAAAAAAAAACGAGACTGATGAATTTGGTGGTGGTGGCAGTGGTGGTGGGGTTAAGGATCAAGCTTTAGAACTTAGGCTTCTCTGTTAAAATTTGAAAAACAAAAATATTAGCCACATTTGGATCCACTGAAGTCCCTAGGCTGTGCTATTCATGCCATGTTTAATTACTTCTGTCATTATTCATCAAGTGAAATTTATATTTCCTTTTACAACCTACATTCTCATGTAAATTTAGGCCTTTATATGGGATGAAACAACTTAATTTTCCCATGGACCCTTATGCCACTTACTACTCTGATGAATATAACATTCACAGTGGACTCGTCAAGGCCTTGCTTTCACTAGTTTCTAATGGTAGCAATAACAAACAACGATGATAAAAGAGCTGACCTTACGATAATGCATTCTAAAGAAAAGTGCTGATTTTATTACGGAGGGCAAGACAAATAATAAGCTCCGCGAATTTCTGAGAAGACATCTTAAATCAGAATTGTAGGTATTTAGTTTCACTTCAGTCTCCATCAAGACAAGAGGTTGGTAAGTGAGGGAAAGTGCCATTTTAAAAGTGCTAAAATTTTAAACAGCAAAAGGAAACAGAACAAAAACTAGAGATATCAAATTGATAAGAGAAAATTATTGATGTTATTCTGAGTAACAGATTATTGAACTATTTTTGCTGAGGTTTTAAACTTATTAAAGTAGCAATATCTGTTGGTAATACTTTATTTAAATCTTTTTTTTTTTGCCTCCAAAAATCCTACATACACTCATCAATTTCCTAAAAGGCAAAAATTTTTACAAGAATCTAAAAAGTTAACATCTTAAATTTAAAAAGTGGAAAGATATAAGTTTATCTTAGAGAAATAAAACTAAAGGACAGTTCATTTCTTCCCCCTAACGGAGGACTATGATGATATTTTTCAGCCTTCTATATAAAATGAAGTGTAGAAATCTTTAAGGATTTGCATCAGATGACCAAGGATTAGTCACTAAACTTTTATTAAAAGTGATATTTTTTTTATCAGCCTTAATGTATACAGGCCTTTAAGCATAATGCATGAAATTATAATTCCACAATTCTCCAATACTCAAAATATTCATAATAGATCTGAAATTCTGATGCCTGAGATTAGAATGTTAAAGTTAGGTCAGGTAGCACTCTTGATTACACAGCATGTTTTTATAGGTACGTAACTTCCTTTTATCAGTACCTTTTTGGCATTTGTGAGGTAAAGAAACAAATAAACTAATAAATAAATAATTTCTATCGATTTTTCTGGTCAGACTGCTACCAATTATCAAAACTCCTTGGCTCTCAGATGCTTCCATCATGTTGACTCAACTTATGGATAGTTATGTAATTAAAAACAGGAATGTGAGGTAAATAGAAATTCACACAGAGGTGCTGTTTTACTGTTTTCTTGGTTACTCAAATAGGTGTTCATATCATTTATACTCATTAAACATAAATATAATTCCCTCTGCAACTCCAGCTGTCCTTTTAAGTATTGCTGAAGAGAGAGAGACAATCTCAGGTCCCCAGAGGACCTGTCCTGTAACTGAAACCTGGCTTTGCTTTGTCTGTCATTTTTCTAGAAATTTTATTTTAAAATTTTTATATATGTGTGTTAGTGTGTGAGCATGCATGTATGTATGTTTGTGTATATGTATATGTATGTATAAATACATGTATGTCCTATGTGAATATATTGCTGTCAACCAGGGCTGTGAAGCAGTCCTCACAAAATTATGATTTTTTTTCATTGTGGACATTTAGGGGACTTTAAAACCAATAGATGTCCTCCTAGTCAGACTCGATTTAACTTAAAGATACACATATGTGTCTTATATACATATATGATATATATGTGATATATGTATACACACACACACACATATATATCTTTGAATTAAAGGCCTTGTTAATCTGCACACAAATTCTTAGCTCCATTATCTTGGAACCAGGTTATGTTAGTTCCCTTCCTTTGATTAGCCCAGAAAGGGTGTTAGGAAACCATCAGCTTGCTCCCTAACACACATTAACAATAAAAAGGCCAATCAGCAATACTACAATTAGAGCTAGGCACGCAGACCTCATGGAATCCAGCCCCTGCTCGAGATTACATTTTGTCCTTTTCGCTTTGTGCCAGTTCATTCAGATTGGCTCCCTGAAGGAACCACAACATTTTAAAAATTCAGCAAGAGTGGTCAAATAAATGTAATGCCATTGTTACAGCAAAACCCTGTAGTTATGAAATAATACATAAAATGTATATTTTATATCTTTGGGGAAATTTTGTCAATATGCCAAGAAAAAAATCCTTTCAATATAAAATATTAACAATGGCTCCATGTATTTTTGTGAGGATGGTCAAATATTTATTGGTATTACATTTCTATTTTAAATCAACTTCCTACAAATTTCAGGAGTTTAGGTAGTTGCGGTTACAAATACAGCCCTTTCGTAATAGAGATGTACGTGTTCTCTGCCCTTGGTTCATTGCCGCACTTCCGACTCTCAGAAGCCTTAATTATGGGGCTGACTTTATAGCATTTTAAAATAACACAGATTTGGGAGTATAAATAGCAGTAAAGTAAGGATTTTTAAAATAATTTTATATTTCCTTCAAAACCCTGTAAGCATCTCATTTTTTCAAAGATATATGCATAATAATTTGAAATGAGATGTCAAAGAGAAGTCATTCTGGTCACTTACAGTTGAGAGGGTCAATGACTAAGAAACTTTTCATTCTCCGCAGTTTTGAAAATATCACATATTTATTATCAGGAAAGGAGGTCTTTGCAGAAAGGATCTGATAATTGTTAAATAATGACTTTTTTTTTTCTATGTCTGACTGACTGTGTAAGATACTTAAAAATGTATTAATTTGTTTCTCTACCATTTCTTAAATTAAAGCACTTAGAGGTTTTCATTGATGCATTTTTAATATGTCATCCAAGGTGTCAAGTTTAACTATGCCCTTCAGACTAAGAGTTGAAAATGCTCGCTAGTTTAAACTAACAATATCTTTGCCAAAAAAGTCTTGTTAAAAATTGCTCATTCAACCAGTGAGTAAGGTGTTTTATAGTTCATTTAAATTATTCTAAGTGATTAAAATAAAATCTTTATAAAAAAAGATGTTACTAAAAAACAATAAGCCATCAAGTAACAGAAGATATGCTAATGAGGCATCATCACATAGTCTATATTATATTACTCAAAGGATGAACTCTTCTTAAAACAATTCTAAACTGTTATTGTTTAGAATATAAATTGCAACCTGTATATCTTTATATTATCACGATGGTTATTTCTCATAAAATTAAAGTGATTTATTGAAAGCATGTGTTTATTAGTATCACATTCATTGATACCCATTTTTCTACGTTAAAACACACATACACAACACACACAATGTAGTATAAAATAATTTTTGTTCACCGTCAGACAGAAGTAATTATTTCATTATTTTTTTCCATTTTTTGTCTGACCCCACAAAATTTATTCACAAAATACATATACATCTTCTCTTCTGAGCTCATAAAACTTTCTTGTTGAATAATATAATGTCAGGATAAATTATCAATGATAAGCTTCTAAAGAGTAAAATATTGATATAACTCAAAGTATTACCATTTCTCTGTCAAAATGCATTTTGTCACATAAGTAAAAAACTCTTTGACCAGGATAATTATCCAGTTGCACAAGTTTAGGGAGACATTGATCCCTCTCTTCTTAAAATAACATTTTTCCATAACAGCTGAATGTGGGGCAGAATTTACAATATGTATGATGGAAATTGTGCTGATAGAAAAACCAGAATTAGTGTTTTAAATATTGTCAATCCCAGAAGAGCAGATATGATGAAATCATAACTATCCACTGGTTAACGTATCATTTAAACATAGCACATATTTTATACATTCTTGTTTTTCAAAGGTAAACTTGGTGTATTTTTTTCTTGCTTGTTATTTGATGGTAACACAGTTCCTCCTAATAATATGTAAATCGGTCCTGAACAACAATTACGATTTGCCTGTCATCACATTGGCTATTTATCCCTTATATCTCTTATTTTCAATAGTAAATACAACCCCATGTTATGTGAGTACCACAAATAATGTTTTCATTGAAAAAATCCATTATTGGCATGATGATGAAAATGACAAGCAGATATTTAACTAATGAGAAATTCTATGAGCTGAATCACTTGTTTGCAGGGGAGATGTGCATATTTTAATGTAGCAATGCCAATTTAGCTTTCTCCCCCTCCATGGTTATAACCACTTCTGAAAAAATACAAGGAAAGTTAGAAAAACTCCATACTGGAGAAAATATCTAACAACATTATCTGACTATATATCTTTGTCACAAAGTTTATAATTTTCAGATTTAACAACTACCATTGTTCAAAGACAAGCTGCATATCAAAGCCCTGATATAAAAAAGCAAAAAACCTCATTCCCATAAATCAAGAACTCAAAGAAAAAAAATGACCTATTTATTAAAAAAGTTCACCTTTGACTTTGAGCACAGTTATAGCAAATTTAAAATACTTGTAATTAAATGTAATGCAAGTGAATTATATCCTCTTTCCAAAAATAAAAGAGGAAAAATCCTTACTCACTTACGAATCTTTAAGGGGAAGAGTAAAATAATTAGAAAAGGGATGCATTTCCACAAAACAGTAACATAGTAAATAATAACAAAACTATATAGTATAGTCACTTATCTCTTACTTTTTCAGAAAGCACAATTTACAGTAGTTTCTCCTTATCCTTGGGGGAGATAAGTTCTAAGCCCCCAGAGGATGCTGGAAATCATGAATAGTACCAAACTATCTAGGTTTTTCCTCATACATACATACCTATGATAAAGCTTAATTTATAAATTAGGTACGGTAAGAGATTAATAATGACAATAAAATAGAACAATTATAAAATATTACAATAAGTTATTTGAATATAGTCTTTCTCTCTCCCCCCTCTCCTTCCCCTCCCCCTTCCCCGTTCCCCTTCTGCTCCCCATCTCCCATCCCTTCCCTCTCCCCTTCTGTCTCTCTGTCTCTCAGTCTCCCTCCCAACTTCTCTCTCCCTCTGTGATATCTGATCTGATAACCTGATAACCAACATGGCTACTAGCTGAATAACAGGCCGGGAGCCTATATATAGCATGGACGTGCTGGACAAAGGGGTGATTCAAATCCCAGGCAGGATGGAGTGAGACGATTCAAGAAGTCATCAAGCTACTCAGAATGGTACACAATTTAAAATTTATAAATTGTTTACTTATGGAATTTTCTATTTAATATTTTCCAACTGTGATTAAACACAGGTAACTGAAACTGTGGAAAGTGAAACCACAGATAAGGGGAGACTATTGTACCTGAGCATCATCCTTTTTCCTTTCATCCCTGAAGAAAAAAGTTGTGGGAGCCATTTCAGTTTGTCAAGATGGCAGACTAGATGGTAACTGAAATTTCAAACTTTCCTTAGATTTGGAATTTAACATTCTGCTCTTGTAACATGAATATGGACAAATATAGCAGATGTTTCAGGGGACACTGAAAATTTTAATGAATTATCAAGTGTTTAATATGTTCTCATAGAAGAAAACAAATGAATGGACTAATTTTCCTTTACTCAGCATTCACTATCCCACTGAATGTTATAAAATCCAAAATCCCTTAGGCTAAAACCTCACAGGCCATAAACCCACACACACTAAAAATAATCTGCCAAGTAGCCCAATGAGTGCAGAGTTAGACACAGGAAATTTTGTATCTTTAATGGCAAACTAGAAAAATGTACCAGTCTGAATGTACTAATGGATTAATAAGAAATGAAAAATCAAAGAATTTTAGATATAAAAGTAGTGGAGAATAGAAGTTTCTTACTAATTATTTTTGTAGACCAAAGGAAAAGAAGTGAATTTGTTTCATTTATCATCAAAATTAAATTTAAATATAAATTAAATAAATTATTTAAAGCATCTTTATATTTATTCTTTCTTTTATACCACAATAAAATGGATCATTTGCACTAATTAATACTAAATAGTATATAATATTCTGCTCTAGCATTATATCTTAACTATATTCAGAAGAGAAAATATTATTACATTTTAATGAATTATAATGTTTTTGTTCAGGTATATCATAATATAGAAAGATCGAGGAAAGCCCAATAACATGAATTTTTAAAAATATATACTTTTAATATAACACTAATACTGAAGTATAATTACAAAGAAAAAGCGTAATACACATATGAACAGTGCAAACATTTAAGACTTCTTGAAACTTTACTTTGGTCAGTAAAAAAACACAGTGAACACTAATTCAGGAGTATTCAGCAACTTTCTTTAAATGTTTTGGAGTTTATTAAAATGAAAAAGTGATTTTTAATATGGCCCTGACCTTTTTGTAAACCAAATTAATTTTTGTTCATTAATTCTACAAGAATTAGGAAGAAAACGTACAGTAATAAAAACTTGTTAAAGCAAATTAAGACATTATCATAAATACAAAACATCTCGATATGAGTATTTTTTAATTCACAATAAAAATGACAAAATTAAAGAAAAATTTAATAGCATGAGATTCAATTAGAATGGAAGAAAAAAGATTGTCATGTTCCAGGGTCTAAAAAAATTAGTCACTATTAAAAAGGAATACTGACTTTTAAAATAGAAATTTGAGCAAACAAGATTTTTACAAATAAAATTCCTTTGACTTATTTCAAGAAGTGTTCATATAAAAATCAATTTTATCCTTATATTTATTTGTGTCCAAGAGTGGTTCCACCACTGAACGAATTAGGAGCTTAGTTTATATCTTAAACATTTTACAATTTTAAAAGCCAGGTCTCAATAAGTTACTGAAACTGTAAACTCCTCTCATTTCCAAGAGCTGTTTATTTCTTGAAGTGAGAAGAGCCAATGTTGGAAAACTGTTCTCAAACACTCCAAAGATGTAGCAATACAGGGAGTTTTGAGTGTAGGAAACCTTAGACTCAATTTTCAATGAACAGAAACAGAAAATTACATGGATCTTCTGTCTCTCTGGAGTTGTCCCTGTCCTTGTCTCATCATGTTATTCCTGATTCAGAGCAAAGACATTTTCTAGACCCTGTGGTACAGATAACAGGAATCAGATGCTGAGAATGATGCTGAGAAGTGACCAGAGATTAGCAAGAGGATGGTTTGGGTGCAACTGATCAGTGTGATTTCTACTTATTAAAAAAGCATCATATGGTTTGCTTAAAGTGTATGGGAAAAAATAAATAACAATTGAAGAATGATGAAATCCTGTGGTATAGTTTGAAGAGGTATGAGAGAAATTTGGGAAAGCAGCCGATTGATCTCAACAAGAAAAGCTGAAAGATCACATGCTAAGAATTACCTTACTTGATCTTTTCCAACTCTTCCTCATTAGCATTGTCTGTAAATGAAATAAAGCATTTTCATTATCGTATCACTCAAGTACAGAATAGGGCAGCCAATTGGTTTCTAGAGGGAGCTTAACATTTAAACAGCAAACATTTCTAGCAACAACTATACAAGACAAAAATTGTTTTTCACGAATGCACAGCTAGAAGAAGCACCTTTAACATTCAAGCAGTCTTTCTGGTGAGAGTTCATTTGTTTTATTCTTTTGTACAAAAAAATGGAATAGTATATTTTAAACAGAATGGACAATATAAAATATCTCAATTATTGACTGGAAAAAAACACATCGAGTCTCATGACTGGTGACTGTTCCTTTTTGATGGAGGTTGAGGAGGTACCATGATTTTACAAGGTATATAATAATTTTTCTCTTCAAACACATTCTAAGTGTGCTGCTTTAATGGGATCTTAGAATTGTCTCTGCTTACAGTTAATTATTAATTACATCAGAATCTTCAAATGCTTTAAATAGAGAAAAAATGATGTATATTATGATGGCTATTAGTAGATCTTCTTGCTAAATGTTTGGCCATAACATAGCTTTTAAACTAGTTTTTTTGTTTGTTTGTTTGTTTTTATGTCATAGTAAGAGGTATTATGGCTGCAAGATATATTAAGGTTATGGAGACTTGTGATGAGTGCCCAAGATCATTGGTCTTTTGCAAAAAGTAAATGATAAAAATCCAAAGATTTATTTCCTTTCCAGTTTTAAAACTTCTTAATGAAAACTGAGATATTAACTTTCTGATTAACTGCTTGACCCTCTCTTAGCTTTATAAGTATCTTTAAGACAGATGAAGGGAACAATAGGGAATATTTGGAACTAAGAATATAGCTTGTAGACATGCTTGGCATACTTGTATACAAAAGAAGTGCACTGGTGCCTTGAAGAACTATATCACCTTCAGCAGAATTCACTATAAAGTAGGGCCATTTCAGGTACCACTCATAAATTACAAAAAAATACAAAAAAGATTTTAATATATGATTAAGTCACATAGAAGAAAACCTTTGGCCTACACCAAGACAAGGAAATTATGCAGAAGTTCTAGAGTAAAAAATGAGAAAATCATAAAATTGTCAAAAGTAAGGATACATTCCTCTTTTCTGTAGTCATTTTATAGTTTATGTTTTCCCTAAATACACTCTGTGTTAAATGTTGACCAAAATGTGGAATAGTAATAGATTTCCAAAGTTAGAATAATTCCTTTTTCTTTTTTTTTTCCCCAGATGGAGCCAGGAAATTGCAAAGCATTGTTATGGAATACTATTATAGAAACATTTTATATGTTTTCTAAGTACTAATATCCAGTTCATTTTAAAGCAACAAAACCCACCACTGGATTGTGGAGATGGACATCTAGTGAACATGTAATAAATGTTTGTTGTTTAAGTTAAATGAGTTATTGTCATCAGCATCATCATCATCATCACCACCACCATTCTCTCTATCATCACTAAAAGGCAACTGGAAGTCAAATATTTCTGTGGTATGCCATATACACAAAAATGCTCCATAAAATTGTCAGAAAATAAATGTTCAACTCTCAGAAAGAGAGTTTTAATAGACTAAGAATGATAATTCCTAGAGACAATGTTTTGAGTCAAATCAACTAAATAAATCAAAGAGTAAAATCTCTTAAATCATGGTCATTTACTATCGTCATCTAGGATCTAAGAACCTTAGAAAATTCCATATCTGTAAGATACATTATAGCATAGAAAAGAGGCTAAGAACATGAAGAAGAGTTGAATCTAGGGAAATATCACTCAACATTATGCATATTCATTACTGCTAAACTACATCTCCAGTCTCAGAAACACTGCATATAATTAGCCTTTTATATGTAAAGCAAACTATAGGGTTGGCATTTTTCCTGGCTCTCAAAATTGGCTTTACAAACTGGCTGTCTGGTATTATTTTTCAGATTGGGACACTGATACAAACAAGTCAGTATTTTCCTTAAGTCTAAATATGAAAGATTTGCCCATTTGGGAAACCAATTCATTATTTTCCTGATTCAGTGTCTTCAGTTCTATTATTAGATCCAGTAACTCTCAAAGTGACCCTAGATTTTATAACAAAATTTGTGCTTCTCAAGTCAAAACAAGTAGCTAAACAATGGCTTTAAGTATCCCACTCCCTATTCTTGTTTTCTTTTCAGATGGTTAGGTTAAGGTATATTCAATAAAACTGAAAAGAGTAGAAAAGAATTTAACAGACATACCATTAATACTGTTACTTTTGTCATGAGACATGTTAGAGAAGAAAGATTGGGGAATGTTAAAGATAGGAGGTGAAGCAAATTATAGAAAATAAGATTTATTTTTTGCTCTATAATTTAACTTCAGCTGAGAAACATATGAATTTGTTTTTGAAAGTGTCATTATCTAATATTATTATAGTAAAATTCAAATCCTTCATTAGCAGCTAAACTTTCTTTGAAGCCAATAAAAAAAATAAGTAAAATAAAATATGGCCTTGATAGAGCTGCAAAACTGATATTCTTAAAAGATTCTATAACTCAATCCATTTTTTGCTTTTATCTGTCATTGTAGTGATTTTTAAGGCAATCGCATGGCTACTATAAACATAAAAAAATCACAGAATGGATAGACATTATAGTACATATATATTATAAAGCATATATATATATGTAGAGAGAGATATATAATAGGTGAATTTTTTTCAAATGTTAGTTATAGAATAATTCAGAAAAATTTCAAAAATAAACCAGCATGGAAAAATATTTTTTTCATTCACTAAAGACCAACTAGGGTTAACTCATATGTTTCTTAGAGTTTTCTATTTTTCAGCTTTAGCCAAGCAATTTGTAGTTCTAGGTAATCTAAGAGAGTGAGTAACACAAATTAACTCACTTTTATTTCACAAATTCTCCAATGAAGAAAGTTGTGGATTGAACTCTGCTAGAAAAAGAGCCAGAAAGAACTCAAACACACTATCAGACTAAAATACCACATACAGGACACACATATATGCACCACACACTTTTGCAGTTTCAGAAACAGAACATGCATTCAAAACAGAAATGACAATTATGTCATGCGACTCATCAGCATGCCCCCCATGAAGATTTTGGCTTCTTGTACACACAATGCTGAAACTTAAAAAATAAAGGAATATATATAATCTGTTCACATTAGAATTTTTTTAAAAGACTCAATCACGAACTATGTGGAAAAGATTTTAATATAAGTAACTATGAAATACTTTGGCTATTACTCATATTATACTCTTAAATTGCTGTAATTAGACATTGCATGTTTTAGAGGCTTAAGGAGATTCAGTAGGCTGATAGGTTTTTCAATTCATTTTTCAGTTTTACTGATTTCCAGAACTGGTAATCCACACAAGTAGAAATTACCCCAACTGCATTATTCATGGAATATGTTGTCAGTATTAACAGTGTATAAAAACCCACAAGATAACTGATTTGGAAATCCCAGCACTTTGTGATGGTAAGTCCTCTGTATTTCCAGTTATTCATTTCTTCCTACTTCTAATAGCATTTTCTTAATATTAATGCCTTATTTCCTATTTTATTATTAGGATTTATTTGTTAATGGCTCTTGAAACTCATATTGCATTCTCCATTTTGATATATAGAAAATATTTAGCAAAGTTTTATAAAAACAGGTAAGAATAAACATGATTTTTAAACTAAAGTTTTGTCTCAAAAGCTTAAATAGATTATTTCTGAGCTAATAATCAAAGAGGACAGAATTATAATTTTGCTGTGTGAGAGTCAATGGAAAATCATCCTCTATTTCTTCCCTATACACCATTCAGGATATTAAAAGGAATTGTGAAGTATTTAGTAACCGATTTCCTGGTTTGCTGCATTTTGACCTGGAATTTCTCAAGATTCGTTTGTGGATAATTTGTAAAAATTCAGCATGTCATTTTTACTGCAGCAATATTTTATGTATTTCAAGCATAGAAAAAAAATTAATTTGAAGATACACTGATATCTCATTGTTTTTAACCAAGAAAATTCAAATGTATTCCAGAGAAATATATTTAGCTAACACTAGACATGTTACAAAATGAAGAAAATACAGTGACCTGCTTCTATTTCATTGTCATCATTAGAAATCTTGAGATGAGTAATAGACTAGTTTTAAGCACATTATTATTAAGATATTAATTTTAAGAACTTAAAAGGAAAATAAATTATTATTGAATACTATTTGTGACAACCTCAGGGATTTAAATATTGAAAGAAAAAAACTTAAAATACCTTTCCCTGCACCTTTGAAGCATCCATCAAACCCTATAAAATTGGTCTACAACCCACCGAATAACCACGAGGTACAGAAAGCTGGACTAGGTTTTGAGAGGTCATTGTAAGAAAGGTAATCAGAAGCAATAATGTACATATGCGGTATTTTTAACCAGGAGTGACAGGAAAGTATAGTACAGGCATATTTGGGGTAGGACGTGTGTCACTGAAGAAGCTTCGACTTGAGAGAAGTGAACTTAGCAGGAGTTTGCATAGCTGGGACAGAGGTTACAAGTGAGGGAACACAAGTTGCTTGCTGGAGAGCCTTAAAGTCTCTCATCAAGACGTTTCCATTTTACTAGAGGTTACCGAACACTTAGAAAAAATCAAGAGGAAGTTATAGGACCTAGCACAATGCTTAGTAGATGATCAATAAGTGTTTTTTTTAAACAGATGCCTACAAATGGTCCTTGTTTCGCGTTTTTAAATCTTATAACTAGTATTGTTTAACAGTTTTAGAGATTTTAATAAAATAGCTATAGAACTGTTACATAGACCAAAAGAAATGAAGAAGGGGAAAAAAGCGAGTTTATATGATTTGTTAAAAATTTTCATAGTGTAAAGCACATGCTTAGAAACCTGTCTCCAAATCTAGGATACCAGACTAGCTAGAATACTTAGGAACTTCCTACCAAGGATATTTTATCCTTCCTCCCCACCCTTGACCCAGCTCCCTTCTCTATAACCGACCCCGTGATCCTGGTTATTGGTTATTGACCACATCCACAAGGAGGAGCCAGTATAGACACCCCGGTCAACCTCTCTCTGTTCCTCAGGTGTGACTGAGGTCAGGCGAATTCACCAGCCAGAGGCTGACTGGTACAGGCTGCAAGTATTGTGTCTTTTTTGAGGCACTGAGCCCTGGCTAAGCCACGTGCTTCTCTGATGCAGAGAGAAGACAGTTGAGAGTCCACATTAGTATGAGAGGGAAAAAGACATCATTTATCAGTTGCCAAAGAATAAATCGAGGGCTATTTGGGACTCTGAAGAAGAAGGGCATGAAATAAGGCAATAAATGAAAAATACTTGTTAGTAAATGATTTCTTTCAAAAACCAAAGGGTTTCAAGTCAAGAAAATGGCATAAGAATTACAGGAAGAACTCTATGTTAAGGGTGAATTTAGCTGGGGAAATAGGATAAGGAGAAAGGAAAAAGAAGAAAAGAAGATGAATAATACCAGATTTGTAATGTATAACTGTTTCATGTAACCCATGCATTTTCTTCCCTATTCATATTTGATAAATCACTGATGATCAACAACCAGGCATTATTTTTAAATGATTTTTTTTAAAATTAGAAAGATATTGTGCCTAAATAATAAGTTTAAGCAGCTATGGAGATTGAAGATTTTTTACAAAAATTGTTGAAGAAAAAACTGTGTTAAGAACTACTTTGCCTGTGCTGACATATACCGCTGTGAATTTTAGAACAACTTAGTATCTCCATCATAAGACCACTTGATACTAATTTGATCCCTGAAACCTTCAGTTTGATTTTAGAGTACTTAATAAATATCCCTGTAATGTAAAAATTCAGTATACCCTCCATCATCGAATCACCCAAATAACTACAGTGGCCGTTTCTTTCCAATCTCTAGTAATATTGCCAGTATACATGGTTTGGGAATACACAAGACCTCAAACACTTAGGTATTTTTGTTTATGAAGTGCTGCCCTTCATTAAAATAACAAAGACTCCCAAAGCAAAAATATTCCACCATCAAGTTTTGTAGATTTTTCTTCCTATAGACAAACCTGCTGATTTTTCTCCATTTCTATCTCTAATAGTTTTAATCTAAATTTCTACCATCTTCCACTTGGATTTTTGTAATAGCCTCCTAATTGATTTCCAAGTATTCATCCTAACTCTTCCCTCTATTTTCTACAATGTAGCTACAGAGCTATTTTCGAAAAACAAATGTGATTATGCCACTTCGTATTTATAGACTTACACTAGCTCTCGACTGCTCTTTGGGGGAAGACCACAAACCTTAACGTGGCCAATGATCCCTACTCAGTGTGGGCATCTCCTTTCCACTCTGTCATCATGCACCATGATCTCCCACACTCACTTGCGTTCACCTTCTCTAGTTTTAGCATTTTTTGAATTCCTGAAATGCAGCCTGGTTTCTCTAGCTATGGGGTCTTTGAATGTGCTGTTTACTCTGCTTGAAATACTTCCTCTCTTCCTGTTTTTTTGCGCATTAAGTTATATTTACACTTCAGACCCCAGCTCCCATTTGACTTCCTTAGATAATCCCTGTCCCCTTGACTAGGACAAATTCTCCTATATTTGCTCTTACAGCAATATTTATCCCTCTCTCACATTGCTTAAAACAGTTGTCATTATACATTTCCTTCAGTAATTACTTGATTCTCGAGTTCTCCACTGGATATAAGTTCTATTATATCCTAAGGGTCTAGCACAGGATCTGGCATACAGTAGGTTCTTGTTGAATAGCAGGATTATTTAAATAAAGCAACAAACGAACGTTTATAATTAATTCCTATATATGTATTAGGCAGCTAGGATATACTTCTTGGCTTTTGCTTCATGAAATCATGTATTCTGAACTGGTGACTTTTGAAATGATGGGCTTTCATTATTAAATATTCTCTGTAAAAAAAAAAATGTCCTCACCCACCCTTCTGTCTGAACACATGGGCCTGTGCGTGTGTGTGTGTGTGTTGTGTGTGTGTGTGTGTGTGTGTGTGTACATTCTTCCATCATGCTAAGTTCTCACAGTAGGTATTACTTGGTAATACTTGTTGGAAAAGAGAAATTCCTTCCTCACTAAAGTTATAGATACTTAAGTTATACTTAAATATTATATATGGATATATGTGCTCATTGTTTAACTTTTAAAAGATTGAAAAGGGTGAAATTTTCAATGAGTTTAAAACTCAACTTTCGAAAATGAAATTATTTTTATCTACAGTCTAGAGAAAAATGTCAATAATACCTTTTCAGCAGACAATATGCACCAACTTTAATCATGCATGATTTTAAGACACATTGCTGAAATAAAGTATCTGAGCTTGCCTAAAAAATTAAGTCTAGTCCTAAAATGTGTTATAATCAGAACTAGTGAGAGTAGCTTCCAGTACAAGAAAGCACAATGAATCTAACAATCTCTGGTAAATTGTAGCAGAAAGTGCACTGGCTAGCATACCAATGGGTCAAACCTGATATTTTTAAATATCCCTTCAACAGTGCTGTAGTAATCGGCTCCTCTGTATCCTTGTCAGTTTCTCATAGCAGCATGGTGTGCAAGGAAGTACAGACAGCCAGTGCTGGAAAATGGGTAACATCGATATGGCAGCCCATCGAAAAGATGAAAAGTACTCACTCATTCAGCAAACAAATACCAGAAAGCAGAAACTCTGTTATAATTTCACCTCATTTTCTTGGTTATGGTACACCTGACAATATAGTCAAAATAGTACGATCTGGATCCCTCAATGTAGAATTCCAGATACTCAATTCACTAATAAATGTATTCCCTGAATGAATACCACCATTTGTCCTCAATATAACATGTAAAATCAGGAAATAAAATTATAATAAAAAGCAATTGTGTCCCTTATTTACAACAAGAGGTTCTGATCTGGAGCATAGACAGGAACTTTGAGTTCAGAAGATACAATACAGAGGAACTAGTGATACCCAGGATACTCACAGAAACAAAGAATAGGGAAGATTTTCATATGCTGCTTCTCTTATTATTACCTCTGGGTTCAGAAAAGGCTCACGACATTCAAACGATGTTTGAATGAACAGCTGAGAGCAAGTTTAAGAGCAAGAAAGCAGTCCTGTGGGAGGGAGGGAGGGACTTACCACATCCCTGTGTTCTCCTTCCTTAGGGGTAAGGACAACTGAGAGCAAAATGACTCCAAGATCGTGGTCAGGATAATGGGGATCTTTCAGTGTTAGAGTCACATCCATGGGCCTGTAATATAAAATACTAAGATTTTAAACATTCAATGAATAAGCCAAAAATATATTTTATATCAACAATTTTGTCTTCCTTTTCCTGCCACATTTTTTTTTTGTTATTAAAGTATCATCTATGTATTAAGTTATCCAATAAGTTGTGGGCCAAGTGGGGATACTTGGATGGATTCACTGGATAGGTTTCAGTCCTTCGTGAGGTTCTAGAAAGGCCATGGCGTTGCTGGAAAGGCCAAGAAACTACAACAGTATTGATAAACCTATAAGTAAGTCCCTTCGAAATACATAGAAAGCAATTCCAACTATTTTCTACAAATTTGAGTCCAATAACAAAACAGGGTCACTTATTGACCACCATCTTCCTTTTACTTCACTAGGATTTTTAAAGTCAGGAGTATGATATAGAATAAACAAATGAGTGGGAAAAGAGGATATAAAGTATAATTTGCCTGACATACATTACAGACATAGTTTAAAAGCAATGTATAATTGTTTAAACAAAATTTTGATTTTTAAAACAATGCTTCTAGTTTTGGGTTGTTAAACCTATGCCTGAACAATTTTTAGAATCAGAAACACAAGGAAATCAATCCTTAGAAGAGCTGATCAATACTTAGAAGACTTTAGAATTAGATAAGTATCTCTAAGACTTTATGAATTAGTCAATATTACCCATTAGAAAATAAGCAAAATACACTTTCAACTGACAATGCATAGGTCCTATCTTATTTCCAGATTTTAATGAATATTGACCAAATAGGAGTTCATACCTATAATAAACCTAAGGGACTATGAAAACTTCGGCACCAAACTTGAATCTTGAAATTTTGGCAAATTAGGTATGTTCCCTTGGCTTGTTCATTCACTTGCTCATTCATTTCATTCACAAAACATGTATTAAGGATATATTAAATGCCACACTGTGCTAGGTTCTGGGTAAAAATCAGACATCAAGATAAAAAGATAAGATCCTGGTCTTCACTGAGCTAAACTTTTAGTAAATGATACCCTTGGAGTCTAGTACTAGGAAAAGGCTTTTGTGGAGGAAAACTGGTCCAAGTAAGATTTTTTTTTTTTCTGACTACACATCAGAATTAACTGAGAAGCTTTAAAAAAGTGCATATTCCTGAATTACAGCCATCATGACTCTGGTTCTATAGATCAATCAGGGTGGGGCCTAGAAATCTATGTATTTATAGTTTCCCAAATGATTTTCGCATACAACCAGGATTGAGAACCTTAGGTACTTTTTGAAACTAAGATATTATAATACTAGGAGACTTTCATATGATGCTTAATTTGTCAAGTCAGGGAATGATGTTATGAAGAATATGAAGTTTTCTGATATCAGGGGCTTTAATTGACACATAAGTAATCTGTTAGATAATTTATGTGTTATAATAATTATGATACAAATTGTTCCAATATTATTTTAGTTAATTAATCATTATGGTTGGATACTAAAAGCTTGTTCCTTTTGTTTTAACAAATACATGTTAAGCATTATAGTATGTGTTTGTGTGTGATTATTCTTGTAATGGTTAATAGGAAAAGTAATAGGAAAAACTTCATTACTTTTATAATGATTGCATGATGATAAAGATTAAGATTAAGAATATTTGCAATTGCTTTATGCCTACTTACGTTCTTTCAAAGAGATACTTTAATGGGTTACACCGTAGCATAAATATTTACAGTGCTACTATTATTATAATGTAATATTATAAGATAATTCTATATTAATATAATATAAAATTTTATATTAAAATATAATATTGTTATAATATTACATTAATATATGCTATAATATAATATTATTATATTTCTACATCCAGAGACTACTGATTTATACATGGAATATAATGGCATACACAAATATGTGATTCTAAAAACTGGAATGTGATTTTAAAAAGCGGTTTTGAGGGAAGGGAATGATTAGCTAAATATATAAAATAAGTAATGTGACAAAATCAACATCAAATGATTTTTGTTATCTTTTTATTTTCTTAATCATCATATATATTTTTTCACAATGATTTATTTTAATAGAGAAATTTATACTTTGTAATTAAGTCTAAAAATTTGCATATCATTGTACAGACGTCTACAGAGAAAATAATGTGGCCTTTATAGAAAAACAGCACAGTCCATGCTAGTTGGAGCTCAGTTTTTATAAAAATCGACTACATATAACCCCATATAGGACACTTCCTTCAGCGGTAGTGAGATGGGGAGTCAGCTATTACCTGTATTCTACCCTTAGGTCAACCCTGTGCTGCACTTTAGGTTGCAATGAAGAACACATAGGAAGTACAGAAAAGGCCCCTCTTTTGGCCAGTTTGAAGCAAAAATGACCATTGGAAATCCAATAAGCTGCCACTGTGCTCACACTCACCTGACTATAAGACATAAGGGGGTTCTGCTATTTATATTTCTCTACTCATCTACATTTCCAGAAATATAGAGTAGTGATCTGGCCCATTACTTTGCTTTCTTGCTTTCCATTATTCCTGCCACATGATAAAGCATGATCGCCTAATGCAGACAGGAATTGCTTCTCCTTAAACCATCAGAGACTTCATGCTACCTCTGTGACCCATTCCAGCACTGCTTGATCCCTTTTAAATCAATTTTTTCTTCTATAGTATTGATCTCCTGTAGCATTAGCTCCTATGGAGTAATGCATTTTTTAAAATGTAAGCCCCCAACTAGGTCCAAGGAATGATTGGTATTAGTAAAATAATATAACAAGCAATAGTAAACTAAAGTAACTGAACAAGCACAACAAATCTGCCTCCACTTTAGGGGTGCTCCTTGGTAACCTGGGATTACTGGTGATGGCAAAATTAGACTTTGGCTCAAGTTTTAAGAGAGTTGTTGTATTAAAGCAAAATACACATGTTGTTATTCCCTATATTGTGGCCTGATGCTTAAATTAATAATTATGATCAACAGGCATAATTTTTCGTTATGCCCTACTATAACTGTATAAGCAAGGATGTGAGATAAGGAATGTGTCTTTTAGCTCTAGATTCCTAGTGCTTAGCACTATGCTGAGGGACAAAGTAGGCACTCAAGAATTTTTCTGTTAAATAGTTGTTGTCAAATGAGATAGTCAGGGAAGATGCTATTATTGCCATTGGGCAGATGAGAAAGATGTACTTGAGAAAGCCTGGCTAGCATGAGAGCTCACGACCACACATGACTGAACAGTGACTAGAACTCAGATCTGCTGACACTTTCTATTACACTGGCCCAGCTTTATAACAAGGTGTAATGATATTATAACAGTTCAAAAGTTACCTGTTTAACTCCAATTGTGTGAGATCCAGAAAGGCTGAGCCCATAAAGTCATCCTGTAGTCCAAAATCATAGTCAAATACCTAAGGAGTCCAAAAGATAACATTATCATAAATAATTCCAAAATTAGTTTTATATGAAAATGTTGATTATAAAATATAATCATTCCAAAACAATGAAATTTCCAAACACAAGCTTAGAATAGTTTCCCCATATTATAGAAAGGCTATCAACATTCCTGGAAGGCAAAGTGATTTGGTATAAAATTCAACAACTATGTTCAGTACCGGGCTACAGGTGATAAGAATATGATTCCAATTTCTTCACACGTCTCAGGTCACTGAAGACAAATTCTATGACATAGGACAATGTAATTTAAACACACAAATAAGTGAAAATGGAGATACTGTGATAAAAGCACTTTGTAAAGTTATATAAGGTTAAGTTTTTATTGTCACAAACTATGATTTGGAAATAATGTTAACAACAGCAAAACAAAGAAGAAGAAAAGAAAGAGAGAAGGCATTTCTTCCTTCTGTCAAAACAACGTATCCAGTATCTTCCCTGTGCCCTTCATCATTCTTATTCATACTACAGTGAATAAGATAGGCAATGTCCCTGACCTTCTGGACCCTACCTTTAGGCTCTGAGACAGTCAATAAATACCCAGATAGATACATACAGTTCGGCGATGAGAGCAATGGAGACAAAAGTGTAAGAGGGCATTTTGGGAGCTGCTGTTTTGGATAGGGAGTCCAGGAAGGCCTCTCAGAGGGAGTGTGTTTGGATAGAGACCCCAAAGATCAGAAGGATTGAGCCATGTTAGTACAGAAAGAGCACTCCACATGGGGGAAATGGCAAGCAATTAGCATGTTCAAGGATCACCAAGAAGCCAGTGTGGTTGAAGCAGATGGAAAAAGATGGAGAGTGGAAGGAGGTTGGAGAGATAGCTCAGAACTAGATCAGTTAGAGACATTTCTAAAATACTCTAAGTAAATGGGAGTTGGTTAACTTCCATCCACTTATTAATTCCCTTACTCATTAACTCCCTCAGCCATACTAAGTACTTATCATATGCCGGACGACGTGCTAGGAATGGAGTAAACAGTGGTGAGCAAAACCGACACTGTCGATGTGTACAGCAGAGTGCGGAAGTACACAGGTGATTTGTAATTACACATTTTTATAAACATTGTAAAGAACAGAGCAGTATCTGAAAAGAATAGCAATGGATATCAGGAAAGCATCTAAGATAGAAAAAGCTGCTACGAGACGAAGTTTAGAACTGTGTTTTGTGACCTTTTTAAATAGAAAACCTTTGTATTGTAAACTGGAGTAAATTGGCATAAACAGAAAAGTGTGCTCTTGGACAACCCAGACCATTAGACCCTTCAGGATGTGAGAATCCACTAGGCTGAAAGAATCCACAGCCCAGCACTCTTGTGCCCAATTCCTGGCAAAATAGTTACAAAGCTTGAAGCAGAGAGAACAGTATGTACAGCAGCCTTGAATCAGTAACTGTTTTTTCTCTACAGGTATACTTTCAACAAACTTAATATGTGAAAAAAATCAATGTTAAAACAAAAGATAAATATTTTGCATTACAAAGGGATTCTTAACTTTGAAGAGTCACAAGGGGGTTTATTTAAGTAATAAGTTCCCTAATGCCTTTTAAATTATTCAATTTACAGTCATTTGATTTACATACAACCTTTCAGGAATACATTTGTTGTAGAAAGTGTAGCACTCCTGCAATAAATATTCTCCTTGATCAACTACACTTCTGAGCTTCAGTCATCTATCTGCTCAGTGGCATATCACATGGATATACTGCATTTCTTATGCAACTGACACTTTGGCGTTTGCAAGTGACTGCGGTCGTGTATTTTACAACACAAAATTTACACCAAAAATTAGAGAAATTTCTCTTGTGTATTTCTTCTAATTGTATCACCCTAACACTTAAAATCTTGGAAGTGACATATAATCAATGAGAACACCTGGGATATATCCATACACGTGAAATAGAGAGCTGTGAACCCAGTGAAGTGATTGGTGTAGACAACTCAAATGGGTAATTAAGCATTCAAACTCTCTTTACTCTCATGGCAAGCGTTTCCTACTGTCCTAAAGCAAGATATTTGCTTTAGTTTCAATTCCTATTAATCAGCAAAGACATAAACATGGGAAAGAATGGAAACATCAGAACCCGTTCATTAATGATATTATTAGCTGTGCTATTTGGTTTAAGCTCTATAAACTATTTGTCAGAGGGAACATTGCTCTAGGTGGAGCTTCAGAAACACAGAGCAAAGAAAAGAGATAAAAAGGAAAGGTTCCCCCACTGCGACAAGCACAGTTAAGTTGATTGATGTTTATTCAATGCCTACTATGTTAAGCACGCTGTTAAGTACGCTACATAGATATTTAAATTTAATTCTTACACAGCTCAGTGAAAAAGGTATTGTTTCCATTTTTCAGATAAGGAACCTGAAGCTTAAAACGTTTATGTACCAGATTGAAAGAGGTCATATCCAAAGCTTATACTGGATTTCAGAAATTTAACATATATAACTTGGACATCCACTCTGAGTGAAACCCGGGAATTTAAATGTGAACAATTAAGTGGTATCTTGCTTTTACGAACATTCCACCCCACTGAGTTGAAAATATTACGTAAGGTTAGGTAGAAGTGGCTTAAGGCTCAGTAACACCTCTTCATTTTCAAATGAGTTTAGAAAAACAAACTTCTTATTCTAATCAATGAATTTATTTAGCATCTTGATTCAATTGTCTATCAAGAAAAACTGCCTTAGGGAGTGTATCAGTTAAGAGCTTTTGGATATAAGTAACAGAAAATTCCACTCACACTGCCTTCAAAACAAATAGGAATTTGTTAGTTCAAATGACTGAAATATCCTTAGGTAATTATGACTTCAGGAGAATTTTTATTTGGGAGTTCAAGTGATTTATATATGCTTATTCATTCATTTCTTTGAAAAATAGTTGGGAACAGCTACAAATGCACCAAGTACTATTCCAGGCACTAGAAATACAACAGTTAACAAAACAAAGTCTTTCACTTCTTGGGGCTTACACAGGAGGAGGCATGCAGACAATTAAAAAAAAATGCAGTGATAAGTAAAGGTTGTGGTAAGTGCCACAAGAAAAATATCTCAGGATACGGGAATGATGCTATTTATGAGGGTGGCATTTGAATTAAGTGATGAGGCATAATGGAAATAGGAAGTGGAATGGTATTCAGATCATATAATGTGACTCATGATACAAGATTCTACTCAGAAAATACAACCATGACTCATTTTCATACCCAGGCAGCTTCAAAATAACCATTTTACTACAAAAGAATAATTCAACTCTAAATTGTAGAATTGACATTATAAAACAAAGGAACAAAACAAAATAAAACCTAACTGTGGCCATGGCAATTAGTTCCCTTTAGTGGAAAATAGAAGCTATGTTGATTAATTGCTGAGTGGACATGACAATCTTAATCTCTCTGAGGCTCATTTACTTATAAAAAGGAGATGAGAATAGTTATTTGTAGGGTTATTGTGCAGATTACATGAGATGAAGTAGCTCTGGCCCTTGACACAGTACTCAATAAATGGTGGCTATTATCACGATGAAGATGTAACTGTAGATTTCATCTTCCCAATACTCAATAATCTCATATTCTTTGCCGATAATCCAAAAGCAAGTACAGTTATACTTTTTTGTTTCCTTGTTTTGTTTTCCTATTGATTTTGAGGGGGTCTAAAATAGTTGAGATTCTCGATTAAAGCATTTAGGAAGTATTTTTGAACCATGCATGAAAAACATCTATGATAATACTAACATCTTTTACCTCTGGAATAATTTTGTTTGGATGCTCTATGGTTTATGGCTGTACACATATTTCCATTCCAACTATTCAGGTGTTCCCTATGAAATGTCGAGAAAAGTGACTCTCTACCCATGCAGTGCATCAGAATAAACTATATGTTTTGAAAATACAGATTGTGGACTCTACCTCAGAGGTCCTGAATTAGAATCTTTAGGGGAGAGACTTGGAAATTTAGATTCTTTAAAACTTTCTGAATAATCCTCATGTACAGACAGGGTTGAGGATCATTGGTATAGGACATTCTTTTAGGGGCCTGAAATCCTACTGAGGGATAATTTTAGGCAGAACAAAATTGTGGTCCTTAATTTGAACTAAGCTTAAAGTACTTTTTAAATTTTAAATCTTAAGCTTAAATATGAGTCATTTAAGGAACTATCGATCATGTTAAAACAACAGTCTTAGAGAGAATATGACCTCTAACCAAAGTGTTTTCCTAATTATCAAAATTTTCTATTATTTAGAAGAGTACTTCAATTTAATACCCAGATTTCTAGCTCATGATTAGTCTAAACGAGCAACAATTCACACAAACGTATCCCCTTTATGTTACTTCTATTTCTTCCACTGTAACTCTGGGTGTTCATATGTACCTTGGATAACTGTCAGTGAAATGACAATGGAGAATTTGAATTCGATTCAGTGGAAATGAACGCTGAATTTATCTTATTATTTAAGATGTGTGCCAGAGCATCCCTGAGGATACAGAGCAGGCTCAGTGGCTCATGTCTTAGTTAGAAGTACTGCATTTTAACTCCCCACTTCTACTGTTATCTTTTTATAAATATTTTTTCAAGCCCATTCCTCCAGACTTGTTTTCATCTCCTGCTCTTACTGTGAAGTCATTCAGAATTGAGGGAATATTCTCTTTTCATTAAAATTATAAGCTATATGACTTTCAACCTATTTGGAAAGTATATTCTTGTATAGATTATTTAATGTGATTTTATAAACTCAGCTCAGAACTAAATTTTGTTTACCTTGGTAACCTTTACATTGATAGAACTCAGATAACAGGGCATTTGGACTTTTTCCTTTAACTAGAAATGGGAAGGTAGACACTTAACATTTCTTAACCATATACTTCATGGATACATTTTCATATTAACTGTTACTACAGAATTGGTTAGGTCCTAAAAACTCTTTTGGACAAGATTCACCTTCCATCATGGAGGATGTGGGCATCATATTAAATTCAATCACACAGGGTCGTGCAGAAACAATGAAATTAATGTAATTTTCATGAAATTCTAGTAAAATAATATAATTTTCACCAGTGTATTTTAAGTCTTTGTATATCTAAGTTTAGGCAAAAGTAGATAACACAAAAAAATTAAAAAACTAAGCTAAAAGTTAGAGATTTTTTTCACAAAAGAAGCTCCATGCAATTAACAGAAATGAAAACCAAATTAAAAAAAAAATCAAAGCATATTACAAAGTATAAAGAAATATATAAAATAAAAGATTGTCATTTTGTATTTATACTACTATTTGAGAGTTCAGTGCAATTTATATTTAACAGTAATTTATTTTTTTTGTGTAGAAATGTAAAAAAGTGGCAAATCTTTATAATTCCCTATGTAACTTCTGTATGGTAGAAGTGAAGTTGTGGCTACTTATGTTGTACCCGAAAACTCAACATGGTATACAAATGAACAAAAACGGGCCTGGTTTCTCTCTCCTAGCTTCTTTGCACATATTGGGTCTGTAACCAAGCCTTTTGGCCTGCATGCAGTGTCACTCTCTCCAGTAGAAGTGTATACGTATATTCTTGCTTTCTCAAACCAAATTTTTTTCCAGCATTTTTTTCTGCGTACTTCAGATTTTTGTTTGCCATTGAACCTATTGAAATATTCCTTTTGAAATATGCATTTTGATATCTGGATTTTTATATAGATGCATACTCATTCTTAAACACAAGCAAATAGCAAAAGAACACAACCAATATCTACTGTAATTGTGGAATGTTCCCTGGCAACCCTTTTAAAGATATCCACATCAAGAGAATATCCCATCAAAGACAGATCCACAGCCAAAGTAAATAAATGTAAATCCTTTTCTTCTCCGATTTTTTTCTTAAGGGACATGAAATGAAACCCAATGGCCCAGTGCTGTCCTTATTATCACCTGCTTTTCTCTTCTGAATGCAGCTGTCCTAACTTATGTTTTCTAAACCTCCATGAAATAAAAGTTCCTTTACATCTTTTTTTTTTTAATTCTTGGTCTTATTTTAGTTTTCTTATGAATTTTTTTCTTTTTCTCATGTAGATATTTCTTGCTCTCTAGAGGTGAGAAGCAGGGAGAAACATCTCTGACCCTGAAGGTCTTCCCTTTGGTTAAAGGAAGGCCGGCTATGAATACTCTCACATTAATCACTTATGCCATCATGTATTATATATTAAAAGACAGTTATTTAATTGATTTCCTTTAGCCAGGTCCACTTGAGACTATTTCTTATATAAATATGGGTCTATTCTCCCATAATAAATTCTAGAAACTTATCACTACATTTTAAGGAAATTCTCTTTTCACTGGTCTTATAAACTGTCAAGCTATGATTTTAATAAAATCTTGATGATTTTTTTTTTTTTTTTTTTTTTTTGCTTTCTGTAGAAAAGAGAAACAACTGGAAGCAATCCAGATGAAGAGTTGAGGGGATACTCAAAGATTACTAAAAAAAGCGATGATATGAGATCTTGGCCCCATGTGCCAGTTGTGACAAATTTAGAGAAAAAAATGGGTATGATGTTGTGGTAAAAGTAGAAAAAGCTTTAGTCACTGAATGGGTTAGTCAGAACTTAGGAGCCAAAAAGAATATACATACCTAGAGATATGAATTAATGGGAAGTCAGGTATGAAAATAAAACAAGAAATTAGGGTTGTAATCCTTTCCTTAAGTTCTTCTTGTTCTTTAAGAAGCTCCATCAAATGAGAGGAAAGACTTTTTTTGCTTTGATAGAATAATAAAAATAGGAATGTTTCTCCCCTTATTATCTCTACCCTTCCTGTCTTTCAAGTAAAACATTTTGTTTGTAATCAGGACTGGTAGATCTCTTGATATAATTCTTTAAAAAAAAAAAAGTCTGGGTTCTGTGTAAGCTTTCCTTCTTGATAGATAATATGAAGACTTGTTTTTATATGATCTCAAAGTACACTAAATCAGTTGACTGCACAGACCGGGAGGAAATGGACTTCATAATCTCATTAATGACTAGAAACTGGACTGTCTTGAAGAAATACACTCCCACCAGCTCCTCGACTCCATCTCATTTTTATCACATTAGCAACAGGTTAGAATTGTGCACAGCAGAATATATCTCTGGTGAAAAATCTCGTCAGACAGACATGATAAAAACAAAAAACATTAAATGGAGATTTTTGTCAGATTGTATTAGAGAAAAACAAATAAATGGCTCACCTTTACATACAATGGCTCTCTAAGATGATCAATAAGAATGCAAGCTTTCTCCTCCCACACAGGATTGAGGTTCTTGTATATTATTTTACTTCTAAAAACTTCTTTTCCTCCAATTTTAAACTTCACGTATGGATCACTTGTCCCTGTTAAAGAGATACAGATTGACTTATGTTAATCATACCCTTCTATGGAAGCAAGAAAATAGCTCATTTTTACACTAGAGTTTCAAGGAATAAAAGTTAATCAAGCCTTATCACATAGGAAAATAAGGGTTAAGTGATTTTTTTCTAAATTTTTCCTTAAAGTGACAGTAAATCATCATCATCATCATCATCATCATCGTCATCATCATCATCATCATTATCCTGTAGTTAATACTGTTATCTTATCTTGTGCTGGCATTTAAAAAAACTCTATTGCATGCTGCGTGTGTAGATTTAATTCATGGTCAACTGTAAAAAGACTGATCCATGATCTTGCCTCCTTTAACTATTTTTAAACATATATGCTGCTAAAATTTTATACTAATTTTATATTAGTCTAATGGGCTTAGGAAAATGTGTGTCTCGAATTTGACTTCAATTCCATCCTCGGTTGCTCAGAAGTTTCCATTTCAGAATGTTAGGAAGGGATGGAGGTCTCAGAGGAGGGCATCAGGAGAAGAGAACAACTGTTTACTAAACAATCTGGAAACTCTGTATCATCCCTTAACACCACCAGAGCTCTCAAACACGATAAAGAAAATCGGAGCTGTCAAGTAAATGGTTCAGGGACACACAGCTAGTAAGAGATGGTATTAGGATTCCAGCCAAAGCTGTTTGATGCTCACACCTGTGCTTTTTCTACTATACCTGCAAGAGGGAAGGGCCTTTATATACTTAGCTATATGTTATATCGTTTCTCATTTTGACTGATGAATAAGACCAATCTTGATCTCAATCTTCATCAATGAGTCTATGCTGTTATTAAGAATTCATTCCTAGAGAAGGTGTATCAGTGACATCTCCAAGCAAATTATTCCAATGTGACAATCTTCATCCTCAGGAAATAATTATTCATATAAGGCCCAACTCCCTTATAATAAAATTTTGTTTACTTTTCTGTTTTGTGTAAACTGAAGCTATAGTTGATAACTAGGGTGTATGTGATTTAAAGAAAAATATGAGTGGGGCTCTGAAAACTGTAAAGTGCCATACAAATGTTAGGTATTACAATTATAACGTTGATCTCTTTAAACTCATTATCTATATCCCTACTCAATACTCCATTCACCTCAATGACACATAAATATCTATGCTAACCATAGGATTGCCTTATAAGATTTTTTTTTAAATTTAATAACTTGGGGGCTCTCGGAAAACTCTCTATATTCCCCCAAATACCTTGTTTTTTGTTTGCCTAGACATGGGTATAATAATTTAAAAAATCAAATTTTCCATTGTGAAACTCCCATTTGGACAGCTTAATTTTATCATAATGGTGCAAACTTTAAAATTATTTTATAAATGTAAATGCAGGCTACTACATGGTTGCCTGCTACAACGCATTTTTTATTGAACTTAATGCAACCAAAATGTTTAATAATTAAAATGGCTATTTTTAATACAGTGGTTCCCAACTAGGGCTGAGGACCCCGGGAACGGAGAGTGTTACAGCACATATATTAAAGGATATTAAAATCCATGTACTCATTTCTTTTTTCCCAGTCATGACCTAGATCAAACTATGGTCTTTGATTTTTGAAACTCATCTATACAACTACTACTGCCTGCTAAAATATAAAAAGCTCTATAATATCAGAGCACTTTGGATCACTGTTTTTTAAATCTTCACCATTTAGTACAGAATCAGATATATTCTGTCCTCAATAAACATTTAGTGACTGAATAAAGGATACGATAGCTTAACAATGAGATGGTAGACTCTCTTCCTGCTGACTTTCGTCACCTGTGCTTGGATATCTAATAGATGTCCCAGTATTAACATATCCAAAACTTAAGCCCTGATCCTCTCCCCTGCTAAACCCGCTTCGCCTACAGACTTTGTCAGGTCAGTAATGGCTCCATTATTTGACATCTGCTCAAGCAGGATACCTGGAAATTATTCTTGATACCTACTTCTTCTCCATGTTGTGCATCCAGAACACTACAAAGTCTGATTAATTCTCCTCCAAAATACACCTTGGATTTATATTCTCTGTATCGCTCTACTTAAGCCATCATAATGTCTCTACTGTCCTACTACAGCAATAGCTGCCTACTTGGATACTCTTCACCTTCTGTGTCCCTCTCCATTAATTCTCCATACAGTGGTCAGATTGACTATTTATCTATCTCTTTATCTCTTTATCTATCTATCTATCTATCTATCTATTTATATTTTTGTTGAATTTATTGGGGTGATATTGGTTACTAGGATTATATAAGTTTCAGGTGTACAATTTTATAATACATCATCTGTACATTGCACTATGTGCTCACCACTCAACATTTAGTTTCCTTCTGTCACCATATATTTGACCCCCTGTACTCTCTTCAGCTTCCCCCCCCACCTTTTCTTCTGGTAACCAGCATACTGTTGTCTGTTTCAATGAGCTTTTGTCTGTTTATTTGTTGCTTTCTAGTTTATATCCTACAGATGAGTGAAATCATACGGTTATTGTCCATTTTCCAGGCTGACCTCTTAAAAAAGCAAATTCAATCTTCTCCTTTTTTTGCTTAATGCTTCTCAATAGCTTTCAACTACGCCTACAACAAATCCAAAATATATAACATGGTTTATAGGACTTGTCATTTCTCCAACTTAAATTTTGGCCCCTTACTATGTTCCAGCTCTCTTTATACTGAGTTATTTTCTGCTTCCAGTCTTTGCATCTTCTAGCTAGCCTCTGTGCTTGAAAAGCCTCCTCTTCTCTTCTCTTGCCTGGCTGATACTTTATTGTCCTCCAGATCTTAGTTTAACCAATTTCCCATTTGCCCTGAGAATACTCACTGGCAGCGCTTGCAGCTGCAGCATTTACCCTGAGATAATTCACAGATTTCCCCCAAAGTTTACCAAGGAATATCTTGCTTTCATTATTTTTGCATGGTTCTAGTGTAGCAATAATCTTTGGAAACAAATGACATCATTCTATTCATAGCAATCTGTTTTTAGTAGTGGTATTTCCATTTATAAAATATAGTAATTCTCAATTGCTAAAAATGTCAAATCCTAGAAAACGTAACATTCCATGTGATGTTAAATTCATGCTGGCAGCGAGTTGCACTTTTTTCCTCCCCCAAATGGGAAAAGGGTTAAATACAATTTGCTGAGGGATGCCTTTCTCAATCTTTGGTCAGAATTAGGGCTCCTTGTTATATTACCTTGGCATTTGCTTTGCAGGACTCATCATTATGTTACCTATAAATTAGTTTGTATATCAACCTGTTTGTTGGGTGAATTTTCCCACTCACTATGACTCCCATTAGGGCAGTCTCTGTCCCAGTGCACAGCATTGTGTCTGGGGCAGAGTAGGTGGTCAATAAATATTTGTTAAATGAATGAGTAAATGAATGACTGAGAATTCAGAGTGTATGGAGTACTATTAAATACATCCTCATAACTCTTTGAAGTTGGTGAAAGCATATGTTATCAACCTATACTGCAGGTGATAAACAACCTGAGATTCAATGTGACTTGCTCCAAAACACAAGTAAGCTAGATAGCAACAACACGGAAGGCAAATTTAGACTTTCAGACTCAAAATGTAATGTTCTTTCTAATCAGCTTTTTCAAGAAACCTGGATATACCTACATTTTCCTTCTTTACTCTAAAACACCATTGTAGAATTATTATGTAAAGATGCTGAAAAATCATTCAGATACTATAAATAATACTTATATTGACACATAACATATTCTGTCCTATAAAATTTTCACACTTATTTGTTCAATTACCCTGTGTCTCTGTGAGTCTACAACTGTCTCTGGTCTACAGATGAGAGAACTCAGAAAGGTTTAAGTGGCTTGTCCAGGCCACCTAGAACTCAGATCTGGAGACCAGTCCAGTTAGTGCTTTCTTTGGCACATCACAAAACATTCACCATTTCGGGGTGTAACAATCCTCTATTCCTTCAGTTATCAAAAAGTGTGAATAACTCTTTTACATGAAAAGTGAATTCAAAAAATATGGCCTGTGTTTCTAAATAGTGACTGATATTATCTCAGTCTTCGGTATGGTTATTATGTAAAAAGACTGACATAACTTTTAGTAATTTAACACAGAAAGATATACACTCAAAAGTCAATTTTTTGGAGAGGCATTCTGTTTCTTGCACCTTCTCAGAAACATTTGTTCAACCACTGTAAAGCTTAACCATCAAATCCCCTTAGAGTTTGGTACAAACGGTTCCTAGAATCCTGCTGGCTGGTCTGCTAGGTTTTGATGGAAGAACTTAAATTACAAAATGGAACTTAGATCACCCTAGTTAACATTTATTGAACACTTTTTATATCAGATATACTGTACCACCTAACAAGCGTATGCATGAGTTCTGGTGTCATCTTGAGTTGGCAGCTGAAGAAACTACAGTATGGAATAAGGTAAGTAAATTCCCCCAAAGTCATACTATTAGGACCCTGACACTTGAACTTAATTGCTACACTAGGCCACCTCATTTTTCAGGCTCGGTGTCATATCCATGATGTCAGCTGGGGCTGTAAATAAATAATATAGCCTGAATAAATAATAATCCAGCTAACAAGGGTAGGCCTAAGGGTTAAATGAGGGATTAGAGACAGGTTTTTGAGTCTGCGACAGGCGCAAAGATCTCAGGGATTAGTATGAGAGAGGGAGGCTGTTTTTAGGGACTCTGAAAAGGCATTATGACAGCAAAATATTTTATAAACATGTTGCTTTGGCCACAGGGTGACCAAGATTGGAGACGTTAAATATGTTTGCAAATTTTACAGTTATAAGAATAGGAAAAACAGATGCATGTGAACACTCATGGTGAGTCAGTTATCTGGCTTTCCTCACTTTGTTTTGAATTTACTACATTTCTCTCTTTGCAAACATCCCTTAGAGTCCTCTGGGTGCTTTTATTAAAATTTAATAATTTTTTCAAGATTCTTTCTCATTGTTTTCAAGTTCTTAATTTAGGGAAACTTTAATGACTTAGAGTCCTTAACAGATCGAGACATTCAGTTTGTGATTCCAACTTAGGGAACTGAAAACATTGTTTTAATTTAGCATCAGTAAAAGATTTATACCTAATTCTCTAATCTATGTTTGATAGTGCTTTTCCAATCTTATTTCATCAAATTATTATCTAGCGATATTAATATGTATTATTTGTTTTTTGAAAAAGAAGTTCTGTGGTCAAGTATATTTGGAAAATTCTGATTTAGAATCAAATTAAATAGATCCATTTTCTTTAAATAAGGGAATGACTCTCCCAAGAAGAAGATATGACATGTAGCATTTACCAGGCTTCTTTGACAGTGGGGCCTATTTTTCTCGAGTACATATTTCAAGACTAATAATCCCTGATCTTTTAATGGGAAATGCTACCTTATTACATTTCATATTTGAGAAATTTTCATGTTTTTAAAGGCTCTTTTATTATAATAGACTTTCCAGTGAAATCGAGGGATTATGTTATAATAACACCCTCAATAAGTTCAAGCCACTAACAGGTGGTTAATCTTTAATAAATATATTATACAAAAAAGATTTGTTCGTTAGTTCAGAAAACTAAAAAAATTAATAAATCCATGAGCCTTTGCTTTTTCGTTGCACACTGAATTCAACCACAAGATGGCACTAACATTTATGAAATTATTTCACGGCCTGTGTTTCATCTATTCAAAGATATCTCTATTGGGATAAAAATTATAAACGTAAGATGTAAGTATCCAGAGACAAGCAGAAATGATTTATTTTGTCCAGGCACTATTTTAAAAGCACATTGCAATCAGAACGATAATTGGTAGAAAGTTGAACTATTTCAGGCAATTAAGGAACTTTTTGTTTAAATGATTTAAGTGTATGCCAGAAATAATGAGGGCTTATGGAATATTGTGAAAAAGAAACCTCTGAGGCACAAAATAACTGACTCATTTTAAAGAAAAAGAAGCCAAATCATAATTTTCTCCTTTATTCACTATTGATGTAATAATTTATAATAAAGGATTTATCAATTATCCTTTATAATGCAAGTATTAAGACATATATAGAGAAATAAATGATAAATGTTAAGATTTTAATTTTAGTCTTAATATATAATTTATAAGTATATTAAATAAAATGTTTATCATACTGAAAAAAAAGATGTCCATCGTATACATGTGGTGCTCAGGCATTTTCTTGTGCTTTGCTGTTATTAGCTGGACTATGACCCTCATTAAAACATTTTTTCTGGCAATAATGAAATGAAAACAGGCAAACAAATATGGGAGAAAAAATTAGGAAAAATTAATAAATAAAATCCAGATTTATTTATATCATATTAAAGATCAAACTTTCAACATTTATTTTATCAGACAGCATTAACTTCAGAATTTATCTTTAAAAATTATTAATTATATTATTTTATAATAGTTAATTCTATGCTTCAAAATTCTGAAGTATTCTAGACAAAGAGACTATGAATTGTTTATTTCTGTACCCTAAGATCAAATGGTTTAAAGAATTAGATGGTGTGTACTATGTTTTTTCATGTAGTAAAGGATTACATGTCCATGCCATAAAACACATATAGATTTTTTTTTTGAGTCAGGACACTGATGAGCATTTCAATATTTTATGTGATTGGTTAGCCTTTAACATAATTTAAATCCAAAATAGAACTAAACTTTGAATAGGTTTCCTTTTGTGCAGCAGTAAATATAGCAAACACAAGATGGCAGCGTTTCTTCCCTTAGAATTGTATTAAAGATATTTAAAATGTAAATAGCCGTCTAATACTGAATCTCTTGGTTTTCATTCTCAGAACAAATTAGATTCCTGGTTAACAAGTTTAAATCAATCTTATTCAAACTGAGTATGCAATGAAACAAAAATAGCTACTCCTATTTCAGAGCCCTATAATTATTCACTAATGGAAATCCTAATCAGAAACAATGACAAAATGAAACTCAGTCTCTATCAGAAGGAGAAGAAGGAGAAGGAGAAGGAGAAGGACGGTGAATAGAAGTTTATGTGAACAAACTCCCTCCCTCTTTGTAAGTGCCCCTACTTTCTCTGTTTTTGCTTTAACTTTGGTCTAACTGCCCTGGCCAACATACACAGGCCTTGGAGTTGATGGTTAGCTGTGTTCTGTAAGCCTACACATGTGATCATAAAAATACCTGTCAGTAGTGCCCAGAAAGGCATAACGACTGAGATAAATATCACACTGGTGTTAGCATCGGCTAAGCAATTATCCACCACTAGACAGGCAGGAGGTATGGTTCCCTGCTCTTCCTGCATTCTCTGCCCCTTTGCCTCATCAGTCATTAGTAGTCCAGCCATTCTATAAAACATTTATTGTAACAGCTGTCTAGCAGTGGAGAATAACCTGTGCAGAACTGCCAAGGTCATCTGGCTACTCTGACCATATGTCCTTGTAAGTAAATTTCCCTATAACAAATTCCATTATATTCTATGGAGTTGCCTGCTTTGTTTTTGGTCTTAAGACACCCTAAAGGTTTGGTGGTCACTATATCTCCACCCCACATTCAGACAAAGGAGAAGGAAGGAAAGAAGAAAAAAAATCAAACAAAAGAAAAAAGAGAAGTGAACATAAATATTAAGTGAAGTCAGTTACAGAATTCAAATTTAAGCTGCTTCTTCCTGGAGGTATCCAGTTTTTCTACAAACATCAAACTACCTTTATTGCCCAAATGCAACAGAGAAGGTAACTTTGTATAATGATGTCCCTCACACTTAAAAGAGAGCTATAAAAACAGTGATGTTCAAAGCATACTTAGAGCAACAATTGTCTTAACATATATATTAAATTTTACTAAGACTAAAAATCTTCAAAACAGATAGCATAGTTATGTGATAAAATCATTTCTTAGCTTTCCCATTCCTTCCTTATTTTTTGTTGGAGAGTTGTAATGCCCTACATTTGAAAAATTATATAGGCTAAGTAACTAACTATATTAAAATTTAAATGCAATAGGTTTATAATTGCATGTGGCTTAAAGTAATAAAAGTAAATTAACACTTTTTTCCATAATGAGGAATATGAGTATTCCAGTGATTTTTAAATTTCTGGGTAATGACATTACCATGATACAGAATGTAGATTAATTAGAAGTAATACTGTGATAAAATGCAGAATAGAACTAAACTAATTTCTTTCTTTGAAGACTAGAAGACACTTCCAGACACATGAGAAAGAGAAGGTATAATGACAGGCATAGATTATTGATTTTTATGAGTAATTTTTTGGCTTTTTTTCTCAGAAATGTAGAGTTCAGGATATGCAAAAAGTTTATGGATGTCGCATTTGAGATAAATATGGCTAGTTCAAGTTTCTTTTCATATAAGACATAAATCAAGTTCCTTTTTCATATGAGACATAAATTGTATCTACATGCAATTTCTTGATAACTTCTGGAAGTTCAGGTAAAGTAAAATATGAAAGGATGTTGCTTACATTTTTTTCACACTGATTTAGACAAATACTGCTTTAATTTTTAATATAAATTGTATATTAATCTATGACATAAGAGCAACCACAATAGAGAAGAATGTCTTAGACGTTGTTTTTTCTAATGGGCTTTATTACCATTGCCTCCAAGAACTCGCTCTCTGACCAGTGATCAATGAATTGACTGTACATATAATATATATTTCTCATCATTAAAAAATATTTTTTTAACTCATAGAGAAACAATTTTACCTGGAATTCTGAAATATGTTACCACATTCATAAGGCATTTTAACCAAAAAATAAAAATCAAACATAAAAATTTTAAAACATTTTAAAAAGTACTTTAACTTTCCTATTTAAAAAAAAATAAGAATATTAAAAATTATACCATAAAGTATCTATATGCTAACCAACCTTTGTCTGCTGGCTATCCCAATACTTCTCTGAAATCATTTCCTCGAGTGTCACCAATAACTTTTAATCACTAATTTCAATGGCCTTTTCTTAAATGTTCAGCCTGAGATTTCTCACTTCTGGACTGAATATGAGAGAAAACCTATCTTTTTAAAGATTAGCTTACACTCTAATACAACTTTCCAAACAGCCTTTCCTTCTAGGAAAGTAAGGGGTTTTTTTGTTTTTGTTTTTGTTTGTTTTTTATTTTTTATGGAATGATTTATTTGACTTCATACAGCCAATCAATCTTATTTCATAAGACTAGGTAGTATGAACCAGCTTTTCCCACAGCCTGACCATTCCTTGATACTGGATTTCTCACTTAGAGAATTAGAAAATAAAATCCAGTAAAGAAAAAAAAATTAAGTCAAAGTGGGAAGGAACTAACTTTCTTTAATACTTACTATGCGCTTGGGGCTTTTAACACAATATTTCATTTAGGTATAACTACAGTCCTGTGAAGTGGATTAAACCAGCACACGGCAGGTATCCAAAAAATATTTGTTAAAAAAAATGAATAAACTAATATTCTTAGTACTTTACAGATGAGCTAGTTCAGAGAGGTCAGGCTGCTCGACCTGGTTACATGGCTAGGAACTGGCAGCTCCAGAATCCATTATAAGATTTATTTGATTCCAGATTCCAAATTCACTCTACTACCATGATGCCCAACCAATGTGAGCTTTTCCAATAGATTGACCTGTCCCGCCTATCTCAAACTATTATTTTTGATCTCATCCCTCCCATAAGGTGCCCCCATCAGAATTGGGGTTCTATACTAAGACCTATGGGTCTCTTTGAATTTGGCAATCATTAATTCTGAACCACAGAGCAGCAGTTAGACAAGCACAGTGAATGTAATTAGGAAAATGATTTATGCATTTAGTGTCTCCTGCTTCTATCAGACAGAAAATCTTATGAGGACTTCTTTGCAGAAAACGTTTAGGCATCTGAATAAGTATTCAGCTTAGGAAAGCTAATATATTACTAGTAGTATATTACCATTACTAGTTACTATATCAATAGTAATATTAATATATGAATATAGCGTATATTATATTAATATATTATTTAATATAATAGTAATATTAATAGTAATATATATTATTCATATAAGTCAACAAATATTTATCGATTCTTTGAGTACTAGCTTTGTGGGAACTTCTGGATTTTCTGTCTGCAAAAAATTAACATGTTCAGTGGTACTCCATAAAAATCGAATTAAATAGTACAAAATTGTTTAATATACTTTGGAAAGGGATGAAGATTCATGATCACTCCATCCACAGTAGCAGTGGTTTGGTGCTATACAGGGTAGTGGTGAAGAGTTTAACTTCAAATTAGAAACCTGGGTTCTAATCTCAGCTCCAGCACTAACTAGCTATGTGAATTGAGACAAGTCACTTAAAACAGATGAAAATGAAGATGATCATAGGACCTCATTAAGGTCACTGTAAAGATTTAATCACATAATACATATTAAGTACTTAGTACAGTTCCTAGCAGACACTAAACATTCAATAACAATTAGCAATTATTGTTACTCTTCATCTTATTCAACATGAAGACACAGTAATATTACATCACAATTTGAAAGTTGAATCATAATTAAACAAATAAAAACTACAAATTATCAAAATGGCTATCAAATCTCTGATTTCCCATGTTGAATAATTCATGTCAGTTGCAACATTTACCATTTAGTTATTTTCTTTAATCATTTAAGATTATATGAATATATAGTAGAAAAATAATTATTATTTTCAGATTTCTTTCTATTTATGTAGACATAGCAATTCCATTAGATTTGTTAAATCAAGAAAAATGGCTTATAAATAATTATAAATATTGCATAAATAAAATAAGAAAACATCATAAAATATACATTAAAATAACTGGAATCCACAGAACATACCCACTAAGAAAAAGTTTTTACAACCCTAAAAAACCCAAAATCTTCTTCAATCAAAACTACAATAACAATGAAAATAATGCTATGACTCTTGTTGATTGATTACTATCATTAACTGAAAGAATTTTAAGACAATTATGTTACAATAAGACTAAAGTGAATCACGAATGCGCAGTAATTGGATAACACATTCCTTAGCACATTCACATATTCAATTTGTGAGAAAAAATGAAAGTAATGGTCTCCTATTTGTCTCCCTACTTCTAGTCTTCCCCATTCCAATTCATTTTCCAAAATCTTATTTTTTCGGACACAGAATCTATTGTTATTCCCTTGCTCTAAATTCTTCATTGCTTTCTCACCAACTTCAGAAGAAAGTTCAAATTCTTGAGGATGTCATACAAATTTTTGTCTGCTATTTTTTTTAGATTCATCTTTTACCAGACTTCTAATCTATGGAACAAATATAGCACCTCAAATTCACAGCTTCTCTTCAATGCCTGTGCACCTCTGCGGCCCTTTCTGTCTGCCCTGACCGTCCACCACCACCTTCGGTCCTCTTTCAGTACAAACTCAAGACTTGTTGCTGCTTGGAGAACTTTCTGGTCCATTCCATGGACATTTACTAGGCCCTTCTCTTAGGCTTACAAATATCCTCTGCAATAGCATTTGTCACCCTGAGGCATTATTGTTCATTTCTGACCCTTGGTGTTTGGCACAACCTTTGGATTATCATACGTGATCAGGGAATGTTGGTTGACTGAAAACACTCATGTATAACTGAATGAATGAGTGCCTGTATCATCTCAGAAATTAATAAATAATAACAGCAGAAATAGTTAATAATTAACAGCAGAAATTAATAAAGCAACCAGTACTTAAGTCCACACCCTTTATTTTCCACTCTTCTGTCTCCACTCTTATTCAGTATGATTCTGACTCTCACTGGAATTTCATTCCTAAACACTAGACCTGAAATATGTAAAAAGTTAATATCACAATTCTGTCAATTATACAACAAGCATTTTGTCACTAACACTTTCCTAAACTGTGGTAATTGACATTCACTGAAATTCCTCAAAATGGTTAATCTGCCCTAGTTTTATAAAATGCTTTTAGACAATCTCATTTTAGTAGCCATCTGCTTAGCATGTTTACTTAATTGATTGATATGGATTTATGAAGAATAATCAACTAGAAAGCATGCCAGAATAAAGGCGAATCAATAGGCTTGTGATATTCATTATTATGTCATATATCTAATACATATATTAAACATACAGTAAAAATGGTCATATTTTTGCACAAAATGTTTAGAAGGAAGGTTATTTTTACATGTACAAAGAAATTATGGCCCAAACTGCTACCCTTCACTGACATCTGTGTTTTCTTCTTCAAATGCAAGTAGTTAAACTGTATTTCCAAGACCTTTTACATAGATGTGGCCATGTGGCTGAGGACTGTGTTCTGGCCAATGAATCGTGAGCAGAAATTGTATTCCACTTACATCACTAGTTTCAATATACAACCCTCTCCCATTGTCCCCCAACCCTGAGCAGCTAGGGCTTGAAGTCTGGAGTCCCAGAATGAAACGGAAGCCCTCCCACTATAATGCACTACGAAGTGATGAAGAAATAAACATTTTGTTAAACCACTGAGATTGGGTATTTAGCTTTTACAGGTCTTAATACCATTTATCTTAACTGATTCAAATATTGATTCCAAGAATATCTGTTGCTATTTAAAAAGTTGCTAAGATACGTGACACTGACGTGACGGCTGGGTCGTGGACAGCAAGGTAACACTGGCAGTCCAGGGAATCTTGTTAGGCCACAGGGAATACTCGGTAAACTGTCCCTGTGATGGCACAAGTGGGTGTTCTGCCTGTGATGCCCTGAAAGGTAGAGCACTGCTGCTGAGCCTAAGTTTTAGGGAACATGGTTGGAAAGGTATATATTTTAATATTGGTTGCCTTTAGTAAGTAATCATAAGAAAGAGATGAATTCAGGTGAAATAGGCTAATTTACAAGTAGAAGTAAAAGGAATTGGAAGAGCTGTTTTTAGATCCCAAAAGTATAAAAACAAGATTGAAAAAGCCTTTGAAGGACAGGATATCATTAAAACATCCTAGAAGCAAAGGTTAAGAACTTCCTCCCCTCCCCACACCCAGCATGATGGTCTTAAAGTAGTTTCCATTATGTTGAAAAGGAGGAACAAAGAAACAGATCATGTTTGAGGAGTAGGTCTATGAAAGAACATTGGGTGTGGTTATTGCCACATGGAGGCCTACTTAGTTTTTGAGAGAAGGAATTTAGCTAGTTGAAACCTCTGATCTTGCACCAGCAGGAAGCAGGCAAGATGGTGCAAGCTATACAAACCCCAAGGAAAGGAGGCTCCTTCACATCCATTTCAGATATGGCTATAGAGGATAACATATAAAGAACTTCTCAGATGGTGGAGCCAGTCGCCACAGAGAAAAAATGGACAAGGGATTCTCCCCAAATAGTAGAGTTCTTTCCTAATTAAGGAATTTCTCTGTGTTCCAGATAAGTGGCCTTCATCAAGCCTATCCATGGGGATTTCAGAATTGCTACGGACAAGTAACTGCTATGAGTCTCCTATGCTTTCTTTGTGGTCATTAAATGCTAGATGTGTATGGCAAAGCAGCAGGCAGATTCATAGTTCACTGGGCAACAAGGAACCACATGTGGACCTGATAAAGGAATTCCTCTATTCAGAAATCCTAGACTTGGAGTGGTACAGTGACCATGTGGGGCTTTAGCCTGTTTTCTTTGGGAAGGATGAATGTCTTCTATGTTCAGAAGGAAGAGAGACCAGATATCTGGTGACCAGAAAGGTAGATTGCAGACAGGACAGCTATTGCTCAGAATATCCACATTTTCCTCTTCTCTGGCACACAGCTGACCTATAACTCCCAGCCTCCTTTAAAATTAAGAGTGGCCATGTTGCTGCATTCTGGTCAACTGACTTCAAGCCCAGAAGATGATTATGTCAATTCTAAGCCTGGCCTATGAAAAACCTCCCAGGTGTGACTCTTACTCTTCTTCCCACATCCACAGATTGAAGATAAGAGGCTGAGAACTAAAAAGGATGTAGTAACACTAGATGAGAAAAAAAAAATTGGGTTGATTTAATGACTGTGTGAAGCAGACTGAGGCCCCAACCTCCATCACTGACCCATATTGGGCTAAGATGTAAGATTCAATTATCTAATCCATTGACTGGTATTATCTTTTTAGATTATTTACCTTAACAAATACAAAAAATAAGCCAAATCACACTACAATTACATTGTTTGATAAGAACAATGTAGAAACAAGATCTTTATTGACATTTAGTTTTTAAAAATACTTTTCAAATCAATTTGTAAAATATCTCAGGTGATCGATAGCTTACTCTTTACACAGAGTTAGTATTAAAAATACAATTTTAAGGATTTATAAGAGTTATATTTTACCTTAGCATTTTATTTAGTGACATTTAAAATGATATTCACACTGCCCGCCCCACCCCTTCCTGTACTCCCTCCTTCTCTCCCGTCCTCCCCTACCCTCCCCTGCCAGGTCAGGTCCTGCCTATTCCTTTCCCTGCCAGTTCCTTAAGGCCCTGCTGGGTAGGGCTGCAGGCAGCCAGACAGACAAGTGCACAGGAGAATGGACAAAAAGTCCAACTCTCAGAGGGCCATGCCATGCAAGGCCCTAGGACAGTGATCTAGGCCTGACCAGGAGAGCTGGAGCCGCACTCAGAATTTTATGTGGCTTCTATCTTGAAATACAGGCCCTAAAAATGCCAACTTGTTTGGATGTAGAAGATGACCTGGATAAATGATAAATTTAAGGAAGACATTTTGCTTTTCTTATTGTCCACTTGGCATAGGCCTCTGGAATAATATTCACCATAGTTTTAGATGACCTTCCAAACTTAGATGACAGCTATACTTCCTTGTGTTCACAAACAGTGAAAGATTGAGAGATGGATTTTGACTCCAGACTAGAAGATGATGACACAAAATCGATAGTATTTTGGAGGATTCCACAATTTCTATGGCCTTCAGAAAAAAAAGAAATGACAAAGATTTTGAATGGAAATTGGACACAATATTGGAGAATATGGCCAATTTGTTACACATGGAATCCAGCAAGCTAAAGGTACAGAAGGTGGAGCCCTGGAACAGCATGCAGTAGACATTCAACATCCCCCAGGGGAAGAGTGGAGTGACTATGGATCCTGGCTCAGAGCAACAACCAGCAGCTTCGGGATCTGGGGATTCTCTTCATTCAGACCGAAGGCATTATCAACATGGCTTTGGCTGAGAACTGAAGCCTGGATGTGGGAATGAATGAACCTATGGGAGCTGAAAATTCAGTTAGGATGATGGCAGGACTTCTGTGGCAGGTGGTTCAGCATTAATAAGAGTGACCAGCTCTGACACTGTTATGATATACCCCAGGGTGGAAATGTACCAGCTTCCATGACAGCATCAGGCCCCAACTCAGAGCAGTAGTCCAGAACTCCTTGCCCTGCTTCTCAGTCAGATGCAATGGAACCACTCTTCTCTAGCTCCCTATACAGCAGCAAAGTCATCCCTCAGAATCTTGAGTTCTCCCATGCCACCCAATGCAGGCTGTCCCTATCAACAGGCAAAAGAACTCAGCTAATTTTCCCCAGCTGCAGCAGCTACATCAACAACAGCAGCAACAACAGTTGCAGGCAAGACTCCCATAGTAACATCAGCAGCAGCAGCCATGAGAAACTCGACCTCAGTTTACTGCTCCAACTCAGATGCCTATTCTTCCAGGCTGGAACCAGCTGCCTTCCAGAGCCCTCCAGCCTCCTCCAGCCCAGGGTTCTCTGGGTACAGTGATTGCAAACCAAGGGTGGAAGAAGGCCCCCTTGCCTGCCCCAATGCAACAGCAACTCCAGGCAAGACCATCCTTAGCCACAGTACAGACACCTTCCCACACTCCCCCTCCATATCAGCAAGCTTCACAAGTCCATACGAACTTTCTCAGATGAGCAACCCAGGCCAGTTCACAGCTCCCCAGATGACTAGCTTGTTGGAAGGGCATGCCAGGGTCCCAACCCCCACTGTGGCAGCTCCACTCACCAAGTCTCCTGCCTCCTCACCCTCCTCCTTCCAGCAGGGATATCCTGCATCCTCCCCAATAGTTAATCAAACAGCAGCAGGTGGGCCCAAAGTCACTTCAAAATAACCCACTTCCTCAAGGATATCAGTAGCCCGTCAGCTCTCTGGGTTGGAATTCCAAGGTTCAACATGGAATGTGCCACCTAACTTCATAGTGATGCAGTAGCAACCACTAAACCAGGGCCCACAGAGTTTACATCCAGGCCTAAGAATAAGATAGGTCAATCCAAACTTTATGCAAGGTCAGGTGCCTTAGACTACTACACCACACTTGGGAATTCAGGAGCTCCTCAACTGTACGCAAATCAAAATGTCCAACATACGGGTGGCCAAGGAGCTGGTCCTCCTCAAAACCAGATGCGGGTGTCCCACAGGCCACCAAATATGATGCAGGGCGGCCTCATGAGAATTCATGGTAACACAAACGACCAGCAGGCTGGTAGTTCGGGGGTTTCTTAGGTGAAATGCAAGGCCACCCTCAGCAGGATCCACCATCTCAGCTAATGAGCAAGCACCAGCAGATTGTATCCTCCCAGGGTCAGAAGGTCCAGCAACTAGGAAACTTGAACCCTCAGAACCCTAAGATCCTTTCCAGTGCTCCACTCATGCCACGGGGCCAGATGATGGTGAACCCTCAGGGCCAAATTCTTGGTTCCGTGTCCCAAAAGATTACCCCACCTAAACAGATGTTTCCCCAGCAGGACTCACAAATAATGGTCCACATAATCAGAAAATGGGGCCTCAAGGGCAAGGTTTGCTCTAGAAGAACCCAATGATAGAACAGATCATGACCAATCAGATGCAAGGGAATAAGCAACAGTCTAACACTCAGAACCAATTGAATGCTGTGCTGGATCCAGCACAGACAATGAGGGGACCAACTCTAAACATGAAAAGAAATGTGGTACAGTTAGTTTATGGCAGAGATGTCAGAGCAAATACTGCCTCAGCAAGGGCCTGTGAACAATAGTCCTTCTCAGGTTATAGGGATTCAGAAGCAGGTCATGTGCCACCAGGGCCCAACCCACACATGGCCCAGCAGCACCGTGATTCTGCTTCTACAGCAAATAATGATGTCAGCTTGTCTCAAATGATGCCTGGTGTTAGCACGCCACAAACCAACATGGCCTCCCCTTCTCCCACATTCAGGTCATGCAGGGAAATTGCTTTGGGAAACCACTTCTCAGGCCATAGGATGCCTTTGAATGCACCTTTCAGTGAAGCACCCAATGGAAATCAGATGATCTGTGGTCAGAATCCAGATTTCCTGGTCAATAAGGATGTCACAATAACAAGCCCATTGTTGGTTAACTTATTGCAGAGTGACATCTCTGCAGGCCATTTTGGGGTAAACGACAAGCAAAATAACACCCACACAAATAAACCGAAGAATACTGAAAAATATTCAGCAAGATCTAAATACCCCAGATACTTGCCCAGCTGGTCTAGAAGAGGTCAATCAGCAGCCACTGCCTGGAAACAAGGAATCGGACAACTCAGGCCCTAAATCGCCAAAAGTTTCAGTCCCTTCACAGAGTTTAGTCCTAAAGGGCACTCCAGCCATGGCCCTGCAGGGGTCCGTTGCAGACCAGAACTGAGACAAATGCTGCTAGAGCCTCTCGACAAAGCAGTAAGCACAAAGAGATAATTGAAAAGTCCAAAACCCCAAGAAAAAGAATCTGCTGAATTGAAGAGCCAACTGTGGCTTCTGGAAGTTTGGAAAACAGATAGCAGGAGCCTCTAGCTCTACTAAAGACATAACCAGTGTGGTGCAATCCAAGCGAAGAAAATCCAAGTAAACAAGCTGGACAGTGACTTGATACTTGTAAATGTATGTGAATTTCACAAGAAGCAATTTTGAGCTGTGACTTTTAAAAATCTATTTCTGTACAGCTAGTCATTTTAATAATGTGGACCTTTTCCCAGTTCTTGCAACCTGTTTCATAATGTGCAAAGGAGAAAGCAGAGTTGTTGAACCCTTTTGGTGCTAATGAAGTTCATGGTCTCTGAAATGTTGCCACGTGTTGAGAGGAGCTAATGATGATTATGTTATTAGTTTTCACATTTCCTAAGTGGCCTAGAGTACAGGGTGAGCATTGTTAGATCTTTTAATGATAGACTGTGCTGTGGAAGTAGCGTGTGAATAACAGTAGTGGGGGCAAAAGGAGTCTTCTCATTTGGAAATGTTGTAAATAATTTCATTCTATAGTGTTTTGGATGTATCTGTTGTAGAAATGGACCAGTGAATGGGAAGATGAACAATATGTTCAATGAGAAATGCTGAATATGTTAAATACATGTCATTGTCCTAGAAAAAAAACAATAAAATAAAATGATATTCAGATAAACTTTATAGATTATTTTTTAGTTGTTTCAACTAATAACAACATGAAAAAGTCATATTATGCATATCGTTCATCTTCCCATCCAGCAATGTTTTCCCTTCAAAACACAGTGATGATCGAATAGTCTGGTAGAAGCATAAAGTCTTAGGATGGGAAGAGACCATGTCTAGTCTTTCACTGAATACAAGAATTCCATCTACAAAAGTGACAGATGACAGGCGGTCATGTAGATGGAATGTAGAGGCAGTTCACATACTTCCAACTCAGCACCTCAAAATTGAATTCTGTATTTGTTGAACACATATGGTGCATGATGTAGTAGTTTATATTGGACAAGTCTGTTATAAAATGTACGTCATAGAGTTAATCTACCTTCTATGGATCGTTAGAGCGATAAGAAAGTAGGTGGTTCCTGTTTCACAGACACCGCTTCCAAGCATGTGTAGTCCTTAATATATTTAATCACTGGCCCAATTATATACTTGAGATCATTAAAAGAAAGATGCAATAAGCTGATCTTCTTGCCCATTGTTTTTCAATGAGAGAATTTTTTAAAGTATATGCTTCCACAATTAAAAAGATTTTTTTCTTTTCAAAATACAAGTTTCAAGGGCATGATTATAATTACCTCTATTAATTAAAGGCTTTTCTTCCTTCAATTATCATATTATTTGATATAATCAATGGTTATATAAGTTTTATAAGCAAGTAAAATAGATAAGCAAAGCAAAATGTTAACACCTACAATGTAACTAAAATACTTGAGGAACAATGAAAAAAACCTTCGCCCCTCATGCTAAAAACGGTTAATAAGTGTTTAATGTGACAAGTGACTTCAAAACTTGCAATTATCCTGCTAAAGCATGCCGTCACTGTGAGAGGCAAAGACAGCATACAGGATAGTAGTAGGTGTTGTGAGTCCTTGTTCCTATCTTCAATACAGCATTCCCTTCAACTCTGTCAGGGTGTGGAAAAGCCCATGGTCCATGTTGGTAAGTTTAAGAAAAACTGTAGAACCAAACTAAGCACTACATCTCCCAATGACAGTCTTTCTTGCCTTCTGCCTTTCTGCCAAACTTGCTACTTCTCCATTTCCATTTTCATTAACACTGTTACTTTTTAAGTAAGGCAGGGCTTTTTCTTAATACGAGATGTGTGCTAGGTTACAGACAATGAATTCTTCAGCTGGTACATTTTTCCTTTTTTGAAATACATTCTTGAGTTCAACAATATTTACTGGATGTCTATTATGTGCTAGGCACTGAGGATTCAGTAGGACATAAAACAAAGTCCCTACTCCCAAGAAGCCCTCATTCTAGTGGAAGGAAACAGGCAAGGAGCTTATAAAGCGGTGGGTAATATGCCATGTGTGATACGCACATGAAGCAACCTAAAGCCGCAGGTAAAGGGATCGTGGTCAGAGTGGCCTGCTATTTGAGATAGGGTGTGGAGGTAAAGCTTCATCTGGAAGGAGACATTTGAAGAGACCCGAAACAAATTTCAGGCAGAGGAAGCAGAAATTCAGAGACCTTGAAGCATTCTAGTATGGGTGGAGTGAGTGATGAAGAGAGGGAGTGGTAGGAGATGAAATCGGAGCAAGGTGGGACAATAGATCACATGGGAGTCTACAGACCCTTAGTAAGAACTTGGAATTTTTCTTCAAGTGAATTAAAAATAGAAGAGCAAATGAATAAATAGATAAAAATATTTTAAGTTTGCCTTATCTGATGTCAAATCATCAGTCTTTGATTAGGAAATATACCAGCACCTGAAAAACAGAATGTACTGAAAAGCCAATTATAAAAGGGCAAGTATATTGTTTTCTTAAATTATTCAAAGTAATTTCTAAATTTAAGACTAGCTGGTCTGAAATACTTTGACAAAGCCAACCTAAAAGTTAATAATAATGTTAAAAGAAAGTGAATTTTTACGCTTCTCATCTTTATACATATATTACATCCTTTAAAATTTAGATTTATAAGCTATAGATAACACAATATAATTAAATATAAACTATTTTTAGAATCTGTCATGATTACTATTGATTCAATATCATCTTATCTTAATATCAGTATAATAACATCAAATGAGATTTGGCACCTAACATTCATTAGTAAAAATATCGCATTTAAAGCAATGAGAATTTATTAAATATTGATGGCTTACCCAGCACATAATGATATGGCCATTACTGGGAGCTGGTGGTAAATGTCTTCCCTACTGCACCAGGCAAAATTCTAAAATGCACTCCTAAGATTTCTTGTTTCAGTCCCCGGACTGTGAATATTATGAGATATCATGTCTGTGATTATGCTACGTACATGACAAAAGGGATTTTGCAGATGTAATTAAGGTTACTATTAGGCTGACTCTGAGTTCATCAAAAAGGAGATTGTCAGGGTCGACCTAACCTAATCAAATTTCCTTTAAAAGCACAGGTTTTTCTACGTGGTAGCAGTAAGGACAGTCAGACTTAAAACATGAAAATGATTTGACATGCTATTCCTGGCTTGAAAATGAAGGGCATCACATGGAAAAAAAACTGAGACTGGCCTCTAGGAGCTGAAAGAAACCCCTGGTAGGCAGACAGCAAGAATACAGGGACTTCAGGCCCACAGCTGCAAGCAATTCTGCCAATACTAAGAATGACTTACAAGAGGATCCTGAACTCCAGATACCTTGATTTCAGCCTTGGGAGACTGAGCAGAGAACTCGGTTATGCCATGCCCAGACTGCTGACCTACAGCACCTGTGAACTGTTAAATGGGTATTGTTTTAAGCTGCTATTCTCCTGAAAATTAGTTACAAAGCAGTAGAAAACTAATGACTCTACCTTGAAGAACATATTTATGGTGTAGTTGGAAATATAAAAAGAAGCTAGCAGTAAATTTAGGTGAACCTAATCAAAGACTTTATTTAGGGTAGTGGTCTGTTAGCTAGGAGGGCAGCTGTCTAAGCTGCCAAAACAAAGAGATAAAAAAAAAAAATACAGCAGATAAAACTAATGAGAAATTCATTCCCTTCTTTCAAAGCCATAGAGGGTGAGGCAACTCTCAGTTAATAAAACACTTCCCACTCTCCATGGGTGCCTTCTGACCCTTAGTCCAGGACAGCTATCCTTTTTTTTTTTTTTAACTTTAGTTAGATAAAATTGATATGCAGCATTATAAGAACTATACCAAATTTCAGCAATTTTGTCCTCCTAGCTTAGTGGCATGTTTACTTTTATATTTCAATTTATCTATTTTCTATAAAGTTGTTTCATTATAAATTTATTAAAGCAATTTCTTCTTAGCTAAGATAAATCTACTTTTCATGGATACTAAGTGCTCTGAAGGTTTATATTAATATTTATTCTTGAGATAGCAATATATCTTTTAAAATTACCTGTATGTTAACAGATATAAAGGTTTTTTTTTGTTTTTTTTTTTTTTTTTTGGTCTGAGCTGATTTACAAGTATTTACAGAATAGCAGCGTATCTTTCCTGAGTTATTTTAACCTTCCCTCACACCCTCATTTCCATTTAGAAATGTGACAATTGATTTTTACTTCATTCAAATGATTGCTGCCTAGAGAATTAATGAATATATTTTTCAAATGCGAATCTTTTAGTGAAATGAAAGTGCTCTTTAGCTATTCTACTCATTGCATGTCATAAAGATATTTTTTGGACGTAGATTTTTTAAAACAACTTGGCATCTGATAATTCCATATGTTAATGTATTTGGTTCTCCAGCTTCTAGACTTACTAAGGGAAATTATTTAACATTTGATTAAGTCCAATGGTGCAGTGTTTTTAAGGAGTATTTTCCAGAAAAAATTGAAACAACCTGGGCAATCTAAAAGGAAAGAGAATGAAGGCCTCTTTTCTCTCTTTCTTTAATTTAGACCCTGTATTAGTTTTCTATTACAGTGTGACAAATTAACATAAACACAAGTAGCTTAAAATAAGACACATTTTTTTATCTCATGGTCTCCTGGGCCAGGCTTGGTTTCACTGGGAGCTCTGCTCAGGGTCTCACAAGTTTGCAATCAAGGTGCCAGCTGGGCTCAGTTCTCATCTGGACCTTGGGATCTATTCCCAAGCTCATTCAGGTTGTTTGAGGAATTCAAACAGCTGTAAGATAGAAGCCTGTAGCTTCTAGAGGCCATTCCTCTCCATTTTCAGTTCACAACATGACTGTTTGCTTCTTTAAGACCAGAAAGAGGATCTTTCTATCTTGAGAGCACCAATTCCTTAAAGGACTCATCTGATTAGGCCAGCCCCACGAAAAATCATTCCCCTTTTAACTCAAAGCCAATTGATTAGAGATATTCACTACATTTGCAAGCATCCCTATACTTCTGCTATAAGACATAATATAGCAAAATCATAGGAGTGACAACCCATCCTATTCACAGATTCCACCAATACTAAATAAAGGGGAGAGATTAATACAAGGGCATGGATCATTAGCGGTCAATTTAGAATTCTGCCTATACCACAGGTCCTATTTTATTTAACCAGTTTCTTACATCTTATTTTCCAGACCTCACCACAAGCTCTTCAAGTAGAAGCCCAAGGCACAGATAAATCATAGAACTGCCAACTCTGAGGCCCTCCTTGGCATGGCTGAGTCTCTCTCCCAGGGACTTCCCACATTACTTTTCTTACCATTTCTCCTACAGTTGTGCTGGAATTCTTAAATGTAGTGTCTGTAATGTTGTCTTCACAGGCTGTAAACCAGATTTGACCATCCGCCCAAAAGCATAAGACCTAATTACATCAAAAGCATAAGACCTAATTACATCAAAAGCATAAAAGAAATAGCCTCAAATCTGAAATCTATAAAGTGAGAGCATATGTATCATTAAGCACATTCCTTATTTTCTTGTAAAAAGTTAAAATATAATCTTGTTCAGTTTTCTCTATTACTGATACTTTACATTAACGTATTTCAAGAGCAATAAATATCCATTTAAGATGTTTTGTCCTTTCACCCTATTGATTTTTTGGTACATGTGACAGAATAAAAGGAGAAACCTAGTGACTTCCTCTGACATCTATTATTCATAACAGTAAAGAGTATTTTTGCTTCTCAACATTATTGAATCAGAATAGTGAAACCAAAATCAGTACAAATGAACTTCAAATAATTTTAAATACTCTGAGATACTAATTGTTTCCTATAGCTTCCTATTCTTAAAAGACAAAAACTCTAAAGCTGAATGCCAGACCCATAGAATACCTAATACTTTAAAATATCTAATACATTAAAAATGCAAAAAAGAAAAAAAGTCCTGTAGCTCCCATTTAGAAATATTCACTAATCTCATCAACATTTTAGTTAATTTCATGCTGATAATATTACTGTTGTTGAGGATAAAGGTAGATGATCAGAAGGCTAACTCTGTGCCCTATTGTAAAGTCATGTGTAGAATCTCATTTAAGCTCTAGAACAAGCCTATAAGACCGATGCACATGTCATCCCCATTTTACAAATGAGGCTGAGCTTAGTTAGTTATTCAGTGACGTGCTTCTGGTCTCTCTGATGCCCAGCCTATGCTTATGCTGTAACACATGCAATTGGTGTCCACATCCTAGCTGCACTCTGTTTCCCTAAACACCATTGCTATATCAAGCTCTTGGAACTTTCTGTGGTTACAGGAGCATGCATGGCCCACATATAGGACAGGCCACAGGTGCCACACCTTTGGGAGTAGACCTTAGCAAATGGCAAATGGGAATTGCTAAATAAATAACCCATCTTTTTGGCCTCACTGGGACTTGTTGGGGAATTCTACACCATGTCTCAGAGTACCCAGAAGTAACCTACTTCTTTGCTCACTCTGTACTGACCCCCTTCCCTTCCCTGTCTCACCTCACCCTTATCTTTACTTTCTGGGATTATCCACCAAAGAAACTCAAATCCTTGTCTCAGTCTAAAAAACATGGTCTTTTCTTCTATGACAGACTGCTAATAAGATACGATCTTTAAAAAATTGACTGAAGTTTGAGAATTTTGAAATTTGAACACACTTTTTGGGAAAGCAATTAATTTTCATTATTCTTATAATTTATACCCACAGATTTTCTTTAACAGAGAAAAAACAAAGCTTTGTCCATTCTTTTCTATATATAACCAGGAATTACTCTCCAAAAACATCTTTTAATAGGTAATACATTCTCAAAATAAAAAGCTTTATATGCAATTTTGTAGTTATTGTCTCTAAATATATTTTGGTACAGAACCATAATCCTTTAAATTTCTAAACAATTCAGCAGTCTACATGTTTTAAATGTTTCTGAATAACAAATCGGTCATTCTTCGACTATGAAGAAAATTTTATTTTTGGCCATATTGTAGAACATCTACACATGTTCATATTGAACCAACTCCATGCTTAAGAGAAAGGTAAGACAAATAAATAGCTGGGCATAATAAATGATAAACTACATGCTGTGATGATAGAGGGTGAGTGTTCTTTTCTCCAGAACCATTTTCTTTTCACATTTTAAGGTTGACAGGCTTAGAACCATGAATTTATGTTTCAAATAATTGTAAAGATCGAGGATGCTTCTCTTTGCTCAAGAGAGGATCTGCTTACATTAGAAAGATAATCTCTTTTTCTCTCAAGAATGGAGGACACCATGCAATATATATATGCCTTACTGTTGAACTGTACACCTAAAACTGGATTTCATTAACCAATGTAACCATAAAAAAATTGATAAAAACAAAAATATAAACAAAATTAAAACTCAAAAACGCAAATAAATAAATAGATAGATAGGTAAGTAAATAAATAAATACATAGAAGAACAAAGGAGAGGCTGCTGTGATGCAGATCCCATAGAAGCTACAAATTGCATTGCATAATTTGAGGATTCCTCTCCTTAAGTACAGACTTCCTGTATGTACAGCTGTATATATAGCTGTGTGTATTTGCTCTCATTGCATCTCCCTAAAGGGGGATAGTGGGGCATGGAAAACCAACCCTTTAAGTAAAAATGTCAGGTCTTTGATTTAGAAAATTTGTGTTTACTATTAGGGTAAAATAAATAAATACAGATATTAAAACATCAACAACATGTTCTTAAGAGTAAATATTTAAATTGGCCTATGAGGGGCCTTTTCATTTGTTAAAAAAAAAATTGCAATAAATTTCTAATACACACTGATAACTAAATTGATGAAAATGTTTTATTTCTATAATTCTTGGAGGATCCACAGAGACAGCCTGCTTCATTCTATAAAAATATATATATAAAGAGCCACCTCAAAATGGAGTTGGAGCTGTTATCCATAGGAACTGCCTTACCCATCTTCCTCCTCAAACCTTTGGAATGTTAAAACTGGACAAAATCACTTATGGACTGGGCCTAAAGCAGCACTGTACTTCAAACAACTACTTGCAAAGCCAACAGAAAAGCAGACATTATAACTGAAAATTAGAGACTCCCTTTAGAATTAGCAGCACTATGTTAGCTTATCTGCCTCTATAGAAATCTCTTTTATTCATGTAATCAATCCCCTTCCCTTTTTCATAAATAGCCTTTACCTTCACCTTCTCATGGGAACACTATTTGAGTTTGTGCCTGAATCAGTGCTTCTAGAATTGCTATTCTTTTGGACCTTAAATGAACACTCGTTGCTTCTTACTCTGGTCTTTCATTTTTAGGTTAAATAAGAACATCAAAGTCAAGCAGACATCAGCCTCTAGATCAAGGAACAATACAAGAACAAACAACCAAGATTATTTGTGTTTCCCTAACCTTCTCCCAGACTTGGGACAATTTGAACTCAAATTCAGAGCTCTCTCATGTCAAAGTCCAATGCCATTTTGAAAGGACTCTTGTTCTGTGGTTTTAGGGCACCTTGCCATCTAATGTTAGGCCTAGGAGAAGTGAAATGGGCCTGAGTGAAACTGGAGGGAGAGTCTAGAAGACATCAGGGAGCCTCGAATAGCTTCACAGAGAATGTTTTAGATCTGGAGAGTGTTGTGGTCTCTGTGTTTGAGATGTTCCATGTGACTGTCTGCTGTGTCACTGAAGAGTGATCAAAACACCTAGAAAAAAAAGCCTAGGGTGAATGAATAATCATCACTGAAGTCTTGTGGTTTGCCCTAGGAGGATTTTTTTTGCATATGGCTTTATGACTATAATTTCATTTGCTTATTAGCTAAAATTATATATAGCAATTGGTGAGGTGATTTTCTGATTTGTCTATGACTGTGATTATTTGTGTGTATGTGTGTGTTAATATGGCCAGTGAGATTCTTTAGACATTTACATCCTCAGTTCTCAAACTTTACCATATATCAGAATTACCTAGATGTTTTCTTAAAATATGGATTGATGAGCCCATACCCAGAGGGAGCTCAAGAATTTGCAAGTTCCAAAGTGATTCTGATGCTGCTGGTCTAGGGACCAAACTGAGAATCATTGCACTATATCTACATCTACCCATTTTTTTAAGAGCATCTTTAAAAATTATGAATGACCGCTCATGTTACAAGAACATCTGTTAAACAAGTATACATTGAAAACAGAAGAAAAAAAGAATCTCTTTGCTAATTTCAGAAGTTGAAAGAGACAGGGATACTTTTCCTACAGAGAGTGAACTGAAGATACAGCTCTAATTTTCAAAAGAACAAACTATTGAGCAAGATAACTTTACCACCGAGGGCCAAAGAGCTATCCCCTAAACCATGTTAAGGCAGATTTTTTTTTTTTCAAGGTACCTTTGGCTGCCTCTAGAGGGAAATCAACCAACCAGACTGTATAGTCTCTAACTTAATAGAGCTCATACTGGTCTTGAGATTAATAAGTGCACATAAATTTAGATTAAGGAGTCTCAAACTCCCTTCTCTCACATAAATAGGAAAAAAATGCTCAAAGGGAATGTTAGTTTTATTTAATAAGTGTCTTGGTTACCAAGATAAAGCAAAGAACAGAAGATATGCTAATGGCCCACCTTTAAGATAATATTTTGTCTTAAGACTTTAACCCAAGAGTTAAGGATTGTCAGTATTACCTGGTAAATAAATGTTGAGTAACTGTAAAAAATTCTTCAAATTGACTTAAATACTTTTAATACTCCTGGTCACAGTGAATACTTAAATCCCTTAATTATTTCATATACACATGTGTACATTTAATATACATACATAGTGAGGTAATTTAAAACTATCTTTTGCAAATAATCAGACCAGGTGTTGCCAGGGGACAGAAGTATAGAGAGAATGAACCACAAAAGATTGTGAGGGAATTTTTTGAGTCGATGGAAATGTTTTATATTTTGATTTAGGTGGTAGTCATGACTGTATACGTCTGTCAAACTTATTAAACTGTAGTTTTACCGTGTGTAAATAAAACCTCAGTAAACTTAAGTTGAAAAAAAGTTTTTAATTAAAGTATTTTTAAAGAAGTTTGTGTATTATAGAGGACTGGTAGTTCAGAAAGAAAAATTGTCATTGCGTATGGAGTCTGTTCTCAACACAAGATAGTAAAAAATTTATTTGGTTTCTGCATAGATGGAAGAAAGTTTTACCTCACTTGAACCAAACACATATTTTTAAAAGCGTCTGTTTTTAGGTATTTTATGACCATGGTGAGTTATTATTTTTTTAAATAAAAAGAGTAAAAAGGGCTCACCATATGTCTAGACAGCCTAAAATCACTATACTATTTGATGTTTTACCTTTGTTATGGTTGCTATAAAGTGTTACTTTGGTTAATAACATAGGCAAGTTGTAGCTACTTCTTGTCCTTGAGCACCTGTGTGCTTGTCTTGAAATTTTTAGTTTGCTCTTCTCCAAGATCAATCAGGCTCTAAATTTGGGCTAATAAAATTGACAGGGTGTTTTTCATACTCAAAGCAACTTTGATCCTTCTGCACCAACTGACAGGTAGCACCACGGACTTGCTCCCTTACCTTAAAACCCTTCCTGTGGCTCTCAAGAGAAGGAGGCTCTTGACAGAATTAGGCATAAATGAAATGTCCCCATTTTTCTTAATTTTCTCAATACTTGTCCCACTGCAGGGAAAATGAGGCATGATTTTTGGTGCATGCTCTATAGTATTGATTGTAATTTGGAGATTTGCAAACATCTTCACTGTCCATAATATATTTTTCCCTCAGGGTAAACATCACCTATTACAATTACGCACTTCCAAAAGGCCATTCTACCTTCTTCTATTCTGGTATCATTGGTTTCTAAACTAAATTAACCAGAAACATTCAGTCTATCATTAGCAAGTGGCCTCAGTCCTCCCTTTATGCTTGCCTAAATGTTCCTACTATTAGCTACAGACCAGACAGACTTCTGTCTTCTGAAAAAGTTTCAAAGAAAATCAGTCTCAGACCTTGGTAGAAAAGACTGTCGAGGCTGCTAAGATAAACTCATGGGTGCAGGTTTCCAAATGTAAGTTGGGATTGTCACCCTGAGTGAATTCCTCACCGACTGTGCCAAGGGACTTACAAGTTGGAATTTCCAGAATTATTTTGGTCCAAAGACAGATGACTTTGTCAAAGCAGACTACTAACCCAAGTTAACATTAAAAAAGGACCTTGTGAGAGACATCTTTAATTGTAGTTATTTGTTTTAGAGTACTGTTGGTATTATTTTTAATGGTTTATTATATGATAAGCACATGATAAAACCTCTTGAGTCCCTTCTGCTCCTTCTCTAACCCCAAACTTCGAAGATGCAACTAGCGCTAATTAAAATGAATTCTCTATCTTAAAATAATCTTAATCAATGGGCCTACAAGCTTACATAGGTTTGGCTATATCGAACAGTTGTACCAAAACTGTGAAACCATTCCTAACTGCTGTACTATGACAGTTGACCTTTCAAAATGTATAGAAAGGCTAATTTTGTATATGTCATATGATCTAATTTCAGGAAACATGAATTTGGTAGTTCTGCACAGGTTATTCTCCGCTGTTAGACAGCTGTTACATACAGTAAACGTTTTATAGAATGACTGGACTACTAATGACTGATGAAGCAAAGGGGCAGAGAATGCAGGAAGAGCAGGAACCATACCTCCTGCTGTCTAGTGGTGGATAATTGCTTAGCCGATGCTAACACCAGTGTGATATTTATCTCAGTCGTTATGCCTTTCTGGGCACTACTGACAGGTATTTTTATGATCACATTGTGTAGGCTTACAGAACACAGCTAACCATCAACTCCAAGGCCTGTGTATGTTGGCCAGGGCGGTTAGGCCAAAGTTAAAGCAAAAACAGAGAAAGTGGGGGCACTTACAAAGAGGGAGGGAGTTTGTTCACATAAACTTCTATACACTGTCCTTCTTCTCTTTCTTCTTCCTATGAGGATAATACATCCAAATCCAGAACACACAAAATTCTCCTTATGCTTACACAAAGAAGGAGCGTATCTTTTAAGATGTCTAAATATGGAAAATCATGATAACAACTAATTAACATCAGGTGAATTTAAGGACAACATCTAATAAATGGAACTCAGACATGAACTTCTAAATAGTTAAGCTTAAAACCATCTTTTGTTAGCAGAGATGCTGAATTAAATTATACTTATTCTAAAATGAGTTCATCTGTAATCAAATCATGTCTCTAAAAAGCCACCACTGGAAAAATCTAAAAGAAATATGATATGTATTGTTCGACCTTGTCTATAAACTGCTAGGACAGTGTCAGATATTGTACACAGTGACTTTCCTGGGTCTTTTTACTTTTCATGGCAATGTAGCTACTTGAAAAGGTTCCATAGAAATTTGTCCTTTTTCCCATCTAAATATAATTAAGCAAAGCAAATCTGGAACCATAAGAGTAGAAGAAATAGCACACTTAAATATTATTTAATTAGGTGTGCTATGACTGCATTTCCTACGTGGAAACATCGTCTCTTCAGAACTAACTGGTATCACACCTGCTCTATGGCTTAAGGAGTCCCAGATTTACATTTGCTAAAGATTGGCTCCTCTGAGTAAACCTTGGGAGTTTTGAAGATACACCTCCATGCATATAGTGCAGCCTAGTGAAGAGCCACTGCACTCTTTGCTTCTGGCTCAGAAAAAAGTGTAAAGATTAGTATAAAAATCTTTCTATGAAAATGGTGCAGTCTTGGAGTCTTTTACAAAATTTCTGGATAGAAATTAATTTTTAGGGTTTAGAAATTGTATAATGTCTACTTAAATTAAGGGAATCTTTGTGTGTCAATAAGTGATGTTTTTACATCTATTAAAATAAAGAAATAAAAATACAACATATATTGTATATATAATATATTCACACACAAATTACACATAAACTTCTGCAGAATAATATATATGTATATATTATATGTATTTATATAGAAAGCTTAAGATCATACATTAGCAGCTTAAGACTGAGAAATAGTTATCATTAAAACTGAATCACTATGATTTTAAAAAGTTTTTTTTTCTCTCCTAATGGTATGAAACTGCTAAAAAGGAATAACATTAACAATATACGTAAATTGTGTCTGTATTGGGTAAAACAAACCTCTATCTGATTTCACCATCTGTAAGAAATGCAAAAAAGAACTGACTGGCTACACCTTCAATTCAGGATTTTAGCATAAAATGCAACATGAGAGACCTTTTCTTGAACAAAACAGCTCTTTAAAGGCTGTGTAAACTTAAAGGAGGGGCTGCCAAGAAGAGTAGCTCAAACCTGCTCAGAAACAAACCTTTCTCTAATAATGTAAGTTGCATTCTCCTTCTGGGAAAAAAAGGGAACATTCATAATGTTTAATTTTCTGACCAACTTAATGGAATAAAGCTTTTTCTTCTAGGAAGCATCAGTATATACTATGTCTCTGAAACTGGGACCCTTTTGAGAATGAAATGGAGCACTATTAATTATGCCGTCAATAGGTAAACAAACAAACAAACAAACAAAAAACCAGAACTACTGTAGCAAACCAGGATATATGGCCATCTTGCCATAGAGGAAATTCCCAGAGGTCAAAACCAAAGGGACCCTAAACACCAAACAGTGAGAGAATGTACTAGGATGGCAGCTGCTCTTAAGGCCAATCCTGTTTAGATCAGAGGAAAGAAGCATAAATGTTAAATATCATACCTGATGCTTAATATGCACTAGAAATATTACCATGCCTTACCCACTCAGAGAATAACTAAGAGCTTTCTTTCATAAATTACATTCTAATGACAGAATTGTTGCCAGGCTCTCCAAAGCTTGAAAGGGGCTTTGTTTATTACTTAGAATACAGAATATATCTGAGTTTTATCAAGCTGAATTTATTTTTTGAAAAAAAAAAAAAGTTTCTGATTCATTTTCTCAGATCTGGCTGTTTTTATAATTGATAAAATTTCTCAAATACCGAGGTGTTACTAAACTGTGAGAAAAGCGAGGCTTGTCAGGGGGGTAACCTTCAGGGGGGTAACCTTCTAAATCTCTTCTCGGGCCTTGGGTTTCTATAATTCTTACTCCAACCTGAAAACATTGTTCTCAAAACACTTGGAAACTTTCCTTTAGCACTTACACATCAGATTCGCAGAGTTGACAGCAGGAGTCTTGGAGTGACTGAAATTAATTTTACTCAACACACGGATTTTTAACACTGTTATAAATAGAATCCATCTCCATCCTATTGTCCTATATGCATATCAATTATGTGTATATGAATTCACAAATCTAAAGTGATCCAGTACTAACTACACAATCATTGCTGAAACATGTTATTCATAGGTGGGTCTAAGATCATTTTTAATCAGTCCCAAACTTAACTCAGGTTGTTTCCTCTGTTTAAATTTCTCGTATCTATCCAAAAGAAGTTTCATGAATGCTGAACAAGTCAGTCAAATAGTGAAGCTAGATGGGAGTTTGCATTTTAAACACTTTGAGATATTCTTCACTCTGAAAAGTAATATTTTTCTCTCATTTTTCTTAAGAACGTGACCCTTCATTTACCTTAAAACATTCCTATTTTTGGCAGAGACATCTATAGAGAATAAAGTACTCCTTTAAGAAGGACCCTTGTGCATATACAGTGCATCCAGACTCAAAATTGTGGGACAAAATTGGGCACGCCTTGTCCTCACTCAGATAATTGACATCATATTTTGTCAGAGTTTACATGACGTTTTCTCATGATTACTTTTACTTTATGCGTTATGACACAAATCCCACAGAAATGATGTACCTTTTTCAGTGTACCATACCAGGAGATCCATAATGTCTGTCTCATTACTGCTGATGTACCTTTGATCACTTGCTAAAGGTGGTGTCTCCCTTTCTTCTACTGTTCTTATTTTCTTCTTTGTGATTCATATGTATCTTGTTGGGAAATTCTTTGAAATGATGCAAATATCCCGTTTCTCATCATAATTTTACACCCACAGATTTAGCATCAGTTAATGATTTTTGCCTGCAACAATTATCACTGTGTTGTTTGTTAAAAGGGAATTTTCTATTTCTATTTTCCTTTCTATATTTGTTCATTGGAATTCTACAATAAGGAAAAGCTGTGACTTCTCCCATGCTTATTAATTATTCAATTATTACTCATAGTTATTTATATTATTCTGTGGGTTATAATCTATTATTGACATTATTTATTTTATTGCAGAAATTGTTCCAGCTTTGGTCATTAGGAGCTCTTTTACGTTAGTTCCTATGTCATTTTGATATTCTGTTGTCAATGTTTGAGGACGTCCTCACTTTCTGGCACTGCAACATGTTCCAGGCTCATCTCTGTATTCTGCTGCCCTGGATACGCAATCAACCGTTTCTCCAGGAGCCCTGCTTTTCTACAGCAAAATGGTGGCTGTTGTTCCCACTGCTATCCAGTCCTTTCCACACAGGAGTCCTGCTTTTATTGGGGAAATTATATTTAGAAACCAAGATCTGGGCCTAAGGTGTGTTGATTACTACTCTGTGATTACACCTTTGTGATTGCTTCTAGGCCCTTTCAGCACAGATTTAGGAAACACATGTACACACATACACACTCATCTATCCATTTCAATTGTTAACTACCTATTAAAAACTGTTAGTTCATATTGATACCTCTTAAACACCATGGTTCATTCTGCTTCTGCTGTTGTATATTTGTAAATTCTTTCTCTAACAGTAAAAACCTGGCTCTCATTATCTACACATTAAGTAGTTTCAGAATTGATACTCATGCTGTAGAATACATTCCTTACTTATAGTTATTTTTGTCTTGAGTTTTATAATGTATAATCCAAATACCATTTTACATAATCACTTCAATAAGTTGTTTTATTTCCCATCTCCCTGAGGTGTGGATATAATTATATTCCACTTTGGGTTCCACCTCCCCACATCCTGGTTAATATTTATTTGTTTGTTCATTTCCTTCCTTTCTTCCTCCCTTCCTTCCTTCCTTCCTTCCTTCCTTCCTTCCTTCCTTCCTTCCTTCCTTCCTTCCTTCCTTTCATTCATTCATAACAGGGTTGAAATATTGTCACAGCAAAGAGTTAGAATTATACAAGGTTTGCTCAGAGAAATGCCACTTCCTCCTCCTTCCTCTTTACATTCTCATCCCTCATTTTTGGCACCTGTTCTTAGCACATTATGTATGTTACCAATCATTAATTTCTGGAGTTTACTTTTAATATATATTTTTGATCCAATAAGAAGATAATGCAAAATTTCTAAACTCCTTTCTCTTTCATATGAAACATTCCATACTGTCACTCTTTGCACTTTGCCTTTTCACTTAATAATTTATCTTGTAACTCTTTCCATATCAATTTCTAGAGATTTTCCTTTTTCTTTATTTTACCACTGCAGAGTATTTCATATGAAGATGTACCTTGGTTTATTTAGCCACCTTTCCTATTTATGGTATTCTATAATTATAAACAACGATGCAGTAAGTAATGTGCATCTGTATTTACTATTGTTGGGAGGGCAAACTATGACTAAAAGTTTGATCTCCCAATGTATTATTCAATTCTGTTTTATTTTTTCAATTCTTTTTAGATCAAATGATGTGATATAATTGAATTAAGAGTGTTCTATAAACTATAAATGTAATATAAACATAGCAAAATAAAACAATTTTGTTAACAGCATTATTTTCTCTCTCTAATTGTAACTTCTTTTGAGACAAGCAGTTCAATTCAATAAACATTTGTTCTCAGTTACTAAATCCGATGGTTAATTTTGAAAATTTACCCATGCGTTTAAATTCTAACATTTCCATCACACTTTCACTCATTAAGAATGTTTTGAAATTTATTCATTTTTACTTAAAAACTAAATCCACTGTTTGTATAGTTTCTCGTCTTAAAAAGACATATTAGATTATTTTTCTATTTTATTCTTGTAGAGACAGAAGATAAAAAATTACAAACTATAGTCTTAATTCAGTTCTTTCCAGTCCCAAAGTATGGATGTCAATAGGGTAGGAGGAGAAAAACAACGTTCATGTAATGCCAGGTGCACTTACCAGGTTCTCTGACAATGAGTTAGGAGCTTGGGGACTCTCCTTCCTAGTGGGAGGAGTTATACCAAATTCAGTTTCCTCTGGAATTATGGGACTTCAGGGCCCTCAGTTCTCCACATCCTGAATAGTGGATATTTTGAAACGTACAAAGGATGCTATATGGTCTGTTTAGGGTCTGCATCTGGTCCTGCTTCTAACCTGGATTCAAGGACTCCCTAAAGTAGCCCAGGCTAGTTCATTAGGAAATTGCTGGGAGACCTAGATCCCAGGAACTATAAAGAGTATTTGTCTTGTCTTTTCCTTCATTATGGCCTACAAAGACTGTTTAATCTACCATGAGACTACTGTCAGGTCCAACCAAGCCTCACAAAACCACTTATTGAAATCGCCAAAGTTTTGGTAAGATACTAGCTCTGGTTCTGCAATTTTAGCAGATTCAACTAAGTAAATCAATGCAAAAAAAAAAAGAATGTCAGGTCTGCCAAAAGGTGACTTCTGATATGGCTTCGAATATGTGCTTCACCTACTTAACTGATTGTGTCACTAACTATATATAATGCAGGCTCCAATTTGTCAGCAGATTAGTAGAGACTTTGCTGTCTGAATTGGGCTAGTTCAGAGCTTTTGAACTTGTATCATAACCTCTTCCTCCACAGTCACAGAGTCAGATAATGTTTCAAACCACATTGTTGAACCCGACCTTCTAAAAATTATAATATTATAGTAATTTCTTTAACTTAACCATAAGAAAAACAAATTTTGACAGAAACACACAGAATCTACTTCCAAGTGAGTTGTTCTTATGATCTTACCTCCTCGATCTCGGGCAGCTAAACTTTGACCCCTTCTTAATGTAATATCCAATTGGTACATTCCGGGATCAGCCAAAGGGACATCTGCATTACTGGTTCCAGAAGTATTTATTTTCTGGAAAAAAGAAATATACAAAATACTAAATTTATTATCTCTCTTCTATTTCTTCCAATGGGAGACCATATACAGCTTAACACAAACTATAAGAATTAGTCAATAAAATAAATCATCTTATAAATTCACACATCATAATCACCTGGTTCTCTAAAAGTTTTGAAATTCATAAAATTCTTTAGACTCAAAATAAAAACATGGTGATATAGGAATTCATGTTTTAACTCAGAAATAACAAATGTAATATAAAAAAAACATTTCCCATAGATAGCCCCAGATAGTTCAACTGAGAAAGGCTAACATAGTGCCTGAAGTAAAAATACAATCAATGATGAATAAATAATAAAGCTATGCAAGAGCCATTGATTTCCACATAACTCAGTTGAAAATTAAAATGATTTATTTAGGTGACTTTGTTGACTCCATCTAAGCAAAAGGATTACATATTTTTATTTTAGCCCCAACATAAAATATGATATAATTATACAGAAATCAATTCACATAACATTTCGACAATATTTGCAAGAAATATATTAGCAGTGGGATTAAATTTCTAATCCTGCTTTCTATGAATAAAAGTGCACAAGCTACTTCTAGAACTTAAAATCTTTTTAAGACTACCTCTACAGAATATCTTTAGTAGTAATATATCTCTTAATTTACTAGGCATTGAGTTACAAATGCACTTGAAGAGAAATAACTATATTAAAACAACACAAAAGAAACATAATAAAAATTGTACAGGTCATAGTTTCTACTTTTAAATATAAATATATCAGGAACATTTAAATATATCAGGAACATTTGCTTCATATGTTTGAGATGATTTAAATTTTTTATAGTTCTTTTTTTACAATTCAAAAAGAAATGTTCTTTTGCTTTGGAATAGTGTGCCTGGATAAGGTAAAATATTATACACCAGTCCGGCTCTTTTAGTTCTATAATGTACATGAAATAGAGCTATAAAGCAACATTTTTTGAGGTTTAAAGACCAAGGTAAGAAGCTTTCCTATAGGAGCAATTATCATTTAAAATAAGAAGCAGCATGACTCTGACTGGTAACCCAAACTTATCATTTCTTTTTGGTAATAACAATAAAAAAAATTCACTTCTTCTCATGATGTTCCTGTTTCCATGTATGATAGCATCATCTTCTTAATTGCTCAGGCTAGAAATTGATAAGCTAGGCTTGATATCTTCACTTCCCTTCCTTCCATATCCAAATAGGTGTCAAATCTCATCTATTCCATTTCCATATTGCATCCCCAAATTACTTTTTCTTTTAACTCCTATTACCACTAATTTGGATCAGACTTCAAACAACAGAAGAATGAAAAGAAAAACGATTGCCTTGATCTTACCTCAAACATCCAGTTGCCCTACTTTCTTGGGGTTAACAAGTCTAACAATTTAGGATACATCCTTCTATACTTTTGAAGGTATTATACAACCAAATACACATACATAATAGTTTATTTTTTGTGGTTGAGTTTTCATTTTTTTTTTTGTTAACAAAGAGAGTATTATATTTTGTCTATTACTTCACAATTTATTTAACTTAAGAAAAAATATCATGAGCACTTTTCTAACCAACACATACAGATTTATGCAGTTTTTTTAGAGGTACATCATTTTCTACAGTGTGGGAATACCATAATTTCTTCAATCACTTCCCTGCTGATGAACATGAATTGGTTTCAGAATTTGCCGCTACAAGGACTTACACTTTTATTTCTTAGAACATGATTTTTTCAAAAAAAGGTTAAATAGTTCACACTCCTATTGAAAGTTACACAAGTGCTTAGTTTCCACATCCTGGCCAGAATATGACTTACTAATTTTGAAGTTGGAAGGCAAAAAATGTTATCTCCCTTTAATATACATTTCCAAATCTATGATAAGATATCTCAAAACTAGTATAAATGGCAAGAGAGTTAATAGCTGCTCCTGAGCCACACAGAAGATACCACCTGAAAAAGAGAAGCCAACCACAACCACGGTCTTCTAAACAATTTTCAAAAACAGTTTATATGCAAGTCTAACTAATAAGCAATATTTAATTTCAAATCCAGCAAACATTTAAGTTCCCAGTATGTTACAAGCCTTTCGTCAAGTTCTTTTGTATAATCGATTCCAAATGAACAAATCCATTTATAAATATTAAATTTAGATGGATTTACTACTTTTAAACAATGGAATAAAATCTACAGAAAAGGAGAAATCTTCTCCCTACCCTACATCCCCCTTTAGTGTTTTGATAGGTATCTTAAAGGCAGAAAAGTTTGAATGATCAGATATCTGTATTTTTTTATCCTCATTGCTCTTTTTAGTGCTCTTGAAGTTTAGAGTGAATAATTTATAGAGTACTTGATTTTATATTTAGAAATATACTATATGGGCAGGGTAAGACATTTTCAAAGGTAATTTTATCTATACTAGATTTTTTTGCTTTAGCTGTTTTATAATTTAATACTTTGTTAAGATAGAACTTCACGGGATTTACATTTATTGCTTTTTAAAACCTGAATAAGATTCCTCTCTGTGTGTCTCTGTGTATCACATTTTTTTGTCCATTCATCCAATGACAGGCATTTAGGTTGTATCCATATTTTAGCTATTGTGAATAATACTATTAATGAACATAAGAGTGCAGATCTCTCTCCAAGATACTGATTTCATATACTTAGGATATATGCGGCTTCTCCCTCTTGTTCTCCACATCTTCCTACCTACTCTTCAAGGTTGACTTCATTAGCACTTTATATCTTTCTTGTCTATTATCACATTCTATCATATATGTTATATTTGCCATTCTAGACTGTAAACTTTTAAAATCAGGAATAGAGTGTTTAAGGATCAAACTGAACATAAATTGTGATAGAGGCTATGAGGATAGAAAAATATCTTTAAGGGCACATGACCTAGCTGAATAGACACATACATGGGGATCTACAACAAAGTTGGCTACTCCATGGGAAGTTTGTTCACTCTCTCTTCTCCTGTGCCCAATATGGCATCTAATCTGCTTTAGCATCTTTCTTTCATGAGGCACCTAATATAACCTTAGAATTCTTGTCAATACAGTGTTCTAAGCTGTCATTACCAATTGATCAAAACTGGCACTTAAAATGAAACTCTGTCCACTCAACTGTTATAATTAAAGGCAAACTGTGCTATAAGGGAGTTATTAAGTCCTTAAGAGAGTTGGAAAGATCAGTTATTATGAGAGAAAAATCTGAGGTAGCCTCACAGAAATGACAATGGAGTAGGGTTGAAAATATGGGTAGGACTTTGACAAGTGAAGATTTGAAATAAGGGAGAATGGGAAAATCGATGTGAGTCCAATGGTGAGTATTCACCAGAGGGTGCATGCTGGAATGTGTGAGAAATAAGGGGGAAAGGATGATTGATGTACAGTGATACCAGTTCAGCCTGTGGGCATCAGGAAGCCATCGCTGGCTTTTGAAGAGAGAAATAATATAACCAGACCTAATTTAATAAACATTTATTGCCTATCTTTCATCTTTCCTGTTCTAGACTGTGCTTAGAGACGAACGAAACTAGGCCTTTTCTCTCTGCAGAACGGAAGAGAATAGAGAAATTCTGTACATATAGAAATTATTTCAAAGGTTTATAAAAGTCCAGTTTAAGTCACAAGGGTCTCATCTGGTCAGTGGTAATGGAAATAAAAGATGAATTTGAGAGATATTGAGGAGATTCAATCAGCTGAATTTGTCAACTGACAAAATGTGGGAGATACGGGAAATGGATGATGAGTCACTCAGAAGTTTGAACTGAGCTCCTGGAGAATAGTAATGTCAGTAGTAGAAAGCAGACATGAAAGGAGGGGCAAGTTCCAGGCCACCACTGAGTCAAGTTCCAAGGATATCCCCAACTCTATAAAAGGAGAAAGTAAAGAACTTAAGTGGACCTAGAGAGATATCTTTCCTCAGGCCCACTGAAATGATTCCAATAAGAAAACTGGTAGGCCAATTATGGAGTGGTACTAGAAATTCAATTTTTTTATTGTAAAGTATCTTTTTATAAATGTTTATTAAGTTCCCAAATGTAAAGATGTGTTAGGAAAGATGTATCTGAAGTGCTAGGCACACATGTAGCTCTAATACAAACTTTGTCATTTAATTAATTTATTTATATTTTTTAAAAGATTTTTTATTAAAATATAGCTAACATATAATATTGTATTAGTTTCAGGTATGCAACATAGTTATCAACATGTATATACTTAAAGAAGTGATCATAATAAGTCCAGTGACCACGTGACACCATACAATGCTATCACAGTATTATTGACTATGCTGCACACTACATCCCCATGACTTCAAACTTTATCATTTTAAATCTTTCATTTTTTCAAATTTGACATTTATTTAATGACTATTCTTAGAACTTCAGATAGACCTTCCTTTCCTTAAATAGTATGCCCCATGCTTAGATGTGTTGCTATTTTTTTTGAACCATTTTATTGAGATAAGATTGATATGTAAAAAGGTGCAAGTACTTAATTATATAACTCAATGAGTTTGAGGATAGGTATATGCTTGTGAATCAACACCACAGTCAAGGCGCAAACGCTGCAAACACCACAAACATATTTAACACTTCCTAAAGTTTCCTCTGGCTCCCTTTGTTATCATTATTGTCATTTTTGTGTGTGTGGTAGGAACACTTAACATGAGGTCTACCCTCTTAGAAAATCTTAAGTGTATAATACAGCATTGTTAGCTATGGGCACTATGCTGTGTAGTAGATCTCCAGAACTAATTCAACTTGCATAATTGAAACTCTGTACCATTACTTCTCTGTTTCCCCTTTCCCCAGCCTCTGGCAACCACCATTCCACACTCTGCTTCTATGAGTTTGACTATTTTAAACCCTACATATAAATGAGATGATAAAGTATTTGTCTTACTGTGTTTGGTTTATTTCACTTAGCATAATTTCCTCCAGATCCACTCATGTTGTTACGAATGACAAATTTTCCTTCTTTTTTAAGATTGAATAATATTTTATTGTATGTATATACCAAATTTTCTTTATCCATTCATCTATCAATAGACATTTAGGTTGTTTCCATATTGGAGTTATTGTAATTAATGTTGCAGTGAACATGGGAATACAGGTATCTCTTTGAGATCCTGATTTAAATTCCTTTGTGTAAATACTCAGAGTGGAATTGCTGGATTATGTGGGACCACAAAACACACCAAATAACCAAAGCAATCCTGAAAAAGAAGAACAAAGCTGGCGGCATCACACTTCTTAATTTCAAAATTTACTACAAAGCTATAGCAATTAAAATAGTATGGCATTGGCATAAAAACAGACACATAACCCAATGGAATAAAGAACCCAGAAATAAACACATGCACATATGGTCCACTAATCTTCTCTAAGGACACCAAGAATACAAAGTGGGAAAAGTCTTTTAATAAACAGCACGACTAAAACTGAATATCCATAGACAAAAAAAGGAAATTTGACCCTTATATTATATCATATACAAAAATCAACTCAAAATGGATTAAATACAAATTAAAGACCTGAAGTCATAAAACTAGAAAAAAAAAACATAGGGAAAAAGATCCTCAACATTGATCTTGGTAATGAATATTTGGATGTGACACTAAAAGCACAGGTAACTAAAGCAGAACTTGACTTAAGTGTGGCTACATCGAATTAAAATGCTTCTGCACCGCAGAGGAAACAATCAACAAAATGGAAAGACAACCTACAAAAGGGGAGAAACTATTTGTAAACAATATGCAAGATAAGGGGTTAATATCCAAAGTATATAAGGAATTCATATAATTGAAAAGCCAAAAAACAAAAAACAAACAGACAAAAAACCCAACAACTCCAAACAAACATTAAAAAATGGCAAAGGACCTGAAGAGATCTTTCTACAAAGAAGACATACAAATGGTCAACGGGTATATCAACGAGTACTCAGCATCACTAATCATCAAGGAAATGCAAATCAAATCCACAATGAGATATGATCTTATGCCTATTAGGATGGATAGCATTAAAAAATAAAAGGTAAATGGCTAGTGAGGATATGGAAAAGAGATAATCCTTGTATATCTTTGGTGGAAACGTGAAAAAAAAAAAAGGAAAAAAGCTCAAACTTTAAATTCAAAGTTCTTGACACAGTCAGAGGATTAGGGAGATTTCTATGACAACAAAGTTTTGGGCCTGCGGAAACCAAAAAGCAGATGTGATGTTTAAAGTTGTAAATTATAACATAAGTGAAATCATAACCTTAATAAGTCACCTATGAGAAAGTCAGAAAAAAACTGTAGAAGAGACAGAGTCTGAGAATTTTAAGGGAAGCATTTGCAAGAATTATCACAACCAGAGCACCCACGTCTTCTACTCCACCAAGCCAGCATTTTTGAAGTAGCCCTTCCTCTACTGTGCTTCCTCGAACTGCAGTAGTTACCATACATGATGTCAACTTTCCTCATGCCTAACCCTTCTTTTCCAGCCTTGAGGGCTTTGGCTAGGCACCAGGAACTCTGGGGCAGGGAGGACCTAGGTATCAGTAATTTTATTTACAGGTCCTAGATAATTCCAATATGCAGCGTAATTTGACCCATTGTGCTAATTATAAAAGCAGGTCTTTGAGAAATCTTATCCACAAAGAATTTCCAGACTTTTCTTATTTATGCCACAAAATACCTAGGGAATATATGTGGGAATCAATATGAGGGTCCTTGTGACATAGAGCTCTGATGTGTAGGAAACCTTTTTACCTAAGTGAAGAAAGCTTCCACCAGAATATATAATGGTTCTGATGAATTCAAACTTGAGATTTCCACCTGGCCCTTTTGAGATTTTCATTATAGGCAAAGTAGGGTTGCCTTTTTACCTAGGGTGGTTGACCTTATTATCAATAGGAAGTAGAGTTAGTGTAGCAGTGCACAGGGAGGAAGAAGTATATCTGCATTCTAGAAGATTTTCTTGGATGTTCCTAGTATTGTCATGCCCCGTTGATTGATTATAGATTGGTTAAGCTACTCCATATGTGTTTTATACAGTCAGGCCATGCTCAGTGCAGGTCTAACTTTGCCTATCAATAAAATCCACTTCAATTTAAAACTTCATAAAACCTGTTATATTTTCAACTTCTAAATTTAACAACCTTGTCAAAGATATCAAGAGGTATCATTGAGGGTTTCTACTTAATCATTACCAGTTTCTTAGTCATCTCTCCTAGTTTCTATGACATTGAAAAAACTTGCACAGTGAAATCTCCATCAAATGGAAATCAGAGGTTTTTAAAACCTAATTTTCAAAAATAGAACTCAAAAGCCAGAGATATTCAAAGTTCGACAAAACCCAGAGATCTACCTGTCAAAGGAACATCATGATTAGTTAGAGGTCAACTGACTAAATGACTTTAAAAACTGAAAGCACACAGAATGGTGAAAATCCATGGCAACTAATGGGCATACCTGACTAGGTATGCCAGCCATAGTGCCAGACCAATACGCAGTCCCACTTGAAAGACAGCTTATACTTGATTCTATGTAAACTTAATTTTCTTGTTCCTGTTCAGAACTGATTGGACTAGAGCTGTGTATCTGAAATAAGGGCAGACAAGGAATAGGCCAGTTGGTGATAGATTTTTATTTAGCGAAAGTGTTATTAGGCAAAGGTTTTACAAAAAATTAAATGTGGCTGCTAAAGCCAAAGTCACAATAGAGAACTGATGAGTCCATTATGGCTCATGTATAACCCCAATAGAGAGAAACAGGGGCTGTAATTAAGCAGAAGTATGGGGTGGAAAAAATACATATGGTAGAGGGTGGAGTGTGACTTTGTAGCAGGACATAGAGACAGACCAACTAACCAAAGCAGAATATGACAATGGCTGGGCAGGAGAGTGAAGATGTATGAACTCCCACTGTTGAAAGCCTGGAGTAACTTTGGGCCCTGAAGAGCTAGGTGCTCCAGGCTCTGAGATCTTGGATGTCTATGTGATTCCCATCACCTTCTTACCTCCTTTGACCTTGTATGAGACGTCTGGAAGGAGTCCTTGGCTCTTACAACAGAATAGAGCGAGAAACTAAAAGAGCAACAAGAAAAAGCAAAAGAAGCCTAAAAACAAGAAAGCAGACAGGTAACTCAGGAAACCCATTAGCAGTTGGTGGACACTGATATGGGAGAAAGTGAGCCACAGAACGAGGCTGCAGACAGATAGAAACTGCCCCATGCCTTCGACTTCTTCTTCTGCGGTACTGTGCTATTATCTCTGATAGTCACAGATGCCCCTGTGGTGCTAGCTCACTGCAGCTACACAGTGAGGGAAGCTTTGTGTTTTTATGATTATTTTCAGCAAGAACTGGGAAAACAGCTCATGGTTAGGGTACTTGTATAATTTATCATTAAAACTGGAATACTCTGGAGAGGGAAAGAGAGTACCATTAATAATTACATAGCATAAACAGGCATAAACAAAACTGTCTCCGGTAAACTGGGATGCATAGTTATAATACTTAATAAGTAAGCTTTCAGTTAACCAGAAAGATAAACTAAGCAGAAAAGACCAATCCTCTCTGGTCATATCAAAGCTTTACTATAGCTTGTTTTGGAACCAAACTACAACCCTGGGTTTAATTCTGGGATTTTGATTTTGCAATAGCTCAAACCAAACACAATGGGCCTATAAATTCTCAGGCCCACTAAATGGCAATATTTAACTGCTGCTGGAAGAAGTAGAAAATTTAGTACTTTCAGAGTGTCTTTTCTGGGACTCCCACAACACAAATTACTCACCCTTGGTTTGTCCGCTAAATTGACTGTTCTGTGCAGCATCACTTCATTACTGCCGGTAACCTTTCCACCTACACATACAGTATATAAAATAGCCCAAGCCAAAGGAAAGCAAATAAAATTCTCTTTTCTCAGTCCTTATGTACATGGATCATTCTCTTTTGGAATTAGACCCTGTAACCAGCCTTTGCGCTACAAGAGACAAATTCTGATGATGAAAGGGTAGGCATGATACCAACTAACTTCAGCCCAAATTACTTATCTCCTCTGCTGGGGTAATAGATACCTTAAAAAGGGCTCTTTCGATTATGAGATGAAATTTTAAAAGTACTTTGTAAATGTAGGAAATTATTTAAATGTTAAGTAGTTATTTGGGGGGCAGGTGATGAGGAGAACTGTTATATATAAGGAGCGAAACACAAAGACCTGTAAACAGGCCTAGTTGTACTAGTAAATTGCTCTGAGAAAGAAGAAAACTTTTTAAGCTCTAAGGGCCTCCTTTTCCTCTTCTTTAAAAGCACAGGCTTGTCAGAATTAAAGGAAATAATGTAATTTAAAGTGTTGTGTAAAGAGTCAAGTAATTTACAAATGCAAAGTAGGTTTCTCCTGCTTTTTTTCAAATTATAATATATATTATATATATACAAATTATAATATATATTATGTATATACTGCTGCTAGTGTTCACTGATAGTTAATCAGAGATTAGAAAGGAAATCATGCTAGGGCTGATGTTTCTGCTTTTAGTACTATTATATTACTTAATGATGTTATTCTTGCTATTTTATCAAAATAATATTTGTCAGACCTGAGAGAATTATAAGATTCTGTTTGTATTAACTTTTCTGACCTTTTGTCTTTTGGTGAGTTCCCAAACAAGCTCTTTCTTCCCCAAAGAAAACCAAACTACATTAAAAAGTGCAAAACTACCAGCAAAAAAAGAAAGCTAATGTCAAGAAGAAAAGACTTGTCAGAAAAAGACACGTACTATCTTTGCAAAACCTGGTAAAATAAGCTAAGAATTTTGGGGGAACAAAATAAATAACATAGTATTGGATTATAACTCAAAGTATAAAATAAATATTCATGATTCCATACTGATACAAATCAGATTTGAATAAATAATTAAACAAATAGAAAAACAAATGAGGGGAGAACAGACAAGTCTAGGCTACAGAAGAACTCAAAGTAAATGATAGTTCATGGAGATACTGCTCATCAAGGAGGTTGAGCAAACTCCCCACCTCTTAAAGTGGGGGCTGTACATAGTGACTTCCTTCCAAAGAGGACAGTATGGGGGAACCTGACCAAAGCTACCTTAACCAGGTGATCAAGGTTAAAATCAATGCTGATCGTGTTGACAGTGTTCCCTTGATAGTTTGTCATGAGAATGGCACTTTCCTTCTGTGGTCTCCCTTCGAAAACACATAACCTCTGCCTAACCATGAGAAAAACATCAGAAAACCCAAATTAAAGGACATTTTATAAAATATCTGCCCAGTACTAAAAACTGTCAAGGTCATCAAAAACAAGGAAAGTCTGAAAATCTGTTATATCCATGAGAAGCCTAAGGAGACATGAAAACTAAATGAAATGTGGTATCCTGATGACATCCTGGAACATCCAAAAGGACCTTAAATGAACACTAAAGATCTGAATAGAGTATGTACTTCAGTTAATATTAATATGTCAATATTGATTCATTAGTTGTGACAAATGTACCATACTGATATAAGATGTTAACTACAGGGAAAATTGAGTGTGGGGTATATGGAAATTCTCTGTCCTATTTTCACACTTTTCTATAACTCTAAAGGCACTCTAACAATGGAAATTTTAATTTTTAAAAGTTTATGTACAGCTAATTTTTTTTGAGTAAATAACCTAGTGTTTGGTAGGGGGAAACTATTTTAATTTGGTTTCTGCTTAGTAAGTATAATGACATACTTCATAGAAGGCATGTTAGTGATAAATTAACCCATCTCACCATCCCCTTTCCCATCCCCCATTTCACACTGAGGGTGATGTATTTAAGAGATATAGCTACACATTAATTATGTTTACTAAAAATTATTTGCAAGTACTGCTGCTGTAAACATTTTAACTGCAGGTAATTTAGAAGGATTATTGCAATAACCACATACTAAGCTGTAAGTCACAAGACCTGAATGTTACTTCTTCCTCCTCCACAAAACTAACTTTATTACCTCAAGCAAATAACTTACCCTCTTTGACCCTCAATTCCACATGTGCAGAAAGAGGAGGTAGATCTGTATTACTTCCAAATTTTCTTTGTTTTTTTTTTAAGAGAAAATTCTATTCAGATTTTTTTTTTTGCTTTAATTTTGGCTACATCACTCAGTAGTTTAAGTTCCCATCTTTAAAAATGGGGATAAACACAGTACCTACTTGATAGAGTTCTTGTGAAGATTAAATAAAATAATATATGTGAAACACTTAGTATCCTATGTTAAATGTGTAATATTTTTGATCCTGCCTTTGTACTCTTAAATGACAGTCTAATTATAGGTAAGAACATAAACTAGATGATGTAAGAGATTGGTTAGTATCTAGTTGAGACTTTAAGGCACACTCACAAAGGAAGTGCTTTAAAGGAGCTGTAGGAAGTCACTTGTCAGGAATATATATACTGAGATTTTTCTATTTGCACAGATCCTCAGAATCCCTTACCTATAAATTGAAATGCTCTCACCTGAGTGCAATATTGTAAGCAAAGTGTGACACTCACAATTATTCTTTCTTACAGTGAGTGAGAAGGCTGTGGGCTGAGGCATAAATAATAATAAAAAAAAAAAGAAATCAAAAATACATTTCTATTTCATTTTGACATATGCTTTTACACTTGTTGAGATTTAGAATTTTAAAATGTCACACCACAGGAGGAGGGTTAATTACGTTTACTCGGTACACAAGTTCATCATAGAGAAAGGTATTTTATAAGGGTTTTCCATACATGAATAAAATCTTTGGATTAATACACATAAAAGCAGGATCTGTTATGGATATTTTGTAGACCCTAGAAATTATCAAGAGTTGACTGCAGTAGCCAAGTAAATATAATAAAAATAAATGCTTGATTTAAATCATTTAATTAACTGGTACTCTTAAAATGTTCCAAAGAGATTGCTAGAACAGCTTAAATATTCTCAGTACCACTTGCAAACAAGAGATTTTCTAAACTGTCAAGACTTGAGTGCTATCATGTGAGTAAATAACAGGTGTCACTTCTAATTTTTTAAAATGTTCTCATAGTTTGGTAATGAATTGATCATCTAAAATGGTCAAATGTTTCCACTAATGGCTATTTATATACAGAAAATTTTGACTTATTACAGGAACCTAAACGATTCCTCTTGGCAAGCAAATTGTTTGCTCTTTTCTCCTTAAAATTACTCTACTTCTAATAGCAATTTTAAGAAGTTTCTGTGAGGCCATGTGTCCCCTGAGCCCATCCAGGGACACAGATACTTCCTGCCTGGGCAGTAGAGAGTCTTCTCCATGGTGCCTGGATAACAGTGATGGAAATGGTGACATGTACCGATTACCTTGCAAGCAGGTGTTTCTATCTTTCCCCTTCCTGACAGCCCTCAATTTCCTCTTGATAATCAGTGTAGTTGTGGGAAACCAACTTGCCCCTCAGCTCAAAGGTGGAAAATGTCAAAGATTAGACCAATCCAAACCCCTGACCACAATTGTTGGTTTAGGCTTAGAAATGCTAACGCAGCTCTTCCAACCAGGGTAAATTTTTGGACTTGGTTGAGAATGCTGGAACAAATGGGATCAATCATTCCTCCTGGAGGAGAATGGGAAAACACGTAACCAGCTGTGGGAGTTACCGGTAGCCATCTTGCGTTCATAAAGTGAATAAATTGAGATAAAGTTAACACAGGGAAGAGATAGAAATACATTAGATTCTTGTGACTTTTTTGACCCACTTAGTTAATCACTTCATTTTTTTCAGTTTTATGGGTCAATAAATTCTCTTTATAATTTTAGTCAGTTTGAGTTGTTTTTTTGTTACTTGTCATCAATAGCGTCTTCTACTAATGAAATAGCTAATGCTATCAGAGCACAAACATCATCTCATTTATTTTGCACAAAACCTAAGAAATAATTACTCTTATCCTAGTAATACAGATGTGAAACCTGAGAATTAGAGAGGTTGAATAACTTTCTTCAGCTAGGAAGAAAACTGTTCTAATACTAAGAGCCCATGTTCTTAACCACTATGGTAACACTTTCCCCTCAGAATAAAAGAAAAAAAAAAATCAGAAAGTAAGTTAGACATCTGAACTACATGGCATTCCTAACTTCTCAAACCCTCATAACTTAATTTTCCTTAGCTAGAAGTTGACATCAAAAGTGAAGCGTTGGTCATGGTTAGGAAAAAAAGTACTTTAAGTTTCAAGTATTACTAAATCACAGATTCAGAATCTTTCTCATGTAAAAGATGTTCTCTCTGCCTGCTATTATTTTAAGTAATTTTTAGCACATTTTTAGGGCTCCTAATCAAATATCTTTGGCGCAACTTACTAAACTAAATAGCTGGATACTATGTCAGAATAAAACTCTTATTCAGTGTATATAAAAATCAGGAGTTTATAATTAGAAAAGAGAATATAATCATACATATTGCCTTTATATCTGTTCATGTAGAATATAAATAACATGTAACTTTCTCCATCCAAAAGGTGCAGAAAAACATTTTCCCTATTGAAGTAGAAATATGATTATAAAATTATTTTTTTATTCCAAAAATTAAAGTCTAGTCCTTCATTTTACAGAAAAATTCTGTTCATTTCATTTATTAAAGCTCTTTTACATATTCACACCTTCAGCTGAATCTGTTCCATTTCTCTTAGTTGCTTTTCATGAGCTCAACATCTTACTTTCTGTAGAAGTTCTGCTTCAAACTGCAAAAGACTGAAGACCTGAGATCTTATCCTGGGTTCTGAATCTCACTGCCTCATTAACTGAGATATTAAATCAGTTGTTTCATTATTGGTTCAGTGCAGTTCTTAGAGAAGCTCCCAGTTATTGATAATTGGCATACCCACAAACACTTTCACAGCCAGTGGCCTGTTTTCCAGTGCCAGCCAGGAAGAGTTTGCTTATACAACTAAAATCAAATAGGTATTATACCTATTTACTGGGCCAATAAATGCATTAAATCACTGTAAGTATCAGGTACATACTGTACTAAGGGTGTAAACATTTGGCAACTCAAATTGCTCCATATGAAACTGCCAGGGCTGAGCAACAAACAAATATATGTGATATCACATTACCAGAAAACAGTGGGAGATCCAGAAATATGCTGTCTACTCAGTGTCATGGATTATAGATGGTGATAGCCACGCCAAAAAAAAAAAAAAAAAAAGAACAGTTAAAAATAATAGCCTGAAACACCATCCTCTTGTTAGAGACCAATCAGAGCTTATACATATGGTTGGGAGCACTACATACAGAATTCCCAATAATGTCTACCTCAGGGTGTTGTTTCTTTAAAACGTATACTGACTGCAAACTCTTAACAATAACAAAAGTAAGGGTGAAAAGTAAATTCTTCCATCTCCCATCCAAAGTGCAGTGCTCCTCCACAATGGTAACTACCATTAACAGTTTCTTGAGTATCTTCCAGAAATATTGGCACATGCCTTTTTAAAAACTTTACATATATAGAAATGAATAAATTGTATGCACTGTTATACACTTCACTTTTTTTGTCAAGTAACATCTTGACAATCTTGTTTGTTTTGTTTTGTTTTGCTTTGTTTCTTTGGTGCTGAAACCTGGGATGGAACCAGGGGACTTTTGCTGTCAGCCCATTCAGAGCTACCTCATCCTTTCTAACAGACCCTTAGGATCCTATTAAATGTATATACCATAATTTATTTAATCAGTTTTTGTTGATGAACACTAGTTCTCCCCTCTTTTTATACTATTACAAACAATGCTGAAGAAATTCAACTTATGCAGATTGTGGTGTACACCTTTGTATCTAATGGGTAAATTCCCGGTAATGGAACCTCTAGATCAAAGGATAGTCTTTTTAACTTTGAGAGATCTTGTCAAATCACCAACCCTCCAAAAATATCCCACCCATTTACATTTCCACTAAGAGTGATTGAGAGTTTCCCACATATCTACATCAAAAATAGATGTTATCAGATATTTCCAATAAGCCAGTCTTCTACAGAGGGTTGCATTTAAAGATGTTAACACTATTTAACACTTTCTGCTACTACCAATGCTCTCATCTGGCCCAGCCAGCAAGGCATCTTCTTTCTTGAGACGTGTGTGTTCCCTTTCACTTCTCTACCTTGACTCCCACCCCCCTGAACATATCGTTCCACTCAGCCTTTTTCCTTCTTTTTTTCCTCTGCAGTTGTGGAGAAGAGGAAAAGCTGAATGCAAAAATGCTGTAAATGTGGGGCAAGGAATCATGAGCACTCACACCTTCACTGCTGTCCAATCTTCAAATTTTCAAATGTCTGCCACTCTGCTAGAGTAAAACAGGCACCTCCTTGTTTTGTTCTGCATCCTTTAATAACTGATGAGATCGTCTTTAATGTCTACTAGCCACTTACATTTATTTTTTGTGAACTTCCTGTGCCTATCCTTGACTCATTTTTATTTTATGTTGAGCTCTTTTTGAATTGGTTAGTTATGTGCTCTTTGTACATTAAGAAAATTAGTAAGGGCTGCATTCTAAAGGACATGGCTTGTGTGAATGGAGGCAGGAACCAGGAAGTCCACTTTTAGAGTGATTCTAACAAAGTATTCTCATCAATTCCAGCTCTGCCTGCTAAACATTGTATGCTGTGTGGGCTTCCAACAGAATGTCATCCTGGCAGAAGCCATTTGCTAGATTTTTCCTGTGCAGTGCAAAAGAATTTAGTGTTCTTAGGAGAAAAATGTGGTAGAGAAGTATGGATTTCCTATCTTTCTCTGCACATAGGTGGGATGATCTTGTGTCCTACAGAGAAGTCAGTACCAATCCAAGGATTTTGTTGTTATCAGTGGTGTGAGGCCATATCATGGAGTGAGGTTCTGGGAAGACCTGCTCAGAAGTCAGGTCCAGGTGAGCGAGAAGAGACTCTAGGGAGAGAAGAATAGAAGCAGTGGAATGAATTCCTTTCCACTTGTAGGATTCAGCTGGTGTTCTGCTATGTGCAGCCACAAAAAATGCAGGATAGATGGCCTGGCCATCTCTGCCTTTCTAGCAGGCAGCAGAGGAAACGCAATTCTGCGTGGGAGAACAGAAAACATTGGTCTTCTTTCTCTAAATGTTGGTGTGTCCCAGGGTGCAATCTTCAGCCTTCACATTATCTTCACATTCTGTTCCTGGGTGAGTTTGCCAAATCCCAAGGCTTCAGGTAATACCTGTGCCCTGGGGCTTAGACTAGCCTGATTTTTAGGCCCACAGAACCAACCACTTATTTGACATTTCTACTTGGAAGCCTCATGAGCAACTCAAATGTAACACATCCACACTCTTCTCTTGAGTATTCCACATTGACCTGCCCTATCTTTCAATTCAGGAAAGCATCCACAGCCTTTCAGTTGCACACCATCACCCTTTTCTCTCTTTTCCCTTCAACCTTCTCATCAGACCCATCAGCAAGTCCTGTTAAGTGCACTTCCACGTGTCTTAACTCTGTCCTCTTCTCCATACCCATCGCCACTCCCCAACACCCATCACCTCTAACCAGATTAGCCCAATTGCCACTTAATGATGTTCCTCCAGCCTCTCATGCTGCTCTACAATTTAGTCTCCTAAAGCAGCTGACGTGATCATCAAATGTAAAAATGATCATGTTACTCTTCTGCCTAAAGCTTTTCAGTGGATTTCCATTAACTGGAAACTCCTTCTTGTGGCTTACAATCTTTACTACCAACTTCTCCAATTTCATCGCCAGCCACTCTCCCCTTCACTACATGCTAGCCACACTGGCCTGTGTGAATTTCCTGAATGTGCTAAACTCTTGTCCACAAGGAGTGTTATACAGGCTGTTACTTTTGCTTGTAATTTTCCTCCCCAGGCTATTTACTTGACTAGCTCCTTCTCACCCTGGAGGTCTCACTGGAGGTCTTCTCATCCTCAGAGAAGCTTTCCCTGACCATCCACCGTAAAAGTGCTCCATCTGTTATTATTTACCACAAATCTGTTGTTACCTTTCTATAATTCATCATATTTGGAAATATTTTACTGGTGAGCTGACTCATTTTAATGGAGTTTATATCTGTGTGGTATGCCTTCATAACTCCTGCTTTTAGCGCAGCGCTTAACACAAAGGTACTCAATAAACATTTGCTAACTGAATGAATGAAAAATGTCCTAGATTCAATGAAAGTTAGAGGGCTAGCCCTCAGGAAGAGGATAAAAAGGGGATATAATATGAAATATAAAAAGGGAACAAAAGCCTCGAGATTTGGTTAAGTGTCTCAGGATTTAGTGAAGTAAGGTTTGAGTCATGTGTCAACCAGCATCATCAGTGAAAGGGGTCTGTGGTCAGTGTTAGTGTGTGAGCCAAATGGAATTCAAAGGCTATGGTCATCTCATCAATGGGTATGGAATGTGTATTTAATATGCAAACACATACCTAACATTTGATATATGCTTACATGGTAATTTCTATATTAAAAGTTTTCAGAATAACCTCATGGTAAGAGTGCTCATTCTGCATTATAGAAACAGTACAATTAGTGGTTAAGAACATAACTCTATGGCCTCAGTGCTTGAGTTGAAATCCTGGGCCTAATATTTTCTAGCTAAAGGGACCTTGGGCAAATGGCTTAACCACTTTACACCTCAGTTTTCCTTTGAAAAATAGGTCATGCCTCATTGGGTTGTGAGGATTTGATGTGTTAATAATTGTAAGGGGCTCATAACAGTGTTAGAAACATAGAAACACTATAGAAATGTTAGTTATTAGTGCTATATTTCCAGAAATGTTAGGAAAGGTTGTGTTTGTAGAGGATGAAGTCTGAGAACATGTCTCTCAGCAATACAGCATTCCATGGATCCAACCGTGTGAAGCAATTCATGAAAATTTGCACAGATAGAGATGCTGTAATTTCATTGCTATTATTACCTTGAAAAGAATTCATTTGAAAGGCTAATTAGCCATGCATGCAATTCTTCAGAAGATGCATAGAAACCTTGACAAAGCTAAATGGAATGTGAAATATATATCAGCTCTACCATCAAATTTCTCAATTTGACTGACCCTCAATACCTCTGGAGATAAAGCTCTTAGAAATAAGGTACCTATTATGTTAACTTTTATCTTGGATGTTACTTCATTAAGTTAATTGTCTCCCTATTGATCAACTTGATTCTTCATTTTTCTCAACCCCCCGGAAGAAATGCTAAAATATTCAAGGACTAAAAAATAAATGAATTAGGAGCACTAGTAAAAATAACACCTCACCACTTTCACCTTAAAACATCAAGTTATGAGTGTTTTAAAGAAAAATCAGGTGCTTATCAGACAGGCTCACATCCTCAGAGAAGCCTTCCTGACCATCCTTACCCTAACAACCTCTCTCCCTGATTCCTCCTCTCCCTGCAGGTAGTTACTCACCACTCTGTGCTATGTCTAGACCTACCTCGGTTAGTGTCTCACTGTATTTTAACTCTTGACCACATTAAACTATTTACCTTGCTGGATTCTAAATTCCTAGATACCAGAGCCAGGACCAACTCATCTTCTCAGGTCTCCTGATGAGGGTTTATGAAATTGACTTGAAGTTCATGAAAGACTATATTCGTTTAATATTTGACAGTAATGCAGTATTTCAAATGTCATTCTGCTGAAAGTTACGCTCTTTGAGAGCAGTGATTTTTATCTACTTGGTTCACTCTAGCATGTGTGTACAACAGTGTCTGACATGGTGGGATTCAACATATATGAAAGAATTAAATAGAAGAGACACCTATAACCTAAAGTGCTCTTTATGGTTCCTGTATTAGAATAAGCTTGAGAATTAACCAGAAGTAGAACTACTGTATGGAAGTAGATGATCAGACCATTTATTTTTCCTGTGTACTAGTCTCCATTTCACTTTGTATATCACCTATGAATATGCATAAAGTTACACTCTGAGATATATAAATTATGAGAATTCAAATTTACAAAGTGTGCCCTTAATATCCTGAATGGCTTAATTTGCACAGTGTTATTTACAGTTTCAAAGACTGGATTGGATTTCTAAGGCCTTACAAGTAGCTAAGCACCAGGCTGGAACCAACCTGTCATGACACTGTCTTTGAAGTTTTATAGGTGGCACAGGCTGCATGAAATTCTCCTCGAAAAATTCAGGGTTTGCTTGTTGACAGCAGAGATTAACTTGTGCAGCCGACTACAGAGATATTTTAATTCTTCAGAAAAGATGCCTATGTGGCTGCAAAGTGACTCCTGAGCCTGTACCACTGTGGCTTCCGTGATATCTCTTCTTCCTAGTGCCTCACATAGCCTGGTTAAAGGGTCCTGGGGCACCTCATGGGCACACAGCGCAGACTCACGATGCTCCCAATGAATGTCATGGACAATTTAGCCTTTTAAGTCAAGTCTTAGGAGGAGCTTTGGTTCCCTCAGCTCCTAACTGGTAGCATGCGGTGTGTCATGACCGGCAGATCACTACTGAATATTATGTCATTGCATTAATAAAAATGAGGAACTTTAGTATCATTGCCCTTTTAATAAAAACTAGTACAGGCGTACCTTGTTTTATTGTGCTTTGTTTTATTGTGCTTCATTGATATTGCATTTTTTACAAACCCAAGGCAAGACCCTCCACGAACAAAAAGGTTACGACTTGCTTTATCGTGATACACACTTTATTGCAGTGGTCTAGAACTGAACCCACAACATCTCTGAGGCATGCCTATAGGTTTTTTTTGTCTCAATAATAATTTAATGTGAGCTTTAAACAATAGAAAAAATAAAAGACCATCACCACTGCGTTTCCCCTTTCCCTATGAAAACATTGTTACCTTCTATGAAATTAACAACAATGTCATTTTAGTAGTCTGACATCAAGTCTATGTATTCATATCACTCTTTCTAAGGAATATGAATTCTAAGTATCAAATAGCCTGCCTATTCTCTCTTCCTCTTTATACAATCCCCTCTCTTCTGTCCGTCCATCCATTAAGGAATGTATACACGAACAGGTTGACATGGCTCCTACCCATAAGGGAACTCATAAATTTGGTGTTGCATATAAAGGAATAAGATATTATGCAGGAAAGTTATTAAATCAGATATATATTCAAAGGAAGCTTTCTGATAATGACTGCATTTAAAATACATTAAGTACAGGAAGCTTATTATACTTGTACTTAAATAACACAAATCTACTAACATAACTGCAAAATAATTGCTCTTCCTCTCTTTCTAACACTTCAAAGGAATAGAATTTGTTGCTTTAGAAAAATAGATTATTTAGGAGCCAAAATATGAGTAATTTTCTGATGTACTTTTAATATTTGTCTGCTATTAGTTGTAATTGCTGTCATAAACTAAAGATGGCAAACCATAACATATGGCTTACATAAAATTTTTTACAAAAAAACACATTATTCTGACCGGCTTAATATTTACTAGAATTTATACCCTAAGGGGGGGAAAAGACATAGATCATTATAATGACAAATTCTTTGTCACTGGGATTAATTTCACAAAGAATTTATGTCCATTGTTATGCTGAGAATACAAATAAGCATGATAAATGTGGTTACAGAATCCAGTCAAAATGTCACTTTTATACCCTGAGGGAAGATGAGAAGCTACTAAAATAGATAAATTGTTGTCAAAAGTAAGAGTTCACCATTGCCCAAAACACATATGAATTTCCCACTTACTAAGCAACTAAGGTAACACCAAAGAAATACTCAGAAATAAGATTTCCAAGTACTAGATTTCCTAGTATGAAGGCCTGAAGCACATGGGTGTTCCATGGCTGCTCACTGATTGACTAGAAGACCTAACTCAGTGTCCTTAGTTGACAAAAGTGTTCATTACAACAAGTTACAGTCACTAATAGAGTTCTGCAATTTGATTCACTATCAGTAAAGAGCAGATTTGAAGAAAGGATGAGAGTGGCAAAGGATTAAAGCTTCCATCTTCCTCTTTCAAGAGAAGAAAGAGGAAGTCAAATTTTAAAGCAATATAAGAGCTCTTGATACATGGTTGCTTGAGTGTACTTCCAAAGAACTTCATCCTAGTATTGATTGGAAAAGGGATATGGATAGTCAGGAAGCTGCACTAATGGAAAATCTGTGTGCTGGGGCCAACTCAACTCTAAACGGCATCAGAGGCAAAGTTTCCCAAGTTTTGACATTAGCCGTTTTGCTCTCACCTCTAATTTCTTTAACAGCATCATCTTTAATTAAAGGATGATGCGTCTGAATCCCCAGAGTCATACTTTTCTCACCGAACTCAAGTGTGAGGAGCTCACAATGTTGAGTCTAAACATTATCTCATTTCTTGGCAAAATAAACAAACAAAAAATGCCAGCAAGGCACTTCTGGGTATAGCACTTCCCATTAAGTTTCATAACATTTGCCTCCTCAAGAACAACACTCTCGTTCAAGGAAAACAACCCAAGTTGGGTGCCAAAACTCTTTTGAGGAGGTTTAAATTACTGCCCACTAATAAAAGCAAAGTTTGTTGAAACAGAGACCTCAGAAGAACAAATCAAAATCTGGACTATCATAAAGTCTAAAAATTATTCTAAAATAGTTTTTAAAAATGAAATAATACCAAATAAGGAAAAGAAAGGATAAAATTTCATCCAGAGACACAGAAACTAAAAAGGCTAAAACGCAGAATAGTAGTTATGAAAGGACTAAACTCCCAGAAAAGTGGCTGTCTATTCAATATTTAAATAGCTTCCCTGGTAGAAAGAAATTATTACTTCACTTATCAACACACTATCTGGTTTTCAACAATTCATTAGTAATCTAAAGATGATGTCCTTTATTATAATGTACTAATATGTTATTTTCTAATTTATAAAACATCGTGTTACCGCCTGGTAGAACAAAGGAATGCAAAAAAACCAAACCTCCCTTTACCTTATCCCACCCAGAAATGGACAAAGTAGCTTAACCATGAAGGTTAAAAGAGCTCCCTTATCATCCTATCTTCTCTTAAGCCACATGGATAAAAATCCAATGAAATACAGTATAAAAATGAACATTCAAGCTCAAAATAAACATTTCAAAAACATCTTCACTGTTAACTCTTAGGTCCTCAAGGAGATGGAACAGAGAGGCAGGGTCCTGACTGAGCCTCTCCACCCCTCACGAACTGTTAGGGAGTCACCTTATACCACCAAAGAAACACCTGGGAGACGTGTTCCATAGCACTAGGGTTAAATTCTCCTTTTACAGCTCAGGAAGACATAAGCAATATGCTATCAAGGTGGGTGCCAGAGTTAGAAAAAAACAATAGAGGATGACCAGCTAAATTGGAATTGCAGATAAATAATAATTCTAGTATAAGCAAGTCCTGTGCAATTCTGGGGAAATATTTATGCTAAAATGAATATTTGTTATTTATCTGAAATTCTAATTTAATTTGGATTCCTATATTTTGTCAGCCAATCATATCTCCTGGAGTTGGGTGGATCCTTAATCCTACGTGACTGGTGTACATATGAAAAAAGGGAATCTGGACACAGAGACACGTACACAGGGAGAAGGCCATGAGAAGGTTGGAATTATACTGCCAAAAGCAAAGGGACCACCAGAACCCAGGAGAGAAGCCTCAATAGATCCCTCCCTGGTTTCTTAGAAGGAGCATAGCTCTGCTGAAACCTTGATCTCGGACGTCTAGCCTCCAAACTCCGAGACAATAAATTTATGTTTTTTAAACCACTCAGTTTGTACTATGTTAGCACTGCCCTAGGAAAGTAATACGTGCACCAAATCAGCATTCTATTGTCTCTTTCTTTTTTCTCTTCTCTCTCTCTCTCTTCTTTTTTCTTTCTTTTCTTCCTTTCTCTTTCCCTCTCTCCATCTCTCTCTCTCTGTTTCACTCCAGTTATAGCAATTGGACTCTGAGCTAATTGCTTTGGCCACAGCACGCCTTGTATCCCAGTCTTATCCAAACCCATCCCAGGCCTAAGGCTCTGCACCTACTTCTACTCCAGATCCTCAAAGATTGGGGTCCTGTAGAATCCCCAGTCACTAAGGAATAACAGATAAGCTCATAAATCTAAATACCCATAATGGATCACCAGTGGTCACTCAATCCTGTGACAGCGATTCTATCTATTGCCAAGATAACTCCCCACTGCTTCGCTTGGGACCTCCCTGACAGCATTCCTTTGATCACCAGGACTTCCTACTTAGGTTATGAGAAGTGTGACGTCTTCAGCCTTCTGACTATAAGGGTTGATATATGAGCTCTTGGTCTCAGCCATCTCCTATCCTCGACCAAGCAGTTTTAAGTAGAAATATGATAAAATATATATTTAAGAAATATTGTCTCTACACATTATCAAAAGAGTACAAATTAAAAGATAAAGAAACAAACTGCAAGAAAGTAAGCTAAGACCAATGCATTTGTGCATAATACTGAATAAGTTTTGTTTGAAATTTCCAGAAAGTAAGTAGGTTATTTTCTGCTAGTCTTATAAAGTTTTGAACTAAGATTTATCATTTCTAGGTAAACCTTAATATTGAGCTAGATTAATTTCAAACATTTTAACAGGTACTTCTCAAAATGTGGTCCACACACCTTCATCAGCACGTTACCATGGCAGTGTCTTGAGTTCCACCACAGAGGCACTGAATCATTCAGTCTCTTGGGGATGGCACCCAGGGATTGGCCCAGTGAGATTTTTATGTTATGTTAGAATTTCAGATTGGAAATGATTTCACATGTCTTGGTAGTTAGCTAAAACGTCAAACATTCTCCCGATCCTCCTTTTCTACATGTTTACAAATAGATTCTTGGTTTCCAGTTCCCAATCTAAGAGCTACAATTTTAAGATCCAACGCTACATTCCTAAAGCCTTTGGAGAGCCCTCTGCTTCCTGGTGCAGCGAGGGGAGTAAAGGGGCCCGAGGCTGAAGGGCTGTGGCTCTGGTGGATGGTAGTGTTCAGGAATCAAATGAGTAATGAACAAAGGAAGCATTATTCAACATGTTTGCATAGGGGCCTCAGGTTAGACATATGATACTGGACTATAGGAGTTTTAATGTAGTTTCTAAACACAAAATTTCATTCAATAGGTAGTTGACAATTGAACCCAAATTTTAGTACTAAAAGAAAATCCTGGGGTTTTCACTTAATTCTGACTATGCAACAGTTAAATTAAAAGAAACAATTTAATCTCTACAGGGAAAAGTATTTGACAGCTTTCTTTGCCTCAGAAAGTTACCCCAGCAAGTAAAATGTGACAAAGAAATATAATACTAAACTAATTCTATTTCTTAAAAAAAAAAAACAATAGATCTATTTTAGATACAAAACAATATATTTGTGAATGTTCCATATTCTTACATGTAAATCAGAGAAATAAAAACAATGCTTTGGAAAATACAAACCAAAATTTGAAGTGACAGAATTCTTTTCAGATATTTACAAGAACATACGAAGCATTAGCTATTTTTATGGGCTTAAATAAGCAAATATCCTCCCACTTCAAGTAAGAATGAGAAGCAGCACAGACACTGTAAAATCATGCACTCCAAGTAGACATCAATTCAAGGTATAATTGTGCATATGAATGTGCTATTCACATATGAGTATAAAACTATGACTAAACACAGGTCATGAGCTTCATGGTTTAGGGGGCGGGGAAGGTGGGTAGCAGTGAAGAGTGTGAGCACTGCCATCCATAGCCTCTAATTTTCACTTCTCCAATCTTAATGTGCAGAGGAAGTACCTGGAGCCTTCGCCAAAATGCAGACTAGGATTCTGTGGTCTGGAAAGAGGCCTGGGCTCCCAGGACATTTAAAGACCACAATTTGAGAAGCAAGGCTCTAACTTCTGTTCTTTGTGTTGGAAAGAAGAGGAGAGAAGAAACTAAGAAAACACTAAAAGGAGAAAAGCAACATTTTATTGAATACCTACAATATGCCAAGCAGAGAGTGATGGACTTTGATTCACAAATCACAACACAAACTCTTCTGACTGATATTGCGCCCAAGTGTGGCCTCCACAATTCAAAAGACAGAAGAGAATTAGGGGAGCCAGTCAACCATTCACAAATTGTTTGAAGGTGAAATGCAGAACCTTGAAAGGAAGCTAGAAGGAATGTATTATGTAATAATAAGATTGAACTTAAAACTAAAAAAGATATTAGCAAGCTGATAAAAATCAATTGTCTTCTATATCCATGATTAAATGTTCCAAACTTGCCCTGTCATAAGAATCATGTGGTCAGGCTCCACAATGGCCTGCTGAATCATCCCAGGTTAGTTTTGATCATTCTTCTAGTCTATGAGTTCAGAACATAGTGGGTTTTTATTTTGTTTTGCTTTTAGGCATTTTGAATATTTAGAGTTTAAACTGATCTTATTCTGCTCTAATATTTTCAAAGAACAAGACATGATAGAATAGAATAGATGAGAAGAGTAAAGCTCCCACAGCTCCAGGTGCCTGTCCAGGGTTACCCAGTTAGTTTTAGTGAATTCAGGATGGGTTTCCATGTCTCTAGAGACCAAATTCAATTCATCATAACTATAAAACTAAATAAAAGCATTTTAAAAGAGAGAACAGTAATCAGGAAGACTCTTCTTGAGAATTTTTGGAAGAATAAATCATGATTCAAGTGAGCAACAAGTGTTCTGTGTAGAAGAGATAGTATTAGATCCCGTGGGAGACATAAAAGTGGACAAAACAAAACTCTCTCCAATTTTTACTTAGATATGAGGACCAGGTATAACCCATTTGACAAATGTAATCGATAATCTTGTACCCACAGTGGAACACTCCAGTGTTTACTCCTCCCCACTTACAGAACAATTTGGCTCAAACTAACTTTTGATGTGATATGCTTTATCACAGAAGGAGCCCCTCTACCCTTCAAGGCATTGTCTGTCAAATGCCCACTGCATGGAAGACAATTATTGGGTATTGGGAACAAATAGAAAGACAAAGACCCTCAGAGAGCTGACAGATACAAGGGAAAAACATAAATCTACAGTGTATTTTTATTACCATCTATTTGATACATACTCTGGAGCTATGATATTTATTTCTTTTGCTACATCTTCATAGGCTGTTCAGTACTGATAAAGCAATCCATAGTGTTTAACGGGATCCTTTTGTGTTGGCTTCGAAAAATTAGGTTTTCCAATGGGTTCTTTCCTATGCTGTAGATATTTTTATTTACTGGATTCTGCCTTTTTTGCAGTTCTTCTTCTGACTAATCAAGATTATTTTCGGTACTTATTTTCCATAACATATATACAGGCATTTATTGATTCATTTGCACATTCAAATGCATAAAGGTTTTTGACAACTCTGGGAGTATTGCAGATCAAGGGAAATAGCTGATAGTGCTATTAATAATCAGCATTTACTGCATGTTTACTATGTGCCATGAATTTTTTTAAGTATTTTGCAAATACTGACTGATTTAATCTTTATAAACAACTCTTTAAGAGACTGAGACAAGAAGAGCTTAGGCAACGTGCCCAAGTTTACATAACCAGTAAGTTAGCACTTAAACCTAGACAATTTGACTAAAAGTACATCTTGGAGGCAGTATTAATCTTCAAGCCTTTGTGCAGAATCTTAAGAAGCAATGGTGTGATAGAAAAGGCATTGGCTTTGGAGTTTGACAGATGTAGGTTTAATCTTAAATCTACCACATACTAGTTGTATTACTTTGGGTAAGTTACTTAAAATCACTAGGCCTCAGTTTCCTCAGTTGTAAAACAGGATCGATAACATCCATTGAGCAAGGTTTGAGAGATAATTAAAAGCAATGTACAAAAAGAAAACTAGGATGATGCCTGGCTTATACACAATGAATAAGCAATAGCTATTATGACTGTCTTAATATAAATTAACATTGTGACGTTGAATTAAGGTTAGCATGGTACACATCAACTTTCATCGCAATATGAATTATGTAAGACAAAAATGACAATAAATGTCTGTGTGAATATTTATATATAATGAATACTATGTAAACCATAGTATATATTTGTCATTGATTAAAAATATAAAAGTCAATGTTACCTAACAAAAGAGTAGAAGTAGATAATCCACGACTTGGAATATTATATGAAATTGTGAATGTAATGATTTCTTTGTTGGCTTCATTTTCCACATATTTAATGTTCTAGCTAAAGGGAATTATTAGCTAAAGTGGATTATTAATACATTCACTTGATGAATGCTTATACTCATTAATGATTCTTTAAAAATTCTTTCATTGAGGCATATCTTGTTAATATAAAACTTTTTAAAGAAAAAAGTGTGGGTAGAAACATGTTTAAGAAAAATGCAGTGGGGAAAATCAGATCATGGTAGTTAAGCTATCAGTGATTTTGTAGTTATAACTCATGGGTTTCTCACCTAATATTTTCAAGTATATAATCTAGGTAAAATGCGTGTTATCAAAATGACACTTTAAAATATGAAAAATGGATATAATGATTTTCCTACTTAAGTGATTTATCAAGGCTAAGTCATAATGTAGGTATAATTTTTTCTTGGCATTGAAGCTATTTATTCCTTAACAGTGAGTGGGCTGGGTAGAAATTGGTCTTTCACTCTCTGAGTTTCTCTGCTAGTGTACGTCTACATTGTTCATGACACATTGGCCTCACCTGGCATTCCAACTCTAGCATTGGCGTCCATGTTTGTATCCTGCTTCATGGTAATAACAGATATTTTTCCAAAAAGGAAATACAAATGGCCAACAGACATATGAAAAGACGCTCAAGATCATTAATCAGAGAAATGCAAATTAAAACCACAATGAGAAATCACCTGACTTCTGTCAGAATGGCTATCATCAATAAATTAACCAACAAGTGTTGGTGAGGATGTGGGAAAAAGGGAACCCTCATACATTCTTGGTGGAATTGCTAATTGGTACAGCTGCTATAGAAAACAGTCTAGAGGTTTCTCAAAAAATCAAAAATGGATCTATCTTTTGATCCAGCAATTGCACTTCTGGGTATTTATCCAAAGAAAACCAAAACAATAATTCATAAAGATCTATGCACCCCAATATTCAAGGCAGCACAATTTACAATAGCCAAAATATAGAAGCAACCTAAATGCCCATCAACAAATGATTGGGTAAAATTATAGTTCGTATATACAATGGAATATTGCTCAGCCATTAAGAAAATGAAATCCTACCATTTGCAACGACCTAATTGGACCTAGAGGTCATTATGCTGAGTGAAATAAGTCAGACAGAGAACGATAAATACCATGTGATTTCACTTATATGTGGAATCTAAGGAACAAAAACGAATCAAAAAACGGACTTACAATTATAGAGGACAATCTGGTGACAGACAGAAGGGATGGTGGGTGAGGGCTAGGAGAGATGGGAGAAGGGTTAAAAAAGTACAAATTAGTAGTTGATAGATGGTCATGGGGATGGAGAACACAGTATAGGGAATGCAGTTAGCATTAATACATTGGCTGGTGGAGAGCCATAGGGGAGAAGGAGCAATTAGGAGGATCATTTCATAAACTATGTAAATATCTAACCAATGTACTGTGTATTCAAAACTAAGTAAATAATTACATTTTAAAAAATACTTATTTATATAGAAATTGAGATTGTCTCTCAGAAGATTACTCTGAATTATCAAACTTCTTGTAATTTGTGATAGAAATAGTTTCAAATTATAAATACTCCCAAACTTCATCTTGGTACATATTTTTAGGTGTCTCTTAAAGTCTTCCCTCCCACTCCCAAATTTTTTGAGAACAGCCAATGCAGTGACAAGTGGAGCTCTGTGAGCTCTATCTATTTTATAGTGTTTTCTTTATTTTCAACCTCTGGTAGGACACTGATGAGCAGCAAAATGTCAAAATGGAAGACGAATGAGAAACAAGAACAGAGATAATCATCCTCTGATAACAACATTTATTCTCCATCTCCAACTTATTCCAATGACTAGAGGCTTGTTTATAATAAAAGAACCACTTTATTTCTATCAACTGAGATTGTTTTAATTAAATTACCAAAAAAAGGCTCCCCAAGATAAATCAGTGTTCAGATTGAAAACATTTTCAACCCAGCAATTTTACAGCCTTAAGTTCGCTATTCATATTCTAATAAAGTAGCTGAGGCTTCAGCTCTTTTCTCTTATTCTGTTTATGCTCTTCTAAATAATTCTCTATATAAATTTTTTTATGGTTGATTCTTAGAAAAAAAGTGTAATGTTATATATTACAATGTTAAAAGAAAAATCCACCTACAATCAAGTAGACATACAGAAATAATTCCAATATGCACTGCAAATGATGGTGACTATCAGGACAATGTTATTATTTCTTGCTCAATTTTCAAAACAAGTTTCCCTAACATCCATAGAGAAACAAGCTCTCCTACAGATGAAAAAGATGTGTGTATGGGTGATCCTACAGAATATAACTGCACTGGGAAAGCCGACCTTCCCACCCTCAAACAGCAGAGCTCAGAGATCTTTCAACTTTCATTTCTGTCTCTATTTCCACTTCATGTACTCTCTCTGGATCTGTGAAATTTGTTTCTATTACAGTAAATTCATCAGTGGCTGATGCAGCCCTTCATTCTTTTTTAAAAAAGTTTAACTAAGCTGCAGGATTCTTACCTTGTCTGTCAAAATCAAAAGGTTATACATTAGCACAGAAATTAATTCCAGAGAAGTCTTACTTTTAGAGATAGGGCACAAGAAACATTTATTTGATCTGTATTTTTTTTAGAAGATAAAAAAGAATTTCAGTGCAGGGTATTCATTCATGATCACTTTATTTTTTAATCATAAAATGTTTACCCCTACAATCCTCTAAAGTATGACCCACAAAAAGTTGTTGTCTCAGCCTAATTATGTGGCAAATAACTCCACAGCTAACCTATCCTACCTACTCCCATTTTCTAATAGGACACACAAAGATGGAGGTGCTAGGAAGACTGTGACAACAATGAAACATCAGGGCAGATCAAATCATGTAAAAATCTGTCTTAACACTAAAGGGATGTATAGTTCATATTCAAACACTTGTCTTAAGGTCTAATTATTAGAAAGTTATAGGATCCCATAAACCATTTATTCATGCATACGCTCTACATACTATAGAGTCAACCAATAACCCACTACAGAGTTGATTGTGAAGCAAAAATGATGTCAGTTTATGTAAGAAGAGCTGCAACTGACAAACACAATCAATAAAAATGACACTACTGACAGGCTGACACTAATACTCAATTCAGAAATCCATCTTGAAAGATATAGGAAGAACATTTGAAAATTTTAATATCTATTCATTTTTTTTTTAATTCTAGCAAGCCAGCGATAGAAGAGAACTCTCTTATACAATAAAAGTAATTAACAAATATCATTGTACTTTATGGTAAAATATTAAATCTTTCCCTATGAGATCAAGAAAAAGGATGCCCACTATAATCAATTCAACATTTTTCTAGAGGCTCTGACCAGAGCAGTAAAGATAAAAATAAAATATAAAATACATGATTTAGACAATAAATAACATTGATATTATTCATAAAATGTTTCTAATTTATATATTGATTGTATCTATTGTCTTTATAAAAATTCAAAAAGATTTATAAATAATATATTAAAATTGGTAACTTGCTGAAAAATGCTTATACAAAAATTAACTAAGGTATATTTACTATTAACCTGCAAAGTATATTTACATGTATTTTCAAATATTTTAAACATGTGTTTTGTGAGAATAAACTTTAAACAATCAATTTCTTAACCTCGATTTAAAAATTAATCATTAATCATTAAATTAATTTAATCTTTCAATAATTTCTTTTTTGATAGGGAAAAGAAGCAATTATTCCATTAAATTTTTTATTGCTTCATTCAAATCAAATTGAAATGAATTACATATGCACCAAGACTAGAAAATTAACTGAGCCACTTTTGACTATAAGTTTCTCAAAGACAGAGATAAGGTCTTGGGCAGGTTTCCCCTAAGAAATTTCCAATAAGAAACATGGATTTAATTCATAGCAAAAAGAGAGCAAGTGAGAGAATATAGTGATACAAGATGACAATTTTTTAATTGATTTACTTTTCCGGAACAGTAAATGTAAGATTTAGCCATAATTATTTTTTAAAAGGAAATGAAAACAAAACATAACAAAACACAAGAGGGTTTAGTCTAGTACGTTAACAGCCTCAGTGGCAGATGGCAGTCGCACAGGCCCTTGCAGCTTTACGGGTTAATTTTCTACTGTGTGTAGCACTCTATGAACATTTGGTAAAGGTAAATATTTCAACTCGTCAGCTGCCTGATGGCCCGGGATCTGTTTTCTACTTAGTCCACTTCCAATTCCTTTGCTTTTCCCAGCAGTTTTCGTGGTGTCAGTCTGCATTACTACAGCTTTCACAACTGGGTCAAAAAATAAAGCTTCTCTCTATGCCTAGTTAAATACCAAGCTAAAACACTTTGGCGGGCATTTCTATTTAGAAATTGATGGTTACTTGTATTTAGTCTGTCCTCTCTAGTCTTACAATACAGGGTCTGCAAAAGGAATTGTAAAAATTTTACATATTTGCACACTGGAACATGATTTAATATCAGTAGTAGCATTGAATAGCTAAATGCAAATTAGACTTAGAAGATTGTGAGAGATTAGGAGGTAACTTTTATTTTGTCTTTTTTTTTTTTCCTTAGAGAAAGTGAAACAACAGAACAGTCTGTGCTACATACATAATTAAAACAGATGTTCTCAATCTTAATTTCCATAGCTAATTCTGACAGCCAAAGAAAATGTGCTTGTTTTTGGTAGTCACCTATTTTCTCTCAAATGTGTCTTATTTTTCTTATCGCCCACTGTGATTGCTCAGAAAGGAGCGAAGTAATAGTATTAATGCCATAGCAAAAGCTCTGTCATATTATTGGTAGGTCAGTGAATGGTAACAGGTACAACAGAAATTGACCATAAAATTATTTTAAAGTCTGCATACCATATGCATTTTTATACACTCCTAACTTTGCAAGTCACAGTTTTCACTGGTTTTGTGGGGTCTTCCATGACAGAAGCCAAGCTGGTTACATTAGACAATAAAGGAAAAGCTAACAAAGACCTCCCCTTGGTCAACCCAGCCTTTGAAAGCATTGGCTTTCTTTTTTTAAAAACAGATTAACGTATATAGAAATACGCTACATTTTGATGATATGGACCAGGTGACTTCCCTGCAAGGGCAGAATCTGCTATGCGTGTCTAGGCACGTGTCTGAAAATAGGAAGCACGTATAAGGAGCAGCAGAGGCACTCTCTCCTAAAGCATGCTCTTTTCGGTGCTCCTTGTCCTTTAGCTCTTCTCCACTATGGGAGCTTCAGACAGAAAAACAAGACTGTCCCTTCCTGTCAGTGGTCCCAGCACCCTTGAAACCACAAACTTTAGAAACCACAAAGAGAAGAAAACTGTCTTCCTGTTCTCTGTGGTGGAGTTTGTTGTTTTCATACCCATGGCAATGCATTCTCCGGCACCTAAATTCTCTTACCGACGCACTGACACGAGATCCAAGAAAGGCCCACTAGGCTGTAGTCACAAGCCATTTTGCTTGTGATACCCTGAATCCCAGCATTGCTTCTCGCCCTGGGTGGGGAACAGGTGCTGGAGCAATACTGCTAGAAGTGAGCCTACTTTCTGCTGCTGTCAGCACCCCCAGTCATCTGATGACTCTTGACAGCAAGCCTGTTCCATCTGCTCTAGTTTCCTTGTCATCTGTTAGGCAGGACTCCAATACTACCGCATAGATTGGGGGAAACCTTTAGGGAGTTCCAAATCTACAATAACTCTGGTTCCTTCATAACTACTCTTGGTTGGATCCTCTGACAACTAATTCGGACCCAGTTCATTTCTACCCCACTCAAATAATGGTGTCATTCTCCTCAGAGAAGCCCAGCATGGTCTGATCTTAATATAAGCACTGCTACCATCTCCTCTGCCTTGGGAGGTGACCTGTACTGCCATGCCCAGGGAGCAACATCCTGGGACCTCACCAGTTATCCACGAGGCTTTGGCTATGTTCAAGGCTGGTTCATCAAAAGCAGGCTGGCTGTGGGAGAAAGGACTAGCAGAATTCACGTGGCATTAGTTCCATCCCCCCAGGAGTGAACATAGAAGTAGGAACCACAAAGTGTAAGGCGCAAATAAAGTTCATTCTTAATTACGAACTGCACTAAAGGGATGTGACCTGGTTAGGGTGGTTTGTGGGATACAGGGGGAACAGGCTGACATCTCTCATTGGGGACATAGATGGCAAGTCTTGATTCAAGATAAGTTCTGTGGGGGTGGGGTTCCAGGAAATGAACCTATTCCCAAAGAGAAAAGGCAGAGAACCCAAGCAAGCTGAATGGACTGGAACAAGGTGAAAAGGAGGGGAAGGTTGCTTATTTCTGCAGAGAAATATTTAACAAAGCAGATATATGCAGAAATTCATACACAGAGCATATTCATTGAAGGCTAACCAGAAAGGCTGTGGGCCAGGTGGGTCCACAGCTAACCTGAGGCTTACATACAAGTCACCAATTCCAGAGCTGAAGCAGCACTTGCAGCCCACCAGCTGGTCTCTAAAGCACTACCTGGCTCCATATTCAGAGACTAGGATCTGAATCTCCTGGATACTACGTTGAGTGCTCTACATACATTTTCTCTAATTCTCACAAACTTTCCAACAAAGGGGAAATCCCACTTCCCCTATTATACTCTGTACCAACGTCTACTTTATCTAATGCCACTCAGTATAGCTTATAATTTGATATTCATAAGATTAAAGCTCTTTGTTAGCGTATATTGTGTTCATTTTATCTGCTAAATGTGTCCTCAAAGTATCTGGCACAAAGGCTTTCAAAAAATGTTTGCACCCCTGAGTGCATGGAGAGGAATGCACTGAAGCAACCAGCGAATTGCATGTGAGTTACGGAGGCCCATGTAGATTCAAAATTTCATTCTATGGGATTATGGCCACTGCACAGACCAATGTATCTAAAACTCAGAATGGCATCCATGATCACATAAATGAGACTATCTTAAATAGAATTTAACATTGACGAGCTTTTTATTAAAATCTGGCAATCCTGCAAGAGGTGGTTTTATATTTTACTTTTCTGCTGAACTCCCAAGAAAACAGAATGAGTAGAAATATGTACATGTTAAAGCCCATCAGTTTGTGCTCTTTTCCAGCATTTCCATATAGAAAAACTGCTAGAGAAATTATCATAGGTCCATGAGAAAAATAAGTCTTCCTTTAGGGTAAACAAGTTTAACTGATGCACAGGTTTCTTAACTATTGGACTTCTCAGACCCTAATATGAGACTATTCATTACTATTCTTGTGTGTGTGTGTGTGTGTGTGTGTGTGTGTGGTGTGTTGTGTGTTTGGTTGCAGGTCAGTTGGCTTATTGATGCTAAGCATATTTGGCTTTGGTTCTGGTGGCACCAATAGACCTCACTCCCCTCCCCTCTCTAGACTAGCGTGACTAGTTGCTCTTATGGTCCAGTAAAACCAATATTAAGAAACATTCTGTCAGTTCTGGAGAATATGAAATCTTATTATGCTAACCCTAGTTAGATAAACTCTGAACAAAACAAATTACATAAGGCTGAGGAAATATAAACAAGAGCTTGTAAATAAGATTCTAATCAATCATTCAACTGCCAAATTTATCCTGCATAGTACAGACTGTTTCGATTTTCACCCAAGACTGTCTCACATGAATTGATTGCTCCACAGACCACTAGACTAGTGTGTGCTTGAATTACAGTAACGTGAAAAGGCTTGGACCATGATCAGGTGGGAATACTGGCAGAATGAGGGGCCCACAGTATACTCCACATCCAACATATGCTAACTACTTACAAAGAAGATATTTTTATGATCATTTTAGGAGGAGAAAACTGAGGTCTAGAGATGTCAAAAAATGTTCTCAAAGTCAAATAATATGCAGTGGGGTCTAAATTTGAACCCAGGTCTTCTAGCTCCAAATCTGGACTCCATTCATCACCTGTTTTCATGGGATGTAATGAGCCTGTGCCACCAAACCTTTCTGCTCATTGTTATGTAGCTCATTATGTTACTCCATGGTCACATCTCAGTTCACAGAACCCTCTTTCACCAACACAGCTACCCTGTACAGCTGAGCCATCCTTCTTTTCAGAGAGTACATCAAGCCCCACCTGAGGGGTCCTCTTAATTCTCTTTTAGCCTTGGGCAGAGAAGGGGTTAAGCTCACATCACGACACTTGCCAAAGCTTTTCTCCTTGACTGTTCAGCAGAATAGCAGCTTCCTTACCTCATTAGTTTTCTCTTCACTCTTCTGCTGCTGAGGCTTGGTTGGGAGAGGACTAGGGACACCTATCATCAAGCATTTTGTGACTATTTTCCCCCACTTCCCAATCCCACCTTCTCAGACTTGCTGAGTATGGAGTAGGGAAGTGGTTGATGACAGCCCTGATTATATTCACAGTGCACCGTATCCTTCATTCACCTATGTCTTTCCAAATGGTTACTCTCATACTTCAAGTGCCCTCTTAGTCCTAGGACAGCTTCATTAATAGACCAGGACTTCTCTGGTTCTTTTCAACAAGGAGATGCTCAGTGGCAGCAAAGGTCTGAAGCCTGCAAAGTTATGAGAGATGACAGAGCTATGAGGTGGAACGTATCAGATGCGCCACGAGGTACCAAAATTGTAGATAGAAAGGGAAGAGCAAGGAATGAACAGGAGCTTAGGTGCATCCGTTTTAGTGTTTCATCAACATCATCAAGCCAGAAAACCAGACGCTCCTCCTCACTCACACCTGTGTTTGGTAAGCCACCAAATACTATGGATTGGATTTGGACTGCACCTGTGGCACCCAGCCTCTTCCCACTTCCATATCATTGCCTTTAGTTGCCTTTCACTCAGGCAGGTGTAAGAGCCTCCAAATGGGTGTCCCTGTCTTTGGGATCATTCCTCTCAAACCTTCCTCCCTCCGAGCCTTCAAAATTCCAACAACATCCCCCTCCTTGAAACCCTTTCTTGGTGCCCCAAGTTTTCTCAGCTTAGAGTATACATTAGAATCAGCTGAGTACCTTTTGCAACATGTACATTCTTGAGATGTACCTTAACCTAATGAATCAGAATCTTCTGGGCATAGGGCCTGAAAAAGATTCCTGGTGCATATAGTTGGAAAAAGATTCCTAGTGACTCTTATGCAACATCCAGTTGAAGAATCACTGCCCTTTAAGGTGAAGGCCAAGCTCCTTAGCAGAGCAGTGAAAGACTTTCATGAGCTGACCTGGGCCAACCTGCCTCATCAGCCATTCCCCTCTTTCTACCTTAGATTCCAAAGATACTGTTGTCTTTTCGACCAGCCTCCTGAACTGTTAAGTCATTCCTCTGCTCTTGCGCTTTTATCCACTTGGAGAATGCCAATACATCCTTCTAGATCCAGCTTAAGGAGTATTTCTGTGAAATTTTCTCTACCTTCCACTTCAGGGCTGAGCTTCCTTTGCTTCGTGATCAAACCTGCACTGAGTTACCTTTGTTTTGTGGTCAAACTAGTTCAGAGAACTAGTATCTTAGTAGTTCTAACAATGTCAAATGAGATGAAAATCTCAAAGTCAAAATTATCCTTACATTCAGTATTGAGCTCACATTATAAGAGGCTTATAGGGACAAAGACCTGGCCAGAACAGCATATTCACATATCTTAACCCACTCTCTTTCCGGGACAGACAGTCACTGAGGGGAATATTTAACCTGTGCTTCCCAAGTGTGTTTCATGATGTGAATAAGTAATATTTTGAAAATGGGTTTGCTCAGGAATTACTGAGTTAAAGAATATTAAACAAACCCCTCTTTTAAAGTGTTTGCCTTTTGCCTTCAATGTGAATATTCAAAAGGAGAATCCAATATGCCACGTTTCCCAAAGTTATTTGATTATGGAATATTGTTTTCATAGAACTAGTATTCCAAAGAATACTCTGGAAAGCATCTGCCTTTCTCATTCCCCACTGCAGTTGCAAATAAGAAGCCACATGAGACACAATCTTTGATGGTTCTTATCTAAAAAAGAACGGGGGTGGGGGGCAGACGACATGACCTGGCATGGTCTACAAATGGGCCATTTCCTAATGGGAGCTTCTACCTGGAGAGATACAGAATCCTTCACCTTGAGTGCTGTTGCCAGGATGTGGCCACCCACCTCCTGAAGGAGCCACCAAGAGAGGCAAAGTGGCTGAGAACTTACAGTGCATTACAACTTTGATGACAAAGTATAGGTATTAGAGTAAAGCATTGTTTAGTAATGATTTCTATTTTGTTAAATGATTCAAATAGATGCATATGTTGTTTACTATTACAATAATATGCATTTTTGGAGTTTTCTATCAATTTGATGCATGCATTTATTTTGAGAATCTGGCAAGTTAGAGGGGGTAGAAAACTATGACTAGTCTTAGATGTGCATAAGTGGTAAAATGTGAACTTCTTTCTCTCTGTAATTACAAGTGCATCTTCAGTGCCAGGTGAACAGACCAAAGGTAAACCTTCAGGTATTAGGAAAAGCTTCTACACAGAATCTGTGATTAAAATATGCCCTTCCAAAAAATATGGTTAAAAATAATGTTTAGTGGCCAAAACAAAATTAGGCCAAACTCAATTTGATTTATGCTGTACATGATTAACATTTTAATAAGATGTGAAAATCCGGCGCACCATTAAAATACTAAATTCAGATAATGCTCTCACTGACTGATATAGTAAAAAAGATTGCAGACTTGCATGTTAGGAATCTCACGTCCAGCTTGGCTCTGTCAGGAACTAGGTATGTATAACCTTGGAAAAGTCATTTAATTTTCCTGTGACAGCATATTTTTCATTTGCAAAATGAGAGAGTTGAGCTAATTGATCTTTAAGAAATCTTTTAATTCCAAAATTTTGTGAATATAAATTACATACTCTTTAGGTAGAAAAAAAGGAATGATGGAAATTTTACAGCTGGTACAATACTTCGAACAAATTTAACTTATTGAACTATACTTTTTAAATAAAAATAATATTTAATTATAGTTAACGGCTTAATTTTTGTTTAAAAAACTTCAACTAAAATAGTAAAATGTAATAGTATTCTTTCATAGAAACATATAAAAATAATAGACACAGTGAAGAAGAGGTCAGGATGTATGGTAAAAAGTACTTTATTACAGCAAATACAGTTTTCAGACCCTTGTTTATTTCTGAAAACTATATATTAGTGCCTGATATATAAAAATCACCCAAATGAGGACTCTGCTCTTTGGTGTAAAGTACTGGTCATGTAGGATTCGAAAATACTACTATTTTTCCAATAGATTTGTTTCCATTGTCTAAAAATTCCATATATTTTGACCCTATTTAGTTGTGTTAAGTATTTTTGCAGAAATGTTTTCTGTTTTTCATCCCTTAGAAAACTTGAAACAATAAACACCTTAATACCTTATCTTGAAAGTGTGTAAGTTGTCATACTTATCAATATCAGTGGCTTCCTGGTAGTAATCTTGATATCTTTGGAATTGCAATGTGCTTTTCAAAAAATTTTGAATATCAATATATGTGTGAACTATGAATTATTTAAAACAAGTAATAAAGCTACAAAGTCTTCTTATGTCTGACATATAAATGATTTTTTGTAGCTATTTACATATTTAGAGTACATTTGCTATGAGGAATTCTAACTATCATCTGTCTATCTGTCTGTCTGTCTATCTATCTATCTATCTATCTATCTATCTATCTATCTATTGCACAACTATTTCTCAAGTTACAGGTATGGGCTTAGCAAAAGTTTTCAGCCACTTTGGCTAAACTTAGAGGTAACTGTTCCAGAACTGATTTCAAGATTCACAGTGACCACTGTATTGAAAATGAAAAAAAAAAATTAAAAATATAAAAGAATCCTATCTTAAAATAATTCTTTGTCTTTGGGAAATGTGAGAGGGGCTAGAGGATGAATCGTTTTGAGGGATGCTGAAGCCAAGGCGTAGAGTATATGATGTAGAATTCAGGTCTGGTGTTAGGGTGATGCTTTCCACCAATTGCTGACTTGGATCATGCCATTTCTAAGGCAGAAAAATCATCGCTTATAAAAGTCAGCCACAGGAATCAAATGTATTTCAAATAATGCAGGGAACCTGTACACCAAGGAATGAAACATTCTCGAATAGTGAACATATGCTATTGCGTTTAGGACCAGGGAAAATAAAATGCATCCAATGACTTTGTGCTGATTGGACTTTTTTTTTTTCTTTCCTGTGTTTTGTTTTAATGATTGCTTGGGTCAAGACCAAATGTTTAATTTTCCCAATAGAGTTGTTTCCATTGTCTAAAGCTGGATATATTGTGTGTCTGTTTGAGTGTTCTTACAGGAAAGTTTTCTCTGTGTCCACTCCCGGAAAAGTTGAAACAATAACCACATTAATACTCTCTCAAAATCTGTAGCATTTCCTAATCCAAGCCTTTAGTCACTAGTCATGAGGACATTTTGGAAACCATCCTCACAATTGACAGATTATGTCAAATACATTTTCGTTCCAAGACTCCTTAGTTTGAACTCTCTAGTGAAATTTTGTGGGGGAAAAAAAGTTTCTGTTCAAAGACTGAAAAACAATTTTTTTGTATACAAGCATTTAAAAATTATTTTTAGAAATACCTTTCTTTCCTTTGATACTCTGCCTCAATTGTTTCTTCTGCATTTTCATTTTTTTCACAGTAAATTCTAAAATAGTTAAACTTTGACAATTCCCATTAATTAAGCATTCAAATTATTTTGACCTTTTAATTTTATTATCCAATGTCTCTCTGCATGTGTATAATGTATATAAATTATATATATATATGTCTGCATACATTTAGCTTTTGACTCTGGGGAGTAAAGCAATTATTGTTCCTATGTGTGTTAAAGAAACTCTAATATGAAATAGTGGGAAAGGCTTGTGGCAAAAAAATGACTTACATTTATGTCAGCTCTACACTGAATACCTTCAGATGATAAAGTATAAGATAAATTGAATAAACTTTTACACCTCATATGTCATTCCCTTGTGCCCACATGCTCAGTGAGTAACAGGCTGGTCCCAATACAGTCTCTGGTACATGAGCCATGACTTGAAGCAGATCTGGATATTCCCCAATTTATCCCTACCATCCATCCATCCATCCATCCATCCAACCATCCACCCACTCACTTACCCACCCACGCATCCAGACAACTTCCAGGAAGCCAAACTGAGGATTTACTACGTATTAGGCACTCTAGCACTTACGGTACATAACATTGAGAAGCAAGTTCTTGTTTGTAAGTCTGAGGAAACATGAAGGTTTAAAAACTACCCATGAATTTCAAGCATAATTTACGGGGTCTATAGAGAAATCAGATAAAAAATGGACCTAGTCACATAATGGACTTACCTCCTTCTACTATTCTTCAATTTGCTCTTTCCCCAAATAATGATTGTCATTAGGACATGTTTAGAGCGTGTGCAGAGAAAGGGAGTCATGACATTACTCTTCCCTCAAAATACAAACATTCCCACAAGCTTTCCAGGGACTGTTGACTAAATATACATTGAAAGTTGTTTCAGGAAGAAAAAAAAATATTTTCACATCACCAAAAATTATAATCACTTAGGAGAACTTTTAGTTATATCTGCTCATTCCAGACACATTTTGCATTATTATTAGTCTCATCTTACATGAATTCCCAAAGAATTTCAGCTTATTTCCAGTTCATAAAAGCCGGGGTTTCACTAAAAATGAGAATTTTAAAGTCATCGAAATGATTAAATATAGTAGCATTAAAAAGATTTCTTTTTCTGTCTGTAGCACTTTATAGCAATCATTTCATATTACGGGATCAAGGGATTCTAACAGGAAGCAACATAGAATGTAGTTAAAAACCTTGGCTCTGAAGCCTCACTGACTAGGTTCAAGTCTGGTCATTTACTGCCATTTGTGTCATATCAGGGATAAGTCATTTAATTTCTCATTATTTCAGTTTCTATAAAAGGGGAATAATAATAATAGCTCCCAAATCTCAAGATGATCTTAAGAAATAGTTCATAAAAAGCTATTATATAGCCAGACTGAAATATTAATCATTATTATGATTTTCATCTTGGAAAGAAACACTTACAGAGAGATTTTGAACTTGATTCGTTATATTTGGGTATGCTGTAAATTGCCATGAATAAATATTGCTAATGCCACTCTGCTCGTAAAACAACTCAAGGGAGACCAAGTGACTAATTTGAGTATCGCTAGACAAAATTAAAACCCAACAAACCACCTTCAAAACTTTCTTATTTGGGCTTCTCTCAAGGGGATGCTCAATACAAACCTATAACAATGGCACATCTATGGACACTTCAACTGAGTTCAAAGTGCTTCAGCCACCTTGATGTTTACAGGATTATTACCCAATATTTACCAAGAACCTATGGGATGTGGGACTGTAGCCTGGCATTAGTACTTTCTCAACCTTTGAGATAGGAAAACAAAATCAGAAGAAAACGAGAGCTTCACTGTCACCACTGAAACCACAGGAGGGGTCAAAATTACAAAGATATTGATTCTCCTCACCACACTCCTACAGCCCAGAGCTCTGTCCCTTAGACTATACACTTTCCCCATTGAATTTATATTTAGCAAAGTTTTTTAAAAACCTTACCTATTTATTGCCTCTGTTTTCCTTTATCTCTTAGTGGTTACATAGCAGATTCATATAGTAACTGGAATCAAAGTAAACAAACTTTATTATAAAGCAGGGCTAGGATTTGTTCATAAGATAGCATGATGAAAAGTTCTACTTATTTAATGAAGATATAAGCTGGAGCACAGGATATGAAAATAGCATACACCTTTCATAAGAGTGACGTTTTTAATTAAAAGAAATGAGCATATTTTAAATTCTTAGGAGTAAGAAATAACCCTTATTAATACCATTGACTCACAAACAAAAAGGATATTTTAATTAATCTGCTTTCTAACCTTAGTGTTAAGAGGTTTTAAAGAAAAACATTTTTATAAATCTATTGCATTTATTAGTATAATAGGATATATCTCATTATCATCTATAATTATGAAAAGTTATCTTTCTCCCATCTCATCTCCCTGAAAAGAGTAATGTTCCATAAATATAAAATATCCAGATCAATTCTAAAAGAAATTCTAAAATGGTTAGAAGTTCATTGGCTGTTTAAATTTTCTTAATCTCTTTTCAAGTGTAAGCTTTTGGAGAATTCCTTTTTATTCATCACTTTCAACAAACATATCATAACAATCTACTCTACTACTTACAATTTTAAAAGCTACATGTTTACTTTTATAACTTAATTCTCCAAAGTAAGGGCTTGGACGCTTCTACTGTGGCAATAACTAAGAAATTACAAAAGTCAGGCAGTACAGTTTGATGATAATCTTTCCATAAAACCATGTTCCATTAAACTAGATCCAACAGAGACTCTTCAGCTCACAAACCTGTAGAAAAGACAATACGTCTTCTATGAAACATTCTCCAAGGATATAGCTTCCTTTAAGAATGTTCATCAATATCCGAAAAATATTATTTATTTTTTAAAAACCCTTAACAGTAGGACTCAAGTAACAGCTGGTCTTCTGATCAATTTTTAGCTAAGTGGGCAGAAAGAAAGACCCAGATTTAGGTCTTGGCTCAGACCCTAGCTCAGTGGGGCTAGCCATCTTTCTTAACCTTTCTGGACCTTACTTCCTTTCTTTGTGAAATGAGGAGATATGAGATGACATCTAAGTTCCCCCTAATATATATAATTTTGTATATCTTATTTTGTGTTAGTGATATTTATAAGCTCTGAGTTCAAAAGCACTTTCATACAAACTGTCTCATTTGATACTCGTAACTGATTTTCAGAAGTAGGTAGGAGAGTTTTCACTACTAATATTTTTCCCAATAAGTGTGCTGCTTTTGATATCCAGCATGACTCACTAGAGACAGTAGAATCTAAAGCACCATTTGGAAAGATTTCATTTTCAGGAGTCATAACAATTACTTTATTAAATATTTCTTCCTATTCTGTAGCTCCTCATCATGAAACTTTCAAAGCCTTAGTTAAAAGAAAAATATATTTTTAAAAATAACTGTCATGCTATGAGCTTCTGCTAATACAGCCTCTAACTACATTAAGAAGGAAATTATCTTTATTTTAGGTTGAAAATAAAATTTAATTACCACTTGATAAAATATTTTGAATGAGAATGAGTTTCCTTGAGTTATTGGAAATTTTAAAACAGTACTGGGACTTAGGTAAAATTGAGCTTTTAGTTTGGAGCTTAACTTCACAAAATATTTTTCTGTAAGTTGGAAATTAACAGGTAATAGTTTACAAAGAGGAGAAAGTAGAGACCCTCATTACTAAAAAAAAAAAAAAATATTCTGAATTCATTGTGGAATCCTCAGTATCTCTGATGTCTTGTCAGCTCCATTACTTCAGGAAGAAACAAAAACAATTCCTTAAAAATATGCCCAACACTTTACAGTTAATAAAATATAAAAAGAGATGTGATATTATCTCATCTTTGCAACAACCCTGTAAGATAGGTAAGGTTGTCCCAACCAAGGTCCCAAATATTCTTCATCTCAGAGGTCAAGGAATTTCCTGAATAACTGAGATGCTCAGATTATCTAGAAGACTCATTTTGGCCATTAAACCTAACTTCATTCAGATTTCTTTCTTCACCAAAACCATTATGAAAGGTGAGAGCAATATTACACTACTTGTGTTTGCTCACTTTCCTTCTCTTTCCTGTCCTTACCACACCTCTTCCAGAAGTACAAAGAAGCAGAAACGCAGCCAAAAGATAGGGAAAACGGAAAGGAAGGAAGAGAAACAAGACGTCTCAATAATCTAAGTCAGGTATCTGGCTGTACAATGTCATAAATAATTAAATCCATAGTCAAAACAGAGCATAGTATAAAAAAATTGACTTTACAACACTTTTTAGTCTGAGTTGTCATTCATAACAGCAGTTTGTACGGCCATTATAACTCATAGCTAAGGATCTGAAATAATGCAAAGTGCAATCAGATGTGTTTCTGTCTTGATATAGATATAGTCTATTCTTTTTATGGACATTTAATAATTCACATATAAAAAAATTCTCAAGAAGAATACTTTACTAACCAGAATAGCTTCCTCCCTCTCTGGTGAAAAAAATGGAGTTTGATACATATCTAGCATTGGGATATCTATTTATAACATCTGATATTCTAATCTTTTAGGATGTCTTTTCACTATGCAACGTCCCAAAGGCTCATGGAGTACTAAGTCATTTTCTTAAATTTTTTTCCAGTTTGGAACATTGTCTTCAAATATATCTGGAAGTTAAACTACTTTTAACTTACCCTTCAAAGAAGGAGAGAACTACATGCTTTCCATCAGTTCATTAACCTTTTTACTTTTGCAAAAACATGAGTTATGAATATACATCTAATGAAAAATAATTTCACATTGTAGTTTGAATCTAGCAATTTAGTAATGGGCATAATTTTGAATAGAAAGAAACAATCTCCAAGAATAATAATGGGTCAATTAAAAACAAGAGAAATGATTCTGAAGTCAACTGTCATTAAACATACAAACACCCTTCAATTCATTATTAAATTTACAGCTGGAGATCTCAAAATCAAATTAACCTTTTCTACCTCAAAAGAATTCCAATGGCTTAAACATAAGTGTCCAAAGTTATATGAAACCACACACCACTGATTTGATGTTATTTCCTTAATCAATAAAATACCAAGACAGCATTCTGTCTTTCATACCAGCTACTTGGCAGCAAGCATAACGGATCTGAAAAACAAACCCCCCATTCACTTCTCTCTCCACAGATTTCTCCATCCATACAACTTATATATGAGTGTCTCCAACAGCCACTGAGGAATTGGTCTTCTGATAAACTCATACACATTTTTAAAACAAACGTATCAATCAGTTTATAACCATGGTGGCCTTTCACTTAAACAAAAAGTCAAATATGACTTTCACCACTTTTCAACTTTCAACTTTCTAATAATTAGTAAGTCCACTTTGTATATCAAAAGAGAAATACATTTTGAGCTATGGTTATTCAGAATAAAATCCAAGCATAATCATATGAATTTTATGCATATTTTACCTTTGACCAAGATCATACAGTAGCAAAGAGAATAAAAATAAGATCCTAGTACTGCCTAATCCTTAAAAACCAAACCAAAAAATTATATATATAAAACTACTGTATTTCCACATCAGGCACATATTTTTCATGAAAAACTATCATAAAAAATCACTCTATTAAATTAAGTATCTCACAAATGGATTATACTGTAAATTTAAAATTACTTGCATTAGAATCTCAAACACTACGTTCAACAACCTGTGAGAAGGCATTTTCTGAGGCACAATCACAAACTAAAACTGCCACATTAATTCAAGTCTGCCACAGTACAATGAGTAAACCAAAATATGGGACTTACCTTATTATAAATAAGTGGCAAACTGCAGGCACTTTTCAGCTTGCAGCTATCTAGCATAGTTGATTGGAAAGAAACAAAACATCTTTCACCCCAAAGAACTACATATTCAGGTTTCCTTACTGAATCCGGGCGAGGGAAGCCATCCACCTCCAAGGAACAGTAACAGCCTCCTCCCAGAGAGCACTTGCTGCTCTGAATGCAGCGACTTAGAATGAAAGTCAGAAGAACCCGTGATGCTTAAATACCATTGCTTCACATTCACAGGATATGACTCAACTCTCTCTCAGACCAGTAGGGGTAGAGTTTCTCCACGCAAAACTGTTAGATTAGGTAACAAACACCACGTTTGGGGTCCTAAAATGTTTACAAACTAAAACTTAAAATTTTCACCTGTTAAACATGAATTTTTAGTAATTAACCTCTTCCCTGTGGCACAAGCTGCAAAAAGAAACGAGACAACATGGCACAAAGAACAACTATTCTGCTGGTTCTCTGCAGGGAACTAATTTAACATTATTAACGATGTGTGAACGTACCAGTATCTCCCTGACAGTGGCATAAAAAAGAAAAAAAGGCAACCTAAAGTCATTAACACTCCCATCAGTACAAAAACAATTTGTATAATAAAACTCTATTTTCACATGCAAGAAATGGCAATTCTACACCACACAATAGCATCTCCTTCTCAGTAGAGAAATGAAGTAGATTTTCATGGTTTGCTGTCACTGTTTCACACAGAAATCCTGTCCCACGCTGTCATTATCTTGTGTTGCTCACCTGCACCTCTCCAACTCCAAAAGTCCTCCTTCCTCTGTTTTGTGAACATTTCTGAAGGAACGTGACTAATGACACAACTCCTCCAGGAAAGTGGCAATTTGCTGTGATTTCGTCACTACCCGTTGCCTTTTAATTCTGAGCTTTATTAAGTTTGATAACACATTGAATTATTATATTTGGACACATAAGTCAATAAATATGATAGACTTAGACCCTTGGAGAAAAATCTACTACCTAAATTCAGTTGCCAACACCATCAACAAGAACGAAAAGATTTAAAAAATGTCAATAGCAAATAGTAAAAAACCATGTAGGCTAGGACTGTTCAATGTGAGCCACATATGTAATTTTAAACATTTTAGTGGTCACATTAAGAAAGTAAAAAGAAACATATAAAATCAATTTTAATGTTTACTCCAATATATCTAAAATATTACAATTTCAACATGTAATAAAAATAAAATTATTGATTAAATATTTTATAATTTGTGTACTAGCGTTGGCAATCTGATGTGTATTTTACATATATAGCACATGTTACTTTGAACTAGCTAAACTTAGCTGCTCAACAGCTGTATATGGCTAGCAGCTACCATACTGGACAGCATAAATCTAAAGTTTGAGGTTCAATCTTAGTCCTCAGGTCTGAGTTCAGAAGTTCTCTCTCAGAAAGGTCTCACTTCCCTGAAGTGATATTGCCCAATTACTATCTATCTCCTGATCCTTTCTATTTCCAACATAGTCCATTCAGCCTGGAATTTTCTCCTTTACTCATTTGTTTATTCATAATATGTGGCCCCTGACAATAATGAACAAGCCTGAAGGCAGAGATCGTGATACAGTCAATATTTTATCCCCAGCCCCTGGCGCAGTGGCCAGTACATAACACTGTTTAATAAACACTGTTTAATAAATAAATTAATTAAATACAGAATTTGTGGAATGGTTTGGCAAATGATCATATCGCTAAATTTTTAGCAATATATTAACACTTTTCTACATTGAAAAATTATCTCTTTCTATAATGTTTATAATCTTCAATCTATAACATACTTTATTTTCATATACATTATATAAAAACAATATGCTTGTTTCATTTACTCTAGCAAAATTTAGAAAGATACTTATAAAACTACTCTATTCTTATGACATAAATCTAGATATCATAAGGATGTCTATTTATCTCCTACTCACAAAACCATAAAATATTATCTACAAGGTATTTGTAGAGGACATTGATATATTTGCCTGACTAGCATATGTGCCTCTGTCTTCTGGTATCGTTATTCCGATTTTTATATAGTGAATCACCCACTCTTTCCTCCTTCTCAAACTATGTGGCTTGAGCCATGAGGAGCTGACTCCAGAAGTGGGCACGTGGCCCTTGCTTGATCAATCAGTGTACACTATCCACAGAGCTATAATGATAGGGTCAAGAATGGCAACCCAAACTGTTCAGTGAGAGCCAACCCCTCCACTTTTGCTGATATTGGGGGAAAGGTTGTTAAGTTTGTAGAATATCAGTCTGGAACTGCTGGTTGACCTACTTGCTACCACATGAAGTAAGGTTGTCTGAAATAAAGCCAAACAAGTGAAAAACAAAGTCAAATGTATGAAAGGCAGGTAGGTTATGGACCACTGTAGTTCCCAGCTCTGGTCATACATTGTCACATCTGCCCTCTTCATAATGATGGGTGTACTAGAATGTTCATCACGGAATTTTTTGTAATAGTGAAAAACTGGAAACTTTGCAATAGGCCAGGAACAGTAGAAGGTTAAATAATGGGTTCACCATACTAAGGAATGTTATGTAGCTATTAAAAAGAACCAGGCTATCTAGATGCACAAGCTCCCTTAACGAAACTTCCTTATTTAAACGGAAATAACACGTTGCAGAAAAACACATTATCCCAGTTATGGATTCATGGATTTTTATATGCAAATTCATGGAAAAGGACCTGGATGACTGCACACCAATTACAGACAAGCGGTTATTTCTGGGAAAGACATCTGAAAAGAGAGTGATGAGGGACAAATTTTGCTCAGTTTATTACCTATTGCATAAATCTTATAAAATTAAAATGAATTCATGCATCCGTTAGGTAATTTGAAAGGAACATGTTATTCTTTAAAATAATTTGATTTTTATATCTCCATATTATACTACTTTATTCCCACTCTAAATGGATTTTTTAAAATTATTTTTTAAAACAATGTAACAGACATAAAAGTGCTCTTCTCTGCCCCACTGTCTCCATTCTTTACCAGTCCAAATTTATGTATTCTCTGATTTTTCAGTCTGGTTAAAAAATATGCCAAGATAGAGACAAATGGTACAGAAAGAGACAGAAACCGACAGCAAACCACATTAAAATCTCCAATGTACTTTCTAACATTGGTCAAGGGCTTTGATTTATTTTCCCTCTTGGCCTCTGGAAATCTCTTTTATTGACTTCAGTAAAATGCAGCTTGGATTTATTCAACTGTCAACATTAACAGCTAGATGTTTACAAAAATAGGGCTTAATCTAGTTAGTCTTGAATCACAGTAAACTTGCTTATTACAATTCACTGAAAACATCTAGTCTCTGAATGGACATAACTGCTTTTCTAATTAACATAAAATCTAAACCTTTTGTTGCTTTTTGGCTTGTTTTAGTCCTCAAAAATCTTCATCTTATCTTAGATATGTGCATACCACTCATGCTTTTGTATTCCCTTAGATTTCTACCCTTAGATTTCTACAGTATTACCTCTTTAATATTACATAACTAAAGATGCATAAATTCTGAGGCAGGAGTTGAGTTCTTCGGACTTTCAGTATAGCTGACCAGAATTTGAATTGATACACTGCTAACAAACTGATGAGTTTGTCAAGCAGTGAGTATTGCTCTATTTTATTCTCAAAACCCACTTATCCTAATAACTTAAACCTCCCACAGTCTGTTGACTTTCTCTTTTCATTCTCCTTGCCTCCACTTAAAATCTTAACATGCCAAATTTGCTTCAGCTTTTCTGGAAGAAATAAAAGATCACAGACACAATTGAAACACCCAGATGCTCCTTCCATTCTCTCCAAAGGTAGATATTCTCCAGGGTTAACTTTTATCATTCCCATACATGTTTTTATGCTTCTGTAAAATATTTGTGTATCCATAACAAGATACTGATGCATGTTTTATGCTTTATTAAATGGCACATAGTATTTAGAGTCTTTGATTAATTTTTGCTTTACATTATCTTCTTGGGATTTACATGTAGTTTTGCACTTTATTCTTCTTAATTACTATATAGCATTCTACTTCATGTATCTTCTCTCCTGTTGGTGGACATTTAGGTTGTTTTTAATCTATTGCTATGATTAAACTACTCTAATTTTTGTACATGTGCAAGAATTTCTTTAAAGATATACACCTAGGAATGGAATTATAAGGTCATAGGATATGCATAGCTTTACCTTTACAAGATATTGCCAAACCACAACCCAACATAGACTAATTTATAATTCAACTGGCAATGTATGAGAGGTATTGTCACACTAGAGTCTTGCAAACAATCTCCACAATACTGATATTCCAGACTCTAACATTTTTGCCATTGTGTATGATTGGTATAGAATCTTAATGTTTTAATTTGGTTTCCTTGATTACATTGAAGTTTAGTGTCTTATCTCATTATTATTGATCTTTTTCCTATTGGAGTTGTTTGTCTTTCCCTTACTCATTTTTGGGAAGTCTTAGTACGTCACCCTTCAGTATGTGGTTTGTTCCATTGCTTATAATGTCCTTTGCTCTTTGTTTATTATTTTAAAATTTATGGTTTGTTTTTAATTAAAAGTTTATTTTTTCGATTGTCTATATTTCTTTAGTTAAAAATATGGTGAAAATTAAGTGGTCCTTAGTCATTATTTCTAAAGTATTCCCAACATTAATGTCTATTAATTTGCATATCTAAAGGGGAACTGAGAAGGATTCCTATTTCCAATGAAAAGTTCAGTCCATCATTTATTGAGCACCTGCTATGTGCCCTCTACTGTATCAGAGGGTATAAACATGAAACACCCCATAGAATAAAGAACTATACAGTCTAACTGAGGAATAAAACTTGTAAGCAGATGATGATAAAATGCAGAAGTAACCATGTGCCAGAAATTCTGCCCATTCGATGCTTAATTTAACAGTAGTTTAAATAAGTTGGAGTAAATGTTATTATAAGAGATACACACAAGGTGTTACAGAAGCACAAAGAGACTATGTTATCACCTTGGACCATAAGATCATTTAAGATATAAAGTAGTGAAATTTGAGGTAGTATGAACCTATGAGATATAGTAAGACCTACAACTGACATTTCTATTTTCTCAAGCATATCTATTTTTCCAAGTAAATCACTCATAAATTAATCCTAATTTATTTAGAAGATTAATGAGAATTAAATGTCAGATTATTCATTTAAAAAAAATGCTGCCTTGGGAAACAAATTCATTTTTACAACTGGTGATCCAATTACATAATGACATTGTCTCTATTCAGTAGACACAGAGTTTTTTTTAAAGCCAGTAATTCTTTAAAATCATAACAAATGGTACCTCTTCCTACATTGAATTATTAATAATTTAGATCATTGAAGTTAAAAATAAGCTCATCCCTTTAAAAGATTCTGTGGTAAAACATTGTAAATAAAGCATCCAAATTCATCTGTTTTATAAATGTGATATTCACATTATGTTTCTCTCAGTGTAGGTAATAACTATAGCCTTTTAAAAACTGTAGAACATGGGAGCATTTAATATTCTTCACGCAGGAGGAAGAAAAGACTTGGGCTAGAAACAGAAAGGGGTAGCAAGCAGCATTACATATTTCCTGAGGAAAAATTAAGGGTATCCCATTTTCTTGAAGCTATGAGCTTTACATTTTGGTCCTCATATAACTGTGACCCTCTAGGATTTAAAAACTAAAATGTTTTCAATACATGAGGGTGACAGTGAAATGAATCTGGAAATGAGAAAATAAGACTGCCATCTGAGAGTTAAAATTCGAAATAAAAATACAGTACATACAGATAAATGGAGGCAACTTCAATTGTCAGAACAGAGCAAACTGAAATGTCTAGAGGCACACACATTACCAGCAGGTAATGCTGATCAGTATCAAGGACCGGTGGGGGATATGGGAGACAAGGGCAGGACTCAAGCCTCATCTAAAGCAGATGGCCTCTCACCTCCAGAGGACTGACCTAATGTGGGAGAGACCCAGGAAGGCCCTATCTCTGAACTTTTCAAGAGAGGCTAGAGATCAGGTTGGTTACATACATACTCCTGATTCAAATCTTAGCCTCTGTACAGTATAAGAGATAAGCAAAAGTTTTTGAAGGCCATCTTTGCCCCAGGAACAGCTAGTCTTGGATCCTGAGACTGAATTAGCACCCTCTCTGGCATGGCAATAATCTGATGGAACATCCTGACACCACAGATAGACATTGGTTAGACAAGGAAATACGTACAAAGCAGTCTCAGAAGCAAGCACAGGCAGGGGCCATTCAAACACTGAGTGAAAGTGCTCTGGGCTGGTGGCATCTGCCTTTTAATTGTGCATCCTCCTCTTATTCTGTTAAACCCATGAGTCTGAGAACAACTGCCCTTCTCAGTCCAAGCTCACCAAGCGGCTTCCTGATTAGAATTTGGTATCTAGTCGGCATGAATTCAGGAAGAACTTTCGGAAACTTGAGGGACTTGAGGAACAACTCAGGAGCTTGATTCATTATAAATTTATAAAGTGGCAGCCTGGCTAGAGGTGCAGCCTGCCTACAGGCACAAAATGGGCTCGGTGGGAACCCGAGCTGCCGGGCTGCAGCAGGTCCGCTGCTCACTGTAAATGGAAACACTGGCATTCTGATCCTGTACATTAGTTGTATGATCTCTGTTCAACACTGGCATTAGTTGTATGATCTCTGTTCAACACTGGCATTAGTTGTATGATCTCTGTTAACACTGGCATTCTGATCCTGTACATTAGTTGTATGATCTCTGCCTCTTGAGAACTTAGGTGATTTATCTTAAAGCCTCCCTTACCCTCACTCTGCCCTCAGGGCCATCCCTTTTAAAACATCCCTGTGTGGTTCTCTGGAGGTCCAAAAAGTGACCTAGAGGTATGAAATGGAGAATCAAAAATGAATCTCAAAGAACAGAGAAAGAAAGCTCAATAAACAAACAAACAAACAAATATATATATATATATTTATAATCACTGGTGCTAGGAAGCAGAAACTATGCTATGTGCTTGTTATAGACCATCTCATTTAATTCTCAGAAACTCTGTGAAGCTGGTACTACTTTTGGCAATTATTCTCTTTTACAAAGGAAACTTAGGCTTAAGGAGGTTAAGTTGACCACATTTACCTAGCTAACAAGTAGTGAAGCTGGGATTAGAACCTGAACCCTCCAACACTATGTCATCTGTCTACTGTATTTCACTCTTTTAAAATGCCAAATATTTACGAGGAACTTAATATGCCAGGCACTGTTCTAAATACCTTACCTACATTAACTAATGTCTTCCTCATAATAGGCCTATGACAAGTGCACTAAAATCCTGATAAGGGACCTAAGGCAAAGAGAAGTCAATTGACTTGCCTACGATGATGCAGCTAGTAGGTGGCATAACCAGGATTCAGACTCAGGTGGTTTGGCTCCAGCGTCCCTGTTCCCTGTGTCTGTGCCACTCTCACCATGTTCCCTAGGAGGAATTGATGACTGAATTTTCAATACTAATTTCAGTACTATTGTAAGTACAACTTTTCAAGAGAATGGATAGAAACACAAGGGAAAGAAATCTCTTATGTCTTACCATTCCTCTTGATTATATACCAGTTAGAGAAATTGCAGCTCTTCTGTATTTGAGGAATGCAGAGCAAGTAATAACCATAAAATACTACAAGCCTGGCTATATCCAAGGAGTGTGACAAATTTAAGTCTACATTTTTTTTCTTCACTTTCTACTGTAGAGAATGAAAGGAATGAATACCTTTTATTTCTAAATTTATAAATCCTAGGAGGTAATGATTGGGATTTTTGAGAAATCTAAGAGGAGGCAAATACTCCAGAATCTAATTTGGAGGTCAATTTCTCTTAAAAACTAAGTAAGTTTAATTTCAGAATAAAAGCATATTGAACATAAAGAAATCGATGTGGCTACCTTCCACTTTAAGCCAAACTTTCTGTTAAACTCAAAATGGAATGTTCAGATCCATAAATTGCCGACTTTTATTAAGAATAATACTTTGGAATTGATTTGTCAAAAATAACACCTTCTGACTCATATTGTAAATGTGAAAACTTTTCTACTTAAGTAGTGAGAAAAGGCCTTCAAATGGTTCCTATAACACTTAATTCAACTTAGACATTTTCAGCCAGGGTCTAAAAAGGTAACTCTATCCTGAATTCAGAAAATCTCTTTAGTCTTGGATCTATTCTGTTCCCCTACATTCTCTTCAGTTTGATTTAGTGCAAAAACTCTTTCAGGAAACCACCAGCCTGGGAGATTGAGCATGCTATTGAACCAGCTCATAAGGTGCCACTGAACAAAAAGGGACCATACCTATAATCCTTTTTTGCTTCCAGCCCTCTGTTCTGTAAAACAGTCCAACCAATTTGTTTAACACAATTTATATAGTCTATCATCAAAACATAGCTTACTCTCCCTGGCAATACTGCTTCCTGGCCTTATACCTCATAGAATTCTCAGTACAGTCCACAAAGTATTTAAGAGAATTGTTCTGGAAAAGGAATTACCAATTTAGACTAAAAGAAATAGGGACAGCACAAAATGAAAGTAGACTTTATAGACACTTTACTGACACTCTGTGGACAGTAAACGGGCCTAGCAGGATATTTAGTTACAAATGCTGCCTTTTTCTTTTTTTCTTTTTCTTTTCTGTTCTTTTAATTAATTAATTAATTTGTTTGTTTGTTTGTTTAATTTATTTTTTGAAAATAAGGGCTGACTCAGAAGGCAGAACCAAGAGCCTAGAGGATAGAACCAGCAGCTGAAAGGACAATTTCCAGACGTAGCACCACACCCTAATGAAGAAACTGACAGCTTGAGCCTGGCTGGATTTCATGCTTCTTATGTGACAGTGATTGCTGTGAGTCTCCTGCTTTTCAGCCCCTGTCACTTTAAATGAATATGTCTGTAGCTGTTTACCCATGCCTGCCTTGCCACTGAAAGTTGGATATTGTGGGGGTGGGGGAAATGGGGAGATGTTGGTCAAAGTTTCAAGTATACAAAATAAGTAAATCCTGGGGATCTAATGTGTAGCATGGTGACTATAATTAATACTACGTTGTATACTTGAAATATGCTAAGATTGTAAATGTTCTCATCACACACGAAAAAAGGATACTACGTGAAGTGATAGATATGCTAATAGCTTGATTGTGGCAATCATTTCACAAGGTATACATATATCAAAACATCATTTTATATATCATTTATATATAATTTCTCTTTGTCAATTATACCTCAGTAAGCTGGGGGGGCGGGGGGATAGCCTGTCTCTCCAGTTCAGAATTCCTCAGATTTAGCAGGTGTAACCAAAGAACTGCACTTAAGGTGCCTAATTTCACCGGAATAAAATACCAGACTTCAAGTGGATGTTTAGATATAAAGATCTTGGGGGAAAAGATGAATACATTTTGCATGTGAGATAGATGTGAGTTATAGCTAGCTGCATGTAGGTTATTGAAGATTATATTTTCCATAAGGGACCACACACACAAAAAATCCTTCCCATTCCATATGCTCTTCGATGTGACTTTGACATTCCACCCATCATAGGTGATGGAAAGTTCCTTCCCCTTGAATCTGGAGAGGACTGTGACTATTGCAGAAGTGATGTTGTGTGACATTTGAGGGTTGGTCATAAAAGTTGGTACAGATCCATCTTGTTTTCTCAAGGGCTTGCTCTGATCATCCAGTCACCACACCCAAGGAAGCCCAACCAGCCCATGGAGAGGCTCATAAGGAGAAAAAGCCAGGCTAGCAGCTGCAGCTGAGCTTCCTGGCAGTGGCCAGTACCAAGTTTTTGGTGTTTGAATGTCTTAAAAGTGGATCCTCTAGCCCCCAGCTGAGTTACGTAGCATGGAGCAGAGATAATCTGCCCTTGCCAAGCCCGCCAAAACTGCATCTTGATGGACAAAATAAATAATTGATATATCTTAAGCCACTAAGCTCTAGGGTAGCATATTATGCAGCACCAAGTACCTTCTTATTCCCTCCTTTGGCTGTCGTCTTCTCTCTGCATTCCCCATGACTTTTATAAAACATAAAGCTGTTCAAGTCATGTCTCAAACTTTTCTATTTTTTTCCCATTTGGATCTCTGCAATCAAACTATAATCACCTTGGGGTCATAAATGATTTCTTAGCATTATAGTAGCATTAAAAACCTACCGAATAAATCTATTATCAAAGTATTTTGTTCCTGGAACTTTAATAGGATCTATAATGGAGTCTTGACTCATAATATGTAAATTCTATGAAATTGAATTATCAAATTAACAATACTGTTGATTTCCCTTTATTGAATCTAAGGTAAACATTTTTAAAGAATTAATTCACTTGCCAATGTTAAAATAGTCTATACTTATAACTTGAGAGACATTCTTGATGAAAACACCTTATGACTAAGAAAATATAGTGGGAAAAATTACCACACATTTCTTCATAAGCAGTTGATAAACTTGCCTAAACCTTAATAAACTGACTTTAACACTGAACTATAAGTACAAACATAATTCTCCTTTATTATATAAAAGCACAGCATTATAAGTATTTCTCAATATCCAAGTATAATTTTTGTTATTACCATTTCTGAGAATTTCTAATTTTTCTGTTAGCACAAGATATTATATCTTTTATCCTAAATATTCCTTTATTTCATCTGTAATACACAACCACTCCGAAATTCTACCTGAAACAAATTCTTCGTATTTGTACTTTTTGCTTTGTTTTGTTTTGTTTCTTAGTGATTGCTTCTGTCCAAGGCAGATTACTTTCCCTTTTATTATTTATGTTAGATTTTTTATGAAACCTATTTCCTTCAGGAGTTTTAGGTCTGTGTGTGTTTTGCTTGTTTGTTTTAATGAACATCTCCCAAGCTTTGCAACAGCAAAGAACAACAAAGTTAGAAGGAAAGTTAGAAGGAAAAGATCAGAGTGAAGAGCAAAGTCCAAAGAGAATATGGGTCGATTTATTTGTAGACAGTGAGAACGAAGGGAATTGTGAAATTAACTACATCCGAATCAAATTCCACTTTATAGTGTTACCCTAGGGGATAAAAAGGTGTTTGGCTCTCTCATTTTTAAGCTATCTTCAGGATTCCTGGTTCCAGGTTATTCTGCTTCTGTAAGTCTCTTACATTTGTGTCAAGTACAAGAAATTAAGTAGCAGCCCCTTGTCTTTGTACATTATGCTGGATTTGGGCAAGGCTAAGTGGAAAAGCAGCCTGAAGTTGATGACTCTATTTGACTTTTCCTATATTTAAACTCATTGAAGAAATTAACTGATATATCACATTGGGAGGAGGGTTGTGACAATGGATTTGAAATAAAGTGGGAGGTGAAGAGACTTCTGTGGGTTCCTTGCCCTGAGGGGTGGCAAGACTCTTAGGGGAATACTGGTATGTCCCATTTATTAAAGTGGAACCGTAGACACTCCGAATGGGGACTCAGAGTTAGAACTAAGCTGATTTAAAGACAGTGAAGTAATGTGGTATTTATCACACATTGATTTTGTGCGCAGAGACTTATTCAAAAGTGCCACATCTTCAGCCAAACAAACCTATAAAAGCACATGCCAGTTGTTTTCCATCTGTGCCACACAAGAGTTTCAGTATTTCCATTGTGGAGATTGTGACTTCTTAAAAGATTTGATAGAGACAAAAAAAAAAAAAAAGGCAAAGTATTTTAACAGCTTTTTAAAGAGAGTATTAATACTCCGTTATAGTTAGTGGACAAAACACCAAAGAACTTTCTCATTCTCAGTCAGCTAAAGGAAATTCTTAATTGCTTGCTCAATTTGATAGTTTTAAGTTTACAGTAGAAATAAACCTCTTACGACTGATATAGCTTCAGTTGGTAATGACAGAGGAACTTCCAAGAGGAGTGATTATAGGCTACTCAGCTTCTGCTTTGCTGTGAGACTTAAAGCAGTGAAGGAGAACAAAGAAAGGCAAAGAATGCATGTGAAACAAGAACGGGAAAAGCAAAGATTTGCCTCAAAATCCGCTTGAGAAAATGGGCCTGCTTAAAAGAGCTTCCGTAAATGGTTGAAGCTCTCATTCTTGCAGTATGCTAAAGCACAGTAGCTCTGCACATCTTACAGAGCTAAGTGAAATAAATGGGAGCAGAACTTCAAGAACAAAAGCTAAACGCTAAGGCCTGAAACCTTTTCTTAGAATGAGCAAGATTTTAATTATGAAGTCTTTTTATGAATATTGAGTAGAGCAGAGAATCAGTGAATTTTTAAAATAGTTCCCCAACCCATCAATGAATATTATATTATTCTAAAATATATATTATATGCAATATTTTCTAAATAGCTCTAATGGGAGCCCCTGCTACAAAATTTTGTGATTCCACTATGTTTTTGTTTTTTCATTGTGTTTAAATACATTATGCATTATAATTGTGGTAGGTTAGGGGGCTTCTACCATGACAGTGAATTGTTATTTGTAATCTTTTCCCCTCTGATTATAATGGTAATCAATATTTTACATATTAGGAAAATACTAAAAACATAGCTTAAAAATTATCTACAACATCAACTCTTACAAGTAACTAATTTTAACAAATTTATGTCCTCAACAAATATTTATTGAATATCTACTTTGTGCCAGGCTCTTGTCTTAGAATAAAAATACAGCAAAATTTCCATGCATCTATAAACCTATGATCAAATAAATAATACTAAACACTAAAAAAGTAATATGAAGAAAATAAAATAAGTTAATGTAATAGTAAGTGGCTGACGAGAAGAGAGAATGAAGAGCTTGAGCAAGCAAAGAAAAGTTGGCCACTTTGGCAGGTAACCCTTGAGCAAGAGCCAATTGGTGAGAAGGAAGCAGATGTGGCGAGACCTGGAGAAGGTAATTTTTTAGCACAGGCCAGCACAAGCAAAGGCTCTAGGAAAGAAATGATTGTCTCCTATGGAAGAAACAGGTTGAAGGCCTGTGTGGCCACAATGTAGTGAGAGATGGGTGGAGTCAAAGGAGAGGGGCTGGATGGAGGCCTAATAGTATACGGTCTTAGAAACAGTGAAAAGAAATTTGGAGTTTATTTTGGTGGTATCCATGATGGGAATCACATGATCGCTTGTAGGAAGAACACTCTCACTGTTGTATGCATGTTAGATCACGGGAGACAAAAGGGTGAACGTGAGTGCACCTGTCAGGATATTATTGCAGGAATCCAGGTGGCTTGGATGAAAATGTGTTAAGATTCAGGATGTATTTTCGGTGAAGGTGATATGAATTGCTAATAGGACAGATCAGAAAGTAAAGGGAATAAAAGGATTACAGATGATTTTTAGGTTTTTAGTCTAAGCAACTGAGTGCTTAGCGGTTTTACATGCAGAGTGCAAAATTTCATAAATAAAGGTCCTTTTATCAAACAGTAAGATACATTATCAAAACTGTACCCATTTTTTAGCTTCTAAGAAGCTCAGAGACAAAATTAGTGTTAAATTATATTTATCGGTAACTGAGATTTCTGACATATTTTTATTGATCCACTTAAATAATTTCTGGTCTTTTTTCATTATTTATTTAGGGTCCTATTTTATAAGTAATACTAGATTTACCTTTTTTTTTTTTTTAACAAGTTAAGGTTATTATAAATAAAAGTATGATCCCAACTAAGGACACATCCCAGATTCTGAGACTGAACAATACTTATTCTTATTGGTCACTTTTATTTCTTCTTTTGTTATGGCTGACTTGCGTCCTTTGCCTATTTTTAAATGCGTGTGTGCATGTGTGTTTTCTCACTAATCTTAAATGATTTCACTCATATGTGGGATATAAAGCTGAAAGCAAATGAACAGGACAGACAGAAACTCATAGGCACAGACAACAGTTTAGTGGCTACCCAAGGGAATGGGGAGGCAGATGAGGATAATGGGGGGGGGGTCAAATACATGGTGATGAAAGATTTGCTTTTGAGTGGTGAACACACAATGCAATACACAGATGATGTATTATTGGATTGTACTTGGAACATATAATTTTATTAACCAATACCACCCCAATAAATATAATTTAAAAACACACACTTTTTAAAAAATACTAAGAATATTAACCCCGATCTGTATGCAATCTTGATTTGTCATTTGCCTTTCTATTTGTTTTTGGTGTTTTCTTCTACATGAATATACTTCATTTTCACACAAATTTATCAATATGTTTTCCTCATGATTTCTTGTCATAAGGGTATGCCAGTTAAATACTCAGTTTTGCACTCATCTTTCCAACCTATTTCAGACTAAATCGATCATTCACTCATTGGGGTTTATTGTGGGCTTGGTCTTAAGGACAAAGTATGCTTTTGTTACATAACTGCATATTTCTGACATTTCCACTTTTGAGTGTTCTGTCTCCCAAGATTTTCACTGCCAACTTACTTGACAGGTCATAACACCTAGCACAACTAGTGATGTTGTTATTTCATCACTGCATATCTCAGAAATGAAATTATCAAATCAGTTCAAAACATCAAGTCAATTCATTATAGGTAAGAGCAAAACAAACCCAACCAAGCAATGAAAAAGGGCAAGAACTAAATTTGAATATAGATAGAAATAAACTAAACAGTTTGCCAAAGAGATCACATAGCCACATACAGCAAACGTTTATTCCAAGTATTCCCACCGAAAGAGACAAGAGATTCCTAAATAAATGACTGACTCTCAGTCTGAGGCAGGGAAAGCACAAGATGAATTTGGGACATGTTACACCAGAAAGTGACAACATACTCAAAGATGAATAGGTCATGCCATAAGAATAAAAGGTCCAATAAAAGATCTCCAAACTATGAGTCCATATTATTGTATGAGAGAAAGAGAGAGAGAGAGAGAGAGAGAGAGAGAGAGAGAGAGGAGAAAAATCTTCTTTCTGGTTTATGGTCCAGCATATAAGAAGCTTGGAAGTCATTATGTCATCACACCAAGTAAAAAGCTGAACAAACTAAAAAATCTATGACTCTTCTTAATCTGGCAGAGAAATGTGGTTACAGGGCAAACCACTGCTTCGAAACTTAGAGGTAAACAGGCAGATACAGAGAATGACAGCCTAATGGAGCAAAAAAAAAAAAAAATCTACCAGCAGAACCCTCTGTGGAACCAGTGCCAAACCAAATAAACCTAAACTGTAATTGACACATTGCTAGAGGCTCAGTGTGAATGTCTTAGAGTTAAAAACTCAAGGGAAGCCCAGTCTAGCCAGCCTCAGCTGACTCAACAGTAACTGCAGATTCATGAGTGAGCTAAGACAGCACCAGAAGAAAAGCCCAACTCAGCCCAGCTCAGCCCAGCCAAAATGCCAACTAGTAGAATTATGAGCTAAATAAAATGGCTATTGTTTTAAGCCACAAAGTTTAGGGGTGATTTACTATGCAGCAAAAGCTAACCGATTACACTACCATCCTTAGTGATTACCATAATAATATCAGACATTTAAAAGGCATACATCACAAGTTGGATAAACATATTACTGAATTAATAACTTTAATTATAATATGCCCATGGTATGCCAGTGGTGTGCCTAAGTACTAAGATACAAAGAGAACAGGCCTGGTCTGTCATCAAAAAGCTTTCAGGCTAAAAGAGACAAACAATTAGATGATATTTGCACAGCGATAGCAGCAATCCATGACAGTGGTACACTCAGGGTAATGTGGGAGATGTCAAGGACCCAGGTTAGGGGTAGCGGGTTAGAGGAAGCTCTGTGAGGAGGTGATTCATTAACTAAGTGTTAAAAAAAATTAGCAAAAGTAACTAGCTGAAGTAGTGAGGGTTGTGTGGGTGTGTGTATACTGTACAAACAGAGAAAGATGAAGAAAGCTATAAACTGAACTGCTCAGGAAACGGACTGGAGTAGGAGGGGACGATGATTACTGTCAGTGGTCACGCTATTATCAGCTATGTGGACCTAGCAAATTATTTCAGCGAAGTGTTCATTTCCTCATCAGCAAAATAGGGTATGAATTGTACTAGGCACTGAGAGTTCTTTTGAACAATGAATAAAATAATCTAGGTAAAGTACTAGCACAGTGCCAGCATATAATATGTACTTACTAAAGAATGTCTATTGTTTTTATTGTCTTGTTGCCATAAGCACATATTTCTTTGGATTTAAAGGTATTTCAATAAAGTAGAAAAATAAATCCTATACAAAGAGATCATCGAACACTACAAATATATATGTAAGCCTGGGAAAGAAGAAAATTTTTCATCTGAATTTTTATATTACGTGTTTCTATAATAAATTAAATAAATAAAAGTGGGGAACAGGTTTTCCAGATGGAACAGACAGCAAATATAAAGATAAGGCCATGTGAAACTATATGGCACATATGTGAGACTGCAAATAATATGATCAAAACATGACGTGCAAGGAATGGGGTTCTGAGAGATGAGGCAGAGAAAATAACAAGAGCTAGGTCATAGAAGACCTCATATATAAAGCAGAATTTGGAGTTTATTTCAAAGGCAATGAGGAGCCATTGCTACATTTTATTTGGAATTATGTATGTAGCAGTCTTAGAAAACAATCAAAATATACACTTACCATTTAAGTAAGAGTGAGAAGAGGCCATTTTATATATTGAAGTTTTGGGTGCTTTCTATATAGACCAGCACTTCTCCAGCATAAGGGATTCCAAGTATTAAGACCCTCTACTCTATGAGGGTTTCCAGGTCAGTAGATGAGACAGCCTTGGAAGCAAAGTGCCACAATTTAATACACTCTTTTGTGATAGAGAAATATATCAAGCTCTATCAAGATAATGGGTTGGAAGTGCTAATTCTGAGTGATGAGGAGGTGTAGGAATATTAAAGGCAAAGCTTTAAGAACTAAGATTTGAGTGGTGTACTAAATGAAATATGACCCTGGTCTCTGTGCATTCTGTGATCTCTAATTTCCCTATATGGCAAGCTTTCCTATAACCCTGTCCATCATATCAGAGTACCATGTCTATTCCTGCATCTGATGTTTGTGATTACTGACATGAATGCCTTAGATACCAATTACAAAAGGAAGAATTATTAATAATATATAACCTGGGCCCAATAGAATTAAATTACAAACATTGCATATTTAGATTTACCCCATTCCCAAATTCCAGAAGTGAAAGTTAGTATTTTGTTGCTCAGGGAACCCAAATTTACAATAGCTCTCTAAACTCAATTAATTAATCAATCACACAATTTTAAAAAAATCTGAATTGATAATTTTGAACCTATGGCTCTCAAGTTCATCAATTTGAGATTTCGTTCAATGTCAGATAGGACATTAAATGCTATGTTATGATTTATCCCATGAAATTTGAATGTTTGGAAAAACAGAAAATTTAAGCTAAATCCAATATGAAAAACTTAGAATAGCTTTGTTATCATATGAACTACCATATTCAGTTTAGTAAGAGCAACCACTGGCCACCTCTCCAATCCCCAGGCACAAGCAGCCACCATGGATGGTGGCACACAGTGGCCCTTCTTACCAGAAACCCCGCCCAGTGTACCCATATTTTTAAGTTTTATATTTATGTTCAGTTTGTGTTCATCTACACCACAATGTGCACTTTTATTATGTTAGCTGTTTTAAATTTAGCTGCTATACCAACATCTCCTGCAAGAGCAAGTCTACACTAAAGAATAGATACCATGGGTTTTCTTTTTTCTTTTCTTTTCTTTTTTTTTTTAAGAATTAGCTTTAGATTTATTTTTTTCCATGCATATATTTCTTTATTTTTATTATTATTTTTTAAAGTGACATTGGTTAACAAAATCCAGTAAGTTTCAGGTGTACAATTTAACAGTAAGGCATCTATATATTACACTGAGAGTTCACCTCCCATAGTTAGATCTCTTTCTGTCACCACATATTTGACCCTTTTATACCATGGGTTTTCTTATAACATGGGAAAAAATTCTCAGCAGTTATCAAATTTCTGACGAGGTTGGGAAAGTTAAGTCATTATCTTCAATATCTAGTGACCCTTCCTTGCTTTCATAAAGTATCTCTCTCTCATCAATTGCACATTTAAATAGGCAGGACTATAAAGGAGATGAATATAAAATAATGTTCTTTTGGATAAATAAAATCCCCTAAGCTCCTCCTTTACCATGATCTATTATGAACAACAACAACAAAAATTCTACGTATTCATGTGCCCCATTAAAGGCTACTTTAAGTGGTGCTAAAAAGTTTCCTAAAAATAGACCTGTAACACTTCATACAGTCGGCTGCATACAGTCTGTGTCATTCTCACACTAAAGATATTCTCAGTGACTGAGAGCAACTTTAGCAGCAATTGGCCAGTTAGTAAATTGTGGAACTAGGGTTTGAACCCAGCCAGTCCAGTTCCAGTCTTTGCTCTTAACTACCACTTTCTATGTCTCACTATCATTGAAGCCAAGGTTGATATCCCAAGAAACATAAAAAATACTTAGTACATGTTAGCTATTATTATTTTTGCTTGACTTGAAATAAATATATACATACACACATATGTATATTACATAATATAAATGTGATAATTTCAGAAAATCAATATAATGAAAAACTAAACAAAGGAGTAAGAAAAAATTAAAATATTACTAGTAAATTAGGAAATGAAAAGAAAAGTAAAAGGTATAGATTGTGGTTTTTTTTTTTTTTTTTGGTATACTATGACCATTTATTTTGTTTTGGTGAATAGTTCTGACCCATGACGACTGCAAAAATAATACAAAAGGGAGAGTGCTGAATCAGATTTCCCACAAAGAAATAAAAGAAGAATGTCATGTTGGATGCTAAGAAAAAATTTTGTGGAGGATCAAGTAACCTTTTAGGAAATCTAGGAAACAAAATAATAACAACAACTACTACTACTGAGCAATGATGAGACTACTTACTTCTTAGAAGGCATACCCGGCACTACACATTTCACAATCATATCCTCGTGTAGGTTTGACACACCCATGTGCGAATGCAAATGATAACATGAAGACTCACCTTTTAAATTTTATAGGAAAGGTTCTGTGTAAAATAAAAGATTCTTACCTAGTATTTGAATGAATTTGCTGAAAAAATATTTCCCAGTGCATTAGGACTTTAATGTGAATATAAATATTAATAAAACTAATTTTTAGATAAAAATATAAGAAGGCTATTATTAGTTATAATTGTATATTCCATCACAGTTAGCGAAAGCTTATTTATATTCAAGTAGCAATTGATATGAAATTCTTTAAAGGTGAATTAATCTTTTCTAATAAATTAAAATATTCATAACATGAAATAAGAGTAGCATACTGATATATGAATTTGCCAACATCGCAATATAATGAAAACAAGTTTATTTGACTCTTCATTGAAATCTTATTATATTCTGTTAGAGCAGAACCTTACTTTCCAATATTCTTAACTGGTATGATTTTCCCAGACATTCACAAAAAAACACAATGTGAATCCAAGTTACCAAGAAGTAATATCTCAAGAGTAATAGAGGGCCTCAGAGAACTGTATTTGCAAACCAAGGGAGAAAGAGGAAGGTAAGTTGTTAGGTTTTAAAGAGTTTTTGATATGACTCTATAACAAGTTGCAGTTTCACTTTGGCCTGACCTCATGAATCTATGACAGTACCTTATAAGGAGATTCCAGCATAGAGATAACTCAGAAATATACTTTCTCACAGAACTTGGGGTCATTAGTAGGGCCTCACTTGTCTGTCATGTCTTGGGGAGTTCTGGAATTAGTTTTCATGTGAGCACTTGTAACACAAAGGACCATTTTTTAAAGCATCCTAGGAACTTTGCGAAGTCCCATAGAAACTGGGCCAGGGTGCAGAAAAGATGTGTCTCATCTCTACACTCCAGAGACCCTCTTGAGAATAATGGGACATGCAGGGAGCTTCTGCCACCAGGGTGGAGCCCTGGGAACACTGCAAAGAGGGAAGTCCAGGAATTGTCCCTTACGAGAGCTATTATCAGGAATAGCAGGGAAGAATGTCAGGCTAAACAAAACTTGTCCTAGGATGTATCCATTCCAGCATGATTCATTCTTAAGAGAAAAATAATTCAGTCTACAATGGGCATAATATCCAAGACAAATATGATGATTAAGCTTTTAATATTCATGCTGAGGAGGGAGAATACATTTTTCCCATCACATCTTACAGTTTTAGAAACTCCAAGTGGAGGCTTAAATCTACTACTGAGTCCTTAAAAATACCACATCTACCAGGAACATATAGCCCACTGGAAGGAGGTTAATCTAGTTTCAAACTTACAGTATATTTGCATGTGTGATCTTGTTGCCAATGGTTACCATTCTTAATTTTTAACATTTCCCTAGGGTGGTGATCATCTGATGTCATCTTCCCAGGGAACCAACACACCCCATTCTTAGAACACATGATTTCAGTGAAACTGACAATGGGTAGGCTGTCCCTGACCCAGGTTTGGCCAGAATACAGTATTCCCCTACACAAAGTAATAGGTTCTGGGATCATAAGGCCACCTACAGCAGGCCACTGACACTCAGAAGATCAGACAAGGACTTGTGCTTAAGCTGCCTGCAGAGACACTTCTGAGCAGACTAGCTGTCAGGGCAACATAACTCTGAAGCTGTGGAAGGTCCTCTTTGCCTCCATATGCAGGGAACCTGCCATACAGAGGACAGAAAAATCCAGGTCAGATAGAGAATGGGAGAAACACAGTGTTTTGATGACATCGGGGAGATCCTTGAGTCCTGTCAAGTCTGAAGCCACATGTATCCCTGGACATCTCAGATCCCTGAGCCAATAAATTCCTGTCTTGTTCAGTCAGGTTTGAGCCAGCTTTTCTAACACTTGAAAGTCAGGGAGCCATGACTTACCTTACCCATATTTCTATTTGCCTCAACACAACAAACATTGACAGGGGACCTACTGAGGGCCAGGCCCTGTGCTAGGTATGAGGACCACAAAAGTGTGAAGCATAGTTGCTGACCTCACCAGAGTTCTATGCTTGGCAGTAAACCTAAGATTTAGAAGTTCTCTACAGAGTAGGAGGCTATGTGCTGTTTTGGAAGCCGCATGCAGTTTTGAAAGCACAGATCACAGATGTCTATACTGACCCCACCTCACTGGACCAGAACAGTCATTTTGAAGGGAAGGAAAAGGAATGCACTCAATTAGTAAGCATACTTTTAAAAAACATAAAACTGGCAGTATATTTTTACAGACTAATAGTAAAAGAATAAAATTATTGAGAAACTATTCTATGAGAACATTTATCATCTAAAAATAGTATTCTAAAACACAATAGTAAGTTTTTTTAAAAAAAGAAGGCTAGACCAAAAATAACAATATAGCGTCTATGGCCATGCCACCCTGAACTTGTCCAATCTCGTCTGATCTCAGAAGTTAAGCAGGGTTGGGCCTGGTTAGTACTTGGATGGGAGACCAGGACCACCTAGGTGCTGTAGGCATTAAAAAAAAAAGAAAAAGAAACTCATACTAAATTGAGTTGAGTGTTATGACGGAGATAAAACAAATAAACCCAGAGAGAGCATGAAACAAGGACACACAATAATTTAGCTCATTTAGTTTTGTATTTCAAATAATTTACTTTGACAGTGTTAATCAATACTCATTTTCAATCCAAAAATGCACGAGGAAAGGGATTATCTTTCCAAATTGACATTTACTTAGTTCATATAATGCATCAGGTACTCTGGAGGACACAGTATCAAGATGATTCAGATGTCTGCTTTTAATGAAGAGTAGCATTTCTTCCTAAGAACACAGCAATGCCCTTCATAAAAGTAGATTAGTCCATCAGCTGAGTCAAGAAGGAGATCTTTTCCAAAATCTCATATTAATATCATTTATCACATATAAATAGTAACACTTTATTACAAAAGTTTTTAAAGAAAGTCATAATAAAAAATAAGAATTAACATGTAAATGTTATAGAAATAAGTCTAGTAGGAATACAAAGGTTGTTGTGTACAGCAAACCTTAAGTAAAACTAAGAAGTAAGGTTTGCCTGTAGCCGCAACTTTTCTGAGCTCTCAGTTTTGCTATAACATTCTCCAGGTGGCATATGCCCCTCACAGCCATTAATCTGGCAATTTCTCTAAATTCTAAAGGTATTTCTCTCCTTTTGTCCAAGTATTGACCATTCACTCAAAATTCTTAAGCAGAAAAGAATGATATGCTAGTGGTATCCTGAAAAGCCAATTTCTTCAGGTAAGATAAGGCTAGGAAAACTTCCATCAGTTTTCAGTCTATTTAGTCTCATCATTTGGAGGCAATATAAATGGTTATTGCATAAGGGAATTCTGGGGTTCACTTTCCAATAACATGGTTAAGTCAAGGTAAAAGACTTAATCAAACCAATCTGAGTGCGCACCACAGTTAAGAAAGATAAGACGTGTGCTCTGCGTTCTTCTTTATTTCCATCCACTGGGGTTTATTTTCCTTTCTCCAGTCTCCTAGTAATAATTTCTTTAAAGATTGAACCTTATCTGAGCTGCTCTAAGGAAAGAGATTGTTTTTACTATCTCCTCAAGTGCTCTTCATTCCAGGTACAGTTATAGGAGTGTAGGAGTGGCCAGCCTGACACTGGACCCCATGAGGAGGACCAGATGAACTGAAAACCTTTGCTAAAACTCAGGGAAACTCTCTCCTGCCAGGTCCCAGGCTTTGAAAAACCTTATTAACTGGCACAAAGCAACCTCATAAAATAATTCACAGCAAGGTGTTAATGATTAATAGCTAGTTTAATGTGTTATGGCTCAAATGGAAGCCACTAATATATTTTAAAAGAGCAAAGCAAAGGGGATAGAATATTAGATTGGAATCTCGAAGACCTCGGCAGCTTGTAAAGTTTGTAGACCAATAAGGCATTCTAGCAGCCTTCAAATCAAATCAATTTCATAACAGTAATTCCACTGATCATAAATGAAAGTTGGCCTTGATAACAATTGGCAAATCCCCTATATCCAGATACCTTTCCCTTTTACACTATCTGATACTGTTTCTTATGTGTTATAACACCCACCAATACAGGCAAAAAGGTCCTTCACACCTAGTGAATGCTAATAAATATTTGTGAAGAGGTCTTAGCATGGGCTGAAAGAAATCCAAAATAATCAACACAGCCTTGAAAGGATGAAAATTCACAAAAATATTCACAGATAGAAACATTAAGTAGCTACCTATCATTTGTTATCTACTATAAGACAGATGATACTTTAAAAAATTAAAATAATATGGCATTCAAAGAATTACAAAAGAATTCAATAGAAGCAAAATTGTTTTCATTATAAAACCAGTCGATGCCTGGCATATGAGGATTACCTGACAAGGACATGTTCAATCTATTTACAAGTTGAGCAACAGTATGAACTAATCAACATACAATCTGAGGTCAATGGCATTTTTCCTTCAGGAAGCTCAGTTGCCTTCATAGATCACCAGAATTCAGGGATGTACATTCAGCACATTCAGTCTCGACCACTTAGGTTTCCCCTAACACAAACAAACAAACACACCTATTTCCCAATATAAGAGGATTTACTCTTTAGACAAAAGCAAGAAAGTTAGGCAGAGTATCAATGGAAAATTAAGAATGATACAAAGTAGAGTCAATTTACAATGCTAAGAGGCCCAATAAATTTTAAAAGCCCCCCAAAGTGGCCAATAATTATAAAATCAGTATCAAATTCACTTATATTTTAAATATTTTTTTCTCTGAACACAAATTCTCAGAAGATAAGGACCTTTTTTGCTCACCAGATGAAGTGCTTTATATGTCAGCCATATTCTCTTTACTCTTAACTCTCCCTTCGGGCTATTCTTGATATAGTGAACACTTTATAATATGACTTCTGTCCCTTTAAATTTCAGAGTCTTCAAACTACAGATTGAAAAAAAAAATTTAGTACAGAAAGTCAGAGCTGGATCATCAGGTTCAAGTCTAATTTTACAATTGAAGATGGCAAGAATTTGCCTAGAGTCAACTAGATGCAGAAAATAAGATCAGAAGACAAAACTACTGACCTGAATGAGGGAGTTATTTCTTACACATCTACCTTATGTCTCTGAGCCCAAAAGTTCTTAGTCATTACATTCTGTTGCAGATTAATACCTTTGTCAGAAGACAATTTTTCTTATATCAATACATCATCAACTCAAATGTGTGCAGACAAGCAAAACAAGTCATAGGTACTTTTGCATAAATTCCCATTTCCTTTTAGAAGGAATATGCAAAATTAAATTAAAAAAAAAAACAGTAGGTAGCTCGACTGGGTTTACAGAATCACCCAACAGAACCATTAGTAAACTATGCCTATAACAAGTACATCACTAACTTGTGTGTTGTAGACAGATGAGTGCTTATTACCATGATATTCTAGTTATCTCTCTCAAGGAATTCTTACAAACACTCAGCTAGTGGGCATGAAATTTTTTCTCCAAAGAAACACAGTTTTTCAAAACAAATTACTAGTGACCTTTTCACACCATCTTTTCTAATCTGGTGTGATCAGCTTTCACTGTGCAGAGACAACTCACTCTCTAACAAAATTTGTGGAATCCCTGCCATAATATTGATACTGTGAACTCAGTGAAATTACCCATTCTCACCTTGTTCTTTGTGTGTTTACTGGAAAGTTGCTGCCCAGCCAGTTACATTTTCCAACAATCCTTGAACCTAGATGGGGTCATATCTTACCAATGGCATGTAAATGCAAAAAGATGTGTGTCACTAACCAAAGTGAATAAAAAAAGGCTGTGTCTTTTCTCTAACCTTTATCTTTCTCTTTCTGCCTGAACACAGAGGACTCTAAGACCCCCAGCAAAGTCCAAATTTTGAAGGAATCTGGATTCTAGGAAAGCTCAGAAACACACACATGAGATATTATGTAAGTGAGAAGTAATATATTGTGTTAAGCCACTGAAAGTTTTGAGTCTATTTTTATAGCTACTAGCAGATCCATAAGTGACACACTGACCTTACTAGATACATCTATGGGCAAAGCAGCCATCTAGATCCTAGTAGATGCTGATAACGTGACATATTGGATGTCACACATTGAATTATTGAATGTCTCCTCTGTCGAGTTTGCTCCCAAGATCACAGTTACTAAGCTAAACAAAGTTCAGCCGAAATTCAGAAGTTCTTATGGTCAAGCTGAACATTTTTTATTCTATAAGTTTTTATTATATCACTATGGTGGGTGATAAGATTTGCTGTGATGGCACCTGATCTCAGATATCTGCTGTCAAAATGTCTCTTTTAGTTTCTTGGGAATTTTCCTAGGAATCTTTATCTTGAGATCTCAGTGAAACAATCCATATTCCCCAGCAGTAGGCTCCATAGGAGAGGGCATATTATTGTTAAGGGGGTGGGGGTAGGGGGAAGCATCAATTTCTGGTGCTAATATGCAAGATTCTTTTGGAGACACTTCACAATTTGCATTAATAAGGTACTAAATCACATCCAGATGTCAAGATTCTGACTAAAATTAAAGTTGTGCCTCCTTTTTAATTAAAAAATAATAATAAGGTATAAATCTCCTATGGCCAATAAATCTTTGTTCAATGATGACTTAAATTCTAGTGGAAATGTTTATTGTCTATTTTGCATCTGTTTTTATAGTAATTAGAGATGGTGATGCCTTCTTAAAAGAAAACAAGAAGAATAGAGGAGCTAGTTGTTGATTCCTGACTAAACGGGAAATGTGACCGTGAAGGTGCATTCCCTCAGTGACATACTTAAGGACAAAGGCTTGAAATAAATGGGAAATACAGAGTCCCACAAAGTTTCTATCAGAGCTGTGGCGGATGGGAGGACCAAATTTTGAGGTCCTTTGCTTTACATGAAACCAAAAATCTATTTTCAGCTTATAGTAAGTAATCTCAGATGTTGCTCACATAGCTCACTCTCTCAAACTGTTAAGCATTTCACCCCTTTTAACTTTATGTCATATTCATCAAAGAACAAGGTGAGATTATCCAGAAAGCTTTTTAATGTAGACAGAACTTTTCATTTAAAACTATACATAACAAAAAAATACCATTATCTTGGAAAAGGGTCTATTTCAACTAAGTTGAACATGAAAAGTCAGTGAAATGGTTTTTCCAATAATTGAGACCAAATAACTATTTCCTATGTTAGCTTTTAATCAGTTTTGTAGGAATACTTTCTTATGAAGTTCTCCTTATCTTTCTCTGATGGATGTCATGTTTTTCTCTTTATTGATGGACCTTTTAGGGCACTATTTATCCCATTAATTTGTTTTCTAGCTTTTTGTATACCAATTATCTATATTAATAGATCTAAGCTCTGAGAAAACTCACATCTGATTTATCTTGGTCTTTCTTGTACTTCAGTACCTTGTGTAGTGCTAGGTCAAATGTTTTAAAATCAAATGTTTTAAAAGAAGTACACATACTATAGAACACTATCAACTGGACTTGCATCTGTAATGTCTTATGGAAAAAAATCTATCCACATATTAATACAGGTGAGGATATCATTTCTGTATGTTGCATAACAAGGTAGCTACAGTGCAGGTGCTGCTAGGCATTTCCCTAGTAACTAAACTCCTTGAATAAAATGCCAGAGAGTAGTTCTCAAGTTAACATCAGTGGAACTGTAACTAGAATAAATGCCCAAACACTACCATTTTAAAAATACATAGATTAATTCCTCATTAAACATTGTGCTAAAACTATTCCACAGATTTTCTCATCTACATCATTAGATAACATGTGAAAATCAGGACATTATATTTTTAGAATATTAATTATATACATTACACTGTAGCCTAATGTCTAAAAATAATTAATGATTGGTAGTAAACTTTAAAATATTTTTAATTTTTATTTGGAGGTCTAAATAGAGATCTAGCAACTCCTCCCTCATTTATTTTATCTTAGTCATTTTTTTCCAAGAAATAATGAAAGTTCAAAATATATTTCATCTAATCTAAGACACAGTTATTTATTTATTATGACATTAAGAAATAAAAACTGCAACTAAATGTATGATTATAAAAAACAATTATAAGAAACATTTTAATTTCTAAAATGTTAAAATGTGAAATAAAAAGTTCATCTTAGAATCAATGAAATGATATACTTAGCAGAGAACATGTAAGATGCAACAAACATATCATGGCGATATAAGAAGAATGAAAGCAATACTATTAAGAGTTAAATTTTTTTATGATATCTACTTATTGTCCTCAATATCATTACTTACATAATTATAGTATCTGTACTTTTAAAAGTATAAAGTACATTCAAATTTTTAGTAATTTACACTGACTGATTTTTAGTGTAACTTAAAGGTCAAGAGTATAGTATTGTAAATCCCCAGAAACTGGTAACCCTGGTTCCTCCAGAGAAAACTAGCTAAAAAATACAGTATAAAAAAGAGAATTTTTACTGTGTCATTTAATGTCTTTTGAGAGAGGTGCCAGGTATTAACTATGCAAATTAAAATATCAAACTAAAATAGCCTCTCTTATTTAAAAAATTGAGGGAATAAAATATAATATGTAAAAAGTTTAATTTTCCTAATCCACTGGTTAAGAGGGGAAAAAAAAAACTATAAACAAGATTCATGAGCTTAGACTCATTGCAAGCTTTACCCAAAGTTTAGATGTCACTGAGGATCTATTAAGTGCAATTCATAAGAGAAAATACTTTTCCTTTAAGAGATGACACCCATTCTGAAATTTGCACCAAAACACCCACCTCTTTGCATGTGAAATGTTTGTTGCCCCTTTTCACTGAAGATATCATTGGACTTCTTCAGGAGAGGCAGAATTTACCAGTCAGAACAAAATTAGACTTTGCCCTGGCCTTTATCCAACCATCAGTTACCTACTGTGGTGTAGTTTAGGATTCCGATAAATAAAGGTCTAAGATGAATTTTTACTTTTGAGTTTTTGCAGAACTGTCTCTAGCTGACTAGCATTCTCTCCTTCAGAAAGTTTTTAAATTTGAACCCTAGGTGGGGGTGGTGGATAAAGATGAGTGAACTGACAGATTTGTGTGGGAAACACATACTATCTGTCATATTATCTTTATAAAATGGGAAAAGGCACTTTATACAATGGGAAAATCTGATGCAAAATGTATGGATTAAACAAAAGACTCAAAAACAATGCTTTAAAACATTCCTGCTACCTTAAAAGCTACTCTCAGCTTTTGATTTCTAATCCCTCCTAACACTTTGCTGTGATGCTGTGGCCAAGTATATATTTTCAAAGTATCTGCAGCATGTACCTGGCTGAAACACATCCAACAGAAAAACAGTTCCTGTGTTATGTCCACTAACTCTTACCAGAATACTTCCATAGGCTTTCAGCACCTATCCAAAAACTGACCATAAGAATCCAAAAAACTCCAAAGAGAATGTGATTTAACTTTCACTAGATATAGTTATGCATTTTCCATGGCCTTTTTTGTCATTAAAACTTGTAAGACTTGTTGGATTTTTGCAGGAGTGTGTTCAAGGGAGGAATCAATACTTTTGTCTTGGCCAATGTTAAGTTTGAGATGCCTAACAGAAATCAAAGTAGAGAAGCAGGGTAGGCCATTGACTCCGTGAGTCTGGAGCTCATGGGAGAAGACCAGCCTAGAGATGTGCATATGAGAGCAAGCAGAGTAGAGTTGGTATCCTGAGCTATGAGTCCAGGATACAAGTAGAGAAGAGGGCGAGGACAGAGCTCTACGGAACTATGACCTTTGAAAAGCCGATGGAGGAGGAGGAGCCAGCAAATGAGACACAACGAGATTAGGCAAGAAAGTAAGAAATGAAAACTAATTAGTTAATTAAAATAAAATTTAAATTCTATATGCTTCACAGGGCCTAGATAAAGTTCATGCAGGATACTATCAAACATGTTAAGTGCTGCTGAGATGCAAATAGGGTATTATAAAGAATAGTGTTGTGGTTTAGAGGAGAAATCCTGAACCAGACTGTATTAGGTTCAAATCCTGGCTCTACCATTTATCCACAGTAAGACTTTTGTCAAGCTATTTAACCTCCTAGTGTTCTCATTTATAAAATGAGTGTTATAATGGTATCTACTTTATACAGGTGGTTGTAAGAATTAAATGAGTTAATATAGATTAAGCGATTAGAATAGTGCCTGATACATAAGTAAGCATTATAGAGATAGTGGTGGTGTTTGTTGTTGTTGTTGTTGTTGTTGTTGCGTTGTTGTTTACCTTTGGCTTTGGCAAGATGTTGACCTTGGTAGAAGCCATTTTAGTGGAGTAGTAAGAAGAAAAACCTATTTTACTAGATTGAGATGATGTGAGGTGAAGAGAAACATAAAACATGAAACACTTTGGTGTGAAAGAAATGGAGGAGTAGCTGGCGAATGACATGGGTTGGAAAAAAAAGAATTTTTGCTCATTTAATTGTAATGAGCTCATTTAATTGTAAATGTAAATTTAATTTGCTCATTAATACATGTTTAAATGCCAACTGGGAACTATCCAGTAAAAAGAAAAAAAATCCAGAAATGGGGGAAAAAAGGGATCATTGCAAGAGTCAACCAAGTCTTTGAGCAGTGGTTGAAACTCAGGGCCTAAACAGCAGCAGGAATATACCTGCCATCATGAGAGGACAGTCAGCCAAGGGTGTAGGTCAATAGATTTTGGTAGTGGGAAGAAGAAATACAGCTTGTCTAAGAATATTTATTTCCTCTGTAAGTATTTAGAGCAATGATCAACTGGGAGAGGTTTATGAAGATTTGAGAAGAAAGAATGAAAACCCTAAGAGGAGGTGACTTTATTATAGAGAGAAGGAATAGGCTCGTCTGGCAGTGTTGGATGTCTATTTCAAATTTGTGGTCAGAAATTTGGAGCAAGTCCAGTCAGTATTATTCCAAAATATCCTTTCAAAAGCACTTCTTGTGCTTTATATGAAGAAAATATATAACTTATTTTCTTCTGTATTCTCTATATTAGTTCTATTTTAATATAATTTATTTAAAAACTACTATTTAAGCTATATGTTTACTTGAGAATATTTCTTTACTACATAGGGAGCTATACAATGCATATAAACACTTTATTGTTTAATTAGAACATCTATTTTCATACTGGAAATAAAATTTTCAAAGATGATTATTTTTGAAATAAATTAACATTAGAGCCATATCCACTCTGAGAATATATTTCAGTACAACAGTGACTGGATGTCTGTTAGACATGCTGAAATGCAGTACTTGCTTGTTTGAATCTGAGAAAGATTCCAGATGACATTCTGGTGTGTTTTCCCTTTAAAATGACACCTACTGTATTTGCAATCTTTGCTTCTTTCAACACTATCATTTGTGACACATATGCTGAAAGTAGAGTATCATCCTGGTCTTTACAGAAAAGCAACAGCATGATTCCTATGTTTGTTGAACTTACACTCTATTTATTTACCACAAATATATGATCCTGCTCTCCTGGATTTTATGATGACTAAACTACTCAGTCAAATCATTCAATCTATCTAAATACCTTTAAGAGATCTCAAAGATACTTATCTTCAGAGAAATTTATCCTAAAAGGTATTTACCCCAATCTTTTCCTTCTTTTCTTACATTACCTCATGACTTTCATCTTCTGCACATCTTTTTATTTTGTTTTGTTAGAATTTAAAAGTGCTTTTTTAAATCTGTATGTAAAGAATATCACTTCACATAGAACAGGTTATAGTTAAAGCATATTTCTTTAAATATCCTTCAGTAGTGCTCAGCAATAAAGAATTAGAGGGCATTCCATACATAAAAATTAACTCAAAATGTATCAAAGATCTAAATATAAGACCTGAAACTATAAAATACATAGAAGAAAACATAGGTACTAAACTTACGGACTTTGATCTCAGAGAGGATTATATGAATTTGACCTCAAAGGCAAAGGAAATAAAAGCAAAAATAAATGAATGGGACTACATCAAACTAAAAAGTTTATGTACAGCAAAAGAAAACCAACAAAACAAAAAAACCACAAAGTGAAAAAGAATATATTTGCAAACAAAATCTCTGATAAGGGGCTAATATCGAAAATATATAGAGAACTCACATGTCTCAACAACAAAGCAAACAATCAAATTAAAAAAATGGGCAGAGGACCTGAACAGACACTTCTCCAAAGAGGACATACAAATTGCCAACAGATATATGAAAAGATCCTCAACTTCACTAGCTATAAGAGAAATGCAAATCGAAACCACAATGAGATACCACCTCTTACCTGTTAGAATGGCTAACATCAATAAGACAAGAAATAACAACTGTTGAAGAGGATTTGGAGAAAAGGGAACCCTCATATTCTTCTGGTGGGAGTGTAAGTCAGGACAGCCTCTATGGAAACCAGTATGGAGGCTCCTCAGGAAGTTAGAGAAAGAATTACCAGATGACCCTGCAATCCCTCTTTTAGGCATCTACCCCCAAAAGTTGAAAATATTTCTTGTAAAGATATATGCATGTATGCCTATGTTCATTGCTGCATCATTTACAGTTGCCAGGAAATGGAAACAACCTAAGTGTCCTTTGACGGATGACTGGAGAAAGAAGATGTGGTACATATATACGATGGAATACTACTCAGCCATAAGAAAATACGAAACATTGCCCTTTGCTACAACATGGATAAATTGCAAGAGCATCATGCCAAGCAAAATAAGTCAGATAAAAAAGGACAAGAATCCTGTGATTTCACTCATATGTTGGATATGAAAAAGAAAGCAACAAACAAACAAAACAAATAAAAAACCTCATAGACACAGACAACTGTATGGTGGTTATCAGAGAGGAAGGAGAGTGGGGAAGGATGAAGAGGGTAAAGGGGGTCAATGTATAATGATGGAAGGAGATGAAACTTTGGGTAGTAAGCACACAATACAACATACAGATGATGTATCACAGAACCGTACACTTGAAACATACCTTACTAATGAAGATCACCCTAATAAATTTAATTAAAAAAGTGGAGTGCTTTGGGAGAGGAATAATGTCTATGAATTATTAGTAAATTAGTCCAATATATGATTTCTCCAAATTGTTTGTACCTCCAAATCTAATTGCTTCTTTAATTGGTGGTTGTTATTTTTTAGGGTGTTCAAATAACTCAGGCATTATTATGGACTGAATTGAATCCTACCAAAATTCATATGTTCAAGCAATAAGCTTCAATGTGATGATATTTGGAAACAGGGTCTTTAGGGAGGTATTTAATGTAAATGAGGTGATAAGGATGGGGCCGTAACCCAAGGAGATTGATGTTCTTACATCAGAGCATGTTCTCTTTTCCTCTCCATCTGTCTCTCTTTTTCTTTCTCTCTCTCTTTTCTCTCTCTTCCCCTCCCTCCCCCACCACCCTCTCCTCTCCATTCACAGAGGAAAGACCATGTGAGAACACAATAAGAAGGCAAGAAGGCAACTACTTGCAAGCCAGGAAGAGGGCTCTCACCAGAAACTGAATGCCCTGGCATCTTGATCTTGGACTTTGGGTCTCCTGAACTGCAGAAAAAATTTCTGTTGTTTAAGCCTCTCAGTCTATGGCATTTTGTTATGGCAGCCCAAGCAGATTAATACAAGTATATTATTTAATTCCAGGTAGGTCAATTGTCTGGTTTGAGTTTTGATGGAACAATTTAAAATATATAACCTGTTATATTGAGGACAGAGCAATAATATGATCATAACCTAAACCCCTGCTATTAGGTAACAAACCTCAGGTGCCAACTGAGTCCCAATGCCTTCACCCTGATGACCCCTCCATCTGAAATTTGATAGCCCCAGATTTTTTTACCTGGCTGTCTCCTTGTCTTTTAGGTAGCAGGTAGCAGTATAAAAGTTGTCAATTCAGCAAGGCTTTCTCTGGCCATCTAAGTTTCCTCACCACCACTCAAAAAACTATGAAATGAGATTGTCTTATTTTACTCCTAACACTCATCACCATTTGAATGTTTTTCATTTATTTCCTTATTGTGTTTTTCTCAATAAAATGTAAACTCCATACACAGGAATTCTGTGTTATTGGCTGCCATATCCTCAGGGTTTGAAATAGTACTTGAGCATATAGGTGTTCAATCAATACTCAATGAACAAATAAACAAACGAAACAGTATGCATAAACTATACTTGCCTTGAAATCAGTGTGCAAAACTTATCAGGTCTAGAAAATCTGATTCAATTCAACCATTTTACACTGACCTAACCCATGCATACCAAGTATCTAATTACCTAACAAAATATTCTTCAATTATTCTCCAGATTACTCCCAAACTGCAAATATTCTCAAATATTCTTCCATTCTTTACCTTTAAAGTCAAATCAAATGCTTAAACCACAGGGTAGAAATAACCCAGACTGGGCCTAGAACCAGTTGGATGTGTAAGATTTAAGTCCAAAGGTGGAAGCATTGAATGTTTGAGGGGAACCAGGGCAACAAGGTGCTGCTGAAACCTGAAATGGAGGCAGGGGATGAAGCAAGATAAGGCCGGAGAGGTGCGCAGAGGGCACAAAGAAATATTGGGGTCTCCAATATTTCTGTAAGGAAAAGTCTTTTTTTTTTCCAGAAAACTTTCAGGTAACTGGGGGAATGGCTGCTGACAGTACATCCGTAAGGAAAGCATGGTGCTTCGCTTCCACTGTGAAGAGACTTTGACTTGGTAGAAGGAAATGGAATTAAAGGGTAAGAATAATTCACTCATAAATTATTATCTTTAAGTTTGTCCAAGTAAAAGTTCCAGGGGTTTCTTATTATGTTTTCTTTTAATCGAAATTCTTCTTCCAACATTCAGCAACTGGGGGGTTCACTCTATATTCAACCTGGTCTGGAGGACTGCTCGTGGCCAGAGTTGGTGACAGTTATGTCCCTTTGCCACACTGAAATGCTCTTGTGCTTTTCCAGATTTTGATATTGCCCCAGGGTTGCCCCTGAAAACAAGGAAGGAAGCCCTCCTTTTCTCACTACTTCAGATTTTACACGTTAACTCTCAGATCTAAGACACTGCAAACAGGATCAAGAAAGATTGGGCAAGGCCAACCATGTGAGAGACAGAATTATTAATAAAGCCAAGCTGAGCTCCAGAAAACATGAGTTAAGGGGCTGGGTTTGATTTAATAGACCTAGTTCTATTGGTGTGGCTAAGTTTCAATGACAAGCACTTTTCCCTTACTCTCTTGTCATAAAAGTTTGAGAGTTACTAGTATAACCCCAGAGTTAAGACTAATTAGTGGCAAGGTTGTGATCATTAAATGGAACAAGGCAAACAGGGTCAGGCTTTTTAATGATAAAGAAAAAATTTTAAGTAAACTCATTATTTACTATGGCTTATGTCTCATTTTTGATTTTATAGCATTAGGTGCATAGGTCTGGGTACATTCCCAAACCCCCTACTCTGCTCTACTTTTTTAGTAGTTACTACTTCTAACATACGACACAATTTATTCACTTAATGCCACTTACTTTTTCATCTGTCTACACACACTAAAATGAAAATTCCCCTAGAGCAGGATCTCTGACTGTTTTATTCTTTTTTACTCCGAGCACATAGAAAAAAGCTGGTCCTATGGTACACATTTAATAAAGATTCACCGAGGGAATGAATGAGTCAAGTATATGAGTTTCATTAAATGAAGTAAATTGATTTTTTAAACATGCATTCCAGAATTCATAATTACATAAGTGTGTTGTCTCTTTAAATAGTCATATTATGTGGCTCCATCCTTATTCTAGTTATGCTATTACTCAAAAATTATTTAGAATTTCTTGATCTTTGGATTAATAGCTACATAACAAATCAGTCTTGTTACCTTATATTTTATTTTTCAATATACTTATTTTTCAGTGCAATCATCTATTTTCTTTTTCAAATTTTGTTCCAAATGACTTTTAGTTTTTCCCCAAGTCAAATGCAACCTGAAAAAGCAAAGATTTGTGATGGTTCCACAGAGAATTAACAGCAACAGAAATCTTCCATTGCGCACAATCACCAGAATTGAAGAAAGAGAATCCCAGTAACAAAATTCTACAATGTCATTAATATCAGTACAGACTGCAATATAACATCTTGGGCAGGACACATAACTCTTGTTTCTCAAGAAACATTTGGATAATCACATTTGACAGTATGTTTGTTCTTTTATACCTATGTTTTTCCATCTCTTGCTGACTTAATTAAGTTTTTAAATTAAGTACTGATCTGGGTAGGACATTAAGTACAAGAAGCCAAGGCATGAAAAATTAGCAAAGTGACATATCTTTATAAGGGTATTTTCCTGGGGCTATGTTTTTGCAAACAACTTTTTTTTCCAATCCCAAAGTACTACATGCTCAATGAAGAAAACTTGGAAGACACATAGAAGAACAGAAAAGTGTTTTGATGGAATTTCCCCATGTGCAGGAAATGAAAATGAAGCAGACATGGTGAGCTCAGCTTCATCGCAACCTGAACTCTCTCTCTACTCACCAGGCACACTCTCCTGCCTACGGATCTTTGACTGCTCCCTCCGTGGCTCTAGGGCCTCAGAACCTTTGTTAATGGCTCTTTTCTCTGCCAGATATGCTGTCCCCAACCATCCCTTCCCATCTGATGGCACTGCCTCACCAAGCAGATCCTAGCTCTCACATTGCTTCCTCAAGGGCCTTCTGTCACTTCCAGGTATGTAAAGTCCCTTCTATTTTGGCTTTGTAGCACTGATCACAGTGATGGTGATATATTGGGTGACTATCTGATTCAAATCTGTCTCCACAGTTATGTGAGTAATGCGAGGGTAGGGGCCATGGCTGTTTCACTCACCATAGTCCCAATGCTTCTTGCAAGGCCTAGCACAAGTAGGTGCTCAATAAATACATTCATCCATTCTGCACACACTTTTTGAGCAATGAATGCCTAGCAGAAACCAGGTGAGATGCTGGGAAAACTAGAGATGAATATTCCTCTATTCTGACCAAGCTGTTTGACTTATATGGAAATCATCACACCTGGTTACTGGTCTAAGGAAGTCCTGAGCTGATATAAGATTTGATCATACGTATTAAGATTTTCAAAAGATAATATAAGGAATAAACTTGGAATAATATTTTTGTAACTTCTGCAAAATAACAGTAAAAAATCTATTATCTATGATTAAGGTCCATGTCATTAATTTCTCCCATGGAAGAAAAACGGTTTGTTCTTCAAATAAATTTGTGTGCTTCCTATTACCCTGTGTCTGTATGTTTTAAACCATAAAATGCTTCAAATCTATTCCGTAAATAGGTAATACTATAAATAATAAGTAAATATTAATTAGACATTATTTTTCCAATGTCAAGGTTTTAGTAATTTTATTAAATTTATCCTTTTTGAAGTTCTAGTTTTCACAATATCTTAATTAAAAGCATTTGAACATTTAATCCAGCCTCAATTCTGATAGATGTATATATGTGTATGTGTTACAGGTGAGATAACACATAAAAGAGTGGCATACAGAACATCAGTTTTGTGTAACAAGCCTCTCTCACTTAGTGGTTTAAAACAACAATCACTTACTAGCTCAACATTCAGTGGGTTGGCAATTTGGACTGGGTTTAGCTAGGCAATTCTTTGGTTGGCATCACTCATGCAGCTGCAATCACATAGATTTTCAGTTGGGAATGGATGGTCCAAAAAGACCTCACTCATATAGGTTGGTGCTGGCTGTTAGCTGGGCTACAGGTCTGCAGTAGGCTTGCCAGGGCTTCTTAAGACACACAGCACCTGGATTCCAAAAGCAGCAAAGAGAAACAGCCCCAATGCCCAAGTGCTTGTCAAGGCTCTGCTTGCAACACTTTGCTAATATCCTATTGGTCCAAGCAAAGCACATGGTCAAGCTCAAAGTCAGAGTAGTATATTGATATAGGGAGGCATGATTAATTGAAGGCTACCACTGTAACAATTTACTATAGAATATAATAAATGAATTAAAATACTCTTTCTTCTTAGTTTTCAAACTACCACTGCAGTTCCTGTCTTTGACTAAATAGTATGCTATGTCTGGATAGCAATGTGGTTTATTATAGGCTATATGTTACATTTCTTTTCTAGGATCTTGATTAACTTGAGCCTAATAGCAAAATAAATATCTTTTTTTTTTTAATGAGAAAAAAGGTCAGATAGACCCAGACACTGAGGTAAGTGAAAATCAATATTTCATTAGATGAAGCATTGTTCCAGTATCAGTGCAGAGAAATAAAACCAAAGAAAAATTTATGTTTACAGAACAAATATGGAGACAGTTTCTGTAACTATGGGAAAATATAGTGAATAACAATACATATTTACAACTATTCATCAGGACCAGAAATACCAAAAGATCACAAAGAAAGAAAAACATACATTATGGTGTTAAACTGAGGATATTAAGCATAATTATGATGTATCATTTATAATCTGAATTCAAAAAGCCCTGTGAAATAAACAATTCTCAAGTCAAATGAAATATCATTAGGTTTAGTGAACATTATAGTATTCTGGTTCAATAAACTGAGAAAAAAATATAGCCTGGTTTACTTTTCAAACCAGTTCTCTAAGCATTTTACATTTCAGAAAATAACAAACATATTGAGTCAGTCTCTAGCATTCACTTGGAAGTTTGCAATTAGAGTTCAATGTCATTGGAGTAGGTTTTAAAAATCTGTCTCTAAACTACTTTGTTATCTTTATTCTCTATACCACATTAAGACACTTGTACATTAAGACACTTGACTCTTTCACATGTAAATATCTTTCATTTTTTGGAAGAATATTTAATGACATGACAAAATGTTCATCATATAGTATTAACTTAAAATAAAAATACAAAAATATAGTATGTATGATATCATAAATTTTGAATTCATATATATTTAAATATATACCCATCCAAAGACTAGATTAATAAGCCATCAAAATGTTACCAAAAATAATTTCAAGGTGATAGAGTTATGGGTGATTTTAATTTTCTCTCTCATATCAGAGCCTATATCAGAAGGTTCTCTATCACAGCAACTTCCAAATTATTTTTACAATAAAAATGTCTTAAAAATAACTATTTGGTTTGGTGGAAAATGGGAACAGCTAGCTATAACTATTTCATATTTGAGTATGTTACCTCTCTTAGGAATATTCTGCATTTGATATGATTGTGAATAAAGTCTGTCAGAGGTATTTAATTAATACAATCATGAACTTTTACAGCTGGAAAAGAACACTAGAAGTTTCTGGTCCAATTTCATTCATAGATGAGGAAATGATCCACAAAGGGACTGCCTTTCTTGACAAAAAAAGCACATCTCATGAGAGGCATCTCTGTTGGAATTCATGGAAAGCTGCCTATATTAGGCATCTATTGTTGTATAACAATTACTACAACTTAGTTGCTTAAGTCAACACACATTTATCATCTCACAGTTTCTATGATCGGAAATCTGGGCACAGCTTGCCCGCCTGAACCCTCTGCTTCAGAGTCTCTCATTAGGTTCCAGTCAAGGAGACTAAGGGCTGGGTCTCTTCTGAAGACTTATTCGGGGACAGATCCACCTCCAATTTCATTTGATCTTTGGTAAGACTTAGTTACTTCTGGGATGCTGGATGGACTAAGGGCCTCACTTTCTAGCTGACTATTAGTTGGAGTCTGCTTTCATTTTTTTGCCATGTGGGCCTCGCCAGTATAGCATCTTGCTTCATCAAAGCCAGCAAGAGAGGAAGTCAGCCATCAAGATAGAAGCCATAATCTTGCCTGATGTAACCTAATCATTGAAATGACATCTCACCACCTTTGACATATTATATTAGATAGACAGAAGTCACTACGCCAGACTGCAATCAAGGGAGAGGATTAAGGATAAAGGGTGTGGATACCAGAAGATAGGTGGGGAATATCGAGGGCATCCTAAAGTCTGTCTACAACATTGGCTTTCTAAGAATCTTATAAAACTGTGGGCAGATACCATATTCATGAGTAACATACCTATGATGAAAGAGTTTAGGCCAAAATCTTACATTTGTATCTGTGCATAATTGGTGCTTAGTATATAGTAAATGCTCAATATATGTTTGCTTGTTCAATGTTTTATCCACTTAAAGTTTTATCTTGTGTTAACTAGGTGTTAGGTACCTTTTTAGGTGTTGGGATCACACATACACATTTTGATAATGATGATTTCTATGCTTTGATATCTCTTCCCTCTCTTTTCAATTTCACCCATTCTTTTTCCTTCTGAAGACCCAAAGAAATGTCATCTCCTATGAGAATCCCCTAAGCAGAGATAACTGCTCACTTACTTCTGAAGGTCTTACACTCAGAGAGCTGTATGTCAACTGCCTTCCCAATAGTTGCTGCTAGGCTTGTTCCCACTTGGCCTGCTTCCTTGAATGATGGCTTTGTACACTCAAAAAAAGTTCATGTTGAATACATTGAGTTCATGACACGGTGTCAGTTCAAGCTATCTGCTCAACTGAAGACAGGAGGATGAATTAGGATGAGGCAGCAGAGCAGAGGCAGATAGAAAATGGGAAGTTTATGAATGGGAAGGAAAGTGAGAGGAAGAAAGTTTGGGAGAAAAAAATTGAGGGGAAAGTGAGTAAGAAAGGAAGTCTGGGAAGAAGGAAGTCAGGGAAAAGAAAATGAGGAAGAAAAAGCAGTACTACATTGCAAAAAGCTTACAATGAGCCCAGCTCTAGATTTTACAGATCTTATCTTTTTTATGTTTACAACAAGCTCATAAGGTAAATACTACTAGTGCCCTTATGTTATGAAGAGTAAGGCACAGAGATATTGAGTACCTCCTTCAAAATCCCACAGCTAAGCAGAGGCAGGGAAAGAGAATTAACAAAGGTTTAGACACCCTCACCCAGAGCAATAGCCATTAAGCTTTCCTACTGACATTAATCTGCCCTCACATCAACAAACAGTAATTCCAGACTCTTGCCTGGATCTGTCTCCTGATCAATTTCATCAAGATCGTACTAAGAGAATTGTACTTCGCAAAGATTAATTGAGAACTACATCCCTATTCATCAAGATAGCATAGATTTCAAACCTCAATCAACAAAAACAATTACTAAGCTATTTGACTTACTCATTCTCAGTTTGCATCAGAAATTCTCTGAATTCCTTCAGTGTGATGCCCCAAGCCTATCTCCAGAGATGTTATAAACAACAGCCTTGTGAAACCTAAGGCTGCCTTTGTTGCTGGCTTGTTGTTTATGATCTTTCTCCCTGCTAGCAGAGGCAGAGAGCACTGCACAGGGGAGCTATAGCCTGGTGATGAAGAAAGAAGGCGGCTCTGCAGTTATTCAAGCCCTAACCCAACTGCTGCTATGTGACATGTAAAGTTTATTGGATTCTATAAGTCTTGGTTTTGTCGTCAATAGCATGAGAGTCCCTAGCTCATAGAGTTGTTGTAAATATTATGTAAGACAAAGCTTGTAAAACATTTAGAACCATGCCTAGCACACAGAAATTGCTCAATAAATGTCATCATCAAGCAGTATCTCCAATACAAAAGTTCCACACAATTTCTATAAGATGTGCACCCTAGGAAAGGCTTTGTCTCTCCTGAAGAGTTGACATACTTTTCTTGTTATGTACACTGTGTTTCTTCTTTTTTTAGCTTTGGTCACTACTAAGATCAGAACCAAAATTTCACCTCAGTCTTAGCAGCTTTGTGGAATTCTGTTGTTTGTTGATCTCTCATCTAACATTGCTTTCCATTCCATCTATGTTTTCCTTCATCCTGAACATTTATTCATATTGGCATACACATTATTGTAAGCTGCTTAAAATTTGTGGGATAAAGTAGAAACAATAACCAAATGAATAATTTTGCTTGTTTACATGTATCCAGCCACTGGGAAATACCACTCCCCTAAAGTGGGAATGTGTTAGTTCCTCCAAAATTGACTTAATGATCTGTATCCAACATGTTCTTAGAAAATATTCACTGAATGTTCATTGAATTATAGGGAATACAATACTTAATGAAAGTCCTACCGAACACATTATAACTCCAGTTCTAGACAATCATTCAAGTTTAAATATTTTCAAAGTACTTCAAATTTATTTTTCCATGAAGAGTGTTTCTTTCCCAGTTTTTGGTTTTCACAATAATTTTAATACCCTTTTCTCATTCTCCCAGGAGACTTGCTATGCTGTGTTGGTTGGTGAATTTCCAGGATTATATATCAAGATGCATTTGTAGACTAGCCTATTGTGCCCCTTCGGAATGATAAGTTTTTGGAGCTGGATAGAAATGTAGAGAGCCAGGTGTGTCACTTTCTAGATAAGAACACAAGGGTGGGAAAATTCATATATGAAGAGAGCGGCAGCAGAGCTGAATACAAACACGGGCTCCCTGACCCCCACCCACGTCCTTCTCACTATACTCACCTACAATTTCCTACAAGAGCAAGAGTCATGACAGAACACGAAATTACTTACGCATACCAAGAGAGATCATTCATTCTTTCAGTTCAAGTTTCTTTTCTAAATCTATATGATATCTACAACAAACTATTTAAATGAAAATTCTGTGGGATTGGTGTGTTGGTGTGGCAGGCCTTAGGAAAAGATCTCCTAACAAAAGGAATAGTCAACCTTCTCACCTCTCAGCCCACAAAACAAACGTCGCCTCCTCATAGAAGCTTGCTCTGGCAAGCCTGATGTGACACTCACCCCACCAGCCTGTCCCTATCATATCACCCTTTAGAGTCCTTATCCCAATGTACAGTTATCTTCTTTATTTTTCATTTGTTTTTTGTTGTTGTTGTCGTTATTTTTTATTTTTTGTGTTGGTGTTTGGGTTTCTTGTTTGTTTGTTTTTTTTGACTGGCATTAACTCTAGAGTGTAAAATGTAGACCTTGCGCATTAGCTGGATGGGCAATTTATAACCATATCTGTAATATATATGGACAAAGTAGTATATACTACAGTATGTTGTATATACAAAATTAAGTAATGCATTTTAACTCATATCTTCTCTCTGGACAATCTATTATCAGGTATTTTCAATTAGAGATCCTTTTCTGAAATGTTGAATTTGTCAGCATCTTCATTTAAATTTATTCATATGTGTGCATGTATATATTTAAAGAATTATTTACAGTGCTATCGTAAAACTAGTTAAAATTTTAGAGCTTGTTTAAAATTTTTAAATGTTTTTTTCAATATTCATATTAGTTTAATATCAATTAAGAAAAATAACCAAGATTGAACATATCCACCATAAAAAATAGATCTTCATTATCAAAGCCCAAAATACAAATGCCAAAAATAGAAGAATTAATGCATGTATGCTAACAGCCAAAAACATGTGTTGCTCAAAACAAACAAACAAAAAATAGAACTAAATTATATTATTCTTAATGTCATTGTATCTTGGAAGCTTTATGAGAATATATCGAACATGAAGGAAAAGGGTTAGCAATTTACAGATATTTGCATGGTGTTCTTTCTGGCAAATGCAAATTTCTTAAGGAAATAAAAAGATCTAAAAATTGCAGCATGTCAAATGAAAATGAGTACAGGTGAGAGCAAGATTTGCCTATTGCAGTGTCTTTGCCTCTCACTCTGAGAACAAGAGAGCTTCTTTTTACATTTTTCTTTTTTTTCCAAAACTATTTTAGTCAACAGGATTTTAAAGAAGTCTCAAAATTGACCTTATTAAAATATAAAAAAGTTAATAAAAAAGATATTTTGAGCCTGAGACTAGATAAGAAGAATTCTTGTTACTCAGAGAAAAACAACAGTTTCTAGACCAAATGTTTCTATTTGTAGCTACTTATCCGGGAACAGGGGCCTAAAGCTAAAAAACTACAAATTCACAAAAGCTGTCTCCTTATGAGCAACATCAAGTGGTATTAGCCTCATTCCCCGCTAAACAGAGAGCTCCCTAAGAGTGAAAATGGCACACAAAATTTCTTGTTGTAACTTACTCAGGCTTGTTGAGATACTTAAATTTTGGCATTTTAATAAAGTTTCATTAGTTTGGTTCCTACAGATTTGGAATGTATTATTGGAAAATTAACCTTTGCTTTAATAATGGGCATTTTAAAATGGACTTAACCAAGTGTGAAAAGATTCCAATGGGAATATGCTGATTACTCAATAGAACAGTTTTTTTAAAAAAAATGCTTTAAAAACCCACAAGTACCTAGAGTCACTATGCAAATTAAATCAAGGATATCTATTTTCGTTGATAACACTCCCTTGGTCTGGCACTTATTCACATGGTCGTGGGACTCTCCAGATCCTGGCTCCGTTTAGATCACTGCTATTAGTGTGCAAGGACCTGAGAGTTTTTGTTTGTTTGTTCATTTGTTTTTAAAGGAAAGTCCCAGATGTCTGCATTGTGTTTTACTCCTTTTTACCATCTGATACCTAATTACCAAAAAAGAGTGTCTTCATGTGCCAGGTAACCATTTTCTGCTCATCCTCATTGTCTCGATTTCTTTTCTCTCTCCTCTCTCCTCTTCTCTCCTCTCCCCTCCCCTCCCCTACTCTCTCTCTTCTTCTGTCTCTCATACCAGTGCTGGTTTTCATATAGGAATATACCTTTTATTTAGACAATCATCTTGAGTAGAGCATATTAGAAACTTTGTAAGATGTCTGCTAAAATTATTTTTTTTAGAAAAAGACTTTGAAAAACTACCTGAATAAGCACATACAAATTTTACTTATTGTTAGTACCCATTTTTAATAATAATGACCACGGTCATCTATTGCATGCTTTAAAAAGGTTTATAGAAGAGCTACCGTGAATTAAAGGAAATAAAACTTCATTCCTTTTCAAATATATTCAAATTTCTATCTTCACCATTGACTCAGATTGATTTTTCCCCATGTTTTTGTTATTAGATAATTGTCTAAAGCCCCTACCTCAGGTCTCATGAAGGCTGTACACAGAGTTAATGTCAGTCATTAGAAATTTTAAAACAGACTTCAGTTTGGTCATTGTCTCCAGAAAGACACAGTGTGATTCTCATAGTTGCCAAGTCTCCAGTTAACAAGAATCCTGGCTTATCACGTGTCTCTATTGTTAGTACTAATTTGAACTGACTGCCAAGAAATAAAGCTAACAGGAAAAATAATAACTTTTTACAAATAGAACTTGTGCTTGCTTATCATTTGGAATCAAACATGGATTTCTACAGAAGGAATAAACCTCCAGCATGCTTGGAAATTTCATCAGTTTAGGTCCTATGTCATATTTCCTTGCAGGCATATGTGATCAAAGTTTTTAGTTCCCAGAAAACCAAAAATATGACACTCTTTTTTTTTTACTTCATTATTAGTCACCATGGGTAAAAAAAGAAAATAAATAATACAAACAGGGACTGTGGGCAAGAACATAGTCATGAAAAATTGTTAATTTTGTTTCTGTTTAATGAAAAAGTTTAACAAAAGCCTGTTTCTGAGTCACAATTCAGAGCCTATTTGCATAGAACCAATAATAATGAGAAGAGCTTATTGGGCCCTGGGCAGCGATTGCTCTGACCTTTCACCTTTGGTTCAGTGTGTTTAACAGGAAACCTAACATAAAATAATATTTAAGAGGATAAGAAGAGCAATGGCATGGTAAGAGATAGTAACCACACAGATTAAAGTCATGGAATGACAAACCAGTGAAGAAGCTACTGCTTTAAGTAGTAGACAGATGTGGAAGAGAAATATAAACTATATATATTACTGTGCGAATATAAGGTATTATATTTCCTAATGACAAGAAAATTGAAATTTTAATAGGAATGAGAGAGGGCCAATGCCAAAAAATTCCAAAACTGTGGTTACTAAGAAGCATCCTCCTTATCTTGCTATAGATGATCATCATAGGCATTCTCTGCTTTCATACACCCATCTACACGGATACTCTGTTTCATCTCTGGCAGAAGGACACAGAGATCCAGGATGTAGCTCACTGGCTCTTTATTAAATTATTCATGTGAACTTTATAGGTTACATCCTCACCTATAGGCTCATAGGTTTTAACAAAAACTTTTCCCTATTTTATAGGCCTCAAATATGCCAAATTCTCTACAGAGATCACATTTTGCTATAAAGTTGTCTAATAAACTGTTCTAAATAAAGTTTCAGGAAATAAACCTCAACACCTCAGATAACAAAAGGAATACTTTTATTTTTAAACACTTTTGATGAAAGCTTTCTAAAATGTATCCTTTCTCCATATTTGTTTTCAGTATATAACCTAATGATGATAATTCAAACTTTTGTTGATGACTATAATGCTATCAGCACCTTTATTTTATTAGTTAATATATCAATATTTCTGCCTTCTAATTTCTTTCTCTTTTTCTTGACATTGAACTATAACTTTTGCTCTCATGGAGTCAGCCTCTAGCAGAACAATTCTCCTTATAAACTGCTGGTTCCAATGAGTTTTGGAAAAAGAGATAATTACATTTTATAATGTGCATCCTAAGTAATAATCAATGGGTTATATGTGAAGCCTAGAAGTAAAAACTTTGACTTTAGCTGAGGGGTCTACTTATTAAGTCTTGCCCAACTATTTTTAGACTAAGACAAAGACTTAAAGTTAACAAAAACAACATAATCCAGTTTATGAATAAACTGAATATCTTTCTGCTAGGGAATATGGTTCTAATATAATTTTCTAATACCACAAAAGTAACAGAATTCAAATTATTTAGCATTTCTTCTAAGGAAGTAAAAAGAACACTCAAATTCAACTGAATTTCTCCTCTAAAAATAATGCCATGGGAAGAATATACTTTTAAATACAGTATTATTGGATTAAGCTCATTATCATGTGATAGCTTCTGAAAGGGGCATTATTTTACAGCTCCACCGAAGAGACAGATTTATTTAATCATTTCATACAGCCCACTACTGACACCATCTTGGACTCTCTGCAATGCTGTTTCTCCACCTCGACCAGTTGCCCCACTAACCTGCCTTCTCCTCTGACTTGACTATTGAGATTAGGAGATATTACCATTTGCCACTTGCTTTAACTTTCTAGCAAAATCCTTCTCTACACACGTAAGCAATGGTCTCTTACCTCACATTTCCTTTCTGTTCTATCCTTTGACTCAGTGCCTCCAACCAGAGGGCAGCACCCCCAGATTAGACCCTGACCTTTTCCTCTTCCTCTTTTCTCTTTCTTTCTTTCTCTTTCTTTCTCTCTTTCTCTTTCTCCACCTCTCTCTCTCTCTCTCTCTCTTCTCCTCTCTCTCTCTCTCTCTCTCACACACACACACACACACACACACACACACACACGCAACATCCCAAAGGTTCCCTCCAAAAACAACCAGCAGTTTCAAATGTCAACATTTGTTTAGGTCTTTACTGATGAATATCCTAGGTTATAGCCAAAGATAATACATTGCCATTTATCTTTTCTTTAAACTAAACATGAAAAAAAAAAAGCTTTGATTATGAATTCATTTAACACCAGTTTTTAAAATCTAAAATCATTTAATATAGTCAAATAACTAAAGAAAAACTGTACTAAAGCCTAAAAACACTGTCACTTGCTCTTTACCACCCTAAGTAAGCCTCAGTGAGGATTCAGAAATGAGTAATGATTTAGATTTATTCCTAATTTAAATCTGATCCAAACGCCAGCATCATTTCAATTTCTATTCCACTATTTTTGCATCTTCAAATTAGGCATGTAATGGAAATAAGCTTGGGCAGGAAGCCTAAGGATCAGGAGACTGAAAACCAAAACCCAGAGAAATGTATTCAACGTGTAGGGTACAAGATCTCTCTCTGATATTCTGGGCCTTAACTCTAAAGCTAATTTTTGTTGGAGGTTCATTACAGGATATATGGACAAAATCTAGGATAGTTCTCCATTTAGAAACTAGAGAATGTTATCAAATATGGGGAAAAATATTAACTCTATAAGTGATTAATTTGGATCCAGAATGTGAATCTAGATCTATTTAGCTAAACTAATGAAAGTTATAGTTACATTCTATTCCTTTGTTTGTTCTTTTGACACGTACTCTACTCCTGCAGGACAGGATAGCAGGGGAAAGATATCTTTTTGCTTCATTCTTTATATATATTCCTGTGTTTGCATGGAGTTTGCAAAGGGGGAAAAATCTTATGTTAATTAATCAGATATAGAAAAAATGTCCACAGATTCTTTGTGGCTGGTTGGTTCAGCTGACTAATACACCTGCTAAGGATACTAAAGACATTAACTAGGCCCCAAACAGCCTTTCCTTCCCAGACTGAACATACTCTTCTCTATTCCCGACCAGTTATCTCATAAAGGGGAGATGGACACACATCCTCATGGATATGGTCTTGTAACTCTGTCAAGACCATTCCTTAACCAAAAATATGCTATGATAGTAATCACTGTATTCATACAAAGTGATCAATTAACCTAAACTGAATCCTGCCAGTTCAACTAACCAGCTCAGCAAGCCAAACACACAGTAATCTGTGCCCAGGACAGTAGGTACTGACATTGGGTGTGACAAAGGAAGAGAATGAAGTGAGAGAACATGCATCTCAACACAAATGTTTGCACAGGAGTTTAAAAAGCTCAGAGTAATGGCAATGGATAAAGTTTCAAAGTCATGAAAAATATGTCCCTAAATCTGCTTTGTGGTTCTCTGAAGAGTGATCAAGAAGTAGTGAGCCAAAATGCTTGTCCATGAAGAGAAAATGGAGCTCTCAGTTGCCAGGAAAGCCTGCAGGATTCTGAAGCCTCATTAGGAGCACTTTTTATTTTTAAAAGAATGTTTTTCTCCCAGAAAAGAGAATGAGTAATTGGAATTTTTGAATTATCAGTGTTCATTTTTCTACATCAAAGATTTTTATTGTACTTCTAAAATTTTAAGAAACTATATTTTTATCTCTCTTCTCTAAAAATCATGCCTGAAAGAATAGCTAATTAATTTTTAATGATGAAAGAAATATTCCTTTTTGATAAAAGACATTTGCTATTTTATCCGCTTACAATCTGGCATCATAACAATGATGTTGCCAACAGAAAACCTTTGAATTGTTGGTGTTCGTGGTGTTGCTGTTTTGGCTGTATGGATGTATTTGTGCTCATCCAGTCACACTGTGTTACTCAGCTACCAACAGATATTTGACACATATTTGACCCTCAAAGGTGAAGAAGGTGCATTTGCAGAGCTTAGTTATTTCCTAATAGCTATTACGCAAGCTTCTTTCTATGAAACCAAAGAATTAGAACTCCTAATGAAAATTAGAGCACCTCGAATATTGGAAAATTAACTTTAACTATGATGTACTTCATAATAGAAAGAAGCTCAGAGGGCTTAGGGTAGTACATTCAACAGGGGAGCACACTCATGCAGAAAAATGAAATTTTTATGCCAACAGAAATCTGAGGCCAGGAAACCATCCTTAATATTGGACCACATTTCTATTAGATATTAACTCCCTTGGTATTTGTTTCTACAATTGTGAAATAATGAAATAGAATTAAATGAACTGTAAGTCCCATTTCAGCTATAAAATTTTAACATCCAACATAATGAACAAGACAGCTGCCACCACATTTACATCCTAATTAAGAATTTTTTTGCTTATATAAATTAACTTTCTCGCAATGAATTTATACAGAGTCCTAACTAAAAACCAAAAGACTGGGAATCTGTGTAATTATGGCAAACAACTTATTTGATCCTATAACGGAAATTTTGTGGATAGTGCCCAAAATTCCTACATGGAGTGATTTATAAAGCGAATGAAATAACAAGGAATGCTATTGAAAATTAGAGGACCTAGAATATCAAAGAAATTAACTTTAACTATGATGTATCTTTCATAATAATGTTTTTTTTTAAAAGAAATGTGTGACTATGGTGGACAAAGTTTGTAATAATTTTATCTTTCCTATGATTTACTAGGGTGAAATCTTGAAGGATATTCTAATTAGAGAAGTTTTTTTTCAGTTGATATAAAAAAAGTTGGTTAAAGTACCAATATGAGGAGTCATATGGCTTTAGAAAAGAAGAGGGTAGGTCATCATAATTTAGGTACTAGGCTGGTAGCTTTGTTTAACAGTAAATAGAAAGTATAAGCTTGCATAATTTTACAGTTAATATACCCAATGAATATGAATAGAAACAAAATAAATGACATTAGGAATACAAACATGACAATGATTATTAATGAAATCAAATTTTCCTTTTAAGCCTTTGCTTTAGAGAAATATATTAACTGGAGTTCAATTCATATCATGCAGTGTATATAGAAGAATGATTAGGAAAATAAGAAAATATTGCATGATTAGAATATAAAGACACTGGCAAAGAAATGTCAAGCTGAAATTAAAGGGATATCGAAGAGGTACGCATTATAAGGAGGGAAAAGCCAGAAACAGTGAGCATGTAATTTGTGGAAAAGTAGTCTTAACACATTCTACATACTAAGAAAGGATTCTGACAAGATTGTTGAACTCTTGTTCACCCAATCTCTTAGTATATAAAATTCCCTCAAGTGCACATTAAACATTTAAAATCAGTATGTATATGATTGTTTTTGCACTTTGGTGGTTAATAAGGGGGAAACCTAGGGTGAAAATAATAATTTGGTTTCTGCAAACTGATCTCTTAACCCTTAAAAATTGTTAACTTTTAGCCCTAATATGGAGCCTGTAACAAAGATAAAAGTAAAGACTGTCAATCAAATTGAGGATTTTAATCATATTCTAAGACAAAAACCTATAAACAAAATGGTTAAACCCCATTAAACTGCACAGACTTCAAAGCCATGGAAGGAGGTGTAAACTGCACATTTAATTGTGGTGGGCACATTTTAAGACGGCTCCCAAGACTCCTGCCCACAGTGGTCACACCGATAAAATCCCTCCCTGGGAGTGTGGGGGACCTGTGAATATGACAGAATAGGCTTTCTCTTGCTTAGGTTCTACTATATGACAGAAGTGATGGAACAGTCACTCCCTTGCTTACATTACATTACACGAGCCTTCCTCGTAGCAGACTGGAGGGAGTTTTCTCCAGCTGGCTTTGAAGACCTCTGCTGCCATATTCTGAGATCACCACATGTCTGGGCTCTAAAGTGGCCCCTAGGAGCTAAGAGCAACCCCTGGCCAACAGCAGTCAAGAGAATGGGAACCTCAGTTCTATAGCTACAAGGAACTGAATTTTGCCAGTAACCTCCTTGGACCTAGAAAAGTACCCACAGCTCCAGATGAGGACAACAGTGTGGCTGACACCTTGATACAGCCTTGTGAGGTTCTGAACAAAGGACCCTGAGAAGAGGTGGCTTTACTCTAGACCTATGGAAACTGAAATAATAAATTCATGTGGTTTCAAGTTGCTAAGCTGATGATAATTTATTACATACTAAAAGAAAACTAATGACCAACACTGGACTATCTGTGCTACATTTCAGAGCCAACTAATACCTCATAAGTGCATGATCTGAACAATGAAGTGAATTAGAGATATTCTGAATTAAATGCCCAAACCACTTTGGAAAGTGGGTTTAATTTTTGTGGGTTTTAATTACACTACACATGCATTACACACTAGTGTAAATAACATTTCAGGTTAAGCAACAATCATCATTCTCTACCTACCCTAACTCAAAACCAGTCTTGATCAAAGACACTAATTCTCTAGCATGTTATGTTCTATAGTATTTTTTTTAACTCTCAAATGCTTTTACACGGCCATGCTAATAATGGTTCTGAAGATAAAGAATAAAGAGAAGTAGAATAAATGACAAATGTAAAGTAGAATATTTTCCTAATGAGATTTACAACTTGGGAAATCTGAGTTTCTGTCAAATTTTGTATATCGTCAATGTTTTTACATCTTCCTATAGTTAACTAAAATAGCTGTACAAAAATATAGAGGTTTTTATATCCATGTCACTGATCAACTAAAGCCACAAACCAATTTTAAAAACTAAATACTTCAGCATACTGATTTGACAATAAAATAAAATTTTCCCAATATCTGATCTACTGGTGAAATTTTATTAATGCATATTTTCTCTTGCCTTCATAGCTGGCCCTTTTTTAATTCATATTTTCTTACATTGGCTGCCTTCCCAGAGTAGCCATGCTTGCTGGGAAGTGTGATTTAAGGAGTAACTAAAAGCTTAACCCCAAATCTCTCACATCATCTAAATAAGGTAACTGGTATTGCTAGAATTAAGATTAACTCTGTGCCCATAGAATTTTTTGAAGTATGTATGTGAGAATCTAAATAAGCAAGAATAAATACAAATAAAAATAAATGAGAGTTTTACTTTCTAGGGTTAGAATTGTCTTAAGAAAGCCTATGAAATCCAAATACACTATAAAGTAGGTGTTTTAGGTATTAGAATACATTAACCAACTAGCTACTTTCTCTCTCTTGATAGAAGATACTGCCATAAAGGCCCTGGAGAACTAAGGGGCAGGATAAAGACACTAGACCCTAGGATGTCCTACAGATAAATGGAATCATTTACTTCATGGATTTACTTATACTGACTCTAGGTAAAGATATGATATTAAAAGTTAGTTTTCTAGTTTATATTATTCTCTCAAAGGAGTTCATTTGTCCACGTTGAAAACTGAGGAGCAGAAAACTTTAGTAATTTCCCCAGGGTCAATAGTATGGGGCTAGAGGAGGCAAGAGATTTTCATTTAACCTATTTTTCAGATCAAAAAATTGATCTGAAATTTTGAATTTAAACTTTGAATTGATCTGAAATTGATCAAGGGATTTTTCCTAGTGTTTTTAGTGATATATTTAGTTGTTCAGTTTGGTTGTTACTAAATGCATCATTTAAAATACCAGAAGAGAAGGTTGAGATGTCTAGTTATAGATAAGTAGACAATGCACAAAGCTATACACAAGCACATCCTGTTTTAGTGTTTCATGTTTGGAATCAAAAATATGATTATGTAAAACAGGGATCAGTAAACTGTGGTTCACATCTGATTCAGCCAGCTGTGTATTTTTGTGAATAAAATTTTACAGACACACAGCCACATCCCTTCTTTTATGTATTGTTTATGGCTATAATGACAGCATTAGGTAGTCATGACAGAGACTACATGGTCTACAAATCCTAAAACACTTACTATCTGACCTTTTGCAGAAAACATTTGCCAATTCCTGTTCTCGTTCATCAAAAATCAGTATTTAGTCTAAGCTAATATCTACTATATATGCGACATCTAGAAGAAATTAAACATGACCCTAATTAAAGTAAGGCCTTGATTAAGTAAATAAATGGAATTGACATTAAGTATACACAACCAAAATTTTATATATTGACTATGTGTTGATTCCACAAACACAGACACATACATATAAATTGTGACATCTTGCTCTTTTTTGTTAGCATTCCTAAAATAGTAAACATGTTCATTGATATTTCTGGTCATTATGTATCTTTTATTTGTTGCGAACCTCATCTTGAGATTTTAGTCACAGACATTTTTTGATGGATTTCACTTCTCCATAGAACTTTGTGTAATATAACTGTATAAAAGTTTTACAACCTTCTGTGTACAAATTAATTTTAGAACCTGGTGAAGATGGAAAACAAAGTGAAAACGTAAATGAAAAAGGCTGTGACAGCTTTTGAAATTATAGCATGTTCTGTAATAAATATTAAATCTAGTATGTTCTAAGGACATCATTGTTAAAAATTCAGAAAAAAAAATAACCTCAAGGAATAGCAAACCTATTCCCAGAATTTTCCGAAAGGCATATAATTTAAACAGCCTATATAATTTTAGATGAATGGTTAAGCTCAAAAACAAGTGGTTAAAACTTAAATATACCTTATTTCTTTCTTCATGGTACAGAATTTTTGAGTGTTTGGTGAATACGTATCCATATCCTTGAGAAATTTTTTTTTTTAAATGTTTGATTTTGTCTATAAACAACCATTCCGGTTTACTACCACGTGGAGTAGAATGATAGCATGTCTAGAGAAGAATTCAAATCTGAATACCTGATTTCTATCACAAGTTGTCAACTTTATAAAATAATGTCTGTCCATCTAGTAAAAACAATCCAAATTATACTATCATGTCTCAAGTTGACTTCAAACCTCAGTTACTGAAAGTTTAAGTAACATATCTGACATTTGCAGTATTTGAGAGATTCAAGGGACTATGTTAAGTTTCTCTAGCTTTTCTGAGCTCTTACCTTTCATTCATTCATTCATATATCCAAACATCACACACTTTCTGATGACCAACTATATGTCGGTGTCAGGTACATTAGCTATTCTATCACTATGTATGCCAGCCCACCAGGAACAAAATGCTATATTGTATTTCCAAGAAGCATTTGTTAAATACCATATATACTTTATGTACTTTGCTAGGTTCCAAGGATAATGAGACAAGGGGTCCTAAAATGTGGTTATACACCAGATATACCTGGGGATTTCATAAATAAAAAAAGCTCAGTTTTTATTGTGATCCAGTGGATCAGAATTTCTGAGGGTAAGACCCATAACTTTGAATTTTTACAAGTTGCACTAAAGATTCTTCGGCACATTGAATTTTGAGAGTCATTTGTCTCAAAGATGCACCAGATCATAGGGCAATAAAGAAAGCACTGTGAATAAAATGGAAACACAAGGGAGGAAGCAGCAAACTCTGCCCACAGAGATCAGAGAGAGCTTCTCTGAAGAGAAAGCCTTGAAGCTGAGTCAACATATGAGAAATTCACCAAGCAGATAAACAGGTAGAGGTAACCCATCATGTAAAAGAGGCAATCTATGTGGAAATAAATGAAGGCATGAGGATGGCATGGTATGTTTGGAGACTTGCAAATAACTAGGTGTGGATGGGAAGCATGCATGGGAGAGACCAGGAGAAGTTGGAAAGGTAAGCATAAGAAGCTAGACCATGAAAAACCTTTAAATGCACTGCTAGAAATTTTTATTCTATCTTGTGGGCCATAGGGAGCTACTGAAGTTTTATAGTCAATAAAGTGACAGAATTAGACAAGCTGCAAATAGTAAGGGAGAACCAGATGGAAGCGGGGAGATACATTACGCTGGGTAAGGAAATAATGAGAACCGTAACTAAAATAGTGGTGTTAGAGAGAAAAAGGAAGGACATATAAAACAGATTTCTGAGTAGCTACAACATGTACAGGTAATAAAACAGGTTGTAAAGAGGTGTATATAGATTTACACCTACTTACCTATATCTATTCCAATATAAACAGAATTTAATTTCTTTGAAAGACTCCTTTTATTTATCGGAATTAATATTACATTTTTGAAAAGGAAATTTAACAATTGCTTGACAGAATGTTTCCACACTTTTTTGTTAGCCTCTAACGATAAGAAAAGAAAGCCACAGAGAGGGAAAGACTGTTAAATGAAAACAAAGCAATGTGACTCCATCTTTCAGATTCTTTATGGGCAAAGAGGGAAACAGTCAAGCTACAACACATATGGCTAAATCTATAGACTGTATTATGTCAATGAGATTTCATCAATCTATTTTTTAAATATCATTCCAAAAAGACTCATGACATTGCTATGGGACATTTCAGCCAAAATATTAATGGAATGCCATCATCCAATGCGAAACTGAAAGCTGCACGAACATCGTTTTGGTGGCAAAGAAAGTTTCGGATCACTTTCGTCTCTCCAGCTTCAATAATAGCCGACTGCGTTCTGCAGCAACGAGATTCCATGTTGCTATTGCCATTAATCTGTCAAGTACAAACATTACTTAACTTTCTGCTTTTCCCTGAGGCTTTACATATAAACTTGACAGCATCATTTGGCACCAATTTTCTGGCTCTAACCAGCAAAGGCGCAATGTTGGCAGGAAAAAAGATGTGTTTTTGTGAATAAAGACTCAGTCACATCTAAAAAATGGCCTAAATTGGAAAGCAATATTAGCAATATCAATCTTACTCTCTGAATAAGTCCACGTGGTCCAGACCTTCAGAATTTTAACTTTATTGACTGTCAAAATATATTTTAGAATTTTACAAAATTACACATCAAAATTTGTTTTTTTGTATGTGAATCTATTGAAAGTACATTTTTCTAATTACTATTTTACCGAAAATATCTTAATTTTGAATTTATATTTAAGGATTTAAACATTTAATATATAGAAGCAGGAAGTCAGAAAAGCCCAAGTTTATGACCCAGTCAAAGATCAATAACAATTGAATGAACATGGCTTCAGCTGCCTAGGTGATAGATATAGAGAGACCTTTAGGGTTAGACAATGTTTAAGTGTTCTGTAGTCCCAATATACATATCACATACTGATATTTCTTGGTTGGCATTAGCTAAACATTAAAAACCCATCCCTTGTTATGAAAGTATTCTAAATGTTCTTTTGGTTCATTCTGGCTGAGAAAATCCCTTCACTGTTTCAAATGAAAGGGAAAAAAACATATTGACCTATAAGACATTAACATTATATCGAGAATAGTAGTACTGTTTTAAAAGATGTTGGGGAAGAGTGAATATTCACTTGTGCATAAACTATGTAAATGTACTTAAACTTGTATGATTTGCTTCTCTTATTGGAGAAATATTTTAGATACTGGGAAGTTCTACTTTTGTTTTCAAGGCAATTCAATGGAAGTATTGTTCTCTTAATAAAGAAACAGAATTCAGTCTCTTTTCTCAGTTTGCATCTTCTATAGAAATTTCTCTGTAGAAGAAAGAAATAAACATAAGAAAAAGCATATGACTGGGATTTGTAGCAGTAATTATCTGTGCAGTCTTGGGGAACAGTCATAACTTTGCTGGACCTCAGTTCTCTCTGTAAAAAGGGTTAATTAAATAATAGTAAAAAAAATCACCAATTTTCTCTTAATTTGAATCTGCCACATTAATTATCTCATGGTTTTAATTTGGAAAGGTATCTTATAGCTCTAGTTTATGTTAAAGGGTTTTAATTAAAATACTGTAATGTTAATCAACTTCTATTTTCTCTACTTAGTAATTCTGAAATTATTTGTATTTATAATTTTTTTACTTTTGCATCTGAGTTTATATATTCTATTTTCCATGACTTCAGAGCCAGGCTGAAAAGAAACAAGCCATGATAGACAGTGATGATGTACCTGAGCTCTGAATAATTTTCTTTAAGATACATGAGGTTTTTTTACTTTTTTGCCATCAAAAGAGTGTAAAATTAAAATGGCAGAATTATGTCTCCATTAAAAATTATCCATTTGTATAAAATATTTAACTCAGTTTTAATTTCTTTTTTTTTTTTTATCATGTCCTTTCTTACCCATTTTCAGGACAAGTTTATAAGCAGCCCCTTAGCAAATTCTCATTTTAGATTATCTGCAACAGTAAATGTCTTGGAATTTTAAACTCTGCAATTCACCATAAAGGGCAGAATTAAAGAAAACTTCTGTTCAGAAACAAATCTCTTCTAAAATAAAATGCTTTATACAACAAATTAATTATGTAAAGACAATTAAGTCACCAACTCTTTAATATGCTAACTCATAATTTTAGGGTTATCAGATAAAATACAGTATGCCCAGTTAAATTTGGATTTCAGATGAACAATGAGTAAGTTTTAGTATAACTATGCATGAGATATTTGGAACATACTTATACTAAAATTTATTTTCATAATAAAGATTAATATATTAGAATTTGTTTGCTATTTATCTAAAATTCAAATTTAACTATATTTTTATTTGCTAAATCTGGCAACTCTTTTTAATTTCTATCTGTAAAAGGAATTAATAAGGGTATTGATAACTGCTGAACGGAAACCGCTAATGGCCTAATTCAACAGATGTCTGTTTCTCACTTTCTAACGTGAATGATCCCAGTTGGTAGATGGCTTTTCTCTTGGGTCATTCAAGGACCAACCTCCTCCCATTTTGTGACTCTGCCATCTCCAGGATCTTAAAGGGAGTCCTCTGCACCCAGCTGACAGAAGGAGGAAGAAGGATGGATAAGGAACACCCACTTCTTAACGGCCTTGACCTAAAAGGGACAGAGTTTCCAATCACAAGTCATTGCTGAAAGTACTCATACGGCCCCATCTAAATTAAACAGAGGTATGAAATTTAATCCCATGCTGGGCAGATTTTCCAGAGACTCTACATAATGAAAAAGAGAGATGACATTTGGTAGAAAGTTAGTCATACGTGCTTCAGCTTGGAACCAAAGGAAATAAACATAATAATCGCCTTTTATCATTTCACATTGTACTTTGGAGAGATAAAACACTGAACATATTTGGAACCATCCCTCTTTGCTTTTGTGATACACAATAGGTGATATTTAATGAACAGTAGAAACAAAGTTGACCTAGTTGATGGTTTTGTGGGGAGTTGTTTCTGACATGGTTTTATGTGAGATTGTCTTCCCTGATATTGAAAAATTGATTATGTATCTATACCAATCTATGTTACAGGTAATGAGAGTCAAGATAAAGATGTGATTTGCTCTGACGAATTCAAATGCCATTCACACATAAAATCAAATCACATGCTACACTCAGACATCTAGCTGTCCTGCAAAGACCACCAGCAACCAAATTTTTCCATTACTCTGGCTTGTAACACTTAACTGTCAGCCCTGAAGATGACTTGAAACTCAATCACAAGGATCCCCACAACCTACGTGTCCTGACCTGTGAGTTTCTATGTTTCCAACTCTGAGAGAGATTCAGCTCCTTATCTACTTATTCATGCTTGGTCTGGAGTGCTTTTGTACTTTCTAATTCTGTCTGGCTGCTTGCTGTTTCTTTATCCATCTTGGATCTCTACCCATTGCCTCTGACCTACCAAATTAGTTCAGAATTTTGCATTTGACCCACTTTCAGGACTTATAATGACCCTAGTAACACCCCTTTCCTTATAACTGGGCTTCTAGTCAAAGTTTCTATAATCCCAGTTACCATTTCACTTGCGAGCTTCCATCCCTACGGGCACTGATACTAAATCTATGGTCACTACTGGACAGCTGCACTCCCCAAATTAGCTCTTTATGAAAGCATTCTCCTGACATATTTGAAACCATAGAAAGTTACTTCTTGCTCTCTAAATCACTAAGAATGAGTTCCGGCCCTGCCTGGAAGTAAAAATTGCTCAGACTGCTCGGGACCTGGCTTTCCACATGTTTTCCCCCAAGGAGAACATGGAATCAGTGTGTTTACTTTTCTCTGTGCCACTCAAAGGAATTTTTCATTTCTTCTTTCCTAAGAGCTTTAAAAGCTTCAAACAGGTGGCCTGTTCTACATTTAACTCTTTACATCAAAACATTACTCCCAAACACCGAACTCATTCAACTTGAAATAACCATCTCAAAGTTCTCTTGAAAAAAAAGTCCTCCCTGATAGCAATGTAATCAAAATGCAGGTAAGTGTGTTTTTCATGAAAACACTTAAAAGTTAGATACTTGCAGTATTCCACTGTTCCTTAGCTAGATTCTTACGTCTCCTATAAAAAGTAGCTCATAATTCATGTTACTTTTAAGATTCCTTCCTACATTGGTAGCTCTACCAAGGATTCCGCTCTACTTAACCATCAAAGTGCTAGAAAGCATGCATTAATTACCACATTCTTCATCATTAAATATTTATTTGGTTGCTTATATGACATCTGGCACTACACAAAGCACTGTAGAGATTTACCAAGACGTGAATTTTCCCTTTTGTTAGTAGTGCCTGGTCTATAATATATGCACAAAACATGTTTGCTGAATTAATACGAAAGTGAATAAAAAGAAGTATGGGATCTCTGCTTCTATATGCCACTACCTGGCTTTAAGGCCAATGACACAATTGCTTACAAGTAGAGGTAGTATTACCATAGAGGAAACCATAAGTTCAAACGGCTCTGAGAGACCACGATAAACACCCTCAGAACCTAATCTTGGAACCCAAGGCAGACCACCTATGATATTCCACAATGGCATATAGATTATTTTGAATTAAAATTACTTAAGAAAATGTGCATGCAAGAAGAAACCTGACCTCTTTATTCCCCTAAAAGCAGGAGATAAATCTTCATGTGATGGGTGCCCTCCCTGCTCCTGAGAGCTGAGAGAGAACCTTATCACAAGAGTGGAAAAAAACGTCCAGAATTGAAAAAGCCTATATAAGCAAACCCTGTAACTCTGTTCACTGATTTACTATGCCAACCCAAACCTGCTTAGATTCCTTTCTAATGAGCACTAACTTTCTTTACCAGTCAATTTTTCACAATTTATTGTTTTTGCTAAAAATTATAAAAGGTTACTGACTTGGTCATTTTTTGAGCCCATTTTATGACCTGGGGGATTGGTTTCAGGGCTGTCAAAGACACAAAAATCTGCAGATGTTGAAGTACCTAACATAAAATGACAGTATTTGCATATGACCTATATTTGCAGAGAGGCTACAGCATGGTATGCCTATACATCACTTCATTTGCATGAATTCATTGTAGTGCTTGACTGGTAGCAAATTCAAGTTTTGCTTTTAGAAAATTTCTGGACCAAATATCTTGCATCTACCATTGGTTAAATCTTCAGATGCAGAACCCACACATATGGAAGGCTGACTGTATATAATCATTGAACAGGAATATGTTCCCACTTCATTCATACACAGTAATTTGCAAACTGTAATACTGTATAATAAAAATTTTTTTCATCTCTTTTAGGAAAAGAAGCGTGTTTGAGGTATTTTGTTTATATAATTTGCAGATCCTAATTTACTCAGAATAAAAGTTGTTACATACTTATGTACTATGCAAAACAAAAACAAAACAAAAACTGACATGGGGCCATAAGTGATTTCAACCAATTAGAACTCAGCAATTCCCTGAATGGCAAGAGAATAATCAGGTAGAGTCATCACCTGATGCCTATATTCAAAATAAAAGATTAAATGGCATTGCAATGGAAGCAAATTACAATTGGAAGCAACAGATTAATATTTAGTCATTAAGATTAAAATATCATCAAATGTCCTTACTACCTAAAGCACTATTTCAGATTCAGTGCAATTCCTATTAAAATACCAATGGCATTCTTTTCAGTATTAGAACAATTAATTCTAAAATTTATATGAAACCACAAAAGACTCCAGGTAACCAAATAAATCTTGAGAACGAATAAAGTAGGAGGTATCATGTTCCCTGATAGCAAACTATACTACAAAGCTACAATAATCAAAACAATATGGTATTGACATAAAACTAGATATACTAGATCAGTGGAATAGAATAGATACCCCAGATATGAATTCCCACTTATATGGTCAATTAATCTAAAGGAGGCAAGGCTATGCAATGGGTAAAGACAGTCTCTTCAATAAGCAGTGCTGGCAAAAGTGGACAGATACATGCCAAAAAAAAAGTCTTACCACTTTCTTACACCACATTAAAAATGAATTAAACTCAAAATATATTAAAGAGTTAAATTTCAGGCCTGAAACCATAAAAATTCTAGAAGAAAACACAAGAAGTAAACTCTTTGACATTCCTCTTAGCAATATCTTTCTGGATATGTCTCCTCGGGAAAAGGAAACAAAAGAAGAAATTTAAAAAAATTGAACTACATCAAACTAAAAAGTTTTGCACAGCAAAAGGAATTATCAACAAAATGAAAAGACAGCCTACTGAATGGAAGACGATGTTTGCAAATGATACATCTGCTAAGGAGTTAATATCTAAAATATATAAGGAACTCATACAATACCAAAAAAACCCCAAACAATCCAACTAAACAATGTAGAGGACTAAACAGACATTTCTCCATAGAAGACATGCAGACGGCTAACAGACATGTGAAAAGATACCCAACATCTTAATCACCAGGTAAATGCTAAACTACAATGAAATATCACCTTGTGCTCATAAGAATAGCTAAGTGTTGGCAAGGATGTGGCGAAAAGGGCACCCTCATACAGTATTAGTGGGATTGTAAATTACTGTAGCCCCTAAGAAAACAGTATGGAAATTCCTCAAAAAATTAAAAGCAGAGATGCCATATTATCCAGCAATTCCACTTCTGGGTATTTATTTGAAGAAAACAAAAACATAATTTGTAAAGGTATATGTACCCTTATGTTCAGTGCAGCATTATTAGTAACAGCTAGGATATGAAAATAACCTAGATGTCCATCAATATCAATGGATAAAGAAGATGCGGTATATAAATACAATGGAATATATCATTCAACTATAGAAAGAAAGAAATCTTGCCATTGCAACAATAATGGATGCATCTAAGGTGTATCATACTCAGAGAAATAAATCAGAGAAAAATAAATACCATGTGATTTCACTTACAGTGGAATCAAAAAGAAAACAAAATATATGAATAAATAAAAAAAACAGAAGCAGAGCCATAGATGTAGAGAATAAGCTGATGATTACCAAAGGGGAGGAGGGAGGGAATGTGTGAATTAAAAAGTTTCAGGATAATTTGTATAGTATGTTCTCATTTGTGCAAAAAGAAAATTATATTAAAAATAATAGTAAAATAAAACATTATCATAGCCAGGAAAAAAATATTTATGGGAGAGTGGAACAAAGACAGAAAATTTGCATCCTAGGACAAACGGGAGTAACTGCAAAAGACTTGTCTCAAGTACAACCATCATCTAGAGCTTCGATATTTACAGAATAGAGCTTAAATTGCTTATTTACCTGCACAAGGCATACTACAGTCTGATTACAACAATTACGTTCAATCTCAGTTTTACTTTCTCCCCTCTATTGCTTCCTGGCCTCATGACTGACCTACAGAGCAATTTACCAAACTATGAGCTCATATACACAGGCAAAATATCTAACTAGCATTTTAGTACTTAACTACTAAATATTAACAGAGATAAGGTCAACAGACATTCAGGGAAAGCCACCAACATGAAAGAAATACAAATAAACAAACTGCGCAAGAAATTCAGAGTAAATAGAGACCATGCAGAGAATAGAAGAATACTTTTTAAAAAATTAATTAATTTCCTTAGAGAAGCTAAAAACAGTATACTAAAATAAGGAAGCACTCAGAGAATAAGAAGGAGCAACTGGGAATTAAAAATTTAAAAACTGAAACTAAAATCAGTAAAAGATTTAGAAGGTAAAATCACGGAAATCTTTCAGAAAATAGAATGAAGTAGATGAATAGATGGACTGCAAGAAAAGTAAATTAAGAAAATTAAAGGCCCAGTTGAGAAGGTTCAATATCTGACTGGCTGGATGAGAACAGTGTTTTTTTCACTGTTGTAACCTCTAGCACAGAATCACAATGCCTGGCATAGAGAAGGTACTAATTATAGTTATTCAACAAATAACTGTATTTGTTGAATGAATAAATGAATGCCCCAAAGAGAATAGAGAAATACTGATGGGCACAAAAGAAGAAGAAAACAAAACTTTTTCCAATAATGAAGACCATGCATCATATGACATACTCCACCGAACATCCAGGACAACTATTAAAAAAAAAAAAACTCACTACACTCACTACAGTGCTCACTATCATGATATTCCAGAATCAAAGGTAAAGTAAAGATCCTAAACCCTAAGGCAAAATCAGGTCAATTACAAAAAAAAAAAATTAGAAATCAAAATGGCTTAAATTTCTCAAAGAAATATTAGAAGCTAGAAGTCAAAAGAACAGTGCCTTCAATAATTTCTTAGCCCAGAAAGATTAATCAAATGGCAGAGTAAAAACATTTTTTTGTATGTGAAAGTAACAAAAGAGGTCTGTTTCAAGTATTTTTTTCAGAAAACTTCTGGAAGATATGTTCTACCAAAACAAACAGGTAAAGCATGAAGGAGATTCACATGGACTCCATGAAACAGGATCCAACATAAGAGATGCAACAGGAATTCCAAGAAGACATACAAATGGCCAACAGGTATATGAAAAGATTCTCAACTTCACTAGCTATTAGAGAAATGCAAATAAAAACCATAATGAGATACCACCTCACACCTGTTAGAATGGCTATCATCAACAGGACAAGTAATAACAAGTGTCGGAGAGGTTGTGAAGGAAAAGGAACCCTCATATACTGCTAGTGGAAATGTAAATTGGTACAGCCAGCCACTATGGAAAACATTATGGAGTTTCCTCAAAAAAACTAAGAATAGAATTATCATATGACCCAGCATTCTCTCTTCTGGGTATCAACCCAACATACTTGAAAATATTTACTTGCAAAGATACACACTCTCCAATGTTTATTGCAGCCTTATTCATGGTGGCCGAGACATGGAAACAATAAAAAAGATGTGGTACACATATACAATGAAATACTGCTCAGCCTTAAGAAAAGATGAAATATTGCCATTTGCAACATGGATAGATCTTGAGATTATCATGCTAAGTGATATAAGTCAGACAGAAAAAGTTGAGAACCACGTGATTTCACTCACATGTGAGAATAAAAGTGAAAGCAATAAACAAACATGACAAACAGAGACTCATGAACACAGGCAGTGGTCTAGTGGTTACCAGAGGGGAGGGGGAAGGTAGACAGGAGTAAAAGGGGTCAAATATTTGACGACAGAAGGAAATTTAACTTTGGGTGATGAACACACAATGCAAAATACCTATGACGTAGTTTTGAGTTGTACACTTGAAACCCATTTGATTTTATTAACCAACGTCATCCCAATAGTTTTAATAAAAAATCTGGAAATGGATTAATATCAAAAACATAAATAAATGAAGCATTCTAAAAGATGACTTCCTGTAAAGACTGCTAGAAACTGCTCCTGCCTATGTCCAGGTTTTTAGTACAATTGCATTTTAAGTGTAAGGGGAAATGTCTTCCTGCAGTCATATTTCCTCTGCATAAACAAGGTGTCAGGACAGCCGTCAGAGATCCACCCACTCCTCCCTACCAGGTATTGCTGGCCTCCACCAGCAACAATCCTTTCCGCTACACAGTAGGTAGCGGAAAAGTTCTTCTCAAAAATAAAACAAAAGAAAAACAGGAAAAAGTGTCATCGATATTGTCCTTTTGTCTCTCAAGAGTGCTACCAAGGCATCAGGATGCAACAGGCAAATGCAGGCTAAGAGTCAAGAATCATAGTTTTAACACTAAAATCTGATTTTATTTTTCTGTCTACATTTCTTCTCCATAGAGTAGTGGCAATTTCTATTTATACACATTATAGCATCGTGAGGAAACTAAATGAGATAATTGATATGAAGGGACTCAGAAATTATCTCTTTCAATTGCTCATACATTTATACAGTGTCGAGTCCCAAATGTGTACCTCTTGCCCTCATCTCTTCCCTAAGTTCTAAATAGTTGATAATAGGCATTTCAACTTACTATGTCTAAAGGAGAACTTTATATCCTCAGTTGCCCTGGTCAAAAACTTATGTATGATCTTTAATTCCTGTCTTTTCCTCACAGCCGACACCCAATCCAGTAACAAGTGTGCTCGGTTCTGTTGCCACGATATATCCTGGGGCTGACCTCTTCTCCCATCTCCATTGCTAAAACTATGATCCAAACTATAATTTTCTCTCACCTGAACTGCTGAAAAAGCCTGTCAATTTGTTTCCTTGCTTCCACTATATCTGCCTCCTGGTCAATTTTTAGCTTAGCAGCCAGAATTATCTAAGAATGCAAATAAAATTATATTACTCCTCTGCGTAAAGGCTTTGGTGGTTTTGCATCTCACAGCATGTAAAATCAAAACCCCTCATTATGGCCTACAAGGCCTTATATGATCTGTGCTCTACCTACCTCTTCGACTTAGCTTCTGATTGCTTTCCCTCTCACTCACTCTAGTTGTACGGGCTAACATTCTGTTCTTCGAACACTCTAAGCTCATTCCCGTCTTTGGGGTTTTGCCTTTGCTATTTCTTCCAAATGATATTTCCCCCAATCTTAGCAATGCTTCATTTCTTCACTTCATTCAGGTCTCTGCTCAAAAGTTAGCTCTTCAAAAGGACCTCCATAATTACATAAAAAAGCACTGCCCTCTTCCACTCAATATCCCCATTCCCTCTCTATTTTACTTTATATCCAGTATCACACATCTTGACATTGTATTGTAGACACATGTACACACACACAGAGGCAGTCCTCACTTTGCATACTTCCTATATGCATGGGGTTCAGTTACCATGGTTTAGTTAAAAACACCGGCCCCTCACAACATAGCTCAAATTTGTTACCATAGTAGGTTAACTGTAAGTATTGCATAGAGTCCAAACTTTGCTGTCAGGCCTTCAGTCCACAAATCACTAAGTAAAAAACAGATGTGCATCATGATTGGTAACTACATCTTTTTAAGCCTGTTAGGGACTGGTCAGTGTGTATCTGTTACTCAGTTCATTCACAGACAGCAAAGCATGAACTTTTGATGACTCCTTGTCTCTCATTGGCAAACTCCAGTGACATTTTACAAAAATATATATATTGAAAGAGAGAATTGGTCAACAAAGATGAAACTATATTAAAGAAACAAAAAGTGATAATGCTGGAAGTAAAAATTGGATCCAATGCAAATGAACTTATAGAAGAAATATCTGACTGGTATGTTGACACTGCCACCATTCAAGAACATCTAGGTATACAGCTAGAAGAACTAAATGACTTACAGCTATCAACATATATGAGAAAAACAGTTATGATGGAAAGGGTGAAGATGTCTCGGAAGTCGCACTTGCCAAAAACATCACCTTAACGGCACTCTCAGAGATAGTTTATGACACTGAAGACGCAAAGAATAAAACGTTGGACTCTGATCCAAACTTAGAAAGGGGTATGACAATTTATCAAGATATAAGAAGATGCTCACTCCGTATCACTGGTTACATAATGAGAAGAAGACAATCACTCTTTCAAAATACTATTAATACATTTCTGCAGAAAATAAAATACTTTAAATGTTACTAATGCTTGCAAGGTTGTAGGATATAAGATTAACTCACAATAATTTATCACATTTTTAACAATGAATCTGCAAAAACTGAAATTAAAACCATAACACTATTTAGAATCACTTCAAAGGAAATTAAATTCTGAAATATAAAATAAATAAAACATGCATGGGATCTTATACTAAAATTTGCAAAATGGCAATGAAATAAAACAAAGAAGATGTAAATAAATGGAAAGATGTACCGTATTCATGGATTGGAAAATTCAATATACTAAAGATGTTACTTAACTTTCTCCAAATTGATGTATAGGTTTAATATAATTACCATAAAAACTCTATCTTTGTAGACATAGACAAGCTTACCCTAAAATTTATATGGGAAGATACAGGCCCTAGAATAGCTAAAATAATCTTGATAAAGAAGAAAAAAATAGGAAGAAAAAATCACTACCTGATAATAAGGCTTACTATTTAGCTACAATAATCAAGTGAGTGTTGCATTGGTGAAGAAAAAGACAATAGATCAATGGCAGAGAATAAAGAACCCAGAAGTAGCTAACTGAGTTTGACAAAAAATGCAAATGAAATTTGATGGAAGAAGCATTGCCATCTCAAAAAATAAATAAATAAATAACCTTGACCTGAGGTTCACATGCCTTATACAAAAATTGATTCAAAATGGATCACAGACTTAAATAAAAAACATAAAGCCTTGAGAAAAAAAAATTAGAAAAAAATTGAAGAAAATCTTTGAGATCTAGGGAAAAGCAAATAGTTCTTACACTTGACAGCAAAACCACAATCCATAAAAGGAAAAATTGATAAAATTTGCTTATCCAAAATTAAAAGCTTTATTGAAGTGAACACTTTACAAACACACACACACACACACACACACACACACACACACACGAGGAACATTATTCAGTCATAAAAAAAGAAATTCTGCCTCTTACAACAATATGGATGAATCTTAAGGGCATTAGGCTAAGTGAAATAAGTCACAGAAAGACAAATAATGTATGATCTCACTTATGTGTGGCATCTAAAAACATTAAACTCATAGAAAATAGAATGGTAGTTGCCAGGGGATGAGGGGTAGGGGAAATAGGGAGATGCTGGTCACAGGATTATAAGCTGAATAAGTCCTGAGGATCCAACGTACATCATGGTAACTATAGTTAACAAAATTGCATCATATACTTGAAAACTGCCATGAGAATAGAGCTTTAATCTTCTCACCATAACAAAATGGTAATTATGAGAGGTAAAGGATGTGTTGAATTAACTTATTGTGGTAACATTTTGCAATATATTTGTGAATCAAATCATGACATTACACCTTAAGTTTACACAATGTTATAAGTCAATTATATCTCAATAAAGCTGGGGGAAAAAAGAAAGCCAAGAAATCAGTGAGAGATCAAGTCCCTTTTCTATTGCACTTCTCTGTACCATTGAGTATATAAGGGAATGGAAATACTAAAGTCTAAAGCCTACACTTCAGTGAAATACTGTTGATGACTTATAATTTGCACAGGTATAACCTGCATTTTTCCACATATTTTTAGTGTTATGTTTAATGTATAAATAAACAAACATGGTTCAGGAACACTTAACTTATGCCCTCCCATGACTGTGCCACTTTTGATAATTGAGAATTTTCAGAGAATCAGAAAATAGACGGGGAGACTGAATGACATGAAAATATTGATTAGTGGTTTCAATATTCTTACTTGGCCAGTGAGACATATAGGCAAAGAGATTGAAATACATTCCAGAGAAAAGTCAGCTTAGAAGAGTAAGCTATAGCCTTTTATTAATGGCCTTCAACTGCCTCAGTTTTGCTGTGTTTTCAAAGCAACAGCATGTGTTTCTAACACAACACTCAACAGCACACTACAGCTTGAAAGGAAAATCTGGTAAAGATACAAACAGCTCTCTATCATTTATGTCTTCTGGAATTGCCACTGAATTTTGATGCCCAGATATTTGGAATCTCTAAATAGCCTGTAGATAAGTCAATTCTAAGAAACTGCATTATCCTCTTAATTTTTTTAAAGAAAGAAATTAAGTCATGAGGAAAAGTTGTCTCAGATGCTGAAAATAGAGACAGTATTCAATTATTCTGGAGTCAGTTACCTAATTTAGGGAATCAATTCTTCACTCTCAAAAGAAATATACCAATCTATGTAATTTTTTTTATGCTAAATCTCTTCTTTTTCAGACAGTTATTCTCTACAGATAATGACTTTAATCTCCTCCCATGCAAACATACTGTTAACTTCCAGGACAGAGTCCAGCTATTAAAACATAAAATATATGCTACTTTACTAGTGTCTGCTTCCTTGCTGTAAAAACAAGGGTAATAATAATAATTCCTTCCCTATTTTCCTGACAAGACTGTTTGGAGGATCAAATTTATAAATGCACCTAAAATGCAAACCATGTTTCATGTATTATTACACCAATGTTATTTGATGTATATTTAAGAAGAAACTGAACAGAATAGATTTATGGATATAATAAAGTTTGAGAATTAACTTTGTTTTGACAGCAGAAAAAAAACAAAAATAAATATTATGCCATGGGACTAAAATTTCAAAGTCTACAAAATTAAAATAGAGTTGAAAATTACCTCATATATTTTGTTTATGGAGTATGATAATGGTGTGAAACCAGTGTCAGTCAAACATAAAGAGGAGTCTTGTACAGTTAAATAACTCACAGCTAGTTCAGGAATCTGCAACTTTATTACAGGTTGATTTGAAGATCAAAGTGTACCAAATAGAAATAAATACAAATTGTTAATTAAATCTTCTCTATTCTTTCCATTTTACTTTTCATAATAGAAACATAAAATCTACTCATCATGATATATTAAAATGTACCAGGAAATACTATTTAAATATCTCCATGAGTTTATATTAAAAAATATCTGTTTAGACTAAAACTTAATTGAAGCTGAATAAAATTTTTTTTAAAGATTTCTAAATGTCCCTAGGTTTCAAATGGAAAATGTAATAATGCTAATGAAAATACAACACTATATGTCAATCTATATTTACAGTACTTTCTATCACATGTAAAAATGAAAAAAAAGGCTATTAATCTAAGAAGCCACCTGCCAGTCTTCATCATTTCACCTAAAGAAGAAATTTATTTTTATTTTCTACCACTACATCCTTTTCTGTTTCATTTTTTCCCCAAACACTTCTAGGAAGGTAAAAATGAGTATATTGATTCCCTTGAAAATATTTTCTCTACTACTCCTTTTGAAGTGCTCAATAGTATGTCAGTAATAAATGCATTTCAACAAACAAGTATGTTTCCTGAACTGACTCTCAACCCTGTTACAAGTTCATTATTATAGTTGAGCCATCCATTTACCTTCCCTTTCTACTGCGCAAAAAAAATTTTCCCGAGCTAAGATTGTAAAGGGACTGGTGCTTTGGAAATAAACTCCAAGTAACTATAGAGAAGATACAGATCTTCATTCTTTAGACAGGTTCCAAACTTTAAAATCAATTTATTTTTATTCAACCTTATTTTCCAATTGTTGAGATAGCTAGTTACTATGCAACAAGTCAGAATCCTAACTATACAGCCAATATTCTAAAAATTATATATACTGAAAACTTTCACTTTTTTTCTATGGTGAAACTTTCGCTATTACCCATAGCCTGCTGCTCCCAAAACTGTGGGGGCAGAAAGTATATATACAGGGAATTAAAAATTTGACTTTTTTCCCATTATAATACTGAGAATATATAATTCAGCCTATTTCCAATTTTCCCCTGGCTTCCAGAAAGTTGGAAGTCAAATCAGCTTCTCATTTCACAACTATATTAGCCTCTTTTTGAACAAATTTGCTTTTTTTCTTTCCCAAGTTCTAGAGTACTGTCTAATAAAAATTCATTACTTTTATTTTGAATACTATGTATTATAACCTTTTTTGACTCTCTTTTAAGGAACTGGCAAGATAAATTGAAAGTACATGCATATGTATACATATGATAACATCAAGAGGATGTTTTAATTTTAGTAAAAATTAACAGAAGTTGACAAATACTTTTACATGTCTTAAACATTTAAAACCACATTCCATAAAACAGATTTCCTTTTTGCTTATATATTTGGCATTTTCAGGCCTTCTGGGAAGCCTTTAGTTTAAAGAATATCAGAAGATTTAAGAACACAATGGTTGTTTGTGTCAATATTGAAGCCGAGATTTATAAAGGCCTATTATGGTTCCAGTGACATTTCCTTTCTATTTTTCCATGTCAGCAGGAACACCTTCAGGGAATGTATTGCTATTTGCTAGTGAGATCTTCTGACAGTGAACATAGGCTAGGTGAGAAGCTAGAACTTGAAACTAAAAAGCGAAGTATTAAATAAAAAGCATGTAATATTTCACCTGGGGTCTAAGTGGACTTTTCCTCCAACTTGTACAAAGTTGTACCCTAATAAACATTAGAGGGCAACAAAACAATGCTCACTAAACTCGATATATTTAAAAATCACGTTAAGCATGTTTAAAGTTTACTAAGTATCTAAAGATATTTACAATCACATAATCATAGTCATTGGTCAATGAATTAGAGGTAAACATTTCATGCACTTTTTATCATCTTCGAGGCTTTTCTGATTATGTGAATCTAACTGTAGCTGCCTTATTTTTACCTGAAAATAGCTTTTAAGGCTATTTATTATTAATATAGTTTTATTTGCATAGAAAAGTCCTGTTTGCAAAGAATTTTCATTCACAGATGACTTTACTCAAGCCTCACTATTCTTCAAGAATGGATTATATTTACATAAAAAATATTGAATGAAGTTAACAAATAGACCAAATGTGCAGAGTTAAATCAAGCTGATTATGACTACAAAATTTAGTTATTTTGAAGGCTTTGCAAACCCGACACTTCATGAGTTATAAATGTCTAATCTCTGTCTTGTACACTTGAAACTAATATATTGTATGACAACTATAATTGGAAAATAAAAATATATATATCTTAAAATACCTTATTTGATACGGGTATTTAGAGAGATATACAGTCACTATCCAGCACCTTAGTTTTCAACAAATATTATGGGGATAAAATGACTCTGATGGCACCTACAGAAAGAAAAAAAAAAACCTACATTCAGGGTTGTATCTAAATCTATACCCTCTAAGAGGAAAAAGCAACCAAAACAGTCTGTTCCATATTTAGGCTGGGAACCAAGGCAGAAAAGAACATGGATGGCAAGGAGAGGAACTTTCCAAACACAGTGCCCACAGACACAGAGACCTGGCCATGGGTGTGGTCACTGAGCAAATGAGGCCATAGAGACGGAAGGGAAAGGTAAGACTTTAAGGCTTTAAAACTGAGGCCAGAGACCTCGGCAATAAAAAAACTGCTGGAAAGCTTCAGAGAAGTTTCAAAACAGAAAGGCAGGTTGGTTAATCTGGCACCAGCAGTAGGAGGAATACGAGGTGGGATCCAGCCAAGCCTCTGAGATCTTAAATCCTGAGACTGAGAGATGGCAGGCAGCCAACGTGCAGGGGGTAGCACTGAGCGAGTCTTTATTCATAGTACATCCTAGAATATACTTCAGAGATTCAAAATGACCCACGGCACAGAAGAGGTTCTTGCTTTCATTGTCTGCAGGAATGATTTGGGGGCATAGCAGCTTCACAGAATCTCGAGTTTTACCCCAGAGGCAGCTTGACTGGAGGTGACAATTTCGATACATATTATCTCCTTTCCTTTTATTACCACCCACAGAAGCTCAGAAAGAATGTGAAAATAAAAATTCACTCTTCAAAAAGAGTGAGATAAAATTTCACATTTATTTCTAAAAGAAGAGAAGGAAAGAGAAGAAGAAACTATTGTGATAGAAGACAAGAGAAATAAAAAGCAGAAGATGCTCAGCAGTGGTGGGGGGGGGGAGGGGGGAGTACAGGAAAAGGAGCTCCCTAGGCAATAAAATCACAGAAAGGGGCTCTGTTGGTGACCTGAGTTATAAAAGAATTATATACAGTACAAAAGATATAGATTTGGATTCAAACGCCAAATCAATAGAACACAGGTATTCTCTGAAATAAACAACACGAATAAGAGTGGGTATAAAACAACTAAGCTGAGAGATAGAGAATTCCTAGACCCAGATTTCAAATGTAGCAGTATAGCTCTTGATAGGAAGAATAAATATTTTCTACATATAAAAGTTAGAATGATGTATGAGTTAATTCCCAAAGGAGGATTAAAGATCTGGGAAGATGACAATGCTAGCCATGAGGTTGCATTCAGAAAATGTTCCTTTATATGTGACTCCTCACATTTTTTGAAATCTCTACACTGGGCAGAATAGGAGACCACTGAACTTAGCATGATGGTTCGTTCCTGGATATTTCCATCACTATTATGATTAAGTGCTGGGCCCTTTGCCAAATTTTTAAGCACTCGATTAAACTTAAGTCCTGGAAACCTGACCACAGTATATAGTGAGCTCCCTCAATTGGTGCTGAATAAATGAAGAGATATACAGCTTATTAGATAAAACAAAAGTAACACATCTATTCCTTACATTGGAAAATAAGAGAGACTGGGAAATTTGGGTTACATTTTTATAAGTAATAGTTTACCTCTCTTTTGCTTAAAAGTTTTTCTTATTTCTTCTTAAACTATATTTCAATGACAACAGCAACTATCATTTTACTGCTGATACCACGCCAAGTATGCAGGTATTAAAATTAATCATTCCCAAACAATCTTTTAAGGTAGTTAGCACCAATTTACAGCCACGAAAACTGAGGCATAGGTGTCTTAAGAATATACAGAGCAGAAAAGTAGCAGAATAGAAGTTAGCACAGATCTGTCTGAGGCCCACATCTTTAACCACTAGGCTCCTAAGCTCAGTACTGCCAGTTGGGAATATAACAATGAATAAGTCATGGTTCTGTCTTCAAGGAGTCCAGTGGGTGGTGAAGAAAGATAGGACAAAGAATAGATACAGATGCAAGAGTATAAAAGAATTCTATAAGAAGATGTAGGCTTAGCACGAATAGCCTGAGTATGGAGACTGAGGGGCAGGTATGTCTGCCCTGGACTGTAGAATGAGGAGCGAGGTAGGGAAAGGCGGTGGGGAGCTGGAGGTGAAAGTACCCATCCAAGGGAGAGCCAGTTACCATCTGATTGAAGTCATTCTAAACGTCACTGGAATAAACCCCTGGATGGAATCACCAAATGAGGAAGATTCCAGTTTTAATGATCACTTTTCCAAAACAACCCGAGGCCCCCATTATTCTTAAGCTATGTTCAGTTTTATTAAGCTTGCTTTTTATGCCATTAATTTTTTTTTTTAAATAAAGAGTATCAAACCAGAGGAACTTCAATAAAGACACTCAGATTGAAGCTTTACTTCAAATATATTGCTTTCCTTTCTCTCTCTTATCTACAGAGCTATAGTTTATTACTGAGGAAATTAAACTGAGCAGGAACAGGTTGTTTTTAACAAAGCCCACTTTTAGGATTTAATACTTTGAAATATTGATGATTAGATCTCCCCAAATTAATTTAGCAATTTTCAGGTATCTAACAAAACATAAAAGGCCTATAACCAATGAGAGCAATCTGACTACTCAGTGGTTACCCTACAGAAATCCCTACGTGGGGGCACGATGAAGCACATAACAGGAGGTTCAATGCAGTGTTGTTGTAAGAACAAAAGCTAGAAATTGTAAAAACAAAAGCTGGAAGCAATAAGTGATCATCCATCAGGCAACAGTAAATCAGGATCCTATGTAACAATGAAAAACAATGAGGTCAATCTAGATAGACTGATACAGTAAGATCTCCAAGACACATTAATGAAAAAATCAAGTTGCAGAACATGTAAGACATCTATTATGTAGAAACATCATGCACTCATACCCAGTCACATATGTACTTATGTAAGGTTCTCTCTCTCTATCCATTACACGCACATACACACACACATATATACATTTTTAATGCATAGAGATTGGGATTGATGGAACTATTCAAAAAAGACTTTATCTGCCCCCATGTAGTTACTTTATTGCTATAAAAATAATGAATTTCTATATTACTTGTAGAATTAAAAATAAGTTTTTAAAATTTTATATAAAGTAAAAAGCAAAACATACTTTCAATTTATCATAATTACTGCATTCCATTTTAAACTACCTATTAAAAGTTAATTAGCCTGTAATTTTCAGAATTTCCCCCCTTTCAAAAGGACTTGTTTTGAATTTTATTTCTAAAGGAGAGAGTGAGAGAGAGGAAGAGACAGAGAGAAGAAACTATTGTGATAGAAGACAAGAGAAAATAAAAAGCAGAAGATGCTCAGCATTAGGGGAGGGAAATACACTTATATCCCTCCAATCTTATGTTATGAGAGCTTCCATGATAATTAACTGGACTAATAAGTAAATAATAGTATGTTAAAAGAATCTGATTACACAGACTCCTTTTAAAAAGATTTCACTATCAATCCTACAGTTTTCAAACACAAGTAAGGATGTTTACCATTCAAGAAGAAGATGGTTGGAATGTGGCTGCACTAATTTTATATTGTCATTTAAAAAGAAATCGATAGTGCCTCTCTTTTTTGATGTAATCTCATCCCTCCAATAGGGATATATGTCAATTATTCAGATATATTTCTGTCTTTGTTAGGCGTAAATGATAGCAAGAAAGAAAAAATCAAATTTTCTAAGAAAAGAAAATTTACTGGAAGGACACTGAAGATTTTCATGGAAGGAAAGGTGAAGTCGAGCCAAACCTCTGGAAACTGGAAACTTTGATGTCTTTGAAATGATGCCTCCCCATTTGCTCCTCTCTGTCCTTTATCTCCATGCAAAAGAGCTTCCTCTGCTTATTCCTGGTTTATGGCCTCCCCCACCACCACCCCCATCACTTGCATCTGCTTGTCAGTGACCCCGTTTCCACATGGCCTGGTTTTGTTCCTGAGAATTAAATTATTTAGACTCTCTGAAAACTTTAGCTCAAATCTTTAAGAGAAAATATATTTGGTTCAAATCATCTGCTATGAAGGAGCTTCCGCTGACTCAGGTGGTCTAAGAAAAAAAATATGTCTGGAGGAACCAACACAGCAGCTTAAACTAACCCTTCAACAGGAGCAATGGGCCACTCCCAAGAGTGGTGGTTAGTAATGGAGCAATTCATTTTAATTTGATCTTGTAAATCTATGCATACTTTTTATGTTCTAGGAAGGTGGTAAAATGTAAATGACTCTAAAAACTTAGAAAATTCAAGGTAGCCTCCAAGGAGATGGGCTTTAGAAATGGAGAATGCATATTAAATAACTACTTAAGGAGGTTACATTTAGAGATCAGTTTCTTTCTTTCTGAGATCTCAAGAATTAGAGCTTCCCTTGAACTATACTTTGAGTTGCTTCATGCTTCACCATAATGCTATATAACAATCAGATCTGAGTATGTGATATAGCTCTCTCCATCCATTCTACTTTTAATAGCTATAAGATTTTCCAAATGTCTCAGCTCAAGCAAGTCTGATCTCCTAATTGTCTCTTTGCCCATAACCATAATCACATTTAGATGTACAATCATCATTTCCATCTTGGAGCATGTATCCTTTATTTCCTTCTGCTTATAATTCCTACCCCATTTTCTTCTCCAAATTATAGCTAAATTTCAAAACCTATCCTCAAGTCTCACCTCCTCCACAAGACCCTCTCTGCTCAATCTAATTAGCTACTTTCTAACTTCTCATTTGTTAAATACAGTATCAATGGAAATACAGAAATATAAATAGATTGAGAATTATGTGAAGTAACAGTAATGATGAACATAGGTGATACACTGATTTCCTACCTTTTCCTTCTTCCTTGCTAAGAGAATGTCAGTTTGGAGAGTGGAAGATAGATATGTTCTCATCTAGAAAGCAATCACCAGCTTTTTCTGGCAGAGAGAGGATGCCATTTGATATAATTCTGGCCAATGAGATTTAAGTACATTGGATAGTTTCTCAAAAAAGAAGTAAACTCATGCTAACTTCACATGAGCCCTTTTACCTTTGGCCCATTTTTTTTTTTCTGCCTGAAATATGGATGTGATGCTGGAGATGGAGCAGCTATCTTTTAACCACAAGAAAAACACAAAGAAAAGGGCAAGAGATTTGCAGGACCTGAACTCAAATCCTTGAGCCGCAACCACCTACCTCCCAATTTCTAGTTAGGTGACAAAAATAAAACACAAAATATTTGGCCACTGGTTTTTGGCAGGTGGTTTCTATTATGTAGAGAATATAATTCCTGACTGATTCGTGGCCCCTCCTATTTACACTCCTGCTGAAATAAAACAGGCCAAAATAAGCACAAACTACCTGGATTTTCTCCTAAATTAGCAGAGCTATTTTGAATGTTCTTCTATTTTCAGAGTTATTTCATTAGGGAGTTGAGAAAGGACAACTCGAATGCCAGTTAGCTTCTGAACCATCTTAACCTCAGACATTCTCTTAAATAGGGTTTCTATCTTGGAATTCAAAGTCACAGCTCAGTTGTCATATTTCCCCTTCCAGGAATATCAGATATTCTAACAAAAAAATGAAAAACAAGTCTTCAAGTCCAATGCAATGGAACAGGGTCTTTGGCTAGAAAAAGAATTAAAATTGCTTCAGATTTCACTTATTTCTCATATTCTTCTTCTCACAAGTCATGATTTTTCAGGGACAATTGAGGGATATTTTGAAAAATGTAAATGGAGAATGACAGAGCTAACCAGCTGTTGATTTGTGGCCAAGGCCTCTGCTAAAGTCTGAGCCCTTTCAGGCATGTTAGCCAGCTGCATTCCATTAACAACTACCATCTCAACACCCAGAATTTAAATTCTTACCTGCTCACAATATATATTTTTTAATAAAGAAGAGATAATATACTGAGAAGTCCTCGACACCTTAACTTACATTAGCCTGTGCACAGTTTTATTACCTAAAGAATTAAAAAAATACCACACACAAAAACCTTTATACTACCTGAAGAGATAACAGTTTTAGAACAGTTCAATATTTTCTAAATGTTTATGAACACAAATTAATGTATCCCTTGATTTGATAAACCAAGAGTTTATCTTCTTTGATTTACATAGCAAGAAATCACTAAAAAATTAACTCTTCGATTTTTGACATTTGTTGTAAACATTTTTTCATGATCCTTTAAGGAAACCTAGATAAATGGAGATTCCTTTTCCAATGAAGATAAATATAGACTGACCACTAAATAAACATAGTCACGCCTTTGTAAAGGCCCTGGTGCCGGTGTCCTTCCTATTCACAGATGTCTCTCTAAGGGTGTGTGGCACAGCTGGAGACGCTGCTCTGTTGCCAGGAATCCTTGCTGTGATATGCCTACAGGAAGCCCGGCCTTCAAGGGAGCAGAGCTGGGAAAGTTTTTCCCTGCCTTTCCAGAGAATTACTAAGAAACTACTCTATCCTGTCAGTTGTCCTTTTTCCACGCCTACCCATAGGCAAGAATATTTTCTGGGCATTATTCCTCTAGTACTGTATTCTACTGGCATTTCTCTAGCTCGAAAAGAGTAAGGCTCCCAAGCCTGACGGGTACCTGCTGGGATGGCCCCTCGGAAACGTCTTGATGAGTTTCTCCTAAGGCGTTCAGAGGAAATGATGTCAAAGCCCCCTCCTTCCTCTGTCACCACACTCTCAGAAGCAGCCATTTACAAGAGATAAAGGTCACACACACAAAGAATTGAGATGGCAGAATTATATAAATTCTTATCATGAACACATTGTCATAGCGAAAAGATAAATTACAGAGTTGCATTACACTGATGGATAATCTGGCATCAAACAAACATATACTTGTCTTTTCAATCTAAGCTGTGCAACTGTTCCCCACTGTCTTGCATGCCACGTTTTTCAAAGATCATCTCCAAATTACTATCATTAGTAATGTACAAGAGTGCAGCCTTGTACAGTATCATCTCCCCTGAAGCTATCGCTGGAAGAAAAAGATGAAAAAAAAAGCAGAGGAAGTCAACTCTTTTTCAGTTCACATTTTTATTGACTATCCCAGGGATACATGACTCTAGCAGATACATATGGTTTTACAGCCCTAGTGGAATCTACAACCAAAGAGATACACAGTAAAGCTTTCCAAAAGCGACAACACAGATTCGCTTTCGAATAAGAACACAGATGTATGATCGCTGATGCCACTACAAACATTAAAAAATACTTATTACTCATGCAATGTAGCACATTCATATTTCCTAGTATTGTTTTCAAATATTCCTAGCATACACTGTAAATAGCTCTTCTTTCCTGGAATTTGTCATTGACGTTACTTTTTAAATTTCTTCGTGGGTTTGCTTTCACCAGAGTTTTCAAGATTTTTGTTCCCCTAGAGGATGTCAAAATTTATCATATCCAAATTTAGAAGGCGAATAGAACAGGTATACCCCTTTCTCAAAGCACTTTATATAATTACACGAAGAATCAGTCAGAACTGGAATTAGCAGTTTTACATTCTAACTAGAGACAACTCTTTATATTTGTTTCAATAAAGATGACGGGTGGCTATTAGCACAGTTGGTCTTGGCCACAATTGCTTTCACTCTGGCAAATAGAAAATTAGTCCATATCTTTGTTATTAATGTCTCGTGATAACTTACACTGTGATTGATTATTTCTTTGGAGATCATGGAGACTTAACTGAGTTCACTGATATTGACTGCAAAAAAAATTCCAAGGCCTGGTAATAACACTAGAGGCAAGATTTTACATGAAAACCTAGAAAAGCACTAACATACTGGATAATATTAGTAAAATAAACATCTTTTGTATTGACCAGCTTCAGTGAAGTGGTTTTACCAGGCAATATTTAGATTATTTGCTGCGACCTGATTGTACGGCTGAGGCGCCAGAGCACATGTTGAAATTAAAATTCAACTTGCTACCAATAGTAGCACAAATGGAAAGAATAACGAGGACCCTGGACCTCCTAAAATTAGATGTGCCTCCTGGCTTTCTCATTTCTCTGATCTTTCAGGAATGGCAGAAAATACATAAGAAACTTGAGATATTTAAACTTGCTAGAAGTCTGAAGAACTTTTACCTATGGACAAGATAAAGGTGCATTCAAAGGCTGAGTCTTAGACAAAGGGACTAGAGCTTGATATCCGAAGAAAACAAGGACCCTAAGGAATTTCAAGGCCCCACAATAAGTTGCACTGGACTGGGGTAGCAAAATCCTAGAGAAAAGTAGGACTGGATGCATGATAGAACATGTTGAAAAGAAAGATCTATGTTTGATGGTTAGTCCATGGGGCAGGGATCTGTGTGTTTTGTTCAACACTGCATACCCAGTTTGGGCACATAAGTTAAATGCATGAATGAACTAATGAATTGACTAGGCTATTGGATCTATGTTTTTTGTTTCTTTAATGCAATATTCTAAAAGTATGGCCCAGAATATCATTTTGGGTGATAGTGGCACATTAAAAACTCTAAATCGGGGATTGGCAGAGTTTTCCCTTTTCAATTTTCTAGTATCAAGGAGAAAAGTCTGTTTGGTGCTAGAGGTCTTTTACATCTCTCCATTCTTGTTTAAACAGAAGAAAGGTGTTAGTTATTAGGCACTAAGCCTCCCAATAACACCATTTAGCTAGAACTGTATACTTTAGTTTTCATTGTATTTATTTTTATAGTTACCACCTATTTAGGAAAGGAAACTGATTTTTCTGATTTATGGTAGTAGTATAAAATTTCCTTTTAAAGTAGTTTACTTAAGTCACAAAACTGAATTGATTTAAAAGAAAAACATTAAGTGGATAATAAAGGTCGTGTATATATATGGCAAAAAATCACATGATGATACTCAAATGAATTAAATTTGGAGACTCTATTCTAATTGCCTTGGACCTCACATGGGGCCTTAGGTCTCACTGCTGTTGTAACAACAGAGACTTGTGTCAGCTTTGGATGGCCCTCACAGAGCCCGCCATCAGTGTACTGGATAAGCTATAGGTCTAGGAAGCCACTGTCTCCCCCAGTACACACAGCAATCTGAGCCAAATGTCCATCAAACAAATCTACTTGTATTCTTCAGCTTCCTGGTGAGCCACTTAAAAGCAAATACAAAAACTCCACTTTCCGAAATCTGCCATAAATTTCCTAGTGTTATTGAGATAGATGCCTGTAGCTGTCCCCTCATATTTATTCATTTGATTCCCACTGTTAAGCTAATTTATAAATAAAACTAAGCCAATTAATTAAGGACCTGAAGAAGTAAGAGAAAACATAATTTAGAAGTCAAGTATCAGCTAGAAACCCTGTTAAGCACCCATGACTTTTTGGATGATCATAACTGTAATACCATAATAAGCAACTGATAGATCTCAAACTAAATTCGGCAACAGCCTGCATTATCTAAATTGGGAGATAAAGTTCTTTAACTAATTTGCAAAGGTGGTATGAGTTGCTAACAGATGACATTTCATTTCTGACATTCAAAACTAGGGATAAAAAAAAAAAAGGCCTAAATCAGGTCTGTTTCCTTATATAGCTGTTAATGGCCTATACCATTGGATAGTCAATAAAAATACTGATCAACTACAGAAGAGATTAATCGTTTTCTGTGTTTAACCAAGTACAACCTGATTATCACTATATAACACTATTAAAAAATAAATAATAAAATATACCCATTCAGTAACCAAAATGGATTCTCATTTTCCCTATTTTTACAAAGGAGTGCTCGGTCTACAAGTCTCTAAAGCATGTATAAATGTTGAAACTACTATAATGTAAAAGACAATATGGTTAATTTTTCATCCTCCTTAATAATTTATTTTACCTGATTCTTTTGTTTCTCCCTCTTCCTCTAACTTTATTGGCTTTTTGCCACTTCACAATAATTAAGCTTTTGATGTTGGGGCCAAACAGTAACTGGGAAAAAAAGTAAAACTCATTCATCAATCTCATCCAATCATTCTCCCCTCTCATGTCATGCAACCACCAGAAGCTACTGGAACAATTTCCTTAATGGCTCAGAGCAATAAGAATAATAGACATCCTTAAACTCTAGTATCACTTAAATATTTCTTTCTATTTAAAATAAGTCATAATAATGTTGCAATGCTCAACTGTAAAGTTTTTCACCTCACATGGGTGCAATTGTTTAATACAATAATTTTATAAATATATTTTGAGTTTCCTGGAAAAGTGACATGTAAATAAAGCATTATTGCCATAACATCTCCCTTAATGATCTAGAAGAGGCAGTAAATAGCAAGCTGATGGATTCACAGATGGTACTAAATCGAGAAGTGTTGCAAACATCAGTAAAGGCAGGAAAAATTATGCAAAAAAAAAATCTTAAATGCTTTAAATAAAAGCAAAACATTTTTAACTCTATGGAAGAAAGAAAATGACAATTTTTTTTTACCTAAATTATACTGTCCAGGATAGATGCTACAACCAGCATGTAAAAACATGCCAGCCAGAATCGTTTTTAACTCATCAAAATCAACTTCCATGTCAACATGCTTTGAAGGGGGGCTGACAGTCACATACATATAAAACATGTAATAAGTAGGAGGGGAAACTATGATATCATTAGGAAGTACCAATGAGAAGTTCAGATTTGTATTTTATAACTTTGGAATACAAACTTCCTTTTAGGAAGCTTATTTCAAGCAAACTTACCTCATCCAAAGCATTTTTATAAGCCTAAATTTGTCTCCCATTTAGGCAGAGCCCTCTGTGTGGGCAGATTTCAAATATGAACCAAAACAGAAATAATGTGTCAGGAGAAATAGGCTCGGGGCTGCAGGAAGCTTCGAGTTTGTCCTCTACTTCCCATGGTGACTAATAACGTACATCTGAGACACTTCTGTGGTTGAAACACTATCTATAATAGTGGTAACAGAATACAGTAGACACCAACCAACATTGCCATCACCCCCGCCGCTGCCACCACATTTCTATCTTCTATGCTCCACCCTGTCTTTTGGAAAACTTAGACACATTTTTAATAACAAAACATGTTAATATCAAAATATATTTATCCCCCCTTGGCTCTCAATACAATTGTTGTCTGTTTCTTTTGTTCAGGTGACAGACAACGGTTGCTAAATATAAGGTCTGGATAAACTTGGTATAGGTTCTCTTTCGGAAGCCAGGCCCATTCATCTGTTCTACCCAACTGAGTTTTCTGATCACTAAGGTCTGACACAGGAGATCTTAACTTTAAACAGGCTTTCAATGTTGCTGTCGGTGCAAGAACGTATCATTAAACTTTATTCTCCAAGGAATTTATTAATAAAGAAAATCATTTTTCAAGTGATCAAAAAGAAAATAATTTGATGACCTGTCAGAGTTAACTTTAGTAACCCTGGACCGTAGAAAGGGTTCTAAATTCGGTAGCTGAAAATAAGTTGATCAAACAAAATAGTTTCTTTCCCAAAAAAAAGGAGACTGGAGGTCATCAAGCCAGGTCCGGTACGGCATGCCATAATGGCAGGCGCCTAAGTCTGGTCTACTTTGTTGCGTGCCATCTTCAGCACCTAGCTTCCACCTCACAGTCCAAGAGGGCTGCCTGCATTTTATCCACCATGTCCAAACCGCAGCTCATTGGCCAGGCCTTGGTCACACAGCTGTATCCAGATATAAGCCAAATGGAAAAATAAGATCTTTACTCCAAGCATCCAGGTACCAGGTAAAACTTAGGGGTGCTCATGTGTCTCTTACTGAATAAGAAAGAGAGAATTGATTCTGAAGGACAACTAGTTTCCATTAAAAATCATATCTCAATATTCAAAGCTTGATAATTTTAAAAATTTTTTAACATGAGTCCTTGGTTAATAAAATAAGCATTGATTGTCACCTCTTTATTCAGCACAGTTTCTCTGAGCTTGGTGTCTGAATAAAATTTCCTATTTTTTCTCAACTTTAAGAATTCTGCTTTATGGTTTTATAGTTTGTTGTGTACCACAGGTATTTCTTTATTTATACTATCACAAAATTCAAGGAAAATGAAAAAGTTTAAGAAGTAATAAAAAGGTAAAACTTTAAGCTTTTCCTTTTTCTACTAAGGCTTTTACTTTTTTAAAAAGTAGAATTTTAGGACCAGTTAAAATAATCATTTCAGTAAGGGCCATTTTAAATATTTAGTCACAAGTTTTATGTATATGTTTTCATATTTTAAAAGTATATAATATACATTTGTTGTGATTTTTTATATAGCAATCACATTACATGAACAACTATTCATTTAACCGTCCTTGTAGGGAGATGAACCTGGTACTTTATGTGTAATAAGTGGCTCACTGTTAGTTATAATTGTTAACCAGGAACATTAGTAAGTGTAGTAGTTATTATTTAATTGTTAATGATGATTCCACAAGTCTTTCTCAATATATTTCTAAAAACTGAAAAAAATTACTATGATAATAGAAAGTCTAAACTCAGAAAAATCAACTACATAGGGGACATGAGTAAAAGGAATATCAAATACTGCAACACTCCAAAGTTAACTTGAGCCTAAATCTAAAATTCACTTAAGTCTCTAGACCATGATCTATACTTGGCCTAAAAAGCCTGCAGGCTTTTACTTCAATTTTAAGAAAGAAGGTTTTGACACTTATATAAGTCTTCAGATTCAACTACAGTTCAAATCCTGTATGTTTTTAAAGATCATAGCAAATAGTTATGACCAGCTAGAATTGAAACATTTTCCTGTTTTTCTGTGCTTTCATAGTAAATAATGAGGCTATTTGAAAATGTTTCTAAGAAATATATCTAAATAGTAGAAAATCATGTATAAACTTTGGGAAATAAAGTACAAAAAGAGGAAACTCTGATCTTTAGAAACATGGGGAATGCAATGGTTCTGGTGAAGTAAGGGTGAGCTACTATAAAGAGCGCATTATGAAATCTTACTCTCCAATCACAGTGGGCTGCAGAAAAACCAAGTAACTGCAGGGCTGAAGGGAGGTGAGCCATTCCTAGATATACAGTAGCTCCTCAAACCCCTCAGAGAAGGGAATTAGTCTTTCGAAATCTTCCTGATAATACCAAAAGAACTTTCAAATTCCATTCTTGCCTTATCAACATCTATGGGATATTTATACTTAGCAAATAATGAAGAGCACTCTGAAGCATACAAAGAATCAGCCTCCAGCCCAATTTCTCTGCATTTAAAAACTGTCTCAAAACACTTCTGAGGAGTCAATGACCCTCAATCAGCGCAATTTTGGGTGCAAAGATTGATCTAAATAAAGGCATAAGCCTTATTCTGTCTCTGAGAAAGGAGAAGAATGAAATAAATGTATTTTTTTTCTTAACCTTTTACCCAGAGTTACTATTTCTCATGTCTAAGAGTATGTCCCCTTTACACCAAAAGCAATATCTATGTGTTTATACAACAATTAATCAAAAGGTAAACAAATTCCAAACAATGCAGAAACCACATCATTGTGGTTTTCACTGCTCAAAGGAATAAAATTCGGTAACATCAATTATGCTAATTCATTCTCCCTCTCTCTCCACACACACACACACACACACACACACACACACACACACACCCTTACAGACATGCACAAGAATACATACAAATACTCCTGACTCCTTCACAGCTCAATGGCACTAAAAAGCCTTATGTACATATGCTCAAAGACAGAAAATTCTGTGTCTTCACATCCCAACCTAAATTCAGGATCTAAAGCATTTCCCTGCTTCCTATGTGATATAAACTAGCAAACACTGCATTTTACTTCAATTTTAAGAAGGAAGGGTTTGACACTTATATAAGTCTTCAGATTCAACTACAGTTCAAATCCTGATACATATTGTGTGACTTCTGGCTCTCATCCTCCAAGAAAGGGGAAATGCTAAGGAAAGGTGAACCAATGTAGTTATTGCTACAAGTATTAACGGTCTGTCCTTGCCTCAGAAAGCTTGTGTTTACCTTCAGGATAATATAAATAAATATAGATATTTAAAATCCATAAGTGACATAATTACATATTCTACAAATACTAAAAGCATAACGAGTGACTATTGTAAATGACAATCCCAATCAAAATTGACAACTTATAAGAAATGGACAAACCTCTTGAAAGACAAACTACTAAAACTGTTTCAAGAAAAAATAGATAACTGGAATAGCTCTATAGTTAGTAAATAAATTGAAATTGCCAAAAACTTTCACACAGAAAAACCTCAAGTCCCAGACAGTTTCACTGGTTAAATTCTAACAAAAGTTAAAGAAGAAATAATTTGAATTCTAATAAACTCCTCCAAAAAAGTTGAGGGGGAAATACCCCCAACTAATTCTAGATATTTCCAATATTTTTCTGATATCAAACCAAAGACATTACAAGAAAATAAAATTACAAACAATACATCTCATGAGCATAGATGTACAAGTTTAAAACAAAAATTTAGCATATCAAATCCAACAATATAAAAAAAGCAATATGTAAAGTGATATTTTCCCAGGAATGCAAAGTGATTTAACATTTTTAAAAAGTAACCAATGCAATTAACTATGTTAACAAACTCATAAAGAAAATCCATATGATAATTTCAATAGGTGCAAAAGAGGCATCTGACAAAAATTCAACATTCCTATAAAAATTCTCACCAAAGTAAGAAAAGAAACTCTTCAACTTAATAAAAATAATTTTTAAAAACTTACAGCTAACATCATAAACTAAGATCAGGAATAAGACAAGAATGTTCATTTTCATTACTTTTATTTAATATATTGCTGGAAGTTCAAGCCAGTGTAATAAAGAAAGAAAAATTGTCTTTATTCTATGTAGAAAATCCAATGAATCTACAAAAAAGCTACTAGATCTAATTTACAAGTTTATTAAGGTCAGGGTACAACATCAATATACAAAATATATTGTAATCCTCATATACTGTCAACAAACAGTAGAAAATTAAAATTTAAAAATAAGACTATAAATAGCTTCAAAAAACATAAAAATATTTAGGTGTAAATCTGACAGAGGATGAGCAAGACCTAAATACAGAAAGCTGTAAAACACTACTGAGAAAAATTAAAAATCTGAATTAATAGAGACATACTGAGCTCATATGTTGGAAGACAGTGTTGTTAAAAAGTCTGTTCTCCCTAAATTGATTTAGAAATTCAATACAACCCAATCAAAATCCTAGCAAGAATTTTTTTGTAGAAACTAACAAAATGAACCTAAAATTCATATCAAAATGCAAAGGACCTAGAATAGCCAAAACAAATTGGAAAAAGAATTTAAAAATTAGAACACTAACACTGTCTGATTTTAAGACTTACCATAAATCTACAGTACTCAAGACAGTTTAGCATTGTTATAAAAATACAGAAATAGATCAATGGAAATAGAAAGTCCAGAAATAGGCCCACACTTACAAGAAAAACTAATATCCCAGGTGGAAATATAATTTAGTGAAAAAAGCATAATCTTTCAATAAAGAGCACTGCAACAAATTGATGTCCATATGAAAAATAATGAATTTGAGTCTATGTTTTGCACAATATACAAAAATTAATTAGAAATGGGTCATAAGCCTCAATATAGAACCTAAAACTATAAAACTTCTAGAAGAAAGAATACAATAAAATCTTTGTAAACTTGGGTCAAGCAGAGACTTCTTAGATGCAACCACAAAGATATAATACATAAAAAATTTTAATTGATAAATTGGACTTCATTAAGATTAAAACTTCCAATCTTTGAAAAACATTTTTCAAAGAATGAAAAGACAAACTTTTCACTTGAGGAAAATATCTGCAAATCATATATCTGATCAAAGACTTGAATCTAGAACATATCAAGAACCCTCAAAGTTCAATAACTATTTAATCTGATTAAAAAAAAAAAGTGGACAAAAGATTTGAATAGACACTTCACCAGAAAAGATGTATGGATAGCACATAAGCATATATATAAAGATCCTCAACAACCTTAATCTTTAAAGAAATGCAAATTAAAAACATAAGATACCACTATGTACTTATGAGAGTGGCTGAAATTTAAAAGACTGATCATATCAACTATTGATGAGGATGTGGAGGAACCGGAACTCTCATACACTGCTCGTGGGAATGTAAAATGTTAAAACCACTTTGGAAAACAGTTTGATGATTCTTAAAAAGTTATATCTACCCTTACCATATTATCCAGTCATTCTACTTCCAAGTATTTAACCAAGAGAAGTGAAAGCATATTTCTGTACAAAGATGTGTACCCAAATGTTCACAGTAGCTTTATTTATAATAGGTAACTCTGGACACAACCCAAATGTCGACAGTAAACAAATAAGTTGTTGTATATTCATATACCAGAATATTTGCAATTAAAATAAATAAATGATTGATAATGCAACATGGATGAATCTCAAACAATCGTGCTTGGTGAAAGAAGCTAGAACAACATAAGCAAAAAAAAAAAAAAAAAAAGAGGAAAAGTGGCAGTCAAGAAAGGGGGAAACAGCTATTAGGTAAAATTCCAGAGTGTTTACTATGAAGTCAAACACTTCTATCACACACTCTTTGTTTATTTGCTGCATATTCTGATAAGAAGATACATAAGTTGGTCAGTTTTTTAACAACACCTTTCACCCCTGGGGAAAAAAGGTCAAAACAGAACATGATTCCTCATCGCTGTAAAGCAGTCCAGGGTCTAACCTAGAATTAAAGAGAGAGAGAGAGTTCTGACTACTTGGCTGACCCACTTTTACAATCTCCAGACCCTGGAAATGCATCTGATGATTTGTCACTTATAATGTAGTAGCAATCTGACTAAAAACTGGATCAATGCATTAACTTTGTGTACATTTTTGCCTCCCTTTCTAAGACGTCTAATTTCAAGAGGTTTGACTTAATCCATAAGGACAGCTGCAGCCACTCTTCAGTGAGGACTGTTTGTGAGCCACATCAGAATCTTACGAAGAGTGTGTTAAACATGCAGATATATGGGTCCCACTCTAGAAATACTGTGGTAGGCGGAATTCTAAGATATTCTGCATGATAGCCATCACCTAATGTTGCTCCCATAATTATGTCATGTTACAGGGCAAAAGGGATTCTGTACATGTAATTAAGATTACGACTCAGTTAACTTTAAGAAATTATCCAGGTGGGCTTCACTTAATTATGTGAGCCCTTTAAAAGCAGAGTTTCTCTGGCTAGTTGCAGAAGGGAAAGTCAGAGTGATTCAAATATGAAACGAATTTGACATGAGGGAGGTTTCTGCTGCTGTGATGGAGGGAACCATGTGACAAGGACCCAAGAGCAGCCTTTAAGGGCTGAGACGGATCCTTAGTCAACAGCTACGTAGCAAGACAAAGGAGGCCTCAGTCCTACAACCACACGGAAGTAAACTCTACCAACAACTGGAGGGAGCTTGGAAGCAAATTGTTGCCTAGAGCCTTTAGCTAAGAGCCCAGCCCAGTTGACATCTTCCTTTCAACCTTTTGAGACCCTAAGTAGAGAATCCAATTAAACCCACCCAAACTACTTCTCACTACAGAACTGCAAAGTAATAAATAGGTATTTTATGCTGCTAAATTTAATTTGTTATGTATAATTTGGTAATCTGTTATGCAGCAATAGAAAACAAACATACCTTCTGAATCAACATCTCTGGAAAGTATGCCTAGAATGTGCATGTTTGAAAAGTTCCTAATTTTTATACACAGTTAATAAGGCCAATTGAACTAGAAGAACATAATCACAGAAATGACATAGATTATACTTTAGAACTTGTCTCTCAAACCTTAAGAGGCCATACCTATTTACAACAACTTGAATGCAGTTCATATTTAAATCCTTGTTGATAACATTTCTCCTTAGCAACATGACAAAGGAAACTCTGAAGGTCACTTAGTCCATTCCCCAGTCTCCAAGCAAGGCTGAATTATGTTGTAGTAAAAATCCATTCATTCCATTTTCCAAAAATCTTTAATGAATAAATATGCTTACCCTCAATAAGATCCAATGTACAATACCATTTTCTTGTCTGCACTTTCTTCGTTTAAAGACATTCTAAATTATCTTTAACGTCATTTAAATAAACAACTCTTTTCAGATCTTGGAAGAAACAGTTAAAGTAGCCATCTTCCTTTTATGTTACATCCTTTATTTCCTATGAGTAAGAATGTGCCCATTCCTAGGAGATCAATTATGACTGTATATAGCTTCTGCTGATAATTGGATAAAAGTTGGGCATACAAACCATTTCTGATCAAAAGACCTTAAATAAAGCATGCTGGATGATCATGGAAAGGATTTTCCTTCTTGGTGAAAAGGTAGATGCATAAAGACATTCTCCACTTGTTCCCTGCTAAAAAATCTGTCTCTGTCTCTGTCTCTGTCTCTCTCTCTCTCTTCCTCTCTCTCTCTCTCTCTCTCTCTCTCTCTCTCTCTCTCTCTCTCTCTCTCACACACACACACACACACACACACACACACACACACACACACACACGTATACAGATGCCAAAACATGGTGATCACATCAAAATCCTTTGCCCAACCTATGCTCTGAATCAGCCTCAGAGAGGTTGAACCACATGTGCATATAATAAATCCAGAAACAGAAGATAATCAGAACTTCTAAAATCATCCCATGACCATGAAAAAAAGACTTCACTGATGTCCTAATGGATCCAGAAGGAAAATAAGAGGATCACCTCAGTCTTGGAGATGCTGTTGAGCTGCCGAACTGACCCTGGAACCTCAAACCTCCTCATTAAGTGAGATTTATAATGGGCTTCATACTGAAGCCACTTTTTGTTAGGTGTTCTGATTCTTTCTTGTAACCTCGCAGTCTAAGCCACTTTTGTATCAGCCAACATCCCCAGAAAGGACGTAGGAATGCTGAGTATGTACTAATTATCTCGAGTCCCTCTTTTTTGGCCTGATTCTTGAACCAGTAATCCCCCCAATCCTCTAAGATCAGCAAGGTGGCACTCTGCCAGGTGACATATTCATACACAGTCTAGAAGAGATGGTGGCTGCCACCTCACCACCCCTTAACCTTTTCCCAGAACCAGCAGGCGCTATTACTAAGCCCAGAATGAACTTCCCCAAAAACACTTGCTGAAGGTAACTTCAAAAGAGGCTGTTATGGACACAGCAAGTTGCAGAAAGGTTGGACTCCACCCAGAAGAAAGTCACTGGTAGGATGGAGTGCAAACCCTTGAGTGAAGGAACTGCTTCAGTTCTTGTAGGCATGATGTAGGTAGGGAGCTCAACAGCTACGCCCCTGGTTGGCTGTTCTCTGCCTACCCAGGGAGCTTCTACAAGAAGGTGTGGCTGCAATCTCATAGCAAGGAAACCAAGTTTCCAAGGAAGAAAGATATTCATTCCACTTTGTTTACTTGGCAAATTGCAGTGAATACAAAAGCAGAAAATTCAAAATGCTAAATACATAGTAAATATTCACTTTATTTCATAAATAAAATGTGATGTGAAAATTTTTAATTATACTTGGTATTTCCTTTCGAAAATTAGCCTTTTCCTGGTCTCAGCCTCTTTACCTGATTTACTCTGTGAAACATTGAGGAGGATTTATAGGGATTAAAAGGAAGGTGGACAGGAAAAGCAGCATCAGGCCCACTGCCAAACTGCAAACAGCCTAAGAAAGTGGCATTTACCATGCTGACACTGCCATAATCTAGAACCTTGTTCTCAATTCTGCCAGCTCAGAACCTGATTCTTTTCGCACACTACCCCTGCAGATGCTGAGCTATTGTCATAAGCCTGATAACCTGAATCTGAATACTCATGTTGATATGACCAGTATATTCTCTGTAATAGACAAACATATGAAAGGTCAAGTCATAAACCACATGCAGCTGAATAAGGATGAAACCAAAACAAGGAGAATTCATTGACGATTCACAATTTGGAGGTATAAGCATTCTTCACCGTGGTGGGGAAGTCACAAGAAATGACGTTTCCAGTCAGTCTTCTTGAGTAGTTTTTGGCTAGGCTCCTCCGAAGTTTATTTCTCAGATTCTCTTCTCTATGTAGGATTCAGTCTAAGTAATTGACTCCCTTCTAATTGGCGTATTATTTATCTTTAAAGGTGTTAATTCTCCAATTAATTTATAGTTAAGTTTTCTGATATTTCCACCTCTTAGCTTTACGTTGACTTTATATTTTTACTTGGGGGCCAACACTGTCTCCAAATTTTTGCATAATACCTCGCCATTACCCCTTGGATGCCCCCTAAATATCACAAAAAATTATGCACATGCCAAACTGATGTGGCACTCATGTCATAATTCCTTCACTTAATTCATGCTGCAGCATCGGCCTCAGAGAAGTTGCACCACACGTGCATATAACACACACAGGAAAGGAACCACAATCACAGTCTTTGTAAGAGAGCACGCAACAAGGAATCTTGGAACCGTCCATGACCACTATTTCCCTGACACTCACCCCTGTATCCTTTCCAATTAGTTCTTAAAAACGGTCCCATTGCCACCCCAACTATGTTAATCATATAATTCCCGGACTATTGCTGACCTCTCAGCCCTCCCTACCCCACCTTTCCTCCATACTGCCATCAGCAAACACAGGCCAGCACACCGCAAATGCACATGCACAAGCTGAAAGTCTGGCTCGGTACAATCTCAGTTCCCTTGTATTCTCTGGGAGAGAGATTAGTGCAGCCTATTTTATCTCCGTCTACAGGCAGCAATGGCAAGATTTTTCGTCGTTCAGGGCATTTACAAAAGCTTTTTGGCTGTGATGACACACGCACTTGGGGAACTAAATGTCCATTCCTGCCACTGACAAAACAAAACAAAACCAAAACACAGGTTTCCTCAAAAGAGGGAGAAAAAAATTGTGTCTCAAAGTCTCACTGTAATTCAAACATAAAATCTGGGTTTCTAAAAGGAACTTTAAAAAGGCCATTGAGCCCTCCAGTGGCAAAATTATGAAAATGTTATGATGTACATCCAAGCACATTCCATTTTCAGGAAATATCTCTTTCGGGTCAAGCCCATAATAGAAAACTCCTCTGAAATTTATTTACTGTTTTTGAGGTTTATTTATTTTCACAGCTGTAGGTTTCAATAAAGAGTTTAATTAAAGGTGTTGTCACAAGACATATCTGGTGAGTCTAATTCTAGGATTGAATAATAAAACCTGTGAAAATCAAACATAAGATGCAAACAGTAATCACTCCTAGAAATCTGTAACCAGAGACTGAATGCCTTCATTCAGAGACTATCTGGCTTGGGTTAGAGATGTTCAATAAACTTGCTAATTGTTTTCTCTTGCCATTGGCATTTTCCTACACTTATTTACATAGACTCTTGGGTACATATTTACAATTCCCTTCTTTGCTCTTCTAATTTTAAAGAACTAAGGAGATAAAGGCAAAGAGTGCTTGCTCTCAGTGGTTGGTCAAGAGAGATGACCTCTCCTCTGAGGTTCCTGACATTTGAATATGCCACCCTATCTCTCTCACTACAGTCACCAAGAGCCCAATTTATTGAATATTTTGATCACAGGTTTAGAGTCTTCTTTCCACTTCATTATTTCATGCATTCGATCACACATTTACTCATTCACAAGTCATCCAGCAAGTATTTATTAGATGCCATAAGTTTCTGTCCTCATGAAGTACAGCTTCTTCATGGAGTGAAGACGTCAAGGGGTGTTGACTCATTTAATCAGATATTTATAAACAAGCTACAAGAAGAAAAATTGCCAGGAGCCTTGAGAATATGTAACAGTGGGAACCTATTGTAATCTAAGAGATGGTCATGGAAGACCTCTTTTTTGAGAAAGCAGTGTTTAAAAGAGATCTGAAAGACAGGAGAGTTAGTTAGGCAAGGGGAAAGGCATTTCATAAGATCTGCATGTGTAAAGGTCCTGAGGTGGGATAGGGGCACATATGCCATGAGCCCAGGTTCCAGCAGGAGATAAAGCCAGAATCTCTCCAGGGATTCCAGACCATCAGCCTCCTTTGGTCTTTGCCTACACTGTTGTCTCTACCCCTAGTCTATTCCCAGCCTAACAACTATAGCGATTCTTTTAATCTAAGTCACATCCTGTTATTACTTTGTTAAAAATCTCCAACACTTGGCATTTCATACAGAGGAACAGTCAAAAGTGTTCACAAAATTTATAAAGCCCTCTCTAATCTGGCCCCATGTTAGCTTTATGATCTCCCCTCCTTCTTCCACTCCCCACCTCACTCTCCCATCCCAGCCACTTAGGCCTCCTCCATCCTCCTAGTTCACCCCAGTTATACACCCAAGTCAGAGCCTTTGCCCTGGCTGTTCCCTCCAGCCTGCACATTTAGCTGACGCTGAAGTCAATTCCCCCATAACATGATGAATTTATGAACTGTGAGAATAATAGATATGTTAATTTCTGTTAGAATGATTACAGTTTCATGTAAAAATTATTTTACTTTTTTTTTATCAACCCTAACAGTCACTAGACTGCTCCTATAGTTAACATGCCACCACTGCTTTACTAAACTGATGCTATGCTCACTTTCAATAGAGATTGGTTGAGATTTTGAGGTATATCACTTTTTCCACCCTTTCTTTCACACTTTGTATTTTATTTGTCTAACTAAAAAAGATTTCTCATAGATACTATTATACATTGTGCAATTTTTCTTCCTCAAAAAATTTTGAGTCCTAAAGTTTCTACAAAATTCGAATTCTGTAGTTTATGACCTCATCTATATTCTTCTTCCATGCATTGTTTATTTACATTTTATAATATACATGTAAATTTTATAGTTTTATAAACATTTATTTGTTGAAAATAATGTTCTTCATAAAGTTATCTAGCTAATGCAACATCTCAGTCTTTGTGTTATTTGCCCAGCTAATCCTCTATTTATTTAATTATTTGGAATTCAAAAACATTTAACATAAAAAGCAGGTAAGGCTATTATCATTTAAGGTTAGATGTACAATGCTCACTCATGATTAAAAGTTAACCTTCAGACATAAACCTTAAATTGAATTCCATACCTTGCATGTATAAGAGATGTTGTATAGGTTCGACATGACGTTAACAAGTTCAGGGATGACATGTTAAGGTGGGCATTTGCTCTTGTGCTATCCAAAGGCTGAGACCTGATAGCAGGTTCAGGCTAGAGACCTTCATTAGCTGCATATACCTAGGCAATTCAAACTTGGTCATGCACATCAAGATAATAGCAGCAGACCATTTGGGGTTTAATCAAAACAACCATCTACCTTAGGAATCACTCTCAACATTCTTTTAATATCTACATTTCTTTTCATCTTATAGCATATATTCTAACCAATTAAATCCTAGTATTTCCCTTTTTGCTGTCTATTAACATACATACACATTATTTTCATATTAACTAAGAGCACATATTAGAAAACATCCTAGTAGAATATTTTATACTATAAATATTAGTTATATTTTATTCTAAACCAACCATATATTCCAATATTTTTCTCTTTTTTTTGACATTTCATTCTTAAATACAGATCCTGGATGAGCTTTCACAGATCCAAAGAGATGCTACCTAGAGTATAATACTACACATTTTTAAATGGTCAAAAAGTGTAACCGTTGTAAAAAAATCAAAATGGTTATATGTATTTCAATGAATTGTAAAAGTTTAAAGAATATTTCACAATCACACCTCAAGGGAAAATTTAAATTTTTTCATACCATCTTTCAGTTTCTAATTGATCTATTTTTACTAAATTTTATTTAAATACATACTATATATAAGGTGCTGCTCAAGGCACTGCCATAAATTAAGAAAAAAAATTAATTAGCCAGATATCTACTGCATATTCTTACCCATATTTAGTGAGCCCCATTCCTTGTGGCAATTGTGCCTAGAAATGTTCACATCAGTCTTTCTACACAAGTAAAGCTCATTCTCATGTCTCAATATGGTAACTGCTTTGCAGGACCATGTGATATTTGCAACTCATCTTCTCACGGTCTCCAAAATAAGGGCAAGGCCATTATTTTTAGAATATTAAGGAGTCTGCAAAGGAAGATAACTTTACAACCCACTTCCTCATTTCTTTATGACACAGCAGTCTGATAAACACGTAGAACGAGAGATTTCTGTGAATCTATAACAGTCAGAAATCTTAAAAATAGATTTGGGTGATCTGACATATGAGGCCTACACTACACCTGGGGCATCACTCTGCTCAAGCTTGCACAATCCCAATCACTATTTTAAAGGGAAAAAACGCATCTCAAAGAATATACCATTCTGGCATTAGGCCATCAGCAATTTCATAACACTGATACTTCTTTTTGATTTACCCAAAGTTCCTCATAACACAGAGCCCTCACCAACTTCTGAAGTTAGTGTCCCCCAATTTAAATTCCTTAGAAAATTAAAATCCTTCAGATTTTAGCAGCTGTAAAACTCCATTTGCACCAGCATTATAGTCTATTTCTACCTAGCAGCAACATTCACGGAACACCTACATGCTATTGTATAGAAATGAGTCATTTCCTCCTCTGGAGGAGATTTAAAGCACAACTCTGCAAAGCAAAATAGTCAGTCTGAAGAGTGAAAAAGTTACATACTTGCCAAAAAAGGAAACACTGAACCATAGTCTCTCACTGGGTAAAAATAGATAGAAAAAATAAAAACATATGTCAAGTACAGAGTTTAATGAACATCAGTAATGTTATGAATCAAAATGCCTATTGGAAGGTTTAGTGAAAAAAAAAAAGTTCTCAAATATTTCATTCTGATGAAAATAGCCTTCATTCATTTAAAACACAACTCTAGCAATTTTCATCTAAGAAATAAACATCCATTTCTAACCACCAAAAACTAGATTTTTCTAATTTAAATATCACTCTTCACTTTTTTCCCTTTTATGTTTCTCATTTATTTCTGGTGAGGCATTAATGAAAAAATAAAGGAAAATCAAAAAGGAACAGTATTATGCAAACTCAAGTCATTTGGAGATTTAATTGGGATTCTGGAAATTTTCGAATGGCTGGTATCATTTGAAAGCCAGACTTTTTTAATGAGTCCCTAAATTACTGAATTAAGAGAAGTAGTGAAAGAAAATTCTACTGGAAGCAATAATAAATTTTATAATTCTGGCCTTATTTGTAATAGCACAAAAGTGGAAATAACCCAAATGTCTATTAGCAGGTGAATGGAAGAACAAATTAAAGTATATCTATACAATGGAGATACCCAGCAATAAAGAATAATAAACTATTAATACCTGAAACAACATAAATAAATCTCAAAATCATTATGCTAAGAAAATCTGGCTCCCTAAAATATATCTACTATATAATCTCACATAAAATTCTAGAAAATGCAAACTAAATCCACAATGACATCAATTAAATCCATGCTGGCCTAGGGAAAGGAATGGAAGGAGGGAGGGATTAAAAAGTGTCACAAGGAAACTTTCTGGGTCCATGGAAATTTTTTTTTTTTTATCTAGATTGCAATGAAGATATTGCAGGTGTATACATATTTCAAAACTCATCAAATTGTACACATTTAACATGTGAAATTTGTGTGACAATTATTCTGCAATAAAGCTGCCTTCAAAAAACAAAGCACCTCCTCACAAAATGCCATTCCTCCAAAGAAATCATTAACGTTCCTGTCAAAATTAAAACTTTCAGGGGTGCTGATTCAAGATGGCGACATAAAAGGATCCTGAACTCACTTCCTCTGGGGGGCGGGGGGACTAAAAATTGGCTAAGTGACTCCCACACATCAGGCAAATGAGAGAAGGCCCAGAATGAGTTGGGTAAGTGAGGCTGGGACACAATATGGCCATAAATTATGAGAACAAGGGAAATTACTTTGTTAGACATTTACCTCTTGATGATGTAGTAATGAAGAACCATGAAAATAATGGATAAATTAAGTTCATAGAAAATACCCAGTGGTATAAGAAAGATGAGACTGGTTTAAACAGAACAAGAAAGGAGCAACTATAAAAGCGGGTTAGAGGGAGAGAGGCTATTTTCAAGCCCAGAGCAACAGGTGGCATACATCTGTGGACCAGAAAAGATGGGAACTATGAAGTGAGTCCAGGGTTAGGTTTTACTGGGGCATCACATTACATGTTTTTATTCATTTAATCCCATAACAATCCTAGTAACAGTAGTAGTAAATAACACTATTATCTTCAATTAACAGATTAGGAAAGAGAGGTGCAAAAATATTCAGAAACTTGCCCCAAATCATGTATCTAGTAAATATTGGGGAATAGAATTAAAAGACAAAATTTTCCCAACACAGAAAACCTCTCCACAAAGTTAGAAGAGAAGCAAGTTTTATTATTGCATAAGCATCAAATCAGAATGTGATGTACATCAGAGGTAATTCACTCAGAGGTTGCAAAGACAGAAAGAAATCTTACCCTTTTTATAGCCAAGCAGATACAACCTATTCCATATGTGTTCACAAGACAAACAATAATTGGGCCCCAAGTAAGATGTGATGCACTATTGTCATGCATGTTCATCTTAAGTTCACCTGGTAATCAGGGTGATCATCCATGTTAGCTTTGGCTTTATCCAAAGGAAAAACAAATACCTCGACCTTTATAACAGATGGTAGTTTCAGGGCCATGTACAAACCTACATGTTAGGCTCCTTTCCTCCCATAGAAACTGGGAGATAGGGGTGCTATCTTCCTTGATGATTATATGTCAAAGAGGTGGTTCCTAAGGCCTTTGAGAAAGTCATTCCTGGGTCTTAAAGCTGTCAAGAGCCTAATACAGTGTTTTAAAAGTTTTACTCACATTTCAAAAAGACAGAGAAAGAACTTGCAATCACAAGTTTTCTAAAGTAAATGCTCTATGAAAAGGAAAGAGGTAGAAGTCCGTTCCCTTATTTTTAAGGAGAATTAAACCTCTAATTTTTCATTTGTATTTTCCCTTACATAAATAGCAAACTGGGATCTGAACCTACATGGTCTGGGTCTAGTATCTGCACTTTTACAATTGTATTTCTTAGGAGCTCCATTTCTATATATACATACATGTATACACATATACACACACATTTCTAATCTTCACTTTTTTTCTGCCTTTAGTTGACAAAAAATAGATGTGAGGATGGAGCTAAAATCATAACTATTGGACTCCATACTAGCAATAGGATAGATTTAATTCCCAAAGATAAAACATATAGCAAATACAGCTAAAACTATCAATAAGTTGGCAACCTGCCCATCTAATGATACATTAATCTGGTAGAACAGACAAATAAGGTCATTTATGTACATTCCAGATGACTATTTTTAAAAACAGTTCTTTACCATGTACAGTTCTGACTAACCTATAGATCATTCTTTTAAAGAAAAAAATACTTGGAGGGTCAAAGAGTTTAAAAAAATAAATAAAACTACCTCATGACCCAGCAATTCTACCTCTGGGTATTTATCTGAAAAAACTCAAAACACTAATTCGAAAAGGTATATGTATCCCTATGTTCGTTGCGGTGCTATTCACAACAGCTAAGATATGGAAGCAACCTTAGTGCCCATCAATAGACGACTGAATAAAGAAGTAGTACATATATACAATGGAATATTACTTGGCCATAAAAAAGAATGAAATCTTACCATTTGCGGAATACAGTCAACAATATTGTAATAACTATGGATAGTGCCAAGTGGGTACTAGATTAATCAGAGATCATTTTGTAAATTATACCGATGTCTAATCATTATTCCATACACCTGAAACTAATATAAAATAATATTAATAATATTGACTGTCAAAAGGAATTGAAAATAAATAATTTTTTTTACAAATACTTGGTACATTTCGAAAAGTTATATCAGTAGCTAGTGCAATAAATATGGCAGATTATAAGTAACTAGCAGAATATACAAAAGACCAAGATGAGGGTGAGAATATCATAAGAGAAATTTTTTAAATTCCATGTATATAAAAATTAGTCATTTTTAGAAATAAAACTTTATTTCTAAACTATCCCTTGTTATTTATTTACTCTACAAGAATTTTTATCAGCATACTGTATAAGATAATCACCAGGGAATAGGATAACCATTTTCCTGTATAATCCTAGGAGTTCCCCTGACCACAATAAGTTTAATAACTCCATTTAAAACAACAAAAAAGGATATAGTATAACATGTACTAGTTCAAATTTAACAGAAAAGTTACCAAGGTGCAATGAAACAAAGCACTGCAAACACAGATGTTGTATGAAGCATCCCCTTATATTAACCTTCCATAATAAACCTCTGTCTTTGCCTTTTCCCAATGAAAATACATGAAAAGAGTTACTAAAGAAAGGAACAAACTGACACATTCTTTTTATAACCACAGCACACATCAGTCGATTAAAATCAAGGTATATAAGTACTAAGAAAATAATAAATATGGCAATCTAAACTAACATACAAAGACAAGACTATTAAAGGTTCTGAAAGAAAACATTTCAATTCACTGTATATGGACCATTGTGGCGGGGACAAGGTGGGAAGGGTTGAGGGAACTGTAAAGTTGCATGATCCGACATCCTAAGTGCAGACAGTCAATTGTTCAGTTTTCAATTCCTATGATTGCTCAATATACTTGCAGTGTGGGCTACAAAATACCTATTATCATATTAACTTATTGAACCAGCAAAATAATCTGAGGTTTTTAAATTCAAGTCAGATAATTTTACTGCTCCTGCTAAAAATTCAGTCAATAAAAATGTCAGTAATAGTCTTTCAAACCATACACTACTAAAGTATTTCATTCATAATAGACCAAAACAGCTTCAAATAATTCCCTTCCCTGTTGAATTCCTAAAAATCAACTTTATATTCAAGATCCTAAATTTTCCACTGATAATATTCCTTTATAAGCTACCTATAAAGTCAATTAGAGATGATGATGATATTGGTAATGATAATTTTATATCAGCTAACGTTTGTTGAGGGTTTAGTATGTGCCAAGCACTATCTTAAGTGCTTTACACGCATTTAATCCTCAAAACAACCCCATGAGATAATTAGTATAATTATCCCAATTTCTAGATGAGGACATGAAGGAATAGAGTCATTAAATAACTTACCTAATGTCACACAGCTAGTAAATGGTGGAGCCAGAATTTTACCTATGAAAACTGACTCCAGAGCTTATGTTTTAACCACAAGCTTAACTGTTAATCAAGCATTTTGTCCTTTCTGATCATCTACAAATAATGCCTTTCATATTTAATCTCAAATAAAATTAACATTGACTTTTCTATATCAGTTATTATGCTGAGTCATGCGAGGCTATAACGAAATGTAGACTATGTCAAGATGCTTAAAATATAATGAGAAAAGACAAAGTAATAACTTAAATTAACATCTTAATTCATTAAAGTAAAAAGGTTAAACTTTAAGACAAATATATTTCAAAAACCATTGTATATATTAATTACCAAGTTAACTATCTATATACGTACTATAGAAATTTAGAAGCAGGACAGAGAACTGAGCTCCATGAGGTGGACCCCAGTCTGACACTTCCATTCACCAGCTCTGTGACTTATCTAAGTCCGTTAGCTTCTGGGAACATTGTTATACCCCTTCAAAATTACACTGATATCAACTTTTTTCAAATTTCGCATTTCAACTCATTAGTGAGTAATAAAATCAATAAAATGGGTCAGAACCAGCAACTTTATAAAAAAAAAAAAAAAAGAAAGGAATGGAATAGAATGGAAAATATCAGAAATTATCATAATAAATTTCTTGAATTTTAAAGTATATTTGTATTCATGGGTATGTGTACAGAAGGTTATATAAAAGGTATTTCTTAATATGGGCATAGTCATTCGTGAAAGTTTGAAAGCCATTGTTATATTTCAAATGGATAGGGGTCGCTGGACACTACATGATTTAGAAGTTCTCATTCCTACACAGATCTTTCCAAATAGGAACAAATAGCTTTCTCTACCTGTTAACTCAAGAGAGGCAACCATGTCTTACTAATGGTATTTTTACTCCCAGTGCTCGCACAGTGTCTGCCATAGAACTAGCCTTTGATAAGTGATGGAGAGTGGAATGCATAAATGGAAAGAGAAAAATTTTAGGTAATTAGAATTTACCTCAATTCTAAGGAATTAATAGAATTTGGAAATTTTAGAGAAAAGAACAGTGGACATTTTTAGAATCCATTCTTTCATTTCTAGGCCATATCCTAAGGCTCAGAAGGAAAGAGAACAAAAACTTTCTGCTCAGAGGAGGAGGAGAGTAAATTGAATGGCACTGCAAAGCCAAGATGGTCCCCCCAGTACACTGATCCCGTCCTAGCTCTGTGAATTATGGGAAGGTTACAGGTTCTAGAGCCTGAGGCTGGAAGGATGTGCTGAGGACACTGAAAATAGCCAATGTTAATCCTTTTCTTAGAACAGATAAAATTAAAGGGTTGTGATTCATGTTTCCTATTTTAAACAAGAGTACAGAGAACAAAGGTTAGACATTTCCTAAAAAGCAGAGGGTCAGAGAACCAGGATTTAAAGACTCAAGTTAATATCCTTAGCATCTAAATTTATCCTGCCTTTAAGGACTAGGACCCAGAACTTCTCAACCATTCTTCCAGAGAAATCAGTGAGTCACCGCCCTCCCTCAGCAATCTGTATATCCCAGCACTGCACAGGCAGAAGTTCAGTCACAAACCAGCACAAAGGAAGGCAACTCATCTGTAGCTCAGGGACCTGGTGCCTTATCAGAAGAAGCCTCAGATGCTTCTGAAGGGCTAAACATGGTACTTCATGGAGCTCTTGGTCAAAATCCACACAGAGTCTTGCCATGAAGCACTTAAACGGGCAAAACCCTAGTTTAAATCATCTTACGTCTTTCTTCCTTTGTTTTATTACTTAATTTATTTTTTCATATTTAAGAAAAAGAAGAAAAGGAGGAAGAAGGAATAAGGGAGGGGGAGTAGGAGGATAGAGGGAGGGAGGGAGGGAGGGAGAGGGGAGAAAGGAAAGGAAAGGAAAGGAAAAAAGGAAAGGAAAGGAAAGGAAAGGAAAGGAAAGGAAAAAAGGGAAGGAAAAAAAAAAGGAAAGGGAAGGAAAGGGAAAAGGGAAGGAAAAAGGAAGGAAAAAGGAAAGGGAAGGAAAGGAAAAGGAAAAAGAAAGGAAAGGAAAGGAAAAAAAGGAAAGGAAAGGAAAGGAAAGGAAAGGAAAGGAAAGGAAAGGAAAGGAAAGAAAATAAACATGTATTTCTTTCCTGGCAGATATTAGTAAAGTCTACTGGAATGGCCCTGGAGATAGCAAAAATTTTATCTTCTCCACCCAGGAGCAGAACATGGCACAATATCTGTTCTGGTCCAGGACCTGTCTGTCAACAGAGCCATTCCTTGCGCTCCTCTTACTCATCTCAGACTCCTGATGGCTGTCTGTCAGCTGGCATCTGACTGAGTTCAGCCAGTGGGAGGGGAGCTAGAAGGGAGAAGCCAAAGTATTTCTCCTCTCACTTTTATGCCTCTGGAGGATGCTCTGGCCAGGGTGGTGTCTCTCCCATAGCTCCATTCCTCCATCACCTATAATTCCAATGTGGAACCTTCTTACTAGCTGACCCCAACCATTGGGCTCCAATCACCTCCAACCTTTGTCTACCCAGCCTAAGGGTAATAGTGACTGCCTGCTCTTGCCAAACTCTGGCTTGCCTCCTGATTCCCCATTTGGCTTCTCGGCTTCTCCACCATCTGTGTAGCCAGTTCTCCCTTTGCTTTGAATACTCAGAATGGTTTGTGCTTTCCTTACAATGGGCCCTGACTGATATAACTCTTTAGAAATAGGGCTCAAAGGAGAGAGAGAGAAAAAAAAGTAAACCTGTACACTATTAACTGTGATTGTAATAAGGTAATTTCTTTAGTAAAATAAATAACTTCTTTAAAAACGGTCTTTTTCACCCTTCTTCCACTAGTCAAATAACAACAGTCAGTGTGGCCTGCAGCCTGATAAACATACCATTATGGTTATGCAAAATGATCTAAGTGGTACATAATCTTTTTTCCTAATTTAGTAGTCATACATATATTTTAATGTGTTAAAGCTATAGCTTTGCCATATTACAGGCATTCTATGTGAAAGTTAAGCCGTTCATTTTGGGAAATAGCTGGAATGGCATTAGCGAAGGAAGATGCATAAGGCCTGAATCTCAAAATCTTTCTCATTATTGCTTAGTCAAATTTAACATGACCTGGGAGAAAATAAATTGAATAGAGAAAAAAAAATGCACTCAAAAGGAAAGTTTAGAATTGACTAATTTATAATGTCAAAACCTTGGGGAGTGTTATGTTTATTTATTTATTCATTTCAGTATTCAATGAGTTCCTCTTATGAGCCAGGCACTATCTGACACACTGTGAATACAACAGTGAGTACAGATCCATACTTTTGTGGAGAAAAAGTAGAAAAGAGATGCAATCAAATAATCTCACTATTACAACATTTGCTATTAAGAAGAGTACAACAAAGCAGAGAATGTAAAAAAGAGAACAAAACTAGGGATCTGACCAAGTCTGGAAGACTGGGAATGGCTTCCCCAGGATGAGCTGATAGCCAAGCAAGTAAGCAGACATTAACTCAATGTTCCTGAGCAAAACAAAAACAAAAACAAAAAAACAAAACAAAACAAAACAAAAAAACATCATGGCAGCGAAGGTTCTGACCAATAAAAAGCTTTAAATTAAGAACAGTGTGGGCTAGTTGGAGGGGTCAAGGAAAAGTCAAGATGACATGGTGAAGCAGGGCCCAAAACCATGGAGGATTTTTCAGGCTATATTTACGTTGACTTTATATCAGGATATCCTTCACTTTATCTTTTAACTTCAATAACATTGTTTTATTCCATTGTATTTTGTTTTATAATTAAGTTCTATTCTTGATATGACATTTTTTTACTTAGGGTAATGAAAAATGTTTTTCATAAATGTATCTAAAGTTTTAAAAATCCATTTGGAAAAAGCCATTAAATAAATATGTACAAGTGGTGGGTAAATATGGCAGAAAATTTGAATTTGTAAAGTATAAGAAACCCTGACATAAATAAAACTGTTCTTGAATAATTTCAATAACAGTAAGGACATTTCATGATTTTGTGGTTGCTAGAAAATTTCCATCATTACATTAACTGTCCTCAAATTCTCCTCAAAACAGATGTTGATAACAGCTTCTGGCTCAACTCCTGGTGTATACAATAAGAATTTGTGGGACAGAGAAGCATAATAATTACTAAAAATACAGTTTGAGGAGATGAGTAATATTAACAAAATCTACCTCATTTTACTTTAAAAAAATAATTTTAATATTAAAAACACTATTTCTTTTTTCTCATTGCAAGGTATGTGATTCATGATCTAGAACTTGAGGGGTGAATTATAAACAAAAATCACATACATTTTGATAAGTGAACTGCTGACATTTGCATTTTGCATTTTCTCTGAACTTATATCTTTTACATGCACACAATTCATATCATTTTTTAAGAAATTTTGTGTTTTTAAAATTTCAGATTATAATAAACTTTGTTCTAGGCTATTAAAAATGTTCCCCAATAGTAATAAGGACATCTAGTTCTCAGCTCTTAGTTTCTAATATCAGTCTCAAGTAAAAGAAACTAGGGATTCTTAGAGAAATGGCTATTTCTAGGACTAGGACAGAAAACATACAAGATGAGACTAGAGTTTCTTACAGCAAGAAAGTAAGTGCTCAAGCAAACACACACACACGCACACACACACACACACACACACAATGATGAGAGTATGTCAAAGGGACACGGGGGCCAAACGACAGAGCCCCCAGGTGCCCAAGCTGGAACAATCAGAGCATAAAAGTAAATTAGGATTGAGTTATAACCCAAAGTATTTAGTGCCCATGAGTCCATACTGATATAAATAAGTGACTGCACAAATAATGTGGGAGAGCAGACAATCTCCCATGATTAATTTCTAATAATTTATGTAAAAGACTCCATCCTCAAAGAAGTGGAACATAACTTCCCACTCCTTAAGTGAAAGTTGTACATAATGACATCTTTCCGCAGAGTACATTGCACGTGGTGGGGGAAGGATAACTTTATAGAGGAGAAGCCTGACAAACAGTACCTCAGCCAAGTGAACCTTAACCATGATAAATCATGTTATAGTATGTACCCTTGATATAATGAAAATGCACTTTATCTCTGTGTTCTTTCTCCCCAAAATCCATTACCCCAGTCTCATCCAGAGAAAAACATCAAACAAATCCCAACTGAGAAACATTCTACAAAACATCTAGACAGTACTCCTCAAACCTACAAAATCATCAAAATTAGGCAAAGTCTGAGAAACTGCCATAGCCAATAGGAGCTTAAAGAAATATGACAAAATGTAATTTGATGTCCTGAATGGGATCTCTGGTCAGAAAACTGAAATTAGGTAAAAACTAAGGTAATCTGAATAAAGTATGAACTTTAAGTTAATAATGTACCTATGCCAATTCATCATTTGGAACAAATGTACCATGTTTACGTAAGATGTTAATAATTGGGGAAATTAGATGCTGAATTCATGAGAACTCCCTGTACTACCTGTGCAAATTTTCTGTATATCTAAAACTTTTCTAAAAATAAAGTTTATTTAAAAATGCATACCAAAAAAATTGTTTGAAAACATTTTCAATTACTACATAATAACCCAGTTTTTATAATTATTTAAGCATTTTCTTATTGTTGAAATTTTGAGCCACTGCAAATTTTTCACTGTTAAAATAACATTGATGAACATATATGTTTGGTTCATACCTTTGATGATGCTCTAACAACAGATTCCTAGTTCATTCTACCTTTTGAAAGAGTCAAAAGAACACTTACCTACAGTAATTCTAACTGCAACAATAACCAAAAGCATTAGAAGTCCCATTAGACTGTGCGACTTATCTGAAGTTTCATTCCTCTAAACAGTAAGAAAAATACCCAGAATTTATATTCACTACCAGACTTATTCACTTATTTATGTATCCATTCAATAAACATCTGAGTAGCTGTTATGCACTAGCAAATATACATTAGGAAAATCACTTTAACCACTTTAAGTAAGACCTTACACTCTGATACATGCTACAGGAATACTTTATACAATTCTTATATCTGACAGCGAAAGACCAATTCCAGATCCTTGCAATGACATAGTATGTGATATGTTAGGCAATTTTATACAAATTTTTGGAGCACTTGAATCTCCAGGCCACAGTGTGATTTTTGTAGCTAACAAAGATTCCTGCTACATGAGCAGTTGGTGTTTTTAAGAACACTTATTTAAAATATTAAGTTTTTAAATCTACAATTAATGATTTTTTTGTAGTGTTTTCAATCTGCTTTTCACTGCCCTCTGGTGCCCCCTAACGCCCATCTCCTCTGGCATCTATGCTGCTTCATCCTCCATGTTATTTTAAGCCTGGGTGTGACCACCAACAAAACTTCCCTTGATTGTCTTCATGTGCCACCAAGCTCTTCAAAACTGTTGACATTGTTTCCATGACATCTAATCGTTTCTTCCTAAAATACAGAGATTACTTCAAGAAATTCAACAATGATGTCTGTCAGTCTGAGTTCCTTGGAAATGTTCTCTAAAATAGACAGCTACATGTAGACGATTTAGGGGGAAGTGGGTGCCTCAGACACACATCTGTAAGGAAGTGAGGGGGCAAGACTAGACATAGAGAGAAAATGACCTACAACATAATTTCATCGGTGGTGTGCATGATCCTACAGTGAGCCCTGGAGCTGGGACTGTAGAGGTGACCCAAATTGAGCCAAAAGGGCTGGGTTTTAAATCCCTTCACCAAGCAGTCATTGTCTCCTAGCATCCCCTTGGAGTGAACCGCCTTGTAGAGGAAGTTTTCTGGTCCAAGGGCAAGTCCCAGTGAGAGACACAATGTGAAACATTATGGTCTATCACCCGAACAGCTGGAGGATAGCCAAATCACCGACAGGCGGATCTGGTGAGGTAGCCAAGTTCACACTACAAGTCTGTCCTCCGTAAGACTGCCTGCTCATTGACTCTCACAGTGGATCTTACATTACAAGGGTCAAGCTCTTAAAAATTAAATCTATAATTAATACACTTTTTAATCAAAGAGCTTCTGAGAGCACATAGTTCACTTCAGATGGGAAACGGTTAAGGAAAGTATGCACTCACTCAGGCAACTCCAGCATAGTGACTAGATAGACACTCTGTAAATACCTTTAAAAGACACCAAAAGCATCATGATTCTTAAGCATTACACGCATGTTTAGGAAGTAACAGGAAACAACACGTAAATACTGAAACAAATAATGTAAAAGGATCAGCAATAAAACAAACATGCTAAATCAGTTCCTAGCACAAAAATTTGGAGGACCCTGTAGATGGCTGTGCTTAGAAAGATTAGAAATCACATTAGAAGATCTATATTTAAGAAATGGATTATTTAACCTAAAAATAAAATCCCTGTAGCTATAGTTGTAACAATATGGGATAGTCTTGGGAGAATAAAACGTCTCTAACTCAAAAACTTATGATTTTGGGAACAAAAGTTTGTATACAACTTTTTTATGTTCGGTTCACCTGTTTTTTTCAGACTTCATGTAATTGCCTGAGTCTGGCAATTTCAAGCACGTTACCTAAATCCCTTCTTTAAAAACAGAGTTTTGATTTATAAAATGTTTTATTTGAAAAAGTTTACTATTGTTCAGATATCAAGAAATTAATGAAAAAAGATTAATATTTTTTTAAATGTATGGCTAATCAGCATCTTAAGATATTTTTTAAATAAAATAAATGGCCACACTATTCAATACCAGAAAATTAAAAGATAAGTTCATTTATGTCATACCGTATCATTTGTCCCTAATTATTCACCTAGTACTTTATTTCTTTATTTGAGGATAGTGCTGCGAGGAGGTGGAGCACAGCACATAGGAGGCCAGCTTGGGAATGGATAATTTTCGAGGATAGACGGCTAGAATGCTCGGGGAGGCTTTCTACAGGAGCTGATGCCTGTGCTGACTCTCCAAAGGTGTGGGAGAATTTACCAGAATGTGTGCACTCCTGCAGAGGGAACTATGGGAAACTGAGAAACTTGTCTTCAAGGTGGAAGGCAGACGTGATGCTATTAAACTTCCAGGAGGTTAGGAAAGATGTCTGGGGGCGAGCCAAAGAGGACTCACGGGACTAAGTGGAAGGAAAGGAGTGTGATCAAATGGCCCCGATGGATATCGACGTGAAATGCCTATGGATGTGCATGTAAACAAAGCACAACTTCTGGGGGCCTGGAAAGGACAACCTGCGGGGATGACGAGCCGGTGAGGGTCCACCGGGACTGCTCTGCACATCCTTACCCAGGTTCTCAGCCACTACACTCGTTGCTCCCTGTGCTGAGCTGGGCCAAATCTGCTGTATATGTTCTTGGCTGTCAAGTTCATTGTGTCGAGTCAGGGCCTGGGCAGAGAAGAACTTCTTCGCTCATTTGAGCAGGCATCATCATTACAGACAGACATATTTTTTAATGTGTACATATTTCTAGTTATACAAGCAATGTGTTCTCACAGAAATTGGAACTGTACCAAAAAACATGCAAAGGAGGGAGTCAAAAACGCTGTCCCCATATCAAAGAGATCTGACCTCGGAGACTGCACAGACACAGTTAGCATTTTGATGTACCATCTGCTTTTTTTCCAAGCACTTTTGCGCATGTGTATGTTTACATGTGTACATAGAAACATAAGTATTCATACGTTTAAGTCAATGTAACCTGTTCTGCATCAAGTGGGAGGAAAAAAGGGGTGATATTAGTAGTATTACTTGTATTTGAATGCTTCTACTGGAAATCCCACTCTCCCCCTGTATCTTGCAGTGGTCTCCTGAATTCTTTCTGGGAGGTTCTAAGGGATTTCTCAGATGAACTGAGTAACTACTCTGTTTTCTTTACTTTCCGAACTGCGGCCTTATAATGACATTCACTCTGGGGGCCTCCACACCTTTGCACGCCTCACTTTCACTGCCAGGGCTCACCTTTAAGTTTTTTTCCTTTGGTCACTGTTGTGAGTGCCACAGCTGCCATGCACTTGTGTCCCTCCTAGTCCCCAAGAGACTTCCTCAAGGTACAGAAGCACAGCTGTGCTCTTTGGAGCCTGAGGACACCAAGGCCAGGCCGGACTTCCTGTAAAGCTTGGATTCTCTGCCTCCTTTGGCTAATACTTTAAGGTACAAACAGCCCTGCTTTAGGTCCTATGCAGCAACATTTTCTAGAGCTCTTTATCGCAAACGGTTGTGGTAGATAGGCTTGAAATATGGCTGCCCTCAATTCCTTCCCTTCCTGTAAGCACCTGCTGCCCCTCACATCAAGAGGTGAAATCTAATCCTCTACCATTGAATCTGGACTGGGATTAGTGACTTAGTTTACCAACAGGATGCATCCCAAAGGACGATCTAGGACTTCTGAGACTAGGTTATAAGAAGGTTTGCCATTGCTACTTGGGTATCTTGGAATGCTCATCCTTGGGCCACTTCCTCTCAAAACCCAGCCACCATATAATAAACATCATTATAGTGGCTACGGCCATGCCCACCCTGAACAAGCCCAATCCCGTCTGATCTCAGAAGGTAAGCTGGGTCAGGCCTGGTTAGTACTTGGATGGGAGACCACCTAGGAAGACCAGTGCTGTAGGCATTAAAAATAAAAATAAAGGATTGTAAGCTGACAAGGTCCTTGGATCTGTGATGTCAACCAAGGGTTGCCTCGCCTAAAAATCAATAAATCAATAAATCATTATAGAGAGTCCCCATATAGGTGCTCCAGTAGACAGCCACATCTGAGGGGACAGTCAGTACCAACTGCCAGCCACGGATACACAGACAGTTGAGCCTTCGGATGACTCCAACCAAACTGCTATTTTACGGCGACCACATAAGAGACCCTGAGTGAGAACTGCCCTGCTGAGCCCAGTTAGCTCACAGAACCATAAATGAAATTGATAAATTTCTTTTTAAAGTACTAAATTTTGAGATAATTTGTTACACAGTAACAAATCATTTTCACAGTTAAACCTCCTCTCTCTCAGTGCAGATATGTTCTGAACCCCCCACGGACTGAGTGACAGGCATCCCTGCCTTCCTCAGAGTAGCCTCACCCTGCCTGTGTATGAGGCTCTGTCTGCCTGGCCTCCTTCCTCTTGATGATGACTTCTTTCCCAAGTTAATTCCACTGGATTCATCCCATCATTCCACCTGCCATTTTCAGAAATGTCTCAGTTCCAAGGGTATTGCTTAGTCTCCAGCTAGGGCCTCCATGTATACAAAATAAGGAGTTTACTGGATATACAATTATGTGTTTATTAAATTATTTTTTGGCTTACAAGTCTTGTCATAATTTTCTTATGTCATTAAAATTCTATACAATTGATATTTCATCATTCGAATTTATATTCTCATCTCTTATTTTTGGAGAATTGCCCCCCACACATCATTTTTTTGTTCAATTTGCAAAAAAAAAAAAAGCTGAGATGAATATCTTTCTCCCTAAATCTTTACTCAAGTTCTTATCTTAAGGAAATAATCAAGTACTCAGCAAAGGGTATGATATTTTTAAAAAGACCCTTGATGTATATGTCAAATCACTTTTCAGAAAGATTGTATACCAAGTTACTCACCGCCAATCTATCTGATAGGCAGAAATGAGAACAACAACGATTGATAATAATAATGAAGATAATCTCATGATTTAAATTTGCAGAATTCTCTGATTCCTGGTGATGTCAATTAAAAGATGTTTTTCACATTTTTTGCTGCAATTGTTCTCATTTTAGCCATTCTTAATTATCTACTATGAGTCAAGAAACCAACTTGACACCAGGAAGTGAGAAATTTGGTATAAAACCCTGAGAATGGACCACATGGCTTGAGGAACAGTCTCCTAGTACTTTAAAAATTAAGTTTTTCTTTAATCAATAGAAAAGTCATACATTGATTATTCCATTTTATTTTACAATTGTGGGGTCTATACTATGTAAAAGGTATATATATTAAGTGAAAGAAATAACTAAAAGTGACTCCTTCTGAGGCCCTCCACTCTAAGATGTGGTAAAAAGAAATTTCCAAGCATAGCAAGGCTAATCATTATGAAAATACTATCTGTAAAGTACAGGCAGCCCCTGGCTTCCTGAACTGGTGAGGTTCCAGAAGTTCATTAGAAAGCTGTCAGATTCATTTGCCCACAGAAGCAATGTCATAAATGGAGAATGGTTTCCAGATGAGACCGCTTAATTCGGTCCTAGCAGTTCTAGCTCAATTTCTGGGAGCAAGAAGTTATGAGGAACAGGAGGAGAACATGGCAGTTTCCCATCCCCTTGCTAGATCCAGAGCCATTCTATGGCAAAGTCCTGGATCAAAGAAAGTCTTTAGTTAGCAATCTCCCTTCCCATGCCCTTCCATTCATAGCGCCACTATGTTCCAGTCTCTTAGCTCGTTCCCCTTCACTATACCATCTGCCCAGATCCAGGTCACTGCCATGAATTCTACAAATTGAGCTAATTCATTTCCATCCCACCCACTCCACCCCTATTAAAATTTTACAGTTTTCTAGCCAGGAATTAGGGGAAAGAAAAAAACTGAATTAATTTAGCTAAGTGTGAATGATTATCCTTTAAGACTCCAAAAGACACTGGTGTAACTTTTAAAGAAAATACTTGTTAAGCCAAATGTGAAATTAACAGGCTATTTACAGTGATGGGTCATGGAAGGAATGGGAGAATAATGAATATGTACTGAGCACTTATCACAGGCCAGGAACTCACACTGCTTCACTGGACCCTCTGCATATCACCGTCAGGTAGGTATGTTATTCCCCCAGTCTTACAGAAGAGGAATGTGAGGTCTGGAGAGGTTACTGAGCTCTGGAAGACAGTTTGCCTAGGCCATTCTTCTTTTGCACTATTTCTTCTCTCCCTTTGTACTGAAACCACAAATCCTCTAAAGGCAACATTTTTTTTCCCCAGAATGTGATGGCAGGGACAGTAAGAGAAACTGAGGCAGTGATGTGTGAATAACATTAAAGCATATTGTAGAAATGAAACTGCTTCTAAGTAAGTTATGGATCAAGACCTGCTTTTATTTTAGGCTCCAAGAAAGAACGGAAGAATGACATCTTAACTTCTTCAGTGTATGTATCCCTTGAGCAACAGTATCTCCCTAAAGTATGTTTTATAGTTTGTTTTCAACATTTTAGGACTCAATAAATGAGATAAGCTTTGGATTAACTCAGGTGCTAGCATTTTTACCACAGCTGATTTTAAAACTAGTACTCTGTTCTGGTACTAGTACTAGTGCTTAGTACTCTGGCTTTACAAATAATATAACCTATTCAAGAAGAAAGGCATTTAAAAATCTAGTTGACATACTTTTTAAATCTATACTATATGCTTATTTTATATTAAAAACCAGGGAAAAACCAGTCTCCTTCTGCAGGGCTGGAGGGAGCACTGTGTCCCAGGCCAGCAGCTCAGTCCGGCAGCTCACAGATAGATTTTCTGAATGGCTGATCATTCATTCATCTTCTCAACTGCTGATTTTGGACCAAACCCATAGTGGACACTGGAGACTTCTGCCTGCCAACTGTACTCTGATCTGCTTTTAAGTACCTGCCTCCTTCCCACCTTCAATCCACACTGTTTAGGCTGGATGCCCCTCACTGCTGGGATCCAAGGATACACACATGACCTGGCCAAACACCTCCACAGTGGTAGGAGTGGGGATTCAAATCATTCCCGTGAGACTCGCTCCCAGGAACTGCGAGGGGGATGTATGCCAAGCGTTGCTGGGGCAACCATGTAGACAGAACCTACCTGAGAGAAAAGATGCCCAAAGCCAAGCAATTTTGAGGGAAAGAAAGAGGGGAAAGCAGAAACAGAGAAATGTCACAAGGAAAAAGTCCTGAATAAGACATCCCTGTTGCCTGAGCTCCACCTCTGTCACCACACATCTCTATTCCTACCCACCTCTCCTCAAGTTATGATGATCGGCACTAGTGTGTGCCTCTTCTCCTCTCAAACCTAGTCCGACTGGTAAGACCCATGGCACCAACTCTGGAAGCATGTCATCTCCTTGTCCCTAGTACACCAAGCATCAGTTCTCCAACAAGCACTAACATTCCACTGCCAGCTTCACCCACCTTTCTTCTCAGCCTCTCCCCAAGGAGAGGATCAGGCTTCCAGGCAAGGAGCTCTGAGTTAGGCCTGTGGTTGGTTTGTTTATTTTAAGGACTTATTGTGTATCCATTTTTCAAGGCCCAGTACATACAGCACAGATCCACATCCCTTTGAATTATCTACCTCCGAGGTTTGAGAACTGCCTTCTCACTTGAACAAAACTCTTCCTTCAATAGCTTCAGACTGTGGGCCTCCACATTTCCTAGCACGTTTATCTCTAAAAGGTGGCCATAGAATCATTGAGAGGAAATGAGTAGAGAGATCTGAAAGGACAAAAGTCTATTCACACTACTGCTGGTACAAACCAGGCCAAATATCCTAACAGCTGTTACAGTAAGGTAACTAAGCCTATGCATTTATCTCCTGAGAACAAGAATTCCCTTGGTTTTATTTACTTAACAGTACGTCAGTACAGTTCTCTAATACAGGAATCTTACTCCTCAGTGGGTCAGTCCCAAAGAAGAGTCTATATGCAAGAACTAACAAGAAGGGAACAGAAATCAACTCTCAGGAAGTAGAGTCCCATATTAACAGAAAACAAATTAGGGTTCCAACTGTATGCTGGTCTCTTCAGTAAACATTGCAGGCCACGACTTTTTTTTTATTTCTGGGCTCAACTGTACTTTTTTCTAGGAGGCTAGTCTATAGCTCTTTCCTGATGTGACCATGTACCCTGCAAGGTTCTTAGATAAACAAATATATAAGATCATAGCTGTAAACTCAGAGGCTCAAGATTTTATTTTTTTCTAGTACTAAGATGAGGCCATCCTATTTCATGAGAACGATCACTTTTCAAGGGTTCTGGAATCCACGGGTTGGAAGTCATGGATTTACTTTATTGAAGGTGAATGCACAATATTGGTTTTGCATATAATTGTGTTTCTTTATGAGGAGAATACTACAACTTTCAATAGTTTCTGAAAAGGGTCTATGATCCCCAAACAGAATAAGAATAAATGTTAAATTTCTTTGCTCTTTGACTAGTATATGTTTATTTGGTTATGACTCCCACAAAATGCTACATAAATTTAAAAAAAAGAAGAGAGAGACCACATCACATTTTTCACTATAGCAGATAGAGAATATATAAGTTCTTGATACTCAAAGACTTGGGCATGGCTTATTCATTGAGTTTTTATGAGATGCTATTTTCTTTGTTAACAATTATGTTAACAAATAATATAGACTTTTAAATGTACTCTGTCTTACAGAGTCCCTTTCCAAAGATCCCCCCGCCACCACCCTAACTTCAGGAAAGAAATTGGAAGCTCACGAAAATTACGTTTTCCATGATTTACAGCTGTAACGTTAGATCATTGAGCTTTATCTCATTTCATCTCCACCTAGGCTCTGAAATGTGCTGTGAGAATCTCTCCCCTGAGTCCTGACAATGGGAGATTAGACTGCCTTTCCTGCCTTCATTTACCTTCCAACAGTGTTCAGTAAAAAAAGCAATAGGAAGAATGAAATGGCATGTTTCTCCAGAGTGAACGATATTTTTATTCAGTAGATATTTCTAATTCTTACATTTTAAAAATACCATTATCTTAGAAGGGAATGGTAGCCCAGCGTACTTCTCTAACTCTTTACGAAACAACTCGATGAATGAAAAGTGGTCCCGCACATAGCAAAAAAAAGCTATTCCCAGAGTCATGAACTTTCCTGAAAATGGCCAAGCATCTGGGCTCTCAAGACTGCTTCAGAAGTCCAAAATCTCCCCGCAGCCCACAAGGTGTGTATAACCTGTTCTCTGCCAAACCATTCCAGACCCATTCCCCATCATCTGTCCTCTTATAAAAATTCCAGCTGCCAGGCAGTTCTTCTCTAAGTGCCTTCTGCTGTGGTTTCCTCTGCTCAGAACTATCTGTCACAACCCTTACTTCCCCTCCTTCCCCAATATGGTCCACTCCTATTCCTTCTTTTATTTCACTCTAAATTTCACTTCTTTAGGAATGCCTTCCCTGTCCCTCCCCTTTCTTCAAGATGAGGTTGGAATCTCTTACAATTCATTCCTATAGTTCTCTGTACTCCTCTGAATCAGTTATTTCACTTGTAACTAATAGTGATTTGTGTATTTTAAAATTTTTAATGGAAGTTTCTTCTACCAGATCAGAAATTGGTCTTTTTATCAAGGTATCAATAAGATACCATGTCTACCACAGGGTAAATATTTAATAAATGTGTGAGGAAGGGAGAGAGAAAGGAATCATTGGTATTGTAATACAAGGAGATCTTCCAGGTATACGTATACATCTGGGGCTGTTTCATTTATAAAATATTTTAACCAAATCTTCTCCCCATTCCAAGCCTCTGTAAAAGAGCTATATGAGAGTACTCATGAGCAGACATAGCAGCTCTTCAGTATAGAGGAAAGCCAGGTAACATGGCAGTAGACTCATGAGTTTTAGAGCCAGCCACTTGGTGCAAAATCCTAGCTCTGCCATTTACTGGCTGTGTGACTCTGAGCAATTTCCTCACCCTTTCCAAGCCTCCACTGATTTATCCAATAAATGAGGCAAAGAATTCTTGCTCCTTTAAAGTTGTCTCAAAGATTAAATGAAATAATGACTATAAAGCACTTAAGACAGTGGCTGTCACAAACTAAGAATTTAGTGCTCTTAGTATTATTACCAAAGTACTTTAGAAGTTGTACCAAATTCAGAAGATGTTATCTTATATTTGCATTTCCTTGTTAAAGGGATATATTTGCAAACAACTAAATGCTCAGAAAACAATTTGTTTTCCTGCCCAGAGATCTTAACAGCTAGACTAATTGCAGAATGTATAGCTTTATTTTTCATATAGATTTAACATGATTGGAAGTCAAGATCATGTACAGAACTGACAAGAAGAATGATCTTAAAAAGTATTCACATATAAGCTCTCAGAACTGATCTTCCAAATAAACAAATTCACCCACTCCCATTCACTATCTTTCTGGATACCTTTCTCCAGCTAATAATAGCACATTTCTCCAGCTGTCTCTAGAAACACAATGATGACACTCAGACCCATTAGCAAGGCTGATATAGAAGAAATGCCAGACTCAACCACAAACCACTGGTTTGGGTATCAGTCACATACCTGGTACCAGTGCACTGATGTGGTGGCCTCGCTAACTGATAGAGTAGTGAGTTCCCTAGAAATTATGGCCCAGGAAGAAAGCAGATGTCTGTTATCCAAGCTCTGCTACTTACTATGAAGGGAACCAGGACTGCAGACAAGTTACTTAGTCTTTCTAAGAAGTACCCAGACAGAAAATACAACGAACAATACCTCTCTGTCAAAACTGCTATGAAGTTTAAGTGAGATAATGTGCATAATCTATAATGTTTATGGGAGATGTGTATAAAGAATACTTAACCAATAGATTTATTTTGTTTCTTTTCCCTAATGCCATGTCTTTCATGGAACAAGAAAGTAGTAATGGCAGAAATGAAACAAGGCTGTAGAATATAGAAAACACATAATTATAGGATCCTGTAACTTATAACATGTTCCTAATAACAATATCAATAACAGAAAAACTGATGATTATCTAGTGGGATACCTGGTAAGTAAAAAAAATTTTTTAAGTAGGACTGACATTTAAACATTGCTAACTATATTTCTATCCAGCAATCAAAGAGAGCTTACCACTAGTAAGAAGTGGTAGAACCAGGATTATGTCTGACACTATACCTGTTTTTATTAACTTTACTTGTATATGAGATAATCTTCAAAAAAAAAAAAAAAGAAAGATGAGAAGGAATGGTATAGCCAAAGAAGAACTATAATATCGTTACTGAGATGGGGAGGAAGGTAAGGCTTTAAAACTTCATTCCGAACTTCCACTTGGAATTCTATCTTCCTAAACTGGGCTTCACAGGCACCACCTACGTCAGACAGCCTTCCTTTTTCGTGTGTAAGGGCCAAATGACCTGCATCCAAATTATACTGACATGTGACTTCGGACAAGTCACTTAATCTCCTGTATTTCAGTTTATTCATCTAGAAAATGCAAAAGATAATAAACCTGCTTCAGAAGTATAGTAAAAAGAGTTAATACATACATCAATATGTAATAAATGTTCTGTATGTTTAGCTACTAATAATACTAGTTACAAGATGCCATTTTAAAAAGGCACCAAGGTAAAGCCCCACGTGCTGGCTGGCCTCAAATAGGAGATGAGAGGACTATTGAGCAAAGAGAACACAGCTCTGGGTGGGCTGGAAGGATCACAATTAGTGTGTCCTACCTCATATAACACAACTTTGGAAGATAGAATGTGTATTGTAATTTGACAAAAATCCGTTCAAAGGCAGGGTTGTAAAGGTCAAGCCCTACCACAATAGATACCACTATGAAGTTGTTCATGGATACTTATGCAAAACTAGTTCATACAATCAATTTCTGGCATCAAATACAAACAAAATTTGTGTAGCTGCTTGAAACTCACATTAGACTTATATTCCTAGAAAGAAAAAGATTTTAAAATACGTGAGATATAAATCTAAAAGCGACAAATCAACAAGACAAACAGAGACTCATGGACATGGACTATAGACCAGTGGTTATCAGAAGGTAGGGGGTGGGGGGAGGGGGGAGGTAGACAGGGTAAAGTGGGTCATACATGTGGTAACAGAAAGAATCTAACTATGGGAGGTGAACACACAATGTAAATATGTGTGTGTGTGTGTGTGGTGCGCGCGCCTTACTGTTAAAGTGTACAGCTGAAACTTATTGTATTTCGTTAACCAATGTCACCATAAAAAAATAAATAAAATATGAAATGGGCACTTATAAATACACCACTAGGATACAATCCAGATATAATTAAGAGGATAAATAGCATATAAAACAGTGTAAGAAAATTTTTTCAAAAAGAGCCATTAAGAATCATTAGCAACATTAACAGAAAACGGCGCATTGTTTAACAGCCAATACAAAGGCTCTGTCATCCCAGATCTATTTGTTCCTAATTTGGTTATTTTCCCACTTTCTTTTTGAGCTTCCTGTGACTATGAGAATACGTCTTTATTATACGAAAGGTATCACCTTTTCTCTAATTAAAGTGTGAGCTATAACAATAAAGAAGCTTACCAAAATGCCTCCCCATTTTTCATCTGCAAGAATCACTTTGTGATGGTAAAACCAGGCCAGGCTTCAAAATACTAATGATAGATATCTGTTATTGTGACAACTAGGTTTCAAAAGGTTAAGGGAATAATTCAATGACCTCTCTCCCATGGTGGCTGTAAATAAAATGAATACTAACAGAAGAATGGTTATTCTACCAAAGGAAAGGCATTCCTTATACATTAGTTTAAATTTAAAGCAAGATTATTCACTCCTTTGTGGAATACATCCCATAGTAAACCACAAAAGCTGTCTTCTAATTGTTTTTTTTATTTTCTCTTTGGCTAAGCTGGTTATTGTATAGCTACTCAGACTAAACTTAAACATTTGCAAAGACTATGTTATCACTGAAATTTAGTACTATCAGATTAAATTTAGAAGTGGAAAAATATTGGAGTCATTATGGTTATCTTCTATTATTGTGGAATATATGATGTGTGTGAAAGAAGAGGTATATGTATAAACATTCCTGGAAAAGATCTAATTGTGTGTGTGTGTGTGTGTGTGTGTGTGTGTGTACACAGCATATGCCAAGGCAACACAAAATGTCAAAATGTCATAGAAGCCAATTATATAAAACTCAATGTGAAAAAAATATTATGAAACCACTAAAAAAGAAATTCCTGACCTTCGTTTTTTATTTCCCCCACCCATGTTCCCAAAAGGGAAATGGCTGAAAAGCAGGTAGCAAAAAGGCAGAAAATGATGAGCCAAGTCCCAAATAACATACCCCCTGGATAGTCCTGTCACAGAGTTAAATAAACTGCGGCTGATCATCCAAGGTACACCAAGATCCCTCATGGTAAGTTCCATGTAGTTCTTCCTCATATTCTGGCATTTCAGAGAAAATGAAAATGCCAGGTAGAGGGAAATGGCTGTGAGAACACTTTACAAAGCTCCATCTTCTCTGAAAAGAGGCAGAGGGCATGGCACCTGGGAAACTGAGAAATGCAGGTGACCCTCCCATCTCTGCCTGTTCCCCTAGGTCTCATTCACCTGATCCCCACAGAGCAGGCTAGGAAGTCACGAAAAGCACCTGCTTGGGTTAGAGTAAATGGATGCAGCTTGGGAGCCCAAAAGGAAAGGAGAGGGACTCAGGGGTGATGACTAAAATGGTTAAGCAAATGTTTTGGTTCTTTTTTTTTTTTTTAAACTTGACACTGTTGAGTTGAATTGGCATATATAAGGCCAGAAAGAATCAGGTGAGGTCCCAGTCTCAGCTGGACCCAAGCCCTGTCCCTCACCGTCAGCTTTCTTTTAAAAATAAAGGGACATTAAAAAAGAAGGGGAAGGTGCAGCCATGTCCGCTCTCAGCCATGCGTCAGGCGGGCCAAGCCAACTCGGGGTGTTCTGAGCTCTAAGTAGGATGAGGTTTGGCAACAGCTCTGTAGAGACATGAAATTTGTCTGTTCCAAACTCAAAAGATATTTTGGAAACCACTCAGACTTCTAGTATGGTGTGGTGAAAATCCTATTCGAAGGCAACTATACAAAAGCTGAATTTTTCTTTTATCAAAAGCTATTTTACATTTCAATAAAAGAACAGGAGTCAAATATGGCTTAAGGGCATAGAGAGAATACAGTTTCTATTTTGAGAGAATATCTATTTGCAGTTTTCAAAAAAACCTTCATTCCATCAGAAAAAGAATGCATATTTAACACATTTGAAGTACAATGCCTGAAGAATAAAATCCGTGGACTCTTTCAACAGAGCCCATGGATTCCAAACCCTTTCATTATAACTATTTTTCCAAATACGTAGCCACCCTAACATCAGGCAACATAAGAGTCTATGTTATGGGGGGTATGTAGGAGGTTTTCTTGTTTTACCTGATTTTTTTAACTGACAAACATATTTTGCCCTTTCTTTTGCTCCATTAACACTCACTACTTCCTTGCCTAAGGAGCCCAAAATAACTATAAAGAATATGAGCTTTTACAATAAATAGGTGACAATCTGGCATTCAGGAACCTGGCACCCTCAACCATTCTGCATAATGCAAGTTCAAAACTCAACCTTCCCTCTTCCTCCCCAAGAAAAACACTCTTCAATAAAAACATATCTGACCAGAACGCAGAAAACTCAAGGCATAAGTAAAAGGGAAAACGTACTTTAATTCCTTCCACTTTCTGTTTCCCTAAAGATTCAGCCACATCTTTGTCTTTCAAATATTTCCATCTTCCAACCCCAAGGTCAGGTCACTGCCCAACTTCAGGCTCTCACTGGGACTGTTGTGGCCATGCATCTGCTGCTCACTTGACCCTTTCCCTCCTGCTCAAATGCCTCTGCAGGTCCCTGCGGCTATCCTAGATACACCCTTCAGTTCAGCACGCTTTCATCTGTGCCTTTATTTCCCACTATTTCCCCTTCCCACCCCAGGCCTATCCCACTACTGACTCCCCATTCCCTGAATACACAGAGCACTCATTCACCACTGTACCTATGTCCATATTCTTTCCCCCACCCCCTGTATCCAAATCCTAAACACACTTCGAAACAAGGCAGAGGTGGAAACACCCTCAGATTGCTGCCGACCCTATCACTTTACAACGAAGTTTGAACACCTGCTCTAAATCAGTGCTGTCTAATAAAAATAAAATTGTGAGCCACATACATTATTTAAAATTTTCTAGTAGCCACATATTTTAATGAAAAGAAACAAGTGAAATTAACTTTAATAATATATTTTATTGAATCCATTCTACCTAAAATATTATTTCAACATGCAAACAATATAAAAAAATAGTCATGAGATATTTTACTTTCTTCTGTGTGTGTCTCTGTGTGTGTGTGCATTAAGGCTTTGAAATCCAGTGTGCATTTTACCCTTACGGCACATCTTTTAGTGCTCAATAGCCACATGTGGCTAGTGGCTGCTTTATGGGTCAGCACACCTCCAGATGCTTAATGCTAAGTTAGAAAAATTGTCTTGCAAGCAGAGAGACAGAGACAGAGACAGAGCAGACAGAGAGAGAGATAGAGAAGAGAGAGAGAGAGAGAGAGAGAGAGAGAGAGAGAGAGTGTGTGTGTGTGTGTGTGTGTGTGTTAGTTCACACCCTTGGCACTCAAGAGACAGCAATGGACCAGGCTAGTGAGAACAGGATTCTTGATCAAGATTGGGATTTTAATCTATTGCAAGGAAATGGGTCTGAGGAAAAGTAGCAGTGAGGCAGGCAAGAAAGTATCTTGAGCTAAGATTCAGCAGTGTTTAAGACTCGGAGACCATAAGTAAGACTATGACAGTAGGTATCTGGAATCTAGATGTGCGGGTGCAATGTCAGAGGCCAGACGAGGAGACTTGGCTGCAAAAATGAACACCTAGAGTCAGAGACCAGCCCTAAGAAACGCATCCCTGAGCCAGAGAGCTCTTAAAAAGAAACACTCCTCATCCTCCACAGGAGGGCAATATGGCAGCCATTTGGTAGGCATCACGTCTCCTGTTCATGCCCACGGACATGAACCAGCATTAAAGAACAAGCTGAGAAAAGCCAAGTCATCAGCTGGGAGAAGAGGGGAATGTCAAATACATCTGCCAGGCTTAAAAAGACCCAGAAACAAGAAGCATTAACAGCATTGCACAACCGTATAGTGATTTTGAAACTTTGCCAGAAAACTTATCTCTGAACAGCTCGAGCCCATCCATTCATCCCATCATTCATTCAGCAGCCGTTTATTTGAGTGGTCTTTCCCTGAACCGTTTTACAGTGCCAATTAAATAGGTCGATTGTACCGAGGCTTGCCAAATCCTACGCTAGCAGTGCTGGTGTAGGTGGCTCAGGCTTAAGCAAATATGGTGAGACTGCTAACACCGAACGGGCCTCTTTGAAGAGAATGCATGGGCTTAGGAGGAGGCATTGATTCTGAAATATCTAGAGGTCCATTTGCCCACCATGTATTATAATTTCCCAGATTGGCTAGGACCCCAGAGAATGGGCGATGGGCTGGTATAAAATATCTCGAAAGAGACTTCACAGGAAAATTGTTCTCTCAGGAAGGCAGGTATGTAGGGCTTTTAAATCTCATTATATCGCAGATACAGTTTGTTGTATTGCTTACATTCAGACTAAAGTTAAATACAAATATTTGGAGTCAGGGAAATCATGGCCTGATAGTCTGCTGAAAAAAAAAATTTCTGATAAGAAATTGGCACACGCTAGAGAAGAAAATATATTTGCATAAAACCCTGAATTGTTGAGGGATAGTAATCACTTTCCACACTTGATTTATAAAAAGCAATGTAAGTTAGAAGAAAAGGTCGACAAAGAAAAAAAATGGCACATAAAGTTTATCATGCAGTGGGGCGGGGAGGATAGGTGATATTTTTACTGGTACCCACAAATTAAAATTCACAAACAAAGACTGTAAAGATTATTTGGCAAGTAAAAAAAAAAATGACTGGAGGAATGGTGCCTGACACCTATCAATAATTAATTTTATAGCAAAATAAATTTGTCATGAATATGTATGCTTTACAGAGTTATTTTATGAAAGCAAGCAAGTTTATCTAAAGCAAGTTCTAGGATAATATATATTTCATTCACATTAAAGAAAGCCCCAAAAAGCCAGTATTCAAAAAATGAGCCTCAGTTATCAAGAAAAGGTTTTATTTAATTTAGCATACTTGGCTTATTGAGGCAGAGAAATATATAATTTTTGTTGTTTTCCAGCTAAAAGGTAAAAAATTTCAAATTTCAAAAAATTAATGTTTGTTTATCTAAATGAGATGTCTGCTATAATATTGTAAAGAACTATGAATTAACAACTAAAAAATAGATAACTCTAACTTACAAATCTTAAGATTTTGTCAATTCTCACAACGTTATCTAGACATATTATTCACTATTTGTCAGTCTAGAGTTGGGAAACGTTGTGATAATTCTTGAGCAAAGAAACCACCTACATATTTCTTTGAGGTACCAAAAATGTATCACAGCATCTAATTTTGTGAAATCATCACTTATTTCTAAATAATGGGACAAAAGGGGGGAAATATTGTCCTATTTTCTTTATAAATCAATCCATTAATCCCATTTTATCCCTCAGAGCACCCAATCACTTTTCCATGATAATGTGCACACACTTGCCAAAAGTAGTATGTTTTTTTTTCAACCTTGAATTAAATGAAAAGGACCAGCAAAGCTCCTGTTACCCTATTTTCCAACCACCCATTTATTTGTAATGGTGGCAGTGGCAAAACCTTAATATACTGTTCACTAATAATAACAACACAGCAATTGCTAGTGTTTGCTGAACTATGTTTCAAGCCAATCTCATGTAACATCTACATTATAACACTTCCATTTATGCAAGAGTCATAGCTCTACTCAAGTCTGCCAGATAAATCAGAGAGTAACTAAAGGTTTTAGGGAAATAATTCAACTCCAAAATAAACCTTTCACTCTTTTTTCTCTCTTTCTCTGGAATAAACTGATGGTCCTGGGATTTTTTAAGAATGTTATTGCACATCAAACTTTACTTTATACTCTGCTCCAAAATGTCCTAAGATCAAATCCTTCACACTCCCCACCCCCTTACTTTGAAAGGCTACTAATGTCACTTTTAGAGGCCTCTTTTTGTGATTATATTTTTTAGTGGTTTTAGTCATTTACATTAGGAATTATATTCTTTTAATTTGTGCCTTCCCCAATATTATGTTCTTTGAAGTAATAGTAAAGACAATTTTAACAAAATGAATTTGAAAGAACAATAAAAGTTTAACATTCATAAACACTACAAGCTTTTTGTTACAATCTTTAAAAACGCAACATATTCATTCCTCACGCTTAATCTTAAAATACTAACTTTCTGATTCTAGCAAAGTATAATTTTAGTAACTCATCAAGACAGAATGCATAAAATTGGCATGTTTTTGATATGCACACAAATTGAGAGCATCTTTCCCAACTGTGCTGCAGAAAATGAAATGCATCTGGTGTGACAATATGGCCTGACACGTGAATTAGAATCAGTGGAAAGAAAGGAGCTTTTTATTTTTTTTAAGCAGAATAATCTAAATAATGCACATTATTTAATGTGCAAAGCATTTTCAAATGTGTAACGGTATATTTCAAAGGTAAATTCGGCTGAAGAAAACATAACAGCAAGAGGGCTAGCAGGGGCATGGGAGGTAGTCTGTTCAGAGTTAATCATTATACATCAGTAACTTCCAAATCTTTTTCGCCAGCAACCCAAACTGATTTTTGGCTTTCGTTTAACATCTCTACCCAATGTCAGAGTATGTGCACATATGTTGTTGGGGCCTCATGCTGGGCTGGGGGTAGGAGGGGTGGGGAGTATGTTGCAGAATATGGCTAATGCCAGAATCAAGCAAAGAATGAGAAAAAATGAACCATTTGCCTTGTTTTTGCAATGAATTTTCTTTTCTTCCTTGAAAGAAAGTTCTTTTTAACCAGGCAAACTAAAGACAGATTTAATGCTTTTACTGTCTGTTCTTTGATGTGTTCCCATCTGTTCTTGTGAACTGTGAATAAAACTGAAATCTGCATGTGCAACACACTTCCTCCCCAAGCCCAAGCATCTTCAGAAACGAGATGCTGGGAAAGCTCTCTGAGATATGTAGGAAGCTTAGAAAGACACAGGAGAGCTGAGCCTCAACATCTTAGTGAGTTCTCTTTCAGTTCCAGATTCCAACCCCATTTCTTCCCCTTCCCCATTCAGAGAGGTGAGCGGCTTCCTTTGAGTTGGGCAGGGAAGTCTTTAGAGGACTGAGGAACCCTCTCCTGTGCATTGGTGAGAGGGTGCTGCTGACAGCTGGACTTGTGACTCAACAGAGAAAACTGTCCTCTCCCCAGGGAAGAAGGTTCCACGAGGAGGAGATGTTGGGAACCACCAATGGTGCTCTTCCTGAGACTGTGTCAGGCACCGACAAGCCCCTCGGAACTTAATGTTCTGCCTACCCCCTACCTTTCACCTATTCTTTGAATAATATTTTCACTTTTTTTTCCTCCTATGTCTTCTTTGAAATGCTGACTCTTTATAATGAAAAGCTTCTTTAGAACTAAAGATGGTATGTCGTTTGTAAATAAAACAGATATGCAACAATGCCTCACAGAGAACAAAGAAAAAAATTAATGTAACTAATCCATCACAGAACTAATTCTAGGGATGGGAGAAAAAACTCCAGAATGTATGTAAACTTGCAAGTATTAATCAATAGGACTGAAGTCATCTCAGAAACATAACAAGTTCTAAAAGTTGTCAAAGGTAACTGTAGTAATGGAAAAGATTCTGGAGAATGATTTAACTATAAAACCTCTCTCTGTCATTTATTAGCCATGTGACCATGGAAAAGTTATTTAATTTGTTTGAGGACTGATTTCATAATCCATAAAGATGGCAACAAGAACTTCTATCATGTAGGACTGCTATGAGGATTAAATCAGGTAAGGCAATAAAGTACTCAGCATATGGTGAAGACACACAATAATGTTATTTAGTATCTTCTCCAAAATAGGTTTAGATCTTTTGAATACAAAATTCATATTTACAGAGCAGCATTTTTTAAAGATGGATGGTATCTGAAAACTTTTTGGTAAAAATGTACCTAAAGGTCAATTCAGAATTCTCTGCTTTTGTTTTGAAAGTATCTTGCTTCGGTAAACTGCAAAATAATTTAGTAGGTTAACATTTGCAGTAATATGATACCTCTATTCCAAAATAATTCAATTATTTGTTGTTGTTTTACTCTTTTTTTATAAAATGTATTGCTATAACATTGATTAATAAAATTATACGGGTGTCGAGTGTACAATTCTATAACCCATCATCTGTATGTTGCATTGCGTGTTAACCACCCAAAGTCAAATCTTCTGTCACCACATATTTAATCCCCTTTACCCTCATCTACCTCCCCCACTCCCATTCCCTCTGGTAACCACTAAGCTGTTGTCTGTGTCTGAGTTTGTGTTTCGTTTGTCTTGTTCATTTGTTCTTCCTGATCTCAAAAGTTCATAAAAATAAATGTAAAGTGTCCCAACTCTAAAATTCTTATATGTTAGGATATATACACACTCAACAATAAATACTTTTTAAATACATAGTATTCCTCTATACTGAATTTAAAATATCCTTTTAAAATGACTTTGTACCTTAGTTTTGGAACCAGAAACATCTTTCAAGATGAAAGGAAAGGTAAGTTTATTTAGGCCTTTTGTCAACAATATCTCTACTTCTCTTCTGAGAATAACTAAAACCTTTTCTTCAAACATCAGTAACATCAGGTCACTGAAAGCAATTGTATTTATGAAACAATAAAACATTTGTATTCTGCTTTACTTTCTGCAACTATTCTATTAAATATAGCTAATAAACAATAAATATTTTCAATTGAAAGCATATCTCTCCCCATATCACACCCTTTGACACATGACATTATGCTTTTTGTCACTCGACTTTTAAGCTAATTTTAGTTTTAATGTATATGTCATTAATCCAAAATAATTCAAAGTAATGAGATTTAAATAAACTAAAAAAGAGTTCCTAAACTAAAAAGAGTTCCTTAGGGCCCTGGCAGAATGGAACTTTCAAAATATTTGCTAGCATTAACACCATTTGAAAGCATTAACCAAAGGAGAGTCTCGCCTCTACAAAACCCAGGGAGTGAAAGCAGCCATTCAGTGGACAGCCTTATGGATCCTACAAGTACATTATTATTTGACTCCTGCCTGAACAAACTCACCTGACCAAAGGGTCAATATGATGTATAAAGCAGCATAGTTGAAACAACCGCTTCAGATGACTATTAAGTCTTAGAAAAAGCTATAGGAACACATCTGACTAATTCAGATGAGACACTCAGGCTGCCCACTCGTTGGGCAGCAATCCACCTGCAGTAGGAAGTTTTAAGACGACAGTGAGGGAAAATAAGCAGACTTCTGCTTAAGGGTTTCCCCAAGACATGATTTCAGGTTTTCCTTTAAGTCACCTCCCTGCATTTCTATTCCTGCAAACCGTTTGTTTCAAAAGCTGGTCCTTCTACACTATCTGTTATGCATGGTTGAACTCTTTTTTTAAGTTGTTGGTTTTCTTTTTCTTTTGACAAGGTGTGACATAGCTGGAGAGTCCTAGGAGATCTCCAAAAAGTACCCACTTTATGTCTAACTTTATTCCTCTCCTATTTGGCTACCATTAACACTTCCACTTTCATTGGCAACTCATAAAGCTACCCAAACGGCTTCTGCCAGTAGTGTTATTTCTGTCAAAAGTAAAGTCAGGGTGCAAGACAGTACGCTGTCTTTATTCAGCAGGAGAGGGATGTTTTCTTCCCATTGTTTGATTTACTTAAAAGCACTTGCGTACTCCTGCAACTCCGGGATCGTGGTCACCCAAAGCTGGAGGCGTGGTCCCACGCACCTAGTCTCCAGCCGCGCGCACCAGTCACTCACCGGGCTGCTGCCCCGCTCCTCGCCCTTCTCAGCAGTCCGTTGCTCCGCAGGGCTCCGAGCTGGCTCTGCGGGAGGCGGCGGCTCCAGCAGCTGCTCCAGGCAGGCAGTGCCGGGCAGGGAAGAACTCTTCTGATGGCACAAGTGCGCCGCAGGGCCCCGACGCCGTGCACCCTCATCTTTGGCGCGATCCCCCCTCGGGGGTGGCTGGGGCGAGGAAGACAGGGAGGATGAGGCAGAGGACGAAGAGGGAGCTGAGTCTGGGGAATGTCCGCCAGGAGGCGTCACTCCGCCTGCTCCCGGGGCCGCTGCCGGCCCCTTTCCAGCGGGGAGCAGATGCTCGCGGATCCGGCGGCGCAGCGTTGACCCCTGCTCGGCTCTGCCGGGGCCCCCGGGCTCGAGAGGCCGGCGAGGAGCAGCACAGGTTGGGCTGGGAAGAGGAGAAGACGCGGTCCAGCACTTGCTTCCGTTTCTTGAAGCCGCTCCACCTGCTGCCCGCGCCACCTACGCCCGCCAGTGCGTCCCGCCTGCCCCCCGGGGTGGCGGGGACGGCGACGGGGTGTCCGCAGTGCGGCGCTCCGGGACCCCCGCGCGCCCGCCACCGCCCTTACTCTTGCCCACCCCTAACTGCAAGTTCTTCCAGAGCCGGGCCTGAAAAGAGGAGGACGGTGCCGCAGGCTCAGGCGAGCCCGCCGAGGCAGCCCGGGGCTCCATCCTCCACCCCCTGCTCCCTCTCCCTCCTCCTCCTTCTCCACCGCCCTCTCTAGCTGCGCCTCCTCCCGGAGCCCCACGGCGGCGGCGGCGGCGGGCGCAGCAGCAGAAGCCGGGAGTCCCCAGCGGCTTCAGGCCAGGGCGGGGGAGAGACGCGGCCGCCGCGGCTCTCTGGCCGCGGGACTCCGGCGCCGCCTCTTCCTCCTTCACCTGCCGGGGTGGGTTGGCGCTGTCACCGAATCCCGGCCGCCGCGCCTGCAAAGTTTCTGGCTCCGCGCTCCGCGGCTGCGGTCCACCGTAGTCCCCCAGGCCGCGCCCTGCGTCCCTCTCCTCGCTGGTTCCGGGCTCGGAAGCCACGCGCACCGGGGCGTGCACGTCCAGCTGCGCCCTACAGGCAGCACCTGTCAGCGGCCGGCGTGGCTGCCTCCAAACTGGGCGCGCGCGCGACTCACACAACAGACAGGACCGGGCTGAAGACACCCGGGACCAGCAGCCCCGTGGGAGCGCCCCGGGGCCAGCCTCCAGCTCCCGGTGGGAGGCCGGGCAAGCGAGAGCCGGGCGGAGCTGGTAGGAACCGGAGCCAGTCTGTTCCCTAGGATCCGGCCAGTTTCCCACACAGCTCGCTCTTGGCCCGCCGCTGGACGTGTCCGCCAGCGACCGTCTAGGTCCAATGAAGTGAACTAAGAGTGTAGATTATGTGCCTACGCTGGGTCCTGCAGGGCCAAGTGTCCACACGGAAATGAATCCGATTGAGTTCTGGCGCTGAACAACGCTGTCCCCGCTCTGTCGAGCGCCCAGGGTCCAAGACGAGAGTTTGATTTCTTCTGTCTTGACTTCATCCCTGTACACGCCTCCTCGCTCTTTATTTGTATGTGCACTGGTAGTTTCTCTTACCATCAGGGTCTAGAGGTTTCCGGAGTCTGGCAATAAGGCCAGCCCTAAAGTTTCAGGGAGTTTAAGGTCGAAGATGTGGCAGATGCACACTGTACCGACCCCGCTCCAAATGCAGAGAATCTTTTTCTTTTCACTCAAGTGCATTTTCCTTTGGTTACTTCATTTGCATCATTGCAAGGCAAATTGAAGGGCTTTTGCTCATTCAGACTTGACTTCTTTCGAAATCTACAGATCCAAGGTCTTCTGATTCTAATAGAGCTTCTTGGAAAGCAGTGCCCCTTCCCTCCTCCACTGCCTTCTGCACCCCTAAATATGGAAAACGTGCAAGAGTTCCCTGAGCTTTGGCACCACGCTGACTCCAGTCTTGTCTAGTTAGCAGTATGCCCCCCGAATTGTTAATAATCTCTCTAATTTGTCTAACCTTTATAACAAATACTTAAATATTTATTGAGCACCTACTATGTACCAGGCACTGTGATAGGTTCTGGGATGCAGCTGTGAACAAGGGAGATAGGGGAGAGTCAGACAATAAATACAATTTCTCATTGAAAAGTCCGTGAAGACAATTAAACGAGTTACCATAATTGAGTGGCTACCTACGGAAGCAGGGCTGTCAGATAAATTGCAGGATACCCAATTAAATTTGCATTTCAAATAAACAATGAGTATTTTTTTTAGTTATATGTACATCAAATATTGCATGAGACATACTAAAATACTCATTGTTGTCTATCTGAAATTCAAATTTAACTAGTTATTTGGTATTTGTATTTGCTAACTCTGGCAACCCAAAAGGAAGGGTTTGGGGGAGGGTTGTTGTTATTTTGAGTTTTTGGTTTTTTTGTTTGTTTTTACATGAGGGCTTAGCTCAGTGCCTGAAGCTTTTCCATAGGAGACAAGCTCAAAGTACCATGACCACACACACAAAAAAAGTACCTCAATACAGGGCTACTCTGATAGCCACCCCCCCACACACACACCCAAAAAAACTACAATACCAAGAAGTGTTCTCTTAGCACAGGAAACATTTTGTTACTAGTTTTTCTAGGACATGGTAAACAGAAGTACAGAGAAGATAAGAAATGTAGGATTACTATAGAGAATTGAGAAGAAATCACCATTACTTCTTCTAGAACTCTTTATAAATATGTCAGGATTGTCATATTTATATGGTATGACCCAGGGTTAACTCTACATAATTCAACCTTTATTTATGTCTCAAAATGATGCACTTCATTGGCTTTTGTACCTTAATATTTTCATTTTTCTCTTTCTCTAATTTTGTCTTGAATTTACTAACTCTGAGATTTCAGGTTCTGAAATCTATGATCCCAGATAACACCTATCCATCAATGTGAATATATTTGCACAAATTGAAAGAGCATCTGTAACTTTTCCTAAATATCTAAAGTGGATTATAAAATGAGAGGGTGTCCTACAAGTTGTGCATTATATAAAGTTGTACTAGATATGGTCTTTACCGTCAAATGTTTTATATTTAAGAGAAGATACTTATAAAAACTCTGCAACTCAAGAGGAAATGAATGGTACAAAACTGATCACTGAGGGAATACAGAATCACTTCTGGCCTGACAATAAAGGATTTCTTGTTGGACGCATCATCTGAGCTAAAGTCTATTGCAGGTGACAAAGTACACTAAGAGGGTAGATTACCACCTGCAAAGGAAAGCAAAATTCATAGCACTTAGCAAGGCTTCGATAAATGTTAGCTATTCTTTTTATTATAATTTACTATCCATCTTAAACATTGGCAGAACATCTATCATTTGTATTATGAAATTAATATATGCATCACATACTGAAACATAGTAAGTTGGGGAGTTGCTGGATAATGTAATATCTTAGCAGAAACGAAGGAAGTGAAGGAGGAAACCGAGTAGTGAATTTAAAGGAGACTTTTTCCAAGAGGAAGGAATATTAAATGCAAAGAGGCCAAAGCAGAAACTTACTCAGCTTGAGGAAAGGCAAGAAATACAAAGTAACTAGAACAGAGAGGAAGAGGGAATGAGAAGAGAAGATATTGCAGGGATGGCTAGGGGCCAGATCCCTCAGGACTCTGTAGCCAAAAAAGGACTGGATTTGGGTGGGATGGGAAGCCTCTAGAGGGCTTTAAGTTCATAATCCAACTTGTATTTTTCAAGGTTCAACACAGAAGCCTCTATGTTGACAACAAAGTAGAAAAAAGGAATGGGTGAGAACAGTTTCGATAAGAGAATATTACCACAATATGTGAGGAACAATGGCAGCTTTGACTGAGGTGGTAGGTGAGAAGGGATGAAAGTGGTTAAATTCTAGATACATGATATTTTGAAGATAGAACTGACAGGACTAGCCTTAGTTACGATGTGGGGTACTCAGGCTAATATGCTAAATGGTTTGCATCATTTAACATATGTAATTCTTATAACAACCTCATTGTATAGATGAAAGAACCAAGTCTGAGGCATATAAAGTGATCTTACAAGGTCACTTTGTGTAATTAGTGGCTCCCAGGTCTACAGGATTCCAAGTGACACAGCGACTTTAATTTTAAAACATATGCATAAATAAACAGAATAAAACAATTGAAAGAGGCGTCAAAAGATGTACTGATCTGTGACCTTAGCTTAGATGAGGAACAAGACTGTCTTGGACAGAACCACGACTTACACTTCATGAGATCAAGGACATGACTGCAAACACAAAACAGCGTTTCTGGGACTGAGTTAAAGTGCCAGCTAAATGGCACTTAAGGAGCCCTCCTGCCAGTGGAGCCCTGGCTAGTGTCCCAGCTCCCAGCACTGGGCCAGATGCCTTCAGGCCCTCAGCTCCTCTCTCAGTCTCTGAAATGGAGATGATAACATCTATTGGCCTGACCCACCTCACTGAGACCCAATTAAAAGTCAAACGCAGGCAGCATTTTTGATGGGTTAAGCCCATCAAAAGGAGAGACACTGTCATCACTCCATAACCCAAAACAAGAAAATCTACCAGACGGACTTGTTCTAGCTCACATAGGAAGACTCTGACTGTGTGGAGAGAAGCATTTTGGACCTTGCACAACTAGGAGCCCAGTTGAGATGGCTCCTGATGTACCGTCAACTCCAAGGTTAAATTCTGGTTCAGGGATAAACTAGTTTTTGTCTTTTTCTTCCCTGAAATTTTTTTTCAACGGTTCTCAAATGCAGTTTACTGTCTAAGTATCTTCAAAGGAGCTATTTCTGTTTGTTCTATTTAACTTGAGACACTTCCTATTTTCTCCTTAACCAGAGTGGTAAAAATGTTCTAGAATTCCAGACAGACCAAGAAGTGCTCTGGAATGTCTTTGAGGCTTGCATTAGAGAAAGGGGGGCTTGAAGATGTATTCACACTAAAAATTTTTAAATCACTTGTCCATGTAAAAGAAGAGGCGGCGTTAATTGGTGATTTGGAGGGAGGAGAAGCTTCTCCCTGCCCAGCCCTCATACCAATTCTGATCTGCACAAGGTCAGAAAACATGGGTGTTTGCCTGTGTTGTTGCACCGAAGTGCTCTGTAACCACAGGCAGCCCTTGGAGCCTCAGATCTTCATTAGCAACATGAAGAAATAGCTAGTTCCTCTCTCAGGTCCTTTTTAACTTAAAAATTATGTAAGTTTCTGAAACGGTTCTCCAATGTGGGAACTAATTCATCTCCTCATTCCTGGTCTGTCTCCCACTTTCAGTGGCAAATACAAAGGCAGGTACTACTAGATGGGCATGTAAATGATTCCCCTTGAATATGTGCCATATCACAGAAGCTGTTCCAGCCCTGACTTTATTTTCAGGTCTCAGCACTTCAGTGCAGATATGTGACCTCTCTACCTGAACCACAACCCCCACCCTAAGTGCCTGGAACAGCGCTCAACCAATGAGTTCTGCAGTCCGTGGGTAGATATTTCTAGCTCCCTCATGCCCTGAGAGGGGGTCTGCTGTAATAACCCAGAGGCAGAGATTCAATATTTTCCCCAAATCCAGTGCCCTCAGTGCTGGTTGGTTTGATAACACATCCTTTCTCAGCTTCCTTTCCTTCCTGTCTCGCATGCCCCCTTCTCCTAAGGCTGGTCCCTGCACCTCACAAATGAACTGCTTGCTTTGAATCCTATCGCTAAGGAAGCTTCTGGGGGAACCCAAGCTAAACACATTGTAATGGACATTTTGATTTCTAGTTAATGAAGTTCTCATATTGACTATTCTATGTGAATAAAAGTACTATTCTCCAGCAAGATTCTTTTGGGTCACACAATTCTTTTATGGGAGACAATAAAGACAAAATTTATCCCAGGACCTTTATCTATCCCTGAAAGTAAGACCCCGTGACAACCAGCCTATTCATCTATGACTTACCTCCTTGATATAGTCCACTGACTCCCCCAGAACAGATAATAGGTGGTCTCCTCAGCATTCGGTATACCCTAAAAAATTAGTCCCAACTGATCATAGTCATTCTATCCCTTTCATCAGACCTATAATCAACCCTGGAACTATAAGTTTACATTACTTGGGACTGGATTGAACTAATTAACACATAAACCTCGAACATGTTAAGAATTCTAAAGATAATCACCCAGACCTGGTAGGACTTTTTTCCTATCTTGTTGCTCCATCCCACATGCCTACCATTTCCAAATCTACCGCATGCCTCCAAAGATCATCAGTGGAACGTAAGCCCTTACAGCCACCTTCTAGCCAGTCAGCAAACAGGAGGAAAGAGTGAGCACAGTATGCCCCCTTCCTTTAAAGTTACTTCCCAACTCTTTCTGTATCCCAGGATTAGAACCCAGGCACGTGGCCATGCCTCGCCATAAACTCTTTATTCTGGGCAGTCATGTATCCAGCTAAAAATCTGGGTTTTGTTCTTGAGGAAGAAGGGGAAGGGGGATATTGGGAGACAACAAGCAGACTCTTCTGACACAGCAGGCATGTGAAGGACTTCTTCACTCATACAGAAGCGACACAAAAGGAATGCTCTCTTTCCTTAATCTGCATGTGTTGGTGTTTGGTACAATGCCTGGAACTGCTGCAGCCGTCTCTTTACAAGCCCGAGGAAGACGTGAACACCAGGGTTGGCAGGAGGTGGAAACAACCTCAGTTCTTGATGCCATTATGCTACAGAATCCTTAACTCTCCCCCACTATCACACAGTTATCCATACTATTAACCATCAATTAGAAAATCAACTTAGCTAGGTTTTCAGCCAGTTTTAGCTGGCTTTTCTATTGATTTTTTTTTTTGCTGTCATAACAAATTACCATACATTTAATGGCTTACAACAACACACATTTACAATTTCCCAACATCTGTGGTCAAAAGTCTGGGCATAGCCTAGCCTAACTGGTTCCTCTGTTTCAGGTCTCACAAGACAGAAATCAAAACATTGGCAAGGCTGAGATCCTTTCTGCAGGCTCTGGAGCAGAATTTGCTCCCAGCTCATTCAAATTAAGTTCTGTGCCCTTGTGGGACTGAAATTCTTGCTTCCTTGCTGGTCATCTACAGGAATGGGAGGCGGGGAGTCACACTTAGCTTCTAGAGCCTGCCTGCATTTCTTGGCTCGAGGCCTCCTTCCACATCTTCAAAGTCAACAATGGCAAATCAAGTCCTCACACTTAAAACCTGTCAGACCCCCCTCTGCCTCAGCTCTCTTACTGACTCTTCTGTCTTTTTCTACTTGTAATCACTCATATGATCACATAGGGCCCACCTAGATAATTCAAGGTAATGTCCCTATATTAAGGTCGATTAATTAGAAAATGTAATTATATCTACAAAGTCCCTCTATACCTGTACACATACTAGCATTTGATTGAATAACCAGGGAACAGAAATCTTGGGAAGGACATCTTTAGAATTCTGCTTACCCAAGTTTCCTAGAGCTCAAAGCATCTTACTTGACACATTCTCATATGCATCACAGAAGAAAGGACCTATCTCCCCAGACTACCTCATTCACAGTGTTAGACATAGAGGAACTGGCTTGGTGTTACAAAGTAATAGAATTAAGACAAAGCAATAGCAATCAATTAATAGTAAGAGCACAAAGAGACTGGCCAAACAGGGCAGACCTTTCCTCTTTGCTGTGTTATTTTGGATCTGGCCATTTTGCTAATTAGAATCATACCGCTCCCCTATTTTTTCCTAACATGACACTTTCCAGGTTGCAATCAGTTTTTGGTTCATTTCAAATCCAATCCCCTACTTTGCTCATTTTTTTTTCTGAAGGAGATAGAATGGTTATTTAAGAAATATACATTATTGATTTCGAACCAGTGCCTGAAAATGTAGCTGCTTTTCTGGCAAGCCCTGTTTAAAAACATCTGCCTAGAAAATACGTGGCAAGAATTAGTTAGAAGTAACTCTTGTAGAGTTTTATTCTAAGATGAACTTCTTTCAGAATCCCACAGGGGAAATAAAAATGAAAGGAAAGATGATGTAGTTAAATGTATATAAACATCTTAGAAAAATAAAGCACAATGTCTTTTATGAAGAAAACTACCTTCAGTGAAACAATATTGGCTAAAATAGGTTTCTCAGACCCCAATTTGTAGCCTATTAGTCTACCTCCCGGATTCTTAATCTGGACTTCTGCCATCATCCATATTTAAACCTCTAAATTTTGGCCATGTAATTATGTATATAGTACAGGTATTCTTTTCCCCCTTTGAGAGAATACCTAAGAAACCAAGATATGAGGGGAGATGGCCCAGGTCTCATATAAAGACAGTGGTGGGACCCGTGAGGTAATTACAGGTATCTTTTTGGAGAACTTAGGTTTGAGCCATCCTTTCTCCCCACCACACCCGGTATTTGTAGATTTATTTTGTGTTCAATTCTACAATTCAGTAGACTAACTACTCCAAGATCAAGAATAGTTTATCTCTGTCAGGATACATCAGACAAATACAAAGACATCAGGTCTGGCATTGCACAGCCTTGGCTCAGGTTGGACAGCAGTGCCTCAGAACTCTGGGTTAAGAAACTAAGACAGAAAAATTGCTGCCATAAATAAACAAAATGGCACTCATCATTTACAGGTGGCTATCATCTTTAAATAGGACCCCTGAACATTAATGAGATTGGATATAGGGACCTGGAGGGACAGTTTCACATTGCAAATAGCAAGCATATTGGGATCAAAAATAAATCCTGCTAACTTTTGTGCTGATGTGTAGAAAAATATAGCTCCTTTATGTTTCTGCACGAATTTGGTTTTCCATAAAAGTGATACCACTCATCCAGAGATTAGTGGAGAAAAATAACAAAATATCCAACCCAATTTTATCATCAAGATTGAATCATTTAGACAATCCCTTTAGAAAATGCCTGCAGTCTTCTTGGGACAACATGTTTGTCTCAGGTAGCCTCCTCCTCCCTTGTTATTATCCCTAAGTAGTGTCTGGATAAATGGGAATAGACTATGACCTTTACATTTTCATGAAAGCAGGAAACAGTTGGGCTCTGAAGGCAGTGTCATCTGCGTCTTCTACTCTGAGGGAGATGTCCCTTGTGACCTGGTGTGCCTGCCTTCACAAGCAAATCTACGCTCACATGATCTGGTCTCTCCAGCTCTAATCTGAGCCCAGAGACACTCCCAAATGATTCGTCCTCTCCTTGGCTCCCACTTGTGGGTCCTGACATCTATGAGCCATTTCCTTTCTCCGGCCTAAACCCAATTGCACATGCTAAGCCTCTGCTGCGAGGCTACATAGGCCCACTGGCTCTCGACTCAGTACTGCAACACCAGGAATGAGATAAACGCAGAAAAGCTGGGCTTCTTCCTCCCAGCTATACACTGCCAACTAGTTTCTGTTAATGTAACTGCAACCTAAACTGGTTGCAACATTCGTCTTCAGAATACCTGCAGCTCTTGCTCTTTAATCTCTCTCCCTCTCTCTCCTTCTCTCCTTCTCTCTCTCCTCCTCTCTCTCCTTCTCTCTCTCCTTCTCTCTCTCTCTCTCTCCCTCTCTCCCTCTCTCTCTCCCCCTCTCCCTCTCTTTCTCCCCCACCCTCCCCCATCCCTATTTCCCCAGCATTCTTCCCATTCCCTTCCACTGTCCTCTAGTGTGTAAACAGACTGTGTTTACCAGTCAGGGTTACAGCAGGCAATGGAAGCCACATTCAATAAGAAAACTTTGATGTAAATTTAATAAAATTTAATTATTTTCAAAGAGATGGCAAGGTTTAGAGCTGCGGCTCTCAGAATGTGGGCCAGAGATTGAGATCCTTTTAAACCGAAGCTGTTTTCCCAATAATTCTAAGATGTCATGTGCTTTTTCCACTCTCAGTCTCTCAAAAGTATACAGTAGAGTTTTCCAGAGGCTCCATAACATGTACTATTTACAACAAAGGACATTGTGAACAAAGTAAAGGCAGAAAAAAAAATTGAAGGGAAATATTTGCAAAATATATGAGGCAGAAATTAAAATGCAAAAATTATAAAGAACTCTTCAAATTGATAAGAAAAGGACAAACAATAGAAAAATAGGCAATGGATATAAACAGGAAATTCACGAAAGAGAAATATCACCAGGACAAAGGAAAAAGGAAAATTTAAACCCCACTAAGATACAGTTTTTAAATTTTTTATTATAGAGATTAGTAATATAAATTGTTTGAGTGTAAGCTTTGGTATGGGTTGTGAGAAATGGATATCACAGTCATTATCAATGGCGGTGTGAATTGTTACAGCCATTTAAGAGGTCAATTTGGCAATATCTATTTAAATGAATATAATATATGACTCTAGCATTCTACTGTAGGCATCTTCCTACTGCTACCCCAAATCTCTGCACATGGAGATATGTACAAGGAGATGTATTAAAGCATGTTATAAATAGCAATAATGGTTAGAAATAGGCAAATATATTATATATATATATATATATCAAATATATATATACATTTATGCCTTTCAATACGGGAATGATTATATAAGCTGTGATTTATCCATGATGCTATGAAATTCTGTGTGGCAGACAAAAGGGTAGATCAATAGGTTCATATAAGAAAGATCACCAAAATATTGCTGAATCAAAAAGAATAAGTTGTAAATTGATATTTATCTTATGATAGTATATTTACATTTATAAACAAATTCACAAATAGAAATCAATAGTCCATTTAAAAATAATAAACCACAACATGTTTAGATTCATCTCCACAGTGGAATAATAGTTTGATATTAGAGAATTTATTAAAATAGTATGCCCTATTCATCGGTCAAATGAGATCAAATAATACTTAGAAGACGTATAACAAAATTCAAAATCCTTTCCTAATTTAAAAATCTTAGTAAAAGAAAAAGAGATAGATAATGCCTTAATGACATAATATATGCATAAACCCTGAAGTCAGCAATGTCCTTCATGGCAAAGCAATGAAAGAAGCAATCCTGTATAAGTCAAGAACAAGGCAAGATTTCCAAGGCACAGCTGCTCAACAGTCCCGCAAAAGTGAGCCAAAGCATTTCAAAAAAAATAAAATAAAATAATGTGCAAATATTGGGAAGAATGAGGCAAATTTTTAATTATTTACAAATTACATCATTGTATATTTGAAAAACTGAAGGGAAAAAACAAAAATAATGTAAAAAGTAAGTTACAAAATTAATCTAAAAAATCAAGTTTTTCTTTTTATAAAAAGAAATTAGAAAATAAAATAGAAAAAAAAATATATCGTTGGGAAAAAAATAACCAAAAATAAAAACCAAGTGAACAAAATAAAGTAACCCCAGGAGCTGCATGAGGAAAGCTTTAAAACTCTATTGTGGGACATGAAAAGAAGACTTGAATAAATTAAAAACACCTGAGTCCCAAGGCAATTCACTATTGAATAGCAATCATTTCTACTTAAATGAATCCATAAGGCCAATATGATCCAAATCACAATAGCAAGAATTTCATCTGGAAGATCAAACATGTTATAAAAGTCAGAAAAATAAATCCATAAAAGAAGAGTTTCAAGGGAAAATGAGCCCCTTTAGAAATTAAAATTTATTATAAAGCTCCTTAATTTTAAAGTTATAACACTGGTTCAAGAACAGACACAACCAATCAATGTTCAGAATAAAGTGTAGAAATGAACCAAAGTACCTACAGGTACTTAATTTTTTATAAGGGTGATACTGGAAAAAAATAGTAGAAAATAAAATATTTCGTAGAGATAAGCAGTGAATCTTATGACGAAAAACAGAACAGATGGATTCCTACCTCATTCATTTTGTCAAAGTAGATTTCATCTAGCTCAACTATTAATTCAATGCTAAAATAATTAATATCATAGCAAATCAAATTGAGTAGATTAACAGGATATCTGAGTGGATCTAACATCATTCTATAAATGCAGACTTTTGTCTGTTTTGTTCACTAATGTATGATGTCTGACACACAACAGTTGTACAATAAATATTTGATGAATGGATGAATCATTGACAAAAATAATAATAAAAGTAAAAACTACAGGAGAAAATAAGAAGAATGTTTTTAAAATCTTTGAATTAGGAATGTCTTTCTCATTATAATAGGAAATCCAGAAACCAATAGGGATGGGGGAAGATTGATAAGCCTGATCAAATGAAGATTAAACTTCTCCACTTCACAAAAATGCTCATGTATGAAAAACATACATGAGAGGCAAAAGACAAACCTTTTTCACATTCGAAAAGAATCTACTAATCAATACTAAAATACCAACAACCCAATAAAAAATTAGCAAAAATTGGTGAATAGAGAATCAGCTATACATGGATAAATGAGTATAGATGGTCAACAATTTCATCACTAGTACAAATTTTTTAAAACACCGTGTTTATTTTCTAACCTATAATATTGGAAAAGATAAATGAAATAAATTTAATATAGGACACAACCGATATTAATATCAACTATATATTGATACAGGACATGATGGAATGGGCATTAGCTAGCTTGTCATTAGAAGACCTGTGTTGGAATTCAGCTTTATCCCTTACTCTCAATAATTTACCAAACCCATATTTACTGAGATACTAGTAGCTCTGTAATAACGACTAGAATTCTAGTAACTAGTGAGACAGGACAGAGCTTTTTGTTATGGAGTCACAATTCCATTTGCTACTTGCATCACTTAACCCAGGCGTCCCCAATCCCTGGGCCGTGGACCAGTACCAGTCAGTGACCTGTTAGGAATTGGGCCACACAGCAGGAGGTGAGCGGCAGGCAAGAAAGTAAAGCTTCGTCTGTATTGGCAGCTGCTCCCCAGCCCTAGCATCACTGCCTCAGCTCCACCTCAGATCATTAGGCATTAGGTTCTCGTAAGAGCACTGGTCCCTGGGGACTGCTGTTTTGACCTATCCGGACTGCAGTTTCCCCATCGTTAAAATGGGAGTGGCAATGCCCGACTCAGATTATTGTGAAAATTATGTGAAAGTATCTAGCTAGTGCCTGGAACATAAAAAGCACTTAGGAAACATTTGCTGAATGTGAAGTATGTATAGTTACCGATGACTTCACTTGCCTGGGTTTTCAGTGAAACTAGAAAGGCATCAAAAGTAACTTTGTTTGGAAAATAAATGATAGACTCTCTTTCTCACCTCAGAATGCTATAACAAAATATCATAGACTGGGTGGGTTAAACAACAGACATTTATTTCTCATATTCAGAAGGCTGGAAAGTCCAAGATCAAGGTGTCAGCAGATTCTGTTACTGTCAAGAGCTCTCTTCTTGGCTTGCAGATGGCCACCTTCTGGCTGTGTCCTCACATGGCGGGGTAGGGGGCACAGAGAGTGTGTGAGTGTGAGCCAGCTCTGATCTCTCTTCTCTTTTTTGTAAGGACACAAATCTCATCATGAGGGTCTCACCCCAAAGACCTCATCTTAACCTAATTTCCTTGCAAAGGCCTACCCCCAAATACCGTCACAGTGAAGGGTGAGGTTTCAACATATGAATTTGGGGAAGGACACAAACAGATACTAATAATTATATATTCATTACATAAGAAGACATTGCTTTCTCCTGAGAATCAGCCAAGACAGGTAAATATTATTTTATTTGAGTGAATTTGTCAGTGATCCTGCAAACAAATAATAGTTTTGATATGTTGAATTGGCACATATCATCACCAAAAAAGCTCGTGGGATGTGTTTGGATTTGCTAGTTATTGCCAGGCTCACATCCTGGAATTCCCAGCCTGAATTTATAAATGAAAGATGACAGAATTGGTATTATATAATTTTGGTTCAAATATTGACTAAGCTGACTTTTGTTTTAATGTATTTATTTTAAATCTATTTTAGCAATCTTTGTTTACAATACTGTGCAAATGATTTTGAAGCAACTATTTTTCATTGGTATGCTTGACTAAATTAAGTTTATAGTGAAGAGAGATTAAATCAATTAGATTAAATGGGAAGTAAGGATGATATTTATGTTGAACCCACTGATAACAGTAGAAATAACTGCTTTTTTTTTTTTTTTACCAATATAACTTTTATGTGTAATGACTGAAAATGCATTTCAGTTTGGAAATCACTTGGTCAACTTGAATTAGAGGTGACTCTGCTTTTTTACTATAGTAGATGTGGTGAAGGAGAATTGCACTTTTTTCAGCCAAAGCATATTTTTTGTGGTTTTGGATTATTCTTGTGATTTATTCTCTCTGGTAGTAAAGTGAACAAATAAGAAGACTGAGTGACATGAGTACCTTTTAAGAAAATAACTGCAAATTTAAAAATGCAATAAAAGAACCCAATAAATCAATTCAGCATACACATAACAAGCACTTCCAAAGTACAGAGACTGTCCTAGGTGCTAAGTAGACACCAAGATGAGTCATGCCTGATCTTTGCCCTTGCTGAGCACATATTCTGGAAAAGGAGCTATGACACATGCATAATTAACGATTAAATAATAAAGAATGATTAAGGTTCTTCAAGAGAAATAAAAGATGCTTGAGGGACCAAGAGAGGAGAGAGAATTTTTGGTTGGCAGATGGCATGGGTGATGTGGGTCAAGAAGTTTCTGTAACCCATGTGACGTTTGAGCTAAGTTTTAAAAAACTGATAAGATTTTGTTTGACAAGTGGGGATGAGGAGCAGGATTGTGAAATAGAGGGAAGAGCATAAGTAAAAGCACAGTGGTAGAAAAGTAAAATCATGCATAAGAATCAGCAAATGGTCTCGTTAGCCCAGCTTACTTTGCCAATATTGGATGTGGGAGAAGCTATATATTACATAGGATCAGGATATCACTATATTATTTATACAGTGTATTGGACTTTATTCTAAGTAACAGAGAGTCACCAAAGAAAATTTTAGGCATACAAGTGACAAAGTTAGAATTGTGCTTTAGAGAAATTACATTTAATGGACAAGGGCAAAACTAAAAGCTGGGAGAACAGTTATGGATTGCAATAGCAAGAAGATAAATAATAAGGGCTTTAGAGCCTTTGGCTAAAGCTGTGGCAAAATGGAAGAGATTTTTTGAAACCCAAGGGCAAGTGGCACATAGGAGGAAAACTAATACGTATTGAGATTTTATTTTATTCTAGATGCTTTATATATGAACTTCTGTAATTCTCACAAAAAATCCTAGGAGGTAATATTATCCTCCTTAACTGAGGCTGAGAGAGATTAAAAAACTTGCTAACTATGTGTGTCTGATTTGAAAGTGCATATCTTTCTACTATACCTTTCTGCCTTCTTGAGTAAAATTGCTAGCGGATTAATGTGGGAGAACAGGACAGAGAAATGAGTAAAAGATGACTCTGGCTTTGACCATGAGTGATTGAAAGGATGCGGTGTCACCAATAAAAATAAAATATCCTAGAGAAAGAACAGGTTTGGGAGGAGGATAGTCTGAAACACTTTAAGTTTAAATCAATTCAAAAGTATTGTCAATATTCATTGTACCTGATTTCTACCGCTTCACTATCTCTTGTTTACTCACTCAGATCAGCATTTCCTCCCTGCTATTCCACTAAAACTCCTCTTGTGAAGGTCACCAATGACCATCTCATTGTTAAATCCAATGGCCAATCCTCTACTCTCATCTTAAAGTATCAGCAGCATTTGACCCAACTATGCTCTCTCTCCTCCCTGATAATGTTTTGGGGATTTTGTTTTTGTTTTGGGGTTTTGCTTTTTTGCTCTCTAGGACTTGTGTTCTCTTGCTTTCTCTCCTATGTCACAAATAAACGTGTTAGTCTTCTTTGCTGATTTTTCCTCTTCTCCCCAAACTTATAATGTTGGAGTGACCCAGGGTTCAGCCCTCGGTCTTTTTGTCTTTTCCATCCATGCTCATCCTCTTGGTGATCTCATCCAGAGTCCTGGCTTTAAATAACCATCTATGTGTCACCAATGGTCACATTTATATTTCCATCCCAATCTCACTCTTGAATCCCAGACTCCTATAATCCAACATCTTTTCCAACATCTCCATTTGAACATCAAAAAGATATCTCAAGTTTAATGTGTCCAAATTGATCTCCTGATCCTCCCCATCAAACCTGTCTACCTGCAGCCTTCCCAATCTCATCTGATGGCAACTCCATCCTTCTAGTTACATCAGGAAATTCCGATGGCTCATCTTCAAAATATATCCACGAGCTGCACCTCTCTTCAATTCTACTTCTACTGTTCTGGTTTAAGCTACTACTGTCATGTGCTGCCCAGATACTATAATAGCTTTATAGCTGGTCTCTCAGTGCTGCCCTTACCACCCTATAGCCTGTTCTCAGCACATAGCCAGAATGATCCTTTAACCATGTAAAATAAACTATGCTATTCCTCTCTTCAAAATTCTCCAATAGCTCTCCGTTTCACTAGAGATAAAAGCCAAAGTCCTTACAAAGGCTGACAAGACCCTACACAATCTGATTTCTAATTTTCTCTCTGGCCTTCCCTCCTACCACTATTCCTTGAATAAACCTAACATACTTGTGCCTTAAGATCTTTGGCATGGCTATTTCTCTGCATAAAATGCATTTCTCCTGGATCTTTGAAGGTGAAGACCCTTATATTCTGTAAGACTTTTACAAGTATTTTCTTCTCAGCAAGGACAACTCTATAGAAAAAAAATGCAACAATCACTCCCATTGCCACTTCTGCCAACTGCATTTTTTAGTCCCTTTATCCTGTTCTATCTTCTCTTCTTTTTCATAGTGTTTCTCATATACGATCTAATTTTTTGTATTTTTTACATTTATGGTTTCTTGTCTGTCTTCTGCCACTAAAAGTAAGGTACATTAGGGTAACTTTGTTTTATTCACTGATGCATCTCAAGAGGCCAGAACATTCCATGGTACTCAGTAGGCAGTCAATGAATACCCACTCAATAAATGAGATGTTTAGCAAACAAAAGTTTAATTCAAGGAATATTTAGTGAATATATAGTATGTTCAAGATTCTGAGTTGACCTGGAGCTCAGGAAAAATGTTAGATATATTTGAAAGTCATTGGAATAATTTTAATAGCTGAAATTGTGGAAACGTATGTATTACCAAGGGGAAATTCATGAAGGCAAAGGAAAGCAACTACAGATGATTTTTGAGTGTAGGAGGGAAAAAGAAACACCAGCAAGGATGAAAGCTCAGAATCGTGAGCGTGAGCAACCACTTCACAGAAAGATGTTTTTTAGGAAGAAAGGGGGTGTTTAACTGTGTCAAGTACTGCAAAGAGTAAAGGAGGAAAAAAAACCATACACTGGTATCTGGATTTGGTAAGACTATATTTCAAAAGTTACTACGACCTTAAAAAGAACAGTTATTAAAGCCATTATTCATAAGAAGTTATATTATGTCCAATTATTAGATTATGGAATCAAGAAAAGATTTTAGTTGCTACACTAGTGAGAAAGCCAAACCTATATAAGAAACACTTTATCGTATGAGCAATGTTTATTAAATATTAAGCAATCCAAAAATTTCGAATATTTATACTTCATTGCAACTCTTCATTTGTTGGTTACTTGAGCATAGTAAAAGTAGGTAACAAACAGCATTTGAACTTGAAAAACCTGACTTTGTGTCTGGATTTGGCCATGACTGGCTTATGACTTTGGCACTGCACTTCAACTCTGAGTTGAACCTGGTGTCTTCAGGTCAACTATGGCTTGACCAGGACATTAGGAGTTACAGATACCCACTGTCACATTTGTAGAATAAAAATGTCAATACCTACCTTACTTATTTATGTCATTTATTCTTTTAGGGATCTCCTGAGTTGCTTTATAAAAGTGCTTTGCAAACTTTAAAGTACTATGTATTTGTGAGAAAATATCTACAGATTCTTTGTATTTAAGAGTCTGGGAACAGTGGCCTCAACCTTCAGTGTGCATAAGAATCACCTGGGGAGCTCAAATGGCATGTTCCAGAGTCACCTCCCCAGAAATTCCCAGTCAGTGATTTCAGAGGGAACTAGGAATCTATACCTGGAACAAGTCCCAAAGTGATTCTGTCGCACACAGTCTACATGTTACATGGCAGACAGTGGCAAGACTGGAACTATTGAGGAGGTTTAGGAAAGTTGGATAAAAGGGGGGTAGAAAAAGGTGGGCCATTTTCATTCCTGCCGATGGAGGCCTAGAGGTATGGGAAAGGGTGGGTTTATTCTGAGTGCCTGGGATTCCCTCTTGACCAGCACTGAAAAGGGGTGGTCTTTTTCTCCACACAGTCAAGAAAACTCTAGAAGCTCATTTTCTAACTGCAAGAGTTTGGTTAGAGAATGGACAGTTAATACCACTGATCATTTTTAAATCCAATGATGAAAAAAATTAATATAATGGGATACAGAATAGTTTTACATCAAAATGTTAGCCTCTCCCAGTCCTTGATGCCCAAATTACTTTGAAAATGGGTGATCAGTATGGAAAGAAGCACTTTTTCTTCCCTGCTGGGCACAAAGTTCATCTCTCTCCCAGGTCTCCCTCTGGCCGTATCTCATCAGTCTTTTGCTTCATAGGTGCCTGACACTTCGGTTCAAAAGGAGGTAGCCATCCTTGTCCTTCACTGATTTCACACCTTGACTTAGCAATAACTGCTCCTTTCACCTACAAAAATTCCCTGTCATTAAGGAATATCATGTTTTTAAGTGCAGGACAGTACTTTTCCCACAATTAATCTGGAACCATGTTATAGTTCTACTTAACAACACAAAGACAATGTTAATGGTTGTTAAAATAAAAACAATTACTTAAACAAACCCATGTGGAGTTAAAAATTAAGTTCACACTCCTTTGCACTGAAATATTACTGAACAAAAAAAAAAATTCCCAATAATTTTTAACTCCTGTGAAAACATCCTGATTTATTTACCATAAATCATCCAAATTTTTGAAATTCATTTCAAGGTAGGTAAATAAGTGTATATTTTTCTCAAAAGTATATAAATTCCACAAATTTTCACTCTAAGACCTTCAAGTTTTGCAGTTTAGTTTTTTACGTATCTGGTAGTTTTTCCTTGAGAAATAATTTTAAGAGTTGTATTGTATTTTTATTCTTCACTTTTTTTCTACCATACTATTATACCACTTCATGTCCATGTTTTATAATTGGAAACAGAAACTTTCCTATCTAAAGGAGCATGTACAGCATTTTCTTTTGCTAAAGATCTATACATGGTGACTCTACTTTTTAGAGCGTCATGAAAACATGTTCAAGTATATAAAATAAAATTAAACATGACAGGTAATACTTTTAATAGTGATAATCATCATTCTTTTCCCCTAACCTGTGTACCACAGTTGTGCTTTACCATGGACTGGTGGGAGTGGTTAAATACACAATGATACATCAAACAACGAAATACAGCGTTTTCATTAAAATCACAAATCTGTAAGCTATGCTAATATTGTAAATGGAAATATGTATACAAAACGGTGTTTATTTTAAAAGTAACTAAAATATAATTACATGCTGTTTAAATTTATTAGTTTATTTAGAGTCTGCTTTCTTCAAAAAAATATTTGGTCACTTTGAAGGATATGTAATATATAACATGATAATATAAATTAGAAGAAATTTGAAGAGTAAAAGGAAACCATAGATAATTATGGAAAACATTTACATCTAAGCTGACAAAGATCAGAAGTTAATTTGATGAAATAAAGTGTTATGCTCCTTGAGTTGTTTTTTCTGCAAATCAAGTGCATAATAAAATATTTTTCTCCCACAGTTCATGGAAAATCCCCCAAATAGCTTCATAAAGGAAGTTGTCTGAGACGGACCATGTGTTCTGAGCTCATAAGCCTAGTATTTCTGGGTACATCATTTGAACATTAGAAAACTAACGACATTGTTGTAAGCATAATCCTTTGGGTTCTGGTCCCTTCCTTTGGAATGTAAATTCCATCAATCTAATCAACAAACATGAGAACCCAACACATATAAGACATTATTCCCATCTTCCTTTCCATTAAAAAAAAAAAATGCCTGTAATAATGATCAGTGTCTGCTTCACACTTTGGGGATAATTATTCCCCCTTTGCTGAAACAAGCCTTTCCTAATTCTAACAAAGCACAGCCCATTTAGAAGTAAATTACAACTGCCTCAGCAAATCACATTAAGTGCTAAATTTATCTGAATAATCTAAAACAACTAACGGGAAATAAATGCTTCTTAGCTCTTAAGAACTAGGATTCTCCATACCTCAGCAAAGTATTTTTTTACCCAATGACAGTGTTCTAGAGGAGTGAGATTAAAATATATATCACTACAATCTTGGCATGTATTCTATACTAATTGCATTTTAGTCAAATTAAGTATAAAAAGAAAATGACTTAAAGCTTCTAACACATTTAACTGTCTACAAGATAACTAAGTCCCCCCTTAGGTTTGTTTCTTGCCTTTGATAAATTATCATAATTTTCCTTTAAGGAAGCCAGTTTGACTTCTGGCAGGCCTGAGGAGAGGACAAAGTCCTGTGAGAAAGTTTAGCATCTTCCATATAAGTCTTCTGACAACAGGGAAGTAACAAAGAAAGGAGAGCACCAGTGACTGAGGGTCCACACAACGACTTCAGAGAGCAAACCTAACAGGAAGGAGAGAATTGGCAGGGATGGCCCAGTTCAGCCAGAGGTCAACTGGCCTTGGGTAAAGTGGTCCAATTGGCCAGATGATATAACCCTTAACCAGGGTCCCTTGCAATTCCTTTCTGAATCACAAACACCTCAGGAGAATGACTCCAATGATACCAGTCTCGGGCATCTCCCTGAATACCAGCATGTTGACCATTTATATATAGCTCAGTTCCCTGAACTTTTTCAATTGTAGACTATCCCCCTTTTCCCCCTCTTTGTTTCCTTGTCTTGATTGTTTTCTTTTCTCTCCCTGACATCAGGATTAACTCCCATCCTTTTTATGAAATTTTAAATAGATGGTCTTCATTACTCTTAATGTAAAAATTGCTGTGAGAGATCTGTAGTTTAATTTCTAGCCTCCGTCTTAAAGACCAGGTTGAATTCATTATTATTGCTCCAAAGTTTACAATTTAAAAATTCTGTTAGACTTTAAACTCTAGGAGTCAGGGACCACGTCCATTTTGTTCACCATATATAGACATCACTTAGCAGAGTGCTGCTAGAATATGGTGGCTCAACATTTAGATTGTTGAATCAGGCTGCCTGGTTCAAATACTAAGTTTACCACTATGAGCTATATAATCTTTGGATGAGTTAGTAAACTTCTCCAGGGGTCAGTTTTCTCATGAACTAAATTGGGATAAGAAGGATAATAGTATCTATCTCAAAGAATTATTAGAAAGACTTACTGAAATAATTCATGAAAGCATGTATCATGTGTAATATAGCCTGTGACAAATATATAATAAATGTTTAATAAATATAAATACACATTGTATGTTGGCTATTGACTGAGTATTTAACAGCTTTTGAATCAGGTTATTTGGTTCTTTTTTTCTGTTGCAGATAAACTAGGTTGATATTGCAAATAAACCTCAAATTGTACTAATTGATTTATAACATATCCAAATTTGCATTATGTTGGATTTTGTACATATAGTTTACTTCTATATTCATTTATCTTTATTAAACTGAAGAAAACAGAATACTGATACGAGCTACTCTTTATTGGTTACATTTTGGTATTTTTTATGGTTTCCTAGTACATGATGTATCAGGAAGAGAAAGTTTAAACTCATGACATTGATTCATGAGTCCTTTACTTTGAGTATCTTTCTATTTCTTTGGGACTGTTTTAAGTATTCATTTATGAAAAATGTCTTTCTCCTCTGAATAAAATTGAATTCACATTTTGAATTGTTTTTAAGCAAAAAATATTACATATTAAGGGTTCTCTTTTTCTCCTCTCCCCTCCCCCTACTTGTTTTAATATACCTCTGTGAGAAACTACCCTGTAAGTAGTGAGCAGAGGCCTTGGAGAGAGAGCTTCATTCTATGTACTAATTTTTAAAAATGTTTTCTGAATTGCTTCAGTATTTGTTGCAACAAAAACTAATCTTCACTATATTTTCTATATTTAAAAAAATTAAAAGATTCTCATAAAGAAAATAACAAATGTTTATATTGTTGCCAAAAAACTAGATACTGAGGCATTCTTTGTTCTATTTTTGACTATCTTTCCAGTTATTATTACTCTTTCATTTTTATAGTCTTCTCTACCTCACATTTTAAATACAGAACTTAAAGAAACGGGGGTTAAATTTAAATAAATTCTTATTTTGAATCTTTTGGAAAAAGAGATGATAGAACAGTAAGGACTCTCAGAATTGAGCCGACATTAAAATGCAGTCATGTCTTGTTTGGGCACCACAGTCCTAGAAGGATGCTCGCTCTCCCTTGCTCTCCAGTGTTGGGCATATAAATATCAACCTTCCTGGCCCTGGTTTTTGCTTGTTTTTGTTTCCTTGGTAAGAAGAGGTTGAATTAGCAAGCTCCAAGTTTCCCTGCAGATACAAAATTTGTCTTCAATTGAACACATGCTAAAAAATACAGCTGTCATATTGCTGTGGCACTTATAAGAAATTATAAGAAATGCAGAGAGTAATACAATGAAATATGCTTTAATCAGTCCTCTTCCTTTTGGAAAAGAAATGTACTTCCTTGAAATAAACATTCTTTCCCTCTATATTGGATAATTATTTAAATATATTTGTTAAATTATTGATATTTTAAAACTTAATTATGAGCATTTAATAACAATTTTTATCCATTAGAATTAGAATTTTATAATATATTAAATTTCAAACCAGTATCTGTTATTTTCTCATAAAGCAAAATAGAAAATTTTGTTATGCAAAGCACTGCACACTGAAATGTTTTTATCACCATCCTAGCTCATGCTTTTCTCTTTCCTATTAGTGCAGAGCGATGCCCTTGCATTGTCTATTATTGCCTGTGGGGAAGAGAAATGTCCAAAGGGACAGCTCACTCAAGGAATAGTTGCCCTCCCCGCTCCCCCAGATAAGGATGAGGTGGGAAAAGATGAGAAACAAAGCTATTTGGTATCACTACCCCAAGTACCAAACCATCCTGTTCTTCCCTGACTGTGAAATGGGCAGCCTCCCTTTTCACCCAAAATGTGAGAAAGTTGCTCATTCATTTCAAAAAAGCATTTGACTAAACTGGGATTCCTTTTATTATAAAAGATGTAAAATGTGCATAATAAACATTCTATTCACTTGAACATGAAAGTCTTCCGGACCACAGGGTGTGTTCTGTTTAAACAGCAGCAGGATTTTTTATCCTTGAGATTCTATACAATGGTGTTTCCACTTTTATCATTTCACTCCTCATTTCAAGGTCTTAACCAGAATTGAGGTAACCATTAAATGTCCCCCACCCCCACCCTTGAGTACCCAAAGTAAGAACAAAGAGAGGAAATTGTATCAGGAAACCTGGGTCCTCATCTTAATTCTTGAAACAACCATCTGTGTGGTCATCAGCAAGTCACTTAAACTCTCTGTGCCTCAATTTCCATATCTGCAAAATGAAAGAATTGAACTTGATTCTAAGTGCTACCTCTCTAGCTATAAAAATCCATAGCGTTAAAAGAATTTTTAACAGCCAATTCAGTGAAACAAGTTCATTCACAGATTCATTTAAGTCAACCTCTGGTTTTGATACTAGGAAGAATTTATCTAATCAAGTTGGTTGTGTAAGAGTATGGGGAGACCTAAGAGAAAAGGAAAAATTCAGTGATTGTATTTAATTGCAAGAAAGTATGTTTATCCTGGGACCTAGAACTAATTGAGATGGGCAGGATGCACTGATTATTGATCCTTCTCTATTACTGACAGTAGGTTTGAGTGCTGAACACTGCCAAGGTCAGATCCCATCACTGACCCTATGATAGCTTATATAGGTTAGAAGATTAGGCTCAAAACTTCAGTCTGGAAGGCTCCAACCTTGTGGCCCCTGATACTGCATCATTTCGAGCCTTACCACTATTGAGCTCACTGAGCAGTATCTACAGGTTATTTCAATAACTTAATAGAGTTCCCCAGTTCAAACATAAACATCCCAAAGTGAGATTGTATTCAGTGTTTTCTTTGGCACATATGAATTTATAGACCTTATTCAGAAAACGTTTTGATGAAGAGAGGAAAGCAGTACTGTACCATCAGGGGTTAAAAACTGAGTAACCAAGAGGGTGGAACCAAAGGCAAACTGGCCCAGAACACAGATTTTCCGTTGGTAACAAACCTACCTGGGTACCATGGTGGTCTCTGGTTACTACTCTGCAAAGGATAAGAATAGCCTAACCTGTCTCGAAGAATGGTAAAGAAAGTTTAACCAAAGAAAATTTATGATATGTCTGGCCAAAAAAATAGAGAAGCTAAAATCTCATTATCTATTACCACAGGGTGAAGGGAGGGAATTTACCAAATAACTCTCATTTAAATTCCAATACATCTGTTGGTTTTAATAATTTTGAGTGTAATCTTTCTAAGCTTGTTAATAATAAGGTGACCATATAATTCATCAACCAAATGGGGATGCTTTCAAGAGTAAAAGGCAATATTATTTCTAATGTGCCTGGACAACTTGTCTAAACCAGTACTATCCCAGAAAATCCAGATGTATGGTCATCCACAGTAACTTCCCATGTTCTCGGGCAGCATATTCTATATACAAAAACTTTTCCACTTTGATCCAAGTCATGAACATTACTTTCACTCTACTGAAATGTAGTGATGCATCTGGATTTAGTGTTCTCTACCACTACACCAGGGGACCTCATATACTGTAGTGGGCATTGGAATCTCTGGAGGGCTTGTGAGATTGCTGAGCCCCACCCTCAGAGTTTTTGATTCAGTAGGTCTGGGGTGTGGCCTGCATATTCATATTTCTAAATTTCCAACTGATCCTGACGCTGCTGGTTTAGGGACCACACTTTGAGAAGGACACACTCTACTTAGTGGAGATCTCAGACAGTTGGGCCTTTCTTCGTTCTTGTGTCCGCATTTTGTAGTCATACAGCATCAGGTCTCAACTGTCCCTCTCCCCACTCTTTTGGTAGGCTATCAGTATATCTCCCTGACAATCTTAGTTTTCTAATTCTTTTAATTCCTTCTAAGGTGCTTCTTCTAATTTCCTGTTGAGTAGGAAAATAAACATGCAAACTTATTAGAACGCTCTTTAAAATAAGTACATAAACAGGCTTGTTATTCATTTCTTCATTCGATCTACATATAGTTGCATTTTCCTCTGGGCTATCGGTCAGAGGCCTGAGTTGTACCTATCTTGACTACTGGCATACCTTGCTTGCTTTATTTTCTATTCCCAGCTGGCTTTCAAAGAAGTATTTTTCCACATAAATGTGGGAGAAGGGAAAACTTATCATCACTTGGAAACATGTAATTTAAAAGATTTCTATTAAATTTTTCAAAGGGTTAGATACATTGCTATAAAGACCTTGCTACATAACATTTCTTTAGAGAGAGAATAACATTCACTTTTGACAAAGGTATTTTTGGTAAAAATCTTTAAAAAGATGACCCTAATTCAAAATGTCCAACCATTAAAAACTCTTCTCTTATGAAATTATCACCCACTCAATACTGTCAACAAGTCACCCCCATCCTGTTGGTCCATCTACGTATATTGATACAGTGTCACTTAATATTTGATTGAGACATAGGGATTCTGCTAGAAATAAAATGGAACAAATTCGGCTTTAAGGTAGCCCTTTCTCATAAATAGTAAATCCACTTTTGGCTACTAAATCTACTGAGAATTGTGTGGCTTTTAAGCTATGATTATTTCTTATTTCATTGCCCTCCAATAGAAATTCCTTGACACTAAGAAGTTCTAATAAAAATCAACTTTGGAGCAGTTTGTAAAAGAACTCTCACAAGCTGAGAGAGGAACGAGAGTCCCCAGTGTGTCCACTCCAGCCTGGAACTTCAAGACATGAGAAGCATGAAGGAATCACCTGGCATCCTGTACTAATGCTGTCAGCACGGCGCAGGGCAGTGAGCGACCAGGAAGGAACCCGGTTTTGGGCTCAGGCAAAACTGGCTTCAAGATACTTACACTACTGTGATCAAAAAGCTCCAAGACGTGTACTTTCTGAGATTAGCCCTTCTCTTACTATTTAAATAAAATGACTGATACTCTGAGAGAGGTCCAGAACCTCCCCAATATTTCTGAGGATTTTAGGAGGAGGGAACTCATGTCTTCATTCTTCCCTGTTCTAAATTCTTGCCTGAAGTTGGATTCTCAATTCCCACTCAGATCTTTCCTCCTGAACAGCTCTCCTTTCTTTTTCTCGCTTAGCCCTAAATTGGCCACATGACCAAAGTGCTATCAACACAAGACTACTTAAGTGTAACAAGGTTTCACTAAGTTTTGATTGCAACCAAGAATAATCCAACACAGGGCAAAAAAAAAAAAAAACACAAAAAACAAAAAAACAAAAAAAAACAAAAAAAAACAGCTTTGAATTCAATGCAGATCTCACTGTCCCTAAAAATGCTTTGCATCTCCAATTAGATGGTCCTTTTCTTCCTCAGGTTGACTTACCGCTGGGGGCCTGGCCACACCTGGTCACCATGCACTCTGCTTTTTCTCATCATGCCTCTGCCTTCCAGAAATCCTGTCCTCCTCTCCAGTCACTAGTGCACAAGCTAAAAATTTTGGGTACATTATGCAGAGCCATTCAGTTTCTCAAATTTCATCCTAGATTGGTTGTTGGTTCTTTTATGTAACCCAAAACAAGCTCTCTTTCCCTGAAATGAATTATATTGCTATCTTGGAATGTTAATGCAATGACTATAGTCATCTTTTTGAATAGCATTTTCTTCTGTTCCACAACAGTAGTCATATGAAAGTGTTCAAGCCAATTAATTTTTCTGACCCTCCATTTACTCGCCTACTTCATTTGGTTGTTATGAAGATTATGTGTAAAAATCCAGCCTAACACTTGCCAAACAGTAGCTGTTAATATTATTAATCATACGAATTTCCATTGGAAAGGGTAATTAATAACAGCACCACTTGAGTAGTGTTAGCCCACACCCCCAGCCAGTGGCTGGACGTGCCAGGCTGAAGCTGAGGGTACCACACTCCGGCACGAGACTCTGTGTTTCCTGATTCCCCTGGATGCCACATTTTCTGGCAAATATGTATATAGTTAAAATATTAGGCAAATCATCACATCCAAGAGCTAAAAATATCACCTCCTCCTCCCAATAGCAAGGGATGGTGTTCTATCTTGCTTATGTTGTTTATTTCTTTCTCTCAGAGAGGAGAACTGAGCTGGACAGAGGCCCAGCTATGTGCTACACGCTTCTGCAATCCACTGCCTGCCATCATATATCTGCTCTGAGAATAAACTGCAGTCACAGTTTTACAAGGATTTTAATTTACCAGTGAAACAAAAGTCGGACTACAGATAATCTGAAAATCATTTCAACTGACAGATGAGCTAATGTCAGTTAATGTCAATCAAGGCAAATGCCAGGAGGTGGATTTGAATCAGTTCTCATCAGCCTGTTCTTTGTTCCCACATAAAACTCATCTCAAAATGACCCAAGGATTTCTCTGTGCAAAGATGTCACTCTCTCCCTCCTCCTCCCCCCTCCTTATCTCACTCTCTCTTTTCATATCTTTTTTATACCTTCCGGAATGATTCCTACTCTTATACACCTTTCCCTGAATCATAACTCAAGCACTCAGTCAAAGGGAGGTGGCCTAAATACTTTCGGATTGGTGGCACATATCCTGTGCATCAGCTGTGTGCCAGACTTTCTGCTGTGTGCTTTACAACATAATCACTTATAGGCATAATCTTATTTTCCAAGAACACAGTGCGATAGATAATATGCCCATTTTAAAGACATAAAATTGATACTCAGGGAAGGTAAGGTACTTGCACATGGTCCAGGTCTATCAGATGTCAAGTCTTATGTTTTTTGCCACAACATCCTTCCCATGTGAGAACACCAATGCACATCAGCTCGAAGGAGATTTCTACTTAGACTCAAAGAATCCTATGGTTCTTAGAGTAGAACCATTCAGTCTATAGTATTTCCAAATAATGTTCATCTCTACCAAACTGGAGACAGTGCTGCACTCCTGTGGGATGCAGGAACAGTTCCCCATTTTGGGCTAATCTATAAATTATAAAGCGTTATCTGGTAATGCATGAGCAGTTGATATGCTTAGAGCCCTAGAAACCATCTCCACAGTGGAGTAATCATTCTCAACCTTTGTTCTTTTCAGTTCAGCCTACATTGTGGTGCCCTTTACTGTTTTAATTCTCAACTCCTATTATGGCATTTCTTTCCTGAAAAAACTACGTTTCACCCTCTAAAGGGAGCTCTGCTTAGCATTCAAGGGTCTGTACAATCTGGACCCAATGTAATGTTTCAGCTTTATCTTCCGCAGACCTCACACCCTTCAGTTGAGTGAAACCACTCAAGGTGCTGCTCACATGACCTGAGCCTCTAGTTCACAGTGGACAGGAGAGTAAAGTTTATCTGCAATTAAAAATAACAGAAATTTACCACAATGAGGTACCACTTCATACCTACTAGCATAGCTATAGTCAACAAAGTAGAAAATAACAAGTATTTACTAGGATATAAACTGAGAATGTAAAATGGTATAGCCACTGTGGAAACAGTTTGGTGGTTTCTCAAATAGGTTAAACATAGAGCTACCATATGATTTGGCAATTTCAGTCCTAAATATACATACAAAAGAATTGGGGGAAAAAAGGACTTGAACAGACATCTGTACACCAGTGGTCATAGCAGCATTACTCCACAATAGCCAAAAAGTGGGAACAACCAAAGGTCCATCAACAGATGAGTGGATAAACATAAGAATTAAATTTTTATATATGCTACAACATGGATAGACTTTGAAAATATTACACTTATTGAAGTAAGCCAGACACAAAAGGCTGTATATTTTATGACTTAATTTATATGAAATATTCATAATAGGCAAATCCATAGAGACAGATAGCAGATTGGTGGTTGCCAGGAGCTGGGGTGAAGGGTGACTCCTTAATGGGGATCGAGTTTCCTTTTGATATGATGAAAATGTTATGGAACTAGACAGTGTTCGTGGTCGTGCTGTACTAAATGTACACTGTAAATGTACAAATTGCCACTGAATTGTATACTTTAAAATGGTTAAAATGATAAATTACATGTTATGTGTATTTTATCAATAAAAAATTTAAAGGTCTACAGAAATGACTTATAAAAACTGATGTTTATTCAGTAACTCATTTATTCAAGGATGCTTGCCTCGAGGAGAAATGGAGTTCAAGCCTAATGCCATTAATGTTTGTTTAAAACTGATTTTAAAAGTACCCTCAACTCATGTCGAAGAATTGAGTCCTTTTTTGTTATTCAAGTTCTAGGCATAACAATTGACATAGTATGTGGTTAATATGTAGTATTAATATTTTGAGAAATTTATCAAATTGGTCAAGTTATACTAGATTCAAGTCAATTTAAGAATAATCATCCATAAAAATATCCAGTATTTCAAAATTTTTATACTTGTATTCCTGAGAAGCTCCATGAGAGTGAATCTGGAGCCCAGTCTTACCACTAATAGTTGCATTTCAGACATTTATCCATTGCCATTAATTACCTATTAATCTTTTAATCAGTAGTAATGAATTACAAATACTTTGCAATCTATGCCAACCCAAAGGAAGGACAGTCTTGGTAAATTCTCTTTTCAGTAACTGGTAAACAACTATAAAAATTATTTGGCATATCAAATTCAACACAAGAGTTAGTTTCTATAAAAAATGGATTTTCTTTACAAACAACTTGGGACAAATATAATCAAAGAGAAAATATGTGTTCCTCCCAACATTTAGGGCAATGTTCTGCATAAAATTTGCAGAAATTACAGCTTCAGACATTGAACAAGAAACATATTATTCCTGGAGTCATTACGGACAATCAGTTGGAACAGAGAAGCCAGGAAAAACATTGTACAATTTTTAATGCTTGGCACTCTTTCACTTTTGCTGTTCTTAGGGTCATTGCCTTTGAACACCAATTCTGAGTCTAGGACCTTTCAAAGTTATTCACTCAAATGTTTTTATCTGAAGACTTGGTGCTAGGCAAGATAGAGCATATATTGCATGGCAGAAATAGCAGTGACCTTTGAAGCTAGAAGATTCAGATTAAAATCCCTCTTTGATTCTTTCTAGCTGGAGAAATGAGTCCCCTTGACCTTGGTCCTGCATGTTCCCCATTTGTAAACTGAAAACGATAAAATAATATGTCCTATCTGCTGCATGAGGTTGTTCTAAAGATTAAAATGAGATGGTGATTATGAAAGTAAATTGTAAGAGGCAGTGTCGAAAATAGTGATGACAATGATGACGGTGTTGATGAAGAAGGCAACATCACAGCCCCTGAGCTCATGGAAATGATAGTCTATTAGGACACTTACTAAGGGACACAGATTCTGCTCATCCTGTCCTCACTTATGGCTGAGAAGTTTTACTTCTCAAAAAAAAAAAAAGGTAACTTACTGAAGAAAAAGTAGGCTAAAGTTTACCGTGTGACTAGTAATAACAAAGAATTAAAACACAGAAGCTGAAATCTTTATTTACATTCCCATTTCATTCTAGCCGATTCTACTAAAAATATATCTTCTGTTCTTTCAGTTAATAATAATCTGAAACTTCCTCTTTATTGTTCCGAATAATTTTTTCATGTACCACCTACATAAAAAATTTTACAAAAGCTGAAGTTCAAAAATAAAAAATTAATCTTATGTATTTTTTGATGTTACAACCCATCCACTGTAGGTTTGAAATTCTACCTTTCAAGTTAATACATAGTATAGTCTTGCTTGAAGGCACTAAAATTATGCAGTTCCTTTGACCCTGATGTTCTTTATAGAAATTGATTCTAACGCAACATTTGTGGATGTTTATAAGGATTTAGTTGTAAAACTTACAACATGCTGTTGCAATATCAGAAAATTGAAAATATTTGGCAGGTGAGGAGTCATATGCCTATGGTGTTCTGGAATCTGAGAGAACTCTTTTTCTTTACACTCTTCTGCATTACCTTCAATAAGCATCTATTGATTTTATCATAATACAACATAAATTAAGGGTCATTTTGATTACTATTAATGAATTCAACAAATGCATTTATTTCATTCCTTCCTGAAACCCCACTAAAATGACAGTAAAGGGACTATTTTAAGGCATAAACCTAAAGAACAAAGAATAAAAAAAGAAATGACAATAGCCACAAACTTTGGAAAGCTGGAATGCATATGGATCATTGATAAACTTAGACTAAAGGAAGCTGAATCCTAAATAGGTAGTGAAGAAAGCCAAAAAATAACCAGATTTACATTACGGAATCTCCCAAAGGCTCAGAAATTCATAGCACTGACACCTCTGGAAGAGACGAAAGGGACCCTAACAGAAAGACTGCCGGAAAGTCTGCTTAAGAAGTAAGGGCTCCTGGTCCTTTTTCCCCCAACCCTATACAGGACAGCTTCACTTCCTCCCATATGCCAGTAGAAGGCAACACAGAACCCACTCAGCAAATGGAAAGTGACCAGGACCCAATGACGTGGAGAAAGAAGAGGTCCTGAAGACATGGACACTAGACTCTAAGTTCCATGAGGGCACAGAGTGCTACCAGTGTTGACAAAAATTTGTGTCGCCTGTGCCTCTAAAAATGTCTGACATATTGGAAGCACTTGGTAAATATTTGAGCCCAAGAAACGGAATTATCCCTAGGGTTTTCAATCACATGGACCAATAAATTTCTTTGTATGGCTAAGCCATTTGGAGTCAAGTTTCAGTCATTTCCAACTAAGGTCATAACTAATATCACCCTGCTAAATCAATCTGCCATTCCTAAAAATCCACCCCCCCCTAAAAATATATATATTCCTTAGCTACTTCTTTCCTAGAAAAGCCTGTGCTCATAAAGTCACACAATATCCACCTGCCCTTGTAATAGGTGAAGTAAGTCAAAGTGCAGTTGTCTGTGACTTGAATTAGAAATCATAGCTCTTTATTACCTGGTCATTACTTACAACTAATCCAACCATTAGCTCTCTTTATACCCTCTTCCTTTATGGTTATTGAATCACCGGGCAAGATGAACAGAAAGTTGATCTTATTCTAAAATTATTGCCAACAATAGGGAGGGAGTAGAGACCATGTCTGGATGCCTAGCTCAGTATAGACAAAAGGCTGGAGAGTTCTTAAGAGCCAGATAAGGGATCATAGGACACCTGTGTTTGTTCATTGGCCTTACCCAAATGAAAAGTAAATGTTCACATATCTTCATGACAGGATGTAATCTTACAAGGAGCTGAGAAAGTTAGGCTCCTACACTCCTACGACTGGCAGAAAAGGGCTCTATGGACTTCACTGATTACATTACAGTGGAAAGGCTCCCAGGTCCTCAAGAAAGATATTCCTGTGCTATAAAACTGGCAAGAGTCTTTTTAAGAGATTTACTTCTCAAAGGGGCAGAGAAGGGATTTACAATGACCAGGTTTCTAAAGTAAATGATCTAGGAAAAGGGAGGTCAGGGGCCTAGAGTCAGGAAAAGGTCTAACATTTAGTCAAGCTGGAGGAAACTTCAAAGCCACTTTGGTCAAGACCTATGGGAAAATGGCAGAAATTGATTTTTTTACAATTTATGAAACATCTGTCAAAGTTTTCTAGTTTTGCTGGATTTCCTAAGAGGAATAATAAAAACAAACCTGAATTTTATTTATTCAGAAAAAAAGTTCTGAAGAGAGTTAACCTCATGTCCAGCAAAAGAACTTATGTTCCCCCATCTGGTGCCTATTAGTCTTCTTGGGACACAGTGAAAACTGTACTGAGTATATAACCCCTTATCCACACGATCTCCCACAGAAATTACCCATGAGTTCAAACACTGGTTGCTATGCAACCTGAATGCAACAATTTTGGGGTGTTTGGAAAGTGTCTGTAATGGAAATCAAATAAAGCTCTTTTACTGAATGAAACTCCCTCAGTAGGGGAAGGGGAAGGGGGAGGCTAATGAAATGTAAAAGCCATATTTAAGAGGAAATAGAATTAAGAAGTTGTAGGAAAATCTCTCTTTTCCCAAGCTATGAAGCCCCTCCTGGTTTTCCTTCCCTCCCTATCAGACCCCTTGATCAATCAACTCAATGTTATCTTCCAGCTTCCTTAAGTGACTTACCTCTTTGTCCTTGTACCTTAATCCTATCCTAGGAATCCCTAAACTTGTATTAATTCAACAATTTACTTTCTCTACCAACCATTGTTGTTGCAAAGCCGAATACTATTGGAGAAATCTCAGAAAATCTGCTAGCAGTATTACATACATAAAGTTCCTGCAGATATAATAATGCCCTCCACAAAGGTGTTCATATCCCAACCCTCAGAATCTGAGAATATATGATCTTATATGGCAAAATAAACTTTACACGTGTGATTGAGTTAAGGTTCTTAAAATTGGGAGCTTATCCTGAATTATCCAAGTGGTCCCAAGGGTCAAAGTCAAAAGGCAAGATGTGACAACAGAAGAAGAGAGATGGAGTGATGTGCTTTGAAGATGAAGGGCCATGAGTCAAACAATGCAGGTGTTTACTAGTAGCTGGAAAAGGCAAGAAGAAAATTCTCTCCTAGATCCTCCAGAGGAAATACAGCCCTGCCAATACTTTGTTCCTAAGCTTATAAGATTAATTTCAGATTTCTGACCTCCAGCACTTTAATAAATATGTGGCTCTTCCTGTTGACTCCCAAAGATGGCAGAGGGTTAGGTCCTGCAACTGAATGACTGATGCCATCTCTTGGCCATTCAGTGGCCATGATGATCAAGCAGGTACAGCTGGGCCAGAAGGTAGTGGTCGTGTGCTATATGGGCATCAACATTTCTGGCAATTTCTGCAAAAGCAGGGTTAGACTAATCAAAGTGGGCCGTCCCACAAGAGAAAGTGAGGCCAGGCTGCCCTGGACTACCTCAGGGTATTTGATGGGATCCTGTCACACTGTGACAGGAAAAAGCAGGTGGTGCTTCCTGCTGCCCTCAAGGTTGAAGTACCAGGCAGTGACACCCACCCTAGAGAAGAAGAAGGGCAAGATCCATTACTGCAAAGAAAAACAGTTCATGAGGCTATGGAAACAGACCAAAAAGAACATGGAGAAGAAAAATGACAAATACACCGAGGTCCTCAAGACTCATGAACTTTTGGACTAAGCCCAGGAGTTCACTTGGCTTGACATGTCCTTCCACAGTAAAGTAGAAAAAATAAAGATGGGTATGTGCCATGAAATCATAGCAGAGTTATGGAGAGAATAAATCAGTAAGGAGAAATGCACTGTACAGGCTAGGTCAGAGTGCTAGGGAAGCCCACAGGGAAAGGATTCAGTCCAGCCAAACCAGAAGGTACAGAGTCAGGTCCTCTACAACTCAGTTGTGCACAATTTCTCTTGCTCAGATGAACAGGCCACACTCACAGCAGAACACAGGTGCCCCAGCCTTTCCATTCAGTTGTGAGGGCTCCATCCCTCCACTTAATGGACTAGAAAGAAAAAAGTAAATGCTTAGATACCTACAATAAACCAACATTCCTAAGTAACTGAGGTAACATTACCAAGCTATTTCAAATGATATTTTTCTTAAGATGCATTCACTTTGAACCATACGTAACAAATCTGCAAACCAGGTTTTCCAAAATGATAAAAGCTAATGTTACTGCTCACCATTAGTAGGGTAAAATTGTTCAGAGCATGACCTTTGGAATAAGACTGCATAGTATTCAGAATTGTGCTTTCTCCCCCTCCCCCCCTCCACCCCTAAAAAGAAAAATCCATTTCTTAACGCTGGAAACTGAAGATATTCTCTTACATGGCAAAGGAATATTAAAGTTGCAGATGAAATTAAGATTGCTCACCAGCTGACCTTAAAATAGGGAGAGCATCCTGGATTACACAGGTGAGCAATGTTATCGCAATGTCCCTTAAAAGTATCCTAGGGAGGCAGAAGAGGAGGTGCGAGTGATGCAATATGAGAAGGATTCAACTTGCCTTTAGCAGCTTTTGAATTTGGAAGGAGGGGACCAGGAGTCAGGAAATGCAGGACAGCCTCTAAAAGCTGGAAAGGGCAAGGAAACAGATTCTCCCTAGAGACTCCAGAAAAGAATGCATGAACCTTGATCTTAGTCCGGTGAGACCTTTGTCAGATGTGTGAAACACAAAATAATAAATCTGTGTTAAGCTGCTAAATTTGTGACAATGTGTTATGGCAGCAATAGAAAACTACGTGGTCCAAATTTTGACTATCATTTAGCACCTGTGAGAGCTTGAGAACATTATTTAACTTTTCTATTTCTGTTTATCTGTAAAAGAAATTAATAATACTATTGACTTGAAGATGAAATAAAATATGCATATAAAATTTAGAACAATTCCAGACACACAGTAAATGCTCAATAAATGTTAAATGTTGCTATTGTCATTTTATTATTGTTTAGTATTTACCTTCCTCTCTGATATTTATCATGAGATTTTACCTGAGAGCCATACTTCAAATTTATGTTTTTCCTGTATCCATTTAAATAGCGCAAGAAAAATTCCCTGCTAATTTTTTAATAGCATTGAAGTCCTGAAAGTGCCTGGAGGGTACCTTCATAGGATGTTTTGTTTTTAGCTTTGAACATCTAACTCATCTTGCTTGTATCTAACTTGCTAGAATAAGCTGCACTACATCATTTTAAAAAAGAACTTTCTTACTTCTTGAGGACTTAATTATAGTGCCGCTGGCTGGTGAGTTTGCATTTTAAACCAAGACCTTGAAATAAACACAGTCATTTCTGTTCTTGTTACAACTGGCTGAAAGTGCACTTTCTGATTAGCTTGTCGGCTGAGTGCACCATGACAATGGGGTAAAATTAGCCACACTTGCCAATGACCTAATACTCATTACATTAGATTTTGGCCATTTCTAAGTTGTTGGTTTTTTTTTTTTTTTCAAATATATCATGTTTGATATACTTGGCGTGTTTACAGTGCATCCAGACACTTTATGTGAAAAATATAAAAAGTGTTTGCAGTATATGGTTAATTTAAATAATTTGTATGTTCACAAAGTTTTGTTAGACACATAAAAATAAAGTTAATTTATTGTTAATACATTCTAGAGTCCTCTAAGAGATCCCAATCCTAAGCAACATTTATCTTCATGGCTACAAAGTGTAAAAAAGAGTTGGTCTTGCAATAGTCCAACCCTCATACCCTTAACGATTATTAATAATAGAAATATCTTTTATTGTGATTGACAACGATATACATTTGAAAGTGTAAAAGAGCACTGTTCAAAAAAGAGGCCTCACTGATGCACCACATCTTCGCTAGTTTCAGTGACTGGCGAAAGAGCAGATTGAGCTTCCTCGTTTGCCATTTACTCATTCATTTATTCATTCTTTTAATAAATGTTCATTAGGCTTGTATGATTAATGTCCCATGAATGATAAAACTCTCTCAAAACTAAATCATGTGTCATTTAAGAATATACACACATGTGGTCTGATTTTAAAACTCACAAAATTCAGAATAGCGCTGCCTCTAGGAGAGGTAGGGAGATGGAATGAGCGAGAAATGTGCAGGGAACCACGATGGTGTGGGTGGTGCTGGAGGTCTGGGTTCGGTGGTAGGTCCTCAGATGTTGGTTCTATCACTACGTTTTATAACATACGTATACTTCATTATATTCTTTTCATGTGCCCATGAAAATGATCGACCAATTTATGCCTTAATTGCTTGTAGTCTTGTATGGTCTCCAGAACTTGACTATTTCTTATATCTTGCGCTGTAACCATAGCCTCTCACCCCTCCATTTTTAGGATTCTATCACCTCTTTTTAGAGGGGAAGGGGGAAGACTATTTGCCTAATTTTTAAACATCCTTGATTAAAGAGTATTATGAACTCACATGCAATTGCTTATCCTGATTCAAAGGCCTGAGAATTATCACTGTCTCATAAGAAGGGCTATGAGTATACGTGCTTGTTTCCTATTTCCTGCTACTGGAACTCAAGGTAGGTCAGCTACAGGCACACCTCATGTCTAATACAGTGCAAAATAGTCAAAAGGCATGTTTCCAGAACCAGTTCTACTACTAACTCTTTGTGTGACCTTATGCATGTAACCAAATACTCTGTATTTTATTTTTGAACTTATCAATGTCAAAAGGCTTACATATATACCCTCTCTCCATGGGCCTATAAAATATAATTACAAATAGGAAAGCCTTTTGGAAGCTGAAGTGCTATACTGAAGTTGAATACTATTCTAGGTATTCTTGTTATAAGCATAGGAATCTAATGAGCATTGGTAAAGGAATTTGTGCTTATAATTCAACACAAATAATAAGGTACAAGAGCACAGTGTAGCAGAACATAGGTAGATTTATAGCCAGATAAGTCTGGGTTGACACCTTGGCTCTGTTTTTTTATTACCTGTGTCATCTTTGTCAAATAAGTTTGTTAAGGTATGATAGTAAATCCTACTATCCTCTGCTGATGGGGACGGAAACTGGTACAACAGCTGAAGAGAGATATGTGGCAACAGCTTTCACATAAAATAGACATATGAGCAATTCCACTTCAAGAAATTTATCACGTAGCTCACACAACTATGAAATAACAGTATATGTATGGTTGTTCATTGTGGGGTTATAATTATGTAGGTCTAGAAATAACCTAAATACATGAAAATAATGAACTGGTTCAAAAAATTTACATCTGTACAACAGAAAATTATAAAGCGATAAAAAAAATGAAGTTCTTTATGGAACAATCATATAGTATTTTCTTCAAGATAACTTATTCAGTTATTTTGTACCAAAGTACAAAAAAATATATAATATTCCACCATTTGTGTGCTTTATTAGTTTTAATGTGTATGAAATATTTCTGTAAGGACACATAAGATGGTATCTCTTTGGTGATCTTTGAAGGAGGGAAACTGGGAGACTGGAGGACAGAGGTGACAGGGAGACTCCCTTTGTACCTTTCAAATTTTGAACCATTAGACATATCACCTATTTGATAAAGGATGAATGGATAGATGGATGGATAAATGGATTATGATATCTGGCATAAAATAAGTGTTGAAAAACTCTTAGCTTTGATACTTCCTCCCTGCCTAAATTATTTTCAAATTAAATGTATAAATTTTAATCCTTTACTTATTTCCCCAAATTCAAATATTCAGTTTCAGTTTAAATAAATAGTAGATCTGCCAATTTTTTAAAAATGCCTATTTCCCTATGGCATCAGTTGCAGAACATGGACTAGAATCCTGTATCTTTCAGCAGACTTTGATTCTTTAAAGAGGGGGTGGGAACCGTTTCAAACCCAAAGTGAACTCAAAGGCATTAGAAATGAGAGAAAGCTCGAGACATCTCTGTACCTCCCAAAAGGCGACAAGGTGAACTCTGCCTGCAAAGCCCGAGCCACGCCATCGTTTGAATTTAGCTCCTCTCCCACCTGACCTTTACAGCCACCTTTGAACAGCAGAAAGAAACTCCCAGATTGAGGAGCCAACAAGCAAAAAAAAATATTCCAGGAAAGAGAAGAGACAAACAATGCTACAAATTCAATAATCTAAGTAGTTGGGAGGATAAAGAGAATAATTTGATTTCATTATATTTCCAATTTTTATTCCAATTTTTCTATAAGATTAAAGCAATCTCCCTTTACCTCTCTGTTTCCTGAACCATTTTAGAGGCTTTTGGATCCTTAAGATACTGGAATAGGTATGAGCCCATTTGGAATTTCCTATTTCAAATCTTAGATTGCCTGCTGCCTTAGTACTTTCCATATTTATGGGTGTTGGTTCTTTTTAAAAAAGTAGATTCAGATATCACTGTCTTTTTCCCCCTCCTTTTGACTCCATTACTCCATTTACTACTCTGTAATGCCCTTTCTGCTTGATAAATGTTTAATCATGAACATGTGCGTATATATTATATATATATATATATATATACACATATACATATACATATATATATTTTTTTTTACATGGCAATGAAAAAATAATAACCCAAGACAAGGATGTTCAAGGTGAAGCAGTGCAGTCCTGCCATAAGAGCCACATGCATGGGGAGAAGAGTGGGTGCTGTGGGCCCACGGGGGAAGGAAGCTACTATGGTCTTACGGAAAGGGGTTGGAAAGGTTTTGTGAAAGAGGCACTGTCAGGTGCTAAAGGATTTGGATCATGAAATGAAGAGGTGAGGACATCCCAGGTGGGAGAAACAGTGTGAGCAAAGGTATGGAGAATGAAAAATCTAATCCACACTTGACCAGAAGCTGTCAACTTGAAACAATATCTCCCCAAGTGTGAACTATGTGACATTGAAAATACTAAGTGATGTTGGTCGACGCGAGAAAAATCATTTTATATTTTAATAGCTGAAATCCACACGTGGAAAGAGAAGCCAGACTTACTGAAACAAGCAGGAGTAAGAAATCCCATGCATTGGTGCCTGCCTTCTGAATTCAGCACTATATCTAGTAACGCTGGTCCCTCAGAAGGTCCCCAGAGTCCTCAGCACCTGTGTGAATTCAGGGACCAAGGGAATTCTGATGGAGTGCAGCAATAAAAGAATCTTAGGACTAGAACCGCCTTACTGTACCTTATTTCCCCCATTACTGGAGGCCCCATACCTCCTCCCTGCATTGCACTTTGCCTGGAAGAGAGGACAGGTGGTGGCTGTCACCCAGACTGAAGACATGAAGCCATAAAGGTGCAGATAGGTTAAGCTATATGCCAGAGAACTCAAGACACTAAATTTATTTCAATTTTAAAGGTGAATTGTCTTGGGCGAAAAAAACTATAAGTAATAATTTATAATTGCAAGTCATTCACACTTATGGCAAAAGTCATGAATGTTGTATTAGTTGTCTAGGGCAGACTGAGTAAGGATATTAAAGATACCATCTACAATCACAAAGAAAGGACGTTTTAACATCAAAGGTGTAGAAAACATAGTCTTTAGGTACAGGAGCAGTCCTTCAGATTGAAAAGCTAGTTCTCTGAAAAACTTGTTACCTTGAACCTGAATTTTCTCATTTCACCATGAATAAGTGAAGATATTATAGATACTCATTGGTCCATGAACCAATATTGAACCTCTGGGACAGGTGACTCTTCATTTGATCAGTACTCAAGTGACAGGCTGAATTCACCTTCTCTAATAAAGTCATCAGGTAGCAGCCTCTCTCCTCTCATGGCTGTGCCATCCTCTGTGTTGCTTCATTTCCAGCAGGCTCCATTTTCATGGTGGGCTTCATTTCTTCAGGCTAACATGAGCATAGCTTCAGGTCCAGGAGGAAGAATAGCCTTCTTCCTGTTGCTCCTTGAAAAGTCCCAGGATCAGTTCTGATTGCATCGGTTTGGGTCATGTATCATTCCAACTAAGCGATGCAGCCGGCGGGAGAAGATATGCTATGTGGCTAGATATGAGTCGCATCCAAGGCTGGTTCCCCAGAGAAAATAAGTGTGTTCTGTTACCCAAATAAAGAATGAGCTCCCTGAGGCCAAAACAGCAGATACCCACTGCAATTTCCAATGCCCCTCCAGTTCTGAAATCCTGTGTGTGACTGGGTGAGCTGACCTGAAGAAGTTTAGAGAATATCATAGTAGCTTATGTATTCCTTACAGTTGGGTGCCATAATGCTGCAGAAGACCTTAAACAAGGATTCTGCCCAGCTTTTCAGTGGGATTTAAAACAAAGCATGGGAGAAGAATCGATTTGCAATGAAGCACTTGGAAGATCAAAGAGAAAAGGAATAATTATCAAGTGGGCAACATATTTCAAAGAAAATGTGTTGGTATCTATAAAAAGATAAATGAACATGCCAAATTCTTGGGCTTAAGCAGGCTTATTAGTTTAATGTGAGCTTTGTTTTTTTCTTAGGAGCATAAAAACAAATGAGATAAATTTGGGATAATTAAAAATTCATTTTCTCAGCTACGGGCATGCCACCCTGAACATGCCCAATCCCATCTGATCTCAGAAGCTAAGCAGGGTCAGGTCTGGTTAGTACTTGGACGAGAGACCACCTAGAAAGACCAGGTGCTATAGGTGCAGAAAACAAAAAACAAACAAAAAAACTCAGTTTCGCCATCTATCATAATATTTTTCTGTTATTTGTATTATTCCATCCATGAGAAGAGATTCAAAATAAAGACATACAGCATTAGTATTATCAAGGTCACACAATTATTTTCTCTCCTGAAATTTATTGCTCTCCTTCCTTCTTAACGTGGTGGTTCTTAATATAATTAAATGTGCTTTGTCTTTACCCAAATTAGTGCAAACTTTTTGGCTTTCAATGCAAGTCCTAAAGAATTTAGTATCTCCCCAAATCCTTTCAAAGACCTATACAATCATTTTGCTTTCTTTGATTCTAATTATGACAGGATGCTATATATTTTCCTACTTCTAACAATCTAGCCTGATCTCATAAAATGTAACCGAGTATATATCTTCCAGAAGTAATTGAACAATGAAGATTTTTCAAACCTAGTTCAGAAAAAACTGAAGTATTTCTCTTTATTCCCTGGGGTTTTTTTTTTTTCAGACTATTTTTCTTTTCATCTCTGCTATCATAATTCAATCAAGAGCCCTTCAGTATAATTTCTCAACAAAGTAATAAATTTGTTTCTGTTTTTCTGCCCATACTTTTCTCTCTCAGACAAACATGAAAGCCAATTTTTGTCTTTATTGCTTCAAGGGTATCTCTGCCCTGAATCACCATGTAGCACTGTACTTTCATTTTTTCCCTCAAAAAGAAAAAAAAAAAAAACATCTATAGTCCTACACATCTATTGCTATTTCTAATATACCAAAGCATATGGATCAACCTCTGTTTTGGAAATATTCAAAATTATTAAGATGATGATCAAATGTAAAGATAAAATTTGTAGTTTTTCCTAAAGAGATGTGACATTTTTAAAGCATTGTCAAATGGCAAGGGATAGTCAATCATTCATTCTTTTAACAAATAATTACTGATTCTCTCAATGTGTCATTCATTATGCAGCACTAAACCAAACATTAGATCCTGCCTTCACAGAGATCCTATTCAAGAGAAGGAAGGAGGAAATAAGCACATAAATGACAAAAGCAAAATGTCATGTTGTGAGAAACGAACTGAGTAAAGAGGTAGAGAGTGACTGATGGCAAATACAGGTGCAAGTCCTCTCTGAGGACATAACATCTGAGCTGAGACAGGGAATGAGAAAAACACAACCATACTACGGAGCTGGACAAACTTCCAGGCAGAAGGAACACAAGCCTAGAAAGTCAAGGACCAGTGTGCTAGAACATTATTTTTACTTATCTCCATGATCACCGTGAAAACAAATTAAGACGTTATTTTTTGTATCTAATGCACCATTTTAACTTCCTGAAAAGCAATTTACTCCTTAACTTTAATGATGACTTATTTTTCTTATGCAGCAAAGCAGTTCTAAATTCTGAGTCTGTCTTTAACATGAAAGAAGCCCTTTGTGAGTAAAAATTTTTAAAGCTTCAGCTACCACTCCAGTGTCTGGAAAGGGTTAATACACGTCCCAAAACATCCAGTTTACTGCCAAGAAATCCTGTATACCCTGCGACAATCTGGCTGGGTATTTCTTGCCATCTGGTATTTAAAACAAAACCCATTGTGTCGAACTGGCCGGCATTTTAAAAACATAATACAACCAATCTAGATTTTAAACATATATATCCTTTTAACTAGGCTGTGCTAATCTTTGCCTTTCAATGCCCTGGTTTGAATGACATTTCAAACTATCTAACAAAATGTCATATAAAAAAGACTGAAGGATCAGGGCTTGATTGTCTCTTTTGAGCTCAGCAGGATCCTAGGGTCTGTTCCATCTGCTTCCTGTAAGCTCTGGGTCAATCAGGAATCGGCCAGTCTAATGAGGACAAAATGCTGCCTGCTGCCCCAGCTCTGCTCCAGTTCTGTGGCAACGTAGAGAAGAGGCTTCTTGGGCCAGGAATGAGGTAATCTTTGAGACCATGGACTTCGACATCAGGAAGACGAGCACAAATCCTAGGCTGCCACTCAGTGGCATGAAGACCTCAGTCCCTAGATAACTTAACTGATCTCCACACATTTACTTTTAGCAACTGGAGAAAGATGATAATCTTTGATTTGATTTGCTGTGAGATGAAGTGCAAGAATGTGTAGAAAGTGTATGGCACATACTAGGTGTTCAACAATAACAGGTATCATTTTTGTTAATTTCAATAATAAATTTCATTTTCAGATGAGTACAGAAATACCTAAGCAATTCCCCATCCTCACAGAGATACAGCAGAAGTTGAGGGTGCATAAGTCTATCAACCCACCAACGCTACCTCATACCAGTTCGAACACTATATCTACCCTGCCCCTCTTATCTAAGGCTAGGGACCTGGAGAGGACCATTGGCCTAGTGGCCCTCACTGATGAGGGTCCTCAGATTTAGACATGTTAGATTAATATCTTGCAAGGTGATTCCAACATGTCCTTCTTACTGTCCTGTGTCTTCTCTCCAAAGGTCTCCTGGATTTCCAGGTAGGAGAAAACAGCAGCTGGTAACAACTTCCCTTCACTCACTCGTTCTAAGATATCTTTGTTAAAAACCTGTCTCCTGGATATCTGGTGTTCTCAAAGTTTGAGAGAAATAAAAAAAAAAATAGTTGCTTCTTCCACAATAAAAAGTCTAGAATGTTCTACCCTACACAGAGTGGAAAACACTTGAAACTTACAAATGATTTTACATACCCATCACTTGATGGAGCAATTTCCAATTGTAACTTGTTAGCAAAAAACCAACTGTCTTGTAAATAACTCGATTTCTTTACATCAAAATGAGCTCTGTTAAAATGCCATATTTCCTATAAAGAAAAAGTGCAGGACTTGAAATACTAAAGCAAGAACCTAGAGAACATTCCCAGACAATTTGAAGATCCCTCTATTTGGTGTTGGCATCTCCCTGGACCACTGATAATGAGCCTCTGAAGGCTGGGATCCTAGCCGTGGCCCCAGGGGCTCTGCCTCTGGATCCAGCCACCTCTATCTGGAGATGAGAACATCGACAGGAAGCCTAGAGTCAGTGGCTGTATTTCAATCACATGATGGGTTATCTAGAAAGTCCTCCCCAGGAGAACCTCTCAAGGAAGTGGTCCCTAAGCCACTGGAAACACTTGAGTTTATGGTGATAACAATGGCAAAGGGTCCATTCCCACACTGTCAGAGTTTCTGCCTCCTTCTGACCTTATCTCCTGCCACTCTGCTCCCTGCTCAGCCTTCCTGGACTCCTTTCAATTCTTCTCACACAAACTGTTCTTCCTTGCCTTAAGTCTGAGAACATGCTGTTTTTTTTTTTTTCTAATTGGAATCTTTCCCCAGAACCAGCCACATATTTGCAACACCCAGTGCAAATATAAAATGCAGACATTCTTGTTCAAAACTCGTTAGGACTTTAAAGATGAAGACAGCAGAACTTTTCACCAAACTCAGGTCTTATACCCACAAAAGCCAGCCCTGATTTTTCTTCTGTTCTTCATACGCCAGGTCATCATTTCTAGCTGTTCTTTTAGTTGCTTTTTAATTTTCTTTATAAAATTTATCACAATTTTAAATATAATTATTAGCTTGTTGGGGGGGGGGGGGAGTGTCTATCTCCCCATTCAACTCCATTTTCGAGTATAAGCCCATAAGGACAGAGGCTATGCCTTGCCTTAGCCAAGGTCGGTCCCCTAGTACTTAGAAATGTGTCTGGAACATATAGACACTTAATAAATACATGTTTCATGGAGGGATTAATTTGTCTCTCTGCTTTCAGCTTGAAGTCACTTTTAATACTGGAATCTTCAGTGCATAAAAGAGTAATGGGTGCTTGGTTTGAGTCAGGGTGATGGTATTCTCTCATCATCTGAGAAACTGCCTCTTGTTTCCCAGATATGGCTTGCTTTCTAGAATCATTTCATTCCTTTTATGATTTCTGTTCTACGCAAACTTTCATATTTTTCTCATAGAATGGAAACGTCCTAGTCACTCTGTGAGGTATATTTAGAAAAGAAGGAGATGGGTATCATGATGTCCCAGTGGGAAAGTGAATGAGGAGTTATTCTGACACCAGTAATGTATTGTGTATTGCCATACAATTCCAGCACTAACCACCCAAAGTTAGCAAAGACCTCATAGGTGAAAGAGTACCGTCCCCAACAGGACTGCCCCCTCTCCAGACACCAGCCACAGTCGGAGGTCCCAAACCAGCCACATTTCTGACTAACTAGCTCCATACTTGTATTCTCTGGGATGAGCAGGACAGGCCTCCCAAGCAGGTTTGAAATGTCTTAAGAGAGCAAAGAAAGGAGACTGGCCTAGGTTTTTACTGTTTGGGGGTAGGGACAGGGTTAGGGCTTAAATGTTTGGGAAAGGGCTCATGTGATTTGAATCTCCTATAAGTGCCAAATGAGGGAACACCAGGCTTTCTTATCAGCTTGTCCAGATGTGAGGTACAGTGGGAAGAAGGCGAGGTGAGACTTAAGAGCTGTCAGCAATCAAACATCAAGCATCAGGTTAAAAAAAGATTGGATGAAGTTGTGGTGCACATATACAGTGGAATATTATTCAGCCATAAAAAAAAGAAGAAATTTTACCATTTGCAATGACATAAATGGACCTAGGGGGTATTATGTTAAGTGAAATAAGTCAGAGAAAGACAAATACCACATAATTTCACTTATATGTGGAATCTAAAGAATAAAATAAACGAACAAACAAAACGAAAACAGACTCATAGATACACAGAACAAACTGGTGATTGCCAGGGCCTTAGGGGGCCTGGGTGAAAAAGGTGAAGGGATTAAGAAGTACAAATTAGTAGTTACAAAATAGTCATAAAGATGTGAAGTACAGCATAGGGAATATAGTCAATAATATTGTAGTAACTATGTATAATAGTGCCAGGTAATTACTAGACTAATCAGAGGAATCACTTCATAAGTTTCATAAATGTCTAATCACTATGTTGGACCCCTGAAACTAATATAAATAACAATGAATGTCAACTCTAATGGAAAAAATAAAATTAAAAAATATATGGAGTCAGATCCCTCATTACACAAATTAATGTAGACAGAATATACCATGATCGCCCATGTACTAATTGCATAGCTTTGAAATTTATCATATAATTTTTTATTTCTTCTAAAGTTCTTCCCCTTCCCCACTCCCACCAGATTATTTTGAGGTAAATCCTAAATGGCAGATTATTTTGTTTATAAATTTTTCACTATGTTTCTAAAATACACTTTCCTTTTAAAACATGACTACAATTCCATAAGACCTAAAACAATTTAACAATAATTTCCTATTGTAATTCATTCTGTATTCATATTTACACATTTGGCCTATAAGTATTCATTTTTTAAGTTTCTTTTGCTAGAATTTAGATCCAAAAAAACATAATTATAGTTTGTTAATATGACTTCCATGTCTCTAATAATTTACAGGTTCCTAACAGATCTAATTATATTTTCCTTGCAGTTTTATTGCTGAAGAAACCAAGTTGTTTGTCTCACGGAGATTCCCGTAATCTGACACATTTCATCCATGGTGCTGTGTACTTCGCCTGGCTGCCTTTTCTCGTGGGATGTTAGGAACAAATGATAGGTGGTTCGTATACCTATTAATTCATTATGCAAGGATGATTTCCTAATTCCGTCATTCCTCCTTGATTAGCGAAAATACTTTTATATGGAAGAACTTCTCTTTATCAGCCATTTGATTACTCTGAGGTATAGTTTTTAGAAGAAAATTACAATAAAAGCTTGATCCTTTCCCTGTATCTATCATTATTGTTAATGAGTTGATGCCCTTGTGTTCTTGAAAGCCAATCTCTGAGTTTATTAGAGGTTTTTTATAAGTACAGTTTCAAATTCATGGATTCAAATATATTTAATTTTATTGTTCTTATCAGATTTTGCAACCTTAAATCAGTGAGAATCGGTTCATCTTGGGTCTTGAGTTCATTTGGCATGATCCTGGTAGTCCTGAAGAGCATTCTTCTCATTTGTTGTGCCAAGGCTAGTCTTGAATGTTTCCTTGAACGAGACATTTCTCCAAAACGCCCTTGTTCTTTTAATAAGAAAATGGGACTTTGAGATCACAATCTGAAAGCAAAAATATTCATTGCTATTAGGTTGGTTGTAGAACTGTTTTATGGCAGGTTTTTTTTTTTTTATTTTCATTCTTATTTCAGATTGATTTGTTAAATTCTAACTCCTACTTTTATTATTAATTTCAGTTTTACAGTATCTTAATGTCCTGTTAATGGTTACTAGAGGTTATAACATTATCTTCGACTTATCAAAGTCTAACATAAAAAAAGCATTTTATCTTCTTCCAGATAATGCAAGGACCTTAGAACAATTTGATCCCATTCATCTCCTTTCTCAATTCATGTCCTTTTGTTGTATTACATAATTTAAAAGTACATGTATTTTACTTATATTTTTATTATTGTTTTACATTGTCAATGCTTATTTAAACTTAACCTCTTCCGTGCTCATCATTTCTTTCTGCATCTCTAAACTTTCATCTGGGACCATTTTCTACCTGAATAACTACTATTTTCTTCAGTGACAATCTTCTGATGATGAATTGTCAGTTTTTTATTTGTCTGAAAAAGTCTTTATTTCATCTTCATTTTCTCTAGGTTAGAAATTTATTTTCTTTTGGTAATTTGCAAAATACTATCCACTGTATTCTGTAGTCTATTGTTTTCTAATTTATGTCTTTTTACTCTATTATTTAAAATATTTTTATCTTCATCATTTCTTCTCAGTACTTTTACCATGATACCTCTAGGTGTGATTTTCTTTGTATTTAAATTACTTGAGGTGTAATATTTCTCAAATCTATGGCTTGATATAATTTATCAGTTCTGGAAAAATCTTCAGCCATTATCTCTTCAAATATTCTTCTGCCTCACTCTTTTTCTCCTTCTTCTAGAACTTCAACAGAAGATATATTACTTTTTATATCTTATTTATGTCTTTCACTCTTTTCAGTATTTCTAACATTTTGTTTATTTGTGCTTCATTATAGATATTTTCTTCTGATCTAACACTCTGTTCATTAATTCTTCCTTCAGTGGTATCTGATCTTCTGTTAAGACCAACCTTTGAGCCATTAATTTTAGGTATTGTATTTCTCATTTATTTTCATTTTTAGTTCTTTGCAAAATTTCTTGATCTTGTCTTCTATTTCCTCAATCAAATTGAGTGCCAAACATTATAAATTAAAAATAACAGATGTAACTTGAGCCTTATGATGTCATTATCTTTCTCCAAAGAGAATTTTCCTTTACTTCTGGGAGGTACCATGAACACTGAAATTCTGGATTTGCTTGATACAATATGAAATTGAAATCATTTGAAGTTGGGCTTCAGTACCTGAGCATACTGGCCTAATTTCTACGTACCCTTACCTGGGCGGTGGATGAATCTATGGGGTGTCAATCCAATTCCTATGGATTTGTTAGGGACTTCTTTCCTTCCATTTCTCCCCTCTAGCCACATGAGTCTATTGAACTATTCGTTCAGCTTGTCAGGTTCTCAACCAACTTTTTTCAATATTGCTGACATCCCTGTTGGAAAAGCAGCCCAAAATTCTGAGCTCATCTCTCTAGGTTTACCTATTCTGGATCTTAGTCCTATAATTCTTTGCAGCCTTGGTAGCTCTCTGATCCTTCAAAAAGATTATTTTCATATTTTATCTAACCACTTTTGTTGTTCTTAATGGGAATGTTAGTCCAAATTACCCATTCTGCCTTTATTAGAAGCCAAAGGCTTCTAATATGCTTTTAGATCACTGGCATAGTTAGGGTAAAAGTTAACTAAAGCTATTCTCTCTGTGAACTAAAAAAACTGTTCGAAAGTTTTAAATCTGAAAAACTAGTAGTACATGAAATGATTTTAGGTGATAAACTTTTTAATTTTGATAGTTATGTATTGATTTTTATAATTACCTTTTTTTATGGAAAGTTAATAAATGAGTTGATTTAAAGAAACACATTCATGAGGTAAAAGGTGATGCTTTAATGTGGTAAAAACCATTGACATCTTTCACAAATAACTTCAGTTTGAAAAACTGATCATGGGCAATTAGAGAAGTGGGAGAGAGATTCCTTTCCTGACTTTATTGGAAACATAAATTAATTATTCATCTTGTGTCCTACCTTTAAGCCAGCTTGCATATTCAAACTACCTTGAATAAGCATATCTGCCAGTCATAGATTCACTTCTCCAAGACATACAATGAATATTTTTCATAGGAAATGTATACTTTAGGAATAGCTATTTATTTAAATATGTTAATTCATAGAAATATGTCTTACAAGGATAAGTGTGACTGATTCTTTCTTGAAAAGATAAATATCACTGATCCATCTTAAGATGTCTACTAAAATGATGCAAACTGTTTCAAATGATAGTCCTTCCCAAGGGAAGACATAAGCAACGATGGGCAGACTGGAGAGAACAAGCTCTACAGGGGCTTTAGAGATGTTTTCTATTAATTTCATTTGGAAGGATCCCAGTTCCCTTCTTTTAATTGCACTTCGAGTTCTTTCCCCAACTTTCAGATTGCACAAACTTTGCTTGATTAATGTGACTTTATATACATATATACATATATATATATATATATATCTGTATATATACAGATATATATAATATACACACAGGCGCACGCACAAACACACATATATATATTTATATATATGCACACATATATATTGTTTTTGTGATCCAGTGTCTCTCTGGGAAAATCACCTCTCTCTCGTCCTTCATGTGCTTCTAGTTGGGCTATCAATCATTGTGCCCCGCTGCTCCTGGTAGGTTGGGCACAGACTGGGTGTGTTAGTTTCCTATTGTAGTGAAGCTACAACAAACTACCACAAATTTAGTGACTCAAACAATACAATTGTTTTCTCCAGCAGCGCCTGGAGGTGAGAAATACTAAAATCAAGGTGCCACAAGGCTGTACTTCTTCTGAAGACTGCAGGGGAGAATCCACTACCTTGCTTTTTCTAGCTTCTAGAGGTTATCTGAACTCGAAAATATATCTCCATCTTCAAAGCCAAAAGTGTAGCCTCTTCCAACCTTGCTCTCTCTCTCTGGCCTTGGCTTCCATCATCATTATCGCCTTCTCTCTCATAAAGAATCTTGTGACTATATTGGACTTGTCAAAATAACCCAGGATAATCTCATTTCAAAATCCTTAACTTAATCACATCTGCAAAATCCCTTTTACTTTTTATGATAACATCTTCATGGACTGCAGGGATTCAATCTACCATACTGGGTCAGTCTGAGTACCCATAGTCCTGGCCACAGAGATTTTTCAAGAATGAGAGTATAGCCCCATCAAGAGATAACTAGGGAATTTTCTAAAGTTGATATACAGATGTTGAGAAATTTAATCTCTTTCTACCAGTGTTGTTTATCTAAGACACTGTGAATGGCCATCTTGCCTGGCACAGAAAGAGACAGAAGCAAACTCAAGTCAGTGTGGAACAATCAGAAGCAAGAAATGGATAGATGTGTGGAAGAGAATTAAAAGACCAGACTCCTAGTGATATCCTTAAAGGTCCCTAATCTGGTAGATTCTGAAATAGTGTCTCCATCTACAAATATCTCAGTATCATAGTTCAATTCATTCTCCTTTTGATCTGAATTGAGTTTTTTTCCTAACTAATGAAACTGTTTATCTGTTAACTGATCTCTAATCTATAAATCAGATGTCAGGTTATTATATTACCCTGGCTTAAATGATTCAAACCATCAATAGGAAAGGACTTATTTTGTACTCATGCGTTTTGTGATCAGAATTTCTGCTTCCTTTCTCTACATGAGAAAAAAAGGAAAAGAAAAAGCTACTTGTGGTATCTTCCAATGAGATTATAACAGCATCTTTTCTCCTTATGCCAAAGTTCTCTTCAGGGACTGACTTCTTTTTCAATCACCTTTGTGTTTTTAGCCTCCCCCTCCCCGGAATGACTCATTTAATTATCTAGTAACACTGATTTCTGCAAACTAACTTGAAATACTAGCTACAAGGAGCCTCAGTGATCTCCTAAAAATACTGTATTCTTTGTAGAAAACAAAACTTGAAACAAAATGTAAACATGGATTTTTAAAAAAGATATCTATATTGTTTTCATAATAAGCTGTAACATTTTTTCCTCCATTTAGAAATTTTCTTCACAGAATAGTTTGCTCCATGGGTCAGTTATCAACTAGATAGGTCTATGAAGTTCTCTCACCACAACACACATACACACACACACACACACACACACACACACACTCTCTCTCTCTCTCTCTCTCTCTCTCTCTCTCTCACTCTCTCATTCTTTCTCTCTCACACACACACATACATACACAACTTTAAATTGTATTTTGTATTCTTAGTTATGTTTCTAATTCAGGATTACTTTCCACTTGTGATTTCTCAGGGTTATTGTGTAATAAGCCCCATACATCTACTTCGGACTTTTAAAAGAACATGGGACTACCATGCGGTCCAGTTCTGGCTTTCTGTGATGACCCTGGGAACCACTAGCCCAAACAACTGTTAGCCAGTGATTTGGGCTATATTCCCAGCACGTTTGCTGTTAGCTGACAACATTTGTATCTGACTTCTGCTAAAATTAACTTCACTTGGAATATAGTCTTTCTGTTTCATCAGTATAATTACTGGTCCTAGAGTGCCTTTCCAAAGCTGTTGTTTATAAGGATTCATGTGGCAGAAAATATACAACTTGGTTCTTGAGAGCCAAGCAATGACAATTCAATCCTGTGGCAGAAGACATGCAAAAAAGAAACAGAATAAAAATCCAATGGTATAGATTTCTTCTCTTTTAAGTGAATTATTTTTTTAACAAAGGAAACACACGTACGCAGACACACTAACAAATACAAGCCTCCACTTTAAAACATTTCTTATTCTAAAAATCACTGAACAAGTATTTGGTAGCTTGTCTCAGTCAGGTTAATTACAAACTGGGTAAAGCGTATGCGAGATCAAAATGAAGGACAACTTCAGATATTATTTCAGGAGTAATGACAAGGCCCTGGTGCTTCTCCAAATGCTTTCTCTGTACCGGTAAACTGAAATATCACCGTTAATGCTTCATTCCTTTAGTTCAAGGATTGGATGTGGTTAAATTGCTAATAGCCCCAGAGAAGGTTAACACTCAAACTTGACCTTCCTCTCTACGGAGGACGGATGAGTTTTTCCCAGCATCAAGTTTAGCTTGCAGGAGTTCTCAACACTGCCTGCAAATTCAAATCACCTGGGAAGCTTCTTCAAAACACAACTGAAAGGGCTCTACTTTACAATCAAGTCAGAAGCTCTGGGTTGGGACCTGGAAACCAGTATTTTCGTAAGTTAAAGTAGACCATGTGACTTCTAATATGGGGCTATTTGATTATGAGGCTAGAGGGCTTAAGTATGAAGAAGAAACGAAGATGGGGCCAGGCATACAGGACGAGGATAGAATGTGTGCACAGTAAAAACTCAGTCCCGGAAGAAAGATATAAAAGAGGTCTAGACCTGACAAGGCTGTACACATATGAAGGAGATCTCTTTCACACTCAAAACGATCAAACCACCCCAAACCTGTGTACATGCCTCTAGGTCTCTCTGACTGGTGAGTCCTCCTCTTTTTTGGCAGGGAGGAAAGATGTCACCCAAGCCTTGCCAATTAGAGTAGTGTATGCCTCTGAAACAGTGACTGGTTTGGGGTAGACCAAATTGGTCAATCAGAACCAATAACTTTCAGATCCAGAACTTTGGAATTGAAGCTCTCTTTCCACTGGGATTGCTAAACTAATAAGATGAAAATCTAGAGCTGCTAGTGGCCATCTGACCATGAGGAGAGGGGTTGCTGAGAATGAAGCCAACAGAGGAAGCAGAACCAGGACTGAGAGAGCCACTCCTAAAGGCATCCTGTGACCACTGGAGCTTGCCTAGCACATCGCCTAGACTGGCAGTGCTCAGAGCAAATCAATTCTTTTCCCAGAGTCATTTTTTAAGCTGAATTATCTCTAAATGACAACAAAAATATGTCTGAATAATAAACAAGTGGTGAGGCCAAAATGAGTCAATGAAATCCCCTGGGTTTCAGGGTCAGATCTGTTAATTCCCCTACCCTTGGGGTAGACTTGGTTAAATTAACAGAGGTAAAACTTACTATCAGCTCTAAAAAAGAAATTGAGATTCTCATAGGGTTTCAGAGTTAATATATGACTCCTGATTTTAGTTGTAAATAAATATACAAAGTTACATCTTTAACTATGTGTAGATTTAGAAAATCTACACAATCCTTGTTTTGCTAATTGAGTTAATTGAGCTAGATTAATGGTATCATCAGTTCATTATCACCAACATTCAACCTCTTATGGTAAATCAACCACCCATGAAAAACATAAGTTACAACTTTAGGTGAAAAGACATAGTTTTCTGCAATAAACATTCCAATAAGTTGGGTTTCTTTATATATAATAGTCTAGTTTGGAATTTACAAGTCAACAATTCTTGAAACTACTTAAATCAGCATCTCAATATTTTTGGAAAGTTGAATGCCCTTTATAGCAAACAGAGAGAAATATTTAATTTTATGATGAAAAAATGTAAAATAAGTTTACGTTTATCTTAAAGTTTACAGCAAATATTCCAAAAATATTTCTCACTGTCCCTTATCCAAAGATGTAATGATTAATTTAAGTCTTGTCTTCTCAAATCTCATGTTTCAAGTATCTCCCATTCTTTTTTGGTTCTTTATAAACAATTTCTAGTTGGAACTGAAAATCCATCAAATTCACTTATACTTTTTTAACCAAATTTGATTTATAAAGAATAGGCTTACAATTTTCTGATTTTATAGGTCTATACTCAAAATGCCCCAATCTTGTGTTTTCTCTGCAAAGCAAGCAAGATGTAAGATGAGGTTTTAGAGAAAAGACCCCACACGCATAGAGGAATGAGCTTAGGACCAAAACAGAAGAGTCAAAAAAAGTTCCAGGCACAAGTCTAAACCATAACATGTGGGTGCCCCAGGTCAAAACTAATCATCTGCCCCCAACTCTTCTAATTGATACACCTTAAATGTGTTGCAAATTTAGTGATATGTGAACTGCCAATAAGTGGTTTTTGTTTATCAGTTGCTTGGTTCGAAGTTGTGATTGTTGTTTTAATTTCCATTTGAGGGCATGGCTTTATTCAGCAAGAGTGGGACCAACTAATGTTTTGGTCATTATGTAAGACGTCTCACATGGAGACCTGGTGCCATAATTCTGACACATTCCGACTATACCTTAACATATGTGACCTGACTGACCCTCTTTCTCATCCTATCTTTGGCCCATCATCCCTGGTTTGGAGCAGGCCATTGCTTAGATTGAATCTAGTACTGGGGTGGTTACTGTCCTCAGGTGGTGACTTACCTCAAAAGGATGTTTTCTCTGGGATGTCACTCCCTGAGGTAAGTGTACTCTGCCACTAACTCAAAGGGGTCGAACAGAGCTCTGCCTCAAGGTCACTTTCGCTCCCTCTCATCCTGGCATGTGCCTTTTGTCCCATCTCACAGATTCAATCAGACCACAACAGGTAGTCAGCTCATCTCTCACTCTGAATATTTCCTAATTTGGAGTCAGACACCACTCTACTCTTTCCTCCCAACTTAAGGGGACACATATCAAGTTCTCCAAGTGACCTCATTGAAGTTGGGAAGCCCCTTCCTCTTGATTTCACCTGCAGGGGAAGTATGTACATATGTGTGTACACACACACACACCACACACACAACACACACACACACACACACCTCTCTCTTCTCTCTCCTCTCTCTCTCTCTCTCTCTCTCTTACCTTTAGGTCTCCAAGGAAATCCTCCTTACAAATTCTCCTTGATCCCCAAAATTGATCCCTTTTTATTCTTGAGGTATTTGAAATGTGTTAGAATCATTTTACTGATTTTTGAATATTAACTTGGAAATTTCTAGAGGATGCTCAGTCCCACAACTCTTAATTTTATCTGATATCTCTCACTGGACGGTTTTGCTAAAACTTTCATTCTAATTTTCTATTCCCAGCAAGGACTAATATAGCTATAGGAGCAATAAAACCCCATAAAGGCATTCAGATAAAAAGTTAAAAGATTCTTTACCAATAACATTTAGAACAACAACACTACATCATGTCTCATCTGGAAAACTATCAGATCCTGACCACCTTGTGCTGTTTCTCATCCCTGAGTCTACATGCCTCTTGGAAGAAAGCTTCACAAATAGCATTGCCTTGACTCATTCTAAAGACAAGCACCTTGGCTGCCTGAAGGAGTTCCCTCCTTGATTCACCTGTAAGGATGTCAGATTCCCTCCCCATAGAGTGCTCCACATACCGCAGACTAAGAGGGCATGCAGGTTAAGCTCAGAAGGATTTCCAGAGTCAAACCGCTATGTAAATAAGTACAAGTCACTTTTCCTCTCTGGAGGTTGATAACTTATGTTTCTGTCTCCTAAGTAACAGGACAGATAATTCCATGTTGACATTAGACAAGGCATGGGATCTTCTAAACACTTATAGGGGAAGTATATTCTTTATTTTGGAATTGAAATTATAAAAATAAAAATCATTTTTAAATAATCAGTACTGATCAAGATAAAGAACAGCATTTTAAAAGTCATTTGAATCCCACTATCTAAACTATCCATCACTAGGAACAGGTAAACAATAAATACTTTTCTATACATAATATACAAATACAAGCATAGATACTTTAAAGAGCTAGATAAATGGAGAGAAATATTCTTTCTTTTAAAAACAAGAATAAAATCTAGGTAACATCAAATACCTCCAAGCGTCTTTCTAAGTATCAAGTACTTTACACGCCATTTTATTTGTAGAAATATCGGGGTTCTGTTTTGTCTCCAAGGAGAAAACAGAACAAAACAAGAATCCTCTTTAGAGATTGCTGGGAAGAAGTCAGGTGAGAAATCCACAGTGGATTCCTGAATCGTCTGCAAGAGCACGAGCAGACGCTGCAGCAGACAGACTGCCAGAAACTGCTCGCTCAGAGTGCCTGGACCCTGGAGGAGGTCTGTAGGTGTGTGTATCCGAAGAAGAAAAAGCATGAAGGTTTTTGATCTTTCCCACTTTGCCTACTTTTGAATGTGGTCTTGTTTGATTGACCACTTTACTTACATTAAAGATAAAATTTTGTCTGTGACTATCCATGGCTCTGTTTGGATCAGAAAACGTTAGCCAGATGCTCTATTACACTCTAGAGGTACAGACACGAATACAAGACCAGCTGTGTGCTCAAGATATTTCCAGCTCCATGGAGAAAGCTGCACCGCGTGGAACAATGACAGTAAGGAATCATAAGTTAAATTCACTTACAGAGACTATTAGAACAAAAGAGAAAAAGCGGCAGTTTAGCTGAGGCATGTTAGGCACACAGAGTGGTGTGTGCAGAGGATATGGGAAGTGACAATACATGATTTATTTCTGGAATGGGAATAGCTCAACAGGCATCGTGTCTGATTTGGACAACTCTGATGTCCACACCTACAGACTGCCACCAATTTCCTAAGTTGGGTAACAAGAAAGGGAAATGTCTGTGAGGGTTAATCCAGGTACCAATCAAGTAACTGTGACATCCTGAGACTATCCTGATTAAACAGGCACCACAAGAAAAGCCGTCTTACTGTCTAATTCATCAGTCAATGAAGCTGCGTGCCTGCCATATGCAGTAGACTGAAACAACACATTCTCTCCTCCCCGTCCCACCCACTAGACCCAAGCCTCTCATTATTCTCTGCGTTTGTTCCAACCTAGAGCATCCAGAGGAATCATGTTTTCAAATAAGCTTATTTTAAAATAAAAAAGGGCTTGGAAGATATCCTTGAGTCATCTTCAGAACATTTTTCTAAGAATTTTGGAAAGAGAGAGAAAAAAGAGAGAGATCTAAAACACTTACCAATATTGAAATGTCCTCTCCTAACCAGAATATTTTCTTTAGGGAGGTTTCTTCCAGACCACCAGCATTGGCTGCAACTTGTTAGAAACACAATTTCTCCAGCCCCATCCCGGCCCCACTGAATTAGAAACTCGTGGCTGGGGGCCAGCAGTCTGTATTCTAACAAGTCTCCAAGAAATTCTGATGCAGGCTCAAGTTTGAGAGCCATTTTCCTAGAGTGGTAAGTATGGGCCTGGAAAAGCCTGCAAACCCACAGATACTCTCATATAAGATTGCCATTTGTGTTACCAAAATGTTTGTCATTTTTGTATTCCGTAAATGTATTCCTTGAGATCAATGCACAAGCCCCTTAAAGTAGCCATAACTTACTTGAGGGAGTCACAATCCCAGACTCACCAGAGAGGTGCTTCAGGGGTCATCTGCCTCCCCTAACCCTCTTCTTTTATTGATGAGAAGACTGAGGCTCAGAGAGGCCAGGGAACTTGTCCAAGGTCACAGCTGATCAGCAGAGGTCAGGTCTAATCTCCAGACATCTTGACACGAAATTCAAGGTCTGCACCACAAATATTAACATAATTGCATAAGTAAATTCAGTTCCTCCAGCAAACACCAGGGATTCAAAGAGATGGACCATAGTGAAAATACTTTTTTCATTTCTTAACAGTTTTTTTTTTTTATTAGGAAAGTAATGCATGTTCATTATAAGAAATTTGGATTAATGCATAAAGAAGACACAAATCAACTATAATTATAACAAGAGATAAGGGCTTTAACATTTTAGTATGTGTATGTATAAACATGTTTAGAGAGAGAATTGGTGTAGAATATATATGTGTATATAGAATTTATGTATATATATTGATTATGTAATGCATACAATTTGTCTTTTTTTCACTTAATATTTCTTTAGTAAACAACAATCACCATTTTAATGACTGATTTGTATTTCATTGAAATCTATCTTTAAAATTTTATTACTGTTTCATATCTAAGTTGTTTTCAGTGTTTTTCTCTAATAAATAGGAAAGAGGGTAAGAGTTGCAGTTTCAGTAAGATACAGGAAAAGTGCATTATATTAGCAGGCCAGCATGCAGTACCAAAGAAGGAACCCTTGGCATCTGGAGAACTGAAAGACTGAACCCCTGTGTAAACACTAAGATGGGAAGGAGGAATCTCCAAGAAAAACTGACCATTCACAAGTTTCCTTGGGCATGGTCCTGTGTGTGAATATGGCAATGCTAGAAAGAGCACGTAGGTTCATCCAAGGCCAACATATCTCCCCACCTCCCTATGTCTCATAACGCTTAGAGAAAAACTGCTTTTCTAAAATACTTCAGTCAAGGAATAACAAGCCTCTTCAGTGTTTCATTTACCTTGGAAAGGACAAGTCAATCAAAACAAATTTTCGGAAGAATTCTTGAAAGATAATACACCTTTTTTTCTAAGTATTGTTAACCAATGCCTGCTGTATCCTCTCATCTGAATAAAGCCCCCTCTTTTTCTTTTTTACTCAGAGCAAAAAAAAAAAAAAATGTTCTCAAATAATGATAGATGACCCGTGTGTATCATATAAAGATGAGTATATTGATTCTAAGATAAAAGGCTACGTTTAGGCTGCTCAGCGAAAAACATTCTCTAGTTATAAAATATTTATAAAGTAATTTTCCCATGGTTTGCCCTTTCAACAGGTAGTGCTTGGGTAGGAACTACATTTGTATTTTACTAATTCAACCATTTACCTAAATAGCAAACTTTTTCTAATGGGCTCTTACTCAACGTGATAATATTTATTTTTAATTCCATCTAAATTTTAGAAAGAATTTTAAGTCGTTTCAAGTAATAGTTTTTTTAATATTGAAATATTCTGTTCTTCAAATGACTTTAATTTTCTAATTTTCTTTTCTCTTGTCTTGTTTACAGCATATCTAAAAGATTGATCTCTTTAGATTTTGGATTCTAAATGTCTGTTCACAGAGAAGATTCACAAAGATTCAATCATGCTGAGCACCAATGAAATACGACAATACTTCTTTTCTGAAAGTCCAGGTATTCCAATGTCAAACTTGAGTTTTAGTAGAGGAACCACTCTCTTGAGTAGTTGGTGCTGATGTTGGTCATATCTATACCTCTGGTTAGGGGAGGTGGTTCCATTGTGGAAGTCCATCGATGAAGAGGGCATTGACCTATAAAAGAACTTCTAGGAAATTCCTTTCTGAGCTTTTCACTGGGATTATTCTTAGGAACAAACTTTCTAAGGCAGTATTTCTGAAAGTATGTTCTAAGGCCCACTATTTCCCTAGAATGATAATAATTTTTTATCAATGTAAAATAAAATAAATTTAGGTGGTTATAAACTTTTGAAAATAAAGCAAAATAGTTCAACATGCTAAAGTACATGCTAAAGAGGGAGCTAAAGGAAATAGTATTTTCTAAACTTATTTGATTATAAACTCTTATTTCAAGTAAAAACTATTAAATGTGACAATGAAGTATTGGAAGTCACCAAGACAGCTTCAAATGTAAATTGTATCTTCCTCTATGTCCTGCTCCACTCCCAGGTATCCCTGCTCCACTATTACCTGTACCACTCTTACTGATGATTCTCTAGATTCTTTTACCTTAGCTGTGTATCCTTCCTGTATTTACATCCGTAGGTGCTCACCCTGTGTTGGAAAGCTTTTTCATTAGTGAATGAGTGTGATTGTTTTATTCTGGTTCCTGTAAAAGGACAGGCAGCTGTTCCTAATATGTTCTATGACATTAGTGCATTTTCTCCTTATACATTTTCCCCAGGTGTCCTTCCCATGTGCACACATATTTTGAGTTGAAATCAGATTTTTTTTCTGATTTGATTGTATCTTCCATATTTATTTTCAAATAGTGATGGCTTCTTCCAATAGGAACTACAAAATGTGCTTTGCTTCCTGTCAGGAGAAAGAGTGAAGTTGAGTGAACAGCCAGCTTTTTGCCATAGCAGAGGTGAGGGTAGGAGAAACCTACTTTATAGCCAGATCTCTACTACTACCCCCTACAACTCATATTTCTAATCCCTATCTCTCTGTCCCCTGAACCAGAATGCAGACCTGCTGGCTCCCTGATAACTAAGTATGGTCTGAAACCTCAATAGTAACAGTTTTGACCTTCTTCTCTGGACCAAGGGATCCTGGAATCCAAAATAAAATGGGAGAAAAGAAAATCTCATATATGAACCACACTTTTCCAATTTACTCCCATTGCTTCTCCTTTGATCTGCCCTGGCTAGTAATCCTGCATCCAAGGGAGCACCACTTCCTGCAAGGTCCCTAACCACCAGCCCTGCATCAAATCACAGGACTCTAGGGTGACCAACCACTGAGGGTTTTCCCAAGACTTGGGATTTTCAGTATTTTAAAAGCAGGGAAAGTCCTAGACAAACTGCAATTGGTCACTCTATTCTCAAACAAGCCATCTTTGACAGTGGTCTTTCCTAGTAAAAGTACAAAGTTAGGGTAGCAGAATGTTTTTACAAGATTCTTGTCTCCGAGGAGCCAGTAACCAACTGGAGCCAGGCCAAGACCACAGCTCAGTGGGGAATTTGGCTCCTTCCCCACCTCCCCTTCAGCACCTCCACACTCTTCCCTGAAGCCTTCTCTTTTCATCCCTATGTCCTTCAAGTCTTGGTCACAGAATGTCCCGCCTTAGTTTATCATTTCTTTATCATGTCTTATTAACATGTCATGTTAATTAGGAGAGTCAGCTAGAGATTTTATCTCCCTAGAATCTGTAGAGTCAGCACAGTCAGATGTCCCCTGGGGTTGTCTGGCACATCCATCTCCTTTCAGCAACATGATGGTCTTTCTAGCTAGCTAGTGTTATATTGTGACCAACTGTATGGCCGACTCACAGTTTCCGAAATCCACCTTTTCACATTTACAGAGAGAGAAATACATATCCATGTTCTATTGACATATGCATACTGAATAGAGAATACTGAATGCACATGTGTGTCAGCTTCTTTCTGTGTATTTCTGTCTTATAGCAAGTCTCTCAGACTACAAGCATAAAGAGACACACTGCAAGAGCATGATTGCAATGTGACAAGTCACGATTCTTCAGTAAACAAAAGAATCTTAAAGGTTAATGAAAGTTGCTGCAGTGAAAATGAATCTGGGCTCAGATTCCCAGGAAAGCTCCTCCTGTTTGGAGGTGAAAATGTCAAAGGGATAAGAAAAGTGGGAGATATAAAGATATGTGTGTGTGTGTTGTGTGTATATTCTGAAACTTATTCATGAGGATGTGCCATATGTACTTTCAGCCATATATATGACTATTTCAAGCTTTCTAATGCTCAAATTGTCTGGAATTAAATTGCTGTACTTGAAATAAGTTTTACCTATTTTCTCAGCTTAATAATGCTGTGGTTACTCGGAACATTTTCTTCTGGAAGCTTTAAAGACCTGAATTATTACAAAAGGTACAGGAAAAAGTGGTTAAGTTTGCACTTTGGGGAAATTATTCCACATCTCTTAAACACCACAGGTCCATAAGCAGCTATAAATAATTCTGAAATAAATTTGTTTTTGCAGAGAGAGAATTTATGTTTATCCCAGATAGAATTTATCATGCTTTACCAGTACATGGGGGGAAAAAATCTATGAATATATAAAAATAAATTTGAAGTTGAGACCTAAACACGTTGCCAAGATGAGGTAAATTTTTTGTACTTTCTAATGTTCAACTAACTATTCATAAAAACTATTTAAGACATTAAAAACTATTCCACATCAAATAATTCAATGTCTCTCACAAATAAAATACTACTAAGACAGTGAGCTGTTTTATACCTTTGACTTGCTTATTCAATTTTTATAAATTAATATGTCATTTATTTATTTGTACACCTAATATCTAAAGAGTATGATCTACATATATAGTAATAATACTTTTTATTATATCAATTAGGATGTTTCTGTTGGAAATAATAGTCCTATTCCAACAGATTTATATAATAAAGGGATTGTATTGTTTCATAAACTTGAAACTCCAAAGTAGGGAAGTTTTCAGAAGTTATTAGACTTAGTGCTCAGTGAAGTTACCCAGATCTAATGTTGTTTTCATTGTCTGTTCTGCCTTTCATGGTTTTGCTTTATCATAAGACCAGAGTCATTACCCTGCAAAGGTTTGTTTTTTTATCAGAAACTGGATCGTCTGAAACCCTCAGGGCTTAACTCTTCATGATCCTCTTTGTATGCAGCTCCTACATCTGTGCTCAGATCTCTGTTCTGCCAATGTAGAGCAGTTTCCAAAAACAAACAAAATACCATTCTCCCCAAGCATTTAATAAATTGAGAAACAAAGACTGGCAGTCAAGAGTGGGGTCACCCCAAGCTCTAATTGGTCCACACCTCAATGTTCTCTCCTCAATCTTTCACATACATCCCAGCCATTCTCCTCCTTCTCAGGAGCAAACTAGTCCTCACCAGCTTCCTGTAGAGTGGCTTTCACTCTTCCTTCAGAAGCCAGGGCACTAGCAGATACACTCCCCTGTGAATAATGGAGGCATTTTCCTTTAACAAGTGGTTGGCTCCATCTTAAAGCATACACACCACACCCAACCAGAGAGGGAAGGTCTCCTGCAGGGACTGAGGCCTAGAGAGGGATGATATCATCCCCCATCCTCCCACCAAGTGTGGCAGTGGGTTCCAGGCCCCCTACAAAGTGCTGCCCGGAGAAATGGTAAAGAAGAAGTCTTGTTGGATATTTGGGTGACTTTCTACAGTCTGTGTCATTTACTCAGTACCATTATTATATATTGTAAGTGTTATGACATAAATATTCTTTACTCTCTTTCTCTCAGTTTGGGTACATTGAAAAACTGCATTGTTGTATAGTTTTATTAAACATACAATTTCATTGTTATTTATTAATTACTTAAACATACTAGGCTAAAAAAAACTTCTCCAGTGGAATTCCGAAAACTTTGTTGAGAAGATTTAAAATAAATAAGTAGATACATATGTACATATGTACCAGACATCCATATATAAATCCATTCTTCTGATGTTCTTCAAAATGGTCTTTTCTCATAAGTGATTTCAATGTCATTTCCTTTTATTATTAAAAGTATTATCTAGGCGAGCTTTTTAAAAAGAATTGACAAAAAAAAGTTAGCAAAAATTTCAATCTAACACCATAAGCTATTCCAGATTCTACACAATAAATTTGAATCAGTCAAATTTTACCCATTATTTACATAAACTTACTTATTCAGTGTTAAACATTTTCATTGTTTCTCAAAATGGACACTTTAAAACTGAATTTGCAAATAGTAAGAATTATGAAACATGGTTTCAAGGTTGAGACAGGGGTGACTAGAGTCATCCAAAAGTCTGCTTTCCCATGCTGGTCACACCCACCTTACAACTGCCATCCCAGCTCCCTATCAGACACGCTCACTACCATATTCTTCCATCACCTTCTGCATATCCCATCCCCACGCAATCTCTTCCGCAGTGAACATTGCTCTTTAGTTCTGGCTGACGGCAGAACAATTGTACCCTCTGTGGGACTTAGCAACAATGAATAAAGAGTGCACACGAACCCCATCTCTGTTACTTTTAACATGAACTGAGATGGAAGGCGGGTCTCTCTGACAACAAACAAGTTCAAGAATAGTGTCTAACATAAGGCCAAATACTGGGGATTAGGGGAAATGATCTGCTGTGCCCCTTTCATAGTCTAAACTAAACTGTTTCTAATAAAGAGTACTTTAAAGTAAGATACATTATGAAGCCATTCCTTGAAAAATAGTTTATTCATCATGATTAAAGTAAACAATAGAATAAAAGCATAATTAAGTTGAGCTCAAAGGCCTTAGGAGAGACTGTAACAAGCAGTTGGAGAGATGCTTGGCACAGAAATGTTTGTTTTATTAACTAGTACCTATTTTTCTGCCAACTTATGTTTGACATAGGAATGAAGGGGAGAGAAAGAAGAAAGGAATATTGAAACAGAACTGAACTCTGTCTCCATGACACCAAATCAAGAACTGCCTCCTTCTACGTCTTTGTCACCACTTGGGAGATGCTTGTAGAAGAGAAAAGAGCTAAGTGGCTTCTGCAGACCAGTGAGAATGCCACATAAGCAGCTCTGAAGGCATTTCCTTGAATGATGCACTATCACCTACAGAGCTTCTTCATCACTTTTGTGTCCCTAAATTAACCCATAGAATAAATCATCTGAAATACACAGGTGGGTCACAGATAGGGGAGGGGTGAGGACTGGAGTGACAAATGACAATGTCTTAAGAGCAAATTCTAAAACCCAGAGTTTAAATGAATTGAAATGCTTTTGTGTTATAAGCTTTATTTGGGTATAGTTTGCCTATGATAAAATGTACCTATTTTAAGCATGTAGTTCAATAGGGTTTGACTAATGCTATACACCTATGTAATCACCATCATGGCCCAGGTACAGAATTCTTCTATCACTACAGAAAACTCTCCTTTGCCCTTCCCTGCAAATGTATACAGGAAAGTATTTTTTTATTTTTTAAGTCCTAGAACATTTGAACATTTTTAAATTGAGGTAGCATAAAAAAGAATCTGCTCACTTGCCAGAAACAACATTTAGATCTTCAATTCTTAACATAAAACTAGATAACACTTCTCTATGTATAGTTTTAGCACAGACTAGCTACTAATAAGAAGCTGTCACCACAGAGCTTTCAAACTTGGCTAACATTTGAAGTGTAACATTCACCCAAATTCCAAAGGGGGAAAGGGATGTTTAAATCTACTTGACATATTTGTGAAGTTATAAAGTTCTACTGAGGTTATGCGGTAGGTAGTTAACATGGGTGAGAGGGCTGGAGGAAGGAGAAAGCAAAATATAAAGAAAAAAAAGACTTCACTTAAAAATGGATATCACATTTATGCATGTATGTAAAATTATATATGTATTTATGTGAACATTTAATTTAAAATATAAAAAGCAATTACAGAGACACCTCAATGTTTTAGTGAATCCCCTTCAAACACTTCTTGTTTTATGCCTCATCAATTAATTTTTTTTCAAAAAAAAAATAAAAACAAACTAAAATCTAAAACAGATTATTGACTGATAGAAATCGAGTTAGATTTGGAATGAAAAGTGCTTTCTCAGCCTGAAGCCGAACATTCTATTCCGAAAGTGCTTCACTGCCTGATTCTTCATGAATCAATAATAGATCAGATGAGAACTTTCCCCTGCTGCTACTTTCTAAGAGGTGCAGAGTATTGGGCAAGTCAAGAACCCAACCAGAATTCCAGATCCTCAACCCCAGGTCCATCTCTTTCAGGTGGAGTCAGCAAAAGCATCCTGGAATTAGTAGCCCCTTTCAGTCTGCTCACTTCAGAACAGCCTGCAGCTAGGAAATTCTTGTGATTTCTAGTATAATGTCTTAATGAAATGTAAAAACTGCTTCACACCATTAGAAAATGAAAATATGGCTCAAGTTAATTAAAAACTGACACTTGTAATATCTGGTAAACAATATATGTATAATCACAAAACAAAGGAAGAATTGTCTTTTACTTAGTCACTTTTCAAAATATAACAATGATTCATGCTTGATAAAATAATTCACAAAACTATGGTGGTAAACTATAAAGAAGAAAAAATTATTCATAATCCTATATCCCCGATTAAAGCTTTGATAAAATTTCTTTTGGAATGTTTCTTATTTGAAATCAAATTGTATGTAACAGTTTGCATCCCAATTTTCCACTTAATATTATAACATATACATTTTACATATGATAATTATTAATAAACATTATTTTTAATGGTGTCATAATTAAATCATACAAAATAATACTCAGCATTTCCCTAATGTTGAACAATTAAGACAAATAACTATTCCTTTGGTCATTTTAACACTATGGGGAACATGTTTGTATGTCTTCTTCTGTATTGTGGGATAGTTCCCCAGAATGTATTTCAATGTATGCAATTTCTGCACTTGGATATAAAAATTTTGTGACTCTTGTTACATATTTTCAATTGCTTTGCAAAAATATAATTTTAATGCAATTTGGAAATGTGTATCAAGATTCTTATAAATATTCTTACCTTTTATTTCATTATTTCCTTAGGAAACAGAGATAATGTGAAATGATTTTGTGTACAATATTATTACACTATTATTTTCATTAACAAAAAAAAAAAAATGGCCATGATCTAAATATCCAAAAATGAAAAGCAATTAAATAGTATGGTAGCCAGAGAATGTAATTTATACAACCATTAAAATTCTATTTTCAAAAAAATATATAACAGTGGAAGGTCAAAATATAGCATATCAAGTCTAAATAAAAAGATCTGAATATAGAATTATATGTATATGATTTCATATATATAAATATATAATAGTCATAGCAAAAATGCTAAAAACACATTGAAACATGTATAATTACTTCAACGATATTTTCAGAGGAGATGATTACAAGTATTCCTTCCTGTATACTTTGATATATTTATATATTCAGGGTATTAATCCTTTATGGTATTTCAATATCACATTTATGCACTTATCTAAAATTATACATGTATATAAATAGAAATCAAATATAACATTTAAAACAAAAATAATTACAAAGATACCCCAATTTTTACAAAATAATTTTTCAGAGTTTATTTTTTGTGACTTTATTTTGTTTTGGATGGAGAAGTCTATCAGTTTATATGGAAACTTTTCCACGTTACAAAAATAAAATCACCATGCTAGGAGTTCCTGTAACAAAGTGCCATGAAATGCTTCAGCAATAATGTGGTATTAGAAGCCCAAGTTTCCAAGTAGTTTAAATAGGTTATACAATGGCAATTTTAGACACAAGGGAAAAAATTCCAACAAGTTTTCAAGAACTAAAGATTTTTAACATGCTTTTATATAATTGACTTAGTGGCTTAAAGTTTCAAAAACAGTTTCTTCACAAGTAGATACAGAATTCATACATTTGCCTGGGTTTACATTTCACCAGCCTCTTTGGGGGCTTTGTTCTAACATATAAGCACAGCCACAGGGACTCAAGAACTCCATAAACACACTCAGCCACTCAGCTCTCCATTGCCTGCAGGATAAATTCCAAACTCCCTAGTATGTCTACAAAAAGATACAAGACTCACTTAAGTCTGGCCTCTACTCACCTGTGCAACCTCATCTCTGATTATCAATCTTCCCTATTCCTGCTACTCTGCCCTATTTGCCATGGGGATAGGCATTCACTGAGTGAAAATGTACTCCATCCATTCTATGGGGGGTAATTTCTATAGGGCCACATGACTCCCCACAAGTGTTACCTCTTCCAAGAAGTCTTCCTCCTCTCCTCCTCCCCTGCAGGCTGCTACACACCCTTCCTCTGGACTGCCACAGCATTTTTGCTTTCCTCTATAGTTTCACTCAAACTTCATCTTGAATGGCTGTGTACTTATACTAATTCCTCTTTAGAATGTCAGAGAAGACAGAGGGTTTTTTTTTTTCTGTTCAGTATGCTCAGTATCTAAGAAGTACCTAGAAGACACTCAGTAATTGTTTGAATGCTTGTCTGATGGACTGAGAATAAATGAGTGAATGAATGAATAATTAAATGAATTCAGCAAAGAACTTGAGTATCAAAGACAAGGTGTCTGGCAAGGGGAGAAGAAATGTCAAAAGAAAAAGGGGCAGAAAAGGTATACAGGGACTTCAAATATAAGCAGCTTGGTAAGGTGGAAAGAGCATAGTCAGACACATGGCTGTATGACTGGGAAAGTTCCTCAACCTGTACCTGTAAAATGGAATACTACACTCATTCAGTTGTTGTGAGAATTAACTAAACTATAAATATGTAAATACATGCACAGTGCTTTGCACATAGTAGGCATTCAGTAAAGGTTTGACTTTTGTTCTATCCCCTTATGTTACAGTTTGGTCTAGTTATTTTCATAACTACGAAGAGCTGATCACAAGTTCTAGGAAAAATTTACTGGAAAAATTATTTTACTTTAAATCTTTTAAATAAAAGATAAACCATGCTAGAAGGGCAAAGGGAAGATGCCCAAAGTCTTAGAAGGTTAGACATGACCATAAGGAGATGCAGGTAGCATATGCTGGATCCACGGGCCCCAAAGAGGGATTATTCAGGGGCAAGCTTTGTACAGAACAAAATCTCATAGATTTTAATGGTGGGACATAAGGCTATTCCCAGAGCAAGGAAAAACCTGTCTTATGGATTTCATTGCCCTTTCTATTGATGAGACAAACACATACGATATTAAATTCTGTCCTAGAGCCATTTGACTAAATGTCTGGAGGTCTAGGGCCAAAAATACGTTCATTGATTTTGGGATTAGAACCTATTTATGCACTTTCAAGAGATATTTCTGTTCACCTTGAAGCACTTATGCTTGGCTGTAGGGCTGAGGACACCGGCTCCTTGAGATCATGAGAGCAGCAAGTGTAACGGTTGCCCACCAGCCTGTGCCTGGCGAGCTGACACTCTCAGGGATGTCAAATTGAGGAATTTTTAGAGCAGACTGCTGGACCCAAAAGGCTCACTCAGGGCCTCCCTGGCAGAGTAAGAGATTTTTGCAAAGAAATGAGGGAAATATGCCTGGGACTAGAGCAACTAGAATAAATATTCTTGATGCCAGTAGCATAAACATTCTGTAAATTAATGTAATGACAAGCACAAGTTTTATTGCCTCCACAAAAATTCACGGCTCCAATATCTCGTAGCAATACAATAGATGAGCATTTGAATTGTCCTTGTCTTTGAATTATTAGCTTACCTACCTTTGTATTCTTTCATCAGCCATGTGGGTTTTTGTCAGGTTTTTTAGTTGTATTTTGTTTGCTTTGGACTCTGTTTGCACATGTGACTATGTGTGACAGACTGTATACAAAGGTGAATTCACTTCCCCAGAGTGCATTTTTCCTTTGGGATTTTATTTCATTGTAAATTATCAACATTACTATATTTTAATGTATTGTACTACTTAATTTAGTTAGTCAATGTATTTGGCTGATATTAACTAAAGCCAGATAAAGCACAGTGGGAATTAGAGGCAGGAAACACAGCTAAGGGAGGTGGGTATTCACCGCAGCAGCTTGACTACAATTAGGTGTCTGGGGAGAAGCTGTTTTTTCAGAGATGGAAGAAATAGAAGTGGTAACTGGGAACCAGAGAATGGCAACAAAGAGCCTAACTGACAGGTGCTTGGAGGAGGAGTGGCCAGGTATAAACACAGGACAGGAATAACAGCAAATTGCTAGTTGGCACCTGAGGGGAGACTGCCTGGTAGGGTATGCTCTGGCCTTGGGAGAGGTGCAGATGGTAATTAGGACCTGAGGAAGTTGTTTTGAAAGGAGAAAGCTCCTCCAGCACTGCTACAGTATGGGAAAATTCACAAAGACAGAGAATCTAAGACACCGAGAGGGATAAATGAATGGCAGGTGGGTAGACAGAGAAATAACTGTTTCTAGGAATGCAGTAGCAATTTTAGGAACACCAAAGAGGCTTCTAACCAAAATTATGTTCTCTGTAGGCCTTCAGAGATATTGCCTTTAGAAATTCTTTCCTTGGAGTTGTTCAGTGTGTGGCTCTTGGGTCTCTGGATCAAAATGAGTTCGTTTAGAAACCCATGAGGGTGAAGCCTAAGAATCTACAGTTTAAGAAGCTCTCCAGGTAAGTTTTATACACACTAATGTTTGAAATGCCTGGTCGAGGGCATTCCCCTTGTCAGGTGTAAAGCCCGTGCTGACTTTATCAGATTCTTTCTTATAGATTACTGGCTAAAAGCCAAACAGGAAGAGAATAGGACAAGAGCTATTCAGTGGTAGAGAAAGAGGGTGTTCCTCTCTCTAGGTTTCAGAGGAGGGGCTTCGGCAGAAGAGCCTCTGGCAGTGTCATTAGGGCTGTCACGGGGGTAAGAAGAGTCAAATCACCATGAGCACCCCTTACACCTTAGGGACTACCAGTCTGTGCATTTTCAAGATTTCAAGTGAAATGCTAGCTCCTTCACAATTTGTGCCACATTCAATTTGTGCCACATTCAAACCCCAGAAAGAAGTCACCTATATTTCTGAATTTCCCTGTAGAACTTTGTCTACATACCTTTATGGACTTCATTCATTCATTCATTAACAAATATTTATTGAGCACTTACCATGTGCCAGACATTGTTCTAGGAACTGAAATAGAAGAGTGAACAAAAGAGACAAAAATGTCTGTCATATAGACCTCAGATTCTAGCATGGAAAATATTTAGTAAGAAAAGTAAATGCATATTAGATAGATAAATGTCAAGAGAAAAATACAGTAGGAAATAGTAATGAGAGAAGTGTGTGTATATAAGAAGAAACTATAGTTTTAGATAGCTGGGGAAGCCTCTTTGAGAAAGTGACATTTCAATAAAGACCAAAAGGAAGCAAGGGAGTAAGCAGAGGGAATGTCCAGGGAAAGTGAATTTAAGCAGAGGCAACAGTAAGATCAAAGGTCCTGAGACCAGGGCCTGCCAGTATGTTCACAGAGTGCCGAAGTGGCTTTTGTGGCTGGAGAAGAGTAGGCAGTGGAAAGACACATAAGAGGTGAGGTCAGATGGCTATGGGCAGATTGCATCACGTAGGCCTCCGAAAGCTTTTGTAGATTTTAGAAAGATTTCATCCTTTATAAGATGGAACTATTGAAGGATTTTGAGCTGATGAGTTTCATGGTCACTATTAATTTTGACAACATCAATGGCTATTTTGTTAGAATAATTGATGAAGGGACAAGTTAGAAGATAGAAGAAAGACTGGTTTTCAAAAGCTATTACAATAATCCAAGGGAAAAATAGCTTAGATCAGCGTAGCAGCAAAGAAGGCGATAAGAAGTGACCCGGTCTGGATATATTTTGAAGGTTTGGCAGAGTATGAGAGAACAAGAGGCGGATAATGAAGAATTCCAAGGTTTGGGGCCTGAGCAACTGGAAAAATTCTCTTGTAATTTACTATGATAGCAAAGGCTATATGGGGAACAGCTTTTGGGAGCAGGAGATTTGAGGGACCATAAACTTACAGCCATTAGATTACATGAGATCATCAATGTAGTGAGTATAGAAGTCCAAGAACTGAGCTCTGGCATCCTTCAACACTCAGAGGCAGAGTGACCAGCTGTGCTGGTTTGCCCAGGGCTGAGGGTTCCTAGAACACGGGACTTCTGAGAAAGCTCCAAGCAAACTGAGATGATTGATCATCTGCTCAGAGGTAAGGGAGATGAATGAGAAGCCCATGCAAAGTAATTGCAGAGCCATGGGAGACATGTTGCCCTGGGAGCCAAGGAAAGAATAAGTTTCAAGCAGAAGACAGCTCTCAACTCTGTCAAATGCTGCTGATGGGGCAAGAAAGATGTGGATTAAGAATGGACCACTGGATTTAGAAACACAGAAGTCAAAGGGGACCTTGACAAGAGCAGTTTTAGTAGAAGAAGGAAGGGACAGAAAGCCTGATTTTACTTTTTTATTTCATTTATTTATTTGTTTATTTTTATAGTGATAGAAGACCATCTTAGTTTGTCCAGGCTCCTATAACAAAATACCATAGACTGTGTCACTTAAACAGCAGAAATTTATTTCTCACAATTCTGGAGACTGGAAAGTCTAAGATCAAGGTTCCAATAGATTCGGATCCAAGTGAAAGTCCTCTTCCTGGCTTACGGACAACTGTCCTCACACTCTCTTTAGTGCATGTGTGTGTGTGTAGGGTAGGGGAGAGGGAAAGGGAAGTAAAGGGGAGAGAGAGAACTACTGACTTTGCTTTCTTATAAGGACATCAATCCTATCAGTATGGTATCCCACCATACTCTTAAGACCTCACTTAACCTGAATTACCTCCTAAAGATCTTATCTCTAAATACAGTCACATTGGGGGTTAGGGCTTTGACATACAGGTTTGGGGAAGGGACACAATTTAGACCATAGCAAAGAGAGAAATTGGAAATAACAAAATATAAACACTTCTATCAAAAGAAGGTTATTTGCTTTAAAGCGGAAGGGAGAAAGAGTATGTTTGTATGGTGATGGGAATAATCTAGTAAAGAGGCTTCCCTCTTTACTAGTCTTTGGGTAAGAGGGAGTAGGATTAAGGACAACTGGAATGGACCTGAACGAGGAGCAAAGATGGTTTATCTGCTGAAACAGGAGAGAAGGCAGAATTTGTGAACACAAATACAGTTGAGTTTATAGATGTAGTGGGTGGGCTTATCAAAATTCCCTGATTACTCTATTTTCTTGGTAAAGAAAAGGTCATCAGCTGAAAGAGAATGAGAGAGGAGCTGATGGCAGTTTGAAGTCAGGAAAAGGTAGGAGAGTCATCTAGGAGAATAGAAGAATGATAGATTAAGGGAATGAAATATAATTGCAAGGGAGCAGTAAGGATCCACTTAGCACTGAGCACCCTTTTAGAATGGAAGTCCAACACACACACCTTAGCAGAATTTAGTATGATGTATCCCAGGAGGGAATGTGCACAAGGGATGATCGGAAGACTTGGGGTCTGGTCGGATTTTCACCATATACTCACATGAGTCACTTATCCTCTGTGAAGCTCCTTGGATTTTTATATGTAAGTTCAGGATATTCACATCTGCACTGCCTTCCTCAGAAGAATCGTATGGTGGAACATGAAAGATATTTCCTAAAATGTCAAATGCTAAACACACCAAGCTTACTAGGAGACTAGAGCAGGTAAAATTAGAACAGCGCACACACACACACAAAAAAGGTGTGAGGTCCCATGGGATCCCCAGGTCCAAATGAGGGCTTTCGAGAAAGGATGGCCTAAGGCTATTTGGGCGACAGGTGGGAGGTGATGATGTAAAAGCAAAAGAAAGAAAAGGGAGTTGAGTAGGGAGCTGAGGAGGACACTCTGCCAACAACTACTGGCTGCTGTGGCCCAGGGCTGGCAGAGGCTCGTGCAGCTGAGAACACAGCACTCCCTCCAGACTCCCACGGTGGCAGCTGCCACTGGCCCATATGTACTCTTCGTGTGACTTATAAATGGGTGCCCCTTCCTCAAGAACCTTTACTTCCACTTGTCAGAAAACTGTCCAGATGCACCTACTTCCTTAGACTGTTTTATTAATATGTGCCTAGAAAGTTGTTGTAACAAATACAAAAATCTACAGTGTTATCGTATGAATGGTGCCCCCTAGGGTTGTGTAGTATACAACAGCACACAACAGTTCTGTCTTGGCTGACTCTCAACAATAGCCAACCCCTCCACCGAACACCACCTTATAAAGAATCCTTTATTCCTATATTTAAAATATCAGTATATAATATGTTTAAGTTTTTGAGATTGAATTTGAACACTATTGGTTTTTGTGACTTAGGCCTATATTAGAAATCATTACATTACAAAATCATTAACTTAGAGGAATGATTTTACATGCACATTTGGGCAGGTGGAAATTCATGATACATATATATCGTGTGCACTATTCTATTAAAAATCAAGCAGTTAAGACTCATTTTAATTCAGGCCCATTTTTTTTTTTAGCTGAATCATAGGAATTAAAAGCTGAATTTAAGGGAAACATGTATCTCAAAACGTTGTTTAGCAAGGTCAAATGCAGTTTTCTTTTCTCACACAGGCCCTGTATCTCTTTCTTGGATAATTGCAACCTTGTGATTGAATCACTAATAATAGATACAGCTTAGTGGATTGCCTCGCTGGCACTCTGCTGAGCACTTTAAGTGTATGTAATCCTCTCGACCAACTCATGAGGTCACTATTATTAGTTCACTTTACAGATGAGAAAACCGAGGTGTGAAGAGGTAAGGTAACTTAGCCTAAAGTAAATACCAGTAAGGTTGAGGAGTCAAGATTCTAACTCATTCTCCCGGTGTCGATAGCCACTTGTCCTCTGTGACTGGTGTGTCAGTCTCCTTTGGCACTTGATGAAATGATGGTTAGGGTGGTGTCATGAGCCTTTTGGACTGCTTAAGAACCATTAAATATCACACCTCTAAGTTTTAAGGGCTTAGCTTAGCACTACAAAACATACCATTGAAGCCAAAACTCACGGGAGGTATTTATCTGTGGGATCAAAGTTTGTCATTCAGCATCCTGAACATCATGTGTGCTCAGTGCAAGGCAAACCCAGCACCATAATTTGAAAAGCAACTCAGCCAATAATACCATTCCTGTATATGAGAGTCTAGTACTATCAGCAAAATATGCAAATTCCAATTTTAAGACTCAGGAAAATATTTCAGAGCTGAAATATCCACATATTTTTTGCTAAATAATTGAATGAAATTCCCTCTACAAAGCCAAAGTTCAAGATTTTAATTTATTTAAAGCCCTGTCCCACCTCAACTGTCATTGCCGCATTCTTTGTGAACCCCCCTCCCCCAGTGGCCTGAAAGAGTTAACTTCCTTAACCAGCAAGGTAAAGAAAGATTTGAGAGTACTGCATTTCATTTTCTTTGTCTGCTTTGATGGAAACTGTTCTTTCATCAAACCGTGAAGGTGAAATAAGGGGAAGGGTGTGAAATATCAATTTTTAAATGGGACAGAGAAGTGACAAACCTGGTGACTTCTGTGACAATGAACAATAAAGAAGACCCTTGAAACCCCTAAATCCTAGGGACTTAATGATTTAAGAGGGAGGACCAACCCTACTGACATCACACATCCTCCTGTAGTCCCTGACTGCTGAGACAGTCAGGATGATGTCCCAGAGAAACAAAGACGTTAGTCAGGATATGATCAAGGTTCCTTAGTACTTCGGCTTCTAAGAGAAAAAAAAAAAATCTCTACTCCTTTTCAAAAAAAAAAAAAAAAATCAAAAAATAAAGCCAGGAAATCAAGCATTATAAGTTCAGGTATTTGTCTCATGGATTACTCAAGATCTCTAAATTTCTCATACTTTACTATCTGACTTATATTTCGTATTACACATAAACAAGGTAATAAATCCCAAAGCAGGCTGTTGGGTGGCTTGGGCACAATAGGGTGAGAAATCATTCCCTATTACTTTATAATGATTTGATCAAAATGAATGCATTTTGACGAAGTTCTCAAGGTGTCTAATGGAAGTACATAAGATGTTAAGTTCTTCTAGATATATAGGTGTGACTGGGGCCTGGTGGAGTTGGGGTATGGAGAAGGGGAAGAGGGAAGAGGTGAATGTAAAACAAATAGGAAGCCTCCCTTTAACTTTCACCATATGTTCAGAAACTGCCTTCAATTAAAAAAAAAAAAAATTACCACCCCTGCAAAAATTCACTTGCCCTGGTTCCTGATCTGATTCAGCATTCTGGTTGCCTAGATACATATGTAAACAAAAGTGCCTTTCAGACTGCAGAGGAACAGCTAGATGAACCTGATGGCCTCCTTCCTGGCTCAGCCAGTGACCAAGAAAAGAAAGCAAGTACTTTTACATATTCTTATTAAAAAAAAATAGAATATTTGTTAATCTTCTTTAAAGCTTAGCATTGGTTAGAGAGTTCTAAAGAATCCTGGAAGAGTTGTTTTTCTTCTTAGTGTATCCAAATTTCCTGTTATTGGGGTTTTTTTTCCCTCCTTTGATAAAGTGATTGATGACAGCATCAGCTGAAAAGCAAAAAGGTCTCGATGTGTAACTACAATCCTTGGACTGACTTTTAATATGTAGGACTAAAAATTAACAAAAAATTGATTATTTTTTATGAAGATTCAAAAGAAACTGATAAACTCAAGATACAGACGTTATCTCTAAAATGGCAAAGAATAGTTGAATAGAATGTTTATTGGTGCTTGTCTCATCTTACCCATTAATGAAAAATAACATTCGAAGAAGTAGTGTTTTTAGACTTTGCTTTATAATTATTATAAAACCTGACCAGCTCATTGTGATGGAAGATCACTAGAAAGCTAGGACAATATCCAACACTGATATTTTGTATTTATTGGCTGTACCACACACTAGCTGTGTGACTTTTAGCAATTACTTAAGCTCTCTGTTTCCTCTTCAATGAAGTAAGCTAATTAAGCCTATCATATAAAGAAGTAAGGTTTGGATGAGTCACTAAGGTAAAGAAAGGGCTGAGAAGGTAGGAAGGACTCAGTCAATAACTATACTATTATTATTATTATTACTATTATTATTATCTGATCTTGAACAAGTCCATTACTTCTCTGCTCCTCAGATTCCTCACCTATGAAAATAATCACCTTAAATTCTTTCTGTAATAAAGAAGAGTTTCAATTATCTGAGGTAACCAATATTGTCTTTTTGGTAAAGATAATGATTCTTACCTTACGGGGCTGCTGGAAAAATAAAATCACATCATATACATGAAAGTATTTTATAGGACATCAAGTCAAAAAGGATCATAACATTTTAAAGTATTATTATAAAATGTGAAAATTGACACATGTAAAGAATCCCATAATAATCACCAAGTTGTTTGTGACTTTTTATAGTTCCATTCTAATTCTAGCTTGAAGGAAAAGGGATACAACAGAGCTGACTCCTATATTCAATTAGAAGACATAAAAATTTGCTTTCTTAGATACACTTAAAAAATTGCGTAGGAAAAAAAAGGACATAAATATGCCATAATGTTAATGGCTTTTGCTCTAGGTAGACTTATAAGTGAAAAAATGTTTCCTGTATCTTTTATTTTTCTATATTTTCCCGAATCTTCCTCCATCATAAGGTTTAACCTTTGTTACTTTAAAAGTATGTGAGTCGTATGTGTGTTTTTAAGAGGATGCTATTTATGATTTTCCAAATAAGACTTAAAAATTAGTAAAAATAAAGCAGATAGATATCTAATTTTTTCACTCAAGAAGAAAAGAAGACAAAAAACCAGTAATTTCATGTCCTTGGATATAATGTTCATCATACTCTTTCATTTCACAAGTACCTAGAAAGGGCTACTAGGCACCAAACATATAAGACCAGAGACCAGCCAGCTGAAGCAAAACAGAGACAGACTCCTACAGGCCAAGGGTCACAGTGGAGAGGAGAGAAGGAAAGAGCTGGCATTAGCAGGTGAGGAGCCCAGGTCCCAGCACTGTTCCAGGGGAAAGCTGGAGTGAAAACACGAACCACGGCAGAAAGCCAGTCACGTTTTCTAGGGAGTTAAAATGGTTTTCACAACATGGATACCTGGGCACCCAGGGGATCATGTATTCCTTCTCCGGGGAAAGACGGCTTCAGAGCATTGGCCCCACTGCAGACCCCCACTCAGCAATGAGAAGAGAGGGTCTCAAGCACTATCATGGCAGCTCAGGGGCTCTATCCTGAGCAGCCTTAAATCTGTTTTGGTTGCCCACCACCAAGGGGGCCAGGTCACAAGAGCCTGATGATTGCCAGGTGTTCTTTATTAGCTTCAATAATCATTGATTTATCTTTTATTTTTAAGTTTTATTGGAGGAGAAAGATTTCTAATTAAGTTCCTTAGGCCCTAAATTAAGAAGTAGTCATTGCTTAGGCATTTGCAAAAGAAATGATTTCTGTATGTGGGTCTTAACATATTCTGCTCACCATTATAGAATAACATAAACCAAGAAAAAATATCCTAGGAACATATTTTAAGTTTTAAAATGAGGTGGAATACCACTCATTCTCTCCCTATTGAATCCAGTTTAGTGATGGGCTATTAAAATAAAGATAAAAATGTGTCCTCTTTTTAAACTTAAAAATAAAAGAACATTAGAGTCCAAAACAGTTTCAGCATATGCAAAACAGTGAGTACATTTGGTATCCTCTTTACTCCTAGAAATGCTGCAAAATTATGAACTTTCATGCAAACAGAACTTTCTTGTGGTACCATGTTGTTGAATTAGTTAAGTGTTCAGATGGCCAGCTATGTTTAATGCCAAGAAGTTATGTACAAAACTGTGCTCTGTACTTTCTCATTGACTATAATTATCTGACATCCAACTTTCTGAGAAAACAAAATAACCTAGATAGACTTGTTTTCTAGTCTTTGGCTGTGTTTTTGAAAATTTTCTGACTCCCCTCAGAATTCAGCATGTCAGAAATAATTCACTCTGTAAGGAATTCTTTCATAACTCAGCCAATGGATATTTCATTTTAAAAATTATCTAAGAAAAATCTATGGCTTTAACCTTCCCAAAGAGGTTTTCCTGACTGTGATATCAAATCTATGAAATGCAACTCTCTAGTTATCTTTCCAGCTTGGTTTTAGTTTTAGTCTCTAGCAATAAAAAAGGGGCGTGTGCAAAATTAACTGGGTTTACTGTAATCTGTAGTATATATTTGGTAAAATTAAGACATTGATATAAGGATAAGATGATAGGATTTCCCTATAAAGTAGCTGATGATACATTTTAAACCCATGACCTCTGTTTTAGGTGACATTATCTCCAGCCAAAATGTCAACCAAGAATTCTACAGATCTAGTTGAATATGTTGACAAGTAAGTCTGTAAATTACAACTAATTTTAACTATTTCCTGTGTTTAACAATTCAATTAGAGATTAAAGTGCCTGAACGAAATCTTTGAGTTCCTCTAAACTAGTCCTCTGCTTTGGAAAGAGACTGCATTAAACCATCTCAGAAAGAGGAACCTTCTATCCTATTCTCTTCTGATGGACAGAGCAAGCCAATTTTACTGGCATCCCCTTTAAATAACCTCCATAGGTTCCTGAAGACTTGTCAATAATGTGATACAACATAGGCAATGAATGACATACAGCAAGATCTGCTATAGTTAACCATTACTTTCAAAATAAACCAAATAACTGTTTATATTTCATGGAAAAAAAAGTCAGAAAAATTTTAAATATATTAAATTATCATCAGAAAATTTTGATTCAGCTGTTTACAGTGCCTCACCTGGAGCTTATCCAGGGAAGGTTTATAGAAGGACAACCCTGGGGACTTGGAAATAGAACATACAATGATACATGTGCAATGTCCAAAAGGTCCTAGAATTCCAGTTTGAAAAGGCAGGATCACAGGGGCAATGTATATTACTTTGAGTTTTTTTATTCCACCTGTTGAAGGAGAATTAGGTCTTATGCACCTATTCACGTTTTTAGGACACTTGGTATTTGTCTCAGTCTTTCACAATTTACTGTGTGACCTCAATCCATCCCATAATATCTCTGGGCTTCGGTTCTTTCATTTGCCAAATGAAGAGGTTAGACAAGAGGCTCTCTAGGTCCTATTTAACTTTAAAATAATTCTGATCCTAAAATATGCATCATGACCACGAGGAAAAATCACCCAACAAAAGAAAAGTGAAGAGATAGATAAATCTAAATACTGAATTTTCTTTTTTAAAAAGTATATTTCATAATGAATATAAAAAAATTTAATTTACTGATTTTAGTGCAATATGTTCAGTTAAAAATTTCCCCTTAATGAACTAGATTTAATACATTTTAAATCATTCAACCACAGAATTCAGCCCTTCTTTTCATGCTGCCCATAACTTGTATTTGCTTATGTGAAAAATTTAGAGAAAATGGAACAAACAAGGAGCAGGGTTTTTTTTAATTGTTTAAAAATGACATTTGGATAGATGACATTTTTTCTGAGTTAAGGGCAATAAATATGGTTTGTACAAAAACAACGATCATAAATGGATATGTTAGCTCAACTTGCCATGCAAGAAGAAAGGAACACTAATTTGCATCCAACTCTTCATATGACCCATGAAAATAGAAACCATTTTCTGACCTGTCAAATTCCACTATGAATCTAAGTGGATTTCTTTAGCCCAGGCTGGGAACCTACCTCCCAGGAGATGAGAGAACAAATTTCTGGAAAATGGCAACAGACTTAAAAAGAAAAAGGAAAATTTTGCCATTTCTTGGATGCCAGAGCAACTGAAATTAAGAGAAGGGTGAGAAATAGTCTATAATTCAAAGCAAAACATAATGATCAACCCCACATCTCTTCTCTTGCTAAGCTGTATAACTAGATCTTTCTATGTGCCACCTGAGATGGTTAGTTTTTGTTTGGTCTCTCCCCACTAATCTCCCAGAACAGGCTGTAAGCTCCCTAAAAGCAGAGAGTCTGAAGCCTCATGTTTTTGACACCCCACCAGCAGCTTACCACAGCACACTGAATGTGGACTGTTGAGGAACTGCAGTTGACAGATTTAATGGAGAGGAATGGTGGGACTTTGATTCTTTAGGGCTCTGCTTAAAACAGTAGACTCCTGAGTAGCTGATTAACTGGAAAAGCAAAATGGCACTCAGGCATTTCAATCATCAGTGCAGATATTTTGAGTCGACTTATGGAATCCAACAAAATAAACATAAAAATAATCATGTGTAAAATAACTTCATCCTTCAAGTCATAGTACTCATTGAGTGGTAGCAAATTTATTGATATGCAAACAGAGTACTTATACAAGTAAAAGTCATTATTGGCTCATTAAATTGCCTCAATATATATTACACATCCTCGGAGGTTCTGCCTTATATATCTATGTAGTATATATGTGAGGTAATACTAAAAGAAAATAATAACTGAAAATCCAGCAACCAAGAGGTAATGTCTATCCTATGAACAAGTTTTGGCTGTAGGTACACACATTAAAAAGAGAGGCAGACGGAGTGTCTATGGGGCCCTTCTCAGCCTCAGGCAGTTGGAACAACACTCACACATTATTAGTACTTGTTAAATGCTAGGTCACATTAATAATCCATGGGGCAGGGGAAGGAGGAATGCTTGCAGTCATTTATTAGACAATTATGGTAACACTATTTTAAATGCAGTAAATAATACTGATTTCCACATGTTCATTGATTCACAATGAACAGACATCCATCCACTGATTTTATAAGTGTATCTAGTGTTCATTTAAGCAGAAAGCACCAAAGCCTGTTTTGTTTTTCTCCTTTTTCTGCTGGTAGAAGGAACACTTCCTGGAGGCCAGGCACCTCAGGTCTACTCTTGAATCTGCCTCTAATCAGCTATGTGACCATGAGAAAAAGAAAAGGTCTTCTCTATGGGCAATCTCTGCCTCCTCTATAAAATGGGGCTGAGTTTTAAGTGATGGGTGATGAGCAGCCTGAGTGCTAAAGACTCACTGTGTTCAAAATAAGACCCAGATTTTATTTCTAGGACATGGATTAGAAAGATGCCTCTATGTGTTATTTCTCAACTCTGCCCACAATTTCTCATAAACTTTCTCTTGTAAAAAAATGGCTAAGGTTTAAAAACATATATTCCCCCATGCAATTTAATTTTGAATGGAAAACAAATTCTGCCCATAAATCACTTATTTTTCCCCAATGACACTCCTTTAAAAAACATTTTTAGCACTGAATCATAATTGATAAGGTCTCTTCTACCTCTAAAATTCTTTGGTCTTCAAAAATTGATTATTACCATTTATTCACTTAACAAATATTGAGTATCTACTACGTGCCAGGCATTATGCTAGGCATTTGCAGCGCCATCAGTCAACAAAACAGAAAAAGATCCCTGCCCTCATAGAGTTTCTGTTCTATCAGGAGGAAAGGACATGCATTGTCAGACAGCCTGACAAGGGTAGGTCTCAAAGAGCAAAGTTGGCATGTCGATAAACACCGAAACATGAGAGATTTTGGGTCATGTGGCTGAGAAAGAGCAAGTTGTTCTAAAGCAGGGACATCTTGTCGGTGTGGCAGAAACAGAAACGGGGCAAAGAGACTGGAATAAAAGGGAAGTATATAATTTGAAACTATGATGCTTAACTGGATCAGGAAAAATGAGAAGTCGTAGGGGCAAGGCTATAGCCGATACATATTTCAGGAATTCTCCCAGTAGTAAACTTTGGGAAAAGGAGGGTCTGGCTGACTGCCAAAGAATGCTATTTAAAATTTGGATACATAAAACTATCAGTAAGTCAAATGGGCAAAATAATAAATGATTAATGATTTCTCCTGGTGACAGAATATGGCATTCAGGGTCTAGAAATTATTCATCTTCAAGGTTTATTTCTTAGTATCATGGCAGATATTTTATTATACCATGATGTATTGTTTTTGTTGCTAAACGATGAAGACAGATATTTCACATTAAGTACACAAGAAAGGAAGACAAAATGCTGTTGGTTGAGCTTTCTATGAGATAAGTCATGTTAGGTTGGAGATCTTTCAGGTTTTATTTTGCAATATACACATCCATCTTTGAAGGCAATTGGCTCCCAGGTGAGAGCTCAAAATAGTCTGCACAGATATGAAGAAAGGGATACATGGGACACTCTGGGTTGTTAGAACACTTTTTATCACCTGGAAGACCCTCCAACAGTTTTGGCACTGCTGACCATTTTGATTGTTACAGCCTCCAGCTCTTATTCAGTGTTAATCATCTCATTCAGTCCTCACAATAACCCTAAGAGGTGGACAGTGTCACTCTTTAAAAATGAAGACACTGGGATGCAGAGAAGTGAACTATTTTGATCTCAAAGTCACATTTTGCATGCTGACAGAAGCAAGATTATAAACCCAGGAAATTATGTCTATGTTACTTCAAAGCCTATTTACTTAAGCGATTGATCCTTAGTCCTCTATCCACAACTTCCTGCCAGCTATCCTTTCCAATGCACACACACAGCAGCCTGGGACATCTTCACCTCTAGCCTCTCTCCTGCAGCATGGAAGTGTGATGCAACCATGGCTTTCTGCTCTTCCATGAGTGCCCCTTTGTGAGGTATAGGCAGCCTGGATCGTACAATCTTAGCTGCACCTTGGAGGCACTGCCATCAGCCACAGTGCAGTCTTTTTATCATTCTCTCTCTCTGGTATCTTCTCATTGCACCCCCCCCCCCCCCGTCTGTGATGGGCAAGACTCTGGCCATGGGCAGACATAGCTGCAGGAACTGAGCATTACACTCAGCAGCCCCAAATCAGTCTGGGCAGGGGCTGCCCAGGTGAAGCTCACTCCCTTTCACCCCAGGAGGTCCCGGATTCTTGTTACACCCAAGAGCTTCTGCTCAGCATGAGAACTGTACTTAGGTCAAGCTGAGACCAGACTCTAGTTCTCTAGAGCAGAAAGGGAGCCCTCCCAAGAGACTCCTTAGGACTCCATGAGACAAGTGAGCCAAGCAGAGGAAGAGTGACTGGGTGAAAATTACATAATGTTGGGGCAAGTTATATATTTAAAAGCAGAGGAATAAATATATCTTCTCTAAGAAAAACATAAATATAACAGAAAGAGCTACTAATTCATCTATGCAAAGCTGCTGTGATGTAGGAAAGAGTCAAAGAGGCAAGTTAAAATGTTTCATAGCTGAGTTACTGATAAATCTCCAAGCCTTGGCTTTCACCTAAATCGAGAAAAATTTCACTTATGCCACAGGGTAGTTGTGGGTATGAAATGTTGTTTATAAAAGTGATATGCTATCTATCAGCACTAAATAGGAATAAGATAGTATAATAATAATTTCTTACTAGGAATAAGATAGTATAATAATAAATTCCTTACATTGGTCCTATACTAGAAGCTCCCCTCAAATAACCTACCACCTACCTGATTTAGTTTCTAGGGCTTCCATAACACAATGGGTGACTTAAAACAACATAAATGTATTGTATCACAACTCAGGAGGTTCTATCCAAAATCAAGGTGTCAGCAAAGTTGGTCCTTCTGAGAGACCTGGGAGAGAGTCTGTTCCATGCCTCTATCTTACCTTCTGGTGACAGCTGGCCCTCCTTGGCTTGTAGATGCATCACTCCAATCTCTGTATCCTCACATGGTATTCTCCCTGTGTGTCCCTGTCTTCACATGGCCAGTTCTTATATGGACTCTAGCCATATCGGATTAGGGGCCCACCTGATTCCTGTATAACTTAACTACATACATCTGCAACAAGCTTATTTCCAAATTAAGTCACATTCTGAGGCACTAGAGGTTAGGATTGCAACATATCCTTTTTTGGGGTGACACGGTTCAGCCCATAACACCATCGAATAATTACTAATAACTATTCTAAGAACACATGTCTATAAAACTTGTAGACATTACAAAGCATTTCAGGTACATTATTTAAATTGATTCCCTCAGCCAATGGGGTAGGGCAGGTGTCATTATCTCCATGGGACCACAAAGAGTTCTTTTCTGTACAACCTAAAAGAAGTTAAAGGTAATAAATGGCAGAGGCAGAACTTTAACCCAGGTTTCCTAACTCCAAGTATAATGTTCTTTCCCCTAGATTCACATAAATAATACACACACTCCAAAAGCACCAGACAATATGGGAAAATGTCTCAAGAGCACATTACAAAATGCAATAGGAACACCAACGGTCATCAAACCAATTTGCTGCTGCATGTACGTATGTCCTGCCTATGAGCGTAACCAGATATCCACCCAGCCCTCGTTCACACGGAGACTCTGGAACACTTGCCAACCTGTCTGCCTCCACAGGGAAGGCAATGACAACCACTACATTTTAAATTCTGTAATTGTATTTAAAAGTTTGCCGAACATGAGGAGTTGGCTTCATATAACTTTTCTCTATAAAAGATCCACAAGTCGTCTTTTTCTCCAGTCTCCTCCTGGCCATGTTACTCTTTGGAGGCCTCTCCTTTCTGGGTCCTTCTATGCAAACCCCAGTGCTGGCCTAACCCTACTGGCCTCGGTCTACTGCTTCTGGATGCATCCACTGAAACTCAAATTGCTCCCCTTGCCTTCCTAGACCTTTGAGCCCAACATAAAATTCTGCAATGCAGGCTTCTGTAGCCACCAAAATCCATCTACCAAGGTGGTTATAAACAAGCAATGGAGAAACTTTAAATATATATATTTTCAATTTCATCATTCTACACACAATTTTTATGAGGCATCAAAATGTCCTATAACATTTCACTATATTTATATTTACATATTTTGCTGGACTCCACATTCAGAAAATACACGGTCATATATTAGATCTTAACAAAATGAAAATTTTCATCAGTCATGCCTTTTCATGTTCTAGAAAAGGGTTTAAATTACCAAATTTGTGTTTCTTGAGTATTACAGGTTGCCAAACTGGTCTGCAGAATTTCCCAAGTAAATTTAGTTCTCTATTCGCAAGAACAGAACAGGCAGAGAAGCGAGAGGTTCTGTGTACCAATGCATCTGCCAGCGACAGCACAGCTGGTGTAAGTCGCACCGAACTGCAGAGAAACAGAACGCAGAGTCTGTGGGAAATCTGTTCCGATTCAGTTGTCTGCTACCTCCTCAATGATTTATGTAAAGCCCAAACATCTCTCTGAAAGAGGCCCCTAGGAATTCTTCCTCCCGGGGTTAGTAACTCCATCTGGACTAGTCTGGTATATTCAGTTATTTCTTTCACAGTTTAATTTACATATAAGTCCACTGATATAATATACTAATAAACAGTGATTTTTTTTTCATTCGTTGTAAGTATCGCAGTGGCCACATTTTGCTGCTAGTTAAAGGCCTCGGTTTTTAATTTTTTGAATGATCTGAACAATGGTATCTCCCTTAAAAAACTGTGAATTGTTCACATGTGTGTTCTTACAGCTGTTTTCAAAAGGACAGCTGGAAAACAATATTCTCTTTTATAGTTAATAGAATAGAGAAAAATATAAACTCGATCTTGTATTAATCATGTAAATAGCATCCTTTAGTGCTTTATTAAGCATTATTAATAAAATACTCCAATTAATAATAAATCTTAGGCATGAAAAGAAATTTCAAGAAGGAACACTCTCCACTTAAAAATAACTTTTAAAAATGAACTTTGAAAACTAAAGGAAAAGAAATAACTACAATCCAGAATTTATTTGTGTCACTTAATGTCCCTTTGGTTGTGGGCAAATACATCACATAGCACCAGGCGCTGACCTCCATAAAGGTTTCCTTCAAACAGCAGCAACACTGAGGCCAGCCAACAGGCTGGACCACAGATTAGCATCTCAGCAGAGTGGCTGCTGTGTTCTACTGACCCTTCTACTGGCTTAGGTCAGTTTTCCTCATCTTTGTGAAGTAGCCTCTTGACTAGCCAATGGCATATCAAAGAGTGCTCATGGACCCATGTCACCTGAACTGCAGTGCAGCTGTATAGCATTGGTTTCCACCACCTTACCACACGTGCTTTTATGTTATCTCAAGACTTACACCATACATGAAGTAAGGGCCATTAGCCTGTTAAAGATAAATTCACTGAAACATTTTGGTTGGTAAGTGTTAGAACCTGTATTCTACCTTCAGTTATCTTGCCTTCCAACTTACCAAGCTGCTGCTGACTATCTATAAAACTGAGAGCTCATATTTCATACTTCAGCACTTTATTATATATCCTGCCTTATTCACTGACTCACATGGTTGGTCTTAAATCAGTGCTGTTCAGTCTTTAGAAACATTAAAATCATAATAATACTTCCTTAAAATACATATTCTTGCTCTCCCCTCCACACCCTAAATCAAGATTATGATTTAGTAGGTCTATAATGGAGCCAAGAAATCTGCATTTTAAACACTTCCCTGATTTCCCCACCCCCATGATATTAATTCAAGTTATTTATGAGAAAACACTGAATTAGACTAAGTTCCTTGAGGGATGAAACTACTGCATATTGTACATGGACTAGAGTAGACATTTAGTAAGTTCTTACTGATATATTTCTGTTTCAACTGACATTTTTATTGGTAAGTTATGAGACACAGATACAGTGATTTTGACTGCACATAAAAACATTCCAACCAAAATGGCTTTAATATAAGGATATTGATTAGTTAACATAAAATAAAATCTAGACTTTGGTTAATTTAGAGGCTTCATGTCACCAAGAACCCAAGTGTTTTCTATCCTTCCTCACTGCCATCCTCTTTTCCTGCATGACCAAAGATGACGTCAGCAGTTCCAGGCATCAAATACAGACAGGACAACATCCAGCAGGAAGAGAACTTCATCTTGTATGTCTCTTCTCGAAGGCAAAAAAACCTTACCCATAGTCAGGTTCCCTTGAGGCTCACTGGCTAGAATTACTTCACATGCTCCTACTTAAACCAACTAAATCTCAACCCAGAAAAAGGGGACCACAATGACTAGCTTGTTCCCTAAAGCACATGGGTGGAGGACAGGAAGATGAACCAAATCAGGCAGAAGGGAAGAATGGCTCTTGGGAAGGTAACCTACTGAGAACTCCTAAGAGAAAACCTTAATTTTGAAAGGAATGCAGCATCATTTACAAGAGTCTATATAGGACTGAAGACTGGAGATTAAATACCCTTTTGCTGGCAGATGCAGGCTGCAGATTATATAGAGGCCAGAAAGAAGCACTAACTCAAGGAAAATAATGAGCAAATCTGTAGTCCATCACTAGGCTATGTGTCACCATCAGCGCCATCCAACTTCCTCCTCCCTCCTGCCTGTGACTCATACATCCAATCTAGGGTAGCACTGTCAGCACGCTGGGGTTTTTAGAGGAATGGATTTTACACAGATGAGGTGCCATTTGGTAATTTTCCAGAAGAACATTTTAAGCTAAAAGAGTGGATGATAGGATCTGTTTAATGAAGCCCTCAGCAAAGCCTCTTTTCTCAGATGTGGAGGTGATAGGAAAGAGGAATCTCCCCCAGGCAGAGGGTACTTCTGCTGCTTGATGGAGAAAACTATAAACCCTGAGGCTCTGACAACCTGCAGCTTTGTGGAACTATTTTCCCTCCAATTTTCTAACAAGCAAGCCTTAGGGAACAAAGAGTCCAGCTAGAGAAATCAGTCAGTCAACAAATACTTATTCACCACCTACTATTTGTTAGGCACTCTTCTCAGTGTTGGGGTCAAGGTGGAGAATGAGTTGGATAAAGCATTTGCCCACTGGGAACTTTCATTCTAGTGGTGGAAGAAAATAAACACAAACAAGTAAATAAGATAATTTTGGGCAATGGCATATATGTGCTATGGAGAAGATGGTATGAAGCATTATGGTAGAAAGTGACTTAGGAGAAAGCTTGTCTGAGAATGGGATGTTACAGGTGAGACCTAAACAATGAGCAGGAGGCAGCCATGAAGTGACTGCAGGGAAGAGCATTCCAAGCAGAAGGAATAGCGAGTGCTAAGGTTCTGAGCTAGGAACTACCTTGGTGTGTCTGAGGAACAGAAAGAGCGCCTGTGTGCTTGAATGAGAGTAAATGGAGGGGAGTCTGGGAGGAGATGAGGTTGTAAAGGAAAGCAAGGGTTTTATTCTCAGTGAATAAATCTTTAGAGTGGTAAGCAGGCAAGTGCTATCACTTGCACTTTTAAAAGACCCTCTAGCTGCAGCCTGCATCTGCCAGCAAAAGGGTATTTATCTCCAGTCTTCAGTCCTATATAGACACTTATAAATGATGCTGCATTCCTCTCAAAATTAAGATTTTCTCTTAGGAGTTCTCAGTGTGGTAGATACTATAGGTTACCTTCCCAAGAGCCATTCTTCCCTTCTGCCTGACTTGGTTCATCTTCCTGCCCTCCATCCATATCCTTTAGGGAGTGTAGTAGATACACTCTTTGTTAGGAGGCAAAAGTAGAGGAGACAATAGTGGCCAGGACCAAGACAAGGAAGAAAGAACTAAAGAAAGAGTAGTTATGGAGTCTGGAATACTTCTATTTGTCATGCTGCCATTCTCTTTATTATCTCAAAGAATGATAGGAATGTATAGGAGGTAAAATTAACATTTAATTTTGAGGCAGATGTGAGTTTAAAATTCTGAACTTGATATCTACAAGTTGTATGACAGTTCCTTTTTCTGTCTGGTAAATTTCCTCCATCTGGTCTCCCAAATCACTAGTTCACTCTTCAGCTAATTCCTCTGCTATAATTGTCCCATCTTTTTTCTTTATTTCAACTATTTTTTATGTTTATTATTTCTAATAATTTACTTTTTGTTTTAGTTTATTGTTTTCATTTTTATATTCTCTTAATGTTTTTTCACACCTTTTTAATAATTTCTTAATGCCTATTTTTAGTATTTCTCTTCTGCAGGAATCTGTAATCCAGTAGATTGTTTCTTTGTTGCCTAGTTTTTATTTTGGTTTGTTTTGCTTTTATGCCTATAGCACCTGGTCTTCCTAGGTGGCCTCCCACCCAAGTACTAACTGGACCTAACCCTGTCTAGCTTCTGAACAAACGTCAGGCTTGTTCTGGGTGGCATGGTATAGACTATGGACCGTGGCTCCAATGGTGCGTGAACCCAGGACCTTCTGCATGTAAAGCGGACATGCTAACCGCTACACTATGGAACCACATTCATGTTGGCTAGTGTTTGAAAAGATGGTGCTCCTCAAATGCCTTTTCATTTTGGCTGGTTCATTCCCCCTCTGGGGATTTCAGCCAGACCTTGGTCTCCAATGGAGCATTATCAGGGGCAAGTGAGCTCAAGAGGGAGGGTGTGGATGAGCCCCAGGCACAATAAAACCATAGTCAATCACTCTTCATTCTACAAAATAACTTATCCTGTCAAAACTCTACCTTTTACTCCTCAGGAAGAAATAACCTTAGGAAAGTAGTTGCTTTTGAACCCTTGTGGCAAAGGAAGGTAGATGGGTGCAGAAGCAACTGCCCAAGGTCATTTGTTCCCCAGGTTTTTTATTATCGTTATTCCAGCTTCTTACCAAAACAGGTCTCCATCTTGCCTAATCTTACTCTTCAGGACACAGACCAGAGTCTGACGTTTCACACAAGTAGAACAGTTTGTCCTAAGGAAATAGTGGGAAGAAGCAAAAGCAGAACTACAGTGGTCCCTCTTCCCCATTTTATCCTCCCTCAACCACATGCTTGTCCCAGGCCAAACTGGCCATCTGACTGAGGTTGGGGTGCCCAGGAAATGAGCTCTGAGGTGGAGATTGGTGAATGGAAGGCTTATCATCAGTGCCCTGGGATCAACACCTGTGGAAAGGAAGGAAAGGCAATAAATGGGAAAAAAGAAAAGTATTGTTACACAATACCACGAAGACTACAGCCACCCCACAGGGAGCTCCGAGATAAGGCAAGCATGCCAGGCCTTTGTATACCCACACATTGACCAACCACTGAATTTGATCTGCCCCAGGAAGTGGGCATAACCTTTGGCAAAGGGTCTCCTCTTCACCAAAGCCTTTTCCAGAGAAGGCTCAGAGCTGAGGTCTATGCTGGCAGTGCTCCCAGGAGCTGGGAAATAAGTTCCTTCCTTCCTGAAAGGGAGCTGGCACATCACAGCACCCACCACATGTTGCGAGCAAGAAAAGCAGCTACCAATGTAACACTTTTGAACGCGTTTGTGTCTTTCCACAGTACCAGGTTTAGTGAGTGGAACCTTCCAGATAAGCCAATCAGGTACCCACACAGGTTAACACGCAGCACACAGAGAAGCACACAGTCTTACGTGACCGGGAGAAGAGATGAAAGTCCTTAGCATCTCCCAAGTGAGCTCTGTTTACTGGCAGTGTGGAGAGCTGCGTGCTGGTCCCCAGCCAGCAGCTAGGATGAGTCAGAAGGTCAGAGTCTTTGGTTCCAATGCACCGGTCTGTGATGCTATTGGGACAGTGCTTGAGCACTGTCTATCAAAAGTGTTCAGCTTATATGGACCTTACAAGGTGGGATGCTCATGCTTATCAGCTCCTGCAAAGGGGGGCTGATATTTCTGTGCTTTTAGGCCTTCCGGTCACACTTAATGGCAACACCTTAAGGATGTTCCCATTATGTGCAAGCTGACATTACTGTCACGAGTCCCTTGAATCTGCTTAGTAAAGTCAAAGAAGCCCTCATTTCTGTATGCTGTCCACATTACCCCACCACACGCATTCTCCAGAGTAAAACAGTCTCCACTGCCCAAGGGGTTTTCCACAGTTTTTTCATTTTCTCTCTCTAGGTCTTGTGAGGTTTCAAGAGGGAGGAAAAATGGGAAGCCAGTAGTCATGTTAGTTCAGCATTTTGGTCAGAACCACAGTGAGCCCCGGAACTTGAACTCTTGAAGAAGAGTGTAACCTGTTTCCTTTCTTTCTGTGCTCTGTCTCCCATGAGCTGTCATGTCCCTCTGGGGCAGATTTACCTGAGCGGACTTGTTTACTCTAGACCTCAACTTTCTCACTCACTGAGAGCTTCAGTTTCCCAGGGAAGCTGAAGCTAAATGTTCCTCCAAAGACCAACTAGAGCTGAGCATGTTGAAGGAGCCTCACCATGGACGATAGCAATATTTTCTATGGTTTCAAAGTATGTCCTGTTGTTAAGTAGGTAGTCGTGAGCGACAGGAGCCAAGGCTCAGCTCTGCAACCATAGAAACTTCTCTTGAAGGCTTTCCTTAAGTACCTCTCAGAAATACTTCCCTTTTAGGGTTATAAATTACCCCAAATCCTAGAGCACAAAAGCCATAAAAGCTGCTGGCCTAAACCGGCTATAAACACATGCACAGAAAGTACTGCCCATATCTTCAGCCTCATTATACCATCATAATATCATGACTATATCTAGAAGTTCATTAATAACAGACTAAATTCTAGGTAAGTACATGTGGAGTAGGCATAAAGTTATATAGCAGCCAACTGTCAGTCTCGGTGACCTCACATATGGATCATCTAGGACCTCCCATCACGGCCCAAGAATAAACCCACCTCACCATTTCTACATTGCTACAGCATTCCTGGCTGGACACCCATCCCTCCCTTTGGGGTACTATCTTATCTCTTCACCTCCTACATTCCACAGGGCTACAGCCTTCTCCTAGCACAGCCTGCCTCCTTCCAAAATATATTTTCAATAAATCTTACTGTTTCTAAATCTCACTGACCTATAATCTTTACTGTGTCAAAGGAACAACATGCATCGTCCACTAACCACTATACTCTACCACCTCCTCCTCCTCCCCTAAGTGACTAAGGTGATGCCGGGTTTCACCTCGCCCCAGCAGTGACACCATGAGACCCACAGAACCCCCCATCATTTCTCAGGCCTTAGACTCTCACCTCAGAACAACTCCAGACTCGCTTTCTAGCAAGATTATACTGATAACAGGAGGAGGAGGGGCGCAAGAAAAGGCACAGCTGGAGACAGAAGCCAGTCGCATGATTGTGATAGCGTGGTGGTTTTTAAAGGCCCACAAATTCGTTGATACTTCATTTTTTAAGAGGTCAAGCTAATGACCACCACTTCATTAAAGAGTGTTGGTGGAACTTGGTGACCTGTTTTTAAGAAAGTGATGGTGTAGGACTTCAGAGACCAGGTCACAAAAGTAAGCAAAGTAGACTAAATAAAGAAAAAGGCACAACAAAAGTAGCTGTCCTTCAAAAGTTTATCTGTGAAGGAAAGGACTGATATGCTAATGCCAACAGGGACATCAGGGTTTATCTATTGCTTTGTGTCCTAACACTAAATAGCCACAGCCTTTGTCTTTTCCTCTTCTAATTTATTTTGTTTACTTTTCACTGAACTTCTAACTGTTGTTAATCTTTGCCTTTGAGCCATCATTTTTTTTTTCAGCTATAAGAAAGCAACCCTCTTCTCGATACTGAATTAGCGAGTATTAAATTTATATGGATCCAACTTGGCCTGTTAGCATAGTAGGCAAAAGATAGAACAACTCCTGCTTGGGAAACATTAAAAAAATGCATGATATGAGATCAAGGCATAAGTCATACCTGATTGTTAAATGAGACATAAACCAAGATTCTAACCATGCAGCTGCTCAAGCCCTACCACATTTCTCAGAGGGGAGAAAATACAGGAGTAGAAATGAGGATGCAAGTTCTGGTGCTGGCGCCTCTAGGGTCACTCTTGTAACACCCCTGTTGTTGTTTCCTTTTCCTGACCAGGGGTCATTCTTTCCTTCCTGACATTGCAAACACCCAGAGAAGTCAGCTGGAAGACAGGCTGAGCAGCCAGGAGCGCACCATAGCATTCCTCCTGGAACAAGCCTTCCGCATCAAGGAGGACATCTCTGCTTGTCTTCAGGGGACCCATGGCTTTCGAAAAGAGGAGTCACTTGCCAGGAGGCTGCTGGAAAACCATATCCAGACCATCACCAGCATTGTGAAAAAACTCAGCCAAAACATCGAGGTAGTTCTTTACTTCCGATATGGAGGCATCATTGCTTGGCGAGGATTATTAACCATCAATGCCATTTTTCAACTATAGAAATGAGTTGCTATTGCTGTTTAAATAATTACCATTTTGTCGCCTCTGAGGAAAACGGTTTAGTATTCCCACTGTTCACTTATACCAAAAAGGAGACAGAAGTTATATTCAAAAAATACTTGTTGATTATCAATACGAGAACAAAGGAAATTATTTAACATTATGTCAAATACTGTGCCAAGGTGCTCCTCTTAGTCTAAATCTCTAAGATTCTATCTATGTAACCATTTCAAATAGAGGTTTTCGTAACGCCGGGCCAACGCGGGGTCATAGAACAATTACAGTCTGTCCCTCTGGACTCCGTCTCCCACTGCTCTCTCCTTCACTCTTGCCATATTGCCTCCCAGCTCTTTCTAGAACATATCAAACACTCTGGCTTCAAGATCTTTGTGCTTGCTATTCACTCTGGCTGGATCATTTTCCCTTAGATATTCCTATGAATTGTTCTTCATTCCCTCCAGGTCTATGCTCAAGTGTCGCCTTATCAGAGAATAGTCTCTTGACATGCTATTAAATAGCACCCCTTTCCATCTCAACTGTTACAATCTCCCTTGTACCCTACATTATTTGCATGCATAGCACTTACCGCAAAAAAAAAAAAAAAGTCTAAATTTATTGTTTGTTTTCCTCTTATAAAATATAATCTCCATGACAGCAGGGATTTGGTTTTGTTCACTGCTAAATCCTACACCAGATGATGAGAATGCCTGCTAGGTAGTCAGCACTCTGTAAATATTTCCTGAATAGATGAATGAATGAATGAATGAATGAATGAGCGAGTGATGTTTAAGATGTCAAAGAGAAAACAGTCTCTAATCAATAAAGAAAATGCTTGAGTTAACCCAAGATAAACGGGTTTTTACTACAGATCTTTCAGACCTGTGTTTAAAGTGTTAATGGGCACGGTGAACTTGGGGTAGCAACTCGCAGGCAAGCATTTCAGAATACACTTTAGGAAGTTAGACAAAAATATGTGGAATTATCATGAGATTGATGACAATGCTCTCATTTTCTATTGTAGATAATAGTGGACTAGACAAAAACAAACAAAAGACAACATGAGATTGACCTATCAGTGACCTCCTCATGACTGTGTGTTTAAGGCTAAGGATATTTATTAATTTATTTTCTATTTGTAGGGCCTGGCAGACCCTATAATGCATCTGAGGGAGTGTGGAAAGTTAAAAAATCTTAGCAAATTCTTAAAAGGCACTTCATTGGCATTTAGCACATACTGAATTGACCCCTCTGCCTAAAAATCAAAGCTACTCTCAAAATGGTTAAAGGGGTTTCAAGGCATAATGAAGTGTCATGAAAGTGACAAGAGATAAGAGGCTCAGCGCCTCTGAGATGATGAGAAAGTCAAGTAAGTGTAGCACTAGCACTAAAATAAGATCCTAATTTAGGAATCAAAACTTCTTGGGAATTGAAGAGAACAGCATTCTCAGAAATATCTTCTAGAATGTTCCAGATATTTATTTGGGTAGTTGTTCTGCGGTTGTCAAAATTCATCCAGATACAAACTTTGATTTGTACATTTTAAAACATATTACTTATACCCCAATAAAATACTCTTAGCATTAAGAAAAGAAAAGTTCCCAGATCACTAGAAATCTTGCGTAGAGTTTCTTCTAATTATCATCTTAGATTAGCTCTGGCAAAAAATTTTTTTTGCCCAAAAACTGTAAAATCTCAAAATCTATGCAATCCTGTTAAAGGTTTAGCATACACAGAAAATAAAGAGGACTGGTGTGATTGTGGAGAAAACTGAATTAGAAAATAGTTGGAAGGTTATAGGTAATGTAGTTAAAGCATTATGAAGATAAACGGTTAGGCTACCTTTAGTGAATAACTAAGACTATAAAGCAATAAGTATTTTACAGAGAAATGGACGCTATTCAAGTATTTTGAAAGAATCTAAACTCCTTAACCAGAACAACCTATTTGCAAATTCATTAGCAAGATAGATCCAAGTATGAGTTGAAGCCTGACTTAGGTCATTAAAAGGAATGAAAAAAAAATTTTTTTCTTAAACAATCTTAATTACTGTAGTTAAATTGCTTGTTCCTTTTAAAAAATCAAATTATGCCTTTCTTTAAGCAGCCAGCTAATTATGGTTTAAATTTTATTTTTAACTCAAAAAAAAAAAAAGAGAATGTTATGTATAACATTGATTTACTGTGTTTTTCCCAACTTATACAAGTAATACTTGTTCACTGTATTAATTTTGAAAGCTTACAGAAAAAATTTAAAACCCAGGAAGAAAAGTTCTCACAATTCCACCACGAAATGGCAGTCTCTATGATCTCTACCTCCCTCTGGTGCATCCAGACATACCATTTGGGAGGCTAAGACATTTACAGGCACAATCTTTAATATAAATTAGATCATAAAGTCTTCTATATGTCATTAAAAGCTCTTTGCATGGTACTATACCAAGACTGCTTAATTATTCTAATACTAAAATATCTTTGTGCATAAATATATGTCTGCATTTGAATTATTTCCATAGTATATATTCTTAGAAGTAGAACTACCAGGGTATAAACACTGTAAAAACTTTTGATGCATGTTGCTAAATTGGTTTCCAGAAAGTTTATAGCTATTCACACTTGAATTAGCATTATATGAAAGTGCTTTCTTCACTGTGCTAATTCCAGCATCAAGATTTATTCTTTTAATCTTTGCTAATTTGATGGGAATAGAAATGAGATCTTTCTTTTTAACTTCTTAAAAGTAACTATAGCAATTTGCATTTTCTCTGTCAATAATCTAATAATGTCTTTACTCAATTTATTTGGGGGGTAGTGCTTTTTAATTCTTATTGATTCGATGAGCTTTTTTTATTATTAAGAATAATAACCAGTAGTACATTGGTAAATGTTTAACAATCAGCAATAAATTTTTTTTCTGGGTGATAAAAGCCTGATTTGCAGACTGTGTTTGCCTATTTACATGGTGCAACTCTCACTGTAATTGATTTCAAACACCAGCATGATGTTACTCAACATAAAGACAGGAGGAGGCACGGACAATCGGCTCTCACAAGCTGGTCCATGCTGATTGTAGCACACCACTGAAACTCGGCAATAAGATCTGTTGTTGTTCCAGTTTTTTATTTATATCTAAATTATATTTAAAATGTTTTTTACAAGTATTATATAAAGTTAAGCATTCCGATATTTTGCTTTGTGATTTCTCTCATTATTTTCTAAGAAATTTCTTCAAAGATAAAATGACTTCCTCTATTATCTGTTATTTTTATGATTTAACTTTTTATTTATACTCTACTTTTCTAAAATCTATATTGATGTATGACAAGAAGCCAGGTTCTAAGTGGTTTTCTGAATAATTTATCAGAGATCCCAAAACCATTTGTGAAATTGCTCCTCCACTGATTTGTGAATCTCATGTATGGCATATTTCTTTCTTAGATTTACCAAGGTCTTCATTACATTATATTAATCTATTTAGCAATATACATCTGTTTAGCTATACTGATTTACTTATCCTTATTTTATAAAACTTTTTAGTACTTAGTAGGGCAAGTACCCTTTCATCACTGTTCTTTATTAAAACAAAGCATACACAACACCTGCTGTTATGGTCCTATGTGTTCCCCACAAATTCATAATGAATCCTAATGCACAATGTGATGGCATCCGGAGGTGGGTACTTTAGGAGGTGTTTAGGTCATGAAGATGGAGTTCTCATAAATAGAATTAGTGTTATCATAAAAGATATTACACAGAGCTCCCCAGTCCCTTTCACCATGTAAAAACATAGCAAATAGTTGGCCATCTGCAACCCAAAAGATGGCCCTCAGCAGAACCAGCCTACGCTGGTACTCTGATCTTGGACCTCCAGCCTCCAGAACTATGAGAAATTAATTTTTGTTTTTATAAGCTACCCAGTCTGTGGTATTTTGTTATAGCAACCTGGACTAAGACACTACACACATGGAAAAACAAAAAACAAAGAAAAACTCTAGCTAATGTTTTTGACACTTTTACGTCTTCTGTTAAAGCTTTCTTTGTTCTTAGGTTGTCTTGATCTGCTGGCTTACAAATGGGCAAGATTCTGTATATGGTCTTTGAAATTCCTATAATTCATTTGCTACAAAACTATTTATTTTCCTCAGAAAATTAATAAACATAAGTTTAAACATAGTTCAGGCCTTGGTCAAATATAGCAAATAAAGTCTACAGCCATGCCACCCTGAACAAGCCCAATCCCTGGAGTCTGATCTTGGAAGCTAATCAGAGATGGGCCTGGTTAGTACTTGGATGGGAGACCACCTAGGAAGACCAGGTGCTATAGGCATAAAAAATAAGGAATTGTAGAATGACAAGGTCCTTGCAACCTGTGAGGTCAACCAAGTGTTGCCTTGCCTAAAATATATATATATATATACACATATATATATATAAAAAACTGTTTCCCACACCAAATTTATGAGTTTTCCAGTCATTATACTAGCACTTTTTTCTGAGTAAATACAAATTCTTTTTATATGCCCTCACTTTACACTGGAATTTATTTGAATGTCAAGTAAGATAGAAATTTTTTCTATGGACAAGCAGAAGTTTTTCAATTATTAAAATATGAGTAATATTATGAGTGCAAAAAGTTAAAAACTACTGTTCATGGGACCACCAACCTGAAACAGAGTCAGCTCTATTTCAGAATACCTAGATATAATGTGAAGATAGTTGAGCCATAAATCTCTCATGTTCTCCAAAAATATTTAGAACAGTAAACCTTTTTCACTCTGTGTGTGTGAAACAGTTTGAGTCAGATTTGCTTGTGTTAGTTGTATTAGCTTCATTATGTTCTGATTCAATCTGTGAAAAGCCTTGCCTGATGCCATTTGAAAGATCCTTTTTTTCCGAAACTTACCACCAACTCTGAAATAGGTTTTCATGAAAAGCTTTTGTATCAGTGATGGCCAAATGACAACCCATTGCCGAACAGTACAAAAAATACATTTTGTTTGGCCCGTAGAGTGCTTATAAAAGATTTTGAATAAGATATCAGTATTTAAATCTGGATTTCTGCATTCTAAAGTACTGTTAAACCATTGTTCTTACCTGGTGACAATCAGCTGGCATTAAGCCATCATTGCCTTCCTGGAATAAAGCAGGAGTGGCTTCTCTGTGACATAGCACTCTCTCACTCATTTACACTATCTACCTAACTAGGAAATACATTTGATTTTGTAACCTCTGCTTTGGACAATATTTTCTTATCATGTGTGATGGAAAAGTAATGGGAATTTTACTCAAAATTACAGATTTTAGAAGGCCAGATAAGAGTTCGAGACCAGGCAGCCACAGGAACTAATTTTGCAGTCCAGGAGCTAAACACCAAACACCTTCATGGAGTTGGGATCTTCGAGGAAGAGTAGCCAGGTAAGCAGCAGCACATTAACATTTAGCAGTTAGTTCTTGGCCACTCAATTCCCATTCCCAAAAAAGTTCCATATAGTTCCAAACAAGATACTGTCTTTACATTAATGTAAACTGATGCAATGGTAGTTGAGAAATTGTGTCATAGATTTTGAAAACCTTATGCTACCTTTTTCTATAAAAGTCCCCTTATACAGAATGTCATTTGATCTACAAGTGACAAGTCTTCTCTTTACAGACAACTGTGCAAATGCCAGCATCCATACAAAAACACACCCTCATAACCACATATAAAATCCCCAGAAGTTAAATTCTAATTATTAAACCATTTAAAATACACAAGAATTACATATTAAAGTCTAAGAGAAGGGATTTACTGCCAATGGATAAAATTTTGAATAACATCTTTTGTTTGAGATTTCTAAAATCAAAAGAATTAATGGTATACAGTTCAGTAAAAACCTGTAGGTATTGACAATGGCGGGACCACTCTGGTGGACACATCAAAGATGACTTGTGAATGGCTCACCATAAACACCTCCCTATCTCTGCATCTCCCACAGCACCTCTTTTCTCACTCCTGGAATACCTCGACTTCCATTTTGTTAACCACTCTAAAGTGTTAATGACCAAATACAAATTAGGTGTTTAACACCTAAGACAGAATATCAAGAAGACATTCAACTCTCCTTGCTCCAGTTCTTTTGGTTTTCCTTTTAAAATAAAAACTTGTATATATTTTAGGTACACAACATGATGACTTGATATACATATGTATCATAAAATGGTTACTACAGTCCATATAATTAACATATCTTGTCACAGTTACCTTTTTGTGTGTAATGAGCTCCTGCAATTTACTCTCCGCTCATTTCCACTCTTCAGTCCTGCTGGACCATCAGATCTTTAGACTTACTCCCCCGACATAACTGCAACTTCATATCCTTTGACCAATACCTCCCCATTTCCCCCACCTCTCCACCCCTAACCACTATTCTACTCTCTGCTTCTCTGTATTTGACATTTTTATATTCCACATATAAGTGAAATCATGCAGTTTTTTTCTTTGTGCCTGGCATATTTTACTTATGAGAACGTCCATCAGGTTCATGTTGTCTTAAATGGCAATATCTTTTATGAGGCTGAAAGTATTCCTCTACGTGTATTTGTGTGTGTACATAAACCACAATTTCTTTATCCACTCATCTGTCAATGTATGCCTAGGTGGTTTCCATGGCTTGGCTATTTGAATTTTGCTGCAATGAACATGGGAGTACAGATATTTCTTCCAGATGCTGATTTCATTTCCTTTGGGCATATTTTCAGAAGAGGGGGGTTGGTGGACATTATCTATTTTTAGTTTTTTGAAGAACTTCCATACTGTTTTCTATAATGGCTGTACCAATTTACATTCCTGCCAATAGTGTGCAAAGGTTCCCTTTCCTCCACATACTCTCCAACACTTAGCTTTTATTTCTTGATAATAGCCATCTCAACAGATGTGAGGTGATATCTCATCATGGTTTTGATTTGCATTTCCCTGATGATTAGTGATAGCATCTTTTCATGAACCTGTTGACCATTTGTATATATTATCTTCAAACAAAAGTCTGTTCAGGTCCTTTGTCCATTTTTAAATCTTGTGGCCATTTAAAACCACCTTTTTTTTTCTGTGTTCCCAGGGGACTAACAACTGAACCCCACTAACTCTCAGAGATAGGTGAATTGGGAGCCAGTCTCTCAAATGGCAGCTATAAAAGTTGGAAACCTAGATATGTGGTCCAAATCCTTCACTCCTCAGGGAGAAGCTGGGATTTGGGGATTCCCTCCCAATTATAAGGCACTGTGCCAGGGATGGGGTTTATGGCATAAATGTGAAGCGGCTTTTCCTACCCATTTTTATAGAGATATTTTCTTATTTGCCTAATGTGTAGGAGTCTCTAGTTTCTTTCTCACAAGGAATTGATCCATGCATAGTTGTTTATTTCATGTACCTATGGGCAGAATGAAAATCAAGAGCTTCCTATTCATCCATCTTCCTCTCCTGTTTCTTACTTACTTTCCTCTTCAATCTTAAATAGTGATTTGAAGACAAGGTCTTATTTTTCCTTGCAATGTCTTTCTTTTATAAAAATTTTCTTTAACCTATTTGGTAATCTGAGACAGAAACTGGCTGAAAGACATGAGATTTAAATTCACTTTTCTCTCCTATATTTTTTCTGTATTTTTACCAGGCAATTGATTAATGGACAAAGTAAGGCAGATTAATTACTGTTTTAATTTTTGACCTTAATTTCAATTTGAACTTTGGCATAAATGAAATTGATTATTTTAACATAATTCTTAGCAATTTATTGCTTCGGAAATCAAATCCAAAATTTGACAACTACAATGTGCTTCGAATTTTACACTGTATTTTCCACCCCACTGTAGTGGCAGTTTAAAAGAAAGTACTTCCAATGAGATGAGGTTCTCAAAGTTGTCTGGCCTGCTTCTTACACCCTCTCCCCTATTCAGTAGATTAGTCTTAACTGCAAAAAAGGAAAAGTTGAGCCTGTAAAGGGCACCCGCAGGGATGGCTCTGCCTTGCAATCTGTAGCAGCAGCCAGAGGAGGCCAACTCTCTAGGCACCTTAGGCTATTGGCACCCAAAGGCAGATGTGCATATATACATATATATATAAATAACAAACTGTGTAGACATATGATTAAAAGCAAAAGCAAAAGTCACATCCTTTGAAGAAAAAATAATAATATAGATATTGCCAACTTTAAAAAAGTTAAGAGTGGGACTTCTGTTTAAAGATAGTAGGATGAAGATAGTTTTACTCCTCTCACTTGAGACATCTCAGTGCCAGTTTAAAAGAAAAAAAGAAACTCCATCTTTAATATAATATGGAAGCTGCCATAATTGCCAAACCCAAGCAGAGTGCACTTATCAAATACTGTGATGTTTGGGGTGAGAGAGTCCTCTTTAGATCTTAAACATAATGATTTCCTCCAAATCAAGAGTCATCATCCTGAAAGGCATGGGTCAAATAATTTCAATAGAGCACTATTACCTAGGGGCTTGGGTAGGTCATAAGAGAGATAGAAAATGTCCCTGTCGAGATTCAGGTCAGCGATATAGAACAGCTGAAGATGCAATCATGATAGTTATCATCTAGGGCCTCTTTGCCAATTTATACCTGAGAAAAACTGGCTGAAGTACAGCACAATGAGGAAGGAGAGGAGATGATAGTGTCACAACAGAAAATCTATGACTTAATGATTTGCTCTGAGATGTACAATCTGGGTTTTGAGAATAAAATGGGGGAGATGTACACTCCCACCCCCAGGCCTAAGAAAGTAACAGATTTCTACTCAGACAAGCCTGAGTAGAGGATATAATCTACTCTCCACCAAACACCCACTCACGATCTTCTGCAATAGCCAGAATCATTCAAAAAAGTAAGAGTGGTAGTTAGGAAGAATCTAGCTTGTGCATAAAAATCATCACCACCACCATCCATAGATAGATTAGAGATTAAATAGATTAGATAGGCTAGATAGATATAAAAATATAAGGGTGGTTAATATACCCCCAAAACACAAGAAAAGCTAAAATAAAAGTTTCAAAGAAATTAAGAGCAAAAGAAAGAGATCAGATATTGCTGATTGAACAGTTACATGTAATTTTGCTTCTTCCAAAAGCCCCACTAAATCTACAGTAAAAAGATTTTCTCTTTAAAACATAAACCCACAAAGACCAGGGACATTAGCATAGAAATCTTAGAATCTAGAAAACAGATGGACATATGGCAACTGACTTACAGATGTAATAAAACCAATTTTAAGCTGTGAGATAAGCTGAAAATGACTTAGTTTTATACAAAAGACTCCTCAAAAGATGTTGGCTGCACCAGGAACTTCCAAAACTGTGGATAAAAGCGGACACTTGCCTCTCCGGAGAGGAACTGAGAAGCAGGGAGAGGCCGAGCAAGAAACTACTATACTCTGTTATTAGTCTTTTGGTTATTATTGACTTTTAAACTATAGGCATGTTTCACTTTGATAAAAATATGAGATAAAAGGGTTTCCTCCCAAAAAAGAGATTATCAGGTAACCAAAGGAGATAGATAAGTTAGAACTGCTCAGGGCTAAGGTGAAAGAAAAAATTCAATTACAGAGGTTAAATCTACTTTTGAAGCCCCTCAAATAGAACAAATATGGCTAGAAATGGGTTATTAAATAATAAAAAAGCATGAGCAAACCATATAAGACAAAAAGAAAATGGTTTTTAATGTAAAAATGCTTATAGAGAAATGATGTATATGGCAGATCAGTAAAACTCATTCAACATAGACCTAATAGGAGCTCCTGAAGAAGCAAAACAAATTATTCAGGGGAAAAAAAGTATTCATGGATATAAGAGAAGAAAACTTTCTTGCCAGAGATTTGAATGTGCTGCTCAAAAGAAAAAACTAACCCCAGAAAAGTTAATATAAGAACAATTAGACCAAGATATCCTGATTGAAGTTACTGAACATCAAGAATAAAGAATCATTATCAGAAGAAAAAAGAATCATTACACATATCTAGGCAGACAAAACAGATCACATAAAATGTCACCTCCGACTTCTCCACTTCAACCAATGCCAGAAAAGAATGGAGCAACATCTATCATGTTCTGAACAAAAGAAAAAGTGGTCCAGTGATGTTAAATGAGTTATCTTTCAAGTATAAGAGAACAAACAGGCATTCTCAAGCACTCAAGAACTTAAAGATTCCAATACTCTTGAGGCTCTCTTTTGAAATCTGGATGGCAAAATCTGGATGGCCAAGGAATAAATCAAAATAAGGATCTCAGAAAATAAATCATGGTTTAAAAGGACTGTCAATGAATATAGGCTCTAAATATAGAATAAAGATTAAATAACAGTAGGAAATCTAGTTATAGAACAATGTAAATGTCATGTAACTTGACATTTTTAAAAAACAAAATATGAACAAAAACTGTTAAAGAACAAGTATATAAACTTATTTCCTCAGTTCTTGGCACCTGGTCAATAAGTAATGTCTAAAGTTGAAAAAAATATGATTCCAATTTATGATAGCTTTTTATAACTTCTTTTTAAAAAATATCTCTGGTAGTAAAGAACTATATATCTTAAGTTCAGTAATGTCTTCATTTTTCACTACATTTTGCTTTCCTTAGGCTAAATTAAATTAAATTTCAATGTGACATTTTTAACAAAGTTGGCATATACAATACAAATATTCTAAAATTAATTTATTTCTATCTTCCTCCCACTTGTGTGTGTGTGTGGTGAATTCAATGACAACCATTAACAATGATTATTTCTGAAAAGTAGAATTTGGGATAGCACCTCTCCTCTTTGTTCTTTTTGTATTATGTGAAAATTTTTATAATAGACTTGTGTTATTTTAACAAACAAAATCACTCCAAAGGAGGAAAAGAGAAACTTCCCTTTGGAATATAGAGTGCAGCTTTTGAAAACCACTAATCCTTGACTGCAGAGTGTGGGATGAACTGTCTGGGTTGGCGGGGAGGTGAAAATGAACAGGTGACAACTGCCAAATTGCGTAAATAACTGCCGATCTTGTGTGGGAGGTCCCTCCATGAGAAGTACTGGCTAAGCGCTTTGCATTCATTACCTCCATTCACCCTTCAATAACCCTATGAAGTAACATTGTTCAGGGCAGCTATTTAGGGTTTGAAGGAACCCTGAAACTTAGGATCAATAGGTAATCTGCTCTCTCCCAAGAGAGCCATGAGTGGTGGTAGTGGGGTGGGGTTCCCTGACATGCTGGGAAGATGATTAATCTTCAACTCTCGCCCTATATCCATTGAGTTTCTTCCTAAAAATACCAAATGCAATTTATAGGCCAAAGCTTCATTCACATGTTACTGTGAATTGTTTTTTGTTTGTTTGGTTTGGTTGGTTTTTCCTTACATAAGGGAGTTTTGATTGGGAGTAAGAGGACATAAATTGTGTTTTGAAGATGGGTTGAAAGACTTTGGTGAGCCGGGACATTTGTTTCTAGCAGAAGAGAATTAATCTGGGAACCAAGAAAAGAGGCTAATGAGAGAAAAATGGATTCACAATGTGATATAGAAGATTTTCAGTTTTGCCTAATCATAGGAAGCAGAAATAGTCTCAAAACATTAAAATCTGTTGGAAGTCCTATGAGTGAGTTAACATATCAGGCTGAAAATCTAAAATTTTCCCCCAGTCTCCAACTCTACTCCAATGTCTTCATCTACTCCAACTCAGTTTTTCTGGTTTGGGCCAGAGTCTTAATATCTTTCCCATTAGGAAGAGAAAAAAATATGAAGGAGAGTCCTGTATATTCTCCCACATCTGCCAACTCATTTTTCAAAGAACTTTAGAACTTTTGGCATCAAATCAATGCACAGATCCTACTATAGTATTAAAAATGTTATGAACCTATTGATCTCACAACTAATTTCCATCTTACCACTAGATGTGATTCGAGCATCATGAAGCTTTCTGAAGACATTCATTTCATCAGGCATGAGCACCAGCAAATTGAAAAAACAATTAAAGAGCTTGTGTCTGCCCTAGAAATTGTTTCTAAGAATTTGGATATGAAGGTAACTGAAAATAGATGGAACACTTGTGTTACTGCCAGAAGTCAGATCCCTATGCCCAGTCAAGTGGTAATTGTTCAACAGAACTCTTTTCTTCCAAAAAGTTTAAACAGCTCGTGCATATACACCATGAACACTTTCAGTTCAATCAACAAATATTTAACGAGTGCCTCCTATGTTCCAGCACACCCACCCAATTAAGTAAGCCACTTGATGCCACCGTTGCCATTACTTCCTTCCTCTCTGGGTTCCCCACAAAGACTGTAGAACCAAAGACTATAAAAAAAAAAAAAAAGATTTTCCCTGAGTAGGTGTTATTAAAGTTCCAACACAAACATGAGTTGATCATACATCACTGCAATGGGTCATGTCTCCTACAAAATCATATACAAGACCATTTGCCTGAATGTTAAAGACCATCTCTACACTGGCCTCTGCTTATCTCTTCAGTTCACCTCCTATGCCTATGGCTTATCCTTTATACCCAGTGATACTGAACTAGCTGCAGGGAGGGCCCCACTCAGTCCAAGATATTGCATGGCGTCCATGCTGTCCTGGTTCTTTCCTGCCTGAAATGTCTCTCCCCTTTCTCATCTTTCAAGCCAGTGTTTGGACTAAAAGCACTAATGCAAAATCTTCTGTGCCCCACTTTGTCCCTTGTCTTATGTGAAACAAGCACATTTCTTTTGAAGTCATTTGAGCAGAACAAAGTATAAATCCTCTGGGAACTGGGGGAGTAAAAGTTTGGTGTTTGATCATTTGTTTCTGGGAGCCAGTTTATCAAGAGCAGAGGTTCACAGGACACAGTTTTCTCTGGTCCTGTGAGGCTCCGCTTGTTCATCCTCCTATGCACCCATCTAATTCAGTTTTCTGATATAATACCTCATTATTTTTTTCCTAAGGTCCTGACTAGAACTTCTAGAACATTGTTAAATAAACGTTATCATAGAAGGCAAATTTATCTGGTTCCTGACTATACAGTTGCATGTAGATTTAAATATTTTTAATCATGTAAAGGAATTACCCATCGATTCCTGTTTCACTTAGTTTTAGTAGGACTGAACATTTAGTAGGACTGAATGCCTTTTAGACATCAATGAGTGCCTACATTACCATATTGTTTTTGAGTTTGAGTTTTTGCTTCTTTATTTACTCCTTTGGCTTTATTTTATTTATTTTTAGGTGAGGCAACCCTTGGTTGACCTCACAGTTTGCAAGTACCTTGTCAGCTTACAATCCCTTACTTTTTAATTTTTATGCCTATAGCACCTGGTCTTCCTAGGTGGTCTCCTAACCAGGCCCGACCCTGCTTACCTTCCAAGATCAGATGGGATTGGGCTTGTTCAGGGTAGCATGGCCAGAGACCTCTTTGAGTTTCTAATGTGCTATGTTAATAAATTTTCCAATACTGAAACATTCTTGAATTTCTGTAATGAAAGCTACGTAGTTATTGTGTAATACTTCATTTTGTATCTAAATTCAAGAGTGACATTGGACTATAAATTTTCCTGTTTTTTTTAAAAAAAACATGTAATGTATACATATGAACCAAGAATTGAAACTATGTAAAATAATATAAAGTAATATACCCTGAGAATTTTCACTCCCACTTTTGTTACTAATTATCACATTCTTTCATGTCTCATAGATAACCATTTATACCAGTCTTTTTGGATCATTCTGGTATATCTTTATGGAGATACAAACAGATGCAAATATATAGTCTTATTTCCCCCTTTACTACACAAAAGAATAGCATATTGTATATATTACAACATATCTAGGTACAATGCATCTACCTAAACAAATATATGCTGGAGATCTACCATATCAAGACATGGAGAGCTTCCTTATTCATTTTTTAAAACAACTGCATACCCTTTTTCTGTGTATAACAGTTCGTTTAACCAATCTCTAATGATGGACATTTGGTTCTTTTCAATATTTTACTCTTTCGAACAATGATGCAATGTAACCTTGCATTTATGGCATTTTGCATGCACATGGATATATCTGTAGGATAAATACCAGAAGTGGGATTGCTGGGTCAAAGGTACATGTTTGTTATTTTGAAAGATCTTGCTCCCTGTAGGACTTCTAGCATACTGCACACCCACGAGCAACTGAATTGTCCTCCATTCCCATTGCCTCACAAATGAGTGTTTGACTTTTGAAATTTGCCATTCTTATAGGAAAAAGACAGCATCTCTGTGTCATTACCTTTCTTATTATGAATAAAGTTGAGAATCTTCTTATATTTAAGAGCTTTTATATTTCTTTTTCAGTGAGTAGTCTGTTCATGTCTCTTGTCCATTCCCTATTGGCCTATTTTTCTTTTTCTTCTCAGTTTGCAGGAGCTCTTTATATGTTAGGGAGATGAACTTTTTCTCTGTGATATGAGCTGCAAATACATTTTCCCAGTTTGTCATTTGTCTTTTGACATGCATATGTTCTCTATTTGTAGCTGGATTTATGTCATTTTGTTTGTGGCTTCTGGAATTTTGAGTCACAGTTAGAAAGACTTAAAAGAATTGCTCATATTTTCTTCTGTCATTTTCAATGCTTTACTGGTTGCATTTAAATTCTTGATCTATTTGGAGGTTTTCCTAGTATAGGATGTGTCTTAATTATTATATTATTGAAGCCTCATAGTATTTTTAATATCTAGTAGGGCTAGTCTCTTCCATTGCTTTCCTCATCCCCCCTTTTTTTGGTGATAATTGTTTTTGTGTGTGATTTTTAAATCAACCTATCCAGTTCCAGCATATAAATCAACAAATAAACTCAGCTTTAAATTTGTTAAAATCGTGTTAAATTTATAAATTAACTTTAACATTGACATAGTCATAATGTTGAGTGTTATGAGCATCCAATAACATTGTGTGCTTCCCACCCTTCAGGTTTGCTTTTATATCCGTTAGGGATGGTTTCAAATTTTCCTCATATAGTTTTAAGATCATTTCTTCTTAAATATATTTTGATATTTTGTTACCTTTTCTGGATTTAGTTTATTGTGGTGGGGGTTTCATTATGTCTTCTGACTACTTGCTAGTTGTGTATCAAGAAGATTATATTAATTTTATATTCCACTAACTTAGTGAATTCTATTCTTGACACTAGTAATTTTTCAGGTTTTTGCCAGGCACATAATCACATTTTAAAATGATTTTACCTCATCTTTTCCCATTTTCATACACATTATTTCTCTCCCTTTTCTGATCACTTTAATAACCACAGTATAATATTAAATAGTAGTGCCATGAAGTGGGTGGTCTCCTCTTGTTCCATACTTTAAAGAAAAGGCCACCAGTGTGTCCCTTATCCAGGGAAGTTTCCTCAATAAACATGTTTAATATGCAAGTATTTCTATTTTATTGTTTTTTCTTTTTTTAATCAGAAATGATTAAGGATGTTTGTCAAATGCCTTTTCAGCATTTGTGGAGATAATCATGAGTTTTCTCCTGAGTTTTACCAGCATAATTATTTGTATTAATACATTTCCTACTATGAAACTGTCCTTCCTTTTAAAAAATAAATTGCACTTGGTTATAATGTGTTGTGTGTGTGTGTGTGTGCTGCATACTGTGTGCTAATGTTTTATTTTAAATTTTTGCATCAATGATTATAAATAAGATTAATCTTATCTTTTTATATGTGTGTACAATTTTTTCAGATTTTAGAATCAATGCTGCACTGGTTACAGGAAATAATTTGAAAGTTTCTCTTCTTTTTCTACACTCCGAATTAGTTTAAAGAGTATTATAATTTTCTATTCTTTAAAAATTTGGTAACTTTGCCTCTGAAACTATCTGGGCCTTATGTTTTGGTGGAGGAGGTAGTCCTTTGATATATCTGCTCATTTTTTTCCTATGGAAATTGATCTGTATAAACATTCTATATATTCAAGGGTCAGCATTAGTAAGTTACTTTTTCTCAGAAAAATAGCTATTTCACTCAAGTTTTGAAATATATTAGCATAAAGTAATGAAAAAATACTTTGAGTTTTTATAAATTCCCTGTGCTCTTGTTTTTACCTTTGCTATTTTATTTTATTTTTGTTCTTTGTTTCCCCTTGAATAGTTAGGGTAGTCGTGACAGCAATTATATTGTTCTCCAATGAACATCCTTTTAATGTGTTTTAAAATTCTGCTTCCCTTATGTTTTTCATCTGTCTCACTAATTCAAGCTTTTGTCTTTTTTTCCTTTCCAGCAATTTGTTTTGTTGTTCATTTTCTAACTTTTGAACCATATGAATTTGTGCTTCTTTTTTTATTGATGTAAATATTTATGACTGTGAATCTTTTCTGAGTATTCATTTATTCCTTTATCCCTATAACCCCTAGGTTTTGATCTGTAATGTTCTCATTACAGAAATTTTGCAATTGCATATTGCATTTTTATTATGAGTGAACACTTAAGAAGAGTTGATATAGCTGGTTTTTTCTTCCCAAGTTAAGGACTTTTTGTTTTTTTATGTTGGCCTTCTTTTTTAGTTCTACCTTAGTGTAATTAAAATTTGTTGTATATATCGGTTTTAGCTTTTGGAATATTTTAAGGATTTTTTGTTGGCTGGAAAATAAAATTTTTTCTACATGTTCTAAAAAAATGTGTATTCTATATTTTTAGGGCATGTTTTCAGTTGGTATCTATTTTAAAAATAGTTCTATTGGTCAGGTTTTTTGTATTTGTACTTATGTTTTGGTCTACTACTTCTGCTACCTCTGGCTTCAGCTAAAGAAAGTGATTAGACTAGGCCAACTTAGATAAAACAAGATAATGTCCCTACTTAAAGGTCTGTAAACTTAATTACAGTTGCAAATCCCTTTGGCCAGCTAACACAGCATAACACAGGTTTCAAGGAAGACAGCTGTTCTGCCGGCTCCAATCTGTCAATTTCTTTATCCTACTTTCCTTTGGTTAGGTTTGTTATTCTTTCTCTTTTTTAATTTGTGAAATAGTATACATCGCTTCATTCTGTCTTCTATAATTATTGAAACATTTAATGTCACAAATTTATCTGATTATAGATGTGGTTGTGTCTTTTGATAGATAATGTTTTCACTATCCTTTTCTAAGTAAATTGTAATTGCAGAATTAATATATTATTTGACACTTGCATTAGCCCTTTGAGGAGCAAATGCAATAACGAAATTAGATGTGCAAGATACTTGAGGGGAAACACTGTGGAGGAGATGAAGAGAGCCATCAGACTGCAATACAGAACTGAGTGTGAAAACGATACAGAAGGAAGGTCTTAGACTGAAATTCCATTCTAATGAGGTTTCACCAAGTTCCTTGAGCCAAAGTCACTCATCAAAGATATTATTCAGACATCGGCTGGGAGAAGCCAGTGGGAAATATGGTGATGGATTTTGAGCACAACTATCAAGGTCTTTAGCCAATTATGCTCCTTCCTCATAGTAGAAGATCTGAGAGGCACATTTTCATGTGAAACACTGGAAATAAATGATAAAATTCAAAGTGTTTATTCAAATGGTTAGATTTTTGTTCCTTTATACTTTTATTTCAAGCTTTAGTGCAGTGTAGTTAGAGTTATAGTCTGTGTTTTTCCTGCTTTTTAGAATAATTTGAGAGTTTACAGTCATGTGTGTGCTTTCTTGCAAATGCTCAATGGACACTGGGAAAGAATGAATGTTTGCTGTTTGCAAGATAGATTGTTTGGTATATACACTAAATTTTATATTTTTCATATCTTCCTATATCCTTAACTTATATTTTATTTATTTGACCGGTAAACAGGAGAAGTCATTAAAATCACTACTATATTGTCTCCATTAGTTCATCTTTATAATTCTATATATTCTGAAGAAAAATCAGGGCATCCTTGCAATTCTATAGCTGTTTCTTTTCAGTTCAATATATAAGGTAAATTAAGGTTCAAAAGTCTTAATTTTTCACTCTGGATTCCACTCTTCATCTACAAAAATGACCATCTTTGCCCATTTAACATATTTTGCCTTGAACATTTTTATCTAACAATATTGCTCTGCCTGCTTTCTTTTCTTTTTCTTCACCTTTGCCAGGCATGCATTTGCCTATTATTTTATTATTAAAACAATCATGCCTTAAGCGTACCTCCTGTAAATAGCCATTCATGTGTTATTGGTTGCCCACCAAATATTTATCTATTCAAACCCTTCCATTATTTACCTCTTTTTTTAAAGAGAGCTCTAATTTTGTTCAGTGCCCACTCTCCTCCATATGACCATTTGTCTTAGGATTTGAATTGTTTGTCCAAAGCCAATCGTGTAGTTTCATTCATGTTGGTTGGTTTAGTCTTGATTTTGTGCTGCAACTATTTTTCAATCCGATCCTTTGACCTTTAGGAACTTCCTCAATGTTTCTGGCAATGTGGAAAGCACACTCTTATCCTAACTCTGAGCAGTGAAACTTAGTTTTTCGTACCTTTACATGCCCTAAGTCATCTCACTTGGGATTCGCTTGTGCTCATGTCAGAATCCTACCTGGAAATTCCTGAGGCCTAATTTTAGGCCACTCTATTGTGTTTTTCTCAGAGCCTAACTGTGCATTGAAACTCTTATTCAATAAGTATTTGGTGAGCATTTACCGTTGGCCGTCTGATGTGCACTGAGGGTATAATGGTGATAGAGGAAATAGTGGGAAGACAGAAAGTAAATAATCAAATTAACAAAGTAACAAACAAATGTCAATAGAATGTTTTTGCTACTTCATTAGGTAGCCTACTATCAAAAGAATATTATAGACAGCAGAAAGGAACATTACCCTATTATTCTGTCCCTGATAGTTCTATTAACTATTAAATTGTTTCTTTGAAAAAAAATTGTTTTTAAATGCAAACATGCTTTAGGCTCAAGTCTATTTTCTGACTTCTTTAGAAATAAAGTATAATTAATGTAAGTGCTAGTGATTTTATTCACATACACAAAAAGTTCCCTTTTGTACTTTCATTAGGTAATGCAGCTCTTAGGAAAAATAGAAGCTTCCAATTCTGAGCAAATCTCAAATTTAAAGATGGTCCAGGGGATTATCGCCATGAAATGAATCTTTTGGAGTTCAAGTAAGTGAATGGAAGATTTTTAATTCTGTTTAATGCATTTCAAAAAGTTTTGCCTAATGAAAGCATTGGCATTAAATAAAAACCTGTCTCAGGAAAATGAATTTGGCCAAGAAATAAAGCAATGAACTGATGTACAGCATATCCTACAGTAATTTATGCAATATTCATAATAAAATATATTAATTTTGTTATTCTCAGTCTGCACAATATCTCAAATGAATTTATTACTCATTTGAGATATCCTTCTTATAGAGAAATTTTAACTTATCAATTATATATTAAAATGCCACAATGTAAAGCACTATTGAATATACGTTGATTCCACAAGATTATAAGTAACATTTAAAACACCTTTGATTACTAAAGCTTTTCTTAAAAACTTTTCCTAAGATTTCTTCTAAGATCCTCTACTTGCTCCTTTACGTTATCCTTTTAAGACTAGTCTCTATCCCATCTTAAATTCAGTTTTCCCCTATGCAGTGGAGAAAGCAATGAAGGAGACAAGACTCCAAGCATTCAAATTACCAGCTTCCTTATCCTCAAATATTCCTTTCTTGTTTAAATGACCACTATGTCCCGGGTCCTGGTGCAGGCAAAAGAGCATTCTAGTCGCTTGGATGATACTACCTTTCTTCTCCTTCTACCCTTGTTCTTTTTACTCTCTTTCCCTCATTGCTTGGGTTTAATGCTTCAGTCAAATCTAGTATTCTCATAATATTCTGCTTTCTTCCTTTCTCCCCATTTCTACCATATTTCATGAAATCTAAGTCCACTGACTATAAGATGCATGTGCCATTATATTTTTGTACCTATAAGACATGAAGCTAACAATTAAACCATAGCACATGATTATTTTAAGATACCTCCCAATTTCAGAGATGTTAAACTGGGAAATACATGATGAAAACCAGTAATCATTAAAACTTAGAGAAATATCTTGGCAAACAAAATACCCACTTTATTCTTACTCTAAAAAAGCTCATCTAGGTTTTTAAATTCTGGCACAATGAGAATGCTCCACAAATGTCTGTGTGGTGCTTTATCTCGTCCTTTTAGCTTTGAATTAAGATTATGAAAAATGCTCAAAGGAGAAATACGGTAAATTGTTTCAAAAGAAGTACAGCTTAAGAATTGACTTTATTGGGACAGAAATTGGATTATAAATCTGAAATGGAAGACTAACTTAAAGAGATGAAGTATATTAATAAATAGAAAAGAGGGGTAAAGGAAATGTTTAAGATCTAATGCTAACAGCTTTATTGATGATGCTGTGTACCTTTTCCATCTTTAATCTTGTAGGAAATTGACTTATAGTCAATCTAAATAGTTAAATCTGAATCTGGGCACTTTTGTTAAGTATAAACTTGAATCTTTTTTTTTTACTTGAAATAATGAACTCTTAAAATTTCTTTAGTATTAAATAGGTAATTGTAGTAAGTAAACCAGATTTTTCCCCAGGCAAATATTTATGAGTTCTAATAAGTCATTGAATTACACAACTGACTCTTTTTAAAACTTTCTTCATTTTTTAAATTAAAAAATAATATGCATTAATTGTACAAACAAAATAAAAGAAAGATGGAAAAAAAGTCAGCATCCCAGCTTCCTGTTGTAACCAATGCTAACTCCAGGGACGTATCCTTCCACATTTTCCTCCTTGTTATTATAAACATGTAACAGAAAGAGAAACTTGTGTGTGTGTGTACATATATCTACACATTTATATACACATTTATATGTAACATGTATATTATATATATACATATAATTATATATATTTCATGCATTATATGCATAAATTTTTAAAGCACATTCTATATACATTAAGAATTTGTTTTTCGACTACATCTTGGTTATCTCTAGATCAGTGAATATTATTCTATTTTTTATAGCTATAATATTTTAATTTACAGACATGCTATAATTAATTCAACCATTTATCTTATCAAAAAATAGCTTCCTTCCAGTTTACAGCTACCACAAACAAAAAATTGTCTTGTGCATGTCCTTAGATAACCTTAGATTTAGGTTCTATTATTTCTATAAGCAAGATTCCTAGTTCTAAAGTTTATGTACTTATTAATTTTATGTTTTTCTAAAAATGTAGCAATTTACTCTCCCGCTAGCAGTGTGTAAGAGCTTTCTCAACATTTTTGCCAATACTGAATGTTTTCTTTTTACTATTTGCCAATTAGAGAAAATAACATCTCTTTTCATTTGCATTCTCTTCACCATTTAAATTTTTATCATTGGTCAAATTTTATAATGTGATTTTCATCATTTTTTATCAATTTATAGGATTCCTTCACATCAGGGATATTAACCTTTTGACTATGTATTGGAAATGTATTTTCCTCAAAAAGAAAGGCTAGTAGAGCTGTTTTTTTTTTTCCTTCAACAGAGCACTTACCAAATCAAAGTAGATGGTGTGTAGAATTTGCTTTGCCTTTTAAAAAAAAAATTGTCTCTGCTCACTCAAGAGATTAAAAGCTTTTTGATAACTTTAAAGGGTAAGTTTAACTGAGCAATTTTCCCATTTAGAAACTTGAACAAATTTAATGGGTCAACTAAACATATTTTATATTGAACTTAAAAGCCACAATATTGTCTGAGGGTTTGTTAGTGGAATTCTTGGACTTTGATGCTGATCACTAGACCTGACAAAAATGACACACAGGCTCTATCATTTGAACCCCTGCATTGAGCCTTCTTTTCCTCAAAGAATCTTAGTCAGATATTTAGCTAAATAATGACCAAGCCAACAACTTAGTGCTTACAGAGCAAGTTTTGGCCATCCTAAAACACAGCTGCCTTTTAGTGAGAGTTTGGCAGAGGCAGCACCTACCAGTCTCTCTCCTAAATAGCTCTTGCTGCTGATGCTGTCTAGTTAATAGCGATTCATAATAAAAAGTATTTGTGGAAAATGAAGCAAATACATAGTGCGAATCTTACAGCAAAACTTTGAAAGTGCTACGCATAGTAGAGAAGGCTCTAAACTATCCAAGGCAAGGACATGTCTCATTCATCTTGTATCTTCAGCTCTCCTTTATTACACAAATAGAAGCCAATGAATGAACAAGTGAATAAATGTTTTGAGCATCTATAATAGGTAAGCCCTAATTTGAAATATTCAAAGACAATCATAGGTACATATAATTGTGGAGAAAATGCATAAATAAGTGAGAAGCTAAACACAGGTAAAATAAAAGACAATGTTAAATGAGATATCAGTAAGCAAAAATAATAATTGTCATTTGTAAATGCCTACCAATCACTAAGTGCTCATGATGATGTTCGAGTACACCCAACTCTGCTGAGTGGGTCTTCCCTCCATTTTTAAAGATAAGTAAATTTATAATCATGGAGATTAAGTACTTTGCCTAAAGTCAAACAGCTAGAGAGTATCTGACTCCGATCTCAGATTATTTTTGTTAATCCATGATGCTTTCATTTCATGATTCGACTTGTTACTAATGCGCTAAGAAATTTAGGGAAATGAAAGATCACATATGCTTTAAACTATGAAAATATGAGGCTATGAAGATGCTGGGATTCAAACTCACGTACAATTCGGAATGACCAAGAAACAAGTCTTCTTATCAGAGGGGAATTGGAATTGCTTAATAATTAGTGTCACTAATTAGAAATCACAGGGCATTAAGAAGAAATTAGTTCAAGACATATAGGTATAAACTTAGCAGAAAAAAATATTTCTTGAAATTTTTTGCTTCTGGTATGAAACAAAATCTTATCGATTCATTCTCCAAAGAAATAGTAAATTGTCTAAAGCACTATTGAAATATGATTAGAAAAAAAAAAGAAAATTTCTGTGTTCGTCAGCCCATCAAAGAGCACTAAATCTTCTTACATTCACATTTGGTTAAAGCCACTATCTAAATTCTGAGAGCCTGTGAATAGTGACATTTTCCAAGAATTCAAAGTTTTCATGTCTTCTAGAAAAGTTCATTCAACAGGTTGTTGAATGCAAGACAGTAGATTTGAGACACAAGTGAAAAAATTAGCCCAGGATGGAGCTATCTCCTCATTTATGTCCGTCAGCAGTAACCAGGGTGCTCACGAGGATGCTTGCTCTAAGCAATGTACCCGGCCCTCACCACTTAGTCTCTACATAGCCCTTGGCCCTGGGCTCGGCTGCATTTATACCTCTCTTATATTTTTTCTTTTTTGTAACTTTCTCCCAAATAACTGTCCTTGGAGTGTATTTTAACCTGACTCTAGCAATATAAATATTTTTTTAAAAATCCATCCAATACTTTACATTATCTTAAGTGAGATCCCTTGCTAAGATTTTAAAGTGTTTTGAGAAAAAGAAAAAGAAAGCTATCTACCTACCTGCCTACCTATCTATCCATCTATCCTACCTACCTACCTACCTATATTTATCGACATCTGAAAGAAATACCTCCATAACCACTGGAATAGAGAATTTGGGAATTAAATATGAATATCGTCTAAGAGAAACTCATCCTGTTGAGATTTTAACTGTAAGTTCTATGATTAAGAAAAGTAATTTTACATGGTAAATCATGTTCATTATGTTAGGGAAAAGTCTAAGGAAAGAAAAATATTTATATAAACTTTCATTTTACTTCATCCTTTTTATCTTTCAAGGAGAATGTTTTTAAAGAATGCTTTCATATTTTAATAAACTACCAACAGACAGAGTCCGACTACCGATTGTTACTATGAAGCGAGTCTCCAATTACAGGCAAAACCTTGTAACAAAAGGATAAGTAGTTCATTCTTTATGGCTTTACCCAAGTATCAGAATTCCAATTTCTGGTGTGCCCTTCCAGAGATAAGACTTGAGCACACTGACTTTCAGAATAATTTTAATGCTGTATCAGTGATTAGAGTAAATGCTTTCATGTATTTACACAGTAAAGGTGAGCAGTGAAGGCTGGATTCTCAATTGTAAAGCTACCTCGTGTTTATCTGAGTATTTACCATCTCCCTTAACCATCACTGTTAATACTTCCACCAGAGAAAAGAAAGTGAAGATGAAATCAAAGAATAGGTCTCTAAAAAAGCTGACAAGTCTGTGATTTATTTGTGAACAGTCATAATAAAAGGAATGAGAAAAACAGAGCTCATTTATTCATTTATTTAACAACTACTTATTGAGCACTTTCTACATCCAGGCATTGTTCACAGCCCTTAACAAAGTAAAATCCTTGCTTTTATGGAGCTTAGTTCTAGTGGAGGAAACAGCGCACAAATTAGTATATATCACATGGCAATGAGCATTTTGGAGAAAAGTAAAGAAATAGGGAGTGTCAGGCAAGTAAAACTGATCTCTTTTTTACCGTTGTTGAAAAAACAAACAAAAAAATCTTCTGTGATAAGGTGGTACTCAACCATAAATCTGAACAAAGTTAGGAAAGGAATCATTGCATATTCTAAGGAAAAGAGTTCCAGACAAACAGTTGGCTAAAATGCTGTCCACCTTTCAGTTGGGGGTTATTTGAAATCCAATAGCTGTTAGCTAGTAGCACAGATGTTTGGGAATCATAATTAGACTAAAGAGGAAAAGTAACCAACTTCATTTCCTTTAGTACTGAGGTACCTGGATCATGGTATGCTTTCCATGTAAAAAATATCCCTCTCTGCATCAAAAAATAAATAAATAAAATAAAAATAAAAAGGAATAATTCAGAGAGACGAAGCTCAGAATTTATCTATGATACAATTAACATAAGAAAACTAGCTTTTCCCATTCCTTCATTTCATCATCTAATTTCTGGTTTCTCAACCTTGCTCTATGGGCATTTTGGCTGGATAATTCTGTTGTGGGGCTTTTGGCTGGATAATTCTGTTGTGGGGCTGTCCTGTGCACTGTAGGACGTTTAGCAGCTTCCCTGGCCTTTACCCACTACCTGCCTGTAGCGCTTCCCAATTATAACAACTAAAAATGTCTCCATACATTGCTGGAGGCCCTGTGGTCTAATTAAAAATGGAAATGGTCTCATATAACTTGTCTTTTCCAATTATTAGTCCAACACCTTTTTCAGTTGAGCTAGAGAAGCACATACCTCCAGTACCTGTCCAACGTATTTTAAGCAATTTCTTTCCAATGACAAATATCACAAACTAAATTATCTGCATATTTTTCCTGAAAACATTAAAGCAATTGTTATTTCAAGCCAGAAAGTAATCTACTTCCAATAATAACACGCATTGTTCCAGCCAATGTAATATCTTGCCTGTTCAAAAAAGGAATTTGAAATTGACGTCTTACCAAGCGAGTCATACGCAGAAAACACATACAGAAACCTGTCCTCATCCCTCATTCCATCTCTTCTCAGGTCCACATTCCTTAGTCATTCCAGGTGTTGGCTCCCCTTTCTGCTCAAACCCTCAGCCACTCTATGATTTTTCAAATTGATAATTTCTGTAACATAATAGCCCTTCAAATCTCTGTAATAACATTCACTTCCATTTTTAAAAATCTTTCATTCTGTTATTTAATGTGCCTATGTGCGTCATCCTGATGCCAGCAGCCCCTTCCTGTAACCTGTGCCTATTATTTCTGTTTGTGCCCCACGTGAGTAACTTAGCACCTCTTTAAGGCCTCCCCCCACCCCCAAAGAAGCCACTCACAGAAAACCATCTGTGGCAATGGGGACTTTGCTGGAGATTCCACCTGAGACAGAAAAGACAACCAAGGACACCCTGTTTCCCCAAAGCCCTTTCGGGGCTCTCTTCCCTCCCCCTTCCCACCTCTGACTTTTCTCTCAACTAGACAGTGCAGACTCTCTCTGGCCCAGCTCCTCTCCCACACCCGTTGGCCCTTGTCGATCAGGGATTCCGCAGACTACCACCCTGACCCAATCTGCCCGCAGCTGAAAATGTTTTTCACGCTAATAATATTTAAATAAAAATTATATTTCATGACGGAATAGCTGAAACTTAAACTTCAGCGTATACAGTTAGATTCTATCACAACCATTCTCATTTGTTTACGACGCGTTTATTCTTTGCTAATTGGTATCAGCTGTGGCTGCTTTCCCACCGAAGGGCAGTGCTGAGTGTTGCAGCAGAGACCGTATGACCTGCTGAGCCCAAAATATTTACCGAGACCCTTTACCGAAAACGTTGCCGACCCCTACATAGAGCCATACTCCCCACCCCAAGTGACTTATTGAAGTATTTCTTCCACACACTGGCAATGCACCCAGGGCCCTGAGAGGAAATCTGCATGGGTGACACATGTGTCTCTGTGTGGCTGTCTCCTGTCGTGGTGTGTCTACTTACTCTGGGATGTGAGGAGGGGTGCTGCCACCCGCAAGGCTGAACACAAGCTCAGGACAGGGACCCAGAGCGTGCTCCCTCCCCTCACATCACCCGTAAGTACTTGCTAGACACATTGAGCCTCATCATCGGAAAAAAACTGCAGGCTTTTTCAATACTAAAATTTTGGTTTTATGTTTAAAGTTCCTTATTAAAACAGAACAAACTTTTTCCCCTTAGATTTAATTCACTCTCAAATAATCTGTATGAGGAAGTTGAGAATAATCAAAAATGGACAAGAAATCAGTTCATCAAATTCGAAAAAGAGCAGCTCAGCCATATAAATCTGTCTCTGAAGCTTCTTCAGGAGAAACTGGTAAGGAGTTCTGTCCCTCGCGCAGCAGAGTGCTAAGTGGTCACTGTCTGGAGCTGAGCCACGAGGAAAGGTCTCGAAAGTCACACTTTAACATTCACAGCAACCTTCACTGTGTCAATAATTTATTTTGTTTTAGCACCAGAAGAGGAAACCAGAGGCCCATCTTCTGGTCCTGTTTGCTGCTCCCCAACTCTGTGAACCCACATTTCTCAGAATGTGCTCTACCCATACCAAAAAACCGAAAGAGAGGTTTTAAAAATACAGATACCCTGTCCCAACCCACAGCTGAGGCATCAGACCTTCCAGGGGCTGGGAATCTGTGCTTCTAGGCTAGCTCCCTGAGTGATGTTTAGATACAATAAAGCCTGAAAATCTTTGCCTTAGACAAGCCATTTTACCTCTCTGAGATCCGTTAGCAGAGCAAAGGTTTTCAAAACTCCCTTTCTAGATTAGACCTCGCAGAGAAAAGCCCCAGCTGTGGTGTGAGACTACAGTAAATGGCAGCCAGCACAGCGGCCACACTGCTGAGCCCCAACAGGAGAATAGCTCCAGGCCATCAGTGTCCTCAGGGGCTGCCAACCTTGCAGGTGACACGTGTTTCTGGAACTTTGGTAGTAGGGATTTAGGCAACCCAGTAAATACTGCTGTCTCCCCACCTGAGTCTATAAACAACTGATAGAGACATCGTCCAAAAGAGGGAGACAAACATTCCAGCTTTAGCACTGATAGGGCTACTGAATTATGTGCAGCCAGATCCGCAGCCCCGTGGGCCCGCTGGGTCTCCTACCTGGTTTAGGCAGACTCCTCCACCATTCCTAGGCGACACTTGATGACCACAAGGTCACCTGCAGGCAGAAGCACTCCACCACGAGGAAAACAGAGACTGAAATCCCGTATTCCCGAGGCAGGCTGTGCTGAAGAGAGGAGAACCAAGCGCCCCAACCCCGCCCAGGCCGCTCTTGCTCCCACATTCCCCAGCAGAGAGAGGAGGAGCAGAGAAGCTGATTAGCTTCCGGCTACTGAACATTAGAATCACCTGGAGCACTTTTAAACTAGCTCAGTTCCGCGCTCCATCACAGATCAATTCAATCAGAATTTTGGGGTTTGTGTACGGTCCAGGTGATTCTAATAGACAATACCAGGAGGTGAATCACTATTCTAGCTGAAGTCTGTCCACATGGAGATATGAAGCCCATGGATAAGGATATCTAACACTTAGGAGCCTGTCCAAGGAGCTTCGGTCGAGCAGAATCCAAAGCACCTTGCTTGGCTACCCTTCTTCGAACACTAGGCTAAACTTCCAAATCCTCAAAGCGTTTCAGCAAGACCACAACCCTTTGTTTTCTCCCACAACGTAGAGAATTTCAGAAACTACAAATGAGCAAGGCCAAGCAAAGGGATGAACTCTTACACTTGTGAATGCAGTTTTAAATAAAAGGGAGCTTGGTTTGAATCTTCATGTGTAACATGGAAGTGAATTTTTTTTAAAAAAAATCCTCTAAAATGAAATACAAATCCACATAGGTTTTTTTTTTTGTCTGCAGAGTTTCATCATGTGCTATCTTTTATAGGAAAAGTCTGAACATAAAATGGAAGAAAAATTACTGCAGCTTTCAAGCAAATTAGAGAATTTCATTAACACACAGAAACAGACAGTAGAACTAAGCAAAGTAAAGCATATAGAAAATAAACTGTCCAAAAAGATGAACCAACTGGAAAAGCAGATCTGGGATGAATTAGAAAAAATGCAGAATGAATACCAATCAGGTGAGCAGTTACCTTTGATTAAGTAAAGAACATCTGTCCTCTCTTATCCGGTGCCTCAGGGTTCTCTACTTGGAGTTAATGGCCCGGAATCGATCTTGTCATTAGTGACATCCTTTTGTACTTAATCCAACTTTTCTAAATATCCCACAGAACATCAGCATACTGGAAGGTAGAGAAATACGTTTCCTTTCTTCAATCACAATTGGCAGCGTCACAAGCTTGCCATTGTGAAGATTTTTTTTTTTTTTTTACTCTCTAAGATCATAGAGTCAGGATTTTTAGACTTGAAAAGTCCTTGGAGATAGTTAAGACCTGACTTGTGCGTATGTCATGAAATTAGAAGCCTAAATGAAATGCCCCTCAGAGAACCTGCAAGTAATGGGTCTGGACAGGTGTCAGGCCGCAGATCTGACCTCTAGAAGTAAGAATGAAAGATGAGTTCACAGAGTCCAGTATAATGACTGCCTTTCTTCTTAAGGGGGCTAATTGCCGCAGTGTCAAGCTGAGCGAACATCAAAGCAGATCCATTTGAAAGGCTCACCTAATTTGTCAAAGAGATGGACAGAGGACTAGGTATTATGGAGCAGCCATCTGCCTCAGAGTCACAGCTCTCAGGGAATTAGCAGGAATCAGAAGGTTCTTTATTAGGGAAAGCCCTAACTCATTTTCTGTCCTCCTGACCTCAGAAAATTGCATGTAAATTCTACTAAATCTTGGTTCTGTATAAAGATGCCTTGAAGGTGTTTTGGAAAGACATCATGGTCTCATTCTGCCGGATGTTGCTAGCACATAAGTAATATTCACTTCATGGAAATCTGACCCTCACCACCTCCACCCCGAACTTCCACTGCCAAATCAAAATGACAAATTACCTGGCCAGGAATCATGTCCCAAACTTAACTGGCTTTTCTTTTAGTGCCCTGCTTTCTACTTATTACTAGAAGTTTAATTTTATTCATTTCCAGCAGTACAACCACGGGATGAGCTGAAGATAAATTTACAACCTACATGTCTCTGAATTTTACTAAGTGGGAGTTAGTAAACAGGACTCCAAATTAACCATTTTCTCCTTCACACCTTTATTAAAAATGTGACAGACTCTGGTGGCTAAGAAATGGGCTGTACCCTAAGAAGCCTCAGATCTGGCAGGTCTGTGGTCACCAACGACTAGTCTTGCATAAAAGAGACACAAAGTGCTGGAGGGCATGTGAGGGGGAGCGGCTGGTGGCCACTCTTTACGTCCCTCAAACAGGTTAATTTTAGAGAAAGATCAAAATCTCATCTGTGGTCCTTACCTTCAGTTTGGTAACAAGAATAAAAAGAGATCTATTGTCAAAGTATACAGAAAGAAGAAAATAGTTTAAATTTCTCTCAAAATGTAGAATCGTTTCATTATGCACTATATTTGGGAGAAGAGGAAGGAAAGGAATTGAATTAAACATGTACAAGAAGTCAGATACAAGTTGAAACACTATTGCTAATGCATCTTCATAACATACAAGAAATGAATTATATATTTTTAGACTGGTCTTAGTAAAATTTAATGTGCTTTGAATTAAAAGACAAATCAATTATGGCAGGTTTGCTGATTAACAAGTTTTGCAAAATTAGAAGTTACAATGCACTGTTGAATTTGAGTTCACCTTTCTCATATCCTCTTCCAGGATTTAAATCGATTCATGACTCTCTCAGCTCTCTCCAACAAATACAGAAAACGAAGATGGATCTAGAGAAATATAAAGTACAGAAAGACCTAAAGAAATTACAGCGTAAGATAGTGGAACTCCAGGAAGTATAAAACGTTCCTGTTATCCTCTTTTTCACCAATGAAGTGGTTTGTTGGTAAACGTTGGGAAGAAATTTAGTATCTCTGGGATATTTAATGCTTCAAATGTCTCTGTATTTACCACCTTTTTAAGGAGATGAATGTACCAGAAACACAAATAAAGCATGAAGCTTTGTGAAGTTTTCATTAATTTATTAATGAAAAAATCAGGTAATTTTTATATATTAATATTTTTATTTACCGACAAATAAAAAAAGCAATCTTCATAATGTAACCAAATGAGCACAGCAGGTTTTGTGTAATATATTAAAGAATAGCAGGAACTGTGGCAAATTGCCGACAACTTACCCTGTCTGAAGATATAGCCACTATGCAGTTCCAGTTCATTATTAATATATATATTATATATATATATATATAATTATATATATTATATATTTTATATATTATATATATTAATAACATATATGTGTGTATATATAATATATGCAACACACACACACATATATCATTTTTTGGCAATGATGGATGATACATCTATGTATCTTCCAAAAAATTCATATTTCAAAATAACCCAGAAATCTAGGTTTTATATGAAACCTCTCCATTTATAAGCATCAACAACTACAGCTGGCCCTCTGTGTCCATGGGTTCTGCGTCAGCAGATTCAACCAACTGTGGATAGAAAACATTCTGCCCACCCCCCAAAAAATCCCACAATATTCCAAATATCAAAACTTGAATTCGCCATATAGCAAGCACTATGCTGAATCCATGAAAATAATGTGTAGGGACACTCTCCTGAAAGCTATATGCAAATGCTATGCCATTTTATAGAATGGTCTTGCACATCCAGGGATTTGGGCATCTGGGGGAATGGGCAGGGTTGGTGTGGGTCCTGGAACCATTCCTCCCCACCCTCGCCAAGGATACCGAGGGATGACTATAGTTCAAAATAGTTCTTAACCAATGAGGGAATGTCTTTTGGGGAGTTAAAGTCAATGGGCTGTTGATTTGCAACTTCTGACCCAGAGGTTTTTATTTTCTAACAATTCCAATATTTATAGCAAGTCTAACTTGTGCATATTTAAAATATTGATTTACTGTATTCAATATCAGAATTATGAGCAACTAAGAGCTAACTCATACAAAATAAGAGGAAACAATTTCCAAGAAAAACATTCAACATGATTTAATCTAGGTGGTAAATTCAAAAGCACTTCAGAAACACTAGTTTCCTATAAAACTCAAATATTTCTAACATTTCTAGATATAAGTGTTAAATGTAGAGCCTGGCATTAGACAGTAAAATCAAGAAAAATAAACTTTTCATGTTGTGCACCATCTACTAAAACGAGGTCTAATTTCTAATCACAGAGCTTCTTGTAAACTTGGCAAAGGGATTTCTGCTTCAGGTGTGGGCTCCAGCTTGGGTTAGGGAACAATAATGACAACTGTTCCCCTAATAAAGAGCAAATTTATCTCTCAATAAGTTCTTGGCCAATGCCTATCTCTCTCATTTTTTAGCTGTATAAAACACCTCTATTTATTTTTATTAATTTACACATAGCATCATTGACTATATTTCAAGAAATTTTCATAGCAGAACTTGAGTTTAAAATGCAACAGCAAGTGAGTGTCCTTTGCAATCAAGTGTCATAATAGGACAAAGGAATAATATCCCAAGGAACTCCAAATCTTACAAGTAAATAAGGAAATAATCATAAATATTTTTAAACCTAAAAGTAACAAATGAACAGGACAAACAAACAGAGACCCATGGACAGAGACAATAGATTAGTGGTTATCAGAGGGAGAGGGGTAAATAGGGTAAAAGGGGTCAAATATGGGGTGACAGAAAGAAAACTAACTACGAGAGGTAAACACACAATGTAAGTATATATATGCCTTACTGTTAAAGTGTACAGCTGAAACTTACTGGATTTCATTAACCAAGGTCACCATAAAAAAAAATTAAAAATTTTTAAAGATAAACTCTAAAATAAATAGATAGATAGATAGATAAATAAATAGATAGATAAATAAATAAATATTTTAATGGGGAAAGAATGTGAACAGGCTAGCCACAGAGAAGTACAAAAATAAATGAAGATATAAAAAGACATTTAACCCACTAAAGAAAGAAAATTAAAAGGAATCCTTAGCTACCATTTACAGATTGACAAACATTGAAGTAATGGATAATACTGGGTTGCTAAAGGTGTAAAGAAATGTCCATTCCCATATATTATTGGTGAGTCTATAAAGTGGTGCTATGACTTAGAGGGCAATTTATAAACATCTATTAACATTTTTATATGTATATATCCTTTGACCCTGGAATTCTAAATTTATACTAGGAATTTATATTATGGGGCAAAAGCTTGTAAAGTGTGCAAAGATATATATATGATGCTTACTACAGCACCATTAGTTATAGGAAAAAATAAAAACCTGAAAACAAATATAAAGAATAATGATTAAGTTAATAATATTGCCAAACAAAAATGCTATCTAGCCTTTAAAAAGAATACAGAAAGATATCTAAGTCACATTGTTAGATGAAAAAAGCAAGTTTTGAAGCAATATGGATATGATCCCACTTGTGTCAAAAAAAAAAAATTTTAAAACAAGTCAGACACAATATACAATCTACAACATGCAAAATAGGTAATAATTTATAACAAACTTACAGTGTTAGATTATGAAGATTTTTTCTACATTAACCATTTATTAATGCTTTTACATTATTATAACACAATATTTTTGTTTCTCCTAAAAATATATTTTTAAAAACTACCACAACAAACATATTGTTAGGCTGAAAGTCATTCTTTGTAATCAACCAAATACATAATTGTAGGAAGGTTTCAATTAGGAATTCTCACAGACCAAGGGCCAAGTCATCTCACTCAGACCTATTTTTTACTCTACAGACACAGCTCCAAAAGTAGCGAGGACATATAACAGTGTGTGTGTGTTGGGGGGGGGGGGGAGGGATACGATACATTTTTTCCTTATAAGCAAAAATGCTCCAAACTAAAATGTAATTAATATAATACTGCAGGATCAAGGCAAACGATTTCCCAGAATGAGTCTCTCATTGGTGTTGAGGGTAACACCATGGAACCTGAATGTAATGCAAGGGGGCAGAGGACCAAAGGGCCCTCTGTCAGGGTTCTCTTGCTTGGCATCCCAAGCTGGGGTGTTCACAGGTTTACATAGACTCTAGATGGCCTGAGAACTATGCCTAGTGAGATGGTGGATCTAGACTTTGTATGGCCTAAAGCTTATGGAGTTTTGACTTGTTGACGTCCTATCCTGGTGTGTATATATCCTACAAGTATATTCTTGGAAGCCATTGCTACCTCAGGACAGCAGCAACTTAACTCCATACAGAAGTGACTGTGCACAACATAAAGATGTCCCTCTAAATGCATCCCCAACTCAACTTCTCTTTAGCTAGATCTAGAAAGAATAGCCACCCCAGGGGCACCTGATATCAAGGGAAGTGGGAGTGAAAGAGACAGTGGTTTTAATCAATGTAATTGATTCAATTACAACGTATTGTAATTGGAACGTCTTACTTCCATAAATTTTACGACCACCTTATAAACACATTGTTAGGACTCACATGTGAGGACCCTGAAGTTCAAGGGCCATAGTTTCACAGTAAATTCATCTCTGCTCAGATACTGGGAGAGCACTGGACCTCCCTCCCTTTGTCTTTATTTTGCCATGGATCCAAAAAAGATGACAAGGATGAACAATCCCTCTGGAGAAGCTCAGTATTCATAGCACTTTCTACCAAACAACAATACTTAATCTGTTGGGAAATATCAGACTTCTTTCTACACAAATGCAAGAGGATGTTTGAGCATGATAGAATCTGCAATCCTGATTGATCCACCTTGCAGACTTGAGGCAAATGTTAAAATTTCTGAGATAGTCCTCTTTAGCCACAAACACCATCTAAGTAAGCTTTGATAGTTCATGGGTCCTGCCACCTCCCAGCGTTTTCTACCATTTCTTTCCTCTTATCAAAGCCTGCTCTTTTGGGAAAAATCATATAAAATTATTTACACTGAAGACCAAATGATAATATTCAAAGTATTTTTGCTTCCCTACTGAATATAAAGGACAAATCCCTCACCTTATGCTACACAGGTAACTGCCTTCTTAGCACCACTGTGAAGTAGATACACTTGCCACCTGAGAGCCAGGACAGCAATACGGCCCACAGTCAAAGAAACTCCATCTCCAGTTGCTCTGGACACCAACAGCTCTCCTCTCTTCTACAGAAACACCAACAATCTGCTCACATCTATTGGTGTCACCCATAATGGCAGCAAGGGGCATCCAAAAACACCAAGAAGGAAAACCTTGATCTACAAATATACACACATATATGTTTTTACCAACTTTTGTGAGATACTACTTTTTACCTTTGCAAGCTCTATTTATTCATGTGTGAGGCTCTGAGAATGTAATACTGAACAAAGTAAACGCGGACCCTGCCCTACTGGAAAAGACCAACAATTAAACTTGCAAACATGTGTGGAAATAAAGGGTGTGATGAGAGCAGCCAAGAGAGGCATTTAGCAAAAATATGGGGAATCAAGCAGAGGGGTCTTCCAGAAGAAGGGCTATCTCAATAAACACCTCTAAAGTAGAAGTAGACATTAGCCCAGGGAAAGGGGCTAGATTGGCAGAAGTGGAGCAGCCTGAGCAAAGGCCTGGAAGCCCAAAGAATGAACACATCCAGGAATTGCAAAATGATCAATATGGTCAGAACCTAAAGGATGTGTGGTGGAGGTAGAGAAGGAAGATTGGGGGAGGTAAATAGTGTGAAAAAAAGGCTGGAGAAGTTAGGAGGAGTGGGTATCTGATCACAAAGGGCTTTATAACTCGTACTGAAGATCTTGGACTTTATCTTCAGGCGCCCAGACTAGCCTTTAAAGGATTTTATAGAAAGTGACATCAGATTTGCATTTTAGAAAGATGTGGACAATAGATTAGACACAGTGGGAGAAGCAAATTTGGCTGGGAAAGGAGGGAGATGATGCAAGAGAAAGAGGATAATGAGCTCAGTTTTAAACTGATTTTGATATCTATGGGATGTCAAAATGGAAGTGTCCGGTGGCTAGTGGGAGAGAGATTAGGACTTAGATCATTAGAGAAAGATCTGAATTGAGGATTTTGCATAGAAATGGTTGTTGGGAGTTATAGGTGAGGAAGAAATTCCCTGGGGTTGGGTGGTGTGGGGGTGGGGAACATGAAGACAACAGTAAGAAACAGAGACTAGGGAAGAACCCTGAGGACACCTAACACTGAAGTGACAGGCAGAAGAGGAAACTTGAAGTCCCTAGGTGAGTATTTGGAGACAGCAGGGAAGTAGTAGCATCATTTAAAGGTTTCAGACTTCTCTGGGAGCTCCTGCTAGATGTCAGCAATCAACGTGGAGTTCTACAGGTAATGCTTTAAGGCCTACCATTAGATCTCTGCCTACTGACCCTGTCCTACAATGTAAACTCGAAAGTTGGTTGTATTACACAACTCAGTAGGGAACTGTTAGAAGTGCTTTCCTGACTGCCTTTCCAAGCCATAAAATAAAGGTGCTGAATCCCTCAGATGCAGAGGAGATGAGCCCTCCCGGAGAGAGGTAGGGTTGTTACCAGGAAAATATCAGGCTGTTTTGGCTCCTACCTAGTTTGGCGTTTCCCTCTCCAGGAGATTAGAGTCACATGATAAAATTTTATTTCAAATCTTCCCTTAATATACAGCATGAAATTTTATAACTCTGTAGACCAAATTTCCATAATCTCTATTCCTTGGTAGAGTTCTGCTACTTCATTTTCAGAAGATACTTACACATGTGATAAATGCTTTTAAGTAAAATATGTGCTCAGCAGTATGTCATAAACCAGGTCCTTTTACAATCCCAAAAGACACTGACTTAGAAAACAGAAAAATAATCCAAATTTTTATGCTGAGAAATCTTGAGGAATCTTGAGGTCTGACCTACCCGAGTTGAAACCAGTGATACCCAGGCACTGTGTGACTTTGCGTGTTCTTTTGTCAATTTTAGTTCTCTCATCTTAAAATGGCAGAAAACAATACCTACCTTGTACATTATTGGACTTAGAAAAACACTTGAGCTATTAATAGGTATCAGAGACTGCTCTTAGTTCTTTGCCTGGATTAACTCATTTACTATTCCAAACCAGTGGTCCCCAACCTTTTTGGCAGGTGCTCCTGTGAGAATCTAATACTGATGATCTAAGGTGGAACTGAAGTGGTGATACTAGTGCTGGGGAGTGGCTGCAAAGACAGATGAAGTTTCTCTCACTTGCTCACTGCTCACCGCCTGCTGTGAGGCTCAGTGGCCTAACAGGCCACCAACCAGTACTGGTCTGCGGCAGGGGTGCTGGGGACCCCTGATCTAAGCAGAAGCCTATTACTGAGGCAGAGATATTAGTAATTTATGTAAGGTTTCACTGCTAGGAGACAGAGCCAGGATTTGAACTTATCAAGTCCAGAGAACTGCTCTTAAACATTCTGCTGTTTCTCTAAATATAGGTAGACCATCTAATGCTTATGTCTGATAAATAGCACTGAATAATAGTAATAAAGAGCTTTTGAATTTTATGGGAAAGACAAATTCTACGGTACTCTTATTCAACTCTGATTGAGGTCAGTATCTAAAAATATTTGAGGTCAATATTTTTGCTTGCAATAATTCTAGCAATGGAACAAAGCAGAAAGAAATGCATAATATAGATTTCTCCTGGAACAAAATGATGAGGAAATATTCCTCTATTTTAAAAGCCTTTTTATTTTTATTGTCTCTGAGGTGGGAGGCTGACAGCAGATGAAACATTATGGGCACTGACTGGAGGTGGGGGATGTGCTGATGCCAGTGTCCAGTGGTGCGTACTCCCTGCTGAAGTCCTGGCTATCAAAGCAAACGCAGTAGGCATTCCTGCCAGATAAAAGCCATTAGTATCCAACGACCAGATGCTTCTCCAAAAAAGCAACGCACCACCTTCACAAGGAAACATCCAGGGATGGGCTCCAAGGGGGAGGCGCCTACATGGAGGCACGTGAATGGAGTTGGACAAACCCATTCCTCAAACCAAAGCAACTCTACACCAAGGACTCTCATCTTTATGCCTAAATCCATGCTTAAAACAGAAAGGCCTTTGAAGTATTCACAACACCAACACAATAGCCTCAAAAAGAAACAAACACAAACCATGATCTTGTATCAACTATCTTCTCTGTAGAAATTAGTTGATAACTAGAAGAGCAAGTCTTTCCAAACCAGAGAGTGCTAAGTACCAAGACACAGGAAGGCCAAAAGGTGATGGGAGACTTAGAAAAGTCAAAAGGAAACCAAGGGCAGCGCTTGTGATGTTATCCAAGAGTAACTAAAACAATTAGTTCACTGTTGGCCTTAGTTCCATCAAAATCAAAGTCTAACAAGGATAGAGTGTTTTTATCATTGGATAGGTTTAAATGTGCAAATAAAACTGGGAAAAAATAATAAATTTGCAAAGTTAGTCCTTTGGAGGAGGTTCCCTTCCTCCTAAGCTTCTTCCTAGAATTCAAATACTAGCACCAGGTAACTGGTAGCATCGGAATACACTTTGCTAGGACGCTGAGTCAGTCCAAGACATACACCTTAATTCGTTTACATTCTGTTTGCCTAATATAGATAATTTTAGAAGAGTGACTTCTTGAACTTCTTGTCTGTAAAATAAGACTATCTACTGTGAAAAAATGGGAGAATTAAGTGAGGTATTACTGTAAACAGCTTGGCACAGAGTTGGCTTTCAAGCTATCCCTGCCTATAAGTCCTTGGTTGCTGCAGCCTTGGTGAGCAATGATTACCTCATAGGCACAAAAAACTACTCTGCTGAAGCTAGGGGTACAGTACCAAGATCCTCTGCAATGCTAATCCTACTTGGGCTTCCTTAGAAAGCTACTTAATATCCACAAAACTGCTGCCTGCACATTTCTCAATGTTTGCAAGTATTCACCACTGCCTACTATAAATTTGGGTCTAGTGAGTTAGCAAGTAAATGTTCTGTGCCTAGTCCTTGGACAGAAAAGCCTTCCAACCATATTCACAGCACTCGTTCTGAGGCACCATAGCTGGCCTCTGGCAATTCAGAAATATATTATTTTCCCTACTGAAGCGACATATGACAAAATAAATTTGCCTTCTCAGCAGTGCATTTTCTCTCTAACCTCCTTCTTTCCACATGAAGAACCTTCTGCTCCATCTGGCTTTTCTTCTGTGCCAGAGACAGACACTTCTTTCTACGCTAATTTCCAAACTTCTGAAGCCAGAAAATAATCTTTCTATAGATTACCCATACGTTATTTTCTCCTTCTTAATCTATTAAATTGAACAAAAGAATTAAGATGAGAATTTTTAAACCGGTTTATAGTGTTTCCTTAAAAAAAAAATAAATTATGCAGCTTTTTTCCTCCAGAAAGATTAAGCAAGACCATATTTTGTCTGATCGAAGGAAAAGAATTGACATTAAAAAGGTGGGGTCTTCGAAACTCAGCTATTTAAGCCACCTGGGAGTCAGATCATCAAACAATGCGCATATTTTATTTAACGTGGGTGATCTTTCTGAACGAAGGATATCTGGCACGTAGCAGTGTAGCAGACACATGTAATTACATTCGGCATTCACAGTCGCTGGCTTCCACGAAAATATTTTGAGTGTAGGTCTACTCTCCTTCCCAGGATCTTAGTATCCACAACTGATTATCTACCTGTCTATAGTAGAGGTCTCGTTGGAAAGGTGCTTTACCCTAAGGTGGGGGTGGGGGAGGCTGTTAAGTAGAAAACCGGAGATGTAGCTTCATAGATTCTACACCAAGCAGTTATTTCAGTATTTTGCTTCAGCTCACTTTGGACTTAGAAAACTTTGGTGACTTTAGAATAGAATGCAGCCTTAGAAGTCTAGCTTCAGGCCCTGATTTTACAAAGTCACGTTAAATCTAAAGGCCAAGATAAGGCATACCCAGTCACATATTCATTCAATATTGAAAGTCTGAACATACCACAGATTATGTAAATATAATTTAATGCAGATCTTTTAAAAAGAATTAGAATGAAGTATTTACTCAATGAAGTTGGTGATACTGGGCTCTAAGTAGCACGTTGAGTGAGAATAGTTCAGATACTATTACAGAAATGAAGAGCCACATTCTTAGTCAAGTACTTTTGACATATTTTCACAGTAACCATTTTTAATAATCTGATGACCCCTTTTGGCAACAACTTAGATGATGTTCTCCATTTTCAGTGATCTGGTGAAATTCAAATCGAAAGGAATGTATATTCATTTTAACAGATACACAATGAGCAATATACTAATTTTTCTACTGCTGCCAATTTAAGCTCTTAATGCTTAAAACAATATAAATGTATTATTTTACAGTTCTCTAAATCAGAAGTCCTACTGGGTCTCACCAGGCTAAACACAAGGAGCAGAGCAGCATCCCTTTCTGGAACGTACATAGGCCACTTTTTTCATTTTCTGGAGACTGCCCTTATTAAATCTTCAAAGCTAGCAATGTGGAATCTCTCTGACCTTCTGTTGTCATTTCTCTCCTTTGAAAGGCTCTCCACTTCTACAAATTTGTTATTAAATTGGGTCTACCCAGATAATCTCCCACTTTCAAGGTCCATACCCTCAATCGCATCTGGGATGAGGGGAATGAACATCTTTGGGGGCCATTACTCTGCCCGCCACAAGCAGAAATGGCAAAGTAAGTATTTTTTTTTTCATTACCCATATTCTCTCTGGAAAAGTCAATATAATTTAAACATTTTTATAATAAGTATTATATACAGGGAAATCATGTGGTGAAGCATGAAGCCCAAATGAACTTCAGTACTGATTCAAACTGAGGAGAGATAGATATGCAAAGTATTTCAACAGTCCAGTGATGTAATATGGAATCCAATCCTTCTTTCAATGGATCAATTTTAATCATCCCTCTCCTGGTGACATTTCCCTTCACTAAAGCAAATAGGTATTTTCAATCTTAAATTCAAAACGTAAGAAAAAATATTTCAAATGTTTCATAATAGCTTTGTTATTCAAAACATTTTCAGATCTAAAGATAATTTAGCATTTATAAAAAAATTTTTAATTGGGTAGGCTATTTTTTTAGGTATATTAGAATTTAAAATGCTGCTATTTGAAAAGTTCCTATTCTAACTAGTCAGAGAAAGGGAAACCCATTATTACACAGCATAGGATGGCTGGACACCGTGATTGGTCTTCAAGTGCAACAGAGCGTAGTGACTATATTTTCTGAACCAAAAAAATGAGACATATACTCTAAAGAGAATTTTGTACAACTTTTTACTTTATCTCCATAGTCTTAAATATATATATGGAAAGATTATTGTACTTGTATCTGATACACAAATGTATCTTTCTAAAGTAAAAAAAAATATGTATCTTTTCATTTCCATGTATTACATATCATATTTACCTAATTGATGTTTTACAGTTTCAAATAATCATATCTTTTAATTCTCTTAATGTACAGAAACCTGTGTATTTCTGCCCAATTCTGTTCTATGTAGATTCTCAAGTTAAAGAGAGTTGATCAACTCATTTTACAAAGTGAAAAGAGTTCAGCATTAATCAATAATAGCCAAATGGTAGATAAAAATTAGCAGAAAGTGCACTGTAATTCTCAAAAAAATCTAACAAAAATAATAAAATACATAATATAAATGCTAAATATTAGTACTTTGGAAAAAACATTTCATATAATTTCTCAAATTAAGCTACGTACAAACTCTAAAGGGAAATTATGGACACTTTTAAAGTTCCTAGAATCTACAACACTGATTCACTTAGAGTTTGGAATTTTCTTTGCTTTAAGCACACTGTGGAGCATCACTCTCCTTTACTAACTAGGAATAAATGGCAATGTTTAAAATCGTGTTGCATAGGTCTGGCAGAAAGTAAGCTCTAATAAAATATATGGTTAGGAATGATCTGAGGTTCACAGTAACTGAGCAGTAATTTGAAGAGACGGATGTATATACATCCATGCAAAAAATAATTACCTGAGATAGCATTAATAAGATGTTTTCTAAACTTCCCTTCTAGAAAACCTGGGTCTGAGATCCCCGGAGGCCAAAACTAGGAAAGAGAGTCAAAAGGCTTGGAGCAAAGGCTAACCAAGTCCACACAGTAGGTAAAGTTACCTTGTGAAGTAAATGACACCTCAGAAAGCAGACAGAGAACTAGAACTGAATCCTAAGCATTTAAGCAGATGGAACCAACCTGTTCTGGAGGTAAGGGCTAAAGAGCTTTCCTGGGGAAGGAAGAGGGCATGGGCACCAGGGCTACACAGGCAGCCTTTTGCAATGCAAGTCTGGCTAAGTCTGTGGGCCAGACTGTTAAAGCACTGAAGCACTTTGACCTCTGTGAGGATAAGGAAGAAGTGGGCAAAGAGTGGCAAGTTGCTTGACCTTGTTAAAGAAACAAGTAAAGAGAAGAATCATCACTGGATTACTCCAGTGGTTCACAAACCTGAATGGACATTAGAATCTCTTAAGGCATGCCCTTGAGATGCAGAGTCCTAGGCCCTTATCCTTAAATATTTTGAACGTACAGATCTAAATGACGATATTCAGCTAAATATGGGAATTCATCAAATTACAATTAGTTCCATAGATTAACCTCTGAAGTAAATTTTAATAACAGAATATTATCAATTTATATTATTTCATAAAGTAACATTGTGAAGCTGCTGGTTCAGAAAAATTGCATAAATTATATAATCACAGATTTTTGTACAATATATATGTTAATGTCTGAAAATGTTTTTTAAAACGCAAATCCAAAGTAAGTGACATACAGTTTCTTCAAATATATAAAGAGCTTTTTGGGAAAAAAAAATGAAATAAAATAGGTAAATGCTCTCAAGTTTTAAAATTCAAAATTTAAAAATTACACTGATATTGATACTATAAAGAAAACAAGATATTACGGTTTTTTATTTTAGAAAGTTCAAGTCTTTTCATCATAATTGAAGGAATTACAAGATCAATTAAATATTATCAGCATTATTTTCCAAAATTTTCCATTTTTTTAAAGGCAGCCATACACCTGAGCTTCTTGAATTATACGAACACATTCATTAGCAGTCTAAGACTCACCAACATCTACATCGTGCTTCTTCAAAAGAATATGAGATGAACCACTAGCAAAACAGGTTATACGATTATTTGATTTTATGATGAGTTGGTCTGCTGAACTCTAAAATTCAAAGAAGGAATTAAATTTTGCATTGTGCTAACTTGCTTTTCCATATTATGAAAATGGCTATTAAGGCTTTATTCTAAGGGATTACCAAAAAAAAAAAAAAAATCCAATTGTGTACCATGTACAAATGGAGAAAACAATAGTTTACAAATAAGTGTTAAAGAACTAAGGGAATTATGCTTTTTCCTTTCACTACGGACTTCTCAAAATCAAAGCTGTTTTTCAGGTGAAAGTTACATTAAGAGTTTTGGAAAATCAAATCTGTAGTTTAAGAACTAAACATCTTTAGATTTAAAAAAGGAATGAATAATATAGTTTTTAAAAATGTTGCTTTGAGGAAAAGTCTTGATTCATTATTTCATTCTTTCTAATAGCTGTTTCTTTGCTTGCTTACTATAAAACATGCACTGTTATTGTGAGGACAATTTTTGATTCAGTTCCAACGCTCTTGTATCTCCATGAGTTTTAGCATTATTTACCAGCACCTGTGGGAAATCACATACAGGTTAGTATTTTGTTCATTAACGATATCTGTACTTAGATTCACAGAAGCCAAGTTTGACAAAGAGCAGTAGGCAATATCAAACTACACAAGAAAAAGTGACTATGAGCAATCCTTCAGTCATTTTTGCTGAAATAAAGTGTTCAACCAAAGCTAACATCAGATAAGAAAAATTTCTTCAAATACCCAATTTGTATAGATGCCAACATTTTGATTGTTACCACTGTCAGCACTGTATGAAATTAAAAGTTTTGTTTGGCAGCTTTGTTTACAATACTGTCACCTCTAACTCCTTACCCAAAAAGACCATTTTATGCATAGACCTGTCCAAATGACATTGCTCTCCTTTAAAACCACGGCTTAGGATTAAGGCTCTATGTTCTTGGCTCTATCAAGAAACTTTCCATGATTTTCATCAATTACATAAACTAGAAGATTTAATTTCAGTTGATCATTCAATTACTAAAACATTTTTTGGTTGTTCATTTTCAAACACTGTGAAGGGTCTGAGATTTTTCTCTACTTGCAAGCTAACAAGTTAGCCTACCACAATTTCATGTACACTGCCAGAAGACACAGACTCCTGGGGTCAGAGACAAAGGTCTTTATTACTCATGGTACAGCAAACAGCATGAGCATCAACATATTTACCCTTGCCCTCTGACTCTCACAGGGGTAACATAGATGGACACACAGTTTCCCACATACATGGTAGGTACATTATAAGAGGGAAACCCTGAGCCTAGGAGATTTGAGTCATATATAATGGGCAGTAAACAGGTCTACCCTTTGCTCTGGAGGGAGGCACTTATCCCTGTCTCTTAAGGCTGTCACTATGCACACTTCTTTGAAAAGACAGTCTGGAACAAAGAGTGGTCAGACCCTCTGCTTATAAGATATTGAGAAATACAAGAGACCCATGGTGAACTGTCTCCCAACAAAAGTTCTTCCTTTTTGGTTTGCAATATGTTTCTCCAAGCATTGTTTTCATTAATATTTCTTTAATGTTATATGTTTCACTAAAAGGCAAATAGTATTTCAAATGCTGTAGATATTTAAAATGTTTCTCACAAATTTTCATTATGTTTTAAAAATTGTTGGCTGAAGTTATGAGAATCTAACCCAACACATGTTTTATATAATATACCTTTTTAAAAATCACTTTAGATATACACATATGTTTATATATTTAGATACCAGAGTATTCCATAAAAAGTAGAGTAGAAATTGTCACATGCGTTTTATAAAAAAGACAAGAATAATTAAAATAACTTTTCTAAAGATAATACGGACACCCTGTTAAATATTGCTACTTCTAATATATCTTATCTACCTGTTTGCCTCCACTGCAATGGTCATAAGAAATACCACAAACAGTACATAGCACCTTTGTCTATCTTCTCTTATTCTACATAGCTCACTAGGAGAATTTATTTCCTACAGGTTAAATAGATGGTTCTCAACCAGGAGCAATTTTATCTCGGGTATCATTTGGCACAAGTTGGGTAGAGGCAGGAGGACAGAGCTACTGGGATGGCGTGGTTAGAGTGGTCAGAGATGCTGTTAAACATCTTACAATGCACAGGGCAGCCACCCTCACTCCTCCTCCAACATAGGTCCAACATGAAATATTTTGAATGAAATCAGTGACTTACATCAATGAGCTCGTAATCATTTTTGGCATATAAGTGTCTCAGCAGGTACCAACGTGCAGTTGATACAATGGATTTGGGATACCCAGGCTGATACACCACTCTCTCCAAAAGTCGCCGTGTCTCTCTGGGAAAAAATATATTTCCATTTAGTTCAAAGCACATTAATTAACATAAAATATTTTATATACTAGTCACACACATATATCTTTTGCACTTTTTTTGCAGAAATGGTGCTGATTACCTCATGAATTTTTTATTCATATAACAATAAAGGTAATAATAATGGTTAACTTTTATTATGTTTATTATGCGGTAAGTACTATGCAATGTTTTACATATATGGTTACATTTAATATTCATAAGGTTGTAAGGCAGGTTGCTGTTATTATTCTCATTTTATAGATAAGCAAATTAAGATTCATTCCAAATATAATAAGGAAAAGGCCCCTATTTTTTTACCACTCCTGAGTGCTCTACCGCTAATATTTTTTTGAAAATAGGCAGTAAATCAATCAATAAATAATACAAAGAGAAGATAAAGTGGAACAAGGAGAAATACTTAACATCTACATTAGAGGCGAAGTGTGTAATATCAGGCTTTTAGTACGTTTTCAAGAACGTGTACAATATGGAAACCCATGTAACAACAGGCTGACTTACAGCTGTGTTCTAATTTTTTCTTTCCTAATTTCCTAACATCTACTTCAAAAATTTCTGTACTGGTAGAAACAACATAAATAGTGGCAACTCAGAACTGCTGAATAAGAGGATCATATAAGTAGCATCGGTTTGAAGCAGGAACTAAAGAACTAGGCTTGAGGATGCTTTTACACAGAGATCACATAGTAAGCACACTGTTTTTACTTAGACTGTACCTTTATTTAAGCTGATTTTTGGTGGAGCTAAAAATTATGAGTTGCTAACAGTGATTATGAGGAAAGGGGGTTGAAGTCTTCTAAGTAACCCACACTGAGAATAAGCAGAAAGAGTTCATTAGAAGTTTAAATTATAATCTAAAACATTTCTTGAACTCAGAAATAATTTTTTTAAAAAGGCCATAAATAAATGGCACTGAAATTCCTGATTGGCCATAGGTCCTAATTCTTCCTTCACTCCTATTTTGTGATGTTGATGTGATCGTTACTATATATTTATATGCATTAAGCTCTATGTCTACACTAGCTATTCTGTTCCAATAATGTATGCTTTGTGTTTTGCGCGATATCCTTTAGAGCTAGATATTATTCTCAAAATGTTGAAATATTCTTTACTGTTTTATCATCTACATGACCTATAAGTAATTTTCTTCAAATTTATTTCTGACCCTATCCCTACTCTCCAATAAAAAGAATGCTAGAATTTTTATGTTTTAATCTGAGAAGCTTCTGGATTTTCTAGATATAAAACCCATATTATTTATGTCTCTGTCTTTTCAATATTTATTACTTTTTTTCATAGCTTATTGCCTTGTAAGAACTTACATCAATCTAGCCTTGAACTTCAGTCTTTTTGGTTTTGTTTGTTTCTAGAATCCACATTACACTGTTGGTTCATCCTATGACAGTAAAGAGCAAAAAACTCCAAGGCCTTCTTCACTTGAAATGCTGTCATGCAAAACTGCTCATATTCTACATCTATGTACCAAATTACTTTTTAAAAATAAATGTAAGACTTTCTTTCTTCCTTATTGGGTTACTAGAACCTGCCTTTCCAAGTAGATACAGATATGTGAATAATAACAAAGGTTGTTAAACTAATTCTAAAGCTTTTTTGCTTTCTAGAAGGATTAAAAGTAAAAACATATTTTCAAGAAAAAAAATGAACAAAAGTCCTTCTCACCTTGCCCCTATTTTGCGGTTGAATTGTAACAAAGCTTGTAAAAGGACAGCCAGTGGACAAAAGCAAAGTTTCAAGGCCTCAGTTGTAGCTTCTTGAACCAAGGATGGCCAATGATCATTGGGAATGTTAGCCTGTAAAAATATAAGACAAATATCAAATCAAAGCTTTTGACGTGTATACCTTAAAAGAATGCAACTCTCATTTGCTGAACGCCTACTCGTCCAAGTTGCCATGTAAATGCTACATGGCATAATTCTACAAAATGATTAAGATCTGATTCCTGTCCTTAAAGAGCTACAAAACACGGTATACCAGGATAAAGGAAGGTTTCAAAGAGGAGATATCACTTAAAAAGCAGAAAAATATTTGTTAAAAAAACATGCATTCGTTTATAACACAAGGTGAATAAAATCTTATCAGTTATTAAGCCTATAGTCTACCAAATATACAAAACTCAATTTAACATGATTCTTTAACTGATAGTGATACATATAAAGTTTCACATTTTAAAAATTATCTAAGGAGAGAGGAAAGGCTAAAATACAATATTTTAATAAAATTTCAATATAGAAAAATAAATGCAAAGCAGATCAGAGAAAAAGAAATCAAATCAAAGTCATCAATACTGAAAGCTTTAAGAATTTCACTTTATGGAGACTATGGTAAGGTATTTATACATTATTTAGGTTGCAAACTTTCATTTCTTATAATATGTACTGAATCAGAAATATTACAAATCAGTATTTCCTAAGAAACAGTAACTGAAAGTAAAATGAACACTCTACTGAACTATGCAAGAAGAAAAAAATACATTCAAAATCTTTCATTGAAAACTGCAAATGTAACCAAGATTTTATAATTACAGGTAGCTAGAATACACATTTTAATAAAGTTAATATAATAAGTCAACACACAGTCCATTTCAAACACTAAATGATAAAAAGAATATATATTATAGCAATAACTCTGAGAGTACTACAGGTAATAGTAATTCATGTAATTAAGAAATAGAAAGCTATAAAGATAATGAATTTGAAAATAGAATAGAGGTTGTGAGGCATCTTCTATAAAGATAGGAGCAATGGGATCTTGAGTATATCTCACACACACACAAAAATAAGGCAGAGCCCATAGTCATAAAACTATTCCTATTTTTTAAAAAAAACAGTAACAAAATTCTCACTGATTGCTTTTATAATATACTCTCTAAATTCCAAGAACTCATATATCATGTAAAGTTAGCCCATTATATAAGGAAAAAGTTGCTATATGTAACTGGTATATTAAATAATGTGATAAAAATGCACTTATTTTTGTCTCCCGTTATGTCTTAAAAATTTATTATATGAGAGAGACTTTTCCCTTTCTGTCCTTAGACAAAAATTTACATATGCCTCATGACTCTTACATCCACTCTGCTTATACTGGCTCACAAACACAGTCTTAATCAGAATGTCCTCTTCTTTCCAATGCTTCAATACTTAAAGGTAATGCCTACACCCCACTCCCATTTCCTCAGCTCCCAGACAGGATATGGCTACAGACTGCTACCAATGGTTTGTTCTTCCTCCCAACACTCCCACCTTTTCTTGCTAACTGTAGTTTCAAGCCCTACTGAAATACCAGAAGTTCGTATTTGACTGGTGCCAGTGTTAAGATGATTAGCTCTCTAGGCCTGACTAATATTTAAAGTTGTTTCTCTCATCCAGACTTCCTGGCTTTATCAGAGATTCCCAACTTCGTGGGTGGTCTCTTATCTGTAGGACTAGCTATGTAATCTATGGGGCCCAGTCCAAAATAACAATGTGCAACTGCACAGGATGTACGCCCATGAAGCAGTTCCACTAACCTGGGTGAATGCACTCTATTCCACTTAATCTTTTTCATATCCTCTAGCAATCTGGAACCCTCTAGCTTCCTTTCTGCTGAGATCCCATCACTCTACTAGTGGCTCTACTGGACAGGATCTGACAGAATTCCTATACCAATCTACTCTCACACTTGGCATCACTCATTCCTAGCTCTCACAGGCTCTAGGAGTGCTGCTGATCTCATGCCGAAGAAACTCTCCTTCACTCCCTCCATCTTGTACCTAAGTACATACTCCTACCCACCTCTGGGATTCACCCACTGCTAATCATTCTCTCCCAGAAGCATGAAGTCACTTTCTTTCTTTTTGTTTTTAATTATCTATTATTATTTATGTCTGTAGCATCTGGTCTTCTTAGGTGGTCTCCCATTCAAGTACTAACCAGGCCTGACTGTGATTAGCTTCCGAGATCAGACATTGAGCTTGTTCAGGGTGGCATGGCATGGCTATGTTCATGTTATTTCACGTACCATAGCCTCTCATAAAAGAGTCTAATTTAATATACCCCTCCTCTACAAAATGCCATCTATTTACCATAGAAACATGGCATCTCCTTATAATAATTTTGGGTATCAAATCTTATTAACGAGATCAAAATAAGTTTGGATAGTACTTTATTTAAGGTTTACAAATACATTTGTAAATGTTATTTCATTTGATACTCACAACAATCCTATAAAAAGGCAAAGCCAGGTATTTACATCTTCACTCGTAACAACAACGAAAAAGTGGGGAGCTCTAAACAGTTTCACTGGTTGAAGTTTTCAGTTAGTAAATAACAGAACTAGAACTAAGGTTCTTGGAGAAAACACTTTTGTGGCAGTAGTTGTGGGGGGGGGCAGGTATCTATGGGTATTACAAACTGCAAGCTAATGTCCTCATCTATAAAAAGGGTTATTGTGCATATTAAATCAGGTAATATGAGTGAAGCACTATAATAGTGCCTAGCACAGGCCTAGTGCTATATATGTTTGCTATTATTGTTTTATTCCAGGTTAGACTTGACACCCCAGTATTAAGAAAAACAAACAAAAAAGCCACTCCCTAAAAATATTATTAACTAATGAATAATAAGTTACACTAAAAGAGTATGTACTTCTCTAGTTCACATATTTAAGAGTATATTCAAGAGCATTTATAGGGGTGGTTTCCATAGCTTACCAGCTATCGACATCGCAAAGACTTCTGTTAAATATAAATATGGAACAAAGAAAACAATACATTGGGTGGTCTACAATTACCATTAACTACCATTTCTTTTCACTCAAATCACCACAAATTTGACTACCATTATGATTTGTCCATTCATCCAAAAACCAATTATTGAAGAGCTCTTAGGTACAAGGTAGAATGGTAAAGCAGGGATGAAAAGATGACCAAAACATGGCCTCTGACCTAAGGACCTCTTAAATGTGCTCTAGAGTAATACCACCGATGAGAAAGTCCAACACTACCAAAGAATATGAAATGACAAATTCTCCTCTACTATCCCTCAAAGACCCACAGTGTTATATTATCCAAAGTAACTGTCATTAATTTCTTTTATATATTTTATATTTTCCTATGTGCTTTATTATAAGTGTGTATGTGCACACACAGATATAGAAATACACATTTTTAAGAGTATATCCCACAAACATACATTCAAATTTAAGATAGGATACACACTGTTGTGCAATTTGCTGCACCCCCCCCCATGTTAAATGCTTGTCACTTAAACATTTATCTTGATGTTTTCCATATCAGCAGATAAGACTTCTAGATTAATATACCTAATTCAGTATCAGATAACAGGATGTCAAGTCAAAAAATTACTAAATATTCCTCTTACAGAATGTTAAATTGAACTGAGAAATGACTGAAAATGTTAAGTATAATTAATGACATCTTTTCAAGATGAGTAAATGGGTTAATTCTAATTTAAATTAATAAAAAACAAAAATTTACATTCTGTCATAATTCATCTTTTGAAATTGGAATATTTATTTTTTTCTCCAAATACTGAGAATGGCTGGAGTCTATGCGTGTATGTTACTTTCACGTTCATCAAGAGCCGAAATACAAAATTTATCAGGAGACCGCACTAGAAGGCAATAAAACAATATGAACTCTATAGAATATAACTACGTAAAAAGCTTTCAATTGAAAAAAAAATAAAAGAATCAATTTTTCATGATCTTACCATGCAGACTTCTAATGCAAGCAATGCTAGTCTTAACAGACTCGAGAGCTTCCCACTCCAATTGCCCTGTTGGGACGCTACCTGGAGACTCTTTCTGTAACACATCTCTGCAGCGCCCATCATTCCTTGGGACTGATATATGTGTGCCAACCACTGAAAAACAGAAAGAAAGAAGAACCCAAAATATTTTCCTTTAATACACAGTCTGGTATTCTACTTCCAACAAATTTGATAAGCTCTGATAAAGTTAAATTTTTTGTTTAATCACTACTAAAATCACTACTAAGTTCTGTACCCAAAACGAAAATCTCATGTCCAGAAAGGGCTAACATTCTTGGCCATTCCACTAGCAACAGCTTACTACTCACCCCTAGTGTGAAGTCTTAAAAAGTCTCCCAAATGGCAAGTCAGGAACGAAATCAAAATGCAATGTGAAAACAGATATATTATGTAAACACTAACCAAAAGAAAGTTTGTATAGCTGTACTGACATCCCACAAAGTAGATTTTAAGATAAGAAATATTAAGAGATAAAGCAGGTTATTTCATAACAATAAAAGAGTCAATTCAAAAGGAAGAAATAACACTCCTACGTTTGTAATCGCCTAGTAACACAGAATTTATGAAGCAAAAGTTGACAGAAATAAAAGAAATAGACAAATCCAGAATTGCAGTTGGAGATTTGAACATACCTATCTCAAAAATGATAAAAGAAACAGTTATTAGTAAGGATATAGAAAATTTAAATAAAGTTAATCAGCTTGACTTAAATGACATATTCTAGAAGACTATACTCAATAACTGCAGAATACACATTCTATTTAAAAAATTCAATGTGTAAAAATAAAAACTTTCTTATAACAAAAATTCTTAGCTTGAATGGCTTCAATTGTGAATTCTTCTAAACAGTAAAGAAAAAAATGTCACTCTTACACAAACTCTTTCAGAAAACAAAGAAAAAAGGAATAACACAGATACTAAAACCTAACAAGAACCTTACGAGAATGAAAAATTATAGGTCTCTTTCTCTCATGAATTTGGGTATAAAAAAATTTAAACAAATATGTTAACAAATAGACCCAAGCAATAACATAAAAAGAATAATACATCACGACCAAGTAGGGTTTCTTCTAAGAATGCAAGGTTGTTTTAAAATTTGAAATCAACGCAACCCATCACTTAACAGAATAAAGAAAAAGAACCATTCCTAATAGATGCCCCCAATTTTTTTTGACAAAATGCAAAACTCATTCATGATAAAAACAATTCTCCTGAAAAATTCAGAACTACCTTAATCTGATAAATGTATCTACAAAACCTACAGAAAATATACTTAATTATGAGATAGCAAATGTTTTGTATCTGAGGTAGAGACTAAGACAGAATGTTCATTTATTGCCACTTCTATTTAACGTTGCATTAGAGGTTCTAAACAGTGCAATATGGCAAGAAAATAATATAAGAATATGGAAAATGTAGAAAAGTTTAAAGTCTAAAAAAAAAGTGATTTGTACTTCCACACACAAAAAAATTGGAATACTAAAAGTAAAATTTTATTGTTTCAAAATAACATAACTATGTATGTAGAAAACCCAAAATGCATTTCAAAAATAAGTGAATTTAGCAAGGTTGCTGGAGGGTCAATACACAAAAATCAGCTGCATTTCTAAATGTTTGGAGCTAATAAACAGGAAAAAAACGCCACTTGCAATGGAACAAAAAAAATACCTAAAAATAAATTTAACACAAAAATGTAGAAGACCTCTGCCATGAAAATTATAAAACACTTCTCAAATTTAGAATTTAAATAATATGAGGGATACACCATATTCATGGATAAAGAAGTTCAATACTCTTACTTGTCACTTCTCTGCACATTAAACTACAGATTCATGCAACTCCAATCAAGACCCATCAGCACTTTTGCGTGTGTTTGCCAGGTGCGGGGAGGAGTTGACAATATAAATGTAACTGCAAAAGACCTCTAATGACTGAGAAAAACTTGGAGAACAAAAAGGTTGGAGGTCTTAATATTAACACATATCAAAATGAATTATCAAGCTATATGTAAAAATAAACAAATAGATCAATGAAATAGAATAGGGAGCCCTAAATGACCCACGTATACAAAGCCACCTGATTTATGACAAAAGCATTACAAGCATTCAGCGGGGAGAGAATTGTCTTTTCAAAGAATAGTGCTCAAACAATGAGATGTCTATAAAATAAACCTTGTCCCTGCAACATTCATAAACATTACTCTGTGATGGACCACAGACCTACATTTGAAAGGTAAAACAAAAGTTTCTAAAAGAAAACAGGAAAATATCTTCATAAACGTGGGGTTCTTAAATAGAGCACAATAAAGCATTAACCATCAAAAAAACAGATTTCATTAACATTAAGATGTCTTCATCAAAAAATAACCTTAAAAAAGTGTTAAGCCAAGGAATATGTGAGAAAATATTTGCAAGACTAAAAAGAGGAAATGTGCTTTTATCCAGAAAATATGAGTTCCTACAATTCCATAAGAAAAAAGCAAACAACCCATGATAAACTACAAAAACTAAAACTATGAAAAAGAAAAGGCACTTTAAAGACATCAATAAACATATGAAAAGTGATTCAATATCATTAATCATCAGATAAATTCAAATTAAAACCACCCCAAGACACCATTACCTACATATCCACTGAAATATCAGCAATTAAAATGTTCATAAATTGCTAGTGAGAATGTAAATCAGAAAATCATTTTAGAAAACTGAAAGGATCTGCTAAAGTAAACACATGACCCAACAAAAGACACATCTAAGGATGGACACAGCAGCATTAATCAAAATAGCTAAAACCTGGAAACAATCCAAATGTCATTAGTAAAAGGAATATATATTATAGTATGTTCATAAAATGAAATGGAAAAAAAAAAACCTATGGCTACATGAAACAACTAAATAAATCTCCTAGATAAGATGCTGAATGCAAGTAACCAGCTACAAAAGAATATTGCATTTGTATGAAGTTCAAAAACAGGCAAAACTAGACAGTTAAAGAACAGTAGTCTCCCTTTATTGAGGTGGGGGAGATCAAAGGGAGAGGTATAAGAGAGGCAGCTAGGTTGCTGGAAATGTTCTGTATCTTGAAATAGGTAAAGGTTAAAAAGGTACATACATATATAAATATGTAATGAGTGTTTTTTTTGGTATTTTTTACACTTTATTCTTTGTGAATTATATAGTAACATATACCATCTCTTAAGACTTTACTTACTATATAATCTTCCCTTTAATTCTTTATTTTTAATTTGACAAAGTATTTTTATATTTGATAAAAAACATGGATGAGATCACAAATATCCATCCAGTTGACCTAAGAATTAAAAATATCTTAACTCTCACATGGCAAACTTACTCTAAGCCAGGAAAAAAAGCACCATCTTTTTTCAAAGATTAGAGTAAAGAGGAGATTTAAGCTTGCATAATCCAACTACTTTATCGTATTAGATTATCTTTTTAAGCAGAGACATCAAAAAGTTTATATAATGTAAGATCAGAATAAAGAATAAATTGTAGTAAAATAACTACAAAATCTACATCAAAAAGTCCCTTTGAAACTTTCTTTGGGGCTTTCTTATAGGAAAATATAATAAATTGAATAAAGTAATTCCATGTTTTTGTATTTTAATATCAATAAGAATAAAGCACATACTCATCATTATGTATCTGTCATGTGGATAACCAGAGCCAGCTAAAGGGGCAATCTGTTGATCCAGGCATCATTCCTGAAATTAACTATTTCTAAAAACACTAAATAACCATTAAAATCTTACATATGGATGACCTGTAAGGTAGCTAAGAAAAAATTACATACATCCTCTCAGGAGATAAAGTTAAACATCATTACAGTAACCTTATTATATAATGTTTGTTAACACTTCATTAGCTCTCCTACATCAACCACATATAAAGAACAATATTTTCAACATTGTTTTAAATTGAGAAAATTTATAATCACTAATTAAGAAAGCTCTGAAGCATTTATAGCCAGCAGATCCTAAAATTAGTTAGTTCCTCTAATCACAACAACCTTTAAATCTTGAAAATGACAGATACCTGGTGAGTTTAAAGGCAAGACAAATAAAAATGGAGCATACCCCTGACCTCGGTTAATAACATAAAGTATTTTAATTCAGGACTCATGTTAGGAAGAAGAAATTTACCTGCCAAGCTGGAACAGAGGTCGAGTTGGACATGACTGTTTTTTGCAGCTCTTCAAGTACAGCATCTGGGAGAGGCTTTTGGCACTCCAGGAGTGGTTTACTCTGCACTTGTCTCAAAAGTAAGATAACAGCTGGCTGATCAGGATTACTTTTTAAATTCTAAAATTTAAACCCCAAACAGAAAGACATCAAATAGGTTCTTAGATGTTCAATGTAAAAGGCAATTAAGCTATTCCACACGTTGAGGGGGGAAAAAAATCTAAATTTGACCTTTTCTTAATAAAAAAATAAACAACTACAAAAGTAAAATAAACAGACCCTGAACACCTTGGAGATGTCAAACTCTACATTTAAATAATCTTTAAAATCGATAATGCTATTATTGTCGTTTATAAATCATTTATTTTAGATCTAGTAATGTCCCTTTGACTTGTTTTATTCTCAGGTATATCCTAAGAACTTTAGGTTCTGAATGTAAAGAGCAGAACTAAGAAAATATAAAATTAACCATGAAAGCTAACTCTATTCCTTATTGGAAGAAACAATACTATGTAAAAAAGAAAGCAATAAATTCTTCGTTTCTCAGCCTCTTAACAAAGATAGTCATTGCATATCCTTCCTCCTAGTACAGCTTTCTTACACATTGGAAAGAAGAGAAATGACTCATTTACCTGTTTTGCGAAACTCTTATATATACCCTACACACAAACACATATATAATATATGTATGTATATGTATCTCCTTCCACAACACATATGAAAGAAGTTAAAGAAATTTCTCTAAACGAGTCCTTCCACTATTGTTTTAAATATTTCTTTCTTTATTGCTTGTCCCTCAATAACATGTTCACTATTTTTACTAATTAGATTATAGTCTTAAATGTATTTATTTCTAAAATGTACTTTATTGCTTCTTTTCTAAATAAGAGGTTGGAACAATAAAATGACAAGGAAAGGGTCATAAAAGTAGCCTTTACTCTGTCCGAGAGAACATAGCAACTTACAATTTCTCCTTACCAAACTCTAACTGTATAATACTCACCTATTCTGAACTTAGGTGGAATTTCTTAAATAAAAAAGTTACTACTGTGCTTTTCAGAGAATTCAAGGGCCTAAGGGATCTTAAAAGATCCGTTCTTTCTCTTTAAAATTTATCCTGATCTTTCAAAAAAAATTCTAAAAGACAACACAATCTCTTTGGTAAACATTTATGAAACATGATGTTTAAAAAGCCACGTTTTGGCTCTGGTAAACATCCAAGCTGTTAATGTTATCACCCAGTCATTAATTTCTTTCAGCTATTTCACTTCAGCTTTTGCCTTTAAAATGTTCTGATTCATAAATAACCTCAAAGTGGAGAAAACTAAAATATAATTCAGTTAAATTATTATTTGTGTATGATTAGAAATTGGACAAAAAAAATTGCTCCAACAACTTCAAAAAAATCAATTTGAGGACCTGATAATTGAAATATGCTTTTCATGTAAAAATAGGATCACTACTCAAAAAAAGTGGTGATGAAATAGTTAGCCCAGAAGAAAACTATTCATATGACTTGACATTAAAAAAAAAAAAGTAATGTTTTAAAACTCTCCTAACTCATTATATTATTTGAGTAGGTTTATGAAACTGATTTATTCATTCAATAAATATTTACTGAGCCCCTATGATGTGCTAGGCAAGGTGATAAGAATCTACTCACAGAGCCTACAACTCAGGTATGTAAAAACTACACTCTGAAGGGAGGAACCAGAAATCAAAGGAAAATACTGCCTTCCTACTGGTACCTCCCCACCCCTCCAAAAAAAATCTATTAACAGCTTGTGTCCTAGAGTCAAACAAAGGTCAAATGGTAACTCTATCAATTTCTAGCTGTGAGTCCCTGTGCAAATTACTTGTCCTCTAAGTCCTATTTTTTTCGTTTGTAAAAATGGTGATAATAATAAGTACTTATGTTATAGGATTGCTGTGAAGTTCAAACACAAACTTCTAAATGTAGTTTAGCAGTAGTAAGTACTGTGGTAAGTGACTGGCTGTGGTAAGTACTCAGTATGTGTTGGATGTTATCATTATTATCATTAACATTATCACCATCACACAACCACCATCATATGCTCTTAAATAGCATGCACTTTATTTTTGAAGTTATTTTCCAAATAGGATAAAATGCTCAATTCCATAACAATACCTTTGTGCAAAGGGCTTCAGCTTCAGATATTCTTCCTGTGTCCACTAGACCAGTGACAGCTTGGAAGAGAGACCACTTTTCAAGAGATTCGTTGTAACTTTCAAGGAATTCTTTGTCTTTAACTATAAACAAAAAATATCAATGTTACCTTCTTCTGCAATTTATAATGTGTTCTCAAGGGACAAATTAGTTGCTAATAGGTATTACAGTAAGACTGATACATATATGATTTTTAAAACTTACATGTACCACTGGAATACCACAGACTACCCTGATGTAAGAAAGGTTTCTGAAAACTTTCATGGTAGTCCCTGGTAGGAATATTTGTGGTTCCTACCACAAATAACTTAAGATCTTATATACTTGTGACTCGTATAAAAATCACTATATCCATAGTAAAAGTAAAAAAATTCATTGAAAAAATTAAAAATTTATTGCAATATAATTGACACACAATAAACTGTACATATGCACATATTCAAACTGTACAATTTGGTGAGTTTTAACATAAGTATACATCTATGAACCATCACCACAATCAGATAATGAACTTATTCATCATCATCAAAAGTCTCCTCCTCCCCCTTTGTAATTACTTCTGTTCCCAGCCCTCCTCTTAAACTAAGTCCCACAGCGACCACTAATTACTTTCAGTCAAAACAGATCAGCTTGCATTTTCTAACATTTCTTATAAATTGAATCATAAAGTAAAAACTCTTTGTGTGACATCTTTCACAATTGTTAACATGGTAAATGACATTGATTTTTAAATGTCAAAGCAACCTTACATTTGTAGGATAAACTGCATATGATCATGATGTATTATCTTTTTTACGTATTGTTGGATTTGACTTGCTAAAGTTTTATTATAAATATTTGCATCTATGTTCATCAGTGATGTCATTCTGTTGTTCTCTTGTAATGTCTTTTGTCTAGTTTTTATATCAGGGTAATTCTGGTCTTAGAAGAAGTTAGGAAGTGTTACCACCTCTTCAACTTTCTTAAAGAGTCTGTGGACAAATGGTATCATTTCTTCCTTAAATGTTTGGTAGAATGCATCAGTGAAATCATCTGGTCCTGGAGTTTTCTTTGTGGGAAGATTTTTAACATAAATTCAGTGTTTTTAATAGAAAGCTATTCAGTTTATTTCTTCTTAAGTAAGCTTTGTGTCTTATTTAATGGCATAAAGTTTCATAAGTCTTTTAATAGCTATAGTGATATACCCTCTTTCCCTGACATTGGAATTCTGTCTTTTTTCCCTATGTCTAGCAAGAGGTTTATCAATTTTATTGATCTCAAATAACTAAGTTTTGCTTTTATTGAGTTTCTGTTTTCTATTTCATTGATCTCTACTCTTCATTATTTTTTGTTGTCTGCTTACTTTGGGTTTAATTTGCTCTTCCTTTTTCTAGTTTCTTAAGGTAAAGGTGAGGTCATTAATTAGAAGGCTTTATTACTTTCCATTTAATGCTATAAACTTCCCTATAAGCAGTGTTTTAGTAGCATTGTAGAATTTTGATATGTTGTCTTTCTATTTTCATTCAGTTTAAAATATTTTCTAATTTCCCTTCTGATTTACTCTTTAACCTGGATTATTTAGAAGTATGTTACTTAGTTTCCAAATATTGGGGAATTCTACATATATTTCCTGTTATTGATTTCTAATTTAATTCCACTATATTAAGATGACATACTTTGTATGATTTGAATCCTTTTCAATTTATTTAGTTCGTTTTATGGCCCATGATATGATATATTTAGGTAAATATTCTGTGTGCACTTTATGACAAAATGCATTCTGCTGTGGTTAGAAGTGTTCTACAAATGCCAATCAGGTCAAGTTAGTTGACAGTGTTGTTCAAGTCTCTGTTATATCTTTACTGATTTTTCTGTCCAACTGTTCTATCAATTATTAAAAGAAGAGTGTTGAAACCTCTACCTACAATTGTGGGTTTGTCTACCTCTCCTTTCAGTTCTATGAGTTTCTGCTCCATGCATTTTTTCCACAATTTTTCATTTTTTTTACTTATTTTATTGTGAAATACAATGTATACTTTGTGTCTTTTGAAGCTTTGTTAATCAGTGCCTAAATGTTTATTACATGTGTACCTCGGAGACAATGCTGGCTCAGTTACAGACCACTGCAATAAAGTGAGTCACACTAACCTTTTGGTTTCCCAGTGAATATAAAAGTATGTTTACACTATACTGTAATCTATTTAGTGTGCAATAGTATTATGTCTGAAAACCAATGTATATACCTTAATTTAAAATACTTTATTGCTAAAAATGCTAATCATCCTCTGAGTCTACAGTGAACTGTAATCTATTTACTGGTGGAAGGTCTTGCCTCAATATTGATGGTTACTGACTAATCAGGGTGGTGGTTACTTAAGGTTGGGTGGCTGTGGCAATTTCTTAAAATAAGACAATGAAGTTTGCACATTGATTGACTCTTCTTTTCACTTGACTACTTAGAGCCATTACAGGGCTATTAATGACCTAATTTCAATATTGTTGTGTCTCCGGGAATAGAGAGGCCCAAGGAAAGGGAGAAAGACGGGGAAATCGCAGGTCAGTGAAGCAATCAGAAGGCATACAACATTTATCGATTGAGTCTGACATCTTAAATGGATGCAGTTCATGGTGCCCCAAAACAATTACAAAAGTAATATCAAAAATCACAGATCACCATAATGAATATAATAATTAAAAAATTTGAAATATTGTGAAAATCACCAAAATGTGACAAGAGACAAAAAGTGAGCAAATGCTGTTGAAAAAATGGTACAAACAGACTTGTTCAGTGCAAGATTGCCACAAACTTCAGTATGTAAAGAACACAATATCTGCAAAATGCTATAAAGCAAAGCAAAATAAAACAAAGTATGCTTATATTGTTATGTCCTCTTGATGAACTGATTCCATTTTGAAATGACCCTCCTTATCACTGCCATATTCTTTGCTCTGAAATCTAATTAACATGGCAACTCTAGCTTTCTTTTGATTAGTGTTGGCATGGTATGTCTTTTTCCATATTTTTACTTTTTAGGGCTTTTTTTGGTCTTTATATTTAAATATAGATTTATGTTTTAGCCACATGTTTCTTTTAGGCAGTAAGTATATAGTTACCTCTTGCTTTTTAATCCATATGACAATCTCTGCCTTTTATCTAGGGTAGTTAGACCATTATATTTAACTTGATTATTGATATGTTTGGGTTTAACTCTAATGTGTTGTTATTGTTTTCTATTTGCCTTACACATTCTTTGTTCCCTTTTCCTCTTCTTTTGTATTTTTTTATGATTCTGCTTTATTTACTTTAGTGGCTTATTAGCTATAACTATTTTTTAGTGTCTACTGTAAGGTTTAGAGTATTCATCTTTAACCTGTCACAATCTACCTTTAAGTAATATTACACCACTTCACATATAGTATAAACATTTTACAAAAGAATACTTCTATTTTCCCCTCCTAGCCTTTGTGCTGTTGTCATATGTACTTTAAACGGTCGAATATATTCTAAGGAGACGTCTATCATGTGTCATTTGTGGATCTGTTTCTAGTGATTTTTCTCCTCCTTATGAATGGTATTTTTCTGTTTCTTTGCATGTCTATTAAGGGTATATAACACATTGTGAATTTTACCTTGTTGAATGCCAGGTTATTTTTGTTTTCCTATAATGTTCTTGAGCTTTGTTGTATAAGCAGTTAAGCTCCTTTAAAATGATCCGACCTTTTCAAGGCTTGCTTTTAAGCTTAAATGAGACCATAACAGCCTTTAGTGTAGGGCTAATTGTTCCCACTATGTTTTGGCAATATTCTTCTGAGTACTTTACCCTAAATGTATCATGTATAAAATGCTTTTTAAGACTTACTTGAAGCAGAAACGGCAGAGAACAGTGCCAAGTATAAAGCCATTCTCTTTGGCTGAGTGTTGTTCACTAGAGCCAGTTTATCATCAGCATGACAGGCTGCCATTAGCCCAGCCCAGACAGCAGGATCACCTAAATGTAGGAAATAGTTAAAAGGCTTCCTAACATCAACTTGTTATTAAAAAACTACCAAATACGCGTGTTAAGAGTTTACAAAACACATGCACACACAAAATAATAATAATTGCAACTCCAGAAAAATTCCATTTTCTTAACGAAAAACTAAATTATACTTGTTTTCAGAAGACACACTACTATATTCATCCTTCAAGATTTGCTATATTTTTCAAACACAACCAGAGTATGAGAGCTATCCTATTAAGCTCACCTTCCATAGCTGGTTAGTTTAGTTGCCTAGACTACTGTGCTACTATGGAAAGGTCAATTATATTCACTTTCACTGGACACCAAGGACAAGTATCATACAGGCACTCATGTTCATCATTCAGCCCACTCTAAAGGCTCACTAATAGGAAAAACAGGATAATACAATTTTTCAATTCTTAAGCAAAGTCTGAGCCAAAGGAGAAACTCAAGACAATTGCATTTTACCTACATTCTAACAGCCTAGCATGACAGTCACTTTACCATTCCAAATGAAACAATTAGTTTTATATCTTTTCATTCATTTGATCTTTCCTTCTTTCCCTCACCTAAGAGCAGCTTCAGGAGGGCAGCAGATTGAGGAGGTAATAATAGAAAGAGATTATGAACTCAGACTCTTCTTTTTTAAAGTTAGCTGTAAATTGAAAAGTTGGATGGGGATTTGGCACTTAGACTGTTTTAAAAATGTGTTTCATCCTTTAAAAATAATATTTTGCAATTCACATCAATGGTTAATACTTTAGTCCTGCCACCCTTGAAAAACAAATGGATAATTTTAATGTTCCACAAGGGGGTGCTGGTTAACAATATAGTCATTTAAACATACTTTTTAGCTTTATTTTTATATTTTGTATCTAACTGCCCCATCCAGTATATGTCTCCTATCAAATGTCTGAAATATATATTTCATTTATAGATGATCAGTATTACTGCTAATAGTATAAAAATCATCAGAAATCTTATGCAGATCAAAAACTTTTTTAAAAAATTAAATACATGCAAATCTTATGCAGATCAAAAACTTTAAAAAAAAATTAAATACATACTTCCATATGACAAAATAATTCCTGCCTGGATAATGACTACTTTATTTAAAATAACATAAGACATAATCAAATTCCAGAATAAGGAAATGGGTACCAGTCTCTAGAATTTATGACAAGATTTGATTATTATATAACGAAAGGCATGCGACTTGAGACTTAGATATGGCTTTAGGTCTAATAATGCCACTAATCAACTATGTGGTAGCTTTTCCTTTGAGGCTCATTTTCTACAAAATAAGGCAAATGAACTATACGATGGTTCAAGTGCCATTTGGTCTAAAATCCTATCATTCCAATTAGGGTACACTCAATTTCTGAATAGTGACGTACTCCTAAGTGAACAAAATCTTTAGGATCTTAGGATTATGGAATTACTGTTAAGATTTTGGGAGGGGAATGGACATTAGCTGGCAATTTCTTCTATCACAATTCAAAAGAATTGCTGTTTTTAATTCTTACATAGATAATCAGCAACTCAAATTCCTTATGAAACAAAGTAGTAATATATTACATATATATTTTATATTTTATATATATATACTATGAACCTAAAAAATTTTAAATATTGTTTGTTAATTTATCTCTTAATTTAATAGAAGCACTAATCTAGCAGAAATCGGATTTCCTTCCATTTAATTCTAAATTTGGGGGTTATATTTACATTTCTGAAAAGATTCCCTGGAGTACCATCTATTAAAATGGTACTTCGTTCAACTAAAGATCTACAAAGTCTATATGTGTACAGTTACTACACATAGGTACAATTAATTCACTTTCATTGGACTCCAAAGACAAGATGAAAAAGGTACTCATCTTCATCACTCAATCCGTTTTAAGCATATTATATGATGACTCTGCTTTCTTGAGTATGTATTTCTCCAGATAATATGGGAAAATCAGAAAACATTAGCAAGGACCTTATCTGAGCAATCTCACCTTTCTCAAGTTTATGCCACTTAACATAATCAAAGGCTAATAGATCTTCTATCTTTCTGGGTACACTGTAAGAATTCTTGAGAGTAATTCTAATATTTGCTTGAGAACACCTTCAAACATCAGGAACTTACCCAAAGTATAACACAGACAAACCCAAATGTTGAAGGTCTTTTTTTATTCTATTTCAAAAATGAAAGATAAACAACGTGATTTTGGTCTGTTTACTTGTTTTATAAAATAATACCTGAAATGTTAGATATTTTGCAGTTTAGTTAGGACATTTACTATTTATTGTGAGATAACACTGAACCTATTCTTTGTACATTTGTTTCCCAACAGTCCCTGGCCAAAAACGTTAGCCTCCTGATCTAACAAATGTTGGAAGTGCTGTGGGGAAATAAATTGTTTAATGTTATATTTTATATTAAAAATAATGTTATGCAAGAATACGCCTCATAACCCTATACTGCTAGACATTCTAAGCCTCTAAGGCATCCCTCCAGAAGCGGTAACGGAAGCACGCCGATGCAGTCCACAGGCAGTTCTTCTGCACCTTCTGTGACCAATGGCATACAAATGACATAGCTGGTTAGAAATAAGAGTTAGCTCAGCTGAGGCCAGCATCTTGGCTTTTCTGTTAACATAGAAGACATATCTCCACTCTTCGAAAAGCGAACAACACACAAAAATAACTAAATATGTTTATTAAACAATTTAGTAGCTACAGTTAAATCTCTTAAACCAGACTGATAGAAAATGGAAATAAAACTGCTTCTTGAAAATATATAATTCAGAGTTTTAATAATGTATTATAAAGCCTCTTTAGGTAGATATTCATTTTAGCCTGCTTCAATAATTATCTTTTAATTATCAGTAGCCAAATATAGATGACCAAATAATATACAAAAATCTTAAAACACTTTCTTAAAAGTCCCTTGTCTTATTTCATAAAAATATGAAGTTTGCTCCTATAAGTCACAGATGTAACATGAATAGCATCCTAGTTAAAGAAGTAGATTATATTATATTCACCTGGAGAAAGGAGAGCTGCCTTCTGAATGGTTTTGAGTGCAATATTTTTTTCATCTTCTGCTGAACTGCTTCCCATGGCCAATTGATTTACTGCGGTGTACAGCAATGCCTTCTATGTAAGAGAAAAGAAGGGTGTTAACCAATTATCGTTACAGCTCCCTGACTTTCAAAATGACTAAAAGTAAGACTATACTAGATATGATGTGACCTCTAAGCCTAGGAAGAAAAATCATTCTTTCATTAATAACAATATTTTAAAAGTACTGGGCAAACTAACCTTTCCATGATTTGAATCCAGAATATGAGCCACATTCCCTGCTACAGCACCTCCCTATAAGAGAAAATAATTATTTAAATAAAAGCATAAATGTTCATGAAATAGTAAAAATTAAGACTGATAAAATCTTTCCATTAAATTATATGAAAGCTTCATTTTATCACTTTCATAACTTCTAAACACCTTAATATCAACTTACTATTACTGTAATATTTAATGTAATATTTTTATGAAAGAAAACCTTTTCTACCATAATTTTAATTTTGCTATTTTAAAATACTCATTAAATATCCAAAATTTACATGATTTTACAGCTGAATCAACCCATCCACTGAAAATAACTAAAAATATAGGATAAAACTTTGCTACTCAAAGTATTGTCTGTACAGCAGCAGTATCAACATTCTTTGGGAGGTTGTTAGAAATACAAAATAACAGGTACTACCTCATACTTATTGAATCAGAATCTGTATTTTAACAAGATCATAGGGTGATATCATCTTCACATTAAAGTTTGAGAAGCACTGGGATAAAATATTTTAAAAACATGTATTTTTAAAAGCATTGAAAATTGACAAGACACTAAGGACTTACACCAGGCCAAAACTAAAAGGGAAAACTGGAATCCACAAAGAGGTAAGAGAGCAGGGAAGCCACTTTCGCCATTCGCAGGTCCTAACAAATTTGATTTTTCATTCTGAAGAATGTGGGGTAGCGGGACAGGAATTAAACCAAGGCTCACACAAGGAGGAGAGTATATAGGCAACCCATAATAAGCTGAGACCCTCAGGTTAAAGGTGAATCAGAAGTAAATGAGGTTTCAGACAACCTTGCAATCCAGGTGAACATTAGCCTGTTTGGTCCAGAAACCTCACGCTCTAAACCTTGTTTAAGGGGATTCCAAATTGGTAGAATTCCCAAGTACCTGGCAGAAATAAATACAGTTTCTTTCTGTATTAAGGTGCCTTAATTCTAGGCCTCAAAATATTTCCACAAGGTACACACAATCAGGTTAACAAAGAAATAACACCACCATGTGTGAAAAACAGTAGGAATAATAACAATAGATCTACACAGACTTCAGATATTGGAATTATTAGATGTATAAGTGTTCAAAACATACTAGCTATTATCATTATGTTTACCAACTAGTTAAGTAAACTATGAAAGGTCATATTGATCATAGAAGTTAAAAAATACTTTATAGACTACTAAAAATATCTGGCTGTTATGAACTAAAACACAGTATATAACCTTTTGTATAGAACATTAATGATTCCATGTTTAGATTTAAATTTTAAACAGCAGTGTTCTAGTTCTTCTTTTCTTATCTTTAAGGAGCTTTTAAATAAATTATCTTTTGGAATTCAAAAACGCAATAGCTATTGCTTGCTAAATGGCAACATTACAAGCATAACCTTATCACATCTCCATAAACATAATCTCATGTGTTCAAAAGAATCCACCTACTCTGTATCTTCCATATGCTCAGAACAGTAAAAGAATACATGGAAGAAACTCAGTGTACTACTTGTTGAATGACTAATAGAAAATTTGGTTAAATAACAGAACTCCTTTGCTGTATTAGTTTTTTTTCCAGAATGATAATGCTAATACTTTAAAATCACATGTTTACCACATCACAATTTTTTTTTTTTTTTGCCAGAATTTAGAACATTACTCACCTTTGCATTTCGTTGAGCATACTGAGCAACCACTCGGGACAAAAGAGACCAAAGGGCAGGATCAGCTGGGTTACTAGAGATCATCAAAAGGAGAGGCCTTAGGGATGGGAGTTACTTTAACCACAAAAAGTACAAGCAAAAACATTTTACTTAGTACCTAAGTTTAAAATCTTTTAGACATCTAAAACAAGTTCATGTTAATTGTCCACGTGTGGTTAAAAGTTCCTTATTTTTATAATACATATTTTATATCTTCTATATATACCAACAGCACTATGCGGAAAAAAAAAAAAAAAAAAAAAAAAAAAGACCAGCAATGTAGTGATTACAAAGCCAGGAAAACGAACTATTTTTGACGTAACACTTTACTACTGAAAATAAACAAAAAAACATTGTTGCTAATGAAAATAGGTTTCTATTTTCCAGGTTTTGAAGGTATTAATGAATGTCTGAATGGCCAAAAATTTCTAAAACCATTTAACTGGACAGTATCAGTTAATAAACTGACAATATCACAAACCTGAGAATTAGTAACAGTACTAAAAGAAAGTTTGGAAGGACAAAATTTCTGTTCTCTATCTCTATCGACTGCATTAAAAAACCTTTAAATGTGAAACAATGCGCATAGTCAGTTACCTGGTCTTATGGATAAGTTCATAAAACTACATTTTGTTTCCAAATATATATGCTTACCACCTCATTTTATATTCTTCATAAGGTCCAAATATCAAAGACAATCTCACCAAGTATTATTAGACCCAGAGTCCACAAGTACAGAATTTACCTGTGAACAGCTTTAGATACTTGTCTCTGTACTGCCACACTGCGCCCTTGTAGCGCATAAATCGCTGAAGTAAGCAGGCACCTCTGATAATCATTGTCTGTCTGTTTCATGTGCTTCAGTAACTCATTAAGCGCTGCTTTTGACAGAGTAGCATCCTGCATTGCCAGTCCCAGAGCACAGAGGGCTTGAAGGCTCTCTGCGGTTGGTTCCTTCAAGATTGAGCTGTAAATATATTTTTAATTGTCTATTAGCCATAAATACAGTAGCAGGAAACTATTAAAACATATTTAACATTTAGTAGAAAAAGCAATTTACTTAAAGAATCACCAAACTAAGCCCAACTTTAAGATAAACATGACAACTAATCCCTTGGCTTCTAGGGACAGCAATGTCCCTTCATGCCTGAAGCAGTTATAAGTACCACAGAGCGGCAATAGCTAAATTTCTTTTCTGTTAATTATATTTAAGTTTTAGAAACAAATATAAACCAGGTCCTTTGGGTCTCAGTTCTAGGTAAATAATTAGAATAATTTTACTAAAACATTTAGTTACAATAAAATCCTAGAAGGTATGAATAATTTTTTAAAATCTTCAGTGTGATAGCTGATTTTCATCATTCTCAGAATGCTCTGTCCTATTGCTGTGGTACTGAAAGCAGGCCTTTACATAATAAGTACAAATTATATCTACTGCTACCATATTCCAAGTGAGTATTTTTATAATTTAAGGAGAACTTAAATTTGGTATGTAAATGACTTTTTTTCCCCCTTCAACTGTGAAATCAGATTTGACCTTATGGAAGTTAAGTCAATAATATTTAGGAATCGTTATTAATTTAAATGAAAAAAACCTTAGCTCTCCACAAACCTAATACTTCTAATAATAATTATGAATGTTGTTCTATAACAAAACAAAGGAACTTTCAAAACTTTTTAAACAAAGTTCATTAAAATATAACAGAAATATTTATACCCATAAAATATCACATGCTTACCACTATGTCTTTCTACAATTTTTTGGAAGAGGGAAACAAAGTATTTAAAATTTAATTTTGACAAACAGGTATAAAATTGTGAATTTTCATGGGCATGTCCAGAGTAGCAAATAAAAATATCCATAGTAATTCCTTTTTACAATTAGGGTTAAGAAATGTAGGAGTCCAAAGGAAAGAATGCCAATTAGACAGTCATTTCTATTAACACATATAATTTCTGTGTAAGCTGGTACAACTAAAATAAAAGCAAACAGCAAATTCCAATACTAAGAGCAAAAAAATAAATAAATAAGTAAATAAATTCTAACACTGACAGCAAAAAAAAAAAAAAAAAAGGAAATTCCAATTTGTGCCTTGATTAAAAAGGAGAAAAAAACTACCTACTTTTGATACTTATCCATTTACAAAATCTAAACTACTACTGAAATAAGTACATCCCATTAAGTTAACATATGCTGAATGCTCAGTACCTGCATGTTGTCCTGTGTCATATTCCAGGAATTTTACATATGGTTATTTAACATCATAAATTTTATGAAATTGGTAACCAGATTTTTTTTCCTTATTATTAAGCTTACTACTTTTTCTTTCCACTTAAATAAGCACCTAGGACATTGCTTAGCTCTCAAAATATGAATGCCAAACAAGATCAATAAAGAAAGAATTGGTAACTGAACTTCTCATAAAAGAAAGTCAAAAAGAATGCCAAGGGGCCGGGGTTGGGGATAGCAGTTGGTAGTGTTAAGTTTAAAAGATAACATGCAAAGAATCAAAAACAAAGAAACATGAACCAGAAAAAATATCTAGGCCCTGGATCCAACAACATAAAACAAGGTAAAGGTTTTCCTTCTCATAAGAGAAGAGGAAAAGGATTACATGCAATTTCTCCACTTTCACCAATGTTCAAAATGATTTTGGTTACTGTTTTAAATAGTAACCAAAAATGATCTAATCATGACTAATTTCAGTTTACTTTTGCCCTCGGCAAATGCAGCAATACATTAGCATCTATGATTCTTGTCCTCAAACCATTTGGAAATTGCGGTTCTCTGAACATGTTATATATAGTCATATATACACATTATGTGGGTGTATCCATGTAAAGTGACAAGAATTTTTTTTAATTTTGATCGGATTTCTCAAAATAGCAAAGAGAAAGAGAATGAATTGTTTATTTATTATACAAGAAAATGACTTAAATTAGGATGGAACAAAAGCATCACAATGAATAAACAAATATAAAGCTTTCCTAAAGAGGTGGGTCTCAACTGGTCCCAGCTAATCATCTCCCACCATCCACCTTTGCAGGGGGTGGGGTAATTTGGAGATGCATATAGGTACTTTTTTGGTTTTCACAATGATTGAGGAGTGCTATTAGCGTTTAATTGGTGTGGGACAGGGATGGAACCTTCCCACAAGGGGTGTACAGTTCTGTATAAGGAGGATTTATACCACTGAAAATGCCAATAAAGCATTAATTGATAATCACTGTCTAATAGCATATATTAATCATCTGCTTCTGGAAAAGTTAAGATCAACTTTCTCTCTCACACACACGCACACACACACACACACAAATTCCAGAAGTCAAAAAATACCACTCAAATAACCACTTACATCATAAGCCGTTATTTCTAATTATGCCAAAAATATAGGAATAATTACAAGTTTTATTTAGTAACATTTTTTTCAAAGACTCAATTTTAAGTGAACTTTATCATGCTAACTTAAAAAGGAAAGAAGTAAAAATCTCTTTGGTCCAAAAGGCCAAAAAACAAACCAGTTACAACTGGCTTCATTAAAATTTTAAGATCTTACTAGATCAGGTGATCAATTACTCTTTTTTAAATTAAATAATAGTCAATTATAATTGAAAAAATAAAAATACGAAAATTATTTTAAAAATAAAGTAATTTATGCAATAAATAAATTAATATTTACAGAGTACAGGATAGTTTTGAACAACTGGACGATCCAGGACTAAGAATTAAATCATGATCTCTAGTTCTATCTGTGACTGCCTGTCAGTTCAGAACCAGGTATGTCCAATCCCTTTTGTTCACCAAAAAGTTCCTAAAACATTAAGAACTTAATTTTATACTGCTCCAAATTTAAACCCAATATGTAAGTAGTTAACTATTGATGTCAATTATACATACCATTTAAATAGCAATGTCTTGGCTACATCCATTTTTCCTTGTTTATACTCCGTTATCGCCAGAGCTGTCAAGATATGGGCTTTATCTTGCTCTGATTCAACAACAGACAAGGCTCTCTCATAGGCTGTTATATAGGATTGGAAACAAACAGAAAACTACATAAAAGCAATCCTGATTGAGAAATTATAAGATTTTTCCTTTCCTAATTCTACTTTTCAAAAAGATCTAACTAAAAATTTGTATCTATTGTTCCCTTGTTTTCAAGTGAATGGAATAAAAATTTATTATAATCTAACTTAGTTTAGCTGTTCCAAGATGACTCTGGGATATCATTAGGATTATTATGTGACATTCCCCAATATCTATCTTCGGAATCTTGAGGGAAGTCTGAGTCACTATCTTCAAAACAAGTGGAAGCTTACAGTCACTGAGATAGCACCAAATTCCTATGTGCAGACCAGCAATTCCATCAAAAAACAGATACTTATAATGAGCTGCACACACATAGGTTGGGCCCATATATGTGAAAATGCACTCAACCAGTATTTTTGGAGAAACCAAAATGTACTATTACTAACAATGGTTGAGGTCTTCATTTATCAGAAAACTATATTTAAGCACTGTGGAGTAGTAAAGACTTGCTAACTTATATGCCAACCATAAGTGACCTTGGGCCTCAATTTTCTCATTTAAATAATGAAGATAAAACTAGGCTCATAACACTGCTCTAAGAACTACTCATCATAACAACATACTAAATGATGAAACATAAAAAGTACCTAGTATCGTTCCTAAATCTTTGTTAGATTTTAACAAACACTGAAACCCCTAACCCCATCTCAATATTTCACCTTTCTTTGTTAGGTCACCATAATAAAATTCTACTCTGCCCTGGCAGAGTAAGATGTGTCCTTCAGCTACAAGCAACTTACCTTTGCTGCTCTCTTTATATAGACCCTTCATAAATAAAGCTAATGCAAAACCTGTGATGTCTTCTAACTCTTCAAGGGGTGTTGACTTAAAAGCCTCGATAGCTTTATCACATTCACCAATGGAACTAAGAAGCAAAACATAACTTACTGTTAATATCAGAAATAATTTTGGCTTATATCATCAAAATATAGAGATAATATTACACTACATTTCTTGTATAACTTTATTTCATCTATCAGTATTGAAGCTGTAGAAAAGAAAATAGAAGGCATATCACTTATTTCACATAGAATGTACCAGGAGATTTAACTTTATCCTTTGCTTCCTTTAAATTACATGTGAAAATAAGTTCTGCTAAATTGCAATGTTTTTTTTTAAATAAACGAATTAAAATCCCGTTATAAAAATAATTTCATTTTGACTTTTATACAGAATTCTAAATTTTTAAAGTTGAATATAACAGTTAAATGTTAACCACTATAAGTATGGTTCTACCATCTCTGACAAGCTTAACAAGTCATAAAATACCTCATCAGAATCAAACCTAGCTTTCATGTAAACTGTTCATCTGCACATCCATTTTTTTTTTTTTGGAGAGCATATACACACACTAATATTCCATAGACAAACTATCCACTATCTTTCCTATATTTAATAGGAAGAAAAGTAAAAATTGTTACATGACACTAAAGTATAAAACATTTTAATAACAAAAAATGACTTGTTTTGCTTCTTTAAAAATGAAGTAGTTGTATAAGCTCAGCTGCCATCACCTGGAATAGAAAAACTATATCTTTGATATTCTTATTTGGTATCCATCATTATAATCGAAAGTTGTTTTTATTTTTAATGTGTTATGGGAAGTATACATATAGATTAAAAAGTATTTTTTAATGAACACTATCTGCAAACATGTGATTACTTTTAAAAAGCAAAGAATGCTACTACAGAAAGGCAGAACGGGGCATTAACTTTACCTGTAACCTTTTCTTTACAAAAGAAACCTGAAGCCAATTGACAAAATTTTTATCTTTTTTTTAGTAGACAGAATTTTAAGGTCTGTTATATTTAAGTGGTGACTATTCATTAAATTATGCTTTACATTCTATTACTCATTTTTTTCATGTTTAATATATTTCAAAATGAAAACAAAATAAAAAGAAAACAGATGACCAATTTTCAATGGGAGGTATAAATTTACTTCAAAAATATTTGCTTAATATGAAACATCAAAAATGAAGAGAACAGATACTTTATTCCACACAATTTGTTACAGCATATCTATCTTTTGCTCCAACAAAATCTTGGAAGTGACAGAGTTCTATCAATTGTTAAATACAACAGTTTAAAAGAATTGAAAGGAGAAGCAGCCAGAATAAAATTTTCCTGTCTATGATATGATTCAATTACATGGTTATCAAAGAAATAACTGCTACCTGTTTTCTACTATGTAGCTCCGTAAAAGACATAGGCACTAATCACAAAATATCAAACTATAGTTCTAATAATATATTTCAAACTGGACCATTCAATTACTGAACAGCTCTCAAACTGAGGAATGCCTCTTTAGCTTGAGCAACAGCCTTCTATTCTCAGGTTTTAGTTCTATCTTCTAAACAACTGAATTGGTTTTTAATCTTTTTTTTTTTAATCTTTTTTGAAGTCAGAAGTCTTTGAGAATCTGAAGGAAGCTGTATGACTCCCTCTCCATATCCAAAATGCAAATACCCACAAAATTATTATGTACTATTTCAAAAGAGTTTCTGAACTCTTAATGTCCATCCCCAGTTTAAGATACACAGAAAATCAGAATAAATCAAATTCTTCTTCCAGTTAACTAGGCTTCTACTATTAGAGACAGCAACTGCCTCTCTACCAAACGTTCTTATGTAGGCCACAACCATCAATTCTAAACCTGTTCCTCATTAATCACACTGGGGTTAGGTATCATCAGAGGTGCAGAAACTGTTAACATAGCCTGACATTGCGGGAATTACGTCTCCTGGGGCAATGTCACCAGCCCACTGCTCTAGAAACTGGTCACCACCTCACAAGTCCCAGAGCTTTCACCAGAAAAATCTAACAGTCACAGAACTAATGGGAAAAAAAATATATGCTTACCATAACAATCTGCCGTAATTTCTTATTGTAACATTATAAGCATCTTGGTCTTCTGCAGTCTGTAACAACATAATTGCCCTTAAAAAAAAAGGCAAGGTATTATAAATTACATATATGCAACAGCATTCTTTTATTGTTCCTCCTTAACTGAATCTATAGATTTTATTTTATTCATTTAATTTTTTAATGCTAGTTATATCTTATTCATATTTTCTTAAATTGGTACCACAAAAGGATACTTAATACTTAGATTGTAGATTGTCAGGAAAATAATATGAACTTTTAGTAAGTGAAATCATTTATTGTAATTGAGTTTTAAATATTCTCAAAATTTTAATCTAAATATGGAAAACAACTGTGTTAACGTTTTAAGTTTTAGCATATTTGAAGTATATAAAAAAACTCTTAAAATTATTTATATGCTAGTCATTTGAGTTAGGAAACCAGGAACTTGAGTGTTTTCTGTGCCTTTACTTGTCACACACAGAAAAAATATTTAAGAAATACTGAGTTCAGAGTCATCAGGCGTCCTCAGAGGCCTAGAATAAATACATCAACACACTGTCAGCCCAGGTTTTTACCTCCTCAAGCTCAGCCCTCTTTGAGCAAGCAGGGAAATGTCTAAACAACTAAAAAAAAAGTGCGATGCTTAGTAAGATTTTATTTTCTTTTCTGTTTAAAGAGGATTAGCTAGGGAGAAATATCCAAGAAAAGCTTGTAATCCCCTTGAAAAACAAAATTTGTCAGAGGAGTCTATAAGACATAGTATTATATTAAAATCCATGCCTCTAGTTAGATTTATACCTAATTTGTAGTTTTCAAGCCTCAGATAGGCATTAAACCTCAGCAGCAATCAGTCAAGAAGACAGGTGCACATCTGAGTGACTGTGGAGTTGCCATTTTAAGCCAAAGGTATGACCAGTGTTAGATTCACAATATTTGCAATTATAATATGTACCAAGAAAAGCAGTAAGCACGAAAAAGCTGCCTAGTTTTCTTTTTAATCCTGCTCTCTGTTGTATTCTGTACTACTTATACAGTTTGTTTACTGGTGAGTTTACTGTGACGTTATACAGCCTCCAGTACCATCTAGTGATTACTGCTTTGAACTACAGAAAGATCCATAAAAGAATGACAAAGCATTTAGGACACCTTAATTTCTTTTCAAAATTTTTTCATTATTTCTAATTTTTCAATTACAGGTGACATTCTATATTATATTAGTTTCAAGTGTGTAGCATTGTGGTTAAACATTTACAAACATTTACAAGTGATGCCCTGGTAAGTCTAATACCCAACTGACACCATAGTTATTACAATATAACTGACTTTATTCCCTATGCTCTAGTTCACATGCTGAGGCTATTTTGTAACTACCAACTTTTACTTCTTAATTCCTTCACCTTTTTTCACGTAGCACCTAAACTCCCTTCCTATGTGGCAACTATCAGTTTGTTCTCTGTAGCTATGACTCAGTCTCTGTTTTGTTTACTTGTTTTTTAGACCACGTGTAAGTGAAATCATATGGTATTTGTCTTTCTCTGTCCGATTTATTTACTTAGCATAATGACCTCTATGTCCATCCATGCCACAAATAGCAAGATTCATTCTTTTTATGGCCGAATAATATTCCATTGTATATATGTACTCCCTCTTCTTACCCATTCGTCTATTAATTAACACTTAGGTTGCTTCCATATCTTGGCTCACCTCGATTATTTTTGATTTAATACACATCTATTTACTTAGATTTAGGACAATGATGTACCTCAGAGGTTAGGCAATCAGTCTTTTAACTTTTCATCTGGTGTCCACAAGATCAACAGTTACTTTCTTATTCACAAATCAATTAATTTGCTAAAAATAAAACTTCAGTTGATTTTATTTCCTACCATTCTTTTGGCTGGTCATTCCACTTGAGTACACTACACTGTCCTTATTTCTTCAACATGCCAAATCCACTCCTGTTTCAGAGCACTTCCTCTTGCTGTTCCTTCTTCCTGGAATGTTCTTGCCCTGATAACCAAATGGCTTGTGGTCTTTCTACATTCAGGCCTCGACTACCTCCTTAGTAAACCTACTTTAACCTCTCTCAAATTCACTGCTTCCCACTGTAGTCTCTGGCCCTTTACACTACTTTGATTTTCTTTCTTAGCAATTATTACTATTACAAATGTTTATTAGCTATTATGTGTCTACTCCCTACCAGCACATACAGTCCATGAGAAAGGGGCCCGTGTCTGTTTAAACTCACTGCTAAATTGCCAATGCCAAGGACACTGCTTGGCACACAGCGGTTCAACAGATATTTATGTAATGAAGAAATATATAGAGATTAAAGTGATTCAAGCAAACGTATGCTATGATTTCTTCTCTGAATAAATACATGTATTTAATAAAGCTAGACAGAGTCTGAAGGGATGGATTTTCCTAAAATAAAATCTGAGTTTTGTTTGGTTTTTGTTGTTCTCTCTCTATCTCAATTTCTCTCTCTCTCTCTCTCTCTCTAAGTTAAGCAACAGAAACTAAACTATAGCTGAAAATTTGGAACTGTTATTTTCTTTTTCAAAGATGTAATAATAATAGATAATGAAAACTAGGAAAGAAATCAGAACACTTATTTAGTACCTTCTTCATGAGAATGAGACTAAATGAAAAAGGCTAACTGACAAATAAGGATGGCATTTCAATTAAATGCAAAGTTTACCTCTGGTATGCGGCCGCTGCTTCCTTTTTCAGTTGTAGATGTTCATTTAAGTAACCCAACATTGTGAAAGCTGGAGCATAATTCTGAATTCTTTCTAGAAATCCAAAAAATATTCTTTTTCTTTACAGGTGCATAATGGTTGTTTATAAATGTTTTTTTTTTTTTCAGTTTTCTCAATATCTTAAACACTAAATTATCTCCTGAGATCATCGAGATATTATTAAGAATAGTAGTCTGATTTTTCTTAACTATAAAATAACAGTAATCAGTCTGTAACTCTTTTAAGTTATTGAATAGCATTTTACTTATGGTTTTTACTTATGTTTTAAAGTTAAACATTTTTGTCCCTAGATATAATAATTTGAAAATGTACTTCATGTTAAAACTAGTTATTTAATTTATAAGGAAATCTAGTTATTTGGCTAATCACTTAAACTTTCCTGTTATTAAATTTAATTAAATTTAACAATTTCTTTCGGTGGTTCTGTGTGTGTGTGTGTGTGTTTTAATTAACTCAGTATCATACACTGGAAACGGGATGGTCTGGGCACAGTCAATGTGGTATTCTGAAATATTAATGTCAAAAAACATCATGTATCTCGTAATGTAAAAAAAAAAAATATATAATTAAAAGCTGTATGGGGAAAGACAAGCCTTCAAATCCCCTAAATTGTTTAACAAAGTACAGTGTAATCACATCTTAAGTGATGGTTAGTTTCCAAAGTTAAAGCTTAAGGTGAAAATCACATAGTCAAAGCTATTCTTGAAAAACCCTAATGTTACCACACAAGAGGGATTCACCAAAACTGAGTTAAACTGAGTAAGAGGGGATCCATGCCTTCCATTTACACTCAGCAGGACAGATGTAGGGACTGTATTCTCTGTATCCCCATCTTTTCTAATTTATTTATTTATAATTTATTTAATGAAGCAGATATAGTTAAATTTGTTAAATGAATCCATTATCATAATGGCTCCACTATAGAGTTAAAAAATCTAGCTATGCATAACTTTCAGGAAATGATTTGTTCGTTGTTCTAAGTATCTTAATTTCGCAGAAAGCTAAAGATTTACCGCTTTATATAAATCCTTTATAAATGTTAACTCATTCTGTAAGGAAACCTATCAATAAAATTTCTGATCATATACTTTCTCAGAGGCTGTAGGATATTCATTAGAGTCATTCATTTTGGCATGCTGCCTAACATGTTGATGCCCTGAAGTGCTAATGCTTGTAAACTAACTGCCTTCTATTCAGGTACCCCAGGCTCAATGCAAAAAGACTATTACAATCCTCTCAACATCTATGACGATACATTTTCTCTTCAGCTTTACACTATTTATCCAATTCTTCATATTATTCAACTGTCAGTATTCCTGCTTAAACTACTTGCTTCTTTATTAGAATTTTGTTAAGGGAGAAATAAAATGCGAGTGAAACTAACATTTCTTGAGCATCGTATGCTGTGTACCCTACATGACATTTTATATAAATCATCTCATTTAAACCCTCAGCATTCGATACTTTCGTTATTATATCATAGATGAGAAAATTAAAATTCAATTTGGTAATATGCCCAAAGTTTCATCATGGCTACTAAGTAGTGGAGCAGAGATTAAAACCAACAGTAGTTTTATTATAGAAAAGAAATTATTATAATAGATGGTTAATAAAACTTCACCATTTCCATTTTTCCTTTTCCTAAGCTTAATATGTTTTTCCAACATCTTAAAGAAAAATCAGGTGTTATAGTGAGAGGTTAAAGGCACTGGGTTTAGAACTTAAAACATATATATCATTTAATTCTCACATCTTTACAACCTGGGTATAATTATCTCTACTTTGTAAGGTTATCAGAAGTTAAGGGAAGTAAAATACTTGGCCTAAGACTGGAGAGAAAGTAAATGGCAGAGCTACAACAGCAGCAGTTCACACCCATTAGGTTCCAAAATGCTTTCTACTACAACATGGTAATCACTTTTACCTTGAATCATTAGGAAACAACAATTTTCATCACTCTGCAAAAGTCCTTACTAAAGTTTAAAAAGTGGACTGCTTGGCACTGGGGGAAGAAACGGCAGATTTATGTCTTTAAAAACACTAATATTTAATTTAGAATTAATTAATTTTAAAAATTCTTTAAACTATTTCAAGTTATTCAAATACCTCACCATTCTATAACAGGAGCCTTACCTATGTATTTACTCAAAACAACCTGTGCTGCTGGGATGGCATTCATCTGAAGGATGTTGTACCGGTACAGCTCTGTTTCTCTGTTGCTTTTATCTTGCAATGTTGTACAGACCCAATACGCATAACCTATTGCTCCCTCAGTCTTTAAACAAGCCAAAGGTAACAAATGGAGATAAGGTAATAAATATTCGAATAAAAGTTAAGAAATGAAATAATGCACTTCAATACAGTAAATATCATAATCTTAAGTTGTGTGTTTAAATGAAAAGTCACTATAATATAACACAGCTAAGAACGTATTTAAACCACTTGCTTCAATCTTAAGTAGAAGAAATCAAACGGGATAAATTAAGTGAAGAAAACAGATCCCTGACTGATAGATTGGTTTGCTTCTCAGCACCAATCCCATAGGTCAAAACTAATAATTACCAATCAAAAGAATCTAAAACACTTTCATGAATAATCTAGAAATGTTAACCGAGTCTAGTCCTTGTTCTATTCTTTTTTAGCAATTCAGTTTCTATTCTACATGACTAATAATGCATCAATTAAATCTCAATGTCATTTCTTCATCAGCTCTTAAAAGATGACAGGAAGATGAAAACAAGTTATTTAATTAAAGACAGCTTATCTGCTTCTAAGAAAGAACAGAGGTAAGTGCTGTCATTAACATCTGATACCACTATGCATTCATTTTCTCAACACAGATAATACTTTATTCATTAATGAATCCTCAAAAAGAATGCTCAAATTCTTACATGCATACTGAGTTCCGTAGTATGCCTGAAGAGATCCATGGTGTCATAACTTCCCACAGTCTCCGCAATAAGAGCCTATAAAGAAAAAAAGTTCTTAATGTGTTTTAAAGGAAATAATAATAATAATAAATGAAACTTTGGAAAAAACAAAGGTTTACAAGCTGCGTTTAAAAGCAAAATCAATTTCAATTTCAGATATTCCCATGGCTCAGAGGACCAGAATGACTTATTCAGTTGGTCCTTAAGCTGACAAATGTCTTCAGACTTCCATCTACAATGTTCTCTCTTCCCTCTCACCCTTGATTTATTCATATGAGTATTTTTCTGGAATAGGGTTCTTAATCACAGCATCATCACAGATTCACACAGGGAGCTTTTTTAAAAAAGTGGTCCTTACCGCTAGATATCTAGTTTCCATAGATATGGGGTAGTCACAACATGTTTATTTTTTAAAACTGTCTTAGGATTTTCAATATTATATCTATACTTTTGACTTTATAGACTACATGATAGGTTAAAATTACTTTCAAGCTCATCTATCTTTTATAAGAAATTAGGTATTTTTAGTTATCATACATTACTAATATGATTAAGATATTAATACTGAGTCTTTCTATTAACATTTTAATTAAATCTACCAGTTGTTTCCTGAAATAAATTATTTTAAGAACTAAAACATTTGAAAAAATACATGCTTTTTTTTCCCTGACAGCATCTAAGATCTACGGACCTAGAGCACTGCTACTCAAAGTGAAGTCTCTGGACCAGCAGCAGCATGGCAGCAGTTAAAAATGCAAATTCTGGAGCTCCTTGTGTCCAATAACTTACAAAGAAATTAGTATAGTAATGCCATGTTCCCGGATGCTACAATTAATGAAAACAGGAGTTTGCCTTTCTAACTGGCTGCTTCACCAACTAACTAGAATTAGACCCAAGAGTAAAAAGTACAGTAAAAAATATATCAAAATCCTGATTAACAATTTTTTGATATGGGTGATGCTTCCACTATTCTCTGAACACCACCCCCCCCCCCAAATCAACCACTTACTAATTCATTACAATTTCTCAACTACAGAGGACTTGGAGGCCACTCAGTCTAATCCCCTTCTTTTGCAGGTGAGAAAAACTGAAATCCAGCAGTTTTGTTAAGGTAAAACAATCGGTCAGTGATAGATTCAGACAAATAACCAAGTATCCTAATCTCTACTTGGTAGTACAAAAATCTAAACTTTTGATGGGGGATGGGAGAAGAGCACTCACAAACAAGTACCAAATCAAAAATGAAGATTTAGTAAACATGCATTAACAGAGTTCTTAGTTTATTTTTTAAGCATAATAATGCCAGGCCAATGGGGTTCAAAGCCCTCCAAATCAAAGCTTAATCATTATAAGTTGTATGACCTTGGGCACAATACTTAGGATCTCTAAGCTTCAATTTTCAGATCTATAAAAGGAGTTTAACAGCTACCATCAACTCCAAAGACTGATGAAAGATTAATTAAAATAATGTATACAAAGAGCCTACCATAGTGACTGGCACAAAGTAAGCCCTTGAAAGTTACTAGTTAGCATTATTATTATTATTATTATTATTATTATTATTATTATTTATAGTAATAAGTTATTGATACAACTTTATATTAATAGGGTATTTATAGGCAACAGGATTATTAATAACTTCGTTATATATCTTACTTGTCCAATCCAGCACATTAAATATGATGGGTCTAGAGACTGAGCCATTTTGAAAGCTTCATGAGCTTGCTAGGAAAAAAGGTAAGAAAATAATACACCATGTCATATTATAAACTTTATATTAAATCGCTTATGTTTAAAAAGCATAAAATACGGAAATAAGAAAAATCAGACTTGTCAACATAAGTACATATGAACCTAAAACTTCACTATTTAAACACAATTAGCAATGCTTAAAACAGTATTTTAACTACAATCCTAGAGCACTTCTGAGTACAACAGATTTCTGTACAGACTTGGGGGTTCTGATCCCCAGCAGAAGAGCAATGTAGGTGCCCACCACACAGTAGAACTTTTAACCAATTATCCACATATTTGCTAGCCACAGGCTTGAAGAAAGTGACTTAATAAGGCCATATCTATTCCCCTCTCTTTGAGCTTAACTGAGAGGATAAGAACGAACAACCAGTGTGGCCTGAGACATGTTCCTGCTACTAGGCAAAAACACTGGTCAATATAATCTGTACTACGTGGTCTTTAAAGATACCTCACTTAGACACATTAAGTTGCATTTTTTTTCCTGTTCCAAAAAATAACTTATCATTATATGCCGTTTTACAACATTTTTTCAAAAATCTATATGTAGCAGGAAACAATCTTATTTTTCCTCTAAAAAAGCGGATGGGCAACTAACTGTGCCATGCTGTCATAAAACAGCATTCACGGTTTATTAACTACGAGATCTTGCTGTGTTTAAATTTTAAAAATATATTTTTTCAAATATTTTAAGATCCACATTAATATTTTTCTTCATTCATTCTATTTACAATCTTCTAAGGCAATCTCTGCTGTGATTTAATGTATTTCTAAGAATACTACTGAAGCTGATTTTTAAAAGGATAATATTCAAAATATTCTGGCTGAAACACAAAACAGTTTAGATGTGTTAATTTTGATTTTCTAGAAACTTCTAGACATGACCTATGAACACATTCCCAATTACTACAGGTTGAGTTCTCTAATGTGTAACTGTTCATGTATGACAAACTGCATTGTAGTTTTAAAAGGGATTAATATCTGCTAAAACCAAATCTAAATCACTCAAGCAAAGGTTAAATTTAAGCTGCTAGAGTATGACTCATCTCCCTTACTTCATCACCCTACCCCAAACACAGCCTACATGAGACTCCTCTTACATGTGTACAGATAAAAAGAAAAACACTCCACCCCTGCAAAAAAAAAAAAAAGAAAAAACGCCAAATAATTCAGAGTAGAACTGTTCTAATCTCTAAATGAAAAACAAACATAATTATAAAACCTAAAATTTCTTGAGTATTATTGAAAAGAAATTAAATCTTATATATTCATTATTCAATAACAATTAATATCGTCAATTATCTAGCATATTAGAGATTATGCTGGATAGATAACAATGTACAAAGTATTTCTCCACAACAAGTTGAACTATTATGAAAGATCACATATAGAAAATGTTCTATACCTTTAATATGACAAAACAGACAACACCTTTACCTCAATGTTTTCATTTGCAAGGTATAAAACTCCCAAGTTGGTCCATGCAACAGCATTCTGAAACACACACACATACACATAAATAAATTAGGTCCCTTGTATACGTGGCAGTTTCAGAAAATTATTAACACTAAATTTTGAAGTTCTTTTTCACAGATAAAAATACTCACAATTTGCTCTGATTGGATTGATCTGATGAAACAGTGTTGAGCAAGGGCATAATTTCTAATACCTGAAAAATAACAAATTTGATGAAACTCAATTTTATTACTTGAAATGAGGAGTCTCCTAAAATTATTGAAGTATTACTCAATTCTTACCACTGTAACATGAAACCACACCAAGAGCATTCCAGTATAAGTGGTTATTACTGTCAAGTCTCACTGCCTTTTTCAGACACTGAAAAGTAAAATTAGATTAATTTTTATTTCTTAGAATGTCAGCATTTATATCAAGATGATGTGGTTTATGTGAAAACATTATAGCATTTACTTTATCAAAAACATTTTTCAGAAAAGCACTTCATTTTTTGTTTTTAAAAAATTTCTCAAAACCATACATGTAAAGATTTCTCCAACAATTCTTTAAGATCATCCATGTTGCTGCCTGTTTCTGCTAGATGTTGTGCTTGTCGATAATAATTAATTCCAAGATCACACCATGTATTAGATGTAGACATCAGTTTTAATGCACGCCCATAACACCTATGGAAATATAAAAGTGAATGTTATGTTTTGTTATAATATCCTAATTTAATTTGAATGCCATTATCTAGCAATCTTTAAAATTACCTTCCTCCAAGATGGAGGAGCTCATTTTTCTTTAATACTTGTTTTCCTTCTTTCGACCTAGAAGGATTCCTAAAACATTAACATTCACTTTAGATGGTGAGACAGCATACAGACTGGTACAAGCATCCCCAACAAGCTTCCATAGGCAAGACACATCAGCTCGATGCTGCAGAGCCCTGAAAACAGAAAGTGTGATTCTTATAAATTATTTCCAAAAAGTATAGAATTTATCTCTCTCATTACTATTTATAATTAAAACAGAAAATTATACATACAATCCTGATTAAAAGCTAGTTCCTTAATTAAGTACAGCAAATGACTTACTAAATTCCTTCTAACTGAATTATATCTTATCACCTCCTTAACAGTAAGAAGATAGGAAGGGAGAGAAGAAGGATTTGATTATTTTAACTTAAGTGCCAGAAATTTTGCAAAAATTTCTTTGGTACTCTTCATTATTTTTGTTAGAAGTAGCAGAGATCACATAAGTAAATTGGTAATTTTTTCACAACCAATTCACCATTAATATTGACTTTTTAAAAACTATGTTCTTTGTGTGTTTAAACAATAACCAAGCAGTAAAGTTGGTAACTCCCTTAACAGCAGCTATTGTAAATTCAGGTTTTGGTTTTCGGATCTTCCACAAATAAAAGACTAGTAAATGACATGTCAAACATATTTTGGTAGTACAAAGGATTTTTACTCTTTGAGACCAATACCAAGAATCTAAACGCAAAAATGTAAAAACCATATTTGTTGAAGCAAGTAAGATTAAATGGACAAGCTCAAGAAGTAAACAGAAATATTAATCATGATGATAAAGGGTAATTCTTTTCAGAATAAGAAAATCTCAGCTATACATTTCATTTTTTCTTCTCTCAAGATGTTATAAATAAACACAGTGCTTTCATTTAAGCCAAATCTCAATAATCAGCTACCACAAACAACTATGTTACTGGCAGATGGACAAGCAGATGGAACATTTTTCATAGCCTTTTCTACTCATGGAGTCCAACCAAAAATCATTTTCCAATGTCTTCCAAAGAAGTAAGATTAATTATTGCAGTCATCACTGAGAGCCCCTGTGAGGACCAGGAAGAAGGACAACACTATTTGTAGTTCCTCTGCCTAAATATCTTAGCAAAATTTCTAAAATTGACAGCATGTAAAAAGAAAACAGACAAAAAAAATAAAAGAAAGAAGTAATTTTAACACCTTATATTCTTATCTCTTTTAAGTTCAATAAAAAATTAAATATCTGTAAAGTGAAATAACTTCTACCACCCCTTATACAAGAATTGCAGTAGTACAAACTTTTAAGTATAGAAGTAAATATAAATTTGGGGATAATCACTTTAAAAGTTTTATACACCTCCTTATGATTGGATGTTAAGCGCTACATGCTTTCCAGAACAAAATTTCCCAAGCTAAGAAATGCAGCATTTTTAGTTCAAGTATCCTCACTCAAAGGTTCACATTTACTTTTAAATATAGTTCAAAGTATGACCCCTTTTCATAATACCTCCCTCTTTGGAAAGAGCTATGTTATGTGAGACTTGAAAAGCAGTAATAAAAATCAGTGGGAGAAAAAAGGACAAGGTTTTCATTCCATATTTGGTTCATATTTGAAGCAAAGCAATCCTGGAGCAACCAAAGCAAGAGAGAACAGAGAAGGCAAGCAGAAGAAGACAGGAAGGGAAGCACAGGAAAGATGTTTAAGGGTGAAACAATTCTAACGTGTATATAACGTGTACTTTTTAAAGTCATCTACCACAAAAAACACTCCTACTCTAGCTAATGAATTTACAGTTCTATAAAATACCAGATTTACTCAAATTTTTTCATTCTTTTTATATTATTAGATGTCACTTTTTTTCTACATACATTCTCTCTAGGAGTAATCAGATGGCTCATTTCCCATTACCTTCTGTCTACCAATAAACCTAAAATAAGCCCTTACCATTGAATGTAAAGCATATTGTGCGCCCAAAGCCCTATTTCTCAATCATTTGAATTCCAGACATTCATATTTCTAGGTCTCCTGAAAAAGAACACTGCTAATGTGGTTATCAGAGCCATTGCTCCACTAGCAGACAGCTTCTTCCTTCCCACTCTTCTCTATGCATCCAGCATGCCAGCTACTTAAGAGCAAGAAATTGTACCTCTTCCCCAGTATAAAATTAACACAAAATGTATGTCCTAGAATTAATTAGCTAATCTGTTGTTCTTTCTTTGATATTCTGAATAATGACTGCTATATCTAACAGAATAAATATAATAGTTTCTAAATTTGGCTTTATTATAAAACTAAGAAAATGAACAGTGAATAAGAATAATACTAACCAAGTAAAATACTCCAGTGCTTGTTCTACGTAGTCTACAGCTTTCCCATCAAGATAATCAACTAGAGCTGCTTTTGCCATCAGAAGGTGGCATTCACCCAAACCTAAAATCGGGTCAGTTTGTGGTTGTTAAAACATGTAATACAAACTCGTAGAATGAACTTCAAATAAATTTATCAGTGTCAGGTTAAAGCAACTTTCCAGGAAAAAAATTAATGGTAATTTATAAAAATTATCTTTAAGCATGACATTGCACACATTTAGTAAGGAATCAAATTTTGGGGTTCTAGTGGAATAAACATACTGAAAGTGATAAAAACTATCTATAGAACCCAAGAATTTCTCTGACTTTGAGCAAGTTACTTACCTCTTAAAACCTTTGAAAATGGGCTATTACCTAAATGCTACTCTGTCATATTACTAACTGATTACATTTATTATTGTCATAAAACAAGATTTAATCTTTTTATGTTCAAAACTGTAAGCAAACTATACCATAAAAGTTAAATAAAATAGCAATTTCCTCAAGTCCCTAATAGACATTAATAAATGTGAGTTCTCTGTCTCTTCGGGAATTGTACAATATTAAAAAAAAAAAGTTTTCAAGGTCTAGGTTTCATGTCACTTAAAAATAACCATTTCTGATTTAAACCTCAATTGTTTATTTAAAAAGCAAAAGAAAATGGAGGAAGGCATATATAATGGGCTCCAGTTTTTTTTTTTATGGGTAGATATAACTATAAAAAATTTAAATTAGAAATGAATGGTGGTATTTTAGTTTATATTACCAAAAAATAGTTAAAGAAGAAATAGGTATCTATGAAGGAACAGAAATATTTAGATAACTATAAAACAATGTAAGTTTCCTCTAAAGTCAAAAATTGAAAAAATGAGCTATAATTAATAAAGTAATTAAAACATTAAGATATTCTGAGAATACAGTGAATTAATCATCAAAACATAAAGAACATGAAAACTTGTTTTAGAGGTCCATTTTTAGATCCAGTAGTCATCATGCTATTTATCTAAAAGTTAAATCTCTATCATATTACTATTTATTGACTATTATGAAACAGATTTGATCTTTGTATATTCAAATCCATATAACAAGCTATACTATAACAGGTTTATACTGGATGCTTGCTGTTGACTAAAGAAGTTCTTTTCAAGTTACTCAATACATTTAGGAAATTTACTCAAGAATTTTATACTTCAGTATCACAAAAATCAAAGGAGCTATTAAAAAGAAATTACCTTTCAAAGCAGGCACGTAATCTTCTTTCTTTTCAATGATCAGCTGGTATTGAGCTACAGCCTCCTTATATTTGCCCAGGATTTGCTGTATTGCTGCAACCTTAAACACACTGTATATGGAATCTGGGTTCAGCTCACTGGCTTTTGTGAAGGATTTCAGGGCTGTTGTATAGCCACCTCGGCTTAAGTATGCCTCTCCTAATGACTCCCAACAATTGAAGTCCTTTGGGTCTGCCCTTAATGCTGCCTGTAAACTAAAATTTCAAGAAACAGTAAGAGAACAAAAGGTAATAGAACTACTTCCACATCTGAAATGAAAATATAAAATAAGTAATTTAACTGAATCACCTATATATATGGTTCCTTCTACTTATAAAAGTGCTATTTCAAACAGGTATATTTGTTCCTTTTATAACTTGAATATTTTTAATACTACAAAATTTTATTATAAACTTGGAATGAATAATAACAAAACACTTTTTTGAAGAAGTGATGACCATAATTTCTTTCCTTAACTATTTGGAAGACTCCACTTTCCCATCCTAGTCTATAAACTCCAACCAATCCTACCAAAGCAGAAAAAACTGGCGTGCTTTAAATTTCTGATTAAATTCCATTTCCAGGAAAAAAAAATGTAATGTCTGTATTCTAGATATTAACATAAATCAGAAACAAATTTATTTAAATGTATTTTATTTACTCTTAAGTATAGTTCAAACCAAATGACTGAAAATGAACTGTCCAAACCCCTTCAAGCTGCCAAATGTCTCCCCGCCCCAAAACAATGCATGTCTGTGGGAGAACAACAAAGATATTAACCTTGGCTTCTTATTATTCCTTAAATTTCTGCTGAGAACCTGGTATGTATGATATTATTAAGACTACTAGATTGGCTATCTCCTTGACAAATGGATATAGCCGAAAACATTTTGGCAATTCCAGTGCCTTGCAGATAATAAAAACGAAACAACCTTAGATAATATTGCTATTTCTTCCCTAAAAACCACAACCTTGTATGAGGCAACTTGTAAAGTTCATTTTAGGTACTAATAGGATTTAAGAAACCATTAGGCTAACAGAATTTAATTATAATAATGTGCCTTACTCAGCCACTGCTTGAGAATGTTGACCAGCTTTCAAATAGTATAGTCCTCGCCTAAGCCAGGCCCATTTTGCTGTTCCGGCACTTGCCTTTTGAGTTACTGTTGTTAGGATAGCTAAGGCAGTTTCCTAATAAGAAGAAAGGACTAACATTAAAGATATCAAATATCATATAAATACAGAACACTCATATAAAGTACACAAACATACTTTCATTTACCATGTGTGATTTTTTAAACTTACACTGGTATGAATATATTGAACCAGAGTTTCAACAGCAGTGATGAATAATTTAATGTCTGCTAATGGTGAAAAATTTATAAACAATGACAAAAATATTTCTATTGCATCTAAAAAGATGAAAAATAATTTTTAATTATACATATGTAAAAATGTTTCTATTTCTATACTCAGCAAAAATGAAAGACAAAAGTGTTTAAGTTATTAGACATACCATCTCTTCAAGCTCCACACTTAAGTCAACAGCTGCAGCTCCAGATTCAACATCAGTGTCATCTAACTCAAAAGCTTTCCTGTAACATCCACGAGCTCTGTTTTTATCTCCTACTACATCTCTGTAATAATGACCTAAATAGCAGAAAACTTTGCCCATGTATGCATCCAGTCTGGCTGCCTTCAAAATAAAAATTGACAATAAAAGTTTGTTTGATGGGTCTCTTTAAAGAAAAAGATAAATACACAGATTAAAGGAAAAAAGCAATTTTTTTTTTTAAGATACAAAAATATGCCAAAATATCCTTTAAGGTAAGATTTAAAACAGACGTGAAAATTGTCTGTCACTGCTTATGGAAAACAAACATAAGTGTAAAAATGTTATCAAAAGATGTAAAATTTGAGTTATTTTATTAATCTGCTTGTATGAACCAAGATAAGAAAGCAAGATTTCTATATGTTAAACATCTAGAATTGCATAAGACTCAGATGGCCATAAAACAACAATGGAAATTACCTAAAACAATATTGTTTCCAGAGATAATTATGTCTCATTTCTATAGTATATGTTTCTTAAATCAGTAACTTTTACATTTTTGATTTAATTATCTCCTTGAAAATCCATATAATATTCTCAAAAAACCTTATGCATGAGAGATGAAACACAAAAAATTTAATGAAAAGTAATATTAAGTACCTAATTTATATAATTACTATTTATGATTTTATAATGATTCCATTGCAACTAAGAATTGAATAGCAGCATTTGTTTTACCTTTAGAAAGTGGGTAAGAGCCTTTGTTTTATCTTTTCTTGTCTCTTCACCCATGGACCAATATGTTAACCCAAGCTGGTAATGATATTCAGCAACTTCAGCATCTTTCTCAAGAGCTCTTTGAAAACTAAATCACCAAAGGGAAGCAAAAGGAAATATTAAGATATTCCTAGTTGAAACAATCAAAGTTTGAGTGATTCAAGAATGCTGAATTAGAAGCAAGTCATTACTTTAGGATTCAGATTATAATGTGAAAAAAATGATTTGTTTTTTTAAGAAGAGAAGTTTTAAAAAAAAGCACAATGGCCGTTAGCATTACCAATGTGCTAAGTGTCCAGAGCACACACAATGCTTACTGAACATTACAACCAGCTAATCAGATTTCAAACCCATCATGAAATTTTTTTTATAGTTACTATGCTACATACTAAACACATTTCTTAAAAATACTAATACTTAAAGCTTACAAAGATCAAATTTATACAAAACTAGATCTTTATCAAGCCCACTCATTTTATTTTTTTAATATGTAATAAATTAAGATATGACTTGATCTATGAGTAATCTATATAGCCTTACCATTTTTCTGCTTGTAGATAGTCCTTTTTGGTAAAATGAATCAAAGCCTCCAGGGCATGAGCTTCAGCTAGGTCAGGGTAAGAAGAGAGAACATCTTCCATAATCTATAAAGTAAATATCTGTCAATCCCATATCCAAATAAAAATGACTTTTAAAAAAAGAATCTCAGTTTGAATGAAAAACCAACCTTTGAAGCTTCATCTAATGAGCCTTTGTTCAGATAGGCCAAGCTTTTGAGAACCAAAAGTCCTGGGATATTATTTGCATCAGAAACCTAGAAAATAATTATACAGAATTGCTATGAATCTCCAGTATAATGCAGCAATATTTGCTTTAATTAAAGAATGACCATAGATGAGGACAGAATAAAGACACGGAGGTCCTGATTTCTATCACTACTACCACTTTCATTCTCTGTAAACTTTTATTAGGGAAAATTTCAAATACATAAAAAAAATTAGAGAATAGTATAACAAAACCACATATATTCATCATCCAGCTTCAATCTTTAATTCTCTATACCTCCACTCATTGAACCATATTCCTGCTTCAATTACCCCACATATTATAACTTCTCATCTGACACTCCAGTGTCTAAAAAAATAAAATAAAATAAGTCCATTGTGAGAACCCAAATGCCAAATAAATTTACATTCTGGAAAAAAATTAAAAATTAGAAATAAGTTCATTTTTAAACTACATAATCATACTACCATTATAAACACCTAAACAAAACCAATAACATCTTTCATGTCATCAAATAATTAGCCAGTGTTTAAAGTTCTCAGTTGTCTCATAATATATTTGAATGACTTATTATTTCAATCAAAATCCAAGTTAAGGGACATACATTTCAAGTGGCTAATAGGTCCTTTAATCTATAGTGTTCCCTTCCCTCTCTTTTTTTCTCCCTTATAATTCAATTGTTGAAAAATATGGGCTATTTGTCAGTTTCTCACAATCTGGTTTTTGCCAAATATATTCTCATTGTATTGACATGTTCCTTGGTCACCTGTATCTTCTGTAAATTAGTAATTAGGTCTAGAAGCCTGATTTGCTACGGGTTTGATGGTTTGGCAGGAATGACTCATGTGTACTTGAATTCAGTTACGTTTGTCTTTCTTTTGTGATGTTAGCAACCATTGATCCTCAATACCTAAATCTATTCATTCATTACTCATGGCAAAACTTATGATTTTTTTTTCTCATTCTATCATTCATTTCTGGAATACTTCAACAAAGAGAAATTTCTCCTCCTTTCATTATCTGATTATTCTTAGGAATAGTTCATATAGGAAAGGAAGGCTAAATCCCTTGATTCTTTTCAACTGGTTCCTTAGCATCCTCCCAAGATTTATTTTATTGAGCATGTTCTGATTTTTTTTTTTTTTTGAATCATCATGAACACATGGATTTAAACATGTCTGAGGTCCTTCAATCCACTACAGTTCCTGGTGCTCAAATCATCCACTTTTGAGCCAGTGAGAATCAATTCATCTAGATCCTGAGTCTTTCTGACACAATGCTAGTAGCCTTTTATAGTTTTGTTAACTTCTAGCATTAGAAGATGTTCTGGGCTCACTTTGTACATTTTATGTCTCAGACCTGGACTCTACCAGTTCTCCAAGAAATTTTTCATTTTCATTATTGAAAGACTTCTCCATAAAGTATTCACACAAAACACATTATTGGTGGAAAAGCAAGTAGAAAATAAGAAAATAGGATATTACTTCTTGAAGTATGCTTATAACTGCTTTAATTTAAAGAAATAATATGAAATGCAAAGCCCTTCAAAATATACAAAACTAATTTTTTAAAAGTCAAAACCCCATAACATAATTTTAAGTAATATAATTTTAATTTCAGATAAAACAATGTTTTCATTTGACAAAAATCTTTAAAAGCAGTGTGTTGTTATAATTCATAATTTACTAATTAAGTTTTTTGCTAGGGAATTTCAAATTGCTTGAACCAAAAATGTTAAGAAATCAGTTTCTTTCTAATTATCAATCTTATGAGTGTTTTATTAAATAGAATAAACAAATAAACAAATTCTCTACCATGAAGCTACTAGTGTCCTTAAATATTCTTGTCAATAACCTACCTATGAGATATTTTATGTAAGAAAAAACTTAGAATCCCAAATTAGTAATAATCAAGTGGTAACCTAAGAGGGCAAAAAAAGAAAAGAGTAAGAGCAAGAACTAAAGAAAGAAACTGCATTAAATAAAGAGCATTGTAAGTACTTAACCAAGGAGCAAATAACTTGAGGAGTTTCCAATCATGTGAATGTTTTACAAAAGTACAGGTGCGATGAATTCATACCTCTAAACAAAATGTATGTTAAGTAAATATCTGTAGTAAGGATAAAATGGTTGATACCTGGTTGATGGAAACAAAATAACCTGAAAAAGAAAATTTGATAAAACTACCTGATCAAGAGTACAAATTGCTTCCTCTGAAGATTTATAATCTGAGAGTTTAATCAAAGCCTCTGCTTTTAAACGAAGACAAAGATTCTTCTGATGAAGACTGCCACAGACGCACCAAGATTGTCTATGTTCTTCAGAGCTGAAAAAATTAAGGACATCTGGATGAGGACGACCATATCACGTCACTTTTTTTCTTTTTAAGAGAGACATGTAATAAATTGCAGATACAATAAAATAATTGCCAAAACAATATGCATGAAGAATAATTCAAAACTAAATCTAAATTCTTCTTTGAACACTTTATGGAAATATTCAAATTTAAAACAGACCTAAATTTAAATTATTTATATATCTTTACATAACATATAATAAAACCGAATATCCTGAAACACAACAGTGGTTATCTATATCTCCTACATAACAAAGGTTAGCCCTTAGCCAATGTATCTGTAACACACAGCAAACTAAGGACCATGGAAGGGGAAAGAAGCTGAATTAGAATGGACCAGCATGAATTGTTTCTCAGCTACAGAGCCCAGGCAACCAGCTGCTCAAAAACACTGGACCACTTTTAGTGATTTTTTTTTACCCCACCACATTCAAATAGGCTCCAAGATGCCATCCTTATCTACATCCGAGGAATTGAGAACTAGTGAAGGTCCTAGGACACACCAGGAATTTCCTTGTTACAAAGACAGAGCACCACCACACAAGCCAAAACTGATTGTCAAAACTCCAAATGCAAAAAACCTTTGATAAACGTTCATTATCAATTTAAAAATAAATACACTATTAGACATACATACATACTTGACATTTTTTAAAACCTCCTCAATGAAATTTAAATTAGTTGGCAAATTGAAACAAAATATAGCAGTCTTTAAGATATATATATTTTTTAAACTACGATCTTCCTCCTTTAAGATGAAAAGAAACAGGGTTGGCCACCCTTAAAGATATCAATACCTTGATTGCATGAAAAACAGCTTCCTTAGGTCTATGCATTTTGACTTGGGCTTCCGCCAGATGATACCATCCAGTTGTGCAGAGAGGGCTTTCTTTTAAGCCTAAAAGAGTAAAAGAAAATCACAAATTCAAGGTTTCCATGACAACTAAGATGAAGGGCACCACCGTCTACTCCCCAAATCAGATTCCTCCCCTCTCCCTCACCTCACGTCTAATCAGTCACAAAGTCGCACTGATTCCAGGCCCTAATCCACTCCTCTACCACCAGCACTTCAGTTCAGACCTCCATCATCTTTACCCCAGATCAGCAAGTGCTTGCCACCCACTTCAATTCATTCTCTACACTCTAGCCAGAATATTTCTAAAAATACAAATGTGATTCTGAAATTCCCCTGCTTAGAACTTTCCACTGGTTCTCTGCTGCCCATAGGATGCTTAACAAGGTTTGCAGGGCCCATCTCCAGCCTCAAGTCCTGCCCATTCTTCTCCCAGGCTTCATTAGCAAATCTTGCTGAAGTACCAACAGTTCCCTGAATACTTCCCTCTCACCTCAGGCTACTTCATTTCTCAGCCAGAAATGCTCCTCCAACTACCAGGCTTGAGATCATTCAGATGTCAATTTGAATGTAAGTTCATTCAGAAATACCACACCTGACAAGATAAGTTAAGCTTCCTATGGATAGAGATATTGTTGTCCCTATTTTACAAATGAAGACATTGAGATACAGAGAGCTAAACTTTCCTGGGGTCTTGAAATTAGTGAGTGGTAGAGCTGGAATTTGAACTTAAGCAGACTCCAGAGTATGTAAGTACAATTTTTTTGCTCCTATCTTAAATATACATTCCTTTAAAAAAAGCCCCCAAATAAATGCCTACTGATTGAATAACAATTATACCTCGTTATATGCTATCCACTGTACACTTACCTTCTGTTAAGTTCCTAACTGCATCTTCATACTTTTTGTCTTGTAATGCTTTAATACCTAAACCAATGAGGCCTGGACCACTTTTTGCATCCATTTCCACTAGTCTGCAACAATACTGCTGTCCCTCATCAGTAAGACTTCCTGGAATTAAAAAGAAGTTATTAGCATACATACACTAAATTCTCAGCACCAAACCTCTGTATTTAAATCTCAAAAGTTGCCCCACCAAATCCTGATTCCAAAAATTCAAAACTCAAATAGACCACCAAATGTATAAAATATTAACATTTCATAGGGGAAATTATGCTCCTTCATCTTAAACATTAGCAGTAAAAACCTTCACCCACAGCAGTATGGGTAAACCGAACTGAAGTCATACTCAAGGATTTCAAACAAGAAACCTACTGCTACTTGCCACAAGGCTAAGACACATAGTCTCCTCCTTGCCAGTTCCTCTTTTCCTATTCACCAGTAACAGTTTTGGTTGGTAAATGAAGAAATTCCTATCAAAAGGTAGTACCTTCACCAATCTCTCTCCCTGGGCAGTCATGTACTGCTAGAAATGTGGCAGCCAAGATTTCAGATTCAGGAATTTTTCTAGCATCTTGGCTGATCAGCAGGACACTGTACAAAGACTTACATTCTTCTTAAGTTTACAAGTTTGACAGTACATTTCTACATTCTTTCAAAACTTTATCTTTCCTTATAACAGTTAAGCTTATGTGATAATTATCTAGTGCCTACATTGATTTCAAGTTTATTTTGGTAAAATAATTTAGTTTTTATATGTTTTATTCCCTTTTTTCCCAATTCACTCAACCTCAGGATTTCCATTTCAAATCAGGATTTCCATTTCAAATCAAGGGAACAAATAAAAATAATTTATCTGACAGAGACCTGATGCTTTAATATTGATATAAAACACAGAGCCCCAGACCACATATGGAACCACTGTTGCACAGATGTCAAAGGTAAATTCTTTGCATGATATTTTTATCTTCGGTATACTTACATATACCAAAATTTCCAAAACCAGATACACACAATAGTAATCTGTAAGTAATATTTTATATATTGATTTAGAAGTCCAAGTTAACACCAAAAGATTAAAATAATTCATAATGGCTACAGAATAAAAACTTCAATACTGTTTGGTGAAATATAAAAACAAACTGGAAGAAATACTACTTTGATTAGTAGGCCAGTAAAAAAAAAAAAAAAGACACAAGCCTGCTAATATTATGCTTCTTATAGACATGAATCCTTCTGTCTATATATTCTCACTATTGCTTCCATAAATATGAATTCCAAGAATAGACATGACTAGTTCCATACACACTCTATCTTCCAAAAGCAAATCAGAGTCTCTTCTGCCTTTCTATCCAGTGATATTGTCTAAACATCAGAATCACCTGTAGGACTTATTAAAAACTCCAAATGCTGAACCTACACTCAAAGTTTCTGATTCAGCAGGTCTGGTGTTAGACATGAGGATGTGTATTTCTAACAAGTTTTCAAATGATACTGATGTTGCTGGTCCAGAGATCATACTTGAAGGACCTCACGTCTACAATGTTTACCAATACCATATACTACCTTTATTATTTGTCTTACAACATATATATCCTGTCTTTGTTGCCTCTGTAACTAAATGGTAACTTCTAAAGGGTACATACTAGCATGGTACCTTGTACATGGTACAGTCATTAAATATTGTAAGGATCTCTTAAAAATATCATTATGAATTGATGTTCTAAAAGTCATTCTGTTAACAGGTAATGGCTGAGAATTACTATGGAAAACAAATTTTTCACTATCCTAAAAAAAGAAAATAAAATGGCTATTAAATTTTACCTTCAATTTCTACCCATCTGTGTCAAAATTCTCTTACTCCATAGAAGCATAATTCACGCCAGATCACTTTGGCTACATAAACTGCCCTTAGAAAAAACACATGTGGGATGAAAAGGAAAAAAAGGCAAACATGTATTTTTCTAATGTTAATTTATATTTAGGATACTCAAAAACTGCATGCAGGTAAGCAAAGTGTGGATAGATACATGAAAATGGTCCCTAAAAGGCTAGGATGAACACAAAAACTTAGAGGAATTCTCACAGTGTTCCCCAAAACGATCCACAGTAAGAACGCTACTGATCCTGGGTAAAGAGATAGTAATATTCCAGATTGAACCCTCAATTCTCCTCTTCTCCATACTAATTCCGGTTGAGAATACTAGCTAAACAAATGTAGAAAATAACAATAGAGAGGAAATAGACTCCACTGTTTTGGAATAGAAAATCATTTATTTAACTTATCTGTTCTTTTAACATTTAAAAGATTCCCAGATTCCATGACTTTAAACAGTTTGACAATATTATTTTTATCTGTCCATGAAGCAAGCTGGACTTGGGGCTGATGAATACTAAACCTCCAAGGATAAAAGGTATTCTGAAGAGGTTCAAGGAAGATGCTAAGTAATACACATGATAATTCTGTTTCCTAAAGTTTACTATCAAAAAAAGTTGTTTTTTTAAATAAGTAATTCATTTCTCATATCCCAAAGAAACTGATCATCACTATAGAATTTTCCTTTTAAATAAACCTGCTTAGGGGCGGCAAGAGGACAGCCTGTACTCAACACGTACTCATTTCTTCATTTTCACCTGAATTTTCTAATATTTCTAGAACACAAAATCTTAAGTTCTTTTCTATTTAGATTTGAAGAACCAAGTTTTCTTATCCTCCCCCATTTCAGCAATAAATAAAATAAATCAAAAAGCCATTTAACATGAAATAACACTCATCAGATGACAACTGTGAAAGCTATTCACTATTCATGAAGCTTTACAAACTGAGTCATTTTAAAAATGAATCTTCATGTCTCAATGTGCAAAGGACAAAGAAAAATGAAATATATTTGTCCTCGGTGGAAGAGAACTCAGTGATTAACTGCTGTCAAGTAGAAAATTCTACAGAACTGAAGTACTCTGGGGGAGGGATAGGTCAGCCATAAGAAACCTTACAGATTTCAGTTCTTAATACACAGAAAGTCTGGTTTAAAGTAGCATGAAAAAGAGGGGGGAAAAAAGAAATCATTTAGCACAGCTTCCAACTGTCCTATATTAACTATTAAACTTCCATCCTAGAATATTGCTTTACCTTAGAATGCACCTAAGCTGAACTGCTCCATTCTATGAATTCTTACAAGTGAGCAAGGAAAGAACTCCTTGGTGTACCATGTGTAATATCCACCTACACACTCCCCTTTGGCAGGATACAGACCTGTCTTTCTTTCAATTCTGCAAAATCCACCTCCAAACTCTCTTTAAGAATGATTTTTTATTTTTACATAAATCAACACGCTGCCTAACCAATCAGCATAATCCCTTCACTATCTCTATTAGAGCACTTTGTCAAGGGTAAAACTGCAGACTATTTGTTGATCCTATTTTATAATTTTGTAAGCTTTTTGGAATAAGACCATGTTACGCAATAAGTCCACATTATAGGCATAAATGTACTTATTGAGAAAACATTCAATTAGTTCTCAGAAATAAATCTCAAAGTATTCCTTTGTGCCATTTGGCATGTGAAGAAGTCAAGAATGAAAGAATGGTACAAACACTAATAGCTGAACAAGCATAGAAAGAAAAGAGTCAACATTAGCTATTACTTTCTCAATAGCAATTTTAACAGTAGAAAAAGGGAAGGAGGGATGCAAACCAGCGGTCACACAGTAAAGAACACCTGCCCACTTATAATGGGAACACCTCGGAACTCATGTTAAAATTTGAAGAAATTGGGTGATTTTGGAACTACGCTTCTATCAGTGAAACACACACACATACACACACATACAAATTCACAAGCAAACTCCTTATACTGAAAGACTCTTAGCATGCCTCAATGCACCATTCACAATGTTAACTGGCCCTTTCTTCTTAAAACTCTCCTTCCAGGACACACTGCTGCAATTCTTGTACTCCCCTAAAAGCTTACACTCCCTTTGCATGCTTCCTCCTACTCTCCTTAAGTACAGTCAGTCAAGGTCCTGGACGGCTTCTTTTAATATCTGCTAACCACTTCTTCCTACTCTTCCCATCATTGTAATCTAAGTTCCAAACCAATCACTTTGATCAAAAAAGACAGTACTAATAAACTTTATCCTAATCACATGGTTGCTCAATCTTTCCAGATAGATCTCCTGAGATATTCTTTCCTTGCTTTTTGCGTTGCTTTGCATCAAGTCCCCCACCTTCCTCTCTGGCCTCTCCTCTTCTTTGTCCTCTATTTCCCTTCCCCTTCTTCCTCCCTTTCTCTTCAAGCCGACCAGCACTGCCCAGGTATAGATTTCATCTTTTCGCCCTTTAGTCATATTCTGAAGTCATCCACCCTACTTCACTTACATCTATTGTTGTGCACTGGTTTAATATTATTTCAAATCCATTTTTCATGACAAAAATTTCACAGAGAAGTCACACGTCAAATAATCTGTACTCTATTTCTTTCATCTCTCCTTGCCTTAAACAATAGTGTGATTAATTTATTATTGTTTTGGAGTATGTCGTTTCTTTATTGGCTTAAGAGACATCCTGTATGCTACTGGCTTGTGAAATTCCCATAGTGAAACTGTGTTTAATAAATTTCTAGCAAAGATAAATTCAGTCTCTGAGCATAATTTGCCACCCAAAACGAAACACCTACATACAGCTGACTTCTAAACCAAACATCTAGCCTTAGGATTAATCTCTCATGTGCAAACCACTGATGGGCAATTCTCTTTGAATGTCCATTAGCATCTCTCAACAACTTATCTTTCATACAAACCATTACAACATATTAGGCCAACTTTTCAGGAGACCTAAGGGTTAAAATTGATTTCTCCCTCCTTTTACCTCTAAAACCTCTTCTATGTTTTTCATTCATTTGTTACTTTCAATTGCTATCATATTCCCAGTTCATTCATTCCCAGTATCATCTGGTCTATCAAATGTAGCCCATCTTCTATACAATCTCTCCTGTACACCATATTACCTTAACTTTCACTTCAAAAATTGACTCAATATAACACTTCTAATATTTTCATTTCTCATGTTCGTGAAAAGTGCCCTTGCGAGTCCACCTCTGACTCAGATAAAATAAGAGAAAGGGGATCAACTTACTTTTCATAAATAAATAAATAAATAAATAAGACCAAGACTGAAGATAACAGTTCTGAATTTTATATCAGACATCAGGCAGAATAATAGCACAAGGAAGACTTACAAAGGAAAGTTAAAAGTGGGAAGAGCTGAGCCAGATGCAATGATACTTTCCTGACAGTACTTTCCCTCAGCTGCCTCTAGCAGTGGTTTCCAACCATTTTCCTATTATGAAACATGTAATGGCCATTCACATACAAAGCATTCCCAAAGGTATATTCGTTTATGACAAAAGTGAAAAATAAATAAATGGATTAGTAAAGCTCTGCAATAATTTGTAATCATTACCACATTGGTCCTGGTATTGTTATTTTTATGTCAGTGACTGATTTCTGTGAACTTTGTTCACATCAGGTAATATTATATAGCCATGAATAGGAGTGATACTCAAATTATCCAAAGAACAGCAACAGACTTGAAAAATCATATAATCAAATAAACAAATCAGTAAGCTGTAAAACCTAAAGTTGGTTTCCCTCCTGTAACTGACTGACCACCAAGCTTGGGCACAACATAGCCACAGATACAAGTTTTTGGCAACTCCCAGCAAGCTAGCCATCATCGCCTCTCTATTCCCCAAAAGAAGTACACAAAGAAGCAAGAGCATGAAGCATATACTAAGACACTCTCTGACTTGACTCTCCTCTATTTCATTAAAAAAGCAGATCGTTCACAAACTTCATTCCCGTATAATATCACAGTATTTACTATAATGTACTTGTGACACTATGACACAACATCAATGCTGAGAATGCTAACCTTTCACAAAATCCTTTCCATCACATTCATAACCTTATGTAATATACTCCAACCTATTTAACCAAAATATATCTGTTACTCCTTCCACTGTAGCAAATAAAACTATTCAACTATCCCCCCAAACTGCCCCTAGCTCCATACCTCTACTCATACCATCTAGAGTACCTTTCACCTCCTCCTGTTTATCTAATTTCTATGGAAAATCCAAGATAATCTTCAGTCTCTACCCTCAACAACTCATAGTTCCTCCGCATTGCTATTTTCATATTTTATTTGGTTCTTATGTGCACAAAGACTACATATTGTACTTCCTTTTATATCCAGAAATAGTGAAACAACCTTACCCGTAGTAGACGCTAAAACAATTTTTGATTGATAGTACCATCACTCTCACACACTCATATACCTCTAGCACATGCAATATAATAAAGAAATTACCTGATTCAATTAAATGCAAACAAAGCACTTCTAATGGATATTGTACAGTGGGATAGCTGTTTATCATTCCTTCACAGGCCTTCTTCAACCTAGCAGTCTCATGAGGAAACTTGAAAATATGAAAGGAAAATAAACTAAGTAGCAGTAAAATATACTTCTGAACACTTTCCTATTTAGAACAGAAAAGTCACATTAGAGATATTAAAACTCAACTTACTTTGCATAAACACTGTATGAAATGTCTATAAAGTACTTGGTGATCTTCACTAGGAATCTCATCAGATAAGCACAGTGCATTCTCAAAAGCAGTTAAAAGCTAAAACAAATAAACAACAAAATCTTTAGCCAGATCAGCAACACTAAAATCCAAGGCAAGCACTTTAAAGAATACCATTCGCTTGGTTACTTTAATTTTACATTTTTAAAATGAATTTCCATGACTTTATAATGAAAATTCGTAATACAGTTCATTGCTTTGAATTCTTTATGAAGCATGGTATAAAGTCTATACAAATAAAATTTTGCTGCTCTGATAAAGTTAATGATTTTGCAAAAGAAAAGAAGCCTAACTTAAATAGTTAAGCATAGGGAGTTAAAAAAAAAAAAGTAATGAAATTAATCCACATAGAAAATAAGTGATACATTTTTTTGGAACAAGGTTAAATAAAGTAGTTATTATTAACATTCAAGGGGAAAATACACCCCACAATAAAAACTTTCTATCCTATTTTAAACAGAAGTCAATTCTTAAGATGTTAAGTTCTCTTTCATAAAGAGTGTAGTATTGATCATTTAAAAAACCATTTTATGTTGGTATGTGTTTAATATTCTGGTAACCTATACTATCTCAGGAAAATAATGAAGTGATAATATAAAGATATAATTTAAGAGAGGATGGTAAATCACCTAATTTTGTCACTGCTCAATTTTTCCTCAACGGAATCTATATACAGTTAAAACAACACACAAACAAATGCAAATCATATTCTCGCATTTATATCTCCAGCATCAGCCTGACATATAGTAGGTTCTTGATAAATGTTCTTGAATAAAGGAACAAATTAATGAATAAATGAACATGCATACAAAGAAATGAGCTTCCCATCAAATACAGAGCCTATCATTGCTTACATTTAAAAATACCATTCACTTCAACAAATGCATATTGAGTGGCTATTTACTATCATAAGAAACTAAGTTTACTTTTAAACTTACAAATATAAAAAATAGAATAATGGAGATAGTTTCCAATTATGGTTCAAAACTAATGGTTTTTTCACATTCTTTTAAAATTTCTTTTCGGTTACATCAAAATCTGCACACTAAGAAGGACAATTTCTAGGAATAAGCAGCACTCCAAATACTAAATACTCTAAATAAAATAGTACTCTTAGTTCACAAATATAAATTGTTAACCCTCATATGTTCATAAATATGAACATACCCTTAAGGTATAACTTTTTAAAAATTATAGCAGTTTTGTAAAGGCCAATTTCATAGTTCCTTTTTTACTGTAATACTATGACTGATTTATTGTGGACTCTTATGAATATTAAGGGAGTAAAATTATGATAGTCCAAATGCAATTTGACTGTCCAGATTTAGTATAAAACTGCAGGCCAATAAGTCTGACTGTATCAGAAGAGCCTTTGATTTAAAATGAAACATTTATAAAATATCTCATCTGACATACAGTACACTGTCTCCATTTTCTAAATTCAATTATAAATGTTCAATTTTCATGACACAAACAGCGAGGAATAAACGGGTCAATACCAATTGCTGGATTTCATTATTTGGATCCTCAGTACTCTCAGCGAGCAACTGAGTCAATTTTTTCCATAGCTGATGAAGCTCTTGGTTGTCTGCACCTTCTTCTTGCCGTGTCTTTATCAATTTGTGCCATGTTCGGGCCACCTATCAAGAAGATTTAAAATGGTTATTTTATCTTATACTAAAAATGCCAACAAAAAATAAAATCTGCAAAAAAAATATTTTTTTATCTGCTAATACATAAAAATAGCAAAAGCAAAGAACTCCATCTATTATGAACTCCATAAAAATAAGTTGACTAGGCAAACCTACATAGTCCTTATATCAAAAATATGACTGAGACACAAGAGTAGACATAGGAATAAGGAAATAATGACTGCATGCATCAATCCTTGTAATTTATAGCATCAACTATGGAGACATCACAAACGGGTCACTAAATTTTACAGTAATGCTTTTACTTATTTTATTTATTTATTCCTGCCCAGTGTACAAAAAGGCTTGGAAGTTATGATACCTGAAATCTGAATTCTAAGTTTGCAAAGCACTGTAATTTGTATTATCTCTCTAAATTTTTTAATGTGATTTACATAATAATTTAAAAATTTTTTCCTTAAGCTATGAAAGCTTTCTTCTAATAGTTTTTTAAAAGAAGTCAACTACACCAGCAAATCATTAACCAACCTCAACGTGTTTCTTTTCTTGATAATATAGATCCACAAGTTTCTTACAGACATCACACCACTTCTTTTTGTCAACACTTAGAATAAAAAAAAATAAGGATTTGAATCTGATTAATACAAATAACCAAAGACTTAAAACACTAAAATTAAAATACCATAATACTGCCAGATACTACTTTAAATTAGAAAACACTATATATTTCATATTAAAATTTTATAAAATGAGCTTCTCATAAAAAAGAAAAGGTTTAAGAAATATTATCTTCCATTATTGACTGAAAGTAATATCAAAGTTCTCAAATTAGTCAGTCCTCTTACTGTCAGTAAGAGGATTCTGCTCTGATCACAATCAAGAGATTCTGTAATGACAGTCTGAAAGAAAAATGCATCCCAATTCCCAGTAAATGCCTGGAGCACTCTACATAATTTTTTATCAGTTTCTTCTGATTCCCATTTTTAAAGCAGCTAGCCTTTCTCCACATATTGATTACCTTTCATAAAGATCCAGGAGCTTTTGGTAAACACCAGGTAAGTCATCCTTAGCATTTATGTGATTACATTTCTCATACAAGCTTGCTAACCCCTAAAAAAGGAAGTAGCAGAGATTATTATCCCCCCAAAATCTAACATTCTCACATTTATTTTGCTGAAGTGACAATCTATAAAGAATATTCATAATAATTATAATTTATAAATGAAATATGCCTGGGATTTGCCTCCAAATAATTTGGGGTAGAGACAGCAGGTGAGAGTACAGACGCAAAAAACTGACTGCAAGAATTTTTATCCAAGCTGGGTGATGGGCATAGAGGGGCTCAGGATACCATCCTCTTTACTTTTGAAAATATGTTTGAAGTATTTCAAAATAAAAATATATTTAACAATTATTATATCGATCTTAACCCTTAAAACATAACTATATGACACTACTTTTAAATAGTGAAACAAACAAAATACTCATAGTCTGTGGAAATTGTCATTTTTGCTTCAAATACTGATCAGATATCCTAAATCAACCAGTACATATTAAAAGTAAGCACCTAAGTGTGTTATCAGATACCCTCTTCACGTTCTTGTTCATGTAAACCTGAGACAAACAGGTTCACGTTCTCCAGAGCCTACTGCTTCCTATTAATCACAGCTTCTAAAATGTGATTATACAGGAAGCAAAGTCATTAAATTTGCAAAAGTTGAAAAGCCAACTAAGAAATCTGAAGACCATTAAATAAGAAAGAAAAATTAACTTGTACTCAAAGATAGAGAATTGCAAATTTTTTTACATTATTTTATTTTTAGAAAACACTATATATTTTTTTCCTCTCAGGCAGACATAAACAATGTTCTTGATAAGTCTTTTCATATGCACAAATAATTAAGTTGGACCTTTACATGACCATGTTTCAACTCCAGTCATCCTATCCATTGGATAGGATGTTAAATAGTGGTAAATGGCATCCTTGGCGCCACTTTCAAGTTCAGAAGATCAATAAATTAAAATTTTTTCCTTATGTGGGGTAGAGATTTAAATGCTTATTTTTAAGCTGTTACCTGTAACTTTAAAAATGGAAAAAGGTTATTTCTTATAATATAGGGGAAAGACTTTCTCCTTACCTGCCAAGCTAGTAATTGGTCTGGCTCTAGCTCAGCGGCTTTCTTATAGGCACCCTGGGCCTGATCAGGTTGTTCAAGTTCAGCTGCGGCAACACCAATAAAAACCCAGGCATTATAGTTATTTTTCTCTTGTTTTAACACTGTCTGATTTAAAAACAAAACAAAGGAAAACAGCAGGTCATTAACTTTAATAGACAAACAACAACAAAAAGACAGCCTACTTGAGGGTCAAGAAATCTGGATCTATCACTAACGGGGAATCTTAAAAATGCCATTTAACCTCTCTAGTTTTCAGTTTCCTCAGGGAGAGAGGGAACTGGACTGGATCAGTCTGAAACACAAGGTATATTTTTTAAAAACTGCCCAAGTAATCCTGATGCCTCCTCCCCTTGTCCCTTGAAAATACTGAGTATATAAAGAACAATAAGGCTATTCTAACCACCCAACCATCCCGCCTGCCTCCACTCCACAATGCTACTACTAGTCATTTCACAAAGCTGTTTTCCATATTTGTTTCACCGTATCCAACTCCCATATTATCGTTCACTATGATAACATTTCCCCATATTAGACAGATTTTTCATTAAAATTATAGGCTAGGGAAGTAGATTGACCCCAATGTAACTGTACAAAATACGTTCAAATAAATAGTGGCAATGAATGTTTAAACAATACCTATCAACTAGAATAAAAATTATACGTAGAGCTATTATTTTCAGAACAGCTACTTGCTAAGGTAAAATATTTTGAAATAGGAGGCAAAGACGTCCTAGTAAAAAAACCAAAACTGATCACTAAAATAAAATCAGCTCTTAATGTTTTTACATATTCTAGAGAAAATAAGAACATTGTTATGAGTTGAACCAGTCAGATTATGAGGCCTATATGAATCCACCTAACACTTCTAGCATCTCTTACCAATCTACAGCACAAGTTCCTTTCTATCCAAAAATCTGCCTCCCAAAAAATCAACAATGAGGAAGCTAACCAAAGTTAAGCTCTAAACATTGAGACCTTATTAAAGCTTGTGTCCTCAACACCGAGAACAACTAGCATATAACTACTGAATATGATAAACGCCATAGTCAACCAGCAATCAATAAGTACCTCCTATCTGTTGAATGACAAGATTTCCAAAATCTGAAACTGACTTTCAAAGAAATAATTATAACAATATGATGAACTCAGGTATGACATTCTGAGAAAACAAAGAGAAGTGAAAAATGTAAAAAGGATTAAGAAGTACAAATTAGTAGTTCCAAAAAAGTCACGGGGATATAAAGTACAGCATAAGGAATATGGTTAATAATACTATAATAACTATGAGTAGTGCTGGGTGGGTACTAAACTTTTTGGGGGATCACTGCGTAAAGTATGTAAGTGTCTAACCACCATGATGTACACCTGAAACAAATATAAAATAATACTGAATGTCAACTGTAATTAAATACATTTATTTAATTAAAAAAAATTTTTAAATTACCTATCTCTAATGTCCATCTACACAAGCCAGAGAAGGCTCCTTAAAGGGATGCTTATACCAGGTTACAAAGGCACACAGGCAGACAAAGTAATAATCAGACAAATACACAGCAAATACACTGAGATACAACAATTCTCTATACAAATTTCAGTTAGTCTCAACCGACATTCTAGATTACTACACAAAAGTAATCACACGTTTGCCACTGACTAGCTACCCATCTTTGCTTTCTAGCTGGGTCTTTCCAATATAAATTACAAACTACTTAGAATTCATATTTGAATCAGAAAGACTGCTGTGGTGCTGTTATATTATGAAAAAAATAGATTCACATATGTTACTTAGATAAACCTAGTACTGAAGAAAACAGTCCCTCCACCTCCTCCTTCTGCTCCCCCTCCAGCTTGAACAACTGCCCACCTTCTTCCATATCGGGCTTAGCTCTGTCATGGCCTCCATCCCTGCTGGGCTCAGTCACCACTAGAAAACTAAACCTCACAAACACATCCTCCACTCCTTAAGACTATCACCCTATATTGCTATGTACTTCCCTCAGTCTTACCCAGTTCCCTCGCTCCCACTCTCCTAAATGCTTCATTGTGCCCTCTGGAACTCCCAGTCCGAACCAGCCAAATTCCCTCTATATTTTCAACCATTCCTTTAACCGTACCAAGTTCTGCCTCATCTGAAACATGGCTATCCCCTATAGATCTTACATGCTGCAGATGATTTCTCTTCTCTTACACCCCACACAGGACTAGAAAGTGAGGAAGGAGTTCTTGCTCACACTGTTAACTACATTCCTCTCATCCTCGGTACTTTCGATATACTGTACTTCAGAAGTACTTAAAGCCCTGTACTTCTGAAGTGAAGCCATCAGCTATCCTGCAAAAAATATCCTTCCTGTTGCTACCATCTATCAACCTCCTAGGTAGTCCCCTTTCCTTCAATGAAAATTTCCTCTCCACCTCAATTCCTGTAACCATTCTAACATTCACGGTGACGACCCATGAAACACTGTGGCCTCTCAGTTAGTTACTCATCCTCCACACGGCTCAGCCATCTAAATTTCCAGCCAATTCAATTCTGTAATGGTCCCACGGTAACAATTCCTTAACCTCTAACATGTCCAATTTCTGACCCCCTTCCCTTTTTCCACAACCACCTCATTTCTCAATTCATCTCATCTCTCCTTTCCCAACTTAGGCCCCATGACCCTTCACTGCCGTCACTCCCTTGCAAACACTCTCGACTCCTTTGCCTCTTTTTCCCTCCACCTTTCCCACTCTCCATAGCTGAACTCCATCATGCCCATCTTCAAGCCTGAGAAGCTGAACATAAAAGGGGAAACTACATAGCTAGTTCACGAATTTCATGTTAATAACATAAACTTCAAATGGATACTCACTAGGGCCTGGTAATCCTTCTAGTAAGTTTGTTTTCCAACTATGAATAAATACTATACTATTTCATACCTCCTTTGTCTTAAACCTCCTATCCAACTCCTCTTCCATTCTCAGCTTATATTTTATTAAAAATATAGACGCCATTAGAGGTATACACTCTCATGTTCCCACCCTCAAATCTACAAACCTGACAGTGTATGGATCTGCATCCATCTTCCCTTCTTTTAAGATGGAAAAAGTATGAAAGGCCCTGTCTTAAGCTCTGGATACCCCTCTCTCTCACCCTCCCCAGGACTTCACTCCTACTACCACCCTCCATCTTTCCTGCACATATAGTTTCTCCCTGGACGGGAACATTCCCATCAGTAGGCAAAGGAGCTTCAGAACCCTAATTCTCCCATCCAAAAACCAAATATTTGAATGTCAACATAAATTAGAATGTCAACAAAGAATGAAAACTTTAAGATATATAGTAGTATTCCACAGTACAACATATCAAAAGATATCTAACAGATAATTAGGTTTTAAGAACTTGGCTTTAATAAGTTACAATACAGAAAAAGACAAAATTAAGTGTGACAGAAGTAGCTTATCCTAGCACAACCACTCTAATGGTGAGTTAATGAACTTAATCACTTTGTTATATTTATACACTAAATGATTCACCTATTATGAATCCATAATGATTATAAATAGGTAACATACTTTTATTATGGAAGAAAAAAGTACTGGTTACCTTACAATGTTTCAAAGCTTCTTTGTATTCTTTGTTTCTGATTGCATCTCTAGCACTTTTTAGGGCAGTCTTCACTTCCTTGCTGGACATTCTGTCAAAATGAAAAACCTGATTGAATCTATAATAAATTAACCTAACTGTAACAGTTCCAACAAACTTAAGGGACATGTGATTACTTCAACCTGGAACATTCTTTTCCCTTTTAATATATACATAGCTTATTCACTCACATCTTCAGATATTTACTCAGATGAAACTCTCAGTGAAACCTTCCACTACTTAAAATGTCAACACTGCCTTCCTCCACCCCAACACCCAATATTCCCTTAACCGCTAACACTGCATTTGTTTTTCTTCAAAGTACTTATCACCATCTTATACATTTACATACTAATTTATTTATTTGTTTGTTTGTTTGTTTATCTGTTCCATGTAGGCAGGGATTTTTTGTCTGTTGCTATTTTTTCCTCCTGCTTTAAAGCCAGTACCTAGTATCTGACAAAATGTATATATTAATAAATAGTTGTTGAAATTGAGTTGTATTTGAACTGTACTCACTTTCCATAGAACAGGCTAAAATACACATACCAGTCTTAATCCAATTCCACACTAAGCAAGATTTAGTAGAGTAAGCCTAAGAGTAAGAACACTAAAGCTAGTTTTTATAATATATAAATCAGGATATTAACTTTCTTCACAATAAGGATTACTATAGGCTTATAGTAATACAGTATTCTTTAAAATATAACGTTTGAAGAGAAATAAATGTAGTGTTTACACTTAAATGAAGGTGATAAATAGATTTCAATTGGTAGACATAGTATTTCTTCATTTAACATCAAAACATGTTATTTTAATTTTAAGTAAACTAACATATCTCAAGATTTTACAACTTATTCTGTTTTACCAGTAAACAAGTCAAATTCAATTATAATTCCATGTTGAAAAAAGAAACATCTGCATTTTTTGACAACTCCATTGAATTCTAATATCACCAGGAAGGTAAAACAAAGCTGGGTAAATATTAAGTCATTATAGACTGTAGACGTTCAAAGCAGCAAAATGAACAAATAAGAGGGCTCACTGACATGGTACATTGGCAGTCCTTTCTATCCAAAGAGGCTGAGGTAGAAAGTACAAGATCAAAAAAGTATAAGAAACTAGACAATAATAATAATAATAATAAAAATCTTTTTGACTTTAAAAATGTTAGATTCAAAATAATATAAAAATTAAGATTTCATAAATCAACTTCTCTGCTGCCAGAACTAGATTCCCTAAATTGCCAGAAAAATGACTTTTTGCCTAGTTATAATAATTATGCAATAAATGCAACATATTTCATAGGCTCTAATTTTATAAACTTCCTTCTTACCTGAAATTATCTTGGTATAAATTTATAGGTACAAACTTCAGAAGGATTTTCTGGAGTCTGCAAATCTTGATTGGAACAGGCAACAAATTTCAATACTGATTTCACATTGTTTTCTCATGCCAAAGTTATCTTTGGTAGATAAACTGGCAAACTAAAAAGAAGAAAACATAAATGATATTTGGTAGATAAATGGCAACTAATCTGGACAATAGAAAGGGGTAAAAAGAGACATCCAAGGGGAAAAAAATCAAGAGTCCAAGTTAAAAAAGAACAAAAACAGTTTCTAGATAAAACCACGCAAAAACAAACTGAAGAGTACAACTTTTTCAGAACAAGGACCACCATCTTTTCTATTGCCCAAAGTATGAGTGGAAGCACACCCAAACAAGGTAGAACCAACCAGCACTAATGCTATGTGCAGCTCCCATGCTATACACAGCACATATGACATAAAAGAAATAGAAAAGAAGGCCTCTGCTCTAAAGAATACAATCTAAATCAAAAGAAAGACCTAAGGATATGAGTCATTACAGAATCAAATGCTAAACTAAAGATAATGAGTGCAAGTGCAATAAGAGTTTAGAGAAGAAAAGTGGTGTGAGGCAATTAATGGCTACTACTAGACGGAGAAGACAGAATTAAAGAAAGGAAGGAAGAAGAAAAATTACTCCGGTCAGAGGCAATTGCATGAGTAAATACAGAAAGAGGGAATGAATGTGGTATGTGTAGGGAACAATGAGAAAACCAGGCTGAATGGAACAGAAAAGACGTGATAAAGAACAGAAGAAAACTAGGCTTGGTGGGTACAGTACAGCACCAGGTAAGAAAAGACCTTCAAAGTAAGACAGACGACTTTTGACAAATATAACAGCAAACTCAGATTGCTTAAACGCTTCTAAGAAGGTTATTTTTAAATACCAGTAGAGACAAACTCCATTCTTCTCTTGGCAGCCAATTCTAACATTCAATACCCTTCTACATCTCTATATGTTTCCATATGTAATTAAAATGACTCTTGCTTCAGTGGAATTCTCTATTCTCTTCCTCTTCTTTTTTTATTTGATTTGGCATTTAGCACAATATGCTAGCACTGAGGCCTTCCTTCACCTAAAATAAATAAATATATATAAATATAAGATTTTTATTTATATAGACATATGCATGTATATATATATGTACATATATGTACGTGTGTGTGTGTGTGTGTACAAAGGTCAGATATGTATATATAAGTTTCAGAGGATTAAGTCATTTTTAAAAAGAAAAAAAAAAATTGCCACCTTCTAGCCCTAAAAACACTGTCTTTTGGGGAGGTGCAGTGGAGAAGGAAGAGGCACTTTCCCTCATTTTCTAAGCAAAGCTTTACTGAGCATTAACCATCTACTAAGTACCATCAAACCAACTATCCAGAATGATTCCATGAAACCCCATATTCTATTTGGGATACTTCCCTTCATTTCAGTATGCCCAATACTTCAAAGAAAAATCTACCTCTTTTATAAGTGTCTAATATTCTTCTTCAGCCCCACATACTCTCTCCTTATACCTCTCCTCCCATTTTTTCTCCTCAATCACAACTGATTTTATTTTTAAATAAGAGCATTCATTTTACGCATTTCACCCAATGAAAGTTTTCTACTGCCAACTAAAAGATTTTAATTCTACATATCAAGCATAAAAATAGCAACAATGGCACTTTAAAAAAGAAAATAATAATGCCAAAAAGACAATTAAATACCTTAAAACTAATAAATATAAGGAGATAAATTAATATGTCCACCCAAAGCTATGGAACCTTAAACTACATTAGTTGTGCAGATACAAAGATTCCATGCAGCAAATAACAATAACAACAATTATTATTATTATTTATAATAACAGTAACAACAATGAAAGCTAATTACAGAAAAGCAAATAGGATACCTTTGAATCTAACAACAAAAGTCTAAAGTATTTTGTGGTGGCCTTTCTTCTGAAAGGAATTGCTAAAAACAATCATTAAATAAAAATAAGCTCCAATTACCTATCACTTAGCCTTCTCAACATTTACTTTTACCTACTACCACTACCTCTATCTTCTTTTTGAACTGAATTTCAGACTGTTCCTTAACAGTTAACCATCTAAATTAAGTAAAATATAAGACAAGTATATAAAAGGGATGATATACATAATCCAAATTCTACTGAACTTTTTAATACATCAGATTCAGATTCAATTTTCATAATTCATAACTTAAGAGATGAGCAATGACATATCATTTTTCATCTTTTTTCTTTCCCAAAGAGACACCGATCCTTATCTACAAATTTCAAAATTTATCTAAACTGTGTTCCTGTACCTCAGGTGATAAAAAGAACTTCTATAAGCAATCAGAAAGATTCTGAAAAAAACATTCTAGAAATTCAAAATACACTAACTTCAATATAAAAAAACTGAGCCAAAAGATAATATCATCTATGCTACTCTGTTTTGAATCTAGGACAATTAAGGACACTTATTTACACCCAATTTGCAGCCTCACTACACTAAAGTGAACCCTGTTAATAAGCCATATGAAGAATTATAAGTATTCAAAAAATGCTGTGTTACAACTAGGAAATGAACAAAATTTAGATGAAGCATGTAGGGATGAACAAGAAACAGAACATGCATTTACTGGACAAAAACATACTAAACAGAACGGTTAGTTCCACAGAAAAGTGTCTATATGGATGTGTCCTGTTAGACAGGTCAAAAAAAAATCCCTAAATAAAGGTAATAGTTCAGAGTTCCTCTACATATCCAACACCTATTGAGCACTGTGATCTTCCAGATTCCAAAGCCTACTCAAAAACATTTAGTTTTTAGTTTCCCGACTGTCAAAAGGCAGTACTTCTCCATGTACTAAAGTTTGGAGTAGTGTGAGATTTGTCTGAGAAGGCTTTATGCTTGACATTTGAATGTGGCTTTGAATTACATGTAGCATTTGAGTAGACCGAGGCAAGAGTGGACAGGTTGAATGGAAGAAGTAAAGATGTAGGTGTGGAAAGCACTGGGGAATGGTGAAAAAAGTAACATGAGCTAATATTGGAAAGGAAATTCTTCCTTTCTCACTTTAGCAAATGGAGAATTACTGTCTTTTGATGATTAACTGTACTTTTTGATTCTTTACACTGTTAATAAATTTAAAGGTGTGTGTGTGTGTTTGTTTCTCACAACTAGCCTAGGAGTTCCTATGGAGCAAAGACTATTTTTATTACTCTCTTATTTCCTACTGGTACATTGTGGGTATTCAACAAATATTCACAGAATCACAGCAGATGAAGACAATACTAAATTTAACCCACATAGTCACTAACTGCATACTTAGTTTTCTTTTTGTAAGGCAGAATATTGGTATTTTGGACATTAAAAAAACTATGAAGAGCCAAAATCTAGATCAAGACTTTCATTTGAAGGCTTTTCTGAACAGCAGAGTTAAGTATTTCACTCAAGCAAGAAATCCCTAACGTACTTTAACTGAGGACTTAAACATATATGTAATGGAGCCTCTATCCTCACTGCAAAACACTTATGCATACATGTACACACATAGACATGCAATCAGAAGTTCCTCTTCTTATAGGGTAAGTTACTGATTAGCAAAAATGCTCTATATCCAGAAAAAGTGATCAAAATAATGAAGAAACCTGAGATCATATAATAACTAGCTGAAGGGAATGGCAAAGACATAGGGAAAAAGTTGGTGGGAAGGTGAGAAGGGTTGTTGAAAGGGAGAGATTACTCATGTAAAAGTGAAGAGAAATGGACTTATGAATGGTTAAAAGTAGAAAAAAACTGACTTCAACTCAAAATGAAAAATTATAATAATGAGACTTGTACAAATATGGAATGGGCCACTCAAAGGAAGTGTGTTTCCCATCACTGTTGATGAAAAAAAGCCTGGACGATCCACTTGGCAGGAATGTTATAGGACAAATTGAATACCAAATAAGAAGTAGGACTGGAATCCTCTTAGATTCTTCCAGCACTATGTGTCTGGGACCCTAAAATATCTATCTTGCTCCATCCCATTGTAGTACCAGCTCCCACCAACACTGTCAAGGGGAGAGGGAGTAAGAAAAAGATGTATTACTGTCATACTGACCAGGAATTCAGAATACATGTCCTGTGCAAACCAGGCCACAGAGAGCATACACAGTTCACAGAATCAGTACTGTGACAAAGATAACATTAAATATATATATTTTTTATGAATCCAGATGTCAATCAACATTGTTTCTGTAGTTAAATGTGTTCTACATTTCAAATTAACTCAAAACAAAATTTAAAAACATACCCCGTTCATGAGAGGGCCTAGCTGTATTATCTTCCATGCTGTACTATCATTTCACTTTTGTTTCTCAAGAGTGTAAGCTCCCTGTGAACAGAAACTACTGTTTATAAATTTGTATTCATCCACAGATCCTTAGCATGCTGCTTGATTAACAATTCTGCTTCACTAATAGAAATTAAGCTCTAGAATGTCATAAACTTTTGTAATTAGCTAGAGACAGTATAGCCGTGAGTTAGGGCACAGACTACTCAAATTGAAGTCTCACTAAGACCCGCTCCTTGTGTAACCTTGAGCAAGTCAATTACCCTATCCAAGCCTCAGTTTTCCTATCCTCAAAATGCGGAAAGTGAGGATTACAAAAAATATTCCATTTATAAGTATCTGGTACATGGTAAGTGCTCGATAAATAATTAGTATAACGCTCAGCACGTATTGTTACGTATTAAATAACGTCTGTCCCTTAGTACAACTATTTGACGCAAAAACACCGTCAGATATTAGTATTGAGTTGATTTTATGTTAAATAAGTACTGCAAATTCTCCTTTACGTGTCAAAATATTAAAATGACTAACGTGATGCGCAAATTGTATACCTGAACCTATGATAATGAAATCAGGAACTGGACCCTGGGATAGAAATCTGCTTCTTCCAGACTTCCCAAAGGAGATCGACAGTCAAGAAAGAACAGTGATTTCTCTGCAGCAAAACAATGGTGTTCTGAATCTACGTCAATTAATCAAACACGTCACACAGCCCAACATTTCTTCCTCTGAGAGCCTGTTCGGTTTCTCTCCTTTGCACTCTGAAGGCAAGATGCACCTAAGCTTTTCCCCGCCTAGAAAATGAAACTTTACCAGCTAGGCCCCGCTCCTCATCCCACCGGAGCATAACAATTTCTTACTGCACCGGCAAAAGAAGAAATAAATGGAGGCAAGCTATAATTTCCTTAGGAGAAGGTTTTCGAAGGATCCCAAGGTATCCGTAACTCTCTAAATGCGGTCCAGCAGAGAACCTGCAAAGAACCGCCCGATCCAACTTAAGTGACAGACGCGCCGCCACCTCAGCATCGCCCAATTCACGGTCCCTCCTGCTACTCAGCCACGCTTGCTCGGTGCAAAATGAGCAGCCCCGGCCCCTGATCCTTTCTCTAGGTTTTCATTTCAACCATTTCAACTGCCTACTGACTCCAACTTCTGCAAAGAGACAGCGCCCCAAACCTACCTGGGACAGATGCCTCTGCTACACACGCCGAGCGTGGAGTCAGGCGCATGCGCAGTTCCCAGCCGTCGTTCACGTGACTGGCAGTGGCCGCTCTTAGTTTGCTCAGTATTTGATTAAAAGGCCTTAACCCGAGTCCAGGCAGGGTAGTCCTCCTTTGTACACTTGCTCTCCCCGTGCCTGATGGGAGTTGTAGTTCTGCGGGTGAAGACCTAAAGGAAACCAAACTGCGATCTCTGCGATCCCCGCCCACCTCTTCCCCGAGGGAGGAAGCGGGCCCAGCGCCCGAGGGCCAGGCTTTCAGCCGCTCCCTGCGATGCTACTTCTGTGGGTGTCGGTGGTCGCAGCCCTGGCGCTGGCGGCGCCAGCTCCGGGGACAAATGGGCAAAGGCGGGGAGCAGCTCAGGCTTGGCCCGATGCGCCTAACGTGGTGCTAGTTGAGAGCGACTCTTTTGTAAGTACAGAGAGGCGGCGGGAGGAGATTGGCGGGGCGCCCCGCCCCGAATCAGCTACTAGCCCACAGCCTTCCCTGCGCTGCTGGCTTTGGGAAGCTGAATCTGAAACTTTCAAACATGTTTTACCCCGATGCAAACTAAGAAACGCATTTCATCTTGAGGCCCCGTATACACACACGTACACCACATAGATATGCATATAATACACATAAAACAGTAGTAAATAAAATGCAATTTGATAGCGTCTTTGCAAATCTTTTTAATTTTTATTTATTGCTCGCCTCGACCCACTAAATTATTTTACCACTACTGATGAACTTTCAGTCCATAACCCCCTCCCCGTTTGATTTAATAGTGGGGAAAAGTAATCTCTTGCATCTCCATAAAAGCTTGTTAGCTTTCCAGTGGTCATTTCCTAGTTCATCTCAAATTTGCAGGAATTAATGTTTGGGCGAAAAGTGAAAAAAGTTAACGTTAGTTTTACTACCCAGGTATCTGATAGTCATGTTAATACTGATTTAAATGTGATAAGTGATATAATTTGATCCACTCCCTGATATTTCAGAGAAATGTGTATGTGTGTTGTTGTTTAATCCTAAACTTGAACAGTTTTTGAAACTCCCAAGCCATCAACCAAAGCACTACTACTATCTATTACCTGATACTTTTAGTATTGTCCGTGGTTTTAAAACTACTGCTTGGACAATGTTTGTTTACTAAGTTTAGTATCACTGGGTGTTACTGTGGTCACATAGATAGTTGGTGTTGAGCATGTCTGGTAGCAAAGAATGTTTTTAATCACTATGTTGTGTTGTCTTTTTCATAGATTAACCTAGAATGATTAAAGTCAGGTAATCTGGATATGCCCATAGGATTTGTTGATAGTATTGTATAAAGTGATCTTTATGATTACCTAAAATTTGAGAACAGGCAATATGGGAGAGTAACATAAAGGGAGTTTATTAGGGAATATTGTTGAGATCAAAGAGAAAGGAAAGAAGCAGGCAGGATTGTTCAGAGAGAAATTGAGTTTTGTTTCTGTATCAGCGGACACCTCAGCTGACTTTATGGGTAGTTCTTAAATTAGTATGATTCTTCAAAACCGTTTCCAGTTGAGGTGAAGGGACCATCCCTTTCTACCTTTATGTTGGATGCCATCAGTTATGAGCTGCTTCCAGAATGGGGCATGATCATGTGTAAGGCAACTCGCTTCAGCAGAGGCCATCTTTGCTTCCTAAAAGGGACTCTGTGGGGTGCATCACAACATCCTAGAAACTTCCAAAGATAACTGAAATATTTCATTTTTTTAGCATAGTATGAATACACAGGTTTGTATATATTTGTATATATAAATATATAAATTCTGTGTGCAGACTAATATGAATATAGAAATAAAGATTTGATATTGTAAATATAGTAATTATCACCAAATTGATGTATAGATTCATTGCAATCTCTATAAAAATTCTTAAGATTTTTTTGCAGAAATAGAGAAACCTATCTTAAAGTTCATGTAGAAATTCAAGGGTCTCAGAATGGCCAAGAAAATCTTGTAAAAGAACAAAGTTGTAGAACTTACCTTTCTAATTTCAAAAATTACTAGAAACTATAGTAACAAGATAGTGTGATACTGGCATAAAAATAGACACATAGATTAAAGGAATAGAATTGAAAGTACAAGAATAAACTCTCAGGTTTATAGTTAATTGATTTTCAACAAAGGTGTCAAGACCATTTAATAGGGAAAGAATAGGCTTTTCAACAAATAGTGCTGGGAAAACTAAATATCTACATGCAAAAGAATGAAGTTGGACCCTGCCTCACACCATTTTAAAAAATTAACTCAAAATTAATCAATGAGTCAAAAAGTTAAAACTATAAAACTCTTAGAAGAAAACATAGGTCCAAATCTTTGTGACTGTGGATTAAGCAATTAAAAAATGGGCAAAAGATACACATTTCTTCAAAGAAGATACAAATGCCGATAAGCACATGCAAAGGTACTCAACATCATTAATCATTAGGGAAACGTAAGTCAAAACCATGATGAAATACCAGTTCACACCTAATAAGATGGCTATAATCAAAGAAGTGCAATAACAGAGTTGGCCAGAATCTGGGAGAATTGGAACCCTCATACACTACTGGTGGGAATATGCAGCCACTTTACAAAAACAGTTTAGCAATTTCCAAATGGTTAAACATGACTTACCATATGATCAATCCAGCAATACTACTTAGGTAGATATCCAAGAGAAATGGAAACATATGTCTACACAAAAACTTGTACATGAATGTTCATAAAAGTATTATATACAATGCTGCCAAATAGTGGAAACAACCCAAATATCCATCAACTGATAAATGGATTAAAAATGTAGTAATATTGTTCAACAATAAAAAATAAATGGCAGTACTGATACATGCTGCAATGTGGATAAACCTAGAAGTCATTTATGCCAAATGAAAGAAGCTAGTCACAAAGGACCATACTGTATCACCCTATTTACAAGAAATGTCTAGAGAAAGCAAAACTGTAGGGACAGAAAGATTAGCAATTGCCTACGGTTTGTAAGAATGAGAGGATAGGAGGGTAATAGCTAAGGAGTGCAAGGTTTCTGTTTGGAATGATGAGAATGTTCTGAAGTCAGTTGTGACAGTCGCACAACTCTTTGAACATACCAAAACCAATGAATTGTACACATTAAATGGGTGAGCTGTATGGTATGTGAATTACATCTTAATAAACTCGTTTTTAAAAAAGAAAATAAGTACCTCTGCCTGGGTCTTCAAGGACATAGCATCCTCTCTGCCTCTGTTCCCCACCCCACCCCCATACCTGCCTTGGTTTTAGTTTTAACGATGTTTCAGGAGTGGGAAGCAGGACAGGAATGTATACCAGAGTCTAGTGAGAATCTCTTCAGTCTGATGGACTGATCTGAGAACATGATAAACAGTCCTGCTGTGAATACAGACCAGACAGTTACTGTTACATTCTATCATCAGAATGATGCCTTGAAATCTAAACACTGGTTTTCCTGGCACAGAATGATGAGTAACTAAGTACAGCAATCCAAATCACAAAATCATATTTCCAAAATGCTCATCCATCCCAGGAGGGAAAATGGGTGGACCATGAGAGTCAATAATAGAAGAATGCAGGCATTAAGGCAATTGATATCATTTCTGTTACCTTTATGTAGAAAGCCAATTAATGGACCTCTTTTATTTTTTAAATGCCCAATATTAGAGTAATTTGTTTGAACCACAGGAATAGCCTTGAGAAAATTGAAATGAGCTATTAATAAATTATGGAAGTTATCTTGAAAGCCATTCTGAAAGATTCTCCCAACTAAATTTGATAGAACTGTACTTTGACCTATGACAGACTATCCATTGTAAACCACGTCACCATACAATGGAAAACTCTTTTTCACAGCTAGTTGTGTTAAGATCCATTTCAGTTCAGAATTATTATGTGGACCTCTCCCAATGATGCCATTATCAGTGGTACCAATTATAGCCTTTTTAAAAATTATTTGCTAGTGTATAAAAACTGCATGAAGTTAAAAACCAAATTTCTAGAAAGTTTAATATTTTCTCTAATAATACAATCAGTTTGATCTTCATTTAGAATATGCTTTTGACATTGAAATGTGTAGCATAATTTAAATAATTCCTAAGAACTCAATCAAAAACAAATCTTGTCATTGATGTACTTAATCCAGGTATTTAACCTTTTCAAAAATATACTATTGAATGTTAAACATTTTAATTTGTCTTTTATAAATTGAACAGCTTGGATTTAAAGATTCATTTCATTTCATTCACTATTGAGTGCCACACATATCTCAGGCATAATCTTGACATAGACCACCTTCAAATCTGTTAGAAACCTAACCAAGTGGGGCAGTTACCCCTTCCCCTCTTGCCATCCCTGCTGCTCTGTGTTTTAAAGTTTCTGCTTTCAAGCATGCTTTCAATAGAGATGAAGTCCTTGTACCAGTCATAGAAATGAGTCAAGAAATTGCTGTCATGGATTTTAATCTGACACGTGAGTTACTGATATCCTGCAGTAGCCATTTGTTGTAATTCTTATACCAGTTTGAACCTAGCCCGCAGGACTTGCAGTCTAAGCCTCAATGTTTGAATTGTGTAACATCACAGTGTTTCTGCCGTGTAACCTTCTCTATCCCTCCAACCAGATAAGGCTGGGTTACTGGATTGTCTAGATTCCACAAGCAGTGGCCAAAGATGTTTATTATCCTCCATGTCCAAAAGACTGTAAGAATAAGACATGTAGGCATTTGGGATTTGTGAGAATATGTTTTTGTGAGTTTAGAAATTTAAAGAAATTCTTATGAGGGGAGAATATACACTTCTGTCTTGAGCTTCTTAGCTCATCATTCAGGAGGAAATCAGTAGTTATTTGCTTATGATTCACTGATTACTCCTGCTAGAAGTAGTATTTATTTCTATCCACATACAAACATGCTCTAATTTTTCCAGTCTTAAAAAGGACCTGACCTTAAACTGACATTCTCCAGCTAATGCTCCATTCTCTTAACAGACATCCAATTTTTCTATTTCCATTTTGCTAAGAAGAGTGTTTTTAGAAGAGTTTTTTAAAAGAGTTTTTTTCACCTGCTGTCTCACTTTCTCACTTCCCATTAACTTTTCCCCTTTCTAGTTCAGTCATCTATCCTACCACTCTGTTGAGAGTGCTCTTGTCAAAATCACCAACTGTCACCAGACTGCCAATTCCAGTCTGCATTTACTGGCTTTATTTTAGGTACCATTTCAACACAGCTGACATACCTCTTTCTTGACTTTCATGGGACTCAGTCTCCTGATATCTTCCTTCTTCATTGGCCATTCTTTCTCAGTTTTTTATGCTGCCTTCTTTCTTATTTGGGGCTACTCAGGGCTTCCACTGGGTTCCTTTCCTCTTTTCACTCTCTCCCTAAAAGATTTCATTCAGTCTCACAGTTTTTGATATCATGAATCTTCCATCAGGGTAGACATCTCTGAGCTTTAGATTCCTGTCTGTACCTAACAGCCTACTTTAGATAAGTTGGTAGATAGTAGGTAGGTAGGTAGGTAGGTAGGTAGATATATAGGTAGGTTGATAGATTTCCATTTGGAAATTTCAGACATCTCAAAGTTTTATGTATATCCCATATTTTAGATTAGCTCATTTTCTTAAACTGTACTTTATAATTATCTTGAAAACACATAATGGATATAATTCCAGAGCTAGAATATTCTTTTTTCTGACTTTGCTGTTTACCAAGGAGACTTTTCAATTCCCAGTTCAATTCCAAAATGCTTATTTCCAACCAAAACAACTCTTCTAATCTTCAGGCTCATTTATCTAGCTGCTCAACTGATATCTCCACTTGTATCTTGCAGATATCTCTAACTTTACATGCCCCTTAAATTATTTGAATGGCTGGATCCTTCTCATTATATAGGTCTCATATTTCCCAGAGAAGCCTTCCCTGTCCACTCTTATCAAAAGTAGGTATCCCTTATTATTTTGTAGATCAGGTTTACTTCAAAGCACATATCAACCAGTATACTTTTTGCTTTCCCCACTAGACTAAGCTTTATGGGGCCAGGGACTCTGTCTCATCTCTAAATTGTATCTCCAGGTCTTTCACAATGCCTGGCACATGGTAAATAATAAATATTGGTTCAATCAATCCGTCATTCCCCAAAAGAACTTCCTAGGAAGTCCTTTAATTACTACATTCAAATGAATCCAACTGTAACACTACATTGGGTTCTGAGTATTGTGAGCCAGATACTGTTATCACTTTCTGTCTTTTGAGGATTGTTAGGATCATGTTGAAGTCTTTTGCTACTTGTGAATTTTATGGTTAAAATTAAAGGTAATCATTTTCTTCTTTTGTAATACAATCAGTGTTAATTAAATTTCTTTATTCCAGGATGGAAGGCTAACATATTATCCAGGAAGTCAGGTTGTGAAACTTCCTTTTATCAACTTCATGAAAGCGCGTGGCACTTCCTTTCTGAATGCCTACACAAACTCTCCAATCTGTTGCCCATCGCGCGCAGGTATGAACGTGCTTAATATTAATGGAAGAAAGTGGCCACACACTGAAAATGCTTTTACAATTTAAAAGATTATACACAAAAGTAGTATAGTAATTCACATTTGGCATCTAATAAAAAATTTTAATGTAAGTGATATGTGCTTTAACATGTTTTGGGTATTGGGGTTATTAGAATTTCTATTTATTTTTCAAGAGCAGGAATTTTTATCATCTAAAATGGTGTTTGGTTCATTTATTACTGTTTCATTTTATTCTGATTGGTGACTAAGAATCTTTTGACTATCCAAGCAAATGAGGAAATACTCATATTTCCTAGAAGAGTTCTGCTTCCAAGAAAATTTTTCAGTAAGAGTAGAGGGAGTTAGAACTCCTCATCTATTATCTGAATTTTTCCATGTTATTTCAGGTTACATTTTTTATCTCCTCAGTCTCAATTCACTTCTATACCAAACCTAATTGTTCACTTTTATTATAGTAATTTAACAAATAGGCATAGTTTCAATGGCAAAATATCAGTGACATTATGTCATAAATAATTGAAATAGGAAAAACTGCGATTATTATAAATTCTATCTCTTTTCTATGAGTTGTTTTCTTTTTCTAATATATGATTGTTGACTTTGAAACCCATAAATAGCACTTAGCAATTTGCTTTGTTTGTAAGTTCCCAGCATGATATTCTCTGTGATTTAAGTCACAAGTTTCTTCACCTATATTTTCAGCACTATCAACTATATAGTCACCAATGATTAAAGGAAGCCTAAATTATATTATAAGTTATATTTCAATGATGAGGGGCCAAGTATATTTAAAAACAGTTTTGTTAATTTCTTATTCTTAATTGAGCAAATGGAATAAGCAATGGACTAGGGTAAGGTGATGACAGGATTTGAATCCCCAATGGGCCATGTTAAACAAATCACTGTTTCCTTATCTACCAAATGCTGTGTACCTCACAGGGTTATTCCCAGCATCAAATGAAATCATGAATAAAAAAGTGCTCAATTAACTCTTAAGGTTTCAAAATGTTAGGTGATGCTTTTCCCGGAAGTATATTTTGAAGAGTTTGAACCAAGAGAATGAATAATAGTAATAAAAACAAACATTTATTGCCTGACAGTATTCTGCCTTACATGTCTTAATTCATATAATCCTCACATTTCCATAAAGTAAATATTTTTATTATCCCTATTTTGCAGATGAACACTAAAGTACTGAACAGTTAAGTAATTTATCAAAAGCCAGTCATTACCTGGCATTATTGACATTCAAACCCAGGTAATCACACAGCCCACTCCTAAAAGAAAGCATTTTGTTAGATGAGAAAAGAAAGCTTATTCAACTCTACTCTGATGTATACACAGAAATGGTAAAAGGGAAAGAAGGATTTTTTTCTGGTTTTAAAGATATAATTTACTTATAACATTGTATTAGGTTAAGGTGTACTACATTATAATTTGATGTTTCAATACATCTATTTCAGAATGACTACCATAAGTTTAGTTAATCTCCTTCACATATTACATCAATTTTTTTCTCTTGTGATGAGAACTTTTTAAGCTCTGTTCTCTTAGCAACTTTCAAATATACAATACAGGTTAACTATAGTCACCATGCTGTACATTACATCGCAAAACTTATTTAATTAGAAGTTTGTACGTTTTCACCACTTTCACCCATTTCCCCCAACTCTCCACCCCCCACTTCTGGCAAAAAAAGGCTGTTCTTTTTAGATTCCACATAAATGAGATTGTACAGTATTTGTCTTTCTCTGTCTGAGTTATTTCAGTTAGCGAGCGTAATGCCCTCAAGGTCCATCGATTTGTCACAAAAGGCAGGATTTCCGTGTGTGTGTGTCATTGTTTTTATTCATTCATCTGTCAGTGGACACTTAGGTTGTTTCCACATCTTGGCTATTGTAAATAATGTTGCAATGAACATGGGGTGCAGATATCTCTTTGAGATAGTGATTTCATTTCCTTCAGAAGTGAAATTGCAGGATCATATGGTAGTTATAGTTGTAATTTTTTCAGGGATTTCCAAAGTGGCTTCACCAATTTACATTACCACCAATAGTATATGAGGGTTTTCTTTTCTCTACATCCTCACTGACACTGATTATCTCTTGTCTTTTTTATAATAGCCATTTCAACAGGTGTGAGGTAATATCTCTTGTGGTTTTGATTTGCATATCCCTGATGATTAGTGATGTTGAGCATCTTTTCATGTACCTGTTGGCCATTTCTATGTCTTCTTTGGAAAAATGTCTATTCAGATCATCTACCCATTTTTTACTCAGATCTTTTTTAGTTTTTGCTTTTGAGTTATATGAGTTCTTTATATTATTTTGGATATTAACCTCTTATCAGATAGATGATTTTCATTTTGTTGATGGTTTCCTTCGCTGAGCAGAGCTATTTAGTTTATGTAGTTCCACTTGTTTATTTTTGCTTTTCTTGCCTTTACTTTTGGTGTCAAATCCAAAAACTTACTGTCAAGATCAGTATGAAGGGCCTTACCCCCTATTATATTATTGTAGGAGCTTCATGGTTTCAGATTTTATGTCCAAGTATTTCATCCATTTTGAGTTGATTTGTGTATAGTAAGATAGGGGTCCAGTTTTCCCAACACCATTTGTTAAAGAGACCATGCTATCCTTTCCCCATTGTATATTCTTGTTCCTTTGTCATAAATTGACCATATAGGCATGGGTTTATTTCTGGGCTCTCTGTTCCATTTCACGGATCTGTGTCTGTTTCTATGACAATACCATACTATTCTGATGATTATAGAATTGTAACATAGTCTGAAATCGGTAAGTGTGATGCCTCCAACTTTGTTCTTTCTCAAGATTGTTTAGGTCTTACATAGTTCCATACAAATTTTAGGATTGTTTGTTCTTTTTGTGAAAAAATGTCATTGGAATTTTGATAGGATTGCATTAAATCTGTAGATTGCTTTGAGAAGTATTGGCATTATAACAATATTAAATCTTTCAATCTATGAGCACAGACTATCGTTCCATTTATTTGGGTCTTCAATTTCTTTCATCAATGTTTTCTGGTTTTTAGTGTACAGATCTTTACCTCCTTGGTTAAATTTATTCCTAGGTTTTTTTTTTTCTTTAATCAATTGCAAATGAGATTGTTTTTCTAATTTCTCTTCCCAACTATTGATTTGCAGAGTTTGAACCATCTTTGGATTCCTGGAATAAATCCCATTTGATTGTGGTGTGATCCTTTTAATGTTCTGTTGAATTCAGTTTGCTAATATTTTGTTGCAATGTCCTTGTATGGCTTTGGTATCAGGGTAATGCTGGCCTTGTACCATGAATTTGAAAGTGTGGTCTCCTCTTCTGTTTTTTGGAAGAGGTTGAGAAGCATTGGTATTAATTCTTCTTTAAATGTTTGGTAGATGTCACCAGTTAAGCCATGTGGTCCTGGACTTTTCTTTGTTGGGAGGTTTTTGATTACTGACTCAATCTCCTTACTCATAACTGGTCTGTTCATATTTTCTATTTCTTCATGATTCAGTCTTGGTTGGTTGTATGTTTCTAGGAATTTATCTATTTCTTCTAGGTTGTCCAATTTGTTGGCTTTTAATTTTTCATAGTAGTCTTTTATGATCTTTTGTATTTCTGTAGTATCAGTAGTAGCATCTCCTCATTAATTTCCAGTTTTACTTAGTTGAGTCCTTTTTATCTCTTGGTAAATCTAGCTAAAGGTTTGTCTGTTTGTTTATCTTTTTAAAAATCCAGTTCTTAACTTTATTAATCTTTTCTATTATCTTTTTAGTCTCTATTTCATTTCCTGATCTTTGTTATTTCTTTTCTCTTACTAACTTGGGCTTAGTGTATTCATATTTTTCTAGTTCCTTGAAATGTACATTAGGTTTTTTTTTTTTTTTGAGCTCTTTATTCTTAATGTAAGCATTCATCATTATCAACTTCCTTCTTAGAACTGCTTTTTCTGCATCACATTAGTTTTGGAAAGTTGTGTTTCCATTTTCATTTGTCTCAAAATATTTTTTATTTTTTTCTGGATTTCTTCTTTAATCCATTGGTTGTTTAGTAGCATGATGCTTAATTTCCATATTTGTGAATTTTCTAGTTTTCTTTTTGTAATTGATTTTTAGTTTCATGCCATTGTAGTCAGAAAAGATGCTTGATATGATTTCTGTCTTAAATTCATTAAGACTGTTTTTGTGGCCTATGATCTAACCTGGATAATGTTCCCTGTGCGCTTGAGAAGAATGTATATTCTGTTTCTTTTGGATGAAATGCTTTACAAGTATCTGTTAAGTTCATGTGCCATAACATATCATTTAAGTGTTTTCTTGCTGATTTTTCTGTCTGAATGATCTTACTGTTAAAAGTTAGATATTTAAGTCTGCTAGGATTATTGTATTGCTGTTTATTTCTCCCTTTAGTTCTGTTAATATTTGAAGACAGATTTATTGAATAAATGGTTGAAGAGAATGAGGGAGAAGATATAGTACACTCAAAATTTTTGTGGAAAGCCAATACAAGGACAAGAAATAGGGAAAAAACGTGAGGATGTTGAAAAGTAGGATCTGTGTTTCAATTGACTGACTTGGAAAATAACCAATAAATACCTAGTGGTCATTTTCAGAATTGAAAGAAGACTCTAGAGTCAGGCAGGTTTTATATTTAATTCCACGTGAATTTACCTTAAACAACTTACCTTGTAAGCCTTAGAGATTCACCTGTAAAATGTAAACAGTAAACTCCTTGCAGAGGTAACCGTAAGAAATATTATGTAAAGCACCTAATGGTATGTTTCATTCCAGAGCAGGAGCTCTAAACTAGTAGATTCTATTCTCTCTTGGAGTAATTGTCTTAATAGGTAAAACAAATTGTTATATACACTAATCCCAATTTCTTCAATCCCCCACCCCCTCAGCAATGTGGAGTGGCCTCTTTACTCACTTAACAGAATCTTGGAATAACTTCAAGGGCCTAGATCCAAATTATACAACATGGATGGATATCATGGAGAAGCATGGCTACCGAACACAAAAATTTGGAAAACTGGACTATACTTCAGGACATCATTCCATTAGGTAAAGAATAAAACAAAAATAATCCTAATAGGTTCATTCCTCTCTCCTATAGCATATGCATGAACTCTTTTTGACTTTTATTTTTATTTCTCCACAAAGGTAAATCTCTTAATCCCTCAATTGGGTTAATTTGGCTAAAACTTTAGCTTTTTTTAATCTTCCTAAAATATTAAGATTGATAATATGCTAGTATTTTGTTATTTAAAACATTAAAGGTTTATAAAAGTATCTATAAAATTGTTTAGCCCATGATTTATTTTTATTGAGTTTCTGTTTTATAATAGCTACTTGATTAGTCACTTTACGATCTGTTTTAAAGACCATAATCTTCTTGCTACTTGCTTTTATCAGCTCTTTCCAACATAAATCTATTGTAAGTTTCTTTTTCTTCATTTTACAAAGTCCTCAAAAGCCAGGTGGATAACAGCAGAGATCTAGAATCAGACTGACTACTTCCGAATCCTAGTTTCACTATTAACTACTAATCTGTTGTAGTATAATCTTTGGAACATTTTCTAAGCTAATGAACTTTAATTTCTTTGTTGTAAGGATAAAATGAAATAATATATGCAGAAAAGAGCTAACACAGCAGGTCTGAGACTTCTGTCCTTAGAAAGACCTGTGCTGGGGGTTGGCCTTTGCCTGATCTGGGAACTTGAATTTCAGGAGTGTTCCCTATATTCTCTAATTGGTACAATGACTTACTACATACCTATAGTATTTTGTATAACATGCTTTATGTTGAACACCTGCTTTCACTCTGGGACTCTGTAATTTTGGTATGTGCTAGGCAGAGGGTATCTAAATAATCAGCACCCAACAACTTGGGTACTGAGTCTCTAATGAGCTTCCCTGGTAGACAGCACTTCACATGTATTGTCACAGGTAGATGCTGGATGAATTACGTGTTCCCTTTGTGATACCACTTGAAAACTCGTACCTGGTTTCCTGTGGACTTACCCTAAGCATCTTTTCTCCTGTTTTGCTTTGTGTCTTCTCACTATAATAAGTCATAGCCATAAATACAACTATTGCTGAGCCCCCAGTGTCATCCTAGCAAACTCGAATGTGATCTTGGGGTCTCCCAACACTTGTAACTCCTGACACAAATTTATATTAAGACCTTAGAGCACTACCTCTTGCCTAATGGGTGCTAATTGAAGGTTATGATATTGATAGTAGTGATGAGGATAATACTAATGATTATATAAGAACCAGAGAAATAAATTTAATAAAAATAATGGTGAGTGTGGTGAGATGAATAGTGTTCACCAAAACTTCCTGTCCACCTGGAACTTCAGAATGTGACCTTATTTGGAAATAGATCCTATTTGCAGATGTAACTGGTTAAGGATTGTAGGTGAAATCATCCTGGATTAACACTAAATCCAATGACTAATGTCCTTATTATAAGAGGAAAGGACACTGACACAGGGAAGGCAATGTAAAGACAGAGACAGAGATGAGAGTGATCACAGCTACAAGCCAAAAATTGCCAAAGGTTGCCAGGAGTTACCAGAAGCTAGGAAAAAGCAAAGAAGAATTCTTCCTAGAGCCTTTCAAGGGAACATGGCCATGATGATACCTTGATTTCAGATTTCTAGCCTCAAGAACTGTGAGAAAATAAATTTCTGTTGTTTTAAGCCATCCAGTTTGTCGTAATTTGGTATAGCAACTCTAGAAATGAATATAATGAGTTTTGGGTAAACACATACTAAAATAATCCAGAAAAATCTGAATAGAGCAGGCCTTCGACTAATGTCCTTTTGTTCAACATCATTTCATTATAATGTTGTTGAGAGGCCCTAAGAACATAACACTTGTTTGTATAAATTAGCCTGGGTAAAATTGGTTTTGTTATATATCATTTCACTTAAAGTCACAGAAACAATCAAGGACATTAAGTGAGGACATACTATATTAATCCTGCTCTTCTAGTTAATGTTAAATTTCTTTTCTGTCTTCTAAAATCTAAACGATATCAATACTGGAAACCTTGAAGTAATGCTGACGTCTCTTGCCTACCTCCATCTTCTTATCATCACCAAATATTGTCAGCTCTACTTCTACAGTATTTCTCCAGTTTGTTCACTTCTTATCATCTCCACCAAGCTACATTATTTCTTGACTAAACAACTGAAATGGCCTTCTAACATCTTTTCTTCTATCTGGCTCATTTTCTATAGGCAGCCAGCATGATCTTTTAAAAACATACATCTGATTGAATGACTTACCTGCTCAAAGTCTTTCAGTGGTTTTTCTCTGCAGATAGGCTAAAATCCCAAATCCACACATTGTTTATAAGAGCCTGCATAATCTAGCCTCTGCCTACCTCCAGTCTCATTTCATAGCACTCTCTCTCTTCCTCAGTTTGCACCTGGTCTTTCTTTAATTTCTTTAACATGCTTTTTACCACCTCTGGACCATTGAACAAGCTAGTCCTTCTGTGCAAATGCTCTTTCCCTACTCTACCCCACTGACATAGCAGAAGGAAGGGGCGGGAGGGGAGGGAGGTGTGATGGCAGGAGCACAGGCTTTGACTCCGTTGGAACAGTTAGACGCCCAGCCTCCCTGTTTACCATCCTTATGATCTTGGGCAAGTTACGTGACTTCTCCAAGTGTCAGTTTTCCTTATCTGTAACTGGAATTAATAATACACACCTCACTGGATGACTGTCATTTTTAAATGGGTTACTATAAAAGATATAAAAGAATTAGATGAAATGATATAAAATATTTAACAATGCCTGGTACAAAGTAAGCATTTAATCAAAGGAAAAGATTATTATTGTTAAAAAAAATGGCTTAACCAGGAATGTAGTTGAATAATTACATAATTTTTTTATTATTCTGAAGTTCATTCATTGCTAATTATTTCATGGAGTTTCATAAATTTCTCTCTAAAATCCTCCTTTTTAGAAGGTAAGGCTAACATGAAGTAAAACACAACTATTCATATTGCCCTACTTGAATTTTTTTTCTTTATTTCCTCAGTCAATCCAATAATAAAAAGAATCTGAGGTTGAATGTCATGCACTCCCTGTATTTATGATTCTATATGTGGAATGATTAAAATATGACCTGAATTTTATTCCTCAGTGTGATAATGATTCATGAAGGGCAAGGACCCTGTCTTTCTCATTGCTTTGTTCCTATTGCTAGTAGTACCAGTGCATTGTAGGCACACAATTAAATGTCTGTTGAATGAATGAATGAATGTAATAAAAAGTTATATTGTCTACCTATAGCTTATTATTTGATAAACATCACTATTCTATTTAACCCAGAGTCATAGCATTTGTTCATTTATAAGTATTTTGTATATATCCTCAACTAAAAGAGCATATCCTGTTTTTCAATTTTTAATGTTTTAAATATCCTTAATTTTCAAAAGTTCTTTCTCATGTGGAATTCTAAAACTGGTAAAAGGAAAATGTTAATATTTCAAAGGTCAAAGATGGTTTTCAAAGATGCTACACTTGTAGCATATTTTCATTTACTCACCAGAGCTTAGGAAATTGAAATAAGCTATCAAGACTATTTCTGTGGGTGCTGTATGTCCAAGTTTAAAAATAGATCTCAGATGAAAATGAGATCTCTTCATATCAAACTTCATAAGTAGGGGCATTCAGTGTTTTTGATAGAGTGACTCTCAAAATCAAAATTCAGGTTTTTATAACTCTTGGTACATTTACCACTGAAATTGGCTATTTTTGATCCTTCTTATATTTTCAGCCAGAAATACAAGATTTTTTAGTTTCTTACTACAATACTCCATCTTTCCTTTTTAGGCATCAAGGGGTGATGCTTTCTTCTTATACCAGTTTAGGAATACCAGTTCAATGTGTTCCTTACCATGTCTAATTTACTAGACCATGCTGGGAACTCTAGGGGTGCACACTTGCTTCTTCCAGACAATTGCTAAACAAGTATTGGAGGTACTACTCATTAAGATGCCACATATTGACTAGAAGACCTCGGGCAAGTTATTTACCTTCTTACTATCCCAGTTTCCTCAAATGAGCTAACACTAATGACTTTAAATGTTTTTTTCTTTCTGAAATTCTGTGACCTCAGTGGAGTACACTTAAGAGGTTTATAAAGTTCTGATATTCATTTGCCTCTCTCATATTACATGTATTGTGTTTATAGTAGGTGATTAGGTTCAAATTTGCTATATCGTCATAACACTTGAAAGGAAGCATTTGTATTTAATCCACAGGGTGTTTTGATCATTTTTGCTATCAGGTAAAACTGTTTTGCCAATATATTCCCAATATCTAAAACAGTGCTTCCCACCTGAGGGCAGTTTTCACCCCAGAAGACATGTGACGATGTCTGGAGGCATTTGTGGTTGACACTACTACAGTGCTGCTGGCATCTAGAGGACAGAGGCCACCGTTGCTGCTAAAGAGTGTGTGATGCACAGAATAGCTCCCAACCCCCCTCAAAGCATTTTCAAGCTCAGAGTCGACAGTGCAGAAGGTGATAAACCATGATCTGAAACTAAGTATTTTATACTCATTAGAATGGACTTAGAAATATCATACTTACTATCATACTTGCTTTTTAAATCTTACATTTTTTTCCATATTCTAAGGGATCAGATCCACATAAATATGTCAATTTTTTTAGAATTAAGAAAACCAAAGAAAATGTCAATTCGGAACTGTGTAAAGTTAGAAGGTAATTGATTTCACATGGACCAGGTTTCCAAGATCAATACAATTTAATAAAGAATTTGAATATTAAGCCATATTCTTTAAAGTGTTAATACTAAAAGATGATCTTTAAGTAAATTACAAAAGTAAAATCAGATGTATGCAATACCCATTCAGCAAATATTTATTGAGCCACCTATTATGTACCATGCACTCTTTTTACGTGATGGGAATACAGTAGTGATCAAAACACAATCTCTAACCTCATGGAATTTCCATTCAGTGGCATCAGAAGAGAATTTAAACAAGCTGCTGTCTTATCTTTCCTGGAAAAAAGTTTAAAGCCTAAAGTCCAATTCTTTATTTCATCTTATCATCATTGTAATTATATATGTTCTCAATTCACATAGTTTGTTTTTCTGACACCAATTCACAATAGGCAATTTTTCATCCTGTGAACAAATGAAAAAGAAATGGCCTACTTCCAAAATGAGAGAATTGCTGTGGAACAAACTCTTAAGCTTGAGCCTCTCGGCAAACAGTAAAGGGAAGCAAATCATAGGCTGCTAACACCACTCGCCTATCCCGTCAGGCCAGCAGACCAGCATCACAAGCTTTCTAAATAGAACCACAGTGACCAAGAGGAGAGTAGGGGAACTCAAGAATAGCGACCATAGAGGCCTCTCTCAGTCCCTCTGAATTCTGCAGCCTAATAATAAAGTCTGTGTTTACCTAACCATGTCTACTATGATTTTATAATCTAAGATCATATATACTTTTAGGTCAGTTTTCTCCATACTGAGGATGTTTTTATTTTATTCTTTCCTTATAATGGAGAAAGACACCCATTCTTTTGGTCATTTTACAAGCTTTTTTAGAACCCCGACCACCATCCACTCATACACACATCTTATTATCTTTATTGATATTCAGTATCTAGAACAGCGTGCATAATTCTATGTACATTCTCAGCATGATATTTTAAAATAGTGGAGAGCCTGCTGTTGGTTTTGCTTTGTTTTGTTATTCCAGATCCCTCACTTCTGATGACTAGTAAATTCTTGGCTGAAGCTGCCTGTGGGGCTATGTTCAGACTGCTGTCTGCCATAACTCCTACATCAGTTTCTTTGTAACATGAGTGATAGCTCTGGCCCTACTAACCCATTCCAATTCTTGGATTTTTTTCCCATTTAATTACTAAAGTTTAATGTATTGTGTTTAGCTGCCCATAATGAAGTTTATCTCCTATTTTTGCCAGTGTTAATCATTTGAAGATTTGGAAGTTAATCTACTTGAGAAGAGACTGAAACTATCTAATGTGGAGATTTAACTTTTTCAATTTAATTAACTTTAGCATTAGCTAGATATGACCTAACTAGAGAGACTTCTGGTTTAAAAGGAAAGGTGAAAAAAAAAAAAAAAAAAAAAGTCTAGAGAACTACAGTAGAGGGCAAAATACAAGTTCTGTTAAAGGAGGAAGCAATCACATCCAGGTGCACAATTTTTCACATTTTAATATCCCTAAAATTGCAACTCATGTTACATTGGATGATTATAAAATTCTCTACTATGTAGGCAACATTTTTTTCTTAATAGTATACATTTTTTAAAGTACATTTTACATTAATAGCATTTTAGATTTAATGAACTCTCAGACAAGTAGAACATCACTAGGCTTAAATGGAGGACAGGAAAGAGAAACTTCTGAACAAAGGCATCCAAGTAGAAGGCTTTGAAGATTATATGAGGAGGACTTGAAGAACAGACTGAGGCATCTGGCAGAAAATACTTGTAGGTTTCATCAGACAAACTGAATTGGATAATCTCCATAAAGTAATTGTTCTCTAAAAAACTAATAATTAACTTCGAATGATTCTGTTTATTCTTCTTTTTGTTCTTGAACATATTTTTGGCCTGATTGTTTTCGATGAGTTTTTGATAATTCATGTAATTTCCTGATTGGTCTTAATCTGTCATCCCTTAAAAGTTTCCCCATTTTCCTTTAAGTAATCTTTCTATACTTTCAGTTGTCTCTTTTATTGACTACATTATATCGCAGTTAGCCCTGAGAATCTGGCTTTCAGCACCTCATTTTCCAGTATGAGGCTAGAATACAAAATTGCAAAAGCGAGGCACTTACTATTTAAGGAATATATGATAATTTTTAGACTTGATCTACAATTTCTAAAGAAGAATGTTAAAATGTCCAAAAGTACATAGGTAAGTTAGCATTCGTGATATTAAAAATAAATTAACAACCATAATATCACCATATATCCCAAGTTTGATTAAAGGAAGACCAGAATGTATTAAAAAGAAAAAAATTAAAGTGTAAGAAGTATTTCTTGAGCAGATGAGGTAATTAAAAATTGATGTCTGTCAGCAGAGAAAGAACAAAGCTCATTATTAACAGGCAGGAGGTTTCCAAAAAAGTTGAGACAAAAAGTATGAGGGCAAATAATGTTATAACCCAGAATAACAGCTTATTTTCATACTGAGACTCCTTAGTCATTTAATTCAAGAAAATGTTTAAAGTAGTACTATGTGAGGAAGCAAGGGACAGTGCTATCCCAAATGGTTAAGTGTGTGTGTGTGTGTGTGTGTGTGTGTGTGTGTGTGTGAGAGAGAGAGAGAGAGAGAGAGAGAGAGAGAGAGAGAGAGAGAGATCTCCCCACAGAACACTTTAAGTCTGAGATAGTTAATTATCTTAGGAATCTTAGGAAGATGAAGGTGTAAGTCTAGCTCCTCAATTTTAATGTGTGACTTTTTTTTCAGATGAGATTGTTACTATATAAATTAATCCTATGCTACCTGTGGACTGACTGACTAATGCTATAGCAGAATTTAGTACACTTACAGAGAAAACCTACACAGCAATGGCACATATACACATTTATGCAATAATTAGTTGATAATGCGTTAGGTAGTTTTATTTTTCATTTATAGTAAAAGAAAATTTTTGTTGCTAAAAAGAAACTAATCAAACTGTTGATTATTGGATTGATTATTGGATATGCATTTAGCCATTACCTTGTTTTCGGGAATTGATCCAAGGTAGAATAATTCTTTTCATGGCCTACTATGGAAACTATTTTGATTATTCTGTCTAAAAATTGAGGGTTTTTTTTCTGAGTAAAAGAGTTCTTACACTGTTATGTATAGCAGTGCATCTCAAGCTTTAATGTGCATACAAATCACCTGGATATCCTGTTAAACAACCTTTCTCGTTCTGATTCAGTGGGTCTGGGATGGGGCCTGAGGCTGTGAATTTGTAACAAGCTCCCAAGTGATGCTGATGCTGCTGGTCCATGGACCACTCTTGGGAGTAGTAAGGATATAAAGAACTGGACCTCAGTTCAGTACTTCCTCAGGAAGAAGTAGGGCAAAGTATGACCAATTGTGAATGCCTTCATCAGAAACATGTGGTTATTTTGTGTGTTCCTCCAAGAAAAGAAGCCAGTATTAGATTTCTACAAAGAGTTGAAGTAGATCTTGGACTACTTAGGAGGAGCACTTAGTATATATAGACAAAATGGCACTTTGAAGCATTTTTAGGTTTATAGAGAACAGTCTCTTGAAGGTATACTCCATGTTTGAGCTCCCACCTGAGGCAAAATTAGCGTGGTCTCCTCCACTGTACACTCATGAAAGAATGAGAGTGAAAAAGGCAAATAACATATTATTATTGTGATAATAGGTTTGACCTTTTGGACCCACTGAAAGCTTCCCAGCACTTCACAGAAGTTCCTGGGCCACACTTTGAGAAATGCTGGCATATAGGAAACTACACATTGTCTGTTCATGCCCACTGCAAGTAACAGGGTAAATTTATGAGAGGAGCCAATGAAACATTAAGTATCTAAATCACAAATAGTTGGGATTCCTCCCTATTAACATAAGCCCTTTTTAATTTCTTGATTGAAACCATACTCTTGATAGTCCAGACAAAGTACATAAAAATGGAATGGAAAGAAATTTGTTCAAAATACCCACACCATCCAAGTAATTAGAAAGTTTACATTTGGAAGAGGTTATACTGATTAATGGTGGGGTGGGGTGCAGAGAAAGACAGCACTTAGAACAAAAAGACAAAGAAGTAGATCTAAGCATGGAGCCAAAAGACTGTTTCTTGGTGTGACAGCTTGACCTGTTTAAAAGGGATTAGAGACATTGCTTGTTCAGTAAAGAGAATTATAATTTTTATATTACAAGTTATCTTTGTTACAGATATTTATAATAGATTATGAAGTTGTATATTCATTTTCTTTCTCTGTTTTCCTATTTGTGTTACTGGCCAGAAGGAATCTTAGACTGGGAAAACGGACTCTCTGAGCTGAGAATTACCACTCATGTATCGGCCCAGTGCTGACACTGCATCTGTTCCTGTGCCCGTGCTTAACAAGAACCCAGGAGGCCTGGGATGGCCCAGGAGTAGTGAGGCTAGAACAGAGAGTCAACATCAAATATAATTATTAGTATTTCTTGAACATCTAAAGCATGCTAAGTGATTTTAAGTTATAGAGAATAAATTTGTACTTTATACCTGGCGCAATGGCCTTATAATGGGTCAACTAATCAATCAAAGTGTTACCTCTTAAATAGCTATCTACTCAAGATCCTTGGGAGAGCCAGAAAAGAGGAAAAATTGACAATTATGAGAGAGCAACCTTTATCTTCAACCTTAATCTTGCCCCTGCTGCCCAGTAATGCTGAAATCATTTGTTTTATCATGCCAAAGACACATATAACCATGAATACGCAAAAGAGGATGCCACTAAGAGAGGAGGGTAAATCACATGTTATTTAGTAAGAGGGCAAAAATAAAGCTAAAGTTGAAATGAGCCATAATGATAACAGTAGGTCAAAATTAACCTGATTTGAGCCTTTTTACTCTTAAAGATTTAAAAGCAATCTCAGGAACACAGGGTTAAAAACAAACAAACAAACAAACAAACAAAAACATAGGTAAAGGGACATAATCTTACCAGAAGGATTAAATGGAATCACACTTATTCATTGCTGTGACAAAAGATACAGTAATCTGGGTGTGACACAGCCATCTTTCAAGGCTAGAAGACCTTTTCTTGAGATGTTCTACTAGACTCACTCATTACCACATCATAGTATCAACTAAGCACAATCAGTACAATATCTACAGTTAATCCAAAACCAGGTAAATGTTCTGATCACCAGTTAAGATTCTGCACCCAATTCCAATGTGTGTGTTGAGCGTGGAATAATTTTCCACAAACCAACAAACAATTCAACTAAATTCTCGGAGATAGCATCAGATTCCACAGGTTAAGGGCTCGGTCCTACAAAACTGTCCCCTCCCCTCCACTTCAGACACCAGCTGCAAGTCCAGTTGTCACCTGTGCTTCTGACTGCCTGGCTATAAATCAGAGCTTCCCATTACCCCTCCCTTGTGTTCTATTAATTTGCTAGAGCAACTCACAGAACTCAGAGAGACATTTTACTTACTAGATCACTGGTTTATTATAAATATATATATATATATAAATAACCTGAGAACAGCCAGATGAAGGAGATGTAAAGGGCAATGTATGGTGAAAAGGCAAGGCGCTTCCATCCCCTTTTCCCTCCCCAGAAGCCAGGGGGTGGGACTAAAAGCTTCAACCCTCCAATCGCATGCTTAGTTCTCCCCTGCAACCAGCCCCATCCTTAGTTGTGGTCAAAAAGTAACCTCATTAAGTTACAAAAGGCACTTTTGTTGCTCTCATCATTTAGGAAATTCCAAGGATTTTAGGAGTTGTGCCAGAAAGGGGACAAAGATCAAATACATATTTCTTACCATAATCATAATACCATACCTGGCAACTAGTTAGGTTATATTACAAGTTTACTTGTAATTTACTTGCTTCCTGTAATAATTTCTTAGCCGTATTTTCCCATGTAACACTCCTTGGTTGAAAAGAAAGCACTTTGGTTCCTCAACACCTGTATGAATCTCAGTGTCCTATTTCTTTTTAACATCCTTGAGCTCCAGCACAAGTACTGCTGGTATAATAAACCCCTAACATTCCACTCCTCTGCAATAACTCTAATAATGGTCACATATAGTGAAGGTTCAATAATGATTTAAGCAAAAGACTGAGAAACTAATGTTATATTTTCATGTTTTGGTAGTTATGATAAATTTTATAAAACATTGTTTTAAGGCTTTCTGTGTACTAGATGGAATCAATTAGAACCTGTTAGATGTAATTCCACTGAAATTCTGGTTTTCAATATATTTATCAAAATATATTGAATACTTAATATGAAAAATTATATGTTTATTATAACTGCTTAAATTTCTTTACCTGCTTTCAAAGGCAGATAAAAGTTTTATATTAGCTCCTCTATGGATTATCAAGTCATTTTTTGTGGTTTGAAATTTTACTTAAATGGAATATTATGTTTTCATATAAAATAGTCTTTGTTTCTACATTGGAATCTGAATTTTTAAAACTCTTTTCTTAATTGATAGGGTACTACAGAGGTGCTTGCCTCAACCGAAACTTATAAAAACAAGCTTCTTAGAAACGTCCAGGACTGCTTCCTAAACAGTTATGCCAACTAAATTACACATTGATCGAGAAAAAGTAGTAGTAAGTACTGCTGCTTAACTTATCAAGTAGTCAGATAATAGACTAAAGATTAAGAGAAATTGAATTGATTGAATCATAATACTTTTAAATGAGCTAATAAAAATATATCTAGTTTATAATGACTAAGGAATTTGCATCACTATTAACTTAGATAGCTTAGATCATGGTTAAAATTGTTCTTACAAAGAGAAAAACATATAGCTAGAAAAAGTTTACAACACGAAACTTTAGAAACACATGATGTACACATTGGAGGTAGGATTTTTAAAATACAAAGATTTAGTGGGAGGGGAAAATTATAGTAGCTTTAGTTAGAAATACTACCTTCTTTTAACAGAAAAAAAAAAGAAATGCCAGAAAATTCAGAAATACTAGGAATCCAAAACATCTTTTATTTTACTAAAATTCTTATTTTAAGAAAAAGTACCTGTTCTAAATATTCTTAGTTTTAAAGAACACATAGGTGATTTTATTCTTGTTATTTTTTTTTCCTGGCTTTTTAATTTACAATTCTCAATAACTCTCTTAATGAGATCGAGTATAATTAGTCTGAACATTTACATGACTGAATCTAAAAACTGTTTTCCATACTATTTTCTTGTTTATGTTTAGTTTTTAGAACTTTTTAAATACCTTACAGTATATTGTTTTCTTTCCCCGTCAGCAACCGTGTGGAAGCATGGACAAGAGATGTTGCTTTTTTACTCAGACAAGAAGGCAGGCCTGTGGTTAATCTTAACCCTAAAAAGACTAAAATAAGAGTAATGGAAGAAGACTGGGAGAATACAGACAGAGCAGTAAATTGGTTAAGAAAGGAAGGAATTAATTACAGTCAACCATTTGTTCTGTATTTGGGATTAAATCTACCACACCCTTATCGCCATTCGCCGTCTTCCTCTTCAGGAGAAAATTTTGGATCTTCAACATTTCACACATCTCCTTATTGGCTTAAAAAAGTAAGTACACTATGTGTGCTCAAAAGTAGAAGATTATGTCTGTATGTTATTGGTATTTATCCATTGTTTCTTTTATTAAAGAAAATTTTGAAAATTGTATATTCTCATTAAATCAAATTTAACAACACCCAGTTGGAGGAAAGGACTATTACCACTTTGTTTTTTCTCTCCTTTTTAGGTGTCTTATGATGCAATCAAAGTCCCAAAGTGGTCACCTCTGTCAGAAATGCACCCTATAGATTATTACTCTTCCTATACAAAAAACTGCACTGGAAAGTTTACAGAAAAAGAAATTAAGAATATTAGAGCATTTTATTATGCTATGTGTGCTGAGACAGATGCCATGCTTGGTAAGTGGTATAATTAATAAGCATTTACATGAAGAAAAAGTGTAATATTTTTCCAGTAAACTGTTATCATGTTGGTTGGTGACTTGTATAAACATCCTCAGATAATTTCTTACAACAGTTGTATAGATTCTTCAGATTTAGGATTGTAAGACTCTTGATACATATAAAAAATTTAATAATTTCCATTTTTAATAGAATAAAAGCCTTTTCTATCTTAATTATTCATAAGTTAATAAATGCTTCAGTTTGTTCACACATAAAAAAGGGTTGTAGAGGCTTGAAACATAAAGAAAGGGTCATCTGCTTGAAACAAAACCTTTTACCAGCTTTAACCAGTAGTCAGTACAGGCATACCTCTTCTTATTGCACTACACAGATGTGTTTTTTACAAATTCAAGACAAGACCTTCCACCAGCAAAAAGATTACCACTCGCTTTATTACGATACTCACTTGACTGCGGTAGTCTGGAACCAAACCCACAACATCTTTGAGCTCTGCCTCACAGGTACATATGTGACAGGTAATTGTAAAGCAGCTTAGGTTCTAGGAGATGAGACAGTTTATTTGTAGAATCTTTGCGTTCTCCCAGACTTGTAATAACTGCAAAACAAATCCATTTTCCCGAGGCCTGTTAGAGCAAGACTTAACTAAAGGTGGAGTCAGTTTCCCCATGTATATTCTGGTCCAGAATCATATGGAATTTCCTTCTCTAATTCAGTTCAAAACCAAACCTGTCTTCATAAGATGATTGTCAAGAATGTGTTTTGCCTACTACTTGCATGTAGAGTTATGACAATTTCCACTTCAGATGTGGAGAAAACCTGGTTTAAAAAAATATCCATTTTTATAACAATTTCTTTTTATAAATCACCATATCATTTATTTTGCTGCACTTTGGAATGGAGCATAATGCATAAGTGAAGTGTAGGTAGCACCTCTTCTGACTAGCTACAAAGTAACCTCAGGATGCAACAAGTGAATGATTATTTCTTAAAGCATTCATTGGGCCTCCCAACAAACATAGAAAAGTATGAAAACAATGCAAAACAGCCATAGGGATAAATTATTTATAATGTAACCAGTATCATATATATTAGATGAGTCTTAAGGACTTTCCAACTACTCAATCTTAAATACAAATAAGATTTCAAGTTTCTTGAATCCTAAACCCACACAAATGTTGAATTGTATTTATATATTTCCTGATTTTTGTGATATTCACCCATTTGCACCCTGGAAATCTCTTGAAAGTTTGCAGCTGTCCATTCATATCTATTAAAGTGAAATAGTATATAATATTGCTTCAGGGGGTGTGGGAATACTACTCTTGAAGTCTCTTCAGGAAAAAAAAATGCAGCAGGTCACTTCAGGTTTCAAAATTTGTGAAATATATTGTATCCTTGTTGTTAAATCTATAGCTGGTCTTGTCACCAAATAATATCTATTACTGTTCACTGTGTTTGCTCAACAGTTAGTACCTTCTAGCTATCAGGCACTATTTGGGCAGTGGTAAAAGTAAGTTGAATACTATCAAGAAATCATACATTAATTAAAAACACTCTCAGCATTAATTCACCTCAGCACCTTTATATTCACTCTTCCCTCTGCCTGGGACGCACTTCCCTTTGCTTTTTACATGGCTGGCTATTGTCAGTCTTTAGCTCTCGACTCAAATATCACTTCCCCAGAGATGACTTCCTAACAACTCTAAGTTGATATACCATCCCCATCATCATACTCTATATCTTGTTTGTTTATATAATAATCTTTAATTATTTTGTCTATTTACTTGTTTACTGTGCATTCATTTCCCTAGAAGAATAGAGCTTCATGAGGGCAGGAACATCCAGTCTTATTCAGCATTTCATCCTAGCTGCCTAGCTTTGCTTCCATACCGCCTGCCACAGAGCAAGAACTCAGTAAACATTTATTGAATGACTGTAAACACCAGCAATTATAATACAATGTTCTAAGTACAGTAGTAAACAGATGATAGGGGTGTTGGAGGACGGGGTGATTCACTGTATCTGGAAGAGCAGGGAATACTTCACCAGGGAGGAGATGCTTAGCTAAGTCACAAAGGAAGAATGGCACTTTCCCAAGTAGATGGTGGGAGAAAGGACATTTGACACAGAAGGCAGAGTATGCAAAGAGGCAAGAAAGTCTAAACTAGTAAGTTGTTTAGGATTGTGAAAGTTAAAGGTCTAGGGGGAAGCTGAGCTTTGAGAGTGGACAGGGGTTTTGTATGTTATGCTAAAGAATTGAAGATGAGAAACTCTGAAAAAGGTTTAAGCTGGGGTGTGACATGATCAGATATTTTAGAATGAGATCCATCCAAATGGTACAAGGGATACTGTGTAAGGGAAAGAGGAGAGGAGGCAAGAAGACCAATTAGGAAGCAATTACAGTCATCCAGTCGAAAGATCCTGATGGTCTGAACTCCATAAATTACTCGACAGAGCAGTGGGTCTCAGTTCTGACTGGACTCTGACTCCGTGTGTGTATGTGTGTGTGTGTGTGGTTGTGTTTTTGTTTTAATAATACAGACTCCCGTATCCCAGATTCAAGAACTGCCAAAAGAGAGATGACTCCTCTCTAAACTATATCTTACTATGATTCTCTGAATTACAATGAGGACATGTCAGTACACTCGGAAACAGGGACCAATCGGAAGAATTGTACTGTTTAGTTATTCCCTGTTCAAGAATTTGCTAAACCATATTTATATTCTGTCTGTATTGCTTCCAGCCCTTGTGCAAATGTGGGATTTCCATAATCCTCAGCTAGCTTCCTAGGCATGATCTGGCAATTGGGATTTGGAAGAAAGGGCAGCAGGAAGAGTTCTGACCCCTTTTATCACCTCCCATTGAGAAGAAATTGTGGGTCAATGTCATATGAATCTTTTCATCATCTGAGACATATACAGTGTTAACACCCAGACCTGTCTTCCTCTTTTCATTCAGGTCACTAAAGGGAAATTTCTTACCTGCTGCCCCACTTCCCCCCCCATTCTCTGATAGAATCACAGAAAACAAGCCAGCATGATCTCCAAATAAACTGTCCTATAAGTACTATCTTCTTCCTCACTAGTCTGTCAACTGAGGAACGGTCACAAGAAACTTAGTATAGCTTACTTAAGAACAGTAGATAATCACATATTAAGAAGCATCTTGACAAACTCTTATAGTGTGGAGTTGTTATAAACTTACTGTGATAGAATAAAACATGCACTAAAAGCTAATTAATATTTATCTTGATCTACATTGTAGGTGAAATTATTTTGGCTCTTCGCCAATTAGATCTTCTTCAGAAAACTATTGTCATATACACCTCAGACCATGGAGAGCTAGCCATGGAACATCGTCAGTTTTATAAAAATGAGTATGTACGAAGCTAGTGCCCATGTTCCACTCTTGATAATGGGACCAGGAATTAAGGCCAACATACAAGTATCAAATTTGGTTTCTCTTGTGGATATTTACCCTACTATGCTTGGTAAGTAATGAAATTTTGTAAATAGTTATTTGTAATAATAATGGAGAATGAATAAGCAAAGCAGTCAGAGGCCCTGCTGACGTGTTTGTAACCTTGAGCAATTCATTTAACTGTGAGTCAAATATATATGAAAATGAGGATAATATTCCTCAGGTTCCTTTGGCCTTCACTTACTCATTTTTCCTTCAAAAGATTCACAGTCAGGATATGACTATAGAGTAAGCCACATAAGATATTCAAGTTCATAACTTTATATTATGATTTGTATATGATTTGATTCTCTACTGTAACTTCCCTTCTCAAGTATTTCATCCACTTCGAAACTTCTAACTTTTTATAGTTTTGGAAAAGTCATTTGATCTGATGCTATGAATATATTTTTCCTGAGAATCTTTAAATTGTTCTGTTACTATTTGCTTTACCAGCTTCTTAATGTCTATAAGCATAACCATAGGTCTGGAACAGCAACATTGGATAGTGGTATTTAGCAGTTTTTTACTAAAATAACATCATCAGATTCAGAGGGAATAATATAGCACTGTTAGTTTCAATCTAATAAAGCAGATACTTTAAATTTAATAACATTTAATTATAATTCTATTGTTCTAAGATGCTATCAATTGCAAAAAGTACCATCAATTTATAAATAGTTTTGGTGAAAGAAAATATGTGTTGGAAAATCAGAAATAAGAGAGTTCTTTTTATCTCCTTACTTCTGCTACAGTCTCCTTCATTTAACTAAAGACTATTCCAGGGTCTTAAATTGTTTTACAGTTAATTTATATCAATGTCTTTTCCTTTTTGCTTTTGTTTCACATAACTTCTTCTATATTTGAACACACTTCTTGTTGTTCTTTTGCCTGATGTATATTTTTAATCTCCTCAGCTTCTCAGTCATCATTTGCTATGTGTCTCCATGATCCCAAAGCAGTTTTCACACTTAGCCATATCTCTGCCACTTTCTGGCTCCTTCAAGTTTTAGCCAATCCCTATTATTTTTTCTCATTTCTGTTTTTATAAGAAATGTGTATGTAATTATGTGTATTTGTAAGTATCTCTCATTATCATCTTTATAATGTAATGACTATATGCTTATTTATTTGGCATTTCTTTACAGCTTCCTCCCCGAGTTTTTCCTCATGTGGAACTCTCCCACCCCCCCATTTGCAATGAAAACTCTCCTCAGGATTATCGTATTTGCTTAACTTTTTAGCCATGTTCTGTTTTCTTGAGGTACAGTGAACAGAACTGCAAAAGAATTAAAAGGTTAGGGTGATTACTTCTTAGTTTTTCCTCAATATATTTCATAGTGATAGTTGGCATTTTGTTTGTCTTTTTGACTCCAGCAGCTAAATAATTCAGTCACCTTCAGGAGCTGTCTACACTACATCCTAGTCTGTTCCGAGTCATCCTATCACCTTATATGTTAGTTGATTAAGAGGCATTGGGGTGACCTTGGTTATTAATAATTATATAGGTTTCAAGTGTACAATTTTATAAACATCATCTGTATATTGCATTATGAGTTCACCACCCAAAGTCATATCTCCTTCTGTCATCATATATTTGACCCTCTTTACCCTTTTCTACCTTCCCTCCATCCCCGTTTCTCTCTGGTAACCACTAAATTGTTGCCTGTGTCTATGAGTTTTGTTTATCTTTGTTTGCTGCTTTCAGTTTTATATCCCACATATCAGTAAAATCATACAGTTCTCAACTTTTTCTGTCTGACTTATTTTGCTTAGCATGATAATCTCAAGATCCAGCCATGTCGTTGCAAGTATCAGTATTTTATCTTTTGTTATGGCGGAGTAATAAAATCAGAAATGAAAGAGAAGTTACCGATGGATACCATAGGAATACAATGATCATACAAGAATACTATGAACGACTGACTATATGCCACCAAATTAAATAATGTAGAAGAAATGGACAAGTTCTTAGAAATATATAACCTTCCTAGACTGAATCACAAAGAACTGGAAAATCTAAATAGACCGATCAGCAGTAAGGAAATTGAAGCAATCATCAAAAGCCTCAAAAATAAATATTGTTTTAAATTTGCCTATGATGCAAATTTTCTACTTTACATCTTGAGATAAAACAGTATGTATACTATTTTTTAAAATGTAACACATATCCAATTCTAAAATTCCAATTTTAGAAAATTGGATTTTTAGAAAATGACCTATAGATTTACAGAAGAATTTATCTCCATGGATATTTATTGTACTATTGTATTATATTAAATAATAAAATAGAATAAATATCTAGTAGTAATAGATTAAGTAAAAACTAATCAGTTTTATTTTAAAAGGTGAAATGATTTGTGAAAATGGCCGCTGTGTATTATTGAAAAGAAAATGTAGGTTTTAAAACTATGTGAACAGGAGTTTTTTTTGTTTGTTTATTTTGTTTTGTTTGTTTACTAATTGAGATAATGTCTATTGTCTAAATCAGCACATTTTTGATAGTAAAAAGGTACTATCAATAATTATACTGAATTAATAGGCATAAACTGAGTCTGTTGCCTTGTCGAACAGCCTTACCAGCCAACAAGGCAAAAATAATTCCGATCGTCTGTTTTATCTGATGTTTGATTCAGTCTTTTTAAAAAAATTATTATTATTGGTTAAGAATTTATCAAGTTAAAGTAAAAAGCAGAGTACAAAATTGGAAGTATGGCAGCCTACTTCCAATTATGAAATGTAAATAGAATAGCAAGGGTTATTTTGAAGATGAAAATCGCTCAGTGCTGGAAGAGTTTAAAGCTACTTTAGTAGTGATTAAATCTAACATGAGAACTGTGGGACAGTATGTTCCATTTACCTCTGCTTAATAAGTAAACATACAGATTTTGATAAAGTATCTACAAAGAACTTTTATTTTGTGATTCATCTAACCAGTTAGGAGCTTAAAATAGACACAAAACAATCTATTCTTAGAATTCTAACGGTTCTTTCTTTATTAGCTTAGCCATAACTATATTATTTTGTATGAATCCAATTTACACACAGAGAGTATGGGACTAAATTTCTTAGATCAAAACCTCAAGACAGACTTCTTCCCCTCCGTTCTATGGGCCTTAGAAACATCATATAAAAAATGGTGATTCAAAACACCTTAAATAGAAAGATATTGAATAAGAAAAACCAATTGAGATTCCTGTTTTAACAACCTATCTTACTATAGAGTGTCTTGAAATTTAAGATGCTACAATGCTTTATAAATAAAGTCTGAATTTACAGTAATTTTTAAAAGTATTTTAAAAGTGCTTTCTTATCTATAAATTGATATTTTATGATAAAGTAGGAAGCCTATACATAGTCTATTTATCTTTGTAGGTCATTTATAGTATCACATTATTTTCTAATAGCATTAAAAAACATTTTATAACTAGGAATTTTTTATACTGTTGAAGTTGATAGAATTTCAGAGATTATTCTTTAAAATTATTCCCCAAAATATTTTCTTCTCCAACAACCTAGTATCAGGATACTTTAGCTCAGTAATAAATAAAGGTAGTCTCATTTTAAATTAAAATTGTTCTGACTTTATTTTTTAAATTTCTTATGTTCATGTGAATTTTTTTTAATAATCTTTTTAATAATCTTATAGTAAGATTCATTACAATTTTTGTAAAACACCCCTTCCTCTCATATAAAAGATAAATCTAGATTTTTCTGAATTGTGAAAATGTAATTATACAAAAATACAGTTATGTTTAAAAGAATGTCTAATTGCTAGTGATTTAATTTGCAAAACCCTTATTGTTACAGGATCTTAGTGAAGGGTTGGGAAGGGCATTCTGTATAGACTTTTTTTTTTTATTTCTCAATTACAGTTGACATATAATATTATATTAGTTTCAGGTGTAAAACATAGTGATTAGGCATTTATATAACTTATAAAATGATCACCTAGTAAGTCTAGTACCCATCTGATATCATACAGTTATTAAAATATTACTGACTCTATTCCCTATGCTGTACTTTATAGCCCCATGACTGTTTTTATAACTGCCTTTTGTACTTCTTAATTCCTTCCTCTTTTTCAATCATTCCCCCAACCTCCCTCCCATCTGGCAACCACCCGTTATACTCTGTATCTATGCTTTTATTTACGTTTTGTTTGTTATTTTATTTTTTTAGATTCCACATATAAGTGAAATCATATGGTATTTGTCTGTCTCTGTCTGACTTATTGCACTTAGCATAATACCCTCTAGGTCCATCCATGTTGTCACAGATGGCAAAAGGGAACCCTTGTGCACTATTGGTAGAGTCACAAATTGGTATCAACTATTTTGTTTCTATTGGCTGGAAAATATTATGAGGTTGACTAACTATAGTAAAGCAAGATTTGTGGTATAGTATTGAAGGGGCCAGAGATTTGGGACTGTCTAAATTCAAATCCTTCCTTCAGTATTTACCAATGTGTGGCCTTGAGCCACTTAATAGCTCTGGTCTTCAATTTTCTTATCAATAAAATGGAAATAATATGGCTTTTCCATGGTTTAGAACAATGACTAGAACATGGTTAACAATTAAATGTCAGATATTATTATCATTAATATTGTTTACTCCTTGCTCTTAAAATGTACACAGTTTGCATCATTGCCATACCAGTCTAATTCCTTATCTACTCATATGGTCAGGAAGAAATATATCTTTTTTCTCTCCAGGAGATCATCACATGTATCTAGGTCTGCATTTTTACCCACTACTATTTTAAATTTAAGTCACTTTATTAAGAACCATGCAGTTACTTTTAACTTTTGCTTATATTGCCAAGAAAGATGAAATTTGCTTAAAATGGAATTAGAATGACAGGTTTGTCAGAAGAAAAAATATGAAAAGTGGTTTTAGATGAAGATTAATGAGCTTTTTGAAAAGCAGTTTAAGCTAAAATACTTTAAAGGAAATTATTGGTAAATATTTGAGAAATGAATGCTTAGCTCCCTGGAGCATAGAAAAGTTACTAAGTACATAAGGTATTTATTAAGTACTATAAGATATTTGGCATGGGTTTTATTCTTCAACATCAATTGACAAAGGTATATTATTCTACCGATAATAGACTGGAAATAAGTCATCATTATCTCTTGCCTGGACTCCTGCAATAGCTTCCTAACTCCAACCTGTACCCACTTTTAGTCAATTTGCCATATAGTAGCAACAGACGATGTCACACTTCTGCTCAAAATCTTCTCCTGGTTTCCCATTTCCCTTAGAGTAAAATCCAGGATCTCTAATTGGGCCTAGGAGTCCAACATGATCCCTTCCCCTCCCCAATTCATCTTTTACAATTTCACCTCTCACTCTGCTCCCTTGGTCTTTGGGGAATGAACCAAGCAGGTTCCTGCCTTATGGTCTTTACACCTGCTATTCCCCGGGCTGATGTCCTTTCTCAGATATCTATAGGGCTCACTTTAGCCCTGCCTCAGGTCTCTACTCAAATGTTACCTCATCAGAGAGGCCTTCCTTGATCACACTATGTTAAACAGCACATAAACCATACCTGCCAACATTCTCTATCTCCCTATCTTGCTTTATTTTTCTTCACTATACTTATTACCATCTGACATAGTTGTTTGCCTGCCCCTCCATATTAGAATGTAAACTCTAAGACAGCTTACCTGCTTTGTCCACTGTTTTTTCCCTACTCCTGGAACAGAACCTAGTTTGGTGAATAAATGAAAATTATTAATATTTAAATGTACTCTTAGCTTACTACTTATTTATTATAGAAACAAAAGAGAAGTAAATTTTCTTAGTCTTTCAAGCTTCTTTAGGAAAATTAGGCTAAGACTAGATATGAAATAAGGTATTGCTAAGTATTAAAGGTTAAGACAATGCTAAATGCAGGAACTGCCCAGTCATGGTATATGCCAGTTGGTTCCTGCTTCCCAACCATCGTCGAAGTCCTCCTCTCCCTTCCTGTGCCTCGCTAGTGTGCCACCTGATGGCTGGCACAGACCAGCCTGACTCAGCCTCTTCCCTGGCTACTCTCTTTCCTTACTATAAGCATCCAACTGTCTGGTATTGCAATTAGTTTCATCTTGGTCGGTCTCTTTCTCTCATGCACATCCTCTTTACTGTCTTGGCTCCTTCTCCTTTTGTTCTTAACCAGTTATCTCTTTTTTCTGTTCCTGTCTTCTTTCCTTCCTCCTTCCCTCCCTCTCCCCCATCCCTTCCCTCTCACTCTCCCAGTCTTTCTTTCTGTCTTTCTTTCTCAAAAAAGTCCCTGATTATGATTGGTTGGCAGAAGATTAGTACTTGTATATGCCCCTTCCAAGAAAATGGAAGATACAGAGTTTTAATTTATATGTAAAACAGTTACCTTCAGACTTATAGAGATCTCTGTCTACTCTTTAGTCTCCTTTAATTAACCTGTTTTTCCTCAAATACTTATAGTCACATTGATTTTCAGATTCAGTTTTAATTTCTAGCACTGCAGATCTATTACTTTCTATTTTCCATTGGAAATATTTAATTATACCTAAAAACATGGAACATTGAAACCAGAAAAGGGATGGAGAGGGCAACTGCAAACTCATTTTGGAATTATCCCAACTACCAGCCATATTAACAGTAATTTCTCTATAGGAAAAAAGATAGTTTGAGTTTCAAAAAAAATACCTTAAAAGCAATTACATTGCATTATATTACAAATACAACTTCTGTATAAGTTAGACATTTCTTATGCAATTGTTTTATTGCCTGTGTTTGATGAGGAAAAAATCAATCATTTTTCTCAAAATCAGTATAATCTAGGATTTCCCAACATATTTTCTGCAAAATACTAATCCCTTTAGATACTACTTGGGAGAAAAAAGTTCTGTCATCAAATGGCATACCGTATACCATCCTTGAAGGTTAACTTTACATCTACAATAAATTTACCTATTTATTCTTAACCATCATTTGCGAACATATATGACTGCTAAACCCTTATCTCATTTAGGTCTTGTTAATATCCCATGGAACAAATGTGAGAAACAGCTGTGATTATACAATTCAGGAATAAACAACTGATGATATTTAATAATAAAAATTGTTAAGGGATTTTATAAAAGCTATCATATTAAACCTAAAATAAATCTGTGAAGTACAGGTATTATTATTATTTCCCTTTATCAATGAGGAAACTGAGGTTCACAGTAATTAATAATATGCTCAAGGTCACATGATGAGGGGATTAAGCATTTGGATCTAGGCAGTCCATTTACAAAATCCATATATAGTCTCTTGTCTCTGTGACCTTTATGTCATTTATAAATGTTCAACTAAAAGCATGAGTTATTTTAAAATATTGTTATTTTTGTTACATAGATATTGCTGGAATTCCTCTGCCTCAGAACCTGAGTGGATACTCTTTGTTGCCATTATCATCAGAAATGTTTAAGAATGAACATAAGCTCAAAAACCTACATCCAGCCTGGATTCTGAGTGAATTCCATGGATGCAATGTGAACGCTTCCACTTACATGCTTCGAACTAACCAATGGAAGTATATAGCCTACTCTGACGGTGCTTCAATATTGCCTCAACTCTTTGGTAAATATGTTGATATATTTTTTAACTGTAGTATAATGTATAATGAGCTGACCTACATAGCATTGCCTAAAAGATCCAGTGATTATCTTTAAATAAACAAATAAATATCTGCTGCTCTTCATGCTGAGACAATCTAAAAAAGGTTGCCAATGTGAGGAGCAGCTTCTTTGAAAATCAGCATTTGAATTCCAGAGCGGGTGCCCTAAGGTTTTTGATCTGGGTCTCAAGATTGAAATCACTGTTTTTTCTGATCAAAGTATCTTCTAATACTCACAATTTTCTTTCACAGTCAGTAGTAGTCAGCACCCTCTCGTGTACCTTGCTTTCAGCTGTACTGGAGGATTTACACCTATATCTTATGAAGCCTGATATTCTACATATATTATTTAATGTTCACTCTAACCCACAAGATGTTATCACTATCCTCATTTATACAGACGACTATGGGTCAAAGGGATACAGATACCTGTGCAAGGTCTCACAGCTAAGAAGTGGCAGAACTGGGATTTCAACTCAATTCTAACTCCAAAATTCATGCTCCTTCTACTCTACAATACTGCTTTCTAGCTTTGCTACTCTATGAACTAATTTTAAAGCAGCATTATTAGAATTAAGGTTTTACTTATCCTTTGCTCCCTTTTTGCACATAAAGTATGTGCTAAAGCCATTAATATTCATTTCTCCGTAAGTCCTTCCTAGTTACAAATGTCAAATATATTAACTCAAAGTAATTCTTTAGGAGCCAAACTGATTAACACCCTTAACTCTTAGAACAGGAGATTCTTGGCATCGAAAGGAGGTCCTTAAGTTGTCATCTTAGTGAACAATGGGCATATCTTGCTCATTCACTGGTCATGTTTTGAAAAAGCAGATGTGACTTTCAAAGGATCAGTGAGTGAGCCCGCATTTCCTGTAATCTCCTGGTTTTTACTAACATCTCTTTCCCCAAAAAAGTGCCATCTGAAGTCACCTAACAAAGTCACAAATGTTTTCACAGGTCTTCTGACTAATGCGCTCAAATAGGCCCACAAGAGATTTTTCCCTTGACATTCATTGTTCACTTACTAGCTTAATTGTCATTAAATAGTTGATATGCCTTTTTCCCAATTAAATTGGCATCCTAGTTATATCCTGTCTACCTACATCATAGATTAAAAGGGTGTTTGTATTATCTGAAATATTTATCATTATTTTCTTGATGGTAGTGATTGAGAGAAGTTTTTATTTCCATGGCTATCTGCTCACATGGACAGTACTGATAAATCTAACTGAAAAATCCAAACACAAAATGCTAATACCTATATAGAAAACTGGGAGTAACTGAAATTGCAAGAACATGATTTGGCTACATAAAGAATTCTTAAAGCTGGAATGTTTGGGACTGTTGAAATGGGCCAATATTAGCATTACTGTTTGTTTTATTTCTCTCCGCATGTCAAAGTAAGCAAGGCATCAAAATCAGGAAGAATTAGGGCTAAGCCAGCTTACTAGTAATAAGGGTTTGACTGTTTCTACCATCTAAGAATGGATTTTTAAAAATGAGATAGCAGGAATGATGGTAGGAAGGAAGATAAGTTAGACATACATTTAGAGGGGTGTTTAACTTTCAGTATATGATTTTACCATTTATACTATCCTTCATTTTACTATACCAAGAAGAACTGAAAATAAAAATAAATCCTAATACATCAGAGAGTAATGGCATTCTAAAACTGTTTTTGTAGCCGGTAACTATTTTGACAGGTATTTAATTTCTTTTTCTTCCAGATCTTTCCTCAGATCCAGATGAACTAACAAATATTGCCACAAAATTTCCAGAAATCACTTATTCTTTGGATCAGAAGCTTCGTTCCATTATAAACTATCCTAAAGTTTCTGCTTCTGTCCACCAATACAATAAAGAGCAGTTTATTAAGTGGAAACAAAGTGTAGGGCAAAACTATTCAACTGTTATCGCAAACCTGAGATGGCATCAGGACTGGCTGAAAGAACCAAGGAAGTACGAAAGCGCGATTGATCAGTGGCTTAAAACCCGCACTAATGCAAACAAATTTTGAACAAAAAAAAAAAAAAAGAATGTTCCGGAGCTACACAGAAATATGTTAAGATATCATGATTAATTATGTCTTAAACACTAGTTTTAATAATGATTTATTTTTACTTTTAAAAATCTACTCTCTTAAATAAAAACAAATCATTATATAATTATATATATTCACAAATGATGACTATCAAGACTGACTCATTCTTACCAATCTAACAACTTAATGGAAGTATTGAAATGATGGAAGCAAATAGTGTAATATAAAGTTATAGTCTTCTGAGTAAGATGGGAATATAAAATATTTAACAGTTATTGATTACTTATGAGCCATAAAATAGTTATTTGTGACTATTTGATGGTGTCTAATCAGTTATTTGCATCTGATGGGACATAGACCATTTGTGTGTATTTGATGGGAGTATTTGACGGGACACAGACCCTGGATATGGCTGGCTTTGTTACTGTATTTTTAAAATAGTATATGCACAAGGTACAACCTTCAAAAGGTACAAAAGAGTTAACAGTGAGCATGAGGGCACCCTCCTTTTCCGGCCACCAAGCCACATGCTTCCCCTTCCTGGAAGCCTCTATAGTAACCACCTTCCTATATATCCTTTTCGAAACAGAACATACATCCACAAACAAACTTTATGTTCTTTTTCCCCCACACACAAATGATAGCATACTATCTAAAAGGTTCTACTGCTTGTTGTTCTTTTTTCCACTTAAGAAATAACTAGAAGAGAATTACTAAGGTAAGACTGTATCTAGCAAAATTATTCTAGATACTAGCAAATTACCCTTTAAAAAGTTATACCAATTTAAACTCTCACCAGCATGCATGTCTCAAATCATTCGCCAACCTGATATATTAAAACAATATTATTTTTATTTTTATGAATAAGATAGATCATATTTTCATATATTTAATAGCCATTGGGGTTTACTGTGACCTTTCCTGTTTCTATTCTCTGCCTATTTTTATGTTGGTTATCGGTCTTTTTTGTTACAGGCATGCTGTAGATATTAACTCTTTGTCTGCAAAAGAATGCAGTTTTTTTCCTTTTTGTAATTTGTCTTTTGACTTGGTTCTGGTATTTTAGGCATGTAGAAATTGGTATTTTCAAATTATAAAATTTATGCATCTTGGCTTTTGTGATTTAGGGATTTTGTGTCATATATATTTAGAATAGTCTTCCCCACTTATCGTCTTTAGAGTTTTTTTTTCATCAATCTAAAATGTATTACAAATTAGAGATTTAACTTTAATTTGTTTTTTTAAGATGGATACCCGATTGATCTTTTATTGAGTAAACTAACATTTTCCCCATTGGTTAGAAAATGCCACTTCATTATATAACATCTTTTATTAAATACATTATCTTTTCCTCTATTGTTTTAAAATGCCATTTATCATAAACCAAAGTCTCATTTACATTTAGGTTTTTTCAGAACATTTTTTATTTTGCAGTGGGCCATTCTATTTTGTTTATTAATGTGGTAGTCAATATCTGGTCAGACTAGTCCCTTTGCAATAGTTTTATTTTTTAAAATTGATCTGGCTACTCTTGTTAATTTTTTTTCCATACAAATTTAGAATAACCTTGTCTAGTTCCAAAAATGAAAAATCATGTTAGTCTTTTCTATGAAATCACATTAAATGGATGGCCTAATTTAGGGAAAATTAAATTCTTTACGATATTCGGTTATTCTAAAGAAGAGTACGCTTTTCCCTTTCAAGTCTTCTTTTATAACACTCAGTAATATTCTAAGTTTTCTTTATAGAGATCAATTTCTTCATTGAGATTTTTGGAAAGTTAGGACCTTTGAAAAAAATGCCACCTGAGTCCCACCCCACGCCAGTTGATTTAGAATTCTATGAATGGCACCTGGGCACTGTTTTGTCCTTATTGTTGTTTTGTTTATTAAGTCCTCCAGCTGATGATCCTAATGTGTAGCCAGAGGTGAGCTTATCCCTATTGGTTTTATCATTTGTTGGTGGTGGTACTATTTTAAGTGAATCTTTCTTCCACTTTATCTTCTTACTGGTTGTCATTTATACATGCAAACTCTATTTCAATATATTATGTACCAAGCCACCTTATTGTTTATAATAGTTTTTTATTTGGTATCTTATATTTTCCAGGTTAAAAAAAGCTTATCTGCATTTTTTACTTAAACTTCCTTTTTCAAACTATCTTTGAAATTTTCTTTGAGCCAGTTCATCTCGTTTATCATTATTCGGTGAATTTATATGAGCTTATCTTTGTAGTTATGTATGAAAATTAAGGTTTGGACTAGTCTTACTGGGTATTAAACCATATTATAAATCACTAAATCAAACTGAGAACTTGGTGATGAGGGACCATGAGCAAGAAAGAGATGTCTCAAGACAAACTAGGTGGAAGAAGCTCAATGTGGAAAACTGAAAACAGAAAAAAGCTAGACCTGTACTAGAAGTATTCCCTTCTACACTGGTCATATATTCTGTGCATGTGTGTACAATGTTTACAATTATGTATATTAAATTCTCAGATAAGATTTTTACCCCTCTTTTTATTTTTCAAGTTACAAAGCAGAATCTTAAGAGCATAATAATTCTTAGGTCAGAAAAATTAGTTACATAATTTTGAAAATAATGAAAATAAAACTTAGAAGAATGTCTGACTCAACCAAAACTATACTCAGAAGAATATTCTTAACCTTAAACTTTTTATTATTAAGAAAAATAAAAATAAACTGTTCAATTTAGGAAGTTAGAAAACAAAATAAGCATAAGTTTTATAATATTTATGGTAAAGAACAGGTATCCTTAAATAGTGTTTTGAGAGTTTTGTTTCCACACAGGGTAGGGAAAGCCACAAGGGAATACTGCTCCCATGTTAACAAAAACCAAAAGGGGGTGAAAAAGCTAGAAAATCTACAAAATCAAAACCCTTTCTCAGTCTATCAGAGGACTGAGGCTGCAAGGCACCAGGTGAACCAAATTCAAAAGAGTGGAAAGCCCCTCTGCAGAGTGCTGAGACAAATGTTCCACCTTTGGCAGAATGAGGGAGGAAAAACTAGCAACCAAAAAAGTGGGTAAGAAAACAACTGATATATTGACAAATTTTTAAAAACCAAATGTGTGTGACAGTAACTGTAGAAACTCTGGAAGCCCCACACACAAGAGACAGCACCTCCAGTAATGAGCTTTTTTTTCACAGACCTCAGCCCACATTCATAAGAAAGGTTGGGAGGATGGCAGTAGACCTGATGGAGCCCCTTTAGTGGGAGAGAGACAAGCATAAAACCCAGAACCTTGCTCATACAAAGCAAAACTCTTCTGCCACTGGAGCAGGAGCAGGAGCAGGAAACCCTCCCTGTCTAAGTACTCAGCAAAAGGTCAGCAGTCACTGGGAAAGGGCAGATAACAGCAAAAGCTATCGACCACTGGCGGGTTGGACAGGCAGAAAACCAGTGGTGCCCATGACTGCACTGACAGCAAAGAGCTCAGTGGGGAACAGGAGACTCAGGTCAAAGACAGAGTTTGGCTGCCATCGGGGGAGGGACAGGAGTGTGGGGGAAGTCCTACTGTTGAGACTCAGGCCCCCAGAGCCTGCGGAAAACTGAGGCTAGACTAGGAGAGCCAAGGAAACCAGCCTGTGCCCACCGTGAGCAGCGGCACTGGGAACAGCAGATGCATGAGGAAAGAAACTACCCTACCCCAGGGTTAAGCTGTAGATCTGCTGAAAATTGGGAGTAGAGCAGGAACACTGAGAAAAACCCTCCAGCATTCTAGGCATCGCAATAAAGCAAGATAAAAGTATGAAGGAGTTTGACGTCTGTAGTATAATATAATAACTACAGCAACAACAAAACCCAAACTTAGCTCAATCAATACTGATTAGATTTAGTCAACCTCTCGTGTTATGGCCTGACAGATGAAAAGGCATATCCATTTCCAGGAGTATTTACATTTACCATTTATATCAGTTACCATTATTTTTCTACATATTATGTCTGGCTTTTGGCCAAATTTACAAAGCAAAAAAGCAAGAAAAGACCCATTTTCAAGAACTAAAGCAGAAAACAGGACCAGACAGAGATGGCCCAGAAGTTGAAACTATCAGAAAGTCACTTGAAAATATTATGATAAATTTACTGAAGAACCTAGTGGAAAATTTGGACAATGTGCATGAGCAGATAGGGAATTTCAGCAGAAAGACAGAAACTATTTAAAAAGAATAGAACTGATTCACTAGAAATGAAAAATACCTGCTTTGTCTAATCTGTTGATTCCCTCTAATGTAGTCTTCATTTCAGTTATTGTATTCTTCATTTCTGACTGTTCTTTTTTATGTTTCCTATCTTTTTGTTAAAGTTCTCACTGAGTTCTTTCATCTGGGACGTGTTTCTTTGCCTCCTCATTGTGGCTGCCTCCCTGTTTGTTTCTGCGTATGAAGTAAAGCTGCTATATCTCCCAGTCTTGACAGTGCCCCACTGGACACTTATGTAGTAAGTGTCCAGTGGGGCCCAGTGGTGTAGTCTCCCTGGTCATCTGAGCCAGCTGCTCCAGGTATGTCCCTTGTGTGGCTTGTGTGTGCCCTCCTGATGTAGTTGAGCCTTTATGGCTGTTGGCACGTCAATGGGAAGGATGGACCCTTAAGCTGATTGGTTGTGAGGACTGGCTGTGACTGCAGTGTAAGAGCGACTGTGCAGGGGTTGACCCCAAGCAGCAGGATTCAATTTAGCAAGGCTCTGGTGACTGTTGAGTCTGCCCTTTGGGTGTATTATTTGTGGAGGTAAGGTTGGGTGGTTCTCTGGTGTGATGTGAAGCTTGCCATCAGGTGTGTTGGTTCTAGGGCCTCTTGGGAGATGCTCTGCCACTGCTTGTGCCCTGCCTACGGCCACCTGATATTAGCTACAAAGTGATCTGCAGATGAGTGCTACTAGTGTAGGGCTTGGGGCTGCTTAGCAAGAGGTACAGGGCAAGCTGAGGCCGGATGCTACTTTTAAGATTTGTGGACCTTTGAGAAATTTTAGAAAAGTCCACAGCATGAGCTGAGATAGGCCATTTGTATGTAAAAGCCACTGGAAGCAGCTTTTGGTAGGCCCAAAAGTTGGTGTGGGGTAGGTCTCAGGGAATCACCAGGGCAAAGTGAACAGTGTTAGCCAGGTTGATGGAGACTCAGATATGGCTACTGCAGGATGGGTGAGGGGAGGGCTCAGCAAAGGCACAAGGGCCTCTGACAGCACTTCTGTCTGGGAGAAAGCTGCCCCTCCAGATAATTTGGTTCTTCCCCCATATGTCCGTGGTCCTTTTCGAGCTGCTGTTCTAAGTGTAGTCCCAAACGAGATGAACCCGAAGAGGCCCGCACCAAGACACATCATAATTAAAATGCCAAGGGTTAAAGACAAAGAGAGAATCTTAAAAAGCAGCAAAAGAAAAGTAGTTAGTTACCTACAAGGGAGGTCCCGTAAGGCTGTCAGCTGATTTTTCAGAAACTGTGCAGGCCAAAAGGGACTGGCACAAAATATTCACAATGATGAAAAGCAAGGACCTACAACCAAGATTACTCTACCCAGTAAGGCTATCATTTAGAAGCGAAGGACAGATAAAGAGCTTCCCAGACAACAAAAAAGTTAAAGGAGTTCATCAACAAAAACCCAGTGTTACAAAAAAATATTAAAGGGGCTTCTTTAAGAACAAAAAATGATTTTAAAAAAATGACTAATAAAATGGCAATAACTGCATACCTATCAATAATTACTTTAAATGTAAATGGATTAAATGTTCCAATCAAAAGACACAGGATGGCTGAATGGATAGGAAAACAAGATTCCTAAATATGCTGCCTACAAGAGACCCACTTCTAATCAAAAGACACACAAAGACTGAAAGTAAAGGATGAAAAAAGATATTTCATGAAAATGAAAATAAAACAAAAAACTGGGGTAGCAATACTTAACCAGACAAAACAGATTTTTAAACAAAGTCTGTATCAAGAGACAAAGAAGGGCCCAATAGTCCCACTTCTGAATATTTATCCAAAGAAACCCAAAACCTTACTTCAAAGGGACACGTGAATCCATATGTTCATTACAGTATTATTTACAATAGCCAAGATATAGAAACAACCTAAGTGTTCATAGAGAGATGAATGGATAAAGAAGATTTGTACATATATATAATGGAATATTACTCAGCAATAAGAAAGAAGGAAATCTTGCCATCTGCAACAACATGGATGGACCTAGAGGATATTATGCTAAGTGAAACAAGTCAGAGAAAGACAAATATATGGTTCTACTCAAGCGGAATCTAAAAACAAAATATACGAATAAACAAAAGAAAAACAAACTTATAGATACAGAGGACATTTTAATGGTTCCCAAATGGGAGTGGCTTTGGAGGAATGGGCGATAAAGGGTTTAAGATGTGCAAATCACAAGTTATCAAAATATTCACAGGGATGTACAGTACAGATTAGGGAATATAGTCAATACTATTATAATAACTATGTATGGTGTCAGAGGGGTACTAGATTTATTGGGGTGACACCTCACAGGTTATATAAATGTTTAATCATGTTTATACATGAAACATAATATTGCACATCAACCGCAATTGAAAAAAAATTTTAAGTTATTAAAAAAAACAACAATAGAAAACCAATGATGAGGCTCATTTTGTTGGGGCTGTAGGGAAAACGCACGTGTGTTGTTTGTGCCCCTTATCAAGGGCAACTCAGCACCATGTATTAAAATGTTTGAAAAATGCAAGTGCTCTGCCCTAGCAATTCCAATTCTAGATTTTCTCTTAAGGGAATAACTCAATGTATATGGAAGAATGTATGTGAAGACATTTTCTTCACAAAATTATTTATAAAGTGAAAATTGGAAAACCTTTGTCCAAAAATAGGGGGTTAGTTGAATCACTGTAACTCATTTCACATTAAACAGATAATTATATCACATTTTTACCAACTGGCATGGAAAGCTGTCCAAATATAAGCTTAAATGGAAAAAAAAAAGGATACAAAATACTGTACATAGTATGACATGTTTTTGTAAATATATAGATGTAATCATTACAGTCTGAAGGATATATAACTAAATAATAACAAAGGTTATCTCTGGATAGTATATTAAGTGGTGCTTGTTGCTAAGCTGTATTTTCTAATTTTTCTGCAATTAATACATACCATTTATGTAATAAAAGAAATATTTAATTTTAAAACATATACATCAAGCTTAAAACATCACCGCTATTAAGACAAACTAGCATAGTGCATCTGAAATGATACACTGAGCACAAAGCATCATTTATGTAGTACTTATGCCCCAAAAGTCTAATCCAAATTTAATTACATGGAAACAAATACAACTTTAGAGACATTCTGCAAAACATATGCCATGGACCTTTCAGGCCCATCGGTGTCATGAAAGGAAAAAGAGAGGCTAAGAAACTGCCCTAGCTTAAAGGCCAGTAGAGAAATATTACAATGAATTATGACTCATGATCCTTGATTATGCCCAGTGGAGTGAATGAAAATAAACCCACAGCAAAATACATCTTTGTGAAATTTATTGGAGACAAAAAGAAGAATCAATAAGCTTCTGAACAACAAAAAAAGAATGATCACATCCAAACAAATCAGGAATCAGAATGGCTTTAGGCCTCATAATACAAAAACACTCAGAAGCCAGAAGGCAATGGAGCATTGCCATCAAAATTCAGAAGGAAATGTTTCCAGTATAGAAGTCTAAACACAGTAAATCATCAGTTAAGTCTGAGGATAAAATAAGAAATTTTCAGACATGCATGGTCCTCAAATTTTCCCTTTCTCAAGAAGCCTACTGAAGGATGCTTTCTACAGAAAGAGAAATAAACCAAGAAAGAAAAAAATCTCTAGGATGATGGTAAAGGGAGATGCCTGGACGAGAGCTGGCCTAGAGGGCAATCTATCCGGATCGAATTCATATGGCTCAAGCAACAGGCACAATGAGGGCTCTCACTGCTATGTACAGCCTTCATACAATCATTTTAACCTTATGATTTATTGGATGATGTATACTACCAAAAGAGAAGAAACCAAGAGAAAAAGACCAGAGATCTAAAAAACAGGAACTCCAATCCAAGAGAAAAGCAGAGGGTTTCAAAAATGACAACAAATGGATGTTCCAGGACATAGCTATGCAGCAACCCAAACAGGAGGGAAATGGAGAGAAACTAGCTCAAACAGGAGGAAAAGTAAGGTATCTGGTAAGATTTCCAAGAAAAAAAAATTGCAATTTCTATATTATGTTAAGAAACTGACTTTGTGGAAACTGTACTGAGTATAAAGGTATAAGGAGAATTAGCTGTGGTAACAATGAAAATTAAGAAAAGCAATTAACTTCAAGAAAAAGAAAATAATGGTATTCATAATTACTACAACATTCAGCTGAGAATATTTTCATTTCATAATAATGTAAACACTGAATATAGATCTAACCCAAAATTACAATTTACTGTAATAACAGTATGGGAAAGGAGAAACAGTGGGAACAGAGGTGTGAGAGCTACATCTTTAGCCTTATATAGTAAGTTGTTATAAACTGGTTCCCTCTAGAAGAGAAGAGTCAGGATGCATGTTATCATCCCTCCAGTCTATTTAACTTTCAAAACTACATGTATGTATTATTTTGATAAGAATTACTTTTTTAATTAAGGTTTTATTAGGGTCTTAGTAAAGTTAGGTTCTATGAAATATAGTTTTGCTAGTGGAGTCTTATTTTGTTAAATGAGAGCATTTCAATAAATTTGAGACAAATTACAGAATTGTCTTAAACTCATATTGGCTAGAAGAAACACTGAATTATGGGTATTGCTCAGAGAGAGCTCCTTGGAACAACTGGACCATAAACTGGGATGATGTATATTACACAGAAAAAGGCCCGAGGCAAAACCGTCTGCAAGGAGCTTGTGAAAATTAAATCAGGAGTTTGACTTCCCAAGACTATCAGTCTACCTCTTTCTTAAATATCTCACCAAGAATGGCTATTCCAACATGTCCCCAGAGCTTCCTGGGCTCCTCTGAATGATACTGGCATGGGCATGAAGCACATTTTTTTCTTAGGTGATGATTTATAGTCAAGGAAGGAACATTTGCTTAAAATTATCTGAAATGCATCACATATCCATTAATTCATTAACTCAAAACATATTTACTGACACCTACCATGTGTCAGGCCCAGTGCTAGGCACTTGAGAAATAAAGATGAAAATGACAAAGATCTCTGGACGAAGGCCAACAGCTGGAGAATTGAGATTCCTCCAGCAACTGGCAGCATTCTCATCTGCACCCACCAAAGCCTACTATCCCATGCAACTTAAAGTACCGAATGTTTTCTCAGCCGGGGAATGTGAACCCCAATAGATGCCCTGACCAGGAAGGGCAGGAATTCAGAGTGACTAATGTAGAAGGTGCATAAAAGACAAATTGATGTTTCTAACAGGAAAACAAAAAAATGTGTTCATGAGGAGGCAGGGCTAAAATAAAAGAGGCAGTATTTAATCTAAACCATTTCCTCTGACTTGGATTTATTTTTTAAAAATTGGCCGCCTTATCATTTCTTAGTCACCTTTTCTCTAGGCTTATTGGAGGCGTAGTCCTTCCTAGCAACCTCCCATCTGCTGGAAAACAAAATCAAGGGAATGAGAAGCCATGATGACACATCACCACTAGATGAAAATATTAGGGGAAAAGGAATAAATGTACTATCCCTTTGCATAAAACCTATTAATGCCCTCTTTAGACTAATGAAATGAATTTTACATTATGGAGATGGCAGCTGTGATCTGCTGCTTCTGATGATGACGCGTATTTGAAACTATCCTCAAACTACTGCTACTATTAACTGCCAAGCAACATCACTGTCTTTAGTCTAAGTGAATGCTCTCATCACTGGCCAAAAGAAGACATGTGTTTATCAAAGATTCATCTACTGCACTACTCTTTGCTCAAAATGCTGTTAAGTATTCTTGTGTTCCTGTTTTTCTCCTGCTAGTGCAGATCCATGGCATTTCAAACTTTTTTTTTAATCAAAACTAGTATCTTTTATTGCCTACTTGCAATCATGAACCCATTTTGAAGTGTACAATCTCTCTCAGGAGCTTCATCTTTTGTGTGTCAGTCCTGGATGAACATGAGCCTTTACAATGGTTAGGCAAAATAATCTTGTTATCAGATGTGACCTAACGGTAAATAGCGGTCCCGGCTTCTGCGAGGGCAGTGTGGGATGTGCACGGAGATTGGAAGGGGAGACAGGTTTGGGAGGGGAGACTCGGAGAAGGTGGAGAATAGGAATCATGTGTGTTCCTTGAGTGCACAACCCACATTTGAGTGACAAATGACGAGGACAGCCTATTAAAAAAATAAATAAATAAAAAACTAAGCGCAAATCCACCTGAATCCATTTCTGTGCATGTGCGTTTTCAACTAACTTTGGGAACTCATTGACCTGGCATCTTGCCCTGCGCAGCCTGGCCTCCACCTTGGTTTCCAGCACCCAGCCTGCCCTCTTCGGTACCACCTCTTCCTCCAGGCTAAGGATGGAGAATCCATTCAGCCTCTCAACTCTGTCGCCCGCGCCCAACTTCTCCATACCCATCTCGCTGGGGTGGGGTCTCAACCTGACTTCCGGACAGGGAGCCCCAGCCCCGGGGCCGCCGCTGCCGCCGCCGCTGCCGTCCCGGCCGCCCAGCCGCCTGGTCTTTCTGGGAGTCATCCTGGTGGTGGCCGTGGCCGGTAACACCACAGTGCTGTGCTGCCTGTGCGGCGGCGGCGGACCCTGGGCGGGTCCCAAGCGTCGCAAGATGGACTTCCTGCTGGTGCAACTGGCCCTGGCCGACCTGTACGCAAGCGGCGGCACTGCACTGTCACAGCTGGCCTGGAGACTAATAGTCGAGCCAGGTCGGGCCGCGGGTGACCAGGCATGCCGCTTTGTGCGGCTCCTGCAGGTATCCGGCCGGGGTGCCTCGGCCCACCTAGTGGTGCTCATTGCCCTAGAGCGACAGCGCGCGGTGCGCTGTCCGCAGGGCCCGCCGCTGCCCGCGCGCGCACTCGCCACCCTGGGCTGGCTGCTGGCGCTGCTGCTGGCATTACCCCCCGCCTTCGTGGTGCGCGGGGGTTCCCCCTCGACGCCACACACCGCCCCCCCAGCTGCCCACGCCTGGCCAGGAGAGCGTCGCTGCCGGGGCATCTTCGCGCCCCTGCCGCGCTGGCACCTGCAGGTCTATGCGCTCTTTGAGGCCGCCGCGGGATTCGCGGCACCAGTCACGTCCTGGGTGTCACTTGCAGCCGCCTGCTCTGCACCTGGTGGCAGCATCCGTCCCATGCCCCATCGGCTGCGGCGCCCAGGTCAGCGAGTCCCTGCCGAGGCCCTGCGCCCAGCGCGCTGCCCCGTGCTAAAGTACAGAGCCTGAAGATGAGCCTGGCGCTGGCGCTACTGTTCGTGGGCTTCCAGCTGCCCTACTTTGCTTCCCGGCTGGCAGCCGCGTGGTCGTCCGGGCCGGTAGGAGACTGGGAGGCTGAGGACCTGGCGGTGGCGCTGCGCCTCGTGGGGGTGACCAACAGTGCTCTCAATCCCTTCGTCTACCTCTTCTTCCAGGCCGGCGGCTGCCAGCTCCGGGGCGGCTGCGGAAGCTCCTGGGCGCTCTCTGCTGCGCGCGGGAGGGAGCTGCGGAGGACGAGGCAGCTCAGGTCACCGGGCGCTCCACCGCCACCGCTGGCCTCAACCCCATTATCACCACGCTCGGCGCGAGCAGCCACAGGAGGGCTACCTCCGCCCACCCCCGCCGCGCCCTCGGTCGCTGCCCTGCTCCTGCGAAAGCGCCTTGTAGGTGCTCCAAGGACAGAGACAGGTCATTTGCCCTGCGGAAGAGCCTCCAGGGACCAGCCAAGGTCTGTCTGGATCACAACGGACAGGAAGGTCTCTGAGAGAGTGATTCTGAAGCTGGCGTCTTTCTCCACTCTCCTATTATATTTCTTTCTAATGTTTACATACTTGCGATTTCTTTTCTCCCAGTTCCTCTCACATATTCCCACTTGGAGACAGAATAAGCCATTGGGAAATTGTAAAAAAAAGTCAAAGTTACAGAATTATTTTTGCAGTTCTTTTTCATGCTCCCATAGTATTCTAGATAATTTGTTTTAGCTAAATTGCCAAGCTTTCATTATTTGCTTTGTTGTCATCTGTTTGTACTTATATTGAATCGTTTTAAAATCCAGAGTACTTTCAGACCAGAGAATTTTCCTTTCTCTCCAAAAAGAAAATCTCCACGTTCTTCTCCCTGACGAGCCAGGAAATTGTACCAGTGATACTGTCAGAAATGTAATCGTGCTGTCACTATACAGCCACAGAGTATTTGTAAAATAAAATATTTCCCATGGCACCATTAGGACTGTTTATTACATGGTAATGTGTTTTCTCTGAAGAAAATGTATTACATGGTAATGTGTTTTCTCTGAAGAAAATCAGTGTGGCCTTTATTTTCAGTCTAGCTTCCATTTCAATAGAAGCTGGGGTTGGTTGTAGGAGGGAGACAAAAAAGCTTCTCTTAGTCCCTTTCAAATATGCCCAGTTTCTGTAGGAAATTGTCCCAGTGCCCAGATCAGCCTCTACAGCGGAAATGCTGTGCACAGGTGGAGCCTCTCAGCACAAAGTCCCCAGAAAACTATAAAAGAGAAGTACCAAGGAGCTGCATATTGGCGGGGCTCATTGTCACAGATGGAGGAGCCTCATGGAGATTTGCACCTAGGAAAGAAGCTACAACCTCAGAATGCTGCATGTACGTATTAAACTCCCTTTTTCCCTTTTAAAAAAATGAAGGCAATGTCTGTTGGCCCATTGCTGAGAATAAGGTCAAGGAGAAGATTTCATTGGTAACCTCCTCCTATTAATTGTCCTTGGTTCTAAGATAAGTGGCAGCACTTACAAATAATATATCCATATGTTTACCAGTGTCTTTCCATTGAGAATCTGGCAAGCTCACCCGTATAGTGTTCCTGTTCCTGCACAAATGCAGGACTAAGACTCAGAAAGGGGATATGACTGGTAGAGTTCACTTGTAAAGCCAATCCTCTCTGAGGGCTTTCTTTGTTCACTGATATATTCCAAGTTTTTAAACAATACTTGACACATGTTTGTTGAATAATTCATCACATGAGTCAGGCACAAAATGGATAAAAGATTTACAAAAGGAAATCTTCATTAGACTTAGCTCACCTTCCTTCAAAATTCTGTCAAAAGATGTTATAAAGTTATAGTTTTCCTTCCTCTATTCCTCCTCCTCCTGCTGAAGATGCTATGGTGTGCAACATACCAAGAATAAGTCAGCCAAAGAGAAAAGAACACAGCTGTCTTCATGAACCCAAGTCTGGGTTATAGTATTATTTTTATTGGTTAATAAACATTTATTACTGGCTTATTTTGTGTCTAGCAAAGTGCTAGGCATTGGAGATGTTAAGATGGGTAAGACACATCTTTCCTTCAAAGACAATGTGACAATTATAGCACAGTGTCATATATACTTTAAGAGGGGTTCTAGTCAGGGTGCTGAGGTACTGAGGAAGAACATCTGACAACCTTGGGGGACTGAGGGAGGGTGGGAGTGAATTAGGAAAGGTTCACCAGAAGAGGCTGAGTCTTGACGGTTGAGTTGGCATCATCGGATAGGGAAGCATGCCCTAGGAAATGGGAGTAGCACTTGTAAAGCATAGAAGAAAGAGAACCTGGTAAGGCCAAGGAATGAAAATAGTTTAAATGTCTATTATTAGGGTACCTGTGAGGTCTCACCTGATGAGGTATGTGGCCATAGAGATACAGCCTGGACCCAGTGAAGAAAGGTCTACATGCCATGCCAAGAAAGTAAAAAGTAGCCTTTGACAGATATAGTTAGAGTTGTAATATGATCAGATTTGAATTTTGGAAAAATTCATTACAATGATCATTCCAATGATGGTATGGAGAATCAACTAATTGAGGTGGGTTGATGCCTAGATACAGGGATCAAGGCAGAAGCCCCGAGAGACCTCAAAAATGATGTAGTGTTGTATCACTTACAATGCTCTCAACTGAGATAATAAATTTAAGCCAGATGAGCTTGATTTTCTGTTATCTGCAGTTAAGAGCACCCTAATAGAAAAATTGATTTAGCTGGCTTAAATTTATTATCTCACATAACAAGAAGCCCAGTGGTAGGACCGTTCTACATCCGATGAATTGAGTAGCTTCACAACTTCATAATCAAGGAACTAGATCCTTTCCGTCTTTCTTTCCTGAGCTGGTGCACATAACATTAAGCTCAGTTCCTCTTGAGATCACAGAGCGGCTGTTGCAGTTCCAGGCCTCACATCCAAACATAACAATGTTCAGAAGACTTTCTCTTTCTCTCTCTCGCTCTCTCGCTCTCGCTCTCTCAGAAGTCCCAAGTGGACTTTCCCACATGGCTCAGCCAGAACTATACCATATGTTCATAGCTAGACCTATCATCACAATGGAAATGGAGACACCATGATTGCCTTGAACCTAGAGCTGAAGATATGAACTGTGTAGGGAAGTGGTGAAAAAAAATCAGACTTTCAGGTTTTCTTTTAGGAAAGAAAAAAGAGGAAATGTTTGTTGGAGGGCAAGACTAAACTATTATACAAGAGCAAAATTAATAAAGAGAATCATTTTTAATTTTTACCATTAGAGGTTTTCAACTGATTCCCAGCTAAAAATGATAAGAAATCTCCATCTGGGTCAAAAATACAGAATGCAAATTTAAGTAGTTAATTTGAAATGCAATTAAACTACATTTTCTATAACTAAAGAACTTTCTCTTATTTTAACTAAATCTGAAACCTAAAAGTAGCTCTTGATAACTTGTTTCCTATCGTGGCCCTATCTATAAGTTAAAAAACTTGAAACATCCCTTAAGAATGGTTGGTATGGATCCCAGGAATCTGCATTGCTATAGACAACTCAGAGATTCAGTTATGTTCCAGTAAAAAAGGCCCCCAAAGATTATTACAAATTTAGACTCTTGCTAGAGTACGATACACCATTCAAATTTCACAACAAAGATGGATGAGCAGTTGACCCTGAACTTGACCTCTTTGCTAGGTATCACCCAAATAAGATATGACTAGAGGAAAAACCAGACCATGTACTTAGAAGTTTTGAGGAATCTAATAACATCTACACACCCACTGGACATTCCCTTTGGAGTTAAATTTTGACCAAACTATTGCACACAGGCCTCGACTGTAGGACTCTGGCAGTGGGAGGGCGGCGGGGCAGGCATTACTGTTCATACAGACAACAATGTAAATATCACCACCAGAAGTGAGCAACGTAGTAGTCCTGATTTTCATTAGAATTTTAAAGACTAAATAGAAGGAATTCTGTATATTCAAAAAGGAACTAGCCACACAGCAACAAACAGCTAAAATAAGTTAACATGACCTATCATATAATCTGAAGCAGAAAGTATGTAGAAAATAGCAGGAGTGGAACTAAACCACAACTAGTGAATAGCAATAAATCATTTACTAAATGTAGAATAGTTTAGCTCATTTGTGGAAGAGGAGATAGATTAAAAGATTTTTTTTCCAAGCCATTTCCTAGGAAGCATGAAAGACAGTAGAAAATTTGAAGCTCCCCTTCCATTCCTAAAATGTTCTGACTTGATCAGAGAGGAAAACATTATAAAAATGAATAGTGTCTAATTAAGCATTTTTGCCCAACATGTTTGGGGAGGCGTGTAAATATAAGTTGAAAAGAGCTGAGTCTTTCGAGCGAAAGACCTGGACTTGAATTTCATCCCTACAATTTAGTTGCTGTGTGACTAGCTGAATCTTTGTGAGCCTTGGTTTCCTCATCAAAAATGAATTTTATGCTATATACTTCATAGGATTAATGTATGCAAAATACTTGATTGGTAGGGGCAAGAAAGTCCTGTCAGTCTATCTCTTCAGATTCGCCCTAGTATTCAATACATGGGTTATTTCCTAACATTGGGCTGTGAGGGATACAATCCAGCTGGATAGAATTACATGAAGGGAAGCAAGAGATCTTGGGGAATATGGGAGATTAATGCAAAAATGCTGGAACTTAGTAATAGGAAAGTTGGGCCTTACAGAAGGTATAGTGCCCATAACATTGTTAATTGTCTTCCTAGCACCTGTGTCCCCTTTTCCATCAGTTCTCAGATTCTTATCAGTTATCTATGCCTCTTATGAATTGTCAAATGCTTTGAGGGAAGCAGACTCCTCTCCCACTCTAAGACATCAAAATAATTCTGTCTCCTTTACCACCATGTTTTGCTCAAGAATGGTCATGTTATTCAGTTAAATCGTGAGATGTGAGCGGGGTGGTTTTTGGAAGGAAGCCCGTAACAATTCTGAGAGAGTCATAGGAGCCAGCATGCTTTTTCCATCTCTCTCCCACTGAAGGTAAATGAAGGAGCATGTAGTGCTGATGGCTGCTGGAAGCTACCTCTGACCATGAGGGGCGCCATCCATAAAATGAAGCCAACTCTGTGGATACGGCAGAGAGATGAGAAGAACTAGGTCCTTAATGACCTCACTGAGCTGTCAGGTCAAACACCAATGAGGCATGCCTATCAGATGTCCTGTTGAACAAGCCAATACATTTTCTTATTGCTTAGCACAATTAAGCTGGATTTTGTTATTTGTAGCAGAGCAGCCTGTAATTGAAAAAATTTGGCAAGAAAAAGAGAGTCTCATTTTAGCTTACTGCATGTTCTTTATCAAAGAAATAGGAACATTTCAAGTGTACTTTTATTTAGTCTAACAGCCAGTATGTATTGAGGGACTGTACTGGACACGGCATGGGGCATAGTGGGGCAAATGGCAGAAAATAATAGATGTAATTCTTATGTTTTAAAAATGTGTATTCTAAGAAGAGCTATCATTTTCGGGGTAAGTACTTTGTTGATAAATCTAAAAATATAATTATTAATGGCATTAATTGTAAATTCTTGGCATTGATAACTTCATTGATTTATTAACTCATTAATTATTTGATATTTATTTATTAAAGATCCATCATATGAAAAGTACTCAATGAACTTTATTATATCCATAGATATATATCACTCATCACTGACATATATTCATTTAAAATTTACCTTTTGGGTGGGAACTTAGGACCAACTATTATTGGATTTTCTATGGCCAAATCAAAAAGTGACAACCATAAAAAGAACCAGGATAGATTATCATAAAATGTCCCCTAGTGAATCATTCTTCTAAATACCCATCCCTTATGTAATCTTTTCTCACAAAGAGTCTGGGCTTGGCCATGGCACCTACTGTAGCAAGAGACATTAGCAAATCATTCACAGGCAGGGTCTTGGTAAGCATTTATGTGTCGGGGCTTGCCTTCTCAGAAAAGATGCCCTGAGGCTACCATGCCAAAAGAAACCCAGAATAAAAGATCATGTGGAGAGAAAGGCTACCCAACTACTGCAACTCATTCCCAGCAGACCCTCTGGCTAAACGCACCCATATGAGTGAGTTCAGGGGTCACCAGCAGAAGAACTGCTGAGCTAACCCACAGATTTGTGAGAAATAATAAATCATAGTCATTAAGTTTTGGGTGGCTTGTTTTATAGCAATAGATAACTTAACTATGAGTAGATTAGTAAAATGGTGTGATACTTTAAAAATGGGAGTCAAAAGGCCCAGATAGCAGAAGATTTCGTTTCTAGTCTCCAACCACATGTCAAACTGGAATATTTAACTGTTTACCATAAAATCCAATAATATTTCATACCAACTTGACAAGAGAGAAGCCCAAGAGTAAAGTCAAGCTCAGGGGATAGAATTAGGGCCCCAACTTTAACCCCTGGAGAAAGAGCCAGTTGTATTGTTCAGTATGAAGACAGGAGAAAACCAGTTTCAGTTCAGTAGTCAGAGTGAGAACCTCTCCCTTCCTCCACCTTTTTGTTCTATTCAGGGCTCATATTGGGGAGAGCACACTGCTTTTACTCAGTCTCCCAATCTAAATCTAATCTCTCCCATAAACACTCTTAAATAATATTTAACCAAATATCTAGACAGCCTGTGGCCCAATCAAGTTGACACACAAAATTAACCATCACAAGAAATTATGAGGTCTCCTTATAACTTCATCCCTAACAGGAATTATCAATATGCCTATAAACTTTTGCTTATTTCTCTTCCTAACATGCTCTAAGTGATATATCATTTCATCTTATTCTTTAAGCACAGAAGGATACAGGGTTTAAAAATTTAGCCTGTGTCATCATTCATGAGGTTATACTAAGAGCAAGGATTTGGGTACTGGACATTCAAGAGTCACTACACAAGCTGCGACCTTCATTCCTCTGGCCAATGGAGTCACACCTGTTAAAAACGTCAGAACTGTCCGCTTGTAAATGACACAGCAAACATTTCCTCAGCTACCTGAATAAAGTTTTTAAAGTACATTTTGAATTTTTTATTCTTCACTGATTTTTCATTATTGTATTTTTTAAAATGTAGCCTCTAAGAGCTTGCCCTAAGCCAGTATGTCCCAGAGTATACTTCGTGAAGCAGCAGATGCTTCCATATTAACACATGATAAAAGAACAAGAACTTTCACAGTTAAAGTTTTGGAAATACTAGATTAAATAGGTTTCTCTCTTTTTAAAACTTTTTAAATATACAGAAAAGTTGAATAATAATATAAAAGAACACCCACATATTCACCACTGAGAATCAACAGTTGTTACCAAAATGTTAATGTTAAATACACACCCACCCATCCACCCACACATACACACACATAGCTGTCATCAGGGGTTTTTATTGTTGTTTTCAAATAACTTGAAAACTAGTTGCAGACATCATATCATTATACTCACCTCTGAAAACTTAAGCATGCCTCCCCTAAGACATGCTTGCATAATCACAAAAGCATTATCACACTAAGAAGATTCACAGTAATTCCCTAATATTACATAATGACCAGTCCATATTCAAATTTTCCCTTTTGTCCTCAATATAACTTGAATAGATTTTTTTTAAACCAAAATCTAATTCTAGTCTACACACTGCATTTGATGGTTATGCTTCTTTAGTCTCTTTTTGTCCAAAAATGTCTCCCTGACCTTCTTAAATAAGAAATGATGATTTTGAAAAGACTGAACCAGTTGTCTTGCCATATATCCCACATTCTGATTTTTTCTGAATATTTATTCTCAGTATCTTCTAATTTATTCCTCTCTTCTGTTGTGAGAAATGCCTGCAGTCCTGGCAGGATGCCTGGTGCTTGGAGCAACAAGGCCATCAGAAGCAGATGTGGACTTGCACACAAGGACACATTGCAGGGAGCGCGCACATGCCTGACCTATTCTGGGACTTCTTGCTCTAGGAACGAGGATGGGAAAAAGATACCTGAGAAGAAATAGCTTAAAACACGGTGTGGCCTTGAGGCTGAGTCTGGGAATTGGCTGTAGTTTGTAATTACTAACCTGATAGTAACTAATAATAAATTACAAAGCCAGCTTTGTGAGGGAGAATAATAAGCCGTGGAGACAGGGGTGGGGGATGCTAGCATTGCCATTCCTTGCCATTCCTCCTCTCCCTCATCCATGTTAGTAAAAGCATTTCCAGACTCCAACTCTTCTTCCAAACCATCTCCGCAACATCTTCCCAACCAGATTTCTTTACAGTAGTACCTCTCAGAGCCTTCAATGTGTTAATGTGCAATATGTTAATATACAAAATGTGTCAAGTAAATATCTTTTAGGAGCCTCTGCCCTCTTTATAATAACCCTTTCTTTGGGAATTGTCTCCATCTCTAAACACAACACACACACACACACACACACTCAGGCTTAAAGCAGTCGCATATAGACTTTGTAACTCCACCTTTTGGGCTAGCCCATTGAAATACCTCCTTGAAGACTAGTGCAGATATAAGTAGTTAAATAAATTTGCACAGATTTAAGGGAGAAGACTAGGAAAATCAGGATAAAATACTCTGTTTCTAGGTGAGTTCAAAAGTGATATTTATCATAGTTGTAGATACTAGTAATGCCTAAATCTTGAAGAACAGGCAAGAGAATTGTGTTGAGTCAGGCCCTTTCTAAAGACTCTACAACCAAGATGACACATACTAAAGTACAGCCAGGCTGGGCAATACCAGGGCAAGTACAGGTCTGCTGAGATATTGGCCTGATGAAGATTATCTCCTGTTGGTATCATCCAACTAAAGGAAAATTTATTTTTGCACAGTGCATTATTTGTGCAGACCAAGAAAAAAGTAGTCTGGACAAAGAGACAAGGAGAAAGTAAAAGGAAGCAAGGAAGGCACTCAGTTTTGGCACACAGCACATGACAGAGAAAGAAAGAGATGAATGGAAGAAGCAAGTTAAACTGTCAGAAACAGCTGAACCTTCCTAGACTAGGACACAAGGGAACCGAAGCTCTGGAGGCATATTCCACCATGTAAAGCCCAGAACATTCCAGACCAGAAGAAAGGTAGTGTCTTGAAAATCAAGTGGCAGAGATATTCTTGCTCCCTAAGACCTGAGAAAACCAGATGCAGAAGAATCAATAGCAGAGTCAGAAATGTGCACAGGTGAAACCCCAGGTGGCACAAAGGTGCTAAATACTGTGGAATCACCCCTGCAAGCAAGTTGCATGAACCTAATCAATTCCATAAAAAGAGGGGCTGAAGTCAGCCACTGTGTTCAAGACTTAAAATGCTGCTCACAACAGTTGTGGAGACCTTGACACTATATAAAACCTGCTCTCAATTCAGCACACCCATGCCAGAAACACCAGGCTCAGTGAAGTGTTAGACGGGAGCACACACCCCCACCCCCTCATGTGAAGGGATTTCAATAAAACTAATGCTCTAGGACTCTCTTCCCTGTTGAGGTTAGAGGAGCCCAGTTAAAAAAAAAAAAAAATAACAACGAAACAAAACAAAACAAAACAAACCTTTTCCACATCTGTACTCCAAACCAATATCTGGGAGAAACTGAGGTTCAGAGGTTAAATCTTCTTGCAAGTTAACACCCAATGACAATAAAATCCAAGGAATTAAAGTTCAAAAATCAAAATTTCTTACCCTTGTATAAAATAAAGACCTCATAAATTGCTGGCTCAGCATAGTCTCTGTGGAGGATTCCTGAGGCTTGGATGAGCTGTGGATCCTTTAGCAGTGGCAGCTGCAATCTTTTCTCCCTGAAAAAGATCATCCTTTTAGGACCTCTGAGATCCTATTTATTCAATTTCAATTTTATAATGCCCTCACTCTTTTAAAGAGTTCAAAGTGTTAACAGAAAGGAGAACATTATCAATATTGTAGCACTGGCCCCTCAATAACCTACTAAAGTTAGGAAACAAAACACTCTCTGCCCCAAAAGTAGTGGCCAAACAAAATGTGTCACCAAAGATTCTAGCATAGATTCAGGATTTGCAAGACAAGATCTTGGTCTCAGCGTCCCCAAGGTGGCTGTCAGGTGGTCAATACAAGCAGTTCACCTCTGGAGGTAAATTCAACTGGGAGAAATCTTTTCATAGAGGTTAAATTGGGCATCGCGTAAAACAAATCTGGGACTGGGGAGGAGATCCACCTATGTGTTTATCTGACACAGAGGCAACTAGATTATTCCTGACTCCTTGCAAGTTTATAAATTTGCAAAGGTGGAAGCCCTAGTCTATGGGTGTCTTTTTCTTCTCGCAGATTAAGTATCTCTTCATTGCCATTTCCACTCTGAGCTCTTCTACTCAAGTGAGCAGGGCCTCTATCTCATGCTATGGAGCTCTCCTGAGCATGTTTTTTTTTTTTTTTCAGTCCTCTGCCTCAGTGGCTGTTTTCAGTGACTTTGGTTAAACAATCTGCTTCTAGGTACATTTTCTCCAGCACCATCTTTGACTTCACATTGACTTCACAAGATGGAGTAAAGTGACTTTGAGCAGGTTACATACTAAACAAATCCAAAGCTAGTCCCTCCATTCTGAACCAGAATGCAAAATGGAGTTTAGAGCAGCCCAGACACTGCTGTCTGTTCAGACCTGTCATGGACAATTTCCAGTTAATACTCATTAGTGCTCTGTAGCACATGCAGAGCTCAGCCACCTGACAGTTTAATGTAGTTGAGGACAGATCCGAGTCACAATGTGGCAGGGGCACAGGAGGGAGACGGGGAGAGGCCTTCTTTTAAAAAAGAACATAGAATAATAAAGTAAAAATTAGGTGTGAAAGTGAGTATTTATTTAGAATGGGCAAGTAACCACAAAATATAAACCTAAAAAACTGACATAAGGCCAAACATTCATTAATTAATTGCCAGACACACCTCTATAATACTTTTTACCTACAACTTTTGTCTACCTACTGTTTAGTTGTCCCTTCATGTGATAACAATTTTATAATTACATTTTATATAAAGAGAACAGAAATAAAAATCACTGTTTCCTATGGTACAGTTAATCACTTTTTAATTGATAGGAAGCATAAAACACTTTATAGTCCTAATACAGGTTTGTGTGCTTATAGACACAGGAATTTTGATAAAGTCTCTTTTATATGATCCCATCAGGAAAGACATAGGGTAGATTTATAGTTTACATGCTGCATTATTGAGCATATCTCATGTGTACAAGTGTCAATGAGAACAGAATCCCGTGCTTACAATTTTATCAAAAGTCTGACAACAGAATTTCCCACAGACTGGTTTCTGGCTCCATCTGTTCAAATCTTGTTTCTCCTCTAGACTCCCATACGTCCTGTGTCAGACACCACAGCACATGCTCACATTTTGATAGAACCCTGGCCCTAACCTGCAGAAGCCATTTCTACACTGGGACAGCCAAGAAAAACTTAACTACACATAGAATTAGTGGAAAACCATATAATATACATCCCACTAAACCTAAAGTAAATCTATTTCCAATTCAATTGCATCATAGCCAAATCCCCAAAATGCCTGTGTGACAGAAGAAAAAGAGGCAATGGCCTTAATCCATTGAAGTCAATTCACCTTACTTTTGCATATTTTACAAAAACATATGATCATTATTTCTTTCCCTCTTCTCTGTCCTTCCTAAACAATTCGGTCCTAAAGCCAGTAGGTAACAGGTAACAGAGCAAGGTGGGCGGGAGGAGGTGGGACACGCATGGGCTCAAAGTGATGGTGTATGGAAGCATCACGTGAAGCCTTCCTTATCCTCGCCCCCTCTCAGGAGGAGTCACACGGAGCTCACTCCGCCACCAGCAATACAATGCAAAAACACGTGTGCAGTGCTTCTACCCAAGGAAGCCTGTTAGAGACTCAGCACCCAAGGTTTTTACTGAAGGCTGGTCGTGTAGGCACCTTGGCCTAGCATGTACCAAAGTTCCAGACTCCCAGAAGAAGAGCAGGCTGTGGTCATATAAACCATATTATTTGTCCAAATAGGTTAGTCACTCTTATTATTTAGGGAGTCTTTTATCAGTGTAGGGAATTTTACCAGCCAAGTTCCCACATGCCAGCCAAGGGCCAACCTTGCAAGCAGAGCTTTTTAAGGATAACAGTCTCAGGCCAGCTATGTTAACTCTTTTCTGCACAGGAAGAGTGAGGAAAAGAGAGATGTAAATATGACGTCCACGTTTCTACATTAAGCATGTAGATGGACACTGTTGTCACTTATGGAGATAGAAGGGCCAAAGAAAGTACAGGTTAATGGAGAAAATTATCCCAATTCTGAACTCATAAAATTGGAGATAGCTATGTGTGAGATATTAGGTTAAATATGGTGTTGCAATCATGAACAACCTTAACATTCCAGTGGCCTAACACAAGTTTATCTCTCACTTGTTACATGTCTTTTATGGCTTGGTGGAAGTTGGTGAGTTGGGGTGGGAGTAGGTGGTCTCTGTTTCACATAGACACTCAGGGACCAAGGTTAGTGGAGGCTCCATCACCTAGAAAGTCAATTGGTGTGACAGAAAAGATGATTGAAGAGGTCATGTCAGCTCTTCTATGCTTCAGTCTAGGAATGATACACTACACTTTCACCCATGGCCCATTGGCCAAAACTAGTAACATGGCCTCCATCAACTATAAGTGGGGCTGGGAAATGTGGGCTAGTAGATGGGATGTTTGATGAACACCACTGTTTCTGACATAATACCGAGGTGGGAACATCAGGCAGGTAGCTACAACAAATGAACGCTGTGGACTTTCATTTAGGAGTTATGAACAAATAGGTGGTATTTAAAGCCATCCTCACTTTCTCATGATCTGAATCCCAATGGCCTAAGAGGGCAATCTTATCACCCTTTCTTCTTTGAAGGAACAGGAAATCCAGTTTGGTGGATGCTCTTTAAACCTTTCTAGTGAAAATTATAACACACAGCTGTTTTCACTACTCACAAGAACGACTTTGTCTTAGGTTTGAAGGCAGTTTTTGAACCTCTCTGAGAGGAAGGACTTGGTCCCGGAAAAGTCTTCCTAGAAACAGTCTGATGCTCAGAGCAGAGAGTTGGGCTCATAAAGGTAAGAAGGGATATTTAAAACTATAGACAAAGATACTGAAGGGCAAGATCACAGAGGAAGAAAAGCTGGAGTTGGCGGGGTAGGAGACAAAACTAATTCCAAGGCTACCACTAGGTGTCACAGTAAGAAAGGGAAAGATGAAAGGAGGCTCCAGCAGTACAACTTGGTGGGAGCTGTGCCCATTCTGGAACAGTTCTAGTGCAATTAAAAAAAAAAAAATCAATAGGAATCATGAATTTTTTTCTGAACTGTAATGACTTTCAAATGGACTTTATGGGTTCCTGCTTTTAACTCTGGTGGGCGCATGCCTGTGTCTGTGTGCTTTTATGTATGTGTAGAGAAAGTTAGTTTATTCTGCCTACCACTAGAGCTTTCCAAACACTTTACACTTTTATATGACTAACCACATCAATACTTTGGGTGGAGATAAAAGAACGTTTCCATTTATCTCTCATTCTTCCTGTGTATATATGTGTGCATACCTACTGAGGCTTTCAGTCTATTCGAAATCAAAATTAAGGCCAGTGGATCTAAGATGTGTCTTATTTTAATGCCTGGCTTATGTAAAAGCAAAAATGAAAAGTTTTCATTAGAAATGATAAACCCATTTAGTCTTCAATGACACAAATTGAGACTGCTAAAATTCTCCATGTGCCAATAATTTAGAATTGCTGGCAGATGATATAATAAATCCAAATGCATTTTATTATCACTTTGGTAAAGTGATTCTTCATAACTAGATGGTTCATTTGTGCTTAGGTAAGTGAAACAAATGGTCATAAGGGAAATTATATCATAAAATACGACTATCATCCTAAAACTACTCTAAACAGAAGAGAAATCAGAAGAAACTGGCATTGGAGGCAAATCCACTATTCTGGGCTTCTCAATCTTTTACATGTTTTGGATCATAGGAAAAAAAAATGGCATTTATATAACATACTGGGGTAATGTACAAGGCTGCTGGGTTTCAGCTGCCCCAGGCCCAATGGGCCACTCAAGGACATGAGATCAGTATGTCAGGATATTAAATATAGATTGTGGTTTTTAACCTTGAGGTCACACAGGAAGTTAGAATTTAGAATATATATATATATGTATGTATTCTTTAAAGAATATATATATATATATATATATATATTCTTTAAAATTTTTTAAATTTTTATATCATTGATCCGGGCATCAGGACTTTTTAATAGCCCCATGTGACTCTAACTCTGGCATAGCCAGAGTTAAGAATCACTGCATTAGAAGAGCCAAGTAAGCTAAAAAAAAAATATATATATATATATATATATATATATATATCAGATTCATCTAGCTTCCAGTTTTGAACACAAGTACGAGGTTTTTCTTTTAATTCAGAGAAGTATAAAGAGAAAAAAGTTGCAAAGTTCAAAATATGAAAGTGAAAATCTTATAACTACCCCAAGCAACCACTAATTCTTTTTGAGAAAAAGATTATGTACATACTTACAAGTTGGTATCTCGAGAAATAATTTTTCACGCTAAAGAGATCATACACATAGTGGTTTATAGATGCAAGCAGTTCATATGTCTACACTATATTTCATTTGACCATTGCCCTGTTGCTGATCACTTTAGCTATTCTCATCCCTTCCTGCAATAAATATCTTAGTACATGCACTGTGACTAACTTTTGCAAATATTTTTATAGGTAAATTCCTAGAAGTGAGATCGCTGCGCGCACTTAAAATTTGGAGAAATGTGGTGAGATCGACAAACATCTAAAAATAAATTGATGCCACCTACGATTGTCAAACACAGGATTAAGACTGTCAATCCTAGCGGAACGTGGTTGGTCCGCGGCCGTGGTCAGGTGGGGTATCCTGGGGCGGGAGCTCTGGGGTCACGTGGGCGGCTTCGCCCCGCCTGGCGGAGACTCAGCGGGGTGGCCACATTTCTGGCTCACGCGTAGCATCACGCGGGGTCCGCGGCGGGCAGCTCTCGCCAACGCGGAACCAGACTGGCGGAAGGTAAGTTCTGTTCTCCCGCGGGGTTGGGCGGCCGGGCGGGGGCGGGGCTCCCGGGGCCGCTGCTTCCGGCCGGACGGCGGGCTGGGCTCAGACTTCCGGCGACGGCGGGCACGGCGTCAGCACCCTAGATCCAGGTCGCGCGTTCGTTTTATGGCCTTTGCCCCCCGACCCTTCTGAGTCACAGTGAGGCGCGCCAAGCCTGTTCACCTTGATCTGGATCGCACCCCGGACCTGCCGCCTCACTGGGGCAGGCGGGGCGGTTTTAACAAGCTTTCCTGGCATGTGTGTGCTCTAGCGTCTAAGGCATAAAAACTGCTCCAGGGTCTCTACAGCCCCGCTGCCCTAGATATTCGTGTCCTGAAATGTGCAGGTGGAACAATCCTCATGTGGACAGCCCTGTCCATTCAGTCTCTGTGGTTACTGAGCACCCACCAGTCCAACAACTGCAGACTGGCTTTACCGAAATATTCACCACAGCTTGAAGTCATGTGCCCATAAACTATCAGAGCTGGAAGGACCTTAGCGAAGGCAGCTAACATGATTGGGGCATTTCCCATGATCAGGCCCTGCTCTAAACACTTGATTTGTAGTGAAGCACTAATTCTTCACCACAGCCTTTTGCAGCAGGCCTTTCTTAACTGCAGTACAGCGAAATTAAGACACTTGCCCCAGATCATGCAGAGGCAGAATTCAAACCCACAAGAGTTCACGTGGTGATCACGGATCACAGATGATGGTAGCAGATTCCAGAATGGCTACGTGACTAGTAAATTACTGGGGAAATGTTTAGTTTAAAACATTTGTTGACACGACTTTTGTACATTAGTGTTTCTTATTTTTAAAAATTCATACCATATTTGGTGATATATATGGGTGAGGTACACACACACACACATACACACATCTTTGCTATAAGGTTTGGTACATTCAAGATAGTTTATGCGCAGGCTACATTTTTTATAAATCCACGGATGCTACTTAGGTAAAATGTTTAGTATTTATATACCAATATTCACAAATTTAGACTTGTAAGATCTGGATTTGAATCTCGACTGCTACTTTGTTAGTTTGGGCAAGCTTTCGTTTTTGTTTTTTGTTTTTAAAAAGAACCCTTTACCCTTAGTTTTCTCATCTGGAAAGTAGGTGTAATACCCTTTGGGATTCCGAGGGGATCAGTGAGCTCATATATGCAAAGTCCAAGCAGTTGGCACTCACTCACTGAAGGGTGGCTACTTTTATCTATTATCATTCTGCCATCCAAAGAGATGGTATAAAACTACTAAGGCATTCCTCTTCTCTGAACCTAAAAGCAAAGGTGACACACCCTGGAGCTATGCATTCTGATAATGTGTAGGCCAAGTCCCCAGACTTAGGAAAAGCAGTTTCTTTAGTGCTCAAGAACAATAACAAGTTACTCCCTTTAATTTCATGTCTCTTTTGTATCCAGTGTCTTATGGAAACTTGTTACATTTTTTAAAAAAATTCAGCCAAATGGATTCCAAACACTGGAAGGTATCTCACAGAGACTGGGGATCCATTTAGCTAATTTGTGATTTTATGAGGTGTTAACACTTTTAGAAACCTAATTTTAGGCACAGCCCAAAAAATATTTCTTGAAGAGAACTGTGGAAGAAGTTCTAAATTTTTTGGAAGTTTTCTTCATCTAGCCTGCAAATTGAGTAAGCTATTTAATTTTTCACTCACTTTTATTCAGTTAAGGTTCTGCTATCTAAAAGTCAATTCAAAATAGAGGAAATGTGTGGGAGCGTATGAATAGTGCATCAAAGTAATAGTAATTAATATGAACATATTGACTCATTGAATGGATCATGATATTTATAATATTTAAGAATAATATAGGTGCTATTTATAAATAGTTACCAGATATAATTAATAGAACCATTTATGATGCATATAGTGAACAATTATTTGAAGGGTGAGATAATAATTTCCTAAGCAAAATGAAAGACTGTAATCATAGTTCTCTGAAACCTTTATCATTTAGCCCCAGCTTTCTTTGCTTATGTCTTATCAACCTCTGCAAAGTTCACTACAGTTTTCTTTGGTTGAGGGCAAACCCTGAAAACTGTGTTCTAAGAGACTGAAACTTGAGGGAGGATTATATTTGGTTCTCATGTATTTGGGAGCTGGGGAGAACTTACTTAACTTTTGATACTACTCCACATCTCATGTGTTTTGTTACTTGCTTGATACTAGTATTTCTTTTCTAGTTTTTGCCTGGAAAATGAAAAGAGAAATACCCATTTCCTCCTCTAGTGCCAAGTTTTGAAATAAGGTGTACAAAATTCTCAGCGTTCATTCATGATCTATGCACAGGCACATTCTCTGAAGATAAAAGTGCCACTGGATTCCTTTTTCTTGGATTTTGGATCATTTGTTACATAATTATAAGGTAGGATACAACTTAAATTCTGAAAAAGTAATTTTAAATATAAGACTAAATGTAATGTTGAGACATTTAAGAAAAAATGTTTACTATCCCCTTGTTTTTCTTTATAAGTTTATGCTATATACATGTATACATGAATAATATATAGTTTGGTTTTGCCTGTTTTTGCACTTGATAAAAATGGAAGCATACTATGAAGTCTTAAATTTTTTTCATTTACATTTTTAAAAATTAATCCAATTTGGTGTAGCCATATTTTCACTGCTACATAGCAGTTCATTTAATGAATATTAAAATGATCCATTCTACAGTTTATTTTGAGTTATTTCCTGTTGTAACCATTCTTGTGCATGTCTCCTGGTGTATCTGTGCATGTTTTCTCTGTAATACCAAAGGTGGGATTATTGAGTCATAAGTATGTTTAACTTGACTAGGTAATGCCAAACTGTGGTAGCACTAATTGATATCATCACTATCAGTTACTCTATATCCTTGCCAAAACTTGGTATAAATTTTTGCAGTTTGTTGGATAGAAAATAGTATCCCATTGTAACTTTGCATTTTGTATTTTTCTACTAATGAGATTGAGCATCCTTACATGAGATTAGTGGCCATTCAGAGTTCCCCTTCTGTGAAATGTTTGTTTCTGTCTTTTGCTCATTTTCCTATGGTTATCTGGCATTTTCTTTCTGGTTTATAAGCGTTCTTATATATTCTAAATCTTAATCTTTTGTTGGTTATATGTGTTGCAAATTCCAAATTTCTTTCTTTTTCTTCAGACTATTTCCCCGTTCAGTTCATCTGTCTGTGCCCATTTTTGTTATCAATATTGCCCCTCTGTCTGTTCTGTCACAGAATGTGATAAAGCCCACACGGTCCAACACTGTGGAGGTAAATACTACCACCTGAGCAATTTGTGAACTTTGGGTTGTTTCCGAACTGTTTGGAGATATATTAACCCAGCCTCTTGTCAGTCATGGCTAATCCAGATAATCATGACCATCAGCTTCTTTGCCTTTTCTTTAAAACACTATATTTTTGCTTTTGTGTGTGTGTGTGTGTGTGTGTGTGAGAAACAGTTTTTTAAAATAGCATATGTTATTTTTACAATCCTTTTAAAAAGTAGGTAGGGCAAAGATTAGCAATGAAAACTTCAGAGTACAAATCTGACATCTCTGTAATTCACACCTAAGTTGTACAGACCTAAAACCTGGGAGCTATCTTATTTATGTTTTTTTTTTTTTTACTTCAGCTCCTTTATTCCAGTATATCAGCCCAACTTCTGTACCTTACTCAAGTTTCCTCACTGTAAAATTAAAATACCTTTTTTTTTATAGTAATATGTTGTGAGGATTAAATGAATTAATAAAGTCTTAAAATGGTGTCTGACATGTAGTTAACACAATATAATTGTAGCTACTGCTATTATTACTGTTGTTATTATTATTACTTTTTCTCCCCCACAGAGTCAACACCCTAACCCAAGCCACCATCTTCTTTCCCAAGGACCTCTGCAATAGCTTTCTGATTTCTGTGCCTCCACTTGTTCTCCACACAGCCAGGACATTTTTTTAAAAGAGCACGTCACCATTCCCTGCTTTGTACTCTCCAAGTGCCTTCCCATTGCTCTTAGAATAAAATCTACACACAGTGCTGCATGACCTGGCTCCTGGCTGTTTATCATTATACTCATCTCCTTTCTATTCCTCAGATTAGCCAAGCCTTTTTTTCCTTTCCTTTAGATATCTGTATTTGCTGTTTGATATCCTGGAATTATCTTCCTTCAGCTCTCAGCATGTCTAGTTCATTTGTATTTTTCAGGTTTCAGCTCAACTGTCATCTCAGAGTCACCTTACCGGCCCATTCTTTTGCAAAGTGACCTCCCTCGTTTCTCTTTTCATTTTCTTCATGGCTCTTATGATAGTGTGTAATTATCTTATTTGTATATATTTTTTATTTTTGGTTTTACCAACTAGAATGTAATTTCTAAAAAGCAGAGACTTTATCTGTTTAACTTACTTAAAGTGCTAGTCACATAGTGAATGTTCAGAAAATATTTATCAAATGAATGATCATCTCTAACAAGGAAGGAGAACTTTGCAGAATTCAAAGATCCACAGTTGAAAGTTTTCTTTTTATTTTGTAATGCTGCTATGCTAAAAATTATTGTCAATAGCCACTCCTTGAGAATTTTGCCTGCTTAATTTTTCAAACATATTTTCCTCCCTACATAGATTACAAAGAAATTTGTCCATTAGTGTCCCAAAGATAAAATTAGATTGTGATTAGATGTTACTATAAATCTTTAATTTCTGCCGTACAATAAAGGGGTTGAAGTAGCCCTGCTCCAAGATGATGGTCTAGGTACATACAGAATGCCTGAATTTGTAGCAGCCTCTGTCCTGTCCACCCATATTGTGGGGGTAAGCTTGCTTTGTGCCTCTGCAGAGCTGGATAGTGTCCAGATGATTAAAGATTCCCATTCTCCAGCAGAGGGCAGAAACCATGCAGGGATAGCCAATAGTGTAATTATTAGGAAATAAAGGAAAAAAACAAAACCCTTTGAGTTGTCTCAGTTTCTGTCTTGTGATTTTCATTTTATTACATGCAAAGATTCAAAATACGTTCTTGCCTAAGGGAGGAGGCTCTTTGTCACCCCTAAGGCTATACATGGTTCTTTACACTTTCTGAAAGTCATAGACCGCCACGATCTCTATCCTGATAGGGAGGAAAAGCAAGAATGTTTACAGAAACTTTGGAACAAACTGTGATGAGAAAAGAATAGAAATAATAGATTTGAGAGTAGAAGTAGAAAAGGATAAATATAGAAATTCTTGAAAAGCAGGATATATAGTTTTATTCAGAAACTATCAGAGAAATAAAAATTCCCCCATGTGGGAGGCCCTAGGAAAAATCCTCTACATGGGGCCTGAAACCCCTGACGCTGATGCATCTTAATGTTTCTTTCTCAAGTGGAACTAATGGAGTGTGACCCCGAAAAGTATATAGAAGTCCTCTATGAAAGGTTGCTTTCTAAGAAATAGGCTGTGGTGAGAAAAAATATATTTAGGATAGTTGCAAATTCTCTACTAAAACTTTGTTTAGAAATATGAGTTTATATACTTCTATAAATTAATTGAAGAGAACGTCCTCTCTTTGAATGCCCAAATAAGGCAGAAGAAAGTAATGGCAATTTCTCATTTTAAAAAGTGAAAGGTGTCCATATCCCTTTCTGCTAGAATAGTCATCTGGTTGATCTGTAAGAGCTAGCTGCTACTCCTGGCAAAACCAAGTGAGCCACCTCAGTCAAAAGGTCCAAGACTTCAGATTATCATAGAAGCCTACCTTCAGCAGGATAACAATCAGATGTTGTTTACCATTGAGTTCGATTGGGAACAAAAGGACAGTGAAACTTTAGTCTCTGTGTCTTTGGAGTTCTGAAATATCCATCATATGAATTGGAATGACTAGTATAAGAGCAGATTCACAGTAGGGAGCCCTCCCTAATTTTGGCAAGCTTTAAGAGCCTCTAACTCAAAATCATTATGAACTATAATCCAGTATTTAGAAATGTTTTGCTACCAAAAATGCCTCTATCAGTCTCAGAGAAATCAGATCTATCTTAACAATATTATTATCTCTGAGTTAAGTTGTAGCCAAACTAGTGAAGACCTTTTGCAATTTTCTTTTTTTTTTTTCCTTTTTTTTTTGGTTCAACTAGCATGGATCTTGATGGCTCTGAACAAGATCCTGTCTGTGTTGGCAGAGAAGATGACATTAAAAAATCAGAAAGAATGACAGCTGTTGTCCATGATAGAGAAGTAGTCATTTTCTACCACAAAGGAGAATATCATGCTATGGATATTCGCTGTTACCGTAAGGTTTTATTTTTCATTTGCAAATCTTATATTTGTTTACTAGCCACAAAATTATCAAAATTTTAATTTTTTTTTTTATTAACTAGATGTAATATTCAATTCCTTTTCAGACTCAGGAGGACCTTTACATTTGGGAGACATAGAGGTATGTAAAATTAAATATATTCTCAACAAACTCAGATGCTTCCTATTTATATTTGTATTTCATTCTGTACTCAAAAATAATTTACATATGAGTTTGGACTATATTTTAATGCATTGAGTATAACTCCTAATATTCTAGGAAGTCACAGCCCTACAACATAAAGAAAACTATTTCACAAATAAATGTGGGAAACATGCATGTCTTCTGACCTAGCAATTATACTCTGAGATATCTACCCTACCGATGTAATTGCATAAATGTTTAAGTATATATACATATATAGGAGAGGTTCATTGCGGCATTATTTTAATAAAAAATTGATGACAACCTAAATGTTTTAACAATAGGAAACAGTTAAATAAATTATAAATAGCCATGCTATGGAATACTGTTAAATTAATGAGGCAGATATATTTGTTGGTATAAGGGACTCAACAATATATTTTTGGGTGAAAAATGCAAGTTATAGAATAATAGGTCTAATGCAACCTCATTTTTAAAATAAAATACTTTTTACTTTATCCACTTATGCATAGTTTGAATTTTTTCCAATGAGTATATATTACTTTTATAATGTAATAAAAATATAAATATATATTTTTAAAGAAAGAAACCACACTTTGAGAGCTTAACTGAGGAAGGGGATGATAGGACTATCTTACTTCCTTGCATTCCGAAACTAGCTGCCTTATGATTTGTTTTCTGCTTTACAAAACTGGTCTGTTTGTCTGTGCCTCTCTCACTCTCTCTGACTTTATTTACCTAGTTCCACACCTGCCCTGTTTAAGGACACATGTTTAAATTATGAATATTAATTTATGAATTATGAAAATGTGAATGTTTGCTAACAGTTCTGTGGTGATACAATATCAGCATTCCTGCCCTTCTGGTGTAGAGAAAAAACGTAAGCACCTGGTAATGATAATGTGGAAAGAATCTTCCCCCATTTCAGGCCATAATGAGAGCTGGAAGACCTTGCTGCTCAAACTGTGGTCCGCAAAGCAGGAATACTAGTGTCACCTGGGACTTTTTGGAAATGCAGAATCTTGTGCCTGCCCTAGGCCTACTGAATTTAGACAAATCTGCATTTAAGCAAGATGCAGGTGATTCTTGTGCTCTTAAACGTTAAGAAGCACTGCTTTAAGAGTTAAAAAGTTGAGAATTGACTACTTTGGATCATAAATCACTCTTCAGTTAACATATGCACTCATGCCTTTAGTAATCTCTCTTGAACTTAATATTTGAAGCTTACCTTCTTCCAGCAGCTAGTGAAAATTCCTTTAGAAGCACATGAAGCCCTTGCCTCATTTCTGTCAAGGAAGTGACACTGACGTCTAATAGATAACAGCACAGCTGCAGTAACATGGATACTTCCTGGCTAGCTATCTTCTGATAAAGCTCTCACATACTGGGCTTATAATCAATTACAAGAGACTTGATGTCTGCTAAGAGCAGGTTCTGCCTTATGTTGAATAATTTGTAAATGGGAGGAAAAGGAGAAGCTGGCCTGTTATTAACCTGGTTCTTCTGCAATAGATTCTGGTCTGAGTCTGAGGTTTATTGTGAACATGAGAAATGTCAGACTATTAAATCAATTATTTCCTTCCCTAGGATTTTGATGGACGGCCATGTATAGTTTGTCCCTGGCATAAATACAAAATTACTTGGCAACAGGAGAAGGACTATATCAGTCTATAAACCCTAAAGATCCATCAGCAAAACCCAAGTGGAGTTCCAAAGGAGTAAAGCAAAGGATTCATACAGTGACAGTGGACAATGGGAATATTTACGTGACTCTTTCTAATGAACCTTTTAAGTGTGACTCTGATTTTTATGCCACTGGAGACTTCAAAGTAATTAAGAGTCCTTCCTGATAAAATTATATGGCAATGAAAAGTGTTGTGTATATTTTGAAAATAATAATATGTTGTTTAAATAATACCTTGCTTAAATACCAAAGATGATTCATTTTTTCCAGCATAGGCACATTTATTACTTATCTTTAAAAATCATGTAATTTGAGAGGTTTAAAAGCACATGAACTGAGTATGATGTAAGGATTATCATCAGGATCTATAGATACATTTCATCCAATCTTCTGGACTGATTAGGACCTGAAGGTTATAGGTCTGGTATGTGCCTTTTAAGAAGAATAAAAATAATCTGAAGTAACTAAAATGAAGAAAAGATAAAAAATAAGATCTACTAAGAAAAATTTGGGTGGAAAAAACCCTATTTGATGTAGCAGATTTTATCGTGGAAAAGTGTTACTATATACAAAGGAAACAGAATAGTATAATAAACTCTCATCACCCAACTTCAGCAATTACCAGCATTCTCCCATTCTTGTTTCATTGATACCTCCATACATTCCTCACCTCCCCTATTTGATTGTTATTATTATTTTTTTAGGTAAAATTTAAACACATTGAAATGCTTAAATCTTAACTCAATTTTTTCCCAATATATAGCAGACTTTTTACACTTCAAAAAATCCTTCAAAAATGGGATCAATGTACATGCTGAATTTAAAAATAAGGAACTTATCAGTATTCTGGACATCAAAACCAAATAAACTTTGGCTCAGTGTCTCTCTGAACAAGCCAAACAGTCTCAAAGTAGGAAGACGCCACAGTTGCTGCCCAACCATGAGAGATGTGAAATCTCCTTTAGTAAGCCAAAGTACTCTTAATGCCTATATGAAATTTTCAAATACAGGGTTTTTTAAATTTATTTTTCTTTTTAGAGAACTCTGTGCATATATGTACAACTGTTTCATGTAAACGTTATAAAGAGAAGAGATATAAGGTGTTGTTCCTCAGAATCCTTTCTGCTAAGCTGGTGTTAAGTTGGTTGACCCTGTTTTTATTATGCCAATTATTTGTGACCATTGTTCTGGTTGCTTGGTGTTCACACTGCACTAAACACCCTGAGTGCTCGTCCTCTAAAACTCAGCAGCACATAGAATATAAGAGTAAGTGGAACCAGAAAGACCTAGGATGAACAGAATATGAATTTGGAGTAAGAAGAGCTGTTTGTCAAGATTGGAACCTAGTCTCAAAGAACAGCAATCTTCTTAGTGACATTGGATTGAATTAAGGCTCCAAGCCTAATACCTAGCATTCTAGGGAGCCCACCTGGACTCTTTTCCTTGATTATTGTAAAAATAATAAGTGAATAAAGTATGCATCATTAAGGCTATGCTTATAGAACCCTTTGCTACATATTTTATTACATTTCCTTTTCTGATGCAATATGGGTAGCATGAGGTAATACAACACTTGATACATTTTTCAGACTACCAGTAAAGATCCAGACTTGGGCTTTGTATAAATACTGTTTACAGCAGCAGCTACTCAGCAGGTACAGGAAATGTATTATCTTTGGAATGGGGACATCCCAACCTATTATATTAGATGCTAATCCTCCAGTGACCAGTCAGGTCTTAACATGTAGCCAGAATTTAAAATTCATGAAAGAAACAAAAGTACCTTCTATAGGTAAAACCATGGCCCTAGTTTGCAAGGCCAATGACAGAAGTATTTTCTCTCAGGATCCAGTGGCAACAATGAGTAATATGGACTTGATTTCTGGTTCTAGATTTGGTTCTCTAAATCTGGAAATTAAAAATGTCCTGTCATGTTCTGTTCTCATATACAGAACATCAGATTTGTAAATAATGTCCTCATCAGATTTGTAAATAATACCATTTTAGAAATTTATGACGTCTATGAATTGTAAGTCCTTCATACTTTACAGATGAGTTATACAAGAATTGATAATAGGCAGACTCAAACTATGCAGCCTGTGCATAGAAAACAAATATTCTTTTTAAAGTATCTCTGAAAAAGATATGTAGCATTTTGATAGGGTGGGGTTTTTTCCCTCCCAGAAAAATAATTGAAAAGATACTTGAAACAAGTCTTTAATAAAAACATAAATATATTATAAATATACCCATATTATAAACCACAGCATAAAGTCTAACCCACCAAAAAGTTAATTTTCTTATTCATTACAAAATATATAGTTAGTTATACATATATTCTAAATGAAGATTCATTTAATTTTCTTTACCATGTAAATACTTAAGAATGACATTTTATTAGTAGTTCCTCACCTCCCTCCCCTTTTTTTTAAAGCAGAGCAGTCAGTGTATGAAAATTAGTTTACTAGTTTTGTCAGATGAAATGTCAGAGAACTCTTAGGCTATTTAGATATTTGTGTTCATATTTGTTCATTCATTCATTTCGGTTGATTGGTCAAATACAGAATGTAAAACCTGGATCTTATTACTCAACTTATTAGTAGGAAGTTTGGGGCGATTGGAAATACTGTCTGGCTTCTCCGGTAATGACCTGTAAGGTTTTGCTTTGATTTCACCTTCAGGAAACATAGGCTCAGAAAGAACAGGCTCAGAAAAGGCTTTTCTGGTATTTTCATTCTCCTCTCTGTTTTGCCTTATGGATTCTTCTTCTTGGAAAATTTTCTTTACCTTCTCCAATATAGTATTAACACAGACTGTCTAATAAGAAAAATTACAAAATTAATTTTCTTTTTAAGCTACTAAACTTACAGATAGAAAGTCTAATAAAATGTTTAACATAAAGCCATTAATCTACATATTCTAATAAAGAAGCACTTCCTTTCAGGAACCCCTGGCACATGGTAAACATCAGGAAACATCAGGAGATTGATTCCTTGTTCTTAATATATTAATCCATAATCTAGAAAGAAAATTAAAACCAGCTATGATTCAATAAAGAATGTTTTACATCTTGTCTCAATTCATTAGATGTTTTACATTTTTATTCTGATTTAATTTAAATGAAACATTTCCTTTATTCTCCTGATTTAATTAAATGAAATGTTTTCTAAGAGATGGAATTTGTCTCCAAACATGATAATATCTCAAAGTAGGTTTTTGTTATTGCTCCCCCACCCCACCTGGGACTTTGTTTATACCTATGTGTATAACTGGAAGGGCATAAACATGTTGGTAAGAATTTAGTAAGCTAGTAGATCAATGATTGTTAAGCAAACATGTGATCCACTTTCCCTCAGAAAATGCCATTCAGTACTTTAAGTAAGAAAGTGTCAGAAAACAAAACATATAGAGAAAAATAATTTCAAAAAGTCACTAAGAACTATATCCATTAAATTTATTCTGTAAGTTTACTAATGATGAAGATGGTGATGATGCCAGGTATTTAAGGCAAGCAACAAAAATAATAAAATCCATGAAATAAGACCTAGATTAACTAGCAGAGATGCTTCAAGGTGATATAACTAGCTATAAACACCTAGAACATTTTCACAGAGTAATAGAGAAAGAACTGCGGGGCTCAGCTTGAAGCACCTCAATTTTCTCCTGACCTGTCTGCCTCCTACTATAAAATGGAGAAACATCAGATGCTTTCCTTTACTTCCCTGTAGTTAGCTTGTGCCCACACGACCCTGTTCTGGCCAAAGAAATAAAATATGTCTGTTGGGGAGGAGGTCAGGAGAATTTTTGGAAAAGTTTTTCTCCTATGTGAAAAGAAAGATACTGTCTTTTGCCTCTACCTTCCCCTCTGTCCTGCTTTAGACACTGGTATGGATGTGAGACCTTAAGAACCAAAAAGAACAAACAGGATAGCAGAAGAGAAAGACAGAAAAGCCCTGGATTCACGATGATCCACTGTACAAACCTGGGAACTGCTTAAGTCCAGACTTCTAATCAACTGGGATATTTAAATATCTTTATCTATTAAGGCAATGTCAGGAATTTTTTATTACTTGCATCCAAGTATATCCAAACTTAGAGCTATAAAATTTGAGGTCCATCACTTCTAGCTGCAAGCAGTTTCATCCTTTTATCCCAAATATGATTATTTTCTATGTATGTGAAAAAGGTTAGGAAGCCCTATCCTATTTGATACATTTCTTCTCTCTTCACTTGTAAAATTTCATCTGGGCCTATTCTAACCATTTCTGTCTCAGATAATGAAGGAAGAGTCTTAATCAAAGTGAGTATCTGTCTTTGCATTTAACCTATACCCTGTCATCTTCCCTATCAATTATTCCCTACCTCTTCAACCTCTCTTCTTGACTGGCTCTACCCCTTCAGCCTGTAACATGCTCAAGTATTTTCCATCCTAAAATATAAAATTAAAAATCTGTCTATGGCCATGTTACCCTGAACAAGCCCGATCCCATCTGAACTTGGAAGCCAAGCAGGGTCGAGCCTGGTTAGTACTTGGATGAGAAACCACCTAGGAAGACCAGGTGCTGTAGGTGTAAAAATAAAGTAAAATAATAAAATAATATAACATAATAAAATAAGAAAATAAAATAAAATAAAATAAAATAATAAAGCGATTATAAGCTGACAAGGTCCTTGCAATTTGTGAGGTCAACCAAGGGTTACCTTGCCTAAAAAAAAAAAAAAAAAAAAATCAAAATAAATAAAAATCCCAGGGACCCTTTTTTCCCCTTGGTGGCTACACACTCCCTCTTGATCAAACCAGAATGTCTATTTTATGATCTCTTCACTCCAAAGCTTGCTTATTTGTCTTTCTCGTCCCATCACATCACTGAAGTAGTTCCCCAGATGGTTAATTCCAACATCTTTCCTACTAAATCTAAAGAACACTTTCAACTCTTCATTTTACTCGACTTTTTCAGCTTATATTGACACTTAACCACTTAAAACTCTGAGTCTCCATTTCCTTGACACTGTTTCTCATTCTCTTCTTACTTTTCTGATTATTGTTTCTTTGTTTCCTTCATGGATTTCTTCTTGGCTCAACTTAAATGTTGCTATTCACATTTTTTGTTGACTTCGCACTCTTTTCACTTGACATGGTTCCACTTAGGATATTAACTTTAAACACATATGGTATTTGCCTTCAAAACCCTAATTTCAGACCTGACCTCTCCTAGGTCTTCTATATGACTGATTATCCGGTCACCAAAAATTATTTCTATTACCTATTTAGCAAGTTAATAGCATGACAAATCATGGGGGATGATTTCAAAGCCTTTTTGAAATTAAGAGTTAATTTTGGTGTTGGTCTGGTTTGTTTTAGTTTCGCCAAAGCCATTTCATCCCCACCATTTCTGCAGCGTATTTGCATCCTAGCTCAACTGAATGCCAATTCTGTGAAATTTGCATGTAAGATATTGAGCACGTCTCAAAAATTCTAAACACTTGCAAAATGTTTATTTAATAAATTCAGTTCTTTAAACTGTAAATGTGTTTAAAAGTAATTTATTTTACTTTTTTCTCCAAGATGTTATGGCTATTCTTGACCCTTTATTTTTCCTATAAATTTTAGAATAAACTAGTCAACTTAAACACACACCTCCCTCAGATTTGAACTGGGATTGCACTGAATCTATAGATTATGGGGAAATTTTAATCTTTATTATTGTATGTTTCAATATGATCAAAACTATTAACAAAAATGTGCAACATGTTTAACCACCCCCCCCCAAATTATTAAGAGAAATTTAAGAAGACCTAAATAGAGGGATATACCTTATTCATAGATTGGAAAGAAGACTTATTCTACCAGTTATTAAGACTTCTTATAAATAAGTGTTGAATTGGTGCAAGAAGAGATAACTAAATCAACTGTATAGAATAGAGAGTCTATAATGTATAAGGACACTTGATTTATGACAAAAGAAATGTTCTGGGGAGATTGGAAAAGGATTTTTTTCCCTAATAATATTGAGTTAGTTCAAGTGGATACTAATGGAGGAAAAATTTGACCCTTATCTTATACCAATTCCAGATGGATTATAAATCTAACAGCAAAAGGTAAAATAATAAAGCTCTTAAAATACATCAGAGGGAATAGTTTCATCACCTTGGGTGTACATCAAAATTCCCTAATTAAGACATAGAAAGCATTTAACATAAATAAAAAAACATTAAAAAGCTGGACTACATTAAAATTAAGAACTTCTGTTTTAAAAGACACTGCTAAAGGAGTGAAAAGATAACTCACAGAATAAAAGAAATTTTCCCATATGTAACCAAAAGAGGACTTGTTCCTAGAATATACTTTTAAAGTATATAAATCAATAATAAAAAATGGACAACTCCTAAGAAAAAAATAAGAAGAGACTTAACAGAAATTCGCAAAAAAAGATACCTAAATGTCCAATTAATTTATTAAAAGGTACTTGATCTCATTAATAATAGTCAAGAAAATGTAAGTTAAAACCACAATGTGGTAATACTACATACCCACAAGAATGGCTAAAGTGGAAAAGATTGATAATACCAAATGTCATTGAAGAAGTAGAGCTTCTAGGACTGAACCTTCTGGTATCAACTATTAAAACCCTTTTGGAAAACTGGCAATATCTACTAGAGATAAATACATGTATATTCTATGGTCCACCAATTTCAACAAAACATATGTACAAGAATATTCATAGCACCTGATTCACAACAGCTAAAACTAAATAATCTAGATGTTCAATAGTAGGATGGATAAATGGCAATATAAATAGTCAACCAATGGAATACTATACAGCAATGAAGCTCAACCAACTACTGCTACAGGCATCAAATGAATGAATCTCACAACAATAATGTGAAGCAAAAGGCAAATATAAAAGAATGTATAGTAAATGTTTTCATTTATAAATAATTCAAATGAAACTCTATGATAGTAGAAGTATAAATAGCATTTGCCTTTACAGAAGAGGTTAGTGATTGTGAGGACAAAAGAGAGGCTTCCAGAATGATGGTAATGTTTTGATTTTTGACCCATATGGTACATAGGTTAATAGATTTTGTGATAATTCATCAAGCTGTGTACTTTTCTCTTTGTATGTTATACTTTTTTTTTCAAAATTTAAGTATAAATGGTAAGTATAAATGGCAATGGAGTAAAAGAAAATAACCCTTTATAATTTATAAAATCTTTTATATTTTTGTCATGCTTTTTAATGGGCGTTTTTTTAAATTACAGCATTTGTAATTCAAAACACACTTTTTAAAACATATATTTGTGTTCCCCAAAATCACACACCTAAATAATGGAATACTGAATTTTAGCCAACCACAGCATGATGGCTGAAACAAAACCCAACTAAATGAAAGCAAAACTAAAGCATTTTGACTGAGTAGTGACAAACTTTATAATAATAAAATAATTTTAGTTACTTAAGCAAATTAGCTTTTAGTGGATTGAAGTAAATTAATGTAAAATTATTTTGTGTAACAAGAGAATAGTGCCTTGGTTTATGAATAGACTGCACAGTATATCTTTAACATCACATAAAAATAAGTATATTTATTTCTAGATTCTAATAATTTTCTTAACTTACCAAATAAATGAGTGCTGCATATGAAGCACATATTATGCTAGTTAAAGCAGTCTTTGCTGGAAAAGAAATAATTTCAAACAAAGAACCCTTTCTGGCCTGCAAAAACAGAAGAGAGTTTTCTTATCAAAACAGAAGTTTTCAATGTCACAATGTTAAATTTACAATGTTATTGAAAAATGAGAATTTACATATTTCTTTCTAAAGAAAGTCATTTAGATCTCTCTGGGTTTTTTTACATCCTGAAAATATATTAATTTTTCTCCTGTTACAGAAAGATATTCTCTTTTGCTAATCAAGACCTATGACAAATCTATTAAAAACCTTGCATTTCCAAAATCTAAATTACCTTAACTTATACATTTACCAAGTGCTCACTAGGGGGTGCTGCTGTGCATGTTAGAAGAACAGTCTTCTTTGTTCAAATTCATGTAATCATCCTTTACTAAATTATTCATTTCTTCGATTAAGCAAACAGCAATCAAAATAGTGAGCATTTTTCTAGAGGTGAATGACCAGCTTGGAAATGTTAATCATGAGACTGCTGAAGGCCAGCATTAACCTTAGATGATCATCGAGCTTCAGGAAGTGCTCTGTGCTCATATCCAGCACGCTCTTTTGAAACGCAGAGGTTTATACCAATAATGAATCTGTCTCTCTTCTGGTAATAGAAAGTGTCCCTGCCTAAAATATAATAGTATAACATATTCAGTTTCAGGGAACTATGTTCTTCTTATAGGCCACCTCTGTTGCCTTGAGCAGGATATGAAATGAGGACACTAGGGAAAACATCCCCTTCCCAGTCAGCAGTGCAGTGGCAGTTAGCCATGCTCCTCTGAAGAGCCAAGCCACTCACTGCCTTCAATAGCTCTCAAAAGGTACAGGCTGTAGCAAATAAAATCATGTAATCACACAGCAAAAATGCACACGAACTAGAAAGAACAGTATGTATGTATTCATTAAAAAGTTACTTATAACATTAACAAATCAAAACAATTAATGAGAGAGTGATTAGGTAAATTATGCTATATCCACTCAATGGTTTCCTGCAGCCTTTGAAAAGGTACCTCTAAAGAACGTGTGATAACATTTTATTGAAGAACATTTATAAGGCGCTGTGTACCAAGTCCTGTTCTAAGTGTTTGTTATTGTAGTAAACTGTTTTTGCTCCCTGCTGTCACTACTGAAAGACGAACAAAATTACCTGTCACAATTTCCCTTCTTCTCTGAAGAGATGTATGGAATGCTGAATCCAAGAATACTATCTAGCCTAGTGGCTAAGGGATGGCAGCGGGGGTGGGCCTTCTTATTCTATCTTGAGGCCACACCAACTCCTAGACATAGGAATAGGTAGGGGCAGTTTTAGCCCCCTCCATAAATCAGTCTTGACAATTTCCCAGCAATTCCTGACTTCTGGAAAGAGTTTCCAGGAAATGAAGCAGCTGTTGCTGTTTCCCTCTTGCTAGAAGAATCAAAATGATAGATAGCATGCCTTCAAATCCCACTATTAGGCTACAAAGAGACATCTGTTATATGAGTAGAGAGCAGATTCAGACATTAGGAAGGAAAGCAGGTAGACTTCAACAAAATGCCTCCTAGCAGAGTAAATAATTACGAGTTTGTGAATTTTTGAATGTTAAGTAGGAGATCCATATTCAATAGCTGGTAAACCATATACAAAAAAAAAAAGTGGGGTCTGCATGCATAAAATTATTCTAGTTCTGTTTCACTGCATCTTTCTTTTTCAGATTTGCCTTTCACCTAAAAGTAATTTAAACTGAGTAGTTTCAAAATAAATTATGTATTTAACATGGTATGCTTCTGAATGATAAATCTGTATGTTGTCTAAGGGCCACCTTTTTGCCATTTTAATGCTTTTAATGAATACTTGCTATTCCTGTGATAAATCATCCTGTAGAAAACACATTTATTTACTCCAAAATTCATGTGGCTACTGGCAAGTGGCCATTTTCAATTTTATGACTCACTTGCAATACAAGTTTTTTCATATTATAAGGCACCCTGTTTCATTTTTGGCTTACTATGAGCAGGGACAGTATATAGTAAAAACTGAAATAAATAAACAGGAGAAATTTGGTAAATGGGAGGCTTTACTTAGATTGTCTTGGCTTAGTTCGAAACTTTTATCTTAACCTTGTTATATTAATTTTATGTTATTTGCATATTTAAGTTAAAAGTATCTTGGTATCAATATTATGCCCATATAGTTCTTAAAAAAAAATGGTGATACTAACACATAAGCTATATAGATATTTCAACAGTAAAAACATTTCAATTCCTAATAAATTTCTCCCACATAATTTTGACTGCCTCATCTCATAAAAGAACTATGTTCACCTTATTTTCACTAATAATGAGGAAAATCACAAAAAGCAAACTATAAGCAGATTAGAAAATAAAGATCCACTCATAGATGACTTAAAGGTTAGAAAACTCCCAGGCCCGACTTAGTTTATTTTGTCCACAAACACCTTGATGAGGGATATCAAGGGAGTAATAGAAAAAACTCACACAGTGATTGATAAGTAAGTATTGTAAGAAGAGCTGACCGCTGCTAATAGACGGGTCCAGAAAAAAAGTGTTTCCTGTAAGTTTGGGAAAGCTGTATGACCATGTCTTTGCTTAGCAACCCACGATACTCATGAACACAGGAAAGACTCCTCACAGTCCACAGTAAAGAAACCTATTTGACTTTGTTTATACCAGTATTAACATCCTGTGGGGCACTGTTCTTGAATAAGCTCTTAATCAGGTGGTCCTATAAAAGCTCAAATGCTGCACCCTCTTGGCCAAACTGGAGAATTCTGTCTTCAAGATGCCAGTGGTACTACCTTCTAGGAATCGTCTTTTTTCCCGAGGTCTTGAATAACAGCACCTAAGAAAGCCTCACAGCATGCCTGTCCATGGACCTACAAAAGTTCCTGATATTTGTGAGTTTATAGTTTAAGCTTCAAACTGGAGTTTACCTTGAAGAGTTTAGGGTGAGGAAGAAACTTTACTTAGAAAAGCGTCTGACCTTTATCCTGAAAAAGGGAACACAACTCACTGGGATTTACCTATGACACAGGCATTTTAAAGGCTGAGAGTTTTCTACACTTTTGCCTATATTTTGCCTACACCACTCTACGGTGCCTGTACAAAGTAGAAACAGTCATCTCTGATGCCACTATAAGGAAGATTCTATCACAGGAAGAGCTCCTGGTCCCGTGGCCTTGGACTGGCCTGCCAAAGTCAACAACTATGTCTGGGAGCTGACGTGTGTTGGCTGAAGTCAGCACTCAAGTTGATTATCTAGGTCACTGCAGCTTAGAGCAGCTGCAAACAGCACTCAGCCAGGCAGTTTACAAACCAAAGCAGATGCACCTTTCTTTGAGTACTGGTGCTGGGAATGTTGAAAACTACCAGGATATTCTCTATTCAGTTTTCCATTCCTGAGGCCCTTTGTAGAACTAGCAGATATATCACTACACCTCAGCCACACAGAACCTGGAAAGGTTTGAGAAGCAACCTGACTCAGCAATAGAGCCAGGTATAAAGTCTTTTTAACAAGGTAGCCAGCTGGAAATTCATAGCCCCAACTCTCTGTGCTCGTGTCACAACAAGCCATCAGAATCTCCAGGTCACCTGTATCAGTTGGATCTTTGAATAGTTCATATTTAGTATATCTTTGAATATGCTAAGATATTCAGGAAATGCTCTGGAACTGATCATCCAACCCAAAAGGCCTGGGTAGATTGTCAATGGAGCTTCTGTGAGAGTGTCCATTCTCTAATTACCTCGAGGAGACCATTTCTATATGCTTCATCTCAGTCACATTAAAGGGCTAAAACTCTATCCTAGTTATAGTAAATGTCCTAATGAAAACAGTCCTCTATTCTGTGTTCTTGAGGGAGATAATGTGCCTGACTGGAGAGCCCAGCTATAATATCCAACAGAATTTTGGTAGAACCATTTACAATGCCCTCGGTCGATCATCCTCTCATCAGTGATGAGACAGAACACATGAAGAGGATCTTTGACACATACCTACAAATACATTAACATAAAGCGATGTCCTTCAGGCATCTACAAAGTATACCCCCTTGTATAGCAATTCCAGATTTCACTCCTTTTGCTTCTGTACACCACAAAATTCCACCTTGACACACACAGCCTCACAATTCTTGAATTCATGTTGGAATCCACTCTGGGTATGTTGAACTCTGTCACTTTAGAAAGGGACAGCAGTGTACCAAGGCTGGTATAGGTCCTCCGTGTTGCCACTTACTTCTCAGCACACTCTAGTACCGTGATACCCTCTATTCACGATCCATTGACTTCCACCACCCCTCATACATTATTCTGTTGCTTCTTTGACTATCCAGGCCATCGTCTTCACTATTTATACTTCCATTTCAGCCATCAGATTCAGACTTTCAGATTCGAGATATCTTGTTTTCTTCCTTGCTACAACTTAAGTTTCCTCTGTGTGGCAATTCTGATTCTGTGCCCTAGCTAATACATATGACCCAAGTAAAGCTTCTTCCTCACTCCTATCCTCGAGGACCCTGGACTCTCTGACTTGGCACTGTTCCCATTTGTCTCACTCAAGCCATATGGAACTACTTACATTTCCTAAGTAAGCCATGCTTTCTCTCATCTTAGCATCTTCATATGTACTGTTCTCTTCCTAGAATGATTCTCCTACTTATTTACCTGGCTAATTTCTCCACCTTCAGGTCTCAGATCAAGTATCATCTTCTAGAAGGCCTACACTGACTACTCTTTGCAATCACATGCTCCTTGTTGATATTTCCACAGTATATTTTGCACACTTGATCGTACACTTGCTACACTTCACCAGCATTGCTTACTTACTATCATCCCCACAGTTCATAAGGCAAGGGCGAGACATCTATAAATCCCTAGTACCCAAACTAGTGATTTTACATGTTGGGTTTTTCAATAAATATTTGTTGAATGAAAAGTAGAATTACTTTACTTACCTCCAAAAGAAACTCAACTATCTTATATTAAAATTTGTAAAAGATATTAAGAAGTAAAGCTGAAGGACATCTAGTTCCTGCAACATGGCAGACTGAGTTAATGGGGAACTCACACAGGAAAATCTACAAATGCTATATAAAATTATAGTTCAAAAATTTAATATAAAACTGAGTTGAAAGGAAGAAAGAAAGAGAGGAAGGAAGGAAGGAAGGAAGGAAGGAAGGAAGGAAGGAAGGAAGGAAGGAAGGAAAAAAAGAAAGAAGAGGAAAGAAAGAGAGAGAGAGAGAGAGAGAGAGAGAGGAGAAGAAAAGAAAGAAGAAAAGAAAGAAAAGAAAAGAAAAGAAAAGAAAAGAAAAGAAAAGAAAGAAAAAAGAAAGAAGAAAGAAGACACATGTCTCTGCACCAGGAACAAAGAGGGAACTAAAAGCTGGAGTAGTAAGTGTGTAAGTAGACCCTGAAATAATGACTGCGGGCTTGAGTTTTTAATAAAGAAACTGGAGATCTACCAGGGGCTGATACCTGGAGCACTAGCAAAATCCTCTAGAAGGAAAGTTTTGCCATCAAGGCCAGAAGAGATTTCTATTATTTTTAGAAAAAAATCCTTGTTGAAGAAAAAGTTTCAGCTAAAAAATACCAAAGGAAATTATCTACTATAAGTAAGACACAATATAGATCACAATAGTCAGAAATATTTGCATCCCCCAAATATTACAAAGAATAATCTTTAAAGATATCCTAAATAAGTATATTTAAAATAATGAAAGATAGTTTAAAAAGGTTAATAAACCTGTAAGAGACACTTTGAGTAGATAAAGGTACAACACCAAATAGAACTTCTAGAAACGATAAAGATAATGTTTGAAATTTAAAACACATTGAAAAGAGCATATTGGATACAGCTGGAAAAAACGGATTAACTGGAAGATAGCTCAGAGGAAATATTCAAAAGGCATCAAAAAGAGAAAAAGAAATGAAAATGTGAGGAAGCAAATAGACAAAAGAATAAAATTAGAAGGTCCTAAGAATGTTTAATAGGCATTCCAGAAGAGATTAGAGAAAGTTAGAAGAGGTAATATTTGGAGAAATAATGGCTAAGAATTTTCCAGAATTGAAGAAACTATTCTCAGATTCAAGAATCACAAGGATTCCCAAGTGCACCTATTCTGAAAAGTATTTTGACAACAGATAATAAAATTGAAGATGTGCATCCCTCATGACCCAGCAATCCATCCCTATTCTAGATATAAACCTGTAGAATGTCTCATATATATGGATAAGAAGTCATTTACAAGTGTTTACTGAAGCACTGATTGTAATAAAAAAAAAAAAATTGGTCACTAAATTGTCTATCTGTCTTGTAACAGACAAACCATGGATTATTTCTAAGAAAACCTCAAAGAAGTTAAAATAATAAGAGTGAACAAAGAAGTTTTAGAAGGATAAGTACATTATATCTTTTATATAAATTTTAAATATACATAGAATAATAGATGTATACAAATGTAGTAAAAATATAAACATTTGTATGGAAATGCTCACGTCAACTTCGGGATAGCAATTACCTTTGGTGGAGAAAAAAGAGGACAGGATTGGGCATGGTTAACTATATTTTTTTTTATAAAGGAGATATCTGAAGGCAATGTGGCAAAATATTACTACCAATGTACATTTTGGTGGGACTTCTGATAAACTACCTTTATATATTTTTTAAAAAATTTTATTAAGGATTTTAAAAATTAAAGCTATGTCCTAAAACAAATAGAACAAGAGCAAAGGAGAAGAGATTTCACAAGTGTTGATCTTGAATTGATGTCTGAAGTGACCGTCGCAATCAGCATATGAACCTTATTTAGACAAGTTATTTAATCCCTCAACCTGTTTCTCTCATCTCGGGTTCCTGGAATAAGTTGTCACAGCTAAGCTCTAAATTTACCCCTGAAACTCACTATCAGTCAAGGGAAAAAGGCAAACACATTGTGGTTTTTGTTCTCATTATTAGATAAAAGAAAACACCAACTCAACTGGAAATATAGATTATTCTTCTATCACTGAATTTTCCTGAGGATCAGGAGACAATTCTCCATGGATGTCTCTCATTCCCATACAGATTGGTTCTTCTGAGCAAAGGATTGTTGAATAGCAAACAGCTTTGGAAGCTAGACAAAGTATTTTTTTCTAGAGAGATCTAGAAATGTACTTCCTAAGACATGTCACAAGGCACAAAAGATAAAGCCCTTTCCTTCCTCTCCAGAGATACATTTGCTTCTCTCTCCCTGCCCCTTCTCTCCCTCTCTTCTCTTTCTCTCTGTTTCTTCCAGAGGCTTGTGGACATGCCAGCATCCCTATCAAAAGCTTAATCTAGCTTCAGGCTCCCTCTCCTCTGATGCAACTTACCACATACATGCACAGGTAACATTTAGTTCTCAACATATTGCCCATGAAACTGAGGTATAGGGAACTGACACAAGATATTGCTCTGGTTGCTGCTTTTATGGTGAATAATAAACAGTCTGTGTCTCTGCCTTAAGGGTCTTGTGCCTTGTGTGTCTGTATGTGCATGTGTGTGCACATATATTTGTATAACTGTGGCAGGCTAACTTGTTAGATTGTGAATAGCATAAAACCTCAGATCCTGCACAGTTCTGACTTAGCAAAGAGGAGCAAAATGAAAGGCTCTGAGTAATATGATGGAAATGTCTTTAAATATGATTTCATAATAAATACAGAAATAGTCTTCCACAGACACTTCTTATATCAATCCTCTGCAAAAATTTTGGGTCTAATGATGCAAAGAAAAGAAACATCAAAGCAAAACATTAGATTCAGAAAAATATTTCAGTGGAAATTTAAGATAATATGCTTCAGCTCTGTTTCTCCTGATGATCTAAAGATACAGGAATAAGACTTATAGTGCTTAGAGAATTTAGTGTTTAACAAACACAAACTATTTTTTACTTTTTCAAACATCGGATATTACAAGAGCCTTTTATAAATGCTGTCTCAGGCAGTTCAAAGTTGAGCTATCTGATGATTTCTGAAAATCTCAAAAATCTTTGTATATAGAGAGATTCCTATGTAATTAAAATGTTGTTTATTTTAGCCACCCATCATTCATTGTCTCATTTTCTTGAAACAACTCAGATTTTGGTTTGAGGATTCATCCTTTTCCATTCTCAGGTCATGTGGTCTGGATGGGGCTCCAACGTCCACTCTAGGGATGAAGCAGGTAACTAGTCCTAGGCCAATCAGTACATCTCGTTTCCCATTTCTCTGGTTTAGAGGTAAGCCATTCTCTGAGAGTGAACCTCAGGACTTGACTGGGAATGCTGGGTCAAGGACTTCTCTTTTCTGCTGTAATTGAACTTGGAAGGATGAAGCCTTGGAACAGATGCAAATCATCTTGTGACCATGAGAGAAAAGCCAGTCTAAGAATGGAGTCAACACAGAGAAAGCAGAACCAGGAGATTTAAAGAAAGAGAGGAACAAGATCCTGAAGGCATCATTTGCGTATCTATGTCCAGCTATGCCCGAAACCTTAGCAATTCTGTATTCTTCAACTACATGAACCAATACATCTCCTTTTTGGCTTAACTCAGTTTCAACCAAGTTTTCTCTCCCTTCAACAAAAGAGTTAAAACGAATTCACTTTAGGGTTTAGATGCCAGACCTGCAAGATTCTGAATTTTTGGAATAAACATTTAGAATGTTTTGAATAATGTCCAGATTGAAAAACCCAGAGTTCTGTGACATAAAGTTTAGGGGGAAAAAATGTTTCTGAAAAAGTTTTAAGAGTTGTTGTCCTTTAACAGAGTCTCAATGAAACGATATAGAACCTGGATGTTAGTGATCTATGGAAATGAGTTTCTAGTTAAATATACTCAATATGTTATGTCAACCAAAGATTAACCAGGAAAATATAGGTTATGGAGAAAAGGGAATAAAACACAATCATTTTTAAGACTTGTAGGATTTGGGGTTTGACATAAATGGTAATTTGTATGCTTACTGTTGAAACATTTGAAATTTACAGTTTCATATACTTCAATCAAATAACAAGGTAGAAAAAAGTCCACATTATTTGCTCTTTCAGATTTTTTTAAACCAGAGAATATACTATATTGAAAAAAGGTCCAACCATTCATTTCTCTCATTTAACTATTTTTGTTTTGCATTTAACTATTCTTGTTTGCATTTAGGACAACCAAATGTGCTACATTTTTCATTTTTTTAATTTTGCAATTTTAAAACAGTTTTTATAAAAGGGGTTCATGTGCAAATACAATATTCACTCACCTGCATGTTATACAGGGGTTGCTTTGGCGCATTAACTTCCCTCAGCAGACGATGAGATATGCCCCTTAATTCTAAAAGTCTACACACAAGCTGAGGTTGCAGAAGTCTGGCCACTGATTTGGAGGATTTGGATATGCTGTTTAATCCTGAATTAATGTCCCCCGGTTGATCTTGGCTAGAGCAACAGCCATTCTGATTTTGGATGTTTTTTGCATGGGTTCTTTTTTCTGGAAAATAAGTCTTTGAAAAGTGACTGATGTGTGATTCTCCAGTGAATCATTAAAATCTACTTCAGGCAGAGACCAACTACCACATAACTGTACATTGGGCATGGTCCCAAGCATATGCTCAGTGTCCAATAATTATATCCCACTTCCATAACAACTCACTGACCACCTCCCATGTACTTAATCTGTATATGACTATATGAATTTTTCCTTAGGATTAATATCCAGAATTTACATTACTAGCCTAAACATAAACGTTTCAGTTTTCTCTCTGGGTTTATGTTTTTGCACTGATTTTTTAAAAGAGCGCTTTCAAAAATAAACAATTCAATCAATAATTCTTATTTGAAACTTACAAATATTTTCCAAGTTTACTTTAAAATTTTTAAATGATAAAATATAGCATACATACATAATAGACTGTACAATTTAAAGAAAAAATAAAACAAATACCCTATATACTAATCAACAAGCTTAGGAAACATTTACTTCTAAAAACTTCAAAACTTCTATGAGCATTCTGATAGGAAAAAATTATGGCATTACAAAAACACATATAATGTAGTTCTCTACTCTACAAGAAAATGAACCACAGAGAAATTACTTAAGAGGTTAGACCTCATTCTAGGCAACAGACAAGTATAGTTTCCATTATTCATTTAAGTAATGTTATAGGCTTTTCTGGCTTTTTAGTATAAGCAACTCTGAGTCTCTGTTTATTGAGTCACAATATGTAAGAATAAAACATCTTTTAAATGGACTTCTCGGTCTACAATGAACATCATGTATTTACTGAAGAGCTAATGTATTATATTTTTAAATATTTCAACTTTTATTCTGAACTAATAATTTTATTGCTGTTTTTCTCATGAAAGTTCAGTATATCTCATACTGTTTAGCATCTGCCACTGGAGATGAACAAAGCTGTTGTAGCTTTTCAACAAGGGTGCATTTCTGCAGCATCTGGTGTCCTACTGTGGTTTACTCTGTTAGTTTCTTAATGGGTGTAAGCCCCATTAGCCCACCAGTTGTCTTAACCCTCCTCATCAATACTACAGTAGAGAATGCAATCTAAGTTGTGGGCTGTTACTATTGCTGCAATTCCAAGTCACTTTAGAGCAGAGCAATCCTTACAGGGCAGTTATATGGTAGGGAGAGCAAGCCGAGTAACATGAGGTGCAATAATATCACTTGATATTATTATTTACCTTGGTCTTGAGCATACTGGGGAGAAAAAACACATTGTCTGCAGTATCCAAAGCTCCTGCACATACAGATTCAATTTCTCTTGTGACCTTATGCTTTGCTGCTGTTGGGTCCAGGGCAGGACACTCCAAATTATCCCCAAAACAGCATATTGATCATTTTGAATTAAAGTTACTTAAGAACTCTGATCTCTCTTTCTGTCTCCCTGCAAGCAGGAGATAAATCTTCTATGTGAAAAGTGCTCTCCCTACACCTGGAGTCTAACAAGAGAGACAACATTATCACCAGAGTTAGGAAATTTAGGGCTGAGAAATGCATACAAACAAACCTTTGTTTTGTCTTATTTTTACTAATTTACTACCCAAGCCCAAACTTTGCTTAGATTTCTCACTGATGAGCACCCAAATTTAAGTTTTTTATCCTGTTAATTCTTCACACATTTATTATTTGTCTAAAAGGTATAAAAAGCTGCCTATTTCGATCATTTCTCTAGTATAATTTACACCATCTATGTGCATGCATTAAATTGGTTATTCTCCTGTTAATGTGGTCTTGTGCCAATTTTATTATTTGTCCAGCCATAAGAACTCAAAAAAGGTAGAGGAAGGAATTTCTCCTCCCCTACACTGCCAGGACTCTTCCTTTCAACTCCTTCTAAAGGTGGAGCAGCTGGAATAAGTTTGGTTTTACTTCTGGTACAATTTACTATGCTTTCTCTTATTATAATTTATAATCATAAGGTGAGGGCCATTTGCCAGGGAAAACAGGAATGAGATATGTTGCTGCACACTGAAACCTTGTATTCACAGCCATTTAGTATTTAAGGGCCCTTCATTTTTGTAGCTGCAAAACATTAATGTTCTGCAGTTTCCCTCTCTTTATTTTGTAAGTTTCTTTACAAAGTCTTGGTGATCTGTACATGTTGGCCCAGATTCACTGACTTTATACATGTATTTTTGTTTATCGATCTTGATTAATTTCCCCATACACAATACTAGATTGATTCATTCAACTTCCCCTTTTATAAAACTGTCTTCCTAAATTTTTATTTCTGTAGAAAAAGGAGGCTGTTTGTAATTGACAATCTGTTCATCAAAATTCTCCTGTAAGGTTCACATAATTAGTGTTAAGCAAAATGCAGCATTTATTAAGCAATATTTTTAAAAATTCAAGTGTGCATTACATTAATGCTTTAGCAGACTTCGTGTTACCTTTCTCATTTTAGTCTCATCATGAATTCATGGCTTTTTGCAACAGACTTAACCTGTTCCTAATTAATATCATTTTTGTTTTCTTTAATGCTCAAATGGTTAAATTTGAGGACTATTCTTCCCTTCATGGTTTTGTAAATGCATTTCTTTTTTGGTACTTTCCTAGATACCTCTTAAAGAATTATTACTTTTGACAGTAGAATGTTTCTGACCACCTTAATCTTCCCTGACACAAAACACGGAATCAACTTGTTTCCAAGAAGACCTAATGCTTTTAAGAAGAATAGTATTATAAAATAAATCTGGGCATCGGGGGTGCATGTTCCGTGGTCCTTTATGTTTCTGGGAATGAGGGTGATCACTGAGGACAGCTAATTACATTCTTTTAAATGCAGAATCAGCCATTCTTCTTTTAAAAAAATAAGTCAAGAGTTTCTGATGAGTCCAGTTAGTTACTTTTTAAAATTAGCTCTAGTAGCAATTTTTTAAATAAAATATTTTCTTTTTTTGAGCTAATAGTTTTTCCTTTTTGTCCATTACCTATGCTATATATTTTCTTACTAGACCATGTGTGTAAATTGAAATGTTGACCTCAAATTAACAAATCCTTATTTCTTTTCCCTCACTTTATTTCTTTATTCTTGGCCTAAGCATCCTCAAATTGGTTGCAAAGCGTGCAAGTTTCAATAATTTTTTTTTGTCATCACCATCGTCTGAGCGCACCACCAAATGTCAGAAAAGAAATTCTAACTCCCAACCACCACCAACCCCTCAGAGACACACAAAGGTACTTAAAGACCATTTACCAAAGGAAACTTAGCATCAGTTAATAAGATTGTTTAAAGAATTCTGCCCCAGAATTCTCTATTTGAGCTTCATTCTTTGAATATATATCCCGTTTTCCCTTTTCTTTTTTCTAGAGCCATGCTCATTTCTCTATCATCAGCAGTTTTAATGCTGAAGTCTAGTTTCTATTACATCAGCTTTTTACAACCCTATACCTACAAAACCAGACTGTCAGCATATCTCATTCAACTCTTTCTCTGAATAGTCCCAGAATTCGACCACTTCTCATTGCCCCAGTACCAACACTCAGTCCATTATATTTATATACCACCATCACCTCTTCTCCCAACTAGTAAATTAGCCTCCCCAATAGTCTCCCTGCTTACACCCTTATCTATTCTCATTCTTTTCCTCAACACATCAGCCAGAAAGTTACAATGAAAACTTAGATCATAGCTCGATTTTCTGCTTAATCACTTCAGTGGCTTCCTGATACACTCAATGTAAAAGCCAAAGCAAACGCAACAGTCTACCAAGCCCTACAGAGCTTCTCTCTTCTTAACCTCTCTGCCTCCTCATCTTTATCTTTCCTTTCTCTCCTCATTATTTGGTGACCTCAGGGACTTTGCACTAGCACGCCTTTCGATTTCCTCGAGGATACCACGGTTTACTCCCTCACTTCCTTCAAGCCTTAAATTCAAGAGTCACCTCTCGGGTCTTAACCATGAATTGTCTCTCTATCCCTACCCCTACTTTATATCCCTTCCCTGCTATATTTTTTCTTTTCCTGAAGACCTACCATTAACATAATAGTTTAATTTCCTTGTTTATTGTTTTTCTGCTTGACGAGGATGTAAATTCTAGACAGTGTTTTATATCCATCTGGCTCACTCGTTTTTCCCCAGTGCCCAGCATAGTGTCCGGCACATAGTAGATGCTCTATAAATGTATGTTAAAATGAATGAATGGAGAGTGTCAGAAAAATGTAACAAGTTAATATGGAGAAATATCAGAGAAATATACCAAACATTGAATTAGAAACTGCCCAGAAAGTGTTCAGCGCACAATGTGCTCTGTAACTTTCCCAATTAGCGCTCCAGCAAAAACAAAACAAAACAAACAACCTCGCCAAGAGCAAAAGCAAAACAAAACAAAAACACAAACAAACAAAACAAAACCAAAAAAACCTCGCCGACAAAAAAAGTCTCATTTAGTTGCAAAACCCCAAAATCAATACAAATAATTTCCAGACATCATTGGTGCTTCCCCAGCAGTTTTTGTTCTGCATGTTTAAAAAAAAGAAAAGAATTCAGAAAAGTATATTTACAGATGTAAAAATCTGAATTTTGCATGGATTCTAATGTTCTGTGTACAGTTCCCAATTCTGTAGTACACAATTAAGTGCAAGGTAATTACAGGATCAAACACATAATCATCTTTTATAATAAAATCCCGCAAAATGGACCCTATTTACTATGAATGATTTCTCTCATTCAAGCAAAGATCACTTGCATTAAAAATTTTTAATTCTCCAATTGTAGTATGCATTTTTTGTTTGTTTAACCTTAAAGGTTTACTATTTTAAGTCCTCACATCCTCATATGAAAATCATTTGCAACGTGCAACTGCAAACCTTTAAAACTTACTTTTTACTAAAGGAGTGCTGAGGCTCTTGGGGTCCTGGCTGCTTGGGAGGGAGGGAGTAAAGAGTACAGGACCTCAGAAACCACAGCGTCAGGCCATGATTCTACAATTAACATACCCCAGGTCCCAGAAAAAAAATTATTTTCTTCAAAATCTTTAGCCATGAAGGACTATGTAATAACCATTTTTCTGGGTAGATTCTTCTATAAAAATTCCACCATCCCTTCGTTCATTTTTTTTTTTTTTGCTCCAGACCAGCAAGATGACCTTTTTTAAATAAATAAATGAATAAAATAATAATTTTTTTAAAAAAGGTTTAAGTACTAATCACAAAATTTAGAGATTTAGAATACAACTCAGTTAATAAAGCCCTCTAAGTATTCTTAAAACCACTCTTTCAGTATGCTTGGGAAAGTATGGGCAATCGTGGAAATAATAAAATTTGCAGTGTTTACAATTTGACTTTTCAAAAATAATATAGTTAACAATGGAGCATTAGCATTGTTTTCTGGATAATTTTTTTTTTGAAGAGCAAATAACTTCAATGTATTACAATATCCTCTAACTAACTATTCAAGTTTCCTACCAATCTCAGAAATACGTTCTTCAAAGTAAATGGTAGGAAAAGAACAATATTTAGTGTTTGAAAATGAGAAATAAATTACCTTTAACTCTGTTTTTATTCTTCTCTGAGTGAGGCAAAGTTCTTTTAAGTAAATGACTTCAATGAGTTGGAAATGGGAACTTAGAATTCTCTTTGGGATCAGAATATCAGTCTATTTCACCAGAAAACATGCTATGGCTCTAGTAATAATGAGGCTATGCAGGGTAGGAAGAGATGAAGGGAATTGTAAGGCAAGTTGCAACTTCTTTGATTAAACAAAACCCCAGTTTCTCTAATGTTGGCAATGGTGGGAGAATCACAACTAGAAGGGCAGCAGGGCTTCTGATGCCTGACTTTGGCTCCCAAAGATTCATCTTGAAGCTCTCTAAATAATTACTGCCACTACTGGGCCAGCCTCAACCACCTTACATCCTAGACCAAGCATAGTCACCTGCCCATCTATTTCCTTAATACTCCAGAGCATAGCCAAGAAAAGTCTCCAATGTTTCAAAAGAATTTATATACCAAGACCAGAGAATGCAAAGAGGGGAAGTAACTAGACACCAAGTCTAAGATATGGAATGACAAAACCCAGTTTGACCTCTGGAACTTTCAAGCCTTATCCTTTTCTACTTAGAAACAGGATGTCATCTGGACATCATCTTACTGTACATCCGGATATCGACATTTCAGTATCACCCCTCCCCACAGTCTAGATCCAAGACCCATTCCATTTATTAAGATTTATTTGACATTCTGAGAACATAATGTTTTATACTTTTTGGCTTAACTGACACTGCTTCTTTTGGATTATTATTCTCTGTTCCTGTCCATTTACATTATCACTTTCTTCACCGTGAAAACTCTTATTCATCCGCTGAAATTCACTTTAAGCATCCTTCCTCCATAAGCCTTCTCTGGCCACTCTTGGTAGTCATTCATTCCTCTAAACTGAATATACATCTTATTATATTCCAATGCAACTACTTGTTTGCAACTCTGTCTCCCTTAGATTAAGTTTACTGACTGAAGGAATCCTATCATGTTTATCTCCGTATTCCCTCTGCCGAGATCCCGGTAATTAGTAGTAAGGTATTTGGTAAATGTCTGATGCCTAGTTGTCTAAATAAATGGTTAAAAGTAGTTCTAATACCTCTAATACAGCCTTTCTGGTTACTGTTACTCAGAGTGCTTTTTACTCATTCCAGGTTTTGGCTGTTCCTCATATCTGACATATCCAAAAGTCTGGTATCTGGATAAATAGACTGTTGCTATTACCATGTAACCTTACAACATATTCCATTCCAGCTGTGGTCAAAATGACTGAAACACTCTTCCATTACGAGCAGTGTACTTTTGAATAAATTAGGTTACTTGTGTCCCCTAAACAAGATGCTACTTTTCCCTGACCATATATGTCTCTTCACAATTCTCTACTTAACCACTCTGTTGATCCCAGTATGTCTCAGATCCTTGCTGGAACACATATTTAAACATATATGTGTATACTTTGTTAAATTTACATCACCATTTTCTTTCCATATTAAAACACACATCCATACAATACTTATCTTTCCATTGTTATAATTTATGTCAGTTAGGTTTTTTCACTGATTTAATTGCCATAGAGTTTAATTAAAGTATATCTAGGTATTTTTCTGATTTTACATTAAGCAAATCTTAACTACATTGCAATTGTGACTATGAGAGAGTTCTAGATTTCTAATCTAATAACTCAGTGACTGTCTTAAACTTATCTTTCTACTTCACTTTCACATCCTTAATCTCTTCCAATGAGTACGAGTTGAAATTTGTATTTTTGAGATAAAGTTAATGTTTTCCTAAACTTCAAATACTGATCTCAACATCAAGCATTAAATAATTGGCATGATGCCAAAAATATACTTTTAATAATCCCTTTAAAAGGTATAAAATCACATTACCTGATTAGATTGTGATAATCTTAGGATGGTGGGGAATTCATCTTTAAACTCATCTACAAGGTCCATGATTGCTTTCTGGATCCCCTCAACTATGACAAAAAGAAGTTAAAAAAAAAAAAAGGGCTTTAATAAAAAATATCCTCTAACCATCATTCAAAAGAACATGGGTCCATTGCCTAGGTGACTAAGAAAATCAAGCAAACCCTAGGGGACTTGATTCCCAGTTTCCTGCACCCACATCCCCTTTAAAAGATTGTGTATTACTTCTTCCAGAAAAGTTCTTCAACACCTGCCCGCATATCCACCCAACAGGTTTGATTGGCATGATGAGTTCTTGCTTCGATTCCTAGTGCTTGGCAAGCTTGAAGGCCTGGGCAATGCTTGCCCTTCTCTACCATTAGTGAGGGATGAGGGCAGCCCTCCACTCAGGAAAGCAGGCAAAGATGCTCACTGCCAGAATTCTTTGTTACTGCACAATAGGCCTCTGAGGGCTTGCTACAGAATCTTCTGAAATCGCTATGGCAGTAAGAAGAAGGCTGTGTTTGGAGGCACAAAGGGAGGATAAAGGGGATTGAAAAATGAACCACACTAAGGAGTTCTACAATATAAATTGAATTTTGTCCCAAGTTCTGCAGTGATACCTCAATTAGGGGATCATTTGAGAACAAAGCTCCCTTTGAAAAGAGCTGGCATATGCTTTCAAAGAAATGCTTCACATATGATGCCAAGGGAAAGAACACCAGCAGTTAATTCAGAAAGACTTCTGAATAGATTGTTTTTCTTTACCCAAATGAGGATCACTCTGACAAACTCAGGCAAAATCGTGAAGTTTTCAGTTTGTCTTCTTTAAAATCTCAACCTTTACTTTTTTCTTAATCTTTTTCTCTCATACTTTAAATGATCATTATTTTCCCCTTATCAAATCTGGGAAGAACTGCATATCATGTAGACTACCTAGTTATATTCTAGTGTGAATGAGCTGAGTTGGTTAACTCAAATCCCATTTTAATTTGAAGTCTTTATATTTAATTGTAGCTAGATGGTTTTCTGCGGCAAGCATAAACTGGTCTCTAGAGGTCTACTTGTGAGAACCATTTGGGAAAAAGAAATGTTCATCAGACAGCTCCTCTATCATGTGAAGCCTGATGGATGCCTTTCACGTTGTCCTCAGCCCTGACCTGCCTATGAACACTTTCCGCCACAGCACAACCATCTCCCCTAACCTTAACAGAACCTGCTTTCCTCCATCATGACCCTAATGCTTAATATAATCATGCCCTTAATATCTGAAAAACACGATCCATTGCCAGGAAGGAAATTCATTAGATAATAGTGAACACACTAACTGGGAGTCTATAAGAACACGAAATCCTTTATTTGTCCTATCAAGAGACATGGCTATCAGAGTCGACCTCGGAGGAACACCAGGAAGTATCATCTCTTTCTTGTCTTCTTCCCTGTTTTCCACTCCCAACTACTCCCTAATTCTTTTTATCCAACTGCCCACCCTCAGTGTCCTAGATCCCAATTGATTTCACCCAGTTTTCTTCTCTTTTCATCAGTTCTTGCCCTCCTAAGCATCCTATAAAATTAGCAAATCTATAAGAAAACAGTTCTCATCCTAGTATTTCCCACACTTAAAGTATAACCTGATTCTGTGTGTTATGCTAACGAAGTCCTTTTTGTCTTTTGTTTTTTAATGATCCTCTCTCTGGAAGGGGAATGATGAAAAAAGATGGGAAAGGGGAAGGTTATAAAGCTTAAAAACTCACCCTTCCACATTTTTAAATATTTATGACCATATATGATAATATTTTGGTTTTTATTTCATTATATTTTTATATTTTCATCCTTATGCATCTTATTTCAGATAAAGTTAGACAAAATGTTAATGACTATTTTATCTATTGTTATTCTTTATAGCTTATCATAAAGTGTTCCATATTTATCAAATAAATTTAAATAAGAATTTGAGGGAGCTTATATGTAAGTAGGATGTTTATAAATTGAACAATTTGAATGTTCTAGGGGAACTTATTCTTTAAAAGTAACCCTAGATAAAATTCTTCTGTAAGGTAAACAATCATCTTTTTAAAATAAAAATAAATACCTGCTACATATCTTGTAAATATAGGTTTTGCAAAGATATTTCAAAATAGGTATATTTATAACATTTTGTTTCTCCTTTAAAATTCTTTAATAACTACATTCTACAATTCCAGTTGAGTACCATTAATATAGAGTAGTCCTGGAAAGCCAGATAGAAGTCTTCAAATAGTTCCAGTAAAGTGAAAGGCCATGTAAGGGACAGAATTAGAAACATCAGAATTGCTACTCAAGTTTGGAAACTGCTGAGGTTTTATCAGATGGTAGGAAGCTGAGAAAGTCAGACTTGTTTGGTTTTTGTTTCCCCATCACTATATAAACTCCATGAGTTCAGGGTTCTAGGTAAGCTCAAGGCTATGTCCTCAATACTTAGCCAGTGCTTTTACATGCTTTGACAATTTCACAAGATTACAATAAGTATTTCCAGAATGAATATCATCAATGTTACTTTTATCTAAGGCAAGATGATAAATTTTATCGTTAACAAATTAATCAGGGAATAAACCAACTGATATGTAAATTCAGAACACATAAAACATATTACATACACATATACACATATGCAAACATAATGTTTATCAAACATATGGAAATAAAATTATTTTTTCCCACATATAAAGCACTATTATTTTTGTTTATTTTACCCATCACAGTGAATACTGGCTCATGTGACATGTCTTAATTAATTAACTGAATTAATTAAATCAAGGTGAGCTCAATAAAAACTAGAAAATAGACAATAAAAACATTTGTCTTTGATTTCCCTTCCTGCTCTTTTCAGTAAATAATACTGAATAATAATTGCAGACAGTCTATTATTCTATATATCTGAGAACAGAAAATAAAAGTGTAGGAGGTTAATGGGATTAGTATTAATAAATATATGAGTAAAATGAATGAAAATATGTAATACAGTAGATATCAAAAGAATATACATGCAAAAAATTCCAAAATATTTGTTTTTAAAATGTCATCCCTAAAATTAAAAGCAAATTGAAAAAAATTTGCTGTATATCAAATTAGCTATAATACCTAAAAATTATTTATTTTGAGTGACTTTAGAACACAGTTCAGAAGATTTCAAGGACAAAAAAAAAAAAAAACCCTAAAAAGATATTTTAAGTTTCATTCAGTCATCTTCTTGGTTGTATTAATTTGGTTTTGTTATTTGAAATTATTTTCTTCACTGCGCAAGATAAACGCATTTTGGGGTTAATAGTGTTAGAAATCAAAATTTTCAGTAAAAGAGAAAAAAAGAAACAATTAGAAAAATAAAGAACAAAGACACCATAACGTTAAACAAAATTGAAACTATCCTGAACTAGCAATTTTTTAAAAAATATTTTTTTCTAGCTGTACAGAATGAAACACTGCCAACCTGGCAGAAAAGTACACCCTAGTACCTAGGTTCTGGGCTTTCATATGATTCCCATTACAACGTACCAGGACTCCTTGAAGAAATAGATGATAAAGCACAAGGTGAACCAGGGAGATCTCAGGCCAAAAGGGAAGAAGGTATTTTGGAGATTAATGAGGTCCAATTAAAAAGACAGATGATGTGATGATTTGAGCTTTACCATGGCAGGATCATCATGCTTAACCCATGTGTCAATATAGTATCACTAATTATGGGAGAAATATCACGTGTCTCCTAATATAATGCAATATGAAGTATATATCGTCTATGACACAACCTAGCTCAAAGTGTTCCAACTTGACCTAACTCTTAGATCTATGTTCCGGTTTCCAGAAAATAACAGGAGATAGACAAACAACTTAAATTGGTGCTTCACAAACTGTAGTGAAGAACCAATACTTTTGTAAATTAAAAGTGGATTATCTGAAAAAAAGAAAAAGAAAAAGAAACATATATAAAAAAGAAAGGCAATTTTTAACTTATTTTTAAATAACTAGAGAATCTAATAAAACTCTTTTCTTTTTAAAGCTTCTGGTTTTTCTATTAAGGACGTTTTTCCAGGTCCTAAGTAATATAGAGTCTCCTAAATTTTCTTCTCTTTAAAATTTAATTTATTATTTAAAAATTTTCAATCCATCTATGCTTCATTTTTAATAAGTTGTTATTTTCTTCCATCTGAATATCCAATTGTTTTAGTACCACTGATAAATAAACCACTGTTTTCTCATTGATATGAAATACCACTTTTATTACACACACACAACAAACACATACACAAACACGCACAGGGATATATATTGCGAACTATTTCTGAACTCTCTATTCTGATCCTCTGATCTATTTGTCTATTTCTATGTACTTACAATAGTAACTTTGACTAGAGTTGCTTTATAGTATGCTTTATTTTCTGTTAAGGAAAGTCTCTGTCACTATTCTTTTTCATTACATTCATCATATCACTACATATTCAGTATTATCAGGAAAAGATCATTTTATCACTTTTCCCATGGCTATATCAATTATTTTATTATCGTATTTCACTGACTGCAATCATTAGGACTTCCAAAATAAAGCTGAGTAATAATGTTTACAGCAGGAATATCTAATTGAAAATGTTCCTTTTTTCCATTAAACTGGCTTCAATATTTTACTGCTTATGAAAAACCAACAGCAAATGTTATTCTAAACAATCTTTATCATATTTAGTTTCCTTCTACTCCCATTCTGGTTTTGTTTGTTTTTACTGGGAATAATTGCTGAATTTTATCAACTTCCATTTCATAATCTATGAATATAATCACTTTTACTTTTCCTTTTAATTTGTTGCTATAATAAATCATGTATTAACTTTCCAGATATAGAAAACATCATAGCATTCCTGAAAAAGAATATGTACTTGACTGTACGGTATTATTCCTTTGATATTTTGCTAGGCTTCATTTGCTAAGACTTTATTTTTTTTTTCAACTAAATTCATAAGTGAGATTGGTTCATGGCTTTCTTTTTTATACTTAACAGATTAGTATTTAATTTATGCACATATAAATTGAGAAGGCTTGCATCTCTCAGACGTACCTGGAACAATATCAGAATTATACGGAATTCCTTTTCATTTTCCTTTCCTTTTTTAAAACAGATATAACTTACATACAGTAAAATTCCTTATCTCTTCTTTTTTTAATGCTAGCAAGAACTCAGTTGTGGAACTCTTTGATCCTGATATTTTTTAAAAGCTATATTTACCAACTTTTAAATTTCAGATATGTCCATTTGTATATTAAAAATTTTTCCTTCTCGAACAGTTCTGATAATTTATGTTTTATTAGGAAATCATCTTATAAGCGTTTCAATTATGTTATTACAGAGTTGCATGTAATTGTTTTAATCTTCTGGGTCTATATTATTTCAAACTCTAAATATTTTCTTACTCCTTTTTCTTTAATGCATGCTCAAGATAAATTTAAGTGTGAAATTTCCTTATTTTTAGTCTTTCTTATTTAATAATAAAAGTACTCTGGATCTATCTTTCATTTTATCCCATACATTTTTGAAAGACTTCTTTTTAATGTTTCCTAGATTTCTTCTTTGCTCCAAGGGCTATCATGATTATGTTTTATAATTTCCAAGTAATTAAGATTTGATACTCTGTTATTACTTATTTCTAATTGGTTAACTTTTAAATCAGAGAATATGGCCTATAAAATCTCTATTTTTCTGATTTGAAGGTTTTCTTTGTGGCCAACCACATGATCAAATTTTCATAAATGTCCAAGTCATACAAAGAAAGCATTTGTTTAACTCAAAGAATGTAAGAATATAATAAATGTGTTTATTGATTATATTATTCAATTCTTTTATAGCCCACAAATATTTGCCTATTAGCACTATTATTAAAAAATAAATGTTAGGCTCTTTCACAGATTGTATTTTCATCAAGTTTTCCTTGCATTTTTCATTGTTTCATATTGTATCAAGTACTACCAAGGAAATAGAGCTCAAATTCCCATACACTAGTAATAAGAATATAAGCTGGCATACCTACTTTGAAAAACAATTAGTATTATCAAGTGCAATTAAAGATATGCATAGTTATGACCACCAATTCCAATCCTAGAAATACCCCACTTACACCTGGAGACATGTACTAGTATGTTCTCTGCTGCACTAATTTTAACATCAAGAAATTGTAAGCAACCCAAACATCCATCAACTATAGAATAAATAAATAATACATCCATAATGGTTACTACACAGCAATAAAAATGAAGTATAGCTACATGCAATATCATGAATAAATCTCAGGAATGTAATAATTTTGAATGAGAAAAAGCAAGATACAGGAAAATAAAGTACTGCAAGATTCAATTAATATAAAGTTCAAAAACAGTAAAAACAAAGCAATATATTAGGAGTACACATATATGTAGTAAAACTACAGAGAAAAAAGAAAGGGAACAATAAACATAAAATTCTGGATAGCGGTTGCTAGCTCTGAGGGAACGATAAAGAGATGGGATTGGACGAGGGCACATTAAGATTTTTAAGGTATTGGTAACATACTTTTTCTTAAACTTAATCATGTGTACAGATATCAATGTACTGTAATTCTTTATGCTTTATAACGATTTATAAATACATGTATTTTCTCAATATTAATGAAAACAATTAAAATAATCTGATGAACAAATTGCTGTAACAACTTTAGTGGAAAATTATCATTAAAAGCTATTCCAGTAATAATGGTAAGGTGACTTTTTGACTCATTCAATATTTATCAAGTACCTACAATGTGTCATCACTGTTCAGCACTGGAGTTGAATAGTGAACAAAACAAACGAAAACTCTTGCTCTATTGGAGCATATATCAGACTCAAACTACTTATTTGCTATTTCTATGAACCTACAAAAGCCATTTCTTTCATTAGTAACTCACTTAGATTGTGAGATGAATATGTCACAACTGCATTTTATATAGTGCTTGAAAAAATTAACTCCATATGATTTAAAATATTCCCCTGATTGAAAAGATCTTATTTTAGCCTTTAAAAATGTTATGCTATAAATCTATATTTTAAACTAAAATATTTTTCTTCTTACACAACTCTGTGGTCAAAACTGTCCAATAAGTGTTTCTGTGTAGATATATATCTTCTGATAGACTCCTCCATCTTGGAAACGGGGAAAACTATAATTGAAAGTATTTCAAGAAAAAGCAATATTAAGTACATTTAAATACATATTAAGTACATTTAAGTAGCCATAATCTATCTTACGAATTCTCACGGCCTTTGGTTAGAAGTCTTAGATTTATGTACTTATGCTGTTACTTCTGCAGAGCATGACTAAATCTATAGATTTCGTATTTTGGTCCTTTCACTATGGTCATAGAACGTATAACTTAATTGCCTAGATACTTAAGCAGATTTCCCTGGTCAAACCAATAATGTTCAAACATAACGAAAAAGAAAACTGGTTATTTCATGTAATTCTACATAATTACAAAAAAGAAAATTGTCATGTTCACTCGCACTGCTAAAAATGAAAACACTAAAGATTCCACTCTTTCTTTTGATCCAACACTTTGACGGCAAGTCGATGACACCTCTTTAAAGCTGAGCCTAGGCAAGACATAATTCACCATGTGCAAATTTATCTAAACTCATGAGATTGCATTTGCTTTCAACCAGTACCAACTGATCCTCCTAGGTATTTCTAAGTTACTTTGTACAAAAATAATCCTTGCATGTTAAAAATGTAATAAATTTCTCACAGTCCTAAATTGTGAAAACTATGTATAACATTTATATTAATAACAATGCCCTTTATTTTAAAATAAAGTCTTCCTGGACAATGTTTAAATTGTATCTGCCTAATTTGTGGTTTTTATTCAAATTTTTTTGCATGAAAAACTCTATAAACCTCAAAACTAAATATGTCCAATATGTGTTTTCTAGGCAGAGGACTGCAAAAGCAAAGGACTATTTGCTTTTCTTTTAAAGGGATGTAGCAAAGGTAGGTTCTGATTTTCAGAATCCATTTAAAGGTAGGAAACTGAATGGTTATGCAGACCGCACGTGTTACTATCCATATATATGAATGATGAAGCAGACTCTGAGGAATTCAGAAATTATCCCCAAACCAGCAAGTGGCAGGGAAAAAGACTCTTGTCTAGATTCTCTTTTCAAAGTTTTGAATTCTTTTCACCACACACACTACCTCTCTTAGAGTGAGTGGCTTTCAAGACCAAGGAGAAAAGTGAAAAAAAATAACAATAGGAGAAATGCCCTAGTCTATTATGGATGGCTTTCACCTTTTCAATCAAAATCTGAGTGTCCACTGTATGTCAGGCACATGGGATACAAAAATGAACGAAAAGATCTAAGTAAAGGACCACACAGTATAAAACAGACACATTCAAAGACAATTACAATCAAATATTATAAAAGCAATAACACCAACATGAGGAGAATGCTACCTATACAAGCAAAAGCAAGGGCACCCATTTCAGGTGGCCAAAGTTAGAAACGGTTTTATTTGATAAACATGTGAGGCGCTGTGCTGGAAACCAAGGACGATAGTTACACACACACACACACACACACACACACACACACACACAGGAACCCGTTTCTCTTGTGGAGCTTGTGTTATAGTGGGAGGAGAAACAGCAAATGAATGAGAACATCCTTTGTAGTGATACATGCTACAACGGAAACGAAATAGAGCAATGCACAGACAAGACTCCACCACTACTGAAATTGGGATGTCTAGGGAGAACGCCCATGAGACAATGAGAAACACCTGAGAAGTCGGGGTGGCTGCCACTTCAAATCCTTATTGCTTAACTTTTGGGGCAAAATCACTAAGTTTCTAGCACCTTTATTCTACATAGAGTTTACTTTCAGGCTAATAGCGTAATTTCTCCGTAAGTCAAAATCTATTGATTTAATTTTCATCCTTCTCAAGTTTAAAAAATACAAATGAAAAATCCCTTTTCTTTCAATCAACAGGGCTGTTCTCAGCAAAGGTTGGCAGGGATTGGGGGGCAGAGGGGCAGCGAAGTGCTGATGGTGTCCTCACCTCAGCCGCTCTCCTGAAGTATCCAGATGTGGCTGCAGTGCACCTTGAACCTGTGTAAGTCCAGGTGCTAAGCAGAGGCTGCCAACTCACACGGGTGCTGGGACACTCCCCGAGTATCTCCCCCAGGGCTTTGGCGGCCTTCCTCCTGCAGCCTCTCACCCCAAGCTGCTAATGCAGCACCCCAACACCCAACTGCTCCTACTTCCTAACACTTGGCGCTGGAAGCCTCAGCGGGTCCTTGCAGGCCCCAGCGCGTGCTGTGACGTGTGACATGGACATGTTAGGCGCAGGGCAGAGCAAGCCAGGGGAAGCGTGGGGCAGAGGGGAGGCTCCGGAGTTGCTTGAATAGCTGTTCTGGTACTCCCGGCCCCTCCAAGTCCCCTCCCTCCCCCACCGCTGGATGTGGCACAGGCACAAAGGGATGGCTTCTGCTCCAACTCACCGCTAGCTTTCCCTAGCTCTGGGTACCTTTAGAGCGCTTGCACCTGAGACTCCATGCCATCAGGGAGAACTGCACTCCTGTCTAAAATCAGACACCCTCAGGCCACAGGGAGTTTGCAGCTCTGCTTGTAGAGAAGCGAGAATGGTGCAGCATGTGTTAAAAACGAAGGCTCAAGGGACAGGGTCCCGCCATACATCATTTTGAAGAAAGTGGATGAGGATTTTAAGAAAAACGTCTAAGAGCAGTACTTCCAAGATTTAATCCTAAAAGATAGCCCCTTTTAATTGTTGTCAACCCAGTATCCGTTATTTTTCGGAGGTTTCTTCCCCCTCAACGACCCCCTGCTTCCATTCCAAGTATCAAGTTTCTGTTAAATCATACTAGCAATAATTTGGGGAAAATTATTTAGAAAATAATGCAGTAAGACGTGTGATGTGAATAAGGAACCCCAGGATTAGAAGTCAAGAGGCCCTGGGATATTAGTGGCAGGCTTGATCTGACTACCTCTGAGAACCACTCGTCACTCAATCCCTGGCTCAAAAATAATCAGTAAAGTGAGAGAGCTGAGATAGAGAACTCTAGAATTTTTTATCTGACCTTAGAAACTGTCCTACATTCTCACAGATAGTCATTGCATATTTTTATAATTGTAATTACAGGAGGATTAAGTCAAAATTAGGACAGTGCAGGGAATTCAAGGATGTACCTACAGTACGCTGGCAAGAAAAAAAAAAGAATAAATCTCTAAAGTTTGGTTCATCAGGCCATTCCGTTTTTTAAAATACAACAAGTGAATATAACAATTCAGAATTGGCCCTTCTTGGTTTGTACACAGAACGCAGGCTGTTGCTAAAATTCTTCAGTGCTTAAAGTGGTAAACAGCAGGAAGACATACACATCTAGATGTCCCTGTTCCTTAGATCTTGCAACTTTCTTCTGTTACTAGCAGCAGTTTTCGCTTGCTTTGGTTGTCTCTGCTTCCTTACTTCCTACTTAGAGTAATCCTTTGCATTCTGGCCGGGTGGGGATTTTCTCCTAAGTCTTTATCACAAATCTAAGCCTTTTCTGAGTCTTTGTCCTTTTCAAGCTTTACAGTATCCGATGTCATTGATCACACATACTTCTTAGATAGCCTTTTTTTCTTTCCTAAAATAATTTCCTATTTTATTTCCTTGACTATTCTCTATGTTTTCTTTCTTTCTTCCCCTATGTTTTTCTCCACACTCTAAAGTCCTATTCTTTATCTTTTATTTCATCAAACTCTATTCCATGGCAGCACAACTGAACATCAGCTTAAATTATTTCTTGGTAGAAACTTCATAAATCTCTAATTCTGATACTATCCATGGTCCAGAGTTTTCAAAAATATTTGCTGAACAAAATAAAATAAAATAATCAATTATTGAAAATATTTAATTGAATAAATATTAAAATTTTTTATATGAAGTATTCTCAGGTCGGTGATAAATATATAGTACATATAGTACTTGTAAGTCCTGATACCACACTCACTGTAACATACATGTGACAAAGGCTACTGTATTTCAATATACATTTCTATATCTTATAATGCTATTGTAAACACTATTTTGGGGAAAAGGATTTATAGCTATGAATAATAACAAAAATAAGACATGTATTATCAACTCCTGAACAATGCCCTGCATCTTTACCATGTGGAAAAGTTCTCAAACTTTTTGGTCTCAAGACCTGTTTGCACTCAAATTACTGAAGACTATAAATAGTTTTTGTTTATGTGAGTTGTATCTATTCATAATACCTTATTAGAAATACTAAGAAATTTATAAAATATTTATTACTTTGCATGGTAGGCAGCCTCTAAGGTGACCCCCAATGATTCTTACCTCCTGGTATTCATCCCCTGTGTACTTACTTCCCTCCCCTTGAATATAGGCTAGATTTCTTGACTCCTTTCAAACATTAGAATAGCCAAAAGGATAGAGTGTCACTTTCAGGATTAACATACAAAAAGACTGTGACTTCTTTCTTGCTTGTTCTCTCTCTTTTTCTCTCAATTTCTCTCTCTTTAGGAAGCTAGCTACCCTGTTGTGAGTTGTCCTGTGGAGAAAAACTCATGTGACAGGAACTGATGTCTCTGGTCAGTAGCGGTGAAGGACTGGGTCCTGTCCGTAGCCAGGTAAGTGAGCTGAGAAGCAGCTCCTCACCCAGTCCAGTCTGAAGACAGCTGCAGCCCTGCTGACACCTTAATTAGAGTTTTGTGAGAGTCGCTGAACCAGACACACTAACGAGGCTGCACATAGATTCCTGACCACGGGAATGGTGAAATAATAAATGTGTACTGTTTTAAGTTGCTAAATTTGGGGGTAATTGGTTACACAGCAATATATAACTAATAGGTTCATTTTTAATTATTATGCATGCCTATAGCACTTCGTCTTCCTAGGTGGTCTCCCATTCAAGTACTACTCAGGACCGACCCTGTTTAGCTTCCGAGATTAGACATTGGGCTTGTTGAGGGTCGCACGGCCGGCCGTAGACCATGGACCACGGGCTGTGACGCCACTGGGGCATGAACCCAGGACCTTCTGCATGTAAAGCAGATGTGCTAACCGTTACACTATGGAACCATTTAAAAATAACAATAAAAACATTTTCTATGAAAAATAATCATGTTTTCCAGAATGAAAAAAGTAATGAAATGAGCGATCTTGTTCTCAGTTTTGCAAATCTCTAATATCTAATTTCATAGAAAACACCTGTTTTCTCATATCTGCTTCTGAATTTAATCTGTTGCAGTACAACATTTTGGTTGAAATACAACAAAATCTAGGCTTACAAAGATATGTAGCTGTAAAAGGAAGGAGTATTTTAATAGACTTTCCAGGTAACTGTGAATATTCCTCTTTGATCCTACACCAGCATTCAAGAAGTGGTAGTTTCTTAAAGGTTAGTTGCAATGTAGAAACCATACACCTTGTTAAATTAAAATGTATTGGTCTGTCTTGCACTTTGAATGGCTCTTTTACTGGTGAGTGATTTTGTAACATTATGCATTGATCATCTGGATAACATTGGTTCTCTGAGTTATGCAAATCTTCTATTGACACTTTTCATGTACAACAACTTCCTGCCCCCTCCCCCTCAAAACCTTTTGTTATCACTATTGCTTTTCTCAGAAGTCTTTAAGTATGGGGAAGCTTCTGTATTAGTTATCTATTATTGCAAGCAAATTACTACAAATTTGGCAACTTAAAACAGCAAACATTTATTATCTCAGTTTCTGTGGGGCAGCAATCCAAGAGTGGCTTAGCTGGGTGGTTCTGGCTCAGAGGTTTCAGTCAAGCTGTTGGCCGGGCTGCAGTCATTCTAAGGCTCTACTCAGAGGCATCTACTTCCAAACTCACTCGAGTGCTGTTTGGCAGGCTTTGGAAGGTCCACGTCCAAGTTTATTCACATGGTTGCTTGCAAGTCAGTTCCTTGCCATGTAGGCCTCTCTATAGGCTGCTTGAGTCTCCTTGTGATATGGCTGCTGGCTTCCCTGCCCCTGGACTACCTCACAACCTGGCAGCTTATCCCAAAGAGAGTGATGAGGGGGAGAGGGAAAGGGAGAGAGGGTGTGGGGAGAGAGAGATAATAAGCCACAGTCATTTTATCACCTAATCTCAATATGACGGCTCATCACTTTAGCCACATTCTATTTACTAAAAAAAGTCCAGCCCACACTCAAGAGTAAGGCAACTAAGCTCTAGCTCTTGAAGGGAGCTGTATCAAAGCCTGTGAAGACATATCTAACAACCACCACAAGTGGCCAAGCCCATGGCATCAAATGCAAGTTTTCCTAAATTCTAATTTTTGCTTTAAAGCTCAAATTTATTATTGGCAATAAACACTGTCAGTTGTTTTCCTTGGAATAACATTTTTGGGAAAATATCTTGCTAAACACTCAACTCTGTATAACCATAGTTTCTCTGTCATTCTTTCAAGTGAAAATCATATTCCATAAAAAAAGTAGCTACTTCAGCTCACAGCTCAAATAAGTATACTACTGCTTTTCCTTGAAGCAATTATGTATTTCTGTATGCAGTAGAAGGGCTTTATGCATACTTCCTACCAAATCGCATAGAATTTTAAAATGATGTATATCCAAGGGTCAATATTTTTAAAAATAATCATTTTTACTCCTTCTCCAGGATAATCTCAAATAAAACTTTTGGGGGGGGGGTTGGTTGGTTGGTTGTTTATTTTCATTATAGACTAGACTGCTCAGAACTCCTGACTGGGAAAATCATAGTAGGAGGAGGTAAATCAGGAAAAGCTTCAAAGGAAAAGATATGTGTTGAGATTGGCTGGGAATTACATTTAGACTGGCAGAGGAGAAAAGGTAGGAAAGGAAAACAAGCAAAACCAGTGGCGCTGAAATGAGATGAACATGTTATGGTCAAGAATAAAGAGAGGGAAGGCTAAGTTGGGAATGAGCTGTGGTCTAGATGTGGGCATCTGTGAAGGCAACAAGCCCAATACCCTCGTAAACTAGACCCCATCTGAAGGGGCAGTGTGAGAGAGGAGGAATGCTAGAATTCCAAGGTCTCCTCAGGATTGTCATCTAGCCAGCAGGAACTATTCACCACTCCTGAGGACACCGATGCTAGTCACAACGATACAGTTAAAAAAGAGCTTTCCACATCTTACCCTTTCTCCTTCCCTCCTGCAGCTTTGAAAAAGCAGAAAGCAGCAACTGATGAGGGAGATGAGGTACGGAGAAGAGGAGAAGCAACTACCGTAGCTCCTTCCCTCTCCCACTGCAGACTGCCAAACCTGGAGCGAAACTCAGTTGGGAAAGAAAAGAAGTTTTAAATGGAATAAGAGTAGAGTTTGGGATTATTACACTAGACTGGGCTCTAATTACTAAAAATTGACTATTTACTACCTGAGAGCAAGCATAAAACTATAAAATCTACCTGAGATTTCAGAGGAGTGGAGTGGAGCACAGTGAGCTGGAGCAAATTGACAGTGCTAGTTTGAGGAACAGTGGGAGAAAAGAGATAGTTGCTTTCTGCTTGCACCCTACGAAGTTCAACTCCTTTAATAAAGTGGTTACAATAACTATTTACTGAGCACTAATTTTTTCCAGGCTGTGGTTCTGCCCGGCAAGTTTCAATGAATGGACAAGATGTATTTACATTTAGGAGAATGGTCCTTTCAGATTAGGGCCAGGCTAACCTGAGTTCATATCTTAGCTATTAAAAATGAGATACATTGTTAATCTCTTAGACTCTTAGTTTCTTCTTCTATAAAAAGAAGATGAATAATGTCTACTTCGTAAGGTGGTTGTAAAGAATAGATAATATATGTATACGTGCCTGGTACATAGTGAGCACTCGATAAATTATAGCAACGATTGTGATCATTATAGTCTTTCTTAGTAGTTTGGAAAAATTTACCAGACATTAGCACGTAAGACAGATTGAAGGTGAATCAAGACTATAATCAGAGAAAAATTAGAAGCATGGAGTAATAAAATGAGGCTAAAGTGGTAGTTATAGGAACAAAAAGAGGTGAAGGGAAAAATATAAGGAATATTTGAAAGGAAAACAGAAGAGGTAACTGCTTGGCTCTTGGTAAATAAAGGAGAAGGAATTAATGCGTGTTAAAATTTTAAAGCTTTGTTAGATGAAATAGTAGAAATGGGAGAAATACAGACATTGGCAGAATAAACAGGTTGTGTGGGTAAGAGTGGTGGGAAGAAAATATTAATTTTGTTTTGCCACATTTCAAGTGTAAATGATGGTGGGACTTCCAAGTGCAAATATCCTATGTTCGGAAAGTCATTGATTCTTTCATTCTTGAGAGCCACCTTGGTGTCGACACCATGCTAGGGTCTGGCAAGAACAATTTAATAAAGAGTTGGCATTTAAATAAGACATCTGGGCCACACAGAAAGATTTGGGGGCCTTCCATAATGCCGGCCTGTGAAACCGTGAATATTAATCAGTTTTCCGATGGACAGTGTAAAGAACAGACAATTTCTGGGAATACTCACAGGTAAAGAGACAGAAGAAATGGGCAAATGGTGAGCACTAAACCAGGACCATGTTTTATAATTACTTTTATGTTAAATTCTAACCATCTATAGTTTAGAAATATTTAATTATGATTAAAAAAGGAGTTTTATAGCAGCTGTCCATAATTTTTAAACATTTTATTTTGAAATAATTATAGATTCACAGGAAATTGCAAAAATATTAGGTCCCATTTACTCTTCACCACGCTCCTAATGACTTCATCTTACACAGTTATAGTACAATACGAAAACCAGGAAACTGACAGACATTATTCAGATTTTACAAGTTTTACATAATTCACTGTGTATATCTGTGTACAATCCTATGGATTTGTCTTTTTAATTTTTCCCCTCACTCCAGTTTCTCAGGATGCAATGTGAACAATCCACACCACAGGAACTTTCTAAAGTATTTTTTGTAATTTACTGATACTCCCTCATGTTCACACAGCCAAATATAGCAAATGTCATAAAGGTTTTTAAAATACTTAATTAGCAAGGAACTTGTATATGTTTTACACTATTGAATATATTGAGCAAGATTCTCCTGAGACTTTTAGCCAGTCACTCACTGTTTCCCAAGTTCTTTATCAGTAAAACGTAAGGATTTCCAAATTCCTTTATAATCCTGCAATTCTACAATTTTAGAATTCTAATTCCTAGATCACTCAGTCTCTTGATTTAAGTGAAACCGGTGGTTATTGCATTAATTCTTTTCAGTCAGGGTTAGTCCCTTACCTTATCAGGCCAGTGACCAGTGGGGTACAGTTAATTATTGTCTTATTGTAGTAAATAACACCGTTAGCTTGAAAGATTTTAACATAGTTTCCACAAGTTTCTTCCTGTGTCTTCTTCCTCAAAAGGGCTTGCAAATGTTAGGTAATTGGAGAATAAACTAAAAATAATCATTGTTCTAACAAAAATAACTTGTATTTTTAATGAAAATATTTTATCCCATTATTTTTAATAACAACTTAACTAAATCAACACGAACCATTTCTATTCTGGCAATGTGCAACATTAACATCGAGCTTCATTTCTACTTAATTAAATCAAAATTTGTGATACTGTGACCTGGGCTAGACGAGGAGAAAGTTCCTTTTCTTTAGGACGAATATAGTATGAGGCCAATTGCCAAGAAAATTAATATTTATAACCTGAACCCCCTCCCCAAAGATGCATAATTAATTTCATGAAAATAATAGAAGTTTTCGTGTTTGAACAAAAGTGTCAGCAGAAGATCCACGTAAGTAAGATAAGTGTGAAAGTATTTGCAGGCTGAGTAAACATCGCTTCGTAAAAGTGGCCATGAGATGAGGACTTTGTAAAACAGTTACATTAGGATGCTGGACAGACTTCCTATGTCTTACATACTGATGGCAACACAAGGCAATAGCAAAGTTAGATTATTAATCCAGTTATGTTCTAGAAAAAAATAACAGTGGGCTAAAGTACTTCATGGTGTTACTTTTACTAAACCAAAGTTAATGGAGTATATTTAAACTCTTCAAGGATTGTTCAGTAACTTGTTCCTTTTAAAACTGCTAGCAGATCCATTTCATGATACCAAGATTCTTTCAAGGGAAAATTTAAGAACACAAAGTACTTGGCTTTTAGTCAACAAAGTTGGTAGAGAGGGAAAAAAACAACTCTCCAAGAAGTACAAAACATGACATAGCAAAACCCATGTCTTTAAAAATAATTAAGACAAAAAATAAAATTTTTTTTTTCAATTTTCCATGTTATCTTCAAATTTTGAGCAGAGAACCTTAGCCCAGTCTGGGGCTCTAGGTCTAGTTTCATCTCATATTTAAGCATCCATTTTGGAAATAACCTCCAAGGAACGTAAAGCCACAGACCATTTGCTGAGCACTACTGGGCACTAACTCGGGAGGGAGGCCTGAATATCCCCAGCTTACAGATGCTCACAGGCATTAAGTGATTTTCCTCTATCACACAGGTGCTAAGGGGCAGACATGAGATAAAAACCAAGTTTGACTTAAACACTGCTCTTAAGCATATTTCATTCCTGTATATTTAAATAGAGTAGAACCTCTACTGAGGTGCATTCAGCACTTTGCTCCTATGTATTCATTTATTTCTTTAAAAGTCTTAATGAAGCACCATCTGTGTAAAATCGAGCGACTTTTTACTCAATTAAATCAAACTATATGCTTTAATGTTATTTTCTATTATTTTGGAACAGGAAAATTAAAATTAAATATAAGTAGAGGAAAATAGCATTTGCATCATATAGAAAATAGCATTTGCATCATATTAACAAAAGGGTTAATATCTTTGCCTTCTATGGACTTCATAAACAAACATATAAAGATGCCAAAAAATATTTAACAAATATTTTCTAAGTGCTTTCCACATACTCTGTATACTGTGTTATGTGTAGGAATAGAATAAACAAGTACTTATTGACTTCATTCCATATTGCAAAAAAGTGGATTTTTTAGGTTAATTCCGCTTTTGCAAAAATATGCATGTGTACACATAAGAATATCTGGAAGGATGTATACCAAGTGATTATCAATGAGTGGCCAGATTTGTTTATTTGAAACAAAATAATGAACATGTGTTATTTTTGAAATAGAGTTTCATTTCAAACTTTAAAAAAAAGTTTTAAACTTATAGGCATAAAATTGTTCAATTATTTCAGGGTTTTTTGGTAAAAATACACTTCTCTTTTCTAATCCAATGGAAGATGGATACCAGTAGAAATGGATTCATCCCTTTCTTTTGTACCATTATATTCTCACCTCTTGTATCCTATCCCCAAGACACAACAGATACACAAACACTGACAAACAGACATGTACACAGAGACATAAATACATGGACACAAGACAGTCTTTCACACAGCAGACGTACACACACATTTCTCTCTCTCTCTCTCTCTCTCTCTCTCTCTCACACACACACACACACACACACACACACACACACACAGAAACGCAGAGATAAAGTCTCATTAAAACTTATTTTGGTGTAAGTGAAAAAATTTGGCAGACAGTTGATGGTTTTAATCTTGGAAAGAGCTTTCACTATTCTCCAAAGTTTTCTAGTTTTGTTTGTTTTTTTTTTTTTTCATTTGCAACCCGTGAATGCAATTTCTTCATGCTTGCATATTATAAAATATATAAATCCTTCTAATGGAAAGATAGCTCTCTGGATGACCCCTTTTTGAGTTTTTGCTTTTGTGCCTAAGTCATCTACTCTATTTGTTCTGGGTACTAGAGACTATCTTGGGACATGTGACAGATGCATAGCTGGAGCAGCTGCTTGTCTAAAGAGATGGCAGAGAGCTGTGAGGAATCAAAACAGATTAATGTGGAACAGTCAACAGGCAACGGTAATTTTTTTCATTAATTTAAAAAAATATTCTCTTTAGGTCATGTATAGAATTTTACATGTTGTTAATCTAGAAAAAATAATTTTAAATAAAGTTTCAAAATAAATTAAAGCATGCAATAGAGAGATAAAACCAGCCCCTACAATACATTCTATATACATGTATATTGAGTATTTCATTCATAAAATTCAATAATTCCATGTTAGTAGCATGTCAATGACTATTTTAAAAATATGTTAATGGTTTAGTCACAATAAAAATTTCTCTGATTCTCAACTTTTTCAGTTTTACAGCTCTGTACAAAGCTAATGATTAAAGTTTTCTTTAAAAGTCCACTAAAGGTCATCTGGTAATAATGTTTATGAAGTACATTTCCCTAATATACTTTTGTAAAAAGAAAGTTAAGTATTTGCACCTGCTTTAAACCCAATATTATATATTTTTGAGTGATGACAGCCTGGATTGAATTTTACTGTAATGTAATAGGTATCCAATTTTTAACCACAGTATAAAAAGCCTTTTCATTTCAAATATTTTTTATAGTTAAGAACACAAGAAAAACACAAACATTAGCTGAAATCTCAAACAACCCAAGAATGGTCAAAACCTACCTCAACAGTACTATATTTCTAGTGTCTGTCTATGGTTTCTATTCAGACATAAATAGTCTAAGGTTTCTATTCAGAAACCTTCCCAGATTTTTGTTTTGTTTTGTTTTTGATATTCCAGAAGCATTTATCTATTTCCTCCCTATTCTAGTTTCATAAGGAAAATAACGAAGGCATTTTCCTTATGGGACAGAAAAGGAAGAAAGACCAAATATTTCCTTTGTTTGGGGTTCACTGATTCCTGAAGCACATCCATGTGACCTCCTAGCACCCCAATGAAAAAAAAATCTATTCCCAAGACCTTCTTTTAGATTGATCAGTAAAAATTTTTGTAATGGCCCATCTGATTCCTTTAGGCTATGAAGTCTTCTACAATCAAGAGGGGCCTTAGTTACTTCTTAGAGGACCTCCTCGACAGGTCAACCTCAGGTAGATCTCATGCAGTTCCTCTGCTTTACATCAGAAAGGTAAGTTGTTTCCCTTCCCTGCTCATTCATTTAATTATTTAAATAAGTTCTTAAATTCTAATATTTCTTTCAATAAATAGAAAAGAGGGCATTTTCTCCTTTTCTCAATCATACCTAAACAGAAACTGAGTACATCGTCTAAACTTTCAACAATACTTATTTTGTTTAATTATATATCATATAAAAATTGTATGTAAAGTATATCTTTATTCATCTTCTGTTTAATATTTTTGCTTTACAGCTAAAGAGACAATAAGCTCCTTGCTAACAGGACCACACCTTATCAAGTTGCTTGTATAACATAGCGGAGGGTTCAGTCTTGCCATTTCGACCCTCCTGTTTTTGAACCTGAGGGTGTTCTGACACAAAAGTATATTTAATAAAAATACTTAACATCAAAAACAAGTATTAATGGATCTTAGAATTCTATAGTCAGTTAATTTATCATTCAAGAATAAAAGTGAAATAAAGGTATTTTTTGACAAAAATCAGAAGAAGAATACCACAACTCAGGCCTATTCACTTTTATTAAATGACAATTTAGCTAAAGGAAGGATGGGTGTGTGAGAAGGAAAGTTAATAAAAGAGATCCATTAACACAAGGATAAATCTAACCAAACATAGATCTTTAAGACAATAATGAGGACCAAGTTTAGCACCTAAAAAAAAAAAGACAAAACACTGGATAACAATGACATGTAAGTCAGGGGTATGGTGGAGACATAAAACTTACACACTAACTAATAAAAGCATTGACATTCACATGATATTAAATTGTTATAACCAAGAATATTATGTGCCAGATTACATTTTCCAAAGATGCTGCAGTAATATGTCCCATCCCACATGGCCTTGGCACTCCTCTCATCAGGAAATGAGGTCTGTGTTCTCTTCCCTTTAATCTCTTCCCTTGTCACTCACTTGTAATGGAGGGAATGCCACTGAAGTGCTGCTGTGTGCATTCTAAGACTATGTGATAAACGGGGACGCAGTTTCTTCTTTGATTAGTGGGACACTGACTTCTGTATTACTGAACCAACATGTAAAAAGTCCAACTACCCTGAGACCTCTACACTGTGAGAAAGGCACAGAGAGGGCTTGTGTAGGCCATCTGGTTGTCTCCCAGCTGAAACCCTTGCCAACTGCAAGCATCGTCTGCCAGACATGTAAGTAAAGATGCTTCCAGATGATTCCAGCCCTGTCATTAGCCCACTCAAAGCAATTATTTCACCATAAGCCATTAGCATCTACTCTCCTTCATATATATGACATTTCAGTATATATAACAGTGTTAAATTTGTTCAGTGTCTACACACTCATCCTGTTGGTTATGCTTTTCTGGCTAACTCTGATGAATACAGTTGGTGACAAAACCAGTACAGCCAGCTCTTGGAGAGACTCTGAAGGAGAGGCACTAGAAGGGGAAAACATCCTGTCTAATTTTGCTCCATCTGATCTCCCCTTTGACTGCATGCAACAAGAAGCCAGAAAGTAGAAGGAGCCTGTTGATATAGTTTATGCAGCCTGGCTTCCCAGTATACAGAGCAGGGTGGAGAAGAGAGAAGAGTGGGCCTGAATAGGCAAAGAATGAGTTAAACTAATAAAGAAAAGCTGGGAAACTATTACCATAAAATTCAGAGTGGTGGTCACCTCTAGAAGGGTGAGAAGGTAATGATCCAGAAGGGATGCATGGGTTGGGGGTATCTTCTTAATCAGAATGGTGGTTAAACAGGTGTTTGTCTTACAATTATTCATTAAACTACACATTTATGTTTTATGTTTTGTATATTTCATAATTTAAAAATTTAAAGAAGTCAGTGCTGAAGAATAAGGATTTAATATTTGAATTCTAGAAGTCATAATTTTCAGATGAGCATGTTTGTAGCACTTAAAACAAGTCTGTTTAAAAGACAATTTTTTATAGACAAGCATACAAGTTCTGACACCTAAAAAGTTAAATAACTCATAACTAAAAGATATTTTCTATTAAAAAATAGTTGCTTCTAGCCAGCTGGGAAAGAAATAATAGAAGCTAGTCCTGGACATGTTTAAAAGCTGATAGTAAAGATCAGTAGAGAGGTAAATGTTGACGACATTGCAGACACAGGAGAAGAAAGGGGGAAGAGGTGGGATGCAGTCCACCCAATGTCCAAAGAGAAGCACATACAGCATTGACAGAGGGATAAGAGCGGGGATATTTGTTGTGCTGTGACTGAAGGAAAAGGAAAGCGTGCATGTGGCTACATATACATTTGCCGGCTTAGTGGGGAACTGAGGCTTCCTATTTCTCTGCAAGAGAAAACACAAGGGAGAGAAGGATGGAGATGTCAAAGACAGGAATGGACAGTGTGAAGGCTTAAAACGATGGGACACCATGGAGGACCATGCACAAACTGGCGTACAGAGAAAAACAGTAAACAGTGTGTGGGGGGGGCGGGGGGGGTAGGTGTGCTGGGGGTTGGTTGGGAGGCTGCTAAATCACAGCAGCAGGAGAGTTAAAGGGGAATATAGTCTCTCTAGGATCTCAAAAAAAACAAGTTCTTCCCAAGGATGGAGGAGTACTGGTCCGGCTCTTCCCCTCACCCCAGCTGGAATTCCAGAAGGTAAATTAGAAACATTGGCAGGAAGCAAAGCATGGGCAAACCTGGATGACCAGGATAAGTTAGAGCTGGGCCTGTAATAAGAATATCAGAAATGGGGCATGTTAGGTTAAACTGGCTATGATGTTTTCAAGAATGTGCCCCATGATATTGAATAGTGGGTAGTATTGGTAGCCTAGATGCCCAGGTCAACTCTGGAAGACTTTAAGTTTTTAGGTCACTTCCTGATATGAGAATCTAGTAGTAAAAAACCATATATTCATTTTATGCAATTGTTTGCATACCTGTTCAGCAGGTTATCAGGTCCTCTGAAGCTCTACATTAAGAACCACATTTAATAGGTGGCTTTGTGACTGTTGCTATTAGATGATCTTGTGGCAAACTCCATCATGCAGATAGTTATTAGTCTCTCCTAAAAGGCTGACTCTGCTAATCAGAAAACTTTAGAAAACTGATCAAGGCATAGATTTGCTTTAGAAAATAATTTTTCTATGACAATTCAATGCTGCCATGATTCTAATTAAAGTGTTTATATATGCAAAACATCCTTGGGATCAAAATGATCTGTACCTTAGATGCTTAACAAATGTATGTTGAACTGAAAAAGATAGTATGTGCCTCCCATGTGGGCTTTCCTACAGAGAAAACAATGTATTGGCCACATATTATAGGTTTCTGGGCCCTTCGACAGTACCCCTTCTCATTATAATTAACAAATTAGTATTCTAGTTTATACACTGGCCTCTTATGCATTTGAGTTAGCACAAGCCTCATCTCTTGAGTATGATCAACTCTGGACATCCTAACAAAATAAAAGTCTCTGGGCTTCCAAAACCAAGGAATGAGCTCTGGAAAATGTGACTTAGCTGAGGCAATGTCATCCTGAGGCCAGCCTAAGCAGCTCAGCAGGCCTCTCCCTTTGACATTTCTAGCTTGGTTGTTTAGAACAGCAATTCTTTTTAAATTGATTTGAGATCATGATGGAGTCAGTACCAAAACATTGTTGTAATCATAGATTAATGCAAGAGGACTCAGTAATTTATTAGAAATCATAGTGAGTTAATAAAATACGCTGGCTGGAAATGCCTCCTAATTCTAGAATCTAGCATGGGGAGTTACTAATAGTGTACAATTTGTGACTGCTCATGGGTAGCGACCTAGAAACAGACTGTTCCATTTGAAGGCTACAGTTAGTGAGTTCTAAAACACTTATCACAAAACAAAACAAAGCAATGTAAACTCTGCTTTTTTGTCTGTTTTGTTTGTATTATATTATACTTCATGGCCTCTTGCATTATGCCAGCATAGCACATTTCTAAGTGTCTCATTCTCTTTGTTCATAGAATCATTGACTCTTCCCACAATTCTGAAGAGTTAGACATAATGACCAGGAAAAACAGGATTTTTTTCCCAACAAGGCAAACATTCCAATAACAATTACTGATTATTTTGTTTCTGTTCACTTACAAAAAGATAAGTTTATAACTGACTGGTTCAACAAAGTGTCATTTTTTCCCAGATTTCACTAGAAGAAAAAGTTTCCTCGTCCACCCATTAGAATTTCATAAATTCTAAGATTTGCCAGTTTCCATAGCAGTAAACAAGGTATGTGAAAGAAAAGACATAGTATACACAAGACCCATATTTTAACTTCACCTGTTGTCAAGTAATTTAATTCTTATTTTTATATTACATCAATAAGGATATATTATAGCTCAAAGGCAACACTTTAGAAGAAAAAAAAAAATACTGGGTTTGCGGTGAGCAACTTATGCTACCACCTTGGTGGGAGGCTAGGAATGGGAATGATGAAGAGTTTGTTCAAGCACTTCTCTATTACATATTCCCAGAAGAAAGTTTGAGCAGCTCTGCTTACCACTGAAATTTAGTCCAGAAGCACCTTTGCTTTGTTTTCCTTTATCACTTCACTGAGAAGCATGAATACCTTTTAGTGGATTGAATTGCCCTTGTCCCACCCTGGTCTTAAACAGACAGAGCCTGTAACAGTAGAACATCTTGACACATAGAACAAGCCTCTCCATTAGTAGAAATGTGGGGAAAGGGTAGGGCAGTTATTGGTTGAGGGAGGGGTTTTGGATCTGGTAGCTACAGTGGGGAAAGAAACTGGTAGCATAGCTGGAGACATAATAATTACACAAGTCCAGATGTTTTAATTTGAAGGTGAAAGGAGAGAATATCAATCAAAAATAATATTGACGTCCCAGATTAAGATTTAAAAAACAGAATGCGCTCTAAAGAGGAACATGTAAAAATGTGTCCACAGGAATCTCTAGAGAAAGTGAGAAGCAGGAAGAAAGAAAGAGAAAAAAATGTCCCTCAGATAAGCCAAAAAATTTAAATGCCTCAGCTAGGTGATTTGTTAGAAAGCCAAAAGGACGATTCACCAAGGATACAAACTGCCAACTTCATATTTAATTGTATCAGTTGGGCTTTCCTCAGAAATAAAGCTCTATAAGAAAATTTCAATTGCTGTTCACTGTAAAATAGAGTTTTAAACTACAGATGGGATTATAGATTTGGACATGAAAAGTAAAAAGCAAGTCTAGAAAAATAAGGATGAGAAGTATTGTGGGAGGGCCCACGTCAGGTTAAGTGGCTTGTGACAGCTGTTGAATGAAAAAAGAGAACATTTCAAAGCTTATGCTTGTGAAAAGCCCCAGTTGGGATAATATCCAGCCGATGGCCAGAGCAGGGATGCATGAGCACGGCAAGTACAAGGAGTACAAAAGATGGGGAAGAATAAGATTTGCAATTGTAAATGACACAACTTTTAGTATAGTTAAAACTAGAGCCAGATCATAGTAATACTGAAAAATAATCTATGTTTTAATGTATTTGAGTTCTTCAAAAAAAGGTCTATCCAAAAGTATTACACCATTTAAATCTAATATCCTTTATGCCTATATTTGGCTACAAAGGGAAAATGTCAAAAAATATTGTACATAAATAAATGAAATAATCCATAGTGTTTGATTATGATACTTGTATATGTATTTTTCAGGGCTAAATAACAGAGCAGGCATGCTAAAGGCCAAATGACCAGATATCTTTGAAGTTCAATCCTTTGAAAAATGCTGGTAGAAACAGGCAGTCTTGGTTCAAAGGAACATATGCTCTGTTACTTTAAAGTAACATTTTAACTGAAAAACAGAACAGTTGTTTGAAAAACACAAGTGGGCACAATGATGGAAGTAGGTGGATAACCTAAGTACAAACATACAAACAAATGAACATTTCAGACTTTTCTGAAACAGCTTAAGGTAGTTGCATTTTGCATGTAAATGACATTTTGGATTCCCACTTCAGGATCTCCAAACAGAACTAATAATATTGTAGCCTTGCAATTTAGAAGTAATCCACAATTTAGAAGAAAATTGTCAGCTTTTCCTGGGAAAAATTACCCAGGTAAAAAAAGAAGTAGGCTTTTCTTATGACTAACTGTAATGGTTACCAACCTTGGTACATGACTTTGCTTAGGTTACTCTATATGAAGTGTATTCCAGCTCTCAAAAAAAAAAAAAAAAAAAAGCTAATCTTAAATTTTAAGATTTTTGTGTAAATTTGCAAACTTTATCTCTCGTTAGATTAGTTAATACAAATACATTTTTCACCAGGCTGATTTCTAGGCAAGTAGGTCTGCAGTTTATCTGTGTTGCCTTCTGCTATCTCCTCCTTACTTCCTCTCTCACAGCCTCCCTCACTCCCAGCAGCCAGATGCCAGACCGCATTCTCTGTTCTGCTTCCTGGCAGCCCAGGACTCCACCATGGTGTCCTTCTAGCCTTGCTCTCTAGAGCACAGCCCTAGGCACGGCACCGAAGTGGGAGGTCTGCAAACTCTATTCTTTAATTGTTTTTTTTTTTAATTTTTCAATTACAATTGACATTCAATGTTATATTAGTTTCAGGTGTACAACATAGTGGTTAGACATTTCTGTAACTTACCGAGTGATCTGCAAACTTTTTTGACTGAGCACAATAACAGAAAGACTTTTGCGCACATCCCAGTATCTTTAGAGATTACAATGCATACATTGTCAATATATTGAGCACAACAAATCTTTAATAAATTATAGTTTAAATCATTGAAAATGTATGAATACTAATACAAAATACATTTTCCCCCTAAAATGCTATTGGTTAATAAAGCTTATTAGGGAGAATAGTAATTGAATATGCCTTATTATTTTTAAAATCTTGGTTTAACATTTTGTGATACAGCAATGCGGATGTCCGCTTTTACATTCAGTTTATGTCCAGGCTCTTTGAGAAGAGCTCACAAAGATATGTGGATTAAAATGAAAGAACCGCTTCGTTAGCTGGGTTACTAAATCACAATACTTACTTTTCAGGCCCATCACTCATCATGCAAAGATTCTGGCTGAAATCCTATGACGCCATCTTGTCTACTGCTATTCATTTGTTCCTGCGAAGTAATATAAACATTTAATATAAAAATATAAACATTTTTATATTTTTAACAAATGGCTTCAAAATCCACAGAAATTTTATTTGGAAAATGTTTAGGTTGGTTTAAAAATCCTGTAAGAGTTTTTATAGGTGACAAGCATTATTTTTGATCACAAGAATTACACAACAAAGGAAATAACAAACACCAACACAGGATAGTGAGTAAGGGCAGAGACTGGAGCCAATCACCTAAGCTGGAATCCCAGCTCCTCTACTCACTACTTGCATAGACGGGGGCAAGTTACTTAGCCTCTTCATGCCTCAATTTTCTCTCCTGTAAATTATGAAGTAATAGAACCTACTCAGTGGGGTTATTATGATAATTAAATAAGTCAGAATTTGTAAAGCACTTAATATAATATCTGGCATATAGTAAGTATATTTAAGTATGTAAGGGATTATAGGGAGTTTTTCATGCCCTGCAATTAGAAGCATAATCTTTAAAGTCACTTTTGAAATTTGTTGGGTATTATTTAGCAAAGTAGGACATACACACAGCCTGTGACCTAGCATATCAAGAAACTATATTTTAAAACAAGAGTAGTCCTGGCACTTTGTAATAGGCAAAAACTAGAAATAACCCACATGTCCATCTACAATGGAATGGATAAATAAATGGTTGCATACCTATCCATTGAATGCTATTCAGCAGTAAAAAAATGAATGAATGAAAGAAAGAAAGAAAGAAAGAAAGAAAGAAAGAAAGAAAGAAAGAAAGAGAAAGAAAGGAACAAATCACAGCTACATCAACATGGATAAATCTTACAAATGATGAGCTTAAGAACCAAGGCACAAGAGAATATATATATTGCGATGCCTCTTATATAAAAATTAAAGAGAAGTACAGTTTAGGAATGCACAGTTTAGGATTGCATATATAGGTAGTAAAGCTATAAGGAAAAATAATCATCACAAAAGTTAGGCTTGTGATTTTCTCCGAGAAAAAGAAGAGTGTAACCGAGGCAGGGCAACCAGGGGTATGTGTACATTTGCAGGCCTCAGTGTGTGGGTGTGTGCACCTTGCATGAGTGTTGATAATGCTATATTTTCTGACCTGGGAGATGTTCAGAAATGTTTATTTTATAATTATTTATTAACTTATGTCCACAGGTATTATGCACTTCTCTGTTATATTTCACAATGAAGAAATTAAACTGCTATGCAAATCTTGTTTTCACAAAATTAACCACATTGATAACATTCTATACAGTTATGTGTTCTGGCTTGTTTCTTTGCTGGAATAACTATATATATATTTTTTATGTATATATATGTATGTATGTGTATACACACACACATACTGTGAATGAATCTTAAGTGGTTGCTCTCATTCTAACCTTAGCTTAGATTCCTTTATTTAAAAACAATTTTTTTTAGTCTAAATAACTAATCCAGCAGAGGTTACACTTACACAAGTTTTGTAAGTGTAAAATAGTTTTATTTCTTAAAAGTCAATTATTATTTAAAATATCATTGCAAGATGTAGGAGATGGAATACCTTCTCTACTATAGCTTTCCTCTGATGGCTCACACACAAAAAATGTCATTTTAAAATTATTTCATTATTGAAACACAAGTTAGTAAATACCACACTGAAGCAGAATCTATTAAATACCATAACATGAGACATATTAAAAACATCTGTGGTTTCAGTTGAACCTTGTTGTAAACTTCCCACACTAGGTAACTTGTTCCAAAACTTTTATCTTTAGGTCTAGGGTAATGTTTTATATCTCAAGGTATCTATCTGCTCGCAAAAGAATGCAGTTATTTTTTTCCATTTGTGTTCCACAGGATATTTCAGCCATTTTTATCTTGGCATGAAGAAAACTGCATGTGTTTTGACTTTCATTTTTAAGAGGCTTTTTAGTGTTTATAATGTGTTTTATTTAAAATATTAGCCTGAAGAGTACTTTACTTAAATATCCTGGAAATGGTGCTGAGTTTTATCTTCGTGTTTGAATGTCTAGTTTTTAAATGGCTAGCGAATTGTGATAGTTTATAATATTGCTATTACTATAACACATATAGTGAAGATGATGTTAGTAAAAGTCGATGTAAATTCATACTTAAAATAGTATTCTTTGTAACTTCAATTATTATGGCCAACTGATTGTCAGATCTGATCTGTCACTAGTTTTTCACCTTCCATTGTGGCTCCCAAAAGTTGTCAGAAATGTCAGCTTGGCCAATTGTGTTTGCCAGTTCTTGCATTATTAACACTATGTCTATTGGTCCATGCTGTGACAGTTGGTTTAAATATCATCCATAAAGCTACTTTGATACAGAAATTGCAACATGTGGCAATATGTTGAAAGTGACTGAAGGAGAGCGAGCCTACCCCTACTCCCTGCCCTGTGTTCTCATCCACCCCCAAGAACACTGGGTGACTGCCTACTTATGGACCAAGGGGGTGCCAGTGCCAATACTCGCATTAAATATTAGTAAAGCTTAATCTCTTTCCCTCTTTTTGGAAGAAAAAAACAACACAAAATATGTTAGTAAACAGAAGTTCAAATATCTTATTCTAGAATTTCAGGGGTCATCTTCTGTACTCCACTCTGGAGACTCTTACTGTAGATTAGTACTCTTACAATTTTATTTGTTTTTAATGTTAGATACCCCCTCTTTTCAATGAAAATCGACATGAAACTCTAATATTAAAAAAATGCAATAAGACTGCTCTGATTGACTTTGAGATGGGAGGAGTAAGTGCTCAGACTTCTGCAGGCATTTTCCTCCCCTGCCTTTTCAGGTAGACTTGAAGATTCTTCTGTGGGAATCTAGTTCCCTTGAAACACAGTTGGAAACATCCTATCCCACGCCTAGCTCTTCAGATCTGCCTTTACCGACACCTGCTTCCTCTTTAATGATTAAAGAACCAGCATTTTTTTCAAAGGCTGGCATATCAATATTCATCATCTGGAGACCAATAATAGCTCACTGAGTTACCTTATGCATATCTTATACTCATATGTGGCTACATGTTATCTGAAAATAAGAACACCTATCGAAATGAATATGAAACGGTAGCATTTCAGCCATGACAAGAGGAAAACATATTGCTGCGTGGAGGCCCTTCCTTTGTTGAGGGAATAACCTTGAGGTTGGAGGGCAATTTGTTACACCATTGTTAAAAAAATAAAATATGCTACTGATGAGGGAAACTATAACTATATAAACCAAACACAAATTGAAAATAAAGGGAAATAATTAAAAGTCTTATGATAATTATGAAAAGAATCATTAAGATATCAGGAGGTGAACCATCTGTGATATTGTATTACCCAAGATAAGTAAGACTAACTGCTGTAATAACTGACCCCAAAATGTCTAGCTTAACTTAATGAAGTTCTATTTTCTCACTCATATCACAATACGATGCATGCTGTGAGGAGGCCCTGCTGTGACCAGTCATTCAGCGACCCAAGCTTCCTGGAACCAATTCAAACACATGGTGTCAAGGTTGACCTGGTTTCATGGGGTTGGTAGATGGAAAGATAAGAGAAGGCACACCCTCTCTTAACTGCTCAGCAGGGATCATGTTCCACTGATGAGAACTAATCCTGCGGCCCTTCCTACAGGCAAACTTTGGGAAAAGTGGTTTAGCTATGTATGGGTCCTGTAGGAGAAAATGTGTTTTGGTCAGCATTTAGTTGGGCTTCGTCATATATACAGAGGTCAGTCTAGGTTTTACCAATTTCTAACTTGAATATCAAGTGTGCCTTTGGAAAGCTCTCAGGAAGTCTCTACCACTCTCTTTTCTGCCTGCTGTAATAAAGGAATCTATATGCCAGCACTGATTTTAGCCCTGTTCCCAGAAGCCATGATCATCCATGTCTCTACACCTTTGCTTGTGATTTACATGGTGTCTATTCATTCTTTCCCTTCCAACCTTCCCTTCCTCCAAATCTAGCAAGCTCACCTTTGAAGACCCGAGACAATGCTAACTTCCTCTATTAACATCTTTCTGATGACACTGAAGACAGATCTCTTCATAAGGTTCACAGGACTTTATCCTTGTACTTTGTACCTACCTCTATTACTAGATTCATCAGCCTATATTATATTATTTAAGGAACCAGTATGTTTTCAAAAGGATCGGGTGCATTAATATTCACAGTAGAGTGACCATTAATAGCAGACTTAGCTTCTCAAGGGTAAGGACTGAGTTTTAGGTATGTTGGTATCTCCCATGCATACTCAGCACAGGTCTGGCTTACATACTCAATAACCGAGGAAAAAAGGCATGCTATCTCCCTTCCTGCCAATTCCCAGTGTCCACCTTCCCCCCCCCATCCCCCCCTTTGGTACTGTAGTAAAAACACATAACATAAATTTAGCATCTTTATCACTTTTAAGTGTATATTACAGTACTGTTAACTATATGCACTTTGTTTACAACATATCTCTGGAACTTTGTCATCTTGCAAAACTGAAATTACACTCACTGAACAACTTATTTCACCCTCTTCCCAGCCCCTGGTAACCACCATTCTGTTTCTAAAAGTTTGAAAGTTAGCTACCTCATATAAGTGGGAACATACATTGTTTGTCTTTTTGTGACTGGCTAATTTCATTAGCATAATGCCCTAAAGATTCATTCATGTTGTAAAACATAACAGGATTTCTTTCTTTTTTAAGGCTGAATAATATTTCATTCCAAGTATATACCATACTTTTTTATCCATTTATCTATTATGTGTGTTTGGTTTTGACCTGTGATTACTGGAGAGGACTATGAGAAAATATATTTTCTTTTAACCCAAGAGAAAAAAGTGATCCTGTACTTTTAAGGATTTCAGGATGACTTAGGTTCTGGAGACTAACAGAGAAATTATACTGAATGCCAAGGGAAATTATTTATATTTTTTAAAAATCAGTGACTACAGGAGGAATGCCTCCTAGCATACCCTATCCGAGCATAATAAACTATCACACTACTTTCATCTGAGCAACAGAGGGCCCATAACAAAAAGCTGTTCACATTCCAAAGGCCTCTTACCCCAGCCTTTTCACTCCCCTATTCTGTACCTCCTGTTTCATACCCTCATAACAGCTCTGCTGAGAAAAAGCAGCAGCAAAATTTTAAAGCAGGGCAAAATAAATGAATAAAGAGATAAACAGGAATTTTTCAACAGAGAGCACTTGTAAGAATTTTCATGTTTATGGAGAAGCTGAGCCCAGAGTAACCTCTGGCCCTTTCCGGTATTAGTGGATTTCAGTGTTCATTTGCATTGAGGTAGTTTGAGGCCCTTTTAGGGACATTGTAACCTTTACTTTAATGCCTTATCATGAAGGAATCTGAAGTATCCTTGCATTAGCATGAACATTATTTTTGCAGTTGGTCTGAGGAGCTATCATGAAATATGTAGCCATAATGTGTACTGAAAAATCTCCAAATAGCATTTAGCTTGTAAATGCATTAAAAACCTCACGTATAACTTGTTTAAAATCACAGTAAGAACCTCAGCACTTAAAATTCTGCCATTTTTGGTAAAATATGCCAAATATACCTTGAAATAGCAAATAATATACTTTGAAATAGTAAATAATCCCCCCCCAGGGCAATATTAGCAAACTGGTGTATGAACAAAGAGCCCTTTCTGTTCCAGCATGAACGTTGCCTTTTTTCCCCCTCACAAGCATGATTTTAGAAAGCAGCTGTAGTGCATGCTGACAAATGACAAAGCGGTAGACGTGGTAAAACACTCGGTCAAGGCCAAGGGGTGGGGGGCTGGGTGGGGGAATGCGCTGCGGGAGCAGCCAACGTACTTGAATCCCTAGCTTCACGAACCTCTCTTTTCCAGTCTCAGGGAGCGGGGGCCTCACCGCCCCACCCCCCTTTCCCTGGCTCCGGTTACAGCCTTTAGAGTTGAACAAACTTGCTGCAGGCGGATTGGCGATCGGGAGCTCTCCGGCTTTAGCGCTGTATTTATTAATTTATATTCCGCGCCCGCCGCTCCTTTGTATCCGGCCGACGCCTCCCCGGCTCCCGGCCATCGCCTGGAGCGCGTTCCCCGGGCCCGCCCGACCCCCAAGGCCGGCACGTGCTGCGCCCGGCCCCCGCCCGCCCGCCGAGGGGGCGGGCGCCCAGCTTTTCTTCTCACCTCCCTTCTGCCAGGAGGCGGAGCAGCAGCAGCAGCAGCGGCGGCAGCAGCAGCAGGCGACAGCTGCCCGGCCGCGGCGCGGTTTAGAGGGGCTGCAGCGCCGGGCGCCAGCGACTCGGCGCAGGAGGCGGGGGGCGGGGCGGGGGGCGGGGAGCCGGGAGCGGCGCGGCCGCGGGGGATGTTCCCCGGCACTTCCTGACTGGCTGGCAGCGCGCGCCCCGCGGGACCCGCAGCCCCGGGCCCCGTCGCCGGCCCGCCCGGGCCCGCTCTGCGTCGGCCGCGCTGCGGTGGAGGCGCGCGAGGGGGCCGCGGCCCGGGATGAGCTGACTGCGGGGAAAGAGTCCGCGGACGGGCCGCGAGGCCGCGAGGAGCCGCCTTTCTTCGAGTCGCGGCGCTGCCCTTGGCTTCGGGATCATGTACGTACGCGCCGCGGTCCTGCCATTGTCTCTGCCCCGTCGCGTTGGGGGCGCCCCAGGGCGCGAGGCTCGTGCCCACCCGCGCCGCGCGCCACCCCCGCGCTTCCTGTCCGGATTAAAGTGCTGCTCGCGCTGACCACGCGCCTCTGCGCCCCTCGCCCCGCTCTCTGCCGTGCAGGTCCATTCACATCGTGGCGCTGGGCAACGAGGGGGACTCCTTTCACCAGGACAATCGGCCGTCGGGGCTCATCCGCACTTACCTGGGGCGAAGCCCGCTGGTCTCAGGGGACGAAAGCAGCTTGTTGCTGAACGCGACCAGCACGGTCGCGCGTCCCGTGTTCACCGAGTATCAGGCCAGCGCGTTTGGGAATGTCAAGCTGGTGGTCCACGACTGTCCAGTCTGGGTAAGGGGCGGCAGCTGCTCTGTGATGAGGCTGACGGTGCTTTCCTTTCATTTTTTCCCCCCTCCTCCCTACTTTGCCTCTTTCAGGAATGTGAAGTGTCCGGGACACCTGGGTAGAGTTTTCGAACATTTCGGCGTAAATCTTTGGTTCTTTGTTTCATCAGGCGGGGAGCAGCCCAGTCAGAACACTTAGAAGGCAGAAAGCCCCAGTGGGAAAGTGGAGTACTTACTCTTCACGACTGTGGGTTGTCCCTTGGTAGACGCTGACAGTCGAATATGCCAACCCCAAGAGACGGGGTCACTAAGTTTCACCAGCAGAGAGCAATGGGTTTTTTTGTTTTGTTTTGTTTTGTTTTTTTAATGCCTACCCTGTGGGTGATAGTGTAATATTAGTATTCTAAAAATAAAGTCCTCTGAAGGCTCAACACAGGCAAAAATACATTTCACTGGGGCAGTTCAGAAATAGGACCGACCGCTGGAAAGGAGGAGGAAAGACAGGGACTGAGAATTAATTTTAAAAATCTCATTTATATTATCTGCCTTTGAAAAATTTTAATTTGTTTTTTAATTTTAATAATGCAGATGCCCTATTAGGCATTTGTTTTTAGTGATTCAAAAATCAGAAATGATATGAATACAGCTTGGAATTTTTTTAAAAGCTTTAAAATTTTCAATAATTGACAAATTGTAATTAAGTCGATATATTCTAGTCTAATTCTTGAGAGTTTGATAAAAGGAGAAAGGAATCTACTCCTTGACACAAATGTTTTCAGTACACAATAACATATTTTGAATGTTTTTATTAAATCTTATTTGAAAATGATTCTTACTGGTTTTGGAATCATATTGCTGATCTTCACATATTGCTGTTACATTTTGTAACAAAGTTTAGTGTCAGGAAAAGAAAATACAGATTACCATTATGTGAGATTTTTACATTTAAACAGCAGTTTTTAAAATGAATTAGGAGCTGTAGTGAACCAGTATCTTTCTAAAGAAATGAATAGAATGTACATAGAAGAATTTCTTATGCAAATTTCCATATTACAGAAATAAAAGACCACTTGCTCAAATAAATTCTCCGATAAAGGAAATTTATCTTAACAGACTAAAATGAAACACAGGCCTTTCCAATTACAGGGGTGCTATTAAACTCCTAGTTATGACAGCAGAGACGTTGATCATAAGCATTGATAGAGAATTTATTGGCTAGAGTCCATGCAAGCAAATGAAACACTTCTTTTCTTTGAACCAATCATTTCATTGTGAACGATCTTACAGTCTAAAAACTTACCGGTTCTACATCAAGTTGAACAAATATTGAATGAGTAGAGGAAATCGAGGGAAAATAAAATAAGCTGAATTAGAATATTAGGACTACTTTTTACATTTTTTCTGGGCTGTTACTTCCCCTTTATGTTGTTAATTTAGCAAAAAACAGTACTGTGATCCCTATATTGTAGTAAATTAATCTTCCAAATGGATTAAAATAAGCCCCAGTAGTCTGGATTTTTCCCATATACTCATTGTTATGTTTTATTATGCTAATCACCTTTTGTTTGGTTAGACTCTGGCCCTGTTTAAGGCATTGAGTTTGTAACCAGTTATAATTTTCTATGTTGTAATGGTCTTCAGACATAGTAGAATACAGTTACAGTGTTTCTCTTTATAAGGTGCTTTTCTCTTGGCGGTAAAAATCCCATTAGAGATATAAAAGTTGATTGCATTTATCAGCTGATATTTGTCATGTACTGAATCAGAATATTAAATAGAGCAGAGCAGATAGAGCACAGGTTTTAATATAAGAAGGACCTGATTTCAGATCCCCACATTGCTACTTAGTGACTATCTTCCTTGGTAAGTCACTTGTCCTCTCTTAGCCTATTTTCCCTATGTATAAAATAAACAATAATTTCTTCTTCCTAGAGCTGTGCTGAAGAGTAAATGAGATAGTTCATGTAAAGTTTATAACATAGAGGCTGCCATATTGTAGGTACTCAATAAGTGATAGCACTATAATAATAAAGTATGACAACTTTGGTATAGCCATGTATTATCTAAGCAAAAGTTAAGTTTTCCCATCATTCATGATTTACACAAATACAGTACATTGAGGCAGCAGTGTTAGTAGGTGTTGTATTTGTAGCCCCACAAATCAAGTAAAATAAAATCGTTGTTTTGCTGTAAAACTTCAGATTGTTTTTTAAAAGATGAATTCTTATACTCCAGATGTGGCTCCAAGCCTTGCGTTGCAGAACCTCCTAGAGGAAATCCTGGGACTGACTTACAAGGGGTGGGAGAATCTGATTTCCTTCATATTTCTAGAAGCCAGTGGAGCATTTTCTCTGACATAGTTTGGGAAGAAATGTGGTGTTGTTTCCTTAGAGTTGAAATGAGGTAATTGGGCTTCTCTTTTCTAGTTTTCTTCTGTAGATGTGTAGCCTTACTTTGGATCCTTGCCGTATGTAGTTGACACGTTTAAATAAATGTGCTTCACATTCATTTTACGTAGCTCATTTAGTATGTCTCTCTGAAACCCGCTCCCCCCCCCTTTTTGGGTGCAGTTATATTATTATTTCATTTCTAGATCTTTTTCTGTTTGCCTAAAATATTCCATAAGAAGTGATTTGTGCACAGTTTAGTTGTGCAGGGTTTGAAGCTCAGATTTGTATTAAAAATGAAATTATTTATGTCTTTGTATCCTCAATACTACAGTGTTGATGATGCTAAAACCTATTTATTTTCTCATGCCATTTCACCTCAAATATTTTTCCCCACCTTCCACATCTCTCCATCAACTCTGGAATCTTGAACTATTTGGAACGCAAAGAGCAGTTACTTTGATTTATTCCCTCGGAGTTAAATGACTGCTTAATATTGGTCCCACTTAGTTTAGTTTCTGTATCCATTCCTCTGACGTTGCCCTCTTTCTTTGTTATACTTACATACCCCATTATACGTGTATACTTTGAGCTTGGATACTATAACAAATACAGTTGGAACCGAATGGGTTTTGTGGTTTGGGATTTGGAAATTAGCATAGAGCTCTGCTGGGAAGCTTTCACATTTTCTTGGTCGTTGTACAACTTCACTTCTCCCCCCTCTGACACCCTCTACTGAGTGCAAGACTTTGTACTTTATATTCCCACAGTTTGCCTTTTTTTTTTTTTTTTTGGTTCTTTTAATCTTCCTTTAAAAATGCTCTATCCTACTTTCAGTAGGGTATTCATATCTAAAAATTCTGTAATTCTTGGTAGGTACTCTGAGTGCACGTGTAGGAAATGGGTGGGTTGGGAGAGTATAGGGAATTGGGAAAGGCTTCTCTGGGGCTGGGGAGGTACTGGTGAAAAGCTCTCCCTGCAAAAGAACATTGCTGTATAACACTTCTCCAGATTCTTCCATTATAAGATAAAAAAGCTTTGTCACACACACACAGATCTTGATTGATTGATTCAAATACCATTGACCCTGTTTTTGATGCATTTTAAAGTGCAAACTTTCATAGCCCAACAGTGTTTGGGCCTGTTAGCCAGATCTAGCTATCTATTGTCTCCCTCTCTCCCTCTCTAGCTCCCTCCCTTCCTTCCTCCTTCCCTTTCTCCCTCCCTTCCTTCTTTCCTTCCTCCCTTCTTTCTTTCTTTCCTTTCTTTCTTGGAGGCGAAGGGTGACAGTTTCCAATAAATCTTTATTCACAAAAAAACAGGCATTGGGCCAGATTTGTCTGCATAGCTGTCTATTTTCTTAATCTAACTTTATTACATCCTAGAAATGCATACTAAAGGCCACATGAAAGGATAATGATTAATAATTAACTAGACTATGAAATCTACTCATGCATATTTAGCAGTGGTATTAAGATAAAGTTTTTTTTATACTACTATTTATACAGAATCTTTGAAAAATATTTTAAAAATATTAAAGCACTAAATTTTACGGAGTAGGGTCTGTACTAAATTACTTGGCCCCAATTCTAAATATAAATATTATTAACTGTAGCACAAAAGCAAAGATCTCCAAACTGGAACGATTTATGTTGAATTTTTAATTTATATGAGCAAAATACATGAATTGCCAATATATTCCTTACCATTTTAACACCTTATAATACACAGTGTTTTTTTATTGAGGCACCACCTCATGCACATGGTGTATTCACTGTGTGCGTGCAGTGCTGTCCAAAGGATACATAAAGTTGAAAAAGTATCCATATTTTGAAAATATGGATAAAATATATGGAACTCCACAGAATTCACAGTGCATTACAATTCAAAACACTGAACAGTCCTGCAGTATATAATTGGGTCATGGAAAATCCTTTGAAGCTTCCTTACTCATACTGATGCTTTTGCATCTAATGTATAGTGTTAAATTTTTGAAATTATTAGGTGATAAAAATAAGGTTTAATTTTAAAACAACGTGCTTATTTTTAAGCGCAAATATTAAAAGTGCTGACTTATTTCATTGTACTCAGAAAGTCTCTAGCTCTTCTATTTATCCTCATAGTTGTCTAGGCCAAGTGAATAAATAAAAAGTAATAAAGTAGACTTGACACATGTTCAATTTTATGTACTTTTTAGTTGCTTTTATTAAATAAAATTCTTTATTAATTCCAAAAGTTGAACTATAGATAGCAAAAAAATTAAACTAAACTATTATAGTTTATTTCATGATCGATTTGAAGACAGACTAAAGATTGCTGTTTGCATTTTGGTTTAGGACATTTTTGACAGTGATTGGTACACGTCTCGAAATCTAATTGGGGGCGCCGACATCATTGTGATCAAATACAGTGTAAATGACAAGTTTTCATTCCACGAAGTGAAGGATAATTATATTCCAGTGATAAAAAGAGCATTAAATTCAGTTCCAGTAATCATTGCTGCTGTTGGTACCAGACAAAATGGTAAGTATTTAATTTTCTTTTTTATGATGAGAGTACAGGTACCAAATTAATTTTAAATAGACCTAAGTTTATTAATATTTAATGTTTTATTTAAAGAAAAAAATGACGATTCACATGCCAACTATTATCATTGGATATGATAATGAGGAATCAAAGAAAAGTATTGCAAACTTCTGCTATGATTCTGATGGGTAAAAAATGTCTTCTAAATTGCTCTTCTGTAGACGTGAAGGAAGTTAGTAACTGTGTTCTTTTGACTAGGAGAGCTATGAGATGATGCTGAGCCCTAGAAAACTTTTTGGTCATCTAAAGCAGCCGTCTCCAACCTTTTGGCACCAGGGACCTGTGCCGCTATGAGAATCTAATGCCTGATGATCTGAGGTGGGGCAGAGGTAGTGATGCTATCTCTGGGGAGCAGCTGCAAATACAGATGAAACTTAGCTAGCTCACCAGATGCTAACTTGCTGTGCGGCCCAGTTCCTAACAGGCCGCGGACCAATACTGATCCGCGGCTAGAAGTTGGGGACCCCTGATCTAAAAGTCTATCCATTTGGGGAGGCCAGATTGTCCACATAAGGATGTGGGTTTAGGAGCAGAGTTTTTAGGTGGATAGCAATGAGTGAGCTGAATACACTGACAGCACCTCCTAAGGGGAAGAGCTGTTTATTCTGTAGCTGGTTTGGTTAACCTGGTTCAGTAAGTTTCAGTAGTTGCTGGTATGCTCCTGTCCTTTGATTACGGGGTATTTTTTTTTTTCACAAGTTTTTATATGAGGTAAATATTCCGCCCACCCACCACTCTTATTTACATGGACTTTTCATATGCAGTTTCCATTTATGTGGTCTCATTTTACGTGAGTGAGTCTTTAGATCAAGGCATTATTTCCACCTTTAAGATTAATTATATTAAATGGAGTTTTAATGATATTTTTAATAAACTTGAAGATAATGAATAACTTACAGTTACAGAAGCCTGGAATAAATACTCAATTTTAAGTTGTATCAGGACTCTTGCTTTAACTTTGAATGCTTACCGGAAAGAAATGTGGCTGGAAGTGATTGTGCCTGGGAATATGGTTCCAACAAGTGAAGAGGCATTAATTGGCATTATTAATTTATTAAATTTCAAGAAGACTGTGACAATTTGTAGATGATATTAACGAATTACCGGTCGATCACGAATTACCTGATAATGAATTCATTTAATATCTGAAACCCATCCTGCTGATGAATACGGCAGTGACCGTGAACCAGTTTCATTCACTGCAGAAAATATTCACAAAGCTCTTTAATTGGCCACAAAACCAGAAACTGAAGTTCTAGATACTGATCCAAATATCCAACAAGCCTTAAAGTTTTGAAAAGTTATTTAAAAATTTTGCAGTGAATATTGAAGAATTTATGAAAACTTAGCAAGAGATGGGGTTGCAAAGGATCATCCAAAAACATAAACATAAATGATGAAACCAAGGTAATTTTAAATATTTCAAGCTATGAAGACAGTGACTTAAAAAGAGATTGATTGCTTTATTACAGATACCATCGTGAATAAAATCTATTTTGTTTTCTCTGAATTTTCATTATCCTTTTTTTGAAAATATGTGAAATAAATGTTTTTGTGACTTACATTGGCCTATTTCTTTAGCTGACTCTTTTTACACAGTTTTCTTCCACATTAAAAAGTGTGGATGGGTAATCTGCATTGATCAAGGGATAGGTGTATGTATTATTGCCAAATCTCAGGGCCACTCAAAATTCCTTTGGTGGTATTTTATAGTTCTTCTTAGTGATATTCCCTCAGTGAAGCTGTCTATAAAATTTTATTTTTATTTTTATTTTTTGTACTTTTTATTGTGGTATATAGCAAAGTAAAAGATGTGAAGTTTACTAATCTTACAGTGCAGCTTAGTGCATTTTTACATATGTATATACTCATACAACCATCACGTATATCAGGATATAGAACATTTGCAGCTCCTTGGAAGGCTCTCTTATGCCTCTTCCCAGTTAATAAAACCCTTCCCCAGAGGTAACTGCTGTTCTGACTTCTAACCACATAGATTAGTTTGACCTATTCTTGGACTTCATACAAATGGGATTATACAGTTTGTAGTGTCTGGTGTCTGACTAATTTCAGTTAGTGTGATACTTTTGAGATTCATCTATGATGTGCTTATCTGTAATTTGTTCTTTTTATTGCTGCATATTATTCCTTTGTATGAGTGTGCTGTAATTTACCCATTCTTCTTTTGATGATGCTTAGGTTGTTACCTAGGAAGAAGATTGTTGAGTCATAGTGTAGGTATATGTTTATCATTAGTAGATACAAAGATAGCAGATTTGATCCTTCCTTGATTCCATATTCCCTCTATTTCCCTACGTTTCTTTTTATTCCTGGACATAATTCTTGAAAGAGTCATCCACACTACCTCAGTCCACTTTCTGACTTCCATTCATTCTTCAGTCCACTACAGTCTGATTTTGATTTTCACAATTACAATGAGGTTGTTCTCAGGATTGTCAGGTTATATGCTCATTGCCAAATTTAATACATTTTAATAATAATTCTTTTTTTTCTGAAATTATTCAAACATACCTCTTCCTTCTTTTAATAAAGCTACTCTTTCTCAGTTGTTTTAATTCTCTATCTTCTTTACTGGTCCCTCCAACTAATTACCCCCCCACACACACACACCTTATACACATACACCAGCATATCCTATAGTTGTCCAGAGTTCCATCCCTTGACTTCATCTCTTCTTGCTGTTCATTCTGACTATAAACCCACTAATCTCTTGCCCTGATGATTACCTAGTTTGTTTCTCTGGCTCCAGACTCCCTTATGACCCATAGCTCCACAGACATCTTCCTGTCTTCACTGAATTCCGTCTTGGTGAATGATGCCAAACCTATCCATTCACCCAAACTAGAATTATCTGACCCAACTTTCTCTTCCATTTCTCATATCCAGTTGACTATGAAACTGTTTTGATTTAAATTTTAAATCATTGAGTCCTCTTCACCTTCACTGGATTTCAGATCCTAGTCATTTAATTATCTGTTATAGTGACCTTCTTTTTGGTCTCCTAAAGGGGCAGTTCCAGATTTTTTCGCATCTGAAACTTATACAATTTTAGAGTTTTTTGTAAGGAAAAAAACTGCAAAAATTACAGATACATATATGTACGAAAGTGAATGTTTATTTAGAAAGAGAAGAGAAAGCACAACAAATTACAAACCTGAAAAGGCTGTCAAATACTACAAACATATAAAAAGTGTTTCTTTTATTTAACAGCTTGACACTTTAACTTTTCTTATATTTTTTGGGCTGCATAGTCTTTGATCATCTTCATATGATAACCACTTTTTAATATTTTCTATAGAGAGAAGAAACTGATAATCAGTTTTCTTCCGGCATATTTCTTCACTCTCCAGTTGGTCTGGGCCTTTCAGCTTGGCATCTTTGTGTCATGACACCAAATAAATCAGCACAGTGGGTGCCAGAAGCATTCCTAAATGCCATTTCATGTACCAGGACACTTAACAGTACAAGGAAATGACTGCAAACTACAAGTAGTATCTCACTAAACCTAAATTTAAAGTCTTCTTAGCATGAAGTGAGTGGGAAGAGACAGTGGTCTTAACCACTGTAATTAAACTATCTTATTTTGCAAATTTTACAAAGGCATGTAGCTGTGTGAAAGAGTCTATTGCTCAGGTTCCTCCTAGGGCTGTGGGAAGGACCCACAAGAAAAGGGCCTGAGGCTTAAGCTTTATCAGCTTCATGATAAATTGGCCTCTCAGTCTTCTCTTCCTGCTTTGCCTCTTCCTGAAATAAATCCTCTCATGATAATCATCCTAGAATACAAATCAGATCATGACACTCAATACTTTAAATTCTCTAGGAACTTCTTTTTTCCTAACTTTCATTTGCAAAATTTCAAACCTGAGTAAATTGACAAGAACCAGCCAAATTTCTCTCTCCCTCTCCCTCTTCCTCTCTTTCTCTCTTTTCTCTTTCCCTTTTCCCTGGCTAGTTCTCTCCCCTCCCCCTTCTCTGCCCCCTACACACACACACACACACACACACACACACACACACACACACACACACACACACACACCGCACACGCTTTTCATTTGAACCATTTGAAAGTAAATTGCAAACATGGGTTTCTTCGATCCTAATTATTTAAGCCTGTATCATTTAAGAACAAAACCACCCTCCTATTAATAATTGTAATGCAATCATTACTCAAGAAATGTAACTATTATCTATTATATTACTATTTAAAATATAACCTATATTCACATTTTCCCAATCGTTGAAAGATATTTTGTTTTTTAATCCAGGATGAATGAAATTAAGGACTACACATTTCATTTAGTTGTCATGTCTTTCTAGTCTCTTTTAATCCAGAATGGTCCCAGCCTTTTTTGGGGGGTGGGAAGGGAAAGAGGTGTCTTTCATGACATTACCATTTTTAAAGAATCCAAGCCCATTATTTTGCACAATTTCTTCAGGTCTGATAACTGTGGTTGCAAAATAGTGATTTTTTGTCATTTCTTCTACACTTCTTAGTATTCTCTGTAATTAGAGCTTTCCTTTCTTTCTGCTCCCATATCTTTTTTTTTAGAATCATTGTGATTCATGGATTTGCTCTTTAAATTCAATATTTTATTATCTGTCCTTCTCATTATTCTTTCTGATGCTCAAATTACCCCAAATTTGCCCAGAGGCAGCCTCTCTGAGCTAGTTCCAATTAATTTTTGAGTCTTTCTGATTTTCTGACACAAGATGTTCCAAGGCTCACCTTAGACTTTGCCGGCCCCTGCCCTGGAATCAGTCATTTTTCCAGGAAGCTCTGGTTCTCCATAGTGAATAATGATATTTGGGAACCAAGATCTGGGCTGTAGGGGTATTCATTATTTTAGGTGTCATGGCTTCCAGGCCCTTTCATTGGAGAGAGCCATATACACACACAAACATATGTATATATATGTATATATATGTTTTTACATATATGTATATATTTATAAAAAAAAGTATGGGCTTCCCATTGATGCTGCTGCTATTCCAACCAGTATTTGTATTTTACTTCAATAATTTCCACCATATAGTCTTACATAAAATATAAGGTACTTCATGTTATAGCGCCTGACTACTTCTAGAACTTCGTAGGACACAATCTTTTCTGCTTTATATGCCCATCACACTGAACTACGTGAAGAACTTAATGTTTTTTTTTTAGATCTGGGAAAGTTCAACTTTCTGACTTCTTCAGATATCACCTTCCCTCCATTCTCTGTTCTCTTACTTTGAGACTCTTACTAGACCAATGTTGAAACTTCCGGATCTCTCCTCCATTTCTCTTCTTTTAAATTTCCTGTCTTTTTATTTCTCTCTTTTGGATTATGGGAGAATTTCTGGTTTTTGTTTTTGTTTTGTTTTGTTTTCTGGCTCACAAATTAGTTCCATTGGGCCTATTCTGCCCTTAGCTTTATTTTTCTTATTTTGACAGTTTTCATATCCAAGATCTCTAATTGACTCTTTTCCATAATTTCTCATTCTTGTTTTAAGGATGTCAGTACTTAAAAACAAACAAACAAACAAACAAAAACAAAAAAAAAAGTGTCAATTAATTATACTTATTTTAAGATTCTGTTTTGAATGGTCTATTAAGTCTGGAGGGGACATTATAAGTCTTTCCATTCAATGAGCTTTTATTTCATGGTATAGATGCTTCTCAAATGTTGGATGATTCTTAATTTACCTAGTTTTGCAGTTTGGATTCCCTGTTGGCTGGATGCCTTCCTCTTCCTCTCAGCCGCTCTCTGGAGTGGGCGTGGGAGTGGAAGTACACACAGGATCTGCAGGCCCAACTGCTGTCACTGGGGCGGTCCAGCTCATCTCCTAGCGGTTTCCCTTGGGCCTCTTCCTTTCCCCCACCGCCATCACTGAGCAGTGAGCATGCCTGATGTTGCCACAGCACAGTGCTTGACGTCCCACCTGGACTCTGAGCTTTAGATTTCCTCTTTGGTCCTGTGCCAGCTGCCTTCAGCCCTTAGGCACTCCTAACATCTGAAAAGAATCTTTCTTCTGATTTTTGAGTAGTTCTGTATATACCCATCTCCCTTCCTTGTTCCCTCTCTTCCTCCTTCCCCCATTCCTTGCATTTTTCCTTTTTCTCTCCCTCCTTTTCTTTATTTCATCATTTCATGATTTGGCAGGAAGAAGACATTGCACTGCGGTCTTAGCTTGCCATCTTGAAAGTGGAAGTAAATGTGTTCCTTTTTTTCCTCACATCCAGGCCTCTGCATATACTGTATCCTCTGATTGGAGTACCCCTTTGCATACCCCCTATCATACCTGCATAGCAGATTCATATTTATCCTTTAAATTATTACCTCTTTTATGAAGCCTTCCATAATCTTCCAGGCAGAGTTAATTTTCTCTCTTTTGTTCCCATGGTTGATTTTGGACACCTTTATTTTAGCACTTATTATGTTATAATTGTTTGCAGTCATGTCTGTCCTGGCTGAATTGACTATGCATTTCTTTTATCTGTCTGTCCCTATATCCCTAGTACTTGAAATATGGTAGGTGCTTAATAAACATTTGTTCAGTAAGCGATTAAATGGTTTTATGAATGACATACATAGGTGAAAAAAATCAGTTTCACTAAGACTAAATTAATTTACCCTGTAGGATATCACAAAGTAATTACAAAGCTAAATCTGGCTGTTCAGCTCAAGGACATTTATTGTTCCCCCGCCCTGCCGTGCCCTGCCTGTCCCTTGCAGTACATGAAACTGCTGGGCGTTCTGGTAATTCCTCTCTTGATCTCTTTAGAATTAGTTCAGCAAACACAATCAGTCTCATCTTTTTCCTTCGCTACACATGTTTTGACAAACTTGACAGTGTATATCTTCATTATTCTTGGTTCTGAATAAATTTTTGGCTTTTACTAAATATTGAGTCTATCTTTAAAGAAGAAATTTTTTTTCCAAACGTGCTTAGTGTGTATTTATAACCTTCAGCTCCTGAAAATTGGCATCCTGTCGTCTTAGCTTTTTGAATATCTGATAGAGCCTAGTACATTGCTAGGTTAGTTAGTACTCTTAAAAGGATTTCCAAAGTTTCAAGCATAGGCAACAAATGTCAGAATCGCCCTACAGGTTCTGCTTTGAAGGGGTTATACTGTGTTTGCTTTAAAATAATAGACATTTTGTGATAACACCTTAAAAGAATATATAAGAAAACAAAAAACTATAGCCTTAATTAGAAGCATAACACTCTGATTCACAGAGTCCCTGTGACCCTCGAGTAGGCTCACAAGAGGGAGCTTCTGAAGAAGGCACCATAGTTCAAAGTTATTTTGAGTCCTCTGATTGTTCCTGATGAAATGTTCAATGAATATTTATGTAATATGTAAGTGTTTTGTTGGTTCTTCTACACAACACATAATGACTAGGCGTTTTTCCTTTTGGGCGTGTGTGAATAAAAAGAAATGTCTTCTGTGACATAGAGGCAATATGAGGCTTGGCTACAAGGAGGAACTTTCTAGGCAGGTGTACCGGTAAGATGCTCATGGCTGCTCACAGTGGAAACCCCACTCAGCCGGATTAAACCTAAAATTAGGTTTACTCAAAGTCATTTGTTAAAGATGATTTTGTATTTTGTTCACTTAATTTTTCATTTGAAACACTACTGACTTTGCTTTATTTTTGTATAGAAATGAAGTTTAATAAGATGATCTGCCTACTCACCCCATTCCTTCAACATAAGGAGGGCTTTGTAGACATAAGAAGGCCTCTGTTTTCAAAAAATCAAAGGCACTGTTTATGAAGGTTTTGTAAAGAATGTGAGATACCAATGTGTTATTTTTCAAGATAGGCTAAATTCTGTATGAAAACTTTATTTTCTCCAAACCTAAAATGATCTTAGAAAAAATAAATGTTAAGACCCAGAATTTATGGCATAATGTAGAGAATCTGGGCTTAATTTTCAAATCACTATCTGTTTGGAATCAATAATTCTTAAACCAAATTAAATTTTTATTTTATTTTTTGATGTCCCATTATCACTTGGAGCAAGTAACAGACAGTTTTATTGTTTCTCCATCTCTAACATACAAGGAGACTTGAGCAAGTCATAGCCTCTGTGAACCTCAGTTCTCTCCTCTATAAAACGAGGATGTGAATGTGTACATGGTTTCTGAGCTCTGAAATTCTTTCAGGGAAGCTAAAATTATCTAAGTCATGTATGCATGCACACACTCGTATAGTTACATACATATTATGCACACACACTAAATACCCTTGCTGTATACCCTATACATACATATATGTGCTTCATCCATGCACAGTTCACTGGTAGGAAGTTTGTTGTGTGTGCTATGGGGAGTTGCCCAAATGCCCTTTCAGGGCCTTCGTACTTTCTCAGCGACGGGGCTTGTTGGCTGCTGATGGTGCACAGCTGAGTCCTCCAGGCATTATTCTCTGCTGATAGAAGCTGCTTGCCCAGTTATGCCCCCTCCACAGGGGCAGTTCTCTAATTACTGATAGATTGAGGATCTAGCTGCCTTTCCCCAAATGGGGAACCCTTCTAAAGGCCATGTAAGCTCCAGAGCCTCCTGTAGGATTAGCTGAGGTCTCTGTTGCAACTACATTGCAGTTTGAATTTTTCCGCTGCCCAGTCTTTCCTCCCTCCTCCTGCAAAGAGTTGTTCCCACGATCACCCCCCAAGTAAACCTGCACACCAATCTCTGTCTCAGAGTTTGCTTCCCAGAGAAGCCAACCTATAATACGCATTTCTAGAAATGGATTTACCCTCTTTTGACTTGGCTGCCTTTGAACGGTGACATATCTGATGGTTGAGCATCAAACAAAACAGAGCTAGCTGACAAGTATAGAGTTGAACATACATTTTTAGACTTATGAAGGAGTGTTGCCACCTTATTAAAGTTTATCTGCCACCTTCCTAGTCATAGATCTGTACATGGTACAACCATGAATATTGGGACAGTTCACATTTTGAGTAAATACTTTTATTCCTTCAGATTTTTTTATTTTTTTAATCTTGAAGGAAAAGATAATTATTGAATGTACTCTGCAGTTGAATGCTGTAGAGTCTAAAATTGTCATGTCTGCATTAATAAGAATATACTTTTTCATGAAATCTACAAAGAGTGGCAGTTTTGCAGCCTCGCAAATTCAGATCAAATTGAGGATTCTATTAAAATAAAAGTATAACATCTATTCAAACTTGGCAAATATATTTAAAGTTTCTCAAACACACAAAAAAAGAGTCAACCCACTGTCTTCCATGGTTTCTGTGGGCAATCAAGTTGTTAAATTTTTATTGATACCCAGGATATCAGGGTTGTATAAAAGGAAGCAGACTGGCCATTAGTGGCTCAGTGGTCTAACTACTGCATCAGCCTTTGCAATATCCATTCACCTATTTCTAAATTCTTCTATTTTATAAAACACTTTTTCTTACAGGTAAGCATGTTTATTTTAGAGACCTTTCTATTATCATTGAGACTTTTTCAGAGTCTAGTGGGTTGTGGATATACTAAGTACCCTTCTACTGTGGTTCTGATGTAAGCTCTTAATTTGTTATCTAATGTTCAGATTGTCCGTGTACATCATTCTCCTGTTTAAATTCAAAGCTCCTTGTTGTTCACATTCATTTTCTCAGAAGAATTACCTTGCACATGCCCACTATGTACCTCGGACAGAGGGAGCTGTGTCAGCACGACAGAAGGGATCCAACTTGCCAAAGAGCTAGGAGCCACGTATCTGGAACTGCACAGCCTTGATGACTTCTACATAGGAAAATATTTTGGAGGAGTGGTGAGTGGAAATCCTTGTTCCATAAAGTCAAGTCATCTGTCAGGTTGGCTTTTTACCTGTTCCAGAACTTCAGTTAGAACTTTAGTTTTAAAAGCATGATTTGTCTTAACCTTGAGAGATGACATGAGAGTAAGTAGAAAAAAGATTTTTTAGAATAAAATTAGAATTTTATCTTTCTCTCCAAATGAAACATTTTCTGTTGTCTAGTATGATATTTTGGAAGTTCCCATTTGGTGCCACTTTATCAAAGTATGTTTACGTACACAAACCTGAGATGTGAGTTTCAAAAGTAATCTTTAAACAGCCTGATGAGCCTGGCAGCCTGAACCAGCGAGCCCTGAAAGGTCTCCATTTCTATCTAGTACTTGAAAAGAATACATCATTCTTCTCTAGGTGTTCGGAAAGATTTCACGTACTTCTGATCTTGGCGTAGCTTGAAAACGTTCAGAGGAGCTACTTACGCAGATAGGTTCTGTTGGATGTGTGGGAGCCAGGGTTTATTGCTCTGTCGCTGTGGCATTTATTGGGTTCTGCAGCCATTTTGAGGCCCATCTTGGCACACATCACCTCCCCTATGATATTAAAATCGCATGGTCCTTGGAGAATACTGTAGAGTTGTATTATTTAAGTATTAATTGACTTTGGAACTATCCAATAAGGAGGAGCACTTTGGACTTCTCCATCAGTTCCCCAGCTCTTCATCAAGTACCCTTTCCAGTTATGCCAGAATATTCATTATGTAGGTTCATGTTGAAATGTTGATGTTTCCACAGATGGCTAGAAATTCATTTGTTCTGGAGTTAATAAACTCCAAGTAAGAACTAAAGATAAAATAAAAACCGTTAAGGGAGGTAGATATAATATTGATTATCGGTGGCTTAGAAACTTTTGTCTCATTTATTTATATTGATAAGCAGTGGGTAGAAAGGTAGAGAGGACTGAAATCTAATTTTCCCTGTCAAGCAGATTATATTATAATGGCTTTAAAAAAATCTTAATTTGGTTTAAGACTCTTATATTTCTCAGAAATAACAAGGGAGTCGAGGGGAAAAGATAGTTTGGTTTCATTTGTCGGGAAAGGGGCTGGTTGAGGGGCCTTTGGCCTCCTGTTCCCCTTTCAGGTTCCTGAACCTGAAATTCTGAAGATCAGTCTTCCAACACCCTAACTCTCACTTCCTCTGGTCTCTTTTTCCTCCTTCTTTCCCTTCGTTTTCCCTTGCTCCTAATCCTTGTGTTGCAGTTAGGGTTGGAGGCATGATGGGGATTGACGATTGAAGGTTGGGAGAACAACATGTTCCTTTTCTCCTTATCTCAAGACTTAATGAAATATGGACATAAAATCAGAATGATCTCTTTTCAGACTCTTGGAAAGTAAAGTACAACTGAGATCTTGAGTGTAAGAAATAATGATATGTGCAAGAACATGGGTGGAGGTGATAACGTCAGGGTGAAAAGAGCATTTAAAATCTTTCGTTTAAGAGTCAGGTATGAAGAGCTGTGCAGTATTACCTTTAGTCTGGGGCAAGATAGGCATGTTTCCTCAAGCTTTACAGAGTCCCATCTAGATCTCCTCCAGTTTCACCCCTCCCCACAGCAGGGCACAAGATGATGGATCAAGGGGATGTGTCCACTAGAGCTGATAGTCCCTTCTAGACATGCAGCATCAAATAAAGTAGCCACTAGCCACATGTGCCTATTTATATTTAAATTAACAAAAAAAATCAGTTCTTCAGGTGCATTCGCCATATTTTAGGAACATGTGACTAGTGATTACTGTATTAGCAAAGATATTACAGAACATTTGCATCAACACAGAACAGAGAGTTATGTTGAACAGTGCTATGAACATGCTCCAAAATCAAGGACCCCAGACTTCTCTGGGTAGCTGGCCCCAAGTCTGTTTCCCATCCTGTCTGTGCAGGCCTCTTTTCTGGGTACATCCTCCTGAGGGTAGACCACATTGATATATGTTTCCCTGGACCTGAGAGGTAGCTGAGGGGTGACTTTATATGAGGATTGAAGGAGGGGAGGATGGATGGAGCTTGCTTGTGTAGGCATGGAGGCTACTTGCATGTACAAACCTCTTTGAGGATGTGTGATGGAGCAACGGGTGAGAAGAGAAGGGACAGTCTTGGGGCCCAGGAGTTAGGAATGAGCTCTGCCTGTGCTGCATGGAGAACTAGGGAGTCTGAGAATTTAAATTTGAACCTGGCCTTCCAGGCTTTTATGATGATATATTTGTCAAAGCTGGGGGATAGAATATCTTTTACATAACAGTTTTCTTGATTTATATCGTTTAAATATTTGGGTATATAGTACCTGGACCTTCATTTGTACTTTTGCCCCAGGCTTTACAATGTAAAGCACAGGCCGGAGCTGTGTAAGTGCATGTGGTTAAGATTTTTAATTCATAAAATAAAGGATGTAATTCAAAGTAGTTTATTCAGGGAAAAAATAAAGCACATGTGAACTTCCCTGAGTGATATGAGCATATGTGACATAGAGCCAGATCTATTTCTTCCTTGACTTTCTCTAATATTAACTACTGTGGTTGGCCATGAGAGGGTTATTGACAGTTACACAGTCACATTGCTTGGTTTACTTGATCATTCAAGAGAATAAATAGTTCCTTCTTGAATGGGTAGTTTATTTATGTTTAGACAGGGCACAATCTGTTTGACTTGATACATTTTTTTTTTTAATGAAAACCTTGTTAAGAGTGTTTGCTAAATCTTATGTGTAGATGTTACTGGCATTAAAAACATTTGGCAAATATGATTTGGGGTACAAATAATCATGTCAGATACATAATTTTGTTAGATCTTTAATTAAAATTTGATTCATGTTTTAGTTGGAGTATTTTATGATTCAAGCCTTAAATCAGAAGACAAGTGAGAAAATGAAGAAAAGAAAAATGAGCAACTCGTTTCATGGAATTAGACCACCTCAGCTTGAACAACCAGGTGCATTTATTAGCCAATGCCTAGACATTCAGTTGATATTTATTATAGATCATTTCACAAGTCTTAGAGCAATTATTCTTTAATTTGAGTATGTTTAGGACTCACCTGGCATTGTGATTTGTAAATCTTGATAGAGCCTATAATCTGCTTTTTAAATAAGCTTGTTAGGTGATTCTGAGGCAAGTGGTCCTTGGACCACATTTTGAATACTATTGTCTTAAAAACTTGAACATTATAGATTCTTAAAAATAGTATGTGTTATGGAGAGCTGTTCTAGATTGTAGTCTAAAATGAGAAACAAAACCAAATGCGGTCCATGAACGCTGATTGGATAAAAGACGTTCTTGGGACAGTTGGGTAACATTTTAATTCGGACTGGAAATTAGATGATATTGTGGAATCATCTATACACATAATGACGTTCATGTGGTTAATAGAAGAATGTCCTTATTCTTAGGAGATGCATATGAAAGTTTTTAGAGCCAGAATATCCTGATGATTGCAACTAACTTTTAAATGGGTCAGCAGTGTGAGTGTGTGTGTAGTGTTTATCTAGAGTAAAGACAAAAAATGACAAAATGTGAATAATTGCAGAATTAAAGGGAAGGATGTATGTGTGCTCATCGCATCATTCTTTCAACTTTTTTGAAGTTTTTAAAAATGGTCATAATATAAGGTTAGAAGAAATTAAAATTAAAACTAACTTTAAAAAAATTAATCAACTGTTATCAGAGTTTTTTTGCATTTTGCCATAGCAGTAGTAGGATAGTACTCTATCCAGATCAATTTGTTACAGATATTGCTTTTCAAAGCTATTGCTTGTTACAGATATTGATAAGTATTTGTTGAATTAATCATTCATTAAAAATCAGGAAAATATAGTATGGGAAGTCAATTCCAGTTTTAACAAAAATGCAGATATATAGACTATAAATGATACACCCTTGGTTTTGAACTTTGGTGTGCATACTGAAAGGAGAGACATGGTCTGTAATGTAGCAAATGGTGGGGCCTTAAAATACTTTTCAGGTGTGAAGATGAGTGGGAAATAGCCAAATAAATAATGCTGACAAATAATTTCTTAGTTTTTATTAATCAAGAAGAGAAAACATACCAGTTCCTCAGAGAAAGCACAAAGCATTTCATGTCATTTAGCAGCAAAAGAAGTTCCTCCTGTGGGTTTTCATTTTGGGGCACCAGAGGACAGGGCCTTAAGCATCCCATCAGCAAATGCAGTCTCAACTTTCACAAGGCTGTTTCTTGTATACCCTTCTGTTAGGAGAGATGTGGGTAGCACACTGAACATAACCCAGGGGCCCAGGACGATGCAAGTCTGTGTATACATTCGTTCTGGTTCTGACTCTGGAGCACGTGGCTTTTAGACTGTTCTCAGCCTTTAAGTGTCTGTAAAGGTGCCTCAGGCAGTAAAGAGGAAGGTGAGTGGGGTTCATGCAGAAAGAGCTTGGCCCTCAAATTATCTTGTTATCATTCATTTTATAGACCAGGGTTTTTGGTTTCGAATAAAGAATTTTCATTGCTAAAGAAGTTTGCATTTGACAGATTTTAGTGAGTGCATATCATTAAGCAACCCTTCACAAATAACACTTTCCTTGGCTTAACGTTGGATAAAGTTAGACAGCAGACATTTTACAGTTAGGGTCTGTGTATTGTTCATCCTCTGTGTGGATATTCTGAATTGAATGAAGACTAAACTTTGTTAGTGATTGAACTTGGAAATGGAACATTACACCTTCTTCTGGAAATTAGAGAGCCAAGCCGAGGGATACTGAGGGGGAAAAGGTCATTCTGGGGAGGAATGTAGTTTTAGTAGGAGGAAAAAATACTAATTTTACGATCAAAATATCGTGGTCAAGATGGTTTCAAACAAGACTCTGAGCCCTGGCTTTGAGAAGTTGCAGTTTTAATAGTTTACCCCTCCACCTCTACTTCCAGTCCCAGGAGGAATTGAACTTCAGATGTAAGGTTGGCTTCTTCAGTAATTTGTTTGAATTTTTAAATCAGGTGACAGTAAAGAATGATGACTGTCAACATACTAAAATTCAGTGTTTGGAGGGCTGTTTTATTTTGAGTCACACGAATGATGAGAAATATTGCTTATTATGGTATTAGTAGGTTTTTCATTTGTACTGTAAAAAGCAAGTCCATTACGAAATCCTACAATCCCTGAATTATTAGTTTATATGGCTTAATTAGCTTAAACCATATAAAAGTGCTGCTTTTATAGGTCAGAAATGGCCAAATATGTTTTGTTGTATTTAAGGTAAACCTGAAATGATTGGGTCTACAGACCTAAAGAGTAGTTTACTATTTTTATTTTCTTTTCTGAAACAGAAAAAATGCCCATCTTAAAGGCTGAAGCATCACATTATAACTCTGACTTAAATAACTTGCTGTTTTGCTGCCAGTGTGTGGATGTGGTATTTTACAACCCAGACTTAAAGGAGGTTGTGGAGGCCCACAAGATCGTGCTCTGTGCCGTAAGCCATGTTTTCATGCTGCTTTTCAATGTGAAGAGCCCTGCTGATATTCAGGATTCCAGTATCATCCGAACTACCCAGGATCTCTTTGCTATCAACAGAGACACTGCACTTCCGGTGCTAGCCAGGGTTCTCCGGGCAACCCACCGTTACGAGTCATCGTTAAAGACGTCCTCTTCTGTTCGTGTTTATCGGACATCCTGCGCTTCATTTATTCAGGTATCCTGTCAAATGGTTTTGATACATTCTCTTAAGCCTTTACAATGAGGTCTGCCTGTAGTCCTCAGCTGTGTTGGTTAGTGTTACATTGATCTTCTTCCTGTCATTTGAAGTGAAGATCGTACCTGAAATAGTATTTGCTTATGTACAGGAAGGCATTGGTCCAAGCTTTCCATCTTCCTTATAAGTTTATTTGCCTTGGTTTTAAATCCACTTGTAAAAGCAATAATCTCTTTTCCTACTGAGGAAGAAATACCCGAAATGTGAAAAGACACGAATTTATTGTTCAGTTTCACTTTAAAGAAGTAAAATTTTTGAAGTGTATATGGAAACAAGTGCCTATATCTTAAAACCTAGCTATATACTCACTTTTCTGTTTACTCACTCTTAGATTTTGGAAGGATTGAGGAGAGAAATTAGCAGGGTCATTGCATTCAATTTAGAAACCAGAAAGTGTCTAAAGGTAGTTGAGGCTGAGATCTGATCAACTTTGGTTATGACTATTTTAGATAACTTTTTTTTCTTACTGCGTCCTTTTTATGATTCAGCTTATCCATTATTTTTATCCTTATCCTTTTAAAAACTCAGTAGCAACTATATTTTAAAGAATATAAGTTTTATCTGAGTCATTTTAGCAAATGGAAAGTCAATAAGAATGGGAAAGAATGAATGCAAAGTGATGTTTAAGTAAGCATCTAATCTACACATTCAGAGAACTTTAATTTTATTTTTGCTCTTGGGATTGTGTACTGATAAATTTTAGGGTAAGGTCACTCGTTCTCTGGAATGTGTCTAGAGAAACATTTATAATCTGTTTTTAGACATCAAAATTGGGGACAGATAAGAAGTTTATAAAAGTTTACAAGTAAAGGAAGTATCATTTCCTATCAAAGTTCTGGGCAGCCTTCAGGTTGACATGATTGATAGGAAAAGCAAGATTACTTTTTTCATTTGGGTTGTGGTTATATCATTTTGTAACTTAATGATTGTGAAGAGTACAGTTGCAGCATGCAGGTCTAAGTGGGTTAAAATATGTAAGTCAGAAGAATATGGTGTTAGGTGTTAAATCCATTGTTCAGTGACTATTGGCTTGGAAAGGCATAAATAACCATTCCTATGGGGCACAGCAGCACAGTGCCTTCAACATGGCAGATTCTCTTGGTGTCGGTTGAATTAATGAATAGTCTTTAGTAGCTGTGAATCATCAAATGAATAAACCAGACTAAAGACTTCACTTAGTATTATAGATTTTTATGTTTAAACCTAGTATCTCACAATTCAGAATTTAAGACTAGTTTTGAAAAACCAAATGTTTACATGTTAAAAGAAAAAAAAATATTTTAATATGTTCAGAGAACTATGAGGTAAGTGGCTTTTTCCCCAGTGATTTTACTGTCGAAATTATGAATTATGGAACAAGTTTCCCACAATGTCCATTGAATACTTTTGAAGGCACATGAACACTTTGAAATCCATTATATCTTCTTTAATATTGTAGCAGTAAAATAGCAAACATGTCTCTCCAGATACAGAACCTGCTTGTCTTTCTCATAGGGACTGATTTTTTAAATTGCAAGCTTAATATATGCAGATATAAAAAAGGGGGAAAGAAAAAGTTCTCATCCTCCAGGTCCCCAGAGTGAGTTACCTATTACTAGTTTTTCATACATTCACTCTAATGCTACTTGAAAGAAATTAGATATTGGGAAACTTGCATTAATGAAAATGTAATCTTTTGTTACTGCTGTTTTTCGGGAACCACAAGTCATTCTTCATGGCTGGAACATAGAGTGGGAGACAATGGCAGGAAGGAGATGAGGCTGGCAAGGCTGGTGGGACCTGTTCCTGTCATTCTTAGAAGCTGTTCTAGGATTTTAAGCATAATCAGACTGGGCTTTAGAAAACTCAGCCCTGGTGATGATGGTGGGAGGAATGACTGGAGCAATCAAGACAGGAGTCCATTGAGGAGCCCCCCAGCCCCTCTGGGGATAGCAGCCTCAAAAGGCCAACGTTCTGACAGCAGGTGGTTGGTGCTAGTTTGTTCATCATCTGGGCCAGTGCCTTTCAAACTTTAGAGAGCATTCAAGTCACCTGAGGATCTTGTTAATGTGCAGATTCAGATTCAGTAGGCCCAGGATGGAGCATGAGATTCTGCATTTACATCAGTCTCCCAGGTGATGCTGATGCTTGGGACCACAAGCAGTTGTAACACTTGCTCTTGAACGAACTAAGTACCAGTGAACTAAGTACCAGTTACAGCCAGGGGATAAGGGCCTGGAACTCACCCCAGAGGCCCAGGAGAGGAACCCAGTTCTCAGCCTTAGGGCACAAAGTCAAAATGGGTCAGCTATATTATGCTAAGTGAACTACGTCAGACAGAGAAAGACAAACACCTTGTGATTTTACTTATATGTGGAATCTAAAGAACAAAATAAATGAACAAACAAAATGAAAACAGACTCATAGATATGGAGAACAAATTGGTGCTTCCTAGATGGGAGGGGGCTTGGGGGTGGGGTGAAAAAGGTGAGGGGATTTAGAAGTACAAATTGGTAGTTATAAAATAATCACAGGGATGTGCAAAGTACAGCATAGGGCATATAGTCAGTGATCTTGTAATAACCGTGTAGGATGCCAGGAGAGTTTTAGACTAATCAGAAGGATTACTTCATACATTATGTAAATGTCTAACCACTATGCTGAACTAATATAAATAATATTGAATGTCAACTCTAATAATTAAAAAATAAAATTAAAAAAAAAAAAAAAACGGCCAGAAAAGAAAAAGGGAGCTACTGAGAGCTAGAGCTGTCAGTGTCCTGTTGCAGCCCCTGCTTGGAAGCTGGGGAAAGTGGATGCTTAGCAGTTGTGTGGAAATGAAGTGAACCTGGGAATGGTGATTAGCGGGCTAAGGGGCATGATGGCAAGGGAAGCTTGATGCTCTATAAGCCCTTGACCTGTTCAGAGCGCGGACTTATTAATCTGACGCTGAGCTGTTGCGTTGTGCTCTGATCTCTCCTTGTGTGCCATGGCCCGGCAAGAAGTGATGTCAGGCACAAGCAGGGCCACAGGGCGTTCACATGGGGCTTCAGAGCGACAGCCTGAGGCTGGTTGAGGAGAAGGGAAAATAAATGCTTCCGTAGGTACCTACGAATTATCTTTAATTATTCACAGAGTATAACCTCAGACCAAAGCAAAAGTTAAATAATGTGTAAGTTATGTTTAAAATAGTAAAACTGTATTTGCACAGTAAAGACAATTTTGAAAAATAGAAAATTTATTAAGAGAAAAATACCAGCCAGATCGTCACTCTCAAATATCTAAACTTTTATCGATCTTTTGTTTTATCTTCTAGTCTTTATGAATTGGCTTTTTAAAAGATATATATTTTTTATCCAAACAATTTTAAACCTACATTTTTTTTTCTTAGAGACTTCTGTAAAGAGGACAGGCTCACTTTTTTTGTTTTGTTTCTGTTGTTGTTAAACATTGAAAACTTTTGACCAGAGTATGGGTTTTAAGACTCGATTATGAAATGGTTTCCTCACAGAGGTGCTGGCTACCACAGTTATGTCAGGGGGCTGTCGAAGACAGGAGCTGTTGTGCTCACAGCAGACGGGTTGGTAAAGCTGGTAAAAGTTCACTGCTGGTAAGTTTCCAAAAGTACTGATCACACGCCCTGAGAGATCACCCCCGTCCATCCTCTGGCTTACGGAAACTCCTAACTCCTAACAATGTAATCTGGAAAGACATAGTGTGGCAGACACAGTGGGAGACCCAGGTTCTAGTTCCATCTCGGCCATTAATCACGCGGTGTGACTTGAAGCAAGTCGCCTCGCCTCTCCGGGTAACTTGGGACCCTTTCTATCTATCTGCTCGTCATCTGTCTCTTCTGATGTTTCCCTTCATGTGCCCAGATGCCTCCATGACATGGCACACTCAGGAATATGAGCAAACACGGGCTGAAAAACCATATTAAACCTAGATCATGCCCTTTTTTTTCAATGAACCAAACTACAGAGAATGTCTGAATTTTTTTAAAAAATAAATTTTAAATTAAAAATTTCATTTTAATCTTTAGGAATTTGAAATTTTGTATATAAGGACAATTGTGAGCTGTACTTAGGAAGGGCCTACTTGATAGTCTGGTTAATGCATTAAACCTGTGTATAAGATAACAGTTTGTTTTCCTATTCCAGTTTCTGAGTAGACACTGTAAAAGTCTGTCCATTTTGTATATGTTAATTCCATTGGATGACAGCTAACACTGCTTGATGTAAGTATTTAATGACTAACACTAAAGGAGGAGTAATCTGTAAAGTGAGAGAAGCGGTTTCCTGGTTTCATGGAATAATCCTTAAATGGCATACAATTGTAACATTCTTACACTACTAGACACAGTCTTTATGCTTGCAAATTCCTGAGTCACATGATCTCAGATGGTTAGGAATTGAAATATTTGTAAGAGCTTCAAGAATTTAGCTTTGAGTTCTTCCTGCCACAAATGGCCTGTAGAATTTTACATCACTTATTGAAATGCGGCCAGGGTAAATGAGTATGTGGAAGCACGCTTTCGTCTTCAGTCTGCATAGTTTTCTCCAGCTCTTGGAATTCTGTGGCATGCTCTTTTCTGCATTGCATAAAAATACAGCTTAGGACACAGGAGTATACGATGTTTTCTAACCGTCTAAGTAAAGTAAATAAATGCTCTGAGAAGTTAAGTAAAGAAAATCTCAGTTACGCAAGGCAGATTAAGTTCTAGAGTTCTGCTGTCCCTAGAGCGTCGTGCCTATCATTAACAATACCGTACCGAACACTTAAAACTCTGTGGAGACATTAGATCTCATAGTAAATGTCTTACTACATTAAAAGAAAAAGAAAATCCTAGTTTAAGGATTATTGTCTTATTAGGACCTACAAGTATCAAAGATTTTATGATTAGCATTTCTAATCATGAAAACAACCTGATCATTGGAGTACCCACCCTTATGAACTAGTCTTACTTTCATTTTTAGTTATTGGATCTTTGTTCTCAAACAGATCATTGGCCAATAGGGACTTTCCTGCTTCTAATTCCATATATTTAGATTTGATGATTGCTTTCCTTCAAATCTTCTGCATGGAGGTATCATATAGGTTTTATTTAGTTAATATAATTTTACTTAAAAGACAATGTCTTTGCTCTGATTTAACACTCCTCAGTGTAGACAATTAAAAATACCTAAACTTACTATTTGCTTTATACCAGTAATCCTGGGTTTTGATAATGGATGAAATGTCTAAGGGAAGAGCTGTGGTCATCAGCACTCAGTGCACATTATAATAACCTGGGAGGCTTTTAAAATTGATGTCTGGGCCCCTGCACCAGGAATTTGAGTTCAGTTGGTCTGAGGATGAGATCTCCACTGATAGCATTTTATAAAAGGTCTCCAGGTGCATGCAATGCACAGCTAGAGTTGAGAATCACTGCATAGAGTAAATTTTTTTGATTTGATGTCCCTTGGCTTCTACAGGGTTTTTCTGTTCCTGACATTTGTATGTAGACTTTAATATCTATGTGTGCATGTGAAAATTTCCAGAGAGACAGTCCAAAGAATTTATCAGATTGTGAAAAGAGTATGTGACCTTAAAGTTAAAAATTATTAGTGCAGGAAGAAGAAAACTAAAACCATAGATTTGTTCTAGACTGTACACCTTTGGGAATTTGAGTGGAAGGGGAGCAAACAGTGAAACGAGAAAAAGAGTAATCAAAGGTGAAAAAAAAGCATGGAATGCTAGAGCCATTGGCACCAGCTTGTGAGAACCGATTTCTTTATTCCCAAATCTGTGCTCTGCAATGTCATATTGGTAGCTGGAATTGGGCCCTGATGAGAGTATTTACACCGCAGAAATAGCAGATGCCTCAAATCGGGGCTCTCCTTCTCCCTCCCCATGCCTCCAGGATACGCTGTAGGCATGAAGGTTAGGGGAGGAGAAATGTAAAGATATGCAGGAGAGCCAAGTGCTGCCCTTTAGCTTTAGATCTTGTTTGTATGGACCGGCTGTAATTGCCTGATCTCCTTGGTTCAATACGTGTTTATGATTGCCCTCTCCACTCAGTATCCATGAAGGCATCTGGGCACATGAAGGGAAACATCAGAAGAGACAGATGACGAGCAGATAGATAGAAAGGGTCCCAAGTTACCCGGAGAGGCGAGGCAACTTGCTTCAAGTCACACCCGTGATTAATGGCCGAGATGGAACTAGAACCTGGGTCTCCCAACTGTGTCTGCCACACTATGTCTTTCCAAATTACATTGTTAGGAGTTAGGAGTTTCCGTAAGCCAGAGGTTGAACGGGGGTGATCTCTCAGGGCATTGTGATCAGTACTTTTGGCAACTTACCAGCATTGAGTAATGGGGTAGATTTGATGAGGCGTAGACCAGCTAGGAAGCAGGGAGGCTGCTGTGGGCCAAATGAGAGGGGTGCTTGGGGAAAAGGTGAACTTTTGCTGACCATGGAAACGGAATTTCCTAAGAGAAAAAGGGGCTAACAGAGTGTGAAATGGAAGTGAAAGTGAGCATGGGAAGAGAGAGCTTGGAAGTGGGTTGGGGGGAAGACAAGGGGAGGAAGTAACCGGGCGGAGTGATTTGGCTCCAGTGCCGTGGTTCCACGGTCACGTAGCTCATCAGAAAATTATCTAGCTCCCCTCTTCAGGTCCTGTAGAGATGGCCATGGAGCGTTATGTGACGCTGACAATACCTGAGGCCTTCTGAATGCGCTCTGTTCCTACTTCCCGTTCCTCTACCTGACGATACTCACTGCTCTCTGTGATAAGTACGACTTAATTCAGCCTTAGAAAAGACCACATCTGCCTTCTTACCCAGGGCGAGGAAATAATTTGGTTTTGGGACTACTTGAGATGGTAACTTGTTTTCTGGCCTGTGCTGTTAACACTAGCTCACTACCTACTACAGAGGGGTGGCAGCTGTCCAAGGAGGAAGCTTTTAGGTTTTGAATAATTTAGGGGAAGGCAAACTGATTTTTTTTTAAATGTGAGAGCTATTTAAATGTTTTAGTGTAATTACAAAGATATATATTTAGTTTAAAAAATTAGAATACTATAAAAGAAGAAACATTGATATCTAATAAGAGATTTATTTTTTGTCCCACTTTAACAGAAAAATTCAATATATATTCATTTATTTACAGGTGCTTTCCAGTGGGAAGAATTGGAAGAAGATATCAGGAAGAAGTTGAAAGATTCTGGGGATGTTTCAAATGTAATTGAGAAAGTTAAATGCATTTTAAAAACACCAGGAAAGGTAAGTTAGTTTATTGTAAGTTATTTTACTTCGACCTTCTCTCAATTATAAGTGATACACTATGGTGACTATAATATCGAATCATGAGAAGACTCAGTATACAGATGTTTTCCTTAAGTTTATTTTTTACCATTTAAATATTTTAAATATAAACACGTTATTTCTCACTATCTCAGATTTTAATTCATGTAAGAAATAAAATATGTGTAAGTCATATCTTTAAAATGTTGACTTGTGGATTCCGTCCTCAAAATTCCCCTGGAGCTCAGGGAATATGCAGTCTATGTCAGGAATAAAGGGCTGTTGAATTGTCCAGTTACAGCTAAGCTCGTTGGAGGGAGTACTTACTCACTCCTCGCAATTTAATCCAGGTAGTTCTCAGGAGCAAGGCAGTTTCTGTGGTGCCTTTTTCAAGAGTTCTGAGAAATCTGTTTGAACAAGTGAACAGTTAAGGGTTTATTTTTCATCTAATATACGTTCAAAAGTATAAGATTCAGAGATTATAGAAATATAGGCTTTCTGTATGGTCATAGACTCGTGCATGTTAAAACTCTAGTCATTTAGATTGTACAGAGTCTGTAAGGGCTTTAAAAGTAAATTTGTTACATTTTAAAACAACTACATTACACAGTTTGGCCACTGTAATTTCAGATTCTGTGATAAGCAAATTGGTTACAGTAGATAAAAAGGTAACTTATGTGCAATGCCTAGTAGACTATAGGTTTTATATTAGATATAAGTAAAAAGTATTATTTTAATTTTTTCTGCAAATGATTTTGTCAGTTCTACAGCCTAACATTTTGAGTTAATATTTTAAAAATGTAAAATCATACTAGCTTTTAATGAACATTCCCCAACTATTCTTTAATTGTGAAAATAGACTTTTTTTTTTTGACAAAGTAACATGGAATAAAAGGGCAAGACCTTTCTTTTCTTGTTTCAATAACACATCAAAGCAGGTATACAGAAGCTGTCCAGTTTGACAGGTGTGTGGGCACTGTGGTAGCTCCTTGCGGTCTAATTCAACTGAGTAATGATTTCGTAGAAAAGGTCACATAAACCTGCATTCTGTTTTCAAAAGTTCTCTAGATTAACTAGTTTATGGACCAGTGAAAATGTACATCATGTACATCTGTGTTCTCTCCAAACTCCTGCCCTCACATTCAAGGCGTAGGTGGCAAGGGAATCTGTATCTATAGACGTGTGTGTGTGTGTGTATGTATATATATACATGCATACACACATAATATACATTTACACAGAATTCATGATATACAAACCCATAACCTTTATTTATATGAGTGGTTAGAACAGAAGTGTGGCCTTTTGTTCTAAGCCTGAGCCTTTCCTTGGGTTTGATTCGGAACACAGACATTCCTTTAAGTACTAAGAACAAAATGAATTCTTGATGGCGAAGGGGTGGCTCGGGGCTGTATGAGTCCATGATATTGAACTAAATTCCTTCCTTTACATGGAAGGAGAGAAGAGTTCTTTGTGCTTTCTTCCTGTGCTTTCCTGGGGTCAGGGTCTCCCTCATTCATGGAGTATGACACGGGATGTTAACACTGAATTTGAAATCAGGAAATGCATATTTAAATTATGCTGCCACGAATTATCTCTGTGGCTTCGAGCAAGTCTTCTCAGGCTTTCTAGAAAATAAGGGATAAAACTGGATGATTTCTTAAGTCCCTGCATCTCTCAAGTTCTGTGATGCTTTTTGACTGTTACTCTCTCTGTGTGGCAGTCACATGGATCCTCGCCACCAATCCCTCCAGTGTGTATGAAAGTATATACAGGGTCTGAGAATGTAGTTTATAAGACTGGAATTTGTATAATCCTGTTTTGCTTCTCTGTCTTGCTCATGGATAGCATTCTTCCATGAGCAAGACAGAGGAAGGAAGGAAGAATAATATTTTTTTCCCCTCTCAACAGTATTTTAACTTTCCAACATAGTAGATTAATCTGGAGTGGGGAGTCGGTGACATTTATTCTTAACGCTAGAGTGGTATGCTTGATTCTTTTTTTAGGGATCAATCTTTCTGTATCCCTTGCCTAGGCAGGCAGAGGTCAGAGCTCTGGCCTGGGCTGAAGTTCTGTGATTCAGCAGGGGAGATGGCTGGAGGGTGAGGGAAGAGGGCTGGCCCTTAACTCCTGGGAATGTCTGAAAGATGACAGAAATGACACAAAGCGCCAGATCCTGAGTGGGAGCAGAGGAGGGCTGGAGACCAGTAGGTCAGACAGAGGCACTGTTACTGGAGTCCATCAGCTGGAGTGAGAAGGTGTGAGAGGATGGATAACCATGGAAGAGGTTCTCTGGCGCTCCGGGTCAGAGATCCAGGTAACCTTTTACAGATTCCAGCGGTCCTTGCTGTGGCTAGGAATGGTATTATAAAATTGTAGATTAAGGTGGAGATGAACCAATTTATCACTCTCTGGTATTTTAATAGTGACGACCTAGTAAGCAATAGGATGTGGTGTGATAGACGAAAAATTGGTATTTTTTATTAATTACGAGTTATGTCATTGTGTATGTACTTTCTTAATTAGTGAACAAATGAGCATGTTGTATATGCAAACGTATTTTTCTAGGCATTCCTATGAGGTAGGACCCTTGGGGATTTAGGACCCCACAGCTTCTCGGCCATAGAGTTGAGTTTTCATTTAGCCATTTCATTCAGTGCTGTGAATGCTGTATTTTAGGGTATTGCTCATTGACAGGTAGCAGGTGTAGTTCTTAAGGGAAGGCTTCCATGAAAGCTGTAATTAGAGATGTCACAAAGTAGGTAATCATTATTTCTTCAGATATTTAGCACAGTTTTTCCAATTCTCTAACCAGCCCATATATATTCGCAAAGCTTTTTGTATAACATTTACCCTTGTATTTTTGTTTTTCTTTACAGATTAATTGCCTAAGGAATTGCAAAACCTATCAAGCCAAAAAACCTCTGTGGTTTTATAACACTTCCCTCAAGTTTTTTCTTAATAAACCAATGCTTGCTGATGTTGTCTTTGAAATACAAGGTATGGTTCAAGTTTTACAAAGTTCATCGTTCGCTAGATTTTTTCTTACTTAACTTTTTATTTCAGCTTTGACTGTTTTGGGCGTAGGAATGACAATTCTCCTTTGTAAGATGTGAATTAACACTGACTGAATTTTAAGAAAATCTTCCAGGGAAATGAAGTATTTCATTAAAACAAAAAATGTATTTTTTCCTTAGTTTTTTTCCTCCTTACCATATGTTTCATTAACTTTTAGGGACCAGCAAGAGAAGGAGTGATCTGTATTATCACCCATTAAATATGTTTGTTTATTTCTTTAAGGTCCCAATTTTTGAGTCCTCTGAAGCCAGCTCCCTTAAAATTATATTTATTAACCTCCAGCTCATTTTATTCAGCTCTCTTCCTTTTCATTTGAGCAGGGGGAATTAACCATGGACTGGTGATCATACCTAGCTACACCAGGCATCTGTAGGTATTGCCACATTGATTCTTCCCAGCACTCTGAGAATTGTCACCAGAGCAACTAAGAGCTGCTTTCTTATCTCTGTAGGAAAGTAATGTTACCTAATTTTAATAAAGGTGAGCTGTTTTAATGCCCATTATTGATTATTTGCTTGGATAATTTTTTCACTGTAGTAGATTAAAAGCATGATCTTAGAAATGAATGTCAGATACCTTTAATTATGCTAGAAGGAGTTGTTTTCAAATGAAATAAGTAGAACTTCAGATGGGCTATTACTAAAAGGAAGACAGAATTCTACTTAATGGTAGAGATGTATGGCAGCTAACAGTCATTCAACTTTTAAAAAATCTCCTCCTGAAAAGTTCACTTTTTTTTAATTTTGGCCACTTGCCAAGACAAACTGAATTGGGAACTTTCCAGAGTGCTTTCTGATAAGCTACCGTCAATACTGCCTGCAGTGTTAACTTGGGACACTGAGAATGGGACAATAAGAGTGACTTTAAAATACATAAAAAATGATTTGGAAAAAAAGGAAGCTAACAAGAGACCAAATCTGCTTATTTGCATAGGAGTTATTAACACCTGTTTGCATAGGAGGCCTTGACATCAAACATTATGTTAGCATAACCAGAAAAGATTTTCAAAGGGAATATACAACATATGAAAATATATGTTATGTTAAGAGAAAAGAAGGAAGCAGTGATGTGGAGAATCCTTTCTCCTTATAATCTCTGGCTTTTCTTCCATGATTCCACCTACAAACCCTTTACAAATACTCGCTCACACCCCCACCTGTGCGAAGGCTGAGGCCGGAAGGGCTGGAGGGCTGGTTGTATGAACAGCATCTGCTGTGATGCACCTTGTAGCTTCTCCAGCTCCAAAACCAAGGCCTCCCAGGGATTTGGAAGCAAAGAGAAGCAGGGATGGGTGGAAGCAGCAGCCAGCAACAGTTTCTCTGCCATCCGCTGGAGGTGAGACAGGCACAGCTTCTGCAGAGCGTGGGGAGGGCAGCTTCCAGAGTGTAGAAGGCAGCCGTGCTATCTCTGGAGGAGGCATCTTTCTTGCGTAAATATTTACCATATAATAGGCTGGGCTGTGTTACTTTGCGTTTCTGATCCTTTGTTTCCTTGCCTGTAAAGTGGGGATACTAATTTCTACCTGGTAGCGTGGTCCCGGGGATTGAGGTGGTGTGCGGAGGACAGGTGTGTTCGGAGGCCTGGCTGGTGGACCCCCTTCCCTTGCCCTTGCCGTGGCATCCAGCACTGGTGGGTCCGTGCACGGTTCCCCCTGAACCCAGGGCCTCCTCAGAGCCTTCGTTTACAATGTCCCAGGCCGTCATCAAAAACCGGCCGAAACTGACCTGGGATTATTTACTATCCTTTTAACCGTCATCCAAAAAATACTACTGCCCCCCCCATTTGTTGTTTGTGTTTCTTTTTCCATGAAATAATTATTTCAAGAAGCTAATATAGCAGTTCTAAAAGTAGTCTTGGTAAACATTTAGATCCGATATAGAAGGGTAGGTGTTTCCATTTGACATTTGAATCTGCATCTCATAAAAAGTGTTTTTACATTCTGTCTTTGTTTACTTAAGCAGTACATAGTCTAACTAGGCCAGTTTGCGATATTCAGAATAAAACAAAACATTTCTGGAAATCTCTTTTAAAACTTGTCAAGGAAATGTGAAGAAGATATAACAAATGTAGTACTTTAGTATATAATAACAACAAAAATCTTTGAGGATCTATGGGAAATTACTAGAAAACTTGGGATTTTAAATTTTGTTTTGTTCTTAAAACTCTTTTCCTTAAAGAAAAATAGCTTCTTAAAGCTATAACACTTATTAGATACTGCAAAGGAAAGATACTTTAGGCCTTGGCATTTTCAAGGAACATGTTAATCTTGTAACTAGAAAATTGATTTTTTCCCCTCCCTGAGTAATTTTTCAGCTCTATCTTATTGCTGTTTAGTATACAAATACTACATTATGTTTATTCAGAATGTTTTATAGTGTCTATATATTTGTACAGTTTATATACAGCGTTTAAAAATATGGCTGGGCTGAGGTGTTGTATTACAGTTTCACGATAGGACAATATATAACACCAAAACAGTAGTTTAAAAAGGTGAGAAACAAGTCGATGTTTTCCAAGCTAAATTCCAAGCCTGAAATTGGCTTGAGAAGGCTAATTTAAGGTACTGGGTGTTTCACTGCTGATTTTGTAACCACATTATCCATGGAAAATTTGTTAAAATGCCAAGGTTACCTACCAAATTCCTTCCCCATCCTATTCACTTGGTATTATTGGCCAATCTTAAATTCTTCTGCTTAACCCAAATTATAGGTTATCTGGTTTGTTTAAGTGATGCTTCTAATTTTCCTTTTCTTTTTTTCGTGGTCCCCTATTTAAGATTTTAAAACCTTAAAATTACAAGTCAAATTGCATTACCTGTTTGAATTCTTTGTTAATTGCTGTGTACAAATATAGCTAGCATGCTTTGAGAATGGAAACTGGTCGTCTTGTAGATGGACATCAAGTAATTATAAATATTTTAGAGAAGAATATATGCCCTTGAGAAGTATGAGATTTTAGGGATGCATGGCATAGGCAAAGATTTTTGAGCCGAATAGAGTGGTTTAGCTCATAGAGTCACTTTTTGGAAGGTGGCCGTTTTCTCACTCACACTGGCTGTGGTGTGTACCATCAAACTAAAACCTCGACTACTCCTAAGCAGGGTAGCTATGTCTTTCTCATCTTTGCATCTTCAATACGTAACTGGTGAGTGGCACAGGTGGGTGCTTGAGCGTGAACTGTTGAACTTATCTAGACTAAACTGATAGCTGGCTGTGGAGTCATGGCTTCCTAAGGTGTTGGGAGTGGTGAGAACTGCTTCTCTACCCACGAGTCCTACGTGACATGTGTGTCCCTTCTGGCAGTGCCTTGGTGTGGCAGCATAGTAGCTGGAGAAGCAAGCTTTTACTAGAGAGTCAGTGTAGTTTAATGAGCTTCAGTGAGAGATGTGAGCTGAGGGGCCTTTAAAATTTAAAGTATCTCTGACTCTCTCACAGAGGCAGGTATTGTTCATTTAGGAAAGAAAGGTTCTTTAGGGAGGTAGTATGCCAGGCAGACAGCAGGGGACTAGGCCATGCCCTTCCATTTCCAGAAGACCTGAAATGCTCCCCTTGGCTCCACAAGTCCCTTGGCATTCCTTGAGTTGGCCAAAAAGGATAATAGCATTGTTTGCTTGGTAGGCACAAAACAGGCAGGGATGGGTGTTGGTATTTCAAGACAATTTGAAAGGATTAAAGGATAGATGTTTCATTATAAACACATAAAGCAAAATATTTCAATGTTTCTATTTTCAGGAAATATAAACTAAATAACAAATAACTGCCGACTTTCAAATTGTTGGTTTCAAAGTCAACTTCTGAACTCTTTTTTTCAATTAAAAACTAAAAAGTCTCTGAGTTAATGCTGGTTGTCCCTCAAAATTCGGTTTCCATGTATCAGCTTAGCTGTGCCTAATCCAATACTACTCTCATTAGAAGAAAACTTGTAGAGTAATAACTCTGCAAGCTTATCTTGCTTGGCTTTGTTTCCCTTTTGAACCTCGCAGGTACAACAGTGCCAGCCCACAGGGCCATCCTGGTGGCCCGTTGTGAAGTGATGGCAGCTATGTTTAATGGGAATTACATGGAAGCAAAGAGTGTTCTGATTCCAGTTTATGGTGTTTCCAAAGAAACTTTCTTGTCATTTTTAGAATACTTATATACAGACTCCTGTTGCCCAGGTAAGCAGCATAAATGTTATATAATATCTCGCAAGTCTTTCCTTGTCACTCATTGCGATAACTTGCCTTCTGTAAAATCTGTTTTCACTTAAAGTTTATCAGCGTTGACATCATGGAATTTGCTAAATTAGCAGGTGGAGGTGGTGTTGGGACAACAGTGAATTTTCAGTCAATTCGAGTGGAAGAGCAGTGATTGGTTACCTCTTATGGGCTCTCAGACTCTGTCATAAGTTCACATGACTCAGCCAGCAGCACCAACAGCTGGCGGGCACCATGGGCACCTTGGAGATGGAGGTCAGTCCAGTGGTCAGTCCATTTCTTCAGATTGGAGCAGAGACCTCCTGGGAGCACTGTGCCTTCCATGAGAAACAGAGGATTGGACAACTGCTTTTGTGGTTCTGAATTCTGACTAAGGCACTTTTAAGGACTTTCAATATTTGAGACCTCCTTAGTCATCTCTTGGGCCCAGAGGATGTGAGTCTTTTTAAGGCCTTTTTCTGACTTCTCCTAAAGTGAGACTCTCCTAAAGCTGACGTCTCCAAACACTTTTCCTAGGATGTTTAGAATCTCAATGGACTGTAGGATTTATTTCTCTATTCATGACCTAGAACCATCTTTGACTAAGAACTAACTCTCTATGGCAGCTTCAGGTTGGAACAGATCTTGCAGGTTTTCACTAGCTGGAGGCACCTTGGAGAAATTGCAGAATCCTTTCTATAGGCCTTAGGCTGCAGGCATGGGAGCCCCTTTGATTAATCTTCATCTTTTGGCCACCAGATGGCTCCGACCACAAACACAACTAGAGTAAGGCCCCAGGGGCTTCCTCCAGAGATCTTGATTACAGGAACTCTCCAGGTACACTAGCAAATGTAAAAAGAAAGCATGCATTTCAGACCATACCTCCCTTCAGGTTTACTGCTTTGATTTTTAGATTTGGAATGTATGCTATGTTTGTTATTGAAACCTCTTAATTTTTAAAGAAGTATGAGCCCTCTAGTAAAAGGTTTTAGGAGCGCCCTCCCTGAAAAAAGATCCATTTTTAATGGAATTTAATTCTGGTCTTGCAGCTAGCTGGAATATTTTGGAGTCAGTTTATTATTGCTGTTAGTGGTAAAGACTGGCTTATCATTTTTACTTAATAAAAATGAAAGCACTGATTCCCATCAGAATGTGTTAATGTTTATTTATTATTATTTAAATACTGGCAAATTTGTATAATAAATTTAAAAATTTGACCAGATTTGAAATAATAAGAAAATTTAATTTCTCATCATTCTCTTACTAGAGTAATTGGTGCTTTGATTTTTAGGTTTTATCTTGCTAATTAGAAAAAATGCTCAGAAAAACGATATCTGTAGGACAAAGCACTTTAAAAATTGGTAAAAGGCGTGGGGGTAAAATGAGGGTGAAGGCTTTAATTCTTTTTTAAATGGAGTAATAGTTAAGAAGGCTGACTTTTTAAAGGTTTATTTCTAGGCATTCTGTCCTACTTTAGATGATATAGTCAGCATATTTGTGTTTTTCGCTGTTTGGTTCAAGGTCATAAAAGAAGTGGTTTTATTGTCCATTTATCTTGCTTCTCTTCTTGCATCAGCTGGCATTTTCCAGGCCATGTGTCTCCTGATTTGCGCTGAGATGTACCAGGTGTCCAGACTGCAGCACATCTGTGAGCTGTTCATCATCACACAGCTGCAGAGCATGCCAAGCAGGGAGCTGGCATCCATGAACCTCGACATCGTCGACCTGCTCAAAAAAGCCAAAGTAACTGGCCCTATGTCTCTGCTCGTTTGTCTTTTTTTAATCTTATAAAAAAAATTATATTACTCTTTTCAAAGTTCTGTTTATTAAGAGATCTATTAGTACCTGTCGTAGTTTGGAAGTGTGGCTAACGTGCCCTCATAATAATTTCTGTGGGTAGGTAATTTTGAAGCATAGGGTTTTTTAGCAATCCCTTGCTAAGGAGGAAGAATTTGCTGATATGGAATTCTTTGAAGTGAATGGTGGCCCTTATTAGAGTCATTTGAGTGTGGTATTATATATTGTCATGTAGACATTATAGGAAATAGAATTTACATAGAATTTCCCTAAAATGATGACATCTTAGGTTTCCTGAAAGGAAAATGACAGGATTGGTCCATACATATTGATAGAATTGATTAGGCTAAACTGATTTATTTGTTCATTTATTCACTCGTACAGTCACTTCATGTTTTGACGTTCCAGTTGTTTGTAGGAGGTATTGGTGTATTTCATTAATCCTTACAAACTTTTTGTTGATCTTTCTGACAGTATCAGGAATATATTGAGTAAAAACATTTGAGTTGAAAATCACTACAGTGCACCATGCTCTCTGGCCTCTGCTAAGCTCAGGGCCTTTCTGTTTTTAATAATTGGATTGCTGCACTTTCTAGGAAAGAAATAGTTTACATATTCAACTAATTGTGACTGACTGTAGTTAAAAAGACCCTAGAATATGAATCGGACGAAGGACTAGCCTAGGTCTGGAAGTAAACTAGGTCTGCTTTCTTGAAATTTACCTCTGGGACTCTCAGATGTTGTCCCAGTCAGACATCTGCCATCTCCTCCTTTCTGTTCTCTTTTATTCCTGGGAGCAGGGAGTTTATCCGGACGGGTCATCCAACCCTCGGTTACTCAGCCATTTCATTGCTTGCCCTAGGACAGTTTTCAGGCTCGCAGCTGTCATGGCACACACGTGTGCTGAGCCTTCCTAGGTCTTTTCACAGGAATGCATTTGATCTATCATTACAGACGGTCAGAACTATGTAAAATGTTACCTGGCATACAACATAGTGGTTAACCCTATCAATTTTGGCACCCCTATTCAAAATATATGACAGGTTTGTCTTCATCCAAGCTGTTGAAACAGAGCCACATAGTGGGGCAAGGGACTGACTCTGTAACAGCTAAAACCTGGCGTCCAGGCTGAGATCAGTTCATTAATCTACATATATATTTCTGTGCATAGGTGGGAGCTCACTTAAAGCATCTAGGTCATCTCTTACTCTCTTCTTAGCTATATTGGAGTTCATGTCTCATAAATGAGTCTTAAGATCACGTGTGTTAAATATTAGGGATAAAAACTAATTTAAAAAATCCAGTAACCCTGATCTCTCTTTGTAATGCATTTACATTGACCTTGAGATAAATAGCTGCCCTCTAGATTTAATTTAAAAATCCTTTTTTAACCTTTCTAGCATTTTTACAACCTCAGTTCATTTTCACTGTGTCATTTTCATACTATGCTAACAAGTCTGTCAATCTCTTTTTAAAAATGGGCACAGCTTATATTTCCTTATTAGAAAACTTCCTGTATGGTAGCTCTGATTTCTTTTGACACACACACACACACACACACACACACACACACACACACTCACACTCACACTCACACACACACACACACTCTCTCTCTCTCTCTCTCTCTCTCTCTCTCTCTCTCTCTCTCTCTCTCTCTTCCTCATAGCATCATTTATGTTTGCATTGTCGAAACTCTTCCTGACCTGTTTTCCTTGAGTGTGGTTTCTGACTATGTGATTATTGTTATTTTTTCCCTTGAATTATAAAATCTAAGATAATACTTTTTTAAATTTTGCTGTTTGTTTTTGAAGACTAATATTTGCTAGAATGAAGCCTACATTTACCAGTTTTTCTCTATTCTAATCCCGGTGGTTCCTAATTTGGCAATTAATGGTTCCTAGATAACAGGATAATTTTCTCCCCAAGATTTCTTTGAAGTTTCTAGTTTTACAGTATATTTTACCAGTCAGTTGATCCTGTGGTCAGAATTTAGTTAACCATTTCCTCACTTTTTCCTCTGATTTCTAGGAGGTGAAATTGTCTTTTAGCAGATTTAGACTTCCAATACCTCTCTGAATAATTGAAATTTCCAATCCTTCTATCATTTCTACCAATTTTGTGTTGTGTATCAGGAAAGTATCCTTCATACCTTCAGTATATATGAGCAGTTTTGGTATTCTCTCACTTCTGTTCTCACTTTCCCCTAACCTCTCTCAATTTTTTACCTTGATTCTACCTTTAGATTTGTGTATTTCCATCAGGTTGAACTCCTGACCTGTAATAGAGGCTTCTTTCTCTTAATCAGATGAGTTCGTTCAGATTGAGGTAGAGATTTCCTTATCTCTATTCCCCTTTAAGCCCTGTCTAGCCAAACTCATGATTCCTATGAAGTTCCACTTACTTTCATATTAAAGTTTTAAACGCACCTTCTTATAATCTGTGCATTAATATTTGGCTGTGTTAGGCCACCCATTTTGTTTCTAACCTTTTCCTGGTGAGTTTCTGGATACTTTCTCCACCATCATTATTCTTTACAGAGTTATTTGGCTTTATAGTTTTCTTTAATGCCTTTCTTTTTTTTATTTTAGTTTAAACCTATTTTCTCAGGTCAGCACATATTCTTCCCCAAAAGTAGTTTATAGTGAGATGCATCCCATCTCTTGCCAAGAGCTCACAATTATGATACCTTAAATCTTGGTCCGAAATGAAATTCTGCATTTGAGCTATGTTTTTGTAGCCAGCAATTCATTTCTGTGATCTCCGTTTTCTTTCAAAGTCACAGCCATTAGGCAGTGTTCTGAACTCCCGTTGGTAGGTTATCTGCTCTGGGTTAATCGTCTCTTTAATAGAAGCTGGTGGCTTCTATTAAAATAGCAACATGTTCTTGCTCTATTCCCTTGAGATCTACTAAAAGATACAGTGAAAAAGATTGTTTTTTTCAATCTTTGTTTTGATGTGGGATTAGATAAACCATAAAGTCTCCAACAACGCAAAAATTTTGATTTTGTATAATAAAAGTTAGAGGGACATAGGAATTTACATGTTAAAATATTTCCACACTGTAACTTCTTAAAAGATTGATACTTGAGTTTCTTTTTGAAGATTTGAGATTACATATCTTCAATTCAGCATTACTTATTTCGCACATAATACTTTTGAGGTGACATTAAAAGAGCTATCGTTAGCCCAAAGGTAGAAACAGCCTAAATGCCCATCAGCAGATGAATGGATAACCAAAATAATTTTTGGTTTGCTCCTCAAGTGAATTTGTTTAGATTTGACCAAGTATATACCTTTGCTAACCATAATCTTATCTCTGCTGCACGGATAGGAGTGAGGTTAGTGAACACCATGACCTTAGATTAAAAGCTTAAACTAAGTCCCCAAGAACCTCAGATAGCATTCGTTAATCAGAGATGCAACCATGCATCTGCTTGAAGACATTCAGCCACTCCAGCAGCGGTAGCTTGTTACTCACTTGATTTGGTTTCTTCATTGATGCAATTTTATTATTTGATATTAATGCTCCCCTTTCCTTTCTGTTGTCACAGTAGGCGGAAGTCAGCATCGTGTACAGACACATTAAACATGGATTTGGCCCTGAGTTCTCTCTGATCTAATCATCATATTGATGGTCATTATGTGCAATATTGTTTTACTTTCCATTTTTCTTGCAGTTTCACCACTCTGATTGCCTTTCGACCTGGCTGCTTCATTTCATTGCCACTAACTACCTCATCTTCAGTCAAAAGCCTGAATTTCAGGATCTTTCAGGTAGATTGCCAATTACTGTGTTGAAAGAAAACTTTATGTTCTTTGTTCTTAGATTTGAGACATAATTTGTAGAAATAGTAGGGGTTTTTTTTAAATGTAAAACATTTCTTTTAAATATGCGGTGCGGTAATTGAGGACACTGTGACTTAAAGTCACCTGTGTCACATAAGTAGATTGACCTGTGTTACTCAAGAAGTTTTCTAATGATTGCTTTATAGCTCACAATAATTTTTAAATGCATTTTTTCCTTAAGTATAGAGATAAGGTGGCCTCAGGTGGCATTTGGTTTTAATAAATGAGCTCTTGTTTTTAAGCACCCAAGGCGGGAGCAACATTTAAACAGTACAGATTTAAAACTTTTTTTTGCAAAGGAATTGTAACTGTTATGTATTGTCTATAATATATAGTTCTATTGAACCGATATCTTTATCTATTAAGTATATCTATATAGGAGTTGACTATATTACTTGGGAATAACATTTTTTTATTGCTCAAAGAGAATTGCAAAACTTACTGAACAGGTAATTTTTAAGGTAAATTATAAAGATTAAAACCAGTCAAAGGTTGAGCTTCTTAGTGTTGCATAAGAGGAAAGAAGATGAAAATAGACTAATCATTAGAGTAGACATTCAGGCTAGATACAGTGGTTTGCTCATCATACTACCTAGAATAGACTCAAGGAATAATCAAGTTAAAAGGAAAAGGAAATTAAAGACAACTAAGTCAAGTAGTTTCAGACTCTAAACAGAACTATTCTAGGAGATGCCTATGCTAGGTGGGAGCAGAGAGTGGGAAGTGAGTGAAGAAAGAGCAGGGAGTGAAGCAGAAAAGTGAAAATAAGGAAAGGGAAGGCTAAAATTTGTAGTTCTTGGACTCACCTTTCCCACCTTTAACTAGTTCCACTTTTATCTGCTTCGTATCTTCGAGTTTTACATAAAACTTTACTTGTAAGAGAATCTGCTGCTAAAAGATGTGAAAATCTCTGGTTTCATTGTACAGTTAAGGAAACCAAGAAATAACACAGTTAGTTTTTGGCAGATGTGTTGGCAGAACTATTCAGCCAGTCAGCAAGCATCCTATGCCTTTTGGGAGCATCCATACATAGAATTCAGTTGTTAGTGCCATAGAGTAATATAATAAGTCAAAGAAAAATGATGGATATTTACTAACTATGCTTTGTGCAAGAAAAAAAAAAAAAGCCCATTCATAAAGATAAAACATGCTTCTGTTTGCTGTTAGCAGGTACATTCTTATACAGTTAGTCTTTTTTCTTATTTCCCCAAGCAAATGAATACTTTTATTAACATGATAATTTTTTAACACATGGTAGGGTTTTGACCCCAAATATTTATCAGTTCTGCTACTCTGATGAACTTACAGCTGGACAACTTATGAACCTTGAAGACACTTAGTTCCTGTCCACTTTAAGGTCCAATGCAGACAGTCCTTGCTTTTCTTCCCTAGCCCCTCAAGGGCTTGCAAATATCTCCTTCTTATTATGCCCAGAATCCCCTGAAATACATCAGGGTATTACATCAACTTGTACAGAATTCCCAGATTCATCCTCCATTCTAGGTTCCTATCAAATAAAGCTGAGTTAGATTGTCCAAACAAACTGACCAGACAGGTTACATCAGGTAGCATGCCACATAAAATTCAGTTTTGAATAAAATACATCTCTCAGTCTTTAAGAAGTCCATTACAAATGAAATGAATAAACACTTTGATTTTAGAATCACCTTCATTATGCCACTTAGGTTACCTTCATTTGTAAGGGAAGAATAATTATTTTCCAGTAACTATCTTGTATGCATGTGTGATACACATAAAGAATACTGTAGCAACCTTGGGAGAAAGATACTGTATAAATTCTTTGAGTTATTAATTTTTATTTTATTACTTATACAATTACCTATAATATATGTTATGATCACCTGGCATGGTGAAAAGCAGAACTCCAAGGTGTATTTTGAGGAGATGGGGTAAGAAGATGAGGTTGTGTCAGTGATTGTCTTATATTCCTTTGATGGGAATCAAAAGGGTATCGTGAGTGCACTGCATCAGTGGTTCCTGTTTATGTCCAGGACCAGCTGTGATGCATCCTCTGGGGCAGAGAAAAAAAACCTTGTGGACAGGAGAGAATTGGATAGTCTCAGTAGGGAGTCACAAACTGGTAGTGTGTGGGTTGAATATAGCCTGCCAAGGTGTTTTATTTGAAGCACATGGTTTTTTGTTTGTTTCTTCCCTTAAGTTAGTATCAACATTTAAAAATTGTAATGTCACATTTTAAAATCCAAATTTTTGTCTTATTTCGAAATGTTGGCAGATCTAGCTACTCTGGGCCCTTGTTCCCACATGACAGCAACCTGGAACTGAGTAGCATCTGACCACTTAAAGGACCATGTCCCCAGAGTGTCACATCCTTCTCCTCTAGATTGCCTCATTCTTGGCCTAATTCACATGGTCACTTGAAGTTGAAAAGGGTTCTCCTCACAATCACTTTACAGCTTTCTTAAAGAATTGTCCATTTCAGTTTCAAAAATTATCAAATTATTATTATTGAAATTCTACAAATTGTTTTTTCTTAACAGAGTATTTCTTCTTTAGAGGTGTTTAGAAATTGATAGGTGAGACTAGAAGAGATCTCTTGTCAGTGCTGGCACTGATACATCAGAACTCAGTTATATAATTCATTAAATATTAGACATTTTATATACTGGACTTTTACGAAAACATACAGCAATGCACAGGAATACAAGTTACCCTTGGCATTTATGGATTCATTATTCTAACAGTTGGTTTAACTTGGCTCAGTATTATATTATGTATTTTATATTATAGTTTTTTTGTCTTGTTTTTCTTTTCTCCCGGCCAGAGCTTATTTGTGATAACTTTTTTTCTCCTGTTTTATCTTAATTGAGGGAGTAGTCTTACGTCGTCTTTCCTTCCTAATGAAACCTAGAGCTAATTTCCCTGAGCAGCTAGTGGGTTTCTGTTTATCCAGACCCCACAGCTGGGATCAGGACCTTGTGAATCCAAATTATAATCGCTGAGGTCAAACAGTAGATGGAGAGGTGAAAACCGACTCACAGAAGGAAAACAGAATGCTTATAGAAGGGAGTACTCATGGGAAACAAGCTGCTTCACCCAGAAGAATGCCAGGAAGCTTAGAAATTCAGAAAGCAGAATGAGCCTTGAGACTGAAAGCAATTATTTGAATGTTGGTTAAGAAGCATTGACACACACCATACCACCCAGGCAGGCAGTTGCTGCTTTCATGTCATTACAGGGATGGAAGGTTTATTCTGAGAGAAATTAAGGCAAAAAAATTATACAATCATGAACTCTGGGTATAACTGAGTTCGAGCAAAGAGCTGGACGGAAAACATGGGGGTTATGTGAAAGTGTGCACATTGTATGGTAGACCTCCAGCTTCACTCTAATGTCCAGGTTCTAGAAGTCTGGCAGCCAGGTATTTGCTACCTTGACTCCCACAGTCTGAGCATGAAATCTTCCTTGGCCTCAGAGAAAAAAAAAATGTACAGGTGCAATCATTTGGGAATTATTTCAGTGAATCCAATATTAATCTGCTTGATCATGCTTCAGTGCATCCCACCAGACAGCAAGTCCTACCAATGCTCCAAAGATTGCTAAACAGCTTTCCAGTATCTCACTTTTCATGTAAAGAAATAACTGAAGATCAATAGGTATTTTAGGCAATGTCCAACATGAAAGATAGATACCCAAACTAAATGAAAATGAATAAAAACAAAAGAGACATAAATAAGAAAACCTACAGTCTTTCTACCAGTATATTTCTTTACTCGTGAGTCTTTCTCTGTGTGGCTCCTTTACTGTTCACACAGAATACTTCACTTAGGATACTTCTGGTCACCAAATGTATGGGGGTTTTACCCCACACCCAGCAATTCTCCACACCACCACCTGGATGTCCTACAACCTCACTCAATTTGGACACTGTCTGGAGATAGTGATAGAGTCAGATCCCACAGATTAAGGGCTCATCCCTCAAGATTGCCCCCCACCCCACTTCAGACACCAGTTGAAAGTCCATTGCTTCTGACTGACTGGTGATAGATCAGAGGTTCCAGTGTCCCCTTCCTTGGGTATAATTAATTTGCTAGATCAGCTCACAGGACTCAAGGAAACACTTATGTTTACCAGTTTATTAAAGCTACATAGGGTGAGGTCTGGGAGGGTCCAGAGTACAGAAGCTTCTGTCACCCTCACTACACGTGACTGTCCACCAACCTGGAAGCTCTCCGAACCCTGTAGTTTGGGATTTTTATGGAGGCTTTGTTACTTAGACATGATTGGTCATCAACTCCATGTTCAGCCCTTTTCCCTTCTTAAGAGAATGGGGGGGTGAGGGTGGGGCTGAAAAGTCTAATCTTCTAATTATGGCTTTCCAGTGACCAGCCCTCATTCAGGAGCCCACTAAGAGTTGCCTCATTATAACAAAAGACACTACTGTCACCCAGGAAATTGCAGGAGTATCAGGAGGCCTGTGTCTGGGACTGGGATTAAAGACCACATTTTAGAACAAAAGATGCTCCTATTGGTCTTTTATTACTGAGACAACTACAAGGGTTTCAGGCGTTCTGTGCCAAGAACTGGGGACACAGACCAAGATATATTTTCTATAATCTCACCAAAAGGAACTTAGAGGAATAAAAAGACACAAGGAGTAGAAGAAAACCTAAAATAAAACAAACTCTAATATCCTCAAAGACTAAGAGATATACGTATATAAAAAAGTAGGGATAGGATGTTATTAAAAAGAAACAATATTTGTAAAGACAGGAAATAGAATGATAGTTTCCAGGAACTTGGAGTAGGGAGCAATAAGAAATTGTTTAATGGGTACAGGGTTTTAGTTTTGAAGACGAAAAGAATTCTGAGTCTTGGTTGCACAACAGTGTGAATGCACCTAACACTACTTAGCATGTATTTAATACTTTAAACGGTTACAATGGTTTATTTTATTTTATGTGTATTTTACCATGATTTACAAAAAAACAAGAGAACAAGAAGTCATTCTTGGAAATTAGAAATACAATAGCAGAAGAAAAAACAGCTAAATAAAATAGTAGAAAGATAAAGATAAGGAAGTCTCCCAGAAAATAGGGGAAAAAGATAAAGAGACAGCTAGGAGAGAAAGATTTTTTTAAAAAAAATTGGAGACTCAATCTAGGAGGCAAAGTACCTGAATACTAGACATTAGCACATTAAAAAAAAAAAAAAACAGTGGGGAGGAAATTATCAAGAAATAATTCAGGAAGTTATCTCAGTAATGAAGGACCTGAGTCAACAGATTGAAAGGATCTACTAAGTGCTCAGCTCATTGAATGTGCAAGGTACATTCATTGCGACATGTAAAAATACCAGCTATAAATAGAAAAATCTATAAGTTTACAGGGTTAAAAAAAACTCATAGATATTTACCAAGGACTGTGAATCTGAGTGGTAGTTGAGTCCTTACAGCCTTGGGAACTAGAAAACTGGGGTACTGTCTTCAACATTCTTCAACATTCAACATTTCAACCTGGAACTCTATACCAAACCAAATTATGAATTGTGTGCAAGAATAGATTAAGGGCTTTTCATCACAAGCAAAGTTTCAGAAATACTTCTTATGCACCCCCCTTTTTCAGGAAACTAATAAGGTTTCTGCTTCATTAAAACTAGAGGATAAACAGAAGGAAGGACCTGGAGTCCAGGACTAGATGGATCCAACACAAAAGCATGAAGCAGGCCTAGAAAGCAAGACCACAGGAATGGAGAGGTTACCTAATAACTGTGGCCTGGTGCAAGAGAAAACTGAGAGGACTTTAAATAGTTTAGAAGGTTGAGTTAGTTACAAAGAGAAAACCAGTTATGTGAAAAAAAAGATTATCATCATCTCCAGGAAAAACAAGTCTTATTTGGGAGGGGCGGGGGGGGGGGAGAACGTAATCAAATACTGCTTGATGAAGCAATTTATAAGATGTGTCCTGATGACCAATTTAACCAAAATTGTATTCAGTGATTTTGGAAGGCTTGAGGGAAGAGTAGGGAATAGAATATATAGCAGAGCTTGGATGTCATCCATTAAATAGGAAACCAATAATTAATACCTAAACTTGATCACAAATAAAATATATTCAGTTAATATTCTTTTTCTATAAATTTCAGTGGAAGAACGCAGTTTTGTGGAAAAGCACAGATGGCCGTCGAATATGTACTTGAAGCAGCTTGCAGAATACAGGAAGTATATTCACTCCCGGAAATGCCGTTGCTTAGTAGTAATGTAACCTGCGCTTTTATATACATACACTTTTTAAATTATTATTAGGAAGAATGGGATACCTCTGGCTTCCAGTAAAATTCCTGTGACCGAAACCAATAATGAGCATTTAAAAAAAAATCATCATACAGCTTAATGTATTTATTAGCTTTCTTTGAAAAAAATTATTGTGATCTTAAAAGGGAACAAAATAGACCATAGGCTAAATCTAAGGCTTTACCCTAGTATGTAAAACTGGTGTACAGCTACTTTTACCTTTTAAGATGCCATTACTTTAGTGATATTAATACCCTTCCCGGTTAAGAAATGTTTAAATTTGTTTAAAAATCATATAAGATTCAGAAATTTATCACACTGATTAATTGCTCTGTTAAAATAAGGGGTATTGAAAGACCCAGTATGACTATTTCTGTGATGAAAAATCTAGGTGAAGACTGATCAATGTGAGATTTGGGGAATAGAAATATGCCTGGGATTTTGAATGTGAAATGCCACTTGGTTCCAAATCAATGACACAGTTTGAACCATCATGAAAAAAAATCTGTTTTTTTTATCTGAACAACCCAACTGATCCACCTTGTCTCTTCTCTGTGATTTTGAGTAGGTAGGAAACCTAAATAGGTGACTTTTCGGCCAGGTAACCTGTGTGGTTGCACAGGGCCCTGCACTTAGAAGGGGCTCTGCCTGGTTCACTACTCTGCTGTCACCATCTTGAAATTCGTACTATTGTTTGAAGAAGGGCCTTGCATTTCCACTTTGTGCTAGGCCCCCCAAATTATATCTGTCTCCTAGCAGGATATACACTATGTTTTCTTGCTCAAACATCATTCTTCCTGAAAGCAGAAAAGAAACACTGACGTCAAGGGAAGAAAAGGAGGCTTTTGGAGGAAAGAGAATATGGGGATTCTGGGATCTTTGGAGAAGCCTGTCCCACCCAGGGCCTATGCTGCCACCTCAACTGGCAAGTGAGAAATTCTTTGTGTTTGTCTTAGCTTTCAAACACTCACAGTTCTGGCTCTTATCACAGTTGAACAACTACTGTCTTGATCATTCTGTAAGACCAAGATATGGGTAAAAGTGACTGACCAGCATGACTTTAATATGCATTTATCATAGGAAAGCATGCTTTCTACAGAATTCTCTATCAGAGGTTGAAGACATTTTTGTTTTGGTGATTTACTAAGATAAATATGTCAGTGGCTTGAATTGTTTGAATTCTTTCTGAGGACCTCAAGGTTATTTGATGAGAAGGAGCATGAATCTTACCCTTAAGGGTTAGAGGAAGAATATAAATGAAGTTGTTAATGTAGAGAAAGTGGTACTAGAATACAGGACAGAATTATAGTTTATATTATATGTCAACAGAAATAATTACATAAGATGCTTACAAGCTGAGAGATGGAAAACTAGATTACTATTTTATTGTTAGCATCATTTTCATCTGTAATGCAGTATTAGATGTCTTTTTATTTTAATTTCCATTTACTTTAGAATACACATAGTTTTCCAACTGTTAAAAGGTTTGATTAAACAGTTTTAAACAATAGCATTAGAATCACATACAGTTAGTCCTTAGATGTATACCAACACTGTCAGAGTAAAACAGTAAAAATTTCCTACATATATCTTCCAAGAAACCTGATTTTAATTGAATTGTGTTGATGAAGATTACTGGAATACATTCGATGTTTTTTGTATTTTAATCACGTGAGTTAGTCAACTATTGGCAAATCCCATTTGACAAGGATTATTAGCCTTGTAAAGAATAGATAATGTAGTAGATTTCTAGAAATTCATTCACTTTTAAGAACTTTTAAAATGCAATGATAAACATTTTGTTCTTCATGAGTATATTCTTACCCTATGTGAATTACAGCATTTAAGATTCTAAATCAGCAACTTTTAATGTAAGAAATTAAAAAATATAAGTTCTAACACAAAATATTTTCTTGCAAATACTATTTAACCTTTAAATAGTCCATAGATAGTTTTTAGGTTGTTTGGAGTTTGGGAGTTGGTGCTCTGTTGGTGATGAGCTTGTAGTTTTTATTATGAAAGTCCTTTATCACCTGCATGAGTGACCCAGACATGCAGATGTCATGGCTCTCCAGAGCCAGTCAGGACAGTAATCAAATTGGTTTTTAAACCTAGATTAAAACCCTTGAATTAACTCACACTAACTAGAAATTAAGCTATCTTGGAGAAATGAGTGCTCTTTGGAGTTTTTTTAATTGAAAGATTATTTCTAGATGAATGTATGCTCTCTACTGATTTCTGCTTCCAATATATTTATCAATCATTTTAATTAGAGATTATAATGTATGGTAGAACTACAGCCTTTTCTTTACGGGCCACGTTTTCACCCTTGTATAACCCTTTGTATTCTTCTAAATACTCTGTTCATGTGATAGGAGAGTAGGCCTATAATATAGAAGTTTCAGTAACATAACTGAAATTCACCCTGTCTAAGCCAGCATGGTGGGCAGTAGCAGAAAACTAAATTGAATAAATTTGACTTCTGAGACAGCTAAACTTTTTAACTGTAATTTTAAAAACTACACTACAGTGATATACTTAATTAGACAAAAATGTTTTCAAGAGTATTTTATTTAAAGCATCTGTTTAATTCAGTCTTTAATAATTTTGCAAAGAACGGTATGTGTGTATTTTAATATAGCTTGACCTGAATTTATATGTTTTTAGCTTTAGTATTTAACATTTTGTAACAAATAAACCTTTTTTTTAAAAAAACAAGTTTAATACAGTGTTCTGTTATTTTATCTTGGATATTAAAATGCTAGAATGAATTTGGGAATACTGCTTTGTGTTTCTCAAACATAATTGTGTTTCACAGGTAATTTCCATTATGTGTAAAATGTTTAGAGTATTGCTGAAATTCTGGATGGTTCATATGCATGTGATGAGATAAAGAAATTTATATTACAGCTTGTATAGAAAATTATACTTAACCATTACCAGAATTTCCCTTCACAAAATAACTGCCTTTATTTGGAACAATGCTTTGATAACTATTTAGTATATAAGTGAACCCCCATAGGCTCAGCCAAGTATTGGCTCGGCCAAGACTTTTGAGAAGTAGAGAAGCTGCTCTGCATAATAAATGAGAATTTGGAACTTTCCAGAGCCAGGGAGCCCACATAGGAAGAGGAGAGAGGCCAGCCATAACGTGAGGATGGGATATGTACTCTATAATACAACCCCTCCCCCAATGGCTTCCAAATTGTCAGTAAAGACTGCCAAACCCATAAGGGCTCCCACAGTTCCACTGGAATTGTGTTTCTAACCCAAATCTGACCTGGGAACACACCCTTCTAGAAGACCCCTATTGCCTATAGAAGAACCTCCACAGTCCTCACTGCCTTCCATTACATATCCCATCTTTTCTACCTTGGCTCACAGGACTGTCCATCCAGATTGCCTCTGTACTTGTCCACCTCATATTCTTCCTGTAGCTTGGCTTGGGTTCCCATTCCCCATCTACTTTGGAAACTCCTACATATCCTGTAAAGCCCAACTTAAATGTTAAGTCTCTTTTGCCTGACTCCCCCAGGAAGAATTGATTCTGCATGTGTCTTTCTTAGCTTTTTAGTCATACTTTTCTCATGGCACTTATTGCATTTTAGGTATTTGTGTATTGGTGATCTCTCCTTGGCTGTAACTGGAAGACAGGGACCAAGTCTTCATTTATCTTTGTGACTCACTCCCCAGCTTTCCATCAAGTACAGGGACTGACATAGACTCTGTCTATAAAATAAATAGCACCGAAAAGGCCAGATTGCCTTATCTGGAACAATTGATCAAAACTTTCAAATGCGAATAAGTATGCTCACACGTGAAGCACCATTTGCCCTGTCAGGAGTAGCCTAAGTCAGTTGGCATGTGGAACCTTGTGCCTAGGGTAGCTGGCTGCCTAGGGAGTTGATGAAGATAGAATGGAAAAGTGATAAGTGGTGGATCTTTGAAGGGATGCAAAACATGTACAAAATGATATATGGGAGCCCCTCTGCCTGGGAGTCTCTGCTAGGTAATGGGCAGCAAGATGAGTTAGGGTGCACAGAAGAGTTCTTATTGGGCATAATGAAAGGAAAATGGCTCCATGTTAAACATAGTGTTTGTATGCAAACTATCCTTTACCTGCGTGCAAATGGTTCTCCAAATCTTAGTTTTCCTGCTCTACTGTTATAATGTTCAACAGTGAGCTAATAACATTTATATGAAAGTGCCTGACATTCTCGCAGATGTTCAGAGCAAAGAGCTCTCTTATTTACTCCCTTTTAAGAAAATAGCATACAATTTAGTGGACACAATATATTACTTATTTTTAAAGATTAGGTGAAAAGGAGATGGGACTCAGCCCTTCCTTCACTGGAAACTTGGACCGGAAAGACCCTCAGGAGAACTCTAACTCAAAAACAGATTAACCAAAACAGTGAATTTTCCTTAAAGTCTGAGCTTAGTCCCTCATCTATGACTTGGTGCCTGTCTTGTTTATAATGACAGATTTTGCTACTATCTCAGAATATACATTTTTTCCTCTTGAAAATTATCTACCTTACTGTTTTCTGATTTAAAAAACAAAAAAATTTAAGCTGCCCCATAAGAAATTGGAAGCAGTTTTGGATCACAATCATAAATAATGTTTTTAAGACAAAGGGTTTCTAGGACAAAGTGTGGTTATAAACCAGTTTTGTGAGCCCTATGAATTCTTATCACAGGTAGTTACTAAGTAGCCACTGTCCCCCTCATGCAGGCCTGTCTCACAATTCTGAGTGCTTTTTCTTTGCTCCTCTTGCTTTTGCCTTCACTTTCAGTAAGTTTAAGGCTGTAGAAAAATAACTACCATTCCCTCAGTTCCAGTTTTCATAAAATTTATTTTATTTCATAAAATTTTATTTTTCTAGAAAACTCTTGTCTAATTCACTCCCCATGGTCATCTAGGTGACTGAACACATCATTGTTCTTGGGTCTGAAGTCCCTTGAAAGAAGAGTAGGGAGTTGGAGTGGTTTTCTGAATTTACGATGACTTCCTTTGAGGAACAATGGCCTCAGAGTACCAGAATCCCTGAGAGGGCACAAACAGAACCTCTCTGGTAATGGTTGGAAAGGCCGATTACGATGCTGTGGTGCCCGGGAGTGGTTCAAATGCTTTCCTTGACTAGATGGAAAGCAAGTTATTTCTACTGGGCAAGAATTCAAATGTAAGAATTCTCATTTAAATAAAATAGATACTTGTCAAGAATTGCCTGGGCATTTTCCTAAGATATATACTACCACCACCACCACCATCAGCAGCCAAACTGTCTGTTTTATAACCCTCACTTTTTTTTTTAACCCTCACTATTTTTAATGAATATGGTAAGAAAGGCTGATCTCGTATGGGACTTCAATAGTAGTTGCTGAAGGAATGTCTGTTGGATGTGACAGGGCATAGGTGATAGAGTACCCAGCAGAGTTACCAGTCTCCGAGTCGACAGTGTTGACTCTTGTGGCCAGGTGCCCCATTTCTGCTTAAGGACCAGAGAACCTGACCAGAGGGGCACAGAGGACACCCACAGCAGAAGTGGGTGAGTCTCCACCTTCAAGGGACTTCAAGGGCAGGTTCTTCAGGGAGGGGCAAGTGTGGAAGGACAGGAGAGAAACCCCATGTGAGATACCCCAAGAACAACTTCAAGAAACTTAGGGACCTGTGTCCTGGCAGAGGTGTGATCAAGTGAAATTTCTGTTACTGCTGTATGAACTCTGTATACTAATGAGGGCCGAGGAAACTGAAGTCTTATTATTTTAATGTTACCATTGATGGCACTTTTACTAAGGCCAGGCGTTTTGCATGTATTGTTCCTTTAGAAGAGACAGTATAGCACAGGAAAGTAGTATGGTGGGATGATTAAATACAAGGGTATTGAAGCCAGACTGCCCAGGTTGATTCAGCTCTGAGTTCTACCTCTTACTGTGTGACCACGGACAGGTGATGTGGCCTCTCGCTGGACTTTGTTTACTCATTTATACAGTGGAGGTAATGGAAATAACGTCACAGTTTCATTGGGAGGAGTAAATGAAGTCATACACATAAAATGCTGAAACCAGTGTCTTGCACAGAGTTAGCACTCTGTACGTATTAGTGCTATTATCACATTGTTCCTGCAATCTCATGAGCCAGGTACTCTCAGTATCTTTATTCTAAAATGAGCCCAGTAACAGCCTAAGGCCATGTAGTTAATCTGCGTCAGAGCTGGGAAGAACTCAGACCTGATTCCAAAGCCCGCATGCTCTACCAACCAGCAAACAGCCTCCATAAGCATTCTAGGAAAGAGGAAAAAGAAAAGGAGGAAAATAATCCAGCTAAGGCTGGAATTGAAGGTGCTGCAACTGCTGACTTTGTAGAAAGACAAAACTGGACATGTCCCTGGGAGACACACTCTTTGAGCTTCCTTGCAAGGCTGACTTCAAGGAGTCTTCAAGGTCACCACCTCTTCCCTACTTCCATCCCTGCTCAGAAAACTATACCAAGGTTTAATTTGATCATGATTCTTCAAATGTTATGACTGGTTAACACACCACCTTTGTGGTTAATATTTGAAATAAATAACCTAAGGCTGATGACGGGAAAACGGCCTATCCTGATATGGAGTGGTCAGAGGGTAGACTGGCTGGCTGCAGGGCCCGGCCCATTCCACCCCAGCAGCTGGAATGAGGTTTCTCTGTTAATCCTCTTTCTTTTTAATTAATTTTAACTTGACTAGTTAATTTCACTAATTTTAATTTTATAGTAAGAACCCAAACTGGAGAAATGTCCTAGCCACAGGCATACAACTAGGAAGTAGACTAACCAGGATTTGAATTCTGTCCATGTTACTTCTAAGCTATAGAAATCTGTACTTAGAACAGCAATTTCAGGTTCTTGGGCCAGTTCCTGTAGCAACTCTACAGCTTAGGTTAATGTTCTCTAATTGAATTGTACAACTGAAATGAGTGAGTTACGTTCGCTATAAAATTTGCCTTAAAGTTGTTTTAAAAAGTAAAGGAGAAAAAAGGGAAAAAAGAAAAGAAGGGAGGGAGGAATGAATTAGGAAGTATTCCCTCTGCTTCTGTCCTCTGAAAGATAGTAGAGAATTGGTATAATTTCTTTCTTAAATGCTTGCTAGAATTTACCTGTGAATCCATCTGGCCCTGATGTTTTCCGTTTTGGAAGATTTTTAATTATTGATTCAATTTCCTGAATAGATCTGTAGGCCTATTCAGATTGTCTAGTTCTTCCTGTGTAAGTTTTGGCAAGTTGTATCTTTTAAGAAATTGGTCCATTTTATCTAGGTTATCAAATTTGTGGCCACGGAGTTGTTCAGTGTGCCTCTATTAGCTTTAATGTCCATGGGCTCTGTAGTGGTGTATCCTCTTTCATTTCTGGTATTAGTAACTTGTGTCCTCTTTTCTTATCCTGGCTAGAGACTTATTGATCTTACTGATCTTTTTCAAAGAACCAGCTTTTGGGTTTCTTGATTTTTCTCAACGTCCTGTTTTCGATTTCATTGATTTCTGCTCTACTTTTTCTTTTCTTCTGGTTAATTTGGTTTTAATTTATTCTTTTTTTTTTTTTAATTTCCTAAATAGAAGTTTGGAAGAATAATTTTAGGTCTTTTTTAATATATACATTCAATGATAAAAATTTCCTCCATGTACTGCTTTTGCTGCATCCCATAAATTTTGATAAGTTGTCTGTTTTCATTCATCAAAATATTTTAAATTTCTTTTGAGATTCTTATATGACTCATTTGTTATTTGGAAGTGTGTCATTTAACACTCACGTATTTTGGGATTTTTCAGGTATCTTTCTGTTGCTGATTTCTAGTTTAATTCCACTGTGGTCTGAGAGTAGACATTACACGATTTCTATTCTTTTAAATTTGGCATGGCCCAGAATATGGTTTATCCTGGTGGATGTTCCATGTGAGCTTAAGAAGAATGTCTGTTCTGCTATTGTTGGATGTAGTGTATAGGTGTCAATTATGTCCAGTTGATTGATGATGTTGAGTTCAACTGTGTCCTTACTGATTTTTTGCTTGCTAGACCTGTTCATTTCTGATAGAGGGGTGTCAAAGTCTTTAAAATATTTCGTGGAACGTGCTAACAGTTGTTACAGTGCAGTGAATTAGGGAGCATGGCTTTCTCTCAATTAACTCTCCAAATATAAGTGAATTCATCCATTGTCACTTACAATTCTTTCAGTTTTTGCCTCATGTATTTTGATGCTCTGTTTGTATTGCATACATGTTAAGGATTGTTATGTCTTCTTGGAGAATTTATCCTTTTATTTTTATGTACCACTTCTCTTTATCTTTGGTAACTTCACTTGCTTTGAAGTCTGCCCTACCTAAAATTAATATAGCTACCCCTGCTTTCTTTGGTTAGTGTTAGCATGGTGTATCTTTCTCCATCCATTTACTTTGAAACTATGTGTCTTTATATTTAAAGTGAGTTTCCTATAGACATATAGTTGAGTATTATTTTTTGATCCATTCCGATAATTTCTTTTAATTGGTGTATTTAGACCATTGACATTCAGAGTGATTAGTGATACACCTGGATTAATATAGTATCTACCATATTTGTTACCGCTAGTTCTTGCCCTCGTTCTTTTTTCCTACTTTTGTCTTTCATTCTTTTTCTGTCTTTTGTGATTTTAATTGAGCATTGTATATGATTCCATTTTTTTTCTCCTTTCATAACATGCCAGGTTTTTTAACTTTTTTTTTTTTAATGATTGCCTAGAGTTTGCAGTATACATTTACAACTAATCCAGGTCCACTTTTAAATAACACTATACTACTTCACAGGTAATATGAATACCTTATAAGAAAATAATCCTAATTCCTCCTTCTTGTCCCTTCTATCATTGCTGTCACTCATTTCATGTGTTCTAGATGTTGGGGGACAAGCTTTGTGGACACAGCTTCCAGCTGAGTTCTCTAATTTGGCCTTCCCAGGAGTTGCTGGTCCTCCATCCCCAGGATTGAACCCTCTGGTCCCCATTTAACACTTCTAGTTAGAACTCAGGACGGATTGTTTAAAGAACATCCATACCCAACCCTGACGGTGACTTGGGATTAATAAGGCAAGTGCAGAATCCCCAACTTAAACAACTTGTAATTTTATGCACAGAGTATTCCAAGTTTCACAAGGCACACAGGAGAAAAGTGAGAAAGCAGTTGCTCTACTCTCCTCTGAGAAAGATCAACCGTAGGCTCTGCCCAGAGGCTGTATCCTGCTGACTGGGAGGGAGAACCCCACTGAGCAGGAAGAGCCACTGGGATAAAACCCCAGGAGCCTTAGATACAACCCAGAAAGGTTACACAAAGTTCTGTGCTTTCATTGGCTCTCCTAATCTCTTACTCCTCCTTTCTTTAGCTCTGCACAGCTCACCAGAAAAGTCACCTGGGGATGGGAAATATAAATCTGTGTATAAATATAGACCCATGTTTAAATAGCACTTGTGCTTAAAGGGCCCAGGCCAGAATTCTCTTCCACTAATTAGTAAGATAAAATTCTGCCCCTTCAAATGTTCAATGTATTTAATAAGAAAGGAATTTTACTTAAAATATCTCAGGAGCCCAGTTCTTTAAAATATTTCCTGGGACCTGCTAACAATTTTACGGTGCGGTAATTGGGGAGCATGGCTTTCTCTTCTACCCAAATGTTAAGATAATGGTTTAATAATACTCATCGGGGATATCAATATTCTGGTCTGGGCCACTTAGGCTCATTTATCACCGCTGCCAGCTGTTTCCCCTCGAGGGTCATCTTTGGACAGCCTTGAATTGGGAGGAATGACTGCCAGTTGTCTCACTCCAGGAGCCAGACTGGAAGCAGCAGGCTGATGGCAATTATTAAATGAGACCGGCACAGGGGATTGGTTAAATCACTTGCTTTTTAAACAGAAGGAGTAGAGCTCTGGCTATAATTTTTTTGCCTGGTTATTCTTGTCGCTTTCCTCTGCCAACCTCTTGTGCCAACCTCTCGGTGCCCTTTGGATGATAGTCCTTTCTGTCCTTGCACTTCACACAGAATTAGTCTAAAAGGAGCTGGCAGAAAACATCACAGGAGAGTCTACACAGTGACCTGGAGGCTGCCAAAAGCCCTTCCGCTACTTGGCAGCCGGAACTGGAGGTGAGGCCCAACCCCCAGCTGTGCAACTGGAGAAACTGAATGGCTCAAGAGAAAAACGTCCAGGAACTAACAGTTGGGAGATCTGTACCTGATCGATCATTCATTCATTCATTCATTTAAACACCTAACAGATATTTATCAAATGCTTGCTTATGTGCAGGTAGTCTTCTCAATGCTGTAGATAACTATAGTAAATAAACATAGAAGTTCCTGCCTCAAGGGGCTTACATTTTAGTGGTGAAGACAGACAGTTAACAAAAGAAGTAAGTAGAGCATACAATACATTAGGTGATAAATGCTATATAGAGAAATAAAACAAGGAAAAGGCAGTAAAATTTTTAAACAGGGTGATGTGGAAGGCTTTGCTTAGAAGGTGATATCTAAATAAACACTGTCGTGAAACCCATCAGTTGACAAGCCCAATCTATGCGCACAAATTTTTCAACCAGTTTTTGCTATGTCATTCTTAAATATTGAGTCAGATCTCAACTATTTAATGCATGACATTGGAAAGCCTTCAAATGTAAAGCAGAAATAGAAAATAGGGACTCAGAGGGAAGAAAGGAAATAGAGGAATCACAAGACATCTTTTTAAAAAGCTCAACTATATCCTGTGAGAGATAAAAGAAGTTAGTGTATTTATGAAACAAGAACAAGAAAAAAAAGGAAAGAACCAAAAACAAGAGAACTCTTGGAAATAAGAAAAAAAATTGTAGTTGGAAACAAAATCACATTGACCTCAGAGAGATAAGGTAAGGTACTGCATTTATGAAACAATTCTACTGAAGGGCTATTGGAAATTAAAAACACGAAATCAGAAATTTAAAACAATAGAAAAATAAGATAAAGATGAGTAAAGTCCCCAGAGAAAAATATAGGGGAAAAACTTTAACAAAAATTAAAAGACAAGTCCAGGAAAGCCAATGCCTGATTGCTTAGAGTTCCAGAAAGAGAATAAGAAAATGGAGGAGAGGAAAGTATCCATAAAATAATCTGATAAATTTTCTAATGGGCCCTCCAAACCTCCAGATAGCACCCATAATATGTGAAATTACACCATTGCCACGGCACATCACTGTGGTATTTCAGAGAACAGGGCTCAAAGAGAAGATTCTGTAAGCTTCCAGAGTATAAAACAAACAAGAAAACCAAACAGGTCTTCTACAAAGGATCAGGAATCAGAATGGCTTCAGATTTCTTAATAGCAACACTGAAAGCAAAAGACAATGAGCGGTGTCTTCAAACTTCAGGAGGAAAACGATTTCCAACTAAGAGCTTTATCCAGATGAACTGTGTTCAAATATGAGGCAGAATAACAGTATTTTGAGATAAGCAGAATTCCTAAAAGTTTATTTCCCATTCTCTCTTAAACCCTACAGAGGCTACATGGTCCTCTGCAATGAAAAAGAAAGACACAATCTGCGAGTTTTCCCCCAATTTCTTTTGGAGTAGACCTTCCTATTAGCCAGGCAAGAGGCTTCCAGGAGGGACACCATTGCCTATCCTCCCCTGCCCCTAAGTGCGGCCATGAGCTAAGTTTTGGCCAATGAGATGTGAGCAGAAGTCGAAGTCGTGCATACAACCCCTGTGTTGATGCGACTACATGAAGCAAAGCCACGTGCCTGCCTCTGGACTGTTATGAGAAGAAATAAGTGTCTATTACAATTTTACATCTTTATTGCAGTTTAGATGCGTGTGTGTGTACACACACACACGCACACACACACACACACACACACACACACTCAGGTGCAGGAAACAGCAGATCCAACCCAGGAGAGAGGGAAATGGAAAATGGCATCCCAAGAATGACCGTGGAGGGAGAGTCCCGGAAAGAGCGCTGAGCCCCGATGTAGAGGATGCCCAGTGCAGGTTGAAGCAGTGTGATCCTCCACACTGAGGGCTCTACTGCTGTATTTATTTTTAGCCTGAAGACAGAACACCTAAATGAGCCTGAAGCAGATCCTTACCTGTACTTAGCTTGCCTTGTACTGCTGACATTTCCGTTCTCTATGCCACATACTTGGCTCTTTTAGGGGTGTGGGCCTGCCACCCACCTCAGAAGTGGCATGTGCTTTGACCTGTTTCTGAAAGCTGGAGGCAGGCCACAAAAGCAGAAAGTGCAAAGCAGCCCACTTATTGACCATATTTCTGGGGGTTTCCCATTACCTGTGCACACAATAGCTCCCCCGCCCTCCCCGACCGTGAGGAGCCCGGTGTTTCTAAGGACTCAGGACCACCCCGCTGGCAAACTCCCAGGGAAGCTGAGCCTCTGTTCAGCTTATCATCTGGGGTGGTTTATCTGATTGTGGTAATATTGCCCTTTCTTAGCTAGGTTGATGATTGCTGTTGCTTTTCAAAACTAAAATGTATTGCTTAGGGGTGTTGTAGGAAATGAAACTATAAAGAGAAGTACCAGAATGATTCTAACAAATGAGCTAGATTACCTCCATGGAAGAAGGAAAGGGATTCACTGGGAAGTGACACATGGCCTCTGAGGTACTTCTCTCAACACCTTAAAAACACTCATATACAGTTGCTTTGTTCCTTAACCTAGGAGGCAGATATCTGGGTGTTAAATAGAACTATGCCTGCTATACATTCATATATGTCTAATACATTTTATAACATTTCTGAATAGGCTTAAATACCCATGAAACTGATAAATGTGTGGCAAAGACGGCTTTGGGAGGGCTAGAATAGGACTTCTAGTATTTTTTGACATTTTAAATCATATGCATTATTGCTTTGATAAAGTAGAACTTATGTGCTAGAAACTGGCATACAAAGATGTTTAAATCAAGGCTCATGCCTTTGAATACAGTATTTCTAAATCAGGAAACCAGTACAAATGATTAACTATAGTACAACCTCACAAGAGCTGTAAAGTACACAAATACAGAGTGTTTTAGGACTACAGAACAGGGAGCAATGGATTTTTTTAGTCAAAAAGCAGTGAGAAGAGAAGGTAGGCATAGGGGAGGTGGTCTATAAATCAGGCCTTGAAGGAGGAGTTTGAAAGTAAAACAGGAAAAGCAGTGCAATGCACAAGGACGCGGAGGTGTGAAAGAAAGCACAGACAAGTGGGTCCAGTGGCCCAGGGACTGCAGGCTGCACACTGCGCGACCTCCAGAAGGTGGCGTTCACAGCGGTGCACAGCGCGGAACCTGCACAAGATGCACAAGATGCACAATCCACAGCAATCTGAAGGGAGTGGCGAGAGCCCAGGGGGATGGGAGCGGAAGCCAGGAGTACAAGGGTATTGGGTGAGATGGAGTGTGAAATGACAGACCGTTGAAACATGAACATTATACAGTAGGCTAGTGCTGACATATGTATACTCAAATTTTTTTGTCATTTCAATATAAAATTTAAAAAGCACAACCATTTGTACTCAGTGAAGGATGATAGCATGTGCCTTTATTTATAATGGCAGGGGACAGACATGAATAAAGCTGCAAATTGATGTATCTCACATTAATATCATTCCTTAAGGTCTTGAGAACATAGAAGAGAATTAGACAAAAATCACTGTCATCTATGAATACTTCTTTATTAGAAAAGAAATTAACCTTTCACACTAGAGACTGCAAAGGAAATTAATTTAATCTTGCAATTCTAGAACGAACTCCACAATGAGAGATTCTTAAGTATTCGTAGAGTGGGGGAAAAAAAGAATTATTTAGGACAGTGTTTCTCAAATATGGCTACTTTCAGACACCCTTGGGGGAGGGGTTTCTCATTTCCTATGGAAATGTTTTAAATTTTATGATTTACTTTTGTTCGTAATCTAAACATTGATACATACTTGTTCAGGCATACCTGGATGGTCACCTGACAACAAGCATTGCCACATGATCACGGCATCTGCACTTGTACCTCTGATCCCTGTAGCACCAAGAGAAGACACACTGTGCTTAACTTTTCATGTGGCATTTCTCAAATTAGGTCCTCAGACCCTTCGCAGAATTGTTGAACCTTTTCTGCAATATCTGTGAGTTTTCAAGGTTAAGAACGCTGGTTCAGGACAGTGATTCTCAAGATAGGAAGTGGGCTGGTGGCTGAGGAGACACATGTAGTTTGAAAAAGCACATTCAAAATACCTGCTGATTTCATAATACAAATTCTTATAAGGTCAAACTGAACAAAATAATTTCAGGCAGTCACAGAAAACCAACTATAGCTTCATCCTAGGATGACCTTAGTTGAGAAACACTGGCTTAGAAGGAAAGAAGTCCTAGGAGATGAAGAACAGTTGGTAACCACGTGCCAAAGAGAAAGAACTTTTGAGGTCAGCAAGTGAATCTTAAGCCATAATTTGTCATGGTCTTTTGGAACCCAAGGCCCAACCCAGAAGAAACCCAAGATGTTCATCAACCTCCTCAGACATGTGGTTTGGGGAAAGTGGGTCCACTTTTAATACTGAGTCAAAGGGAGAAAAGCCTGCTTTTGCCCAAACCCCCCCCCCATTTTTTGGTTTATGAATTTCAGAATTTCAGTTGCTGTAGCTGGGTAAAGGTGGCCCCAGATCCATCCACTAGGAAGTGCTGCCATCGTGTGCAATGCCATCCAGCTCTCAAGGGAAATATCAGCCTGGGGTCAGCTCTGCCAGGAAAAAATGCAAAGAATTGGAAGTAAGTTCCCCTCACTCTTCTTTCATCACTAGAACATTTACTCTTGCTAAACACAATCTGCTATACACTTACATGTGGGATATAAACCTAAAAGCAACAAACAAACAGGACAAACAAACAGACTCATGGACATGGACAATAGACTAGTGGTTACCAGAGGGTAGGGGAGAAGCAGGGAGGTAGATGGAGTGTAAGGGGTCAAATTCGTGGTGACAGAAATCTAACTATGGGCAGTGAACACACAATGCAATATATATATGCCTTACTGTTGAATTGTACACCTGAAACTTACTGGGTTTTGTTAACCAATGTCACCATAATAAAAATAAATTTAAAAAATAAATAAGCACAATCTGTTACAGATGGCCTTGAGATGCAGTTGCAGTAAATAGAGCATATAATACTGAAGGACAATGCAAATAAAGAGGCCTTGTGAATATGGGGATTCTAATGCCGCCCCTACAAGTTAGCTGGGGAAGTGATATTTCCCATCTTCCCAGGAAGGTCATCAGTTTTCTTCCATTCTTAATCTAAGCCTAAACTGCTAAAAAGTGGTCCGGAATGGAAAATATTTGTCTCTCCCATTAGAATGAAGTGCCATGAGGTGAGGAATTTTGTTTCTGTTCACTGTTATAGCCCCAATGCCAAGAAAAAACAGTGCCTGACAGTTTATAAATGAAAAAAAAAAGAAAGAAAGAAAAAAAAACTTTTGGCACCACAATTAATTGGGTTTTTACTGCTTTAGTGCATAGAGTGTGGCCAGAAAGCGAACACAGACATAGTAATCACCTTCTGTGATGATGATACAGAGTTGTGATTAGAAGCTTTATAATATCGACTTTTATTTCAAAGGATTCAGTTGTATTTTTTCAGAGCTTTTTTTTCCGGTGTTGCTATTCTGAGTAACCACCACAAATTATATATACTCATTGTTCAAGTAAGTTATTATTAGTGGGCAATAAATACCCCTCAAAGAACATTTTGGTTAAAGGATCATAAATGTCACCTTTGACCAAAAACAATCACTGAGCCTCTCTGTGTGAGTTAGTAGAACTGGCCTAGTTAGTAGCCAGCTAGCACTCACAAGAGTGCGGGGGAGACAGGAACTCATCATAAGGCCAAAAGTATCCTGGTTCCTTTCTAAAAAGTTCATCACTCTAAAGTTCTCCATTCAGCCAAGGATCTCCTTTAGGTTACAATTATAGAAAACTTTGTCTTGGTGTTTTAGAAGCCCATTAGATTAAATTGATTTGCAGTGTGAACACAGGGAAGCAAAAATTACCTTGATTTCATGTTGCACTTATAATCGAATTGCTTACCATGGCCTGTGAGCCCTGGCCCCTGCCCATGTTGGCTACTGCTTTTCCTTCTCACTGTGCTTCACTTAGTTTGCTCTGGCTTGCTTTCTGATCTTTGAATATTCTGTACTTGTCACCTCAGAGCCTTTGCACTTACATTCCCTCTGTGAAACGCTCTTGTGCTTTATCTTTACCTGGCTGTCTTCAGATCTCAGCTCAGCCAGCCCCTCTGAGAAAGGCCTTCCTTCACCATATTAAATTTGCTCCCCAACCTCTGCCATGTTCTATCACATAATTCTATTCATTTGTTTCAGGAATCATTTACTTCTTTGTGCTCTGTCTACCTCTGTAGACTATAAGTTCCATGTTATCTTTTTGTTCACCACAGTATTCCTAGTGCCTAGTACAGGGCCTGGCACATAGTAAGTGTTCAATGAGTATTTATTAAATGAAGTTTGAGCGAAAGGATTGACATAATCAATTGACATAATTAATCCCTTTGTAAAATGGGAAATTCATAAGTGACATGACAGTTCCTGAGATCACTGCAAATTGTGCTTTCCCTAGCCAGAGTGCCTTCAGAGCTTACAAAAAAAACATGGCAGTAGAATTCCACCATCTCCCAGTGTTCCTGGCCCAGTGTCCCACCTGCCACTCACCTGTAATTACTGTAGAGCTTCAATTTGCTTTAGCCGAACCAATAGTTCCCCACTCTGCTGCATGTTTATTAGATCAGTGCATCCACCTATGCAATCTTTACCGATAAAGACTCGAGGTACCTAAAAAAGCAAACCAGCCAGGGTGTTTAAGGAACTTAAATTATTAGGCTAGAGAGAATGACATGTTATCCTTCCTCTAAACATTTCTCATGATCTAAAGCTTTGCAAATCTACTTTGCAATCCCCTCACATATATGCTTTCAGGTCAGAACTTTATTCTAAGCATAAAATTATCCATTAAAGAATGTTTTTAAGCCAAGATGTTTTTCGAATTGAGTGTGCTGTACATGAGATTGTCTAACTTGTCAAAGTGATTTAAAAAGTTTGCTCTGATTTCAGTTGGCTGCAGCTAGAACACTGTGAGGGAATTATCCGCACTGGGACCACACCTGAGACTTTAAAGTGAGCCTCGGTGACCAGGAAGGAGTTTGTTTCTAAATGCAGCTGGAAAAATTTTGCATTAGGTCTCCGTCCCCGAGTTTTACATTCAATCATCTCTCTCTCTCCCGTAGGCTCTGTCCTCAGCTGGGAAAAGGGTGGTGGTATCTGAGTCTCCTTCTTTCATTTCTGGCCTGTCATCATAAGCTGTTTAAGTGCTGCCGCTCTGGGAGAAAGGCCATTCCTCCACTTTAGTTTCACACCTGCATGGGTGGGGCACCCAAGACAAGCCACAAGGACACAGTCCTTATACCTGCTAAATGCATTCAGTCCCAGTCACACTCAGGTTCCCGCCCTGCCGCTTGGTACAGGCACATTCCAGAAATCCAAAGTGCTTTTGGAATTCTGAAGGAGGAGGCCATTCTCTCACTGTGGCCCAGACAACGTCCAGGCCAAGGGTGTCACAGAAAAGCTGACTGGCAGTGAAGAAACAAGTACAATAGGTCACCTGAGTGGTTAGAAGCAAGCAGGTCCTCTTCCTGAGCACTAGAACATACCGCAAGGGTGGGAGAAGTGAAAGACAAGCAGCAGTAAGAATATTTTCAAAGCCTTTGGTTTTCCTTAGAAACCATGATAATTCAAGTGATTTTTTAAAAAACAGATGAGACAAAGGGCTGAATTATTTTGGGTAAGTTTTTACACTATTTGTATATAGAGGGTCTGGGTAGATGTGGGCTTTAAAAATCAAGGCCAATTATTAAAAAGGAAGTCCATCACCACACTGTTTTCTGTGCTCCTGAAGGGGGAAAGGGCCCTCATAACTGCGTTCTGGAGAGAAAGCCTGGTAATGCCTTCTTAAGTCACAGAAGGTGCTGCCTGCTCCCCCAGCACCACATGGCCGTGTGGGAACTCTGCAAATGGAACGTGCCATCAAGGCAGCATTGCTCTTATCAGGCTGAAGGAATAGCTGTAGAAAATCGAGATCAGAAACTTAAGTTTTCCCTTGGGTCCTAGCCATAAGTTTAGAGAAAATAAAGCTTCCCCCACAAATTGTTGGGGCCTTTTGGCTTCTATCTCCCTAGGGACACTTGGCTGTGGTCAGTTGTTAACAGTAAATAGAACAGAATCCTGATGTAGTTCTAATATAATAACACTGCAGAACTATTAAGGCATGTCTGATGAAATAAAAATCACCCGATCTTTAAATAAGGGCAGGATGTATTTATCCTTGAACTTTTATCTTTTCAAAAAGAATTGAGCAATTATCACCATTCCTACATCTTGCCCAGTCTCCACCTTTGACAAGGGTGTTGGCCAAGAGGGCCTGAGTTATTTGGAGACAATGCCTTGAGGGACAGGCATCCTCATCTCAGACTGTGGAAAGTGCACCAGAACCGCCAAAAGGCTTATAAAAACATAGATTTCTCCCACCGATCTCCAATTTCTGATACAGGATATCTGCGTTGGGGCCCAAGAATTTGCATTTTTGACAAGTTCCCAGCTGCTGTTGCTGCTACAGGGATCTTGTTTGCAAATGACAGGTAGACACTGAGCAGTTGTTCATTCCTCCCACGGTTACTGAAGCTTTGGAAACCAACAGCCTTACAGCAGCCCCCAGACGCCCCAGGCAGGCCCTGACACGTGACCAGGCTTTGTCGAGGGTGGAGTTCTGTGTACACTCTCTGGCAGAGAAGCTGATTTACCTGAAGACTGAAAGGCCCCTTCGCCCTTACACCTCGTCGTTAGTGCCTGTAGCAGCAAAACCACATTAAAGCCACCAGTTACAGGCACCCCCAGAGGGAACTGAATTATAGGCTGCATGCAACAGTGTGGGGAGCTGTGGTGACAAAACAGGAAACTTGATTCAGTTGAGAAAAGAAGAGGAAATGCACCTTCAGTGCCTGCCCCTCCTGGCCCCATCCCACTTTTCCTGGGAACTTGAGTCTTCACTGTCAAGAAGCGAAAGAGAGCTGCCACCACACGCAGTCTTGGTAATATGGGGCCCTTATGCTCCTGGAGTAGGTTTCTCCAGTCCCAGCCTCAGCAAGGTGGCATCGTCTGTGCTGTAAGGTTCCTCGGATGCAGCTACTCAAAGCTACTTCCCAACACTCCTCGCCACCTCCTTGGCTACGTCCCTGGTACAAGCCACCATCATTTTCTCAGAGTTAGAGCTGTAGATAGACTCCAGGTATCTCTCAGCTTCAACCCTCCCCTGTCCTTCCTATAGTTTCTTTTCCCCACAGCCACCAGCGTGATCCTTTCAAAACGAAGGCAGGCCATATCATTTCTCTGCTCGTCTCACATCACCAGCCACAGTCCTTACGATAGCTTGAACGGCCTTCCCAACCTACACCTCGTTATCTCCGGGACTTCGTCTCCTACTGGCCCCCTGGCTTACGGTGCTCCAGGCACGCAGGCCTCCTTAGCAGGCCACTTGTTATAGGACCTTTGCACTTGCTATTCCCACTGCCGGAAACACTCTTACCCCTAAATTTCTGAGTGTCTTGCTCCTTCACCTTCTTTAGAGATCTACTGAAATCGCTGAGGTCCCAATGGCTCCATTTAAAACTGTACCTTGCTGCCAGCTGCCTACCTCCCTCTCCTTAGTTTGTCTCCTTAGCACGTACCCCTTACCACCTTCCAGCACTCTGTTTCATTTAGGGTATTTACTAGAATGTAAGTTCCACAAAAGCGGGAGTTTTTTGTTTTGTTCGTGCAGGTGTTTTCAATGTCCAGAAAACTGCCTAGTATTTAGTAGGTGCTTTAAAATATTTGTCATATCCAGCAAACTATCCTCCAGAAGTGAAGGAGAGGTAAAGACGTCCTCACACAAAAATCGAGGGGAATTTCTTGCCAGTAGACCTGCCTTGCAAGAAATGTTCAAAGAAGATCTTTAGAGAGAAGGAAAATAATAGAGGTCAGAATCAAATCTACATGAAGGAGAGAAAGATTTTTAGAGAAGGAATTAAATAAAGGCACTGATTGGGAGTTTGTGGCTAAGCAAAACCAAGGCAGGTTTCTCCAGGCACGTGGCCTGAATCGAAGGCATGTTTCTGCGATCAGTCAACTCCTGCTGGGCCCCTAACTATATGCAGGGCACCACGGTCATTACAGGATAGGTACAAGATAGCAAGAACGTTTCCAAAGGACGACGGCTTTCAAGTTGTCGATCTTTTCAAGTATAACCCCATTACTCCTGGGCATCATGAAGCATACAATTTTAAAGGGTTTGTTCTTTCCCTTGGAGAAATGCATTTAGGACTTAAGAACCCGGGAAAATATTTTTAAAATTCAAAAATAAACTTAAAAGACCATTAGGAGAAAAATTGTTGCTTTGCAAAGAAATGGAAAAAACACCTGCTGAATGAATGCATAAAGAGGTTTATTGTTCCTGCTAGAGAATAGATGCTGCTCAGGTGAGAACCACGGCTCCCAAAACTTACTGCTCAAAACTTACTGCGCGTTGGAGATAATAAATATAGGAAATAAACTCTTTCATTTTTTTCCAGCTTCGCTGAGGAATAATTGACAAATAAATGTGCATATATTAAGGTAGAAAATATCATGGTTTGATATATGTAAACATTATAAAATAATTACCACAATCAAATTAATACATCTATCACCTCACATGGTTATCATTTTTATGCATGCCATGAGAACGTTTAAGATCTACTCTCTTCTGAAATTTCAAATATACAATTCAGTATTATCAACTACAATTACCATGCCGTACTTTAGATCCCCAGAGCTTACTCATCTTATAACTGAAAGTTTGTACCATTTGACCTCCTATTGAGGCCTGGTTCCCACCCCCAGCATGGTGATTGAATTGATATGGGGTATGACTTGGGCATCGGGATTGTTTAAAAAGGCCCTCAGCTGATTCTAACGTGCAGCCACATTTGGGAGCCGCAGGCAGAGAGGGTCCTTTCCCTCTCAGGGCCCAGGCAGCCTGGACAGCTGGTAGTCCAGCTAAGTAGCCAAAGTCCCTCTCACATTTGTGTCACCTGCCCCAGGTCCTCCCAGAGACTAGAGTCCTCAGCTCACAGGGTAACATGCTCAGACTCCCTTTGCATCAGAATGCTGATTTGTCACTGGAGAGGCAGGGAGAAACAGCCTGCTGTGCTTTACACTGAGAAACCACAGAAAACCCTGTAAGCCAAACTAAAACTGAACGAGGATGTGTGCTCTGCAGACCCTGTGTCCTAGACTGTGCATCCGGAGAGAGAACTGGGTGAGCTGGCGGAACACCATTCACCCCAGCCAGCCCCGGATCGGACACAGGCAGTCTGCGTGGCCTCACATCCCAAGAAGCCGTGGGTCCTAAGGATGTTTCAGAGAGAAGACAGCAGCTCTCAGAGGGTCCTTTGGCCTATTCATAGCAAAGGGGACTTAGAGCTTGCCTACTCTGGTCTGGTCTTGCAACCGAGGGGGTCCTTGAGGAGCACGGGGGGTGACTTGCCCAGGCTCACACGACGAACCACTGCGAGAGCCAGGCTGGAACTCTGGCCTCTGGACTTCCTGCAGTGACAGGCCTGGAAATACCCACAATTTAGAGCAAGGGGCATAATGAGCCATTAAATTTTTCCAGTGGGAAGAGTTAGATAAGAATGAGTAGAACTGGTGAGGGCTAAAGAGAGCCTCAAGAAAAGATGGAAGGATAGTGGATCCTACTCGGCCATGTAAAACATAAGAAAGAATGCACACGATTCCCATGTCGACAACAGAAACCTACAGATCACACTTGGCCCCTCCACCCCCAGCCCTGCAAGCTGAAAACTGTCACTTGGCAGCGGTGCTGAAAACAAAGACTCCAGAGAACTCCTTAATGACTCCGAACAGCTGCTGGGCCCATGGACCCCGATGTCCAGCACAATCAGCTGTGTGCCCTCCTAGGCTCTAAGAGGACCGTTGGCTGCAATTCCGCCGCCCATTCAAGGGAGCAGTGTCTTCTCTCAGGCACCCTCCCCCACCCTGCACAGCCCTCCCTGCGCCTTGAGCAACGGAGCCCGGAGCCCTAGCGGTGTCGTAGAGAAAGACACAGGCAGAGCCGTCCACAGCCCTGACAAGAAAAAGGAACGGGATAGCCTCTCCTCTCGACCTTTTAGGGCAAAACCCCAAACTCACCGTTCTGGCTCCTGTGAGCTGTTTCAAATAATCTTGAATCTTTTCAGTGTCATTGGTGGCTGTGATATCAACAAATTCCAAAACTCCTTGTTTGAAGGGAAATTGACTGAGGATCTCTTTGGTCTGTTGGCAGTAGGGGCAGGTGGGCTTGATGAACACCACCACTTTCCCAGGCTGGATTTTGCTGTTCACAAACTCCTGAGCCATGCTGACAAGCTGTTGCCTCTTGGGGAGGAATCCTCAATTGCAGGTATTGCTCAGGAGTAAAACGGAGGCCCAGCCAGCTGGCTCTCATTTAAAGGAACCTCCCTGGAGGAGGAGTTTGTCTGGTAATGTGCTCAGTTTTTAAAGGGACAGCCCCAGAGTCATTCCACTGTGGTGCAATTCACCAGCTGGTGATGCCAAGGAAGAGGCATACTTGCATTTAGTCATCAATACCTATGCCTAGCTTGTCATTGTTGTCCTTAGATCTTTCAGGAGTGCCTGCCCTTTGGCAGAAAGCGGGGTCAGATCGCCCTTTGGAGAAGCACAAAGCACACAGACCAGCCCCAGGGAGAGTTCTGAGCAAGCAGTGACCCTCTAGGGTAAAACCTTTACCCTGTCAGAGACACCTGTATAAAAATGTGCTGGCCAAAAAGAATCATTCAAGAAACAAATCTCTTTAGAAGAAGTGAAATTGCAATTGTGGCTTGGTATCTGTCTTGAAGTTGCTCCCAGGGCCTTTTGCTTAGCCTGCACAGGGGTTTTGTTGTTGCGATTGTTTTTAATGGATGTCATTCCCAACATTTAAAAATCTGGAGATTTCACAAAAGAATCTGGACTTGCGCTTCCCTGAATAGTCAGCCTGACAAGACAGCTTGTATTTCTTATGGCAGCAGCTGGTGCTGAAAGGCTGTTGTCCCCTGTGGGCAGGACAGAAGGTGGCTATGGTGTGCCAGAAAATCTTGACTCTCTTCCCTGGGGTCCCCACATTCCCTGGTAGGTGGAGTAAAGCTTCTGTTCTAGAACAGTTCAGACCCCCTCTGTATGTGAAAATTAAATAAAAAAGTCAAGGAAAAGCCATGAAAAGTGAATCATCCTTTTGCCCAGGAAGTGTTACACTGAAACTAGAGTACCTTCAGAGAGATGGGAACTGGACTTCTCCCTTGACTGTCATGTTGGTGAAATCCCAAACATAGTGTGATTTCTCAAGAAAAGAAAGTGACTCCCAGAAGCTGCTCTAACTATTACTAAAATTAAATGGCAAAGTGAGAAACACAGATTCTGAGTCTCGGAGAGAGAGCTAATAAATGAGATCTCTGTCAACAAAAAGATTGTGCCAGGGCCGGGAGGCCTGAGGCTCTTGTCCTGGTCAGGGCTTGAGACTTCTCTGTCCTTGGCTTCACTTCCCTCCTTAATGAGTTCACAAGGGAGGCTGTGTTGCCTCTCTTCTCCTTCCTTTAGCTCAGACCTCTGCAGTGGATCCCGCCCTGAGGCCTAGTGTCCCTTCAGGACGCTCAAAGCTGCCTCCTTCCACTCACCCAACCCATGGGTCACTGGGCCGTTCCCTCAGAGCCCTTCTCTCTTCTTGGTGTCTGGGGTTCACCTCTCCTCTGTTAGCTCTTTTCCCTCAGCATATGATTCTGTGCACATCTCTTCCTTGTTAAAAACCACCACCACCACCACTACCACCACCACCACCACCTCCTCCTATCCCCTTTGGCCCTGCTTTCCAGCCTCTGCCCTTTCCTTCACAGATAAGTGTTGTGAAACTGGCTGTTTATGTTTGCTTTCTGTACTTACTCACTTTAGTGCAATCTGACTTCCTTCTCCACCCTTCTGCTAAAAGTCCTTTGGCCAACACCACTCCTGACCCCGTGCACTGTAAAATCACCTTGTCGGGAGGTGTCCTGACTCAGACTAAGAAGTGTGGGTGTGGAGTGAAACTTTCAAAAGTCTGTTTGCCTAGAGTCCGCTGGGGGTTTGGGTACCTGAGGCAGAGGCTGGGGTACAAAGGGACTCCATCACCTGCCCTACAGCTCAGCTCCAGGGAGTAGAGTCTGAAGCCTTAGGACAGATGTCCACAGAACACAGCTGAACAAGGCATTTTCTTGAGGAACTGTGAGATATGGAACACAAACAGATGACAAAGAGGGGGGTGCCCATTTCATTTCTCAGAAAATGCTGTGGCTTCAGCTCAGTGGAGAATTCAGCGCATGGAATATTCTGCTGCATTGACATCTTGAAGGTTTGTAGCCTTGGCATGTCAGGAGATGGAAGCCATGGTCCTGAGGGACATCTCGCGGTGTGGGGGGAGGGGCGGCCATGGAGGGTCCAAGGGGGCCCTGTCCTCAGGTACCACAGACTATCAAGAAGGGGTGTGTGTGGTGTGTGGAAGAGCCCATAAGACACCCCCAAAGCAGTTCAGGCATACTGAGAAATGAGGACTTTTTTTTAAGTGAATGGAGGTCCTGCTGTGCACATGGTTGACAATGAGTTAGTGTAGAACACGGGCTATTACTGTTAATATGATCTCGTTTATACCCACAGGTTGATGAGGGCTGGGAAAATTTGGCCACAAATGAACATTTTCAGGCTTTTTCTTTATTTGCACACTTTGCCAGACTTGACCTTGTAGCTCACATCCCCCTTGCCCCCCAAGCTGTCTTCTTTCTCCAACATTCATTTTGCAATGTAATCTTTTTCATTCTTCCTGTATCGCTGGGTATTCTGTCTCAGCTTCTTTCTCAGGATTTTGCCTTCCCGTGGTATATCCTGGGGCTTGATCCTCTTCTCACTATGTACACACCCTCCCTGAAAGATTTTATCTGCACAGCTGGTTTTGATTAGAGGGGTTTGTTTTTCTTGGCTGTCAGGAAGTGGGAGGTGGGAAGTCCAGCTGTCACCTATTTGTTGATAAGCATCATATTTATTTTTCTTGTCTAGACTTCTCTCCTAAGCCTCAGGAGTGAATAGTAGCCCACTGCCTACTGAGAAGACCCACCTGGGGGTTACTTGGGCCTCCCAGCCTCCGTGTGGCCAAAACTGAAGCCACCCTTTTCTCTTTTCCATACCTGCTCATCCTCCGGCCAGTACTGTCCTCTATGCAGTCTAGTGGGGGTTGGGGGTGGGGCGGGGTGCATACAAAAGCAGTGGACACATGGCATGAAATGGTCTAGGTAGTATAATAGAAGTATGTTTGGGCACCAGGATAACCAAAAGAGAGCAGCCATTCCACCTGGAGGGTAGGGAATGGTTGACAAAGGTGAACTAGGCCGAATCCCGAGAGAAGAGATTTATTTTGTCAGTCTACAAGGCAGGGAAGGGCACTGCAGGCAGATGCTGGGTGTCCTTTGGCAAGCTACAGAGTGAGGACTTTATGCATAGGCAGTGAGGAGCCATAATAGGTATGAATTAAGCGTGAGTAGATTGCAATTAAATATTTGATGAATTAAGGACTTTGTCATATCTCCCAAGTAATGCAATGAATGCTAAATGCAATCTGACTATAGAAGGGCTCTAAGGAGTGATAGGGATGCTTTGGGGCATGCAAAACTTTCAGGGTCCCTCAAATTTCACCCTGGGACCAGTCCTGACTTCCACAAGTCTGTAAGTGGTGCAAAGGGGCAGCTGTGTAGGTGCTGGCCCACCGTTGTTCTGTGCTGCCCTCGAGGCTCCCTAGACTGGATCATGGCTGCCTTGGCCCTTTTGATATGGCACTGTAGGCGTGCAGGTGAGTGAGCCATGTTGCCAGCAGCCCTTTCCAACTTCAGACACATGAAGATTCTAGTTTGTAGCTGTGCCCATTTTCAGAGTCTGATCCTGTTTGATGTTCTCTCTCTCTCTGGACCTCTCTAGATTCGACCACAGAGGACCATAACTATAGATACTACCTCCAGATTTGACCACGGAGGACTTCTGACTGTGACTAGCCGTAATCCTTCTGTTCGGACTGTTTCCTCATCTTCCATCTCTATGCAGAGCTGCTTAGTGCTGAACTCAGAGATAATGACAACTGCCATTTATGACGTACCTACTGTGTGCCGGGCTCGGTGCTAGAAGCTTCATATACTTTACCTCAAATCCTCACAGCAACTTCGAAAGGCAGATACTTTAGATTCCAAACTGACTAGAGGACTAAGGAGAGCATCTCTGGCTTGGAGGACCTGGAGTTCAGCCAAGGTTATGAGTCTAGGCTGCTTTCCAACAGGTTCCACCATATATTTGGAAGGTCTCTCTTGTTGCCATCTTTTGTAAGATGTTTAGGAGTGGCATATCACCTACTAATACTGGTGACCTGAAAGTCCCTGGATCTCAGTGAGGTTTCTTGCTGTCATTTAAGTTCGAGACTCTATCATTGACCTTTCTAGGTGTTTCACAACACAAAAATCTCTTACTCTTGCTGTTGGCTTCATGGGAGAGAAATAACCCCTATTCCTCCTCTCCTTAAGCTAATCATATCAGACAAACTAAACTAAGCCATTGATTTAGTGTGAGTTTATTAGGAACCTCTTTATTAGGAATCTCAAACAGAACTATGTATCTCTGTCTTCGCAGCCCCTGATGCCAAAGGAGATCTCACGGGGTATCATACCCATCTCCTTTGCGATGGATATGGTTGGGGATAGATGGAAGGTGAAGGATTCCCCTGGGGCTGTGATTGGGTTCCCTCTAAGGGGTTCTAGGGGGCTCTGAGGGACAGCACATGGATACACATTTCAGGGCATCATCTGAACAGCAGAATATAATACCCCCATTTTTGTAACCCCAGCCTTTAACCAAGTTTATCAATTCAAATATTTTAGGTGGAAAGTAACAGAATACTCAATTAAAATTGGTTTTGATTAGAAGGTTTTGTTTTTCTTCGCTATCAGGAAGTCAGAGGTGAGAAGTTGGCTCAGAGACTCAGTGACCCAGGGCCCTGGGTAAGCTTCACTGAGATCCTCCTGGTTGTCCCCTCATGAGTGCAGGTTGGCTGCAGCTGGTCTGAGCACCTGCCTTCACGCAACTATGGTCAAAGGTAGGAGGCAGAGGCTGGCACAGGTAGGATGTTCCTCCTCCATGCCTTTTGACTGGCAGACTTCCCTTAAATTTCCTGAGCTGGAACTGGTTCACATGCACACTCCAAGGTCAGGGGCTCCTTCCCTAAGCTTAATGCCTCAAGTCTCTGGGCCAGCAAGAAGAGATGGCACACTTGGCTATGATTGGAGCGCTTACACATTATGACACATCATAATCCCCCAAAGTTCAGAGTTTACCTTAGGGTTCCCTCTTGGTGGTGTACATTCTATGGGCTTAAACAAGTATATGATGACAAGAATCGCCATACAGAGTAGCTGCCCTAAAAATCCTGTCTGCTCTGCTTATTTATTTCAGGTAAAGGCTTTTATCTTTCCATTGTATACGTTCTTCAGTGAATTTTTACCATATGCATGTATTATGTTTAGTTTTTTACTTATTTAAAGTCATAATTGGGCAGTGAGAAAATAGAGAAAACCAGTGCAGAGTAGTCTTTAAAGAACTTTGGCGGGAGAAGGGGAAGTGATATAGTGATAACTTATGGAAATAGCAGGGCTGGGAAAAAGTATCTTTAGCATAAGGGAGTTTGAGCAGGGTTGTTGTTGTTGTTTGTTTGCTCACTTTTGTTTTTGTGAAGGCAGCAACCAACTGAGGGAGGGAACTATAAATGGGAGTGAAAGAGGATGCCTGTTGGAGCAGGGCGCAGACACAGCTGAGGGCAGGAAACAGAAGGCCGGGCAGTGGGGCTCGGAGAGAAGGAGGGGAACATCTTCAGTGGAACTGCTGGGGTGCAGGGCACGAATGGGGAGGGGCTGCCAGGGCTGAGGATGGACAAACAGGGTGGCTACAACGAGACAAGAGACCAAGAGACAGGGGACCTCTTGACTCTGACATGTGGCTGGAACAGCCCAACATGGGCTCCAGACTGGAGAAGAGGCAGGTGAAGCCAGGAGAAGATGATGCAAGAGTAGAATGGAGAGTGGTTCCTGTCAAAATAAAGGCGAAAAACTGGTTCAGTGGCAGGGGTTTAAAAAACGTAATAAAAAAGAAGTTATGCTCAGCAACAGGAAATTCAGGCTCATAAGCAAACACTTGGTGGATGCGTGGCTGGTGTCAGAAATGCTGAAACAGAAGTTTTGTTTTTTAAAGCAATTTCACGCCCTTCTTGGGAAAGATGACTTGGTTAAAATGACTCTGCAGCTAAACGAGGACTCTGTGACCAGGGAGGCAGAACTGGAAGAAAGTAAACCACCTGGGGCCAATTGGTTACAATGCATCAACATTAAATTAATATTTTCAAATTATCAGGTATATGGCACCTGCCTTACACAGAAGTGGAAGCTACTACATTTGTGCTCAACTGGTTGTGGAAAAGTTCCTTCCCCATGAGCTGAGAAGCTCAGAGGAAATGAATCACTCGGGGACAGAAAGACAGCTTTTCCTACCCAGAGACAATCGCTGGGCACATGTGTATGGAGCTGCCATTTGGAATGACTTGTCCAAAATGCTTGCGATAAAACTGAAAGGAGCCAAAACTGGGAAATAAAGATCTGAGCTGAACAACGTAACCTTCGAGCGAAGTAACGAATTCAGAGGGAGCACCAGGCTCTGAGTTCTTCCTCGCCCGGAATCTTCCCGCCACGGTTTCTGTCAAGCACCTTTCCTCACACAACTCCTCTTAAGTCTTATGCCTCTCCACAGAATACGAGGTGTCGTTAAGGATGCAAAGTGTACTTGTAACAAAAATGTCCTCTGGTGGGCTTCTGGTTAATAAGTTTTGGCACATCCAAATACTGGAAAAGGATGTAGTTAATAACGAAGGAGATGAGAACGTGCTGTGTTTTCTAGGATCTAAAAATCAAAGTGTAGAATTGTGTGCAGAACAGTCTCTTTTGTACGAATACAGAAATGTAGGGTATGAGAGCATTACATGTATGTGTATTTTCTATCTATCTATATCTAGCATCTATCTTGAATATCTATATATTCTAACATGAAAGATTTTCAAGTGAACGATGTATTAATTTTTAAAAGTTACAAAATAATATTTATATTTTAAAAATGAGAAATAAAGCAACGATACGTGTGCATGGATCCACGTACTGCGTATGACGTAAATGCTCAGAAAGGGGGCTGGCAGGTTACATAGCAAATTATGGGCAGTGGGGTCTCTGAGGAGGAGAGTGGCCGAGGAGTGGCTGTTTTTAGCTTTGCTCCATAAACTTTTATATTATTTGAAAGTTATACAATAAGGATATACTCATGTATAACTTAAGAAAAAAAGAAAAAACAAGAAAGACCAAAAACGAAAGCTATGGCAATCACCAACTTTTGATGCCGTCCTGGGAAATTAGAGAACCAGAAAGGCAATAAGGGACACATGAGGTGACACATCCCGGGTTTGCTGATCATGACCACATGAGACAACCGGCAGAGCACCCCAACGGGGAGGGAACGGAAAGTTTGTAGCCATGCCAGCCGGTTCTGCAGATGTGGGGACGCCCAGAGAACTGTGAGGAGGCTGAGCCTGCGAGTTCCTGTCGAAATGCCGTGAGCCCTCAGCAGCCCCGTGGCAGCGGGGGAGGGAGCCATCTATGGCCTCACCGAGGTCGCCGAGGAGTGGTCTCTCTGCAGTTTTCAGGAGAATGTGGACTTTTAGAGCTTCTCTTTTGGACTCTGAATTACTAAAAAAATCAAACTATTTCTGGAGAAGGCCGATCGTCACCCTGTCTGGGTGCAGGAGCCCAAGCGCCGTGGCCTTGAGGTGAGCACCGACAGGTAGGGACAGGCGGCAGCTCACGTCGGGTTGCATACGAGGGAAACAATTGATGATCAGAAACTGAGGGTATTTCCTGAGGATGACACTGTCATCCCAAAGGAAGAGACATCTGAATCTTGGGTTAGGGGGCCAACCTGGGGACCAGGCCGGTGCCTTCACAGTAGGGCTGACAGGGCCATCTTGAGTGACAGCTCCGTAGTCCCACCCAGGCTGACTGACTGTGAGCCCTTCCTGAGGCTTCACCGCCCCTGGAGGAACCAGTTCCGTTGTCTCAGTAGCAAGAAAGCAGATGTTGAAAAAGCAGCAAGTGAAACCGGTGAAGGGAGGGAAGACAGATGAAGTGCTTATCTATTGCCATGGCTGAAGGGGGTGCAACGGTGAGGTGGGGTGGGGGTCCAAGCCCTGCCAGCGAGGGAGAGGGGGTGGCCCGCACAGCTGTAGAAACCCTGGACCACCAATTTGCAGCTTTCCCAAAGCCGGCCTTGGCATTTCACCCCTGTCTTGCTCTCCCACATCCCTGGCTACCAAGGCAAAGGGGGCTCAGCATTCCTCTCTGTGATGCCTAAGGATGGGTCCCTGGCCGGCGGCGGGGGAGCTTCCTTCCAACATTCAGGACAGCACCAGGGGTCACAGGAGGAGGACGGGCCCTGACATGAGAAGGAAACATCAGCATCTGTGTGGCACGGACACTGTGTGGAAAACTCGGAGAGCACACAGAGGGTGTTTATCTGAGGACGTGCTATGGGGAGATGGAGGTCGGGGCTGCGAAACCATCTCATAGCATTGGCGAAATTCAAAGCCTTAGGCCGACACACGTTCAACTTCCATTCTGTCTGTACGTGAGACTCACCTGGGGATCTTTAAAAATACCTGCCTGGGCCCCACCCCGCCCCACCAAATCAGAACCCACTAGGTTCACATTCCTGCCAAAGACCTTCCATCCTCAGAAGAAGACCCACCCAAAGATGTTCTCTCCATCCTTTGTGCTCAGACTCACCTGCCAAACCTCGCGACCTTACCAACCCTGGGAAGTGCCGTTTTCCTGTGAAAGTTACCCTCCTGTGATATTACATCCACAAAACTGGGTCTCAAGTGCCCTGGCTAAGCAGGGCCCTTGCCTCCCTGTGGAAGTCTTCCTATTTATTTATGGAACATACTTCCCCTTATAAAGCACAAAGATTTATTCAGGGGAGGGTAGAATAGAGTAGTGAGCTGATAAATCCCATGTGGAGTTTTTTTGTGATGCAGAAAACACCCCCTTTACAGAAGACTGACAGGCCTTGGTGTTCTGAGATTGGATGCCCTCATCCAGGATGGGGAAGGGGCCGATGTTAGCTCTTTTGCATTTTAGAAGTGAAATATTCATTTTGAAATGTAAGGAGGAGCCGGACAGAGGAGGGGATGGGAAGTGGGCTTCAAAGAGAAGATGGCAATGGCCTGGCTCCAATGATAGAGAGAGGGTAGCAGGCCTTGAGTGGTGGGAACCAGTGTGCCCCTTGCCATCTAGTACCCCGAGCTGTGACACACCTGGGGTGAGCCTGAGTCTCAGGACCTGGGAGCCAAGGGAGAGGGCCCCGGGCCTGGCCTGGCAGCAATGGAGACTGTCAGAGGAGAGAGCCAGTGGCACCAGGGGTCTGGGCCATGGGCAAGGAGAAGGGATGGCTATGCAAGGCACCCAGGTTCCTGCCCACTGGGCCTAAATTCTGGAAACTAGAATGCTAGAGTTTCTGATGCCCCCAAAGGAGGAACTGGGACAGGGTGCCTGGGGACTAAGCCAGATTCCTTTTTCTCCAGAGAAACTAAGAAATGTGGCAATTCTCATGGTCTCAGGTAGTGGAGTGATTCCCACCACGCGCAGAATGTTTTTAGTAAATCGCTGGGGAAGGGAGTTTCCATCCAGTGGCTTTAAAGGAGGGGGCATAATTGAAGTTTGGGTGTGGAGAAAGGAGAAAACAAACAACAGAGCTGAAGGTGTGATGGGAGAAGACCAGCAAGGAGCTGCAGTAGCAGGTGTGTAAAAAGGGATTTGGGGACCAGAAATCTTGGCGGCTTTCTGTGGGCGTAAAGCCCTCCTCCCCCTCCTCTAAGACATCCTGGGTGAAGCTGAAACTTGTTACTAATGCTTTTGTGAGAGTGGCTTTTCTCCTTAGAAAATGTTTTAAAGTAACTCTGGTTTGTTGTTACAAAAGACGATACACTAAAGAGATGTGCTTCCTCTCACTCCTGACCCTGAGCCTCCAGTTCCTGTACACACATGTGACCACGATTACCCGGTTCTTTCTGGAGATGGTTGTTTATATATTTTTTCCCTAAATCTGCCCAGGGTCCTGCCCTTGCCTTCATCATGTAACAACTAACCTAGAATATATGTAGCTCCGGCTCATCTTTATTAATGCTATTAGTATTCCGATGATACTTGTAACCATTTCTCTTGTTGGAGTTTGGGTTGTTTCAGTGGAGCCGAACTGCTGCCTTATGGTGTGAGCGTTGCTTCCGGCTGGAGCCACCGTGTTGCAGAGATGGCCGGAGGGGACTCAGGAGCTTGCAGTCAGAGGACTGAGAAAGATTAAATCACACAGAATTGTCAACGCTGGGGTACTTTGGGGCTTCCCAGCTTGGGAGCTGGGGATTTGAGGCGATCCTACACATCTCAGGGACTGATGATTCAGTTTCTCCCTCCTCAGAATCCCAGAAATACCTGACTACCCGCCCTCCCTGCCCCCCCCCCCCGCAACCAATATGCTTGCAGTGGGGCCTCCTGGAGAAAAACTCGCTTTAATGTTTCCCACTGACCCCTCCATAAAATTTGATTGAATCGAAGGTTCCTTAATTTTTGTGAACAAAAATATAGCATCTCTTTCATTGTTTTTGTTGTTGTTTGTTTGTTTGCTTGTTTGTTTTTGGTCTCTGAATCTCCCAGTGGAGAATGCAGCCCTTGCAAACACCTTTCAATAATTTCTAAGATTCAATAGGGGGTGTTTCGCATGAACTCAATAAATCTTTTCAGCAGCTGCATGATTTCTCTGATATTTTTTACCTCTTCCTGACCGACCCCATCTATTTTGGGTCCTGCTACTGTTTTGCTGAACAGCGTTCCTCACTTTTAGCGTCGCCCAAAGGCTGTGAGCTGTGTTCACTTTTCCACAGGAGGAGCTCAGGACTTGGTTTTTAGCCATGTCATCATGCTTTTCTTCTAACCCAGGCAAGAGCAGAAATGCTCAGGTTTGGGCGTTGGCTTCTTCCAGGCCTGGGCAATGTTCAAAGATAACGAAATCAAGTGCTTCATTTCCTCATGACCTCATGAAAAGCCAGTGGAGATTCCTTTGGGAGAAATAAATGGGTGGCTGTTGTATAGACATCTGCTGAGTTTCCTAATAGCTGAATCTGCAATGAGCAGTAGGGCGATGTCACCGAATAGCTCCTGATGGATTTCACCGTCTCATGCTGACACAACAACACACCTGGATGTTGTTCCTTCCCTTTGATAATTCCATCCCCGATACGAGAGAAAATTGGGTAGGAGGGAAGGAGAAAGAGAATTATGCAGTTTTCATTTTTGTTTCTTCCTTACCTAGCGGAGTTCTGTGGTAAGTTAGCAGAAACACTAGGACCTCTTTCAGTCGTTCTCAGCCGTGGCGTGGGCAGGGTGCCCTCAGGAAGCCCTGCAGGACGCCTGGGTCTATGCAGGACCCATGTTCTGCTGGTATTTGCCACTATGCTGTAAGGACCAGCAGCGTTCCGATTGGTTGGGCCCATGTCATCTGAGGTGTTGAATGTTCTAAATATGTTTGGGTTTATTCTGAAAATCATATTAAATATTACACACAAATTTTATGGATGGACAATAAAAGGAGTTCTTTTGTAATTCAAACTACAGTAAGTGAAGCTCAGCAAAATCTACCGTTGGTGAGATAGAGAAACACAAAAGGCAGAGTGGGAGAGAAGAAACCACTGGGATCTCACCAGAGTTTGGCACCATGGTAGGAAGATGTTTGCACTTACCAGAAGGGTGCACGGATAAAATAAGGGTGAGAAACACCCAACTACAGAAAATAGAAGAGGTGATTCTGGTTAAGTGGGGGTAACATGTGAAAAAAAAAAAACACCCTATCCTAACCGTTTCTGTATATGTTGGTTGAAGAGGGTGTGTTGTCAGACGTTTAGATTGAAATCACTCAGCCTGTGGTCATCAGCGGTACCGATGTCCTTCTTGCATTTGGGGGCTCCTGAGCTCTCTGATACACCCTGGCTGGTTCTTGTCATTCCACAGCTTCGGGCGTCCGTGCTGGGAAGCGCTTCCTGAAGCAGAGGTCTTTGGAGGCTGGTGTGTCGGGGTCAGCAGCCCTGGTTCCAGTCCCCTGCTTGCCACTGACTGACCTGCATTCAGGCAAGTGACTTCATCTCTCCAGCCTCCAGTTTCCGCTTGGGTGGGTGGTATACATTGGATGGTATTGGATCCTCCCTCAGAGGACAGGTGAAGATTGCATGAGGTAATACCCTGAGGTATTTCCCGTAGGGCCTGGCCCGGATTGAGTGCTCAGTAAATGGTAGCTGGCATTGCTAAGACACAAGGCGAGAGGGATTCTGGGAGTTTTACTTCATGCGCAAGAGGAACAGAAACGTCATGAGGTTCAGAGATTCCCTAAGGTTAGGAAACTGTAAAGGGTGATGACTGGAAATAATGACCACAAGAAAACTGTAAGGTTTCTGAATCTTAAAGTCTTCCCAGTCCTCAGTGTATCTCCATTTCTAATGAAAAAGAAAACCTTGTTCCTTATTTTTTAAGAATATCAAATGTAGCTGGAAAGACATGTCCAAGGCTTAGCCAAATTTATGAAAAGAAAAACTCCCAGGGAACAGAGTAGGCAGAAAAACAAAATGGTACTCTGGGGCCTGCAGGAAGAAAAAGTAGCTGACAGCCAACCAATGGTCAAAGTACAGCCTGGGGCCTTGGCCGGCCCAAAGCCTGCTGTACTTCCTGACACACTGGCTCCTGGAAGCCAGTTTACCCAACTGCACTCCCCACATGTGCTCTGTCCAAGTTTGTGGCTTACTGCAAATAAATATCTGTTTAAGGAACACATCATTGAATGGGCAGGCTAGCTTAGCTAATCACTTGTTACTTAACCGCTCTCTAGCCCACTAAAGGCCTCAGGTGTGTGTTATCTGATCAGCGCAGAGTACAGCATTGCTGGGCAAGATGAAGCGAGTCCACAGCTGTGGTTTTCCCCTACTGAACAACCCTCTTCCAGCAATGGAACCTGTCTTTTCCTTTTTGGGAAACATTCCTACTCTACTCAGCCCTTGGTTTGAGTTCCATCTTTTAAGGTTCAGTTCTAGAAGAATGTGACCTCTGGCAAATTCTCAATTCCCAGGGGCGTCATGTGACACAGGCTGACCAGTTGGGATCAGACCAGTATGTTGAAGGAGAAGCATATGAATCCAATTCAATGAGATGCTACTCCCAGTACCTGGAGCTATTGGGACACAGGTGTTCTCTGCCTGGAGGGCTTTAAGCTTGTATGCCTGCAACTGTTAGAGTTTTGCTATCCCTTTGGGAGAGCCTGGGGCGGGGATGAAGTCCATCAGAATTAAGTTGAGGCAAGTGAGAGAGAGAGGCCCAATGACATTTGAGCGCCTGCCTCTGGTTTCGTGTGATCCACCCCCGCGTTTTTCCATTGCCTGGGCTGGTAAATTCTCTTTTTTGCTTAAGTTGGTTTGAGATGGGCTTCTTTCACAGAAATACAGCAAGAAACTGAGGGGACACCTGTTTTCTTTTCACTAGTCAAGTCGAAAAGCAGCAGGGGCCTTTTCCTTGTGACCCGGTTATAGATTTCCCACCACTTTTTAAGAGTTAATCTCTTCATGCTGATCCTTGGTTTTCCTAACTCAAGTCTTAGCTCAACCTCTTGAAGCTAGTCTGAAAATTAATTCCACATTTTGTAAAATAAGGAGGAAACAGAAGTTGGTAAGTAAGTAAATATTTTACAATAAGATAAGATTTGGGGCCAATGTCTACCAGAGTACCCACTGCCAAGCCTGTTACATCACCCCAGGAGGGAGTGCTACCTTTTTCTTAATTGTATTGGAGGCATTTTGACAAAGGGTAGAATATAACTTTAAGATAGTAAGCAAAAAGAGAAGAGAAAAAAGTCATTTATACAATGGAAATAAGTTTCACTTGTCAAGTTCTGTGGGTATGGGTGTGTGTTGCATCTGAGGCTCCATGTCTCTGTCTCTGGTAAGAGAAAATGTATCTCTTAATAGAAACTGCCTTTATGTTCACATGGTTTGACATGCTGTTCTCACCTGTGAGTCAGTTGAGATGCGGCTCTTTCTTATTTTCATGTAGACATCCTGTTCTCCCTTCTTTAGCATATTCAAAAATTTTGAAAAAATCCCCAGCGTGCTTCAATGCTTGCATCTGTAAATGAGCACTTTAGACTAGACCAGTGGTTTCAGCTGAAAACAAAACAACCACAACCACAACAAAAAACAGCAGAATTCTTTTTTTCAAACATAGCTTGTGCAGAAACCCACCAAGGTGGAGCTATTTGGGCTGAGGTAGGGGTGGTGGGCTGGGACTCCACCCTGCTCAATCTCCAGGTGGCTCCTGAGGGAGCTCCCAAACCCCTGGACTCCGAGGGACCATTTCAAACACTCTGTTCAGATGTTTGCCAAGGCCCTTTCCAGCTCCAGACGTTAACAGTTCTGTCACTCTAAGTGCCACCTCTCTCACGAAACTTTTCTAGTCCCCCAGCCTATATGGATCACTTCTTTTTATGTGCACTGTAACATTTGCTAGCGTATCACACACCCCAGCCATGTTTGTAAAGTGACCTAGATACGGAGGTTTGTCTTTTTTTGAAGCTGGCACATTCATGTGCTTCTTTTGGGAAGTGGCTCAAAACTCACTTGGGAAACTGAATGTAACTGAAAAAAACTCCAGGAAATGGGGAGAGAAGCTTTGTTCACAGACTGGGGAAATCTGGATCACTGCCTCCTGCAGCAAGTTGCCTATGCTGACAAAAGCTGAGCTGCTAGTCCGGAGTATGTACCAGAGAAGAGCAGGGTGCCCACCCACCTATGACCCCCACATTGACCCTCCACCCAGACCTTTACCTAATGTGGATGTTGGCCAGGCCACGGTAATTGGAAGGCCATGGAAGATATCAGTGTGAACTGGGTCGTGGCCTCACCTTTCAGCAGTACTGGGCCATTCCCTGGCGTGGGAGACTAAATTTCTACTGAAGGCATCACCAGGAGGAAAAGACTGGACTTGTCTCTGGTACCCCACCTGCCTTAGTCATTTCCTTTCCACTGTGGGTAAGTTCAGGTTTCCTGAATAGAGTACTTTACCATTGTCATCCTCACTCTAGGGTTCTGTGTAAACTTTAGTGGTTTTAGAAACGTACAGCACATGGTGTGATTTTATTCAAGGCCGGATTTGTCCACTGTGGCCTAACCTAGGGAGGTGTGCCACAGATTCCTGAGGCTCAGGTAGAGACATTGTGGGTGGAGCACCACCTAGTGGCAGCAAAGAATAATGCATATTATTAATGACGGATCTTTTCAAGGGGCGGATAAATAGCACCCAGGGATCTTTGATTTCCAAAAACAGTTCCATTGAAAATATGCTTTAAAGCAAAATTATACTGAATATAATTTTTAGCCTTTTCTTAATGATTCCAAAGACATGTCAGTGTCATCATAATGAACAATAGTTATAGAGTGTTGTAAATGTAGGAGATTGGGGGAAAAAAATCTATAAGAAACTTTCATCCCATTTAAGTTTCTATTTTTAAAAATTTGGTACACCAAGAAATAAGATACTGTGTAACCATTAAAAGGAAAGAGGCTTATGTATGATATGAACTGGCTAAAAGAAAAAAGATATAGAACAGTATCAATAGAATGTTATAATTTATGTGAGAAACACATTAGAAAAAATATATATGTGCCACCTCTTTTATGAAATATATATTATACAATGTTTCATAAAACATTATATATCTCTATCTCTATATAGTGTTTTACAATATATCACTACATTCTTGTTTTGTTACCTTGGAAAGATACCTAATAAACTGAAAAGGCCATTAACCTTAGGGAAAAGTATAACCAGGGTGGGTGGTTTGTTGCTAATTTTAATGGCCTTAGGCCGAACCAAGAGCCTAGGGAAAAGAATGGAAAAAAAAAAAAAATGACCATATACATACATACATGAATACATACATATGTAATTTGCTTCCTTGTTTTTATTTTGATTTTTTTAGATTTTGATAAGTAATGTGTTATCCATTCAAACAAAGAAATTTTAGTACAAAGTCCTCAATAGTACTTATCAGCAAATTGTAGGCACTATTATTATTATTGGTAGTAGTGGCAGTCACAATAGTCATAATATTGTCATTTTGTTCTTCCTTCCAGAAAAGCTGAGTGCAGAAAGTACCCTAACCCCATCCCAAGCCAACACTTTAAAAACTCTGACTTTTTCCTTTCAGTGAACTTAATGAATTTCTTCACTCGCTGATGCATCTTTATCTGGCAAGTCAATAGACTTAGCTTTTTATTTGTATCTATCAATTAATCGATTGATTGATCTACCCATCCACTCACCCACCCATCCATCCATCCATCATCATCCATCTCTCTTATTATTTATTAATGCTGGTTGTCTTTATTGACACACAAATAATGAATAATGTTAAGTACTGGTATGAGATAGCTGTTCTTATTCACTCACTGGTATCCTGTGCATATCATAAAAACAACATGACTGAAATATTTAAATTTGTCTCATAAAAGTATACGTGAATGATAATACATAGACTTCAGGTGATACACTGTTTCTAACCCAAGTTTTTAAGTGATGGTGTAGTACTTGGGATGCAGAGAAATGGCTGGGAAGATTTTAAGCCCCTTCAGTGGGAGAGAGGCTGATATATTCAGGTCTAAGTTCAGGGTCAGACACTTTGAAGTTTGGAAAACCATTCAGATTCTGATTTATAGACTTTTGAAAATGATAACTCTTTAAGGAAACAGGGTTAAATAGTGGTTTGTTGGTATATGAGTGTCTGCAAGACTTGTTTTAAAAGCTCAGCGTGTGCACACACATTGACACGTACACACATTTGGCCTTACACTGTAAACTCCATCATAGCACCCAAGGCGGGCCCTGGTTACCAAGGAAATATGTCTCTGTTTCTCAGAGCAAAACGATACTGAGGACACTTCTCAGTAAGTGATGCAGAACAAGGCCCTTTTGTTTCCTAGACCTGCTGTTCTGTGTAACCTGAAGCTCTTGGCCCTGTCCCTGCCCACCTGGTCAATCACAGCAACAGCCGCCAGTCCAGGCTGTGCTGGGTAAAGTTCGGCCTGTAGTCAACATCCACACTCCCTCCTTAGCCATCTGGGCAAATGTGTTTGAACTGACCAATGAAGACATGTTTTGGACGGGTTCGCATTAGACACCACGTGCTGCAGAAACAAACACAGAAACGGATGAGGTCAGTGAGCTCAGGGCTCTAGATGCCACTGCCCGGTGGTCAGATCATCTGCTCCTGCGGGTCAGGCGAAAAACCAGTAGGGACTGCATGACAAGGATGATAGCAGGTCACTCAGAGCCAACAGGCCAGACCATCACAAGCTGCGAGCCAGCTCTGCTTCCCATGTGAGTTATTCCTTTGATAAATGTGCTTTTAGTTGAAATTAACTACTTACTTGGAATTTCTATGTCTTGCCAATTGTTCAACTGGCATATGGCTGCACCTCCCTTCCCCAGACCAACACTGAAGAAACTATGGAATCAAGAAGTAAGCACAGATCCTTCAAATTAGCAACAGACCACCCACCCTGGTTATACTTTTCCCTAAGGTTCATGGCTCGAACTCTCATATTACTGTTAAGAAAGTTTTCAAATGGTCTTTCCCCCTTAAACTTTCTCCCTCCTGTGAGGAGTGCAAGGAGCCCCAAAGGCCACTGGATCTGGTCGATTTCCAGTGGCCCCATCTATGCTGCTCTGGGCCTTGTGGGTTGTACCAGGAGTTGAACTCAGGCCCTGCTCCCTGCTGTGGGGGTCGAGGCACAGAGGTGAAGTTCATCCTGAGCTGTAGCCCTGACTAGTCCAGCAGTGAGAGAAAAGGCCCTTCTCCCTAGCCTCTTACTGGTGTTATAGCTTTTTGTTAATATTTCTTACACACACATCCACACACACACATGCACACACATGCACACCCAGCCATTGCCTCCAAGGTATCCCCATAGTTCAGAGTGACTAGTTCTAGCTCCAACACATACTGGGACAAGCCCTTCCCGAGAAGGCCCTGTCCTAGCAGTTAAACCTGGTCACCAGTCCAGACTCTACCATCCCTCACAAGCCGCTACCCTGATGGTGCTAGTCTGTTGGCCACACAGGGTTGCTGTAACCCACTGAGAGGTTCTAATAACATAGAACTTAAAAGGGAAGCAGTCAGGGGCTCCACCTGTACACCTTCTAGAAAATCAGCTCTAGGTGTATCTGATGGGCAGCCTTCGTGACTTCCCTCCCCATGTCCTTTTTCAGTTTTCTATCACAACTAACTTAACTAGGAGGAGCCTCTGGTCTGGACAAGGCAGATTACTGCTGCCTTGCTCTGGAACAAGGATCGTCTGTTTCAAAGGCTCATTGTAACATTTGAGTAACCATTTCTCTTGATTAATATTTTTCTTCACCAAACAATCTATGATATAGATTATAATTTAATGTGTGTCTGTGGTCATTTTTAAACTTACTTTTTAGGAACAGAACTATTTTTTTTTCCAAAGAAAATGTAAAGAGAATCACAGCATTAAAAATATTAAAGTGGGACTGTTTTGCCTGAGTGTGGGGGTGAGGGCCCCAAGCCCCGATCTCTGACCCTCTTGCTTCTGTCCTGCAGAACCCTGTACTCTGAGAACATCACTTCAAGAGTGTTCACACGGAGTGCTGAGTGTAGGATCGAGAACGAGAAACCTGAGTGTGCGACCATCGGTCGGCGCCCCTGGCTGTAAGCAGAAAAGAAATTTAGCTCGCCACACCCCTGGGAACAAGAGAGGGCAGACCTGTAAGCAGGGACAATGGCCCCGAATCACAACACAGTGAAGATACTGCTGTGGCTGTGCTGGGCTGGGCACGGAACTGCAGTTCACCTCACTGACACCGTTGAGCCTGGCTATGGGAACCTGCTGCTGGAGCTGTGGCCTTGGGGACTCTGGAGGGTCCATGCTGTTGAGATTACTGCTGCCACCGCCTGCATCTCACTGGGATGGAGCCTGAGAAGCCCTGGCTTCTTTACCAGTTTCTGATTCACAGTCTGGGACAGGAGTGTCTGCCTGGAGGGTCTTGCACCGTGTGCTCCTTAGCTTGAAAAAAGACTGGGGAAGTGGGCATTGGGTGTATTCAGCCTCTATAATGTGAGATGGATCTATTTTACAAGTTAGGGAATTCGCCAAAGGAGAAGGAGATTTAGGTGCTGAGGGAGGAGGGAGAATGACAAATGTCCTCTCTAGTAGCTTTGACAAGTTGCTCTATCTCTGAGCATTATTTCTCTAGAAAAGACAATGGCCCTGCTAAGTCATCCTTCTATCCATCCATCCACCCACCCATCCATTCATCAGCAAATGTTTATCGAGATCTGTTCTAGTTATCTATTTTTTCCTAACGAAACTATCCCAAAGCTTAGGGGCTGAAACAACCATTATATTATATCTCATGATTTTGTGAGTTGAAAGTCTAGGAAGGGCTGAGCTGAGTGATTCTTCTGCCATGTGGAGTCAACTGGAATCCTTTGGGGCATTCGGATGGTGGCTGATCTGACTTGGAGGGTTGACAATGGCTTTCCTCACTTGTCTGCTCTTTGGCGAGGATGGTTGGAAGGCTAGGCTCAGCTGGGCTCATCTCTACATAGTCTCATGCCTCTCTTCCTGGACTCCCCAGCAGGGTACCTGGACTTTTTACATGAAAAGGCTCCAAGAGCCTTAAGGCTGGACTTCGGGCTGGTGTAATGTCACTTCCACCGTGTTCAATTGGTCAAAGCAGTCACAGGCCAGCCCAGATTGAAAAGGAGGAGAAAGCGTCTCCATCTCTGGATGGGACGTGTCAAAGAATTTGTAGCCATTTTTAATCTACCATAAGAACAACTATGGGCCAAGCATATCTAGAAGCAGGGCATACAAAAATATTTAAGACATAGCCCTGTCTTCAAGATGCTGAGAGTCATATAAGGTTAAGTGACCAGGAAACAAATTGAAAACTGTAAATGAGATCTATGCAAAGATGCATTGTAAGTTGCAAAACAACTCTAATAGGAAGGATTAGCTCTAAAACTAGGATGTAACAAACTCCTCTACTGCTCTCAAATATCAGAATTCATTTATCAATGGGTTTGCAAAGAATCAGGAGCTCAGCTAAAAGTTTTCCTCGCATACTCATCCCCAATTCTCAAACCAACTCTACCTGCAACTTCTACCTCAACCCGCTGCAGCTTCTACACAGTAGAGCACAGCAGAGTCAATGCTTCTTGTTTATTACACACCATCTTGAGGCCTCGTTTTATATCAGCACCCATCACTCTCTGCTCACTGTTGCCACTTGGTAGATGCTTTTCAAGATGCCACACAGGCCTCTAGCTACTTGAGAAGGGATTTTAAATTGGAATGACCCACCCAGGTAATCCTCGAGGGGGCTCCGATTTCTTCCTCTCACAGTTATTACTTTAATCTGCTGCCCTCTCCCAAGCCACAAAGCAACAAATCTTCAGGGTCCAAGGCGACGGAGTTGAAGACATATTTAAAGGTGCTTATGTTTTATAGCAAAATTTATTAAGTTCCTACTGTGTACAGGGACTTAGACAGCTGACTGCTTTGAGCATATACAGATTTTGTCTCAGAGAGTAGTCGCCCAGACAAGATTTTAAAATTGTGTGTTTGTTTGACCTGATTGATAAAGTGACACATAAATATAGACAAAATTAAAATGTAGAAAATTTGAAAAGTGAAAACAAGAATAGTCATCATCGCATCATCCCAAAATGGCACTATTAACATTTTGATTTATTTTCCTTTTTTGTTTGTTTTCAGTTAATGAAAATAATAGAATTCATTTTTTTGAATGGTTTTAGGTTTATGAAAAAATTGAGCAGAGAGTATAAATATTAATCACGTGTTCTCCTTTCCTGCACACATCTTCCCCTATGATTAAGATCCTGCATTAGTTGAAAGGGTCATTACAACTGACAAGCCAACATCGAAACACTGTTGTTCAAGATTCACCCTTCCTGTTGTAAACTTCTATGGGTTTTGAAAAATACATAAGAGCATGCATCTACTGTTACAGTATTGTACCGATTAGGTTTACCATTTATGTTTTATATTCTCAGACCGTACCATAATTCACTTCGGTACACGGTTTTTTCCCTCCGTTTTTCATGTCAGAGGCTGACACAGACCTTCCTTCACGTTATTGCACGCTCCCTCTACATGCTGACAAACTCAGAAATGCCATAGGATTCTCTAGCCTTTATTTAACCATTCCCCAAAGGTAGACATTTATACTGCTGATGATTTTTCATGTATGGGATATTTTAAAATCAGTTCACGGAAATAGATTTCCAGGATCTAGATAGCATTCAGGAAAAAAAAAAAAAATCAATTTCGGAAGAAACATTAGCATCCCCCAGCACCTCCCAGACAAAAGGCTTCTGTGTGAAGGCTTGGGGCCTGTGCCACCCAGCGAGTGCCAGTTTCCCTGTGGCCACCCCACGCCCGTATGGGAGGGCGGGCCCTTCCTGCAGGCCAGGGCGGGGAGAGCCTGGCGGGGCCTAAGCGTCTCTGTCTCCACTCCTCCAGGGGGAACGGGTCTTCTGGAACTGTTCCCCTCTCACTGCATCCAGCCAGTGGCCCTCAGAGCCTTCGATGGAACGCTGGCACGGCAGCCTTTCCCCCTGACCCACAGCTCTGCTTTCTGAGGCCCCAGTTACGCGTGGTCAACTGCGACCTGAAAATGCTAAATGGAAACATTCCAGAAATACACAATTTGGAAGTTTACAATTGCAAGCCGGTCTGAGTCGCATGATGAAATCTCACGCCATCCACTCTGTTCCGCTCAGGACGTGAGTCACCCCTTTGTCCAGCATATCCACGTGGTGCATGCACCCCACCCGTTAGTCACTTGGTCACCATCTGGGTTACAAGATAGACTGCTGAGGTCCTGTAGGGCTGTATCCAAGTAACCAAGTAGTTAGTTGCCTTATGCCTCTCTGGATGTCTACGTAATTCACTTCACCTCTTCGCCTCATGGGGGCATTGTAGCCTCCCACAATACGAGAGGGGTGACCACAGTACAGTAAGATATTTTGAGAAAGACGAGGCCATATTCACATAACTTTGTTATAGTATGTTGTTATAATTGTTCTATTTTTATTAATCGCTTACTAATTATAAATTAAACTTTATCATAGGTACGTATGTATAGGAAAAACACAGTATATATAGGGTTTAGTACTATCTATGGTTTCAGGCATCCACTGGGGGTCTTGTAACGTTTCCCCCACAGATAACAGGGCACTACTGTAATTCCTTTTGTCGTGGAACTGGTTGACTTGATAGGAAAAACAGCACCGCCGATGGTGGAAGTGAATTTGCGCTGTGTAGGACAGCTTCGATGAACACGGTATTTTGATTATCGGGTCAGGTCAAACTGCCTCATGGAAACTTCAACCTTGTAATTCTGTCCAGAGAGTTTTAACCAGCAGGCAAAGGACTGCAAGGACAGTGTCCCTTTGCCATTTCTCATGTGAGTGCTCCCCAGAATTAATGAGAACAATAGCCCTTTTTTGCCCTGGGGAACTGATCATCGTAAAGCTCAGTACCGGAGGCCGAGGCACAGCAGCGTTTTCTTGTACATTAGCTCGTGTCACCCACGGCCATTTAGCACAGTCGTCATTTGCAGCACTTTACAGTGAGAAGCCTCGGAGTCTCTGAAGTCCTCAGAGAAGACACTGCTACATGCTGCAGTGAGCAAAACACTGCCCTGGATTCGACTTCCAGGGCAGTGTTTGGCTCATCTTCCCCAGCCACATAAGAATGGGCCAGGCCGCCCTGCAGACCCAGCGCATCCCACTCAGGGACACGTGCGCAAGCCTCAGCCCATGGGTCCCCACGTGGCACCGAGAGCTGCTGTGAGAAGCCTGTTTTGGTTTTGCTGTAATTGTGCAGTCTGTCCCCTGACCTCTGACCCAGAACTATTTGTTCCAACAGTTCTCCAGTTTGTCATCCTGGCTCAAAACAAATAAATAAAAACTCTTTCCTCAAGCCCTGTTTTCATACTCAGGGGGTCAAAGAAAATGAGTGGGATGGTCATGTGGCTGATGAATCATTTTGACCCTGGAATAGACTGTAAAATATACTAGTTCAGGGCCTAGCAAGGCACGAACAGCTGGGAAGCAGTCGAGTAAACATTAGGAGCATAGTCTTTGGGCCATAGAGACCTACCTTTATTCCTCTGAGCTGTGTATTCTTAGGCAGTTCACTTAACGTCTCTGGGCTTCAGTTTTCTCATCTGTCAAGAAGGCTGATCATGCTGCATATCTTATAGGCAGTTGTGAGATTATGTGAAGAAAAAAAAAGGCAAAGCACTTAGCCGAATGCCTGGCAAAGGAAGCCTTCTAGATATTGTAGTTTTTGCTATTCAGTCATCAGGAAAATCCAGAAGAATCACTCTGTTGGTCACATGTGGTCCTGGAACTGTCAAACACTTGCACACCGCACAGTGCCTTTCAATGATCACCTTCGCTTTGTCTTCCAGGCCTCCTGCTTCAACAAATGTCCTTGGTTTTAGGTTAGTAGCCCCTTAGGCAGGGAAAGTCACCTCATGATTGTGTCATATGTGAGCTCGTCTCTAAAGAGCCAAATTGGTTCTGACAAAAACCTACTTACTCATGCCCACTTGTCTGTTTTCTGCCATACCCACTACCAGCTGCCTGGAAGCTGCTGAGGTTTGATTTCAGACGTCTCCTTCTCACAGATGGCTGCAATTTACTTCGTCTCAGAGTCAGCCTTGATCTCCTGTGTGCCGACGGGCCATTCTGCCTGGCCAGGGGATTGTGACAGTCTTTGTTTCCAAGTAGGCAAAGGTGGAAAGTTCATTAGTTAGCTGTGATCTTCAAACGTGATTAGGTTATGAGGATTTCTGCCGGAGTGGCAGTTCATTTGCTTGGGACTATTTTATCTACTTGTAATAATAGCGAGAGTTCGATTAAATGGGATAATTTATGTAAAAGTCTGCCAACTACAGAATTCCTTACAAATCCAACAAGGAGGATGTCACTTATCCTACCTTTGTGAGATTACAAATATATGTGTGTGTGCGTGCGCACACCCCCCAAATGCACAACCACACTCACCTCCACACACATGCACGTGCACACCCACCACACCACATTCCACAGCGAGGAAAGACTCGCATGTGGCCCTGAGGGCTGGTTTGGATAAAGGATGCTATTTCCACCAGTGTTTCTGGTCTCCTTCCAGGCAGGCCTGGCTGTTGCCTCAAAGCAAACAAGGCACTGGCAGGACTTTTTGGTCTCTGCGGTCAACTCCAGTTTTCCTCCTTTTCATCACTCAGTGTCCAGCAGGTGGCGCTGCGCCCTGCGTGGACCGGTCCGTCTGCCTTTGTTCCGGAGGCGGCCAGAGTTACTGGGAAGTCGGGAAGTGGGTCTGCGCACGTCCCCACCCAGCTGTGGCCCTGGCAAACGCACATGATGACACACCGGTTTGACGAGGGGCTTTGTCAGAAGCAATGGGGATCTGGCGTCACCGCACAATGGAAATCAAAGTGCTTCCGCCTGCCTGGCCAGGGTTCACATTTGCTCACCATTGATTCTGGGGCATTTACAGGCAGAATGAGTGCATGCGAAATTTCAGAACTTTGCTGTGACTCAGATTCACTTTCTGTAAACCAGGGTCAACATTACGCTTCCCCTCGCTTTGGGCCATTGCTTGAAATTTTGGGTCACCAACTATATTTGTGCTAACTGAAGAGAGACGAGTATTTCGTAAACATTCTTTTTGGAAAGACAAAACTAATGGAATAGATTTGTAGTTTGAGATTTTTGTCACCCTTGGCTCCAAAAATTGATTGGCTTTATATATTATTTACATGTTTGAAAGTATGCCATGTAGAAATATTTTTTTTTTGCAAGTAAAATCTGCAAAATATTATTCTGTCAGGAAGCCCGGAGGAGATTGTTACTGGAGACAATGGTGACAGGATCATGCATGGGGGCAAGAAATGTAGGTGAGGAGGAAGTGGATGGAGGGTGCTGGCCCCAAGTTTTCATTTATTTCTAAATTTTATTTATTATTTTATTTTGCATCTAGAAAGTGATGTAGATGACTGGAGTTGATCTGTTCTGAGAATTATGCCAGGATTTTGCTATTGGGGGAAAGATGAGATGGGGTTAGAACTGTAGAGAAACAACAGACCTGGGAGGGTTTGAAAGGGTTTGAGCAAGTGAGCAAGAAGGCGCCTGGATAAGCCCAGGGTTTACATCAGGTGAAGCACCTGAAGAGAATTAACTTGGGAGGAGGAGGGGGCATGGGAAAGCTTCTCATCTGCAGAAAGTTAGGAGAACAGCAGCTGGACCGAACTTGAAAGCACGTCAGGTAGCGTTCCTGGGCCATGAAAAGGTAATTCTCATACCTGCCTCTCTCTACTGTGCTGCTCTTGACTCTTCTCTACCGCATGTAGAGGGAAATGCATCCCCTGCATCCCTGTTCCCCTAAGATTTTTTCTACTGGATAGCCAATCACCTTTCTCATCTTGTGAAACCTCAAATCGCATAGTCTCCTAAACGTTCTACAGAAATCTCTATGCCTGGTTGAATTTTTTGTGCTTTTATTCTTCCTCCCTCCCTCCCTCCCTCCCTCCCTCCCTTCCCCCCTTGCTCACCCCTGTCTATCTTTCTTGTCTGTCTTTTCTTTATTCTCTTTCTCCTTTTCTTCTTTCCTCAAGAAGAGAAGATAGGAAACTGAGGCTTCTCTTGAGCTCACTTTACCTTCCGAGCCTGGAGCGTGGGGCCTCCTCAGCTACCCTGCTGATCTCTTGCTTTAGTGGAGTTGAGTGGGGGCCAGCAGGAGGGGTGTGAGTACGTACACTGAGCAACTTTCAGACGCAAGGATATGGCTGTTTCAGGTGAGTGAACAGCAAATGAAGAAACAAACAAAAACCCCAGAACTTTAAAAACCAAGTCCAGCAGGTTTAGCTTTGTCCAACCAAACTCAGCCCCATCCCCATCCTCATCCCTCAGGGCACACAGGAGGATGATATTCATTTGCATAATGGTCTCATGGATGTATGAAATGTTATGGGTAATTCTTGGCTTGTGATGAAAATGGTATCCTTTTCTTCCTCACTCAGAGAAACATTGAGTTTAAAGAAAATGAAAGAATTCTGATTCTTCATGAATATGTGTATTTGTGTTTTATGTGAGAGAGGAAAGAAACACAAAATGAAACTGCTAGCAGTAGATTAAGGCAGATCCTAACGCATCAGGGTAGTATAGAACAGTAAGGCAAAACAAACAAACAAACAAACAAACCCCAAAACTGTTATACACACACACTCTCACACACACTCACTCACACACACATAAAGAACCTCGCTTTGCTGTGGCATTTTTAATATCTGACTTTACAGATTTACATCATTTTGGAAACTCGCAGAGGATTTAAGTGAATTTAAATACCCGAGATGGTGGTATGTCAGAGGTGCAACTAAGTCTTTTGACTTCCAATTTAAGTCTTTAAACTCCTGCCTCTTATCCTTTGCGAGGTGACTGGGGAAGAACAGGTGCAGGTCTGATAAATGCCTCCTTCTATTTTCAGAGTTGCCGAGGTCAAGTTCCTCCTACGATTCGAGAAGGCTTGCCAAGAGACGGCCGCGTTCCTCAGCGCTCAGGTGAGTGTTCTTCCCTGGGTGACAGTGCCTGAAACACACAGGTGGGGAGGCTGGCTAACTATTACTCAATGCTCTCTGGTTGACAGCATGGATTTTATGTCATTTGAGAGGAGTGTGGCATGTCAGCCAGGCTTTTATCACACACCCCTCTTCCCATCGTGAGGATTGTTTGCATTGTGGAGATTTCCTGTCTATATTTTTAGTGTCTAATTCTTCATGGCTGCTTAAGTATCTGTGACCACCCTTCACTGACTCATGCAGACGCCCTGATGCCCCTGGTAGAACTGATGACTATTGAGTGGAAAGTAGTCAGTATGGAAAGCCCAGGAATTGTCTCATAGCTTGCCTTACTGGTTTCAGCTGATTTTCCACTTGTTTTGCAGATATAGTTTTATCTTTCACAAGTTTTTTCTTCCAGAATTACAGATTTTTCATTAGTTACCCTTCTTCATGCTGAATCAGGAAAATAATATATTTGGGGATAAAGAAAAGGAAATGGGTGCAGCAAATTTATATACCTTTTTTTTTTTTCGGTGGCCTCTCTCCCTGCTGCTTTTTTCTTGCCAACTGGAGGTCTGAAAGCTGTGTCTGTGGGCAAGGCCACATGGTGAAACAGCTGAGTCACAGCTTTGCTTCTCTGTAATTACAAAGTTTATCACCTCATCTGACACAGAAAGGGTGTTGGTTGGAAACGAAATATACATTAGAAATAAGCTCTTTAGAAACAAGAAAAAGAAGAAGACGACGAAGACGAAGAAGAAGTAGAAGCAAAAACAGCAAAAATGGCTTTCATAACATGAAAGCTTTTTTCCAAAAGTCTGGTGCTAAGGTTATGAAGAGACACAGGAGTCATTGCTTCCCACCTGTACAATTGTGAAAATTAAAATGTCAAAATAAACAACACTATACATTTCTCATTCTATCAATACACCTTCCAGTTATTTTGTTTCCTGTTCTGTCTCAAGACCTTATTCAAAATCATCCTCACTATGAAACCTTCTTGTCCCTCCACTAGATATTTCTTCAAGGTATGTTATTTTGCTTCTAAAACTTAAACGAATTGTTCTCAGGATATTCTCTGTCTCCATCCGTCCCATCTCCACCAGGTCGGAAGTTCTTTCCGGGCAGAGGCAGTGCCTTTTCAGCTTTTTAACTCTCCCTGTGCTTCTTCCTTCCACAGGGTAGCCTTCAGTATGAGCAGAGCCCAATCTCAGCTCTCTCCCATTTTTGGCTTAGGCCAAACACATGCCCCCTCCACCGGGCTAGGAGCAAAGCCCTCTTCCCAAATGCACAAGTAAACAGCTCCCCCTGCCCCCCCCCCCCAAATAGCCAGGACATGCAAACTAATTAACTTTCCTCCTCCATCTCTACCCAAATATGACCTTGCCAACACCGTTTCCTATTAGATGATAGATCTGGATGTTTCTATTACATGGTTGCTGTTTGCCACATGCTTCCTGAGCAGGTTTCCAGGTAACCTTAATGGCTGTGCTTCTGGGGAAGGAGGAGTAGGAAATAACTCACCTCATCAGTAAGTGGTTTTAAAAATATAACAGCATTTAAAAGCTTTTAAAGAGCAGCTCTCTCCTTCCGGCGGCTCAGGCCCTGTTTGCTGATAGGAGCCTCAGTAATGCTTCATGGCAACCTCTGACTAGGACAGAAGGCAGATTTAAAGGCCAGAAGATTGATTTTTCTGTGGAGGGCTTTCCATGATGGGCGTGAGGAAGTGAGGCTTACTTCTCCATATGCTCTTCATTCATGTGTAAGGCTGAACAAACTCATCTCCGTGAGCGAAGCCCAAACCATGGAGGGGAGCAGTGTTTCCTGAAGGTCCTAGGGTGACCGGGACCTGGAGGATAAGAGGCTGGGGCCGTCACAGCCGTTCCTCCCACTCGAATTTCCATCCGAAACTGGCAGGAGAAATGTTCCCAAATTGCTTGTGTATTTTGCTTTAATGTGGCCTCCATGTGGCCACCCAGGCGTCCTTCGGTGCAGCTGGATCCCGTGGTTCAAACTAGGCCTGACTGTCCAGTTTGGGAAACTGGGAGGAGTTTTTCCCTCTGCCAGGGTTGGGGTTTACCTTCCCGAGAGCATTGAGCAAGAACCTCGTGTTTATAAAATTCCAGGCCCCATGATTTCTTTCTGTCAGGGCAGGAAGAGAAGTAGGTACGTTATGTCAAGTAGACCTTGCAACTTCTGCCCCTTCTTCCTGCCCAGCACGAAGTTACCAGGGAAAGGATAGGTATGGGTGGGGTACGAGGGTGAAGGCATGTACTGGTTGTTTGAGCTCTGAAAATAAAATTTTAAAATTCTCTTTGTAAATCAAGTCATTAGCTCTTCTCCATATGGTTTTATTTTCACCAGAACTATTCCTAAAAGCTGTATATAAACTGAATTTTAAAACCTAAAGTATATTTTAAATGCTCTAGGCAATGTAGTGGTTTTTTGTTTTATGCGTTTTTCTTTTTAGAGAAGTGCTGTTGTAGATCCTCTAAAAGATGTATACTCTCCACCTGGTTTATTTTTGTGTAAATTTACAAATTTTTTAATATATCAAAAGTTTTAAAAATCAAGCACTCATATAGTATTCGATGATACCTACCAGTTGCTAAGTCAACCCCAAATCTTCTCAAGGGTATTTACACCCTTTGGCACTGTCTTGAGCAAAAAACCACTTCTGCACACAGCCGCGTCCCCATCCGAGTTGAACATATTGGCGGTGGGCTTTTCCACCATGGGGTGCAAACTGCTTGTCACGGTATAGGGAGAGCTTGTTTACATAGCACCTCCCAGGGCTTAAAATAAAAAATATCAGTGTCCTTTTTATGGAGTGGGTCTTGTGGGACCTAATTAAAATATGCACATATCTTTTAGAGGACATGAAAGGTAGGGGGTCATACGATATTTTACATGTGTGAAGAGATAACCACACGTTTTGGTGTATTCATCAACTCTAAACCACCACCAAATCATTTGGCTTTAAAGACTGAAAGGATTGGGTTTCTACAATTTCTGTAGGTAAATGGGGCCATGCAAGGGTTGAATCATAGGAGCTAAATAGTTCATTTTATAGAAGATTGAGGCTCAACAAGTCCCAGATTCCAGCAGGATTGAATAATCTGAGTCACATCAACCTTGGGTGGAAGTTTTACTGGGGAGCAGGGAATGGGAAAAACCAACCTGTAGGACACTGGAAAGCAGGGCTTGATGAGGACATTCAGAGTCCCCATGAGTCAAAAATATTAAAATTCATTTCCCCCTACATCACCATATATAATACAAAATAAAGAGCACTCAAAGCCACAAAGAAATGTAAAAAATTCTCCCAGGGTAACTACCTGGTTGGGTAAGATAGTTTTAATTTTTACTTTCTGAATTGCTGCTGTCCTAAGCACATGCTTGGTTTGCCTGTTAGCTACTTTAGCAAAACTAGCAAGGTAGGGAGTGGTGGGGGAGGGCAGCTATGGAGGTGATCATTTGAGAGGATGTAGGTGTAAGGCCGTAGACAGCTCTAGCTAGAGGGTAACACACCTGTCCAGCCACAGGGCAAAGAGTAAAGAGACAAATCCAGCAAGAGCTTTAGAGGGGGTAGATTTTAAAATGTATAGAATAACTCCTTGTAAGTCCCAAGTGCTGGGTATTTAGTGAACGATTTGCACCCGTTTATTTTCTGGCTGGAAGTCTGAAGGCAAACAGACAGCTCATTAGGAAAATAACCAAAGAGCTAAATATATTGGAGGAAGTAGGCAGCAGATCCCAGACAGATGAGCATGGCTGAGTCCTTCATGGGAGATCAGAGGCCAAGCCAAAACCAATGTGTCTGTCTCTCAAGGTCAGTCATGTAAGGCTTTGTCAGCTCAGGAAGGGAAAGCTGTTTCAAAGGGCCTTTTGTGGAACACACACAGCTCAGGCCCCTGAGATTCAATTCAGGTTCTGGAAACGTGTGTAGCAACCACTTGCACACACAGTGCTTAGAGACCAGCCAGGGCTCTCCATCCTCTTTCTTTTTCCCCCTCCATTTTTTTTTTTTTTTATGAGCACTAAGGCTTCACTGTAATTGAGAAAGAGGTCATTAAAAAACAAACAAAACAAAAATAACCAAAAGATGAAGTTATTTATTTTTGAATAAAATCAAACAATGTTACATAATATTTTTTGTTGGACATTATTCAGACAAGTATTTAAGAAATATATTTTAAAAACCATACAAGACATTATTATCTGGATCATAGATCATACTGCCTAGGGTAATGCGATATATATTGCATACATAAACACAGTGTGTGTGTGTGTGTGTGTATATATATATATATATATATACACACACACACACACACACACACACATATATATAAAATCTCAAAATAAACCAAAACTAGGGGTAGAGCAGCAGTCAACTTGTTAAATGTTGAAATATAATTTAAAGTAGATTCTCAATTGTTTTTAACCTCCAGTTTCTTTTGTTGGATCCTATCATCTATATAGGATCATTTCTTTCTTTTCTTAGAAAAGCAATAATGCGTCTCTATCCTTTTCTATCTTCAGTATTTTAAACATCAGGCATGACCTTGCTCAGAAAACCTGGGAATTATGCCTATGTTTGCTATTTCACTCCTGAATCTCATTTAGTTTTTAACCAGCACACAGTTTTTTGTTTGTTTTATTTATTAGTTTTCCTAGCACAGCACCCTCAAGGGCTCTGGGCTCTTCAGATTTTTGTGTTGAGGAGAACCCACGTCCAGGGAGCAGGAAGCCTCGCCTCTTGCCTGGCTGGTGCCCCACTTCCTAGACTAGGGCCTATGGCTGGTCCTTTAGGTTCTCTGAGATTCAGCTTTTGTAACTGTTTACAGAGTTGTTATGGACATCGAACAAAATAATGATGCTAAAAGCATTACTCAAGTTTAAATTCTGTGTTGTTACTAAAGTTTCCATTTTATTCCAAGACAAAGGAACACTGGTAGTCATTCATTTGGTATTTCTTTTATTCCTAGCATTCATTTCACATGTTTCCCTCTTCTATTTCTGTCCATGGTCCTCTTCAAATTTTATAAGTTTAAAATAATGTCGTCATTACTGAGTCATGACTCTGACTCAGCCACTGAGAATATGAATCAGCTGAAATTAAGGGAAGAATCATCTCAAGTCCAGTAGGACCTGACTCTACGGAGTCAACTTCTGTTGAAGACAAAAGAACCTTCTTTCATTGTAAAGTTGTAAATGAAACCCTCAAAGTAATAAGCTAGAACTTCGAGGGCAAGAATTAGGGAACTCAACAGGCAATGAATAAAGAGTCAGAGGAATTTACAAATAGCTGCAGAGGGCAATTTTAAACCTGCAGGCCCAGTAACCTATCATCATCTTTGAAGACAAGAATATCATAATAATCTCAGCAAGCTGAATAAAGGAGGTGAACCAGTGAATCAGGCCTGTAGTTACGCAGTGGCTTGCCTTGCAGTTCTGAAAGCTTGCTGACAATGGTTTCTCTTTCTCTCCACCCTTTCATTGAAGGTTCTTGACCCAGAAGGGTTGAACACCTGTTAGAAGCCCATACCTAAATTAAATTCCTTGAGCATTGATCATTATCATCTGCCATGTTTCTATACCAGCAATTCAAGTTTGTCCGTGAAACCCTAGGGAGAGAGCTTCGATCTTTGATTTTAAGCTATAGCCCCTTTGGATCTCTGGTAGAACCTATGGATTGCTTCTCAAAATGGTGTTCTTAAAAGTATAAAACAAAATACATAGGATACTAAGGAAATCAGTTATATCTAAAAATAGTTATCATGAGCAAACACTTTTTAAAAACTTCTGATATAGTAACATAGATGCTTTCTTATTAATACATTACATAAGATCTCTTGGTGGGTTTAGTAAATCTAATACCTTCAAAATAGTGATGACTGTTAATGATATTTCAAGGTACTGGCAAGAACTATCGAGGACAAAGTTATAGGTAACTATTGTGGTTTGTTACCTATTTTCATAATTGAAAGAAATGCTAAATATTAGTTACAGGTTCATTAAAATAAATGAGTTAGTTTTTCACATCCAAATTTATAGACCCCTGGAATTCTATCCAAGAGCCCCTGGGGTATCTGTGGACCCTAGGACAAGAACTCCTACCAGAGTGGCTTCTTTGCTACTGGTCCAAAGGGCAGCCACATGGACTAAGAACAGCATTACTTAAATCTTCTTGGTGTATCTATTTATAAAACCCAGGTTTCACAGCTCATCTCCAAATGGCATACTTTTTTGTTTAATGGCAAGATATGAAGGTACAATTCATTTGGGAATTAGAGTCAATGTATATTTGTGCTTTGGTTAAGGTGACCAGATATCCTTATAAGAGGTAGCAAGGTTTTAGAGTACTTGTCTAAACATTGAAAGTCATCTTTATTTGAGGGCTTTCAGACCCCTAATGGAAGCCGCGAAGGCTAACACAAAAGTTGACTAACAGCAAGATCAAGATAAGCTGAGGCCCACATTAAGATATGACACGAGAGTGGGAACAGGAAGAGGCAAGAAATGTTTGGACTCAGGCATTGACATGAGCCCAGGCTGGGCAGAGTTGTGCACAGCGTCATCCACTGGCCACAGGACTGGGGCAGCCACAGAGCGTGGGACAAACAAGGTGTTTTTACCAATTTCACAGTGGGCACATTTGCAATCCCTTCCCCGGCATGAACTAAGTTACCACATTAGTAGAAATAAAAACAAAGCCTACTGTTGTTTGGTTTGAGGGAACTGGTTTTATTTTAGAGCCTAAAAGCAAGCAAAGAATGTACTGATGTCCACAATTAGGCAATATCTTATGTAGAATGTGTGCTCAAGAAAGCAAAAGGATTTAATAGATCTTTAGAAATAATACGCTTTAACCTTTCAATGGAATAGTTTTTAAGTTCGTAATTTTTTTAGATGTTGCTACAATGTTTTTCTTTGAATATGCACAACTTTTGCAGTAAATTATATTGGCATCAGCCCAATTTTATATACATATATATGTATAAAATATGTATCATATATGTACATATCTATGTATATCTGTGATTATACATGTACATAGCCTCATTTTTGTATGCATTATTAGTCAATACCTGGATAACGAAACATCTCTTTTAGAAAATATAGGGTAATAAAGCAAAGGGATGATGCATGAGTGCTCATGTTTATTTGTTTGTTCCTGAGTCACATACACAGTATTTCCAGACAAACGTCTGAGGGAATGACACATGCTTTGATAAACGTTGAGTCGAAACTGGATGAGGAAACTGCTATGAATGAAAAAAAGGGAATTCGAATTGTGTGGTAGTGTTAGGAAATGTGGAAATATACGAGAACAGCAAATTTACTTTTCAATATAACCACTTTTCTGAAGTGGTAAACAGTGTGTCATCTCCCTGGTGGACAACAGAACAGCCAGCGTCTCTGGGAAATGGGCTTGGTTGGCTGAAGGCAGAGATCTGGGGTAGCTGGCCGTTGCTCCTCATGAGAGGTGGGGATGCTGAGAGGACAAGGAGGCAGCCTTTCCGGTTAGCCTTGCCGTTGTCTCTGCACTTCGTTCAATGCCACATATTTCATATCAGTGTTGAGTGTGCCCCCTGGCATTCTCAGTTCTTTTGATTTTGATGTTTCTGAGAAGCAGTGTCATCTCACTTTGGCCCCAGCTTGGGTCACTGGGTTTAGTAAAAACTCTCCAGCTGTGCTAATATCGTCCTCTGCACTCGTGTGTGGTGGCACTGACCCACAGAACCCTCTCATTTTCCATTCCCTTTCACGAAAGTTGAATGGTTTAAAGTCTCAGCCATGGTTCTATCCAGGGATGTAGTTCCAAAATTTAACAATAGGAAAAACACCACTACAATGTTTCCCTAGAATTCATCTTTGCAGTGTTCTAAGTAGAATTGTGAAACATTTGGGGTCCCTTGCTCCCAAGAAAAATTTGTTCCTTACTTTGCTTTATAGAAGCCATTTCCTTCCTGGAACGCTGAAAACACACAGTGTTCTGGGGACTGCAGGAGGATTAAGAGTGACCTTTAGCTGAGGAACCAGGCAGCATGACTACAGGAGGTTCTGACCTATTTTCTTTGTACGTGTGTAATATTGCATCTCTATGGAAAACAGTGGCAAGGTCGCAGGCTAGCCTCCAGCCGACTTTACATATTCTTAGATAAATGGCCTTCAATGAGTAGAGAAATAGCCTAAATATACACCAGGGTAAAACCTAGCTCAGATCTGCTAAGTGTCTCCTATTCAAAGAAGGGGCTGAGATTTCTTTTTAATGGACAGTACATAAGACATGTGTTGTGATTCTACCATTTCCTTATACTGGCTATTTCTTGGCAGTTTGAGGAGCAATTCATGATTGTGTCATTTGATTTTTTTAGAGGTAGGGTAATAGAGCAATGAAGTAGTTGAGTTGTACAAATATATAACAGATATAATTAACAAGGGGGTAAGAACGCTCATTAAAAAAATCTCCATACGTTTTAGTTAATACAACAGATATGACAATTAAGGCATGAAGTATGAGAAACAAATAGTTAATTCAGAAAGACATTAAACGCTTATGAAATATCTGCTGTAAGCCAGGCACTATGCATGGATCTTGACTTGTGTTGTCCTACTTGATCCTTATAACAGGTGGGCAGTACTGTGTATTTTACCAAAGACAAAACCGAGGGCCAGAGAAGTGGTTTCGCTGAAGTCACATAGTAATTGCATGATATGAGAGGTGAGCCCATGTCTGCATAACTCCATAGCCCATTGTCTTGCCTTTAAACCGTCCTGCCTCAAGTTACTTAGGACGAATGTCACCTTTTCATCAACTGGATGTGATCAAACTCTCTATAGCTCCTTTCATCATCATTATCACCATCATAATAATGGTAGTAACTCATTGACCCCATTTAATACAACTTACTGTTGTTAATTTTAGGTTTCTTGCTTACTCATGTTATACCATATGTTCCTTGAAAGTAGGTCTCAAATCTTACTCATTTCTATGTCTTAAGTAGCATCTTACATACTGTTCTGCATCTAATATCTACTCAATAAACTTTTTGAATGAAACTAAGTGAAGCAAAATGCTTACAATCAAGAGAGACTATTAACTAGAGAGTTTGGAAAAAAAAATATTCTAGCTAAAAGATGGTGATGTAAAGTCATGTTTTCTTTACCTCATCCATGAAACCTACAAAATTGATGAAATTAAAAAGGATGGAATTTTGATAGAATAAGTCCACTTGCAGTGAAACTGGGAGATAGCTAAAATTTCCAATCACATTATCTGCCAAATATGGTGAATCTGGACTGAGTCAAGGGAGGCTATAGAAAGCTGAAGACACCTTCTGTTTTCTAATTAGAATTCAGCTTTCTCTGAAACTAAGTGCTGAAACGGGCCCAGGTGATGATATTTTACTAAGAGCAAGGGCTAAGGGTGTGGATGGGACACAAGAGAAATGAAGAATATCCCTCAGGGGGTTTGTTCTACATTACAGAGAAGAGAGGGTGGTTAGACAGATGGAAGGATGTTATTGAGGAAGACACGTTTATTCCCCCCAAATAGAATTCCTATGTAGGAGGCGAGGCCAGGAGGATGAAATAGCAATGGCAACCAGCTTTGCCATGGTCGATCAGATTCAAACAAGCAGGTACAAATAAACATAAATAACCATGCATAAGACTCAAGAGCTGGAAGTCTCCACTGTGATCCTTACTAACATCTTTCTTGGGTGATCCACTCACTTAAGAGGTCAAAGACCACAGTAAATTATGACTAAAACTTGTGAGTGATCAGACCCAAGCTGAAGCTTACAGCTGCCCCAGCTCCTCGCCATGGTTACTCTTCTCTCCAAACCAAGAGAGAACTACATTCCCTTCAGAGCAGAGTCAACATTTCACACACTTAGGCGTATTAATAACACCCAAAGCAAACAAAACCCTCAAAACCCAAAAACCAAAAACAAAGGAAGAAAGAAATTCAACAATCAAAAGGCAGATGATGAATAATATTCTTAAGGAGAATTATTCCAGCAAACCAAAGAATTTCAGATGCAGATTTACCTCCACTCCTAGAGAATTTTAAAAAATACACTTCTTTGTGAAATAATTTATAAGTGAAATGTAAGAGAACAAGAATAGACAAAGGACAAAATAAGCCAAGAGTAATGAAAGAAATTATAAAACCATCCTAGAAGTGGAGATCAGAACAGATAGTGTTGAAAACATATTCAGTGATGCAGAAGTCAGATTAAAGAGACTAAAATAGCATTTATAAGAAAAAAATTAATAAAAATTAAGTAGGGAGAAGATGATAGCTATTAAAGACAGCCAACAGCCAGTCAGCATGTGGAATAATGGCGTCCCTGAAGTAAAGAATGGAAAATATGGAGAAGGAAATAAAAATGTCAAAAAATAAAATTAAAGAAAACTTCACCGAAATAAATATGGATCTAAAGATTGAAAGGAATTTCAGGGAAAAATAAAACCCCGATAACAGAATAATAATAAATCAAGTTACTGAACTTCAAGGGCAAAAGAAGAAACCCACAGACATCTAGGCAGAAAGAGCATGTTTCCACAAAGGGAAAAGAGCAGGCTGACCTTAGATTTCTCAACAGAGATATTCAATTAGAGAAAAAATAGACAACAAAATCTGGTTAATTATGAGTTGAATAAAAATAGTTTTAGTGCTAAAGACTGAGGTGGAGCCTTGAATCCATTTAATCATAGAAGTAAACCAAACACACGCAAAATCATGGTTAAAGAACAGAATGTAGCTATTGCAAATCTTAAACATAAAGAATAAGATAAACATGTAATAGTTCAAAATTGTCAGTAGTGAAATTAGCTTTTTCTCTCTTTCATAGCATGGAGCCACAGCTAACGTTAAAGTTTACTGTATTCAAGAAATAAAATGTACTTGATCTCTTTTAGAAATTGAATTTCTGCATTTGTAAATAATTTCTGAACATCCTCGGTCTTTATATTTTATGGTTTTCTCATGCTTTAAGATGATTTGGTGAGTAAAGCAAGGTGAGGTAGAGACTGTCAGCAGGGATAGTGACTCAAATGTCAAACCATTCAGTTAAAAAGAGAATTTATCTGGTCATTGTAGATTTCATTTTTCACAATTAAGAATATTCTGCATCTCAGTCAAGAGTATTTAATTATGAAGTTACGATATAAACAATGAAATACCATGCAGCTGTTAAACAATGAAATAAGTCAACAGGGATTAACATGGAATGATGTTTGAGCAATGTCGTTAAGTAAAACATTAAGCTACAGATCTATGGTTTGATATCCTGTTTGAACAAAAAGAAACTGCACATGGATATGTATTCTTAGTGGCTACCTCTGGAGCCTGAGGTATTTAAGAAAAGGGGGCTTCTGCTTTTTATTTACTATGTATCATCTGAAGTTTTGCAAAGAGCGGAAATGACTTTTTTCTTCCAACAGATTAAGAAAAAGACAAAGGGCAGACTTTAATTTTTTATTGGATGACCATTAATAGTCATGATCAATGAGTTAGAAAGATAATCTGGTGGAACCGATTTGCTTAGGAGTGTCCTTTAAGATTCTGTTCCCACCACCATGTGGAAACTTAACCTGGCTTTGATGGAGCAATTCCCACCTCTGAGCAGATTACAGGAGGAAGGGATGGTTACAACTGTGAGTGGGAACCTGGGAAGGCCATCAGTGACCTGTTGAATGGCCTGAACTCAAGGGTGGTGTTGGCAGAAAAGTAGGTCAACACCTGGTTGCAGAAGCCAGGACGATGAGGAATACCTGGCTCACAGGGGAGGCAGGGAGACCTGGTTGCAGAAGCCAGGACGATGAGGAATACCTGGCTCACAGGGGAGGCAGGGAGCTGGAAGTTTCACCTCCTGAAAATAGTGGTTAACTTCACTGCTCTTAGAGGACAAACTGATTTCAAGGAGGCAGAATGTGAGTGGGCTGTGAGACCTTGCTGGGTCCCCTCGGTCAACAGGTAAATCTTGGGAATCAGCGCCAAGACCAGGAGGGCGAGCTCCTGGGGCACATCGGCAGGAAGTGGGGTACAGCAGAGTGACAAGATCTGCATTCTCGTTCCAGTGCTGATACCATGTGACCCCTCTGGGTCTGTTTCTTCTTGGTGGGCTGTCCCACTTCACGCTATAAAGGGACCAATTGCGAACATCTGTGAAAATACTTGAATAAGGCACAAAGGATCGTATGTTATAAATTGGTCTATAAGAAAATATCCTCTTCACTTCCCTACTTTTGCTCATTTTCATTCCCAGAAGTGCTCTTCTTCAGTTTCTCTCATCTCCTGGCATCTTTCTCTCACCACTCCTGTTTGGGTTTCCTGCTTGCCCACCAATTATACCTTGTCAGAGCCACACCACACAGATGGCCGGCCTGGCTGCTGACAACAGAGAGAACTGGTTGGCAATTTTAGTAGTGCAAGTGCTATTTCTTTTTTTTCTCAGAGAAACTGCCTCTGGCTGATAGGGCTCTATCAGTGTGGCCAGGACTTCTTCCTATAACCCCAGATACCTCCAGCAGGGGAGGGCAGCTGTCAATCGTGGCTCCCTGTGTACTCCTTCTGCACTGGCCTCCGATCTCAGGGGAGATGGCAGGCTCGCCAGTTCCTGAGAAAGGCAGTCACTGTTCTTCCCCGGCTCAAACTTTCCCATGTGAAAGCTCAGACCGGTTTGAGATTGACTGGCCACTAAAGTGATATCTATTTTGGAAACTCCCCCAAGAACTTATTAGCAACCTGAGAAGGCCACCAGATAAGAACCCCGAATACCAAAACGCCTCTGATAAGGCAATAACCCGAAGTGCCTGGTCCTCAGGAACAAGTTGTGTCTGGGCTTCATCTCCCCAGAAGTACTTAGAAGGGCAAAGCAGCAATGGAGGGAACAAGTTCAACAATGAAAAAGCAAGACCCTAAATGGCTTTTGTTAATGAAAAATGATTTGGATAAACAGGTACTCAATGAGTGCCAGATGCCTCTTCTCAAGGCCTTTCCAGCATGTTCTCTTTGATACGCTCTCCTCTCATCCACCTCCTATCTATCCCTCAAGTATTAGCTCCATGCCATGTCCTATATCCCCTTAGCATTCATTCTCATGGCTACCCTTTTATTTTGCAGCATTTACCACAACTGGAATTACATAGTATGTGTTAATTCACATTTGTCTTGGTCAATGGTGTATTTCCACCACCTAGCACAATGCCTTGGTACACACAAATATTTGCTGGATGAATCACAAATGCTATGACTGAAAATTCACAAATGTATATAATAGGGTTCAACACAGCAGTCTTTCTGACAGTGATGACTGAAGTCAAGGCAAAGTGCTCAGAGTCACATGTTGTTAAATCTCAGAACTAGAACTTGGACCCAGGTGTAGGACTCCACGTTCCATTCTTTGCTTTCTGTTCCACAAAGCATTTTCAACTTTCCTTCCCAGACTTTTTCATGTCTTACCTGCAGGTCCCTGGTTCTGAACTGGCTTCACTATATCTATAAGCCAAGTCATCTTTAACCAGAGACAGGGGAAAATGATAAGATGTGCACATTAACAGAAGGGAGGAACCATAATAGTTCATTCAGGCGAGAATAGTGAGTTAAGGAAGGAGCAGGTGGGGTGGTGGTAATTGGCTACAGCAATAAAGACTTGTCAACAGGGGCAGAAAGAGAGGAAGGAAGGATGAGGGGAGATAGGCGGTGACTTTGCCTAGAGTCCCCAGTGTCCCCTTACAGCTGTTTTCGGTTGCAGAGTTCTGTAGCTCAGGTGGCCATGAGACCCCTGGAGACCCTCCTGGCACTCCTTTGGCAAAGCTGACTTAAATGAACTCTATCCTTGGGAGAGGGAAAAGATTACAAGGTGTGAGGATCATTTTTCATAGCAGACTTTTCCCCAAAGCATCTTACCTGAAATGAACCATGTCAACCTCCCCTAGTAACTAGGTGGTAAGAAGCACATAAGCTTACAGGAAAAAAGGCTCTTTTAAAAACTTTCCCCTATGAAAACAACTGGAAGAGAATCAATAGAGAAAATATTAAAAGTTAAACTCTAGTTTGGAACGAATGCATCGGCACTCGAAGTGACTGGTAGCCATGATGTTTGGGGATGCTAATGTGGTACTTGAAAAGACTCACAGAGAAAATTGATCGCATAGAGCAATCAGGAGCAGATACTTTGAAATGTTCCTGGTTGTGTTTACCTACCATAGGGACTCAATCATTACGAAAAAAATCTAAACCCAGTAGAGTGTTCAGTTCTGGCTGGCTACTTATTTATCAGGTATATTGCTACAAAACTCCAAATCAAAATAAAAGATGGAAAGAAATAATTAGAAAATAAACAATAAAAATAAATATAGAAAACTTACAAGGTGCCATCACTACTCTCCATGTGTGTTATTCAACAATCCTCTGAGGTGGGTGCTGTCCCATCCACGACTGAAACACAGGCTGGAAGGCTTCCAAACTTGCTCAGTCTTTCGCGTGAGTGGCAGAAGCCGGGCTTGGTAAAGCCGAGTGTTCTCAGCCCCTCCCTGGGAAGAGTAAGTAAGCTCCTGGGGTCTCATCCAGCTCCACTGTGGGCTGCCTTGCAAACATCTTTTCATCGTAGATGAAATGAAGACAGTTGTTCTGGATACTGGTGGTGGGCTCTGTTAGCTCTATCATTACAGGAATCCCAAAGTCCTTCGATTATCCTCAAAATGGCTACTGCATAGGAGGTTACAGAAGTGCTAGGCATAAAATAAATGTCAGTAAAAGTGCATGTCGAATTTAAAGCAACATCAGGCTAGAGATACTTTAATGAAGATGGAAAAATGAAAACAACACTGTCTTCGCACCACTGTCCTCTCCCACATTGTTGAGAAGTGAGAGAAAGCTACTGAAAAAATAACAGAGGAAATTAGAATCTGTCAGTTACAATAAAAGTCACTTTTCAAATCATTTCACTTTATATTCTAAACCATTATAGACCAATATAGATGCTCATATTCCAGAGGCAACTGGAAGGTGAATGCCAATGTTGGAAAGAGATGTCCCCTTCGAAGGTGTCCAGTTAATCGTGGCAAAGAGATTCCCAAAGTCAAGTCAGTCTGCTATCAGTAACGAATTTCTAAATCCTGACTTTGGGAAGAGAAAGTGGCAAGGCATGATGAATGACAGAACGAACTTTTCTGGCCACATGAATTTTAAATGGCATAAATTATCTGCTTTGTTTATTCTTTCGATAAATTATTATCGAGTACCTTCTATATACCAGGCAATGGGCAAGGAGCTAGGGACACCCTAGTGAACAAGAGTCTCTACTTTCACAGAACTTGTTCCGTTAGTAATAATGCAATTAGCATTGTTATAATGGTATTCAATGGCACAAAGCAGCATAACATGAGAGCATACACCAGGGTGACCTGAGTTAGTCTGAGGGGTTAGGGAGGTCTTCCTGGAGGAACTGATGTTCGAGCAGAGATCTTAAGGGTAAGGAGGACTTAGCTAAGCGAGAAAGGGGCAGAAGGGAGAGCTGATGGTGCAGAAGGGACAGCAAGTGCTAAGCAAAGCCTTGGGATAGGAGGAGCAGGGGTTATTGGAGAACCTGAGGTAGGGTGTGATTGGTGTGCAGAGAGTGGTGTAGCAGGAGATGAGACTGACAAGGTAGATCATGCTGCTTATCTAGACCACAGTGGAGTTCTGTAAGGCCACTGGAATCCACAGATTGTAGAAAGGCCATTCCTCTAGAAGCCCCAGCTTTAGAACTCGAACACGATGGCTAATTATGTGAGCTCATCTTTAGGATTCTACATTTCATAGACCCAGATATGGAATTATCGTCCATCTACAAATGCCCACATTGTACCAAGTATCTAATTACAGTAAGACAAACCAGCCTGGCTGGCTAGTTAAATTAAGCAGAAAGGAGTTGTAAATGATACAACTCCACCATCACACACAACAGAATCATCTGACCCCAACTTGAGAATTAAGCAATCATAAAATAACAGAGCCACCTATTGCCACTGCTAGCTCCTGCAGAAAGGTGAAACCAATGGAGCAGGTACATGAAGGCCAGCATTAAAACAAACCCCAGACACTCCACCTGGAAACCTCAAGCCTCTCTCTGCCTTTGACCCCTTTGCAATCAGTCAAAACAGACCCATTCTCACCTGGAAAATAATGCTCCAGCACTCTCCCTATTGCATGCAGCAGATAATCTGTAATTTAGATAGCTGCTTTTCATGGAACTCCCAAGCGCTTTATAAACAATAATTAAGCCTCTTCCATACCCAGTAAGAAGGCATATTTTCATTCTGCAGCTGAGGAAAGAAGTTAAAAGACAAACACGAGGATAAATGTCTGGTGGGAGGTTAGGGAGCGGGGAGGAGGGGAGCTGAGAGCTGCTGCCACATTAGGAACCTTATTCATCTTTGAGGCTCCTCGTAAACCTAAACACTGTGGGCACTGAACATTTTTAATACCAATGTTAAATTGAGGCTTTCTTCCCTTCTTCCTCCAGTACCCCTTCAGAAAACTTGTAGAAACTGGAAGGTTAAGGATTCAGCTAGGAGAATGTCCTTACGTCTAATTCAGAAAGGATACTGAGACAGCCTCTTTTTCATATGAAAACTGTGATTACGAGGCTGTACTCGGCCTCCTCTCTCTACCTGCACTGCCCCAATATCCTTCAAATAGCCCATCAAGACTGCACACATTCAAAAAGAAAAGAAACACATCTTTTCTCAAAAAGTATTTTGGCCTCCCTTCAAATTTAGCTATCACTTCTAATAACATCATCTCACTGAGAATAACTCACTAGACATCACCCCCAAACCCCACGTTCTAGTCTCCTTTGAATCAAGAGAGTTCCTCTGGCTTGTGTGGTATTATTAGAATTGTCATTTTGTGAAAATTATTCTAATCCCAAAGAGGAACCGACATATGAGGGGAGGGGCAGTATGGAAAAGTGGTTAAGGACAGACATGGAGTTCAGGCTTCCCAGGCTCTACCACTTAAACTAGCTGTGCTATGGGCAAGTTTCTTAACTTCTCTAAGCCTCAGCTTACTCACCTGTAAAATGGGTATAACAGGGTCGTGGTGAGGAGAAATAGGACAGTGCATGCAAAGTGTGTAACCCACAGAAAACCCTCAATAAATACCATGATTATTGTTTCCCGAGCAGATGTTGCTGCCAGCGGCATGTCCTGGAGCAGATGTGCTGCTCCCACATCCCAGAGTCACCAAGAAGTACTAGCTCTGTCCCAGGAAGATCATTTACATGAGGGCACAGAGAGCACTTTGTTGGGGTGGGTGTTCCTTCTTTTTTTTAAAGACAAAGTCCAGGGCTTTGAAATGAGACAAAGGAAAAACAAGTACCAGAATTGCAAAGTTAACATTTTTATTGAACTGAAATTGGTGTAGAACAACAGGGGCCACCGCAGTTGCTGAGCTCAGTAACAACTGAAAAGTCCCTGTGACATTTTACCTTCGAGAGTCCTAACATGGTTTGGTTGGAACAACTGAGAAACAACATAGATATAGATATAGATATATATAATTGTAACACTTCAAAATATTTTGAAATGAGCCTCACAGCCTTGTTCAGTTTTCAGATTACAAAGAGCATGGATAACATCTTCTGTTGCCTTCATTTAGTAGTTTCAGTTAATATCCTTTCCCGAAAGTTTCCTCTCAAAATGCTGGCTATAAATTCCCCCCCCCCCCATCTGTACACATAAGAAAAGGATTTAGTAATACTTAGGCAAGTAATAAACTGTAAGAACTTTAAAAGTAGTAAAGGCATATACCAAGCATACATGACTCAATCAATACTCACACTGCCAGAAAGACAATGGACTGGCTAAAGAGTTTTGGCCAAGTCCCTGAAGCAAAGAAGGAAATGATGGAAGGCATACGGCAACCCAGCAGTGTGTTTGAACCAATGGACCATTGTGTCTAAACCTCATTTCAACATCTTGCTTCCAACATGCAAATACGCATTTGTTTTACATAATAAGGTGAAATACTTAAAGGAAAAGAAAATTCCGCTAACGGTTAAAAGATCAGAGATGAAAGAAAATTAATACGGAAATTTTATAACCAACGCATGGAACAATGATGTAAACTGACCACAATTACTTTTGAGACAGCCAGTACTGAACATCTATTGCTAAGAGTTGAAAGTTAACCCTCTAAAGTATTCCAAGAGAAATAAAAACCAACAAGATAGGAAATGAAATCCCCACATAAAAAACAAAACCATATCTAGTTAATGTTCTTTTTGATTTGTATTAAATCAGCTGCTCAAACTAGAGTTAATTTTTGAGTGTTGGTAAAAAATCTTCAAGAGTGTTTCAAATTACTTTAGATGAAATGTGATATGAATATAACATAACTCATTCTCTTATCTTGACAATGCTATTTTACATGGTTTCTCGAAAAAACTAAATTCTTCAACCAGAGTAACTGATACTAAGCGGCCACCCATTCTTGCAGCAGCAATTATTTGAGAGTATTTAAAAATCTAGCAGTAGGGGATGAAGAATGATTAAATATTTTAATAGGCTTATACCATCTTCAAAAGAGATGCAGCCTCAGGTAATAGATTCAGATTTATAACTCTCAGGTTTGCAACTGATAGACAGATATACATTTTGTAAGGATCTGCCCAATGTACACAACAAACACCTAAATTAAGGCTTTTATAGATTGGTGGTCAAGTCAATGGGTGTGCAATGCTGGATTTTTGTAAAGCATCTCCAGCTTTATTATTACCCAATTCGTAAACCAGAAGATATGCTGATGTAGGTGGGTAGGCGCTCCAAGGGCTAACAAGGGCTTGTTTGTAAACAAGTCCTGAAATAAGAGGTGGCAGTGAAACAACAGAGAGTGCCTGACTCACATCATATTGAAGGGAAGTGATTTGTATCTGCGATAGGGATGATCTTAAAAAACAAAACAAAACAAAACAAAAACATAATCGTTGGACTTCAGTTCAAGACTTTGAGAATTAGAGACCTAAAGTTTAGCACTACACCCAATCCAATGGTTCTCATACTCTAGCTGGCAAAAGTTACCTGGAGGATACTTATGAAAATGTGGACACCTATTCCTGGAGATTCTAACTGGTGATGTTAGTGGTCCAAGCACCTTTCTTTTGAGATATACCACTCATAGCAAATAGCAGCACACAATCTTTGATTAAAAGGCTGAGATGTCCAAGAAATGACACCAGTGAGGTCATTACCTACAGACAAATCCCTCAGCAGCTCCCACAATAGTAATATGAGGTCCAAATTTAGCCCCAAATAAGTTTCCTATCTTTTTTCAACTGAAAGTTTGAAATCAATGAATATTTAATGATTGTACCAATTCTGAGGTAAAAGGAAGAGCACCAGGGATCTCGATGTTAAAAGAAATAGAATTCCCTTAGGAGGTCCATGCTACAGAGATTTCCGCAGTAATGTTCTAGAGTTACAGTGCACAGGGCCTTGTTTCAGTCTTTGTATAGTCTGTATACTTTTGTATACGTTTACTATATTATCCAATCTTTCCAGTTAGTGTTTTAGAAGAACTCCACAGAGAAAAGTTCATCTACATGCTATCTCAGGTTTTCTAGATACTAACATTTTCTGGTTTACAGCAATACACAACAAAGGTTATTTATTTGTTTGGATGCTGGAGACAAACATTTTTATTAAAGATACTACCAAAATTTTGGCAAACATTTCAAAACAGATTTGTAAACATAATGCTTCCCTTTTTAACTGGCAGCACTTTGAAAAGACAATACAATAAGACAACACAACTTGAATCAACATTAGTTCAAAATCCTTATATTTTTGACATAACTTATGTTCCCACGATAAAACAAGTGATAGTTTAAATCAACGTCAACAGATAAACTCCATGAAATGAAAGTTTGTGCTGTTTGATGAATCACAGTATGTTATGGTAAATATATCCGCTCTTTTTTATATTCCTGGCACCCAGGATGAAAAAAAAATCTTTAAATATACATTTCATGTAGGTAATAGTTTCTTTGCATATCTCTCTTCAAAAAATACTTTATAGTAGTATATAAATAGGTTACCTACACATTTTTTTATAATTTTACCCCAAAACTATAGATCTGTTTCATTTTCATAACATATCAGTTTTGCCCAACAATAAAGCTGACCAACTGTTGAAATGGAAATGCTTTTGTCTTCCACAATAGAAGTAGCAATTTGACAGAAAAAAAAAAAAAACCTACAGTAACACTCGTCAGTTGTTTAACCTGAGCGTTTGGCCTACTGAAAGTAGCAGCTTTTTTCCTTCATGCACGCTCACATCCACACCACCTCTGCACACATACAGGTTGCGCACACACTTTCAGACGCTGGTAGGCCACAGTATGCTTCCCATTGCTCGAATCAAGTGGGAAGCAGTGTAGCTAACAATTAACCACACTATGTATACGACTAGCAAACACCTTAAGGCAACCATTGCAATGGGGGGTTAACTGGCAGGGCGGTTTTACTGTTCTAGATCAAGTCAGCCTGTATATACCTATGTGTATGTGCAGCTATACACATACACATACTCATACACCTTTCTAGATATCTAACCCTCCAAAACAATGTTTTATTTTGTATTTTGTGCAAATTTCTAAATATTCTACCATTTAAGGCAAAGAGTTCGCATTAAGAAAGGTCAGAAAATAGGCTTACGTTTATCCAAAAGCATTTCGACTTGAACATTACTGTTTTTTTTTTTTTAAACACGCATACCTTGAAGTGTGGATACTGGATCCCCAATATCTAAAAAAAATTATTTCTAATGACAAACAGGTTTTTAAGGAAAAAAACTAATTTGAAGTATAGATACTGGATCCCCAATATCTAAAAAATTACCTCTAATGACAAACACAACTCTTGAAGGGGGAAAAAAAAGGACCAGAGAAAAGCAGCTTCAAAAATGCAAGGAAGCAAAGTAAAATGGGAAAAAAAAAGGTAACTCAAGTTTACAAATACTGAAACTTTCAACAGACAAAGTTTCATTTTTTTTAGACTCTCAGAGAAACTCATTTGGAAATTTAAATAAATAAGCTTAAGTTTATTCACATCTTCTCGTCTAAGCAGAACTCTAGTGCCATGACTCAGTTCCATGACTCGGCTTGCTGTTGGTCAAATTCACCTATTAGTCTTTTGATGTGAGCCAGCTTGTTATGAAGATACTCACATCTGTATTTTTCTTCATGGTAATTGGGACTAGACTGCGGATGAAAAAAACAGTGAGGAATCAGGTTGCAAATATGCAGCACTTCCCAACTACAGGTCAGAAAACCAATAGTGATGATACCTACCTGCTTGATCTTTGATATTCTTGTAAGACTTCTTCATGAACATTCTACAAAATTAAAAGTTAGAAATCAGAATGGAACTTTTTTTTTTTTTTTTTTTTTTTTTGCATTATAAACACTAAGACACATTTGGCAAGGTTGTGGGAAAATACTGATGATGGAAATATAAATTTGTATAATTTTTTAAAAAGGCAATTTGGCAACTGCTATCAAAATAGCAAATGCAAAACTGACTTAGCACTTAAACTTTTCTTTTCAGATTTACTTGTGCCTGAGTGAAATGACTGTGTAGGTTACTGGCTGCAGCACTGTTTGTAAAGCAAAAGACAGTAAAAAAAAATCTAAGTGCCCATTAATCCATCCATACAAAGGAATCTAAGAGGCCATTAAAAAAGGGGGAAGTGTTTATGTACTTATATAAAACAATTCTCTAAGATGCATTATGTTGTTTATAGCAAAATAAAAGCAAAGAGTACATTCGATATTAAAGGAGGGAAATAGAACATTATAGTCTAAGAATTTCATTACTTCTGAGAGGCACATTTCTTCTCATTTTAATGAAATCAGATAAAAATTAATATAGTTTAACTTACTGGAAAGAAGACAATGGTGCATCTTATAACTGATGACATCTTAGATTAAATTAAATATGGTATATATGTGAATTTGATTGTGTATATATACATCTTAAATAGACACACACGTACCTCTGAAAGAATACACTGAAAACCAATACTACCGATTGCCTCTGGGGAGGGAAACTGGGTGGCTGGGGAAAACAGCTAACCCTTCTGTACCCTAGAACTTGATGTATGATGGATCTAAGTAGTTTTCACATGCTTGTATTTATTCTGCACAACTCTATAATCACCTCATTTTATGGATGGGGATTTTGAGGATTTTGAGGAAAATTAAGTAACTTTCCCAAGGTCACCTAAGTATTAAATGGTAGCAGAGCTGGGACTCAAACCCAGGTATTCTGGCTCTTGATCCTACTCCTAACCACTAAGAAATCATTGGAATTACATTTTAAATATAATCATGGCATGCTGGTAAAACTACCATATCACTGACTTCTTGCCCCCTCCCCTCCTCAAAGACCAACTTCTCGCAAAACCTTCTAAAATTCTAAGCACTTTAAGAAATAAAGGCCCACTAACAGGAGACATAATAAACTCTAGGGCATAGGTGCTCTCGGGCTGATTTGCCCATAGTGGGAAAACCCATTCATTCTCACTTAGGTTCCTGTCAGAACAATGGCAGTGGGCTGGGGTGAAGGCACCACCTATGCCTGTGAAGTGACAAAGTTATCTGGCTTACAAAGTTATCTGGCTTACACGAGGAGAGAAACATCTCTATTAACCCTTTGCTAAGAACTATGAGAACAATCCGTCAGGTGTCTACTGCTCTTGGTAAGCTGTAGAAATATTACCACTTAAAGGTGAGAAGTGAAAACAGATCAATACCTGTTAACAGAAATGTCAATCTCTGGAAGCTGGAAGCACCAAGCGTTTCTTCACTTAAACCCCAAACCTCTATGGTATTAAGCTCCCTTTATATTCTATGTCTATATCTTGCCTATTCTATGCCCAATTTAGGTTAAAAAAAGTTAATTGAAATATTTACTTGAAATAGCAATTTTGGGAAACAGCACCTGATCTAGGTAGGAGATGTAGTCTGCGTTGAGCTGGCAATGTAATCACGTATTTCAATGAATCCCAAGTCTAACTTCTTCTTCCTATTTAGCTGTGTTTGGTATTTTTCTCAGTACACCATATATGATAGTAAATATAAGTATATATTATGTATTTTATACATGTTAGATAAAGTTATTTTTTCCACTGGAAGAAATACAGGTTCGTTGTGTTTACTTATTTTTAAGAACTATTTCAAAACTATTCAGTTTCCTGGTTAATTTTAAATGAAAGCCAAAGCTGGAGAGAAGCTGGTCAGCGAGCAGTCTTTCTCTGAAGGCTCATAGGATGCCTGGGGACGGGCAGGGCAGAGAAAGAATTAAAGAAAAATATGAAAACTCCGTCCCCTTAGGAACAGATGCATTTACCTGATACTCCTTTGAGCCTGGAGAAAGGCGCTTCCGCTGCGCATCCAGTTTGATAAATCTCCTAGCTACAGTCTCCATTCTGGCGTGCAAGGCCCGGTACTCATCGTACTCCGCATTGAAGTCATCCTTGTAATTCTGACGTTGCTCATAGGAGACAATAGCAATATATTTTCTAATAAGAGAAAAAGGTAAAAGATAAATTGAGAGTAGCTACAGAGTAAACGAAATGAACAAATTCCAGACTTAAACAAAATCTTTAGAAACTATATGTTTCTCTAGATTGAATGTTGCTTTGTCACTGTTTGCTGCCATGTCACTCCTTCGAAGAACTTCCAGGTGAAATTAGGCTACAGAAGAGCTTAAGAGCTTCAATGAAGGAGAGTGAATTTAACAAAAAAAGAAAAAAAATGTAGAATTAAAGTGGAATTAAAGTGAAACCATGTAAAAAGAAAAAAGAAAACAATACTCATAGACGTAGCTTCCTAAACCTTTCTCTTCTCCAAATTATTCACTACCACTCTAGCAACAGAAACCAACCCCTCTATTATGAGTCACATGAAGACAAAAGGACTCGCCTTGATGGGTAACTGAAACCAGGAAAATGTCACATCATCACTTAGTGCTGGAGTCAAAGCTCTCTCTAGACCTGCTGCTTTATGAAAGCAAATCTCTTTTGGCTTTTCACACCTGATGCCATCAAGGTGCCTCAGACTTGTTTCCTCTGTTAATTTCCTCCCATTTTTGACTAGGCAAATATACAAAATACAAAGGGGAATTGTTTATCATGTTTTTAAAACGAGAGACCAGGAAAAAAAAGTATTTTTTTTTTTAGTTCTTTTCAAACATTTAAATGTCATACTATGCATACAGAAAGGCAGTGTTATACTATTAATTTAATTTACATTCTTCAGAAAAGTGCCACAATCCGTTTTACTTTGGAGTGTGAATACTTGTGTGAATACTTCTAGGGACCTGTGAAGACCATTTCCCCAGAGTGTCAGTTTATTCAGTGGTAAATAAATAGCACTTTAATATTCAAACAAGTTAATATTATTGTTTTTTGGATCTGAGAACTGAGACCACATCAGGGTCTGGTCTGGGTCTTTGCGCTCTGTGCTTCTGTCATGGAATGCAAATTCCCTTGACTTTTCTGAGATCAAAATTGAGATTTCGAAGCAGTTTAAGGCAGGTAACAGAAGCTTCAATGCCCCCAGGGGTTACACAATATTATTCACTGTTGGAAAACCTTGCAGTCAGTGCTCTCCAAAAACGTTTTAGATAATCTTACCAGTTTTACTTAAAACGCGATAGCACAGATGCCTAGTTGGAAATATGAGTAAAATGATGCAGGGAGGAACCTTAATGTCCTCATTAATATTTTTATTCATGCTGAATTAGACAGTGTGGAGGTTTAATTTTCCAAGTGTAATCGATATAATGGTCGTATGCTGATTTAAAGCTGCCCTGCCGGTGTCTTTGCTGTAAAAGGAACACCGCCAGCCAGCCCAGCAAGCAGTGGGCTGTCCTGAATGCAAGCCAGAGGGAGCTCAGTGGGGAGAAAGAGGTTCCTAGGGATCAGTATATGTAAGCAAAATGTCTACACTGACCTAAAACTCAGGTTCAGTTTGTTACACAAAATATCTACCCTGCTTTCTCAAAACCACACCCTTAGTATTTGCGTTTCATTTAATAAATTCTTTAGGAAAAATAACAAACTGGCTAACAGTTGTGTTGCAGTATAGAAGATTACTTGATTATACTGGCATTTTAATGAAAAGCATTTCACTATTTTAAACAAAAATTACAAGTTCTACAGTTGGCTCTTAAATGATGGAATAAAATTTTAAAACAGTGGATAATTCACAACCACAAGTAGCAGAAGTATTCTTATTATATAAAAATTAGAAATATTGTGGTTAAGTACAAATTATTTGGAGGCTAATCATTAAGGTTTTATGGTATGACCTTTGGTTTCTAATAAAATAACTTAAGTTTTATATTTTGGGTGATATTTCTGAAATTCATGCTTTTCTCATATTTAGAAAATTTCCTGTATTTATATAAGACTTAGTTTTTGGTTAAAATAAATTGCTTTTACTTAAGTAAATTAAGAAAACAATCACATAGGTTATATACTTTTGTGATTTTTAAAAGAGCTAGAAACATGACAAATATACAGAAATACACTGAGGCAAACGCAGCAACCATCTTTAGATCAGTAAGTTAAAAAATTTTTAAATATAGAATTTACTGACTAAAGTTGACAAAACACAGCCTGAATCCACGAGGAAAAGGTTAGAATTATTTTTCAGTCTCCCCACATAATCTGTCATATACCAGTATACTCCCTATGACAAAAAAAATGGAATTCAAAATCTGTCCCAAGAGAATGAGAGCGCAGTACGGCGGCTGTTCTTTGAGGGGGGCGGAAAGAAGTGGGTTTGCAGTTGGAGAGGTGAATACCCTCATCTGTGGAGACAGGTGCTGTCCCCAACCAACCCTTCCTGGGCCAACTTGGTGGTGGTGGCTGATTTTCAAAGCTCCCCCACACGACTCTAAAACTGTACACTACCCCAGATGAGAATACTCGGCATGGTTTCTTGAGTTCCTTTTAGCTGAGAGATAAAAACCAGCATTATGATTTCATGCTGTACAGCTTTTACACTACTGTTAAGCAAAAGTAACACATTTTAAGTATAGAATGTTCTTTCCTCTGGAAATGAACATTTCATAGGACATGGAGAGCTAAATAGTATAGTTTAACTTTCCATCCTTAGATGCTACTAAATACAGAAAAAATGTTTATACAACCCAGATTCCATTTTCCATTCTACATTCAAGCTATTTTGCACATTTGTTCATTTTTAAAGCTATTGACAGTCAGATCTGTTTGTTCTTTCACTCTCCATTTTTCCAGGCTTTTGCAACTTAATTATTTTCTTCTATAGAAGCCTTTGAGTCTGTAAAAAAGCTAGAATTATGTGTCTAAGTTATAATTTCTGTGATAACCAGTTACAAAAATGTCCCCAGCTCAGCGTTTAACAAATTGTCATAATGAGAAAAACATTATATATTACCCATATAAAGTGAGATTATCAAATTTTAATAGTCTCTCCTCTTAAAATTAATTTGATGGCAGAGCTTTATTTAAATAAAAATCAACCTATCTTTACTTGTATTAACTGCAGAGATTTACATACTTTATCAGTAATATGCACAGGGAATGACCGTGCATTGACAGACTCTCAGTTTTGAAAAGTCAGATCCTTGAAATCTTCCATAATCGAATGCTTAGCCTGGCCCCGGAACAAAGGATAGGCTTCTCTATACTTACAGGCCACCAAGCAGAGCTCAGAGCAGAGGGAGGCACAACCTGCTCAGGCCGACAAGGGTGGATTTGGGACAAGCAGTCTTAATGGCAGCCTTTCAATTGCAGGGGTGGCTCTGGGACTCTATTTCTGGATCTTCTTACTTTTCTGATTTGCAAATTATGGGAAAAAGAATTTGCAAATTTTCTAAAATTAAACAGTTCTCTCTCATTGGCAGACATGTGAACTTACATCAAATAATCTGGGAGTTCAATTGTTGAAGAAGGCTCTGTGGAGGCAGTACAACCCTCTTTAACTCCTATGAAGAAAAAAAAAATTCAAGTGTTCACCAAACAGTATGGTAATAAAATGCCTATAATTCTAAAATAGATCAGAAACATCTGGAACACTTTTCCTCAAATTCTATTCTTCCATCTCGATAAGCAACAGTGAGCAAGGAATACAATTGAACACGAACAATAGAGGCCCTCTGACCAGCGCCAGCAGAACCACGCCAGGCATTGAAAGCACCCTGGCTACTGCAGTGTCTGCACAATAAAGGAATTCCATCTTAACCCAAGGTCAGTCTTCTATTCTTTCAACAACAGTTGTGGCATCTGCCCAGCAATTCAAAGACTGTGGTGGCAGATGCAGTCAGACAATAGGAGATACAAATTTTACATCAACATCTACTTTTCATAGGATTCAAACAAGGCAGATGAAACAAAGTCAGGTAGCAGACTGTTTTGGTCACTGTATTTTTACCAGTACCTTTTTTTGTATGCAGACAGTGGAATTGGGTGGAAAGTTTTCCCATCAGTTTAAAGGAATTTAAAATAAGTTATCACTGAGTGATGATTTATACTCCTCTACTCTCTAACAGATTTGTTTTTAAAAGGAAATAAAACGTTACCATTCAGGACTATGCTGTGAAAGTGTACAAAATCCCTCCATATTCCATTTGTTTGAATGCACCATTTCTGGAGGGTATGTTTAGACTTTTTACCAGAGTAATTTTTTTTGTCATTCAAAGTGGAATTAAAGTAACAACTCAAACCCTACCCCTGGTCTGCTGGCAAAACACACATGTTTAATGTAAAACAAAAGTGAATATCTGATAATTTTTTGATTTAATATTTTAAAGAATGAAGCATATTAAACAAATTACGTAGACTCTGTGGACTTACTGTCCATATTGTTTGTGTACATATACATATACATACAGTAGTCCCCCCTTATCCAAGAAGCGATACATTCCAAGACCTCCAGTGGATGCCTGAAACCACCGATAGTACCAAGCCCTATATCTACTACATTTTCTCCTATACGTAGATACACTTTATGGCTTCTCTTTGGCGTATCTGAATTGCCTACATCACTATTCGTGTGCAAGTAATATAAGGGTTATTTGAACACAAATGCTGCGTTAGCGAGACAGTTGATCTGATAACCAAGAAGGCTACTAAGTGACAGGCAGGTAGCATACACAGAGTGGTGATGCTGGACAAAGAGATAATTCACATCCTGGGTGGTACAGAGTGGTACAGGATGAGATTTCATCACGCTTCTCAGAACAGTATCGAATTTAAAACTTATGAGTTGTTTATTTTCAAGACTGCGGCCGACCGAGGGTAACTGAAACCGCGGAAAGCAAAACTGTGGATGGCAGGGTTGGGGGTACTGTATATTTGTTGCAGGTTTTGGTAAAAGCTTGTTTTTACAACAGGCTGAGTCTTAAAGGAAAAGGCATCAAGTATATCACCTATCTTCTCCTTTGCCACAGACAAGAGATAAGTTCCAACAGATAATAAGGAATGTGGGTCTGGATCAATCCTCAGTTTACAATAGTCTCAATGGTCTTTGAAAGGTACTATATCTTCATCGAAGGATTCAGAGACTAAGCCTGCAACGCTGAGAAGGTCTCAATATACTAGGATACAGTCCTCCCAGAATGAACCTCTGACTCAGGATCACCATCCACCGGTTTTATTACCACTTGCCTTTTCTTGATCTCACAAATTCAAGTGCGATAGTGTTCGAGGGAAAAAGCTTACACCTATCTCACAGGCCACTATATAGTATAATACTGATCTAAATATTTCAACAGATTTGCTTTGACATTCAATATACTCAATCCGGGTCAATAAAGGCACTATATCATACTATTCTACAATCAAAGCTTTTTCTTATGGTAAAAATGGTCAGTTAAATATAAGGATTGCAGACTTTCAGTATTATGGACAAATTACAGAAAGACCACAATCCTTAAACTCTATTCATTAAAGTAACTTTTCTTAAGTTGATTTTCCTGGGGAATTTTGCCTTAGTTATGCTGGGTTTAAAACTGGCAGCAATGCTAAATGATGGGCTTGAATCTTCTATGTGCTGGCAGGCAAGACATTAAGTTTTAGACGACAACTTTTTTTTTTCAATAAGAAATATCTAGTTCTGTCATCAAGTTTAAAAAATCACTATGCCTCAGGTAAGTAAGGTTAACTTTTCCTTAGAGGTAAAATATTATTTTAAGCTTCTTTGAGACTCTAGATATTTGGCTTTGAAAACATCCAAAAGCTTGAAATGATTGATTTTATTAATAACAAATGACATTAATTTACTAGTGTTCTCAAAATAAAGTTCTTAAGATCTATCGAGCTAATTGCCAGCAGTCTTGCACAAGACAGATTGCTTTTACTCTGAATGAAGATGATGTTATTGCTCTATAAATGTAATTTTACCTTGCCTGCTTTATAAAGATTTTAACATTTCCCCCATGCTAATATTAATTAAATCAAGACTGACCCTGTTTCTTTGGCAAAGAAGGAAATAAATATTTTTATTGCTAATTGTATGTCTGGCCAAATCAGTTCAAGAATGGCATGTAATGTTGAGATTGCACAATACCATGACAGTTTTGGAAAAGAGCAATGAAGCCCATTTCTAAAAGGGGTCTCTGGAGGATGATGAGGGTCATTTTCAAATATCACCATCTTAATAACAAATGCAGAAGCCATATTAATAGTTGGCTACAAAGAGACCAAAAATGACTGCTGTAAAATCTGCTCAAAAACAGAATACTTAGATTAATAACTAAATTAGCTCATTTGATAAAAAAGTATCACTCATTAAAAATGGCATACGCTCACACTCATGACATTCCCCTCCTCCCATCCATTTACATGTGTAGTAGATTTTAACAGGTGTGAAATACCTTCACTGGAATCCGGGCTGGAGCTGTTCAGCTTGGCAACTCCCTCATCTCTCTTAAGGTCCTCTTCCTTTATCTCTATCATCTCAATGTCATGCTTCTTTATTTGGTCTTTTTCCTTGTGTTTTTTAGACTTCTTTTTGGACTTTTTGTGAGACATTGAATGGTTTTCTTCCATAGGCTTTGGACACTTTAGTGGAACTGAACCAGGGGGTAAGGTTTCCAGAGAAGTCCTAGAGGTATATTTGTCTTGCTGGTCCTCATAGATACTACTGTTTTGACTAAAACTGTCAACAGGTAGGTCTTGAGTGCCCCGGCCTTCTGGAGTGCTAGGGGAATTGGAGTTGGAACTTACAGTCTGAGGAGGGTTGGAGACGGGCAGGTGGGTTGAAGGCAGCGGAGGAGCACTGGGGATGGCAGCAGCTGCAGGGGGCGGCGGCAGGCCTGCAGCAGATTTTTCACTGGTGGAATTCAAATGACCATTTAATGTTGGTGGCACTCTACTTGTCAGGTGAGATATTCGAGCCTTTTTATTCATTAAAGGATCAATGAAATCTGAATCTAAAAGTCGTTTCTGGTGGGAAAAAAAAAAAAAACCCAAAATATGAGCCAGTGTCCTCTAAAATTCAATCAATGTACCACTGGTTACCATAACTGAGTAATTTTATTCATACTTAAGTTTATCACTGGTGTTGTACTAAACCTTTCACCAAGCTTAAGCAAAAACAAACAAGCTACACAAACAAAAATGAAACAAATTGTTATGTTTAATGTAAAAAAAAAAAAGCAGAATCTGGCAAATATGTTTCTTGGCGTACTTAAACTTTCTGATCATACAGCTCCACCCTAAGTTCTTTGAGAGACTACGCCAATATATGAATTATACCACTCAGGAGAGTATTAAATAGAAGTGGCCTCCTTCCTCTGCAGGCCATGGCTGACCTATTTGTATTAAGTGAGAGGAGGAAGCAGCTTGCACCATTTCACTGTCAGAACTAACAAGAGTAGGTAAAAGGCAACAAGTCTACACTTATTTAATCCCCTCTAATGTGCAAAGATGTTCCAATTATGAATATTTTGGTTGTCACTTATTACATCACCTAATTGAAGATGGGAACAGCCAGCATCATCAGAGTAATTTCTCTTAAGTATCTCTGTCATTGTTGAACTACTATTCATTTTTTCCCCCTGAAATATATCTCTTCACTGGATTTAAAATATAAGTTTAGATAAATAAATAAATAAATAGATAGATAGATAGATAGAGATAGATAAAAATGATATGGAATTACTGTTTCAGGAAATTTTTAAATCATGCTAATATTAGCCCAATCCAGCAACTACAATAGTATTTAAATTAAAAAGGAAATCCAGGCAGTTGAAAAAGATAAAGAAATACTGTGGCTTAAACTTCAGCTTGAAAGAAAATAAGTTAACAATCCCATTAATTTATTCTGTTTTCGATTTAGCACCATTGATGTGACACCCAATAAATAATTAGATCAGAACTCTAAGTGGCTTCATAGTGGTTAGCATGAAAATTAGGGCTTCTATAGACAGTGCACATGCAAGGACTGAATTGCTTTTATTTTGTGCCTCCTCAGTTCCTTATAATGGGTTGCTAACATTTTCTGATGTGTGAACAGCCTTTGCCCAGGGCATGCTTACGGTTTTCCATACATCTGTCCTGTCTCCCTAATCCTTGGGAAGAGAGTCCAGAGAGAGGAGCACTCTGTTAGCAGTCCAAAGACCCAAGAAACTGAGAGAGTTCAGGGCTGGCCAGGTCCTCTGAGAACTAGGCAGGCTTAAACTCTAATACTATCCAGGATCTTCCCACCTTTTTCCAGGAATGACTCTCTTGGGGGAAACTAAGCTAAAGTCTAATTTGAATATTTGGATTGGGATATAATTTTAAAAATGCTTTAAGAAAACATATACGAAAATGGCAGAACTTTTTGCTTATTTCCTTATTTTAAAAGTAGTTTTCCCCAAGAATATTTTCCTGGAGCATGTTTCAGATAAAATTAATTATCTTCAATTTTCTGTAAAATCCAGGACTGTAAATGGGACTGCCTATGTGGGAAAGCAGATAATCTCACAACAAAATATAACCTTTAATGATGGAAAGGCAAGGTAGACATTGAGTGCTTTGATAAACAGTGCTGGGCAGCAGCGGAGAGCTCTGGGCTGAATTGCCGAGACCTGACTCTAGACTGAGATCTGCCATGAACTAGGCATGTGACTCTGGGTGGGCAAGCTGTGGAGCTTCTGTGGGCCTAACTTCTCTCAATACAAATCAGAGAACCTGCACTAGACGTAGATGGCCCCTACATCCATTTCAGGACTATGGTTATATAATTTTATGAAATACCTGAGGAGAAGATGCAGTATCTCTATTAGAACACACAGGGGATTCTGAACGGCTGGTGCTGGCAGCATTCTGAGATGGATTTAGTTTCCTGTAAAGGACACACATGTTCTAGTTATGGAGAGAATTTTTAAATGTTCACGATGGAAGGCTTACCCTTGCTTTTCTTTTCCCATCTCAACACTAAAATAACTATGACTAAAATAATTACTTATTTGAATCACTTTTAAAGAAAAATATAAATAACTTACCTTGAGAGCACTGACTCTAATGACCGCCTGTCTATTTCACTGTATCCAGGCCAGTCTCTTTGAAGCTCTTTAAAAACATAATCCTTTAAAGTATATGAGAGGTCCTTAGGATTCAGATTGGCTACCTGGCACATGGTGTAAAAACAGAGCATTAATATTTTTGCTATTTGCTAACCTAAAACAGGCAACTTTTGGGATTTATACTGAAAATAACTATTTCAACTGGCCACAAAGGGACTACTAGTTTTGCAAATGCCGGATCTCAATAAATGCTGTTCAACTACATTGGAAAAATTAGAACTTTATATACATAGCTAAATACTTTTTCCTAAATGGCCACTGCCTTTGTCATATTCCTAATTAAATAATAAGCACACATTAGGCAAAAAGTAGAGGAAGATTTAATCAATTTTTCTAGTCAAAGGAATCCCAAAACAGTTATGTTATCAACTTCATTATTATTCATTATTATCTACTTTTGAGTCAGTAAAATTCCTTGGTCATTTCTGTTAAGTAGAAACCAAACAGTACACAAATGTTAGGTTAAAAATTTTCCCTTTAGTAATCAACAGAAATTCTCTCCATAAATAGTACTGATTCTGATAACTGCCATTTTCTTGGATAGCTAAGCGTGCTCCCTGTTGCTGCCTGTTCTGAAGAACCAATTCTTCAAAGTCCTTGAAATTCCTGAAAACCATTAAATGGAAATAATAACCAAAATAACCCTTAAATTACTGTTATTAGTCAGCCGGTTTATTTCCAGTATAATCTTTTCTTATCCCTTAACTACAATTCCTAGAGGGTCCAGGACTAGATTCCATTTACACAAATGTACAGATTGAGGTGCCAAACCAAGACTCATTTTTAAGGCTGGTAGAAAGAGTCCTCCTGTCATTTCCTACTGGAAGGTCTTAATAACTTGACTTCTTTCTGTATCTTTTAAAAGTACTATCAAATATATTATGATAGAATATGCTTTTCACACAGCTCAGCTGAATACTAATCTAATATTACTGTTGTTATAAAGTAGAAAATGGTAGGCTTATTTTAAAATTCAAATTTGCAAATAAATTAACATGAGATACAACCAGATTTCTCAAAGTGGAATAAATACAACAGTCCTTAGATTTTCTATTACCCCAGGGTACTATGAATGCTAACAATAGTCTAAAACTAGAGATTATGGTTTTATTTTTTCATAGCATTTAGTATCATGCTTTGAATGTAAGAGAGGATTAAAAAAATAGACTTAAAAGTGTTATTCTTTGAACAACAGATGAAAACCTGCAGGTTTTTTTTTTTTTTTTAAATAATGAAATTTAAGAACAACTTTGGAAATGTCACTGCTTCAGGAAAAAAGCAAACAGATGGACTACCATTTATGGTGGATTTGAATGCTAATCAACATCTATGACCCAAGGTGTGTATGACCGATCAGAACTAATACTTTATACATTCATATTCTTGAATGAAGACAAGTGACTGATTTCAACGTACCCAATAGTTGAAAAATGCAGACTAAAAGGCAGCAAAAGAGTATGCAGAGCAAGACACTTTCTAAACTATTTAGTAGGTAAAAATATTCTAGTTTATACCAACCAAAGGCCTATGATACATTACACAATTTCACCCATATAAACCAATAAAAATTATAGCAATAATTTAGGTGTTTCGAGACTAAAAAACAGACAAAAACTTCTAGCTTACTTTTCTTTTATGGAAATTCAGGGCAAAATTTATTTAACCCAAATGAAGATAATGACACAAAACTAATTTTTTTCTTTATTAACAATTCAAGTCTCTAACTTATAGAACCTAGTATAGTCTACAGCCATGCACCCTGAACAAGCTTGATCCTGTCTGATCTTGGAAGCTAAGCAGGGTTGACCCTAGTTAGTACTTGGAAGACCAGGTGCTGTAGGCGTAAAAAATAAAAAATAGGGATTGTAAGGAGACAAGGTTCTTGCAATCTGTAAGGTCAACCACGGGTTGCCTCGCCTAAAATCAAATAAATAAATAAATAAATAAAAATAAAGCCTAGTATAAATGCCCACATTTCAATTAGTTTTTAACTAATTGTTTAAAACAAGAGGATTTAACTTAATATTCAAGAGTTATATTTCACATAGCATTATCAAAACAATCTTGAAATTTCTCTACCTCAATAATAATGTAACTACAACAAGCCTTCTTAAATAAACTTCTCAACAAGAAGGTAAGTGGAAGGAACTCTTTCCAGCTGTCCTTACCTGTTGCAGAATTGCTCCAAGGGAGTTTTTGTCTTTTTGATTGACACCATCTTTCTGCAGTCGAGCCAGGAGCTCAGGTTTCTTGTAGGCCTTCAGTGCCAGTAAGTGAATCACCCTGTCCCTATACGGCCGCTGAGAAACACTGCTGCTGCCATACGTCTTTCGAATCGTGTTTGCAGGATTCATGGGGGTTGACCTTTTCCTCTCAGGCACTGCATCTGAAACAGCTTGAGGCGCTTTCCGAATTTGCACTCTTTTCCCTAAAGTCCAGTGGAAATGACACTGTTACACATTTGTGGGTAACAGTAATAATATAATGAGCACCTCAGTTTCCACAACTCTGAGTTAGGTACCTGTTCATTTCTCGAGGGAATAAAGACTACTGAATAAATTACCTAAAATATAAATTAGGGATTTTTTGATGAAATCATTTATTGGAATAAATATGTATTAAGTAAGTATTTTGGCCACTTAGCTACACATAGATAATATTTAGTGACACACCATACCAACGGACTAGAAATTTTAAGGTGTGGGTATTTAATTTCACCTATGCTATTTATGGAACTTAATCTACATGTTATATGTCATTTCTTTGGCAGATGTGAATACAGCAAACATGTGGAATGTGAGAAATATCTGTTGTACCCCACTGAGAACACACCCTTGGCAGAACTGGAGCATTACCTTAATTTCTGATTCAGAAGCCACAAAGAGGGGAGTCAGGTCCCATCTGGGATCAACATCCACAAAGGCATCCCCAAATGATATTTCTTTTCAACAGGCCACAACAAATTTTAGAAGTCAAAAAGCAAAAATAACACAATACTATATATATCTATATATAGATATAGATATAGATATATATGTTGCACACACACATACACATATGCCTTACTGCTAAATTGTACACCTGAAACTTACTGGATTTTATTAACCGATGTTACCATAAAAAAAATAAAAAGACTTGACCAAGAGAAAAAAAGATCAAAAACAAAACCAACGACCAACCAACCAACCTCAGAGGGCCAGAAAATAAGATCTCTCCCTTGTGGTGCTGCGAGTTAGAGGAATGGAAAATGGTAAAAAGGCAGCCTTTACACCGATCCCAGTGACATTCACATAATTAATTCACTTTCTGCTGAGACTTAACATGGACAAGTGTTTGGCAAGTGGCTACTTCTGGAACCTGAAGACACATCGAAATTCCTAATGTGGCAAATGCAAAACCTACCAAAGCTACCATTTCTCAGTTGCAATATTGTTAACCAACAGTACTATTCCTTGAACTTTTTATAGGGATTTATAAAAAAATAAAAAAAGAAAGAAAGAAATAGGATCAGGGTCACAGAAGTTTAGGAAAGGCTATAAATTCTATAATCCCCTCCCTCTTGTTTAACTTATCCTTCCCTAAACCAAGGGGACTGTGGAGCACCACTGTCCCAACTCTCTGGGAAGGGGGATGGGTAGAGAATGTTTAGCTAAGTTCACACACTATGACTGGTCATTTAGAATAAATTTAAGCTAGCAAAGAGGGCAAATAAAAATGAAAACGGAAGGTAACAGTATTACCATTTGGGTTGTGGGCTGTCCTACTTCTTTTCTGTACATCTGACCCACCTCTGATCCTCAGTCTCAGGAGAGCCCCAAATTCTCCTGAGTTTACCTCCACCTCTCTAAGAAGTAGACATAGGGCAGACAAGTAAGGGAGGCTAACTCTGCCCGTAAGAGTGTAGTATGTTTGACAAGCATTTAGAATCTAGTCAGGGATATGACAGTCGTACCTGGGGCCTAATGTTAGGTTTTCATTCATCAGTCCATGAATCTCCTACCCCTAATATACTCATTTCACCTTTACCTCACTTTTCTTTTAAACAGTCAGTCATGGAGTAAACCCATTTATTGCAAATGCTGAAAAAACAATCCAGCCACATTGGGCCACTGAGTTTTACACAAGGATCATTGTTCACTGACTCCCAATCAATTTATGCCTATTTAACCAAGAAGGAGTCTTTTGGTTAAAGTCAGAGAGCCTACAGGTAAAGAAAACATCAATACTATAAGTAGTTAAAGAACCAAGACGCTAAAGGAAAAAAATGAAAGAAAAAAGTAAAGCAGAAAAATGTCAGGTTTAAAGTAGGCAGAAGAAAAGCTTTATTTTTATTTTTTACATGTGCCTCAGAAAAGCCCTTATAATAAAGCCTATGGGAGAACCTAATTCTCTTCCCAGACCTAACTGCTAATCAATTCCCTGGGCTCCATATATAAACAGTAGCAGTGGGTCCGACAGGGCTAGGCAATCTGGGATTATATCTACACTGTTGTTTCATAACAAGAAGTCCACTTCTATCTTCTTTATTTAATATGAGATGGTAAATTTATTTATCCCTCTATCTAATGGCTCTGAGTAAACAATCTGAATGGAAGGTGTTAAAACATCAGAAAGAGAGCGGGGATTGCAGCCATCTCTTGTAGTTGTTTTTCTGTTCTGTGGAACCTGACCAGAAGCTCCGGCAACACTGACTAAAGGCTTTAAAAACACTCGCAGGACCTTGATGATGGTGTGACTCTGTCAGGATTAAATACATAACCCGTCGCAGTGGAATCGATCTCTACCACTTGGCACTTATGACCAATTTTCAAAAGGTTTCTATCAAAATATATGTACGCAAGTCACAAAATGTTAGAGATAAAAAGAACCTTAGGTATTATCTAGTTCAATACCTCTTAATTTAATTTAATATTTGATGAAATTAACAAAGTCACTCAGACATGTACTAACTCATCAGAAATCAGGACGATAGAGGCAGAAGTTGGGAAAATCAGGAACAGAATGAGAGATTAGAGTGGTTGGATTGTTTTATATACCTAAATATTAGCATGCATAAAAATTTACAATTTAATAAAATTCCAGAATTTAGGTAGAAATCAGTGAGCAGTCTTAAGATACTGGTAAACTTGAAGCAGTGGTGATTAGCAATTCTTTTTTAAACAAAGAGAAGGATATTAACAATGCAATGCTTATTACTGATATAAATGCTATGACCAGAAGTGAAAATATTATTAAATAAATAATAATCATGTTTTCTAGGTTAAAGCCTCTCCTGCTCCTCTCCAGGCAAAACAGTTTTTGTTTGTTTTGTTTTTGTTTTGTTTTGTTTTTTAGCCCATAAGAGGGTTGTAGAAACTCATATTCTTGGGTGACTAGGCCAGGTGACCCCTCAGAGCAGAGTCTTCATTCTCTTAAGCTGGACCTGTGCCCTAATTCAACTGTTAAGAGGCCTTGCCCAGCATTATTATGCCAGCACATGGTTATGCCAGCACAACCCCATAGTGGGGCCAGCATTATTCCCAACTGTCCTCTGTCTAGGCTGACACTGTTGAAAGAAACCTTGCTATACAGGTATCTCTAAGCTGGCATAGTGAGCTTTTGGTACCATTTTATATGATATATTCAATTATGAACTAAAGAGCTATCTCCTGTTGTCTTAAGAAAGTGACACTACTTGTTAGTGAGGCCAACCCCATATCATTTGCTATTTGCTGATACTAACAGCTTGATATGCAAATGGAGAGGTAATCATAATCTACCTCACAAGGGATTCTGAGATTTAGGGGAGTATCTATATGTTAAGTGATAACCAGTACATCTCTAGTACTCAGTAAGTGCTGGGTAATATTAGTATTAAAGGATGACTGACCCCATTTTAAAGAACTGAATGAGTCATCAATTTTGAGATACTGAAAAAAGCCAGAAGGTATACACTGAGCTAACCAAAAGGGAACAAAACATGATAAAGGACTGGCAATGGATAAAGTTAAAAAAAAAAAAATCAAAACATGCTGTAACACAAGAACAATAAAAATCAAAACAACTGAAAAGTTTTAGGATACTATTCTTTGGCTCCTCTATTCAGAATTGATCAGACTTTTTTCTTAAGAGTAATGTGTCCAATTTTGAATTCTGAAGTGAAGAACTGGAGGTAGTCCAGAGAAGAGCAATAAAAATAATTAAAGGGTTGGAATACAGGTCATATTAAGAAAAGTTAAAAGGAGCTGGGGTTTATTTGACCTAGAGAATAAAAGGCAGAGGAGGCTAATGACAAGATTTAAGACCAGAAGAAAACACTGTGCTGTGATGGTGAGTGGCTGGGGGCACTGAGGACAAAGCACAGAAGAAAAGATTAAACAGAGCCCTTGGGACGGCAGAGAACACAGCAGGGCTCTGAGGTGGGAGCATATGTGTATGGAGAGTGGCCATCTCTTCTTAGAAGGGTACAGATATAATTTGGTTCAGATTAAAACTTAGATAACCTCAAATTTTATATGGTCACTCTAAAAAAAAATATGTATATATATATAAATTATCTGTAATGCCTAAAAGAAACTCTGCAAATTCTAAAATTACTGTACCATGAGGGAGAGTATGGCCTATGAGATTCCAGGTGTTGAAGTCTGCGTGTAAGCTGTAAGGGAACTGTACCTGACTCTATCAAAATAAACAAAAGCACATGAACATAGGGGATACCCAAGGGTCACTCAATGGAAAAGCACAGTAATCATCACTGATTTTCAAACTTTGGATAAATCAAGGTAAGAGTTTTCAGTTAGTTGTATTGGGAGGGGGAAAAAAAATCATTTCCTTTGAGTCTTTTATTCCTTTGTCAAACATGCCAGTTCATCTCACTGTTTTAAAATGGTGGTATCAGACAGAGTTAAAACCAACCAACCAACCAGCCACAACAAAAAAACACTTTCAAAGCAACAGGGACAGAAAATTCATAGTTTGTACTTAAATTTAAGCATAGCAGATCTTGTACATTTTAAAAATAATTTGAGATTTAGCCTACTAGCAAGGAAAGTTAATTATTTGTGAGGATAAAGAAAAAAAGAAAGGAAGTTGGAAGTTGCTACCATATTCAGCAGAAAAGAATAGGTGAAAAATCTCATTGCTAGTAACTTACTGGGCAGGGAGCTGGGCCTCATGGGTAAAGATACCTGGGGAAGCTATGAATTGTTGTTAAACCAAACTAAATGTATCTAAGCTAAGCACCAAGTCCCAGGAGCACTGGCTTTGTTCCAAGGAAATACTTATTAAAGACACTAGTGGAGCTTTCAAAGCTGAATGTATTGTATATGGGTTGACAATGGGAAAATGCAGAAGTAGAACTCTACCAAACCATGGAAAGATATTAAGTGGTTTGGTTCTTCAAAAGGCATTTACGTTTACAAATTAATGTACGTTCATCATTTACTATACAGTGACTTGTGTTACTAAACTGACCAAGGCCTCTAAGAGCTCATTCTCACTCCTGATAATTCTCTTTATTACTGTTAACAGTCACTGTGAACCGACTCTTTAAACTTCTTAGGGTCACTGAACACAAAGGAGAGCCTCATCTTGCTGGTCTGGTCTTCCTTCCCTTCAATCTGATGGATATGATGGGGATGGGGCAGGCTTTTAATTAATGGATAGGTGAGGATAAGGATCCATAAACAACATCACAATTGAGGTACCAAGGAGGAATGACTTGATAACGCTTTGCTATAAGCACAGATTATACTTTTGTAAAAAAATTCCTGTTGTGCAAATATTCTCTAAAAACATAAGCAAAGCCTGCAACAATGAGGTTATCAACTCAAATCCCACTAATAATTTTTTGTTTAAATAACCCTACAAAATTGGAAAACAAAAACCAAACCATCCACCATTGAAATTACCTTATACAATCGGCAAAGAAAACAGTGGTACCATTATTACAACCTCACACAGTAAGATAACTTAACCAGATCCCAGTATTATGAAATAATAACAAGTAGATAACAGAGGAGTCAGGATTTATGAAATAAAAGTTTAAGTCTGTTCTTCAATTAACCAGCAGTCTGAAGAGAACAAATGATTTCTGACCATGTTATCCAAAATGTTTTGAAAACTAATTTTTTCTGTTTTCATGAAATTAATATTACTAATATTTACCTACAGTGATCTTGAATTATTCCAATCAATCAGCGAGAAGAAGAAAGATATCTATACAAACCTACATATGGTCCACCGGGTTTGATAACTTTTGTGCTTCGGTTGCGGGATTCCTCTTCTGCCTGGGTCATTCTTTCTCGTGTCATCTGATACGAGTCATTTGTTGCACACACTGTAATTTTATCTTGTATAAATCCCAGGCAATTGAGCTGGGAGGCTCCAGAGCTGTCAAGTAGACGGCGGCTTTATTAGAGATGTCCCTCATTTTGCACAATTTTAAAGGCTAATGAGAATTGTATAATCCTAAAATAAGCAGTCCAAATAACTTTGCAATCCTAAAATTTCTGATATTAGTAACTTTTAAATGTGAAGATTATTTAAAATATTTGAGTTTCTCATCTTCATTTCTTGTCACATTTTTTTCCATATTGAAAAAAATGAGTTGAATGAGTGAGTTGAATGGATAAACTGAGCTCTGAGACCAAATCCATGAAATTTTGAAAAACACCAGTATTTGAAGTGAAGATTGGAGTCCTGATGAGTAATATAGTTCTACTTTCATTGTTAGTCAACTATTTTTTTTAGAATTATCTACCACTGATATGAGAAATGTTAAAAGTTTAACAATTAGTGAAACCATAATATGCAAGTTTTAGAACTGACTAGATGAAATAGACTCACCACAATTCTTTTTCTTTTTAAAGAACACTAATTTTAAAGCTAAAATACTGCCAAACATTAAATCTTACTTTATGATTATTAGCCCAAAGATCCTAAACATTTGTAGAATTTATATTTACCACTTTGTTAAATCTCTATAAGAGGACTGGACTATTTACATAGCAAAGATTGAAGAAAATACTAACTAGACAAGAGATTTTGGCAGAATATCTTAATAAACTTTTATACACAATCATTAATATTAATGTTGGCCCAGAAGATGGCTCTGTTTCAAAATATTATGCTAATATTAGGAGATCACAGTAATAGTTATACTGGCATTTTAAAAGAAATAATTATGGCCTTAAAACAGACTGGAATCTAAAAGTAATGACAATGCCATTGCAGCTCTGATACTCTATTTCTAAACTTAATTGGAAATAGTTTTGTTATGATAAGAGTTGATAAAATTTTTAAAGATTGCCAATAACTATACAGATACTACTTTTTAAAAAATTAGTTCATTCATCTTATAAATATTTATTGGGCAGGGACTGCATGCCAGGCAATGTGTGAGGTACGCAAGGTGTGATAAGGACTGAGATAGAAGTAGCTCCTCCTTCAAGTTTCTTGTCTAATGACTAACAAGGATGAGAAAACTAGAAATTATGACATGATATGAGACATGCCGGGGGTGGGGAGGGAAGGGAATTCCAGGAAAGTACTTCAGCCCGATGTGTGGGTGAGGCAAAGCTTCCTAGAGGAGGAAGTGATGCTCAAACTGATCTAGAGGAAAAACTAGACAAGGGGGAAGAAGGACAGAAGTGTTCTAGGGGAATAACCAACTTGTGCAGGCCCAGGGAGAGCAAGGAAGAGTTTTTCAGTTAAGCCAAAAAGAGTTGTAAAGGACAATTAGAGGTGAGGCTGAAGAGAGTATGAGAAGTACATTACAGAGCTTTGGAGGTCATGGTATGGATTTTGGACCTTATCCCAAGAATGGCAGAGGCTGAAAATAGGGTAGAGAAAACATCTCATTTCTACTGTAGAAAGATCAATCTGGATAAAGAACATATTGGGAGGAAGGGGATACAAGAATGAAGGCAGGAGAGCAGTTACGAGGCTATTGAAGGATTATAGGCAAAAGTGATAGCTTGAACCAGTGTAGGGCAGTGTGAATGCAAAACAGTAAGCAGATTTGAAAGACACAGGAGGCAGAATTGGCAGGGTTTGGTTAGTGATTAACCACAGGAGGAGAGAATGTGTGTGGAGGGGAGGAGTGGGTAGTTAAAGATCATGCTCAAGTTACTAGGTATATGGAGCTACCATTTACTGAGACACTGGGGTAGGGCTGGGAGACAGAAAGTGAGTTCACTATTGAACATGATGACTTTGAAAAAATGAGGGAATCAACTGTGAAGAACATTAATATTTAAAGTAAGCAATAGGAAGACCACAGAAGACTGAAAAGGCACAGCCAAAGAGGTAGAGGGAAATCAGAAAATCAGTGTGTCATGCAAGCCACTAGAATAGAATACATTAAGAATCAGAGTGGTCAACAATGTGAGATGCTGGCAACAAATCCAGACTAATAAGAAATGAATAAGCATCCACTGGATTCAGGGGCAAGGGGTTCAAGTTCTCCTTGGGGAAGCAGTTTCAGTGGAATGATGAGGACTGAATCCAGACTCTGGCTCCAGAGCGAGTGCAAAGGAGATTCTTTGTGTTTATATTCTTTTTAAATGAGACTCACCTGCTGAGCATGTATGACTACTGAAAAACCAGTAAAAGGAAGGGAGTGAGAGGGAGAAAAGAAGGGAGGTTTAACCATCAGGGGAAGTGGGATGAAAGAGAAGAGTAGGAAAAAAAGATTGCAGTAGAGTACAGAAAAGATGAAGTATAATGGTCTGGGTGGTGGGAAGTTTGAATTTCAATATCTCCCCTTATTATTTACTAAGTAATTTACAGAGTAAAAATAAGCTGAACCTATTGCCAACCATGATGAAGTTTTAGTTTACAGAATTCAAGATCCAGAAACAGATCTTTACTGGAAAATTAAACAGAGCCAAACCCTGCAGGCAAGAAGATATTCTCTAGAATACTCACCCCTTTTCAACTGCGTTACATTAAAATTTAAATACCTTGACATATGTGTATAAATGTTCCTTCTTATAGACTTTCTCTAGACTAGCTCACTGTGTCCCACACTTGAGTATGCATTACTGTACAGGGCTGTTTGCCTCAAACTATTTTCGCTAGGCCCGTGAATGGACAGATTGAAGGAATTTTTTAAATTTAATTTTGACTTTGAGATTTCTTCCATCTTATATGAGAAAAATGTGGCTTAAGGAGATTTAAAAAGAAAGATAAGAAAAGAAACAAGTTAATATGTAATTGTGAGACATCTATTGAGCTTTCAGCTTGAGCTTCGCCAACACTGCAGGACTAGAAAAAGGGCACAAAAAAGCCCCTGCCTTTGAGGAGCATGAACAATTACAGGAGAGACAGGTTATGAAAAGGTTTGCTTGCCAGGCTGAAAGCTAAAAGTTTCAATGCTTTTGTTTTTATAGTTGCAAATTTCAATTTATACCACACCATTTTAAAAGTACCTTGGATCATAGTTTTATACCTGGATCATACTTTTTATAAAGCATATTTAGATCATACTATTGCATTTGCCCCAATTTTCTCACAATAATTTCTCTTCTCTTGCTGCATCACGTATAGTTTTTTTTCACGTGAGCTTAAAACCTATTCCAAATAAGCAAAGTAGAAATAAACACAGAGTATTTTGATGAAAGGGAGAAACCATATCAGCTATGATGATATGACTGGTTTTGAAGAGGGGATTAAGTTCCTTAACAAAATTCCTAATGGGACACAGTTCAATTTGGTGTCAGAATGTTCTCACTATAGTAAAACAGTTCTCTAATGCCAAGCAATCCGGGTGATGGCATCGCAATTCGAAATCGATGTACCTTGTGGTGTATAATGAACACTGAACTGGGAGTTAGGAAAGCTCAGTTCCCATCTAGCCCAGTCATTAACTAACCAGCTATATAACTGTGGCTAAGTCACCTGTGACAAGAAGGGGACGAACTACACAATTATCAAGGACCCTTACACTTGGTGATTCTATAATTTATTGCAATACTTCCCATAAACTTTCTACAATGGTAAAATGATCTGTATCTATGTTGTCCAGTATGACAGCCACTAGCCATGTGGGTATGTGAGCCCGCCATAATGTGTGGTTAATGTGAGTGTAGAACTGAACTTTTTAATTTTTTTTTCATGTTTATCAATTGAAATGAAGATAGCCACATATGGCCAGTGGCTATCACAGTGAATAGTGTAGAAAGGTCTATATAATCAATAATGTATGCAATTTATACCAAAATATATAAGTTTGGGGATGGGCAAAATTAACGTATACTCAGGAAAATAACAGATTAAGATCAAAAGGTTATTTAGTCACTTTAAATGGGAGGACAAATTTAGAACTTTCCGTGATTTGTCTTATTTTATATCTCTGCCTCCTGTGCTCACCTGAAAAACAGCTTTCCTTTCGTCTTTCTCCCCCACACAGACAGCACTTATAGTTTCAAGGACAGCACAGGTGAGATAGGGATGGATGGCTCCAGGATACTTTGGGCCAATATCATGGCTTCTTGGAAGGCCCGGGGCCTAAGGCCTCGTCTTTAACCACAGGCAGAACAAACTCCCTCTACTCTAGGGGCCCATTCTTTAATCAGAAACAACCACCTCAAAGAATAGTGAAAACAAGCAGCCTATTGTTTACAGAGGACCTAAGTAGATAAGGGTTCCATGGTACTCTGGGATGTGCATGTGTATTCTTGTCTACCCTGCCTCCCCCTGCCCCCTTTTAAAATCAGAAGGGACTGCTGTACTGGGGTTAATTTCTTATTTCCATTCTGCTTCAGAATAAAGATTTTAAAAAATCTACCTTAGAAAAAGGCTTGCACAAGGAAGAAGGGAATGTACCACACACACACACACACACACACACACACACACACACACATTTTTCTCCTTTACCCTTGGATGTGAGCCTTGAGTATACTATAAAAACACTCTTATTTAAATGCAGTAAATAAAAACTTAAAAACCCCCAAACTTGTCTTTAATTAAATTAAAAACACCAACCATGTTTTATAGGTGAAAAAATCTGTACCTTGAGTGCAAGAATGTTAAAAGATTTTTCGATTATAACCTACAGTGACAAATATAACCTCTAGCACACAGTAGGTGCTCATTATTTCTTAAATGAATAAATGAGCTTTGCCATTCAATTCAATAAATATTTATAAGTGAGCACTATGCATTTTATTGTTTAATTTTTTAAAAAACCTCACAGAAGAATTATTTTCCTTTTAGTCTACCTTTAAATGTACTTACCTGGAGAACCTTTGCTGGATGCAGTCAAAGCTTCCCTGAGGGTTGTCCTTACCAACATTTGACAAATAGAAGTTAAACGTATGCACTTCATTGAGGGGATCATTTTTGGGAATTTTGACAAGCTAAAAAGAGGGAAAAAGAGAGAAACACCTCAAATTATAAAATTTCCACAGAATGATCTGATGACTGACTTACTGTTTTTTAAGTAACAGTCACTTTATACCCATGTTGCCCTCTTGAGCATTTAAATTTATAGCATTTAAATTACCAAATCATCCAAGGAATCTAGCGAGCAGTTCTATAACTCGCCACATTCTCATGTCTATTTTCTACCATTAAGTGTCAGTAATCACTTCTACTAACTAGTTTTTAAGAGGAAGCCTCTTCATTTTAAACAAGCAAATGACTAGTTTATTTATTTTTTTACAGTTACTAGTGAATTGGCCATAAAGCTCTTTCTATTTTGAGATACACAGGTTCCGTCAGGCTGACATGACCCCTGCTGAATAGCTTCTAGATACTTAAACGGTCTCTGAGATAGAATCCACATTCCAATCTTTTGCTCTCTTTTTATATACATATTTCATTTTAATTCTTGCTTCTTTGAATAATATTTTTGAAGAATAACTAGCAGTATAGGTGAATGCCATAATTATATTCACATCAACATGCAGCTGGGTGTTTCTCTCTACCCTATGGTTGCCTTATTCACCTTTAAGTTTATAGAACAGGGTCAGTAGTCTGCAGAGATGATTCTGCAGGGCACTCCAAGGCTGATCCATAGGCAACACTGTGAAATAGGCAGATGTTTTCTATGCTCTTGCTCAAGGTCTGGTTTCTCAACTAGATGGAAAACCCTATGAGTGAAGGGCCAGGGTTGCTCTAGATGGCTGAGCCCCTGCACCAGTCACATTTTATTGGTATATGGCAGAAGCTCAATAAACATCTTTGAACAAATGAACTAGAACCGGCTCACTGTCTTTCAACTGCTCCACCTTTTCAGCTCCTGAGATCTGCAGGGTCCACCACGGTGATAATTACGAAAAGGTTTAGCTAGAAAGAATGTAAAATATGACATCCTGCTCTCCAGCCTGCAAATGCATTCTTAGTGATTTAGTAGATACCTAGGGAGAAGAAAATGTTTTATAATTCTCATTCTTCTCCCCAAATCTGTCCCTTCCATGACTGGAAAATTAAGACTCAGAGCTAATTGGCTGCTCTGTGTGTGTGTGTGGGCGCACACACGCGCATATTTCACATATTCATATACATACACTCATGTTTGACCTTGCTTGGCCCTGGAGGACACCGTGAAACTCTGACTTGCTCACTTAAAAAAGACTCCTAACTTTTGACCTACAGAAAAGAATTTGGAGCCACCAATTCCAACCCACACCCCACATCTAAAAATGTAAGAAGGGAGATGATTTGTAGTGTTTGGCACATAGTAGACACGTAATAAATGTCTGTTAAAAGAATGAACAAGGAGATTAAGAAGTCAAAGAAAATCATCTTTTCAAAGGAGATTCATAAGACTCAATGTAAAGCTTGTAAGGCCACATTTCACCGAAGATATTGTATATTTGATAATATTCAATAGAACTTCCATCATCCACGAATTTAAACTCTTTGGTTCCCTATTTTAGATTAGTTCCCATTCCTAGAGTAACAAATTTCTACATTTATTACTCTACAAATCATATCTTTTGAAAGCTCTAAAGTTACTCCTTTCCCCCCAAATTTCCTGTAGTTCTAAACTGCTGGAACTTTGTGAACAGATCTTAATTTATTGCCTTTAAGCACACATCAGGACAGCCCCCTCACCCCACTCCCTGGCCAACAAAGAATCACCCAGTCTAAAATGTCAGTGGGACCCAGGCTGAGAAATTATGAATTAGAAATAGGTCAGTCCCTTAGGAGAGAAGTCAGAGAATTTTGACTTCATTGAGCTCAAACTTAATAAAGAAGTAGAGGGACAAATGGTATCTTCAAATAAATGAAAGTACCCGTTTTAATTTCAAACTAAAAGGAGCCATTTTAACTTATTTAAAATACTTATTCCGGTTTTATAACCTCCAATCACAAGACAATGAAAAGTAAATAAGTGCACATGATCCACATTTACAGTATATGTAGCCATGGAGAGAATGTGAAGATTTAAGTATCTACTACAACCTCTCCTAAATTTTACAAAGGCAACAAATAAACAAATGGATTAATAGGAGTTATAAAAAAGTACTTCATCTGGAATGCCCACTTTAGATATCTAAAAAGAGAGAGAGAGATCTTGAAAACATACTATGAATTAACTCTCAAAATGAGAAAGGATCACTTCAGGACAGAGAGAATGAATCTTTGTAGTGACAGTCTCTGAGAACTGTTCCCCTAGTAAGTTCCAAAAGCCTCATTGGCAAAAACAATCAGAAAAGACTGGTATAATTTTCAACTTTAAAAAAGACTAAATAGAGTAATATTTATCTGGAGAGTGCTTGTAATCCCTACCATTCCTCCTTATTCGTACATATACCATGTATTTTGATAAGGTTCTCAGGCTGTTAGCTACCAGTGACAAACAAGCTTTGTCCTTGGCTCTGTGGAAGAAAGGTAGTATGACGGAGAATGACAGCAGGATTTCTCAATCTCTCCCACTCACTGTCCCACTCTGTGGGCATGTGTGTGTGAGCAGTGTGTGGATGGAGCCAGGGGTAGGCATTCGGGGTAAACTGTATTCATTTTGGGACCCAAGGGTGAATCTCAATGCATATCATGGTATTTTTTTCCAGCTATGGAGCTGAGGTGGGGGTTGCAGGTTAAGGAATGATAAGGGAACATGGTGTGCTGAGTTTCTACAGTACTTTTCCTCAGTGGTTTTCAGAGCAGCAGCAATGCAGATAGTACAGACTGACCTAATCTCAGGCTCTTCCTGTAAAAGATCTAAGAGCAAGATGTCGCCAAGCAATCTTTATATCTTTAAAATTTCAAAAGCTTAAAATTGCATGGTCTACGGATTTGGTATTTGATTCCTGAAGATGGTACAAAATTATACACAAATTCTATTTGTATCAAAATCTAAATATACTCTTAAGAATAAAATGGTTGTACAAAGGAGCACTTATGTTTATAGCTGGTAAGTCTGTATAACAGTTTGGCCTGATGGGCAGTAAAGGAGATTTAGTGGAAATAGCAGGTTGTGTATGACAATTAGGGCAGGCAGGTGTTGGGGGTAGAATGGGAGACTGGAGGAATCAGAACTAAACCAACAGGACCTGAGTGAACCACAGCCTGTGGGACTGTGGAAGGCCATAGTAAAGTGGGATCTGAGACCTTGCCTCACCAAGGGTAACAAGTGAGCCATTTCAGAGACTAGACCTCAGAGGAACTCATCATTCATCTCTCTGATATACAGGAGCCTACACCACAGCTTATCTAGATACTGAAACAGGAGTCTGTCCCTTCTTCCAGAATGGTAACAAAACCTTTTCTTATTAACTGGCCTTTGAATGTATGGAACATGATAAAGGGGAGATGAAAATGAAATGACTATCATTGTTGGGCCTTGGGTCAGTTTCTGGGGACTGGGCTAACCACCATGGGAAAAGAAATTCTGCAATCTGATAGAGAAACAGACGTGGAAGAGCATCTCTTTGTGTGATAGGAACTTTCCAATTTTAACTATACTATTTTAAGCTTTTGTACAGGTGAGTGGAAATACCTTTATTTAGGGATCCATAGTCCAGTCGAAATTTTTAGTTAAATGCCTTAAGAATGAAATCTCATTTAAAAAGTATCAAAGACTATGATTCCAAACAGCTTCTTATTTAAGATGAAGATGGAAAGCAGATTTTAAGTTACATTCCAAAAATGAGAGATTGAAAATCAAAGATTCAAGACCATAATCGACAACCCTCCTCCCAAATCGTAGTCTGTCTTCAAAAAAAGCCATGAAGAAAAAGTTTCAGGAAACTTTCAGACATTTATAATTAACATAAACACTGTATACCAAGATGTGTAAGTCAAAGTTTCTAATTATTCTGAGATACAAGCTCAGGCATGTGGCAATGGAATACTGGCTGAAAGGTCATTTCAACATCAAGTCATGGACCTCCTATTTACATAAGGATGTAGGGCAGAAACGCAATGTGCATACTGTTGCAAGTTTCTCACACTTGCTAACATGTGCTTAAAGCTATTGGTACCTTTACTGCAGAGGTTTCTTGCCCTTAAATCAAATACTTTCTACTCAACATTGGATTGAGGTACACACTAGATTAAAAATATGACCATCGAGACTTTTTTCACATTTATTTAAAATAAATGTTTTGTTCTTTTGTGGGTATTATAAGTGATTTAAACTTACAGGAGCTTTTCTTTGAAAGTAATTTTATGGGTTTTAATATTCAACCTTTTCTGCTAAAGTGATCGTAAATAAACACTTAATGAGATGCTCATGACCCAGCAGTATCACAATTTGATATAACTCTTGGTCCTTAAAGCAGACCCACAGTGCTGACAGGGCTTTTGAGATCATGTAGTTTAAATTTCTTCATTTTGTAGAATAGGAACAGACAGAGCCTCAGTGACTTGCTCAAGGTTGTGATTATATTCAAAACTGCATGCCTTGTAACTCCTGAACCCCTCAAACTGCTCCACGTCTGTCTGAAACACTTGGTGCCTGTGCTACTTACAGATTATATTTATTGTCTTTTCCCCCTGACTAGAATATAATCCTTGGAAGCACAGAAGTTTTTGTCTAGTTTGTTCCCTGTATATATCACTAACATTTTGAATAGTGTGTGGAACAAAGTAGTTATTCCTTACATGTTTGCTGAGTTGATAAAAATGTTGATTAATGCTTGAGCCAAGACTAGAATTGAAGTGTCTGCTTTCTTTCCATCAATATTTCCAAAGTATGTGGAAAAGTTTCCTTATATGAAAAAGGGATTATATCCTCAAATAAATTTGTGAAATCCCAGGTTAAACAAGACAACTTTCTTTGCTGTAGGTCCTTTGATATTAAATAGTAGTTTCCCAAATTGTATGACCTCAAAACCCACCTCCTTCTATTCCTCTGATATCTCTCGAGACAAGCCTATCTCGTAATATTATTTGACTAATATATACATATTTATTTACTATACATAAACTATATATCTTAGCTTAGATAAAAGATTGCTACAAACATTTAAACATTAGAATTCTGTTACTCTCAAATCCTTCTCAAGCATTTAAGATTCTGTGATTTCCTAAACAATCCAGAAAATTCAGTTTAGCTTGAGAAATATATTTGCATGTACTGTTCAGGTTCCAGAGTTCAGGGGCAGAATAAATAATCTAGAATCAAAACAGAAAATAGAAACCTCAACCTGAAAGCCACAAGTCCTATTTTTCAAACTAGAGCTGCAGTTATGACTTTAGGCTAACATTATGGGTTTGGGCCAGGGGCAGGGGAAGGGGGAAAGAGCCTCTCAGATCAGCCCAGATGTAGAAACCAATGCCAGGTGGGTGTGAGGAAGAAGGGAGGGGAAGGTATCTATCACTGGCAATGAAAATGTTAAGTAGTATTAGAAAAATCAATAAGAGCTAAATCATGTGAGGCAGCAGAATTCCTAGACATATTGAATGTGAGGGACGAAAGAAAGAGAGAAATCAAGGATGACGCCAAGGTGTTTCCCCTAAAGGACTGGGTGTGTGTGTGTGTACATATAAAATCTTTAATATGATGATATATATATTACTGTAACTGAATCCATACTAGCTAAGTGCACTAAAATACAAATGACCAATTCTGGTTTCACCAGCAAAAAGGGGGGCTTCAAAGTGAGTTTTGTTATGACTCATTCTGTAGCTTCACGGCTAAAAATTATTTAGAAAAGACCAGGTGGCTGAGGGTAGTTGGTTGGTAGCTCGGCATTTCCAGGAATAAAGGAGGGATGACAGTTATTGGCAGGGGAAAGATGCAAATAGCAGATACTAGAGATAATATATCAAGGAAAAGACATACAAACTATATAGCATGAAATAGAAAATCTGTATTTAAAAATGACTGTATAACTCATCTAAATGCCAAAATAGCTTTTAGAAGACAAGTGAGAGAGCTATTAAGAATCTGAGAAGTTTGCTCAACTTCATGGCTGAGCTATTCCACAAGTCTTTCTTTGACAGCTAAAACTAAAACTTCCCACTGAGTTCAGTAACTCATCATAAAACTGCTTTTTATTTTCATTTCATTAACTAATCCCTTCTAAAATTTACGTATATTCCATAGATACAATGTTTATCTAAAAAAGAATTTACATCTAATCCCTAAATCTGCCCACCCTTCCACATTGTCTAAGATCCTGTTAATAAACTGCCACTCAGTTACTGAGGTTATTGGGATCCTGGAGAGTCAATCTTCTTTTCTCTCACACCACCGAACACCCTTCGACATCCAGATAATCACAGGTCCTACTGCTTCTACTTCCCAAATTATCTCTCAAATGTATATCCTCATCTTCCTCCTCTGCTATGGCTCAATAACACCTTTTGTTTGGACAACTTGTCTTTCGGCCTCCACTTTTGCCCATTCTCAGTCCTATCCTCTAATCATTCAGCGGCCAACACTAGTGCCACAAAATGCCAATCTGACCATGTCTGTCCCAAGAGTTATTTCTACATATTAATGGTACAGTCTAAGCTCCTTAATAGGACATCTGAGATTCCTTCTCAACAGACTTGGGCCTCACTCTCCACGTGTATTTGATGTCCCCACTTCCTGCCTTGGTTTGTACTAACTTATCCTTCATGACAACTCAGGAGCCCTTGTCTTAAGAAGTCTTTCCTTCCTCAGGGAGGTGGGTTTAGAATCCACCTTGGGGTCCCCACAGCCTCTTGGGCCCACCTCTACTGCTGCCTTCACGACACTCCATGCTAAGTACCTGTTTATGTATCTTCCTCCCCACTAGACTGAGTTCTTTGGGGGCAAGGACCATGGTCTTATTTTCATATGTATCTGGAACATAGTAAGTACTGAATTCATCTGAGGAAACTTGGGATTTGATTAAGTTCACTCAGAAGAAGCTTTATGCTAAGGATACTAAAAAATTAGAGATGTATCTGAAATAGATCACTTAAGAGTCTGTGGAAACCAGGCCTCCCCAGAGCAGGGAAAAATAAATAACAAAATGAAAGGAAAAAAAAAAAAACCCCACACAGCTGCCGCCATGTGATACGAACATCAGGATGAGAAATTTCTGACCTCTCCTGTGCTATGTTTAGCCCCAAACCCAGGCTAAGTGGTTTTCTGGGTTTGTGGAACTTAAATTTATAAGTTTTTCTTTTTAAAAATGGGTATCTTCATCTTTATTAAACACTCACAGAATACTCTGGCCTCACTGAATTCCATCTGAAAATATGATCCAGCATCTTTAAAACCACTTTGTATTTTAAAGGACTTAGGGAGACCACACTAAATAATTCTAAATTTAGTAATTCTCTTGGTCAAGTAGGAAGCAGAATTTTGTTTTAAAAATGCTTTATAACTCAGAAACAAATCCCAAACCTCAATTCTACAAGGGTGGGGGGGAGACATCTTAAATATGTACATCAATTTCCAAATTCATTGCCAATCTTTTTTTTCTTGCTCTCTTGGAATCCTGAAGAAAACTCTGCTTGTATTATGCCAGGAGGCACTGCTGAGGAAACAAGGCTGAGAAAAGAATTCATACATGGCCGTCAGCAATAGTTGTGTAAATCTAGGGGAGAGACTGGTACCTGACAAATGTGAATTCTCAAAATCAGTTGCTAAAAGTGATCCAGGTCATAGATTTTGCAAAATGGTTTCACCCAAACCCAATCAATGTTACCATAAAAACTGGTCAATTCAATAACACATATGATATTTAAGTCTGAAGACTATTTGCATATTGATTTGGAAGTATACTCAACTCTTGATTCTCTGATTTTCAACATCAATAATATTCAAACTTTTTTTTTTAACCAGAGAGTAGTATTGTCAGAATAGATCTTATGAGGAAACCCACCACGTATTACAAATAGAGTCCTTGCTTCTCTGGCTGAGGAAAGGGATGACCACTGACCGGGACTGCTGAGGCAGCGACCGTGGCGGCATCACGGAAGAATCCCCGGGCTCTGGGGCCCAAAGACACAAAACCAAGGCTCTATGCTGACATTTGTCACAACTTAAATGACAAATACAAAAGATTAACATACAAAATCTGAAACTCTTATGTTTTTAAAAAATGCTAATTAATGCCAAATACTTGAAGGATCCCAAAGATAAAAAATAGTGTCCTGCTGCCCTGTTCTCTTTCCTTTTTATTTTTCATTTCTTTATATTTTTATTATTTATGCCTACAGCGCCTGGTCTTCCTAGGTGGTCTCCCATCCAAGTACTAACCAGGCCCGACCCTGCTTAGCTTCACGAGATCAGACATCAGGCTTGTTCAGGGTGGCATGGTCATAGACCATAGACCATGGCCCACTGGGGTGTGAAACTTGGACCTCCTGTGTGGAAAGCAGACATGCTAACCGCTACACTATGGAACCATGTCCTCTCTTTTTAAAATGCTTTATTATTGAATCCTCTATATTTCCAGTTCAGAGTTGGGTCTCCCTTAATGGTTTGGGGCAACCAAAAAAAAGTGAGAACTCTTTTACACACAGCACAAATAGACCACGTCTAGTATGCTAGTCATGGGGTTTGGAGGAAACAGCTCAGTTTTCAACTCTGGCTCCAAAATCTATAGTCTGTGTTACCTTGGTCAAGTAACTTAACCTCTTTAATCCTTAGTTTCCTCATCAGTACAATGTAGATAATGATATTAACTCATATAGTTGTTGTGGAAGTTTAAAAAGATAAACCATGTAAGGTACTTGGCAAAGACAATATTGGGGAGTTCCCACTCTGATTCTGGCCTGTTTGATTCAAGCACACACATGCCTTCCTTAACATAATTATGTGTTTGATTTTTAAAGTAATTTTCACATGGTTAAGGACTGGCAATAAGTGCCCTGTGGATAATCAAAAGTTGACAATACTTATTCTGAATTCTTGGTATTTACAAAGGTACAGGGCTAGAAACCTTCAAGGTCAAACTTAAATGTTAGCTTAAATAGAAACCAAGGAAGCTATCTGGCAAAACAACCAAAAGACTAGCAATATTTCTAATTGTTCCAAGCCCAAAGTACTGATGCAAAAAAATGAATCGTCGTCACAACAGGTGTCCATGGAAGGCTGAAAAATTACAGAAGCCTGCTGCTACTCCAGAAGGGTAGCAAACATTGCTTCCCAAGTGCCTTATCCATAAAAAAAAATATGCCGCCGTCAGAGCCCCAGAGAGCCCCAGATACTAGCTACAGCACAACAAAGAAACAAAGAAAATAGAATTAAGGGTTCTCAAGGGAACCACAACTTTGTGACTTTAAAGCATTCAATCTTCATAAATGCAAACAATATTTTAAAAGTTAGTTTTATTCTCTCAAAGCTTACAGTATTTTTTAAAAAATTTTTATATCTCTTTCCAAACATCTACCATGAAAATACATTCCTGAGGTAAGATCCATTTCATAAAATTTATTTCTATTCAGTTTTCACTTGCTAATTTCCTTTGACTATATAAAAGAAATAAACTATTTTTGATTTTACATATCTAAAGTTATTAATATGCACAGTATACCAATAGCTAAATTAGAAACTGCAGTTCTGATTTCTAAGAGACTTGGCTTATCTGATGTAAATAAGAGGGCCTGTCAAGTCTCTTAGATCAACTGATTTATGATTGCAAGGAATAAATGAAGGATAGTATGCTTGAGTTGTTGGCAAAAGCCATTAAACCTATGTCTTCAAATAAAGAAAGATATGTTGTCAAAGAAAGGGCAATGTTTTACATTTAGACAGCTTAGGCAATTACTGTATTGGATAATTCATATTACAAAATGTGTTTGCTTGATTATCTTTTAGATAGTTATTTAATTCTGTTAGAAGGCAAAACCACACACACCAGGGTTGCTCTAGAAGAATGAAACTATATGAAGCAGCAAAATATTTTATCCCCTTGCCAATAACACTTCATTGCTGCATAAAAAGATATCTGTATCACTAGGCTTCATGGGAAATTTGTAATGTTCTTACAAGGAAGATAGACATTTAAAGGTAAAGGTGGAAACTCAAAAGCACTAAATTATCAGGACCATAAACAATGGTAAAGAGAAATGGGAAAATAGCAAAAAAAGTAAAAAGAGAAACAATAATTATTTTTAAAAACTTAGAGAAATATAGTAAATATTTTAAAGAAAGTCCATGAACTACTAAAATAAAAATTTCTCCCTACCATAATGGGAAAAATAAATTGAAGATGAAAACTCAAAACCACTTCTAGCAATAGTAGATGGGCACTGCAAGACATGTGACGATACTTCGGACTGTAGCATTTTACTCACGCCAGATATTACCAAGCAAATCAGTTTTTAAACATTATCAAATTATTAATTTAAAATTAAGAAACAAACAAACAGGTATTCAATATTGGCCACGGGAAACAGCTAATGAAAGACACTTCAAAATGGCTGTGGAAATAGCAGCGGCAGTGTCCTGAGAGTAAGGCTGAGGGTTAGAATTGCAGAGGGAGGGGCAACTGGGTGACAATAACTTTCACTGATAACAATGAATTATCAATAACTTTAAAAAAGCATTCATACCTTTCACCTTAGTAATCCCACATCTAGGAATCTAATCTGAAGAAATAACTAGAAATGGAAATAAAGATTTACACACCGGATGTGCTTCACATCATTACTGTTATTGAGAAACTAAGTAATAGATGGCTAAATGCTGGTGTATCTATAAAATGAAATGTAAGGTATTTAAAAGTAATTTTTCCATTTAACGACACAAACAAATTCTGTATGTTAAATAGGAAAAGGCTATTTAAAAAGAAGTGACTGCAATTTTAAAAAACATATGACTATGAAAAAAAAACTAGAAAAAATCCAACACTGTTTTTCACTGTTAGGGACATTTATTATTCATCTTATCCTTGTATGTACTTTTTATAATTCTCAAATGTACATTAATTTGTTTTTCTATCAGAATAACAATACAATGTGCTTTTTAAAAACAATCAGAATTTAAGTTGTCACTATGACACTGCCCTTCATGACTTAATCACCTTAAATATTCTTGGGGGAAAAAAATATATATTTTTTTACAGAATCAGAAATTGTGAAATACTATAGACTATCCAAAATTAATCCTGATTCATAAATATCTTGTTTTTCAAGTTCTCTGTGGAAGGAACAGAACACTATCTTCTTTTAAAAAACAAAACAAACAGCAAACATGCCTAGTACAAAGTTTTTCTTTCTAGCCAAGTACAAAACTCTTAAACATCTGTGGAAATACAACACCCAAGTACCTTCCCTCCTTCGTAATCCATGAAGACTGATTTTGATGATTAAGAGAAAACTAAAAGTCATTCAAATTAGTTATGAGAAAGAATTTCTTAGAGTTACTATTAGTACATTCATCAATATGGCTATACCTTATATTCTCACTCGAAAATAAGATAGTCCCAACATAACTGAGTGATGATTAAACACCCTAAGCTTTACAGTATCATAAAAATCTGCCCTTTTCCTACGGCTGTTTAAGTACCAACCCGCTGATCCTATGAGCCCGATTTAGTTCTCCTTAATCAGCTCTCTATTAAATTCTGAGTTTTATTACCTGAAGTTCCCTAAGAACCTTATCTTTTAAAATTTAACTGACTACTACTTTCCATTCCCATAATCTGTCCATTCGAGACCCAACTCAGCCCCAGGACCCTTCATACCACGCTCCAAAATGTCAACTGTTAACTCAGAAAGAAAAGTGGACTCCCATGCCAATGATAACACCAGTAACTCTGCCTGCACCTTCCTTCCATTTGGGAGAAAGATCATAGATGGGGAGAAACCTCTCTTTCTCCACTGATAGATGACAAAGCAACTCTATCAGTAGCTGGCTAGCAAGATATTTAGCTAGTGTCTAGCTGTAGATAATTTCTCAATATCTGTCTTTTCCATTTTCCTTTTCAAACTATTCTGAAACCCTGGCTATTTAGCCTTTCTCCTAGATTCTTCACATATTTAAACTTGGCATCTCAAAACATTTCTTTTATGTAATTAGAACAATTAGGAAACATAAATTAACATATATATATGTAAAATGCTGTATATCAAAGTCATAGATGGTAACTTATATAAAATTGGTAACTCATCATCAATGAAATTTTGGAATACAACATTTCATATTTTCTTTGGGGGTTTATATTTGTGTTTGCATATTTATTCAGTTTTAATTATATAATGGTTTTCGATAACAGGGTCTTTCACCACCTTGGTTAAATTTATTTTTTATTTCATTCTTTTTGATACAATTGTAAACGGGATCATGTTCTTAATTTGTCTTTGTGACAATTCACTATTAGTAGGTAGAAACACAACAGATTATCCTCTATTGATTTTCTATCCTGCAACTTCACTAAATTCATTTATTAGTTCTAACTTTTTTGATGAAGATTTAGGGTTTTCTATATATATGTATCTGCAAATAGCAACAGTTTTACTTCTTCCTTTCTAATTTAGATGCCTTTTATTTCTTCTTGTCTGATTGCTCAGGCTAGGACTTCCAAAACTATATCAAATAAAAGTGGCAAGAGTAGGCAACCTTGTCTTGTGCCTGATCTTAGAGGAAAGGCTTGTAGCTTTTCGCTGTTAAATATGTTAGCTGTGGGCTTATCATATATATGGCCTTTATTATGTTGAGGAACATTCTCTCAACACCTTGTTAAGAGTTTTTATCATAAATGGATGTTGAATTTTGTCAAATCCTTCTTCTGCATCTTTTGAGATGATTTTTACCCTTCATTTTGTTAATGCAGTGTATCATACTAATTTGTGGATGTTAAAAATCATCTTGTATTTCTGGAATAAATCTCACTTTATCATGATGTATGATCCTTTTAAGGTAATGTTGAATTTGGTTTGCTAATATTTTGTCGAAGATTTTTGTATATACGTGTTCATCAGGGACATTAGCTTGTAATTTCTTATGGCATCCTTGTCTGGTTGTAGTATCAGGGTAATAAAATGAGTTTGGAAGAATTCAAGCCTCTTGTACTTCATGGAAGGTTTTGAGAAGGACTGATAGTCTTTGAATGTTTGATAGACTTCACTAGTGAAGTCACTTGGCTGTGAACTTTTATTTGTTGGGAAGTTTTTGATTACTGATTCAATCTTGATAAACTGTATGTTTCTAGGAATTTATCCATTTCTTCTAGTTCATCCAATTTGTTGGCATACAATTGTTCACAGTAGTCTCTTATGGTCCTTTGTATTTCTGTTGATATCAGCTGGAACATGTCTTTCATTTCTGATTTTATTTGAGTCCTCTCTCTTTTTTTCTTAGTGAGTCTAGCTAAATAAAGGTTCGTCAATTTTATCATTTCAAAGAACTAGCTCTTGGTTTCACTGATCTTTTCTATTGTCTTTTTAGTATCTATTTCATTTATTTCTGCTGTAAGCTTTGTTATTTTCTTCCTCCTATTGATTTTGGGCTTAGTTTGTTCTTCGTTCCTTCAGTTGTAAAGTTAGGTTGTTTATTTAAGACATTTTTTGTTTCTTGAGGTAGGCATTTATCGCTATTAACTTCTCTCTTAGAATTTCTTCTGCACCCTGTAAATTTTGGTATGTTGTATTTACATTCTCATTTGTATATCATAAGGAGCTAATGTCCAAAATATATAGACTCATATAACCCTATAGCATAAAAACCTAATTTAAAAATAGCTATAGGATGTGAATAGACATTTTTCTGAAGGCATACAGATGGCCAACTGGTACATGAAAAGATGCTCTACATCATTAATCACCAGGGATATTAAAATTGAAAACACAATGAGATATCATCTCACACTTGTTAGAATGGCTATTGACAAAATGACAAGAAATAACAAGTTTCGGTAAGGATGTGGAGAAAAGGATAGCACTATGCACTGTTGGTGAAAATGTAAATTGGTGCAGCCACTTTTGATAACAGCATGGAGATTCCTCAAAAAATTCAAAATATAACTATCATATGGTTCATCATTTCCACTTCTGGATATTATTCAAAGGAAATCAAAACGCTGCTTCAGAAATGTTGTGTTCACTGCAGCATTTATTACAATAGCCAAGATATGGAAACAACCTAAGTGTCCATTGATGGATGAACAGATAAAGGAATTGTGGTGTGGACAACTGCTGGTGTGGACCTCAAAGATATTATGTATGCTAAGTGAAATAAGTCAGACAGGCAAAGATAAATACCCTATGATTTTTCATGTGAAATTTTTTATCTATATCTATACCTATATCTATATTTATATATATCATTCCCATCAGTTTACAAACATTTTGCTATTTCTTCCACTTTAAAAGAAATTTTCTCTTCACTCTACCCTCCCATTATTAGGCCAGTGATTTTTAAAGTTATTTCTGAACCAACCACCTTAAAGAAGAAGTTTATAGTTTTTAACCTGGTATGCTTGGATTATCTGTAGATTCTGGCAAATTTTTCTCCACTTATTATTCATAGCTTTTATTTCCTTTCCTTTCCATAACATTACTAAGCATTCTTGGAACAATGTCAAATTATAGAGATAAGTGGGTATGTGTATTCTATTGCTAAAATTAATATATTTCTATTGTTCTAGTACTAAGTATGGGTTGGCAAAGATATTTTTCATTAAGTTAAGGAAAAATACTTTCTATTACCTACTTAACCTAAAGTTTTAATCCAGATTTAATACTGAAAGGCATTTTTAGCAAATGCCTTTTTGGTATCTACTGAAATATGTTCTGATTTTTCTCATTTATCCCACGAAGATGACAGATTATATTTAAAGTTAATCATAATGAGAACCAACTTTAATTTATGTAATATGTTTCTACAAAATAAATACGCTTGATAGTTCTTAAACTTGATGACATAACGAACAGCTGTGAACTCGTTGCCCAACTTAATAGAACATTTGCAATAATATATCTATCTGCTTTTTTATTATCCCTCTTCTTTCCTTTTTCTACCAGAGGTAACAACTATTCTAACTTTTGCAATTATCATTCTTTTTTTTGTTGTTTTGAAGAATTTTATCACGTTTATATACCTATACAATATATTGTTTGATTCTGTCTGTTATTAAACTTTTAAAAAATGGTGTCTTCTGCCCACTGAGTTTTCACCGTCATGTTGTACAGAGCTCTAAAACACTGCCTTTCTCTGTTGTGTACTTTTCCACTGAATCAATATACCAGTTAATCTATTAGCCTGACATTGTTCTCAATTAGTGTGAACAAAATTTGTCAAAAAGAGCTTCAAATTCCCTGTCAGTAATCAAAGTACCAACACTCAAAAATATTCACAAGTAAACAAGTATTCTTGACAATTGAAAAAAAAAATCTTTAAACATATACAGCTCTATACCTGAATTCCATCTGTAAATACACCCACTCTGCTTCTCACTATTGGACTTTCGAGTATAATTAAATCCTATAAAATGTCCTTTGGAGTTCCTTCTTGAAAATCATTTTGTTCCAAATTCCCAAAATGCCAATAGCTCCAACTTGATAGAGCAAAGTGCGATGTGTTATCTGAGCACCTCATGTACAGCATGTCCCAAAACAAACACACCCCATATCTCCTGCCTCGATCTGTTCTTTCCTCTGTTTCAGATCTTGAATAATGGCCTCAACATCCAACTAAATGCTCATAATAAATATGGAGCCATATTAGCTCTTCCCTTCTCATTTATAAAGAATAACTAAGTCAAGGCAGCTACTAAATAAGCATGTTAAAATGTAAATTTGACCATATGACTCCCTGGCTAAAAATTTTTAAATAGATGATAATCATCTGCAATGTTTTTTAAGATCACAGATTCTGACTCATTATAAGGTCATGACATTTATTTAGTAGATTGTGACAAAGATCCTTTTAAAATGAAATAAAATAGAAAATATTAGAGTACATGGATGAGGGCTAAATTTTGTGATGTTAAACTCTTGTCTTAGCTATGTGAATGTGTACACCTATATCTGTAAAGGGTCACAATGTAAAATGTTTTCTCTTACTGAATTGTTTCTAGTATGTTTGAAAGCATATATTGTATAGGTCCCTTTTAGAAAATGATGAAATTTATAAACCTTCTCCCAAGAAAACAATATACATATACCTATATATATGATAGTCTTATCATATTCTTTATCATAGTGAACTTAGATTTCCAGACCTCATCATAGACCCCCCAGGAAGATTTTATAGATTAGAAACACTGATCTCCAAGGTGAAATTCGAATTCCTTAAGAAGGTGAGAACATTTGCCACACCTGAACTATAGCCCTTAAAAGCATTTTCTTCCTTTCTGCCAAACCCTGGTGGTAATCCTTCACACCTCAGCTCAAACATTACCTCTTCTGAGAACTTCCTAACCAGATTTTTCCCCTTGCTAGTAGTTGGAGAGGTGCTCAAAAAAGTTTATATGAATGTGAGAATGAATAAAATGCTCATTGAACATTTATTATACATAGGTAGATCATTGTTGTAAAGAGAACAGGCAGCCTCTGGAATCAGATGTTTAGATTTGAGCACATGCTTCTTCACTTACTAATTGTGAGAACTGCAATAATTAATTTAACTTCAGAGCCATGGTCTGCACATCAGCAAAATGCAAGTATCTGCTTTAGAGCAGCAGACCCCAACCTTTTTGGCACCAGGGATGGGTGCTCCAATGAGAATCTAATGCCTGATGATCTGAGGTGGAGCTGAGGTGGTGATGCTAGTAGTAGTGCTGGGGAGCAGCTGCAAATACAAATGAAGCTTTGCTTGCTCACTGCTGTTCACTTAGTGCTGTGCAGCCTGGTTCCTAACAGGCCACAGGACGGAACTGGTCCACAGCCTGGAGGTTGGGGACCCCTGCTTTAGATCATTCCTGCGAGGATTGAATGAGAATAATATATAAAAAGTGCTTAATATAGGGTTCTTAGCATGTAATATTTAACAAATCTTGCCTGTAATTATTGAAAAATAATTGAAATCTATATATGAAATAATAGATAATTGTGCATTTATGCTAAATATAGTACAAATTATAAGACTAGTTAGAGTTTTGAAAATTCTTAGCCTAATAAGGGGAACTTCATTAGCCTTAAAGCAAGACTGTGAGTGGGCTAATTAAGTCTTTAAGTCAGTAAAACTCTTCTTGTAAACTTAGTTTCAAAACAAATTCCTTTTATAAGTTAAGGTTTTTGGCCTAAAAACAAATGTGAAAACATTTTAATTCCATACTCTTGTTCCTCCCAGTGTAAATCACAATTCAAGAATGGTTGTAAAAATATACCTTCCCTGTAAATTCTCCAGATTATCTAACATACTGAGCTAACAAGCAAGCTGGTCTACAGTGACGTCAGGAATAAAACTTTCGAAAAGATTGTATTTAGATAAAATCTTACTTCAGGACATAGGAACTCTCTAAACATTTCCACTGCATTGTTGTAGTTTACTGAATCTAAGGTGCCAGCAATTAATTGTAAGACTGTTCATGATTTTATGTACCACTGAATAACATAAAATGCTGACAAACTATGACACAATACTAAGATGCCACTGATAATGACATGCATTCCAATTTCAAAGACGTTCAATGTTAAAAAGAAAATACACCTTGGAATCAAGGACATATAGCATTTTTTAGCATGTTAAATATTTTTGAAATAAGATATGAGGTTTGGACATAGTGGGCTAAGTTGTTTTTCTTGCTTTAAATTTTGACTTTTCTTTTTAAGAAAGCTCTTATAAGCTCATCTTCTATCCTAAGAATAGGGCCTTACATATGGTAAGAGGTCAAAAGATATTTAAATAATGCTCACAGTTCAAATTTAGGAGTGGTTTATATATAAGAACCACAGGTGTTACAGAATGATAAAAGACTATTTTCCAAGTTTAAATAAGTGAGTGCTATTAAAGTGACAATGTCTGTAACATAGATGACTCAATTTCACAAGTTTCAGTTTTGGGTGGGAAACAAAAAAGCAAAGCCATCAGTGGTAGATTTTACTAACAAATAGATAGATGTCAGTTGGGAACAAGAGCTGGTATTTCAAGCTCCTATTTACCTGATCTATACATTTTCTGTCTACAATGGTGCCTGGTATGTGGTAAGTATACATAAATACTTAATGAAGACAGTAAGTTTAACTCACGAAGAATGCAATTTATGGTATTTGTGGCAGCTTCAGATTTCAAAGTTTCAATCACTGCCTTCCAAAATAATCAGTTTGGTGAAGGACAGAGCAGGATGGTTTTGCCTTCAACTCCTGCTCCTGATTCATGTTTTGAGAGGCTTGTCCTGGCGTAGGCCATGCTGGCTGTCCTCAACGAGTACTCTGAGTTTCCTCAGGCACCATGAACACAGAAAGTCACCCTCCCATTCTCCACCATTCTGCACTCTTCCAGGGCAAGGGAGTGGGCTGGCTCTCCTTTATGTCACTGGTGCCTGTAGTGAGTGTTACTTGGCCACAATGTTAAGACACAGAAGGTGAATTTAGCTCATTGCTCTCCTTATTTAGAAACCCTGCAGCTAGTTCTTATCCAGAAAGAAAAGGAGGGCAAAAGTGTGTGACAATATAGAGAAGCTGGTCAATTTACAATTGCTTTGAACTATGATTTAATTATTATTTGTGATAAACATGAATTTCCAGAATGTCAGCCCATTCTCTGGGCCAAATATGAGATTTTACATATATATTAGATTTTACATATAAATTATGTTATATATTATATATTATACATAAAATCATAATGTATATAATCTTTGATATATATTAAAGTTAAATATTTCTTTCCAATTAGATAATTTACTATTGTATTAATATCTTAGTAAATTAACATGTAGTTAAAGAATTAATATAATTCAGTGCAAATATTAAAATGTTATCTGCACATGTCAACCACTGAATATTAAAAACATTAAAACAAAACTACCATTAACAAAAGATAAAATTTTAATATCCTTCCAGTATTAATTACTTTCAGAGCTGAGCATATAGAGGTAGCTGTTAGTCCGCAACCTTTCAGCAGACTGACTAAACACAACTGTTGGCAAAACCGGTGCACTGGCCAAACCAAAAACAGCAGGGGAAGCAGGCAGAGAGCAGGCATATCATCTAAGAAGAAATGGCAGTGCTGGGGATTTATTTTTATCTCTGCTGCTGTTTCAAGCTGATAGTTATCTTTGCTTCCCAGGAACCAAGTAGGTTAGAGAAGAGTAGTCTGCAGGAAGCATTTGCAGGGGGCTGAAATGGCCTACTAATTTCAAATGCTGTGTAATTCAGTGTTTCAGACCCAAACTTTTCCCCAGCCCCTATAAGAAAGAAAATAATTTAAAAAAATTTTCTGAATGCTTTGCTAAGTTTGGAGGTTAAAAAAAAAGAGAAGAAAAACCCAACCTCTGTTCTTTAGAGTTTAATGACTCTGCTGTAAGAGTTTTACAACACTATTCAAGCCTTTAAAATGCAGTTAATGCTGATTTAATGCTTCAAGGTCACGGTACCATGTGAAGAAGACATACATTTATAACTTATTTGGCTGGCTTTTCCTTGTTTATTCTTGGAAAAGTGATTGTGATTCAGTGTTTTACAGGAGACACTACATGGTACTTTTAGAAAATATTTTCTATTTTCAGTCCTTTTCTTAAAAATAATTTCTAAATTATATATGCAAAACTAACTTCTATTTTCTAAAGCCTCTGAGATCACTGAGCCTGGAAAAATTAAATTACAAAGAATTTGGAACAACATTCTCATAACAAATACTGGGTTAATACTGGGGGGTCTGGAATCTCATTTACTGTGACAAAGTTAACACTATTTCTCACTTGGGGGGGTGGGGGTGGGGTGGGGGAGTCCCTGAGGCTGCAGGTAACTCCTCTGCAAGGCCACCACACACCAGCAGATGTGGCCTTTATTTGCTACAGAAAACCTTGCCATTACAGATTTTATCTGAATTATAAACATACCACGGATCTACCTTTTGGTGTATGTGTGTACATAAATTGCAACAGGCCTTCTGGAATTTTACATACCTATTACCAGGATATAATATTTTTTATCTACTGAAACCTTTGTTTAAAATGCTGATTCATACCAATCAGAAATACACACATAAGCCTTGTTCTTGACAGTCCCCTGTTTCTATAGAAGTTCCCAGTGGAGGGTTTTGGATAAGTCCTACATTATTAATTCTTTTCTATTAGTCTGAATGTGTTTGTCAGACTCTGAGTGCTCTGAGGAGGAGCCCATGTCTTACCCATTCCTGCATCTTTGCACACTAAGCACTTAGCAAAGTATTTGGCACTAGTAGGGGCTGAAACAATGTGCAATAAGAGATAGGCAGAAAAACCTATTAGCAAGGTATCTGTTTAAGTTTATTGTGAAAAATAATTATGTCAGTAGATAACTGCATAAGTAACAACTGCCACTACCTGCCACTACCAATATACTGAGCTAACTTGCTTTGAGCACCTCTCCTTTTAAACCTCCGCAGTTAATAGTGAGGAAAACTTGCCCCCTGGTTTTGTGGAGACCTCGAGCGTAGTCACAGCTCTGCCTCAATCAGCTGTGTGTCTTTAGCCAGGAAACTTTCGATAGATAGAAAAATACAGGGTTTAGTTTTTAAAACGTCACTGAAACACATTTTTTTTTTTTTTTTGGTGAAATTTTCACCTGCCACATATTCAGTGTCCAGTTAAAATAATAAGATTTGGATAAATCTTACCTGACAATAAAGATATAGCTTTTGGAAATCGGGTGCATTATACCAATACAGCCTCTGAACGTTGTAACTTGAACACCTCAATACTGTAGCCCATATGAATCAAACCAGCTACCTTTTCTGTTCAATTAGAATGGCCTATAGAAATGTATAATCCTAGGAAATGTTTAGTTATAAGTAGCCTAGTTTGGATTAAAACTCTGAAGATAATTGCTTGACCCATAGTCTTCAAAATCAACAAGGCATTTTTGGCTGATTTATGCAGCTTCTGATATTCGTGACTTTAGAAATCACAATCGACTGTTTCTATTGATATTTCCTTTTCTTTCTGATTTCATAAAATGCCTTCAATAACCATTCAATTTCCTGAGCACCCTCTTCCACTAAGAGAAAGGGGTGAGATATTTGTGAAAGACACAATTTACATTTTTTATGCTAAAATGCTGCCACCCAACTGTGATGCTAAAAATCCAGGTATGTAATGATTCTCAGAATTTTTACTCTTTAACAGCATGCTGCTGTACTTTGTTTAATGCATTTATTTAGAAGAAAATTTCAACCTAAGAGAACATGTTCAGGCACAAAAGTAAATATGCTTAAAAGCTAATCTGTCAAGACCCATATTCTGACCTTCTAAAAACATTACTGAGAGGAATAAAATCCTATAATTAGTACCAAGGAACAGCAAAACCATACAGTACTTAGCATCAGAAAAACAAGATATAATTTTTACACTAAATGTTCACTTTTAAAATATTTTAACAACACATCAGTTATGCTTCAAATATGCCTACGAATGACATTAGCACAATAATTATTGTTTATTTTCAATCCCATCTGATGTAAATTTGTTAGATTTACCAAATCCTTTCTTGAAAAACTTTCAAAGTTTCTGAAACACTGTTAAAATATGACTAAATTTCTCATTAAAAGTATTTTCATCCAAAAAAAAGTATCTTTTGTGGGAAATCTAAATTTAAAACTTCTATTTTAAAGTCCTAAACGTTTTCCACATAGGAAGCTCTGTAAGCATACTTCTTCAGAGTTTCTGAAGCAATCAGTACAGGCAATGTTAAATTATCATGGCTCTTGAGAAAAACAGAGGAGTACTGTACAGAAGACCCTCACATTTGTGGCTCTGCATATTCCCTGTGGGCTGTGCCAACCTACTCTCTCCCCTGTAATGACTCTTTGTTTTTACTAAGTCCCAAAGGGCTGGTGAGAGCTTGGCAAAGAAAAGGGGGGAGGGGTGGATGGAATGCAGCTGCAGGCTCTGAAACAATGCTGAGTCCATATATTTTGTTCCCAGTTAGAATAATAAAAAGAAGAGTGTGGTAGAGGTGGGGGTGGGGGGAGGTCAAGGAGACAAAACTCCGTGTAAGCAAGGTAAGGCAAGTATCCCATAGCTCTCAGTCAGCAGCCTCCTCCTCACCCAACCCTCCAACTTCTTTTCTACCAAATCGAATAACCATTAAAAAAAATAACTTAACCTAAATAAACAAGTTAAAATTCAATCACCCATTAAAATTTAAACCTATCATTTACATTTAAGTCACTTTTATCAGGCAAAAATGGAGTAGAAAGAGAGAATGGAGCTTGCAAAGATAAAACTGGGGAAGCTGGACACATGAGACAGGAAAGCTTGGGGGAAACAGGTAGAGTAATTCAGAAAAGGATAGCCAAGGTCTGAAAAATAAACTGCTTGACCTAGGGCTTTAGGTCAGCTTGGTATGCGGAGAAAACCATATTCTTCTGAAGAATGCTAAAAGCTGTATGTGCCTGAATCAAGAGTTGAAAACTTGCACATGTTAGTTCCTCCTTATTCAGTCTAACCTAAGAAAATGTCCTTTCTGCTCCCTAAGAAAATGTCCTTCACTTGCATCGTCCTGGCCTCCACGTCCCAACTGGGGGAAAGACAGAGAAATTAAGGGAAGAAGCAGCCCCTAAACAAGGTGACAGCTTCTAGTAAGGGGAAAGCCCCTCAAACCTTACTCTCCTCTCCTAGGTCTTGCCCCTCTCCGCCCTGACAGCAAAAGTTTAATAGAAACAACAATCACATAACTTCCCCCAAATGAATAATTCCTTAATACTTAATTGTGGGAAACAAAACACACTCTCATAATACTTTGATGTATATATTTCAATAAAAAGGTTAAAAGATGCAATTACCCATGATTACCTACTTTCAATAATAAATGTATCTAATTTTTTAAAAATAAATCAAGAAAAGAAAGTAATTCAAGGGTCTTAAAGTTGTCAGGAATTTATATTTAGTCACAAACGTCACAAAATAAGTGACATTATATTAAGAGGTACAAGTGAAAACAAATTTTAAGTTAAACATAATAGTGTGTAAGAACAATAGATTTTCTTGCTAAATCAATAAGAGTACTCACCCCTTGGAGCCCTTGGAACTGAATTGAAGGTCGAAAAGGAATTAAATTCTATTAAAAGAAACATAAGAAACAAACAAGTCAAACTTGGTTACTGTGACACAGAATTAAATGTTTAAACTTGAAATCTGTGCATTTGGTCAGTGTTATATCTGTGAAAATATCTTTTCATTATATACTTAGGTTAACATGTCATTTTATTAAGATGCCTTAATGATCAGTATCACACTGTTGACATTTCTCGGAATCACACAACCAAAGCTATCTTTTGGCAGCGTAGCTAATCTGGTTTTTGAAAATGACCAACATAATCTGGCAAAAAATGATTAATATACTAACTCAATTTTACATTGAAAAAACATACTCTTGTTTAGTTTCTTCATATGTTTTTAAAAAGGATGGCTAGAAGGAAGCGATAATCGGAACTTTGCAAAACTCTAAACAGGATGCTAGAAATGTAAAATTACAGAAATATTTAAAAATTTAAACCCAATGCCATCTGATCTTGGAAGCTAAGCAGGGTCAGGCCTGGTTAGTACTTGGATGGGAGACCACCTAGGAAGACCAGGTGCAGTAGGTGTAAAAAAAAAAAAAAAAAAAAAAAAAAAAAAAAAGGAAAATAAAAAAAGAAGACATATAAAATTAATGTATTTGACAATAAACTGTGGTTTCCTTTTTTTCACATTTTACCAAAGATTAGTTTTTAGTTGAGGGTCAAATGGGTTACCATTTTTCTCATAATATTCTCACTGGAAGAATATAATTTCTAGACCAATGTTTTATTATGAGCTTTCATAGCTTTAATATTTTATCATAGGGTTGTATATTTAAAAGAAAAGCTGTAATTATAAATATCTACCATAATCTCAGGTATGACTCCCTATATCTAAAGTTACCAGTATGTTTTTCTATGGAAACACCTTTCCTAATTGCTAACAGAAATTCATGGGAAATCAGATTTGCGTAGCATTTAATAATAACACATCAGCTTGTAAACTATTCTTCACACCCTTATATCCAAATTCAATGCACCAAAATAGAAACAGTTGCTGCTGGCCTCTCCTCTACGTCCAATGAAAATACAGAGGCTGGCATCCATGTGCTCCTCGTTTCAGCCACTCACTGCACAGTACCTACTAATACCAGTTACTTCCCAAAACTTCTCTGCAGATTTAAAAGTTTATTAATTAGGATTACAATAAGCTAAAGAGAAATAAGGAAAGAATAACTTCTCTGAAAGACAGATCATCTGAATACAAAGTCATGTGGTAGCATTAACCATTCTATTATTTATATAAATGGATAAACATCTTCCTTGAGAAAATATAATAGATACTATTATCAATGTTCTATCATCCTGAAATGATAAGTTAACCCTAGACTTATCAGCAGAATCAAAGTAACAAATTCATTACTTGGTGTGGAGAAGTGGGTTTTTTAAAAAGTGAAGAACAAAGGTTAATATTTGAAATTTTAAAATAATTTTTAGTAGTGATTTAATTCATGGTCTTCTATGAAAAAACAAAACATAGATTAACTTTATCTTGGATTTCTTAGAGAGAGAAAACCCCACCCAAACCTACCTTCCATAGCTAAACCTCTTTCTAAAGTAACGGCTACATGCTAGTACAAGCCCAGGGGAACCCCTCAGGGACGGCCTTTAACTCTTGCCTTTGATCTTGATAAACTGGAGGCTCTTCTAATTTTTTAATAAGAAAGTGAATTGCTCAAAGAAGTATTTCCGAGAAAGCGAGAAAGCAGCTCTTTCAGTCAAGCGTAAGAAAGATGGAAAGGCATGGATTGAGGCTAGGGAAAAGGATTAGAGATCAGCTATAGGGGATGCTTTATTTAGAAATACTCTGGTGATAAAGGCCTAAATATTAGTGTGACTTCATCTGGAGCAAAGAGGAGTTGGTGGAATGAGCAAACATTCAAGGAAGAGTAATAAAATGTGCTGAAAGCCTGAATATCAGGCATCAAAGAAAAACGAGCAAAGGTGGCTCCAGGGCTCCCAATCATCATCTCAGTCAGCCCCAGAGTCTCCCAAATTAAGCTCTTACTCTCTACTTTGAAAGCTCTTGGTCTATTTCAGGCCCCTATCAGTAAGCACCTAACGGCCAATCCTTTCCTTCAACTCCTTCCAAATATGGCTCGGCTCATCATTCAAATAGCTAGCAGAAGCTCTATCAGACAACACTCATGTTACACAGCCTACAGTGAGTTCCATCAAGCAAACTCCTTCACATAGAAAACGGACCCTCCATCTACAGGAGCAACCAATTTCATCTTCTACTTCCTGCTAACTGTGGCTCAGCCATGTCAATCTTTGCTTGTTTTGGAAACATTCTCCTCCCTATTTTCCACCTCCTTCCTGTTCCTTTAACTTGGCATACCTTCCCAAACACATCTTGCCAATCCATGCTAATTGCTTATTTAATGTTCAAGTTTAAGATTAATTTCCTCAGATAGGTCTTTCTTTGGATAAATCAGGAATCAAAGATTTGATGTTTTTAAGGATCCAAGGCAGGTAAATGTGAAAGACACCAGAGTGTAAAGCAACAGGCAAGGGTGAGTACCAAGAGAATGAATACCCAACCTAGAAAGAACTCAAATTTTAAAAAGTTAAACTTTTTTCAGGCCAAACAAAAAATGACTGCCACCATTTGGCTAATTATGAACCATGCCCTCTTTGAGTTAACTCCTGTTAGCTGTTTTTCCAGATGCTTGTGTCTATGGTTCTGTTACATTAGGAGTGTAGTTTTTCAAGGTTTGTCTTACTCCTAGTCACTAGAGAAGTCTAACACATATTTAACTTATAAGTATTTATCCATGTTATGCTCAGCCAAAAAAAAAAAAGTATTATAAAAGTATTTAGCCATGTCCTCTTTATATATGAAGCATATACTATATACATTATATACTTTACAGATTACTATTCAGGGTTGTATAGAAAAACAGTACAACTATGTTTTACATTAATTTAGAAACTTTTAAGAGTAATTTTGACTTTACCCAAGTTTTTTTTGCCTCATCACTTAAATTTAGATCCTAACCTCCTAAATGCTTATAGTTCTATCTGTATTGTTCAATTTCTCAAAATAAATGATAATTTTTTGTTTACACAGCTTTGTAATGCTCAGCATTTTTATATCCACTGTCTCAAGTAAGCCTCCTAAAACCAGTCCTGGTTGGTAGGAAGGCATCCTCATCTCCCATTTCAAAGGGAGTTAAGTCTCCAGTAGGTAAAGTGTGTTGTTGTTCAGGATCAAGCTAGTGGTTAGCAGAGATGGACCTCAAATCCAGCCTTCTGAATCTCAAATAGAGAACTCTTTCTTTCTCTTGCCTCTGTAGCAGGTTGTCACCTAGTGCTGAACATTTAAAAGCCCTTAAATGCCCATTCAGTTCTTCTGGCATTTTGTTTCCAAGGAAAATCATTACAATTTCCATAGTTCAATTTCTGATTAAAAGATAAGTTATTTATTTCTTTATTTTACTTTAAGGACCATATATATAACAAAGGAATATATAAATACTTATGTTAGCATTTTTCATTTAAAAATAATAAAACCCTCATCTATGGAATAGTTGTAGGTGCTTATCTAAACAGAACAAACTAAGATCACTTAATGAAAAATTCTTTTAAGATATCTGACAACCTAGAAAAGAACAATAGTAAGAACCTTAAATGGTTTATTGATTTTAATCCCACTTTTAGATATTACTAGGCTATAGTTATTGAATGCCTTAAAAATGTAACAGGAGACAGCTAAAACTCTGTACCATTTACTATGCATTATAAGCAGATGTCTCAAACATGTTAGTTTTTCATCTAAATGTTTTTAAGCGTAAGTTTAACTGCAAAAACATGACCTGAACACATTGTATATTTTTTAAATGCAATTCAATTTTAAAAGATAATGTAATTATAGCTGGCAAATAAGATAGGACATGTTTTAGAATAAGGCTTAATGTACTAAGCACATTCCCATTCAAATGAGTTTCAACAGGGTTTCAACTTTTGATTTTCTGCTTTAATTAAATATTTGCACCAAGCAGCTTTTAAAAAAATCAATTAACTCTAGGGTTCATCCAGCCAAGAAACAATACAGACTGGACTGCCTAGGGAAACACATTTTTACAAATGCTTCAATAACCTGTTAAAGGTGATGTTTTGCAGTCAAAAGGCTCTGTGAAAATCTGAGTCCTTTCACTGTTTTTAGTGCTCCTTGAATTAACTTTCTATATCTCTTAGGGCATTCTTAAACAAAGAATAAAAGTGTAGACGATATGATCGAAATTATCAAAAGTTTGCTTATAGCCTTGACATCTGCCATTACAAGCCAATTCTACTGCAACAAAATTTGCTCTATGACCAAAGAAATCTATGTACATTATTTCCAGGAACTATTCTTTGCAATAGATCAGGAATATAAAAGTAATATATAATTTACTATTAATTTTACTGAGTAAATTTCTGACATGATTCTTTTCGGGTGGGAGACAAGGGCAAGGCTCAGGTTTCTCTGGATTGCAATAAAAGAAAATTATTTACCCTACAAAAGTTGTTATAATCATCTCGATTATTTACATATTGCTTATACATGTTAACAAATTATATCTATGGTTACTTTTACTCTATCGACCACACTGTTTTTGTGCATATACAAATATAAACAGCATTCTGGAACTAGAAAAGAGTGCTTTCTTTAAGAAATAGTTACAGAGATCTTTCTAACTTTATTCTCTAAAGTTAGAGATGTACCTAAAACAGTTTCTGGTTCCCTTCTGAAGCCGTCATGAAACTTTGACTTAACTCAAAGTTAACTCTTGAATTATTCTTGAAGTACTAATTCAAGAATTCTTGAATTATTCAAAATCAACCAACAGGCTTTATTAAATACCTGATATTTATCTGTTATAAATTATGATATAGTGTCAAATAATTCCAAAGTCAAATATAATTTTGGAACTTTACCCAAACCAAAAAAGTTCGTATAAATGGTGATGGGACAGTGACTGCTTTAGGTAGGATTGTTTTAAGAAACAATTATAGCTACCTGGTTACTATTTATTGAGTGCTTAAAATGCGACAGGCACTATAATAATTTTTACTACCACCTCTGGGGATGCTCAGAACACCGTTGTGGGGCAGACACTATTATTTCCACTTCTGAGGTAATCCTATGAATTACCTAATGTTTCATAGCTAATAAGTGACCTGGGACTCAAATCCTGGTCTGTCTCACTTTAAGAACTGTGTTCCTACCTACCACATTATATAGCTAGCTTCTCCTGTCCCTCTCTCAATATTTATATAAAATGTGAAATATATGAAAGCTAGAGAATTAACAACTGATAAAAATTGAGAAATTTTTGGGGGATCACTTTTTTTTTGGTTTTACATTAAGGAAAATATCTGGCACTTGAATTTGTTTTCACTTGTGCAAGTAAATATTATGAAGTATTTATGATTTTCCCAAGGATAAAGCTGTATATATAAGTCTTTCTTCCTAAAAGAGGTACTATACCATTTTAATAACTTGTGTTATGACACTTTAAATTAAAAAGTCATTTTATTATTCTATTCTTTAAAATATCTCCTGATAGAGAAACCAAGATTACCTAATAATTATATTTTAATCGCTGTAACACAAAAATAACCTAGGCAGGGAGAGAAGAGGAGGAAAGAAAATTGGAGCTAAAGCAGGAAATAGCACAGGAAATCAGACTGTTGATCCTGAAGAAATCAAATATACTCAAGCTCTTATATCTGGTACATGTTTAGAATGACAGTATGAATGTGAAATTTAGAGATAACCTAAAGCTGCCTTATTAACGGTATCTCCTTTTTTGTACCCAATCTATTAGATGACAAAAAAAGAAAATCATTAAGCTCCACAAAATTTAGTATTTTGCTTTGTGAGTCAATGCAACCTTGCCCTTAGGAGGAATTCCTTCTCTGAAGATTTGGAAGAACCAGATGAAAGAGCATATGGAATAAAGAATAATTTCTTTCTAGCCATTATAGCACAGAAAAGAGTAAAACAGTGAGAAGAGGTTAAAAAACTAATCTATTTAACACAATCCAGAGAGAAGTCAAAAACCTAATCTAGTTAACACAATCCTTGTTTTGAAAGATAGTTTATGGCAAACTGCAGCTATTTGATTTAGGCCAAAATTTTAAAAACATTATTGTTATTGTTGTCTTAAATCTTATCATTTCAAATAGCTCTTAAAGGAATATGGAAGGCAAAAATCTAAACTAAACAGCTGAATAGTTACTGTGAACCAGCCTTCTAACCAATACTTTAAGTACAATATCCTATTCATTTTTTTTTCCAAGAGAGAACTTAATGTGAGCTTTATAATTGTATAATAAGCTTTACATGTTGAATCTGACTATAAACATAAATGAAGATTTATTACTTGGGATCAATCTCTAGTGCAGAAGTGTAAGGAGAAGCTGTAAAATAAACTTGGATTGAAAGAAGGAGATTATTTTTAATAGAAATTGATGCAGTAAAGCACCAAAAACTCTTTTACAAAGGGAGCCATTAAAAAACGTGAAACCAGAAAAGTACATCATCACACCTAATGTTTGAAAAAGATCACTCTGGCTGCTGGGTGGAGAATCAATTATGGTGGGAGAGTGGAGGGTTGGAGGCCAGCTGGAAGTCCATCACAGTGGTCCTCAAGAAAGGGGATGGTGGCTGAGGCTGGAGCAGTGGTGACTGTTGGGGGTAGATTTCAGATGTTTGAAGATTGACAGGACTTGTGGATGAATCAAGTAAGTCAAGAAAAGAGAGACAAAATCAAGAATTACTAGTCAATTACTAGGCAATTGGTGAAGAGTACTGCCACTTACTAAACTGGGAAACACTCAGGAAGATTTAGTCTTAAGGAGTGAAATCAAGAATTGTGTTTGGATCTGTTAAGTTTGAGATACTTATTAAACTTTGATGAGGAGATGAGGTGTTGGAGGAAGGTCAGAGCTGGAGATAAATATTTGGAAGTCAGTAACATATAGATGGCATTTAAGTTGATAGGACTAGATGAGCTCACTAAAGGAGAGTGAACAGAAAAAGAGAAGGGAGCTGGGATCTCTGGCATTCAGAGGCCAGTCAAGCAGAGGCTAATGAGCAGGAGAGACTGAGAAAAAATGTGCAGAGAGGCAGGAGGAAAATCAGGAAAGCTGTTTTAACAGGAAGACATGGTCAACAGAATGGAATACTGCTGAGGTCAGATAAGAGAGGAACAGAAAGATACCACTGGACTTGGTAACAAGAAACCTAGTCAGGTGCAACCTCAGGAGTGTCATGGAGACAACCCAATTGGAGTGTCCTGAACAGAGGGCTGGAGGTAAAGAGGCAGACAATGCTTCTCAGATCCTCAAACATAATCATTTTCTTTTATATGTCCCCCTTGAATAAAGACTGTATTGCTTTTTTTTTCTTATGTTTGCACTTTCTTGACAGCAGGGACTGTCTATGACTTATTCAGCTTCATATCTCCAGTGTCTAGTTTTATGCCTAGCACATGTCCAAAGATTAACAAATGTTTACTAAATGAATAAATGAATATTTGGTACTTATAATTCTGACTTCTACCTTATCTTAATCTTTTATTACAGAAAAAAAATCTTAAGATACTAAATTGAGCTTTTATTACATGGACATGTAATAAAAATACATATTGGTTCTCTGAGGCATCAATGGTTTCCAATACTGGAAATTAAAAGCAATAATTAAAGTAAATGCTATTTTAAAATTTGCTAACACAAGTTTCTAGGTAAGCATATTTAGATGCTAAAATAACTCAGTGAATCTTATTAGAAAGTTCAAGCCTGGCTCCACCCTGAATCAGCTCATAGTGGTCAGTGAAATAGTCTTCTAGCCAAGGTTATCTCATGGACCATGAACCAAGCACTCATAACTAGTCCATGACAATGTGTATGTATGACAAAAGCATTATGTTCATAATTTTTTTTTTCACAATGAAACTGTCAAACAAAAAAGAAAGAGGAAAATCAAAACACTAAAACAGAAATGGAAGCAGTCTGGAAGAAGTGAAAAAAATCGACCCTTTCAAGGCCTTTTTAGAAATCATATCAAATGATGCTTGAAATACATCCAGGCACAGTAAGAGTTACTTAACATTTCAATAATCATCAGGGACAGAAACCACAGGTCTCATTTTCACATTAAAATCAAATTCGATTTTCATATTATCTGTGTTCTATGATAGTCTTAAGTGCAAATTATAGAGATTATTGAATAAAGGACATCCATAAAATACAAAAATTTAAAAATCCCTGCTCAAAACCAAAATTTCTTCTACCTAATAATTTTGACTTCCCCCAAAAATCATCAATTCCCAAATTACCATCCAAATGTAAAAGACTTTGTATGAGACATGTAAACAATATATCTTTGTTTTAGTCTAGCCTCAGACCCCTAAATATCATTCTCAAATAGAAAACAGCTTATAAAAACTGAGTGATTAGAGACAAGACAGAGTGAATGTTCACTAAAATGGTATTAATCATCTTTATCTCCCTTACCCCACCTCACTCTCCCAACTGCTTCTGATTTCCCTTTTTCAACTAAGGATATTCTTAGTATTGATGGCTAAAAATCGATTCAATCCTATTCCTTTAAAACTTGTTAAATTCTATAGACTTTATTCATCTCTAATGCCTCCCATAAGCATCCTCAAATTAACTCTAGCCGGACCACATACTTTTCATAGTTTGTCTACTTCCTTCCAGATTTACATCCACACATGTTAAGAATATACAGCAAAGCCAAAATAATCCAAAAGCAAATCATCTTAAACGTCTACCCAGTGTCTCCTCAGTACTGATGGAATAAAAATCCAATCTGCTCCAATCTACCTTTACTTTCTTAAATCCAACTATATTTTTCCCTGCACTACAGATTAAGTGGAACAGGGCCTTCCTTACAATTCTCAGGGCCTGCCCTAGCTTTTCTACTGCTGTCCTTTCCTCCACTGAGCCATTCCCTCTGCTGGAAAGTGATCGCTTACCCAGTCGCTGCCTGCTAAAATCCTTTAAGACCCCAGGATTTTTTCAGACCAATTAGATATAGGATCCCCAATAAGAAAAGAAACTTATAGCATTTGTCTAACAATCTCGTACTATGAAACTAGTAGCCAAATGCTCTGACCATAGAGTCCAATTCAAGGTGCTAATTAGATTCATAAATCTTTGAGGAGTATACAGCCTAATTAATGAGATTCTTTCTTCTTATAACCTATATTATACTGCCAGCCATGGAAATACTAAGTTTGGCCTTTGCTGGCAAAGCATTAATGGTGGCCCCTTACACCAGTTCTTCCTAAAGATTTAATATGGCTTTTAAGAGCCATAATCCCATAACAGAAATTACAGAGAGGCAAATGAACTGGAAGAGAAGGAGAGAGGGTAAATCAGACCTGAATTATGCCATGTTTTGCAGCTTCAATATGGCTGTGAAGACATGGCCATTGATTTACTGTACTCTACAATAGACCTTCTTATCTAGATTTTTGCTTAAGTCATGGGAAATGTTGTATGGAGCTGAGGTATGCAGGAATCAAATATGACATTATATACATGTATGCATGTTTTCTTTATTCTAAAACTTAGCTCATCCTAAATGCAGAAATGCCCATAATAGCACATTTTAGGAACATCTTCTCAAATACTCCAAATACATTTGGCCCAACCTGGCAAATAAGTGTGCTGAACTCTGGTGCCAAGGCTTCTGAACCACTCTGCGGTCACCACGAATTGTGAAAATGACCCAGTATTGGTTTAGATGAAATTCTCATTTTTTTTTTTTTACAAGTTTAAATGGAGCAAAAGGAAAGGCTTGGATCTGTTGACTGTCCTCCAGTAAGCTTTCCTGTAAATCATTCCAAGAATTCTACGCCCCTTTCCTTTTAAAATCTTTTCTTGAACATGTTCCAGTCTTTCACATATGTTCTTTCTTTCTCCACCCAATGCTGGTGCCAAGGTTCCCTGTCTATCATTTTAGGCAATCTGGCTACTGCTTTTCACAGGGGGAGAGCACCCTCCTTTGCGCTGAGCACTTAATCATTTGAATAAACTTTTCGAAAACACAGCAACATGGGGCACAAACTTGACTTTACTTGATTAAAAGCAATATAAGATCAAGTTCAGCCTGAAGAGATGTCTAAGTTAAAAGTCAGTAATATTAACATATTTAAATTAAACCCGGCTACATTTAAAAAGTACAATAAAAGGAATGTGCTAATGCAAACCTCATTGTTTTACTTAATACACATGTCCCCTGGCAGTGGCAGCTTTGTGCTGGCAGGTCTGGATGCTTGAGTGGTGCCTTCAGGAGAACAAGGTCTTCTTAGTTATTTATAAGGTAGATTATTGAACACACACAATTGTTTGTGGGCAGGCAGAAAAAGTAAGAGATAAGGACGGTAAGGTATGAGTCTTTTCTGTACCTTAAACCACGATTATCCAAATGCTGAAAAGTTCTCCAGACAGCATGAAAGGCTAAGGAAATGAAATCACCTATTCTATGACCTTTGGGATGAGTATTTTAAATGATCAAATAACATATTAAAGGGAACTACTGTGAAGGACATTAACTCTGGAGGTTTAAATAAGACTTTAGGCTTTGATTAGAAATAATAGTATCTGGTAATACTGAGAGAAACGAAGTTCCTCATATGAAATTAAATGTAAGTATATTTGTACAAACTTTCAAAACACTATTATTTTCCTAAATGACACTAACCAAGGTGTCTTGGTTATTATTATTATTGGTTATTAATGGCTTCTATTAAGCCAATAATGAGTTAATAAGAGAATGTGTTAACAATCCTTTTCAAAGGTATCTGCTTTCTGATCCTGAAACACAGAGAATGAATGGCCCAGTCCCCGCCCTCAAATGCATCTATGCAAGACTTTTTACATAATAGTTGGGTAAAAATGGTATTATTTGAGCTACCACCTTTGAAACTTTCGGTAAGTGTTAAAAAATAGACAGGATCAGCAAAAACAGAATCTAAAAACAATATTTTGATTGTTGTTATTACAAATGAATTACTCAAATATCAAAATAAAGTCAGCTATATTACTAATATTTTAGAATTTTGGGTCTTAATTTTAAACATAGTTTTAGGATACATTTGGAAGAAATATATGATTACAGTAATATATGTTTGTTTAAAATATGTAGAGCTTGTAGAGACCACACAATCACAGACATCAATTTAGAATGACGATAAAGTTTTAATTTGTGATTTTATTTAACTTGTCCCCTCATGCAAAATAATCAATCTACGGTAAGAAAAAGAAAAAAAAGTGGATTTGTACTATATCCTAGATATCTACATTAGTATGTCTAAAATTATTCTGTAAATTATGAAAATAACATTACGGTTAACATTTTTTAAACATTCGATCAACTTGAAACTATTTCTGTATTAAAACTAAGTGGAAAAACAACTTTTAGGAGATATTTACTCCAACTGTAACTCCCATTCCTGCATTCTCAAAGTCTCTCTCCTCCACCCTAGTCCCTGTTTAGAAAAGTTCCCAAGTTAGCATTCTTCATTCTTCTCTAAAAATAGAAAACTCGAATAATGAAGGTCAATTAGATTTGTCTTGTTTGTTTCCAATTAAAGATTCTGTTTTCACGAACCTTAATAATTTCACATACTTGTTCAATTGTATCTAAATAATTTCTGTATTTTGCAGAATTCAGTTTCCTAAAATTCCTAAATTGACTTCACTGAAGACTTAAGGTCAAGTGGATTAATTTAGAAGATAAAATCTAATGGACAAAATAATCCGATTAAAAATAACTCTGATACTTAATTTAAGAAATTAACCTACTGAAATTTTCACCTCTTAGAAAAATCATAAGAGGAGGAGTAATAGTTATAGCCTTGGACAAATCAAAGCCACTTGGAGGCCACTTTTCAAGCATTAAGCACCTTCCTATCTGAGCACAGAATAGTGGGAACAGTTGTATGTGAGAAATTAAGTCATTTTTTCCCCCATAGATAACAGGCTTGACCACCAGGCACTTCTTCCCAATTAGCCAACACGTAGCAACATATTTCCAAACAGCAACTACAATTTAAAGTCACGAGCTCTACTTCTGATAAGGGTGGAAGGTGTAAAATACCAAATAAGTATCCTACTGGATGATAAAAGCTCAGGCTGATGCCTATTGCTGGCAACTCTTACTGTGCAAATGGGGGAGCTCTGGTCTGACCAGAGGCAAGAGAGGGGCACTTAGAGGACACATCTGTGGGAGGCTTATCTGAACACGCCAGAGGATCCTGCAGTGAGTACCAACAGTGTGTAAGTACCAGAAGGGTCTCATTTCTTTTTCTCTAGTCTCTTCCTATTTTGCAACCATCTGGGGTTAAATTCTCAGTCCAGCTATTGTTTTTCCAAGCCCATTAACAAGTGTTTCTGTGGCTGAAGTGACAATGAGACCTGGGACAGAAGCTGGTTAAGAAAGAAACAAGGCAGTGTCCAAGGCAGCTTATTTCTTCCCCCTCTCTTTGCATACCACTGCTTCTACCACCAGCTTTTCAGAAGAAAAGGAATCGTAGGACTAACTCAATCTACCTGGCTCCACAATCAGAAAGGTAGAGGGACTTGGAAGTTGTCTCCCTTTCCCTTCTTCGCCTGTGTACACATCGACCAGACCCATTAATTTGTATGCACAGAGATGGAAAAGATAGTAATGATATTAATAGGCAAGAGAAGTAGTCAAGAGCAAACCCATTGACTTTGGTATCTTTGACTATTAAAAAAAAAAATTAAGATTCAAGAGGTGGGTTGGGAAAGAATTTTTATCTCCTGTCTCCTGGAAGATAGTAGTTTATAAATGTGGGGACTTTTGGAGTTAAAACACTCCAATCAATGCCAAGCATATAAACACTAAGGTGTAAGAAGCAGAAGTGAAGGCAGGAAAACAAACAGCACTCCCTTCTTGGGGCCCCAGTGGTCATACAGATAGATCAGTGAGTGAGCACTGGGGCCTCTGTCACCTTACTCTCCCTGGATACCATCCCTTCCCTCTGAGGGACTCCCCATCCTGCCAACTGTACAGTGTCTATTGGTCTTGCTGTAATCAACTGTACAGTTTGCCTGTTGTTCTCCCAAGGTGGCTGGTTGACCTACTGTACCCAGAGATGCCTTTTTCCACCCTCTGTCAGTCTTTCTCTGCTCCTTGGGTCTGTTTCTGACTGGAGGTTGGCAGCTTCTTGCTGGCTTCTTTCTCTCCAGCCTGTTTTTCTTTTTACATCCTCTGACCTACCTTCTTCCCACTGTCATTCCTTCCCACATCCTCCCCTCAGAACAAGCAAGCTTATCTCTCCATCTTGCAGGGCTGAGTTTCACTATAGTGTCTGCCTTTATCCTTCTGCCCAGATGGGCCTCCCACTCCACGCTGGTGCTGGTCTCCTCCCTGCAGGTGCACCTGTCTGGGAGTAGCTACTGACACATGCAGTTTTGTATTTCTTGTATCTCGTTTCATTTCTATTGCTGGGTGTTCATTGACCTCCCAGCCATACATGAGGCTCTTTTCCCCTGAGATTCATGCTGTGTAGGAAAGTATCTTTCTCCCTGTATATTCATTCACTCCTCTTTCTCCTCCCAAATCTGAGTGTTTCTCATATACTTCTCTGGTGGGTAACACAAGTGCCCTGAAGTGTACATCCATGTGTCCATTCAGTTCTGAGTGTCCCCCTGAGAGCACGCTCACCTCTACGAGCCTCTCCTGACGTTTACACACACACTATCATGTGAGTCATATAATTCCCAAGCTGTACACAACTGCGTGCCTTCCCATGTGCATGTTTATGTAGGGGCCTCTCCAAAAAAGTTCCCCTTAGCCCAGGTTCATACACTCCCAGCGAACCAGGGTTCACACTTCTCCAGTGACTCTGCCTCCAACTGTCTTCCTTCTATGCATTTAAAGTGCCTGGCGCTAGTGGGAGCTCAACAGATGTTAAATTTCCACTTTTATCTGAATAACTGAGTCTGCATCTTGGTGTCCCTCTGGTCCTCTGCGCCTTTTTTATGAAATCAGTTAATTGGAGCGTGTTTCCTTGGTATGGCCTGGGCGATCTGTCAGGATGCTCTGTGGGTTATATCTCTTTCCAACTGTTTCTCCTCTTAGAGAAAATGTTACCCCTCCTCATTGGTATATCCCTTCCCTTATGCAATGTCCACTCCGGTCTCCCTCATCCACACACATTACTGCATGTCCATAAACGGCTTCTCTAGGCACCCCGGTTGCGGTGTCCCATCTCTGTGCCCCACCCTCTGATATTTTTCCAACATGAGAACGCGTTCCTGGCTTCATACTCCAATTACGGCATATGTTCGTCTATATGAGCCTTCGCTGTTCTAGAGCTGTGCATCCATGGGTCTCTCCGGAACGTGGTGCAGCGGTAGAGACTGAAGTCTCTGCTCGGGAGGCAGCGTATCCTCCTCCCACCCTCGCTCGGGGTCTCTGCATCCGGGGGTCCGTTCGAGACACAGCGTCTTTCGAGTACGAGGACCCTCCATGAATCTCTCTCCCCAGTAACCGATGTTTTGCTTTCGGAAGAACTCGGTGTGTAGCTCTCCAGTACGCGATGCTGGTTCGTTTCTGGGAGCGCGAGGCGCCAGGGTTACCGAAAAACCCTGTGAGCGCAAAGTGTGTCCCCTTCCCTGCTCGTACGCGGAGCGTCTGTGTCCAGCCTTTGAGAATACCTGGTGTGCCCCCCATATGCGGAGTGCCTGTGTCCCTATTTCTGCGAGTACACGGAGCACCCCGCCATACACTAAGCGCCCATGTCCCTAAGTCTCTGAGAGTACAAGGTGTGTCCCACTGAGAAACGCGGAGCGCCTGTATCCCCATCCCTGCGAGTACACACAGTGCCCCGCCATACACGAAGCGCCCATGTCCCTAAGTCCCTACGAGTACAAGGTGTCTTCCACCTGCATACACGCAGCGCTTGTGTTCCCGTGTCTGCGGGGTCCAGGGTGTTTATGTGCTACCCCCAAAATGCGAACAGCTTGTGCCCGCGGGTCCTTCGGGGTTCGTTACCGGTACGCTGTACACCGCCCGCCTCCCCTCTCCCCCGCCGTGGGCAGCGTGGTTATCTCACTCATCTCCCTTGTCTCCCTGGCACTTCTCTCGCTTATTGGAACAGAATAAGCCAGGAAACCCACGGCGCCGTCGGAAAGTCCCACTGTAGGACTGCGGTTGCCCCAGCCCCGCCGCCAGGGGCCGCCCGCCCGCCCGCCTCCCAACGCCTCAGCGCCCGGCTGGCCCCGGACGGCGTCGTCAGCGACCCTGCCCGGCCCTGCCTAGCCCTGCCGCCTCGGGCGCTGACCGCAGCGGCTGCGAGCCACGACTCCGCCAGCCCCGTGCTGGGTGCCAGGGACAGGAGGAGGTGCGGCGGGGCGGCCAGGGGCGCCCTCTCCCTTCCCGAGCCCGGCGGGTCGGCCGGCCAGCCCACTCACCTTGTGGCTCTGGTAGGTCTCAAGCGCTCGGATCGCCGTCTCGGTGAGCTTCACATGCAGTACGGTGATGTTGTCCTGCCCCAGGCGTCCGCACGACAGCCCATAGCGCTGCTCTTCCCGCAGGCCCGCCGCCCCCCCTGCCGCCATCTTAAACTCCCCGGGGTGCCGCCGCCGACGCCGCTCGGGCTCTAGCCTCCACTGCGGCCGCGGCTGCTCGGGCTTCTGCAGCCGCCGCCACAGCTACGGCCATCCCGCTGCTGACGTACTGTCATATACTGCGCGCAGCCAGACCTTGGGCTGCCACGGCCGCCACCCGCCCCACCCCCGCCCCGCGCCCCGCCCTGAGCTCGTTTCATTGGCCCCGTTTCCCCTCAGGACCGCCCCCATTGGCCGCCATCCACTCTCTCGGGGGCGGAGCCCAAAGTCGCCGGAATTTTGCTCTCAGGACGGGACGGGACGTCCGAGAGGTGAGAGGCTGACGTCGAGGTGACGCGTCAACTTAATCACATCTTACGTCCATCTAGTCTTCTTGGCTCGCCGTCTGCGATCGGCCAGGCTGGCTTGGTGGATCTCCTGTTTTTGGGTGTCCAAGCTGCCTAGTCTGGTTATCTGGAGTTGGAGACCTGCCCCTTGGAGAATAGTAGTGGAGAGTAGGGGAGAGTCTCTTTCTGAGATGTTGGTCCTGGGAAAGGAGGACCCTCAGCCCCAAATGTGTGGCCACCAAGTAAGGACTTTGTCCCCCGACAGCTGCAGGAGCTTTTGGAGATTGGTGTGTGCCAGGGAGGATGCAGTAGGTGGAGTCACTGGAGAGCTTCTCAAAACTCAGTGTGGTGCTGTTGAGCAGACAGAAAGAATTGGGGAGGACAGCCTTTGTCGTTTCTCCCTAACTCTGAAATTAGTGAGTCGACCCTAGATTGAGTTGTGCTAGATTGTGTGGAACATCTTAAGTACAACAGCATGCCTAAGGCTTTAAAAAATGCCTTTGGATACGGTAACTACAGAAAATTGAACTGCGAGGTCTTTCCCACGCCATGCCCGCTTGTGATCCCTTAGGAACGTATTCTGTTCCTCTGGAGCTCGCCATAGGGGCAGGGTGGTGCCTTTTATGGGACTTGGAAGTCCGCTCCTGGTTGTAGTGGTATCTCCTTTTAAAGGAGTATAACTGGCCTCTACCTAAATTAAAAGAAACATCAACACCTCTCGTTCTCTGGTTCTGTTTGAGTTCTGTCCTTTTCATTTGACAGCGAGGTGGGAAAACCTAGCTGGCGTTTAAGCTATTGATGTTAAGTGGGGAATATGGGGGTGTGAGGGTTTGGGGAGGCCGGGCATATTTTCCATTCCTTGCGATGCTTGGTGTGTAGGCGTGGCTAAAGGAGGGAACCTAATCAGGAGCCCTCTTGAGGCTGTGTATGGATAGACTGACAGGATTCCCGTCAGAGAGGATGGAATAACCTTGTGATCAGAAACAACCAGATAAAAACAGACCATTGAAAGGCTTGAAACTGTTGAAAGACAGTTTTTAAAAATTACTTTTAAAAAAATTGAGACGCTTAATGTTTCCCTCAGATTGTAAAACCTTGTTAGGTTTTACAGGGATTCTCCAGAAAAATTTCTAAGCATTTTAAAATCAGTATTTCCCATTTTTTAAATTAGAAAGGGCTATATTTTCTAAAAAGGTCCAAGTGGGAGTTTTTAACACACCCCCCCCCCCACCCACACACACTCATGAATAAATCCCTTCCCCAGCCTACAGGTACACTCCCTACCTCTTGATTCAGACTCTCAAGCATCATATGTGTACGATATGAAGTACAGAATGAATTCTCCTTCCATAGAGTATGGGTTAAGTGGAAACACCTGTATTAAGTGCTGGTTACATCACAGAAGAGTATTTTTTAAATTGACTTAATTTCAATCCGCTAGAATTGGCTAGCTGTTAAGATATGATTAACACTTGTTAATTTACTTTACTAGAGTGTTAATTACCTTAAATTCATTGAATAGAGAAATTAAGGCAATCAAAGGCAAAAATCCAAAATATAATTTTGTACTTGAATGATTTTTTCTTGTGTTGTTTTTTACTTTGATAGAGAAGTATTTACTTTGACATATCTACAGCTCCAATTATTTGGCAGGGAAGGGGGAGGAGTTTGACCAGAACAAGTCAAACCTGTATCCCACTGCTTTTCCGGTGAAGGTGGGTAAATCCCCGCCCACATGGCATCTTAACTTGGCCTTGGATTACTCAGAACTTCTGCTGACATCCAAGAGGTGGGGGAGGAGCAAGGGTAGTTTTTACTGTAGTTTTCAAATGTTTGACCTGGAGCCACTTTCTAGTAATGATTTTCTTAATTGTAAGAGAATTTTTTTTTCTCATGTCCTATTTTAATGGGTAACAATCTTTCCATGGGTAATAAATTATTAGTGAGTTATTATTTGTTTGTATTTTCTCTCTTGTGAGCTTTTTGACTCTGGAAGGAAGCAATGACCATATACAAAGGAATATGGTAATCTAATAGCATTGCATAATGCCTACATGAATCAGATGGGCCAGTTGGGACTCTGATAAGGGTAATTCTTTTTGAGGAGGCTGTTGAAAGTTGCTCTTTGGGAAATTTGCCATTTTATGGATATTTTCTATATCATTCAGTTTAAATAATTAACAATAATAATCGAATGCCAATTAAATGTAAAAGGCAGTGGGAGATTTAAAAATTAAGCAGTATAGTCATATTTAAAGGAATTTCCTGTTTTAATATGGTGAATAAACTAACATACTCAAAGCAAAACAATTAGAGAATAAATACTACTTTGAGTGATAAGCTCAAAAATTCAAAGAAAGGAGAAATCCAGAGAAGTCTTGTGGAGGTGGCAGAACTTGACCATCTACTCAAGAGCTGAGTAGATTCTAGATAAGTGGAGGTGGCATAGATGAGGAGAGCCAGCTAAAAATGATTGCAATGATCATTCTAATTGAACCTATTCATTTTATGAATGAGGAAACTGAAGATACTTAATTTAAAAGCAACCGGCCGTCAACGTTAAAAGTTAAAATAATAAAGGTTATTTAAGCAGCAAATGAGTTTATTTGGGAATAGCAGAAAAATTGCAATTTGGGACATGCAAGCAAACTATGGCGAACCATAGGCAAGTCTGAAGAGACAAGGGAGGTCAGCTTTCATTGGGTTCCAGGAGAAAATTGGGGAGGGTTGTTTTGAACAAGAGACCACTGGTGGAGAAGGAGAGTTTGAGGTTGTGGCCGTTTTGTATTGACATCAAGCAGAGAACAGTTGCTGTTACTGAGGCAAGCAAAGAAGAAATTGTCCCTTTTTTTTTTTTTTTTCTGGTTATGTAAGCTTCCACTAATGAGAGCTCTCCCTTCATGACTTCCAAATAATGTGAATGTTTCCTTCATTCATTTTCATCCTGCCTAATTTATTACAACTAGTAGAGGCAGGGTCTGAACCAGCTGTTTTAAGTGTCCTTCTAGTCACTATATACACTGAATAACTATTATTTGAATTTAACAACAGGAAAAATATGTCTTACAGGGTAATTTAGTGCAAGGAAAAGGCAAAAAGGAAGTAACCTGATGCAGGGCTATTCTATCTTTGATGTCTACCATACAATGCTGGCAAAGGACGTGAACATCAAGGCCTTTGCTGGCCTTCAAATGCCAAGTCACCCCTCATTCTTGGTTGCCACATACTTAATGACCATTTCTCACTCACCTTTGGAGCAGAGGTCACCAATTCAGGTGCCTTCAGGAACCATTAGGTACCCAAAATGAGTGAAGCAGGGCATACACAATGCCATAGGGACTGAAGGAGCTGGGCTGTGGTGAGCTGGGGGTATTTAAAGGGCTCAGTGGTTTTCTGGTGCAGCCAATTGTTGCTGGGTGAAGATTCAGGGGCCCAGCATTGTCTAATCACATTTTTCGAGAATAGCTGAAAATTGCAGGATTTTACATGAACTTTCTGATTTTTGTTGGCTAATTAAAAGATTTAATAAATGTTTTGAGGATATTAAAAGTTTGGGCCTGAGGTAGCCCACAGCTTTCTAGTTTTCAACCTCTGCTTTAGTAAATTCCAGTACGAAAGACCATTTTGTCTTATACCTGTCTTAATAGTTTTATGAGTTATTTCTTAAAGCCACTTATTAAAAAGTTCGTACTAATGTCTTAATATAAGGCAATAGTTATGAAAAGAGTACACAGAACCCTTGAGTTTTAGCAGAGAAGCTCTCTGGAAGAATTTCTGGTGGAAATTCTTTCCCCTTGAAATTCTCCCTGATGCCTCCTGCCCCAATTGTGTTTGACTCCCCACCATTGTACTGCTTTCCTGTCAAGGCTGCCCAGTTCTGTGCAAAAATCTTCTCCTTTCCTTCGCCACAGATAAAGTAAGAGCTTGATGGTTTTAAAAGAACTTCATTAAAGGTTTATAGGGAATAAAAGTGAAATACCTATAGAAGAGACATAAATATTTGCTGCCTAAACACAGATTTTAAGATGAGCAATTATTGTATCATGTATGATTATTTTTTACTCCACTCTGTTTAAGAAATGTTACATTGCATTATTTATCATCATCATCATCATCATTGCTAAATCTGACTCTGAGGATCCCTCATCTCACTGTGTAATAGAACAATAAATCTACAGGTCTTACAAATGTTCCAGAATATATGAGGAGGCCTCTCTGGTCTTTCTTTGTCTTTCGCTCCTGGCATAATCGATTAGAAGCTCAAGAATTTCCTTTTAGGAAAGGTTTGGAACTGGGTCAATCTTAATGGAAGGAACCAGATGACCTGAATTGAAACTGGGTTTATATAGCAAACACTCTAGTTCTACTTAGATTATGTATTTATTTAGTGGTGGGATTGAGGGCGGCATACTGATGGAGATAATGAAAAGGGAGGCTGAACCCTCTCTAACCAATACTTTGCACCAAAACATATATGATGAATGGTCTGCGTGATTTCCTGAAAGGTATAGCTCATCTGGGAACTTTGCTGAGACTGGCAGCACTGGGGTACCAGGTAACTTCTATCTATAGATGTGTACTTTCCTAGGGAGCCGAAAGAACAGTGGACTTGGGCTGTACCCTTCCTGGGATTGGCAGCCTCTGCCCTTTCCCAATCTTGTGGGAAAGCTATGTCAGCCCTAGATTTCTACATCTATACCCTCTTAGTCTCCATAGTTCTTTCTTCCTCCTCTGACATTCTGGCTCTTTTTAAAAACTGTGATCTTAGAGTAAGGAAAGTAGTACCCTGCCCACCATGCCTCTGACATTCCCCCACCTCCAGTTTAATTCCCTTCTTTCTTTTTAAGGTTTCTCCTCCCCCTCCCCCCAATTATAGTTGACATACAATATTATACTGGTTTCAGGTATACAATATACTTGTTAGACATTCATATACCTTACAAAGTAATTACCCCACATAGTTATTATAGTAATATTGACTATATTCCCTATGCTGTACTGTACATCCTGTGAGTATTTTACAACTGACAATTTGTATGTATCAATCCCTTTCACTCTTTTCACCCATCCCTCCAATTGCCCTCCCATCTGGGCAGGCATCTCTCCCATCTCTCAATTTATTCTCTGTATCTATGAGTCCAAAACACTAATTGGAAAAGGTATATGTGCCCCTTGTTCACTGCCCCATTATTACAATAGCCAAGATATGGAAGCAACCTAATTGTCTATCAGTAGATGAATGGGTAAAGAAAATGTGGTAATGTATACAAAAAATGTTGCTCAGCCATAAAAAACAATGAATGAAATCTTGCCATTTGTGACAACAGGAGGACTTCTATAGTATTACGCTAAGTGAAATAAGTCAGACAGAAAAAGACAAATACCATATGATTTCACTTACATGTGGAATCTAAAAACATGATAAATGAACAAACAAAATAGAAATGAACTCAGATCAAATCCCTTGTTTACTCTTGGTGGAGTTGAGTAGAAGGCTAGGTGTGCAGGGTTCTCATTCTTTTAGAGGTGTAGAAAACACAAATCTGGCTTCCTAAGATGGTGATACTCCAACTTTACTAACACCTTTTGGGCTTATTTCCCTCTGTCCTTTGCCTTTCCCCACTTGAAAGTGGTCTCTAAGAAGTTCTACATCCTTTGAAAGCAAAAGACTCAGGCTCTGTTCTCCTGCACACCAAGAAAACCTCCTGTACTGGTTGAGAAAAATGTCCTATCCACAGAATTGCACAATATAGTGATTGAAGTGTCCCTAACTCCTCATGATATATATATTTCTTGGGCGTTTAAGCACAGTACAAAGTGTCCTGGATAGTGTCAAAGAAATTCTGAGAATGAGAAGGTTGGTACAGAGTGACTTCACAACATTTGCTGTTTTCATGCTGTTTTGTACTGAAAAGGAGCATATATGTTTCTGAATATACTGAATATAGGATGTAGGAAGACTAGGGTGTACAAAATGTTCACCTTTTCAATTTTAAAAATGTTAATAGTGTGCCAAAGGCCATCAACATCAAGAACAACATAGAACAATATTAATAATAACAGCTTATTTTTTTCAACTTTGTTATTTATTTATTTTAGGCGAGGCAACTTTTGGTTGACCTTACAGATTGGAAGGACATTGTCGTAACCCCTTATTTTTTTTTTTTTTTATTTTTTATGCCTATAGCACCTGGTCTTCCTAGGTGGTCTCCCATCCAAGTACTAACCAGGCCCATCCCTGCTTAGCTTCTGAGATTAGTTGGGATGAGGCTTGTTCAGGGTGGCATGACTGTGGACAATAACAGCTTATTTTTGATGGGGCTTTGCAGTTTAAAAGCAATTAAGTTGCATTATCTCTTTTTTGAATTTTCTCTCTAAGGTAGTCATTGTTTTATGTTCATTTTACCTTTCAGATAAACAAAGATCAGAGAGATTGTGTATCACCCAGTTGGTAAGTGACAGAACCTGGTCAGAACCCAAGATTTCCTTTTCTGAATCTAGCACTTCTATCTTTGAACATGGCTCTAAGTTCTGAGGAGTTATCCTCAATGTGTCAAGTTGTCACAGTAAAATTAATAAAAAGGAAATCATTGGTTCTACTTTTAGGGGCAGCTTGGCTGTTGGTTTTGTCGTTAGTCTTAAAGGCAAGACTTAAGTCATTTGAATCACTCCCTCTACACAAACGCCAAATATGTGATTAAATAGTAAAAAGGCAAATAAAATGATTCATTTAGCATTGGTTTATTATAGTTATCATACTGACTAATGAAAGTTATGGAAGCTAATCTATTTTTATGTGTGGCATAATTTGTGATATAGTGGAACCTTCGGTATAACAAAAATATACGCAGTCACAGGTGTCCACTTGAAAATGTCATAATTTTAAATTATAGTGGTTTATAGCTATTATAGCTTTGTTTTTATTTATGTTGTTCATATTTATGATTAATTTGATTATGAATCTGGTCAAAGCACAGTCTTTAATAATATCACTTGTTCCCATAGGAAAATACCACTTAAATTACAACATGGTTTCTGGAACATATTATGGCAAAAAGTAGAGAATAAAATATCATATATGAACACAGAAGACTTTTCTTTTTATTTAGAGTATTAGAATTGTAATCACCCTGATACCATTTTGTTTTTAGTCGGCCGTTTACTCAAGTATCATCTTTGATCTTTTGATCTGTTATGGCCAGTTTGGGAGCTTTCATTGTTGCTTTGGATTTGGGAATTTAAGAACCAACATGACCCTTACAAGGCAGAATATTTACATAATTAGGAACATGACAGTATAGTCTAATAGGAAATGAAAGATATGAGGATAAGGGATATTAGATGAGAAGTATCGTACAGGCACTAATTCAGAGATGTAGATGTTCCAGATCAGCTCAGGGCACTGGGGAAATTTTCGTGGAAGATTAGCACCAGAACATCAAAGGTTTGTAACTATGATAATGAGAGTACTGAAACTTTCTAAGTTTAGGGATCTTATAAGTAATTGTTTGCTATCATAAGGTGTTTTGGGGAAAAGACAGTAATCTGATTTAACTGGCACATGGGGGCACATGAAGGTAGTTGTGACTGATGGAGCCAGAAAAGCGAGTCAGAGGCAGATTGTGAAGAGAGCTCTCCATATTGGGTTAAGAGGTATGGACTTTTCTCTGTGAAAAATGGGAAGCCTTTGGAGGCCTCTGACCAGGAAGTGGCATAATCTAATCCATATGTTAGGACTGTCCAGGTGAAGCAGTATGTGTAATGGATTGGAGTGAGGACGGGGAAGGGGTATACTAGAACAAAGGAAGCTAAGTTAAGAGGCAAAAGGTAATAAGGCCTGTACTGCGTATTGAGGATGGGATTGGAGAAGAGGAGGCGGGTATGAAAGGCTCTGCAAAGGTAGAGTTAACCGATATGACAGCTTTATTCGGATATGAAAGGAGTGTGAGCATAAGGAACCCAAAATTACTAGCTTCAAGTTTGGTTTACTAGAAGATTGTACTGATATGAAAGAAAGAAATCAGGAGAAGGAGCTGGTTAAAAGTAGTGGTAGAATTTTTGGTGAAAATGTTTGGCAGGCATTTGGAAATGTGGATCTTAGGCCTCAGAGTCAATCCCATTGAGATAATAGCAGGAGTCATGGAATTAGGTTTTCTAAAGGAAATAATGCGGAAAGGAGGAGAAGGGAAAATACTAGGGAATATTCCCAAACCATGCCTTCTATAAGGCTGTACACCTCCTTCCTATTTAAAATTATGGCTATGGTAGGCCACACTACTGACAGGGGTATCCTATGCCTGGGGTGTGTGTGTGTGTGTGTGTGTGTGTGTGTGTGTGTGTGTGTGTCCCCTGTATATATTTCCGAGGTTGTTCCCAGTAGTAACATCATGTTCAGTCACTTGCATTCAAATGTGTGTTTTGTAGTGGAAGAAAAAGTGGGTATATTAATAGCTGTTCCTTAGGCATTGCACTTATTCAGTGCACTCATGGAGGGTGTGTTGATTTGCACACTTCATTGGGTATGTTATGACAGAAAGTAGGTATTGTGGGCAGTAGTGGGGAGCCTGAAGGCACTTTGATCTGAAATGTAAAGGTAACAACATTACTGGGGAGAGAATAAGCAGGGACACCAATGATCAGAAGGCTTTATATCACTTGGGAGTTTGAAATAAGGCAATGTCAGTGGAAATAATGACCAGTGTGAAGCTTAAGTGATTATTTGCAAAAAGCATTTAAGAGTAAGAGATCATTGCTGTTGATAGTAGTCACATATGGAATAAAATTTGCTGAGCATATGTTGAATATTGCCCATCCTAAATAGATTAAAATTTAGTTCAATCCTAGAGAATATTATGCAACTGCAAAAGGAAAGGAATTCATTTATCTCCAAGGGCTGATACTATTGCATAGTATTTAAAGTGGTAATGCACCCTTCAAATTGCTATAAGAAATGAATTTTAAAGGTCACTAACAATGTGTTTGATAATCTGTAATCTGATCTCAGAAGCAGGGCCATTAACTGAAAATACACAGACTGCTCTCTGTTTCTGGTTCCATTCCTCTAATCCTTGCTTTGAATAAATCACTTTTCCTATGCATAAAATGCTTTTAGGTAATTTGAATACTATAATTATTTGAATTGTGATATTTCTCTTCAAAATTTCTCAAGTTTGCTAGCATAAAAATCATAAAAAGTATAAGGTGTGACTTGATTTACTTGCAAAAGATTATTAGCCTTATATTGCAATATAATTGTATAAAATCTATATGTTGTATACCTTAAACTTATGCAACATTACATGTCAATTATATTCAACTTTAAAAGAAAGTAGTATTAGCTTCTAACAGAAATATTCATATTTCTTAAAAACAACATCAGGCCAGGATGTTAATGATCTATTATGACTCTGACCCCTTGTGAAAAAATGGTACTGGAGTCTGCAGATGTATTAAACTTCAATAGTATAGAAAGCCAAACAACATGATTTAACGTTGTCAAATGTTGGTAAATCCTGTATTTTGTATAGAGGAAGAGGTTGTCCTATGTATTTGACTTTGCTAATATCTTTGCTTCATTTTTAGTTTCTTGAATCATTAAAAAAATATTTTTATCTTATAGTTTTAAACGAATCTATTTTTTACATACTCACTCTAAGCATGTAAATTTGAATAGATTGGTTGAATGTTGTTTTTGAATATTTTCCAAAGTAGAAGCATGGTATTGGAAATTTACTTTAAAAATAGAAAATTTGAAGGCATTTTTTTGGTTTGCAATGACAATTATCCCAGAAAATGTTCTGTAAAATATTCAAATGTTAGCTCAGAATAAACTCTTTAAAATTTATTTTTAATTTACATACAGTAAATTTACTTTTTGTTGTATACATTTGATAAACAGAACAGTTCTTTCACCCCCGCCCCCCACTCCCCCCAAAAAACTCCCTCATGCTATTCCTTTGTCAGACCCTATTCCCCCTACTTGTCACCTCTGGCAAGCTCTGATCTGTTTTCTATCCTAACAGTTTTTGCTTTTCCAGAATGTCATATAAATGGAATCATACAGTATATGGCCTTTTCAGTCTGACTTCTTTCACTAAGCAAAATGCATCTGAGATTCATCAATGTTGTTGCATGTATCTGTAATTTGTTCCTTTTTTATTGCTGAATAGTATTCCATCATATGGACGTTCCACAGGACATTTCCATTTATCCAGTTTTTGGTGATTCTGAATAAATCTGCTGTAAACATTCACAAATGGTTTTTATGTGAACATAAGTCTTATCTCTTGTGGGCAATTATCTAAGTGTGGGAGTAACTGTATATAATAAGTACATATTTAATATTATAATAAATTGTTTTGAACTATTTTCCAAAGTGGCTGCACTATTTTGCATTTGAGAGTTTGGATTTCTTTGCCCGCATTTCATAGTGTCAAATTTTTGTTTTTAATTTTAGTCATTCTAGAGAGTGCATATTAGTTTCTCATTATGGTTTTAATTTGAACTTCCCTAATGACTAATGATGTAGATTATCTTTTTATGTTTATCTGTCATCCTTGTATCTTCTTTTCATATCTTTAATTAATTTTTAAAATTTGGTTGTTTGTTTTCATATTGTTGAGTTTGAAATTCTTTATATAATCAAAATACAAGTTATTTGTGATTTGCAGGTATTTTCCCCCTAGTCTGAGGCTTGTTTTTAAAAATCCTCTTAAAGTGTCCTTTGCCGAGTAAGATATGCCTTTTTGTAGAGCAAAAAAAAATTGTTAATTTTGATGAAGTTTAACTTATCAGTTTTTTTTAATGGATAGTGCTTTTGATATTATAGCTAAGAACTCTTTGCCTAGCTCAAAGTCACAAAAATTTCCCTATATATTTTGTCTAAACCTTTTACAGTTTTACATTTACATTTACATCTGTAGCCTACTTTGAGTTGATTTTTATATAAAGTGTGAGATATGTCTAGGTTCATTTTTTTTTGCATATAGGTTTGCACCATTTGTTAAAAAGATCATCTTTTGTCTATCAATTTGCCTTTATACCTATGTCGAAAATCAATTGACCATAGCATTTATGTGGGTCTTTTTCTGGACTCTCTATTCTTTATTGATCTATGTGTCAATCTTTTCACCAAAACCGTATATTATCATGATTATTGTAGCTTTACGGTAAAATTAACTTTAAACGTCTCTGCTAGAAAGAAACAAGTTCTCTACAGCACTCTAGTCAATGCCCTTTTCAGCCTTCTTATCCAAGCAAATGTATTATTTCTCAACAATTTTAATGTTTTCTGTCTTCATTCAGTGTTTATATTGATTATAACTTAGAACGGGCTATAGCCCTACTTCTTATATCCCTTCCCTGAAGGAAAAAAGAAACCCTGTGAACTATGGCATTTAACTTGAGCTTTCTCTGCATCAAAGTCAAAATGCAAAAATTTGCAAAGAATCATTTTCTAAGCTACTATCTGTAGAAGTTCCCTTGAGAAGTCTTCCCCTTCTCTTATATAGGTCCCACCACCTCTCAGCCTGAGCTGCCTGGACAATTGTGACACTCTACCACCTGCTGACAACTAGCTTCCTGTCTAGTAGGGTGGCAGTTGGTGGAAACCAGCTGTTATGATTCATTCCATTTAAAATTTGTGCCTTTGAGAAGTGACGCTAATACAGCCAGGGTGAATGGTGTCTGATTGGGAGAATCTTCTTTATGAAAGAAGTTTGATTTCTAGTGCCTTAGAAATTGGACTTTTTATTTTTTAACAGGTACATTCCAATTTCCAGTTTCTGGTGAACTCAGTTAGATAGATAAATGTTTTCATCAAGTATTTGTACTGTCTGTTATTTCTGCTTGAAAAACAAACAAGCATGGAAACTTCCATAAAGAAAGGTTCTTGCATTACCAATTCTTTAATATTTTTACAAGTTTTCAGGCTTCTCCAAAAGGTAAAGTATTCCCTCCCCAAGATATGACTTGGTACATTTTGGATTTGGTGAAAGAATTCTCAAGTGCCTGAGAAGACAGACTTACGTCTCTTATCTTGAGGACTTGGACTTTCTCTTGGATCACTGAAGCCAATTTTACTGCCCTCTCCCCCCCCATTTTTTTTAGTTATTTTGTTAGCTCAAATAGACTTATGAATATTATTCAAAGCAAAATATTTTTTAGGAGTTTGAAGAAGTTTGCAAGCATTAGGACAAGTTTTTGTGCCAATCAGTCAATATATACATGGAAAAGAACAATAGAAAAAAAATAGATTTTAAAATATTGGTAAAGGCAAAGTGTACTGGTTTTTATGAGTTACCCAAATTAACATTGTCCTTATTTTAGAGAAGACAAGAGAGCATGATGTTGACGGAAAAAGACAGTGATTAAGTTCGGGACATACTGATCATGATACTAGTTGTGTACATGGTGAGAGGAAAGGGATTCTATCACCAGCAGCCTTGTTACAGGGCGGGCCAGATTTCTGTACTCATGAGTGTAGCATCTTTGCTACATGCTGAATCACACTCCTGAATATGAGAAAGTCAACTGTGGCTGGAATATTTCTAACACTAAGAAGTGCTGGTTTCCTATAGCCAATTAAAGTTGTGTTAGAAGTTCAACATTTTATAACACTTGGTAGTAAAAAGCAAGTTTTTGCTTTGAATTGGTGATGCCCTAGGGCAGAGGTTCTCAAACTTTTAAGTGCATAAGATTCCCCTGGGGAGCTTGTTAAAGTTTAGGTCCCTGGGCCTCAGCCATCAAAGGTTTGGATTTGGTAAGTCTAGTGAGTGGCCAAGAATCTGCATTTTAACAACCTCACTCTATTTGGCACGTTGGTCATCTCTTATGCAGTTGCTAAATTCTCCTAACAAAAACTATTGTCTCTCAACTGAATTTTTAAAATACTATTTCACTTAGCACAAGTAGGTGTTATGAAATCTAATGATTGAGCTTCGGAGTTCCAAAGAGGTTAGCAATAACTAGTTTAGATTCCCTAGGTGTGAACTAATATATATATGTATGTATGTATGTGTGTGTGTGTATATATATATACAATGAGCAGTATACAGAGACTTAAGTTTGATTTCTTTCAATTAGAGGTTACACAATTTCAATTTCCAGGTCATCTGTGCATCCACAGATGGTATTAGATAAGGGAGGTAGACCAGGCATAGATACCCAGGGAATTTCATGAGGTTCTTTAAAATCATTTATAGCCAACTGTGCCCTTAATGATGTTACTCAAGATCCCATTAAGTTAGCTGTGAATATAGTAATTGGTCCTTTGACAATAGCCAAGGGGGTATCAATCCTGTGGCTCCACCCTACTCTGGTCATGTTGGAAATAAGATAGAAATTATTGCCTGTAATCTTTCAGGGCACTTTCCTTTCTGAGGACAAGGCGCCTGAGCTCCAAAGATTTCTTAAAACACAGCAGGAGTCCTTAGAGAGTCCACCTCTAATTCAGGCAGGCACTTATGACCTACTTTTAGCAGTAATTTGAAAATCCCATCAAATACAAGTAATCAAATCCAGATTCTCCACCAGGTATTCTGTAGACCTAGCATTGCATTATTTCCATCTGTCCACACCAATAGTTTAAATATGTTTTGAACAGGGTTTTTACCTTCCTTTTGTTGATAAGTAAGATGGAGCATTTCTAGTTTCTGGATTCAAAGCAGCTGCACAATTGAATATAATAGGATATAAATTGGTTCTTCCTGTAGGTAACAAAGGGAATAAGATGAACAGACCTGGTGTTCAAATTCAGACGTTTTGCAGCTTGCAGGATTAGAACACCTAAGCCAGAAGTATTTTTCCCTCCTTGGAATCTGTGCTTGTGGTTCATGTATGTACCTTATGAAACTTTTCTAACTTTTCAAAGCAAAACTTTGACAAGGTAAAATGATTTGCAGAAACTTCCTGAGTTGGAAGGTACTTTAAAGAATATCCAATCCCATCACTCATCTAATTTTTAAATCTCATCTTGCTTCTACTTTAACTCTCCCACTTAATTGTCAGCTTATTAAGGAAGTTTCTGTCTTACTCATGCATTTTTTATCACCACGAGATTCTATTAATAATCAAATTCAGCTTCTTGGGGAAGAAAGCTTCATTTTGCTCAGTTGACTGTGGATGAAAAACAGGGGTCTATGGAAAGTAACCTCACAGGGGTGAGCCGATCATAAATTCCTGACTGGGCAGGTCATGGTGGGTAGTCACACCCCAGGCATATAACTTTGTTAGTAAAAGGTTTATCTTTGCCTTAATCAAGTCCTGTCCATTGTTTCTGTGCATTGCTGTTAACACACCTTTGAAATGCCCTTTTTCAGACCCCTCCTTCCAAAGCTTAACCATACTCATGGGAGGGAATACAATTACCTTGTAATCCTATTCCCTCCTTGTTTTCTTCTACCATCATATAATCTTCCTTATATTCCCACCTTAGTTTCAAATGCATAAAAGAAACTGCAAAACTTATTCTTCAGAGCATTTGAGACCTTGCTCCTCAGCATGTGTCATCAGTTTGTCTCAAATAAACTCATGAAAATTCTTTACAGGTTTGGGCGTTTCTTTTGTTGGCATGACCTAAAGACTGATGAATATAATCATTAAATTGGAAGATGTCTCTTTTCATTCCCTATTTTCTAGTTGTATGGGTTTGGCAGCTACATTTTTTAAAATTTAGATCCTTTTCCTGTCACTTATTAGTTGTGTGGCCCTGGGCAAGCTATTTAATCTCTCCATACCTTAGTTTTGATTTCTGTAAAATGGCATTCAACAAATGATAGCATGATTCTAATCACCACCAGCCAGACCATACTGTCTTAATTTTAATCATTTTAGGGTGTCTTTTACAAGATTTCTATCATCTCTCCTATTTGTACTGGTACCTTCAGCTCTCCCTAAAATTAACCTTTATTTTCTGCATTTATTCATTTCTGACTATATTTGCCCAGTAGAATTATGCGGTATCGAGAATTCTATGGCAGTATTCCAGGCTCTAGGAAGATGGTCTGAAGGTTTAAGAGATTATATAGCATAACACAAGATGTGATGCAGCCATGGTGTGATCTTGGATCGGCTGCTTACTTAATTTGCCTCAATGAGCCTTAATTCCTTATAAGTAAATGGAGATAATAATGGTACCTATGTCATGAAGTTTATTATTAAATTATTTAACATAGGTAAAAGTATTCAGAATGGTGACTAGTACATAAAATGGATACCATACCCAAGCCCCACTCCAACATCCTGATTAAATTGATCTGGGGTGGGGCTCAGCCTTCTGTATATTTTAAAAACTCTCTAGATGACTCTAATGTGCAATAAAGATTGAGACCCACTAGACTAAATGATTCTCAAGATTTAGCCTAATTAGCAGTGGTACAGGCATGCATGCTTATGCTTCTTGTCCTTTCATTTTATAGTTTAAGTTCTGTCTGGAAAATACTGTAGGAAGACAAGTTATTTGAAAGCTGTTGAAAGTGTGAAAAATTAAGTTATAATTATTTAGTATCTACATACTGGGCATACGTTATTATGGTAGATTCTTCATGATTCTAACTAAGTCAAGCAATTTTTCAATTGAAAATACAAGGAGTTTTAAGGCTGTTTTAATTCACTGTCCTACAACATAATATGGAAAAAATACCTTAAAAAAAAAAACTACATGATTCAGTTAACAGAGACAGAATATGTATGCTCATGACGAGAAGAAAAGTAAATTAATTGGGTGTTTGGAGTCTGATGTGTTGTAATGAATTGGGTTATCAGGTGGAGACTTAATTAGGCTACTGAATGAATTAACACCACTTAAATGGGTAAGTTCAAACTTAGCTTCATTACCCCTGTCAATGAATTGGTGGCAATACCAAAAGTTCAAATTCCATTTCTAAAAAAAATTCAAGTTTGTATGAAAAAATAAGGAACATCAGAGGCATTAGTTAACATTAATGTTAATGTTCACAACAGACAAACTGAGAAAGGACAGAGAAAAAGAAGAAAACTAAAATCATCTATATTTCATACCCTAAAACTACCACTGCTAATAACTTTATATATCAGCTCCTCTTGGCCACAATTATATGTATTAGTGAATTAATATTGGGGTCATAGTACAGATAAAATTTTGTATTTATCTTGTTAAACAAACTTGCTTAGAGTACCTTGCAAGACAAAATAACTTAAGCTTTTGCTTTTTCCTCAGTTATACAGGAGATATGCTAAATATTTATAAGTTCAAGATAAAGGATATAAGTAAAAGGAAGATTGACACTACTCAGGGTAGAGGAACAAGATAATGAAGAATAAATGTATGTTATTTTTCAATATCATCTTTTAAATTCATTAATAAATTATGGGAAAGCATTGAAAAAAAGCAGGGATTTAAAAATTATTTATGGCAAAAGTGTAGGATCTCAAAAATGCTTCAGAGAAAATTGGTTTAAGTTCACTAGTAATCTTTTAGAGAGTGGCTCAAAGAGTAATTGTTTCATGAATGGCTTAAATAAGAAATAAACATATAGGAATATAAATATAGTCCCTAAAACCTTAAAACCTTTCTCTCTTTCTTCCCTGACTTATTTCGAAGTCCTACTTTTTTTCTACATTCTGCCACTCAAGAATTTTCATTTTTAAAAGTGGAAAAAGAGTCTCTGCTGATTATATCTACTTTTTTAATTTTTAGAAAGTATGGAAGTACAACTGGATACTCATAGGTATGAGCACAAAGAATTGGAGATCTGTGTAGGTCTTGGTGTAGATGTTATAATTCTTGGTGTAGGCTTCTATTTTCCATGATGGAAAGTCTCCTTTAAAGAGGTCAAGCAAACTTTATGTTGCTGAAGAATTCCTAGAGCTGTCTTGTAATGAAGGCTGCTTTTGGTACCCATTAGAGTTCACCAAAGAGCCCATGTACTTGCCATGTAGGTGTTAGAAGTTCATCTTTTGATTCCCTATGGCCTCTGCATCACTGACTACATAATTCGCTAGGCTAAGTACAAAATCAAAATGTACAGCCCCTTGTTCAAAGAGCAAGAAAATTATAAAGCATTTTCCTTTCTTCCACAGTCTTTCTCTCAATCCATGATGGTGTTTTATTTGCTTTTTGATATTTTGTGTACTTGGGCGTGGGGACACTTGTCTGCAAATGCAGATTTTCACAGGGCCCTATCCCGTGACTAACCCACTCACTGGCTGCTGGGTTCCCCCTTCTACCAACCACCAGACAGACCCATGTTCTAGCAGGAGGTGGGGAAATCATTGCCAGGCACCTTTCCTTTCCCTGGGCCACTGCTCATGGGAACCCACAGTGGGTGGGGGCCTTCTGAGGGCAGTGCAATCTCCATGCCAGAATGTGCTAAGTTCTTGGATTGGAAGTAGGTAAGAGGCTCGCTTCCACCCACCAGTCACCCATGCACACTCTATGGTGCTCCCTGTTCAGGACGGGGATGGCTGCTGCCACGCCTAGCCCTGAGACGTCTGATGAGCAGCAGCAACCCTTTCATCAGTGCCCAGACCTCTGCTGGGGCTGAAAGTCAGCAGCAATCACTGGATGAGGACCAGGAAGGAAGGTTGAGTGGTCCCAAAGTGCCAAGGCAGCAGAGACCCCGTTTCAGTGAGGCAGAGATGTAGGCTGGCGGATAAGTCGAGGCTCCAAGCTCCTAGTGCATGCTCTGTTGCCTAGCAGATCTTCACTTACAAAATAGAAAGGCAAAGATAAAATTAAGAATTCCAAGACAGTATTAAACCTCATGAGGGGAGGAGAGTCTTTTGGACCAATATCCAGTGTGACTGAACTGGTAGCATACTAATGAATCAGGCTCTCGACCTCTAGAATAACCTTTCTGATGTGAAAATGAAGAAAATGAGAAATACTTGAATATCACTTTTGCTTCTGGTATAGCAATGCTTCTAAACTTTAATATGCATATGAATCTCTGAGGTTCTTGTTAACATGCAGATTCTAATTTAGTAGATCTGGGATGGGACCTGAAATTCTGCCATCCTATCAAATTCCCAGTTGATTTCAAAGATGGTCTGGGAAACACTCTTCCACTTGCATCCACCCCCCCAAAAAACACCACATTTTATTCGGAAATAATTATAGATTCACAAGAAGTTGCAAAAATAGTTCATAGACTCCCATATACCCTTTAGCCCCTAATGGTGACATCTTATATGTAATACAATACAATGTGTAATATGACTGTAATATACTATCAAAACCAGGAAACAAACATTGGTATAATATTGTTAACTAAACTACAGACTTTGCATCATTTTTTACCTGTACACATTTCTGTGTGTATGTGTGTGTATATAGTTATATGTAATTTCATTCCCTGTATATATTTGAGTAACTACCACCATAATTAAGATACGGAACTGCTCTATCACCACAGAGGAACTTTCCCATGCTACCCCTTTAATTCATGCCCCCTAAGGATGTATATAATACATCGATAATTTTCAATAATTCATACAAAGCAGTGCCTGTTCTTTTCGCACAGTGAGAATTATTTCTAGAATGCAGCAAACCAAGAGCTTGGCAGTTTTAAGTGCGCTAAAGCAATGAAGTGATGTGAAGCTTGAGGGGCAAAAATAACACTGGTCGTTGGAGGGAAATGCAACATTCCTTGTTCTAGTGTCAGCCATTCATCCTTGAGTGTACCTTGCATGACCAAAGTCAAATGCAGATTTTGGAGAATCATTTTACTTAAAAGAGCCACGCTGATAATAAGAATGAGATATACCTAGTATATCTCCAGGACTCAGTATGGAAATTGGTAAACATTTATTGATGATGATGAAATAAGATACTTATCATCATAATGTTCAGAGGGCCTGCTAATTGCTTTATCTGTGCATCAGACAGCCTCTAACCCTCACACATAAAATAAAACTTCTTATCTAAGAAATGCCCTATACAAAGGCAATATATATCAGAATTTTGGTGCACGGGACTCATAATTCAGCCTCTCTCAGGGCTATGCATACCTCTCTTTGTATTTTGGTGGTATAACCTAGTAATTAAGCATTTACCAACTGTGTGAATTGGATAAGTGACTTAACATCTCTATGTCCCAGTTTCCTTATTATCTATAAGTTGGAGATGATTATAGGACCTAACTAATACAGTTATAGAACAGTGTCTTCCAGAGGTATAAATGCTTAGTATTGATTAATAGTATCATTAATACTAGGGCTGGCCTTGGGTGCCTTCTACTAAAAATTTCCCCAAGTTTTGCTTCTTCTTTATATTCAAACTGCTGATTTGACAACTTTTATATTGACCATGTATAGATTTTTAAGAATAAAGTTCTTTTAAATGTAACCCTTCATTGTACAGACTAAGGTCAAGAACATAGGCTCTGGGTTTAAGTTCCAGCCTTTACTAATCACAGACTAATTCTAGAACTTGGGCAAGGAACTTCCCTAAGTCATAGTTTCCTTATTCATGGTCAGGGGATAGTAACAGTACTCACCTCATAAACTTGTAAGGATTAAATGAAATAATTCATGTAAGGTTCTTGACATATAATTAATACTTTATTGATGTTAGCTGTTATTTTTTATTGATTCTTGGTTTTCCCAGTAAGATAGCCCATGGAGTTCCAGGGGTACTTGGCAGAAGTGACATTAAACCAAATGAAAGAATATCTTTCCAGCCCAGTGGCTGGTCACACCTCAAGGACAGAGGAGTTGGAGCTCCTAAAATGTAGATTCCCAGGTGCTACAGAGACTTTTAATTATCTCCTTATATCTATCCTGGTAGTAGTGAACCCTGCCCCTTGCCAGTTTTAGGAGAGCACATGGCCTGTAGAGCCAGAAACCATATGTTCCCTGTCTGCCTTCTAATGAGGCAGGGCCATGTTTTCTGCCAGTGGAATGTACACAACTTCTGTGCTTTCTGGCACATTGCTTGCCCTCTACTTCCTTCTTTCTCCTTCCCTCTGCTAAGAATGTGATAGCCCAGTGGACTTGGTAGGGGACCGCCTCATACTATGCAAGCAAGGCCACATCCTGCAGATTGGCAGAACAAATAGACAGCATTAATTTGATTCCCTGGACAATTTATGGAGTAGAGCTGCCTTCTCTACATTGGCCTGCCTGTGCAATGCTGAACTGTTACATTAGGTGGAAGTAAACTTGTGTCTTTTTGGTGTCACTATATTTTGGAGTCTCTTGGTTATAGCAGTTTAGACTATATCCTAATTAATTTATCAGGCTCATCTCCAAAGATGTTGACTACTAGGAAATATGCATTTTAATAAGATCCTCCAGTAACTGTGATGCCAGCTGTATAGGGACTATATTTTGAAAACCAATGTTTTAAAGTTATCTCCTTGCCTCTTAGCAAAATAAAAGTTTGAAAGGGCTCTAAAATATAAAAGATAGGAACATCTCTTGTTAAAATTTTTTTGTATTAGAACTGAAATTTTTTCAAGAATTCTTAAATAGTTAACATGCTACCTCATTTTACATTAGTAGTAGGGTTTCTTTTTAAATGAAAAATAATTGATTTCTGAAGATGAATACCCAAGATGTTCTTTACAACATTATTCATAATGACCAAAGAGTGAAAATAATTTGGTTACTTCTCAGGCTGTTTGTTCAATTTTATACCATGGAATCAAAAGGATGAAGTAATTCCATATATATCAACTAAGATGTCCAAGATATATTAAGCTAAAAATAAACAAATAAATATTGCAAATAAAAGAAGCAGACACAGAAGAATACTTATGGTGTGACTCCATTTATTTAAAACCTAACAACAGGAAAACTTATAGTGCTTTGTGATGTGTGCTTAGGCAATAATATTAAAAAGAAAAACAAGGAATTGATTAAAGGTCAAGATAGTGGAAACTTTTAAGAGGGAGGTGGAGGTAGTAATTAGGAGGAATCATAAGGAGGGCTTCCAAGGAGCTGGCAGTTGTTTTGGACACTTATCTATATGTATATTAGATTTCACAATAAAAACCATATTTTATAGCTACATTAAGCATATGTATAATCTATATATTCATATACATGTATGTATGTATATGTATTCTTGTGTGTTCATAGAATTTTTTACAAAGGGTACATACACAAGAGAAAGACCTATGCACATTCATTTTTACCTTTAGGTAGTAGGAATGCGGAGTAGAGAAAATTTCACTTTGCATTTTACCATAGTTTGTATTTTATCTATAACCATGTGTTAATTTATTTTTAAAGACCCCCTCAAATATTGCATGTGAATATAATCATTCCATTTTTACATGCTTCTGTCTTCTTTGAATTTTCTTCATAATCATTTACTTTAAAAATACTTTCTCGAAATTTGCATGTGCATATGTGTATGCATATGTATATGTTGGAAATACATATTTACATATGCTTGGAGGCTTCTATGAAGATACTCGTAAAACTTTTGTTGACTTTAGACAAATAACCAGATATTTCTCCAGCAAAATGCATTTATTTCATAACAACAGTGAACTACAATGCAGTATATGTCATCTAACAGTGAACCACATGCAAGTTCAGAGAAAGCCTAGAAGAATCCTCTTTTATGTACTTGGGAGGAGTGGTTGTAAACAAGGAGTCCACTGGAGGAAGACAGAAGTTCAAAGTATAGTGACTTTTCATTGGCTAAGTTATGGTAGTCTCCCATTGGCTGAGCTGTTACTAGGCAAGAAAGAATCTTTTCTTCCTCCTGCTTAGGTAGTAAAATAGTATCACTCCTGTCAGAGATGCAAGGTACGTCTCTTTCTGCTAGGATTAGTAGTGTACATTGAGTGGCATCTGGGTGAGAGAGAGTGCTAGCCTCTTGACTCCATTTTAAATGAGGCTTCTCTTGATTAATATTCACACTTGTCATCTCTGTGGGGTGCACCTGGAGAAAATGCATTACCATAGGGGAGAACTTCCACTTTTTACTTTATATACTTCTTTTACTTTGTATATTTTCTTTTACAATGAGCATGTGTTACTTTTAAATTTATAGCATGCCTCCAAAATGGTTATATAGTATATTTCAGCATATTTTATTTTATAGGCAGAATAAACTTGAAGAGATAGAAAGGGGTCTATTTAAAAACGTGTCTGATTTGTGCGGAAGGCTCCTCTATGCAAGATACCCAAGAATACAAACATACACCCCTCCCCAACACACACATGCCTGAGCTTTGATAATGGGCTCCTGTGATGCATCTTTAAAAATATATCACCAAGGCAGGAATCCTTAAAACCAAGCAGTGGCCTGTGGAAGGTATTCATGAGCTATTTGTTGAATTTATAGGAAAATAGTACAGTGTTTACATGATATTTCACTTTCTAAGCTTTCACTGCTTATTGATGCTTTATGTTTTGTAATATGTAAGGTGTTTTATTTGTGAGAGGGTTGAGAGGTACAGACATGATTATTAGGATGCAAGTGGGTGATTTAGTTTGCTTTTTAAAAGCATAAAATGCTTCACAATAGTTAATTAACAATTCTAATAGTTCTATGAAGCCCAGAGTAAGTTATCTAAAGTTCAACAGAAATGACTCGGACACGAAAAATTCACTTGAAGATTGAATGTATTATAGGGAAACAGTACAAGTATTAATCAAAGCTCTGATTCTGAAACTTTGTGAGTAACCTAAGTAGATCCAGCACTTTGTTGCTGATAATTAGATATTGCCAACAAATGATAATCAATAATAATGTTTTGTTTGCAACAGAGGCAATCAAGTATATAGTGCAGAAGTGAGCTGCTCACACTGAAATAGGTTTTTTTGTTTTGTTTTGTTTTGTTTTTGTTTTAATAATGGCTAGCACTGGTATAAAATTGTGTTGCTCAAAACAGTAGCAATTATCCATGTGTGGCTCCTGAGCACTTAAAATTTGCTAATCTGAATTGAGATATCTGTGTCAAACACACACTAGATTTTGAAGACTTAGTTTGAAAAATGAAATGTAAATTGATAATAATAGTATTAAAATATGAATAATGTTTAATATAGATTACATGTTAAAATAATATTTTGAATTGGGATGAAAAAAAATTATAAAAATTAATTTGATCTGCTTCTTTTTTTTATGTGGTTATTTAAAAAACTTAAAATTACCAATGTGGCTCACTTATGATTCTGTTAGACAATGCTGGTATAGAGGGTTTGAATTAGAAGCAAGCTAAGAATCAGCGTTTTCACCTTTCTTAGTTTCTGACTGGGAAGTGCTTTTCTCAAAGGCACAAACGTGGTTGGGAAGAAATATGAGGAGTACAGCTTCCATTTTTTGATTCTCTGTTTCCTATTTTCTAGCTTACCTGACTGGCTCCTAATGGAAAATTCGAGGCCATGAGAAACAGATTTCCTTAGTACACTTACACACAGAGACTGTGTTTCCTTAACACTTTAAGAGCTAGACAATGATTTTAAAAATTCGAGGGATTTGGAATAGGATTGAGAGTAGATAGGGGATAGAAGATTTTAACTATCTGTTTTACACACCTCTGTGTTAATTTTAAACCTTGGGCATGTATTACGATTAAGAAAGAAAGAAAAAAAAGTCTGGGGTTGTGGTGGCAAAGCACACAGATAAGGTTCAAAAGAAACCTTGGCTTGAAATTCAAGTCTGGAGACATTTGAAGTGGCTTTTTCTACCATTATCTTCTTTCATATCTCTAAACACCCATAGTTAATTCTTTCTCCTCTTTTTGGTGCTTTACTTTTACATTACTAAAGCAAAATCTATGGTAGAAACTAATTTTTGAATCTGCAGCTGTAGCTGGAAAAAAAATGTGTTTTGACTACTTTTATAAGCAGCAGGCAGTAAGAATGATTGGTGATTTCGTTTCAAGAGAATTCAAGTCCTGCCTCCAAAGGGCACAGCTCGTCTTTCTATTTGAAGCTATTTTCTCAATCATCCTTGAGATTTTTCTGCTCATGACTTTCAGAGCTGTTACTTCTAAAGACAGATTCTTAGAACACAAGTTCATTTAGCTTCAGAATGTGCAGAGCCTCCTAACTGGAGCAGCTGTGCTGAGTTCCTGAATGGAGAGATGATTTCCACAGTACATTTTATAGCCACACGCCATTCCTAGATAATCTAAGACACAAATTATTTTTATTTTTACTCCTTTATTGTAGAAGAGAGGACATACTTGGCTAGTCTGAGGGGTAATGTTTACAGCAGCATTTTCTATTTTTGTGGCAGCTTCCTTCAAGCCCTTGCATTGTTGACTTTCTTTCTCAACCTCCGGAACTTGATTTAGTGGTCTCTGTCCCAAAGCAAGGATGCATGCAGGCTGCCTCTGCTTAACAGGACACCTGGAGCATGGTATAAATTCTTCTTTTTAACTTTTTGGCAATATTCTCATTTTCTCTTCTTAGTTCATCACTTACAAACCTTTTCAGCCCCTGAAATAAAAAATAATCCCATCCTAGACTGGCATCGTTCTCTTTAACCATTTTTTTTGTGAGGCAAGTACGAAGGTTCTGAAGGGACTTTTAAATCTGATTTTAAAAAAATTATTTACCAAATACATATGCAGACATCTGAACTCATCTATAAGCTGAGTAATCTCAGTCTCTTGAATTCCAAAATCTTCATTTATTTCACAGTCATAATTTAAGCTGCTACAATATGCCAGGGTAGGTTCATCCATTAGAAGTAACCTTGACAGCTCATTACAAGAAAAAAAAAAAAAAAAAAACATATGGTGATGGATGTTAACTACATTTATTGTGGAGATCATTTTGCAATATGTACAAATATTGAATCATTATGTTGTACACCTATAGCTAATTTATATGTCAATGTATCTTAATTTGAAAAAAGAAGTAACTTTGGCAGAGTGAAAAATGCTGCCCAGAAGCCCTCAGACAACTCCTAAGGACTTGAAGGGGCAGAAAGAAGGGGTGAGAGGATGAAGCTGACAAACCTGGGAGAGCTGAGCGTTCCCTTCTGTTGAAATAGTCAAATACTGCAGCTCCCAGCCTTTGTCTACCCTCAGGCTTTTGCCAAGGGCTTTAAATCCCTGAGCTTTTCTGATCTTAGCTCTTTTGCTGTCCCTCAACTCCAGAAACCAGAGCATTTATATATAACCCATACTTGGGCCTTGGTCTTAGCTCTATAAAGACACCAGCTATGTGACCTCGACTCTATTTCAGAGTATCTGTTCTTTGGTCATTTACTGTCATCTCCAAAAGGAAGGAGTGGGACTCTTTAGCATTAAACTGTTAACCATGCTTAAGAGGCAGAGGTCGAACTTCATTGCAGCTGCCTTTTGGAAATGGTTATCCACTACTAGGGGGCCTCGGTCACACCCATGGTGATGCGCAGTGGAAGTTTCAGAGATATGCGTGCATCCGAACCCTGCCTCAGACCGATTAAATAACAATTTCTAGGGACTGGGACCTGGGGACAGGTATTTTTGAAAAGCACTCCAGCTAATGTGCAGCCAGTGGTTGAGAACTGGTAGAGAAAACCTCAGGTCTGAGAGAGAGAGAGATGTGGGCGTACGATACAGAATTTACCGCTTATTAGTTGTAAATCCATGAGCAGGTCACTCAATCCCTCTGAGCTTCAGTTTCCTGATTTGTAAAATGGGGACAAAATTGTACTTTCCTCAGAGGTAGCTGTGTAGTAGACAGTAATTTGTAGTTATTGAGATGAGGCTATAGCTGTTCTGTTCAAATGATAGCCATTAGCCATATGTGAATTTTTTTTTATTAAAATGAGATAAATATAAAAAGTTCATTCCCAAGTCCCACTAGCCATATTTCAAATGCTCAATAGCCACGTGTGGCTAATGACTCCCATATTGGATAACAGAGATGTTAAATATTTCTTTCATCACAGAAAGTCATCTAGCCTGGAAAATGCTAATCTATAGAATTTGCTTCACCAAGAGTTAGGTTTATTCAGGGTAAATTCATTTTTAACTCTGTTCTGGAAAACTTACTACCTTTGTTTCTGTCAGGTAAATAGCAGGCTTGTGCAGAGAAGTGAAGGAAAGCCAGTAACCACTCTTCTATGGAATTTTTTTTTTTTGTTCCCATATACCTGTAAATGACTTTACCTAGAAGTAAACAAACAAGTGGGAACATCCAATCAATTGTTCAAATAATGTTCTCTCCTCCCCTCTCCACCCTATCTCACCAGTTTTAAGGCCACACTTACCATTTAGTCCATGTTTTGAAGTAGAACATTAACTTTTTCCTGCCCTACTTTTTAGTACCACAGGCACTATCAGTGAAGCTGCTGCTGCTGCTGCTGCTCTGTGTGTGCGTGTGAGTGTCTGTGTGTGTGTTTACTGGAAAGTGGAAGGGAAAAGGGCTAGAAAGGGGAAGAAAGAGCTATTAGTAAGGGAAGTCACTAAATATCTGTTAGTGAGGAAAAAAAGGTCATAGATAGGATGTATTTTATGGTTTTATTATCAGTGATGTTTATTTCAAGTATGTTGATATCTGTTCTATTCTAAAAATTCTTTAGTGTCAATTTGATTGTCCAAGAGTTGGTAAGACAGTCTCTGAAATTAAACCTCCTGAGTTCAAACCGTGCTTCAGTATTTACCAGCTGAATGACTTTGGGCAGGTTATTTAACTTTCCTAAGTCTCATTTTTTTCACCTACAAAATGAAGATAAATGTTAGTATCTATACCTCATAGGATCGTTGCAAAGATTAAGTGAGAGAAAATACATATAAGGTTCTTTGTCTATCACCTGATAGATGCTCAATGAACTTTAAAAATTATTTAGAGAAAAGAAAAGATATTTTGTCAGTAAACAAATGATACAATGGTTTTAACTGTAAGTATAAGATATATATATTCCCCACAGGAGTTTTAAATCTGTTTTAAAGGTAACGCTCTTTTCCTTTGCCATATCTTCTAGAATAAGTAGGCCTCTTTGTTTCTCAAAAAAGATTTATAGTTTCTGTGTTACATAAATGTTCCATTTGTATTACTGTACTTGTTTAGTTAAGCGCAGACCTAGCAGCTGGGGAAGTGTCAAAGTCTGAAGAGCAAATGTATTGTTTATTTGAGCTACCATGTGTTAAAAATTGCAGTATAACCAAGCAGTATTAAAAACAAGGAATGTTCTTGATAGAAAAGGGACCACAACCTACCTCTTAAATTCCCTTTATATTTGTTTAGTCTTCCTGCCATGATGTTTTTATTGGCAAAGTTACTTTATTATTTTTTTTAAATCCGAAAACATGGTATTTTTTTTTTAATTTAGATGTTTCACACTCTTTTGTTTTTTAATTCAGTCCAACAGTGTGACATACCTAAAAACTAACTCGCCAGTGAATGGAAAGTGCTATTATTTATTTTTAGTAGGGAAGCTGTATTGGTTCATATAGCTGCTTTCCCAGCTGAAATAACATAGCAGATTGGTGCTGTTTGAACACTGTTAATTGCTGAAAGTTCTTAAACTAGTAAATAGGTCTGATTAGCTGGAATCCAAACAGTAACCCAAAGAGACCAAACCACTTTTGATAAGATAAACACTCTACTAATCTTAAGCATTCCCTTTGGATTATTTTCCAGTGGTATGAAATGTTAAACTAAAAAAAATTTTTTTTCTATTTAAAAAGGCTTCAGGAAAAATTGTTTGGGATACTTGAAACCAAGATAAAGGTCATTATGTCCAATGTATGATTTAGTAGTGAATTACCAGCAGTGCTTGTACTACATTGTTAGCTTGTGGGAGCTGAACAGGAAAGGTGGACCAGTTCGTAACAGAAAGTCTTGATTTTTAAGATCACATTGTACCCTGTCATTTCTGTTTGGGCAACTGCAAACAAACAATAGTAACTCTAACAAGAGAACGATGAGCTTTTAATAAATAAAATATAATATAGATTCTTTATTAGGTATTTTAAATCTCAAAACTGGAAAGCTTTCTGGAATAAAAGTACACTTTTACTCAGCATTTAAGATATTCATTGGAAACATAATTCTAAAATTCTTCTATATTCTAGGTTCTAGAGTTGGAATACTATCAACTCACTTTGTGGACTTACACAAATATTATCAGTGAAGTACAGTGGGTGAACTAGCTCTCTAAAGATTTTTTTCCAGCTTAGATATTCACTAATAAGGTAAAATTGTATAAGGTTAAAAGAATCTTATTGCTTTCTTTACTCACTATTGAATAATAGCCAGTAGAAAAAAGAAAAAATATTTACAGTTCCACTGGCCACTATTAAGATTATGATATATTAACTTCTAATCTTTTTCCTAGAATAAAAAAAAAATAGAGAGAGAGTTGAACTTATATAGCACACATATTGTTACTCTCATAATATTAAAAGCTTTTCATAAACATCATTTTCTTAAAAATGGCTGTGTGAATATAAATTTCTTTACCTATTGGATATTTAAGTGGTATCCATTTTTTTTTAGTATAAATAATGCTTTAGTGAAAATATTTGTGTATGAGGATCACTCTTCCCTCTGACTATTTAGCATTATTTTCATTGGATAGATTCTCTTAGTGGAATTACTAAGTCAAAGATAAGAATAATTTTAAGGTTTTTGTGCATTTGCTTTCCAAAAGAGTTAACCAAACTGTATTACCATTAAAAATATATTACTCTAAAGAATTATGCCCATTTTACCAAAATGCGAACAGCACTGAATAATTTTACTAAGATTTTAGTACAATTCTCCCATGTTTGATCTTTCGGAATTTGAAAGAGAATGTATCCAAGTATCAAATATGAAGCCATCAATTTAATATAGTCGATTTCATTTGACACAGAGAAAAGCTCTGTTTCATGATCACAGACTGTATGTCTATTAATTGTTAGTGAATTTTAAGATTGTAGGTTGACTTAGCACAGATTATGATTATGACTCTAAGGATATTTTAAGGATAATAATATAAATTTGTGCATTTATTTTTCCCTGTTTACTTTTAAAAAGTATTTCAGGCAATGTGGATTCTTCTTCCAGTAATGGCTCAGTTAGATATTATTGAACTTACCATCTCCAGATAACAATTATAGACTCTGGAATACATGAATAGTAATAATAATAATTATAAAAATAAATAATAGCAGATGCTTGAAGGTACAGGAGACTAAACAGAAGCAGAGAGATCCTGGTGAGAAATCTATATATAAAGGAGGTGAGGGAAAATAAAGAAGACCTAAATAAGTAGAGAGATAAGCCATGTTTATGGGTTGGAAAACTCTACATTATTAAGATGGCAGTTTTCCTCAAATTGATATGATAGAGTCATTACATTCCCAGTCAAAATCCTAGCAGGCTTTTAAAAAGGAAATTGACTTTAAGGTTAACATTGTTAGTGATGCCATGTGGTTAGCAGATATCCCCTAATACTATGTGATGAGAAGCACACTTGACCTCTGTGTAATTCTTTCTGAAAACCTGTGACCCCAGTTTAATCATGAGAAAAACATCAGATAAAACAAATTGGGGGACATTTCATACAATACCTGACTAGTACTCCTCAAGACCATTAAGGTCATGCATGAAAAATAAGGAAAAGTCTAAGAACTGTCATAGACAGGAGAAGAGAGGGGTAGACATGATGACTAAATGCAAAGTGATATTCTTGATTAGATCCTGAAACATGAAGAGGACATTCATGGAAAAACTGTTGAAATCCAAATAAAGTCTTCAGTATAGTTAATAGCAATGTACTAGTGTCAGTTTCTTTGTTTTTTTGTTTTTTGTTTTTTTTGACAGATGTATCACAGTAATGTAAGATAGTAGTACTAAGAGAAACAGATACAGTGTGAGGGGTATATGAAAATTCTTCATTTTCGCAACTTTTCTGCAAATCAAAAATTATTCCAAAATAAAAAGTTTATAAAGAAAAAAGAAATTGACAAGCTTGTTCTAAAATGCATAGAAAGGCAAAAAACCTAGAATAGCCAAAATTTTTAAAAAGAAGAATGAGTTATTTAGATTACCTGATTTCATGACTTATTATAAAGTTACAATAATCAGGACTATTGGTATTGGCATAAGGATAGCCATATAGAAATGGAATAGAATAGAGAGCTCAGTAATAGATTCCCATTTATGATCAAGTGATTTTTGAGTAAAATGCTGGGGTAATCCAATGGGGAAAGGATAATCTTCAACAAATGGCACTAGAAAAATTGGATATCTGTATGCATAAAATGAACCTTGATGCTTACCTCTACCTTACGTAGAAATTAACTTGACATGGACTGTAGACCTAAATGTAAGAGCTAAAGCTATAAAACTTCTAAAAATAGGAGAAATTCCTTGTGGCATTGGGTTAGGCCAGTGATTCTCAACCAAGCAATTTTGTCTTTCAAGGGACATTTGGCAATGTCTGAAGACATTTTTGATTTCACAACTGAGGTGAGGAGAATGTATCCGTATCTAATGAAGAGAGCCTGGACTTACTGATAAACATCCTGCAATGCACAGGGTGGTCCTCTATAACAAAGAATTACCTGATCCCAAACCTCAGTAGCAGAGAGGTTGAAAAAGCCTGGATTAATCACAGATGTCATAAAAGAAAGCAATTGACAAAAGAACATGAACATTTAAAACTTTTGCTCTTTGAAAGACACAGTTGAGAAAATGAAAAGGGTTTATAGCCTGGGAGCAAGTATTTGCAAAACATGTATCTGAAGAAAGGTTTGGATTCAGAATATATTAAGAACTCTTATAACCAATAATAAGAAAAGAAACAACCTAATAAAAAGTAGACAAAGGATTTTAACTGATGCTTTTTAAAAGAATATATAAATATGGCCAATAAGCACATAAAAAATGTTCAACATCACTAGCTCATCAGGGAAATGTAAATTAAAGTCATAATAAGATACCACTACACACTTAATAGAATGGCTAAAATTAAAAAGCCTGGCAATATTATGTTGACAAAGATGTGAAGCAACTGGAGCTCTCACATATTGCTTGGGGAATTGCAAAATGGTTCAGCTACTTTGGAAAACAACCTGGCACTGCTTTATATGGTAAGCATATACTTACCACAGGACCCAGCATTCCTACTTCCTAGGTATTTTACCTAAGATAAATGAAAACGTATGTCCATACAAAAACTTACATGTGAATGTAATAGTCTCAAGTGAAACAATCTACTTATCCATCAACCAGTTAATAAATAAATAAATTGTGGTATAACCATACTAGGGAATTCTATTTGGTAATAAAAAAGGAATGAAATAGTGATACTCAACAACATGGGTGAATTTCAAAAACCTTATGCTAAACAAAGGTCACAAAATTATATTCTATATGATTCCATTTGTATGAAATTCTAAAAAAGATAAAACTATAGTGACAGAAAGTAGATCAGTAGTTGCCTGAAGCTGGATGCCAAAGGAAGGGATCAGCTACAAAAAGGACATTTCTTAGTGTGATGAGAACATTTATCACTTGATTATAGTGATGATCCACAGTTGATTATATACAATTGTGAAAATTTATTGAACTGTACATTTAAAGTATGTGAATTTTATGTTAAATCTAACCAATATAAATATAAATTGGAAAAAGAATTTGACTTTGAAGTTAATATCACACTATTAAAAGACTATGAATGAAATAATTGAAAGACTATGAACCAAATTATTTTTAAAAAGTCAATTATACCTAAAAAAACAGTGAAAAGTAATTACTGCAGTTGAGCTCTAAATTTAGCTTCGTGGTTCCTAGTAGATAATACAAAATTGAAAACTTCATGTGCTACATACTTTTTATTATGTCATAAATAGAAGAATATTTGACTACACATTTTTACAATCAGGAAAGAATACTTTTCTGTGAACACCTTTATTTAACAACATTAAATATCATCGTGGGCAATATTTTCTAAAGGACTTTAAGAAGTTGGAAATATTTTTCACATCATTGACTCTTATACTGACTATGAGTAAACCATTTTTTTCTAGAAGCAAAAGTAAAGTGCATAGCTTCTTGTTCTACCTAATGGAGCAGCTTTTCAGATGTCAGTAACCTGACCAAGATGATTGATGTGAGCTCAAGAACAAAGGAGGCGTGGCTGAAGTCCATGGAGAAGGACTAAGGGATCATCTAAAAATGAGGTTTGTAGGTGACATTTTTATAAGAACTGAACACACTGCTTGGGGTTTTATCTGCTCAAGCATTCTGTTGAATTCCTAAATTTTGTATTTAGCAATTTTCACAATCTGAGAAATATTCCATTGATAAGAATCAATAGTTACCTACTTTTTCTTTAGAACTTCAATATGGATCAATGTTTTGATTTGAGCTGGTCTGCAACCTGGAAAGCCTGCCAAGTTAGCTTCAAGCTATGACCTCAGATAATTACATTAGTTGACCTATTGAATTATTTCGCATTTTCTAACTGAGTGCTACTGAAATTTGTATGTGGAAAATGAAGATTTGGGTCATGCCCTACTTGATATTGGATTGCTAATTTCTGAAGTAATTGATCAACAGACTCAGTTCCTTCTTGTGGTTTCAGGTCATTAGCAGAGGGGAGGATTTTTGCATTTCCATCTCCTGTGCCAGAATCCAATTCAGGCTGTTCAGGAATGGTTAAAGGAGAGGGGGCTTTGGAAACAGTTATGTTAAATCCCTTTGGTGGTTAGGATATGTTCTGTGAAATGTTCATCCCTTCCTGTTTTAAACACCTGCAACGGACTGAATATTTATATCTCCCCAAAATTCATATGTTGAATTTTGGAGAGACATATTCCCCAAGGTAATAGTATGAGGAAGTGAGGCCTTTGCAAGATGATTAGGTCATGAGGGCTCTGCCCTCATGGGATTGGTGCTATTATAAAAGAGATTATAGAGAGATCCCTTAGCCATGTGAAGACACAGCAAAAAGACAGTCCGTGAACCAGGAAGCGGGCCCTCACTGAGTCTGCTGGTGCCTTAATCTTAGAATTCTCAGCTTCTTAGAACTGTGAGAAGCAAAATATAAACTACCCAGTTTTTAGTATTTTTGTTATAGTGGCCTAAACAGATTAAGAGAACCTCCTACATTCTATGCATGACCCAGATCTGGGCAGTGAAAGTACTGTTTATCCCTGGCCACAGTAAGAAGCAGAGTGGCTAAAGGGCTAGGTTCTGAAGATAGACTGTGTGGTAGAGATATGACACCATAACTACTCAAAATCTCTTGACCGTACATTCCATTTTTTGATAGTTCTCTGCATTGTGAATTTCACCTTTCTAAGGTATCATAAAAACAAAAAGCTGTATTTCCTAGTCTCCCTGTAGCTAGTATCCAGATATATGACCAAAGTGATATCAGTTTGGTGCACCGAGGAGGACTTTTACTCAGAAGTGAGGTAACTGAGGTATGTCACAGGCATCATTCTACTGTTTCTAGAGTGGATGGCAGAAACCAACCCTTTTTGGATCAGAGGTGGCAACAACTTTTTGATTTATCTCGTTCTGGAGTGTGATACTGAGAAAATCCTAAGAAAGCCTCAAACCTGGCTGACCCAGCTTAAAGTTTTAGCTCTAAGACCCAACTCAAGTTTTCCTCTATGATAATTTTCTTGATGCTGATGAGTCAATCTCATCCTTCTTTGTACCCTCATTTAACAATGATATTATTTTCATGTTATTGATAATTTTATAGTAGTTTCTTTGGTGACTCTTTTTTTTTTTTTCTAGAAGCTTATATGTAAAAGTTATCAGCATTGAGAATATTATACAAGGCACTCTGGCACATAACTACCAATGAACCTAACGGAGATGTCTATTTTTTATTGTGTTACACTTGTTTTTGATGTGCCTCTCTCTAGGATTCAGCACAGTGATGATTCTCAAACTTCAGCTGTGGAGCTTGTTATGAAGTATATTCTTTGAGCTCTATCCACAGAGATTCTAATTTGATTGGGCTGAGATGGGACCTAGGAATCTGTATTCTAATAACTCCTCAGGTGATGTGGATGCAGATGGTCCATAGACCATACTTTTTTAAAGATTGGACTGCATTTGAACTCCTAATACATTTTTCATCCTTATTTATCTTCATTCATCTGTGTTAGTCTAGTGCCTGGCATGTGGTAGGTGCTCTATAAGTATTGGCTTAATGGCTGCATTTGTTGATTGAATGATAAACCATAAAGGACACAATATTGAAAACAGTGACACTTTACATGTACCTGTCTCTCAAAAGCTAAGAATGCTTTGGAACCAAAGAAGCAAATTAAGTAATATTTTTCCATATAGTGATTCAACAGATTCTCTAAGGGTCAAACTTCCAGGTCAGTGGGTCTTCCTCTAAAGCCAGGATTCATTTTCCATGCATGGTCAAACATAAATACTATACGGTGATTTTTTATTCACATATTTATCAGGAGAAATTGTACCCATATGTTTGACATGTTTATCACTAAGTAAGATGTCTTTTTACAAAGCTTCGGTGCTTGTATTGCTGGCAGAACTTCCCTCCTACTACTCCTCTAATCCTCCCCTTTCTGACACTATTGGGTATCAGGAGCTTAAATTTTTAGAAAACAGCATTTGCAAAATGGTACCGTTTAAGATACAAAGTAGTATTGATGATATAGAGATAACTTAATTACAGAGCTCAGATGAAAGCTTGGTTATTTTCTCCAACTTCTGTTCTTTATCTACCTGAGTTTGTTTGAGTAGTTAGGCATGATAACAGAGCCAACAGCAGGTGAACATGGTTTGGCAAGAGAAGAGAAAGATCAGAAACAAGGATCGTAGCTAAAAGCACTCAGAGCAGCGACTCTCACCTATTGGCCCTCGTCAGATGGTCCGATGAAACTCACTCTATCTATGGGGATTCTGGCTGTCATGCAATATCTTGTCCATATGACCCCTCTTACAGAAAGACATTCTTGATTTTCTCCCATCCAAGTCCTTTAGGACCTTGCCATCTTCAGAACCTCTATTTCATCATTATTTCTGTGAATCCTCTATCTCTTCTGTGAAACTGTCAGCATTCTGAGGGCAAGATACTTGGACTGGACAATTCCATAAAGATCTGAATGAGTCGCTGTCAAAGGGCCCACGTTTCCCTGCTCTGAATGAAAGAATTGGGACAAATATGCTAAAATGTACTAAAGGCTTTTAGGAGAGTTTTGTGGGAACTGGAGGTAGGGAGGGTAAGGATCTTAAAGATAAGGAGTGTAGAGAGCTTCTAGAAATTGGCACTATACCCATATAATGGAATACTAAATAATAATGAAGAGAATGATCTTTTCAAGGGATATAAGTAGGGCAATGATTCATTCATTTGTCTTTTTAAAAAATGGTTTAGTGGGGTATATTTTACATATCATAAAATTCATCTATTTCAAGTGTACAATTCAATGATTATTAGTAACTTTATCGAGTGGTGCAATTATCATTGTAAATCAGTTTTAGAACATTTTCATCTTCTTAACAAGATCGCTTATGCCCACTTACAGTTATCCCCATTCCCACTCCCAGGCCCAGACAACTACTAATCTGTTTTCTGTTTATAAATTTGCCTTTTCTGGACACGTAGTATAAATGAAATCATAGAATATGTGGTCTCTCATGTCTGGGTTCTTTATCTTTGCATAATGTTTGTGAGGTTTATTTGTAATGTAGTATATGTTGGTAGTTCCTCTCTTTTTATTGGCAAATAGTATTTCATTATATGAATATACCACATTTATCTATTGAGCAGTTGATTGACATTCAGGTTGTTTCCAGTTTGGTGCTATTATGGATAATTCTGCTATGACCATTTCTGTGCTAATCTTGATATAGACGTGTGTGTGTGTGTGTGTGTGTGTGTGTGTGTGTGTGTATTTTTTTTCCTTGTGTAGATGTCTAAGAATGGAATTGCTGGATCATTTGGTAGTTATATATTTGGCTTCATAAACTACCAAACTGTTTTTCAAAGTGGCTGCACCATTTTATTAGCAACACATGAGGAGGTTCCATTTCCCTACATCCTCACCAATATTTCTTATTGTCTGCCTTCTTTATTACAATTATTGTAGTGGGTGTGAAATAGTAGCTCATTCCTGTTTTAATTTTCATTTCTCTAATGACTAAAAATGTTGAACATCTTTTCATGTCTTTATTAGCTGTTAGCCATTTGAATAATTTCTTTAGTGAAATATAAGCTCATGTATCTTGCCTATTCTTTTATTGGGTCATTTGTTTTTTATTATTGAGTTGTAAGAGCGCTTTGCATGTTCTGGATATAAATCCTTCATCAGACATGTGTTTTGCAAATATTTTTTCACAGTCTGTTGCTTGTCTTTTTATTTTCTTAATGATGTCTTTTGCAGTGCAAAATTTTTAATGTTTGATGAGGTCCAATTTATCAATTTTTTCTTTTATGGAATGTGTTTTTTATCATATCTAAAAAAATCTTTGCCTTACTTAAGGTCTCAAAGGTTTTCTCCTATATGTTTTTTTTCCATTTAAGTCTGTAATCCATTTGAGTTAGTTTTTTTATATGATGTGAAATGAGGGTCTCCGTTCATCATTTTGCATATGGAAATCTGGTTGTCCTCACTTGTCTTATACACTGTTATCTATTGAGTGCTCAGCTTCGAGGTAGGCATTAGTGATGCAAAAATGAATTATATAATTTCCAACTTCAAGTAAAGTTATAGAGAGGTAAATGTCCATAACCAATGAGTGTAGAACAGAGGGACACACCAACTCAAGGTCTGGTGACCTGAAGAAGAATGACTGACTCTAAGGTAAAATGAAGAAAATGACTTTGGTGTTCTCAGGGACCTATACATATTAGCCTCATCTAGTATAATGGTTTCAGCTCCTTTGATCTCTTAACACTAGTTTGTCACCATCTGTTTTAAGGTGTATCTCAAAATTTATAGTTAATAAAAGGTTCAAATATAGGTGTTTGCTAATGATTAGAAAAACAGTTGATAAGCTTAGAGTGGGGGCTATAGTATATCTTAGAATTGATCCCATCTTAGATTGCACCCTGAGAACATGTTTGCCATGTGGACATTATTAAAAAAATAGCTGAAAACTCTGGTTTGGTGTATGAACAGTAGATTAGGAAACCAGAGATTTAGTCCTGGGGCTACTACTAATGGCTCTGTGTTCTTGGAACATCACTTAACTTCTGAAACCCTTAAATTTGCTGCCAGTATAAAGTGGCAGTTAATCTCAAAGATCTTTTCCTTGAGATTTGTTCATTTAGTCAATATTTAGTGAGCACTATTTTGTGCCAGGCATTATGTAGCATTATTAAGCAAAGGTAAGACAACAATGCCAGATCGATTTTATAGAGAGAGACGTGAAACAGATTAGAGAATGTTGCACATTTTATGCTAGTTCTATGATTCCCTTCGTCTAGAAATGCGTATTTTTTTCTGACTGAAGAGTTAATTGGGAAGGACATGCAAGAAGGAAAATGACCCCAAAGATCAGCTCATGGAATGTGCCCTGCAGGAGAGAATTCACATGTGGATATGTGATGGAGGAGTTCTAGCCTCTAAAGCTGCTACCAGCCTTTGGGCAATTAGATTTCCTCACATTGTGGTAAAAATATCTTTTTTTTTTTTTTTTGAAAAGTGAAAAGAAAAGATACATAACACTTGGGACTATATAAAGAACTTAATAGATATTGGTTAAGTGCTTCTCTTCATTGTATTGAAAGTTATAATACATATTTCTTATATTTTTGGTTTCCCCAAATAGCAACCTACAGGTATGACATTTTGTTAAGAAGTATGTTTTTCACGTATTGCAGGATCATGAATCTGATATAAATCCACTTCATGCTCTGTTCCCAAGACTTGTCTTTCAGATTCTGAGTCACATTCTCTCTAATATATTTTCTGAACTTCGTTTTATAACTACAGCGCTTCAGACTTAAACCTAACTAACCTAATAGTCTTTTGTGTAAAGTACAGACACTGAGCATCTCATTTTTGAAAACTTTTCAGAACAAAGGTATCTGTGTTCCTCTGGCTTGAGTTCCAGTTCTCTGTTTACCTCCACACACATGTACATTTTCTCTTCTGGATGGCGCACAGTCTGGGGCTGCTTATATGTGAGTAGTAGAACTCTTTGGAAAGTTATAAGAAAATTAAGCTAACATTACATTCTGGTCATATAACTTTATAATCTTTGTTTGGCAGTTGTACCATGTAGGAAAAACAATTGTTCAAGTATACTTAGATAACACCTTAATTACACATTGTAATTTTAAAAGGCCTTGCCTTGATCTGTTAGTCAGGATGCGTGGTTGCCAGTGACAGAAATCCAGTTCAAGCAAACTCAAGCAAAAAGAAAATTTATTGGCTTTTTTAACTAGAGAGTCCAAGTGTGAAACTGGCGTTAGCACAGCTGAATCCAGGGACTTAACAGAATTCATGGCTCTTTCGCCCTCTGTCACTCCATTTAGCATTCCTCTGGGTAATGCCATCATTCTCAGGGAAATTCTGTGTGTGCGATAGTCAGAGATGGCTACTGGTACCTCCAGACTTATCTAGTCTTAGTAAGTCAAAGTCAGAGGAGGAGACTAGATCTCATTAAGGGACCCTGGTCCTGCTTGGGTTGATGCTCACCCTCTACACCAATCTTTTGTGAAGAGCAGAAGGAAGTATAAAAATTGACCAGCCAAAGAATTGTCCCAGGTCTTGAAACCAGGGCAGAGTAAAGCACTCTTCAAATCCACATGGGGTGAAAGAGACACAGGTACCTAGTGGGTGCCAAGCAGACACAAACAATAGATGTCCACTACATTTGGTAAGGTGTTATTAAACACTTTTAAGTGAAAAGAGCACTGGTTATCATTTCTCACCAAAATGCAAAACTGCCATTTATAATATTTCAACATTTATTTATCTTTGAAACCATCTTGAATATTCTAGGGATCTATTTAACTAATTTTTTCTTGATTTTACTTATAGTAATACACCTTTTTTTTTGATGAATTGGCATTGTGTCAATTCTTAATATTGATTTTCAGATTTTATCAAGTTTTGTAAATATTCCCATTGTGATTGCTTGCATGAACTGTTTATTTCACTCACACACACACACACACACACACACACAAAATTACAAGTATCCTAGTTGAGAGAAATCATTTAAAATATAGTTCTTCTTTGGTAACTTAGATGTGTTAATGGCATTTAGTTACCTAGAATTAAAAAAAATTTTTTGAATAAAAATTTTCTCAAACCTTTAATAAAGAGCTTTTAAGTGATTAAAGTCACAAACTTCAGTTAAACCACATTTTCAATGCTCAGATTTTGACCTTGATATAGTTTCTGATAGGGGAAAATTCCAAAACACATATGAAGGAGAGAATTACATTCAGGCATTTTAAATAGCAAGTCCAAATACCGTAATCTTTTCTTTTTTCATAATTATAAATTAGGACAGCTTCAGTTTTTAAAATAGAGTAAGAAGAAGGGGTGGCATACATACAGAATAAACCAACATTTAAATATAGCACATTAGAATTCTTTGTGTATCAAAGATGAGCAATAAAATGTAAGCTGACTTTGGCTTTAGGAAACATTCTAGATGTTGGCTGGTCATGTCGTTCACTAAGCTCTTGAGCTTTATAGGGCGGGGCCTCTGTCATAGGATGAAAGAAGAGGTGAAGGCATTACAGAAAGACCTTGCTGTATTGTTATCATTAATTCCTCTGGACTATGTCCAGTGTAGATATATTATATACAGAATTTCTTGTGTATGTATGGTTAATTTTAGCAAGAAAATATCTTCTTCCTTCAATCAAATGGTCATAAGATTAGAAGAATTATGTGAGAGAATGACTTGTTCCTAGGAAACACACACTGAAATATTTAGTGGCAGAGGGCATGATGTCTCCAACTTATTCTTAAATGGTTCAGAACATCGGCAATAATAACATGGTGTTCCATTATATAAATGTTTCATTATTTAATCAGACCTAGGTGGATAATTATATGTGGAGGCAGATAAGGAAAGTGGATAATTTCAACTCAGAGATTGGGTTTTCTTCAGGTAGCTTTATTATTTGGTTTGAAATCTATACATTCCAAAGTTTTAGACAGTATTCCAAAGTCGATACATATGCTATTAGAGCTAATAATTGAGTTGACCGCATACTTAAAATATTACTGCAAAGGACTTCTAGTAAAATGTGGGAATGGAGTCATTAATAGATGAGAGATTTCAATATGATTTTAGAAGATGGGAAGTAAAGATTAAGATGCTAGAATATGAGCATCCAGTTTGAAAGGGCCCACAGAATGCCTAACATAATGAATAAGAAAAGAACCTTCAAAAACAAGTCATAAAATTTCAGTGTTCAATGATTAAAGTTCTCTAGTTTTTATACACTATGTAATAAATGACATAGTACGTCTCAGTAGAAATTTTGAAAGATAGAAGAGAATAGAGCAATGCCACTAGAATGCTGAGAAAAAATGATTTTAAACCTAGAATTCTAGACTCACCCAAATAATCAATTGTGAGTATAGAATACACAGTTTCAGATAAGTCAAGTTAAAAAAATTACTTCCCTTGAATCTTTTCCAAGGAAGCAGTTGTAAGACCTATTCCAACTAAATGAGGGCACAACCCAAGAAAAACAGGATCCTGAGGCACAAGAAACAGGGAACCAACACAGGAAATTGATAAATGAAGTGTCAATTTGCATCAAGCTTAGAGAGCCACCAGTTGTAGACTGGAGCAAGAGAATGGGAGATCCATAATGGAAATAGGGGGAATAAGTGAAATGGATAGATTATCTGATAACACTAGACTGCTCAGAAATTAATATTGATAGGTCTGTAATAAATCTGATGGAGCATTTGGAAAAACTTTTTAGTCTCTAATATTGATGAATTAAAGAATTACTGTATAAATATGTTATTTAGAAGCACAGAAGTTAAATAACTAGAGAAATAGCTATTCAGATGAAAGCGAGTAGTCATGGGGAAGAATGCAGCAGGAACTGATGAATTTATCAGATTTTTAGTAGTTTTTGATTATATTATCAAGTATATCAGTTATTGATTAACAATAAAAATCAAGTCAAAATAAAAGCAGTTCAAACTAAAGGAAACCTTTTAAAGGTGTTAATAACAGGGAAACTAGGTGTGGGGTGAATAGGAACTCTTCACAATTTTTTCAATTAATCTAAAACTGTTCCAAAAAATAAAGTCTCTTAAAAAACTGAATTGAAGAAATAAGAAAGATGAAACAAGAAAAGAGTAAAGTACAATATAATGCATACTATAGCATGTATTAAATATAGTACAATAAAACTAACATATATCAAAATATACAGAAAATAAAATCAATTTCATTATTGATCCAAAACAATAAGTTGTAAAAAATAAACTATTATACTATTGTTAATAAATGTTGTCTAGACATATGTTTTTTTTAATTTTGAATTATTAAATACTACCAGTTAATTTATTCTTCTTCATGGAAACATGATTTTTAAAATAATGAATATTTGAATACCCACGTTAGGATTAATACATATTTTTTCCATCAGTGGATTAATATAACTTTGGATTATAATTATTCAAATTCACCTCTTCACCCCTATTTAAGCATCCTAAATCACTAATAGCAGACCACACTAGAAGTTGTTCAGGACCAGTTGGGGTGGGGGTCAAGAGCATATCTGGTTAGGCCACATCTTCAAAATGTTGCATTATCTGTTGTTGGGCATTATTGATGCTCTCTTCCTTTAGGTCAGATTGGCTAAATGGTTGTCCACTTTCATAGGCTTTAAGTGATTTATCTGCTGATCTAGTAGTATAATGGGGCTTAGAAATCAAGCCCTCCGATGCCCAGGGTAGGAGTGTAACTTAGTCCAGCGATAACAAAGATATGTGGCGTCTACCATTGCCGTCATCATAATAGGCACTAAACTTCAAAGCATAAACTCCAGGACAGTGAGATCGACCTTGAAGCAAAGCTATGGTGAACATCCAGTGTTTGAATTGGATTGTCTAACAAGTCCTAAAGCAGGCTTACTTATTTCCTTATTATTTTCTGTACTTTTTAAATTCCTTATATATCTTAAGACAGAACGACATTGCAGGAAACTCCTCTCATACCTTGTTTTCTCTTTGTGGATCCAGTAAGTGAAAAATGACAACCCTGCAATAGCTAAATATCTAAGTTTTAAAAACATTTTGAAAGCCCTAATTGGCATAATAACCTGTAATTTTCTTCTTTTTTGACATCACTAATTTATATCTTGTACTTCCAGTTTCTCTCAATCACATAATTATCAGATATTCTTGTGGACTTTAAAAGTGGTTTTGATGTCATATTCTTCAATTAATTGACCAGTTTGCTTTTATTATGTGTAATCTCTTGTGCTTGAACTTCCGGACATAGTGAAGTTCAATAGTACCCTTTGAGGCTTTTTTCCTGATTTGTCCACTTTAAAACTATTTCCAGGTCCAAGCAAGAAATCTTGGAGGTGGTACAGAGAATGTTCTTTTCATTGTATGTGCAGATTAAGGTTCCCTAAGAGTAATCTACTTCTGGGTACAAGATTGGATTGACTGTCTTTGGGTCTGTTGATTTTCATTGTGTGAATAATGGCTAGATAACCTTCATTCCTCTAACCATTCCCTTGACTTTTGAGTGAACTTAGTTCCAGCTCTTTTGCAGGCTGTTAAACTGTATGTTTATGTCCCTTCAAAGTTCATGTGCTGGAGACCTTCCCCCATTGTGACAGTATTTGGAGGTGGGGTCTTTGGGAAATAATTAGTTTTAGATGAGGTCATAACGGTGGTGCTCCCATGATGAAATTAATGCCCTAATAAGAAGAGGAAAAGACATGAAGGCTCTCTCCACAAGCACATACTGAGGAAAGGCCATGTGAGCACACAATAAGAAGGCAGCTGCCTACAAGCCAGGAAGAGGGCCATCACCAAGAACCTAGTCTACTGGCACCTTGATTTTGGACCTCTCTGCCTCCAGAGCTGTTAGAAATAAATGTCTGTTGCTTAAGCCACAAATAAGTCTATGGTATTTTGTTATAGCAGCCTGGCTGTCTAAGACACGGGCCTTCTCCATCTTCTTCAGTTTTTGGATGCAATGTGAATAGAACAGGGCAATTAAACCTTAACCAGTATTGAATATATGAAGGTGATATTCTCCTACTTCCTTTAGACCCAGTACCCATTTATTTTTTCTGATACTTTAAAACGAAGCAAAACAAACAAACAAACAAACAAAAGATTATTTTTGGAGACAGTATCTTTATGTTCTCAAGATTCTTATTTATCCTTTAATTTGGCCACATACAGCATTTTTGTCAACAACCTAGATGAGTACTGTAGTGTAAATATTTCATTTTTTTTCTTTCTCTGGTATCCATTCCCCTACAACCTGTTTATAAAGCTTTGTTTTCCTTGGAAAATCACTTTTCCCCTTTCTTACTCCTCAGTGCATATTGTTTTAAAGGGAAGCTTATCTCATCTATGAGTAGTTATTCTTACCATCTTCATTTTGCAGATAATAAAATAAGGATTTAAAGAAATTTAGAAACTTTCTCAAGGCTATATAGATAGGCAGGGGTAGTGTTGAGCACTTAATATGTTTGTTATGATGGTCAGTTTAATGTGTTGACTTGGCCAGGCTACAGTCCCCAGTGTGAGATTCAGTCAAACACTAGTCTAGGTGTTGATGTGAAGGCGTTTTATAGATGTGATTAAAGTCCAGAATCAGATGACTGAGTAAGGGAGATAATCTGCATGAGCCTGACTCAGTCAGTTAAAAGGTCATAAGAGCAGAGCTGAAGCTTCTCTAAAGAAGAAATTCTGCCCGTGGACTGCAGTTTCAGTTTCGTGAGAGTTCCAGCCTGCCCTTCCTGATGGTCTGACTTCTGGATTCACACTTGCCTAGCCAGCCAGCCCCCATAATCATGTAAATCAATTCTCTGCAATAAGTCTCTTAATATAAATCTACTTGTTCTCTTTTGATGGTTGAAACTTGACTTAAACATTTGTCTAAATCCAAAGCTCAAACATTAACCAGAATGCTATACTCATTCTTTGTACGGATGATCCCTGATTTACAATAGTTAGGCTTACAGTTTTTCAACTATGATCATGTGAAAGCAATACACAATCAGTAGAAACTATACTTCAAATTTTGAATTTTGATATTTTCCAAGGCTCGCAAAATGCGGCATGATATTCTTTTGTGATGCTGGCCAGTGACAGCAAACTGCATTTCCGTCAGGCACGCGGCTACAAATGTAAACAACCGATGTGCTGTTAGATGATTTTGCCCTGTTATAGGTCAATGTAAGTGTTCTGAGCATGTTTGGGGTAGTCTAGGCTAAGTGATGATGTTTGCTACGTTAGGTGTGTTAAATACATTTGCTACTTATATTTTCAACTGACGATGGGTTTATCAGGACATAACATCTCTTGTTAAGTTGAAGAGCATCTGTGTATGGCAAATTAGGAATTTGAATCCAAGTCCAGATCTCTGTCCTGCATATGCATCTGAATCACACATTGAACTAATAAAAAGATATCATACTGTTAACTTTTATATTTTGTACCCTCCAGTTTGATAAGCATTTTGAAGACAGATACCAGCTTTTGCTTATTTCCTTTTACCTATATTGTATGTCATGCACAGAGGACCCACAGCTCTGTTGTCAAAGTGATTTCTATCGCACCTGCACACAGGCGTATGTCATTTGTCTTCTTGTTTTCATACCCTTACAAATTTGGGGGCCACCATTATTTCTCCTTTTCTAACTTTTCTTTCACTTTTGTGTCTTAATTCTTAACTTAAACTTTTGGGAGCTTAGAACTTTAGTCAAGGTTACTGCCCCCTGTCTTAATTATTAGAGATCGTCCTGGATAATGTGAAATCTTAATGAGAGAAAGAGGTGCTATTCTTTCAGAGTGCTAGGTGGTGATGTGGTTTAGCTGTTTTAATCTGTGCTGCAGTCCTTCCAAGGCTGGACCTCTGACAAATGTTGACAAGTAAAATTCAAAACTTTTAAATTCTCTAATGTGTACAGTTAGAATGGGAGGAGTGTGTCTTTTGCTATATCTAAGCCCTAATTCCAAGGTCCAAATGTTAACAAAGAGTGGATCCCAAGGGTTGATTAAATGACAGGTCTCAATAGACACTTTTCTGCTATTTTTCTTTTCTATTGTATTTTATGTCTTAAGGTCTTTCTTTCTTTTTTTTTTCTTTTTCTTTTTAAATTACATTTATTGGGGTAACATTGGTTAATACAATTATGTAATTTTCAGGTGTACATTATAATTTAACATCTGTATTTCTATTGTGTGTTTACCACCCAAAGTCCAGTTTCCTTCAGCTACCATATATTTGATTAAGGCCTTTCTTAAACATTTTCTCATTTCATGTCAATTAGTCTCCCAGTAAATTTTTTGCTATGAGAGTAAGAGGTCCTCCTCAGACCTTCTTATAACTTAGCAGGCCCATTTTTAGTTGCAATAAATTTAGCTTTTGCATTCTATGTTGACATTTCTTTCAAAGTTCTTAAAGATATGGCTGATATCACAAATGATAACAATTGATACTTATATAATAATCGATATTATTATCATGAGTCAATAAATTTTTGTTCTGGGGCACCAGAAAAAGATCTATATGTCTGTTGCTATTGTAAAGACTAAGGAAACAAGATATAAAAAATAGTAGGCCCCTCTTAGCATTTACTTTACTCATAATCAAAATTAGGACAAGAACTTAAATTTTTTGACTTTGGTTAGAGGTTGAGAAATTAACTTTATTTGTTTAAATGGATCGTAGACTGATCTGAGCCACATAATTTGGAATGTGTCTCACTTTCTAAGGTTACAAAACTTTATATTAAAGTTTATATAGGGTATGTTTAAAACCACATACATTTTGTTTTGAAAAGTCTTGAAACCAATATAAAAACCAAGATAGTTATTTAACTTTAAGTAATTTTGCTGTTGGTACTGTGTTGCATGCTTATTTTGCCCCATGAAAAAAGTAGGTATCTATGTACTTAATACCCTTGTTAATCCTTCTTTTCTTCTGCAAGAAATACTTCCCTACATTGGAGTCATACAGGAGATATGTAAACATTCAATATACTTTTGCAAATCTGTAAAATATATAGTTAAGTATATTCAGCCTTCCTCAATATAGGCTGTCAAGGAAAATGTGCAAAAAACTATTTTGAAATCTAAACCCATAAGGCCCACTGCAAACTATAAAAAATAATAATAATAAAGAATCAAGCCTCATTTGTTTACTTCTAAGCACAAATTACTTGATAAGGAGGCGTGTTTATTAATTAAGCATAGACATGGTTACAGGGATGTCAATGATTATTACTGTTACGCATACGAAGTTAGAGAACACATTGTTAATACTAAAGCAAAATTCTATTCTTAAAGCGTTTCCATTTGTGTTATCTCTATACAATGCAGAAGGGGCATTTGACCTCTGGAAAGTAAATAAAAATGATTATTCTATATTGTTCCCATTGGTATTAAACATATCTGCTACCTCTGTGACTTGTACAAAGGGCAAAGTTGACATAACTTTATAATTTCCCCAACATGACAGCATTTAAGCAAGACCTATTAAAGGGAATGGAACTCTCTAAAGGATGTGGCCAGCTCCTGTCTTCCAGTAATCCCTCTCCTCTGCAGGTACACAAAACTTAGAGTTCTCCTTAGTTCTTAGTCTAAACTCAGTGTTTTTAGCGTGCCTGGGTTTGACTCCTGCTTCCGCACTTTGTAATTATGTGATTGTGCCTAATAGTCATGAGGACTCTTCACCAATATTCAGTTCTTTTTGGGCACATGGTAGGTTTGTACTTCTCCTCTTCCTTGAAATAGGTCATGGCCACATGAGTTCTAGTGAGCATAAGTTACTATCTTTCTCTTCTCCCTGCATAGCAATTAGCTTCATTGCAGACTGTAGATGCTCCATAGTTCTCAAAGAGCAGAGCCTTGGCTAAGCCATAGTGGAGAGGTGGCACAAATGAAAAATAAAACTGTTGTTTTAAACCACTGAGGTTTTGGAGTTGTTTGTTATTGTAATCTCACCTATAATTACTATTTAATCTCTGTTAATTTTCTTATCTGTAAGAAAGGCATAATAGTATTATCTGCCTTAGGTTTGGTGTGAGGATTGAATAAGATTATCCAGTAAAAGCACTTAGCACAGTGTCTGGCACAGGATGTTTTCTCAATCAGTTAGTTCTTATTTTTACTATCATTTTAACTATCTAGAATCTAGGGAGCTAAAATATTATATATGTTTAAAATTCCCGTTGTTTACCCCCTTTATATGAAGCCTTTTTTAGAATTATTTTTCTTGCACATCTTTCTAAAATGTATCATGTCTTTTTTACTTTACGTAGAGTTCTTAAGGACTTAGGGTCATCATTATAAATGTCTATTATTATACTGAAATGTAATATAGTTTGGGACACTTTGAGATGTGTAGAGCATATGCTGTGATGTTTTTGCATTTTTGTTTATTTTTATAGTAGTTTCTGTTCTTTGTCACTTCTTTGCTATTCTTGGTGTACTTTTGATAAAATTTTCTTCCTAATCTCATTGACCTCCTAATATATTGCTTTCAATCTTCTGTAATTTTAGAAAATATTACCCAGGTTTTTAGAATTATACATAACTTAAAAGATATTAGCCTGAAGTAAGTGACCACTTGTTAAGTATATGTTGCTATAAAGAATCTTATCTAATTCTCTGTTACTATTGGAAAATTTCCACTTCACTGTAGTAGATTAGCATCACTGGTACACTTCCAGTATAAACAAATGAGTTCAGATGCTTGTGGAGGTTCAAGGACCTGATTTGTAAGCCCATCCAACATGAAAGTTGGGATGGGAAGATATTGCCACTATTCCTGCCACTTTCAGAAACCGTGGTGGCAAACACCAGTAAAGGGGGGAAAAGGGAGTTGGAGGAGAGCAGATTTCCCTAATGCGCTCCTAACGTACAAGTGGAAATGGAAATTTGTCATAACCGTTCCAGGTGATGTCAGCGTATTCAGGAGTATTGGGTATTAAAGAAATAACATAGTTTCTGACCCTTATTATTTATCCTATACATGTGATTATGGTTAATTACAAAGCATATGACTTCTGAGAAACATTAAAAGCAATACTTCTGTACATATAGGGCATTTGTTTTCTCATTGGTATCTGTTTCTTCTTCCTCTGTGGCATAGCAGCCTTTGGACTTTGCTTTGGGGGTGCAAAGCAAAGGTGAGACTTTGAAGATTTACTTTCCCTCAGCCAATCTAGACCACTTAGATATTATCTCTAGGGATTTGAATCTTGAGTGACAAAATGACATAAACAATTGGAATAATTGCAGCAGCAAAACCCTGAAGGGGAAAAACGTCATTAACTTCTACTATACTGACCCCTGAAACTGTCTGATTACTGATTGTTCCTGTGGCTTCTGGGGATATCTCACACCCTTCCAGAAATTCATCCTCTACTTTAGTCAATTTGTTGATAAAAAAAAATTCCTACACAACGACCTTTTGTGTTTTATATTTCTCAGTAAGAATCAACATAAACAGACATTTAAAATGCTATTTAGTTTTAAAATATATTGAGCAAAAAATACATTTTCTTAGAACAGAACTTAATGATTTTGAATTAAGACAATTTCTAAAATAGGAGGTTATCTGCGTTTTTTTGAGTGTTGTCGTTACAATGACTCAGCAAGTAAAATTACTGTTCTGTTTTGCACATGAAGAAACTAAAGCCTAGGATAATTAATTTGGCAAAGTCAAACAGCTGGAAGTGGTAGAGCTAGGATTTATACCAGGCTAGTTGACTGAACCACTACAGTATATTGCCTCCTGTAGAGAATTTTTGTGAGTTTATTTGAGCCCCAATTAATGATATATGCTGGGGAGCAGGATCTCAAATGCTCTAGAGAATAAAATTTGCAGTTTCTTTTATGCATTTAAAATTAAGGAGGGAACATAAAGTAGATTACATGGGAGTGGGAGAAAGCAAGATGATATTGGCATACAGGATAGTTAAGATTGTTTTCTCTCTTGAGGGTGGTTACCTCTTAGGAGGGGTCTGAAAAGAGGCATTTCAAAGGTGTCTGAACCCAGATACACAGAAACAATAGACAGGGCCTGCTTAAGGCAAAGATAAACCTTTTACAAAAAGTTATATGCCTGGGACGTAACTACCCACCATGACCTGCCTCGTTAGGAGTTTATGATCAGATCACCCTGTGAAGTTACTTTCCATGAACACTTTTTTTTTTTTCATCTTCATTCCCATATCAGAAATATTATTTTTCAGACTCAAATATAAGCCAATAACTGCTTGGAAATTAGGTATAGTCTCTTTATTAGGGCTCTAATTGAAAAATAAATACTAATAAAAATAAGCAGCAGATTTGTAACACATCTCTAAAGTTAAAATGGTTGTAAATATCAGTTCTCTAGTTCTGCACCATTACTACGTTTGTTTTATATTCTGTTTTCAGAAGACAGAGATTTAATTCAGTTACCCTAGATAATTCTAAGCTTAGTCAGAAGTTTATATTTAAAAATTGGTCATTTAAATTTTAATTGAATTAGAATTTATTTTTCTATTTTGTTAGGTTCTCTCTCTCTCTTTCTCTCTCTCTCTCTCTCTCTCTCTCTCTCTCTCTCTCTGTGTGTGTGTGTGTGGTGTGTGTGTGTGTGTGTTTACATAAACTATTGTAAATCTAAAATGTGCCTCATTGAATATAGAGCAAAGAAGCAAGTGAGATTGTTCAACTAAAACTCCTTAGTAACTTTAGTATCATGGAATGAATGGAGAGAGCTTTATCCGTAGAACTGTGTGGTTTCTGAAATTCCTAAACATTTTAGGATAGAAAATTAGCTGACATGACAGAACTTTTCCACACAAAAGAATAATAAAAAAATTATAGATGCCTCCCCAGTATTTAGGGCTCTAACAGCATGCTACAAGAAACCAGCTTTGTGCCTGAAGAGCCACATTGTTCAGTTGTTTCAAGTTAATATTATTTACAAGATCCTTGTTGATCAGCATTTTCTATTTTCAATTCAGTTAGTTTTTGAAGTTTGTGCAAAACTTTCTAGGAAATGATTTTTCATCTTAAAAGAATTGCTGATTTTCAATTCACTTGAATGTACTAATTAAATATATCAAACACATCTGTGCCTAAACATTATTGAAATGAAATACCTAGATACCAAAATACATGTCATATTGTCAAGGATTATGGGTTTATATAACAATACAATTTCTACCATAAATATTTGCCGAAAAAATGAGGTGGAATTGTGAGACCTTGCCTATAGTGCAAATCAATTACATATTTAAAATGAAGCAAAAAAAAAAAAAGATATAGAAAAGGCATCTAGTGCAGTGGTCCTCCATGTATACATAGCTAAACATGGGAGAAAGCTATGTTCTGGTTTTCTCCAGGAATCCTCAAAAGTATTAAACATAGTTCTTCGAACCGTGGTTCTCCAACATGAACAGCCTTGTCTATTCATGATTCCTCTTAATTCACAATTTGTAAACCCATGAGGAAGGAGCAGGAATGTAATAAGACTCCGTATTAGTCAGGGTTCTACAGAGAAATAGAACCAATATGTATACTATACATATATAAAGAGATTTGTTTTCGAGAATTGGCTTGTGGGATTATAAGGGCCGACAAGTCTGAAATATGTTGGGAAGGCAGGCTGGGTGGTTGGAAACTCAGTCAGAAATTGATATTTCAGCCATAAGGCGGAGTTCCTTCTTCTCCAGGAAACCTCAGTTTTTGCTCGTAAGGCCTTCAACTTTGTTAAGGGTAATCTCCTTTACTTCAAGTCAACTAATTGTAGATATTAACCACTTCTACAGAAATACTTTCACAGCAACACCTAGATTAGTGTTTTATTAAATAACTGGATACTATAGCATAGCCAGGTTGACACACAGGCTATCATCACCTAGTCTCTATGTGGCAGCCATGCTGGTGAAGAGAAGTCTCTGGATATTTTTCAGACATAGCACAACCTGCTTAAGAGTGGCTGGGGAAAGGAGGTAGAATAACAGGTGTCACTTCTTGCCCTTTCTTCCCTCCAGATATCATCCACACTACTTTCCCAGTGATTGTGTAGCCATGGTGGTGAACTGAGGGGAGGCCGTGCCCTAGATAAACTGGGCAATGATGGTTTAATCATTTCTGGGAAACTTGGGTGTAAGAGGTCAAGATCTAAATGATTTTATGATGGCTCTTGACGGATAGCTCTTGTGGGGTCAGGGTGAAAGGCATTATTGCTATTTATGGAAGGTATTTGGGCTTCCCTCTCCCCTTGGCACAAACTTATAATATTCAATAACAAGTTAATACTATCAGACTAATAGCTAGGCCCAAGAGTAGTGGGGGGATTTGAGGTATCCAAATTTCTCTTGCTCTCAGAATCTCTGAGAATTGTTTTCTTCTTATGTTTCATTTATGCTAAAATCCTATGAACTGGGGCACAGAGAACAGGAACAGTAATGGAAAGACTGGGTCCTGGATAAGCATAAAATTATTCACTATTTAAATGTCTTGAAGGTATAATCCAAAATATGGGTCATGGAAATTTTTAAAGACATAGTGATGTTATGAGAAAATCTTGCAGTCCTATTTTGTGCAGCAGGCCAGTTAAATAATGAAGGATAGGATTAAAAAATGAGACTTATGCAACATCATAAGGAGATGGAATTGTGCTTCCAACTTTACCTTGAGAAACGTGGATAGTTAATAAGGTCCTGTAGAAATTACTTTCCTGCCTCCCCCTAATAACATCTGACCAATAAGAAAATGCAACATATATTCCACTAATGAAATAGTTACAAAATAAACCCAGACTTTTCTTTATTTCAAGGCAATTTTAGCTAAGAAATGAAATAGCTAACAGAAGCCAGAGTTGTTATCATCCAATGCAGGCAAAGCATTTACTAAAACCATAATCCCCAAAGTTGATACTAACTGAAAATACTACAGAGAGATTGTCCAGTATTTGCTGCAAGTGACTTTTTTTTAGCAGGCTCCACCTCTACAATACCATCAACGTTTATTTTATTATTTTAAAAGAAAGAATTTCACTTTACTCATATTGTACCAGGACCAGCATTTAGTAAATTCAGTCATTTTTTTTAATTTTAAAGCTTTTGTGTATTTGCTTTCTAAACAGCATTACTATTAAAAATAACCTAAAATCAAATAATCCAAGGTGGGCGGGGAGCATGCTTACAGGATGCTTTTGTAAAGGCAAAAGTTAAAATATTTCTGCACTTGAAAGTGATTGAAACATTTAAATAATCTTTCACAGTTGAAGCCAAGTGGGAAGCAATGTCGCAGCACTACTTGGAATTCCTAGGGATAAGGCTTCTCTTAGCCACGAAGAAAAGTTCTTTGTTTGCTTCAGAGAGAACTTTCACAAAATCTCAGCAGAAATATCTGCTGTTTTGCATCAGATAAAACTACTGAGGTATGCCTTTTTCAGCTAGAAGAAGATAGTAGACGGTTATTAGGACCTTTACTTCTATTGTATTACCTGACAAAAACAGATGGATATGACTCTCTACTTCTAACTTATTACCTTGGTAAAAACAAGTTAATGTTATTTTGTGTGAAGTAAAGACCTCAAAGCAATTTTGTCCTTGTTTTTCTATGAGTAGAAAAAAATTTATACATTTTCCTTCTCTTTTTCTAAGGCCACAGAATCAGAGTATCCAACACTCACTTTCTCAGAACTTGATGGTACACTTTTCTTGCCAGGATAATCTCATTGAGTCCAAAGGGAGGTCAGGCCTTCTGGCATGGTTCAACGCCATATTCTGGGTCATGTTTTTACTAATTTCTTTCTTACCACATTAACAATTTTCTTTCTGTGCCCGAGTCTCACTTAGTAAAGATTCTAAATGAGCCAATAAAGTAGTGCTTGATCATTCAAGTTTGAGTGTAAATAATCTGATGCTTTCTCACTTTTCTTCTAATAGACTGAGTTTAATAAAATACTTCTCTATCCTGGGAGTACTTTAGTTAGTTTGAGACAAAGTTGTTTAAGACAAAGCTAACCAATACCCCCAGCCCACATGGACGCTCAGTAACTCTTGAGAATGAAGTATCCTATTTGCTTGTCTCCAACATGACTTGCCATTTCCCATTTATTTTGCCATTTCCCACTCATTATGCCATTGCTTAAAGTAGATGAAGACTCAAATAAGAAAAAATCTATCTACTGAAAAATTTTCATTGCTGATTCAACTTAACAACAGGTGTTTTGTGGATTGTGATGTCAACATCCGATTATTACAGTCCAGTTTTGCTGTTTTTTAAAGTATAAGGAAAATCGTGAGAAAAGGCAGGGACCAAATATTTTGAAAATGTGTATAGGAAAGCTGAAATGGCAGGAAGCTAAATTAAAGTTTGGCCTGTGTCCACCAAATATTGGGAGTAGTAGCAAAATGTAGAGAGGCTTTATCATCATTTGTTGGTACTTCTAGTGTTTTAGGTTCTCAGCTGAACCAGGAAGAAAGTCATTCTATAATAAACAAATGATTTCATGGTAATAAAGTTAAAACTTTGCAAAGAAAAAGAACCAGGAACTTTCTGGAAATATTTGTTTGTGTTTCTGTGGCTGCTTAGTGTCCAGAGAAAACTAAATGCTGAGGATAAATTCTGAACTACTTCAAAAAATGTGAGATTATTAGAAAATACACGTCCTAGTTTCCTGGTCAATCAGTATTCAAAATACTTGATTCAGGGAAAATACACCTATCGCTAAAGTTGACCATGCTCTGTGGCCACACTTAAGATTTTGCTAAGCCAGAGAAAGTATTCCTAAGATTAATGTAATGCACATGTTCAGCATGAAATCAGTCTTTTTGTATAGTATTTTCCACAACTTTGGAGAGAATTCACTAGAGCTCGGGGCTCAGGTGTAAACACATGATGTGAAATCATGTCAGAGGTCAAAAGGAGTTTTTAATTTTTTTCAACATGAAGAAAACAAGAGAATTTGAATAAGTCAGAGAGGTCTGGGAAAGCTTTCCCAAAAAAGATACTATTAAGCTGAGATCTAAAAGACAAATAAATTTTTTTTAGCCATATGATTGACTAAGGCCTAAAAGTGAGGAAGAAGTGTTAAGATGCAGCTGAATGGCTTCATTTCGTTACTTAATGAATTAGTTAATTAATTAAATCTTGAGTATCTTCTATGTGTACAATATAGGCTAAGCTCTGGGGATATAAGTGGTGAGCCAAAACACCCTCAGACACGGTCCTCATGTCAGTTCCTCTCTGTGGAGGGAGACAAACATTAATCAAGCAACAGAAACAAATGTAAAATCATTATTCTGTTAAATAGAGCAAAATGCTAAGGGAATATATACAGAGGGAATTTGAACCATTTGAGGTCACCAAGAAAGGATTTTCTATGGAAGTTATAACTGAGTTGAGATGTACATAAGAATTACATAGCCAAAGAAAAGAGAGCACAGTGTTCCAGGCAGAGGTACAAAAGTTTGACTGCTCATCCCTAGTACAGGGGCTTCTGCTCTCCTCGCAGATAACTTTTTACAATATGCGAGAGTCTAAAGAACATTTTCAGTTCAAATTCTAAATAATTCACCGAGTGGCAGAAAAAGTAAATTAATTAGTTAGGTACTTAAAGTGGGCTGGTGGGGACAGTGGTTTTGATGTGCACTGAGGCAGTGGACATCCAGATGGAGGAGAGGGAAATGAAGAAAAGATGAGTTCAGTACCATCTTAGATCTGGAAAAAAGAGGTTCTGGGCCCTGTAGTTCAGAGGACCTTCAGGTCACAAATAAATACAACCCATAAATAAAAAAATATTTACAAACCATAGACACTTGTCACTAAATATTTATGCTTGTGACTAACACTGGTCATACAGGGAAATTCTTTTCCACATCTTTTAACCTGCCTCCTAGAAATAGAAAGAAATTGTATTTGAATAGTATGACATATTATGGGTTATACTACTTCCACCGTGAAATAAAGAGAATGCTTCAGAATTCAGGGGGATTTGAACAGCAGAAGCACTTAAATAAGATAAAGATAGATTAATTAACTTGTCAAATCCTTCCTATAGCATGAATGCAATAGGTACTTGAAATTTTGCATAATGAAATTTTGTTTCCCACTAGTGCTGAGCATCCATTTTCTTGCTTTTCTCCATATAAACCAATTTATGGCTCTGGAATTACTCCAGATATGTTCAGTATTTGCAGTTATTGCAGATGATGGCTGAGGAATATTTTGCAATATTAAATAATTCATGCTGCTCTTAAATTTGTAGGCATCTGTGTCTAGATGTAATACACTTAAAGTGTGATACCAGTTCTTAACACTGACAACTCGAAATGCAAATAGTTTTATTTTTATAAAAATGTTTAATAAGAGTAATTAAATTTTAAAACAATAAAATTAAAATGTCAGCATTATTTAACTTTGCTTTGTAATCTGATGTTCACTATAGTTTATATTTTGCCTTTTATTTTAATAATTTTATATATTTTAGAAGAAAAATAACTAACACATGAAAAGTTTTATTTTTCTGTATTTAAAATTTACATTTTTTATTTAAAAATATTCAAATTTTATACACTTTATACAGCTCCATTTTACTTTTTAATCTTTTAGATCACAGAGAATGAGGGCTGGTGAAGAATAGAGAATTGTGATAGAAACAAATCAAAAGTAGAGATTTTAGAGAAGGAGAAAAGCTGGCAAGAAAAAAAATAGAAAATTTTCAAAGAGAAGTTCTACTTAAATTAAAAAGAAAAGTATGGGAACAATGAAAGTGAGCAGACTTCTGTTCAGCATGATCTAACAGAGTTGACAAACAAAACATTACAAGTTCTTATTTAATGAACTTTAACTACTGACCAAAACAATGCAAATTAATAAGAACATTAGTCTCATTAAATCTACAACTTAAATGGTCAGATAAAAAAATCTTGCAACTTTATATTCTTTATTAAAAGAAGATTTGATTGCTAATTAAAACAGTGAGAATGGAAAGAGAATCAATTTTATATCAGTTCCATAACCCAGAAACAACAAAATCTACTTTGACCTTCCCATTACGAGATGAAGAAATGAGTGGTCTTGAAATCAGCAAAAATAGGAAGAAATCCTTCAGAGCATTTGGCTGGATGATGATCTTAAGATATTCTGAAAAATCACAATATGATAGCAACCTGCATTATGAAATTAAAATATTTAAGAATATTTTTGTGATATGAAAACTTACTAGTTTTTGATCATGGTATGTATGTGAAATGAATGTTCACTTCTGAACTGAGTATTGCTTTAAAAATGTTACTTACAATTCCTTTTGCCACTACCTCAGCAGAGCTACAGTTCTTCAAATGGAATTAATAAAAAATATGTAATAATTGTGACCCTGTTGTTGTCTAATTTGGCATTATCTGTCAGTAGAACTCAAGTATATAAAAGTCTTGATTTAAAAACAATGAGTATTTTGGTGAACCAAAAGTAGGAAAAAAATAAGATATATGATATTTTATGAATCATGGCTATCTTTTTATTACACATCCAAATATCATTTAGGCAGGTACATTAATAATTAAATTCAGTAGTCTGTTATTTTGCTGACCTTCAGTCATATAAAACCCATAGCACCGCACACATTTAAAAAATTTTGTTGTTACGAAATTATTTACCAAGATAGGAAGAAATTTTAGCAAACAGTTTTGGTAGCCTGATTTGTATTTAAATACGGGCCTGCGTTTGTATTCTTGTCCCAGTCCTGCAAATGTTAGGGAAAGACCTGAGCGAACTGCTTCTTTCCCCTGCATGAGATTTACTAGCTAGAGGGCAATGGACCTGCTTTTGGATGGTAGCCTGAAGCCCATGCTTATTCAACCTCATTTAGATTAATAATGATTGGCAGGATTAAGTTGTGGACAGCTTGGAGTTATACCACATAAAGATAGACAAGCAACACTATTTGTGATCCTTTGAAAGATTTACAGCAGTATGGAAAGAATTTAAGAATACCAGATGCCTGGGGATAAGGATAAGGAGGAGGTTGCTTTTAAGTGGTATTCTTAGCTAGAATATTAGGCTTAGCACTAATGCTTTAAAAAACCATGTTTGCACTTAATCTTTCCTGTCTGGATTTCCTCATTTGTGTTAGCGTATTAACCTGTTATACCATATTGCTCTGATGGGTAGTAGGTAAAAATAATTATAAAATACTTGGCAAAAGTAAAGCCCAAATGATAATAAAGTGTGCCGTGATAATATTTGCTATATTATAATACACTGAGGAGTCATTTATCATGTTGTTATGTTGTTATGTTATTTCCACTTACTTGTTAATTACTTTCTTGGAAGTATTTTTAAATGGATAATCAAAAAATTATCATAGATTTAAATGAACCTTTTTCAGACTTAATTTTAGGCTTCTTTTCTCAGAGCATGACCAAAAAATTTTTTTAACTAAAAAAATAAGAAAAATAAAAATATCTACTTTGGACAGAGGAAAATTCAGTTCCATTTATTTTCTCTCTTGAGGTCGTCTGGTGGTAATTAACAGATGGTGCTTGCTTTCTATTTGATAAACCAATGAGCAAACATGTGCTTCACCTTTAGCCTGCATAAGTAGTTTGTCATAAGAGGCTATGTGTCAGAGTCTGGCACAGCACTGAGCTGGATTTACAAAACCACTTCTACCCATTGGTAGGTTATTTCATTTTTCAATCATACTAGTTCAAACATCGAATTTGTATAGACACTTTCTCTCACTTTTTAGTCGAAGTAAACGTGCCCTTCTGTTTTTGTTCTATTTTTAGTACCAGTCCTTGATAAAGCAAAGTAAAAAATTAACAATGTTTGGAAAGTATAAAAAAATCTTTTAGAATATATATATCGAAATGATTTTATCTTATTTATTTATTTATTTATTTTGAGGCAAAGTCTTGCTTTTTTTCCCCCTCCCTCAAGTGACTATGGTCTATATCAATGTAGATTACAATGGAGGCAAGTATCTACTGGTTTTTTTTTTTTTTTTTTTGCAACCGTATAATAGGAAACCTATACTAGTGATATATTGTTGCATAACAGATTACTGCAACAGTTAGTGGCTTAAAACAATAAACATGTATTATTTCACAGTTTCTGTAAGGAATTTGGAAGGCTCTGGGAGGCTTAACTGGAAGACTCTGGCTCAGGGTTTTTCATAAAGATGCAATTAGGATATAAGCTGGGACCTCAGTCACCTGAAGGTTTGACTGGCAGTGAAGGAATTGCTTCCAAGATGGCTTATTCCCATGACTGTGGGCAGTTTCCTATCAGGTGGTCCTTCCTAGAAGGCTGTTTGAATAAGGCTGTTCGAGTTTATCGTAACCACGTGGTAGCTAGATTCTCCCAGAGTGAGTGACCTAGCCTTTGAAGTCACATATCATTATGTCTGCCCTATTTTATTGGTTATGCAGACCAATCCTGCTACAATGTGGGAGGAGGAATAATATTAGAGCATGAATAGTCCCCATGGGATCACTGGGGACTAGCTTTGAGACTGGCTATCTCAAATAGGGTTATGTTTGGAGCACTCAGCAACTAGGGTTAATCCAAAATGCATCCAGGAGAAGCTGTCATTTGAGTTCTTCTTGAGTATTTCTTAATTTTTGATATATGTATTGGCCACCATTTGAGGCAATCATAAAAAAAAAAAAAGGTTGAACTTGGGAGCCAGAAATGTCAGTTCTAATTCTAGCTCCTGACGCTACCTTTGGAAGAGGTTTGATCAAGTCTAGCTATCTCAGTTTGTTTTTCCTCACAATGGAGGTATTAATACACATTTGTCTATGCTTAGATTATATGCAAGATAAAAGCCTTAGTTGTAAGTATAGCACCAGGCATACAAGAGCTAAACAAATGTTAGTTTCCTTTCTCCTTTCCCACAAGGTATCTTGAAGCAGAATTTCCCAAACATTGTGCTATGGAATACCACTTTTCATCTTGTCATTCCTCCAAAACACCTGGGTCTGTTTCCGCTGGGTGACAGTGGCCTCCTCCAGTGTACCAAACAAGTATTAACATTATATAAGTTTATCCTTTTGAAAATCTTTGGGAAGCACTTCTTTAAAAGAACATTTATTTAAAATAGCCATTCAAAAAGACATCTAAGCAGGTACTCAGAATCATATTATAATTACCTGAAATCTATTTCAACACAGGCATAAGAATGTATTTGGCAACATCTTAGAAGAGTCTCCCAAACTTTCCAGATCCTAAAAGCAGAGATTCAGACGTAGATAGGAATTTCAAAGGGATGAGGCTGGGAATCTAATATTTTAACAAGAAAGGCTAAATTTCTTGAGATTGGGCAAGTCTAGGAAATACTCCATCTGGTGAATTTACCTCTGAAAAGTGTAATGTGGGGAGTTGGGGTTGGAGCCATTGGGCACCTGGAGAAAAGGTAAGGATGTCTTGAGATTCTTTCACTTAGAAATTCTGGCATTGTCATTGATTTTGCATTTCAAGGTCCCTGTGGGTGTGTGTGTGTGTGTGTGTGTGTGTGTGTGTGTGTGTGTGTTGTGTGCATACATAAAGTGGGGAGTGGGGCAGTTAACAATCTGTAGATGTTGTACTTGCAATTCATTCAGTGTAACTAGTATGTAGGATGTACTCACTATGTTTAAGGCATCTTACTATGTAGTGGCCTCCCCATCCCTGTTCAGCTACTTTGGTGTGATGAACTAGGTAAAATATGTCTCTTTTCCCATCCTGCCTTTGGTATTATTACTTGATCTGTAACTGGAATGTCTACTATGGCTGGGCGTGAAATGCTGAGTGAAACTGACTAGGTTAGAGAATAAGATCTCCAAGTGTAATTTCAGTGAAAAAAAAAATAAAGAAAGAATAAAAGCTGTGCATGTAAAAGTCTACTTTTATAAAAAGGGGGGGAAGATTATGTGTATTTTCTTAAATTTGTCTAAAGAGGCTCTAGAAAGATACAAAAAAACTAATAAAAGATTTTACCTTGAGGGAAGTTGGGGCAGATGGGTAGATAAGACGGAGGTGGGAGTGAGACTTTTCACTATATATCATTTTTTAAAAAGATTTGAACCAAATGAACTTACCTTTTTAACAAAACAAAATATAACTATATGCCAGCCAAACCAGATAAGACCGTGGACTGAATTTGTCCCATGAACTGCCATTTGAGACCTTGTATCACACAAATCCCTAAACTTAAATCATTGACGTCCGAATCATTCATTCATTCAGTAAACATTGAATACCTTCCAAGGTCCAGTCTTCACGTTCAGGGTATTATCTCTGGCCTTAAGGAAACTTCTATCTCTAGATTTTAGTGGCCCTTCTAGGAGCCATAAAAATATTTTGATCTTAATTGTTTTGAGTAAACCCTTCTTAGCTTTGTTTATTTTATTAACTTGTTAGGTAAATTCTTTGTTTATTATCTAAAGATAAACTTAAACCAAAGCCAAGTGAAATTATTTCAATTCTAGATGACATTAATATATATTAATAAAGCTTAAATGTATTTGCAAATAAAGTCTGAGAGCAAACTGTTCTCAGTGAGAGACAGTAAATATGAATAAAGAGAGGGCAACTAGGAATCAAATAGAAATCCAACCTACCTTCCCTTGTAGAGGAAAAAAAAGATGCAACACAGCTTCCTTGAATCTGGTAATTTAATCTTAACATTAATAATCTTATCTCTTCTGGAAATGTATTTTGGATTCTATCCCCGCTCACCCTCCCACCCCCTATTAACTCCCAGAATTGTAATGTTCTTGTAGAAAAGCAACTAGTTCTGCCTTCTGGTAGAATGGGGAGCTATGTTCTCAAAGCCCCCGTAAAGGTGCCAATAGGAGTTTACATTGGCTCACATGTAGAATTATATTTTCCACCATGACACTGGGAAACATTTCAGGTTTCTGGATTCTTATGAATTCCGTTGCCTAAAAATCCTGTTCAGAAGTCTACTTTGAGTAATTGTCAGGCAGCAGACTTACTCAAAACTAATATTACTGTTTTCAGACTGACATTAATACATCTAGAAAGCTAACTATTCTTATGGAGCAATGTTTCTGAACAGAATGTTACCTTAAGAGCCTCAGAGATTAAATATCTATTTGAGAAGTAAAAGATTCAATAACATTTCATCATATATGTCTGGATAAATGATTTTTTCTGAGTGACAAAACAAGAAAGTCATTATTATATGCTGTTTAATAAAACTGTTCTAATTTGAGAGTTAATAGCACATTTAGTAGATTTTGCATCTGTTTGAGTTGTCTTTGGCTATATCGCAAGCCACCCCCAAGTTTAGTGGCTAAAACAGTAATTCATTGCTATCATTCATGGTTCTGTAGGTTGACTGGTCTCAACTGAACTTGGAGTTCTTGCTTGGGGCCTCGCATATGGTTGCAGTCAGATGGCGGCTGAGGTTAGAATAATCTGAAGCCTCGACTGCATTGGACATCTAAGATGGTTTTTTGACTCATATTTGGCTCTACAGCTAAAATGACTGGAAGAGCTAGATGCTAGTATCTGTCTCTTTCCACATGACCTGTCTACATAGCTAGTTTGGGATTCCTCACAGCATTGCAGTCTGCAAATGGTTAGAGTTCTTACATGGGGGCTGTTTCCCCAGAATAAAGGTTCAAGAAACCCTGGCAGAAGCTGTAAGACTTTTGAGAAGTCATGCTGCATCATTCTTATTTCACTCTATTAGTCAAAAAGCTGGTCATGCACAGGAGCCAACTGTTGGAGCTCCCAATGGCCAAAGCAATAAAATAAATAAAATAGTATTGGATTATAATTCAAAGTATAATATAGAGATCTATTTGAGTTCATACTACATAAATAAATGATTAAATAAATAAATAGAGGCAGAGGAAGAGACAAATTTCCCTTAAAGAAGAATTTCAAATAATTTATGTAGATATTCCACCCTGAAGGAGGGAAGTGTGAATCCCCAGTCCTTAAATGTGAGATGCTCATGATTTCCTTCCAAGGAGTGGAAGAGAATAAAAAGGGTATCTCAGCAATATAATCAAGGATAGTATCAACAGATAAATCATAACAACAGTATGTCTCCTTGATGTGATGTGATGAAAATGGCACTTTACTTCTATGCTCTTCCTGCCAAAAACCCATAACCCCTGAGGAAAACCTATGAGAAAAACATAAAACAAGTTCTGATAAAAGAACATCCTACAAAATACTTGATCAATATTCCTCAAAACCATCAAGGTCATCAAAAACAAAGAAAGTCTGAGAAATTGTCACAGCCAAGAGGAGCCTAAGGAATCGATGACCAGTAAACATAATGTGATATTCTGGAGCAGAAAAAGAAGTTAGGCAGAAACTAAGGAAATCTGAATAAATTTCTATGGACTTTAGTTAATAATAACGTATTAATATGTGTTCACTACTATAACAAATATACCACACAAATATAGAATGTTAATATAATAGGAGAAATTAGGGAAGGGGAATATGAGAGCTGTTTGTACTATGGCCTAATTTTTTTCCTGTAAATCTAAAACCATTCTTAAAAATAAGTTCTATTAAAAATAAAGCTAGTCCTAGGGCTCAGATTTGCAGAGAGGGAACTATAAAAAGCATAAATAGCAGGAGGTATGGCTCATTGGGAGACCATTACAGTAGCATGCGTTCCACTGATTTTCTTCCAAGGACCCATCTCTACCCCTATTCCCAGTTCATATGGCTGGAATTTCACCCATTGGTTCCAGAGGTAGAGCTAGTGACTCTGGCCTTAGGCAATCAGTGGGTTTCAGCTCCCTCATCAGAATTGAGACTTATCTCATTTGCCACAGGATAGTTTTAGGAGTGAGAAATGGCTTAAGCCAGGGTAATCAGAGGAATTCTAGGACTCATAGAAAAGTCCGTCTGGCCTTGAACTTGGGTATATATGGAGTGGGAGCTGCTGCCTCTTGTAGTCAGGAGGGAAGAACTTAGAGGTATCAGGAATCACCAACCAGAGTCTGAGAAAGAAGCCAGTGAAATGGAATAATTAGGGGGGATGTGAATAGACCCAAAAGATGGTAAAAACAAGCTGTAGGACATTATGGAGCCCAGAATCCATCTCTGCTTGGAGGAGCAGCTCTGTCTCTGGAGATTTCTCAATTATGTAAGCTAATAGTTTCTTTTTGGCTTAAGTCAGTTTGATTTGGGATTTTTTTTTTTTGTTCCATTGCAATGGAAAGAGTTCCCAAATAATAAAACAAAGCAATGAATTGTCTTCCAGTTTATTTCTGTGAAATATGATCAGAATATTAAATGAGTTTAAGACTGCTGGGTTTTTTGAGGCTGCTCTGTTTATGCCAAATAGTTCATTATTTATCTAAAGATAAACTTGCAAAAAGTAAATTGGTTAATATGCTTAAAACACATGGAACAGTTTTATAGCACATAGGAACTGCCCAGTAAACATTAGATATTACTTATTATTTCAGCTTATTTTAATGAGCTAAACCTTTGTTATGATACCTCCCATCTGGCCTTAAAATATGTATGTAGTTATTACAGTGAAAAATTAGAGGGGTCATATGACAGTGGCTAAGAAAGAGTGTGCTTTTTATAATCAGATGGGTGTGGGTTCAAATCCAGCCCTTCCCCTCACTTAATGTGTTATCTGCAAGTTACTTAACCTCTCTGAGCCTCATTTAATCCTCTTAAAAGTTAAAAGTATCTCATAGGAGTAAAATTAAATAATGCTTACAAAAGCAGTTTCAGTGCCTAACACAAAATAGTTGTTTTATCATGTGTAATTATTTTATACTGTAGGAAGGTAAAATACTGAAATTTTGATTAGCCTATAAAAGACTGGTCAAATAAATCAAGAATCCATGTAAGTAATGCTGGGTCTTATATCAATATATGTATCACCTGTCTAAAAAATAAAATTAATGAAATTCACTCTAAAAATTTATAAAATATGTTATTATAAAAGGCATGACTGCTAGTATATTTGAAAAATTTGGGCTACCATACCTTTTCTAAGATAGAAAATTAAAACACTAGCTCAAGATGTATTTTGATATCTTTCATTTAGCAGGTCATATTTTTTCAAAGTCACTATGTTCTAAAATTATAAATGAACAAGTTGCACAATGCTGAGAAGTAAGTTGAAAGAGATACCTATTTGGTAGATAGTCAGCATCATAAAATTAACCTCAAAGTCAATAAAGGGCATTAAATTGGTATTTAAAACAAAGTAAAGGGACTGAGAACTAGTGTTATATGAACCCATTTAAAATGTTTTATTTATTATAATGGGACCTTTTTGGTTGCAAGTAAGAAAATCCAACTAAAATAATTTTCTCATCAAACAAATCTGGAGGTAGGATTGCTCATAGCTTAGTGCTGTCAAAATGGACCCAGAGTTTTTTCCATCTGTAATCTGGCTCCCTCCCTGGTCACAAGTGGTGCAACAGTTCCAGCTACCACAATCACACCAGTGTCCTGAGGTAAGAAAAGTGGACCTCTTCTTGTGTTTCTGTAGAAGAACTAAGAAATCTTTTCAGAAGCAACTTCCCCATTGTCCCATCCTGCTGACTTCCCTTCAAGTCTCATTGGCCAGGAAAGGGTCATAAGGGAAATAAATGTGCCATGATTGGTTTAGATGATCCAAGTGTCACCTCTGAGGGCTGGGGCTGGAGCACTTGGCCATGTAGATAATCACAGGTAATTGTCAGGACAGAGAAGAGGGGGATGGGTACTGGGCAGGCAAACAAAAGCCCTGCTGCACTGACAAGCATCATTCCAAAATGTCAGAAAAAGAAATCAATTGTTAAAAGCCTATTATCAGATACTATGCAGTAGTTAGAGGGAATAAGTGTATAGTGACACATGTTTATCTTAAAAGCACAGTATTCAGTGAAAACAATGGGAAAGAGAACGAAATTTACTGTATAATATTTATGTTGCTTAAAAACACATGAACACTGGAATTTTCACATACTGCTACTAGGAGTGTAAACTGGTACAACCACTTGGGAAAACTGTTAGACAGGTTCTATTAAAGCTAAACAAACCATGCCGTACTTCTTAGTAAACTTATCTATAACAGAGAAAAACCACAATTTAGAAACAAACTGACAGGAGGATTATTATTTTAAATAGGATGATTAAGCAAGGTCCCCTCCTTCCTCCTTTTTAAAAAAACATTATTTGAACAGAAACATGAAGGAAGTGAGTGAGCCATGTGGCTCTCTGAGCAATATGTGGTTTAGGTAGAAGAAACAAACGGAAAGTACAAAGGCCCTTAGGTGTGCTTAGTAAGTTCAAGAAATAGCTAGGATGCCGAAATGGCTAAAATAGAATGAAATAAGGTAGGGTGGCAGGAGATAAAGTCAGAGAGATAATAGACACCGGCTCACACATGGCCTTGTAGTCTTTATAAAGATGTATATATACCCAATGCATATCAGAGTGAGTGTTTACCATTGCGGAGGGAAATCGTGAGGGTGGAGGAATCTTGAATAAAAGAAATAGACACAAGGGAGAGACTTAGTACCAACCTATTAGGCCAGAGTGTCATGAGTGTTATTAGCTCAATTCTATACCTGAATCGTGGGGTAGAAGTGGGGACAACTCTGGCATAGTTTTTCACCAGAGAGGACTCTATTCTCCATCTCCACACCACCACTGATTATCCACAAAGTAAAGTGGTTGCATCAAATCTCTGCTTCAGAGAAGAAAGATATGCCCTACATGTGTTGTGACTTCTCTGTTTCCGATGATTCATTCCAATGCAGGCGGCAGTATCTACGATGGGTGGCACTGCCTCTTGCCTGCAGTGTGGTAAGAGACCTTCTTTCCTTTTGACAAAGCATCTTACCAACAGAGAAATAAGGATGATTCTGAACTATGTGGGAGGGAATTTGCCGGCACAGGTGAAGAAATTAGCCAGCAACCAAAAAAGCGAGATCACTTCTGGAATGAGAAGAAAGCTGACACTAATGGGTATAGATAAAGATAGATAAAAGTGTGTGTTGGGGAGGTTGAGATGTTGAGATTCTCGCTGATGATCTCAATAGTTTTTGTGAAGAGGTCTGTGGAGAGAATGGCCCTGGCCAGAGTATGAGAGTCTGTTAAGCTGTTCGGGGGGCCTTGAGAAGTTGCTCACAGTTGTTGAATAATGCTCCAGTTCCTGCTGGAGTTGAAGGTAGTTCGCTGGCTGGGTGTCCTCCACCAGTTTCCCATCATAGCCACAGGACTGAGGAAGGGGCTGACAGAAGCCAAGGGGCTGGGGAGGATGCAAGGGCAGGAGCTGAGAGTGTGGAGGAGCTGACTGGGGGTGCGGGAGGTTCAAAGGGTGCTCCTGCCTCCTGAGGATTTAGGCCTTGGTGGATAGCAGGACTGGTGAGTGTGTATTTAGAAATTTGAGGCCATAGTTTTAGCAAAGTGGCCTTTCTTCCTCCTCTCCCTAACACCTGTAATCTAAAGAGAAAGGCACAGGGTGGGGCACATGGTTAACTACAAGGCTATTTTTAGTTAGATGGTCTTCAGTTGGTGGTCCTTATTGTTTTCTCTTTCCTGGGTGGAGGCAGCAATTAAAAAAAAAAACCTAATTAGAAAGAAATGATTTATGTAATTTGAAGTCTTTGGACAATGGGAACTCAGAAAAGATCTTAAAATACTTGTGAGACGAAAGCAATGTTTACCGAGGGATTGTAAACAATTTGGGCCCTATTCCAAGTTAAGTTAAAAATTATTATAGACAATGCACAGGTTATTCTTTCTTTACCTGAATTGCCCTAAATTGTTCATGACTTATCTTAGTGAGAGGAAATAAAATGAGCTATAAGTAACTATTGTTACTGGATTTTTCATTCAGGCTAGTGTGTGTGTGCGCATGTGTGTGCGCACGCACGTGCCATCAAGGAGTCTCTGCATTTTGTGGCATTAGATGTCAAGAATGAGTGCTAAAGAAGAATATCTGTGGGAGTTAATATCAGTAGCTAAAATTCTACTTGTAGTTAATTTTGTCTAATGATGGGAATAAAGTATTGAAACCAAACTGTTATAGGAATTTGTCTTTCAAATAAAAATATCTTTAAAATTATGGCAGGACGTGGGCAAAGTATGTAGCCAATCTGGGGTTGGAGGTAACAGGATAGTTCTGGAAGGGGCTAATTATGACAATAAATATTTGCTGCCAAGTGCTGCCTTTTAAAGAAGTACTTGCTCCTTTTATGGGTTCCCTCTCTAGAGTGCCTTGAACTAGTCTGCTTATAGGGAGAAAAATTAAGCCTTTCAGGGGAGCCCATCAACAACTCTTATAGGTGATGGGGTTAGTGTATGGCAGTCAGATTTCCTGACAGAAGATGACCTGGTGCTATAAAAATGTCAGGAAAAATATTCTTGGCACCACTGTTCTTAATAGCGTAAAATGGAAACACAAAAATGCCAACTATAGGGGAATAGATAAATACATTATGGTTAATTCTCATAATTGAATATTTACTTGCAATGAGTGAAAGTGCAGATACACACAACACCTGGACAAATCTGTTATAAAATGTTAAGTGAAAAAAGAAAATCTTAGAAAACTATATGTAGTACAATACCATTTTTGTAACATTCAAAAACAAGTAAAGGAATAATAAACACAAAGTTCAGGATAGTGGTTACCCCCGAGGTGGTGGGGATGGAGGACACACAGAGGAAGGCGTAGAGAGAACATATAAATAGACATGTTATTCTTAATATCATTGTTTGGGGTAGATGATGTATTAATGGTGTTTATGTATTGCTTAATATAAAATGAACGAAGAAAGCCGTAAATGGATTGATGGACATAGTGCATTAGAAACCAAAGAACTATGTATTTCAAGCAACATGGCATTGAGGACAGCAAATATAACCATAACATGGGCCCTGTTGGCAAGCCCAACCCTTCTCACCTGCAGAACAAGACTGAAGAGCCTCTTCTCTCATGGGTTTATCTTCTAGTACTGAAGATAGGCTGCAAACAAGCAAAGAATTTCAGAAAGCCTTAGTGTTATGAAAAAAAAAACAAACCAATAATATCTATTTGAGTAGGTATGTTAGGTATGTCTCAAGGATAGGTGCTCAGAAATAAATAAGTTGGAATGAAGAATAGGTACATTTAAAATTGTGATAGATACTGCCAAATTACTTTCCAAAAAAGGTTGCACTAATTTATATTTCCATAACTTTGTTTTTGTACATCCTTGCTAACACTGGTGATTATCAATCTTTTGGCCTAGCAAACTGACAAAATATTGTAATCCATTTTTCTTTCAAACAACCAATTTTTAGATGAGTATGGGAGTCAGTAGTAAATTGAAGACTTGCTATACTTATTTCTGTTCCATTACTGGTGAAAGAAGTGGTTGTATTTGCCTAAAACTTTTTTGGGAATAGTTGTGACAGTGATTAGGTTTATTATTGCAATCCATTTGGGAATATAAGAGGGAGGAAAGAAAGATTTATTTGGTGCTTCTATAAGTCAAGCATGAGGCTAGGTGCTTTCACATGTTCTCTCATTTAGTTTCTTCTTCACGGCAGCCATCTGAGAAAGTCTGGAGACTCAGAGCATTGTCCTTAGTCATACAGTTAGGGAGTGATTTAGCTAACTTCACTTAATTTCTCATACTTTTTTCTCCTTAAACCTAACACAAGAGTACCATTTTCAGGATTCAGTCTTTTAATGGGTCTGTTCTAGTGGTTCTTAATCTTGGCTGTGCATTGAAATCTCCTGGGGAACTTGAGAAAAATACTCCGGCCTGGGTTCTACTCTCAGAGATTCTGATGTAATTGGTCTGAGGTGTAGCCTGGACATTAGGATTTAAACAAGCTCTCAGGGTATTCTGCTGTTCAGCCCAGGTTGAGAGGTATTGATCGAATTCGATGATCTCAGATTTTTTTAAGATTTGCATTACCTATAATATGATTTTGTGACACTCTTTTGCCACCTTATCTTCTAAAAGTTTTGCACCTTTTTTCTTTGGTTTATTTTGACACTTTTTGGAAAAATGCCATCATGGACTTTGAGATAATTGCGGATATCCTGGTGTGAGATGAGTAGAAAAACTGCTTTACTAAATTGAGGTCAGGAATCGCTGAGCTAATTATTTCTCAGATCTTTATTTTGCAGTTTGTAAAATCAGTAAAACAACTACAGCCTGACATAAGTAGTTTTCCTCTTGAAGAAGAATATCAGCAAAATATTGGTACATTAATGACGTCACAAATACATTTTCATCTGTAGCTAAACATCAAATAGGGTAGGGCAGGGAACTCAAAAAAGGAAATATGTCTGCTGTAATAACTGAAATCTTATTCAAATGTTACTCAGTTTTTTTCTGGGTATATTTACCCATTGCCCTATAAAAGTAAAATGCCTTCTGAATATGTACCACATATATGTGATGAATGTAGTTGGTAAAAAAATTTCTCTTATCTGATATCAAGATGCCTTCCCCTACCTGCGACACAGCTTTAGAAAAACTAGACACAATTATTTTGGCAGGTCAAGTGGAGATCATAATGCCTCTTGCCTATTAAGTTGTAGTTTATTCTTAATATGCGTTGACCTTTGATATTGCATTTCTTGATGGTATGATCAGCAGTTCAACAGGAGCTGTGTGGCGATTTTAGCAGAGACCTTTTCCAAAGCACTTGTTGTTGTTGTTAATATTTTAATTTGCAGGTTTTTTCAAACCAGTTTAATATAACTGTGACTATGAGATCCTATATGATTTCTGTGTGTCCTAGGAACTTTTCTCTTTTCCTTTCTGTCTTTTTTCCTTCTATAAGTCTCATTCATTATGGCCTAGTCCTAGATCAGATTTGTAAAATGCGTGTATTGGGAAAAGGACCCAACGTGGTGGCATAGGAAAAGCCAGACTTGGAAAATTTTGCTTTTAATTTCCATCAGTGATATCCTGTAAAATAATTATTCTATGTCATAATTTCCTTAATCTATAAAATAGTTCCTAAGGAGCAAACAATAGACTGTAGGTGAAAATACTTTGAAATATATAAGGAGTGGTATAATTCAGTACTATTTATTTTTAACTAGTTTGTTTTTCTTCTAGTATCTACAAAGTCAGTAAAATAAATCAAAAATAATCTCGAAGCTGCAGTGGTGTGTGATGAGCTTGTGAGATTGGAGGTAGACGGCCTGGTGTGAATCAGGGCAAATCATTTCATCTCAGCCTTAGTTTCCATCTTTAAAACGAAGATAATAGAAACCATCTGAGAAAGTGGGTAGACTAAACACTAACATGAACATGAAAGTACTTTGAAAATAGCAAAGCACCTCTCAAACATTAGCTAATTCTTCATATAAATGTGGGTGCGTGACCCATCTTTGAGGTCATTAAGATTTATCCTTCAAGTTAGATATCTTTTTCCTCAGCTCCCAAGGCCAGAATCTCAGTGCTATTTCCAGAACTGCCCCCTTTCCCCATTTTGCTGCTCCTTTACCAGGTCCTCACTTCTGAACCTCTCTACCTGCCCACGTTACCTTCTTTCACCTTCTTTACTCCCTCCCCTCCCCCAAATTACATCGACATTTTACTTTCCTGGTTTTATTTTCTTAATTATGAAATTATGCTTCTATTACTATAGATTAAGATTACATTAGCTTTTTAGCAGCTGATTTACAGCTGCTTGTGGCTAGCGTTTTAGATGACTAGTTAATCCTAATTAATACAAAAATAAATGTTAATAGATCCTGTTGTTTATGCAAAGAGTATATTGTATTTCAGAAGTGACCCAGAGTCCCAGAACCCACAGTAATGATGAATATAAGCATTTCAGATCTGTGATAGATTTGAGGTATGTATTTAAGGAAGGATGTGCCTTACTTTCATTACTATTCAGATCACACCTAGCCAGTTCCTCACGCTGCTAAACCATCGTGTTACTCCTAGGTGGCAATAAACAAATTAATAATAAGAATTACATTTCTTTCCTTTTTTGGATTCTGATGAAGTTATTTAATAATAACTTGCTTATATTTTAAACAATTTTAATAACATCATATAATTATATCATATAATTTAATTCTTTTGTTGAACTTTGATTCAAATGCAATGTAATAAAATTTAAAAATATTATACCAGTCCTCTGAAATACATTATATAACATGATATCTCTATCTTTAAAAAAACTGCAGTCAGTTCTGTTCCTATTTTAATAGTAGTCTACAACATTTTTTTACCCCACCAAAAATTTCAATATCTTTTTTTTTAAACACCTATAGCACCTGGTATTCCTAGGTGGTCTCCCATCCAAGTACTAACTAGGTTCAACCCTGCTTAACTTCTAAGATGATGAGATTAGGCACATTTAGGGTGTGTGCCCGAATGTCTTTTTTTTTTTTTTTTAAAGCATCATTTCTAGGAGGATATTCTTTTAAGCACAGTGTTCCTAAAATCAGCTGACTTCCCCCTAATTATGTATACCTAACACGGAATAGTTGATTTTTGAAACTTTTCTGGGAACTCACAGGAAAAAATAAAAACAAGTAAAAAACCAAACCAAACAAATACCCATGATTATTCTAGAGATTTTTTTTTCTGGGAATTCTTTATCTTTTGCTTTCTAACAGGTGTTTTACTAAGTCGTAAATTTCAACAACAAAGCTATCTTCCAGGACTACTTTATACAGCCAAAAAACAACAAAAAGATGTTGCTTCTGGATAACTAATGACTTCTAAGACATGTAGGAGGCTATGAGACTGTTTGGGCTGAAAGAGTTTGAAGAGTTATTTAGTTGTCATTCCCAGATGTGCGAACTGGGTCCCACGGAGGTGACAGTTCACTTGAGTTCACATAGTCTCACTTCTTGAGAAAGTTCTTGATAAAGTGAATGGATGGACATATCTAGATATGAGATAAATGTCTGCGTTGTATTGGTTTGTTAATGAGCTATTTGCCATTTCATCTTTCAGATGTGATTTTTCCATGCTCCTGTTTTCTTAGTAAGATGGAATACTAGAAGCAGCCTTCTTGTCTTATTGCTGAGCTGGGGAGAGTTTTATAATAATACAGATATTTAAAGAGGAATAAAGGAAAAATTAGCTTTGCTTTCTAATATTTACTCCTTGGCTAGGATGGTCTTAGTTCTTAACCCTGGCCTTAGAAAAGTAAGATTTGTGTGTGCGTGTGTGTGGGGGGCCTCAGCATCTGAGGAAGCCTTAACTTGGACACTTCCGGGACAAGGCCATCACTGCTGGCTCCATTGTTGGACAGCTCTAACTGTTTGAGAGTTTTTCATTATATTGAGTTGAGATCTGTTCCCTTTAATTTCTACCCACAAATCCTAGTCCTTATTTCTGGAGAAACCCAGACCCAATATATTCAATTGACTCCCTTTCTGATGAAGGCCTGTTGTTTCTGGAGTAACCAGCCCCTTACCCTTTAGCTTTTCTCCGTAGGGCATTATTTTCAAACCTCTGATTGCTATTCTCAGGACTCAGTCAGGTTTTGAATCATGTCTCTTAAAATGTGAGGCTGAGAACCAAGTATCTCTCTAGATGTGGTTGTTCATTATGGAATACATGGCAGAACCATAATGTCTGCTAGTGACATTATATTTCTATTAATAGAGACTAAATGCATTTGGTAGTTATTTTTATGCTCTTGAAACACAGGTAAGCTTGGAAGCTCCCCCCTCCACACACACACTCCCTAGATATTTTCTACATGAAATGTTATATCAGTTCTCCTTTAGTCTATGTTTATGCAATTAAATATTTTGAACTGACATTTATCTGGGTTACATGTTACATTCTGGCTTCATTTGTGGCAAGAGCATTTAAATTTTTGACCCTGTCCTTGACTGAAATCATTGTGTACTTTCCTTGTGGTAGAAGAACCGTCTGCGGTGTTTTGAAGGGTGGGGTGTCTTATTTTTCCTAGAAATATCTAGCAAAAGAAACATCATTTCTTGACCTTACCCTAGATCTCATTTTAAAAAAAAAAGCGCGCGTGCGTGCATATGTGTGTGTGTGTGTGTGTGTGTGTGTGTGTGTGTGTGAAGTGGTTGTTACACATACTGGATATTATGATATACCACATAGATCTCCTTTCAGAACCAAGTCATAATTCCCCAGGAACTGCAAAAGTTGGAGGCTGAGAGCCCGCAGCGAAATCTCCCTCCTGGAATTGCCCTCAGTGAGAGTTCTCTCACATTAGATCATACCAACTTCCCAGGGGCATCCTACCTACAGTGACTGGTCAGGCAGGGGAATAAAGACTTACTCTCATTGCTTTGAGGAAGAGCCATCCCTGCTCCACAGATTCCTAGTGCAATGGCTGACTCCTTTGTTGTGACCGCACAGAAGTTCAACTCTTCTCTTTGTCTACACCTACTTTCTTCATTCCTCCAGAGGTATTGATACCAAGGACCCTCCTCAATAAACTTTGTGCACTCAAATTTCCTTCAGAGTCTGTTTCCCAGGAAAGCTGAATTAAGAGATTTGGTACCAGAAGTGCTCTGAGGAAGTTGACTCTAAAGTGGGGTTTTGGAGCTGGATTCCTGTCGCTCTGGCAAACATGAATTACCCCATCATGAAGTAGCCATTCAATTGTACACTTATACTGGTGGTCCCCCAGTAAGGGAAGGATCTGACTGGTGCAACAGCTTAGAGGTGAAAGTACTAATTATAAGGACAACAGTATTGGATAGCTCTTGCTGAACCACAATAAGGATTAAATTTTAAGAGCAGCACATTTCTAGCAAAGGTTAAAATTTTAGTAACGCCACATTAATGGGCTTGGTGCAACAAGAAATGGTAATGTTGCATGTGTTGGTAGATAAATGTGCCTTAGATGGTGGAAGATAAAGCCTGTGAAGGTTCAGGTGCTTTGCACAATAGTGAAGTTTTTTGGAGTCCATTGATTTGGGACATGCTGGGATATCTGTCCAAAAGAAAGAACAAATTCTTTCATTTCGAGCTTCTTATCACTAAGAAGTGAGTATAACATCTTCTAGGCCTCTCAGGTTCTGAAGGCAGTGTATTACATACTTGGGAACTTTTTTTCAATATGTTTCTGAGAGTTACATAGAGCTTCCATCCTTGAGTAGGGCCCACAGCAGAAAAGCACTGTGTTCTGGGCTATGATGCAGGTTAAGTCATACAACCTGGTTAGGCCATATGACCAAGAAGATTCTATGATATAAAGGTGTTAGTGATGGAAAAAGATACTGTGTGGAGTTTGTGGAAAGTCCCCTGTATTAGTATGCTTGAGCTGCCATAACAAAATACCAGAGACTGGGTGGCTTAACAGAAATTTGTTTTCTCACATATCCAAAGGCTCGAAGTTCCAGATCAAGGTCTAGCAGGATTAGTTAATGGTGAGAGCTCCCTTCCTGGCTTGCAGGTGCCTGCCTTCTCACTGTGTTCTTATAAGGCCTTTCCTGAGTAGATGTGGGTGGGGGGGGGGACACGCGGGGCAAGAGAAAGAGAGAGACAGAGAGACAGAGACAGAGACAGAGAGAGCTCTCGTGTCTCTTCTTATAAGGACATTAATACTATTGGGTCAGGGTCCCAACCTTATTTAACCTTAGTTGCTTTCTTAAATGACTCATCACCAAATATAGTCCCACTGGGTGTTAGAGCTTCAATGTATAAAATTTGAGGGACACAAACATTTAGTCTTTAATATCCCTAAAGGAGAATCAAAAAAAGGAGGTCTGGCGAGAAAAATATAGATGGGCACACAGGAGTGGACACATAATGTGAAGATATTTATATGACATGTTTTTCTCAGGGATTGTTTATCATGGAAAAGGCACTAAACAACCAAGTAGACTGAACAATTTAATGATGTCAATCAGTCTTTGTTGTTGGTCATCTCAATGCCGACATAATGGGAAAGCGAGTGGAATAGCCATGGTGGCAGTGGTGGAGGCTATGCATGGGCCTAACAGCATGATCTCTCCCTTATGGGATTCATGTAGTTACTGTTGCTGCTGGTCTAAATACTAGCAACAGATACTGTCTTAGTCAGTTCAGGATGCTACAGCAAAGCACCATGGACCGGGTGGCTTATAAATAACAGAAATTTATTTCTCACAGTTCTAGAGGTTGGAGGTCTGAGATCAGGGTGTCAGCATACTTAAGTTCTAGTGAGAGCCCTCTTCCAAGCTGCAGACTGCTGACTTCTCATTGTGTCCTCACATGGTAGAGAGCAGAGAAGGGAGGCAAACTCTCTTGTGACTATTACAAGGGCACGAATTCCATTCACGAGGACTTTACTCTCATGACCTTGTCTAATCCTAATTACCTTCCAAATGCCTGACCTTTTAATACCATCACATTGGGAGTAAGCTTTAACATATGAATATTGGGGGACACAAACATTCAATTCAGAACAGAGACCAATGCTGAGTCTCTTATATGGCACCATCCCTCAGGAAGACCAACCAGCACTTGGTGACAGCTTGATTCCATTGCATCCTTTCCACCCTGACATCAGCATAAGTTTTAGGTGTAGGCTCACCTTTTCCTCCCATAGTGCCTCAATCGCACCACTATCTCACAGCTTGGAGAGTGTTTGATCTACCAGCACAGGCTCCATATAACATTGCATCAAACCAAGGAACACTTTTTCAGCAAAGAAGGTGTGGAAGAACATACTGGATTTATCAAATACCATACCACCTCAAAGCTGCCTTGCAGAGGAGAGTGACCGAATAATTTTGTGAAGCACAGATGAGTGCCAGTTTGGAGCTGTTAACTTGTAAGGATGGGTGTTATTGCAGCATGTCCCCTCAATCATTATACAGTTCTATGTGTACAAGAGGCAAAATGCATGAATCCAGGGTTGGAAATAGGAACAGCTGTTTACCAACTTTCCTAGTGGCCCATTTGGAGAACTTGGGTTTCCTGTCTCACAACTCTGAGATCTTTGGGTTTAGAGGTCCTGTTTCCCAGAAGAGGAGTATTTCCATCAGGGATGGTACTACAGTCCTGTTAAGCTTTAGGCTTTGCTGTTATCCTATCACTTCAGGTTCCTCAGGCCAAGAAGCCAGCAGTCAAGAAAAGGAGTCACCATGCTTTTCCCTAAAGAGAAAGCAGCAAGGCTGCCGCTTACACAGTGGGGGATGGGAAAATTTGTTATGCACTTAGGTATTCACTGGAGAATTTCTTAATACCTCTTTACCCAATTTTAAGAGTAAATGGAAAATATAGCAGTCATGGCCTGAGAAGGGCATGATGACCAGGGACCCAGTCCTCTCAGGGATGAGGACTGGGTCACCCCCAAAACTAAACTATCTGCACTAGAAGAGGTGCTAGCTGAGGGTAAGAAGAATCTGGAATGGGTAATAGAGGAGGGAGATCATGAGTATTAGCTACAGTATTTGTCTGTCCCAGTAACCTCTTTGTTGTAAGAAAACCAGGAAAGGAGACCAATCAGAATCTTGGAGGATTTTCCCCAGAACTTATTATAAGAAGCAAGTGGATACAAGTGCATGAATGCTGGCTGTGGTGGATACAGTGCATTGCTGAGAGTCCTCCCTCGGGACTGAGGCACTCAGTTGCTGGATTGTCACTGGCTGATGGGTCTTAGCTGAATCCCTCTCTGGGCATGACCCTCAGCCTAAGGGAGCCACCTCACCCCAAATTATGCCTCTTCCTGGGGAATAACCCACACTGAATGGCTTGGCAGGGTGGGGTTATAAAGCTCAGTCCCTTGACTCAAGTGATACAACTCAGAATGACCAACCAAGCTCCAGAGAACCCTGTGGAATTAGCTGAGTCCTTTGTTGAATTTGCAATACTGTCCAACACCTCTCTGTGCCCATTCCTATTCCCTTTACTCTTCTGTAATTGTTGATTCTGAGGAAATTTCTTAAGAGCTTTTCTTCATAGAAACACTCATCTCAGAGTCCCTTTCCCAGAGAACACCGAAGTCACACTGTGTCTTATTCTGGTAGGTCAGCAAAGATCAGAGACTCCATTCAATCTCATTACACAGATGGAAAACTGTACTTCACTATACAATCCTGATGTATGCTCTTATTTAGTTGGGGACTGTAGTAGGCATGTTACATGTCTTATTTAATTTAATCCTTTCAACAACTCTGGGAGGTAGCTACTTGTAATTCCCAATTTACAGATTAGGAAACTGACACATAGAGAAGTGAAGTATGTTGCTGAATCCGTACAAGTAGTTAGCCTCAAAGCTGGGCTTTTAGGTTCATCATTCTGCTTCCTACTATATGATGTTATTATAAAGGCTTTTGGAACACAAGGTAGTACATGTTTGCTGGAGGCTCCTGATCCATCCTTAGTTTGAACTGAGTATGTAAAACTGTGGATAAGGGCCTCTTTAGCAGTACATGATCCAGTCATAAGTTTCTCTGTGGGAAAGCTAGACTAGTGTCATTGTGGCTTATCCTTAGATGAAGACAGGGGAGTAATTTACCTTGGTAACTTCTTCAGGATGAACTTAACTGTCAAAGGATTTTAAGTGACATAGATTTATGTGTCCTATTGGCTTGGAGAATGAGGTAAAAATGGTAGCAAAGACATAGTTTTTTCTGTTTTGACTCCAGTATTTCTTGATGCTATGGACCAGGTGGTAGTTGGAAGCCAGGCATGTTCTCTTGCCTCTTGCTGCCATGGATAATAGTGAATATTGAATAGAGATTATGTTGGGGAGTGGAGAAAGTCGTAGACGCTCATAAACCCAGGGTCTCAAGCTTTTATTTAAGATGCTTTGTCGAAAGCTAACTTTGCTTATATCATGTTGCAAATAAAGTTGGCATTAGAGTATGGCATACAGCTGTTGAATGATGGGCAAAAGTTTGTAATTACAGCTCTCATAAAGATTTCATTTTTGTACTTTTAGTAAATTGATAATGATTAAATTTAAAGACTTCAGCCTTTACTAATTACAGAATGTGCTTCAAACCCTGACCATAGGAGCGGTTATTGTGGTGAAGTCTCTTGGTGCTCTCTATAGTTTATTGCATTTGCGAAACTTCTTTTCATTCTGCCTGATTTTCACAAGTGATATTTATTGTCTGTGGTTTGTGTTATGTGGCTTATGGGGGATAAAAGCCACCTGCTTAACTATTTCAGTGGTCATAAGTCTATAGTTTCCTAAAATAACCCAGTCTACTTTCTCAGAAAGGTATGAAATTCCCTTTTCTGGGAATTGTTTTCTGCTTTTGATTCCTGCCCTCAGTGACATCTATGCTGGTATCTTATTTCCATGCTAAGTGAGATAAAGTCAAGAGCATAAAAATTAACAAAAGACTTCACACGCAACACAAAAGAGCCAGGTCAGATTTCTCCCTTGTTCTACTTCCTTTATCCTATTTCCACTGACGTCACATGTTAGTAATGGCAATATATTGAGGTATGTTTCTGGATTAAACTTTTTAAGGGCTAATAATTGTCTTCCGGTACTTGTTATTTCTGGTAGAAATATTTCTTAGATATGATTTCTTCTAAAAGTATTTTCAAAAATTCCTAAATGAACTCATAAGGCTGGAGTTTGATGAGCGGGGTATTTTTTCATGATATAAACCATGAAGACAGTATTTTTTTTCTTTCTCAATCACTATTTCTTGAATATTTGGAAGCATATCAGTGAGAGTTCTTTTCTCTAACTTTAATTTTTACTTTAAAAAATGCTTCAATGCTATGAAGAAAAAAATTATTGAGGGAGGGGCACTGAAAGCCTTTTGGGTGCTGGGAATGCTTTAAAAACTGATCCTGAGTGGTGGTTACATGAGAATGTGTGTGTGTGTGTGTGTATGTGTGTGTGCGCGCACACACACGCACATGCACACATGCTTTGTATTGTATACAGTTAATAAAGCAAATTGACAAATTCTAGTTTTGAAGCGTCTTTTATTGGAAAGCATTCAGAACATGAAACAAGGTAAAGAAAATTTTTTAAAGTGTAAAATGCTATTCGATTAAAAGATATCATGATCTAGAAATATATAACTAACATATTTGATATATAAAGTGGATTGTCCTCTACCCTCTAGCCCTGGATCTTTTAAACTCTGCTTCAGTCCCTCAGCTTGGTGCCAGAGAGGGAGTTTTCTTTATGCCAGGATAACTCTTAGTCCTGCCTCTGCTATAGAACTTAAAGGTTTAATTCCAGGGCAATTCACCTGCAGATAATTCTCAAAATCTATCACCTTACTATGACTTAATGAAAAAGCACATATTGTCCCTGGGATGATCATGGACAGAGTTTCTAACAGCTGGAGGGAAATTCAATGGAGTCGGGGCTTTATTAAGGAAATTTATCATAGGGGTAGAGAGAACACCTCATAAGAGCGTAATGAGAACGAGAGCAAGCTGGAGCACTTACATTCCTATTAACACTTTGTTAAGTATTTTGTGTCAGAAAACTGCTAGTGCTGACAGATTAATGAAGAGAGAAGAAAAACTGTTCTGTAAGTTCCAAACTAGGTCCTTCATTAAAATAGGTTTAACTGTCACTTGGACACTGTCAAGTTATAGTGTATCCTTTTAGTGTTCATCTTGCAAATAGAGTCAGCCTGAAAGATGGAGCCCTGAGAGCCAGCCAGACTGCCTTCTGCTATTGTGGACTTTGATCTCATGATTTTGGACTGTGTTTTCTCCTCTGACTCTGTACTATTCCATTTGTTCCCATTGCTTGCTATTTGATGATAGCTTCTGTAACTACTTCCGTTTCTTTTTTTATATCTCTGCACTTTCCACTTTTTTTCTCCATTTTAAAGTCCTTTCCTGGACTTGATTTTAAGCCAGCTTGCCGTTCTACCTCTCATCTATCTCTCTCTGAACAGCTAGCTCAAGTTTCATATCTCTCACCACTTTAGCCGATATTGGTTTCCCCTTTCTGGTTGTATGAGCTGTATGTGACTTCCTATGTGGCACTAGATGATTTCTGACCTCATTTCTTAAGTGGTTCATGTGAATGGCTTATTTCTCCAACTTTCTTGGTGGGAAAACATTATCTTCATTTTGTATCCACTTTAGTGGATAGCACAGTGCTTTAGAGGTATTAGGTAATAAAAACAAAACCTATGGAATGAACAAATTATATATTCAAGGTTTTTATAACTTCAAGTACTCCATCTTTTGTTTAAAGTTAATGCCATGAGAAATGAGTATATAAGAGTATTATAGTATTTTGAATCTCAAGTAATCTCATTCTTAAGGCTGCATTCTTTATTTACTTTTAATTTTTCTTTTCCAATTCAATCTGAAAAGAGGGGTCATTTGTGTATTTAAGAAATCCTTTTGCTCAATACAGGCTTCCAGTAAATACAGGTTTTAAATAATGCAGTACAGATACGGCTCATTATAGTCTCTAAATAATTACCGAGACCCTTCAATAACGGAAATACTTTCTGATGGATCATTAGAAACACATTTGAGGTAGACTTTTAAACCATTAATAATCATAGAGACTGCCTTAATTGCTTTTGGAGTGAAGAATTATTTTGTAATATGAAGAAACACTTGCTAATTCATCTGTTTTGCTAGATTGGATTTTCTTTAATTGGCTTGCTTTAAAATGGGCATACTTGTGCTTTAAAAAGCTCCAGAGACCTTCCATTTATCCACAAATACAAAAATAGCAATAATGACTGACAGTCATCCCCCTTCCTCCTGTCAGTTATGGGGACTATTTAAGGTTCTATCTTTTTCATGCTCTAGGAGTAATGTGAGGTTTAGATTCAACTCCCTTTAATCTGAGACATTGACTGAGCTCCAAACCACTTAGCAGCCTGCCATTTTTCAATGGGAGGGAGAAGCAGCGATGTAATTTACTGTCCGCATTTTATAGTTTTCCCTTAAAAAAAAAAAACCTGCTTATACAGTTCCTGTATTTGCAGAGTCTAGAGAGTAAAATGGCTTTTAAATGTGGCCCTGGCTGGGCAATTCTGAGAAACCCAAAGTACTGGACAGGCTACCCTAGCTGATGTAAGGCAATGAGAGATAGGTTGTCTGGGAATAACTATGTCAGAGAGAGTGTAAGAGTAGATGTAGACAACACAACAGATGTGGCGAGCCAAAGTGAGAGCACAGTGTGGGAAGGACAGAGGGTCACGGCTGGCCTGTGCTGCCGGACTTAGGTGCACACCTAGATAACAATGGTGTCATCATTTTAGTCAGGCAGCAGCATTTAGTGGGTACTGACTCACTCTTTGGGAGTTTCTTCATCATTACCCTGTCTGAACCCTGGTCTCTTAGAGAGTCAATCAAAAGAACCTCTGTCTTTATTACTGAATAGGTGGTGTCTGCCCTGGGCCTTGTTTAGGAAAACTGGATAGGAGGCATGATTCCTGAAGCCTCATCCTCAGGATGGTGTTCCACCCCACCAGGACTTTCCCCTCGCTCCTGTGCTCGATTGCCTCCAATTCTTCGCCAGTTTTCATCTTCTCCTATGCACGTCATTCATTCATTCATTCATTCACTCACTTCTAGCTCCATGGAACAGCTACTGAGCAACTAACATGGAAAGGCACATACTAGAGAAATACTGTATTAGCCAGGCAGTGTTCTCGGAGAAACAGAATCAACAGGAATATATATATATATATATATTTATATACACACATATATATATATATATATACACACATATAACATATTTATATAAACACAGGACACACACACACACACACACACACACACATATATTTATTTATTTTTACATTCTATACACACATATCCCCCATAAGACTGATTGATCTCTTTTCCTGTTTATTTATCATCCCTCTAGATTTATTTTAAGGAATCGGATTGTGGAAGATGGCAAGTCCATAATATGCAGGGTAGGCTGGCAGGCTGGAGACCCAGGGAAGAGTTGTTGCAGCTCCAGTCGAAGGCAGTTGGAGGCTGGCTTCCCTCTTCCTTGGGGAGGTCAGTCTGTTTTCTATTAAGGCCTTCAGCTGATTAGATGAGACCTATCCATGTTATAAAGAATAATCTGTTTCACTCAAAATTTACTTATTTAAATATTAATCTCATCTAAAAAATACCTTTACAGCAGCATTTAGATTAGTACTTGGTGAAATATCTGGGTACCATGGCCTAGCTAAAGTGACACATAAAATTAACCATCACAAGTAGTATGAATTTTATGAGAAAGTAATATAGGCCCTTGTCCTCAATAAGTAAATATTTAATTAGAGAGATGTTCACATAAGTAAATAAATAACTATAAATCAAGTCATGGACTTTGTGATGAGTTCTGTATCAGCTATAAACAACTTTGAAAATTCAGAGAAAATAATTACTAATCATCACTGTGTGTAACAAGAAAGGCTTTGTAAAAGGGGTCAATTTGTGGTGGATGTTGAAAGCTAAGTAGGATTTTGCTAAGTAAAAAAAGTAAGGGCTGGAGGAGAAGAAAACATCCCAGGTTTAGTAAAAACAGAATGTGTTCATATATTCTCTGAAATTTATCAAGTGCAATTTCCATGCCTCTTACTGTTCTAGGTGCTGATGGAATGCAAAGACAGTGCATCTCTGCTCAGAATGAATAATGATGATAGTTACTCTTTTTGAGTGCAGCTTGCCATACGTCAGGTACTGCCAAGTGTTTTATCTCAATTATTGTCCTAACACCCTGTGGGAAAAGTTCGCAGTGGTGAAGCTCAGCCAGCTCAGTATGATATCAGTGGACTGTGAGGGTACTGAGTGTATTGCTGGGGCACGGGAAGGACAGGGAGTTGCCTAAGGCAGGGAGGGTGGGGCTGAAGAACACAGCTTTTTCCTTGCTAGGCTGGGCCTGAGCCGGCAGGAATGAGGCCCAGCCTGAGCTCACATTCCAGGTGATTCAGTAGCTGTTCTGGTATAGATAGAGGGAAGCTTATATGATAGTACCCAGGGAAATGGAATCTGAATAGTCCTGTCTTCAATTCTTTGCTAAATTTGCTTCTACTAAAATAGTCACTCTCATTATTTCAAGGAAACTGAGAATTAGAGAGGTTAAATGAATTTCTCAGGATTCCACAACAAATAAGTTGAGATTCAACCTGTGGCTGCCTGAGATCAAAACTTGGGTTCTTTCTACTTAGCTGCACTGCTTTAATTCCCAGGCTAATGGGTGTAACAGTGATTGCTATGATCAGAATGTTTATGTCCCATTCCCCATCCTACAAATTCATATGTTGAAGTCCTAACACCCAATGTTATGTGGTATCAGGAGGTGGAGCCTTTGGTAAGTGATTAGGTCATAAGGGTGGAGCCCTCTCGAATGGGATTAGAGTTCTTATAAAGAGAACCCACAAAGCTCCCTGGACCCTACCACCCTGTGAAGATGCAATGAGAAGTCTATCATCTGAAAGTGAGCCCTCACCAACCATGCTGGCACCCTGAGCTCAGCAATGAGTTTCATAGAGCATATGAGCAAAGGTGTATACATTGCAAGGTATGCTAAAGCAAGGGGGCTAGAAGTGTAGGCAGCCAATGAAGCCAGAACCAAGATGGAGACAATGGGAATGGAAAGGAAGAACTTAACTTCAGATATTCGGTAAGTTCAGAAAACAAAATTTAGTAAATGATTTTGGGAATGTGGAGCAACTTAGGTATCGGGGCAATTAGTTGCATGTAAAGGAGCACCCTCACCTAATTAAAGTGCAATAAGACATATGGAAGGGTATTACCTAGGTCACAAGATTTCCAGGTGATCCAGAGTGTCAGGCTTTGGGGCCATGTAGTCAGGAACCATGCTCACACCACACCATGGGGTCCCTACAGTGAGGAGTCCACTGTTGGCACCACTGGGCACTCCCTATCACACTACAGATGACCACTGATATGGGGCATGGAAGGCAGAATCTCCATCGCTCCTTGCCCCAAACTGTACACCTCTACCTCCAACCTCATGAAAGTAGATACTGTACAGCTTTGGTTTCCTCATGGGGTCAAAAGCCTGTACCTTGGCTGCAAGGTTGACTGGGAAAGGATGGTCCTGGTTTCCACTTTTGGAGGTTTGTGGAATTTCTCAAATGTAGAATGAATGTTCACAAGATGCTGGTGGCCACAAACGTGCCTACTCCAGGTGGTGAAGGATAGGGAGGAATCAAAACTGAATCCAGGGTTTCTCATTTAGCAAATGAGTGATTGGAGATGCTATGACCAAAATAAGGAAATAGGAGGAGGAATAGATTTGTGGGGCTAAAAATATTAGTTTGTTTTTGAGTACATTGAATTTAAGATATATGTATCACATCAGTATAGAGACTACTGTGCATTAGGCAGTTAGAAATGTGGGTCCCAGGCTCAAGATGGCAGGTAGGGCTAGAGATGTAGATTTGGAAACCAATATATAGATGTGAGAGTAGATGAGCTTGATCAGGAAGTAAGTAACCCTGGTGAACATTGCCTTTGAAGGGCCGATAGAAGAGGAGGAAGACTCACTCAAGGAATTTGAGGGGAACAAGATGGGGAGGTAGAGTGAGAATCCAAAGACTAAGGAAACAAGAGTGTCATGGAAATCAAAGGAGCAAAAGAAGGAAATGATGATCACGCGAGTGAAATACTGCAGAGAAATGAAGAGAGGGCTAGAGGTCACTGGGTCTCACAGTTAGGAATTCACTGGTGGTATGCAGAAGTTCTTTTGCTTAAGGCCAAAGTCCTGACCCATTTAGTGTGGACAGTCACATACCCTATTCCACTCCTCAGCCCCCACCCAATATACAGCTTTCATCCCTTTATTCCCACCCAGTTTTCAGTTTCCCTTCTCTTAATCCTCGCAGTGTCCCATCTCAAGACTGCCTTACCCTCCATTTCCTAACGAAAAACTCTTCCCCAAACCAGCACCCCATTTCAATCTTGGCCCATAGCTATGCTTTGCCCAGACTCAGTGTTCCTTCGGCTGCCACCTTCTTCTCCTTCTCAGGCCCCACCCACTCTCTGGTCTCTTGGTGTTTTCCAACTGCATGGTCATTTACCTAGCTCTCCATATCAGTCCCTAGGCCTGCACCGGTTCCCCAATTTCCATCCTTCCCATCCCTATTCTTAGACATACTTCTCATTCACAAATGGCACTCCCATTCCGAAACCCCAAAGTTATGCCAGTGCTTCCTATACCAGAGCCTTCTCCTGTACTCACCATTTTCCAGGCACCAGGACTGTTGCTCTCAGTTTTTGAAGACTTTGCTAGCCAGACTTTGTCCTACTTTTCTCTGTCTGTCACTCTTACTCCTAGTTCCTCTCTCATTTTGGGTTGGTGTTTTTCTCTCTGGACTATGTTTCTTCCTTACTCTTGTACCTGTCTTTTTCCTTATCTGCTAATTTAAAAGAGGTAGATTTAAAAGAATTCTTGAATTTCAGAGAAACATAGTGAAATATTTATTGATGCAATGATATGATGACTGGGATTTGATTCAAAATATTTTGGATGGGGGCACACAGGTGGGAGAAATGATTGGTTATAAATTGATGATTGTTGAAGCTAGTGAGTACATAGGAGCTCCTTATATTCTCTCTATTTTGTATATGTTTAAAAATCCCATAAAAATGATTTTAATGAAAAAGAGTTAAAATGTATATAAGTAAACAAGATGAATTGATATAAAGAAAACTATTAAGTAATACTGGTACAGATGGCAAAAATATGATATGGCAAAAATTATGACAATGATATTGGAATAATCTGTGTATTAGGGAGAAGACTAAGATAATAGAGAAGGAGCTCAGAATGGATACAGAGCGTTAGAGCACGCTTGAGGAGAGAGGAAAGGCATCCTAGCAATTCCATCATTTAGGCCTGACCTTGGTGTAGGAGTCCGTATACTCTCCAGGGAGTGGGAGTTAGGGAGCAGGTAGGACTTGAGTGAAAAATTTTGAGACAGCCATTGCCATTCCTAGGTGAAGGAAGCCAGCTAAAGGTAAGCTGCAGCCAAGGTTGGAGGACACGAATCTGTAGTAGAGCTGCTCACCGTTATCTTATTAGTCTATAACATGGTCTTCTAAGTAACTCTAGGGCCCCTCACCAGTGCTTCCGGTTTTCTGTAAAACATGAGAAGTTTTTTCTTTTTTTCTTTTTCTTGTAAATCAATAAATATATAAACTTCCTATAGAACCTATTTATCTAGAAAATATGCTTTATATACTTTACAAATGGAATTTTTGAAAAAAGTTCCATTGCTAAAATAAGCATTATTCCTGGCATAGGTATGCAATTTCTGGTATCTTCTAGACTTCCTGCTATTTATTTTAAAAAATTTTATTAAAGTATAGGTGGCATACAATATTATATTGGTTTCAGGTGTACAACATAATGATTCAATATTTATATACCTTTATTTTTTGTCACTACACTAAGTCTAGTAACTATCTGTCACTGTGCAAAGTTATCACAATTTTATTGACTATATCCCCTGAGCCGTATACTACATCTCTGTAGCTTATTTTGTAACTGGAAGTTTGTACCTCTTAATCCCCTTCACCTTTTTTACCTGTATCCCCAACAATCAGTTTGTTCTGTTTCTTTGAGTCTGTTTTGTTTTGTTTAGATCTCACATATTAGTGAAATCATATGGTCTTTGTCTTCCTCTGTATGACTTATTCTACTTAACATAAGAACCTCTAGGTCCATCAATGTTATCACAAATGGCAATATTTCATTTATTTTTATTGCTGAGAAATATTCTATCATACATGTATACTACATCATCTTTATCCATTCATCTATCATGGATTCCTAAGTTGCTTCCATATTTTGGCTATTGTATACAATGAGACAATGAACATAGGAGTGTATATATCTTTAGTGTTATTGTTTTTTTTTTTTGCAGATAAATACCCAGAAATGGAATTGCTGAGTTCTATTTTCGATTTTTTGAGGAATCTTCAGTTTTACATAGTGGATGTACCAGTTTGCAATCCCACTAACAGTGCATGAGGTTTCCCTTTTCTCCACATCCTCGCCAACACTTGTTGTTTGTTGACTTTTTGCTAATAGCCTTTCTGATAGGTGTGAGGTAACATTTCATTGTGATTTTGATTTGCATTTCCCTAATGATTAGTGATGTTGAGTATCTTTTCATCTGTCTGTTGACTCTGTATGTCTATTCATGTCCTTTGCCCATATTTTAATTGGATTTTTTTTGAGGTTGAGTCTTATACATTTGGGGTATTGACCCCTTATTGGATACATCATTAGCAAATATATTCTCTGATGCAGTAGGCTGTATTTTTATTTTGTAGATGGTTCTTGCTGCTACTTTTGTTGTAGATGATAGTGGGTTACACTGTAGGTGATAGATATCAAGTCCATCTCAAAGGGAGGAGAATTTTGAAAGTGACTGTTGCTCTTTGCAGTGGTTTGCAGGGGTTTATCTTCCTTTTGGTTAAGACAGTGGTTTTCAATGTGTGTGTGTGTGTGTGTGTGTGTGTGTGTGTGTGTGTGCGTGCACACGCACATGCGCACCTGCACAAATACACATAGAGTTTTGCATATTATTTCAAGGAGTTCAAAGACCAAAGATCCCAGTTTCAATGCCAGATCCAAGCCTCGTGGTGGGACACATTAAATGGTAATGTGTGTATTTGTATTTAGCAAACAGAAGGCTCATTTTTGGCCCTTAGAAATGATGAGCAATAATGTCACTGAGATCTTATATTCTTCAGGCCTCTAATGTCCAAACTTAACTTTCTTAACTTAGTCTAAAGGATTTAATGAAAGTTATTCATTTAAGTCAGACTCAAAGTCTATTATTCCTCTCATGTCAGATAATTGCCTAATATATAAAACACTTGTAATAGTGTACCATGTATTTTATTTTATATTTTAAGAGTAAACTCTGTGTGTGCACAGACTTACACAGTGAACCAGCAGCTGTCCTGCCTTACTTAAGAGGGAGAAGAGAAGGAACTAACATTTTTTGAGCATTAAAGACATATTAAATGCTTTGTGTGTAACTTATTTAGTCAACACAGTATCGCCATTAGACAGATCTTTTCCTATTTGAATGAAGCAAAAACTGAAATACAGAAAGCCTAATAAATTCACCCAAGATGACCAGTTAATGAGTGGCTGAGTCAGCATTGAAATTTAGTTTTCTTTTAAGTCTTTGCTTAATAATGAACATTGTTAATTGTTGTTTTGTGGCTATATTGTAGCCATTTCATTTTTTAAAAAATTATTCCCCATTTCCCACCTCAACCCCACCCCTTCTATGTGCCCCTGAAATTATTAATCAAGGTACCCTGCCTATGACTCAAACTAGGATAATCACATTCTCTTTGAGTTTGAGTTTTGCATGGAGACACTCAAGGATTGAAAACTTTGTTGGAAGGGGAAAGGATTAAGAAGTACAAATTGGAAGTTACAAAATAGTCATGGGAATATAAATATAAATATTGACTATGGGGGCATAGTTAATAATATTATAATAACTATGTATGGTGCCAGATGGGTACTAGACTTATCAGGATGATCACTTCGTAAGTTATATAAATGCCTAATCACTATGTTGTTCACCTGAAACTAAAATATAGTATTTCAATTGTAATTGAAAAGTAAATTATTTTAATAAAAGGAAATAAAAAGAAAATTTGTTGGAACTGGTTCTTTGTAGTATTAACAGTCCACCAATGGACTATTGTTGGCTCTCGATACCTAGTCTTCTTGAGCTACCTTGCTGGTTTGCTAGATTTCTCTGTGATTCTGTGAGCTATTCAACATCTTTTCATAAGTGCTTTTCCTTTGTAGGTTATGTAGTACGATGGACTGAATTGTGCATTCCGTCCAATTCATATGTTGAGGTCCTAACCTCGAATGTGATGGTATTTGGAGATGGGGGCCTTTGGGAAGTAATTAAATTTCAATGCATTCATGAAAGTGAGACACTCATGACAAGATTAGTATCTTTATAAGAAGAGACACCAGAGATTTTGATTCCTCTCTCTGCCATGTGAGGACATAGTGAGAAGTTGGCTGTCTGCAGGCCAGGAAGGGGCCCCTCAGTGTGGAACCAAATTGCCCAACATTTTGATCTTGGACTTCCCAGACTTCAGAACTGTGAGAAATAAACTTCTGTTGTTTAAGCCGCCAGTCCGGTATTTTGTTACAGCAACTGGGGTGACTAATACAGATAATTTCTGTCGCTTTCTATCAAAGAATTGACTACTCTACAAAATGACTAGTGAGGAGACATAATTTTAGCTTTTAATACGTTGGTTCTGAGATGGGGAAGAAATAAAATAAAGATCAAAACAGCAAACTCAGTGACTTACTATCATGTCTAGAAAGAAAAGTTGTAAGAATAGTGTAGATTTGGGAATCATTTACGGATTGTGCTAATTCTTACTCTCTTTGTGTCTTGTTTGAATGTTATTCATTTCTAACTTGATCATGATTTAGGTCTAATGGTAATAAATCAATGCAAAATTAGTTCAGGATGATGTCTCCTTCAGGCTGCAGAAATGAGAGCTAATCCCTAGAAAGTGGTCTTCCAGGAAGAAAAGCTGCTCTGAAATGGCAACCTAAATTTTTCCTTCCTACTTGTTTGCTTTGGTCTTAAAGAATGTAAGAAATTCCTACTGCAGGAATTTCTTCACTGGCTCCCAGTCACCTCTTTCTAACATAGGTTCGTCTTTTATTTTTAGAGCTTTGTTTTGATCTATATGTCTTTTAGCTCTGAGTTGTTCATTCCATTCGATGATTCAGTTCTGAGAAATCAAGCCAGGTGAAGATGAAAGGTTTTAGCACCCTATAATACTTTTCATCTGCTTTTTAAAATGTATAACTTCCCACCAGTATTTCTTGGCACCATCTTTTATTTTTTTCTATTAGTTACAGAACATTTTAAGTTTGGTGGTATCCTAGCAATCGTGCAATTTACTCTTCTTAATTTGCAGATGAAGAAAGAGAATCCTAGAGAAATATCTGGCTTGTCAATAATTATGCAGTTAATTAGTGACTGAATAGGGACTTGAACACCGTTTTTCACATTTCCAGTTTGGCATGCATTCTACTTCTACAAGCTGCTGACTAATTGACCAAGACAAGAGTATAAAAGCAATTCCCATTCAACCTAAACTAAAGAAAAATATGAAAAAAGAAGAAATAGAAAGAGTTTTAAAAGTATTGAATTTCACTGAGCAAAAGGGGAAGATTTTGAGCCATGTGGAGGAAAGAGGCAGAGGGCAGAGAGGTAATGCTTTTTGGAAGGATTTGATTGCTCTTAAGCCTACTGCCAGATTTCTGTATTCTCTGGGCAAGTGCCTGCATGTTTACTTCATGGGTTAAACGATCCATTCAAGGTGAATGAAACACTGTCTCATTTCCTTGTGAACAAAAATTTTAAAAATAACTGATTTTTTTCCCTTGGGACTTTGTCACATGAAACCCACTTGGTTTCAGAATCTATGTTGCAACAGGCTAAGGGCAACTGAGACTTCACCTTATTTCTCTAACTGTGCTGTGTGCCTTCCTGTCTTGTGAGAAGTGAATGTTGTCTGGGCATCCGGCTCCTTTTCCAGATCTAGAGTAGACATCCAGGGTCTGCTTGGTAGCCTGTCTCTTTGCGGATGAATATGCCCTAGATCAGGTTGGTTTGTTTTCAGTGTAGGGCTAGTTGTTCCAGGATTACTTTTTCAGGGTTGAAAACCACAAGTTTGGACTATGAGGCAAAAGGATGAGAATAAAAATGTAAAGAAAAAGGTAAAATGAATTTTGTTGGATTGTCAACTTTCTGTTTGAAACTTGGTCTTTCTTCATTTAGTATCCCTGCTATAAACATATTGTTCTAAAGAACATATAATGAAAAGTCATAAATATTAAGTGAAAACACATGTCCTTCTCATTTCCTCTAGGCAACAAAAGCAAATATTAGAAATGATTAGAATGTTGAAATTTTTAATCTTCCTTTTGAAAATAGAGATATTTCTTAATAACACTATGGACTTGGATTTTGGGCCTGGATTTCCAAGTTTCTCTGTGTGTAAAAAAGACAATGATCAAATCAAACCAAACGTTTTGGTGAGGAACACAACTTCCATAATGGGCTGCTGAAGTTGAATAATTAGTAGCTATAGAATTACAAGTTTAGTAATTGAAACTTGTATTTTGTAAAGTTAGTTGTTTTTCCCCTTGTATTTGATTACACTTAAAGACCTTTGAATGCTTAAATCCCTGTGATTTTTAATAAAGGTCCACAATAATATAAGCACTTGAAAACAATTCATAATCACATTTCCTCATGCAATGATACATATTTTTGCATAATAGTTTCTAGTTCTCATAGGCCTATGTGTTTTATATTTACAACCACATATTTTATATTATGCTTTTTTCATGTAACATTCTGTCTCTCAGCATTAAAATTTATCATGTCTTTATATCATATTAACAATTGCCATTTTAAATGGTTTCATATTTCATATTATCTATCTTAATTTACTAACTTCTATTGACCACTTATCTTTTAGCTCATTAAATTATATTATAGAAATATAGATGTATATCACTGATAATGTTGTATTGAGCATCTTCATAGCTATAGCTTTTCATTTTATGGGTATTCAAATGAAGTACTTTCTCATAATTAAAATTCCCCCAAATGATATAAAGGTTAAAGATCATGAGCATCTTTAGGTTCTTGCTGTATGGACATATTGCTTTCTAAAGTGTTTATATAATATGACCATTTGGTTTTCTCTGCAGAGTCATGTGTATTGGATATTATCATCTATTTGTTTTAATTTGCTTTTTATTTTTTGATTACTGCTGGAATGAACATTTTTCTTTGTGGATTTCGTTCTATCGTTCTGGCTAGTTGTATTTATTTGGATGTAATTTGTCTATGACAGTTTAACAACTTATTTTTTGACTTCTGGACACTCAAGTGTCTATTTTAAAGTGATCTTCAGGTCAGGAGCATTATGACAATTTTTTCTAATTGTACCGTGAAAAAAATATCCCTTCTTCTCACTGTGTCCTCACTTGGTAGAGAGGGTGAGAGGGAGGGGAAAGGAGAATGTCCCTTCTGGTGTTTCTTCTTTATAAGGGCATTAATCTCATTATGGGCTCCACTCTTAGGACTTCATCTAACCCTAATTACCTTTCGGAGTCCCCATCTCCAAATACTATCACAGTAGAAGTTAGGGCTTCAATATAGAAATTTTGGAGGGACACAAACATTGAGTCCATAATACCCTCCTTCTCACTTGGGTCACTCTAATGTCTACCCAAAAACACATCCTCTTAGTTAAGAGAAACTTGGTGAATGTTAAAGACAGACATGAAATTTCATAAATATGTGATTGAGCTTTAAAAAAATCGAGTCAGTAAATATGGAACAAAATGAAACAAACAAACAGAAGAACAGTGTGGAAAGAAAGTAGTTGGAGCACCTTACATCAGGATCAATCACTAAGCATTATTTATCTTATGGGTATTGATAGTGGCATGTGGTGTGTGTTGGGATTTAAGAGTCTGTTTGGAAGAGTATTTTTACATCTTGCAAATCATACATTCTGAATTTTGAGTCCCTGTCTTAAATGGTAGGGATGGAATTCCTTAATGTAGGGAATCTTAGTAGGAATTATCTCTTTGGTACTGTCTCTCTCCTCCTCCCCCTGCCCTTCCTGTCATTTCATTCCCTACCCACATCCCTTGCCCTAAGCTCCCAACATACCAACTGGCATCAAGCTAGTTATACATCTAGCTATTTCTTCATTTTCTTTGATGAGTCAGAAGTGAATCAATTTCCTGGCAGGGAGTTAAGGAGGCTGGTCTTTTCAAAGAGCTGTTTTGTAGGTTAATACAAATATGATAACTTGAGTGTTTAAAAACAGTTTCAAGTGACTATGTGCTTTAATTATATATTCTTAAGCGTGAATGGTTATTTTAGGATTAGAAAAATCCCATTCGTTGATAATTTTAAAATGTTACCACTTTGTAGAATCTGAATAGGTCTTATTTGCACATGGTAAAAAATGCAAACATTACAAAAAGGTATATGGTGAAAAATAAATTATCTTCCCATCCCACATTCCTAGTTCCTTTGTCTTTCTTCTTGTCCTCAGAGGCAACCACTACTAATTTCTTGCCAGTGCTTTACAGAAACATTCTCTATATAATCAAACTTAAATATTATTTATATATCCCCCTTTAAAAAACTCTAATAGAAAGTACTATACACATTTATTATTATTATTATTATTTTACTTTTAACTTAATTATATCTGGTTTCTTGGAGATTGGTCTATTTAGGCACATAAAGCTTTATCCTATTTTTACTAGCCATATGATGCGGATATGCTATAGTTTATTAAATTAGCCTCCTATTAATAGGTATTTAGGTTATTTCTAGTCTTTTAAAACAAACCTCACTATAATGAAAAGCCTTGTGTGTAAGTATTTATATATCTTTGCAAGTATATTTGTAATATATTTATAGGCTGAATAACAGCATGAAGAAAAATGTCTCATATTGGTTAAAAGCATGAATATTAGAGTTTTATATTCACTACCTGTTTATCACTCACTAGCCATATAATCTAGGGACAAGTTATTTAACTTTCTGTACCTTAGTTTCCTCGTTATAAAATGGGTGTAAATAATAGTACATACCTTGAAAATATGAGTATTAAGGCAACTAATGCAAGTACAGCATTCAGACATCAGCATATAATACATTCTCCATAAATTATCTTGTCAGGATAATTTCCTAGAAGCCAGGATTTTCTCTTTCAGAAACATCAATGATATTATTGGAGAGTATCTTTTTCTTTTCATTCTTGATAAAGAACTCACTGCTAAGCTTATTACAAATATTGATATAATTGATGCATAAGTTTGACTCAAAGGAGAAGGTCGGGAGGGTAAATTGACAGTTCCTGTTGTAGGTAGAAGAGGGAGGCTGAATTTAGTCTCATTTTTTTTGAACATTGGATTAAAAGTCATCATTTTGGGCCTCAATGTCCTTGTCTGTTACGTATGAGGTTTAGATTAGATGATCCTGAAAGTAACTTCCTGCTCAAACAGTTATGTCTGGGCTTATTCCATTCTCAAAATGAGATGTAATTTATGTGGCTTAGACAGTGGAGATAAATTTAAATCCTGACTCATGTAACAGTGACACTTTGTATATGTTGGTCCCTCTGCATGCGATGACCTTTCTCCTCATCTGACTGTGTAGCTGAGCCCTGACTCATCCCCAGAGACCTAGCTCTGGCTGGGCCTTCACTGTGACGTCTGCCCTGAGCGTCCCAGCTCCGCTAGGCACTTCCCCCTTTGAACCATCTTAGCCCCTGCATTATGTAGTGGGATATGAGTTTTTGAATTTTAGCTGATAGTGTTTGTCACTTCAGATTTGGCTTTGATACAGCATTTTTGTTGTGTCAAGGAAGAGATTATATAGTCTTCTCTTGAATTTTAAATTTCAAAATTCTGGGCCCTTCAGGGAATGAAAAGATACATGTGCACAGGTAAAACAATCACTGAGAGAAGACAGGTGGAGTGAGTAAAGCATCCATGCTCCAGAAGAGAGAAAGCGTAGATAAGAGGTGAGTAGACACTGTGGATCCCTGATAAAGAGTAAGGCTGTCTGCCTGGTTCTTCTTCTGAGCTCAGCAAGGGATAAGGAAAGTGACAGAGGTATATGAGATCTGAGCACAGAGGGAACCCAGGTTTCCTTTCCTGCATAGAGCCCAGGGAGGTGAGAAGAACCCAGAGTGGAAATGGCTATGCAGGGCACCCAAGTAGAAAGGCCTGAGGGAGCCTGCAGAGGTTCCATAGAGCCCGGCAGGGCATGGGAGCAGGGGACAGTATCCCTGTGCTCCGAGGGAAGCATGAAAGTGATAAAGGACTGAGATGGTCCTGCTACGTTTCCTGGGGTCCAGTGGGGTGTGGGTGTCACAGAATGATCTAATGTACCTTAAAGGGGCAAAGGAGTTAAAGAGACTTGGCTCCCAAGGTACTTTTGATTGGAAACACAAACAGAAATCAGCAATGACCTGCCTGGACCAACCACTGAAGACAAAATAGAGAACATCTCAGAAACTCCCGGACTGACCCAGAGAAATGGAGAAATCCCGATTCGACTGAGATTAAGTTGTCGAAACCTAGAAAAATAGAAACCCCATGGTAGAACTTAAGTTCGTTAGAATTTTTAAAAATTTAAATAAAGATTCCTAGCACCTCTAATACTTGCCCATTGCACTGTAAATGTTTGATTCCTTGTCTGTTTCTCCGGATCATAAACTCTTTGAAGGAAATCTAGGTCTTTAATTTCTATTTTATTTGTTCCTGTACCTTGCAAGTGCTGACACAGAGGAGGCCTACAGCAAGCTTTTTGAATGAATAAATGGACATTTATTGGGTGGCTGTTCTTTGCCACAAGCTATCCTAGATGCATTCCCAGCCCTTATACTAGGCGTTATTATCTCCATTTTACAGTTGAGAACATTACGGCACAGGAAACTATATAACACATTCACAGGCGGTAGGCAGGAGGTCCACCATTCACATTCTGGGCCCTCTGACACCAGACTGCCTTCTTAGTAAAACTGGTATTTCTCTTACTGTCTGAGTATAACTATGGAATAAGAACAAAAATTAGCTTTTCACTTGTTTTAGTAAGTTTCTCCATATTTCTTGTTTACTACTTTTAAAATAAAGAGCAGAGTGTTCTGCTCATTTTGCTTTAATTATAATTACAGATTAGAAAAAAGTACCTGGTACAGTATGACCATGATACCACAAATACAATCAGAGCACAGATAAAGCTTAATTTTCTTGCAAATACTGGTTTATTTATTTATAAAATAAATAAATGTTCTTTGTAGGCAATATGTAAAATAAGTTTAAGAAGTTACAATTCACTAATAATTCTACTTCTTAGAGATAACTACTATTACCCTTCAGTTATATTTCTCCCTGATTTTAAAAAATTAGAAAATTGATATCAATACTTTGTTTATATGTCATTATATCACAAGTGTTCTGCAGAGCACAGGATGTTTCGTGTTAATGGAACAAAAACTATTTAGGTTGTCGTGCTCAGTGGGAGGAGTTATTGGAGTTAGGATGCCATAGGTACTTGAAGGTACTCACTATGCAAATTATTGTTTTAGATACACTACCAGAAAACTTTTAAAGATTCAAAGAAAGTAAAAGGTACATATAATTCAGCAAGACTCTCATGACTATAGTAAACTTTAATTGCAATTTGAAATTCTGAGAAAATCAAAAATCACTGGTAACATGGTTTAGGAATGGTTTAACAATCCTACTTGAGAGAGGAGGGGCCACATGTCCAGGAGGGATTTGACTGCCTGACCTCAGCGTACCGTCCATACCCGTGAACAGATTTGTTGCTTTATCTGTTTTCGTGAACTAAAGAGAGAGAAATTAGAAAAGTCAGCCATAGGGCACAGCAGTGATTGACCAAGTGTAGCAACATTCCTCTCTCCCTCAGAGGCAGTGAAACACTGGGCTACAACAAGGAGTAAAAATTTACATTTCAAACTTTCTAGAAAATCAACATGTTTTAGGACAATTAAAGAAGAAGAACACCTTCTACCCAAGGCAGTGGAATCTTCTCGATGTGATTGGAAGCCACTGTTGAATGTCTTAGGTTGTTTCCAAGGTATTTAAGAAAGAGGAGTCCTGAAGGGTAATCCAAATTTACTTGATGCTTTTAGGTTTTAGCATGTGGAGACTAATCTTATTTCTCTGTCTATGTACCCTGTGAGCTGCTGCAGATTAAAATATGATTAGCTCTTCCCTTTAATTAGCCATGTAATAAACTCATCATCTCAAAATCATGGCATAGTGGTTCAGAGTACAGTCTTGGAGCCAGACTACCTGTATTTAAGTCTGCTCTTCATGGGCTTTGAGACTGTGGGCAAGCTACTAAAGATCTTTATGCCTAATTTTCCTCATTTGTTTTTGTTTTAGTTTTTTCTTTTGTTTGTTTAAATAAGGATTAAATGAGTTAAAATGTGTAAAGCACTTTGAATAATGCCTGCTGCAGAGTAAAATCTATAAAAATGTTAAATAAGAATGTAATTAGGCTTCCCATTGGTGCTTGCTGGTGAACTGAGGTAAAACAATGAATTGGGAGTGGGCGAATGACATACGGCTGACTTGGAAATCTTATAATAATGAAAAGGTGCCAATGTTTTTGTGGCAGAACGGATGGGTGGTTAAACAAGAAACGGAAGGGTTAGGGATGAACACTGCAGGGTTTTTAAGCCCACTGGGTTGTGTTACTAGGTAAGGCATGCTGGGGCTGGCCTGGGGAATTAGTGGAAAAACTGGGTTACTTTAGGAACAGGGTGAATATTCAAAAAGGGATTGGGATTTCTCAGATTACTTACATGGATAGTGAGTAAATATGTTAAAAGAGGCAAACTGAGCCTGGGAATAGATTGGAGATATCTAGAGTTACTCCTTCTTGCTAGGATTTTAGATAAATCAGATACAATTTTAGTCTTCCATTCACTGTTTCTATCAGTTACCATTTGTTGGTTGCTAGCACATAAATCACTCCTGGCTGATTGAATCATAGAAGTAATTTATTGGAAGTCAGGAAGCTCACACAACCGAAAGGACAGGCCAGGTAAGAGGCTTAGAAGAACTGAGGAGTAAGGGCATTGTGGGGCTGGGAAACAGGGACTGTTGGATGGTCACTTTTGGGTCAGTCAGCTTCTTGTCCCTCGTTCATATTCCAGAGAGAGGAACTAGATCAGCCTAGGTTGGGTCAGGTGCCCACCTCTTGGCTAGAGGAGGGAAGGACATCTAAATTGGCAACTGCACCGGACTATATCTGATAGAGGAGTCCCTCCAAAACAAAATCAGGATTCTATCAACAGAAGTAAGAAAGACAGTAGACTGGACAAAAACAACAAATGTCTACTTCACTACTTTATATTGCTTTAAGCCACCAACGAAGACGACAGAAGGCAGAAGGAATTAAGGAGACACTGAAGACTTTGATTTTTAATCTTTCTCCCCTTTCGAGTCGCCTTCTCCTCTGACTCTAAAGCCTAGACTCACACCAGAAGGGACCCTCGGTCTCTCTGATGGAATTTTCTCCCGATCCTACCACAGTCTCACTTAAAGAAAATAGCTCAAAACACTATATGAATTTTTACCAAAATAATGATAGTTATTCTTCCATCAGATACTTATTGGGTGTCTACTGTCTATCATCAATAAAGGACAAATAAGTCCTGTCTCCTGCCTTTCAGAAATTCATAGTCAGGGAAGCAAGACAGACATGTAAACAAATAAATTATGTGATTACAATGCAGTGTGGAGAATGGTGTAGTAGAGAAACAAAAAAAGGGCACAGCTAATCTGCCTAGGGGATTCAGTGGAAGTGATATTTGAACGAGGTCTTGAAAAATGAATGAGCACTTATAATTTTAAATTGAGACATTTAGTATAAAAAAAATTGTGACCCCAAATTATAAACATTATTCACACTGCTGTCAAGGGCACCAATTTCATCTCCTGGCAGCATAAATATTATTCTTCAGTCTTCTAATGCTAAGAAGTGAGCTAGTAAATAATACTTTGAAAGTTGAAAACCGAGAAAAAAATAAACCATTGCATTCCTAAATTACAACTTGTAAACAAAACCCTGTTCCTAATAACTAGTTTCATGAACTTAACTAGATGTGAAATGTGCCCCAGGACTTCGGAAACCCCTAGATAGCTGTCACTCACTGGCTGGGCAGCTTGAAGGTCAAAGCCTCTTTTGGATTAAGCAGAGGTCTTGGGTCAGATACTGACTTTTTAGTACAGGGACTACTTATATATTTAAGATTCATATCTTGGCTAGAAATCACTTATAGTGTGCCTTTGAGTTAACAATGTGCCTCAATTTCAATCTTCTCTAGAAACTGTAAAATGAGAGTCAGAGCTGTAGTGGTAACAAAGAACTAAAAATTAATACAGATAAAAAGAACCTCATCACGAAATAGAATGATAAAGCTCCACCATTAGCAGATTACTCTCAGTTAGTAAAAATATTGTCAGAATTTCTTATAATGAATACTTCTTAAGTGTTGGAAAATACTTTTCTCTTATGTCAATATACATGCTTTACCCTGTTGCACGTCATGTCTCTACAAACTACCTCAGATCACTTTTTAGACCAAGGTGGGAAAGCAAAGAGGAAATGAGTAAATGAATAAATGAATAAATAAATAAGTAAGCTCTAAAACATGAGGCCTATTTTAAAAAATCGTGTTAATTATCTATTTTGAGTTAATGAAAACTTTGGAGTCTTGTACAATGGTCCCTTTGGCCCCATTAATTTGCTGCAGATAAACTAGGAGTTAGAAAGCCTGAATTTTATCTTATTTCTGCTCCTACCTACCTGTGTGAGCCTAGGTAAAATGCTAGGATGACCTTGATGGATTAATTGAGGAAATTTCTACATGAGATGATTAGTCCTACATTTCTGAAAGCCTTCAAGTCACTTACCAATTTACCTCAAGTGTTACTACTACTTCAAATAAATAAACCAAAACCATATAATTGGTGAGATATTAATGTAGACATATTTGGTTGAAATTCACTTTTCATTTTAAATCTTACTATTTGTTTTGATTAAAACATCTATGATACAAAATTCAATTTAAAGGGAAGGCAGGCAAAGATAGCACCTCTATAGGCTGTTGGTGTGCAGGGATAGTTCTAAGTTACGTATGGAGCTCCTATTTGTAGCAAATAGAACGCCTTGCTCAACAGTTACAAAATGAGCTTTCATGTAATGCTATATGAAATTATAATGGATAGTGTTCCCTCAGTGTTGATGGGAAGAAATTCTTAAGCATAACATTTTGATAGATTCAATCTATGTATTGGATTTTTTTAACATCAGAGTTTCATTCACATTTTTCCAAGTCATTTTCATTAAGCTATATAACAGGAGAGTTAAGAGTATACATACTTTTATATTTTTTAGCATATTCCACCTAAAACTTGGAAGACCAGTCTTCTTATGCAAATTTTTAACTTCAGGTTAATTATTTCCTTTTTTAGGATTCAAAAGTTTCTTCATCTTCCTATTTTCACAGATACTCATGAGTTCTTGCTTACAAAAACCTCTCTCTATACCATAAGTACATAATAGAAAAAAATGCAGTGGAGGAAGAGAGAATCATAGAAACTCACATTGAGCTAAATGACCGCTAGAATGCAATTTGAAGATGAGTGTTCCAAATTATTTTTTCTCTGTCCAGATGATGGACTAATAAGGGAATCCATCCATCAGTCAACCAAACTCAATCAATGAGTACAGGCCAGAGCTCATCTGAGTGGTAATGGATGGTACTTAAAAGTGAATTAGTGACTGAATTGGAGAGATTTCAGAGGAATAGAGCTAACAATGGAAAATCTGGTTAACTTGTGTATATTGCTTACAGGATGTGGGAAGGACAACAGCAAATTTTATCCAACAGCTTCCAACTACCTGTGAAGCTGACCTAGAGGCTGCTTCAGATTTGATGGATTGAAATAAGTCTATCTGAAATTATTTTTTCAGCTCTGCAACTTTTATAATAATGTGTATCAAACCTAGAAACCTACATTCAAGTACCTGTATACATCTACACAGGGACATGCAACTCCCAACAATTCCTTCATGACAATATGCTGTTGGCTGCTAATTAGAAAAAAGCATGAGTAATAATTAGAAGGCATGCTGTTGCTTGCTGGGGTTCCTTCCCTAAATGTTTAAAATATTCAGCTTATAGAGCAACCACCTGATTTACAAATCTTTGACAGGAGGTGTTAACAATGCATATTTACTTGTTCTTTTAATCACATTACCTGTGCACAAGCTTAAAAATCAGGCCCAGCTACAAATGGTCATTAATATGACCACTACTGGAACTTCATCACCCCCACTAAAGACAAAGTCCCTCTCATGTCAATTCATCATCAGCACCCACTAAGTCACAGCCCTTTGCTATCCTTTCAGGATCATAGTGTCAGCAGGCTCTTTGCCCCAGGTGTGAACAATCAACACCTCTGGCAATGACTTGCCTAATAGAAGAGGCACATTTTGTAATGCATCCTGAAAGCATATCAAAGCCAGACTTTTAACAGATTAAAATAAGCAAAGCTAAGACAAAGAGAAGGAGTGTGTCTCATGTTCTCTTAGCCCTTGAAGCCCGGGTTTCCGCCAGGGACCTACAGTTTAGATCAGGCTGCACTATTGAATGGAGATATTAGTGTTGCAAATCTATTATGGGTTTATTCACCCTAGAAAGTTTTTATATTGAAAAATATAAGGTGTTTCATTTCTACCATATCTCTTTTCTCGTCATTTCAGTACAGTTAGGAAACACTGTTTAATACTTGGAGGTCTCCTTTTAATCTTATGTTTCTGTCCCTCCCCACACTCTTTTTCCTCAACAAGTAGGAGCCTACAGTAAATTTTGAATGCCCCTGCTTGTGGCAGGCATCCCCTTCCTGGCTCACAGCCAGCCCTGGCCTCGTTGTGCAACAGGCTGGTGGGGTTACCAGGATACCCAGGGGTGACTCCTGTGGCTCTGACAGTACCCTGGTGAATTGAGCTGATTAGTCACAGCCAACTGCTTGTTTTCAGGGATTTATTCCATTTTCCTGCTTTGCCAACATCATCTAATTGAGGACCAGATGCTTTTAATCAGCATTTTCTGCAGTTCAAGGAGCTCTGAAAATCTTCTTTTACTCCAGAAATATATTGCCCAGGCCTTAAAATATAGGTGTCCCCTATTCACTCTGAGGAAGAATGTGTCTTTTAAAGGAGCAGGTGAACATATGGTACTTTTCAACACAGAATGGAACACTCTTTTGGAGGCAGTAGAAGCAAGCATGGGTATATATTTTGAGGACTGTAAATTTGTGCCCACTTTTGGGAGCCAATTTGGTTCTATCCAGATTTAAAATGCACATACTGTTGACCGAGAAATTTTATTTCTAAGCATGTATTTCTAAAGTATACTAACATATGTGTTCAAGGAAGAATGTACAAGGGTATTTATATAGCATTGTTTACAATAGAGAAAGATTAGAAACAATCTAAATGACCATTTAATTATCATGCATCCATACAATAGAATCTTTTATCAATTGTTAAAAGAATGAGGCAGGTCTATATGTAACGATGTGGAAAACTGCCTAAATATACCAGGTATCTAAAATGAGACACACAATGCTGGGATTTATATTTAAAAAAGAGAGGGCTGTGTACGTTTGTGTATGGGTAGCCTATCTTGACATACTATACTATTATCAGCAACTGCCTCTGAGGAAGGGAACTGGAGAGCTGAGAGTGGGAGAAGGAGTCTTACTTTTCATTGTATACCCTTTTATAAAACTTTCCTCGTGCATATAATTCCTATTCAAATAAGTAGATAATTAAACAGTAAATGAAGATGTCAGTTTTTCATCTTCTCTTTAGGATTTCTTCTTACCACATGCTCTCAACAGAAGGAATTTTCTTCCTGGGCCTTGCTTGGGGTCTGATAGACCATTAGTTCTGGCTTCTGCTGATTAGCATGTGATACTCAGCAAATTATTTTATGTTGTGCAGAGCCTCACCTTTTTTTCTTCTGTAAAAGAGATGAACAATATCTCAAAATTTACTGTGAAGCTTAAATAAGACAAGGTTCTTCACATAATGCCTAGGACACAGTCCTTAATGAGGCCTTGATAAAAAGGACTTTCCTTTCCCCTTTGAGACTTGCCCGAGGTTCATGCTGGTTGGATAGGTGTTTCTCGCTCTTCACTGCAGCCAAAATTCTTTCCTTAGCTTTCCTTTGAAGGCAAGTCTTTCCCTCATAGCCCACTGATGGTTTTATGGCTTACTAAGTTAAAACAAACAATAAAAAACAAGATACCGTAAAGCAAATAAACAAAACATCTTTTTCACCCATATTATGATTCAAAATAGGTCTCAGATGAGGGCCTCAGGTTTGCATTAGAGCAGGTGGGTCCAAGGCCTCACTGAGCTTGCAGCATCCTCCCCAGGGCCTCCAGAGCTTTATGGTTCTTTGTGGCTCTGACCCTTAGGCCCCTTTGGAGTCCTCTTAGTTTGGCAGCTGCTCACCCCAGGAGGACCAAACAGCCACAGAGCTACCCAGTCTTCTTTTCCCCAGTTGCCTGGAGTCTTTACTTTCAGGAAGAGTTTTGTTCTGTTCCCCCCCCCCATCCTTTTTATTTTTAGATTTTAAACATGTATAAAATATAGTATGTGTTTTGGTGGGAAGAAGAAGGAAATTTTTGAATAAAATACTCTGGAGAAACTGCTGGGCAATGGAGTATGTGCCTGTGTGTGCGTGTATGCATGTTTCTTTTTGAAGATGAGCAGAGAATAAACAACTGGAATATTTTGCTTTGGTCCCCCTGTGGCCTTGGTCTAGTTGCGTCCACATTCTGGGTAGGTTTGTACACACCAACCTTAAATGCTGCTGAAGCCAGATGCTATGTCCTTGAACCCACAAAAGAGAACCAAGGTCTTTTGAGCTCTGGTTACAGGCCAGATAGCCATCCATTCTTCCCAGCTTTTGAAATTTGTTCTAGTGTGCAGGTTTACATGTTCATGTTGGTGGGGATAGATATGTCTATGAGTAACAGAGGGCACAGTACTTTGCACCTGTCTCTGTGACCACTCACCCCTGTTCGCATCAGTTTCTAGTGTAGGGTTGGAGTATACAGTTTGCAGTGTAGTGGAGGGCACTGGCTGTGGAGACAGACAGATCTGGGTTTGAAAACCAGCCTTGTTCCTTTCTAGCTGTGTCACCCTGGTGTCTTAGCTTGTTCAAGTTGCTATAACAGAATACCATAAACTGGATGGCTTACAAACAAAAGAAATTTTTTTCTCACAGTTCTGATGACTGAGAAGTCCAAAGTCAAGGCTCTGGGTGATTTGGTGTCTGGTGAGGGCCTGCTCCTTCATAAACTGGGCCTCCTTTCTTGTAACCTTACTTGGCAGAGGAACAGGTGAAGGATTTCTCTTGGATCTCTTTTATAATGCCACTAATCCCTCAGGCTCCATCTGCAGGACCTAATTACAGATCCCACCTCCTAATACTATCATATTGGGGGTTAGAATCGCAACATATGAATTTTGAGAGTATACAAACATTCAGATCATAACTTGGGTAAATTATTGAATCTCCCAAATCTTTATTTTCTTCATCTGTGATAAAGGAAGTATAATGGTTCCTGGCTCATGGTATGTGTAACTCAGCATAGTGCTTCTTGCAGAACAGACACTGTGTCTTTCCTTTTCTTGTATCCCAAGTGCCCAGCACATTTCTACATAAGGCCTTGGTGAATAAATGAATGCTAAAGGAACGAATGGGATGCCCAAAGCAGAATCACAGTGTGACTGATTTCATGATGCATTACCATTCCTGTGTGACTAGAACCCTTGGATGACTTACTTTAACATCATTTCCTTCTTGACTACTTTCCCCTTAGAAAACTCTCTGACTTCTATGTATTATTTTACAATTTCTCTTTCACAGGTGACTTATAACATTTTCTTTTCTTTTCGTTTTTGTCTTAAGAAACTCTCTCATTCTCAAGACTAATAGAAAAAAAAATAAAGATCTCAGAGATTTATAGCATATTTTGTTAGTATTTCTTGTTACTTAAAATATACATTTGGCTAGAAAACAGGAGAATATTTGCTTTTCAGGATTTTATGCACAAAATTATTTTAGGTCTACTCTGTGACATATCCTTGGACTTTTTCCTGCCTAACTTGAGTTGGGTCTCTTTTAAATTTTAATATAGCTTCATGATGTAGCTTTATGACACCTAAATGCAAGATAGGCCACTACTCTATTGGTTCAAAACATAATGATTACTTTCAGGAAGTAGAAACTAACTAGTTGCCTCTTTTGTATTTGACCTAGAAGATTACTATAACATGTTACCCAATATATGGGAATAATTTGATACCAACTTTCCCTCAAATTATTAATATTGTGATTATAAAGATAACACACTAGAGCTTTTCTATTTCTTGGAGAGAAGCCTCTTCACTTCTGCTTTTCAGACATGACCAAACTAGGCTCCGATACCTTGTTGGCAACTTTAGAATCATAGGAAGAAAGATCTGGAAGAGATCATGGAGGTCACCCATCCTAACCCTTTATTTTGCAGAGGCACTGCATGGCTTCATCAGGATTACGGAGCTAGTTTGTGGTAGGGTGGTGCCTAGAAACTAGATCTCCTAAAACATAGTTCAATGATATTTCTAATTTACCCATTGCCTTTTCTCCTGCACTCAAGATGCAGAGGTTTTATTGATGTATATTCTGATATGTTCTTAATTTAAATAATTAAGAATATCGATGGCAGAAGATCAATGATTTCATTGAGGAAATTTCACAGGCAGTGGGGGATCAAATGAAATGTGTTTGGGATCACGTTTTGCATGAGGACCAGAATTTTATGACCTACTTATTAACTAGTTATGGAGACTCTTCTAGTGCACATGGTGAACACTAAGCAGATGTTTTGTGAATTGATAAATTATATGGTACAGAGAAAATGTTTATTAAGGTGCGTAGGAGTAAGAGAAGGCCTCATGGAGGTGGTGGGACTAACTCTAGGCCCTGAAGAATGAGCAGAGTTGAATATGCAGTTGGAGAAGCAGAACTTCCACACTGGGGCAAGCAGTATGTGTGAAACATTGGAAGGGGTGATGGAGCAGTGTGGGTATGTGTCTTACATATTCATGGGGTATTGGTGAGAAAGCCAGTCTGACTAAAATAATAAGGTCACGTTGGTAGAGTGGAGTCAGATTATGAAGGACTTTGAAAGTGAGGTGGAAGAGGTCAGACTTGTAGACCACAGGGAGCTCACCTTGCATTTTGAGCTAAATTGTGACTCTCTAGAAACCTATTGGAGACTGACACTTGGGCAGTTGGGTTTGGAGAGTCTGGATGAGGCATTTCAATATCTAGGCAAGAGATGATAAGATGGCAGAGATAAGAAAAGATGGAAAAGCAGGAGAAAATATAAAGATATTTCAAAGGAATAAGCACTGGGATAACTGTTTAGATTTGATAGATCAAGAGAAGAAATTGTTCAAAGTTGGATCCAAGGATTTTAACCTGGCCGACCGAGTTCCAAGAAGTTTGTCTGTGTCTGTGAACTTCATTTCCTGCCAAGATTAGAGTTTGAGCTGATTGCTCTAGGTTGGTAGTATTTCTCTCCCTGCATCTCTTTTCTTCTTGTTTCAAGCTACAGAGCTGTTTTATTTAAGGTGTGTCTTAGTTCCCTTAAGGAAAAACAATATTTGTAAAAAAGTTGCTTGGTTCATTGCACCTGCCTTCTGATTATTGTTGACCTTGCCACTTAGTTATACCATTGTTAAATATATAAAGATCCCTGGAGCCCATTAGTCTCTGCACATGAGAACGTATTTAATCTATGAGAGAAAAACAAAATTGCTTACCTGGAATGTTTGTTCTCTGACTAATAATATAGTCACATTGATACACCCTCTATGCCCAATGGGTTTCCAAAGGTTTTTGTATCAGTGGAGCATTAGAAATGGTTTGATTCACATATATAGCTAAGGAAGACATTTGAGGGACTGTGGTAACCCACTAGAAGACTGATGAAATTTGAAAAGATTCTAGTGCATGGAAGCCTAGAGATTTTTTACACAGAGTGAAATTTTTTTCTGGTCCTAGGGGCATCCCATTTTATCACTACCATATCTCCTCCATACTGAGAGAGACTGAAAAGAAGATCTGCTGGAAGAGGATTATGCTGCAAGATTCTCCTAATGCCAGCAAACATTTATGTAGGAAAAATATATCATCATCATCATCATTATTTAATCCTCACAGTAATCTTGTGAGGTAGATATAATTATCATTCTTGTTTTACCGATAATGATACCAAGAAAGGCTAAGAGAGAAAAAATGAATTGGGTGTTAAACTGGCCATCTGACTTTAATACTGAATCAGAATTTTTCTCACTCTACTCTGCAGATCTTGGGCAAGAAGTCAGGCTCAGAGAAGCTGCCAACTTTTTTACATGTTTTATTTTTCAGTTATGGACAATGGTTCTTTATGGATTGGTTGGAGTTGTCTATTACAATAAGCAGCTCAGAGGACTGCATATTTCCATTGGCTGTTAGCTACTGTGAACTAATTATGCTACAAAAGGCATCCTTATGGCTGTTGAAATTTTTCAGCAAATCTAAATCCTTGTTGACCTCTTACAGGGTCTCGTTTGATTTGGAGGGGGTGCTTGGGAAAGGGTATTTCATTTCTCTCACTATATTTAGCTGCCTGTAAGGGTAACTTCTACCTGTTCTTTGGGACTGGGGCTCAAAGCCAAGGTGGTTGCACAAGGGAAAGGTGAAGTGTTTTTGAAGAGTTTGGGTTTACGCTGTACCTTGTGTAAGCCATTTTCACAAGGGTAGCATTCTGAGAAAAACAGCTGAAAGAAATGCTGGTTTGTAAACACACTTGTTGGTTTGCTGTGATTTTAATCATTCCCCTACTCTGCCCCCACTAAGCTTTTTTGATCAGCTGCCTTTTAGCCTCTTGTCACTCTAAAATAGAGTTCTGTGAAAGGTGGCATGTTCTCTGCTTGAACCTGTGGCAAATTATCAACATTTCCTTTTTTAAATTCCAAAAATATATGCTAGGCACGAAGGAAAAATTGGCTGGCACTTCTTCTGTATGTGATATAATCATTGCATTCTTTGACTCCAGAGACCTTGAAAGGCCAACTTGTTATTTCTACCTTGCTCCTATCTTCTTGACATAAATCCACTAAAAATATCCTCAGAAAAGCCATCGCATTTTATTAAATCCGTTAAGAGAGTTCAACTTCTTTTTATTATTAAGTCTAGTGTTTAGCAATTTAGACTGTGTTTAAATAACAGAACAGAGCAGATGATGACAAGGTTGACTATGTCCTTAGCCATCTTTCTGTTTGTTTTGGCCCAATACACAGCCAATTGAATTGATTATGTAAACATCATCTTATTCATATGGAAGAAGACACCAGACTGGATTATATGACAATTAGGTCACAATGATAGACTAACCTTATTATCAGTAAATTTATCCTTTGCCTAATCTCAATCCCCAAGGTTGTAATTCAAGTAACCTGCCTCTGAAGCTGCCCTAAAGAGAGGTGGAAATAGCTTCTTGCCATTTACTATGTAAGAAAGAAGTTGCATATACACTGGAAGATAAGACCAAGAAACTATGGATCCTTAGGCTGAATCATCAGAGATCTCTTTGCTATACAAGTCATCCTAGAGACCTAAAGTTGCTCATTAGATGAAATTATAAACAATGTAGGACAAAGCCAACAGTTTTAAGCATTTGGTAAAAATTATTTGGTAAAAATTATCTATTACTCTTATTTAGTCCCAAAGCTTACGATGAGCCCTCCACCCAGAGGAGGACAAAGGAAAGTGATTGAACAAGACCAAGGTGATGGGAGCAGAACCAAGCCATGGGTGTGATCATTCCCATTGAACAACTATCATAACTTTAGGAAAGAGGCCTTCTCAGTCATTATTTAAACCAACCTCTGTGCAATAGTGCAGGGTTGCTTTTATTTCATTTAACCACTTAGTAATCTGTTTCCTACTTAATTCCCAGTTGACCTTGTCATTCTCAAATCCTCTTGTTTGAAGGCCCTGGCTTAAGACCCTACTTCATTACCATCTGCAGCAGAAGTGTCTGAATCAAGATGGCCTTCACCAATCTGAGTGAGTGTTCCTGGTTGGGTTCAGCATATCCCTAAAGTAAGAGCCCAACATTGGTATTCTTGGCAGGGCAATGGCATTGACCTCTATCAGAGCTTGCAAAAAGATCCAGCTCTTGAGGAATATTCCCACAAATGGACTCTTATTGGCAGTATTTTGCATGTATTCATGCCGATACATCACACACATCACCAAAATTATCTAGGACACTTAAAAAAAAATCAATTTCCTGTGCCCTACCACCTGATCTTCTGACCCTGTAGGTTTGAGATAGGACCTAGGAAAAATTTTTTAAATAAGTTTTGTAGATAATTCTAAGTAATTAAGCTTTTCCAAAGAAATGAATTATCCTGAATGAATAAGGAAGTTCTTTGAACTTTAACAGTTTGCTCACCTATCTAAAAATGTAACATTTTATAGGGCTTTGTATTTAAAATTCTATTATTAGCCCTTATTGAATTGCCTGTACCTGCTACAAAATTCATGGGTGACACTCAGGTCTTAATTGGGATTTCGAGGTAGGACAGATTCTTCTTGAGTCACCTTCAATTTCTGAGATGTGTCTGGTGGGCTGTTTGAGGGGTAGCAGTTTCTGGTCAACCTATTCCCTCCAGGCCCCACCGCTTCTCTCCCCCCACCCCCACACACCACCACCCCTGCCCCTTGTTGCAGGATCAGCTTCTTCTTTGCTGCTTTTTTCCAGGACTGAAATTTGCTGCTTTTTTCCAGGACTGAAATTAGATTGATGCCCTTAGTCTTTATTCTCCTGGGCCTGGCATGAGTCCTGCCACGCACACAGGTTGTATCTGGTGTGCCAGATGTGAATGCTGTGTGACCTCTCTGTTGGAGTCTCTCCTTCTCCTAACATGCTGGCTTCTGCCTTTGTTTACCATCCTAACTTTCCAGTTAGTCTTAGCCCACTCCCCACCCTCCTTGCCTTATTGTCTGTCTCTTGCCTCTTCTCTCCTATGAGCTGATCTCTGGACTCCGTACTGACTGATCACACAGCTCATAGAGTGGAGTGTCCTGTGGGGCCAACAGTGGATTTATAGACAAACTTTTTGAGTTGGAAGTTGGCTCTACCACCTGGTACTTGGGCAAATGACCTCACCATTTCTGGTTTTGTCATCTTATTTTCTATATCTATCTTACCTTAGTTTCGTTCTTTCTTTCTTTTTTTTTTTTTCAATTGTTTACTGGTTACCTTAGTTTCTTCATCTGTAAAACAGAGAAATAACAGTATCTATCTCATTGAATTGTGAGAATTAAATGATACACATATAAAATACTTAGAAAGGGCTTAATAAGCGTAAGCTGCTCTCATAATGATTATTACTGGCTTATGCAGAGCCACGAAACCATTGCCTGCTTGATTACAGATTTATCTGCTATATGAAAATGAGTTCATCACATCCTTTGGATGTTGTTCATTGTGCTGCCCAACACATAAGTTCCCAGCTGCTTATCCTTTCCCATCTTCACCCCTGATACCCTTGCAATGTTGGCTGTGTTTCTGGAGACCCTCAAACCTCTTGCCCAAGCAGGCTCATTTACAACAATTCATTCTCTTCAGTTTTATTTGTTTCTTTCTGACTGAATTGAACAAGTTCCTTCAACTTTATTGGCTTTAATTCCCAATCACTCAATTATCTTTCTGCCTCCACTTTAAACCATTTCCAAATTCTTTTCCCATTAGTTACTTAAACCAAATGCAGTTTTATAAGGGTAAAAACTAGGCCGAAGGTAATGGAAAGATTATCTTGGGATTTCTACATGCTTTCCATGATGCTTCATTCAGAATCATGCTACCATAATGAACCTCAGAATGCAGCTGTTCTTGGCCGCTTACATGTTCTCACCAGCACCCAAGAAGTTTCTGTTTTGTTATATGCTTTTACAAAAATAAATAATATCCCCTTAAGAAATTGCCAATCTGTTATGAGAGTCCTAGTGATAGGCTGCTCTTTTTACAGTGGTAAAGATAAGGAAATAATGATGGGCCAAGAAGAAAAAGAGTATTGCTATTTATTCAGGAAATATTGAATTGGTGCCTTTTTTGTGCCAGACATTGGTCTAGATGCTTAGGATAATGTGCATGAATAAAACAGACAAAGATCATTGTCATGGAACTTTTCCATCAAAGATGAACACAAAATCAATAGTTGTTTTTCAATCAAAAATATTTTTGTTAAGATTTGGAGGACAGAAATATTTTATGAGGTGTTAAAATTTAAACAGATCATCAAGAATTAGGAATTATGACATTATATAACACGGTTGGCAAAATATAGATATTATCAATGATATTTGACTTAGTAAACAATAAATGTAATAAATCATAAATGTAATCAGCATTTATATTGATACTTTTTACATTTTCAAAAGCTAAACTGAATAATGAAAGGCATACAATTTTATCCTGGTGATGTAAAATCTTTTAGAAAATGTTGATGAGGTTATGAGGGCTCTAAGGTCAATTGTGTGCACTAATATTTACAAATACTGTTTGACAGTGATCAGTCAGCTTTTAAGAGGGATTAACAATATTTTGGAATCAAAAAATCAGATCTTTATTGGGTACGATTTTCTGAGTAGTAGCATGGTGTTATTCTTGTCTGGGAAGAGATGAGAGTGATGGTGGCAGGAATGGTGGGAGGACAGAGTGATGGTGGCTTAACAATCATGCTCTCTGCATGTCTGTGTGTAAGATTGTCTGGTGGGTGCAGAGGTTCTTTCAGTGTGTCTTGAGGGAGAAAAATTGACAGAGGACACAGAAAAAGGAGGGAAGTTTTCCCCCGAACCTTTAAAAATACAAATCACTCTGGGAAGAGTCATATCTTAATTCTTTATAACGCAATATCTCAATGTCATGAGAAAAACCGCATAAAACTTGTTTTAAAATGGTCCTGATATTTTAGTGTATTTAAATTCATATGTTAAAGTGTTAAAAAAGAAAAAAATAATAAAGCACAGCCCTTAAAAGAAATAGAGTGAGAATAAAGAAATTCCAGAGTGAAGAGTTTCAACAACTGTTATTGAAAATCCGGACTGTATCCACATTTGCCAAAGCCTTGAATACAAAAGTTGGCTAAGACACATCTCTAGTTCTCAAAGAGTTCACAATATAGTAGTGAGGGTGACACACACAATACCAAATAAATACTGTTCAATGTTGTAGATGATCTATCAGGCTAGATTTCTTCCAGTTCTGGAAAGTTTTATTATCAGGTTTTCTCTCTTTCCCTTTTTACCTTTGCGAGTTTTTTTTTTTTTTTTTGAGATCATATGGTTTAATTGTATGTGTGAATTTTGTGCAATACTTTTGAGAAGTAGAAAATGTCCTTTAACAATCAATCAATAAAGATAATCCTGATAAAGTGAAATATGACACGAATCATAGAGTAATCTTAAACCATTATATATAATACACCCCTCGAACAAGTAGGCTTATTTAGAAAACATCTGAGTGAATTAGCTGGAGGGCTTGTTGAAGGTCATGGTTTTTTTGTTTTTGTTTTTTGATTCAAAGAGTTTTTTATTGGGTAATATCCTTGTATTCATATGTCAGTTTCCTATTCTTTTTACTAGCTGAGGCACAGAGAATCTGGCCAGGATTGGGAAAAGGGGGTAACTATGAAGGAGGATTCTCCAAGTGGAAAGGCTTGTGAAATTCTGGTTCTGGGGCATTATGACAGGGGGAAAATGGGGCCTGCCCAGGTAATTAAGAAGGAGATGGTTAAAATCTTAGATACTGTGTGTAATCCTGTTTATGATCCCAGTCAGCAGGTAAGCTTTCACTTAGTAGCTCCAAAGTACAGATAGATGACTACATATGGTATAAATGTTTCTAATTCTAAAAATCACGTGAGGGAGAAATTTTGTTTGGACCTGGGAAGCAACACTGCATTACATTAAATAAGTAGTGACAGGAGTCAAAGTCATGTGATTGAAGGCACAATTTATTTGTATGGATTTGCATTTCTTTAAGTCTTATTTTGTGTAGTTTTACAACTATATTTTATGTTTTTACAATTAGCAATGTTAATGAGTAGTTTTCTATTTATATTGTTAGTTTGGCAAAAAGCTTCTTTTATACAAAAGGAAACTGACTCAATTCTATGCTACATACTCTGAGAGACTGTTTGGCAAAAACCAGCTAGAATATATGATGTAATCCAGGAATCCATTGTATCCCCAGTGTCAACAACACAAATTGCAGCATAGTGATCCTACCCAGGAAGAATTAACCAGTCTTGCAAATCCAAACCTACCGAGTGACAGTAGACATCAAATCATGCCAGGGATTGGTTGGCAAACACTTTTAATTAAGAATGGAACATACTATATTGTCATTGTTTACTCTTATATCCTCCACTGGATGAAAATTTTGTGAGTGGAGACTACTTTAGACTTACTTAAAATTATATCTCTAGGGCCTACTAGTACCTATTTGAGAAAATTTATTAAGTAAATGGGAAACTGGAGTGATGGGTGAGGATGGAAGCAAATAACAGGGAAGTAGAAAGAACTCAAAATTAAACTGTATTTATTTCCCAAATTTGCTAAGAATCTTTTTAGCTTTTCCCATGAGCCATAGATGGTTGAACCCACCCAAAAGGGCTTCTTAAGTACCAAAGAGAGCCTTAATTTTAGTTTTCAAAGTACAGATTTGTCTATACATAGATAATATTTTTCTTAACAACAATGTTAGTAATTTGATTGGTAGTTTCTAAGACTTTGGGGCAAAGATGTGGGATTTCAGACCAAAATGTATTTTTCATCACCTAAAATTCACCAAAGCACTCAGGCCTGTTCATTTTGTAGGGTGTGGGTAAGGTAGCCTTTATTAAGTGGGAATAACAAACAGAAGGGTTTTAACCACAGAGATAAAGTAACTGAATTGCAAAGTCAAAAATGAGTTCAAGTTAATGGACACATATTAGGAAAGGCTTAGGAGAGCCCATTAGAACAGCTACTGCAAAAATATTAAGTGGGGTCTTGCAAAGGATCTTCTCCATGAGGATTAAGGATTAATACTTCTAAAATATCATAGCACATAGAAAAATAGCATTAGGAACTGAAAAGGCTATTTTCTAAAGCAGCCATTCTAATTGAGAGTGCAAAAAATACCTTTCAACTGGAGTGACTTTTGCCATCGTCTGGTGCCAGGAAGCTGCAGCATTGGCAGGCAGCTTCCCACAGCTGCAGGAGTGCCAGCAAGGAGAGGCTCCCAGAGCGTGTCTGCACAGGAGACCAGAAAGCTGAGGTTCCTTAAGATCTAAATAAGGAGTTTCATTCTGATTAAGATTCTTTCTTAGTCAGTCCTTGATGACTCCAGAAATAGTAGCCCTATTGGTTTCATTGTGGTATTTAAAAGAACGTGTTGAAGAAAATGTTACTGACTATATACATTATACCACAAGAGAAGGTCAATTTTTCACACCTTTGATCATTATCAGTCTCTCTATTTTATATATTACTAGTCTGACTTCCAAGGCCTTAGAATTTCAATGAACAACTCTAGACATCTAAGAAAAACTTTTGTAAAACTATTTTTCAATAATGAGAATGTGAAAATACAAATTTGACCCTCACTTCTCAGCAAAAGTACATTTTTAGATGGTAAACAGAAGGTTGTTTTAGAGTGCAGTAAACCTGGGAAAGGAGAAGTAGTCTGGAGATAAATTCAAGAGCATGAGGGATAGTAGGAAGGAAGGAATAATCTGGGTGGAATAATTTACAATCCTGTGACGCCAAGCATGGGCTGTGGACCAGTGACATCTGCAACACCTGGCAGCATCTGGGCTCTCCTCCCCACTCCCCCAGATGACTGAATTAGAATCCTGTTGTTAAAAAGATTCCAGGTAATTTGTCTGCATACTGAAGTTTGAGAGCTGAGCTCTAGGAGTCCTGAGGGTAGGGTTCTGAATAAATCTGCAATTGCTAAGGCTCTCAAATTTTTGTGTGTGTGGGAAATACTTGGGCAAGTTGTTAAAAAGGCAAGTTCAGGGCCCAGATCAAAGAGGTTCTGATTCCATAGACTTGTGTGGTACCTGGACAATCTGTATTCCTAAACAATTTCCCCGGGGTTCTGGCACAGGTGTATCTGGTGAAGGAAGAATACATATTTAACAAAATAAAATCTATTGAAGCAACCGTAAAAAGCTTCCTGTCTGGGAACAGTGTAATGGAGTTCTCTGTCTGAGATACAAAAACTGATTGCAGGATTGCCCAGAGCTCATCTTCCTAGATTTATCTGTGTTCTAGTTGCGTTAAGCTCTTTGTTCTTTCTCAATACTTATTATGTGCTTCAACACTTCAGTCTATGCTATGCTGTTTTCCCTGCACAGGTTTTAAAGTCTGAAAGGTTGTATATGGATTCTAACTTAAGGCATGTACTAGTTTGGTGACCTTGGACAAGTGATTGACAATCTTTGATTCTCAGTTTTCTCATGTAAAATGGGTACTCTAGAACATGTATTATGGGGCTATTATAACAATTTCAAGAGAAATGGTCTGTGTAAAATATATAGCACAGTGCATATCATTTAGCAGACATTCGGTATAGGATCACAACCATTGTTTGTACTTGTTTTTTGTTGGTCTGGAGAACTCCCTCCTTTCTTCCAAGACTCAGTTGCTCTTTAAGCATCCCTCAGTGAGCTCCCCTTACTGCCACCATGAATTGCTCATGTATCTGCACTCTTATTGTGTGTAAACATTTCTCTTTGTGTCTTTTTTGACGCGTGTTATTCGTTTTTTCTCTGTCTCTCCACTGAACTGTGAGCTCATTGAAACAAATGAATAAGCAACAACAACAACAAACCCTGTCTCATTCCTCTTTATAGTTTTAGCGCCTTGCACATAATAATAGTTAAGGCAAGGTGCTCGTTCATGTGCTATGCACAGTTCTAAGAACTCTTAATAACTTGTTTAATCCTCAGAACAACCAGTGAGGTAGGTATTACTATTATCTCCATTTTATAGATGGGAAAATGAAACACAGTGAAGTTAGGTCACTTGTCCAAGGTCACACTGCTTAGTGGTAGACATGTAATTTGAATTCAGGCAGTCTGGTTCCAGAATTCAAAACTTAGCAAACCCTCAATGAACGCTTATTGAATTGTATTACATTGTGAATGTATTGACTTCAGGTGAGGTCTTTCCTCTTCAGAAAATGGTGTTCTGGCAATGACAAAGGAACAAGTCAAACTATTGTTCAGTTTTCTGATTTATCTTATTAAGTTAAAACAATATCAAACAGATCACAGATACAAAATGTTGAGTGGTTCCTTCTGAAAGGAAACCTCAAGTGTGTTATAAATTGTGATAAGTATTCAGAGTATTTCAAAGAGCACGGTTTTGTAGAATAGCAGGAGTAAATGAAGAGTTCCTGACACTGAGATTTCTTTTCTTAGCTTTATCGAGGTATAATTTACATATATAAACTTGCTCTTCAGCAGAGGGAAGCAGTTAGCATTAATATATTGGCTAAGTGGAAAACCAGAGGAGAGAAGGAGCAATTAGAGAGATCATTTTACAAACTATATAAATGTCTAACCAATGTACTGTATACTTGAAACTAATAAAAAAATATTTTTTTAAGGAGGAAAATAAACTTGCTCATTTAAGTGTACAGTTTGATGAATTTCGGTAATTATGTATGGCTGTGCCACTTGCACCACAATCAAGATATAAAAATATTCTATCCTAGAAAGTATTCTTGTGCCCTTTGCAGTTGATCCTCTCATTTGACTCCTGACCTCAGGCAACCATTGATCTGCTTTCTTTCACTACAGTTTTGCCTTTTCCAGAATGTCATACATATAAATGGAATCATACAAAATGGTCGTCTTTTGTGTCGGGATTTTTTGCTGAGCCTAATGCTTTTGAGATTTATCGGTGGTGTTGTTTTTATCAGTAGCTTTTTTTCTTATTAATAAGTATTTTTTTCATATTTTAAATATACCATGATTTGTTTTTTTATTCACTAAATGATGGCCATTTGAGTTGTTTCTGATTTTTTATTATGAAGAATACTGCTTTGAAGATTTATGCATAAGTCTTTGTGTGGGAATATGCTTTAATTTCTTGGGTAAATGCTTAGGAGAGGGTATGCTGGGTCATATGGTAAATCTATGTTTAATTTTATAAGGTACTGCCACACTGTTTTACAAAGTAGCTGTACTCTTTTGCATTCTGCCAGCAATGTATTACGATGCTGGTTGCTTCTGTCCTTGATAACAGTCAATATTGTCAATTTTATTAACTTTAACTATTCTAGTGGATGTTTATGGTAGCTCGTTATGGTTTTAATTTGCATTTGCTTAATGATTAATGATGTCGAATGTCTTTCTTGGATCTGTTTATTTGCCATTTGCCAATCTTCTGTGTTTGTTCAAATCTTTTGTTCATTTAAAAAACTGAGTTATCTTCTTATGGATACACACACACATATTAGTTTTTACCCCAAATACTCTGAAAATAGCCTTTTGTCACATACAAGGTTTGCAAGTATTTTCTCACAGTTTCGTATTTTTGTTTTCTTAGTTGTGTATTTTGAAGAGCAAACATTTAAAATTTGGATTAAATTTATTTTGTCCATTGTTTTCTTTTTTGTCCTTTTCGTGTCTTGCTTAAGAAATATTTGCCTCAGTGTCAAAAGACTTTTTTCTAGAAAGTTAATAGTTTTTACATTTAGGTCTATCATCATTTCAAGTTAATTTTGAATCTGACATAGAGATATAAATTCCGCTTTCACTAGAGGCTTCTCTTCTTGCTGGTGTGCCAGATAGCTCATCATGTAACCCTGTCAGGTTAAACATGGCCATGTAGAAGCTAGAGTATGAGAGAGTAGGGGTGTGAGACTCAGGGAAACGTTTTAAAGCTGGTAGCTTTTCAATTCTCAAGTCCCACAATAAAGGATATTGTTTAAACTAAGCTTATGATCTTTTTTGTGGGTTGTGTAGAAAATATGAGAGGGAATTCTGGAGTTCAAGTGATTCTTTGAAGTCATTAAACTTTGGGCAGATAGATATGCTTAAATCAAAGTTAACTGGATAGAAAAGATGTGACTGTAATGTCTACTATCACTCTAGATTTTGTTGAATCTTCTAAATATTAGGCCAAGTGATACTGTTTTGCTTGGTTTTTACTTTTCTACTCATTTCCAGGAAGCACGAAGTTCTTATTTGAAAAGAACAAACACTTTTTCTTTATTACTGAAAACCTGATTGATGTAGGGAAAGACCAATCTCGGGAAAAATTTCACCCTGATGTCTTTTTTCCTAGCCTGCCTTTTGCCCATAACCACTCCCACATGCCCTGTTCCTAAGATAGTCTGAAATTTCAAAATGCCAACAAAAAATTCTCTGTATTTAGACTGTTTTGGATTGTTAATTTTGGTGGCAATGGATGAGTGTTCAGCACCTTGGAACTTTTGCAAAAGAAACTTAATAAGGATACGTTTGCTGTAGTTGGAAAAGTATTTGATGAACAGCTGACCTTTCAAATGTTTACATGAGTTGAATCTCTGACTGCTAACGTTAAGAAGGTCCAAGTTCTAATTCAGACTCAGACACTGAATCCCTTTGTAGGGAAAGCTTTTAAATATCTTCAGTTTTCTTTTTCTTTTTTTTAAAGGTTGACTTCACCCACCAATTAATTGGTTAATATTTGTTCATACTTTGAGAGGATGAAAAACACTTTCTCAGGGCAGTGCCCTATTGTTCTCTCTCATAATTGTGGTTTGTCCTTCACCTAAAGTAAGTGGGCAAGTCATGTGCCAAGTTTGCATTGTAGAAAGGAAATGATTCTACAGATCCTTAACCATGGGATAGAAAAATGTGTTTCTTTCATGTGGAGCTGAGTTTCTTTCACGTGGAACTTGTGAATAAAGCTTCTACTGTCCTGAGGAAAAAATGCAAAAGGAAGCCTAGTTGTCTGGATTAGGTCACTTATAAATACCTTTAAAAATATTTACATAAATCTCCACTGACTAACCAATTCTCTGAGCACATTCCATAAAAATTTCTTCTCAAGTAATTTCTTTTGCAAATTCATACATATAGTTATTGTCCACTGTGTCTTGCATAGGGCCTGGTGTTTGCAGTGCTCGGTTGACTTAAAAAAGCCAATCCATTCATCTAAAAGAACTGGGGAGATGGGCCGAGGAAGAAGGTTGGGGTTGAGAAATTTGGAAGGGCCTCCTTTCTGTTGTGGCTTTTTCCTCCCTGAGGTCCTGTTTCAGCATATTTTTTTTTCTTAGATTCAGTTGCTTCATTGCTTGAGTTCTTTTAGATCTCTCAGCAACTGCCCAGTCACCATAGCTGTCTCATCCTAAGCAGTTCCACAATTCTCCCATTAGTGGTTTTGGACATTATTTCACAGGAAACAGCAAGCCAGGGCACTTCCCTTTCTTCACTTGAAAATGTCACTTGAAATTGTTCTAAAAGCATTGATCATTTTGTTTGCAATTGGAGTATGAAGGGCCTTCTCAGGGAATCACATGTTTTTGTCATAGATGTCATCTCATTCTCATAAAGGAAGGAAAGGGTTGTGATGTTATTGGAAACAGGAAAAAGAAATCAAGGAATCTGGCCATCTCTGTTGAAGTCTGTTCACACCCTGAGTGTGTCTGGAACGGAGAACAGAGGTTACCTTTGGGTGTTTTATTTGACCTATTTAGTGTTTGAAAATTAAAAAAACAACGAACAACAAAACAACTACACACAAAAAAACTCATCACTACCACCAACAAAAGTTGGCAGCAATAATATTTTAAAAAATATAATAAATAAAATAATTAAAAGCACAAAACCCCAAAGCAACACGTTTCTGACATTTAAAGTATAGAGGTTTCACATAAAAATCTGAGATCTCAGCTTCTTTTGAAAAATTGGAAGGTTGGCATCTCTGGGTCTGCATTCTGATGTGGCAAAATTGACTAATCGGAGCAACAGCTGCCCCTTTGGAAGCTCTGAAGGCTCATATCACCTGCTTGTCCCATGGAGACATGTTCTGTAGGGTTTACATACTCAGGATAAAGGTCCAAATATATCATCTTAAATCATTCTTTTCACTCTCTCTAGCTAGTTCCCATGTCTGGAACGGGAAAGAGACATGGGAAAGCCTGATAAAAGAATGAGTGACTCTTTATATGTTTCCCATGTCTCTTTCCTGTTCGAAGGCAGAAGCAATATTTGAAACTCACACATTCCAGAGATATTACAAGTAGTTCCTGACCTTATTCCTATCCTGTTCCCAAATCTGGTTGTTTCCTGTCAATTTCATGAGCCTCACCAATATTCTGCTTACTTTTCTCTTCCTTCCTATTTTCCTTCCTTCCTATTTTCCTTCCTTCCTTCCTTCCTTCCTTTCTTCCTTCCTTCCTTCCTTCCTTCCTTCCTTCCTTCCTTCCTCCTTCTTTCCTTCCTTCCTTCCTTCCTTCCTTCCTTCCTTCTTCCTTTCTTCCTTTCTTCTTTCTTTCCTTTTTTCTGTCTTTTCTTTTTGTAGAGTGGTTTTCCCTTGCATATAATCAGAGAGCTCTAGCTGATATATCTGAGTTCTGACTTTGTCTCACCACCCCCCTGCCACTGTCCTGTTCTGTTCCCCACCATCTCTTGCCTGCACTATTATAGTAGCCCTCTCACCAAATCAGAGCATATAAATAAATATATATATGCTAAAACATTTGGAAGTCAAAACCTTCCAATGGCTCACCAGTTCACTCTGAGTTAAGGCCAAAATCTGTATAATGCCTGGGCAGGCCCACCATGATCTAACCCCCTATTGCCTTTGTGACCTCAGTCCTGCTACTTTCTCCCTCTTTGCCACACTGGTCTCCTTGCTAATTCTCTACTGTCAGGCATACTCCAGCCCCGAGTATTTTTACTTACTCTTTCTTCTGCCTGATTACTTTTTTTCCAGGTAGCCCCTTTGCTCATCTCACACATTTGGATTTTTGTTCAAATATTACCTACCTTCTTTGACCACCCTATTTAAAATATCAAGACCTTCCCACCATTGGTATTTCCTACTAATTTCCCAGCTTATTTTTGAAATTTTATCTTATAGAATTTCCTGATAATCTAAAATACCATGTGATTTTCTTACTGATTTTTTAAAATTTACCTATCTATGCCCCTGGAATGTAAGCTTCAAAAAGGCATAATGTTCACTTCTGTATCCCCAATGTATAGAAGTGCTTGGTACATTCATTTGTTAAATAAAACTGCCCCTTAGGGGAACGGTTATGTTTTATTCAACCTGTATTCTTAATATTTAGCAAAGTGTGTGGCACAAAATAGGTACATATAAACATTTGTTTTCATTGTTGTCCTTGGCTACTGTAACTGTTAAAGAGGACAGAAGCATCAGAATCTAGGCCTTTCATAGTTTCATTTTTGTTGATAAGTGGTTTGTAATAACCATAGAACTAACTCCATCCAGTATTTGAGCTCATATTCATCTTGATGGAAAAAAAAAAAAAGTGATGACCTGATCAGGACAGAACTTGCTTAAAGAAGTGCTCAGATTAGTTTCAGCACGTTTATACAGTCAGCAGTTTGGAGATGAAGCTCTGAGGTTGAATCAAGCCAAGAAATACAATTGATCATCCTAGTCTGCAAATTTCATTTGCAAGTTCAATTGAAGTGTAAATGGAATGGGATCATGTTATTAGTTCTCTTAGAGGCACAGATTTCCAGGACAGGAAAATGTGTGTGTGCCTGCCTGGTCACTCAGACATAGGCCATCAACACAATGTTCCCTAAGACACTTCTTGGAGGGATAAAACACACATAAGAAGGAACTGTCACTAAGAAAGTTGTCTGATCCCTCCATCCTCTTCTCCACATGCCCCACTCCCTAACACATACCAATTAAACCAAATAGTTGTGCTATTGTGACAAAAGACAAATATAACTTTAATCTAAATTTAGCCCATTCTTTTAGTCTGAGTATTTCTTTTCTTCCTTTTGCAATTAAGCATTCTAATTTTCTTCTTCCACTCTGAAATTGTATCTTTTAGGTTGGCAGGATTTCAAATGGTATTAATCATAATTTCTAATTATTTCAGCTATTTCAGTGATTGAGAAGAATTTCTATGATTATAGGATACCGTTGAATAATGGGGTCCTTTCAAAACCTCATTGGTCAGTTTCAATTTTGTTAGAAGAAAAATCACAAAGGCTAAAATTCAAGTTTTGATAAACGACCCTTTTCAGCTTCAGCCAAACACTAGCTTGTGTTCTTCTCATCAGAACGAGAGGAAAGTTTTGCTGCAAACTTGGGAGAGTACTGCGTAAATTAAACTTAAGCTGTGATCAAATGAGAACTTTTCCTTCCTGAGTTTCAGCAATTTTGAAATGCTGAGATACTTTTATTTTTTCTTTATAACTCAACTCTGGAACCCAGAGTATATTCCTTGGACTCTGAATTCCCGAACCTCTAAAGCATTTTAAAACTGGCAATATTTGAGTTAGACAAATCCCAGGTAAGGTCAAGTCCCCTTTTCTGAGAATTGCTATTTAAATCAAAACCACTTGGGGCCCGAGGTGGTTCTGTTGCACCCCATGTATCTAAGGAAACAAATGAGTAGCCCCCTTAACGGAAGTAGAGAATTGACTCTCAGACTTCATATGCACATATCAGTTGAAGAAATAAGATAATTATCCCAAATCTTCAAGCAAGAGTTTACTGGGTTTTTTTGTTGTTGTTGAGGGTGGAAATATTGCTTGTTTTTTTGTTTTAGTCAAGCTTACATATTTATGGAAGTGGAATTTGTCATGTGGGTTTTAATGGATATTGAGATCACAGCCTAAACTTTCCACTTTTATTTCATTTTGTGTCTGCTTCAATAAATGCTTTTGTACATGTGAAGTCAAATAAAGTAGCTGTCCAGCTCAGACTGTTATCATTTTCATTATGTATAAAATAATGCGCATTTGTAATCAATGAAACAATTGTATCTTCCAAATGGCAGGAGTCATTCTTATTAGTTTTTCTGTTCCCAGAGACCAGCACAATGCCCAGCACATAGTAGGTGCTCTTACATGCTTAATGTGAATTGACTGAACTAATGGGATCATTCATTATTGTCATCTAGTTTTCTGACCTATAGAAATGGCATCAGTTATCTCTTTCATACGTTCTATTCTCATTATTATGTGATTTAGAAGTTCATAGGATAAACACATTAGGCTTCTAATAATAGTTCCTTGAATTTGAATAAGTTTATGAGAAATGCTCATATTCATTATTTTAGCATGTTCTCCCACATCTCTTTAAAGTCAGGGGGCAGGAATGCCTAGAGGTTAAGAGATTCTTTATTATTCTTTATTCTGACCTTTAAGCTAAGTCTTGATTTTTTACTATGTGGTGCCCATAATGAACACACTATTAACTTCAAATAAAAAATTTTCTTCCTAAATGCTTGTTCGTTGACAGTGTTAAATTAATGATGGGGGGATTCAGAAATCAAGTTTCAGACACCTTTACGTTGTTGGCATGGGTTTTAGGGTTTTATTTTAAGAAGCTATTTTCCAAATTGAAGTTTGACATGATGGGAAATCAATTCTGGGCTATTTGCTTGAGGATTTTTTACTTGATGGATTAGAAAAATGGTTGCTGGTTAATTCCAAGTTTGGTTTCTCACTGGTGATTTTGAAGGCTGGTATGTACCCACAGATTACAAAATAGTTTAATAGTTTTAATAGCAAAATCAACATAGTAGATATACCTTTAAATTATTAGACTAATGCATCTATTGTTCAACACCTTAGTGGGGAAACTGAGAGATGATTTTTGTGAATACTTGCACATTAAAAATCTTATTTCAGTTTTGCAAATGTATTAGAAAAAAACTCCTGTCTTTTAAAAATATTGTCTGCTTAAATTTTTTTGCTCTGTTTTGCCTCTTTCATGGTCTTTTTATTCTCTTCTCCTCAGAGTCCCAAATTGAGGTTCTATCCAATTGCCTCTTCTTTCCATAAACATTTTTTTCCCCAGTTGGTTCTGTAAATATATATTTGGTTGATTAGTTTTCAGAATTTTAGATCTGGAAAAATATTGTTTTCTTACCAAAATTTTATTCCATTATGATCATCAAGGTTATCCAACATTTGCTCAGACCAAACTTTCCCCATTTCCTAAATTTTTTTGTAAAGATGGAGCTAATTAATGCTGCTAGAAACTTTTAAGGCCGTTAAATTGCACCTTAGCCTTCTGTTTCTCTCTAAATGATGTAATTCCACATCTTTAAACCTTTAATTCTTCTTCTGTTTTAATGCTCTCTAATTCTAAATATCTTCAAACATATACCCAACCATATGGTTAACTAAGATTTAACTAATTCATTATAACTTTCAAGTTTTCTCATCTAAAATATAAACCCTTTAAGGGCAGAGACTTAATTTGTTCCATATTCCTTTTTATTTTCCTATCATATCGAAAGTACCTGGTACCTTCATAGGAGGGGTATATATATACATGGTTATTTGCTATATTTTGTAATAGTAACAGTAACACTTCCAATATGGATTTCATACAAATGTTAGACAAGTTTGGGAGAGTGTAATAAAACAATGCAAATTGTTTTTATAGAACTACAAGTTACAGAAGCTATTAATGCATAATACTGTATATTGAAGATAATGGTAAAGTTATCTCAATCTTATTTTATGTTTACCCTATCCTTTGATATTTGAATTGGACATCAATTGACTTTAATGACTGGTCTTACATAGTTATCTTTGTTATCCTCTTGATTAATTTTTTAAAAGACTATCCCAATTTTTAACACAAAATGTTACAGTGGATGCAAAGACAGGATGGTCTATGTGTTTACCAGCTGCTCATATCTTACCAAATACGGCACTGATTCTGTGCAGATTATTCTAAACCTGTGATTTAACTAGGAGGCTTTTGCAGCCTTTAGGAGCAAAGCAATAATTGGATGTATTCTCCAAAGTTGATGATAGGTTTTTGCTTAACATTTGACATGGTACCTAAAATGCCCTTAAATTTAAAAGAGTGAAATTTTGGGTTGCTAGCCCAGTGATTAAGAACTCTATAAATGTCATATTTCATGGTTAGATATGAATAATTGTAACTTATTTACAGTGACCTCAACGATTTTCTTCAGAGGTGGGGCACACATCTAAAGGTTAGCTCTGTAAAGTTCAAAGCTAACTTCGATGGTGGGACACTGGACCAGTTGTGTGAGTGAAGTTTGTATCTGATGTTAGCTTTGTGGGAGAGCTTTGGAGTTAGACTGCCTGCCTTTGAATCCTGGCTCTGCCATTTGCAAGCCATGTGTAAGTGCAAGCAAATGATTTGACTTTTTTGTGTCTGTTTCCTTAGGGGCAAAAAGGAATAATAATAGTACTTTCCTCATAACTGCTGTGAATTTGAAGTAAGATACTTAGCTTAAAGTGTAAAGTGGTTAGTTAGTACTCAATAAAGGTCAGATATTACTATTCTCTTTTTTTGAGATAGCTCTGCTTTTCCGTGTGTGTGTGTGTGTGTGTGTGTGTGTGTGTGTGTGTGTGTGGCATCTGCATAACTTTGGCCAGGAATTATCTGACCCTCGAGGACTATTTCAGAGTCTACTCTCTAGGACTTCTTTCTTCTCCTTCTCTCCTTTCCTCCTTTCCAGGCTGACAGTGGTGTGGAATGCAATCTTCCTAATTTGTTGCCTCTGTATTGCATTACTTTCTAAGAGACAACTTAGTTTATTATGGGGAGGTGATAAAGCTTAAATTCTAGAGCTTACAATTATGATCTCTGGTATGATTCTTGCCTCCCTTACAGAGATCTTCTCCATTCATTCAAACTATTTTAATTTGAAAGGTACTTGTATTCTCCTTCCTCCATGAATACTCTCTTCCAGAAGGATCAGTATAGAGAATGGTGGGCTTGTTTAATGAGGTGATATCCACCATAGATTTCTGCATCATTCAGAAATGGTCCCTTTGGGAGATTCTTTGCAAACTCATCACAAAGTCTATTATACTGTTAATTTCTCAAATTCTAAAAGTGCTTTTGGTTGCTGACTTTATAAAAAATGTGTCACTGCAATTTGGTGTGGTGTCTATATCGAGAAAGTCTGTGAAATTTATCTTCCGTAAAACTATTGTTGAAAATATTTTTCATTCCATCTATTGTCCTCTTTTGAAAGAGTCTCGGAGAGATTCCTGTCTTGTTTTAGTTTCAGTTAATTATTGATTTATTTTCCTAAATAACTATTCTATTGTAGCTTAGAAATCAAACTGAATGTAACTGATGGAACTCACCTTTTCTGACATTTTGCTTTTTAAAAATTAACATTTTTTTCCTTCTTTTTTGTGTTTACAATTTGGTGTAGTGACTTTGTATTTTAACTATCTTTATAAGCTAGCTACCTTAAAGATTTTCTGAAACCAAGGTAGTATTTAAAACCTGTTATGTTTATAAGTATTCAAACTATGGTATTCTAAACATCCTTTACTTCCTCACAATAATAAACATCCTTTACTTCCTCACAATTTGTTCATCTGTATGTGCCACACTTTGTAAATCATCTCTTTTAATCCTTACAAGAGCTCTGTGCAGAGGATGTCTTTTCCTTTTTATAGGTGAGAAAACTAAAATATAGGGAGGCAAGTTCATAAAATTAGTAAATTAGGAAGTTGGGTTTTTGAGCTCAGTTGGACCCAAAGCTTGAACCCTAGTTTCTACCATTTCTAATTACTTGAAAAGGTGAGTCAGCCCTTCATGTTTTGAAGGCTTATTGATTTATGTCTTTTGTATGTTGGGGAATAAATATATTGGCTATCTAAATCTTCATTGGTAATGGCATTTGACCAATTTAATGTTCTGGGCCTTTAAAACATGTTGAAATAATTTAGCATTATTAAAAAATATTAAATTACGTATTAAGGAAGGCATAATATACTTTTTTTAAAAAAAATTTCCAATCACTTCCAAGGTAATTTTACCTGAGCTGATTTAAAATTTGTAGAGTGGCCAGAGGAGATTATTAGATGCATTACTATGAATTACAATTTTTATAAAATTGTGAAATTCAATAATTGCTCTTGTAAAGACAGATACTTAGGGATCAACTTTAATTTTACTGTTGTTGGTTTTAAAGTAAACTGTAAATTCATCTGAAAATGAGCTGATATACTTGAGTGTTGCAACTTGCTGTGCTTGGAAACTGGAGTGATTTATCTCAGCCACACCTGGTTGTACCAATGTAGTGCAAAGAAGAAAAGGCATTCTGTTTTCTTTGCTCTTGACTGAGAAGTCCAAAGATCTGTTTTCTTTATTTTCAAGTATCTTTAATGGTCTTCCTACAGAATATTAAGTGAAAAGAAAAAGGTGGGTTTTTTCCTCCTTTTTGTTTCCAATTACTTTTATTATTTTTCTTTTTTCCTAACAGTTTGGAAAGTATGTTCCTTCTAGGCATTTAAAAGCTTTTTTGGCATCTGATACTGCCAGTTAACACTGACAATTGGTGCAAATTGCAATAATAAATCTTATTTTTACATCACTTGCTTAAAGTCGATTTGTGACAAAGCTTTGTTGGTAATGACAGATATATATTATGAATTAGTGCATGTTTAGTCCCTACAGTTGAATTATATGGAGGTAAAAATTACATGTTTGTTGAAGAAATATTAAGGTGCCTTTACAACTTAATTTTTTGTCATGTTTTTGTCAGCTTTGAAAAAGGTCCTGATGAGTTTCTATGTCCTTGAGTTGGCTAATTTCTGTTCTGGGAAAGAGACACGGAACAATTAGATTAAATGATTTTAAGCACTTTTAGAACTTTAAATTAACTTCTCTGACATAAACCTTTCTCATCTGGATAACTTCTGAGCCTTGTGTTTTTGTTGTTGTTGTTGTTGTTTGTGGCATGCCTTGTTCCTTTTGTGTGATTAGAACATCAATTTTAGGATATGTGAGCAGTTTATCTCAAATGTTTTGGGGCCCCCTGAGGAGTACAGAGAAACGATATTTTCTTAGCTTTTCGGGTCTCTTTCCTTGAATCGGAACATCTGTTATGGTTTCAGCTGCACTGTATTTGATTTTAGCCTAACTGGTGTTTCCTCAGCCCTGGCCTCTGCACAGTTCTGTTTTCCTTAGAATACTCTCCCTCAGTGAGTCTAACTTTTCTCTTTGAGTCCTTCGTTCTCTGGAAACTTTCTGGCTTCTGGTTTCGTTTTTATTGTTGTTCTAGGGTCTGTGCCTTTACCAAATTAGATCTTTCCCCCAATTTAACCTTGCTTTTAAAATTAGAAGGTGAAAGTGATACTCTCCTCCAAACTTTCTTAGTTTTCAGCTGAGGTTTGTGTGAGAGAAGAGGTAAGCCTTACTGAAAATGATTTGAGACTTGTTTTTTCAAGTCTCCCACGAGTGGTGCTTAGGTAGGACCTTTCTGGATACATAGGACATAAACCAATTCATTACATCCAATGGATGCCTTTGGGCATTAGGGCTTAATTCCCTTGCAGAACTCCAATTTAGAAGGATAGTAAGACTGGCTTTAAATGTACACTAAGCAAAGGAAGGTGTAGGATAACAACACTTCCTCAGAGCCTACATTGTACCATTGTAATGTGTGGGGAACTTTAAATGTATTATCTCATTTATTATAAGACTTGAAAAGCTGTGAAAATAGGGTCACTGATAGTGCTTCCATGAGATTTTTTCTTTTTTCTTTTTCTTTTTTTTTTTAAGGCTCACAGGAGACCCAGGCCAAGTTGAGTATGTCTGGGTCTTCTTGGCAGTTGGAATGATAAAACAAAGACCCTGAGACTCTTGTGCTGCCTGATGGTAGGAATTGTTTATCCTTAGCACCTAGAGTTACCAGCCTATAACAGGTGTATGATAAATATTTTTTTTGGTAAAAGTAAAATGTAATCTGGACCAGATATATTGTACATATTCATTCTTAATCTTCTTCAAGATAGTTTTCATGTTTTTATTTACAATTTTTGGAGACTTGAAATAGGTTATGAGTCTGTTTATGGTCTCACTGAGCCCTCAGATCTTCTTTAAAGTGAGTAAAGATTCAGAGAATGCTAGATGTGAGTGGATCGTTTTGCGAACTTGTAGTGAGAGATGCAACTATCAATGGAATTACGTGTTTTTCTCCAGAAGTCTCTTGTGAGAAGTTGGGATGTCCTGGTTCTCGGACTCTGGCTGATACAGCACCAGATGAGACAAAGCAGAAATTATAACAGCATGTTCCCCATTAGGAACTGTCATGAGTCACCACTTTTATCAGGAAGAAATTGTTCACAGTAATATGAAGACCTTGATGTAAGAGTGACCGTCACTAGCACAGAAATGCATAAAATAAAGAACTTGTACCTTTTCTAGTCCTATTTGAAAATAATTAGGTTTAGAATGACATCAGAGAAGTGTGAATTTAGTGATAAGGGACTCCAGTGAAATCACAAAATCATTTAGAAAATGTAATAAGGCTTTGACAAACATAAAAATTTATATAATTTCAAATACTACAAAGCTTTTTATAAAAAGTATCAATAGTATTGTCTTGATTACCTTTAGTTTTTTTTTTTTCCACCAAAGTGTAGTATTATAAGGCATCCCTTAAATGGATTGTGCTTTATTGAAATCAGTATGCCAACCTTGTGGCATTACATACAGTGCCATTAGGTTTGTTAAGAATAAATGTACCAAACAAGGAGATGAACACATATCTTAAAAATGAAAGAAAAAAAAGGAAATGACTGAAGAGTTGACAGTGATAAGAGGTGAGGACACAAAAGGCAGAATCAAGATAATGATAAGGTCTACACCCTTGGTAAAAAGCGAAGTCTTGGGGGATCTAGGCCACAGAGCTGAGAGTTCAAGGATATCTATCCAGATCTCAAGAATTTGTGAACCTCTGCTGATGTCTGGGTAACATTAGGCAGCATCTCAAGTTATTCCCCATTCCTGCCACTGTGTAGTAAGCACTCTATAAATTTTGCTGAGTGTAAGAATTCTTTATTTAGATGTCCTCTTGTGCCTTTGGGAACCACTGGTTTACCACCAATCTCTTCCTATGGCTCAGAAAAATCCATGGATTTTCCTATCTAATGTTTTGACTTTCATAAAGCTCTTTTTTGATCCTTACACCAAAGAAACCTCATGCAAATCAACTCATGCAAATAGGCCTCAGGTAGGATTGGGGAGCAATCCTTCTGGTAGTTATTCCAGGTGAGGATTTAAAGTATCACAAAAATTGGTAATAAAAACTATTAGCTAAAATTTGACTATAACCTTATATTCAGAAGTAAAATATGGGAAACTGGCTCAAACTCAGAACCATAAAAAGCAGAAGTAAGTTCCATTGAAAGCAAAACAAAAGACATTTCAGTCACAGTACATGATGTATCGAAGTGGGACACCTCACTTCTCTCACATTACACAAAATGCTTTCGAAAACTCCAGGGTCCGAGAGCTAAGACTCAAACCTAAGGTTTGTGACAGCACTTTTCCCATTATCCTGCCTCTTTCTCACATCCTTTTCTCTCAAAATCACCTCACTTCAGGAGACTTAAAATTTCTAGGAAAAAATATGCTTTTTAATGAGTGTTTTGAGGCACCTCTGACAAGAACCAAAAGTGTTTTTTGAATCAGAGCAGACACGTTTGCGAATTTCTTAATTTTTCTTTTGTCTGGCCACAGCTTATTTTTTTCTGTTTGCTCTTCTTTATGCTGCAGAAAATGCTTGTGTATAAGTGAGGCTTTTCAAACATTGTATGCTTCTTTTGTGAGCTCTTTCGAGGTTAAGATGTACCCCTAATGTGACAGGCATGGTTAAAAAAAGAAAGCATTATAATTTTGCTGCTGCTGGGGCCTAACTCTTACCTGTCAACTTCTTAATATTTCTAAAGCTCTAATCTGCAATATACTTATATTTTCATTTGGTATGCAAACTCCTCTATCCCATGCTTCTTGTTGCATATTATCTTTGGTCCATTTGTCTAGAACACTTAATACAAAGTCTAGTAAATGTGCTTCAAGCTTGCTCAGAACATTCACATTCTGGAGGTTCATTACGACTGGAACATCTTTTTTTTTTTTTTATTTGCAAGGTTGGTGCTAACCATGTTTGGCTTTAAAACTGTGGTTACTTCTGTTTATTCTTTTAGTCCACAAATACTCTACAAGTTCTTTTTGTGTTCACAGTCTTTTAAATTTAAGGTATTTCTCTATTGGAGAGTTTCATTACCCTCTTCAATTACTTTGCTTCTAATTGCCTTCCTTTTTCCTTCTCTCCTTCCCTCCCCTCTTCCTTCAGAGCACATTCATTGACACTGCTTTGTGCCAAGCAGTGTATGATTATAACTATAGGCAGATATTCGGTAATTAGCTTGAGTAGCTTTGGATGCCATTTCCATCTGCATTGCTGAATGAAGCTTTTACTGTGTTAGGCATAGAAGAAACCAAGCTGTTCTCAAATATTCTGCTAGCTTTTCTCTTTTCTGGCTTTTTCTTTCTAGGTTTACCCAGTTGGGTTTGTGTCTATTCATTATACTCTGCGACTCTTGCTGACTAGGCTTCTGTTTTCAGACTTTGCGATGGTTGTTGACATCACCTGAATTGAATTTATTGTTTTTGGTTCTCCTGTGTGTGATTTGGTACTTATGCATACTGGATTTCTTTTCATTTTAAAAAATGCTCTTTCTCTGAATTGTCACAGTCAATTTGAACCCTTTCCCCAACGTCTAGGAAGTTAACAATTACACTCACTCGGAGTCAAATACATAAAGACTTACTGGGTTCATTTTTCTCATGTAGGTCACCGATAAAAATAAACAACTTGGTGCTTTTTCCTTGATGCAGAAAGTAGGTTACTGTGGTTCCGTGGAGACTATCTTCTCATTTTCTTGTTACAGTGTTGCTTTTAGGCAGTGATCATGTGAGTCGTTGTTGTAGCTCTGGCATTTGTTTTTTCTAAATACCCAACAGCTAAATTTAACATATGACAGTCACGTATGAGGTTTTATTTTATTTATATATATGTATACAAGGAGTACCAAGATTAAATTTAAAGCTGCATCCCACTGTCTTGTCATAACTGATGCCGACAGCCAGGTGTATAGTCTTCCAAAGATATTTAAACATAGAGGTATGTACAGAGGGTTTTAAAAATACTTTTATGCTATGTATATTATTCTGTAATTTTCTTTTAACCCTTAACATTACATGATAGCATCTCTCCAGGTTTATAGATCACATCATACTCTTTTTAATAGCTGCATAATATTCTACAACATGGATATACTATAATAATTTATTTAACCATTATCCTATTGATGGATATTAAGTTTGTTTCTAATTTTTTTTGCACTAAAAATACTGTATAATAACACTGCAGTGTTACAATGAGAACTCTTGTTGTTGTTGTTGTTGTTGAATTTTTTAATTTTCAAAAATCGCTGGCATACATTATTATATTAATTTCAGGTGTACAGCGTGGTGATTAACATTTATATAATTTACAAAGTGATCACTCCTAGTACCCATCTGACACCATACATAGTTATTACAATATTATTGACTGTATTCCTTATGGCATACTTTACATACCCATGACTATTTTGTAACTACCAATTTGTATTTCTTAATCCCTTCCCCTTTTTCAGCCATGCCCCCTCAAACCCTCCTCCCATCTGTCAAGCATCAAATTGTTCTCTGTATCTATGAGTTTGTTTCTGTTTTGTTGGTTTACTTTGTTTTTAGGTTCCACACGTAAGTGAAGTCATACGGCATTTGTCTTACTCTGTGTGACTTACTTCACTCAGTCACAGTACCCTCTAGGTACATCCATGTTGTTGCAGATGGCAAGGTTTCAGTCTTTTTTATGGCTGAGTAACATTCCGTTGTATATATGTACCACCTCTTGTATAGCCATTCGTTCATAATGGTAGCCTCCATATTTTGACTATTGTAAATAACGCTGTAATGAACATGTGGATCCACTTGTTCCTTTGAAATTGTGATTTGGGTTTGTTCAGATAAACACCCAGAAGTGGGATTATTTGGTTCTTCTTTGTCTCTTGGTATAGCCTTTGTTTTAACGTCTATTTTGTCTGATATTACTATTACTACCCCAGCTTTTTTGTTTATTTCTTTCCATTTTTATGAAATATCTTTTCTATCCCTTTACTTTAGATCTGTGTGTGTCTTTTGAACTGATGTGAGTCTCTTTTAGGCAGCATATATTAGGGTCTTGTTTTCTTACCCATTTATCCACCCTATCTTTTGATTGGAGCATTTAATCCATTTAAATTTAAAGGAACTATTGATAGACACATAGTTATTGCCATTTTATTTTTCATATTTTTGATCTTTTTTTCTTTTTTCTTCTTCTTCTTAAAGAAGTCCCTTTAACATTTCATGTAATGCAGGTTTGGCGATGATGAACTCTTTTATCTTTTTCTTGTCTGGGAAGCTCTATATCTGTCCTTCAACTCTAAATGATAACTCTGCTGGGTAGAGTAATCTTGGTTGTAGGTCCTAGTTTTTATCACTGTATATTTTATGCCATTCCCTTCTGGCCTGAAAAGTTTCTGTTGAGAAATCATCTGACAGTCTTAGGGGAGCTCCCTTGTAGGTAACTAATTGTTTTTCTTTTGCTGTTTTTAAAATTCTCTCTTTGTCTTTAACCTTTGGCATTTTAATTATGATATGTCTTGGTGCGGACCTCTTTGGGTTCATCTTGTTTGGGATTCTCTGCCTTTCCTGGGTTTGTATGTCTATTTCCTTTGCCAGATTAGGGAAGTTTTTCATCGTTATTTCTTGAAATAGGTTTTCAATTCCTTGCTCTCTCTCTTCTCCTTCTGGTAGCCCTATGATACAAACGGTGGTGCGCTTCATGTTGTCTCAGAGGCTCCTTCAACTATCCTTACTTTTTTGGATTCTTTTTCCTTGTTGCTGTTTTGATTGGTTGTTTTCTGCTACCTTATTTTCTAAGTCTCTGATTTGATCCTCTGTTTTATTTAATCTCCTGTTGATTCCTCCTAAGGTATTCATCATTTAAGTTCCTGTATTCTTCATTTCTGATGGGTCTTTTTATGTTTTCTACCTCCATTTTTATGGTTTTTTTTTTCTCTTTGTTAAAGTTATCACCGAGTTTATCTACTTTGCTTATAAGTTCATTGAGCATCCTTAAAACCAGTGTTTAGAACTCTGCATCTGGTAGATTGCTTGTTTCCATTTTGTTTAGTTCTTTCTCTGGAGCTTTGTTCTGTTCTTTCAGTTGGGACATGTTTATTTATTTCTGTTTTTGCTGCCTCCTTTTTCATTAGTTTGTTTCTGTGTATTAGGTAGGGCTACTATGTCTCCTGGTCTTTGTAGAGTAGCCTTATGTAGTAGGTGTGCTGTAGGGCCCAGTGGCACAGTTTTCCCTGGTCACCTGAGCCAGGTGTTTCACGTATGTCCCTTGTATGGGTTGTGTGTGCACTCCTATAGGAGCTGAGCCTTGGTTGCTCTTTGCAAGTTAATGGGAGGGATTGGCTTTCAGGCTGATTGGTTGTGAGGACTGGCCAGTGAGAGGCTGACCATACAGAGCAGGATTCACTTTAGCAGGATTCTGCTGCCTGCCCAATTTACCCTTTGGGTGTGTTGTCCTCAAATGCAGCTCCAGGTGGTGCTTCAGCATGGTCTGAAGCTGGGTACTTAGGCATGCTGGCCCTGAGGCCAAGTTCAGCTGCAGTCTGTGCCCTTCCTGAGGCCACCCAGCATAAGCCACCAAGCAATACACAGATGGCCACCACCTGCACTGGGCTTAGAAGTGTCTAGAGAGGCCAAGCCATGAACCAAAGCTGGCCACCACTAGTGTCAGGCTTGGGGCTGCTCAGGGAGAGGTACAGGGTACGCTGAGGCCAGATGCTGCTTGTTTGGGTTTTGCAAACCTTTGAGAATATTTTAGGAAAGTCCACAGCATAGCATAGGCTGTTTTTATGGAACAACGTTTGGAAGCGGCTTGAGTGAGCCTCCCAGTTGGGTGGGGTGGGGCCTCAGGGAATCACCAGGGAAGGGTGACCCCTGTTAGCTAGGTTGATGGAGGCTCAGATATGGCAGCTGCCTGTGTCTGCACACTGGGAGAAGGGAGGGCTAAACAAAGAAATAATGATTCTGCCCACACTTCTGTCTGGGAGAAAGCTGCCCCTCCAGCCCTTGCCCTGAAGCCACCTAATTCAGTTCCTCCCTGATGCTTTTCTAGCAGCAGCCTCAGTACTGGAACTCAGATGATTGAGTCCCCCAACAAGTAAGTCCTTGCATAGGTCCTTTAAGGGAATTCTAGCTGCCCTCTGTCTCACTCAGCGACAATCTTTGCTGGTTTTTACGGCCAGAAGTTGTGGAGACTTCACTTTCTAGCACTGAAACCCTGGGCTGGGAAGCCTGGTGTGGGTGGGGCTGGAACTCCTCGCTTCTCCAGGGTGAACTGCACAGCAAGATATCCTTCCTGATTTTTAACCACCACAGGCAGGTGTGGGACCAGCCTGTTCCATGTCTCTGCCCTTTCTACTAGTCTCTATCTGGTTTCTTCTATACATTCTTAGTTTTAGGGCTTCTGTTCATCTAGACTTCAGGTGATTCTCAATGGTGAATACTCTGTAGTTCAGTTGTATTTTTGATGCAGTGTTTGAGAAGGTAAGCACAGCATTTGCCTACTCTGCTATCTTGACCAGAAATCCCCCAATGAGAATTCTTATGTATATATCTTTTCATTTTGGTGCTTTTATTGCTGATTCCCTAAAGTAGGGATCCCTAAGCTAGGTCAAAGTGTATATGTGTTTCTTATTGCAATAGATAGTGCCATATTATTTTTCAAAATGTTGTAGCAATTCACATTTCCATCAGCAATGTAAGACAGTGTCCATTTTTCTGCATTCTTCTAGACACTGGATGTTTTTATTCTTTTAAACTTAGGCAGGACAAACTGATGTTTTAATTTCTATTTCCCTTTGTCTACTGATAAGGTCAATGTCTTATTTTGGTTTGTTTGTTTAAGCTTTATGGTTATTTGGACTTCCTGTCCTGTGGGTATCCTGTTCATAGTCTTTGCTCATTCTTATTTTGAGTTGTTTGTTTTCTTCTTTTCAATTTGTAGTTCTTTATATTTTAGAACTAGTCATCTCTTATTTGTATTTTTTAAAATAAACATTTAATTTTAGAACAGGTTTAGATTTACAGAACAATTGTGAAGGTAGAACAGAGTTCCTGTGTTACCCTCATTCTCTCTGCCCCCAGTTTCTACTGTTGTTAACATCTTAACATTAGCGTGGTATATTTGTCACAATTCATGATCCAATATTGATATATTATTACTAACTAAAGCCCATACTTTATTCAGATATCCTTGGATATTTTCCCTATTTCTATACCAGAATATCACCCAGGAGATCACATTATTTTTAATCATCCTGTCTTTTAGGCTCCTCTGTGTTGTGAAAGTTTCTCAGACTTTCAAAGTTTTCTACGACCTTGACAATTTTGAGTAGTACTGGTCAGGTATTTCATGGAATGCCCCTCCATTGGGATTTGTCTGTTTTTCTCATGATTAAGCTGGAATTATGGGTATTTGGGAGAAAGATCACAGAGATGAAGTGTCATTTTCATTGCATCATATCAAAGGTAGGTTCGTTCCATCAATATGACTTATTATTGTTGGTGATCACCTTAATTACTTGGCTGAGGTAGTGTTTGTTGTGTTTCTTCACTGTAAAGTTACTCTGCCTTTATTATCCCCTTTCCATACTTAGTGTACTTTTTGGAAAGAAATTACTACACGTAGCCCAAACATTTAAAGAGTGGGGAGTTATGCTCTACGTTTTTTGAGGGTGTGGTATCTATCTAAATTATTTGTAATTCTTCTGCAAGGAAGATTTGTCACTTTCCACACTTATTTCTTTATTCATACTCCCGTTTTCTTTTTTCTTTTTCTTTTTTTGTTTTAAAGCATGTTCTTATTGGTACTATAACATGCTCCAGGCTCATCTTGTTTATTTCCTCCCTCAGTTTTGGAATCGGACACGTTCCCCAACTTTTCCAAGAGACCACGGTTTCTTTTACTGGATAATAATATTACAAAATAACATCTGGACCAAGGTATGCTATTACTACGGGATCCGCTCACGCAGCAAGGAAGTGTGTGTGTGTGTGTGTGTGTGTGTGTGTGTGTGTGTGTGTGTCTATCTGTAACCATCTGTATCTATATTACACTAAACATAAATTTATACTGATGTTTCTAGCTCTAATGTGTTACCACATGGATCATTCTAGTCTCCCCCTGTTATTTATTTGTAATCTCCCATTTCAACAATGAGAAACCTGGCTCCCCCAAAATATCATTCATTTACTTAATTGTACCATTATATATAGTGGTATCAGAATTGTTATCCCCTGTGTACCCGCAGGGCAGACAGCTTTGTCAGCAATTGTTCAGTACGTGTATCAGTTTTTTGTTTGTTTGTTTGCTTTTATTTTGCTTTTAGTCTTATAAATTATACTAATTTCAAGTAATTTAGGTTAGCACCCCTTTCCCTTCTGAGAAGTTGTTTCAGATATTTGTAATACAGTTAGATTGTTTTGCCACATTCTGCATTCTATCCTGAGATCCCTGACCTCCTAAATTGTTTTTAAAATTTGCATGCATTAGGGTTCACTCTGTGCTATAAAAGACTATGGGGTTTTGACAAATTCATAGAGCCATGTATCCACCATTACTTTAACATATAAAATAGTTTAATGCCCCCAAATCCTTGGTGCTTCACTTTTTCAACCTTTTATCCCTCTGTAACCATTAATCTTTTATCATCTCACTACTTTTTCATCTTTTGGCATGAGATATAATTGGAATCATAGAGTTAGTAGCCCTTTCATACTTATTTCTGTAATTTGGCAATATGTGTTTAAGATTAACACATGTCTTTCCATGGTTTTATAGATCCTATCTTTTTTTTAAAGTCGCTAAATAATATTTCATTATATGGATGCATCATAGTTTACTTATCCATTCACTTATTGGAGAATCTCTTTGTTGCTTCTGGTTTGGGGTAATTACAATACAAATCCTACAAGCATTCATGTGTAGGTTTTTTTGTGGACATAAGTTTTCAGCTAAATTGCACCTAGGAGTACAATTATTGGATCATATGGTACAACTAAGTTTAGCTTTGTAAGAAGCTGCCAAAATGTCATCTAAAGTAGCTATAACTACCAGTAATGAATGAGAATTCTTGTTGCATTATCTCTTGTCAGCAATTAGTATTGTCGGTTTTTTAATTTTTATTTTTTTATGTTAACAATGCTGTATTCATAACTGCTCAAACATGAAAGCAAAGAAGATATTTTCCAAAGGTAAAAAGATACATAGAATGGGGGAATATCCTGGCAATGGAATGTTATTCAGCAATAAAAAAAAAAAAAAAAAAAAAGCTATCGAGCCATGAGGAGATATTTGGGGAACCTTAAACTTATATTACTAACTGAAAGAAGCTATCTAAAAAGGTTATATAGCATCTGATTCCAAGAATGTGTATAGGACATTCTAGAGATAAGAAAACTAAAAAGGTCAGTGGGTTGCCAGGGGTTAGGGTGGAGAGAGGTTAAGATCCCAGGTGTTTCTCGTACCAGGCTCCTCCCGTCAGCCCAGTAGAACTCCGAGATCCTGCGAGATCTGGCTGCCTCTGGGAGAGCGGTCATGGCAGTGGCGCCTCCGGCCGGTTTCCACCATTTTCCCAGCCGCCTGCAAGGCTCAGCGCATGTTTTTGGATTTTAACAATTTTTATAGGTATGTAGAGGTATCTCATTTTTGTTTTAATTTGAAATTCCATAATGACTAATGATGTTGAGCATATTTTCATATTTTTTATTTGCCATCTCTGTTGAAATATTTTGCCCATTTTTGTAGTTGCGCTGTTTTTTTTTTCTTAGCGATTTTTAAAGGTTCTTCACATATTTTGTATATAAATCCTTTACCAGATGTGTATCTCACAAATACTTTCTCTCAATCTGTGGCTTATCTTTTTATTTTTTCAAAGAGCATATTTTACAGAGTAGAAGTTTTTAATTTTAATAAAGTCCAGTTTATCAGTTTCTTCTTCCATTAGTTGTGCTTTTGATGTTGTAGATAAAACTCATCACTCTACCTAAATACATAGATATTCTCCTGTGCTTTCTTCTAGAAATTTTATAGTTTTGTATTTTATATTTAGGTCAATGATCCATTTAGAGTTAACCGTTGTGAAAGGTGTAAGGTCTGTAGGGCATTTAAACATTTTTTTTTTTTTTTGCATATGGACATCTAATTATTCCAATGACACTTGTTGAAAAGACTACCCTTTTCTCATTGAATTGTTTTTTGCTCCTTTGCCAAAGATTAAATGATTATATTTGTGTGGGCCTCTTTCTGCACTCTCTCTTCTGGTCTCTTGTCTATTATTTTGCCAATACCACACTGTCTTGATGACTGTAGCTTTATATTAAGGCTTGAAATTGGGTAGTGTGAATCTTCCAATGGTATTCTTCCTCTCTAGTATTGTGTTGGTAACTCTAGGTCTTTTGCCTTTGCATATATATCTTAGAATCAGTTTTTCAGGATCTGTAAAATAGCTTGCTGGGACTTCGATTGGGATTGCATTAAAGCCACATATTAAGTTAAGGAGAATCAACATCTTTTCTTTTTTCTTTTTTTTTTTTTCAGAATCAACATCTTAACCATGTTGTGTTTCAAATCATAAACACAGAATATTTCTCCACTTGCTTAGATTTGAAAAAAATTTTAGCAGAGTTTTGTAGTTTTCCTTTCCACATACAGATTGTGTACATATACAGAAGTATTTTAATTCTTGATGCTATTGTAAATGGCATTGTTTTTTAATTTCAAACTCCATCATTCCTGGTATATTGGAAAACAATTGATTTTCACATATTAACCTGATATCCTGTGACCTTGCTATACTTTTTATTAGTTCCAGGAGCTTTTTATTGTTGTTGGCTGTTGATTTTTTTTTTTAATTTTTCATATAGGCACTCATCTACAAATAAAGACAGTTTTCTTGTCTCTTTCTTTCCAGTCTGTTTCCTTTTATTTCCTCTTTTTGTCATATTGTACTAACTAGGGCTCCTAGTACAAGTATGAATAGGAGGAGTAAAGGAGGCATCCTTGTCTTGTTCTGGATCTAAGGGAGAAAACATCTAGTTTCTTCCCAGCCCAGTAATGATGTTAGTTGTAGGTCTTTTGTAGACATTTCCTATCAATTTGAGGAAGTTTCCTTCTATTCCTAGTTTCCTGTCTGTCATAGATTTTTCAAATATTATCCCTCTTCTCTAGTTTGTTTTTATATTTTTTTCTTTCTCTTGTCATATACATATTTTACACTTGTTTTCCAAGATCATTATATGTAAGGTCTCAGATAAACCTTGAGCTTCTCTCTTTCATTTACTTCTTCCACGCTTCCTTTATTTCTCTCTCTAATGCCTAAAGCTTCTTAGTGGTCAAGTGTATGAGCTTAAGAGTCAGATTTTTCTGGGTTCAGTTACTAAATTTTCACTTACCAGTTGTTTTCTTGGAAAAAATCTTGTACCTTTCTGAACCTCAATTTCCTCCTCTGAAAAAGTTGGTGTATTAGACCTTCTTAAATGGTCTTTGTAACATATTTACAAGTGCTCAACAAGTGGTTGCTGTTATCTTTCGCTTTTATTGAGAAAGCTACTGTATTTTTCTGGAAAACATTAAGCATATGTCATTCTCCAGCTGTGTGATGCATCTGGGGAATAAAAGTGACCAGAATGTAGTTCCATTGATGAAACTGTTTCTTCTGTGAGCAGAGAAACATCTTAGTCATATTTTAGATCTGGCCATGTTATATCACTGTTATAAATAAGAAATATGCCTCCAATTATTAGCCTTGACCTGAACAATCCAGTTGGTATTAAATTTTTGTTTCAGGGAAACCTTGATGAGCTTAAACTTTTACAGATAGGAATCAAACATTGTAACTATAAGCTGGAAAGTCGAATGTTTAAATGACTTACAGCAATTACAAGTCAATGCAAGGAATGTTATAAATGAGTTACTAGTACACAAAAGTTCTTAGTATATTATTATTTTATTATTGACATTCAAATGGATTTGTAGTCCCTGCACAGTTAGTGGGGGAAGAAGTTGATGACGGCTGTCTTTCTTTGTCACAGTAGTTACTTTGAATTTCTCAGATTGACATCACAAATTAGGAAGAACTTGGATAGAGATATCTAAGGTTTTGCTGGGAAGAAGATTTAAGTGGGAATATGCTCTTGGAATTTCTGAGTTTGAAGAAGTATGATTGTTGAGAGCATACCAAATGTTTGGAAAGTAATATTTGCCAACCACGTAAAACCCACAATGAGTCCTGGGCTAGAAATTGGGCCACTAGGGTGATAGGAACCCATTGTTTCCTTTGCTTTAAATTTCTTAAACTTTCTTGATTTCTCCAGATATAAAACAGTAATCATACTTTCCGTTATTTAGCTCACAGAATCTTGTGAGAACAGATAGAATAATGTGGGTCTAAGATATTTCATTTGTTTTCCATTAGTTACAGGCTGAAATCCAAATTCCTTAGCAATATCATAGTGGCTGAAAACACTATGGTTTTGGAGTCAGACAGATGTTGTGAGCCCAGATTCCGACTCTGTCACACACAGCCATGTTCTTGGACAGTTTGCTTGACCCTTCTAAGCTTCAGTTTTCTCATCTATAATATGGACTTAGTTATAGTTCCTTCCTCACAGGGTTGGTGCAGAATTAAACTGGTTAGTATATGTAGAGTGAAAGCACAGGGTGCATTCTGTGTGTTGAGTAAACGATAGCTGCTGGTATCCGCATCAACACAGCATATGAGGCCTGGCTGGCTGGGTCTTTTCAACTTCATCTCCCATCATTAACTCCCTAAATCAACCCCTGTTTATTCTGAACACAGATCTCTATAACAACATACCCCATTTATATTCTGACTTTTCTCCACCATGAGGCTGTGCTGCTTTGATGTCAGAAGTGTCAGCCTATTCATAGTTGGGTCCTCCTTAGGTAATGCATGATGGGATGGTATCCAGTTGACTCAAGAAAATAATATAGAATTAAACTAATTTAGAGATAATCATAAATATATAGGAATTGGTGAGATAAATATGTATTCAATGCAATAACAATAAAGTGAATAAAAATTCCTGTTTATATAAGACATCTTAAAACAGTGGTCAGTGTGCCAAATTAAGTATAAACCTATTTTGTTTGGTCTCTTGATGTTAAAATAAATCAGGAGAATCTAAAACAGAAGTTGAATTTCTTTCTTCTTTGAAATGGTTGGAGATCTTTCATCCGAACCTCTATTAGTTGAGCCCTGTTCTCTTACAGCCCATGACCCAGGGGCATGTGGTCAGCAGCATGGTGACAAAGTCAGGGTCACTATGTGCATTCATGTTAGGAAGTTGTATAGGAGAATATTTTACTTGGACATCAGGCCAGTTTATAAGTTGAGCTTTTGGGAGGGTATATATTCAAATTTTGACCACTAGAGTAATTAAATTAAATGTTTATCTTTTTTTTGTGGCTATAAGTATATCCCATAAATTCCCATGCTTAGGAGAATACCTGCAAAGAACAAAAGAAAATAACAGCAATAACCTACTTAATTTAGTCAATGTAGACACCCCATTTGACTATATCATATTCTGTTTTGAAACTTGAATTGTGTACTTTTTATTGTTTACCCTGACTCAGTTGAGCATAAAATTGCCAGATCACTTTACTCCATGTTTTACAGATACAGCATAAAAGCCAGATTAAGTAAAGAGATAGTATTTTTCTGAGCAGAGTGTGGGAATTTGAGGTTTTTATCAGACTTTGAAACCTGTGAATGTTAAACTATACTAGGTTTATACTTCCTGTTTTTATGTTGATTGAATTTATTTTCTTCTTCTGAAGCCCAAAGTGAACTTTCAACTGTATGTCCTTTAATGCACTGATGTAGGAAGGGATGTGGTAGAGATGCAGCCAGGAAATATTTTTAAAATTTACTTAAGAAAATTTTGTATCATTTGGCTCAAGTACAGGAACAAACATGACTTGTTCAAGATTTGGCAACCTCTCATTCCTCTTTCAAAATGAAGCGCATCCAAAACACCTTCATGAGACACATACTATTAATTGGCTCTTGCTGCTTGATAGTTATTGTGTTATTACCTAATCTCCTCCAAGCAGACATCCTAAAGGAGACCTATTTGTAAAAGCCAGTATGATTCAGTGAATTAAGTATAGACCCTGAAGTTTGATACTCTGGTGCCTCTGACTTACTTGCCAGACTCTTGAGAATATCAGTTGATATTACAATGTCTGAGTTTCAATAAGGGACATATAATTTTCTTTCCTACACCTCTAACATAAAGATATTATATTAACTAAAGGTAAATTGTTGTAAAAGAAAATAATATAATTCAATGAATACCACAGAAAGTAATTGGATGTGTACATAGACAATTTGTATTCTTATATAGGAATTGATGAGATAAATATGTATCCAGTGCAATAACAATAAAGTGAATAAAAATCCCTATTTATATCAGACATCTTAAAGCAATGGTCAATGGGCCAAGTTAAGTATGAACCTATTGTGTTTGGGCTCTTGATGTTAAAATAAATCAGGAGAATCTAAAACAAAAGTGAATTTCTGGCTTCTTTTGAAATGATTGGAGATCTTTCATTTGAACTTCTATTGCTGCACAGAGGTGGTTAGAGTTCTTTAATTAAATCCATTCTTCTCCCAGACAAAAAATAAAAAACAAAAAACAAAACTAGACATTTCACAGAAACAATACATATTGTCTATGTACACCTCTAATTATTTCCTGTTGTATTCATTGAATTATATTATTTTATTTTACAACAATTTACCTTTAGTCATTATAATATCGTTATCTTAGAGGTGTGGGAAAGAAAACCATATGTCCCTTAAGTGGACGGTAATAACAGATGACCCAATTTTCGTCCCTACGTGATTCACCTACATGCATGATCTTTCTTCTATAAGCAGTAATTCTACAAATACTCTGCTTCTTGTCTGATCTATGAAATGGGCTTGATGGGTTAATTTATACTCCATTGAGGTGGAGATAGTGTCCTACAGGTATGCACTTCTAATATCTGGCTAAAATCTCCTTCTATGAGAATTCTTATCCAACTAATCTCGTCACTCTCATCTGATCCAGCTGAATTTGCTCTCTTGTTTGTGATACTACTTAACTTTTCTTACAGAAGCTGAGATCCAGAATTTAATTTTTCAGTTTTATGGTGGAATATCTCTAAACAGAGTACATTGAAGGTGGGACCCAACTTCTTTATCCTTGTATCCCTTAGGGCAGATAGAGTGCCTGGTCCCCTGTTGCCTGCCAGATGCATGATTGTGAATGTATGAATTTATCCATCAACAATGGTTTTTGAAAAAACACTTATTCTTTTCAACTCTCTATATACCAGACTATCTGTGAAATAAAAAATTTGGACTAGCTAGTAAAAAAGTTTTCTTACAGTTCCAAAATTTGACACTATGTTGTTATGTATTATAAAACATGACTAATATACATAACCTAAGGTGTTTGTGGGGACTTGGTTTGGATGATGTGAGAAAATAGGTTTTGAATTTGACTTACTGAAATATTATCATTTAATTTTTATTTGTGTATTTATAGTCACTTGTATTTCAGAAAGTATTATGAAATAATTATGTGATCAGACATTTGGGAGGCTGTTTATTTATATTATATACTTGATAGAATGGCCTCTGGGGATTATAGGAAGAAAATCAATAATGATTTCAATAATATACTTAAATAATGAAAAGGAATTAAAACGGTAAAACATAATTAGGTGTCTTAATGGCCAGCAAACATCAACCATGACTATTAGCATTTAACTATTGTACTAAGTGGAAATTTGTTCCTTTTGGTGGAAATTTTAATGTTTGAAAGTTATCATCAAGAGTTGTGGTATATTAAAAATTCCCAGTAGAGCTAGGTCTCTGTGCATATGGAACTTTCTCTTAATTCCAGGTGACTCCTTTTATTATGATGTGACTACTGACTAACTTAAAGCTGTGGAGGACCAGCCAGGAAGGAATGTGAGATCTCCCCTTTCTTTATGTTCTTTTAAGGTGCTGAAAACCTTGTTTCTCTTCTGCAGGCCTAACTTGCCTTGGGGAGCTCAAAGTTGCAGGGCCTGTTTAGCTGCTGCTGTTTTACTGCGTGCTGACCAAGATTTATATACTAATTGCTTATGTATCAAAACTCTGTAGGTGAGAAAGCACCTTTGAAAAATTTAGTGATGCCTGTTCCTAGAGAGATTTATATTTGAAATTCTTGCATATTGTTTCTTTCTCTTCATTTTAGTCTCTTTCCCATGACTCCATTTATTCATTTATTCATTCATTCATAAATGCATACTGGGCATTTTCTATATACACCATGTCAAATCCTGAGGATAGAAAGATAAAGATATACTTCTCAACATCTAAGAGCTTCCTGGCCAGTATCATTTTTTTTTGGTGCAGGGCCTTTGCAAGACTGGTCCTTTCTTATAACCTCTAGGTGTCTAGTTACAACTTGAAGGTTTAGCTTTTGGCTCTTAGCTTCAAATAACTGATTCCTAAATTTTGTTAGGTATCTGTGAAAGTCAACCAGCCAAAAGTTGTCTTTAGCTATCAGTTAATAGATATGGCCACTTCATATTAATTTTTTTTTTTCATTCTGCGAGTATCTCTTTTTCAACAAGAAATTCAAAACTAGGATAATGGTTTTGAAGCTTAATCTTTCTGGTAACCAGTTTTTAATCTTGTTTGATCACTACATTTGGGAGTGAATGTAGAAAGAAAAATTTATTCAGGTTGCAAAGTCTCACTCCTCCCTCAACTAAATTCTTATTGAATTCTTCTAATGAGGCTATAAACTGCCTGCTTCTACTTCCTTTTCTTTCTCCTTAACGATTATGGAAATGGGGAAAAAAGACTTATATTTCCATTTGTAGCCTATGAGATAGGTGAAGAAATTATTACAAAATTCCAGAGTTGAGGATGGAGAAACTACTTAAGACTATTATTGTAGCTAAGCTAAAGGGCGTATTAGGAAAAGGCCATTATAAGGAGCCGTGGGAGTCAGTCTGTTTGAACCAGAAAAGAATTTTGAGTGAACAGAACCTATTGAAATTTGACTTTATTGCTTTGTGACTGTCTTCTTTCCCAAAATTGGGTGGCTTAAAACAAAAACCATTTTATTACATTTCCTAATTCTCTGGACTGCCTGGGTTTAGCAGAGCAGCTCTTTCACTTCATATAAAGCCTTCTGGGGCTACAGCTATCTTGGAGTTCAATTGGGCCAGAGCATCCAAGATAGTATACTTAGACAGTGGATAGTTGATGCTAGCTGTCTGGTGGTAGCTCAGCTGGGACCGTCAGCTGGGGGCCTTGATTCTTCTCCAGTCCAGTCCTCCTATGCTTCTTATGGTGCTTAGGCTTCCACATACAATGGTGGCTAGATTTTAAGAGGCAGGAAGTGGAAGCTGCCAGTTCTCTTAAAAACTGGACTTAAAAGTGGCACAGCTTTACTTTTCCTGTATTCTGTTGTTCAGTGCAGTCACAGACCCAACTTTTATTCAAGAGGGTAAAGAGTTAGACTTCACTTCTCAGTGGGGCAGTGACAAAGAATTTGCAATTATCTTTAATCTATTATAGTAACTCTGTGTGTAACTAACCAATAAAAAGCTGATGTGTTTAAAAAAAAAAAAAAGTGGAGCATTAAAAGACTAGGAAGTCAGCGTTAGGTATCTCCTAAATGTATATGATATAAAGGGAGAAATTGGCTGCATAATGATCACATTCAGGTAGGCTGAAGAAAAGTTTAAGTTGATTCTCAAAGTTAAATGTTCATCAGAATTACTAGGAGGGCATGTTAAAACACAGATTTCTGGGCCCCACCCCCAGAGTTTCTGACTAAGCACACCTGGGATGCGTTTCTGACAAACCCCTGGGTGATGCTGGTGCTACTGATCTTAGAAACCACGCTTTTAGAACCACAGCCAGGGTAGAAAAAGTGAGAAAATAAAAAAAAGAAAAGGAGGAAATATATTATTTTTCCCCTAATGGTATTTTTAAAAGCCTAGTATCAGTGGTATAAATTTAAGTTTCAGGCCACCGTGAACACATTAATATAAGGCCTTTATGTTTGTCAGGGTAATTAATCCTAGTGCTGCAACATTAACCTCTGAACTCTCATTAGCTGAACACAACAGAGGTTTAGTCCTACTTATGAAAAGTCCAATGTGAGACAATGGCTTTCCTCTGTAGAGCAGTACAGCATCTGGAACATGCGGCCTCAAAGTTGCTGAGGCAGGGGAAGAGAGGAGAGATGAACAAGGTAAACTGGCTCTTAACTGACTCAGCCTGGAACACAGGTTACCTTCTCTCAGAGTCCATTGGCCAGAACTAGTCAGATGACCTCACCCTAAGTACAAAGGAAGCTAGGAAATGTAGGGGAGCACATGGGTAGTTAGTAGGCCCTGTATCTGTTCTAGCACCTAAAAACTTTAGTGTCTCATATTTTGTGATTAGGCAGAGCTAGAAGTAGAAAGAGTTCCCTGAGCTGTCAAAACCATATGTACGCCACTTGCAACAGTAAGTTTTCAAACATTTTTGTTGTTACTTTAAAAATATCTCTTCTCTTCTATGAGTAATTTATGGTTTTATTCTTAATTTTCTATGTGGCATTAAACAGAGTATCTAATGACATCATTATCTCAAAAGAAAATTCTGCTGTAAAAACTCTTTATTCCTGTTACAAATAATTTGGTAAGCCTTTGTTATCAGGGCATTTTAGTTGTTCTGTTAAAGACTGATTAAATGAGGCACAATCTCTTTCTTTGCTGATTTTGCCAAGCACATAGTTCTTTAGGTAATTGCTGAAGTGATTAAATATGCTGCTGGAGTCTAGACAGCTTGTGCCAATTGGCAACAGGGCATTATCAGGACTTTAAAACCATCTTGTGGGCATTTTTGAAAACAAAGGATTGAAACTTATATTTAGTCCACTCATATAAATCCTACTGTTAGCTAAGTATTAGATAATATTGTACAGAATATTGTCAGTGAGAAACAAAGCACAGTTTTGGTTTAATTTTTTTCATCAGATTCCCTTTTATTGCAATTGCCTGCCTTTGAAATTCTTTACTAATGGTTCCTTCACAAAAATTGATACTGTTGAGCAGGACTTCTGGCTACATAAAGACTCTGGTCATGGGCTAACATCTCCTGTTTTCCTCTGCTGATGGGAAGACCTTACTTGGCAGAAAAAACTTTAGGAACATGCTACACACCCAGTCTCAGTAGCTCTGAGGCAAATTTCCATTTCAATTTTGTCTCTTAAATTGTGCAGGCTTAATTAACACTACTGATGTGTTGAAACAATGTGATGATGATATGTTTTCTGTATAAACATGCTTGACTGGTAGCAGTCACCCATCTTTGGTAAACTGAAATACTGTATGTCATGATTATTAGAAAGCGTCTGAGTTATGTACTTGGATGCTTTAGTTGTATGGTCTCCACTTATATTTAGAGTTTTTATAAGATATTTCCACACAATTATTTAGTAGCTACCAGGAGGCAGCTTTTTTAAATTAATAAGTTACAGATCAGCATTATCCTTCCCACCAAACAGATGAGGAAACTGAGACAGTTTTGTGACTAGCCCAAAGCATTCTGGTGAGTCAGGGAGAGAGAATTAAACCTCAGTTTATATGTTCAGGCTGAAGTACCTGGTGTAACTCTGAAGTTAAATTTCTGCAGGCAGGGATATTCTCTTATTTTAATATTTGCTAGAACAAGAATGATGCACAGTTATAAAGGGTAGAGACTATTTAAAACAAGTTACCTGATCCATCTCAGAAGTGTGGCTACAATCTTCTACCTGGGGTGGGTAAAGAAAGACAAGTATACACAGAAGGCTGCAAAGAGCAAGATGCTACAGTTGGTAGAAGCAGGTTCCAGTGAGCTGTGTGATTTTAGCCATGTCACTTAACCTCTCAAGAACCTCAGTATCTTTACTTATTAAATGTGAGGCATTGGAGTAAATGCTCCCTAAGATCTAAATTTCTTTTGCAGAATTTAAAAACTGTTATATTTCTTTTAGAAAGACACCTCCTTAGGTAAATCTTAATCCAACCAAAATTCCCATTCTTTTAAAGATTTAAGTGAAATTGCTTTTAGAGTCAGTTTCCTTGGCTCTGACTTGGCATCTGGAATTTTCTCCCTGTCATCAGTTCTGCTGAAATGCACAGAAGGGAATTGAGGAATGAGGCTTGGCTGTGAGGAAGCTGAGTGTGCAGAGCACGCACAAACTTGTAAAGCCAGATTCTCTTCACAACCCTGCTTCTCGGTCTTCCCAGAGTTGGAGGCTGAACTCTAAACCACCTCCTGGTACTCATAGCACCTTACTGATGGACAGAGGAAATTTTTATGTGGGGAGGGTATTTGCTAGGCTATTTTGGTAGCAGCTCTTATATTCACCCCGGCCTCACGCACTTGATTGTTTGCCATGTAATAAATCTGAGGGGATTTGTCTTTTTAGCTTCTTTCTCTTCTCCCATATTTTTGTGAAGTGAGAAAAAGAATGTGGCAGCAGCCTCATTAAAATACTGTGGTGCCTCCCTATTTTTCTACCTGCCCTATGAAAGCTTAGTGAGACTCATTAAGGGCAGAGCATGGGCGTTGGAGTCCCTTTGAAGGATTTTCTCTGCAGTGGTCCAGGCTTATATCTAAATGTCACTGACCTAAAGGCCAGTTTCACATCCTGCAAAAAAGCTCTGAGAGAATGTGTCAGCAGAACTAACATTGCATGTCTAGACAAAGAATTGATATTAGCATCATCAGCCAGCATCCAATCTATTAACTCTTGTGTAAGCATTTGCTATCTGTGCCTCAGGCATTTTTTGGCTTAAAATGAAAACTGTAGCTCTAAGATTTAGACTTAGGTCTTTCAGGGGTTCTTTCAAAGGAAAGAACCATGAGGTACCTTATCTCAAGATCAGATAGTTTATTGATTAATATGAAAGTCTCATCATTTTTTTTCCTTCTTCAGTAAAATAGTAGCTGCCTCATCACTATCTTCATTCTATTATATATTCATTATTTCAAGAAATATTTATTAAACATCCACTGGAAACCTATACAGGGCATTCTGCTAGGCTCGATACATTGGTGAATAAAACAGCTAAAGTCCCTGTCCCCTTGGAATTTATAGCTTAATGGGGGAGACTGACCACAAACAAGAATAAGAGGATATTTCTGTCTCAGTTTCGGCTGAGGCGCCAAAGAACAAAGCAGTAGGTGTCAAGTTCCTTGGCTTTCTAACTTGAGGTGCTAGACTACTTCTGCAGGGTTTTCAGAAAGGGTACCTCAAAACTGGTTCTGCCAGCCTGAACCCATTATCTCTCCAGGGCAATTGAAAGAGAAGGTTTAGTATCCGTGGAGGTTCAAATGCTTTTTGTTTGAAGAGAGTTGTCACTAGGTTGTGTGGTTCTCCTCACTTCAGGGAGGGGCTTTGTATCCCCTTGCTCAAACCTAATTGGGAGGAGGCTTCTAGGGAATCACTCAGAGCACCGTCCTGTGTTTCCAGGAGATTGGGGACTGACTTCTGAGGCATCTCAAAGCAGAGGCCAGAGTGAGGGTAGGGTTGTGATGTGAGGGGCAGCAGAGAGAACGGGAGGCTGCATTGGGAATGGCCAGTACATTGAGAGTAGATTAGGCAAGAATTGGCTGAGGTAAGAACGGACTAAGTCATCTTGAAAGCAACTTGACAAGGAGGACTATATAGAGGAGTGAGATGACTAGGGAAAAAAGTGGGCCTCTGGAAAACAGCAGTTGAGTGTGAATGAGGGGAAATTCTGTGGCTAAGACATCTGCCATTATGGGAATCCCTGAAAACCCCATAAAGAGTGGTTTTGGGAAGCTTGGGTGTCTGTCAAGTGCAGAGGTACCAAGCCCAGATGATAGCCATATCTGATAAGTTAGATCTGTCTTCCCCTATTCTCTTCCATCCTCCTGCCCCAAACCCACAGGTAGCAAGATGGGAAGAGATGGGATGAGCAGAAAGCTGACTAGGCTGCCTCTCCAGATAAGCTCCCAAGCCTGAAGCAAATCTGAGCTGGAAGAGGAGAGAAATTGCAGGTTGGTTAACTTAGGTTTGGAGTTTTGATAATTAAAATCACCTGAGACACACAAATATTTGTTTATGACCAGGAAGTGATTAGGATAGCTATGAGACTGATGGGAAATTTTCACCTAGTGACAGGGAAGAGTATAGGAAAGGAGCAGATTTGAAGGAGCAGAAGTGGGAGAGGATGCATCACTTTCACATCACACCATGGTCCTAGTTCCTTTAATAACCTGGTTATGCTAGTAAATGAATAAGAATTATATTACTGTTCTTAAAGGATAATGGGGAGCCTATTTAGATAGCACAACAAGGATGACCTCTCAGGAAACAGTAATTAATGAGTGAGAAGGAGCCAGCTGTGCTCTGTTTGCCAGGAATTGGGGGAAGGAGGTGACTGCAAGGTCCAGGTAGAGGGAACACACGTGTAAAGTTTATGTGGAGTCATATGATTGGCATCCAGTAAACATTCGGGTGGCTTCAACCAAAGATATTTTCATTCTTTGTACAGGGCACTGAGTTAAATGCCAGGTCTACACACAGAATAAATGCCTCCTTCACTGAGGTTTAAAGTTTAATTGATCAATGTTAGGAGAGAAAAAGACCCACTTTGATAAAGTTAAGATCTAAAGGTTCTAAAGAGCAAAGAAGCTCCTGTCCTTTGCCCTCAAACTCTGATGACCCCAGATAACATTTTTCTTTTCTGAGAATTGCCCTGACAAGCAGGCTCTCCTAGTGCATCGGTGACCTTTTTCTGGAGTGTGGGCGCAGCCGCATAAAGAAACACAGAGCTCTTCTGACAGTCCTAGAAGGGATGCAAAACCTCTTCACTTGTTCTAGGACTCTACTTATGTGTAAGGCTTAGAAAAGTCTACCTGTTGTAAGTGTGCCATCCAAAATAATAGAGGTAGGTGTCAACAACTTTGTCAGTAGGGGCAAATATAACTCCTTGTGTTGATACAATTAGAAAAGTGGCTTGTCTTTGCTGGCATAAGTTTGTTCACTCAGGAAATAAAAATTATAGAAAGATGAACTGGTGGCCTCCTGAAGTTCTGGGAGAGTCTCTGCAGGAATGTGGACTCATCCATTGAAAGCTTAGATCCTGGGCAGACAGTGACCTCAGGGGGGGCTTGTGTGGGCGGCACTTTCCCAGCCTTGCTGGTGTTCCAGCTGGCACTCAGTCTCTACCAGGAGATGGGGCACTCTGGGGCAGGGAGCAATGCACCAAGTCCTTTGGGGGCTCCCAGGAGACAAGAATTGATTGACAGACTTTCCTTTCAAGGAACTCTCTAGTTGGGAGACAGAACCTATATTCCCAGCGTATCACATATCACATATCACAGCAGTCACAAGTTCAGAGCCAACCCAAGGAGATAAAGAGAGAGAGGTAAAATATGTTTCTTGTGAATACCAAGAAAATACAATGCAATCTAAATCACCAGGTTTTCCATATCTCTAGCTTTTAACTTTATGTATTCACTTTCCCGATAACACATGCTCAACAGAAAAACTGGCCAAGTGCAGACTGTGTAAGAAATCAGCTATTTTCGTTTTTAAAGAATATTTTATAAATAGAGAAGGGACTTCTGATTTTCAGAGGAAAGAGGTTGTGCTATGTCTTTCCTCTTTCCCCATTGGCAGGGAGAAGTAGTTTGCCCTGTTAGAACCTGCACCCCTTAGGGAAGCCAATCCCCATCCAGGCTGTCTCGTACACAGTAAGTTCTCAATAAATGTATTTTTTAAATCAAAGTTAAGGGATTTCAGGATCTAAGAACTTCAAATTTATTTATTTATTAAAGTTTAAAAAACTTTAGAGTATTTTGTAACTAGTCTGTCTTGCCAGTATTATATATTAATATCAGACCTTAAGACATGCTCTTTGATATTCCTTAATTTAAAATTCTATGTGTTTTATTATTTTTTATTTTTTTAACTTTAAAAAAATTAAGTTTATTGGGGTAACATTGGTTAATATGATTATATAATTTTCAGGTGTACATTATAATTTGACATCTGTATATTGTATTGTGTGTTTACCACTCAAAGTCCAGTTTTCTTCAGCTACCATAAATTTGATTCCCTTGACCTCCCCTACCCCTATATTTGACCCCTTTTACCCCATCTTCCTCCCACCTCCTACCCCCGGTAACCACTAGTCTATATAGTCCATGTCCATGAGTCTCTGTTTGTCCCATCCATTTGTTGCTTTTAGGTTTATGTCCCACATATCATGTGATTTTCAACCTTTTCTGTCTGGCTTATTTCACTTAGCATGATTATCTCGAGGTCCATCCATGTCATTGCAAATGGCAGTATTTGATCTCTTCTTATGGCTGAGTAATATTCCATTGTATATATGCACCACAGATTCTTTAGCCAGTCATCTATCGTAGGACACTTTGTTTGCTCCATGTCCTGGCCATGTGAATAATGCTGCTATGCACATCAGTTTTCAAGTTTTTGGGGTAAATACCCAGGAGAGGGTTTGCTGGATCCATATGGTAGATTAATTCTTAGTTTTTTTCAGATGCCTCCATTCTGTTTTCCATAGTGGCTGTACCAATTTGCAGTCCCACCAGCAGTGTATGAGGGTTCCTTTTCCTCTGCATCCTCTACAGCATTTGTTATTACTTGACCTGTTGATTATAGCTATTCTAACAGGTGTGAGATGGTATCTCATTGTGGTTTTGATTTGCATTTCCCTAAAACCTAGCGATGTTGAGCATCTTTTCATATATTTGTTGGCCATTTGTATGTCTTCTAGGGAGAAGTGTCTGTTCAGGTCCTCTGCCCATTTTTTGATTGGATCGTTTTGTTGTTGTTATTGAGTTGTATGAGTTCTTTGTGTGTTTTGAATATTAAACCCTTATCAGAGGCATTGCTTGCAAATATATTTTCCCGTTTGGATGAGTGTCTCTTTACCTTGTTGACGATTTCTTTTGCTGAGCAGAAGCTTTTTAGTTTGATGTAGTCCCATTCATTTATTTTAGCTTTTACTTCCCTTGCTTTTGAGGTCAAATTCATAAAATCCTCTTTAAGTCCAAGGTCCTTGAGTTTAGTTCCTATGTTTTCTTCTATGCATTTTATTGCTTCAGGTCTTATATTTAAGTCCTTCAGTGTGTTTTAAAAAATCAGTTTTCAAGCTGATATTGTCATCCTTACTGTATTTTTTCCTTGGCAACACATTATAGTAGAAAGGGCATGAGCGTTTGAGTCAGGGAAATGTACTTTTGAACACCAGCCTTACGACCTTTAAATCTGGAATCTGGGACCCTTCCCTCGATTCCTACTTTGAAGGATCCAATCTGACTCTGAAAACTGCAGTCCTACTCATAGAGGAGACAAGAACAAATGCCCACTTGAAACCTCTGTCCCTGTGCTCTCAGGACTCTGGAATTCCCTAATCAGACAACTGGGGATACATTTCCAGGGACTGCTGGGTCCTGGGATAGGTAGGCTGGGCTGTTCACCCTTATGGTGCAGGGCGGGGCCTGACAGGAGTGGGCATGGGGTGGAAGGAAAGGGACTATGGGGCAGTGGGCTGGGAAACTCATGTGTACTTCTATATTAGGTCCTGAAAATTTCAGGAGTGGATTCCTCACATCTGATTCACACTGCTTGACATTTCTGAAGCTCATTTTCCTCATTTGAAAATGCATATGAGAATCCCTATCTTGCAGATATTAAAGACCCAATTAGATTATGATAGAAATGTAACTGTATAGAACATAGTAAACAATAAATTCTTATCACTGTAGTCAATCATGTCTAGAGTTTCAGGGTAAACTGAAAATGTGCTAAAGCTAAATGCATGTAAGTGAAATGCATTACTAATTATATTATTAGCACTAACAGTGTTTTAGGTATATGGTATATTATCTGAAAACTTTAGGGCCAGATGTCTTCAGATTTCAGAATTTTTTTGGATTTTAGAAATATGTACATAAGCCATATACTGCATTACACTTATAATATTTGAATCAGGGTCATATTATCAAATAAATTAATATTTTCATAGCAAAACCTATTGAATAAATATGTGTAATCAAGACCATATGTAGCCTCATGCCAATTCATGTCACTATTAAAAACAATAAGTTCTAAAATTTCAGAATAGTTTTAGGTTTACAGAAAGATTGCAAAGCTACTACGGAGAGTTCTTATATATCCTGTGCCCAGTGTTCCATATTGTTAGCATCATATCTTAGTATGATAAGTTTGTTCTAAGTAATGAACCAATATTGATTGGTACATTGTTGTTAACTGAAGTCCATCCTTTATTCAAATTTTCTTACTTTTTACCTAATGTCTATTTGTGTTCCCAGATTCTATTCAGGATACTCTATTACATTTAGTAGTCATCATGTTTCCACACATTCGTACTGGCTGTGACAGTTTTGGAAACTTTTACTGTTTTTTATGACCTTGACAGTTTGATACATACTAGTCACATGTTTTGTAGAATTCCCTTCAACTGGGATTTGTCCAGCAGTTTACTCATGATTAGATTGGGGTTAGGGGTTTTAGTATTTTTCAGATTTCCTCACTACAGGGTTACTTGTTTTTCACCCCTCTCATTCTGTACTTTTCAGAAGGAAGTCACTCTGTATGACTCATACCTACAAAGTGGGGAATTATGCTTCCCCTCTTAGGGGGTGGGGTTCTTCTGCATGGGAGGTTGATCTCTTCTCCCCCATAGGTCAGTTTTTGCTGCCAAATGGGTTAAGAAATTTTTTTTTTCTTTTGTAATTTTGGTACTGTTGGTTAGGGCTTCTGGACTAGAAGTAGCATTATATCTAAGTAAGTATAAAGTCTAGCATAGTGCTTGTACCTACTCTACCCTTCCGGAAACAGAAGAGACTGAGTGACATTTTTTTTTTTTTTTTTAATAAAAAGAGAGAATGACAGGGACTAGTGGGAAAGGATAATGGTGGCTCTTCCCTTCCCATTATACAGCTTGCCTGTACATTCCTAAACAAGAAGTATGTTGGGTTGTTTCCATACCATCATAATAAACTCAGCCCGAAGGGAAATACTGAAAAATATGGTGGTGGCCAAGTTAAGAGTATAAATTAAAAAAAACAAAAACAAAAACAAGACAAATTTTCCCTTTCCTGCTTTTGTCAGACCTTTTAAAACATGCATTTTTATAGAAATTCTTGAATTGGCATTATTCAGGACTGGGAGAGGCATACATAGAAGGAAACCTAGGTAGCTCCTATAGTGGGCATGCAGAGTCACTTTCCACAGTCACCTAGGGACCCGCTCTGCTCTCCTACATTCCTGCCTCCCTCTGAAATGCCTCAGACCCACCCCAGATCCTCCGTCAGAGAGCTCTACATGCCACACCTTCTCAGGCTGTCACCTTTCTTCTTAATTCTTTCTTACCTCCCCTCGCAGCTGGATGAAAGCCTCTTGGGATTTTTACTGTTCAGTCCTAGCTCCCAGCTATGGTCTCCACGTGGTTTCTGAAACTCGCCTCTACCCAGGGGTAATAGTCGAAGTATCTGACAGTCTGCACCCGAGAGCTGCAGCTGGGCCTTGCTGAGCCAGGCACTACCCGTCTAGGTGCAGAGGGTCTGATGGGAGGGGATTCACTGAAATGTGTGAGGGGACATGGAATGGTTGAGAGCAGCAGCTATTTATCAACCTGAACAGGAGTCTTGATATTTTAACATAAGGGGAAAGTAAATATTATTAAATGTACTTTGTATCATATTGGTCACTGAAGCCTTTTAGAATTAAGCCCTACTCCCCACTTACTGATTACTGACGTATTGCTTACACACTCTTAGGGCTAACTTTCCAACTTGTGGAGTTATTCACTGAAGCCCAAAGAAGATATCCATTTAATTAGGGCAAGATTAGGACCTAATGATATGTTGCTGTTTAAACTTACCCCTGGAACCTAATAGCCTATGTCATTCTGGTTTTAGGGCTAACTTACAAGATGGTATGAGCCATAGGCAGAACCAGAATTGTTAAAAATGGACCAACAAAAATGTATCTTTAGTGGCTTTTCCTACTTCAGTCTTCAAAGAAGCATAGGTCAGGAGATTTCTCTTCAATTGATTTCACTTCATCCCTCTCCAGTCTATGACTTCACTGCCTACACTCACATGCATCTCTTTAGAATACTGTGGGTGATCCTATCTCTTCCACCTAATTTAGAAGAAGAATGTGGATGTCCTGAAAATAGTACAAACTTCTGAGGAAACAAAAAGTTATGTGTAATTTAAATGATGAATAATCTTTTAAATAACTCTCTGAATTTGAGCTCCAATTAGGGAGAAATAATTAAGCATGTTGACATTGAAGAAATAAAATATTTAAAACCATTCTCTGATCTTGGTTGTATCTCCTTTTCAAAACCCAAAAATTAAACATAATAATGGACTAGATAAATAAGTTCATTGTCTACCATCTGGTTATGCCACTTGAATTGCCTGGAGTTTCTCAGAGACTTTCTTTTCAAAGGCCCTTCTGTGGGGCACAGCCCTCCCAAAGCTAGTTTCTGTGGTGTCTTTCTTTTTTATTATTATTTTTTTCCCTGTGGTGTCTTTAAACTTCATATCACCGGGTTTAATTGCCTATAGAAAAGACCTCAAAACTTTTTTGTCAAACTCATCTATTCATAAAAGTTATTTGACTACTTAAGTCTTATGTACATTTTATACATTTACTACTAAATAATATGTATGCTATAAAACTGTTTACACACATGATTTGGAAATTTCTTATGCATTGCTTTGCGAAAAATCTATTGTATTTTAAATTTTTTTTAAAGCATTGCTTTTTACAGTTTCATCGGTCTGTTTATTTTTGTTTATTTATTTATTTATTTATTTATACTTACGTCTTTATTTATTTATTTATTTATTTATTTATTTATTTATTTATTAGCTCTGGATAGGTTTATAAAACTGTTAAGGTCAATAATTTTTTAAAAAGTCTCTATTTATAACAGAACCTTTTGCTTAACTTGTTCTTTGGACAGAAAGACCTGGAGCCTGGCTTGGTTTTTCCCGATCTTGTGTGGTCAGCACAAGCCACTTGACTTCCATGGGCCCTGCTTATCTCATCTGTAAAGGAAGGGCTTTGACTAGATGGTTTCTAAGATCCCTATAGCTTTATAATTTGGATAATAGGATTTGATTTGGCAAATCTCCTAAAAGGATGCTCTCTGAGTTTGAGAAAACTGTCCTAATTTGACTATGGATGTTTTAAATTTGGAAGAACCTCTTTCAGAAAACTCCCAAAGAGAAAAGCATACTCACTGGCTCTAGAGGCTTGGTGTCCTAACAATCTATGCTGTAAGGTTCAGACAGTAGGTGTGTGTGTTAGGGGTGGGGGGAGGGGGTGGGAGCTGTCATTATGGAATGCCAGACCCATAGCATCATGGCAGCAGGTAGATGGCTACATATGAGAATTATGAGACTGTCAGCAACAGCATTATACATAAAGAGAACTTAAGCTGAGAACTGAGTTCAATAAATTTTAGATCAATATGCCAGCAACTGGCCTTCTCACTTTCCTTGGTGTATTATGTTAATATTTTTTTATTTTATTTTTCTGAGGCTTTGTGTAAAAGCTATGGTGTTTAGAGAAATAAATGCATAAAAATACAAATCAAAATGTCACATCCTGTAAACATACCATAAGCTGATTACTTTAAATGTTTTCTTTACTCAAGCAGGTGGATTTAGGACATGACAGTAATAAAACACTCATCTAAAGAACAGATTTTGATCAAGGAAGTCTTCTATTGGTTCTGTATATAATCTTTACTCTGTCGGTTTTCCCAGGGCAAAAATTGCACCAAAGAAACAAACTACAGCTCTTGAAACATAATACGTACCAGTAAAACAAAACAAAACAAACAAAAAACAAACAAAGCCTCAAGATAAAAACTGCCTTAACAATGCAAACTAGAGCTCAAATAAGATCCTACCACACCTAGGCAGCCACCCATATCCAGTCTATATCCTGGAAAGACTTATGACTAACTAAGGAGAAGAGAGACCATGAAAAGAGTCAGTCGTGGATTTTTAATTTGTAAGCACACGTTGATCCAGAGAAGACTTACAGCAAATTTTATTTTAATGCCTTTTATTGTTTTTTATTGTACTATCTGTGTCTGTCAACAACAGTCTTTGATTACTTCTTTAGCCATCCTGAAATTCTAGGAGGATCCTTGTTTAACCAGTTTTTAATAATTACACCTCTATGCCACCCTGACTATCATTTCATTTACTTGCAGGACCAGAGATCTTTACTCATATTATATTCGAGGATCTATTATAATATGATTAAGGGGTGGGGGGAAGTAATTATACAGGAAATAAAAAATCAAAATTTTATATTTCCGTCTCCGGCAAGGACCATAAATTATAGTTCAGCCACAGTGGCCCTCTTTCCCATGGGGTTATTGTTATAACATTAGTGACAACATATTTGACATTTTTTGTAAAAGATGTTTTATATTTGTCATATAAAAAATGTGCATGTGCAGTAAGCATTGGCATCTAAAATGCAAGCAGATGAAGATGCTGAGGTTAAACACTAGGGGAGAATTCCTATGAAAAATTGATAAATGTATATTTCATGAAAATGATTGTTGGCACTACTGTAAGTAGATAATGCTGCCTTAGTAAAAAGAATGTAGAATAAATGCCAGTTGTTTTTATTTTATGCCTCAGTTCTTGTGTTAAAAGTTAGGTTAATTATCCAGATTATATGATTAATGTTTATATTGATTTAGTAGCACTAATAATTTTGTATTTTGTGATTCTTGGTTGTTCAAGCCCGCTGTTTTGCTCTCTGGGTGTGCTCAAACTGGGGCGGGGGAGGGGGGAAACAAAGAACAAAACTCTAGAAACCAACTGAAGTGTGATACAGATTTTCCTTTATTCTTAAAAAGAAAAAAAATTTAATTATGAAATTCTGCAATGGGAAATATACTTCTTCTTTTCTTTTTTCTTTTTTTCTTTTTCTTTCTTTTCTTCTTTTTTTTTCTTTTTTTTTCTTTTTTCTTTTTTTTTTTGTGCCAGTGAAATCCCCACAGCACATTCATGGCTAAACAAGCAGAGAGGATGCACACCATGCTTAGTTTTTGCAGTCTGGGTATTTAGGAGACTCTCTGTGTCAGCACCCCTCCTCTGTGCCTTCTTCCTCACATGCCTGGGAGGGCCAGTGTGGGTAGGGCTAGCCTTACCAATGGGGACAGTAGGTGGCTTTCCTTAAAAGAAATACTTTCTCCCTATCAATTTATCCTTATTAGACATCTATCTATCTATCTATCTATCTATCATCTTTCACTTTTGATTATATGTTGAATCTGTACTAAGTTCCTGAAATCCCAGAGAATATTGCATTCTGGTCCTATAGTAAATAGATATGTGTGTGGGTGCATAATTTACTCAATTGATAAAATGTCTTTGCTACATTTATGTACAAGGTGTGTAGAAGATCGAAAAATATCAGACCTTTGCTTACGGAAATGTGTGGGAGATAAGGCATAGTCACATATAAATATAATATAAAGTGGAAAGTGTCGACTGCTAGAAAAGGTGTCCTCTACACAGAGGAACATGTGATAAGGCTTCCAGGGAGAGAATGTGGTACATTTAAGGAACCACAAATAATCTGAATTTGGCTGAAGTAGATACTACAAGAGGTAAAGTGCTGAGAGGTAGGATGCTAAGTAGTAGCAGAATGAGCAGGAGTCAATTACAGAGGGGCTATTAAGCCTTGTTAAAGAGATAGGACTTTAAGCTGAAGAGATAATGTGCATTTGTTCATTCAACACATTTTTATTAAGTGCCTCCTATGCTCCATGTACTGTTCTAGGCACTGGGAATACATCAGTGAACAAAGAGAAATCCCTACCCTCATTTAGTCTATATTTTGGAGGCAAGGGAAGGTAGATAATAAACACAAGAAAGTTTTGAACAAGTAAGATGCCAAGGTTTTGTTTTTGAGCTCGAGGCAATATAGAAGCAATTTTTCTTTCTTTTTTCATTTTCTTTTTTTCATGACGAATGTAGTCTTTTTACTTACCATCCATAAAAATAACTGAGGGGCCAAATGGTGGAAGCAATTTTTCACATTCAAAAGCTCACAGGTTAACACCAAAGAACTGATATATACATATACATATATATGTATATATATATGTAGAGAACTGATATATACATATACATATATATAAATTATTGACAAAGGCACTCGACGTACTTTTTACTTTTCTGAGTGAAGCTAAACTATTATTTCACAGACATAAGGACTGTCTTTTCTTTTTCCTGAACCCCTTCTCATCGGGATTGCTCCATAACCCTGAATCCCCTGGATTCTCAATAGTAAGTATTAAATAAATTTTTAAAAAGATTGGTAGATAGAGACTGGTAGCAGGAGTGATATCTTAAAGTTATTTGAAACTCAGTGAAATTATATTGTTTTGTGGAGATTCTTTGATAATGTTATTTTGAGCTTAGAGCTGCAGCATCCAAACTTCTGTGCCATAGAACTTTTTGGAAGTTATACTAAATTTGGAAGAATGTGCTATTAAAATACTTAGCAATTCAAGAGAACATTTCACTTCCCAATGTATTTGCTCTATGGTAATTAAGAGTTGGTTACATGTGTGCATTCGATCTAAGGAGTAAAATTTTGTGGTTAAGCAACTTTATTATTAATGTGGAGACAGTAGAATTATATTTGTTTTGTTTTGTTTTGTTTTTAATCTACATTTTACCAACAGGTTAGATTTTGCCGAAGCATCAACAGATTGCTCTAAAGATAAGTACCAAATTGCCATCAACTTCTTATTTTTGGACAGAAGAAAGGAATCCAATTTTAAGCCTCTGTCTCTTTAAAACAAAATGCGAGGTGGTGAACTACGTGGCACTTTTGATTATATGTTGAAACTGCACTAAGTCCCTGAAATCCAAGAGAATATTGCACTCTGGTCCTTTGTGCAGAATGCTCACATGAGTGCTCACAGGAACCAATCCAGAAGCAAATTGCTGCTGATAGTAACTGACAGCATGAATTACTGCACTCTCAGAGACTGTGCCAGCATCAACCCGTATGATCTCACTTTTGCTCATATGGCAAGCCGAATTTGTGCATGTACTAGAACTAGCCTCCTAAGTTCAGGGAACAGCAAGGTCTCTCAGCAGTTGCTTGAAAATAACCAGCTCCTTTGAAATAAATCACTGTGGCATCTCATCAGCTCACCCTTATAAAACTGGGGACAGTTTTTCTTTGTGGAATTTCCAGTCCTTATCATGTGAAGTCCCTTAGAAAAAGGAGAAACTGACTCATTTAATTGTCATATGAAAACTAGACAAGTCAATGAATGCAGAGAGCAAAATCAATTTCTCTTTGGCAAGCTGACCTGCCTCTTAGTCTGCCACTTGCTATGGTTCATTTGCAGACATTCTGCTGCTGGTAATTGCCATGTTGATTCATAATAACCTTCAGAAATCCTCCTCCATTTTGGAATAACTAAAAATATTGAAAGAAGAACTATATTCTTCATTAGAAATGCTCATTTGAAGTAAAATATTGATTAAAAATGCTCTAAAAGTGAATTTATATTTGTGTATACCAATACAACGAAGGTTACTAAAATATAATTCAAATATAGGAAGCATTCATCTCCAAGTATACATGCCTGGAAATAAAAGCAGGAACTGAAAACATTCTTTCAAAGAATGAAATCATAGATCCAATATCCAAAACCTAAGCTCAGTCTTGATATTTCTTCTCTTATTTCAGTCCATTACTAAACTCACCTTAATAGTACCAAAATTATAGGGGGATGGCCCTTTATGATTTAATGCCTTTGCCCATCATTAGCACTATAATCTATCATTTCTGGGAAAACACAGACCTTCTGAGCTCTTGAACTTTGTTCTTGGCAGGTAAGAAGTCTTCCAGCTCATCTTAAAGACAAATTTATTTTTAATTCTTAAGTCTACATGTTTTCTGGTAAGATATTGGAATCTTAGATAAGATTGTTATTTACTCTATTTATCTTAGAAAGTACTCAGTTCTTCTGAAACAGTAGTCTCTTTGAAAATGGAAATTATTAAAATGGAGGAAAAATAATCTTTCTTTCTTCAATCCATGTTTTTGCTTTCTCTAGAAGGAATGGTAGACTTTAGCCCTTGCAGGATATTTCTTTCAAGTTAGCACTGTTCCAATGAGAGAGAGGAAAAATGGGAGGGTCTTGTTTGTCAGGATGCGGGCATGGTTCTGGTTGAGGGTACTTGTAAGGGGAGGTTTTTAGCTTGGATAGTCCCTCCTCTGAGGAAAGTCAGTGGTGGAAGCCAGACGATCCCAGCACAGTAACATGAAGTCACACACCTGGATAATGGGCACACAGAGGAATGAGTACTTACCTTTCAGCATGTGTGTTCCATAGGTCTTTCTTATTCAACAGATTCAAAATGCAGCCAATCAACTCTTGCTTCTTCTCCTGTATTTCTGATCTCAGTGTAAGTCCTACTGTCCATCTAGCAAGAAGACAGAGAAACCTGGGGTTCACTCTGGACTTCTCGGAGTCCCTTGTGCACCACAGCCAATCTATCACCGAGTCCATTCACTTCTAATTCATTTCTCTCTTTCAAATTCTCTTCCATATTTTTCATTTCCATACTAAGTATCCATGTCATCTTCTTTACAGACAAGTCTAGCTGCCCCAGTCATGTTCACTCCAATCTGATCTCTATACTTTCTAAAAGATACATTTATCATTTCATTCTTCTGCTTAAAAGGATCACCATTGCCTTCAAGAAAGAAAATAAAATCTAAAATCCTTTAAATGGCATATTTATCTCTCAGTCAGCATTTCTTCCCACCCTTGCTTCATCATGGTTTTTATTTTTAATGCTGTCCCTTCTTCTTTCTTCTCTTGGATATTCCTACTTGTCTTTCACATTTTGCTTCAGGTATTACCTCCTCCAGGAAACCTTCCCCTGACCCTCTTCCTGACCCTCATCACAAAATGCCTCCCAGGTACCTCTTTTGACCTTGGTGCAACGTTTTCATTTTGCTAATTCAGCATCTAGCATATTGTCTGGCAAAGTTGCAGGTGAATGAATGCAGGGAGTAATCGGAGAAGTCACACAGAGAAGGTGGAGTTGAACTGACTAATTCTTGAGGGAGAAATAAGGCAAAGGAGAGAAGCGTATTTGAGGTAGAAAGAATAATGTGCAGGAGCATGAGAGAGCTTGCTATGTTTACTGCAAGAGGTTTAGAATAGCTAGAGAATAAAAGGTTGAGATACAGAGTTCTGTGTCATGAGCCATGTTCAGAATTATAACACATTTGTTATAATCTGTGACCAGCTTCTCTCCAGGTTTGGAAAGACTTCCTGCTGTTTTTCTTGAGGCTCTAGGTATAGTTAAAATGAAGTGTCCAAACAGGATTATACAAAGTAAAAGTCCTATACACTTACATTAAACAAATTAGCTTCTTTGAAACAAAAAATTACAATGCAATGTAGTTTTGTTATTTGTGGGTATTATATGTACTACATATGTGTGTAAGTGTGTGTATGAATGAATTTTATTCAAAGTAGACTATAAGTTTAAAGTTATAGTTATGAGATAAATCTCTCTGTGAATATTGTTGTATATCTATAGGACTATGCAGAGCATCCTTGGACGATAATATCAAAAGTCTGTCTTTAAAAATATGAGCAAGCCCTTCACAACTCAACTCTTATCTCCTTATCTACCCTTCCTATGAAATATTTTGGTTAGAATTATGCAGGAGTTATTTACTCTGGTGAGCTTTCTCTGCTTATTTCCTCTCCTCCCTCCCCCACCCCACCCCCTTTTAACTGCTTAGGAAATGGCAAAAGAAAAAAGTTCAAATGAGAAAAGGGAAAATTGAAAAATGAGAATAGAAAAAGAGTCATTCAAGAAAATGTTTAGAAAAATTGTTTTAAATTCCTGAGGTAAAGAATGTTTTAGAAAAAAAAAAGTATATTTACAATTTCAGATAAAATAGGTCGCTAGATCAATGGAAATATTTCATTACTATAGTTGAGGAAAATTTTCAAAGTGTAATTTCTTTATGCAAACAGTGGATGCAGGAACAAGTAAATTCAGCTTGGATCAATCTAGTAAGCAAACAGAACTCCCTGATCTTGCTTGAAGGTTCAACTGTCCATCTTCCAGAGTTCTGGAAAAGTCCAAACTGCCTCTAGAACCAAGGTGTCAAATAAAATGATCCATTTATTTAATTGTTTTATAAGCTAATATATGTCTATATCCAAAGTTATTACTGAATTCTCTGCTTTTCTTTTCTTTTTTTTACACCCCTGTTGTAGTTATTTTCTCTTCTTGCTATCAGATAAGAATGCATGGGTGTCTTTGAGAATATAAACAACAGAAAACATGCTTACATTTACAAAGTGATCAAGCTCTTATTCATTCTCTGATAGAATCTCTTAAAGTTTTCACTTGGGCCCAAAATTTCCAGATTACTTTTAGTCTCTGATTGAATTTTATTAGGAAAGTACAAAATTTTTATATCAGAATTTTTCTCTCTCTCGAATCAATGCAAAAATTTTCCTTCCTGGACTGTGACCAAATTCTGGTGAGTTTCTAGATTGTGTACATCAAAGCCTGCCTTTGTCCTTTGCCTCCTTTTTGGGGTTCCTGTCACCTTCTGTAGTGGACTTGGGGCACAGGGCATCAAATGGTCTTGAAGAGCCACAGTTAAGCTCCCAAGGAGGATAGCGAGACTTGCAAACCACTGTTTGCCGTTTTTTCCTGTTCTTTTTCTCTATCACATAACTGACTCAGATCTTTGTTTCTCAGAAAGAGAAAAGTGAGGTGCAGATAGATGGAGCAGCACAGGTGCCTCAGTGGTAGAAAGCAATTTAGGAAGAACATAGCTTATTGCTTCTGTGTTTTAATTTTTTTCTCAATATTTTATTTTATTGATGTAATATTTGTTGATATTTTACTTTATTTTCCCCAATATTTTGAGTTTGGTTATTTCTTCATTAGGGGAATAAAGGAAAATATAATTTAATACTTTAAGTGACTTTATCTACAAATAATAGAAAAAAGTGGTTATACTTGTAGTATTGGATTTAGTTAGTTGTATAAATAAGCAGATGTTAAAATAGACAAGTTAGAGGTAATTATAATGTTGCTTTTTTGTTGTGTAAACATACCAAAAAAGATTAGAAGTGGCCATTTCATTTGTTGTTTTTTAAACAACTGGAGGACCTCAGTAACACCAGTTTTCAAAACACAACATTTTTCTCATTTGTGTAAAATAGTTGAGGAAGATAAGTTGTGTTAATTTCTTATTTATACGCATAATATTTAATGGTCCTCATGATCTAAAAAATGCCCTTTATATTTAGTATCCATCTCTAACTTCCTCAGTGGCTGATAGAGAACTTCAGTATAATATAGTTTTAATTCATTTATTTATTTGACTAACATTTATTAAATATATTCTATAAGCCAAGTGCTAATGCTGATAGTCATAAGCAACGCAGCGCAATCTCTAACACGATCTATTTTAAAAGTATGATGTCTCTAGATATATAAGTAAAAGCAAACTACTACCTATTTTTAAATTTTTCTATTTTTGCTTTGAAGAAACAAAAATTATATATAAGCAGATGATTCACTAGTTGCCATTTCCCTGACTACTTTAACAGAACAAAATGATTTATTTTTGGTAATTGTTAATTTAAATAATTTTAAAATTAATTAAAATAGTTTGAAAAGAATATTTTGTATTTTGGTAGCTAATATGTATACATTTTCTCCAAGTAGAAAAATTCTCAAGAAAAATAGATTTCAAAAACTATTTGAAATTTATATCAGTAACACTGGTAATTCTAGATCTATTTCCAATAACTTAGTTAAGCATTACTTTTTATTTTTTATTATCTCTGATTTTTTTCCTCTCCTCTCATTTTCTTTTCGGCATAATATTCAGAAGAAAGAGCTTCTGGATCTGCATTTGAAAACTTGATTCAAGTCCACGCTTTACTCCTTGATTGTGCAACCTTGGTAAGTCATAGTTACCCTATCTTGGCCTAGTTTCTTCGTCTGTAAAATAAGATTATATTGAATAATAATCAAGGTCTTTTGCAATTTTAACATCCTCTGTTTCCTTACTATTCTGGATTTGAGGGTAAGATGTAGACACGTGGATGTGAACATATGTTGAGATATGCTACCAAAAATATAAACCCAGAATTTTGGATTTAGGTCGAGTTATGAGTTCTGATTTGCTTATATCACAACATAGACTTCTGTAATCTGTTAGATTTAAACTTTACCGATTCATATTTTCCAAGGCAGGCATTTGGAATGAATGTAACATTTATTACAAAAATTCAAAGCCACCCCAGACTAGAGATACCTACGTTGTTCTTTGCCAGGGCAGGTATAGCTCAGATAATATCACTCTCAGATTACATCCCAAATCCCAGTTGCATCACAGCACTAGCCTGCAGGCATCCTGTTGACTCAAAGCCTAGCGTCCCAGCTCATTCCTGACATCTTCTCACTTAGTCTTTCCTGATTCCTTTCTAAGTTGGAAGCACTCTCTTCCTTCTTTATGCTCCAATTCACTTACATTCAGTCTTGTATTAAAATGAGCTGTGTATAACTCTCTCTTGCTCAGTGGTTCCTAAGCTCCCTGAGATAAGCAAAATGGACCTTTCTTGTTTATCTGTGTGTTTTCCATGGTGCTTTGCACAAAGTAGTCACTAGTTATTTTTGTTGAAGTAAATATGAAATTCAATTCAGTAGCTGACATTGATGTTAAGAACAACCACAAAAGCTTTGTGTTTTATATTTTTAATTCCACCACAAGGTTAGAGCTCAATAGAGGTACTAAAAAGTACTCTTGATAGTGGCAGAATGGCATCCAATGAAGAGTCTCATCTCTGCTAAGGTTTGGGAATGTTGACGGCTTAGAAAAGCTGAAAACAGATTCTTGCCTGGTGTTCTGGGAAGAAACTCCAAATGCCTTTGTCGTTACCCAAGGGATAATAGTCACCTTCGGTTAGCCCAGTGAGTGATCCACTCTCCCACCTGCACTATCTACATTCTTTCATACAGCCTGGCCATAGATCATACCATTTCATCACATGACTCATTACTTGATTCATTACTTACATCTTTATAGGCCTAACCTTTTATGTTGTACAAAAAAGTGCTAGCCAGAATAGAGAATGAGACACTAAATTTTAAAGACCATCTAGTATAGAAAGAGTTAGTAGGAGAATATACTACTCTCAGAACTTTTTGTGAATCACATACTTCTCAGTTAAAATTACTTTTAACTTTCTAAATGGTTTCTTATATAAATAGAGTAATATGTTTATACTGCTATTTCTCAATTAATCAACTTTAATTATTATTGGTGATTTTCTGCTCTGAATGTTGTAGATCTGACTTATTGAAGCACTATTCAACTTTTCTTCCATTCTTTCTCCCAATGTTTGGTATTATATTATTAATTTTAGGTTTTCTGTTGTAACTTTTTCCATATCTGCAATAATAGTATATTTTATTAACAATTAATAGTATATAACATTATACTATGTAATATGGTGATAATATTCAGTGGCTTTTCAATGTGATGGCTTGTATTTTTCTACATTTTCTTCTTTTATTTTAAATAATTTCTTTTAAATTATGTTCTTCTGTTCTCTTTGTTCCCTTTCTGGAATCCCAGTTGGTTGAACTTTGTGGATTGATGCTTTGTGACTATATCTTCTCTCATCTGTTTCATCTTTTTATTTCCTATTCTATGTTCTGATACATTTAAAAAGTTTTTACTGCTCTTTTATGAATCTTTGAGTTTTACATTTTAAAAAATTTTAAGAACTGGTTACTGTGACCTATCCCATTTTTATAGATTCTTATTCTTGTGTTTGTTACAATATTTAAAAATGCACAAGGACTCTAATTAGATTTTTTTTAAAAAAAAAGATTTCTTCTGTTTCTTTTATTTCCATTTATATCTCCTGGGTGTGTGGCTTTGACTTTATCTTGATCTTTTTATTTAATGTTGTTAGTCTTCCTCATTTGTCTAGTAGTCCTTGCTTATCTGTTCCTATTTTAGGCTCAATGTTTAGGTCAATTATTCCAGGATTCCTTGGCTGCTGTAGTGGTCAGTGGCTTTTCCCAGGATGCCTTGTCCCTGAATTGAAGGCTTTTTGCATGTAGGCAGGGCTTATTATCTGCATAATTTGCGCAAGGGTGAATAGGTGAGGGACTGAGAAAACAGAGCTCACACTAGCAGCCTGGACTTCAGGGGCAGCTTGCTCAACTCCTTTAGATACCTGTGCTGTTCTCATCTAGTAGCAGCGAACACTAGGTTGCGTTTTACTCTGCATATGGAGGCCCTGGGGTGTGTTACATGTGTGTGTATGTAGGGCAACTTAGTGCAGCTATTTTATTGAAGGACTTTCAATGATTCCTACTGTCCCCACTATACTTGCTCACTCTGAATTGTGAGCATCTCCAAAGTCCCGTTGGAAATTAGCTCTGCCCTTTATTGAGGCTTCTTTCTCCCATTTTGTCCTGCAGCCTCCTGTTCTCCATTTTACTTATCCAAAGGATTCTGTCTGCTTTCTGTTCCTAGGAATTTGTTGATTTCTCTCTCTTGTTCTCTTTCCTGTTAAGTCTTCATCCTCTTTGGAATTTCTTTATTGTCTTTTTCATGGTCTCAGGAGGAAAGTGGGACAACCTGAGTGTGAGCCCATCATTTTGACCTGGAACTCTTTTCCCATATTCTTGCTGTGAGTGCTAGTTCCCAGTTTGATGAGTCTTTTAGTAAGGTCCGAAGGGAATTATTTTAGAGAATAATACCATATATAAAATTGTAAAAAATTGTGACTTCTGTGTCTCAGTAGAAGTAGAAACCATGCCTGAGGCACTTCACTAGATGACCCAATAATAACAGGCACGTAGGGTTGCATATGTACCAGGCACTGTTCCAAGTATTTTATATATATTAACTCATTCAGTCCTTATAATAACTATATAAGGAAAGTATTATAATTGTTCCTATTTTACAGATGAGGAAACTGAGACACAGAAAGGTTAAGTAACTTGCCCAAGGTCACACAACTCATGAGTGAAAAGCCAAGATTCAAGTTTATCTTCAGAGACTGAACACAACCTTTATGCTATATTGCCTCTCATAATTATGCCATTAAAAATAAATCATGTAATAAAAGTGGAGTATCAAATAATAGCTGATGAAATATTTTCTTCAAAAAATGAACACTTTTTCAAGAAGACATTTTTAAAAATGAATATAATTTCATGGTTATTAGGAGGGCTGAATTATGAAATTCTGACTATACAGAAATGCTCTCAATGGGAAGAAAATGGAAGGCAGGTAGAGAACCTGGCATATTTGCAATATAACCTGATAATGCTGAAAGGTAGCTGTATAAATTGTGGATGGGAGACCATATAACTAAGGAGAATATGAAGAAATGGGACAAGAATTTCAAGAGAGCTAAAGCCAAGGATTAGCTGAGGCTCGCAAAAACCACTAGAGACAGCAGCAGCAATTTTTAGAGCTATTTTCAGAAAAATAGATAGATGAAAATTATAGGTCCATTGCTTGAGAATGATAGTATCATGTTAAAAGAAAACACTGCACTTCAGCTTTTCTTCTGTCTATACCAAGAAGAATGATCTTTAAACTGGTAACATTGAAAGATCACTGCATTAAGAGGTCATTGATGTCCACAATAAGAGAAATTTAACAATAACTTAAATATTTTAGATGAATTCAAATTCCCAGACACAGATAAAATGCATTTTAGGCAATAAACAGTCTCATTGATTTGACTATAGTACATATTTGAGATATTTTGGAGAACAAGGAAAATAATTCAAAAGAATAGAGAAAGATACATGTGACCTCGATTTTCAAAATGAGGGATATGATAGATTATATTATATGTTTAAAGTATTTGCTACCTTTTTCTTCAGGCACCTTTCGATGGGGCCTTTTGTACAGGAAGATTATATTTCCCACTCCATTACTGTCAGGCTTGGCCATATGTCTTGCTGTGGCCAATGGAATGTGAGGAGTGACATTAGTCACTTCCAAGCAGAGTCTCTAAGAAATACTGTGTTTTCTGCCATCACTGTGAAAGAATATATTATCAATTACTTGAATGACACATAGATGTTATATTTCTCAAGTTAATATGACATGGGACCCTTTATATAAGATACTCTCTAGAAAAGAGATTTAATATGTTAGAATTAAAAATTATATAATCTGTTGAAAATATGATGTAACAAATGTGATAAAATTTATAACTTTAAGCTGTGTGACTTTGAATAAATGGTAACTTGAAGCTGTATTTTTAGATATCAGTTGTATTAGATGAAGGGGAATTACTTGTTGGAATTTAGGTAAAACCAGATAATGTGGATTGGTCTAAGCCTCAAATAAAATCTATGTGCCAGTGCCTTTATAAAAGTGAAGGTGATCTGAAGCCATATCAATAGAGGTTTGGCATCCATATTAATAAGGGGATTATTATGTGTTACTCTTATTATGTGCAATTTTGGCACTGTGCTTTAAAAGGAATATTGATAAAACCCAAGGTGGATTTGGGTAGATAGAGAAAATGTATCTAAATCTAAAGTAAAGGATACCTGGCCTAATAAGAGAAAAGCTATAAGAAGAGGAAAAGGTAGTGATTGCATTTGTGTTCATACGCAGAGAGGGAGCAGGATAATGTTTACACATAATGATCTGCCTGGATGCTCTAAGACACCTGACCAGACAGCTGTTCTCCTAATAAGCCTTGTTCACTAGTACTATTAAGTTATAGAAGCATAGAAGAGACAGACTAAATAGATACACGTTGTGAAAGTGCTTTCTAATCCTGGATGATCATCAGGATCATCTGGAGAACTTAAAAAAAAAATGCAGATACTGAATCTCACTTCCAACCAACTGAATCCTAATTTCTGATGATGGATCCTGAGAATTTGTTTTTTATAAAACTCAATTGATTCTAATGACCTAATGATTCTAATTATTTGTGAGCCACTGTATCTTATGATGTGGTGGGTACTCAAGAGTCAAGAATTAGATTAGAGAACATTTATATATCAACAAGGGAGGCAAGGCTAAGGCAGTGGTTCCCAGATTTGGTCTTCATGGACCAGTACAACTCTTAAAAAAACAGGACTCATCAACATATGATAGCTGACTTCCTAGTATAACAAACAAGCCAACCAAACTATGTTTCTTTTAGTTTTATTAAAACAAAACAAACAAACAAACAAAGAAATTAAATTTAAATAGGACCTGGGCAGGGTATAATATAGGGAGAAAGTACAGTCTTTTAGATTGAATGAACTTAGGCATTTTTCTCATTTCACCATGGACCAGTGACGATGGCATCATTTAACATGTCAGCGTTTGAGAACCAACAGTATAGGGTATGTACAGTTCCATATGCCTCTAGCAATGTGCCACTTCATATTATGCAGGGTCAAGTGGCTCATAAGCTGGTTTAAAGACCCTAGTGGTGGAGGGGAAGGCTCTGAAAAGAAATATGGATGGTGTGATAGGGTTCAGGGATACCTTTGATGATAAAGGATCTGTGAACAATTGTTGAAACTGGCTGTTTGGCTGTAGAAGAAAACTTGTGGGACTCTGAAAGCTGTATTAAAATTCACAAAGTGCTTTCATATATAATAATTCTTGTTATACAAGGAAGTCACTGGCAGACTCATTTCAATTCAATGTAAATAAAAGCTTTCTGACAGACGTTTCCAATAAAGGTTAAGAAACTACATGGAGATTGCCTCCTCTAGAAGAGCTCAAAACACATCTGAGTAACATTTTGTTAGGATAGAGTTCCGGACTGAGCTGGAGGCTGGACTAAAGCCATTATTTTCTAAGCCTGGCAGGCCTCGGTAGCACCTCAGAAGCCTTTTAAGGACATACAGATTCCTGGATCTAGGCTGAGATCTACAGAAACAAAATCTCTATGAATGGGGCTCAGGAATCTGCATGTTTAATAAGTCCCCCAGGGGATTCTAAATTAAGTTGCTTGCAACCTTGGAAAACAATTAGACAAGTGAACTCCAGTGTCTTGAAGTGTCTGTGATGAAAGATTCTATAAAATTTAGTAAAGAGATAACATGTTGTTATAACATCAATATTTGAGTATCTACTTAATATCACATTTTATTATTGGTTACTTAAAAGTTATTTCTGAAACAACCAGTTATCTGATCACCAACACAAACTGCAAACATCGACCTATTTTTAAAACATGGTTTGCTTTTGCTTTGAGCCTGAAAGAGGAATTAGCTTCAGATGAGGAAAAGAATCATGGACCTAATTATGAAATATGAATATGTGAAATTGCCAAACAGATTACATGTTTGTGCCAAAATTTTATTTACAAGATCGGTGACTCACTGTCCAATCTCAAAGAGCATATTTGTTTAATATGTTTACTCCTATGAAAGAGAAGTTTTATTGGGTCTTTTGTTATTTTGAAATAATTTATTTCATATAAATAGGTCATTCTATTATAGTTTGAGTGACTGTCCCATTAATAGAATTAGCAGGGCAAAATAGCAGAGTGGCTCAAAAGTCGTTATTAGTTTTTAGAGTCTGTAGTTCTGATCTTGACTTCTCTCTCCTGAGTTTCTTTTCGAATCTCCTTTGTACAGATTATCTAAAAGGCTTTCAACTGTTGATAGGAGACTAGACTCTGAATTACAAGCAAAAGAAACTAGATGTAAACCATCAATTGACTGAATACGTAAATCGTTGCTTGAAGATCCAACCACTGAGAAAAATTTTCCTAATATCTTTTGAGCCATTCAATCCCTTAGAAATATATTATCAAGAACACATTTTCCTTTGCTTAATTTAGTATCTAAGCTCTGTTTGCATATTATTCATTTACATATTCAGCAAAAACCAACTTTATGCCAGGCACAATTCTAGGTATTGGGTAAGGCTATGTTCTAATAAGGAGAAAGAGATAATAAACTTTTAGAAAATACATAAAACTTTCAGCTAGTGGGCAAGTGCTATAAAGAAAATTAAATGGAACAGAGAATCATTGAGGGGCCTTTTTTAAAGATAGGGTATTTTGGAAGAGGAGGTGATATTTGGGGAAGACTCGGCCACTGTGAGCAGCTGTGAGGAAGGAGCTCCAGGAGAGGGATAGCCGGCGCAAAGGCCCTGAAGCAGGAACAAGCTGGGGAGTTGAGAGGCCGTTACAATTACCATTAACAGCGTAACAAAAATTTGGGGGTGCAGAGGGGGTCAGAAGGAAGGCAAGGACCAGAGAATGAAGCATTTTACAGGCCATGGTAGGAATTTGAATTTGTTCTAAGAGTAATAGGTTCTAATCAGGGAGTGATATACCTCTGTATTTTACAAAGATAACTCAGGGTCTATATAGAGAATGGACCACAGTCAGGCAGAGTGGCAAGAGAAAGACCAGCTAGAAGGCTGCTGTTGCTTTAGCTTTTGACTGAGGGAATGTACATGAAAATCATATGCCCCATTCAACAGATATTCTCAGTCAAGAAGCTCACATATATGACTCTTACAACGTGATTCTTGAACTTGTATTTTTCAGCCTTAATGTTCACATGTCCAATGCTATCAGCTGCATTGTTTCTTGTCCTTAGCTTACTACCTCCTTCAGTTGATAATCACCTAAGTTCGATGATTGGGCAGGACAACTGGGTGTTTATCAGGCAAAGTGGCATCCATCCCAGTTCAGATCCAGAGACCAACCTTCAGTCGTGTCTGCCATTTCCCTTTTTCTTCCCACAGACTTCTCTTTTCCAGTTTCTATCACTTAATTTTCTGTCCTCATAGGAACACAGGCTCCTAAATTTTCCCCTGCTTATCTGTCTTCTGAAAGACATATAGATATTGTTAGTATTTGCTGCTGTTTTGAGGGCTTTACTTTTTGTTTGCAGAGGAAAACAGAGATGAATACACATAAAAAATATAGAAAACTCCATTTCTTCCACCAAAGGAAAGAGTAAGTGAAGAAGTTACCTTTCCTTTTCATTAAATTTTAAGTAGAGCTGGCTGGAGGGGGTAAAATATGTTTTCAACACTTTTTTTTTTTTTTTAAGAGAAGTAACATATCGACATGGCTATTGAAAAAGATATAAAATCTAACATTGAGCCATTGCTGTGCGCCAAGCTCTGTTACAGATTTTTCTTATACTGATTCTCCTGTTGTTATCCCTCTTCACAGATGAGGAAACTGAGGCTCAGAGCTCTTAAGTAAGTCGCTCACGGTCCCACAGAGAGTGAGGTGCCAACCTAGGACTTCAAGCCAAGTTTTTCTCTTTTCTAGGCCCTGCTGCTTTCGCGTGAGATGATTTGGGAATCTGTAGAGAAAGCATCCTTTGCAGGTTCGAAGAAGAACCATTCAGCAGGTATGTGCTTCACCTTCCTGACTCTTGGCTGTGGTCTAAACTCCTCTTCTAGGCTCTCTATGCTCAATTCACTTTTGAACTCTAGGCCTTACCCTTCACTTAGGCCTTTACTGAAAAGTATCTCTTTAAGTATGTGTTTCCCAAAATTAAAAGAAATATTCCCCCTCTTCTTGTCACTGAATTTCTGACTTGGGTGGTCCCAAACTCATTTGGTTTAACTGCTGATATCTGCTTCTCTGTGGTTGCTCTTCTTGTGTCTGAAGGGAAGACCAGAGGAGCAGAGCTCCCTAAGCTAGAAGGACACAAAGCTTTCCTCTTTGTGGTTTGTCCCCTTGTGTGCTGAGACATTCATTTATCAGCTTGTCCTTTTCACAGGTATACTCTTGGTCACAGCAGACTCCAGGAGATTACTTGTCTCGCTACTGAATTTCCTTTATGTGTTTTTTTTTAAGTATGTAGGAAATTATAGTCTTGAGCTTTCCTTTTTCATACACAAACTAATCATTATGAAACCCAATAATGATCCCTGAGGGAAAAACCACATGGAGTGAAAGGGCTCAGACGTGGAGTGAGGGTGTTGGAGAACAGACATCGTTCCGGGATCTGCGGACACAGTTCTCTCCGGGGGTCAGTGCACTGAATTTTATGACTTGAAGCTATTTTTAGGCCATTACGCCATAATTTCCACAAAGAAGAGTTGTGTGTTGTAATGTCCATTTTGCATCCTCCGTATCGTTTTTGAGCCTAAAATTGCAAAGCTTGAGCATCATGTATTATTGATCTGATGATTTGACTTAAAGAAGAGAAAAAAGCTTGAAGAACCAGAAATACCCCATGAAATGAAGGGACTGGTTTTCTGTAATCCTTTCAACAAAAACTCTTTAATATTTCATTCCTATGGGTTATGTGACTACAGGATGGTTAACTCACTAATTTGCCTTTGAGTATAAGAAAGAAGTGTGAGAAAGAAGTTCCTTTTATATTTAAGATTTAAATATGATTTTTTCTTTCACAATTTGAGAGATAAATATACCTCAACATTTTACTTTTGAGAGAGAAAGATTTTGGTATTCTGTTTTAAAGTTAAAGCAGTCCTGTTCTTGGGCCAAAATCAGAATAAGGGAGAGTTCTGGCACATTTGCCTCTCAGAAAAGGGTGAGAAATCTGATTTTTTATCTTCTAGTAAAATCTATTCTTAAGAAAGCCTCAAATACTTATTTACACTAAAGCGAAAACGACCAAGTCCAGTTTAAAACATGATTTCTCCCAAAGGAAGTTGTAGTTTCACAAGGTTCAACTCTTTAGGTGAAAAAGTAGAACCTTCCAATTACTGATTTATCTATGTATTGTTTGTTTGTTTGCTTCTTTAAAAAAAAATATATATATATATATTGTTTTAAAAAAGAGATTTAAGACCATGCATTATAAAATAAAATATTAAAATATAATTGCGAACATTAGGATGCTGTTAGTATTGGGAATTGGGGTTGTCGTGGGAATGGAAAGAACTTTTTATTTTGTGGTTGTTAGAAATCCCTTTTTTTACCTTAAAATCTTATTGGGGCAGGGTTGGGGTGGGGTCACCGACTTCACTTAAAGCAGACCACCTTCCAGCACATGTTAGATAATTTATGGTGAAAAGGTGTTTTTTGTTGTTGTTGTTGTTTGTTAAAATCTCTCAGCTTGCTTGGAGCATTTAGTACAGTTTATTATTCTAGGTTTAGTTCTTTGGTAGCCTTTTCTTTCATTACTTATTAACCTCCATTTAAAGTACAACTTAATCATTCAAGGTACAAAGTTCAGTTAATGTTTCTATTGGTTCTAATTATGATAATATATAAGGCCACTGTATAACTTGAAACACCTCCTAAAATATAGTTCATATATGAAATAATTAGCCTTTGAGGCCCTGGTTCTGAATACCAGCATTATACAGGGCAACCCTGCAGTAATAGAAAAATGCTGCCCATGTTAATGGAATGTTTATATGATACTTGTGTTCCAAATAGTCTATTTGCTTCACTCATTACCTCTCCCTCCGGTTCCCTCCATTGCTATCCTTATAAGGACAGGACGTCAAAAGAAACCAAATTCTACCCAAGGGAATTGAGAAAGAAGAAAGCAGTAGGTCTCCATCTCTCTAGAGCTATGTTTATTTTGCAGTTCATCAAGGAGAATGATTTCTTAGGACCCAGAACTCAAACTGAAGATGATTTATTTGTATTTGGAGTAGTGAAAAAAGGAGCCCCAGAAGACTTGAATAAATTTATAGATGCTACATTTACCAAACAGAAATAAATTGTAGGTCTCTGATCTTTTGTCTCAGAACCTAGAATGGTGCCTGAACATCATATGCATTCAGTGAACACTTGCAAGATGAATGTACAACAAAGTCTCCCTTCTGAAACTAGCTTCTGCAAGTCAGTGTAATAGGAGGCCTAGGGTACTTTTAGGTACAGGAAATCCTTCATTATCTACCCTGTTGATTGACTTAAGAAAAACAAGCTTCTGTTCCTTAGTATACTGTGTTGGTAAAGGGTGCTCAGCTCCAGAATCTAGTTACCCAGATTCAAAGAGCATCGTTATCATTTAGTAGCTGTGTAAATGTGAGGAAGTTACTTGGCTCCTCTGGGATGCCGTTTTCTCAACTGTAAAAGGGATTATTAGGACAAGTAATTAATGTATTAAATGCACAGCACTCGACACCCATGGCCTGATCAATATTGGCCAGCAACCACAGTATTAGTAGCCCTAGCCTCCAGAAAGCCTCAGGTCCTATCTGCTAAAAGGAAGATTATTTCTAGCTAGAAATAATAGGAACTTCAAGGAGTTAAAGACAGATTCACATCTATCTGTGGCTTTTTAAGTCATGTAATAATTAAAAGAGGCTTGAAGAAGACTACTTTACAGAGAGAAGTGGGCAGCTATCCAAAGGATTTTGAGTCAGAAATAAATATTGGTGGATTTTCCTCTTCAAAAAGCTTTTTAGAATTATCTCCCAAAAAAAATGAAGAGAGTTTATGGTTCTAAAAAAAAAAATAATTTTTAAAAGCTGTAAATATGGGATTTTACTTAGAAGTTATTTTTCTTTAACAAACATGCCATTCATTCAACAAATATTTATTAAGCAACTACCATATACCAAACATTGTGTTAGGTGCTAGGAATAAAAAGTGCAAAAGGCATGGTGCCTGTTCTTAATGAGTTTAGAGAACCTAAATATTCAGATAAGCAACACCCTTCAAAAATCATTATTTTGGGATTCTCCACTTTTATTCCGATATTGTAACTGTTGCTGTCAACACCTTCCAAGAACTCTTGGGAAGTGCCTTCAGGGTCAACGCCTGAGCCACAAAAACAGCAGTGGCTTCCATTTTTTGGAAGGACCAATAGTCAGTGGACATTAAAATACCTCAAATATCCATTATTGATTTATAAACGCCACAGCTCTGAAACCTCCAGGTGCCCACTTGTCACCACTGTTACTGTTTCCTCTCTAGGACCCTCTAGAATGCCTCACAATCCAGTTACTAAAGACTTAGTACCTGGACCTTAGTCAGGGTCCTCCAGGACCTTTCTTTCGTGACATCTGTTCTGTTTGATCTGTGTTCTATTATACCTATTGTTGCATATTTTAAACACACCCCTAATATAGAGTTTCACATTGCATTCTCCCCTGTCTTTCTGTCATACACACTTTTTCTATCTGGTAAACCCAAGGCCTCATCTCCTATTCCAGCTTACTTTTAGCTATTGATGAAGATCAAATCTGACTTCAAAGGCCATAGTTTGACTATTTGTGTAGAATAAAAGGGAACAGACTAAAGACAAGTCCAAAATAAAACTAGATACTATGTGCCATTTATTTCATTGTGATTTGTTGTTTACGTTAATAATAGAAGGAAAGAAAATATTCAGTTTCTGTTAGCAGTTAATGAAAATAAAGGTGTGAAATTTTTTCCTGTCCGAACTCATGGATAGCTTGGATTTTATTCATAATCCTTCACAGCCACAGATCTCAGGTTGAGAACCTCTGTGAACAATCGGACTAACTTGGAAGCATTGAAAGTAGTAATAAGGAAGAAGTATGCATGTTCCCCCAAAATTAGCAAGATGAACTTAAAATAACAAAATGGTACTAAACTTGGTGAAACCATTGGGGGTTGAGAATCATAATGCATAACACAAATAGACCAAGATGATGAGTAATGGTGGAAGAAACCTAGGAGGAGTTGTGGGAAGCTAATTATGAGTAGGCTTTCAAAGGAATGGAAGAGCAGAGAAAAACCCTGCTATTTCAGGCTTCTAATGAAAAGACATTGTGTTATTGAAAAGGGAAGAGTGATCTTGTCTCGTAGCAAAACCAAAGTGCCTCAGCCTCAACAACCAATGACTATAAAATGTTATCTTATTTTCTTTAAATACTCAAATCATGTGAGCTGCAATCTCACAGACTAGCTTGACTACCAGAAATTGGCCCCCCTCGCAATGCTCCACTAAATTTTCCTTCAACCCAAGGGCTCTGCCTTAAGAATGTGCAGGATGGAGCAGGTCTTCTGTGTTCTTCCATTTGGGCTTTCTGCAAAGCCACCACATGCCGCCTCTGTTGTCAATGACCCTTGTGAGGTTGGTGCACAAAGACATTTTACCATCTCTCTGACCTGGTGTTGGAGGTGCAAGGGTCCTCTTTTGTATCCGTAGCTGCTCAATCCAAAGCATAAACCAGTTGCTCTCTTAATTCCACATACAGTAGAGAACAAGATGCAAGTTCCTACAAAACTTCACTAAACATGGTGGGCAGTGGTGCTACACTGAATAACTTATATGCAGGACAGAGCCTCTAGGACCAGCCCTGTCTCAGGGCAGCTAAAGGGATTTCTCACTTTCTAGCTCAGTTGGAGTGTTTAAACACTCCCAAGAGGCCCCCAGAAAAAAAAGCTTTTCTTCTCTCCAGTGAAAGTCCCAGCTGCCAGTGAAAGTCCCAGCCCTCAGAGTCTCTACATTTCTAGTTCAGATCTCTTGTGGGACTGACAGTGGGAATACCATATGGGGAAGACCCCAGCTTTACCCACAGAGGCTATTAGTTTAGCATCTATACATTCTGGATTATTTAGTCCTAAATAACATCATGAGTAGGAATTCCAAAGCCAGCTTGGTTCTTTTTTTTTTTTTTTTTTCATTTTCTCCTCCAGCATGTGGTGAAGTTCATATCTGCATATCTTTTTTTATAGTCTTTAAATTCTAGTCTTCTGCCAGCAACTGCTGTGGCAAGGACAAACACATCTTCATGTCTTTTGTGTATTTTCTAATAGCTGTTTTGTTGTTGTTGTTTTAGTGTTGAGTTTTAAGAGTTCTTTATACATCCTAGATAATAGTCCTTTGTCAGATATGTGATTTGCAAATATTTTCTTCCAATCTATATCTTGTCTTTTCATCCTCTGTACCATCTTTTGCAGAGCAAAAGTTTTCATTTTGATGAAGTCAGGTTTGCCAGTTTTCCCTTTTAATGGATTCTGCCTTTGTTGTCATGTCTAAGTACTCTTTGCCTAGATCTCAATCTCAAAGATATTTTCCCATTTTTTTCTTACCAGAAGATAACATAATTTTACATTTTACATTTAAGTCTGTGATCCATTTGGGGTTAATTTTGTATAATATGTGAGGTTTAGGTCAAGGTTCTTATTTTCCTATAGATGTCCAGTTGCTCCAATACCATATGTTGATAAGACTATCCTCTCTCCATTAAATTGCTTTTACACCTTTGTCAAAAGTCAGTTCGGCATAGTCGTGTGAGTCTGTTTTGAGGTTTTCTATTCTGTTCTATTGATCTGTGTGTCTCTCTCCCCAACCAGTACCACAGATTACTGTAGCTACACAATAAATCTTGAAATTGAGTAGACTGATTTCTCCCCCATTATTTTTCTTAGAAAGTTTTAAAGCTATTCTAGCTGCTTTGCTTTTCCACATAAATTTTAGAAAGAATAATCTTGCCTTATGTACAAATTCTGGCTGGGGTTTTGATAGGAATTGGATTAAACCTATATGTCAATTTAAGGAGAATTAACATCTTTACTATGTTGAGTCTTGCAGTCCATGAACATGGTACATCTCTCCATTTATTTAGATCTATTACTTAGATGTATTTACCTTGTTCCTGATCTTTGGGGGAAAACATTCAGTCTTTCATCATTAAGTAAAATGTTAGCTTTATCGAATTAAAGAAGTTCCCCCTTTATTCCTAGTTTTTATTATGGATTGGTACTAAATTTTGATGTGCTTTTCCTCATCAAGAGATATGACAATGTTTTTTCTTTAGCCTGTTAATATGGTAGTTTACATTGACTGATTTTCAAAAAATTGAACTAGTTTTGCACCAATGAAATAAATTGTACTTTGTCATGGCATACAATTTATTTTATTTTTAAAATTCTATTTGTTAATATTTTCTTAAGGACTTTTACATGTATTTTCCTGAATGATATTGGTCTGTAGTTTTCTCATACTTTCTCTTTCTGATATCAGGGTAATAATACTAGCTTCATAAAATGAATCGAGAGTGCTCTCTCCCTCTCTCTTTCCTGGAAGAGATTGTGTAAAATTTGTGTCATTTCTTCCATAAGCATTTGGAAGAATTCTCCAGTGAGACCATTTGAGCCTGGAGATTTCTTTCCTGGGGCTTTTAAATTATGAATTCAATTTCCTTAATAGTTATTAGACTGCATGGGTTGTCAATTTCATACTGGGTTAGTTGCGGTTCTTTGTATTTTTCAAGTAATTGGTCCATTTTATCTAAGTTGTCAGACTTATGTGAATAAAATTGTTCACAGTATTCCTGTATTATCCAGTATCTGTCATGATATCCTTGTTTCATTTCTGGTATTGGTAGTTTGTGGCTTCTTTTTTCCTTTATCAGTCTTGTTAGAGGTTTGTCAATTTTATCGATCTTTTCAATGAACCAGGTTTTAGTTTTAGTTATTTTCTCTATTGTTTTTCTGATTTTAAGTTCATTAATTTCTGTTCTTTATTATTTCCTTTTCTATTTATTTTGGGCTTCTTTTTCTTTCCGTTATCTAGATTCTTGAGGTGGGAGCTTAGACTATTGATTTGAGAACTGTCTTTTTTCTAAGGTAAGCATTTAGTGCCAGAAATTTCCCTCTTAGCATTGCACTAGCTGTGTTCCACACATTTTTATATGTTATATTTTGATTTTCATTTAGTTTGATGTAATTTTTTATTTGTTTTGAGACTTTCTCTTTGACTCATTGTGTACTGTTTTTCTTCTGTTATTGATTTCAGTTTGCTTCCATTGTGGTTAGAAAACATCTTCTGTATGATTTAAACTCTTTTAAATTTGTTGAAGTTTATTTTATGGCCTGTGGTCTATGTTTGTATATGTTCATGAACTCTTGAAAAATGTATGTTCTTCTGTTGTTGAGTGGACGGACTATTTCATAAATTTCAATTAGAGTCTGTTGGTTGATGGTGTTGTTGAATTTTCTGTATTCTTACTGATTTTCTGTCTAGTTGTTCCGCCAGTTATTGGGAGAGGGGTATTGAAGTCTCCAGCTATAATTACAGACAAATCTATTTCTTCTTTTAATTCCACCAGTTTTTGTTTAAGATATTTTATAGCTCTGTTGTTTGGTACATACACATCCAAAACAATCATGTCCTCCTGGTAGACTGACCCTTTTATCATTATGTCGTCACTCTCTGTCTTTGGTAACTCTTTGCTTTTAAGTCTACTTTATCTGATATTAATATAGCTACTCCTGCTTTCTTTTGATTAATGCTTCCATGATATATCTTTTTCTATTTCTTTACTTTCAATTTACTTATATTATATTCAAAGTGAGTTTCTTGTAGACAGCATATAGTTAGGTCATATTTTTTAACCCATTCTGCCAATTTCTGTCTTTTAAATGGTGCATGTGGATACACTTTTATCTTTAAAATTTACTTTCTTAAAATTAAATAATTAAGTAACGTATGCAGTATACAAAATTTAAAAGAGGGAGAATGAGATGAAGAATTAAAGAAGTACAAATTAGTACTTAATAGTTGGTCACAGGGATGGGGAGCATGGCAGAGGGAATGCAGTTAGCATTAATATGATGGCTAGGTGGAGGGCCACAGGAAGGGAGGGAGCAATTGGGGGGATCATTTTAGGAACTATATAGATGTCTAACCAATGTACTGTATATTTGAAACTAATTTAAATAAATAAATTTTAAAAAATTCAAAAGATACCAAAGAAGACATATTAAAAAGTTTGTGTCCTTCCACCCTTTCTTCTAATCTTCTCATCCCCTTCCCAAGATGCAAACATCTCTAGTTTTCTGTTGTCTTGTTTCAGAGCCAGTCTACAAGCATGCAAACATTTATAAGACTACATATTTGGAAAAAAAAATACAAATAAAAACAAAGTATATATACAGGAGATCTTGGAGATCTTTCTATGTTGGTACATATAGAGCATGCTGGAAACATTTAAATAAAAGCATTTTCTTTAGTTTCAAAACTCTTAAAAGCCAGTCTAGAAAAGTGTGCTGTCTTATACAAGGTTAAGTCTGAAAATCTACGTGAGTTGAAGACATTTAAGGAGCAGAATGGAGTATGTCATTTATAATGAAATATGTAAATTGCTAAACACAGCGAGATTAAATAAGAAATAATTTAAAAGAAATATGGTGGAAATCTATTAATAAGTCATAAATATTCAGGGAATTGTGAGTTATTTAGCAACAACTGCCTATATGACTGAGACTAATGGGATGAGACCAAAAGGAAAGGCAGTATTTTAAGTCTAAACTATAGCTCCCAGAAACTTTGTAAAACACTTTATGCTGTTATTTTCTTATATACCCAAATGAGGAAAAGCATAATATGTCATGAAATAAAACAGAATTCTGGACTTTGGGATTTTCCTTTGTTTTTTGTTTGTTTGTTTGTTTTTTGAATTGTAGAATAAACAGATTTCTGAAGAGGGAGTGGTTAATCTATTTTATATATTAGGAACCTACTGTGTTCCAGACACAGTTCCAGTCAATGAACAAGACAGACAAAGTCTATGCAATCTTGGAACTCACATTCTGGGAAAGGCAGTGTGGAAGGAAGAAAATAAAGGAATAAAAAGCAAGAAAAAGCCAGGTAGTGATAGGCGTTTTGATAAGAACAAAATAGGGCTATGTGTTACAGAGACACAGGGAGATTATTTTACATTTGGTGTTCAAAGATGCTTTTAAACTGAGAAGCTCAGGAAACCATATCCATAATCCAAGAAAAAGTCTTGTGCTTACATTGCTCTAGTTTGCTCTGTCCTCCTCTGACCTCCTTCTGGCCAAATTCTTAAAGCCACAGCACAGTCCCACATTCTTGGTAAAGCCTTCTGGGATATTCCTGCCAGGAGGAATAAAGTGCACCTGATGAGACAGGCACTGTAAGTACTGGACTGGAGAATGATCTGATTGGCCCAGTGCAAGAAGGGTCAGAGAGAAGAAACCACAAGCAGAAGGCCAGATGAAGGAATTAAGCTAAATATATACTATCTCAAGAATATTCCCAGAAATTACTGTTAAAATTAAATCTCAGCTTACAATGAGATACTGTATAGCAGAGGTTCTCAAACTTTTTGATCTGAGGACCCTTTATGCCCTTAAAAATTATTGAGGACTTTAAAGAGTTTTTGATTATGTGAATTATAGCTATTTATATTTACTGCATTATAACTTAAAACTTTGAAATTTAAAAATATTTATGTATGCATTCATTTAAAAATAATACTATACCTTTTGCATGCTACATATGTACATTTTTGTAAAATAACTTTATTTTCCTCAAATACATTAGTGAGAATAAAGGCAATTTAAAATTTTGCTATCTCTTTAACAAATAGTTTATGAGAAAATAGCTGGTCTCTCATCTCTGCTTTTCCATTTGATCTATTACTATGTGTTTTATTTAAAGTATATAAAGAATATCGAGCCTCATATAGATAAGTAACTTTTTTTACATAAATATGAGTATCCTTCTTTGAGGCTACATTTAAACTTTACAAACAGTAGTTCCTTAAAGGTTGGTTGTAATGTGGATTCTGAACCATATTGATGAATTTTTCATATTCTGTTACATTAAAATACATTCGTTTATCATGAACTTTGAATGGATCTTTTACCTATGCATGATTTTATATCATGCATTGGTTATTTAGGAAATATTGGTTCACTGAGTTATGCTCATACTTCAAATGTTTACATATTTCCTTATATAATATTTTAAAAATCACATGTAGTAAAGTCTTTAATTATTGGGACACTGTCAAATTCATGGTGGTAGATTTTCCAAAGTTTTTGTTTGAAAGTTTAAGTTTTGCCATTGGCATGAAATACAGCCAGTTTTCCTTGAAGTTACAGGCTCACTTCATTCATTTTTGAGAAAATGTTTGCCAAATGATCAGGTCTGAATAACCATAGTTTTTCTGTTAGTCATTGAAGTAAAAATGGTGTTCAATGACAAAAGTGATTAGTTTAGCTTGCAACTCAATTTGCTTTTCCTTATGAGTTTCCTTCATTGTACTTTAGGATGCAGTAAATTTTATGCATACTTTTCATTACATCGCACAGAAATATGAATCAAGCTCTGAGAGTTAATTCAACTAATAATCTTTTATTAAGGACATTGTTAAATGAAATTGGCATTGATTTTTATTTATGTCTTTGTTGACTGATATTGAACAATGGTAGGATGATGACCAGTACAGTTTGGTCCCACTGCCTTGGTTTGTGCTAAGGTACTAGCAATTTTTTCCCACTATTGCTCTTGTGCTATCAGTACAGATATCAATAAAGCAAATATATATATATCTTACTGTATTTATGAAGTTTTTTAACTTCTGGACCACACTTTAAACTACACTTATGAACTGCACTTAGAGAACTGCTGCTGAGAAAAATGAGAATGTGGTCCAACAGAAGGGGCTGGCTGACATGGAAATAATGTAATATGCTTATTCATACTATGGCGTAATGAACTATGTAACTAAAAGTATTATGGTGGAGCGGTAGAATTAGTACCCTAAAACATTTTAGGTATTTGGCCTTTGTTGAAATACTATTCTCCTTCCAGAAATCTCTTCCATTTTCCCCACGTCTTCCACATATACCCACAACAATATGTATGAATCTCAGAAATATAATGTCAAGTAAAGGAAGCCAGACCCAAAATAATACATGATGTATGACCCCTTCTATATAAATACAAAAATAGGCAAAACTTATCTGTGGTATTGGAAATAGGAGAATGATTATCCCTAGGGTTTCAGCATGGAAGGAGGCATGAGGGAGGCCTCTGAAATGCTGCAAAGGTTCTGTTCTTGAGCTGGGCATTAGTTCATGCAATGTTCAGACTGCAAAAAGTCATTTAAGCTGCACGTTATATTATGTACACTTTCTCTATGTGTATTTTAATAAAACTTTAAGAAAATAAAACAAGAATTGTTTTCTTATTTTTTTCACTCCAGTTATTTAAGAGTTCTAGTTCTAGGTAGTTGATTTTGAGTAATAATAACCAAGAATAAGTGACTTTTTGGTTTTTTTAAACATTAGCATTTTAAATTTTTTAAAAGATTTTGCCTGGGTTCAAATTTGGGTCTATCATTTTGGGGACACTATGTGACCTATCTTAAGTATTTGTTTTGTTTTGTCTGTCATTTGTCATTTCTCATAATTTTTCTTGCACAATAATTAGCTAACCTTTTGAACATTGACCATTTTTTCCTACTGAATATTTTTTTAATGCAGTATATATGGTGGAATGCAAGTTTCCATGGGGTTTCTGAGTTCAATGCAGTTTTATATTTTCAGTGGTTTGTTGTATCTGGAAAAAGATCATGATGAAGCAGAGGCCATATTTCATGACTGTGGTCCAGCAGAAGGGGCTGGCTGACATGGAAATAATGTAATATGCTTATTTATGCTATGGCATAATGAACTGTGTAACTAAAAATATTATGTTGGAGAGGTAGAATTAGTACCCTAAAACATTTTAGGTATTTGGCCTTCGATAAAATAATATCTCCTTCCAGAAGTCTCTTCCATTTCCCTCACATCTTCCAAGCTTGGTTCAGGCTCTGCCTTACCCACAAAGCCTTTCCCATCTCTATAGCCTGGATTACCTCTCCTCTTTTGAACTCAGCACTCTCTATATTGCCTTTTTTCCCAATTTGTTTATTAATTCAATCTATATTTGTATAATTATCTAATTTCTACATTGTGCCAGGTTTAGGATCTAAAGATAAGTGGCTTAAACTAATTTGGGGGAAAAAAAATGGAAACCTTACTTCAACACAGCCTGGTAAGTGTGACACTAGAGATAAGCACAGGAGGCTGGGGCAATGCACAGGTGAGGCACTGATTGAGGCAGTATCAAGTGGAATTTAGAGTGAGTCTGTGACACACCTTGCTCTCTAAATCTTTCCTCAAGTGAAAAATGGATATAATGGGCGTTTTTCACTTAGCGGCATTGTGAGCAGTAAATAAAGAAATGTATGTAGGCAATGTAGTATATGCTTGGTAAAGGATCAGTGCGCCATGAATGTGTGTAATACCATGGTCCAGGTGGTGGATTGTTTGAACTACATCATAATAGCAAGTGTGTAATCTCACTTTAACTCAAATTTTTATATTTCTTGAACTCATAAAGGGTCAGGCTTAACATACAATTATACTGCTTAAGAAAATCTTTTTTCTTCTTCTTCCTCATCTACTTCCATTATACACTCAGGAACTGGGCCCACACCTTTCTAAGAGTTCTCATTCAAAACTACTACTTTTCTTCCATGTTGTCCCTGTGTCGTGGCCCAAAAGTGGCCACTGGATGGGTGGGGAATGCTTTAGGCATAGCCAAGGGAGATTGATGAGGGGATTGCCTAGCTTAGTCACTGTACATAAATATTTTTCTGTAAATGGCTCTCTATAAATGTTTGTCCTCAATCAAAGAAAGTTTCTTCTAGATAATGTGTCAATGCCCATTATCCTATTGAGATGGGTGGGGGAGGTGTATTAATTTTACAAATGGTGGATATCATCCAGGGCTCTAAATCCTCCTATCAATCCTTCATCACTAATCCAGTTCCCTTGTAATGATTGTTTCTGGACAATATGAACAAATTAGGAACCTTACAGAGACTTCCCTTCTCACTTTGACCAAGTCCTTGAGATGCCTTTTCTGAGGAAGCTTATTAGGAAGAGGTCTACTCAGTTTACTTTTGAGGGAGTAGAGCTAGCCATCACAATATATATGGTGCCAAGCCATTAATAACCCACTTTTAAGGGTTGTTTACCCATAACACCTTTCCAAGAAGTATATAGTTAGGAAAGAGAGGCAGAGGATGGGAAATTGAAGAGGGGTGGAGGATGGGGTAGGGGAGAGAGAGAGAGATTATATTACCTAATTAGAGATGATTAATATAAATTAATTATATTCAGGGCTTTCTAAGAAAGGGAAATGGAAGAGTAAGTTATGGAGAGGAAAGACAGAAAAAGAAACTAACATTGTGTAACATTGTGTATTTACTATATGTCAGGCACTATACAGGTACTTTACACATGATCTCTCAATTAATACTCAGAACAAACAAACAAAAAGAAGTGTCTTATATCTATTTTATAGGTAAGGAAACTGAGCTCTGTAGAGATACTAAATTTATCCCAGGTCAGTCATACAACAAGTAAGTGATATTATCTAGGCCATGCCAGAGTTATTGGCATGGCTGACAAAAATTGGTATCACTGAAATGCTTATTTCTCACTCAATCCACTGAAGACCTTGCTCTGTCTCTCCTGCTGAAGGGCTGCCAGAGTCAGTTACAAAGGTTTTAAAGTCACTGTCTTTGGGGCAGAGAATATCTGGCTGATCCTGTTTGTTGCCTAATGAAAGCTAGCTATTCTTCCTCCCCTTTCTTCCTTGCTGTTAGAACCTCTCTCATGATAGAGGCTGACATGCTAAATTCTGTTTTTGCCTGCCCACTCTGTGGCTATGGCATAGCCTTGCAACTCAATCTGGCTAATGGGACCTGAGGAAAAGTTTTCTCTGAAGCTTCTTGGAAGGATTTGATTCCTTAGTACAAGATGTGTAAGAGAGTCTCTACCCTTCCTATCATTCCTGCTTTGGACATTGCTTTGTGAAGATGTCCTGAAGCTGTGGCAACCATCTAGTGACCACAAAGTTTCCTCATACTTTTTATTCTCGCATGATAAAAGACACCCTCAGGCACACTAGGACTTACCTATAATTAATTTATTTTATTATTCTATGCAGAATAGGTCATATAAATGTTAAAAAGACTGCGGTGAAAGTAGTTTTATTTATTTATTTTTTATGGAAATATTTTTGAGGAGGAAGGGGACTTTGAAATTATTTTGATTTATCAATCCTTCATTTTACAGGGGGAAAAAAAAAACCACACTTGGAGGAATTAAAAGTTTTCCCCAGAGTTATAGAGCTGGTTAGTGATAGAGACTAGACTAGAACCCAGGTTTTCTGGCTCTATATCAAATGTTAGTTCCACAAGACATTTTTTGATGAATAATAAGACATCACTCAGATATAGCTAAGCTACTGAAAAGATTTATGACTAGTAAGTGACCATTCAATTTGTTTTATTTATTTTGTTTCTAAATAGTTCTGAGCTTAGTTGGCTTCTTAATGAGATTAACTGTTCTTTTTTTTTTTTTTTTGAGATTCTTCCTTGAATTCGATGAATTATGAAAGTACTATAATTAAAATTATTCTGCAGCTGGGTAAACTGCCCTTAAAAGTGGGTTATTAATGGCTTGGCACCATATATATTGTGATGGCTAGTTCTACTCTCTCAATACACTTTCTCTGATTCCCTTTCTCAGTATCACTTATAAGAGAAAGAAGAGCTGTATAAATAAGGCTACACCTTATTAATAATGGCACTGAGATTATAGTTAATTTCACTCATAACATACATTTTTAATGCTAAATTAAGCAGTATCAACTCATTATGGAGGACATGAAGATGACTTTGTCCTCTCTGGCCTGTTGTAGGCTGATTTGTAGCCCTTAAGCAAGTATGTTGAAGTCCAAAACTCTGACATCTATGAAGGTGGCCTTATTTGGAAATATGTTCTTTGCAGATATACTCAAGTTAGGATGAGATCATACTGGATTAAGGGGAGTCCCAAATCCAATGACTAATGTCTTTATAAGAAAACAGAGATTTGTCAGAGGGATACAGAGACACAGAGGAAATACAGGTAGAAGACCACATGAAGATGAAAGCAGAGATTATAGTGACACGTCTACCAGCAAAGGAACAGTAAGCCTTGCTGGCAACCACCAGAAACTAGGAAGAGGCCAGGAAGAATTCCTCCCTAGAGTCTCCCGAGGAAACATGGCCTTGTTGACACTTTGATTTTGGACTTCAAACTTCTAGCCTCAAGAACTGTGAGAGAAAATAACTTGTTTTAAGCCACTAAATTTGCGGTGATTTATTATGGCAGCCACAGGATACTAATTTACCTTCTCAGATGACAAACGAATAGCAAGATGGTTGTCAGCAGCTCCTCTCAGAGTTCAAGTGGGTTGAAGAACAGAGCATTTGTTATGGTATCTTACACACGAGTAACAGAATTCGCTCTGTAGGCCAACTTGGTTCAGTTGCTCACCACTGAACCAACTGGTGTGTCTAGGGAATTAGGTATTCTAATTGACCAGAAGTGAGTCAAGTGCTGTTTCCCAAGGGAAAACGTGCCAACTGGAAAACAAGTTATCTATCATAAGATACTCATCAGAGTTCCTTCACATAATAATGCCATCCTCTTCTCAGTCTTTAGTACTTTGCTTTATAGATCACTTAATTAAAGTAGTATACTATGATTTATTAGTATTTCTATGGTTTCTCTTCTAGATTGTAAATTCCTGAAGGTTAACAGAGTGCTTTATTTTTAGTTAGTGGCCCAATTGTACGTAATATTTTCTTGTTAGTGTTGAATTTAATATTCAGTGAGTAAATAACAGTAAGTTATGGTTTTATTGTGTTCAGTATCTCACTGTAAAGCAAAATTAGCCAAGAATACAACCATAATACCTTCAGGTTCATTCAGTGTGACATAACCTCAGCTCTATAATATCTTGCCTATTATATAGTCAACTGAATGTACACATTTTCTTTTTTTTACCTCTTCCATCCAATTATCTTTTCATTAACCCACCATACCCTAAGTTTACCTTAGTTTCTGAACAATAATAAGTAGCCATGTATCTTCATAGCCTATATTACTGTTTCTCACCTCTAATGTTTGTGTTATAGGTGCCTCAGAAAACGGAAATTTATTTTTCAAGAGTTCAGAGGCAATGGTATCTGTGCTGTCTAGTATTTAAATGACAACAAATCTCCTCAGTGATAAGGGATGGCTGTTAGAAACTCTTTTCTTCTCCTTAGGAATGTGAACTTGACATTTACCTAAGCTGTAGGCTGATAAATGGGGAAAGCTTTTATAAGGGATGCCCCAGATCTGAAAAATAGACCAATACTATATGGATTAAAATGACTTTAAAAATAATTTTAAAAGTCAATACTGACCCAGTGAAGAAATGAAAAATCAAGTTCTGGATCTATTTGAAATATATTCTGTCATCCATTGTGAAATAGAATGTAAAAGGTAAATTTTCTTTCACATGTTCAGTTAATCAATACCAGTAATAGCCTTTTTTTTAAATAGTTATTTAAAAGAAAATAAGAAAATCTCTTTTTTAACACATGTTAATCTTTAGCTGCTTTGCATTCTTTAATTTTAACCCAATTGAAAAATGATTTACAGTTGTCTATTAACCTGCTTATCTAGAAGTAATGCTTTCAGAATAGATATGAAAAAAAAACCCAACCAAATTTAAAAACTATTACATATCACCATAATAATGAGGAGTGATTTGGTACAATTTCCTGATATTTGAGATTATTTAATTGTTGAAATATTTTTATAAAATGAATTCTTATGTATGAGTAGATGAACAAATAATTAGATAATGAACTTATTAAAGTGTGAAGTGCCCAATGTTAAGTTTCATAACAATGAGTGTTTTATACTTTTCTAACTGAACCAGAATCACTTTCAATAAGCTTCATATTTATACTTCTAGTGTAGAAAGTATACATAAAGGAGAAAATGCTCTCCTAAAAGAGGGCCCTGCTCTAACTGCCCAAGGAGTACACAAGTCTGGGAAGAAGGAGAATGGGGCACAGTCACTTACCTTCCATCTTGAAGGCATGGAGGTAACTCTTCTAGCTCTGATGTTACATGAACTCTAAATTAAAATCATACCATATACATGGGATAAAATTAAAATTACTCCACTTATTAATATGAATGTAGAGGCAGTTGTAACACTTCTCTGCCATTTACCAACAATGATATTCAATAAATATTTATTGACTTAATTTTTCTCTTCTTCTGTCCCTCCTCTCCTGTACTGACTCTTTCTACCTTATTTGGTTAAAAAAATAGATGTTTACAATAATATAAATAATATTACATATTATATATAGGCACTTATATATTCTATATGTAGTACAATGATAGATTATGTATACACAGGCACTTATATGCAAGGCAGTGTATAATATGGGGGATATAGGGATATAACAATTTGAGTAACAAAATTAGATGCAACTTATACTGTCATGTGCTGCATAACAACATTTCAGGCAACGATGGGCTGCATATATGACAGATGTTCCATAAAATTATAATGGAGCTGAAAAGTTCCTATTTCATAGTGACTTTGTAGCCATCATAATGTCATAACGTAGTGCATTACTCACTTGTTTATGGTGATGCTGGTGTAAGCAAACACTGTGCTGCCAGACATATAAAAGTGTAACATATATTTATGTACAGCACATAATACTTGATGACAATAAATGACTATGTTACCGGTTTATGTATTAACTGTAGTATACTTTTTACTGTCATTTTAGAGTGTATTCTTTTTGCTTATATAAAAAAAGAAAGTTTACTATAAAACAGTATGCCATGTTAGCCTGGCAGAATCCTCATGTATCTCATGTTTACCAAATCTCTTGACTGTATTATTTTCTCTTGTGCTTGATTAAATCTCATGTTGTTTTGTTCATCATGACCCTTAAATGTACAAAATCCACTGCTAATGTTGCCAGTAAGAGGGCATGTTAAGTGATTGACCCGAAAATGATATTAAAAGTGATTAAGAACTCTGAAGTTGGAAAATTAGTGATGGTTTTTGCTTGCCAGTCAGGCATGTCCCATTCCACCATAGCTATCGTCTTTTTCAACAAGACCAAAATGACAGAAGCTATTAAGGAATATGCTTCATAGAAGGCAATGAGACTAACAAAAATTTGAGAAGGGCCTGTATCAGACATGGAGAAACTTCTAACAACCTGGATTGAAGACCAGACACAGAAGCGTATCCCTCTCAGCACTGACAATCAGGGCCAAAGCAAAAAGTTTGCTTGTGATGTTGAAAGAAAAAGCTGGACCCAACTATGATTTTGGATATTGAATTTATTGCTAGCTCTGGGTGGTTTAAATGATTCAATGTGAAAACAGGTTGTGAATTTGTGAGTGCTGATATGAAAGCAGTTGAAAAATTTTTGGACACCCTAGATAAACTGATTGAGAAAGAAAATTACTTGCCAGACAAAATATTTGATATAGGAAAAGCTCTCTATTCTGGAAATGGATGCCTGAAAGGTCTTTTATCCATAAGGAGGCCAAATCAATGCCAGATTTTAAGGCTTTTAAGGACAGGATAACAGTCTTGTTTGGAGGCAATGTAAAAGGCTACAAATTGAAACCCTGTGAGCTGGCACAGTGAGAACCCCAGGGCCTTCAACCATATCTATAAGCACACCTGCCAGTGTACTACAGGAGCAAAAAGAAGTCATAGATGACCCAGCTCCTTTTCCAAGATGTTTTCCTTAATTTCTATGCCTGTAAAATGGAGAAGTACTATTTGGAGAATAGCATACCTTTCAAGATTTTGTGTGTTGTTGATAATGCTCACAGACATCTTCTTTTTATTAGTGATCTTTATGCTAGTACCAAAGTGGTGTTTCACCCTCCAAATTCCACCTCTTTGATTCAACCAATGGATCGAGTAGTTATAGCACTTTTAAGTCCTACTACCTGAGGAGGACTTTGCCCAGACTACTGCTGCAACTGAAGAAGATGCTGAGAGGACACTGATGCAGCTCTGGAAGGATTACAACACCTGTGCATTCAGAACCTCGCTTGGGCTTGTGGTGATGTAACCAAAGAGTATATGAATGGCATCTGGAAGAAGACACTTCGTAACTTCAAAGGATTTGACAGGGATGAGAAAGCTGGAAAAATCAATTAGTCTGTGGCTGAGATGGCAAATAACTTTAGCCTGAGTGTGGGTACGAATAACATTGAGGAGTTCCTAGAGGCAGTTTCTGAAGAATTGGCTAATGAGGAGTTGTTGGAGCTGAAATACATAGCTGAAGAGCAATAGAAAAGGAAACAGCAGAAGAAAAAAAAGAACCCCAAAGAAAATTGACAGTGAATCATTTAGCAGAAACTTTTGCAGATCACAATAAGCTCCTTAAAAGGTTTGAAAACATGGGCCCAACACTGAAAAGGTTTTTACTAATAGGAATGTACGCGACACATTCATTGTCTGCTTACAAGCAAATCTATGATGAAAAAAGAAACAAACCAAGTAAACTACATGGATATATTTCTGAAAAGAGTGACACCCTACTCAAGAAAAGCTTTTGGCCAGTCCTTCAGGAGGTGGTCCAGAAGAAAGCATTGTTATCATAGGAGATGACAGCTCCATGGATGTTATTGTCCCTGAAGACCTTCTAGTGGGCAAGATGTGGAGGCAGAAGACAGTGACATTGATGATCCTGACCCTGTGTAGGCCGAGGCTAGTGTGTGCATTTGTGTCTTTATTTTAAACAAAAAAGTTTAAAGCGTAAGACATTTTTTAATAGAAAAAGGCTTATAGAATAAATATATAAAGAAAATATTTTTTGTGTAGCTGTGCAAGGTATTTGTGTTTTAACGTTTTTATTACAGAAGCAAAGTCAAAAAAATTTAAAAATTTTAAAGTAAAAATGTTACTGCAAGCTAAGGTTAACTTATTATTGAAGAAAGAAAATATATTTTTTGTAAACTTAGTGTTGCCTAAGTGTACAGTGTTTATAAAGTCTACAGTAGTGCACAGTAATGTCCTGGGCCTTCAGTCACTCACCACTCACCTGCTGACACCCAGAGCAATTTCAATGACACCTGGTAAGTGTCCTATATAGGTACACCATTTTTTATCTTTTATATTGTATCTTTACTGTACCATTTCTATGTTTAGGCATGTTTGGATATAGAAATACTTACCATTGTGTTACAGTTGCCCACAGATTCAGTACAGTGACATGCTGCACAGATTTGTCGCCTAGAAGCAATAGGCTATACCATGAAACCTAGATGTGTAGTAGGCTATACCATCTGGGTTTGTGTAAATGCTACACTCTATGATGTTTGCACAATGATGAAATCACCTAATGATGAGTTTCTCAGAATGAATCCCATCATTAAGTGACACATGACTGTACTTTAAAACACATGAGGAACATGCTAGATACGTGGAGTCTAAATATAAAAGGGTGGAAGAAGCTCATTTATGTTGCTGTAGAAGAGGGGAAGGCATTAAGTTTACTTGAAAAGCAATGAAAGTAAAATTGTAGATATGTTGGAAATTTTCTGAGAAGTTTTTACTGATAATTTATAGCATACCACCTTACTAATATACATGTAGACACTATTTTTCTCTCTATTTAGCTGATTTTCTTGGGGTCTGTTGTGGTTTTTGAGTATTTACAGATTCAAAAGAAACAGTGGTGAAATAAGACAAATTATTACATAAAGATAGGCACATAATTGATAAATATCATTGCTGAGAAGTAAGTTGTCTAAACCGGGAACTTCATACTTGGAAGGAGCTCTTCTATAATATATACCTATTCATGGAGAAAAAACAATTTAGTTTTCCCTACCTCCTCTTTCCTCTTTCCCTTCTCCTTCCTTTTTCTTTGAATTTCTATAGCTCTTGATTACTAAGCTTCTTACCTTAGCAGCCATCTGAGGAAGGTCAAACTTCTAATGTGGCATTAGCTATAGTTATTTCCTGACTAGCTTCTATTCTTACCTGTACTCACCTGGCACTTCTCAGACAGGGAGAGAATAAAAATGATATTAGTGTTTCTGAACCTGCAGAAATTCTTACCAAAAGGCATCAGCTGCCCATTGGCTATAGTGGCTGAAAAATGAAGAAGAGTGGGGGTCATCTCTTGTTTCTGTATAAACTTAATGTCTTCCCTTAGTCAATTTATCAGCTTGGGGACTGAACCAAGGTGAGGAGCAAGATGTTATATCCTTTGTGACTATGAGCAGTAGGGGTTCTTTGAAATAACCAGCCTTCTGGGTAATGACAAATGGAGGGGGGAAATAAATTTATTTTGGATTCTAAGAAGCTGTTTTATTGCAGTTAGTAAGTGGTGTTTTTACCTTTTTCAGCTTCTTGTTCTCTAGGTTCAATTTTTTTTTTTCCTTTTGGGTCTGCCCTACAGCCGTCTTGGCAACTCCTCCATGGAATCATTTCCTGTTATGACATTTTTAGAAACCAAAATAACAGCATTTACAATGTAACAGCTAAATATTCCCATAGAGTATCTTGGTAAAACAATCATTTTTGCACGGTAGTTCTGAACACACCATTGGGTCTGTATTCAGATGGAAACTCTTCTGGGTGTCCATAGTTTCTGGCTGACCAATAGACTGATTGCAGCATTGTTCACTGTTGCTCTATAATCACATCTGGCCTACACAGCTGGCGACATTCTGGTTTCCATGCTTTTCTCATGTAGTGTCTTGTTTTAATTTTAGAATGCACATTTATTCAGTGTTGGGTGCTTTTAATAATAAGGGGCAGCTGCATAATTCTCTGTAAAAATGAAGCAAGGTACATTGTACCTCTGAGAGTCTGAGATACCACAAAAGGAATGTCAGTTGGACAAATTCAATACGTTTTGAATTCTTTGGATTTTTTAAAAGAAGATGATCACCCATGTTTTTTACAATAGAATTATTTACTTAGCCTTTTACATCATTAATTTTCCATTTTAAATTTAGTGCAGCATAAACTCAGAGAGGTGCTGGGAAAAAAATATCTGAAGTTTCTGCAGACAGTCAGTGTTCTTAAACCACGATGGCAAAACCTCAAAAATAGATGCAGACCCATCAAAGTTAAATTGAATGACTCAGTGTCTGGACCACTCAGAAGGTTTTTTTTCCTAGTTAGGGGAGGGAAGAGACTGTTCACTTTAGAAATTTGGAATCATGGATGGAGGAAGTTAGTTTTGTTTTGTTTTTAGAGAAGGGGAAAAATGTCATCATAGAGAATTTGAATGAAAACTAAAGCTTCTTTAAAATATATAAAGAAGTCAGGTCACTTGTTTTCCTTACTTTTTACTTTCAAAAATTACTCATTAGTCTAGAGCAATATACCTGGGAGATCAATTTACCCAGCTCCCACATTTTATGGACAGATCCATTAAGTTCCCTTCTACCTTGTCCATTTCTCTCTATAGAGGCTAGATAAGCCAGATACTCACTGTCCCAGACTCTCTTTTATATAGGGAGGTCATGTGACCAAAATTTGGCCAACAATATATAAGGCATAATCTGCTAGATTGCTTCAGGGAAAGCATAGATAGATAGATTAAAAAAAAAAATTCAGCTTCCATAGCTTCATGCTTTTTGAATGGGAGTGTGATGCCTCGAGCTTGCTAGCCATCTTGGAATTCTAAGATGGCAAGACTAAGGATGGAGAGACAAGAGAACAGGAGAATGGAAAGAGCTTGGATCTTTGACAGCTGCAGCCAGCCGCTGTACAAAATCTGGAACACCTATCTCTGGATTTCCTCCTATGTGAGACAATTGTCTTTATTTCTTAAGCTACTTTTAGTCAGTTTTTCTGTTATATTATCTCTGTACATTCCTAATTATTATACCCTGAGAAATTAATTAATCTGCTCAAATTCATAAAAGGATATAGTAGCATAGTCTTGACTGGAATTCAGGCCTTCTAATTTTTTGGTTTAATATCTTATCCTCACTTCTTCCACCCTGTTCCATCACCAGATCAGCCTTCATGTGAATAAATGGGCTTTGGTCTTGATTAAACCTGTTTTTAAGTGTGATGCTCCAGTAAAGTTCATGTATCCTGGAGATTACTGTCTATATTTACAATCCATTTAGTCAAAGGACCTTTTGTAAATTTTATAATCCATCTTTGTGTCGAAAGCCTTGACAAAGTAAGTTCAGGATTATGAGATGATTCATTTTTACACCGAAATCCTTGATTTGAGAGGTAAATTATTCTGAGTCACATTAATCCTGAGAGAATTTAATGTGTCAACATGCTTGCAAAGTTGATTGTATTTCAAAAGCTCAAATTTCTGTCCTGAAGATTGTTTTAAGGAACAAGTAGATAACATATCAAAATGGAAAAATATGAGCCAATATTTAACAAAAAAAATTAAAAGAAAGAATAAAACATGGAGGTAACAATAGCTCAAAACATATGGAATACTAGACAAAATTATCTGAAAATTAATCTCTGTTTCTGGATCTACCAATTATTTTTGTGTAATAAAAAACTTACCCAATTGGTTTTCTCTATCTTTAAAACAACTATTTCGTAACACTATAGAATTCTATGTTTAAGAAAACTCAAAATTTCAGATCATCCATTACCTGGCTTTATGAAAGGACTCATCCAACCATTCCTTTCAGGTGAGAATGGATTCTCTTCCAAATGTTCTGCACCTATACAACATGGAGAATGATCATGTGTCACGATTACATATCAAGTCATGTGTTAAGAGTATTTCTAGCTCGTTATACAAAGAATGCCAGATATAAAGGACACTTTGCTTTTTTCTCCATCAGGTCCTTAAAAGACATTTTGTTTTCTACTAGGTTGTCAAATGACCTTTCACACTTTACCATTGTGTCATGATTGAATCTGTTTTGTATGATCAATGCCTTCGCCTTAGAGTGATTTAGTTTAGAAAGTGTCCACTTAGTTTAGAAAGTGAACACTTTCTAAACTAAATGAGACATGATTTCTGTCTTTTTAAAGGGGCAAAGGGTAAGAATAGATATTTCTCAAAAAAAGATACACAAATTATCAGCAAACACATGAAGAGAGGCTCGATGTCATTAACCATTAGGGAAATGCAAATCAAAACCACAATGAAACACAACTTCACATTCACTAGAATAGCTATAATAAAAAAAGACAGACAATAACAAGTGCTGTCAAGGATGTGGAGAAATCGGAACCCTCGTGCGTTGCTGGTTGGAATATAAAATGGTACAGCCACTTTGGAAAACAGTTTGGTAGCTTGTCCAAATGTTAAACATAGAGTTACCATATGATACAGAGTAAAAGACCCTGTTGATTGGATTCATGACTTTTGTTCTACAAAGTCCCTTCTGTACAACAAAGCTTAACTTAAAGTATTTCTCAGGGCTTTTATTATAATTTAAATGAAAACAGACAGTGTAACATATCTAAAGGTTCTAATTCAAGGAATGAACAAATTGCTGTGGTCCAAGATCATCTACTTTTCCTTCTCAAAAAATGCAACATCCTTGCCTTGTCACCTTTTTATAAATTACTGTAGAAATACATCACATGTGATGATTTGGTGTAGTTTGCTATATTATGAATTAAATATTTTTTATGGGTTAGTGTGAGAATTTAATATCATTATGATAATGTTTCAATTTTATATTCATGATAAGCTACTTAGTAAATGAATTTTAGGATTATATACTGCTCAGAAGTGGAAGATAATCTTTTGAGGAAAGAGCAGTAAAGAAGTTGCTCTGTTTTTAGTAAAATGGCCCAAAATAGATTAGACAAACCAGTAATAATGGTAAAGTAGGAAATGGCCATCTATTTATATGTTTTAAAAATTGCTTTAAATGTTTACAGTTAATTTTAATTATCTGCCTTAGGACCTATGAAAATAGAGAGCAAGGAGCAAGGGAAAGAGAGAAAAAGTATAAGATCCTTAGGGGAAAAATATCTCACAACACCTTTTCCTTTCTCCATGTATGAAATTATGAAACTTTATTTAAAAACAGAGAAAAGATGATCTAAATATTTGGAAAGATATACTATATTCATGGATAGGAAGACTCCTAAAAACATTAACTCCACAAATTTATCTGAAACTTCAATGTGATTCCAATCAAAATTCCTAGAGAGCTTTACATAAAAATGCTCAAAAGTGCACAACAATTCTACTTCAAAGTACAATCGTATTTTAGAGAAACACTTGTATCTGTATATATAGATATTCATTACAGCATTGCTTAGAACAGTAAAAAATAAAAAACAACTTGTCTGCTATTCACGGAACAGATTAATTAACTGTAGGTTATTATTATTTGAGAGTTAAAATGAAGCACTTGCATCACTCTGCATTTATCAGTATGAATAGATTTGAAAAACAAAGTATTCGATGTAAAAACCAAACTACTAAAAGATATGCACATATAAAATATGTAAAACTTAAAAAGCAAAATACCATTACATATATAATTTCATTAATACACATGCATTAAAATTATGTAATCTTGCATGGAATTGATTCTCCAAACTTCAGGCATGGGGGTGGAATTAGAACTTTTGCTGTATCTATAATACTTTACTAAAGAATAAATAAATATGAAACAGAGAAGTACTAATATTAACCTCTGTTAGATCTGGATAGCAGATAATTAGCTTCTGTTACATTTGAAATATTTCAAGAAACAAAATCAATAAACAAAAATCGATTTGTAGAGTTTTCAATACTGAACAACTCTTTTAAATGAGCTGACGCAAAGCCCATACTTAGATCCTCTCATCAACATTTGCCATACCTGAAAGCAGACAGATGGCAAGTGTGATGTTCTTTCTGCTTGACAGATGGATGAAATGGGAGCTTTAATTACGTCCTCCTAGCTACGTAATCAGTAGCTCTGGAAACAAAATATTTGGGTCAATAACTTGGGGGTTTGGCCACCACACAAAATGTCTGAACACAATGTTTAGCCTTAGTTTCTACTATGAGACAATTGAACATTCACATGTATGTTCTATTACATATACAAAACAGAAAACCTATGTCTTCATGTATAATTGGACACTGTAGAACAGAAAAAAATATTTCTAAAATTTTAGTTTTTCTCAAGACTGCTGTTGTAAATGAGCTTTTCCATTCTAACAGAGTCCAAATAAATTACAATTTATTAATTTTTTTTTTTAAGTTGGAGCATCTGACATTTTTTAAAAAGCCAAGAGTAAATTAGATCTCTTACCAGAGCATTTGATTTTCCTATTCCAGAAATGGGTATTTAGAGCAAAGAGCATCTGGCTTAAATGGAGGGGACATAAATTTTCATCTCAAGTCTGTCACTGGCCAACTGTGGCCTACATCAATTCTTTAAATCTTCCAGGGCCTGTAAGTTCATAGAAGAAAGATATATGAGGTTGAGAGAATAGCATTAATCTTAAAATACATTGTTTGTTTGAAATGTAGAAAGAGCTTTCTAGAGCTGGAAGGACATGTTTGTGGAAGGCTATAGTAGGAGATGAGACCGAGGAGGTTTTGGATTTTACTCTGCAGCAACTGAAGATTTTCTAGAAGTGGTGCTGTGTTATCTTCATTATTCTTTGCTTGGGAATATTGTTATTCAGTAAATGCAAGTAGCAAATGAAGAAACCATACAATATCAGGTCAACTAAATAGAAACTTATTTTGCTCACCGAACAAGAAATCAGGAGGTAGATGGGCCAAAGCAGGTGCTGTCTGTCCAGAAAGTCCTCAAGGACTCAGATTCCTTCTAGCTTCCTTTTTCATCACCTTAGCTTGAGGTATTTGTGCTCATTTTCATAAGATGGCTATTCTACCTCTAGGCAGAAAGAAAAAGAAACCTAAAAGGTAAAATATTCATTCCAACTTAACAGTAATACAATAACTTTAATGGAAACTCCATCTAGTAGAATGATACTTATACTCATTAGTCAGAAGTGGATCACAGGAAGTCTGGGGCAGTCTGTGTTGTGCATATGTATATTTTACTACTTTATTGAAGTATAATTTACATACAATGAACTGCATGTATATAAAGAGTACAATTTGATGAGTTTGAAATCGTTATAATAATTAAGATGCCAAATAATTCTAGGAGGTGAATATTATTAAAAGGGAACTTTGTCACCTGAATAATTAAAATTATTTTAGCAAGGGAAAAATAGCTATTTGAGAGGCAACTAGCAATATCTGTTACAATTTCTACATTCATAAGTTCTCCCAAGGGTGCCCTTTCATGTGGTTCCCTCAGTTCAGCTTGGCAGACCCCATGCGAGCTTGTATGGAGAGAGCCCTGGCAGGAGGTTGCCTTTGAGATTGGTTGTGGCCTAAGACTGCCTTTGCTATCCGTATAATATAGAGGCGAGTGTGTTTTTGAGTCAGAGCAGGGTTCAAATCCCGGCTCCCTCCACGAACTCACTGTGTAGCCTTGAATGATTCACTTCAATGAACGCTTTTTGAGCACTAACTGCGTAGCAGGCACACTGCCATTCCTTAGGCATACAGCTGAGTCCACCCCGTCACAGAGCTGACTTTCTGGTGGCTACTGACCCTTTTCTAGAAACAGGAGCTGTGACAAGGATACATTTAGTTCTTACATCACGTACATGCCAGTTAAATGGTAATTGTTCGGAAGCTGTCCTAGATTTAGTTTCGTTTTGTGAAACTAGTACGTAAATTTGGGAACTTGGATGTCTCCACTAGAAATTCCGCTTGCTTTTGGATTAGTCCCAGGAGTTATGTCTTTTTTTTTTTTTTTTTTAAAGCTAATTAAGGCCAGCTATCTTCTCTCATCCCCAAACTCTGATCTTAAACCTCATTGGGTTAAGAGCACACGGCCTAGTTTTTTTCCTTCTGGAGAAAGTTCTCAGACATCTTCTTGGAATCTCAGAAATTCCTTGCCTCTGAAAAATCCTCCTATTTTGAAATCACTCGGGGACTGGAGCATATTTCTCCCACCCTTTGTGGATAACTGGTTTCTAGCAGCAGGAACCTGGGAATGATGCTAGCACCAGAGACATTAGAATGTTTGGGGGTGTTGGAACTGACCCTAGATTACAGGGACCTTGATTCTAGACTACAAGGTTCCTGATTTTTCTCGGCGGTGAGGAAGTTCAGTAGTTCTCCTCTTTGCAATTTCTTTGCTGTTTGATAACATCAAAAACATATTGGAATATAATATTATATATACCTTATTTAGTAATTACTGTACTATGAGCTGGGCATTATATATGCTCATTTAATTACCTCGCAATTATTCCCATTTTACAGAAAGGAAACAGTCTACAGAGATGAGGAGCACTCTGCCCAAGGTCACTTAACTCAGTGGTTGGAGTGGGATTCACACCCAGCTCAGTCTGACTTCAGACGTCTCTCTCTCTCTCTCTTCTTCTCTCTCTCTCTCCTCTCTCTCTTTTATTAAACCACTATGCTATACTGTGGCTGTTTTTGGAATTACCTGTTCTTGGGAAATATTTATCACAGCCATCTTTGGACATAGTTTTGTGGAAATCCCAAATACCATAATGGTCAGATCTATTTCCTTTTTAAAACTCGCAACTCAGTGATATGTCCAGGAAAAGTGATTGTCTTTGCCAAGCTCCTTGATTCTCTGCCTTGAGCCTGGCTATTTGCTCCCTGGCCTGGCCCTGTGGGCAGTTGCCAGTTCTGAGAGCTTGGTGCACACTCTGCCCTGATGGAGAGTCAGGCTCATTATACACATTTGCCTCTCTAGGACTGCCTCTCTCGGGACTATAGAGTCCTTCCCCTTTCCTCAGTCCAGAGTTAGCTATGTCTGAAATGTGCTTGGATGAGCATTCCCAATATATTCCTTTAAATTTTTTAGTGAGTTGAGGAGTAAGGAATGGAGAAAAGGCAAAACAAAACATTCTAAGAATATCCAAAGGGCACATTAAAGGCATTCCTGATGAAATTTCTGATATTCCACCCCTGGCCCTGTGGTGATTTTCCCCAAATATTGAATGTTTTGGACATATAATACATATTATCTATTTATCTAAATTTCAAATTTAACTGGATTCTGCATGTTATCTGGCAACCCTAAGTTGGACAATGCATTTTTTATGATTCTGATTTACTGGACCTAGGTTCTTTTTTTTTTTTCTCTGTGTTGCATTCCTTTGCATGTATGATGATACAAACATGTCCAAACACTGTCTCTGAAGAACCAATCCAAATGCTGCCTCTTTCCTTATCTTTGTCCTTCCTATCAGTAGTAGCATCATCTTCCTCTGAATCCTGTAGCCTGCCTCTTTTGTTCTGTTTGTGTATTTGAAATATAGTTGTGTAAGGATTCTCAAAGAGGAGCTGAGATCCAGATGCTTCTGGTGAGTGAAGATAGATGACAGCTCTTTCCCCTTTTAATGATTCAAATTAGTTGATGTCCAACAAAAACTAAAACTCCTTGAGGTCTGTCCACAATGAGAGTTCATAAATCTGTGTCATGGCTGAGGTGATCCTCAAGAGACTCATTCTGTAGGGAGGGAAAGCTACAGCCCTGAGAGGAAGAATCTGGTGGGACCTTAGAACTTTTGTATTGTGGTTAATATTCTTTGTTTATCTCTGCTAGAGTTACTGACATGAATCTTTTTTAATGTGAATTTGAGGGGATTTTTTTGTCTACCTGCATGTTAATTTTGCTTTTTAGGTTTGCTTCACCATCTAAGTTATTGAAATCTTATTCTTAGTTCTTTCATTTTAATTATTCCTTAATGAAAGATTATAGATTGCCAAAAACAGTTTAAACCATCTCCCATAATTTAAGACATTTAATGTTATTTTTTAAATGATCTTCAGAAAAGTAAAACAAGAAAATAAAAACCATTCATAGTCTGACTACCAGGTTTAACAAGTTTTAACCTTTTGGGGCATATCTTTTTAGATTGTTCTCGTTCTTCTACTCTCTTTTTCTCTCTGTATGTACATATTTTTAAAAATGGCATCATGCTGTGTATGCAATTTTACATTTTTTCATTTTTCAAATAGTATTTTAATGTCATGAAATTCAAATCCATATCATCATCTTCCATAGCTGCATAGTTTTCCAGTTTGGATATACCGTAATTTGTTTAAACTATCTACTATTGATGAATATTAAAGTTTGTTTTCTATTTTCTATGTTGATATTTTTACTATATAATAAGGGCTGAAAAATTAATAAGGTAGGAATATTGTATTGGAAATGATTATACATACCTCTTTGTGTGGCAACCCTATTATTTCTTTAGCATAGATTTCCAGATATAGAATTGTTGGTGAGGGAAGTCATTGGATATGGATATATTAATTTTGATGAGTTTTATCAGTCTTCTAGATTGGTAATATCATTTATACTCCCACTAACTAGAATGAGAATGTTTGTTCCGGGGCCAATAATTATAATTAACAGTTGTAATCATTAGCAATCTGATAGAATCATATTTTTAATAACCTTATTGTTTTATTTTATAGTTCTTCAATTAATGATGAGGTTGAACTTTTGATAAATTTATTTACTAATTAACTATGTAAATATTATTTATATATGTAAACATATGTAATTTGTTTGTTTAAGTCATATAAACAGCACTTGGAACAAAAGAAGTGCTATGTAAGTGCTACTATTTTATTATTAATTTTAGCTTTGTTTTATAAATTGCCTGTTATTATCCTTTACTTATTTTCTATTTCTATTTATTTTTAAATTGTCTTTTAACAGGAGTTTTGAGTTCTTTTTGATCCCAGAGTTAATGAGAAGTGATATTTGAGACTTATTTTCCTCTCAGTATGGACTTTGTTAGATTTCCCCCTCAATTTTTCTAGCTTTGCTTTTTTCTGCTTGGAAATATGTAGGATTTATTCTTATTTTTGAAATGTTAAAATTTCAAGAGATATTGGCCCTTTTTCACTAATCTGCCATATTTGGGAATCTTTCAATATCTTTCAATTTCCTTTTATTATGTCTTTAGCTATTGCTTCTATCTCATTTTCTTCTAGTTTTATCCAAATACTAATTAATAACAATGGATTTTTGGTTTTTATCATCCATTTATAACATTTGTTCTCTCATCTTTTAAATCCCTACTCCTTTTCTTAACATTTTGAAAGAACATTTTGGATTTATCCTTCACATCAGTAATTTTATTTTCCATAGTGTTTTTTCTATCCTAACTGCTTTCACTCTAGGTTAAAGTTATGATATTGCATCTTTTGGTCGCCTTGCCACTCCCTTTCCTTTTTGCTGCCCTTTACCCAAGTAAACTTTCATCTAATTTGTAACCTAACCTCATCAACGTTTTGTAATTCGTGCTTTCTTAATTTGTGAGGACACAAAGCACATGTTTTCTAATATTTACTTTTATTTTCTACATAGTAGGTAACAAATTTTGCTTTTTAAAAATCTCAAATGTTTTCAATTTATTGTGCCAAAAAATATTGTTATAATCTCATGCTCACATTTTTTCTCCCTGCTTCTTATTCCTGTGTGAGCAGTGGACTATCCATGTTTGGTTTTTGCCCACAAACTGGTAAGTTAGATTCCAGCTTTATGCTCTTAAGCTTCACCACAGTTTGCTATCAGCTATATTGTAGGTTTACAAATTCATCTCCCACAGCCTTCAAGGAGGAAGAAGGGAGGTGGACACCTGGGTAGTCCAGCAGAGTGATGTTGACTGTGCAGTGCTTTCTCTCTATATTTGGTGAAGGTACTGTGCAGGTGTCAGATTTCTGGATTGAGCTTTCTTTACTGCCTGTTTCTTAGCCAGCTTGCCTTACACTTTATATAAACTGCAGCTGTGCCCAGCTTCCTTCCCAGCTGCAATCTTACTGTTGGGTATGGCCTCTATAATGATTCAGGGGATTCAGGAAACACTCTTTTCAAATGCCAATGATTTGCCTCAGCAATTCGAATCCCAAGGGGTACATCCACTTTCTGCTGTCTTCAAACTCCCAACCATCAGATCTTGTCCCTCCAAATAAACAACTATGCACTGGAGAATTTGAGAGTTATTCCTTGGTGACTGGTCTTATTTGCTTTTTGTTCGATGTACTTTTTATTTATAGCTGAAACTCCTGTAAGTTTCTCCTTTGTGGATGCTATCTCTCTGGTTTCTAATTTGAAAGTGACTTTCTCTTGTCATTTATAATCCTTTGAACGTCCAGTGGGAATCTGATATCAGGGGGTATGATTCATATATCAAGTTCTTTTAATATTAGCCTGTTGATTTGAACATAACAGACATTCAAATAGCTAATGACTGAATGAAGAATGAATATAATCATGAACTTAAAGGATACTAATTTTTTTATACAACTTTTATGTTGTTCTTACATTTATTGAAAACTTTGAAGTTTCTTCATATTTCTAGATATTTAAATGTCAATAATGACAATCAGGTTCCGATTGGGAAAAAGGACTACTCTTGAAATAAATTCAAATATTATTCTTTCATTTATAGAATACATTTATTCCTTCACTGTAAAATAAGTTCAAATATTTATTACTTTATATTTGTATAATAAATTTTGATTGCACTCCTTCAAAGCGTAGTCCCCTTGTTAGGAACAACAGATATAAGGATGAATAAAATATGGTTTCTACCCTTCTGCAGAAACCTCACACCATAATATGATGATGGATCGACACCAACTGCTTATCTTTTCTTTTCCAAGTCAAACATCAGAATTGTTTTTTGAAAATGGAAGTCCTCAGAATAATGAAATGTCTTTTTCTCTCTGGCAGTGAAACTCTTATTTATTTAAATAAATCAATGACAGAATTATTTTACCAGAGGCTGACAAGAGATTGGGAAAATGTTTCTCTCACAGGTCCTGGGATAATGGAGAGAGAATTTCCTCTTTTATGATTCCTAGACTTAGTGGAGTCAGGAAAGTTAAACTGGACTGAATTAAAATTTTCTTTTAAGTATTTTTTTGTTAAATACATATGATTTTTCAATTAATAACTGGAATCAGTGTGGAATCATATACTCATTGTAAGTATTACTACATTCCTACTATATATATAACAAAAGACAAAATATAACTTCTGTTTCTGTAGGATAGGCATTTTATTTTTGAACTTTCTAAATGCTAGCCAGTGCATACCACTAATAGAAAATGTTTTACCAACTAGAAATAGAAATATGGATCCCTTAGAGGTAGGCCTGTGGATTTTATCAAATGTAGTGGACATCTGTGGATTTTGCCTGCCCAGTTTCATTTAACCCTTCTTTTGAGAAAACTACCCTGACTTTTCCTAGTGCAGCTGTCAAATGCAAGGGAATAAGGCTCAAGCTACTGATGAGACTTTTTTTCCTGAGAATACCTACCTCATAAAACTGTTGTGATGATTAAGTGAGTTAATACAAAATTCTTAGAATCAATACTGCATGGGTAAACATACATAAATGTGAACTTTGGTTATTTAAACAGAATGACAGAAAATTAGAAAATAGTGGAGTTGGAACATTCTGTCCACGACAGCCCTAGCACACGCTCCCTTAATTCCTTTATCTTTATCTCCAGAATGACTTAGTTCTGTCCTCCAAAACCTGGCCATAAAGTATTTCCACCAATTCTCTGAGCTACCCTGTGTATCCTTCCAATAAATTAACTTTGACTCAACTTTCTCTTCCTTTCAATCTAAGAATCTTGGTAGATAAAAAGAAGCTCTCAGAAAAGTTCCAAGTATTGGAATTAAGTTACATTCTAAATTTTAAAAAATTATTAATATTTACTTTGGGATGTGTTTTCTTATTCCTTCTGAATATGGGCTCTGTTGTTGTCAAGCAAAATAATAAAACCATAGTAAGATTATCTGACACAGAAAAAGTTGAAACATGCAAAATGATGGAGATAAATAACTATGCTGATAGTGCTATTAATTCTTAAAGAAAACTCATCATCATCACCATCAAAATCATCTATATCAGACACTCTGTTTAGAGATTTACAGATATGATTTCTAATTATATCTATAATTACAGATATATTTCTTTATAGCAAGTCTGCAAATAGCATTAACCTGTTTTATAGATAGAACAGCTAAATGTTTAAGGATTGTCCATTACTTAGCAGCTACCAAGAATTTTAGTCCAGTTCTACTCACTACAAAGACTGTACTCTCTCTACAATGACAACCTTTAGTTTTTTTAAATTATGAAACTTTTTCTGTTTCTATGCTTGAGATAGTAAATTGAAATGTTTAAATAGTATTTATTTATTCTTTCATTAAATATTTATTGAGTGACTATTTGGTAAACTCTCTATGCATGTATGTAAATACAGCTGATGGGGAGAGGGGGAACGTGTTTTAAGAAGTGGGGATAGCAAAATAGTGTGTAGAGGGAAGAACTTTGTAGATATTTAGATTAAATCTAAAATATGTCTACTAGCCAAGGGCAAGAAAAGTAACTACTTCTCATTTTTTTTTAGATAATTCACTCACAATTTATTTCAATTGACTCAAGAAAAATGTTATTTCTTCTTGTTCTCATAATCCCAATCTGTCCTATGCATCTATCATGTATTTTTACTGTGGTATGTTTAGAAACCTTTCTAAGTTCTAGAGAATTTTATTTCACTTAATTTTATGGCATTGCTATTCAGTAAGAATATAAAAGGGTCTAACTTAATAAAGAGAAATGGAAATTTCTAGAAACTGGATAGAGTCCCAAATATACCAATACTACTGAATAGGACCAGAGATGAATAACCACAGTCCTCACCTCTAAGGAACTAGAATCTGAAGATTGTGCAGAAACTTTTAAAGCATCTATAGCCAAATCTGGCAATCACTTTATCTTTACTTTTTCTAGCCTCATAATGGAGATCTTCCGAGAAGGTGCAAAAAACTGAATTTTAATCTTTTTCCTTCCCCTCAATTTCACACTATACACTATCCCTATTCAACAATAGAAGGGAAGAGGTTAAACAAGTTGCCCTGTTGACAGTAGAGTTTACTTAGTTCGTGCAGAAGAAAATTTCTGTGTGCTCAGAGATATCAATGTTTGCTTTCCATGTAATGGAAAAAACCATAAAGGTAATGAATAGGCACTCTGGCAGCTGAAACGCCAAAGAAACATCACTAGGCTTTGGTTCTACCCATGCTTGAAGGTTTTACGTATTCAAATACATTATTAATGATTCATTTTATTTTTAAGGCTTGGTGTATGTGAAGCTGTATTTTAAAAATCTGTGCAGTTGGGGGGACTGTAAAATTTTCTTGAAAAATTAAACTGATGGAAAGACAGAAGCTAGATAGTGAGTGTGAAAGCCTGAATAAGTGATTCAGGACAAAACAGGCTAAACAATACCTAAGTGTAAGCTTTTATTTTAATTAAACAGAGTGGCAAAATGTTAAAACATGGTTAGAGTTGGAATAGTCTGACCACCAGTGTCAGTTTCCTGAAGAAAACTAAAAAAACCAACAACAACAAAGAAAACTAAAATTTTGTTTTTCTCATAACTGGTCTTGATACAATAAAATAACCAGTTCTCTTTTTATTTCTTTTTAAAAACTTTTTGTTGGTGGTGGGTAGAGAACAATTACTTCATAATAGAAAATTAAGTCATGCTAGTTTTATGTTTCTCATTCTGTCCTCATCTCTTTGAACTCCGTAGGGTGCTAGCTAGGAGACTTACAGAGCTCTTATGGGAGAATGTGAGTGCTGTGTATCCACAGTGGGAGCCAGACTAAGTGTTAGTGTATCCCGGAAGCACCACCAACTGTCCTTTGGATTAGAGATACCTCAGGGTAGAGGTGGCTGAACTGAGAAACTCGGGCACTCAGAGCACCTCCCCAAACCACAGCATCTCAGGTCAGTGGTCCCAAACCTGGCTGAGGTTTTAAAAATGCAGACTCCAGGGTCCCAGCCAAACATTCTAAATTCACATATCCAAGAATGGATCCTGGAAATCTGCCCACTTAACAAGTAATCTGAAGATCAGCTAAGTCATTCTAAGACTTTCTAAGTCTTTTTGTGAAGAAGGAGTGACCCTCCCTCTTCAATCTACCAGCAGGACTGATGTCCTGCATGGTGCAAGAACAGGCACTAATATTCTGAAAGCATAAAGACTGTGTTTGGGGCAAGCTTCTCAGTACATCTGTCTTTTTTGAGACTATGCACTCCTCTCAGATTGCCAGCTTTACTGTGTAGTAATCTGAATTAGACATTTTTATCCACTTTCCCATTTTCTGATTTGACTTTGCCCAGGTCAAGTATTTGGCAGCTAGAAAAGTGACCATGTACCTTAAAGCTAATGCTGATGTATGATAATCTCAATAATTAGTGGAGGTTCCAAAAAATGGAACTTTACCTGTTGAAGTGCCAAAACTTAAAACATATTAAAACTCCTCTGTTTTCATAAAGAATTGAATATTTGTATTTTTCTTGATTCAGAATTGTCATCATAATATGATTTATTTTACTGTGCTATGCAGTATATTAAGGAAGTTGTTGAAGTAGATTATTTTCTTCTGCAATTTTTAATTTTGTGTTGTTACTTGTTTCAGTTTGCTCCTGTGGTGGTGCCATTAGCTCTACCTCTTCTTTGAGGGCCAGCTGTTTCTATACTGCTGTCAGTGTATTTGTCTGGGCAATACACATCCCTTCATTCTTCTGTTTCTAATCTTTGTGGCTGCAGTAGCAAATAGCCAAATTGCTTAGAACTATGTCTTAATTAGAGTGAGTTGAATTCTGGGCAAAGGTCTGGCAATCTCTTTTGGGAGTGACTATCCCAGCTTTGGGAGATGAATGTAATGATGTTTATTCTGGCTGCCGAGAAGGTTTTGCTTACTTGTTTACTTTGTTTACTGGTGTATGGCTGTGTTTCAGAGGACTCTGAGTCACTGGAGTGGTTGGTTCTGAATAACTGAAGAGATCTTGTCTATAATAGAATACTTGGAGTGAGCATTTGTCCACGTGTGTCAGCATATTTACACTTAACGTGCTCCAACTAGAGAAGAGGGATGAAATGCCCAGTTCGAATGTAGAGCAAACACAATCAGAACACTGATTTTTCTTCTCCTCTGAGGATGTCAGCAGTACTGGGTCTTGGGCTGCCTCAGGAAGAGGACCTGACTTTTTGCCTTTGTTATTTTATTTTGCCCCTAGAAAATCACTTAGCAGCTGTCATAGCCACACAGACCTTTGCCTGCTTGGTAGCTTAGGAAAATGCAACTATGTTTTTTATGTGCTGATAATCAGAGCAAAGAAAAGCACCCTCAGGGTTATCTTATGGAAGCAAAGAAGGACTAAAGCTCAATCTCTAAAGAAAACCGCCACCACCTGGCTGCATTCCCGGGCCAGACCTTTGGTGCCACAGAGCAGCAGTACACAGAGACACACTACTTGGGTACAAGAGAAATGACGTTCCTGGCTTACAGACTCAGCCCACAATAGACCATTGGTGGCAATAGGCAAGGCCACCACTTACAGGGGACGTTCACCAAAGCAAGTTATTGACCTGTATACAGTTGGGGTTAGTGAGAAATTCTCCCTACTGACACTCTGCTATTTGCCATGAACACTATAAATCCACCTAAATGATAACCATTACATAGCATTCTTGGCTTCTCCTTTATTTTATTTCTCTCTGCAAATTTTACCATTCTTTCTCTCTCTCTCTTCCTCTGTTTCTCTCTCCCTTGCTCCTTATTCCTTTTGGACCTATTCTGAATGTACATTTTATTTAACTGCGTGATCACTTGAACACATTGGCTGAGCGTGAAGAAAGGGAGAACTGTTTTAATGACCCATCGGGCTTTTAGTGTCTGCAGTCAGCACGGTTCAGGCTGAACTAAATGGGATGGTAGCCATGGTGAGAGGAGTGGAATGGCCCCGCCAGGCTTTTGTGCCAAAGGGAGATAAAACACGTTTCATATATGTGGATGTGTTTAAAGTCAGTCATTTCAAAATTCTGATCCGAATTTATCATTACTGATCAGCTTGCAAGACAGAATAAGAATTTATCAGAACAAGTGACAAAATAGGATAAAGCTTTAAGAGGATTCCAAAATAAAACCAGATAGAAATGGTTGAGAATAAAAAGATGCTTACTAAACTAGTGTTTAATTTGTTTAGTTGTACTGTTAGTGATGATTCTTTTAAATAATCGAGCAGTTATTTCAGCTTTTAAAGGACAAAGTTTAAATCCTAACAGTCGTTTACAATGAAATAATAATAATAATAATGTCCCAACTTGTACATATTCATATTCTTATATTATCAGGGTTGTAAGAAAAAAGTTTGGAACCTTTGCAAAAGAGGTTTTTTGTTTTTCAAATATTGAGTTAATATATGGCTTTTAAATCTTGTTATCAGATTTATTGTGAAAAATTATTTACCATTTACACTTTTAAGATTTTATAATCTGTGGGTTTATACTCAAATATTAGTGGAAAAAGATTCAGATTCTTGTGGGAGCTTCTCTGCCTTATAAAGGTAATTATAACTGTTTATAGAGAAAGGTTGACCTCATAACCCCTCACCAATTTATCCAGAGACTACATATTTACCTTTGTCACATAGCTGCCATATGCTATTTTAACGTGCATTATTTGTTTTTCACAGGGTAATGTGGTAATGTTTAGAGATAGACATCAAGGACAAAACGACATTAAATGTAAAAGAAGAAAGTACTGTTAAAGAAATATTTCAAGTACAAGGACATTTGCCTTCGTAATTTGTGGTTTGATTTTATAGTACTTGTAATTCATTTGCCATTTTATTATGATCCTTAATATGTCTTTTTGAAGCCAGATATGGCATAGACACAGAGAGTATAGATTGCTCATCAAATAGATCTGGAGTATGATTGCTGAGTTCCACTGGGGCATTACCTGTGAAACTATATTTAAATTAAATTCTCTGTGCCTATTTTCCTCCTTTAAAAAGAAAATAATAATACTATTTTCCTCATAGGATTGTTGTGAAATTATAGATAATCAATTTAAAGTACATAGCCCAGTGCCCAGCATGTTGTAAAGATGCAACAATGTCTTATAACTACCATTTAGATTGTCCTAGCTATAAATTAATTTCTGTATAAATTCTGACAAATTTAAGACACTTCCAAAATTAATTGAAAAGTCTTTGAAAGAGTTCTACAAATAGCATAAAAGTTAGGTGGATTAAACCCAATAAACAAGGCAAGCAATAAAGGTTCACTTTATAGGCACTAATAAATATTTATTGTATTAAAGAGAATTGGGTATTAGACATTAGGAACTCGTAGATTCATAGTCTCTCTGGATTGGGTGTGAAAATTTAAGTAAACATCACCCTTTCATCTTTGGTGTTTTTATCTCCTTTATCATATTTCCATGGAGTAGATATTCAACCTAATACTTGAGCCTTTCCAGTGATGGTTACCTATACATGAGGACACAGTTTATATTTGAATATACCTACTTTTTATATTCTTCATTCTCTTCTTTTCCTAGACATAAATCCCCAGCTCTTTCAACCTTACACAAGTTACATGATTTCAAGTGCTCTTGTGATTGATGAACTTTAGAGCTAAAATTATTTCAGATAGAAACTGTACTTAGCTACAAGTAACAGAGACCACCAAACTAGGAGCTTAAAACAGTAAAGGGTTTATTTATTTTGCATGAAAGATCCTGTAGTAGATAATTCAGAGCTAACATGGTGACAGCAAATTCATCGGGGACACATGACCCTCTAGATTTCTTCTTTGCCATTCTGAAGGTATGATTCTCATCCCCAAGCTCTGGAGGTGACCATTGTGGTTACAGCCATTGAGTTCCCATTCCGGTAAAGAAAAATGGGAAGGGCCAAAAACAACAGGACACATACGTCTTGAGGCTGCCTCCCCTTTTGGGAGCTCTTTTGGACACATTAACAGCAACTTATACTTCTCATTGGCCAGAATTGTGCCACATGCTCAATTCTAATGTAAGGGAGGCAAGGAAACGTAGTTTGTAAGCAAGATTTCATTGCTACCTGAATAAAAATAGGGTTCTTTTAGAAGAAAGAGTTAGTAAAAAAGTAAGAAAAAAAGGCAGACTAGATATAAGGTAGGCAATTGGCAGTCTGCATTGGGATGTCCTCTTATAATATTCCCTTCTAAAATATGCCCCTCCCCTTCAACAATCTAGATATGGATGACAATGAAGAGTAGAATGGGACTACATCTGTCTCTGGAAACTTGACTTCTAGAATATGGTACTGATTCCTTTAATAGCAGAGAAAAAGTGCAGAGAAGTTTTTACTTAGGCAAAGCTTTATCTGTCCAACTCAGTTGAACTCAGAGCCATAAATCTTGATGTTTACCAAGGCTTCCTACCTACTGAAGGTTGAAAGCCTGCTCTTTCCTGGACTGTTTTCTGCTCTGCACTATAACCAATATCCAAATATAGTGGGTCCATAAACCAGCCTCTGGATAGACTAATTTTTTCATAAGGGCATGACTTAACTAAAATGCTGATGAGTAAGTGGCATAGTTGTAAAATCATTTTAGGAAGGTGTAAGTCAGTTAATGATATGTGTATTAGTGCCAATAATATTTTAAGAAAAATATTCCAGAGTACAGAGTCTTGCTGGGATGGATGGCACTGAGAAAATTCATCTACCCACTTTGTTGTTAACTTCTCTTTCTGTCCAAAGGGGCAGGAGGGACGCACAGTAGTACTCTTTGGGAAAAACTGTAAGTAAATGCATACTTACTCTATAAGGAGTCTTGGAAACTTGTAGTTGGTCTCTGAAAGTGAAAGGAGATGAGATAAGATTAACTGGTCATCACAGACATCAATCAGTCAATACACACATTCCTTCTAGAGAGAAACCCAGGCCTAAAGTAGCTCAACTATGGTTTATAGCCAGATTTTGGTAGTGGTAACAATCAAGGGCTTTGTTGCCCCAGTCCAATGAATACAGGTAATGTGATTAGTAACTGACTTTATCCCCCAAAACCTAGAGAAAAACCGCAGTTGGTTGATTCCCTGGGCCCTTTAGAAAAGGAATGGTCTTAGCACAAAGAATGCTAACATTTAACATCATTTATGAAGCCAAGTTAAAAAGTATACCCTTTCTCTTGTTTTCTCCTTCATTTTCATGTTAGAGTTAAAATCCTGCAAACTCTTATCTGATTTCCCAAATGCCTATCTTTCTGAAATAGATAGGAATGGAATGTCAGACTACAATCCAGGAGTAGGTGGGTGATGCGAGTTGCCTCGTTTCCCTGTGCTCTTACTTGACTCTGACAGAAGTTTATCCGACAGTCGCTGAAGGCTTCTCTTCAGCAGTTTTTCCATCAGCCCATAGGAAGAAGTGGCAAAAATATGGTCAGAAATATGGTTACTGATTTCATAAAGGCACTTTGGTGATGGCGTGAAAGAGAAAAAAACAAAAACGCATTTTATTTTAACCTCAGAAACATTAAACTGTGTTTTCTGTGACTTCCAATTACAGTGATTCATTCATAGTTTTATTTATTCATCTATTTAATGAATATTACTCATTTACTTAGTACCTACTATGCACTTGGCATTGTGCTAAGTTCTGAAGAAGCAAAAATCTCTGAAAAATTGTTTCTACCCCCATAAAACTCATGATTAAGTGACTACCGATAACTTACTTTTGTATTGTATTTTGAGTTCTTCAAGTAAACAAGTATGATAACAAAGTCCATTAAGAATATCTCAAGGGAGATAGTGTAGGTATTAATGGTTCCATTTTAAAGCCTGAGGAAATTGAGGCTTACAGAGGTTAAACAACCTATCCAGATTCCACGGAAAGTTAATTAACACAGAGAGTTAAATGTTAATTCTTGGTTAGTTTCACATTTTAATATGAGTTATTTATATATGAAATTTTATTATAAGAACCTATAGTCAATATTATTGTAATGTCTGTGTGTAGTGCCAGATGGGTGCTAGAGTAATCAGGAGGATCACTTTATAAATTATATAAATGTCTAACCATTGCACTGTATACCTAAAACTAACATAAAATAATAATAATAATAATAGTAATAATAATAATAATAAATAAACAGGTGAAATTTGATGTCTGTTTTAAACAACTTTCTTCATAATAATGTTCAGACTTAGATTCCTAAAATATAAGTATTTCATCCAGGTCGGTTCATACATATATTACAGATCTGAACTATTGATAAAATGAGATAAAAATAAACAGCAATTGAATTTGTTGGTTGTTGAATCTATTTTTGTAGTCAAAATTCTAGTGGTGTCAGAATGACTCGAGTCTGACAGTTAAGGTTTGACTCCTGCCATATGGCAGCTAATATGGACTCCAATAAAGACACATAGGCGTTAGGAAGTATGTGTTTCAAGCATTGAATCATATTTAAAAGATTACTTAAGAAAATGCAATCATGTCTTCTGTTTTCTAAAGAAGTTAATGTTTTTTTTTCTTTTTAAATAACCAAAAATAGAGACTTTTTTTTCTTTAACCTTCTTTCCACACAACTTTCATATCTCATTTCAAAGTAGATTTCGTGGTGGTTTCTATCTCTCTTAATGTAGTCTGCAGTGAGAGAATTTAATCTATCCAGGACTAAAAGCACAGAAAATATGGACATGGTCGGTAAATGTTATTTCTCTTTACAGAAGGCAGAGTGTCTGGAACAGTTACCCTGATGCCTGGCACACACCAGGCCACCTGGAGAGCTTGTAAAATGTGCTGCTGCCTGGGCCCTGGGTTACTCAGAGCCATAGAATTTCTGGGAGTGGGGCCTAGGCATTGGCATTATTTCAAAATACCCCTAGGTGATTCTAATGTATAGCCAGGTTGAGAAAAGCTAGAAATTCCCACTTCTGTTGGAAAGCACAGCAATTAAATTAAACTAATTGGTACTAAAGAGTGAACAGATTATGGTGTCATTTGAATTTCCAAAATTAGTATCTAAGGGAGATTCTGGTCAGTGTGGCAAAGTGTAATAAAGATATTCAGGCAAGGGCAGAAAATATTTCACACAGGAGAGTCTTCTGTATTTTTAAAATTTTACCACTTAGATGGCTATCCCATCTAGCTTGGACAACTGCTTTGTTTACGTGGCCCTGGCTTTGAATTCAGCTTCCTGAAATCAAATGTGTTAAGCACTTATCTGCTGCCTGTATTTGCCTAGACTTTTCCCTGAAATTGAAATGTATGGGAATGTCAATATGTTTGATTGCCTAGAGCCTTCTTTGTGCATCTGTCTTTGCCCCTGTATCATTAGAGCTAAGCCTATACAGGGAAAGCGAAATCGACACCCTACCATAGTCGATGGGATAGCAGAGCGTTCGAAGTCTCATAAGTTGTTTTGTTTTGTTTTCTGTTTTGGTTTCAGGTATTGTTGGCTAATCTAGAAGAGGTTGGTTATCAAAATATACAAATATTTCTCAGATTTTCTAGTTACCTAGAGTCATTACATTACATTACCTAGAGTCATTACAATTCTAGTCATTACATTTCTTTGTGCATTAACTTCAACACATATTCCAAGCAACACAGAATTAGAATGCCTGTATTCTCCTTTTCTGGGTAGGTGTAACACCTATTACTTTATCAAATTCTTCGGTATAAGGCATGTGAGCAATTAGATCAAAGAGAGCAGAATTCACATCCTGGTTTAGCTTCGATGAACTTGGGGAAATCATTAACCTCTGTAAGCTTCAATTTCCTTATCTGTAAAATGGGGAGGAAAAGAGTTCTGGTCTCTTAACCATGTCATGGAGTTTGAAAAAGATAATGTTTGTAAATCTCATGGTACCTGTGCCTGGTACAGAAGTGCTAAAGGTTATTATCATTATTACTATTCTTGTTGTTCAAGTGTTTGGAAAAAAATTTGAAGAAAAATGAATAATTGCTTTGGAGATTAAGGATTTATCAATGGAAAAAGTTGCATTTGTCCCTATTGCAAGGATTGGAGATAGGATAATATGAATATCTGAAATCTAAAATCAAGAGCTATGACAGCGTATTTGATCTCAAAGGAATACTATCAAGTTTCATCTGTTTTTGGTATATGCTTTATCAAAGTCATCTTACTTACCTGCCTCTAAATTTTATGTGAGAGGCTAGCAAATATGCACCCACTAGAAAGAAGGAAAGTAATGAAGTTTTTTTTTTTCCTGGCAAGTCACAGGAATTCCATAGGACTGGTGTGTGATGGGGTGGGTAGGAATGTGATCAAATCAGTAATGTGTTACTATAAACTCTTAATTCTTTTTTTTTTTTTAAACACTGTGTCCAATCCTTATTGAATGTTAATAGATTGATCTGTCTCTGAACTGATTCACGGTGAATTCATTCTCACCTCTTCTCTCCTGTATTAGGCATGTTTGTTCATTGCTAAGCCTTTTCAGTTATTCATGATCCTAGTTAGAATTTTTAGATGAATTAAAATGCATTTACTTGTAGCTTACATTGCAGGCATCAAGTGTTTAAAAAATAAATTCATGTTCTTGCCATGAGCTTACTGAGTCATTCTATGGAGCAGAATGGGGTTGGTGAGAGGAAGGAGAGAGGTGAAGAAAAGTAAAAAGTAAAAAGCAGGTATGTATCAGAAAAAAACCCTAGTCAGTACTGATGGGCTGAAGTTTATCGATGCTGCTTTATAATATGTGTTAAAATAAATGCAAGAAACAGCTTTTCTTTAAAGTTTGGAATGTTGTGGTAACTGATATTTAAGTGAAGGAATGTTACAATTGGGAGATCTGACCTAAAATTCTTCCCCAGACCATCGATTTTATTTATTAAGAGAAGAAAGGTGACAAGAAAGGTCATGGATCACTTATTTATTTGACAAGGTGCTCAGTTATTTTCCTTGTTAGAGCAGCAATTCAGATGAACTTTACTATGCTCAGCATGTGTGTTTACCGTGTATAAAATTATTTACATATTTACCAGCGAGGAACTAATGAAAATAATCAGCTTAGAGGACTTTTATCTCTCTGTCTGTGGAACACTGTAGAAGTTACATTTTTAATGGATGATGACCACAGTTGTTTTTAGGATTCCTGAATGAAGTCATAAAGTCTTAAAAATTTTGGAACCCATAGTTTTGACTCATATTACAATTTGAGTAAGTGCTTTATAGAAAAAGGCCTGGTCTAATTCTGAGCTTGTGGCTTTGTTCTCATAAGTTAGAGGCTCATTTTCTGAATATAATATTTACAAGCCTCATAATTAAGGCAATACTTTAGTTAGACTTCTTTAAGTTGCGAGGAAAGGGATGCATTCTTGTTACGTTAGGGACCCATTTATCAAATCAGGTGTCCTATGCTACACTTTTGCATATAGCTTACTGCGAAATAAAGACTTTGGGGCCCTCTGCTAAATAGAATTAAACTTTTGTTTTGAACAAGATTTCAAAGAGATTTAAATGTGCAAGTAGACATTGTGACTAATCAAGAAAGGACATGGCATTTAGCATTTCCCAGGTTATCATCAAGCACTATCTATTCTCATCTCTCAGAACTCTGTTTCTCAGAACACAGGAAGGGAAAGGCCTCCTGGAGTAACAGGATTCCTTATAAGTACACAGCAGATAGTCAGCCCCTCTGGACCCTGGTCTTCCAAGAGCACATCACCATTTCTGATTTAAGAGCAGGACTTGTGACCCTCTTCTCCATGCTACTTGGTTTTGTACTTCCTGAGAGAGAAGACTCCAGTAGAGTCTATTGGGCCACTACCAATATGTGGTCACCTAGCTTCTGCCGTTGATCTGTAAAAACCAAGCGCTGCCCCAGAATCCACCACTTGACCTTTATATACAATCCTGTGGCCTTAGCACAAATTCTTAGTTGTGGCCAATAGTATAATATGAAATGGCCCAAACCACAGAATTTTAGTGCTGTTTTTCCTTATATGAAGATAGTTAAGTTTCAAGGACTGTTCTGCTTAGGTGGCATGGCATCCACTTTCATGTAAGATATTCACATTCACTTACGGCAAGCTGTGTGGGGTACCCCTTATGTGTTGAGCACCGTGTTAGAATATAAACGTGAATAAGATACCATCCTGGTTCTCAAGCAACTTATGGGTTATTCAAACAGTTCATGTAATGGTTGTTCTTGCTTGCTTCATAAGATATTGTTTAAATATAAAACCAGTTGCTTCATTTTTGAAAGCCAGCATGGGTGATTTAAATATATGTATATAACCTCCTTGTTATTTTCCTGTTACTCTTTGATCTTACACTTGGTCTAAATGTTCTGCAGTAGTCTCCCACAGAGACCAGCATCAGGCATGGAGCACAAGGAATACAGTACTTGTTGGTTGTTTAATTGATAACGAGGGCAGATTATGGCCTCTTTTCAATGCAGGAGACATGATGCAAGCCTTCATGATGTCATCTTCTTTTCCCTTGTGTATTCTCGGGACAGGCAGCCCAGATGGCACTTGACTGATTGTGGTACAGGAAAGGAACATGGCGACAGCACCCACAGCATTGCCAGAAGGAATCCATCTGTAGCAGTTGTGTGGATCTTTGCTGCCTGTAGGTTGTTTCTCTCTCTGCTCAGGTGTAGATCTTGATGAAGAAGAAAATTCCAGAGCAAGAGGAAAATTAATTTGTTCTCTTATTTAAATTTAGAAGGATCCTAGGCTCATGGCTTACTATACTTCAAGTTCAATATTGCCAATGTAGAGGGATCCCTCTATAGTTGTTGGATTCTTATTAAATATGTCATAAATTACATACAGGAACATGTGTTTGGATTTTAAAAAAGGAAAGTTTCCCTCCTGGGAAATTTAAATATTTCTTTTAGAGTTTATTTCACAGTAAAAGAAAGTTGGGATATCTTGGGATAATAAAGGTAAAAGGCAAGATTACTAAATTTACTGTTGATGTTGACACCTGTTGCTAAAAAGATTACTTAGGATTGCTTTCCATTCACAGCCAGAAAGAGATAGTGAATGGAAGAAGACATTCTTCCTGGGCTTTCTCCTAAGAACTCCACCATTCATACTTTTGGTTAGTGCTCTGCAAAGCGACAATCTCATTTGCTATTCTTTATTGATTGATTGGGTAACTGCTGACTCCCGAACTAAGTGATAACACTGCTTTTCATTGGGTCAGTTCTTTGTTCATCTGTTTATCACAATTCTCTGAAGGCTTACTCACCATGTGGAAGGCACTGTGCAAGCCACCAGGGGAAATACAGTAGTCCATAAGGCACACTCTCTGCATCCACTGACAGGTGCACAACTAAACATAACACAAAACGTGTGTAATACATTTTATGTGAAGTGTTGTAAAGGAAATTGAAACAGCTTTGTAACATATGATCATGCGCTGGCAGATCCTGGCCACTGATGGATCAGTGTGGATCAGTTCGTAAATAAGGATCCTTAGCAGATCATGGCCACCTTTTTTTTTTTATATATAAACAGGAAACTCATGTTATTGTAGTGTTTCTGGACTACATTTTGCAACTTCATGTATTCTTGAAGCAAAGACCGTGACACCATAGTTTTGGTTCATTTTGGACAATTTACCCTCTAGGAATATAAGTGGATACTTGGTTTATCATAGGCCATCACCAGCCTCATGCATGGTTGAAGGTCTAATCTGGTGCTCAGCATTTAAGAGGCAGGTCTAAGATATGCCTCTCTTAAAGGCAAATTGTTCTTTGATTTATGATAATATTTTAATATTTCAATGAAGGAGCTATCTAACTTTCATTACGTATTACCTGCATTTAAAAGATCATCTTTACTTACCATATATCATGGGTTTTAAGGCACACATTTTTCCACATTTTACCATTTTTGAAATCAGATGTGTTTTACAGTCAATGGCACGCCATCATTAGTTGGCGACATTTCTCCTCATCCTTTAAAAATCGTCTTTAAAGACACATGCCTTTATTGGGGGAGTATTAACCACCCCCTCCTTTTTCTAGTACATGACACTTTAAAGGGATTCAAGGATTCATGCCACTGGGGTCCTACAGTTGTGAGAAAACCAAGGCCTCTTTTCTTATTTCTTGACATATTATTGTACCGTCTCCTTCATAAAATAGGGAGCAATAGCATAGGTAGATATGGGATAAAATTGGTTCATGAGTTTGGAATATTTCATAATGAATTCATTTAACATTCAGCGAATACTATAAAATATATATTCTTACACTATGCATTATACCCATGGGCATACTTGAAGAATATAACAGGTAGAAAAGACACTTCCATGTGATAAGCTAAATGACTATGCAAGGTGTAATAATACAATATATGAAAAAATAAATATCAAATGACGGGGTCAACCAATCAATATAAATACTCAGTAGGAAAAGGTTACTTTGGGCTGGTGAAAGTTGACGGGAGATATATGAGAGGCGAACCGGGTTTTGAAAGCAATTAAAGATTTGGATAAGAAGAAATGGGAGAGTGAGAAAATATGTGTTCTTCTCCAAAATTTTTTAAACACCTATCTCCAATAGACACAGCCGTAGATTAATTCAAAGTGAAAGTGCGTTTTTAGAGTCCAAACATGTGTTTGAAAATACGTTTATAAGATTGACTATTTTACTAAGAACCATTTAGAATATATGTTCTTTTCTAGGAACTTTGCATATTTTCACTAACTTGGGGTGCAGAAGAAGATAGCAAAGCGCTGATGTCTCGCGTTTGAGATAGCATAGAAAGGATTGCCGAGGCAGATTTAAAATGAGAGACGTGTCAAGGGGGCTGGCTGTCTTAGACCTGAAGAAGAAGCTAGTTTAACCTGTGTCTCAGAGAGCAGTCTTGAACTGGGTAATATGACTAAGCCATTCTCATCTGAAACAAGCTAGACTAGGCCACACTTGGATTACTTAGCAGGTAATTATGAGGTCTTCTAAATAAATAAGTCACCATTTGAGAAGATAGTCTTGGTTTCCCTGTGGTTATGCCACTTATATTTCAAATCACAGTGAGCCTCTTCTTCCTGAGTTTGGGCTGTGCTACATGCAGGATTTAGTTGAAGGCTTGTTTTCATTCTTAAATGGACTGGACTTTCCCTTTTCCTTCTCATCCATTTCCTTCCTTGTAACACTATAAAGCTTAATTTGAGAATTTCAGAACAGTTTATCAATAAAATTGGATGTTATTTCTTTACATGTGCAGTGTGATTCTAAACTTTTTAATAAACTGATGAAAATTCACTCTGCGATCAAGAATGTCAGATTGTGTTGCTCATTTAAAATTTCCTTCATTTTGTTTTTCTGTTTGTTTGGTCCTAATGACTAAAAGGCATGTGAGAATACCTTTAAGAAGTCTTCCATTTTAGTAACTTGTCACAGAGTTAGATATCAGATTCTCTCCATTCTGTCCTTTTCATTCTTTCCATCTGTTGGAGGAGCAGTTATCTGCCATGCTGCACAGAGATATTTTTATAAAATACCCATGCCCAGGCCCTACCCACAGAGATTCTGATTCGTTGGCCTGAGGAAGGGTTCAGAATCAGGTTTTTTTTTAAATTGAGATATAATCGACATATAGTATTATATTCGTTTCAGTTGTACAACATAAGTTTTCAATATTTGTATACATTGAGTAATGATTACCACAAGTCTAGTTGACAGGCATTACTACATGTAGTCACAAATTTTTTTTCATGTGATGAGGCCTTTAAGATCTACTCTCTTATCAACTTTCAAATATACAAGAGTATTATTAACTATAGTCCCATGCCGTGCATTAAATCCCCATGAGTTATCTATTTTGTAACTGGTAGTTTGTACCTTTTGACCTCTTTAACACATTTGCCCACCCACTATCCCCTGCCTCTGACAACCACCAATCTGTTCTCTATGTCTATGAATTTAGGGTTTTTTAATCAATTTTTTTTTCCTCTTAACTCCCAGGTGATTGTAGAGCCAAGCTGGAGAACCTCTGTGTCAGTTTTGAAACCTGGTTGGAACCAGTGAAAATCTCTTAACCCAGAGGACACAGCTAGTTCGTTTTAGTAAATAATGAGGCAGAATTTCTCCAGAAGACTGCTTGGGTAACCAGAATATTCTTGGGTCTCAGTACTGAGTTATCCCTAAATTAAGGATTTTGACTTCTTTATCTGTTTTCTGTCCTCTAGCTTCAGACTGGCCTGCTCAGTCACTTGGCTAACTTATACAGTATCTTTAAGAAAGTTTTTTTAAAAGCCATCTTTTGTTTAAGACACTTATTGCTATTTTCTGGGAAATTGCCAGAATAAATATATAAATCTGTAATCATTTTGTAGAAGGTACCCTGTGGAGTTGTGCAGTACACAACCTGCACAACCACACCCTGTGACCCAACATGTTCTTGTTTTTCCTGTTTAAATAAGCCACAACCTGAACTAGTGACCTGGAGACTGTAGGCCTTAGATGCCAGTTGTTGACAGGCTGGTCTAGGCATTAGCAACTAAAGTAAAAGGCAACTTCAAAGTCTAAGATAATAGGTTAAGATGTTCTCATAGGCTCCCTGCCTCTCAGCTCTGTCATATTGCTTAACTTAGCCCAACTTGCTAGGGAAATGAATTTGGAAATTGACGAATTGTCTAGAAGCTATGTATGAATAATAGATAAAATTCATGGCCAATATTCCTTTGCTTGACAACCTTGGACAGTTCTATTTGCTTATCCAGAGCTAAAAATTAACATAACCTGCCCAGCTTTGGCAAATTGCTGACTAAGCCAGGCTTATTTTCAGATTCCTCAGCATCTTCTTTATTTGTCCCTTTCTTCCTGGAAGTGGTCTCCAAGAAGAGGCAGGTCTATTTCACTTGAAATATTCTGATAGAAGGATTGAGCCCTGCACTTCACTGCCTGGCCAGTTTTGTGGATGGTTCCTGTCTTCATTGTAACTATGCTTAAGCAAGCTCTGGTAGCATAGCAGCACTGTCTACTAGATCTTTCTGCAATGGTAGAAATGGTCTATAATCTGTGCCATTCAATAGGGTCTGTGTGTGTGTATGCAAATGTAGTAGTATAAATATACATATATATGCATATATATGTGCGTATATATGTATAGTATAAATGTATATATGTATATACACATAATTACATATAGTTAAATATAAGGTATATATAGCTATATATATTATATATTTACATTTGTGCTTTATTCAATAATATATATAGATATATATTACTAACTATATGTAGCTATTGAGCACCTGAAATGTAGCTAGAGAAACCAAAGACTTGAATCTCTAATTTTAAATACTTTTAATTAAATTTAAATAGCTAGTGCCTACCATATTGGGCAATGCAGGTCTGAAAGGTAGCTCTTATCTGGGGGTAAGAGGGGAGACAATGTTTGCTATGCAAATTCCATTTGTTGAGAACATTCTTTTTTATGATCTTATTCAATCTTCACAAAATCTCGCAAGGCAGATCTTATTATCTCCATTTTATACGTTGAAAATAACTGAAGCTCAGAGAATCAATTGCTCAGTGTCTTATGACTAATAAATGATCAAATCAACTTTCAAACTTAGGTCTCTGATACTAAAGCCAGTGCTTGAAGTTTTCCTGGGGAAGTAGTCTTCACTGTGAAGTTAGAAACTAAATTCATAATAACAGCAATAAAGATAACTATCAAAATACTGCCATCAAATGTCATTGTATACCAGTTATAAAAATAGTTGTGGGGCTGTAAAGTACAGCATAAGGAATAGAGTCAATAATATTGTGATAACAACTTATGGTGCCAGATGGGTGCTAATCATGGGATCACTTCATAAGGTGTATTATTGTCTAATCACTGGGTTGCACATCTGAAACTAATATAATATTGCATGTCAACCATAATTGAAAGGTAAATAAAAAACACATCACTGTATGGTAAATAATTGCTAAAAGAGAATGAGAAGAAACGTGGTGGTGAAGGGCAGAAGCAGCACACTCAGCAGGTAGGAGGATGGTGTCAGAGGGTGCTAAAGCCTTCTGGTGAAAGGCAGGTTACCCTATGGCATCTTCGACTCTTCATATCCCCAGAGTCGTGTGCTCTAACCTTGCTCTTTTCTTCTTTCGTCATATTTAAATTAGACTTTAGAACTACTTATTTGTAGCTGCATAGGACTGAGTACAGGCACGTTGGCAGTTGCCAGCTTCTTTTCATTAAAGCCCAAGCCCTGGCTAAGGTCAGGTCCTACGAACTGGTTCTCTCCCCACCGCCACTGCCTCTCCCACTTTGTGCTTCAATAGGCCTAGAGTTCACATGTATTGCCCTTTCTCCTATATCCTGCTTTATTCATGGTTCTTCCCTACATCTAGTGAATATATATTCATCCTATAAGCAATCGTTCTCAGCCCTGGTTACATCAGAATTAACCAGGGCTCTTTACAATTCCAGCTGCCAGGAATCTACCCAGACAAACTGAGTCCGAATTTCTGAGAATGGAGTTTGTCCATTGATATGTTTTAAAAGTTTCCTGTGCAACTCTAATGTGCACACAGCACTGCATGTATCCCAGAGTTCTACCGCTACCAGACTTTTTGAACTCAGGGCCATATGTAGGTTAGTGTTGTGGGTAGAAAAGGGTAGATGTTGTGGCTGGTAAGTAAGAAGCAGCTGGACAATGGCTCAGGGACCCTGAAGGTGAAGAAGACAAAAGAGATGGAGCAAGGGCCCCTCAGAAGCTTCTGTCACAAGCCATTGTGGATGGGTGGAGCACAAGAAGCCCTGATGGAGGTAAGCTTCGGGGTGAATCACCGGATGACTTGTCTTCCATTCAACATCATTCATCGAGAACCTTAGCACCAGCCCCTCCCACAGGGGCACAATGATAGACAAGGAGCGCTCCTGCCATAGAAAAAGTTGCAGGGTATGGACCTGCCGGAGCCAGCCGGCTTCCTTTAACTATTGATAACATAGTCTCAGCAGCTGCTTTAGGGCTCCAGGCAGTTTCAGCAACTGTTTTATGGCTCCCAAACTATGGGACACCTTCAGTGCCTTGCAATGGCTCCCGACATGGACCTAAAAAGAAGAGAAAGATTAGAAAACTTTACTTGACCAAGTAAGAACAACCCTAATTTAACTACTTATGGGTACCACTTATTACCCAGCACAATTATCTCACACACATCATTAAGTATGTGTTGGATTATCTTTGTTATAAATTCAATTATAGTAGCAGTGTCCTCTGCTTATAATTTCTTAGCCTTCATGTGATCTGTTTGTGCACAGTTTAAACAAATAGAGAGGAGTCTTAGAGCAATGTTTATCTGCAACTTCTCCAGAAAGATTATGTGCAAAGTAAATGTCCATAATAGCTTTTAGCAAATGCGTTAAAGAAGTCCACTTTTCCTCTCTTACATCCTTACCCTGCCTTGCCAACCCATTCCTTCCACCACATCACGTCTAACAACTCTCCACTTCTAACCATAGCTTACGTCGAAGTATTTTCTGTACTTTGATGGAGATATAAATGGGAAAACTAAAGACAAACTTCCCTGGTAGTCAGGGTCACAAGGAGTTTGTGCTTGGAGAACACCGTCCTTCTTGGTAGCAACATCAGTGTGTCTCCATGGCTTTGTGCCTGTCTGTCATGTGCTTCAGCATCAGTGTTCACTTGAAAAACTGCCTTGATTTTATCATGTGTGTAGCGCTTAGGGTGGGGACTCCCACAGGAGTAGTGGAAACTTAGAGGAGGCAAGCATGCCATCCTCTGGCCACTTGACTTCCTCTTTACATCTTCATAACAAATAACATTAATGGTATAGATTAGCTTTTATCTGTCTTTGTACTTTATATAAATGGAGTCACAGTGTGTATACTTTATGACTGACTTCCTTCATTTAACACTATGTTTGTGAGATTTATTCATATTGTTGGGTGCAGTTCTAGATCGTTTACCTTCATAGCTGTAGAGTTTTCCATTGTGTGAATAAACTCTGATATAATTATCCATTCAACTGTTGATGGACATTTGGGTAACTTTCAGTTTGAGGCTATTAAAATCACTGCTATACTGTGGTGCATGTATTCCAGTGAATGTATATATACATTTCTATTGGAATATACCTAAAAATGGAATTTGGGAGTAATAGGTTATGTGGGAATTCAGTTTAAACAGATACTGCCAAACAGATTTCCAAAGCAGTTTCACTGATTCTTGGGTACCACAGCAGTGTATGAGAGTTCTGGTGCCTCTACTTGGCCTTTTGTCTTTTTATAGGCATTCTAGTGTGTGTATAGGATTACACTGTGGTTTAATTTTTTATTTTCTTGGTGATTATTAAAGTTGAGTACCTGTTTGTGTTATTGCCATCTACAAATAACTTTTGGAGCTTGTTTTAACATGGTTTTTCTAATAACACATAGACAAATTTCTTATCCTACTTTAACCTATGTCTTTAACCAGTGAAGTATCATAGAGAAATCAATTCTCTCCTATAGGCTAACCTAATACAATTATTTTCTCAAACTGTCCAGTTACCTAGTAGTGAAGGAAACAAATTTTGTCTCAATGCAAACAGGATTTTACTAAAATTAAATGATTTAATGTATAATAAATGTGAACAGATTTAAGGAAAATTATGCATTATCATTTTGGAATTTGAATAACTGATAAGTCTTTCGATGAAATAAAGTATTTTGCATCAATTATACTTTCCTCAAAACACAGTCAGCCTTAGTGCTAAGAGAAAGAACAAGCTTAGAGAAGAACTTAACCCTGATGAGTTTCTAAATGAGGTTACTATTCTAGAGTTGATATGACGTTGATAAATTTTATTTAAATCAAGTAAGCTATTGTTTAAGAGGCCTTTTCTATTACTAGAATTGAAGACTGCCAAGCTGTTCTGTGCAGTGCAGTCATGGAACTTCAGAGAAGGTGTCCACAGTTAGGTGAGTCGAATAACTCCTTTAACTGACAGAGATGGGAGCATTTGGGGCTTTGCTCACGATCACATGGGCAGTGAGACAGCTGAGAGAAGAAAAGCTAGAGAATAGTAGGAGTCACAGAAGTCTAATAAGGAAGACCGTCTGGCTGTATCTTCATGTTTCTGTTCTAAGCAAACACACAATGGACTTATTGCCTGTCAGTGAGTGGCAAAGGTATATAAAAGTGCTGGTTCTCCTTGTTGGAGAAAATATTTTAGTTGATCATGTATTGTTGACTGAACCTTCTTATCCTTTGAGGCATCAACAGGATTCAAGCTGATTCCAAGGCGCTCAATATTGCTTGCTTAGATATTTCTCTACACAGAAGATAGTCTCATGAAAATGTCTAATCAAGGGACAGTTTTCTTAAAAACTTTAATTCTTTGAACTCTCTCCTTCACTGGTCAAGAGCAAATACAGTGCAGATAGATCTCTCTTCATTTGTCAGTTCTTGCTCCTGTGTGTTCCTGACTGGCCTTCGCAGTAAATGGATCAGTGATGTTCTGAGAGGACACTGAGGCCTGATCATCTACGACCTCATCCTAGTGCCGGTCATTCTATTGTTATTGCTATATTCCTTTGAGTTTTGAAGGCTTTGGGCTTCTGGAGTAGATTCTTTAAAATACATGTAAACTTGGGAGAGGACCCACTTGAAATTTTTATTATTTGACATCTTAGCAAGGATTTGCTAAAATAAATCCTGCATAAAAAAGAGGAGGCAATATGAGGTCATTTATAAGAGAAGAAATTAGAGCCCCAGCTTTGTAAAACTTTATTCTGTCATTATTTTGTCTAAAAAATTTACCAAAAGCATCACTCCTAAAAGTTATATATATGTTTGCTTTTTACCCCAGGTTCATTGCAAATTTGAGGGTAAAATGTATTTTGAAACATATCAAGAAATAGTTCAAATCCAATTTCTCTCATTATTAAATTTGCCCTTAGGCCAAACATAGAGTTTGTGTGTATATGTGTGTATGTGCGTGCGTGTCTTCATTTTTACCCATATCGCCCTAGAGATAATGGGTGTGACAACAACAAAGAGGAAGGGAGCTGATTATTTCTCCTTGTCATTGGCCTTTGCCTCTAAAATTTCTTGTGGTCCGTCATACTGGCACATTCCCCTCTGCCTCTAAGCAGCTCATGTTTTAAAAAATATTTTGAGAGAATTATTCCACTGTGTTTTCCATCCATAGTGAAAATATCTGGTTATATGTTCTAGAGAAATGTTACAATAATAAATGGGAAAGAAGGAGCCAGCCAGAAAAGCCCACCTAATAAACCCCTCTTTGAGCTCCAGACTGCTGTCCAGCACCCGCTTCTCTTCCTTTCTGGAAGTGCGTGAATTATAAATCCTCATGGGTGGTGAACTCTTTGTGCTTTAAGGAGAGAGAGAAAGGATCTGCTTGACTTTTGCTGAAGTGAGTCAATGCCTTGAGGTGGTAGCAGATGTTACTACCTGGAAGGCACTTTGACTTTTGATTTGAAAGAAACCAGGGCTTCAAAGTTTCAGATTACCGTGTCTGAGATAATTCGCATCTGGTCTGGAGCCCTTGCCTCTTTCGTTGACAGTAAGCCATATTTTAACTCATCCCCAGATGTGCAAAGTTTATTATTGACTCAATGAGTCACTAATTGCCTTTAAAGTTTCATTAAAAGAAGAGACATTACTAAAGAGCTTGTATTAGTCACAGTTTGATCCAGGTTCAGTTATTCATCTGAGGCGAGAATTGTTAATGTAACCAAAGATGCCAAAAAAAAAAAAAAAAAGGAGCTAATGTAGCTATTGGACTTTCCGCTAGGCAGGTCCAACAATTACTGAAAAATGTGAAGGACCTGTTGGAATGGCATCTGTCAGCCCATGTGACATGCTTCAGTGGGGATGGATATTATATTATGAAGATAATGGCTTGTGTAAGCTGTCACGTTGCCCTGCCTCATCCTTTCCCTTTCCACGCCTCTACTATACTGTTCTTTGCTCTCACAACTTCACATAAATAGCACATCTACTGAAGACATAGAGTTTATTTTGAAGGACACAAGTAATTTAAAAGCTTTTTATGTTTAGATATTACTTACCTAATTTAAGTAGTCTAGCAATGATGAAATCCTAGCATAGCAGAATCTAAAATAGTTTGGCCCCGCTTATTAAGTTGTTATGATGCACATTACAGTCTCATTTGCTGTAATTAATTAGTGGAGAAAGGATAGAGCCACAGCCTTAATTGTTTCTATCTAACAAATGTTTTTGAGGAGAGTTCATTTATTTAGAGCACAACCAAGGAGAGGACATATGCAAAAGCTCTTTTTGTTCTACCTTCACTTTACATTCCTCTCCAATGCTATTATTTAAAATAAAAGTTTTGAAGCTCTAAATATAAGCATGCGTTGTGCTCCTTTGCCAGTGGCCTTTTCTACTAAACGGACATTCCCTAAAGCATGGTCTTTCCATGCAGCATGTTTTTCTCCCAGTGGTGGCTGACACATTTTTGTGCTTTAACTCTTTCAAACCCTTAGAGTATTCATGGAATCGGGAAGAATGATGGGATCCAGTTCTCTCCCTCTCCATGTCAAGCCTCTAGAGCAGGATAGATGACTAATATAATTTTTCAGAGTTAAAATAGCAACATATAACCCATAGTAAAGATATACAGTATGTTAATATCGGTTCCTTAAATTAGCATGACTGTTTTTAAAGGATCTCCATTTTTTTACATGTCAACAAGCAAACAGTAATAATTCATTAATTCTTTATCTTTAATAGTTTTCAGGGTGGCTTTTTACACATATTATTTCATTTAGTCATCTTCCAAACACTGAAGTAGCCTGGGCAAAATGCTATCACTTTCCATTTACAAATAAGGGAACTGAGATTAAAAGGTGTTAAGGGATCTGGCTGAGAGCACACAGCTGTCTTTAGTGGAGACCAGAAGCAGGCCTGGCCTTGTGGTGGTCAGCTGGCATATAACCCTCTACATCACTGTTGATAAAGATTTTAAACACACAGAAAATAACTATAACAGATACCCACGTATCTACCTGCCTAGATTTAACAAATGTTATTAGCCTTCTATTTGCTTCAGATCATTTTGGGGCATTTGTAACCAAGTATTGAGAATGCATTTACTTATGACTATTCTTCCTCCATCTCTTTTTCATCCCTCATGCCCTTCCTGGAGAGTCACCACTGTCCTGAATTTGTTTGGAAGCATTCCCTTGAAAGTTTTCAGACTTTTACTCTACATGTATATGTCCATGAACATACATAACATTATGTCGTGCTTTAAAATTTCACATATGGGGAATCGTATTTACCATTTGCAACTTCAAGTTCGTCCTGCCTCTTCAGTGATGTTTGTGAAATTTATCCCTGGAGATCTAGTTTCTTCCTTTCAGAAGCTGCGTGGTATCCCCTCGTATGACTACGCCGCTGTCTCCTCACCCACTCCTTATCTGTGGACCTGTAGGCTTTTGTTCATTCCCCCCCCGCCCCCGTTTCAAACAATGCAGGCAAGAACCTCTTCATGTAGTTCTCCGCAGCCAAAGGTGCAGCAGTTTCTCTAGGCCTGAAGGGTATGTCTAGAAGTTTAATTGCTGTGCTATGCACATTTTCAGCTTTTGAGGTCTTGTCATATTACTCTTCAAACTATTGTACCAATTCGTGATCCCACAAGCTATTTATAAATTCTCTTTCTCCACGTTCTCTTCAACAATTGGTGTTATCAGCTTTTATGTTGTCCGCCCTCACCCTCACCCCCTGCCATTTCACTGGCATATAATGATATACCTTTGGTTTAATTTGATCCAAATAAGTTAGCTTATCTCTTCTGACACTTATTGGTCATTGAGATTTTCTATTCCACAAATTGCCTGATTATATTATTTACCATTTATCTATTGAACTTTTTGCATTTTTCCTATTATTTGTAGGAATTCCATATATGTTTCAAACACTTTGCAAATATCTTCTCCCAATATGTGCCTTGTCTCAACTTTGCTTATGATGACTTTTTTGAAGATTTTAATTGTAATGTGCAATACAATTTATCAATATTTTTCCTTACATTTTGCAGTATTCTGCCTTGTAAGGGATGCCTTAGGCTGATGTCATAAAGATACTTATATTTTTTTTCTAAAGACTTAAAGCTTTGCATTTCACATTAGGTCTTATATTTATTTTGAACTTATTTTTGTAGATGGTGAAAGGTAGAAAATACTTTTATCTTTTCCTTGTGAATAATCAATTGTTGCAATGTCATTTACTGAACAATCCATATTTTAACTTTTGATTTTTAAAAATTCAGTTTTTATTTTATATCAAATTTGTTTATGTACAAAATATAAATATTCAATAATTCAACAGTCTTTTTTTTTAATGAAAAGTAGAAGTTTCCTGCTATTACACCTCTTACCATTTCTCTACCCCAGATAAAAACATGATTTCACTCTTAGTTTTTATAAACTTAAAAAAGCCTTTATCTTTTAATAATATGCTTATATCACCAGTCATTAATTTTTCACTTTGGGGCATTATTCTTGACCTTCAAACTTTGGAAGATGAAAGTTCTTTCTTTTTTCCATTCTCCTAAAAAAGTATTACTGTAATTTTGTTTTCAAAAGTATTCCAGGTTTAAATTATTTTCATTATGTAAACCCTATTTACAAATGAGCTATATACCATAGTTTAATTACTTTTCTTTTCCTGAATATTTTTTGGTTCATTTTTCCTGGAGTTGTCTTATTTTATTCATTTTTATTTTTTCTATGTTTTTATCATAATTCTCCTCAACCTGTCTCTTATTTATATAAATCACCTCTCATGTTCATACACTTCCATTTTCTGACAGTATCATCTTTTAAAAAATTTTTTGAGATATAATTGACATATAACATTATATTGGTTTCAGGTATGCAACATAATAATTCAAGATTTAAGTATATGTTGTAAAATGATCACCACAATAAGTCTAGTTAACATCTATCACCACACAGCTACATTTTTTTTTTTGTAGTGAGAACTTTTAAGATCTACTCTCTTAGCAACTTTCAAATATACAATACAGTATTATTAATTGTAGTCACCATGCTGTACATTACATACCATGACTTATTTATTTTATAACTGAAAGTTTGTACCTTTTGACCCCCTTAACCCATTTTGCACCCCCCAACCTGCTGACATGTAAGTGAGGTCATCTGGTATTTATCTTTCTCTGTCTGACTTATTTCACTCAATATCCATTCATGTTGTCACAAATGGCAAGATTTCCCCCCTTTTTTTTTATTACTGAATAATATTCTATTGTGTGTGTGTATATAGCACATTTTCTTTATCCATTCATCCATTCATTGATGGACATAAGGTAGCGTCCATGTCTTGGCTATTGTTAATAATTTTGCAATGAACATGGGGATGTACATACCTTTTCGAGTTAGCATATTCATTTCCTTTGGATAAATACCCAGAAGTGGAATTGCTGGATCATATGTTAGTTCTATTTTTAATTTATTGAGGAATCGCCACACTGTTTTTCATAGTGGCTGCACCAATTTATATTTCTACCAACCAGGTTTTTCTTTTCTCCACATTCTCACCACCACTTGTTATCTTTTGTCTTTTTGATAATAGCTGTTCTAACAGGTGTAAGGTGACATCTCATTGTGGTTTTAATTTGCTGATATCATCTTTTTATAGAAGTCTATTCCAAAGCATTCTCACCTTCTGAAATCTGGATGAGTTGCTTTCTAGCAGGTCAATGAGCTGCTGTCTTGAGCTCTCCCTTTGCCATCATTCTGGGAATTCCCTTTGCTTTCCTCTTGGATTAGATTGCCTATTTTCTAGATTTCATTCTTCATCTCTCTTGGCTTAATTTGGTGGAATATATCCATTAGGAGCTTTCTGAGAAAAAGTGCATGTGAGATAAAGTTCTGGGGGTTTTCTGTGTCTGAAAATATCTCTGTTCTAGCCATAAATTGGCCAGGTATAGATATTTAGATTAAAAACCATTTTCTCTCAGAATTTTGAAGTCATGGCTCCATTATCTCTTACTTTCTAGTAATGCTCTTGAAAAGTCAGACCCATTTTATCCTGACCTTTAGTAAGAGAAGACTGGTGATATGAAAGGAAGAGTTAACAGAGCCATCAAGATAGTTATTGTTCTTGCTGGGAACGCTTCAAGGTAACCACTGAGGACGTCTGCAAGGGAGACTGTCATCTCATTTTTAAACTGAAGGCTTCCTGAGCTGCAGAACATCAGAGTCCCTATCCAGTGCTAGAGTGGAGTAGCAGTGAAAGGGCATTTGGAAGAATCTCATGTGTGTTTGGTGTCTTCTTTCTGACTTGGCAAGGTGGCAAGAGACATCCACAAGGCCTTAGTGTGGAGAGAAGTCAGTAAGTGGGAAGAGCTGACAATCTGGAAGACCAAGGATATATGAGTTTCCTTGGGCCAAGTGAAGGTAGCTAGGTGTGTATTGTCCTCAAGGAGCCACCCCCCAGGAGCTTCCTTCTAGACAAGGAGACCACAACAGTAAGAGAGTATGGGTGTACTTTTTGGATTAAGATCTGGGGGTTACACAAGAAGTCAACTGAAAAGTGCTTTGTTGCAGTGTGGAGGTTCCAAGGTAGGGGCTGACCCTCAGAACACTCTCACATTTACTTTTGAGTGCCTGCCACCCAGAGGATACCCACAGCCAGATTTCAACAGCATCCTGGAGGATCCAGTGGAGATATTCTCAGTCATACAAAGTTTGCCACACTTTGTAAATACTCCTGGAAGAAGTTCTCAAATAAGAAAAAAATAATAATTCTAGGACATGCAGCCAAAGATATAGAAAATAAGTTGACTAAATAAATGTACTAAAGTTTGTTTTGTCCAAGAAATTATCAATGAATAAAGGAAAAAAAAAAAAAGAAAGCAAAACAAAACAAAACCCCTGAACATTCTAGAACTATAATCCTAGATAATATTAGAATGAGGAAGAGAGAAGTAGAGACTAAAATAGAGATTAAAATAGAGATTTTTTTGCTTTGTTTTGCCTTAGATTGGGTTCTCTAGAAGCAGAGTCTGAGTGTAAACTTCAGGGACAAATAAATTTTTGAAAAATGCTTTTCAGAAAAATAAGGATAAGGAAGGTAGGAAAGTAAGGCAAGATTATGGTTTTGGGTAAGGTCTAGCCTTGGCTTGATCTGTAAGGGAGGGCTCTGTAGCCCAAGTTGCACAGCAAAACAGTTTCTCCTGGAGCCAGAGGCTGGCCTCTTGTACCTTTGAAATTAGTCGTTGATGTCTATGTGGTGGTTGGGAGTGGATGGGGAGTGTCCTGATTTCACATGCCAGGTGGTACCTATCAGCTGAAGGCAGTTCTCCTGAGTTCTCTGGGAGCCAGTCACAGATAACCTTCACAGCACCTCAGTGATGGGTATGCAAGCACAGTAAATGGCATAAGGGAAAGGTGGGGACAACACCCTAGCTCTACCACACTGATTCATATATCAAACTGGAAATTCTAGTTTCTGAATCAAGATTGTGTTTTACAACTTCAAGTGATTGCTGTGATTCCAGCTAATAAGGATAGCAGGATACAAAAAACAAAGTGGCTTTTTATGATTATACCTCATAAAACCAGCATGCTCAACATACCAATATGTATGTATACACACATATATATCATGCATATATATGCATGTGTACATATTTCATCACATTTCATATCATACATATGATATGTACATATACACATATGCATATATATTTCATCTAATATTCTATAGCTTATAAAAATGAATGTCCTGTTCTTACAATGATCTTACAAGTGGCCACTGTTGACTTCATGTTGACATAAACACTAAAATCTATATGGCTATTATTGCTATAGCAAAAGTATGGACAATACTCATATTATTTTTTTTTGTCAGCATTCTACTTCTTTGAAATAGAGAAAGTTGAAAAGAGGGCATTTCTTTTTCTGCCAGAGATCTGGAAACATTTTGTCCCTGGGATGGACTTCCAGCCAAATGAGGATCTCCATAGGAATGGAAGAAATCACATGCTCTTCTCCAGAACCCTGTCTGCCAGGTCACGCTGCTTTACTTTGGATTTCTACCATCTAGGCAGAGGGCAGTCCAAAGACCTGAGACCCACCGTGGTGCTGCATATTGCTGAGCATCGCCAGGGAAATGTGTCCTGTTGTGTCTTTGCCAGGTAAGGATCTGAAGATGAGGTGTTTGTATCCCTGGTGCCTCACGTTTTGTGCCAAACCAGGACTGCACTGCAAGAAGTCTCCTTGCCAATTTTCTTTTATTAAAAATATATTCCTTTCCATGCCCAAGAATAACATTATGGAGAAGGATAACCTGTTAGCTCTGCTTCCCATGGTCCTAAGAAATTCGGCAGGATCCCACAGAATTCCAAACCACGCATTTTTTCGTTCACATGCTAAAGATAAAAGGTATGTTAATGACATGACAATAGAAGATGCATAATTCTTTTGAATGCTTTACAATATTACCAGAGTGCTAAGCGTAAATGTTATAAAGGTGGGCATACAGTATGGCTGTATACATAGTATGCTTATATTATATTTTGGGCAATAATAAAATATGCTTCTGTAAAATTTATGAAAGCTAAGCTGACCATTAAGAATTTGACATTTCATTTTGCCATATTTAGATATTTAGCCTGCGGTTTCACGCCTTGCATTTGGGGGTTCTTCCAAGCTCAGTGGTCCTAGACATAGTCAACATCCTCTTCTTCTGGAGTTTATATAGCCCCACTAGCATTCAGAATCTCCAGGCACACACTGCGCTATTATTTTAAAGCACATCTTTTAGTGCCAGACAACAGGCAAACACTAGTGAAGTTTTAGGCAGAAGCATGTTTGTTTTCTGTGGTTCAGAAACCATTTCCGTTTGCTTGAATAAGACACTGTCTAAAAGCAATTTTCTTTTTTTCCCATGGCTCCTAGGAATGGTAAATTATTAAAATTATCAGGGCTACTGGTATAATAATGAATTAGATTTTATATTGGAGAAGGCACTGAGCAGAGGAAAAGACTTGAAACTTATTTTATGGGACTCAAGGTTGGGATTTTCTGTCATTGTTTGGTACTCTTTTCTTGATCCACGCACACTCTCTTTGGTTCCAATAGTGCATTATAAAGATGATCTGTCTCAGGATGAAGTTCTGTCTTAGTTTACATCACTGCTCAAGAGAAGTCCCAAGTAAGAAGAAAACAATGAACAGTTAAGTAGAATTCATAAACAAAACTGAATTAAGCTGCTGAAAAGAACTTTGTTTATTGGTGGATCTCTGTGTACAGAGAAACACAGTACATCCATACTGGACTATTAATCAGAAAATATGGATTCTGACCTGTGCTCTGACACCCACATGACTTTGGGCAAGACCCATAACCACACTAAGTCTCAGTTTCCACTCCTGTGAAATGGTGAAACTGGTTACCTGCTTTGCCTACTCCAAAGAATTGTTAAGTATCAAATTAGATAATATATGTCATGAACTGCAAAGTACTTTATTAATATACAGCAGGGCAAGGCCCCCATCATCCCACTTCCTACTCATAACTGGTCTCCTGTTCCCAGCCTTACCTTTCAAAATCCTCTCAGTCCCTCCTGGACTTTGAAGCCAGCCAAATCTTCCTAAATTACCATTTCCAAGGAAATGTCTTAACTCTTGCAAGCCACTGACGTCCCATGTAATATTTTCAAATAATAAAAACAACATTATCATGGGAAAGGAATAATGTGGATGATAATGTAATTTAGATGTCAGTTTAGATCTCTCTGTCCCTTGAGAATCTAGAGAGCTAAATAAATTAATTCCTACTCCCAATTCCATAGCCCATAATTGGTCACAATAATGTCATATAAATGAATGAGAGCATACTTCCTCAGGATTGCTTGATTTATCTGGACATTTGTGTGTGTGTGTGTGTGTGTGTGTGTGTTGTGTGTGTGTGTGTGACAGAAATTCAGTTTAGAATATCTTAAGTAGAAAAGTAAATATCTTCACTTATATAACTGAAAGCTAGTATGGCTTTAGGCATGGCTAGATCCAGTGACACAAGTTATATCAACATAATTCTGTCTTTTTCTTTTTGCTCTTTTCTCTGCATTGTCTTCACTCTTAGGTAGTCTTTCTCCATGTGGTAAATATGCTGATGAAGGCAACCTGAATTAACTAAGATTAATTAGCAATCACTTACTGTTGCAGGTAAGAGAAAATAAAATAAAAATGGCTTAAAGAATATGCTTTATTTCTCTCTCACACATGGGTTTGGATGTGAACAATTCAGAGCTGGTAAAACAAATATGACCCATGAAGTCTTCAGGTACCCATTCTCACAGCTTTCTGAACTGCCATCCCTGGAGTGAAGGCATAGCTCATGGTCTGAGATAGAGTTCCAGTCATAACATTCATATTCTAAGCAGCAGAATGCAAGAAAGAGATATAACAGTAAAGGATACAAAGCACATCTTAAAGATTTCTGAATGCTCTCACATGAAATTTTTATTTATGTACCATGTGTTGACAAGGCCATAAGTAGCTGCAAGAAAGGCTGGAAAATGCAGGCTTTATTTTGTATATTCTGTAAGACCATTTATTATTGTGGAGAAAGGAGAGGACAGGTATTGGAGAACAAATAATATCCTCTGCCACATAGCCCCAATACACATGGTGTTAGCTTTGTAACCTTCATGGAAAGAGAACATCTTCTCAAGTAGGTCTAGCGGAAAACTCCTGGCACCTCTCTGATAAGCCCAGCCTGAATCTCATATCCATTTTTCAACCTTCAAAGTACAGGAGAGACTTAATTTCAACCAAGTACAGGTGCAATCACTGACCAGGCCTAGTCATATGTTCATTCCTATTGTGGGGATGGGAGATGGGGCCACAACAGCCACATAGGACCACATGGAATGGATTCCTCTAGGAAAGAAAACTAGGTAGGTAGATCATGATGCTTCATTTTATGTCAGCTTGACTGGGCAAAGGGATGCCCAGATAGCTGGCAAAACATTATTTCTGTGTGTGTCTGGGTGGGTAGGGAGGGTGTTTGTGTGGTGGGGGGAGTGTCTCTGGAAGAGATTAGCATTTAAATTGGTAGACAAAGTGAAGAAGCTCACCCTCAGCAATGCTGATGGCATTATCCAACCCCTTGAGGGCCCAAATAGGACCAAAAAAGTGGAGGAAGGGTAAATTCACTCTCTCTCCTTGAGCTGAGACATTCATCCATCTTCTCCTGCACTTGGAGAATCCAGGCCTTTGAACTCAGACTGAATTACATCACCAGCATTCCTATTTCTCCAGCTTGCCGATGGCAGATCGTGAAACTTCTCAGCCTGCATAATCACCCGAGCCAATTCCTACAATAAATCTCCATGTATCTCTCCTATTGGTTCTGCTTCTCTGGAGAACCTTGGTTAATACAGAGAGGGTGTCTAATAAGAGACAAAAGAGGCAGGGATGTTGGATGGGCATGGAGAACAGATGTTCACCATGGCTTCTCTGTCTCTAGCTTCAGGGCATTCTGTTTTATTCTATGTCATCTGAGAAGCAAAACTCTGCTTCCTCACTGAGTGAAAAAAAAAAAAATACCTCCTACAATAATTTATTTCTGTACAAAATGCTCAGGGTAATATCATATATGTCTAAATATGATAAAAGCATTAAAGCATGGATATTAGCTATGCCCCTATTTCCCCAATGAGATGTGAATGTTATATGAACGCAACCCTTTGGAGTTGTATAGTGCATAACCTAAACAATCTTATGAGGTATCTCTAGATGCTATCATTGAAAATTTTACCCCAACCCATTGATATAATGATAGGACGGGTTTTTATTTTCTGTGACTCTTATAGGTAAATATTCATAATCGCCACAACCTAACCATATATTGTATTTTTTAATTTTTTTAAAATAGTCACCTATATTGACTAAGTGAAACCCAACACTTGTCATTTTGAGGTTATCATAACCTTAGGAATATTTACTAAACTTCCTATTTTAAAAACTGCTAATTATATCTGGTTAGTGCTTTCAAATCTTGGCTGCTGCACCTTAGGATTACCTGAGGTATCTTAAGAAAAGAAAGTTCTCATTGTCTACCGATTAAATCAGAATATCTAGGGAGTGAGGTGTGATCTCCACCTTTTTCTCTCTTTCGTTCTTGTTCTTTCCTCCTTCTTTCCTTCCTTCCTTATTTTCCTTCCTTCTTTCCTTCCTTTCTTCTTTTCTGTCCCTTCCTTTCCCTTCCCTTCCTTTCCTTTCCCTTCCCTTCCCTTTCCTTTCCTTTCTGCTTTTAATGTAATTTTCATACGATTAACCTTCATAAGCAAGTAAAATTAAAATTGATTGAGATCTATGTGGGCTAATTGATCTTTTCTACACAAAATTTGTCCAAAATAGAGTATGAGAGACTTCATAAAGCCTCAAATATAAAGAAGTTCTTTGCCTTATATCCAGGCACATACAGGACTTAGGTTTTCTCAGAAATCTCAGTTATCTAGAGATGCCAGAACTCTGAGCATCTTTCTAAGTGGGGGTACTTGGTCTCAGTCCTAAGAGGGATCCAAACTCCCTATCCTTTCCACCTCCCTGACACTTGTGACTGACGGGGATTATTCTGCTGTTTTAACCTTATGGTTCATCTTTGCTGATGAACAGTCCTGGCACCATTTCCATCTTGTCCAGACTGAAGCTCAACACAGCGTACACTGTTTAACAATTAAAAGAAAGATCCTGAGCTCAGCTCTGTCCTAGCACACTCTGCTAAAGCTCTCATTTGCCTTAATACATGTGCAGGGGCCTGGCACAGCCCACGACTGGCTTTATACCAAGCAAGTGTATTTTGCTTGTCCAGTGTCATAAATCCACCAGCAAATCTGTGTTTATTTAACTTAGTTTCTTTCTTAAATGGCTTCACAAAATGTTAGTAACTATGGGTCAGGTTCAGAATGAATTTATTTTCATGCTCTAATTAGCAGTTCCAGTGGCAGAAACCTGATTACCAGAATGTCTGTGTCCCCTCACCCCTTCTTTTCAGTTCTTGTTTAGAAAGCACCATTTTGACTCTAATGGAGATGTGGTGCACTGCTTTAAAGGCAAAATTTGAACTGGATGTTACGAGGGACCCACGAGTCATGATTGGTTGCCTTCTGCAGCTGCTCACTACTGGCTCTAAAAGGCAGAAACTTAGTGTTTTACTAAGAAAAAAAGGAAAGGAAAGAAGGGGTGAAAATGAAAGAAAGCACGTTAGCCTTACAAAAATGTTTCTGTGTAACTGGTGAAGGAGGGAGGAAAGGTAAAGTTGATCCACCCATTACCACCAGGGATTGAATCCTCCTAGACTAACTATTGGCTGAATCATTATGTCCTTTATCATTCTAATCCTAAATCAAATCCTGGGGGATTTTCCCACACCCTTAAACTGTCACTAATGATCTATATGCTAGTAATCAGGTCTCCAGCTGCCCATTTTGCACTCCTATACCACAACCCTTCTGCAGCTAACCAGTATGGAATTAAGCTTCTGCTGAGTTTTCTTGTCAAGGGTGATTGTGGGCTCTGTGGGCTCTGTGCTAGGGCTCCCAAGGGTCGCCTCTAAGGAGCCAGGTCCTTCATGGGGGCAGCATGGTATAGTGGAAAGAGCCTGGAGTTTGGAACCTGATAGATCTCCAGCTTCTTGGCTGTGAGTGAACAAATGGCTAATGTTCAGTATTGTGGGAAAAGGGTTAATGAATGATATCTCTAGGCCATACTAATTACACAGGATAGAAGAGAAGATACCAGGGAAAAAGTCATTACGTAAAGTGGCTGATGAGACAACAAAACACTTTAGCAAGGCCATTTAATTTAGGAAAATGATTAAGGAGACAAGAAAGCAGAAAAAGGTTGACACCTATACTTTAAGAGAAGGACATGAAGTTAATTCCTTTTTTTCTCTTGCATGGTCTTCATGGAAAGTGATAATGGACCAGTTCCGATGTCAGTAAATCTTTGATCACCTATGTCTAGTCCCTTTGCACAGTCAGCAAAGTAATACTAGAACAGACCTGGAATTGGGAATTAGATCTTTTTGATTGTCGGGAGCCATTACAAGGCACTGAAGGTGTCACACAGTTTGGGAGCCACATAGCAGCTGCTGAGACTACTTAAACTATGGTTCTAGGAAGCAGGGTGTTGAGTTAAACATTACTGACCCTGGAGGAGAGGTATGCCTCCTAAAGTAATCCTTTTAAGATAGTGGAATGTTTTACAGAAAGCAAGGATGTTTGTACCCTGAGGGAAGGATGTATAGGAACTTATGTAAATGTCAGCATTCCTATGGTAATGTACTCTGTGCTTTGCTATTGTGTTCAAAAAGAAATATAAGGGCTATGCTAAATAAACTCGAGGCTGCAGCAGTGACTGTATGCCCTCCCGAAAGGTCTTTCCTGTCTTCTTTTTTCTTAGGCTTCACCCTCCTCTTTTAGGTGCTGTTCAACTTTAGCCGGCTGGCTCCAGCATTTGATCATAGCTCTGACCCCAATTAACTGTTTATACTGTCATAAGTAATTTGGTATTTTGAGGTCTTGGTTTTCTTACCTGTAAAGGTGAGAAATTCATGTCCATCTTTTTTCCAGGGGGTTTCAAGACTCAAATGAAATAGTACTTATTCATTATTTACCTTTTTCTTCATTTAACAAATATATATTGTGTATTATGCACCAAGCACTGTTCTAGGTGCTGGGGATATAGGTGTGAATGATGCAGACTAAAGTCCCTGCTTTTATGGAGCTTATATTTTAGCAGTAGAAGAAGGATATAGAAATCAATAGATAAATGAATAATATGTCAGATATTGATAAGTGCTTTGGAAAAAAAAGGGATAGCTAAGAGGGATAGAATTACTTTAAAGCTTTATAAACTGTAAAGAACTATATAAATTTAAGATTTTACCTTAGTTTCAAGCTTCACTGATTAATAGGATTTAGCTCAAGGTCTTTGACACTGGAGACTATATTTGATTCTTTCAAACAAGGGGAGTTCCTGTTATTGTTTATTACAAGATGAACCTTTTACAAAAGACCCCATTTTCCCACCTCTTCCTAAGTCCTTATATTGGCATGAGGCTTCTAGGAAAAGACTCATCTCTTTTAACATAGAGAGAGATTTAAGTCAGTGGCAGAAATATCTAGAATTTAAGTGTTTTCTGAATCCTAATTCCAATCTTCCTCTCTCTAGGTCTTTGGAAAGATTTGGGGGGGGGGGTTGGGGTGAGGATTACTCAGTGCTTTATTTTGTTCTCAGGCCTGATGAAGATGGAATCAGGTTATCTTTATAGGTGCTATGTATTAAATATTAATCTTTAATCATGGTTATACTCAGTTCATTTTATGTAATTTCTTGATTAATATTAAAAAGCATACTTTTAAAACATTTCTGAATGTGCCTCAAAATGGAAGGCATGTCTCTGAATAGAGAGAAAAGCAAGTCAGTCTATTCTTATACTGGGATAAACACAATTGAATCACAACTTGAGAAGCCAGTTGCAGATTTTATTTTAACATAAAAACAGAGCGCTCTCACCTAAGAGGCTGAGTACTACCAGCTCCAGCTGGGAGAATCGCTTCCAAATAATATGAGTTGCCCTTGGGCATTAAGGTGGCAGTTCTGCAAATGGAATTCAAATTAATTTAGATATTCATTCCATTAAGCTGGGCTACTTTAAAATAGAACCCTATGTTAACATTTGATAATGATGGTTCATTATCTGCCATTCTAAGATGCTTTAAATACTCTTTAGACAGTCTCTAGTTGCCACAACGTAGCAGTTCTACAAAAATATTTCCGAAGGCCTGTTTTAGCAATGACAAGACAATAACTTTTCTCTCAAAGGTCAAGGAGGGGTCGGTGGATGGGTGCTGTGAACAACTCCTATAGAGAAGTCTTCCTTCACTGCCGCTCCCTGGACTCAAAGAATAAATATTAAGAGAATCAATAGAGTATTTTATAAAAGGATGAACCTCTAAAGTGAGGAGAAGGATGTGGATTGTGTTATGTCTTTGAAAACACTGCGCTTTGCACCAGTAACCAATATAATTTAGATTGTCCAAGTGTAAATCCAGAGTTTTTCTCTAAATTTGTTTCTCTGAAAATTTTTGTTTGAATTGGGGAGATCTTGCATTTTTTATTTTAAAAAATGCTAAGAAGGTAGAAATTAAGATAACATTGATATTATAAAACCTAAAATCCACTTTAATAGTCTCAGCATGAGGGTATTTTTTAAAACAACAATTCATTTTTCACTTCCCTGTCTTCAATCTATTTATTTTATTATTATTATTAAAGGGAATGAAAGATTTTATTTCTTTGTAGTTTGTTAGAAGAAAATAAATTTTTACATGATACAAACACTAAAATAAATAGTGATTTAATTAGGTATTTAAAGATATTTCTCAAGTTCCACTTTAAAAATCAATTACTTGTTTTGAAAAGAACTTTTCTATGTTTGTGTGTGCCATAATTTCCAGTATAAAACTCAACATGTTTTTAAGCTCAATTTTTTAAAACTAAGAATTATAGTCAAGATGATCATTCCATTTCTTTTTTCTTATTTTTCTTGCCTTTTTTCTTCAGTTTTCAACAGGCTGTGCATTTGTACACCTGAGAGAAAAGGCAAACATTGTTTTTGAATAAAGCTATGCTATACAATTTGCCAGCATAAATGAGAAGAATTCTCTCAGGCACACTTTTTTTCCTCCCGCCATCGATCAGAGCTTCTCTCTACCCATACTACAATCTCATAATTTGAAAAGAAAAAGAAAACATTGTTCCAGCTCATTCTGGCTTGAAACAGGCCTTTAAATGGTATTTAGGAGGAGTCATTTCCATGACAATATCAAAGCCCTCAATCTCTATTCTGTGTTATGAGGAGGAAAGTCTCTCATTTCAGGTGACCCTTCAGACCTATATTTTTACAAGGTGTGAGACAGATGTGAAATGAACTCATAAAGAAGATGGTTGGGAAAGACCTATGAGCACACCCTGGGATTCTTTCCTAGGTTCTTAAGAGGTTGCATGTAACCCTCAGATCGATTTGCATCAATCCTCTGTTGAATATAAGATTATAGAAAGCAATTTAAATAAGGAAATTGAAACTTTATATACTTCTATTCCAGTTTCATTGAAAGTCCAGACACATCTAATAAGATAAAATTACATTTGTATAGGTAGTAGCACATTTCTAAGCAGTTAAAAAATTCAAATAACTGAGGAATTTGCAAGGTCAGTATTTAAAGAGCAGTCATATCTGTTTTCTCTTTGAAACTGATGAAAGTCATCCTACAAAAATGAATTTCAGTATTTTTGAATAGTAATTTGGCTTTTGGTATTTTTCAAAACACTGAAGATAGTGAAATGAAACATAAATATACTGAACTTTTTAAAAGTTTGCTTTTTACAAAGCTGTTTTGGGTTTCAGATGGAATTTTAGCCTTTGTCTTATTTTGTGGAAAGGATTTTGGCTTTTAAACTGCACAGTGAATCTGACCCTCGAGAGCAAGAAAATCTTGGATGCACATTGAACTGATGCTGTAAATTTTCTTAATATGTCTTCAAATACTTTGGAGGAGTCTAACAAGATGGGCACTGTTTTTTTCCCCCTCCCCATTTGGGAAGTAAAAAGTACTGTTGAACACAGAATTTCATTATAATCGCATAATTAATTTTGTTTTCTCACAGATGTCAGCATGCTACTAGTGAGGTACAGCAGCACTGAAAAGAAGTCATCTGAGAACTGAATTTAATCACTTAAAAATATTTTCTGCGGCCACTTTCCTTCCATCCAATTTGCAAAAAGCCATTTAAAAAATTTATGAGCAGTGACACAGCTGCACAGAATGAAGTGATAAAATAGAAATTATCAAAAGCATACGATTAATATTAACTCCAAAGTCAATGTGCTAAAATAACAAACTCTGCATTGTTTTATAATCTTAAAATATTTTTCATATGAACAATTTCATTTTTCAAAAATTAGAAAAATTTGGGCATATGACTATGTTACAAGGACAAATAAAGTACTGTACTTGAAGTCATGGGGTAAAATTCTTTGGCTGATTCCATTTGTGTGATTTGGGAAAAGTAAATTCATATGTCTCAGTTTCTACATTAAAAACATGGATAAAGCTCAAATGTTCAAAGATCTCAAAGTTAAGTTTCCTTCTGAAGATGCAAGTCAATGAGAATGATAAGGTATAAATTATAAAGTGTAAATAAGGAATACATTATAAAATGAAGGTAGACAAGTTTTCTCTTAGGCGAGCTGGTTAAATGAGCAGACTTTTCCCCTTCTATCTTTTCTAAGCAATTTTGCAGTCAATATCTTGGACTGCAGAGTTCATGTGCGTACAGAATTTTTCATTTCAGGTGTCTTGTTCCATTTGATACTGCTGCCATGGTGCATTGCTCAATTTTGGAGCTATATATTTTTTTGGAGGGGGGAAGGAGGGTGATATCTAATCTTAGAGTAATTTGGGCATAGTAGGTACTTGTTAGAATTGATAATGATAGTTAATTTTTTCTCCTATGTTGGAGAAGTTCAGAGTTAAATTATGATGAAATATTTCTATTGTAAATATTTTCCTCAAAGTATTTGAAATTTGCCTTGTGTTGAAAAAAGAAAAGAGCACTTTATTGGAGACAATGTGCTTAGAGTAGTGAACACAGGTTTTGGGGTCAAGAATTCCAACCCTGGCTTTACTAAATATCCTTGGATAAGTTATTTAATTTTTCTGTCTCAGGTTTCTCAACTGAATATTAGAAGTAGCAATGCACAATTCTCAGTTTTGCTGGGAAACAAATGAGGTGAAAAAATGTGCTTAGTGTAGTGCTTAATAGAGGCAAGACTACTATGCAATTTTTAAAAAAAACTTTCTTTGAAGATTTTTTTTAAAACTGAGTTGACTAAATGGAGTGACCAAATAGATTAAGTTACCCAATAGTTTTGTTTTATGTGGCTAGAACTAGTGACATTTTTGTCTTCTACTTCAAGCACTGGTTTAATTTTTATCAGAATATGTGGGCAGTGGATATTTTGGACTTGTGTGAAAGTCATATATAGCCTACATTGTTTTTCTGCGTCTTAATTTTAGCTCATGCCTTCCTTGTGCTATTTGTGATTCTACCCATCTTCCCAGGGTTATATACAGGTTTTAGAGGCTTATACAATACAGGGTACAGGTATGGGAATTTCTAAATTCTCCCTTAGTTATTGGTCCACACCATTCACTTCTAGAAATTTTTGGATAAAGATCCGGAAAAACTCCATTATTTTTGCCAGGTCTTAAGTTAGTTGACTATTTTTATAAAGCAATGAGTGAAAAGTTCAGGATTTTAAGAAACAGATATTTCTTAGAAGAATTTTTATAGCAATGCCTGTTTTAGTTTCCATTCAAAATAAAATGAAATGAAGATCAGATATTATCCACACTGATTTCTCAGTGCTTTATTGATGAGGTTTGATTTTGATGTCTTTGGTCTAAGCAACAAAGATGAAGCTTCCCATATCCACCTGATGCCTTCCTTGTCTTTGGAAAACAGACAAAAAGAAGTTCATTCAGAGTTAAATTCAAAGAACACAACCTACTCAATGCTTCCTTTTGAGAGTGAGGTGAACTGCCTTCTTCTTTTATATCCGAGATGATTGATAGAGGTGACATTTAATTAGAATGGTTTTTTTTTTTTTCTCGTTCAAGGCAAAAATCCTTTATTTTCTAGTGGAAATATTACAAAGAAGTAAGTTGTGGCAGCCTCCAAAGTGATGCCTAATGAGTGCACCTCTTGCTATTCTTGATCTTGTATAATGCCTTCCTGCAATCGGTAGGCTTGACCTGTGTAGCCAATAGAATCTCAGAGGAAATGACAGTGTACAATTTCCAAAGCTTCATCATAAAAGACATGTGGCTTCTTCTGTCTTGGCTTCACTTGAATCTCTTCTAGGGGACGCCAGCTGCCATTTTATAAGGATCCTCAAGCAGCTCTATGAAGGAGAGGAATTAAGGCGTCCTGCCAAAAGCCAAGGTGAACCTACTAGTCATGTGGGTGAGACATCTTAGAAGTGGATCTTCCAGACTCAGGCAAGTGGTCAGGTGAACGAGGTCTCAGCTGACATTTTGATTCATGAGAGAACCTGAGCCAAAATGACATACCTATCCCACTCTCAAATTCTTGACCCACAGAAACTTTGTGAGACAATAAATAATCATTGTAATTTAAGCCAGTCATTAAGTTTGGGGATAATTTGTTATGCAACAATAGATAACAAGTACAAAAGTATATAGAAATTATTATGAATAGATACAAAGGCTTTGTTGCCAATCCATTGCTTTTTTCCCTCCATTTGTAAAATATACAAATTATTTTTTGGGACTGGAATGGCTCAAGTTTTGAGGTTCTGCACTCTCCAAAAGACAGTCCATCTTCGTCAAGTTCATTTTTCCCCCAGGGGGGAAAAAAAAAAACAGAGGTCAGATGAACAAGAGCTTTAGTCAGCTGAGGCAAAACAGTCCAAATTCTCCTGTTTGTGTACACATCGCTCTCTTAGCTCCTTCATTTCTTTCTCTTGCTTCTTTTCCAGTCTTGGTAGAGGTTGGTGGGACTCAGAAAAAATTGTGTTTTTGTGCCAAGTATTAGGGGACGTAAGTGTGGGAGATTCTGGGCTTTCTATATTCTCATCTGCATAGGTCCACTATAGCTATCCTCCCCAGGAGTCATGCCATACGGTTTCTTTACAGGACCTTCCAAAATCTCCACTATTATCACCATTGAGGGGACATGTTTCTAGTGTTTATGTATAGGTGGTGGGGTGGTAGGTAGAGAAGATAGATGTACAATCATCCTGTTTCTTCCAAATATTTTGTCTCTACCCCAGATATTTTCTATTTAAGTTCTTAAGCATCTGAAAACCAAAGCCAAAATGATGCTCAGACTTTTCTGCTTTTTTACCTGTTTCACTCTCTTCTTAGGCATCCTCTTTGTTTCAATGAAGGGAAGGGAAGAAGAAAACATTGATAGGAAAAAAAATATGTTACTGTTTTAAAAATATTATCCAAACACATTTGTGACAATTAAAACAGGGCTTTCAAGTTTCATCCGCCTTTTGCCCTAAAACTATATCTGAACAGACTTATCTAAAGGTGGAGATAGGCTTCAAGAATGAAATTTAAGTAAAGTTTAGAGAATTTGTGGGTCTTAGGTGTTTTGGAAAACTTGAAACAGCTATTCTTAGCACCCCAAAATAAAAAGTTTGATGATAATATAATTTGGATACATTTTAATACCATAATAACTGCTGAACTCCTTTAAATATTTCACAAATTTAGGCAAGCTAGTTCTCAGTGCTATTCGTCGAATGTGCACGCCAGTGGGTGCCAGTGGGTCTTACATATAAGCATCACCTAGAGAGCTGTTAAAAATGCAGGTGCCCAATGTCTGCCCCAGGGATTCTTTTTTTTTTAATTAATTAATTATTATTATTATTATTATTATTATTATTATTTTATGGTGACATTGGTTAACGAAATCCAATAAGTTTCAGTTGTACACCTTAACATTAAGGCATAACCAAGGATTCTAATTCAGAATGAATTGTTTCTGTTTCATTTAAGGGTGTGGTCACTTCTATTTCTCAAAGTACTTATTCACTTATTGACTAATAGGTTAATGTTCTCACAGGTGATTATGCTGAGTTTGGAATTAATAATAAAGGCAGGAGAAATGATCATTATTAACTGGGAGAATTTTGTCTTTCAGTTTGTACAGCACTAAGCAATTTACAAAGTCCTGTCAGAGAATAATCGACACAGAGGAAGTGGAGTCAAGGGGCGGGGCAAGACACGCAGGATTCTGGTTCTGATGATACTATCTCTTCACCTGAAGCCAGTATATCCCTGGAGTATTTAGGTGCATGAAACGATAAATTCATTTTTTGACATACCAGTTTGAGTTGGGTCTTCCGACATCTTAAACCGAGTCTTGACTGATACAATTCTACGCAAATGGCTGTTGAATATGCTTGAATGCGAGGCTGAAGAATGCGTGGGAGGGGCGCAAACAGTGGCCAACTCTCTGATACTTTTCTTTTGGTGGGAGAAATCTCTGTTGCTTCGCAGAGTCCCAGTGGCCACCATTCACATGGAATATAATATAGATAATGTTCCTCAGGTTGTAGGCAAAAAGGCAGACCTGAAGGAAGGTGATCATGAGATGAGAGAGAATCTGTGGTCCTTTGTTCATTAATATTTAGACCCTGGATTCCCATTTCCCAAAAGTGGGCAGGTCCATTTCTATAGATTCCCTTCAGGGGTCTCATCCAGTTTCTTTTCCTTCTTCCAGAGAAACCCAGAAGCATGTACTCTGGCTATGCTAAATAGTGTTTAGAATATGTGTATATCTTAGCTTAGGCCTCATTATCATATACTTATTTAGAATTTAAGTAAATGTCAGATTATTTTTATTGTAAGTCTTATTCTATTAAAATACTCATTTTACTGAGTCAACTCACGGTGACTCAGGCTTCATAATGTATTGTTATGTAAAATGTTCAACTAGCTACAATTTTTTTTTTAATTGGGGAATTCTTTCTCTGTATCATGCATTGACTTGGGTTAAGCCTTTCCTACGTGGGTTAATTCTTTCTCTGTATCATGTATTGACTTGAGTTAAATCTTTCCGATTGTGTGTGTGTGTTTAATTTCTGTATCTACTTCCTTTGTACACTCACTCACTCAGTGGTTTGAAGAGACACAAGAAAGAAAGCATGTGGAAGAAAATTGGCCTGCTTTTAAATTTAGCAATATACTTCCTCAATATAGTTCACCTCAGGGATTATTTTTTTTTCCTGAAATTCTGTGAACCCTGTTTCATTGAGTTTTTTAAGTGACTGCTTTTTGTTGAACTATCATTAAGTCCGGCAGAATTAGTTCTCATGGTAATGCCCAGAAAGGGGAGAAAACCCTGATTTGTTTTGATCTATCTGCAGAGAGGGAACACATACTATGCACAAAAGGAAGTTGCTAGTCTCTGAAAATATACCTTTCTCTAACAGGGCAATGTGTAAGCATTTTTTGGGTTCTGAAAATATTTTATCTTATAATGTTTTTGCAAGTGGCCAAACCTAAGAGATATATTCTATATGTTTTCTCATTTTAAAAAGCTGTCATCAGCCAATATTTCCAGGTTTTCATTGAACATTTCGAGCCACTAAGCTTTGGAAGGGTCACTCAACACGGAAGAGGAAGGTACACACTTCTACATAGTGGTCATCATAGATGCCTTCTCTCTTGGAGTTATTTTCATCTTGTGTTGAAATGTGCCATCTTTTTAACATTTTTAAGTTTTCAGAAATAGAAGGAGATCAAGGCAATTTGTCTGCACCTTGCTAAGGCTTCTGGGCACATGAGCATCTCCAGAGGAAAGTTTTATCAGTTAATAGGAAAACATTCTCCAGTATCATGTTGCTCTATATTTGAAACATTCACTACAAAGTGACAAGATACTTCCCTATGTATATTACTATGGGAAATACTGAAACAAGCAAACTGCAGATAGAAATATCCAATAAAAGACTCAAATGTGTAATGGATATTACTTTATTTTTTTAGGAAGAAAAAGAATTGTCCCCTTTAACATAATAGTTCTTTTTAATCATTCTTTTGTATAAAGACATAGTAAAAATGAAGCTCTCTTTTTGTGTATGAGTAGGATAAACTGATTTTAGAAGGGGGCATGCTGGACTTTGCTCCATGTCACACTATTTAGGGTGTGGTAGAAGAATAATACAATGCAACAGCTTGAACCAATAGGCTCGCTGAGGACTTTATATACACTTATGACCCAGTTCTTTCATAAATGAGATTAGATAATGACATTGACAGTGGAAAATAAAAGCATCTCTTCACAGATTTGAAGCCATCTAGTTCCCAAAGTGAAACAGAAATGTTCTAAAAACCCAAAAGAAATTGGAACAAGTAATAAAGGATTAGGATTAGGGCTTTACTGCTCCACAGAATCAGGATGTATCGAATCTTTGCTAATGTGTCTCTGAATGTTTTAATTTAGGAAACCAATATATACTAATATCAAGCTAAGAGATTCATTGAACTAAGGATTATTTCTTTCAGACAGCATAACTGGGGCTTTTATTTGAATTTTTTCCTACTTGCCAAACATAATGGGAAATGGGGGTAAAAGAGCATTAATAAAATCAGAACAACAGAAAAATTCTGCAAGTAATGTCACATAAAGTAGATGTTGGTTTAAAAATATGAAAGTGGAAAAAATATAAAAAACTCTATGTGTAGTAAGATAACCAATTTTGTATATAAGGCATATCATACACATGATGGATACACACACACACACACACACACACACACACACACTAAAATGATTGAAAGTCTATAAATGTTAACAGTGGTTAAATCTGAATGGTGGTATTATGGAAGATTTGAGACCTCTTCTTTGTACCTTACTATATTTTTCAAATTTTCTGTTACTTTTATAATTAAAGTGAAATAAATGCTATAAAGTATCTAAAGTTTTCCACAAAATTTTTAAATAGTGTTTGGTTACTAAGCAGAGCTGTATTGTTTCAAGCATAAAGCTGCCAGGCATAAAAAACTAATTAGGTTGCAGATTCCTCGTTAAGACGTTTTCTTCTGCAGGACTGGCTGCATTTTCTGGTTTGGTTAGATCCTCTTTTGCTTCTTCACGTCAAAGTTTTTCCAATAGAAACAATACATCTTTGCCTTTAAATAACGTTTACTCTTTTCGCTGGAAATCCATGTCTGCAAGTCCCTTTAAAATGTCATAAAACTACTTCTCTCCAGTAGGTCTTTTCTGATTAAATATATCCCAGATTAATTATTTTTAATATAAATTTTCAGCTCTTGTGCATTTAAGATATTACTTTATGGTTGTTATTATGTTGCTTTATAATTCTTTGCAAATAATTTTTTTATTGAAGCATCCTTTTGTATCTAAAGTCTCAGAGATAGCTTTGCTATTTTTATTTCCTATAAAACAACTGGAAGAGTGAATCTATACTAATTAAATGGCTGAAAACTATATAGTAGCAGGTGAACCAAGAATCCTTTGAGGAAAATTCATAGAATATTGGGTAAAGTTCTGAACTCTTGGCTGCTGGTTGAATCACATCTCTGCTGCTGATATCTGCTAATCTCTGCTGATTATATCCAAACTGTTGCAATACTGTGGTTTTGGAGAAGTGTCTTGGCTATCTGGTCCTCATCTTCTATCATGTACTAACTAGTTTTCAGAGACAGGAGCCCTAGCAAGTTAGCCCAACTTCAGATTTTATAATGGCTTTTTGACTGTCCTCGTAGACCCTAACTGATACTTCTCCATTGCTCCTTTATATTAAGTAGTGTTTCGTAATTGAGTATTGTGTTATTCTGAATTATTTTTATGTCTTCCAGTGTAAATTCTAAAATTACAGGAGACACAGGACTAGAAGTTATTTTTGGTGTGAACAATTACTTATATTATCTTAGAAAGTCTCTAATAATGCACAGGTTGGAAGTTACCTCCTTTTTGAATATTTAGGAAGCTTTCTTTTTAAATAGGTTCTTTACTCACTGAAATGTGGCGTTTGACGAAGAGTTGTATCAATCAGAAGGTTTTGAGCAGGGAGTTAATATGGTTCTGATTGCTTGTTCTTTCCAGAAAATATTTTAGGTTTTTGAAAGGGAAATTCAACACTGTTGCTTTAAACACAAAAGAAAATAATCTGAGGGAAAATATTTTGGAGCTAGGGAAGGAAGCTACCTAATGGACAATTTCTCATTTCTACTCTGAGTGAGGTTTTTTCTCACATCCAAATAGATGCACTTGTCTTGCACGTCATGAATTCGCTGCTGCTGCTGCTGCATTCTGCTGGTGGTGAGAGAGAGGGTTGGAGTCATGCCTGCATTTCTCACATCCAGCCTAGATGTCTGATGTGAAATACGGTTCTCGGCATGGCATTTGCAGCAGCTACATCACCTGGTGGCATATTTCTTGTATCCGCTTCATGTGCTGCTGTTAGCTAAGCAGGAAGATAATGTAAAATATGCTAAAATATTGGGAATTAGAAAGATGTCCTTTGTTACTGACAGAAGAGCCAAAAATGGACTAGGCTCAAATAGTCTGAAATAGCTACGTTGCTTTTGTTTTATTTTATTCTGTTTTCCCTTTTTCTTGGGTAGCAGTATGGCCATGCCTGACTTCCAAGTTTACAGAATCCTAGTAGACACAAGAAAATGTTTCTTCTGAGTTTATTGTACCTTTTATATAAGTCTAGGAAGCACTATGTGTGAAATAGTTCCCAAATATAAAGCTTGTAAGTAAGTTAGAAATTACTGGAGCTCATCTCTTATGGTCTTTTCTGTACTTATGCCCTCAAAAAACAGGAATAATGAAGCATATGATTCACATACATGTTACTGCAGCCAGACTTTAATCCCACAATATATAGATGTTGTGTTGCCACATGATACCTGCTGGGTGTGAAATGAATTTTGCTACACTTTAAGCATGTCCATTCAGCATGTTTGCTCGATGACCTTAGGCACACTGGGAATCTTTCACAGTTCATCCTAGACTGTTTTGGAAACTAGGCTTCTCTGTATCAATGCCATAAAACCTGCAAGTGACCACTTAAAAAGAAGGAATAGAAACAATCCACAATGGGGAGGCCTGAACTCAGAATATTGCCTTTCTCCCGTGTGGCTCTAAACATAGTCCTCTCAGGTGCTGCTTGGTGAGAATTGCTTGTACCTGAGTAATGCAAACCTCTCTCGCTAGGCAAGCCAATACATTCATCTTTGTTTTTGATTGCTATTTGGTAAGTCCTTTGTTTCTCATTGTCTAATATGAGATAAGTGTAAATTGGTCAAGAAAGTTGGCAAGAGATTAGGGTGGTGACTTTGTTTCTCATCGTTAAAGTAATTGTGTCTACTGCTGTGGATTGTTGTGATGTCCAAATAAATTAGTACAAGAAAAGTGCTGAGGCCAGGGCCTAGCCCATGGTAAAGTTTAGCTATTATTATTAATTCTGTAATTTGAGAATATTATCATCATTTTCTATTGTCTGAAAACAAATCCAAACTGCACCTGACAAATACACAGACTTCTGGAAACCATTGGCTACGGGTTGAACAACGAGAGACTTTAATCTGTAAGTAAACGTTCAGGACTTTTAAATCGAAATTAAAACAAGTAACAGTTATAATACTAAATACTTGAATAAGTGGTCCAGATATTAGCTACAGTTTCAATTAAGGAGAAGATTTATAAAAATGCAAAGCTGTTATGACTTTAAATTGGGTGTTTGCATGTGCATGTGTGTGAAAAATTAAAGGCAGAGCACAGAAATTCTCTATTTATGGAGAGGTAATTTGTTAATTGATTCAGTCTCTAGGATCAAAATCAACAAGGTATCAAAAAGGAAGACAGTGTAAAAAGATTGAAAAATCCTAATAAAGTCACTTGAAAGTGGTTAGCTGTGGCTTCCAATAGCTAACGGAAATGGTTGGAAGAACAAATCACAGTGTTGGAAACATCAAAATGCTCTCCTCTTTGGGAAAGTTGCAGTCATGCCTGCCCAGCATCCATGCTCCTCTGGCTGATCCTCCTCCCGCTCCACCACACAGCGGTTACGGCTTTGTCAGAGCATGCACGTTTCATAATAGCATTACTTCCAAAGTTCTAAGTGGAAGACACTGATGCAAATTAATATTTATAACCAGAAGTTCGCATATATATTCATAGCATGTGTTTTAATAGAAACTTTGCCTGATTAACATTGTGCTTTATAATTTCAATGCTACATGGATTTTAAGGTTAATATTCTCTCTGCCTCTCACTTCAGGAATACTTTCTTGTAAACTTAGTGCCAGATGTCACTTGATGTGCTTTGGATGTCACTGTAGAAAATTAGTCTAAAGGTTACTCCTTTGTTGTGTTTCTCAAGCCCTGTTCATTTTTTCCCCTGCCCCATTGAAGAGCATTTTATTGGCTTAGATTAGCTTTATAAAGGAAGCACTGCCTAATCTACTGAGGAATTTTAGTAGGAGTTTTATTTCAGGAATTTTACATCCCAACACAAAACTATCAAAATAAGAAAGATAAGATACCTGTTTACAAAGGGAATGACTGGCTGCCCTGGTGAATTAGTTCTCGTTTGTGGTCTGAGACTTATCTCTAAGAAAGCAAAAGGGATGACACACAGAGGAAGTAGTAGAAAAATTCTTTCCTGTTTTCCTCTGTGCTGTTCAAAACTATTTCATTCAATGAAGAAGTACTTAAAGTACATGGCTTATCTGGCTTCTGCTGTTAATATGCCCAACTGGTCTCTTTTTTGCTAGTTTAATCTATATAAGCTATATGTTCAATTGAAGTTCCCCTCTAAACCATAAACAGAGAAAATTATTTAAGTGACTAGATCCTCATCCCCTCAAAGATGGTATATAACTAGGACCTCTCTAGCTGCATTGGAGAGAAGTTTGCTCATCACATACAATGGATGCTGTAGTCAGTAGGAATGAATTCTCTCAAAACTGGCTAAACATGGCTGATAAACATTCAAGTCTGCTGTTGGATAGGATCTATAGGAAACATATTATGGTCAACAAAAGGCTAAGCGTCAAAAGCTTTCAGAGCTGGAAATGATCAAACCAATGTTCAATGAAAAAAATTCAAGATAACGATTCTCACAATTCTCAAGGTTTTTTTTTTCTGTTTTAGACATGCAAGTTAATTTTGTTGTTGTTATTGAGATGCAATTTACACACAGTAAAATGCACTGTTCTTAAGTGTAAAGTCTGAAGAATTTAGATAAATTTACATAATAATGTGACTACTATCAAAATCAAGATATAGGATAATTCCTCATGACCCTTTGTAGTAAATCCCCCTCCCTCGCCTCCAGCTACCAGCAACCATGGATCTGATTTTTTTCCCCTACTTTTCTTCTTTTCCACTATATCACATAAATTAAACCTTCATTATGTGGTTTCTTGAGGCTGACTTTTTCTCTGAGAATAATGCTTTTGAGACTCAGTCATGTTGTTGTATGTATCTTTTTTATTGCTATGTGGATATAATTTGTCTATTCACAAGTTTTTTGGACATTTTGGGTTTTTAGCTTTTAGCATTTATGAATAAAGCTGCTGTCAACATTCATATGCTTGTTTTTGTGTGGATATAGGTTTACATGCCTCTAGAGTTAAATACCTACATGTAAGTTTAACTTGATAAGAAACTGCCAAACTTTTTCCAAAGTATAATTACCACCAGCAATATGTAAGTGTTCTAGCTGCTTTGCATTCTCATCAGCATTTGGTATTGTCATATATATATATACACATATATATATATATGTGTATATATATATGTATGTATATATATATGTGTATATATATATGTATGTATATGTATATTTACTTTGAGCCATTTTAATAGATTGTAGTGGTATCTCATTGTTTTTCAAGTTTTAATAGTTAAGTTTATAAGATGAGTTATGAAAGACACATCAAATGATTCAAGGTGTGTCAGACATCAGAAAGACAGTTTATTTTGTTAGCCTTGGACATTGGCTCTTTGCCATGTTCTCCTACTGATGTTGTACCACTGGGCTGTCACTAATCATAAATTATAATAACTATGCAATACCCAAGCACACATGGCTTCAGCAGGCACAGAATCTTTGCTTTCTAGCCAGATTAGGACCCTACTATCGTGAGGTTTATAATAAAATCTTTAGAAGATTTTCGCTCTTTTTCTTTTTTTCATGCAATGTGTCAGGGAAATGCCTACCTGGGAAGTATTTCTGTTGATCATCTCCAAAATTGAAAAGAAGCCAACTGTTTTCTGCAGCCCTCCAAGCCAGCTTCACACAGAAAATTGAAACTCATCACAGTAAGAGAGGAGTGGCTAGAGCTATAGCAGCAACTTACTTTTTATCCTTGCAAGAGTTGGGCATCTTTCTTTTATTTTGTATATCTGTTGAGCCCTGTGACCGCTTGCTCTTGCTATTCTTCCTCTTGATGTTACTGAGTTTTGACACCGATTGAGATCCTCTCTCACCCTTTCTGTGTAGTTATAGTGTGTGAGAATGAATGGGGCTCAGGTTTCTCCTCCTCAGCTTTGACCAGACTAGATCCTTCTCTGCTCCCGAAGCATGGCAGCCCCTTCATGACTTCATGACCTGTTTTGCCCCCTGCGGTATGCCTTTGCTCTCCTTCTCTGCCTGGGAAGTTCCCGCTTGTCCTGCAAGATCAAATAGAATGTCACCTAGTCTGTGATGCCACCCCCGCACCAACACACACACACCAGTCCTGTTAATCACACCCACGGAACTCTACTCTTGTTTGAAGACCCATCACATTGCCCTGTGATTATCTGTTTACATGTCTGTATCCTTCCTAGACTCTGGACTCCTCCCAGGCAAGAAGCACATGTCAATCATTGTCTACTTAATGCATAGTTCATACTCAATAAATATTTTTGACTGATTCTTTACATTTAAAGCATAACTATATTTAAATGCAGAGATTTTCTTTAGCTTAGAAAAAGAATGATAGAAGCATCTGCTAAACAGAAATTTTTGTTCAGTAAAAGCCATTCATATATAGTTTCGCAAAGTGGTGGTGATAAGCTTTGATTGATCTTGCATAGAATTGAATTCTCCTCACCCTCACCCAATCAATGGGGTTAAAAACTTCATGTAATGAGAAATAAAAGCCAAAGAATTAAAAGAATTCTGTGACCCTCATCTCCTCATTATCATTCTTTAATATGTAATTGCTTTAACCCTGCTGGCAAAATATTAGGACTATGGGACTAAACAAATAATTGTTTAGTATGAGTATATCTCATGCACTATTTGGGTCATACTTATACTTAAAATAATGTTTGTTGTTTTTCTGAAATTCAAATTTAACTAGGTATCCTGTATTTTATCTGGAAACCCTAGCCAAAGTGAAACATCTTCGCTTTACACAGTGAGATAACTGGTAGGGAATTGTAAGTAATCTTGGAAGTCAGTTCAGAAATATGTAACGGACAATGTGAAGCTATTATTCCCCAGACTGGCCAGTTTAGGTCAACTCAACTACCTGATTGTCTTGGCCAGTGTAGGGTACAAGACCAGGAAGAAAACTGCGATTGGAAAGAGAAGCAGAAGCAGTGAAGTCACTGACTCTGTGGCCATTTGGGACACATAAAGTCCTGTAACTATGGTAGATTAAAGAAGGCCACATATTGTGTGCTACTCTTCTCACTGAGAGGAGAAATTTGTTGCCTTCCCCTCAAGTGTGAGTAGGCTCTATAACTGCCTTGAGTAGTAGAATAATAGCAGAAGTGACACTGCCAGTTTCTGAGCCTAGCCCCAAGGCGTCTCTCAGTTTCTACTCCCTGTCTCTTAGAACACTCTCTTTTGGAAGCCATGAGTCTCCATGTAGGGTGTTTAAAACTCCCCTGACAATGCCATGCCACAGAGGCCTTGTGCGGGAACTTGTGCTGACAGACCAGCTAAGCCACCCTTCCTACCATCCCTGTCAAGCCTCACCTGAGAGCTGAATATCACCAAGTGAACTCCTTCATGTCACATGGAACTAAAGAACCATTAAGCTAAGCCCTGCCTGCATTGCTGACCCAAGACATCTAGAAATATAATAAAATTGTCTTTTTGAGCTGCCAAGTTTTGGATGGTTTTATAACACAGCAATAGAAGACCCGCATAGTGACTACAAACAGTAAGTTCCATGATCTGGTGGTGACTTTGTCAAGAAAGGAGTGCTTTCAATCATTGAGTGTTCAAACTCCTGCATTCGCTTATTTGTTTGTTTGCCAATGATCTTGCTTATGAAATCTTACCTAGAACACTACACAAAACAGAACTCAAGCTGAGCTGCCTCAGCTGAAGCAGAGCTAGGAGTCCAGAGCAACATCTTCTCTGCCCTTGTCTTGTCTTCCTCAACTCCCCAGAGGCCAGGAGGTGTTCTGCAGTTCAGCTGAGGACTGTGAGATATGCCTGAGACTTAACCTAACAGGTAGGTTAACAACAAGGAAATGTGCAAACCTGGGAATAGATGTAGAGAAAAGCACCATATGGAGCAAAACTGTCAGTATGAGATATACAAATGTGCAGGGGAGAGAAAGATGTCCTGGCTGAAATTACCATCAGCAACACTTGCTGAAACAAAGATACTTTCTGCAGGTAGAAGTGAAGGCTTAGAGAATGCAGAGGGAATCTGAGAAGTCTACACGGAGTGTATAATCGGGTATCCCAAAGGTAAATGATGCAAGAAGAGAGAATGATGCAAGGAGGGGACTGCCACTCAGATCCCAGTCACCCAGGGCCAAAAGGCTTTACTAATTCCTTTGTGAGGAAAGATTAAATAAGACCACACCTGGGTTATATATGCTGTGATTAGTGATATTTATCGAACTTAATTATCAAACCTGTTCCAGTTTTACTTCAGTTCTTCTCAAATAAGGTCATTTGTTTTTCGAAATATTACACACTAAGATTCTGTTTAGGTATAGTTGAATGGGAAGTACCCAAACCTGGGTGGTTCCAAAAGATTATGTAGTCATGTTCTTGGTGCCTAAGGAGGGATTAAGTTTGAGTCAACTAGGACCCTGAATAATGTATAAGAACAGATACCCAAGGAGAGACTTGCCCAGCATGGGCGTTGCCAGCAACCCTTTCACACACATTCGGTGGTTCAGAAAACCACTGGTTTGTTAAAGTGAGGTACACCTGCATTAGACAGATGTCATGCTATTTTCAAATTAAAGTCTAGCATGTTTTATTCTGTATATATTTGAAAAATAATTTTATTTAATGAATATGTATAATGATTATAATAATATTTAGTCATATTACATGAACCTTTCTTCCAAGGAAGTGCAAAATTTTTAAACAAGCCGCTTCTGAAAACCATCACATCCTATTGCATGCAGCTGTACTCAGAGAAGCCCTGACTCTCACATTACTATATTAACATAATAGGCTGAATGAATTCTTAGGTTAGCTGAGCCGGGCCCCTTGGAGGACCTTAGAAGAGTTTTATTAGGAAACAAAGAGCACATATAAAGGTTTGATAATATTTGCACCCCGGAATTATTCATAATATATATTCACAGCCTACAAAGCTAATGCTTCCTTCAGAGCCAATAATGTTGCATGCTGGAAAGCAGATGAGCAATAGCTCAAATCTATTCGGAATCTATAATGCTGACCACATAACAACAGAAAAATAGTCATGAAATGCTATCATGGAGTGGTCAGTTGTTATAACAAAAGCTCAGTGGCTTGACATTTCCAGCAGTAAAATAGCTACACATCTGAACTTAAAAAAAAAATCACAGCAGTTTTTAGTCATAGCATAAATGTGTTTATAACCATAAGACGATTCATTTTCTTGCCTGTTAACCATCCTGTTGGCATGATTGCTCCCATGGCTGGCCCATTTGATGATGAAGCGATCAGTTTCTGGACACCTAGCAAGTGGTTGTATATTTGAAACTCTCTAGGGCAGGAGTGGGCAATTACTTTGACTTGAAGCACAACTTAATATGTTTGGCTGAACTCAAAGAATTCCCTGTGGGGAACAAACACTTCTTTGCTGGTGGGTTGGAGTACACATAACAGAGATAACTGAATGGTAATAGCTTAACTATATTTCTGGACTGATTGATCTCTTCTTCCTCTGATCCGTCTTTGTTTCAGAGGGCCAGGGTCTTCTCATGAATACATTCTTGGTTCTATTCAAAGTAAGATGGGCCAATCACTGTGTTGCACACAACTTTTCATCTTCATCACTTGTTTCCTCACACATCTTGTGGTTCTCAGGGGCCACAGTATGAAGTGGAAAGACACTAGATCTGGAATCAAGAGACGAGACCCAGATTTCAAATTCTCAATCTCCCCCTTGTGTGATGAATGACTCAGCACTTGGTTTCTTGGTTTCTTCATTCAGTGAGAGTGATATGGTTACGAGGCTATATTTTGTAGTCAGAGTGCCTGGGTTCTCTCTGCTTCAGTTTCCTCATCTGGAAAATGATGGTATGTATAGCTAACTCTAGTGCTTACTTTGCGCCAGGTTATTTATTTCCTAAGTGCTTTACATACATATTAACTCATTTAATTCTCATAACAACTCTATGAGGTAGATACTGCTATTCTCATTTTTGGGATGCAGAGTCTGTGCTCTACTACCTGCTCCATAGGTTGTTATGGGAATCAAAGTTTGGCTATTCTGTTTATAAAATAAATATAATAAGACTGCACCAACTGACTTCACAAGGTGTTCTACGTATCACAGTCACAATAGATGTGATAACAACATAAGAAGAGCTTAAAGTGCTTAGAAACTAACAGTATTACCTTCTCTGCAAAATTGCTATTAAAAAAGAAAACTGGTAGCTTTGTGTTCTAGAACTTGATAGATGAAGTAACATGATAGAAAACTGAATCACTGCATCATTATTTAGTCACTCAAGAAAGTAAATGCCAAGCGCTCTGAAGTGCAAGTGTCCGATGTCTGAGTCAGATGATTGAAGCCAGGAAAAGGCCAGATGAAAGTTCCTTAATGAACAGTGAAAAGCCCAAGGCCAGCCAGATGGTTTTAAATTTGTGATTCAAATGAGGAGCTTCCTCAGATATGAAGAGATGTCACCACCTCTCCCCTCTTCCTAGACATATCAGCGATCTTTTTGGGCTTGGCCCTAAAAGAAGTTTCTGGAGCCTCCAGATTTTCATGCCCTGGTGAGGCAGGAAGGTTCAATAGCCCATACCACTCTTTCTGAGCAAGTCACAGCATCCAAGAAGCTGAGGCCAAGAAAGGCTCGCTAAAGGGCATGGCTGGTTTGAGAAGGCTTTTACTTTATATCACTGAGCTGGCTTGGGGCTCTGGGATTTAATCGGACTTGAAGAAGAGAAAATCAAATTTGTATTAAAACAAAAGAAAACGAGTATAGATTAAAGTCAAGACAGAAAGAAACACAGGAGTTTCATTTGCTGCTCTCCATCATTCGCTGGATGTTTCTCGCACTTCTGCATTTGGACAGTCCCTTGCCGCGCACTCCCCACCCCCGCAAATTAAAAAAAAACCTCTATTTAAACTAATCTTATAGAATTGCACAATAACTCAGGTGGCCGTATTTTTGTTGAGCACATACTCTTGAAGGCTAAGGGAATACAGTTGGTTTTTGCCATCCAAGATTTAAAAGAGAGGCGGCAAACCGGCAGCCTGCAGCTAAATCTAATTTCTTTCCCCTACGCAGGCAAGTTTAGTATTTTGAAAGAATTGAATTATTTATCACCAGCACTTAAAAGGAAGATGAATTCATGTAAAAATATAGATTAAAGGCACTGAAGGAAATGGAAGATATTTGGCAACAGTAAATCCTGATCCCCTACATGGCAACAACGTGGCAGAGGAGGGAGGTGGCTGCCCCTCTAGGCTGCCTCCCAGCTTCATCACTCAGCTACCTACCCAGCCAGTGTATACACAGAGCATGTCCTTAGCAGCATTAGTGACATTTGGGGCCAGAGAGTTATTTGCGGTGGCGCGGTATCCTGTGCATTATACGACGTTTAGTAGGAGCCTTGGCCTCTATCCGCTAGATGCCAATACCAACCCTCCCCCCTCATGCCCCTACCTCACACCAATTGTAACAAACAAAAAATGTCTGCAGACATTTCCAAATATCTCTTGGGAGAAGGGGTGGGAATGGCATCTGGTTGATAACCAACCACTGAGTAAGCATCTGCAAATTGAAAAAATGATACTATAGATTTTTACACATTGACAATTTCCCTTCTTACAAAGGGAATAATTGGCAAACACTGTCCAGGCCTTGTGATTGTCTTGAAACTCCTGGCGAGGCTGGAACATTCTTTCTTCCCAAATAACTTCCTTGTAATCTTGGTCCAAGATTATTAGACCATTACTTATCACTGGAAGGAATTTTACAGGCCACTGATGTCCTCATTTTACAGGTAAGAAAACTGAGTCCTAAGGAGGTAAATCGCCCAAGGTCACATAACTGGCTAGTAGTTTGAATTAGAACCTAGATTCAAATTTCTAGCTCACAACTTTCTCCACATCAAACACTAGAGCCATAAAGAAAAATCTAAGCATAACACACAGATGTCCTGGTGAGTATATTTAACTATATTTATCGTAGCTGTTCTTCTGGGTGAATTCGGGTCAGTCATAATTATTTCTGTGCACTGCTATGATATATATGATATCACACCTCTGCAACTAAGCTGCTTTGTGTAAACACACACACACACACACACACACACACACACAAACACTAAGAGCTTTAACTAATGACTATTATCCAGATGTCTTATGCTAAACACATGGGTTTTAAATAATTACAAACTACTACCTTTTCAAATCATCAACTGTCAAAATGATGTTTTCACTGCTCTGGGACTGAAAAGGTGGGCTCTCTTTGGAGTGCCGACTCCTTAGGGGAGAGTCAAAGGAGGACACTCTGCCCTATTGTATTTTATGTGGATGTCTACTCTTTGGAATTTACATCACAACTCAAAGCATGCCCCAGCGCTCTGCTTAAGAAACAAGGATGCAAGTGGGACCTTGGGGCTGAGAATTGTGATACTTTAGTGGCATTTTGGGAGATCCCTGGTTAACCTGAGAGCTACAGAGGCTGGCAGGCTATGCAGAGAGTCTGCAGAGAGTCTGGAAGAGGAGGCGGCCTTGCCAGATGGTACACAAACTTCTGTGGTCATTTGCAAGGATAGCAGCAGTCAGCTTCACAGCATGCCGATTCTACTCAGGCCTGAGCAGCGCTTCTCTATTTACACATGCTTTTCAAGCTGCCTGGTATCAAGTGACTTATTTTCCCCTTTGAAAATTAGCCTTGCTGTCCATTCTCATCCAGTTCTACTGGTGCTCAGGTGCTTGGAGGTAAGAGCACATGTGCCATTAGAGACCCTTGGGAAGGGGTCAAGCGTTGAGACATTTCAGGCCTCCCATTTACTCAAATGTGCCGCAGGCTTGGCCCAGGGTAGAACAAAGGGTAGAGCTATGTTTTTAGTTTGTAGCAGGCAGCAAGTTGAAAACGGCTCCACTCTTTGACTCCCTTGTTTGTCTGTCTCAGTAGCTTCCATGCTGCTGTTTCTTTTTGTTTGTTTGTTTTTAAAGCCTACAGCACCCGGTATTCCTAGGTGGTCTCCCATCCAAGTACAAACTGGGCCCGACCCTGCTTAGCTTCAGAGATCAGCCAAGATCAGGCGTGTTCAGGGTGGCATGCCAGTAGACTCGTGCTGCTGTTTCTGATAGCTCTATATCCTGGTTGTAAAACCCTCATGTTGTCTCGAAATACCGAAAATTACCAAATTTAGCAGAATGTTTAGTTACCCCAGCTCCACTACTACATGGATGACATCATACTCCATAGTTGAATTCCTTCATCTCCCAATGGAGAGTTTACAAGGAGAAAGGGACTCTCAGTTTTCTTCTGCCATTATTGTTCCCATGTGTCACTTTGTTTCGGGTGTATACATGGTGGTATGAGGGTTTTAATCCCCTACCTGCTTGATGCCCACTCACCCCACCTTGCTTTGTGGTCTGAGGAAAATTGACTTTTATAGTCAGTCAGCCCTCCCTGGTCTCTGTGCTGGCCCTCAGTCAAAGTTGAGTAACCAAACTTTAACCTAGAAACTTCCATGGATTTTCAGGGTTTGCAGCATTTTGGGGGAGGTAGAAAAACTGAGGCAGCTGTCTGGTTTTTTTCTTGCCCTTGTGTACATAAGATATTTGATGCCTAGCTTCAAAATGTTTGCCTTACCACAGAATGTCTGGTTAGCAATGATGCTTTCTAGTTGAGCAAGTTTCTATGATTTTTAAGCTTTGGTTTCCAGAGAACATTGTCATTGAGGGGAGTGAACTTTGAGGTGAATGCTTTATGTTGTTTCTTATAACCAGGGGTAGTTTGTTGATAGCTGTGGCCTAGACCTCTTATAACAGCAAGTTATCAGGAGCTGAACCGAGAAATAAGCCATTGTCCCACACTTCGTTTCTCATTTTTGTTTTCAGACACGTGACTTAAGAAAATGGGACAATTCCTTTTATATTTTTCTTTTTTTCTTTAAAATCTGGGCTTCAATGCCTGTTAGTACCTATTCAAAACCAACAGGCAACAATTACCTGTTCTTTTTCTGGCCCAAGGCTTCATTTTTTAGCTCTTTTTTGGTTGTCATTGTTATAGAAACTGTGTTTATAATTTAAATTTCAGAGTTTCAAGGGACCGTAGAGGTCACAGAACTCAACTCTTTCATTTGACTAATGAAAGAATTGAGGCCCCGAAGTGAAGTGCATTTTCCAGTTTCTATAGCTAGCATCTAGTAGAAGTGGGAGTAAAGCCAGGACCAGGACCCTTACTCAAGATCAGGCACTCTTTTTCATGGATAACATCATTCCCCTTTTCCTGTTCCCTGCCTGCTTCTGCCTGCCCTTTCTTTAGGTTCTCTAAGACGTGAAATGATAGGACATAAAATGACAGACATACAACTTCAAGAAACCCTTTTGAGTTTTATGTTTTAGCAGATGGCCTTCAGATACTCACCCTGGCAGCCTTAAAGGGTAACCGATATCTCATGGATAGAAATTCTCCACGCTGATCTTTATTTAATTCACTGATTCCTAGGAACTTATCCTTTACAGCTGGTTATTAATTATCAGGCAATATCCTCTTGAGCTTTATTTCTTAATTACCTTATTAATTGTATTCACATAAATTGATCTCACTGACATTTTAAGGCTGACTCACTGAGGAAATAAGTCTCATATTCACAAGAGGATCCAACAATCTCACTACCTTAACTTATTAGTTCCATTATGCAGACTGATATCACTAGACGCCAGATGTGACTGCTTAGTTGAATGGGCCTTTATCCTAATCGTGATTAGAATGTCCTTTAATGATTCTTGCTTACTCGGATACACATGAGACATATCAGTTCTTTTTCACCCTACCTGCTCTCTTTAATCTTTAACACAGAAGGAATTTCCTCCCTCATGTTATCTTGCTGTAATCCTTTATTTGCAATTCAAGGCAATTATGAGGAGTAAACATGAATGTACTTTAGTTCTTCGGTTTATACTGTAACACTGAACCCAAAGGGCCTGATGCCCAATTAAACATTTAAAAAAATTTGTGAAGTCGTTTTTATATACAAAGATAATTTCTCAACTGTGTGCTATGTGAGAATTCTTATTTTTCCCCTTCCTGACAAGGTACACACTGTTTAACCCCACACTTTTGCTCACGTTCCTCTTTCATGAAGTGATAAGAGTAAACAGGTCCTTATATATAAGTTGGCCATTGTTCCACATAATCCTTGTGTATTTGTATGAGAAATGGTTGACTGGTAGGAAGTTGGAGCTGAAGACTAGACCCTATGAAAAAACATATATTAAAAGAAGTTAGAGAATTCCTATGCATGTTTATTTGAAGTTGGGGAAAGTCAGCTTTGATCTCTCAGAAAGAAATGAGTAATATAAATTCAAAATGCCAATATTTTTCATGGTGAGAAAAATGTTTACTTGGATGCCACCAATGGGCAGATTTTGTTTTGGCTGGGGATACCAGGATCTGATTTGATGATCTGTGTGACTGAGTCTCAATGTGTATTTTTGTGCCTGCAGAACATTCCCAGAGGGTCTATCACTATTACTATCTTAAACTACTCCTGGCTTTTTATTGCCTTGCCCATTCTCTCAGCCAACCCAAACCAGGAGCCTGAATGTCATCCTCAAGACTCTTCTTCTCTCCCTATTTCCTGTCAAACTGCTTCATCTGATCAGTAGTTCAGTTTAGTTCTTTTGATTTGGCTCCCTTATTACCTTTCCTCTTTAGCCCATTTCTCAGCTCCTCATCCTCTTTCCAAATCTATCGCCATGATCTCTTTTCTGATTTCAATGGAATCTCATCTCCCATTGAATGACTTACAAGGCCCTCTATGACCAGCCTCACTAGTCCGACATTTCTGCTGCCCTTTCTCTCATCCTATGCTTTAGCTATATTGACTATTCACAGGTCTCCAAACCTCCCAAGTGGTTTGGCACCCTATCCCTTTGATGTTCTCTTCTTCTTGGAGTGTCATTCCCATACGATTTTATCTGTCAAACTCCTACTCATACTTTGAGACTCATCTCAAGCATGTTTTTCTAGAAAGACATCCTTGGACCCCAATTAGAGTTGATCTTTCTCTTCTTTTTGCTGCCGCTTATTTTGTACATACCTCATAATTATACTTATTAACTGTTTTGCAGTGGTTTGTATGTCTATATTCCTTTTTAGAATGCAAATTCCTTGAAGGCAGGAAGTATGAAATTTCTCTTTTTCTTCATCTTTAGCATCTAAACCATTATGTAGCACACATTAGATTCCCAGTGAATATTATTTGAATGAATGAAGGAGTCTATGATCTCTTGTGATTCCTTCAAGTTCCATTTATACATAATTTATGATATAATACTTATTTTAGGTTTTAACATTTATTCTAATGTCAAGGACCAATTTGTTGCCCAACCATTATTTTTGTCAGTCTGCTGATAAGTCTTCTGTTCCTACAAAACAGTTGAGGGTAGAGTAGGGGAGAATTAGTCACCCTGTGCAGCAAAGAGCAAGGTATAATGTACTGCTTGTCATGGTACAGTGTAATGGGTGAGGGGATGGCTTTGGAGTGAAACTGACCTCAGCTTAAATTTCAGTTTTGCCCCTTATTTCACGTAAGATTTTGAACAAGGTTAATTGGCTTTTCTGAGCCATAAATTTGCCATCTTTAAGATGGTAATAATAACACTTTCCTCCCAAATTTGTTGTGAGTATTAAATCAGGTAATGTGTGTAAAGCACTTACATAGTTCTTGTAGACAATTCCCAACAAATGACCATCGTTATCATTAGCATAGCTATATTATTGTGTAAGCTTCCATAGGGCATAGGCAGGGAGAGCTGTGGTACTTCCTTCCGGTCACCAAGGGACTCTTTCTTCAAAGATAAGTGTTTTACCAGGATCCTTATCCAAACCATAGAACACAGACAATTGTTTGAGTAACTTTTCTCAGTTCTCCCAAGGGTGGTAGCTAACTAGTGCCATTCTTTGCATAGGAGAGGTATTAATTCATTATATGCAAAAGATGCCTTGGGGCATTCCCTTTCTCTTTTTGAGAAAAGCGGGCCGACCATGCATTCTGGCCTAACCTCGGTGGACTATTGGGCTGGAAATGTTTTTTTGTGTGTGTGTGTTTTTTTTTAGAACCTGTAATGAAGTTGTCAAGAAATTCAGGGACATCTTGGATTAGCCAAAATAAAAGAAAGAGAAGGTGTGTGTGTGTGTGTGTGTGTGTATGTATATGTTGTATGTATGTATGTATGTATATATCCTTTTAATTGTCTTTGTGCCTCTAAGGTAAAGGAAACAATTCTGTGGTCAAAGACCATAGGACTGGAAGTCAGAAGACTGGTTCAACAGCTTACTCTGGGAATAATTAAAAGTGGCTACTTAGGTTTGCACCGAGAGCTTCTACATCTCTACAATGAGGTTAAGACTCATCCTGTTGAATGACCAATTCTTGAGAGTTCCAAATCACATCATAAATTCATAAGTGTTTTACAATTTAAAAGTGCTATACAAATCTTAGTTATTATGAAGATAATTATTCTGCTTTACTGCTATCATGCTTTCTTTACCAGATGACACTAATCGGTCCATATGTCTAACAGCAACTTAACTGATTCGAAAATGAAGAAATAAGTGGCTTTCGTTAAAATTGCCCAATTTTTGTCTGTTCTTTTTCTATCTTTCAGTCTTATGCTGCTGGGCTTCCCTTGGCCTTTTCATTGACTATTAAAGATTTATTCATATAATCCCAGTTGCTATGCCTAACTGCTTTTCTGAAAAACATTAAAAACTCAAAGCATCCATCAGCTCTGTCAGGCCACTTACCAAGCTCCCAGACCACAGGGAATAGCCTAGAAAGTCTGGGTGAGTCTTTTAATGTGCTGAATGGAATTATCTTTTCATTTGCCCTTGCAGGTTAGAAACATGAGTGAATTTAGCTATTATTCCTTTTTTTTTTTTTTTTTTTTTGGATGTGAGGTAACTACTTCATAAAATTGAGTCTGTATTTGCTACTAGATTTCTCTTCTGGACATTTGTGTACCCTCTCTTTTCAGAGAACCAGAAACCAAGGTAGATTCCAGGCCAATTATCTTAATAGAGAGCAAGTTAACAAATCATGGGTCTTTCTCACTAACCCACTGCTAGAAAAAAGAAAGTTATATCATCTCAAACAGCATTATAAACCCTCTGACTTAAGACTAAAATTAGGTCTTTCTTACTCCCAGAAAAAAAAATCTGTTCCTTTATTACAGTCAAACTGTTCTATACTCACTAAGTCCCAAACATGCCATTTCCTGCTCTTTTACTTTTACTTGTCCTGGTTTTCTGCTTGGTACCCCTTACCTTTCCTCTCTCACCATGGGAAAAATGAAACAAAATAGGAAGCCATCGATTAAAGCTCTGCCTCCTCAATGCTTCTTTAAACCCTCCTGCTTCCGTTTGAATTCTCTTTTTCCCTCTATGCTATTTATTGTTCATATTATGCATTTAATGCTAAATATCCTATCTGTATTTTGTTTGGAAACTTTTAAAATAATTTTATGAGTTCTTTTTCTCCAACTCACATGGCAAGAATCATATCTTAAATATTCTTTCTTGGTACAGAATTTTAACTGGACTTATAATTATTATATATGTTTATTATTGTTGCTATTTACTATGTACTATTACCATTATTATTATTCATACCTATGGATTCACTGATAATAACTGAGAGTCCAGTGGAGACTATAGGTCATCTCTGAACTTATTTGTATACATGAGGGTGCAATTGGCTTCACTATTGCACTAGGGAAAAATGTTCAGAAAACAATGTGATGACATGTGTGTTTCTAAATTCATAAAAGTTGTGAATTTTAAAGTTGTATGCACGTCAGCATATTATCTATTTTAAAATTTTGACTCAACCACAAAGCTTCTCATTAGGGACTTCAACTTATTAACAAACTAAAGCAGTCCCTTTCTGGCTCCCTTAGGAAAAGGCCAAAAAAACAGATGAGCCTTCCTTGGAACGTCAACTAACAAGAGTCTTGTGCCTGCTGATAGAGCTTGTAAATTTAACTGGTGACCCCTCTAGACCCTTCTAGAACATAAGTTCCTCTGCCCAGTTTTCCTGGGGAGCTGTAGCTAGAGGTAACAAAGCCAGAGCCTATCTTTATTGCACTGCTGCCTTTCTTTCGGAGGCCCAGTAACCAGTAACACTAACATCCTAAGTTGGGGTCTATGCATCATGCCCCTATGATTTTCTGCTCATAACACAGCTGCAATGGTTACTGTCAAGATCTAACCATTTCAACGACAACAGACTAAAAAACTTCTACATAGCAAAGGAAACCCTCAACAAAATGAAAAGACAATCTACAGTACAAGAAAAAATATTTACAAATCATATATCTGATAAGGTGTTCATATTCAAAATATATAAATAAAACATAAGTATATAAGAACTCATACAACTCAATAGCAAAAAAACAAACAATCCAATTAAAAAGTGAGCAGAGGAACTGAATAAACATTTTTTCAAAAAAGACATGCAGTCCATGGCCATGCCACCCTGAACATGCCTGATCTTGTTTGATCTCAAAAGCTAAGCAGGATCAAGCCTGGTTAGTATTTGGATGGGAGTACTAACCTAGGAATACCAGGTGCTGTAGGCATTAAAAAAAAAAAAAAAAAGACATGCAGATGGCCAACAGGTACATGATAAGGTGCTCAATACCACTAATCATCAAAGAAATGCAAATTAAAACCAAAATCACCTCACACCTGTTAGAATGGCTATCATCAAAAAGACAAGAGACAACAAATGCAGGTGAGGACCATGGAGAAAAGGGAACACTTGTGCTCTGTTGGTGAGAATGTAAATTGGTGTAGCCACTATGGAAGTAGTATGGAGGTTCCTCAAAAAATTAAAAATAAGAAGAGATACTACACTCAGTCTTAACCAAAAGGCAGAGAAGCGATAAAAAATTAAAAATAGAAGTACTGTATGATCCAGCAATCCCACTTTCGGTATATATCCAAAGGAAATAAAATCACTATCTCAAAAATATCTCTTCACCTTTATGTTCACTGCTGCATTATTTACTATAGCCAGTAAATGGAAACAACCTAAATGTTCATCAACAGATGAGTGGATAAAGAAAAAAACATATATATATATATATATATATATGTCATTATATGTGTTATATGTACATATAGTATATGAATATGTATCACTTTATATATGATGTAGCCATAAAAAATAAAGAAATCCTGATATTAGGAGAGCATGGTGGACCTCAAGTGCGTTATGCTGCGTGAAATAAATCCAGAAAAGACAAATACTGCATGATCTTTTTTTATACATTCAATTAAAAGAAAACTGAACTCATAGATAAAGAGAGCAGATTGTTGTTTGCCAGAGGCAGAGGATGGGAGGGGGGGTGGGATGGGTGAAGGAGGTCAGCAGGTACAAACTTCCAGTTATAACGATAAATAAGACCTGAGGCTGTAACGAACAGCATGGTGACCATGGTTAACAATACTGCATCATATATTTGAAAGTTGCTAAGAAAGTCAATCTTAAAAGCTCTCATCACAAGAAAAAAAATTGTAACTATGTGAGGTGATGGATGTTAACTAAACTTATTGTGGTCACCATTTTGCAATATAGACATGTTTCAGATCATTATGTTGTACACCTTGGACTAATACAACGTTATATGTCAGTTACACAGCAATAAAACTGACGGACAAACTAACCAATGCCTTAAATTTTGCTCTTTGAAAAATGATCTCTTAAACTGATATATTCTCTAAGGAAAACCAGGGACTTTGAGTAGCAAAACAATTTAAATAAAAAGTTTATAAAGCTAATTGAATCAAACTTTTTTGTTGAGTTTGTAAGAGATGAAGACCTTGTCTAGTTTGCCCCTCTGGATAGATGCATTACGGAGAAACCAATAGACTCCATGCTTGTGAGAGACCGAACAGCCTGGCTGAATGCTTCTTCTATCCATTCCGAAACTCATAGGAAACTTTAACACTTAAACTTCAATAACTGTCAGACTTTCTCTGCATAAAATAATCTTATGCCAAACCCTACTAATTTTAATACTGAAGATTATCAATTATGGCAAATTGATACTATTAAAAGATTAGACATTATATATCAGGCAATTAGGCATATTATTATGGTATATCTAGACTGTTAAATATTGTAATTATATGCATCAAGGATTTAAAAAACAAAAAGATCTAACAATTTCAGAGATGATGCTGATCCAGAAGTCTTTCTTTGTTAAATAATTTCAGAGGTATTAGCTATTCCCTATTTATTGAAGTAGTTCTTCCTTCCTTTATGATTAACCTCAAGAAACTCTGCAAATCTCCCTATACCCAGCAACCTCTGCTTTGGTCAGAGATTTGTTTAATTGAATTCTGTAAGAAGCATAACTCTGTTTTCTGGATTTGCTTAAGAGATGTCTTGAAATTTTAACATTTCTTTCCTTTAAAAAACATTATTATAACCAAAAAGAATGGGCCAGCTTGTTTTCACAGTGAATTACCTATCTCTTGTCTTTTTCTCCAGAACCTTAATTATATTTGCCAAGGAAAGATGAGTCAGGAACATCTTTTTAATGCCCAAATAGCGGGAATATCCTGCTTTGGAGGTATTCCATATACTAGGTCGAACCATATAATTGCCAATATTTTGCCATTTTTTATTTACAAAGATGGTAGTTTTATTTGATTGAACCTAAGATGTCTTTTCTCCCCATGTCTGGTAAGAGTTAGCTGGGCTTTCAGATGTGTACAGAAAGAGGGGCTTCCCCTGGTCTTCCGCCTCTCCCATCTCTGTGCCAACAAAGAAGTGGGGAGGATTAATGCTAGCTTGTCCCTCTCGCTTAGCACACTTAGTACTCTCTCAGTAAGTACAGTGAATGTCTCCAGGGGGCTTCACTTTATAGACAAATGTGCCAATTTTGGATTTTTAACTGCCACATCTTTTCAATAGCTCACCATTTTATTATTGCTTCTTCTCAACCCTGTCCTCCGCAGATCCCATTAAGTTTATTGGCCTCTGTACTTTTAGAAGGCAATCAAAACCACGCTTTTAAGAAGCCTCTAACAATCAGCACGTGGCTTCAGTCATTCTGCATCTTCACTTAATAAGTATCATAAAGAATTTTCTTTTCAGTCAAAGCTAATGGAAATATGTGGCAGGAATCATGCAAATCTAGTTTGTGAATGTCTAGGAATGTTTTTATGATTTAATAATAGCAAAGGTGGTATGCCTTATATTCTGCACACAGGATTCCCTTCTTCCCAGAAGGCAGAGTGACTTTAGGAAAATGTGAAAAATCTACAGGTGCTCAGTATTGGTAGAAGAATAGGAGAACAATAACTTCTATGTCTATCTTCTGCCACTTACCTACTTTTATGCCTGTTTACTCCCCTGTGATTCTCTGCCTATTATAATAATAAAATACGAGACCAGGAAGTGACCTTAAGTCATCTAGAACGTGGTTGTTGACACTTGCAAATCAGATGAAAATTATGGATTCTCTACCTAGAAGAGTGAAATTGTGTAATCACTACATTTTAAGTTTGATTTTAGACATCTTACATAGCTCTTACAGAATCTGTGAACACCAGGTTAAGAATCCATGGCTCAGGAGTCTTACCTCCTTATTTACATTTGGGAAAACTGAGGACCAGGCAGATGTAGTGCTATGTCCCAGAATATAAAACTTTCAATCGTAAATTGGAGAGAGACTCAAACTCAGTTCTAGTATTTCTACTTTTAGTTCTATTTCTTTGAGTGTCAGATTATATGCCTCATTTTCATTCTGTTTCTTACATGCAGAACTCCATAAAACCAAACTCTAGGTGGAGGTAGGAGAAGTTGACAGAAGGGGAGTTTAGTGAGATGCCCCACTTGTAAACACTGCGGCTAGGAAATGCAGGCAGAGACTATACCAAAAACATTAATGAACTTAGTCCATTTGTTGAAAAAATTTAGTTTTTTTAGACGAAATATCAAATCATTTATATTTTTATTTTTCAGCTTATGTTCTCTTGCAGCTCATTTTCCTTATTTCTGTATATTTGCCAGCACTAAAATAGATCTCTTCTTGCTTTTATTTATCTTCTTTTGAAAGAAACCAGCTGAAACAAAGGTCAGAGTTTAAGGAAATTATTTCATTGACAACATTAAATATTTACTGAATTGCAGCTTTATCCTGGCACAGAACCGAGTTACTATCGCTGCCTGATGGATTTATAGACAGAAATGTCAGGGATTTGGAAGGCTTTCCAAGACTAGAGATTACAGTGGATTAAACACTGGTCTAACTGGTTTTGCTTTTTCAGTCTTAAATGAAAAGATAAAGAGGAAAGATGGGAGTATAACCATCCATGGGCCAAAGAATCTCATATCGCATATGAAAATTAATGTGGCCTTCCTGTTTAGCCTTTAATATGTCATTGGAAGAACATAGAAGAGTCACTCTTCATACTTTGCTCTTTCTTCTATAGGAGGTCTTTATTAGGAACTAGAAGCCCTTCATAGTTCTCCAAACCCCTGGTCCCGTGAGTGATTGGGGATAAAGGAGGCCCAGAACCCCCCAACTGTAAAAGGAGAAAATGAAATACACCCATCTGGAAAGTTTAAGAGAACAATAAAGAGCCTCCCACAAACAAAACAAAACAACAAAACAGAACAGAACAAAAACAGACCTTGGGGTATCCACACAGGGTAGAAGAATTCAGACCATTTATTATAACATGAAGCTTCAAACCATGCATTTTCCCTTCATGCTCACAGTGAGGCACAGTGGACTGCTATTGACATTATTCCTTGTTTGGGAAGATTCTGGGCAGTTTTTCCTGGATTTGGAGCTGTTATATATATCATCTTTATTATTTTCATCAGAATAATTTTCTCTGAATTGACTCAGACTTTCTTTTTAAAGTAATTAAAAAACTAGTATTAGTTATTATAACTAGTGAGTGATTGTAAAAATAAACATGTAACTATTAAAAGAAAAATTACCATGTGCCCTTAAAATCATTTTGCATATAGAGCATGTTTCCCTCCCCTCCTTTAAGAGACCCTGGTCTAGGGGATCCCAGAAACTGCAGTGTAGGGCCTGCTTGGGGATGAGCAAGGACACAGAACTCCAGGGTGCAATGTGGTGGGGTGGTTTTATTTCCAGGTACAAATCGGGGAGAGCATAACCAAGAAAACTGGCCTGTTCACAGAGCAAACTTCTGTGAGCTTTTGCTAGCTCTGCTCAGCCTGATCTCCTTCCCCACCTGGCTTGGTCACCTGGCTTCGCTGGGCCCCTTCTGTGCCTTTGGGTTCAGCCACAGGGTTTCGTTTTGGCCACAGGGTTTCGCAGTGTGGATTTCTGCTTCGGTCCTTGTTGTTCAGCCTTTCTTTCCTAAAGGACCTCGGGATTGGGGCTGCCAGTTTTAAAGGGGAAGCCCTAGTCTTTTTTAGCTTCTCTCCCTGCTATTCCCTGATTCCATTAATATCCCATCAGCTAAGTGCAGAGTGCTCCTTTTCCTCCTTCCTCAGTGTGAAGCTGTGACCCAGTTCACAGGAGGCAGGAAAGCGGGGCTCCTTTGCCTCTGTCAGCTCTTCCAGGACTCTGTGTGCCGAGTTTGAGTGACCTATACAGGGAGTTTTCGGTGCAGATTTTAATACAGGGAGGTTCTTTTTTGCAGTCAAATGAGGAGCTATGTGTTTGGAAAAGAAAAACCAGAACAGTGGGCTTTTCCTGTTGATTTAGACTCCCTAGGTGTCTGGGCAAGACCCCCAGCTGCTCAGAGGCCTCAGTTCCCTTCTGCGGATGAAAGGGACCTGAGCCCGAGGGCCTTCTCAGCTTTGATTCTGCAGTACCTCCCTCCCTGGCAGTAGCGCTGAGAGAGCAGCTGCCTGGTTCTGGCCCGAGGGCAGCCTCCTAACGTCAGGTGAGGCCAGGGACTGGGTCCAAAGCCAGGTGCCTTTGTCCTGCTGCCTGGGGTCAGCTGTGGGAAGGAAGGTAGACTGCTGAAGCTGGTCTCACCTTTGTGGTGAAACCTTAAGTCAAGGCAGCTTCTGTGTGGCGCACCACCTTGGGTGAGGAGGCGTGCACGGCACAGTGGTCACCCCGGGCTGGCGCTGGAAAGGGCACTGCTTTAACTGAGGGTAAAATGAGAGCAAACAGGCTGAAGCGCTGCTGTCATTGGTTGCTTTAGGTATATGACCTTTAGCTTCTCTGAGCTTTATTTAGTCTCATCTGTAAAATGTATGTGCGGAAGAGCTGCACCGGAACCCAGAAGAGCGGGTTCAGCAGGTCCTTTCCAACATGGACATTCTTTGATTCCAAGAGTCTAGAGACTCCTTGTTTAAAAAAATGATTTTATGTGTCTCACACCCTCCATCTGATATCCATTCCATATTCTCATTATTAGCAAACTTTCTACTTTGTCAAGAAAATTGAGCTGTATTGGTGATGAAGTTTTTCCATGATACTTAGGAGTGAAAACATGTCATATAGCACTTAAAAAAAAAATTAAAGTCAAAATTTTCTCTCCAGGTGGCAATCATTATTGGAGCCCCTTCTCTCCAGGACTGTTCAGTGCAGGAAACCAGAGGAGACGTTCTCCAGTCTACTATAGTTATAGTTTAGTTATTTACCATCTGGGCCAGAATGGTTATCCTACGGCTGGAGACTCCATTCCCCAAACCTATCCACCCCATTCCATGCCTTGACCACCTTGACTCACCCAAAGTGACTGGGTTTTCATGACAGGTGAGCTCAGGACCCCTCACAGACGTGTGCCACCTCTTCAGAGATCCTGCCAGCTTCCAGGAACTGCTTCCAGAAGGGGCCTGGCTTTAGCCACTAGCACAACTCGCTACCACTGGCCCCTGTTTCTAGTCCAGAAAAGTCACCCCCAGGGCCCTGTCACTCACCTTCTTCAACCTCCAGATCAGCTCTACCTTCACTTCCTCAGATATCAACACAGATACACAGTAGGTAGTTTAATGACTGTTTGTAGAATCTCAATTAAAGCACCACTTCAAAGAAGAGCCTGCAAGGAAGCAGCCATCCTCGTATCCCAGAAACTTGCTTTCAGCCCCAGAAGTATAAAAGTGATTCCAGCCCTTTAAGGTAAGGCTGGGAAAACACAACAATCTGATCTGTTCTTTTGTTGGAGACGACACAGTAATAAGAGCAACATAAAAAATAATAAAGTCTCCTGCTATAGAGGCAATCGAATATGAACGCCTCCAATTTCTAGCCTCTTCCACACCTGCGAACTGAGCTGCACCCACACCCCGCATTATGTTTCTCCAGTTTCAGATGTGGTGCCCCCTTTCGTTCCGGGCCCGCCCCGTCGTACTTGACAAAATCAGTCTCCACAGCCATCCTCCCTCTTGAAACCTCATCCTTTCCTCTGTGGGCCTGTGTTCCCTTCAGACGATAAGCTTATTCACCTCCTTCCCATTCGTTGACAAAGAAATCTACCTTTGGTCTAATGCCCCTGAAGAATATCTCATGTCTTCTTCCCTCTTATCCCAACTTCTTAAAAGAATAACCTGCACTCAATGTGACCACGTCATGTGTCTTTCATTTATTCTGTACCTCCTGCAATCTGGCTTCTGCTCTTATTAAGGCCACCAGTGTTCTTTTAATTAAACAATCCAATGGACATTTTCCAATCTTTGTGCTGCTATACATTTCTGGGGCATTTGGCAGTGCTGATTATGTGTACCATCCCCCCCCACACCCCCAAAGTAATTCTCTCAGTTTGTCTCATTCCTTTCTGTTTCTTCTCAACCATGGGCTTCTTTCTCTGTACCCACCACTTACATGCTAGTATTCCCCAGGGCCTGCTTTTAGCTTACTGCCCTTTTCATTATCGATACTCTTCTTGGGTAAATTTATCCACTCTCAGGATTTTAATATCCACTCTCAGGATTTTAACCATCACCTACATAATGCTCTCTAATTCGATCTCCAACTCAGATTTCTTCTCCCAGCGTCAGACTCAGTAATTTTATTAGCTGCTGGACACCTTCACTTGGGTACTCTTCATGTATTTCAGATTTGAATTTTCAAAAACGAAGTAGCACTTCTCTCTAACCTCAGTCTGTTATTTCATTTCACCCTCTCTTTACCCAGTGACCCAAAGTTATGAAATGCGGGCCTTGATGTTCCTCTCTTCCTCACCCTCGTCATCTAATTATCATTCTATCCGGATGGTTTCCTCTCCTATGAGTTTCTCAGATCCAACTTCTCTATTCCCCTCCCTCCACCGCTGCCCTGTCTCAGGTGCACGTTCTCTTGCCGGAACGAATACGACAGCCTCTTAACCGGCTTTAGTTTCCAGACTGGCTTCCCCCCATTCTTCTCTTTCCAGAGCTTCCAGAATGATCCATGTAAAACACAAATCTGACCCTGTCTCTCTCTGCTCAGACGTTCCATGGCTTCCTGGAACCTGCATGAGGGAAGTCGACTTCCTCCCTCGCTGTGCGCGGCCGCGCTGCAGCCAGCCGTCTCTTGCCTCCTTTCCCGGCCTTGGCTCCTACCGCTTGGACTCCAGCAGCGGCAACGCTCAACTGGCGGCAGTTCCCTGCACGCCTCCTGCTAGCCTTCCCTTCGCCGCTTCTGCTTTCAAAATTCAGTGTTTTACTTTAGAGAGTTGGGTTGATATTCTAAAGGAAATTTCAAGTTCATTTGGGGTTAAATTTTCAAGCCTTTGTACTTGGGGCTGGGGGAAAGAGAGGAAAAGGCCCACAGAGCTACATACCCATTTCAGTCTCTTTCTCCCCCAACACAGACAGAAAGAGTACTGGGCCTGGGATATTTGTGTGTCCTGTTTGATTTAAAATTGTTAATAAGTATGTCAAATTTTTTGGGTTTTCGCTCCAGGGAGTTCTAAACCCAGGAACTCTATCTGTTATGAAGCGAGCACTGCCCTCTAGAGGTGGTTTCCAGGGAAAGAACACATCGATCCACGCTGTCAAAGCATTCTGCAGTTTGTCACATGAAGCAACCTTTGCAGTGAGACCTTTACTATTACTGCTGTTTGTCTAGAATGTGCTTTTCCAGATGACTGATTCCAATGCATAATTTTTAAATTTACTTCATGGCAGTGTTTAGGGAGCAAGCACGTGATGCACTTCAAAGAGCACCCAGTATTTGGAGTCAGGGGGCTCAAGTTCTAGGGGAGTCCTAGTTCTCCCACTGATGTCTATGAACTTAGATCTCTCATCTGTTAATTAAGGGGAACAAGGTCCCATGCAGAAGACTGAAGCACCAAAAAGTATATTTTGAGAACAAAACTGGGAACAGAAATATCAATAAATATTTCTTATGCACTAAGTATTTGCAAGGCACTAGGCTAAGCTGTTTTGCAAAAGTTATGTGTTTAACATTTGTTCTTTAGAAAGTTAAATGAAAACTCTTTGAAAAAATATTTGGAAAAAATTTAAGGTTTCAGTTTAAATGGATGACTTTAACCCCAATACCGTGGAAACCCAAAAATGAAACAGAGGTAAAACAGAAGTAAAAGTCAACCTGGGGGTTCCAAGAATCTATTCCAATATGAGAACAGAGGTGACTCTATAAACACGCACACACCCACAGACGCACTTTAATTTGCCATTAAGCTCTGATGTGAGCCCCCTTTAGTCTGATTTCCCCTTCCTTATTTTTAACTACGAGATGAAAAAGGAAGCCTTTCATTTAATAAGCCAGCTGTGATCTCTATATGTCTATGTAATAATGATTGACGATAGCTAAAATTATTACCTTACAGTGGCATCAACTCCTGAGAATTTCTTATAATGCAAGAAAAAGAGAAACATGATTAGTATACCATTTATGTTCTTAGTCACACTGGGAGGAAGGTACCACAAAGCCCAGAAGACAGTAGCTAGGAGGCCAGAGGTCTGCATTCCTGTTACTTTATCCATGCTTTCAGAATCTGGGGATATCAGGTAAATCTTCTGTAATGCAAGGAGCCATATCTGCACACTATGTTTATAATGCTGCTTCTGTACAGTGTAATGTTAATGCCCTTTTTGGCATCCACCTCCTTAGATGGTAGATACTGCCAAGTTCAAAGCTGGCCTACTGCTTTAGGAAACCAGCAACCTGAACAGACTGAATCTTTTTCTTGTTTACAGATCTGTATATCTTTGGACCTGATTTCTGACATCAAGCCAATCACTTTACCTCTCTGTTTATCAGTTTACTGTCCATTATGCTACAAAGTCCTGTGTACATTATCAGAGAGGTGTACCTAAGAGTGAGTCACATACATTTTGAATACATATAGACATTATTACTTGAAATTCTTTCTTATGATTCCATAGCTAACGAACCCTTTAAAAATATTTTGGAGTCTCAGCCTAGTCTACTCAGAATTCCTTACTGGAGTCACAGCTAAGAAATAAGTCTCAAATAGGAAATGAAGGGAGTAAACACTTTACTAACATTGTTTCATATTTTTATTCCTTAACGCAGTTATTAGACCACAATCACTGAGAAATTCTCAGCATCGTCTTCCAAGTGTTAGGCTGAAAACATCAAAACAACAAAAACCAAAAGCAAGGACCTAGTTTTATCCTGCTGTCGTATTTCAAATACACTTGAGTTCAGTTTCAAATATTGTTACTGTAAAAACTTCTGCTTTCTATACATAGTTCTTTATGTTTTAATGCTGCACGCCAGTTCATGCTATTTTGTCTGTCCTCTCCATTCGTCACCTATTATTCTCTTCTTCCTTACTTCTTTCTTTATAATCCTGGTTTACTAGATTAATAGAACTTTAAATGTGTGGGCTGGGTACAGTCATAGTGCAGATAACTCAGGAGGTCTAATAATAGTATATTTAGATAGTGCAAAGTATGGATCACTGAGTCAGGAGTGGGGAAAGTTGTTCATATCACTTCTCCCTCAAAGAAAACTACTTTGAAAAATCAGTCTAAAGAGGTTGACTTTTCAATCTGTAGAAACGTGATTTGGTGGATGGTCCTGTTGCTCTTTCCAAGGTACACCCTGTTTGCTCTTCCTAGACTGAGTGCCTGGGAAGAGGGCATGTTGTGAGCGGTGGATGCCCTGCCCAGAGTCCAGGATAATTGGAAATGCAGCAGCACACCCTGTTCCAGGGAGACCTTCTGCCTGCTTATTTGTTCTCTAGAGACTTGGCTCTTGGCATTCTTGCCCAGACCTTTGAACCTTGGCAAGGCCACTTCTTGTGTTTTCTGTCTTGAACCATGTGCTGTTCTGGCTCTGTAGGAAGTTTGGTTGTGTGTGTGTGTGGTGGCAGTGGAGGCTGCATGGACTGCCCGGACATGCACTTGCCCATGGACATTCCACTAAGTTTCAGAAACAGCAACAGAACATGCACTTAAGTTGGAAATAAAAGCTATTACTTGAGCAAAAATGTAACAAAACATCTTTCTTAATTCTTGCTAAAATAATGAAGAGCAAGGTCTCTGGCTTTAATGGTGATTACTAAAATTTTTGACTGCTGCCAGATACCAATGCTAAATATTTCTATCTATACAACTTGATTTGAATAGTATAGAGCAGAGACCACATCAGAAGCTTTTGAAAATATAGTGCCAAGTGAATATGACAACACACAATCCCCAGAGAATTATTTAGACATCTCGGTGTCTTGGTATCTGTATCTACAAAATGAAACCAAAGTGTACAAACAGCATAAATAACAAAAACTCTCTCACTGGGGTTTTGTGAGGGATACCAGTTAGCCACCATGAAGTATTTTAAGTCTCCTGGAAAGAGGGCCTGTTTTCCAATTATTGGTCATAACATTGCACACCACTATAGGTGGGAAAGAGAAGTGTGGTGGAGATAAGTGGTGAGGCAAACATCACGCAGCAAGCTGGGGAAAACCCCAAAGTAGAGGGAGATTCAGATTAGTTTCATCAGGAAACATATCCATATCTGGGGGAAGCCCCAGAGTTTAGTGACAAGGGCACTTAACACAGAAACTGAGGTCATGGGCATGTAGACAAAAATATAGCTGCTCTTGTGAAATGTAGGTGGAGTCCCATCAGTTCGGAAGAGAGCTGAGGTGGGTCCTATGATTGACTTGCAAGTGCAGTGAGCAGGTGACCCTCAGGAAATTCCCCCCAAGTTCCTGAAGGAGATAGTTGGAGAGGAGGTAGGCAGAAAGAGACAAAATGCAGTGAGATCCTGTTTTCAAACTCCAGACACTTGCAAGAATTCATGGCCTTTCAACTGGGAAAACTTGATGGTAATGGGTTATGAAAGAGAAAAAGATGATTGGGCAAGATTTTGTAAGTAGTCACCTTGAAGAGAAAGAAGAAAATCCAGGCAAGCTTTGTCTTTGCTGTTTGCCTCAGGGTTATATTTTGCACACATAATGACAACAATTAAACGAGGACACAATATTATCTGATTTGTGCTGTTGTCTTCCCAGCATCTGGAACATTTTCTTTGGGAGCCCACCTTTATCTCTAGGAGCCTCCGGCAAATAGTTTCATTTCAGCTCACATTCTTTTGTAGAAGGAGCTTGATGTTGAAAGAAGTTGGCATCTTCTGCCCTTAACCCCTTCTGATGAATAATGTGTTTTTCATCTTTGTTCTGAATTGTACTAGTTTGGTTCAGTTTCTATTTCTGTTAATTATTAATGAGTTAGTAACTCAAGGGTCCTGGCTCTGAATCTCTGGAACTGGGGGTTGTTAGTAATGATTGAATCAACTTGTTGGCTCCCAATAGTCTCTGAAATCCAGTAACATTTATGGTGTGTTTATTTACTTGGGTGGTTATTGGATTCCAGCAGGAAAAATGGCCAAAGAGAGGAAGCCTCTTTGGCTGCCAAGAGAATCCTAGTCGAATAATCTCTGCCCTCATTGAAGCATCACCCTTCAAAAGAGGATGTTACTACCCCCTTTTATTATCACTTACTTGGCTTTACAATAAACTTTCACCTCTTCCAAACCAGTAAGCATGCTCCAAGCTCTATGAAGTATACACTATGACAATTTTCTAATTAGAAATTAACTTACATTACAACTGTAACTCTGCATGCTGAACTTTATGCAGGATGATAATGGAACTTAACTGAGTAGTCAGTATTTATATGCAAAAGTTACCATTGCTACATATGCCATGGGAAGTATTAATATGTATTCTTAAGATGCATTTAAATGGAAAAAAATTACAGAAATAGTGCTCTAGAAAAACCTTAACTCTAGGATTAATAAAGCTATTTTGTTAAAACCAAATGCCTACAACATTATATACAGAAGGATGATTTGTGCACAGTATGTAAATAATTATGATTCTCAGCGGGAATTATTTGCATTTTCATTGCTAGAGTTATAGAAGAGAGTTATATTTTCTTATTTGTCCTCTTCTCATTAGAAAGGATAGCTTACCATAAATTTAATTGAAGTTTGTATTTTAAAATGTTGCCCTAAAAATCTGTCACAATTTCCTTTTTTTCATTGTTCTTCTGTTGTTGTTGTTGTTGTTTTGGCGTTTGTTATAACTGACTGAGTAAGGTTCAAGGTAGTATGTATATGCTTTTCTGAAAGCCAGCCTAAAGGTTGAATTAGGAATAACAGTTGTCTCTTTGAAGAGAGGAATTGAGTTTGAAGTCTGTAGTAAGCACCAGGATAACAACCCACAGCTTCCTTAAGTGTGTTTCCAGTTTACATACCATTCCCTCCAACTGCTTCTGCTATCACTCTCCTAACGTTTTTCTTTAAAATGTTGTGTCTTTCACTTAAATAAATTTTCTTTAACTGAAACTTATGAATAATGACTTCAGATAGAAAACCAGTTATCTCCTGCCATAATTCATGTTAACCACGAAGAGAAATAATGGAGAAAACAAGGAAATATTATTGAATTCTAGCTAGAAACGAGACTGCCAAGGCACTGAGCCTGAGGCTTTTTCTTGTTTGGTTTCTCTCTTTTTGTAAAGTGTTAAAGATATATAAAAGACACTAAAGGAGACTGTCTCTAGACATACTGAGGAGCGTAGGGAAATCGAAATGAAAGAACTTTCTCACAGTGTGATTTCTCTCACCCCAAGTCATCTTCACCTTAGAAAACAATGCCTCAGTAAAACTAACTCAAATCCCCTGAGTTTAATAACGGTCCGGTGGCACAGCAGTTTCCAATCTTTTTTTTGACAGCAGGGACTGGCGCTCCTATGAGCATCTAATGTCTGATGATCTGAGGTGGAGCTGAGGGGGTGATGCTAGTGCTGGGGAGCAGCTGCAAATACAGATGAAGCTTCCCTTCCTCGCCTGTCACTCACCTCCTGCTGTGAGGCCCGGTTCCTAACATGCCACGGACTGGTACTGGTCCATGGCCCAGGGGTCGGGGATCCCCGTGGTAGTGTACAGCTGTACAAGTGAGGCCAAGCTGGACCCATGTTTTTGTTTTTGTTTTTTTTCTCTAAGATTATTCTTCTCCTGAGGGATCCTCACTAACTGCTGCCGCTGCCACCAAGATGGCCTCAAGGTGTGCCCTCTCGGATATCCTGGTGCAAGCATGAACACAGACTTCCTTCCTTATTTCCTCTGAGGACACCTGAGAAGGGACTGGGAATTTAAATAAGACTTTATAAACAAATGGGATAACAAAAAAGAAATAAACAGAATGACTTAATTTTTCTTTTTATCATTTAGACTTCCCCTGAGGCAGTTGTTCTAACTGTAGATTGTATGGAAATCACGTGGAGGGCTTGTTAAAACACTGAGTGCTGGGCCCACCCCCTTGTGTTCTGATTCAGCTGGTCTGGGTTGGGGTCAAGAATCTACATTTCCAACCACGCCCAGGTGAGGCTGAGGCGAGGGTCTAGGAATCAGACTTAGAGAACCACTGGGCAGAGGAGACTCACGGCTGCCTGGCATCTACCGCCTGCCTACCTTTAAGCCAGGTCCTTATCTGAGGTATGTGGAGCGACTCCTTACGGAAATATCCTAATTCGAAAATGGAAGGCAGCTAGTCTCATGAATAACATCGAATTGAATTCTCTCCCTCTTCCTCTTCTCCTTTCCAGCTCGCTCTCACTCACTCGCTCTCTCACTCTCTTGCTCTCACGCACTACATGGATTAGCTCTTTCCTCGTAAATACCCATATGTCTCCTCTCAAGGAGGTCACCCAACCATATTTCCTCAATTCAATTCTAAGGTGCGCATTTCCTACATTTTCACGCCATTGAAATTGGCATATGATTCATAGTCATTGTTGGTCATGTTGTAAATGCCTGAATGAATCTATAGGAACCGGGTTGTAGTTATTTAAGTTATTATTGCTTCATAAGTTATGTGCATTTCTGGCACTGCACGAGTGCGTTTTATTGACATTTAAAATGTCTTTGAAATTATGATACTGTGATTAAGCATCGAAACAAAAAGTTAATTGTGTATGAAGAAAGTTGTAGGAATAGGGCAATGAGCTTACATTTGGTACTGAAGCAAATATTTTGACACTAGAAAAATGATTGCAACTCCATATTGTAAAAAAAGAGCCATGATATGACCGTTTTATTTTAAAATAGCAATATTTACAATACACTATACATAGGTTGCAATTATTTAAATGATGGAGAAAAATGTCAATCTCACCTTAAAAGTAAGGCATACATAGATTTAAAAAATTCCTTTAGGTGATACGCGAGCAAAAAAAAAAAAGTGAAGACCTCAGCTCTAGATTGTAGTTTGCCAAATGCCCTCACAGTACTGGCACCTGGCCAGAATAAATTCTTTAACAATGCATGGCAAAATGAAAAAGTAAGAACAACTTATTAATTCCTTAAGGAAAAATGAAGCTAAATATTTTCAGTTTAACCTATTAAAAGAAATCGAAGAACGTACAAAAAAATGAAAAGATTCCATGTTCTTGGATTGGAAGAATCAACATAGTTAAAACTTATTACTTAAAGCATTACACAGATTTAATGCAATCCCCATAAAATCCCATCAGCATTTTTTAAAGAAATAGAACAAAAAAAAATCAGATTTGTATAGAAGCACAAAAGACCCTGAATTGCAAAAGCCTCCTGAGAAAAAAGAACGAGGCTAGAGGCATCACTCTGCTCGACTTCAAATTATACTACAAATGACAATAATCAAAGCAACATAGTATTGGCAGCAAAACAGACACACAGACCAGTGGAACAGAATTGAGAGCCCAGAAAGAAACTCATATTTATATGGGCAAATGATTTTCTACAAAGAAGCCAAAAACATACAGTGGAGAAAGGAAAGCCTCTCCAATAAATGGTGCTGGGAAAACTGGAAAGCCACCTGCAAAAGAATGAAACTAGACTGTTGTCTATCACCACACACCAAAATGTTTTCAGTTTAAAGTTCTTCCTATATTTTTGGGAAGGAGTTAAAAAATCCTGTAGTTTCAAAAGTATGATGTTGATATTTATCATGCTTCTTTTTCCTTTTTCACGTTTCCTTTTAACACAACAATTATATCCTTTATAGAGCCTACACAAGGAGACTACCCATAAGCACAAAGCAGGATTTCATTTTCTGAGATGCACACAAAAGTGTGGCCTATAACTTGCTAAGCATTGCAGAGGAAACCTAAAGAAATTGCAATTTCTGAGAATATGTGAAGTAAAATTCAAAGCTATAAGACTGTCATTTTAGGCGTTGCAGCAAGTTTAATTAGCATTGTTTTTCTTAGTGGTCCATTGTTTTTCTTAGTGGTGAGATGTGCAAATGGTGATGCTTTAAGATTTGATCACTTATCCCAGCACCTAGATAAGCCAGTGCTCACTCAATACACGTGTACTGAATGAACTGATGACTGTAGGACTTGGACTGAAACTTCTACTTGGATATAATTTTCCACTTACCCTTGGGACTTGATAGAACTAATAGGACTGTCTTTGTCATGCTAGTAACTCTAAGGCAGATCCACATTTTAGGGGAATTGGGAGATTGGCCAAGGAATAATATTAAAGGACCATATAACAAGCTCTAAAGCAATAAAGAGCATTCACATAGACAGTTTCTTTCGGGAGGCAGTTATATATGAGGGCAGCAGGGAGGGGGGTAGTGTTGGGACAGAGAAGGAATAGAGGGTTATTTTTATATAGCCTGGCATTAGTCAGTACATACTTTAATGTTTTGATGAGTGAATGAGCAAGGCAACATTTGAAAATTTCTCCCAATTTGAATTTTTTCTCATGAACTAATACTTATCTTTTGAAAAATATTACTCTCATTGCTCCTCCAAGGCTAAACAAGATAGAAATTAAACGATCTGAGAAGCAAATCATGCATTAACCATGAAAGCAAGCAGTGGCTCATGTATCACAAGAAGAATTCAGATTAGACTGAATGAGAATCAGGGGATGGGCAGAATAAATAATTCTATCAATTGAATATGACCTAATGAGAAATTAAACACAATCTACTTTTTCTTCATGCTCTCATTTATTTTTAGCTTTGTGAGGATGTGCTGGCTTAATTTACTTCAGATGATTGTATTCTTCCCAGGAAAAATGGAACAAATGACAAACACCTGAAAAGAGGATGGAGCAGGCTGAAGTGAATGGTGGCAGAGCAAACACACATTTTCTGTGCCACGCACAATTTTCCAGGTCGAATTATATTTGAAATTTGTATTGTTTCTTTCATAACTAGCCTTACCAACAGCTGAAAAAACAGATTAAGTAGTTAAGCCCAGAATCACATGATTGAATATTTTATGGACACCAGGGGTCAGCATTTCAGCACAGATGATTCTGGTGATGGCTTGCCTTTGCTTCTGTTGCTCTATGCCGGCTTGTGCTTCTGTGTATCAAGGTGGATAGCGAAGCGAAATTCAATTTGTATTTTGCAAATCACTTTCTTGTCCAGTTTATAATTTTGACATCTCTCTTTTAGATGTAATTAATCTACTATTGCCTTGGGAAATGATACTAACAGTGAATCTTTCCACTCTCTCTGACCCCCGGGTTTCAGCCAGCTTCAGTGACCTCCAATCAGGAAGAGCTTTAAACCCACAGAGTTCTTAACCTATGCTTGCTTAATATATGTGTCTGGTGTTTTTCTGGGCTGTGCTATTGATGCCAGTTTGCCAGGAAAAGGGGCTGTGGGGAAAGTGAGATTGTGTGTTCATTCTGGGCTTTTGAGAGTTTTTGACTTAACATTGAGTTTCATGACCATTGTTTTATTTTTAATTTTGACATTCCTAACAGTACAAATGCATGATATCTCTTTACACAGAGTAAAATTTACTCCTTTTAGTGACCAGTTCTGAGTTTTTACAAAGGAGTAGAGTTGTGTAAATTCACAACAGTTCGGTAAAATTCTTTCACTCAAAAATGCCCCTTTGTAGTCAACCTCTATTTCCATCTCAACCCTTGGCAGCGACTGCTCTGTTCACTGTCCCCATAATTTGCCTCTCCAAAACAGTGTGTAAATAGAATTATATAGTATGTGACCTTTGAGTCTAGATACTTTTACTTAGCATAATGCATTTGAGATCCATCCATGTTGCATGTGCCAATAATTTGCTATTTCATTGTTTTAATGGCTAGTTAGTATTTCAACATGCGGATATACCACAGTCTTTTATTTATTCAGAAGTCGAAGTACATTCAGGTTGTTTCTGGTTTTGGTGATTACAAATAAAGCTACTATAAACATTTACATACAAGTTTTTCTGGGAGCATAAGTTTTCATTTCTCTTGGGTAATGGGTGAGTTAAAATATCCTTTTGTTTCAAAGTTATAAAGTTAATACATAACAGGCTTTTCCCCCCTCACATTTTCTTTTAAAACAACTGTGTGCTTTACAGGGTCAGCACAAGGATGCTACCCATAAGGGGATGAAACTAAGTTTCATTTTGCTACTGAGATACTCAACAGTGTAGCCTATTACTTGCTAAGCTTTGCAGTTGGAAGCACCTAGGAGTAGAGTTGCCAGGTCAAGGACACTCTACATTTGCAATTGCTTAATCATTCTCTTCAAAACCCTCCAAACTCTTATGAAAATTGAATACATATATAGAATCTAGATTCCTGCACTCAGAGATTGTGCATTTATGGAGTTTAGACTAAAACAGTAATAACATTTTTAAGCCAGAAGAAATCTGGAATTGTTTCTAGAACTTTCAACTCTAACTTTCTTACCACTTGATAAATAATGATATTGGCCCCAAAATAGAAGGACCAACAGTAATTGTTAATCAACAATATATGCTTCTATAATGCTTTAAATTTATTAAAAATATTTTTACGTTTGCCATAAATCTGCCCCTCTCTAGTCCTTTCCACCTAGGTCAACAGCATCGCCATCCACCCAGTTACTCAGAACAGAAACTTCGTTATTATTTCTGATGTTCAGAGCTTAGAAAACTTCCTGTCACAGAGCAGACATTCAATAACTCTTTGTTGAGAGAAGGAATACTTGGACAAATAAATGCACCTGAATGTCTAAAATCTGGTATAATTCACACTGCTTTTGTATCATAGGTTGAAAGCTTACACATGAATAATCAGTCTCAAACATTTGGCATGTAAAACATTGGATGCTTTTTGGTGTGCTTAATTTTTAAGGTGATTTGAAGTAATTATAATATTTTATAATGCAATATGAAAGATTGATTTTTATTGTTCATATTTTTCCCTTTCTTCCCTTTCTTCATGAACTATTTATAAAGTTCTTATTATGCGCCAGAAACTGGTGATAAACAGAGTTATCTTCTCCGCCCTCAGGGAGTCTACAGTTTGATGAGGAGGTCAGAACAAATAGTGACAAATATTCCTCGTCATGTTAGCGTGATGTGTTATGGGATGTGTAGCAGGTGGACTTAACTTAGTTTGAGATGGGATCAGTAAAGCCTCCTGAGGGAGGTGACATCTGAGAGGGATTTAAAAGATGGATGGCAATCAGGTGAAGAGTATGGGGCAGAGGAAGCAGTGTGTGTGACATTGGAAGGAATGTGGTGCATTAAAAACAGCAACAACCCCAAACCTGGATGAATACCAGAACTAGATCAGGATGAGTGAGGGGAAGAGTAATGTAAAATGAGACTCAAAAGCAGGAAGGGGCTAGATCATGGGGCTTCAAAGGCCAGAAGGATTTCAGACTCAATTCCAACAACAATAGGAGGCAATTTAAGGGTTTAAACAGGAAAATGACACAATTATATTTTCACTTTTAAAATAAGACTTTGGCTTCTTTGAGGAGATAGACTGGAGAAGGTAAGAATGAATGAACAAGAGCAAACCAGTTAGGAGGCTGTATTCAGAATCTATTATGGTGTCACAAATTTATCCAAAACCTAGCATCTTACAACAAACAGTATCTCATAGTTTGTGTGGGTCGGAGTACCTGCACAGCTTAGCCAGTTGCCACTGGCTCAGGGCCTCATAGGCCAGCAATAAAAGTGTCAGCCAGGGTTGCTGTCACATCTGAAGCTCAACAGAGGGGAGCTCACTCATGTGGCTGTGGCAGGATTCAATTCCTCATGGACTGTTGGGCTGAGGACTTCAGTTCCTCACTGCCTATTGCTAGAGGCTTCCCCCTTGGATCTTTGTAATGTGGGTTTCTCCATAGGGCAGCTCACCACATGGTAACTGGCTTCCCTCAGAGCGAGCAGAATAGTGAGAGGCTGAGACCAAGTTGGAGTCTCTTGTAGCCCTCTCCGACGTGACATCCCATCATTTTTCTTGTGGTCTATTTATCAGAACCGAAAGAGAGGATTATACAATGGCGTGGCTACCAGCAGGCAGGGAATCGTTGGGGACCATTTTAGAGGCTGCCACCATGAAGGCTATTGCAACATCCAAGTGGGAAATGCTGCCGTTGGAATTTGGGCGGTGGCAGTAGGAGTAGAGAGGAGCAATGATGTCTCTCCTCTTGGGGAACAGGAGTAGTTTTGGGAAGATAGAATTGGCAAAACTTGATAGTTGGTTGGATATGGTGGAGAAAGGAATGAGAAAGTTTAAGGAAGACTCCAGATTTCAGGCTTGAGTGCCTGAGGAGATGGCAGTACTCTTCACTTGTAATGTGACACCCGAGGAAGGGAGAGATGGTGAGTGCAGTTTCCGACCGACTAGGTTTCAGATTCCTCTGAGATATCTCATTGGAAAATTAAAGATATGGCCGTATATTCAGATTTGGAGCTCACAAAACAGTTATGGGTCTGATAATAGGTTGGCATTTATCACCATAGAGATGGCAATGAAAGCCTGTCTTTGGTCTGGTTCCCCAGCGTAAATTTCCCAGGAGACATGTGGGTCACTAGGAATGAGATGAGTGGATTCTTTGTAATTGCGCCCCTTGGCTCCCAGATTCAAGCATTCTACCTGTCGGAGACAGAACAACGCACAATGACCACTGGCGTAAGGTATATATTATATCCTGAAAGCAACACTCCAGTCTCATAGGGTGCCATCTCCAAATAGGTACCTGAGAGGAGCCTTCTAGAGGCCGTTCCAGTCGTTATCAGGGCAGCGATGTCTGGATTATGTAGTACGTGGGAGACCAGCAGCAGTCTAGTTTTAGTTTGTACCAAGCTGATCCACCTATGAACCAGAGCTATTTTCTCACCTCCTCCATCATGGTTATGAGGTATTACAGAATAAGACAATTCTAGTATGCCTCCATCTCTGGGCCTTTACATCTTTTCCTCAGAACTGTGCTGAGGCTGTTCTGACATCTCTACCTCATTCAATGTAAACCAGCTTTTTCCCCTTCAAGGTTGTAGGAGCCATCCCGGAAATCCATTAAGACCAGCTCCAATGCCCCAAGGAAAGTCCTTTGAAAGGCCATTGAAAACAAAAGCAGATCAAAACCAGGGAAGAGGCCCATGGACTGGTAAAGATGATTTAGAGGGAACTGCAGACCACTGATGGTATCTACTATTAAGCCACGGGAGTGGATGATTTGGAGAGAGAGTAAAGGGAGAACAGCAAAGGACTTCAGACAGATTCCAATATTCAGTGGTTAATGAGAAGTGATTGTCAACAAATGAGACAGGAAAAGAGTTGCAAAAGAGATGATACCCAGACAGTGTTTTAAGAAAAAGGATTATTCCATTGAATTGGCAGGTGCTGAGTCATTAAGTAAACTGAGAACTCAAAAGCATTCAATGGATGCTTGTAGAGGACAGTGATGACCTTGAAAAGCAATGTCAGTTGGACAGTGAGCCCAGGAGGCAGATTTAGAATGAAGAGTGGGAGTGATGACAATAAAACCAAATTTAAAAAAAAAAGTGGAAGAAAGGAAATAAGATGATGGATGAGAATTTTTTCTTTAAGTTTAGAGAGGTATGAGCTTGGCTAAATGCTAGTGGGAGGGAGCAGGGTAAGGGTAGTATCATTTCTGAGAAGAATCTAGAGGGTAAGAATCTAAGCCTAGATGGATGAATTGCTTTGACAGTAGAGAAACGATCTCCACATTAGAACAGGAGGGAGGAGAAAGGGATAGTTTAGGGATGTTGTGGTGGGAAGTTGAGGTTACATAATTTTAGTCTGATGGCTTATTTTTTCTGAGTAGGAGTTAAGGTCATTTGATAAAAGTATATGGGTCATAGAAAGTAGATTTGAGGATGGTAGACAATGTCTGAAAGAAAGCTCAGCTCAGCTAGTATATAGAAGGTGGGCAGATGACAAAGGTAATGAGAAGGATAGAGGGTGATAAGATAATATGAGGCTCAGCAGACCCAGGATTACAGAGGATGAAAATTGACCTACTTCTGTCCTGAGGTATTTGGGAAAGTAGGAAATATGCAACCTCTATTAGAGCTTTAAGGGAAGTGGTGTTCCCAGAGGAAGTTAGGTTTAGTTATAAGCAGAAAGTAGAAGGAAGATTAAGTTTGAGAACATAGAATTGTTTATCATAGAGCTGAGCTTTTTGGAGAGTAAAATGAAGAGTTTGAGAGCAAGGATAGGAGCAGGGATTAGGTCAGGGAGGAGAAAACAGAGCATTACACAAACAAAAATACTCGGCTATGATTTTTTTCCCCTGGTTTTCTTTATTGTTTTAAATCAATAAAGATGCCTTTTCTATTTATTAGTATTAACTGTTTCTTATCCAAGGCAAGTCAGTTGGGATGATTTGTAGAATTGAATTAAAGTAAATCCTAACTAGAATTTAAGTTTATTGGTTGTTCACATCTAAACTGAGGTATTGATTTTAAGCATACGTTCATGTTCGGGCATTAATATAGTTCACCATTTTGCTGTGATTATAATTAAATATGATCATCTCTTTCTTTGACCTCACTTTGACATGGTTAAGTGATTTGCTTTTATTTTTAAATGACTTGCCTTTTGCTTTTAAATTCAATATATATAATAACTCTTCATCAAGAATTGGCTACAGATATTTTTGTCTTTCATTTCTGTCAGGAGGCCTAACTGCTATTAGTAGTTTTCAAAGGCACTTGGGTCAGAGAGACATAAAAACTTAAGAAGAGTAGACATATTTACATCTTTCAAAAAAAAAAAAAGCTTCACTATTGTCAATTGTTACTTTATTAAATCTGAGGAGGTATATTGAAAAACAAAGACTGAAAAGTAGATTGTCTTCAAGTTGTTGAGGGAAGGGTGTGTTTAGGGACTGGACTTGATTCTGTAAGCAGTAAGGCACTAGTGAACTCCTTTCTGATAGTGACTCTTACCTTAGGACTGGGTTTTAACGAGATAGCCTTTGCTACTGCATGAAAGTTGAAGTGGAGAGGGAAAGATTGGAGGCAAAAAAAAGTTAGTAAGCTTGTGAAACAGTCTAGGTCAGAAATATCATGAGTCTAATCTATACAGATATGAAGATACTGGTAAAAGAAAAGACTTCTGTTTCTTCTCTACTTTTAACACTTCTGATAGCAAATGGGTAGAATTTTTCCCACACCAGCCAATTTTCTAACTCTCTGAACACCAATTAGATGGTCTACAATTCAATTACGACTCTAACTGGAATTAGCTCAGACCCCAAAGGTTAAGAGCTCAGTCCCACAAGACTGTTCCCTCTCGCCCCTATCCCCCCCCAACACACACACACAACCTCAGATGTCAATTACAAATCCAGGTTGTCACCTGGGTCCTAATTGCCAGCTATAAATTAGAGGTTCTCATCACGCCCTTTTCAGGGTTGATCATTTGCTAAAATGGCTCATAGATTTAAGAAAACAATTTACTTAGATTATCAGTTTATTATAAAAGGATAGAACTCAAGAACGGCCAGACGGACGAGATACACAGGGCAAGGAATGAGAAAAGGGATGTGGAACTTTCGTGCCGTCCTAGCACCTCCATGAGTTCCCCAACCCAGAAACTCTCCAAACACCTTTGGTTAGTATTTTTATGGAGGCTTCATTACTTAGGCATGATTCATTGAGCCATTGACCACTGGTGCTTAACTGGACCTGCAGCCCTCTTCCCTCCCTGGAGGTCAGATGGTAGGGATGAAAGTTCCAACCTTCTCATCACTTGGTTGGTGCCTCTGACAATCAGGCCGTATCCTCCTAGAGTCATCTCATTAGCATAAACTCAGGTGGGGTTGAAATGATCTTATTAGGAAGAACGAAACACTCCTCTTACCCCTTTCACTCAAGAAATTCCTGGAGCTTTAGCAGCTGTGTGCCAGTAACTGGGGAAAAAAAAAAAAAAAGATATATTTCTTATAAATTATAATATCACTGATGGGATTGGAGTGTAGTAAACTGTGGACATAGAACCCACACTTGGTTGGCAACTTCCTGAACTGCCTGATTCATCACACGTTGTACTGGAAAGGTCATGATTCCTGACCCGATGTTTTTTCACTACTCCCACTCCGACTTCATCCTTCCGTATTCTACATATCTCTCTGAGCCATGTAGAATTTGTGTTAAAAGGAACAGTGAGCACGTTTCCTGACATCTATTACATTAGAGAGGAGGGATGGAAAAGAACTGCATAATTACCGTTGCACAAACACAATTGAACTGATTTTTCCACCCTCAGATTGGCTCTTGGTTCCCCCGGTGACATTTGCAGACCTTCATTACGAGTGAAGAACCTTGGTAACCATGTCACACATTTTCTCGTGGTCTGAAACATATTCATTTAATGAGATGATGACCTTTATTTATCTACAAAATGTGACACCATTAGCTGTTAACCAAACATACAGATAAGGGTTGAAACAATGACCTGGGACTTTGAATCTCAGAATTTAGATGTTTTTCTAAACATCATCTGGGCAAAATTTACAGAAATTTCCTATATTATTAGGAATTTTGATATAAGAGCAGATGCATTATAACTCTGTGGTTGAGTGGGTATAACAGACCGTATAACTGTTTACGCATATTCAGTGCCTGACTTGTGAAAAAAAAATTATACTCATCTGACTCTTTGCAGTTAGGTTTGGTCATCTGACCTGCTTTGGCTAAAGAAATGTAACAGCAGTGGCATGCATGGCCTTTCCAGGTGGAAGCTTAAGGACACTGACAACTGGCAGTGTAGTGGTGGCTGCTCTCTGTCTCTGGGTCCCTGGGTGAGAACGAAGTGAAGCAGAGCCCTCAGCTGGCATATGACAGAAATGTCTTATAGGCAAGAAAAAAATCTTTGTTGCTCTAAGCCTCTAAAGTTTGGAGTTGTTACCACAACCACAATATAATCAACCTCTCTTGACTGGTAGTGTGCATTTCTACTATACACCTCTAGAATACATCTGATGTCATTTTAAAACAAACAAAACAGCATTGGGGGGGAAAGGTAGTGTTGGTGTAACGAGGAAAAATTGGTAGAAATAAGTCTTTAAATTGTCACTAGAAACTGTTGAAAATAACCCACTTGTTCTTTCATGTTTGACTATATACTGCTATAAAAATGATCAAATATTTTGTTTTAAGTTCTTAGGGGTAGAAAAGAGGTGGAGGAACTGGAACTTCAAAATAATAAATGTACTAAGAAATGGAAAGTTCTCTAGATTTTTTAAGAAACGATCAAAGAAGAATGAGCTAATAGAAATAAATGCCTCTAACTATAGAGACCAAAACAATCACAGGTTGCTTGGTTTCTTGGTTTCTTGCCTCCTGATCTAGGCACATCTAGGAAAGGAAATTTTTTGCTAATTAGTATCAGTGTCCCTCTTTTGAGCAGATCCTCCGTTTTCTTTGCTTTCTTTCTCATGAAAGATCCTTTAGCCTTTGCATGTGCTTCCTACCTTGCCAATAACATCTTAGAGTGTCATTCCAACACTCAGGATATTAGAGGGTCTAACAGATTTGCCCAACACCCATGAGGTGGGCAAAGTGTGATAGCCAAAGGCTGGTTAGATTTCAAGAAAAAAGTCCCCAAGGAGCCTTTCTCCAAGGTGGTTAAGACTATATCAGGTTGATATATATTTCCTTGGTTAGTAAGGAAGGATTTTCTTTGTGTCTTTGGAGTGTTCTTCAAGGAGAAATGCATAACATTGACCAATAAATCTGATGAGATGCATTTATATGTTGTGGTATGATTAACACATAGTGTCAGCTAACTCCTCTCATGGGACGTAATTATCATTTCTTTTTTTGTGGGGCAAACTATTACAATCTAGTCTCTTAGTGATTCTTAAGTTTATAATACAGTATTGTTGACTATCATCATAAGTATATGTACCAAATCAATGCCTTCGTATGCTATAAACTTACACAATGTTATATGTCAGTTATATCTCAATTAAAAAAAAGATTGATTAAAATCTGATTAAAGTCTGGGCCTGACTTTAGCATTACTTTGATGAAAGTAAGCTTGAGTTGCTTCATCTGACATGAACGTATTTATCTTTAATTGCCTTGCATGTGTATGTGTGTGTGGAGGGAGCTTTAAGGAATTAGGCATAATATATTTGACTAACAGTGTTCCAGTCAGCTGTCTGCAGAGAGTGCAGAGGGCTCGTTTAGCTGTGTTATATTAGAAATGCAACATCCATATTTCAGTGCAATAGGAGATCTGTTTTTAACTTTCTCCAAGGAGGAATTGTCTGTTTCTACCAATGGGGTTATAACATCCCTTTAACACAGTACCTAGAATAGAATTAATTCTGCATGAAAGAACCAAAATCTAAGTAAGGTATTCTAAACCAGTATGCAGTCTCACCTGGTTGTGCTGATAATATCAGAGGAAAGCAAAACCTTGCAATTATGGATTGATTACAAAAAAATGAATACTTAATGATTTACCTTTAACTGCCTAAACAAAAATTAAGACTTAGTTTCTTTCTGTCTGTAAAAGCAAGCAAAAAATGACTATATTGTTTAAAGGGGAGAAGTAGGAAAGTGAAGAGACAAACCCAAATTTTATCTTAAACCTAGCTAGAACAAAGCTCCAGATTTGTATGAGATCTGCCCACTAGCTACTTAGATGTCTGATCAGCATCCACACATATATGTTCCAATTGCACTCTTGATCTTTCCCCTTCCTTCACCAGTACGGCTCCCTTTTTCTCCCTAAAATCCAGTGTTGCTTTCTCCCTTTTGAAAGTGCTCATTTCTTAGTGGCCAGCGTTCTGAAACTTCACAATTTGTCTACAATTCCTTGAAATATTTATTTAATTGATGGTTTCATCACCCCACCCCCACCCCACCATCACATTCTCTTCTCTCTCTTTTTAGACTTATTATCTGAATATTAACCTTGTGGATTGTTGTCCTTTTTTTGCAGATATGTTTTATGTATTTTTTTCTATTTATGATTTTTCAAAGCCATACTTACTTTTCTATATTTTCTACCTATTTGACATTTCCCAAAAGATTATCACATAACCTTTTACTAAGTTTTTTCCCTTTTTTTCAGCATATTTTTTTATTTCTTAGAATTGTCTTATTCTTCAAATTAGTTTTTAAACACTTATGTATCTATTTCTTCTCTTTGAAGACATCAAAAATTTTTGACATTTTCTTCTCCCTGTAAAGTCTTTGTTTCCTCTAAATCAGGGGTCCTTAACCCCTGGGCCCCAGACAGGTACCAGACCATGGCCTGTTAGGAACTAGGCTTCACAGCAGGAGGTGAACAGCAGGCCAGGGAGCAAAGCTTCATCTCTATTTGCAGCTGCTCCTTGGTGCTAGCATCACCACCTCAGCTCCACCTGAGATCATCAGGCATTTGATTCTCATAGGAGCATCAGTTCCTGTGCCAAAAAGATTGGGGACCGTTGCTCTGAGTTATTGTTTTTGCTTGTCGGCTTTGTCTTCTAACCCTTCGATTATTGGCTATCCTCAAATGTCTGTTAGTCCGGATGCCTGTTGGACCGGTCACCAACACAACCTTCTGGAAGCTGCATACCTGGGCTTCCCTCTAGCATGATCTGGCAGAGCAATTTTGTTAACAAACACCCGACATTACTATCTTTAGATCTTTTCTTTTTGGATAATTATAATATTCAGAGAGGAATCTCTTATTAATCTCCTTTCCAATGTCTAATTGTGTCACTGCCAGAAATCAGGGAGCCAAATAAAGGAAGATGGCCGAGAGCCTCAGCATTCAGTAGGTATATGTCACTTGATGACCCTTTTTCGATATGGTACCCCTACCCTCACATGACTGTCTGTCTCTGTTCTGCTTTGTATTTCTTCTTAGTCCTCTTCACTAATCGGCCTATTATATTTTCATCTGTTAATTTGTTTATTTTTTCCTCCAATTAGAATTTAAGGTCAATGTAACATGGCTTTATACTTTTGTTTACTGCTATAATTCCAATATTTGGCAACAGTGCCTTACACATAGAAGGTGCTCAATAAAAATTTATGTGATGAGTTAGGTCAAATCATGAAATTTCTACTATTTAACTGTTTTTGACCTTCAAAATGTAACTTTATATATTTTGAACTAAATAAAAGAGGGTCAGAATGGTTAAGAATTATCACCATTTTTTTTCTGGAGATATGAAAATGAATATAAGAGACATTAAATATATTTTATAGTTTATTGTATAAAATAATCTAACAAATAGCACATAAGGAAACTCAAGCCCAGAGAAGTTAAATGACTTGCCCAAGATCAGACTGTTAGGCAGTAGTAGAACTAGGCCCATAATCTTGTTTGTAACAGGCACTATTAGAGGCTCTAGGGATAAACCAGTAACTAAAATAGACATGATGTCTGTCGGGTATTTCTAGAGCGAAACAGAAAACAACAACAACAACAAGCAAACAAGTATAATAGGGCATTGAAGAATTTTTATTACCTTGCAATTTCAGCTGGAGGCCTCAAGTGGGGACAATAGGCAATAAGAACCCTCATAAACTAAAGAGAGAAATGTGAAGCTGCCAACCCCACCCCCACCCTGTCACCCCCATCTTCAAGGGCCAGACTGGTCCTTTAACTCTTACCCCACAACTGCATCATCCCATATACACAGAGTGTTGAAATTCACAGGGAAGGGGCACTGATTTCACACTGAAGTGTAGGCCAGGAATAGAGAGTACTGTAATCCATGCCATCTCCATATGTGGTAGAGTTTGGACTGTAAGTGTCCAGCCTGACTGCTTCTCCAGAGAGATTTAGTATGAAATTATGAGAGTACAGAAATAACAAATCTTCAAGCAAAATGACAGAACAAAGCACATATTCCTCCTATCTCTCCCACAGAAGAGTGATGAGAAAGCTTGAAGTGCTCAGTCCTAGATTCACCTGTTCATGATGTAAATCAAATTGGAGGGCTTTCCAACTAAGTAGGCCTAAAAGAAGCAAAGTTGTTGTTCATGATACACTTTCTCACACTTCCAATTCCTGGTATCTATCTTTATACTTAAAGAAAATTAAAAACATTCATTGAGCAGATGGCAGTCTACATAGGGGTCCATGAAATACACCAGTGTCTCACAGGCCAGAGTTACAATGGAAACAGCTGTTGACCTGGACTAGCATGTGTTAGTTTTCCATTAGCTCACAGTGTTCACCAGGCCATCTGTATCTCAGAGCTAAGTAAATGTCATTTTTCCGTGATTGGCTCATTTCCATAGGTGGTTATGTAGAAAAGCTGATAAAGTATGATTGCTTCAGAAGGAGGAGGGGGACCCTCAGAGATTCTGGTAAAGTTTCCAGGAAGGTCATCATTAACAAGGCCATTCAATAAACTCTTCCTGTAGACACTTTACTAATCCTGGGGGACGATAGGTCTAACTTGGATTGCCATCAAATGTAAATAAGATGTGGGACCAAGGCTTAGCCTATTCACATTTATTTTATTTTCTGATGCCACACTTTTTCCTCTCTTCCTATTTTTCTCCCTTCTTTTGTTCAGGAACATTTTGCCAGTGACGTGATGGTGAAGTATTTCATAAGGTGACTGGACGCTCAAGGTTCAAAATAGCACTTCCCCTCAATTATCTTGCAGTAGATAACTCTATGTCTCTTTCACCTGTTGAACTATATTTTCTAGGAAGGAAAGAACCATTCTGAGTGTTGGGTACTTATCACTTATCATAGCACATAGTAGGTACTCAATAAACACCTGTTGGCTGAAAGTATGAATAAATTATATACTTACATTGAGAGGAATTTTGGCCAATCTGTATTTGTCTTTAGCACACCAGATATATAGGCTGAAAATAGGATAAAAATAAAGACAAGCAGAAAAAGAAAACTTAAAAACAACAGGCTTTATAATCAATATAGAGGTAAAAGGCACTTTACTGTTCTAATACTAAGGGAGTGTACTTGGCTGCCTTTGTTATCACTGATATAAATCCCTCTTGCTGACTTTCTGATTACTCCTGCCAATAAATTACCATTGATTAAGTTTCTTTTTTAAAAACTCACATTTATTAAATATAGACATTTGTTTTCTCCCATAAATTACAGGAAGCAGAGATCATCACTATGTTGGAAAAATTGAGCCTCTGATAGTTTAGGTAATTTTCCACAGGTAGTAGATAGGATGACTAAGATTTGAACCCAGGTTTACTTGACCGCTACAACACACTGTCTATTAGACATCAGATGGCTCCTCTAGTGCTCCGTAGACATACCTCTTAAATTCCATTTAGGATAGAATTTCCTGAGGGCTTTGTTCTTTAACCATTTTTTTTTCTTTTGCCCATAATTTAATGACACTTAATTTGTACCCATGACTTTTAGAATTTGTTTGACTAGGCATTGGCCAGAATTGACTCTTATAGCGAATGGGTACTGTGGTAGCCATAGCTGTCCTCAGAAGCCGTGAGAGAACCTATAAGATGAACCCCACTTGCTCAGGGGCACAGCCAAACACTCCTAGAGGCACTCAAACTGACTAGAGAGTGCTGCATTGGCCACAAATGTGGATATCGTGGACTTGGGCTAAGGAGGAACAAGTATGATGCCAGGATGAGGGGTAGCCAAGGGTCCTAGCTATTTCCAGATTTAAATGTCCCTTTCTCTACAAAGCAACAAACCCTGCTGGACCTTCCCTCATACCTTCCTGGCTGAAATCTGCAAGGTTTCTGCCTTTCCTCAGACCGAACCTTGGGAATCACTCTATTTCCTTTGTCTTCTGTGACCCCTCTTCTTTTCTTTATAGATACCTTCGGCTTGAGGCCCCATCCGTGCACACCGAAGAAATCACCTTTTGCATCATCATCTGCATCATCATCTTAGATGATTAGCTCCAGGATGTCCCTTTCACCAAGTTATCCTAACCCAGTGAAACAAAGCTCCACTGATTTCCTGGCAATCTGTCTCTGCCCAGCTTTTGGAGAAAAAGAGTGGAGCCACTACCTGATGCTTCCTGTGAGTTCGCAGTTTTTCTCAGTTGTTCACCTCACTGAAACCACTTTCAATGCCCATCCTTTTCTTTGTTCTTCATGATCAGCCTCCCGAGGGGAACTGCAGCCGTTCTTTCCTCAGCTGCTCTGGCGTTTCGTTTTGTCTAGATACAGCTAGGAAAGGCAGTTGTTCGCTAATTAGGACATGCATCCCACTTTCTTTGGAGCTGATCCTCCATTTTCCTTGCTTTCTTTCTCATGAAAGAATCCTTAGCGTCTGCTTGAATTCAGGCATGCATGTCTTTCCGCTGTAATACTTCTTTCCATTTGACAGGCAGGATTGTCTTAACAAGGAAAAGTTGAAAACTCTGACAGTTAATTATGTTACATGACTTTTAAAATTTTACTTCTCAAAGAGCATGGGATGACGATGATGATGACCTATGAAAAGCAATTAAAGCTTCAGGATCATTTCTACTTGTGAGATAGAAATGAGATGATGGCAGAGAACACCAAGGGACTATTTATAATAGATAATGGGCTCTTCAGGTAGGCACAGACTAGGACGTGAAATATCTCAGGTTTTGTAACAATGTGTTGTTTTTCTCTGCCCAGAGAGTTAGACTATTGCATTAGTCTAATAGACAAATGTAATAGAACTCTCTAATGCTGGTAGAACAACTCGATCTTCTCTCCTGTTGTCAGAAATATTCCACAGAGAACATAGCCGTTTGTCTTTTTTTCAGGAGCAGTAGGTTTTCCTCTCTTACTAAGGTATAGGGCTTCCAGAAAATTTCTTAATATACTAGAAGAATTGCAGCACTGTGAACATTTCCATAGGGAATAAAAGCAGCTACTCCTTTGAAGATAGAGCTTGTGGATAACTTCATACCTAAGAATGGAGTTGTAACGCTTAAATGTATGACATGAGCAGTTTTGTCATGTATGAGGTTGATTGTGTGGATGTGGAGCATGTGATTTCATATTGATAGGATGTGAATTGTTGGAGCAAGGAAAATTGTCATTCTTTGAATCATTGGAAAAAGTTACCTTGACGGGTTATTTTCTTAACTCATAGTAGTCACAAAGTTTGAGAAATCACAATCTACCAGGATTCCAGAAAACTTTGGTCTTTCATGTTGTCTTATTGAAACTTTTTTTTTTTTCTGAAAAGAGTTGATATTTTGCCTATTCTGAATGTGGGCAGGAAGACTTGCTGTCCAATTAACATATGAAGTTGATATAAAATGTGTAAAAACATTAAGATTGGGCACCTTATGTAGAGAACTTGTTCCACTCATTCAAAATTAGATAAATGCCAGTTATTCAAATATTTTTGGTGGAGAAAAGATGAGTTTCCATGGCACCAAAGCAATGTCTTCATGAACCATATGTTTTACAATTCAAAAACAGGATTTTGGGGGGATTCATAATGTTCTCTCCCTTTGTTTATGTGATTTTTGCTGATACAAATGAGAAAACAGCAGGAAATATTTAGGACCATATAACACAGATCTAGTTCCAGAAAACAAGCCAGTTCTTTAAAAAAGGACATTCCAGAAAAAAAGTTTATATACCCTTGAACATTTAATCTATTTGGGAACTTTTGACATAGAGAAGTTATAATGGAAAGCATTGCGGACTAAAGTGATTTCTGATTTCCACTCTCCAGGTGAAGAGAGGTAGGAATGCTACACAATGAGAACACTGTCCCAAGCCTTCTTTGGGGCTCATCATATTATCTACTTCTGTCTAAGTAATCCATGTGTCAATGGGTCCAGTAGATGCTCATGATTCCTCAAGCATCTTTTGAAAACACTCTCTTTTGTCTTAGTTGTTTCTACATTTTGAGTCCTGCTTTGTCAAGATGTGACTCAAAAGACTACATCAAAATCCCTTGTTGCTTAGGACACAAAAGCACATGACTTAGATTTCCGCATTTGGATGCACCCAGAGAAGATATGGATGAGGAAGGAAGCAATGCTAGAATATGATCCTACAGAGATCCATTTCCTGGCAAGTGCGGTGGCAGAAGGATTTTGGTTCTTCTGTGTTTGCGATGGTGGCATGTCTGGTATCCAGTCCTAGGTATGCTCCATGCTGGTCAGTGATGGGTGGTATGCAATAGGACATCTTCTCACGGGCAGATGGGCATTGCTCCTATGTGCTTTATTACTAGCCATTTAGCATTTTATGTCTAGTTCTCTAGCTCTCATTTGAATGAAGTTAATGTATTTTAATAAATCCTATTTTGCTTAAGTAATTAGAAATCATCCTGTGATTTGCAATTAAACTCCTGATCAGAACAATGGAAATAAAACATGGTAACAAAAAAGTAGTTTAACTTCAGCTGCAATAGATAAGAAGGGCATTGGAAATGTGAGATTCAAAGTGTTCATAGAATAAAAGAATCTGATAGATTTCAGAGGTATTTAAATTTGATAGTTTTTTTTATTATTAAATATGGGGTTTCCCCCTCTTAACTTTCCCCATAGTTATCTATACTAGGAAATGCACTAGGGAAAGAAATCTTGAGCATTGTCAAGAGTTTGTAAAATAGCATGAAAAAAATAAAAATTGTTCCAAATCATCATCTGGGATAACTTATTACTTCCCCCCACCCCCAGGTTTACTGAGATATAATTAACATATGACATTGCTTAAGTTTAAGGTGTACAACATGAGAATTTGGTGTGTGTGTGCATATATTTGTATGTATGTATTGTGAAATGATGATTACCATGATAGTTAATACTTTTTTAAAAATATGTATTTTTTATTTAGTTTCAAGTATACAGTACTTGGTTAGACATCTATATAGTTCATAAAATGATCCCCCTAGTTGCCCCTCACTTTCCTGACCCTCCACCTACCCAATGTATTAATGTTAACCACATTCCCTGTGCCGTGCTCCCATCCCGTGACCATCCATCAGCTACTAATTTGTACATTTTTTAACACTTGACTCCATTTTCCCAGCCCCTCAAATCCCTTTCCCTCTGTCCAACACCAAATTGTCCACTATATTTATGAGTTTGTTTTTGATTAGATTGTTCTTTTTATTCCTTAGATTCTGCACATAAGTGAAATCATATAGTGTTTATCTTTTTCTGCCTGACTTAAATACCTTCTAGGTCCATCAAAACAATATCTTTTTCCACCCCCTTCCTTCTCATATGTAGGGCTCTTATTTTCTTATCCATTCAGCTACTCTATCTTTTGGTTGGAGAACTTAATTCTTTTCCATTTAAGGTACTTATTAATAGGAATGTAGTTGTTACCATTCTTTATTCCTGTCTTTGATACATGTTTTTTCTTCTTAAGGAAGTCCCTCCAACATTTCCTGTAATACTGGCTTGGTGGTGATAAATTCTTTTAGTTTACTTTTGTCTGGGAAGCTCTTTATCTGTCCTTCAATTCTAAATGTTAGCTTTGCTAAATTATTCTTGGTTGTAGATCCTGGGTCTTCACCCTGTCAAATATTTTTTGCCAAGCCCTTTTGTCCTGCATAGTTTCTTTTGAGAAATCAATTGCCAGTCTTATAGATTTTCCCTTATATGTAATTATTTGTTTTTCTCTTGCTGCTTTTAATATTCTTTCTTTGTATTTAACCTTTGGCATTCTAATTATGATGTGTCTTGGTGTGGTTTTCTTTGGATCCCTGATTTTTGGAAATCTCTAAACTTCCTGGGTTTTATGTCCATTTCCTTCACCTCTAGATAGGGCATTTGATCCTCCTCTTTATTCACTTTGTTTATTCCATTTAATATACTTCTCATCTCAGATAAAGTGTTCTTCATTTCAGACTCGTTCCCTTTTATAATCTCCATTTTCATTTTTATGTTTTTTATCTCTTTGTTGAAGTTCTCACTGAATTTATCTACACTTCCCAAAAGTTCATTGAGCATCTTTATAACCAGTGTTTTGAACTCTGCATCTGTTAAATTACTCAACTCCATTATATATATATTTTGGATCTCTGTTCTGTTCTCTCATATCGTTTCTGCTTTTTTGTCTTCCCATTTTGGCTGCCTTTCTGTGTCTGTTTCTATATACTAAGCAAAGCTCCTAAGTCTCCTGGTCTTATTAGTGTGGATTTGTGAAGTAGATGTCCAATGGCACAGTCCTGAGAGGGGTTCAGCTGCAGGCCAAACTTAGCCCAAGCCTCTGCCCCTCTAGGGCCACCTGTTAAGGTTCAGCAAGCAATCCACAGATATTGTGCTTATAGTTGCCTCAAACAGCCACACCAGAAACCGAGGCCAGCTGCCTCCTCCATTGTGAGCCTCAGTGAGGAACACCTGACTTGCTGAGGATACACCTGGATGTGGCTTGGGTAGGGCCATGAGTTGGGGAAGGCGGGGTTTCAGGGAATCCTCTGGGCAGAGCGACCTCTGTTATCCAGTTTGATGATGTCATGGCTGTGTCTTGTGCACTGGTAGTGGGAGGGCTCAACAGGGAACACTAGGATACCACTAGCACTCCTGTACTGAGTAAGTCTCACCTCGGCACTCATTTTGATGATGTCTCCCCATAAGTCCCTGGTGCCTCTGCACGCAGCCAAATCGGCACTGGTGCTCAGAGAGAGCAGATCCGTCACCAGAAAAATCCACTCATGGGTGCGGCCCCTTTAAGAGATTTCTGCCATTGCGACTTCCACAGCCTCCAACTCAGCCGCTTGGGACCAGGCAGCCCCATGTCCTCACCACGTCCTGCCTTTTGCCATTGCAGGGTGTTTTCTTGAACTTCTCCCTAGTTGTATGGCTTGTTCATCAAGATCCCTGGTGATTTTTCCTTGCTGCTGCTCCTTGTTTCTGTCACAATTTTGATTTGGTCGCCAGAGGGATAAACAAAGCCTCTATCATCTATGTCATTTTTTTTCTCCTTCCAGTTAACAGTTTTATCACCTCACATAGTAATATTGTGTGTGTGTGTGTGTGTGTGTGTGAGAGAGAGTGTGTGTGATGAAAAGTTTTAAGATCTCTCAGCAATTTTCAAGTATACAAATATAATGTAGTTAACTATACCACCATGTTGTACATTCGATACCCAGAACTTATTCATTTTATAACTGGAAGTTTGTACCTGTACCACTGTCACCCCTCTCTGCCCACTAGCCCCCTGCCTCTGACTAATGTCACTTAGCATAACGCCCACAAATGGCAGAATTTCCTTCTTTTTATGGATGAATAATATTCCATTGTGTGTGTGTGTTCATTCTTCTGTCAGTGGACACTTAGGTTGATTCTATGTCTTGGTAATTGTGAATAATTCTACAGTGAATGTGGGGGTACAGATATCTCTTGAATATAAGGACTGCATTTTCTTCAGATATATATAACTAGAGCTATAATTGCTGGATTTTATGATAGTTCTATTTTTAATTATTTGAGGAAACTCCATACTGTTTTCTGTAGTGGCTGTACTAGTTTATATCTCCACTAATAGTGAACAAGTGATCCCTTTTCTCCACATCCTCACCAACACTTGCTGTTTGATAAGACTAAGTTCTAGCCAGTGGGATATGGGCATAAATGACAGGAGTCACTTTCAGCCTGACCCATAAAAACGTCCCATGTAAGGTTTTCAATCTGCTATTTGACTGGAAAGGTCTTGGAGGACCTAAAATAGGGCAGAGTCTAGGTTCCTGAAAAAAATATTTAGAAGGCCTCCCACCAAGGCCATCTATATGAGACTGTAGAAAGAGTCGGAAATAAACTCAATATGTTAACCCACTAAAATTTAGCATTGATCTACTAGAGGAGCTAGCATTACAACTTAATACAAAGAATCACAGTTTTCACAACAACAACAACAAAAAGATTAATATCTCTTCTATGCCACTTAAAACTATAGAATTCTGGAGTTAATAATGAAGTAAAAAATGTTCTAGTCCAACCTCTATTCTGCATTTATCGAATCCCAAATTTGTTAGTAATTCTTCATGAACTCATTTCTAAGTAGGATTATAAACTTGCTTCATTTCTCACATCCTTCCTCCATGCCTTGCCTGGGTTTGGTATACATTCCCTAAGTATAATATTTTAACTGCTTAAGAATGATCCTTCTTTTTTGGTTACTCCCAAGAGGCAATGGAAACTCATACGCAAATTAGATTATATAAAAAAACAAATGTTCAAGGTGCTAATATTGTTCTGGACAAAGTTATGCTCCAAACATTTGTGTAAGCATAAAAAATAGGGTTTAATACTCTCCTTCTGCATGAGCAATATCTAGGAATTTACTATTTCTAAAATGTGTTTCTATTCAATAGTTTTTGTGATGTTCCATGCACTTACCTTAGGAGCTTTTTTCTTTCTTTCTTTCTTCTGAATGCATCTTCCCATTATGATTCCTCTGTTACTTCAAAACAAACTCCTATGTATCTGTTACCGACGAAAACTCTAGAATCAGTTTTGATCTTTGGCAAGCTATGATTCTTCCAGAAGAATGTTTTTTCAATACTGGCTTTTTATATATCCATGATTATAAATATATAATTTATTTTTTATATCACAAACACTCTTTATTGTGGAATCTTAGTTAATTAACATTAGCAGCATCAATATGTGACCTAATTAATTAAATATTATTTTGGGATAAATCTTCTCAGACCACTTTGGCATTCTGCTAAAATGTTCTATTCTTTTTATTTTTTTTCCCCAAGCAGTTCATATTTAACATTAAAGGACTCACTAGTTCACTTCTATTGTGTAAAGTCCTTATATCTTATATTATATTGCTATAGTAAGAGCTTATATTACAGCAGTTAATAAGTAACAAAGCATATCTTAAGCAAATTGCACATTAGATATTGTATTCATATGTCAAAGTAAAACTCTGTCATTTAAACAGCTTATAACAGTAGCACCAAATTTCAAATTGTGTGTAATTTCAAGGTTTATGTCACACTACAGAGTGAGTAATCTATTGAAAAGCCATGGAACATAAAAATGGTTCTATAATCATTGAAAAATTTATAGCCCTTATGCTTTGTACAAACAATTGAAATTTAAGGTTTTCCAGAAAAATCTTATTTTTTTCTTCCAAGAGAGAGCTCCTTATTCTGACAAAACAGTGACAGAGTCTCATCATCTTTTAAAAAATATCAGGTAGAGCTTAGCTCGAAGGAACTGCAGAGCTAGAAGATTAGATTTTGAGTAGTGATCACACAATGATATACATTGATATATATATATATATATCAATGTAACAAAATAGCCTACAGTATCTCAATGTAATAAAATATCCCAGAAATATATATATCCATCTGTAATAAAGTAACCCAGAAATAAAGCCACACCTGTATGGTCCATCAATCTGACAAAGGAGATAAGAATATACAATGTACACTGTAATATTGTAAAGAGATGGTACATAGATATGTCGACGTATTAAAAGAGCCCAAATAGCCCAGAATATCTCAATGTAATAAAAGAGCCCAGAAATAAACCCACACCTATATGGTCCATCAATCTGACAAAAGAGACAAGGGTATACAATGTATATTGAAAAGAGACGGTAAAACAGCCTCTTCGATAAGAGATGCTGGGAAGACAGGACAGACACATGCACCAAAAAAAAAAAAAAAAAAAATTAAACCAACTTCTTACAGTATACACAAAAATAAATTCCAAGTGGATTAAAGACTTAAGTGTAAGACCTGAAACCACAAAACTCCTAGAATAAAACACAGGCCGTAAATGCTTTAGCATTAGTCTTAGCAACATCCTTCTGGATATGTCTCTATGGGCAAAGGCAACCAAAGACACAAAAGAAACAGGCTGAATGCTGAAGCAGATATCAAAATCTAGCTTTCTTCTATTAAGCTAGACATTCAAGAGATTTGCAGAAATATAAAAGTATGTCATTCTTCTTACTTTGTCATTGGTATTACTATGTGATGGGCATTGTTATAATTTTTGAATTTATAAATGGAATCGTAATTTTAAAAAGTTTAATAGATATAACCCATATTAACAAAAGCCGTTTGGAGTCCTCAATAATATTGAATGTTAAAGGGGACTTGATTCCAAAAAGTTAAGAACTGCTACCCTAGTACATTATTCTGGGAATTGTATATGTGAATATCAAGCAAGTTAATGAATTCAGCAATAGATTAGGATGACCTTCAGATTTTAATATGACATTGGATGTATGACCAATAACAGTCAAAAAAAGAATTAAGAGATGATAAAAAGAAAAAACTTTAAAAACCCTCTTTAATACTTTGTTCTTGTGCAGCGAAGACTGCTGTGCTGGGTTACTGACGTGTGAGAGTGAACGCAGGGCTTGGTCTCCTAGGGAAGCTGTTTGCTTTGCCATGTCACACGCATACTCTTTGGATCTCAGATACCAGTGATTAACACATCTGACTTATGACATTGCCCTTTTATTGTGTTATTTCATCAGGGTACTTTGAAATCAGTATGAGGAAGAATCAGGAAACTAAATTTGGTTTTATGTGTCTTTCCTTATCAAAATACAAAGAATTATATGGTATTTTTAGGATTCAATGCTTCAACTGATGACATATAATGTAAAGTTGAATAAAACTATATAGCCTGACATAGTTAAGTCTATTATTACTTGATATAAAACATAAAAACAAAAGAGGGGGAAAAGGTGGACAAAATTTTTATTGAGAACTAAGCAGCTGGATGAAAATAGCCAGAGAAAGAAAAAAAAAGTTACTTCCTATTGATTTTCTGATATCAATATTTTCCTTTCTGAGTTCTGAATATTTCCTCATTTCCCCTCTTTTTGGGACTCTGGATTCTTAGCTGGAGTTTGATATAACTTTATTCTCACCCATTTTATAGATGAAGAAACAGACTTAGAAACAAACAATAATTCATCCAATGTCATCCAGGTAGCAAGTCACAGAATCAGAACTGAAACCACCTTAGCTTGACTCAGTTTAAAGTCAGTGCTTATGCTGCTTCTCTAGGAAGGAAATGCTCATACTTGCTATACATGCTGCTTGAGAAGTGTGAATTTGGCTGCTCAATTTCTAATTTCAAAAGCATATCATTGCCCTTCAGATAAGCCAAATGCTCAACAAAACATTTGCCAGGTCTATAGAATTTTCACCTTCTTCTACAACACACTGTTCTAATCTTTGAGGATATAACATAAGAGATGTTAGTGGAACTTACATTTCATCCAGGGAAGCAGACACTAAATGATTAATTATATATATAATTGCCCTGGTGATGAATGCTGTATGGAGCACATGTCAGGGTTCTGACTTAATCTAGCACAGTGGTCAAAAAGGCTTCCCTCAGGAAAGGATTTTAAAATTGAGCTCTGAAAGGTGAGTAGAAAAGAAAATAACTAGAAAAGTGGTGGAAGAGAATTTCTTTCAGAATACTGTGTTTCCAAGATTAACGTAGGGCATTGCAGTACAAGAAGAAAGGCCAGCGTGCTACACTCATTTCCCCTCTTTTTGGGACTCTGGATTGAGCACAGCAGTAAGAGGACATAAAGCCGTAGAGACAGGTCAGGGCAAGCTTTTTCAGGGCTTCCAAAACAGATTAAGAATTTTGGTCTTACCCTAAGTATAGTGGGTTTTAAGGAAGAGAGTGGTGTGATAAGATACACAATTTAGAAACATCGCAGTAAGAAAGGAGGCCTATGAGAACTCTGTCAAAAGAAGATGGTAGTGTGGACTGGGATAGTGGCATTGGAGATGGAGACAAGTGGGTAGATTTGAAGGACAGAGTTTATAACCTGGGGACTTATATCAGAGAAATGAACAGGAGGCAGATCCATGTTTTATGGGACCTGAAGTATATAAGATTGAGAAGCGCTTCTAAAAATGTCTGGCAAAGTCCCAGACATTGTATACAAACACAATGAAGTCTGGTTGAAGAAGAGGAGATTTCTTCTCTACATCTCTTTTTATAAAGGGACAATCCTTTTCCCAGAATCTTTCTCAGCATTCCTCTACAGTGTAGGAGCTTGGGTAGAAAAACAGATAACCCCTTCCAATTCTGGGACTCTCTGATTGTGTTGGGAAGAATATAATTTAAGCAAATCCATTGTTATCTGCAAGCCAAGAAAGCAATTCATACCTGTGTTCTAGTAACAGGATATAAGTATTGTCCAACAAGGTACTTTCAAAGTAATAATTTATGATCAGACAAAAGAGTTAAACTGAGCTGCACCAAACAAATTGAAAGAATAGCCTCTCTATTTATATGGACATGAGTGACTGGGTGGGTTTCCTCTTTCCCCCCCACATCTCAGCTGTCTTCCCTCTTGAAGATGAGTTCCAGCTCTACCTCTGTATCACTGGTGGGCTCTCACGATCTCCTCTTTGATAACATTTGGTACCTGCTTTCTGTCAGCTGTGTGGTGTTGTAGCATTTTATACTGAGGCAAGGAGAAAGCATGAGCTGTAAATTTTCAGAATTAATCAGGCACGTGGTGATTGTAAGCCTTACTTCTAATAGAATGCAGATCAAGCAGGGAAATTATTAACTAGAGATAGCTGCCTGGAAGAAAATGTCTTCTCAAGTGGGCTGAGAGAATACTGATTCTGGGAGATGGCCCAGGAAAAAGATATTCTATCTGAAAATGATATTCTATTCTATTCATCTTAAACAGTCACAGTGCACACTAGTATATTAAAGAGACTTGAAAGAACTACAATGAAAAAATATGAAAAACTCAGTTTTTCATTCAGTCTTTCACAAATGTACCTGACCAGGGAAGCCTTTTTTTTGATACACATACCACTGATCAATATACTAAAGAACACACTTTGAGAAATTAAAAAAAAAGAAAGAAAGAAAAAGAAAAAGACACATTAGCTTCAGGTAGGAAGGCCCAAGAATGGAGAGAGAAATAAAATAGACCAGCATAGTAGAAAACTCTCAGAGTCAGTGCTCAGACTGCAACGTCCTCATTCTCAATATGTTTTTGGCAGCCCTAGGTCTGCACTACATGTAAATTCATATGTGGTTGATTCTTAATCCAAAGGATGCCTGAGCTATCGGGTTGGCCTGTTGCTCCCCTAAGAAAAGAGTTTGGTTCATTTCAAGGTAAGTCAAGGAATAGTGACTGTTGAGGACAACTGTCTCTCTCACTTTTGAATTTATTGGGCTTTCCAAAAGTTGAAGTAAAGAAGCAGTATAAAATCTACCTTCTTGTTCCAGGAAGCATGAGATTGCCTATTAAGGCATTGGTTTGAAAAATTTTGAAGTAGTTCTAAAAAGTGAAACAGAGTAGCATAGTGAAAAGATGTGGTCACATAGACCAATTTTAAAATCCTAACTTAGCTGTGTGACCTTGAGCAACTGACGTAACCTCTCTGAGTGTCAGTTTCCATAACTGTAAAAACACTTCACTTGCAGAATAATGTAAATGTTAGACATAATATACCTTATTCTCATGAATTATTATCTCATCATTGTGAAAATATAGAATATATATGCTAACATGTAGTAAATATTCAACTAATAAAAGCTATTTCTATTATTTCAATTAGCAGGAAAAAAGTTGACAGTGTAAGACACACAATACTCATTCAATTTCTGTAGTACAAATATCTTCTAACATGTCACCTTTTTGTCTTGTTTATGTAAGGGATAGCCTGGGTTCTGGAATAACTGGCAGGTTAAAATCTCAACGCTGCTACTCACTTTGTGTGACCTTGCACAAACTACATTATCTTTCACTGCCTCAACTTTCTAATCTACAAATTGGGAAAATAATATTTTTTATCTCTCATTTGTTTTAAAATTCTTGTGAGAATTCAGATAAACCGTGCACTCTGCTGTGGATATATTTAAGAACTCATTGTTTTCATTGTTGTTAATATCAACACTTCTCAATGTTGTATAAAATGTTTGTATTAGAAAACCGGTACTCATTATACAAAACATGATTGGACATAAGACAAAATTAAACAAGCAATTTACTTTTTCATCATCTGTCTCTTCATTCTGGTTCTGATGAGAACTTAAAACAACTCATACATTCCTCTTTCATTACAAGTCCCTCTTATTTTAAAATTTTTGATTCAAAAATTATACTATCCAGGAAGCATTTTGTAATGACTGTTGTCACCTCCTTGTCCATACACTGATGATTGAACCACACTTACATAATATACGTATGTACAGGCAATATGAATTTTACAAATGGACAAATTTCAAGCCAAAACCCAGGGGAGCAAAAATACTTCATTTTTTTATAACACAATTTTGTTTCTTTTAACAGCTGCCTTTCTAATAAGTGAAGTGAACTTAATCTCAGCCAATTAAGTTTTTTTCTCTTGCATCTAAGTTCTGAGAGAGGCTAATAATAGAGGTATCAGGGCATTGGATGGGGTGGAGATGGGCTAGTGAGGAAAGCATAGGTGTCTATTTCAAGCTATCGTGTACCAATGCCATTATCTGCTGAAATAGTCATTCTAGTCTTTTGGAAGTCCTATGCTGATCAGTGTTACTCCATGCTACTCGTGAGTATGTGTGAATCACTTCTCTCTGTTATTACCTCCTAAATAAAGTATCTGTATACAAGTTATTTATTATCTGAGGCTCTCCTTTCAGAAGAAGCTAAGACAGAACATTAAAAGTGAAAATTTCAAAATTTGGCTAGAGTCTTTGTTTAGCTATGGGATAGGAATTAAGAGGTGTATGTTTTAATACTGGCTCTTTTCTGTATTTTAGATTTCACAAGGCACAGTTTGAAGGGAGTGGTGTTGATAGTGGCATAAACAATTGGAATTTCTATTTTATTAGTGAATTTTGTTGACACAGGAAGGCTATGTAACAAACTACCCCAAAACTCAGTTGCTTACAATGAACATTTATTCACATACTTACAAGTTGCCAAGATAACAAGTTCAGCTTATTCAAGCTGTGCTTATCTGGACAGCTCTGTTTCATGCTGTGAGCTGGCTGGATTTGGTTCCAGAATGTGGATCTGCTACATACACATTTGTTCTAGAAATAGGCAGAAGGGGCAGTGTTTCCCTGGGGCATACTTTTCTCGTAGCTCTGGACCACTGAAAATTACGCAAGCCCATTAAGGCCCTTGATTGCATCATCTCCATTAATATTCCACGACCAAAGCAAATCGCATTATCTTTCTCAACATCAATGGGCCAGGAAAATACACTCTATCCACAGGGACAAAGGGAGTGGCATGAGTAATAATCATCAGGTGTATTAGTGATACAGCCTTACAAAATTCTGAGGCAGTTAGGAGAACATGACTCTTTTCTTTATGGGTTTAAATTTGTGCATAAGAATTAATATTTATCCTTGGTGTGTGTGTGCGCGCACGTGCATATTTGTACTTGCAGCTTGCACATGGTTAGTCCAATAGTTACCATCTAGGCATTCAAGGGAACCAGAGACCTCACTTCAACGCAGGTTATAACAGTCCTTCTGGAATTCTTGAAAAAATATTTCATTTTGATTGAATAATTATGATTTAGGAGAAAGGAGTGGAGCCGGAAGGAAAACCAGCACCTCTGGGTAGGAAGGTCAGGTTCTGAAATGGTGGGTGGAAATTTTACGGTTAGAGATTTGAAGCGGAGAGAAAAGTGGGCCTGTGGGCAGGATATCAAAGTTGGGAATTGGGGACTTCTGACTAGGGGACTTCTGGGAAGGGTTTAATGCTTAGCTCCTATAATCTGGCCTATAAACAAAGGCATGTTTAATGAACTGTTGTAAATCATTTCTCTGACATGTAGTAAGTCTCTTTAGTTTTTTTTCTCAACTCTTCTGTTGAGAAAAAGGCTCAGTCATACAATTTTTTATGTTGTCAAAAAGTGAAAGACTGAGTTATAAAAAAATGAAATATACCTATTCGAGTAGATTCTTAAATTATCTTTGAGACAGCCCATTTTTCTATAAAAGGATTAACTTCTTAATGTAAAGCGTCAACTTTTTTTTACATTATTTGGGAAACGTAATAAATAAGAGATCCTATTTTTGTTGGAAACATGAGCTTTTTTTTCTTTTTGACTTAGTGAGAAATCATTTATTCTTCTGATTTATAAGCATATTTTACATATTCTGATTAATACAGCAGGCGCATAATGTGGGCATCCCCGTAAGAATGCTAGGGCCACGAACGTTAAACTCAGCTACACATTCTGTCAGACTATTAGACAAATGTAACTTTTAACATCACAACACATACACATTATACTTTTTTTTTTTAACTGACAGAGGAACATGCCTTTCAAAAAAATATTTTATTGGATGAAACTTTCTTATTCTCAGGAAAATTTTGATTCTTTAATATAATTTATGCCTTTTAAAATTCTGTTTGATAAAAGCATTGGTACATTATAAATACTTGTAAAGAAAATATAGTTTAAAATTTCAAGGGAAATATTATATAAGTTTCCTCTTTTACATTTTCACAAAAATTCACAGGCACTAAGAAAGACTGATAAAAATATTTTATGCCTGAACAATATATTCCAGGTTGGAAACATTCAAACATGACTTTATTTAAATATTAAAGCTTCTCTAGAGTGAACCTTTGGCTACAACCAATGAGTTGGTTGGGGTTTTAACCAGGAAAGGATACTGCTAGAAGTGTGAAAAAGAAAGCTTCATACAATTAGCCCTAGGCTAAGAATGGGGAAAGGATGGGTTTTCATTTATTACTGTTCATTGGCCTCTCTGGGCCTTAGCTTTGTTTTCTAGTTGAAAATTTATCTAATAATTCTCTGGTCCTTTCATCTTTAATACCTGTCAACATGCTGAAATTTTCAAAATTCTATTTAACGCCTGATATTAAACATGTGAAACTTCCAAGAATAGAGTGATATTAGTGGTGTTCTTTTAGGAGAACATCCTCAAAGCATTATGGATATTATCTAGAAATACTTTTATCTGCACAAATTTGTATGATAGAAGAGGGAATGAAATTTTGTCTTAATAATAATAACTACTTCAAACCAAAACAAGTGACAGACTCTAGTGTTCTTGATCTTGTTCAATGTAGTTTTCTTCCTGGTCTAGTTCACGTGTAGCCTGATGAAGTTCAAACTTCATGGAAGAATTATGAATAGCAACCCAATGGGAGACTGCCAACATATTGTGGGTAACTAGAGCCTTTGTGAATATATTGAGAATGGAAGCTAGGTGGTTGGCAGTTAATTAATTAGTGTAAATGAGCATCCAGGTGAGGTGAGATTAAATGAATACATCAAACTAGATATCACAAGTACTCTCAGAAGTCTAGGATACCATTTTGGGGGCCAATGATTTAATTAAATCATGGCAAATTCTCATAATTATTGATTATTACACAGATCCTGCCTGAGAGAAGTTGAGGATCTTTTTTTCCTAATGCATTTACACTTTGTACATGTCCATTTAGTGCAAGTGTATGCCAGATAAAATGCCTGTTGAGTGCTGACCAATAACGTGTCCACTGTAAACTGCAAGTCTAGCTGGGCAGCTGCTACTCAGCTCCAGACAATTGTTGCCATAAAGGAACCTAGGCCTGATAATCAGGTTTTATGTGAAATCTCTTACTTTCAATAATAACTCACACTTTAAAAACATTTTGCATGCCTAATATAATCTACCTGAGGGACAAGTGTGGCCTGTGGGCTGCCAGCTTGTGTCTTCTGAGCTGAAGCTTGGAAGCAGTTTGGTGAGAATTTGGATACTATCAGCTCTAAGATTGGAGAAGAGCCTTTAGTGTTCAAGGAATGAACATTCAGTTTCAAAGATCCAGAAAAACTTGTTCCACGGAGTACAATTTTAAAAACAAACAAAACAAAAGGAATACAATTTTAAAAACAAAACCTCCCATTGGCTCTCCCATGATGAATATTTTCCTTTTCTTATATTGATTCTCTGTGTTTTGAGTGGCTTTCTGTTATTATTGCTAAAAAAAAAAATATGACTAGGAACTTGACAAATTCCAAGTATAAGTTTGTTCTAAGAAGTATAAATTAGTTCTCTTCATATCTAGTTTATGGCTGAGAAAGGAGGCAGGTGAGGAAAACCCTCAACAGAAAAAAAACAGAGGAAGACCAGAGCACACAACATGAGTCTCCGTCACCTTTAGATGCATAGAGGCCTCTACGTGGCACACTAAGCAAAGAAAAATCTGAAACTGCTTGAACCAGGTAATGCAGATTTTGAGGTCTGTTTCTTGACCTAAATTACCCAGCTTTCCCCCCAAATGACCAGACGGTCACTCCCTGAATAAGTATTATTTACTTAGCAATAGAAAAGATGGGGTATGTGTCTAATTGTGAACTTTCACCAGAGACTTTCCAAAGCCTTCTCTGGCATCAAAATTCAAAGAACCACAGGGCAAAGACAGGGGACAAGCTATCAGAAGAGTTTTCCTTCCTCTCATCCTTGGCAGATTACTTTTTCAAATGAATCTATTGTCTTTTCTTTTGAGAAATGAAGTGAGAAGGCCCAAGGAGGCATTTTAATGTGGTGCGAGGACCACGTGTGAACTGTGGCTCCGGAAAGAACAAACATTTTACTCGCGTAGGCAGGGAAGACGTGCTTTGAAAGATCTATGACACATTCCAGAAGCTGGATTTACTGTTTAAGCTCATCCCTTTCAAATGTCCAGTTTGGTGAGAAAAATAAAAAGTATCAGGATATTACAATAAGCCTAAGGATCAATGACAAAAGCAACCACTTTAGATACAGGCAGAATCTAAGGGGAAGGAAAAAGCATGAATATTTCCAACTCAGGACCACGGAATTACTTTAATTTTCCTCCCTCAGAATGTCCACCAGAGCTTGCAGCAGCCGGTCGTCTCTGTGCTTATAAGGTTTTGTGTTATAGAAACCGTCGACATAGTCGCTATACAGACTGTCCTCAGCCTCCTTGAGCCGGGAAGGTTTGTTCAGCCTTTCCAGGGCTTCGTAGAAATAAGGGATGTTGAGCTTTGTACGTGGCGTCTTCTTTGGTGATTGCTTTGGGGGTGCGTTTTTGCTGAAAGCACTTTGTAGGAGTCGCAGCATGGCCTCAGACGAAGCTCCCTGCACCGGCTCATCCCTTTCGTTTTCCACACTGCTGCTACTGCGGTTTTCTGTAGTCAGGGTATTCTCATTCAGTTTCTCTTCTGCGGGCTGATCCTAAAACACAGAATGCCACCACAAAGGGAGGAAGACTCATTATTCAGCTCCAGGCAGGCCAGCAGCAGCACATGCCTCCCGCCTGCCTCTGGAGAAGCAATTTGGGGAGCAGAGGGAGCGTGAGGTTTAGTGTCACACTAACTGAGGCTTTGGTCCCCAGTTTTCTACTTACTGATGTACCCTTGGCACCTTTTGGATCTCCCTAACTTCATCTGTAATAACGGGGTAAGAAGTACCTCTGTTTTGGGTGGTTTTGAAGACTGAATGAGATGATGTATATGCTTATGCCTATTGATCTCCTTCACTTTGATAAGTAAAGCAGAATCCATGACAGGGAATTTAATAATTTTGAATTCATTATTTTCAGTTTCTAGATTCTGGATGCAAGAATAAATGAATAAAACAATAGAGTTTTATCCTATGGAAAATAAACAATTTACTATTCCCATTCCCTTTCTTCCCCACCCATGTCTGACTCACTCCCAGACTAGCAGTTAGGGGCAGCTTCACTCACCACACTGTTTACTACCATTCAAAAAGAACATGCCAAGAAGAACATAGCCACACAGACCACCGCCAAACCCACCATCTTCTCCACCCCTCTTCTGTCATTCTGCACAGTGTTGTAAGACGTGTACACACGTGGCTGTTTCATGTGCTCTGGCTGAGAAGAGGTCCCATGCAAAATCAGTTTCCAGTTCACAATTCTTCCTTCATTTTGCATTCTTCCAGACTGATGAATGAGCATATATAATTTTAGCATGTGTTCTGAGTAACAAAATACTTCTTCAAAATATCTAAAAAATTTCACAATTATATTTTATGACTATGCCACCCTGAATGTGCCCGATCTTGTCTAATTTTGGAAGCTAAGCAGGGTTGGGCCTGGTTAGTACTTGGATGGGAGACCACTTAGGAATACTAGGTGCTGTAGGCATAAAAATAAAAATAAAAATAATGAAATTTAAAAATTCTGTGCATTCCATGTGTAGAGCTTTGTATATGAAGAACTGAATCAGTGCGTTCACTCTTTTTATGAAAATTGAGTTTATAGGCTCAAGGATTTAAAAACTGATTAATTGCTTCATTTAATTAAAAAAAGCAGAACTCTCTACACAAACCTCTTTTTCTCTATCGAGTGTGTTCTTGAAAAGTTGACTGTACCTTCTAGAAATAGAATTATATTTACCAATTATTAACTTGTAGAAATAGTCCATTGGGGGAAAAGCCAGCTCTATGGAGCATTATAAACAGCTTTCAGCATTAATCAGCCCTTAAAAACTGTATATTTATGAGAAGAGGCTTAACAACTATGATGTGCTGAAATCTAAAATATCTTAAAAGAATCTAAAAGTGTAGAGTCAGATTTGCAGTTATATCTTGGTAAGTAGTTTCCTGGTGCCAACAAGAGTAGACGCCATGTTCAAGAACAGAACTACCTACTAAGAACATTTGATTGTTCTCCTTATGAGAGCAGGAATTTTTATAGCTTACATATCTAAATTACAATTTTAGCTGTCTTTAGAAGAAAGGTATTCTCAGGAAAAAAAGTAATAAATATAGAATTTCTATTAGTTTACTTGACATCTTGAAGAATTTAAAATCATCTTTTAAAAAAGTTATTTAGACATCGTAATCTGGTGCTGTTGATATTTATAACATGTCCAACTCAGGAGAACTCCATCTCTGAGTTCTCCTAAGATGGACATGTTATAAAACACCATGTATTTATATGCTTACCTACAGAAATGCTAGAGAAATGATGCAAAGATTAATAATTCAGCTGTATTTGGCTTTTTGCTCAGACACTTGTTGCTTTATTTTTGTGACTGTATGTTACAATTATAGAAAAAGATCAGAGTGTTAGTAAATAGAGTGAAAGAAAAATGAAAAATGCTTTTCAGTTTGTTTCATAACTGAAACAAAACAAGACAAAGTCATATTAAATAAGAAATCTTGTCTAACAAGTAAGCTGCTTCTAAATTGCAATAAATATGTAAGAGTTTCTTTCATGTGGCCCTGGCATTGTCATAGCAAAGCTGGTTTTAGCATTTAACTGTTTGTGAATACAGTTCATTCTGGTGGCTGAGTATGTCATGTGGCTGGGTACATTCTCATATGAGAGCACTGGATCTGTCCCACAGTCTGTCACACTGTGTTTCAGAATATCTTCTCCTCCCCTTCTATGGCCAATCAGTGCCTAACTATTTTTTTTTTTTTTAACTACATAGTAAAGTAGGCAGGACTTGAAACATTTCACCTTTTCCTTACTTCAACTATAGAATATAGTTTCTTAGGGCCCCAATTAATGATGACACCAACCTTAAAATTCCTTCAAAGTATTTAAGAGTGAGCTTATGTTTCTGTAGCCTTTTATTCATACTTACCATGTCTGTAATTTGCAAAGTCCAGGTACCTACTGGATTTTCTCCCCACGTGTGAACAGACATGAAGTCCCAATTTTTAAAGCCATTAGGAGATGTATCCCTCTCTCTTTCAGCCAACAGAATGGTGTTGGTTCCTGTTTTCAAGCAACAAACACAAGTCAATGAATGTCCTACCAGTGATGGTAATAGGATGCACTCTAGCATCTGATAACTAAAAATGAAAGCCAGGAGAGATTAGCCCTCCAAATTTCCCCTTTGAGTATGAAGATAGAGATATTTGCAAGAAAAAAAATATTTTTATACATAGTACTTTGCATGTTGCTAGGCATATAATATGTTTTTAGTAAATATTGTGGAGAAATAATGAATATATTAAGATTTATTTGAATAAGAACTCAGAAAACTATATTTACAAACTACATTAAAGAGAGACAAGACCTTAAATTCATTTTAATAAAACTCATTTTGAAATTTAAGTAGAAATTTTGACAATTTAATAGGTGCCTGAGTCTATAACCTAGTGTAGACATAAAAAATAATAATAATCTCGTGTTATATAAATCTAGTAGTATGCACAACTCTGAATTTTCAAATCCAAGCTCTCTATGGATCAATAAATATTTCTTTCTAAGTGAAAGAGTCAAATGAACTATAGGGTCATCATTTAAAAAAGCATTCCACCAACATTTCAGGCCAATTCCAAGATATCTAGAAAGCATAACTCTAAAATTAGGAAGCCTACTCCAGACCTCTAAGAAGTTCATAGAAGATTATAGAGCTAGAATATCTTTCCTCATATATCACCTATAGAGATCGAATTTAATCAGAAATTGAATCCTACTAAAACATGAAAGAGTACTGGCATAGCTTCTCCTGGTTGGATCATGGTTTATGTTCACAAATTCATTCCCATCTAAGATTTCATCTGATTTAGTACCTTCTCAGGAAAGAGCATATGGCCCTATTCATATCATTATGGAAAAGTTGTTAAGCCTCTCAACCCTCTTTCATTGTATCAGAATTCTCAATTTTTCAATTTATTCTTTGGATGTCTCTGATTAATCTGTCAGCTTTATTAAATAATTATTAGAATAACTAATGTGTTATCTGAGAGAAAAAGTGATAGAGTGGTGACCTGGGAAAATGACCATGGTTTAAAAATGTGAAACTCCAGAAAGTTTACTTATTGGTATTATTTGAATAAACCTCATTCTCTGCTTATCTAAAGGCCAGTGGGAAAGAGCAGGGCAGAATTCCGATGCAAAAACAACAAAAACAATAACAAAAAACCCAAGAAGAAGAAGCATATTTTCTAAGACCTGAAAATATCTATTGGGAGAGTTAGTTATATAAACAAACAAAAACGTTAATTGATTTGAAATAATTCAATTTACTTAACAATTTAAACAAAGAGTTTAGAAGAAATTTTTGAAGTTAAAAAAAAAAAGAAAATACCAGCAGCAGAAGTGAGAGTGACATGAAGATCTCCTCTTCGGGAATATTCAATTGTTACTTCGAACTGTACGTGTTCCAGGGACACGATAGCATTTTCTTGTCCTTCACAAGCTCTTGTTGGAATTTCAATGATAACTTCTTCATTAGTTCTCAGTGCTCTAAATATATTACAGAATCATCACTGAATAAAGCATAACTCCTTTTTTCTTTCATTTTATGCAAATATGTACACATCAGTTTTGATTATTCAACTAAACTTATTGTCTCTCCCTATTATGAGTAGAACCCAATTCAGGATTAGCTAGAAATGATGTTTAATGTACAGAATATGGTAAGGTTTTTACAGAAATATGAAAAAAAATTTCTACAATTTTTTTGAAACCAGAAAACATCACAAACAACCAAATAAATCCTGAGAAAGAACAAAGCAGGAGGCATTGTACTTCCTTATTTCAAAGTATACTAGAAAGCTACAACAGTCAAAACATTATGATACTTGCATAAAGACAGACATTTGGACCAATGGAACAGAATAGAAAACGCAGTTATGTGTTCTTAACACAATAAAATAAAACAAAATAGTAAAGAATACATACTTGAAAATAATGCTATTTGCTGTGGAATAGAATTCAGACAGGTTTTCCTTGGACCCATCAAAAAGTGATCTCTTACTGCGATAGATTCTCTTAAGAAGGCCTTCTTAAGAAATGATTTTATCTTCCTAATGTATACCCCCTAAGCCTCCTACCTTTGGGTATTTTCTATGAGTGGATCATCAATGTAATAGAATCAACAAAAACAGTTGTACCAGATTCTGTTTCTGTAGCTAGATGTAGTAGGTCAGACATGGTCTATGTAAATGCAATACAATAAAGGATCTTTGATGGAAGAAAAATCATGAATCACACAGTATGGTGGCATGAAATGAGGCTCTTGAGATAATGTTTTGGATAATACTGGGTGGCAAGCACTGTATATCATCAGTTCTAAAACATATATATATTTTTAACATTTTAACATCTTTGAATTTGAGATGATTCTTAAAAGTGATTGGTAATAGTTTAATTAGCAATAATTTTTCTTAGTAGTATATAAAACAATGGTGTACCTTAAACTTAATGCTAGATAGTAGGTAGCCTATAAGAGAAAAATGCAAATATGATAATATTCATAGATCTTTGATCTCTCAGTGATTCACCATGGACACACAGTGAACCCTGGCAAATGCTTCCATCTACTTAAGAAGGGTAGGTGAGAAAAAAATCAAGGAAAGTGACAAATATCATATCAAATTGTGTCATGGGCACACATTTGTTCAAAATTCCTGAGATACTCACCTGGGCTGAAAGTCATTGTCCTTTACAACACACACTTTCTTCTCAGGCACACTTTTCCAGGTTCTAGGATCAGCTAAATCCACTAGAGCTTTGGCATTTAGCAACCCGAATCCAAATCGACTATTTACCATCAAGCCTGCTCCATTCTTTTTCCATCCAGGGTTATTGGCCAGTGGGTCATATTCAGATGTCCATACAACCAAGTGCTGCATATCTCGCCAGGTGAGATTTGGACTGAAGAGAAATTGACCCAAAATATCTTTCAGGGACAAAATGAAGTTTCCTTACAAAAGCAAGTGCTAAAACATGCATTTCCATTCAGAGATTACGATGTACCCTTTGCAGCTGTACTTATGTAATTCTAGTTTGTCTTACTATTGATATGTCTTTTGATTCAGAATTCAAAATACAGTACTGAAAACTTCTCCCCATACTATGTAAGTTAAGCTCTTACTATGAGTAAAACTTTGTCTTCAGGATTGTAGAAATGTAAGACTTGGTCCATGATTTCTAATTACTTAAATTTAACTGGAGCAAAAATAAAAAATGGTAGCACTTCCATTGTATCTTTCAGTCTTCTGTCCATTAACAACTCTGGCACTTTTATCATTATGAAATCACAGATAAGGCCCTGACTTCCTTCTTAAGAACTTAGACTCAGGTTTTAAAGACATGAGTTGGCTACCTACTCAAATACTTTTGTCTCTTTTTTTATGTATCAAAAGTATCAAGAAACTCTTAGCTACTTGAGAACTCTTGCAAGACACCATGTTGAATGTTGTGGAAATATTCAAAGAGATTGTTTTTTTTTTAAGAAGCTTACAATCTAGTAAAGGAACAAAGTCTTTTTATAACTATAATATATCTGTTGAATGCTATGTTCATGGCATAATGTATTATAGGAGTTTTGAGGAGAGAGAATTCTTTGGGAATGAGAAGATCTAGGGAGGCTTTGCTGGGAGGAAATATCTGAGCTGGACTTTGAAGAGTGAGTAGAATATCAAGAAGTGAAGTGACAGAAAAGAGGATGAGATAAAAGAGCAAAACCTGAGAGGGCGGAAGTATAGGATGTGACCAAAATACAGTACATAGTTAGGTTTGCTGGAGCAGGGAAGAGGTGATGAGAGCTGAGCCAGATGGTGAGGACCTTGACTGCCATAAAAAGGGGCTAATATTTTATCCTTTTGGCTATGGGCAATCATCAAGGACTTTTGAGCAAGGATATGTTATAATCAGAAGTCTTGATAAAATTAATTTATCAACAACATAAAGATACATCAGAGATGCATGGATCTACTGTAATGCAAATGAAAACTTTCCTGATCACCCTGTTTAAAATTTCATTAATCCCCACATGCTCCTAAGCTCTCTTATTCTGCTATACTTTTTTTCTTTTACGGCACTTATCACCTTCTAACATACTGGGCAACTCATTCGTTTTATGTATTATTAACATCTGTCCCCTCTGCTAGAATTAGCCATGAGAAGGGCTGAGATTTTAATGAATCTTGTTCTCTTGATGTGTACCTGGCATTCAGAAGAATTCCAAGCACAGAGTACATGCTGAGTAAATATTGGTAGGTTGAATGATTGAATGTGCCTAAGTGCTAACTAGCCCCCAGCTCTCAATTTTAAAACTCATTGCTATTAGTTATTAGAGTCTTTCAAAATCTCAAGCTTTTCTTTAGTTTTGAGACCTGTACTGTTTCTGTCAAGCCTATCAAGCATTATTTAATAAATACCCAAGTGTTAGTCCTCAAGGTTTCTATCTTATCAGTAGGTTGTGAAATAACACTCAGTGGAATCTGGCTCAATTTTTAAATTTTTTTCTCCAGAAGCAATAATATACTGGTTAAATTGTCCCCCGATAACAAGAAAGAGGCAATGTACATTCCTAAACATTGAGGACTCTGGATCCTGGTTAGTAACCCAGGCCTCATAGGTATTGCAAAGGCTACCTGGCAGGCCTCACAGGGAAGCTTTCTCCCACACAAAGCCCATGCATCACAGTCTCTCCAGGGAGCTGGAACCAAGGACTCAGGACCCCTTCCTTGTCATATTTACATTCTTAGCCCCCTGTGTTTTCATGTTTTATGTGTCCTCATCTGAGGCCTTGGTCAGAGGTCTTCTTCAGCTGCCTCTTCCAAGGTCTCTTTATGCGGGGAGTGGGGTAAACCTTGAAGACATTGTCCCCCATTCTGACTCAGTACCCAGTATTTTTCCACTCCTAGAGTTTCCTCAAGCCCTACCCTTACCCCAGAGTATGTAAAACTACCAGAGCCTTTTGTCGAGGCTTCCTCAACAGTGAGATGACCCCCATGAATGTGCTGCTCTGCCTGACCCTTGACTGGTGCACCGTTCCTTAGAAAATGAACCAGTGCTCTTTCTAGTTTAGACTCTGGCTTATACCATTATGGTAAGCAATGAAGGGCTTAACTCTTTCTTTTTGGTTTGTTGCTTTAATTGGCCACTCAGACACCTAGCAGCTCAGTAGGCTCTCTCTCAGCTCATCTGAGCTCCTGACAAACATACCATTTAATCCCAGAGAGTGACTGATGGATGTTTTAGAAAGACTCCAGGTCAGTGATTTTCATGGCTTCCAGACTGCTTGCACCATAACCACCTGGTACACTTAAACATTGAAAATTCCTGAGTCCCATCCTAAACCTACTGAATCAAAATATCTGAGGGTGGGGAGTGATTATATTTATGTTTGAATAAAACTATCTAGCCATTTCTATGTTATAGCTAAAATAACTAGTTGGAAGAAATAATACAAGCATATAACTAAATTAATTATGTCATTTCAAATCTTGGGGGTCAGAATAGGGAGTTATAGAAGGCATATTCTACTACCAAAGACCTGTGTGACCTTAAGCAAGTCACTTCATCACCCCAGGCCTGATTTGACTCATTTATAAGAATAGAAGGTTGAGTAAAATAATTTCCAGAATTCCTTAGTACTCAGACCTCCTATCTACCCAATATCATTGATATCTCACTGTAGCTCTTGTTTCCAAGTTGGCCACCCCACATTCAGGGTGAGCAGAAATGACTGTTTTCTTAATGTAGAAGTTAATTCTTTTCTATAAAGCATTTTATTGAAATTTTTGCCTTCTTCTAGTCTTTTAAAGGAAGTTTTAGGTAAGTCTCTTAATCAAGGTAGTCAATAGGCAACACACCCCTTTCCTATTTGGACAATTAGTGTGAGCAGGTGTGGAGGTTGGGAGGCGGAATCATGATAATCATGATAATCAAAGCATAGACTTCCTATTTTTCTATAGAATAGCATTTATTTTAGATTTAGCTGCAGATTTTTACAATTTTTATTTTACCTATCCTTTGCAAAATATTCAAGGGGGCTTCGCTATCATGCAATTTAGAAAATTAAGCCTATTTTCCTAACAGACATTCATTTGTGCGATTGCATTTCATAAATGAAAAGGGACTGCTAATAATAGTGCATCTTGTTTCTGACAGCCTTCCTTTGTTAATTAGTGCTCAACAGGATCCACAATAATTAAAAATTTTTAACTGCATTGGCTTGCTAATCAAGTACATGTTTATAGAAAATAAGGGTTGTAGAATTAAATGTTGAAATTAAGCATTACTTCTAATTAGAAGAATGTAACTAAAATAATCTGGAAACAAAATTATAAAGTGAAAACATCTTAGAGGCTACCTGGTTCTGTCTCTAGTGACATCTAGAGCCTCGTATGCCGAAGATTTCCCAACATTTCACAATCCACTGAGCTAAGGATTTCTTTTACATTTATGATTTATCCAAAAGTTTCATGCAGCATTGAAAGTTTATTTCCCTTTCTCTGGGCTTTAATGAAAACAGAAGATTGGTTCATGTTTGTTTAATATCTCCAAAGATGTAAAAGGGTTCAATATTTCAATATAGAATTTTTATTCTCTATTAAAAATTATTCTGGTTCCTTTGCTCTCTCCATAGAAGACAGAATTTATTGTCTGCTACCTTTCTTATTTATACTCACTGCATAATAATAATGGTGTCATAGGCATTTATCCAAGGAATTCCTGTCTTTTTAATGCCTATAAGCACCAAAACTGGCATTTTATAATCACAGCTGGATGAGGTTTCAGGTAAAAACAGTTGTAAAGAAACTCTTTACAGCAGTTATTTCTCAAAATTTAGTTAAGGTAACTACTAACATTAAAACTACCTAGGATACTTATTTAAAAATGGAGATTCCTAGGCCAAAAACTTCTGCATCTAAGTTGCTGGCAATAGCCCTGGGAATCTGCATACTAGGTACACTCCCAAGGTGATTGTTATATATGCTGGTTTCAAGGAACACTCTTCTAGGGAAAGAAATTCCTCTCTATAGACATATCTGAGCCAAAAATCCTTCTTTCTTTTTCCTTCTTCTCTTCCCATTCCCCAGGGCTCCAGCTGCATGTGGCATATTTAATGCAGCATAGTAGGTAGGTAGCTTGTGACAAGGAGCCTTTAATGAGGGACTCATAAATACACAAGAGTTATGATGTTCCTTTCTCAGTCTCAATCTTATTAACGCCCCCCTTATAGGAGATTCAACATTTCCTCTCCTTCATAGAGCCATGAGAGGCAGTGTAGTGCAGTTGCTGATATGATAGCACAGTCTTTGGGGGCAGACAGACCTGAGTTGGCATCTCTTCATGGGATCTGGGTTCTATTTCTCAACCTCTCTAAGCCTCGGTTTTTTCACTTATAAAATGCAACTAATCTCTATGCCACAAGGATGTTGTGAGGACTAGAATCAGTATGGTATGTAAAGAGGTCAGCACAGTGTCTGGCTCATAGCGAGAACCTGATAAATACTGAATGCTATTATTCTCGATAAATTCAGTGTGGAGTTGTTCCTTGAGGACTGGCACATGATTAAATGATTCTGCTAATCTTGATTTTTCTAGGGACACTTCTAGAAATCCTGTCATTTAGATTTTCTGAAATAATCATCTTGGTATAGAAAATTGAATAGAGTTTCGAAAACTGTCCGTTTGAGAAAAGACATCTCAATAATCTTTATGTACTTTGACAAGATGTATATAAATGTTGATAGATTATGTCCATCTTACTGACGATTGAATCAAAATCAAAGGAATTAAATTCTTATATGTGCCAGAGAGGTCATAGACTCCTGATGCCTCTTAAATTATGAACAGTATGGGAATCTGATGGAACCTATAAACCATTCCCCAGAAAAATGCCATATAGAGACTCAGAAACAATTCTGCATTAGTTTCAAAGAAGTACAGGGATTTCTGGAAACCCATTCATGTATTTCATAGCAATCTTTGGGTCCCCTGCTTTAAATAGTCCATTAGAATTTAAAAATTAACTGAGATTAATGAGGCTAGATCATTCTTGGGGCATTTTCACCTATACAAAGAGAGTTTGAAATTTTAGAAATCAGAGATTACAATGATAAAATATCAGTTTTTGTGTAAAATTAACGTATCTGTTCAGTTAGATGGGTGTTTGTGCTGTACTGGTCACTAGACTAGGATGGGCTAGGCCTGGCAAGTTATTTTTACACACATCTGATAGGTGTCGGGTAGAGAAGACTTAATATTTCAAGGATAGTTTTCTTTTCAGCAGCTCCCTAGAGCTATACCCTTAAGCCTGTTTCACCACCTGTGTGTCACTGCTTGCCTTCATGGGGCCTTATTTTCTTTTACTCTGGCCTTCCCACCACAAACCTCAACAATTTAGGTTGAATGATCTATATATGCTGACATCTTCAATTTCAAATTGGAGAGTCTTATAAGACACTAGAGGGAAAAAAAATCATCTAATCTGACACTTCCATTTTATAGATGGTAAATTGAGCCCTCAATTAGGGATTAATTTGCCTAAGGTCACATAGTCATATGCCTAGAACTTAAAACTAGGTGTTTCTTGCACTTTTCACTGCTTACATTATCTTTCCTCAAATTTGGTTTGGACTTGCTGATGCCAGCCTTAGCTTGTGTCCACAGACTTTGCTCTCTGTCCATGCCCTTTCTGTTATAAGTAAACTCAGATTCTAAACATTGCTCTTCTGTTGGGTTCAAGAATTTCAAGTGTTTCTCTGTTTACAACTGAACACCTGGATTTGCTCTTCCCTTAACAGACATCTTTCCAAGCAGGTAGACTCTTGGTATGAGCCTTGCCAGTCCTCTCTTGCTTAGCTACTGTGGCCATCTCCTAGCTGTGATACAAGTGCCTAAACCATAACTCCGTAGGTGGCCCTGAGGCTCTGGGAGCTACACTGGACTCCCTCGGACAAACACTCAGCAACTTCCAGCTGTGGCATGTACCAAGGTGCTCTACCCTTCTGCTACTGTGAACCTTGTCTAATGTACACAACGTGAGAGAAAAATGGATGTTCTTCTAGGATACCCTCTTTAATCACTTCCTCTATCATGCAACCATAGCACCTACCTTGACATTTAAGTATTTCTCATCATACATTAGAAACCAGAAATGAGAATAAATAAAAAGTCATGGATATTAAGTATTAACTATAGGTTACCTATTATGAAGGGGAAAAATGTTAAATCCTTTTTTTTAACATTATACACTAAAATAAATTCCAGGGGAATTTAGGACTTAAATATGGGGAAGCAACTGTAATAAGAGACATATAAATAAATGTTTGTCTAATTTGGGGGTTGTAAAGATGTTTCTGAGCATAAAAACAAAGGTAAAAGCCTTAAAGAAAAAGACTGACAAATTTAATTGTATACATATTAACGTCATTACAATAAAAATTATATATAAATAAAATTAAAAGGTAAATGTCAAACTGACCAAGCGTTAAGAGCTTTCCTAAACCAAGGCCATAAAACAAGTCAAGGTCATAAACAAGCAATCACAGATGATAAATCACCAAAGAATATAAAATGTTGAGCTTCATTAGTAATGAAATAAAAGCATATGAAGATAAGATATCATTTTTATGTATCAAGATCGCAAACATTTTAAAGGTAACAAAAGTAGCTTTAGTAAGGGTTTAGAGAACTGGCACTTTCACACATATATCCTGCTGGTGGTAATATAAAATGGTACAGTCAACAGTAACTTGGCAATATGTTTCAAAATTGTTAAAACATGCTTGGCCTTTGACCCAGAAACTCTTAATTCTGAGCGTTTATCCTGAGGAAATTATCGAAGATGGCAACCAATATTTACGATGGAGGGTGTCTAAGTATGATTAGATAAGTAATAAAATTTGCATTTATAATGCTGTAAAAAGATAAAAATCCTGTTTTTAATTCTCATGTCCCCTGACATGTTATATTAGCTCTAAGACTGGGCTTATAGAACCTGAGAAAAAGGATGTTTTATAAACTTGTTCCTAACACTACCCACAGGAAATTATCTGGACAAAGTCTTTCCTAGTGGGAATAAACAGAAATGAGAAGGCCTTGCAGCTGAGTGGGAGGAGAATTGAGAGGAAAGCAGGAGTTTTTAAAGATCAAGGAACATTGATTTAGACATGAGAAAGTGCTCTTGACATACCGTAGGGTGGATTAAAAGAATTACAAATTAATGTGTGTATTAAGATTAGAATTTTGTAAGATATGTGTGTATTAATCTACACTGAGAAGTTAACTGGGAGAGAGCTTGTTTTTATTCTTTTTTGTAGTTTTCTACTATAACCATGTATTCAGAAAATAAAATCCGATGTTAGAAAGGAGGAGAAGCAGCCTCAGTAATGGTAATTAGAAGCTTTATGGGCCTTACTTTGCTTCCAGGGCCAGAGCGAAGATGCCGGCAGCCAGGGGTGCCGAGGCCGAGGTGCCCGTGTGGGTCTCTGTGCAGTCATTGTGTAGGTCAGCGCTTGTCTGGATGGCATCAAAAAAGAAAGAAATGCGGGAGAACATGTGAGGAGTGTGATTCTGTCCCCAGGGGTTAGCCATACTGAGTGCTGCATCTGCTATGATCAGGAAACTCAGCTGATTCGATTCCCTACTTCCTCCTCTAAACCACTGGCGGATGTTTGCCATCTGCTGATATTTTAGTTTGGTCTCCTCTATATGCAACTTGTCTGTAATTCTGGCACCAGGATGCCTTTTCGGGGGATGAAGTACTCCCACTATGAATATTTTCTCCTCTGAGATTCCCAAACGAAATGTTTTCTGTAAAGAAGGGACTGTTTCAGAATCACTGTGAATCATGCCGGCCCATTAATCATCAGGTCCATTGTGTTTGGTCTGGCATATTTAGAAATTCTGCCTCATGCAAAATTCCCTTTTGCCTTGAGATTGACATCTGACTGCCTCTTCACATGAATGTAAAGCCATTCTGATTTTGGCCACTTGAACTAAATTTATTTAATGTGTGGTGTGCACTCACTGTTGATGTGATTTTACGCCCACATTTACACCTTGATGAAAATGGTGAGTTTTTCAAATGCAAAGTGTGCTAGACTTAGATCTGGATCCAAATTCTAAAACTGCTATTGAGTAGATGTGTCCCATGGGCCAGTCACTTGGTTTCCCCAACTGTAAAATGAGATTGACACCTTCTGACTCATATTCTGAGGCTGAAATGTGATCCTGTCTATGAAAGCAATTTTTAGATAATATCATTGCACATAAAAGAATTACCCGGACTAATTTAGCTTAATTGAAGAGATTGCCAAGACGAAGGGAAGAAATCGAAAAGACTTCCAATTAGTCTACCATAAGGACCACGACGCTGCTGGTTGAACAAGTAGTCAGGCCAAAAGATTACTAACAAGACACCCACCCAGGCTCTTGCACTATGGTTTTTTAGTTAGAGACTTCAATGTGTGGGAGGGAGGCGTAAAAAAATAATTTGTTCTATTATCACCTCCTTTGGCTTCCCACTTGGAGTCTCTGAATTTCTCAAGTTGTGGTGGCTCTGCTCCTCGGAGGGTTGCAGAAGCAAGGATGCCCTTTTTACCTATTGACGCAAGTAAGCCCCCAGAGATGACTATGCTGAGGAAGAGCTTTACGTAAGACAAAGGCTATGTTATTGCAACCGTCTCAAATAGAATTCACCAGCTGTCTCTCCTGTGGCTGATTTACCTAAAGAGAGATCTTTACAAAGATAGAAATTCTTCCTTCTATTTCAGAGCAGAGTAACTCAGATGAGGTGCACTGTATGAAAGGGTGACTCTGAAATAAATGCATAGTAGGCCATTTTTCTCAAAAGCAACTCAGGGCACCTACAGGGACAGCAGCAGCCAGGGGCTCTGAAGACAAGTGGAAAACATGTCTGATGTGCCCTGTTCAAAGGCTATAAAATATACTTGCCATACAGAACCCCTGGGTAGAATGTCACTGTCTATTATTTGTATAATTGAAGAAGTGGGCATGAGAGGGAGGCCAGTGCTTTTAAGTTGAGACCACAGTTTTACTGTCTGGAGTAGGTCACCAGAAGCAGGCAGAGTTCCAGAACAGCAACTGCGTATGAAGAAGTTTTGTTGAGATGCTATTAATATGAATTTTACAAATATTTCAAGGTCTAAATATTATGGGGGTTTGCCCATAATCTAATTGAATGACCTGTTATTGTATGGAGATTAGGATTCATACACTTTAGCTAGTTGTGTTTTTTTTTCTGTATCAGTTGTTAAATTTGAGACTTTAAAGTTTTAAATTAAAAGTGACTCTCTGTTCTCAAAGCCCCTGAATGGCCCTTCTTCACTGTGCCCTTGAAGGGAAATCCAATAATTGCCCTTGGCAGTCTGACTCATGGAAGTGAAGGCACAGCCAAGCGTGGGCTGGAGATGCTCTCTGAGCATATAACCTTCCTGAGCTGCTTATTCGGATGCTGAGAAGTTCACCTCAGGGGAAATTTAGACTGTTATTTTTCTGCAGGTTGTTTGTTCTTAGGAGACATAGCTGGTGTATGCTCTGTATTTTTATCATCTGCTAAAGGGCAAGTCAGACCGTATCCCTACTATTAAAGGATCAACAAGTACAGAATGATAAAGCCCCTACAGCCCTGAAATCTCCTTTATGGGTGTTTGCGGGGAGGTATCACACAAGCTGAACAGACATTTGGAGTCTCGGACCATATGTAATGACAGATTGGTGGCTTCTCAGGGCTAAGTTTAAAAATGACCGGGAGGCAACATCATCTTGGCAGAAGCATCGTTATCCCTGAGAGAGAAAAGTTCCCAATACATGCCAGCCTTTCAAGTGAGTAAAGCGTGAGTCTCCCCAATTGAGACATCAAGCTTAAACAAATCAATTTTACCAAAGGTACTGACCAAAGGATCCTTTCGAATTCAAGTCCTGCTCTTGAACTAAGCAGAGAGTTAGACAAAAGCAACATACGATTCGCTGGTCCATGTAATCCCCACTGCTGTATGAGGTGGCCAGAGTGGAGGAGCACTTCTCAGCATACCAGGGGGACAGGCCCTGCTGCGAGGCACTGCTGATGGAGATGGTGTAGATGCTGTCCGTGTACCCATCGCAGTCACAGTTATCTCCCTGACGCCCCCCGTTCCCGGAAGCCCAGACGAAGATGGAACCCTTTCCTTGCCTCCCCTGAAGGAAAAGCCAGAATATATCGCATCTATTATCATTCACTGGGGTTATTGTCACAGCCAAATAAAATTCCCAACAAAAACATGCATGAATTTCTCAGAGACAGTTATCTGTAGTCTGTTTCAACTCCAGGTCCTCCAGCATCAATGTTGCAAATCTCACAAGACTTCGTATTATAAGCCACTGGGTTCAGGCTCTGCTAGTCCTCCTTTACCTGGACCTTTTCTGAGATGGGGCTGAGTAAGTGCTTTTCTTTCTTTCTTTCTTTCTTTCTTTTCTTTATTATGCGGATTCATAATCTGGCCTTTAGCACTCACTCATCTTTTTATGCTCTTCCCTTGGCTTATGTCACTACAGCTTGAATCTTTGAACTTCCTCTCTTTCTGCTTGAATCTTCTGGCTGACTAACAGAATGACAAAATCAGGCATTATTCAGAGCTGCTTTGCAGCTGCATTAATAGGGACTCTTCAATTGAATGGAACTCGTCAAGGCTACTCTTCTATGGTTTTTTCAATTTGCTTTCCAAAGTTTCTACTTTTGTTTCACCCTGTGCAGAACAAGGCCTTAGAATCCTGGCAAGGATGCGGTACACCCAAGTGACAGCAACATAACCAAGGCACATGTGTTCACCAGGCACATACGGTGCGGGCGGTAGAACTCTTATCTTTAAGGATGCATTTTCAGAGCATTTGAAACACGTCTTGGTAGTCATTTACCTAGTGTAAAAATCCAAAAGCAGCAGGACAATGAGAAAGGACACATCCAGAGTATTTTAAGTAAATATTTTAAGAGTAATGAATTTCTGTTGAATGTCAGACCCAAACGGGGAAAAATCTCTTAACTCTTCATGTCTGTCTGTCTGAAGAATGATTGCCTCTCAAAATGCACTTTCAAATGGTTAACAACTACAAGAAATTCACAACCATTTTTTTCCATATAAGCTAAATGTTCTTCCTGTCCCCTCATATCCAAATGGTCAGGTTTCATTTTAGATAGGTCTATGTTAAGCATCTCACCTGTTTAACACCATATTCAAAAGCCTTCTGGGCTAGTCGGCCAGGCCCCTCCACAGTTTTCCCATCATCATTAGGGCCCCAGCTCGCACTGTAAATATCCACATGTCCGGGATTGAATCCAATTGAACTTGCTTCGATAGCATCGGTCACGATTCCATCTAGCATTCTTATGCCTGAGCAGCAAAACAAACAAACACATACATAAATTGATGTCAGTGAGCACATGTAGAATGGCACAGTGCTCTTAATATTCATTTTTAAAAATAACTTCCAAAGAAGTCAAAAACAGGGTAATCACTGGAGGTCCCAAATGCCCATGAGCCAGCTAACAGGATGGAAGAAGATGCAAGTCACTGCCCCCATGAGCTTTCTTATTTGCCCTTCAGAGACAACTATATGTGCTGTGCAGTGGCCCTGGTTGTTGTCAGTTATAACCCTCCGCTGTACCAACAACCTGAAATTGACAGGATAGCTTTTAGAAGGAGGCATCAAACAGCCCTCCCTTGACACACCTGCTCATGACTATACGACAAATGTCTGTGGCCCAACCTGTGCCATACAAATGACTATCTGGGAAACCATGCTGCTTGAAAAGATCTATCCACAATAGAAAACTAACAAATAAGGAAAGAACTCTTGTTTCTAAACACTGATTAAAAATAACCTAGAGGCCATTCTTTACATGTTTGCTAAGAAACATTTTCAATGGAATTCGCTTCCTTTTCTTCTAAATAATCTCAAGGATGAAATCATTGCCATGGATTCCACTCCTGAGGGGGATCATTTTTTCATCAGGAGAAGGCAGCTTTGTGCTTTCCAACAGGCTGTCACACATCATCAAACTCATGTACTCGAGAGCCAGGAAGGCAAAAGCAATTTAGATAGATACAGGCAGTTACCTGGTTATTCCTGGCTTCAGGCTGATAATGCAATGGAGCGTGCGGCCTCATATTTTCACACTACTATTTACCGTATAGGTAAAAAACCAAACAAACATGTAATTGACATGATTAATAAAAGTTATATTTATTTAAATTTTTAAATGCACTTGAGAAAAAATGTATCTTTTCTGCTTACTACATACATGACCTTGGGCAAATCACTTAACCTCTCTGTGCCACAGTTTCTTCAAATGTAAAATGGGGTAAAAGAGACTGAGGCCAGAGAGGGACAGTGACTTGCCAAAGGCCACACAGCTAGAAATTGGGGAGCCAGGACTTGAGTCCCAGAAATCTGATACCCAAATCTATCCTGTTAATTTTCAGGATAAAACACCTATAATGTGTTGTAGGGTAAGTGATGAACATCTAGTAGGAGCTTAAAAATGAAAATTATTATTTAAAAAATGCACAAAGGATAGAAGAATGAAAAATATTCAGTAGGCTTGGAATCAGAAGCCTTGTGCTTTAGTTCAACACTGCCACAAACTATTACCTTGATAATCATGCTTCTGATATCTGCTTTAAAAAATGAAGGGTTCAGATGATTCTCTCACAGACTATAACAACTTAGTTTATCATGACTTAAAAAGTAAATTTGTTTTTTAAGTGATTGCATAATTTGTGCTTCTGCCTTCATTTTCTTTAAATTAACACAGTACTTTGATGATGCTAGTATCAAAGTAATCAGGAATAACAAAATCTAAGAGTGTGCTGTATTGGTGAGAGAGGCATTATATATGCCAGAATGTATATTTACTTGGTTTCTAAAATGGAGTACAGTCTCCGTGAGTCCACTCTCCATCCTTGGCACAGAAACAGGGATTGCATCAGTGGGTTCTCTTGTTTTCCCCTTGGGTTCAGCCAACTGAGTACAGCAGTAAATGGGGAGGGGATGAGGGGAGAGCGAGGTACTCATTCCCCTGGATCCTTCCTGCCTCGAAATAGCTCTGCTGCACTTGCGGCCATAGCTCCTGACCAAAGGTTCTCTCCTATGGCCACAGCTTTCTCTCTGCCGTTTCCACTGACCGCTTCTCTGTGCTCCTTTAGGCAGGCCTAAAGCTGGTGACCTCTGCTACATTTGTTAGCCCTAGTTAGTTTCCTTTCAACTTTGTATAGTTCTTTTATTAAACGACGCGAATGAAAACTCACCATATATTTTCCCCATTGACACTGACAGAAAAAAACTAGAGATCCTAAATACTCGCTTTTAAAGATAACCTTTAGCCTCTTAATATAACAAGTATGTATTCTTTTTATTTTTTAAAATTGTTCTTTGTTATGAAGGGAAGAACTGCAAAACTGAGAGGCAGGGAAAGTCTTTGCCTAAATATATCTCCTCCTTCTGCTCCCTGAGCAGTACTCAATAACAAACCCTTCTAAATCAGAATAAAGAGAAAATTAGATTTGGTTCAAAGGCTATTCAACATTTCCATTTTTTCCCCCATAGAGAGATATAGACTCTCTTCAGGTATCATTTTCTACATATCCAGATCCTCTGATTTATTTGCAAATCACACTCAAGTCCTGCAGCAAATTTGCATGGGTTTCATTTCTTTCTTTAGGTTTCTATACTGAGCGACTCCAGTTAAAATGCAAAACTAGTCAGGTCTTCTGCTCATTTTTTAAATGGGTTGTTTGTTTTTTGTTGTTGTTGAGTTGTATGAGTTCTTTATAAATTTTGGAGATTAACTCCTTTTCAAGGTGTATCATAGTCAAAGTTCTTCTTCCATTCAATACGTTGTCTTTTTGTTTTGTAGATTTCTAATTAAAAAATGAAATCCTACCATTTGCAACAACATGGATGGAACTAGAGGTTATGCTGAGTGAAATAAGTCAGAGAAAGATAAATACCACATGATTTCACTTATATGTGAAATCTAAGGAATGAAAAGGACAAACTAAATGAAAAAAGACTCACAAATATAGAGGACATTCTGGTGATGGCCAGAGGGGAGGGGATTAGGGGGCTGAGAGATTACGGGTGAAGGGTTAAAGAGGAACAAACTAGTAGTTGAAAGATGATCACAGGGATGGGGAGCACAGCGTAGGGAATGCAGTCAGCAGTAACATAAGGTTAGGTGTAGCACCAGAGGAAAGATAGAGTAATCAGGAGGATATAAATATCTAAACAATGTTTCGTATACCCAAAAAAAAAAAAAAAGTGCAAAAGTGCAGAAGGAGCCCTCTGTTTTACCTCCAACTTTGGAATTGTATGCCACTCCTACCCCACACTTGAGATTATTTGCTTGCATGGCAATTTCTCCTGCACATCTGGTCCCATGTCTGAGGATTAAAAAATAGACATTATAAAACACAAATGACAAATATGCGTTTTGCACATGGATCTATGGTACACAGATCAATTAACTTGTCACCTTTGTTGTTGGTTTTCTTCCCATCGGCATTAGATGAAGTGTAGTATCAGAAGAAAGGCACAGGTACAGGAGCCAGAGTCTATGAGTTCAAATTCTAACTTCTTTCCTTAACTGGTGATGTGACCTGAAGTTAATTACCTGTCCTTAAAGGGTTGTGACATCACTTGAGATATTGTGTATGGGTTCTGAGAATGGTGGTTGGCATATAGTAAGAAACCAGTAAGTATTAGCCATGGATACATGAGCAACTCTGACACATGCAGAAATTGTTTCCAGATAAATGGCTTCTGCTCCATGCTTTCTGGTGGCGGAGTGGCTGCTCATTTTACCCCTAGTGACTTCCTTGGATTAGGTTATCCTGGACCAGCCCGAGCAGGATATGACAGAACAGAGTCCACTTTCAAGAACTCCTCCCTTCCTTTAACCATACACTAAATTAAAATATCTGAGGGTTTTCTGATCCTAAGAGGAGTTGGAGATTTTAAAAAGATACTAAAGGCTAATTGGGAAGCCAGGGTGCTTCTGCATCTGATGGGGCTAAAGGCCTGAAAAAGCCTGGGTTGCAGTCAGGTAGAGGGTGACTTATGATTTCAGAGTATTTAGGGGGAAAATCCATGCCTAAAGCAAACCAAAGTCCACCATTAAAGCATCAGTCCTGAAATTCTGGGGATAATAATTGTCTTTTCCCACCACCATCCTGACCTCAGGATGGCCTGTAAGTCAAGAAAACTTTAATGTAAATGTGTTTATTTCATAACTGTACTGCATTATGGAAGCACCTGGGAGCACTGTGAAGGCTGTTGGAGGAGCTGTTGACCAGAAATGCTGACACAGAGAGAAAGAAGGAAGGATTAGCTCTGAGCAACTGTTAGCCAGCTACTTTTAGACACTGGACATGTATTAACTTAGCTTAAGGAATATAAAAATCCAAAATTGACTGGGTCATCTAAAATAATTCCATTTCACTTATTCTTTTTCCTGAAGTACCAAAAATGATTTCCTGGTCTCCTTCCACTAAATGATGTTCCTGCTTTTTCAAATATTGGATAGGAATCCCAGGTCCAAAGAATATAATTATCTTTAATTCAAGGTCTTTCCTAGTTCAGCAGACATCTGCTTCTTTTTTGACTCATAGAATTTTTCCCTTTGAGGAAGAGACCTTTTTTCACTCTCTGTGATTCTCTTTATTATGGGGCTCTTTCTCCCAGGCAGCTTTCTAGGATTAAAGCATATTTTGGGGAAGAGAATTATATTCTTTTCTGAAATTTTGAGCTTTAAGTTCAATGTGAGCCATGTGGATCTTGTTCCCAGACAAAATTCTATTAAAAAGGAGGCTAAGCTGAGGCAAGCAGCCCTACTAGATGGAGGCAGAGTGGTTCGTATCTGATGGCATATTATTTGAGCTCATGGATCTTGCAATACTTGAAGCTAGACTATCTCTTGAGTGATTTTTTTTTTAAGTGCCCATTTTACTTACTTACTTTTTGAGTTAGGATTCTCTCACTTGGAACTGGCAACTATCCTGACCAACAAACCCATTTTCTGAGAGATATGTGTGCATTGAACACATAAGGCAGCTTTTTTGATGGATTAACCCACTTTCCCTTTCTAGAGGAAGAAATTCAGTTGTCATCCTCTGGGGAATGTATTCTCAAAAGTCACCACTGCCTATATTTCCACTTACACAGGATGAAAGAAAATAGCAAAATCTCTAGCGTGAGCCAACAGAGTCAACCTGTTGGAAAACATCTTCAGCATTGTACCTTTCTCCTAAAAATGATGCAGTGTGACATGACCTATTATTTATCTCTCTTTGCATACTGAAGAGTCTTTTCTTGAGGTGTAGTAGAATCATGCTACAAATGGGGATTATTTTTATCTCCTCTTATCCTCACTTCCCACTTCCACACCTTGAGAAAAAGGGAAGACTTTATCAAAGTGGTTTTATGTCATCCTTTATATACTTGTAGCTTTTCTTCTTTCATTAAATCAGGCTCTGAGATAAAATAACCCTCTATTAACTTAGAACAATTATTATTAGTAACTGGCACTTAAACAAATCAATTTTTAAAAAATTATTCCACAAGATAGTTTAAAGACTACTATTATAGTGGTTAAAATATCCTTGTCACACATGTTATTTAACTAGAAAAATAATCTGTAATTGGTATTGAAATACTGAATACAAATTCATGCCAGCTTAATAGTAAGAGTTACCTGCACTTTTAAGGTTTTATTATTTAGTGATTCTCTTTTGATTCACAGAGGAGAATTGGAATACACCTTCTGTTAATTCATTTTCATAGTAAAAAAAAAATAGCAGCAACACAGAGGGTTTGGATGATAATTCCCTGGCATTGGGAGATAATAACTCTCTAACTGCTATAAGGCCAAGATAAAATGGGGCTCTTCATTTTCCTAACCTGAAGGATTTATTTTTGACAACATGCTTGAATGGTAACTCTATTTTTCATTATACCTTTGATAAATGATAGGGATGTTTTTTGGTTTATAGTCAAGAGGAGAGATAGTTGTTTATTGTTTAATTTTCAAATAGCAGATTCTGAACTGGCTCAGACAATTGATTTGTCTCTGCTTCTGCGCCTATTGCCACATTACTCTCGTCGTTGTGCTGATTTCTCACTGAAAGGATGTCTACCTTAGTTGCTAAATGAGAAGCCTTGATCATCATCATCATTTGCATGATTTTCATCATCGTTGTCATGACCATGATCATGATCATGATCATCATAGCAAATACTTAACTTTTTCTATGTAGCAGGCACTATCCAAGCCAATTACACACACACACACACACACACACACACACCACACACACACACACTTAATCCCCATAATAACTCAATGAAGTAGAGATTATTATTATCACTTTTTAATAGGTGATAAAACTGAGGTACAAAGAGGTTAAATAATTTCCTCAAGGTCACTCGACTATTAAGTGGAAGATTTAATACTTGATCTAATTCTAGCTGCAAAGTCTGTACTCTTAACTATTTGTCTATGACACACTAACTCTGTGATATAGGGAAGGTCCATGGCAGGCTATTCTTTAAAGCTCAGAGTTTTCAGGCACAAAATAAGTACAATTATATGGGCTGTTTCCTTGGGGGCCTTTGGAGCTCTGTGAGTTGGGAGAATTTATTATAAATGCTGTGATGTGAAATTCTCCCTCTTGTGGAGAGCAAAGAGGGAAGTCTAAGGCCCCCTTCTCATGTGTAGAGAAACTTTAGAGGATATAATTTCACCAAGTATTCACCTCTCGCGCAACCACCACATGTTATCACCCACATTGGAGCCTGGGACAGACCCAGAGTACACTGCCTACGAAGGAGGCTGGTACCTTCAGCTTACGGTCTCCTCATGGGCTCAGCAGATTTCCTTCTTACTCTTGACCAAGAGGATGAGGTGAGAGTTGTCATTTTCACTTATTTCTAAGAAGGGTGCCTCTTTCACCCAAGTGCTTTTTGCCATTTATTTAGGAAATTCCTTTTAGGAGGGTAGGGAGCAGGTGCTCTGTCACCCATTTTAGGAGACAAAATGAAAAACAGAGACAGAAAGAGGTGATTTCCTCCAGGTCATCCTCTGTACTGGTAATCAGCAAAATCATGACTACCAGCTAGGCTAACACTACAAGGCTGTGATCCAGAAGAAGAGATGTCCCTCCTGGTCCTGCCAGCTGTGACTCAGAAATATGGCTGAAAATTTACCTGCAGGAACATCCCACTGTCTTCCAAGGGCATTCCCTCACAGTGCCTGTTGTACTATTTCTGGAATGTTCTAATTTCTAAGGGGTGTTTGCAGTCAATGCCTTTAAGAAATAACACCTAGAAGAAGTAAATGATATTGAAAAGAAGCACTATCTTGGAACCCTCTCAAGCTTCCTCTTTATCCCAAAGAAGAAATATACACCCAGAAGTTGAGGCCAAGTCCAAGAGCCCCAGCCTCCCTTTCTGGGGTTTGTTGGCCTTCTGGAGGGGGCCATCCAAAGAAACACCTTTAGGTCAATATTATTATGTTAACCACATGAGAATTCTGAGAGATAATAAGGGAGAAAGAGAGAAGGAAAGTGAGAGTGAGAGAAAAGCAGAGAGAGAGGGGGACAACTTAATTGACCTAAGTGGGTAATAGTCCTAGAGAGAGAAAGCCATACAGGGAGAGAAGGGAAGCTTTTCGTTGCGTGCTCTTTCCATGGCTGCTTGTAGCAGCAAGCCCTAATTTTGCCTTGGCTTTGATCTGTTTTGATGCAAGTCTCTTCTGGGTGGAGCAAAACAGAGAAAGAAGTGTGAATGTTTCTTTGAAGTCTATGGGAGATATGTTATGAACAGAGATGAGTTCTTACATGAGCACAGACACTTGAGATCCTATGCCTAGAGGGTAAAGTTTCTTTGGGGTTAAAAAAGGTTAAACTGTCTTGTTTTTGGGACTTTAGTTGGCTCCTTGCTTTGGCAGGTCTGGCTCTTAGCCTCCCTCATCACCCAGTGGCTATTACAGAGAGTTGATTTAAAAGTCAGAAGATATCCTCTCTTTCCCTTCTCTTTAGTGTTAGAGTACCCAGCAGGAACTCAGGAATGGGTTACTAACTAGTCCAATGCCCCAGAGACTGTGTTGAATTTGAGTGCCAGGCTTCAGGGTACCTTTCTCTTGTCTGGCGTCTGGTCACGCTCTTCTAAAAGAACTGGTGAGCATGGTTGTAGCCACCATAGGAAGTTGTGGGGGTTTGTTATGTTGGCCATCTATATTTCTTTTCATGACTAACATCAAGCTTTATGTAATAGTAAAAGATTCACAGGGGAATTGGGAACAGGGCAGTGGCTCAAGGTTTTTACTCTTTATGTCCCAAATATTCTTTCTAAAGTTATATCTATTCAGTAACATTTGAGGGGAGTATTTTATAATACAAGAAAAAAGTTTAATTGAAATACGGTTCTATAAGCCAAAAGGAATATAAAAATAGAAGCTTTGGTTTTTGTTTTAAAAGCAACAAAACATAATGGTATGGATGGTGTGTGTGAACGATTTCTGAGACCTCAAATAAGATAAAAGCATTTTAAAGTACTTATTCCCCCCACTCCCAATCCACATTTACTCACTTGTTTTCATTTGTGGGATCATATCTGGGAAATGGATCATGGTCATTGTTGTTAAAATCATAGCTAGCCTCTGGATCCTAAAGAGACAACAAAAATAACACTATAGTATCATTTAAAAAAAAAAAAAAGAAGAAGAAGAATCATTCCAAGCAAGCCTTCTGCCCCTATCACTCCCATCCTGGCTAAATACTCAAAAGTCTGTGTTTTAGAGTTTCTTGCCCAGTAGTCAATCATTTATTATATCCACAAACCAGACATAGACAGAAAAGCAAGTCAGCATCCAACTCTTAGTGAATGTTACCAAACTGATAGCTCATAGAAGCTCATAAGGCATTAGAACCAGAAGGATTCAGTTTAGTTAGTTCAACCACATCATTTTTCAAATGAGGAAATTGAGGCTCAGAGATGCTGAGTGACTTAAGCTATAGAGCTAGTTAACGACAGTTTGACACATCTCTCTAATGAATATAGGTGCAAAGAAGTGGCTGTGCGGTAGGGCTTAGGTCGACAGTGATCTCCTCCAGACTCCCTTATACTAAATAAACATGTAATTTAATTAAAGAGAGTGTGCTTGAAATTCAAGACAAGCTTCCGGGTCCTACCCACCTTTTCAACCAGATTACTACACTTTGATTACTCCCACATACAAATTCTATCACCACTACTGCCACTTCCTACCTTTTCCGCTTCTTTTAATAATTCCTACTTCCTAATAATCTTGTTTATCTCATCTTTTCGTTCCCTTTTTCTTTGTTCTTCAGCTAGGGAATGTTGGGTGAACGGAAAGGATGAGAGAAAGACAAGGGACAATCTTAAAGATGAAACACTGATCTAAAGGCCTAAGATATTATGAGTTCTTCCTAAACGATTAAGTAAATAGCTTTTATTTACTTATTTCCCATTTTAATAAGCTTTAGTTTTCTCAGCTTGTCACATTTCTATTGTGTAGTATACACTTTAAATTAGCGTGAAAGGAATCACATTCACGTTATATCACAATATGAGAGACACTGATCCATAAGGGATGTGAGGAGGAAGACTGAAAGTGATCTCAGGCATCAGGCTTGATTTGATTGCTTTAATGCCGCCAATACTGAGTGACACAGAAGTCTGAATGGCTTTTAATAATTTAGTTGATGTAGAGCTTTCCCCACCCCCAATGATTTTCTACAATACTTGGCTCCACTAAATTCTTTCAATGACAGCTAATCCAAAAAAGTTCATATGGGCTGGCAGAGATGTGAGGAAAGTGGCAAAAAGTTGGCTAGTCATTCCTGGGGGCAACACCATGCTTGAAGAAAGAAAAGCCCTGTGTGTCTGTGTAGACAGCTCCCTAAGTTGCAAGTCATGGTAGGGCCCAGACTCACATAATTGGCATGGATGTCTGTGTGATTCCACTCCAAGCCATCATCCAGTACAGTGATAACAACTCCTTTGCCTGTGATGCCTTTTTGCCAAACAGGTATCACATGGAGATCCAGCTTGGGCAGAGACGAGGTCATCCTAGTATCTTGCTGGTAAGGCAAAACAAAGAAGTGTTGGTAAAATCATGGGTTGCTTGCTGCAGAATGAGAACTGAAGCTACAGTCTGGAGACCCAACTTTCTTTTTTCCTGGGGTCACTGTACCCTTTAGAAAAAGGCAGTTAGGTGCAATAAAAGAACAGTTGAGGATGGGCCAAGTGAATCATTGGAGTGCGGTTCTTTTCCCAAGTGTTTCAATGGAAGGTCACGCAAAAGAATGAATGACCCCGTGACCCCTCTCTTTGAGCCACATGGCTTCAAGGAAGAAGTCTGTCCCATATACAAGGACACTTTCAAGTTTTTCATCTGCTTAAAACTTATTTGATGTTCTGTGTTTCCATCTCCCCTGAAATCCTAAGCCTCAGTTGCCACAATGAACCTATTTATACTGTGCAGTTCACAGTCATTTATGGATGTTTTTATAAGTTTTCTAAAATGAAAAGCAGAACCTGGAATGCCCAAGAGGCTGTAGTCTCACCAGGACTTGCAATTTAGTTGCCTATTTACAAATATGAGTGATTTAGGGAGCAAGAATCTGGGAGAGGACATTTGGGGTTTTCTTTTACAGATAACTTTTCTGAAAGTTACAGTGTATGGGACTGTATGGGAGAAGAGCTAGATAGCAAGAAACACAGATATAAGCTTATTCCCCAGTGTTTGTCATGAGTACCGTTTGGAACCCCTAACTTGCATGGCATGATTCTCTGCACTTATTCCAGCTAAGCTTAAAGGCAACCACCCCTCCTCTTATAACAGTTAAAGATCTGTGTTTCAGACATTCTCACCTAGGAAAACAGAAGATCTAGATCATGGAAGGTCCCATCAGCCCTAATCTCCAAGTAACATAGCTCTCTGCTGTATTCTCCATTTAAAAAAAATCTATTGTGCAGATGTAACAAAATAACCAATGTCCTGTGCCTCCCTTTGGTAGATACTCACCAAGTACCACTGCTGATTCCACATTGGATCATTGAAGAGATTTAGCGCTGAGTCTCTTAGAACTGAACGTTTACTTCTGTCTTTTTCATACTGTTGTTCAGCCCATATCACCTACAAAGAATTTTACAGCAAGAAAATCAACAGTCAGATTAGCCACCTCTGTGTAATCCTCTTGCCTCTTAGCTCCAGCAGTGACCCCACCAGAGTTCAAGCAGCTCCACAGTGTTTTCTTTTGACTACAGACCAAACTAGTAGCTCAGCGAGAAGGGATTGCCCACTGGGTAGATGAACATTTCCTCTATTACAGTCAAGTGTACCTTTAGCGGAGAGAGAAGCCAGTCAATGAAGTGATTCCCTCAAATTACTTACCCTGTGATTACAATAGAAGGAAAAGCTCAGCCTGCTTTCATCAGCAAATGGACCATAATACCCACTTTATACTGAAGTTACAGGGCTCTGAAAATTTCCAGGTAGCTGAAAATTTGTCCATTTTCATGGAATGAGTCAACAAGCTAAGAGATCCCAGAGACTGCTGTTCTGATGCTCTTGTGGCTTCATTTCATCATTCTCTTTCACAAAGAGGTAGAAAATCTAATGTTACACAAGACAAGAAAGGTGCTATGTCTTGGCACATCAAACAACTCTAGCTCCTGTTTGCTTCAGCCTCTTGCTTAAGAGTATATTTAAATATGAGAAACAGACCCATGATGAATGAGCAATAATGACCATGCACACTTATCATTAATTTAGTCTCATGTATTATGCAAAGAGATTTGACAGTACAGAAATTACCTGCCGCACATTTATGGCATAATCCTATTATACTGGAAGCCTGAGAGGGTGAGGGGCTGCCTTGTGCTTATATTCATTATTCTTATTTTGCTGGGTAACATAACTGTTTCCTACTCAAAACATATCCTCTCTGTTGTGTGTATGATGATAGTCCAGTGTGGGGTGGGATATTATTAATGTGAGAATACTTATGAGTCAGATCCAAAAATAAAAAACTGAAAAATAACTTGCAGCTCAGGGATAAAACCATCTACGAAGACTGTCCTGAATTTTCTATTAGAAAATATATTGCAAACCTATTATAAATATTGAGAAGGGCTTGAGAGCTAAATATTAGTCACTATGATTTATTTTTTAAAGTGCTTGTATTTTCAAGCTTAGTTGTTCTGGCTTAAAATACCTCAATGCTTGGAATATGCTGCCTGCATCTGAGTCCATCTTTGAAAGCTGGCTGCTAGAGAACTAGCACTCATTTTTGAGGGAGAGAGTAACTTATACTTGGAGATTTCATTAACAGTCTTATAGCGATTGCTGCATTTCAGAGGGCTAATTTAAGAGGATATTATTCCCCATAAAAAAAGCAATAAAATGACAATCAAAAGCAATTTTTAAAAATGGGGTATAAGAAGAGGCACTCTGCCATCTAATCAAATGAATATCTAATTGTCATAAACAGTGTCATTGACTCCAAATCCCACACTAATCTCTAAGAGCAGACCAAATGGAACAGAACAAAATTGGTGATGTCTTTCCATTATGTATATAATAGGCATCATGTTCTTAATTTTAAATAACCCTTTTGATTTGGAAAGAGCATTAAAAATTACCTAGTCCAACCTTTCACTGCAAGTTCTAGGATTTTTCCTACAATTAAATTATTCTGGGGATAATTTTTATGAGATCATACACTTTTTTTTATGAATTTAGGTTGGCTCTTCTTCATTATTCCTTGACATTTCTCCCCAAAATCAACTGTTAAGGAAATATCTAAAGAATGGAACTGGTGCATCTGTTCATTTTAGTGACACTCTTTGAATAATAGTAACAGGTATGCTTCAATCTGTCCAATTTTCTCCTAAGATGAGAAGGGAGGTCATTAATTCCTTGAGCATTAATGTCAGGCATGCATTTAGTAAATGAGGAACTATCTCTCTTATTTTGCCCAAGGTCTAAGCCTAGTCCAGAGTTCTACTTTTCAAAGACCACAGACAATAAGCCATCTGCCTTGGAAAGGTGAAAAGAAGACTTTATTGGGCAAAAAAATTTAAAGTAATGTTCAGGGCCTCTGATTTGGTCTCCCCCCAGCTAGCCATTAACTTGAGTAAAAACTAGCAGTGAGTGTGTATTAGGTAAGGGTCGCTGACAGAGATCCTGACACAGCATTCTTTGGGTGTGGTTGCTGGGTTGTTTGTTTTGTGTTTTGTGTTTTGTTTTTGTTGTTGTTTGTTTGTTTTTTTACATTTAAACATTAGTAACCCAGGCCTGGTAATTCTCTACCCTCATAATCTGTCTTATTCTTTTAAAAAATTCTAGTTGTAGAACAAATGATATAGCAAATTATTTCAGAGGCTTTATGAATTCCATGTACTTTGAACAGTTCTATCGTCTTTCTATCACTTATACTTTTCTTTCTGGGAAATTGAAAGGATGTGATGTTCTGTCTCTTACAATGCTTCCATAATTCTCTAGATTGTCTGTCCTGGGCAACGAAAATCATGTATACAGATATTAGGCCAGCCAGGATAAATTTCCATCAGTATGGCATATTTTTGAGAAACAGCAAAATTGTGTATGCAAATTATAATACTTCCAGTATAGTCAACATTTCTATTGCTGTTTGCTGACCTTGAAGACAGACTTCAAAAATCAGTAGGTACGTTACACATTGTCCCCACACTATTTACCTATATTCATTTTAGATGTTTTCTACCATTGCCCAATCATTAAATATGTATAAAAACTAGGATAAAAAGAGATGAAATGCTTTGGATCAAACAATACAATACTTATGGGGATACTGGCCTAGTGAAAGCATGATTTAAAGCTCCCTCATAAACACTAGTCCCCTAACTGAACTAAATAGAAATGACAGGTTTTTTTTCAATTACACTGAATGTTATTAAAAATAAGATCATATATTATATTCCTTTGGCATCCCCACATTGGATATTAAAGTGCTTGGTACATAATAGGCATAAAATAAAAGGTTGTTGATCGATTGTATTGTCAAACATTTTCATTAGTGCTGTCACTCTTTTTTCAATATTTACTTTCATGCACTTAGACTGGATTTGTAAGCAGTATTATATAAATATCAAATCTTTATCATATATATCATATATGTATCATGTATATATAGTATGTTATGTGCCATCTATATATAATTTAGTTAACCCACCCAATTCCATCCAGTTGTTATTATGTGCCATTACAACCCTATAAAAATTACAAGAAACATTACAAATAAATAATTGCAATCACAATAAATAAGAATCATATTTGCAAAGTGCTTTTACTCTTGTTGGCAACCATAAATAAAGCAGATAATCACGTTACTGGTTTGAATAAGAATGGATAGCACTTACACGATCATCATCAGACAATCTCTTAGTGATATGAGGGGCACTCCTTCGAGACCTTCGGGGATGGTTTTTATGTTTGAATAAGTAATGATTTTCAAGAGATCCAATCTATAAAGAAAAAAAAAATAAAATAACAATCTACTTTCTAAAACAAGTATATATGGGTTAGATTGAAACCCAACTAAATTAGAGACAGTCAACTTTTTTTAAGCCCATTCCCTGTACTTGAAGTTAAATTTTTCTTCATGAGGAAGTTACTGATAGAAGCCTTCTTTCTCTTCAGTGTGTTGAGTGAGATGAGCTTCATCAAATTATTACTTGAGCTCCCACTATACTTGGGGACTGGTGATGCTTCTGTTTCACACATTTCGGAAGAACTACATTTGTTTTTCTATGTGGCAGTATTATATAGGTAAACATTTCTTTAAAAAATTTTATCAAATTTATCCTTTCAGAGAACAATAATTTATAGAAAGGAGGCAAACCCTTTGGGTACCTTCTATAGTTAGTGCCACATTCAGTTAAAACAATTTGTTGTTGTTATAAAATATAACAATTGAATCTGTAGTGATAATTGTTATAAGCTAGTAATGAACATTTGACTTTATTCTAGTTTAAGGCTTTGGGGGAAAAGCCAGCATTAAAGACATTTGTAAAGAATACCATATTTAGGGCAGATGTTTCACCTTAGAGTGTATTAACTTTTCTGGGTACTGATCGATACCTTCGATCCATTTATAACTATGTTCATTGTTCTTTTAAGCCAATGTCCCTTTATTCAAAATAGTACTTAATATGAAGCTACCAAATTCTCTATTTGTCCTATTTTTTTTTTTAATTAAGAGACAAATGATTGACAATGGGTTATATCAGAAGAATTTCATTTTTGACATTAGTGGTTCTCATCAAAATCTGAACCTCAGGGAATGAACCTGTTTTAAGTTTTAGATAGAGTTGGAGAGAAAGAACAGTGGCCATAAGAAAAGAAAAGATCACCAATGCTCAGGTCTGCTTCCGCTCTCAAGTGGTTTTACTTTTGGTTTCCCACCCCCCCCCACCATCCTAGCTTTATTCTGAGGCCTTCAGGACTTCAAATAGTGATGCTAAATTAGTGTAAACAAAGGGAGAAATAAGCAGAAACAGGAAAGCAGTATTAGTCTTTTACAAAGAATCGTTACTTTTAAAATGTTAATAATAATGCCATTTTAACTGGTAATAGCTAGAGAAAATATAACATAGGCAAATCATGTGTAAATATAGATGGTTTTTCCCACCATTTTTTAAAGCTGCTTGTTACTATGTCATTCCTTTCTCAAAGATCCTACCAAGAATACCAGCTTATTGTTTTTTAGCTTTTGGATTTATGATTTTGAAAGGCAATTTCTATTGCAAATGATCTAGGTTTGGGCATATGCCTGGGACTAATAGAAGAGAAAAGAAAGAGGGATTTATTTTTTGCTCTCTCCCTCAATTTCCTTCCATACAGTTAACAGGGCTATTTAGCAGTCCAGATGCTATATGATTAAGTATCCGGCTCCCTCTCCCCATTCCCCCCGGACACAAAGAGATTTCCATGATGCCCATAGTACACACCAGTATGATTTCACCCATTACTCACTCTTCAGATCCCCAAAATTCCTTGTAGTTTACAACTGACTACTAAGCAGCTTTCTTTGTATTTCCCTTGTTCCCCACAAGCTATTTTCTATGCCTGGAGTGCCTTCTCCAATCTCATCATGTTCTGGAAAACTTTGATTCTTTTCCTAAATTCTGTGCAAATATTTCTTCCTTTGTGCTGTCTTATTTCACCCCTCCCTAATTTCCTTCCATCAACAAATATTCAGTCTTTCAGTAAACAAATATTGAGACTCTGGGCACAACTTCTATTACTATACCAATTACAAATTGCAATCATTTGTTTCTAAACCAGTCTCCTCTATATTCTTGATTTTTTTAAAGTTTCTTTTCCTCCTATCAGTCCTCAGCTCCTAACATGGGGGGCCTGGCACAGAACTAGATCCGAGCAAAAGCAAAAGTCTTGATCTGTTACTGGGACACGAAGTCAATTTGTGTACTGACTTTCCTGCTGGGTATTTCAAAGACAATTTGGCTCATAAAGTTGGAGAAAGAAGCTTCTGGCAAAGGAAGGCGTATTCCCCAGTGTATTAGATCTGTCGAATCGCCAACGCCCACGCCGATTACTCATCTGTGACTTCAGCCGCATCTCTACCACCCACCACCAGAAAAACGCGCCAAAATGTTTTACAACTCCCTCCTCCCCCGCTTCAACACACACCAACTTCCAAAGCAAGGGGTGAGAACTGGAGTCTAAACCAAGGAAAAGGAAAGCTTAGATTAGCACTCACACCCCCTGGTGTTCCCCTAGAATGGCACAGCTAAACAGCGCGCCCCCTCGTAATTCCTTGCCGCCCCCACCCCCAGCTATCTACTAACTCAGCCCTTACTTGGACAAGCAATAGTTTTCCTTCACAAGCTGAAACCCCCAGGGAAGCTATTATGCATATGGCTGAGGAACAAGAAAAAAAAAATCCTTTCCTCACAGTCAACTCTGCAGTCTGACCCTTCAGGGGGGCTGACCAAGCAAAGTTGTGGAGCTCGGACTTTGCAAGTTTCCGGTGAAAATGCGGGGCTCTCGATAAAGGCGTGGAGAGTTGGTTTTATGCCTTTTACCCACCTCTTCTCCTGCGGGCTCCCCAGGCCACTCCGTGTCCCCCTAGTCCCTGAGTCGCTAGTCCCAGCCACAGGCGCTCTCCCAGCCCTGGGCGTGCCCCCAAAGGCTGCGGGGGGATGTCTCCAAGCCCGCTTAGACCCTTGCATCAGGACTTGGATCTGATGCTGCCATATTGAAAAGAAGCAAACAGCCGGCTCTTGACGCAGACTGGCTGGGTCCCAAGGGACAGAGCGCACTGCCTCTCCCGGGGGCTCTTGGTTGGTAAGAACCTGCGTGCATCTCAAGTTCGCTGAATACGCGTGGAAAGATTTTTCTTCTAAACCGCGCGGAAACAGATTTCAAGTCCAGAGCGTACAACAGCAAGAATAAGCTCTACCCAGCTGCAGCTGCTTCGTTCTGGCTGGCTGCGCCCAGCCCAAACAATAAATAATGCAAGGCTTCTTTCTCCAAGCGCGTCAGGGGCAAGAGCTGGAGAAGCTTCTGCTCTTTGCCACTGGGATCAGGAGAGTGCAACCTGGGACTCACACTTGGGAGGTTACGCTCCAGTCCCGCCAATTCCCTTGGGCCCCAGAAAGTTTCTTGAAAGTGCGAACTCTTACCTGACCCAAAAGGTCATAGCCCAGCTCTTCGGCTATGGCCAAAGCCGCCTCTGGTCCCCCGGGGATCTCCGCTGCCCATTCGTTCACAAACTGCCTCTTCGCTTTTACACTGTTCAATGCACACCAAGCGCAAAAGAGAGCGAAAGCAGTACATTGCAGAGTCCAGGCTCCTCGCCCCATGGCTCACACACTCGCTTTCACAGAAGTGGAAAGGAAAGGGGCAAAAGGAGCAAGACGGGAGAAAAGCCAGACAGACTCGCCCTTTATACCCTCGGGCTCTGGACCACTTCTCTTTCCCGATTACCCTGCAAGGAGATGGGAGACATGCGAGGAGAAGCTGGGCGGCGGCGAGAGCTGAGTGCAGCGCTTTGGTCTCCTGGCTGAGTGGAGCCCCAGCCCTTCCCAGCCGGAATGGAAATGAGTGTTTACACGTCAAATCGACGAAAGCCATCTCTTGACGTCAGATCTACCTGGACTAAGATCTGGATGGTATTCCCGGCGGGGTGGAGAGGCGGCTAAAATAGGCAGGGAGGGATTAAGAAAAGGAAGGAACCGTTTGCTGGGATCAGTTAACTCTGCTCCTTGTCTGATCATAAATTCTGTAGCTGTGAGAAACCACTTCTCAAAGAGAAGTGCCCCATTTTAGTAGAGCTACCAAGAACCAAAGGCTGGGAGCGCAGCACACTTTCCCTCCCCTCTGCCCATTTTCTCTCCTTAACTCTTGTGTGGGAGAAAGAGGGGAAAAGATCCTTATAATGGTCCTGTTGATAACAGCACCTACTATATAAAAAAAAAAAACAGGGCTCTTAAGGCTTTCAGATTGGACAGAGGGTGGAAGGGCAGCAGGAGGGGAGCTTCTACTCTCTAGAAACTGATCTAAATTGCCTAAGAAAATGAACACCTCTGGAAGACAACGTTAAAGCGACACTTTAAAAAATGTATTTTTAAACTAGTCAAACCACCTTAATTAATAAGTTTACTTTCTTCTCTCCTGTTTCTCAACCTCAGAAAAACAGTAACTAAATTCTATTTCAAATATTGCAGACCCTAATACCGCACACTTTACAGTGTTTATCAGAAAATGATAAATAACGATTTTTAAAAACAGAAAATCATTTTCTTTATTTATCACAAGGGGATCTTGGCACCCACATGGTGTTGTATTGACTCGGGGAGAGAAAGGGCAGATTTCATTAATTCCAAACTTTCTATTTTTTCTTCTGCAGAGCTCTTCACTTTAGTGTTTAACTGAAGCTGTACCATTACTTTCTCATAAAATGCACAGTATCTCTTTGTGGAATAACGTTTTTCCGTGGAAAGAGAATAAGCAAATGTCTAAATGACACCCTCCCCCAACCCCCCAGGGAAACGAGCTTAGTCTACGGTGCTGGAGCCTATTCTGATCCAGAGGGGTTGAACCTGGCGGGAAATTCCCGGGTGCGTAGTATTCAGCACTGAGGAGTGGACAGCGCCACACGCGCTTGTGGTCCAAGCTGCAGTCTCTTCCTAGATCCAGGGACTGCCACTATTCTGCAACTGGCCAGAACCAAGCTGTTTTTCTTTTGTTCTGTGCCTTTCCCTTCTCTTAAATAACAAATAAAAAATTGACCGCAGGGGAGAAGTGTGGTTAAGTTCATGATTTGACTACTTATATCGAGCTCGCGGGAAATGTGTTGGACTCAGCCCAAAAGTAAAATTGCAGGTGATTAAAAATCTCATCCACGAAAGGTTTTTTTTTTTTTCTTTTCTTTTTTAAAGCTCCAAACCGCTGGGGGGCGCAGCTTTTTCTAGAGAAAGAGAAGAAAGGGGTTAAATTAAGATTGGGAAGAAGGCGTGTGAGTTTGTGGAGAAAGGAAGCAAAAGATATCTTTTACAGGAAACGAATGAAACTGCACTTGGAGGATGATGCTGAGTAGTGCTAACTCTTCCTTTGCTTCCATATTTGCAGAAGTGTAGATTATATCAATAATTTCTTTAAACATAAAGCTTCTTAACAAAAATGAATAACTGTGTTAATAAGTCATATGATACAGTTAAGTGTATTACAATAACATCTCACATGAGATGTTACAGAATGAGCTCAGATTGATAGCCCTTCTGTCTGCTCTTTAAATTAGCATGTGTGCCTTTGATGGCTGGGGGAGCTGTCTTCTTTTCCCTTCATGCCTCAGCCTGAGTTGTGGCCTCAAGCTCTCTGAGTTTCCTTCTCACAGTAGATAGATGCTGTGTGCTAGCAAGGCAAAAAAAAATTTATTGCAATGTTTAATAGTGATAGGTTTGGTTAGAGCAGGAACACATTTGCCCCTATTGGTGGCGTAAATCAGTTTAGCAGAGTATTGTCGATAAGTCCAGTGTCTCATTAATGAGACATTTGTCTTAAATGGAGCACTGTGCAAGCCTAGAATAAACATTTAGTTGATGTGCTTATTAAGGTAAACTGCATTCTCACAGTAAGAAAATAATATCCCCATCCAAACAATATATATCAGTGATTTATTCTGAAACTGTCTAAATTTTATCTGATGGATTTTATTTGTCACAATTTCTGAGATGCAGAAGAAATGAATACTTATTAAGGTGAGGGGTGCAAATAGATGTAGAATCCAAACCTCCAGGCCCATCAGAGTCATATGTTATATTATGAATTAGAAGAGCCAATTGTCATCCTTAAATTTGTTTTAATAGCATTTACTTGGTCTGATTAATTTATATAGAAAACAGATCATTCAGAAACTGAAGAGGAGTGTATTTCCATTATGAATTATCAAGTGAATGTCATGCCTTTCATGATGACTCCCAACTGCCTAATGATACAGTTAGTCATATATTAAGCTTTCTTGGAAACTAATAGGAAGTAGGCTAGTTTGAGCAGGAAGCAAGAATATGTTCAGAGATCTGTAGATCGCCACAACTCGTTAGTCTTAGAAAACAATTTTTAAAGACCTTTTTACTAAGAAATAAAGTGTATACACTAAAGTGCACAAAACAATGTGCTCAATGATTTATCACAAAGTGAACACTGTATAACCATTGAGGTCAAGAAAAAGAAACTTTATAGCCATTTAGAATAATATTTCAAGATTTTCAAGAGGAATAGGAGAGTGAGGAAATAACTTAGGTTTAATGTTTTTCAATTGTTATATAGACTTACCTGTTTCCTTTGGGTAATAATAACTGTATATTAAAATGAGTCTGTAATCAGTTAGTCTGTAATTAAACCAGAAGCTATTTGGTAACAGAAAATATAAAGAAAATCTACCTATTGCAGTGTTTCACAACATAGAAAATAACAATCTTTGTGTGGCACACTGGTGTAAACTGGAAGAAATTTGGGAATACCTGTATGGGACTTGGTAAAGAGATTAATAACATTTTCATTATATAATACAATTTTTTTACAAAAATAAAATGCAGCATTTGGGGCAGCATATTCAAACTGAATATAGGTTATTTTAAATTGAGGAATGTGAATATGTGTCCATCCCTATAAATTTTTGTCTCAAGTTTTATTCTTAAAAGCCTTCTATACCATTTCTAATCAAAACATTTTAATAATAATCTTTTCAAATTCTTGATAGCTGCTTTCGTAAAAAAATTTTATTTGCACAGAGACAAAATTTCAAAACAACTTTAACAACCATTAAAACATTTGTAACATTTGATTTTAAATATAGCAACTCTTCCTTTTATGTCCTTGCCAAATTTACCATTGCAATTTCATAAAAGGATGCTATAGATTTAAAGTGTACTTAAATTTTTATATGTTAAGTATTACAAAATATATTGAAATTCTAAACTGGAAAATACATATGCCTTTTAGCAGTTACCATGCACCTACTTTGCCACAAATGAGTAAAAATATTTAATGTATAGAAAGACTGATATTGGGATCATCACCTAAAGATACACTTGCCAGGAATCCCTAACTTTCTTTCTCATTATCTACTCTCTCGTAGCCACATTTTGGTGGGCACACTTGCTAATTAAGCACTTAGAACAAAAATTCCTCCAGCAGATCCACAGATCCTTTTCCCATGATGGAAACAGACATGCTTGCAACAAGTTGCAGAAGTAAGTATCAAGGTGATGGACACTCATCTTTGTTTAGCTCACTGCCTTGAGGCCAGACCAATGAGTACTAGGTGTCACTGATTATGATTGACTAATTGCCAATCTGGTTTGGTATTTTTCCAGGAGCCCAGAATCAGGTTACTGGCCTAACCTTCCCAAAGGATGAAAAGGCTGGCTGTCTTGAGAGTCATCTATAAATACAAGAGTTGGGAAGCCTTGATCTCTAGAAATGGAGGTAAGAGAAAAATGAAGCAAAATCTGTACACCGAAAGGCTCTGAGGTGGATAACTAACTAACTATAAAGGATTCTTTCTGAAAGAACTAGATGAAGTCTTGAATTTAATATGAAATTGAATTATTAAAAGTGAAGAAATTAGTGCTATTAATTTCAATAAGTTCACAAAGACCCCTCTGAGAAGAAGGTCCATAAATTTAGTGCCTATGTTTTCTTCTATGTATCTTATTGCTTCAAGTCTTATATTCAAGTCTTTAGTTCTTTTTTGTGTATTGTATCTATTTTTATCCTTTGCAGGTAGCTTTCCAATTTTCCAAGCACGATTTATTGAAGAGGCTTTCTTCTCTCCCTGTATGTTTTTGGCTACTTTGTCAAAAATTAGTTGCCAATATACGTGTGGGTTTATATCTGGGCTCTCAGTTCTGTTCCAACGCTCTGTGTTATGTTTTCCTGCCAATACCATGTTTTGATTACTGTACCTTTGTAGTATAGTTTGAAGTCAGGGAATGTGATACTTCAGGTTTTGTGAAAGATTATTTTAAAATATGCATTTACTGAATGAGTTTTTGAGTATCCCTGCTTCTGTTTCCAGGCAGTGGTCCTGCTTCCTTTATGCTCTCAAACATTGCCATTTTCATATGGAAAACTCAGTATACAACTGCTTTCTCTGTGCCTGAAATATATTTTCCAGGAGGACGAACACAGAATTGAAATGTGACTTTAAGAACTATGTTGTTCCTTGCTTCTCAGAATGTGGTCCATATACCAGCAGGAAAGGTATCACTTTGGAACCTGTTAGAAATCCAGTCTGTCAGCTCCCACCCCAGAACTACTGAATCGAATCTGCATTTTTAATTAGTCCCTAGTAATTCACATGCAATTAAATTTTGAGAAACTTTGGTCCAATTAATAGCCCCCTAAATACATGACACACTTTGGGAATATTCCTGTCAAGTGGCTAAAGTAATTCAGGGTTTCCCAAAACAGCCCTATCTTTGATTTGGATCAGCCCAAATGGTTATAGAGTTCTTCCTTATGATGACATAAACTTTCCTCATTATCTACCTCCAGTCAAGCATGCTAATTTTGTCCTGTTGCACTGCACTGATAAGTCTCAGTCTCTTTTCTGTATGACAGCTCTTCAGACTTTGAAGACAGATTATGTCTTGCCTAACTTTTTTTTACTGTAGATTAAACATTTTCAGTCTTTTAAAATAATTTTGCATCCTGGTTATTCTTGTCTAGGCAGGACCTTTTTAAGATATACTAACAAATATGGCACCCAGAATTAAATGAAGTATAGTTGGCCGAATCTGTGCTGAGCAGAACAACAACTTCACCTCTTTTAGGAAACTACCCTACTGCCACTATAGCCTAAAACTGAGTTAGCTTTACTTCTTTTTCTTGTTGAACTACTAGTTTACTAGAATCCCTATTTGTAGTCACATGTGCTGCTCTTAAGGCATGTTTCCACCCTGACTTATACATTTTTTATGTTTTTATCTGCATGTGGAGGTGGGGGACTAAGTGTAAAACAAATCCTTCCCCCTACCCCCACCCCCACCCCCGGCTGAATTTCAGTCTCTTAGGATGTCTGAAATTCTGATTTTATCATCCAATCATTTGCTCCTAGATTCATGCTATAGTAAAATGCAGACAACTTATTGGTGTTTTTACTCAGGTTATTAGTAAAAAGATTTACAAAGACAGGATAGAAGACTGAGCCACCAGAAACTTTCCTATAAGTTAATTGATTTAATAATCATTATTCTTCAGAAACAGTTACTGGTTTACCTTACCAGTGACTAGTCAAAGGATAGCAGAAAAGACCTTGTCACGATATGCTGAAGTCCAGGTATACCGTAGCTAAGGACTAACTCTTGTTGGCATAAGTCTGACTTGCTCTATATTATGCTGGGTGCCAGTGATCAACATTTATTTTGTCAGTAATGCAAACCAAATTTTGAATTCTTGTTCTGATATTGATGGTGGTCCACTCACCTAGTTAATAAAACTTACCTTCTTTCATTCCTGGAACTGATAATTTTGGACCTTCTCGTCTATCAGCACTGATCTGTGTTCTGTTTTTTAATATTGCTCAGCTATCTTTTACACTGGTTCAGGTCTCTCCCTTTGGAATAAATTTATTCTCAAATTGAAATTTACCTATATTACTTGTCCCCTCCTCTCGAACCAGCCACTGCCACAAGTAGTAATGATATAAAAGGTATCATCTGAGATATATATATATAATTTTTGTCTATCCAAACAAAAGTCATCTTGGATGAATTAAAATTGTTGTAATTTCAAAAGACAGAACTGTATCCTAACTAAAACTAGCTTACACAAGAAAAGGGAAATTTATTGGCTTGTATAACTAAAGCATGAATAAAGAAATATAAATCTGTCCAAGGAGACTGGAGCAGAGACTTAAACAGCATTATCAAGTGTGCTCCCCACCCCCAAGCCCCCTCCTCACTTCTCAGCTTCTACATCTTTGCAGCTCTCATTTCTCAGGCTCTTCCACAGGATGAAGTATATGACTCTCAGTACTATTGATAGTTCTAGGATCACAGCTTTCTTGTTCATGATACAAAGGGAAAAAAGAACTTCCTTTCTGTGTTCAACATAAAAATCCCAGAGAAGAAGACTTTTCCAATATGTTCACCCTGGACCAATCACTGTAGGCAGAAAATTTTAGTATTGTTATTGGCCATATATCGTTTATATGGTCAACCTGGAATTAGCTTTATTTTGACTAGTAGCTACATCATTATTTCAGTGTTTTTAATAAAGAAAGACTAATTTGCCAAAGGAAGGGTGGGGAGGAGGTTCCCATAATAAAGGAAGCAAAGTATTAGAAACATAAATAACAATTACCATGCCTTTTAACAGGCAGAAAGCGAGTAAAGAATAAGCATTGACAATCTATATTTTGCCATTCTGAATATTATCCCTCCTGCGTTTAAGCAACATTCAACATTTAAAAGCAAATGTCAATGTTAAATTAGTTAATTTAGACAAAATAATAGAAATAAGCATGTAATAGATTTAAATTCTTTTAAAAAATGTTTTAAATAGACAGGGTAGGGTTATTAAAAAAATATCATTCCTTTTTCTAACATTTTATTTTGAAAAAATAATAGAGTACAAAAAGTTGTGAAACAGTACACAGAGCTCTTGTATACCCTTCACTCAGTTTTCCCAAAGGTTCACACCTTCGGTTTCTTTAGTACAGTTAGCTTAATATTGATATGATACTAGTAACTAACCTATAGACCCTCTTAAAGTTTTCTCATGATTAGGCTGGAGTTAAACACTTTTTAGCAAGAAGCGATGGTATGCCATTTTCATCGCCTTATAACTGGAGGTATGGCTATTTCCATGTCTAATTACTAGTGATGCTATCTTCAATCCCTTGATTAAATTGGCATTGGCCAGGTCGTTCTTCACTATAAAGTTACTATTTGAGAAAGAATATTTTCACTCAAAAATAATTGTTGAAATCATGATAAGAATAATCACAGTATACTCATAATATCCAAATTTACATTTTTGGAGAAAATGAAAATTTCGCTTCTATGGACATTTGTGTTTATGATCCTTGCTACTTATTATTTCACATGTCAAGAGATCGCTTTTCAGTTTTACTGTTTCTATTTCTTGACTGTTATGTCTGAGATCAAGGTTGGCACGCTCTTTTAACCACAATCAGAGACAGTTGTTTGAGGCCTGCTTTTCCTTGCCTGTTTATTTTAGCTTCAATACAATTCTTCAAGTATTACATTTATTTAAATAATAAGCAGATTAATTTCAGTATTAGCTAGACAGTGATGAGAAGCAAAGGTAAGTTATATTCAGTTCATTGTTGTTTATCTTCAGTGATTCTGCTAGAAAGAAAGCCTGAACAAGACCAATTCTACAGGTAATGCTGGTAGGGGGAGGGTGACTCTTAAGCTGCTGCCTACCCTAGCATAGACAACTTGGTTCTTAGGTGCTTCTCTCTCTGTTCTGCCCTCCTGGGCCTCTTTGACCACCACCACTGGAATGAGAAAAAAATCTGTGAAAGCAGAATCGGTCTATATAACGTTACTTGAATAATTCTAAATCGGTTTCTGCCACTTAAACTCAGGAGATGTCTAATAAAAATCTGGTTTCCTGACTTCTTTTAAAAGCTGAAAAATATGGGTCTGAATTCCTTATAGCAACAGTTATCCTGTCATTCTCAGACACGGAGACAGAGTGTCATTTTCTCACTTTTTTCCCTTACAGTAGAGATCAGATATCCTAAACTCTATCAAAAGTAGGAAAACAAAACATAGCAGAGAGAATCAAGTGCTTGAACAATTTGCTCTTATAACTGGCATTCCGTTCTATTTCGTTATTTGCCCATCCCTTCCAACACATTGTGTCTGCAACCCTTTCCCTGCATACTCTTTCCTATACTGCTCGACCTGGCCACGCTGTAGCACAGCTCATTCAGCAACAAAGATGCAGAGACCAGTGGGCCAGTATCTTAGGCCAATGTGTATTGGCCGAGTCTGGGTTACATCCCAGGAAGAAGCTAGTGGGCAGCAACCGTTCATTCCCAGCCCATGAACTTGGGAAAGAGATGGACTTGGTTGGGAGTGCGAGGGATGTTAGCAAGATGAATGGGGTCACATTAAGGCTACTCACATTCTTTTGACTCTCCAGTCCAGATTTATGAGGAATCTAGGGTGCAGTCACACCTACACATGGAGATTGGGAAAACTGGGGAAAAAAATGGGTATGAGAAAGTACAATGGTTGATGATCCAGTTTCTCCTTTCGTGGTGCTTGTTGCTGGACAAAGCAGAAACAGAGGCTTTAGTTTTATTTGCAAGGTGAGTTGAATGTTAACTGGAAAACTGACATCATTTGACAAACCAGCATACATTCTAAGTGGACACTATTTCAAAAAATAGTAAGCACAGAAAGAGCCGAATCTGAAACCAGACCGCCTAGGTTTGAATCCCATGTCTATGATTTATTAGGTAGGAGTTTGGGACATGTTTTTGACCCTTCTTTGCTTTAGTTTTCTCATTTGTAAAATGGGGCTGTAATAATAGTAACTTGCCTGATGCAGTTATTGTGTATAACATAACTATGACATTGTCTAGTGGTGCAAGTAAACAGTCATTGTTTTTACTAAGAAAATAGCACCCTGGATTGGGTACATCACAGTTTATTATAAAAGTGTTTTCAAGTGGGCAGAAGGTTGTGTGGTTGTAGTAGCACGTTGGATGGGAAGATGATTTTAGAGCTTAAACCTACTTGGCTCTGACACCCAATTAATTCTCACATCTCTCTTCCTTTTTCCTATCACTAGTTTCTAACATGCCACTTTTATTTCCTCTTCCTCTTTTATTTCTATCATAGTCCTGCATATTCTTGGTTGATTTTTCCCTATAAGCCTTTCAAGAGAAGCAAGACAGATTTGATTAGCTCTAGTTCACTGAAATGCAGAATGGTGAAGAAATTCACCCACAACTCACATCACTGACTTCATACACTTGACTGTGGTACCAGATCCTTCCTCTGTGAGCAGGTGGCATTTGATTGCATGGTAAAGGCTAAACCATGACTGAGTTAAAGGCAATGGGAATACCTAGAGGGTTGCTTCCTCTAAACACATTCTCTAAAAATGGCATGTTAAAAAAATAAGATACTATGTTGACTCAATATTGTTAAGTATTCTGGAAATCTATTGTGTGAAAGTCAGTATCAGGAGTGGTGGTCAGATCTTAAAGCACAGAGAGAACATAGTCAAACGGGGCACCTTTATAAAAAAAATTGTTTGCCTCCCCACCACCTACCTTGTCCTCCTGATATTAGAACTAGCCTGTGATTCTACCCACACAATTGAATAGTGACATAATTACTTCACTTCTATTTCCTAACTTCATGTGAGAATGTTTAGATCCAGCCTATGTGTCCTGTGATTACAGGAGTATAATGACTGACATTTATATGGTACTAAATTCTTTTCACAAGGATTTCACATCTGCTGGCTTCTCACTACACTGTTATTACCAATCCCACTTCACAGACAACTAACCTAAGTCCACCATCATTTCCATAATTAACCTGACAGAGCTAAAACTAGAACTCAGGCCTGCAGTGCTTCTATTTCTATTTGTGTGGACTAATGTGACGTTTAGTAGTTTGAGCAGTTGATGGTGTGAATCCTCTCTGTCCCTTACTAGCACTGTTAATTAGCACAATTTACTTAACCTGAAGCTACAGGTTTTTCATCTGTGAAGGAAAATAATATTGACTACTATTTATGAGAACCGAAGGTGACTAAATCATGTAAATCAGTTAGAACAGGGCCTGGCACACGTTAAGCGGTCATGATTATTGTTCTGTCTTCTTGTTGCTTTCTGGGTTTTGCATCAAAGAGAACTGCCCATGGTTTGAGATTAATCCCAGAAGCATTATGTCTCTGGGGTTATATTATCTTAAAATATGACTGCTCTTTGTTTCCTTGGAAGCTTGAAAAATTAATGAATTAAACTGGACAGCACTTCTGGCATTAGTACCCAGCATATTATATAGTAGGTCAATAATTTTCAAAAGGTTTATTATGCATAAAACTCACCTGGAGTGTTAGTGTAAAATTAAAATTTCTAAACGTCCCTCTTCCCATTGTGATTCTGGGATAGTATGGAGCTTAGGAATCTGAACTTCGACACATACCTTGGGAGGTCGTAAGAAACACCGCGAAAAGCCCTTCACGAGGTGTTGCCTCCTGCTCCGCTGCCGCTGCCGTTTCTCCTTCTCCCCATCCTCCTCCTCCTTCCTCCTTCTTCCTTTTTTGTTGTCTACATTGTCCACATCCTTTTCAACTTACTCACTATCTTCTGTTCTTTCTCCCCCTTCTCTTTCTCCTTCTTCTAGCATTTCAAATAGACTGCCTGAGGTTATTTTCCACTATTAGGCGAGCTCTATTATTATCTCTTTAGAGAAAATGCCACTGAACCAGGGGGAAAAACACAGAGTAATTACCGAAAGAAAAAAATATATATATATAACTTCCCTGGAGCCAATTAGGAAGACAGTCATTAGGTTGAAGTGATAATTTGCTCACACATTGATACAGGGCTCTGGCCCTCTCACAAAGAGTAAAATAGCTCATGTTTACTTCCAGAGCTTATTAATGTTGGGCTCAAATTTAATGCCCTGACAGTAAGTTTAAAAGTCTTTCTTATGAAAATGAATAATTAGATATAGGATCACTATCCATATAATTTAATAGAAATTTTACTTTTTTTTTTTTTTTTTTTTGCTTTAAATCAGCTAGGTAGCCCAGGAAAGATTATCAGTCCCCATCTTTCACCTCAACCTCTGCCTTATTGCATCTAAGTGTTGGGAAATTAGAAAAAAAGAGCCAAGTGCCAAATATGAAATCAGTTAAACTACCCAAGTACAGTCATCTATTTGGGTACTATATCTACATAAACTCAAAGAAAGTAGATATTTTGCAATTACTAACTTTTAAAGAACTATAAATAGCCAGTTTAAAGTGTTATTTAGCCCAAATTATAGATTTGATTGTAGTGGTTGTCAATTCTGTTGCATTAGGATCATCTGAGTAGCTTTTAAACAATATTGATGCCACGGACCTGCACCCAGATTATGACTGAGTTGTGTGGTGTGGAGTATGCTTAGGTGTTTCCACTGAGCACCAAGGGATGAAATGACTTAATATATGCGGATCAAATTTACTTGACAATTGCCTGCTCTCTGCATCCTTCTGAAAGGTGTAGGCATAGAGTGAGATTAGATGTAAAATGAAGCAGAAAATTCTAACATTTCAGTCTCAATTCATGCCTGTTTTGGAGAAAGTAAAATATTAGGTCCAGGATTTCTTTTTAATTGCCTCAGTTCTCCATTTCGCTTTGCTAGGGTATATTTGATCTTGTCAAAATATTCTCAGCACTTAATAACACATAGAATCTCAAGGACATTCCGAATGAGTCTGAGTAATATAAGAAACGAAGGTAAGAAGTAAGTTAAGCCTGCCAGTCAATACTTTATCTTGTCTGAACCAGGGTAGTCATAGAAGTAGCCATAGGAGTTGAGAGTTCATTTGCCCTCCTCGCCCTTTCTGGAGCCTGTAGAGACTAGCTGGAAAGGTTTGCGTAAAGAGGACGTTCTCTGCACTGGTCTGCATTTCTGGCTTAGGCCTTTTCAGTTCTCATGGAAAATAGGTGCCTTTAAATCATCATTTACCAGTAAGCCTCCTGTGAACAGTTTTTCACTTTGGTGGCACATTAAATGTTGCTTCAAGTAGAAATATGGCTAACAGTGTTCAAACTATTGCTGTCTGCCTACATTTTCTGGCACTTGGGAATAAAGTTTTCTATATTTTAAATTGAAATGACTTTTTATAAATGGAATTCTCTTTTGAGTTTATCTCATGCTGCAACATCTGCTGGTTTATATAATTTAAAATCTTTCTTTTAAATATTTCCACTGAATCATTGTCTTTAATGGATAAAAATGATCTCTCTCTCATTTACAACCCTTTTTCTTTTAACTATTATTTATGAGAAATTTTTTTAAATTTCAGCTTTTCTACTGAGTTTTTCATTTTCATTTTTACCATCATAGTGTTAATTTATTTCCAAGAGACCTTTTTTGTTTTGCAAATGTTCCTTTGTATTTGTCCCTGTTCTCTCATGGTTGTCATGTCTTTGAAAATATTCATGCAGTTTTTGTTTTTTGTTTGTTTGTTTTTTAAGTCTCCCTTCCCCTATGCAGCCCACCAAGTTGTTTTTTCCTATGTGGTTTCAGTTCCCTCTGCCATGGCAATGGCATTCCTCAGATCTCTGGTGGTGATCCTTGGTTCCTGACCTCGTTGAAAAGTGAGGCAAGGAGAGGCCGACTGGAAGTTGTGATCCTTTCAATGGTGCTGACAACTGCAAGCTTAGCTGTAGAATGGTCTAGCTGGATAGATGAGTTGAGAAAACTTCTATGCCAGAATCTTTCAGTCTTCCCTATTTTGCTGGCCAGGTTCCACAGAGAAGATTCCCCAACCTCCAATCTGGAGGAAGAGGGGTTGGTTGCCAAAGGGAAAAGAAACCTGGGGAACTCGGCATCCATTATGCCTCACTCCACTCCGTATGAGCCCTCTATCTTTAACTGTGCCTAAGTCCCTGGGGAATTCCTGTTTTACGTTCTCCAGGGAAGAAACCTTCCGGCTTTGTTTGGCTAGGGTGGCAAACGTGTGGTTTCCTGGCAGTGGAGAGTGATGAGGGGATCTGGGGATGTGGTTGCTTCTGAAGCAGACTTTCTAGTAATCTTTTTTTTTTATTTTAGCATCTCTTTTTGCCCAGCTTCCAGAGCTATTTGGTGCCACCAATTCCTACGCCTCAGGGGAATTCCGAGCTGTAGAAAGGGTTAGTTCTTAGTTTTCTCTGCTGCTAGTTTAAGATTAATTTTTTGGGGGGGAGGTGCTAAATTATTTGCTTTTCTGCTTCCATGAATTTATTACTCTTGCTTCCTTCCACTCCTGTCTCCTTATCTCATGAGTTTATGCCTTTAAAATTACTTTCACTGTAGTTTTTGAGAGGTTTTTGGAGGAGTGAATATCGACACATATATTTAATCAATTAATTTTACCCGAAAGTAAAAAAGTCAAATAAATAGACCCAATATAAGTGACACCAATGTTTAATTATTTATGTAAACCATAGGACACTCATACAATGGATACCTATTTAATCATGAAAGATTATGCAAATGAATAGTTCTTGACATGGAAATATATTAATTACATGTAGAAAATGACAGGTTAATAACATTAGTAAGAGTAGCTAGCTAACGAAGTACTTTCTCAGTCCTCATTCTTCTTCCAAGTACCCTAATAGATTTTTTTTTCATATAATCTAACAAAAAAAGAGTTCTATAAGAAAGTGACCTTAGTGTCCATTTTGTAGACCAGGAAACTGAGGTGTAAGCAATTTGCCTAGGGTGACAATGTCTTTGGCCTAGATTGGAACTCACAGGCCCCAATGAGTTCTATCACAAGTTGTATCAAGCGTCAAAAAGGCGTGAGAACAATATTGACAAAGATATCTATGATCTAGTGTAGTCTCTGCTTTCCTCCTCTTCTTTCCTTGGGAACATAGTAGTCAGTTATCAGTTGAGCAGGTGACAAATCTGACAAGTCTGAGAGACCCGGGGCAAAGAGTGGTCAGGCTTATTTTCTTTTCTGCTTTCCAGGCTGTTTCATGACCCAGAAACACTTAGTCTACAGGGCAAGGTAATAATTCTGCAACACAGCAGTCCTGACACCTAGCTTTGTCCAGGTTCTGGGTCACTCACTTGTTGTGACACACTTGTGTGATTTACTTTATTCTACACCTGAAATGTGGGGATCTTCCATTTATGTGTGTTTAGTAGCTCTGCGCAAGGAGGTCTGGCTACAGCCTGTTGTGTAGAATTAATAAGCAAAGTTTATAGCATATGATTCAATTTCTGTAAAATAAAAAGAAACATGTATCTGTAACCCATATGAAATTTTCTTTTGAAATCTCAAGGAGTGTGTCTCTGGCTTTCCTTGACGGTTGCATTGGGGTATTGGACACAGGGTTATCAGTTTCCCCATTCCTGCAGATTGTCCTCCATAGCAAACAAAGAATGCCTATGGATTATAAACACCCAACACACACACACACACACACACACACACACACACACACACACCCTACACAAGCCCTATTTGGAATTTAACCATCATTTGGGGAGAAAATCAAGGTTGAATCTTAAAACTGCCTAGTTTGAAATTAAATAACTGAGCAATAATTTTGTTAACTTGGAAAAATTTGATCACATTTTCTGCTTTTAGAAGGAAATGTAGTTTGTGGTAGAAATTACATTTATTTATAGAAAAAGAAAGATGTATTTTGCACACTGAATGCTTCGGGTTATGTGTATGTGTGTGTTTGTGTGTGTACATATACATGCACACATTTATATAAAAGATATCGGCTTAGGGGCCCTGTCCTTTGAAATTCCAATTAATTGGCTCAAATGCTGTCCATTGTGTGGTGAGAGCCAACAGTCTTTCCAATCTCTCCAGAAAATACGCAATAAGAAGTAGAACCCTGCTTTGCTAGAATAGCACATTTCTATATCAATGGTTTTTAAACATTTTAAGTGGTAGAGATGCCATTTTGGATGGAATTCTCTATGTAAAAAAAAGATAAAACAGAGCCATTCTGGCTGAGCAGGGATGAGGACCAGGAACCAGCTCAAGGCATCTATCTTGAGTATTTTCATGAAATTGAAATGCCCTTATAAAGAAAGCCATTTCAACAACTATTGCTCTACTCATTGCCATACTGGATGTGTTATGGAAAGTGTATTAATGAGTATGTGCCTTATAAATCTTAAAGACCTAGGTTTAATTCCAAATAAGACAGGAAATTTATGCATAAAATGTTTCTAATTATGTCCGTTGGGTTTTTGACTTTATCTAAATCCTTGCCTTGCTGGATTTAAAGGGGAAGTGAAAGCAAGTAACCAAATGTTTTACTCTGGCCTTTACGGACTATACTGTCAGCTGTTCAAAAAGTAATTTGCTATATTTCATTCACTCATTTATTCATTCAATTTTTTTTTTTTTGCTTTTACCAAGAACTGCCAGCTGCTATGAAAACAGTTTCCCTGCCCTCTATTGACTGTTATAGATTTAGAATATAGATGCTTCTGCTGTTTACTGCCTTTTCAGATCTGAAAAAAGCTGTGGATATTTGAATGTGTTTCTGTCAGTGTTTAAACTCTCAGAGCTCTTGTGGATTTAGCCCCTTTCAGGAAGATCAGCCCAGAACATCTAAATATCAAGAGCTTGGGCAGGTTGTCATATTCATATGAGAAAGGACTCTGGTCTAAGACACTGGGACACAAAGATCACATCACTGATCAAAACAGGTATGCCAGCAGAGACCTTCAAAGGCACTCTGTTTGCTACTTCATTGGGTCATGTGCCATTTAAAAAATGCATCTATTCCCTAGACCTAGACTCTCTGGATAAACTGTGAGGAAAAAATAGTACCTTTAAAGAATATCTCGTGTTTTATTTGTATCAAATCATACACATAGTTAGATCAACCTCTTCTGCTAGGCATATAATGAAAAACAACAGTCCTCTGTCTTTCTCAGTCTCTTTTCTGGCACCCCGAAGACAATCCTTTCTTCTTCCTTAGCTTGCTGTATTTTACTTTCATTTTATTTCTATATATCTCACATAACAGTTTTTTTCCCCCTTTATGTTTTTCAGCTTTAGGAATTTTCTTAGTCTAAGAGCATCCAGTTCTCCTTGAACCACCATTGCAACTCCAGCCATACACAATAAAATTTTGTCTCTTCATACAGTTATATTGCCATCCTGCTCGAACATGTATTTAGTGCTTGCATGATTAAACCATGTAAAATCTGTTCTCCCCTGAGGCATATTGTCTACTATGATTACTTTTCCCTTCTTATACACTTAGTCACGTGTGCTCTTGCTTAGTTTTTTGCATATTTATTACCAATTCATCCCTCATATCTCAGTCATTTGTCAGAATCTCTTCTTGTTTTGTTTAACTGAATTTCTTAATCTATCAGTCTCAACTTCCTGGGGACATTCTCCCAGAGCCTTACGTCTGTTCTAGTTCTGGACAGGATTCTCTCTTCGTGCACCTTTGTGGCTTCTGCATTGCATCAGGGAATTCTCTTCACTATCCATTTTGACTTGGAGTAATTTCCTGGATCCAATATTTTTTGCCCTCTCGGTATTATCCCTTGCTTTTATAGAGTGCTCTTTTTAATAGAATCCTGGAAAAGGTACACATCTGAAAATGCCTTAAATCTACCCTCACATTTAACTAAGAATTTAGTTGGATGTGTAATTCTATGTTGGAAAAATAATTTTCCTCGGAATATTGTAAACATTGCTTCAAGGTCTTACTGCTGCCAGAAGTTTTGTTGAGAAGTTCAAAGTTAGTATGATTCCTGTTTTCTTTATTTTCTTTCTGGAGAAGATAAATTTTCCACAGTGTTCTAAAATTTCACAGTGGAGTCCTCAGTGCAGGTCTATTTTCATTCATTGTTTTGGACATTTAGAGGCTCTTTCAATCTAGAAACTCATGTCCTTCAGGAAATCTGAAGGACAATCCAGAAACTCATTTGCTTTGCCATCAGTATTACTTGTTCTCTCTTCCTGGAACTTCTATTATTTGGATGTTGGACCACCTGGACTGGTCATTCTCTTGGGCAGAGATTATTTCGTATTCATATTCTTATCTCTCAGAATTTCAGGTATTGTATCCTTAGCAGTTACTCTGTAAATGACAGTTAAATCAGACTAAATTGAATGAGTTTGTATTAAGAAAATGCTCTCCTGAGGCCCTCCTTCTATACCATCTTCATTTACTGACATTCTTCCCATTCTCCAAAATCATACCAATGTCCTCTCCTCTGATTATTCTACGATTTCTCTATAACAGTCTGATGTATCTAGCATTTCCTTCTGTGGTATATTTTTAATTTGCTTATATGCATTCTGGATAATCTTAGACTGTAAACCCTGGAAGGCAGGAACTTAGTTTTATACATCCCGGTGTACCAACTACCACCCACATATTATCTCTAAGAATCTAACCCAGTGCTGACCACTACCTAGTTCTTAATAAGTGTCTATTAAGTGAATAAATAAATGAAGGAAAGTAAGGCAATTGATACCTGTTTAGAAATCCTGACACAGAAATTCCAAGTAGCTAAGGAATGACTTCAGGCAATCAACAAACAAGATCACCAACAGTTGTAAGGAAAAAAAACCAAAACTTTATTTCAGTTAAAGAATAATGAATACAGAAAAAAATGGGCCTGCAAGGTATGATGAAAAGTAGGTCCTTAAAGTCATTGTTTCTGAACCTAAAAATACAACAGAAACAACTATTAAAAAATGCCAATTGAATATTTTTCTGTTAATTTACACCATAATGTGTATATATAAATTCAGTTTTGAATCCTATTTGCTTTGACTCAGGCAGAGTTATTATCTTTAAGAAAAATATATAAACAATAAGATTTATAACTGGTCTGTAAAATTATTTTTCAGTTAACTTTATTTTGCTACTACCTCCATGTGGTGAAGTTTAACAAAATGCTTCCAGAGAGGTCTGTAAGTAAAGGAAACTGAATTTTAATTCTATAAGGGAATTGAATTTCTTTATGAAATCAATGGTGGAACATTATAAAAAGGGAAAGGGGAATCCTGGGTCTATCACAGCAATGCGTTAATGTAGCTACAGGAGGTATTTTAGGGATCACCGCAAAGCATTGTTAGAGGAGATCAAGTGTGGTTTTTCTATTGACCATTTTAGTCTGAGCTGCTCCCAGCTGGAAATGTGCAGATGAAGTCTGCATGAATAATTATATCCAGAATGTACATGGGGTACATTTCATTGACCTCTCAGGTAACTAGATTCAGTCAAAAGTTTTGGTGTATTGATCTTGCAATAAGAAGTGTTTCAGCATCAAGTAAAAACTTAAAATCTAAAAATAATCCTTCAATATGCAGAAACATCCTTGAAAAGTATAGGTTGTATGTCTGTTGCTTCATAGTACAGCTGTACCCATGCTGCATAAGAGAGAAAAATCTATAAAATCATCTGGCAGAATGAAGACAAAAACGAACCAATTCAAACTGGTTTCAGTTAGTTCTATTGAGCAGGATTTTTTATCTGGAATGCCTGTATAATTTCTTCAAGATTTCTCTTTAATTTGTATCTATGGAAATGATTTTTTAACTTTGCCTACCTCTCCAAATATTTCCCAGCTGTAATATAAGATTTTAGAGTTATTATAACCTATGTATGTGTTATATTAAAAATAGCTCCAAATTATCGAGACCCTACTATGTGACAGCCATATTACATGTTACCTCATTAATCCTGATAACATCCCTATGAGAAGGTATTACCAGACTTATATTACAGACAAGAAAACCAAAGTCAGGGATATTATATAACCTGGTTTAGGTCTGAAATTAGTGAGTTTCTAAACTTAGATTTGTATGTAGGTCCAAAGTTAATTTCCCTTTAAAAATGCTATCTTGCTACTCTTGTGTCATTATAACACAAAAATGGTGATTCACTATCAATAATCCCAGCTCTATGATTATATTACCCAGGAATTCAACCATCTCACCATGTCCAAATCCTTGTAACCAAAAGAAGCAATTCTGTGGATGCCTGGCAGAGGCAGGAGTGCAGTCGTGGTTGTAGGCCTCAAGCTGGCAATTATATGGTATCTATCCTATACCCAGCTCTGCGCTAAGCCTAATGGAACACACAAAACTCTGGAAGATAAGCCCTCTTCCTTGGTAAACTAAACAGACGTTGTTTCTTTGAAAAATCCTCTTATTTCTCAAGCTTTTCCCCAGTGGCAATTGAAATAATTTTAGGTAGTTCACCAATGCCTTGAATTAAAGAATATTGAACCTTAGAGAGATGTATTCTCTATTTTAGCCTTGCAATAACCATCAAGAAGAATAGCTCTGTTTGGTGCTAGGATGCTTTTAAAACTCCTGTTAATCTCATTTGCCGATAGAGTGAAAGCAGGCATTCGGCTCAGAGGCTTGGCAAGCAGCAGAGCACTTATTTTGTTGATATCCTCTGTTTATGACAATTGACACTAAGTTTCCACTTGTGACAGTGATATAAATTATTTTTTTCAAATGTTTTAGGCTAAAAAGTGAGTCAATTGAAATAAAGATATAAAAAATAATACAGGCACACGGCAATAATACGTGTTAAATAATAATACAAGAATGTGGCAAGAAAGCCAGCCGGGAACCTGAACGACTGATTTATGACCAAAAGCGAACAGGAAGGGTCTTAGGCTGCCATCCTGCAGCATGTCCTGGACTAAGCTCTGTCCCAGCCTCACTTTCAGGGAAAAGCTGTCTCTAATTTCTTCTATAAAGAATAAACAGAAGTGGAAAATTCTTTTTTTATAGAAGAGAAATTGTATGTTAAAAAAATTACTCATGTAAGCCTCATTCTCAGTAATTAGGTGCTATCATAAATAAACAGAGTGACCAATAGGTGACTTACATTCTAAGCAAACTATAAATAACTGCTAGAAATAAGATCGAGTTGTTTATAAAAAGATACAGATAATAAAGCTTGACATCATGGTTCTAGTAATTAAAAGAGTTTCATTTGAAGAGATAAAACCAAAATAAACAGGCAATACATCTTCTACTTAGTTATAACAACTAAGGAGCATCTTGCCTCCTTTACAAACTTTCTCCTTCAGATGCAAATACAGGCAAATTGATGATGGCCCTCATCTCAACATCAGCCAAGAGGGGTATACTACATATAAAACAAAGAGCTCAAATTTGAATGATTTCATTCCATCATCTGGCTTTAAACACCTACAGGATGACATGCCTGTCAGCTACATGAGGGTGGTTTTTTTCTGTTTGTTTGTTTGGGTTATTTTTACGTCTATAGGGCCTGGTATTCCTCGGTGGTCCTGGTCCCCCATCCATGTACTAACCAGGTCTGACCCTGCTTAGCTTCTGAGATCAGATGAGACTGGGTGTGTTCAGGGTGGCATGACTGTAGACGAGGGTAGGGTTTTTGTCTCTCTGCTACTGGAATGTGAGGTAAGCAGTCGTGAATATTTGCTGATTGGATAATGAAGCCTGTCACTTAAGCTCCTGTTTTATATAATCATTCCAGAAAGAAGTCCTTCTATAATGTTTTTTACTCTTCGCCAAATTCTAACCAGACTCTCTATTGCATGACTCAATATTACCTCCATGTATTAGGTTTCCACTATGAAAATTAAATAAATAAAGCACATCTATATAAACACTCACCTTCTCAGGTGCTAGAGAGCCTCTTGAAGCTATTTCCCCATCCCTAATGACCCATTGGATAAACTTTCCAAACTCTTGCCACTACTTTTTATATTTTCTTTTTCCACCATTGTTGCAAGACTGTTAGCTATCATTATTGTTCACTGTCAACGAACCTGATTTTAGCAGTTTTCTTTAAAACTCCTGGAATGGCTGCTTCTAGATAACCAGGCTTGTTAGAATTTTGTATATGTTATTATATATCTATAGATATGTATATAAATGTATTTCTGGCTGAAATCAAGTGCTCTGGTGAGTCAGGGGGAAGGTTTTCTACAACATGGTTAGTGGAGTGCCACATAAGCTTAATACATGGGTTCTGTGACATCTGTTTTAGCTGCCGAGAACCATTTTCTTCTTCATTCCCAATTTGATTAGTCTGTTGAAGTTTCCAGATAAATGACCTCTGAGTAAGTGGGGTGCTAATGTAAATCATAACTAAATACAGTCTGATAATATTTTTAAGCTCATTTGTTTTTCACAGATTGAATTTAATCCTGTGCCAAGTTATTTTCCAAGGTAGATCTTCTTTTACCCAAATATATTATTTCAGAGTTAAAGGGTCTTCAAGTTCCATTCTCCATGACTTCTGCTGATTCATTTATTTTGCCATAGTTAATTTATTCTTTTAATTAAAAGTTTTGATTAAAAATTTATCTCCATCAAGAGAGGTAACTCTCACCAGTGAGTTTAGTTTAACATGAAGACATTCCAAATCTTTTGTTAAAAGCGAGTTTTGATTATTATGGACCTATTACATGTCAGGTGGGTACCTAAAAATAAATGGCACTGAAAATAAAGCAAAGACTTTCCCATGTTCCACGATGTCTGATAGGATTTGACTCACCTGCCTCCCTTCTATTCTCATGCTTTCTCTTCTGGCTCAGAGTCTCCTAGCTGCCTTGGCCTTCTTTTCTTAGTGCCTCAAAAATGCCAGGCTCTCATCTGCTTCAGAATGTCTGTCACGGTGTTCCCTTAGCTCACTACTTTCTCCTCCCTGGCTTTTCACATAGCTAAATTGCCACCTCCTCAGAGAGCCTTCCTTTGAACAACTTCATTAATTATATCTTCCCTCTCTATATGCAGCTTGTTCAGTCTATTGTCAGTAAACTATGGATCAAGGCCAAATTGTCCAGTTACCTATTTGTGTACAGTCTGAGAGCTAAGAATGGTCATTATATTTTTAAATAGTTAAAACATTTAAAGAATAATATTTTGCAACATGTGAAAATTTATAAAATTCAAATTTAGGTGTTCATAAATAAAATTGTATTGGAATGCAGCCATACTCATCTGTTTATGTGCTGTCTATGGCTGCTTTAGAGCAGCAGAGTTGAGTAGTTGCAAAAGATACAGTATGGCCTACAAATATTTACTGTCTGACTTTGCAGAAATTTAGATCTAGAGAGTTACTAGACTGTGGATTCCATAGATCAGTAAAATTAGGTTGGAGTCGAGAGTAAACAACAAAGAGCTGCCAACTTTTAGTTTATTGCCAAGTAAAGACAGTTAGACAAATGTTGCTGTCATCACCAGATTATTAAAAAGAAGGTATATTATGCCACAAAGAACTGAGAATGGACATACTCTCAGAACAAAGGAATATTGTGAATTAAGAGTGTTGAAGGCCTTATAGTTAATTCTAACTAGTTTGGGTCCAGGGTCCAGTTTTCCTATCTGTGGGACATTGGCCTCATACTTAATGCTTTTAATCTTTAATTTTCTTGATTTAAGGGATGTCCTTGAAAATGTTCAGACTCAATCCGTTTTAGTGTTATTTCAATAAACTGAAAAGTTTCTCGATTATTCCATTTTCCCATATTATCTTTACCCAGCTCACATCCCTACATGGGAATGTAGGTCTCACCCACATTGGAATGCATCCCAAATTTGGCATTTATTACTGATTGTCTTTATTTATGCATTCCAAGTGCCAAATTCATTTTAATCTTTAAAGGGAGATACTACAATGTGTAATTTTCCCACCATTTTAGCACCTAATGTGATACCAACAAAAGAGTTAATGCTGCGATACCGTATTTACTCAGCAACTGTCTCCCCTTTCTGCTTTCTGCTTTATCATAGAAAAACACTGAGGTTGAGAAACGAATTATCAGTCTTTTCTACTTAACATAAATAAATGTATGCCTTCCAGGTCTGATTAGGGTTGTCTAGTGTTGGCAACACAAACATGGCAGAATTCCTCCTTATATCTCTTTTTATATAATTCATTTCCGTTGTGCTCACTTATTATGATACATTTGCAAGTTCAGGACCATCTTGCACATCAACCAAGTGGCACAAAGTCAAGTCAGGCCTCTATCAAAATGGGTAACTGGGTTAATAAAACCTGTGATCATCTAGAAAGAATATTGAGAGGAAAAGTAATGCGGTAGTTGAAATATATAATTTGCTGGCTTAGGAAAAATGAGCCATGATGGCTCTTTAAAAAATATGTTTAAGTAATTACAGGATTTAACTGCTTAAGCTTTAATTCGTCAAGAGGACCGAAGAGCGCTCAGGACTCCCATGGAGCTTTCTCTCTCCTCTCTGCTGGAGCTAACCCTTCAGAGTAATTAAGAAATAATTTTAGAGTAGCCACACATGTAGGCAATCAGACCCAATATAGGGAACACCTGTTTTTACTTCAATTCTGGCCTGCTTACTAATAGGGCATATTTGTTTTGGGACATTGTGTTTGCTTGTGTAATTGTGCAGAACGCATTTTCAGATTTTAACACAGATGGACCCTGAAAGCAGTTCTGAGAGTGTGTCTGGATAAGCAAGACACAAAAAGCCTTCCTCATTTTCTGTACAAACAGACATAAGTAGAATAAGGCCTTGCTCTACCCTCTGCCCACCCACCCAGGGCAAACAGGAAGCAGTCACTGAACAGCTTTGGTCTTGCCAGGCTTAGCAAACAGGTTTCTGTTGTTTGGTTAACAATTCCAGATCCATCCAACCAAAAGGGTTGGAAAATGTAGAGGTCAGCAACTAGATTATAAAAGCGCCGACAGGTAGCCCTGATGCCACAGAAGCAGAAGAGGCTCCGATCCAGTGGGTGGATATACTTCAAGTTTCAATATTGTGCATAGTAGCTGCACTTTGACAAGTGTTTTCATGACCTAGCCCAGAAAAAGGACGTTCTCAGTATCACAAAAGAAGGGGAAGAGTTGCTTGAGGACATGGAGAACACAGAGAAGTGCAGGGAGAACATGATTAGAGGAGAAATAAAACTCAAGTCCACAGTAACGGGTCAGAATGAAGAGTCACATTCAATAGCTTTATTTATAAATGTGAATGGAAATGAAGTGGAAAACAGAGGCAGTGGGATGGAAAAAGTTCTGCTTGCACAAAGTAGCTGCATATTAATGGTAAAAGTATTTTTAGGCTTGAAATAGCTTACATTTCCCTCAATTTTATACTGTGTTTTAGGTGGACAGAAGTATATAAAAAATATTAACAATATTCATGACTACTCTATAAACTCTATGTCCTTAGACATAACTTTTTAGTTAGTAGTTTCCTTGAGGTACAATTCACATACTGTAAGATTCACCTCTTTAAAGCATACAGATCAGTAGGGCTTTTTTCATATATTCCCAGATTTGTGCTGCTATCACCATTACTTACTTTTAGAACGTTTCATCAGTGCCACCCCGAAAGACCCATACCCATTAGTAAACATTCTCTGTTCCTCCCATGTCCCCAGCCTCTTCAACTACTGATCTACCTTCGGTCACTATGGATTTGCCTACTGTGGACATTTCATATTAGTGGAGCCATATGACATGCAGCCTTTTGTGTCTGGCTTCTTTCACTTAGCATGATGTTTTCAAGACTTCTCCATGTTGTAGCATAAATGATTGCTTTAGTCTTTTTTTAGGTCTCAGTATTCTTGAGTCGTATAGCTATCTCACATCTTGTCTATTCATTCATCAATTGATAGACATTCACATTGTTTTCATTTTTTGGCTGCGATGAATAATGCTACTATTAGTGTGCAAGTTCTTATGTGGGTGCACCTTTTTAATTATCTTGGGTATATAGAAGTGCAATTGCTGGAACATGTGGTAACTGTATGTTTAACTTTCTGAGAAACTACCCAGGATTGTTTTCCAAAGTGACTGCCTCATTTTCCATTCCCTCCAGGAAGGAATGAGGGTTCCAATTTCTCCACAACCTTTCCAACACTTGTTGTTGTCCATCTTTTTTACTGTAGTCATACTAACAAAGTGGTTAGATGCCATAATTCTGACTGGCCTAGCACAGGTAAAGCAGGCTGGGTCTTTCATCTGGTTTTACCATCTGAGCAGACTGAATTAATTAAACTAAGAATATACATTTTATCCTGATTTAGCACTGATTTTACCCTCTTAACCATCAGTTAGTGGCTATTACTTAAGGAGGGTCATGTTTTAATAATTATCATGGGCATAATACATGCATGGTTTATTTGCGCAGTCAAGTTTTTTTTGTGGTAAGTGCTGATACACAAGTGATTAAGCAGACTGAAGCAGATAATAAACACTCTACTTGCTGAGGTGTGACCAACACTGCCTGTAACTGCTTACTAACCAAACAGAACAGCACTGGTAGACAACCCTAGTAATGGCTGATTAGGCTTTTTCTTAATGGAGGTACAATAAAGGAGTACAGCATGAGGTATGAAAAGAGCCCTGGCCAGGGAATCAAGGGATCTGGATTTCAGTATTGCAAGTGAACTGTACCCAACCCTGGCCCCTAGCACTGACTCTTTCCCACCAGGTTAGATATCCCTGCTATTTGCTTACCATAGTCTCCCTATTCTTGCCCTAAGAGTACACGTAAAAGATTTTGCATTATATTGCTTCCTTAATTGACTGACTTTGGCCCTTAGATAGTAAGCTCTGTGAAATCAGGGAGTCCTTCATTTTATCTACTGCTTATTTCATTTTCAGCATTTCAGCCCAGTACTTGATATAAAAAAAGCTGCTTATTAAATATCGTAGAGATCTTGTATAAGTCACTGAATTACATCTTCAACTCAACATTATTATGGAGTATTATCATTTACCTAAATGATATCTCTCTAGACAGTTAAGGTTTCTTGTCCGTAAAATATAAAATGGGAATATTAGTAATACCTACACCATTTTGCTGTTATGAGGACTAGGTTAAATACAAGTTAAGATATTTAAATGGTGGCACATAGTAAACAATCAATAAATATTCATTATTATTATTTTATTATTTTGATTCTCACTGCCAGGTATCAGTTTCTCAATAAAAGTTGAAAAGAGTCGAATGAGACTCTCCCTAACATGCTTCCCAATGCCATTATTTTGATAGTATGTTTGTTAGCATGATAATCTATTTCCATGGTGTTTATGAATATTCCATTTCTGGGGCCGGCTGTATGGTTTCCTAGGTCTGCCTGCATGTAGAAGCTTGATAACAATGGAAGTGCCCAATTTCACTTGTGGAGACAAAACTACATTTGAAAACTGCTATTTTCTCTAAGTAATTTGTGATTTGAAATTCAGCTTTATTTTTCTTCTGTATATGGATGGTCCACAATGAAATGTTAGAGTGGATTTAGAAAAGTTTCAGAAAATGTCAAGTGTCCTTTTATTGAAATCAAATCCTGCGGCTTGGTTGGTTGCCTTTTAGTTTAGGAAAGGTCAACATCATGGGCCATTTCAAATTCTCAAAGTAACTTTCAGAGTACTTTATAGGAAAAACACTACAGTCCTTTCTAGTTTTCTAAGTATGCTCTGAAACTCCAAACTTCAATTCCTTATCCAGGAGGAAAATAAATTCACTCCTCTCTTCTGGAAATAAACCCTTGAAAATAATAAGCCTCCGCTTAGAGAAATGGTTTGGCCCATTCATAGTGACATTGATTTTTGTTAAAGGAGTATCTACATGGCTTTGTCGGTCATATTTGGATTAATGAGGTATAGGTGATAGTACCCAGTTTAACCTCATGGTAAATCTTACTCCCCTCACCCTCTCTTTGTGTCTCTCCTTCCTCTTACACCTCCCCATCTGAGACTAAACTTTCCATGCCTCCTCTTTTTTATCTTTCTTTTTTTTTTTTACCTTCTATGATCACTTAATCTTTGTTTCACCTACTTCGCTTAATCTTTTCTAAACCTCTGGCCTCTTTAACCTTTCTGTTTTAATATGAGGACTCATAGAGAAAGTGATAGAGAAAGTAGAGAAGAAAAAGTAGAAGATAAAAAGAAGAATCTGGAGGAGGATGTAGAAGGAAAGATAATTGTGATTGAGGAAGATAAAACAGAAGAGAGGACAGGCTATCAAAATGCTTCGAGAAACATATTGGTAGTTTTTCTGGGAAGACTAGGGCTAAAGCATTTAAAGAAAAAGTATTCAGGCTAGAAACTTTACTGACATTAAACACGAACTGCAAAAAATGTTCTAGTGAAAGAAATATGCTATCTGGAGTTTTTACATAAACTTACTTCCTCTTTGAAATAAACAATTATTAAAAAAAAGTATTTTCCTAGGTTATTTCCCTCTCTATCACTTGAGAGCTCTTTTGTTCAGCCTTAAATGGTAGTATTTACTGTCTCTGACGCATTTGAGCAGTGTTTAACTGAATAACTATTCTTTATTATTCAGGTGAATTCAAGGACTGGGCCCAAGATATAGGTTTTACATAGTCTATTCTTACATGAAAATGTCACTATACTTGAGATTTTCATAGCTAATTCGACTCAGGTCAAGGAGCATTTAGCCAAAATACCACTGAGCAAATCACATATTGCATGGCTTTGAGCCATTTACAGTATAATTACTTAATACCCATGAATGAATCTTGGTGGAATGACAGAATAACAGAAAGAGGGAACCTTTTTTTCCTAATTTTCTTGTTCCAATATTCCTGTTACTGTGAAATGTAACATAATAAAAACCATCTATTCTAAAATCAAGTGATTAAAACTAAATATATAGCTTAATGTATATTGCAAACACCTCTGTAGTCATTTTATTAGTCAAGAAATACATTACCAGCTATAGATTTATAGGAATCTTGATATCTGTTAACCCCCAAAAGTGATGGTACTAGTAGATAAACACTGTAGGAGGTAATTAAAGCATAAGAGTGGAATCCTCACGAATATATTAGTGTTTTTATGAAAGATCCCACAGAACTCCCTAACCCCTTTCTGCCATGTAAGAGTACAACCCAGAAGAAGTCCTTCATCCAACCATACTGGCACCCTGTTCTCAGATTTCCAGCCTCCAGAACTTTGAGAGAAGTATTTTTGTTGTTGATAAGTTCTCCTGTCTGTGGTATTTTGTTATAGAAGACCAAGAAAACATCCAACAGGGCAAGTCCTCCCAATTTGTTCTTCCGGAGTGGCTCAGTTCTTCTCTATCATTTATTGCTCCATTTACATTTTAGAAATAGGTTTTCAAGTTCTAACAAAAATTCCTGCTGGTATTTTCATTAGGAAACCACTGGATTTATAGATCAATATGGAAAACATCATATATCTATCAATTATTTATTTAGGTCTTTATTCTTTTCATTAAGTTTTATAATAATTTCTGTAAAAGTCTGACATAATTTGGCAGATTGATTTTTAGCTATTTAATCTTATAAAAATTATCTCATAAAATTGTATAATTATATGTGCAGAAGTCTTGGACATACTTTGATAGATATTTTTCCCCTAGATATTTGATATTTTACAATATTGTAAATGCTCTATTTAAGTGTTACTTGTTATATTTTGTCATTTAGAAAGAAAATTGATTTTTGTATATTGATTTTCTAAACTGCAAAGTTGCCCAGCTGTCTTCATAATTCTTATAATGTAACTGTAGATTTCTTTATATTTTAATGTATAAAACCATACATCTAGGAATAATAATTTTTTCTCTTTCTTTTTAATCCTTTTACATTTTTTTTCTTTCCTTACAACATCGGCTAAGACTAATGTGAAATAGAAGTGTTGATGGCAGACATCCTATCTTGAAAGAGAATTTTCAGTACTTTTATCATTAGACATAATGTATGTTATAGATATTTATAGATAATTTTTGTCCAACTAAGGACATTTTATTTCTTCCCTCTGTTTGCTATGAGATTTTGTATTTTAATCATGATGGATATTGAACTGTCTAGATATAAGCACTAAGGTACTCATTATTACTGGAGCCTTATTGCTTCTAGATCTTTTTTAGTGTACAGAGGTAGAAAATATAGATCCAGATGTAGTCACACATATACGTGAATTCATAGCTATATCCAACTGTGTATATGTTTGTGTATGTACACCCATGAGTTAATAACTGATACTTCCATTTTCAATCCAGTACCACAAAGTTTATTCTAGCCCTCTTCCTTTCCTAATTTGTAATTCCTTTCTCCAACAAGAAAAACCCAGATCTCATTTTCCAGAATATATTTACTGATTTTTCTAAGTCCTATAACATACATAAAATAATTTTAGAATTTCTAATCCAATATCCTGTGAAAAACAAATTTATTAACAGTATCAAGCTGTTTCTATATTGTTCCTTTTGTCCTTAGCCTTAGAGTTACTGTGAAAATATTGTTTTACAAAGTTACTTATTTTTTTCTTCCGCTCTCTCCCATCCCCTTCAGCATGATTGTGTCTTTGATTTATACTACAGTTAAGTACATTTGTTACTATTTGTATTTCATTTGGGGTTGCTTTCACACTGCAGATTAATTTTTTTAATTTTGATATAAAAGAAAATTAATTACCATAAAACATTATCATGGTTCTAGAAGTCAGAATTATACAAGAAGGTACACTCAGACCAGTGTCATTCTGATCATCCCTCTTTCTTGTTTCAATTCTCCCATTCTTTCCACCCCATTCCTACCCACCCTTTATGGGTAACCTATCTCATTATCTCATTATTTTTTATTATATCATTCCTGCTTTTTTTTTTTGCATAAATGAGCAGATAAATATATTTTATCTCATATTCTATTTCTCTTACAACATAACTTGCCATACTCTTGCATTTTGCTTTTTTATATTTAATGATATATTTTGGAAATCACTTCATATCAGTTTATACCTTCCTCATCCTTTTTACTATTGCTTCATAGTAGTCCATAATTTATTCAATAACTCTCCTTTATACATATATTTATAATGTCTCTAGTATTTTGCAATGCAAACAATGCAACAATAAGTAACCTTGTATATGTGTATTTTTGTATTGTTGGAGGTGTAAATACCCAGAAATGGAATCAAAATGGTCAAATGGAAAATGCATACACAGCTTTGTTAGAGATTACCGACTTATGTAGAATGGTTGTATCAGTTGCATTTGCATGGACAATGTATGAGGCTGTTTTCCTACAGCCTTGCCCAAAGGGTATATTTTACATTTTAACAGTTTCTGATTTGATAGGCAAGAAATGTTGTCTCACTGTTTTAATTTTTTTATCGAATTATTAGTAATTTTGTACATCTTTTCATATAATTAAGGCCTATTTTCTTTTTTTTCTTATAAACTCTCATGTTTTTTTAATCCATTTTCACTCTTTGTCCCTCAAATTTAATATTCTTTGTACATCAGGGATGTTATTTCTTGGTCTGTGATATATGTTGAAAATGTTTTCTCTTTTGAGTTTAATTATGGTATTTTTTTTATCATGAACAAATATTTGTTGATGTTGTTATTGTCATCAAATTAATGAATCATTTTTATACCCTTGGATTTTAAGACATAGTTAGAAAGACTTCTCTTACAATAAGATTAAAGAGAAATTTATACTTATTTTTCATCTAGTATTTTTATGGTTTTATTTTTTAAATTTAAGTCCCTAATCTTTTTTGTAGTTTATTCTTGTTTGTGAATCTAAATATATATTTTCTAAATAGCTACTCAGTTTTCTCAGCACCATTATTTATGAGCACAGCTTTCAAAATGCAGTGCGGTACCCTAGATTGGATCCTGGAGTAGAAAATGACATGAGTGTGTGAGGCTCCATGTCCTCTTTGGTAAAATGTGAATAATATCTCTTTTAAAATATTGTTGTGCAACTTAACTGTTGTAACCTATATACCATGGTGGACAGGCAAAAATGCTAGTTTCCCTCCTATTAAACTATTACTATCTGTTGGCTTAGTGTATTGAGATGAAACATGTATCTATATAAAGCAGTAGTTCCCAAATAGATATGTTCATTAAAGTCTCCTGGGATACTGGCTAAAATGTGGGTCTGGTATGGCTCAAGAATCTGCATTATATCCAGGTCCATTTGTGATTTTGAGACCAAATCTCAAAAGTATTCGCCTAAGGAATGTACCTATCTCATCCAACCCAATGGTAATGACTACAAAGATGCAAAGACTATAACCCAGCTATCTTCATAAATCACTATATTCATAGAACTCTTTTATACCAGTTGTAGACCATTATGTCTGACGAAATACTGAAGATTTCAAAAGTGCAGTGGAGTCGATTTCAGTTTATTTGAAATAGGTAATTTTTGAGACATCATGAAGAAAATTGGGAATGGGGATGTCAAAGAAGTTGTGTTTGTATGTTGAGGGACTCTCACTATGTTGATAACACTTCCCACACTGAAACAGTCTTCTCTAGAGTCTGACAACAAGGAGGAGAAACAGGAAGGTGCATCTTTTTATTGGCATTCTAAGACTAATTAGAAAAAAGAGATTAGAGATCTCTTCCAGAAGACATATCTTTTTGAGTTTCAGTTCAACTAAAAATAATATGTGCTTGATTTATACATGAACTTAAATTTATGCTAGAAACTCTTTCCGCAGCTACTGACTCCAATAAATAAATAGATTGATGCTACAAGCACATTTACTGTTTAGATCCCATTACAGAAGAATGCTGTTTCTGTCTCTTAGTCCAATACTGAAATAAGCAGCAGCAGGTTACAGGGAGACCATAGCTATGATTCATGCACAAGTATTGTGTCTTAAAGTAATTTTTGTGGCAACTCAACCACCGAGTGATTTCAAATTTCTAAATAGATGGTAAAATACATCAGCGTGATTAAATGCACTCCCACAAGAACAAGTGTTTATTTTCAATATCATCCTGTAGCCTGTACAACTCTGAGAGCCTAGATGTAAAAAAACACCTGTCACAATACATTGAACATGATTATGTTTTGTGTGGTGGGATTGTGTGTGGAAAGCTCAGGCTCTTGACTGAAAAGGAAAATATGAAGTGGCATCCTTGCTCCAATAAGGATTCAACTGCCTAAGTGATGTTGTCTTTTTTTATCCAGAAATTTTTTAAAGATTAGAAACCAACTTCGCATATTTAGAAAGTTTGGTCATTTTATTCCAGTTGGATGATTTCTCAACCACTTTGAGGAGAAGTCAAATACAAATTGAAATGAGAACTTCCCCTGTTTCATTTTCACAGGAAAAATAGAATGCACTGAAAACAACTGTCAGTATATTGTACAAATAATACACATTATGGTTGTATATCCATCCATATGATTCATATCAGATACTGTTCTCTAGTTTAGTGTTGATATTTGGTCTTTTGAAAAATATCTCTGTAAAGGAGCATCCTTCACATAATAGAAGGGGAGAAGAGGGCAAGGAGATATGTATTTTATTTTTATAGACATTTTCCAAGGAAATGCTTAAGGGACTTTAAAATCACTATAAAGGTGGTATGAATTAAAATGTAAAACATGAGTATCAATTCTTTATGAATCTATGTTACATCTACCTTGTTCTATTTTGTTATATCCAAGTCTAAATCATTATACCTCAGATTTCAGTGTGGCCTTCTTTGGCAGTACCCAATATAACATGCTCACCTCTCCATTCATTTTCCATTCTCCAAAGGAAAAGGAACTAGATGAAGACAAGGAGCTGTCACTATAAAAGCAATACACCAGGGATGAAGGGGATTAAGGGAAGGAAGGAGAGAGAGACAGACAGACAGACAGAGACAGAGAAAGAGACAGAGACACCGAGAGACACAGAGACAGAGAGCACTTAGATTTTAGAAATGGTGGAATGAATGAAGCCTATAGAAACCACATAACATAGACAGAAAATCTAGTCATTACAGAAGTTGTGGGTCATGTGCCAAAAATATTATTGCATCACCATGCACTATAGCATTAACCAAGCTACCACAATAAACAGACAATGTAGCTAAAATATTAATATGTAAGAATGAAAAGACAAAAAAGAACAGCATCTGAAAATGACATCTATTTTAAGACAGTCATTATTGGTGCTGTATCAATACCAGAGTTCTAGCATTCAAATTATGCGTGTGCATGAAATATTCAAACTCAACCACATTTTATAGTATAGTGTGTCAGCTGGTCCTCATAATAGAATACTGAATTTAAGTCTTCGGTATGCTCCATTAATGTGCTAATTTATTTTGCAAATATCAAATTTAAGTAACTCTAATAGCTCACCTATTAATTTAGTCACAAAGAGCCTCAAATCTTATGTGAAAATTAGTCTGTGGAGATGCATATCCCTTACATGTAAGAATTGAAAAGGGACTTGGGTTTTGAGAGAGTCATGAAGTATGTATGTTGGGTAGCTGCTTATGGCTTTGGAGCTTACTTTAAGAGTCATGGTTACACAGCCAAGGCAAAGTACATAATTTATTTTTAATTTTAAAATTTTTTATATACAAATAGCCATAAATTAGTATATGCAGATAATGCAAATTGTTTGACAAGATAGTTTGACAGTTTAACACTGTTAAAAGCTTAATGAAAATTCAGTGCTCAGGTCACTGGTTAGGCTGACCACAGGGCCTCTTCGCACAAAAACACATTACTGATTGAGAAGGGCTTTGAGGTCATAGAGAGAGGACATTCTTCCAATACCTCTATAGCTGGATTAGACAGACTCGGTGGTCTTTGCAATTGTGTTAGAACCTGAGGGTTATCGTAACTCTAAATGACTTGACTGATATCACAAGCCAGATTGAAGACAGGTCACATTTGTACAGTTCTGTAATTTTCAAACATTGAATCAGTGACTCCCAAAGTCATATTTCTCAGATACTAGCTGACAGAGCTTGAAGATTTGCCAGAATATTTCAGAAAATTCGTACTAAAGCCATACCTCACCTTGAACCTGAGTGTTCCCCTGAGACTTCCATAATATCCCCAGACTTTCTCCAGCCAAAATTATTTTCCATTTTCTCCCCCACCCCGCACAATTGAATTATAATGAAAGAAATAATTTTGCTTTAAGTAGCTGAACAAAATACTTCAGGTATGGTGATAGGAAGTAGGGTAACATGAATTGAGGTATCTGGCATGTTGATAGAAAAATACCTGCTCTACACAGACTGGGGAATTTAGTGTCATAAACACTGACATTATATTAATCTGGAAAACAGATTTGCTGCACATCTGTTTCTAGTTCATTTTTGACTGTCACCAAATTTTAGAGCTGGCTTGATTGGGATCAAGGGACTACCTTGTTATCCTTTCAAATAAGTTGAGTGGAGCAAGTTGCTTGCATAAGTTCCAAAAAGGAGACACACACAGAAGTGGAACTGCCTGAAAATCCAATGCTACGACCAGAGCCAGTCTGGAAGGATAGCAAATATAAGGTAAACTGCCTCAATTCCACCCCACCCCCATTTTTATGAAAAACATCTTTAATCCATCACAGCAGCACTCTTTCCAATACCAGCTCTATGGAGACAGGGATTGTGTTATTAGTTAATTGATTTTGCTCTTTTGTGTGTTGTGGATCCCCAAGACCCAGAATAGTGCCTGATGTATTCACATAGTAGGCATTCTATAAACACTTGTTGAATACATGACCAAATGCTGCTTTTGAATCCTAAGCAACACAGTAGTCTAGGCGATCAAAATAAAATCTGTTTGCCATCCTTGGATTCTGAATTCTTACATGCTGACTTCACTGTGAGGATGCCATGACACAGAATATGGAGTCAGCAAATTGTTAGCTTACAAAGCCGTGTCAGCATTGCTTCTGGGTCCAAGCTACCCTACATTGTGGCTCTAAGGCTGGCCCACTATAAGGGAAGTTCTAAGACTGGTGACTCTAACACAGGATGGTATAGTGCAAATCTTAATAATGCAGGTGAGGTCACTATGTTAGATTCCTAGGACGCTGCATATGGCTTTAACCAATAGAAATTTACACTGTCTTCTTTCTGAGATCAAGCTGTGTGCAGTGCCACGTTCCTTCTTAAGACTCTAGGAGAGAATGTTTCCTTGCCTCTTCCAGCCCCCAGAGGTCCCGTGTGTTCCTTGGCTTGTGGCAAATAATTCCAATCTCTGCTTCCATCATCACATGGCTTTCTTTCCTGTGTATCTTTGTGCCCAAGTCTCGCTCTCCTTTTTCTTTTATAGACACCAGTCATTGGATTCAGGGCATACTCTAATCCAGTAAGACTTCATCCTAACTTGAGTACATTTACAAAGACCCTATTTCCAAATAAGGTCACCTTCATAGTTACCAGAGGTTAGTATTTGAACTTAACTTTGGGGGGAACATGGTTCAAACCATTCCAGTCACTGTCCTCATGGAGCTTACAATCAAGAGTGAAGATACAGGTTAGTAAACAGGAAATTACAACTAGGTGCTACGTGTGCTTTCATAGGGCAGGTAAAGGGCACAGCCAGAACAACTGAAAGCACCCAGCCAGATCGCCTAAGGGGCTCAGAATTGTACTCAACAGATGTAACAGAAATATGACAACGGTGTCCTAACTAGAGACTTATTCTTATTATATAACAAGAGATTGGAGGTAGGCAGCTCACATCTGGTACAGCTGTTCCAGAAAGTCATTGGGAACCCAGACACCCTTGAACTTCCTTATCCTCCAGTGTGGCTTTTATTCTCATAACCACAAAAAGTCTGCTTCCCTACTGGACATGAGGTCTGCATTATTGGTAAAATAGAAAAGAGAAGGAAAAGAGGCACATGTAGACTGTGTCTGACTGTTTACATCCTGCAGACCCCACCTAGTAGACTTCTACTTATCGTTCATGACTGAGTCACTTAGCCATTCATTGTTTCAGAGAGACTAAGGAGGTGAACATTAGTAACTGGGCCACACCGGTCTGCACACAATTGACGTTCTATTAGCAGTGTAGAAAAGAGGAAGGAAATTAGGTGGACAACTAGCAGATTCTGCTACAGAAACTATCCCAAAGATTAGTATGCCAAAAGACTCAAAGGATGAGTAAGAGCCTTCCCAGTGCAGAAGTCTGGAGGGGTTTTCCCAACAGAGGGCAGAATATTTGTACAACTCCGGAGGTAAGAAAGAGCCAGACAAGAAAAGATGAAAAATTTTAAGTGTGTCTGAATTGCAGCATATGAAGTGGAGAGTCACACTAAGAGATGAAGGCTGGGGTGGAAAGTAGCAGTTGTATCCTAAAAAGCCCTGTAAGCCATGTGTATCATTTACAATTAGACACAAACTTTGTTTTTAAAGCAGAAAATGACAGTGTTAAAATGTTCTTGGGTAGTTCACAGAATTTTTCAGACCTAAAGAACTACATAGGGTTGCACAGTCAGGAAGAAGTCCAAATTATGATGCAGAACTGGTTTGTGAGGCTACTACTGTTCTACTGCTGAGCTCTGTTTCACTGGACACCAGATACTGCCACCAGGACCCCTGCTTCTGGGGGCCTGGTAGTTCTCCCCTCCTGGAACTTCCTAGATATCCACATCTCACCTCCGAACTCAAAGTCTGCGCAAGAGGTCTTGATGGATGGTGCCCCTGTCATGTGCTTAAATTCTAGCTTGCAAGGATTTTTTTTTTTTTTTTTTACTTTTAATTTAAAAAGTAGCTCTTTCTCTCACAGAGAAACTCCCCCAAACGTAGGAAGAAGTTTCAGATTCTGGGCAGCCAGAATGGCCAAGGGGCTTTATGAGACTACAGGAGTACCTGAGTGTAAGGACCATGGTCAGGAAGGGGGACATTTCAATTTAAGAGGAGGAACCATCCCGAGGTATGGCTAGGATCTGATTCTCAAGGAATGCCTTGGAATAAGGAGATGGTGTCAACACTGAGACCAGAAAGTAGGCAATCTAAATTATACCAGACTGCTTTGTGGAATGAGACCCATAACTATGATATTTAGCCTTTCTGTGTCTTATTTGAAATAAAAAAAAACCAAAGCAATAAACAAGAAAAAACAGGACAAACTGTGTTGTTGGGTGAGAAGAAGAGAAGAGAAGGCAAGGCCTCACCTGGTCTCTGTCCTAGCAGACATTACTCCCCGTGGCAAAAGAGATGGGCAGCACCCTGTCTCTGTCCCTGTCCCCATAGTAAGCTTAAATACACTGGCGGACCCTCATCCCAGCCTATGGGGAAATGAACCGCCAGGATTGAGTGAGTAGCTGGGAACATAACCTAGGGTGATGCCTCCCTAGCTTTACCTCTCATTGTAGTATCTTAATCTCAAATGAATTCATAAGAATTTATTACCATGGTACTTTCCTGCCTACTTCCCTGATGAACCGAAGGCTCTAAATTCCACTAAGATTAAGCCCCAGCTCTAGTTGCAGGAAGACATAAATGAAATTCTCTGGATATTCTCATTTTCATCATACACCAAGTCATGAGAAAGTAACCTGGACATAGCAGATTTCAGGCCTGTCAGCTTTTCCTATGCAATAATAAGAGAATCCTGCAAAGCAAGTCAAAGGGGTTGAGTTCCCCCTGGTTCTCGAGTGGAGGAGCACCGCACTAGAGGTCAAGGGGTTGCCCTGTTGGCCACACGTATTAGTTTGGCAAAATCACCTGGCCCACATGTGACAAGTGGGGAGCCTGGAAGTTCCCATGCCCCCAGAAAAAGGGATATGGATTGGGAAAAGTTTGTGGGTGAAGTGAGAGGCAGCTGAAAAGGAGGTTGTGAAACTGGGAAAGAATTATGACTTGAAGAGTAGGTGGCTGCTCACCTTCTTGAATCAGTTGTAGCTCAAGGGTCACCAGGGCAGGAAGAGAACAAAGCAGGCATGTCACAGCAGAGATAAGTGAGGAACCAGTGGACAGTGAGTGGATCAAAGACTCCAGCTACCCCTACCAAAGAGACAGTGAGTTTCCTATCATATACCAGAACTCCATTTTTTCATCTCGGGCAGGAAAAGGGACTCATCCAGAAAAGGCTTGCTTTATTCACTATTGAACATTAAGAAAAGGAACCATTTAAGTAGAAGCAACTGAAATACCATTATTGGCAAGTCTTTTTCCTGCTAATGAGGACTTCATAAGGAAAATCAATTCACCCATAGAAAATAAAAAGCTACTTTTTTAGTGCACATTTGAGGTTAGAGTGGGTAAATTTGAGATGAAACTATTTTGCATTAAAATTTGTTTCTGTTGACTTTTTAAACCTAGGGCTTTCTGGTTTTTATTTTTAGATCACACCAAATTTATTTTCCTCATGTTTTGCTTATGTGACTTGATTGTTTCTTGAGAACATTAACTTGAGAAAGTATCATGGTTATATGATGTCACATTGACCACCTATTGTCACCCACAGCAACACTTCTAAAGTAATGCTGGGAATTATTTAGGAAGATATTTTAGCCAGAGCCATAGTCAGAAATTTCTAAAGCCAGGACAGAACATTATCACTCTCTGCCTTCTCATTTCTTATTCTTTCCTATTGTACACTGACACTTGAAACATTTTTAAATAGAAGCTCCAAGGAAAATTATGAACACATTTCAAAATGTCAGTTTCTTCTCTAGTTCATTCTCCATACTTAGAGAAGTATACAGACAGTGCTCCTATTTGTGGCAAATTAGTCCAACTTCCAGTAGACAGGAAGATAATTACTCAATATGATACCTTCCTTTTCTTTCTCTCATTCTCTCATTCTTTCAAATACACACATACTCATAAGCACTCTACTAACACATCTTCCACATAAACTTCATAGTTGTCTCAAAATAGACAGTTCCTGTCTTACTGTAGAAAGAAACATTTTCAATGCCAGTCGTGATGTGGACAGCAAAAAATAATAATAATGATGAGTTCTATTTTCAGGGCTTTTAAAATTAAGTCCAAAGATCCCAGCTAGATATCAATTCTCTATTTCCTTCACAGTTGTTGATCTGGTAACTGGTAAATCAATGTGTCAAAAAACAGAAGTTTTCAATCTTAGCAAATTCAAAGATTACTTTTTATGTTCAATAAGGCAAACACATAAAACATCTAATGATAATATTCAAGTTCTCTTTAATTTAGGTAGAATACGTGTTTATCAGTTTAATGAGACTTTTGTAGTTTATATCAGGTGATATATAGAGAGAGACATATGGGGGAAAGAAATAAAGATATAGATATATACACACATACACACAATTTGAGGATCTCTAGACTCTGTTCAATGTGTGAGTAGCCTATTTTTTTCTTCTTTTTACTTTCCTAATTGATCCATCAACCTAGGTTAAATAGTGCCATTGTGAAGGCTTTTTAGAAAATGGTTACTTCTGGGGATAATTCAGCAACCATCTCCACAATTTGCTTTCACAGACATTATTATCAGCAATTGCTCTTACAATGGTCACCATTACATTTTTGACCCACAGTGCGTCAACATCCAATGATGGTGTCCAGCCTCCCTAGAGTGGCGATACAGGCTGTATATACTCTCAGTGCAATTCCTGGGCTATTTTAAGAGATATTAATACAAAAATCTGCATGTCTTTTTTTCCTACTCATCATTATCTCATCATTTCATTTGCAGGTGAGGATATTCATTTTATCTCACCAATTTTATTCAGTTATCCAGGTTGTAAGTGCCAGATTGAACATACAATCAAGCATTCTAAAATGAGGATGGAAGGAGAGAAGGCACCTTCAGACACAGAGACTAGAGATGATAACCAGGCCAGAAGGCAGTGGGATCCAAAGAACTTGTGATACCTAGAGACACAAACAAATGTTCAGTTACCCATATTTATGCCCCCAATTCACACTGCTAATTTAAACATTTCTTTTAAGCAGTGATATAAGTATATTTTCCAGGTAATTAGGCAGTCAAATATCACACTTTTCTTTTTAATAAAGTTAAATCATTAATATTTTCTAAAAGTCATTTTATTATTTATTGAAATCTGCTTTATCAAAATAAACCATTAATCCCCCTCTTGTTCCCTTATCTCTAAATAAATTAGTGTATTATCTATCCTAAAAAGATCTCAGTAGGAACCAACAGTAACTCCAACAATAGAAATATTTCTTCCTTTGCTGTGAAAAACTAGTAGAATAAAAAATAAATTTATCTTATACCTCATTTTATCTCACATCGAATTTATACACCTTAAATATTACACATGTATTAAAATGAAACACATTTGGTATGAAATGCACATTGGCCAAATTATAGGATTTAGATGCAAAGTGAAATTACCCAGTTATTTGTTTCCAGTCTTCTTGTTTCTTCTTGTTACACTCAGTTCTTGGTTTTTGTTGTTATTTTTCTGGAAGGTCATTGGTCCTTATTACTGGCCAAGATAAAGCTACATACACTTTTACTTTTTGCTGTTTCTGCTGGTTAATTATTTGCATGGTTTCAGACTCTGCTTAACATGCTTACACATAGTCATTAAAAACTATATTAAAATAGATTAGCATAAAGTAGAAAGAATATTCTCTTTTGTTTCCAACACCTTAATTTATTTACCAACATTAATCCAATCAGAAGATACTCACTAGCAATACTACATGTCATGACAGGTGACTGACTACACTATATTGGGAAGGGTCTGTACCTCCCAGAGATCATAAAAGGAGTACTGACATTGGAGTTAGAACCCAACTTAGCCACTGAATAGCTTTATGATCATAGATAAGGTTCAGTTTCTTGCCTATTAAGTTGGGGGGTGAATGACTATTTCACGGGATTGTTGATAAGACCACTCTGTGACACGAAGTAGTATAGAAGATATGTTTAGGGATAATGATAAGGAGGTGAGAAGTGAAATAAGGTGCTAATTGGATGTACCTGAGGAAACAGAACAGAAGTAGAAATCAAAGCAGCAAAAAGTGAGCATTAGAGAGAATACACACAGAGCAAGATATGTCGGCAGAACCAGGTCTCCAGGTTACCTGGGAGGAAACTGCCTTTAGAAGGCTGCCTGCTTGGCATCTGCCTGTTATAATCTCTTCCCAGGTGACTTGGAGACCTCATCTCTATAGTAGATTGAAAGCTTAAAGGAGACAAAATAACTCTTATCGTTGGTGGCTGCTTCTGAATTTGGTTGTCTATTTAATTAAATTACCAGACAAACAGCTTAGCAACACTAGTTCAACAGTGCTCCCTAAAAGTGCTTGCATAATGAGGATATTTGGGGAGGAAGTTGCTATGAAGTTAACTTTTGAAATTTATTTGATCTTTAAAAGAAGATTTAGTGAGTAATTACCACTTGCCAGACACCCTTACATATTGTGGAGGGGGAGAGAAATTACAATAAATTATAAGAGGGACAATACAGCTGAGGGCTAAAGGAAGAAATAATATAATAGCTTACCAGGCAAAGAGGGAGGCAAGTGTGCTCCAGGCAGCAGGAACAGCACATGCAGTTCCTCCAAGGTGAGAGAAATCAGTGCTTTGTGGAAGAACTGTGGGGAGAGAGAGAGTTCTGGCTTTTTCAGAAGAGGCTGGAGAATTAAGAAGCTCTCAAAACAAACAGGCAATTGTAAGTCTTATTACAGAGTTTGCATTTTATCCTAAGAGCTTTAGAAAGTTATTAATGGTTTTAAGTGGGGAAAATGACATGATCAAATCTGCAGGAAACAAAGTTGACTCTGGCTACAGGGTGGAGCATAGGTTTCGGGGAATTACAAGAGGTAGAACAATTAGGAAACAAACTCATGAGGGAGTCCAGGCAGGGAAATTTAGTGGCTGCACTGAGAAAGTGCAATGGAAATGGGAAGAAGGGAATTGAATATAGAAATAAGATGTAGAGGAGTCCAGGTTGCATTTTATTAAACTGTTTTAAATTATTATAAATAAGGAGCAGAGAGAGAATCTGTTTGGAATGGTTGGGGTTGGAAGAGAGAGGATGAATTCAATTCTGAACAGGTTCATGTTTTATTGACTGCAGTATATCTAAGTTGATATGTCTCATTGGCCACATTATCAGTGAATCTGGTACTCCCAAGAATAGACTGAACTGAAGATAGAGATATGAAAATCACTGACATTTAATAAGAATTGAAGTTATCCAGATGGATGAGATCACCCAGAGAAAGTGGCAATGATCTCTGAGCAGCAGCTACAAGTAAGAAACAAGGAGAGGACAAAAACTTCATGAAGAAGACAAAGGAATGGTTAAAGGGGTAGGAAGAAAACCAGACATTGTGGTGCCTCAGAAACCAAGAGGATATTTTAGGAAGGACAGGGTGGTCTACACTGTCAGTTTCACAGAGAAATAATCAGTGACCTTTTGAAAGCAATTTCAGTGAAAGGGAACAAGCTTAAACCAGATTAGAAAAAAAAAACAAAAAAACAGATTAGAGAGAGTGGTAAGCACATGGAGATAGTGGGAACAGCTCAAGAATTTTGGCCATGAAGGGTTAGAAAGAATTAGGGTGGTATTTAGAAGAGGGCCACATGTTAGACCACAAATAGCTACCCAAAGAACAAGATGGTCATTGAAGCTGAATTCTTTGGAGCTAATGGATACCTTTACAGTCTTTTCAGGAGAGAGACCTACAGCTAAATTGGCATGTGGGGAGAGACAGCTCTCAACCAGAAAAAAAAGGAATGTATATGGAAGAGGCAGTGAAGCGATGTTAGGATCATAAGCATCATTTTTTATAAGCAGAAAAAGGCAAGTAGACTCACATTTTGATTAGTGCTCATTTCTCTCTCACCCTCTCCCTCTCTCCCCTCTTTCTATTCCTCTCCTATATATTTCATTTAAGAAGACTCTCTAGCTAAAAAAAACTCTTCCTCAGAAGAAATAATCACTAACAATCACTAACTGTAGCGTTGTCCTATTTTCACATAATCTTGATTCTCATTTGTCACATTCTGCACAACTGCTTCTTTCTTTGCTTAATAAGTCAAACTTATTGTGAATCTTAAAACCCCAAAGAGCCAAATAACAGGTAGTTCTAATGGAGATAAGAGTCTTTTTTAGATCCTTTAAAAGCAGTTTTGAGAATATTCTCTAGCATTTTAAATAAATATACTGATATCTAATTCATAACCCAGAAAGCTGATTTAAAAATTCATTACTCACTCAGTCTAAAAGTCAGGTTGAGCTGAATAATCTATGGAGCTGGGTTATTGCTTGCTTGGGGTCCAATAAGAAACAGGTATATAAATGAGAATGTTTGTACTAATTTTCAAAGCAACAATATTTCGACCTCATCACAGCCATAGTACTTGAGAAATAGTCTTAACATTTCTCTCCCTTGGAAAAACATATTTTCTCTTTTCTTATAAGAAAATATGTGTAAATAATTGGTTTCAAAATGGACTCAAGCAATTTTCTCATCTGGAGAATACAGGAAAAGATAAATAAGTGGAAGAAATACTTTTGAAAATCTCCAGTGGAGACATATATCTTCTGGAAGTCATGGAAAAGACTTAAGATTGTGGTATCAAATAACTAATGAGAAATTCCCATTGGTTAAAAATTCCCTGCTCATGTCTGATGGGGAAGTAATAAAATCTCATACCAATAAAAGTAATAATCACAATCACTGTGAATCTACAAAATCTTATTAAATTTCCCTTGACAACAATTTTGAAAAAAACTAATCATCAAGACTCATTTTAAATTAAAACCTGGCCCTGGTTTCCCACTCTTACGCACACATGGTAATGAAAGAGACTTTGTGTACACTGTTGCAGGTTAGCTGGCTGGCCACCTTGTGATATAATCTCCTTCCACTACAATTTAATTAAAACAGTGAACGATCTGACCTTTGCTGGAGATTTTCTTATCCATAGCTCTAAAAATATCCCTGGAAGCTATCTGTCAATATGATCTTCCAAGCACATCCTGTTAGTACTAGAGAAGAAGAAAAAGGAAATGAGAAAAACTAGAACCCATAAAGGTTAGCACAGGTTAACACATGATTAGTTGTCATGAAACTAGAGTCACAAGGTTGTTTATAAGGAGAATAAGCCACCTAATCACGTGACATAATGAGTGAAAGTTCCTCATCTAGTGTTTGCCTATGATGAGGGCACAATCAATGAGAATTCTCTCCCATTCCCTCACCCCTCTTCCAGGAATTATTCTTGTATCTATTTTGGTTTGAATGACACTTAGAGGCTGCAGAACCTTTATTTATAGATATTCATGATTGGCCTTGCTGTCCCACAACCTCCAGAATTATGTGCCTTCTGTACCAAAAAAATTTGCAATGAAGGAAGAGTTCCTTTTTATCAGTGATAACAGGAGTTCTCTGCCCACTCTGTTTCGATGATGGAGATGTTCCTGCCTGGTCATACGATAAATGTCATTTATCTTCACAGCTATGATGAAAGAGGAAATTTTCTCCTGTTTACCATGTGACTAAGGAATGGAAGTACTGGAGAGAAGTAGGATATAGCTCAAGGAGAAACAGAGCCCGTGATGGGGAAGAAGGCTAAATCATGCCTATCACTCAGGAGAGAGTGGTAACAAGGTCCAAATTTAAGGTCAGACAGATCTTGAGTCAACTCCTTCACCACTTCCTAGTCATCACTCCTTAGGAAATATACCAAGTGCTTCTGAGCCCTTGCCTTAGCCTATAAAATGAGAACAGTATTACTTACAGAATTGTCAGAATAATAGGGATAACTTTAGTATATCATCTGGTATGTATTTGATGTTTAACAATATGTAGAAGCCATTATCAACAGCCAGGAAAATAAAAACATCACTTAAGAAACTGCAAGGTAAGGTAGGAAGCCACAGATTCCCCAAGTGAGATGTCAACTTAAGTTAGATTCTAATGGCTGAACTCTTTTTGTCAACCCAATGAATCAGGCAGTACATGTTAGTCAATAAACCTAACCAGTGCTTCAACTGTCTGTGTTTTCACCAGTGCCCCTTACCAACTGGAAAACTGAGATGAACCTAATGCAAAGGCTAAGAGAAACTCTGTTTTATTTATATTTGTACCCAGAGCTAATCTTCAAAATACTTAGCTATTGGTATGGAACAAAGATCAACCAGTGAAAATGGATGCCAATTATAGACAAGTGAAATAACTGTGACGGTGTGTAGTGGATGACTGTTACTCCTGCACTTCTCCACAATGTCTATCGATGAACTTTGCATATAGCAAGTGCTCAATTAAAATTTATTGAGTTGAATTTACATTGTATTAACCTGGCCACTTCACAAGAATGAGGTTAATTAGAAAAAAAGTTGAATTAACAATGATCATTCGAGGGTTTATAAAATAATTATTCTGACTTTTTTCCCTATGAGAATTTCTCAGTTTTTGTCAATCAGCTTGGGTATATTCTGACTTAAATTTGATCTTTCATTATTTATATTTTGATAAATTAATATTTTAGACACTTTAAGTAATAAACATTTTTATAGAGTGATTATTAAAATCCATTTTTATCTTGACTCATTCCAAGGATATGAAACTTGATTTATAATTTACAAGTAGCTTTATTCAGATTCTTGTGACAACTCTTGAAAAATGAGAAGACAAGTCCAGAGAGGTTAAGTGACTTGTCAAAATCAGACAACTAGTGAAGTGCAGACTCAGGACTCACACCCAAAATATATGATTTCAAGTCCAGGTTCTGTTCTCTCTGCCATGCAGCTTTTTGGCTGCCTACTTGAAGCCAATGGCAGGCGTTATTTGGGGCAGACTCAAGCTTTACTAACAATTAATTCTCCTAGTGCTATATCCATCTTGTGGTCCAAGCTGCAGCAGCTAGAAGAGCACCTGCTTACATGCATGCTTAATAAATCAGGACGTGCGACTGTGAGGACTCCTGTCAGTCTTTTTACAATACCAGGACTCTGGTCCTCACGAGAGGCTGGAATTTCTCAGAACCTATTCCTCTCATACACCTGTGGTTACCGTTACCAGTGGCTGTGCTCATCATCACAACTGTTAAGCTCCCCTAACACACAGCAGTTGTCACACTAAGCATACCTTCAGTCCAGCTAATGATCTCATATGAATAAGTTGGAGTCATCAGAAAAGGCAAAACCATCACTATTTCAGTTGTGATGAAACATACATACTTTGCCCTACTAGATCTGTTTTTAAATCAAGTATAAAGTTTAATAATTAGCAGAGGCATCTGGAAGATATGTTGATACTTGTTGGCAGCAGACACCAGATGGGTTATTCAATCTGAAACAGATGGTAAATTGCTATTAAATAATGATAAGCCTGGACTTTTCCACCATTCATGATTCATATTTTCTATTGAAAGGTTTACCATTCTAGTTTAACTCAGTTTTCTAAATTCTTCTTTCTAACCTGTATGTTTTTAAAAGGAAAAGAGAAGAAATTTTCTCATTGATTGGAGAGTATCTCAAGCCCTCATGACACTCCAAGTTTGAAAATGAACTTCAATAAGCACATGATATTCAGGTAGAGTAGGATACTTATCATTGTTTCATAGCCACAGAGCTAGGATTTTTCTATTCCTGCTCTGTCAGTTAATGCCAACCTATTCCCACAATTCTCTCCCTCTTTCGTACTCTCAAAAAAAAAAAAAAATTCTCGGGAGAACTCTATACAGAGGAAAACAGCCAAAGGGAGTAAAATACGCTTTTACTAATGGTTGCATAAATATCTAATATTCAATGTAGATCTCTTCTGAAGGCAGGAGTTAAAATAAATAACTTAGAGTTAAGTCCTGAATGGGACTTTTACCATTTTTTAAGATGAAATCTTGGGCTAGATGCATAAAATAAGGAAGTCAAGGGGAGAAAGGAGTATATTTTCTGGTTGTGTGGATCTTGCCTCATCTTGAAAGAAATGGTTACACAGTCACAGGATAGGCTGTGGGTCCACTTAGTCTCATGGATGGAAGAATAAGAGCTGGAGTGGTGACGTGCAGGGACAATGCACTCACAAGTCAATGCTCCCCAAGTTGACCACTATATCATCCACTCCTCTTAGGACGGAGGAAGAATCTAGGAAGGGCTAGAGTTAGTGTAGAATGAAAAGATAGTAAATGCCCACATGGGATGATATCTGGGGTCTAGAAAGTGACTGTCACATCCATAATTCTTCCTTAACTCCCTAATGCTACTAACATAATCTGTTCAGCATTTTATTTAAAATATTTTATAGCTAATAAAATGTAGTTTTAAAAAGACCAGAGAGGTGATTTGATGGCCTAAAGAAGAGAGTAAGGAAGCAATGGGTACCAAAGTGGGAGTAAAGGGAGAGTGGGGGAGAAGAGATACCCAAATATGAACAATTCAAAATAAGGACCATTCAGGAAAAACATGTTTTGCCTTGGGCTAGCCTTAGACGTTAGATGAAGTACAGCAGAATCGTCTCTGTAATTGTCTAACTAGTCGTATAACTTCCTTGTCGACTACCAGAGTGAAGTGAGATGTCAGTGAATGTGAAGGCAGGGGAAGAGCCCAGAGAGCGACCTCTTCTCTCAGTTCTACCTTAGTCAAAAGTTTTCTTTTTGTATTTAAATAGACCACTTAGGACTGGTGGAAGCATCCTTATTTATGAACTGTCCATCTTACCAGTCACTGGGGATATGCGAAGAGCACACTGCAACTAAAGGTTAAAATTTCCTTTTAAGCTCTTGGATTTTGTCGTATGTTTCCCTCTACCTTTACCTAAAGACAACTGTGGAAGTTAGACAGGTGGTTCCCGGGATCACTGCAGAGTGCCTCTGGACTTCTAGAGACGTCTAGAGAAGTCCAAATTATTCACAAAATTAAACAAGATGTATATATACCAGATCAAAGCAAAGATATAAAAAGTCACCATAAAGATAGACAGTATCTTCAAATGAAGGAGACAGAGATAACTAAAGGTATTGCCATATCTTCTGCGAAAGTCAGAAGGAGGGGTGGGAGCTGAGAACTCATGGGAGTTTAGGGTCTTACAGTGGCAGTGGACAGTCCCAGAAGCACAATACATGCCTCTGAGGAAAAGGTAGCCAGGTCTGTGAATTCCAAATTCTAGGAACACTCATCATCTTCCTTTGTGGACTCCTGAGAACACACTCTGGGCATAGACAACTATGTAACAAGGTAGGGTTTGGGCCTCAAATCCACATGTGATTGTTTGCCTCAATGAGCAGGACAGAGCATGGGCCTAGACAACTAGAATGTTTCAAATTGTGTTCCTCAGAACCCTGCGGTTTCACACAGCTGTTTCATGGGCCGCCTCAGGGAGTGCCAAGGAACTGAGCAGGCAGATCTTGTCCCTCTGCCCCACCACCATTTCCACAGAGCAGCTCACTTCAGCTGTATATTATACTGGAGTTCTATGTAGGATCTCTTAGGGACAGATTCTGCCATGAAAGCTGATCGAAAACTCACTGGCAACGCTTAGAGTCTGCTCTTTAAATTCTTCCCCACAGCCTCCACTTAGTGCCCAGGTAGCCTCCAGTGGAAGTTCCTTGTTTGTTTATATCTATGACCTAGACCTCTAAGGTATTCATTAAGGAAAGAGGAGAACAAGGCCATATAATCTCAGAAATAAACCAATCAAAAGTGGGCATACTATGCAGAAGCTTGAGGTTTTTAACTTCTCAGCCCTTTTCATTGAAGGCCAACATGTGAAGCTCAGTTAGGAGTGGATCCCTCTAACCAGCAGGGCATTGAAATATATACGAGGCTGCTTTTGGTTATTACAATATTGGGGTGTATTAGTTGTAATCTCTAGTAGGGGCCAGGAATGCTAAACATCTGTAATATGTGGGATAGTTCCATATAATGAGATCGGCCAATGCCATACTTATTGAAAAATAGTACAGAACCCTGGTCTCTTCCCAACATAGTAAAATCATGGAGAGTGCTTCTGGAATTCTCCCTAGAGGTTAAGAATGCAAATATTTGTATTTTATATAAATCAGTATGCCATACTGTCATAGCATAATAACATTAAACATATAGTTAAATCACTATTTCTTAATTCTATCCCTTCTGAGTATCATTTTGAAGCCCTTATGGATCCTCTGATGACTGTTCCATTCCTCACATCAGTTACAGCTTCGCTGTAAATTAATACATCAGCCATCTGGTTCTTAGACATTGGTATCTCAGGAGCTTGAGTTAATGTGAGTCAGTCCATGAGGCAGATCTAGTTTCAGGCTTCAGAACAAAGGACTCAGATGAAGGATTGCTCGCAAACTCTGGATAGCCTGCTGGTCTGTCCTTGGAACATTCCTGCCTTGATTTGAACCTTCTTTACAACATAAACATTCCTTTGGAAGAAATTAAGATGAGCAGATTCTGAAGTGTTACATTTGAAAGCATGTGAATGAAAATTTGTATTTTGTCATCGTTGCGAATCAGGATGGCATCAGGAAGTGGTACCAAACACAATCACAAGCAGAGGTGTATGATGTTATATATTAGGGGAAAAATGCAAACAATTTTTCTTTAGCATTCCTCTAACCATTAATAACCTTTTTATTTTATGTAACTTTATTATACGAATTTTATATAATATGACTAACTCAAAATTTTAATAGAATTAGACATATGGCTAAAAATATCACCTATTATTGTAATTATTAAGCAACTTTATGTCTGAGAGTAGAACCAAGTGAGTTTATGTAAAACAATCCTTTGAGAAAAGTTATTTGTTTGCTAATTTGATGAGTTATGGGGAAGATTGTCCTTAATTCAATAGTCTAAACCAGGGTCAAAGTGAGTAAAAAGAATTGGAGGATTTTAGTCTCTTTTCCTGGGAATGTAGTATTCTGTGACAAATCGAACTCTGATATTTTTTCCTGAATGGTAAGAAGTCTTAATGATATCTAGAATAAAAAAAAAACAACAGTAAAAAACCGAGTATTTGTAAAATGTACATTGATGAAGCATCACTTCTCCCACTTTCTTATTTTTGTTACATCCATTAATGCATTTCTAATGTGAAAAAATGCATGACCTCAAACTAACAACAGCCTAATAACAAGACATTTTTTGAATGCAGGATGTGAACAACACACTTTGCCAAATGCTTTAATATTGCAGTGCCTAGTGAGACGTATTTATTTTAATCTAGAGAAGCTTCCAGATAGTTGTTTCTAGATGGAAGTAGCAGGTTCCTTGGAGTAAATCATTACTAGAAAGGCTCTATTTCCAATTTCTGATTTCCTAGATTTCCTAGTTTTTGATGATTTCCTAGTTATTACAAATGCACAGGGAGCAAATGATAACCGGTATCTTAGAGGAAGGATGTAGTAGAACCTTCTGTGACCTAATAAAGCTTCATCTTCCCAATGTCCATGGCACTAGGAAAAGTCTAGGAAATTCACTTAGATAATAATGTTCCTTTGGAGAGAAGTAAGAACAGACCCCAAACTCTTGTGAGTTTCGAGCCTATTCAAACTTCTACAATAAATGGAAATGGCACAAACTGAGATTTTTCCAGCAGGAAAAGATACTAATGGTCCTAAGGGACAACTTGGCTTGAGGAAGGATGCATAGAATGGCGACCTGGATTTAATACCAGACCGTTGTGGAGACTCGACTTCAGAAGAACCTAACCATGCCTAATGATTAGACTCACAAAATTCCTGGAAAACCTCTTCAGTTTGTATGACACATGCTCAGCTATCCAAAGCTCTTTGGATGGATTGAGTAAAGGAAAGAGAGGTTTTGAGAGGATAATTGCAAACACTTGTCTTGCCTTTGCAACTATAGATCTAGGTTTCAACAGAGACTCATGGAGATAACAATTTCTGTTCTGCTTTCTAAGCCAGGTCAAGGCAGAACTGAGGGTGACTAGGGAGTAACTTGGGTTAGATTTTCCTGAGGTCAAGCCCCTCTTCTTTCATGGCTAGAGAAACCCATAACAGCACAAGGATTGTCATTTACAAATGTGCAGATTGATTAGCACACAGCCACAGAGAGGAATGTCTTTATTGATAACAAAGGAAAGGTTCTACTGGTGTTGCAGATTGTGTATATTTTACTACGTTTCCAAAATTATGTAATATTACAAACACACACACACACACACACACACACACACACACACACACACAATAAGGCAATAAGGAGAGGGCATTACTCCTGGTTCTCCTGGATGCACCATGTGTTAGGGTAACATGATCACATATGAATTATGGCTGGTAATGAATGTCAGACATAGGATTCAATTCGCATGCTTCCCTTTTCCCTTCCTGCCCTTCCCAGCCATCAAGACCCTCACAGCTATCCCAAGACTCTTAATAACAACAGTGTCGAGGAGATGTGGACCCTCCTGTTTGCTGACAGGCTATGATACCACTTAAATAATAGCCCGCAGTAGCCTCTAGGAGATGGCCCCCTCTCTCCGCACAGCTTGATTTTGGGGGGCATTCCTGTCACATAGAGGCAGAAGAGATTAAACTGATTGTGGCTTATTAGTGGCCACTTAGTTCAGGAACAATGAATTTGAGGCTCTGAATAAGAATTTGGTTTTGGGTGGTGAAAACACAATGCAATATACCAATGATGTATTAATGAATCATACACTTGAAACCTATATAATTTTATTAACCAATGTCACCCCAATAAATTTAATAAAAAAAGAAAGATAGGATCTACTTCTTTGAGATAGACTCGATGACCTCCAGAGGTCACTTCTATGTCACTTTAGACAGTAATAAAGGGGAAAATGCAATCGTAGGTCCGATTTCATAAGAGGTGACTCTGGACACATGTGTTCTTTCTTCATGCTTTAGATATCCAGCGGAGCAGAACTGTTGTCTCAACACAGCTGGTACTGATGGGGCTTTATAAGTATCTCTAGTAATTATTAACTCCCTCTGCAACTGGCTTTTTTTCTTTTATTTTAAAAAAATATCTTTTAAAAAATCTTTTCAATTACGTTGTCCTATATTACGATATTAGTTTTTTAGTATCAACATAGCGATTATACATTTATATAACTTACAAAGTGATCACCCCAATAAGTCTAGTACTCATCTGACGCCATACATAGTTATTACAATATTTTTGACTGTATTCCCTATGCTGTACTTTACATCTCTGTGACTATTTTTATAACTGCCAATTTGTACTTCTGATCTCTTCACCTTTTCCACCCAGGACCCCAAACCCTCTCATATGACAACCATCAGTTTGTTCTCTGTTTCTGCTTTATTTGTTCATTTACTTTGTTTTTGAAATTCCAAATATAAGCAAAATCATATGGTTTTCTCTTTTATTGCTGTTGGAACAAAGCTCTAAATACTTAACATGACCTATTACCCCTTAGCTAGGCACACTTACCCTTGCAGCCTCCTCTCCCTCCACTCTTCTTCCAGCTATACATGGAGAACATAGCAGGCCACTACTCAAATGATCCAAGTATTCAATAAATTTAAACCAGAGGCATGTGAAATGCAAAGGACCGAGAACAGCAAGTCAGAATCAGTCTTGAAGAACAGCAAAGCTGGAGGAAGTGTTTTACTCACTGTCGAGGCATAATATAAAACAATGGTAACAGTGTGGTGTTGGCATAATCACATACAAATAGGCTAATGGAATAGAAATAGGGAGTCCAGAAACAGACCCACACATACATGGATACAGTGGGGAAAAGATAGACATTACACAAATATTACATATTCATATAGAGAAAAAAATGACCCCAAATCTCTACCTCATACTATACACAAAATAGACTTTAGATGAATTGTGTATCTAAGTGTGAAGTGAAAAGCAATACAACTTTTATATAAAAACATGGGAGATTGTTTAGGGATAAACAAAAAATTTTTAAATAGGCTACAAAAAGTACTAGATACTAAAAACAAGGGCAAAACACTATGTTTATTAAAGAATACCATTAAGATAGTGAAAAGGCAAGCCACTGGATGGGAAATAGTTACAATACAAATGTCTGACAAAAGACTTATGTATCAAGAATAATTCAGTAATAAAATATTCAATCATTTTATCATTCAATAAGAAATTCAGTAAGAGAAAGAAATATCTTACGCAGTAGAAAAGTGGGTAAGATATTCGAAGAGACACTTAACAAAACGGAGTATGGAAACATGAAAAGGAACTCAACCTTGTCAGTCATCACAGTTATGCACATTAAAATTATAATGTGATATCTCTGCACACTCAACAGAACAACTAAAATTTAAAAGACTGACAATACCAAATCCTGTTGAGGATGTGGCACAACTTGAACTTTTATGTACTACAGGTGGGAATGTAAAGAGAAACAACCAAGTTAAAAACTGGCAATGTTTATTTAAACTGATTATATGCAATTATGTGTAATCCTATTCCTAGGTATATACACAACAGGAATACATATGTAGAAGATGTGCGTAGGAATATTCATATAGAAACAATTGTAATAACTCTAAATTGAAAACAACCCAAATGTCCTTCAACCGTAAAGTGGATAAATAAATTGTAATATATTCATACAATGGAACACTATATGCAATGAAGATAATGAATAAACTAAAACTAAACAAAATCAAGTGGATGGATCACAATGTTGAGAGAAAGAAGCTAGACACAAAATAGTACATACTATGCAATTCAGTCATTTATATAAAGTTCTAAAACAGGCAAAATTAGTGTCCTGGGACAGAGTCCATGTAATTCTAAGGAGACATGGGGGATTCTGGGGTGCTGGCAAAATTCTGTGTCTTGATCCGGGGTTGGTTTAGTTTATAAAAAACTGCAAGTGTGTTCAGTTTATAAAAAAAATCCTTGAGCTATACATTCAATGTATGTAGTTTTTAAAATATGGGTAATGTTTGAGTAAAATAATTCACTTAAAAAACCATTTTGGAAAGGGATCTCAAAGCTGCCACTATGTCTTGTTTGAGGGAGGCCCTAACTCTCATGAAGTTCACCAAAGGGAGCTGCTCGGAATCCCTTTTTAAAATTAAAAAAGAGATCCGTGGGGAATGATTAAGTTAGGTCATGGGTACATGTGATTTCATTATATTATTGTCTCTAATTTTGTATATGTTTTAATTTTCCATAATAAAGGCATTTTTTCCCCTAAAATCTATGAAATATCAAACCTGATTTGCACTCAAATCAAATCAGCACCACTGCAATCTTTTTCTATTCCATCTTGTATGTTAGCCCCCTAGGGGAACATTGTCACCAAATCTTTTTAATCATGTAGGAAAGCTCTCCCCTTGGTCACTTAAACTTTGGTTCTTTCTCGTGTATTCTCCTTTTCTCTCTTTGGAAATAAAGGTGTTCACTATTTTCTCTCATTCAAGATTCCTACCAAACAATTACATTGTCTTTCATCCCGATGTCAGTGCCTAATGAATGACAAATATAAACTATGGTGAAAACGTAGGGAAGTAGATAAGACTAAAGAATATAAACTGAGATGTCAGGCTGACGAGAGGCCTCATGGCAAATCAACCAAAAAGGAAATGATTAATTATGGAAGTGTAGCAATAGAGATGCCCCCAGGCGTTTCAGTGAATGACGCAGGTTAGAGTCCAAAATAGCAGCCAATTGATTCGGAAGTGGGAAAAATATATTTTTTTATCATTTGTATGTCATGTACAGATGGCCTTATATTTACACCCCCCCCCAAATTTAGAAGTGCTTTAAAAGATCGATAAAGTAAAGCTACAGATAAAAGTTATAATTTTATTTTCTGTATACCAAAATATTCTTCCTAAATTAGGGGATAGAAACAGTACTTTACAAACTGATTTTTACTTACTTACTTATTTATTTGTTTTTTTTAATATTATTTATATTAGTTTCAAGTGTACAGCATAGTAGTTAGACACATATAGTTTATAAAATGTTCTCCCCCACCTGCGATTAGTCTCGTACCAACTTGGCACTATACATAGTTATTCCAATATTATTGACTATCTTCCCTGTGATGTACTTCACATCCCTGTCAACTTCCAACTAGGGATATTTTGTAACTACTAATTTGTACTTTTAATCCCTTCTCCTTTTTCATCCAGCCCCTCAACCTCTCTCTCATCTAGTAATCACTGGTTTGTTCTCTGTATTTATTAGTCTGTTTCTGTTTTGTTTGTTTATTTATGTTGTTTCACATACAAGTGTAATCATATGGTATTTGTCTTTCTCTGTCAGACTGATTTCACTTAGCATAATACCCTCTAGGTCCATTCATGTTGTTGCAAATGGTAAGATTTCATTCTTTTTAATGACTGAGATATATTCCAATATATATATGTACCACATTTTCTTTATCCAATCATCTATTGATGGACTGTTAGTTTGCTTCTATACCTTGGCTATTGTAAATAGCACTGTAGTGAACATAGGGGTGCATTAATCTTTTCAAATTAGTGTTTTAGATTTCTTTGGGTAAATGCCCAGACATGCAATCGCTAGCTCATAAAGTAGTAGTATTTTTCATTTTTTGAGGAAACTCCAGACTGTTTTCCATAGTGGCTGTACCAGTTTGCAATCCCACCAACAGGGCATGAGGGTTTCCTTTTCTCTACATTCTTGCTAATACTTCTTTTTTGATTTATTGATGATAGCTATTCTGGCAGGTATGAAGTGATATCTTGTTGTGGTTTTAATTTTTATTTCTCTGATAATAAGTGGCCTCAAGCAATTTTTGTATGCTTATTGGCCATCTGTATTTCCTCTTTGGAGAAATATCTATCCAGGTCTTCTTCCCATTTTTTAATTGAATTGTTTGTTTGTTTGGTGTTGAGTTGTGTGGGTTCTTTATAAATTTTGGCTATTAACCCCTTGTCAGATGTGTCATAGACAAATATCTTCTGTTTAGTAGGCCGTCTTTCATTTTGTTGATGGTTTCCTTTGCTGTGCAAAAACGTTTTAGTTTGATATAGTCCCATTTATTTGTTTTTTCTTTTGTTTCCCCTACCTAAGAAGATATATCAGAAAAAAATATTACTAAAAGCAATATTAGAAATCAGAGAAAAACTGATTTATTTTTAAAAACCATAGTTACCATTCAAAAAGACACATATCTCTATATGAAATAATACCTAACTCTGATTTGTTTACTCTGAAATTAGCATTTTCATATAACTTTTGTAACATTTTTACATTGTTTTCACTTATCTTCAAGATTGAACTTTTGCTCATTTATTTCTACTCTTCATTTCAGCCTGGATGAAGTACACTACCCTCTCGGGTATGGAGTAAAGTTTTCCTTTGCTCCACAGTCTAATTCTACCTCCATCTCGCTTCTCTCATCATCAGAGAGGGAATAAGGGAAAGTGGGCTCAATTTCCTCACTGACTAAATTACAACTCCCTAGTTGGAATTTCAGCAAGCTGCAATAGTAAACCTTTAAATGTAGCTTGGTCCTTTGGAAATTCTAAAGTAATGTATACCCCCACAAACTCCAAGCCTTATGCTGTGCATACTATGAGATGCTAAGCCTGAAACACAGCAGGGAGGAGATTTAATGATGTTACACAGGAAGTAGCAGAGAGTCTATGTTTCTTTGCAAAGAGGAAATCCATTGGAATTAACCAAGAAAAGAATCAAAACATAAACATGCCTCATCTTCCTCTTCAGCCATATCTGGACTTCTGCTAATCACTCATGGCACAGAAGTAGAGGACAAGGCAGAATCACAGCAGTCCAAGAACATGGCCAAGCAGAGACTGAACAGTTGCTAAAAGAATAAGAAAGGGGCCTCAAGACACAGGTCCTGTGTAATGGTATGGGGCAAATATAAAGTACAGAATCATATGGTAAAAAACAAACTTAAATATGTCAATAAACATAATAAATGTACATGGACTAAAATCTTCACTTAAAAGACAAAGTTTATAACTATAAGTTTTAAAAAATCTTATCTATAAACAATTAACCATAGACATATCTAAAAGGCAGGCATAACGAGGCATAAATTTGTCATACCACTTAAATACAATTAAAAGAACCCTTGTGTAACAACATCAGTATCTGACTAATTGTATTTTTAGGCAAAAGAATTACTAGGCATAAAAACAGTAATCACATAATCATAATAGTTTCAATTCACCAGAAAGATATAAAAATTATAAATTACAATAGCCATAAAAATTCAAAAGTTTGCCAGAAGAAAATTTGTTTTGTTTTTATGTATGTCAAATGAATACAAAAATTTTTTTTTAAATGTGTGAAGTAAAATATCAACAAAGTAATGACCTGGCCCCTATATCCACCACTCAGTTTAAATAATTTTCAAAAAGAAATGAACAAATCTACCATCAGAGTAGGAAATGTTAAATATACTTCTTTCAGTAATTTTTTAAGGCAAAACCATCAGTAAGGATTTGGAAGATTTGAAAAAACACAATTAGTAAGATTGATCTAATAATCCCACCACGTTTATTCAACCATTTTCCTTGCATGACACTCATAATGCAACTTTCGTCTTTCAAATCCCTGACTCTATCCCTGCCCCACCAAGGAATACAACACATAGCTCTACCCTCTTGCCTTGGCCCACATTGCTGCCCAGCCTCTAAGGGGATAGAATATCTTACCATATATTGTCATTTATGTTCTTCTGGTTGATTTCTCTTTGTTCATATTATATGGACTAGATTGTAAGCTGATTAATGGCAGAAACATAGTTCTAAATTTAGCAGGATTTCACCACAAGTTAACAGCACTGTTTTTTAAATTAAAAATATTTAATTTTAAGACTTTTTAACATTTTAACTGGATTCTTTAATTTATTCAAAGATTAATTAAAGAACTTTCTTTGTTTTAATTAAAAAGTAATGCATGTTCATTGTCATAAACAAATAATCCAAAGATGTATAAAGAGAAAGTTACCACTTTTCTCACTCTTCCCCTCACCTAGTTATGTCTGCCTGCCTGTCTGTCTGTCTGTCTAAACTTATTTACTCATATAATTTTTTTGTGGGGGAAGGCACTGGGCATTTATATTTTTTTATTCAATATTAGATATACTATATATGTTACTTAGAAACTTTTATATACTTAAGAACATAGAAATTTTTTTCCAGATTAATAAATACGGCTCCAGTTCATTTCTTTGTATATATATCTATATGACACTTTGGAATACAGGCACACCATAATTCTTCATCCTTTCTTGGTTGATAGTTTTGGGTTGTGTGTTTTCAGTTTTCCTGACACCCACATGCTGGTGCTTTTTGTTTCTGTAGGATAAGTTATTAAGAGGGGGAGTCAGAGGTCCTTTTTATTTTAACTTTAAAAGTTAGTTCTTTGTTGCCTTATCTAAAGGCTGTTGCAATTTACATTTCCACAGGCGATATATTGCAGAGCCTGCTCCCTATTTTCTGGTACTATCATACCTTTTCATTTTTGTCAGTCTGAAATGTGAAAACTGTATTTCATTGTTGCTTTGGTTTGCATTTCCCTAGTTACCAAGCATGCCAAGCTTTTTCAAATATTAACTGTAATTTTTATGTTCTTGTCCATGAGTTGTCTGTTTGTATTCTTTGCTCCTTTTCCCATTTTTTTTTTTGTCTCAGAAATACTGTTCACAATATATTCTTCTATGTGTGATGGAAGTGAAGGGTGTGGCCGCCCCAAATCCTCTTTGGCCTAAATTATTAAAGCCTTGCCTCAAACCTCCCTTTCACTTAGGTGTAGAGACTTTGGTTCCATCCCTACCAGTAGTTGAATGGTACTATTTTAAAAAGAAGGTGAACAGAAGGAGGAGGTGAAGAACGAGGGGGAGGAAGAAGGAGAGAAGGAGGAGGAGGAAGAAGAGGAGGAGAAAAGCAGTTCCCTATATCACATAATCCTTTGCTATCAGTGAAGCCTACTGCTGCTACACAATTCATGTGGGATTTATATTCCAGCAACCAAAGAGCATAAAACCCACCTGCAGAGACCTTGCAGTCTGGAGTGCCAGTGTTCAGGAACCATCCGCTTAATGCCATGCTGCTCTATTGAAAAACGCGGACTCCTTCTGATAGCCTCACTTGAGGGAATAGAAGCCCCAAGCGTAGAAGGCAAAATGACAGGGCTCACACTCTCCCCTACACTGTGCTTTTATCTCACCTTTTTGAACTTCCTCAATATTTGTCTTTTCTTTTCCCGCCCCACACCCTACTTTTATATTTTTGCAGAGTGCCTCGCTCATATTTCTAGCATTAATGAGCTTCAAGCTGGTTTTTAAAACATAGGGAAAAAATAGAAAGAGAAACCTCATCTTGCCAGCCAATGTGCCTCTAGCAGGCTTTCTCACAGAGAGAGTACGGTGAGTCTCAAGGCCGCAGGGAGGCTGACATGAAGGGCAGGAGGCAGCTGTCTGCTTTTATTAAAATGCCACCTTGACCAGAGCCTGATCTCTTTGAAGGCTACTTGACTATCATTCAAATGCGCGACCCATGACACATGCTCTGCTGCCTTTGTCCATAAGCCCTCTCAGCATGCCAGTTGTAGAGAAGAGATTAAAATTGTGCTGGCAGCCCCCAGCTCATCACTTTGCCACACCTGCCCCACTCTGTCTGGTCCTATCGGCCTCTTCAAAGCAAAAGGGCTTCACTAGCATGTCCAGTTCAGCACAGTTACTGTTTCTTTTCTTGTTTCCAATGCGTGGTGGCAGTTTATCCTCCGATCCTGTCAAAAAATCCTCCAGAGAAATCTAAGACAAGGATAACATGGATGTGCTTGCATATTTCAACCCACACAGAGACCAGCTTGAAATGACAGGTGATGCCTGCATTTGTGCAAATAGTAATTTCTACGAATGATTATTTTTGCAAAATATGTTTATATTTAATCATATCCCAAGAATACAGTTTGTGTTTAGGATACTTTTTCTCTTTACTGTGTATATTTTTTATCTTAAAGGAAGACCACTGCCTAAACAGTTTCTTCTTCTTTCCTTTTTAAAGGGCTTTATTGAGGTATAATTTACCCATAAAACTCACCAATTTTAAGTGTACAGTTTGAAAAGTTTTGGTAAATATATAGTTATGCAACCATTACTACAATCTCGTTTTAGAATATTTTCATTACCTAAAACTGCTCTCTTGCCACTTTCAGTCAATCCCTGCTCCTACCTCCAGCCTACTCAACAACTGATCCGCTTTCTGTCTCTGATGCTTTGCCTTCTCTAGAAATTTCATATAAATGGAATCATGCAATATGTAGTCCTTCGTGTCTAGCTTCTCTCACTTAGCATGTTTTTGAGGTCCCTCCCTATCGTTGCATGTATCAGTATTTTGTTGTTGTTGTTGTTGTTTTATGGCTAGATAGTATGCCTTTGTATGGCTACACTAATTTTGTTTATCTATTCACCAGCTGATGGACATCTGGGTTATGCCAAGTTTTTGATTATAGTACCTCTATTATGGACATTTGCATAGAAGTCTTTATGTGGACATATGTTTTCATTTCTCTTGGTAAATTCTAAGTAGTAGAATTGCTGGACCAGATGGTAAGTATATATTTAAGTTTCTAAAAAAAAAAAAAAACTTCCAATCTTCAAATAAATTCTTAAGAAATTCTCATGTTTAAGGTTGCATTTGTCATGAAATTACCCAATCTAAAAGGATAAATAAAAATCCTGAGCATCATTTGGCAATATTTTTAGAAATGGGATCACAGAACTAAGGAAAGGGAGTATTCTTAAATCCTATTCCATTCCTGCCCAGTCTTTAGCCAACAGGCCTTCTTTAGAACTCTGCTGACAAAGAAAGGTATGGATTCACCTCTGGCTTCCCAGTCCTTTTGTCTCCCTTTCCTTGACAGGCCTCTGTGCACTTTTAGATTAGGTGCACTTTTAGATTTCTCCTTCTGAAGGAGCAGGGACAGAGGATCATGGATGCACAGGTCTTGCCGTCCCTACAGCCACCAGTGGAGTAGAAGCTGTGAGAGGGCACTTCAGTAACAGGGCTTCTTACGGGCTCTGAGGCTCCTTCCACTAGCTGTCTGGAGGCTGTGAAGTGACAGGCCAGGATTTCCCTGACCTTTTGGTAACTTTGGTAACTGTGGATTCTGGATCCCTGGGATCAGAGGAGAAGCTAGACTCTGCCCTGGTTGTTTGGGAGGGCATAAAGCCATGATCCCAGAGAAAGAAGAGATTTTCCAATTGGTTCTGCTACTTACAAGTTGTATGACCTTAACCTTTATAATGTTCAATTTTTACCTGGCAGGGTTGCTATGAGGATTAACTGGGATAATGATAAGATGCTTATAATGTGAGCTCTTTGATGGAAGGGAATCTTTGTATGTCTCTCAGGAGCCTAGAACAGTGCCAGACACATAATAGGTATTTCATAAATGTTTATAGCATGACTAAAGTACTTGACATAATACCTGGAGAGATTATTCATTCATTCATTCATTCATTCATTCATTCAATCTTTTGTTTAATATTTACTAAGCACCTACTACATGTTTGTCAAGACTAAGCTGAGCACCAGGTATCAGTAGCTGATTAAGACAAGTCAAAATGAAACAGTCAAGACTTTGGTCACTTACTGTGATAGTAATGGCACTAGAGAAAGCACCAATTTGCCCACTGTTCTATTTTCCCCCATGGAATGACACCTCTCAGGGTTAGACGGATTCAGCACAGACCTGGAGAATTGTCTCACTATGAAGAGAGTCCTGGTCAAAAGAATCCTGCCATTTTATGACCTTGGGGGCTTACAGGTGGGAGAGAGGTGAGGGAAGAGGGGGAAGAGCTAGAAGTGGAAAAGTACTCAGTATTGAGTAGAGTGGAGAAAAAAGTCTTCAAGTTTTCTCTCCACCTCTCCTCATTATTCAGTCTCAGCAAAGCACTTGAGAAGGCTTCTAGTTACAGGCTCTGACAAAGAGATTTCCAAATGGAGATTACCTTGCTAGGAATATGGATATGCGTAAGAGCAGGAACTGTCAGGGAGGCCTGAGTCCCTGACTGCAACACCCTTCAGCGGTTGCGATGCCTGGCTGTGCAGCAAGTCTGGTGTGGTGAGGGCAGCTTTATTCCATCTGACCTTCCAGGTACAGCCTTTGTAAATACATAGAATTGGCCTGAAAAATCACACAGGTTTTTAGCCAGGAACCAAACTCCTTGATGTTAGTATTAGAATGGATACAGCCTCTGCTCTCACAAAAGCATGCAATTATTGAGTAGGCAGACCATAAATATGCAAACAAATAAATACATAACTGGAAATTATGACCAGGATTCCCTGCAGGTGGTGATGGTGATGGCGGGGAGAAACCAGACTCCAGGGAGAGAGAATAACAAGATGTCCCTGCCATTCGCATGGTCAGAGGGGCTCTCTGAGCTAAGAACTGAGGATGAGAAGGAGCCAGCCACCTGAAGGCAAGGAGGAGGGGCTGGCAGGGTTAGAGCACATAAGCTAAATAAATGTAATTCATTTTCTGCTTAGCTGTATCAGGCTTTAACTAATTACAGACCCTCTGCCTGAGGAGGCAATGTGACTTCTGCTGAGGCTCATCAAATCTGTGCGATAACCCGCAAATTTATAACAATTTTTTCTTTGATATAAAAATTGGTACATCCAGTCAAATCTTATTTGCGGTTATGCAGATCTTAAACACATATGAGTCAGATGTTCCTAGGATCAAACAGTCTTTTGGAAATTAGGATGAATCTCATTGTGTATCTGTGTATTTGGAGAGAACCAAAAGAATGTTTTGCTGAAGTGCCTTAGTATTCGTGATCTTTCTCTGATTATTGAAGACTGAAGATGCTGCGAAAAGCAGTGGTTACTTTTGACTTTAAGAAGAGACAGGGCAGTGGTTATTTTCCTCATGTGGAAAGATACCCTGTATTCCTCATCCTGTCCTCCCTAAGCCACTGATACAAAGTTTATCGTCAGGAATGAGCTGGGCCTTCCAGGAATTATAAGAAGCCACCTTACAGCTTCTAGCAGTTATTGTAAATGATGTTTTTACACAAGATTATTTATCTTTTTTTTTTAAAAAAAATCCACTTCTTTTCACAATTATTGTTTATGGTCAGTTCAAAGAAGCCAATCCATTTCACAAAGCCCTACCATTATGCACCTAAATTTTAAAAACTATGTTTTCAGAGCTCTCTTTGAAGAAGGTGGATTGAGGTACTGAACTATTTGTATTCCTAATTTATTATTAAAATAAGGAGAAAATTATACTGTGAAAGGAGAATAGACTTGGGAGTAGACCTGAGTTCTAATCCTTTCTCTGCTGTTTCCCAGTTATGTGACTTTGGGTAACTTCCTTTGCTGCCCTGACCCTTAGTCCCTTCATGGGATTTGCAATCTCTCACAAGGATATTGTGAAGATGAAAGATAATTCATTCAGAGTCTCTGACATATAGTATGTGCCTAGTAAAGTACAGGCAGCTATGACTGTAAATAAAGTAGATCCCCGACTGCCATGACTGGGACTCAAAGTATACCGAATTCACCACACTTTAAAAGTGGAGACATCAAGCTGGATTTTAAGGGACCTGGAAGATGAGTTTCTGAAACTTTATTCAACTCTCCTCCTCCTGATATGTGATTGTGAGAATGCAGCTTGGAAAAGAGAAATTCACTCTAAAGCCCGCAAGACGCCTTTACTGGACAGTGCGAGGTAGGAGTGGGAGTGGGGGTGGCCACGTAGGGGCGGGGACATCGTAAGAGCCGGAGGATTCAATGAAAAAGCAGTTACACGGCCCTCCTCCCCTCCACCATTCTTCCTAAAAAGAAGGCCACCTTAGGGCCTTCCTGTATCTCAGTGAAGATGTGAGCTCCTGAAAAAGAATTCTTGCAGAGCCAATAGGAGTGTAGATTTATTAATTAAATCGTTAGGATCACCTTCTGCTTTCATTTGTCCCGTGACCTGAGTTAAGTAGCTCATCTCATCTGAATCTCACCGTCTTTGTAAAAAAAGGATTTGAGGTGATAATATTCTCTACCTTAGAGCACTGTTTGGAGAATTAAATTAGTTAATAGATATGCTTACAATAGTATCGGGCCAAAGGTAAGTGCCATTATTATTATCGGTCAAAAATTTCCTTTGAAAGTGAATCCCAAAATATCCTTCCCCATTGTAGTTTTAGAAATTTTTAAACATGAAATTTCAAGAAAAAATTTTTAAATAATCTCTCACACCTCATGCAAGTAAGATATAGCAATTATAGTTGAGAAATGACAGATTCAGTAAGCAGCTGAGAGGGCTGCCGACCTTGGGAGAGAGCTCTGAAAATGGAGAGGTCACTGACACACACTTCCTCAAAGAACAACCATGGAGGTGGCTGGTCAATTACTGTAAACTATCTGGTAGTTTAAATCTAATTTTAAATGGTCTTAATGTTTATAACGCCTTGATTTTTAATTTGTCTTTGAGAAAGTGCTATCTCAATTTTTAAAATCCCCCTGAGCTCTGTGACTCATATCATCAGAAATCTGACCTTTTAAGGAAAAAGGAAAAATCTAAGTTGTTACCTTGACAACAAAAGGTAGGCAGGATGCTTTGAGCTCTGGTGTTTCTGCTATAAATAATCCATCTTTGGCCAGACACTGGCCAGAAAAAATATTACTGTGAGCATGAAGAGGAATGAGCTTGGTTAGCTAGGGGGAGAGTCTGCATTTCAGGAGATTGTTTTAATCACCAATTTTAGGAGTCATTCCCAGAGGCACTTTTGTAGCAATTAACCAATAAACTAGTAAGAGAGAATGAAATCAATTTCTAAAAATGAGAATTTATACGAATAAAGACTGATAACGCTTTTTTGTTTGAGGGCTTTCTCTATACTTGTACTATGGTCTAAATTCTGTTGTTTGCTTTTGTAGTATTTATTCTCTGGTTTCCCAACAACCTATAAAACAGAACAAAGAGAAGCCACCAAGGAACTTTGGTCCTTCAGCCATAATCTGCATGATGTTATCTGAACAATAGCAGGAAAGGAACAGTAATAAAGTTGAATGGCTTTTAAGACATTGTGGATTTTTTTTTTTTTAAGAAAAAAATGAAAGTCCTTTTTTGGTTGAAAGTAACAAAAGACTACTGAATTTTTTTTTTTTAAACCATATGTACTCATGGATGGTTTTAAGATTTATGGCTGTGATTATGTTTCTGCTTGCTGACGTAAATTAGTCTTCTGGGAAGTTCAAGTTATTTCTCAATAAGCTTTAATAGTCTGTGAGTCAGAGTAGGTGCTGCTGATAATGAGTCCTGCAGGGTTTATAGGACTGCAAGTGAAAAAGTGAGGGCCACGTCCATTCAATGGTCTTTGGAAGCAGTGCATAAAATAGTTCCTGAATAAGACCCTTTGCTCTAATAGATTCTAGCTGCTTTTCAGCAAATATACTTCACCCAGGAAGATTTCCTAAAGTAGAGATTAGAAATCTGCATGTTTTATCAGTGCCTCCCACCCCCAAGGAGACTGTTCCCATTAGGCAATATGGTTCTAGAACATAAGCTCTACATGGTAGATACTTTATCTGGTTTTAGTCATCAGAAAGATCTGGCACATAGTAGGTTGTCATTACATTGGTGCTGAATGCATAAATGACTGACATTTTGACTTGGTATTTGGTATTTTCTATTCGTCTACTAGACTGAACCTTCCTATAAAGGTTGGGTGGGTTGATTAACCAAAAAAAAAAAAAAAATCATTTGGCCTTCTAGCATTATATTATATTTCAAACCTTGTGGGTGGGAATATAGGTTTTTTTTTTACTACCTCATTAACAAGAGACACAGAATATAGCTATCTAGAAATCAGCCGTGTTCTTTTCTAAAACTGAAATCAAAAAAAGTATTTACTAAACCATAGCAATTAAACCTTATTACAAATAATCGTGAATGAGGCAGTAAATTTCCTGTCACCTTTTCAGATATCAGAAAAGTAAACTAAGGTTTTTTTTTTTTCCAGTTGTGTTCTAAAAGCATTAGGCAGATAAATAATTATATAAAATGATAAAAGCTACCATTTTTTTATTATTTTGATACTTCTATACTTAAGATCCAAACACTATGAATGCGAGCAGGGAGGCAGCCTGGAAGCACAGAATTATCATTGGACTCGGGGGGCGGGGGAGGCAGAAAACCTGGTTCTGATCCTGACTCACTCAGCTACTAATTGATTGTATGACCTTTGTCAAATTATGTCCCCTCTCTGGGCCTTGGTTAATTTCCTCCACGGTTTAAAAAAAAAAAAAGATTGGGGTTGAATTAGTTGATTTCTGGGATTTATTCCAACTTAAGCACCCTACAATTTATTTATTTATTTATTTATTTATTTATTTATTTATTTATTTATTTTATTTTATTTTATTCCTAAGCAAGGCACTGCTCTAGACGTTGGAGTTACCACAGTAAACAAACAAACAAATGCCTGCCCTTGGAGAAGTTGTATTCTTGTAGGAGGAGGTAGATGATAAAAAGTAAAGAAGCTAAAATATGTAGATAGATTAGAGATAGATAGATGATAGATATATAGATAGATGATAGATAGGTAGATAGATAGATAGATAGATAGATAGATAGATAGATAGATAGATAGATAGATAGAGTGCCATGGAGCAAAATAAAGCAGGCAATAGAGTGAGGGTAGCAATATTAAATAGGATTGGCAGAAAAATCTCCACTAAAATTTGGGGAAAAGACCTGTTGGCCTCTGACAACATAGAATTCAGGGGTCAAGTCCATTGGGTAAAGCTGTGGCCAGAGGCAGAAAACAAAGCAGCGGGGTCCAAAAACAAATTCCTGAAAGAGCCATGAAAAAGTAAACCAGTTGATTGATATAACTGGAAAAGATAGTGGTTACTCATCTCTACCATTATTGTCATGGAAGATTTGGGTGCAGTGTTGCCAGATTTGCTCTGTTCCAAGAGAAACTGAATGAGTATTTTAAAATGTTCCCCCAAGTCTTTTTTAAAATGTTTAGTTTTCTAAGACTGCTGTAACCAAGAACCACAAACTGTGAGACTTAAAAAAAAAAAATAGAAATTTGTTCTCTCACAGTTCTACAGGCTAGAAGTCCAAAATCAAGATGTCAGCAGAGCCATGCTTCCTATGAGACTCTGGGGAGAATCCTTTCTTGCTGCTTCTTAGCTTCTGGTACTGGCCAACAGTTCTTGCCATTCCTCCACATGCAGCTGCATCACTCCAATCTGAGTCTCTGTTGTCACACAGAATGCTTTCTTCGTGGGTCTCTGTCCCTTCTTTTCTTTTTATAAGGACACCAGTCATTGAATTAAGGACCCATCCTACCAGTCGACCTCATCTTAACTAATTATACGTGCAATGACCCTCTTTCCAAGTAAGGTCGCATTCTAAGGTATAAGGAGTTTGGACTTCAACATATATTTTTTAGGGGGACACGATTTAACTCATAATACCTATTGATTAATATAAAAAATTTTAAATACTCCATTAGCACTTTATAGGGAAAATAAATCATATGTGTGGCTCACAGGTTATTCATTTCCAAGCTCTGGGCCAGAGATTAAGGAGCCTCACAGAAGAACTGTAAGTTTGATTAGAACATACATGGCTCTCTCTGTTCACCTCTGTGACCCCAGCATGTAAAGCAGCTCTTGCCAGAGTATTAGCTGACATAGTAAGTGAATGAATAAATGAATGATATTTCTTTTATATATCTAAATATCTCAGAAGATATTCTGTTACCAGAGGGAGAATCCAACCTTACCTGCAGTAGATCAAAACTATACTCAATGTTTAATACATTCAACAGGTTTCTACCTAAATTCAAGCAGGGCTATGTAAACTAGTACCCCCATGCCTCTCCTAGCACTCCCCCTCCTCCTTCTTCTTCCTTAGATTTCTCTATATCAGGAGACTTGGGCTTGTATCCGAGATGCTGCGCAGCCACCCTATTCTGTTTTGTGCTCTCTCTCTCTCTTTTTTTTTAATCTGTGACGTTGTCTGGTTTGTGCAATATCCAATCTTCCCTTTCCTTAAAGGCAGAATGCCTGGTAATTTGACCAGATGAAAACAACATTTTTTAAGCCTAGATCACTGACAGCTCAGGAGTTAGATATAAGTGTTAGTCTTGGGGCAAGGTTTCTGGAATGCTCTTTATATTCTGTCCAACTATCCTGTTTCCTGCTTGAAAGGACAATGTGATGACTGGAGCCAAAGCAGTCATTTGAGACCATAAAGCAATGTTAACACTAAAAGCTACACACTAAGAATGGTGGAGTGAAAGAAGCTTGGCTTTCTGCTAATGTCTTAGAGCCACCATACTAGCTTGGGACAGATTACTTCCAGACTTCCCTTGTGTGAGAAGAAAACTCCCCAATTTGTCTAAACTGTAGTACAAGTAACATTTCCGTTTTCTCCTAGACGCACTCCTGCTCTTCCCAATTCTCTGTATTTCAGGGATTGATATTTCCCAGGCCCTCTTGCCTGCTGCTTTTCAGAAAGAATCAGCTAATGGGAGGCCCTGGTTGAACACTGAAAGACAAGAGGAGGGGAAAAGCCAGAGTGCTGCTTCTTTCCTCTGCTTCAGGAGAGACTCCGGCAATGGGTGAGTGACTGACTTACACCAGACAGCCTTCTCTCTACAGGAAACCTCATCTTTTGCCAAGTGGTCCCAGCTTCAGGGGTTCAGTATCATCTTCATCCGGCAGTGACAGGGACTTTCTCCAGTTGCTAATCAACAGATTCCTCACTGAACCCTGTTTGGCTTCTTACCTCTTTCACCATCTGCATAACAAATTCCTGTATAAAATGACCTCATTCTGAAATATGTTGACTGGTTTCTGTTTTCTGACTGGACTCTGAATGATGTAGTCACTAAATTTTATAGGAGGGAAGCGATCTTTGTTTCTCCTAGCTGCACACTATGTCTGACTGTTATATTTCCCCTCGGAATTCATGAGGACAGCAGAGCGAGACCTCCAAGACCTAAAGCCTATTGATGTGGCAGTTAGGCCAGCAGATCCTTGCCATTATGGCTTCTGCTAGCTAGATTTGACCTTTTCCTGAATCTTCTGTACCAATTTAAGAAAACAAAAATGAAAGGTCTCTCACCTTTTCTCTGCTGGCCAATCGCATCTCTGTCAAAGACTCACCATGGAGCAAGCAGACAATTCAGTGTGCCCCCTTTTTCTCAGCTTTTGCCCCATGGACCAAGTAGAGGGTGGGACTCTCATTTCATCACAATCTGTCTATGCATCCTGTTCCGTGGGACTCCATTCCTAGGGCATTTCCTAAATGTGTTCAATCAACAGTTAAAAATCTTCGTTGGCACTTGGCCTACGGCCTCCACAGATATCATCAGCTTGTGCTATCTGGGACCTGCTGCTCTGGAGCACAAGCTTCATTGCTTTCCTACTCCTTGAATCAGAAATGAATGTGCTGGAGATAGGAGGCCAGATCTGATGGGGACGAGTCCTCCCACCGATTCCAGCATTTCACGTGCACAGTTTCCATTCGGCCCCAGGACTAATGCGACCTTCATTAATTCTGTGGTGGGTAACACAAGGGTTCACAGTCCCCATTCCTGCAACATCTTCTGTAGGAAACCTTTTGTGGATTCACATCGATAAACCTTCACATTAAAGCATAGTTCCAGGTTTCTACTGAAACACCCTCTGTGTTCTCATCTTACAGCCCCACAGAGCATATTTCAGTGCTTGGTCACATCTGTCCCCTTGATGTCCCTCTCCATGAGGATACACCAAGCACACCAACAGCTCAGGCGGGGGCTGCACATAATTCGTCTGCAGTGGGACAGTGGTCCTGGTTTATTTCATTTGGGTGGCCAGTTCCTGTACAATGGTTCAACAGTGCCACCCCCTCCATATTTGTAAGGTATAATTGATTATAAGAATGAACCCAAATTTATTCACAGGTGATCACAAACATGCAAAGAGTCCAGAAGATGGTTCAAATATTCATTTATCATTCCCATGGAGGTTTTCTTTCAGACCATACAGAATTAACCACGGGTTTACCCTGGAAATTCTCTTCCCCTTTGCACTTTCTGCCCTCTCCTCAAGGCATCCGTGCTTCCCTTGTGATCAGGTCCAGCAAGTCCCTGTTTCCATCCCCTAAAAACAAAGATAAATTTTTAAATCTTTCAGTGTGCAGTACCTGAATAAGATAAACAAAGCTCTCTTTGATAATACTGATCCCTGCTCATAACATAACTTCAGTGTCTGCATGTTCTAGAAGATGTACCTTCCCCTTCAAGGGCAAGAATAGGGAAGAAAAAAGAAATTGAAAGTGATAGCAGACACCACCCTGCTACAGAAGTGAAGAAAAATCAGTAAAATTAATTTTAAAAAAGTTTTAGGGAAAGTAGAATTGGAATAAACAGAGATAGACAAATCTGAAGTATTTCCAAGAACAATCCTTATTCTTAAGAGGTCTTTTTTCTTTAGTCTTTCTCTATGTAATTGTTGTTTTATAAGTAAATATTCCTCAAGATAGACAGATAAAGCTAGACAGGCAGACAGATAGATAAACCTGCAGTATGCACCCATGCCTGTTGATGATGAAACTGTGTTGGTGAGCAATGCTTCACATCATAGTCACCAATTGTAGAAGAATGATCTATGAGAAAGGAAGCCTCTCTTGACATGGTAAACATGCATTATAGGGAAGAAAAAAAACATGTTGTACATATTCTTTCTACAAAAGCAATTCTTTTTTTTTTTAACATAGAAACTGTTGCAAGAGACATACAAATGCTGTGAACTGAAATGAAAACATCAATACATTGCTTCTGTTCAAAACATCTCTGCCCAGCTCACTGATCTCCCACACTCCTGAATAACATTGTGAACCTGCCAGTTATGTGAACATAAATAATAAGATTTGTTATTAACAATTTTCTGTATTTTTAGCATGTTGTTTTTTCTCTTTCTCTGAGGCAAAGAGATAAGCTGACCTGGCATATTTTACCATCCATCCTCACTTCTCAGGCAGAACTGGGAGAGTGCAGGAGTCCTTATGCCAGCGAGTTCCTTGTAGGTGGTTAGAGATGTTTTGCAATGGCAGGGTGATTGATGTACCCTAAATGATGCAGTTGCTTTAAAATATAAATGTAACTCCCGATCACTCACTACGCCAGACAGATTTTCTTCTTTGGTGCAAATGTTGGGTAGCAACTCAACTCAGAAAAATGCATATGATTTAAGTCAGTTGGCTAGAGGTCATGACTTGACCAGTTGCTTTACCATCGCATTTAAGCATAGTCAGCTCCAAAAGGCATGCACTTTTACTTCCAATATGCATTTATAATTGGGAAATGCAGCATGATATACTATCCTCACAGTGAACTTGGGTGTTCCTGGGGAAAACATCCAGCTCTACTTTGTAGAATCACAAAGCATTCAATCTGGAAGGAGCCACAGCAATGACTTTATCCAGCCCCTTGATGATGTGAAGAAAATTAGGAAGCCTAGGGCTGTCCTGATTTTAACACTAAAAGTCTCATGTGCCAGGAAACCCCTCAGCCCTGGGATAGTTGGTCATCCTAAGATTAGTCTAGATTTGGGTCATCTGATTATTGACTGAGTGATGTTTATCCCACACATCTTTGTTTTTACTAAGATTCTAGTCATTCTACTTGCAAATAAGTTTCGGTTTTCTCATACATTTCTTAGAGTCTTATTCCCATATGAGAGATATCTAAATATTATTTCACTTTATTCTCTTCCTAGTCTCTCCTTTCTTTTTATTCCTGGAAAGATGTAGATTTGTGTTGTTATGCATAGCTCAGGCTGATAAATCAGTAGACATTTCAAATAAACAAACAAAATGAATTTGAGAGGTTATAAGTGTTTGCAAGTGTCACCGTGGAGACCAGAAAATGGATTGTCACCATGGAGACTTGCATAAACACTGCCTGTAATGATTTTTGAGTGAAATCAGATATAGAGGGGATTTAGGAAGGATATATAAATGGAGCTGGCAATTAGTATGGCTAGAGTGAGTTGTATAGCTGGAGGATGTTAAATCGAGTTGACAGCCTAAAAAATTTCTGTGCTTGCCATTGCTCCATCAGTGAGCAAGAAAAATCTTCAGGGAAAACCCCAAAATTTAGAGGGTGAGAAGGGTGTGTTTCATCAGCTACTAAAATACTACAGAATTGGAGGTGATTTTCATCTACTCTTTCACTCCTTTTGTTCACACTGATTATCTGTCGCTGTCATTATGGCAAGTTCTGTAGGGTTATGATATGGCGATAATGACAGCTAGTCTTTATTAATCTTCATCACATTGCAGGGACTGTGATGAGCCCTTTATTATCACATCGAATCTGAACACTAACAAGGAAACACAAATATCATCATCATTTTACCAATAGAGAAACTGAGGCACAAAGAACTTAAGTATCTTATCCAAGGTCACACAGCTAGAAAATGGCAAAGCCAGGATTCATATCAGGCAATCCAGCAGCAGAGCACATGTTTTTGAATACTGTTCTCTGATGAGAAGCTGAAGTCTTGTTTTTGAGGTATTTCAAATCTAAATAAGGAAATAAAGATAGAATTGAAGAATAACATCAGGGCAACAATATGTATTTCTAGTAACTATACACAATTAAGCTAGTATTTAATTATAGGTAATATCTACAAGAATCTTGTTCCTTTACCTCTTTCTCCTCTACAGATATTATATCACTGGGGTTCTGAGTTGCAAATAACAGAATCCGCATTAGCTAGCTAAAAGAGAAAAGAGGTATATTAAAGGGTAGAAGTTTGTTCATGGGATAGGAGGATCAGAGAGTCATAACTAAAAGCTACAGAACCCAAATTATACCCCAGTCCTATTTCAGTGTACACTCATGCATCTGTCAATAGACATTTAATCAAATTTACCTTAAACTGTATATTTAAGCTGTCAGGTGGATTGTCTCAAGGGTTGGAATCAGTTGAAATAACACTGTTTTTCTCTATAACCTCTAATTCTCACAGAACACCTGTGGACAGCATCCCATGGCCAAGCTGTTCTAATTGTTACAAAGCTCTAGAGAAGGGATTCCTAGTGATCTCAGGAAGCTTTGTGTTGGGCCAACCAACCATCCTGAGAAGTTTTTGCCAGCAGCAAGGATCAATGGACTTTACTGTAGTCTTAAAGAATGGCTGTGAGTATCAATAATCTTGGATAAACTTTTTTTATTTAAATCTTATCGAAGATTACTCAACAAATTATTGATAAACCATGAGAATGACCTTCATTTTGCACTAAGTACTCAGCAGACGGCAAAGTATACAGGACCTTCTTTTTCTGAGGAGAAGCAAAGGACAATGTAAAGTCCACGGGATTTGTATTAAGATAGCACAGAGTTGTTGGATATTAAATTAGAAACTATGGGGGTAGTGCCTGGCCCCAAGCAGACGTGCTGTAACTGCTAGTTCACTTCCTCCACCACATGGCCCCTCTGAACGTGAACAGAATTCTGGGCTGGGCTTGTATAAGTCAGATTAGTAGCAGCTAGTTCGTTTTTAACCCTTTGGATACTGTCAGTTATGTAAAGATATTGTTTCCCATTTCTCGTTGATTGAAAGTTTATTTTATAACCAAATTTGGGACCCAACTTTATCTAGAAAGTGCATAGGATTTTATGGCATGATTTTTAATATACTGGACACGTAGCTTCATCTTACTTTCTAATTCTTTCTCTCTCTCTCTTTTTAAAGTTTTTTATTTGTATCTTATTTCACTGCATGATGTGCATCTTTTTGTACTTAAATCATTTTTGTGAAAAAGTGGCAAAACCATTAGGCCACCCCATGATACCCCAATCACTGATATTGGAGGAGGAATAGATTATTGCATTGCTCATGCCACCCAGACTGAGAGTGACAAGACAGCCTATTGATAATTGAATTCATGCTTCATTTTCACTGTTGTTTATAGATTTTCTTCCCCAATTCTGAAAAGGTAGCTAAGCCATGGACAAGCTCTTGTGTTATGGAGCCAAAACAGAAATTACTAGGTACTTTGCAGGTAAAACCAGCCTCCAGTAAGACAAACCTTTGTTTTCAAGGCATAAGTTCATGAAAGCAATTGTAGCAAAACATCTGAAAGAGAAGAAGTTCCAAAGTTTGAGAAAGTATAGTTGGATCGATTTGAATTGCAGAGAGGTGTTAAAGCTTCCTTGAGGCTGAGGGAGTCAGGGCTCTGGCCACCTGACAGGCGCTGGGAACCAGCAGCATGCGCGTTCAGAGCATTCATGGCACTCTGGGCGCGGATGTCCCACGTGAGAATGGCCACCGCTGTGGCTCAGGCAGCTGCGTGTGGGCCCTGAAGCACCTCCCAACCTCGGAAAAGTTTCCTATGCTCACACTGCCCATTTCTCAGAGAGCATGACCAAGATGAACCAGTCAGTAGGGTACCCTTCCTCTGTAATTTGTACTTATGAGCCAGCCAAGACTATAATTTAATCCTAGAGAAGTGGAGGCAGCTTCCCCAAATGAAACCAAGGATGAATTTCCCACTACCCCAGGCAGATATAAGCTTGGGGCAATCTCTTATTTTCCAACATAGTGTTTTTTAAACCCATATGTTATTGAGTTAATATTTATTCCTGCTACAAAAGATAGAACTGGAAGTAGAACTCAGGCCTCCTGGGCCTTGCAGTATTATTGTGTAGATTTGCTGTCACTGAGGGCCAAGGGGAGAATTAAGTGAAACAGTATTGATCACTGAAGAGTGATTCATCCTAATTTCTCACCTTGCTTCCTTTGCTCATCATTTGTTCTGTTTTCCCACATTAATTTAACATGGTCCCTGTTTAGGCTAGAAACTCCTCGAGGGCAGATACTTGGTCTTTTCTATGACATGGACCACAGATGTGTTATGCTCCTCACACAGCCTGTTGTTTCATCGACCTTTCATCAGATCATCATGGCTTCTGATATTCATGAGCCAGGATGTTTCTGTTTCAGCTGGACACTCAGGAACAGACCCTTAGAGGAGCCTTCCCCCCGGCAGAGTTGTGGGTAGGGGTGAAATACTCAGTTCTTTCATTGAATCTGGGGCTTGTTATGGATTTAAATGCCAGAAACAAGTCTCAAAGGGAAACTCAAGGTGGTATAACCAGTGATATTGATGATTTAGTATAGTGTTCTTTTTTCTGAACTTCAGATTGGGTTATGAGGAACCATCCTTCAGCTGAGTCATAAAGACAAGTTCCTGCCCTCTTGCAGTTAAAAATTCATGAAGCATTTTCAAAAGGCTGTTGAGAATCAGGCTTGATTATGTTCTTTTCTTTTCTTTACTTAAATATTATTTATATGATTATGCTTTTGGAGGCCTTCGCTTTTGCTAGTAAATTGTTAATCTGATGTTTCTGGTTAATCAAGAGCAAATGTTGGGCCTGGTTACCTCTTAGTTAAGCTAAAGAAAAATATAAGCATTACAGGGAACCAAGCAATAAAATGAAATATAAATGTCAGTTAGTTTTACTGTGCTTTGCTACAAAGATTGGCAAGCTTTGAAAACTGACGTGCCAAGGCCATCTTCCCAAGGTGGATAAACCAAACCATTAATAAGAGGCTGGAGACAATTGTCAGCTATTGCTTTACGGCTCTATGATAGTTCTTTCAAGTAGAGGGAACTTTGGTTCCCAGGGGAAAGGAAAGAGAGTGACAATTGATCTCTGACAATGAAAACAGTTCTGTGTCTCATAAATGGCCCACATGCCATAGCTTGCTGGTGTCTGCATTAGTACTTTGTGACTGGGTTTCAAAAAGCAAGTTTTGCAGCTGATGTATTCTCCAAGATGTCATTGCTTTTGCTATTAAACACATAAAAAAGACACCCGAATATTACTCTCTGTGGTGGCCATGGTATTTGAAGAAAGGCAAGGACCTTGAAGAACTTGCGTTTTCAGAATTGTTGATATCATATAACTTGCTTCCTTCTTGTAGTTAAAAATTCAGGAAGCATTTTCAAGATGCTTTAAGACACAACTCTAGACCTCCCTCCCCCAAGTTGCACAGCTCCTTGGCCCTGACCTTAGAGAGTCTAACTTGTGTGGAATCCCATGGAGATTCTAACTTTGTCCCTGCCCTCTAAGCTCAGGGAGAAGTTCAGTAAATCCCTTTGATCTATTTTGTGTGCAGTGCTGACTCCTCCAGGAGGAGGAAGCTTCACAGCAAGCTCCCAGGTGGCGAAAGGCAAATGTCAGGACTCTCCAGAAAATTTCAAATTGTTATCCACAGTAATAATAATAGTAATAGTAATAAAGTGATGATAATGATAATGCCATGCCCCTTCTGAAACCTCTCTTGGAAAGCAAGGATGTGTCTTTCCCAGAAATCCCCAGCAATCGTCTCAAGTCTCTTTGGTTCAATGAATTCATTAGATCACAGTCCCACCTTAGGACCAAAAACCATGGCCAGGAGCTGGGACTATGCTGATTAGTTTAGGCCTGAGCCAGAAGTTCCATATCTAGAGCCAGAGGGATATCGAGCCAGAGTTTCACCCAAAGTACAAAGGTCTTGTAGAGGTGAGTGTGCAAACCCAAACAAGAATGGGGTCATTTCCAAGAAGAGGATGAACGATGGGAAGATAGCCACAATGTCCACAGTAACCAACAACATTAATTTAGCACTCACTTTACATTTTTACAGTTCTGAGAACTTTTTAATTTAATCCTCACAAAAAATTCTGCAGAGAGGTTCCAATTTTGTGCACACTTTCAGATGAGAACATTTGAATCAGAGAGGCTAACTTACTTGGTAAAGTCTAACAGGCAGGAAGTAAGAGAGCTGGTATTCAAATCTGGGTGGTCTGACTTCAAAGCTCCTACTTGTTCTTGTTCTGTCTCCTCATAAGGAAGCATTTCTAGGTTTAGCCAGAGCATACTGAGGGAAGCAGGTGTCATCCTCAGCTTAGGAGACCAGAAGCTGTAGAGCAAGACCCGGTTAATTAGCATAACTTCCTCTCTACTTGTGATTCTATCAATAGTCACCTCTCTAGGCAACTCTTTCCACAGTGGACCCCTCCTACTTTCCTTTACACCTCCCCTTAGAGCAGAGGAAGGCCTTACAAGGTGAATATAATTTCCTGTGAACAACACCCCCACAGGATAGGAGCAGCCGCAGGAGACTAGTGCAAATGCTTCAAGTGTCTTACAGGATGAGAAGGACAGAACAGATGCCCTTCCTTAGCTGGTTTCCCTTGGATGTGATATTAGAAGTTCTTATCACTACACAGAAATAGCTCTTATTACTACACCAAATATGTACTTTAATTGAAAAAAAGTACAATTTAATTTCTAAAAATTTTTCCATTAAAACTAAGAATCATAGAATATATGATAATGTTTTCTTATGATAGCTAATAGCATTTACAAGTTTAGCCTAAGTGATTTTTTCTAGTACAAAGAGATAATAGAAGACTCTTGTGATAATGACTAGACTGGGCAAAATATCACATCCATAGTAATCAATAATATCTTATTCTGTCAGTTTTCAGTGTAGTTCTCTGCATAACCAGTTTTGTATTTTTGTTTCTTTCTCAAAGAAGTGAGTGTTGGAAATCAAACCAAGAATCTGTAGCAGGACAATTGATATATAACTGATGGACACAGCTCCTCCCGACAGTGAGATCCTCTAGATTTGTCTGATCTATTTCATGGCATTTTATTTGGCAGGTTTAAAGGAGTGAAATATAGAGAGCTGTTGGGATTTAGCAGGAAAGTCTGCCTCTTTATTGTTCCTGTGTTCTCAGGTGGTATCATGATTCATAGTTCATTCTGAACTGAACATTTGTGACCCTTATCAAATAAACCATGTTAATTTCATAAAGTTGGACCAAGTAAGGACAGAAGGAAAAGAATGAGAGAAAATTTACTTGGAGTTATAAGCCTACAGATGGTTAAAGTGTCCTTCAGGAAATTATACATGCCAGTTAAAAGGTACTCATCTTGTTTTCTGGACTAAACTGTGTTCATTAGGTATTATAGTCATATGTATTAATTTTCAGGTTTGAATTAAGTTTTAAAAATTAAACAAGTAATAAGATAAGTTTTATGGTATTTTTGAGGTTCTTTAGAGCAGTTTTCAGATGATTACAAATAAGGAAGCCTTTTGAAATTTCAGTATTCATTTTAAACTCTATCTTACACATATTTCTTAAGTTTCTCCTATTTGTCAAGCACTCTGTTAATACTAGAAAAGCAGTGATAAATATGACAGCACAGTCCCTATCTGCAGTACACCTTACCGCCTAATAAGAGAGAAAAAATAAACATCATAATTTCAAATTTGAGAAATTCTATGATGATTGATAATAGAGTGCCAAGAGACAGAAAAAAAAAAAAACAGTGTGGGAAGAAGAGAGCAAACTGTGTAGGGTAATTACAGAAGGCTTCTCTGAGGAGACACCTAAGGATTAGGAGAAACTAGCCAGGCAGATAGAAAAGAAAACAGTATCCCAGGAAAAGGAAATAGGGTGTGAAAAGGCCCTGCAAAAGGAAGAATCCCTTAACTGACATAAGGGCACCAGGAAGGGGAAAGAATTTGGAGAGGGGGATTCTGGAAACCAACATTTGAAGTGTCTGGAGATTACAAGTAAGCAATTGGATAAAGAAACTAGAGTCCCGCAGTGAGGTCAGGGAGGAAAATCCAAAGCAGGGAGCTATAGGCAGGTAGAGAAACATTTAAAAATGATCCAGTGGATAAGATTATCTAGGAAGAGAGTGCAGAGAAAAGAGAAACACTAACATTGAGTTGGCAGTAAAGAAGAAGGAGCCATCAAGAGTCAACCCAGGAGGAAGAAAAGTGGGAGAATGAATATCATGGCAGCCAAAAGAAGAGGGAGAGTTACCAGCTAAAAATGGTAGAATGGACACATATCTTCCTATACCAAGATGCATGTAAATGATAACAAGTACATTTGTTAAAAAGACAGAAGAAGCCACAGGGTGAAGGGGAGACTCGATCTGCCCTGCAGAATCCTGGAGCAGCCCAGGATATGCCAGTTATGACAGAGAATAGAAATGAGACTAGGGCTGATCACAGAGTAAATGACTGAAAGGAAGTATACATAACCATCACTATCCTACCACACTTACACTGGCATTCTGAATCTCTGGCAAAAACCAAAAAAAAAAGCAAAAAACAAAAAAATCCTCTATAGAAATTGAAGGCCTGTGCTTTCCAGCTTCTAGAAATTACCTCGTATAAATAATGTCTGCCTTCTTAACAAGCACCTTAATATAAAATCTGTGAGCTGACAAAGCCTGCCCCAATACCCAGAGCTTCCAATTAATGTTTTATTGCCTCATTCTTGAATATGAATAGACAAAGATCACTAGATTTTTTTAAATAAAATCATCTCTAGCATGAAAGAAGGAGATCAAGATGAATCAATGTATAAAAATGATACTCAAGGAAGTGAGAATTTAATGCATAGAATAGAAAAAACTTGACTTCTCATTAGTCAGATTTAAAGAAATATTACATCGTAACACAAGAAAAAGTTGCTGTTAAAAAAGAAACAATCAAAACATAGGAAAGATGTCTTAATATGACGTATGGGCATACGTTTTCTAAAATGAATGAAATGAGCCTGTTGCTTCCAGGAAAAAAACTGAAAGTATGTATTGCCACGAATAAAATACAAACTTTCAAGCAGAAATGAGAATTTTGGAAAACTTGTATCCACTACTATGAACTTGACAAATTTCCCATACTTAAAGATTTTCCTGATGAGATCAATGGTGATATTAACCAATATTATCTCTTGATATTATAAAATAAAATGTGTCCACATTTGGAAGATCTGCATAACTCAGAATCAGCATTTTCTAAATAACCAATGCATGATGTTATAATATCATACTTTATCAAAAGAGCTCTTCAAAGTAAGAGATACATCAATAGATTTTAATGTAACAGAGTGTGAAGACTCTAATGATATGATGTCAGATTCTACACTATAATTAATCTATATAGAAATTGCTATTTGTCCTGTTTTGGTGATACATAAGAAAATATTCACAATAGTAATTACTAGCTCTTCAGTGAACAATATTACAAAATCACAATAATGTAAGCACTTTGTTGATTTTCAATTTTTAGGATCAGTTTTTCAGACAAATTATTTTTACAGAACAGATGGTAAATAGCGTCAACCTTGTCAATTCAATAGAGCAAGTGCAGAAGGCAAAAAGTGGGGCGAAGACCTGAGAAGAAGAGGTAAAGAATAGGGCAGGAGCTCTGAATTCCCACACTTTACAAAAAGTCCAAAGATGTTAGCTGTAGTTGATGGAATAAGAATTTGAAAGTGTTGACATTTTACTAACTGTTATAAGGAAACATCAGTTAACAAAACAAGTATGTATAAGTAAGTCTATGAGAGAAAGGGGAAGTGAGAAATGGGAATTATACACAGGAACTAAATCCTCATTTATTATCACAAAAGCAAATAGATAATGTCAAAAAAAAAAAATTGAAAAATATTATTTAAGAATATGGAGCTAACTATCAGAGAAACAGCTTATAAAGATTAGATATTATTGCTCCTGGGGAGCCGGACAAGGCATGGACATAATGGCATGAATTAGATAAATACAGGATACCTTGTTAAACTTGAATTTTGGATAAACAGAGAATACTTTTTTAGTGTGTGTGTGCTCATGCAATATTGAGGACACACTTATACTAAAAAAAAAAAGTATTCATTTGAAATTTAAATTTAACTGGATATACTATATTTTATTTGTTACATTGGACAACTAAATGGACAGTGTTTTGTTTTATGATGGCACTTTTGTATGTTTACGTATTTTAACCATATGTTAAATACATTTAAGATTTTTTCAAAAAGAAGGAGGAAGGCCAACAGTATTCGATGCCAGCAAGAGACTGAATAAACGTGGGTATGAAAGTGTCTATTGGATTTGGCCAAAGGGAGAGCGATGGTGTCTTTAAAAGAACAGTTTTGTAGAGTGATGGGCTGCAAGCCAGACTGTAGTGGATTAACAAGTGACTAAAAAGTGAGGAAGGTGAGGTAACTATAGAAGCGGAAAAGGTGAGAGTAAGTCACAGATATGAGATTTGAAGAAAATCCGTGGATTACAGGAGGGATTATATACTTTTCTTTCTATATAGCCATCACATATCTCAAAGCAATCTTTTTTTTTTTAGCTATTATATCAAATCTATGCAACATTATGAAGGATATTAAATTCTAATAATAATTTGGGATAATGCCACAGGAATAGCTAAACAAGTAAGGGTCTAACCTTTTTGGTGGAGGGCTCTTTGTAATAATATAAACATTCTTTATTTGGAAGAAGTAAGTCAAAATATAATATAGTGATTTGCCCTATATTTAAGTCAGATATAGGGCTGAGATGGGAATTTACAATCCTTCTCTCATTGATAAAATTTACTAAAGAAATCTAACCCTCATGCAATTTAAATCTACCCAGTGCTCACATTGAGCACATAATATATGTAAGGTCCTAGATACAACTATGATTATTATTAAAAATTATTTTTTTTTATTCTCTTCCTTTCCAAGGAACAGAAGCTTTCAATATAGTAGCATGATGAGTTAAACTTCCCCTGACTACTGACTGACCTAGTGGCTTCATGTTGGATTTAAGCCTACCCTTGCTGAGCTCTGTTCCATACACCCTTAACCTGACCCAGTCACTATGCTTCACTTCCCCCAAAGCTCCTCTCAGAATTGGACTTGAACTGGCTTCTTTACCAAAAGGCATAAAACCAACCTGCCTCTCTTCAGCAGAATTTATAAAAACACCCAAACACATTTTTCTCTAATCAAAACTGGCCCCATTTAAGCTTTCCAAGTACTCTCTGTTCTCCTTCAATTGGGTTATGATTTTAAAAAGCCAATGAATTTGCATCACTGGAGTCACATATGTTTATGATGAGCCATTGATATCTTTGAGATGAAAACTTATTAAAATACTTCAGTTGTTATGTTTCTGTGAGCAACACAGGAAGAGTGAAAAAAATTCCCTATCTTTTCAACTCTCATGGGAAATGACTCATCTTTTCCTCTCTGAAGTGGTTAACCTCATCTTGTTGCTCTTTCTTCCATGTTGCCTATAGACTACCATCTCAGTAGCATCAGGAAAATGAAAGAGTAACGTCAAAAGATGGATGACTTTCTCTTCCTTTGTTTTGGAGGTGCTGCTTCTAGAAGTAATCAGCTTGTCCCTGAGCCCTTTGGCCATTCTTCTTCTCTCTGAGGCCAGTCTCAGCAACCTTGTTCCATCAAAACTGTAGATGTCTAATATATATGTTTGCTAATGTTTTTGACAGGAGGAGGAAATGATAATGCGACATCATGTAGCAAAAGCTTTCTTTATGTCTACACTGACCATCTCAGCACTTCCCCTAAAATATCTTCCTACAGCAGCTTTTACTCTTCCAGCCCCAGCTCCCACTTGACCTCTCTCTTCTAGGACTCTCTCAGTTCTCCTCCTCCACTCTCTAAAAACTCCTTCAGATCATGTAACATATACACAAGGCAAACGCTAATTAAGCAACAGTCCGCGAAAGGAAAATGTTTCATTTGACAAACCCGGGTTACTTGATCCTTCAAACCTTCCAGTGAAGTAGCAGTCTTTCAACTGCAGAGATTATCAATAACAGCATTGGGTTCTAGGCATGGACTTTTTGAAGGGATATAATTATCAGTAAACCTGAACCATTTAGGAAAGTAGGTTAGTAAATGATCATTTATACAGATATGAAACTGTGTAAGGATATATGGATGTTATCCTTATATCATGACTATTTACAGAGGGAGAATTCCTCTTTTTCTATATTTATCTATTAGAAAAGAAAATGATTGGAAGTCTTTTGGAAACCTACTTGTTTTGCAAATCATTTAAAATCATGTTGATTAGTAATAACAAACACTGGGCTAGCAAAGTAAATGACTGATTACCTAAAAAGCATTGGAAAATTTTATTAAACTTTGGAACATCTCATAATTTATGAATTGATAATACAATTAGAATCAGTAGGAAAACTAGAAGATGTTCAAATACCTAGAAAATGGTCCTGGACCAACCTCAACCTTAAATTTTTGCAACATTTGTCTTTTAAAATAATAATAATAATAAAAAAAGATGTAATATTGAAATACTACATTATCAGTCATGTGTAAGACTTCTCAGCTATATGGCCTTCTGGTCAGAAATAGAACGACATTTGAGATACTGCTGCTGTTTCATACTATTGGATAGAAATAACAGGTTTTTGCACTCGGCAGTTTGGGGCTTTCAAAAAATTTTTAGGAAGTAAAGGTTTTTAAAAAATCAATATTAAATGACTCATAGAGGCACTATTTTTTAATGGTTCTGCTGCTGTCATGTTACCCTAAGAGGATGCTCTTTATATTAAGTCAATATGGTACCACCACATCATTCTGAATTTTATATGAAAAAGACCACAGAATTTCATTATAATGGTCCTGCTGTGATGATCCCATCAACCGCTAACATTTTGAGTTAAAGTATATGCAGACTTTGTTCTCTCTTATTTGTATATTCTCATAAAATATGTATGAAAGCAATTACAGCAAATGTCAAAATATCACCCTTTTTTGAAATTCGGCAGGACTGACTCATGGTGTTCGAAACTGAGTTACATGTTGAATGGCTGAGAAAACCAGCAAAACTTTAGAGTCACAGTCTTAGGATAACAAGCTTAGACCTGTTTTAATGGACAGTTCAATCTTTATATCATGTCAACTGTTTGAAAATGCAAAAGTGGAGTGTGAGAGCTTATATTCTGTTATTAGGTTCTTAAATGTCTAAAGTTGTATGTATTATTGACTAATTGACCCCTTTCTCATTGTGAAGTGATACTTATCCTGAGTAATATTCTTTGCCCTGAAATCCACCTTGATATTAATAGAGCCATTCCAGCTTTCTTTTGATTAGTGCTAGCATATCATTTCCATCCTTTTACTTTTAACCTGTTACATCTTTGAATTAAAAGTTTGGTCTTCCTTTTTTATATAATCTGACAATCTCTGCCTTTAATTGGTGTATTTGCACCATTTACATTTAATGTGATATTGATATCTTTGGGTTTAAATTACCACCTAGTTTTCTATTGTGACCCATCTGTTCTGTGGTTGTTGTTCTTCTCCTACCTTATCATGGATTAAGTGAATATTTTTATGGTTTAATTTAATTTTTTTTGACTCATTAGATATAACTCTTTTTTTATTTGAATGATTGTTTTAAGACTTATAGTATACATCTCTATCTCGTCACAGTGTCTCTTTAAAAATGTATGGATTAAAAATCTTAACAGCAGTTCATTCCCATTTCTCCCCTTCTGGCCTTTACTGTTGTTGACATACAACTTGTACATATATTATAAGCTCTGCAATACATTGTTGTTGTTGTTTTTTAATTTCAAATAGTCAATTATTTTTTAAAAAGATTTAAATAATAAGAAAACTTTCTACTCACACGGTTATCATTTCCAGTACTTTTCATTCCTTTGTGTAGATCTGAATTTTCTTCTAGTATCATTGTCCTGCCTAAAGGACATTCTTTAACATTTCTTGTACTGTATGTCATCTGTTGATGGATTCTTTCAGGTTTTGTAAGTCTAAAAATGTATTCATTTCTCCTTTTATTTCTCTCAGTAATTTTTTTAAATTAATAGACTTTCTTTTTATAAATTTTGGGAAGAAAGAGCACAGAGATAAAGTGCCATTTTCATCATATCATATCAAGAGTATATACTTTCAAGGTGATTTATCACTAATGACTTTGTCCTTGATCACCTGGCTGAAGTGGTATCTGTCAGGTTTCTCCACTGTAAGGTGACTCTTCCCACTACTCCACCTTTCCATATAGTACTCTTTGGAAGGAAGTCATGATGCACAGGGCACACCTAAGGAGTAGGGACTTATGTTCTATCTCTTTTAAGGTAGAATATTTACATAATTTATTTGGAATTCTATGTGAGAGATTCGTCTCTTCTCCTTCATTTATTTATTCAGTCATTTATTTATATCAATATGAGCTCATGAATATCTATTTTATATTTTGTATTATAACCCAGTACTACTCTATTTTTTTTAGTGTGTGTATGTTTTAATTTTTCCAGCCTTGGCTCTAAGAAGCTCTTTCAGTTGCTCTTGTGTCCCTTTAATATGCGTCAATATCTTTGTTTATTTGTTTTTGAGCACTTCCTTATTTCTGGCACTACTAATTGCTAAGCTGCTCCTGGCTTATCTTGTATATTTCCTGTCCCAGTCCTAGAAACAGTCACTTCTCCAAGGAGCCTTGTTTCCTTCTATTGGAGAATGACATTAGAAACCAAGATCTGGGTAGTAGATGTGCTCATGCTAATGGGGCATCATTTTGTTTAAACCTTCTCAGCTGATAGAGCACAGAAATATGTATGTATACTAATATGTGTATATACACATATCTATACATATTTCTATAAGTAATCATCTGTATCTATATTAAATTAAATATGAGTTCTTACTAATAGCTCCTACTCTATTTGCTACCATGTGGATCATTCTAGCCTTGTGCCCTTGCTGATTTGTATATTTTACTCCAACAGTGAATAACCCAGATCCCACCATCAGCCATCCATTTACTCAATTTTTAATTCCAGTATATATAAAATTGTAAATCCACACTCCCATGAAAGTAACTTTACCAACTAGTCAGTACTTACCTGCAATTCTTTTTACATTATTTAGTCTTTAAAACTTCATTCACTTCCAACGTTACCTAGGTCAGCACTTTTTCTTTCAACGCTTTCATTGAGGCTATTTCATACATGTGTAATAATACACTTAGAGTCTCTTGTCACAGTTTGCGTTCTTTCCTGGAATTCTCTGACTTCCTAAATTATTTTTTCATGTGTATAGATTAAGGTTTGCTTTTAGTGTTGTAAAATTCTATAGATTTTAGAAGCATATAATATCATTTATTCACCATTACAGCATCACAAAGGACATCTGTACTGCCCAAAAAATCCCCTGTGTTTCAATTATTTACTTTCTTCCTCCAAACCCCTGGCAACTAATGATTTTTTTACTGTCTGTATAGTTTCGCCTTTTCCAGAATGTCATATAATTGGAATCATACAATATATAACTATTTTTGGAATGATTTCTTTTATGTAGCCACATTATTTGTGGTTCTTCCATGTGTTTTCATGGCCTGACAGATGATTTCTGAATTATATTGCTGAATAATATTCTATTATATAGGTGTACCATAGTTTATCCATTCTTCTTTTGAAGGCCATCTTTACTTTCAGTTTGGGGCATTATAAATACATATGCTATAAACATTCATGTGTAGACGTGCTTTAAACTCAACTGGGTAAATACTCAGGAGTGCAATTGTTGGATAACAAAAAACTGTCAAACTGCCTTCTACACTGGGCTGCATTTTATATTCCATTCAGCAATGAATGAGAGTTCTTATTGCTCTACACTGTCACCAGTATTTGATATTTTCAGCTTTTGGATTTTAACCATTCTAATAGGTGTGTAGTAATATTTAATGACTTTTCAAACTTGCGACTCTCTACTGACAAATGACATTGAGTATCCTCCATATGTTTACTCACCAACTGTATATCATATATCTGTATATCACATCCCAGGGGTAGCCAGGTCAGCCCTAGTAAGAGGAAGTCCATATTTTTAAGCTCATGCATAGCCTCTATGCATGCCACCATGCCACATATCTCATGGGCCTATTGAGCAAGTACTGAAATGGCTGAGGAAAGAGACTGACTGCAGAGTGTGTCATTTTCTTCACTTGCTTCTTAAGAGCCTCCTCTGAAGTGAATGCTCTTTGTTAACTATTTACTTAGTACAAAAATACTTTCTGTTTGTGTCCATTCACTACCTTTAGTACAGCTATCTATCTCTTTCCTTCACCAGTCTCTTGGTCTTTTTCCTTTCAAGTTGCTGACAATCCAGCCAAATAGTTAGCCACTCCCTATGACTACATCCATTTTTATGGCCATCTCTAACTACTGACAAAGTAGACAACTAATTGTATAATTTATAGTTCTGTTTATGACTACTGATTTTCTTCACTATCCTACGAGATTACTTCTGAGAGTGGCTGTAGCTGTGTACTTTCAGGTCATGTCAACATAATGTACAGACTCATCTGTAAACCAGGAAAATTTTTCCTTCCTAAGATAGTTGGTTATTAGGAAACATTCCAGGTTCCTAACGTCATGAATTGAGGGAGAGGAGATGACGCAACAGTAGCCAGTGTTAAAGGTTTCTAAGCCACTTGTTCAGCTAACTTGGATCTTTCCAAGCTTTGTCTCTAATATTCCATTTCCACTTGATATATTGCCTCTGTGCACGTTCAACCTTGTGACTAGGTGTGTCAAAAACACCCAGTTCATTGTGGAAAGCTCAGGCCACATAGTCACCTCATGTCCCATGGTCAGGGATTCAATTTCATTTAGTCGAAAGCCAGAAGCTATTTCTCAGAATGGAAATAGTTATTTGATAAAATTTACTCCAAAAATCTAGAGGTCTGCCTACTAGTTCTTGCCACAAGACCCATATTACATCTCTATTTGCCACATACATTATGAGTATTAGTGGATCTGCTGGGTCATATGGCTCAGGTGTCAGAACAGAATGACTTCTCTTATGTGATCCCTTCTTGAAACTGGAAGCCTTATTATATGTGCTCTAGATGGATCAAAGCAGCATACTCAATATGGCATATAGTGCTTCCAAAATCCAAAAAGGCCCATCAAGCATCACCCATCTTTTTTTGTGGCAGAAGTATAAGGTGCAGCAACTTATCTTTCATCTCAAAGTAGATATCTTAATACTTCCAAGACCAGTGAGCTCTCAGAAATTTCCCTAAAGTAGTAGTAGGCTCCTGAATTGTTGTGAGGTTCATTTCCCACTCTCTAGTTCTCATATGTCTTCCTCAGTCATCTCAAATTTTTGCTATTTTCTGCTTATCAGACCTGATTTATATAGTGTTGCCAATGTAGTGGAACAGTGTTTTGTAGAATGTCAGAATAATTGAGATCTCTACAGACCATGATATAGCAAGAAGCAGAAGAACTGACATAGAACCATGCCAAACCTGGTAAAAACAAGCTGTTCCAGGTAGTCCTTGCAAATTTCTATGGAGTAGAAGTCATTTGCCAAGTTAAAGCGGGAAACCAAATTCCAGGGACCATATTGATTTGATATGGGGAAGACATTACACCTGAGACAGCAGTGACAATTGGAGTCACTCCCTGATCAAGTTTCTGAGAGTCCATAGTCATCCTCCTAAATCCACCTGGCATTCACACAAGTAAAACAGGCGAGTCAAGAGGGATTACTGTAGCCTCCGCTCTACTTCCTTCATGTCATTGATGGTATTCATCTTGGCATTTTCACTGAAGATGCTATATTGTTTTTGGTTTACTATCTTGGAAGGAAGTAAAGAAAGTTCCAGGGTCTGAGATACATGTGGGGATTCTACCCATTGCTATGTCTATTCCAATGTACATTCAAGAACTGGGGAAATAAACACAAGTTGAGTCTTTGGACCAACTTGGTCCACTGTTAGTCAGCCTTAAGACTCTACCTATTACATGTAACCATCGCCTCCATTTTGACTGATGGTCACGATGGCATTTGGGGGACCCAGGAATTATTCATTTCAGTGCCCATATGTAATAATACCCCAAAGATCTAGGTATCTCCTTTCTCCAATGTGTAATCACTCTATGTCCTTGAGAAGCTTGGAGAAAGATTTAAATGACACTTCCAATCCTCAACCAGACAAGACACCTGGACTCTCCTTCGATCAAGGGATTTGGGGCTCATGAATTGACTTAAAAGTGGAAACTGACTGAGCAGCTATGATTCTCCACTGTGGATATTCGTCAGGTTTGACGACTAAAGCTAAAGTTGTCAGTGCTCTAATAGATATTCCATTTACGGTACTAGGGACACTGTGATCAGTTAGCTATCATCAAAGATCTGGCAGGACAAGACATTCTGTTTATAGCACTTCCCTGTTGTCCTTTATGGTAGCTACACCTCTCTTGTCTTTGAGAGTTAAATGCTGCCACTGGCCTCTGCCGCTCTGTGTTCTCACTCTTCCCACTGAAATTAAGGAACCCAATTCAGTGGTAGTATTCCCTATGATCACGCCCTGCCACAAAGGCCATAGAATTTTCAAGGATGCAAGTACCCCTCTCTCTAATTTATTTCTCTATTCTTCAGTCAAGGGAGTACCTTCTGAGTAGAATTGCCAGATTTGGCAAAATCAGAACAACAACAACAACAAAAATGCCCAGTTAAATATGAACTTCAGATTAATAATAATAAAAAGATAAGTATAAATTTAGCAGAAGTGTGGCCCCAACATTTCCCCAGGTCAGAGCTAGTTCATAGCTGGCAAGCAGAATCTGAAGGGCAGGGCAGGGAACTGAGTCAGGACGGGTAAGCAGGAACTCCTCCAATGTAGTATCAGCAGGCTGAAGCTGGTAAACAGGAAACTGAACACAGGAAATCATGCCACCATGACACTGACAGGTTAAGAATGGTGAGCAGAAAGCCACAGACTCAGCCAGGCAGGCTTGAAGGTAAGCATCACAGGACCTGCATGCTATTAACTACTACAGGAGCAAGTCAAGAAATTACAAGGAACCAGGAAGAGATGCCTCTCTTCTGCAGTGACTCCCCAGCACCCTCTACTGACAAGGGAGAAACACTTACAGGCGCCAGCTCCAATATCACTAGGAGGGCAATGAAGGATATAGATTTAGAGCTGGCTTTAATAACTGACAGATACAAAAGATAGTACTTATACAAGTCAATGGATCAGACCAAAACATCAAAAGAGACATAAATGCATTCTGGCACTTGGCATATGAAAAATTAAACATCTCAAATAAGTGGGGGGAAATGGATTATTCAAAAGTTGGTATTGAAAAAAAAGAGGCCACTTGCAAAAATAAATTGAGCTAGATCCTTAATGTACTTTTTATACTAAAAATTCTAGGTAGATCACAATTTAAATGTTTCAAAAATTAAAATATACAAACTCATGGGAATGATATATTTATAAAATATCAGAGTGGAGAAGTCTTTTTGAGTATAACAGGAAATTTAGAAGTTGTTAACAAAATTTTGTACACTGAAAAAAACTATAGGGCAAAATATTATGAATGCCAAAAGAGAAAAGACAACCGAGAAAAATGTTTGCAACTTATATCACAAACAAATGAATAAGAAAGAGTGAATAACCTATTATTTGCAAAATTACATGAACAGATTTTCATAGAAAAATGATACAAATGCTTCCATAATGTATGAAAAAAATGCTCATCACAAGGGAAATATAAATTTCCCTCATAATAAGAGAAATATAAATTACAACTACAATGAAATGCAAGTTTTGCCTCTCAAATTGAAGCATTGAGCAAAAAGCTGGATAACATATTGTGATAGTCAGGATGTGGGAAATGAACTCTCACACATACTGAGTGAGAGTAAAATATAATACAGTTTAATCATGGGCAGTTTTGCAAAATTATTAAAATGAATGTACACATACTCTTTTATTACTGAACACTTCTACGAATTTCACTGTGGCATACTTGCACTCACTACACTGTTGTTTGTGTTAGCAAAAGGCTGAAAACTACCTTTGTATCTGCTATGGTCTGAATGTTTGTGTCCCCCCAAATTCATACATTGAAATTTTAATGCCCAAGGATAATCGTATTATTAAGTGAGGTCTTTAGGAGGTACTGAGGTCATGAGGATGGAGACTTCATGAATGGAATTATTTTATTCTTATAAAAGAGAGCCCACGGAGATCCCTCACTCCTTCTACCACAGCAAGAAGATGCCAGCTATGACGAGAAAGAGGGCCCTCACTCAACCATGCTAGCCTCCTGACCATGGACTTCCAGCCTCCAGAACTGTGAGAAATAATTTCTGTTGTTTACAAGCTGCCCAGTCTGTGATATTTTGTTACAGCAGTCTGAACAGACTGAGACAACAGACAGGGTTGGTTAAATGCTTATGATATCTCTATTCAATGGACTACTATGTAGCTCATTAAAAAAAATAAGGTGGCTCATTTGGAATGTGGAATGATGTCCAAGAAATATTTTTAAGTTGAAAAAAATCAAAAAACAAAAATTTTGCATAGTATTATACTGTTTCATGAATATTTATATGTCTCTATAAGCATGGGATCTCTGGAAGGACACAGAAGTTAGTAATGGTGTCTTCCTCCCAGGAGATGACTATTGAATTGTTATTAAAGATTGCAGTACATTAATGAGGCTCGCTGCTGCAATTACTACATTTCTCTATTAACTTGGATTTTAAGGGACACTGTTTGGCAAGGAACTTCCTCTTTCTACCAAGCCTACCCTCCTTGTTCAAGTGTCCAGGCAGAGGACATTGGCGAGGCCTCTTGGGCCTACACAGACTGGTGTCCTGATCTGATCTGCATTTTTTTGTGTGTTTCACTGACTGTACTGCAACATTCTTTGCTGTCATCAGACTGTGGGGATCATTCATCTCAGAAAGTGTTGCTTGAATTTCTGAGCTATGTGGTGATGCAGACCCAGTAGAAAAGGACGTTCCCAGACCATTATAGTTATAATGTTGGTTCCACAAGAGGCCTATTTCATGATACACTTCATAAAACACTGTCTTCTACATAACGACTTCTTTAGGCTGTCACTTCAACTTCTGAACAGTGATTAATATGCAAGAAAGATATATACTTTTATTAATACTGAGGTCACCAGATACCTTAGTTTTATAGGTGATTGGTGTAGTAAGGGATCCTTTTATGCCCTACCAACTATAAGGGGCATACAACACTTTTGTTCAGTATCTTTTTCTTTGTTTTGCTTCAGAAATATGATGGATGCCTCTCATAATATATTGATTCCGGAGAAAAGGTGACTCAACCAAAAAGATCTTCAAATCAACTTTTTTACTTGGATCTCTTCTATTCCAAAGACTATTTCCTAAGCTTGCTTTGTTTCCCAGATTTTTTCCTTTTTTAAACAACTCCACCCTGGTGGCCAGAAAATGTTGTGAATTCAAGAATATTAATACACATTTAAAGAACAAGCAGGCTTTCCACCAGATAACATTTTGCTGCGATGAAATTACTTCAGGCTAACTTCATCTCTGAATCACTGAGGCAGTCAACTAGAGAACACATTCGTTAAGACTGCAAGTTAAACATCACTTTCTCATGAAGTATCTACCCAGTCACCCAAGCAGAGTAATTCTTTCCTTCCTCAAAGTATGTCCATCCCTCAATTAAAACGTGCATCACTTGGTGCTATAAGCATTTTTATACGCTTTCTTCCCTCCCTATTGGACCCCTCTTTCTAGGTATTGTGAATAATTAGAATACAAACCAGCAGTTAAATGTGCTATTTAACATGATGTTTGGTCCATTATAATCACTTTTCAATTAATAAATAAATGAGTGAGTGAATACATGCAATGGTACTGAGCCCACTCAGAAGGAAGCATTTAAATAGATGGACCCCAAGGTGAGTCAGGGAGAGGGTGCTGAAAATAGACTGCCTGATTTTCCTAGAGCCAACCAGCAAGCTTAGAAAGTGTGCAGAACAAGTAAATGAGAGGTCTGCAATCTCCCCCACGAGGTGGACAGAGCAGAAGGGAATACCCGCCCTCCCACAGGGTAATTGGTGCTCAAATCAAACCTAGAAATCTTATATTTATTCTCCCTTTTAGTGGGAAGCACTGTCTGTCTGGCTAGAATTTCAACAGACATATTCCCAACTGGCTTTATTATCGTGACCCAAATATAAATAACATGGCAGGAGCCCATGAGGTGGGAGCACAATTTATTCTATCTGAAAATAGAGGCGGAAAGCATCAGCCTTAGTATCCTTGATACTAGAGTGGGGTTGCCATAGCAACCAGCTGAGTCACTAATGAAAAAAGAACAATTGCACTATGACTAGGCTGACATTCTGTGACATTCTCTTATTTTACTGTAGCTCTAATGATGTCTTCAGTAGGAATGACAGAGAGAAAAAGATCTGACCTCTCTATTAAACCTGCAACTGCCTTGCCACACTCTGCCTTTAGCCTAATGAATATGAATTTTTGTGTGCAAATTCTGCCTTGAAGAAAAGCACTTTAGGAATGTGTCTGATTCATATATTATACTTGTTGATTCCATTGTTCCTTTAATGCGGTTCCTTCTCTTCCAAATTAAGAGGGCAATAAAGCAGATGAGCCCCAAAAGCAAACAAGAAGGGAAAAAATTAGTGAAAAGACATGACGAGGGGATGGTAATCCATCACAGATGACATGAAATTGAAGCAAACAACCAAAAGCAGCTTCTGCCCTTTCTTCAAACAAGACGAACCATAGGCAATGAAGCAGGAAAGCTAGGAAACTCTGCAAAGACAGAGGGACCCGCTGGAAGTGTGTGCTGAGAGCTTGTTGATCCACGCATTCACTTCCTAGTCACTACAATTCAGAGCACCGAGCCAGGCACTATGGGTGTTGCAAAGAAAGTACATCTTCAAATCACTCGAAGTTTAAAGCTGAAGGAGGGTGAAAAGGATTAGCCACTTAAAAATGCAAATTACAGTGACCCCCCTACTACTGCCAGGAAATCTGCGCAGAAGCCAGTGCATTTATAATTATACGTCTTAAAAATTGAAGTTGATAAAATAAAAAACTGCCACAGCTTTGAGTATCCAAATGGAATTTCAAAATAGAATTGATCAAGACATTGTCATTGAGTTTGTAAAAAGTGAAAACGCTTTATTTACGTCTTTCTTACTTTCCCAAATGTATTTGTCTGCAAACATATGAACTTGTTTTAAGCCTACATCGGGTTGCTTTCATCCTCACGAGAAGGGCCATGAGAACTGGTGTCAGCGTTTGCAGCAAATTATGGGAGCTCTCAATTTAAGTGTAGGCATAGACATCTCTTTATCAGCAGGAAAGAAGAGAGCTCATTCATTATTAAAGCAGCCTTCTAGCTACCCCTCTTTGTCAGCATAACACTGCTAGAATCATTTTCTTAAGTCTATGACTTGAATCATGTTATTCTTCTCCTCAAGATCTTAATTACCATGTTCATCGATGTTACTCTCCCCAGTTAAGAACAATATGATGGTTCGCCTACAAAACGAACCACACCCAATTCCGCTCCCCTATTTGAAATGCCTTCCACAGGTTTGCCCCAGCATATCTAGCCACACGTGTATCTCTCCTCCCCAATGCCAGCCCTTCTTTCCTGCCAGGCTGTCTCCTACCTGAAGACAAAATGGCATCGCTGATTCTCACCTCTATAGCTTTCCCTCTACCCACTGCACAAGCCTAACTTGTCCTTTGAGAAACTGCAAGGGCCACTTCCTCCATGAAGGTACTCTCTGAGTGGCTGTTGCCTTTGTGAACAGAGGCTTCCACTCAGCTGACTACTCGCCATTTTCCTGTCATGTTCTAATTTTTTCTGTTGACTAAATTTTGGCCTCTTGACAGCAGGCCTCATATCATATCTTCCTTTTCATGTACCTCCTCCCCTAGTTCATTTGTAGTCATGCCATAATGCATTAATTCAATAACCATCTATGAACATTAGGAAGATCTAAAGGCCTGTAGGCATCTTCAGGTAGGGTGTTTAGACTTTGCAGCGTCAGGAATGCAGAGAGGGGATGATACTGGCAGGGTTGTTTGGAACCAGACTATGCAGACGTTTGGGAATCACTTACGGATTTTGGTATTTTATTAAAGCCTGCTTTGACAGAGCTTCAGAGTCTCCTGAAGGAGAGGGGACAGCAGGAGAGACAAGTGACATTCTTTTTCCTAATTTAACAAGAGCAGCTTCGCTTTTATCTGCTCTATCTTGGATTTGGGGTTAAAAAAATGTTTCAAAGAAAGAGCACTTTTTGACTGAACAAAGTTTGGAAAGCCCTTTTCTGGGTTTTGGAAAGCCTTTAACGTTGCTAAGCGGGGTACCACAAGCAGGTTCTGGCTCTGAGTCAAGGCCAAATCCACACTAGAAAGTCTGTAGATTGCCTAGACCTCTAGAGGCTTTCGCCAGCACCATCACACATCTTTGACTGATGTGCTTTCACTACTTGTTTGCTACTAAGAGGCAGAAGGTAAAGGTCATTGAAACAGCCCTTTAATATTGAGAGGATTTGGGGAGTATTTTTGGCATTATATTTTGCCTTCATTTACCAAGACATAAGATGCTTCCTCCTTCATTCTTCTTCCTGTGCACATTGCTTTTATTTTCCTGGGAGATATTTGCTTTCTTTGCTTGTCACACAAAGCAGTATTTTCAAGGACCGTCAAAGACAACTAAAATGGATCTCTAGCAACATGTATAATAACTAAATCTATACCTATGTTATAATATTGTCAAGTGGACTCTGAGTGGTAATCACACAACGGAATATATAGATGTCAAATTATAATGTACACCTGAAAATTATATAATTGTATTAACCAACATTACCCCAATAAGCTTAAAAAAAAAAAAAAAAGAAAAGAAAAGAATGTTGTCAAAAAAACCAGGCAGAAGGGACAGTGGAAGTTGTACAGAGAGGAAAATCAGCACAGAAACGGCCTTTGCTATTGTGTCAGATCCAAAAATAGAAGAGTGCACGGGCACAAAGCAGCAGCTACACTCCGTACAGACCAAGGCTCTGGACATCACCACTCCGGGAATACCAACCTATGGCCGCTGCCACCTCAGCTCACCTCAGCTGTTGCTGTTACACATTTTAGGATAATGAGTGGAGGAAACTCCCTGAGGGTTTCTAGGTGGCAAACGAATAGAAACAAACTTCATTTATAGAACACTTCCCTGCTGAAATAGAGCTTCAGAAGACATTCCTAACATTTCAGCTCCTGAAGGAAATTGACACTATGAGACCGCTCATTCGTAGATCCGTTTCTGCCACAAAAATGTGGCATGTGTGGCAATCAAGAAGTTTCGTGCCAGAGTAGGAAGTATCATTGCTTGGAAGTCAGATGGCTCTATGTTCAAATTCTCGCTCAACCACTTAAAGACAAAAGAATAGAAAACAGAAAGAATTATTCTGCTCCCTGAGACTTGCATACGTAAAGGAAAGTCCACTGGGAAACCCACTAAAGATCATAGTTCTGTGATCTTGAGCCCAATCCCGTCCTGCTGTCCTTATAAGCCACATCTCTGTACCTGTCAGTCTGTCCCAGACATACCAGACTCTGCATGTCCTTCCCCTGAGCTCTCATTACACCCTGTCAACATCTACATCAGTCTTCGGTTTCCTTTTTGTGATTCTCAGCTTATTTTGTTTTACTGCTAACTTAGGAATGCTAAGAATTTGGAAAGATCTCATTTGAAGGGACTAAAATCTCGAAACAACAATAAACAAGTCATGAATAGGGACAATACAATACTTCTCCAGTAAGATCTCATGGTGCCTATAAAAGCATCCACAGTTATTGCATTCTTTATTTGGGCACCGCTCAGCAGTGTTTCACTGTTTGAATAGAACTGTTTGCTGCCTGCACTCCCTCTTATACGTGCGCTGAGCAAATTTCTCCTGTGAGTCAGTAAACTAGACATCTAATTATGGCCCTGGTTTGACATAATGTCTCACCTGTTTCATTTGCTTAACGCAGGTGGCACCTGGTTCTCAATCACATTTCTCAGTCTAAGACCCTCTCAGTCTAATTCCATCTGAATGACATCACAGTGACAGGTTGTATCGCAGATATAAAAATAAATTTATATCTTGGTCTAAAAGTGATAGCTCAGTTGTGAATCTTGAATAGCACTGTGGTTGGGAACCACAAGTTTATGAACTTGTCTGCCTGCCTCCCAAGACTGTGAGATCCTGAAGAGTCTTGGAAAAGTGCTTATGTCTTGTTCACCAGTGCTAACAAACAGATGTCCCAGTCTTCTCTTACCCTACTTCCTCCAACTGCCTCTGACTTGGGCATCAAAACAAGGCTTGCGTGGGTCCCTTGACTGATAATAAAGCTGACTTGCTGCTAGACTCTGTACCTTGGACAGACTTACTGTTTCCTCCAGCATGTGTCAGCCAGGAGAACAGCTGCCACCCTGTCAGAGCTGGGGGGAGCTCTGTATTTGTCTACCAAGTACCAGCAGTCCCGAGGGCTATGGCTCACAGCGCCACGCACAGCCTGGTGGGACTTGGTGAGACAACAGGAAGAAAGGTTAAATGAATAACAAGTGTGTTCAGGACAAAACCGAAATAAACCAGAGAGTTGAGTGGTGACAGGAACAGGCTACTTGATGACTAACTGGAGAGAAGGACAAAAGCTGTGATGCTGAAGGACAAGGAAGACAACACGTGGTGCAGGTATCTGCTATGGTTGCCACATCTATGCCATTAGTTGATTTTTTTTTTTTTACCTTTTATGGTTTATGCCCTTGGACTGTGCACTGGGTATGATGACTCAGATGGGTAAGAGCCACATGGTTTTCTGCCATATCTCTATGGGAGTCCCCAGAAGAACAGAAATTTGAATTTTAAGGCATCTTCAGTTACCTTAAAATTTAATTTTTCTTGTTTTGTCTTTTTATGCTTTTAAAATGTAGTGTAATGCACATAAAATAACAAGCACAGATCATAAGTGTAAATGTACAGTCTGATGAATGTTGACACAGGCACATACCCATGTACACTGCATTGCAAACAGATAGAAAATACTGACATCGACTTTGAGGGTTCCCTTGTGGCCCTTCCCAGACAATTCCACCCACCACTCCCCCAAGCAACCCCTCCTCTGATTTCCATCGTGATAGATTCGTTTCGCCTACGCTGGTATGTCATATAAACAGAATCACATAGCATATACTCTTTTTTTGGCCTCTTTTGATAAACATAATGCTTTTGAGATTTTTTTTCATGGTTTATGCTTTGGATTTAATTTATTTTTATTGCTGGGTAGTATTCCATTGTAAATATGCAAAATTTGTTATCCAAAACCTCATATATTTTCTCATTTCCTGAGTTGATTGGTTTTGTCCTGTTAGGTTTTGATAGATATAGATATAGATATAGATATAGATATAGATATAGATATAGATATAGATATAGATTATATTATATATATATTTGATTATATATACATATATATTCTAGGTACTAGTCATATATTGACTATGTGGTTTGCAAATATTTTCTCCCATTATGAAGCTTATCTTCCATCTTTTTAACAAGGCTTTCATATGGCAGTAGTTTTCATTCTGATGAGGTCCAACATATCAGTTTTCTTGTTATGGATGGTGCTTTCTGTGTCAAGTCTAACTCTTTGCTTAGCCTTAGATTTCAAAAATTTCCTTCTTTTTTTTCTAAAAGTTTTAATTTTACATTTTACATCTATGTTCATAATTCATTTTTGATTAATTTTATATGAAAAAGTATATAATTTTCATATTATTATAAATATAATGGCATGAAATTTAAGTCAAGATTTATATTTTTGCCTATGAATGTTCAATTGCTCCAGCATCATTTGTTGAAAAGGGTATAATTTCTCCATTAAATTGTTTTTGCACCTTTGTGAAAAACTAGGTCAGCATAGCTGTGTAGGTCTATTTCTGGGTTCTCTATTATGTTCTAATGATATATGTATCTATCCCTCTCTCTGTGCCTTTCCAAATGAGTAGTAGAATAATCCTGTCTAGTAAATAAGAAAATACATACATACATACATACATACATACATACATACATGCATACACACACACGTGATAAATAACCAGCCTTGCTGGGATTTTGACAGAAACTGCATTAAACATGTAGATCACTTGTAGGAGGATTGGCATCTTTACTCTGTCAAGTCATCCAGTCCAGAAACACGTATATCTCCCATTTATTTAGATCTTTTTAAAGTTTCTTTCATTAGTATTTTGTAATTTCCAGCATATAGATCCTGTACCTATTTTGTTAAAGTGTATACTTAAGTATTTTCTTTTCAAAGTAATTATAATGGTATTGTATATTTAGTTTCTGTTTCCCATGTTATTGTTACTATATATACATAAATGAACTTTATTTTTATATGTTGATCTTGGATGCTGTGACCTTGTTGAACTCACTTCTTAGTTCTAGTAGGGGGTTTTTTGGTGGATTTCTTGGGATTTTATACATAGATTGTTGTATCATCTGCTGGCAGAAACAGTTTCGTATATTCATTTCCAATTTACATGTTTTTGTTTTTATTCTTTTTCAACCTGTTGCAGAGGCAAGATTTCCCAACACTATATTGAATAAGAATGGTGAGAGTGAACATCTTAGCCTTGTTCCTGATCTTAGGAGAAAATCATTCAGTCCTTCGCCATTATGTGTGATATTAGCTATAGGATTTTTATGGATGATGCTTATCAAGGTGAGCTGGTGCCTTAACTTACTGAAAGTTTTTTTTTTTTTATCATAAGTGGTGTTGGATTTTGTTAAATGTCTTTTCTGTGTCAATTGATATGACAGTATAATTTTTCCTAATTTTTATCAAATTTTCTGATATGATGGATTACTTTGATTTTGGAATGATGAACCAGACTTGCATACCCAGAATAATAATAATTCAACTTGGTCATGGTATATAATTATTTTAAATCATTTTTAGATTTGATTTGCTAGTATTTTGTTAAGACATTTCTTTTTTGTTGTTGTTCTGAAATCATGAGAAATATTGGTCTATAGTTTTCTCTTTTTGTATTGAATTTGTCAGGTTTTGGTATCAGTAATACTCTGATAAAATAAGTTGGAAAGTGTTCCTTCTTAAAATGTTTTGAACAGATTGTTTAAAATTGGTATTAATTCCTCTTTAAATGTTTGGTAGAAGTCTCCATTTAACTGTCTGAGCCCAGAGATTTCTTTTTCATAAGCTTTTCATCATGAATTCAATTTATTTAATAATCATAGTACTATTTTAGATTATCCATTTTATCTTGGTTGAATTTTGATAGTTTGTGGGTTTTCACCAATTTAATTTCTTCTAAGTTATCAAATTTATGATTATAACATTTTCCACAGTATTTCATTGTTATCTTAGTAATAGCAGGATTTGTAGTGATATCCTTTATTTAATTTCTGACATTGATAACTGTCCCAATGTCTCTCAGTGGGGAAGAGGAATCTCAGACAGATGAAGGTGGAGAGGCTTCTTCGTCAGGCACTATTGTAGTAGACCCCTACAGGTACCCCCCAGCTGCCGTGGTGTCTCTGGGCAGGGCCCACAGGGTGAGAAAGGATTTCCAGTGAGGCTGCTTGTGGTGAGGTCCCTTGCCAGTTCCTCTCACTAACTTTGGTATTTGGGGGAAGGTAGTCTCCCGCCTAGCAGGAAGAGTACTTCTTGGTCACTTATTGTTAGCAGGATCTCTAGCTCTATTCCCTTTGCTGATGGTGTTTGGTAATTTCAGAGGAATTTCCTTTCAATCTAGAGGAGAAATGAACCTACCTAGGCTGCGTTCTATTGCTTGGTTTGGAGTCAGGATATACTGAGTCTGGATTACCCTCTTCTGTTGGGAAGGGCCTGCAAAATGCCTTGCAGCTGTATTCTTTCTCCCATTTGGGGACCCCAACCAATTTGCTGTCTTCTTACCAGCTTTCAGAGTCTCCTTTGGCTATCTCTTGAGTTATTTCCAGGGTTTATAGTTGTACTTTGTAGGGGTGAGCAAGGAAAAGCAGATCTACACCATCTTGTCTACGCCAGAAGTAGAGTGTACCTTTAAAAGGGAAATTATCTGTGGTTCTCAAATGTCTTCCTTCTGTGTTTAGAAATGAAGTCATTCTAGGGGCAGAAGTCATCATTGCAATAATAGTTCTCAGACATTGCCACTCTGAGGTAGCACAACCCCCAGATTTCTTCTGGGACTTGGTGCTTGGATCTGTCACAGAAGCAACTCGTGAGGCTAAGGGGTCAACAGATGATTGTTTTGAAAAAAGAAATGAAATCACTTAAGTATCACCACATGCATAAATATCTTTCTTTAAATCCTGTATATTATAATACCTCCTTTCTCTTTCCCCTTAAGGCTTGTTTAAAAACTCATCTTAACTGAATTTAGTATGTCCACAAGACAAAAGAAAGTGTAGAAGGACTTATCTAGGGCCTTATCATACCTCTTTATTCAAAGTTTTAGATTAATTTCCCCCCCAAACTGAGTAATGAGGGCCTCTACATTAAAATGCATATCCAATCTTCAGAGCATCTAATAAATCAAAATTATGAGTTGAAACAAATATGGTGAAATTTATTGAGACTAAGGATAAAATTTTTATTTAGGTACAAACTGTTCATTAATAAATACAAAATAAATGGAAACAGTTTCACAACAATTTATTTGAAATCAGGATAAAGAAATTAGTTACTAAGAATGAAAAAGCTATGGTAATCTTAATATAAATATCAGAGCCATTATTGCAGTGTTTCTCAAATTTTAATGTGCTTGCAGATTACCTGGGTATCTTGTGAAACTGAGGATTCTGATTTAGCAGGCCTGGAGGAGGAAGGCTTGAGAGTCCACAGTCTAACAGTCCCAGGGAGGCTGGTTCTGTTAGTAGTGGACACATTGTGAGAAGCAAGTCCCTACTGTGCAGGTCTTCTATGTGAGATAATCATTTTTGAGCAAGCAGCTCATCTCAAGAGAATTATTGGGAAGTGAATTTGATCAGAGAAGGTAAGGCCGGATAGTTGAAAGTTAAAACTTACTTCCGTGAGTAACAGTAGAAAGATCAACCCTTAATCAACTAGGAGCTCTTTCAAATTGATAATATAAACCACCCATAAGGCAAACAGCCAAACAATTTAACAACAAAACACTCAAGACCAAACACAGATAACCAATTAACAGTTGAAAGATGTCTGACCTTGGCAGAGATCATGGCATGCAAATTAAAAAACAAAACAAAACAAACAAACAAAAAACGAGATATCATTTTTTCAGCTAGTGGATAGGCAAAAGTTTAAAAGCTGATAAGCCTCAATGGGAAAATAGGCATTGTCATACTTCATTGGTGAACTATAAATTACCACAGTCTTTTTAAAAAGTAATCCAGCATTAGCTATTAAAATAAAATGTACACACATAATTTGACTCAGCAATTTCACATGTGAGGGGCTTCACTAATAAAATAAACCTAGAACTATGGATATATTCACGAAGATGTTTAGTGCAATGTTGTTGCAAAAAAACTCTTGGAAACAACCTGAATGTCGGTCAACTAGTGATCCACATATTGTGGCATATTCAGTGTAAGAAAAACTTGCTATAAGATCCTGCCTTCCAAGGGTGCAATTGTTAAATAGTAAGATTCTTGCACTAGACTGTTCAATCAGAGCCCGTCAGAAATGCTATTTAGGGAATTCTTGTGGAGACAAAGACATTAGCCTGCATTATTTCTGAGTTTCTTTCTGACTCTAAAATTCTATGCTTCTATAAATTAGGCACAGTATTCCATAATGAAAGAAAGGAAGAAGGAAGACAAGATTTTCGCCCTGTTTTTATCTGCTCTCATTTTAGAATTGGGACTTTGGGAGCAGGTGTAAAGGGTGGAATATTTTCATTATCATCTATAGAGGTCACCGACTAAAGCTATGTATCATTTAGACACATAATAAATGAAGAGGGATGGTTATTGGTTTCTCTATCCTTAATTGTTGAAACAAGATCTGTATTTCAGAAAGTGCCTCTTTTGTATTCACAGTCACTAACAGAAAGTGACTAATTTGTGACTGGGCAGGGACAATGGCATCAAACACCCTGAGCATATGGATAAGTGATTCTCTGTGTGTCTAAGATCAATGGACCTGACGCCTGTTTCTTTGCCTGGAGCATGGGCTGGCATAAATGTACTCCGGAAGGGAAGACCAGCATCTCATTATATACTGAGACGGGGGCGATGCCTGCATTTCCCTCCATCAGGGGTTTGCAAACTGTGACTCTTCCTCAGAGGTGCTTCTGGGGTCTGGCAAGCATTTGTTACAAGTACTTAAAATATCTTTTAATAATGAATTTTAAATAGTTTAAATATTTAAAGTTAATTTAAATAGTTAATTTAAATAGTTATTTTTATAACTGTAATTAAAAAGTAACCAGCAAACACATTCAAATGTGACACATGCTAAATTAAAACACAGTGGAAAACACCAAGAATATTAATATGCATTCTCATTGGTTGTCTGTTTAATAAGTAAATATGAATGTCAATGCTTAAAATAAGTTTGCATAAAAAGTACTATTTTGCTTGTTTTACAATACAATATAATATTTTATTTGGAAAATAGAAAATCACACTGCTAAAGTTTTTGATAGTCACTGACCCAAATCACAAGTTAAAGGAAGACAGAAAAGTAAAGGTAGAATGAATAAAGGTAGAAAGGAAGCCTGAGAAATTACTATTAGATTTGTTAAGGCATATGTCTTTCAAATCTTTAAGTGGTCCTCGCCTCTTTCAGAACATCCCTCCTTAAAACAAAAACTCTTTATTCTACTTTAGAACATTTAAACCTATTTTGTTCTTTTCAGGATCTGAGATAATATTCTTCCCTTGTTTTTATTTTTCACTGTCATTTTGGGGAAAAAGGGGGTCAGTCCTAGGAGTTAAAGCTGAGTTGAATGCTGGTGATAAGGGTTAATGTGAGGATGCATGACAGTTTCTGTTCAAAGGGAGAGGATTCTTCTCAAAACACTTCATTCTTTTTCTATTGCAAACATATTTTGAGAAACTAAATAAGCTTGGAAACTTTCCAGCACAGGGTCTAGAGTTTGAGCACACAGGTTCAAATTCTAGGTCTACCACCCTTAACATGAAACCTACCTTTTCATGGGCACATTTTCCAAGTACTTCCTCAGTTTCCCTTTCTGCAAGATGGGGATAATGATAGTATTGACACCATAACATTCTCTGAAAGATCAAAGGAGACTAATATATATATATATTAGTGCCTAGCATGGTGTCTCAAACATGATGAGCATTTCACAAATATTAATGCTACTATTGTTTTTATTTTTATACTTTTTTTTGCCCAAATTTACTATGAGAACTATGGGTACTAAACAGAAAAATAAAAAGAAAGGCCAAGTACCTTAGAATGTAACTGTATTTGGAGATAGTGCCTTTAAAAAGGTAATTAAGTTAAAAGGAGGCTGTTAAGGGGGGCCTTAATCCAATATGACCGGTGTCCTTATAAGAAGAGATCAAGACACAGATAATACAGACGAAGGGACAACCACGAAAGGACACAGAAAGAAGGTGGCCATCTGCAAGCCCAGGAAAGAAGCCTCAGAATGAAACCAACCCTACTGACACCTTGATCTTGGACTTCTAGCATCAAGAACTATGAGAAAATAGATTTCTGTTGTTTAAGCCACCCAGTCTGTAATATTTTGTGATGGTGGCCCTAGCATACTAATATAAAATGCTACAGAAGAGGCATTTATTTTATACTGGATGTCTTCTAGACTCTATTATATCCATTTAGACCTCACGTCCTGACTTACTATTTATCTTATATATTATCTCAACCCTTCAGCCGTGATCTGTCTGCATTACCATGTCCCAGATTAGATCTTTATCCTCTCTTATTTGGATCATACCCAATTGATGTTCCCGCCTCCAGTTTTTCTACCTCTGGTTCATCCTATCTGCTAACACAGAATAATCCCTATTACTCCACTGCTTAAGACTCTTAATTAACTTCCTATAAACTAAAGAAAAATGCCCAAACTCTTATGCATGAACTACAAGCTGCCTCTCCTCCTTTCAACCTGCCCCCTTCCGGTCTGGGATCCTATCTGCTGAAACTGCTCAGAGACCTTGTTTCAATATACATAGCAAGGTTGTGGGAGGGGGTGCTTGAAGTTACAGAAAAGCAAAATGTGTATAAAATAAAAGAATTGCCACAACCAATCAGGGCTAAGATGAACTCCACCCAGCCTTCTGTTTCTGGTAGAGGAACTAGGGTTAAGAGATAGGACATTCAGAGAGCTGCCCAATCAACCAAGTGACCAGAAACCATCTAGAAATAAACATACATATTTAAAACCTTTTGACTTTTTAATATTTCAAAGATATAAATAATAGCCAAGCCACATTTTTTGAAAAAACATAGGGAAACGAAGAATTTCTCATTTTTAATGTTCAAGAATTGTATCATTAGTAACTTTCCTAGATGTGAAATGGAGAAATGTCTGGGGGTTTTCATTAACACACTTTTAGAAACTATTGTAATACTTTTGTCAATAACTAAATGTCTTTTCAAAAATAAATAATAGCTAATATATATTGAAAACTTCTAGATGTCAGGCATTTTTTAGGGACTTCACATGCATTGTCTCATTTATTACATACTGCTTTTCTTATAGAGCAGTTACTTCTATTATTCCATTTTACAGGAGGCAGTACAGCCAGCTTTTTAGGAGGGCCAATAAGAATACAGGTCAGTGTCTTCTTGAGAATCACCTTTTGTTTTTTCCTGCATCTAGAAATAATTTTTATATGTGATTTTAAACTTCCTTTTTTTGTTTAAATGGTTTTTTTAAAGAAAATAATCTTTTCAATGGGCTGTTTCAGACTATAACAATGGCAGGGGAGTTTTAAATTTATTGGTTGATAATTTGAAATTATCACAAAAGAATATAATATCAAGAAAACATTATAGCACAAATGAGTCAAAAATGCGCTTTGCTTAAACAGGGATATTATATCCACGGGTAGAAGAGGAAGCCACATCTCCTAGCCGGCTAGTTAAATGTCAGTTAGAATCCAGATACTAAGCAGAATTAAAGGCAAGATCTTGCTGCAGCAACACTGTGGCGAGGAAAGCAGCTCATCTTGAGTAACTTAGAAATTTAGTAACCGCTCGGCAGAAGACTACAATTCATGAAAGCAACCATTTCCTGAAGGCACTCCCATCTGTGATAGCTCTGATCCTGCAACCACCAGCGGAGGGAAAAGCAGCTGATCTGCATACAGGCACATCTTGTTTTATTACGCTTGGCTTTATTGCACTCCACAGGTGTTGTGCTTTTTATTTTTTGTTTTTGTTTTTAACAAATAGAAGCCAAGACCCTCCCCCTGCAAAAAGGTTGCTACTCGATTTACTGTGATACATGTAACAGCGGTCTGGAACTGCGACTGCAATATCTCTGTGCGATTTGCCTGTAAGTAGGTCCAGTGTAAATTATGTACCTACCAGAAGTTAATCAGGGGTCAATTCAAAAAGGTTAGGGGAGAGGAATGATAACAGCTACTATTCATCAGACAGCTACTATGTGTTAGCCAGTCACTCTGTTAAGCCCTATCTATAAGTTATCCTATGTAAACCCCAAGTGAACACCCTGAGGTATTTTTATCTCGTGTTACAGATGAGGAAATACAAGGGAAATTAGACTACAAAACATATTCAAGACAATTGAAGTAGGAAAATTGCCTTCAAACGCAGATTTATTAGAGTTTAAGCCTATGGTCTTTCTACTGCTTTAAGCTGCCTCCGCTTTTACCGAACACAGAATCTTATTTGTTTGTATAATTGCTACAGTTATTTAAGCAATAGAGTCTTATTTTCAGAAAATAAGACCCTCATTCTCAATTCACCACATCATCTAGAAAGGTTTGTAAAGTAGCTCTTTGCTATGAAAAGCAAAATTGACCTATTTAACAGCAACCTATTACAGCTGCCATGATCATCATCTCTGTATTAGGTCTATAGCAGGAGCCTAAGGTTTGCAAATCCTATATAACAAGGTAACAATACATCGTGTCATTCAAAGGGTAAAGAGCTAGGATTGAAAGTGGTTCACTGGAGAGAACGGATGAAGGCTTCCTGACTAGAGAAAGGATAGTCATGCTGGTAAGTATAGGAAGGAACAATAAGTAATATTATTTTTTGATTTGTTGCTGCTTATGTAAGTCGGTAAATGTTTTGAGTGTCATCTTTGTGAGAAGAGAATTGTGGGGGCACAGAAGGAAAATGATTATTTCTTTGATTTGTAAAAGGCATTTGTATCTTAAGAAGATGGTTAGAAAGTGGGTAACTAATAAGAATATTAAGCATAATTAGTCATGATAAATAATAAATTTAACTGATAATTTCAGCTCTGTAAAGATATCCCAAGAGGTTTTAACTTTAAGAAATAGTCGTATTCAAGTCCAGAGCAAACTTCTGACGGAGAAACACTGAAGATAATAAATTCCCACGACTAAACTAAGGTGAGCATATCCCTTTTTTTGTTCTGATTTGCATGGTATTTAAATCAGGAATATTCTGGATGCTCTGCTTAGCTGTTTCACAAAAGCTTCTTTTTATGAAAAGCAGTCCTTATGGATAATCATCCACACAACAGCATGTATGCAAAGTGCCAATCACAGTGCTTGCCACAGGTGTAGCTCAGCTCTCTTCTCCTTATTGTGTCTCTAGCTGTTCAGACTTTTGTTTCATGACCCAGCCACCACCTGCGTGTAATTACCTGAACTTTAATCACTTCAAAGGAAATAATAGCTTCTAGAGCTTCTAGAGCACTATTTCTTTCATTAACCAAAACTATACAATTAAAGTAGATGTTATAACCCCTGTTAAATTTTCATAAAAATAAGATGTCAGTTCACTAGGTTTTGTCATTTAATAACTATAGCAGTCTATGTCTAATTCTTTCAATGCAGACAAGGAAAAAAGGATAATATTATAGTAAGACGACCAGAAAAATGATTTATGTTCAGATTCCGAGAGAGTAATCAATTTACACTCTGAAGCATGTCATCTGATTGCCCTTTTCTCTAATGTAAAACACCATGTAATACAATTTATTGATCATAAAACTACTCATCCATAGTCAAAGTACTTCATTCCATGCTTTCTCGATGCAATCTTCAAAGAAAGGACTGATGTGAGATTAATCAACTATTACTCTATATAGAGGAAGCCCACCCACCTTTTTTTTAGCTCTGCATAGAGGGAGGCCTCCATAAATTGCTAAGGGAATTCTACAGCTCACTTTCATAATTTATTTCATTCAAATGCCTAGTAATTCTTTAGGCCTCCCTAAATCACTAATTTATCTTCCCACATAATCTTTTTTTCTTCCCTAGGTTAAAAAATTAGGCAACATTTTTCTTTTCTAGCTTCTCAAGGTTACAACTACCCTTCCTTCCAAAGATATTTTCATTCAGAAAACAATGATTTCATTTACATTACTTTTAAAGATGGTAGAGTTCTAAATAATGTCAAATTTTCTTCCTACTAATCAATGTATATGCAAATGTCTCAACTGAGTTCATATTACAAAGAATTGGTAGATTAAATCACCAAATGTTTAGTAAATTTTTCAAAAAGGTTAAAGAAAGATGTTTGGATCTCATAAAAAAGTATTTTTATAAAGATTTCCAAATTTGCCATAATTTGAATTTGAATAGAGATATATTTCATTTTCAATCTCATAGCATGTCATGCTTTCTCTTATTCAGAAACTGGTACATATTAAAATAGAAAGTTTACATTTCTATTCTCAAAGTTTGAACCTTGGGAGTTCATTTCCTCTTTCAAAGAAATTATGAAGCCACTGAGCTTATCTTAAATGCCACTTTCAGCTTTATCTGAAAGTCATTTTTACATTTGCCTTTAAACTGATTTCCAGTTGGGAGCAGGACACATCACCTGTGGTCTGAGTCTGCATTCGCTGACAGCTGGAAAGGAGCAACAGTTTTGATGCAGGGCAGGGCAAATTCCCGCGATTGGGTTGGCGGGGAGAAGCTCGAGCTCTGCACTGAGAGAGAAGAAGGCTCTTGGTGGAGCATAAGAAAATTCAAACACATGTCAAAGTCGTAAGGAAAGTTTAGTAGAGAAGGAGAGAACAAAGACAACAGAAAGCAAAGACGAAAAGTCGAAACAAGGAAAAAAACCCAGCGTATCAGGGAATTCAGTTATTAGTTCCTCTGAGTTACAGTTCAAAGACTTTGTTTACCCATTTTCCTTTGAAACAGACATACAGTGAGGCAGGATAAGAGCATGTAGCATGAAAATGTAAGAAAAGTAGTGTGAAAGGCCTGCTGGCAGTTCCCAGCCTTGCTTCCATCCATAGGTTCCCCATGGTTTTAGGCATAGGGAATGAATGGTTTTATTTTGTGGAGGGCACCACTTAAAGACTCCTTTTCCTGTTTCCCTTTTACAGGGTGGAAAAATGGGTTGTTAGCAATCCCAGCAGAAATCTTTTTTGTTCTGCAGGTTGCCTTGTGGTCTGGCTGCAGGGCCATCAGCATGCTACAGACTCTGAATATAGCTCGATTTAACATTTTAGTTCTCTTGCCTTCTCCCTAAATTAGTTTCTAGAGTGAAAAGTTTTAGTCACAGTCTGAGGAGAAAAAGATATTTTGTTTAAGGTCAAGTGATTCTTTTAATAGTTTCTCTACCTTAAGGACCAGAAGAATATAATAATTTTTAACGTAATTATGCTTTTCTTTGAGTATGTTCAATCTAGCACCAAAAAAGCCTTGCTTAAGAATCAGCTCTCACCTCTCATTTGCAAGGGCCTTTCTTTAATTATGAGAAAACCAAATTTAGTAGTTCCCTGAACTCCAGGCGAGTAAGTGTTCCTTATGAGAACTGTTTGTTATAGTCACTTTAAAGTAGGTTTTAGTGTTACCAAGAACAATTTGGAGCTTATAATATATTGGTTATTTAAAAATTAAACCAAGGCAAATAAGAATGTTGAACTTTACCTACAATTCAAAAGGGGCTGTCTTATGCTGTTTCTGATGTTCTGGTAATTAATATTAAAAGTCACAAAATTTATGAGTTTTTAAAATTCTTCTAAGTTATATTAATTTTTTAAAATTTTGTAATTTTTTTAAACCAAGTCCTTTAATGAATCACCCAGCTCTTCATTACACGAAGTTTGTGGTCCATGAACCACGCTGGCACCATCTGGGAGCTCATTACATGCAGAATCTGAGACCGACTGAATCAGAATATGCATTTTTAATGAGATCCTGAGGCTTTGCATAATCATATTAACATTTGAGAAACATGAACTGGTTAATATTGATACTGGGAAGGGCTAAGGACTCTTTGTTACAGTTCCCTAGTATGCGATAGACAGGCCACTGTGGTGCAAATGAGTTGCAGGCGCACTGAGCAACTGCTCCCTCAGCCCTCCAAGCAGATGGGTGGGAGTGGCACAGCCAGAACCCACCAGAGCAGCCCCTACAGTTTGTAAGTGTCTCTGTCCATTAACCCCCCAGTGCCAAACAGATACTTCACCTTCTCTGTGTGCTACTACGTGAAAAAAGGTAGCAAAGCTCTGCTCTTCTGAATTAGATTTAATGGGGGAGTATTTCGATGGGAAAGATTAGTAGGAAGTAAACAGAAATAGGAAATCAAACCTCTTGGGCACAGACAAATAAAAATAAAGGAGCCAGAATGAGACTGGAAATTTGCTTCCGTTCTCCAGCTCCTAGCAAAGTTAAATAAGTAGAACCTATATAACAACAAATGATGTTGGAAGAATAGTTCCTGGCTCACAGAATTTTTTTATTCACAGCTCTTGCTTTAAGATAAACCAGCAAGGTTGAAAACATTCTTAAAATTGTTTAGCAGTAAACCCTTGGCAATGGCAAGAAAAGGCTCACTGAATAACGGGATATAGACCAAATCCGAAAAAAAAGAAAAAAAAATTCTCTTAGCTATATTTGTCAAAGCATTTGTCCAGTGCTTTGAAGAGAGTGACTTAGAAGTTGATAAAAGAACCCAATTCTTGATATTGCTGTAAATGGCATTGTGCTTTAGCTAATTTTTAGTTAACGTTTTAACTCATTTCTTAATATGAGTCTGCCTTTCTCAATGAACAACTTTTAAAGGGACAAAATTAAAGAATCCCACACTCTGAGCTTCTCTCTTGTGATATAGCAATGGCTTCAAATCGGTTTCTCTTGCTATAATTTCCCTCTTTCAAATCCATCAACCAAAAACAAAAAATCGTTTAATAATACAAATCCTTTTGTGTCATTTCTGCTTATCCTTTTCAATGACATTCTGTAGCTTTCCAGATAGTTTAACTTCCTTCGTTTGACACTTGCATTCTGTTAAGCCTTCTTAAGTCTCAACTTCCTCTGTTATCCCACATGCCTCTGTATTCCAACCATGCCTAGGGGGCTGTAGTTCCCCCAAAGGCGCAATGCTTTGTAATGCTTCTGTGCCTTTGTACCTGCTATTTCTTCTATAATGTTCTCCTGTTTCATTCGCTTGGCTAAATCTTTCTCATCCTTGAAGCTTCAGCTCCAGTGCTACCTCTCCTAGAAAGTCCCCTTTCATCTTCCTTTCTAGGAAGGTGATCCCATGGAAAGCTGTGTATGTCTTTATCATGGGATTCTTACAGGGCATTGTCATCAGGACCAGCGTGATGGGTATATGACCTGTACCAGAACTCTTTGCTCTGCAGGATCCCTCTCTTTACTTAATATTCTGTCACCATCTTGAAATTCTTAATTATATTTGAATTTTGCTTTGTAAGTCAAGTCCAATGGGACAATGGCACATGCACTTGAGCAGAGGAGATTCATGCAGAATGTGTAATCTGCCATTCCTTACTGCCCCATTCACATAAAACATTCGCAATGCCCCAAGAGCACAGAATTCCAGTGGACCTGCAACGCATGAGACTTCAGCAAGACTCAAAACAAGATGAGCATGTTACACCCATCCCCAAAGGACATACTTTCTATTCCAACTAAAACGTGCTTTGCATGCAAAAACAAGGCAATGATGTTCTAAGAAGCAAGAATGAACAAGGAACCCTTATCCTTTTTTCTCTTATTATCTCCCTGTATTGCCAATTCTCCAATCAATTGGTGCTGGTTTTGAACAGCTGCTAGTCTGTTTAGGCTTTGTGGGAGATTCAAACAGCTGCTAGGCCTGTGTTAGGCTTTGTGGGAGAATCATACCTTCGTGATGTATGGCTCCTTACAAAAACAGTAAAACGTTCGTGCTTTCAGGAGACATGTACACTGAGGCATAACAGGAGCTGGGAGACTTGCCTCAGATGCCAAAGTAGATGTTTACCTAGGTAACAACATAATTTCTGTATAAGCAATTCCAGTGGCTCGAGGCAAAAGATGAGAGTCCTAACATGGGTTGAGTAAAGCCTCAATGCTAGGCAGTGGCCTGGGTCCCCAAATTCCTATCAAATAAGTATTGTTTAAACAGTTTGTGTGCATGGACCTGGGTTCTGATCACCAGGAAAGCTGGGAATCAGCACAGAACTCTGGGCCCAGGGAAAGACAACCCAAAGGACAAGCAGAACCCCAGTCCTATAGGGCAGGAATTAAAGGAAGGTTCTCAGAAAAAAAACCCTCAGAAAAGACTAGAGCAGAAGTCTGACCCACAATCAAGGCCAAGGACACTGATGGACTTATGTGCTTAGTTGGGAGTGACACAGAACCTGGGCATCAGTGACTCCAACAAAGGAGGAGGTGACCTAGAAGCCAAAGAAATTGTTCCAGGTGAACAGAAAGGAAGATTCATAAAACTTACACAGGAAACTTACAATTTAGTTTGAGAAACAAGACAAACACATGTGAAACAAAGTAGATTGACTTCAGCATAATTATAAGAGCCAAATAATGGAGTTATTATTTTAAGTAATATAAGAAGTCAAAGTGGGTTGGAGAAGTGAGAAAAGGCTTCCTGGAGCAGGTAGCATGAGACCTGGATGTTTGAAAGGAGAGACTCAGCTCAGTAATAATGACCCACAGGAAGCTGCAGACGGTGATGGTCTCCATAAGGGGTCTGTGCCTGGAAGTGTGGGGTGTAGACAAAAGCCATGTGGAAGGCTGAATAATGCTCCTCGAATATGTCCATATCCTAATCCCCAGAACACTCTGAATACTACCTTACATGGCAAAAGGAACTGAGAGGCGATCAAATTATTGAAGTAGGGAGAATATCCTGGGTTAGCCAGGTGGGCCCGATGTTCCTCCTATAAAGTGCCCTTTATAAGAGGAACGTAGGAGGGGGTCAAAGTCCAAGGAGAAGGAGATATGATGATGCAAGCAGGATTGGAGTGATGTGCTTTGGTTTGGAGGAGTTGGCCGCAAAAATGAATACAGGCAGCCACTAAAGCTGATGTAGGCAAGGAAGCAGATTCTCCCTTCAGCCTCCAGAAAGACCCACCCTGCCGACATTTTGACATTAGTTTAGTAGGACTGATTTTGAACTCCTGGCCTCCAGGACTATTAGAGGATGCATTTGTGTTGTTTTAAGCCACTAAGTCTGGTGATTTGTTACAGCAGCACTCGAAACGAATAGAGGCACTAAGAAACAGGGACCAAGGCTCTAAGAAACAGAGCTCTTTGTGGTCAGTGTGGCTGTGCCAGTGAAAACCAAATGTAGCCACACATGTGATAGAACTTGCTGCGAGATGCTTTCTTCTTCCATGTGGACTGCAGGGTGCTTCGAGGTGAGCCCTGCACTGTGTCCAGAGCCCTCAGGTGCCAACAGGTTTTAGATAGATCAAGGGGCTGGCGGATTAGTTAGGGTGAGGCCTCTCTTCCTGGCTTGCAGACAACTGCCTTGTCACTGTGTCCTCATGTGGCCTTCCTTCTGTACATGCACATGGAAAGAGAGATGTCTGCTCTTTCTTCCTCTTTTGATTTGGAACCGGTCCTGTGGATCAGCCCCTACTTCCCCTCATATAACTTAATTACCTCTTTAAAGAACCTATCCCCAAATACAGTCTCATTAAGGGTTAAGGGCTTCAACGTGAATTGTGGAGGACATCATTCAGTCCATACCAGATGGTGGTGATCAGGATGGCTTCATCTTCTACTTTTAGGGCCCATGACCTCATATTTATCATTGCTATGAAAACCATATCTGGAAGCATTATGAAAAATGCTTCAAGAATGCCTCTTAATTTTCAGACATTCACAAGACTTTCCTAATGTCACAATCTGCCTAGGAATTTGCCCATCTTCCCTAAGAAGAAGGAAACCAGGTCGGATACTGTCACTGTTTCCTCACTTGCCTATGTGACATGCTAATTACAGAAAATACAATGGAGAAATAGTATCTTTTTGTGAAAACTTTGCAGCTGTGGGCCTGCTTTCAGGATGTAATTATACAAACCGAAATTGGTCTTAAGCAAGACACAAAGGTTACCATCCCAGCTACACAGAGCGCCTAGGGAGCTCCTCTAATTACCACGGACTGGAGGTTTTAGTCTTATATCTCTTTCAAACAACAACAGCAGCAGCAGCAGTGACAGCCTGCACCTTCCAACATTACACTCCTTCATTAGTTTGCTCTGACTCACCCTCCTCGTATCCTACCTCCCAATAAACCTTTCATCAAGTGATTTATTTTTCTATGTACCGGGCAGCACTTAAGCCACTGCCTTCTTTCTTCCTTTTTTATTTTCTACCGAGTAAATATCAAGTATCTCCTCTGTGCAAGGACATTTATATATGCTATTTTATTCAGCCATCATTGTAATCATGCTAAGTAGACATCATCCTTCTATAAATGGGAAATGTGAGAATCATAGCAGTTATGCAGTTAGGCACCGGTATTGAGTCATCCTGGTGGGCATCCAGAGGGATGGAAGGAGAGAGGAACAGGGAGAGAGGGAGGGAAGAAAGAGAAGAGGGGAGAGAAACCTGCCATAAAGTTAGCTGAGACCCTCCCTGTCGTCCCTCCAGCTCAATATGGCTCTTCACATTCTCAGAGCTCTATGCCAGAGACTAATTTTATAGGAATTCATTGTAATAGGAAATTGAACAACCTGTTTGATGAGAATTGGTTGGACTTGCCGTCCAGACAGAGCAAAACTGTAGTGCAATTCTATAAATAAGCTCTGGCTCCTGTGCCTAACAAGAGCTTACAGTCAGCCTAAAGGAAAATATTCTGTCTTTGTGTCAATTTCCTTTTGTCTCAAATGCAGAAATGATTTTTTTCCTTTCTCTTAGATACTTCTCTCTATCCAATTGGGGCAGGGCCCCAAATCTGCCCCAGGCCAGCCGGTTCCCTGTTCACAGCCTCCTCCATGGCCAAGATCATGAATGTCACACCCACATTCTTCCCATCCAAGTACTGGGAGGAAAAAAAACCATCCTTCAGCTGCCCTTTCTCTATGGCTACAGACTTGATCGCTTCAGGGAAGCATGCAATGGCCTGGCTATAGTTTCCTTCCTCTCAGCGGCCACTAAGCTGGGAGACAGGGGCTGGGTTCCACAGGACAAACCCATGGTTTCCCATGAAAAAAAAAGTGCAGATGTTATGGACTGAATGTTTATGTCTTCCCCAAACTCATATACTGAAATGCTACAAAGTGATGGTATTAGGAGGTGATCACATTAAGAAGTGGGACTCACATTGAGATAATTAGGATTAGAGGATTAGACGGGGTCATGAAGGCGGAGTTCCCAGTATGGGATTAGTGAGTTTATGAGTCATGAGAGCTTGCTTCCTCTCTCTGCTCTCTGCCATGTGAGCAGAAGTCAACTGTCACCAACCAGAAGAGGGCCTGCACCACAACTTGACCATGCTAGCACCCCAATCTTGGACTTCTAGCTTCTAGTACTATGGGAAATAAATTTTGTTGTTTATTAGTTACTCAGTCTATGGCATTTTTGTTATAGTAGCTGAGATGATTAAGACAATCACTGATCCACAACTTTGTGAAAATTTTGGCATGATGGTTATGTTTACAGAAAAATTTTAAGTTGTCAGACAAATGCACAATGTAAAAACCATTATTTGATAAAGGCTTATCTTCATTTAAGAGGTTGAAAAGAAGGAAGATCAGGTGGATAGTGTCCTAATCTGGCCTCAGGCTGATTGCATTCGTGTTGTCCCTGGAGCTCAAATCGGTGCAGGTGGTACGATTTCCAGTCTAATTATTTGGGGTATTAAAGAAATACACATTTATAAATCAGATAAAATATGAATCAAGCATACATCTAACCAAGCTATAAGGAAATTCATCTGAGGTAGTATTGAGACTGGCTTCCTCTTCAGGTCTGTTAAGAGCCTGAGAGTGTCCAAAAAACACTCTGTCCTTTATGTTTTTTTTCTGTGGTCTCCGTTCTTCATTCCATCATGGGCACCACTGACATCTGCATTGCCTAAGCCCACAGTGATCCATCAAAGTCTGATAACTTGCAGTCAGGTCACACAGGAGGTACAGGAATGTTTGCAGAGACTGGAAACTCCCCGGCCCCCATAGGCACCCCTTTGTCATCTCTTTGATGTGTTGCCACCCACTTGGGTCACATAGGTGGGTGCAATACCTCCACTGCCCATAGACCACTCTCCTTTTCTCATCATAGAAAAATCTTTTGCCTTTTCTATCTTTTTCCTCAAAGATTTTATTCACTTCCTGCATTTCCTCTTCCTCTACCCAAAATATTCTGCATTATTGCTTCATTGGGCTTGGGTTTTTTTAAAAAATTCAAAGGCCATTGACTTTAGACTATGAGTTTAAAGTGATTCACATCTTCATATCATTTTTTTGATGTAGTGACCAGATTTGATTTTGGGTTGGTGAGTGTACATGTAGTGGTTTAACTAGGTTGTATGGGCAATAATGAAGCCATATGCCCACAAGAAAAGTTTGGTATGCCTGATGAGCAAGGGTGGAATGCGTCGGTCCCACTGACCAATGTAGTTTTCAGTTTTATTCCCTCCCTCTCTAGACACCTGCCACTGCACAGTCTAACACAGAAAGGTCTCTTATACACACAATACCCCATGGTCCTTCCACCCTGATCAGACTTGTTTCGAACCATAGCAGACATCTAACCTAAGGCCAGCCAGTCATTTTTGTGGCCTCAACCAAAAGCTCTGCTCAGTAAGGGCACCCTGTATGAATGATGACTGACCAAGCGTTGATCCTCCATGGTACAAAGGGTGAGCTCAGAGACAGAGAGAAAACCCTAATGGGAGGAGCAGCAGAAGCAGAGATGGAAAGTGAAATGACAGCTATGAAGAAAAACCAAAGAAAGAACACAGATTTCTGATGCTGATGTAGTGACAGGACAGTTGGTGGCTAGACTGGTTCTCACATAAAAATGTTCCAGCTCCTACTGTTTGAAAAGCCTGGTTATATGTGGTTCCTGCTTTCCTTTTATGCATATCCTTTCTACACACTCTAATCCTCTGAGTAAAACTGCCTCTCTCTGGTCCTTGCAATCTAGGAGAGGCTCACTCACATTTATTTGATGTTTCTAAGGCTTAAGTATCAGTGCAGTTAAAGAGCAGTAAACTGTGATTCACTGATTAATAAACATTTCAAAGAACAGCACTTAACAGGTGATTTCACTCCAAAGTTTGAAGATTGAGTTGTCCTCGAGAAATAGTCAACAGTGAATGCATTTGGGAACTCACTCACCATCTCTCCCAGCTCCACCTCCTTGACTTTTTCTCTGTGTTCCTTGCGCTCTTCTCTTTGTACCACTTCTCATCTCTCCCTGTTACCATTTCTCTACGATGTGACCCTTGTTTTATCTCTGCCCTTCTCTTCCTTTCTCACTGACTGATTTCTCTCTTCTGTGTGAATGTTTCTTTCCCATTCCCCCTCAATACATCTCATTCCCTTTCTCCTCTTTTTGTCCTCTTTTCATTCTCTGGTTGCTTCTCCTCCCACCTTCCTCCTATTACTTTTCTTTTTACCACTCTTTAAAGACCACAAACTGGAAAGGAAATATATTTATTAGAATTTATTGTGCTTATCACATGTTGTGTTCTATTTTTTTTTTAATTTGCTAACAGGTGACTTGAGCATTTTTGTTGTTGTTGTTTAATAAAAGTAAATACCTGAATAATCTGATTTTGCATGTATCTGTCAGCTGATTGTTTTCTCCAATATTCTGTGACATGGAAGAAAACAAAGTTTCTCCAAGCCCAAGACTCTGCATAGAAGGTTACCAGGGAGATAATAGAGACTCTGATCAGTTTATATTTGAAAGAACTTTTTAAAAAATGTCCCTGGTGTTTAAATAAAAAAGAAAAAGAAAGATACATCAATTATTTACTAACTCAGATTATTAATCCAAAAGGTAGTGTTGTTATTGTAGTGAAAATTGTGATGTTAGTCCATTATATAGAAGTTCTCTCTCTTGGTGGTACCCTGGAGCTGACTTTCCTCTTTCACTATATTAGTTTTGTAATGTTCCCATGTTGCACATTTACTTTGTGAATCTGGGTTTCAGAGTATATCCTGTTCTTCATAGACCAAGTCTAAAGCCCTTGTCATAATTCCTACCATCCTGACAAATGATTAAAATCCCCGTTGGCATTTAGTGTTAACAGAGAAATTACCCAGCCTTTGGTAAGCATGATAATGCTCTTTCTGTTTATGTCCAAGAGCATAGTCACCTGCCACCTAGTGTCTTAATAAAAAATTGCAGTAAATGATTCATTTAGTGAGGTCTTCCTGGCTCATTTTTAACTCCTTGTTGGATTTTTAGGGTTTAGCTTCAGATTCTTTGGAATAGCAGGCAGCTCTCTCTATGAGAGGCCATTAGACCTGACTTCTCTACTCTGAACAGCAGAATTCTATCTGTCACACTTGGTTGATATGTGAGAATATCAAAAAGAGTTTTCTAACTTAGAACTTTATGGGAAAGCAAAGGATGGTTGACATGGCTGGAACACACCCCAACCATGGCATGAAAAGTATATAAAGTACAAAAGTTAGTGTTATACTGTTACCTCAATAATAATCATACATAGTAATTGCAATGACATTTTAATTTAACACTTAACAAATGTTTAAGTGTAGTATGAACAGGGCACTATGCCAGGAACTGAGAATGTGGCATTGAGTGTCAGACAGGGGTCCTGTCCTCACAAAACTTACATTCTATGGAGGAAGATGGTGACAAACAAAATAAATCCATATTAGGATATAGATTATAAATGATATAAACAGCGTCATGAAATAAACTTATTGGAGAAGATGACTTTGTTTAAGGTGGTCAGGGAAAGTCTTTCTAAGAAAGTGTCACTGAATGAGACTCGAATACTGAGAATATGCCACATATGAAAGTCTCTGAGGAAAGTCATTCCAGGCAGAGGGATTAGCAAGGCAGAGGCCTGGAAAAAAGAAATGGCTATGAGGCATCTAGGTACCAGAAAGAAGGGCAGTGTAGTTGATGTGTGATGAGCAAGAAGCAGAGTGTTGTTCTCTAAACATTGCTGATTTAAGACATGAAAAAGAATAAAATTGTCCGCTGAAACTTAAATTTTGAAATCAATGCATAATGGATCATGTATTTATTGGGACTCTTAAATCAGTCCAAATTAAGGGGAAACAGAGTTGTGTCATGGGAGAGGAGAGGAATTGGTTTATGTAGCTAAAAAGGTCACAGGTATATCTGAGGATTCTGTCACTGGCTTCTCTTTCTCTGCTTCTCTTTGAATATTGAATTCAGTCTTTCCTACCATTAGAAACACAGATACTGATAGTTCTAAGCTTACGTACAGCATTCTAATTGAAAGCTTCTTTAATCTCAACTCAGTTTGAAAAACCCAGAGAAGGACTCTGATTGCCCTGACTTTGTGCTTAATGCTTGGACTAATTACTGTGGCGGTGAAGTTAGGGACTGGACCCACCTAGCCTGCATCACATGCCCATCCCTGGGGCCAGGTCACTTACTACAAATGGAGGGGAAGTACATGGTAACACAGATATGGGCCCTGGGATATTGAGATACTTTTGTCTATCAGAGATAAGAAGAAAGATATGCTAAATCATATTAAGGCTAGAATGCCAGCAAGATGTTTCTTTAGGTTAAAAATAAAATGGAAAAACAAGGGATCAAGTGACATTAATGTTATCCAAAAAAAAAAAAAAATGTGTCCTTCTGAAGGAGTCTTTATCAGCCATTAAATATGGAAGAGGAAAGTCACTAAGATGAACACTGGCGGTTCTAACCTAAATTCTGTCTGGGGGATAGGGAGTCTTGGCCAGTAGTCCCTAAGGCAAAGTATATTGTTGAGCTAGCCAGTCTCTGAGTAGCCCCTCTGTGGCCCATCCCATTTTAATTTGACACAATCAGTGAATTTCTGTCTGATATTAATTTGAAGTATATCCTATTAAAGAACTTAAGAATCTTTACCATAGCTAGGGATAGTTGATATGTTTCTGTCCCACACCAATTCACTTAAGATTTTGCTTTCTTGTAATATTGTCAGCAGGAAAATCTACATCTCGCATCAACTATTGCTGTCACTCACATAAAATTTGCATCCTTTTTGTTTGAGAGACTTTGCTTTTCTTTTAAGCATTCTACAAAATGCCCTTCTGCTTGTTACTTATTATAGGAAAATAGCTTCTTAAATTTCTATGATACTGAAGCTCAGTTCAGAGAGAGAGAGAGAGAGAGAGAATATCCATCCTTCTGGCTCTTGGTTGCCTTGTGTTCAGTATAAACAGCATTCCACTTTTTGGAGAAGGTTTAACATTGCATTGTTTTTGACATAAAAGTAATATTTTAACTCTGCCGAAGCTTAAACAGATCCAATGTTGGAAAAAATTATGAATGACAGTAAAGATCAAATATAAAATATTAACCACTGTTCTATACTACATAGAGTTTTTAACTATTTTTCTCCCATTTATTCACTTGCTGACTCAACTAATGTTTATTGAGCATTTACAATGTGCTATGCACTGGGAATACAATGTGGAACAAGACGGGCAGGCTCCCAGTCACCATTATCGTTACAATCTACTGTGATCACTTTATCCCAGGATTCTGCCAGGATAATACCTGGATTCTACCATGTCTGGAAGACCTTTTAGAAATTTGTGCATGGAACAGACAGACATGTGCAGATAATGATCATGCTTAGCGCTCTATGGTGATTTTTGAACAATGTGGCAGAGGTGTGTTGAGGGGGAAATAATTCATTGTGATTGGAGAGCTATGGGAAGAGGGCACTTAGGTCATAGTAATGGAACTGACCTTTGTAGGACTTGAATGGGTAGAATAGTTGAGGGAGGAAAAAAAATTCTAGGTACAAGGGACAGGGTACACAAAGAACTGAAGCAGAATGCTAAAGGTTCCATTGAGAGAATGGGCTCATTTTATAGGACTAAATCATTGAGTCCATTTGGATGGTGATGGAACAAAGAATTTGGAATCAATGGGAAGTTAGACTCCAAGTCACAGAAGGCACAATGTAGACTATTGCATTTCCATGCACAGGGTATAGATTTTGTTCTGCAGCAACAGTAATCCATCAAAGGTGTGTGATCCAAAAATACTAATCTTTGTTGGAAGCTCAGAAGAGGGGCTCAGGAGGCAAGAACAGAGAAGATGGGAGGAGAAAGTGTCTCTTAACTGCTGCTTTGTCACTTGTCCAGGCAAAAAGGAAGATGGAAACCTGACTTATGTTGGTTTCCAGAGAGAGAGAGATGAGTTTAAGAGAGCCAGAAGGAGAACTGGCAACACTTCTGTGGTGGAGAGAGGGAGAGGTGGAATGGGAGAGGAGGCACTGAGGGTGATTCCAAAGTCTCTCACTACTTAGGGGTCAGGTGATGGTGATGCCACACGCTGAGAAAGAACACTGAAAAGAAGGGTAAATTTAAGTTTCCAACACATCAAGTGTGAAATTCCAGGGAAACATACAGGTAGAACTGTCCAGGCTTGACCTAGAAATTTCAGTCCCTAGCCCTTTATTACTAGTAACTCTTTCATAGTCTCTCTGCTATATTCTTTTTGTTAAGCTACATAGCAACTGATCTGAGTAGATTGTCAACAGCCACATCTTTCAGATAAGAAAAATGAGAACCCAGAGACATTACACTTGCCCAAGTACACACAACTATTAAGGGGAAAAACCAGAATTTGAATCCAGTGTTTTCCTGACTCCAAGCCCTCATATTTTAAAATACCTTGCTATCTCCTGCTCTTACAACTTCCCCCTCTTATTCCTTGAGGGACAATTAAGCTTAATTGCTTTAATTACATGTATAAAATCATTCTCAGACTGAAAACAAAAATTTAGGCCAGTCAGTTTATTCTTAGCTATCAGAGAAATAACAAGAATACTTGACATACCTCATGCTCAATGTCAATGTTAAGCTGAATTCTCCTGGGACATGTGAGTTCAAACAAACAGAAAACAATTTTTTTTTTTTTTTTAGTTAGGCCCTAGAAACAACTACACCATTCCAGAAGGAGAAGTGGATATTTCATTAATAAGAAACTGTTATTTACAGAAAGTTGAATAATCATTATCATCAGTTCTTTGTTAAACAGTGATTCTGTTTAGGGGGCTCTACTTGTACTGTTAAATCTAGTTACTGTGTTGTGAAAATTTAGTATTTCAATATCAGAATCTCCCCACTTGTTAATACAGCTTATAGCAACTGTGTTTTCAAGAAACCTTTGATTGTCTTAGACAAAGCTGCTTCTGCTGGTGAGATTTGAAGTTATCTCTCAGATTACACCATTCCTTTGGGTGAGTGTCACCTTTGGGTGGGGAAAGCAGTGGTTCTCAATCCTGACAGCACATTTGAATCACCTGGAGAGCTTTTTTTTAAAGAAAATATTCCAGCCCAGGCATCCCTATGATTCTAAAAAGGCACCCAACATGGACAACCACTACCTCAATGTGAGCAGGATGGAAAAATGAGACAGAGCTTTGGAGGAAGATAAACCTGAATTTGAACCCTATGTCACTACCTGCTGGCTTTGTCATTTTTGGTAAATAATTTCACTTCTCTGGGTCTCAGTTTTTCACTTGTACAATTAGGAATAATACCTATTTTGTGGAATTATCCTTAAGGATTAGGGATGAGATGTGCCAGTGCAATAAATGTGGGCGGATTGGCTGCGAACCAAGGAGGAGGTCTTAAGGCAAAAGGAAGGGCCTGTGGGGGAAAGAGAAACCAGAGCAGAGAGGCAGAAAAGGGGACCCAGAGAGCAAACGGAGGCATGCCTCAACCTTGTAATGATTCATTTTCTGCCTTTCATCTTTTCTTGAAATTCAGCTAAAAGCAAGAGGTTGGCTCAGAAAGAATGAGAAATATTACCCTGAGGAAGCCCTGCTGTGTGGAAAACCTTGATGCTCCTAGTCACCCTTTATACTCTCTGATGTGGGAAGGTTTATACCACCTGTGCTTAATTTGACAACTAGCCCCTGGGGTTTGACACGTACTCTAGAACATTATACCACCCCAGTGGTCTTCCAGATGGAGTCATCAGACCAGCAGCAGCAGTATCACGTGGAAATTTGTTAGAAATGCAAAATCTTGGGTCCCCTTCTCAGACCTACTGAATGCAAGATTCTGAGAATGGGTCCCAGCAATCTGTGTTCTACAAGCTTCCCAGATGATTCTGATGTATGCTAAAGTATGGGAACCATGTATTAAAGTTTTACAGTAGGTGCTCTCAGCAATAAAAGTGATTAGCAATAAATAGACACCACAGCACTTTTCAATTCATTCACTATTGTTAAATAAGTTCCTAATTCTTCTTGGCTCAAGAAATTTAATAAATGAGATATCTGAATAATTGAATTTTCCTTCAGAAATAAATAGGAAATCATTGTTTAGACTTCCCTTGTTAAAGCTGTCAAATAACACAATTTTATTTTTACACATTGATACTGTATATTTACCTGTGTATGAATATGTGTTATTTCCTATGTTTAAATATGTATGGCAAGGATTTCCTTTCACAATCACTTTTTTAGATGTCTCAGGTTACTCTGCTACTTTTCCCAATGAAGTGTCTTCCTAAGTCAGGGTGGGCTGTCATTGGTGAGCCTACAATATAGCCATGATACTTTTTACAGCACAAGGAGAGGCCGTCACTGCAGGATGTAAAAGTTTAGATTTGGGAGTCAGGTGGGAATAGGTTAAATCCCATCCCCATAGAGAATATATGCAATATTAGCTTGTATTTTGTATTAAATGGCTTCATCCCTGAGAGCCTTCTTATCTATTAAAATGGGGTTTATGATAATACAAGGTTTTTGAGAAACATGTTAAATACTCAATAAAAAATATATATCTATTGGTATCATGACTTTCAGAAGTCTCTTTGCTTTTAATAATTATATAAAATACTTGCAGATTTCAAAGAAGATACGAATGGAATCGTAGGGCTTCTGTAGAATTTGAGATAAAGTATTCAAAGCAGTGCTTTTCAAACCTTAGCCTGTTTGTGAATTGCCTGAGGATCTTGTTAAAATGCAGCTATCGATCCAGGATGTCCGAGGTGGGGTCTGAAATTCTGCATTTCAAACAAGCTCCAAGAGGCCACTGATGCTGCTTGTCCTGATTTAAAGCACTGAGCTTATGTCCTTTTAAATACTTAATAAACATTAGTTAGTATTGTGACTTCCAGAAGTCTCTTTTGCTTTTAATAATAATTTGAAATACTTGCAGAGTTTTGAAATATGTAAATATTAAGTGGAATTTGAATCTTTCAAAACCAGATGATGATTGCAAGATCTTGCTATCTTAATTTGCTTTTTTTAGGAAAAAAAGGGGGGAGTATATTGTCCTTTTTTTAATGAGCTGCTTCTGTCCCACCGCTGACCCCTGCCAGGGCTTTTCTTCACATGCTTCCACTTCCTTCGACCTGAAATGCCCTCCCTTCTCTTTCTTAAACACCCAAATACTAACCTGGCCTCAAGGTCCAGCTCTTTCAGGAGAAATCTAGCTCTCAGCACATGAATGTTCCGCTATTCAACGTTGTATCACGTGACTCTAAAATGATAATGCCACATTTTAAATAAAAACTAGCAGCACCAGTATACTTGACAATGAATGTTGTCCTTCAACATAGTTTTAAGAGGCTGGGTTTAAGATGCTGCTGCCATTGCTTAGAACAGTTTTGGAACTTGGTTTTTGGAATTGCCTTTGCATTTGTCGTAATGTACAAGGCTACGTTGCATGACAAAAATATTTTAAAATGTCATTACCTTAATGCTATAAAAGCTGATTTCTCACTCTCATCATACTCCAGTGAAGATCAGGGGGCTTCCTAGACGTTCTGCTCCAAATCGTGGTTCTGGAATTAAGGCTCTTTCCGTTGGGTGATTCCATCATCTTAGAATGCTTAGCTGTGGGCTCAGGAGGAAGAACATGAGTAATCAGGAGATCTTGATCAGAGCTAGATGGATCTCCCACATTCCACTTGCCGAAACCCAGTCAGGTGGCCCCAAGCTAACCGCAAGCAGGATCCAGAATATCTATGTGCCTAGATAGAGGAAACAGTATGGAGAGCATCAGCTGTTTCTGCCACACACTGAGTCGCTTTGCAGGTTGTGCAGGAAAATCAGCTGCACTGGTTAAGGAGCATTTCGACCAATGTCTGAGGCACAGTCGTGTGCAGTGATTAGTTGTAGGTATGCGGAGATATTGTATCCATCAGCTCTCAGGGGGGTGGGGGGCTGGACAGAGATTATGGCAGCTAGAAGAACCCCCACAGCAGCCACCTAGTTATAAACTGCCACATACAAACATCATTTGGAAAACAAAAGAAATCACTATCGTGTGCCTACACCTCATCATTGACCGAAGAGCCATATTAACTGACGTGGCCACTATTACTGGCTCTTTCTGAAATCAAATTTACCTCCCAGATATCTTCCTTGTAATAGAAACTCAAGCTAGAGTGCTATATACTCTGAAGGTAATTTTAAGAGGGGCTCCAAAATTGTTTTAATTACTAGTGCTATCTCCAGGATAAATGTTACAAGTCATGAGGGGGCTCCTTTGAAAGCGATGACCTTCGATTTTTATGTATGAAATAGTGGGCTTGTTAAAACAACATTACATTACATTATGTAAGTAAATTCTATGCTGCCTGGAATAATTGTTTTTCTTTTCCTCCTGCTCATTCTTCTCCTCTTTCTCTTTCTCCTTTTCTTCCTTATTCCAAACAATCCAGAGGCCAGGATTCTGTTCCTTGTGTTGCCCCACAGTAAGTAGCTTGATGCCAGGCCCCTGATAGGTGCCTATAAAAAATTATTGGTTGATTAATTTGCTTAGTAGACATGTTGACAAAAGAAAATAGATTTAAACTACTGCAGATCTTTTAAGGTAAAATATATTTTTAAATTTCCTCCCAGATGTAAATATTTAATAACAATTACTTTTTTGGAAAGATTTCAATCCTCTTTAATATTCACAACTGTATTTTAATAAGTGCCATTTATTTTATGTACATTATCTTTCTCTCTAAACTGTTTCAAGCATATAAAAATTCCAGAGAATATTATTAAAATATATATCCAACACTGACCTTAAATTATGTTACAGATCATATTGAAACCCTCTCTGTGTCCTTACTGGAATGCAATCATCTCTCCCTTTACAGAAGTAGTTACTACCCTAAATTTGGTGATTTTTCATATGCCTAAATGATATAATATTGTTCATATATCTTTGACAATGCCTCTTTTTTTTTTTTTTTTTTTTTTTTACCTAAAATGTGTTTCTGAGGTACGTGCTGTTATGTGCAGCTCTAGTTCATTTGTTTTCATTGCTGTATAGCATTCAGAACCAAGAGAAAATGTATTTATCTATTCTACTGTGCTAATATACTTCCAGATCATTTCCAATTTTTTGCTTTTACAAAAAGAACTTCAATAAAGTCTTTGTAAATGCTTCCTTGGGCACCTGTGCTAAAGCATTTCAAGGACAAAGGCATAGAAGTGAAATTGGTGCTTTAAAAAGTTGTGCTTTGGGCATGGTTCCATAGAGTAACGGTTAGCACCTCTGCTTTACACACAGAAGGTCCTGGGTTTGTGCCCCAGCGGAGCCATGGTCCATGTTCTATGGCCATGCCACCCTGAACAAGCCTGTTGTCTGATCTTGGAAGCTAAGCAGGGTTGGGCCTGTTAGTACTAGGATGGGAGACCACCTAGGAAGACCAGGTGCTCTAGGCAAAAATAATAAATTAAAGGTCGTGCTTTTAACTTTACAAGGCCAGCCACATTGTCCTCCAAGGGTGCTAAGTTTGTTTTCACCAACCAGCATTCAAGGAGAGCCCCTACTGCTTCTTCACTTGTATCATCAAACTCAAGCTGGTGGTTGTGAAACACTATCTCTTTTTTTCTTTTCTTTAAAACATTTTTTATTGAAGTATAATTCATAGGCAACATTATGTTGGTTTCAAGTGTAAGTATCATTATTCAATATTTGTATGCATTGAGAAATAATCACCACATAAGTATAGTTAACATCTGTTATAATAAATTGATACAAATTTTTTTTCTTCTTGTGATGAGGAATTTTAAGATCTACCCTCTCAGCAACTTTCAAATATGCGATACAATATTATTAACTATAATCACCATGCTGAATATTATATCCTCATGACTGAATGAGGATATTTATTTATTTTATAACTGAAAGTTTGTACCTTTTGACTCCCTTCGCTCATTTCATCCACCCCTCACCAACTCCTGCCTCTGGCAACCACAGATCTGTTCTCTATGTCTGAGTTGGGTTTGTTTTGAGGTTTTTAGATTTCAGGTTTTTTTTTTTAGATTTCACACATAAGTGAGATTAGAAGGTATTTGTCTTTCTCTGTCTGTTTGACTTATTTCACTTAGCATATTGCCCTCAAAGTCCATCTATGTTGTCACAAATGGCAATATTGCATTCTTTTTTATGGCTGAATAATATTTCATTGTGTGTGTGTGGAGAGAGAGAGAGAGAGAGAGAGAGAGAGAGAGAGAGAGAGAGAGAGAGAGAGAGAGACATATTTTCTTTATCCATTCATCTATTATTGAACACTTAGGTCAATTCCATATCTTAGCTATTGTAACTAACACTGTAATGAACATGAGGGTGCATATATCTTTTCAAGTTAGTGTTTTCATTTTCTTCAGATAAATGCCCAGAGATGGAATTGGTGGATCATATGGTAGTTCTACTTTTTAATTTTTTTACGCCATCTCATTTTTCAGTTTCTATTTTTCTGTTAAGTGCTGAGGCTGAGCACTTTGTTATATGTCTGACAAACACTGGCATTTTTTCCTTTGTGAAGGGGGTATGTTCATATCATGTTTCCACTCCACTTTCCCACTGCGTTTTCTTTTCCTTTTTCTTTTTTTTATATATAGGAGTCACTCTGATACAAATCCTTTGCCAAGTATGTATTGAAATATCTTCCCCCATTCAATGTCTGGTTTTTTCACTTTATTTATGGTGTCTTTTTATGCATGGAAGTTTTAAATTTTAAAGTAATCAAATGTATCACAATCTTTTTACTTTATAGATAAGGTTTTGCTTTATATGTTCTTCCCTACATTGCAGTCATGAAGAAATTCTTCTATATTTTCTCCAAAATTTTTAAGTTTTGCTTTATACCTTTAGATCTTTAATGACTTTGGAAATACTTTAACTGCATATGCTATCAAGAAGGAATCTAATTGTGCGTGTGTAAAATTTTCCCACATGAATAGCCAGTTATTGTAGAACCATTAATCAATTAGCTCATGCATTTTCTATTGATTTGTAATACCACCACTGACATACATAAAATCCCCAAATATGTGTAGTCCTCTTTCTGAACTCTGTTTTGCTCCATTAGTCCATTCATGTGTCATACCACACTACCTTAACTATTTTAGTTTATAAGTAAGCTTGATATCTGGTAGAGTGACTCTTCCATCTGATTCTTCTCTTTTAGAATCACCTCAGCTATTCTTCACCTTTTTAAAACACAGATTATTTTCAGCGTCATTTTTTTTTTATGGTGACATTGGTTAACGAAATCCAATAAGTTTGTGACAGTTAAGTAAACATAGATTTTAGAATCAGCTTGTTAAGTTCAACAAAAAGCCCAGCTGAGGTTTTAATTGGAATCACATTAGAATAAATTAATTTGAAGAGGACTGACAGCTTTTTATTATTGAATCTTTCTATCCTTGAATAGGATTTTATCTCTTTATTTAGGTCATTTCAAATGTCTTTCAATGAAATGTTATACTTTTTTCATAACTCCACATCTTTTATTAATTTGAATACCAGGAACCTACTTTTTATATTACTGTTTAGATTAATTATATTTTCTGTTTAAATCCTCAAAATGCTGTGCGTTAAATATTTTCATGTTTATTTTATAACTAAGAAAACTAAGGTACAGAAAGGTCAAGTATCTCACCAAAGTTGCTTGGTAGTGACAGGGATAGAATAAAAATACATGCCCAGATTCAGTGTTCTTAACCTCCAGTCCCTGCCCTGTCCTATGAGGAGTGTCTTCAATGACAGCATTTTTAAATGAAGCAACTTAAGGGTGTTCGAAGGCACAAAGTAGCAATACTAACAATAAGCACTTATCTCTCTGGGGAAAATATCAAGAATAGTGCTCAATTTAAATGTTGCACAACCAAGAGATCCTAGTAGAATGTACATCTCGATTCGGTAGGTCTAGAGTAGAGCTTCAGATTCTGTTTTCCAATAAACTCCTTCATTTAGGTATTCACAAATATCTTTCAAAGGAATGTTAGACCTTTTTCATAATTGCACTTCTTTTGTTAGATTTAATACTAAGCTTATATTTTTTAATTTATTAGTGCTCATGTTACTTTCATTGTTTGTTCAAATCCCCACCATCTTATGAGTTAAATAGTCTATAAGTAAGAAAACTAGTTATATAAAGATAGAAAGATTAAGTAATTCATCAAATGTCATAAGTAGTAAATGACCAGGTACTACCAATACTGCTGTCCAAAGAACTCCCTTTGACAACCACTGCTCTATAATATTCTCTGGCAAGTGACCCTGGAATTAGCAACAATTAAAGCTGAGAACTCCACCAGATGGCAGCAGAAGCTCATTATTTTATCTCAAGTAAATTTCCACTTCCCTCTAGATACAGTATGTGCTATTGGCAAGTGTCTGATTTGTTAAGATTGTTTGAGGAAAATAAATCACGTTCCCTTCACTCCTGTGGCTCTATGACATCCTACCTGCTATAGTGTTTCGGTGTTGACAATAGATTTTCATCAAGAGCATCCAGCTGGGGTAGGGTATCATGCCCGCAAGCTTCTCCCAAAAAAGCTTATTTCAAGAGGCTTATAAACCAGAATAAAAAAATTGTTTTCCATCAGTTGCTTTTTCATCACAGTGAATTCAATTTAGGCACTTAACCAAGAATGGAAGGCATGATTGAAAATATTTGGCAGGATATGAGAGAAGGAAATGATTCATTCGCTATAGGGGAAAGGAAAACTGTTCAGGCTGATTAACCTAAAACAGAGTGTGGAGATTCAGGGAAAATCCATGCACTATGCCCAGGGACCACCAGCTTCACTCCAGGGGCCAGGTCCAGCTTGTACAGAGGGGCCTCAGGCCATCCTTCTTACTCAGCTTCTCCCCCACCCCACTCCCCCCACCCCCGCCCACAGTTCTGGACCTGAAAAAAAAAAGTTTTTTTTTTTAACCATGAAAAAGAATCTATTTTTCTAATATTCCCACCTCGAACTTGGTAAGGTGAAACACTCTAGCCTCATTAAGAAGGATAACGGACTCTTGATTTTTAGTTACTCAAAAGCATATGCCTGTGAACGAGGGAGGCCCCAGTTACCCCTTCAGTGTACTTTGAGCAGGCTAAAGTACTTGGTGTCCTTCAGTAGTCCCCAGAAAGGTCCTACCTCCTAATCTCTCCTTATTCTGCACTAATCATGATGCCGTCGGCACTCACTTCCTAGAGCGCATAACCACAGTCTTTCAGCGTGGTGGGCAAATGGGCATCGTGGAGAATGAAACAAACAGAAAAGGGTGGTTTGAGGTCGTGGCAGCTGGCACTGGTGCTGGCGGAGAACTTAACCTGCTTCGCTGCTGGGGTCACCAGGCAGGCAAGCCAGGGAGCATGAGACGGTCTGGCTGGAGTGATGAACCAGATCTTCAGTGGCCTTATTATTTACGAGTTGCTACTTCAAGAATTTGCTGGGATAAATGAGGCTAGAGAACAGGGTCCATGCTACTGAGGCCCAGAAAATGGAAGCTTACAGAGGTCAGACCACTTCCCAGAATCATATGGCTATAAAGGGTGGGGCTGGGCATGAACCCAAGAGGTCCAGGCTCCAATGTGTAGGCTCCCAGATACTGGGTTATAATATTCGGTAGATGTTTATTGCATTTATTTATGAGAAAAATTGCTCTTTGTAAAAAACAAATGTACAAAAGAAAACATCAGAAATGGGAAACCAGTGATCTAGAGATAGGTTAATGGCAAAGAAAATATGAAAGTCTTTGGCAATCAGCTATGTACCCCATGGCTCTTTTCTCTGTCTGAGGATTCCAGTTCTGTCACCACAGGGCGTGGGGCCCCAGTGACTGGTGCTTTCAGCTACTTCCTTTCCTTGCCTTAACCACACCTTCCTTATGGCGCTCCACCTCCTTCCTCTGAGGCATCAAGACCATAGCCTGAATCATAGACTAATACACTGGGATAAGTTACAACTATGAATCATTTCATAAAACAAAGACACCTTTAGTAAAAAAAACAAAAAACTCTTCCAAGTTAATTCTTGTTAATTCACCAGTGGTTCTCAACTATCCTTTGGTCACAGACTCCTCTGAGAATATGGTGAAAGCTAAAGACCCTCTAAAGACCCAGTAAAAGACCGCGCCGCGCGCGCACGCACACACACACACACACACACACACACACACCCCCCACACACACCAGGGCATACAACTAACTTCAGGAAAGTTCGTGTACCCCCGAATCCTATCCAGAAACCCTAAGCCGGGAACCCTGCTCTAGTTGGCCATTATTTGGGTTTGTTAGGTTGGGACACACAAAATCCTATTGGTGCCATTTACCTCTTTAGGTAGACATACATAACTGTTTTTAAAACTTCAAAAAAAAACTATTTTAATAGGAAAACTTTAGAGGTTTTATCATAGTTTTGAGTGGGTACGTCTGGTGAAAAGGAGGGAGAAGGATTTGGAGAATATTTCAGCACGACGGGACAAGGACCTGGGCTCTGCCCCACGCAGGTCAAGGCCTGCTCCTGTGCAGCACAAGGCTCTTAGGGTGCTAGCTGCTAGGTGTGTGGAGTTGGGGGTCCTAGTTTGGAGCGGTAAAATGGTACAGAGGAGAATTTAATTCCATCACGCCATCCTGCTAGGTCTATTCCAGGGCCCTCTTCTAGAGAGGGAGGAGGATCCCCAGGCCGAAGATGAAAGTTGAACAACTCAGGGTGTTCTGGGGATATCTGTCAGAGCCCTGCGCTGTTTGGGGCTTACAGATCAGAATCACTGTACCTATAGATCTGTCTCCCAGTTCTGGTGAACAGTCTGAATTTAGCTAGCCCTCAGTGACCAAAAAAAGAAAGAATGAAGGGTATTATGCTAGTATTGGAGAGATTTGGGTTCAACTGCTAGTCACTGGGTCAGATTTTCAGGGGATGTTTTGTCTCAGGATTTTAAAAAGCTACAGCATATACTTCTTACACAACTGGGGGTTTAAGGATTATTATGTTCTCTTGTGACTCTATTTATAGCTTCATAGTTGTTTCTCAACTACATAATTAAGTTAACTTTTGAAAGCAGCCAGGAACTCTTAAAAACAGAGGCTATTTCTTTTCCAACATTTATTGATCATGACTCACATAAGAAATATAGAATGACCAATGAACCTTCAGCTCGTGACTTAGAATTGGTAATATGGTATTGGTAATACAGTGGCGTTGATTGCTGAGGGAAAAATAAATCTTATAAGACAATTTCTAGCCTGTCCAAGGAGGAGTAAATCATCTCAGCTTAGTTGCAGTGCGCAAGCAGGAGCTGGAATTTCTCAGCTAACTTGACTAATGACATCGGAGGGATACAATGCACGTAGTACTGAGCCTGAAGCCAAATACATTCCCCTGATTCTTTTTCTTTGGACACATGATTCTTTTAACATTCAGGTTTTAATCTCAGAAGTACAGGCAATAAAACTAAATCACCTTTTCAGCTAAAAAGCAATGATAAATAAGCGCCAAAGCTGGCTGCACAAATAAGACAGCTCTGATTCATGAGGAAAGCATCACTAGGTATGTGAGTATGACCAGAAAGAGAGTAGGAAACATTAAATGCCCTGAAGAGCATCCACCTATTTAGGGAAAAGAAAGTAAGCTGGGAGGTATATTTCTTTTAAACTCAAAAAACAAGAATGGACAGGCCTTTCTCAAGGGAGAAAAGCAAGATTTGAAATGTACAATCATTTGCCATCTACTGACTCATCCTGTGGAATCCTCTAGAAGGAGATGGTACCCAGCCAGCAGCAACAGTAGTAACTAGAGTACCTTAGCCCTGATGGAGTAAGACTGTTTTCTGTATTCAAAGCATTCATGTCCAATTGTGTCTCTTAGTGAAATGCCTTATTACACGAGGAATATAAATCATTTTCCTTCACAAACAGATTGTATCTCTGGCATTTCATAAATTGCACCATATCCAGCAAATCTCAATAATTGTTATACCTGATTCTTTTAACTATCCTCTTCTGTGACTGTATTTTAGTGACAGGTTACAGAAACTAACATACAGTAATAGCATTTGCTTTCCTCAGTTCCAAAGCAACTAGTGAAGTGAACATTAAAGCTAATTGACACTGGTAAAATCGTAGTATATTATATGGGATTGAGCATGGAGCCTTGTATTAATTGTTTCAAAAGTCAGTAATAATAAGAGCAGCTGTCAAATGGAGTGCCCACTTTGAGCCAGCCACTCTATAAATAGCTTTATATTTATATTCTGATTTAATTTTCTCAACAATCCTCTAAAGGACTATTTACATTCCCTTTTTTTTTTTTTTTCAAAAGTAAGGAAAGTAAGGCTCAGAGTATTATTGAAATCAAGTGGCAGTGTCGATTTTAAATCTGGGTCTGTCTGAATCCAAATCCACGCTATTTTCTACATTTGGTTGCCCTATGAAGGTTTGAATTTCTTCTCTGATTTTGTTAGCATACTTTTTTGAAGTAAAAGGAGAGAAATGTTGAGGATTTTTTTTTAGATCATTATAAGTTTATTAATTTTCCATGAAACCTATAGCATATTATTTTAACCAGCTCTAAGTCATACCCAAAGCTTTTTACATTTTTCTAGATTTTAACTTGACCTGGATTTTATGTATGTTTATACTGAGGATTTCCACAAATGTTTATAGGCGTAATGAAGAAATAACCACAACTGATTTGAGGGAATAGGGTCCTCATACACACTCCATGGTGCCATGGTGTGTGTGTGTGTGTGTGTGTGTGTGTGTGTGTGTGTGTGTGTGTGCGCGCGCGTGCATGTGCGTTTGTGCGCGCGTGTGTATTTTCTAGGCATACCTTTCTTTGGGACAGAGATAGCTATTCTCAGACAGTAAAGCATTTCAACCCACTGACTATGCATGTGACATTGAACAAGTTTAAAAGAGTTTGGGAAGATAGTATAGATGATGTGATTCCAATCTTCTAAATATACACACTAGCACATGTCTAGTTTGTTTTATAATATATGTATGTAATGATTTGGAAAGAATTATACCAGAATTATAACAATAGTTACCACTGAATGGTAGAATTACAGTGATTTTTTTCTTTGTTTTCTAAATTTCCTAAAATAAATGGGTATTGCTAATATAATGCCCGCTAAAAGTAAGATTTTAATGCACATGAGAATTCCCAAAGCACGCAATAAGTGGCTGGAGGCACAGCCATATGTCATGAGGCCTCTTAGTTATTGCACCCATCTCTTGTTTCTGATTATGGTCATTAATAATAAAGATCTTTAATATCTCTTTGCCACTTTTTCATTAACGGGAAAGATAAACTGGTGTGAAAAAAATGGCAAAGTCGAAGGGTTCATTGTGGAGTTGATCTCTATGAAGCAGCATGATTTAATAAACAAATATTCTCATCTATTTATATAGCTTTGTGTTGGTGTTACCTTTATGCAAGAATTGTTTCTAGAAATAAGAAATCATGGCATCATTTTGGTTATTTATCTCCATGGCAACACATAAATTCAGGGAAGAGCTCTTGCTGCTTCTGCTATTTGTTGTGTGCAATTTTTACAGACACATGATCCTTCTAAGTTAGTGAGGTTAATTCCCTGTGGCACTTTCTTATTTGCTCTAAATATTTGAAGTAGAAGTGAGATACAGTTTGGGTTATCAAAACTCACATTAATGTCCATAATTCTGTGAGCATGCAATTAAGAGTACCAATACTCTGAAAATATCTCATTTTTCATGACAATTCTCTCTTAAAAGGTCACAAAATAAAAATCTTTTTAGGATCACTGGTTAGTGTGACAACAGTGGTATTTCTAGTTATGGTTCTATATTCTCATTCTCTCTCTTTCTCTCTCTCTCTCTCTCTCTCTCTCTCTTCCATCCTCCCTCCCTCCCTCACACATACACACTTAGGAAGAATTTTCTCTTAATCTTTACTCACATAGGATAGACTAAATTTTACCCCCAAATTCTCTCCTTATAATGTTTTTCTGCTAATTCCCTGAAATTAACAATAAAATTGTATGGAAAGCTAGGAGGCAGAATTCTCATCTCCTTTTACCACAACCTCTGTGATTTGGGGCAATTTCCCTAACCTCTCTATGTTTTAATTTCTCATCAGTAAAATAATCTAAGCTAATAAAAGGAAGGAAATCAAGTTTAAAAGAAGATTGAGAAAAAATCCCCACAGAAAATAAAATAGGATCTTCTATCCCCACTCCAATAAAACTTCTGTTTTTGGTTTTGTTTTATTCCCTCCATAAGTGCAGGTTCATAGAAAGAAGTAAAGAATGAAAGAGGTCATCTAGCTGTTGGCCAAGTACACATATGAACTCCCAAAGAATTTTCAGACTATCATTTACTTCAGGTTCGAGCAATGTATTCCCAATCCAAAAAATCCACATGGTTGGGGACATCTAAGTTAGCTTATTTAGTGGTCCATTAAATTTGTACCCACCAAGTCCACCCAGACGTTCAAGGATATAGTTATACATTTTCAGAATAAAGAACAGCCCCCTCTCTTCTTCTTTTGCTCTGCCTAGTATTTTTTAAGAGGAAAAGAAATTTATTAAAGGATACTGGGGTGTTCATAAGATTTCCAAGAGGGTCAATTTCTGAAAAACAGTATCTAATCACATCATAAGTGTTTCTCTGGGGACTACAAAGCTAGGGGGAAAAGAAAAGCCGTAAATTAAATGCTGCTGGCTGAGCAAACTGGTCTCTGACTATAATCTTGTAAATCCTTAAAGATAGAGCAAACTTGGCTTTACGAAGATCACTCTAATCCATAGGTGAGCCAAAAAGATTGAATTGAACCAACCAAACATTGGCCCTTTCTTAAAATTTCAGGCCTCAGAGCAAGCTGATTGCAATTTATTTTCTAGGGCTTTCAGATGTTACTAAAATGTCCCAAGTTTTCCTTGCTAGTAAATAGTTAAATTAGAATTCCAGGCCAGGACCTAGGTCCTTGACACTCTAGTGTGACTTGTGGATGAGCAATGTCAGCATCACCAGCCCTTGTTACCTTACATCTCTTAGCCAGTATTTCTTGAAAGATAAGATGAGAGTAATACCTGCTTCACCTACTGTAGAGGTTTAGGACCCTCTTCAAGTCCCATGCCTCAGGCACCTTATGTTTCCTCGTGGTAAACTTAAAGGTGAAACTGACTTTTTTGTCAGACTTTCATTTTCATTTCATTGAGAATGTCCCTTATCCTACAAAGTGAAGAGGAAAAACTGGTTGCTCAGCGGATTGCTAGATTGCTATCGGTGACTCTATTGTAGGAGCAGAACACTGGAAAGTGGAAGCAAATATTACTGTTCCTTATAGAAACATTTAGAAAGGAAACAAATTATTTTAGCATTGGTGATTTTTTAAAGTATCCTTTTAAAGTGACCATTTCAGTATGCAGAAGCTTTTCTCCACTTAATTATCTATCGATCCTTCACCACGCAAAGGTACCATATGTAATGGTGTGCTCTGAACAATTTTGGTGATTTATCTTAACTTGTTAAAAATGCTCTATAAAAAAAGGTGGTTAGTAAATAAATTGCTTTAGCATATCACACACTCCCCCATGGCTAAAATGTTTGGAAATCAAAAGAGTGTCACCTAACCTCTTTTTGCTCAGAAGAGACTTTCTCAAAGATGGTAAGGATCGGTTGTGACTCTTCTGTAAATATATAGCATTAAAACTGTGTTTATGAACTGAATAGGGTTTCTACTTCTATATGGTAAGTATGCCCAAATATAAAACGTTAAAAATGGAAGGAAATTTAGACATCACTCAACCCTATTTTAAGAATCCAGGAGATTCAGAGATGTCGTTGAAATCAGGTAGGCACAGAGCCAGGTGGATGGATTCGCTCCAAGCTCGGCTCTGCCATTTGCCAGCTGTGAGGACTTAGGATGTCATTCACCGCTCACCACCCCCTGCCTACTGCTTCCTTATCTGTAAAGTGAGGATGATAATATTCTGAGATAACCTAAGTCACAGAGACTTGTGATATTAAGTGACTTTCTCAAAGTGAGCCAATTAGTTTAACCTTCAGAGCCCAGATTAGAAAGCAAATTTGGATTCTATCATCATGAACTGTTAAAATATAATCAGTTAGCCAGTCTCCTGAAGGGAACTGTCATATGATTACACAACTGCTTTTTATCTCTGCTGGCCCTTCTTAGGCCTGGCATATTACTGGGAAAGGAGGTTCCTAGTGAACTTGAAGTCTTCATTGCGTATCTCATCCCGAAGTACCTAGAGGAGGTTAGTGTCTCTAACAAATAATACCTCACTTTCATGGGCATAAGAGGCAGGCGATGTCTTTGACTCTTTGCATCAGTCACCTGTCTTTGAAATGCAATTTCTCTTCATTAAGTGACATAATATGGAAAGTTCACCTTAAGGAGCCTGGCACTGGAGGGTACCAATATAGTGCATTTTCCCTCATCCCCTTCCCCTCTTTCTTTGACGATAACAACATTATATGTAGAATGAAATAGCTTCTTACCAAAAGGGGAGACAGCCTCTCTTTATTAGTTGATGGTCATAAAAATCTAAATGGTATAAGAGTCTTATATTTCAAAAATCAAACCAAGTTTAGGGGCAACACAATGTCACCTGTAGCCTAACAATGTCTTAGGAAAAGTTAAAGAAGATGAAGTAGTCCTCCTGCTCGCTACCTGTGGTTTAATGAAGAAAGAATTTGATAGTAGTTCTTATGGCCTAAGATAGGAGGAAAAACTAGCCTGTGGACAGTGTTTACAGTGAAAGAAAGTAAAGAAAGGAGCCTTGCTATGAATGTCAACCAACACTAAGATGGGCTTGTGTGGTAGAAGTGAGGATACAGTGAGCAGACTCCCTTCAAGCAAGGACTTGCTCCTGGCTGCAGAGAGCAAGGTCAGCAGGCAGCCTCCAGCTGCCAGCAACTTTCAGGGCAGCCTCACCTGCAGAGAACTGCTTTACCTGAAGCCACACCCTCATTGGGTAGCCTGTGTATGGCAACTAAATGAGGGGACTAACCCAGGCTGAGCTATGTGTCACAGCACTTATTCAGTGTTGACTTTGGCAGAGATGGGTTTCTTTGACTATCAAGCGCTATAAAATTTGCAAATACAGAGTTAAACCACAGCCAAGCCCTAGATACTGTGGACCAGGCTGGACAGTATCGGTTTCAGAACAACAAGGCAAAGTTAGGCCACTCTGGGCCTGTACCCTGAGGAGGCTTGATTTACCATCCCAGCTCTCTACCTTCGCAGTTCATCATTCATTCAACTAGTTTTAATGGAACAATGTACTAGGCACCTGGGATATGTCACTAAAAAAACAATCATGTTCTCTGTCCTCAAAGCCTACTATCCAGGGTTAGAGATAAAAATCCAAGACACAAGTAAATAAATATAATTGTCTGTGCGGGATACCAACAGAATGCAGTGATGGAGGATGAAGGTGAGAAGTGGATATCTACTTAGATGGTGGGTCGGGGAAGGCCTCTCTGGAAAAAGACATTTAAGCTGGGCCCGAAAGATAAGAAGGCATGAGCCATAGAGAGTCAGGGAGTACATTCTAGGCAGAGGGATGCTCCCTACACATCCTTTGTTTATTGATCAACTAAGATACTTTTAAGTTAAAAACCAAAATGCGAGAAGGAAGAAAGCCATCTTTTAATCATACAAGAAAATGAAGTATCATATCAACTTATTTTAAAAGATTTGTTTTGTATGTTTTAGGCTACAACTGATTCCTGCATTGTTTTGTACTGGTCTTGGCCTAACAACAACCAATGTTATGGCTGGACCAGCCTTACGGTTCTTAATATGATTGCAAGATGAAGGAAACTTTAAAAAGATACAGGTTTATTACTTCCGAGACCTGGAACACCAGCTTGGGCTTCTGCTTTTATTGGGGTCGACGGTCAGGGCCTAAGATTTTGCAGGCTCACTGTTTATTAGTGAAATAAACAGTGACAAGAAAACAAACAAACAAGTAGCCCAGACGGTCAGTTATTGAAATCAATCAAGATTTCTAAAACGAAAGGGCCTTAGTCCAGGGAGGTGGCCTGGATCTTTATCTGGTCTTGTGGCTGGCAAGGTGTTTATTACAGGTAGCAATTTTTTTGAAGTGTGTGGATGCTTCTTTGAAATGGCTGTCTCAGTAATCACAGTTTAAGCAGGCATTTGAATTGCAGAAAAGAAAAAAAAAATCCCGGTTGTCAGACTTACACTATATGTACATATTTAAAAAAAAAAAAATTAGTAGTCACTTGCAGAGTCCTGAACTGAATATATTGCTTATGGCTCTATGCTTTTGTACATTTAGTATTCTCTGCCTAGAATTTATTTCTCCACTGTCTACTGCTTGAACCCTCCTTGCTATTCTTTATTAGTTACTTTAAACAACGTCTCTCTTTTTAAATAGCATTTTTCAAATTGAGATATACTTCATATGACAAAATTTATAATTTTAATGTGTATATTTCAGTGGCTTTTAGTATATTCATTATGTTTTATAGCCATCCTCACTATCTAATTCCAGAACATTTTCATCACCCTAAAAAGAACTCGAGTACCTATTAGTAGGTCGTCCCAATTCTCTTTCATCTCATCCCTCAGCAACCACTCATCTACTTTCTAATCCCTATGAATTTGCCTATTTCAAACAATTTGTATAGTTGTAATCATATGATGATGTGGCTTATTGTGTCTGGCTTCTTTCACTTAGCATTATATTTTCAGTTTATTGATGTTGTAGCATGGATTAGTGCTTTATTCCTCTTTATGGCTAAATAATATTCCAGTGTGTAGGTATACCAAATTTTATTTATCTGTTCATCAATGACAGACATGTAGATTGTTTCTACTTTTTGACTATTGTGAATAATGCTGCTATGAAAATTTGTGTACAAGTTTTTCTGTGAATGTCTGTTTTTGTTTTCTCAGGTATTTAGCTAAGAGTGGAGTTGCTGGGTTATATGGTAATTCTAAAACAAAGGAGCCTCCATCCATGAAGGTGGCCTTAGCATTTTGAGGAACCAAGTTGTTTTCCACAGAGGCTACATTTTCTGTTCCTACCAGCAATATATAACTATTTCAGCTTCTCCACATCATTGACAGTGCTTGCTATTGTCTTTTTATTTTTTTTTAAGCATCATTATATTCTAGTGGGTACGAAGTAATATCTTATTATAGTTTCGCATTTCTCTAATGACTAATAATGTTAAGCATTTTTAATGTATCTTCTTTGGAGAAATGTCTATTTAAGTCCTTCACCTGTTTTTAAATTAGGTTGTTTATCTTTTTGTTGTTGAGTTGTAAGAGTTCTTTATATATTCTGGACACTAGACCTTTGTCAGATAGATAATTTGTAAATATTTTCTATTCTGTAAGTTGCCTTTTCACTTCTTTAACTTAGAAAAGTATTTAATTTGGTTGAAGCTCAATTAATCTATTTTTTAATGCTTGTGGTTAGAATGTCATATCTAGAAAACCATTGCCTAATACCAGGTCTATTATCTTGAAACAGGGAACCAGAGAGCTGAGATTGGAAAGGACAGGAGCAGACTCATTTCCTTAATGTCAAGGGTATCTGCCTTCCAAATGCCAATAGTAAAAAGCATTAGGAAGTACCTCTTCTAAAATGAGATATGTTGTGTACAACATAGGTTTGCATTTTTGACTAATTTCTAATATATTCTACAGGACTATAATTTTTCACCTTTTTTGAGTTTTTAAGCTCATTAAATCTCAAGGGTAAAAAATAAGCCTACAAAACTATTTGTAATTAAAAACAAATGCATTGCATTCTGACCATCCAGCAATTTGAGGGATTTAGAAAAGCACCTGGCACAGTTTCTTTTCTTAACTCACAATCTCATTGAAAAGATAAATGCTGTATAATGCAAAAGAATCACAGTGTAATACAGCACTGAACTTTGTGATTCAGACTTTAAGTAGCATAGAGATTCTGAAGATGATCTTCAGAGGCTTTATGGCTAGAATGAGACCTTGAACACTTAGTAGAACATGACACATTAGGTGGGTGGGTTTCCTTAGAGAAAGTATCGCAGGTGTGGGAGGGCCATGTGAGCATTATCCCTTGAAATGGATCAACAAGGTGAGGAGATTTAAAACTTCTTGACCTGAAGGAGACGTTTGTGTTGGGGTATTAGGGGAAATAATAGGAGGTGGAACCAAATTACATAGGCTTTGCTATTCTCTTTGTTTCCAAATCCAAACTATCTTTTTTTGGAGGGGGAGGGGTGCATGATGAGAAAGCCAGGAAGGAAAAAAATGTTACTATACACGCACTGAAGGAAAACCTATATACAGTCACTCCTCAAAATGATTGGGAATTGGAGACTGTAGAATCAAAGATTAGATGGGATCTTGAATGGTTGGACTCCATCTCCCTGGGCTGAGGCAAGATGAGGTATAAGCCACCTGAAACTGATTTAAAGCTGTAGTTTAGAGTTTCTAGATGTGGAGACTAATCTCCTTTTTCAATTCCAAAGCAACATTCACATCAGGAAATCTTTCCCATAAGTATCTCTCATTGGGACCAGAGTACCATGCGTTTGTTTCTGTCCTAGCGGAAATCAGAACAGATGCTCACCCTCCGTTCCACTAGAACTCCAAGGCCGGGCTGCTGCCGTTCCGTTGCCTCTTGCACATATTCAATGACCCTCATCTGTGCTTAGTTAGAAAATTACTTCAGCTTCAGGTTATTCTGAAGATTCTTCAACATGCCTCATAATACATAAACTTAGATGGCTTCATTCACTCTACTTTTTTCTTATTATCAATTCCTCCCCCCTACTGTTGCCTAAAACCCTGATTTCTCTCAATAACTCATGTTCAATCTGGGTAATGCCAGTTTTTATTTGATCCAGGTACACAGCCGTGTGGAAGCAGGAGGGGTCTGAGACTCAAACAGACTTAAATTCCCAGCTTGATCTCTCTGTAACTCAAGTTTTCTTATCTGCAAAAGGATAGTACCAACCTCATTTCTACCTAAAATATTTAGCTTCAAAAAATAGAGATTTTTAAACTTTTCATCAAAGCCTATATTTTTCCTAAACATACATACCTATGATAAAGTTTAAAAGTACCACCAAAATTGGGAGTAAGAATCATCTCCTGACCAATGAGGTATATTTTAAGATTTATTTTTATAATATGCCATACATTTACATATTTAAGATTCAAAAATAATAAAATTATATACTGTAAAAACTCTTTTTCTCATCCTGCCTCCTACCTGTTTCTCCCCTAATGAAGGACTGAGGCCAGTGGTTTCCTGTGCATCTTCCATAGATAGTCGATGCATATTAAAACATATACATATCTTTTTCTTTTCTTCCCCCACTTTTGCCAAATAGAAGCATTTTCCCCCATATTGCTCTGCACTTAGCTTTCTATTGAATATACCTTGGAGAGCATTCCATAGTAATACAGAAAGAGCTTCCTATTCTTTTTTATGATTACATCTACCATAATTTATGCCATGAATGTCCTAGTGATAGAAATTTAGGTTGTTTCCAAAATGATCTCATTAAAAGAAATACTTCAATTAAAAGCAATGGCCTTGCTCATAGACCATTTTGTATGTGTGTAAATATTTCTGTTATGTATCTTTCTAGACATTATGCTGGGTCGAAGGATAGGTACATTTCTAGTTTTCTTGATATTGATAATTCTTTGATTCCCTATTTCTCACCAATGCAACTCATTATTGAACTTTTTGATCTTTGCTAGTTCTGAGAGAGAAAATGGTAATGAGGTGTAATTTTAATCTGCATTTCTCTTATTATGGGTGAAAATGAGCATCTTTTTATATGTTAAGGGCTGCTCCTATGTTTTTTATAAACTTTCAATTGATGAGACTCAAAATATAAAATTGTAAGAAAACAGGATCATGATACAGTTTCATGAAATAAGTAAATGCTCATTCTCCCCAATATAAATATGAGCACCTTTCTGTATGCAAAGATACTGTTTTACAGGAGTGAACAAAGAATGATATTAAAAAGAAGCTGAATGCTCAGCCAAATTATGTTTTAGGTCAGCCCAACATTCATTGTGCTAAGAGTAATGCAGTTTTATGATTATGTTTACTATGTGCCAGGTGTAAGGCCAAACACTTTATATTTCTTTTCTCAGTTATTTTTGTGGCAACCACATAAGGTAAGTTACATTTCACATATAAAAGGGAGGCCAGGAAGCTTGCCTAAGTCTACTCAGCTAGTAGATTCACACCAGTTTCAGAGATTTTTAACTCTAGAGTGCTATATACAGTAGTGCCCCCTTATCCACAGAGATAGTTTTCAGCCCCCGGTGGATGCCTGAAACCATGGATAGTTCTTAACACTGTGTGTGTGTGTGTGTGTGTGTGTGTGTGTGTGTGTGTGTTACAGACCAATGATAAAGTTTAATTTATAAATTGTGCACAGTAGGAGATTAACAATAACTGATAATAAAATAGAACAATGATAACAATATTCTTATCAATATTATAAACATTAAGTACATGAGCATTCCCTCTTTCTTTCAAAATAACTTATTGTAACTGTTTCTTGCAGTAAATGGTTTGGTTATCCCTTGCTGAAGTCTTTGTATAGGCTTAATGCTCTCTGGTGCAAATGTCTTCCACTACAAATTTAATGCCTTTGCCATCTTATCTAAGTAAGCACTTATTCACTGTGGCTATAACTTGCAGTTTGAGATATGACAGTAAAACTAGCATGAATTTCTTTTTTCTTTCTTCACAATTTCACAGGGAGAAGATTCATTCTTATAGCAGATCTTGGCAACCTCAGCATACAATTTTTTTCTTTCCTTAAGTCAAGAATGTTTACCTTTCATAAATTGAAAAGCACTTTACAGCTTCTCTTTGGACTATCTGAATGGCACTTTGGGGCCATTATTAAGTGAAGTAAGGGTTAATTGAACACAAGATTGTTGATTTAATAACCAAGATGGCTACTAAGTGACTATGGGTGGGGAGCATATACTGCATGGATACACTGGACAAAAGGATGATTTATGTCCTGTGTGGGATGGAATAGGACAATGTAGAATTTCATCATGCTACTCAGAATGGCGAGTAATTTAAAACTTATGAATTGATTGTTTCTGGAATTTTTTATTTACTATTTCAGACAGCAATTGACCGTGGGTAACTGCGACCACAGAAAGTGAAACTACAGATAAGGGAGGGACTACTGTATAAGTAAAAATTTGTATTACCATCTGGAATGTGGCTTTCCAGCATTCCAGTGTTCCATTTTACTTATTTTTTATTAATATAGCATTTATTTTTTATTTATGTTTATTATGGTCACATTGGTTAATGAAATCCAGTAAGTTTCAGGTGTACAATTCAACAGTAAGGCATGTACACACACACACACACACACACACACACACACACACACACACACTGCATTGTATGTTCACCACCCATTGTTAGATTTTTTTTCTATCACTACATATTTGATCCTTTTTACCCCATCTGTCTTCCCCCTTCCTCCTCTCCTCTGGTGACCGCTAGTCTATTGTCCATATCCATGAGTCTCTCTGCTTGTTTGTTCAGTATTCCATTTTAAATAATCCCAGTCCATGAGTAAATGAATTCATCTTTTTGGGACACATTTTTGCAAATAACTTACCCTGGTGAACTCTTATTGGATTAGTACCCAAAGGAATTTTAGGACCATAAAGTGACATTAACAGATGAAGACTGGTCTACTTAATGAATCTTTGAGAGTTAGGGTAAAGCTATCTTCCCAAAAGAAAACATAAAAATAAACTTAATTAAAGCAAAAGAGCTTATCCTCTCAACTAAATGCAAAATTTTATTAATGACTAGTTGACATTCTTTTTGCTAAAAACAGCCTTACCATTTAAGTAAATTTAGTAAATTTTTCTATTTAAACAAAATATGATAATGTAAGAAATATACAAAATTCTGTCTACCTAAGTAAATTTAACAATTTAAAGATTGGCCTTATATAAAGGTTCAGAATATGAGGAATAGTCTGACTGGACCTTGGAGAAAGATGACTGGACCCCTGGGCCACCACTATCTTTTGTAAGCCTTAATGAAAATTTTAGAAAGGCTCCTACCCTGGGCAGACCTACTGGAAAAAGACATTCTCTGAGTGGATAAAGTCATGGGCAGGGCACAGGGCTTTTGAAGGAGTGGGTAGAGCCCCTCACCTGGGTGTTTTTATGCTCTGTACAAGGTATATAGCTGTAAGCAATACATTCTACACCTCAGTTGCTTCTCTTCCTTTGGAAAAGCCTTTGATATCCTTCTGAGGATCCCTGAGACCTCCCCAGGCACCTTGGGTATTTTGTGCTAGAGAGTACAAGGTTGCATTTACACAAAGCAGTTGAAATATCCTCTTTACTCTATCATATGAACATGGGCTCATATCACTCCATTCTGGTACACCCAGTAAGAGCACTATCAGCAGCCCAACCCTTACAGTGCCCCACAGTGAACATATTCATGGTCATTATCAATATCAACGGAGGCTTCTGTCTTCCACAGTGCTCTTAAGGTAACAGGTCTCAGTACGTTATATCAGCTCCATCTAATTTCAAGGATTTCTTTCTAAATGAAGCGTACAGTTGTTGCAGACAAGTCTTTTACCACTGTGACATTTCTCTATCCATTCTCAGTTTCATCCCCTCTTTACTGCAGCACCTAGGGAAATTATTACCCAAAAGGAACAACCTGCCACTAAGTACTTTATCCCTTCTCTAGATACATTGGACCCGAAAGGTGGCTCTAGTCATCTTGTGAGCTCTTTCATCTTTTGAATTTCAATCCATTTCTTGCCTCTTGGTCCTGCTCCATGGCCAGCATCAATAAGTTATATACCGACATTATATAAATCCTATTTCTGGACCTATTCATCTAAGAAAGATGAAATCACTCTAAGTTGGCAAAGTGTATGAAAAGAGAAGAACTTACCAGTAAGTTCATAAAAGCTTGAGCTGTAGAACACACACTTATGATCAAGGTGGTTAAGGTTTAAGATCCATCCCTAATATTATGGAGGCCACAGAAACCTCTTTTGTGCTCTACGGAATAGAAATGTAAAGTCTCAACCAAATATTCATTTAGTTTTTTAAGGACATATAAAACTGTTTGAGAAGAAAAGAAGTTGACTTTTCTTGGAGCTGGCTCTGTGGTCTGCCTCTGTGGGTTAGCGATTGTCCTCACCTGTAGGCAAGTACAAATTATCATGAGCCAAAATTCTTATAGAAGAATGCCACTGCCGCTGCCTGATATTTGGGTATGTATAGCTTAGGGATTCTTTTTGGTCAACAAGGCAGAATAATTGCCCTTAACGCATTCTCTAGAGAGATCAGTATTAATGTGATTGCTATTTAGGTCCTATTAACAGAGATGGCGGCAGTCTGACATCTAGACAGCTTAAAGGATGTAATTTCTATTGTTTTAGGAAGTTAGATCACCAGACAGAAATGTGTTGGAAAAATTTTAGCTCCACCTAAATGTACTAGGATTCTTTTCTATGTCCTTGACTTTTATTAAGGTTCACTTTAAGAATTCTTTATAGAATCATTATGAAATCTTTTGTGCATAAGCACTGTTGACTGCCTTGTTCCTTTGAAACTTATATGAATATATAGAGATACACATATATGGAGAGAGAGAGCTATATGTAGAAAGATAAACATATATAGATAGATACCTGTATATACAAATCCATATATACAAATCCATAGAGAGGAGGAAAGATAGAACCAAAATGTTAACAGTAGTTAATATAGGATTATGAAATAACTTTTTAAACTGTTCTATTTTCAACTATTCAATAATAAAACTGTATTATTTTCATAGTAAGAGAATAATTTTAAAGAATTGGGTAACTTTAAAAAAGTGTTTTGACTAGAGATTGTAAGACTAGAGGCAAAGGGAACTTCACATAAATACTGCACTACAGTTAATAAAGTTGTTTCTCATTGTTTGGATTAGGAATTCTGAAACTACTGTACATGTAAACTGGGACTGAACATCTAAATAAATAGTGGCAGACAATGGGATCTAGTTTTCTCACTTTTGGAATGGAGAGTTACAGGTAAGCAAGAGAGAAGGCTAGAATGAAATTTGTGGTTTGGATTAGAGTTAGAGACATCAGTATGAATTCATGTTAAACTTCATATAGATACAGATGGATAGACATAGTAATAATTATAGATATGTGTGTGTAAACATGGGTTAGTATACATACATGTGTTCATTAGCTCTGTCCTTTGAGCTCTGTCCTAGAAGCAATAACACCCCTACACTCAGCATCTAGATCTTGATTTCTAATATAATTTTCCAGTAAAAAGAATCAGGACCCCTTGAAAAAAAGGCTAATTCTAGCTCTGTAGCAGGGAATACATAGAAAAGCTTGAAAGTACCTGGTAGTGCCAGAAAGCAAGGGAATGTTCAGAAGCAAAATGATGGGATATATCAAAGGGAAACTAGAGCTGACCTGAAAGAGCTCCAAATGACTAAAGAGAACACTTTGAATAACCAAATAAATAATGTACTATAAGCCCTAACCCAAAGTATAAATATCAGTGAGTCCATTCTGATGATATGATTGATTGAATGAATCAATAAATAGGTAGGGGAGGAGACAAATATCCCATATAGAAGACTTCTAATTTATGCATGTACTTCTTCCTCAAGGAGGCAGAGATTAACTCTCCACCACTTGAATGTGCTCCGTGTCTAGTGGCTTGGTTCCAAAGAGTGCAAAAAGTAACTTTACAAGTGCAAAAAGTAACTTTACAGTAGAGGAATCTGACAAGCACTACAACAGCCAGGCGATCAAGACTAATATCGTCAGTGATAAATCATGTTGATATTATGTACCCTTATGTGATATTATAAGAATAACTCTTCAGTTCTATGGTTCTTCTCCCCCAAATCATAACCCCAGGCTAGAAAAATATCATCAGAAAAACCCAAGTAAGGAACATTCTTCAAATGTCTGAGCAATAGTCCTCAAAATTGTCAAGATCATCAAAAACAAGGAAAGTCTGAGAAGTCTTCACAGCACAGAGGAGCCTAATGATGCATAATGGCTAAACGTAATGTGGTGTCCTGGTTGGGATTCTGGAACCATAAAAGGACTTCAGGGAAGAACTAAGTGAATTAGAACGAAGTCTGGAGTTTAGTTGCTAGTAATGTGCCACTGTTGGTTCCTCAAATGAGAAGCTGGATGCAGGCTATATGGAAACTATAGTATTTTTACAACTTTTCTGTAAATCTGCAACTATTCTAAAATTTAAAATTGTATTTCAAAAGAATTAATAATAGATTTTCATACAAATATATAGTTGAATCAGAATTCCTATAGAGCAGTAAAGAACAGAGCCAAGTAAACACCAAGGTGAGCGAGCATCAGCTCCGTTTGCTGGGGCCATCTGGGTAAAACTTAAAAACTTCAGATCCCTCAGATCCCTACCGTGGTGTTCAAATCCCAGGTCTGCCATTGAGCAAGTTGACTGTCTCACCTTGAGCATGTTCTAATCCTTCTGAATTGTAGATCCCTTATCTATTAGCTGTGGGCAATAAAACTGAATACTCACTTCCTAGGATTATTCTGAAGATTGAGATATTTGTTTTGTTTGTGTTTATACTGGTAGAATGGCTGGTTTTTTGAAACAGCTCCAGCATTTGCTAGGCAACAAAGGAAACAAGTTTGGAATGATGTGTTCATGATAACGAATACACCAAACCCAAAGTCCTGTAGTGTTCCCATCCTGAGGTAAGACATGCTCATTATGGCCCCTCACACCTGGAGGCAACACAGGAAATTGAGCCACACAATTACATATTCTGGCTGGCAAGTGTATCCCTTGAGTTATATTCTGGCTGCTTTCCTCTAACTTCCATTCTTCTCCCACTCACAAACACCATTTTATTGTGTTAACTTTTAATATAAAAATATTAGCAGCTCAATTCTCTCAAAGGCAGATAGGTTGCTTCAATGCTTAACAAAACTAGATTAGTCCTTTAATGTGTTGTTTCTGTCTGGAATTTACCAAGACAAAGTGGTTCATATAAATCAACTTTTATTTATGAGTCATTACATTCTTGTGATATAGAAGTTTCATATTAATTACCTTATCCTTTGTATTTATCTTAATAACCCCACTCAAAGAATAGTCATCTAAATTTTTCCTAGTCCTTGCCTTTCTTTCTTCTCTCAGCATGTCTTTTACCCATTAATAACTATTTATTGTAGAATATCCAGAAGGTGTTTAGAACGGGCTGATATGCTGAGTAAACCATATTTCTTCACTATAGGGAAAAAGAAACCACAATTGGTCATCAACATGACTCACCCTGTGTTCTACCACCACACCCAAACCACAGGATACTGCAAATACTTTGGTTAGATTTAACCAAGAAAATAAAACCACCATGCTGAGCAAGAGTTTGTGTATCAATGTATGCCTAATATCACCTACCCTTGGTGTTTATAATGGTCTTAATCCTTCTTGTTGCAAATCACTTCACATTAGGAAGTTAATAGTGCTGGATTTATTTTTACTTTTGTTTTTTTCCCCCTGTATTTCTGTTGTTTCAGGCTCAGATTGTCACATGAAGACAAGCTTATCATATGTTCAGATTTCCTTTTTTGAGAAAAAGTATCTCCTTTATTCTAAGGCTTGAAATAAATGTTGATTTTTTTTTTTTTATCCTGACACATAAGAGATCCACTCATTTTGGGAGAGGAGAGAGTCGGGAGCATGTACTAGGGGCCATTTGGAGTGTCCTCTCCGCCTGTTCCAGCTCCTCCCTCTCTGTAGTAGAATCCCAGAGCCCATTAGGGCTTCATCACTCTGCCCTCTTCCTTCCAACCTGTAGTTGATTGGACCAATGGTAGGCCTGTCTTGAACTGACCCAGACAGGTTTGCTTTTCTCATTGGAAGACAGGGGCTGGATAAAAAGACTAAGAAGGAGACAGAGAGGGAACTTTCTAAGTGAGGAGAGCTATAACATGACCATTTAGACCTGGGAGTCACTGTGGGAAGTGATGACCCAGCAAGCCAGCCTGCAGAGAAAGAACATGGCAGGCCCACAAGGGACATGGAGATGGGAGATGGAGAGAGAGGGGCCGAGCTTCCTTGTAGCCTTCCAGCCATGAGTTTCAGTCTCAAGTGAGGCCCAGTTGTATTTTTACTCTTTAGGTGTGGGAGGTTCATATTTCCTTGAAACTAATTTGCCTTTCTTTTTGTTTGAACTAGTACAGTTTGCTTTTTCTGTTACTTAACAACAAAAGAGTCTCAACAATTCAGAGTGTAGCTAGAAAATTGATCTCACTACTACACATCACGTACCCTTTTGACCGAGGGCTACCATTGAAACCCATTCCTCCCTTCCCTGTTTGGTTCAGAGAAGATAAAAAAAATTGTCCTAAACTCTCCCTCTGCCTGGGTCCATCCTTCTCCTAGCCTTATTCACCATTCTCCACGAGAAGCTAGCTATCTCCCTACTGGGAGGTCTCCCTACTGGGCCATGCATGAGCCATTCTTCTCTTTTGGCTTTTCTTGCTGTTTTCCATGATGAACTTTCTGGAGAGTCTCATCCCATGATTATCTAAATTCTGCGTATTTTTCAGGGCCCAGCATAAAGCCCACCCACGATGAGGCCTGGTCAGTGACTCATACTATATGTTTCCCTTCCTTTTCTGATCTCTTCAAATATTTCTACTACATAGTTATTGACACTGAAAAATGTTCAGTATCCTATGTTAGGTAAAGAATACATTTACAAAATAGCATGTACATCACAAGGCTATAGATAAAGATAAAGCTATATTTAGTAACCACTATTTGTTGAGATTTGGAGGTCATTTTATTTCAGTTTTATTTTCTCTGTTTATGTTTTCTTAATTATTTCTACAGTAAACACATAATGTATAATAAAATAATGGAAGTTCTAAGCTCCTTGATCTGGCTTTTAAGGATTTCCATAGTTTGAGTCCTTCCAAAATTCAGCACAAACTTTATAGTCTTGAATTGTTCTCTCTTTATTCAGGTTAGGTTCTACTTCCAAATGTATCACAATATATTTTAAAATTAGTATACTATTTTCTTACTCTTCATCTTTCTGTTTCCCTAATTCTGATGTGACAGTGAGTTATTAATTGATTAACTTACTCTTGATCACATCTGAATAAAGTCAAATAAAGGCTTATGCTATGCATAAGTGTGTGTACTCCTTCTGAAAGATGCAGTCATCAGCTGTCATTGTTGGAGTTCCTGTGACCACTATTTCTATCACCATTTTTTTTACCAGGATATTTCAAGTATCACATCTTATATATTTTGCATTGCATCATTTTAATATAGGGAAGGTGATCATATGTCTAAATAATACGTGTCCAGGGTGGATCTTAAACAAATGGTGTATAACTCATTCATTGAGTGGGTTTGGCCAAATGCTATATGTCAGGAGGCCTTATGACACAGGGCGTTTAAGTAGAAGCTTCACAGAGGAGTCATCTAAATATATATTTTCCGCCTTGTATGTGTGCCATAAGCCGATTGTATCCACAGCTAAATCTGTACTTAGGTAACGTGGATTACTCAGTTTACTTTTCAGCTTTATTCCCCCAGGGTTTTAATTACGTACCATTTAATGCTTTGGCTAGAATGCTATTAAATCAATTATCTTTGCTTTAAATTTTTCCTGTGACCTATTTTCTTTTATTACCAAATATAACAAAGGCAAACATTACAATCAGAATTGGAAGAGAAGTTAAGGTTTCCCAGACCTCGCATGGTCTGAATCATATGTCTTCTCAGGACTACCCCTGACAGTGGTCATCTGACCTCTGCCCAGGTGACTACGGCAGGTAGGATTGTGTACTGGTGATGGGCATGGGCTTGGGTCACTGTTGAATATAGGTCTGAATCATAACTACGGTATTTAGCTATAGCTCTTAGGCAATTTATTGAATTTCTCTAAGACTCACTATTTTTATCTGTAAAATAAGCCTACTAATCCATACCTTTTAGGGTTCTTATTGTTAAAAACACATTGCAGGAGCTTCTGATTTAATGCACAAATTGGATATCCCTTCTTTCTCCTGAAATCCCACTAAAAGAAGGGTAAATGAATTTAAAACAAATAGGAAAGTTATAAACTCACAAGGATAAAAAGATAATTATGGTCATGAGATACCAACACATTCTTGGAAAATGGCATGTGAGGGTGGAGTAGTGGAAACTGACTTTTACAGAGTGGAGAAAGTGACAACCTGAGAGCCTGCAAAGGGGATACTGACAGAGGTGAGCCAGGTTGAATGCCAGTTTGAAGGTCTAGGACTTGGAGGTGGGGCCTGGGCTAAATGAAGGAGATGAGTGAAAATCTATAGATTGCAGTTAGTACCTCAGGCCCTTTCTTCCATTCCACTCACCAGGTAACTACCCTCTTCCAATCTTGGATGAGATGGGCGACTCTAACCCTCTCTCCATCATTCAGGATTATGGAGAGAGGATAAGAAAGAGGGTCAATTCAGGATATGAAACAGAGGGAGGAATATAATACAATAATGACATAAAAACAGTAAGAATTGACTAATAGTAGCACACACACACACACACACACACACACACACACACACACACACACACACACACACTTCCTTAGGTACATCTTTGGTGCCCTGTCTCTAGTTTGACTGTCTCGGGTCTAACGGACAACCTCTTAGCATGTTGTAGAGAAGCCCAAGTTCCCACCCCACTACAGGAACACTACACGTTGCTGTTCTCACTCCCAACTCAATGGTGCTTAGAAGAGCCTGGGGGCTTAGCAAATTTTTGTCTAATTTAGATCATTGGGGTGACGAGAATTGAATCAACAGCATCATTTCTTTAAAACCATATTTATTTCTAGTCCTATTTGCATCTGTGTTATTTAAAAATTTTTTTAGAAAATTTTTTGCTTGGAAAGAGATTATTTACCCATATTGTCATCCAAGCTCAATTCTGAGAGAGCACAGCAGAACGAAGAATCACAATACATTAGTCAGTGAGTACTTCAATGTCAAGATCAGAAAATTTCCAAACAGCTCTAAATAGCTATTTGGGTCTAGTCTCTTGGGAAAGAAATCTTTCCTAAACCTTCTCTATCTCCATCTTTAAAGGTATGATATACATTTGGGAAGCAGTAAAGACTGTTTTGAGTAATCTTTTTTCTTTCCCCACTTGTCCATGCACATATACACATACATACATACATATACGACAATTAGGTATATAGGAGGTAGGTAGACAAATTACATACATGAAAAGTTTATCTTTGTTGATAGGCAGAGGAAATGGAGGACAGAACTGTGCCAATTGCATAAAGTAACTATGCGAAGAAATTTTTGATGAGGATACATGTTGGAGGAGAATACACTGATTATTGATACTGAATATCAAATTCTAAGATAATTTATGATGTCTGGATGCAAAGAAAAAATATTAATATATTTACTTCAAGAAGCATGACATTAGTCAGAATAAGATAGGCTATGCCATACTAACCAACAAACCAGAAACTTTTGTGGTCAATCACATGAAAGTATGTCTCTTTCTCATGCAAAACCCACTATGGGTCCAGCAGTTCCCCAAGGCAGCTGGCCTCTAAGTAATTCATGCTGTTTTCATCTTATGCCATTGTCATTCTCAACCATGACGCCTATAGCAGGGGAAGGGCATCTGTGTGGAAAATTCATAAACGCTCATCGCTTGCACTTCCAACCCAGTTCAGAACTATTCCCAAAGCCCCAATTTAGTTGCCAGGCAGTCTGGGAAATAAGGGGAAGCGCATGGATATTTGGTGAGCATTAAATGTCTCTACTATAGGCTGAAAGTGTGGACTCGTGCATGGGCTCTGTCACTCACTGTGTAATTTATTTAATTTCTCTCTAACTCAGTTTCTTCAATTGTAAAATAAGGATAGCAATTGCATCTAACTTATGTTGTTATAAGGATTATATGAGAAACTCAAGTAAGGCATCTAGAATAGTGTCTGTACAGAGAAACTTCTCAGTGATTGTTAACTATCATAATACCATCGTTATTATGTAACTTGCTACGTCCTCCAGGGTTTGGTTGATGTTCACTCATGATTTTAAGTTTAGTGCAACACTAAGAAACACATTACATTCGAATAACTTTATAGTCTGAATACTTAGAATAATCTATGAAGCATGTAAAATGAACATAATTTCATTGATTAGGAAACAGCTCAGAATCTGCTCAGTTGGGTCAAGGTCACATTGCTAGTTCTGGATAGAAGACCAGAAGCCAATTCTCATGATCCACTGAACAGACTTATCCACTGGCCCAGACTGACTTATCTAGTAGAAACCAAGGTGGCAAAGGTGGCTTTTTTCTGGGCCACAGAGCAGGTCGATGGTGAAGAGTTAGAAATCTGGTCCCTCGACTTCAAACATTTAAGAAAAGGTGATCAACAGTGAATCCTGAGAGAGAGAGTTTACATTCCCCATTCCAAGCACCAGCGACTTTTCATGGGAGAACTTAAGGATGCCTATTGAAATAGACTATCTACAGTGTCAGATAGCTGCTAAGGTCAGAAATATATAGTGACAGAAATACAATAATTCATTTCCCCATCAAAAACCCAGAGCTGCAATGGGAATTAGAGACTCACTGACATGGAAAACCAACCCAAACCAACCCAAACAAAATGTTTTTAAAACAAATCAAGCAGCAAAGTTCTGAATTTTCTATCAGCTTTAAATCCTTTAGCAATTGAATAAGGTTAAACTACAAAATTGCCATCTCTGTAAGTCAAAATTTTGAATATAGTCAATTTAATATGGTTCAATATAATTGGAGTAGATAGGTTCCTTCCCCTATAATTTCCTCTATTCTGATAGCATAGTCATAAATGCACAAAGCTACAAACCACTCCTGCAACAAAAATATGAATAGTGTACCTACCATGTGCCAACACTCTTCTATGTCCTAGGGATAGATCAGTGAGCAAGACAGATAAAGTCCCTGCTCTATTAGCCAGACTTGGCATAACAGGCCACCTTTATTGAGTGTGATTGCCAGAGCCAGGTCTTCAGTGTCAAGCCAACCTGTAATGAATTCCAGACTACAGACACACACATTTCTCACTTTCTCTCTCTGTCTCTCTGTCTCTCTCTCTCTGTCTCTTTCTCTCTATATATATGTATGTATGTATGTATGTATGTGTATATATATATATACTGTATGCACACATATATACATATATATACATACATATATCACACATATATATGTGTATATATGTACATATGTATACACACATACACACATTCGTTAATGGATATACGTGTGTGTTTCCCAGGTTCACCAGGTGCAGAGGTACAGAATAAATATTCCATAAATTGTAACTGTTACATTTATTTACACTTGTTGAAGTTACCCTCACTTCAAAGATTTTACCATTTAAGGAAAAATAATGTACAAAAAAAATGTTGGAACTTCAACACACAGAGAAGTAAACAGATTAGTGAGGACAGGAGTGTAAACTTCCAACATGGTATTAAAATGAGTTTTGAGAGAGTGGAAGGAGGAACAACTTAAATAAGAATATCCAAAGCCTCATGAGAAATACAACCTAAAGGTAGATGAGTCCACCCAGAAAGAAGTAATATTACAGCCTTTCTTCCTAGGAATTTTGGGGAAACACAACCCAAGTTGAAAAAGTAGTTTACTCTTTCTAGACTAAATGCCAAAATCAGATCTCCAATTCACAAGGGGCATTTCCTAGAAAAGAAAAAGCTAGAGGTCTGAGCTCATTTTGAACTGCATTCTTTTATATTTGTGTTCAAGTGTTTCCCATCCTGAGTGTATTAGTTTGCTAGGGCTACCATCACAACAGCTAATGGCTGACTTAGAACAATAGTAATTCATTCTGTCACAGGTCTGGAAGCTACAAGTCCAAAGCACCATGTCAGCCAGGCCACGCTTCTTCTGAAGGTGCAATGGGAGGAACTATTCCAGGCCTCTCTCCTAGCTTCTTGTAGTTCCTTAGCTTATGGCAGCATAATGCCAACGTGCATGGGGAGTTCTCTCTGACTACACACCTCTGTCCCAATTTCTCCTTTCTATAAGGATGCCCATTATACTGTATTAGGGCTTACCCTAATTACCTCATTTAAACATGAGATCATTACCTCTACAAAGCCCTACCTCCAAATAAGTTCCCATTCTGAAGTACAGGGTTAGGACTTCAACACATCTTTTTGGGAAGGACTCAATTCAACCCCTAACACTGAGAAAGAGGAACCTGGTCTAATCATAAAAAGTAATATTGACTAGCACAAAGTGATGTCTCTTGGGAAATAATCCAAAATTCATATAAGTAAAAATCCTATTAACAATAAAAACAGTTTACAAAGCAAGGACAATTCTTTGCAAGAAGGCTATTTGCGCCACAGAAGTAGGCGATATTAATTTATATAACAGGTCACCCTCAGTGCATGATCTTGTGCAACCAATGCCTTTGGGGACTGAACTGCATCTAATTAAATCAACATAATAAAATCAAAAGATTGACTCTGCAGGTATGGAGAACTGAACTGTGAAGAGAACTGTTTTTCGTTCATAATTCTGTGTATGTCACTAGGCGCAAGCCACCTAACCATCACCTCCACCTAACCCCATCACAAACATGACAATTGTCTCCAGCAGAAAAGCCCAGCAACTCATAGAAACAAAAATAATCCAAGTCCCGAAATTATTCCAGAAGAAAATGGAAAGATAATATGTTCATTATAACTTTTTCTTTCCTTTTTCTTTTGCTAGTTCACAGCAGAGAGGTTGGGCATCAGTTAAGTCACCTTCACCCCCTGTAGTTCTGGTAAGAGATTTCTAGAAGCCAATTTGCTTCAACAAAGCGAAGTTGGAAACTCTGGAAATTCTAAGTGATAAAGTTTAACTAAAAGTTTTATGTGCACTTGGTATATTATATATATTTATCGGTTATTTAGAATTACAATTGACAAAAAAAAACCTGTGCATTGTTTTTCAAAAAATAAGTTGAATCATAACAAAAAATAGATAATGAAAGATAAGTCTTCCTTCCACTTGACATCCCCAGTTTCCCTCATTCCTCCCTAGAGGCAAACACTACTTACAATTTTTTATGCATCATTCCAGAAATAGCAAGTACAAGCTATACATTTGTGGTTCTATAGAAAATTTATAAAATGTATATTCCTAATACTAGAATACCGTGTAGACCATTCTTCACAGTGCCTTTTTTAGTTAACAGTACATCTCGTGACACAGTCCATATTAGCTCATAGAAATTTACCTTTTAAATGGCTGCATGATATCCTATTATGTGGTTGTTTCATACTGCATTTAACTCTTCCTTACCGGAGGTCATTAACTTGGTTTTCAGTTCTTCACTTTTATAAAGTGATGCAATAAAAGTTTTGTATATTTGCGCATGTATACATGCAAGTATATTTGTTAGAGAAAATTAAAAGTGAAATTACTAGTAAAATAGAGGGACAATTATATTTTTGATGGATACTTGCCAAATGCCAACCAAAATTGTTGTTATCAATTTATTTTTCAGTCAGCAATGTGGAATATTACCTACTTCTCTGCAATATTGTCAGTGGTGTGTTTTGTTAATCTTTATTGTCCTTCCCAATCTAATAGGGTAAAAATAGTATCTGATTGTGGTTTTCATATGTGTCTTATCTTGAATCAGATTGGAGGTTATTTTCATATGTTAATGATCCATTTAATTTCTTTTTTCTGTGAATTTTCTATTTGGGTACTTTGCAACATGATGTTTCTATTCAATTGTTGGTTTTACTATTGGTTTATAGTCATTTTATGTTGTCTTCATACACATATTTTCTATGAGAAAATTTAATTAATTTTTTCCTTTAAAGCTTCTGGATTTTGCATATTTTAGAGAGAGCTTTCCAATCTAAGATTATAAAAAGTACTCTCTCATATTGTCCTCTGATACTTGTAAAGCTTGAGATGTTTTTATAGTGTTTCCTCACTCGACAGCTTAAAATACAAAAGATGATTATTTGTAAAGAATTATATGAACACACATTTCACCTTTTGGAGAGCAGCAGTCACACTGTCTTATACATATGATTTAGAATATCTATCTTTCCAATGCACTAGAATCTAAAATAATTGAAGTTTAGTATAGAAGTTAAAGAAAAAAAAATCCCAGTAAATTGTAATAATTTTTGAAAATCTTACAAGTAGATATGAAGCTTGTAACAAATAAAATAGGAATATTTTCACAATTAAAAATTTGAGTGTGGGCTGGTCTTAGTGACTTGATTCTAGAAAATAGAGCATAGAAAGGGAGAGATTGTGACTTTGCGGTGGAGAACCCGGGCAGACACTACCTTTGCCATGTGATGGAGGTTAACCTCTCCAGTGATAAATCCCTTGATTATGTACTCCCAACATAATGTGATGATAAGGCCACTTAATCCTGTAGTATTCTCCTTCAAACTCACAGCCCCAGCCTAATCATGAGAAAAAAAAAAATCAGATGAATTCCAATTGAGGAACATTCTACAAAACATCTGACCCTTACCCCTCAAAACTGTCAAGGTCCTGAAAAACAAGGAAAGCCAGAAAAACTGTCACAGACTACTCTGTAAGGAGACATGACGATAGTGCAATATCCCGGATTGGAACCTTAAACAGAAAAGGACATTAATGAAATAACCGATGAGACCTAAATAAGTCTGGAGTTTAGTTAATAGTAATATCCTAATGTTGGTTTCTTGGTTATGACAAATGTGACATGGAGATGCAAGATGGTAATATCCAGAGAACCTGAAACTAAAAACTCTCTGTACTTCCTGCAATTTTTCTGCAAATCTAAAATTATTTTAAAATAAAGTTTTATTTGAAAAGTAGTTTTATGTTTAACAAGAAAATTCTGAGAATAAACACCCCTAAAATATTCAAAATAACATTTTGCAATAACCATTTTTAAAGATTTAAAGGTAGTTTTCTAGCAGTACATTCATTGCTTGAAGTACCTGACCGACATGCAGTGTGAATCCTTCCAGCAGGAAAACTAGTTCTGCTGTGCATCTTTCTAAAATGCTTGTAGGAGCTGCAAACATAAATGGGTAAACAGGCTGCCTAAGTGACAGCCTGGTACTGTGGAAGGATCTTCAAGTGTTCTTTTGAAATTCATAGACAGTCATCATGTTGAAGATGGGGTTGTAAGGAAATTTTTTAAACAACAGCTTTTTTGCAATATAATTCACATAGGATACAAGTCACCCATTTGAAGTATACAATTCAATGGTTTTTATTCAGAGACATGTAAATCACCGATTTTAGAACATTTTTAGCACATAAAAACAAAAAAACAGAAACAAAAAAAATGCTCCGAAACCTTTTACCTAGCACATCGGCTGGATGGTTTTATGGAGAATTTCAAGAAGTTTCAGAGCATAGGGAGTTAACGCGAATAAAATAGAGAAAAGATTTTTAAGATGTTTTGCTAAGTGTTCAGATAGTGTGCCCAGTAAGACATTTTCAATGTAATAAAGATTAAAATGCTTTTAATTACTTTTGGAATACTGGCCCACTGTTTCTTTAAATATAATCTGCATTTAGGATTGGGCAATGAGGATCCTGGACCTTATACGGCTTATCGAGAGTTAAAATATAATGCGGTGCTGGGGAAAGTAGAGGGAGCTTTGAGAAAGACAAAGGGAGGAATATTCCAGGGGAGGGGAAACAAGCAAAGGCAGGAACTTGGAAGAGCCAGGTACATTCCAGGATCTAAAAGCAGAGGGCATGGCAGCATGAGACTGTCAATGGGGCCTCCCAGGTCAGGGCTTGTAGGTCCTAGGAGATCATATTAAGAGGTCTAAATTTCATCCTGTTGGCACCCAGGAGCCATCAAGGGCTGTAAACATTGAAGAGGGTTGATTCTCACAGTGCTGGTTAGTTGTTGGCCCGCGCATTGTACTAACTCTGAGAATTGAGCTCTTTTCATAATCCCATACCCTCAGGGAGGTAAAGTTGCAAACCTCAGGGAAATTAGCAAGGAAAGCAGAAGACAGCTGAAGGCTTTTAGAGCTTCCTGGCAAGCAGGGAGTGTCTTATACCTACCACCGTATCTGCTGCCAGACCTATTGAGCAATCTTTTTGGTTTTAATACCATTAGAAAATAAAAATTTTATATTTCCTTTATTTCTAACCATTCTTAGCAATCACAGTTGTAAAACTGTATTTTCTCTGTATCTAGATAGTCATACTAACAGCTTGCCTGCTCTGTGAAACAAATTGTTCTTCACTGACCCCTCTTGAAGGCAACAGTCATTATAAAAGGGGGAGAAATTTAACTAAATGGGTAATATTTTCAAAACTAATGTTCTGTTAAATAGCAATTTGACGGCATGCTTTGCAATATTTATTCCCTCCTTCATTCTATTTCTAAAATTTTATGATGTTACATAGCATTGAGGAGTGTAATGAATGCGATAAAGCTACCTGAATCCTCTTCGGAAATGAAAGAGCCCTTATCTCAGCTCCTGGAAGTGCCATGGACAGAGCCATCATCTCTCAGCCCCCTTTGGGCTTTGGGCACTGCCACAGTTTAAGGAAGCCCCCTCCCTCCCCTAAAGCCATACTCCCTTTCCCCTCAACCACATCCACGGGCCGGTTGATGCAGGCCTAGAAAGGTTCAGCCCTCTCTTGCCAACCCTGGACATCTCTAAAAACCATACCATCTTCATCATTCCTCGTAGGGTTATCTGAGGCTTCCCCTGGGTCTGCATCCTGGCCCAACTTCTCCCTTTGGGCATTCCCTCCTTCCCTTCCTCAAGTGTTGATCCCAAGAACACTCTGTAATAAAGTGCTGAAAAGGAGATGCGATTTCAGTCTTCTTTGGTTCACAAAGACAAGAAGCAGGACATTCTGTCACGCTGAAAAACAAGGCCTGAACGTATTTTGCAGGTGTTTTATTATTTAGAGGGACGTAAGATGAGACATACAATCTGAGGGGCTGTCTATAGGTATGTGTATGACTCAAGTTCTTATTTGGTAGCAGTGAAACTTTAAGACTAGTTCCTCTGCTGTTTATCCTTTCTTCTCTCTGCCTCTGTCCCTCTATCCTCCATCTCCATTCTTTGTCCCGCCCCGCAACCTATCTTCCATCCACTCAAAAACCGAGTGTGATCTGAGAAAGCACAGTGTCTTAGTCCATGCAGAATGCTGTAACAAAATACTATGGACTAGGGAGCTTAGAAATGACAAAAATGTATTTCTCACAGTTCCAGAGGCTTTAAGTCCAAGATCAGGGTGACAGCATGTTTGATTAAAGGCCCTCTTCTGAGTCACAGACTTCATGTTTCCTCACATGGCGGAAGGAGTAAGGGAGCCTTTTGGGCCGCTTTGATAAGGGCATTCATCTTAGTCATTATGACCTAATCACCTTCCCAAAGCCCCATCTACTAATACCATCTCAATGGGCATTAGTATTTTAACATATGAATTGGGCGGATACATTCAGATCATGGCAAGACTCCTATTGTCTAAACATATTCTCCAATTGGTTAGCATCCCTTCCTCTCCTTTATGCACAGAACCTCACCACTGCAGCCATTCTTCTGGATAATTCAATAGTCTAAGAGCATGAAGCTCCCACTCAGATACATGAATGTTATGGGAGAAGGAGGCTATGAGAGCCTTTGCATGTTTTCTAATTAGGCTTTGCCTACTTACAAGGATTCTTTTTTCCTTTTATCTGGTTTACTCAGGAAATCGCCTCTCTGGAGTAGGACAAACTTGGCTGAGAGTATCATGTGGCAGGTTTGACAGGTAAGTTTCAACAGAATTGGGGGACACTTGGATGTCAGCCAGAAGGTCTAGGTTTCTTTGGGGTAACTCACCTTCCAGGTATATGTGGTGGTGTAGAAAGAAATACCATCCAAAGTGAAGGGAATTATCCAAACTGTGGGTACCTCAGAAAAACACACTGCCTCCTAAATTTTATCCACTGGCTGAGTTACCAAAAACCTCTCTGCGGTCAGATCAAATGGACACTCTTCATACATTATCTGACCCAACCTTTGAGTGACATTTTATATTGTGGACCAGCCCTTTCTCATATAAGGCCTTTTCCTTGGCCTTTGGCACCCAATTCTTTAAGAGCTTCCTTCTGTCCACTGCAGCTCCTTCTCTGGCTCCACTGCCTTCTTCTCTGGACACTATCCTTTCTCTCATTTTGTTTCTTGCTGAGAAGTGATGAGTTCCTCCACTATTATCAGAATGAAGAGGAAGAAATGAAATGTGGAGATTAGTTGGAGGGGGTTTTAATTTACTCAAATCAAACAGGTGGGGAAGAAGTAGCCCCGACTTCCCCACCCCTCAGGTAGAATGTAAAGCTCCTCCTCAGGATCCTACAGTGCACTTGGAATCCCTTACAGGCACACTGCCCTTATCCCACCATCATTTGCTTATACTTATTTGTCTATCTTTCCTATTAGACTTGAGTATAGGAGGGCCCTACTACCTCCACAGAGCCTGGCACATAGCAGGCATCCTGTTACTGAGAAATAAGGAATAAAATTCTTCCAAATATGCAAATAAAACTGTAGCAAAAGTTGCCATAAATATTTAAAATGAGCTTTCCCAAATACCCAAATGCTGGTCATAGTATTGAAGTTTCCAATTCTTCACTGATTACAAGAGAAAGTGAGAACATCGCTCTCATTTTCAGCTTCTTTGAAATTTTTCTTTACTCATAGTTATCAATGTACTGTGTAGCCTGCAATTGTTCTGCTTATATGAATTCTGACTTAAGCAAAGCCAATCGACTATATCATGAGCACAGTGTGGCTGCTTAATAAATAAGTTGATAAATGGATGAATAATTCCTGAACTTGGACTAGCAGCGACAGCCAGGTGTTGTGGGCCCCTTAGTATTTCCTGAACTGCCCCACCCTTTCTTCTGTCCACAACCCCTCTGCCAGCCCGCCCACTCAAGCTTTTTTTTCTTCTTATAATCACCAAAACCAACAGATCCCCAAACCCCCAAAGCACATTTGTACTTATTCACACACTGTATAAATCTCAATGACACACCAATGATCATGTGTTACAAATGCCGTATGACTTCAGCTAAACTGTAAGTCCTTGGAGGGCAGGATGTGTGTATTTTAATCTTTATATCACTCCTTCTACAATTCCTTTCACAGTAGTATACATAGAAGACTTTCAAGAAATATAAAACTAACAGGTTTAAATTCCATTTTAAATATCCATTAGAAAACACCTCAAACTTTAACGGAACCTGTTCTTCTTCCAGAGTTAGAATAATGAAATTAGGGATCTAAAATCTGAGTCTAGGCCCTCTAAGCTCCCTAGTAAGAACTGATACCCATTCCTGGGCCCACGCGGGACTGACTACACCTCACCCGTATAGTTTAAGTGTTTGCTTAACTTACTGTAGTTGTTCGGTCACAATCATAAAACATTTTTTGGTCACAATCATAAAAGCATTTTTTTCAGACTTATGACATATTTTCCTCAATTTTGCACGTAATTGATGCCACCAATTTTTCTTGAAAGGACAGTTGCAGAGCCCATATTCAAGTTGTTTCATTTTTTGTGTTAATTCCTGCACTGAAGCCTGTTTGTTGGAAATACTGCATCCCTAGAGAACTAGAACCTTTTAAGAGGAAATGCATTTAAATCATCCTTCCCTGCTCCCCCAATTAAAAATGAGGCAGCCAGTCCCTTGAGTAAAGGGAAGTCGGAATCCCTAAAAATAAGAAAAAGTAACAATTCTATTCTGTCAAGCTCCATATAGCACAACAAATCTTTTCCTATAATCTGGCCTCTCTCTCCAACTGCCTAAAAAACATCACTGTAGAGAATGGTGACCCCAAGGCCCAAAGTGTCAATGCCGTTACAGGCTAACAGGTTTTTACAGTCAGGTCTGAGCACAAACCGGCAGCAACCGCAGGCTGACAGTCTCTACAGATGAGCATTTTGTAGTCAGGCTTGTTACGTTCACTTCCACCCCCAAATCAGGAAGTAAGAGCCAAAGACAAAAGCAATCTAGCCTCAGAAAGAAAACCAGGCAGGCTACAGAAAAGCTATAGGGGTTTAAATTGGGGGCTATTTTTCTATTTAGATTGGGACCTATGGCTTTATCCCCATAAAACATTATTAAACTTTCCAAACTGCCCCTACCAAAAAAAAAAAGTAAAATAACAAAACTTTCATAGGCGTGCGCGCGCACATACATACACACAAACCAATTTGATTTTGTGATCCGCTTTCTTATGCAGAGGGTCCAAGCTCGGGCCGGATGTGAGTTGGTAAATTCTAAGTAAACCAGGGCAGACGGCAGAAAAGATATGTACTCGACATTCTTAGGTAGAAGGATCAAGGCGTAGACGGGCTACGCCCAGGTCCCGCTCTCCGGTTGCACAACTGCAAGATGGGTCTGGACAAGTCGGAGGAGGAACCCTTGGACCTCCAGCCCCTTCTCTTTCTGACCTACAGGGAAGCGAGCAGTTCTGGGGCGGAGGGAGCGGGGAGGGTCAGCGGGTGAAGACGAGGCACCACGGTGTTAAGTTTCAGGCCCCGACCGCTACAGCCAGCAGCGAGCAGGAAGGGGAGGGCCCAGCGGAGCGAGGGGCAGCCCCCTAACGGGTTAGGGGCTGGGTCGGAAAAGCCGCCTCACGGGCTCCTGCTGGCCCCTATGCTCCCTCCCTCTGTCCCTCCCCACGCTCCCCGCCGGGGCCTCCCTTGCAGTCTCCGCTGCGCCCTCCCGGAGGCAGCGCTCGTCGCGGCCTCGCCATGTCCCAGCCGGGCAGAAGCCCCCGCCTCCCCGCGACCCCCGCGCGCGCCCGCAGCGGCCCGCCACACCCAGGAGGTGAGTGGCGCTCCCGTCTGAGGGGCTGCGCCCTGGGACGACCCAGCCTGTGGCCGTGGGTCGCCTCCTCTGGATGCAGCCTGCCTGGCCTGCTGTCGCGTACACCCCTCTCGGGCCTGGGAAGGGCGCAGGGCTCAGGGCCGCCGTTTGACAGGTGCTGGAGGTGGCGGGGGATTCCAGGACTTGGACTGAGTGCGCTGGGCGTGGCGCGAACCGGATAGGGGGTGGCCCGCGTCGGGAAAAGTTGGTCGGTGAAAAGTGAGTGAAATGGTATGGGGATCAAAGGGAACTAACGTTTATTCGGGAACCCTCCCTCCCACCCCCCATAGTGGGTGGGGTGGTTAACTGGACGGCGGGATCCTGTCTTCCGCGTAAAATCGGGGCTGCAGGGCGTGGCTGCCTGGAGAAATAACACATCTTCCCTAACCATCCGCGACCCAAATCTGGGGGCGGGGACAGCCTGTAGGGGGCGGGCCCTGTGCCGGCCCGCCCGGTGCCCGCCCACCCAAAGCTGCAGGACTTGCAGAGCTCAGTGCCAGCCAAGTCCAGGGGAGTGCGAACCCGGCTCCTACCGCACCCCGCATCCTCTCCGGGTCCTGCGTCGCGCGCGGTTCAGAGTAATCCGGTTATCGCTATGGCGTTCGCAAGCTGGTGGTACAAGACGGTAAATAGAAGCGATCGTGCCTGGGCAGGACCGGGAAGGGAATGTGTGTTCGCTTGGCCTTTCTGGGCGTGTAGACGAGATATTGTCTGGGGTCTGGTAGGGAAGGGGTAGGGACGGGGCACGACGTCCTCTCAGACCTTCAGGTTAGGCTCCAGCACAGGCCGAGACTCAAACCTGCAGTGGTATGTGCGAGCGCGTCCCGGCGTGTGAGTCGGGTGAGCTGATGCACAAGGCTCAGCTCGCGCTCACAAGTCGAATGGAACGGGAATTGTTGCTAGAGGAATTCCTCCCTAGGATAGGGATTCCTGCATGAACTCAAATTCAGCTCATAAAAGCTTAGATCTAGTGTTTGTTTTTAACCCAAGAGTAAAGCTTAAAACTTTTAGAGGAATGTTTTTGGATGTGCATTCTCCAACACATAGGAGAGGAAGCCGGGATGTGGGGCAAGGAGAAAACCCCAAACTCCTAGGAGCAGAAGCAACTGAGATCAAGATCCTGGGCGGGGAGGGGGATGGGGCGGCGCTGCTTTGTACTTTACTACTTTGGATGAGCGACAAAGATATTCTATTTATTTACTGCTTCAGGTGCCAGGCCAACCAATTAGGTGTCATCTCCAGTCAAGTTGGCACTTGTAATGTTTAGGAACCAGGAAGCATAATTTAAGATTAAATTGCTTTCCAGAAAAAAAAAACATGAAAGTTTTGTTGACAGATAGTAAAAATACATCACATCAATTTGTGGTGAAAAATTTAAAAAATTTGTTAAGTACACTACTCTCTCATGTGGTATTGGAAAAAAGCAAGGATGTTGTAATCATTCTTTAAGTAAGAAAACTTGTGTCGGAATCAGTAAACTGTCACCTATCAGCCATTTACGGAGCACCTACTATGTGCCAGCAAAGTATCAGCCTCCAAGTACACAGCGGAGAACAAGACAGAGTTCTTGTTTTCAGAGGGCAATGAATGAACTTTTTTGAACCTATTTCTACATCTATAAAATGGAGGTGATAATAGGTACACATAAGGGACAAATTAGATTAATGAACCATGCACATATACCTTTAATGATTGGGAATTCTAGTTTCCCTTGAGATATTTCTTGATGAATGTTTCTCATTATGTTTTCTGCAATTTAAAAATGTAGCACCTTATTGATAAAAGCAAAAGCTTGCTTTGTGTCATTATTATTCTGAGGTTCTTATCAAAATGTGCCACATGAATTATCTGCATATATGAATGGCAAAAGTTCAGTTGATATCAGATTTTCCCTTCCAAATTTATGATTCTCTAAAGGAAATTATGCTGGAATATTTAGATAAAAGTAGTTTAAATCTATGCTTTTAACTCTGTTATGTTTAGTCATAGTTTGACATTTTTGCTAAAACCTCTCTTAGAATACAGTTCTGGAACTAAGTAAGGAATTTTTTGCTAGTAGGAACCTGCTAGAATTAGCAACATGCTTGTGACTAAAATCTGACCTTTCTTAAACCAGTGCTGTCCAATAGAAATTTAGTGAGCCACATATATAATTTTAAATTTTCTAATAATCACATTAACAAAAGCAAAAAGAAACAGATAAAATTAATGTTAATAATATATTTCACTTGAACCACTATATCGCAGAACATTATTTCAACATGTAATCAATGTACAAATCCCTTATTTTATATCTTCTTTTTCATATTTTTCAAAATCTAATTCACACTTGCCCCATCTCAAGTGCCAATAGGCACGAGTCATTAATGGCTTCAATACTGGACAACACAGCTCTAGACATGGGTTCCTAACTGTTTTTGTTTGGTGGTTGTGAGGGGGTGATCACAAACCATTTTGAGAATTAAATGAAAGCTAAAGACGATTCTTCCATTTTTCCACAAAAAAATGCACACATATGCACACAAAAGCTCATCAATAAATCTCATAGCGGTCTATGGAGCCAATTTATAACATATACACATACATGATACATATGCACATATACATATATAATATGTTTATTATATATAGTACATATATATAATATCATGTTTTGGTAAATCCCATAAAATATCTTTAGTGGGATCCTTTAAAAACTGAAAAAGATTGTGAATGGCCTAGCTTTAAAAATTTAGGCAGAATAAAATAAAATAATGAACGGATATATCTGTGATGTGTTTAAGGGAATGTCCCATATAAAGCCTGTCAGTGAAACATTACAGTATATCTTTCCACTCCAAATACCATCAATGTCATTGATCTTATCTTTTGAAGAATTATGTGGGCATATTTTAAAACTTTAAAAAGCTAGATTTGAAGAACATCTGAGGAGCATCATAACGATGAAGCATGATGGAGTAAGTTTAGTTTACACCAGCAACCACAGTCCTGAGTCATAAGTTGACTCGAATAGGCTATGTTAATTAAAGGTGTTTCTTAGCCTAATTAGGCCGATAGGCCCAGTGACAGCATGATCAAGGAGCCAAGTCATTTGGGAGGCCCATCATTGCAGCCAGCCTGGGAACAGTGTCACAAACTTTCCATGGCAGGACAGCCCACTTGGCTACAGTGATATTTAGGAGTAAAGAATGCAAATTATAATGTTTGCAAAAAGGGCATAGGCTTTAGGGTGTGGGAAGAATGCAGGTCAGACATAACTTCTGTCTTGATTGTTGGCAGTTTCCGAATTGGTTTGCTTCCTATTGCAGAAAAGACTTTTAAACTAAGAGTGAAATCTGATGATATTGTTCTTTAATCAGTTTTGACACTTCCAAGAAAGCACTTTAATTATATTCAAGGGCCTTTTAAAGGATGCTAGAGTTTGCTGGGGGTGGAAACAGTGGGCAGTCATTTGAGATTCCCAGATGAATGGGTGGGTAATTAGTCCTGAGAAGGTTGTCTCAGTGGAGTTCAAGACTTTTTAAAGCAGCCCATCTTTATTGTTTTCCCCCCCCTTGAGTTCTTTTTCTTATTATTGTAGTAAAATACACATAACATAGAATTTACCATCTTAACCATTTTTAAGTGTAAAGTTCAGTGAAATTAAGTAGATTCATATTCTTGTGAAACCATCTCTATCTCTGGAACTCTTTTTTTTTGAAAAACTGAAACTGTATACCCATTAAACCATACATCCTCATTTGATTTACATACATACGTTCAAATAGATAGCATTGTATTGATGTATCTGTATTCCTTTCAATTTTCCTTTTTTCAATTCTACTATAAGAACATTTAACATAAGACCTACCATCTTACAAAATTTTAAGTATACAGTATTTTATTCTTGACTATAGGTCCAGTGTTATACAGCAGAATTCCAGAGCTTATTCATCTTGCTTGACTGAAACTTTATGCCCTTCCATTAGGAACTCCCCATTTCCCTTTCCACTAAGTCTCTGGCAAGTGCCATTCTACTTTCTGTCTCTCTGAATCTGACTACTCTAGGAACCTCATATAAGTGGAATCATACTGTATTTGTCTTTTTGTGACGGGCTTAATTCACATAGCATAACGTCCTAAAGATTCATCCAGGTTATAACTTATGTCAGAATTTCCTTCCTTTTTAAGGCTGAGTAATTAATAGTCCATTGTGTGTGTGTGTGTGTGTGTGTGTGTGTGTGTGTGTGTATCACATTTTGCTCATCCATTCATCTGTCAGTGGACACTTGGGTTGCTTCCATTTCAGCTATTTTTTGAGAAACCACTTTACTGTTTTCTAAGGTGGTTGTACCATTTTATATTCCCACTGTCAGTACACAAGGGCTCCAGTTTCTTCACGTGCTTGCCAACACTTGGCCTACTGCCTTCTGACTTTTAAGGTTTCTGAAGAGAAATCTGTAATCTTATTGAATATTCATTGCATGTAACAAGTCATTTTTGGGGCTGCTTTCAAGATTCTCTCTTTGTCTTTCAACAGTTTGATTATAATGTGTCTCCATGTGGAGTTCTTTGAGTTCATCTACTTGAAGTTCGTTGAGCTTCTCGGATGTTTATATTCATGTCTTTCTTTAAATTTGGGAAGTTTTAGGCAATTATTTCTTTAAATAATCTGTTTCTTTTGCTCTCTCTTCTCCTGGGATTCACACAACACAATGTCTTCCTTAGGTATCTAGACTCAGTTCATGTTTCTTTTATCATTTTTCTTTCTGTTCCTCAGACTCAGTACTTTTGATTGTCTTATTTTATAGTTATTATTATATTTCTTCTGCCAGCTCAATTTGCCTTTGAAATCCCTCTGGTGAATTTTTAATTTCAGTTATTATATACCTCTGCTTTATAATTTCTTTTGGTTTCTTTTAGGTTATCTATCTTTTTACCGATATTTCCATTTTTTATACACCACTTTCTTGACTTTCTGTACTCAATGATTTTTTTCAATAAACGAACTCTACCTCCCACTAGTCTTCTCTGTGAGTTTGGAGTTTCCAGTATTACAACCAAGAAAAATGGCTAGGGTATTGCCTTTGGGTGACTCTACAGAGATACATACTCTTAAGAGAATTCTAAGTTTTTAAAAAACTTTTTATCACAGAGGAAGAGAGAATAATATAATGAACTTTTCATGTACCTATTACCTGTCTTCAATAATTGTCAACATTGTAACATTGTGCCAATTTTGCTTTATCTATCCAAATCCCAGACTTACCAACACACACACACATATACACACACCTGCCCTTCCAAAGTATTTGAAGCATGGAAATGGCACTTTTAAGGGTCATCCCTGTGACCAACTTTGTATAGATCGTTTGGGAAATTAATCTGTGTTCCCTATGTACTTAATTTCCTTAGATATAATATGAAAGTGCAAGACTAACATAACACATAATCATGAGATAGACAAAGTACTAAAAATAAACTTATCAGATAAACCTATTTTTTTTGTACTTATGAAAAGTAAAAACCTAAATTCCTGCTTGAATATTTACAGCCTTCGAAAATGAACCTTTCAACTTTTGCTTACTTCTTATATTCGTTTTACTGTCTCATAATTCACCACGGTCAGCTTGGTGCCAGAGAAAAAGAAGGAGGTGGAATAACTTTTATTATATTCTTAAAATGAATCATAAAATGGGCCTGGCTCTTTTTTAACATCAGCTCGTTTCATAAATATGTAATCCCATGGGGGGTAGAGTGGAAGGTACCATTAGCTCCATTTTAAAAAAAAAAAAAAAAGTTGAAATTATTTGCTCAAGGTCACATAGCCTTTCAGATCCCTGCTCTTTCTGTCCTGTTAGAGTTTGCTGGGGAATGGAATGCAGGAAGTTGGTTACCCAGGTAACAGAAGACTCACCCAACTGGGGTGGGTGAGGCAAACCAGAGATTAGAAATTGCAGGAAGCTGCTATCATTCCCTGGCTATAAAGATGGAGGGAGAAGCTATAACACCTTTCAGAAGCTGGAACCTCCTTTGGCCTGTCCCTCAGGAGACCCTACTGCAGAAAGGAGGGGGAAATAACACCCACCCACCACATCATCTCCTGCCTGTGCTTCCTACTGGCCAACCCCAGTCTGATGCGTCTATCCAGGGAGGCAGCAAACATTCCTGCTGCACCAACAGAGCAGGCTCAAGGCAGGAATCCACCTGAAGCTGACAGGCCCAGATCTGCACCAGGGAGAACTGTTTTAAACCAAAACCAGCTTTACATCTTGGTTCTGCTGCTTATTTGCTGAACAATCTTGTTTATATACTATAAAAGTAGATTTTAGGGGATTTGGCAGGAAATATCAACTTGCACATAGTCTCTCAATTTTCCAAGCTATGTTTTCAGCTTTCTTTCCTTTCATCTAGTTTACTGTCCTGAAAGGAGTGAAAGTGCTTTCACAGAAAACAATCAGAGGTTTGTGGAAATGTAGTCATTCAATCAAGAATTATTTGTCACACCTGTACCACAGGTCTAGAAAATACATAATTTACCATGAGGTTGGGAAGGCAAAATATACTTTATGAAGTAATCAGTAAGCAAGAGTCTACAATAAAGTGCTAATTTGTTTGCTTACTACGAAAATAGAGACTTATAAGAAGAGATGATGTGCCATGCACAGAACAAGGCTCAGAATTAGTCATGAAATGCTTGTGTGAACACAAGGCCCTTTGCTTCTCCATTGAGCGCTCAGTTTACCCAGGAAGCCCAGAGCTGCCCCAGTCTGCTTGACCAGGGGAAGCCCCATGGTACCAACTCAGTGGACTGATTTGAGAAGCAGAATCCTCTACTTCCGGTTGTGGTGCCCACAAATCATCCCTCAAAATTAGTGGTTTCCAATCCTAGCTGCATTTTAGGATCAGCTGGGGAATTTTAGAAAAATATATACAACCAGGCCTTCCCTAGATAGACTAACTCCGAATCCCTGGTCTCCAGCATGCGTGTTTCCAGAAGTGCACAAGGTGCTTGTGGCCCTCACTGAGGGATGGGGCCACTGCTGCTCAGAGGCTTTGCGATCCTTAGGAGGCCCTGAAACAAACCTTTTCCAGTAGGTACACTGGTGGTGCAGTGAGAGAGCTGAGCTCCGTGCACTAGGAAAGTCCAGAGGGCATTAAGATAACCTTTTATTGCTTCATGATTTTGCTACAGCTGTCACTGGACATGCAAATAATTGATATCAATGGCCTTGTCTCCAAGTTGAAGAAAATTTTCAAGTTGTTTTCAAATAACCTTTACTGTTTTTTTAAACAACTGTATTTAGATATACTTCACATACCATAAATTCACCTGTGAAGCCATGTAATTCAATATTTTTAAAAAATATATGTACAAGGTAGTGCAAGCATCACCTCAATTTAATTTTAGAATTTTTTTTTTTTAAATAGAAGACATTTCAGAAGCACACTAGTATTGGATACTTTCATCGCTGGACTTGAACTTGGAGAAACTCAGTGTTTTTGCCTTCTTTCTCTTGCATGTGTAGCAGTTTGCTCAATTGTATCTTATTTTGTGAGAGGTATACCTTTGTGTGTGTGTGTGTCAGGGTGTATCTGGCTAACAACAGGGAGGGTTCCCAAGTGCTGGAACGCCCTCAGCTGAGAGAGAGCTCAGGCTCCAGGCTCTGTTGCTCCTAGCTCTCATTGATTTCCTGACCGGTTTATGGGTTTACTCTGGTAGAAGATTTTAAGCATATAAGTGTTGTGGTCTAGAAGGAAGACAAGGATAACTGTTCTTGCCAAATATGTGGTGATGTCACAGGTGGAAATATTTGGAAGATTATTTTTTGAGGAAAGAGAGGAAAGCCCCGTATCCGATTTGTCTCATTGCTTCTGAACTCCTTACCGCCTCTATCTTCGTCATAGCTTCATGTCGTTTCTGGCCTTCTGTGGCCTTATCTTCCCAATGAAATTTGTACAGATTTAGGGCTGGCCTCCTGCTATTTCTGTCTTTGGCCTTGTCTCCAGGTGCTAATACAGGTGAAATTGATAAGTATTGTGTGTTTTTTATAAAACAAACCAGTTTTAGAATAAAAAGGTTTTGTATTTTGTGGGGGGAGATTTTTGGTGGTGGTTTTCGTTTTAGAGCCTTGGATTGAGACTTTCTTGATGTGAATCTCAACCTTTTAACTAGAGCCAGTGTAGCCTAGTCTCTGTTGCTAGACTATAATCCTGATATATGTCGTGACTGAGGAGGGTCTCACCTTTCAGATCCTCAATTTCTTTAGCCATAGAATGAGGTGACAGTGTGTACCCCTAGTCGCCGTGGGGAGTAAAGGTGACCACACAGGAGAGATGCCTGGCACTGGGCTTGGCACAGAGTAGGTGATTAGAACATGTTAGTGTCTTTTTCCTCATATAGAAAAGTCCTCAGATTTATCAGGTTTGTGGCTCAGTTCTCTTTCTTGACCTGTCTATCTTTCCCTTCTCAAGCTTCTCACCTCTCCTCACCCCACCAGCTACAGGTAGCTGTAGTAGTTGAAGTTTTCTGTCTTTGCTCTTAGAAAGTCTTGCTGCAGGTTCCTAAGTCAGATCAAATTATCCTTCCCAAATATTTCATTACACCAGCTCAATTATGTCAAAAGTGCCCAATTATTTCATGAATTAAAAAATCAAACACATTGAATCTATCTCAGTGAAAAGGCATAACTGATTTTACCTCATTAGTAGACTGCTGAATATTGACTAAGCCCCAAGAAATGGTCAGGGCATTGGTTCATTTATAAAGTTGCTATTTACTGGAAAGTAAATGGCATTCGTAATTCTTGTGAATTCTCTTAAAGTGATGATGGTGTTGGAGTTATATGGGAAAAAGTCCTCAATTTGAGATGCTTTGTGAAATGTTTAGGAGTACAGTTTTAGAGTATCTGCAATTTACTTTCAAATGCAGGTACCTACAGGTATAAAGAGATCGATCTGTCTAAAGTATATGCAAATATGGCAACAGTGTTAATAATTACTGAATATAAGTGGTGGGAATATGGCATCTATTGTATTATCTTTTCAACTTTTCTGTACATTAAAAATTTTAATACAATAAAAAGACGGACTAAAAAAAAACTGGAAAAATATAATCTATACAGTTTCTAAGAAGTGTTGCCATTTTATTTATGTGATTTTTATTCTATCGTGTACTATAAAAAAGCTTTCTATTGAGAAAAAATATTTCTTTTGAAATCACAAAATACCAGTTCTTATAATACATAATTTTTATAATTTGTCATTATAACTCAACATTTTTAGAAGTGTTCATTATGTATTTATCCCTCTCGGATTGTTATTTGGAACCTACATAATTTTGAGAGATTTTGAGCATTTCAGCAGAGCAAGTAACTGATGGTGCTAGTTAATCGGAGGATTACAATTTTGAACCACCACCAGGAAAACTTAAAAAAAAAAAGAGAGAGAGAGAGAAAAGGCTGTGCACTTACAGTAGGGTAATATATTAAAGTATATTTGCCACATGAGCAGGGAGCAGAGTGAGACTTTGTGGAGAACATGGAACTTTGTACTAGACGAGAACAAATTGTCTCCTTAAGTTTCTCATTTCTAGAATGGAATAATACCTCCTGACAAGTAAATGAGTCACTCTAAATAGTACACTCAGCAAAACAGTGGATATTGTGTGTCATTACCTATACCTAATCTGACAAAAAAATACAGAATTGGAGATAATAAATGAATGTTATATCATGGTTCTAAAAATACAAGTTCTAGAAGGAGACACATTAGCTAAATCTCTGTCATTATAAATCTGTCCCTCTCATGTTCTATCTCCAAATGTTGTATAATTTTTCCTCCTTTTGCTTACCAAGTTATTCTAAAACTTATCAATTCCTATTTGCTCTGATATGTGTGGGCTTTTAAATGACTTTTTAAAATTTTTTATTTTTTTTAAGATTCAATAATTACTCAATAGTGATTGCTCTCAACTGTAGACAAACAAACCCTTGACTGGGACATGTAGGTAAAACAAGCCCCGTAGAGGGCTTCATTCTCTAAGCTAGTGCAGCCTGCCTGCTCTTTCATGGATTCCATCCACTAATTCATGAGAGTCCTTTGTTGGGAAGAATTTTCCATTCATGAAAGTGATTTCTTCCTAGTTTTTCATATAAACAACAACTGAAAAATTTCAGCCATGTGTCTGATATTCCTTGGCTTTTTTTTTTTTAACTAAAATATCTGTTGATATGAGTAAAGGGATTATTATTCCATTTAGCATGATTTAGTGACAAAGAACAAATTTGAAGTCAGAAAACCTGCTCTGTGAACTGTTCCCACTTACTAGGTATATGTCCTTGTGAAAAGCACACCAAATGACTCTTATTACTAGTTTTTTCATCCACAAAAATTACATGAGCCTCTTTTATTATCAGATAAGAATGTATATGAAAGTGCCTTGTAAATAATAATGATATAAATTATTATTACTACTATTACTATTATTTCCACTCTTCTTAATTTGAATAATTTCATTGACTTACATATCTAGGTTATGATTCTGCTCTAGGGAACATAATGAGATTTTATGTTTTGGTTTAACTGAAGGTGATTGGGATTGAACCCAATGATGAGCTTTTATTTTCTTATATTTGGGCTCCCTCGTCCCACTTTCTTGTACATCCTACTATGTGCATAAGAAGAAAAAAAGAAAAGAAAGAAAGAATTTTTGTATCCTCTTTTCAGGAACATACAATTTTTTTCATTTTTCAAAAAAATTTAATGAACTTTATGGTTTATTTTATTTTATCATCAAAAGAAATGAACATGTAAGCTCCTTGAAGATTTTACGTACCACATAAAAATACTTGCATTTATCCCCGGTGTCCTAGTGGGAAAGATAATTTGTTTCTGGACATAATGAAATTCTAAAGCCTTAGTAAATGGAAGTTGTAGGTATGGTCTTTCTACTTCAGGGTTTATCTTTCTGCATGGGTGAATACTTAAAAGAACTATAGAGAATTCCGGGAGCCACTGGAGATGACGGTTGACTTGGAAGCTGTGGTCCTCCCTCTTGTCTCTGCTGACCTGAGGCTTAAGTAAAGCTTTAGGCTCAACATGGTCCTCAGACATCTCATCTCCATGAGGAACCAGACGTCTCCCATGCTGGCAATTTGGGCTTTAAAATTCCATGAGGCATTTTGTAATGAGATGCTGCCTTGGCTCACTATCAGATCTGGGTCTGGTTAATTACAGACTGACTTTCTACATCAAATGAATGTCTGCAGTTTCCCTTGATTTTTGAAAGCCACCCACATTGCTGTAGACTCATTAGCACTCTCAGGAGGAAGATTAAAGGGGTCCTTGTTCTTAACAGTCTATATATAGCCCTTTGGGATTAAAGTCACTATTGCATTATCCTGTATCACCTCCCTCTATTAAATGTTATCTTTTTTTTTTTTTAACAGCATGCCAATGAAAAAACAGTGGCTCGCCTTCCAAGTCAGGAGAAAAGAAAGGATCGGATGAGGTAATTTCCATAATACTCATTTTCATTTTCCTTTGCTTTTAAATTGTGAATTCTGTCTTAAAACAAATAATGAAGTAGCAAAGAGCTCCTACTGGAATATTGGCAAATTTAGTTTAATGAAGATTTGATTCAAGAATATAAGTGGAAATCATTTAAAAAATAAGTAAAAAATGAAGTGCTCCAGGAAAAGAAACTTTAGAAATAGTACTCAGTTATTTAGGATATTTTCCCCATAGGAATTGGTGAATCTTAAACATTGTGTTGTGAACATGGCAGGTGGGGAAGGGTAGAGCAAACATTGCAATGGGAAAGGAAATATTTTTTTATGAGAGTGAACTGTGAAAGGAAGACACTCTCCTTCCCAGTTCCCAGATTAACTTGTCATTCACATTTCGTGAACAAAAGGAAGAAAGAAAGAACTTTTTATCTGGATCGATTCTTTGGAAAAACTAGTAAAAACAAGCCTCCGCACTTTGAGATAGGTTTTCTGTGAGCCTGGGAATTTATCCTTTCACTGAATGATGCACTATTATGTGCACTGTCAACACTGGCTTGCTTCTCTGTGGAGGGTCATGTGAAAGGGATGTCTTTGGAAGGGTACTGGACTTACCTCCCTTTTACTGCTTTTTACCTTTTAATCCTAAATAGATACATTCATCTTCACTCAGTAGAAATGGTGTCACTTCCAACTTGTAAGATAAGATAGTCCTGAAAGGTCCATGGAAATTTAGAAAGCATAAAGTGACATTTTATTTTTCTTTATATTATTAACATGTTTTCAGAAATTTAGATCCTCTTTCTGCATTTTTGTTTTTAGATCTTATTCACTACTAATATTAAGCAAGATTAAACTATTTGCACAAAAAAGAAATCTTTTTGAATTCGTCACATGGATAGGAAGCTAATTGTCATAGACTTACTATCACTAAGTATGTTATTTTGTGGAAGCTTAAATATTACATCTTGAGAGTACAGGCATTGTTGGCTTAGGCAACAGCTGCTAGCAGAGTGTTAGGACTTTTTATAATATCTGGGCTATGAAGTATCTTATTTCCATATTTATAAAGGGCTTGGGAAAACTGATAAGGAGCCCAGTTACAAATGCAGCCAGGGGAGAATTTGAGATTTCTGTGTCAGTGGAGATAGACTATACTTTCAGTTTGAAGCTGAAAGGCTGAACTTCTACCTGAAGAATAGGAAGAAGCAATTCTTATCTTTATCAGAAATTCAAGCAATTCCAACATTATTTTATAACACATTTTAAAAATTCAGATCTACAATTCCTATATTTGTGCCAGAGCCTAGACATAGTGGTGTGTTCTGCTCTGTCCCAGCCAACAGAAGCAAAGAGGGGATAGAGGCTTTTCCCTGCTTCCATGGTGGAAATCATATAGAGATTCACATAGTCTGAGACTGAAGATTGTTTATTATCTCACCAATTTCTGCCCATATTTATTTGATAGAGTTAACAGGCCTATGGGTGTGATAATTTGGTAGTCAAGGTATATTTCCGGTGTGTTCTTTTTCCAAGGCGTCTCTAATTCTTTGTTATGTGCAAATAAGTCATTGATGAGATATTGTGGCCCTGGACAAAATTCAAGGAAATCACTTTGCATTAGGCATTATAATTCACTGTTATAAAACCATGTACAATCTGGGTTTGTCATTCGCCCTGCCTGCTCTCCATGGTTGCTCTTTTATTCTCAGATTACCAGAAAAAGATTTTCTAAAACTGATCATTACGCCCAAATATTTTCTTACCTACTGCTTTGTTGAACATGAAGTGAGATCAGGAATCTTACTTTGGGTTTTGTTAATCCATTTTCAAACTAGCATGTACCTCCAAGGGTTAAACAATGTGTTGTCACCGAACATATGCAAACATACTTGTTAGGTTTCCAAGGACAGACCCAGGCCTTTGAAACAAAATCAGTTTGAGAATTTTCTTTCTATGCTCAGGGATACTTCTTGGCATTTTTTTCTTCTCTCTTTATTACTCTGCTGCATTTCATTTGGAGGTATAAGAAAAGGGGCACAGAGGAAGAGTTTGGGAAGCTGTAACCAGGAGAGAAATGATTAATTTAGGTAAGAACCACTGTTAAATTGTCATATGTACAACTATCTGGGAATGAATGCAGCTATATGAATTTTAGAGATATTTCTGCTGCTATCATAATTGTTACTTGTTTGGACAATGACCTCTAAACAGTCATTAAGTGATCCTAAGATGTCTTTGGCAATTTTAGTAGAATCTAAAACTAAAATATCATTTGTTATGTTGCTTTTGCAATGAAATGCTTGACGGAGTTGAGTAAGTGTCTATGACAAATGTATTCATCTGCTTTACCAATCATTATGAATTTCAGTCCTTCTCAGATGTAGAGGAATTATAAGACTAAAAATTTTAAGGACTAACAAGCCAAAGATAAAAATGACTCCAGAGCAGGAAAATGAAAGCTTTAGAATCATCACCTTTAAATGCAGTAGAACAAAGAAGTCTTTCCAAATCTGCAAACGAATCTAAAATATTTGACTAACACAGCTGGCCACCCGGGGGGTGGGTGTGTGGGAGCATTATAGCAACATATTTCAGTGAAGTCCCAAGGAATGGAATTTAAAGCATAAGATGGGCATCATCTCGCAGTCAGTTTTAAGAACTCAAATTTAATAATAGATTTATGGGTAAAGGAAGAAAGGTATACATAGAAGAGAATAGAAATTTCACCTTAAAGAAACAAGGATCTGATATATTTTCTTTACTGTAATAGCATGGTGGCATTGTTTCCTCAATGTTTACCTTTCTTTCTTCTAAAATGCATAAGTATTGAATGACTCCAACTATTTTTTACACTTTTTCTTCTTAATAAAATTAGTCTTTTTTAATCATAAAACTAATGTGCACTTGTTAAAGCAAAGAAACTATTACCCAGAGTCTTAGCACTTGGTTATAACTACTGCTACAAAATTTTGTGTGTGTTCTCGAATGCAATAATATTGTGTTCATACTTATTATATATATGGATTTTAGTAACTTTTTAATGATCATACAGCTAAAATATAGTCACTGAAGAAAATTTAGAAAGTATTGAAGACTTCAAAGAAAAAATGTCATCATCTTGAATTCTAGCACCAAGAGAGATGGCTACTATTTCCATTTTTGAGTATTTCCCTACATCTTTCTTTTCTACATGTATGTATATAAGCTGAGATAACAAAGGAACATTATCAACAGGGCCTAGACTGAAAATGATCAATAATGTGCTTTATGATAGATCAGTCTTTTCCAATTAAAAATAGAGTCATTGTGTGTGGCTTTTAAATGCATAGAAAAATCATTATTCAAGTACCTTGTCATTTAATCTGGTCATTATTTTGTACTGTATTTTCATGGGAGGAAAACATACTTCTTCAAGAGGTCTTCTGGGAAAGTGTTCCCACAAGCAAGCGATTTAACCATTGTTAGCAAATTCTGGATGAGTATTGCAGTACACACTGTTTTAGGGATTGTGAGTCATGACAAAAGTCCATATTTATTGTGGAGGTTGACTGTGGTTGCATAAACCGATGTGGCGTGCCAAGACAGAGGCAAAGCTGCAGAGGTGCGCCGAGGGCAGTCCCGCTAGGTTCACCTAGAGAGCCAGACTCTAGCAGCCAATGCAGAATCCACCTGGTTGTCTGATTTGGGAGGTTAAACTGAATGAGGGAAGTTCAGGATTTTTTTTTTTGGACTGCAGTTTCCCCATGTTTCAGTTCCAAATTTTGATTTAATTCTTCAATGAACAGAATATTTTTTTACGATAGCTTTCTTGGAAAGAGAGCACAGACAGTGATTTTCTGTATGACTCTAGGCAGGCTTTTCTGCTTGTTTCACACACAAAAAATTGTATAACATTTTTGGGTAGTAGTTCTATTATGTACCTATTACGCCATTGTTTTCTGGCTTTTTGAGCTGTGTCTGAGGAACCCTAATTTTAATTTTTTTTAAAAAAACTTGTTTTACTGTCTTGGTACATATATGATTTTTTGTTGTTATTGTTCTTAAAATTATAAAAAAAGATATCAGGATGTGCCTATGTATGTGTTTCACTTTATTGATTTTTCTCTGGAATGTCTTATTTAATTATTGTTCTTATTTTTGTTTTTCTTGTTCTTTTTAAAACATACATATAATTATGAGATTAGATATTCATTGATTGCCTCACAATTTTCTCTCTTTGATTGTTACTTTTTTCATTCTGGGAGAGTTCCTGAAGTTTATCCTCTGTATCTTTATTTCTATCATCTAAATTTTGCTGTTGAAACTTGAGTACAGGTTAAAATTTGCCCTTTTTTGTTTTGGGGTTTATTTGTACCCCTCTCTAATCTCCCTCTATCTCTCTTTTTGTCTCGCTCTTATCTGTCCACCTCAATGTGCTCTGAATTTGTAACCCTCTATGCAGGCTTTGTGGAGGTAATACTATCTTCTTTCCTATTAAGGATGCAGACGTTTTTTTCTAAATTTTCTTCTTGTGGTGTATCATTTTGTGAGATCCATTCTCTGTAATTTTTCATGAAAATGATGCTCTCTCCCTTCCTCTGCAGTGTTTTAGAGACCAGGTTATTTCCTTCTGTTTGTTCATTTTTAAGTAGAGTTCTGTGTCTAGGGCCTGTCAACTGATTCATAAGCCTGCCATGCTTAGCCCTGTTCTGGCCACGTTTGGGCTACTTGAACCTTCTCAGATCAACAGCTATTTGGCAAGTTGGATATGCACATTCCTGGTAAGATCACCACTGTCATATGGTCTTTCGTTCAATACAGGACATCATCTGTATGAAATGAAATACACGGAAAATCTTCATTCCTTAGCATGTACTGCTAATGGGGCTCTTCTTACCTCTGTCCCCAAGAAGATTACCTGGGACAATTACTCTCCCAGGTTGGAACGTACCACTGCCACACCCTGCCCGCAGCCCTGTAGTCCTACATCCTGCCCCGCTCCACTGAATCACTCCGATTTCTGCTTAGTTAGTTTTTAGGCTTTGCAGTCTTAGCTTAATTTAGGAAGAAGAGACACTCTCTTAGAAAGAGAGGCACTGATAGAGAATAAAGGTAGGTTGCTTCATGAGGAGGACTCCTATCCAGGAGGTGTGACCACTAGATTTTCTAGACAGTTGTATTTCCGAATGAGGAGCCTGAGCATTTAGGGAAGAGAAAAGGTTTTTTAGGGGTGTAGATTTACTCTGTTTCAGACCTCGCGATACAAGTGGTTCACTGATTGTGCTTTTCAATACAGTTCCATTGGCTTTGATTAGAATGAAGAGTCTGCCTAGATTTTGGCAATTGCTCTTGTTTTTGTTTTGTTTTTTGTTTTTGTTTTTGTTTTTGGTGAAGTTTTTGCCTCTGAGAAGAGTAGAACTGGTTAACAACATTTATTTTATACTAGGAATTATTGGAATTTTCTTGTACTGACGCTGCTTAGCTTCTTTTCTAGTTTTCTTTGTCTAGTGACATGGGTTTCTTTTCTAGTGACATGGGTTTCCATTTTAGAGTCTATTTTTTTTATTAGCTGTGTGTAACTCCTCATGAGTTTCAACAGAGGGGCTTGAGGTTTCCGAGTTTGAAGACAATTAGCCATCACAGACCCTTCTTTCAGCCTTCCCGTCGATGATACTGCAGCATCCAGGTTCCCCTGTCTTTTAATTGTTTCTTCTTTGAGTTTTTCACTGATTTCTCCTTCCACACTCCTATATGCAGGCATTTATTATTTGCTTTTGGTTTCTCTCTTCTTTCTCTCTACATTCTTTTCTTCAATAATTTCAACCAAGGGTTTTGACAGCAAGGGTTAGGAAGGAAGATGGAATGGGAGCTTGAGCAGCTTTGAAAGAAACATTTTAAAATTGTTTACGATGAGGAAGACTGAACTCATACGTAGTCTAAAGAGGAGTCATTAATAAAGAGTAAAATGAACGAGAGAGTAGATGAAAAGACAAGTCCCAGGAGAAGTAGGAAGAAGTGGAGTTAGTACGTGCTTCCTCCAACTAAAGCCTCCCACAAGGTCCAAAGACTCTTTGAAACTGCAGCACTCTTAATGTGCCTCAGAGCCATGCTGTCCCCAGAATATTGCAGAACAGAGTTGGTCCAGGGGATAGCGGGTAGGGAAGTCATCTTTAAAAGGAAAAAGAAAACGAGAAACAAGAAAAAAGGAAATACTTATGTGTGCCAACCCCTGTGCTATATGTGCTGTAAGAATTATCTCAGTGTTCAAAATGTGCTCAGAAGACCACTGAAAAGGAGTCATCTGGGGTAACTGGTAAAAATAGTGATTCCTCGATCCCACTTTAGAGCTGCTAAATCAGAATCTCTGGGAATGGGGCCCAGGACTCTGAATTTTTCATACTATAGCTAGTGATTCTTAGGCATGTTAAAATTTGAGAATTACTATGTTATCTCACATAATATCCTGGAAAATGAAGAATAGAGAGTTTTAGGTACTTTTTAATGATATTAACACACTGTTCTACACATTTACTAAGCATTCTGTAACAATACTGATTGAAAAATAAAAACCTTTGTGATGTCAACTTTCCATGAGATTTTACTTTCACAAATGAACTGTTTTTATAAAGCTTTAACAAGCTATTATGCACATTGTTATATGATAAAATACTCTTGACTTTATGGCAAGAATCATACATATTCATTCATTAGGTGAAACAGGTACCTTGCTAAGGGCATAATTTCAAGTCACTATCCCTATTGAATCAATCATTCCTTTATCTTTGAGAAGCTAATGAAGTCTAAAGAGAAAAATAAAAAATAAACTTAAAAACAGGATATTTCAAGAATAATATTTAATCACTCTGTCTATCAGTTTCCAGGACTTACGACCTACTCCAAAGTCAGAAAATTTAACTTCAATTCAATTCCTTTGACATTTTGTTAACATTTGATTCTAACTTCATATGCCACAGGGTCCAGTCTTTTCAGAGATAATTTTGGTGGGACCTATGGTCTTAGGTAATTAGGCTCATAGATCCAAAGTACAACAGTGAAGGGTATACTATTGCTGTATGATATAACGTTGATACATTTGTATTTCCTTTTATAGGAGTAAAGTGCTTATTTTTTTTTATTAGCAATTCTGTATCCAATAATATAGCATTTTGTATATCACAGTTCTTAATTTAAAAGCACACTATTTTCATATTCTTTGTGAAAGGTGCATCCTTAGCTTCTGATAAAACAATTCATTGAAAGTTGATGCAGAAGGTCTCTAAATGTAGCTATTGCATATGTTTCTAGGTGTTACACACAGTCTGTTTTAAAACAAAACTATTAAGCTTAATGAACTAAAAACTTTCTTTTTTTTTATTAATGAGAAAGGCTTTGTAATATATAACCAGAAAAGAAATTTGAGTACTGTCCCATCTCATGGTCACAAATCAATAAGCAGCTCACTCTTATTGCCATGTAAGCTCTCTTTGTTGCCCTAATAATTAGTAATAATAAAGTAGTAGTAATAATAACAACAGTAATAGCAGCAAACATTTATAGAGCTTTCTGTATGGCCCAGGCTCCGTTCTAGACCCTTCGTATGAATGGTCTCATTGATCCTCACACTGACTCAGGTAGAGGTATTGCTAAGTCTATTTTATAGGTGAGGAAAATGCCCTTAGTGAGGCAAAGTAATTTGCCTAAGGACACAAATCTAGGAAGTGGCGGAGCTGTGATTCAAATCAAGGCAGTTGGACTCCAGAGCCTGTACCAGTGACTGTAATATGCTGCCTCCAGGGACGTCACAGACTGGGGGCAGGCTACTGGGTTGTGTTATGAGGCTCTTCAAAATTTCCACGGCAGATGAGAAGGTAATCTCACTATGGTCTTAGAATGGCACAGAATTTTTGTCCTGAATTTTGTACACTTCCTGAATTTTTTCTCAGAATTCAACCTGAATACATATCTTAGGATTAAATAAGCTATTCGCATGTCTACATAATAGTTTTCATAATAGGTTTTAAACTTAAATTCATGGAGCAGTACATTCTAGAAATGTATCATGCTGAAATCTGAAAATTGCAAATACAGTTTTAAAGAGAAAACATTTCTCTTATAGGAAATTGAGAGTTAAAATGATCTCATGTTCACATTTCAATTTTGCTTTCACTTAGTACTTGAGATAACAATTGATTCTCTGAATATAATTTTGTTAGTCATTTTTTCCTGTTTTTCTGACAATGCTGAGTAGACTCGGTAGGAACTGAAGCTATATATTCATTTCACTGAACAGTGAAGGCTGAATAGAAAGCTGAATGACTAATGAATTTTTAAAATAACACATTTTAATGATAACAAGGGTTCTTAACTAGCAACTTACACAGAGGAGCTGTAACTGAAAGGCTTCTTAGGTATGATATGATGCCATCCCTCTGACCTAGTGCTAAACGTGTAGTTCAGGGGACACCAAGTGGTGAAAAGGAGGAAATTCCTTGCTGTGGTACAGTGTTCAAAACCTGATAGAATAAAAACATTTCTAGCCTCAGCAGAAATGTTTAATACATTGTTGACTTTGTCTTTGCGAATTAGCACATGTTAGATGTGCATGTGTGTGTGTATGTGTGTGTTTCTTAAGAAAGAAATTTGAGTTTGATGTCTTATGTAAATTTTCTTCAAACATTTAAAAACTTACATCTTATAAGATTGGAAATGCTAGAAATATGATTAAATTTTTTTGATAAAAACATAAATGATATCTAGAAATGTGAAAGAAGAGTCATGAATAAGAAAAACAATTAAACCTTTTTGACCCAGAAATTCCAATTCTTGGAATTTGTTTCAAGTGCATAATCAGGGGTGTATTTTATGGCTCTGTACAAGTATATTCAACGCTTTACTTACCGTAATAACAAACTAGAGGAGAAACAGTGTACAGCAGTAACAAATTGGTGAAGTTATGGTACAGACATAGACTGAGGCATCTTTGAAATCATACCTTGAAAATATTTAATGACAGAGGAAAATGTTTATGTTAGATTAAAAAAGAAATACAATTCCATTTACATAGCATTTATAACATTGTGCATAGTTTTGTATTTGCATAAAAAGCAAAAAATAACTAAAAGTAGTTATCTTGAATGACAAGATTTTGGTTATTTACATTTTTTTCTTTCTATTTTTCTCTTTATTCTAAATGTTTATTTTTAATCAAAGGGAAAAGAACAATAAACAGTATAGATAATTAAAGAATAATGGAAGAGAGTGTTTTAACAATGATCACAACTAAATCTATGCCTTTGTCTTCTTAGACCTTAAAGAGAGAAGTGTTTAACATGTGAGCCTTTTTCCCTGGCAACAGCGAAGAGATACTTGGAGGGCAAGTCTGTTGTTTCTGCTGCTGCTGGTGTGTGTGTTTGTGTGTGTGTCTGTGGGTGTGTGTGTTTGAATAGAAGTGCATCTCTTAGATATGGACAGAGAATAGGGGTTTTGGCTTAAGGCAGCTTAGAGGGCAAGGTTTTTAAAATATTTTTAGTTCATGGTCCCTTTTGGCATTTGATGAAAACTGTCATCTTTTACTCTGATAAGTACACACATATGTGAATACAAAAATACCCCTAAAATGCGACATGCGATTTAAAGGGCTTAGAGATACGTTCCCACCCTTGAAGGGCCAATCTTATTAAGTAGATATATTTAGGAGGCACCATGGAATAATGTTTTCCCAGTGGCTTGTTGTTCATGTCTGAAATTACAACATTGGCAACTTCCTTAACCTTTGAGTTGAAAATTGCCTTTTCCAGGGTCCTCTTTTAAATTGTAGGTAATCCCAGGAGGGATAATACTATGTTAATTATTAACACCTTAATGAGGAGCAGTTTGACAAGAAGGGAAAAGAATTATGTAGCTACTATTTTCTACAGAGGTAAAGGTAGTTGATAATTAGAAATCATTTGTTGAGAACGAGACACACACACACACGTATCTACACACACACACATACCTACACACCCACCCACCTACCCAACCTTACAATAACTGCATTCTTCTGAGGAGGACATGGAGGACAGCTTAAGTAACTGTCTAAGGTCACACAGAATTGACTCACATTATAAAGTCTGTGCTTTTAACTAGTATCTGGTGTTATTTATAAAATTACCTGTTTTAAGAATTCTACCTAAGACCAACTCCACAGACTTTTCTTACCAAATTTTTGTAACTTGTCAAATTTTTGTAACTCACTTCTCTCTTTCTTTCTTTCTAACTTGTGTTATACCTTGTTTTCATTCAAGATCATAAAGCAAAATTACATCATTCCAGTTCCTAGGAATCTAAAAGGTAACAAGTGTAGGGACAGCTATCCCCTCTTTGAAGGTAGAAAATATGGCACCGAGGGAAACTAAGTCACAGCAGAGGCAGGAGAAGGGTAGTGCTCTCCTGACTCTTAGTCAGCGTAGCCACCTTGAAACTAGGAAAGATTGAGCTGGCTCGAATGTGATGAATGGGCACTGAGTAATCAGAAAAAAAAAAAAAAAATTTACCCAAGTGTGGCTGCCACCGTTTGTGCACTAAGGCCATTGTGTAAGAGACATTTCATTCAATAAGTGAATTTCTATGTAATCTTATGACTTCATGATAAGACTTATTTATTATGACTTATTTATCAGTGTTTCCCAGGGGCCAGCATACCCCATTTATTGTGTTGCATTAGTGGCGGCACACATTTATACTTCTTTTGGGAAAAAAAGCAACTTGAACTCATCTGTAGATTATTTGCAACCAGTGTAAAGGAACATTTGTAAATAAGAGTCACAGTTTTATAATTGTTAGTGTTGGAAAATCTGTTTATGCTTTTGAAAGAGAATCTTTTTTAGATACTATTTTTAAATAAAAACATGTTTTCATGTGGAAACACAATACTTCTTGTCATTCTATAGGGTGACTATTAAGTATTGGAACTGATTTGTTAACAAATATGTCAAAACTTTATTTTAATATGAGTTTTTATCCTGAAAACTACTACGTTTCATCAAACCTAAGACACCACTGATCTAAAAATGGCTGATTGGAAAATGCTAAGAAAAAAAAAACTATCAATTAATCTCTGACAAAGCTTTCTTATACTGATTTTAAGACAAGAGGTGTAAAAGAGGAAAGAAAACAGTGACTTCAAATCGATAGAATAAAATTTGGTAGTAACCTGCAAATTTACATAGGTAAGGTGTTCATTGTTCAAATAATTATAAAACTAATTCCTCTTTTACATTCAGAGCACAAAAAAGTTTCATCTTCCCTCAATTTTTTTTTCTAACATCAATATTATCCAGTTTGATAGCCTTCGCATATTTATCAAATATGAATCTGATTAACTTTTGTTAGGTTTTAAAAACGTTAATCTCTATTTGGAGGGTAAATATTTGTTTCAACTCTAATGATAATCAAATAACGTGTTGCAGTTTCCGAAGTCACTTCAAGAAACAGGGTTTCAGAAATATCTTGAGCAATTATTTGAGCATGTCAGCTGCCAAGTTGAACCTTCGAGGGTTTCAATCTTCCTCTAATCTAAAAGTCCTTGTGCATTTGTGTGCTCAAAAATTTCAAGGCGCATAACATCCGATCTGTGACGAGTAGATCATTGCGCTGTAGAGAGTCCCCGGGTCTGCCCTTGCTTCAGGGCTCCCCAGGGAGGATTCGGTATTACTGTGGTGGAAAAGTGGACTAGCACCTTTCCCCTGCATTTTGGGATGGAAAAGAGTCCACTGGGTTGGAGGCTGCGGGAACTCTGACCAACTTCATGGAAAGAGTCTCACCCCACAGATGGATATTTCATCGTCCCCAGAAGTCTGTGAGGAATGGGAGTCTAAAAACCAACCTGCGCCTTTCTTTATACCCAGCACCTCACTCACACATAGGCTTTGTGAGCTTCCTGGATTGTTGGGTTTATAGTTTTCATCAAATTTGGAAATGTTTTGACCATTATTTCTTCAAATGTTTGTTCCTCATCTCTCTCTTCTTCTTTGGAGGCTGCATACATAGACACACTAGCTGTTAAAGGTTCTTACAACTCGCTGATGCTCTGTCCTCTGTGCTCTAGTTCTTTACTCTCTCTTTCACTTGGGGTAGTTTCTATTGCTATGTCCTAGTTCACCGATCTTTTCATTTTTAGTTTCTCATCAGTTCTTAATCCCAGTGTATTTTTTGTCTCTGACATTATTTTTTTATCTTCAGAAGTTTGACTTGGGTGGTCTACTTAAAAAGTATCTTCCATGTCTCTCCTTAACATACTTTAAAAAAGCTTTTTATTGGAAATAATTCTTGATTCCCAGAGCATTACAGAGCTAGTATGGAAAGGTCCTATGCACCCTGTCTTCAGGTTCCCTGTTGGTTACATCTAATATAATCATAGTACAACCCAAACTTGGAAGTTGACATTGGTACCAAATGTGTATATAAGTTCTGTACCATTTTATTACATATGTAGATTCTTGAGGCCAGCCTTGCAATCAAGATACCATACTTTTTGAACATTATATTTTCCTGCATTTGGAAAATAAAACTATTTTCCGTTTCTATGCATGCATTGTGATTTTTTATTAGATGCCAAACAGAAGTGAATTTCATCTTATTGGGTGCTCGTTTGTTGTTACCGTTGCCTTAAGTTTTCTTGAGTTTCGTTTTGGACACAGTCAAGTTACCTGGAAACAGTTGGATCCTTCAGGGTTTTCTTTTAAGCATTACTTGGCTGGACCAGAGCAGCCGTTAGAGGAGGACTGACTTTTGCTTCTGTGTGCTCCACCTAGTGATTCTGACTGCTGGGAATACATCCTTTTCCTGGCCTGTGGAAGCCCCAGTGATTATGCCTCTGCGCCTTCTGGGTGTTTCCCTGGCTGGAGGTTTCCTCCCAGGCAGGCGCAGGCAGATCTCTGCAGCTCCCCCCTCCGATGCTCTCCCTGCAGCAGCCTTGGCCTGTGGGGACTGCCAGCTCCACCTCCTCGACCCAGAGAGACCAGTGGCTTCCGCCTGGGTTCCTCCTGCATGTGCATGTGACCTGTTCCGGCAGCCTGGAAACTCTCCAGGTGTTGAGCTGTGACAATGAGAGGGCTCCCTGGTTTGTTTCCCTGTCAGGGAACACTTCCCTGTGCTGTCTGGTGTCCAGTGTCTGAAAACGGCTGGTTCCAGTAATTGTCTGGGTGTTTTAGTTGTTTAAGGTAGGAACACTCCTTACTTGTGAATCTGAATTTCTTTACTTGAGAATGTCATTAATATAAAAGGGAAACAAACCTGCAGTTGGAGAAGGAGGTGGCCTGGCTTGCAAACTTAAGTTCCTTCATTTACTCCTGAAGGGGTTCGAGCACAGTTCTGGACTTGGGTTGTTAAATTTTTCTCAGTTGTAAGCCTGGTCACTGGCTTTCTTCTTTGTTCATATACTAATGAGTTTTAGTGTTTTCCGGATATTCTGCTAACGTTTAAAGGTGTAACAAAAACTGTCGAAATCACCTCTGCAATATCCTGGCCTGACACCAGTAGTACCTCAGGAGGGCCTTTGCAACACTCACGAAACACACTGAGGTCATGTCTATTCCTGCAGATTATGATGACCCAGAGTCACTCACTGCCCCGCACACACACACAGACCTGTGTGACAGTGTTGGCACCTGTGTGACTCATCACAGCAAGGTCCAGAGTGGCCTTTATCTTTGTCATCTGTTGCAGGAGTGCTAGGACCAGCTGCCCTGGCTCCAGCAGGCCACACTCAGCGGGAAGCGCTCTCAGCATTAATCCTGTACGTGGTCTCAAGCTTCCCTTAGCTGCCACGTATTTTGGTCTGCGGGCTAGATGCATGTTTATCATTTCATGTAATCCCTGCAGCTCACAAAGGGTTAGGAACAGGGTATGTTCCCACCATTTCAGAATCAGAAGGGTATCATCTCTCTATTGAAAAAAAAGTTGCTCCTACTCCGAAGGCTGCTCTCCTTCAACCGAACAAAGCTTAAAAGCAAACCTCAAGAGGATCAAACTGTTGTTAGAATCATGGCTGGTCCTAAGGGAAAAAATCACTTTTTTCTATCCATTGAAAAAAAGAAGTTATTTTTTCTGATTACATAAATTATAAAAGCTCATAGAAATTCTCAACAGCTGCTAAGACTTCTCATGAATTAAAACTGGTCCCCTGGGGTTCCCCTGAGATCAGTCTGTTTCATTGCTGCCTGTTCAAGGTCTTTGGGCTTCTCTCTTTAGAGCAGGGATATCCAACCTGGGGACCACAAACCTCAGGCCACACCTCATCTCATTTCATCCTCACAATCTCCCTCTGAGATAAGGGTAGGACTATTCCATTTTTTTCAGATGAGAAAGTTAGTGTTTAGAGATGTTCATAAACTTACCAAGTTTTCATAGCTGACATTAAGTGGAGCCAGGATTCTTGCCACATGCATCAAAAGACAGGACTGTTATTCTAGAGAACGCTATGCCTTACTTTGCAGAGTCACTAAGTCTCAGGATGATGTGGGGCTTTACTCAGGGGCCTTTCCTGAGATTTTAGGAGATTGTGACACAGCAGCTCTTTGCCTGGCTCTTGGAACATTGTCACTTTGAAAATAGCTTTTAAGACTTGAGTTCTGATTCATTCAATAAAAATGTTTGTTATGAACTACAACAGACTTACAAAAAAGGTTTGCAATTAATTCTTTCCATGCCTTTCTGCAACTGCAGATAGAATTGATCTAATCTGGACATTCTTTATTGAAGTTCTCTGCTCAAGCATGAGGTGCCTTTTTTGTGGGTCTCTTGGCTGGCATACTCTGAACCACTTTTATAGGTGGGGGAGGCTGCTTACAATAAAAAGTGGATTTATAATCTACGGGAAAAGGGCATGTGTACAGTCAGGAGTCTGTGCCTGAGCAGGGGACATTACACAAGTTCTCTGTAAATGGACCAGACTTGGTATCCTGGAGTTTGAGTCCAAAAAGGGCAAATAAAGCATAGAGGATCATACTGTTGTCCCTGTCAGTCATTAAAGCTGAGGCCCTGCAACATGCCGAACTGCAGGGAGGGTGTGAGTCAGCCAGGCCTGTGACTCGACGCATAGGGATGAGGGCAGGCTGTTCCTGACAATTTCCTTTCTATAAAACTTAAGATAAAGAAGTGCTCAGAAATTAGAAGGAATGTGATTGATTGGCAAGGAAAAATCTGCTTGATGGCCTTAAGGCTATAGGTTTATGGGAAAATAGTTTAACTCAGAATTTGTATTATCATAATAGTGGCGTCCTCATTTAACATCTTAATCTTTTAGAGACTAGAGCATATCTGTATGTTAGGACAAATGCAAGGTTGTGAGGACACGTGCAGGGTTGTGGACAAATGAGTTTGTTTCGTGAGTTTCTGATTTCTGTGAGTAGGTGAATTAATTTTGTTCTATCTGAGGGTAGATCTAGCCCTATCACGGGTTAGTAAATATGCAGACCTAGCCAGGTGAGAGGTCTATCCAGGCCAGAGCGGGATTTCTAAGGACCAATGGTAATGATAGGGAAATGGGCGTGCGAGCGTGAAGAAGATACTTGCAAAACTAAGCAGGAGGTGACATGAAGTCAGACGACTCTGAGAACTTTTCACCTGGAGGCAAGAAAGGACTCAATGAGGGCTAGATGATACCCAGAGAAGATCAGGAAGTAGCCAAAGCTGGAAGAAACTGATGATCTCAACACACCTGACTGTAGGGCCTTCTTAAATCTCTTGACTGAAGATCTTGATCCAGCACCTTATTTCATCTTATACCATATACCTGTGCCCACTATGATTCACCTACACTAACTTCCTTCTGTTCCCCAACTTGCCAAGCTCATTTCTACCTCAGGACCTTTGCACATCTCGCTCTACCTTGAATGCCTCCCCTCCCCCATCCCTTATTTACGTGATTGGGTTGTTTGTAGTCAGGTCTCAGTTAAATGTCACTTTTGTCTATCCTATCTGAAGTAACCCTCAGCCAGTCATACTCTGTTACATTACCTCGTTTTAATGTTTTTATAGTACTTGTCACTCACTGAAATCATCTTTTTTGTTGACTTAGAGTCTGTGTCCTCTGACTGGAATGTAAGCACTATAAGAGTAGGACTTTTTTCTTTTAATTGGTCATTACATCCTTACTGCCTAGAATAGGGCCAGGCTTATAGCCAGGGTTCAATAAATGACTGTCCAATGAATGAGTAAATAAATGAAGGAATGCATGAAATCTGACACAGTTGGAGAAAGAACCAACCTAGTCCTATATATCAGCCAAATGCTCTAATTAAATGTTGGTTAATAACTTGAGAATAAGGAGTCTGCTTTGGTGTACGTGTACATTTCTAAGATTTTCTATTATTATAAATGCCTGACATTAACTAAGGGTTTAATTAATATTTGTTAGATAAAAATTTAATGAAGGATCAGTTTTACAGATTCTACCTTTTTCAGCTGAATTAAATTGGTCCTTTGTGGAGTAGGTAATCCAGGTGACTCACAAGACAAGGCAAGATTTGAGGTAATAGCTCATGCCCATAGGAAAGCTGAGAGATCCTCAACTTTTGAGTAATCTTTTAAGTTAAAAGACATTGAATTTATTAGTAAATCATCTTTTAAAAGTAAACCTTGAGTTGATTTAGAAGTAAAATAAAAATGAGCATGTGTTTAGTTATTATTTTTAATTCAATAGTTTCACAACTCAGCCAAAGGGCAAATTTTTAAATTCTCATGGGAAAATTCGACATCTGGGCTTCGGTGTAATGAGTGGGAGCTGGATTTAGCACAAGATGGGAACGTGACCTTCCATGATTATAGCTGAGACCAAAGGCTGTAGCTGGGGTGCAGGACAGCTGGGGCGCACCAGACAGTGACCTGACCTTTCTGGGCTTCAGCCTCCTCCTTGGAAAATGAGGAGGCTGAAACGGTAACGAGGTCAAAGGGAACAACCCCGAACAACCCCATTGCTGGATTCTTGTCTTTTTTACCTGTGTCCATTCCCTTACACTGAAACCGTGTCTACGCCGTGGTTGTCAGAAGCTGTTTGTTAATACACTTTGTATTTTGGAAAGAGACTTGTACTATGGATCATATTTAGATCATCCCCTCCTTTACCATCTCCCATATCATACCCACATCACGAGCTTTTTGGCAGCCCCTTTTATTTCTATCACATTTACTTAAGAGTTTTCTTCGCTTGGCTGGTGGTAGTGCATGTATGCTTGGGAGAGACTATTTACCTTGAAGGAAAAAAATCTTCTGCACGAGTCTCCATGGTAGGCATTTTCAAAACAATTAAGCAATATAAATTTTGCTAAGTATTTCTCCTAAATGTTAAAGAATTAGACCAAATTATTCTCAATTATTTATTTTTTAAAATTTTGCTGCAGTTATATAAATTTTAATGTTATATGTCAGCTAATTAGTGAATTACTATCCCTTTTTATTTAATGTTTAGAATATGTTATTCACATTTTTAGATGGATCAGAATCTCATCATTTTATATGTTAAAACTTTATAGTTTATATGCTTACTTTTTTGAAATATAGATATTCATAAGAGATATAAGATATCAAGGCCTTGTTAAGAAAGCAACTGTGTATTTTAAAATCCCTTCTCCCCTCATTAATTGTTCTTTTATCAGTTAAATAGTTATAGTTGTATAAGAAAATACAAAAAAATCACTTAACCCCACAATCAGAAAATAACATGTATGAACTTCAGAGATCATACCCTACATGCTATTTTATAATCTTACTTTTCTTTATATAAAACATAAATAATATATTTTTATTCAATGAAAGTTCTTCTCAACTGATTTTCAATTATTGCGTAATAATATTTCATGCTGTTGCTGTCCATAGCGTAACCCCCAATTACAGAAGGCAGGATAGGTAGGTAAGAGAATAGAGTCTGAAGCAGACATCCTACTTTTTACTAGCTGTGACCATGGCAATATTATGTATTCACCCCATTCTTCAGACTCCTCACCATAAAATGGGGATAACAATATTACCAGCTTTATATCAGGAACTGTGAAGATGAAATAAGTTATTATACATGGGACTTAAAACAGAGTGCTTACAATAATGCTCTCATATATTCTATCATTAGGGCATTATTATTCTATTATTATCTATCATTCCATTTTTCTAATAGAATAGTTACCTGGTACATGGTAAGCACTCAATAGACATCTGCTACTACCTGTATTGTTTTCAGATTTTTAATGTTATAATACTGTGTTGAATACCATTAATGAAAAAAGGCTTCCTCTCCTCTCATATTATTTCCCTAAGGTAAAAATTAATAATTATGTCTTGGGTGTTTACTGCTAAGTCCCCCTCCGTAGAGGGTGCACTGGTGTCGCAGCCAGGAAAAAGAAACACTGCCCCGCAGTGAGTGGCTCCTTCTGGGAGTGCATCGTGGTAGAAGATGGCCACTGCCCACGTGAGGATTTTCGCAGTTCTCCAGAATCATCGAATATCGAACATTTGGGATTTAGTCAACTTACTCGTCCTTTCCAATATCGCTGTAGTCTTCAGGCAAAAATACGTTTGCTTTTTGTGTGCCTAGTATATTGGTCTGATTTTTTTCTTAAGAAGATATTCATATTGGTATGAAAATTTGACTGTATTTTTAAGATTTTTTTTCCCATTGAAACGAATATTTTTTTATTTTCAAGAAAAAAGCAACAAGCCATGGGAGCAGTCAGCCCTCCAGAACCCATGCTGGTGGAACAGCTCCAGCCACCAAGGTCAGTCATTTCCTGAACATGAAAAGACCCCTACTCTAAGATGCATAATTAGTGAGTGGGGCCTACAGGTAAGGCAAACGGTGTCCATATATCACTGAAAGTTTTTGAACAAAGAATCATTTCTGGGCTGGGGTTGGGGGATGCAGTTTCTTAATAACGATTTGAATGATTTAAAACCTAGTAAAACAATTGTGTTATACAGCATATAATAAGTGTCCAATAAATAATATTTTCATAAATATCTATAAACAATATTGTACGTCTGCACATACTGCGAGTAGAAATACAGTCCTCCCACTTCCTCAGAAAATAATTCGAATTATCTTACTGAGCATTAACCACCACACAGCTGTCTGCTATGTATGCTATGTAATTACTATGTAATCTCCTCACAACTTTGTGATTATTATTCCTTTGTACCTGAGGAAACCAGGGCTCAGAGAGGTTAAGCAGCCTTGACAAGAACACAAGCCAGTAAGATGGAGGTAGAATTTGAACCCAGGTTTCCTGTTCACACAAGGTCCTTGACATGCTGGACCTCATAAGCTCTGATTGAGCATTCTTTGGTAATATAACCCTTCAAAGCTTAGCCACTTATAAAATCACTGAAACATCACCTTTCAAGACAAGAAACTACATTTTAAGCAGTAGTTTTTAACATGTAAAATAGTTATGTTCAGCCCATTTCACCTTGTGTTCTTCCAGTATGTCCAAGATTATGAAAAACTTTAACCTATTTCAGTACAACCATTTTAAATAAGCATTTTTTCTTTAAAACTGGTGGCTCTCCTGAGGCAATCTGTGGACTTTCTTATGTGGGTTACTTGTTTGGTGAAGAGTTAATATTTTATTGCCTCCCAGAGTCCTGGCTGCTCTCCAAACCCTTGAAAGGTGCCAAAACCAAAACTCAGCTGAGAAATGAGAAAAGGCTAGGCACAGAAGTGCACACCATCGTGGCTAAAAAAAAAAAAAGGTTTTTCCAGACATGCTCCTTCTTTTATGATATTAGGACCTTTAGCCAACTTATACTTAAATTATGTCTCTAAAAATGAGAGAAGCCTCATTGGCAAAACCTCAACCCAATGAGATTTACTGAATCATTTGTAAATGGTTTCCAAAATGTTAGTACCTAAACTCTTGGAAAGTCTATACAATGTGGAAAACCATACTCAATTTTTTTCTTAAGTTAGTCATGAGAAGCAATACCTTTTTAATTTTTTTTCCACACAGGAAGTTATCATCCAGTCATTATGAGTTGGAATGGTTATGAAGAATTCAAACTTCTCCCCCCTAACCTGCTCTAGCTCAAGAAGCTGAGGGAGGGGTGTAGCTAGGAGGTGAAGGTACTTAATGGCAACTGTGACATTCTTTTTTGGTTTCTAAAACACTGTCATTTCCTACCTGCATACTTCTCTTTCCTGTTACTCTTTCTTACTATGGTTTCCTCACTCACCAGTTTTCTGAATATTCGTTATCCCAGGGTTTAATTTTATACTGCTTCCTTTCTCATATCTTTAACTCTTATACAATATTGAAAGAAAAAAAACATATGTGTATAATATACTTACTTATTTCTTCTTTAGATGCCAAATTTAAAGGACTTTAACTCAGTATCATCATCTTAAAGAATAATAATCATTCCCATGCATCATTTAGAAAAGCTGGGGCTAATAGCATTTGTGACACTTGAAGCCTTTTATTATATAAGTAATTATTATAACACACACAGGCAAAACAATATTCTCTCAACACATTCAGAAAAGGTATGACAAAATAGTAAGTACAGTCAGACATGAAAATTATTCCTTTTTTTTTTTTTTAATAATTCTGGACACATTCATCTTGAAAGTTAAAATAAGTGATAATTTTACAATTATTAAGAAAATCAACTCTGTCTTAAATATTAAATTTGAAGCTTGTGCATAACTAAAATAGTTACCATGTATTAGGGAACTGTTTTGTAAGAGTTCTTGCAAAATGAGTAATTATGTACACAAATAATATCACTTTTTCCATAAAGTACTCGTCTTGGAAGATCCAAAACTCTTAAATGGCATAACATTTCTCACTCAATTATTATAAGATGTTTAGTGCTTAAAACTAATTTTTAAATAAATTAATAATGAGGACTACTGAGGCTGCAGGAATTACATAGCCTCATATTAAAGCCATGTGAAAATAGTTGTGATCCATAATCAGTCATGCAATTTTATTACTGGGAAAGTTTGCAGGTAACTTCTGTTGTAACCACCTCCATGTTCAGGTGAGGAAACCTAGGTTGAATCTGCATTAGGATTCTCTCTGTAGAAGACCACAGCTATTTAGAAAAGATATATGAGTCAAAGTTATTAATCCCCATTGGAATCCACCCTGATTAGTTCAAGCCCCAAAAAAGAATTTCTTAAGGAGAGCGGCTTGCTGGTAGAGAAATCCAGAAGTTCGGCAGGAGGTAACTAAAGTTTCACAGCCAGAAACAATGCCCAGCCACACTGTGGGAGCTTCTGCTGCCACACAATTCAGCACCTATCACATTTAGGACCGGATGGCAGAAACTCTGCAACTGCCAATCTTGAAGATAGACAGGCCTTATCATAACACAGATTTCTCAGTGGGCAGTGGCCTCTTGACACTGCTCACTTCTAATCTCATTTTTTTTTTTTTTGGCACATCTGACCAGCCAACACAAATCACATGCCTCAGTCTTGCTACAAGGTGATCTGTGGGTTGTGAGTGTTCCCGATTCTAATTTAGGAAGGTGTGTGTTGATTAGGTTGGAAATTATCAATATGTAGTGAGTGTTTGCAAATGCGTGGTCAGCAAATGTGTGATACTGAGTTAAAGACTCTACTACAGAAAGGAAAACAGGGGAATTACCTAATTGAACTGATGAGAAATCATTGACGATAGGTTGTTTAGCAACGTTAGGCCTTCTAAACAGAGGAAGTTGCAAACAGCTGGAGGAGAGAAGATCTGTGAGGGAATGAGTACCTGTCAGAGAAAGACTTCGTGACTTTGATCTGCCGTACAAAGCTGTGTTTATTTGGCGACAGAACTCTTCTCTCAGGTGCTTACTTTTCTCATCTGTAATATGAATGAGGGGCTAGAGAAAGTCTTTGTATATTGCGGACGGTATTCCTGCATGCGATGTCAGCCTCACCCCGCAGTGCCCTTGGACCATCTGTGATTTGTGAGATGACTCCGTGTGTGAAACATGCAAGCAGTTTTATTTTTAATAATTTAGCATATATTTTAATGTACTAGAAAAAGTGAACTACTACTTCAAACTCACGATCCCAGTTTTGCTTAAGACAAGGCTAGATTAGAGGTTAAAAAGTAAATCTGTTTTTAAAAAATATTTAATAAATATAGTAAAATTATTGCAGATTAAAAAATACATTATAGAGAATATACAAACTTTGGGAAACAAGATCCAGAGCAGTAATTCTCATATTTTAGTGTGCATATTGAATCAGTAGGATTTTCAGTTATAAAGAGGATTCTGATTTAGGAAGTCTGGGGTGAGGCTGAGATTCTGCTTTTCTAACAAACTCCCAGTTAATGCTGATGCTGTTGGTCTGGCAACCACGCTTTGAGGAGTAGGGATGCTGAATTGTGCTGAAAGTGGTAGTTTAGATTACCTGTACCTTGGATGACCTAAACCTTGATTAGAGAATCTGATTAAAATACGGATTCTCGGGTTCCAAGCCAACAAATTCTGATTCACCAGGGTGAGATAAGGCCCGAGATTTTATATAGTTAATAGCTATCCCCAGGTGTTTCAGATGCAGATAATACGAGGACCACACTGGGAGAAGGATGAGCCTCAGCGACTGGATAGCCACAGAATATCAGGGTGTGCTAATGTCCCTCTTCATCTCTTAGGAAAGGAGCCACTTCCTGTCTTACAGGATCCGAATCTTTGGAAAATGTATTACATAAGATGTAATTACTCATCTGTACTCTTCAGTAGCACCAAAGTACTTGCCTTCGTTGAGGGAGATAGATATGCTGCCTAATATTTGGTACTGTGGGACCCAGGGCTCATCCCTATTGGGGTGTGGCCCAAATAAGTCACCCCGTGCTGTTTTTGTCACAGAAGAAATGGTTATCAGTGAAACCGAGATGAACCGAGGTTTAGGTTAAAAAAAGAAGAAAAAAAATATTAGCAATGAATTAAAAAGGAATTTTTAAGCTATATTTTGATCAAGAAGAATAAAAAGACAGGGTCTTCTGCTCAGGAGATCGTAAAATATTAGAATTGGAAAGGCTCTTACTTCCCCAGCTTTATTTAACAGAAGTAGATGAAAAATGAAAATAAATAAGGTGGCCATGAGGAACAGCACCTTGTGGGAGAAGCCAGAGGGACCCCACCTGCTCTGACTACCCCATGGATGTTGGGTACAAAGCTGTACAGATGAGATGAGCTCCCTGTCTTCTTAATGCCAGCTGCCATCACCTCTGCTTGGCTTGAAGCAGCACTGAGTCATTGCTCAGTTATCACTAGGTGTGTCTGAGGTCTCTGCTCTTCGTCCACTGACCACCATCACGTCCTCCACTCACACCCGAAGCTTAGAGTCCAGAGTCTTTTTTGTCATTGGTTTATAGCATTGGGAGAAGCTGGCTTTTCATATTTTTTTCTAAAATTTCATTACCTTTTTAACCCCATCATTCATTCTGTATTTATTCATTGGCATTCTTCTCTAAGAAATAGCATTTCCTTCCTCCTTATTTACTTATTCATCCATTTATTTGTAGCAGTATGGACTCATGAATTCTTATTTTATTCAGTGGATTAATAGCCATTCTATTTATTTTTAAATTTTTAGTCATAATGCAAAATTCAGGAAAATTCTACTCTGTTAAACTCCTCTTTAAAAAAATTCATTTGAAATGTATTTTCAAATCCTTGGTGGTGGTCATTATTAATTTGCTTTACAGTGTAAAAAGACATTTGGGGACATGTGTTTGCAAAGAGCACTCACAAAGAGCACCGCCGTTGCTCCCTTATTTTGGTGGAGTCAAAGGGTGACAGCCTAGGAGCTTCAGCTCTCTGCCATCAGCCTGCAGCGTAGCTTGCATCACAGCCCCGAGTTATTCAGCTAGCCAGCGTTCAGAGGCCGCCCCGTGACTAGTCACCCTGGAGGAGGGCGGGGAGCAGCCTGTGTCGCACTCTGGAAACGCCCAGTCGCTCTCCGTGACTGGGCCGTGAAACAGTGGGGGCCGAGCCCAAGCAGGAATGCAAACATCCTCAAAACCCAGCTGAAGTTTCTGGGCCCGGGAGCCGCATGCAGAGTGAGTACTGATTTCTGCCGCTTCTCCCCAAGGCTGTGTCTGCTTCCTGGGCGGGCTCGCAGCCTGGCAGCTGCGGCTTTTAGGGCCGGCCCTATGCGTCCCAGCCTCCGACCCTGCCGCTGGCTCCCCGGGCTTTGGACGTGTGCTCCTTATAGTCTTTTGACTCTGAAAATGCATTTCTTTCCAAATAGGTTCTAAGTTAAAGTGTGTTATTTGTCAACCGACCCCTCCTCCCAGTTGGTGACACCCTTGCCTGGCTCTTCCGCTGGGAATGTGTCTGATCAGATAGACACGGCAGGGTTATAAAACCAGGGATTTGTGTGACCCGGGAATAATGCTGAAAGAAGAAAAACTGCAGCCATGTCTATTTGTTTTGGTACTCCTAATCTCTAGGGTTAGACCCTCACCTTCTCCCCCGGCCCTGCCCAGGCCACTGTGATGACCTCTGTTTTTAGAGAATGAGCTCACCCAGTGAATAACCTCTGCATGTACCTGATACATGCTGGGTGTGGCGTGGCAGATGTTGGAACATGTTGCTCTTCTATTTCCTTGAACACAACCTGAGTCTGATCACCGAGAGGTACTTTCTTTCAGGAACACAAATGTTTTCATAGAGAGTTAACAATCTCCTGTACAGTTATTGTCCCAGTGTTCCTCAGTTATATATGCCCAAGTGGCAAGTTCTTTATACCCATCTTATAGTTTGAGAAAATGAGGCAGAATGTTTAGGAAGCTTGCCGAAGGGACAGGACCTTGGGGCTTCTGACTAGTCTTCTAGGAACCCACCTATATATGCATCAGAGGAAGAGTAATGCTTAATCAGCAGTTCTGTTTAGCCCCTGCTGTATGAGATGCTTTCTAGAGAGAAAACCTCTGCATTGCAGAGAAGGGTATTTAAGGAGTGGCATCTCCTTGTTCAAAAGGGGAAAGTTTGTTTTCTTAAGAGTAACCGTGGAGCGCCACTTCCTAATGTTTTGTATGTGGGCACTGAATTCAGCTTTTGCACACTGATTTCTCAGTATCTAAAAGGATATTCGTTGCTGGGAATGTGCTGCGGAGGGAGTGCTATCTGGGTTCCAGGAGACAGTATAAGATTAAAACAGTGCCATTTAGCAAAGTCATGCCAAACTAGGAAAGGCCTCATCTGCTGACTGATGGAGAAGGGGTAGGTGGCCAACAGCAATGAGGATGGAGCTGAAATCTGTGTGCACATGGCAAGGACTGTTGAAGTCTATTATAAACAGGTGAGCTTTGCAGACTACACCACAGTGTTTGTGAAGTAGCACATTCAAATATAAATGTTGACTGTCGTTCAGTTCATGTGCTTTGAGAGAAGATTCCCAATGTGCTAGAGAAATTGATTACGTAGTATTTGTGGTGAGTTCAGTTCCTTGATCTCTGAATTGGCTGAGTATAATTTCCCTTCTATAATGAAAATTTAAAAGGTATCACATAAAACAATAGCTCGAAAGGATGAAACTAAGAGAGAGTGTGCATGTCAGCTAGCCATTAGGTAAACGTGAGGAATTAATTTGAACTAAATTCTTAAAATTGGCCAAGTATTTGTGTTCCTATTAAATATTTATAATAACAGTTATATCTTTAAGGCATCACTATTTCTTAGGTGTAACTCTATACTTTTCCCAAAATATAAACTATCTAACTGGTAGTCCCGTTTAAATAAAAAACCCACAACCTATATGAGTGTGTGTGGGTTGTACACACATGGATACATAGGTTGTGGGGTGCACACACACACACACACACACACACATATTCTTTTTCCTTATACCTTACAATTCCCTCATTTTGGATACTCTATGGACTGGGATATATGTTTTAGCACCAGTGTATCTGACCTCATAAGAACATATTTTATCCTACAGTTTTTCTGATATATTGAATTAATAATCTCCATACTGGGAAACTACAAGGGATCTTCGCAAACAATTACATTTTATTATTTCTCTGGTGAAAAGCTTTTAACTTAAAAAGGTCAACTACCCAATGTTTCTCAACAGGGTACTATTGACATTTGAAGTGACAGTTCTTAATTGGGCAGGACTTGCTCCTTCTGAATGCTGGGGCATGACCAAAAGCACTCTAACACATTTTTAAATAGTTCTAGTTAGTGTGTTCCCTTCCCTGGTTAAGAATAAATGAGCTACACTATTTTATGGAAAGCCATAAAAATAATTACTCGGTTCTATTGTTTTCAGTGTTTAAGGGCACTTTATAATATCCCTTAAGAAGACATGCTGACTCTGAGCAAGTCCATGCATTTGGACATAGTAGGTTCAAGTGGAAACAGTGCATAATCCTGCTGCTAGCAAGGTGGCATTGTCACCCTGATACTCTCCTGTCTACGCTGGGCAACAATAATAAACTATTAGAAAGGGACCGTAATAGGTTGCAGAAAAGGAATATATCAGCATAATCTGTATTAAAACAGTATTAATATAACTAAATTTACTGAAAATTACTGTGTTCTAGGCAAGCACTTATCACTTGATGTGATGATAATGTAGTGATTAGGTAGATACTCTTTATTATGCCCATTTTACAAATTAAGAAAGAGACTTATCTCTTCACCACCACACTGTATTGTTTCTTAGGCTATATTAACAGCTCTCCATAAAATGCTTTCCAAAAAAATCAGCTTCGGTGCGTGAAAAATTATCACAGACTAAAGTCTCATTTAGTCTCACTTAGTTATGGTTACTTTTGTTCTTAGAATACCAGCTTTTTACTATACTGTGAACCTTTTGATGACAGGTTCCATATCTTTGTGCCTCCATAGCATTTACCATGGTAGTTTCTTAATAAATACTTATGTGTTGAAAAAGAAGATTGCTCTTGACATAAGATGCCCTAAGATGCTATTACATAAATATAGAGATTTATCCTGGGTAGGTGGAAAAGGTAAAATTATATTCATTTTTATTTTCTAGGATTTACAAGTAGAGATTTAAAATTTAACATCTATTTGTCCTTTGGCTAAAGATTAAAGAGTAGATAATAAAAAGAAGATCAATAAGGAATGATTTTTCTTCTTTTTTGGTAGGCTGTGTAGGGGGCTGTGTAATGGGCCAGACATGGTGCTAGGGATACAGAAGTGAGGAATGGTCCCCAAAACAAATGTAAAAACACGATGTGAAAAGTGCTAACTAGCATTTATCAAGGTCCTACGTAAAAGCACAGTGGAAAGTTGAGAGAAGGGGGCCTATTTCTCTGGGAATAAACATAGGAATATGACTCCCTTAAAGGAGATCTACAGCCAGGAGGCCGGTAATGTGGAAAATGCCAACAGCTAAGATGGACACAGACTCCTAGGCCTGGAATGTTAGTCAGGTGAAGTACAGTCAGTTGGAGGCAGGTCTCTTAGAAGTCTGATACACATCCCGCTTTCCAAACATTGGATCTCCTCATTCATTATTTTCCTAATCTCTTCTTTCCATACTTGCCCCTACCAACACTACAGTCTCCCCCTACACTTCTACATAGGCTGTTATGCGGGATTAAGGATTCTGATTAATTCTAGGATTATCTGATGAGATATTCTTGACAATTGTCCCTTGCAGACAGGCTGGATTTCCATCACGTGTCAGATATACCTGAGATTTCCATTTTATCCTGGGCTCTACATGGTTTAACTGGAGACCCTATTGCTGACTGGGTCTATGTTATCAATCCTCCAAGCCAGCTTCCAGGGGACAGGTTCCTGGTGTTCATCTTCCTGTTTGTTTCTTCGCTGCTCAACCTAGGTGTAAGAAAGGATAGATAAGCTTATCAACAGTCAGAATTACCTCCTGAATTCCAGACATTTCTTATCTCTAAAGACACATTTGTCTCAATCTAGTTTTTTATTTATATTTGGCAGCTGCCACCTGGTGAATACATATCTATAGCAAGATAGGGAGAACCTCAGATTCCAATTTACTCATCTTTTATCATTTTTACTGGCTCCTCTCATAGGAATGATTGACACCTCTTAGGTCAAAGTTGCTGCTCAGTCTGCTTTGTTGGTGGGGTTTGTTTCTTTTCCTATAGATCCCTTCCTCCTCACACACTGCCTGTGTGTTACTCTGTTCCTCGGCCAAGAACCGTTGTGTGAAGGTGTTACTGCTTGTCCAGTGACATTGGCCAATGGCATGACATAACATTCATTGCCAAATCACTATGTACAATTTCAGTATAAAATGTTTAATTATGAATTTATGCATATTTTGCATATCATTTCAAAGATTAGAACTAATAATTATTTTTTTCCCTAGCAATGTTATAAAACTAAAATACCTTTAATGTGATATCTTACTCTAATCCCGAGTCTTATATCAGTCAATTGATTAGTTAATAATCAATTGTTTGGAATTTTAGCTACATCTCTAAGAAATGATGTACCCCCTTGCTGAATATTCAGAGATCAAAAAGGAAAGGTTAACCTCTATTAGCCATCGAGTTTGAACCTTCTTTTGGTTTTGAGAATCTTTTAATTATTGAAGTAATAGGTGCTGAATTATTGTCAATATTTTTGTGGTAAACCAGATTTCTATCCCAGCAAATTAGAATTGTTTTCCTCTCCAGTCCTTCTGACAATCATATTCTTATACCTCTTCACATGTTTCCAAAGACTGGATATGATGAACACTGACCTACATATTTGCAATTAAAATCTTGGCAAAGTACACCAATTACCTTTTGATTGATGTGCTAAACCACATCTTCTCTGTGTATGTCTAACTGTTCCACAGTCTCCTACAGACCAATAAACTGAAGACTTGGTTACTATTCAAAGTGGAAAGACAACCAATAGGAAACAAAACTTAACAGACATTCTAGCTAGTTTTAATAATCTTAAAATAATTCTGGAATGCTCTGGGAGAAGGGTTAGGTACAGCAACATGTGTGTAGTCTGGAGAAACTCTAAGATCTAAATATTTGAAACTATATGAAAAAAGAAAAAGAAGCCAACCATTTATTAATTTATTAAACTACTGTGCTAAGTGATTTACATAGGATTTTGTTTCATCTTCTTAAGAGTTGCATATTTTGCAACCAAGTAAGTGGGTGTTAGGACAATTTTATAAATGAGAAGACAAAGGCCCAGTGAGATTAAATAATTTACCCCAGGTCATACAGCAAGATTCTACTTGATTCTAAAGGTATTTTCAGGAGACTGGTCTTATAAAAATCTTCCACTTAGCAGTTTATATCTAGGCAGTTTAAATAACTGAGAAAGGAATTTATATCTAAATTCGAAAAAGCATGAGGAATCAATATTGTGCTCTCTATTGTTATGCTCAATATCTTCATACTGTTGAAATTCTCTCTGATGCATGAGGTTGCCTGCTTGTGTGAAAGAGAGTATTGTACACTGATTAGAATTAACAGATAATAGTTTCATTGACAGAATTTCTTTATGCATTTTAATAGGCAGTAGAGAAGGGATAAATTAGCCATATTTGAATATGGCAAAATTTGTAAACAGCAGGATTAAATAGGACAGAGCTAAAAACTTCCTTATCATGTAGGAATACAGAATTTTTGTTTAGAATGATGGATAAGCAACAATGTTTATATTTTTATATCAGTTTCAATTGAGACCTACTTTAAAATCAATTCTTAATTCCCCTGAATTTTTATCCTAGGGGAAAGAGGGATAACATGCAGAGGAAGGTACTATAATTATTTCTCTTTTATAGTGAGGAAACTGAGGCACAGAGCAGTTAAGGAATTTGCTCAAGGTTACACAGCAGGTAGCAGAGCTGTAATTCAGACTCAAGTGGCTCCTCTACCTTTTTAATATTTGCATAGATTAAACTTGCTATTAGTGTACATTTGCGAATTCGTTATTCTTATATGGTTTCCAGAATGAAATTTTATTTCACTTCACATTTTTATTTTGATTATTTAAAGATCAACTTGGACAAGGAAGTCTGGTTATAGTTCCTGTCCTGTAAGCCTTCTTATTAAGAACATGCTTCCCTGGCTGCAGGCATGGGCATGTGACAGGCCCATACCTCAGCCACCACACAATTGGCTCTATCTCAGTATTTCTATATACATTCCAAGTCACTTTCTCTTAGAGACGTTTTGAATCTATCATCCCTGTAAGACATTAGGCTGGCGATTGGTTTTATAACACAAGGACCATAAAAGTTTTCATGTTCTCTCATCCTTTGTTAGGCCTATACCTAAGAGATGAATTTGAATGCACTGTGGAAGCTAAGCTGAAAGGCCCTGAGACACTTGTTCAGCAGAGCTCAGGATTTTTTATTATATAATAATCACATCATCAATAACCGTAGATGCTTTAGATGAGCCCATAATCTTTTAGGATTTGTAAAAAACTGTGCTACTACCAAGATTCTTGTTCCTGTATCTCCTTGAACCTAGACCTAAATAAGCCATGCATTTGAATCCAAAGAAAATGCCATAAAATAAAATATTTTTGCCCTTTTTTCTTAAGATAAATAATATTAGTGTGTAACTTTTCAAAGGAGTGGTCACCACAGAATTGCTCTTCCATTTGGAGAGACTGAGGAAAACTTTTGAGGCTGTAATAAAAATCACTGCTGTTTATTGACATACCGTGTTCCAGGCACTGAGCCAAACATGTTATAAACACACCCTCATTTAATCCTCACTGCCGTCTTTTGAGATGGGTATAATTTTTATACTCATTCGACAAATTGAAAAGCTGAAATTTGGAAAAGTGAAGCAGCTTGCCCAAAGCTACACTAGAATTAGACCCCAGGTCTGTGAGACTCTAGAGACTAAATTCCTGTGTTTCCCATTTGAATATATGTCATTGGGTACATTATTTAATAAGCTTCACATAACTACAGCATACGATATTAGAGCTGAAGAACTCCAGAATTCTCAAGCCTGACAGTTTATAGATGAGGAAACTGTGTTCCAGAGAGGTTAAGACACAAGGTTGTATAGCTTGTCGGGGGCCATCTTCATTGTTAATCATGTTTGCTGAGATTGCTTGACTCACAGGGTTACGTAAATCCTAGCTGGACAAACCTTTTCTAGGCAAGGACCCAGAAGAGGAAACTAGGCTGTCTTTTCCAGGTCTAACTTCTCTACTTTGCTTTATCTTGGTCAGCCAATGTCAGAAATAGTTGGAATTATTCCATGCATCAAGAAAAGCAGTCAGGATCTCTAGAGGCAGGAGCACAACTTCAGAAAAACAAAACAAAACAAAACTCCATTTACACTCTTCAATGACTAATCCAGGCTGTGTAGTTTGCTCTTTTCCTTGCCCACAAAATAATTATCATGGCAGAGGAAAATGAAAAACAAAACAAATAACAAAAACACTGCAATACTGGAGTTTGCAAAGCAGTGCAAATGAAGCAGTTGCCTTGCAATGCCGGACATTCAACTTCATGCCTTTTGTGGATTTTTTTTCTAAGCACTTGGGGTGTTCCAGTGTCAGAACTCATAATCAGACACACGCAGGATGTGGCCAAACGTTCTGCAGCCTCTTTGCCTTGGATGAGATCACAGTTCAGCTGTAGCTATTGTCCCAGTTGCCAGGCAGCATTTGGGTGTTTATTTTGAAGTTTGTCCACATGTTACATCAGAAGCCAAAGCTTCATATGCTCTCCACTTCCCGGAACAAGTAGAGCTTAGGCATTCTATTTTTATTTTAAGTCTGTGTGTCCCTTTTTAATGCTATACTTCATGAACGCACAGCATACTCAGCTGAGATAGAATCAGTCATCGTCTGTTTCCCCCAGATCATGCTCACGCCACCTCATTTTGCAGTGCTCTGCATCTAGCTGGCCGTGCTCTGGATTGGGTATCTTTGGTACTTTCCTACCTCTAAATCTAGCTCACCTGGAATGACTACCCCATCTCAACCTCTAGCTCCATTTGTTTTGAAAATTCAAATGTTTTATTTTTCAAAAGTAGAGGAATCAGCTTGTTATAGCCAAAAGTGCATGGACATATTCATATCTGTGGCCAAATCCAAGCTCCCACCACTTCTTGACTGTGAGATCTTAGACAAGTTACCCATCTTCTCTGAGCCTCAGGTTTCTCATTCATAAAATGCAGATAATAATGGTTACCTCCTAGGATTTTATAAAGATACACTGAAATCAGATATGTAAGGCGCCCGTCACAGTAGCTGGCACATGGAAGATTCTGCAGTCCCCACCACTTTGTTGATCACACCATGATAAATACTAAATAAATAGTTCCCATCTCCTCTGTGAAGCCTTTCCTAACTATCTTCCAAACCCACATCTCAGAAATAGTCGCCCACTTCTGGTCTCTTATGACATCATATTATACTTAAGATCCTATCATAATTGACGTTATCCTTATTACATACATGCTGAGGTGTAAATTTGTGCCCAAGTAGGTCTGCTGGCGCAAAGCGATGTTCTCCCTGAAAGAGATACCTCGACTTCATTCATAGATGATCCATTGTTTATATTTTATGGGAATCATATTTTTGTTATGATAAATACTGTACTTTGTTAGGTGATTGTGTTTCTGGTCTTTTTAGAAAAAGCAACATTGTTATGCCATGTTAATAATTGAAGGCATTGCAAGAATGTATGTCATGGTGTGACAGCATGACAAACAATAGACAAACCGAAACATCTGAATATTTATTTCCTGAAGTGAATAATCCACCATGACAGAAAGAATTCCAGAATGTCAGTGCCTTCCTTAGAAAGCCCCTCAGCAGCCGCCTATTGTTTGTTCCAGGCGTCTCACAGGAAGCAACTCAGCTTGGGGATGTTTTGTGCGTGCATGTTTTTAAGCCGTACATCACCCAGGTTGATGAAAGCCAGGATGTCAATGACTAGATGTTTAAATTATGTTTTCCTAACCAGTTTTCTGACTTGTGCTTTGAACAAAATTTTAGATGATTGAGTAAAACTCATCATGCTGCTTTTGAGCTATCAGATAATACTTTTGTGTATGTTCGTGCACAAATGCATATATTTATTTAACAAATACTTGTTAAGGAACCACTGTGTACAAGGTTCTGGGGATGTGCAGCAACTGAGACTGGCATGGCCCCTGCCCTCGTGGAGTTCAGTTCAGGTCTGCCTTATAGATGTTGTGAGGAAAGAAGGTTTTTTTTTTTTAAAAAATACATATGATTTCCTTTCTCTCATTATTTGAGATGTGTTATTAAAAGAATCTTATTATGGTTCAGAAACGAATTGTTTTTCCCTTGTGCATCTAGTAGAGCTAGTTTTAGAAGTTAAAAGTCAGTTATTAATTTGTCAGATATTTTTAATTAGAGAATTTTTAATACTTATTTTGTGTTTTGCCCACATTGCCCTAATATTTGGTATCTAATTTGACTTTCATAATAACTCTGCAGAGTGCATACAGTTCCCATGCTTAGTAAGTTTCATCGACTTGCTTGTGGACTCATGGCCACTAAGAAGTCATCAGACTGAAACTTAAGTCTTCTAATTTTTTAATTATATTCTTGAGTCTAGCTTTAAAAAATGAGATATTAACATTATACTTTATTTAAGTATAATTGAAGTAAAATTCAAATTTATTTAAATGGAATTTTAATTGATGATTAGGAAATGGAAATAAAGATTTGAATTAACAGTGATTTTTGAGTTCTCTTTGCTACAATACCCTCAGTACTATGGTAAGCACTGTGGGGCATAGAAATGGCCCCTGCCTCTTGATCAATTTGCAGTTTCATTGGTAAGACATGACATATGCTTAGATAAGAGCTCAGTAACCCTCCAATGCAGCATATATGATTAAGTGTTTAAGTGAAAAGTACAAACATGTATATCAATTGAGAAGATATGAGCTAAAATAGATACATACTGACCTAAATCTTCCAGGAGAGGAATAAGTGGGACCTAAACAAGGAAAAAGCCTTCATAGGCAGTGGGAATGGCCAGATGAAAGGCTCAGAGGTGGAAGGGCATGATGGTGTTGGTGGTGATAATGCCAGCTAGCATTACCCAGTACGTATCACTTGCCAAGCACTGTTTAATTGGTTACTTAAGAAAAAGTAATTTATTCTTAAAACCACTCTATGAGGTAAGTAAGAATTGTTACTATTCCCATTTTATAGATGAAGAAACTAAGGCACAGAGAGGTTAAGTAACTTGCTCGGGGTTGCACATGAATTCAGTGTCAGCTGGAATTCCGTCAGACAATCTCGAGTCCAGAGTCCCCTCTCACACAGTGAGGTATGCTGCCTGATGAGTGTCCATGAGACAGAAAGGACACCATTCTGGCTGGAGGGGAGACATGGTGTAGGCCATAGCGTGAGAGGAAGTGGAATAAGTCGATTAGGTCAAAAAATAGTTCAGGCAGAATACATTGAACCTTATCTTGGCCACAGTGGGAAACCATAGATAGTTTAGCGTTTCATCAGAGTGAGATCATGGTGCACATTTATCTCAGATGAATTAGTCAGCCATAGACAGAAAGGATTGGGAGCTAAAGATGGAGGTACGAAGTGGGGTAGGAGATAACCGGACATGGAAACTATTAGAAGGTCCTTGATGTAATCCAGGTGTGGGAGACACGTGATGAGACCAAGAGTGTGGGTGGCAAAAGACATGAAAGGCTAGCATGGGAAAGAGGACTGGCACCAGCACTGCGCCTACTCCAGGTGGTTCCGGGCCAGACGCGTTCCCTACGCACCATCGTTTGACCCTCGTGTCAGCTCCAGAGCCAGGTGGTATTACGCCCGTTTTCCAGATAACAGAATGGAGGCTCCAGCTCTGGGAGGTTAATTAATGTGGATTAGTAAGTACTGAAGTGGGGACCTGAGCCTGCATCTTTCTTGGCTTCCTCACTTTAAGGCAAAATAATGTCGTCTGGTGATAAAGTTTCTGATAAGGTACGTAGAGTTGTTCACTTAATAAATCATAAGTTAGACGTCCTGGGAGAAATCAACTTTCTGAAGTAGCAATAATAGAAAGAGAGGGCTTGTGACTGAATATTAACACAGAGAAGAATGGAGCAGGTGGAAGAGGCTTTTAGGAGACAGGTCACAGGGCTAGAGAGAGAGCCTGTAGCTTCTAGTGTCAAGCTGCCACCGGGGAGAGAATGGTCTGTGATTTAGGATGAAACTACTGATGAGTTATCAGAGAGAAAAGTACCTAGTAACCTTCAACAGACACAGGCAGATCGGGTGTGCGAAGGGTGATTAGTGCTGCAGGTAGGTAGGAGGACATAGGAATGCTGCTGGGTAGGGGAGGGGCAAGGAAGCAAGGTCTGGGCTGAGGTGAAACAGTTCTGAGTCATCTCACCTGCTGGCCCACTCTCTGAGCACATTCTGAACCAAGCCAGCCAGTGACAAGTGAGGCTTGTTTGACTGAAGGAGAGTGGAGGGAGTGTGGATTACTATAAACCAGCTGGAAGTGCCCAGAAAGAAGCCGAGTCTTCTGGGAACCTAAGCAAGTGAAAGGACTCTATCGCGCGGAAGATATACAAGTAAGGAGCTGAGGGAATGACTTTTTTATCGGCTAGATTTAATGGCAGCAGAACAGATGAGTAAGCCATCTAGGACTCCATCTTTTCTAATGGAGCCTTTAACTCTCCCACCTTGGCTATTCACCAGGACCTGTGGGCTAGCTCACAACTCTCCACTCACATCCAGCATCCCATGGTTGAGGTTGGTACTAGGTCTTCTATCTCTTCTCGTGCAGCCTCACTAGGTTCCCCGTATAAACAAGAAAAGGCCCTGGATGGAGACCTGCTATGAGTAAGATTGGGGGTCAGCAGGTTAGTGCACCCAACAGACAGCTCTTTTAAAGGGACGCCATCCAGTGGAGGAGACAGTTCATGACACAGTTGTGAGATTATCTGCCTGTGTGTGGTGCCATGAATCAGCGAGTACGTGATGGGGGAAGGAGGATGCCCATTAAGTTCTGGTTCAGAAGTTACAATGCCAGGACTGGGAGCTAGTAAGATACACCTGAAAGAAAGGGCATGTAGGAGTTTGATATTTGGGGAGGAGAAGCATCCTAACCAGTGGCACTTGTGTAAAATCTAAAGGGAGAGGTAAGCGAGGTGAGCTCTGAGACAGGAATGGGCTGGCTGCCCAGAGCAGCTGTTCTGAATTGGGAGATGATGTGGGATTGCAGCCTGGGTGTCTTTAAAGGCAAGGGAATAGATTTCTGTGTGATACAACGAGCAACAAGAGTCATCATTCATTGCTGGTTCTACTTTAGAGGGAGACGTGTGTGGAGTGGCATGCGGGAGGATTAACCTGGCCAGAATGGGTAAGAGAGCGAGAAGGCTGTAGACTGGGAGACGACTGCACAATAGATGTGAAAAAAGAAAGCAGTGTCCGTTTTCCAAGTGTCTTAAAGGCATATCATCTTTCCGTCATATCGCTAATCTTTACTGCAGAAAACTTCCCGAGTTCTTACTTAGGAAGTAAACAGATTTAAAGAGATTTCGCTGAATAATGCCAGGATGTAAGGTGCTGTATTGAATAAGTACAGGATTAAATATTAATTTCTTCTAGGCTGAAATGACTCTTTTTAGCAATGTTGGTTATTTTTAATGCAGCTTGACAATTACAGCAAGATTTTTGGATGTGGGTGGGCCTGAAAGGGACTTGGAACTCAAACGTTTGTTCTGTCACATAGGATTCTCTTCATACCTCTTTCAGAGCACTGAAATTGTAATGTAAACTAATGATACTCTGGGTGTTAAGAGACTTGCATGGGTCATTTGGCAATGAAAGTATTGTTATACCTGCAAATTCAGGCTGACTTACAGCACCAATCTCAATAGAGAGATTTTTGTACATATGAGTGCTGATGGTTGTGTTTTACAGTTGGCTGCCAAGTGGCAGGTCCGACTGCAGAATCGCTGGTGTAGAAGTCAGGCAGCCGAGGTCCCAGCCTCAGCGCACACGTCTCAGAGGGCCCTTCCTAGCCTTTTGCCTGGGTGATGCCTCCTTATCTTTCAGCTGTCACATTAACTGTCCCTTCCTCAGTATCACCAGTCCCGACTGTCTGCTCAACTAACTCTGTTGCCTAGTCATGTTCTCGTGGGCCCTTTTATAAGCTCTTACCACAAGTAATCACTGAAGTGATTATTCATGTTATCTTTCATGCGTATAACTTTCATGACAGGATAGGGACCTGTCTGTTTCACCAACAGTATTCCATCATCTAACATAGTACCTGGCACAAAACTACATTGAATTAACTCTTCAAATTTTATAATCATGTTATTCCAACCTATAATTAGAAATTAAAAAGTATAGAACATTTAAAAATGAAAGTATATTCAGTATCTCACTAAAGATAACAAACATAAAAGGTCCTCGTCTTTAAAAAGAGAAAACAAACAATACAGTTGTCGGAGTTGAATGGGTTCACAATGGTGGTAGGATTATTTCCTTATACCACGCACCAGACCCCATGAATAGCTTTTTTTATTTCAATTTCAGAAAATGTAGTGCCTTAGTGACGGGATGAAACTTTCATGGAGGAATCTATGCTGAGAATAGATGCAGCCAAGGCCTTCAGCTAAATTCCCATGGTAACGTGCTCCATGCTTGTTAACAGCTATTGCTCGTAGATTTTACTGTTCTTGGTGGGCCTTTGAAAGTTTTTCTAGGAATACAGGATCACATCCAGCTGTTGCTTAATGAAGTAGTAAGGCAGGTTAGAAACCCCACCGCTGTGTGATTTGGGGGGAGGTATTTTAGGAAATTCGGATGTTTAGAAAATTAATGTTCACTTAAAGATTTGAAGCTTAAAAAGCACTTTCATATGGACTGTTTGGTCTTTAGGGGTTTTATATGGTTGAGAGTAATCATTGGGATGTAGTAATCAGTGGGATGTGGCAAAGCAGAACTTCTTGAGTTTGGAAATTTGTACAACCATTTCTAATTGTGGGAAGATAGAATTATATACGTATGGGTACATTAATCCCCACAAATTAAAAAATTCTCAAAGAAAAAGTGAAGATTCATGTATTTATTCATTAATTCAATGGTGGGGGTTGGAGGAATCTACCTTGGTACATCTTCCAGTTCTAGAAGGTAAGAGAGACCACTTCATGTCCTGCTACAGGACCAAGTGTGTGCATACACACTTGTGCGCATGTGTTGGATTTGGGGAATGCTTAGCTGGTGCCTAAGGGTGTTCAGAATTAGCTAAGTTGATATGATTATGTTGTGTAATCAGTATTCTGAAGCTTTAGGCTTTTATCTGTAAATCATGGTAATTTAACTGTAAGCACCAAATAGTCTACATTGAGTGGGGTCTGTGAAGAAGGTGATTTTGTTCATGGGCCATGGGTTATAGTGGGTTCACACAGTCACCTGGAATGGACATGTGTGGCAATTGGAGAGGTGGGAGACCAGCAGGGATGGGCTCGTCCTGCCCTAGGTCTCAGCCTCTGAAGTGGCTCAGGGCATCAGAGGCAGGCTTCTGGGTATTGTTGGCAGGGCAGCAGCTGTTTACTGACAGCTGCTTACTTAAGAAGGCATCTTGTGCCAGATGGAATCCCTGGGCTCTAAAATCTAACAGACTCAAATGTTAAGGAGATTTAATGAGCCTGGGTTGGAATTCACAAAGATAGTAATCGTCTATTTAATATTAACCAGTGTAACGCAAGTACTAGAGTAATATTCAAACCCATGCAAGTATCATGTGCATATCTCACACTGTTTGGGTGGTAGATTGCAGGGGCTGATTCCACCACCCCCTTGCATCCCTAGGAAAGGTGTTTCTTAAATACTTCAGTTATGATTCATCTCCTTTGCCCACTAGGGAGGAGCCTAGATGAGACAGGTATTGAACCGTCTCCCACGTCTCTTCCTTACAGTGACACTGGACGGTTCTAATCGAGCTGCATTTGTTTCCCAGAGTTATGTTTTGTTCCTTCTATTTTGTAAAATATCAGAAATAAGGCACTAGTAATTTAATGAGCACCTACAATGTGCCATACATTTTACACATATTATTTCAAATACTCTCAACCCAGTAAAGTATAAGTTATAGGCCCCATTTTATGTACTTAGGAAACTGAGACTCAAAGTCACAGAGCTAGGAATTGGCAGAGTTGGCATTTGAACAATTTTCTGTCAAATATAAAGTCTACGTTCTTTTAAAAAATAACACAAACAATAATTGTAATAATATTTACTGAGCACTTATATACAGGGCAGTAATGAACTTACAAGGTAGTTGTTATCCAATGAAGAAAAATTGAGAAAGGGGAAACAAAATCAGAAAATTTGAGTAACTTGCCCAAGACTATTGAGTAACACATCCCAAATTCGAACCCATTTTATCTGGTTACAAAGGCTTTTACCCACTTGGCAATACCACCCACTGGGCAGTACTACCCACTGGACTTTGTGGGAGTCATACTCTAGACAAGGAAAAACCAAGGTAAAAACAAAGCACACAGGTAAGAGCAAGTATGGTTAAGAGGAGCCGAAAGACAAAGTAGGTTGCAGGTTAACTAAAATCAGACTGTCCATTTCTTTCCTAGGTGTCCACTTCCTTTGCTTCAACCAGCAAGTCTTCCAGTATGGATCCCACAGAAAACAAGGTATAGAGAATCTTCCAGGGTCAGCTTGGGTAAATGTGAATGCCCTTAAGATGATTAAGTAAAATAATAGTTGATTAAGTAGACTAATAGTTGACAAATGATTTGTATGTCCTAGGAGGCTTAGGTTATAGAAATAAACATTTTCTTCCTAATTATGGGGATCTTCAGAAACTCAGCGTTCCTTTCAATATTCACTTTCAACATAATCTATATACTTCTGTCATTTTAGACTATCTAGGAAAGTGTAGTGACCCAGAGCTATTTTGGTCCTAGACCTGATATTTTATTTGTAAGATAATTGAAGTGCATTTCTCTGGCTCTAAAGAAGCATATAAATTTCTTAACTTTTTACTAAAATTGTTTTATTATTCCAGTCATTTAAAACTAAATATAAGAATGAGAAAAGTTACACTAAATGAACATAGAAAGAAGTAAAACAGACTGGCTGTTTCCAATGCGTTCTGAAGTTTCTTTCTAAAATTTGAGTCATAAGGGATACTGTCTTATTGATAAACCTTTGTTGAGCTGCATTTGAATATTCTAATAGTTATTTATTAGAATTTCGAAGAAAATATGAAAGAATGTTTTCCAATAAGATTGCCACATAGAGTAAACCTAGTTCTGAAGAGTTGGCTGAAGCTGTCTTAAACCCTCTCCCTCAGTTACATGTCTCAAGCTCTGTTTCTTGGGAATATTCTTGGAGAGACTAAAGAGGTAGCATTTCAAGATGTTCTCAACTAATCCTTATGAGCTGATATTCTTGAGTGTCTTGAAGAGCTACCCTACCTCCTTATTACTAAATTGCCCTTGATTAAAATCACCAACACAGTTTTGTATTCTGTCTTCTGTATTATTTTGTTATCCTAGTGAAATCTTATGCCGTAATTTAGCACTGGGACTGTAATTTATTACTATTGGGGGATGCTATGGCCTCATCTTGAACTATCTTTAAAGGACATTGCAAATATCTTGAAACACACTGTTTGAATCTAAGCTCTTATAAATGTCATCTAGCATTCATTTTAATTTTTAAATGTATTTTAATCTAAAATTGTTATTTAGACTTTACATTTACACTAATTTTTTTAATTTTTTCAAAATATACATTATCTGATCCATAATTAATCTATTAGCTGCCACTACTTATTTATACCAATGTTAATCTTAAAAATTAAAAATAAATCTGATCTCAATCTTAAAAGTCTTAAAACTGCAGAAGTGTCTACCAAAAACCAATTCTCATTGACCTTAGAGTTGATAAAAACTAAAAAAGGTAGATAGAAAGGAGAATGAAAATACAGGATTTCCTTTTTATTATTTTGGTTCGCATTTAACCCATTACTTGATTCTAATTCATCCCCACTGACTCTCAGCTCAAGGACCAATGGTTATTTCAAGTGTGCTCTGTTTCCCAGGGCAAGTGTCAACAAACTCTTCAGCCATAGCTAAGCATTAATCATGAGAATTTCTGGCAGTCCTATGGAACTTGAGGAGTGGAGGAGCAAGAGGAAAGTAGAAGGAGAGCGAAGAGAGGTAGAGACACAAATAAGATGCACATGATGACGTGTCACCAGTGGCTGACTCAGGACCACTTTTGGCCTCAATTCTCTCTCCTTGATGGATTTCAGTCACACTGTTCTTATGTGCTTCTGATGTTTGGCTTATAAAATTTTTACTAACCTCTTAGAGATTTTTGTGAACTTGATGAGCATATTTCTCCTAATATTTTGAGCTTTTAGAGAAAAGATGTTAATTCAAGATAATACCTATGCCAAATCCTTGTCATGCTGTACACCTTTCAAACGAAATTCAGTCTAGCTCTGAAAGGTGGTGATGTGTCTAGACCTAACTTCTCTTTCACACACACTACTGTGTGAGGAGAACTTAGATCTCACACACAGCAGTGTGACTACCAATTCTAATTGATTAGAAGTGATTTAACCTTGCATCTGTGAGTGACCTTTTTAATTGTATTGATTGCCCAATTACAAATTAGAAGCTATTAATAGTTCACACCATTACAATACCAGCTCACTTATTTTCTTGTCAATTTAATGAATTACATTTGCATAAATTCAAGAAAGCATAGTAGCACATTGGAAACTCAGTAACAAAGATCCAGTTTGAAAGGATCCAAAATTTTAAAAAATTAAAAAAAAACACACATTTCTTTGATCGTGAACTTTGTTTCTTTCCCAAAACCATAAGTGTGTCAGCATAACAAGAACCTGTTATGTGAGGAAGGTATGTGTCTTCATTACAGAAGCACAAGATGTGGTAAATTAAGAAGATATTTGGCAATAGCATCTTCAGATAATAGAATTAAAAAAATAGAAGTTTGTGCTAATACCACCAAACAAATAAAAGCGAAAGAAATTATAAGGAGCATTAGGCCTAATTTTTAATTTCTTACTTTGAAAAAATTCATAAAACAATCAAATTTTAGTTTTGTTTTCTTATCTTTCCTATGCCATCAATGCATACATATACTTAAGGAATTGTCTTTTTTCGCACAGATAAACTTTGATTGGGTAAAACTCTGTAGACTACTCCACTAAAGATCCTAAATCACAACCAATTCTTCCAGAGCATTGCCTAGACATTAGATCTCTAGATTTTTATTGTACAATAAAAACCCATGCCCTTTTACAAAATTGTTGTATGATTAGATTGCCAGAATTTTAGAAAACTTCCTTTGATCATAACCAAGCATTAGAAATATAGAAGGAAAAATAATTGCTCAAGCAGCCTTTATACAGAGAAGGGAAGGAAAGGAGATTAATTTTCATTAATTTTTATCAATGAAAATCTTACAGATTTTTCTACAGGAAAAGTAAAATCCAAACTGAAAATTATTGCTTGAAACTTTAGAATTTAAGCTCCGTCAGCTTCTTAGAGTTATATACATCTGCATAGAGTAGATACAATAAATGAATGTAATGGGTCTTGATATAAACATTTTAACTCTGTTTATATGTGGTACTTATTTGACTGTCAGGTAAAATAAGACCATACTTGGGGTTGTGCTCTTATATTAGGCCATTCCAATCAGCAATCAGATGGAAGGACCTCATCCTCCTAATAAGAAAAGACAAAGAAAACAGGTGATGTGGTTCATTGTACTGGAGCACATTTCTGCTTGCTAATGTTCACTTTGGCTTTTTCAATATGTGCTGATTGCAGTTCACAATCTTCTGTGACTCTGACCCATCACAGACTTTCTGGTGGGCTGTCATCCTTTGCTCCATGTTCTAGCACTAAAAATAAATGTCACTGCTTTCTGTGCCCTCAGTTTTGTCACTATCCCATCGCTTCACAGCATCACCCAAAACCTATGACGAGTATTTCACTCATTCAGAGATCTGTTATTGTTAGTGGCTTTTCAAGGATGAAGGTTTTTTTTTTCTTTTGCTTATGTATTAGCTACAATGTTCATAGCAATAAATCTTTACATATCTTTGATACACATAGGAAAAGTGAGATGTAAACTGGCATCTAAATAGTAAAAACAGAATATTTATTAGTGTGCTTAAGTATCTAAGAGTTATAATTTCAAACAAAATATAATAATTTTAACTCATTGAGTTTATATTTATAAATACATCAAAATCATCTTTTTAGCTTCCTTAGTTGGAGAAATTCTATGATAAACTTTGTAAATATTGTTCATTTTTCCTCCCTTATTTCCTTCCTTCCATCCTTTTTCTTTCTTTTTCTGCATTTAGGCTGTAAATATAGAACCTGAAAAGAAGTCACAATCAACTAAGGTAAGTGATTTAAGTCAACTGGTGAGTTTTTTGGATTCTTTACAATAATAATGAATATAACCACAATGAGATACCATCTCACACTTGTTAGAGTAGCTATAATCAACAGAACAAATAATGACAAAATGTTGGAGAGGATGAGGACAAATAATGAATAACCAAGTTTCTCCATTGGCGGTACTGAATGGTAAAAGAATTTTTGTCAGCTAATTTATTGAATTTTGGATTATTCTTTTGCACATGATTTTATAGAGTATAAAATAATTATAACATTAAAATTATACATAAAATTAATGTATAATATTTTATAATAAAAACAATACATTTCAAAAGTAATTTGTTCAAAATCTATATTTTTTATAGATGAAGTAATTGTTTAAAAAACTAAGCAGCAGGAGAGAGGGCAAAGGGTAATGAGTATCCAGTTACTTTAATAATGAGCTATCAAGAATAACTGTCTGTTGAACCTAGCACCTAGATAACTTAAAGATAAAAGTCCTTCCTAAGAGGCTGGCTGGCTTAATCTTGACAGTCTCATCTTCCTCGGTAGAAACTAACCATTGAAGAGACAGTTCTGACTCTCCCTTGGGAATACCTTTCCTGGTTTTTGTGCCTCAAGGCCATCTACACTGAAAGCTGATCTGTCCTCCAGTTGGAGATAGACCTTAGGGTGTCAGCAGGCCCGGCAAATGCTTCTTTTCAAATAGGATGCTGCTCTTCTTTTCTTTTAAGCACACTTAAGAAAATACTTAGAGATGAAACCTCAAGGTTCCCTGTGGGAAAGCACAGAGATGTTGTGGGCTGAAGTACTTTAGTGAAGGCAAGGGGAGGCCATCTATGTGAAAGGTGAGGCTTATCTGATTTTCTGTAAGGCATCTTGGTGGCCTCTGAGGATGATAATTCCATAGTCCAGACAGGTGGTCTTCTCTTTTATATTTAAATGCTTTTGGCTATCTACCATATCTCCAGAGAATTTGTTTTGGTTTCTGTTTCTTCTCTACTTGCAACCCAGAAAACACTATATAACCTTTTAGTTGAAGAAAATGCAGTTTTCTCTATCTCCTATGAGAGGAAATTTGAAAAATTAATTTCTAGAGTTTGGAATACCCTATCAACAAACTCAGTGGTCACAGTGATCATTTGACATATCTGTGGATGGACCTGCAGTTACCAAAAGCTTCACATGAATTGTGGAAAAAAGCCAATAACTTAGAGATATGTACCTATTTGAAAAATGATTCCAGGTGAAATACTAAATTAGTCATTATTCTGATGATTATCATTTTTCAGCTGTTGATAGGATTTGCCATTGACCAGACAGACATATATACTTCTCTAATTGGGCCTTTCCCAAGAGAGGCAGAATGGTCTAATTGGAAATTTTGTTCTTGAGCCTGTTTGGAAATATGAAAAACAATGGAATCCAGTGTAATTGAGATTTTATCTTTTGAAATTGACAGCCTTCTGTGGTTCATGAGGAAAAAACTCAAGAAGTAAAGCCAAAGGAACACAGAGAGGTAAATGATTATTATTAGGACTTGATATCATAAAGTTGAAGACTTTGGGTGGGTGGACGAGAGCGTTGTGTGCACACGCATGGATAAAAATACTAAACCTCTTAAACATTCAAGACTTAAATCCTGCTAGGATGGGGTGATGTTTGTTTTTGGCTAAAAATGGCACCACCATGTGGCAATAGCAGGATTTTGCCATTTATTCATGATTCTTGTATTTGTGGGGAACGATTTGCGTTATATCAAATTTTGAAACCTAAACGTGAAGTTTTATCACATCTATATCAACATCCATTTAAATTCGCATAGTGCATAACTACATAAAACACAACTGTGTGAACACTTTCTATTCCGTTGAGAAAAGTATCTATTTGCCATCTCGTTTGTTAACAATGTGGTGTATGTGTGTGTATTCAGCCAAAAAGCCTATCCAAACATGCTTCGGACACAGGAAACAAGCATGCTCACAGTGAAAAAGCAGTTTCCAGATCAAGTGAGCAGGCCGACATCAGAGAAATCAACAAAACCAAAGGTAGGTAAATCATATTGATAGCTAGGAAAACACTGACATCAACTAGGGAGTAAGAGACGGGTCCTCTATCTACATCGACACATGGGGAGAATCTGAAGAGCTCTGCCGAATATATCTCATATTGTCGTGATTTTGGTGCTCCTTTTTCCTGGTTTTGCAAATAGCCTTGTGGAAACGCAGGCTATGAAAGTCCTGAGGAGAGCATCACATGGGTCCAGGGGATGCTCCGTCCAACTTCTCCTATTGTCCAGTAGTACCAGTTGTGACTGCAAGGTAGCAGGTTCTGGTGTCTCGCAGACGGGGAACTTGAGATCGAGGCCACGTCCTGGACCCCTCTCCTTGTGGGCTACGGGGACATAGGTGCCCCCGTGTGATTTGCTGTTTTCTGTGGAAGTTTTAGAGTTTTTTAGAGTCTTGTTCTAGAAGAGATGAACTCATAGAGCCAAAAATCAGAAATAGATTCCGTATTTCTAGAGCTACTGGGGGGCCAGCTCCTAGAAGAAGAAACATCTATGGGAGGACCTTTCCCGTTGAGAGTTCTTGGAAGACAAGAGCTAGGTCAGCTTAACAATGTACTTTATGTCAGAGGAATGGTTAAGTTTTCGGTGGCCCACCAATTAAACGCGTCCCATGTGTGTTTTATTCAGCTCTATCTTGTTTGGCGTACAGTATTAAAATTATTTTCAATTAGCTGCCAACAAATAAGTGAGAATCTTTCACCTAAAGTCAAAATTTCTGGCTTCTCTCGAAAAATCAGAATATCTGGCAGCGTGGGTTCATGTGGCCAGAAGTGACTAGAGCTTTACACCTGGTAAATGTGCTCGACTTCACCATAGTCCCTACCTGGCCCACTTCACTATTTGTGTATCTGCACGGACTCTGTAAACTCGAGTCATCCTTATGTGGTGTCCAGTGTTGCATCGTGTGCAGTAGAATCTAGCAACCATTCCTCTACAAGATGTCCAGGAGGGTAAACTGGCTCAGTCGTGACATTTGAAATGCATGATCTCAAAAAATAGTTACTTAAAGATCCTCAGCCCTGTCGATTGTTTATCCTCACCCTTAGACTAAAACACAGGACGCAGTTTCTGCTGATGGAAAGAGTGTTGTTGCTGGTGTAGCTGCGGAACCTGGCAGACAGGATGACAAGGTGAGCTCATGAGCAGATGTAAGGTGCACATGGGCCTCGGTGCTTATCTGGTCTCTTTTATGAGAACTGTGTACTCAGTGAAGACCCATCCTACCAGGGTTTTAGGTCTCACTCTCATTTACCATTTAGGGTTTTAGTGCTGCCACACTCACATCACCTATCAGTTGGAAAAACTGAACACTGTTCGTATGTGAAATTTTGTGAAAAAGATCACATAGCTAAAGGATGTAGACTGAGCAGGATACCAAAAATGATTTTAAAATTCATGTATTTAGTTAATGCTCGTTGAGCACCTGCCATGAATAAGGCCTGGTATCAGTACCAAGGGAATTAACTTGTGAGTTGACTCAGATCCTATGTTCAAGATGTATCGGTTTGAATTAAAGCAAATAAATTGCCGTGAGCATTTGAATAAGCATGACTTTCAGCTTTCTACCTTGACACCAGCTATCGGGATACTAGTAAATGACACTAATAGCCGTGACATCTATCTCAGTTGTTACGGGAGGTTTTCAAAGGAGATATCATAAGCCTCTCAGAAGCAAGTGTTTGTGCTCTCCTGGTAAATTGTGGCCTGGCTTCCTTAGGTCCTTTGATGAGCCACGTCAGATAATAGCCTGGAAATGTAAGATGAGAAGTAGTTGGCTTTGTACCCATAGCAGTGCAGAGTGAGGAGGCCAGGCCTCCCTAGAAATGCTAGTACTTGTTTCTCCTGAAGCCACGAGTAAGTAATTGAAGCAATAATGAGAAGATGGAAATGAAAACAGAGGAAGTATATATTTTATTTTCTTGCCTCTCACAATGTGAAAGGTATCCCCCTACAAGTAAAGTCATAGGATAAATTGTGTCACATCTCCCTGAAGCATCCATTTTTCTCAGATTTTGGGAGAAAATGCACATTGTTTTTGTTCAAATTAATGCAGATATCCTATGGTGTTATGGTGAACTTTATATATAAACTTTTAAATGAAAATATTCAACTTAAATTAAAAAATTATGTTCCTGCAACAGACCACTTGAGACTACCCCCAACCCATTAAGGGGTACCCATTACTCTCTTGTGTTGATGACATGGTTTGAAAAATAGATGGATTTAAGAGGATTAGATCTCTTAGAATAGGCCTTAAAATGTCATCAAAGTTTGAAAATTTATGCTAGATATAAATTATCCAGGGTTATCAGTAAAAAATAAACAATAAAATTGAGAGGCTCATATGGAAGACTGGTATGAGTTGACTTGTGCTGGAATTTGTGGTAAATCATTTCACTCTTCTTTGCCTCTGATTCATCTCCCATAAAGTGGGATTGATCAAATCCGCATTTTTTAAAAATGCTGAAAGAGCTGTGTCTAACTCTGCAGGACCCCTGAGACGCAGGCTAGCCCGCCTAGGGGTGGGAAGGAGACAGTGCGCGTGGGGCTGCAGCTCAAGGCAGGTTAAGACGAGGAGCGGTTTCGTGGGAATGGGGGCGCTCTCTCTGACGGCGGGAATCCATAAGAACGTTGACTAGATCGCATCTGAGCGAGGTGTGGAAGGGTAGCTAGGGCTGCAGGCTTACAGACTCATCGAGGTGGAAAAATATGTGTTCTGGGTACAAAGTGCATTCCAATGCTGGGTGAAGCACAGGGAGGTGAGGGGTGGCACTGTAAGACCAGAAAGACAGGTGGACACGTTGCTGTGGAGACTGCTGAGGTGAGTTCATACCTGTGGTAGTAATTCTATAGGCAGAGGATAAACGCTAAAGATTAGAGAACAGATGGAATAATGCATTAAAACCAAGCTGCAGGATTAAGTGACCGCAGTGGGTGGGTGGGTGGGATGAAATGGAATAGAGATAGGAAGATGAAGGCTGATCAGGGGCTGTTTCAGGTCCTGTTGAGTCCTAATTTAGTCTAAATTGGAGCTGAGATAGAATAAGACAGTGGAGAGTAAAGTCCACATTGCGGAGGTAAAATCTTCAGATTTTAGGACATAATTGGCTGCAGCTGGGCAAAGGTAAAGTAAAATATAACCTGGGGCTTCAGAGTGTGAATGAACTAGGTTGCTAACCCTAAGGTGAGGGCTCGTGCCAGTGCAGGGCTGGCACCCGAGAGTGAGCGCCTCCTTAAATTGTGAGCCTGGTCCCTAATTACCACTGACAGATGGACAGAAGTCACAAGAGGAATTGATTGAGGAGGAAAAGTGTCTGATTTTGGACAGGCTGAATTTAAGAGCCTTGAGCTGCCCCAAGAAAGATGTGTGGCAAGGCAATTAGAATATTGTCTTGGAGTACAGGCGAATGGGGAGAGAGAATGGGGGAGGGGAGGGGCGAAAGGACATGAACGAATGTCTGCATAAGGTCCTGGCTGAGTCATGGATGTGTATTCAGGTGCCCAGACTCAGGCTCACACCTTGGTAATCCCCACAGTATTTTTAACATAACAGTCTCAGCAGTCAATGTATTAAGCACTTTCTTATATAATAGGTACCTACAAGGGGCTTGGTATAGGCCAAACACTGACTTTCATACTTCAAAAGATTAATTTACCTTATTCTCACAGTCCCTGAGGTAGGTGCAGTCGCTCTGTGAAACTGGGGAGTCTCACACATGACGACACTGAGGTACAGCCGCATGTTTCAGCTGGTTTTCTCTCCACCTCCATTCTCTGCTGCCCAGATTTCGGGAACTGGCAAATGGGACAGTTCACTCTGTCAATATGGGCTTAAATCAGTAGAATGAATGAAAGCATGCTGCCATTCTCTTGTTTGAGGTTAAGAATGATTCACTGTGCAGAATAACCTGCATTCAAAGAGGAAAACAACAATCTGGGGAAAGACCTTTTCCTATTTAACTCAGATTAAAAGAGAATATTTAATTCGTCTTAATCCCAACAACTTCACCCATTTAGTTCCTGCCAGGCCCTGAAAACATTTGGTTCCTGGGCCTAGAGGAGGATTTTGAACAGGACCACCAGCACAGCACAGCAGTGTTTAGAATATATGCAGTTGGGGGCAAAACAGAGGAGGTGCCAGAGGTGGCAGAGAACAAAGGGCACACAAATGACTAATAGAACCAGGATGGCGCTTGCTCCTGGCTGCTATGAGAGATGAGTCAGAGGGATCCCCATCAGAGTCAGACTTCAGAGAAGATTCTGTCTGGGTAAAGGCATGGAAATCACAGACTGGGAAATATTGGCAATCATTGATAGAGCAACTGAGGTACAGTGGTAGAAAGGAAATTTATTTTAGGAAAATAAAGGAAAGAGGAGGTGATGAGATGCCAAAGAAAGGGGTATGGAGATCTTGATGTGTGGGAGCAAAGACTGAAATAGCAACAGCTAGAAGAAGTGGCCACATATTGAAAGAATTTACGGGTCTTACAAATCTTGGCATTGGGCCCCGGGAGAGGCCACTGAGAGTAGTGAAGAAAGAGACGGCGGTTTTTGATTCAAATCTTGATTCTGTTTTTCGCTGTGTGACCTGAGAAAGATGACTTAACTTCTCTGAGCCTTGCTTTCCACATTACAAATATACATTGAATTATTTATTCTGTTCTAAAGAAGGACGTAACACATACAACACAGTGTCTAGCACAGAGCAGATGTTCAGTACATGATCAGGGCTTTTACTATTATAATTAATTCATTTTTAAATATGTATTATTATTGAATTTTGGAATGTATGTGAAGAAGTTTTGTTTTTTGTTTTCTTTCTAAAACCCCCACCAGAAAAAAGAAAATAAATCATTAACCTCGGCTGTACCGGTTGAATCCAAACCGGGTAAACCATCTGGAGAGGTATGAAGATAGCAGTGCATTTCCACATAAGATATTTATTCAGTCTCTATTTCTTGATTTCTTGAGGGCAGACAGTACAAGGGGGTAACTTAATGGATCTTTGAATTGTTTCCAGCTAAAATGAGTGGGTCAAAAGTGTGATTTTATCATATATGTTTATAACATTTTATATTATAACCCTCTGTTCTCAAAACTCCAGTTACATTCCATGGGATTTACATTTCACTTTCTTTCCTGCAAAAAGACACCTTCTTTAACCAGAAGTATCACTAAAAAGTGTCAGGTACTTCATTCTGAAATTTCCAGTCGTATCAGTCTAATGCTAACAGGCCCCAAATTCTATTACATGATCGGGTAAGTTCCTAATAGTGTAGTGGGAATATGATAGTTGCAAAACAAACAAACAAAAACAACAACAACAACAACAACAACAACTTGTCACTTTTAATCTGAGTTAAATAGTAAAGGATCTTTCCCTTTACTATTTAAATGTAGGTTTTTCTTCACAATGAATAATTCTTAACCTGAAAAATAGGATGGTGGCATTCTTTTATTCATTATAGTGTTTCAAACGCATATTGACAGAGTAAACTGTCACTTCTTATAAGTTTAACATCCCTTTCAAGTAATTTGTGAACATCTTTGGGGAAGCAAGTGAACAACAACAAAAACAAAATCCACAAGTGAATGAAAGAACACAGAGCAATCTACTTTTTGACGTAGATTTTATTTGGAAGAGGCATGATAGTGAGATTTTGTTGGGGTTCTTTGGATATTTAACTCTGGGGAACTATTGATCAGCAATAAATGTCCAGCATTTCTCCTATTGCATATAGCAACATGGTCATAATTGTTTGCATTTTGTTGTTTTTTTTTTTTAATGTCAGTAAATTGGTCCGGCAGCTTTAATGAACTATATACATTTGCCATGTAGTTAATGCCTTTAGATTTATTAAAATTATGATTCCTACTTGAATATGGCTTTTTATCTTTCCACCCTATAATCTATACTCTGAGATGTTAAATAATAAAGACTATTAGAGACCAGATTTTAACTGTTTTAATAGTTAAAGAACTTTTGGTGTTTTGGTATTTTTTTCTACACAGAATGGTGTTTTTAGTTTTTAAAAAAAGTCAAAAGTGAATTATATATAAAAAATAGCATTTAAATATCTGCTCTCTTTTTTTTTTTTTTTTTTTTTCCAGTCAGGCATGGATGCTGCTTTGGATGACTTAATAGACACTTTAGGGGAACCTGAAGAAACAGAAGAAGATAACACAACATATACTGGACCTGAAGTTTTGGTATGTGATCTTGGCATCTGTAAAGATTCATTCTTAATGGATAGGAGAGCAAAATAAGGTTACGAAGCACGGAAGTATGCCTAGTGTTTTGTTGCTTAGAGAGAAATGGGATGATGTCAGTATTAATATCAGCAACTAAAATCAGTGTTGGGGATGAAATGTTTTATCCTATGGTAGCTATACTATTACATTGATTCAGCAAACATTGATTGATTGTGCTGAGACAGGTGGTGGCATGCGGCCTCTTGAGTCATGAAGACTTTTCAGTCCTCAAAATCTGAGTCCCATGGACTTGAGCTTATTTCAATCTCTAGGTATAACCACCCTCTATATGTCTTTATTCCCAGTTCTTAAAAAGCAAGAATGTTATGTGTTCCTTTCTATATATATAGAAAGGAAAGACATGTCATAGACTGGAAGGAAATATTTGCAACAGACACAACAAAGGATTTGTGTACAGAATTTGTGAAGAATTTTAAAAAGTAAGAAAGACAACCCAATAGAAAATTAGGAGATAGCTTGATTGGCCAATAAACAGACAAAATGAAAGTCTCCCTAGTAATTAGGAAAATGATATAAAACATGAAGAGGTATCACTTCATACTTAACAGGTTGGCAAAATGTAATAATCTAACAACTCAGAGCAGAGTAATTCCATGTCTGAGGGGATTGATTCCCCAGAGGGAGCCTCACCCAGGAGTACGGGGAGCTATAAGAACAGCTGGAACATTTAGAAATGATTATGTTCAACAGGAGAGAAGATAAGGTGAGGGAATACTTTTTAGTGGTTGAAATGGATCATAATGTATCAACATGAGTACATTACAAAAACATAGTTTTGATTAAAAATAATTACAGAATGCTATATAGGTTATGATACCATTTATATAACATTTGAAAATATACAAATAATGCTGCATATTGTTCTTGGATACCTGCATGTAGAATAATTGCTTTAAAATATCCTTAACTTTAAGTGGGTAGATATGATAAAGTTCAGAATGGTGGCTATCTCTGGTCAACAAGGAAGGAGAATGGGATTGGAAGGGGTTAACAATACTTTCATAAATTAAGAAAGGAATAGTACTTTGGTTTCAGAGTATAACATTCTCAGCTAAGTAATTATAAAATATCTCTATCTGTGTGATTTTTGTTCCAGGATCCAATGAGTTCTACCTACATAGAGGAATTGGGTAAAAGAGAAGCCACAATTCCTCCCAAATATAGAGAACTTTTGGCTGTAAGTTAAATAACTGTTTACCTTTACTGTTTCCTTTCTGGAATATAATATTTATCATAACGATATACCTACAAATTTTTAAATTTAGAAAATAAAATGAGCCACATGAAGCTGCCATTAGTATGGCACTCACCATATTAGTTCGCTAGGGCTGCCGTAATAAAGTACCACAGACTGGCTTAAACAGCAGAAAGGCGTCACCTCGCAATCCTGGAGGCCAGAAGACTGGCATCAAGGTGCGGACAGGGCTGGTTCCTTCTGAGGGAAGGATCTGTTCCAGGCCCCTCTCCTTGGCTTGTAGATAGCCATCTTCTCCCTATATTTGTTCATGCTGCCTTCCCTCCATGTGTGTCCCTGGGTCCACGTTTCCCCCCATTTTATAAGAACACCAGTTATATTGGGTTAGGGTCCATATTAAAGTCCTCGTTTAACCTTAATTGCCTTGTCTCCAAATACATTCACATTCTGAGGTACTAGGGGTTAGGACTTCAACAATATGAATTTGGGGAGGACACCGTTCAACCCATAACCTTCACTGAGGAATATATTTTGCTGATTATAAGTGTTAATTTCACCTTCTCAACATTATCCAATGAATATTTGTTTCAGAAGAAAGAAGGGATCACAGGCCCTCCTCCAGACTCTTCGGTGAGTTTGCATAAATGTCTTCTAAGATCCAGATGAAGGTTTTTTATATCTTTGGTTGGCTGGTAGGGCTATTCTGTATTTTGGGATTATGGCTAAAGTAATCTCTAAATCAGATAAAGTTTCTGTTTGTTCAGAGCAAGGAGGTTGATATGGGGGTTGTCTTAGTGTTCATTGGTTTCATATGGAGTTTTTTTGAACGGAAGAGGAAGGAGCCAAGAAAGTTTTAGGATAAAATGTTGATAAAAATAGAATGAGAATATATCCTAACATGTAATACATTTAGAAGAGGGGAACAGGAAAATAATGTTGCAAAGCCCTTTCCCTTCTATACATAGGCTTCCATCAGAGTTATTTTATTAATAGATCTCATTTGGTGGTAAAGGAGTCGCCAAAGTACATTCTTCATATGCTGGGTTTAGAATCTGATCCTTCACTTGAATGATTCCCACATGTTACCCATCATGGTGCCTGTTTCTTTAGAAACCCATGGGGCCCGATGATGCCATTGATGCCTTGTCATCTGACTTCACCTGCAGCTCTCCTACCGCTGGTGGAAAGGAAACTGAGAAAGAGGTACTGTTTCCACTGTTATTAGCGGAACTGGTTAGAACCCTCTTGAACTTTAAAACAAGTGCTGTTTAGTTCCGGCTACTACATTTCCCTCCTCTGTAAATCTAATCTTTTGTGTTTTGTTTTTCAGAAATCTACAGGAGAGGTTTTGAAAGCTCAGTCAGCTGCGGTAATCAAAAGTGCTGTCCCACTGCACGAGAAAAACAGAAAGGTGGAGGAGGTATAAATAATCACTTCTTTGAAAATACCCACAGTCCACCTGACAGCAGTTGTTTTCCTGAAGCTGAGCTAGCTGATTCAAGACAATCCTAACAGTGCATTACACATGACAAGGGATCTTTTCTCCCTCTGGTCTGTGTGGAATAGTGAAACCAATCAGGCTGATACTGATTATCTCCAGGCAGGTCTTTTCTGTTTCCACAAATGCTTATGAGAGGTTTCAGCACAACCTCTTTGGTTACGAAACAAGACTATCTCACCATTACAATATGCAGAAGGGCAGGACACCAGAGGAATTATACTCTTGGAACATAAAGTCTTTAACGTGGTTTCCTAAAGGAGTTTGAGACTTGTGAAATTACTAGCGGGATGTTGTAGCTGCCTCTGTCTCCCTCTCTGAACCACAATCAACTTAATTCTCACAAAACCTAAAATGTGGTTCTATACCTCTGGGCTGGATGAGAAAAGATGCCCCAGTCCAGATACTACAAGGGACAGTTTCTGTCGGAGCTGCTCTGCCTCTCCCTTCCCGGAGTGGACAGTTTATTTTTATCTAGCTGGCTGAAGGAACAGTAAGGGCACCACACCCCTGAGAGTGGGAGTTCCTACAGCCGTCAGTCATTGTGCCTTCAGAGAAGAAGGCGGTGGGGGCCACCTCAGGTTTCTCTACTTTCTAGGCTTAGCTGGTTTGCTTTACAGGACGGGGTTGTCAGAAGTTATTTTTAGAAAAAGAAAAACAGGATAGTGAAAGTTTTCTTCTTCAGCTTTTATTTTGATATGCGTATTTTATAATGGCATAATTATCATCGTAGTTATACCTCTAACTTGCTAAATAAGAGGTGCAGTGTGCACCTGAGAGCACTGTCACTGTAGAAACGCGTCTTAGCTACAAGTTTTCACTCACTGGTAAGTTCTTGATTATTTCTCTCTTCTGCTAGTTGTCAAATAAAATTGTCTTCCTAAAGTCCTTTCCCAGCTGATGGTTCATTTTATAGGCTTAAACTTTGTATTTCACAAAGAAGTGGATGGATTATTCAGGCTAACGAGGTGTTCTCTTTTTTTAATGGACAGATTTTTTTCCTTTTTAACAGGACACAATGAGTGATCAAGCATTAGACGCTCTTTCAGCTTCTCTGGGCAGCCGAAAGTCAGAACCTGAGCTCGACCTCAGCTCCATTAAAGAAGTCGATGAGGTATTGACCTTGGAGTTCATATACAAAGCACATTAGTCTGCAGGTTACAAAACTAAATGTGTTATGCATATTTAGAATTCTTGTATAACTGTTACTGGAGATGTGAAATGAACTGCTCTTCCTTCTGCCTTACCTTTAGGGTCTGACTAATTAAGATTATTTATTGCTGAGGAGTTAGTAACCAAGAAGGATATGTAGTGTGTCTTGTAAACCATCTAGAATTTTAATATTTAAAATGAACAGTAATCTCCTCTGCCAATGCTTAAATGACACCTGACTAAACAAGATAACGTGGAGGCAGTGGCCTGGTGAGAAATAGTTTTGTCTGCTATTGTGGAAATTGGAAACTTGTATTTTCAGAAGGCGTTTGGGTGCTTCTCTTTGTAAGAGGAGAGGGAGGTGACTGTAGGCGGGTATGGAGACTATTCTGTTTATAATTGTGGGGAAAGATGTTGAAAATTTGTCTCAAATTAGAATAAAATCCAGCAACAGTTACTCTGCAACTGAAGCTGTTGCCTATTTAGAGTGTAATGCTGGAGAGTTTTTACCCCACCACACTTAACAAGATCCTAACAAGCCTTCTGTAAGCTTGTTTTTGGTGGAGAGTTTTAATATTAAATTACAGTTTCTTAAAGAATTTTTCTGCTGAGCTCTCTGAGGGAAAAGAGGAAGGAAAGAAGAGAGTTGCCCTGGGGACATTTCTGACAAGGTAGTGTGTGTGTGTGTGTGTGTGTGTGTGTGTGTGTGTGTGTGTGTGTGTGGCGGGGGTGGGGATGGAATGAGAATGCAGCCCGAGGTCCCTCAGGAGCACCACCCTATCAGCTCAGGGAGGGAAGCTGGCAGATGTCGCTGTCACAATGCCACTGCCTCTGCTGTCACTTCCTGTTCTGAGTTACTGGGGAAGGTGAATCTCACCAACTCCCAGCAACTCTTCCTGAGTCTGGGACTGCCCTGGTTCAAAATGGGCCAGTTTCTATCTTCGACTTTCCTTGAGGGCTCACCGGACGCAGTGTGGCACCACAGGTTTTGTGAAGGCGAACACAAGGGAGCAGAGGAAGCAGTCCTTGTCCTCCAGGACCAAGTAATGAATGTATTGGGAAGAAAAGAAACTTTGACTAAAACACAATGCGAGATATCCATTACTGGGAGCAGCCAGATCGAAGGAAAGGGTGGTCCTGGCAGAACCTCAGGAGAGGGGTGGTATCCAACTAAGTGGAGTTTCACCACCAGAAGGCTCCATGGCAGTGAGCCAATTGCACTTTTGCCTCGGGCTTCTTACAGATAATTAGGGCACTTTAATGAGACAATAATTTGGGGAGGGAAGTTGTAAACATTAAATCTCAGGACAAAAAGAGGCTGAGAGTACCTAAAGTCAGATAAGTAGATACAAAAAAAAAAAGTTAAAAACTTGTTAAGCACTTTGGGTAACTAGTTTAGAAATGCATATAAGTATATTAAATTTCTTCCAGAAAACCTCAACAGCAGTAAACTCCTAAAATTTTAATAGAAAGAACTGTTCTTTTCTAGTTTCTCCACTGGTTTTCGCTTTTCCACTTGTTTTTCTTCTTTTTTTTGTAATGTATAAAATGTCAACATTTCCTAAAATCTTCCAATCCTCTGTATTCTAAGGCTGAATTTTTACTATCTAATGGTGAATTCATTACTTCCTGGATAGTTTGATGTTGTGATAAGGCCATAAAGGCCACATACTATAGGGTCCTCAGCCACTCAGTACATTCCAGACTAGAGAGCTGTCTGAGGCAAAATTACATAACACTTCAGAAAGAAGTTCATGCCTACTTGTCATTTTTATAAGGTATCAGAACATAAAATAATATTTATACTGATACCTCATCAGTAGTCTCCCCTGTTTCTGTGTAGTTACGTAATCTAATGCTAATTCAATTCAGTGTAGATGTTTTCAGTGCCTACAGTGCAGACATTTTAAGAATATAAAGATCAAAAAGAAATAAAGAGGATCTAGCTGTGCGTGTAACTCTCTAAGTGGAGTGGAGAAGACAGTCTTTATCAAACAGATGACCCCTGACCTTCGCAAAGTTTGGTCTATGGGTGGAGACCTCACAAATCTATGAAGTAAAGAACACCGCTACATAGTGGGGCTTCCTCTATATAATACAGTAGAAATATAAGTAAAAATGTTAAAAAAAAACCCCACAAAACTTTCATCCATCTTTTAATGAGTTGTTATTCTATAGAACAATAAAACTGTAATTCCAAAGCCTAGAAGAATGCCTGCCTCATTAAAGTGCTTAATATTTTTTAAAATTAATCAATTGACTAATCATTCAATGGAGAACTACCTGCTGATAATGTAGGTGGGAGAAGTGGGTTGAGCTGGAATTTGCTAAGTGACACGCAAACACTTTACTTTGTTCCCAAGAGCTCCTCGGTTTGTGATTAAATCCATACCTTGGTATAGATCACAATTATTAGATATCATGGGACTTTGAATTACCAGTTGTTCAAAATACAAATGTTATATCCTAGAAGCCTGGAAGTTCTATTACAGGACTACTGTACACTTTTATTTTTAACAGACTTGGTTGTTCCTAGTTCATGAATACAGAGAAGTCCTGGTGTTGTTGAAGTGACTCTTTTAAAAGCTAATTGCCCATGGAGCTGCCAAGATTTGTGGCAGGCTCCCGTTTCTGAACTGTGGTCAACACGCATGAGAACTGATTGTTTTCTCCCCCATAGGTAACTAGCTACCTCATTGAGTAAGACAGATGAAGTCTGTTAAAGTCATTGTAACTAAATTCTGCGCTGTGCTTGACTGTCTTGAGTATTTTATTTACTTTTCTCTGGTGATCCTTACAAGTCAATAGCTAGGTAAGGATTACTAGCAGCCCCATTTTGTAGCTGAAGAAATCTAGTAGAAGAAAAACTAAGTGGCTTCCCAAGGTCACAGAGTGCTTGAGGGCAGGGAAACCTCCCTAGGATTCCTGGCTGATTTTTCTGTCATTCTCCTTGCTGCCATCCTCAAAGCCACTCACCACAGTCTGTAGTTTACAAAGCACGTACAGACACTTTTCTCTGATTTGGTCTTCTCTACAGCACCCTTAAAGTACATAAAGTATCATCCAAATGTTTATTTTTTCTCCACTTTTGTCAGGCAAAAGCCAAAGAAGAGAAACTAAAGAAGTGGTGAAGATGACGAAACAGTCCCATCGGAGTACAGATTAAAACCAGCCACGGTACGTTGTTAGTCACCATGCACGACCGAGGCACAAGGCCTCTTGCGTTCCCATCATGTTTGTGGGGTCTGTCCCCATGATGCATAAGGACCATCTGTCCTGGTTCTTACCCTTTCTTCTCTGGTCTCTGCAATTGTTCCCTTTAAGGGATGGTTTCCTAAGTTGTGACCATGTGGTCATTAAAATTCCCACAAACTAAAGTGTTTCTACTATTAACAATGCTTGATGTAGATTCGTAACCTTAAAGCAGAAGGAATGATTTGGGAATAATTTTTTTCTCTATCTACTATATAGATAAATGGTAGATATAAATGTACAGCTATTTCCTCAGTTAAGATGGTTTTGTTGGTTTTGGTTTGAAGTAAGGATGGTGGACTAGCTCCTGTAATTATATCTGTAATTTACCTTTGGAGTGATACACATAAACACATGATGGAAAATAGTTGCTATTTTTGTATATGCTTCTAAAAGGAAAGTTTTTCATTTTTAGAAATATTCTAAATTGTGAAACCTCATATCCAAAAAGACCTAAAATAGTATTGTAGGAATAACATCTACCTCTTCATCCTGGATTGGAGAATTGAGACTTAAAAAAAAAATTCCATTAATATAGCTGCATCTTTCTTGCTAAAGATTTTTTTTAAATTAATATTTTTCTATCAAATAGAATTTTTTAGTAACTTTTAAAGAAAAGTAGATACCCATTATATTTTATAACATTTGGTCTCTTGACTTTACATCTCAACTCTTTATTTTAATACTTTATGAAAAATAAATGAAATAGAAATCCACTTAAAGGATTGCCCTCATATCTGCCCTCATATCCTGGAATTCCCCAAGACAAACTTAATGGGACATGAAAGCAAAATTTTCTTTTTCATTTTCAATGACTTTTCAACTTTATTTACAGGATAAAGATGGAAAACCACTATTGCCAGAATCTGAAGAAAAATCCAAGGTTAGTAAATAAGTTTTTTCCTGATACTTATGGAAATGTAAGGCCTAAATTGAGATAATTTTGAGACAAGATTTCACTTGGAGGCTGGCACACCAGCCTAGTATGAATGAGAGGGAAACCAGAGAGGGACACTCGGCTCATCTCTCTGACTCCTTTTCACATATTTTAATAATTATTTTCCTCGTGGGTTATTACTAGGCTATTATAAATTGCTATTGATGTTCATTGAACATTAGGGGCTAATGTCAAGAGGGCGCTTAATTTAGATAGTTACCACTTAGAGTTTGTTTCTAATCACAGTATCAAATACTCTAATGATTCTAAACAGCCATCACTTAAGTGGTATCGACCAGCGAAGTTACCTGTCATGATAATTCTCAGCAGCAGCATTTATTAATCACTTACTATGTGCCTGACACTGCCCTAGATGCCTTTCATGTGTTATCTTTTTGAGCCCTCAATGAATGAGGAAGATGCTTTTATTATTCTCATTTTACAGGTGAGGAAACTAAGATACAGAAGGATTATATACATAGCCTAAGGGTCACACAGCTGGAAAATAGCAAGGCCAGAACTCCAAATTCAGGCTGTCCAACACAGGGGCCCAGCTTCTGAATCACACGTCATTGTGTCATTGATTACTGTTGTTAGTCAAAATCTCTACATGCCCTGAATAAAAAATACACTTCCCCTGAAGAAACTAGGGAAAGCAGAACTTTCCCACCAAAACCCCACATCGTCATAGGAAGGAGTGTATGGTCTACTCCTCTGACTTACTCAGAAGGGATGTCATAAGGAAGTAAAATAAATCACAAAAGAAAAAATCTACACGTTTCATTGGAAAGAATAGGCAGTTTTATTTGAACAGAATTACTCTGAAATTGCAGTATCAGGAAAACTTTAAATAAAACATTCACATTTTTGTGGCACTGAGGTATTTAATATTTCTTATTTGTCACATGACATTTATCTTACACATTAATGAATGAAATGCCCTATATCAATTAGCTTTGGTTTTAGATCCTAAAATACAGCTTAATATGTGTTATCAGGAAAAAATTCTGTGTGGAAACTTTTTAACAAAGTAAAAAATAGTCATTTCATAATATATAATGTCTCTTATCTTAACAGCCACTGAGTGAATCAGAACTCATTGATGAGCTTTCAGAAGATTTTGACCAGAGTAAATGTAAAGAAAAACAATCTAAGCCAACTGAAAGAACAGAAGTATGTTTCTTTTTTTTTTTAAGTCTCTAGTTTTGCTTGATTTTTTTTTTAACATTTTTCTATAATCTTAAAAATATGAGGCCAAAAGTATTTTAGCATGAGTGGTTGATAAAAAGGCCCTTGATGCTATCCTTTTTTTAACTGCAGTTTTTGTCTTGCCTTTTTCTGAATGTACTTTCTTTCCCTAAGCTGACCCTGTAATTCTTACAGTTTAAGTCCTATAATTATTCCTTCAGGAAAGCATTCACACCCATGCTTTCCTTTTCTATTCCTGCTTTTGTAACTGACCTAGTTAAAAGTAGTCATCATCACTCTCCTCAAGATGGCAATGGCTTCTGTCTTGAGTCTCCTTCCAGTCCATCCTATATGTCTGCCTGAATTTTCTTTCTCGGGCTTGCTTATAGTCACATCATTCTCCTGCTCCAACCCTCAGGAGCTTCCCATTTCCTACAAAATAGAAGTTCCTACTAATGTGTTCTGGCCCCAGCTTACCAAGGTGTGTCCTCACATCACTAAACTGTGACATCATGTATCTCCATGGCTTTTCTTGCATGGTTCCTTCTGTATGGAATAACGTTCCCTCCTAATTCTAGATAAACTAAAATCTTAGTCCCCCTCTTAAGGCTGCTAAAATATGGCCTTTGTCTCCTGCTTTTCCCTCCCCAAACTGACTACCCTGCCAACACTTATTGCACAGAATACAACACGTCAGGGTAGTTCGCTCTTTATACATCCCTGTTAAGACATTTCTTGCAAACAAGTTTTTAGCTCTGTTGGTCCTTCACATCTTGCATTTATACGTAGTTTTAAATAGTAAGTTCTTCAAAAGAAGAAATCATAGCCTATTGATGATCACCTGCTGAATACCTTGCATGTTATAGATAGAGTTTCATAAATGTCTGAATTAAAAACAATTTGAAATTTTACCTTGTGATAAAGATAGTACATTGGTTCTGAAACTTTAGCATATGTCAGGTCCCCTGAGGGTTTGTTAAAACAGAGATGGCTCGCCCTATACCCAGAATTTCTTATTTAGTATGTTGGGGTGGGGCCTAAGAATTTTCATTTCTAACAAGTAAAGCCGAGGCTACTGGTCCTGGGACCACACTTTGAGAACTCCTGGGATGGTATCACTACCTTGCATTTGTACATAGTTATTTACAGTGTAAAAGGTGCTCTTAGATATATAAAAATGATGTATTTATTTAAAGTATTACATTATATAATTAATATATTGTATTATTATATGATGAGAAATAACACAAATAATAATAGTTGCTAAAAAGTTATTGAGTTTACTATATTCCCAGGTACTATGCAAAGCAATTCATGTTTTATTAAAGCCCCCTATCAACTCTTGAGATGTAGGTACTTGTTGTTCTATTTTACAGATGTGGAAACTGAGTCTCATAGAAGTTAAGTAATCTACCGAAAGTAAGAGGTAAAACTAAGTTGAAATAATGGTAGCCAAAGAGTTAACGTGCCTTGACTTATTTACTATTATAGGTGTTCAGGAAAATCACGCTCACAGCGTATAGTATAGCAGAGTGTATTGCTGATTCATCATTGTTCGGTGTTACTAACCAGATATTACTAAAACTTCTTCATTGTACCTACTTCTTTCCACAGGAATCTCAGGCGGGCACCCCAGCTCCTGTGGGAGAGGATGTGCCTCGGGCCTCCATGTGTAGTATACAGTCAGCACCACCTAAGCCAGCCACCTTGGTGAGTGAGCGATCCTCAGGCACTGAGAAATGACTTGGGAAAGTAGTATTCTGTTCTTCCTCCATCCAGTCTCTTCTCCATGTCATCAACATATTTTATTCTGACAAAATAATAAAATCTTATATAGCTAGAGTATCTACTATTTGGGGGCTTCAGGGTTATGCCAGAAATTTAGGCCATCTCTAAATTTTTAATTAAATTGCTACAAGCTGTGTTTTTCTTCCACCTTCTGAAATTCTTTCTAGTTCCTCAGCTATTGTAGATAACCATGCTTTTGCACTTCCTGCATCTTCCAAGCCTGTTTGGAGTTCCACAAAGAGCCCATTGTTACCTTTTACTGACTCTCCTGGTGGAATAATCTGTGCCAATATCATCATGACCCTCCCCACCCAACTGAAGGGAGGATAGATTCTCAATCCCTTTCCCTTTTCTTCATCACTTGCCTCTCTTGTGCTCTGTTTCGGATGAAGTAAAATATTTAACTTGTTGAATCTTTGTTTCCTTCTGAATTCAGTGGGTTTTGTTTCCATTAACCTGTAGAAACTGACTTAGAGAATAACATCAGTGGAATATGTTCCATTACTACAGACTCAGTGGATCTACACTCTGAAGAGCTACCTAACTTAACCCTTCAGAGCTTCAGCTGAAATGGAAATATGGCTCCTGCCCAAAGCTACCTTTTGAGTCTAGTGTGGATATGGGCCAGATCACAAGCTCACAGTGCAGCTTGATCACTCTTATACGGAAAACGGGCAGAAGGAACGTTGGGTTCCTCATTCTTTAGATTTAGGAAAGGCTTGCAAGTGGAGGGCAGGATCACCCTGAGAAATGAGATTAGCACTGTTTTCCTGGGGAGACCAGTGAGCCGAGGATAAGCCAAGCACAGAGGTGCAAGGCAGTTGGTATGCTTGGGACATGTGCATTTAGTTATTTGAGAAAATGGCGCCTTGAAGAAGGTGTAGGGCAAGGGTCCTGGGTACCCTGAAGTGGTTGCTTTCTGTCAGAGATGTCCTTGGTGCCAACTGCAAATCCCCTCAAAGTCCAGGGTCTGCCTCCTGCCTTAGAGACAGGACTTAACACCCCCCCCTTTTTTTTTTTGAGGTTTCAGGGTACTCTTCAGAAACTTTTACATGTAGGAGCCAGGTCACAGGCCACAGTGGCAAAGACCAGGAAAAAGGAGAGAATCTGGGACTGATGTAAGAAGTAGAAACAGAGGCCATGATTGGAATCAGAAAGACAAGAGCCAGCATTCCAGGGCAGAACTCTTGTGACCTAAACATGAGTCATTTACACCTTGCGCCATGTTTGACTGCCAAGGCCTTAGAGGGCTCAGTTAGTTCCATTCCAGCTTCACCCTGCCTGTGGAGTCAAGCATTGGATGTTTAGTGGACAGAAAAAAGAAAAAAAAGAGCTCTTGTTATTTCATTCTCTGGCTGCCTTTCCAGGCCTCTGCTCCACCAGCTCTGGTTACCATGGTTGCCAAGGTTATAGTCACTGCGGTTAGTTGGCATTTCTGGGATTGTGACACCCTTGGGAACCAGAGAGAATAGCTGCAGAGTGTGATAAAAGTCAGAAGGCTCAAGAAAGGTTTGAGGATTAGTGAGCCAAAGGGAATAAAAAGACCAGAGAAAGTTTGTGGGGTTGTTTATACAAAAGTTTATTGAGGAAATCTAGATGCCTGAGTTCTAGCTCTGAGTCTGGCAATATAAAGTACTACAGAAACAGAAGTTTCAGTCCTTAGTCCTATTTTCAGATTCCTTAGTTCTTAAGACTCCTTCTTCTAACTTTTGTTTCACTTATTTCTTAAGCCAAAGGGCTTATGAAGCAGTTGTTTCCAAGGATATTACAGCAGAGAGGAGGAGGAAACAGAAGTAAAGCGTGAGCTGGTGCCTGGGACCAGTAGCAACTCAGAGTGCTTATCTCAGGCTTGGGGACCTGCTGCAACTCTTGCAATTTGGGTATAACCCCAAACATTATATATCAGGGGTTTTCGTCATCCTTGGAATAAACTCTGTGCAGTGCCCAACCACTAGATGGTGAGAAATCACTTTGCACTCAGGCTCCCTTTCCTCATTGGTGATCTTTCCTTTTGCAGTGCAGCTTAGCGGGAAAACAGCTTTTCTTACTTGGAATGATGGCTAAGCTATAAAACAGACACCTTTACTCTAAAAGTCCAGTATATATTCAACATGAGATCATAGACTTTCCAGATAAGAATAAACTTTGAGACTGCTTAATTCAGGGGCTTTCACATTTTTGACCAAGGCCAACAGTAGGAAATGCATTGATATTACAACCTAGTACCCACACAAAAGACACAGATTTAATGAATGGCACTTATCCTTGTTATGTAAGATGCATTCTGTTTTCTGTTCTAGTCGTTCATTAAAAAAAAAAAAAGTCCTGGCCATTAACTATAAATTGAGTTTATGAGCCACTAATATATGGATCATGGGTTTAGAAGCAGCCAGGTCTAGTCCTATATTTTGGCTCGAACACAGTTTTTTGTTTTCCCTTTGTACCATCTATGCCGTGTTCACCCAGTTTCTTTTAAAATATCAGCATGGCAGGAGCTCACTAAATCATGAGGGAGCACATTTTATTTTGAACAACTGGACCACAGGAAGATGGCTCTCATTGGTCCACTCAGGGTAGTCAGTCACGGATAGTCACCTGAATCAGCATGGATTCACTCTGACCAGGAGAAGCCAGGAGGAGAACACAGGCTTCTGTGCTTCCGCAGAGGCTCAGCCAGAGCCACCGCCTCTAGGATGGGCCAGGCTATTTCACAGAAAGTTTTCCAAAAATGTTTTCTGTGCCATTTCAAGAACAATCACCAGAAAATCACTTTTCTTCTTTTCCGGCTTTCACCATCTTTGTGATACACCCCTTCCTTTGCCTTCCTTATTTCCAATCCAAAATACTGGGGTAGATCTTAAAAGTTTCTCAGTGTCTAAGTTGCACAAGCTTCATATAAGAACCTTGCTTTAATTTGTAACACTTTAGGTTTTTTAAATATAGATTCTAATTCAGTTGATAATTCAAATTATTAAAATATGTGCTTATCTAGGTGTGCAATATGGGCATGCCCCTCTGAATTGTATGACGTAGTCCCTTTTTAAAGGAGGCACGAACCACATACTTAGCATACCCACTACTGTACTTTCAGAAGGGCGCGGTGCCAGATGATGCTGTGGAAGCCTTGGCAGGCAGCCTGGGGAAAAAGGAAGCAGATCCAGAAGATGGAAAGCCTGTGGAGGATAAAGTCAAGGTAACAGCAGCTCAGATACTCCTAGAAAGTAACAATCATCGCTTGCCCTCATTGCCCAAATAAGGTAGCCATTTTTTAAAATAGATATTTCCCATAATACATGACCAGCTGGCTGTTACTGTGCATATCCTGCTTAACAAGCCAGACCTGAGTGAGCATCAGTGCGTGAGCACAGCAGTGGATGAACAGCACACTCACGTCAGAGTTCTGAGTCTCACCTTGGCCCCCTGCATTCCTGTCGCTGTGGACTCATGCGAGGAGTGGCAGCTTCTCCTCCTCCTCATGACTGCCTTTTAGCCCAGCAGGCTTGGCGGTGGAGCCTGTGCTTGCTTAACTCAGATAGTGTTAAAGATTAGGGTGCTGTAGGAACTCTACAAATATGGTCGTATGTGCGTTCGAACAATGGCTATGTTTACCTCAGCTTTTGTCATTCAGGAAAATTTTTAATTTTTATTTAGGAGAAAGCCAAAGAGGAGGATCGTGAAAAACTTGGTGAAAAAGAAGAAACAATTCCTCCTGACTATAGATTAGAAGAGGTCAAGGTAAATAGGCTGGGTATTTTTCTCTTAATTCAGACTGAACTCCATATGCATAAAGAAGGGACATGGAAGCACACCTGGTATATAAAGATTTTGTTTCTTAATATTTCAAATACAAATAGTGTTAGTCACTAATATCCTGTTAGCACACCAGTTATGAAGCTAAAATATTCCTAAGTGGCCTTTCATTCCTCCCTGAAGTGAAAGAAATCTAATGTCCAAGCTATCTCATTTTTTTCCTTTCGAATACATGGTTTCTTACAAGACCAGAAATAGAAAAACTTAGAAAACCTTTATATAGATAGAAAAGCAAAATGAAGAACACCTATTTACTATCAGGAGAAATTTGCAACTCAGAATAAATTGAAAAAAATAAGAGCGCCTGTTTAACATGGAGAAAAGTGATAAGTTGGCCCATTTTATTTTGAATGGACGGATTGTTCAGAGCAAGTCAAATGGAGGAGACCCCATTATGAACTTTGTAGTTTAAATACAGCCACTCGAACAGGCGCAGACACATGGGCAATAGAACAAATGTCAGTCATCTTCATAACATACCGTTATTTAAGAGGATTTTCAGCTAAACTTCATTAACAATGTGGGAAAATCAAATCGCGACCCCTCTTACTCATCTATGTGCATGAGTCCATTTCTTTAGCAAAGACAGGAACTCTATTGAGCTCTCCCTGATTAAAAGGTTATTATTCTGCTTGTTTCTGCATTTCACGATTCAGTTGAAACCATGACATTTTTATTAATTTGGGCTTGTGTGTATGCTACTTTGCAAGGTTTTTAGAGGTCCTTAAGGGCCATGTGTTCTGTTACTACTCACCTTCCCATCCCCCAACCCCCACCCAGTTTGGTAAATGCGGTAACTCTTCATGGTAGGAGTTTGGTAACTTTCTCTCTCCCTTTGCTGAATTTTAGTAGCAGTTTTTAAGCAGTCGATTGGCTTTCCTTGACCATTTTACTCTGGTTGTTTCAGCCTCTTCTGGACTTGTCGATCTCATACATTATTAATTACCTACTGTTTTATAACATTTTTATGGGGGTTGGCTTGATCCCTTGTTTATTAGAAGAATATAGATATGTAGTCTTGCACTTATTTATTTTTGTGCATTTGGATAAATGGGATTTACCAATTAGTTAACAAACCTTCTTTTACTAAAGAGACCCAAATGCTTTATTGATTTTTCCTGTTACTCAGAAGTGGCACATAAGAGACATTTGAAGCTTGGCATTATCTGAGCCTTGTTTCAGAGCATCCCACCCACAGGATGAGCTCCCTAGGGCAGGGACTTAGTCTGTCCTAGGTTCTACGGTATCCCAGTGTTTACTGCAGGGATGGGCATGGAATTGATGCATATTATTGGATCTGTTGCCCTTTAAACAGCTTTTTCCAAATAATTTCTACAAATCATCTTTGCCAGGCTCATCATCCCTATTCTCCCACAGTGTCCTTCCTGCAAGCGCCCTGTCACAGCACCACATGCCACACTACATTAACTGTTCATGTTTTTCCCCTGCACTAGATTGTGGGCTTCTACAATATATTTTGCGGACCCTGTGCATGGGGATGCCTGATGTATGTGAGCTGTTTGTTGATATAAATTAATTAGGGCATATTCTCTGGTCAGACAATCTGTTACCTGAAATGATGAATCTAATTTATAATGTACAACATCTGGTGTATAACCTGTTGACTCCTTATGTTTACAACGGTTCCTACTTAGGATAAATGTGAAATGATTCAATGCCATATTTTTCTCGCCCTGGATAGGACAAAGATGGGAAACCACTCCTGCCAAAAGAGTCCAAGGAATCGCTTCCAGTAAGCAAGCCAGTTTTTTCTGAGTTTGTCTTTCTCATTTGGCCCTGACTCTTAATTCAGGAAGGGCATAGCTTTCTTTTTAATGAGTTGATCAGCATGTGAACGTGACATCATTTTGAAGAGGAGACAAATGAGGTGGTGTTTGTTGATACATTTCCTGGTTCTTACAGCACATGAGTGAAGACTTCCTTCTTGATGCTTTGTCTGAGGACTTCGTTGGTCCCCCAAACAGTTCGTCCTTTGTAAGTCTGAAACTCCTGGTTTTATTTCCTTACTTTTAGGGAAGCAGAAATAAATGGGAACTTGTGACTTAGAATTTGACTTGGGAGCGAGAAAACAGTCACAGAATGGCCCTTAACCCATTGTAGCATTAAAAATGTGTTGCATCATGAAATACTTTCCAACACAATGAAAATTTTAAACAGTGTAACTAAGTGAACCAGTGGGTATGTACTCTCTCAAGTACATCTATGAAAAGAGAATTTAAATTGAGTATACCTAAATTTCTTAGACAACTTTTACCAATTGATAACTACAATGTGATCATTTTCCGGATTACCTCTAGGGAAACTTCATGAGAATAGACAGTCCCTCAAAGGAATTCTGTTACTAAAAGTTTGGGAAATGTGTAATGGTAAGCAGGTTTCTCAACTGTAGGCTTTTTAGGGCTTTTTTATTTGCAAACATTGTAAGTCTGTTGGAGTTATCAAATTTATATAACCATAGAACCATTTTTTTGTGGGTCTGGGTTATTTAATCCTGTGTGGACAATGGCATAGAAAATACATATCAGTTGAAAAATAGAATAAAATAATATAATTATCTAAGTATAAAAATAAAATTAGAAAATAAAAAATAATATAATGAGATGTCTGACTTATGTAAAGAAAGCTGCAATAGAAGAAATGAATAGAAAAACAAGAACATAAAGAAATTAAAACCCATATATCTAAGACAGTTTGATGAAATGACTTAAAAGAATGATAATTTCCAGTCATTTTATGGGTTAATATTTTCATAAAAATAGCAAATTATTTTATATAATTCAGTTATTCTATATTTGAAAAATAAGTGCATAAAAATATGAAAAAATACTGAAAAGCATGTTCATTCACTCTTTTTGGAGATTAACCTAACTGAACACTAGGCTTTAGTACAACAATAAAGATAAAAAATACATTTCAGATTCAGAAAGCAAAGCCACAAGTCAATGGAAAAAGAAATTGAGAAATGAACACAAATGACAGATTTAGTATATCTTTAAAATGAGAGAAGAAATCATTTTAGAAGATTCTAGAATAAGGTTATTTAACATTAAGGAAAAAATAATAAAATGAAACTGATACCATATACAAGTATAAAAGCAACAGTAGTACATCATTTTATACCTCGTATATTATCAGAATTAAAAATATTTAGATGAGCAAGGCCATGGGAAACCGGTGTGCTCATTCGTTGCTTTCAGATGTATGAATTTCTGCAGTTTTTGAGAGGGCAGTTTGGCAGAATATAGCTAGCACTATAAAAACAGCTTCTAGGACTTTGATTTAGGGTAACGAGTTACAAAGAAGGAAGCTGAAAAATTACAAATAACCCAAATATACAACAAGCCATATATAAACAAACCATGAATAGGAAATTGTGTAATTTTTTTTTTTTTTTTTTTTTTTTTACAGAAGCAATTGGAGGACGCTAAACTTTCTGCTGCCGTCTCTGAAGTGGTCTCCAAGACCCCAGCCTCAGCCACCCACTCCGCAGGCCCACCCCGTGACACTCCGGTAAGCAACATATTTTATAAATGTTTATTTGCACTGCAGCAACAACAAGAAAGAAAATAGGATTCCAGCTTAGGGTACATGGAAGTAGAGACAATTGTTAGGAAGACTGGGCACCTTCTATTTCAGAAGAGGTAAGACTGGTGATTTAGGTTGATGAGAGAGAATGTCTAAAATGTTTCAATGAAACAATATATGTGAAAATATTTTATACATAGTTGAGGAACTTAATATCGTTGCTTTATTAGAAGTGAAAGTGCATTGTGTATACATTTGAATTATTAGATTTTTAAGGAATTTTAAGCTTTCTTGATTTTCTCCTCTATATTTTTCTTGACACACTGTAAATACTATCTATTATTTAACCTCAGTTTTTTTTTTATGGAATTGTTCAGTGTCTGTGCTCCCCTCTCCCCAACAATTCACAAATATGTCATAGAATAGCATTGTTTTCCTCCCATTCATACCAGTAAAAATTTTTCATTTTCATGCTGGCAGTAGAAAAACCTCAGTATCAATATTGTTTTAATTATTTACATGTTCTGAGGCAGGACTGTGGGACCAAAGCTTTTCCAGACTTCCTTGATTAATTTTCTGTGCAGTACCAAATGTGAAATAATCAAGGAGACCACGGCACATCAAAAGACAGAGAGACTACTCTAAACCAGATCCCCATCTCCTCTGGTTGAGAAGTGCCCTGTTTGCTAGATGGAGATGAAGTAGCTTTAGTGAAGTCAGCTATGCTTCCTTTCCTTTTGATGTAGCATCAAAGCTTACTACTGCTGTAGTCTGAGATTCTGAATGAATTTTCATCCTGTTGGGTCAGCCTCAGGAGCATCTGAAAATATCCAGAGGCACAAATGACAAAGCCCAGACCTGGCTATGGACAGCTTCACTATTAGCAGCTATAATCCTGGGCTCTTGTGAAGCACTTAAAACCAGTAAAATGCTGTGTGTGTGCGTGTGCGCACACACACACACACGAATATATATTATATATATATATATACACACACACACATACATACATACATAGATGTCTATATGTATAATAGAATGAAACTCCTGTACAACAGAAAGGAAGAATCAGTAACCCAGGCTGCCATTTGTACTTTAGTTCTTAATACTCGGGTGAGACGTTCTGCCCTGATTGAGGCTATTGGTAGACATCTGCAATCAAAAGCCTTTTTAGCTTTCAAAAGTATGTATTAGAATGACAATTTTCTCATCACTTTTCCCATCAGAGGCTCTAGTTTTAATTTTTCTTTTTTGAACTAACACTAAAACTAGGTATAAAGCTTTACTTAAATGAATACACTTGGGAATCAAAGAGTAAGCTATCATAATTCACGTGAGTTTTCTTTGCTGGGCACATTAAACTGTCACCAGTTAGTGTTGCATATACTGAAAGCATCTTAAGACACATTTTCCAGCAAATCAAGCCAGGGGCCCCATCTTTTTAGGAGGACCTATTTTCTTGGAAGGGAAAGACATCTGGGGGTGGGGCAGGGGTAGACAGGCCCAGAGAAGTGCCAGAGATCAGGGAGAAAAAGCACCGACCAAGGGTTGGCAGTCTGGTGTCTTCCACCCACCCTGCCCATCTCTCTGGTGAAAATCCCGTGAGTTTATGGAAGTCTTGGTGGCAGTATTGGGGTCACACTCTAATAGGTAATCTGATCTGGCCAACCAGTGACTAATTCAAATTTACTTTTAACAGAGTGACAACAAAGAACTCGATGATGCCCTGGATCAACTTTCTGACAGTCTAGGGCAAAGGCAGCCTGATCCAGATGAGAACAAACCAATAAAGGATAAAGTCAAGGTAAAAGAAAAAAAGTGAAAATTTAAGATTTATAGCATAGAATACCTTACTCTCCATACAAAAGGGAAAAAAAACCCCAACACGTCTGACTTTGGAATTAATGAACAGTTGTATAACTTAAGTCTCATTTTTTCCTGCCTGTGGTCTGTTGTATTTCTTTACTTCCTCAGTGAGGACTATGCCATGTCATAGATTCAGGCAAATGTCCTGTTTGTGGGACCAAGCACAACTCTGCTTGGTTAACTTTATTCTTGCCCCACATTAACTTTGCTTGGTTTTGTCTGGTAGAAAGCACATCATATATCCGATACCCATATATGTGTATTTTTTAGGTTGACATGTTCTGTGCATCTAGTAGCAGAGGTCTACTACTAGGCAGGTTTCCCTAGTAGCCTTCTCTGCCGTCATATGCATGCAAACTCTGAAAGAGAGCCGGTCAGCACTGTGCATAGTGTGTCTACAAGGCACAACCTATTAATTTTACCTATCTTATATAACATAAGTACTTATTTATACTTAATATATAATATTCAACAAGCCATTTGGCTTGGAATCAAGAAGTAACTGACCAGCCAAATCGATGTCCCAAATACAGGGCATTTCAAAGAATTCTTAGGTCTTGATTCTGTCATTGTCATAGGAATACTGATGTGAACTTATATTTGAAAAACGAAATTATGATGCAGAAAAATAAAATCTAAAGTCCCCCTCCCCCCACCATAGGTGGGGTAGAGTCAGTGTCACTGAATCTGTGAGAGACCAGCCATGCCCCACTGAGGTGGGGGTGTTGGAAGGTAAATACTGCTTACTCAACAGCAAGGGGTCACCTGCAACAAGCAGTCAGCACTTGCATTCAGATTTGCTACATGTCCTGGTCCTTCAGAAATAGTCAAAGTGGTAACTATTACTTCTTTGAATGCCAAGGTACAGTGACTTGATTTTTGTATTTGAAAAGTGAAACTCACAGAAAAAGATATTTTTACCCTTGGGTTTTATCTCCTTACATGGTTTCTGAGAATTATTTAATCACTTATTTCAATTTAAAATACAGGTAGAAAATGCACAGACGTGGACTGACATATAGAAGCACATGGTTTTACTATTTTTTCTCAACTAATAGTCTGTTCAGGTCATCCATTTTGTTGTTCTATTGCTTAAAAAAATAACAGACCATGTGTTTTGCCTCAGAAATGTACAATAAATGCTACATTTCAAAATGTATTCCCTAAGCGAAGGAGGAAAGAAAAATTAATTATACTTGTTCAATGTTTATAGGAAAAAGCTAAAGCTGAACACAGAGACAAGCTGGGAGAAAGAGATGACACAATCCCACCTGAATACAGACATCTCTTAGATGATGATAATGAGGTAAACGAAGGCAAATGTCTAGACTGGATATGTACCCCAAAGCTTTTAAAATTCAAATCTCACTTGAAATGAACAGGAGGTACACTTTCATAAAAGCATAAAAATGTAACCTATTTTTAATGTGTCCCTGATGGGCAGACTGTCTGGGATTCTGTTTAATATTTATTTGAGCCAATATCATTTGATGTTTACTTACACTGGGCACAGTGGCATAGAGCTGAATAATGTTCACTCACTGATGCTTACAATGATTCCAAAGCGTATATACAGATGAATTCTCTTTACAAGAAAAGGCTATAAAAAATATTTGTAACCCTGACTGAAGCAGAGTCTCTCCGTTTAGGGAGAACAGTAAAGGAGCAAGTATTGGAGTAATAGGGCAATTATAGCACCTCCAAGACCTGGGGTCTCCCTTTCTGCCTTCTCCTATACTGCCACCAGTACTGTTGAGTGAACACAGGCAAAACCATATTCCCACCCACAAGTCCTATTTCTATATCTAAATACATTCTCAGAAAGTCTTGGCCTTTTGTCTCTAACATGGAAATCAGTTGTTTTTTTTTTAGTTGACCTGGTCTGTACCTCTCCCCTTCCTATTCGGCTCCTAGTTTCAAGTCATTAGATGATAAATAACTCTTTCCAGGCTGTTCATCAAAAACAGGGAGGTCCAAATTACATCCTCCTTTTTGTACTGCTTCATTTCATGGGTTTGATGAATCCCTGGTTTAAAGAATGTTACCAGCGTCAGTGTCTCCTCTTACAGGAATCAATTCTTGCTTTCATTCAGTATTCAAGATAGCAATTCTGCGTCCCACGAGAATCCCCCTGCTTTGCTAGTACCACCTGACCCTGCGTATATTCTTTGGAAAATGCATTATTTAATGACTTTGTCTTTGTAGATGATGAGTTATACTTATAATGCCGACATAAAAAACAGTTACTTTTTCTAACATTTTAAATTATAACACATGATAGCAGAAAGTTCCCAAATAGTTTTCTTCTCACTTACAGGATCAGACACTCTTCCATTTTCCCCAAGGCTACTGAAATAGTTATATGTAGTAATTAAGCAAAGCTGGTAGAGACATAGTAGGAACCCCAGTTTATCAGTTATTGCAATTATATACTCTATTTTCCCAAGTCAAGTCATTGGATAATATAGATTATATAGATACTGACTATACCTAAGTCAAACCTTTACAAAGATTTATATGTAACCAATAGTCTCCTTTGTTTTTAAGGGCAAACCAGTGAAGCCACCTACAGAGAAACCCAAAGAATCAAAGGTAAATACCATAGCTGCACGTTTCTATAAAAAGATTTTTATTTTAGCTGTGACTTTTACAATTTAGGAATCTAAAATTTACTGAGTGCTTACCCTGTGCTTGGTATGATGCAAGGACATGCGAGGGTGCGTATATTTCTCTTTCATTTAGTCTTCCCAAGAACCTTTCAAGATAGGCAGGTCCATTTCCAGAGCAGAAATCAAGGCTCAGAGAATACTAAGCAACTGGTATAAAGAAATAAAGCTGTCAAGGTTTTCCTGTTTTATATCTCCTTATAGAACATTAAGTCTGTTAGGAAAGGATGTGAGCGAGGTATTTTTGTAATAAGCATCTTTCATTTTCAGTGATGTGAGAAAATGTACCATATAGCATTTTTACCTTGTGCTGCTTCACTGATGGTTATTTCTTTATCTCAGAAACCTGCAGATGACCAAGACCCCATTGATGCCCTCTCAGGGGATTTTGACAGCTGCCCTTCAACTACAGAATTCTCAGAGAACAGAGCAAAGGTAACTGCTTTTTCATACTTTCTGTTCATGTATACATATAATTTTATACTGTAAAATGAATTGAATGAGGCCAGATAACTGAAAATAGAGAAAATATAATTCCACTACCCTGCATATACTATTTAGCATATTTCTTATATGTTAAAAATATTACATATTTTCCATATGTTTTATAATTGTACTTTGAAGCCATATATAATACATTAACATTGTTCCAGAAATGTCTTTCATGTTGCTTTTCCACTGTGGTTAGTTTTTGATTGCCACACTATATTATACAACAGTAATGCTTTGTGTTCATTTAAAAGCAGCCCCTAACTGCACCCCACCCTCTAATACACATGGTCCTAGGGTTTCTCCCCAGCTTGCTGACTCATCCCTCAGGGCCGGCCCAGTCCCCACCCCCACCCAGTTTCTTCAGGAAAACTTCCTTTACTGCTTCTTCCTTTCCCAGGCCCTGGCTAGAAGCCTCTCCCCTGCCTTCTGGGTCACCTTTAGTCACGTGTGCATTACATCACTGAGCTGTGTAATTTATACAGTACTGATGTGTCTTTTACCTCAGTGCTCAGCATTAGTACTAGCGGATGCTCAAAACATGATTATTAGTGAATAAAAAAATATGTAACAAGTGTATGTGTGTAGCACTGTACCTATAAATTATTGTACCTATAATTACACCCTTCCATAAATAATCCATAAATGAAATGGGCATCCTTCACTGTTATTTTTAGAATTAATACTGCAGCTCTGTTTGCTATTGCCTTGGTGTTATTAAGCATATCTCCCAATCACTGAATTATCAGTCCTTCCCATATTTGATGATTTAATTTCTAGTGCCTCAGCATCATGTTTCTTACCTTGAAAATCATAAATAATGCCTTTTTGGTAAAAGGACTTTATTTTTATATGTAACTTCTCCCAGCCCTCTGTGGTGGTCTCCATTGTGATTTTCTCTTCCATAACACTTAAAACAATGTCCTATTCTTACACTATTGGCACCTAAAAACCAGTCCCAAGAGAAATAAGCTGTTTTGATGAGCAAAATAATGTCTGAGTGAATCATGCATCATACAAATTGTCAGAGCATCAATGTGACCCATATTATCCTCATTTTTATCCTTTTTACCCCTTACCTTAATCACTTAAGTGGACATTCACCGCTGTTCAAAAAATTGTGACTAAAACACCGAGTTTTCCATTATTAAATTGGAGATCTTCAGACTACTAAAAAAAAAAATAGTCTGAATTGATTTGCTTGCAGGCAATACTTAATTGCTAGATAGATTAATGATAGCAATAGCCTCATGACCTTTCCTTTGCTTAAGGGCAAAGACAAGAAGAAGGCTGCTTCCAGCTCCAAAGCTCCAAAGAATGGGGGAAAAGCAAAAGATTCTGCAAAGGTAAATAGCAGTAAATATACTACAAACCTATTTACATGAAGCGCATTTACTCTTTTAGCCATTTGATTTCTGATTGTAATCTATTTAAGCATTAAGCACTATCCTCTAACCTGCCTTGGTAAAGAAACTGAAGTTTTAAAACTTATTTTTTAAAAGCTAACTGGTATTTTAGAAATCTAAATGAATATATTTAACACAATTGTTTAAACACTACCAGAGTCCTGTGCTGATCTGGAGAATGTTGCAGAAAGCATGGATGAGGCCACTGTAATTTTATGGTGCCCAATGTCAACTAAGCTGTTTGTGCTGGCCCTGTGCTAGGCCCTCTTCCCTTCCCCAAAGCCCACATTCTTCCAGCCACATTCCCCCACTGTCTGCAGGTAGCCTTGCCTTCCACGTCAAAGAGAAAAACTGAGGCCACCCTGCAGGAAATAAATGCCCAAGGTCCCTTTCCCGCTTACAAACCCTCTCCCCTCTCCTTACCCTTCAGTTTCTTCCCAGCAGCCAATCAACTTTCTCCAGTATCTTCAATCACTTCATCTCTATTGATTCTTTTCCCTTATAAGAGACATGTTCAAGTTTTTTCACCACTTTAAAAGCAATATTCAAACTTAATAGCCCTTCTGCCCACTACCTTATTTCCCTTCACTTCCTTGAAAGAACTGAGATTTCTACTTCCTCTTAAGTCCTTCCTGAGATCATCAATGACACACTGGTTTTTATATCCTTTTTACCCCCTGCCTTAACCACTTAAGTGGACATTCACCGCTGTTCAAAAAATTGTGACTAAAACACCCAGAGTTTTCCATTATTAATTAATATTAACAGTATGCCTTTGGGCCTCAGAGTTGATGCTGTCATGGATTGTAAGAGAACGTTGGGATAGGAGAATGTGTTATATACCTTCACCTCTCCCAAGACCCAGACCGCCATTCCAACCATTTCGACTTGGATAGCACATTAATCGTACAGGTATAATCTTTCATGTTGCTGTAGAAGTAGAACTAAGGCCAAGGAGTAGAAGCTGTAAGTTCCAGTTTCTTAAAATTGGACATTAATGGAACACAACAGCTGGGAGCTTCTATTAAAATTATTCAAACTGTGGTCAGGAGAGGAATGGAAGTTGAATTCGACTACTTCTGGATCCTTCGAACTCTTAGGATATCATAGTAATAACCATCCAAATCATATGTTCTAACTATGAGAAATTAAAGGTACAGCTTTAAAAACCATTCCAAGTCAAAATGGCAACAGGAAGAGCCTGAACTCACCTCCTTCCATGGACACACCAAATCTACAGCTAAATGTAGCACAAGACAATTTCCTGTGGAAAAAAAAAAATCCAAAAACTAGCTGAGCGACTCCTGCTCATCAGGCAAATGAGGGGGGGGAAAAAAAAAAAAAACCCGTATTAGAGCAGGTAGGAGAAACTTAGACGCAATCTTCTTAAAAACCTTACCTCTAGAACTCAAAACCTGGAGCTTCTCCCCTGAAGAAGCAAGTGTGAAGGCCACATCTGGTATCCCAAATTTAAAATGTACACTTGAGACAGCCAACAAGGCTCACATCCACAAGACCCACAAAACTAGTGAACTGACAAGATGGTTCTTAATGGGCTGGCACACTTGGACTTAACAGCCACAGAGCCCAGCACAGAGGTAGTCATTGAGAGGCTCCCAGACTTTCTGTGAAAGGGGCTTAATGGCTTACCTCAAGTGTCAGCCTGAGGGCCAGGAATCTAATTTAACACACACCTAGGGGCCTGCTGTAATACTTAGTAGGGATGAAGGTTGTGGGAGCCACCTTTGCGCTCTCCCTCTGCTTCACTACAGCTTGCCATTACCCCACAGAAAGGAGCTTATACCTTCCTCTGGTATTCGAATATGTTCAGCTGCTGCCAGGGGACACCTCTAGATCACCCGTCCCTGGTGGCCAGTGGGACTTACCTCTTACCATCCCATAGGACTGTATACTTTTGCACGCTTTAAAAGCTGCTGAGGGTCTGGCTTCCAGTCAGCCCGAACCCAGGTGCTGACTGAGCTTCTACCTCTTTGGGACACTGACAGATCTCGGCACACTCTCACATACTGGGATCCACCAAAAATAAAATAGGCTGCTTGAACAATCACAAAGGTTTAACAACCAAGAGCTAGGACAAAGTCGAAGGATAAGCTTTATCTCCTACACAAGGCCACTCCTTCAAGATTGGAAGAGGTGGCTGTTTTAGCTGAAGTGAAGAAACCAACACAAAGTGTCAAGGAAAATGAAGAAACAGAGGAATGTGTTCCAAATGAAACAACAAGGTAAAGCACAGGAAAAGTCCTTAATGAAATGGAGAAAGTGAGTGCCTGATAAAGAATTCAAAATAATGGTCATAAAGGTGCTCACTGAACTCCATGAGACCCATAAAAGAGAAGAATGGAGGAACACAGAATGTCAACAAAGACAGAACAATAAGAAAGTACCAATAGCAGTCACAGAGCTGAAGAATAACTGAACTGAAATATACATAGGAGGGGTTCAACAGTAGACTAGAAGAGGAGGAAAAGATCAGGAGAAAGGGCAGTGGAATTCAATCAGAGCAGCAAAAAGAAAAAAAAAGTGGAAAAAAATGAAGATAGCTTAAGGAAATTATGGGAAACATCAGGCAGATGAACATCTGTATTCTAGGGATCTCAGAAGAGAGAAGGAAGCAGAAAACTTGTTTGAAGAAATAATGGGTGAAAACCTCCCTAACCTAGGGAAGGAAACAAACATCCAGTTCCAGAGAGTCCATAGAGTTCCAAATAAGGTGAAACCAAAGAGACCCATACTAAGACACATTATAATGAAAATGTAAAAAGTTAGAGAACTTTAAAAAGCAATAAGAGAAAAACAATGTTTTATGCACAAGGGAACCCCTTAACACTATCAGATTTTTCAGCAGAAACTTTGAATATATTGTGCCTTCTAGCCTGCAAAGTGCTGAAAAAAATAAATAAAACTTCCAACAAGAATACTCTGCCCAGCAAAGTTGTCATTCAGAATTAAAGGAAAAATATAGGGTTTCCCAGATAAGCTGAAGGAGTTCATCACCGCTAAACTGCCCTTACAAAGAATGTTAAAGGGACCTAAGGTGAAATGAAAGGGTGCTAATTAATAAGAAAACATGTAAGTAAAGGTAAATATACAGTAAAATTCAAAATAAAGTTGAATTAATTACTTAAAAATTAGTGTGAAGGTTAAAAGACAAAAGAGGTCAAGGTAATTAAAGGATAAACAACATAAAAGGGTTTAAAATGTGACATCAAAAATCAAAAATGTGGGGCAGGAGTATAAAAATGTAGAGTTTTGGAATGGGTTTAAACAAGTTATCAACTTAATAGACTGTGATAAACATAACTTGTTATATGTAAACCTCATAACCACCACAAAACTAAACTGTATAGTAGATACACAAAAAATAAAGGAATCTAAGCATACCACTACAGAAGTCATCAAATCACAAAGGAAGAGAGCAAGAAATGAAGGAACCGAGGAACTGCAGAACAGCTAGAAACCAACAAAATGGCCATAAGTACATAACTATCAATAATTACTCTAAATGTAAGTGGACTAAATTCTCCAATCAAAAGACAGAGTGGCTGAATGGATTAAAAGAAAAAAACCCACAAGACCCATCTCTATGCTGCCTGCAGGAGAGTTCAGATGTAAAGAGACAGACTGCAAAGTGAAGGGATGGAAAAAGACATTCCATGCAAATGGAAACCGAAAGAAATCCGGACAGCTATACTCAAACCAAATAAGCTTTAAAACAAAGGCCGTGACTGGGAGTGATGCCAGCATCATGGCAGCATGAGTCATTACTGTTTTCTCTCCCCCTTCAATTTACAACTATGTGGACACCCATAACTGAACACAGCACACCAGGATACCCAAGGGATCGTTCCATCTGTGCATCTGAAAACAGGTGAATTGGACCTCAGAGGAGGCTGCAAAGGCCTATGCTACCCTAATGGCAAAGGAGATGGAGAGTGAAGGAGGTGAGTGGGGGGGGGGTCTTTCTAGACCTGTATGCTGTAGCTGCAGGGACCCATTGCTTTCTCTGAGGACACTGCAGTCACTGAGGGGAGGGGGGACTGAGGAGAGAAAAGGAAGAGGCAGAACTGAAGAGAACTGAGGAGAATGCATTTCTTGTTGTCTGCCCTGGATTACAGCAAGAGGTCTGCCAACAGAATTCTGGGACTCCCCAACTCGAGGATCCCCCTACCTGGTAACGGGCACAACTAAAGCTCCATGTGCTAATATGCACACACATCTCCTCACATTGCTGCCAGCCTTTTTTTTTTTTAAGCCAGCTTGTTTTTACTGACACCCTCCCAACTTCAGCAGCAAATCAAGCGTCAATAAGAGGAACCGAAAACTTGTTCTATAGAGCCATCTTCTAGGGGGAAAAAGACTTCTAAGGGCCAACCTGTTGAACAGTTAGAATCCAATAAAGCCTTACCCAAATAAGACATTTGCTACTTCAGATGCGATGGCAGAGGCACATTTAATACTACGAAAAATCACAGTGATAAAGTATGACAAAAAAACCCACAATTTCCCAGCAACCAAACCAAAGACGTGGAATATATTATCTAATTGATAAAGAATTCAAAATAGCTGTTATGAAGAAATTCAACCCACAAGAAAACTCAAGTAATTCGGTGAATTCGCGGAATAAAATTAATGAACAGAAGCAGTACTTTAACAAAGACAAATTATAAAAAAGAACTAAATAAATTCTGGAGCTGAAGAATTCATTAAGTGAGATGAAGGATTCATTAGGAAATCATGGAAATGAACAGATAAGATTGAAGCAAGATTAAGTGATTTGAATGATGGGAATCTAGAAGTGATTCAGGTGGAAGAGGAGAGAAAATTAAGACTTTTTAAAAGTGAAGAGACCCTATGAGCACTATCAGGGTCCATTATGAAGTCCAAGTAAGAATAATGGGTATGCCAGAAAGAGAAGAGGGAGCAAAGTGCTTAAAGGAATAATAGCTGAGAACTTCCCAAATCTAAGGAACTAGACATAAAAGTTCTCATGAAGCTAACAGAATAGCTTATTCTTTCAATGCAAAAAGATCTTCAAGGTACAATATAATAAAACTATCAAAATCAATGATAAAGAATTTTAAAGGCAGCCAGGGATAAAAAGAAGTAACTTACCAGAAACTCCCTTTAAGCTATCAGATTTCTCAGCAGAAACTCTATAGCCATGAGTGAATGCCATAGTAAAAGTACTGAAAGATAAAAATTCCCAGCCAAGAATGCTCATTCTGGTAGAGTTACCCTTCAGATATGAAGGAGATATAAAGACTCTCCAGAGAGAACCTGAAGGAGTTCACCACCACTAAAAGTGCCTTTTAAGAAATGCTGAAAGAAGTTCAAGCTAAAGAGCAAAGAGAAAAGTCTATAAAACTTTGATTATGGTGATAGTAAGAATGCTAACTCTATTTTAGAAAAGTGTGTTCAAACATTATATCATACAATTTGTAACATGTGCCATGCCAAAAATATAAAAGGGGAAGAGTAAAAGGATGGCATCTTTATAGGCAAATGACGGTAAGCTGCTGTCAGCTGTAAAAGGACTATCTATGAGATGGTTTTTGGAAACTGCTTAGTAACCACAAAGCAAACGTTTACAGCAGACGTGAAACAAACAACAGGGGGATGGGGGAGAATGGATACCACCGACTTAATAAGGCCGACGGAAACAGAAGGCAGAACGAAGGAGATACAAGACAACCAGAAGGCAAAAGAAAATGCTAGCAGTAACTCCTTCCATACCAATAATCGCCCTAAATGTGAATGGAGTTAACGCATAAATCAAAAGGCAGTGTCCAGAAGAATAAAAAGGCGAGACCCAAATATCCGCTGCTTACAGTAGAATCATTTCAGCTCTAAGGGGACACAGAGGCTCCACATGAAAGGACAGAAGAAAATTTTCCAAGCAAGCAGGAACCAAAAGAAAGTGGGTATACCATACTTATGTCAGACAAAATAGACTCAAACCAAATATGGTTACAAGAGACAAAGAAGGTTATATAATAAAATGGTCAGCACATCAAGAAGATGTAACAATTGTAAATATATATGCTCCTGACACCCAAGCACCAAAATGTTAAGCAAGTATTAACAAATCTTAAGGGAGAAATAGATAAGAAAAGTAAAGGACTTCAACATCATATTAGCAGCAATGGATAGATCAACTAGACAGAAATTCAACAAGGAAATGTTAGCATTGAGCCATCCTTTAGAACAAATTGCCTTACTAGACATATAAAGAACATTCCCTCTAACAACAGCAGGATATGCATTCTTCTCAAGTGCAAATGGAACATTCTCCAGGACGGATCATGAGTGACACAAAACAAATCTAACCAGTTTAAGGCTGAAATCATACCAACTATACTTTCTGATCACAATGGTATGAAACTAGGAATGCACAAGAGGAAATCGAGAAGATCTACAAATATGTGGAAATTAAACAACATATTTCTGAACAAACAATGGGTCAAAGAAATAATCAAAAGAGTAATAAAAATTATCTTAAGTGAAAAAATGGAAATATGTCAAATATTATGGGATGCAGAAAAACAGTTCTGAAAGTTTGTAGCAATAAATACATATATTAAGAAACTAGTAAGATCTCAAAAAACTACACCTCCATGAACTAGAAAAAGAATAAATTAAGTTCAAACGCAGAATAATAAAGATCAGATTGGAAATAACAGATAAAAACAATAGACAGGATCAATAAAACTAAGAACTGTATCTTTGAAAAGAAAAAATTGGCAAACCTTTATCTAAACCAGAAAAAAAAAAGACTCAAATATTAGAAATGAAAGAGGAGACATCATAACTGGTACTACAGAAATACATAGGATCATAAGAAATTCCTATGAACAATTATTTGCCAACAAATTACATAACATAGAAGAAATACATTTCTAGAAATGCACAACTTGTACCAAGACTAAATCAGTATGAAACTGAAAATCTGAACATACCAATAGATTGAACTAGTAATAAACAAAACTCATAACAATAACAAAACAAAAAAAAAAACAGGATGAGACAGCTTCACTTGTGAATTCTATCAAACATTTGAAGAATTAACACCTATCTTCCTTAAACTCTTCCAAAATATCAGGGAGGAAGAAACACTTCCAAACTCATTTTATAAGGCCTGCTCTACCTTGATACCAAACCAGGTAAAGATACCACAATTAAACTATAGACCAATATCTCTGATGCATATAGAAGTAAAAATTCTCAGCAGAATATTAGCAAATCAAATTTAAGAACACATTAAAGGATTATCCACCATGATCAAGTGGGATTTATCCCTGGGATGCAAGGACAGTTCAACATATGCAAATCAATATCACATAAATAAAATGAAAAATAAAAATTACATGATCATCTCAATAGATGCAGAAAAATCATTTGATAGCATCCTTTCATGATAAGAGTTCAAAAGACAGGGTATAGAAGGGACCATACAGCAAACCCAGAACTAATGTTACACTCAATCAAGAAAAATCAAAAGCTTTTCTTCCAAGATCAGAAACAAGAAAAGAATGCCCATTCTCACCACTCCTATTCAATAGAGTACTGGAAATCTTAACTAGATCAATTAGGCAAGACAAAGAAATAAGACATCCAAATTGGAAAGGAAAAAGGAAAATTATTGCTATTTGCTGGTATGATTTTATATATAGAAAATCCCAAAGAGTCAAAAAAACACATGCATTGGAACTAATGCATGACTTCAGTAAATTTGCAGGATAAAAAAATCAAATACAGAAATCACTTGAACTCTTCCACATTTAATGATGAAATTTCTGAAAAAGAAACTATTCCATACACAATAGATCAAAAACAATAAAATACTTAGGAATAACTTTAACCAAGGGAGTGAAAGATTTGTAAACTAAAAACTATAAGTTTGATGAAAGATAAAGATGATATAAACAGATGGTAAGACATGTTTATGGGTAAGAATTAAATAACATTGTTAAAAATGTTCTACCCAAAGCCATCAAAAGATTCAGTATGTTCCCTGATCAAAATTCCAATGGCATTTTTCACAGAAATAGACAACAAACAATCCTCAAATTTGTACGGAAGGACAAGACCCCATATAAGTCAAAGCAATCTTTAAGAACAAAACTTGGCAGTATTGCACTCCCTGATTTCACATTACATTATTTTTATAATAATCAAAACAGTATAATAATTACACAAAACAACTCAAAATTGATTAGAGACTTAAACATAAGACTGGAAAGTATAATGCATGGAAGAAAACACAGGTATTAAACTTATGGACCTTTGTCTCAGGATTTTTTTTATGAACTTGAGCAAGGAAAGTAAAAATAAAATGTTTTGTTTTTTTAATGTCAAACTAAAAAGCTTCTGTACAGCAAAAGAAACCAACAAAACAAAAAGGCAACCAACCGAATGTGAGACGATATCTGTAAACAATACTCTGACAAGGCGCTAATATTCCAAAATATAGAGAGCTCATAAAACTCAACCACAAAAAGACATCTAATTTAAAAATGGGCAGAGGACCTGAACAGACACTTTTCTCAAGGAGACATACAGATAATCAACAGATAAATGACAAGATGCTCAGCTTCACTAGCTATATGGGAAATGCAAATCAAAACTACAATGAGATACCACCTCACACCTATTAGAATGACTTGTTATCAGTAAGAAATAAGTGCTGGAGAGGATGTGGAAAAAAAGGAACCCTCATATACTGCTGGTGAGAATGTAAATTGGTGCAGCCTCTATGGAAAACAGTATGGAAGTTCCTCAAAAAATTAATGAGAGATATGACCCAGCAATCCTCTTCTGGGAATCCACCCCCGAATTTTGAAAACACTTATTTTTACAGATATGTTACACCCCTTTGTTCATTGCAGCATTATTCACAATAGCCAAGACATGGAAACAACCTAAGTTTCCTTTGATGATTGGATAAAGAAGATGTGGTATATACTACACACAATGGAATACTGCTCAGCCATAAAAAAGAAATATTACCATTTTGTGACAACATGGATCTTGAGAGTATCACGCTAAATAAGTCAAACAGAAAAGGACAAGAACCATATGATTTCATTCACATGATTTCACTCATATGTGGGATATAAACAAAAGCAACAAACTCACAGATAACAGTATGGTGATTACCAGAGGGGAAGGAGGGATGAGGGGAGGGTGAAGAGGGTAAAGCGGGTCAAATATATGGTGACGAAAGGAGACGAGACTTTGGGTGGTGAGCACACAGGGATATACAGATGATATAATATTGTACACCTGAAACTTATATGTTTTTAACCAATGTTACTCCAAAAATTTTTTTAAAAATCATTTTAATAAACTCACCACCACCACCAGTATGGTATTGACATAAACACGGATACGTAGATTAACAGAATAAAGCGCCCAGAAATAAACTCATGCATATAAGGTCAATTAATTTATGACAGAGGAGCCAAGAGTATACAGTGGGAGAAAGGGCAGTTCAATAAATAGTGCTGAGAGAACTGGACAGCCACGTGCAAAGTGAAACTGGATGACGATCTCACACCATACACAAAAATTTGCTCAAAGGGGATTAAAGCCTTGAATGTAAGACCAGAAACCATAAAACTCCTAGGAGAAAACATAGGCAGTAAGATCCTTGACAGTGTTTTTAGAGATGATTTTATGTATTTGACACCAAAAGCGAAGGCGACAAAAGCAGAAAATAAATCATTGGGATTATATTAAACTAGAAAGCTTCTGCACCGCAAAGAAAACTATCAACATCACAGTGAAAAGGCAACCTACTGAATGGGAGAAAACGTTGGCAAATCATATCTGGTAAGGGTTAATATCCAAAATACGTAAAGAACTCGGACAACTTAATAGCAAAAAATCCACCCAATTGAAAAATGGACAGAAGATATGAATACATTTTTCCAAGAAGATACACACATGGCCAACAGGTACATGAAAAAGGACTCAATATCACTAATCATCAGGGAAATGCAAATCAAAACCACAATGAGGTATCATCTCACACCTGGTAGAATGGCTATTAAAAAAAAAAAAAAACAATAACAAGTGTTGGCCAGGTTGTGGAGAAAAGGGAACCCTGCACAATGTCAGTAGGAATGTAAATTAGTGTAGCCAGTTTGGAAAACAGTATGGAGATTCCTCAAAAAATTAAAGAGAGAACTACCACATGGTCCAGCAATTCGACTTCTGGGTATTTATCCAAAGAAAACAAAAACACTAACTTGAAAATATATGTACACCCCCATGTTCATTGCAGCATTACTTCACAATAGCCAAGATCCAGAAACGAGGGAAGTGTCCAACATGGATGACAGGATAAAAAATGTGATGTATATATACACAATGGAATATTACTCGGCCATAAAAAAAGAATGAAATCTTGCCATTTGTGACAACATGGGTGGACTTTGAGGGCATTATGATAAGTGAAATAAGTCAGAGAAAGACAAAAAACATATAATTTCACATGTGAAATCTAAAAAGAAACAAAGAGAAAAATAAGCTCATAGATTGATGGTTGCCAGAAGCTGGGGTGGGTCAAATGGATTAAAGGGGTCAACAGGTACAAAATTCCAGTTATAAAATGAATGGTGACTATAGTTAATAAGTTGATCTTAAGAGAAAAAATTTTTGTAATTATGTATGGTGACAGATGATAACTAGACTTACTGTGATGATCATTTCATAATATATGCAAATATCGAATCATTATGTCGTATACCTGAAATATTATATATCAATTATACCTCAATAAAAAACCAAGATAGTGAAATCCATAAAAGATAACAAGAAACTGAACTGAGAATTAGTTGCTCATGCCATTAATTTCAAATAGATTAATTTGCTAATCATTTAATTTCAGTTACAAAAAGTTATATGATCAATCCTTGAATAAAAAATAGAAAGCATAACCCTATGTGCTGAGTGGATTAGCTGGCCAGCAATGCCCCCAAGTGCAAGAAAAGGACGAATCACCATAGAATGAATGAACAGTACCATCTAAGAACACCCTTTTTTTTTCTTAAATTACCCTGACCTTCCAAAAAAAAAAAAAAAAAAAGCGCCTAGAGTTAATTGAAAATCACTTAAGGTTATTATATAGTTTATAAACTTGAAGGGGGAAGAATTTGTAGTGTTTTGGCTAAATGAAAAAGATACTTAGAAAGGATCACCTTATTTTCCCCCACTGACTGCAATCTTTTGCTCCTTTAATTCTGAGCCCATTTCCTTATAATGGTTAATCAGTTTTGATATTTAATCCAGCAAAGAGTCATCAATAGTTTTGCTTTCTCTTTTAGGCAAAGGAGGAAATCCCAAGCCAAAAGCTGATGAAAAAAATAAAAGTTAAAGTTCACATTATTTGGTAAGTTGGTGTTTGTTGTAAATGAAGTTAACCATACCTTCTACCAACCTGTTATAGGTGAGAGAAGCTAAATTCATTTCTTATTTCATGTTCTCTTTAGACTATTGACATAAATGCACATTGCAAACTCTATAGAGTAATTCACTGAAAAGCACTGAAGGGGATGATTATGGTACTGGAATGTTTAAAAATCTTAATCTTATAATTAAGAGCTCTTTAAAATATTAGGCCAGGCTCTTAAAGAAAATGACCATTTAGATCTATTGACTCTTTGAAACCCAAATGCTCATGATTGCAGGTTACTGCAGCAAAGCAAATTAGCATGTTGTGTTGTTACTTCTTATAGTGAATATATATTGATAATCCCCAAAATACCAACACATGGTAGGTTGAGAGTAGGGTCTGGTGGAATTACAGGTTTTTGGGGGGACAAGGGCAAAGGAAAAGATTAATAGCTTTTGTTTTGAAAAGTAAAATACTATGTTTGATTCTATTTTATGTGACTGAAGAGCTCATATGGATGAGGGAATCTTATTCTAAGCCATAATAAAAAGCTTATGACTGTTTGCCAACCAAAAGCCTAACGTATATCAAAATGTAGGTTAAATGGGTTAGGCTCTATTACCATGATCTTTTTTTATTTCCTGTAAAGAGGGAGGATACTAATTAGAGCTGCTCCAAAGATTTTCCCCAAAATTAAAAAAAAAAAAAGATTTCTATTAATAATCCACTTATATTTACTTATAGGAAATTCATTCTTGCTCTTTGTTATACAATGTTCCTGCTAAATATTATATTTACTATACTTTGTAAACCAAAAATTTACATATCAAGTGATTCACTGGATTTTTTTCATTGACTTTTTCAAGGTATCTGTATATAAAACCTTCGGCTGGCGGATGGTGACTTTTGAAGAACTTTGGCAACAGAAAATTTTCTGGGTGGCTTCTAGACAGTGGTATTTGAGTCTTTGACAACCTAAACATTGGTCTGTTATTCTTTTCCCAGAAAAAAAATTGAATTTGCCTGGTTCAACTGTGCTATTGTACTGAGTATCGATAAACTTTGAATTTTTAAAAATTGCTCTCAGTTGGGAGAGAAAGGAACTTTATATTTCTAAGAGATATTTAATAGTTTCTTAAAGCAACACACAAAAAAGAGGAAAAACCTTTGCAAACTTGCACATTCTACACATGGTGCCTCTAAATCTCATCAGTATTTTCAGTTTGCACTTAATTTTTTTGTTGTTGTTAGCATTTGGAAAACAATGCTTTAAGCATTCTTTAATATTCCGATTTCTCATTATCCCTTTCCTCTTGGGCTTTTGAACTGTATTTGATGTTTCTTTGGGTTTATAAGTCTAACAAAAAATATTGTACGATGGGCACATATCTCCTCTTGGGCTGCTATATAATTAATAACCTGGACAGACCAGGAAGCATCACACCCCTTTTCAGGTCTAACTCTCCTTTGTCAGAGGTTAGGACTTCTGCACCTTACAGCCAGCACAAAGCAAACAGACTTGAATCAAGTCAGAAGAGCATATTACAGATTATATATCGCTGCATAGAAAGTTCCGAGAATAATGAAATCTACTACTTAGAATATTCATATTGCTTGAACATTGGTGGTTTACTGTGTTAAGCTGTGCTTTCCATTCTCTCCATATAAAACCTGACAGCAATTGTTTGCTTAGAGCCATTGCCACACCAGTCTCTGCACTGTATAGCATCTGGCTTTATGGAAGTTAGGTTTACAAGTACAAAACCAAACTTCTGCTTTAAAAAAAGAAATCTGAAATTTAAAAATTTGCTTTTCCTCTCCACAGCAACTTAAGAACTACACACCCTGATATCCTACAACTTTGGATTCTCAGATCTTTCTGAATGGATTGGCTATGAACATAGCATTGATGTCATTGAGGGGTTTTGATAAATATTTAATTTTATCCTTACTTCCTGGTAATGAATGCAGGAAAAGATAACAGGTACATATCATAAACTGATCTGGGATCTGTTTCAGAGGGCACAGCCTTCCTTAGCATCTGTTTAAAGGTCTTATATATTAGGACTTACCGACTTCACTAAATATATCACCAATACTATCTAATGCAGGTTGGAGGGGCAAGCAAAAATAAATTTGTAATGGGCATCAAATTTTGTTGATACACTAAAAATTCTCTCTAAAAATCATGGATGTACCTATGGGATTTCAAAGATCACCCACCTTAAATTCTGTGTCTCTATCACATCAGAGAGACAGGCATTTTTCTAAGATTCGAAATCTAGGAAATATAAGCGAGTATTATGGTGCCTAAACAGGCCTTTTCAAAGCACTGACTCAAAAAACAAAAAACAAAAAAACACGTTTCCAGAGGAATTTTAACTATGTACCCAGTTCTTCCATTTGGATAGTGTCAAGTGTTTTTTGTTTAGTCTGTTTAAAAAAAAAAAAGTGAAACCTTTGACATTGACGATATATTTGCAAGAATATGGCTGCAGTATTACTAACTTCCATGCATATATAGTATTTTTAAATGACATACCAAAATCCAGAGATTTCAGGAATGCCTATATACGGTAGAAATGTAAGGTACTCCGAATATGCCTTTTTGTTCATTAGAAATGTCTTTAAGACTTGGGTGTTTGCTAGTAATTAATGATGACCTGAGTAAGCAATAAGATCTAAATCAGTCTTTCTTACCCAACTAATTAGAAGGAAATAACTCAAATATCTGCTTATAGGAAAATAAAAGACAACTTTTTATTACCCAAAATGGTTTTGCAATATTGTATCCAGTCAGGAAATGGACTTATCCAAAGACAAATGAAAATAGGTTCTTCAGGTGACCAAAACTGAAAAAAATCACTATTTCCGTGTTTCATTAGTTAAGATATAAAATACAATTAAAGAAAAATATTTTACATTAAAATCTTGGCTTTGTATTTTTTTTTAGAAGGAAAATACCTAGGGGTAGAAATTATCAGTGATTTGTTTTTATTTCTCAATTAAACCATGCAACATTTATAAAAATGGAACTGTAAACACATTTATGTTCAAAAAGGTCACTATTCCTAGTGAATTAGTATACATTTTGACACTTTTCATATTTCTTTACCTTGAAAATTCTACAGTATATTTAAAACTCACAAAGACTTCAATTCAAAGACAATACATTATCCTCACATGAAGTAATATAGGCAAGAGTGTTCAGTTTCACAATGCATCCTCATTTAGTGGAGCCTCCACAATGATTTATTGGCAATAAACACAAAACAAGTTATTCAGGAATTATAAACTAGGCCAAATAATATGTAGGTAGAAGAATCCCACCTACCTAAGGATTAACAGCTCTCAGGTCCAACTTCACATTAAAGGTTTCTCCTCTACACCTGAATTTTACTCTGCTGTTTCAGAAGGGACACTATCGGTCAGGGTCCCTGAGGAAATAGATGACACACTCAAATTAGGATTGTCTGAAGAGGGTTCTAGAAAAGGTTTTGTTTTTGTTTTTTTTGTTTTTTTTTTTTTTTTAAAGGTAGGGGCAAGGATATATGGGAACCACAAATACAGCCAGGACTAGTTACGACCACGCTCTCACTTCACCCTTCATCTTGAAGGGATGAAAAGAAGAAGCAGTTACTAAGATGTAGAGATGGAAAACGCATGGACAAGAAGGCCACCCTCTTCAGAGCTGAGACCTTCAGGAGAGGCCAGCCTGAGGGGACCTGCAAGGGAACTAGGGAAATAAACACCCCACTTCCTCTTACTTCCACTCCAGCTCCATCAGCCTTCCTGCGAGTCTGACCAAGAAGGCAGAAAAGCCTGACGATGTGGTCCTACAAGCTGGAAAGCAGACCGGGCTCATTCCAGCTTAGTCACCGATCTGGGCGGTCACTCACTGTTCAGTGGTCTGCTCTGAGAGGGTGGACAAAAGAGCTTGTGAATGACAAACACGTGGGGGAAGAGGGGTCTGGAGACTGGGGGGCTTAAGTACACAATATAAAATGAGAAGAATAAGGTACTTTATTCTTCCACAGTGGGGATGCCCCTTGGGTTTACACCGTGGGCGGCACCTGTGAATGAAACTCATGATAGGACTTATCAGATGGATAAGGAGTTGAAGAGGGAAGTATCTCCAGCGGAAGCCAAAGCAGCCTAGTTTGAAGATATCTCTAGTTTGAAAATATTCACATCTGACGAAATTTTGGCGATTAGATATCACAGGAACCGGCAAGGAACGAATTGTTACAGCAGTTCAGGCTCTTGGTTTTGGAGCCACAGTCTGATTTTATCAAAATTCTTATCCATCCAACGTATGTTTTCCTCAATGGTTTCAATTGTTTGTTGGACACAACGGAGCTGAGAACCATTTTCTTTCAAAGAGCTGAAGAATCCTTTTACCTTGTGAGGAAAAAATTGGGTTTTTAAAATTTTGCTTTATTATGTTACACAAATAGAAGTTCAGGCTAGTTAAAAATGAAGCCAAAATTCCAGCATTTGTCAAAATTCCATATAGAAGGCAGCGCCAGGTGTCTGGATACGATTATGTACACAAACTTAAGCTACATGAAATGAGCTCATGCCTCATGATGTCAAGTTTTGTTTTCTCTTTGTACTTTTTGTATTCATTCACAGTTGCCAGATTCTAAAAGACTTCACTGTTTACCATTTTATAATTAAGGTTTAACTGAGTGTGTCCAATGTCTGTTATATACACAGATGCAAACTTAACTTTTTTCAGCATGACATCTAAAAAGCAGAATGTGCAGAGCATTGTCTTTGCCAAGCAAAACAGTTTCAGCCACATAAGCACAGTCTTTCTCTGTGGGCCTGGCCTGTGTGTTGTGATAGAAACACTGTGGGGAATGGGGTTCCTAGCAAGTTACCGTGAGTGGTAACACGCCAAACTTGGCCAAGCTTTGTTATCCTAAACCACAATTCATGTGTTGTTCCCTCCAGATAAAATCCACACAGAATTCTCCATGGTTTAGAGAGATAAGAGACTCTTGGCTATCTCCTTGAAAATATCTTTGTTGTTTCGTGGCTGGATATCTTAACCCCTTTAAGCTCGCATGAGGGATAGGCTAGCTTTGCCATAGCATTGATCATTGTGCTATTCTGTTTCACCTTAAAGGGTTCTTAACCTTTTCCCATAAATTTTCACAGCATTAATCCATCAACTTTTGATTTTGTAGACAGGAAGCAAGTCTAGGCCAAGATGTAGTATTAATGCAGCATGGATTCCAGACAGTTAATTCCTTAAAAATCCATGTCAGAATATCATGTTATGAGTTTGGAAATAATAGGGTAAGAATGGGTTTTTGAAAGATCAAATTCCAATTTTAATTGATGCAAGGTTCTTTTAAAATTCTCAGTGCAATGAGCTGGAGGCATGCCCGCTGTAGCACCTAGAACACATTTATTCGACTTCACCGTCTTGCCTTAAGTTGTAGCTCAAACTACTCTTTCATACTCTCAGAACTCAAGATTTATATTCAATTAAAAATGCTTTGGGCGCTCTTCGACAATCAGACCACATCAATAATTTCGCCAGTTGGTCAAATTATTTAATCCTGAAGGAGCCTGTCATGATGGTACCACTAAAAACAGACCCGTAAGAGCTGTAACAAAGCCAGCTGTTAACTCTTGCCCTTAAATTTTTCCTGACCCAAAATTCTCTCTCCCATCTGCCTTGGGAAATGCTGCATCTCGTCAGAGAATTTGATTCAAACCTGCCTCCTTGAGAATATTTCCTGTGCAGTAAACAGCATGCCATAGAGATAGAAAAACAGGTTTATCCTACTAACTTATCTGACCTTGAGCAAATGATTCCATTTCTCTGGGACTCAGTCACCTCATTTGTTAAACGAGGGTCACTTCCACAGAGCAGAGCACTGGTGAGGCTGTAGTTATGTAACATGGGTCAAGTGCAGAACCTAAAACCCTGCATGTATCAGGGACTCAGCCTCATGCATTTATCCATGAATATTTCCTCTGGTATTTATTCATCCCTTTGCCCTAAGTACTGTGCTAGAAGTGGGGATGAGGCAGTGAATCAGGCAAGCACCCTATCCTCATGGAGCTTACAGTCTACCTGGGGAGACAAGCAGTAAACTGTTCTTACTATAAATATACTGCTGTCAAGAAAATAAACTGGGTCTATGTGACAGTAACTGAGGAGGGGTAGCTTACTTTAGACATAGAGTGGTCAGGAAGGTGACACTTGAGCTGGAACCCCTAAAGGATAAAATGAGCCTTTCCAGCGGAAAGCTGGGGAAAGAACAAGCCAGTCAGAAGAGCAGAGGCTTAGAGACGGAGAAACAGCTGGTGGCCCAGAACCAGGAGGAGGCTGAGTGGCTGGAGTGTCGTGAGAGTGAACAAGGAGCAAGTGAGAATTGGCCCGAGAGGTGGGCAGGAGTCAGGTCATCAGTTTGTGCACATGGGAAGGAGAAGTCTGAAATTTACTGCAAGAGGATTAGGCAGGGTTTCAAGAAGAGGGTCAGTCATGGGCTGATTTGCAGTTTTAAATGTGGAAAATGGTTTCGTTAATGGCAAAGTGATAGGAGGGAGCCCAGTTAGGAGGCTATCACCATAGATCAGACTAAAAATACCAAAGGCGTGAATGGAGTAAGGGGCAGATAGGGATGCCAGAGCCAAGAGGACTTAAGGATGAATTAGTTGAGAGGGGAAGGAAGAGCTCAGGTGGACTCCTGTTTTAAATGTCAGTAGGGCGTGCTCTATTATAACAATATCTCAGGCTCTTTCATTTCAATGCCTTGCCTCAGGGTTTTTGCACCTGATGTTTCCTGTGTACACAACACTCTGCTCCTAGATATGTGCCATGCCCTTTACTACCTGCTCAGATGTTCCCTCACCATTCTATAAAACAGCACCATTCCCTATCCCAGTCACTCTCATCCTTGCTTTATTCAGTCTTCAACCTGACAGATTGTTTGTAACTGTCTGATTCCCTCTGTAGAATTTAAATTCCACGCAGGCAGGGGCTTTGTCTGTTCTGCTCATCCTCATAGCTTGGAACTTAAAACCATGCCTGCCATATCGTAAGAATGTAACGTCTCGAATGAATTAATGAGAGAACAAACGAATGAACAAGTGAATGAATGAAATGTTTTGCTAGTCTATCGACACCTGTCTAGCTAGTCGCAGCCTATGTCTGTCATCACAGAGAATGCCTCTGCTAGAGACCTCGCTGGAGCTCAAGTCTGAAATATAATGTGCATGTTAATTTCACAAGCCTGGGTGAGGCTACTGAAAACTGGACATAAGCTAGGGGATGTGACATTTCTTTCACATTTTCAAAGCACTCTCCCTATATTAACCTGGATTATGGTGTGACTATACAATGGAACTATCTCTAAAAAATATTAGGCTCTCATGTTTTATCTAAATGTAACATTTTTAAGCAATGTAGATTTGTTCTACAGCTTTACTTTAGAAAATATTATTATAGAAGGGACACAAAACAACTATCCATACATCAAATTCTTCAGAACTTAAGACTTGGAGAAAAGTCTACGTTTGTGGAAAACTTATATATTCCATGGTTCCCTCTTACCAGACAATGAGAATAACTCGTATTGTTTTCTCATTCTTCTTTGACTGCTAGGAAGCTGTGATAAATTTAGGACACAATCGCAATAAATTATCCTCGGCGTAAATCCTTAATACAGTTACCTCTTTCCATTACGCAGCTTTTTGTTCTTTAACATTTCTTTTACACATGGACCTAATAAGTTGCCTAAAATTCTTTCTGAAAGTAGATGACATATAAACAAGTGCAGGAAATCATGAACCTGCAGAGCGGAGAACTAGATCCCAGACCTGCCTCTTTTACAATAGGGCGACGATCACTTCAGTTATTTATGCCCTTTAAGATCACTTTTACCATCCGAAAACAGGGACTGTGTTTCAAGTAATTTTAAGGCTTAAAAGTTTTAATTGTAGGGCTAAGACTTCTTAATGTGTTTGGGAAGAGGCACAGTTTTCACTTGTTCATTTGTAACTGATTTTCATTTATGTCAAAAACACCATATAGCATCCAAAAAGAATATCTACTAAGTGACAAAACCTGTCACTCTAACTCATCACACCCTCATTTTGTTTATCCCATATTTATTAGCTAATTATCACTTAAGTTTGAAAGGATTTTTTCTTTACCTCTTCAAGCCGTGCTCTTGTGGAGAATTGGTTTGGTTGTTCCCATTACCATGTGGGCTATGGAAGATGAGCCAAGTTCAAACCTAGAAATGGAAATTGTCAAAATACATTGTGAAATATTTATTCTTTTAACATATTTTTAAGTATCTCACATATGTTACAGCGTTTAACTAAAAACTGGTTAGGCATGAAAAACATACACATGCTCCTCACCCTTCAATGGGTTAAAATCTAGTTGCAAAAAATATATACCAATAGCTAAATAAAAGGTAAAGTACCATCCCCCCGCCAAAAAAAAAAAAAAAAAAAGACACGTAGTAATGCTACTGGAGTTAGACAGGGCAGGTACGAACAAGTGAAAGCACTGAGAAGGGAGGCTTCAGCTGGGTCAGTGGGTGCAAGAAAAGGACTGTTCCAGATGGAATGGGAAACTTGACTGTCCGGCTTCATTAGCTAGCGATGAATTAGAGGTTTATCTTTTCTATGGATATTTTAAGTATCTCTACCTTCTGCCCTCAACTAAAAAATTCCTTTAAGACTATTACTGTTGTTTCACCAACAAAGCAAAAACAAAGCAAGGTTAAAGAACTTTTCCAGTCGTGGCACAATTTTTGGCACTACTTACTTTTCTACAAGTTTATTCCAGTTTTCCCTCAGAAACTGCCAGGCCAGTGGATATCCCACCGGGTTTCTACCAACAGAGCTAAGAATATCTGGAAACTCTTGAGTTTTTATTATATCTCCCTTAAGACTTTGGTCTAGTAGCCTAGAATATTAAAAGAAGAAACGTTAGCAAAAAGTTATGAATGATTTCAATAAAATCTGTTTAAAAAAAAAAGAGCTAATTTGCCAAACAAAAAAAGATAAATAGGTAGCCAGAGGCCTGATAAACTCGTTATAGCTACAAAATAAAAACTAACACATAGTGTTTATAATACCCATTCTCATATATTCTCTCATTTGCTCATAAGCATAGCTTAAAAGGGTATATTTAATATATATTTTTAAATGTGTTATTTTAAAAATACACATATATATGCTCCTTTAAATATTTTTCCTAATGCCTGCTTCCTCCTAATTATCATACTCATTAGACATGTGCCTGCTGGCATAAATGTTCCCAGCAGAATAGGCCATTCCTGGTCAGGATAGATGCTATAAGAACCTGATCTAATTTAATTCCTCTTGGCCACATGAACATGAGTGAATTACTCACCACTGAAGCTTTTCCTTATTTTGGCTAGTACAGAGGGCAAATTCAATTTGGTTTTTCTCAGTATTGGACAAAGAAGACTGATATTTCTCATAAAGAAAATCCCATCCTTCAGAGGTCTGGGCCCCCACGGCAAACACTGCCAAGGTCACATCACTGGGCAGTCTGTGAAAAAGAACACACCTGGTAAGAAAGAATCTAAGACAAAGGAAGTGTGTTTGGTGCAGAATGGTGACCAGTTATGAACTGAAACTGGCCCCATTATCAGAGAAATATACCTAGAAATAGAAACAAAAATAACATCTTTCCTTGTTACACTTTATGGACGAAGAGAAAGTAAAACTAGGTTGTAAGTAGCAGTCTCACAAACGTAATGTGAAATGCCACTTTTATAAATACCTAAGTATCTAATGTACTTTAATGATGCTGGGTGACTCAATAGGCAGTCACTTTTTAAGCCAAAAGAAAAAAATTTAGACTCAAAAAGTAGTTCATGAACAGAAGTCAGGAATCCAGTAGGTCCACCGTTTGTCAGCATTTCTTTAAATAGAAGCATATATGCTGTTGGCTTAGTGTATCCTAGATGGGATTTAAGCCCCAAATATAAAAGGAATTAAGTATAGCAAGAATTAAATTTCCAGCTATAGGAAGATCCTACTTTGCTTAGACCATGTCAGCAAATACTGTGCACCCTCTGTCAAGGACTCTGGAGGCCACTGTGAGGTATTGCTTCCGTTCCTGTTCAGTTGGGCTGTCTCAGTTCTGATAAGGTTTTGTATCCTTGGCTATACGAAATGGGAATTATTCTAATTCCATTGTAATTCTCCAGATATTTGACTTCTGTGTATAGAAGTTCCTTCCTAGCATTCCTTAAAACAAGGTGAGAGATACATAGATATATCTTAAAAATTTATTTTCCCAAAAAGAACAGCAGGGGAGACTTGTCTATTCTTTTTTTCTCTCACAACATTTAGTACTGATTATAGAAAAGATGCCCCTTATATGAACAAACTGGTTGTTGGGTAAGGACAGACCTCAAATTTCCATTGGCTTCCTTCCACTCTCTGAAATAGCCTTCTGCCCTCTGCACGCAGGGCTGATACTTGCGCACACAAGCGAGGAGGAGGAGCTGACTCCGCAGCATTCTCTCTGAGACTGAGCCATCGTCAGTCCAAGTCTGTTTATCAATGAGGTTCCTCAGCAGCCTGATGAGAAAGGCCTGAGGGAAAGCCACATGTGTCACCAGTACCATCCAAGGACACCTCTTATGTTAAATCTAATCCAATATACCCTCAAGCGATGGGGAAGATTCTTTAAAGTTTAATGTAAACGCTTATTTTTAAAACCATGCAGTTCCGTTTATATTTAATTATAAAAGGGGTCAAAAACAAGAAATAATGAATATTTTAGTGTTTATGCAACAATCTTATATAAATTTGTCCTTATCTACTTAAACTCAAGATAAACTGCCACTTTTAAAACAAACTAAAAGACAGTTTATATGATTAAATGTTTAGAAAAATTATACAACGGGACTTTATCACATTTTGCCAAAAATAACAGCTTTGTGCTTCTTCTTCAAGCACCTGAGTCTCAGAAAATCTTAATGGCAATCATCATAATACAGAAGTAAAATAAAATAAAGGATCTACATTAAAAAGGGAATAACATCCATGAAAATTAAGTACAAAACCTCATAGTGCTGTGCCTATTTTTAGTACCAAATAAAAACCGAAATCTTTGCTAGTCAATCCAAATACTGAGTTAATTTTGATTTAGTTTAATATATATCAAGACATGTATATGCACACAATGATAAGAACTCTTTTCCACACCCACACAAAAGCAAATCACTTACATAACTACTCAATTTATTTCAGGCTTTTACCTTGAATTGAGTTTCCACTTCATTCATATCTCTTTTCTCCATTAACTTATACATAGGTATCAGCTCATTCAAACCTTGGAACACGGGCATAATTTCAGTTTCATGTTTCAAGTACAAGGTTAAATCCAAGGCTTTTTCAATCGGCAGCTTTCCAATGCTGATCAGGAGACACCAGGGTTAGTAGTTTAAAAAAAATTTCAGCAAAAACACTTTTTGTTTCAAAAGACATTTTAACAACCTTCCAGCAAAAAATTCAATCAGCTATAAATGTCCCTTATAAATAATTATATTAGCATCTTTTCTATCACATATAATAATGCGGCATCTGGCACGTTTACACTGTGGAGCAAGTTTCTCAAACAGCTAGGGCTGACTTGTGGTTAAGACCAAATGGAAGCATGTCAGTGTCTGTCCTATGAAACGCTGGACTGTGTGCTGAACTTCCGGAGTAAGGTGGGATTTTTATCAAAGATCTTGCTGGAAGCCTGGTAAGACAGTCTGCCACTCAGTCAACAGTGTGAGTCCCTGGGATCAATACGTACTCTTCTCCATTCCAAAAAGAAACTGAATTTAGATATAAACTCTTCATTACAGAAGATTGGTATTAAAAGCCTCGGTGGTAGGGCATGCTGTGGAGGGGAATCGTTTAGGCATGAATAGCTAGGCAATCCCTGTCTTTATCCCCCATTGCTTTTTTGTAACCTCAAAAAGACCCAGAAAAGGACAAATGCAACATTTGGAACAGAAGGACATAGGATATGATGAAAATTATAAATTATTCTTTCCCACCTGGGGGATTCCTCTTAGGACTTCAGTTCTGCCTAAAAGCTAAAGAAGTTTTGAGTTTTAGGCTTGTCAACCATTTCCTTAAAAACCATCACCATGGGGCAAAAATTAGAGTGAAAACTATACTCAACAATGAAAAGGTCATTTGGTTAGGCCAAATTTTATGAGCTGTAATCCATAAAGACGTGGTGAAGTCCTGGTATCTGGGTAGGGAGGGAGGAATCCCTCCTTTAGTAAAGAGATGATGCAAACAACTTGGGCCTGGGCCACTGAGTCTTCTGAGAAGGGGTTACGATTGTTAAAGACCCAGCAGGGAAAAAACCTGATGTGTTATAGCAGGCCTGAGAACATGTAGGACCAGGCTCCAGGGACTAGGCAAGGGGCTCCTCCAGGATATTGGTCTCCTGGTTTTCTACACTTCTGCCTCAGTGTGATCTGAGTTGTTAATGGAAAAGATTAAAATACAGATTCCGTCCTTTACTTTAGCCAGCAAACACAAACCAGAGGTTAACCATAAGGCTTAAAGCAACCTTATTAGAAGAACGTAGGGAAAAACATCCTTCGACTTATTAGCAATCAATAATATTCATCGTTAGAAATTAAGAAAGCAGATGATAACACCTGCTTTCAGAACTAAATCAAGACCCTGAGGAGCTTGTATTACCTGACAAGCTGAAATGCACTGTTAATGAGACTGGCTCGATCATTACTGCTGACTGCTGTGTGTGTTCCTTTTAAAAGGCCAGTCAAAGAATCCCATCCATCATCCTCATAATGCACAATGTAATAGCCATTCATTCCCACATTAAATTTGATCCATTCCACCTCTTCTGGGAGGATGAGCACATCTAGAGAAAATAAAATAAATCATAGCTTCATTTTCTCTCGACTGATGAAAGCTCTTCTGATTACAGCCTGGACCACACAACTAAAAGGCAAGTTCAGTACTGAACAATTTCAACACTGGAATGAGTTTCACATTGAATACATTTCTTTTAGAGACCAGAAAACAGCTTCCCAATAGACAAAAGCCAACACTAGTTTCAGACATCAATTCTGTGAGATTAATAGATCTATGAGAAGAATGCAGCCACGTTCCAGGACATACATACTACATAACCCAGCAGTGTTAACAAAGTAATGGAGAATTTTCACTAGTAATCTCTCCCTCTTTGTAATTCAACTGTTTTAATCTCTACCTGGCAAGAAACTAGCCTTTTTTTGCAACCAGGCAGTATTTTCAAACCTATACCCTCCCCTGGAAATTGAAAACTAAGCATTTGCTGAGGATAAAGACTGGCCTGATTCTTTTGTTTTAACCAAGATAAACAACCAAAGAAACTTAGTATCTAAATCCTGCACATTTCTGTAGTTCTGCCCTAAATTAACCTAGTTACTTTCCCAAGAAATTACCTGTTTTTGTCTTCAGCAAAAATCTATGGGTGGAGTCTGATTTGCTGGTAATGAACGTCAATGGAACGTGCCACAGGTACCTAAAAGAACGGAGGATGAATGGTTCATTTGCTGATTCAATTTAACAAGCAGGTGCAAAATCACCTGTCAGGCACTAGCTAGTTTAAGAAAGAATAGTACCAAAACTGCAACTGCCAGGAGATTAAAACATCCCCAGCCTGTTTTCCAAGCACTATGAGTCCTTCTTGAGCTACTTGAGTAGAGCCAGGAATTTGGGCTAAAGTGAGCCCTGTCAGCCTATACAGTGTTTGGCTGACTGGAGTTCAGAGGGCCTTTTTTAAAAATCGTGGCCACTAGTAATGTCATATGCAAAGAACATAAAGTTTCTAGGGAATTAATACTGGGATGCATAATCTGAACCGGATCATGAAGAAACAGCTGAAACTCAAATCGGAAGACATTCTGCCAAATAAATGGCCTGTTTTTGCCAAAAATGTCAAGATCAAGAAAGACAAAGATTGAGGGGCAGTTTCAAGGAAAAAGGACTAAAGAAACGTGACAATTAATACAGTGTGATCCTAATACTGAATTCCGAACTAGAATTTTTTTCTTTTGCTATAAATATATTATTAAGACAGTTGGGAAAGTCTGAATAAGGTTTGTAGATCAGATAACAGTATTGTATCAAGTTCATTTCATAACTGATAATTGTGCTGTGGTTATATAAGTGAATATTATTTTTAAAATACTACACCGAAGTATCATATCCATAACTTACTCTCAAACAGGCAAATAAATATATACATACATATAAATATACACACACACACATACACACACATACATATACATATATAACATATGTAGAGATACATAAAGAGAACATATTTTTTTGAACTCTGATATTTTAGGTTTTATGTCTGTATCTATATAGACATAGAACAATATATAAAGAAGGTGAGAAAGAATGATAAAGCAAATGTAGTAAACAACATATAGCTGGGTAAAGAATATATGGGAATTCTTTGCACGCTGCTTGCAACTTCTCCATAAATCTAAAATTATTTCAAAATTTAAAAAAATCTTTAACTAGTGTCCATCTGGGGTCAAATTGCAGTGTCTCATTTCCTGTGATGTCCTTCCATAGCATTAAGCAGATAACAGTTTTAGGATTTAACTTAGACTTCCAAAGAAGAGAATCGAGTCTTCCATAATTCCCAGAAATCACTTAAATGTTTGTTCTAGCTCCAACCCAAATGCCAGGTACTATTTGTAATTTAGGTGCAATTACTTAGATTGGAGCTGCTTTCAGGCAAAGCACTGGAAATTACCATCCTATCAAACTATAAAACTTGAAAATGTTAATATAATTATATATCATTAGCTTTACTGAGATGAACCAAGGTTTAGAGCTACCTTCAGTCTCCTGGGGAGATGGTGGTATGTAAATCAACTTTAGAGAATACATAGATTTGATTGAAATGTTTCATAACTAAAGATAAGGGCATTATTTCAAAAATATGTTTTTATCCTACAAAGTAGATTTACCTAGGCAACGAAATGAGGTTTTCTCCAAGAACCTTACCCAGTTTCTGTAGTGTCATCAGCTCCTTTCATATAATGCTCCTGCTTCATGTGTACATTCCTGCCTCTCACTGTGATGGTTATCAGGGGAAAGCCCTTCTGCAGCGTCCAGGTGTTCATCATGGTCTTCACGTCAAGGCCTTCCTGCTGCCAGTGCTGGTTTATACAGAAAAAGGCAAACGCATGACCCACTTAGACCCAACCCTAAGATGAGACAGAACCCAAGCTTGTGCTCACAGAGCTGCTATCAGTTGATAACCGCCTCTGTGAAGCTCTTCCTATCCCTCCCTCTGCTCCCCAACCCCTCTTGACCCTATTCTCTTTCCCACTGTCTCCAGCTATAGCATGCTCTCTGTTAAAGCACTGGCTTTTACTTTCCATTCTCTTCCTCTACATGTGTACGTCTTGAGAATAGATACCACATCTGATTCTACTGGGCATATCCTAGGCTTGACACCAGCCACAAAGCAGGCATGTGAGTGAGTGAATGAAAGTAGAGATGGGAGAGTGGCCAGGTGTTCAACACCTACGTAATTATGCAGCTCTCAGACGAGCAAGGTGGGAAAAAATGTTCACTCAAGAGCCTGTACTTCCAAAGTGATAACACCCAGATGGCCCACACTCAAGTCACAAACTCAAAGGAATATAGTCTGATACTAAAAAAGCTTTGCAGAAATATTTAAGAGCTAGTAAAAGGATAAAATATGCTTGAGAACGAACCTAGAAACTACTGAATAAAACCATCTCTAAAAACAAAAAAAAGCCAAGAAGAATATAGAATCCTGCTAAATCTCCAGAGAATCCCTTAGCTGCCTATGAAAATATTTATCCAGATAGACTCACTGTTTTGTAACTAAGATGTTATGAATTCTTTACAGCTGATTCGTTAAAAACACGAGTTAGATCTAAATTCAAATCCCCACTCTGAAATTTACTAACCATATGCCTTTGGATTTCTCATTCTCATCTGTAAAAATAGGGATAACAGCACGCTACTCATAGGTTTATTGTGAAGAGTGACGGAACTCACACACATAAGTGCTTAGTATGTGCCTGATACATAATAAGTGCTCAAGAATTCTCGCCGCCATTATTTTTTTTTTCACAAATAAAGAGCTATGAAAACGACTGACATACCCTGACTGATACAGCCCTAACTTCCCACAGAAACATGTCATAAATTCACTGCTTTACAGAGAGTGAAGCTGAAGAAACTAGTGCCAATTAGACACATTACCAAATAAGGCTGTGCAGCTCTCTTGTGTAGATAATTTTTAAGAAAAATTGATAAAGGTTGTCAGTCTAGCAGAGTTTAAACACAGTCTTATCTAGGGTGAGGGTGATATAATCAAGGACCTCAGAAAGACTGACACAGAGTCATTCTTCAAAGGCTATGGAGTAAAAGCATGTGCTGAGGGTAACGTGTACAGATGGAAAAACTTACTGAGGGCAAGGATGAACGACGACTTCCAGAGCAGAAGCCATCCATCCTCTGTGTGCTATCTGTAGGGCAAATCTAAAAAGCAAAAATATACACATCACTCCCAATTCTGTAGAAAACATTCATGATTCTTCTCAGAAGGATTAATACAGTGCAGGAAAAAAAAATCAGAAGCCTGTCAATTCCAAATGTAGAAATACACAAAAACATACTCACACTTGCCATACTATTCCACAGGTCCTCGTTCTTTGTGTTTTTATAGCTATACCTCTGTAGATACTGTATGATACCGTTTTAAATGCCTCGGCACCAAGATAATCCCTTAGCATATTCAAAATACAAGCTCCCTGAAAAGACAATATAAATAAGTATTAGCTATAGCTTGGATTCAATCTAGTCAACAATCACACTTTATTTTGGAATAATTCTTTTAGTGTGAAACATTTTAAATGGCAATTTAAAACAATTAGAGAAAGTGAGTTAAACTTTGTCCTGATGAGCCAGCGGGTAGAACACGACTAGTCTTAATCCTCCGAGGACTGTTATTTTCTATCAATAACTAAGCCTTCTTGTAGGACAAACTAACACTGCCTACCCGCTCCCATTATTCACAAGTGAGTGGACCCTGAACCACCACGTGGCTTTCCCACTGCCACTCTGAGGCAGGAGTCAGGAAAGGAGGTACAAGAAAAGGTGAAAGCAGAGGTGAGCCTAGGCAGCCTGGAGCACAGAGGACAGGGAGGGCAAGAGCAGCAATGAAAAAGGGAGCAAGGAATTCTGTATTCCAGTGTGAAGAGCTCTTTTCCCCTCTCTCATTACTGTTGATTGTGGGTCACACACTCAAATATCTCCAATGGCCAGAGTGGTGACATAATGAAGTAGTCCAAAGTTAAGTGCTCTTTCATATTTTCCCCCTGCACTTTTTAAAATAGAAATTTCTAACTGCCAGGAACTTCCTTTCTCTTTCCCTCTTCCCCTCCTTTAACATATCATCCTCTTTTAAATCATCTTTTTCTAAGAAATTATGATTCCCTCTTCCTAGAAAGCCCTTCCTACTTCTTTTATGAGAAATCCTCAATTTATCATTTAAGATATAACTTGAAGTCTCCTTTCTGGGACTTTAATTTTATTGATATATAACTGACATAGAACATTAGTTTCAGGTGTACATGATTAAAAATTTGTACCTATTACAAAATAACGACCATAATAAGTCTAGTTCACACCTGTCACCATATACTTACAAAATTATCCTTGCGATAAGATCTTAAGATCCTTAAGATCTATTCTCTTAGCAACTTTCAAACATGCAATTCTTCATTAACTAGTCACCATGCTATACATTACAAACCCATGACTTTTATAGTAAGAGTTGGTACCTTCTGATTTCCTTCACCCATTTTGCCTACCTCCCATCACCTGCATCTGGCAACCACCCATTTGTTCTGTGACTATGAGCTTTTTTTTTAATATTCCACATATAAGTGAGATCATATGATACTTGTATCTCACTTATTTCATTCAGCATAATACCCTCTAAATCCCTCCATGTTGTCACAAATGGAAAGGCTTCATTCTTTGTGGCTGAGTAATATTCCATTGCATACACCCTTTATCTAGTCATCCATCCAAGGACATTTAGGTTGTTTCCATATCTTGGCTATTGTAAGTAATGTTGCAATGAGGAGTTACTGTCTTCATTTTCTTTGGAAATGAAGTAGAATTGCTGGGTCATACGATAGTTCCATTTTTAATTTTTTGAGGAACCCCATACTGTTTTCCATAGTGGCTTCACCAATTTACATTCCCACCAACAGTGTACTATGGTTTGCTTTTCACCAACACTGTCTTTTTCATAGCAGGCATTATAATAGGTGTGAGGTGATATCTCATTGAGGTTTTGACTGGCATTTCCCTGATTAGTGATGCTGAGGATCTTTTCATGTACCTGTTATGTCTTCTTTGGAAAATGTCTGTTCAGTTCCTCTGCTCATTTTTAATCGGACTGATTTTGTTACTGAGTTGTATGAGTCCTTTATATATTTTGAATATTAATCCCTTATTAGATATCATTTTCAAATATTTTTCCATTCCATAGGTGATATTTTCATTTTTTTTCTTTTGCTGTACAGAAGCTTTATAATTTCATGTAAATCTCTTGTTTTTGCTTTTGTCACTTGCACTTTTGGCATCATGTACAAAAGACCGTTGCCAAGACCCATGTCAAGGAGCTTTTCCCCTATGTTTTCTTTCAGGAGTTTTATGGTTTCTGGTCTTAAAGTCTTTAATCATTTTGAGTTAATTTTTGTGAGTGGCATAAGACAGGGGTCCAGTTTCATTCTTTTGCATGTAGCTGTCCTATTTTCCCAACACCATTTTTGAAGAGACTGTCCTTTCTCCTTTGTCATAAATTGGCCATATATGTGTGTGTTTATTTCTGGATTCTATTTTGTTCCATTGACCTACATGTCTGTTTATATGTTTTTATCTCCCCTGCTCTACTATAAAAACATGCTAGAAATACTGTTTGCTACAAACAATAGCCAATGTAATGATAAATGACACATTCTCTGCCTCAGCAGAAGACAATAGAAATGATTGGGAACAGAAGAAGTGAAAAAGCTGAACTTTGATCTCACAAAAAAGGAGCCATTGACTTAGCTTCAGCCTATGTTGCCAAGGGAAATACAGGCCTAGTGTGACCAGAACCCTCCTTACTCCACCCTCAAGAAATCTGATTATATAACATTTCCCAATTATTAAATGTTGGCAGCAATTTCCAATTCTGTTATTAAACACATTGTGCAGGATGATACTATACAGTTAACCAGCGGTCCCCAACCTTTTTTGGAGACCAGTGCTCCTATGAGAATCTAATGACTGATGGTGGAGCTGAGGCAGTGATGGATGCTAGCACTGGGGAGCGGCTGGAAACACATGAAACTTTGTTTCCTTGCCCACTGCTCACCTTCTGTGTGGCCCAGTTCCTAACAGGACACAGACTAGTACTGGTCTGCAGCCCGGGGATTTAACCCGAGTTAAACAATACAAACCATTCCTGAAGGCACTGAAAGGTAAGCTGTATAAGAGCAAGAACTTCTGCCTAGTATAAAATCAACGCTCAATACAGATTTGTTGAATAATAAATAAAAGGCAGAGTTCTTGCAGACATGAATTTTCAATTTATGACAGTAAATGAAGAATTGACTATAACATAATCTTTAGGATTATGAGCCAAATTGCAAATTAGACCTAAATGAGTGAACTCCAGCCAGCATGGGTCAGAATAGAAGGCATTCAACCTGGTGTGCTCCTTATGAAAGGAAAGCCACACCACAACGCTGTCTTTAACCTCTCTATCCCAGTATGTATAAGTTTAGTGTCCAAACTGCACCCTTATAATCCATTTTTACCTTTTCATAAGAAACATCATCAAACATCTCCCGAATCTGAGCAGGATTCTCTACAGGTGTGGACACAGGGTGTGAGGAATTCAATGCATCTACTTCCATTGCATCAAAACACTTGCCAAAGAAATAATCTCCCTATTGAGACACACAAAAAAGACAATATTACCTATGATTTATATTTAGATGAAAAACATGAAAGGACAGAGGTTTGATCTGGGGTTATAGGTTTATACTTCAAACTTCTGGTCCAATGTATTCCATATTTATAGAATTTACAAAATGAAATAAAATTTGTCTTCTAGAGAGCATTCAAGAAACAATGACTTTAGGTAAACATTTTAGATTTCTTTCATCTTAAATATTTACTGCTTTAGAACAAAGAAAATTTCATATTAACTTAAAAACCATTATGCCTATAGATAAACAGCAACAAACCAAGAAACTAAAATGTATAGTGATTTCAACATCTCCAATCATCATTTATACTATTTTAAAGCAAAGGGATTTAGCTTTAAAATCGTGTGGTCAAAGAAAAAAATGGAAGAACAAATTCCAATTATAACCTGTTTAGGGCATATGATTCAACAGAATAATATACTTACATAATCATTTTTAGAGATTATGTAGAGACATAGAAAAATATTTATGAACCATTGTAGCATAATAATTATATCTACACTATAACTACATATAACTCAATTATGCACACAATAAGATGAAAGTTGAAAAAATGAATATGCACAAATCAAAGTCATCACAGTAGGGTAAAGGTTTTTTTGTTTACATAGTTTATGCAGTTTTTAAAATTTTACTGCATGTGATTTTCACAGGTTAAATACATGATTTTTAAATAAACACGTAGAGGTCCCAAAGCATTAAATCTGGGACCCCTGAGTCTAGGTTCATATACAATCAAATGAGCAGTTACCCTAATAAAGCATAATCCATTTGATTTGGCAAGTAGGATTCTCTACTGAAATAATAAGAATCTGTACCTAATATTTCTTCAGTGAGTAACCTGTAGGTTGGAAAAATGATATGGAACAGAGAGGCTGTAATTATTTCTATTTCTTTGATTATTAAGGGAGGATAAAATTTAACACTTAATTTGATAACAATCATAGATTCACAATCCAGTTTGGAAATTAGCCTTTGAGATATGTCTTTAAAGTTCCCTAGCATTTTGCAAAAAATTCACATCTAAACTAAGGAAGTTATTAATCTACAAGTTCTATGATCAAAAATCAGTAAATATTTTCCAGCAACATTGAACAAAACAACAATGTAAAATGTAACCTAAAATGTAAAAAAAATAATACTTCTTACAACTTTCAGTTCTGGATGAGTCACACTGACAGATACGAACTCCATAAACTTGGCAAATCCCTCATTTAGCCAAAGATCATTCCACCATTCCATGGTGACCAGATTCCCAAACCACTGAAAGGAAAACATTACTCAGATTATTCACACATCTATGGATTGGATTATAAACATAATTGGATCATAAACATAAGGCCTTCAGAAGGAAACATTTTATATGTGTAACATCTTATAGGGATATCAATATATATTTATGTAACTAATAGTTTATCAAAGTAAAAAAAAAAAAACCTTTCAACACATTATAAAACATGGTACTTAATGTTTAAAGAAACAATTTTCCCTATAAAAAAAAAAAGACAGTAGAAATCATTAGTTCAATATATAAATAGCCTCACATATCCTGTAAAAGCAGTAACAGATGCAGTAAACAACACTTTTAAAAAGTGTGATTGAGCTCTATACCTGGTGGGCGAGTTCATGAGACACAGTCATTGTGATGCCAAGCTTACTGGATGCAGAAGACTTTTCAGCATCAAACAATAGTGAAGTTTCCCTATATGTTGTCAGTCCCCAGTTTTCCATAGCACCAGACTGAAAGTCAGGAATAGCAGCAAGATCTTGGGAAAGAAGCAATAAAAATATAAGCTACATATTGCCAAAACACACTAACTTTCAGAATGAACAGATACAGGGATCAAAGGAAAATCGAAGCTGCCTGTGCAGAATCGTGGAATTCTAGGCTGGAAGAACTTTTCACAATGGAGAAAAGGGGCTTGGTGACTCATTCAGTCACTTTGCTACAGTGTGACAAAGTCAGACTTGGGTATCCGGCCTCTGGACTCCATTTCAAACTCTAAGGAGTTTGTGATTGAATAATCTTAACTGCCTCAAGAACCACTCTACTTGGAATGCCCAAGACCCCCATTCGCTTAAAAACCTCAAACAGAATAGTTTTAAGGGGGTCTTATAAGGAAGAAATGCAGATTTTCTTATTCTGTGTAAATTTATTCATTCAAAGAAATTTATTGAGCATCTATGTTCCCACCAACTATGTGCTGATAATAAAAAAACTGCAGTAGAGTTTCTCTTTAAAGTCTAAAGGCAAATTATTTCCATGCCTTGTGCCTCAGGAATTGCATCAAGATCTGCTTTTACTACCATAAGTTAATTGTATAAATCAGGGCTGAGTAGGATTGACCCAATGGTTGACACCTGCCAGGATTTTAATGACAAGGTACCGCTGAGATAACCACAGGGATGCCAATTAGGGCGATATAATCAAAGCCTGGGCTCATTAAATACCAAAATTTGTAATATCTGTGCAAAAGTTCTACCTTGTTTGGGTAAGGGATATGGAATGCTAAAATAATCCTCGTAAAATTCTAGAAGAGTCACTGCAGCATCCAGTGCATAATCTGCCTGGTTTATCTTGTCTGGCACAGCATACACAGAAACCTGGAGAGTAAGGTACAAGAAAGTTATTCAAATGTCCCAGTGGCCTCTCTCAACTCTATAGAAGACTGATCACACCCTTACTGTAAGAGTGAACTAGAAATAACCACCCCCTTCCCCAAAATAACTGCAAGGGAAAAAAATCTTATTCAAACCTTGGTCCCGTATGAGAAAGAATGGGAGACCTCCTCAGAAAATTTGTAGCTAAAAGTAAAACTTCAGGCTGTTTAGCAGCTAGGCTCACAATAACCAGGTGGTCCAAAACCTGAAACCAATAATTTAAAGCAGTTCCCAGGCTGGTAAGCAGTCCCAATCACCTGACAAGAGCAAACACAAATTCTCTCTAGAAGAATCCACCTTCAACTCAGGTACTAAAGTTCACAGACATAAATCATATACATACACAAAGGAACAAGACACCACGAGCAAGAGCCAGCAGAAACCAAAGACTAGAACCAGCTATGCAAAGACTCCAGCCGTTACAATTAGACACCAAATATAAAATGTATGTTTAGTATGTTTAAAGAAATGAGAGGACCAAAAACAGTTTGCAAAAGGGGTTCGGGGACCCAATCCCGATGTGGGGTGTGTGGAGGAGGTTCCCACACATTGCCAAACAGTTCAACATCAGCTGGGTGTCCTACAATTTAACTCAGTTCTAGCACTAACTAGAAATAGCTTCAGATTCCACAGGTTGGGGTTCAGTTCTAGAAACTGTCCCCTCCCCCACTTCAGACACCAGTTGCAAGTCCAGGTTGTCACTTGTGCTTCTGAATTAAGCCGATATAAATTGGAGGTTTCAACACCCTCTAGTTGGGTTTGATTAATTTGCTAGAGCAGCTCCCAGAACTCAGAAAAACAGTTTACTTACTAGATTACCGGTTCACTATGAAAGGGTATAACGCAGTAACAGCCACATGGAAGAGATACATAGGACAAGAACGGGGAAGGAGAGCAGAGCCTCAGTGCGCCCTCCTAGTACGCCTCTCTCCCAGCACCTCCACATGCTGACTAACACAGAAGCTCTCCAGACCACCCTTTCAGGTTTTTATGGAGGCGTGGACACGCACCTTAAGTTACCTAAGGGCTTTCCAAAGATCACCTTAATGACATAACAAGAGACACCTTAATCACTCCCTTAGGAAACTGAGGGTTTTACGAGCTCTGTGCCGAAATCAGGAGGAAGACCAAATATGTTTTTATTATAAACCTCGATATCACAATATGAAAGAGACATTACAAAAAGCATCAGTCATAAAAGATTCACAATAGTTGGCAAATTGAGTGTTTTTACTGAGTTTCACTGCTCAATTTGGACTACGCCCTACATCCAAGCCTCAAGCACCACCTTCAAATCCCCAGCAAGAAAAGATCTCTCCACAAGCATAAGAAGCCTCGCCCTATGGGAAGAAAAGGCAGCTCAGCATAGAAACCCTATCTATTCAGGCTTCAGTGAACACCAGCACAAATAAATGAGGTATCTTCAAATACAGTGTCCTATCCTTACTTGCCAAAGAAACTTATTTACATTCATCCCACAGCATACAGTCGGATAGGTTGCTCACTACACAATGGTACAAAGACAAGGGTCAAGTGCTCCTTGAAATCTTTTTCTCCAGTATTTCCTGGCCCAAAGTCTCCCCACAGGGCCATTTAATACCCTAAGCAGACTGCTCTATATTCCTTTCTTCCCTCAGCCAGAGATCTCCTGCTCAGATAGTCAGTAGCATTTACAAATTGCAGAGCCAGAAGCAATCTTGGAACCAGAACCCACTGCAGAATCTAGTCCAATTTATACTTTAAAGAAGTATAAATAAGTTCCAAGGGAGCCGGGCCAAGGTCAGAAAGCCAATTAGTGGTGGAGCCAGGACCATGGCCCAGGCCAGGCCAAGCCTCTCCATGTGTTTTTGTTATTAGAAACTCACTGTATATACGAATGAGCATCTATGGCAACAGGATGACCAACTATCCTGGTGTGCCTGGGACTGAGGGAGTTCGCAGAATGTAGACTTCCAGTTTTAAAACCAGGACAGTTTCAGGCAGACCAGGACTAGCTGGTCACCCTATATGGCAAGCACAGGTTTACCTTGACGCCGCTCTTGGTCATCTTGCTGACAGACTTAAAATCTGAAATAATGAAGGCCACCAGGTAGGTGCTCATCTTCACAGTGACATCAAAATGGTCTTCTATGAGTCCTTCAGCAATAGTCATAGATTTAACCTAAAATTAGAATAACGTAAATTATCAACTAACTCAATTATCTAATATATCGAAAACATTTTATAGAGGTTTCCTATCTACCAGGCGTACTATTAAAAGTATGTGGCATGACATTTGTATAATTATTTTAAAATGTCTCTATCCAATACCTGATTGTAATTTAGGTATTAAGGCCCAACCCTTCTATTCATTTTCTTTTAACTGAGATATAATTCATATGCCACAAAATTCACCATTTTAAAGTACACAATTCACAAGCTTTTTATTATATTCACAGAGCTGTGCGACCATTACTACTTAATTTCTTTTAAATAATCCAGATAACTGTAAACTGGCTCATATTTGGTACGTGAGGATGGAGAATATGAATGGGACAAAGCAAAACTTGGCTGGTTTGGCCAAGATGTAGTCCACCTGTCCTTAAATACAGGTATGAGAATTATCTGCAACGGCAATATCTAATTTAATTTCTACACTGTGCAAGTAGTAACCATATGCAACCTAAAAAGGGCTTCTGTTTTCCAAACAATTCAAAATAACCCATACCTGGTCCTGAGCCTGCAAAGCTCCTCCGAACTTTGATTTGCCTCATTGGAATCAGCTTTTTTTAAGTGCAACCAGGAAGCAGCCTTGCAGAGTGGGGTGGGGGTGATGGAGGGTACAATCTAAGAGGTCTGCTCTCAGAGAAGAAAGTCCCATACCTCAGCTAACACAAGGCACTGGGGCAGGATCTCTAAGAACGGACCCTCCAAACTAGCCTGGGGATCCATTGTTAACACCTGCATATTTCTTATAATTTAATTTCCACCTCTTTCTGCACCCTGGTCCCTCTTAATACTCACCAGCTGGTGATCTTTTGGTCATTCAAACCCTAACTCTGATAGCCAACCTGAGTTTACAATTGAAGGAGCCAAAATTAACTTTTCTTTTTAAAATGCTCTCTGCCCACTTTAACCAAAATTTCCATTCCTGAAGTTGTGCTATTAGGAAAGTAAACTAATTAAACTAATTCAAATTTAAGTGTGATCAACTCCTGCCCCAACACTTATATGTTCTGATCGTATATTTGCTTTTCTGCCTCCAAAAAGAACCTTTGAGAATCCATTGCCCTTCCCCTCAACTCCACGTCTGCGGCCTGAGTTCAGGCCACACCTGTTTTGCCAAGGTGAGGGCTTTCCTATCCAAGGGGCAAGGTTATGTTAGAGATTTTCCTATTCTCGACAAGTGGGTCCTGGATATCCACTGAATTAGACTCCAGTAACTTCGTGAAGCCTCTGGGGCTCCTGGCCTTCCCTCTGCAAGCCTATGAATTTCTCCCCCGATCTTGTTCCCTCAGTCTCTCCCTGTTCCTTTATCTCCTAGGACTGTAATTCCCTAATTACAGACTCACTCCCATTACAGGGAAGCAATACCATAATATTGGGGGAGGAAACCATAATTTAAGAAAGCCTGTTCACCATCTCAGATTTGCATTAGGAAAATGGCAATTGTTTCTCGCCTATTTACATATAAATATGGTGGTGGGAAGACAAAAGTTCTTGTCTGACAGGGATCTGTAGAAGGACACTTCACAGGGGATGGCCCTCTAGGGGGCCTGTCAGGATGTTGTTTGAGGAATGGATCCTTAAGGTATTTGGTGGGGGATATTGAGTTTCAAAGTTTGAGAAGTACTAGAGGCTGGTCTGTGGTGCTCTGGGTCCCTTCACGAGAAAATATTGCTTGGAGATGAGGCAAAACAGCCTTCAGGACTCTGGGGAAAGCCTAGTCCACCCCTGCCTCATCCACAGTGAGCCTCTCTGAACAAAGGATGCGTGTGCTTCAAGAGCTGGTATGCTTCCATCGCAGAATGAACTCAGCTGATGTTTTTTCTAAGCCACCACATTCATAAAATAATGGCACTTACTGAGTTTTATTCATTTGGCACAGTAATCTTCTCACCATATTCAGAGGGAACACTGTCCACAACTGCTTTGAAATTGGAGGATAATGGTTTTTTTTAAAGGAAACTGAGCTACCATCATTAACCTGTAGTACCATAATATTCTGAAAAGATCACTTTTTTCCTTTTTCTGTCTGCCCAATTTCATGCAAATGGTTACAAATTATATAGTTAATATTAGCATATAGAAATTATAAAACAAAAAACTATATACTAGAAATACGGCCTTATTCGACAAAGTATTCTTTTCAAAATCATTTTAAAAGATTATATGAGAAAATGAAGGTGAAAGTGTTTCGTGAAGGGAGCTCACATTTAAACCTGAATTCCTTATACAGAGTCCCTCCTATGAGCATTGATGGCCTACAATGTCACTCATAACTGAAATTTTGCATGTTTTTTAGGGATGATTTTTTCTACGACTACAAATAAATTGTTGCTTGAAAGAAAAGCATGGGTTGAAAATGAAAAAGAAAAGTTAGCGATTTGTCAGGCAATAAAATAAACAACGCAGGTGCCCTGAATGTTGACTATCACTGGGTAATACAAGTCACAGCCAATCAACGGATTTTTCCTGTGAGTAGATATACAGGAGTTCAGACTCACCAACGGCATATTGGAGATGGCGAGGTGCCTTGGCTCCCTTCTGATCTTGACTGAAAAACTTGCTTTGAAGGCAGGTTCATCAAAGCAGGGAAAGGCCATTCTGGCTGCAGTAGGTTCAAACTGTGTTGATGCAAGTATCCTAAAATTACAGCAAGTGAAATTAAAATACAGCATGAAGCGCCAAAGACTCTAAAATCGGGGTGTGTGTGTGTGTGTGTGTGTGTGTGTGTGTGTGTTTTAATTCTTAAATCTACCATAAGTTTTACAGATTATAGATTTCACCAGTAAAGAATATCTTTTCTATGACAAAATTAACAAAAACTAAGTTAAAATACAAGTAAAAGCTGGCAAAATTGATCAAAAGTTATTTGACAAAGGGTAAATAGCTTTAACAGAAAATGAGCTCTTAAAATGAGTAAGAATATACCCAGCAACCAAGTAGAAAAGCAGACACAGATCATAAATAGGCAATTCGCAAAAGAAGAATCTTTACAAGTAGTAAATATATAAAAAGCTGCTCAACTTCCTCAATAATTAATGTAAATTAAAGGAAGATATCTGTTGGCTTTTTGTCTCTAAAAAGATTGCCAATACACAGAATTGGTTAGAGGTGAGGAATATCACCTCAAGGGATATCAAATATTTATAGACCCTTTGACTTAGCAATTTTACTTCTAGGCATTTATTCCTAAGAAATGATTTACGATGTTGCAAATGCTGAAAAGTTGAAAGTAACCTAATCTCCATCCATCGAGGATTAATTTTAAAAAATCAGTGAACAAACATATATTTTGATAAAGTCATTAAAATGATGTATAGTGATAGTCATTTATGTAAAACATCTCATTAACATATTTAAAAACTCTCTTATAAAGCAAAAAGCCTAACAACTCCAGTTACATAAACTATGCATATTCAGAGAGAAGTCTAGAAGGATGTTCTCCTAAAATACAAGTAGTGGTTACCTTGAGAAGCTATCGGGGATAAATTTTACTTTTTAAAAATTCTTTTTGATAGCATCTGACTCTTTTTTTAACCTCAAAAAACATGATATGAACTCAGAAAAATAAATAGTATAATCTATTAATGAATAAAATTATATTTTAAAATTCAGTACAATATCTCCCCAAATAAATTACCTCCTTAAAAACAGAACTAAAGCAAGACAAGTGTGGATCCCTAATAAAGTTTTCACTGTGAGAAAAGTATTTCTTCTATGGAAACTATTTCCTGTTATGGATTGAATTGTGTCTCTAAAAAGATATTGAAATCTTAATCCCTGGTATCTGTGAATGTGAAATATTGGGAAATAGGGTCTTTGCAGATATAATCAACTTAAGATGAGGCCATTAGGATGGGCTCTAATCCAATATAACTGGGGTCCTTATAAGAAGAGGGCAATTTGGAGAATGGCCATGTGGTAACAGAGGCAGAGACTGGACTGATGTAGCTTCAAGGCAAAGAATGCCAAGGAACAATGGCTACCACGAGCTAAGAAGAGGCAAGGTAGAATTCTACTCAGAGAAAGCATAGGTCTGCTCACACCTTGATTCTCGGCTTCAAGCCTCCAGAACTGTGAGACAATAAATTTCTGGAGTTTTAAGCCACCCAGTTTATGGTACTTTGTTACAGCAGCCCTAGGAAACTAATATATAGACCAAGAGAATTAATAATGTTTATTACATCCCAGAAATCTAATTAAATAAACAAATAGGTATTTACTCTGACAGAATTGGAAGCAGGAAAATTGGTTAAAACAGAATGAAAAAAGATTGAAAAAACAAGGAAAATAGACTCTTGCCATTTCTAACTCCACAAAGATACAAAAGGAAAACCAAAGGAAGACTTGAACAGCCCACAGAATTCTAAAAGAATCCATTTGAAATAATATAGTGTGGGCAGCAGTTGAAGCTTAAAAAAAAAAAGAAAAAAAAATACCTCACTTCCCCTTCCTTGGTTCTGTAGGTGCTTTTATAAAATCCATGAAAAGTCTCAGAAAGATTGCCAGCATAGTCAATGACAACTGTGTATGGGAGCCCAACAGCCAGAGGCTGGGGAGCCAGAAGGGCGATTTGCTCATGAGGTGGGTATTCCAGGATTCTCAGCGGTTCTTCAGACTGCCTCTCCAGCTCCATTCTTGAGGGTGGCCTTAGATATTTGCAGGTGGTGACTGTGCAAGATGATGGCACGGGTGGGCTGGCTGACTGTGATTTCTATTGCTGTGGTTCCCTCAAAAGTCAAAGTGGTGAGATTTGCGTGGATCATGAGATTATAATGAACTGGGATGATGTGCTCAGGAAGTCGCATTTTATTCCAAGGAAATGGTGTTCCATTACTAGCCTTTGGAGATGTGGTTTCACTATCCCGACACCAGGAAGAAGTTGACGCAGTTAAGAGAATCAACAGTGAAGAGAGTAGATATGACATGGTTCCAAGTGGCCATTTCACAGGCAGAAATTTCATCTTCTTTGCTCAAACTACCTCAAAAAAAAATAATAATGTTACAAAAAATAAAATATTATCAAGATGGCATAATTTCAGAATGTATTCACCCAGAATTAGCAAATATAGATACAAATTTTCAAAAGTACTGGGTCTTTTCCCTAACGTCAAATTACCTTCCCTATGTTATTGATTCACAAAAGAAGGAAATTCATGGTCAGCAAAAATCACTGACACCGACTAAAAAACATCATCGGTTTTCAAAATTAAAATTAATCTTATCAGTAGGGTTCTTGGTTGAAAGTAACAGAAGAGGCTCTGGCTAAGGATCCTAAATAGCTCATTCAATAGGTCACAGAGTTACCAGGACATTTGGGAAACCAGGCCCATAAAAAGGCAAAGATGGACAGCCAGTACCGCATCAGAGAAACATCTGACCAGGCGACCACTCCCCACCCACACTGGACCTTAGAGGATGCTGCCCTACTGCCCTGGAGATCAGATGCTGACACGCCACGGGCACCGCTAGAATGAGTTCTCCACTGGCCCCTGCTAATCTGCATTACTTGTTTCAGCTTCAAAGTCCCAACTTTGTACTCTGATTGTCCGAGCCGAGGTGAGGTGTCCACACTACCAGGCAGGGAGGTAGTGAAAGCAAGAATCTGGACTTTGCAGCTTCTGCAGTAGGGAACAAGCCTTGCTTCCCACCCATCAAGTCTAGAATTTCGAAAACAAAAGCAGCATACCAAGGAGACAAAGATGCAGAGTAACAATGAGGGGTGGGATGGGGAAGCAAGTATCCATAACGGTAACCTTTAGAAACAGCAGTATCTTTGTCAAATTGTCATTCCAAAAGTTAATTTAATATTTATTTAGCTGGAATTACTTAAACAGTTTATGGTGATTTTCATGATTATGTGTGACAAACACAGCAGCCACCTGGATTCTCTCTTACAATCAATCTGACAAATATGTGTTGAATTCCTGCCACATAGGAGGCCATGTGCTGAGCACTGTGTAGGATATAATAACACACAAGACACAAATCCCACAATCAAGGACTTCAAAACCTGGAAGGGCAAAAAACATTCATATACAAATAACAAAACAGAACAGAAAAAGTGTGGGGTGTTTTAAGAAGAATGATAAAAAAAAAAAAAAAACAATGCGAATGGAATGATTTTCTAAAGGGAGAGCGACTTTGGCTGAAATGACTCTGGGATGCCACCATGCAAGACCAGCATTTGAGTAGGGTCTTCAAGATTAGGTCAGATCTGGAAACAAAGGGAGAGCACTAAAACCGTAGCAAGTGGAGCGAGCCTGGGAAAGAGCTTAAGCACAAAGGCAGAAAGTAGGGGGCTGTTCAGGCAACCGATGTGGACAGAAGGGAATCCCAGCAAAACAAGACAGAACATGATTCATAAAGCAAGAAGGCAAGTGACTCCAAGACTATGCTCAAAGCATGCTGAGAGTCACGCTTCCGACCCTGTTTTGCACTTTATTTTAAAGGCCACAGGACACAAAAGGAATGTGAATCTCAAGAGAGCTGGCAATCCATGCCCTGAGAACCCAGCCAACGTCTTTCTCTCTCTTAAGACAAAGACACTTTTCTAATGGGTGTTTACCAGGATGGGTCTCTGCCAGGTGAGCCCAGGGAATTGTCCCTAATTCCCTCAAATTCCTCTAGCTCCTGGACATTTGGATCAGGTGAGAAGAGTAGTAATGCAATGTGAAGCCCTCAAAATAATCGTGGTACATGGGATTCTCCCTTTCTGTCAGTGGTTCTCAACTCTGGCCCCCTATTGATGTCATCTAGGAAACTTTAAAAATAACTATTGCCTGGATCCCTCTCTAGAACGATTAAACAATAATCTTCGGGATGAGGTCAAGGCATCAGAATTTTTTTTGTTTTAAACTTCCCAGAAATTCTATTGAAGAGCCAGACTGAGAAGCTACTAGGTAATCCTTGCTAAACCCCAGTCTTATCCCTTGAGACCTGCGTGGGGGGATACTAGTTCAAGGTTATTACTGACATGCTCTCCTGACCCCTCATTTTCCATCCTGACCGAAAACAGTTAAAGGCACCTACCTCCTCCTCCCATGCAGCAGATCCACAGGCTAAACAGAAAGAATACCAACACAAAAGACACAGGCAACCAGGAGACACCATAATCCCATTTCAAAAGGCACCACCCAAATAAACCAGAAAAGAGAGAGGACAGGAAGAACAGGTTTTTTTGTTTTTGTTTTTGAGTTTCTTGTTTGTTGGTTTGTTTTTTGGTCTAGGAACCAACTAAAGGCTGCTTCCAGCCACAGAGGACTGGAGCAATTTGTAAAAGAATAAAAATTAAACACCAAAATAGTAAAGAGTTCTTGCCCCTACCTCCTCAGGCAGAATCTCAGGACAGGGGGAGAATGGTAGGTTTCTCTTAAAGCTGGGGGACCAGACATAAGAGAATTTGTGTGATGCTTCCATTTGGAATTTCTGATGGCAATTTAGTGGGTGTGGTCCATGCCACAAGATGGTTGAGAGTGCAGTGAAGGTGGTAGTTCAAGCATGTGAGGATTCTGGAAGTCCCTGAGTGTTCTCCAACAGCCAAGGGGAGATCTAAAAATTCCAACTGGTTCTGAGCTGACAGCAATGCCCATGAGCTGCTGAAGGGGTTGGCAGTGGGACCCTGCATCAAAGACTTTGCAGGGTTGAGCCCATGAGGGGAGGGGGCCAAAGGGAACATGGTTGCATCTCAAGGAGGATGCAATGCCAGGAAACCACAATGGAACATGTAATACAGACAGCATAAATGGCAGAATACATATATGCATATATATACACATATAACTACGTTAATTATATATGTGTATATAATGCATAACTATATATTATTTGATACACACCCACACATACAAGGCTTATAGTCAAAAAAGCAAGCCTGGCTTTGAGTTCTTACTCTGCCCCATACTGTGTGACCTTGGGCAGGTGATTTAATTCCAGTTTCATTTTCTTCATGTGTAATATGAGATAACAGCTGTCTCACAGATGGTCGGGAAGACTGAGTTAAAATATTTTCAATCACTCATTCCACAAATATTTATTGAGGGCCAAGGGTTCTGCTGGCCACTAGCAGTACACGACAGCACAGGTCCATGACCTTGAAGAGCTTACACTATGTGTGTGCGGGGGGAGAGAGATTTTTAACAAATTAATACAAATATACACACACATATATAGTTGCCAACCACAATTAACTACGAAGGGAAAAGCATACACATATACTGAAAGAGAATAACAGGACACCAATGTACACTGGGATTCTCATATATTCAGCTGAGATTTTAAGGGCAAATTCATGTTAGCTAAGAAAAGAGTTTCCCCGACAGAGGGAACAGCAATCATATTTGCAGGCTCAGAGGTAGTAGAGAATGCTTGTTATGAAGGCCAATGAACCTGATGTACACAGCATGCAGCAGGAAAGATGCACCTAGAGAGTTAAGCAGGGGTCAGAGAGTTAAGCAGGGGTCAGACCACCATGCGGTCTGTAGGCCTGCGAAGAAGTTTGGATTCTATCCTAAGGGCAATGAGAACCCAGAGGGTTTTGATCTTGGAGATCTTAGGATCCAGATCACACTTTAAGAAAATCACCCTGGTTGCCATGTGGAACAGGAGAACTGGAAAGGAGAAAATGTGAAGTCTAAAACACCAGTTAGAAAGCAGTCTAGACAAAGTAAGTTAGTGGTTTATACTTGGGTGGTGTCAACAGAGAGAGAGGGGGCTGGGGAGGGGAGAGACACACACAGAGACACAGGGAGATGGATGGATTCAACATCTTAAGTGGGAGGTAAGAGAAAAAACGCATCAGGATTGCTGCCAGGTTACTAGAAGAAACATCTAGGTAGTCACAGGTGCCCTTTACTTTGATGGCAAAGATCCGAAGTGGAACAGATTTAAAAGGAAAGAGAGGGAATCAGGAGTTCATTTACTAGTATGATTAATTTGTGCTGATGTCTATGAGATATCCAAGGGGAAATATCAAGAAGGCAGTTGAATACACAACAGATTTAGAGCACAGACAGGGGTTTAAAGGGCTTTCCTGCACTTGACTGTACTCCTTTAAAAAAATTTTTTTAAATTAAGTTTATTGGGTTAATACAATTATATTCCTTTAAAGTTTTTAAAAATATTTTTGTTTGGCATCTGATCTTACTAAAGCATCTTTCACAGTCAGTGTTGTCAATGAAAGAGTAACAATAGCAGAGTACCTAACTTTACTTACAGTCAGGAAGAGTTCCATACTTTACTTTACTTAGTCTGCCTTTGGTGATTCTGACTTTTCCCACTCACACAGGAAGTCAGGGGCAACTGGTTTTGGGTTAGCTCACCCTTTCCTTTATTGGGACACTGGAATACGAAATCGATCATCTAGAGATAATGGACTTTCTTCCAAAATGTTCTGAACAACGAAATTTAAAAGCACAGATAATAACTTGTCACTGCTGGTAAACAATAAAAACGTTGAATTTTTAGATAGGAAACATGAATTTGCTCAAACTTGAGAGCTTTATCTCAATAGAACCCGGCTAGGGCCAGAGTGAAGTAAAAACAGACAACTGCTGGCAGGAATTACAGAAGCAAGGAGAGAACTGAAGATTCTTAAGACACGGACTCCGATCTCGCTCCCAACCCCGACCAGCCCAATAGTAAACCCAAAGCCATGTTCATCTCTCTGGCAACTATTCGCAAGGTGTCATCCTCTGTGGACCCCACCACCTCCTCAAGCCTCCACTGGCCCTCCTAGGAGTCTGGAGCACGCGGCGGCTGGCAGTAGCCCAGACACGAGGCGGAGCGCAGAGCGAGGCTCCTGCCCGCCAGGAAGTGGCGTAGCCAAGAGCGCGCGCGCATTAGGCGCGCCGGCCCCGTGCTCCCTAACTTCGGGTGGAGAGGGACCCCGGCAGGCTGGCCCGGCCGCCGCCCCCGCCGCCCTCCCCTTGGACGTGGGCCCAGGCCCCACGACTGCCCTGTCACGCGTTGCAGTTTGCCAGCCCGCTTCCCCCGCCCCAACCCTCTACCCCTCGCCTAACCCCCCTCCCGCTCCCCCGCGCCCCTTGCCTCCCGGGAAGAGACTGGTGGGACGCCGCGGATGCGCCCTTCTCCGGCCACGCAGCCTCCTCCCCGCTGGGCGCCCCGGGCACGGGCACGCAGTCCCTGGGGGTCTGGGACCCCGCCGGCTCACCCTCGCTGCACCGCCGTCCGCTGCTTCCGCCCCAGGACCGAAAGTGAAAGTGGAAGCCGGGGAGCGGCAGGCGGGCCCTCGGGGCGCGTGGGCCCGACCCCTGGCAGCTGCGCGGGGAGCCCCGCTGAGGCGGGAGCTGGGAAAGGGGAGGCCCAGCAATGGTGCCGCAGGAGGAGACCACCGTTCCCGAGAGGGGAATGAGTGCTGCACACCAGGGAAGCAGTGAGGTTGCAATACAGCGGGGGACCAGGTGGGAAGGAGCACCCCTTTCTGAATGCGGCTCTTTTTCTCTGCGTTTGTAGGGTTTTGTTTGTTTGTTTGTTTGTTTTGTTTTCATTAGTGACCTTTGGCGGGGCAGCGGTTGGAGACTTGAGAGGGCGGGTATTTTGGAGGAGACCCAGGCCTTACAGGCGCTCGCTTCCCCACCAAGCCAGGACGGGCCCCATCCCCATTGAACACAACTGGTGTCCATCATCTCGTCTTGGCAAATAGGCGGAGAGCTTTTGGCTCGCCTCGGAGAGGCACGCGAACCCAGACCAATTCTTTGATTCTGAAAAATGCTGAACCCTCTGGACTTTGGGTAAAGGAGTTCACTAGGAGATGCCTCAAAGGAAAAAGCGTTGTTATAGATGGCCCCTGGAACTTCCCGGCTACTCCCCAGGGGGATTTGAACCCCAAGATTTGCTACTCCCCACATTAAAACGTCCCCCCTTTTTTCCCCAAATGAAATGACCATTTTTACGCTGCCCCTTGGATAAATGTACAAAAAAGTCCATCTTTAAACAGTTGAGGGTAAATGAGGTAACAAGCCAAGAAAACAAACGTTCATACTCACCAAATGCTCCAAGTTGGTGAGAGTTCCGTGCGTGGTCCCTCTGGGACTTTCTCACTATGTCCAGGCTTTCTCCCGCCACTTCCCTCATAGCCTCCTTTTCTTGGAAAACTGGTGTTTCAAGTCACTGAAACAGTATTTCTCCATTCTTTTTTTCTAATCTTATGCTTCCTTTCGAAAAACATTTTATTCTGCATAACCCCTGAAGTCAAGGACATTTTGCAATATAAAATTAACACCTCGTCCCCAGGTCCAACCAGATAGGGATCAAAGGAAGTTGTTTTTCTTTTTTTACTAAAATTCAACAAAAACCAGAGCCTTGGGATCACAATTTCACAATTGTAACAGGGTGTCAGTGGATAGCTATAGCCTCCAAAGCCTCCAGGTGTCAGTGAGTGATCCCATTTGCTCAGATGAGAGCTTCTTATCCAGTGAGCTCTTGCATTTCTTTGCTTTTATGTTTATATTTTTCCATGCGGTAGTTTCCTTTAGTTTTGAATACAATTTTTAAAAAGATATTTCTCAAAGTTCAGGATGGAGGGAGCTGAATGCAACAAATAGACTGGAGGCTGCGATAAATGACAACTGGCAGGAACAGGGGAATGCCTTTATGTGAACCTGGGCAGAAGCTGACATGTCAGTAAGGAGAATGCTGCCACTGCTAAGGCCTCTAGGCTGTTCTCCCACAACCTCTCCCTTGCTCAGACTTTAGACTCAGTTATTCTGGCCATATTTCTCTCCTACAAACAAAGCAATAAAACAGGATTTGGCAGCATTCCTATCTAGTTTCAAAGCTTTAGTGGTGATAGAGGGCCACAGACCTTGGAGTGAGACTTTAAACTTGAAGGAGTCCCAGCTGTAGTCTGTAAGATCAAAACTTAACAACTACCAAGCTTAAAAATGGTATTGGAAGCATCCTAAGAGAAAGGGCACCTAGGTTGATTACTTACCAACCATTAGATACTGTGCTAAATGTATATGGGTGTAATATAATTTAATCTTTTCAGCAATGTAGGTATTACGCTTTATAGGTGAGAAAAGTGAGAGAGGTTATCAGCTTGCTCAAAGAGAAAATAAAAAGTGACACCTAAATTTGAACCCTACGTAGGTAGTTCTCTTTGACTTAAAATGCATGTTTGCAAACCACACAGCTTTCTCAGCTAGCTGTTTTTCACTCTTTCCCCCACTTCACCTTGCCCCATTTCACTTGGCACTCCTAGTTTTGCTCTTTTCCAGCCAGCCCTTCTGAATATTGCATCCTGAAAAACCTTAGAGCCTCCGGATTTCCTCTCAGTGGTTATTAGGGTATGCTGCTGAAACAAACCAACCCTAAGATATCAGTAGTTTATGAATAGAATGTTTTCTTTTTCACTCATGGTACACAGCCCTTGTAGATAGGCAAGTTACTCTGCCTTTCATAACTACTCAAGACTCAGGGTGACAAAGGCTGGTCATCTTACAGGTAGGTGTATCCATCTGAAAATTTTTGTCTTCTAGATCTCCATGGCAGGAAACCACAAAGAGTTATTTATCAGCTTTTTCTCACCTCAGCACTGAATAACTCACATTTCATTGGCCAGAACTAGCTACAAGGTCTTCGGCGAATGCAAGGAGAGGTTGGTAAATGCTAATAATATTGTTTACCATACAATGTAGGAGGATCAATTGAGCCCATTCATTGCCAAGGCTTCTCAGAACCCTTAGTCCCAGATGTGAGCAAGAAGTAGGGAGTCAACTCTGGGCTTAAGCCATTTAAACATGTACAACTTTGGGCTATTACTGATCAATGTATATGTATGTATGTATGTATGTGTGTATGTATGTGTACTATACTCCTCTTTGATGTAAAATCTTACTTAGAATCACAATACAGAAAACACACAAAAGCAGGGCTGCTCTGATTAAGTGGAACAACCATATCCATTCAGTTCTTGCCAGCTGCCTCCCAACACCCCACCACCACCACCTCCCCACTTCCTGCCAACATATACTGTGGTCCTTGAGACACCTCCATAGGCTCCTTTGGCCCAAGAACTCAATTTTTTAAATGTCAACTTAAAGAGGAATAGCAATGTCCTTCATACTTGATATTCTTGGTACAAAAGATGACACTTATTTTTTTCCTATGTGTCAAATTGCAGGACAGCCCTGCTCAATAAAAATCTATACCATTTATTAATGATCAGAAACAGGAAAGAAGGTATAGATGCCAAGTTAAAAGACAGACTGTTCTAAAACAGACCACTGAGCTCATAACAACTAATAAATTCCTCAGAAACATCGTAGTTTGAAAGCATTTACATAATACTCTTTCTCATTGGATCTTTGCAGTGTACTTATGTATGTATCTTGTAGCTCAGTTTTTCTAGAGTGAGGTTTTGAAGATGCAAAGTGACCTACCAGGGGACACCACAGGGAGAGAGCCTGCTCTAAGGTTAAGCTAATTCACAGGAAAGCAGAGGTGAGAGACAGAGAGAGAAGGATAACCTCACTGAGGCCCTTGGATCCAGCTGTCCTGAGCAAGTCCCACTCTTGGATTTTCCAGTCAAGAGAACCAATGAATTCATTTCTCGATTTAGCCAGTTTGAGTCAGGCTTCGGAAAGAGTCCTGAGTCACCCTTAGGGCAAGCACTAGAGAAGGAAGCAGAGAATGTGTGCCAGCAGAGCATTCTGGGAGACTGGAGGACTGATCACATGTTTCCCGTTTTCCTTTCCTCCTCAGATATCTATTAGATAAACTGCCACCTAAGGTAACCTGATCATGTCTTCAGTTCTTGCAGCCTGATAGAATCGAGGGGAGAGTGAGTCCTCTTCCTTCCCTCCTTATCACTCTGTGTTCCTATTGCTGTTCCCTTTGCTCATTTCAATAAGAAGGTAAATCATCATAATAATGTTTTTTAATTTGCATTTCTTTCATTACTAATGAGACCGATGCAAATTGAACATATGTTGATTAGATGTTTTTACTTATTTCCTCTTTTGAAAATTATATGTTTATGCTCATTGCCCATTTATCTACTGGAAAATCATAGCTTAGTTATATAAAAATTATCTATGACACACAAGAGTAATCCATGAATCTATTGAAGATGTAAAGTATCACAGTCAGTAAGGCTCTATTGTTTCAAAGCAATCCCACAAATGTCTAGATGAATCATGTCAATTTCTTTAAAAATCTAGCCCTGTGCCTATATTATTTGAGATGTTAGAGTTTACTTGATATTGTCAAACTAAACATTAAAGCAAATCTTGCTTCAGAAAACCTAGTGTTCATGCTTTATCTTATCTATATCACCCTCTGCCACAGCAACTGCACAAAGAATGAGTTATCTAGCCAGGAGTGAGCATAATCTTGTATATGCAAAAAGGAATAATTAAAATAGTGGGATGAAAATATAGGTAGGTTTGTCTCCCGTTTTTTCCTAAAGAACCACAGCCTCATGCTATCGAACAATTCTCATGCTCTCTCACGTACTGAGGAAGGATGGAAGAATCAGCTTGCCACATCAGTGTTACTGCGCACTGAAGGTATTTCTGTTACTTTAACCAGAGGATGTGAATGGTCTATGTCCTTGAGGTAGAGAATGAAATAGAGATCAGGAAAATAATTAATGAAGAAATAATTCAGAAAAAAAAAACTAGAGAAAGCCAAAGTACTAACCAGCTCCAGAAGCAGGGCTAACCCAAACCCATCTCAGGATAGAAGTTTGAGAATCTTGGCTGGCGTCCATTACTCACCAAGATTATGAGGAGGGAAAGCATCTAGGACTGAGCGGGTAGATCAGCCAAAGATGTAAAAATGAAACTCCAGTTAAATTCATGAGAAATCTGGCCCTTCTGTTTCTATAATGTTGTGCTATTTTTTTTTTTCTTGGCTTCCCAGTCCTAGTGGTAGATTGCTAAATTTTTATAGAATCCAGTCTAACATTTCCCATTATACAGGATGAAAATCGTAAAATCAGTAGTATTGTATAGTAAAATATTATCTTATTCATTTAATCTCTATAGTACACTGCAAAGCAAATAAAATGCCCAAACTATTGAAGGCATATCTCTCTCTCTCTCTCTCTCTCTCTCTCTCTCTTTTCTATCCTCTTCTCTCTTATCAGTTACATATTAATAGCTGCAGTGAGCGGAGGCAAAATAATGTACCAAAATAACTTAGTGAACTTGTTTAAAAATATATATCTATTTGTGATCTCCACCCTGAGAAATTCAGATACTATAGATCTTGATTGATATATACCATAAAATTTAAGGGTTAATATAAGCTTTTGTTGAGGAAAATAAAAGGGCCTGATCACTGCTGCACTAAAGAGTAAAGGATATTCTTCACACCTTAACCAAAAAAGTGGGAGGATTCATGAACTCCCTAGGGCTGGCCCCCTGCGCTCAGCGGTATCAGCTGGCATTCTGGAGCCTATAAGGAACTACTGGAGACGGTGCAGACAGAGGAAAGAAGAGAGGACGACAGAGTCTGGAGTCTGCCATGGCTGTTAACAACTGTCAAGATCATTCCCTTGCACTCTTCTTCTTTACCAGCTAAGAACTTGAGAAGTGTAAGCTTGGAGATCAAAGTAGGGAGACAGGCAAGGAAAGGACTAGAGAGGCCATTCTGTTTGTGGTATTTGATCTCCTGAATCCTCAGTTTCAAAAGAGACTGAACAGTGAGGAATTAATAAATTTTAACTGTTGAAAGAGTACAGACTCTAGGGAGAAAGATGGCCCATAGATAGGAGAACTATGGGATCCTGCAGCTGTGGAGGGACAGATTACTAGCATAAACCAGGGTTCATCATTAGTAAAGCAGAAGGCAAGGAAGCTCACAGCTGCTGGTCAGTCCAGAGCATGTAACGGGACAGAGAAGGGTGGAGAGTGGATCTGTAGGGCAAATAGATTTCCAGTATGGACATTTTGAATAATGGCAGATATTGCCTAGGAATCTAACTAACCACATTTCACTTAGGGACTGTGATCACCTCCCAATTCACCTGTTCATTGAAAGCAATAGTTCCAGCTTCACTTCATGTTTTGTATCAATGTAATTACAAAGAACGGGGGGGGGGGGGCAATGAAACAACCAAAAGGCCAGTCAGAATTCAATCACAGAGAACAAAATCCATTTAAGCCATTTAATCAGACAAGGATTTAGTACAGGCTATTACATGACTTTCATAATCATTGGGAAGACTTAAAAAACATGCTAGAGGGAGCTTCCAGGAACAAATCCCAAAGCCACAACATAGAACTTGGCCACCACTGATGCTGTTGCTTTTGCCATGACCCAGAAGCCATCTGTTAAATTGGGCAGCTGTTATCACAGCTGCTGGCTCCAGAACCAGCCATGGATGCTACAGTCTGTCCCAATAAGCCCTGCTTCTCTTCCCACTTAACTAGTTCCAAATTCCAGCTCTTACTAGTGCTTCTGTTTGGCAGAGCCCAACTCATATCCAGAACCAGGAGCAAGGGAAGCTAGGAAGTGAAGTATTTGCTTTCCAGGCTGTGTGGAGTGAGGAATTCTGAAAGGAATTTGGAAGATGTCCTCAGTGAGCTAATCACATAATCACCACAAATGTTAAACTGTATTGAAGCTGAGCAAATAAAAAAAGAAATAAGACAATTATGAGGAGGCCTCAAGTAATTTTGAATGTTTTAATGGACAAGGAATCTTTTTGGGGTGAAATCAATTGTAGGATTAGATTATGAGAGGCCTGAGATACTTGGGAGTATGATACATATTTAAATTTGTGATATAACTACATTACAAAGCATCACGTTATGATTTGGTATCTTTTAAATGTCTCTCTATGGGTTCTTTGTTTCCCCCTTTGGTTGCTCAGCACTCCGTCTTTCCCTGCTGGTAAATGCATAGTCACACAACTGAATCTCAGTCTGGGATGAACATTGCACTCCCATGCTCTAGCTACAGCGATCTGTCCAAAGATTGGCACATGAGCAAAGCCAGAGCAGAGGCCTCGCTCAGGATTAGTCTGGCTGAAGCTAACAGGGAAGCTTTTGTCTTCTTCTTCGTGATCCCAATACTGAAAGAATGTGGCCTTAGAGTTAACCCACTATGGGACAATGCCTAAGAAAGTGAAATCAAAGCAAAGTGGAAAAAAGAAATGAGAGGCGGAGTTTGAGAGACTCCTTTGTTGTATGAATTTTCAGATTTCACCCTTAGGACCTGAAGTTGTCTTCTTCCTGTGGCTGTTTCTTCATTTTGGGAGCCATTCGGTATTCTTCCAATACATTTGTCCCTTTGGATTAAGATTATTTGGTTGATTTGGGTATCAGTGGCATGCAATTTTAAGAGTTATAACAAGTTGCATTCTCAATTTTATTACCTACTAGTTCCATTGGTCACTTGAAGAAAGGTAGTGTCTTTCGTGTCCCATGGAAAAGTGAGATGCTTTTTTATTCTTTGCTTCCCAAACATTGTTTGAGGTCGACCTAAAATTCCAGTGAAGCCTTAACTTGAACTATATTTCTAATTAACCAACTTGATTTAAGTAATTTTGATGTCACTCAATTTTAGATAAGCAGCTCCATTTTTAAAAGACTCACTGAACACTGTTGCAGCACAATCACCATGTCTTTACAGTCACCAGCTATGTAATCTGGAGAACCCCAGGAATGTCACTGATGATGGAGAAGAACCCAAGAAAAACTACTGTGAGACCAGAAAGCAAAGAGAGCCTATGGATCCATGGGGACAGACTTTGTGAGTGTGTGTGTGTGACAGAGAGAAAGAGTGGAATCAACTTTTCCTTCTAATAACACTCGGGTGTGATTTTTTTTTACTTGCCTTTATGCTCCTTCGAAGCTCAGTTATACTGTAAGTTTGAAATAAGAAAAATCTGCCCCAGATTTGTCTTTTTGAACACTACAGGACCAAATCAGATCAGCATTAGAAATACGGCACAAAACAATCTCTTTAAGGAGGGCTTAAATAGGGATGAGTTCTCAGGATTGACGTGCAGCTTTCCAAGCACCATGCACATTCAGAACAGATTCTGATATTCTGTGGGCAACATTGTCACCTTCCAGGACATCCTAAAAAAAAAAAAATGAACATATAGTACACTTTAATCAGTCATGAATTTAATATTCACAGTTTTGACTATTTTGAGGTGACCCGAAAGTCTAGAACTTGAATAGTTTGTAATTTTGCTGAGTCATGAATTAGAATTACATGAATTGATGTGATAGAAGGAGCCAGTTGACCCTTGAGTGGGCTTGCCTAACCATTCAAAATCCACCCCGCAATTCAGTTCTGCTGTTCCCCACTCATCATTACAGGCACAGTCAATTTCTGAAGTGATAAAATCTAAACAAAAAAATTGAAACTGTATTTCTAGAATTTTAGTAAGAATCTTAATTCTTAAGATACCACTTAAAGTTATAAAATTCACTATACTGCATTTTATGGGAGAAAATATATACTTAAGTGGTATTGGAGATTAAAGTCTTGGAAAACTCTTGCAAAAGTCTGCTGCAATCTAAACATTACTAGTTTTTCTTAGGTTGTTAAAGGTAGTAGAATCTGTGAATGAGATCATGGAAGTTTTTAGGTGAGTCTATAAAACTGCTACTAATTCTGAAAATGAGATTTTTTTCATTTGTGCTCAGATGGCTGCCTCTGCTGTAGTTCTTATTCATGCCAGAACTAGTACAAAAATGCCTCTTCTGAAGGCCCTGGAGTTTTGTATCTACACATAAATCAGATCTTGTTTGCTTGATTAAAAACTGCTAATGGCTTCTCTTGACACTACTCAAGGTCTATAAGGCCCTATGTAATCTAACTGCTGTCCGCCCTTACAATCATCTCGTATCTCTCTTCCCTTGGCTAGGTTTCTACCATAACAACCCTGTTTCATTCCCACAAACATGCTAAGCCACTTTTTGCCTCACACATGCTATTCTCTGAACCTAAAAAACTTTCCTCTTTTGCCAACAACTAAATTTCAACTCGAATATCACCTTCTCTTGTTGCAGAAAATCAGACGGCGAGAAAACAAGCACCACTCAGAGAGTTGGAGAACTCAGGTTTATTACACCGGCGGTCTCAGAAGAGCTAGCACTCTGAAGATCTGGGCCCCGAGCTCAAGGGTAACCTTTCTTTTATAGGCCTCATCCATGGAGTTACAGTTGGCATGAGCAGATTGGTTAATTTGTCCTTAGGCAGTTACAGAGCATGGGGTATTGCTATGGTCTATAGGCAGTTAGACAGAGCAATCATGAGGATACATCTGTTATCTCAACAGAACAAGCAAAGGGGAGAGTGAGTCTTCAGCTGATCTCAAGATCACTCTGCCCTTCGGCCTGTGTATGTGGCAAGCATGCCTACAGAAGCAGATCAAAGAGCTGATTACAAGATTAGCCATTTGAATGAAAAATTCCTCTTCACTCTGACCATCTTAACAAAAAGTTATCAAATACTCTTTATTCTTTAACATAGCTCTAATCACAATTCTTTATTCTTTTAAAAATTTTTCTGTTTCTTTCTCTTTGGTCAGTCTTCTCAGCTAGTTGATAAATTTTATGAGGCCAGAACCTATTTGTTTGTTTGTTTGTTTGTTTGTTTGTTTTTCTATGCATGGCTTTCACTGCATTCTGCAAATTTTGATATGTTGTATTTTAATTTTAATTTTGTTCAAAATACTTTTTGATTTCTCTTGAGACATCTTCTCTTACTTATGTGTTATTTAGAAGTGTGTTATTTGGCCTTTAAATATTTTGAGATTTCCAGCTATCTTTCTGTTATTAATTTCTACTTTAATTCTATTGTGGTCTAAGAGCATACTTTGTATGATATTTATTCTTTTAAATTTGGTAATGTGTGTTTTATGGTTCAGAATGTGATCTTTCTGGCAAATGTTCCATGTGAGCAGAATATGGATTCTGCTGCTGTTGAATGAAGTATTCTAGAAATGTCAATTAGATACAGTTGATTATGTTTCTTTTCACCATTAAATTCTCAGAATCTAACAGAGAACTTGTTCTATAAAATGTGCCCCACAAATGCTTTTTGAATGAGAGGTGAGAGAACAAGCAAAAAGAGAATAGATACAAGGATCTAACATGTTTTATCCCCAGCTAAAAACTTTCAATAGTTCATTAGTATTTGCACAATACATTTTGACTATTGCTCTTCCTACTTAGTAGTAATATGTCAAAATCATTTACCGTATTTCTTCTGTTGTAACACACAATTACTTTATGTACCACTGTAAAAGAGAAAAAAACACTGCCAATAAGTTATAAAATGCTATCAATTTCAAAGATTTTTAAATATGAAAAACATGAGTTACAGAGTTGATGAAATGTTATAGTTATCTACAAATTTGTCTTTACATGCTATCTGAATCCATAGCTTATTTACATATGCATCCTCAGCACCAAGCACAGCACATACCATAGAATAATGCTCAATAACATTAGCTAAGTTTCTTGATGTGTCAGTCACTCCCCACCACTAGCCGCCTGGCCATCCTTCATTTCTCAACCCTGATACTTCCTATGCTCTAATTCTGTCAGTGTTCCTGACTATCCAGAGAGTTTAATTTCTTTTGAAATGCATTTGCTGCACAAAAATCTGATGCTTTTTCGTTTCTCTCTTGACTGGCCAAAGGCTGTCAGCTATATTACAGCTGATTATCTGTTGAGTTCACACGTACGCTCTTGAAGCTACAGTGACATCCTCTCCTACTCTCTCAGCTCCTTCAATGCAAATGCATTGAGCCTAGCTAATGTTGCCAGTACCATTTTAACACTGTGGCAAACGAGTGAGGAAGAGAATATGGGCAAGGAAAACTTTTGGAAGCTTCAAATAAGTTGCTAATTACTCCTGTCTATTCACAGGGCTGGCCTTTCCCTACGCTTTATTTATTTTTAATATATATTTAGGGAAAGCTCAAAGAAGGGATCATCACCCCAGTCAAATAGACCCTATTCCTTTTAACCTTTTTATTTAGGACTTCTTTAAAATAGGATCCCAAGTGGATATCATGGGGGAGTGAATGTAGCCATTCAGTTCAGCCATTGTGGTGTTTTTTATATCATGTGAACTGGCTGTGCAATCTCAAGTTGGCCATCACATCATTTTCTAACCATTTTACTGCAGTAGATTCATGTATTCCTATTACCCGCTGGACCCTGGAAAATATCTGAATTTTTGACCCCTGCCTTAAATGTGTGGTTTTTCTTCTCTAGGAGGCCCTCCAGTTTATCATGTCCCCTTAATTTTCTTACCCTCATTTTGAGATTAATTGGCCATTAGATATGGGTCAGTTTCTCTAACTGTAGAGAAAATTATACCTTAGAGTTGAAATAAAGTGGTTATAGAAATGTTTATTAGATAAACTTATTGGTACAGGGTACTGCTATAAAAATAATCTTTGCCTCTATTCCCACAAAGCTCAATTACCCATGGTCTTTATGAGGCAGTATAGGAGAGGCAAGGAGGATTAGAATTTTTTTTAAATGTCATAATGTTAAAATTGCATCAAGAATTTTGGAATCTGAGACCTCCCTCTAACCCTGGCTCTAATTCACACCTCCAAACAGATATTTCCTGTGTCTTTGCAAGGTATTTAATAAGACACAGGCAGAGGAAGAGTGTTGAGTCCTTTATTTAACTCATAGCCGCAAAGAGTCGTGTTCTTTTGTCTCCTTTATTAAGTCAATTTGGTATTGAAGATAAGTGACTGAGAAGTTAAAAACAAAACTAAAATGCTTTCCTCTGTTTAAGGAATAAAAACATAAAAATGTTTTCTGGAATTTGCTGCTTTTATTCTTTTATAGTATTTCCCATTTCACTTTCCCTCCTCCTCATCTTTTCCTCTTTCTCCTACCCTCCGCAAGGTATTCATCCCCCTGACAAAAAAACTAAAGTTTTCAATGCTTATCTGGAGAACGCTGAATTGGCTGAAAGCCTATCAAGGTACTAGAAGAGTAGTGCATCCTGAAACAAGGACCATTATTTTTCTACTGGACGAAAGTCAAATTTATTACATTTAATAATTATTTTTCAAACACGACTTTTTAATTCACAGGCCAAACTATTTAAACTATTGTGATAAATTAGGCCTATTAGAAATGAACCACACTCACCTTGTAAATTATTTTTAACTCGAGACTGCAATTCTCTTATATTTATATAAAAGTAAAAATTTTCTACTAAGCATACAAAGAACAGAACCACTAAAAATATAGACAGCAGCTCTGCTGCCTCTTGTGATGCACAACACCAAGTGCCTTCTACCCAATCCCTCTATCCCTTAGATCCTGATCATCATTATTCTACTCTCTGTTGCTATGAGTTTGGCTTTTGAGATTCCACATGTTGGTGAGATCACACAATATTTGTCTTTTCTGTCTGACTTATTTCATTTAACATAATACTCTCATGGTCACCGCATATTGTCACAAATGGCAGGAGTTCCTTCTTTCTCATAGCTGAATAATATTCCACTGTGTATATGTATGTATGTATATATATATATATATATATATATATGTATATATGTATGTATATATACATATATATCACAATTAATCCAATCATTTATAGACAGATCCTTAGGTTTTTCCCATATCTTGACTATTGTGAATAATGCTGCAGTAAACATTGGAGTGCAGATATATTTTTGATATCCTGTTTTCATTTATTTGAATATATACCCAGAAGTAGGATTGCTAGATCACGTGGTAGTTCTATTTTTAATATTTTGAGGAAACTCCATACTGTTTTTTATAGTGGCTATTCTAATTTACATACTACCAGCAGTGCTCAGGGGTTCCCTTTTCTCTGCATCTTCACCAACACGTATTATTCCTTTCCTTTTAGATGACAGCCATTCTAACAGATGTGAGATCATATCTCATGGGTTGATTTGCATTTTTCTTGTGATTATTGACATTAGTGACATTAAATATCTTTTCATGTATCTGTTGGCCATCTGGAAAAAATATCTATTCCTCTGTCCATTTCTTAATCAGTTTGTGTGTGTGTGTGTGTGTGTGTGTGTCATAATGTTAAAATTGCATTCTATATATATATGTGTGTGTATATATATATATCTATATATATATGTGTGTGTGTATATATATATATAGACACACATATATAATGCTAACCCCTATGAGACATATGGTTTAAAAATATGTAGATTGCTTTTTAATTTTAATTTTTTTTTCTGTGCAGGAGCCTTTTAGTCGAACGTAGTCTCATTTGTTGATTTTTGCTTTTTTGGCATTATATAAAAAAAGTCATTACCAAAACCTATTTTAAGGAAATTTTTCCCTATGTTTACTCCTAGACGTTCTATAGTTTCCAGTTTTATGTTTACGTCTTTAATTTATTTCAGGTTGACTTTTGTGAGCGGTGTAAAATAGGGGTTCGATTTCACTTTTCTGCATGTAATTATCCAGTTTTCCCCACATCGTTTACTGAGAGACTGTCATTTCCCCGATTGGGTATTCTTGGCTCCTTTGTCAAATATCAGTTTACTGTATAGGCAGGGGGTTATTTCTGGGCTCTTGTTTCTCTTCCATTGGTCTATGTGTCTTTTTACTCCAGTACCATATTCTTTTTCTTTTTAAGTTTTTTAAATTTTATTTTATTTGTTTCAAATATAGTACATTGAGTTAGATATTTATATAGTTTATAAAACGATCCCCCTAATTTCTTTTTCTCTCCTCTGGCTCTTCACCTAGCCATTACATTAATGCTGACGGCATTCCCTATGCCGTGCTCCTCATCTCTGTACTCTTGATTGCTATAGTTTTGTTGTATAGTTTGAAATTAGGAAGTGGGATGCCTCCGGCTTTGTTCTTCTTTCTCGGGATTCCTTTGGCTCTTGGAGTCTTTTATGGTTCCATATAAACTTTATAATTGTTTGTTCTATTTCCGTGAAAAATGCCATTGGAATTTTGATAGGGGTTGCATTGAATCTATAGATGGCTGTGGGTGGTATGAACATTTTAACAATATTAACTCTCTTAATCTATGAACATGTGATATCTTTCCATTTGTGTCTTCTTCAATTATTTTCATCAAAGTCTTGTAGTTTTCAGTGTACAAATCTTCTGCTTCATTAGTTAAATTCTTAAGTATTTTATTCTTCTTAATGCTATTGTTAATGAGATTATTATATTTTTCAGATATTTCATTGTTATTCTATAGAAATACTGCAACTTTACTGAATTTGTTGACTAGTGTCAACAGTTTTTTGGTTGAGTCTTATAAGATTTTCAATACATAAGATCATATCATCTACAAAGACAGTTATACTTCTTCTTCCTTTCGAATTTGGATGCTTTTTACTTTTTTATCTTGCCTGATTGCTCTAGTTAGAAAGTCTAGTGCTATGTTGAGTAAGAATGAGCACCTGTGTCTTGCTCCCAATTTTGGAGGAGAAGCTTCAAACTTTCACTGTTGAGTATGAGGTGGATTTGTCATAGATGGCACTTACGATGTCGAGGTACATTCCTTCTATACCTGATTTGTTGAGGGTTTTTTTCATGATAGGATGTTGTATTTTGTTAAATGTTTTTTTCTGTGTCTATTCAGATGATCTAATTTATAGATCTTTTTATATCATTACATTTTGATTATTGCTACAAAGATTAATACATTTCAAAAAGCTTTTAATCCAAATATTGAATGTAAGTGGATTATTATGAACATAAAAGGCTCTGGATTTAGTATAAATACATATTAGTCATAATGATACAACATTTATTGGTCACTTAGTAGGTATCAGTCTTTTTCAATATTAATTCCTCAATTATAAGCATTACTTAAGTATATACTAAGAGAAAAAAATAAACAATAAATGAGAATTGATGGCATTAATAGTTCATTTTTAAAAATGTTTATGTATTATAGGCATATCCGCCAAGTAGTTTTGCCACACATCCAATACAGTGGTTCACTGCTCATTTGGGGGTGGGAGAGCACTTAGATCAGGGTAAACAGAGATCAAGAGACTTTAAGAGCTATCCTTCTGTGTAAGAAGAGAGTCATATTGACATCATCCTGGATGAATGGGAATCTATCTTAGTTCTGAACATGTTGCATTCGGCAGTTCTAACCACCCCGGATGGGGGTGGGGAAGGCCAATAAGCTTCAAAATAATCTAGATTTTAAGAAAATATTCACTTGCTGGCAACTGAAATTAGCAGTATTCTTCTTTTTCAATTTTTTAAAATGTGTAATTTATCTTGACTATATTCTCTGTGCTGTACATTACATGACTTATTTATTTTAGAACTGGAAGTTTATACATCTCCTTCCCCCTCACCTGTTTCACACTCCCCATCCCTCCGGCAACCATCAGTTTGTTCTTTGTATCTATGACTCTGTTTGTTTCTTTTGTTTGTTCATCCCCCTCCCCACCCTTAGATTCTACAGATAAATGTAATCATGTGGTATTTGTCTCTGTCTGACTTATTTCACTTAGTATAATGCCCTCTAGGTCCATCCATGTTGTTGCAAATGGCAAGATTTCATTCTTTTTATTGCTGAGTATTAATATTTCATTGTGTGTATATGTATATAAATATAGATATAGATGATATAGGTATAGATATAGATATAGATAGATATACCACATCTTATTTATCATTCATCTATTGATGGACCCCTAGGTTGCTTCCTTATCTTGCCTATTGTAATGCTGCAGTGAACATAGGGATGCATATATCTTTTTGAAGTAGTGTCTTTGTTCACTTCAGATAAATGCCCAGAAGTGGAATTACTGGGTGGCATTGTGGTTCTATTTTTAATTTTTTGAGGTGGTTCCACACTGTTTTCCATAGTGGCTGCACCATTTTGAACCCCACCAACAGTGCGCAAGGGTTCTCATTTCTCCACATCCACGGCATTACTTTTTATTTGTTCACTTTTTGATAGCAGCCATTTTGACAAGTATGAAGTAATACATCAAACTAAAAAGCTTTTGCACAGCAAAGGAAATCATCAACAAAATGAAAAACAACCTACTGAATGGAAGAAGACATTTGCAAATGACATATCTGTTACAGGGTTAATATTCAAAATATATAAGGAACTCATACAATGTGACATCAAAAAACAACCAACCTGATTTAAAAATGGGCAGAAGATGTGAATAGACATTTCTCTAAAGAAGACAACAGACATAGGAAAAGATGCTCCATTTCACTAATCTCAGGGAAATGAAAAATAGTATTCTTCTTCATGACATTTTAATTCTTAATTTTCATGACTTTAAACAAACGCTACATTTCCCTAGGGTCCCACACACATGAATGTCCAGATATTATTGCCCTAATAGGAGATTCCTTGTTTTTTCATATGATAAATAAAAAACAATGGATTTCCAAAGTTCAGTATGAGTTTATTTACAGTCTCGCATCCTACAGCATTAGTACTACTGGCATACTGACTTGTTTTACATTTTGCTAAATCCAAGAATACCCTTAATGGGGAAGAAATTGAAAACATAATTTTCTCCATAGCAACAAATGAACTACTCATTTCTCTGATATACATTATGGCTTCTGATTGAATTTTTCCCATCATGGTGATCTTTTGAACCATTTTAATCCAGCAACACTAACAATTTGAGATTCTGTGAATACAGATATTCTCATTTGTAGAAAAAAAAATCCTGGCTGACATAGCCATCAGCTCAATATTGAATTAAGGAAAACACTAGGGAACAGAGTTAAGCAGTTATACCATGTGGTTTAGTTTCCTTGAGGGCAAACTGTCTTCCAAATTAATGGTGCTTCACTCTTTTTCTTTTTAATGATTTTATATGTACTTTTTGAATAAGTAATATATGCCTAGAGAACAAAAGGCAGAGAGTACAAAATGATATGCCTGGGAAATTAAATATATCTCATCAGTGAAAATGTCATTCACTGTTAGTGGATATGTAAACCATTTTGGACAGTAAATTGGCATTAGCTGGTAAGGTTGAAAGTGTGAAATTTCTACTTCTGTTAATTAAAAAATAGATAAATTGGACCAATTCTCTCAAGTACAACAAGTGAAAATCTTTCAAGTTTTTAAAAGGAATCTTATCAAAGAGTTAAAAAGATATTCGGGATAGACATTTGGGATCACTTTGAAAGAAATGTTGAAAAAGTGGGGGTCCAGGGCTGACTAGAAGTGGGGCCTCTGGGAAACCTATCTCACTATGAAATGGGACCCTAGGGTTTTCAGCTCCCTAGCATCCCATCCCAAAGTGGGAACTTAGAGCTTCTATCAATTCCCATCAGTTAGATATAGCTTAGCGTATCCTTTTTTCTCCCAGGAGTACCTAGAGCAGCATTTGTCTGCCCAGGGAAAAGCTACTACTGCTTCTTCCAGAATCCAGACTTAGCAAGGGTGGAAGTGAAACATAGAAATGTAGAGAAGAAGCGAGTCAATGCCTACCCCCTTTCCCACAGCAGACTTCCCTCCTGGAACAGGATCCAGCTGGGGCTGAGGAAAGCTTTATCATCTTTACAAAAATGGACAGAATTCGCAAAATGCATTCATTTCTAAAAATGTGCTGTAGTGGATGACTTTGTACATACAAAGGGAAAATGATGCTATAAATAACTTAGGTTTTAGATTTCTTGATATAAATATTCTTCCATACTGCTTGAATTGCATTCATAATCCCTATAGACTGATAAACTTCTGGACCAATAAAGATTTTGACAGAAACTTAAATTATTGATTGTATTATTTATTCTGTCAAAGGTGAAATATTTAGGATTGCTTTTGTTTAATATATATATATTTAATGTTCCTTCATGCTTCTCCAGTGAGTGGTGTCCTGAACTTTATGAGCACAAATTTTCATTACTGTGTGCTTTGATCACATAAATATTCCTCAATAACTTATTTTAGAAATGTAGATTTTTTTATTGAGGTTAAAAGTGTTTTTGGTATGTGGCTATTTTCATTGGTGGTGGCAATAGTGGTAAAATAAAAAGAAATACTTTGAAGGACATATGTGTTCTCAGTTATAAAGTCAATTCAAAATGTTGGTTCATTGAGGGCTTACTATATACAGATCACTATTTTAGGGACTGGAAGCATACGGAAATAAAAAGAATTTGGTCATGTGGCTCCTGGCCTCATCTTATATAAGAAAATAGCTTAAGAATAAATTGACAGGATTTTCTTTTTTACAGGTTGAGTCCTCCAAGTATCTTCTATTTTTCCCATCCATATATCTTTGTGTTTGTATTTGTAAATAATGTAAGACTCTCTCAACATTAATGTGGTAGTAATAATTCGTTGCTGATTGTAACAAAATTCATGTCAATTGGAGTAAAGTTATTAATGCGGTAGCACTAAGTAATTAGATATGAAAAACTGAAACTCAATATAGTTGATATAGCTTCACAGAATGAATAAATTGTTGCTTTAAATTGTTAGTATCAGTAGAGTTTTAGTTCCTCAGTAACTCAAGTACATCCACAATTAAAGTGAGATTTCATTATAAACTATTTTTGATTACCTCACTCTATTGAATCCTCTTCTCTAGTAAATTAATTTTCTGTTTGCCAAGATATGTGTGTACTTGGTTGACATACTTAACTCCTCGGTTTGCCATTAACAGACTGGATTTCTAGTACAACTCTGCCACTTTCTGTCTATGAAAGGCCATTAAGCTTTCTAGCCTGGGTTTTCTAATCTATAAAACGAAAAAAAATAACCCCAGCCATAAAGAGTGTTGTATATAGTGAGCATATCATTAATGTTGATTCCTTCATTTCAACACAATTATCAGACCATGTTCAATTTGAGGAATTTTAAATTAGTTGCTAAACTGATATGGTAAGTGAAGTCCTAGGTTTGATGTATGTTGACTTACACTGAGACAGAACTTTCACATTTGGCTTGGTTCACAGTGAAATGAATTACTTGAAGAAGAATAAAGAAAGATGGGAACATAATCAAACTAAAATCAATCCAAATCAGTGGTGGCTGCAATTTGCAGGTATTCTTCAGTAAAGAATGTAGAAAATAGACTGGAGAATGTGATCATTGTAAGTGTTTAATGCTGTGTGAAGGAATAACTTTTCTATTTCATTGTTATTACTAAATCATTGCTGCTGTGTGTTTAACCCATACCGTGTAAATCATTTAATGAGGATTCATTTCTATTTTTTTGTTATGAGATACGAATGTTGAGAACACCAAGAAATATGAGATAATAATTACCTAGTAATAGGCAATTTATCTGATCTACTGAATCAAAACCTGACTCAGAGACTTTACATTTTAAAGAAGCACCCACATGTTGCTCTTATGCACACAAACAGGTTAGTATCTCTAGCATAAGGGCTTTTAGTAAGCACTGTATGTTGAACCTTTCCAGATTTTAAGAAATCCTATGGAGCTCTTAGGAGTAGTCTGTTGGTTTAAAAGTTTGTTTTGCTATCAGTGGAAAAGGTAGTGGTGTGACATTGTTAGTGAATTAAAGTAAAATTATGACATTGCCTATTGAGGAAGACAAAGCCCTTCTGTTGACTGTCCTGGAAGACTCAAGAGTAGCTGGAGTTGCCAAGTAGGTTATGACAAAAGTTGCTTTGGAAACGCTTTGGGGCTTGCTCAGTGATTCTTGCCATGTGATGGGATTCTCAAAGACCTGTCAAGTTCTGCAAGAACAGGACACTGCCTCATTAAATGGCATAAATTGCTACAGAGGTCCTGAAAAACACAAATGAAAGCCAGATAGAGGCTCAAATGCTGGTCTCAAACATCAATTGTGTGGACAGAATTTCCTATCGTACAAACTGAACAATAACAATAAAATAGAATATACCTAAGTATGGAGAAGTTTATTTGTATGAAATCATGTAAAGGAATGTCAGATGTTTTTTAGATGCCTTTTTTATTGCTGATTATTTTGTTATTTAGTATCTCTATATGTATATTTTAAAGTCTAAGTTTATAGTGTGTGATTTTTTCTGTATAATCATGTTTTAAATGGTATTACAACATCTAAATTCAGTTGTAGAAACACGAGTAAATCCTCCAAAAAGCCTGCAGTAGCAAGGCTCACAAGTAGGGAAGGCTCACCCTACTTGTCAGCTACCACAAACCTCATTAGCTAGGTCAGGGTCTTCAAAAGGAGTAATCAGGCCTCTGGAAACACAGCAAGACTTTCCAAGAGACACCAGGACCTACAGGTAGTTCTCAGGGAATCAGTTTCCAGACTCCAAACTTTAGACCTACCTTATCTAAATGTGATCTGAGAACACTCATGTGACTAGAGGTCATTCGGGATCTCCTTTCCACCTTTGCATTCACTTCACAAAGATGGGCCAACCTCTCTCTGTGGCTAATCTTCCTATGAAGCAATTACAGGGTTGAGAAAGCCTCCATGATGCAAATACAGAAAAATGCGAAATATTGTTGTTGGTTTTGAGAAAGTGAATTCCTCTAATGACTGGGTAACTAATCCTTTTTCATTTCAAAATGATTTCTAAATCTTTGTTTTCAACAAAAGTAAAGGAAGACCTAATAGTTAATTAAAAATACTTCTTGTTGACAGATTGCTATGTGATTTTTGACATATAAAGTGGCAAGGGATTTAAAGAACTAAGTAATATTACTAGAACAAAACTCATTACATCTTCAACTACTAACTTACGTGAACAAGTTACACACTTACATAAAAATAGGACTAAAACCGAGACTGAATCCTGACTTGTTTTAGCAATAGTTATACACAGAAACATCAATTAAAAAATAAAACTTTCTTTTGCTTCAGAGACACATAATTAATCTGTCAAAATTTGTAACATATTTAGGTTGTTTTGATCAATTATGTATCAATAATGATTGTAATGATAGCACAAAGCATAAGACTTTTTAAATACTAAGCTTTATGGCCACTGGAAATAAATGTTTATTTCTATTTCCATTTATATACATAATTTTTGTTTCAGGAAATTTTGATAAGGTAAAGACATTAAATCATAAAATATATAAGGTTAAAAATCTGGGGAGGAAGTGAATTGGGGAAGGAGAAATTTCAAACTATTATAAAGAATATGTTCATCATTTTAGTACAGATATCACTACCAAATCCTTATGGCATGTACATTCTTATATTACTCTTAAAATGTAATATAAGAATTTTAAGTGTCAATATTTATAACATGTGAGAAATTATATCATTTGCAACTATTAAAAATATCTAAATATTTTAGGTATTGATTTAAATTTTTTTAATGTTGGAAAGGTACATAGTTTTTCAAAATTACTTTATAGGGCACAGCAGCAAAACATTTTAAAAAGACTACTGGTAGACCAGTGGTATTGTGCAAATGTCTGCTATATCTGCAAATCTGCAAATGTCTGGATTGCTAAATGATTGCGATGTCTGAAGAAGTCGAGCTTTCAGCCCAGCCAGAGGTTCACAGAGAGTAGCTAGAAGGGAGACCAGATTCCTGAGATGAAACAGGCAGCCCTTAAGCAGATTCTGATGCAACATGAGAATTACACTTTGATCTAGTCTTTCTTTCTCTGCAGTTTTGGGAAACATGGCCGTTCAGAGGTATAGATTTATCTATGTGCATGTGTAACCAATATAACATTACTTGAGGGATAAAGTTGCCCGGTTTTATGCTTTCTTACTGCTGTTCATGTATTTCCTCCCCAAGCCCATCCATGGCAACAGCTCGATACCATGTAAAAAGCCATAAAAACTACTGAAGTTCAGTGAGCAGGGCTTCACCTCTATTGCCTTCCACCTGAACATTCATTCATTCATTCATTCGAAGCCTAAGATGGAACCTGAGAAGAATCAGAGGAGCTCCCTACCCTCAGGTAGCTCCCACTCAAGTGAGTGGTCCAACCACATGAACCAAACATTTGAATATACAGGGCAAACTTCAAAACAGAAAAGAACTAAAGGCTTTGCGAACACAAGTAATGAGCTATGATCTCTGCCTTGAAGTTGGAAAAGTTACACAGAGGAAGCAACAAAACTAAGCTTGAGCCTGAAACAGCAACATGGGAGAAGAACTGAAAAAATCACTCACGATAAAACACAAACATACATACCCAGTTTGTAATGCAATTCTTACATTAACTAATTGGGGTTAGTGCAGACTTCACAGGTTAAGGGCATAGCTTCTCACAAAATTGCTCTTGCTTCAGATATCAGTCACATGCTTGGGAATTCTCTACCACCTACACTTCTGACTAACTGGTTGCAAATTAAGGCATTCTCATGGCTCCCTTGGGTTTGATAATTTGCTAGAATAATGAACACACAGAACTCAGGAAAGCACTACACTTACGATTACAGTTCTATTGTAAAGAATGCAAATCAGGAACCGCCAAATGAAGAGACACATGGGCAAGGACTGAGAGGGTCCCAAACATGGAGTTTCCATGTCCTCGGGACATGTCACCATTGTTGGTAATGTGTATCACCAACCAGAAAGCTCACTTGAGCTTTGGGCAGCCAGAGTTTTTATTGGAGTTTTATTAGAGAGGCATGATTGGTTCAATTATTGGCCACGTGACTGAAGTCAAACTCCAGCCCAATCCCTCTCCCTAGAGGTCCAGCTGATATCTTGTGACTCAAAGCCCCAAACCTCTAATCACATGGTTGATCTTTCCAGTGTGACCAGCCTCAATCCTGAGTTATCCCACTGGCATAAACTCAGGTGTGGTTCAAGGGGTCCACCATGAATACTGAAGATACTCCTATTCCTCAGGAAATCCCAAGGATTTAGAGGTTATTTCCCAGGAACCAGGGACAAAGTCAAGCCAAATTCTTTTTATACAAAATTATTCTTAAAATCCTTTCTTAGGTTTTCACTACCCCGAGAATGTATATCAACATGGTCTCCATGGCCCTGCATGATCATTTTTTTAGCCATCTTTACCAGTCTTATTTTCTCCTCACTCCCTGCCTAGCAGATACACTAGGCTTCTTTCAGATCCTCAAATACTTCAGCCACCTTCCTGACAAACAGCCCTTTCCACATGATATTTTATCCTGTGGAAACAATCTCCATCCTCAAATTTTCTTAATAATTCTCACAGATATTCAGTCTTAGCTCAAATATCACTTCCAGAAGTTTCCCTGGCCTCATCTGACTTCCCAGGAAAGGTCTTGGATCTTCCTATTGTGTGGTCTCACAGAACCTGTTCCTCTCTTTCATAACACTGTTTACATATGTAATTAAATGCTTAACCGTATTTATTTCTTATCTTGTCTGTACTTCTTATCTATTTCTTGTCTCTTCTGCTAGAATGGAAATGCAATAAGACCAGGTACTGAATTACCAGGCCCTAACACAGAACCTTACATACAATACTTCCTCAATAATTAATTGCTGCATAAAAGAATGGAATCAAAAAGTGAATAAATACTGTTTTTAAGTAATCCTAAGAACTCCTATTTTTTAAGAGTGTAAACTCCCTGATATGCACTGTCTCAAAACTTTTAAGATTTATATACAGGTACTCTGTGATTTATTAAAACAGATCTCGACATATCATTGTCAAGCTGCTAGAGCCATCCCTTTTCTGTTTTTCAGCCCCAAATTACACTTTCTTACTCCCAGGGACAAGGTTGTTCCTGACTCTGGAAGGCATATTTATTGCTTTATTTTCACTCTTTCTTCTTTTTCCACAATTAATCAGGGTCCACTTCAGAGTCTATAACATAATATAAAATTTAAGTCTGCCATATATAGTAGTGTAAAAGTCTATAGATAATAATTCCAATTTAGCAGCAAATCACAAATATGTAAAGATTTCACTTCCCTGAGGTCTTTAATGATGTCAACTCATAATCTCCATACATGGAGTGCTTTTAAAACATACTGATACTCCATTAAAGCAAAATCACTATCTGATAGGGCCCAAGCATTGGTCTACTTTAGAAGGTACCAGAAGATTATAATGTGCAGTCAGTTGTGACTCACCGGAGTGGCTGCAGCATTCATCACAGTCATGGCTGGGTACATAAATTCGCACCCACTGAGGTCATGTGTCATACCTCTTAATTCCTAATTGCTTAACCCTGGTTAAATACAAATATATTATAGGAGAAGGATAGTGACTATACGGAAAACCTTTGGGTGGCTGCCCAGTTCATAAAATCCCTTTCTCTTAGGCACCATTGATACATCTATGCAGGCTTTGCTATGTCTGTATATTACAACCCTGTCCTCCTGGCCATAATTAACACAGATGTAGACACTTAGACTGCATCATTCTAATAATTTCTCTTTAGAATTTGAAGTTTGAAACAAAGTTATAGCTGAGTGGTAGTGTGCTGATAATGTGTGTGTGTGTGTGTTTTGTACCATTTGCCAATGTCCTTGGTATAAATACATCATGGCCAATTTCAAGCACCCAATGTCATTTCATCTGGTTTGCAAAACTCCTGAAAACGTAACAATGGGCTCTGTCAAGCCACTGTGAACCATCTCCAACATACCTATGGACATGAGTCACTTCCATGTCAGCCCCTCAGCTGAGATTCAAGCACACTTCTTGCCACGTTTCCTGCATTTCCCAGGGCTAAGTAGTGCAATCTCTTAAATTCTGAGACACCCCTCCCATTCATTTTCCTTCCAATACATATAAAAAATATATTTTTTTTTGCTTAAGCTAGTCACAACTAGGTTTTGATACATGTGATAAAATTAATCTAAAATAATATGATTACTCATTAATGTAGTAACATTTTAGTTTGTGTAAGTTTATCAGGTGCTCAAGTCCCTGAGAGAAACAGGAAAACATATTAGAGGGCGGCCTGGTAGAAGAGTCTGGTGGGGAAATGCTGAGCAACCAGATGGCAGCTCAAAGGCATTTGAGCTGACTGGGAGACAGTGAAAGAAAGGGTCACAGGTGGAGTGAGGACAATGGTGTGCTAAAAACAAACCTTATTTTCAGAATTCTGCCCAGTGTGGCTTCTGGCACTCTCTACCTCCTTTGGAGAGAATTGCTCAAATGTTTTAAGGGACTATCGATCTAAATGCAATGGAAGCCAGGTTTGTTTATTATTTACAAGTACTCATCTTTGATCCTGTAAAGAAGCTGAGATACTGAAGCTTTAAAGAGCAGGTAAGAGATACTGAAGCTTCAAAGAGCAGGTAAGAGAGGCAATGATGTCTGAGCCACCTCCCAGAAAAACCCAGGTGCTCAGGCGCTCTATTCCTCCAAGTTTACAAGTCTGTCTACAGAATAGTGTATAGATCTAATATGACAAACTGTGTGTTACTGGGGAAAAGACTAAGCTCTACTGCTGATTATGTATAATAAAGAGTCAAATGGGAATAGAAAAATTGATAAAAATAAGGATGTCATTGTAAAAGTAACACTAATTATGGTGATTTATTCAAATTACTATTTTGGCTTAGCTATGCTGCAATTTATCAATTATATGCACATTAGTGAATATATTACCTATAAATTTTGTCTTTTATTTGATTAATTTATTCTCATAATACTCAGCCCACATAGTTTAGGCTGATATGGCAGGTTTGCCTACTTAAACTTTTAAAATTTTTCGGAACTACTGCTCATATTCTACCATTTCTGTGGGATCTTGGAGTACTCACTCACACTTCTGGTCTTCTCTTCCCTCAACTGAAAACCACAAGTAAATTAGATCATCTCTAAGATCCACTTTAGCTCTAAAAGTCTAGAAATCTAAATATATTTACACATGCAAATTTTCATGTATGTTCTCAGAATAGAAGAAAAGAAATTCTATGAATATGTGATTTAAAATCTTTGAATTTTTTTCTTTGAAGATCGCATATAAAAAAAATATATTCTTAGTAGTACTAGTCTAGCAATTAGGGTATAATGTAATCCCTGGAAGAATCAGTTCTTGATACACATTAGGTGCTAAAGTAGGAAGGTAATAGAAGGGTAGCAGTGATGTTTGTACCAGCATTCTGAATCATAAAAAACAGAACCCAAGGGAGAGCTCTAGGAACTTCAAAGAGGCCCTTAATGCTGCCGGGTGATTACACATACTTTCCTGGCTGAGAGGTTCTTAAAACGTTGCTGTTTGTCAGAATCAGCTGGGAATCATGGCGAGTACAATGACTCCAGGGTCTGTCTTACTTCATAGTCTGACCCTCTGTGCTGCTTTATTGTTTGATTTGGTGGTGATACAGCAAAGGTTGAGAGACATTACCCTGGTCTGTTTACCCTTCCGCTCTCCTTGACCAGTGGTTCTCAAAGTTCTCTACATGTTAGAATGACCTGGAGAGCTTTAAAAAATCTCGACACTAGGCCAGGTCCCATACCAACTGAATCTCCACAAGCGGAAGCCAGGCATCAGTGCTTTTTATAACTCTGGAGGTGATTGCAACGTGCTGCCAAGTTTGAGAACTGATGTCTTCTACCGATTTTTCATAAACTTTAATATGCATATGAGCTTCCTAGGAATCTTGTTAACGTGAAGGTTCTTATGTCATGGTTCTGGGATGGAACACGAAAATCTGCATTTCTAATGCACTCCCAGGTCATGTCACTGTTGCTGTCCGGGATCATTCACTGAGTACACAAGTCGTGATGACAATTTTATATTTTGTTCTCTTTTCTAAACCTCCAGCATCTCCTTTTTGATCCAGCCAATAAGTAAGTAAATGAATTAAAGTTGGGAACACAGAAATAGGGAAACCATGATAAAAGAATGAGTGCTGCTGGCAATGTAAAGAAATTTGAAACTGGAACAATTGGTAACCGAAGGTCCTACTTGGATGGTATAATCAACTGGTGGCTGAAATGGCAAAATTTGTGTCCAGGAAAATGACATTTACAAGTTAGGTCTAAATGAGACAAACCTTTTTTAAAAATGTGCTGGACAAAGATAACCTGTAAACAAATATTTATAAATAAGAATAGTCGAGAGAAATAAATGGATGCTAAAATACTCCTTGTGAGAACTATTTTCTGATAAAACTTGACTATTGTAATAAAGAACTCAGATTTTGGGAAAAGTCCCCTATGAAATCTTTAAGCTTAATTTTGTAATTACTATCTGTTGGAACATTGAGATAGAAGTTCTCACAAATCTATTTAAATAAACCCTTAATGGCTAGAACAATAATACAAAACTAAACAAGATTGATTTCTACTAAATCTTGCTGATTTTAAAAATAATTCATTAAATTTTCTGCTAAATACACTTCAATATTGTATATTTAGTTTAGCAACATAATAACAGTGGCAGGACTGATACATGTATAAATGGATTCTGGTGAAGTCATATCAAGTATAATTGCTTCACTACAGCTCTTATTTCATTGTGTTGTTCTGCTATCAATTTTTAACTATCCTTTTAATGTAAGCAACACATTTAAATGTGTCCTGACAATTATTTATATTACTTACATAGTGTAGACTTCCCAGAATGGGTTCCATAGAGCCCAAGACAGCATGATCATCTACCATTCTGTTCAAATAACCCTAGGAAACGCTACATGCATTTCTTTCTCTTGGAAATTTATAGTACATATTGGTATGTGACTAAAGGCTCTTGAAAAAAATTAAAATTCAAAATTAAACTTCTTGACCTTTCTAGGCTACTGCTTTCCCAACTTATTGGTTCACAGAAATCTTCCCTTAATCTTCCCCACTACCACATATCAGCAACCCATGGTGCAAATTTTGTAAAATGCCACTCTATGTCTAGATACACAGACATAATCACAGAGGTTGAGGGAGTCAGAAAACATTTTGGTGTGCTCAGTCTCTTTTGCTTTCCTTTCTCATCCCTCAAAACCATCTATTTGCATTTCTTTCATTTTTCTTTCTATTCCCTAAAAAAACTACCTGAATATATAAATAGCATCCCTGAAAATTATTTCCAATAAGAAAGGGTTTCAGGATAATTAAATTATGGTTTAGGTTTAATTAATGCTTTATAATAATTAAATAAACTTTTCTTCTAATTGAAGACATGACTTTGAGAGTTGATTATCTGAAGGTAATTTTTAAGCAATAATTCTATTTCTCTTGAAGCATCAATTTGAAAAGTGGGTGAACTTTGTTCCCTTAATCAGACTAAACTAGACCTTGCATCTGTGTCTCCTTTCGTTGATGAAAAATAAGCAGTGACACCAGAATCTATGAATTAATTAGATTGTAAACTAAACCCTTAGGAGAAAAAAATCTAGAGCCCTCTGCAAACTTAGAAGACAGATCAGTGTTTGTCATTGTCTATGACTGTAGTTAGCCTGGACTGGTTGTTTGATGCATAGTGTCAAACATTTTTCTGATGCTGTTTGACTTTGGCTTTTTTCTTTTCCCAGCCTAGGTCCTATAGGTTTGTGTCCAAACAACCTGCAGGCATGACGTAGGAGACCTACACGTAGATGCTTGATTTTGTTTTATGTGTTTGATCCAGGACAGTGAGTGCAATCTTGTTTTCTGGCAACCTGCCTCTTCTTGGTACTGGAGCGATTACAATGAGAGGCATTCCAGTATTGAAGCAGCAGATGCACAGCCAACAGGAGCCAAAGAATACAATTATGTGCCTTGTGCTGGGGCCAAGAGTGCATGATTACTCTGGCTGAAAATGGCCATGAAATATTAACCTTTTCTCAAGAAAGCTGAGGCATGTGGGAAAAGGACAAGAACCAGAGGAAACACAAAAGAAGAAAAAATAGGAAGAGTGAAGAAGACCAATGGCAAGGACAGCACTAATTAGAAATGTTGGCGAGGAGAGCAAGCAGCAAGTCCTCTGACAGCCGAGGAGACAGAACAAGTGATGTAGAAACTTAGAGCACTTCTGCCTCGTGGAGAGAGAAGGAAACAGGGTCCTGGCTCAGAAGTATGCAATGAAGGCATTCACTAATTCATTCACTCACTCATCCAACAAATATTTATTGAGTTCTCTCTATGGGGGAAGGCTGAACTTGATTCGCTTCTAAACTCCTACTTCTGTTACAATGGTTGGCCAAGGAGATTAGATTCTCTGATTTGCTGCAACAGCAAGAGTGTTGCTAAATTTTTCTGGCCTTGTATACTCAAGAGCATGAAATCTGGCAGAGATAAGACGGGTGAATAGCCCTGCTTTTATGAGAAGGGAATGCCAGCAAAGATGAATGCTGACTGAGGACCAGGTCCCTGCCTCCAACCTCCCCCATCTGTATGTAATGTAAAGTTCTCTTTCCACCTCCAAGTAGTAGATAAACCCTGAAAGAGAAAGCAAAATCTCAGAATTCTAAAAAAAAAAACCCTGTTTCGCTCCTAAATTGCTAAAAGTAAGTCTCTATTATTGGGTGAATTTGGGACTCAAGATAAAAGTCAGTCACAAAAAAAAATTAAAGGTCAACTTATTTTTGCATAGCTAGGTTTGTACCTCAAGAAAGTTATATTGTTAGGTTTGTTTTTAAAGAAATATTGAAAAAATTTATTCTTCAAATTTTTTAGTTAAAATTTGAAGACAAAATATAGTACATAGTACCTCTGTTTAACAACAACAAAATGGTATTGGGTTTCCATAAATATAATTTAATGTTTTCCTACTTTTGAAAATATAACTTATTTTAGGTACAAAATCTCATATGTAAGTCTGACAATTAAAATAGACTTTTCAAAAGACGTATTATAATCCCATAGTTTTTAATTTAGTTTTGCAATGTTCAATGGTAATGTGAATGATGAATAGATTCATTTTCTCCTGACAGGGAATTGTTATTGGCTTAAATTTAATCTTAGTTCCGCACATACTGCAGGGACTTTCATGGCAAAACTATTTTCAATTATCTTATGATTCATTCACCTTGAAAAATGACTGCGCTCTACCCACAATAAGGCAGAATGATATGTAGTAGACTATAGGTGATTTAAATTTGATTTTCTAGAGATAGTTTATTAAAACATTTCTCTTAGGTGATTAAAAATCATGCTCCTTAATTCATTTCCGGGGCAGGGTTGGGAGACTGGACTGAGCTGGCAGTATGTGTGCTTGTTCACACATTCAAAAAACAGAGTTAAATAGGTAAGGCATCAAGGCCAGAGGCTCTGCTAAAACAAGGGCAAGAAAATTAGTCTTCAGGCCTAGAAGTCCACAGAGAAGGAGGGGCCGATCTTGACTCTAAGGACAAGACCATGGCCACAGATTCCAGGATGATGTTTGTTTGCTCTCTGCCTTGTTTGAAACAACCTGTGGGCAGAAGGTAAGAACAGGATCTAGACTGCAGTAGAAATAAATCAGTAGTCTGCAGGTAAATCTGATTAAATGAGGCCAAGACAGAGAGGCTAAACTTGCTAATTAGCCTCACACATATTAAGAATAGGTACACTACAGAGTTCAAAAGATTATTCGAAAGTCAGTATCAATGACTTGCATACTAATCTCTAGTTAGACGTGTGTACAGATGGACAAATGCCAAGAACTGAGAAATAGAAAAGCACCTGTTAGGTAAGAGGGGTAGCTACAATCAATCTAATTTGACCCCAGTGGGCCCATCTCCCCTTAGCAAGAGTTTGGATAATATGAATTGTGTTTAATCATGTTGTAAACTAGGGAACAAACTCAGCAGGGCAAGTTCCTTTTCCATGCAGGCCAGTGCAGATTTAAATTTGGAACACACAGTAAAATCTGGCTTTGGAAATTTGTTTCCTCCATGTAGTATTTTAAAATTTATTTCAAGAGCAGAGCACCTAAGGGAACAGGAAACAGCGTTACAAGTCTGAAGACAAATCAACCTCAAAGTACTTACAAGTTCTGAGAAAAGATACCTTTCCAGTACCTGAGAAAGGTAAGCAAAGTAGTACAGACTGTTAATAGTAGTTGCAACTGCATCCGTGCCCAAAGGAGAGAGAGCATTCACTTATAAAAGACAGTGAGATGGGGTTTTTGAAGGACATCACCTCACTGGAAAAAATCTGTAATCACAGCCCTTTCGGAATTCATCCTGAGTTAAATAATCCTGCCCTAACCATTGGCCCCTCAATCTTGAATACACACACACACACACACACACACACACACACACACACACACACTTCTGCATTACTTGGGTAATTACTTAACTTTAAACTTTACTTTCCTTATATATAAAATAGAAGTGATGGTTTCAACCCTTAGTTCTGTTATGAGAACAAATAAGATGATCATGAAAAACACTCAACACGGTGGCTATTCAGCAGGTAGTAAAGGTCTACAAAAATTGTAGTCATTGACACAGATTAGCACTATGTTTATTGTTCAGTTGATACCCCACGTATATAAACAGAGTTTGATGAAGTGGTCTGGGCCCACAATTTTACTTAGATTATAAATGAATCAAATTAAGCAGATTTATGCACTCAAATTATTGAGGGCTGATGTTGTAAAAGAACTCTGAGCCCTTGGTTTTATTTTTATCTTTTTGTTCAAATGATAAATACACTATAGGCACTTACAATAACAACCATATATGTGTTCTTGAAAAACTTCACCTTTTGCAAAAATTGTACACTAAAAATAATAGGTTCTATGGAAAAAAATAATATTAAAGCAAAATGTTTAAAGCCAATATGACTTTGATATCAGCATCCTAACAAAACCATTAGAATCTAATAAGAAATTATATGGATATCATTAAAGTCCCATGGGCATTTGCCAGAGAATCTGTCATTCCAACCTTGTGGCCTTTTACTCTGGAATCATGCTTCCTTTTGAAATGAATGACCTTAAAGACAGCCACTTCCATAAATATCAGTTTAACCAAAATGTAAAATATAATAAAAATTAGCCTTCTTTATCATTAATTTCTCTTTTAACATGGGGTAAATATCCTTAGGCTTCTTCATCTTTACTGGAAATCCCCAGAGAGCCTAACATGGTAGAAAATGTAGTGGTTCTTTCTTTTTCTTTTTTTTTCTTTTCTTTAATTTTTTTCTTTTTTTTTTAAAAAAAATTAAAATTATAAGATAACATTGTTAATAAATAAATAACTTTCAGGTGTACAATTCAACAATATGTCATTTATATATTGCATTGTGTATTCACCACCCAAATTAAATTTCCTTCCATCGCCAAATGTAGAGGTTTTTGAAGCCACCAAACAGGCCACATTTTGCACAAAGAAAAGGCATTTTAGCTTTTCTCTTAAATTCTTAATATACCGTGAAGTTTTTTCTCTATTGTGAGAAAGTTGGGTTCTAATGGTTTTAAAACATTAACATGCTGGGGAAAATTATGTAGGAAACCACACAACTTCTGTAATACACTGACCGCATTCTCCAATTTACAAAGCACATATGTTAAATTAATTAAACAAGGAGGTCATTAGCCTGAGGTGGTTCTAATACCTTAGCAGCCGAAGTAAGCAGACCAAAATGTAAGCCCGTAAATGCCTCTAGGTTAAGAAATCGAAACCTAAGACAACCAAAAGCAAACGCCAGCTAGGCTTTCCTAGATATGCAATCACTTATGCTATAGCCAATCAAGTAATTTCCTTGTCTTGCTTCCTTCTCTATAAAAGTCTTTCCCCAGCTCCTGTTGGAGTGCTCCTAATTACTTCCAATGATTTGATGCTACTGCATTCAAAGTGACTGTTGCTCAAAGAAACTATATTATGCCTCAGTTAATCTTTTAACACATGCACAGATCAGCATTAAAGAAACACACAGTGTAAAAGAACAGGCTGCATGCTGCATTATCATTATTGTGATAACAAATGTAGTGATGTTACTTACCACTAAGCTTCTTGTCTGCAGAAAACTGTTTTCAATCAATGATGAGGAAAGTTGAAGAAATATCCAACACTGAGCTGCAAGAGTGTAAACAACTCTGTCAAAACAACATTCACAGGATGCATTGTGTCTTCATTCTTGAATGTGTATCAGGAAGGCTTTTGAGGAAAAATCAATCCATGGGTGGGCAAAGATGTGATCACGTCAATACCCCAGAGAGGCTTCCCTACTAAATCTCATAGTAACCTCTGATTTTAGGGTAAAGACTATTGTTCCCTTCCATGACTCACAGAAACCAGGCACTTTGCTCAAAAAAAAAAGTATGTGTGTATGGGGGGGGGGGAGTGATGCCATTTTTTAAAACTTGGCTCACCACAGTGGCAGTTACAGCAGAATTTTAGCTGCTCTTGAATTATTTCCACCTCTCTATCACTTACTCAACAGCTTGAGCTACATATATCTGTGTTCCAGTCAAGTGAATTTAAGTCCCAAAATATCTACCTCTTGCTCTTGCAGGTAAGAGAGAATAGAAAATGCAGAGAAAGGGAATTCTTAGTTAACTGGTAATTAGTGCAAATACATGTACACATGCACACTTGTACACATATATGTGTTTGTGGTATGTTTTCCTTCTCAGGTATAAGCCCAATTTGTCACATACAGACTACCTATGTGCCTTTCTACCCCTGCACATCTCTCACAATCACAGAAGCCCAGAGCTGGACTCAGAAATAGGAGAGTTAAGTAGTTTTCCAGATCACTAACCTTTATGAGTGTCAAAATCTGAGCTGATAGTTAATAGATATACACAGTATAGTTGTTCCAGTTGCTAAAATGTTAAAATTCTTCCATACGGTCTTCCTTAGTCACAAGGCCCTAGACCATCATCTTGGTCTCTCTAGTTTCTCCCCTGGGACTTCCAGAAGTCTCCTACTCCGCCTCATGCCAGCCCACTCTGGACTTCTTCACCAACCAGAAACACAGATTTAATGTCTGGCCCAGCAGTGCATCCAGGCCTTGCTCTGCACTAAGGCAGCCACCATTCTGATTGGTCTGTGGCATCTGTGCACTACTAATTATTAAATATTCTTTTATATTACCCTTAACTAAAACATCACTGGAATTATCACATAATGAAGAAAATTGTATTTGCTGCAACTTCCATCAAGAAGACCACTATATGGATTCAGGAGGACTAGGGTTCAAGTTCCTGAGGTAGAAAATAGGATGAGACCTCAAGGAACATGTTCGACTGCTGTCTAAGAAAGAGTGGGTCTTGTTAGGTGCGGTGTTGGGAATGACTGTGTGTGGCCACAGCTGAATTGCTGGAACAACTGAGGGAAAGTGATTCTCCCTTTCTCAGGCAGCAGTCAACTTGCCCTACAAATATATTTTGAACAAATATTTGAAGAATTAGTTTGAAAAGGGACAACTTGTATCTGGGATATGAATGTGTTTTAGTCTAATATTGTTTGAGGAATTTGACAGCATCCTCCACCTTATTCTCAGTAAGTTCAAACCCTACCTCTTATCCTGGTGCCCGACATGCGCTCAGGAACATTTAAAGAGCTAGCTCATTGCTTTAACTAGTCATATCAAATTTACTGCTGCTTCTGCTCTGCTACCCTCATTCTATTAATTAACCTTTGGTCATACACCTATGTCTGACTTTCCAGCCATGCTTGGTCCATTTCCCCACTTCTGAACATGGGCATAGTTCTCAGTGGGGCATGTCTTCACTGCTCTCCCCCATGTTACCGTATCAAATGAATACCACCAGCTTTCTGATGCAAAACCCTATTTTTTCCATTCCATTATTCCTCTGGGTTCTCCATCTATTACCTCTTGCTGGATCTTGCAGACACTGATCGTCCACTTCTTTAATCTCCCTTCTCTCCAGATACCCTGATCCCATCTGGTCTTTCTGCATCCTAGTGCCCTCGGATGGGCTTCTTCCCTCAGACTCTCATCCTAATAGATCTGTCTAGTCCAGGCCCCACCTCAATCACTTCACTGAACTACTTATTGTTCCCCCAAGTGTAATCTATTCTTTCTTCTGTTTCTAGGCCTCTGCACATGTTCTCTTTGCTTAAGATGTGATCTCCACCCTTTGCCTGACTGACTCTTCCTCATCTTTTAGGATTCAGTGTCATGTCACTTCCTTAAGGGGCCTCCCCAGATCCCTCAGGGTGGGTTAGGTTAGCCACTGATGTGCTCTCAAAGCATCTTGTCTTACTTCTACTACAAACTTACCACACTGGGTTACTGTTGTCTTCTGTTTGACTGTTTCCCCCACTAGAAGTGAGCACTTTGAGAGAAGAAACTACATCTCGTGATCATTTTATCATCAACACCTAGCACAACATCTGGTACATAGAAAACTCAATAAATGTTAGTGTAATGACCTACAACAATAAAAATGTAATAAAAATAGGTAATACTTCTAATGCAACCCTTTGAAGCAGCTATATTATCATCATTCCCATTTTACAGATGAGGGAATGGAACACAGAAATTAAGAGACTTTCCTAAAGACAGTCAAGAAATGCAGACAAGAATTTCAAATCCAGGTAGTCTGTCTTTAGACCCTACATAATTGACACTCTACACTTTATGCCTCTTGCTTTTGAGTTAGGGATAGAACCATAGCAGTTACACAATATCATTTTCTATCACTTCAAAATAAGCTTCAATTTAAAAGCCACACATTGGATGAGAAATCATGTTTTACACTCAATTTATTTTAATCTTTACTGGTGGGGATATTTTATGTCCAGGCCTATATGGCAAAACTTTAGAGACCAGAGTAGAGAGTAAGGAAGAAAATAAGTGGGGCCAAAGGGAAAATATTAAAAATCATATCCGAAGGATAAAGCCAAGGTCAGGTGCCCAAAATGTGCTCAAATGGGTCAGATAGTGAGGGTTAGGGTAGAAACCTGAGACAGCAAGAACAAGGAAAAGCAGGCGGGAAGGGCAAAGAGGCTAAACTATACAGAGTCTACTATCAAACTTTGGCTGTTAAATCACAATGGGAGATAATTTTGTACCTAATCAATTTGGTTACAGCAAACACTAAACCTACTGGTGCAATTGTAAACCTTCTCTTCACTTAATAGCACCTAATAAATTTGAACTAATAACTTCATGGTCAATTACAGTCATTTGACTTAGGAATTCATGCCAAACGATATTAAGTATTTCTGAGCTATCTCTGAGACTTAAGTTTGGGTGACAGTATTTGTCTTGAATAATAAAGTTAAGTAGATTTATATTGCATGGCCACCCATGCCAGCATTTCACCTGTTATACATGCTGCCTTAATAGAGCCCAGAAAACCCTCTAACTTAGATTAATTATGGTATATAAATAGTCAATATAGCTAATATTTTATGCCCAGAATAGAAGACCAGCAAGGGAATAAAAGTGAGAAAACAAAGAACAACAATGTGAGAATGACAGCAGATAATCATCATTTTAAAACTTCCCCAAGTCCTTGGTTCACATGCACACACAAACCAGACAATATCTGCCATAAAAAATACCAGGAAGCCTGGCTCTGAAGATCTGTTCTTCAAAATATGTTGCAAGCTGCTGCACTTAGAAATAAAAAAGACGAAATTCATGTTAGACCAGCCCCCTCTCAAACACCATGGGCAACAGATGTGCTCTCTTCATCTCTGTATCCCCAGTGACTAGCACAGGGTCTGGCTTATTAGGCATTAGAAGTTTGCTAAATTTGGTCTCTGAACCACACAGGAGCATTCTTCTTATGTCTTGCAGACTGTACTTGGGCTCTCTTTCCCATGGGCAAATAACCAATCAGAGATACAGGGAACAAGCACACCAGTGAGCCATGCTCCAGGTTCACATTCCCAGCAGGCCGCTCTTCAGTGAGTACATATTTGAGTTGAGGGAACAGTTGTGTTGGTTAGAGTGCTGCCTCGGGCTTCCAGACTGCTCTGTGATACAAAATTGGCTAAACCAAGAGGGACGTTCTCTTCTGTGAGTAAAGGGTTCCCTGCTCATATCTTTCCAGAATGAGGACAATCTGCCTCAATGTCACTCTAGGTGTATAGTAACATGGAGAATGCCCTGGACAGAGCTGGAAGGCTAGAGACCATAATTATTTTCGTTCATTTGTTTGCATAACATGGCTGTAACAGAGATGACTATCACACAAGCAGGGAGACCTTTGGCTACTGGGCCTAATTTCTGACAATAATATCCTATAGGTCTATGATTATCTCTATGTTTTTGAGTTAAAACTCATAAAGCACTTTCTTTATTTTCATGTATAAAAATGAATGAAGTTTATTATTAAGATGTCCCAGAGTGGGAGCTGTAGATAATCCCTCCTCTAGGCCTTCTTTAGCTTGTTTCTCTTTTTTTGCTCTTCTAAATGTTTCTTCCTCTTCTTGATCTGGACTTTTTTCTCTTCAGAATCATCTACTGTCATGACTTTATTGCCATTTTATGTGATTTCCAACCCTGAATTTTTCATGAATTCTTGCTCATATTTTAACCATCCACTGATTTCTATGTGGAAATTCTTACCAGTTCTTGAGAGCTTGTTTGGAGGTTCTAACAGGGGAGCTTGACTACTATGTCCTTGATGGAAGAACGATACTCTCTTCTGTAGGGGAAGGTCATCCTCTTTGACTGAGCATGCAGCTTCAGGCGGGACGCACCTGGAGGGGTGCCTGAAGAAGGGGACACTCGCCTAGCCAGCCGGATCAGCCAAATCAACCCTTGCATCAATGGGGTGACAGATGTCATAGCCAGGTTGCCCTCACAGCCTGTTATCAGTTCTTTAAGTCATGAATGATCAGGATCTAATCGCAGCTGTCATTCCTGTCTACTGCAAGCCCCTGATTTGAAGCAGACAACTTAAAAATCTTATCTAAAAAAATATATATATCTAATCTCAGTCACTTTGGTCCTTTAATATCACTTCTTCATGTGCTCTCTGACCCTGTTCGAATTCTCATCATTCTTTAAGGCCCAGTTTTTGTTCTTTCTTCTTCCCAAATCCTTCCTTGATGCCAGGTGTACTGTAAATTCTGTACTATAAATTTTAAGGGCAGAGGCATGGGTTAGACAACATTGTATTTCTCATTGTATTCACCTCCCATTCCGAATGCTTAACACTTAGTAACCTTTCAGAAATGTTTCTTGAGCATTAAAGGAAGAAATGAATTTAAAATGAATAAAGAAAGGACTTCAATATTTGGGGAGATAGATAAGAAAATTTAAACTTGGCACATTTCTCCTGGAAATATTTACATAGTCACAATATGTAAGTGTACTTATTGATTTTCAAGCTTCAGAAATGATCTATAAAGAAACAACAGATTTGAGCATTGTTATATGACATATTATAAATATTATTTATCTTAACACTGTAAAAGTAAAGTCTGGTTGATAGAAGATAGGAGTGGAAGTGGGGAGGAGAGTTAGGGGATATTACTCCCCCATTGGGAGGCAGTGGAGTTTTGTGGGTCTGGAATCAGACTTTCTGGTCCCTCTGCCACTTAATTGACTTTGTGATCTTAGGCAAGTCATCCCCCACCCCTCACTCCTTAGTTTTCTCATCTGTAAATTAGAAATGATAGCTCACGGTGTTACTGTAAAGATTAAATAAGGTGATTAATATGAAAAGCTTAGAACAGTGTCTGGCATATAGTAAATACCCAATAAATTTTAGTCATTGTTATTTTACATATTTAAGCATTAAGAAATATTGTCTAAAGTTTATGGAGTCAGAAAACAAAGTTTACTTATATTGTATAAAGGTAACAGAGGAACTAAAACCATAAAAACTTGGAGTAGGAGAAGAAATTGAGGTGAGCAAAAATGAACTGAATCTTCATATTTCAAACCAGGGAGTCAATAGACCCTATTTTATGGCATAGTGGTCCAAAATATTGTTTAGAATTAGAGAAATAACCAACAGAAAACAAAACAGAAAAGCTTACAAATGGTTGCTTGGTGTGACTGGAAGTAGGAAGAAGTTGTTTTCCATTGTAACTTTTCTACTATTTGATTTTTTTTTACTGTGTGCATATATTATGGTGAATTTAAAACAGTGTATACATTCACACACGTATTCAAATTTACATGCACAGGAGATGCTTCCAAAAGGGACAAAGTTGTGTTATCCTCTGGCAGCATCTAATATGGCAGTTTACCAAAATGGATACACAATCGACATCTGTGAAATGAATAATGATGCCACCCTCACTTATCATTTAAGTAAGGTTTGATAGTAATTCAACACTGTTCCCTTCCAAAGCAATAAAATTGTCATTATTAATACAATAGTTGAACTGAATGCTATTTAAATAATGCGAACTATATCAAACCTGTGTGTCTTTATGTTTGCCCTTATGCTATTTAAATTATGTGAACTATGTCAAACCTGTGTCTTTATGTTTGCCCCTAGATTGGCAAATAGATGTTTCCTTTTTCTCTAACAGTAACACTCAATGTTCTGAGCACTTCAAGGAAAATGAATGCACATTGAAAATGACATGTTTCTTAGTACAGAAATAGTGATAGTGGGAAAGTCCCAGATTTACTTTGCTGCATTTGTATGCATCAGTTTGGTACAAATTGCACAGAAATGTTCTATCGCATGATAAACAGACATCTTATTTCAGCTGTGGTAGAAAGGTTTAAGGGTTTTTATAATTATAAAGCAAATGCTAAATAATCAATTAATTATAAAAGAGACTTATATAAATGCTTGGGGGCGATACAATGTTTTGAAAAGAAATTCTGCTTTTCTGTCAACTGTATTGTATCTAACACAATGGATCTGCATCTCTTAAATATGGAAGTTCCGTAGTAATTTCCTTAAAATACTGGAAGGATTTGATAGGTTGAACAAGGGAACAATACTATTTTTTTTCAAAGTGACTTCCTTAAGTGTAGGTTAAATTACAAATATTTTCTTATCAGAGGTTCGCTTTATAGAAATATTTATGTGTTCAGTGGGAATTTTATTAATAGATGTATGCAAATCTAAGGTAATTTGAAAGACATTTGGGATTTGAGCAGAGAGCTAAAAACATTAAGAAAAAATCCTGTATTAAAGTTAATATTTTTTATTTTAGTTTTTTACCTTTTGTGTTCTCTCTTTCTGAATTCTTTCTATGGACTTTTAGTCAATAACTAACAGGTAAAATTGGCATGATGAGTGTTTGGTCCCTAATGGAATGCTGGGTTCTTTCCTTCAACTGATATGTGAAGTCCTCAATCCCCCTTTTATTTTCTAAACAAATAACATTTTTATCCAAATAATGAAAAAGGTCTGTGAATATTCTTACAGACACAGAAAAATCACTCAAAATATGCATATTGTAGAAATGTTTCTATTTAAAAAATGTGATTACCTCGAAAGCACCCCACCAGTACATGTTTGGAGGGGTGGGGCAATTCCTCCATTTCTAATGTCCCGCTGACACAGTGAAGGCCATACTTCCAAGGGACAGTTTTCAAGCATCCAAATTAGATTTAGTAATGCAATCCTATGAGTTTGACCCCTAAATTTTACATATCAGACATCTAAGCCTGCCTATAAATTGGATTATCTTAGGTCTGGGTTGTGTATTACATGAACATGTCTAATTGCTTTTGGGATTTGTATGATTTGCCACAGGATATGTGTTTGCATAAAGGTCTAGTCCTCTGAACGATGACTCTTTGCAGTTAATCTCATCACCACTAGATGAAGCTACCAATGCTTTCACTCTCCTTTCAGGAGAATTTGTTCTGTTTGGCTCCAGATGACACTGATGTGAAATTTAAAATCCTTATATTAAGGTTGCTCAAGATTGCTTTGCTCTGAGAGTAAAGGCAACCAGTCTATTTTGCTCATTTCAGTGAAATTCAGAGAGCTAAGTGTTAAAATGCTCATAAATGGCCTTAAGATTTGTAACCCATGACTTCTCCTGTTAGTAACTCTGTTTAAAAACACATACCCATTTTCCCTACTTACACTGACTAGTTTTAGACCAAGTGTTGGCTTCAGACACGAGATATCGGTAGAAAGAGAAAGCCTCTATTTCCTCCTAGGTAAGAGTTAGGGATTAGTTCACTCAACGTTGCTCTCTTCAGAGGTCACTGCCTTCAGACGCCTGATTTTCCTGGCCTTACACACTGTCTTTTGTCCATTGCTTTTGTTGTTTCAAGTGAGAAGGTAAATCCCAGTCCCTACCCTATCTTGGCCAGAGTGGAAGTTCTTATAGACTTTTAAGCTAAATCTTTAAGTAATGGGAAGCCAAGTAATACCCGTTCAGTTTAATCAGTCTGTTTTATCAGTTGGAAGCATAAAAATTTCCCTTCAAGATAAAGTATTTAACAAGTTCAGAATCATTCTGATTTATTTCATAACCATTTTTTTTCTGTTTGAAAAAGTGTCATCAGTTATATAAGTAACCTTTAATTGGAAAATGACAGAGGCTCCAGAATTTTTTATTTAACTGTGAAATAAATTTTTTAAATGTGGTACAATTTCAGCTGTCTAATGTTAGGTTTGCTTAATATTTTGTCCTACATTAACAATATGAGATTTTTATTATTGCATTCTTCTGTTTTTATTTTTAGTCAATGTTGTGGAAGCCATGCTAAAGATATCAATCTCTAAAAAACCATCTTCCTGTCAGTTCCTGACTTAAAATTCTGACATTATATTGTTTTAATTTTCTGCCGAAGCTAAATGAGTTTAAAAGAAGCTACAGAATGCATTTGCTGCGTGAGTTCCACTCCCTGCTATATTTTGCATAGGACCTGGGTCTTTGTACTTTTGGAAATTTACTTTTTTTATTAAAAATTTTTTTTTAACCATATTATAGACTCTGCCTCTGTTCTATTTGAAAATGTACAGAAGCTTTGCAATAATTCTGTGAACCACTTTTTATAGATTTTTAGAGATCCTTTTGAAAGGGAATGGGGGGGGAAAAGAAGAGGAAGTGGTTTCTAAAACTGTAAGCTAGCAGGGTATTCAAAATGATAGATAGCATCCGGCAGGGACAAAGGCAATCGTGCTTATATTAACAGGATAAATTCAACAGCAAAAAGGGAGAAGGAGATTCAGTAATGTTTAATTTGTTAGGAAGCTATTTATCATTTTGTTTATCCTGAAATCTCACCACCTGCAATGCTACCACTGCATGTAGCATTAGGAAATAAATTTTAAGGTATCTGAGTGCCTAAAATCATGTCCAACTAGATTTGTTTGCTAATTTGTCAGCTTGCAGCCATTAGAAGAAACAATCTTAAAAAAGGTCTAGGGTAGCGATTGGGACTAGTTGAGGTAACAGCAGAAAGTAAATATACATTTGATAATAATGGAGAGACTAGAATAAACTTTGTATAGTACCCATTGAATTCAAGAATATATAGCAACATGGGGTTATTTATTATATCTCATTTGCCTCAAGAGTTGCATTTTATTACAACATAACATAATAATCAGTGATGATTATTCATATAGAGAAAACCAATACACGTAAACAACTTTAAAGTTTATCAAACATTTACAAACTGTTTTCACATATGTAATATCTCAAATTCATTCTGTGATTGATAATAATCCTCAATAATATTTAAAGAAAGTATTATTGCTTCTAATTTGGAGATGAAGAAGTGACCAATATTAAGAAGATGACTTTAAGTTCAATTGTGTTGAACTGTTTGTAATAAAATAAACTTGAGTCACTAAAATTTAAATCTGTAGAGAACACCCAAAGGGAATGAAAATATTTGTAATATATTTGAGAACTATTTACATTTGGTAAAAATCTTTGAACATTTTATCAAATAAGTCAGTTTCAACTTTTTGGAAAATTCATTTTAATTCATTCTTTCTTGACTGTTTGCTCAGGGCCTATGAGGTGCACAATGCTCTGAGAAGTGCCAGAAAGAGGTGAAGGCCTGGCGTTTGGTACCTAGCCTTCAGGAATTGATGATTTAAGGAAGAATATAAAGCACAAACATGTTAGCATAAGTAAGGCCCAGGAGAAATGACTAAACAAATACCTACAGTTAAGGACTGGAAAGGAAGCATATGCCACTTCCAAGGTGGCTTCCTGAAGGAGACATCTGCCTTGTGATGGTAGGTTTACACAAGGGGCACTGAGAGAGATTTATTGCACATAGAGTGACAACCTTAGTAAAGATGAAGAAATGTGAGGTTCGCCTGGAAGTGAAAATTTCCCTGATCAGCCTGAAATATGGAGCAAGTGTAGGAAAATCTAAAAAGAAAAAAAGAAAAAACAAAATATTGAAAATTTATTCACCCATTCAGCAAATATTTTTGAGAGTCTCTTATATGCCAGGCGTTCCTCTAGGATATGGGCATTCTGTGGTGAGCAAAGCAGACAAATTCCCCACCAGCAAGGAGTTTATGTTCTAGTGGGAGATAGATACATAAATAAAGACATACATAGTGAAGTATCAGGAATTGATAAGTGCTAAGAAGTAGAAAACAAAGCAGGCCAAGGAGATAGACACAGGGTAATGGTAGGGGTGGATTTAGGAAAGAGTGCTACTGTTTTGGACGGAAACCAATAAGGGGAGTCTTTCTGAGCAAGAAACAGTTCAGAAGACCAGGATGAAGCAAAAGAGTGAGACATGGAAATTCCTTAAGCAATGAACATCTCAAAATTTATTCTCTTATCAGGAAAAAAAAAATTGGAAACACCTTTGGTGAGAAACAGTTTTAAATAATAAGCTATGAAGTCACCTGGATCCCCTACTTTTTTTTCTATGATTTTACAGCTTGATTTGATCGTCCGTTTCCTCATTCTCTGCCATCACTTCTGTTCTAAAGGGCAGGAGAGAATTCTGAGAACTCACAAACACACAGGCACAGACACACTCACAGCCGGGCTGGGTCTTGTGACAAAGAATGCTGCAGAGCTACACCTTGCTTTCTACACCTCCTTTACCCTTCCCCTCCCCTGCTGCAGAATTACATTTCTAAGAATTGGCTTCCTCTCCTTTGTCCCCTTTTCCCCTCTCACCCATTTTCCTTCCACTCCTGGAGCCCCTGTAACTTCACAAAATGCACTCTAAGGGACCTCACTCAGTCTTGTGTCCCTGGCCATACGTATTGCTATCTTTCTCCTTTTTGCTAGTTCTTCTTTATTGAGTTGTTTATCTAGTTTGAAATAATAAAATATAGAAATAGATAAGGAATTAAAACTTGAGAATTAACTAAGACCTGACCATGGCAGCTTTGAATGTTGAGCCAAAGCACAGTTTGCAAACTCAAATGGTACAGCAGTGCAAGGCATGACACACCAGTGTATAAAAGAGTCTGTAAGACAAAAACAGCCAAGGTTACAAATTTCATTTGAGAACAACACGTATATGGGTGCATTTCCCTTTAAGAAACTAGGATCTAAACAAAACAACAAGACAGAGCATGAGAGGGTTCATGGGGCACATATACTGCCAGTTTGCAGCCCACAGTCTCCACACAGGACCTGCGTCTCCGTGTGCACAGAGGAGACTCTGAGAAAGTCTTTGAGCCAGGGAGTGGCATGGTAAGCAGCAGTGGAAAAATGGATTTGCTGGTACCATGCAAATAAACCGCAGGGGTAGGCCTTGAGAATGCAGCGAGACTTGTTTGAAGGTCATTGTAAGGAGTGATGAGAATCTGGATTACTCAAATGACTATGGGAATTTTTTTAAAGCTAGATAAAAGAAGAATAAAAAGGGAGAACCAACAGGACTTAGTAAGAAACTGGAGAGGCGCAGAACCAAGTAATTATATGGTCCAATCATAGGTCATGGAGGAAGGCTTGACGCAGATGAAATTAAAGCAAAATACGCTGATCTGGGAAAAGAAGACACCGAGATGTCGGCAGCTCATCACCGTAAACACGGTCCATCAGGCTGCTGGAACTGCAGCAGCAGCGCCCTGGAAGGAGAAATTAGGAGAGAGAAATGTGGGATGAATGAGGATAAATGAGAAATATCTGCACTTGAACATATTCTTCAAGAGAAAGAGTAAAGAGCAGAGGGCAGAGGTGGAAGGTCCATATTTAAGGTGTGAAAGAAGACACCCAACTCAACCTGGCAGATAAAAAGAAATGGAAAGGCAGGGGTGGGGTACAATTCCTTTATGTTCAAGAGGCAAGAGGTTACAGACATGGAAAAGCTAACGATGCTCTCCTCTGATAAAGGCTGTAGAAGCTGACCAGGAGGCTTTGGTCGTCTTGGAGTTACCTTTTCAAGGGTAGATGGACAGAGGACAGACTGAATAGCAATAAGGGCACAGCGTAGTGAAGAATTCAAGACTATGTTTAAAATAACTTGGCACTAAAACACAAGCTTCTGAGGTTTTACACGTGGGGATAAGGAAGGGGAAAGACAGAACATCCGGAGCAGCAGCTACTGAAGTGCTGCTCTGGCATTTACTGACTTGCCATGGTGTGACTTTTACTCTGAAGTCACTTGTTGGTTTCTTGTGCTTCCTCAACTAAACCTTTTGTGCTAAGCTTTACTTACCCCTACGTGATAATGAACCAGCTAGTGCTATAATCAGGAAGTTCTGAGCCTTACCAAACAGAAAGTGAAAGCAAAAACACATTCTCCTCCATTTAAAGCTGCAGCAGCGTGGATTAAGGTAACACATTAACATTTCTCTTGAATTTATCTTTAAATTAAAATTTTTCAGTGAGAATAGTGACTATAACTTAAGGTATAAAACTGCTGTTTTGAGGAAGTCTGGTAATCAAAGTGAGGCTCTGGAGAAAGGAGTGAATCTGCCATTGCTGTATTGAAAAGTGTGTGCAGTTAAAGATGAGACTTGATTTAAGAATCATTCTGCTTAACTGACTCGCTCTATTTTGGAAATCTTTTAGCCTCTCCCAAATGTTTGCTGCAATTCTTGTGTCTTCAATCCCAGGATGTTTTGTTCATTGCAGTGTCACTGAAGGGACAGTGTAGCATGTTGGAAAAGTCCACTAGACCAAGAGTCAAAGAGCCACATTTTAGTACTGGCTCTGCTTCAAACTTCCTATGTGATTTTGGGAAAGTTACTCCCCCTTGGTTTCCTTATCTGGCCTTTAAAGTCCTTACTGGTTCTAAAGTTAAAGGCTCTTGTGAATGAATATCAAGGCCTTTCTTTCCATTTTTATAAAAAATATATATATATATACCTTTATTGGGGTGTGTCTGCTACAAGTTCAGACAGAAATACTTCCGAATTTAGGCTAGAGAATGCAAGTAGTAATAGCCACAATAATAATGTAATATTTAACATTCATTACACCCTTCCTATATGCTAGATCCTGTTCTGTGCCTAATTCTTCACACGATTTATTTCATTTTAGCCCCTCATTGTGAGGTGGTATAATTATTACACTAGTTTACAGGTGAGAAAACTAATGCTCAAAAAATTCAGAAATTTGCCCCAGATCATACAGGTGTGAATGAGTTAGTATGGAAACCAGAAACTCTGATTCCCAAGCCAGGACCTAACAAATAAGCAATTTCATTTTTCAAACCATCAGAAATTTGAGCTAATAGACCAATTTTAGTTTTATGTATCAGAGGTTCCTAAAATATTGAGATTTGGTAGCCATAATTTAATGCTTGTCTAAGAAAGAGGGAAATATCATTATTTAACAATTATTTTATTCTTATTTTCTGTGGTCTTTTACAATACCTGTTGATCTGTATTAATATTGCAAATTGGAAAATTGAAGTAATTGTTCAGATAATTAATTCTGAAGAACTTGTTAATGAAAAAAAAAAGAAGAAAGGAAACGATTCGTGGGTTTAAGTTGGAGCAGGAAGGAGATAGGTAGAGGCAGGTGGCAGGGTGGGAGTCAGAGTTGACTAACCTATATTAACTAATCTCGTATGTTTGGTAGCTTTACCATTGCATAAGAAGAAATCATCTTAGTTCTATTTACAGAGGCAGTGAATTCAGTTTAAGTCATGTTTTCAAAGGTAGCCTAAGGTGAAGAGGACCAAAATAATTTTTTAAATATCCTCAGAAAGTTATAAACACGAATTTTGTTTCCATCGCTTTTGATATATTGGAAACAATCTGAAGATAAACATCTAGCTTAACAGCATCCTTTAAACCAGTAGCCATAATAAGGCCATTCCGATGATGTTATTTATTGAAAGAGGTAAAGTTCAATGCCATTAATGATAATAATATCTTGTATACAAAGAATATGGAGTATTATTTGCGACTTATTAAGACAAAATAGAGATAACTATGCAGTTCACTTTCAGGCACTTGGGATACCTTAGAATGATGTAGCCAACTGTTAGAAGCATTCAACATGTGATGAATTTACACTCTTTCTTCTACTCATTGCACAGTAATAGAGGGGATTTGTTACATACAATTTTAAGGCAGAGTTCTTTCATCTGAGCTCTAAAAAATTTTTATTTGTAATAACCAGATGATAGTTCAATTTCTACTTTATTTTGTGGGTATTTGGCCTGATTCTGACAGAGAGCATGTTTTCCCCATTCACATCTTATTATTTTTTTAAAATTTTTTTTATAAATTGAAATCTTTTCCTTTATGCTGTAAATGGTTTTTTTTTCCCCCTTTTAGATTAAATCAGTTTATTAAAACATTGTCTGGATCCTGTGAGACATCACTGTGGCCAGTATGGTGCTATGAAGAACTATGAGATTTAGCCTGGACAGTAACTTGTTTCCTGGAGAATAGATTTAGTATTCCATTCTTCTACAATGGTTCAGCTACTCAGAAAACAAATGTTTAGTATTTTCATACGACTTTACTGCTCGGCAATCATCCTACCGAAATATGCATTTGTTCTCAGTTCTCAATGCCATCTAGTGACCCAGTAGCCACGAATGGGGAACCATTTCCTTGGCATGAGCTAAGACTCCCCAAGATGGTCATTCCCCTCCACTATGACCTTTTAGTCCATCCAAATCTCACCTCCCTGGACTTTGTTGCATCTGAGATGATTGAAGTCTTAGTCAGAGAAGCCACTGAATTTATCATCTTGCACAGCAAAGATCTTGAAATCCTTAATGCTACTCTTCATTCAGAAGAAGATTTGAGATACAGGAAACCTGGGAAAAAGTTAAATGTTTTGAGTTATCCTGCTTATCAACAAATTGCACTACTGGTTCCAGAGAAACTCATGGCTGACCTGAGATACCATGTGACAATTGACTTCCAGGCCAAGCTAGCTGATCATTTTGAAGGGTTTTATAAAAGCACATATAGAACTCTTGGTGGTGAAACAAGGTAAGACATTGTTCCAGCTGTTTACAGTCTCTTGTGATATTTTCCTTGTGTGTTACGTCTCTTTGCCAGGAGCATGCTTCAGCAGTCATTTATTAAAAGTCTAATAAACTGTCAAACTAGGAAGAAGGAAAAGCTCCACCATTTTTTAAGGAAGTCACAGTCAAGCTGGGAAGACAGAATGCAGAGGTATAAACAGTCGAAGGGGAATAACTTGGAGGAGAGGCCAGTATGTGACTGTGATAAGACAGACATGTTTGTGTGCTATAGAAATGGATGGTCAGTGCAGAGAGAGCTAAAATAGGGAAGGCTTCTCAACGGAGGCGAGCCTTGATCTGAGGCCAGGGAAATGTGAGGTTTGGGTTAAGAGGAAATGAAAGTATGTAGGTGGCCCAAGAAATAGCATCGCTCAAATCCAGGAGGCAGAAATAAGCCTGTTTGGAGAATTGAGAAATATGGTCTATTAAATCAGCTCACATTTATTGAGCATGTACTATGTGCCTGGTACTGTTCTACACTTTGAATGTGTAATGGTGAGATTTGGACAAGGTAAATAATAAATGCTATAAAGGAAATAGAAAAAAGGTGCTATAATTGAGAGTAAATGTAGCTGGGAATTGGCTCTGGTTTATCTGAGTTGTCAGTGAAGTCCTTGTCAAGGAGGTGTTTTTAAACTGAGACCTAACTCTTTCTTTTTAAATAGACAATCATGAGGACATCTTAGGACAAAGTGAACACAGCAAAGGAAGCAGCAAGTGCAAAGGCTGTAAGGCAGGAGCAATTGAGAAAAAAAAAAAAAGGTCAGTGTGGCTTGAAGAGCATGAGCAGGAGACAGAAGTAGTTTAAAGAGATCAGATCAGGCAGAGACTTAAAGCCTCTTGTAAGGAGTTTAGGCTTTACTCCAGTGCATGGGAAGTCATCGAAATGTTCTGACCTGATCTGTGTTTATAAAGACCAGTGTATGTTAAGGATCTGATATAGAGAGGAAACATTAGAAGAGTAATCATTTAGGAGGCATTGCAGCAGTTCAGGCAAGACGTGATTATGGCTAGTGTCAGGCAAGTGGTGGTGCTTGTAGAATGAAGTGATTGAACTTGGCATTTCTTTTGGAGGATAAAACAGGCAGAATTTGCTGACATGTTGGTTTTGTGAAGTGAGAGAAAGAGAGGAATCAGAGTGGATGATTTGGTTGTCCAGTGCTAAGGACCATCTAGGAAGGAAGAGAGGCCTGCTTTCAGGACTATTCCATCTTCTATCAGTTGTGTTCAAATGCCAGTTAGAAAAACCCAAACACGATGGCTTAACACACACGGAGTCATTTTTCTTGTAACGGTAAGTCCAGGAGCAGGGCAGTGCAGGCTTGCTACAATGCTTCTCAGTGTTATCCAGGACCCAGGCTCCTTGTATCTTTCTGCTCAGCCATGATTTTTTGTACCTCTAGACAATCAAGTTCACATTCCAGGCAAGAAAAAGGGGGAGAGAAAAAGGCAAAAGGAAACATTTCAGCTGAGTCTGACTCCTGGTACAAAGCTTTCCCACTCAATGGCTTCAACTAGATCACAACTAGCCCAACACACCAAGTTGCAAGGGAGTTTAAAGAAGTATTTGTTTATCTGGATACATTGTCTTCCTGAGCAAAACCAGGATGCCGCTGGAACTGCGGAAGGGGAATGAATGTTAGTAGACAACTTCAGCAGCGTCTGCTGCATACCTCCTCTTCCTTTCCCCACCTATGGTCCTGCCCTCTTGGGGCGCATGAACCCACTCCACAGCCCCAGCACCCACGTACGAGAGCCCTTCCCCAGTCATCTCTTTCCCGCTCATCGCAGTTTCAATTCTGTGGGGCCTGTCCTCAGGTCCAGCACAGAAAAACTTCAACTTCTTCCCACTAAGGCACTACGTGACCAGCCCTGACTTTCTTTTCATTATTTTCGAGTGACAAAGTCTCTACCCCAAAGAAATACTTTTTAAAGATATCATTTCGGAGATGTGGGAGACTTGAGGGGGAGATTTTTTGGGTGTAAGAGCTGGAGGACTTCCAGCATGCCTCTCATGCTTAGCTGCAGGCTATTTCTGATTCTTGTTATGATTAGTCAGCTCTCCTCATCCTCATACTAGTAGGTCTAACATGTAGGATTATTTAAGAGAAAATATCAGCAGAATCTTATGTCTCTCTCTCTCACACACACACACACAGGCAACTAAACCTAAAATACAAAAATGATGAAGTCAGCAATAGTTCTTTGAGAAATAAAAAGTCACTACATTGCATGTGGAACTAAAATTAATTGTGTTTAAGTAGCAAAGAAAATCTTAATTTTCTTGCTTTTCCATATAGACTTACTATAAATCAAAATTTCTCGTTAGTGAAAACTACTCCAGACACTTGGACTTCCTTTACATTTGCAGTACCTGTTACCAAAATCCTAATAAAACCCGAGGCCCCAAGCACATCTTTTAGATTCCCAGTCTCAATTTTCCAGTCTGAATTTCAGAAATAAAGCAAATTGAAGGAAATTATCCTGACGGCTTCTCTTTTTTCCCTCCTGGATTTTCTCACCCTTTTTCTGACCATCGAGATTTCCTATTCTCCCCTTCTCCAATCAAAATCTGCTCTCCAGCTGTGCTTAATAATTGAAGTTTTAAATCCAAATGACAAATCTGTAGTTATACTATTTTAGGCATTATTAAGGTGATGTGATATAGAGATTTGTGAGAGTATCTATCTACCTCATATAGTCTAAAGACTGGAGCTGCTGTGCCCGTAGGCAGGAGGAGCTAGAAGCGTTTTGGGTCTTAGGTCCCCCATGGAGCCCCCTAGCCAACCATGAAATAGGAATATGAAAACTCAGTTTATTGCTTCCAGTAGAGGAAAACTTGAAGATGGAGCTTCTATTCCAGAGCCCCCTGGGAAACTGGCTGAAGCTGGGACCTGGTCTGGCTTCTTCCTCCTCCCTGTTTTGCTTCTCTCATTCCCTTTTCTCTCGTAGCCTGTTCTGAATGAATCAGGGTCTGCTTCCTAGGAACACACCCTAAGACATTTCATACACAATTGTTCAGACGTCTGATTGAGGTCCCCTCAGGCTGAGGGGTGGTACTGCACTACTAATTTCCTGGTCAATTTTGACCTGAAATTGACTGGGCATGCCTACCTCAGCCATTTACTAGCTAAGGATCCTGGAATGGTCACTCCAATTCTCTGAGCCTTAATATCCATGTCTGTGATGAGTATGATGATCATATAAGTAGAGTGCCCATCACCGTGCATTATTCCCAGTTGGCAGCTACTAAACAAAATGTTACCTTTTTTAATTTTTTTCAAAAAAGAAGCCTGGATTCTCTAAGATTAGAGTGTGAGACATCAAGTATGTCACCTCCAGGTTTGATGAGTTGTGTTCTGAAGGTACGCATTTATTTCTTTTCTTGGTTTCATTTGTGTATTTTGGCTGGGGGTACTTCTTCTTTTCACAGAACAGTTGCAGTAACAGATTTTGAGCCAACTGATGCACGAATGGCTTTCCCTTGCTTTGATGAACCATCGTTCAAAGCCAACTTTTCAATCAAGATAAGAAGAGAAAGTGGACACATTGCACTGTCCAACATGCCAAAGGTATTGCCACTTTCAGAAACATTGGAGAATCATTCTCAAGTTGAGCTTTGGTCTTCGTTGTGTTATTTTTAAAATATTTCCTTTGTTTTCAGGACTTAAGCCATTACTTTGTTTTATCTATCTACATAGTATGTAACAAACTTAATCCTTCTAGATTTTTTAACATCACTCTGGGGAATTGCTACACCAGAAATTTTGTTTTGTTTTGTTTTTTTAAAGAGATTTACAGTTTCTTTATGTTTATATGGAAACATTATTCTTTTAAATCAGGGATACTTGGCCAGTGATGAAATCATATAGAGCAGCACTTCTCAAACTTTAATGTTCAGATGAGTCATCTTAGGATCCTGTTAAAATTTAAGTTCTGATTCAATCAGTCTTGGAGTGAGGCCCCAAATTCCGCCTTTTTAACAAGCTCCCTTGTGATGCCACTGCTCCTAGTCCAGGGACCACATTAGGAGTGATAAGGCGCCCCCCCCCCCCCCGAATTTCTGATCTGGCCTTCTGTGCTGGAACTAAGAATCCTTTTTTTTTTTTTTAAAGTTCCATAAGTAGTTCTTAAAATTATTTATAAAAATTATTTATTGCGGTTACATACTTTTTTTTCAATTGAAAGAGATCTTTGAACACTTATTTGGCTCACATTTATATTCAAAATGCACAGGCTCTGAAAGATACAGTAGACCCTGAACTTCATTTAATATTTCCTCACTAATGATGTGCTTACCATTTGTGCTGTTGAACAAAATGTAAACCATTTCTCCACTGTTGCTTGGAAAGTAGGACAAAAATAGAGTCTCTTCTGAAAGTGCTTCAGTAGGATGAGCAGCACAGAAAGCAGCCGGGTCACAGTAAGCCGGCAAGTGGCCCTATCCGCTTTTCCTCTCTGCCCCTCACAGTGACTGGCCTCAGTGGATGAAAGGGAGAAATGAGCTGATAAGCTAGGCACCGAATTCCCCCAGATTTCTCTTTAATGTTAGAAATGATATTTGCTCTGAAACACTAGCAGAGCAGATCAAGGGGAAAAATGACAACATTCTATGTGACACATTTCCCACAGTTTTCCCATGATTGTAAAGATAGCAATTTAATTGCCCCTCTCATTTTTTGGTAAAAATGATCTGCTACCTTAACTCGAAGACTTCTCTTCAATAACATATTCATTTAAGAGTAGTTTCAGTCTCTTTCCTGGCAGCTCTTTATTAATAGAATTGTTCATATGAATAATCAATGGAAAGTAAAGTGGAAATACATTTCATAAAGCTTTTAATTAAAATAAGATGCAAACATAAATCGACATTTTGTTATAGTAGAATTTAAATTACTATCTTTAGAAACCTCCAGTACTTCTCATATTTAGAAAAAAATAAGTGAACACTTTGAAAATACTTATACAATCTTTGAATCTTTGCATTGCCTCAGTTGACCAGACCAGTTGTCTGGATCATGCCATTGTTATCGAACACGGGCCTAGCCGGCTGCTTCTCATTTACATACCCAACCAGGCTTTCGAAGCTGGCCAATAAAAATTGAGCTAATGCTACAATTATGCTCTCTGGATAGTAGCTGCAGCGCTTAAGATGGGTTATGGACTGGTGGGGTGAAGCAACACATACTAAGTTCTCAATTTTTTAAGTTAAGAATGCGAAATTCAAGAGAAGTGAGGTGGCCAGCCAAGCACTGGTAGAGACAGCATATCTTTTGGGTACGTCTTTGTCCTCTTCATTTTTTAAAGGAAAACACACCTGCCGGCAACACTTGCTATGTGCAAGTAGAAGAGTCTTGTCAATATTAAGAAAACAGCAAAATCTTTGATTAGCAACGAGGGTTTTATAGTTGGACCTTATATCACCATCCTGGATGAACTTACGCTAACACCCTATACACTTCAACATAAGGCACTGTTAGTCTACAAGGTTAGCTCCAGGTTCCTGAACAAAATTTAGCCTCCAAGGGCTACATTTTTATTATGGGCAGTGAGGGGTGGCGGTGGGGGTGGGGATTTTGTGGATCAGAGGGAATGCCCATCTGTCTCCTAACCATCTCTGCCACCAGCTGTCTAGTGTCACAGACTCTCATTTCCCAATAATACTACAGCCTTGTCTCTTTTTCCCTCACCCCTTCACACACTTGACTAAATTGTTTTGGATTTTGGTCAGAAGACTGCAATCATAATGCCCTCTCCCCAGCCCCCACCACAAACCTCTTCTCTGCTAGGAGTATGTACCCATAGAACTCTGGTCGAATGAGACTCATAAATAAAGAGGTTATTGTTGAGCAAAATTAATTTGCTGGACAGAGGTAAAATTTACAGCCCTTTTTATACTGTTAACTTTCTTAGAGTATTTGGTCAGTGTCTTTTGCTCTATTGGAACTTACAAATTGATTTTTTTAAATAGAAATTCATATAAATTCTGTAGAATTTAATAGCAAAAAAATGTTTGTCATAGAAATAGACTAGGCACTTTATGGTAATATTTCAAACTATTATCTCTTGCCAAAGCAAACTGAAATCTTAACCAAACACATAAAACATGCTCTAGAAGCTATAGTTAGCTCTGCCACAAGCCTGACACCTTGGAAGGGGAGTAGGTGGGGTGAGAGCAGGCTAGTCTAAGAGTTATTATCAATTTGAAGAAAGTGGGATTTTCAGGTTAGTAAATCTGATCCATTTTGTATTTAGGGGTATTGTATCATGGTGGAGATCATCTCTGGGACAAGCTATCCACAGGAAATGAAGATAAAATTCAGTAATTATTCAGTGAATTTGATAGATGCAGCTGACAAGTCTGTAGGCTTAAAATTTTTGCTTCCTCAGAACATAGGCAGAAGCTTAAATTACTAATGACCTCCTTGGCCTGTCTGCTTTCATTGCTGAATCAATGAAGCAAAGATAAAAATAAGACTATGACTCAAGCTGTCACACACTGAGTGAAAGAATGAGCAATGTCTTCAGAGTCATATGGTCGCATCCACATCTTGCTCTTGCCATAGAACTTGCCGTGTGATCTTGAGTAATTCAGTAACCATTTCATAGACTCTGTTTCCTCACCTGTGAAATAACACCTACCTCACATACAAATAATAAGAGGATTAAAAGATAATGCAAAGCGTCTAGCACAGTTTTGCTTCCTGTTTCCTTCCGCAGCAGCAGAGATTTATTTATTATATAACAAAGGGAAAGGAGTCATTGTCTGGTATTTTTTCCTTAGAAGTGCAGAACTTAAATTTATGCCAATTTGGAAATTATTGCATTTCAAGAAAGTAGAAGTATCTAAAATATTTTTATACTTTCAAGCAACAAAATAAGATTTAGCATCATTTTTAGATTCCAAAAGTAGTCCAATGTGTCTTCAAGGAAGTCCAGGAATAAAAGAAATCTAGGGAGGAGAGGCTGCAGAATATTATGAGAGGCCATTGATCTCCTATAAGGACATCAAGTGTCCTTCAGAATGTTAGACTTTTCTCTAATGTACCGGGTGTAGGTCATAGGCATTGTTGTAAAATAGTCCAGTTTTCAAATACTGATTCTTTTCTTTCCTGTAGGTTAAGACAATTAAACTTGAAGGAGGCCTCTTGGAAGATCATTTTGAAACTACTGTAAAAATGAGTACATACCTTGTAGCCTATATAGTTTGTGATTTCAAATTTGTGAGCGGGACAACCTCATCAGGGATTAAGGTGAGACTGAGATCTAATTTTGTACACAGCCCAGAATAGTGTCCAGAGGACAATGAGCTTTTCTTTATTTTCTTAAGCTTTTTTCCTTATTATCAAAGTATCATGCTTATTTTAATAACTAATGATAGTTAAAAAATAAAATAGATTACTTGTAATCCTATCACCAAGATATAATTACTAATAATATTAACATATACCTTCTAAATATTTTTCTATGCATGTCAGTATGACAGTATTTAAAGAAATGGTATATACTGTATATATATATACTTTTTACAAAATAATATATGACTATTTTCACTTAATTTTTACCATAATATATAATAAAAATCAAATGTCACTATTTGCCTATAATACTATATTAATAATTGTACAACACTATAGTGCATGGAGGTTCCATAAGGAATTTTTAATGAGCACCTTATTTTTAGATTTTCACATTGTTTCCAGTTGTGTCCTATAACTTTTTTTCTCAATGAAAAAAGGTATTCATAATTTCTAAAATCTCTATTATTTGAAAAAATTTATAATACCCAATAATTATTTTATAAATTTTTGTAAACTGATCAGTAGAGATATTAAAATAAAACTAAGAAAAGAACTTCTTACTTTGAGGAACCAAATGATCAACATAAAAACATATTCAAAGAACCATAAAATAATGCTTATGAAATATAGCTATAAAATGATTACAGTTTATATATATATTATACCTACAGATATGTAGAGATATATTATGAACAATGTATTTATTTACGTATATAGCATCTCTGCACATAGGTTCATATGTGCGTAGATATAAATATGTGAGAGAGGTCGGATGGTGCTTCACTTCAGAGGACAGGTTGCTGTCAGCTTCCTTGGATTCACATCCCAGCTTTACAGTATTTTGCATGCGTGCCTTGGATGAAGTTACTTAATCTCCATGAAGATAGTCGCAGCTACTTCGTAAGGTTGTTGAATGAATTAAATTAGAGTTTATGTGTACGCATGTAGCATGGTGCCTGGTAAACCACCAAAACACGGTGACCATTAATATATCTTTCCTATACAAGTTCTAAATGACATCAGTTAATTCAGAGCATATGAGCAGAACACAAAAGGAAAGTAGCACTAAACTTTAAACCCAAGAAAACCAGAATCTAACTTTATTCTTTCCATTTCATTTAATGGCTAGTCACTTTGGAGGAAGTCAATGAACATATTTGGGCATTTTTGAGTAATTATTTAAAGTAAGCTCGATGGGGAAAGGGAAGGATCCAGTAAGTTCTTGAAGACATCCTTACCTCATAAAACTACATTTTATTCGAATTGTGCTAGTAGTCATGATTTTGGAAAGCTAGTTTTCAAGCGTTAGAGTATATGATAGTGATGAGCTCAAGTAGATTCTCATGATATAATGGGCAATATAGCTTGAAATTTCCAGATTAGCACCTGGAGAATGAATTGTAACAGAAGATGCAGGATCGTTTATAACTCTCAAGGCTTTTGCTTTAATACTTTATGGGATTTCTTGAAAAATGCAGTCTGCCTTTCTTCAGGTAAGTGTTGTTAGGAATGGAGGTGTGCCAAGTAGCTATATCATTCAAAAACCACTTCTGATCAACATTTCCCAGGTGTCCATCTATGCATCCCCAGACAAGTGGAGTCAAACCCATTATGCTTTGGAAGCATCGTTGAAGCTACTTGATTTTTATGAAGATTACTTTGATATCAATTATCCACTCCCCAAACTGGGTAGGTTAAAACGCCACATCATTGTCTCCATGTGATTTAAAAAAGCACAGAAGTTCACTTAGCCGCAGAAGCATTAATTTGTACCTCTGAGTGTTTCCTTGAGTGTAGAAAATAAAGAATTATGAGAAGACATAATGGATCATTTCTCTATTATCAGGTTTAATATTAAAATAACTGTATTGCATATTAGATTTGCTTAAATGGATTTTCCAGAGCGTAATTTTTTCTATACCGTAGTTGTGTATACCAGGCATCTTTATAAAAGTTGCTAAAGCTTTACATAAACAGCTGAAAACTGTCCCTTCATCTGTTATCCATAGTGCAATTGAGGTTGGAAGAAAAGATTGTAGCACAGGTTTTTAAAAAAAGATTTGGAGGAAATAGATCATTTGAATATGGTAGCAGTAGATCTTTATTTAAGAAAATGCACATAGTCTCTCTTGGTTTTAATTTTCTATCTTAAATATTAAAAGTTGTGATTTTTATAATATTTCAGAACACAGAAGAACTATGACTTAATTTTATAACTCATATAGATTGCTCTTTAGAGCTTCTGACAGTGACAAAACATTTATTTTCCTTTGGGATGTTAGGAAATATTCCTTATTATATCCTTCATCTCATTTTCCACCCCCAACCTCCATGTGAATTTTTTTAAAGAGAAGGAAAAATGGCCAGCAAAAGACATCTCCAGGTGCTTATTTCTATAGTGCCTGAGTCTCACTGTATTATTAGAATGCTAGTTCTATATACCCCTTAGCACAGATCTACTAAATTCAATTTACCCATAATCCACTGCTGTCCTACGTCAAAAGTCAAGGAAAGATCAAATAACAGCCATCAATAATTTCATGCTGCTCTTGAAAAATGCAGCCTTAAAGATTATATGAAATTTAGTTCAAAACTAACTGAAAAGAAGCATACAGTTTAAGAAAAATAGAGCAGATATAAGCATCTCTAATGGCTATGGGAAATAATCCATAACATAATCATGGGAAATAATCCAAAACATAAAATTATCACTGTATTTAGAAAAGGAGTCATTCCCACATTTGAAATGCTAATGAATATTAATATTTATTGGTGCCAATTTAGTGTTTTATTTTGTTATAAATGTTTGCTTTTACACACTGGAAGTAACTAGTATTAGTTTTACTTTACTCACCTAAGACTTTGTTAAGAGGTAGAGGAAATATCAATGTTGTTCTCCTGAAATTAAAATCTTATATCTTTCTCTTTTTGTAGAAATGAGTTCATTTTGCTTTGATGGATCTCAATCATAATTATTCAATACCTTTTATTTTCAAACTTTTCAGTATACTAATATAAAATACAACATTAGTGTTTTTAAATGAATTACTTTCTTAGCAGTAATACACCCATGGTATTTTAAGAATCCAGTACTTAAAAAAAAAGATTAAATGTCAAAAGGTTACTTTAGCTACAATCAAAACTGTATATACAAAATTTATCATACTTGACATGGGTGCTGATCATTTTTACTGCAACTGCAAGACACCATGTCAAGGTTAAGATATTCTTGATGTTTTCGGAAAGTCTGTTTATATATACTGAAAGGATCATATGTATTTGAAAAGAAAACAAACCCCGGTTCCAGTGTAGAAGTCATAATGATAAGTGTGTGGTTGTTCTTATTTTTTAGATCTAGTTGCCATTCCTGACTTTGTGTCTGGAGCCATGGAAAACTGGGGCCTCATCACATATAGGGAGACATCGCTGCTCTTTGACCCCAAGACCTCTTCTGTTTCTGATAAACTATGGGTCACCAGAGTCATAGCCCATGAACTGGCACACCAGGTACTTGGCACTCATGACATTCTCTTAGTATCAGTCCTAAAGAGCATTATACAGCACACCACCAATCTTCCTGAAACAACATAAAATCATATCATTTACCTCTAGAAGAGACCTTAGGGATTATCAAACCCAATATAATATGTTAAGTAGCAGAGGGCTCAAGCTGTAGACCATGGGACTCGTAAAGGAATTTTATCACAAGAGAAGCAACCATTATAGTCTCTACAACTCTTTAAAGTAAAGCCTTCAGAATAGTATGGACTGTGCATATACATAATGCACAGAATTGGAAACCCCACAAATAGAGATTTCTACTAAAAATATTTCTCCTTATAACCCCTAGAACCGTGACATTCAAATCTAGGGTCAAATCAACATCCATTCAGCTGGAACCTGTGATTATGCAAGTACATGATGAAGTACTTCCAGTCTAAGTATTCACAGGCTGCTGGCCCTGGACACTATACTTAACTTTCTCAATTTCAGGCTCCTCATCTATAAAATTAAGTTAATAGTAGCTCCTGGTTCTTGAAACTGTTGTGAGGATTACAGAGAGCTGTTAGTGCCTGTCGTATAGTAGGCTCACTAAGTACTAGTTATTAATGATGACGACAATAACCACTGCTATTACTACCATTTCTTGCATGGTAAGGTTTCCAAGTGCCATCTATCAACACTGTCTTACATACAAATATGGATCTGTAAAACTAGCATTATAGATATCAGAGATTATTTCTACTCTATTTCCGTTCTGATAATCCCCAGTAACAAAGTGAATTATTAAGGGTCCCAGAAATTCTCTTTCATCATGTAGCTAAATATCATGCCATTGTAGAATCTGGTAACGTCTCTTAATTTTAACTTTTACCTTTACCATTCATCATCACCATAATAATGAGTTCTATTTTTCTTTTTGAAACAGTAAACTAAGTACCCAATTACACAGGAGTCATGCTCAGCATTGTACTATAAGAACATATGGGCAGCCTCCTCTGGTTTAGAATCTCCCCATTGGCCCATCTTAGAGGTTCTGATGATTAGTCACTGGTAGATCTAAACTACTTAACATGGTAGGGGAATTCTAACCTTTCTACCCAGTGTTCGTCAGGAAATTGGAGAGCTCTCCCTCGGAAGCTCCATGCTGAACTCCAAGCCTTCCTTTAATAGCGTCTCTTTCATACAGATGTAGAGTATACGGCCAGAGCAGCAGGCCACAGTGGTTTTTGCCTCGACTGTTTTGTCTCCATATGACCAGGTCACTCCTCTGTTAAAAACCCTGACAAAGACTCCCAATGCCAACTGGGTAGGTCAAGGGTCCATTAGCCAGGCATGCAAGGTCCCCATGATGTAGCTTCTTCCACCTCTCCAGCCTCATCTCTTACCATCACCCTAAACATTAGCCATCCAAGACTACCTGCCATTTCCTGAACATGCCAGGTTGTGTTGCTCTTCTATGCTTTAACTCCAACTACGTGATCTGCCTAGAGCACACATCACTCACAACATACTTGACGACCACTTGCAAATCTCGGGAAATGAATCATTTCCTAACTAATCTATAAACTCTCCAAGAAGAACTGATTCTTTCCTCCTGGAATCCTCTCTATCCCTTGTACAGCCATTGATCATGTCATCAATAATGCTTTCTTGCATTTATCTGTTTACTGGTTGACCTCCATCATTTGTATTGAAGCAGGAGCCGTATTATATGCCTATATATTTCTAACATATGGCACAGTGCCAGGAACATAATAGGTACTCAATAGTCACTGAATGAATGAATGAATAAATAAACCATTATTGCTAACTGGAAAAGTGACCAGAACCAGCTCAGCCTGTATTTCTCATTTTTATCACTTCTCAATTTGAGGAAATAGCTTCTGTCTCTTCTCATAGATGCCCTTGGGAAGATTGATGCCCACTTACAAAATAATCTGAGGCTCATCATAAAAGGAACAGAGCTCAGCTTCCAGAAGCTACAGATATAGCTATTCTGCTCTAAACTGTAACAAGGCTCTTCTGAATCTTACTTTAAGTTTCCTATCCTTCTGGAAATTGCAATCCTATAATAGATGAACTAAATGCATGGTATTTGGCACATAGGCTATATAAATTAAATGTGAAAGTACATGAAAAAACAGTAATATTTAAAACTGGTGTTACAGAACAAATATAGGTCAAAGGTGAATTTCTATTTAGGTTATCCTTATGCATCCTTTTTATTTTGTTTATTTATTTTTAAAATCTCAAACCTTTAGTCACTTTAGTGGCCAAGTTAATTCCTGGAAATAAATTAGGGCAGAGGTTAACAACAAAATTTGCTCATCAGTAATATTACGTAGGTCCTGAATGAATTCTTGTGATTCTCTTAAATACCTGCTACTTGATATAAAGAGAAAACTTTACCAAGGATATTTAGGTTTATATTTTGCCTCAGATCACCACCATATATCAAGGGGGAGCTGCGATTTTACTTATTGTGCAAGAAAGAAAAGACTACTCTACAAAATATTTTTATTTGCTTCCTTAATATTAAATCTAGTAGCTAGGAAATCTTTGGAGGATAAAATGGAAGTTGGAGAGTTAAGGGCAATAAGGACACAAAGAAAAGTGAAGCAAGAAAAATGTGGTGGTGAGAAGAGGAGGCCAGGATATCAGCAGGAGGAGGATGTGCAGAGAAAAGGGGAGCAAAGATAGAGGAAAGGTCTTAACTAAAGGAAAGAGTTAGCATCCATTGTATTTTTTACTATAGTTAACAATTTTCTATTTTTTTAAACTTTCAATAACATCAAGTTTTTACCTCCTAGTGGTTTGGCAACCTGGTTACAATGGAATGGTGGAACGACATTTGGCTCAATGAGGGTTTTGCAACATACATGGAACTTATCTCTGTTAGTGCTACATATCCAGAGCTACAATTTGTAAGTTCACAGCTTTGTATGTCATACCATATACCCTAAGGAATCACCAATTTGCTGTTAAAATTTTTAATGAATGTTAAAGAGAAAACAATATAGCATGGTATTTTTGAGCCTGTGGTGTTTTGTTTGATATACAAAACACTGTATTAGTTTGCTAGGGCTGCCATATCAAAATATCCCAGACTGGCTAGCTTAAAAAACAGAATTTAAAGGTTTGAAATCAAGGTATTGGTAGACTTGGTTTCTTCTGAGGTTTCTCTCCTAGGCTTACAGATAGTCTTCTCTCTCTCTCTCTCTCTCTCTCTCTCTCTCTCTCTCTCTCTCTCTCTCTCTCTCTCTCTCTCTCTCTCTTCATGTGGTCTTTCTCTGATGTTTTTGTTTGTCCAAATTTCCCTTCTTATAAGAGCACCATTCAGATGGGATTAGAACTCACCCTAACAGCCTCATTTTAACTCAAACCCCTCTTTAAAGGCCTTATCTCCAAATACAGTCATATTCTGATGTGGTGGGGGCTAGGGCTTCAACATATAAGTGGCGGGAGGGAGTGCACAATTCAGCTCATAACAGAAATCCTTCACCCAAAAATTTGCGAACAGAGAACTCAAACAGCACATGTACACAGCTGTGTATTGAGAACAACAGGCAAGAACGTCACTGTCCCCATACAATAATGTAGGACAAGACAACACCCATGTCTATAGGTCCTGTGTAGAGTTTAGGCATGATTGGGGGCACACTCCTCTTGGAGTTCCAAAGGACCTATTTACTTCCCCAAGATATGTGGAATGATTTCTTCAAACATGCTTTTTTTTTTTCCACAGGCATAAGTAGGTCAGAACACCACCTAGCAAGGTGGTTAATACAGATTAATTAGCTCTTTAAGGTAGGCATTGGTTCAGTACAGTATAGACAGACATGGATTTAAAGTCAGTGTCTTCTTATTTGCTCTGTGTTAAATCTGTGTTTTAATCTCAAAGCTTCATATAGACTCTCTAGTAAAAGGCATGTAATGCATCTATCTCACACGCAGGGTATTGAAAGGCTGGTAGATGATGGATGTAAGGTCCTGTCATATAGCAAGTATTAGCTAAATGGGAACCATTAGTTTTAGTTCTGTATCCAAGGCTTGGTACATGGTAAACGGTAAACATTCACGCAGTGTCTAAGGGAATGTAGATTTATACCATTGTTAAGGAGATAATTGGTGATTGGGAATATGTAAAGAGAAAGAAATTTGTAATCAATTGTAAGAAATATTGATTGAATGCTTACTTCTCAGAATATTGGAAGGAGATTTGACTTTGGGTAGTGAATACACAACGCAATATATAGGTGATGTACTATGGAACTGTATACTTGAAGCTATATAATTTTATTAACTAATGGTATCCCAATAAATTTAATAAAATTAAATATATATATATATTACATATAAGATATATATAATAAGATATATATATATATCTTATTAAACCTAGTATGCTTTCTATTGTTTTGAGAGTGTCAAATTGAAATTGAAAAATAATTCTTCTCTTCTGTTTAGGATGACTACTTTTTGGGTGTATGTTTTGAAGTAATTAAAAGAGATTCATTAAATTCATCCCATCCTATCTCCAATCAAGCTGAAACTCCTACTCAGATACAGGAAATGTTTGATACAGTTTCCTACAACAAGGTAGTAAATACTGTGGGCAATGGAAGCTCTGCTTTCAGTAGAAATATAAGGAGGTCCATAAGATCAACAAGTTAAGTCTTTGCTGCCAGGTTATTGCCACCTCTTTCACTTTTTATTTTATTTGCTACTTATTTTTCAGACATTATACATGTTCTATAAAATTAAGGTTTCCTGTAAAAACACATCATACTATCTTTTCCTTTATATTTTCTCTTTTTCTTTCTTTCTTTTTTTTTTAGGGAGCTTGTATTTTGAATATGCTCAAGGATTTCCTGAATGGGGAAAAATTTCAGAAAGGAATTATTCACTACTTAAAGAAGTTCAGCTATAGAAATGCAAAGAATGATGATTTGTGGAGCAGTCTGTCAAATGTAAGTCATGCATTGGGTTACAATAGACTGTTGTTATTGTTACAATAGGCTATCGTTATAGACTTGTTGCTAAAATAGACTGTTGTTAAGCCTATAAGGTGACAGGCTCATTATGTATATTTATAAATTGTTATATTGTCAGTCAACACATATTTATTCCATTGCCTCACTGCCAGGATCCATAGATGGCAGCACCTTCCTTTTTCCTCTCCCACCATGATAAACCAGGATGCCACACTGGGTTAGCTGTACAGGTTTGATACTTGACCTCCTTCTCTTTAGTTTTCTTTGTATGTTAACCGTACACTTTATCCTCCCGTTTTCCAGAATTCGTAATAACTTCGTAATTTCTAACACCTAATTACATAACACCTAATCTGCCCAAATTTTAAGGGTGAACTCTACTTGCTCAAATTTATTTCCCAGCATGTATTCTATACTGAGTGAGACACACCTTCTCCTTCACAGGAAAAAATCCTTCCCAATCCCTGTCATCATGACTTTGCTTCTAGTGATCTCACTACCTGAAATGCCCTTTCTTATTTCTAACAATTCAAATGCTATCCATCTTTTGAGATCTAGCTGAGATTTCATCTCCTCTTCACAGACTGCTTCAGCCCTTTTTGCTTTGCCTTTCTGCTAAATAACTAGAAATGCATGTATGAATCTGTTCCACACAATGACATTTTCTTTAATTGGTTTGTGTGGGTCCAATAACAATGCAATAATAATAATAATAATATAATAATAATAATAATAATAATAATTAATTGCTTAAGAGCAAGAATTATGCCTATTCTTTCTTTTTATGCCATTGAACTAGCATACTATTGATCCTATAGTCAATCACTGTGGTTAAGAAATAGTTAATGACTGATTAAAGAACACATAGTAACTTTGTCATTGGGATTTATGTAGTATAATAGGTAAGACAAAGCAGAAAACATACAGGAAACTCAGATAAAATGATTCTAATAATTATTAAAATATTCTTGAGGAGGGGTAAAAGGGGTCAAATATGTAGTGACAGAAAGAAATCTAACTATGGGCGGTGAAGATACAATACAATATATATATGTACCTTACTGTTAAATTGTATAGCTGAAACTTACTGGATTTTGTTAACCAATGTCACAACAAATAAACAAACAAACAAATAAAATAGAATCCCTTTATACACTAAAAAATTTCCTAAATTTTCAACTGCATGGATATTTCAAGTATAAAATCTTTTATAAAAATATTGAGCTGGCAGAGCTTGTGCCTCCAGACAAAAGAACCCTATGCCATTGCAGACAGAAGACTTCCTCTTTTCTTTATAAGTACTATGTCCCAGGGAAAGTAATAATATTGTTCTATATTTGTATAGCACTTTACAGTTAAAAAAATTCATGTGCATTATCTTATTTGATTTGTGTGTGTGTGTGTGTGTGTGTGTGTGTGTGTGTGTGTGCTTTTGTAAAATCTTGACCCTCATGGTCTACATGTCACTTTGTGGTCCAAGAAACAAAGTCAAGAAACTAAAAAGTTTTTTGAGGTGGCTCATATCTTTTACTCACATTTCTTGAAAATCATAAAAGGGATGGAAATACAGAGTCCTTAGTAATATTTATAAAAATCTCTTCATCCATTTCCATCGCCTCCTGCAAAAGATCCAGATGCTCACTCTCTACAAGTCCTCCTAAACTTCCCAGCAAGCCTCTCATTGCTTTTCTCTCCCATCCCTCTCTTTTCCTCTCTCCTTCACTATTCATGTATGCTTGAGTGTGTGTGTGTGTGTGTGTGTGTGTGTGTGTGTGTGTGTGTGTGTGCGTGCATGTGTGTGTGTTTAAACATCAACCTGGCCTTTCTCCAACAAGGAAGAAATTGTCTCTGGTGTATGTAGTGGGTGTGTGTGTATAGGGGAGGGTTAAAGGAGAAATTTGGCCAACAATAAGAGGATATTTTTAGGCCAACCGTGAACAGTCCTATGTTAATTTTTGTCACATCATGCATATAACCACCAAGAAGGTAAGGTAGCCATTCTTACCTCATTTTTACAGTTGGAAAAATACTGTAAATACACTGTAAAAATACTGTAAATAATACTAACAGAGAGATTTGCTCAAGATCATATATTACATGAGTGATGGAGTCAACACTTGAGTCTTCTCACTCTAAATCCAGTATTAATTCTTTCAATTACATCACAGCTTCTTCCTAGTTATCAGGAAAGTCTCCTATCTAACCTTCCCTTAAAGGTCCTAAATTCTAGTTGACCCCCTTCTGATACCAAATGAAACTGGTATGAACATGATAAATTCCTGAACATATCTTACTCAGCATTGTGTCTTATATGTCAATTCTAATACATGTCAATAGCAACTTGGAAATCAGGAAATTCACGTCCATAAAGTCATCTAATAGCACTTGAAAGTCTTAGGCAGTGTCTATGTCATTTTTTTTTCCATCTACAGTTCCCCTTAGAGCATTAACTTCTAGCTATTCAAGTGTTGATTGCCAACTTGGTGATTTTCTTAGGTCTCATGCCAATTCTGAATTCAAAATTTATTGTTCATTCATTATATGTTACTGTGGTAGTCACTGGGAATAGCTAGGTAAGCAAAAGTGTTTCCCTTACTGTCGAGGAGTTTATGATATGATAGGAGAAAGTTAATACTAGATACAGTTGCCCATAGAGGCATAAGTAATATGCACAATAAAAGCATAAAGTAGGACCTTTCCCAAGAGAAAGGAAGTAAATGAAAAGAAATTTAAACAAATCAATTCTACCATATTGAACTTCTTTAGCAAACTTTAAATATATATATAAATATTAACTTCATCTAGACAGGATACGGAACATAGTAATTCATGAAGTAACTTTCGTGTATTTCCTGTGTATCACTGCAAAGATGCCTTTTTTTTTTTCATTTTGTGAATTGCTATGCTCATTAACACATCTAGATGAATTAAATTTTTATATAGCTATGCTAATAAATGTCTGTATTCATGTCTAATATGCACATTCAGCCAACTATCAAAGCCCAAATAGCAGTACTCTTTTTCTTGTTTTATAGGATTGTTTAGAAGATGATTTTACATCTGGTGGATTCTGTTATTCTGATTCCAAGACGATAAGCAACACAGTAAGTATAAAGAGGCCCATAGAGTAGAAGAGATCTGGCCCATCACCTGACCCAAAGTGTGTAGAGTAGCCCAGCTGTCCTTTTAAATAGCTGGAGAGGAAGAGAGACTCCACAATTTTCTTTGAAACAACGGTGACTGAAGGAGGACTGTTTGGACCATTTAGGGGGATGATGCTGCTGTTACTACTATATTTTTGTTATAATTCAGCTTTCCCACAAAGCCCGCTGCTAACTAAAAATATTTCAGTGCCAAATTCCCCTGAGTGATTATTGCTGCATTGGCATCCTCTAGGCTGTGAAAAATGTCAAAGCAAATATGTTGTTAGTTTTGGAAACAGGGTAAATAGCTTTCTTCAGGCCCTGTCTTTTTGTTTACTTCTGTGAAGTATTTTTTTTTTTAGCACTTTAGGAGAGAGAAAAAAATGGTCAGCAAGAAAAAAAAAATCTCTTTTTTTAAAGAGTACGAGTAATCGCATAAATTATAGTTTCTAAAGGAAAGTTCAGCATCGTTCAGTGATGAGAAATTCATACTAGAAGCTAGGAAGCTAGAGGTTTTGTTCTTTCGAAATATCTCTATCAATACAATGCTGTTCTCTTAGAGACAGACATTTCTTCCCTCTAAGACATTTCTTCCCCCAAAGCTTCCCTCTAAAGACAGACATTTCTCTCCTCAGTCACCCTCCTGGATTCTACCATTATTAAAATGGAGAGGTATTTTTTCTCTTTGTTTTGAAAAGGAGCAGGCTGGAGGGTCCAGCCCGCATCCACCTCTCCTCCTCTCCCTGCCTTGTTTCTGGCATCCCAGGACATCTAAGTGTGTCACCTCCCTTTGTTTTCTCTCCTCTGCCTCGAGTTAACCACGGTCACTTGTCATTTTAGCTCGCCTTTCCCGGGGAAAATTTGAAGGTCAAAGAGATGATGACTACATGGACTCTGCAGAAAGGAATCCCCCTGGTAGTGGTTAGCCAAGAGGGGCGTTCACTCAGACTGCGACAGGAGCGCTTCCTGAGCGGGGTGTTCAAAGAGGACCCTGGCTGGAGCGCCCTGCAGGAAAGGTGGCTGCTTTTCTTCTGTTGCTGTATTTTACCTCATCTTGGTGTGCTTGTTACTGTATTAGCGTTCTTTCAGCTTCTCTGGCAACTGTGGGTTGCTATTTCTCTATACAGGAATCAAAGCTTAAACTAGCCATGATAGCAGGTTTCAAGAGCTTCAGGTGATCTAGACTGCATTGCTCCACGGCTGTGTTCTTAGTAATTCTGCAGCAACTTTTAGAATCTTGGTTCTGATGCAGAGGGTGGCTGGTTCTGTTTCTATTATGCTATCCTCAGACTCTTCTCAATACTAGACTTTAGACCCTAATAAATTGTGTAACTGGCCTATACTTAGGACGTGTTATGAGTGTTATGACAGCTGTACATATTATCAAAAGAGAAAAGATATTCCCTATGCGATAAATTGGATTCTAAGACCTCCTGTTGCCTTTTGTTTTTCAGTAATAGACTATAAATGTAATGCCCTAAAACATGATGTTCTCGGTAATAATAAAGGCAAATCCAATTAACCACACTGTTGCCCTGTTCACCAGCCTATCCCAAGGAAACTTAGAGGCTTTACTGAAATCAAGAAACATAACACTATTTACATTTCTCTTTTTTTTTTTTTGAGCCCTATTAATAAGATGAATTAGGTTAATTTATTTTTTCTTTCTTTATTTTTTTGAATTCGGTTAATTTCAAATGAAATAATCCAAGTGAATCTGTACTGGCTCTTATGATTATTATTTCTTTTTTCTAAGGATCTAGGTTTCTAATAACAAGTCTAGAATTTTTCTGAGAATTACAAGCAAATTCAAGGTCATTAATACATAAAATATACATATAGAAAGAGGATGTTTTCTCTTTTTGTTTCATCAGTTACCTATTTCCAATCAAACAGCAACTCTCATGCCACTTCCCTATGTGAGGTACATCTTGCCAATTTTTCGTATGTCCTGAAGCCTGAGCCTCAGAGAGCTTAGGCAATTTATAGTTTGGCAACACTGCCTGGAAAATGTAATGTTTGATTCATTATTGGGAAAACAGGACTTACAGTTTTGTAACTTATCAAAATGTCATGAGAGAGTTCAATAGTGTGGGTGGCCCAGAATAACAAAGATCTATAATGATCTACATTTTCCTCTATTTAAGGCAGCTTTTAGAGTACTATTATAAAATGATTACTCCCTGATTCATGCCTATCCAAACTAAGGAAATACTACTCACCCTTTTTTTAAACTCCTAGATATGTTTATCTGGAAAAATCCCCTTCCTTCTAAAGCCAAAATCTACCCAGGAATCTCAATCCATTAAGTCTTGGCAATATCTATTGTCTATTTTTACCTTTTTGTATAAGTATTTCAATTGTTTTGTTAATTATCTGTATTTTGTGAGTTAGCAGCTGGATGATCTTTTCTGATCCTCTACTAGATGGAGTCTGTTTACATTGTTTCTTACATTCTTTTACATTTTTTGAGAACTAATGGGAATATCTTCCATTACTCTTCTTTCCTTTTTACACCCGTTGGTATTTTCAAGTAGATGATTTTACATGTGCAGGATTACTATAGTTAATATGGCTTGATGTGATCGAGGAAATAAATTCTAGAAGGTGCTAGGAAGTTAGAAAAAATAGCTAATTTCTGATGTTTACCATAATAGGGCCAATGAGAAGTAACTGAAGCCTTTTGCTCCAATCCATTCTGCTTCTTTGCTCTATGGACTGGGCTGACCTGCAAATCCTGGACTTGGCATTGTTGACCACTTACTGACAGTCATTTAACAGCTGAGCAGTTGGATGTGGGTAGCTTTGTTGAACAAAAAAACCATACTAAAAAAGATCTATACCTGTAAGTCTTTTTTTTCTATAGCTTTCGTTCAGCTATTTGAATTAGTATCAGGCTGTCAGAATGTTTGGAAATGCGAAAGGAAGATTTAATTTTTTTTTCTCCTAAAGAAAACAGTCAACAAAACTTATTGTGGTATGAGATTTAGACAACGAATGGCACAAGTAGTTATGACAGAGTTCACCTAGGTATGTATTGCTGTACCTTCATAATCACTGTGGAAGAATTTTTGCATCCCCAAGTATCTGCTAGTCTTGACCTATAAAATTTATAAGGCCATCAATAACATAAAGCATGGGTGATTAGGTGCCTTTTGCAGTTTGTCTGAGTCTTACAATGTGAAAATCGAAATAGCCATTCATTTAACCTATCACGGTCTTTACTTTCTAACACAGGTACCTTTGGCACATCCCATTGACCTACTCCACAAGTTCCTCTAATGCGGTTCACAGACATGTTCTAAAATCAAAGACAGGTAATGAACTAATTGGCTGAACAGGTGTTTCAATTCTGAAATTAAATGTTCTTTTGTTAATAATGGTATAGAAACTAACAGTTTTGGAGATGTTCTTGGTGTGTATGTTGATAACGAAATGCTTATACCAATTTTATTCTCTTAGATACACTGGATTTACCTGAAAAAACCAGTTGGGTTAAATTCAATGTGGACTTAAATGGATACTACATCGTTCACTATGAGGGTCATGGATGGGACCAACTCATTACACAGCTGAATCAGAACCACACGCTTTTCAGACCTAAGGACAGAATAGGTCTGATTCATGATGTATTTCAGCTAGTAAGGTAATGTAAGCTTTCATCTGACTTCCTAGGAAATAACTGATCCATAACCAGATATGCTAGATTTCAAAAGCAAACATTCAGTCTTGATCATTTATATGATATGGATCTGAATGCAGGTCAAATACTGGTCACTTGGCCAAAGCCTACCCACTGATAGAGCTATTTTGACTGAGGCAGCGTTTAAAAATTTAATCCGACATTTTTAGATGTAAAGAATTTCATATAAAAATTCTGACCTCTGGAATCTCTTTAAAAACAAGAAGATTTGGCCATTGTGAGTCTTTATTCCCATAGGGCAACCATACAGGAGGGTGCAGTGGGAAGATCCCCCTTAGGCCAGGTGCTAAATTCTCAGACAGTACATGTGAGTGGCTTTCTTTACTCACTCAGGGTGGAACCTCTAGGTAGGTAAGCTTTTGAGCTCAGATTTAAAATTTGTTTATGCTAGTAGCTTGCTGTTTTACCAAATGCCTATGTAATCTGCTGAACACTGAAAAAGTATAAACACAGGCTTGACTTTTACAATTTTAAGTGAGTTGTTCGCCTAGTACATAAGCCCTTCGTTACTTTGTTCACATTGGAGAAATAAATTTGAAATTGTTAGGGATATGAAGGAAGAATTTACCACTTATGTTTATTCCTCTTTAAACTTTCCTAAAAAGACAAAGTGTTTTCTTTTCTTTCCCATTTATCATCAACAAAATAATGTGTAGAATAAATCAGGTCACAAGATCACCAATGGGGGGAAAATGGGATCAGGTAGAGTATTGTGCATCATAAGCTTTTTCTATTCTGAGAATTACTGTAATGTACTCACTTTATTCAGCATGACATATTATTTCTTTTCAGATGCTTATTTAGGTCAACTCGAGTCAAAGTAACCAGCAGAACATCTCTCAGACAAAGCTTCTCCCTACAACTGAATTTTCTATTTAGAAAAAAGAGAGGTTTGAGCATTTAATTCTCAGCCCCACAGGTCTCAGGAACATCATGGTATCATAGCACACTGGAAGATAGGATTAGAAAAACATCATCCTACATCTGAGTAGATGCATGATAGACTAGTTAAGAAGTAGGCCACTGTTATTTAAAGGTTTATTTGCTCAAAGGAGAAACTTGCAGATTGCAGAGAAGGTAAATTAAAATGTTAAGACTAGGAAGAATGAAGAATATTGAGAACTCAGCAAATAAAAGTCAATCTTTTAAGTAGTTGCAAGGTTTTTGTTTGTTTGTTTGTTTCTGGCCTATAAAATTCTGGGTAGCCTAACTAGCAGAAGGAACCCTACAATTACTGATACATTAGTGGAAAAACAATGATCTTTTCTTCACTAAAGAGACTGGTTAATGAAGTTAATTAAGAGTATAAATTTTGGTTTAAACTAGATGAATTCAAGTACTACCTCTTCATTTATTGTTTGACTTTGGGAAAGTTATTTAACCATTTAAGCCTAAAGTTTCTAGCCTTTAAAACTTTTCTGGTCTTTAAAACTCCAGTTTTAAATAATAATGTCTATCACATTGGTTTGTTCTAGAATTGCATAAGATAAGGACTTAGCATAGTACCTGCTCAATAAATATTAGCAGTTAGCATTATTAGTATTATCTAATATAAATAGTTTTCAAGATGATGTGTAGGGAGAGGAAGTGATAACATAGAAAAATGCATTTCAAATAATGTGGTTAAAAATGCATTTGAAATAATGTTTGTATATTATGTTTGCTACATAGGAAAAAAGCTAAGCATTCAAAGAAAAGGAATATTCTAAAGTGCTATTAGTGAATGTGTAGGGTACTGAGTTGAGTATTTTCCCCTTCTTCCAATTATTTTGTAATTTATTTATATTACTTTTGTAATAAAAGTAATTGTATAATAAAACAATTTAAAACTCTCCTAACCAGTCTAAATACTTTTACTTGCTAAACTCTCAGTAATGTATATATCCTCCTTCTCTGCTTCATGAAATATCTACTTAAGAGTTAAAGGAAGTATTCAGTGATTACATTTAGCTTGGAGACAAAATTTGACTCAGGAATGGATATTTATTTTAATTGGATTTTCATACTTACTAAATATAATTTAAGACTTTGATCTCATCTGAGTTGAGTCAAACTAAAATGCCAACTTTAATATCCTTACAGAAAAACTATTTGTTTCTTTTAGTTCTGTACCTTAAAAATAAGCCCCACATTGGTTCCATAGGAATATTTTATTTCATAAAGGTACCACCACTTAGCTTAAACTATAAACAAATAAGTAGATGCAGATTTTTCCTGTTTGGCTGAACTGCATATATATATATATATATATACACACACACACACGTGTGTGTGTGTGTGTGTGTGTGTGTTCGTGTTTAGTCTTTAAGGTAAACAAACATTCAGATAACATCTTGAATTGACTGAAGCAATGGGCAGGTGGTGAGAAACTGGATTTTTATTAAATAATTAGTAACTGCATAAAAAGGAAAGGAATTCCTTTTAAATGAGTATTAAGGTTAAAAAATTTTAAAGTAGGCAAACATAAAAGTTTCTAATAATGACATTTGTTTTATTAACAAATAAATTAGTCTGGGCCAAAAAACAAAAACAGGATTAACATTAAGTAATTTTTATGTGTTAAAAATTCTTTTTAAAATTGCGACCATAGAATAATACCAATTTCTTCTTGTTGTTGATCCTCCAAGGCATTAACCACACTGTATATTATGATGCTTACACAGGTAAGACAGAATAGTGATATTTTGTGGATTTGTATTCTAAAAAATAAAGCAGATCATAGACTCAATACAGCATATGGTCCAACCCTCTGTCCTCAGACAAAATTTTTCCCTAAGTCTTTTTAAAGCAGTATATCATTGTGATTCAGAAAAGTCACAACAAAAGTTGGTTCTTTTAAATTTTACTTCTAGTTTCAGTTTGCTCTTTTTAGATAATAATTACAAATTTTTAAGCCCAAAAGAGGTAAGGCATTATGTTAATAAAAAATTCAATGGACACATCCTTTGTTCTGGGATCTGTTTCCATCTTGAACTATGATGCTCAATCTGGGAGTCAGATGTTGGTTTACAGAATGGTTCACAGATCATGTGGGGACACAGATCCTCTCAGAAATCGCTTTACAAAAATGACATTTACAATGGTTTATTTCCTCTAAGAAGAGACCCGAACATTTTGGTATTCACAATAATAGTTTTGTTGTTTTTCTTATAACAAGAAAATGTAGAGAAGGTATATAACTTTAGAATCTAAGTAGATTCTAAAAAGAAAAGATGGAAATACTTCTTTTGTCTCACTCACAATAATGACTGCTTCTCTGTTAGGCTCTAGGAGAGACATCAAAAAAAGAAAAGACCTGGCATCTGTTCTTCACTTAGAGGAAGAATTCAAAACCATGAATTAAACAATTAGGGAATGGCATAATAGATGAACACTTTGATATTATTTGGTACTTAATATTAGTTAATATTTATTTTATTTCTAAAGCTCTTGCTGTGTGATAGGCATTATTCTAAGTGATTTACATATATTATCTTATTTAATCCTTACAATAGAAGAAGATACTATTATTCTCTTCATTGTATAAGAGGAGGCAAGTAAGATCTGGAGAGATTAGGTAATTTGTTCAAGGTCACACAGCTAGTGAGTGGTAGAGCTAGTATTTAAATCAAATGGTCTAGCTATAATGAACTTCTATCATTGTTCTCTATAGCATAATTAACATTGAGAATATTAAAACTCTAAGATATGCACAAACCATCAACATTTGTTTTATACCTCTCAGTGCAGGAAGGCTGACCCTAGACAAAGCCCTTGACCTGACTCACTATCTCCAACATGAAACAAGCATCCTTGCACTTCTCAAAGGCCTGGAGTACTTAGAATCGTTTTACCACATGATGGACAGAAGGAATATTTCAGATGTCACTGAAAACCTCAAGGTTTGTGTTACTTTCAGAAAATTCATTAAGTAAATACAGAGTCTGGAGAATCGGTGAGATTTGGTCTGTTTTGTGTGGGACTCTTGGGATTAAATATTTGAGAAGCTGAGGAGACTGACTGATAGTATAGTTAACACTGCAATACCGAATGGCTGGACACCCCTTGTTTCCTGTCATCATCACCCTAAGAGCCCCACCAGGATCATGAGCGAAACATTTCTTCTAAGGTGATTTTATCTTACATCAATTGATCGCCCCTCTCAGAAAACTAAGTTATATTTTTAATGGAGAAACTAACTCTGTTTTTTAAACATGGTGAGTTGGGGCCAGAAACAGAGAAGACATATAATGATAAGTAGTTCTGTGTTTTGGGAAAGGTTCATACAGATAATTTGGAGTTGAGCTTTTGGCTGGGTAAGTAAAGGCTGTGTTAAGAACTAAATTTAGCCTCTATGTAAACCACCTTGTGCTTTCTGCAGGATTACCTTCTCCGATATTTTAAGCCAGTGATTGACAAGCAAAGCTGGAGTGACGAGGGCTCTATTCGGGACAGGATGCTCCGCTCAGCCTCTTGATGCTGACCTGTCACCTGAACCATGCTCCTTGTATCCAGAAGGCAACTGAACTCTTCTCTCAGTGGACAGAATCCAGTGGAAAATTAAAGTAGATCTAGACTTCTATCTTATTCTTCTTTCCTTTCACTTTAATGTAAAAGTTTTGATCACGCAGGACATTAGAGCTGAAACATTTTAGAGAGGATAGAAAAAAAATGCTGGGAATTACATACCTTGTTTCATGCTCTTGCATAGTAAGTGCTCAATAGATTTTGTGAGAAGTGAGGTTTAACTCCTTATAGGGGAGAGTTAAATAAACATTGACGTGGTAACAGAAAGATAGCCAGGGGTGGAAGTAGAGGGCACCCATCTCTAAAAGTAGTATCTTTTGAAAATAAAAAGTGGTGTAAAATGTACATATGATTAAAACACTAGTTAACATCTAATGAAACTTTGAATAAACAAAAAAGGGGGGTTGCCTTTTTTAAAAAAATGTGTTTACTTCCTCATTAATCAATACCATAGGCAAAGCTGTGGCCCCAAGTTACAGCTTTGATGGAAAACTGATGATCTGGGCCATCTAAAGGATGTACATGGCAGTAAAAGTGATTCTGTGGTTAGTATAATCAGAAAGATGCCCAGTGATCAAATGGATTATGTTGCAGTTCAGTTTAGCGGCTACAACCCACAGGCACAATCATTTCAAAGTAAGCCTTGATTTCTGTCCAACATATGATTTTATATTATTATTGTTAAAACTCTGACTCTAGAATTAGATGTCTTGAGAAATCAAATCTGTATGTAAATTCAGGAACATTTATTTTTTTAAATTGAAGAAAAACAATTTACAACTTTAGTACCATGTAATGAAATGGTATCAATTTTTCCTGTGCAAAATCTCTGTGATATGCTGTCATAATTTCTCTTCACATAACTGAATCTCAGTGAGCTTTTTGAAATCTGTTCTTGAATTCTTCCTTTAAAAAAAGCAATTCCCATTTTTTTTTCTTTTTGGACTTGTCTGCTCTTTGAGATTTAAGCCTAAAATCACTTTTAGAAAAAATATCTGTTAGCTCTATTTTTCTCTTCTTTTGTTCATGTTTGAATGCGTTATACGAGTAAGGCTAAAATGTAAACATCCTGCTGCTTCATAACACAATAGACTACTATTCTGTCTTTATACGGTTATAAGAAGGATGATCTTATGCACAATAGATATGATGGTTTAACATGTTGAATAAGATACTGTGGCTGTGAAAATATTCTGGGTAAAGCTCATTTATGCTTATAATCAAAAATACATAATTAAATATTATAGGGTGTTTTTCCTAAATTTCAGGATCATTAGTATTAATCTTAATGAAGAATGTTTTTACATAGGTTAATTGATTACTTCATTCACTCATGAATTCAAAATATAATTCTTTGCATGGCACCTATGTGCCAGGAACTGCTGTGCTAATGAAACAACTATGTGTCCTACCTATAAGGAACTTAAAATATATTCATTACCAATTTTTATAAATTTATACAGTAAAACACACTAAATCAAAACAATGGGGATTATAATTTAATTGCTTTATCTTTGCTTTATTATTCAAATGGAACTTGGACTATTTAAGTACATATAATATGTGTAGTGGAAATAGCACAAACATTAGAATCACAGGTTTAAATCCTATCTCCAAAATGACTACTTATATCACCTCAGAGCATGTTACTTAACCTTTCTGAGCTTTGTTTCCACTTTTTAAAAATTAGAATAGCACCTATCTCACTGGGTAGCTTTGACAGATAAAATGTACAGAGACTAGTACAATCCTTACCATATGATCAATGCACAACAACTGCAAATTTCCTGTCCCATCCCCATTTTTCCATGTTGTTTTTCCACACCTTCAATAGGAATATTGGTTATTATTGATCTAATGATATTTGGGATTAAAAAGCATAGGACAAATTAGAATCAAAACTAGTTAATATCCCATAGGTCAATAAAAACAAATATTGTGGTATTTTCTTTAGGTGGACAGAAAATAATATTATTGCATCTGACAACTTTTACAGAATTGTAAAATGACTGAATGCTAAACAGTTGTGCTGAATTACAATTCTCTAGACCTAGAGAGTCCAATGACCTTCAGACAGGCCTGTTAGAATATACTCTTAAAGTGACTCAAAAGCAGCAAGTAATCATCTTTAAAAATTATACAGCACCAATATAGGTTTTTAATGATTGAATTCTGGGTAAACCAGAGCTTTTAAATTTTAGAAATCATCTCTTTTAGTTATTGATTCCATCAACTTTCTATACTAATCCCTGAGTAGGTTAAAATTTTATGATTATTCTCCTTGCTAACATTTTCTCATCAGTACGAACAAAACACAAATAATTTACAAAGGAAAATTACATAAAATAATTTTATAAAAGTTTGGCAGAAAAAAAGTTTAATATGCTAGGTAGTGGAAATTAGTCAGATGTGATTCTGTTAGAGCAATTTAAAATTGTAATAAAAAATTAGAGTTTCTTCTTTCTCATAACTTTTTTTTTTACTTTTGTGCTGAATATCACAGTATCCCAACAGATGTTTTAAAGATTGTGTATTCCGTGGGTGCTCAGACAACAGCAGGATGGAATTACCTTTTAGAGCAATATGAACTGTCGATGTCAGGTGCTGAGAAAAACAAAATTCTATATGCATTGTCAACGAGCAAACATCAGGAAAAGTTAATGAAGTAAGTGCATTAATTTAATTGTTAAGAGTAAACTGACATAAATTCAGTGAAATTGCTAAAATTTTAGCCACCAATTACAAAGGCATATAATTGAATCAGGATTTGAATTGCATCTACTCTACTGCCAAAAAATACATATGTTGGCAAAATACACATAGTGAAAGCAGATATTTCTTAGTTCTTAATCATGTGACTGATACTAAAAAATGGCTAAGCTTCATTTTCAGAAGCTTGGAGAAAAATTAATGTATAAAATGCTGTGCAATCTTATCAAAGTTCTTTAAAATAATAAGTGAATGAAATTACTGCTAAAGAAAGGTAAAAGTTTAACTAGAACATTCAGAATGTTAGCCAGGAGAGAATTTATTACTGTTTTTGGTAAATTATACTTTTATCATGCCTCTTCCTCTTCTATTCTTTTAAAATATTGATAGCCTGAGTTACTTTCATTACGTAACACGTCATGAAAAATCATGTGTTTTTTATTTCTTCAGATTAATTGAACTAGGAATGGAAGGAAAGGTTATCAAGACGCAGGACTTGGCAGCCCTTCTTCATGCAATTGCCAGAAATCCACAGGGACAGCAACTGGCCTGGAATTTTGTAAGAGAAAACTGGACCCACCTCCTTAAAAAGTTGGTATTGACTTATGTCCAATGTGTGTTCTTCTACTCAGCTGTCTCAGTTGACTAGAACCAGTTGTAATCAATTGTCCCCCAAAGCATATAAATACCATTTCACCCAAATGTTGTGACGAAGTCTGTCAATTTTAAAACTCATTAGCACAAGTGAGTCTGTCTAAGTATAAGGGAGAGGAATGAGAAGAAGGGCATGGGAAGCCAATTCCTCATTCAGCCCAGGAAAAGAGTTACTGGGAGCAAGTACAACTTGGGTTAAATCCAGTCATCAGTTCCATCCCCCTCACTTCTGGCTCTCTTACAAGCCCAGGGGAATTCAACAAACCCACATACACTGATCAAACATATTTGGCTTGCTTTATTAATGCAGTTTTGTTCTGGGAGGAAACTAGGAATTTTGATGAGAGCTAATTCCCACCCCCAGTTATCCTGTGGAGATGGCATAGTGGGGAGCTTAGAGCAGCTGAAGAAATTCCCATCAGAAGTGTTTTGGGAGCTCTTCTCCAGAATTGGATTGGTTCTGAGTCTGTTCCGAAGTTTCAACTTTTGGGAAAACTGCGCTCACACTAGTATACTCCTGGGCCTAAAATTTCCCCCAGAAAGAACCAATAATAATTAGATTTCATTGGAATGTACAAGATGGCATTGCTTTCTCTCCCTGCTAAGATACTCAGTAATTCCCTCGACTAAATCTAAAATGCCACTTATGAACTACTACTATATGGAAAATAACCTGAATGAGAGAGATGTGCAGTTTGCTGTTTATCTTAGTGTCAGTTAGCGTCTCTAATGTCAGTCAGTCACAGTTCCTCTTTTCTTTCATTTCTCAGCCATAAAGAACTCAAAGTCCTCACAGACAGCTTTGTGTAATCAAAAAACACCAAGACTTTCAAAGGGTTGGCTCCCATATGAGATCAAACAATTAGAAACTGCTGCTTTTTTTTTTTTTTAATGTGTTTCCTTAAAGACCCTACTGGAAACATTGGTTTGATTGTTTGCATGACTGTCAGTTCCCTTCTTAAATGATCAGACTTTTTTGCAATGCTTTTAGATTTCCCTTGTAACTGGAAATTATCCTCCTAGGGAACCATGTGCATAGCCTAGACTTGGAACCATTTCTTAGATGTATCTGTGCTCTGCTTTTCAATATGAATCCCTCTGACCTATGGCACAAGTCTCTATATAAGACTCTGAGGTGAAGAATGCAGTCTGTGGCTGGGAATGAGAGTTTAACCAAGTAACATAGCCCTTTAAATACAATACTTAAACATAGTGGGATGGAGACGTATGTGACAGTACATTCAAGGGCAAAAAGAAAACATTACCACCTATATTATTTCTTGTCTTATGTTATTTAAATTTTCCTTTTTTTACCTATAGTATAATACATATATAACTTATAAATGAAAATGAATTTTGGGAAGTTATTGATCAAAACTCTTACTAGTGGGGTACATAATCAAACAAATGTGGAGAATGCTGCTTTAAACATAAACATAAATTTAAATATAAACATTGTTGAATAAAGTAGTCATATTTCCTAAAAGAGCTTTATCTATATTTTTATCTTATGGTCAAATTTCATCAGTTTCATAGCTTTGAGATTTTACTAGATGAATATGAGTTATTTTATGGTAATTAATGCTATCTATCATAATGTACAAGCTTATCATATAATTAATGTTACATATTTTTATAATATATGATATAATAAAAACATAAGGCCAGTCTTCCTGTTATTTAAATCTTTTTCATTTTCAGATTTGACTTGGACTCATTTGCCATGAGAATCATCATTTCTGGCACAACATCTCATTTTTCTTCCAAAGATGAGTTACAAGAGGTTTGTGACTCCCTAATGATAACAATTCGAGAATAAATGTTCAGGTGACAGAATTGAAAGGGAACTTAGATGTGATCTCATTTGACGTTTTCATTTTATTAAAAGAAAATAAGTTGTTTGTCCAATGTCACATAGCAAGTAAACAGAAAGCAAAGGATAGACTATTCTTAAAATACATGTTCATAGCATTCAAAATGAAAATTACCCTTGAGAGATGGTCCTTTTGTGTTATTTTGTTCATATTGTAGCATCATGAGTTATACTGAAGTTCAGTTCATAAAGGTTTTTAACAAAATTACTGTTATCGGTTTATTGGTAATTCTACTTTTTTTTTTTTAAGGCATTCTAGTGTTTTACATCTTCTTTCCACAATAAATTTTGATTTTACCCTTTAAGCAATTTCAGAATTCTAAAAATTAAATCTGGCTCACTGCTTACTCTATGACTGGGCTTAACCACAAATTCTTTACCCAGAGTGTGCTCACTTGTAAGATTAAGATTTATTATTCCTGCCTTACTTTATTTATTATTTGAAGATAAAGTAATAATTATGCAAAAAAAATAGAGAAGAAGAAGAAAATAACCTTTTAGAGGTTGGCAGAGAAATGCTTGCACCTGTGTTTGTATAATTTCCAAGCTGTTTTGGAACCCTTTAGAAGAGAAACTATTTTATGAACCACATCAGTAATTCTTTTCTTACTTATTTTTCAGGTAAAACTGTTCTTTGACTCTCTTATGGCCCAAGGATCACATTTAGATATTTTTCAAATTGTTCTGGAAAACATAACCAAAAACATCAAATGGATGGAGAAGAATCTTCCCACACTGAGGACTTGGCTACAGGTTAAGATTTAAATGGTAGGTAGAAAGAGCACATCAGATGTGGGCTACCGCTGCATGAAATTGGCAAAGCTCAAGTCAGCATTACAGATATTTTGTCTAACCAGTAAGAAGCCTCAAGAAATCATCCAGTGCAGCTGCCTGCTCTAAGCTGTGGTCTCTAGTTGACCGATGTGTGATGCTGGAGATGGAGTAAGGCCAGTTCAGTAACCTATTTAAAAGTAAACTTTCTGAATAATGGGGATATGTGGAGATACCAATGTAGACAGAGATATTGCTGTAATCGTTTAGCCACAACACAGACTATCTGCATTGTCTCACATTATGCCATTCCTTTGTTATGTTGCTGCTTTTGAACCTTGCTTACTATCCTGGTGTTTGCCCAGCCAGTTTTACCTCCAAGGAAGCAGCCAATTTGTTAAAAAAAAAAAAAAAAAAGCTTTCATTTGCATCCTGCCATCTCCTCACTCTGCTTCCTTCTTCAGCTCAGCCTAAATAGTTTAATTATTACCATTCATGGAAAATCTGAATCAAATCAAATATGAAGCATAAGAATTAGGACAACAGGCACTTTGTCACCAAATCTCAGATTATTAAAAACTGTATGTCAGGGTTTATCAAGGAGACCAGGAGGGCCTCTTGGCATGAAGCTCACCATTCATGAAGAGCCTCAAAGACAGCCTTTTGAAGTCATCTTCAAATGAAGTAAAATCTGCAGTTACGGAGGTACAGGAAATGTATTGTGCTTATTAGTGTGGTATTTCAAAAGCTTTATGGTGGATGCCACACTTTAATCTACACACTACTGCATTTTTAATAAATCTTTTGAGAGTTGCAAAATTAGATTATATTGGGATATTTGGGGTTACATCATGTTTTAATGTAAATATTTTAATGTATTACATTTTGTTACCCAGTTTTAGCATTTCCTCATACTTTAAGAGAAACTCTTGATCTCTGAAATGCTTTTTTTGTTGCTTTCTTAATTGTTCGAATGAGGTATTTGGAATAAAGAAAACACACATTTAAATACAGGTTGTAAATTTAATAAATTCATAACCTCACATATGAATCAGTATGAAAGTGTAATTAAGTTCTAGATAGAGTTGAGTCAACGCAAATGATTGATTTATTGTTGAGTCAATGCAAATGATTGTTAAGGGAAGCTGGAGATGTCGGAGCAGGGGTGACGTGAGGCTGTTATCCCTTCCATTTTGGAGCGATATCACGAAGATCTATAGACCTTTCTCAGTCAGAGACAGAATACATTTTGGATGGATATTAGCCATGGCCCTACATACATTTTGTTGTTTATTTTCAAATCACTTCTCGGAATCTTTGAAGCATCTTTGGCTTTAGATTTGACCCGGTCAGGGTTCTACCAAGGTCTGTATAACAACTTAGTGATGTCAGTCTAGAATTATACATACTTTAGCATAAGAAAACTAAAAAAGAATACTTTTTTCCCCACCAAGATAATATGTAAATTAAGTAGTAAAATGTGTGTGAGTTTCAACAGAACTGTAACAACAAAATTTTCCTAAATAAATGAAGTTTTCTTTTGTGTAGTACCTTATCTACCAAAAATTCCAAGTTTTTAATTCTCTTCCTTTTAGTTCCTCATTTAAATGCATTCGTACTTTCTTGGATTCTTAAAAATTGAGTACAGAAAGAAGCAATTTTATTATTTAATAAAAATGAACATGAAAATTAATGTACCAATAATGTTTTAGCAAATACAGTTTTAAAAAAGAAACGCGAGGTATTTCAAAAGCTTTACAGTGGATGCCAGACCCCCAACACTAAGACTTGACTAAAAAGTTAGTTTTACTTTCTTTTACTGCAAATGAACAAATAAGTTGCACAAAAGTTAAGTACATGACCATGAATAGATGATGGAGTGAGCAGACACAACTTCTTTGGGCCTCCCTGATTCCCCAGAGAGCCCCTGGGAGAATTTTGTGGTTTCCACAGTCCTCTCAGAATGAGAAACCTTCCATCCTAGGGAGGCCCAGAACTAGTAGCTTGCTCCCTTTTAGGCTTTGTGTGGGGAGAATGGGCACGTCAGTCCTTAGGGGTCCAGCTTATCACCATGACAGGAATTTGTCCTGCCTCATGTACATACTTCTGCATTTTATTCCTTGCTGGGTCATTGGGTCCATTTGAGGTTGCAGAGAACCAAGCCTGATGAGGAACTACTACAAGAAATCCTGATTTTCTGGGGCAAGTTCTTGGGGTTTTTTGTTTTGCTTTGTTTTATTTTGTTTGTTTTGTTTTGTGTTTAGAATTGAAGAGGGATTTATTAAACTGTAAGGGGACCACCAAATAGTCATAGGAGCTAGTTTTCTACTTGAATGTTAATGTCTACCAAATGCGAAGTTGCTTAAAACGGCTCCGTGCTTTATTCCGCAACACCACCTTAACCTATATTCATTTGACCATGTGTCACTATTTTTCATTTTAATATATAATGGTTTATAACTTTTACATTTACAGACTTTAAATCAATCATCTATTATATTGTCTGCTTCCTGAAATCTTAATCTCATCAAAGTCATATCTCCATATCATAAAGAAAAAAAAGATGAAAAGGATTATGAAAGAAGTAGGTTTGCTGGGCTAAAGCATATGTGTATTATATATAATCCAACATTTTAATCGACAATGACAAATTATTTTTCTGAAAGAGGGTGTTAATATACTTTCTTCTTAGCTCTATATCCTGTACTTGTCAGTACCAAATGTTAATCTCTTATACCTAGTAATTTATTCCATGGTAAAGTACAGTTTCCTCAAATATTTACTTAACTATGCCACTAGTTTATTTTGATTAGTATCTATTGATAAATTTTTGTATCCTGTAACTTTGAATTTTTCTGTTTGCTTTAGTTTCAGATGAATCTTTTGTAGACAGACTATACCTGAATTTTGTTTCTTATTATGTTCCCCAACTTGGGCCAGCCCAGGCTTTGTCATCTGATACCCTCAACATGAACGCAGACTTCAGCCTTCTGCTTACTCCTCAGGGTTCCTGAGTTCACTTCATTTTTGACACATGAGTGATCCTTACTAACTTTCCAGGACATTGATGCATTAAGACCATTTTAAAATACACTGTATTCTACATTTTTAGTTATTTTTAGTAAGAAGGTCAGTCAGGGTCCCTAGTCTAGCATATTTCAGAAGCCACAATAATTTATTTCCCAGTATGCAAATGCCTGACACTTCTATATATGAGGCTCCTGAGCATGGAAATTGGTTTGCAGTATTGGCCGTGTAGTATCGATTTCTCACAAATAAGGTTATGGAATGCCTAAGACTGTATCATACTTAGGAAATTAGCAGTATAAACTGATCATTTGTTCAGAACTTAAATCAGGAAAATATTTCAATATTCTTAGGGAGAAATGGTTAGAAGATCTGAGAAATACAGACTTAACTAACAAGATAGAAAAACATTTATGTTTCAATCACTTCTACAAACTTTGCTTTGTAGCTGTAACTTTAAGATCTTTTGCTAATGTGTTCTCTTTTCCCCAAAAGTCCTGATCTTCTACTATACTACCAGATAAGTTTAGAAAATCAGTTTTCTATTCTCAGTACATGACTCAACAATTCTCACCTTTCGGTATTTTCACATTATTTCCCACATTTTGAAGTTCATGTGTCTGACCTTCTGCTGAATTGTGCCATATTTCTTACTTTCAATACATTTCAAGTTTATACCTCTGTAAGGAATTCCCATGTTAATGCCATATGCCATGTCCCTCTAGTCATCTAAAGAAAACCTCAGTTATAATTATAAATCTCATTTTTAAAGTAGGCAGAGTAATTTGTCTCAGACTTAAAACATACGAAGGACATTATTTCTCAGTTTTAAAACCCTATCCTCCTTTAAAAACTGTTTTCTAGTAAATTGAGTTTGAAAAATTCTAACTCATCTAATATTTTAAATAAGAATTGGAAAAAGGGTAGATAAAACATTCTAAAAACTCAAATATGGAAAGAAGTATGACAGGGGAACTTTATCTGAAAGAGAAACAAGTTGTTTCCGTGGCATAAGGCTGTTGGCACATTTTATTCTCTTTCTATTTGTACCTCCAGATATAGACCCAAAGACAAAAAGCAGAAATCATAGAAGGACAAACAGAACTTTTCAGCTTGTAAGGGGTTAACAGGTGGGGACTAAGAAATAAGGATCAAGGAAAAGTTCTAGTCTGAAACAGCTATACACGATCTATGAACCAGATAGAACCCATAGGAATAATACTATGTCCTGGGTGAGTTAATTCAACTCACATTTAGGGACGGGACTAGGGTCGCTTAAGCAACATTTAAGAAGTTGTTGGTTAATGAGAGAGGCTGGATAACATTTAAAGGTTTGTATTTGTTTGTTTTTATAGTAAATTGTGCCTTTTCTATAGTTAATAGTTAAGACATTACTGATCAAAGCACTATTTTAAAAATAATGTTCTATATTCCAGAAAAGCCATTACCAAATCAGAAAAGCATATTATTCTTCTAGTTTCAGAAAACTGTTTCTTTGGGAAGCCTAGTAGGTTGTATTTTAGGGTCAAGGGAATATACCAACTGTCGGCTCCTCTGTCTCACTTGAGGACCTAGAAAGAAATAACACCATTTCTGGCCTTGCAAATCCAAATCTAAAAAGTGTTGTCTAAAAAAGGAAAGATCGTAGATTTTGTTTCAAAATACTTTTCCTCTTATCCAGGTGTCTTTTCTTCTATAATTCTACCATTACAGATTTATTCCTTTGGGCTAAAAAAAAAGCTAAAATATTATATTGTAGCACCTTAGTCATGCTTTAGTATGACTGAGTTTTTAAATTAATAGTTATTTCTTTACAGCTAGTTGATAAAAGGACCCTACGGAGAGAGAGAGGATTGAGGAGTAAGAGGTGGGGCGGGGGAAGGGGGTTAATTCTGGAAGGAGAGCAATACCCCAGGAAGTACTGGTTGGGTAGGAAACTCTGGAGGGCAGTATCTGTCACTTATTCAAGGGTATTACATACAGATGGCTTTTGATAAATATTTGTTGACTTTTTAAAGCAGCACCTAGAAATAAGAAGGAAAAAAAAAAATGAGACCTAAGAGAACTAAGAGACAAGCCTCCTTGACAGTTTTGTCTCAGGCTAGTTCTGCTAATACATGGTTATATGCTTCTGTGACATGTATTATGCATTATAGATATATCCTTTGTGCTTGTCCTGAGTGTCCCAATGTATTTTAAGTGCATAACTTACAGCTCCTGTTTTGTTTTTTGTTCTTTGGTGCTGCACGCCGTGGGCACATCACAAATATTGCTAACTGATTGACGGCCTGTGTTGGCAGCTATCAGCCAGAGGGAGGAAAAAAAGTATCTGAGTCAGCCCAGAGAGCCAAAAATCACAGACAAGTGTAATTTTCTGCATAAATATTACGGGAACTCCTCATGCTCAAAAACAAACAAACACGTGAAGGATACATTTTACAGGAATGAACCTCAGACAGGCTCTATTTCGGCATAGCTCTAAGAAATAAAGAGAAAGGAAAACCAAATCAGTATCTTCAGGATTGTAAACATCTCCCTAGAAAGAGCAAGTCAATCAAAAATTCCAGCTAGATATTATTTCTAAAACCATCTTTTAAATCTTCTAACTTTGTAGAAGAGAACCTATGATTGGTTTTCATGGCTAGACCAGGCCCACCATCCCTGCCACTTTCTGACCCAGCTAGGCCCCATTGGACCCAGAGTTTAGATACCAACTCAACACCAAAAATTTGGTTTCCTCAGGATAGCATTATTTTAAATTATCAGGTTGGAATATGTCAGCATTATAAACATTTCTTTTCTCTAGTATTGTACTTTGTAAATTTAATTTTTTTTGCATATAATCTACATAGTGCTAACGTTGCACAATTCACATTTAATAGTAATAAAAAATTCATCTTTAGTCCTTATTTTGTGCCATTCTCTGTTGAAAGCATTTCTGGTGTATTAATTCATCTTCCCCTCACAATAACTCTAAGGGGAGGGGGCAGTACTTGTCCTCAGTTTATAAAAGAGAAAACTTGTCCCAGTCACAGAGGCAATGATTTTTAGTATATTCAGAGTTGTGCACCTATCTATGTGCTCGATTTTAGAATATTTTCATCACCCTAACCCTGTATCCACTAGCCGAATTGTGTCCACCCAAAATTCATGTGTTGAAGTTGTGACCTCCAGCACCTCAGAATGAGACTTTACTTGGAAATAGGGTTGTTGCAAATGTGATTAGTTAAGACCCTGTTGAAGTAGGGTGGGCCCCAACCTAGTATAACTAGTGTTCTTATTAGAAGAGGAAATATGAATATAGACATGCACACAGGGAGAATGCCATATGAAGACTGGCATTATGCTAACACAAACCCAGGAAATACTAGAAGCTAGGAGAAATTCCAGGCACGTATCTTTCCTTGGTGCCTTCAGAGGGAAGGCCCTGCTGACACCTTGATCTTGGGCTTCTAGCCTTTAGAACTATGAGATAATAAATTTCTGTTGTTTAAGCCACTCAGTGTGTATTAGTTTTTTACAGCAGCCCTAGAAAATTATATAACTGCTTAAGATTTAATTTTTCCACTTTAGTAGTTACTTTCAGTTCAAAGTTCTAGGTTTAATAATATACCATTTCTTGGTTTATAATCCTAGGTATATCGATCAGTTACATGAAAAATTACATTGAATTGGGCTCTATTTTAATTTTTCCTGTACCATATCTTAGGGTTTAAAAATATTATTAAAATATTATTAAAATGTATTAGTGTTTATAACCTTTAGTGGACATGTAGGTTGCCTACCTGCCATTTGGGTTGCTTAACCCCAATTTTTTCTTCTGAATAAGAAAAATGACTTTTTCCAAGGCTCCCTCCTCCCCACATGAAAGAAGAGAAACAACCCTAAACTTAGCATTCATAAATTCCGCTTTGTCTAAGAAACTGATCATGGTAACCCTGTTTTCATTTCAGTGATTTACTTAGGAATGTACAAAACACAGCTTCAGCAAATAAAACCTAAGGAGAATTCTAATGGGGGGTTTTGAGAAAAGTTTCCTTGCTCGTAAGAAAGAGACACCAGAGAAAAGCTTCTTTCTTCCTCCCTTGATGCAGCCTTGTTGACCACAGGGCATACAGTTTTTCAGAAAATTGCTTAGAGTGGGCAGAATGAGAAGTTTGGGTTCTCAATGAGATTGGGGAGCTGTGACTGGAGACAGCATCTTTGGAGTTGTTAGGATGATGGATTTCCTTATTGTTTAAACTAGTTTATTAGCTTTTTGCTTTTGTATTTTAAAGCATCTGAACTCGTATATAACTGTGCCTTCCTGATAACCTTTCACTTTATTTGGCTGAATCTTTTTGCTAATGTCTAACTGTACAAGAACTCTGTTGGATAATTATTCTGCTTTTCTTAGAGCTCTAAACATTGCTTAATTTGGTATAACTTCAAAAGTCACTAATTGCTGCCAATTAGTGACGAGATGTTGACTCCTCCAATCTCGGGGTGACTGAGCAGAGTCTGGAGTAGCTGGAAACCTCATGATGGTCATGTTTGTCCTGGCAGTAAGTAGCATCCTCCATTTATTCAAGAGCATGGCAGAGGAAATGCAGTTAAGCATTAATTTGTTGTCTAGGTGGAGGGCCAGGGGAAGAAGGGAACAATTGGGGGGATCATTTTATGAACTATATAGATGTCTAACCAATGTACTCTACACTTGAAACTAATTTTAATAAATTATTTTTTTAAAGTATGCCCCCCAAAAAGAGTGCTAAACAATTTTTCAAATATGTACACTGAATTAATGTATTTTATTGTTCATTTCAAAATAATTAGAATATTTAATAATACTAAACCTAAAGTTGACATGGACTATCAATACATTAAATTGGAATATCAATTAAGTAATCAGTGGAATAGCCAACCTTCTAGTAGCCTGAAGACAGCTATATTTCTCTTTATACCCTATCCCTTTCATAGGTTATTGTCATTGACCTTAATTTCTCTGTGGGAATAGGCAAGCAATAGTAAATTCCAGAGCACTGACTTAGAACACGTATTACCTGGGTTCCATACTATGTCTGCCACCAGACTGCGAGTAAACCCTCTAGCCTTCAATTCTATCATTTATTAAATTGAAGCTTGGGTTAGCTAATCCATGGCATACCAAGTGCTTTATTTGGATGAAAAAAAAAATGTTCCTATATTCATGTATTAGTGAAGTTTGTTGCTTTTTAAATAAATAAATAGATACATAGCTAAAGAAATAAATACATGCTGTTTGTTATTCAGAGAGCTCATTACTTTTCCTTTCATGCTATTTATATTATAATTAGCCCTCCAAATTTTTGGTTTTCAAATGTAAATAGTAGAGAGCAAGGATTCTGAAAATAGTAGATGGGTATTGTGCATAATATCATACTATGTTCTCTGATAATGAATAGTATCTTCATAATAATTTAAAGTCTTATTCCCTTAAACTAAAGAGGAAATTCTGTGTGGGAGGATAGGAGAAGGTTAAAGACTGAAATATAATGGGTTTTAGTAGTGAATCTGAGAAATTGTGTTTTCTCAAGAAAAGCTTTATGAAGTCAGATGTAAAACGATATCCCAAAAAACAAAACAAAACAACAAAACAAAACAGAATAAAAATAAAATTCATTCTTATCCTTTTTAGGGTAGGTAGGATCCTGAAACGTTTTGGTGTTGTATACTCTTTTACCACTAATATAAAGTCACAAGTCTTTAAATGGTTGTGTGTGTGTGTGTGTGTGTGTGTGTGTGTGTAGAAATGGGAGGAATGAGACACAAGAGGTTGGCAAAGAGAGACTAAAGAAATTATTTGTTTCTTTATCAAAGAAATCTCAGAAAGACTTGACAACCCAATTATATTTACTAGTGTAATGGTGAAGCATTTCTACAAGTCTCTGCAGAAATGGAGTATTTAAAAAAACACACAAGATAATTTAAAAGCATGACAGACTCTAATTTACAGGTGAGGTCAGGTGAGGGGATTTAACAAGCTGTGGAGTTTTAAATGTCTCTGATATTAAGTGCTTTGGCTGCAAAAATAACTCCAAAGGAACATAACATGACTTAGAATACCGGGAAGAGCCTCTTATCTAAGCAATACAATGTGCGGGATTCTTCTAACAGAAATCAATCCTGCATGTACTATGTAATATCTGAACACTGAAACACCAGCCCCTGTGGTTCACTTCCTGTTTTTGATTCTTAAGTTCCCTGGGGTGTGGGTGGAGGTGCAGTCTAAGGGCTGTTGTTATCTTTATTAACACAGTGGGGAGAGAGCAGCTTTGAGGTATCATATCATAGACACCTACTCTGTACTGATAACAAACATACCATTCAATATAGAGATAATCTGAAAGTGTTCAACGTTGCAAGTGAACTAGAACTCTAAACACCATGCGTCCATTTACATATTCATTCAAAAATTATTTATTGCATATTCATCTAGGGATTAAGAATATAACCCTTAAAAAAAAAAGATAATGACTTTGTCTTCATGGGACTTGAGTACTTGAAAGGGAGGTAGATAATCATGAAGCAACAAACCAAAACATGATTTTAGAGAGTAATGAGTGCTGTAAGAAAATTAAGCAGTAGATCATGTTTATGCCTCTTTTAGAATCTGTAGTCAGAGAAGAGCTCTCTGTAGAGGAGACGTTTGAGCTGAGACCTAAATAACAAGAAGGACCCGGCATGCAAAGTACCAGGCAGAAGGAAGTTTTTACACAAGAAATATGCAAGAGAAATGGTTAACAATGCTGGATGAACTTGGATACTTCCAGGAACTGCAAGAAGCCCTTTGTGGCCACAGCATCGTGAGCACGTTTAGATGAGGTCCCACAGTTAGGTAGAGTTTCGCTTTTCTAAGCTCGATTGGAGGTTTTAAAGTGGAGTGGGAAGTGCGTGACTTGATACAATTGACACTTGAAAATATAATAATGAGCCTCGATTTTTCTTCTTGAAATCTAATACCTAATTCCCTTGCGGGTCAAATGACCCCCTGCGGTGCGTTCGCCGCGGCGGTTTGCGCTCGCCGTGGACTTGTTTGCCCTCGACGCCCTGCGTCCTCCTGTTGACAGTCTCCGAGGAGCTAGTGACAGTTGGCAGGCGCCGTGAGGCACAGCTGGAGCCAAGTTGCTGCAGAGGTCAGGACTGTAGGAGAGGAAGGAGAGGGAGAAGAGGCGGTGGAAGTGCTGTGGAAGGGCCGCGGCTTCCGCAGAGGGGGGCGGCGGTGAGCACGCCGTGCAAGGGATGTGGCAGCGGGGCCGGGAGGAACCTCCCTGGGGCTCAGAAGCCTCCTCCTAGTTGCTCCATCCCGTAGGTTCGCTGGGTCTGCCCGGATTTGACACTGGAAACAATGGTGGCTCAGGATTGGAAGCAAAGGCGCGAGTTCTGGGGTGCGGGGATCGCTAAGAGAGGTTCTGCTTCTCTGGCCTAGCTCTGCCTGGCCTGGCCACGAACCCACAGGCGGCACCCCCTGGAGCCGCAGGTGTTGATTCAGGGCTAGGCTCCGGCAGGCCTCCTGCCTACATTCTGCGGCGCCCGCGGCCCACTGCAAATCCAGCGCCGGGTTTTGCGATTCGCCTTCATGTAGGGAACGGTAGCCGGAGGACTGGACCCTTGGGACTCACGGTTCCGCATGGGTCCTGGCTAGTCCCTTAGTCTCCCCGCCAACGACCGCTGGGGACCACTCTGCTGTGCGCGGGCAGCTCTGCCGAGACGGCCCACAGCGCCTTCTCCTGTGAGCCTTGGTGAAGGAGCTCCCCGGAGCCAGTCTCCCCAGGGAAACCAAACCTTCGCCCTCAGGCTCTTGCTCTGCCTTCAAATCTCGGCTACAGTGGCACCTCCCAGCGAGGCCTCTCCTCACCAAGCCATCCGAATTAGCGACTCACTCTCCATCACATCACCCTGATTTAATGCTCAGCGGAGCATTATTTCAGCCTCGTGTATCTTCTGTATTTATTGTCTGTTTCTGGAACGTCCACTCCAGGGGCAATGACCGTGTTTTTCTGCCACGGTGCTGCGTTCCCGGCGCCTAGGACCCAGCCGGGTAGGGACGCAGTGGGCTGTCACTTTTGCCGAACGGCTGAACGTCAGGCTCAGAAAGAGACAAAAACGCTGGCCTTTCTGGCGGGGGCGGGCTTCTTTAAGCCCCGCCCACGGGCCTGTCCCCAGCTCTAACCTGCTCACATCCCTCCTCTCCCAGGAGTTGGCTTGGGGCGATGCGGAGCTTTTCTCTCTGGCCTCCCTCGCATTTCTGCAGCTGTCGCGAAAACCCGGAGCGGCGGGACAGCAGATCGGCGGAGCGGGGCCGCCCCTCGCGGCACCTCCCCAACAGCCCTCGGCGGCCGCGCTGGGCATGCTCAGTCGGCAGGGCCGCTTCAGCTCTCGGAGTAGGAAGCTAGGGTGCTCCGGCTGTAAGGAGCGGCGGCGGGGGGAAAATGGAGCCCTTCACCAGTGGTGAGTGGGCAGCCAGACGTGTCGGAGCTGAGGCTCTTTGGGGCCCAGGGGATCGGGGCCAGTCGTGACACTAGGAATCGGGCTGTCGCCCCTACCGCGGGTTTCCCGCGAGGGTTTGGGGGGCGGGGAAAGGACTGGGGGAGGCGGCCGCAGGCTTGGGGGCTGGGGGTCGGGCGGCGGCCAGCGCGGGGCAGCGGGCTGGTGTGAAGGTCAGCGCCACTGCCTGCCCGGGGTGGGGTGGAGGGGCATCGGGTGCGGCAGGACCCACGCTCCGCTGCGCAGCCAGGTGGGGGAACGGCAAAGTTTGGGCTGCCGTGCGCGGAGGTGGGGGCAGCGGGAAAGTTAGCAGCCCGGGTTTGACCCCGGAGAATGGGTGCCGGCCGCGGCTCTCGGGTAGAAAGGGTTAAGCCGTGCTCTTGCCAAACCCAACTTCTGTGCTGCTCTGGGAGCTGTCCCCCTGTCCTTCTGCGAGTTGCTGGCGTGACTTTTCTTAATAGTACAGTGTGGGGGGGGGGGGGGGACTTGGCAGGTTAATTTAGTGGAAGGAAAGGAAACTTGGGGAAAGGCTTGCTTAACCATCCCCTGCTCGGTGCCGAGGAGGTGCCTGCCCGCATTGCCTCCTTCTGTCTGGTGATGAGGCACTCCGCACGGTGTTCAAGCTTCCTTTCCCGGCTCCCGATAACATCACTTTTTCAAACGAAGTCTTATTAAATATCGAGGGTCCGTCACAGTGATATCACAATGTGACTTGAGAGGAGAGTCAAAGTAGGAGCCTGCAGATGCCCTGCAAACAGCCACAGCCCTTTACTGAATGAAGAGAGTAAATCCCACCCTAGTTAAAAGGATGGCTTTTGTTTGGAACAGAAGTGCCGGAGTAACAATATAAGGGTGAGATGTCTTACCATTTTGGGGCATTGATTATATGGATTCCCTTTTGGGATAAAAAGTAGGAAAACTACCTGTAAGGGAGAACTCACACTTAGAGAATTCATTCTCTAGTTGATATGTGTTTTCCTGCCAATAGTTAATTAGATAGTTTGTCATTAATAGAAGCCAGTCTACCCCTGTTTTCGGTAGGTAAGTTGCCACTCAAGAAACAGACAATTGTGCACTGTATATCCCAGACACCATCCAGACTTTGTTGAATGTCGTGCTTCACAAATGGGCCTGTGAACTACTCATTATATTTTCCCTGTCCCTAATTCAGAATGCTTTATTCTACTGCCATCTTCCTGTTTGTGCTGTTTAATTAGGCTTAATTATGACAACTTTAATTCTGAATTTTCTTTCTCATGTTCTATTTGTAATTGCTAAGGCTCCAAGCAGAGCCTGGCAAAGTCACTATGAGAATTAAGGAAGATTTAAATGGAAAGGAACCTTAGAGACCATCTAGTACTTTAGTGTAAAATATTAAATACAGATGGTGAACGAATCTTTCAAATGACTATTCAAGCATTTTTCTTTGTCTAGGTAGAATGCTTGGAGCTTCCATCTTTGTAGGATTTTAAATGTGAAATTTAATGTAAATTAAAAAAAAAATCCGCACAAGGCTGAGTCATCCACTGGGTCAAGATCATTGCTAGCTGATTTGGTGAACTGTGCCTACAAAATTGAAGTACATTCTCAAGTCTTAAAATAGTGGTCTTTACTCCCCTCTGAGAATATGCTCCTCTGGATATGAATATTTGTAAATTGTCACATTTAGGAGAGCAGTGGAAAAGTCCTACAGAGGAGAACAAAAAAGAAGCAATCCTTCAAATTTCATGTAGGAAATTGGATTTCTAATCCTTTCCTATCTGTCTTCCAGATTCTCTAAGTCTGTGCTGGAGACATTTTGGCAATACATCATTTTGGTTAATGTATTAATCACTGTTTAGAGCCTTATCTGGCATCCTTTAACAAGGAGAATAGAAACTACAGCATCTAAAGTCAACAAGAGATTCGCTCCTAGCAATTTGAGGTGTTTTCAGATTTAAGGTAGACTGGTTTTATATTTCAGAACTTTTCAAGGATAGCTGTAGAATTTTCTAGTGTCTTCAAACAGGACATGGTATTGCAGAAAGTATGTTTATCTTTGTACTTAATCCTTTTGAGTACAAAGGATTATGTACATTTAATCTTCTATAGATCTGGGTATTCTGGTATAGAGTATTTCATTATCCATATAATTTATGATTGCAGGAATTATCAAAGTTTGGTATTGGCTTTTGTTACACATTCACATTCTTCTAATAAAATTTTCACCACTTAAATATTTTCTGTATATGGAAAGAGTTGTAACAGCTTAACAAAGACGTTTTACTAATTCAGGAACATATAGCTTTCAGTTTAAATCTTGTGATTTTACCCTTTGACCTATAAATTTGTAAAGGAGGCAAATTTAGTTTCTGTTTTGTCATTCTGGCTTTCACTACTCACATATTCTAGCTGTCTTTCTGTACTTTCTCTGTTAAAACTTGCTGCTGGCTCATTTTTCTTGGGCCCTCCTCTCTGCCTACTGATAATGGTCTTATTCTATGAACGTCCTATGTTAACCTATCCAGGTAACATACTGCTGTAAACTAATTAATATGCACATCTCCAGAAAAGGCTTATAAAGTGGGATCTTAGTGTCAGCAATACCCATTTGGCTCAGGAGATATTTTTGGTCTTGCACTTGAGAGGGACTGCTGACTATTATGTTGAAGGCTGGATATCCATTCTGGCTTTGGGTCTTTGGTGACGTGTGTGTGTGTGTGTGTGTGTGTGTGTGTGTGTGTGTGTGTGTAGGGATGTGCTGGACCAGTACTCAAGAATGATTTAACAGTAACTATTATGTCCTGTTTGGCAGGTAGTGATTTATATACTACCATAAAACAAACAAAAAGTGGCAACTCTTTAGATCTTTAGATAGATATTACTAGATTAAGGCAAATAATTATTTGATGATTTGCTACCTTTATTTGTCCTCAGGTGGATGCAGGGTTGGGGTATTTCAGAGTAACTTAAACTCTTATTAAGGGATATAGTTGCCAGGGCTCACCCTCAAAATCTGAGTAGATCTGAGGTTGTTGAGCCTAGGAATCTGCAGCTTCATTTTGAGGATGTTAGAAGTATTTACCAGAAGGGAGCAAATTCAGGATTTGGAAGCATATTAACAGAGAAGGATCTCTTTTCCTGTGCATGAGTGCACACATGTATATATGTGTGTGTGATGTGTGTGTGTGTTTGTATATGTATATGTATATGTATATGTATATGTATATGTATATGTATGTATACTTACCTCTGTGCTTTCTAGTTTGTGGTATGGCCTGAAGTAAATCTAGAGAGTGAAAAAGCATTGATATTTTGAAGTTCCAGAACTGAAAACAATTTGTCGATTTTTTCATATGAACAGAAATCACTTTCATATTAACTTGGTACGTATCAAACAAGGAGGATTTTCCTGTCTTATAAAACTATTTTTGTTTTTGTTCTCAGATTGGCATCTCATTGAAAGTATTTCCCAACTTCCAAAATGAGAATCCTGAACAATAAATTAGATATTCATGGATTGTAAGGCAGTATAAAATTGATTTCATCTTTAAATCTTAAAAATAGTAATTGTCCTATAGTATGCATTTCTTTAAAAAATTTTCTACATCATCAGTCAAAAATGTGACTTACCACATTTTGTTTATATATTTTTTTCTTTTGTTCTGTGATAAACTACCACATTGAGAGAAAACCCTTATAAAATGGATAAGTGTAGTTTTTCTCTGTGTAATGGAAGGTAATTTAAATTCTGTTTTTAGTCCTTCTGTCTTAAGTTTTTCAGTTCATTTAAGGAAAATAGGAACTACATAGGAATAGAGTGTTAACATCATTTAATAGTCTAAGATTGAGGCTGTAACTAGAAACCAATTCAGTTTTAACTGGAAAGCAGTGGTGGAAAAGTTTTTGCTTTACATAACAACTTTAAGAAAGAGTACCTTGGGACAAGATAGACAGCCTCTATTCGATGTAGTTAAAACCAGTGATTATTATTTATCTATGGATGATCCTTGAAAACTCAGTCTGGAAGATTTATAACCAAGAAAGATTGGTTATAAGGAAATTACATATAGAAAATTAGCAAGGGTAATTTCCTCAATAGTTCAGTCAGACACCATTTTTTGAATGCCCACTTACAAGTAGATTTTCTGCTAGACACTGTTAGAAAAGACCCCACAGACCTGTCATCAGATAATGCTAACCTTAATAAGAGAAATGAAATGGAAGAATCTGTTTCATTTTCATGCTAATATAAAAATAGAGAAAGAAGAAGTAAAAAAGCAATAAAACTTTTAAGACAGTTTTCTAATTATGAAATAAATGTATAGGATTGTCTTCATAACCTGTTTATATAACACTGTTACTAATAAGCTCACATTTCTATTGATTAGTGTAATACTCCTGTTAGAAAACAGCAGCATTTTGACCCTCTCTGAAGCTTTAGGAATTTGAGATGTGGAGGACATTAGCCAACGTTACCCCAGAAGCTGGAACGGAATTAGATGAGGCCCCTGGCTCTTGGCAGTTGAGGTGACGAGGACGGTGCAGCCATATTCTATAAATTAGTTACCTCATGTCTTGAAAACTGTAGGAGGTTGGAGTTGGCACTAACACATAGGCCTTTGCATAATGCTATTGGAGCAACCAGAGAAACTAGTCTTTTTATTATTATTTTTTTTAATCCCTCAATATGCATTTTTTTTGGAGTGTTCACAGGAGTTTAAGATTGGGAGTGGTGGGAAATTTTGGAGATCTTTTGTTCCTTTTATATCTAGTGGGCTTTTTTGAGAAGGCTCCTCATCACCTTAATGTTTCTGTGCGTAAATGTGACAGAGTCCCCATCTTTGTGGAATAATGGTCAGGGTGCCCCTGTAAACTGATTCATTGTTGTAAATTCATTTGTGATTGTCCTGGAAGATCCCATAGGACTTTGAATCCAAAGATCTTTAGGGAAAATTGAGACTTAGGAGAATTAGTGATAAAGGTGAAAGAAATGTATAGATTTATGTAAAGGAGTCGTCTAATGGGCGAGATTTTCAAAATGGTCATGCCTTGAGCCTTGCAAGTCTTTGGCTCAGAAATGAGCCTTGTTTGGAGAGCAGGACACTGTGTATGAAGCCGAAAGATAGACTCAGGGTTGGGAGAGGTAGGTGGATCTGGTTGGACAAAAGAAGTTGAGTGGGGAGGGATGAATTAGTTAAGGCATTTGAAGGCCCTGGTAGTTAGAAAACATTTGCCACAAGTTCAGTCATACTATGCACTTCTATCTTTCACAGTTACTTGTAAGTTAGGATTGTTAACTTTCCTGAATGTTTTAGATTTTAAGGAAAAAAAAAATAGAAAAGAGGGCTATAGAGCCATTGACTTCATGGGACCATTATGAGAGCAGTCCCTGTTCTTTATAGCCTAGTTTTACTTCACTTTTCTACTGATGCTTGAACAATGAGACAATTAAATTTTTTAAAATTCCAACCTTAGCATCTAAACTATGAGGAAACCAGTTCCTTTTGTTAAATAAAGAAAATTCAGGCTTCCAAGGGATTTTGAAAAAACAGTGGAGAATCAAGACAACTGTAGAAGATCCTTTGAAGTGCTTTTCCTTTTGGAGTGTTTTCTTAATGAAGATCTTCCTGGGCATTCTTCCCATGTATTTCAAGAATGCAGTCACCAAAACAAAACTCAAGCCAGTTGTCCATACTTCTGTGGAATGGGGGGCTGGGTGGTCCAAAGCCTTCTCCGGTCCCTCTGTATTATTGGAGGAGGCCAAGCCAGTGAGCTGGTTGAAGGTAGTAAAAGAAGGCTTCCTGATGTTTTGGAATGGGGGGTGGGGGGAGTTTCGTAAGCAGGATGATGGGAAATGCAGCGAGAGAACTGGTACCTCTCTAGGTTGGGTGTACTCTTTTCACAGCAGTGATGATGAGGGCTCTGTGGTAGTGTTTCCCAGACACTGCCTCAGGTATCATTTGGTGTCAAAGAGGAACTTTCTGGTAGGCAAAGAGACTTTGGGCCATAGTATTTCTCACAGCTGTAACTTAATTTGTAAGATTTAAAATAGACTGTTCATCATTTCAGCAGCATTATATATCATCCCAAAGTTTTCTTTAGAAGAAAAAATGTGTTGAGATTAGTGGGAGTGAATGAGTGAGGAGAGTTGAATGTTTAAAAGGTCGTTATTTAAGTTCGTATTGGTAGTGTGATTTGAAGACAGAAGTTGCATCATATTGTCTAGTTTCTTTTTGCCCCATAATTGTCGATGGTTAAGTAAGGGAGGCCGCTGTGCACCCTCGGGTGTAGTGGGAGGAACTAGTGTTCCCCAGATTGATCAAGATCATGTCCATGAGTTTGGGATGGTTCCCCTTGTGCATATTAACAGTAGTTTCTCTGCTTTTTTAAACTCAATGTTAAGTACCTAACTCTTTGGGCCACTGACATTGTCTGTGCAGAGTCTAGATTGGGTGGCTAGATTAAGAGAACATCTCAGACTGAGCAGAGTATTTATTGGTTGTTAGTGGGAATAAGAAATGAATTGCTCTTTGGAACAGCAGCCTCACTTTCGTTTGCAAGACAGGCTACGAGGTAACTTTTTAGTTGAAGGAAGCACACAGAAAAATAATTGAATGTAGAAAAGAGGGTCTAGACTGACTTGGGGATTAGATAATAAAAAATATGTGTTTGTGTTTAGTTAGAAATAAACATTCACCAAAATGTGGCTAGCTTTGTTTGATTTAGTTGTCCACTGTCGTTGAGTACATAGTTCTGTTTTAATTAATTGCTGATTTGAGAAAAGACTTGAAGAATTTGTGCATAGAAGCTTTTCTTGGCAGATAATCAAATGACAATGACTACTGGTAGAAAAAAAAAAATGTGGTTACAATCCCAGACTCTTGGATAATCATTACTATTTTTTTAAAAGTGGGCTGTTGATAAACTAACCCTCCGTAAGTTGTAAATTGATGGTAGAGTTTTTGCTATAGAGGTTTAAAACTATCATTACCTTCTGCTTTATCAGTCTGATGAGTCAGATGGAAAAATATTTCAGAGAATTATCAGCAAAATAATTCTTTGTTCAAATCCATCTGAGATCAACTTTAGCAAATATATTTACCCACTGAGGTATTTTCTAACTCTTAAGCATTGTGTATACATCAAAGGGTTCTTATAAATTTATTTTCCTGATCTCATTCAGTGATATACATTCTCTGTTAAATCACTTTTAGGTGATTTATGCCATTTTTAATTTCGAATAAGGAATTATGGCAGGTTAAGATTCTTTTGAAAACTATATCCATAATTGATGAAATTAAGAATTAACTCTTCAGCTTTAGATCTTAGGTGTTTCCTACTTTGTAGATTTGCCTGAGAAATTAATGAGCATAAATATTTAGACATCATTGACAATTTCGTTGCTTTTAATAGCTGAATCTTTCTAAGGGTACACTGAGGATTGTCAAGGACTGTGGGACCTGTGTTAAGAGGAAAGATTTTAAAAATATAAGATAAAGATTATAAATTTGGACTGGACAACTTTAATATAAGTATAAACATTAAGATAAATAATTTAGCCTAGAAAAGGAAGAGAAAATTGAAAATTAAGCTAAACTAATTTTATTTTTTCCCCACAAGGATATTGGCTAACTTTTAAGTGAATAAAATGGCATATCTTTATGTGAATTCTGATCATTGTCATAATAATAAATAAGGATTAAAGAAAGCAAATGTTCTCAATATTCCATACTGTTTATCTGTATTCTTTAGTCCATGGAATATTATGTTTCATTTGTTAACTTGATGCTTTTTTTGGTATCCTCCAGCCAAAATTTTAACTAGAGTATTTTCTCTGTGGAATCTACAATGTTTTTGAATGCTAATTGTTTAGTAGGACTAAACGCTTATTTTTAGAACTTTGTGCATATTTGTGAATTTTATATTTTCTCTTGGTTCTGTATTAATTCCATTGTACATAACAACCAGAGAAAATAAGATAAATATGTATATATGGACTATATTGTATAAACATTTTTTAGAAAATTAATGCTTTAGGCTCAATTTTGTTTTATTGAAACCTACTAATACTGTGGTTCAAATCTACTTCATTGTTTTTTTTTTTTGGTTATTTTCTCACTTTTTTCATTTTGAATTTCTTTCATTTTATACTATGCTAATAGTTTTTTTCCATCTCTTATTTTTATCATCAAGACTGAAAATAGAACAAACAAAAATTAGTTTTCCATGTTTCCTTGTTCTGTCCTTCTACTGGGGAGTCAGGAGTAGGAATCAGAGAAGCAGAGTGAATATTTTAATACAGATTAACTGCCTCAATTAACAAGTATTTTTGAAATTTCTTTTTGACGTGTGCCCTTTACCTTTATCTCTTTTTAAAAAGACAATAGTTTTTGAAAGGATGGCCCCACAGAGAATAAAAGATTTAAATATACCTTCGCTGTGTTCTAACTTGTGCCAAGCTTTGTTCTTAGAGTACAGATAATGAATACAGCATGGTCTGCCCTTGTGGAATTTATAATCCAGCAGAATAAATTTTTTAAAAAGGTATACGAATGCACAAAATAGTACATTCTCTTCAAAAACTCTCAGGCTTCAAGAAGCACAGGACCCATTCCATACCACTTTTCTTAGACACATTTGATTTTGTACTTTTTTTCATTTTGGAGATCTACCCATGAATCTATCTCATTTTGTAAGACTACTGTTTAGTGTAGTATAATAGAAAAGAGCAGTTCAAACTGCTGCATTCAAATCCTAACTCCTTAGTTGCTAACTCTGGGATTCTTATTCTAGGATAGTACCAAGATGTTTTACTGTCTTTACTTAAAAACTAAAATGTGCGCAGAAACAGAAACTTTTTCTGATATTAGCTGAGGTTTCAGATACAGGGTGGTTTTTTGACATATTCCAGCCAGGTTTTTAAACTTGGGGAACAAATAGTATTTCTTGTGTCCTTATTTATTAAAGGCTAGAGGCCAGTATAGGAGGATTCTTTCCATTACTGTTATTATGCATTTATAACACTTTCAAGGAAGTGCTGTGTAAGAGTAGAGGAACTATTCATTTCTATATCCAATTTGGTGTAGATGTGTTTTTCTGGTTCCTTTAAGCAAATGTAATATGCAACACCTCATTATTCATACAAGTGGAACTTGTTTCAGTCTTAGATCAGGTATTAAATATATTTTGTCTGTCAGGTGGGGTTGAAGTAGTTAAGAATTTAAGACCAAAAGGGGTAGTGTTAACATGGAGATATAGAATAAGGGTACTTCATTAACTGGTAACAAGGCCTGTATTTCATAGGTATCGGGAATGTAAACAAACATGTCTCTGTTTAAATTCATACCTATTTTGCTATGTTTCCTTACAGGAAGCCTAATAAGAGGCTAGTTTTACTAGTGAATTTGTATTTCTGATGGTGACTGTTACATCCTTATTTTATTATTATTATTTTTGCCAAAGGATTGTAACTTGGCAGCAGTTTTTGGCTCTGAGCATGATATGAATCATGGCTATTTACCTCCTTACCTACACCCTGCTTGGAGTCTCTGAAACTGTCCACCCACCCCCAAAGAAAATAGTTTGAACTTCTAAAACATATAAAGTAGTGCTTTTGACCAAATAGCAATATGAATGATGTAAGGCATAATCCTTCAGGTGGCTATTTGGATGGATTGCATGGGGACAGGATAGGGAATTTCTCATTTGGGGGCCACAATTGTTTCTGGGAAACTTTAGCATTAAAAATATAGTATTTTCGCATAGGAATGAAATATTGGAGCCCGCATTTCTACCCAAGGATGCTCAAAGAAACATAATAGTATCTTACGAGAGTAGAGGTACCACTTGTTTAGGACTCCATTTACTAAATGTTTAAAACCACATTTCGAGTTCTATATGAGGAACGTATATACTTGATTAGCCAGAAACCATCAATTACGTATAACAAATAAACAATTCTTTCGTATTTGGTTGCTACTAGAGTTGGCAACTTACATAGTGTCCCACATGTATTAGATGTTCAATAGATATATTGGAGATTAGTATTACTTAAAATACCTCCAAAATGAACATTTAAATAACAGTTTTGTTTTGTTTGTACTTTTTTTTAATTTAGAGGTTTTTTCCTATTTTTTCTAAATAAAGTTGAATTTTAATGCTTTTTTCCTTTTTCTATAGCAAATAGAGTAATTCCAAATCGAATTGTTTTGGGAATAGTCTTATCAGTGTTCATTCAGCTTCTCTTTCCGCTGAAATACATTTTGAGTACTTGCTGCATTTCAGACACAGCAGGTGCTTTGTACACAGTGCTCAATAAGACATGGTCTCAGTGTTTGAGGGGAAGAAGATGATGGTAAAAGAAGCTGGACTCTTTTACTCTGAAGCATTTCAAAATCAAAATTGAAGAATGACCCCATATTTTCCTCTTCCCTTCATTTATCTTCTGTGCTTATTCCACAGCTAGAGACCGAAGTGATGCAGTTAAATCAATTTCTTGTCCAGCAGTGGTGTAGGGCCTTCTGGCTGACCTGCTGTTGGGGTAGTTTGCCCTTCATTAGAGAGCAAAAAAAAAAAAAAAAAAAAAAACCCACAATTCCCGAGCCAATTAAATTCAACTTTAAAAAAGAATTTCCTAATTATCTCAGAATTGATAGGAAGGCACAAATTGGTCATACATAGCATTCATGTGGCCTTATGGAAAGAGTAAAGGAAGTGAAGCTACATCATGGCTGTCAGTTAATGAAAGCCACTGAGAGGCAGGGCTCCCTATTCGTTGCTATAACAGAATAACTATAGTATGAGTTAATTACAGCATGAGCTGGTCTGTGAAACTGGTCAGGAGATGTTTCTGTCCTGATGTTGATAGGATAAAAATTAAATGACATCTGGAGAAGAACAGAACCTATACAACTTCTTAGTGACCACGTAAGATGAAGTATGTGTGTGAACTGTGAAGACATTTATTCAACACCTCTTCCCTCTTTAAAAAAAAAAACTCACTTTGCCCCGCTTTAACTCAGTATATATATGGAGTACTTACATGGAAACAGAATCTAGGCAGTGTATTAGTTAGCTCAGGGCTAAAATACTGCAGACTGGGTGGTTTAATTTTATTTTTCTTACAGTTGTGGTGTGGTGGTTAGTTGTTCAGGTTCAAGATCAAGGTGCCAGGCATGGTTGGTTTCTGGTGAGAGCCCTCTTCTGGGCTTGCTGATGGCCTCCTTGCTGTATCCTCACATGCCATTCCTGTGTGCTTGTAGAGAGCCTGGTATGTCTCCCTCTTCTTATAAGAACACTAGTGCTGTCAGCCTCATTCTTATGATCTCATTTAACCTAATTTTGTCCTTAAAGGCCCTGTCCCCAAATGTCCCCAGTCACACTGGGGGTTAACATTGCAACATACGAATTTTGCGAGGGGGACTCAATTCAGTCCATAACATGCAGCCTTTCTTTTGGACAGTTTGTTTACCTCAGGGTAAAGTAGATTGTGTTTTTCCACTGGAACAAATTATTGGAGTCTACATTCCTGCCTGGGGATGCTCAAAGGAGCACATATGGTGAAGTTTAATTACTTTATTCTGGACCCAGTAATCCAGAATGATCCCAAACTCTTTGTCCCTTCCTGCCCTACTATAGAGTGATCCAGATCTTCTATATTTATTTTCTTTACTTTATATGTTTAATATACATGCTTTTTTTCAAACAGTATACTGAAACTTACATGCTTGAATCAATATGTCTGGAGAGTTTGAGATTTTTTTCTTTGAAGTCAGAGTTTTGCTTCTCGAACTTTTTGGTCTCAGAACACCTTTTATATGCTTAAAAATTATTGTGGATCCCTAAAAGTATTTGTTCATGGGTTATACCTCTAGATATTTACTGTGTTAGAAACTAACACTGAAAAAATTAAGAATATTAATTTCATAATAACAATAAAAAACTTATACATGTTAACATAAGTAACGTCTTTTAATGAAAAATAACTTTTCCAAAAAGAAAAATTAGTGAGAGGCATTATTTTACATTGTTGCAAATCTCTTCAATGTCCGGCTTAATAAAAAACTAGATTTTCAAATTTCCTTCTGCATTCAGTCTGATAAATCACATGTCATGTAGCCTATGGACAGTTCACTGTTCACTCATGAGAGACTGAGTATGAAACAGCAAATAACCTCTTATTATGAAAAATAGTTTTGACCTCAAAGACCCACTGAAAGAGTTTCAGGGTTGCCCAGGGTGCCCATACTACATCTTACTCTAAACAATAAACCTGTTTTTTACAGTGACAGGCGAGAATACCTTGGGAATCCACAGCCGGTAAAAGTGGAGCTGTTGGAATTGGACAGCAGGTTTCTTAAGATAGATCTAGGTCACAAGAGAAAGAAATGTTCTAGCCAGGCACATCTGACAAACCACATATCAGGTGCTTATTTATTTGAGGATTCTACAGTTACTTATTTCAGCTCTGGATAGTTCTAAACTAGGGAGGACACAGAATTTGTAAAAACTACTTAACTGCCTTAAAAAAAAAAAGAACTGAGTTTTATTTTGTGTTTATACCTGAAGGATTTTAAACATGCTTCTCCTCTTTCCCCAAACCCTCCCTCCAACGTGCATATAATATGGAAACATCATTTAACTTCTTAGCTTCTTGGTGATTTTTTAGGCTTACCTTGATTTTAATAAATTAAAGGCCTGCATGGTTAAGTTCAATTATTATTTTTTACTGTTTGTCCTGATTTATGGAGTCCAGAATAATATAAAACCATTTTGTCCCATATCTGCCCTGCCATAGAATGATCTAGACCTTTAAGAAAACTAGAATCAACCCTCTTTTTATTTCCCCCTGGGGTATTTAGGGCCATGAATGACGAGTATAGATCTACTTAAAACTATCTTCCCTTCAAATGATATCTGCACCTCCATGTTCTTAGCAGTATTATTACAATAGCCAAGACATGGAACCACCCATCAATAGATGAATGGATAAAGAAGTTATAGTACATACATACAATGGACTATTACTCAGCCTTAAAAACAAGGAAATCCTACGGTTGGATCTGTAGATGGACCTTGGAGGCATTACTCTAAGTGAAATGAGTCAGAAAAAGACAAATACTATATGGTCTCACATATGGAATCTAAGCATACAAACACACAATGAACAACAACAACAGCAACAAAAAAACAGAACACAAACCAAACAGAAAAAGAGAACAGATTTGTGGTGACCAGAGGCAGGATATGAGGGAGGGGGAAATGGAGCAAAGTGGTCAAAAGGCACAAACTTCCAGTTACAAAATAAATTCGTGCCAGGGGTATGATGTGTAACATGATGACTGTAGTTAACACTGCTGTTTGATACATAGGAGAGTTGTTAACAGAGTAGATCCTGAGTTCTCATCACAAGGAGCATTTTCTTTTCTTTTTATTGTATCTGTATGTGATGATGGATGCTAACTAAACCTGTGGTGGTAATGATTTCACAATTCGTTTTTCAAATTATCATGGTGTACATCTTAAACTTACACAGTGATGTAGGTCAATTCTAAGTTCAGCCAACTGAACTAATGTCCTATAAAAGTAGGTCATATACACAACCATCCTAACCCATACAAAGTACCTTGAAATGCTGACATTATAGAGAATTAGCTCTTCACTCTGTTGGTGTTTATAGTAAGTGTCAAGAATACTTTTAAACAGAATACCATTTATGGTTCTTTTTTGCGAGTGAACAAAAAGTAATTGTGGAAAAAAGCCCCCCGGAGTGTGGCATGTGAATGTGCAGTAATTGTTCAAATGAACAAGCCTCTCAGATTGGCTTTTTTATAAGTAAAATCAGAGTACTGAAGTGTTGCATGTTCCTAAGTCTTGGTGTTACATTTTTTAAACTTAAAATTAAAGCAGAACAAAAAAACCCACTACAGTTTATCCCTTCCTCTACTCATATTCCTAGGTAACCACTGACCTGCTTTGTCACTGTAGACAAATAGTTTATATTTTGTAGAATTTCATTTAAATGGAATTATATAGATTTTATATAAATGGAATTAATCATACACTATCTTTTGGGGCCTGACTTTTTTCAATCAGCATAATTTTATTTTGAGATTTGTCCATGTAATATCAGTAATTTTTTCTTTTAAAAAATTACTGAATAGTATTCCATTATATCAATATACCATTATTTGTTTATCCATTCATCTCTTAATGGACATTTGTTTTGGGTTATTGTAAATAAAGCTGCTGTGAACATTCAAATACAAGTCTTCGTGTGGACAGTTGTTTTCGTTTTTCTTGGGTACATACCTAGAAGTTGATTGGTTGGGTTATCTGGTAGGCTGTGTTTTAAGTTTAAGAAACTGCCAGCTTTTCCAAACTAGTTTTACCATTCCACATTTCCATCAGCAGTGTATGATAGTGCTTATTCTCCACATCCTTTGGTATGATTTAATCTTTTCAACTGTAGCCAATTCAATGGGTATGCAGTGCTATCTCAGTGTGGTTTTAATTTGCATTTCTCTGAGGACTATTGAGCATCTTTTTTTTTGGCCATTAGTGTTATCATCTTTTGTGAAGTGGCCGTTCACATTCTTTGTTCATATGCTGATTTGTAAGAGTTTTTAATGTATTCTCGATTCACTTTTACCCAAAGATATATTTGTGTCACATATAACATGCATTACATGTATTGCACAGATAGATGTAATAATAGTTCTGTATATGTGTATATAAACACTAAATATGTTGCTTAGCAACTTCTGGCCTCCATTGTTTTCTGTTAAGAAATCCATGTAATTTTAGTTATTGTTACCTATGTGTAATATGCATTTTTTCCTAGCTCATTTTAAGTTTTTATTTACTTTTGATTTTTAACATTTTGATTATTTGTGTCTTGTTTGGCTTTCTTTGGGCTTATTCTTTTGTTAAGGTTCACTTGAATTTCTTAAATCGTATTCACAAAGTTTTAGACCGTTGTTTTTTCAGATAATTTTTCTGCCCTAATATTTTTTACATGTAAGTCTTGTTGCTACTGTCCTACAGGTCCCCGAGGCACCGTTCATTTTTTTCTCAATCTTTTCTCTCTGTTATTCAAAATGAATAATTTCTGTTTATCTTTAAGAAACGTTGACTGTCCGATATGCAAATCATAATCAAAATTGACCAGCGGTTGAACTTATAAATCACCTGAAAAATAACTGGAGTCAACAGCTGCAGTAAAACTTGATTCCAATGAAACACGGGTTCAATGAATAAATCTGAGCTATAACTTTTAAAAAAATCCCATGCTGTATGATTTGCTGTAAATTTTAAATTCATTGAAATACATTTTTAAGCAAATTGGCCAGATTCTGGGGTATGGGTATGGAGATGTTATTTCCTGTATCAGTTCTCTCATCCGCCAAGACACTGAGTTCTGTGTCCCGGCGAGTAGTTGTGCAGTTATTTTTTTCCACAATGATGATCGTATGTTGAGACGTCATTCTAAGAAGATGGGAAAGTAATAAAATGTGTTAGAAATATCTGCATCAAAAATACATTTTAAAATTAGTAAAGTTTTATCACCTAGCTAGAAAACGCCTATAGTAATATTTACATAGATTCTCTCATTCCAAGTGTTATATATTACTGTACCAGGATTTAACTAGTACTACAAGAAAAAAGAAGACAGCGCATGTTTCTTTCCCCCCAAAATCAACTATAGAACACCAACATGAGAAATTTCTCCAAATATATAATTTTTTGAATCATGTCTCTGTTTTGTCTGAGATCAGATGGAACTATGTTGCTCAGTCTTGAACTGTCATTTTATTTCTGCACTGAATTTTGTTCTTCTGGTTTGGTCGTAAAGTCTTGAGAATTCATTTTATTATAAAATGTAAAAGCTCATTTAAAAAAACTTAGTTCTCCTTTCCTTTTTTTTTTAAAGTAAAAATATATATAGAATAGAGTAATAACTTGTAACACCTTATAGATTTGCTATTTCAGTACTTGGATAATGTTAGGATGTTCTATTATCTGTAAAGGACTTTTTTTTTTTTTAAATTTGCGTACTGTGGTGCAAGGACAAATGACTTCTCTGAGGTTACTTAACCATTTCCTGTAAGTCTGAGAAAGTGGTTGTTTTCAAAATTACTGAGCTCAATTTGGGAAGAACTGAACTTAGCGGAGTGGTTCTGTGGGTTAAACTCTCTCCTTGTTTCACTTCCATCTCCCTGTAGAGAAGTTAAAATGCAAATATTAAAAAAAGAAATCTCCTTGGTTCCAATCATTCTTACTAACCACCCAAATAACTTTGGACAAGTTTAGTTCTTTTATCTGTAAAAAATAGGTTTAGAGGGTCTCTAAACAAGCTTCTAGTTTTCTAAAATAGCAAAAAATAAAGCTTCCGCAAAAGGCACTTACTGTGTTGTATTTGATTAATTTCATAATCCTAATGAGAGGGAAAGCCCAATTTACTGTCCGCGATGGAGTAGTAATACAGTGAATGTAATTGGGCAACAGCAAGGAGAACTTTTCGATATCTGCTAAGTGTCTGGCTGAGGGAGTTGTGGAGACCACAGTGTCCGTGTCTGACACATTGTGGTAGCTGCGTTAATGTGTAAAGCCATCCTACACCTCCATACACCTCTTCAGCTCCGACTGAGAGGTAGCTTTGTGGCCACCCCAGCTCCAGAGGCTGCAAAGAAATGAAACATTTCCCTGGCAAGAGGGGCCTAGTTTGACACTCCTGGGCTATTTTAAATCGTATCACATGGTGTTGGAGGGTTTAGCTACTACAGGCAAAAATGTGGGTTTGGAATTTGGCCGTGCCACTTATTAGCAAGTTCTTCCACCTCTTACACTCTCATTTCTACATCTGTAAAATGTTATGGACATTAAATTGAATGAGATGACATATGTAAAATGCTGATTAATAATACAGAAAGCTGATAATTATTGAGTACCTATTATGTGCTGGGCTCCGCTCTGAATGTTTTATATGTATCATTTAATTCTCACAATTCAATGAGGTAGGGGCTGTTATTATCTCCATTTTACAAATGAGCAGACCGAGCTTAGAAAGATGAAATAACTTGCTTAAAGTTACACAGGAAGTGGCAGGGCTGTCTGGTTCAAGAGATATTCTGAACTGTTCTGCGGTGATCAGCCCATTGTTAGTGCATGCTAAAGCCCTCAGTGAATGTTGGTTTTTATCATCGTTATTATTAGTGGTGGTGTTAAAATGATGGTGTTGGTGATGATGAATTTGGTTTTAACTTTTTTCAATGTCTAACCTCATTGCTGAGGCAGGGAGAGGCTCTGAGGTCATGTATACAAAGCCCCTTGGGCTTTGGAGGGAGAAACCCACAGCTGCACACCGAAGTTTTTGTATGAAGAATGCAAAATGTTCTGAATGCCAGGTGTTCCGTTCTTTCCTGATGGGTCTGAGTGGGAAGTCCAGAATAACTGGGGCCCTCCCCGCATGTGTTCCCATTTCAAAGATGTCACAGACTCATAGAACTGATATACATAACATAACCTCTCAGTTTTGTCTTAAGGGATAAATTAGTCTGTAAGAATAGTATGTACACCAGAATAGTGATAGTATACTGTGTGGATGAGGGATAAATGAGTCATCGATTGCTGCATAATAAATCACAAAACTCAAATGGCTTAGAGCGGCCACCATTTTTTTGCTAATGATTTTGTAGGTTAGTAATTTGTATTGGTCTCAACTGGATGTTTCTTCCACTGATCTTGCCTGAGGTTACCTGTAGCAGCAGTCATCTGGCTGCTTAACTTGGGCTAGAGAAGACTTAAAGATAGCTTCACTTGCATATCTGGCCTTTGGTGCTGGCTGTTGGCTGGGCTTGTCTTTCCATGTGGTTCTTCATCCACAAGGAGGCTAACTCAAGATTTCCTCTCACAGGCTTTCAGATCAGCAAAGGAGAAATAGTGAAAGCTGCAAGGCTCCTTAAAGCAAGGATTGGAAATGTTACAGTGCCACTTCTGCTGCATTCCATTGCTTAAAGCAAGTTATAAGGCCGGCACAGATACAGGAGTGGAGATAAGAGACACCACCTCTTAATAGGAGGTCCTCTGGGAAATTAGCAAATTCTCTCTTGGTATGTGGGTTTCCTGATTTCACTGACCAGGATCATTTCTGAGACACAACAACAGTGTTGATAATTTTTCATTAATTTATTAACTTTAGATCTTGATAGAGTAAAACATGATCTGCACATGTTTGAGTGTGTTTTTCTACTTTTTACATATAAAAATAGAAAATATAATAAAAACATCCAACATACCCATAACTCCACCTCCCAGAAATAACCACTGTTACCATTTTTATTAACAGTGTGTCCAACTGGATGAATATTTATTTAAAAAGTTATAACCTGCCTGTTAATGCTATATTTTGAACACTTTTCTATGATTAAAGTAGATATAAATAGTTTTTATGTCTGTGTAATATTTCATTGGATATAAACATGCCCATCCCTTATTGTTCCACATTTAGGTTGTTTCCTTTTTCTTGCTATGTAACCAATACTGTACATATATGTGTGTAGATTCTTTTAGGATAAATTCCTCTTGTGGAGTCACTTCGTCAAGAAACATATTTTAGGCTTTTGACATGTATTTATGGGACATGATTTTAAAAATTGGCTTGAACTCATCAGTGAGTATAACTTTGCAGAGCTAGGTTATGTGTTTTAGTAAAATTGCCCTTTGTACTTTCCCAAGTAAGTGTACACATTATGGTTCATGTTTAGGGGAACTTAAATGTATGCTCTTAACTGTCAGGATGAACTCTTAGATGTGAGCCTTACACTTAATCAGTTCCTTTAACATATCTTGAACATAATGAATGATTTTTAAAACCTAGTTAAAAATGGAAACCATAAAGAAAAGTACGTTCCTCTAGCATTTCAAATCAAAATGTGTAAACTTAGTTGCTAATATCATCTTATCTACTAAAGCTTTTATTTTCCGTATGGGTTTACTGATTACAGTTCTACATCGCCTATGTGATAATGTGCTTTCCATGATGCAACTGAAATTTCGAGGTCCTTTATTTTTTTTTTCCAAGTGGTTTGAGAATTTACACAACTTCAAAGCCTCGGTGCAAAAATCTTTCTAGGACCTGTCTCCCAGTTTTTTTGTTCTCCTTGCTAATGCTTAATTTGGCAGAAGTGTTATTTTGGAGTCTCACTTCTGTAGGATCTTTTCTGATGTATAACTCAATTTTCATAGAAACTATTTTTTGTATTTTTTAATTTATTGCAATACTTATTACATAACTATAGTTAGCATTTTAACTAGCATAAATTGGTTTGAGAACAGACAACTAATTATTGGTAAGAACACAATTACTTTGCTGAGAGTATAAGTACTTGGACCTTCTGCAGAGTAACCTTTTAGCTGTAGGCATTTACTGGGACTTGGCGTCTGAAAATGTCTTACAGAGGGGATGGAGAGCATTGGTTAATTTGGAGGTTCACTAAGTGGATATAGGTTAAAAGAACATTCATCCTGTTTGTTGAGGTAAAACATTTCCTTTGTTGAAGGAAATGACTGCTCTTTTTTCTTTTCTTGTTTTACAAATTAAGGTTTGTTTTTAAAATACAGGTGTTTATTTGTCCTTTCCCTTGATCCTTGACATTAAATTCTATATCTGAAGCATTTCATGGCAGGATTCTTTATGTGCAAGAGAATTCTCGTTTCTGTTTGATACTCTCCCTGGTCATTGGCATTCTCTAGTAGAATGCTTCCTTCGGTGTTCTTCTTGATAGATATTTAAGATAATGTGCTTCAGTTGCTGCAGCATTAAACTAGAAAGTAGTTCATCTTTTTTGCATCTTCCCTTCAGTACTAAAATGTTGATTTGCTCACAGGACTACAAAACTGCATAGAAAATAGCAGCTGTGATTAGTAAATATAATGTAGTGTAGAATTTGAGCATGGTGGAAATTTTATTGACTGAATGTTTTAGTTTGTGAAAGTGGTGTTGATGTCTATGTAATGATGCCTTTTAGGTTATTTCAACCAGAAAATGTTTAGCATTATATAAATTGCCTCCTTAACATATTTTAGCTGTCATTGAATAAGTTTTATTGTGTAAGTGCAATTATAGCAAATGAGTTTGGCTTTTAGATACACTTAATTTCTAAGGATATTTGGGAATAGTTGTAGTGTCTTTATAATCAAGGAAGTCATTTGACAAATGTCTTAGAAATCAGATGACTAAAAACATAAAACTTGTGTATTAAACTCCTTGTGAAACATATTATTGTTTAAAGTTCCATTGTTTCACACTTGCTGAAATCGTGCATGAACACTACTGTTGCTTATCATAGAAGAAATCAAGAGGCCAGATTTGTTGCTTATGTTATCATTGGTATTTATGGCACAGTAGACAAAATGAGGTTTCTGTACTCTTCTTATTTTATAAATTTATCTAGTGATAAATCCTGTGAGCAATAGTTAAGCATCATATTTTATAGTAAAAAATTGTGAGGGAGGAAATTGTACTGATGGATCTTAAGAAATATTAGTGTGCTTGGCTGAAATGTAAAAGCTGTGTTTATTTGCTTATGATTTTGAAGCTCCTACCCTAATGATTTAATATATTAGCAACAGAATCTTTTTTAAAATAGCGCTTCACAGTTTGCAGTGTCATGACCCACTTATCTTATTTGACACCTATGATAATCTAAGCAGATAGGGCAGTTATCCCGATTTTACCAGTGAGAAAACTCCAACACACAACTTAAGAGGTAGAGCCTGAACTAGAATCCCCAGTTTTCTGTTTACTATACTTTATGCCTTCTAAACCATAGTGGATTTAAATTACACACTGGCTTTAAAGAGAGAAAAAGAAATGGAGTAAGAAGTGTAAAGAATCAGTGACCAGTAGAAATGAAATGCAGTGGCTCAGAGCCTGTAACCACAGGAGTGCTACCGAGCCCTGTCCCACAGCAGGTGTTAGAAGGACCTTGGTAACCTCATAGGTAGCTTATTAATTCTATCTTATTATAAGCTTTAGTAAACCTGGATTCAGCCCTCTTAAGAGTTTATGAGCAGACATGGAGGTAACTTTCATTAATTAATACTTCATTTTAATATATTAGATATTTCTACTTTCAGCATTTATTGCAGGCTTCTTCCCTGCTAGGCACCAGGGATACAAAGAGGAATGAGATAAGAGCCTGTCTGGAGGAGTTATCTAAGTGTCAAGCAAAATTTATAATTGTGGTTTACTTATGTAGAAATTCTCTTCCCTATAAGAGTAAATCTGGCCTTGAAATTTTCCTAAACCTTCCTCCTTCAAGTTGTGATTCTTTAATAAACAAAAAGTTAACAGGATTAAATGTGCTTATCATTCTAGAAAAGTATATGCAGTAGTATTTCATTCTAAAAGTGAAAGCCTATGTAAGCATGTGGTAGGCACAACTTCCATTTTCCAGGTTTGAGAGGCTGCCAGTGCTGTGTAGTGTGGAGAGAGTGAGGTGACTCATAATTCGGGAATGATTGTTTTGATCTCTCCCTGTAGTTTCTGTAGAACATTGGCAGGGTGTCCAGCATAATTAACACTGTACAGGCTAATTATAAACAAAATTCTGGACAGTGGCTACTGAGAAGCAACCCTGTACTGGATAATTTTCCAACTGAATTACTTTAGAATGATGACTAGATAATGTCAAGTTTACTATGAATCAAGTTGCTTTTCCTAGATTGTCCAAGGAGTTACCGTAGGGGGAATAATAATATCTGTGGACGTCTCACTGGGTTATTTTTTTTAGAGCCCATCTAAGCATTTCTTTACTGTAGTCCTTCTAACCTTTTCATCCAAAGACAACAACAGGCATCTAAATGTTTATGGAGTACTCTTTTAGAGAGAGTAGAGGAAAGGGCCAGAGTAGGACATTTTTTTCCATTAATAGTTGAATTGATTTTAATAAGGTGAAAGAAACAAGGAGTTTGAAAAGATTATGTTGGACTAGTAAAATAAACACGGAGAAAAGATAAGCCTGTAGGTGGAGGAGAGTGAGAAGGGTGGTATAAAGGTACAGTGATGAAGTGGTCATAACAGCCATGCATGCTTGAGAGAAACAGAGATGTTTACAACATGTGTGTTTTCAGAGGCAGAGAAAGCACTGTGCTTGGTTGTGTGTGCTTTAGGGATTTGTGGAAATGTGGCTGAGAGCCAAGGACTGATTTAGTTAGTTTATATATAGGTTTGGCCATTGGGTCACTGAGATTCAGAACAAAGATGCTAGCTGTAGAGATTGGTTTCATATAATTGTAACCTGAACTACTGCAGGGTGGTTATATTTTTGTAAAATGAGCCTCAGAGTTATAAAGTAAGCACTTCAAATCAAATGCTTTAAAATAAAGCCTTTGTTTTTCTTTTGGATTTTTCTATTGAGATGTACTCAGTTAAAATTTGAAAAGCACACTTAAAAGAGGGTTTCCCCTTTTAAGAAAAATATGCAAAAATCTAAATACAGAAATAGATGAGTTAGGTAAAGATTTTTTGCTTAAGAATACTTTTGAAGAGATCATAAGAAGTTTCCTTTATATAGTAGCTCTCTGATTCATTTTAAATACTTGAATTTACAAACAAAACAAAACAAAACCCATTTCCCTAGCTTTTTATTTAAGAGTAGGGGGAGAACATAAGTATTTTCTAAATTCGTGTATAACTGGTATTATTACTGGCTAGATAATTTTGTGTTTGCCAGATATTCTTGAAAGAGGGACAGACATAAGACTATTGGGCTTTTTGAAAAGGATCTCTGTCTCTAGCCAAGGACCCAATTCTGATTTGTCTCTTTAATGAACCTAACTAGACTTTTGGAGAAGTGAAAAATTGATCTTGGAAATCTGCTAGGATTTTATATGTGGATTTTTAGGCCAGTTTCTAGGAGAATGTGATTTAGAGCCAATAACACTGCTTTCCTGCCTTCCAGCAGCATTTTTTACTTTGTTAGTTTTCTATTGTTTCTCTCTTTTCCATTTCATTGATTTTTGTTCTGTTCTTTTATTTCAAATATTTTCTACATCCCTTGTAGTTTGTTCTCTGACTCATGGATTATTTAGAAGTTTATTTTCTATTTCCAAAAATCTAGAGATTGTCTAGATAATTTATTACTGTTAGTCTTTTAATTGTTTCCATTGTGGTCAAAGAATATAGTCTAAAAAAACTATTCAGTCTTTTGAAGTTTATTGAGTTTATATTATGGCCTAGCATATATGTATAAATGTTCCATATGTATTCTGCAGTTGTTTGTATAATGTTCTATAAATTTCAGTTAGGACAAATTGGTTGATAGTATTTCAGATATTATATGGCTTTACTTATTTGTTGTCTACTTGTTCTACCAATTATGAAGAGAAAGATGATAAAATCTTCAGTTATGATTGTGTATGTTTCTATTTCTCTCTTGTGTTTTGCCATTCTGTTTAATGAATTTTGAAGCTCTATTATTAGGTACACACATATTTAAGATTGATATCCTGATGAATTTCTTGTTTCATTCTACTTTGTTAACCTATTTGTGTATTTAAATTTAAAATATATCTCTTATAGACAGTATATAGTTGACTCTTGCTTTTTTTAATACAATGTGACAACCTCTACCCTTTAGTCGGAATATTTAATCCACTTACGGTTAATGTAATTATTTGTGCAGTTGGGTTTAAGTCTATAATTTTGCCATTATTTTCATTCTTTTTTGTTTGTTTCTGTATTCCTCTGAAGGTTCTTTGGGTATTTTTTTAGTACGGTATTTTATTTCCTCTTTTGGCTTCTTAGCTATCCTTCTTTTAAATTACTTTTTCATTGATTGCTCTGGAGCTAATAATAGGCATTCTTACCTTATTAAAGTCTGTTTATAGTCAGTGTTATACCATTTCACATTTTACATTTGACCCCTATCACTTTCTACTTCACACTTCCTACTTTTCACTTTATACTTAACCATTTCCGTCTCAATTCATAGATATTATTTAATGTAATTTCCCTATTCACCCTCTCCATTCTTTGTGTTCTTGTTGTCATGTCCTTTATTTCTATATATGTTAAAAACTGCTAACATTCTCACTTTAAGCAAGTAATTTTAAAATAAGTCTTTTAAGAAATTTTAAGAAGAATAAAGGACACAAACTTTTACTTTTAACAACTTATTTATCATTTCTGATATTCTTCTTTCTTTCCTGAAGATTTGAATTTCTGTCTGGTATCATTTACCCCCACCCAGCCTGAAGAACCTCCTTTATATATAATTTCTTATAGTGCTCATCTGCTTGAGGTTAATTCTGTCAGCTTTTATTTATTTTATTTGAAAATGTATTTATCTTGTTTTTGGAAGGGTGTTTTCACTAGATATAGAATTCAGAGCTGACAATTTTTTTTTCCAGCCTCTTAAAAATGTTTCCTGTCATCTTCTGGCCCCCATTGTTGTGATGAGAAGTTGGTAGTTTATTGTTTGTTTGTTTGTTTTCATTTTTTCTCCTACATGTAACATTGTTTTCCGTCCCTTTAAAGATTTTCTCTTTATCTTTGGTCTTCAATGGTTTGACCATGGTGTAGCTAGGTATGATTTTCTTTATATTGTTTTTGGAGTTTGATGAGCTTTTTAGATCTGGTAAATAGTGTTTTCAACAAACGTAATAAAATTTTAACTTATTTCTTCAAATATTTTTTCTGCCTATTCTCAGTCTCTTGGAGCTCTATTACATATATGTTAGACCATCTCATATTGTCTCACAAATCTCTGATGTTGTGATCATTTTTCTTTAATTCAGTTTTTCTCTTTGTTCTTGAAATTGGTAATTGCTAGTGATCTGTCAAGTTCATGGACTCTTTCTTCTGCTATCTCTAGTTTAAATCCATTCAGTGACTTTTTCCATTTTAGTTATCAAACCTTTTGGTCCTAGAATTTCCATGTTTTTCTCCCCTTTGGTCCTTTGTTATAGTTTCAGTTTCTCTGCTGAGATTCCCATCTGTTCATATATTTTCCTTTGTTGTTGTCATTGTTGTTGTAACACATTTCCTTTACTCTTTGAGACACTTTTATGATAGCTGCTCTAAAGTTTCTACTAAATGCAACATCTGGGTCAACTTAAAGTCAGTCTCTAATGACTTATTTTTTCCTGTGGTTCACATTTTCTTGTTTCATTGAGTGTCTAGTAATTTTTATTGTGTATTGGAGAGTGTTGATGATATATGTTGAGTTTAGTTACTGGCTGTTGCCTTTGTGGGCTTAGTTTTATACTTTGTTAGGGCAGTTCTGAGGAGAGCTCAAGGTTTTTCCTCAGACCCCTCTAACTTAGCAAGACCCATCCTCCAAATTCTGTATCCCCTATGAATTTCATTAGGACTTGGTTTTAGACTTACTTAGTGAGGGTCTCAAGCAGACTTTATTCCTGGTTGTGCTTTTGCTCCTAAAGTGAAGCCTTTGTGCTGCAAGTTGATGCCAAGAGTGTTAGTGAGTCTCTGTTCAGGCTCCATTAGACTGCCAGTGTTTCCTTATATTGCTCAACTGCTAGTGTTTCTATTCCATATTAACTTTACTACAACCACTCTTTTGTAAGCCTCATGTAGTTATGTCCAGCACTGGTTAAGGACTCTCAGGAAACTCTTGTACAAACTTTTATGGTCTCTTCTTTGAACATTTTCCTTCTCTCTGGTGCCCTGTCTCTGCCTACCAGCCCTGCTCTGCTTGGACCCCAGCTCACTGTACTACAATTAGGAAATTGTCTTAAGGAGAGAACCAGAGCAAATGTGAGCTCACCTTTTCCTGCGCTTAGAGGTCACATTCTTGCTCTGTTATCCAGTAGCTGAAAATAGTTGCATCATTGTAATAGTTGTAATAATTGTCCGTACCAATTACTCTGTCATTTTGGAAGGGAAAGTCTCCCACAGCATTTTTATATGTGTCGAAGTGAACTTTAGGGGGTTTGTGAAAGGGAAAAATAAATATATCTTAGTTTCTTTTATAACTAACTAGAGTAAAGTGAGCTTATAGAGCTCCATGAACTGCATTATTTCTCTCTCGTCTTCCCACTTCCCACTCCCAGTCATCCGTTTACTGCTCTCTTCTCTCTTCACAAGAGAGACAAGTGGGGAGAGGGAACAGAAGAGAGAATGACCTTGCTTGGATCCTACATCCTGTATTATGACCTTGGGCCTGTCAACTGGAAAATTACATGTGGTTTGTAAAAAAGCACTGTATATCAGGGGTAAAAGTAGAAATGCACATAAGACTTTGTGTTCATGTTTTATGACTCTGCTCATACATTGAGATGTAGGGAAGTAGGACGTGTCAGGAAAAGGGACCTCTAAACACTCCAAACAACAAAACTTATTTCTCTGAATTACTGCCTTTTTAGATTTAGATATCATTATAAGTTTATATAGTGATATCTACATTTGTAACTTAGCATGAAGACTGGGGTGATGGGATGGATCGTATTTTATCAGATTAGAGCTGTTCAGAAAATCACTTTTTGGTTCTAAATTCTAGTCTTTTCTTTTTAAGCTTAAACTTTTTAAAAATAAAATCTCTTTTTGATGGAAGAGGATTGCTCATAGGGAAATAGTTACTTTATTTGATAGTCAGTCATTTCAGAAATTTAATGAAGTTTCCATTTGGAAATGATCTAGAAGATATAAATGCTGTCTCATGCTTGAGTTTCTAGCTTTGTTTAAATGTATGATAAGGGCCTCAGAAGAGTAATTCTTCATTTTTAGGGCCTAACTTAAATATAACAAATTGTTATATTATTTAATTGAATATAGTAAATCTCATATCTGCCCAAGAAGCCTTATTTTGATTAGGCCTATTCTTTTAAAGTTGTTGCAGCTTGTTGATTTGGAAATACACCCCATTTCATTTCATTTCATTTCATTTCATTTCATTTCATTTCATTTCATTTCATTTCATTTCCTCAGAAAATGTGATGGTAGTTTAAAGGGATTAAAGTCAGTGGGAAGTTTGTTCCTTTTAATTCGAGTTGTTCACTATGTTTGCCATAGCTTTACTTTTTGTCATTTTTTAAAAATTGAACTCAGTTAATCACTTCCTCTCTTGCCAGCACCCTCTATGCATTTTCCCCTTAGCTTCTCATCACAGCCTCCCTACATATTCAAACCTGGATTAACCATCTGCTTTCTCAACTTTAAACAACAACAAAAATTTTTTATTCACTTATTTTTTATTTTTAATTGTGGTAAAATACATGTAACATCCTTTTTCTTATTTTAGATCTGGGCTGGTAAGCACTGCTAGACACATGGAAACTAGTGGCCAGACATATTCCACTGGACTTGTTACTAAACTTCTCAGCCATACTTTGTCCTTGGGTCACCCCTCCCTAGCCCTCTTTCACAGCATATAGTCTTTATTTTTCTCCTCAAGTCACCTGTACCTTCCCCACAATTACCTTTGGCTCTGGGCCGAAGGCCTGGCTTTCTCTGTCACAGAGAATATGGAGGCTCTCTGCTGTTCACACCCTCACTTTCCATGCTCATATACGTGCTTCTTCCCTACCTCACCTCCCAGCCTTCCAGGCGTGGAGGAGGAGAGTGCCTGGCTCCCATCGAGGTTAATATTTCTACTGGAGTTCTCATGATGTCTCTCGTGTCTCTCTGGGATGCAGCATTTTCTCTGGTCCACTTCTCCGCCTGCACATTTTGTCATTCTTTACTTTTCCTTCCTCAAATCAGTACATGCTTAAATTATTCCCATCTTAAACACAAACAAATGAACAAACAAAAACCAAAATGATTTAACTCTTCTTTATGTCATATTATCTTTTAATTTGACCCTTTGCTTTTCTCTTGAGACATAACTGTATACCTCGAAAGAATAGTCTATAGCCCTTGCATTCCCATGTTAACTTTTCATTCTTTCTTTAGGCCACTAACGTCAGGCTTCTGTTTCCATTACTCCACCTCATAAAAGTCACTGATTCCCTGGTTGCCAAATATAGTGGCCTCTCTAGGCCTCATTTACTTGATCTTTCTAGGACATTAAATGCTGACTACTTCCTTCTTCATAAAATTCTTCCTTTGCTCTCTGGGATGTTACTGTCCAGATTATCCTCCCTCTAGGACGTTTTTCTTAGTCTCCTTTGCTGCCCCTCTTCCTCTGCCCACCCCCTTTAGTGCTGATGCTCTGGGACCCTTGTCTCCTTTTTGGTAGTCTCTCACATCTGCATGATTTTAATGATCATGTACTTAAATAGTAGGTGAATTCAAAATCGGAATCTACCACCCATATCCCTCTTTTAAGTCCAGACTCACAATATAATCTTTATAACAGTCTTACAAAATGGTAATGTTTTCCACATTTATAGGTGAGGAAATTGAAGCTAAGGCATGTTTGATAACCTGTTTGAGATCAAGCAGTCAGTGGAAGAGCCAGGATATCAACCTCTGTCTAAATCTTTGTCTAACTTTATAACATGCTATTAATCAAACATTTTCACCTGGCTATCTGACAGATATATATTAAATTTGTCATATCTCATACCAAATGCTATCTCATAACTCCGTTCTCACTACTCCCTACCCCTCCCCCCCAAAAAAAGATTATGAAAATATATATTCTCAATCTCAATGAATGGCATTCTTTCTTCCAGTTATCAGAGCCAGACATGTATAGGGAATTGACTTCCCATCCTACAGGCCCATCCGGCCCAAGGGATCAGCAGTTCCTGTGTATTCTCCCTCTTTAACACCACCTGTAATCCTGCCCTCCTTTTCACTTCCACCGCTCTGTCATAGTTAAAAACTTTACATCTACGTCCATTGCCATTATAGTGACAATCCAAACATTGCTTTTCACATTATCTGAGATGAAGAATCAACATTTCTTGTTTTTAATTTTTAATTTGTTACAGAAATTTTGTAGGGAAAAAATGAATCATTGGAAAATTGAAATGAAAAAAAAACATGCAAAACGTAAGCTCAATTTTTTAAATTGAATTCAATAGGCATAAAATTACTGTCATTGATATAGTAGTCTTTAAACTACTTTCTATGTATATCCTGTCACAGACAAGTAACAAACAGTTTGCAGATTGGCAGTGTTCCACAGACAACCCAAGGAGCACCAGTTCATGTTATCTGATGAAAAGAAATGTCTTTAGTTTTCTTAGATTATAACCACATGGGCCTATGTTTTTTAAAACGGAAACATTTCAACTAAGACATTCTTTACTTTTGACTTACAGATAGCTTGAATATGTGGATTTAGAGGTTTAGAAAATTTCCTGTTTCTTTAGGATCCTTTCTTTCGATACAGATAAATCCCATGAGAGTAAGGGGTAGTCATGTATTACATTATAATTTAATACTAAGATCAAAGTGTACTGTACTGACCTGAGAATCCAAAGCGACATTTTCTTAAATAGGCTTGAAGTACAGTGAATCTTCATGGGCTACCTATAATAATAGTGATATTTCCTCATTCAATATATTTAACTTGATATGACTGAACACACATATAAAGGTTTGTTTTTGATGTGCAGTGAAATATAGCAGATGGGCCGATGTGTTCAATTTATGAAAGATTGAAATTCTACATAGGTATTAATCTGACTGTGTGATAAATAAAAGTAAATTATTTGGATTTTGGCAGGCATCTGACTAAGTAAGCTCTTGTCAACAGTTTGGTTAATGAATTGCAGACAGGAGATACAAAAATGGTCAGACTGTAGATTACCCCTTGGCATTCAAGACGGCACAGCTGAGGAATCCAAAAACAAAAACAAAGTTCGAGAGTGGTAGAAGTCAAGGATGGGAATGCTCTCAATAATATGCTGAGATCATACCTAGAGTTAGTTTAGAAATTTATTAGATCAAATTATATCGCTCAGACGCCATCGTTGTCTGTATCAGGTCTGACACTGAAGAAAACACATGGGCAAATGCCTAAGAGAACATGATTTTCGTACGAGATAAAAGTCATAAAAAGCCTTATAGACATTTTAAAATGAAAAAGCAAATTGAGCAACTAATCTGTAGCAGCACTGTACCAGTTATTTCAAAACTACCACCGAAAATTTCTAGCCATTAACTGTTCATTAAGAGTTAAAAACATTTTTTAAGTTCAGTTATAGCAATATTTACTCTGTTAATGAAGTAAATGACCCCCAAGCACAGTTAACTATCAAAACAAGACAAAACTTTGTCACAAGATGTTGGGGCACTGTAGGAAATTCAGGAAACTAAATTTCCAAAGCAGGATGTTATAACTATCACCCTTCTATTTCCAGATAAGTCACAGGAGATGGATAGATGGCAGCTTGCTAAACTCACACCTAGAAAGTGATTAAATGTCTTATTCAAAGAAAACTTTTCAATTAGCATAGCTTTTATGAAATTGAGGATGGAGAAGAAATAGGAAAAAGCAACCTCTTTGGGGTCTCTCTGTGCTCCCCAAAGCAAAAAGAGGTGAGGTGAAGTGGGGAAAATATTTCTAAAAAGTAATAAAAAAATAACTTTTCTTAATTCACATCGTAGCAAGTTAAGCTGAATTATGGAATAATTCACCAAGTGGACTGGGACGGGAGGGGAGAAATGATGGCATTGCAGGTAGAGGCAGCAGAGAGAAGGTAGGCGTGTGGAGGATACTGTGAAGTCGTAGCTGGGCTTGATCTCAGAAACAGGAGTCTGGCATGGCTGGAGCACACCCAGGAATGGAGTGTCCAGTGCTGACCGTGGAGAAGGCCCAAGCTAGTGCTTCTCAAACTCATGGGCAGGTAAATCACCTGATTCAGTGGAAGGTCCTGAGAGTCTGCTCTTGTACAAAGCTGCAGTGTTTTGCAGATGCTCTGGTCCACAGAGCAAGACTAACTTTTATCTTAATATTTATTGATAATTTAATGGATTATGAGTTGCCACAGTTTAGTTATTTAGTATTTGTTGAACAGCACAAAATACATAGCATTTCTGTTAAACTAGATATTACGTAATTTTATATAAGTTTTGCTCTGCTGATGGTGAAATAATACTTTTAGCAACTTCATGTCAAGTACAAAAGAAATAAATAATTTAGGTATAAGCTCTTATCTTTTATTGAATTAGTTGATTAGGGAGGGGATTGCAATATAATGGTGGAAAGAGTCTAAAATTTGGATTCAGATTTTTAGAACTGGGCTCCAATATCAGTTTTGTGACAATAACTGTGACTCTATAGAGCTAATTAACCCTTTCTGTTTTTTTCTCTTGTCTGAAGTAGTTATGCTACTTGCCGTTTTATAGAATTGTTGTGAGGGTGAGAAATGATATGTACTATGTAGGGAGAGGTTAATGAGAGTTTCAATTACCAAACTTTCGAGATTCCTTAAAAGCTAAACTTTTATGATTCTTAAATAAAGAACATTGGTTTGATCCTATACATCCACTTTTCAGTTTTTTTTTCTCAGTGACTCTTAGCAAGTTGAAGAATGTGGTTCTTTATAGTAAAAGCTCCCACCACTACCCCGCCCCAAGATCCACTTATACACATCATATATAATTTGGTTATTATAGAGGGGAATATGTCGTACATCTGAATGCTCTGGACATATGAAAAAACAGGTTGGATTATAGTTTTATCTTATTTTTTTATTATTTCTTATTATGAAAATTTGCTATATTATTTGCCACTTTCAGTTTGCTATGAACAGGAACATCCCTCTCCCAGGGGGAAAACAACGCAACCTGTTGCTTGACCATCATTCAAGCCTATAAACGGGCATACCAATTTGTGGTCCTTCCTAGGGAGAATGAGATTCAGCGCAGAGACCCGTAAAAGACCTAAAAGCAGGAATTCTGAAATTCTGGTGTCAGGACCCCAGAAGGGGGACATGGACTATGCGTGGGCACATCTCTTTGATCTTGAGGCCTCACACAATGGGAACAGGCATGGCTGGAGGCAGGCCAAAGCAGAGCCCTCGAAAGTTCAGGGCAGGGGTCTGGGTTGTTGGGCAGGCGTGTGTTAAGGAAATTAATATTTAATTAATTTCCTTAATATTTAATATTTAATCTCGGCTACCTTTTTTTGATCTAGCCTGTTTACTTAGCTTTCTTGTTTCATGATGGTGGTACACTTTTATTTATGCCTGAGTTTTTAATGGGTACAAGAAAATTATAAACATCTTATTTAATTCATTAGCTCTGAGATGGAAATAAGTCTTGATGATAAAAAAAAATTCTTAGATTAAATATGGTCTTGCTAGTAGATATTTTATTATGAGCTTTTCTTTGTAATTCTGTGCCTTGTTCTTATGTTTTGGTTTTTTAGATCGGCTTCAGCTCCCCCGGAATATGATTGAAAACAGCATGTTTGAGGAAGAACCAGATGTGGTGGATTTAGCCAAAGAGCCATGTTTACATCCCTAGAGCCTGATGAGGTGGAATATGAGCCCCGAGGTTCACGGCTGCTGGTGCGGGGTCTTGGTGAGCATGAGATGGATGAGGACGAAGAGGATTATGAGTCATCTGCAAAGCTGCTGGGCATGTCCTTCATGAACAGAAGCTCAGGCCTTCGGAACAGTGCAGCCGGCTACAGGCAGAGCCCAGATGGGACTTGTTGTTCAGTACCATCTATAAGGACCATGATGGTCTGTGCTTTTATCATTTTGGTTGCCATTTCTGTAATCATGGTGATTTATCTACTGCCCAGATGTACCTTTACCAAAGAAGGCTGCCATAAGAAAAACCAATCAATGGAACTAATTCAGCCAGTTGCAACAAATGGGAAGTTGTTTCCATGGGCACACGTCAGGCTTCCCACTGCCATTATGCCACTACGCTATGAACTTAACCTCCACCCAAACCTAACCTCAATGACATTCAAGGGTTCTGTGACGATTTCACTTCAGGCTCTTCAGGCCACTTGGAATATCATTCTTCACAGCACAGGCCATAATATTTCAAGAGTGACCTTTATGTCAGCAGTTTCGAGCCAAGAAAAACAAATCGAAGTCCTGGAATATCCATTTCATGAACAAATCGCCATTGTTGTCCCTGAAGCCCTCCTTGAAGGGTACAATTATACCCTGAAGATAGAGTACTCAGCAAATATATCTAGCTCTTACTATGGGTTTTATGGCACTTCCTACACAGATGAACATAATGAGAAAAAGTATGTAGCCCTCTTAAATGATTCTCCTTCTTTACTCTGTGATGACTTCTGCTATATGGATTCCTTTGCCCACACCAGAGACATTAACTGCAATTTAAAAAAATTTAGGCCAGTATGTGTAAAATAGTAGAATGGTGATTTGGAAGAATGTGCTCTTTATCTCTTAGTCAAAGCCTTGAGCATATATCATATTATCATGGTGGGGTTGGGGTGTGCTCATGGAGGGAAATGGATAAAGATGATATCACTTGCAGTCTCCATCACAGAAATGTGTGTTATCTTGAGCTTTTTATATCTTATAAAGTGAATGTAGTTTTCTTTCACCTTATAAGATCTCTACAGGAAGCAGAGTAAAGAAGGGTATGGATTATTCTTTGAAGACCTATCTTCCTAATATGTGGCACTTTTAGGAGGTGCTTAGTGAGATGGAGAAAGATGTGTGAAAAAGAGGGTGCGATGTATGTATGCTTACATATATCATTTTTCGTATCCTTAACCCTTGCTGGTTTATTTTTTTAAATGCCACTCTATTTTGAATTTCTGATGGAAATTTAAAAAAAAATCTAGGAGAGACTTAAATTGATTTTAAAAAGCGACTCAAACTTGAAGTATTCGGCTCCCTATTCAGACCATGTATTTTGTACTTTGATCTTAGTATTAATAGCACACAGTTCAAATTTCTGGAAAGATGCAGTGCGTCCTGCTTACAGGTTATTCTTAAGTAGCAATAATGTCAGTTCTTTTGTGTGCACAGAATCCTTGTTAGACGTGTTTAGTGCAAATTCTCTCATATTACTTTGTAAACCAGTATGTGAATTACTGATGTTGGCCATTTGGCTAATGTGCGTTGGCATATTGAGAAAAATAGAAGTGAATATTTTACATCTTTTTGAAGTTTTTGAGCCATTTTAAATAGAGAAAAAGACAAAAGCAGGATCTGTAGTCCTATTCAGATAAGTAATTTTTCTCTTTTCTCTTTAATGTAGTACTTTTAAAATAAATGGCATGCTGGCTTTTCATGAAATCTAACATTAAAAGTAAATATATAATTGCAATAGCAGCTCAGGCTTCTTGGCTTTTTACTTCTCCTTCCAAAATCTCTACCATCTCTAGAAATTATAGGATACATACAAAAACTGTTCTTAGTATGCAAACAAACCTTTAAGACAAATATTTTATCACCTCTTTAAAATGTTATGTGGCAGAATAAGGTGATTTTGGTATGGTCACTTGCTGACTCTTGACATGGGCTGGATTGAGTTGTGGGAATTCTGGAAAAATGGAAGACAGTGTCTTAAAATTAATAAATAGAGTATTAAAAGTAGTATTTTAAAATCTATTAGAATAAATTTGTGAAACTCTGCTGTTAAAAAATACGTAAGTTCATGAGCCTGTCTGATGTGGTAAAATGAGTACCCCATATTAATGTATGTCTTGATGCAAGATAACAGTTTAGAAGATTATTTATACCTTTTAAGATGTCTGAAGACTATAATTCAAAGCGAATTTTCAGTCTCTTTTCTACTTTTAATTTAGCTTAGTCCTATTAGAGAAGTTTTTTATACCCTTCCCTCAGGCATAATAAGAATAAATATTTAAACAGGTAGGTAAAGTAATTAAGAAATATATTCCTTATTGATTGAAAAATAAAAATATATGTAAATGCCAAACATGCATTGACACTTCTTGTGGTAAGGGAATGTCAGGGATGTCATCTAAGAGGTGGAGATGGTCACTGAACTGCAATTAAATCTGGAAGCTGTTGATGACTGACTTTAAGGTTCTAGATAAAAAACTGATATGAAAGGAACTGGTAAACAAATTTAGGATGAGGATGTGTTTTATTTCTTTGTCTTTAAATCCTCAGTGTATTTTTCTTGCACTCTTAAAGCATTCTCTTTAACTGATCTTTGGCTTCTAATCTTACCACATTTCCCCCTCCTCTTGCCCCTACCTTCCACACTGCCGCCAAACTCGTATTTCTAGAAGTACAGATCTAACCTTGCCAGTCTTTGGTTTACAACAGTTCCTCATTTCTAACAGGATTTAGTTCAAAATCTTCGAAGATCTGGCCCTTGTTTTTTTCACAGCCCTCCCTTGCCATGACAAACTTCATGTGCACTTTCCTGAATTCTAGTGATCATAATGGCCCATATTACCCATTGTATCATCAGTGCTTTGAATTCTCTTACCTGACCCCCAGCTAATTCATAATTATCTTCAGCACTATTGGCAGTAGTACTCAGACTGCAACTAGCATTTTTCTGAAAGCAAAAGCAGTCACTAATGCAAGAATAAGCTTCAAGGTATTCAACATAGGTGGGATAGGTTATAAATTATCATCAAGCAGCAGCCTTCTCAAGAGGACTTTTATGTGGGCTAGTCATTATTGCATCTTTTTTTAACAATAATTTAAGATATTACTTGTCTTAGAACATCACAATGCAGTTTTTATTCAAAGTGATGGTCCAAGTAAACTCTTTTTTTATGAATAGTATAGATGTTATCAAACTTTATTCCCCGGTCTCTAGTGGCCCTTTTCTAAAATCTTCTGTTAACTGGGTAAAAATTTGGGAGTAGGGTGAAGAAATGGAATGTTAGAAATGTAATATGTTTACATTGCTTTGTGTATGTTGATTGTTATTTTTCTTGCAGTTTACCCAATAGAAAAAGTTATTTGAGCAAATCCTTACCAGGAAAAAGTATAATAATTTTAAGTGTGAAAGAGGAATTATGATTATCTAGTGTTTATAATAAACATCTATGTAGGACTTGATAGCATACAGGTAGTTTTTATTATGAATAGTTTTATTTGATTCTAACAAAGCCCTAGGTGTTTGTCAGGGGCTCCTACCTCAATCCTATTATAATAAATCAGGAAACTGAGACTTAGGTCACTAATTTGCCTGAAGTCATATGGCTGGTAAACTGCAGAGTTTATATCTTCTGACTCTAAATCCCATGCTCTTTTGTATTTCTCTTTTAAAAGTAGAAACTAAGCACTAAGCAAGTGAGGCTGTCATGTCTAATGTGGTCATTGTATATGTACCATATTGACTGGTACCTGAAGTATGCACATCAGGGCTTCATTTGCCCTTATCACGCTATGGCCATGTTTTTGGATAATTTATCAAGTGCAAATCTGTTTTATTCCTCTGTTTAATTGAACATCTGCATTTCTCCTCTTTTGCTTTTTACACTTTTCTTCCTACCTTTAATTGAGGACTTGTATATGAGTCAAATTCTCACGTGTTATTGCTGTGCTGTGGGTGGGGAGGGGAATGTTTGATTCTTTTCTAAGGAGAGTAAAGAAAACCAGCGTACTACAGGACACCTAATTTTTTCTATCTTCATGAAAGTGCACCTTATGCATTTGAGGTTTAGGTTGTGAAGCCAGACTCTGCACAGATGAGAGTAATGGCAACTAATGACCACCCTTCATACTGATCTTCTATCAGAAGCCTTTTAAAGACCCCATTGGCCAGACACAGTCTACCTTTGTGGCTTCATCTCCAGCAACACTGGAGAGCCACCTCCAGTCCCTGAACATGCACTGCTCCCTCCTTGTGCTTCCCACTCTTCCTAGAATGTACTCGCTTCCCTTCTCTACCTTTTCAAATAGTCCTCATTTTTAAGGCTCTCTTCAGATTTCGTCAGCCAGTTTCCTTACTGTATCTCAGCTGCTAGTCAGCCTTTGTTTCCTACTCTTTGTTCCCAATGCTTTTTTCACCATTATGATGTGATTTGCATCCTGACAAGTTTCTGTCATTTGGTTAACCTTTGCCTCTCCCAGTCGATTCTGGATCCTTTAATGATTGGAATTATGTGATGTCTGTCTTAGTACCCCTGCTATTTGGCAAGGTGCCTTGAATAGTTGTTGCTCAATAACTGTTGGATAAATTTTCATTTGTTTTAGGTACTTCGCAGCAACTCAGTTTGAACCCTTGGCAGCAAGATCTGCGTTTCCTTGTTTTGATGAACCAGCATTTAAAGCCACATTTATCATCAGAATCGTAAGGGAGGAACTCTACACTGCTTTATCAAATATGCCTAAGGTACTGTCTGTTCCTTTATTATAAAATCTTTGAACAGGTAGCTTTTTTTGTTACAGATACTTGAATTCCTCTTTGCCATATTGCTGAGAATGATTTAAATCTCATACATTCTTATTCTTTCTTAAAATACATAAATAAAAGTTAAAATATATGTTGAAATCAATTGGGAAGTCAGCCTGAGACGCACTTAAGAGGAAGACCTGCTGGATGTGGTCAGGAAGTGTGAAGTGTGTGCTGTATACTAAAGTTGTACAAAATTATTAATACTGTGAATGAGTACTGAAGATCACAGTGATATTTTCTGAGACATGGTGAATTTACTGGTCTATAAACAGTGATGGTTGATACTGTAAATCATGATGGACCTTGGTGTTTTTTTGTTTATTGAAAAATGATTGTCGTAATGTGGAGGTTTAATAAGAACACAAAGGTCTTTCTTGGATATGAGCTCTGCATGAGAGGCAGGGAGGGTGAAGTCAAGCAGAGTTGTTTTTGTGGTAAACAGAACTTGAGGGTCCTTTCGTTGACACCTTAGGGGCTGTAAGCAGCCTGACAGGAGCCTCTCAGAACACAAGCAGCTAGGGAAGAGAGCAGCCACATCCGACAGAGTGTGGAGCTGACCCTGGCAGGCAGGAGAGGACAAGATCTGCCCTTCAACAGGAATGCCACTTCAACAGCTCCACTCCCAGCCACATTCTTCACCTTAATCTTCCTCTGAAAGAGAAGGAATGCTTACTTGCCTACTATCTCAAAACATGTCTTAATTCATAGTCAGAAAATCCTGTAAGGTTGACTGTATTCCCTCATCTTCTGTCCACTGAAGACTTCTATATTGACTTATTGCCTTTGCTCCCACTAAACCTTTTTGGGGCTAAACCGTAGCTGTTTCAGATCATTTGGAGGGATATCCCACTGTAGCTCCTTCTTCTATTTGTAGTAGTAAGGAGCAGCCCTCCTAGGTCAGTAAGGGAGGACTTGGGTTTTGATGGTGTATTAAAGGGGAGAAACAGAACCACTGTTACTTACTACCTCTAACTAACATTTATTTAAAGCAATCTTTTGAGACTAAAAACTCCTTAGGGTCTTCACTGTAAGTTATACATCCTCATGATGAGGGATAGTAGAACAGACTGAGGCTAAAGACCTTGCTCTGTTTAGATACCAGTGCCGGGAGATTAAAATATGCCAGCATCTTTACTACTCATTTCCTCTTTGAATTTTCAGTTTCTCAGTTTATTTTACACTGTCCTTTATTCCCATAGTTACAGAACTGTCATTTTTTCCTTTTGCTTACAGAAGTCATCAGTCGCTATGGAAGATGGACTTGTTCAGGATGAGTTTTCTGAGAGTGTGAAGATGAGCACTTACCTGGTTGCTTTCGTTGTGGGGGAGTTGAAGAACTTGAGTCAGGACCTAAATGGGACCCTGGTATGTTGTTCTGGTATTTATCTAGAAAGAGGTTATGAGGAATTCTTTAATGATCTCTGGTAACTGCTTTATGAAGGAAAACAAGCTCTTGGACCACAGCTCTCATACTTTATGACAGAAATGTTACTTTTTGCTTAGTTGTTATTTATTATTATAAATTGAATACCTGAAAGTCAGTATTTCTCCAGTTTCTTTTAATGTGAATTCCAGTAAGACATATATGTAATAAAACTTCTAGAACTGTGGTGTGCGCTGTGGGAGTCACTAGCTTAGTACAACTATTTAGATTTCAATTAAAATTCAACAACAGTATCATTGCTAAATAAGATGTCCCTCATTCATGTCCCTCTACCCTAACAACAACAATTTGGCATCTATCCATGTATAAAAACACCTTTGCGAAAGATGTGGGATCCAGCACCATATGGGGAGGAGTCTTGAGAAAGAACATAGCTAGAGGTATCACACTTCCTTATTTCAGACTATACTACAAAGCTGTAGTAATGAAAACAGTACGTATGACCCTCAAAAGAGTATGGTACTGGCATAAAAATAGACACATAGACCAATGAAACAGAATTAAGGACCAAGAAATAAACTCCCTCATATATGGTCAGTTAATATTTGACAAGGGAGCCAGGACTACCCAGTGGGGAAAGGATTGTGTCTTCAGTAAGTGGTACTGGGAAAACTGGATAATCACATGCAGAAAAAAGAAATTGGACCTTTCTCTTACACCCATCACAAAAGTTAACTTGAAATGGATTAAAGACTTAAAGGTAAGATCTGCGACTATAAAACTACTAGAAGGAAACATAGGGGGAAACCTCCTTGATATCGGTCTTAGCAATGTTTGGGGGTTTTTTGTGTGTAACACTAAAAGTGCAAGCAACAAAAGGAAAGATAGCCAGGGACTACATCAAACAAAACTTCTAATCAACAAAACAGAAAGACAACCTGCAGAACGGGAGAAAATACTTGTAATCATATTTCTGATAAAGGATTAATAACTAAAATATATAGGGAACTCATACAACTCCATAGCAAAAACGCAATCCAATTAAAAAATGGGCAGAGAAACTGAATAGAACTTTCTCCAAAGAAGATGTACAAATGGCCAACAGGTACATGAAACGGTGCTCTGCATCGAGAGAAATGAAAATCAAAGCCTCAGTGAGATACTACCTCACACATGTCAGAATGGCTATCATCAAAAGAACAAGAGATAACAAGTGTTTGTGAGGGTGTAGAGAAAAAGGAAGCTTTTATGCACTGTTAGTGGGAATGTAAATTGGTGTAGTCACCACGGAAAACATGGAGCTTTCTCAAAATATTAAAAATGTAACTACCATATGATCCAGCAATTTCACTTCTGGAAATTTGATGTCTATATCGTTTATATGTGTATACACACACACCCACACATACACACAGATTTATATATAAAAAATTACATTTATATATAAAATCAGAAATGCGTAGGGAAATACAATCAACTTCAAAATCAAAGAGATATCTGCATTGTTCAGTGCAGCATTATTCACAATAGGCAAGATTTTGAAATAACCTAGGTTTCTGACTATGGATGAATGGGTAAAGAAGATGTGTGTGTGTGTGTGTGTGTGTGTGTGTGTGTGTGTGTGTGTGTGTATACACCATATAAATAATAATATATAGAACATTATTTGGCCTTGAGAAAGAAAGAAATCCTGCCATTTACAACAGCATGGATGGACCTTGAGGGCATTATGATAAATGATGTAAGTAGAGAAGAAAGACAAAAGCTCACTTACATGTGGAATCTAAAAGAAACCAAACTCATAAAAACAGAGTAGAATGGTAGTTGACAGGAGCTAAGAGCTAGGGGACATGGAGAGATGTTGGTCAAAGGGCACAGACTTCCCGTTATAAGATGGACACGTTCTGGGGGCCTAAAGTACAGCATGATGATCATCGTTAATAAGACTTTATTGTGCAATGTGAAAGTTAAGGGAGTAAACCTTAAGGGAGTAAACTATTCTCACCATAAGAAGGAAAATGTAATTATATGAGGTGATGGAGGCATTAACTAATGCTGCTGAGGTTCAGCATGTTGTACACCTTAAACTCACACAATGTTATATATTACATCATTAACGTTGAAAAAAATTTAAATATAAAATTTACTTCCTCAATTCAGTGGGCACATTTTTAGCGTTCTTGTGACTTAGTGGCTCCCATACTGGGTAGCACCAATACTGAATGTTTCCACCAATACAGAAAATTTTATTTGGCAGCATTAAATCTAGAACCTTGTGCAGACTTAAAAGATAGTGTAAAAATATACTTAGAAGAAAAACTCCTTTTTAAAAAAAGCAAGTCCTGATTGAGTTTTTCCATTTTAAAGTAATGAGCAAGATTGTTTAAGGGTCTGGTGTATCTGTCATTTTTCAAAACTGATTATTTAGTCTAATTAGGCTCCTCTGCTTTTTTTTTTATTAGTACCTGTCTAGAAATGATTTTTGATAGATTTTATGCTTTAATTTTATAGGAGAGACCTAATAAAGCTAATATTTTCATATACTGACAGTATAGAAGAAAATGGTCTTTTAAAGCTAATACTGATTATTCTTTATGATAGAAATATGATGGAATTCTTTTTTATATATATTGTCTACCCTTTGAACACATTCAATTGGATTTAGGTTTCCTTTCTAGACTAAAGAGCTTTATTTTAATCATAGTATACTTGTATCATTATTGTGCTAATTAAAAATATATACTTCTGTTAAAAAGATGATCACGTCCACCCCATAAATCTTAGAAATAGGGACAGAGATAACGACTGTCTGGCTGTATATTGGCAATAATACTGTATGCCTTTATGTCCAGTGTTAAAGGATGAACTATTCAAGAAGTAAAGTAAGTGATCAAGGGTAAGTGTAGACTACATATTGAAGATGCTCATATGATTTACTCACTTTGGGATTCAAAGAGATTTTGTCAAGTCTAAACCAAAACATTTTTCAGAAACCTTTCAAAAGGGTATTAAGATTGGTTTAAATCTGAAAAAAAAATAATGATAATTCCTCTTTAAGCATTGCACCACAAATTTAGCCCTGGATTTAGGTGTTGCAGCCTTGATGGAACCTAAAGAACTCGTCTAGAAAGTCAGGTTTGCTTCTCCCATGCCAGCCGAAGACCTCTCTTTCCTTGAAGTGTTGCATTTTTTCCACAGCTGGGGTTAATCATCCCTCTCTGATCTTTCATAGCACTTTAGTTACATTTCTGTTGTAATTCTTATCACTCTTTGATATAAAACCCCCAGCACTTTTTATTGTTTCCCAAAATGTGTACAGACTTGGCTTTTTTTCCCCCGCAGTCCCTCATCTCTCTCTCCTTCCCTCTCCCTTCTTTCCCTTTCTCCCTCCGTCTGTCCCATACTCCATCCCACTGTTTTTCTTTCAGCTTTTATGTTGGCTTCTTACTGCCTGTAGGATTACATTCAAATTCATCGTTGTGATATTCAAGATCCTCTTATAAATTAGGTCATATTTCCAATTGCCCTAGTGTGGATTCTTCCATGTAGGCAAGTGGAATTATCCATTACTCAGATATTATACCTCATTCTGATAGATAGGTAGGTAGATAGGTAGGTAGGTAGGTAGATAGGTGGATGGATGGATGGATGGATGGATGGATGGATGGATGGATAGATAGATAGATAGATAGATAGATAGATAGATAGATAGATAGATATTGAGAGAGAGAAATTTCGGGTGACTTTTTTTACTTGTTATTTATGTGTATTAGGAAGCAACATGATTACTCATGGAATCTGGAGTCTGCCTGGGTTCAAATCCTTCCTCTGTAGCCCACTAGCTATGTGTCATTGGGCAGACTCCTTTGTAATCCTCCCTAAACCTCACCGTCTACAACTCTAGCACTATATTGCCTATACTGGCCTGCTCTCTCAAGGATTAAATTTTTTAAATTCCTGTAAAATGATCAGATAGTAATATACACACACAGAAAGTATACTCTTTTCCATATGCAAATATATTATAAACTGCCTTGTATGTCTATAAATATTAAAATCTTTATCATTTTTAATGCTACCCAGTAGTAAATATGTTTTTAAAAAGTTAATGTTATACAAATAAACAATTATTTTATTAATTTTACCTTTTTTCAGTAGGAAATGTGGACGATCCTAACATACACAGAGTTATACTCTGTGCTGGCACCTGTCTTAGGCACTCATTTATAAACATCTTTTCATTTTATAAACCAAATAAGGGGGAGGCATTAGCCCAATATTGTTGATCAATAAACAGTGTCTCAGAGAAGTTAAGTAGTTGACCTAAGATTATATAACCAGTAAAATGATAGTGAGAATTGTACTGTTCACCACAATATGCTGTGTCTTATACCTAATGATATAAATAACTTATGTAGGTATGGTGACCAGAAATTCAGACTTGGATTTTTGTTATGTTAAAATGTGGTAATCTCCAGGATGGGTTCTACTTTGTAATATTTGACATTAGGCCTATTTCACAAGATTCAGGATAAGGCAGTAGGGCTTTACTTACTATTGTCATTCTTACCAAACAACTTCAGATGTCACAATTGACTAGTGATTGTTAAACTTGTCATGTTCAGTGGCAAAGACTACTTAGTTGTCAAAGGCCTGAAGAAAGAGGAACATTTGTTATTTCTGGCCATTCTTTAGTATTCCTTAAACCTCTCCCTGCCTTTAGTAATATCAGACTTACTTAGAAAATTTAGGCTGGTTTTCAAATGCACTGCTTTTATCTGTTGCCTTGAGGTTTTTGTTTCATTTTTTTTTGTGATTACCTGATTTTTTTTACCATAGGTAGAATCAGAATCCAATGGTATTTAGTCAGATGTGGACACCATGTCTTTTTAACATTGAGACAGAACCTTCAACAGAATAATCCACATCAAGTTATAATTTTAATTTATTCATATTCAGTCAGGAATATGGCTTATCTCCAAATTCCTACTAACAACATTTCTACCTCAGCTATCTTTCCACCAGCCAGGGACATTGTGCATAGTTTATATTGTTCTCTTAAAGTCCCATCAGTTATTCTGGATAGACTTGATACTGGTGGTTTCTTTTTCTTTTTTCTTTTTTTTTTTTTTTTAAGGACTGTGATTTTTCATGTATTCAGCTGTCTGTTTAGGAAAGCTGGTGTTTTTGAAGAGCAGACTATATTATTATCCTTTGAGAGGGGGATCTGATTTAGTTCTGTTTTTCCTTTTGTTTTAACTAGTTTTTGCTTTTATTTAAATTAAAGAACACATTAAGTTAAATCTAACAAATCTGTTACTCCTGAGTCTTAAAGAATGCTTTGCTCTGAGAGTTGACCAGGACTCTTTTGTTGTATCTTTTAGAAATCTCCCAAAGGTCTTAGCAAGAGATCTTGCAAGAAAAATTTTAAGTCTCAGGGTGTGAGTGCCAGCTAAGAGTAGTGTTTAGAGTGCTCTTACCAAGAGCAAAAAGTTGGTCAAGACTTTCTTTGTTAAATTAGATTGCAGTCTTTGTTTATTTCTTATTGCTTCTGTTGCTCTTAAAACAAGCTCAATAATAGTTATAACAACCAGATGATTTATCTCTAGTGACAATTCATAGCACATGTTCTTGTAAGGAAAAAGAAAAGAAGTAGAGGAAAGAGAAAATGCCACAGTACCTTTTTATCCTAATTATTGTATTCCAGAAATGGGACTAAGTGGATCTTCAGTCAGATTTCAGTGTCATGTTAACTTCTTTTCTTTCTTTTTACTTCTGAGGAAAGGTACTTTCACACACAGTGATGGGGGTGGCCAAATGGTATGCCTGGCAGAAGGATGTTTGAGGAGGAATCTGGAACATATAGGTGGTCTTTCTATTGGGATAGCATTTTCAGGATGAAAGCATCAGCTATAACATAAAATATGTATGTCCGGAAAGAACAGGCAGATACAATAATGGCATCTCAAATTCCAAGTGATCTTGGTACAGTCATTTATAATGGCAGTTACAGTGTAAAAGGAGTATGTCAGGTTCTTTTTTTATTATTTTAGTGCTAACACTAATTTGAGAGGGAGAAGGATACAGGAAGAGCATGCCAGCAGGTGAGCTTGTGGTTCCCTTGGCAGGTGGTGGCTGAATTCAGTAAGCTGTGGTCATAGCCATGTACCAAGGGCTGCATATGTAGAATGTTGGGCTGGTCCGGTGCATGTGGCCACGTGATGTGGGACATTACATTTCTTCCATAGTTACTTAAGAATGCAAATGTTTTTAATTGACTAACTCTGGTTCTAGATACTTCATTCTTCCATTAACTTGCTACAAATGCTCTATTCATACATTTTGGCTACTTCTGATGGGACTCTTCTTGGTAGTAATGATAATAACTACCATTTATTGAACCCCACTATTCTAAGTTCTGTAAATGTATTAGCTCATTTAATCCTCACAGCAGCTATGTGAGGGTAGGGGCTACTTTTATCATCATTTTAGATAAAGAGACTGAGTTTAACTAATCTGCTCAAGATCACATAGCTACCTGAGATTCGAACCTGACACTCTAACTACAGAGCATATACATTTAATTTTGTTGTTTATTTCCTAAAAACTTTTATGCCATGTTTCCCCATGTTTCCATGATTAATGCATATGTTTTGCAGACTAAAGCCCCACCTATAGGCAATTATGGCTGAAATGTATTTGATCTTTTAGAAATTGTTAAGTCTTTCAGTCCTTTAATGGGAAACTAAAATTAATTTAAAGTTAGAGTACACCAAAATATTTTGTCCAAATGATGAATTATTCAATAATTCTCCAAACCCCGCCTGTTGAAATCATTATTTTGAGGTTTTTATTTTCTGCTGTGTCTTGTCCACATTCTATTTTCCAGGTGACTACAGAGGGCTTATTTTTCAATCAGTTAAAAAACAATAAGTAATAAATATTGTTTTTAAAAATCCATTGCTTTTAAAATAATTGCTTAAATTTTGCCTTTTGATATTTCCTGAATAAGGCATTTATGGTTAGTCACATCATAAGTGTTTAACTTATACAGTTAGCAAAAGAGAAAAGAATAATAATTTAAATAATGTGGGCAATTGCATCTGCCTTCCTCCTGAGCAAGCATGTGTCCTGGAGTGAATGGGCAGTGGAGACATGAATTACCATCCCCTTAAGTTGAATTTAGTTTTAGTTACTGTGTGCCACTCACTGAGTATGATCATTTTTTATATAGCATGGTTCATAAAAACAAGCAAACAACTGTAAAAAAGTAAACTGTCTTTTCTTCCAAGGCTGGAAATAAAACTAGCTGTGTCAGACTTATTGAAAGGAAATGTATTGGTCTCTAATAGGTTTTCCAGGGTGGTTTCCACCAATGTGCAATTTCTGCCTAATGCATGTACTTTAGAACTAACTCCCTCTTAAGTTGTGTTTTTTCTCTGTTGAGTGCCTGCTCGATACCAGGCACTGTGATGGGTCTTTAAAGAATGAAAATCTAGTTTTGTCCTTCAAGTAATTCATAATCTTCATAGCCCAGATGCAAGGAGGGGCAGCTGTAGGTAATGGAGAGGAAGAGAAGAATATTATAAAATTAAATAGGCAAATGTTTATAATTTGCTATAGTGTGACCCAAAATAGTTTATTTTGGAGGTCATGTTAACTTTTAAAAAAGGAATTCTCAAGTTTTTTAAACACTGTTCTATGTATGGAAGTGACTTGCTAAACTCTGCAGGGGCTAAAAGAACTATAAGCAAGGGCTTCTGTCTTGAAAATTCTCACAACTCTGTGCAGTTCTGACACATGCTAACTCTTGACACTGTTCACCTGAATATCATGACATTTGAATTATACCTGTGCTTATATCATGCACGATGTTTTCTTTCAGGTTTCTATATATGCTGTACCAGAAAAGATTGATCAAGTTCATCATGCTTTGGAAACAACTGTGAAGCTTCTTGAGTTTTATCAAAACTACTTTGAAATTCAATACCCACTTAAGAAATTGGGTAAGAATCAAACAGTGCCATCGTAACCTAGATTGTAGGTTACTGTTGTTGCTATCATAACCTAGATGCATTTTGCAAATGTTTTTAAGAAAGAACTCTTGCCAGAGTTATTATAAAAGATAACCAAGAAATACTGTTACTGTTTTAAAACTGTTTGTATTTGTTAAGATTATTTCAATTTTATGCATGTATCTGAACATGGAGTATAAAACACTTAGAAGTTTATGGGGCACTTACAAATGTGCCATGTGCAACTAGGGTTTAGTCTGGACTTTTGACTAATTGTAACTTTCTAAGAAATTCCTGATTCAAATAGTGAAAACTGAGCAATGGAAGCTTAGGAAAGCAAATGTCGTTCAACATGGAGCTGGCCCTGGATAGGAAAGAGTTGGCCCTGCACACTGTGGAGTTAGGTGTCTCTTCTTTTGGGCAAGGGCAGAGAAACAGTGACACTCCAGGGGTTCAGTAGGTCTTCCTTGGCTGATGGGTCGGTGAGGCACATGCAGGTCTAGAGAGGAGGGCTCCGTTCTTTAGTATAAAATGAACTCACTGCCTCTTGATCCACAGTAATAAAATAATGGTGAAATATTTTTATTCACCAGAGAGTGCCTTAGATGAGGAAAAGTTGATCACTTTTTTCCTGTTATATCCAGATTTGGTGGCTATTCCTGACTTTGAAGCAGGAGCAATGGAAAATTGGGGTTTACTCACCTTCCGAGAGGAGACACTCCTGTATGACAATAATACTTCTTCGGTGGCAGACAGAAAACTGGTTACAAAAATCATTGCTCATGAGCTGGCCCATCAGGTATCATCAATCAGCCAAGACTATTATCTCTTAACTGTGGTCTGTTTCATATCCTAGGTTATTAGAATACATTTAGATGCTAATAATAATTCACTTTTGTATTTCTTTCTTTCGTAATAAAATGATATATTTTAACACATTTCAAATGAAAATGCTACCTAATGTTTGTATAGGACTTTACAATTTATAAAGCGTATTCACATTTGTTATCTCACTTTTTATAACTGTTTTAAGGTAGGTGATAATCCCATTTACAGATGTGGAGATGATTCGGCTTAAGTAAACGAATTGCTCAAAGTCACATTGCGAATGAGTGGCAGCACTGGGCCCTGAAGAACCACTGTCTCATCAAGACCTCTCTCTCTCTTTCCCCAATAATACAAAACTATTTTGCCTTTGAGAAATGACAACTGCTCAGGATAACTTTGTGGTACAAAAAAAATCTTTTTCCTAAATTGTATTCTTAAAACCCTTAGACCATAGTTTTTAGGACTAGATTATTTTTTCCTCTCCTACTAGAACTGGATTATTATTATTATTATTATCATTATTATTACTATTATTATTAATTTGAGAGACAGAGGGACTCTTTGTATTACATGGAAAAAAGAAAGGAAGAAAATTATATGGGTACGTGAACCACCCTCTGTCTTCCCTGGCACCTTGTCTCTCCTGTGCCCTTGATGAGGTGCTTTGCAGTGTTGGGCATGGTTTTAGGTTTTCATGAAGGTGGGAGGACATGGAAGAAGAGTAGGATATGCTCTGGGCAGTTTACTCCCTATCTGAAACTCAGTCTAAATATGACTCTATATCCTTTGTGAAGACTTCATGACAAGTTGGCACGTGAAGCACATACTTATTTACTGTTATTGTTTTAATGTTAGGCAAGTAGACAAGGCATGTAGGCACAGCAGTTCTTAAACTTTTTGGCACTAGGGACCAGTGTTCCTATAAGAATCTAATCTCTGATGATCTGAGATGGAGATGCTAGCACTGAGGAGCAGCTGCAAATACAGATAAAGCTTCGTTCACTCACCTGCCACTTACCTCCTGCTGTGCGGCCAGGTTCCTAACAGGCCATGGACAGTACCAGTCCGAGGCCTGGGAGTTGGGGACCCCTGATGTTCGTGATGCCCTCTAGGTCTGTTATTTCTGGAGCCACCCGTCACTACTTGAGAAGTATTTCTCTGTTGCTTCTTCTTTAGAACTTATAAATCATCTTCATCTGAAACAAGTTTTAAAATATCTTCGAAAAATATGCTCTTGTAATTTCAGTATTTTGTAACCTTATTTTACTGCTGGTTTGAGACAAACCCTAGGCCACACAGACTAAATTTAATACTCTGTTACCTCTCCTTACTTCAAGGGTTTTTTAGATACATTTTTTAGGAGAGTCTCATCATTGTTTCCTTCTTCTTACTATCTCATAGAAGAACACATTTAAGATCCTCCTGATTTCATTTATTTATATGCTTGCCAACTTTCTTAAGGAATGTCGTTTGAATTCTGTTTTGAATCATGTAAATACTGTCTTCCACTTGAGTAACTGAAGAGAAACATGAAGTATGGGCTCTCTGATTATTGGAAAAACCCTCAGAAATTTATTTTTTAATTGTCATGGATGGTTGTAGATGCAATGGAAAATAATCTTACTAATTTGATGTTAGAAGGTAAAAATTCATTATCTAAATTTCATTTTTAATGAGATGTCTAAAAACTGGGGTATTTTTTTGTACCTAGTATATAACATAACATGCTAAAGTGCTAAATATGCTAATTGTCTGTCTTGCTTTTTTCCTGTTCAGTTGAGGTGAAATGTTAAAATTTTTATTTTACTTTGAAAGTATATACAGCTTTTGTAAGTCTTTAATTTGAATATGGTTTTAACTATAATAGCTGTATTTTCAGTTTTAAGTAATTAATCTAACAATTCAATTATTAGAAAATTTTTGAGAATGTAAATATTGTGTTGGTTAGTAGTTTGTTTTTTCCCACAGTGGTTTGGTAATCTGGTAACAATGCAGTGGTGGAATGATCTGTGGCTAAATGAAGGTTTCGCTACTTTCATGGAGTACTTCTCTTTGGAAAAAATATTTGAAGAGCTCTCCAGTGTAAGTATCATGTTTGTTAGGCCTACTATGAGTACCGGGGGGGTGGGGGGAATAGTCAAATTAGCCATGTATTTTCTATGAATTTGAAGTATTAAAAATATTTCTAGAAAGATACAATAAAATTGACCCCTGTTGCTGATGTCTGTACCTCTTGAGATTTGACAATGAAAATTATGCTTTTATTTACTGACATATTCCATTGAAAACTGAAAGTATGTGGAACTATTTTACATTTTGTTAAGGCAAATGTTTTAGTTGATTTGCTGCATTTTATTTTTAATAAATGTGGCCCTTCTGTTTGGAGGAATTTAAAATTGAAAAGCTTTTTTTTTTTTTTTTTTTGGCAAAACAAAACTTTTTAGCCTGTGTATAAAGAGAGAAAAAAATCAAGATATTTTGTTCAGTGTTGTCTCTATTATCACTGTGATCATGCTGTAGCAGTGATACATAGGTTGATACAGACAAATAATTTGCCCTTTTTAGGTACAAACCATATTTTGTCTCTTTTCAAAGACTTGAAACACCATTCTGTTGTAGAGAGTGTGATAATGTTGTCATTATTTATTAGACTCTCTAGAGATGTTTCCTATCCTTAGAGATATTTGGGTATCCTAAGCCGTGATGTAACCGATATTGCCAAATAATTTAAGGAGTAGATGGGAAAATATAAAGATCCCTTTCAACCCTAAAATTCTGAGACTTTCTGTTAAACTACCTGGATATATGATCCAAGACTGATTCAAAACAAGAGTAATCTTAGGGCTTTCAATTTGAAATTTTTGTGTAGGGTCTGTTCAAAAATTTCGAGTGGTAGAAGGAACTCATTTTTAGCTAGAAGACTAAACAGGTATTTTAAATTGGTGTATGCTATTTAATTAAGCAGTGAGATCGATATACAGTTTCACTTTGGTTGGTGGTGCCCAGAATGTTTTAGAAGCTTCTAATATGTGTTCTAGGGGAGCTCATCTGCTGAGCTTCTAAGAATTCTTTCTATTTAAGAGTTATATTTTATTTCAAATGAACCTCAGTTAAGGGAAATGTATATTAATAGAAAAACTGGACTATCTATAAGAAATCAGCTTAATGTCCAGTTTTTATTTTTTAATTTCAGATTTTATTTTAAAAATATCTACTAGCCTTTTTAGATTGTTCATCTCAAATATCAGGATTTGACATTTGGTTGCTTTAGTAATGGATTTTTAATTTATCCTTATGCCATTGTTTAGGAAACACTGTTTTTCATGTGTCCAGAAGGTTATAATTTTATTTTTAAATGTAAGGAACATGCATGAATATCACACTTTTCCTATACCTTCAAAAACTTATGTTCTGAAGTTTAGTGGAGCTAGTTATTTTTTATAATGACTTTAAGCAGTAAATAGTCTAATTCATATAAATAATTACTATATTTGCTTTTGCCTTAGATACTATTTATGATTTCCTAATCTGTTTCATTTTTTGTTAGTATGAAGATTTCTTAGATGCTCGATTTAAAACCATGAAGAAAGATTCCTTGAATTCTTCTCATCCAATCTCATCATCATCCGTTCAGTCTTCAGAACAGATTGAAGAAATGTTTGATTCTCTTTCCTATTTCAAGGTATTGTTATGTACAAAATAAGTACCTGGAGTAGGTTTAAAATTAATTTCATATGTGAAGCAAGTTGCATGATTTTGATTATTTTAAAGATAAAATAAGTATTATTTTCAGATATCCTGTTAAACTTTAACATGTTTGCCTCTGTTTCAGTCTTGTTCTTAACTTTTTCTGAGTTATTCTTTCTCTGTCTCTCGTTTAAGTCCTCTGACTAGTATTCTGGGCAGTTAACCAGACCTTATAGCAATGTATCTTTTAAAGTTGGTTCACTCTTTAGATCTGCAGGTAGCATGTGTCCAGGGAGGGTTCTAAGCAAGCCCTTGGCTATATTATTCAAGATTGAGGCATATTCCAAGAATTGCCAAAACAAGTAAACAAAACGATTTTAAGAAGTGAAAGTTAAATTGCAGGATCAGAAACACACACTTCAGGCTTGAGAGTGGAGCAAAAACCGAAAAATTGACACTTGATTTCATGATCCCCATAGATCAGAAGAATAGGGATATCAGTGCCCCTCACGTTTGTGTTGGGGGAGAATGGCGAGTTTTATGCCCTCGTTGCTTCCTCACTCTGGCTGTCACATTATTGGTTAATAAACTGAATTCCTGTCTTAGAGAAGAAAATACACAAAACATGTGAGATACAGTCCATATCATCAAGAAAGTCAAAGTTTAGGTGGTGGGTACTTGTGAAGCAATAAGAAATAATATGTGCTAAATAAGTGGTACAGAGTATTTTCACCTGGAATTATGAAGAGAAATTTTTTCGAGGAAAATGGAAATTGAAATAAATAAGAAGAATATAGGTTAAGAATTGGGAAGAATAGATGGGAAGAGGGAATAGAACAATTAGGTCTGCAAAGAAAAAGTCAGGAATACTAATGGGCCAGTAATTTTTGTTTAGGGAGTAATATTTGATTGCAGGGGAAGTGCGTGTGGAGGAGGGGAAAGATGAGAAAGGTAGGTTGGACCCAATTGTGGAAGGTTTTGCCATCAGTAAGCAATAGGAAGCCTTAGAAGTTTTTCAAACAGAGGAATGACTTAATTAAAGTTACCATTTGTTTCAGTTTATAAAATGGATTTAAGTGAAGTTAGCAAATTGCTGCTGAAGTCCAAACATAAAATGGTAAAAGTTTGAAATTAGGAGTGCTAGTGAGAGTGGAAGGAAAGTGGTGGGTGTAAAAAACACTGGGTAGAGGGAAGTACTTAAAGGCAGGTGAGGAAGGAGACAGAAATGATTTTTAAGATCAAGCCTGACTGGCTGGGAGAATGGTAATAGTATTAACCAATAAGGAAATCGGGAGTTTAATTAGCAATATTAAATATGTTCCAGTTAGAGCGACTGCTGGATTTTTCCCCCCTCTTTAATTCCCCCTCCCCCATTTCCACCCCTCACCTACGGATGTTGCCATCTCCCCTTAAGAACTGGATCTGTGAAGACAGGGCATCTCCTCCCACACGCTCACGGCGTGCACCCGGGGCCTGGCACACCTGGGGGACCTGGCACACTTGGGGCCTGGAGCACCTGGGTATGGTCCATGGCTCCATGTGGGATGTGAACCCGTGACCTTATGCGTGTAAAGCAGATGTGCTAACCACTACACTATGGAGCCACCCCTGCTGGGATTTGTAAAGGCTATACCGGACCTGTCAATTAAGAAAATTTTAAAACTTGTGGTTCTGTTATCATATAGAACAGTTATTTCAGGATTCATTATTACAGAGCTCTGTCTTCCTCCAACTCCTACCCTCTAAACCCAGAAATAGGATCTTCTGATCATGTGGTCTTCACAGCATACCTAACCCCTGTTAATATGGTAACCGCTTATTTCATAATTGAGAATCTGGCCAATATCCCACGTAACTGAGAAAAGTAGGACACTGGATAATTTACTAATGTTATGTGCAAGAAGAAGTAAGTGCCAGTAGGGGAAATGTTTGACAGACATATTCAGTTTGGTCTTCATAATCTTTAAACCTAATTCTGATGCAGGTTGTCATGTGAGCATTCATTCATTTAGCAATCTTACAAGTCATGTGCCTGGCATTGTCCTAGGTGCTGGGGATACATCAGGGAACAAAGTGGACTCTGTTGCTTTTACCATGGGGCTTCCATTTCAAGTGTCAGAGACAGAGGCAGACACTGTACAAATGAGTGAATAAACAAGTAGATACTGTGTTAGATGGTAAGTGCTAATATGAAAATAAAGCATGGTAAGGGAAATGAGAGTGACAAAGGACACGTGTTTTGTGTAAGATGGTGGGAAGACCTCTGATAGGTGATATTTGATACCATCTGGAGGATATGAGGGAATGAAACGTGGATTTCTGGGGAAAGAATGTTCTAGGCAGAGGAAATAGCCAGTGTGTAAGACTTTTGTGCAGAAACTAGTTCATGTAGTAGACCTAGGACTGCTTGCAAGGCTGGCTCTTGGCTGGCTTCTGAGAACTTGCATTTTGGAAGTTTCCATCATTTCCTGATAAAAGTGACTTGTGCCTCAACTGTTTGTACACACAGTGTAGTTTATGCTAAATATCTGTTTTTCTTGTGGAAGTTTGGAATTTTGGTTCGTGCCAGACAGGGGATACCTCCATGACTGCCTCCTAATATGTAAATACTGGGCACTGAGTCTCTACCGAAGTTTCCTGGTAGACAATATTTCCTATGTGTTGTCACAACTTATTGCTAGGAGAATTAAGTGCATCCTGTGTGACTCCACTGGAAAGGACCCTTGGATGCTTTTATCTGGTCCTCCATGCACCTTTTTTATTAGCTGATTTAGCGCTGTATCATTACACAGGAGTAAATTATAGTGGTCAGTATGACAACATACTAAATTCTGTGAGTCTTCCTAACACATCAGCAAACCTGGTGTCTTGGTGCCCTTACACAGCTTGAGATAAGAGATTGCTTGGCATGTTCAAGCATCAGCAAGGAAACAATGTGTCTGGAGTGGAATAAACGAAAGGGAAAGTAGTCAGTGAAGTCAGAGGGATCATAGGAGGCCAGATCATTTTTTTGGTCTAATAGGAAATGGTAAGGACCTTGATTTTATGGTAAGTGAAAGGAAAAGCCATTTGGATAAGGAAGTGCTATAGTATTATTTTTTTAAAAGATCATCACTGAGCCTTTAATATCACATAGAGTCAAGGAAACTAGTTAGGAGGTTATTGTAATAGAACAGTGGTAATGATGTTGGCATGGACTAGGATAATAGTAGTCTCAGTGATGATCCGTGAGTAGTTTTGGACTATTTTGTACAGGTTAATCCAGTAGACTTTGCTAATGGATTATTTGTGGAATGTAAGAGAGGAGTCAAGGATGACTTCAAGATTTTTCGCCCAGACAACTAGAAAAATGGAATTATTTGATGCAATGGAGAAGACTATTGGAGGAACAGATTTGGGCAAAGAAGATAATAAAAAGTTCATTTTTTGAGTAAGTTTAAGGTGCACAAATGGAGATACCAAGTAGGTAGTTGTAACTAAACTCAAGGAGTTTGTTTTGCCTGCACACATCAAAGCCAAAGAAGACATGGACAGGAGTTAGCAGCAAAGAAAGTAGAAGTTTATATAAGAAATGGCACCACCCGGGATACACAGGTATGCTAGTGCTCTTAAGACCTGGTACCTGAAGGCCTCTAGGGAATAGGTTATATAGGGGAAAAATCATTAGTCATGGTAGCTAAGGGAGTTGGGTCATAGATTCTACTGATTGCTCAGGGCTGATTGGAGTAGGAGGCAGTTGATCACTGCATCAGGTCCTGTGTCAGGCGCCATTCTGTCTGGTTTGAGGGAATACCAGTAGGGTTGGTTGTTCCTCCTTCAGGGGTCTGGAGCTGAAACACAACTGTGGCCAAGATATTATCTTTAGTTTGACCAAATCTCTGTAGTCAACAGATCTGAGGCTTTGTTCCTAAGACTTTTTGCTGCTGACTTGAGAGCTTAATGATTAAAGAAGTGGTCATGCGGTATATGTGGAAGGATAAGGGGAAAAAAAGAAGCAGGTGTGTACAGAACCAGTTTGAATTCAGGAGCAGGAGAAGAGAAAAAGTCCTTTTAAAGAAGTGAGTATTTGTTATGCATTTGGATATGAGTCTGGAATTCAGAGGGGAAGTATGGTTAAATATAATAATTTGGGAGTCATTTAAAACCCCTGAAGTTGAGGAGATCAACTGGGAAGAAAATTTAGAGTGAAGAAAAGAGATCTGAATATTAAATGCCAGGGGACATCAAAGTTTAGACCTTGGGAAGATTAAAAAGATCTAGCAAAGGAGACTAAGAGGGATGACCAGTGAATAGGGGGAGAATCAAGAGTGGTGTCTCACGGCCAAGTGCAAAAAGACTTTCAGGGAGGAATGTCTGATCAATTAGCCTAAATGTTACTTACTAGTAGATTGATTAGATGAGTCTAAGAATTTATATTGGTTTGACACCATGAAGTTCACTTTGAGGTAACCTTGATGAAAGCATTTCCAGGGAGGGATGGTTGGAAGATGGCTGAAGTGAAAATGGAAAGAGAGCAAATGGAGATGGCAAATGCAGAAAACTCTTTTGAGGAGTTTACTACAAAGGGGAACAAGAAATAGGGTGACAGCTGGAGGAGCCATAGGGTTAGGGAAAGGAAGGGCATGTCTTATTTGTTTAAAATGAAGAGCGTTGCATGGTTTTTGTTAATGGGAATGTTACAGTAGAGAGAGGAAGTTGGTGATGCTGGAGAGAAGGGCAACTGTTGGGGAAAGAATGTGCACTTAAATTTATAGAACACGTACCACTGTAAAGTGGCATATAGAAATAAGAGTAACAGACATTAAATTTAGTGATGTATATGTGATAATCTCGATGACTTAACATTGCTGCATTTTTATCAGAAGTGAAATTCAATCAAAAAGCATTTGAATCCCTACTGTGTGCTAGAGGCATCGTTTTAGTCATCGGAGTTGAGTTTTTCAGTTTTTCCCTTAACTAGCATATAGTCTAGAAAAGGAAATAAATGTGTATCTATAGCAGATTCAGGAAGTGATATATTGCTTTCGATGATGGAGAAATATAATTTCAGTCTTGAATCACAGAAGGCTTCATAGAAGAGGTGGGTCTTTCTCAAGATTGGAAAGGATGACATGTGCATCAGTGAATATAGTGTGGTCTTAATAGTTTCATGCCTGATTCTGAATTATTAGCATGTGCTATTTCCCTATACATTAGTTCTAAACATATTTTAAGCAACTCTTCAGGAAAAAAGAGAGATCTTAGTTTCTTCAACAACATAATATACTAAAATTGGAAATTAATGTACTCCCCAGCAGAGAGACTTTTGAGAACTCTGCTGGTTTATTGTCTACAACAATGTGCCCATGAATTCACCTGGCACTTTAAACATTGGGAACCAGAGCCAGGATGCCACACAAAGGTTGGCATCTTTTTTTTGTATTAATAAATACTTAGCTTTTTAACACTAACACTGAAACAGTGAGTAACTGATAGACTACACAAAATAGCTCATAGTAGAATTAGTTAACTTGGGAATCTACTCCATTAATTCTTTTTCAAATTCCTAAAATAATTTTTAAGACAACTTAAACATAGTCCACATCGGGTTATACTAGACTAAATAACAGCATGTTATAACTAGGTTCTGTATATGAAAATATATGCTTACAGTGATTATACTGAGAATTATAGTTCTCAATTCTATAAACCTATTGTATTCTATTATTGTCCTCCTTTTCTCACTTTTTCTTTTCTTTTTTTTTTGGAATAGGGAGCTTCTCTCTTGTTGATGCTGAAGACTTACCTTAGTGAAGATGTATTTCAACATGCTATAATTCTTTATCTACATAATCACAGCTATTCATCCATTCAAAGTGATGATCTGTGGGATAGTTTTAATGAGGTAAGCGACTTGGGTATTTTATTTAGCTTTTACAGTAAGAAGAGAGGAGTTCTTTTATTTATATTTTTATCAAGTACGTAAATAAGCTGTGGTACCAAGGATAGTTATATAAGAGAGGGAAATGGAGCTTAGAATATAAACATTTATGAATAGAGTACAGAAATAAAGGTCAGGAAATGCAAGTACTAGTCTTAACTGCTGAGAAATTGTGTGTGGCCTTGTGAATCATTTTTCTCCTATACCTTAATCTCCATTTCTACTTTGTAGGGAAGTTTTCTTTTCTGAATCATTGTATAATACTGTATTTTCATTATTTGATTTTTTTTTCTTAAAACATCTTTTTCTATTCTTATGCCTTTGCAATTTTTCCACCTCCCATTCATGATTTTTTTTTTTTCTATATTCTGGCCTGTGAATCCTCCTGTCTTTTGGGCCATGTTCCTCTAGAGAAGATTATAGATCACAAGCTGTCTACCATGGGCTCCATATTACCCTTCCATTGTTCTGCTGTTTTGATTTTGTTGTGCCTGCAAATATTCTCATAAGCAGTGTTATTAGGTACAAGTTATGCTTCACAGCAGTGAATGAACCCAGCCCGCATTGTGCATGTAGGCTCATCGTATTACCCTTACAGGCGTTTGAGTTTGTTACCCTGATCTAGAGAAAGTTCTTAATGTTTATATTAATGTATTTGAAATCTGATGAACATTCTGGACATATTTCCCAGAAAAATTGCATATATGCGCAATATCACACACAATTTCAAAGTTATGGAATCTAGGTTAAGAACCCCACTCTGGGTCTTTTCCATACACAATTCTTGCTTCCTTGCTTTATCTGAAACCTGCTGTTTTCTGGTTGTTAACCCTTTGCTTAGAAGGTATATCTTACAGTCCTTATTACCTAAGAGATGCTTGCAAGTCATTGTTTTTACTTTTATCATGTAATAGCATTTCAATTAAAAGCTGCATTATTGCCTTTATACTCATTATATTATCTCCTCACATTTGGAATATGTTTCTCCCTTCCTCACTGACTTCAGCTTTCACATCATGATGTTTTCCTGTCCCAACCTGGACCCTCAGGTTACCCTTGGGTTTTTCAGTGCCCACATCAAATTATGCCCTGACCTCTTCATTTCAGTTCTGTTTCAAAGACGCAAAAGTACCTTGTTTGGGGAAAGATTTGTTTTCTTCCCAATTCCTTGTCCAGAAATAAATAGATCTGAGCCATGAGAAATGTGATTAATATCACAGAGAATTTGGGAAGATTCCAAATTCTCCATCCTTTTCTGCTTTAAATATATAGGGGTATGGCGATTGAGGTAAGGCCCGCCATAGTGCAGTGATATTACTAAGCATTTTAAGTACTCGATTTTAGTTGCTTGAAATTCAAATCCTTTGTAATCTAGAAAACTAATTTCAGTCATAAGCTCATATCAATTGATATATCTGCTGCTTTTTCAACATAGTGCCTCTCTCACTTTCTTTGGTTATCACTTAGTTTGGTTATCACTTAAAGTACTAGTTACCACTTAGTACTTTCCTCTTAGCTCACTTACCTAGATTAGAAATGTAAATTCAGCTCAACATTCATACTTTTTTAATATTAATATTAAATGTAGCCTTCATAGAATGTGGTAAGGAAAGGTACAAATTGTAAAGTTCATAAACTTTGAGAAAAATAATTTATTCTTTTATTGATAGGTCACAAACAGAACCCTAGATGTAAAGAAAATGATGAAAACCTGGACCCTGCAGAAAGGGTTTCCTTTAGTGACTGTTCAAAGAAAAGGAAAGGAACTTCTTGTCCAACAAGAAAGATTCTTTTTAAATATGAAGCCTGAAATTCAGCCTTCGGATGCAAGGTACACGCCTTCTTTCCCTCCATATCATCTCTTTAATACTCTAAGTTTAAAGAATTGTTAAATGTTTTATAATCTTAGGTTTGTATGGTACCTAACAAGATTATCCCTTTCTAGGAATGTCTCAAAAATTTTCACCTTCCTGCCAAACAACAAACAACAACAACAACACAACAACAATGAATTATGTATAACTGACTGACTAAAATTTGGAAAGAGTAATACCCTTTCAATATTTTCTTTTTACAGCTATCTGTGGCATATTCCACTGTCTTTCGTCGCTGAGGGAAGAAACTATTCAAAATATTCATCAGTATTATTACTGGACAAGAAATCAGGTTTGACTATAATTAATACTTTTCTGATTAGAAATTGGAAACAGCTTATTTTAAAAACATCTGACTAAGCATCAAAAGAAGTTTATTCTTTCCAGTGTGCATACTCTCTGGGCTGGTTTTCTGAGTCACCAATGTATGACGTGACTAAAGTGAGAGTAAGTGTATGTTTCATCCATAAAATTGGTCTTTCTTAGTCATGTAATATAAGTATAAAAAGCTGCACTGAATGTGCTAGCAGTCCTGTTTTTTATATCCTAGATAAATATTTTATTTTACAAAGTAAGAAGCAGAGCAGTTTCTTAAAGTGTGCTCTGCTCTCTGCTTTCTAGGGGTGGGCTGGGGCAATGGCATTTTAACAAGCACCCTAGATGATTCTTATGCATAATGTAGGCCTCTTGATTCATGACCTAGATCCATAGTAAATAATTATTACAAAATGTCCACAGACATAGTATATATTGTTTTAGCAATGATAAAATGGGGCAAGAAATTATCATTGCAAAGAGGAGGATAATGAAATGTAAAGATTGTATATGCTGACCCACAGGAATCTATAAAACACAAATGAAATGTAGTTTTGACCATCTGTTAAATACTGCTATGAATGCCATACTATGTAGCCTCTTAATTTACATCCTGAAAGAACATAAGGTTCTTGGGTTTCATAGGAACCATTAGTGATGCTTTAGATTTATAGAAAGGGAAAATTTCTTGTTTGAATTTGCATTAGTGTTCAATCCTATATTTTTGAGAGGGTAATATAGCTTAGTGGTTAAGGAAATGAACTCAAGCCAGAATGCCTGACTGAGTTGTTTAATTTTAGGTGAGTTATATGACCTCTCTGAGTTTCATTCCCTTAGCTATAGAATGGCAATAGTAATTATACCTACTTTTTAGTCTTATGATGAGAATTAATTGAGTTAATTTATATGAAACACCTAGAATGACTTACATATATTGTGTTAGCTATTGTTATTACTGTTATTAATGAGAAAGTCTTTAAATATAATATATCTACATTACATAAAATCTAGAAAGTGGAGAACAAATCTCATCACCCTGTCGTAACTACTCTGATTATTTCTTTCTAGTCATTTTTAAAAATATGTGTACACGTGATTTTGTATCTTGTTTTTTAAAAGAAACTTGATATATACATTAATTGACTTAATCTTTTCTTACTGTTGGACATGATTCACCACTTGTATCTCTAAAAAAGAAAGCCTCAGTAAAAAAAATTGGGATCTTAAATGTTTTCTCATTATTTTAACTTTTTCATAGTAATGCTTCTCAAAATGAAGACTGTGTTACAGTCGGTACTTTAATATATGTTTCTAAATTGCCTTTGTGTTGTATGGTAACAACAAATAATGCCAACTGAAATATGTGGATACCAATTGCATTATAGTTAACTAGAGTGAAATGTTACGACAACAATCTCATTTAAAACACTAAGAACAGTGATGATGACAACATATTTTTAATTAATATAGCATAGCTAGAGGTACAAGGAAGTGCTGTCTAATAAAAACAAAGCTCCATACATCACATGGGCCCTGGAAGGATAGTCTCTGACCTAAGAGAAAACAAATAATCTTCTCCCTATTTGAAAGAGACCAATAAGGAAATTTTGCAAACCTCCCTAGACTATGTAAGACTTGGTGATATTAGAAGTAATTGGACATTAAGAAAACTGCTTTTATTAGCCCTTTACTTTTTAGCTCAGTTTATATGTGAACTTCTTAAACTCTTTTTGAGATTCACACCCCAAAGTCTAGCTCATATTTTTCTGCTAAGCCTTTTCTTTCTAAGTCCTTACCTGCCACTCTCTATACCTCTGCTGCACAGAAATTTTTTTAGCAACTCAAAGATACCATTATTCATGTCTCTGGGCCTTTGCACATGCTGTTTTCTCTCCCAGAAAAACACTCTTGCTCCTCACTCCCTTGATTTACTCCTATTCATTCCTCAGATCTCAAGTCACCCATTGCTTGCTCCAGGAAGCCTTCCCTCACCCTAAGACAGGTTAGATGCCCTATTTATGTGCTTTAATAACATTCTCTACTTCTTTATTTTTCATATACTGTAAGTACTGTTTCATTTATATCGATCCCACATTAGATATATCCCCTACTGAAGGTAGATATCATGGTCGTATGACTCTATTTTGCAACCTTAGCACCCAGTAAGCACACAAAAAATTATTGCACGATGAATAAATTTTAGTCTATAAAGAAGTGACTCAATTTTAAATCTCACTGTAAAAAGTTTTAGGAAAAGAACATTCAAAGCCTGATGAAATGATATCTTCTGTTTTCTTTCATTTGAAAATATTTTTGGTAAACGTGAGTATACAAAATGCACTAAAATACAGTTGGCTTAATCTAGAGCTGGAACTGAGCCAATGTATGATGAAAGCAGTGTCTGTTACTTCCTCTTTTCAACTGTGTTATTTACCTTGCTGCTGCTGCTGCTTTCTTTCCTGGCAGTTCAGGCTTTGAGAGTCTGTATTGAAAATGTTCTGTCCTCAACAAGAACTGTTTGACCCTAAGGACAGTTGGGTCATCTTGGCTCCTGATGCTCCAGTGAGAATCACTTTAATTTTAATTGCATTTTTTTTTTTCTGTTCTCAAAAGAAGTATAGTGGAGGCTGTGACTACAGAGTCTTATTTTATGCCATACGACTTTAGTACAGTGTGTTATCTTGGTGGTTTGTTAACTGTAGTATATTCCACATGTTCTCATGCCAGGGTTGCTGGGTTATTCCATGAATTCAGTCAGATATAGGAGTTACATTTGGTCAATATCTTTGTCACTATTCCTCACATATGTGAATTTTGGACAATTAAGACTTGTTATGCAGTAGAAGAACTGAAAGGGTCATTTTTTCAAGCTACATATTGAGGAAATTATGTTAAAAAGCGAGTATCTCCCCCCTCCCTTCTCTACCTTTCTTTCTCCCTTCCTCTCTCCCTCACCTCCTCCTCCCTCCCTCCTCTTCCTCCATCTCTCTCTCTCTCTCTCTCTCCCTCCCTTCCACATCTTACTCAGACCTAAGCTCTTAACTATAAGAATTTTTATATTAAATCCAGCTTGATACATTAATGTTTCTAAAGGCCGTATCTGAAACGAAAAGACATGTCATTAGAGCAAAAGGCAATTGGAAAAAAGGACAAGCATATAGTTAAGATATTTACCATGTGTTGTTTTCTGCTCTTGCCTTCCTTACCCCACCCCCAACAAAATAAAGGTAAAGAAACGGGGTGTTGCAGAAAGGAATGCCTTTGAACCAGAGGGAATGCAGTTCAACTGCATGTCTCACGCTAGCTCTCTGGAGCAAACGACACACAATCATTTCTCAGCCTTTTGGCTAAGAGCAAGTGTGGAGCAAACTGCACAGAAAATTTTGCAACTTTGTAGTAGAAACATGTTTTTTTTTTTTCTGCTTTAATGTTTCTTTATAAAACAGTAGTTGATCTTCATAACTCATTGACAAATGGCTTTTTAAAATCAATGTTAGATTACTTCATCTGGGTTTCTGCCATTTAAGATTGGAGTTGCTCATTCTTTTTTACTAAATGGACTGTGAAAATTGAACCGTTAATCTGTTAATGATTATAATAAATTGAAAACATATGAAGGTGGCCTCATCCACATTTGAGCTGCAGAATGTAGTAAGCTCCCCTGTGAGCAAAGCTATTATTTTGTGATACCTGTGGTTTTAAGGATCTCCATTCTGGATTATTCAGAAGACCTGAAAGAGACTAACGTGTTGACTCTTTAAATGATAACTCTCCTCTCCATGCTGTTGGCTGCACTGCTTTACATTCTGTCATCGAAATGACAGTAATAATTTCAAGTACATTCCCAGCTGCATTCTTCCTCTCACCATCTGGACTTGGCTGGGTTTACAACATGGCCAGTATCTAGGTTTATCAGCCAAGATACTCTGTATTTCAGTATTTTCCTGCATTTTTCCAGTGGAAAAAATTGTCATACTTATCATTCTTTGCCTCCTTTTATGGGAAAGGGAGATTTTGAGTATTTAGTCCTTCTTCCCAATGTCCTTTCTTAATAAAAGCTCCTTAGGAAATTGTATTTGGTGACCTGGAGAGCGCTGATATTTTTTGCATGAGCTAATGATAGCTAATTTCCTTAGTCATAGGTTTGTTAAAGATGTCTCCAACTTGAAGCAACTACTGTTGCCATCACAATTATTCCTTAGAACTTTGCTCTAGAAAAAGTATAAACTATATTCATGTAATTCATCTTTCCCATCTGTTCCTAAGTCAGCAAAAAACGGAAATTAGTATTGGATTTTTTAATGAAAACGACATTATCTGATAAGTCATGTTAAGACATCAGAATTTTTTTCCATCTTAAAAATCATTTACAGTTTCAGTAGAATTGAAGTAAATAAGGTTATTAAGAGAATCTGATAAATTTTAATAATTCATGCTTTTGAAATTGATAGACCCTAAGACTTTAGGTTTAAAATGTGTTTCTAAAACATATGTGCAAAAGCCTCCATACAGAATTATTATTATGATAATGAAAATTTTAAAACAGCCTAAATGTTTTCAAATAGAAGTTTGGCTAAATTGCGGTAGGAAATAGAATATGATGAAGATATACGAACACTGAACATGAAGACAATGGAAAAATGGTGGGGATAAAATCTGAGAGGTAAAAAGGCAGTATTAAAAGGAATGCATATAGATCCACTGTATGGAATATTACATTAATTAAAATGTGTATAGGAAAAATCGTGGGAAATAAACCCCACAATGCATGCTGTCATTGTCTTGAGTTTAGATTTTTTTTCTTATCTCTCTATTTCTCATTCTCTTATAATTTTGAGAATTGGTATTCTTTATTTTAAAATGGGGAACCAAACTTTATAAACATTTATAAATCTTGTTTAGATTTGCTTTGAAACCATTTATATCAGTTGTTTTGTTCATTCTTTAATTCGTGAAGTTTTTTTTGAGTACCTACCAGGGACATTGTTCTAGGTGCTAAGGGATTAACATTGAACAAAATAGTAAGCTCATGGAGTTTATATCCAAATAAATAGTAAACTCTAAGGTGCTTAGAAGCATACACTTAACTATTATATTCACATTTTATTGCCAACTTTAAGGAATACTTGTTGATTAGTAGTTTACATAGGATTTTAAAAATGCCTACATATATTTCGTAGTCAGCTTTTGTAGTAATACAGTTTTTGTAGACATATATCTTGTAGCTCCTTATTAATTGTACATTAATTGAAATCATTCCATATAAATTTCTAACAATTCTCTCATCATTTATATATGTAATGGTAGGGCCCAAAAAAGTACATATCGTTTTTCTATTATTTTAACTGAATTATTTCTTATTTGTGCCAAATGAGAATTTAATTCTACTCCGATGTTTATTTTGCTCGCTTTTTGTTATGTGACTTTTCAAAGTGGCCTCGTTCTTCCTTCGCTAACATAATGAAATCCAAAAGCTAAGTGGAATACAATTTATGTAGTTCTGTCATGATCTTCCTCTCCTGCCTCTCCCTGCTCTCCCCATTTCTCTCCTCTAGCCACAATGAAATTGGGAGCCAGTTCAGTGCACAGACACTTTCTCTCTGGGCCTTGAACATGTAGGATCCCTCTTCACCTGACTAAGACCTATATTATACCTTGAAGTTTCAACTAAGGTGTCATTTTTTTTTTTTCAAGAAACCTGTCTTAACGTCCCTAGTGGGCGAAGCATTTCTTATATGTGTTTCCATAGAATACCATATTTCTTTTTCAATCAATAACATTTATATGATATTCTTCTTGCCTGGTTACATTAGACTTTAAGACCTCTGAGAGAAGGGAAATATCTACCTTGTTCACCGATAAGTAGATAGATAGATAGATAGATAGATAGATAGATAGATAGTGGTCTTTGTTAAAATGATAATAATTACTAAAAGGTAGAGATTTAGTTTCATAGTAGAATAATTAAATATAAAAATAAACCATATTAACTTTGAAACAAAACATCATTTAATATTTTTCTTGTCCTATTATCTCTCCTGTCTCTTTCCCACCCCCCCTTCTGCCTGCACTCCCCCCTCCCCCACCCCACTCTCTCTCTCCCTCTCTCTCCTTCTCATTTTTTGGTCTGTATTAGATGTCATCAATCTTACCGAAGAAGTGCAGTGGATCAAAGTCAATACAAACATGACTGGCTATTATATTGTACACTATGCGGATGATGACTGGGAAGCACTAATCAAACAGTTGAAAATCAATCCTTATGTCCTGAGTGACAGAGACCGAGCCAACCTCATCAACAACATCTTTGAACTTGCAGGGTAGAGTATGCTTGGTTTGGGGTGCTTTAAAAAAAAATGTGGTATTGAGGAAAACATTTTAGAAAACCAGTTTAAAAGAACTAGCACATATTGCCTATTAGGTATGATTTATTTTTGAGGATTGGGAAAATGTAAGACATATTACTGGCCTTCAGGGCTTTATAATCTATATGGAAATATCAGCTACAAACATTGAACAGTTAAATAACAAGGTTTAAGTAATATTTCAAGATTGTCCATGCCAAAAAATCAAGACATAGTTGCTGAGTAAATTGATGGAGTTCAGGCTGTATTTCTTGAGACAGTTCTTTCCCAGCAGCATTTAGTTTAAGCGTGATGCACAGTACTTCCTCACTGGTTTGAGGGGCATCTGTGATAGGTGGAGCCTCATTTGTGTACCACTTACCTCCCCAACCACCCTGCGCATTACAGAATTCCACTGCCAAGAATGGCAATGACCTTGTTATAGATATCTTCTGAATAGGAAGATTACCAGTGTAGGTGGTCAATGGGTCGAGACACACAAGGAAATTTAAAAGAGTTCCTCTGACTGCTCCTGACCTTCCTATTTTGCTTCATTTTTTATGAAGTGACCTTATATCATCTCAGCCATCATTGTTATGCTTTCTATAAAATGGTTAATTTTTAAAATGCACTCATTGTAAATTTATAGTGGGCCTCGTCTTAAGTTTGACAAATTCTCATACAAATAACTAAATCTCTTTCTGATTCAGATCCTCTTTATGTCACCTGTTATCACCTGATAATTATAAGTAATTAAAAATAAATAAAATTAGTACTCTTCATTTTTTCTCACCTAAGACATTGTAATACTTTTCCTAATTCAGTAGCAATTTATAGGTGACTTATGGAGTAAAAACAGAGCTATTGTTTATCTTTCTTTTGAAATGTGTCTTTAACCTTGGGGCACACATATGAACTTAATCAAAGATAATAATATTTAGTCTAACTTTACAGAATGACACTCTAAGCTTAAATTTTAGTCTTCAAGACTCACCACTCGGCCATAAAATTTCTCTCTCAGCCTGCATAGAGTTCATCTGCCTTTCTCAGCATATTTACTTTTTCTGTTCTTTTAACACTTTAGCCTAGGCAAAGTGCCTCTTCAGAGGGCCTTTGATTTAATTGGTTACCTTGGAAATGAGACCTATACTGCACCCATCACTGAAGCCCTGTTCCAGACAAGCCTCATCTTCAACCTTCTTGACAAACTGGGATACATGGATCTGGCCTCAAGACTAGTGGTAAGTCTGCAATTTACCAGCTTCTCTTTGTTGCTTGCCTTTGATAGTGTTACTAATAATTTCATTCAACAGTAGTAGCCTTAAAAAGCAACTAGTTAAATCCTTTTTTCTTCACTTTCCTAGTTGTGAAATCTTTGAGTCAAAATGTCATTGCTTATTGTGGAAAGTTGATAAAGGCTCAGGATGATGTGGTCTTGTTTGATTATCAAAATATAGACTTCTGGTACTTCTGTCACATGAAAAGAAAATCTCTCAATTCAAATCCTGGTTTTCTTTTTATATAATAAATGCTTAAAGTAGGCCCTTTTGTGAAGTAGTGCTCTCCATTGATTTCATTATGGTTAATATAAAGTGTTAATAGATGTATGTTCATATTGAGAATATTATTTTAGAAGGCCTTTCGCCTGTCTTATGGATGACAATTGATGGATATAAGTTTCTCTGCAAAGCAGTAAAGGAGTCTTGGTATTTGGAAACTGTCTTACCTTTAAAAAAAAAAAAAAAAAACAGTTGCCTGATCTTAATAGTCGTTATTTGAGACACTTTCAGTATTAAACTGTCAACCAAGTCTTTAAAAGCTTAAGAGAAAGTGATGAATTCTTTGTTTTATCCAGTTCTCTGAATCAGCACATTCTGACAACAGGGCTTTGCTTTATAAACTAGTCACGTTTTCCAGGAACCAGGCAAAAGGCAGCTTTCAGGAAAAGGAAGAAACTATTGGACCAGGAATTAGAATAAGTCTTTTAGGGTTTTGATATCCTCACTGGTAAAAGGAAGGGGTTGGATTACATCTTTAAAAAAAAAAAAAATCTCCTTTCTGCCTCTCTTACTGTTCTCCTTTGCTTCTCCAATGTTGAGTTCTTTCATCCCATGCATGATTATCAGTGGGGGAAGGGAACGCAGGGCAGATCAGTCAGATAGAGCGTGGAAAGCACCTTTCCTCACAAGTTTCTGATCTGACCCCAAAAGAACTATCCCTATTCCTACCCATAAGTGAGATGCTTAAGTTAGATGATTTCTGAAGTCTCTTCTAGTTGATAGATTTTTGTCATTCTTCTATTTTACAAGGCTTTTTATTCCCAGCCTTAATAAAAACCAATGCCTGGAATGTGACCCAGCCCATAGTGACATTCAGTAAATGTTGAATGACTAAATGATGAAACACACCAGAAGCAAATACATTTCAGTGCTTACTATATTCTGTGCACCGTGCTTGGTACTTGATGTAGAGTGCCTCATTAAATATTTACACAGTATTAAATAGATACTTCTACCCTCATTAGATAAATGAGGAGACTAAATAACTTCCCCAAAGTCACTTACCTAAACTAATAAATTACAAAGCTGAGATTAAAACCCAGATTAGTTTCACTCCAAAGCCTATTCTTTGTATGTTGCTATATTTTAAATTAATTTGTATTCTAGCAATGTCATCTTACCGATGATACCTTTTGTTGGAAAAATCAGTTGTTTCTTTCTTGCTATTTTTTTTTTATTTTTTAAACTAAGATCTTAAAATAAAACAGTTTGAAAAGCTTGTTGACTGTTTGTTTAAGGTTTAAGATGACAGACCCATATCTAGTTGCTCTCCTGAAATGAAGTTTTCCACTTGCTGTTTGAGATTTCTTTTATATCTAAAATGTTACTAACAGTAATTTTTATAGTATTTATATACACTTCCAAGAAGTATGCAAATGACATATTGGTTTCTCTCTCTCTCTCTCCTCTCTCTCTCTCTCTCTCTCTCTCTCTCTCTTTTTTTTTGGTACAGCATCTTTTTATTTTTCTTACCATTGCTTTAATGCACTTTAAAATTTACCTACATTCATTGAGAACAAAGTAAAAACTTACTGGTCTCTTTAGAGAAAACTTAGGATACAACACAGACTTGCTACTCTTAGTATATTTAAGTGAAGGCTGTTTATTAGCCAGTTCAGCTGCTGTAAATGGACATTTGGGTTGTTTTCAGTTTGGAGCTGTTACAAATGTGTTGCCATGAATATTCTTATACATGTCTTTGGTGAATATTTACATGCATTTCTTTGAGGTATGTGTCTGGAAGTGGGACTGCTGAGTCATAACATATGTATGCTTAATATTGTACTACCAAATTGTTTTTCAAAGATATACCAATTTAATGCTCCATCAGCAGTGTATGAGAATTCAAGTTCTATTCTGGCTCTATAGAGCCTTGCCAACAGTTAATATTAATAGTAAATCTTTTTCCTTTTAACCGTTCAGATGGGTGCATAGTGGTATTGCAATTTTGGCTTTAATTTGCATTTCATAATGACTAGGGAAGATTAGTTCTTTTTGATGTTTATTGACCGTTGGATGTTCTCTCTTGTGAAGTACCCAAGTCTTTCATTTGTTTTTCTATAGGATTATTTATCTTGTTCTTATTGACTTGTAAGAGTTCTTATATTCTACATATGAATCCTTTGTTGTTTACATGTATTTTCAAATATCTTCTTTCCTCTGGCTTACTTTTTCACTCTTTTAATGATGTCCTTTGATTAGTATAAAGTTTTGATTTTAATGTGTGAAATCTGCCTAACCCAAGATATGCTCCTGTGTTCTCTTCTGAAAACTTTATTATTTTACCTTTTATATTTAGATCTATGCTCCATCTGGAAATGATTTTATATACTGTGCAAAGTAGACATAAAGATTTATATTTATTCAATATGGATATCTAGTTGATCCATACTAGTGTGCTTCATTGTATACATATATTTTTTATTACAGAATTGCTATAATTACTTTGGGGTTATTAGGGCCATGTCAAATCAACACCATTTGGGGTAGTATATTAGTTACCTAGAGCCACCATAATAAATTATTACAAATTTCATGTCTTAAAACAACAGAAATTTATACTCTCACAGTTCTGGAAGCCTTAAATCAAGGTGTTGGCAGGGAGGGTTGGTTTCTTCTAAGAGAGAATCTGTTCAGTGCATCTCTCAGCTTCAGAGGGTTGCCAGCAATCCTTCGCATGCCTTAGTCTGTGGATTGCATCACTGTCTCCATTGGCATTCTACCTGTGTTTCTTTGTCTAAAGTTTTCCTGTTCTTGTAAGGGCACCAGTCGTGGATCTGGGCCCTATGTAAGCCAGTATGACCTCATCTTAACTTGATTACATCTGCAAAAATCCTATTCCCAAATAAGGTCACATTCATAGATTCCCAGGCAGATACGAGTTTTGGGGAGACACTATTCAACACAGTACAGGTAGCAGTAAATAACATCAGTTCGTATCACTCACTTCCTTTCACTATTAAAGGACAGTGTCGGAACCGAATGTACCCTAAGAGGAGGCAGAATATCTGTCCACTCTGAAGCTGCACAACTAGTTGAATTCCATATGGTAGAAGCTACTCTTCCTCCTGCCTCTCTACATTAACTCTGTCAAGGCCCAGTGTCAGGAAGCACTCAACACCTCAAACTATTCCCATGCTGAGAATATATATGCTAAACTCAATTCAAGGAGTTAAACCCTTTCGTATATTTTCCTGCCGTGAAACACTCAAGTAACTACGCATTTTCTTCGTTCCAGATGATGATTTCGAGTTATCTGGCAGATATATGTTTATTCAGAACATGCTTCTGGGTGGATTCCAGGGGACCAATGGTTAGAGAGCAAGGGCTAGGGGCTTAGTGTGCACGTGGAAGACCATGCCCTTTTAATGCGATGGATCTTCATACACTCGTTTGTTGGTTAAAAGTCAGGTTAACTTCAGTTTGTCGGGAGGGAGACATTTTTTTTTTTAGTTCTTGTTCTAACCTTACAGCATTCTGATAGCATCAAAACTCTCATAATATGAGATTGGAATGGCCAACATTTCTGAGTCCTTGGATCCAATCTTCAAATAGTATTTGTGATTAAGACTGGTGTCTTAATTCATTCTGTCATTGTCACCAGAGCAGTGTGTATATTTATTGATCATTTTGTTTGGTAGGCTGTACATACTACATAACATGTACCCATATGTCACATTTTGTGATGTTTACTGTGGTGTTTCTGTGGGTAGAGTCTGGAGGCGCATTTGAATTGTGTCAAATCGTTCACATCTGATCCCAACTACATTCCTATTTCATCACTTAGAAGCCTGTCATTCTTTTACATATGCAGGATTGGTGGATAAACCTTTTGCAATAAAAGCTGACACTTCACTTTTAAGAAGTCAGCTGACCCAAGAAAGAACTCCCTGGACATATCAGTATAAAATTAAAACAATAAATCAAAATGTAATATATAACATAAATGCCAGCATTTATCCCTGGTTTATTTTTTAGTCATTTTGTTATTGTTGTTGCATTTTATTGCATATCCAGTGTTTGTAGCTAGTATAACCCACCAATTCATTTTCTCTCCCACTTGTTATTTTCACTTTATGAAATCCTTTATTTCATAAGAGTGAAATCCAATCCAGAGGATTATATTCTATTGTTTAGTGAGTTTAAATTTCGCAAAATTAATTAAGAACCATGTAAAAATAGGTTTAATTTTATTTCTAAAAGGGAAAGGTGATTGAAGCACTTGCTATGGTTTATTAATATTAAAAATATAACCTGGATTACTTATAAAAATGATATTTTATAACAGCAGGGATTTTCTAAATAAAATTATTTTTTAAATAAAATATTTTCTCTATTATGTTATCATTTGAAATATATTTAAAGCTGACTACTCGGGGAATTCCTCTTGACTAGTAAGATAACTAATAAGATTGCACCTGTAATTCCGAAGGGGTAACTGCTCAGGAATTAGCCTTAGCATCTTCATGTGTCAGGTTCCCCTTGCCTCCAGTACTTTCAAGTGCCATTTTTTCATACTGGCTTCTTTCTGTTTCAGTAAACTGTCAAGAGCATTGCCATTTTTCTCCACTGAGTTTTTTTAAAATAGTATTTCAAGTATGTAACTTTTTTTCCTCATTCTTCCTTTGTTTCTATTTGACAGTTATAAGTAGCTTTTAAATCTCTTTTATGCTTCACTCATTTGGGATGGTTTGCTATCGTGATGCCATTGAGAAGGTCAGGCAGTAGAAAACAGCATGTACCAGTGCAGCCATGTGTATCCAGCAGGATCTCCTGCATGCTGTTATGGTGCTGGCATTACCCGCCAGCATGGCACGTGTTTTTCCACTTCATGTCCTCCAAATGACTTGCAAGCTTTGTTATCACACATTCTACAAAGTGTACGTTCTCTATTCCTTTTGAAGCAAACAAACAAAAGTGAGTTGACACATCATCACAACTTTGAGTCTTTCTCCTCGCACAGATTCTTTTTTCTCCCTTTGTCATCAGCTTCACAAGAGCCTTATTTAGAGATGCTCTTCTGAGAAAATGGCCTCAGCATTTTAAAAATCTCCAGCTAGGAATCATTCTAGGTATTGACAGTGGTATTCTCGAAGAATGTAAGTTCTGTGAAGAACTTGAGCTAATATTCTGGGGTCAAGTGTTTTTGTATGTGGTCATGTGTGGGACTTGACTGCTTGAGATGAGACATGATAAGGGTGGTGGTAAAGAAACAGTGGGAAGATATACCCTGTGCCGAGAACCTTGTGGGCGGGGTATGCCTGTAGATATTTTTCATTTTGCTTCACCTTATTTATAGCCATGAAGGTTTTCTAAAATATACATGGAAGCATTTTTATATTTGAATTTTTGATCCTTTTAGTGGCATATTTTATGTGATGATTTTTTTAAAATCCCACATGTCCTCACCCCTCCCTGTGTACCATAGCTTGAAATATAGAAATACTTCCTTGTTGCTATGAACAGCTTCTACGCTTTTGTGTTGGGGAGATATGAAAAGGAAATGAGATTTGTTGATTTCTTAATACCATAAGTATACATTTAAGAATGACATCTTATTCAGAAGTGACTATAACAATGGACTGTATAGCATATGATTTTACTGAATAACTAGTAATTTCCTTAAGTGTGATAATGTATTGTGATTATATAGGAGAATGTCCTTATTTCTGGGAGTTGGATCCTAAAGAATACGTAAATGAAATATCATGATATCTGTAACTTATTTTCATCTAAAACCAGAGAAACAAATGTGTGTGTATGTGCATTATATATACATAGAAACAAAGCAGGTAAAGGAAAAAAACCAGTGATTCTACATATGCATGTTCATTGTACTACTCTTATAGCTTTTCTGTAGGTTCATAACATTTTTAAACAAAAAGTTGGGTTCGAGGATAACTATAAATAACTATGCTTTCCTGCAGTCCCCATTTTCTTGATAATCTGATTACATTAATTTGTCGCAGCATCAAACTAGTTATTTAAAATATTTTTTTAAATATTGGATTCAGAAACATTTAAGCATATACCCATGAGTGAAGAAATATATTTTTCTCTCATTGCTTTATGAATTTATGGATTCTAAAGTCACGAGGTCAGAAAGTTCCAGCCTCCTTCTAGGAGTGGTTTTAAGTGATACTTTTTGGCAGGAAAATAACTTCTAGCTGAGTACACACAGAAGAAGGGTTCCCTACTGCACAGAAGTCATTAATTCTTTCTGTGATATGTCATGTAAGTCCCCTTTAGCTATAGTAGCCTTACGTATGCCTTTGTTATTGAATGGTTTAATCTCAGCTGTATGTGGCAGTTGATTTTAGTGACATCGACCTCCCCCCTTTTTTTTCTCTTTGGGTAGATATTGGGAAAAAGAGATCTAGTTGTCCTTTTTCTGGTTGTCCTACTCCATTGTAATCCATATTCTCTCTCTAGACCAGGGTATTTAAATTGCTTCAAAGCCAAATTCAACAGCAAACTTGGACTGATGAGGGCACCCCATCTACTCGAGAGCTTCGGTCAGTCCTGCTAGAATTTGCTTGCACCCACAGCCTAGATAACTGCAGCACTGCTGCCATGAAGCTGTTTGATGATTGGGTGGCAACCAATGGAACTCTAAGGTGACGTGTGCTTCTACTCAGATGACCTCTCTCTTCTCTACCTCATAACGTATACTGAAACCGGGATCTTCTTTCTGATCTTGGGTCATAAATGTTATAAAACTAGGTGTCAATATAGGTGAACTCTATGAACTTGTCAAATAAAACTTTTTTTTTAATTGTGGTAAAATACACATAACATAAAATTTACTACCTTAACAATTTTTAGGTATACAGTTTAGTAGTGTCAGTATATTCACATTGTTGCGCAACAGATTTCCAGACTTTTTTAGCTTGCAAACTGAATTTTTTACCCAAGCAACTCCCCACTTTTCCCTTTCCCCAGCCCTGTTCTACTTTCTATTTAGGAGTTTTATTTCTCTAAAGACCTCTATAAGTGAAGCATACAGTATTTGTCTTTTCGCAAGTGGCTTATTTCACTTAACATAATATGATTATGGTTCAAGTATGATATGATCAAGGTTCACCTGTGTCGTAGCATGTGGCAGAATTTTCTTCCTTTTAAAGGCTGAATAATCCATTATACAAATGAATATACCACATTTACTTAACCATTTCATCCATCGATGGACATTTGGGTTGTTTCAACCTTTTAGTTCTTAAAAATAATGCTACCATGAACATGGCTGCACAAATATCTCTTCAAAACCCTGCTTTCAGTTCTTTCAGATATGTAACTGGAAGTGGAATTGTAGATCACATGGTAGATCTGCTTTTAATTTTTTGAAAAACCTCCATATTGTTTCCCATAGTGGTTCTGCCATTTTATTCCCACCAATAGTGCACAAGGGTTCCAGTTTCTCTACATCCTCACCAACACTTGTTTTCTGATTTTTTTTCATAGCAGCCATCTTAATGGGTGTGAGGTGTCAAAAAAGTCTCTTTTAATTTATTAGGAATAAAACATAACAGGTGGAGTTAGCAATTAGAAATGTTGGCTCTCTTCAAGTTCCTTATTGGATGTTATGGAAAACAATTCAAGCATCAGATAAAGAGTTGGGTTTGGAGCAGGGTTTGGGATAATCTTATTGAGGTTCCTTTCAGCTCTGATATCTTAATAAAGGCAGAAAACCATGCTTCTTCACCTCTTCTCATCCATCTCCTCATATTTCTACATGGAACTTACCACACTGTGTTGTAATACACATATTTATTATTCTGTACCATGTCAGAACAATGTCATGCCTTCCTAAAGGCAGAGACCATCTCTCCCCCTCTGCAGCATCCAGCCAGTTGCATGCCTGGTTCTTTATGGATGCTCAGCAAATAATTATTGTGTCAAATTGAATTTATATTCTTATAGTCCCACCACGAGGAAAGTAGCAGCATTGAATTAACCATTTTCTTAACTATTAGTCGTACAGTAAAAACTCTTCTAATTGTTACCTGCTCTGACCCCTAAATACCACCATTAGTCAACTCTTTGCCTTTGTACTCAGGAGTTTTTCTTATCCTTCTCTTATTTGACTGCCTCTCTTACAGCCTACCTACTGATGTCATGGCTACTGTGTTCAAAGTGGGAGCAAAAACTGAAAAAGGCTGGTCATTCCTCTTAAGCAAGTACATCTCATAGGCTCTGAAGCAGAGAAGAATAAAATACTTGAAGCTCTTGCCAGCTCAGAGGATGTATGGAAACTTTACTGGTATGAAACCGCCTAAGGAATATGATACATAGAAACCAAAAGCATAAAGTATTGTGCTCCAGGGTGGGGAACTGGTTTTCTCTGGGATCTTCCTTTTCTTCTCTTTACTCACAGTCCAGACCTGATAGGGACAGTGTGGTGAGGAGCTTGCATGTGCTGGGCTTCACACATATGGGGACTGGACATATAGACAGGAGGTGCTTTGCCCAAAAGAGATTGGGAGATGCCAGGAATCACAGCCCCCTTCTAACTTTCTGCTTAAACACTTCTCTGTTGCCTTAGCATGCTGTCTTTAATTCCATAGTTAGTGCTGCTTTCTTTTTGATCAAGGCATCGTTCTCTCCAAGCTGTTGTTTTGAAAATGCAGACACTTGAGATAAAGGTAGCATGTAAAAGCTTATGGGCTCACCTTCATGTGAATCTGTCAGCCCTTTTTAAATATTCAGCTGATGAAGACCTGGAAATGACAGTTACACATGGGGAAAGAAGGTGCAGTCAGTGAATAGGGCCTCCTGACAGGAAGAACAGTCAGTGGCAAGGTAGAGGAGCTCTGAGGAGCCAAGGGAAAGATATAAGTATCTTAAAAGTCAACACCAGGAAGGACAGAGGGTGGCACCTAGGTCTCACTGCTTCTCTTGTATAATTTTGCTCAGATAAATCTTAATAGTGTCCCAGACATGTCCTCAGCACCTGCCCAGACCCACTTTCCAAAGGATATACAATAAATAATCGTTCTCTAAAGCAGTTGTCTGCCTCTGACCCAAGCAAATAAAGCTTTTGTTTTTAAACTAGTAATGATTTGGTTTTAAACTAGCAATGCACTACAAATTCTCATTAGAAAGTATTTAAACAAAACTTAAGGAAATGGAATATTGTGAAAGTATCTCTCATATGCTTCTTTACTCCCATTCTTACTCCCTCTATTAACACCGTCAGTCCTAGATGGTGTATTTATATACATCAACATAAGTTTATACTATACCCAGTGTTTTGTGAAGGTCCTTTTGGTGAATGATCAGTCTCTGAGATTTGCCATATCAGTTCATAAGGCCTACTTCATTGTTTTTCAGACTTCCTAGTATTCCATAGTATGGCTTTAATCTGTCATTTATTCAATCCATCACATTTGATGGCGCTGCATTCTTTTTGGGGTGTTTTCTCACTATACATAGATTTTATAACATAATAAATGAGAGCTGCTTATGTTAAAATGCTAGGCTTTAGTATTTACTAGCTGTGTAACCAGGGCAATTATGCAATCTCAGTAAACCTATAAAATGGGGACAGGTAATAGTTATATATTTTAAGCTTTGTTGTATCAAGGATTTAGAACATTATCTAGTGTGTATGAAGTATCAATAAATATTAAGTATTAATATCGAGTATATTCTGAAATGTATCTTCATTTTCACATTCAAAAGCCCGTTTTTTAAGAATAGTAATATACCTGCCTACTCAAATCAAGTAGTTTTTAACCGAAAAAATACTTCTTCAGAATTATAATAAATGCTACCAGAATTTATTTCTCAAATGCCCTTACTACCTCAAGAACTATTTATTATTATGTGACAGTATATTTTAGTGCTTATCTCATTGGTGAGTTATTCCTCATTTAAAAAAAATGACAAGCTTTCAATCAATTGATCAATCTTAGAGTAACCTGAACCTTAGGCCCGTTGACTTGCTATAGAGCTTTAGTTAGGAGACCAGTGCTAATTTAAATTTAGTCATCACTTCATCGTGAACAATTATTTCAGAAGCTAAATCTGCTTTCCTCTTCAGGTTAATGAAAACTAGTCTCAACGGAGACATCATCCGGACACAAAAGCTGTCATTTATCATTAGGACAGTGGGCCGACGTTTTCCTGGACATTTATTGGCGTGGGATTTTGTCAAAGAGAACTGGAATAAGCTTGTACAGAAGTAAGTTTCTTCGAGATTTTCTGGCTTTTAGTGTTTTCAGGCTCTGCATTTGAAAAATGTTCCCAGCGTTGTCGTGGTTTACAGGAGCTATGATTTGCTGTGAGAGGAAAAATGCTTCAGTGACAGTTTAACTGAAACACCCAGAAATTTTCACATTTGTAAACACAGTTCCATAACGCGAGTCACGTAACAGTGGCGTTCCATGTGAATATGAATCAAGCCCAGCCATGCTGATACCAGGTCGCTTAGCTGAGCATGGCCACAGACTGTTTCAGAATAGCTGTCCAGTATGTGTGTTGAAAAATGCCTCCTCACTGCCAAGGGATCAAAGGATTCACACCCAGGTAGATAGCACATGTACATTTTTTTTTTTATTTTAAAGTAATACTGACATCTCTGGATGTTTGATATGATTTTTGAATAGATCAAATGGATTAACAGTTTCTCTGGGTATCCCTAACTCTTGCCTTTTCCTGCCCACTTTTCCTTCCCCCTGGTGGTAAGTGTGTCTAGGATGACTCCCGACGTACGGAGCTGTGGTTCCCAGCATCAGGGCTCTGCTCTGCCTTTGGCATGTGTAGCTTATAGTAAAGCATTGCTTTTGCACTCAGAAACGTTGCTCACCAACAGCTGCCTCATTTTTTTGCTGTTTATGCCCTGCTATTTGTCTTTCTTCAGGTTCCATCTGGGGTCCTATACCATACAAAGTATTGTTGCGGGATCAACTCACCTGTTTTCAACGAAGGCTCATTTGTCTGAGGTTGGTTGTATAAAATGCTAGTAGGGAAACTAGGTAACGCCCTTCCCTTAGGCTGCTCAGTTTAAGTCAGATGGTGGCTTCTCATGCCAATTCCTGTCCTCCCTCTCCGTCTGCCTTCAACAATGCTAAAGATTCTGTATTGGGTTTACTTCTAAAGGGTAGATATACAGCAATGAGGAAAAAAATCTGATGAAAAATTCTGATTCTATTCTCAGCAATATTCCCTTGTCTCCTGATATAAATAATTTTTTAATTAAGACCTATATATGCCAAGTTTCTTTTTAAGTGATAATAAAATTGTTTTGAAGGATTCTACTCCAAAGGTGAAATTGGGCACCAAGCCCAACTTTAGACTGTACCTCGTTTGCTGTTACATGGCCATTTTATCTTTCTATTTTAAATTTGAAAAAGTCATCATTGTAGGAGTGAGGAGAATTCATTTTTAAATCACTTCAATTTCACTGTACTTGATCAGTAACTCTATGTAAATACCTCGAATATTAAAGTACTTCTTGTCGCGCTGCTGCTTTTGGACACCATCATAGTTGTCACTAAATGAAAGCTTACTTGGAAAGGATAGTCAGAGTTACCTGAGATTTGCTATACTGTTCTTTTGAAATACTTTTTTGTGCAACTTACAGGTCCAGGCATTCTTTGAAAATCAGTCAGAGGCAACGTTTCAGCTTCGTTGTGTCCAGGAGGCTTTGGAAGTCATTCAGTTAAATATCCAGTGGATGGAGAAGAACCTTAAAACTCTGACATTGTGGTTGTAGCATGCACAACTGCACCTCATTTTGTTGCCCATTCAGAGAGCTTGTTAATTTGGGCTCTGCTGCTTTTGCAAAAGCCAAGGTGAAGCCAAGGATCGCTGCCGAGTTGTTTGCACTCTTAGGAGTTCTAGTTAGCTCAGGGCCTGTCTGTATTTTTCATCTGTCTTTTCTGAAATGTCTTTGGGCAGTGTGTAATTATTTATTACAAAATGATATTCACTTAAATGCCAACCATCTACAAAAATAATGAGTACTTTTTCTACTTTGAAGATACACAAATGGGGAAAAAAATCTGGTTTGGAATTCTCTTCTGCTCCTCAGTATCTGGAAAGTACTGACGCAGTGAAACAAGGAAAGATCTACCACGGGAGCCTTTGCGGGCTGCTGGATTGTCAGCTGTTTGTTGCTTCTTGTTGATATATGTTATTTGAATGTGGTACGAAGTTAGCTTCAAAAAGTACGGCAGTGAAGTTGATGAGGCATGAGACTGGAGAACTGATCTCAGGTGTGCAGATCTACTTTGATTTGGGCTTGGATTAATCCTTTATTTCCTGCAAAAGGTTTAAATAAGATCTATAACTATTGTATTTTTTTCTGCAGAATAGCCAGGTGCTACAGAATTTTTTAATTTTTGTCATATTGAAAAGCTAAATAATAAGGCCAAAAGATTAACTTTTCCAAATATTTAACACTTTTTTTTTCATCTTTTAGGAAAATGTTTCGTACCAAGTTAGCTTTAATTATACTTATTTTATTCACAAACTTCAGTATTCTCCAAATCTGTACACCTTTATCACTCCCTGCCATAGTTATAAATAAGTATTTCTACATTTATGGCAAGCATTTTGTTAATATTGATGTCTTTTATCTTGACTTTATCACTGTTACTAAGATGCCTTTTGGCACGATAGATTATAGATATTCTCTGACTCATACCCATGGGTAGATTTTCATTTTATATGATAGAGTAGCACATTAGAAACATATTTTAAAATAAGGCCTTTGAGAAATTGAACATTTTTATTTGAAGTTCACCATAGTACCTTAAAGGGATAAGGAGAATGTGGGACAGGAGTACCTTAATTCAGGTTTAATATGGTGAGCTTTGAATTTTTTCTATTATCAAAAACAGTACCTTTCTTTAGTTGAAAAATTATAGTTTTCTTTTGTCATGGCCAAACTAACAGATTGAAAGGAGTAGCCAAGGAAAGAGAGAAAGAAAGAAAAATGAGGAGGATATCCAAAATTGTGTGGCATTTTTACTCCTTCTAAAGGAGAAATACTGTACTTGAATTTTTGAGCTATGCAGACTTATACCTAGATTGTTGTGTTTTTTGATTCTTCGGAGAAAAGCTTTCTTCCTAATAATTCTTCAGTACTTCATATTTTGTTTGAAAACATCATCTATGTACATAAAAAGGGTAGTTTACCCATTTACAAATACTTAAAAAGACTCCACAGAATCAGACAATGGGAAAGGTCACCTTTTTTTATTCAGCAGGTGTAAAGTGAAAATATGTGGGATTGTGTATAAAATTATATTTTATTTTATGACAATATTTTTATATAACAAAATTTTAAAGGCTGGCAAGCTAAAAGATAGCTTTCTTTAATCCTAGTGTGTTTTTTGCCCAATTTAGTCTTTTCTAAACATTTACCTCTCTGTTTTAGAGTAGAAAATATTATATCCTGAGAATCACAGAATTATCTAAAGATGTCCTATTGAAACTGGAGTAATTGTAAGTCTTTTTTCCTCCTGTGCTTTAGTAAATGAATGATAATTTCGTTGATACTGAAAGTTAGTGTGTTTTTATATTTCTAGAGTGGGGAAAAATACTAAACTTTTGAGGGTTTTTTTCGTTGCTGTTTTTTTACCATATTACTAAATACCACTTTGATACAGAGTTTAAATTTTGCTACTTCTCGAAATCAGTTATCCCTGCCCATCTTTACATTGCTCCTGTAACATATGTTAACTCTGCATATGGCAAATCTTGTCTTGAATTGCAGCATTTTTTCCTGTTGAGAGAGTATATGTGGTGTGGGGGGTGGTATTATAGGTAAAACCTTATCAAAATATTGGCTCAAAAAGGTAACTCATAATCCATTGCTCTTTTTGTACTCAGAAACCGTTCATTCCCATGAGACCAGATCTGTACTATTTGTAGTTTATTTGTGCACCTCACCTCAATTGTTTGTAGTTTTAGTAGGCCTCACCTCAAATCTTCCCACTGAATTTCATGCTTTTTAATGTTATGCAAACCCATGTATATGGGACTTCTAAATACTAACTCTAAGTCGGGAATATAGGGTTAAGTAATAGGTAGAACATGTAGTATAATATTTGTAGCTTTTGAAATTTTTTCCCCAAAACTTTATCTTAGCCACTGTATTTCTAAGAACTCAAATAGATTGAAGCACAGCAGTCACAGTATGCTTTTTCATATAAGCACATAGATCCATGACACAATTGAGTACTTGTTTGACAAGTATTATATTCATTGTAGAGACAGTCTCCTTGAATGTAATAATAAAAGACAGATTACACTAGGTTATTAGGAAAGTTAGTACTGGAAATCTGGAATTGTAGAAGAAAAACCATATGCTTTGGAGACCTGAAAGGCTATGAAAGTAGAAATCTAGAGTCCCGTTTGTTTTGTTAATATCAAGTGATTGGATATATTAAACTCCGAGTAGTGTCAGCTTCCACCATAGACTTGTGCCTTCTTCCATCTCACTGTTTTATATAACTCTCTTTAAGTGAAATTATGTTGCTTGCCATTGTTTCAGTGTTCATGAACTTTCTTACTGTCACAGGTTCTACTTAACTCTAATATCCTTTGCTATTCTTGTTTTAATTTTGTTGTACTTTAGCCACTATAAGAAAAAAGAGCTGGCAGAAGAGCCCTGGGTATGTACATCAGTCTTACTGGGTACAGGACAGAATTCTTTCTGAATATTGGAAAGTAAGAAATGAAAGTTAAGTGCTGAGTTTGCTGGATTACGGATAGCCTGTTACTGAGTTTGATTTTAATGAGTCTACTCAGACTACAGCACCTGCAACCATAATCTACAGTCAGATGGCTGAACATTCACATAATCCCTGTGTATTTCATGAGGCTGCAGGGAAGGTGCATGCATCTCAGGAGATGTATCATCACCGAGGACGGCAGTTCCTAGCCTGAGTTTGCAAAACAAGACCTCCCCTTTACCTTTGTTATCTGTTTCTATTGGAATTAACTCTCTTTTTAAAGAGCTCCCTCTACCCTCATTTGTACTTTAAAAAAATGATGTATATATTTTTCATGGAATTTTTTTTTGCATTCTTTTATTTTGTTCTTCATTCTCTACATTGGCAAGTAAGTACCAAATGAACAATAGAGGTCTGAAAGTATGAAAAATCTCCTCTTCTCCCTTTCCCTTCTTGCAAGCATGAGTAATAGCTAATAGAATAATTGGTTGATTTCTTTGAGTGGCTTTTGGGGGGTATATACTTAATAAAAGTACATAAGTACTTATGTATTTTTGATGTGTTTTTATATTCTTTCATTTTGTATATTTTGTCCTGATGAAAAGTGAAATATTGTGCTATGAAAATCTCTTTTGCCTCCCTATATTGCCTGTGTGGGCAACAGCTATAGAGCAGTTATCTATGATTGCCTTTTTTAGAAGGAGATGGTGATATTAGAAGGAGACCAGAGCATCTTCTTTTAAAAATGTGTACAAATGTTTTTGCTGCTGTTTTGTGGGTGTCGTTTCATTTTATATCTCATTCATCCTTCTCATAGATAGGTAGATATCTAATAAACTGTGAGGTCCAAAAGTATAACACATGTCCCATTTACCCCTCTCCTTGTTGTGTGCATAAACAATAACACAGTAGTTATAGTTGCTGTTGTTTAGATCTAGTCTTAGGGGCATAGGGGAGGGGTAATATATCGTTCTTTCAAGTGTAAATACATATTCTGCTACTTATTTATACTTCATTTTATATGTGTTCCTCTGCATGGATGCATCTGCATTTAATGAAACTTGAGGTTCAGTATGAATAAGTTCCCTTTTCTTTATTGCCTCTTTGGACAGTAGCTAACAGAGGAATTTGTTTGATGATGTGGGGGAGAATGGGATATGTATTTAATGTATATAAATATATTCGCTAATTCATTTGTACTCTGTCCTTCTCATAGGACGTGAAAGTACCTGATGAGACATGGAAGTCCGGATGTATGAAAATCTCCTCTGGTCCCCTTCCCTGTGTGCATGTGTGGGCAGTGGCTAGTAGTAGAGTAGTTGATCATCTTCAGGAGTTCTTTTGTGGGTATTGGGGAAAATACTTTGTAAAATATATGTAGATGTTTTTACTTTCATACTATAGTATTTTTGGGGTACCCAGTCCTTCCCCTGGACACGTAGGTTCCTATTGAACCATGGAGTTCTGGTTGTATAGCAATCTCCTCTTTTCCCTTTCCCTTTTTATCTCTGTAGGCAATCATTTTAAAGTAGTTTGGGTTTTTGAAGTTTTGGGGAGGTGGGAAGGGAGTAAGGGTAGAACACATACTTTTGAAAACTGTATATACAGTGTTTATTACTATGTTGTATTATTCCATTTTGTACCCCGTCCCTTGCTTGGACATGTAGGTACCTAATGAAATGTGGAGGTCCGGATGTATGAAAATCTCCTCTTTTCCCCTTTCCTTATTGCCTCTGGAGGCAATAGTCTTAGAGTAGTCTAGATTTTTTTTTTTTCCTTTTTACTCTACCACTCCCTCTCCTGGGAGGGTGGGGATATGTACTTTTTAAAATGTATATAAACGTTTTTGTTTCTTTTATCTGTTACTTCATTTTGTACCTAGACCTTTCCATGGATACTTAGGTACATGATGAAAATTAAGGTTCATTCTATGAAAAAATCTCCTCTTTTCCCCTTCCCTTATTGCCTGTCTGGGCAATGACTAGTGGCATAGTTGTTTAGAGGGATTTTGTTTTTGTTTTTTTGTTTTCGTTTTTGTTTTTTGGCAGGGTGGTAAAGGATTTCTGGGTTTGCATTTTTAAAATTGTATATATGTGTTTGCTACTTTTTTTGTTCTTTCACTCCAAACCCAGTTTTCTGTTTGGACTTGTGGAGATCAAATGTAATGCAGAGGCCTAGATACAGAGGTGTGGTAAATCTTTTCTTCCCGCCACCTATAACCAGTGTTCACAGGCAATAGTACTTTAGGGCTTGGCTTTAGTTTTTGTTTGTTTTTGAGATTTTTAATGGGGAATGGGCTTGTTAAGCAAGATATGTAATTTTTAAATTGTATATAAATGTTTTTACCTCATTTTGTTCACTTCGTTTTAACTCTAGTCTTTGCATGACTATTTAGGTACTTAATGAAAGTTGAGATTGATTCTATGAAATATCTCCCACATTCCCTTTCCCTTATTGCCTGGTGGGCAATCGTAGAATAGATGTTTGGTTGCTGTGTTTGGAAGAGTGGGGGTGGGTGGGGGAGGTGTGTGTGTGTGTGTGTGTGTGTGTGTGTGTGTGTCTGTGTATATGTATATTTCTAATGTATATAAATGTTTGCTACACTTGTGTATTATTTTATTTAGTGCCCAGTACTTTGCTGGGACTTATAGGTACATAGTAAAACATGGAGGTCCAGATGTATGATAAATCTCCTCTGTTCCCCTTCCCTCACTGCCTGCATGGGCAATAGTTTTATAACTTGGGTTTGTTTTTCTGGGAAGATGGATTATTTGGGTGAGTAGTAGTTAAGGGAAAAGCACAGGATATGAACTTTTAAAATATATGTATATAAATGTTTTCTTGTTACTGATTTTGTACCTAGTTCTTTGCATTGGTGTATATGTACCTAGTGAAAATCGAGGATCAGTGTATGACAGATCCCCTCTCCACCCTTCCCCTCATTGCCTGTGTAGGCAACAGTAAGTAGAATAGCAGTGTATTGTTCACTGAGATTGTTTGGGAGGAATTTATATTTTTGGTAAGGGAATATTTTTAATACATATAAATATGTTTTTCTTTGTTATTTCATTTGTATTTAGTCTTTTGCATGACCATGTAGGGACCTAATGAAAATTGAGTTTCATAAATGGAAAGATCATTTCTTCCTTTCCCACATATTTCCTCATTTAGCAGTAGCTAGTATAGTTGTTTTGTAGTCATTCTGTTTTATTCTCTAGGATATAGGCCTTTAAAGATGTAAATATATATGCACATATATAATTTGCTTTTTTCCCATTACTTTTCTTTAATACTAGTTCCTTGCAGAGCTCTTAATATAGCTAACAAATAAAGTCTCACCAAATCCCTGCCATCTGACTTGAAAGTGTAGCATTGTGATGGTGTCACCAGTGGCAGCGGGCATGTAGCCAGTAAGATGAGAGAAGACACTTGGATATGGTTGAGTTGTGAACGCTAATCAGATCCAGCATTTCCTGTGTCCATTCAACTGAATGAAATGACAAAAAGGGACCAATGCTTTGGAAGCTCCAGAAAGGCAAGAGGATAGTACTAAGTCAAATCGTATTTGAAGTTTATTACTGACTAATCTTTTAGTGACTGGTAAGCCAATGAAAGCCCCTTGTGAGTGGCTTCTGTTGAGTCCTGGAATTCCGATTCATCGATAGAAGTCTGTTGCAGTTCCATCAATAGCATATTCTTGTGTACTTGGTAGAAATTATTTTGACTTTTGTAATGAATCTTTTGAGTTATTGCTGTGGTTCCAGTGAATCATAACATCGGCCAAAAAACTGATCTCAAAAGAATTTGGGGACAAGACCTTTCTATCTTATGGTATGGACAAATTGGTCCTTTCCTACCCAGAGCTCTTCTATGTGGCTGCATCTCTCTCCTCAGTTCTCCATTAGCTGGACCATTTTTGTTTTGTTTTGTTCTGTTTTGTTTTGTTTTCCTTTTTTCTTCGGTGCCTGCACCGCTAGATGTTATTTTCAAGTGCACTCAAAAATGTAAGCCATTTATAAAAATGTAAGCCTCATTAGCTCTATGTTTTTGCATTCATTTCATGCATCCAGACCTGTATGTTTGCTTTCAGCATTCTCAAATCATGTATCATATTGACTCTTCATCCACCACATGGCAAATAATATGACTCCACATGTGTCTGTATCAAAGAATGCATGTGTAAAATCCATCCCTCTGTTCTTCTCTTCCTCCCTTCCTCCCTTCTTCCTCCCTTCCTTGTTTCCTTTCTTTGAGCTTCTGAACGTTATTGGTTGTTGCAATTTATAATGAAATAATGCTGAAGATTTGCCATATTACTATTTTTTTAGAAACATTGAGTGATAAGACTCTAGAAAATTTGCAGAGATGTTATTTACCATATCAAATTCTCAGGTTCTAGTGTTGAAAAGTTAGCCTATACATTGCTGTTACTTATACCTGCTGCTGTATAAAAAAATAAAAGTTCTATTCATGACACATCTAACTTTGATCACAAATAAAAGAGAAGGGGCATCTTTTTGGAGTTAGTCACGGTAGTTGGTGATATTTCTGAACAGTCTTTAATTTGAAATACTTCAAAGGAAGTAAAGGTCATGGTTTCATTGAATAAAATGCTCTAGAAGTTGAACTATATAAGCCATCAGTACAATAATGCACTCACTGGTATATCCGTGTGTGTGTGTGTGTGCGCACGCACGCACGCACACGCACTCAACGTATATGAGAACTACATCATAATTGGAGCTTTTGCATTAATAAGCAAACTCACATTGGGACAAAACTTAATTTTACAGCTGTCTCATTTCAAGCCAAGTGTTCCATGTTGCTGTGAAGAATATCTCTTTCAAACACTTTGAAAAGTAATTACTTGGAAGCTTGTAAAGGTCTTAATATTTTTGCATTTAAACACCTATAGAGATCTCCAATTCTTTGAATCTGAGCTTGAGGGTGGAATTCTAAATTTGTATCATAATCTGTCTCTTGTGGAAGACTTTGGAAATAGTATGTATATATATAATACTATGTATGCAAATTTTGTGTTGTGTCACTTGTAAAGGGAAAAGGCTTATTTTTCTTTATACTCCTGATAACTTGTTTTGCATATGACCAGCACTGACTGAAAGGCATGTGTAATTGCAAACACTGTTGCTTTTGTGTGTGTGAAATGAAAATAAAAGTATTTAAATATAAATACTGTGTGGACTATTTGGATGGAAAAAATTACATATGTAAAGTGGTTTATCTTCTCAGATTATGAATGACCATATTTCACTGTTTTTCATAACTTATTTCCTACCTCACCAGTACCCCAGTATCCTTACTGCAAATTAATTTCAGGTTTCTCAAACTCACACTATTGACATTGCCAAATGTCCCCTGGGGTGAAGGGCAGAAGGTGACAGGGGTGCTTAAAACTTTAAGTGGTACATGGCTGCAGGGAGCTGAGCAACAGATGAAAACTCTTTCTGGGGCAATTTACTTTCCAGACGGAAGTGATTCTTGGGTCACCTGAGTAGCCAGTTGATACTGTAATAATTCAGTATCTAAATCAGTATAAGACATGCAACTTCTTATGCCAGTGAAACCAAAGAACACTCACTAACTAAATCTGAAGGTGAAAGGACATTAGCTGTTACCAGGGAGCACCCCTGGCCTTGATTCACATCTGATTAGAGTGTGAGTGCACAGGGTTTTTTTAAGGGGCGCTGCCAATTACACTCCTAGTCAGGTCTACGAAAGGTGCTTCTTTGTTCTGTCCCTATGGCTAGTCCTGAAGCAGAATCGAGAATTTCTTAGGTAGGGTTCCAAATGTGGAAATAGAACCACTATTCTTTTATAGTAATTGTTAGGACTTAATGTGGGCAGTTTAGGACAAACTGTGTCTCTTAATCCCCTTACCCAAAACCCTATTTCTTGGTACACAAAATAACCTCTAAAAATCTCTTATGGAGGTCATTTACAGTATAGTAGGGAAGATGATCTTAGGAATTGCAAAGATTTTGATCAAAAGCTTTTCATTAAATTTTTGATGCTTTTTAATTCAGTATATCTGTAGTAAACCATTAGACTAAAAACTACAATAATGTAGAGTAGACCACTTTGACTCCAATGGACTTTTGGGATAGAGAGTAATAAGCCATTTTCTATTTTTCAAAATTATTTTAGAGCTCATGGCGCAGAAGGGTTTGATCTGGTTATATTTTCTTTTTGCTTTACTTCACCTCCTACTGTAAAGCCTTCCCCTGATCCCCAACAACACCACACACAAAAGTATACAGTGCTTCCTAAAATTTGTGTGCGAGTGAACATTTGACTTACATGCACGTGCCAAGTGCATCAGGAGCTCAATGAGAGCAACAGCCTGTAGTTAGCCGCTGGCCCCATGATTTAGAGGACCAGTCTGTGGCCTTTTGCTCTTTGGACATACTCGGAGTCTCATCCCTTATTCAGGCAGCATATCAATTATTTCAAATAAATAATTGTTCTCATAAAAGGAAACTGTGTACCTCTTTGGATTGGCAACCGACTTCTTCCTAACTATGTTTTCCTAAGCTAATATGAAAATTGGCTTACAATATCTGAGCACATACTGGCTTTAGATGAGAGAAACAGCCATAAATTGAAGCAGTGGAAAAAGGAAGCCAGGCTATACGTTTTAAATGTTTTTCATGGGCCATTCATTCAATAAATATTTGTAATCATCCACTATGCACCAGGCCCTGTGCTGGCTAGGTGGGGACAGGAGGCTTGACTCTATAATGTGAGCAGCCGGCTCCAGCTGGGAGATTGCCACCTGGGTTTTATAAACACTGCCGGCACGGTGGGTGGTAGATCGTTGGAGGGCATTTGGTTTATGAGGAACAGAAGTAAAGGGTGTCACAGTGGGAGGTTTTAAGCTCTGAGGCCGGTGGTGCTGCAGCCACGGGGTTGCAGACACTCATTCCTCAGCCTGAATTCTCCCTCTGCTCATCTGCGGTGAGACAAGACAGATGCGGCTTAAGGGCCTGCATTTAATACCTGTGTCACTGGGAACTAGAGGTGCTTTGAATCTCGCCCAAAACCTCACAGGTATTCCTTCCTAAGAGTGTTCTAACACAGGAGGTGGCAAGTTAATTGCCTGTTTCAGTTTCACTCCAGGTTTCCCCTAACTTCTAATTAGCAATAAATGAGCCTAGCTCCCCTTGACCTGAGCTGTAAGTGATTTCTTGTCCGAGTCTCTCAGTGTGGCTAAGCAAGCACGAGAAGAGTGTTTCATGATAAACTTGTAAAAGTATGGGGTTTTGACTTACACCTAAATTCAATAAAAGGTGGAGGGTCTATAGCTGCCTGTACGTTGAAAACCCATAGGTGACTTCCCAAAGCATAATGAATGAAATGTGCCATACAGGAAATGCACTGTTAGCCTGCTTGGCTTCTAGATGACAAGCACCCGCCTCAATTATTTCAATTATTGCCCTCTAGCCTTAGTCATCAGAGCAGGATTTCTGATCTTTGACCTTGCCAACGTCCTGGCTTTAAACTGTGACAGTCTGCAGAAGTCTTTGAGAATGTGCCTGAGATACAGTGCCAGCTAAGGTGTGGCGGAAAAACCCTGGTGGCCTCTTTTCTTGCCCAGTGCTCACCAGGAGAGGCAAAGAACAGCTGAGAAGACTTGTCTGTCCTGAGATGGCTTAGGGTCCATGCAGCCTTCATTGGAGGGACCCCAGACTCACAGTAGTAGGGGAAAGTCGGATGAAATTGAAGGAACCCTGGGAAATGTGTGCCTTGTGAGGGGACATTAAAGAAAAATAGTTTTAAGTAGAGTGGCCATAAGCAGAAGATTTCCCTCTGTATTTTGAAAGAGATGATTAGCTAGCTCTAAAGGGTACCTACACCTTCCTGAAAATTGTCTGGGCAGAGCCATGGTTCGACTTAGGCAGCCCAGAAATCTTCAACAACCAGGAAGGGAGTTGAGCCGTGATGAGCAAGATTTGCTCCAGCAGGAGCTCTGGATGGTGGTGCTTTTCAGGGCAGCCAGAATCCTCTCCAGGAGAGACAATGCATGGGCTTGACTGGAGGCCACCTCATCCCAGGGGTGGGAACATACTACCAGGTCCCTGCAGACAAGGGATCTTTCCCAGGATCTGTGGAACAAGGGTCCTTGTGGGATGGAAGGAAGAGCGCTGATCCTCAGAGGTGTTCCTTGGTTACCTAGCAGATGGTTGTCCTGAGTTAGCCCACAAGTCTGCTACTAGTTTGCCATAAAATATGGTTTTAAGTGACATCACCCCGAGTGAACAGAAGAGAAACGCAGCTCAGGCTCTTCAGCTTACAGCTGCTCCAGGATGTCCTCTTTCATGCTGTACCAACACAGCTCTTCAAATTATTGGAGAAAAATATAGAAAGAACGTTCAGACCAGGCTAATCTAATGAGAAGGATGGGTATTTGAAGGCATTGGGCTCTGGACTTCATGGCAGAAAGCCGTCTGGCAAACATTGTATGATTTTTTTGCAGCTCCAGTCTTCATAAGTGTTTGTTCAAGGTGATGCTATTTCGAGACAAGTGCTTTATGCTTTAGAGTACTGTGCTTATCGATGCTCCATACACACTAATGATCCACGTGTGCAGACCCTCTTGGGAAAGCAAGAAGCATCGTTAGAGCAGTGCAGCCTCTCCCTTGCTTCATGCGGGCCTGCCAGTGTCTGAGGATGGGATGGAGAGAAGCAGGTAGGTCGAGGCTTCTAACATCTCAAGTATATGGAGCTGCTTAGTTCTTCAAACCCTTGTATATTACCTCTATCCCTTTGCTTACTACCAATAAGAACAAATTTCTGGCCCTAGCAAAATAGTGAGGTGGAGGATATCACAAGAGAAAAAAACTGCAAAGCAATATCTTATAACTATTGATGCAATAGTTATACTAGCAAACTGAATCCAACAATGTATACAAAGAATTATTCATCATAACCAAGTGGAATTCATCACAGGAATGCAAGCGAGATTGGTTTAACATGAAAAAAATCAATTAATGTAAAATATATCAATAACATCATAGAATAAAAAATAAAAAGGTGATTATCTCACCAGATGCAGAAAAATATCTGACAAAAAAACCAATACATTTTCATGATAAAAAACACACAAACTAGGAATAGAACTTTCTCAATCTGCTAAAGGGTATCTATGAGAACCCATAGCTAATAGCATCACACTTAATGATGAAAGATTGGAACATTTTCCTAAGATGAAGAACAAGATGAAGGTGTCTACTCTTGCTACTTCTATGCAACATTGTAATGAAGATTCTAACAAGACAATTTGGTTAAAATAAAATAATAATGGCAATAACAATAATAAATAAGCATCCAGATTAGACAGGAATAAATAAAACTATTTCTATTTGCAGCATTCTCTTATATATAGAAAGTCCTAAAGTATCAAAAAAAAAATATTAGAGCTAATAAATGAGTTTAAAAGTTTTCAGAAGACAAAGATCAATATTCAAAAGTCAGTTATGTTTCTAAACACTAACAATGAACACTCAAAAAATGAAATTAAGAAATCAATTCTGTCTACAGCCATGCTACCCTGAACAAGCCCGATCCCATCTGATTTTGGAAGATAAGCAGGGTCGGGCTTGGTTAGCACTTGGATAACAGACCACCTAGGAAGACTAGGTCCTGTTGGAGTAAAAAGTTAAAAAAAAATAAGGGACTGTAAGCTGACAAGGTCCTTGCAATCTGTGAGGTCAACCAAGGGTTGCCTTGCCTAGGAAAAAAAAAAAGAAGAAATCAATGCAATATACGATAGCATCAAAAAATTAAAATACTTAGGAATAAATTCAAAAAAAAAAGTTCAAGATTTATACACTGACAACTATAAAATATTGCTGAAAGAAATTTAATATTTTAATAAATGGAAAGACATCCTGTGTTTATAGACTGTAACACTTCATATTATTAAGATGATACTCTTCAAATTAATTTAGAGATTCGACACAATTTCTATCAGAATCCCGGCTGGCTTCTTTGCAGAAATGTATAAACTGATCTTAAAATTCCATAGAAAAGCAAGGAACCCAGAATAGCCAAACCAATCTTGAAAGGGGAACCAAATTGGAGGATTCACACTGCACAATTTCGAAACCCATACAAAGCTACAGTAGTCAAGACGATGTGGTGTAGGCATAAGGACAGACATATAGAACAATGGGATAGAATTGGGAGGCTAGAAATAAACCCATACATTTACAGTCAGTTGATTTTTGACAAGGGTGCCAAGACAATTCAAGGTGGGGGTGAGGGGAGGTGGGGATAGTCTCTTCAACAAACAATGCTGTGACAACTGGATATCCACATGAAAAAGAATGACTTTGGACCACTACCTCACAGCATATACAAAAAAATTAATAATTAACCAAATGGATCAAAGCCCTACATGTAAGGGCTAAACCAATTAAACTCTTAGAAGAAACATAGGTATAAATCTTCATAACCTTGGATTAGGCAATGTTTTTTTTTTAAGAGGACACCAAAAGCGTAAATGGATAATTTGAGTTCATCAGAATTTAAAACTTTTGTGCATCAAAGGACACTATCAAGAAAATGAAGGGACTCATTACAAATGGCACAAAGTCTCTTTCAATCATATATTTGATAAGAGTTTAAAATCCAGAAAATATAAAGAACTCATACAACTCAGCAATAACAAGACAAACAACCCAATTTTAAAAAATGAGCAAACAGTCTGAATAGACATTTCTCCAAAAGAGATATACAAATAGTCAATAAGCATATGAAAAGATAGTCAACATCACGAGTCATTAAGAAATACAAATCAAAACTCAACCAGATACAACTTTATACTCATTAGGATGGTCATAATGAAAAAGTGGAAAATAATGGTGAGTATGCAGAGGAATTGGAACCCTCATACGTTGGCCAATGTGAATATAAAATGTGGAACAGTTTGATTATTCCTCAAAGAGTTATACATAGAGTTACCATAGGACCCAACAATCTCACTTTGAGAAACACACTATTCTCATTCCTTCACCCTTCTTATCCTGGCTGGACAGCTCATGCTGGGAACCTCTGAATGACATGCTAGGTCACTTCCGTGAACTATAATTGCTCAATATTGCTTCAACATCCCTTTCTTAGAGAACTTAATAAATAGGATTTGGATGAGTTATGTGCCCACCTGTCCCCTTTACTGTATCTCAGTCAAGGTTCATTGGACTAGGGATAAACACCTAGTTCAGGGGAAACAAATCACAGTTTCAACAGATACAATGAAGTTCTCCAAACTTCATGACATTTGTTCTTGGAGGAACTCAATCCATTAATTCAAAGGCGCTTCAAGGCTAGATTTATGAAGCTGATTTTTAAGATGACTTCTAAGCCAATGTAGGGTGACCAATTCATCCCAGTTTGCCTAAGACGCTCCTGGTTTTAGCAATAAAAGGCCTGTGTCAGGGAACCCCCTCAATTCCAGACAACTTGGAGACTGGACACCCTAGAAGGGCACCACTGTAGAGCAGGTATACACATCCATGCAGAAACAGACAAGGAAAGCAGACACATGTAAGCAGAGACATAAAATCATGGGGCCAAACCTGAGTCACTGAAAGCAACTGCCTTAATTCCTAATGATTTTCTGGTTCCTTAGACACATGCCTTGAATGGAGAAAACTTTCAGTGTTCCAGGAGTTCTGCAATGAAACCTGGATGCACCAGGATGCACTAGACCAGGGGATTTCAAACATTTTTGACTTCTACCCAGAGAAAGACATATAATGTAGTAGATACCACCACGGATTACTCTGTAGCAATTAAAAAGATTAGACCAGAGTATAGTGTCATTTTAATTTGTTTAATTGTACATAAATTATAAAACATGCATCCACAGTAAGGTACATTTTTCAAAAACATATGTATAACAAAAAAGGATATATTAAACACTGCTTGGGAACAAGGAGGTGAATAGACGTGGAGAATAGAGAAAAGGGAAATAAAATATGACAAGGAATTATGCTGACCAATGTAAAGATATGTAATAAACCTATTAGTGTAATTGAGATTTTTTTAAAAATGCACTTCACCTTGCTTCCCAGTACACACATACACACACACAGACACACACACACATACACACGTTTAGCTGTAACACATGTTTCACAGAGCATTATTTACCTTTATTATGTTTGATATTCTCTAGTTTTGTTGTATTTAATTTTTTAAAATTCTAGTCACAACCCACTAAATTGCTTTCACATCTTCCTAATGGGACAGGACCTAAAACTGGAGAATGATTGCACACCTCAGTGAAAAGTGCCTATGCTCAGTAGCAGATTATCCAGCAACTCTAAATTTGTTTGAGGAAAAAAAAAAAAAAACCTCCAAACCCAATTAAGCACAGATGTTTTTGCAAAAAGTGGAAACAGTTTGCCTTTCTTACATTTTATATAGATGCATTTTGGATTCATTTCTATTTCTGACTGAAGTTTAGAGCCACAATGTGGTAGGCAAAAAATAAAAGGTCCCCCAAAGATGTCCATGTCCTAATCTCTTGAAACTTTGAATTTGTTATCTTTCATCACAAAGGAGAATTAAGTTTACGGATAGCATTATGGTTGCCAATTAGCTGACCTTAAAATTAGAAATTATTCTGGATGTCCAATGAGGCCCAATAGAGTCACGGGGGTCCTTAAAAGTGGAAGAGGGAGACAGAAGAAGAGGTCAGAGTGATGTGAGGTGAGCAGGCCTCCGTTTATTTTTGCCGGCTTTGAAGATGAGGGTCACCGGCCAACGAATGCAGGTTGCCTCAAAAAGCTGGAAAAAGCAAGGAAGAGCATTGTTCCGTCTATAGAAAGAAACGCAGCCTTGCCAAGGCTTTGTTTTGCCTGGTGAGACCCATGTGAGACCCATGTGAGACTTCTGGTCCACACAGTTTAAGATAATGATTTTTTTTGTGTTTCAGCCTCTAAAGTTTGTGGTAATTTTTTACAGCAGCAGATGCAAAATAACCTGTGAATGCAGTTAGAAAAACTGAATCTAATCACTTGCTAAAAAACTGGTGACTACAAATTCCATAATTCTTACCTCTGAGGAAGAAGTTCTAAGCTTTAGACGAGTTAGTACAAATGCAGGTGGAGTTACTTGGCAACAAGAAAAATAAACAGTTTCAGAAGCAGCCAGCTGGGGATTAGATTGCCAGTATCTTCTTCCAGAATCAGTCTCTTGAACACTTATTCATTTTTTGTCTTAACTACTTTACTTTAAATATATATATATTCAGAGAGTAATTCAAAAGATATGTAGAAATCCTCACTCATGATAATTTTCTCAAATATGGGAATTCGTTGGGTGATAAAAATTGAAGAAACAATGGTTCTCGGAGAATCCATAAGTAAAGCTAATATCTAAATCAGCAGGTATCATCTGTGGGGTAACAGACCCATTTGAGCTCTGTTTAGAAAAATTTATATACATGCCTACACACACAATTTTACATTTGTTTTTACTGGTTTTACAGCCTCCCTAATGTTTATAAACCCAAGTTAGAAGCAGCTGATCTAAATGGATATTTTCATGATGTCGTATTTGATTTTAGTGAGGGATAAATTTCTTAGAAAACATTCATGTGGTGGAGCACAGGTTAGTACTTTAGAAATAATATTATTTCCATTCTAGTTAACTGAGAAACTTCATTTTCTTCAAAGGGCTTATGCTTTTTGTTTTTGTCATCAATAGGATCTAAATCCAATACTTCATTGGAAAGGATGTGGGCTCTTTAATCCTATAACCATGACCACTGTGGGAATGATTTTGTCAGTTGCACAGCTCTGAAGTGTCACTTCTGACAGAAGCATGTTGGAAAAGCTTTTTGTGTGTGTGTGTGAAAAAAGCGGCCAAGAAGCCCTGGGGAAGAAGCTTCAAGATTACAGTAAGGTACAAGTAGGTGAAAATGTTTTTTTCTGCACTTTTTCAAAAACACCCAAGTTTTTTGTTTGTTGGTTTTGTTTTTAAATTCTCTTTGTGGAAATTTATTAACAGAAAACTGAAAATAAAACAAAATTGTGGCCCTAAAACAAGCAGTGGGATGCAGTGGTTAAAGCTCTGTGTCTCCTCAGCTTTAAAGGGCCCGTCTTGTAAAGGCTGCAGTGGAGGACACGGAATTCCCAGAATTCCCTAGACACACACATCACATCCAGGGCAAGTGCTCTGCTTCTAATTATTATTCCAAAGTGCTTGTGTAGTGATAGAGTTCTTAGGATTCTAGAATTTTCTACTTACAAGGAGATTTGGGAGGTAGATTAATGTAGTCTCTCCTTCCTCCTCCTTATTTTACAAATGAGCACAAAGACTCTATCAAGTTAAATGATTTGCCCAAGGCCTTGCAAAAGGAACTAGGATCTCATTCTTCTGATTTTTACAAAACAAAACCTAGTGCTTTTTTAAAAAAATGTTTTCTTCAGCACTATGCTTCTCATAGTAGACTGCTTTATTAAGTGACAACAGTTTTCCATCTGTGTCAAAAGGACTAATGGACTTTTCTATGAATAAAATTCTCTGTGCTCATGAATGAGAGCAAGTAGTGAGAGGCCTAACGAAGACCAGTGGATCTTTTAAATAACTTTTGTAATTCCTGTGTTAAGAATTTACTTTTTCAGTCCGTACATGACCAGTCAACCACGGAGACACACAAGCTAAACTGAAAATTTAGAAGATAGGAATATAAAACGTATGGCTACAAAAGTATAAAAACCTGTGGGATGTGTTCTAGGCACTTTGGAACAGTCCTTCACCGTGAGAACCACGAAATACAAGAGCATCCCTTCACAGACAGTAAAAGAAGCAAAGAAGATCCCCAGCACCTTTTCTCTGTGGATGTTCACTCAACATAGAAACCATATTTTGATTTTCCCTCGGTGCCAGGCATTGTGGGACAGGAAATAGAGAAGAGAGAGAATAAAACCAGGGATAGCTTGAGAGTACTCACTCTGGGGGTGGCCGGGGCAGAGGATAGTTCTGCAGAACCACATATGAGGAGGAGCCTGGGAAACCCAGGGATTGTTCTATTCAAAGAGACAACGCTGTTATAAGCACAATTCTCGGGGCTTCCAGTCAGAAGTGAGGCAGAGTGTCCGGAATCTAGGTGGAAGTTAGCTTATGATATCCGAGTCAATAATAACCATAAAACTAAGATATTATACCTTTTGCTCTCATATTTATGGTCTGTCTTCTAAACTCCCTGGTTGTTACTCTTTGAAGTTCTTTTAATATATTAATTTTTTTATAGGAAACTATAATTGACTCTAGATACAAAGTATGTCACTGAAAAATGACCAAATTTTGAAGAACTGTCTCTAGAGAAGCTAATATATAAGTTGACTATTATGTTTCAAGCAAAAGATTCAGTATCAAAAAAAAAAGAACCCCTCCAATCTGTTAATTTGGCATAATTGATGAAAATTAAACAAGGGGCTGTGTATCCCCTGAGTGTCGATGTAAAGTTTCTTATTAATGTTTAGTTCTGAGTATGTTCTGATTTCCATTATGTTTTTTCTGTGATCCATGACTTATTTAAAGTATGTGTTTTTAAAATTCCTAAAAGTATGAGATTTTTTTTTTAGTTATTTTGTTCTTGATTTCTCATTTAATTGCATGGGTCAGGGAATATAATCTGTGTGATATCTGTTCTCTGACATGTGTTGAGTTTTATCTATAGCTGAGCATACATTCAATTTTTCCGAATGTTCATATGTGCTTGAAAAGGAAGATGCAGTTGAAAGTTTATTTTCAGAGAGAATTAGTGAATTCTTCTTCAAGGTACTTGAGCTCTCTTGTAGCCTGAGGTCTCTCTAAAATTAATTCTCAGCAATATTTTTTTTTTCTGTAAGTCTGAATGAGGGCCACTTTCTGATTACAGATTCTCAGGGATTTTTTCTTCCTAATCCATCCAATGCAAAAATTATGGCAGTTTCTTTGCTGTTGAAGGGGATCCAAGTATGGCACCCTCAAAAAAACGTCAACTTGGCATATTGATCATTTTGAGCTGAAGGCAGTTGAGAAATAGCAGGTATAGGAACTCTCCGCCCTCCCACTTTCATGAATTCCTCTCCCCTGCTGTGCCAGGCTGAGGAGAGCGACCCTGATCACTGGAGACAGAGCGGCACATGAGTCTGATAAGCAAACCTCACTAAGGTAACCTTTACTTCCATTAGTTCTCTCCATATTACCTAGTCACATTCCCATAATTTATTGGCCTCAGACACCCCAAACCCCTTTCCTTGCTAGTCATTTTTTTTTTTGGTCCTCTATGAAAATGGTATTAGCCCCTGAGTCTAACTGCTCCTTTGAGTTTTCATTGCTTTCCTGTGAAGAACCCTATGCACATAAAAAGTAAGAAAATATATTAACATCAGTAAAATCTGTATGCCTTTTCTCTTGTTAATCTATTCTCAGTTTAGTCCATATGCCCTATGCACTGAACATAGCAATTCATTTATTCAGTTCCTTCCTGTGAAGGAGTATGGTCAGTCTCCTTAGCTCTTCTGGCTTAAAACAAACAAACAAATAACATACCTCTGATGTCTCCATTTTTAAAGAACGTACTATCTCCTGATTTCTAGATGCTGCCTCAGTTTTTTCTTTTTGAAAGCACGATGCAGACCAAACCAAACATTCTGCAGGCAGAACATGGCTGGCGAGCTGACACTTTGAGACCTGTGGGACAGATGGCTTACCTTGGAATTCTTTACCCTGGGATGATTTTAGTAAAGCTTGTTAGCATATATATATTTTTTCATTCGAAACTTAAAATAGTCTAATAGATTGGAGCAAAGCTTTTTTTCTGACACAAGAATCTCTGACTTCGTTTTCTAAGAAATTCAGCCATTTCTCTCTAGAGACCCAGGATTAAAATGCCAGCTAAGAGTGGAGGGAGTGAAGTGTGCTGGTTCACCTGATGCTGTACCAGCAGAGAGCCTGGCTCCCTATTATCAAAGCAAGGCAGTCCTGGTGATTATCCAGTTTGCATACAAAATTATGTTCTTGCTTTACACACACACACACACACACACACACACAGTTATAGCTGTGCAGTGAATATCAAATACTGATCATTTCCCTATGAAGCCCAAGTCTCCACAGCATTTTCACCTCATAATATGTTGGGAGTGTAAAAGTCCCCAAGAGCTACAGAGATTTGCAAAGGAAAAACCCTGACCTGCCTCAGGTCCTCCCAGCACTGCTGGTGTGGCTGAAATCAGCACCCTGCTCTCGCTGATCCAGGGTTGATTTCCTGTGTCAGCCTCTTGAGCGATCCAGGTAATCTGAGCCCCCAGCCCCTGGCTGGGCCGTGCAGCCATAAGGAAGCCATTCCTTTCTCTTGGAGGTAATGTACATCAACCACACAGGGCCACATGTTCAAAGGCCAGATTTGCCTTCTGCGTGGGGTGACACAGCTTGCTAAGCCTGCTAAGAGCCCTTTGAAATGCCAGGGCAGCCTGCAGGCTGGTGGAGCAGGCACTCAACCGGGAAACAGCTGCAACCCATTAAGGTTGGCAATTTTTGCCCAAGGGACGAAAGTGCCTTTTCATTGGCAGGGCCAAGGACTTGGCTCACACTCCACCGATATTTGTGAATGCTTAAGGGAATTCCAGGCAAAGGAGGTGAGCCTGTCCCCAGGGCCCTGTTTCATGCCTGAGCAACCTGCCTGTGGAAGTAATTAGGTGCTCTGTTGATGCGCTCGCAATCAATTTAAAGACAATTCATTGTGTCCAGGAATTGTGGTCCACAGAGCATAGAATTATTCTACAAAAAGTTCCTTAAGGAAAATGGCCTGAAGATAAGAACAGTATCTAAATAAAAATAATGGTGCGTTTCCCTCCTATTATTATTATTATTATTATTATTATTATTACTATTAATACCATCACTACATACTATCTAATCAGTGTTTAGGAAAAAGTATATGAGACATAATTCTGAGGGCATTTTTTTTGATAATTGTTCCATTCCTTTATTTAAAAATGCACACACAATTATGATAAAATCATTTTAAGCCTTAAGTTTATCTAAAGCAAAATTTATCTTAAATGTAAATGGCAAATGTGATTTATGAGTATGACTAAATTCTAGCTAAGATAGCTATGGTAAAAGCCTAAATATGATATATATTTTCTTCTGCAGAGCACGGTGTGGTCATAGAGCCAGAAATTGAGAGGCAGAGTTCTAGTCCAGTCCTGCAATGTGCTCCCTGAAAACAAGGGCCAATGATCAATTAAGTTGTGGGATTGCTGTGCCCAGTGTTCCATTCTTGGAGACTGATGATACACATTGGTCATATTTAGAACTTTCATATTAAGGAAGCTAAAAACTACATTTCCCATATTCCCTTGCCACTATTATTTCAAATAGGAAGTAGATTTCATCAATTAATTTCAAGACTGAGTCCAGAACTGAGTTAAGTCAGGCAAGAGGCGGTGGGGCAGGAGGTATCCATTTAGCTAGTCCAGATGTAGTGGATACAGAATGACTCTGGAGCCAAGAATTCTAGTGATGACTTGTAGACCCTGAATTTATAATAGGGCAGGGTGTTTCTGGGATGCACAATTTCAGAGGTAGCTTCTTGATTCTTAGATCTTGATTAAGGCAGTATGGTCCTGGAGCCAGCGGTTGCCATGGCAGCATTCAGATCCCAACTCTTTGACTGTAGCTGGGGCAATGGGTCCCTTAGCAATGTTATTCTGAAAGTCCTTCCTGAAAGCCCAGCCTATAATCTATCCTTCTAGCATTTTCAATGATTCTTCAAGTTAAATCTCTTTCTGCTTGAAGTAACTGGAATGATTTTTCTTACCTGCAACCGAAACGTATTGATACATGATGGCTCTCCCTCTTGGAAGTGTTGCTTCAAAGTATGACCCTATGACATGGGAGGCATTCACATGCCCTTTCCCCTTGACCTATCCAGCTCTCGTTAGTAGGTGGTGTTTGTTCCCTTATCTTCTTTAGTAGTAAATATTTTTCACAGTCTATGACCTCTCCCCTCTGGCCTAGCTGCCATGTCTGAGACTCCTCCCAGAGCAGGATAGGAAAGTACCAAGAATAAAAACGCGCATTCTTGCTTACTTCAGCACCCTGCACACTGCCTGGCTGAGTGGGCTATTGGAAATCCACACGATATTAACATACAATAATTGACAGAAGGTTCAGAGCTCTGGAATGTTTTCTACAGGTGAAACTGCATTGAAACTTCATGTGTCACAATCTACCTTTGACAGATTTCATTTGCCTATGCATATGATGGTTCCCAAATCATAGGTAACTTTTTTAACTGCTAAAGAGCCTCCCCTTGCAACCTAAAGTTGTCCTTGAGTGCCAGAGAAGGTAATGCTGTAAAAGTTTTGACTTTTATAAAATTATATTTAGTATTTGATTTGAAGTAAATTCTCATTAAAGATAATTATAAAATGCTTTATTAAAATTATTTATGATCTATTTAGAAACATGGCAAAATAATATCCACCAGAAACATCAGGCCCTTATGGTTCTAACTCTCACAAATACAGTTTGTTTGTGGGCACCTCTGTCCAGGGCTGCCTGTTCAGGTATTCACTGAGGAATGCCATGTGTGTGACTTCTGGGTCTACGGTGGTGAATTTAATTCCTGCCTTTGTGGATTCTTCACAATCTAGTGGTTTCGAGCAGAAAGAGTCTGAGAACTTTTAGCTATAACTCTTTATAAGGATTTTCAGGATTTTTCTGCAAATCATGTTTTCTTTTCTACAACTGGACCTAAATTCTCAGTAGACAATGATAGATCACTTTCTCCTTCTCCTGTCTTTTTTTGGGAGAGGGGAGTGGTGAGAGGGGGAAATTGGTACATATTTAAGCTATTCCACAATGTAAATTGATCCTAAAAATGCTACAACTTGAAATCTATGCTTCTCTCAAAATTAGTTCAGGTTTTCTTCACGTTATGTCCTTTGTCTTCACAGGGTGGTTCCTATATAAAAGGGACTTACATCTGAGAATAATCTGAGATTGGTAACGTGTTGTTCAGTGATGTGTTTACCAATGTGAACTATTGCAAGAAACATTGAGAGAAGCATTGGATGCTCTAAGAGAAAACTTGAAGCAAACTTCACATGGGAACAGGTCTGGGTGAATATGTTTCTATGAATTCTATTCCACAGATAGAGATTACTGCTAAAGGAAATTCTTAGCTTGGAACAAAAAGCAATATTAAGTAATAATTACTTGTGCATGCTAATGTTAAATTCTTGGGGAAAAAACTCACAGAAGTTGCCCCAGAGGCATTTTTTAAAAGACTTCTAGCTAAACTTTCAATGAAATTTCACGAATTTGAGATCCTATGATTTAAGGACTAATTACGTCTCTTCCAATGCACCTTTATTTAATTTCCATCCCCTTAGCTGAAATTGGACTCCAAGGAATGCAAACAGGAAGGGGTGGGAATGGTGCCTCCAAGTACAAGAATCTTTGAGACACATCTGTCTGATAAACATTCCCTTCAGTGGTGTCGTGGGTCTCTTGCTGATGTGACTTTGCTGACATTACACACAACGTCTCTTTGCCTCCAAATACTCAACTGATCAGGCCTGTTTTATTTATTTATTTATTTATTTATTTATTTATCTATCTATCTATCTATCTATCTATCTATTTATTTATTTATCTATTTATTTATTTATTTATTTGTGAGTTTAATAAAAAAAGAGAGAAAAGAGAAACAAAAGAAAAGATTTAACATGTTGATATTTATTTTCCTATCATTTTTAATCTCCTGCTATTTTTTCCAGTCCAGTGAATTGTGGATGAAGAAAAATGCAAATAAGTATGTTGTAAAGTGAATAAAACATTTTTCTTAAGAAAAATAGACCAGGCTGTGTTTCACTTTAATTCTCAAATAAGATCAATGTTTTAAAACAATGTCCCAGGACTGTTTATTAATTTAAATAATAGATTCATTACCAAGTCCTTACTTCAACTGAGTAAAGAGAACCAGCTTAAATGTGTCTTTTAATGAAAAACACTACCTTCAGGACAACCAAACACCTCCTAAATTGTGGTAGTTAGTGAAAGACGTCAGATGAATGGCATGATGGCGACTCTAATGAAGCGCGTTGGGGCTGGAAAGGCACGGGGGAAGTGATGGAGTTTCACATACAATTACACTCTGGACGGGGAAAGACCACCTTTAAGAAAAAAAATAAAAGAAGAAATGAGAGAATCTGTTTTTCATTTTTACCCATTACTTCTTCCAAGTTTTCTCCATTAAATTAGTCAACTATAGGGTACATTATACCATTGTTATTATTATTTATCAAAACAGGACAGTTAATGTACTCAAAAGGCACATTAAAAAATAAGAGTTAGGTATACCTTTTCCATAGTGACCTTATTTGGAATTAAAGTCTTCATTCTTCATTGTTATGTCTTTTTTTAATACTCCTAGCCCACCCAATTTCAAAGAACCTTATACATACACTCTCTCTAACTCTTTTACCCCTCCTCTGTTTCTCTGGCACCCTTCTTGTAGAAAAAAAAGCTGTGCTTGAAGGTTTTATTTTGTTAGATTTCCAGAATAAATTTTGAACCTATGAAAAATAACAGCGCTAAAAACCTGGGTTCATTTGTTCTTATCGTTCCTGATTAAAATAAGTAGACTCATTTTCTTCTGTTCTTTCAAGTCATCAAATAATTAAATTGAAAAGCCTTTAAAGTCTAATTGGATTCCCAGGTAACCAGCATCCCTTTTCCTTTGCATCTATTAAATGCCTGTTCCCTTTCTCTTCCTCAGAGTGATTTTTCAAGGGGCTAATGTTTTTAATTCAGCCTAGAATATATTTTATCCCATATATTGTTTTGCTGAATGGTTCCTGTTGCAGAAAAGGGAGTATATTTGCAGAAGAATGAGACTTCAAGGCAGACAAAGGAGGGAGGATTGTGCAGTCATGGAAGGAGGCGAATTATCCAAGGGTGTTTCCTTGTACTAGTATCTGTAAGCAGCAGTCCCTTTTTCTGGCTTCTCTGCTACTTGGAGCAACCAAGACCATACCATGATTCATTTGAAGGTAAAATTGAATTAAACATGGAAAAGAAGCAGATATGTGAGTCTGACAGTTGGTTTTGACTCCCACCCACTGAGAGAGTAAAGAAGTTTATTGTTTCAGTCGATACTTGGGTTTTGGTGATACACTGTTTGTTGCTGTTATTTTTAAAGCTATTCGGTTACTTTATTTTGAAAGATGGGTGTGAGAAAAGGCTTTCTTTTTCTTTGGAACTAGTTTACATCTTAACCTACCAGAAATAGCAACTATGCAACATCAGTCATTTTTTTTTGGTCCCTGCTTGTGAATGAAATCTCAGAAGACTTGCCCAATAAGCTCAAGGTACTGGGATCATCTAAATGCCAGGGGCACTGTGCTCCTATCTTTACATACCAGTGTGTTTGTTATTGAAAACCACAATGGAAACACATTCTGAACTTTGAAGGACACAGTGCTATAAATACGTATCATGCCTTGTCGGGGGCTGCACGGCTAAAATGGGTGCCTGACCAAAATGGTCACTCAGCAAATACTTAAAGGCTCCTCTCTGACTGTCTCGAACAACATCATGCTAAGGCCACGTAAGCCTCCCGGATATCTCCGCCCTGCTTCCCGCCAAAGGGCTTTCCGCCGGACTTTCCGTCCGACCCCTTTGTGTTATGCAATATCGCCTGACTGCCCCTGGCCAATCAACCGCGCCAATGCAACATCACCCGATCACGCTCTATATAAGCCTGCAACAAAGCCTTAATAAACGAGACTTGATCAGAAAGCCTGTCTTGTCTCCTTTCTTTGCGTCATCTTGTCTCCCTCCCCTCCCCGTTCTGTCTTAGGGTCTCCGTTGATCGTCCCATGGGTCGGGACAATGCCTAAAATGGTGATGGTTATAACTGGGATTTCTGCCCATTATCTCTTATTTCCTATTACTTCGATTTAGAGATCTTGAAAATGAGAACCTCTGTTTCTTGATAGTATCAAATCAGATAATCTGAAGGCTCTCCTCTGATAAACAGTCCTTTAAAACACATTGAAGGACATGAAGTTGTCCTAATGACATGGACAAAATAAGTCCATGGACTGGGCTGACAAAAAATAGGAATGGTGAATAATATCACCTGAGAACTCATGACCAAGCAGTGCTAGAACCCGTGCCCCATTTCCACTTATAATAATAGAAAAAATATATTTTGGGATACTCATTTTTAGACAGTAAGTTTTATGTAAGTTAGCTTAGGAGAGTACTGAGATTCTCGTTAACCTTGACCCATTTCTAGAAGGGACCAGAACTTCTCAATTGATTCAATACCTCATTCAAGCCCTCTGGTATTCACAAGGGTAAATTTCACCCTGCACCCCCTCCCCCAAGGGCCACATCTCCCAAACACACAGCTACCATGTTGAGCCAAACAAGACCTGCCTCCGAATGGTGACAGGAATAGTAGCCTACGGATTTATTTAACTCCTTCTCACTCTTCCTGACTGAGAGAGAGGGAGAGACTCATAAGAAAAGTAAGGTAATGTAATTTAATAATTATTTAATATACTCCTTCTGTTGTACAAGGAGCCAATTAGAACTTCAGTCTTGGCATTTAAAAAAATGTACTCAGAAGTCATAAATTTTCAGAAATCTCTGTCCAATTTAAATGAAAGATTGGATATATTTTTTGCTACCTTCCCAATTTTGATGCTGCCGATTAGCCTGTATGATAGCTCACTAATTCTCTCTCTGCTATATCTATCTAACCTTTTCTTAAATTTATATAGAAAGTTCTTAAGTCAATTATTATATTTTTGATTCTAGAATTTCCATTCAATTTTTTATGTGTATATAAATCCAACTCTGATTTAATTTTACATCTTTTTATCTATGTTTATTGTGTATTACTCTATTCTATTGAACAGATTAGTCAGTTAAAATCCTTATATTCTTATGCCAGTATTTGAATTATCTACAGGGTCTATTTCTATGGTTTATTTTTTCTCTTAGTTTTAAATCTTATAGCCCTGTATTTGGAATTTTTCATGTTTTTAAATATTAAAACCAGGACACTGTGCATAAAAATATCTTAGATGCTTCAGCCGATGATCTCTTTTACTGGAGAAGATCTGTACTTTCCTCAGCAAATTATTACTCAGGTCTCACCTCATCCCCATTAAATACAAAGGTCTCTGCCTGAGATCCAGTTTCCCTCCTACAGTGCTCCCTTCCCCATGTACCGTTGAGTGTGCAGCTGGAGCAGAATACCCTCATTTGTAGGAATCTAGTGATACCTTTTACCTCAGGGAAACGTTTCTTTGATGGGGAGATTTTTTTTCTTGTTTATGCTTTGTTTGTGGTAATGAAGGAGTGAATGATTTAAACAGCCATGGCAAGGCAAATCTGCAGGCAGGGCGGGCTCCAGGCTGGGGGCTGCAGTGCTGAGGGGCTGGGGGCTTTCCTTGGCCCCCGTTTCTTAGGTGTGAAAGGGGCTGTGGTTTTGGCGCAGCCATAGGTTGGTGTTGGGAGTGGTGTGGAAATTGTTAATCTTGTATAAAGCAATTTAATAAATTGTTTCAAAGTTTAAAAAAAAAAGTATGGATATCAAAGCACCCATACTTTTTAGGAATCCCAAGTTTATTCCAAGATGCAACAAAGCTGAGAAACCACAGGTATAGCCTAGTTTATTCACTGAGGACTTTCCCCTAATCTTTGTCTCCTAAGCCCCTGAGACTAAACCCTAATCTATGCGACCTCAGCTAGGCAAAACTCAAAAATTCCACTCAACTCTCCAAGACGTTATGATTCATTGTTTAGCCATACTTGTCTCAAGCATTTTCATACTTCAGCAAATGTTTAGAGGAAAAGGCAGGTCATATTTCAGGTTAAATTCTCTACCATCCCCTTTCACCAGGACGATGGCCTCTAACATCGCTTCAGCTTTGTGAGCCTGACACAGTTTTTCTGGTTTCTTTACCCGCAGAGTCTGTATTTTGAGCCTCTTGTGTATTCCTGAAATCAGCATATGGCCCCCAGAGAAAAAACAACAGAATCGCAAGTCCACCTCCTCAAGATCTTCTGCCCCTACCCTTCACTAAATCTTGAACTTTCTAACGTCAGCAATTCTCCAATGCCTCTAAAACACTTGTAGACATGATTCTTTAAATGCAACTTTCTAGTTGTTCTCAGTGAACACTGACCTGCTATAAACTACTCCATTACACCAGAAGTAGAAGTCTTACTTCTTTTAAAATATTTTACTTAATCATATTTATAATTAACAGCACCTTGTGTTGCATTCGATATTCACATGACTCATTTAAAAAACATCAGATTTCATTAACCAATGTCACCATAAAAAATAAATTAATTAATTTTAAAAAATTTATAAATCACTTACTCTGTGTCAGATACTAGGGACAGAGCAGTGCACTTCACACCACAGTGTGAGAAGAACAAGCAAATAGTATTATGCCAAGAGGTAATTAAATGCTGTGAAGAAACATAGAGCAGGATCAGGCGACAGGGAATAAGGAAGGAGCTGAGTTTTAAAAGGTGGCCAAGAAAGGCCAAAGGTGCAGCAGACACTGAGTGAAGCCCAGAATCAAGCCATGTGAATTATCTGAGATAAATGTATCCCAGGCATCAGGAATAGCACTGCAAAGGTCCTGCGAAGGGAACGCTCCTGGAATGTTCAAGAAACGACCGAGAGAGAAGCAGGGCCAGAGTGGGAGGAAGGATGGTTGACAACAAGTCCAGTGTTTTCTGTTTTTCTCTTCCTATTATCTCTCAGATCATGTCATGTTCCTTTTAAAAGAATACTAATGGGAAGAGAGCATCCTTTTCTTTAAGATTCAATTTGTTACGTATTGAAAGTCTTCAGAGTCATTCTTTTAAGATCATGGCCTCCTATGATGTCCTGGGGCCTACACCCACCACAGGTAAAATTTCTTTGTTTTGTTTCACAGGAAGCCTTGAAAATGGCTGCTCATTTAATATGTATTTATAGAGGATTGACTATAAGCAGACACAGTGTTAAGCTAAGCAATCAGAACCAGGCCGCTTGCAATATACCTGAACAGTGTTTTTAGAAGTCTCTTTCTTTCCCATACACTGTCATGCCATAATTTAAGAAGTATGATCAAGTATTAGCTATTTGTCCAGTATAATAGAGTGGAGAAAGAGCACAAAAGAAGTATGGACTTGGCCTGTAAGGAGCTTCTTGCTGCAGAAATCCCAACCTCAGGCTAAGTTGAATTTGCACCAGGATTCAGCCACAGTCTGGCTGGCTCAGGAGGGTGAATTAGTCTCTTCTAATAGAAAAGAGGAGAGGAACAGAGCTTTGGTCCCAAGTCAACAGGTCAGTGTTGAAGAGAGAGGTGTTTAATACTTAACATCAGTGGACCCGTGCCTCTGTCTTTCAGAGAAAGACATCAGAAAAATTGAGTAAAAAGCAGAAGGGCTATTTCCTGGATGTCTACTAAGGCAGCCGAAACTCATTGTCACAGCTTTGCAGCCTGATTGGTGAAGAGTAGCTCTGGGGTTGCTGGATGAGCAGGGAAGGGGCCCAGAGTGTCTGAGCAGCCAGGTGGACCACTAAATTGAGAAGACACAGGAACAGGCCTGTCTCTTTGGTGGTCTTTGTTCTCTGGCATTGGCAGAAGTAGTTGTGCCATTGGCAGGCATGGCCACTGCTGGTGGCATTACTGTTTTTGGTGGGACCATCATTGCTTTTGGTATCAGCAGCACAGAAGACATCAAAGGCAGCACAACAGAGCAGGATAAGAGCATAAGGGCGGATGCCACATAACACAGAAAGAAAGAGTCCGCAAGCACATTTGAGATAGTCCCTGGGGGTATCTAAAGTAGGGCGCTGAAACTCCTAAAAGAAGAGGGAAGTGATAAGAACAGAGTCATAGAATGACATTGCAGTACATACCATGTCATTGTGATGTTATTTTTATCCCCAAAATGTTGTGATATCTATAGTGAGATATGAAATATAAAATCTAATCATACTAATATAAAGGGATAAAGTATCTCCAGTTTTCAGCAAGAAAATGAAAGCCTGTTATGAACTGAATTTTTGGGTTTCCCCAAATTTATATGTTGAAGCCCTTGACCCCAATGTGATGGTTCTAAGAGGTGAGGGACCCCATGATGGGATTATTGTTCTTATAAGAAGAAGAGACACCAGAGCTTCCTCTCTTGGCCATGTGAGGATACAGCAAAAAGGTGATCATCTACAAGCTGGGAAGAAGGCCCTCACCGGGAAGGGGATCTACCAGTACTTTGACTTTGGACATCTCAGCCTCCAGAACTGTGAGAAAGTAAATTTCTGTTTCTTAAGCCATCTAGCCTATGGTATTGTGTTATCATAGCCCATGCAGAGGCCAGATAACTAAGTGATTTATATAGATGTAAATTTATTCTCTGGAGAACCTGGGGGTTGAGTTTATGTTTCTGCTGGACTTAAAACACTGAAAACCCCATTGGAGCTTATGACCCAATACATGACCCGCGATCCTGCTCTAGTTTAGCTATAGGTGTTAAATATTTTCATTTACCTTTCGTTTATTTATTTCATTCAATTGTTATTTCTGGACTACCCACCATGTGCCATTAAATACTTACAATAGCTTAGGTAAGAGAGTCAAGATTGTTGCTGTTTGGGGGCTCACATTTGGTAGGGAGATTCATGAGCCAGTAACCCTGAAATATTTGTTATCTCCTGAAGCTCCATGCTCTCTTGTCGCTATGTCTTTGCACAATGTTTCCATTAATACACTTTTCTTAACCTGCTCCATCCTATATTCTGCCTTGAAAGTTCACACTTACCCTTCAAGACTCAGCTCAGCTTCAGCTGAACTTCTTGCCCTAATCCTTCCTAGACCTGCCTCTTTGCTTTCCCATTGAATCCTTCCTATATCACTGTATCTTGTATTGCCACTGTGCACAGGTTTGGCTTCTCACTGTTTTTTGAGCTCCTTGAAGATAAGGTTTGTCTTTGTGCCTAGTACTGTATTATTCCATAAATATTTACTGAATAAAGGGAATGAATGACCATAAATTGGTCCTACCCTCTCTCAGCCAGACTCCAGAGGAACACGTTGACTTTCTTGAGTTGTTTCTTTTACTTATCAGCACTATTGGGCAATGTGCTGCTCATGTTAAAATTCTCTTCCATTGTGCTATAATTTGTCAATACACATGTATTGCATGCCTACTATGTTCTAAGAACTGTGGTAGGATGGTGGATAAGACATGGTGGGGTTTATAGTCTGGAGGAGAAAATAGACCTATGGATAGGCCATTTCAGTAAAACATCATCTATATTAAGACAGTGGTATGGAGACCTCTGAGATAAGATAAGATACTAGGAAGGAGAGTGTGCTCTCTTAGCCCAGCCCGAGATTTTAGTAAGTCTTCTTAGCCCTGATAATTTCGATGAGCCTATAAGATTTTTTAAAATGCTGTGATTTGTCCAGCACATATTGTGTGTCATGCACAATTCTCATTGCCTAAAAGTAATCTGATTAAATAAATCCCATTTGATCTGTACGACAAATCTGAAAGGAAGATATTATCCCCAGTGTGAATATTAAAAAACTGAGCCTTAGAAAATGTAAGCACCTTGTCCCTGGTTATGTAGCCAGCAAGTACGAGAACTGGGATGCAAATCCAGGTCAATCTGACAGCGTGGTCCTGGGTATACTGACATGACATCCAAGTTATATAGTGGAGAGAACACACTGGGTTTGAAGCCAAATCCCAGATCTGTTTCATATTATCTGTATGACCTTGGGTAAGTCATGGAAAATTCTCAAACCTCATATTTTTCATCTATAAAGCAGGGATAAGAAAGTTACTTCACAGAGCATTTGTAAGAATTAAAATATGAGATTTAATTTGAAATCATGTAGCAGAGTGCTTAGTTCAATGAGCATTTTTTAAGAAAAGGTATTTTAGTGTCCTGAGGTTTGACTACAGGCCCATGAAGTTCTTGCGTTTTTACAAAATGCTTTCTTTCTCTTATGTGCAAATGTCAAAAGTGCAATTGTTAGCCAATAGCAGCTCCTGGGTAATTGTCTGGAGGATTTGAGGACATATCAGTGGCTTTTGAGCTAAAATGCTTCCCAGAGGAGCAGAAGCATATTTTTACACTGGCTAAGTCCCCTTAGTTCTTGCACACAGCTGTGCGAAATCAATTGAAAAAGACTAAAGTTATTATATAACTCTGCTTCTCTCCACCGACGGTGGGAATGGCTTTGACAGGAGACCAGCAACTCACACAAGTCCTGAGGTTCTAAGGAATTTTAATGGGCCACTAGATTGCTAATAATTGTCAGAGTAAGACTCAGATGATCACATAAAATCTTCACAGGCATCTTAATGTTATTCCCTGTACATCTTACATTTATGCTAGGCAACTAATATCATGGCTCGTGTGCTGCAATGCAGCCCAGAGCCATGAGATTTGACAAGGACGTGGTTGAACATATTCCTGCTTCAAACATGATTCTCAGATCAGCAACATACGAGAACTTGTCAGAATTTAAGAATTCTGGGTTCTACCCCAGACCTATTAAATCAGAAACTGCATTGCAAAAGATTTTCAGGTGATTCTTGTGCTCATTACAGTCTGAGAAGTGCTGAGTTAGCCCCTAAGGAGGAAGCATTTGGGCTCGGATCTAACCTTCAATGGAGGTCAGTAGGGTGGCAATAGATGGTTTTAACTTCCCAGCCCTGTGACTTTGGGCAACCTAGTTAACCTCTATTTTCTCATTTGTAAACTGGGGATAATAATAGTTCTTAGATCACAGGTCTGTTAAAGAGTATATATGTTAATAAATGTAAAGTACTTAGACTAGAATACTTGATTCATAGTAAGGGAGCTAAGTATTCTTGTTTTACGAATGATGATGATGATGATGATAATAAAACTTAATAAACTCACCTTGGTCACACAGAGTAGAAACAGGAAATTATAAGCCTCATAATAATTTAACTTAAAGACCACCCACTTGAGGTCCTGCCAGTGAAGAATCTTGAAGGAGGGAAAATGTCGATACAGAGGTGGCTTTAAAAACATAATTTCTAGGTTAGCCATGACACCTTATCAGATAGATAGGGATAGGTCACCAAATATCTGACATACCTATTGTATACCAATATTTGAGTTAAATGATTGTTTCTTCTATCTTTTATTATCATAAACCCAAGTTTCTATTGTTTGCTAAGAAGGGCAGAGGAGCCTCCTGGTAAAACTGAAAGGTCTATTTTAGTAATTGTAATGACTGTTGCTTATAAGGTTGGGACTAGAATATGTCTTTAATAACAGCATTTATGATGCTATTTACCATAGACAACTCTACTTGTTCACCTATGTTTGTCAGAGAAATGTGATTTTACTCTCTAACATGTTGATAATCAACCTAGTATAGCTCTGATTTGGACCTAAACAACTGGACCAGTATAAAAAAGCTGTACAGACACAGTTAAATTAGGAATCGAAATAAAGGCATATATATATTTTCTGTTGGTAAAATGTACTTTGCAAGTAAAATAAAGTTAATTGCCAATTAACTTTAAAATATGTATTGTAGAATCTAAATTTGCCATGGTTAACAAGTGTGTCATCAAGTGACAATGTAGTTGGGCAGAAGAACAGGTGCACATAAATGGTATACAAAATAGATTAATATTAGATTCCCTAATTGCATTGAGTTGGGAAAATTTAAGTAGATTAAGATAAAAGACCCTAAATATTTCTATATCATACATTTAGAATGAGCACAACTTGAATTAATGTTTTGTGAGATTGTAGTACTAAGCTATAGATGATTATTTGATTATTCTTGCAATTTAATCTAATTTTCCTCCTGCATTAATCTATCATTAACTGAAGTAGATTATTTGGTTTCAATTTGACCTAAATATGTCTTTTAAAATCCTCTTCATTTTTATAAATGTAATTAATTCCTTTCAGTGTTCAGGCAGTAGAGATTCTTCTACAAGTTCATATATATAATATATATATATATATATATATATATATATATATATATATATATATATTTAAGGGAGATTGTATAGCTTATTGTGCAGACACAATGAATTTAGTTTATATGCTAGCTAATATTTGCATGAGGTAACCAAATCAGCTGAGAAATAAATGTCCTCTGCTGGTAAGAAATCTCTGACAGATTTTCTTACACCAGGGTTTGCTCAAATTGAACTGCCCAGGCATCAAAATGTTGTAGCTTTCTCTTTTAATTATTTGGGTAAACTGGGATGACTCTCCTAAATACAGAAAATGGTTTTGTTTTAAATGCTTGAGGTCTAATTAATCAGAATAACATAGCTCATTTGTACCAGGGGAAACCAGGAGCAGAGAGGGGGGAGGAAATTCTCACAGTTTCCTTTGTTCCTTGGTGTTAACAGATTTAAAACTTCACCTTTACTGCCAACTGTACCTCTGTGTTGACAGTGACGAGGCACAGCTGTGTGCCGTGGCCCTCCTGCCATAACAAGTGGATTTTGTCAAGACATCTGTCATGAGGGTGAAGGAGCTCATTTGTTTAATGATACATTGATTCAAGACAACATTTGCCAACCCCAGGGAGGAAAATAAGTATGTAACCAGCACATGGGCACCATGTGAGCCTCTCTCTTTTCATGTCTCTTTCTTTATACTTTATTCTTTTGGGCCCCACCTCTTTCCTTGGTAGGCAGAGGGAGGGAGAGAAAAGAGAGGGAGAGAGAGAGAGAGAGAGAGAGAGAGAGAGAGAGAGAGAGAGAGAGAACACATGTACGGAACATCTGCATTACATGATGCCAAAACAACGTAATAGTTTGGTAGGAACCAAAGAATAGAAACAAAAACACCCAGTGGAATAAACAAATGGATTAGTGAAAGGAAGAGAGGCACGGAAAAAGAGAAAGAGAAATTACTATTATTATTCGAAGGGGACATTTACAAGCTTCAGGAGTTCCTTCTGCAGTAGCCAGTCTAACAGAGGCAGAGCTGTCCTCCAGAGGAGGGGATCCTCAGTAGTTGCTATATACATGTTTTAGTATCTTCCTTCCCTATGGCAGCAACATGCTCTTGTTCTAGTGTATGGGGAAGGGATATGAGGGAGACTCATTGACTGGTTTGAATATTTTAAAATAACGTTTTGATAAACAGAGAACTAGAATATGTTTGTATGAATTCTGCATTTGGCAGAAATAGCTCAGACACCAGGATCTATTATTACATATTTATCGAGCCATTTTATTCAAGGACTATGCCTTCTTTGTCTTTGTATAAAGTTGCTAATAATCTTGATTCATTAATCTGAATCACACTCTCTTTATTCTATTTTTGTTTAACATCGATGACATTAGTCACCTTGTAAAAATATACATTACTTCTATATAATTGCCTCCTATCTCTAAGCATGTCTAAAATTTTATTTATTTATTTTTGTATTTGATTGAGTAAAATTTATTACTGAAAATAGAAAAACAGAAGAAGAAAGAAATAAAGCTTCTTACCTGAGTAGATCCTTGGTCAGATGACAGGCCTGGTTTTGAAATCTAATACCTAAATTTTATTCTTTTTTTTTTTTTTAGTAATGGGAACATGTATAGGTCTGTAAGAAGAAATATCTATTAATGTAGCAGAACAATAATTGTAATATATTAAAAAGGTGGTAGGTGGTATTGTGCAGAAATTGTACCATATATGTTACAATATAGCAACTGGTTTTCTATTTTTCAAGAGTAATCTGGTAATATATATTAAGTGTTTTTTATGTGTTAAGGATTTTAAAATATTCAGACCATTTGTTAAGTTAATTCCCCTCTAAGTAAAAAATAAAATAAAACAAAGTAAAAAGTAAAAAATGTTTATCACTTGGTTTCAGAAAAAGAATTGAGAACACTTATATTTAAAATTTGTCATAAAAGTACTCAGAATAAAGATTTTTTTTTTAAGACTCAGAAATACTTAAAGGAACTACTCTTAGAGAAAATAAAATTACATTTAAAAATTAATTTATAAAAGTATGTTCACTATAATGCTACTAAAGATAATGAAAATTCCCCTGAAAGCAAAAAACTTGTCATATAAATTTGCTGAAATACGATTCACAACAAGTTTGGGAGACATGATAATACATGGATTTACATGAAACAATGTTAAATGACTAAAATAGAACACAAAATAATATGAACACATATGAGATCTATATAAATATATATATAAGCATCCATTAAAATGTGAGGTAAACTAGTTTAATGTTTATTAAGTCATTTCCCCCCTCTAAATTTAGTTTCATAAAATGTGAAGAACATCTCCTGCCTGAGTAATTTTCAACCATGGCTTCCTTTTAGTATTAGAAGCATCAGATGGTTAAGATGAGATGGATTTTAAGTCTTTGTCCATTGTTGTCAACCCCTGAGGGAACCGAGTTATTGAAACTGAAATCTGGCTTGCTGTTCATTACCAGGACAAGAAATTTCATCTGCTTTTAGTTTTTTCTATTTCCTTTATTGAGGTAAAATAACAAATAGTAATAGTAAAAACAAAAAAAAAAGTCACCATTTCTATTTGGGAAAACAATTGCATGATTTTGTAATATATCATCAAAATAGAGTTCTATAGATAATAAATGCTAAGTCAACAAAACATATTAACCAACATGAATTCCTGAAACTATCATGTTTTTTTCTCCCTTGATTTTGTTCTTAATCTTTAGCTTTAATTTTATTTTTTTCCCTTAATGTACATAAACTGCAATTTAAAATACTTAATGTAAAAAATTTTCCTTCTTTACTCCCAACCCTCACCTCCTCAACAATGTTTAGGGCATATTCCTCTAAATTTTTTTTTACATATGCTTAATTAAAAAAATAATAAAAACAAATGAGTAAAACAAAGTAAAAAGTAAAAAATGTTTATTACTTGTTTTCAGAAACATATGTATGTATTTATGTATTTATGCAATTTATTAATTTGAATGTTATTTTTCAATTACTCTATATTGTGCCTTTTATAGTGGTACATAGAGATCTATGTTTTAATGATGGCATAGTATATATGTGTCAATGCTGTCTGAGAGAAACACAGTGTGAGGTTTAAATATGAGCCACATATTCAATAGATGTATTCTAGTAGCCACTTTAATTAAAAAGGTAAAAAGCAACAGGTAAAATTATTTTTAATAATATATTTAGCCCAATATATCCAAAATGTCATTTTTCAACATATAATCAATATAAAAATTATAATGAGACACTTTACTTTTTTTAATATAAATCTTCAAATTCCAGTGCGTGTTCTCAAATCAGATTAGCCACATGTCAAGTGTTCAATAGCCACATGTAGCTAGTGGCTACTGTATTGAATAACGCAGTAAGAGATGTATCATGAAACTAACTGGTCTTCTATTGATGAACATTCCAAAGTTTACTAATAGAAATGATGAAATAAAGAACATCCTTTTGAACGTATTTTTGAGTATTTGTAGAATTGTTTCTACAGAATTAATTCATAGAATTGAAAAATGCTGGTTTAAATGGACAAAACACATCTAATTTTAATAGAGTAGACTTCAAAAAAGTATTGATTTACATTCCCATCAACAGGGTATGAGAGAGTTCATTTCCTCACAAACTCACCAGTGTTGGATATTATAGTTATTTCTTGTCTATGGCCATTCTACTCTGAACAAGCCTGATCCCGTCTGATCTCGGAAACTAATCAGAGTCAGGCCTGGTTAGTACTTGGATGGGAGATCACTTAGGAAGATCAGGTGCTGTAGGCATAAAAAATAAAATAATAATAATAATTATTATTATTATTATTTGCCAGTCTGCTTGGTGAAAACATTATTGTTTGGTAAGCAATGAGATTGAAAATAGAATTTCTTCTGTAAGTTGCCTGTTGAGTTTGAATCTTTCTCATAACTGAATAAACCTGTCTTCATTTTCTGGGTTAATGGAGGTAAAACCAACCCTTCCTTCTGTGAGCCTAGATTCTGGAGACTTCCCTCCCCTTACACAGTGGGGCACCTCACAACTTGCATCTGAGAACCCGCAGGAAAGCCCGTTCTGCAGCCTGGTGGAGGGAATGAGGCGGCCTTCAGACTTCTGGTGACTTATACGAAAATTGACATTGTTTGGCACAGACGTTGCCAACCCCAATTCTCCATTTTTATGAAAGTTAACCAGAACACACCAGGTAGCTTTTTTTTTTTTTTAATGCCATTAGCATATAAGAAGCCTGTTTATTATAAAGAAAATCTGGAGCCAAAAGTAGCTTTATTGGGATTCAATGTAAATGAGAAGAACTTAATTACCACAAAGTTAATTCCTTTTGATTATTTCTCGCAGAACTTTAATTCTCAAGTGTGAATTCAGAATAATTTGAGTAAAATGAATCGAGTGCAGATATAGACAAGAAATAAGTGGGAATTGAAGACTGAATCCAGGGAGGAAATGCCTCCTCAGGTGAAAAAGAAAAACGAGGGGGAGTTAGAGAAGGAGGGGCAGGTGCAAGGTGCTGTTTGCTAATAGGTATGATTAGTCCTCCCTGGACTTGCTCCCACCTTTCCCAGAGAGTCGTTTTCCACTGAGTTTCATCTGTTACTCTGACATTCTCCTCTTCTAACGATACAGCAAACTGAAATTGGGCTTAGAAATGGATAGGTTGATAGTTTTTCCTTTAGGTCGTTTATTTTAAGCCCCGTAAATCCTACTGTCAACGTGTGTGACACCTGCCGCCCTGGGACAGAGTCACCCATGTAGCAAGATGCAGCCTGTCGAAGCTTCTTTTCAGCAAGCAGACTGAGAGCTGAGCCCCTGTGGCTTTTCACAAATAACTGGTAAATGGGACAAAGAGATACTTTCCTTGGATTTTTATGAAGAAAATATAAAGGATGAAAAACACGTTATGAATAAGACTGCTCTGTGTGGAAGGTAGCATGAAGAAAACCTGTCTAAATTAAATTCACGACTTTAAGGAACCCAACCATCATTTAAGATTAAAGGATCTATGTTTCAACCTTTAGGAGAATTGATATCCTCTCCCCCATTCTTTGGACTTCTTTGCTTTGGTGGCCTTCTGACTGACAAACATTTTAAAAATTCTAAGTAGCTACAATAAATAAATAGATAAATAAAATTCCTAGATCCTTTGAGAACAGATTAACTGAAGGGTAAAATAGCTTCTACTTTTTAAATTCAATTTATTATGATTTCAGATTGGCATTTCAATTCTCCTGGTATTTTATTGGGTCACCTGTGTTTTCAATTATTTCCCTATGAATTTTGCACCAAGTACTGCCTATTTACTTCTGGACAGCATATTACAAATCACTACATGGAAACATGAAAATATCTGGGAGATAGACAATGAATTGACTCAGAATAAATTAATTTGCAAAATCATTTTAAGACTGCCTCTGTCATGACTCATGGATCAGGGTGGAGATATACTTAAGGTTTGGGAGTTGCTCAGTCACATAAGTAGGGATAAATAAATTATCCGAGCTATTGAATGGTCCAGTTTTGCCACAACTGTTTTCAATTGTTGGGTTCAAGTGTTTTCTTTTCTATTAAGGAGCATTAGCAGCCACTGATAATGAAAGCCAGGGCCCACCAGAAATAGACCAGAGGAAATTTCCTGACTGACTTGCATAGCAGCCATTCATCAGCACTGAGAATATATGAAGTGTGGCTTCAGAGTAATGTGCATGATTAGGTTTCTCCACACAGCAGACCTCTTACATGCAAGTGAGTGTTATCCCTTCGCACAGGTCCTCAGAGAACCTATGTACTCATTCCAGAGACATGATTGGTCTGGAAACACTTTTGAATTTTCCTGTAGGGGAAAAGTTTTTTGAACGTCCTTAATGGTGACAAAATTTGTCCTTTGGTGAATGTGATTAGAGCGACTGCATTTCTTCTATTGTTGATTCTATTTCTGAAGGACTTTAAGGAGTAGTTTCAAAAATGTCTTGGAAAATGGTCACATTTTCCCCATTTTGGTAATTGAACCCATATTTACCTCATTTTTACTCCTCCTCCAGCAGGTCTAAATTGTTTAGGTGGGCTGACTTGGGGAAGAGACATACGACTTCTGGCCTGGCACTGTAGATTAGTTTCATTCTAAAAAAACCACTGATAGCACTTAGTTCTAGAATTTGGATTTGAACTGTGTTGGGAAGAGAATTTCTAATCCTGCTATGATGTAAGCATAGCACTGCTGGCCACCATCCTATTACTCCAGGGGAGAGCCTGACTAAAAATGGGTCCAATGCAAAAGAAAGCAGATTTGAGAAATAAGCACCGATCCACATGCACGTGCACATAATTATGCATCTGTACAATAAGAGAGATCGAGTCCTGGTTTGTGCTTCTAGATCCAGATGTGCTTAGAGCAACAACTATCCTGGGGTTCTTTTGTGTCACAAGTCAATAAACTCTCTTTGCCAGTAAGTTTGATCCGCTTTTCTGCTTTACAACCAAGTGAGATGTTAGTTCTCCTAACTAACCAGTAGAACAGAGCCAGGTGTGATGAATGAATTAACTCATCAGGCAAGGAGTAAGGAAGGCACCAAAACAATAATGATAAAGTTCCACTCAAACATTCATTGAGTACAGGCTAAGTATTAAGCCTAATAGTCAAGGTGCTAAAATAAACTAGTCAGTTCAGGATGGCAAAGTGTTTTCAGCCCACATTTTCTTCCTTTATTTACTTGGACTCGGAGGGCCATTTCAAAGAAAGTTTATGACAAAAAAATAGCACTCTTCAGCATTGTCAGGATGGTTTCAGTTTCCCAAGGTGATTAATTAATTATTTGAGTCTGACTTTTATCTTTTTTAAAAAAATAGAATCCTATTTTCCCTCCGTGGTCATACCTCCTGTGGAACATGAAAACAGAAGAATTTCTACGTAGGGGAGCAAGGACAAGATGGTTAGCATGTGATACATATTTTCCGAGTTGGGGAGGACTCCTGGCTGGTGTGAGACCTTACATTAGAGTGGGAAGGGCAGTGAGAGTGGGAAAAGCGAACTCTGTCACCAGTCTCAATCTAGTTTTCTTAGCAACATTGCTATCACTTCATTTCTTCCTTATTTCTGGTCTAAGGATGAAAAGTTATTTCTGTTCTAAGGATGAAAAGTCCAGAGTGATCGATTGTGACTTTGCTCTGAAATGAGCAAGGTGAGAGAGAGTTCTTTGGTTGAAAGGCGTGTGGTCCACTTAAAGAACAAATAAAGAACAACTGAATTTGTTGCAGGGTACTTGGGCCTGCAGTTCTCACCATCCCCTATGGACCTCATGCCTTCACCTTCTTCTTGTGCTCTGCCTCTCTCTGCATCTGCATTGATGAGCTTCTCTTACTACCAACCAGCTTCCTCAGCTGACTCATGGTTCCTACTTCCTCCTCACCTCAGCCCGCACACACTCTCATAGACATGACTCTTTCCACTTCATTTCCCAACTTGAACTGGCAAATTCCTTCCAGGTTTCTTAGTTCCCATTCTTGAGAGGGACAGGCTGATCAGTCCAGTTTGTAGCTTTGTGCCATATTACTCAGAATCACTGTCTAGCTATGAGGCAGCTGTGATCAGAATGGGGTGATGCCACGCAGAACCAAATGAAACACCAAAGAAGCAGGAAACCTTAAGGGGTGGGTGAGCGGAACAACTTTCATGGCCAGCTTTTGGAAGGCCTGCTTCATGTGCCTGTGAATTGCCTCACAGGCCTAGTGAAAACAGACCCTGTAGAGAGGCTTAGTAGCTGCCATTTGTAGATCACACAAATGTTCCTATTTCTAGTGATACTAGCTCTTAGAAACTTTCAAATGTTGTAGGAAAGGCAGAAGAAAAGTTACTTTTTCAGTAAATCAGCAGGTAGAAGAAACCATGGTCAGAAGAAGCAACAAGTGATGGCACTGGCGAGCTAATCTATGGGGGACTACCTGGAAAAGCAGTTTCAGATGAGACATGTGCCCCAAGGAGGTCTTTCAATACCATGCCCTAGACCTACAGCTGCCCCTTCCTTGTTCTACCCTCCTCTGCCCACCTGCAACCTAGAGCTGTATGAGGTCCCATAGAGCAATACTTTAGGTACCCTATTGCCTATATAGGCCAGTCTGGAAATTTACCACCATTTATGACCTTGTTCCTATAGAAAAATGCATTCCCAGGGCTGAACAACTGACTGACTCACAAATGAACTCATGGAATACAATTACTACTAAATTTGGGAACTGCCTATAAATAGATAGCAATCTGGGACTTTCACTTGGGAACCAATAATCACTAGAGAATCAACAGCTCTCAGGGAGAAGCTTCTGCTTGCATTTCCCACAACCTATTTTGCTCCAAGGGAGAATGTGCTAACAGGGATTACAGTCTGGTTTAAAAGTGACTTAAGCCATGAGCTAATAGAGATTTTCACAGTTTCTTGTAAAAGGATAAAAGTAATCCCGGATATTGGGGCCAAAGTGATAAAAGACAGGAGCTGCTCTTTTGGGAGAGAAATAGTGGCCATATCTCTGCCCCTCCTGCTTGTCTCTAGCTTCCAGGGGGGTTAGAAAGGCAACCTTCCTTCCCCTCCCACCTTTATTCCTGTCTGTGCTCCACCCCTGACAAGAGGCTGGTAAAGAATGTGTTAGGTAGCTTTAGGCCAAAAGAACTAAAATTTAAGTATGATCAGAAACACCTGGTGAAGTGGTAACTAATCCAGTCCCTCTCCTGGAATTTGGTCCGCAGGTCTGGGGTGCACGCCCAGGACTTGTATTTTTAAACAAGTGCCCCCAGATGATTCTGGTACAGATAGTGCATGTATCATATTTGGGAAAGAAAGCCTGGGCCCTGGGGCAATCTGGCTTTCTTGCTAAAATAAAGTGTGTGTGTGTGTGTGTGTGTGTGTGTGTGTGTGTGTGTACATGTACACTTGCCCTGCTTTAATTCTGGGCTCCAGGAGAATCTCTTGCCTAAGCCAAAGAATTGGCCCCTACCTTGCTCGGAAGAGCTCAGCACTTGAATTTGGGGCCATGACCAAGTGAGTCATAGCTCCCACTAGTTAAGCCGTAGGTCTCTGAGCCAGAACTTACTGCGTAAGAGCAGTGGTTCTCAACCGTATTGCACCTTGGAACTACCCGAGGAGCTTCAAAAAATTCTGGTACCTGGGGCCCACCGCCAGAGAGTCTGATTTCACTGGTTTGGGTATAGTCTAAACATTTAGATTTTTTTTTTTAAAGCTCCTCACGTATTTCTGTGCAGTCAAAGTTGAAAATTGCTGTGGGAGGGAAAATGACTCTTGTTTTCCTGGAGCCCTGGCTAAAAACAGTCTTAATATTACCTTTTTAACATGATGGGCACGGAAGAATCTTGATATTTGCATTTCTGCAAGGCAAAACTAAACAAAACAAAAAAATCAACAATATATTAAGGGTAGTATTTTAAATAGTGGTTACCTGTGAACATAGTCAAGGGTACTGAAAACAGTCTTAGCATGACTTCTTTCATCCTTGGGCAAGAATGAAAGGCAAGGTATGATATGAAAGAATTCTTTAAAGCATTTCAGAGATAAAGTCAATCACAACAATACTCATGGCTCTAAAAGCTTTCCCTAAAGAAACAGGGATGTGTTAAAACTTTATGCTTTATTTCAATTTTTTCCTGAGACCTGGCTGAGAAGATTAACAGTTGATGTAGGAACAGTATTTTAAGAATATTATCGCTTTACTTATTTTTTCTTTTCTAGAAATAGGTGAATGAGTTTAACAGCAAATATGTCAGTGGGCTATAGCTTTTGAACAAATGGGCAACTGAATTCTGATCACTTGAGGAAAAATGACTTTATTAAATCTATGATACTCTCACATGTTCACACAAGTTCAGTTTGCTTCAAGCTTTTTTTTTTTTTTTTTCATAATAATCTGGTGTATTTGGATTTTGTGAAAAACATCTCCTGTCTAAATACAGTACAATTCTGTATTTAAGGATGATGACATTTATCTTAGAAACAGGTTCCATGGGGGCTATGTCTGAACTAGGTTAGATCCCTACTGAAAAGTTTAAGAGAATATAAGCATGTGCTCAAAATTAAGAGTTCTAAAATGGGCAAGGGGTGGGGGAGCGGGTCTTGGACAGAGCAATCCATGGAATTTGGGGAGGTTCACATACTCTCTGAAACTTTGTAAAAATGTATATGCTTAGTTCTATTTTTCTAGGAGAAGGTCCATAGTTTTTATTAGATTCTCAAAGGGTTTATAACCACAGAAGGCTAGGACCCGGAGCTCCATATATTTATACAGAGATTCCTTCACTCTAGTCCCCTTAAACACAGTATGTTTTTGAGAACAAGATATAGGAAAAATAGTAATACTCAACTTTGCTTTTCAACCCTGCTCTCCTCTGGGACAGAATTATAGGTGTTTATGTGACGTTCTGAGCCATTATGTCTTAGCTCACATTGGTTTGCTATAAATGAGCATCAAAGGGACCAGCAGTGGCCAAGGTTCTGACTGTTGTTTCTTTTTTTTTTCTTTTTCTTTTTTTTATAGATTTCATGCCATTCCAGGAAGAGTGGGCAGTTTTGACTAGTCAGAAAACATTGATAGTGGCCAAGGGAGAACTTCTATGTTCCATTTCCAGAATGATTGCAGTTTTCTAATTATAGGGCAAAGAGTAAATTTGGTATTTTTCCTAGCTGATCCCTGTTCTTGCTTCTGAGTAGATGTGTCAGCCTAAGGTGGTCCTTGTCAAAGTCTGAAAATGCAGTAACGGTGGTCCTACCTTTAATTATACTCAGCATGGGAAATTGTGGCTTTTTTGAAATAATAAAGAGTAATGATTTTATGAAAAAAGTTACTTTAAATAGAACATTTCCTCAAATTTTATTGAAGTTACAAATATTAATTCTGATTCCTTTTGGGGAATATAAGGGAATAAAGATTTCTTCTAGGTGACATTTAGCCTCATTTTGAGGAGGAATTTGATTTTTGTAAAACTATATTTTTAAATACAATAATATTGTATAGTATTACCTTTCGAAACATTAGAGTAGGGCAGCTAGTAGCTAAATATTTCCCTTAGTACAAGAAATGTAATATGTGAAGGTGATTTTTTATTATTAAGGCTAATTCCAAAATATATAATCAGTACAAAGTAGTTTTTATGGGGATTTAAGGAGTGACGAATACTTTTGTACATATTTATATATAAGGCTAATGTATCATATTTTGTAAACTTTAATGTAATTATAATGGTTTTAGCTTTTAGGCAATTTAGTTTGCATTTATCTAAACAAGAAGAAAAAGAAATCTTATATAAAATTGAGAAAATTGTTTTCTTTAATTTGAATTATTGGACTAAATGTAGAATAATCTCTTTCATGTTATAGATATGGAAATACCTACAAGTGTTTAAAATTGTCATTGCTGCCATTCTTAAATCTGAGTGAACAGGAACCATCTAAAAATTAGTGTGTATTTGCTTTTGGTTTGCTAATCAGTTGTTTGACATGGGCCATGTTCAAAGGGAGAACGATTTGAGCTACTGGTGGCTTATGTTCTTAAACAACAACAAAAAACAGCCAAAGATCCCTTCTCACTAATGAATGAGAAACTAGTCAAATGCAAGCACTGCTAAATGCTAATGATTTTTCAAAATGTTTTAACCTTTACAATACCAGTAACTTTATTACAGATATATGACTGTGGTCGCAAAAATAAAAACAAATCAATTCAAGTTATATATTTGCAAATAGGTATCAGTAAATAAGACTGACTGCAGGACTCATAAAATTTGGATATTAAATCTTCCTGAAGAATTTGAGGGTTCTATTGTAGGTGACATTTATCCCCATATGGAAGAGTGTGGATTAAAAAAAAAAATTATCACGAAAGCATTTTAAACCCATTAAATTTTTCTAGTATTTTCATACTATTACCAATTCAAAATATTTAATAATGGAATGTCCAGATAAAATTTCCACTATAGTCTGGATTATGGCTAGTAGAGTGTAAGCTATCTCCTAGGTTAAAAAGCTTAAGAAGAAACTCTGAGCCTTGGATATTTTCAAAAACAATCTATATTGTTTATTTAATCCCAAGTATTTTTTAAAAGTTTGCTATCATGCTACTTTCCACAGTCCTGGCTGATGTTCTTTTGAGAGATGCTACACTGATCCATTCTTTCTTTCCAACAACACATATCATCCAGTAAGGCACATGTCAACTGGGCATTAGGTTGAAGCCAGGCCTGGAAAATATTTTTCAAGTCATCCTGTCTCCATCTTTTTTATTCTATTGAGAGCATGATGAGAAAACTACATTGAGTGGGATATTGGATCCCGTAAGGGTCCTACTACTCTCAGATTCTATGACTGGAACGGGTGGGGAGAGTTAGTATAGCCTTCAGGTATTAATTAGCTAGATAGGTGCTAAAGCCTCCAACAGCTTCCTTTAAAGAGCTTTCTAATGTTAGAATCTGGCCTCTGCTGTTCCCAGGGATAGCTGAAACCTGGCCTTGCTAGTGATAGCCACAAAGGGCCGTGAGGCTGAGCTGATCATCACTGGGTGAGGAAGTGTCGGGATCGCTATAGATCTGAGTCAGGGCTAAACTCAGGATTTCTTTCTTCTCTTTGTAAAACCGTAGTTCTTGTCCTGCTTTCCTGGCTTCTTCCAACTCCCGCAGGGCCATTCGCAGCTCTTGAGAGAGAATTCCTGGAGACTCCCGCTCCTTCATAATCCAGTCCAGGGCCATGTGGCTGCGCATCTTTTCGTCTAGGGAATACTGGGAATAGTAGGAGATGACTTCCTGGGAGCCAAGAAACAAAGCCCAGAGTGTCAGTGAAGAGCAACAAAGGCACCTGTGCTCATGGCATTTCCGACAAGTCGTTTCCTTTGCCTCTGCCACCCCCATATCCATGGGTTTTACCTACAACTGAGCCTCTTTGCTGTTCACAAATTTAAGTCAAATCCCATAACATACTTCTTAAAGGATATGAAGGGTTACACTGGTGTAGCAAAGCAAAGTCACTCCAGGTTGAGTCAAATCACTAATACCAGGAAGACTCAAAAATGTTCACATAACAGAACTCTGACCTCCCTAGAAAATATGTGTTGTTAGCATAAGAAATATGACAGTCCAAATGGCTCGCAGAAACTACAGGAAGAACTTAAAAAATGTATTATGAAATGTAGGAATTATTATTATTGATATCACAATGGTATCTTCATGTACATTGTCTCTTCTGCAAATAATTAAAAATTAGTCACTATCTGTTAATTCTCACGTGAAAAGTTGCCAGTACATTGTAACATCATGTGTAAGCTTGATGGAGACACTTTAAGAAGATCTTATGAAGTAGATGCATTGCTTGTTTTTATTTTCAAGAACATATGGTATTTATTTATGACCTTAACAAATTAAAAACAATCATGGAACAGTGTTTATAACCAACCCGGCATATTTCAAAGGCCTTTTATAAAATCAAAGGAAAAGAAAAAATAACCAAAGCCATTGTCAGCTACTCATTTCTTTTCCATCTTTGACATTTTGAAAGCCAGACTTTCTAAGCAAAGACCAACTAGAAACTCCTGGGGCTTCGGTGCATGGAAAACTCTTACATACACCTTCATCTTGCTGACTAGAAGAGACTTTGTTCCTCATTCAAATTCCTGTTAGCAAATTCTCAAAAATGAACTACCACCTTTCAAAGTCTAATTGTGGGTAAAAGAAGGATAAATCTTGGAGGACAGTAGGTGAAAACCATTACATACACAGAAGGGGCTTTGCCTTTGCCATTAAAAAAGGGGAGGGATACTTCTCATAGGTAGCAAAGAAATAGTGAGATCCTGTCTCTGAAAAATAAGGAAGAAAATTCCAACCCCCAAATTGGAGTGACTGAATGTCAGCTTGCCCACCTTTATAATCACTTCAGTCGTCCTTTGGGGACTTTGGGCAGGAGTGAGAAGAATCCTCCCACTATAACCAGCTTTAGCTCCCTCAGTGAGGAGGTTCCCAAGCAGTGCCTTCTCAAGTTTCTCTCCATATTGGATAGTGGAGGAGGGCACAGATTCCAAGCAGGACAGGTGCATAGAATATATTCAGCATTTGCCTTAGAAACAAAGTCTGTCTTCATGATCTCTCCATTTTGGCATTCAGTACAAGAATCTAAATCAGTCCTCTGCCCAGCCAACATTCTTCTTAGTGTGCATATTTGGTTAGTCCTTGACTCAACTGGACTGTTATACATATTTTTTCGTGTGTTCTTTGCTCTTACTCAATAAATACACTACCAAATTTAAACAGAAAAAAAAATCCAAGTAAAGAAAATTTCTTCAGAAGATGACAAGCCATCTGCTCAGTCCACACAACACAAACACATTCCAGATTGAAAAATCTCACCTGTCGCGAACACTTTGTTTCACGAAGAGCTTTTAGGCTTCCATTCCAGTGTAAGAGTTGGAAAATGGTCATCAGCTCCTAAAACAAAAACAAAAACAAAAAAAGCAAACGTCTGTCATTAGTCTCATAGAAAGTGCCTCAGTGATAGCTGAGCATAACTCTGATCTTCGACTATATCAGGGAAATAGAATATACGATATTGTCAGAACATTTTGAGACTTTTCAAACACCAGAGTCCCAGGCTTCCAGAGCATTCTTCCTTTCCTCCTCTGCTGTAGCTATCTTTGCACACTAAATGACTACATAACTGATAAATCTTTCACATTAAATATAGATATGCCCTAACAATTCTACACCCAAGTAGTTATCTAAATGTACCAGTGCATTTCAGAATAATGTATAGGCAAGGCTATACAGTGCATCATTTTTGAAACTGCCTGAGAGTGACAATATTTTAAATGTTCATATTTAAAGGAATGGTTAAATGAAAGGTATCAGAATATGCCACACCAAAATACGAGTTTAGGACATGCCACCCCAAAATATGCCACTTTGGCATATTGGTTATTTTAAGCTAGAAGCACTGAAAAATGGCAGATGCAGAGGCTTTCTTTGAACCCCTCTTATCTGTCTGAGGACAGGTCCTCCAAAAGGAACTCGATTGTCGTAAGTCCCCTCCTGGGGAATTTCATCAACCAGCAATGACTGACTCGTCATAGAAGAAACTGGAAGTCCATACCACACCCAGACAAACTTTGTCACAAATGATCATATTTCCCATTCATCTTTCTTTAAAACATTTATTCTCTCCTAAGAGGCCTACATCCCTCCTCCTTTTTCCCTATTATAGTGGTATTTAATTCTGCATTATAAGCCACCTTAGTCACCCTAACTCATTTTTCCCTAGGTATCTCTCATGTATACATGAGGTATACATGTAGGGAAACTTAGGTTTTTCTCTTGTTAATCTGTCTCTTATTACAGGGATCTCAGCTAAGAACCAGAAGGGTAGAGGGAAAATTACTTTTCCTCCCCTACAATACATTCATACAACTGAATACGTTGCTGTCACAAAGAAAGGATGAGAAAGTTCTCTAGGTTCTACTATAATCTCTGTGATGTGTTGTTAAAATAAAATAAAAGCAAAGTGAACAATACCGTGTGCTACTATTTGATTAAAAAAAAATAGAAGGTCCCTATAAATGTTTGCTTGTAAATGCCTAGAAGAGTTCTGGCAAGACACAAAAGAATTGGGTAACATTAATTGTCTCTAGAGAGAGAGAAAGAAGGCCTTGGGGACAGGAGTGGGAGGGAGACCTTCCTCTGACATTCTTTTGCACCTTCTGAGTTTTAAATCATGTGATAATTTTCCATTTTAAAGAAACATTTTTAAATTTTTAAAAATTTAGTCCCCAAATAAATATAAAACATAATGGGAAAACTATAAAAACCATAAAATACTCCTCAATTTACAAATTCAATCAAGAAAATGCCTTAAAATATATACAATAAGGTTAAATTGATATTAAAACCCACCCATAGGTTCCACATCCAATGGTTAGGGCTGAGCATAGCCTTAAGGCTTTCTATCAGCATCACCCTCTCCCTGCCTGATATCATGGGTCAGCTAAAGTGTATCGACATATTGAAGATTTTATTTTTCTGATGTGATTAGAATTATCAGTCTTCCATTGAAATTATCTGCATTTCTTTTTTTCTTCTTTTTTTCTTTTTTGGTCAGAGAGACACTTATTGTGGATTAATAACATGAACCCAACCATATAATTATTAGAAAATAATAATATAATTAGGGAACTTCCTGGTCATGAAACTAGTTATGAAAACCTTACATTTAGACAAATGTCTTACTGTCTTTTTAAAAAGATGATTTTTATTGTCTCTACCTTTGCTTGCTCAGAGAAAGCTTTCATTATGAAAATCAGGAGACACAAAGTTTTTCTGATATTTTAGACATCTTAAAATTATTAGGTAAATTTTAAAGCTATAAGATAGATGATCAGAAGAGAAAAGCACTATTATCATGTTGAAAATTCCCACTGAAAAGTAATGTTTTTCTTCATTTTAGTTTGGGATCCAGTTTGGGATTTTGTCTATGTTCTACTACACAGTAAGCACCCCCAAGAGGCCACAGAGACCTCAGTAAAAGCAAAATCATCTGTTTCCATTAATTAAATACAACATGGAAACCAGTTGAATTACTCTTGCCCCAAACAGGACCCCACCGTCTGCCGAGGGTCCTGGGTCCAGTGGCCAGGGACTTCACCCCTCTCATGCCTGCTCTCCACCACGTCTCTCCATCCAGATTTCTGCTCTGTCACATCATTATGTTAATTTGGAAAAGTGAGAGCGATTTGTTCTATAACTAAATCTTGCCTAATCTGGCTCTCACCACGGTGCTTATCTAAGAAACCCGAGAGACGGAGGAGGGTAATTTTGTGCTGCCCTTCTCACCTTACCTTTAAGCCTACTCACTGAATACTTTGCAGCCATAAAAATGAATAAGAACACTCTTTATGTCCTGATATGAAACAGTCTCTGGTGTTACAGGAAGGCCAATATTTGCAAATTGGATATTCCCTTTCGCTTCCTGTTTTATCTTAACTCTGCTTGAATTTTGTATTCTATTGTATATATCCAATTAAAAAAAAGTACCACTTCCGCTCATCCACCTGCCCCCCACCAGATCTTCATGTAAAGCTGACAACCCAGAAGCTATACTGAATTTATTCTGTGCTTCCAATAGCTCTTGTCCTTACACACCTGTGGCCCAGTTTGGGCAACAGATTACTGCTAACAGGCTCTTAATTCCATCCTCTGACAACTGTTGCCTCAGTAACATATTCTTCCTCCAAGGTCTTCCAGGCTCTCATTCTCATCTATACACAAAACCTCCTCTCCAGGTAAATGCTGGTCATTCTATCCAGCAATTCCCCTAAACTTTAGGACCCACAATCTGCTGTGAACAGAACCAGAAATCTTTCTCATGTCCCTTGGCAAACTATATCTCTCAAAAGCTTCCCCACAGAGACTCGGACTGTGTTAGCCTGACGAAGGAGAGTCATCATCCTCGCTCGTGCTGGTTTGTCTGAACTTCTATTCCATCGCCAAGCACTTTGTTCTATAGTAACACAACGACCTCTTCTGAGTATTACTCTCATTTCTAAAATCCCCCAGGGAAGATGGCCTTCTATCTGCTTTCTTACATTATGTCCTGAGCCAGTTCTTGCCCTCCTCTGTAAAGATAGTACTCTTACCTTCATCACATAAACTATATTGAAATATTTCCGCATTCTTCCTGTCCCACCTCTTTAATTCCCCTCATAAGACCAAATTCACCAACTTCAGATCTTCCTAAACTGTATGAACCTTAGTCTCAGCCCCAGGAAATCCACTGAGTCCATCGGAGATCCTTGCATTCCTGCAGACTGGCAAGGAGAGGGCTTCTGCAGACTGCTGTAAGGATGCACTTCCGAGTTTCGCCATGATTCCTTGTGGCCTGTTTTTCTAGTCTTGTTTTCTACCTGGTGAAGTCTTATTGCACTGAAGGAAGACCGTTAGTGAGCTATCTGTCCTGCTCCTCACTGGAGACTTTGTGCTGCGTTGTTTGTTATGCGAGTGGATCTAGAAGCCTGAGGAGTCTGGGTACATTGAAAGATAAACAAGAAGCTGGCCTACAGGTTGAATTAGGACTAGGGTGACATGAGTGAAACAAAGTCTAAGGTGAGTCACGCACATTCAGGGTTTCATTTAAAAGTCTGCCCTTATTTAAAATTTTGATATTTTGTTTGTCATGAAAATTTACATATTAATTTTGAGTTTTTATAATATTGTATTATAATATTATTTGTTTTGATTACTGAGTTTTTTGACCCGCCTTTAAATTTTGTAGCTGAGGTGAATGCCTAATACTCCTTAGCCTAGTCTGTGCCCTTCTCGTGAGCCTGCCTCAGAGACAAGGCCAGTTTCATGAGCTTGTCATCTGGGCAGTCACACAGGACCCCGAGCTTGATTTAATGTTCCACTGTTGAATTCTTAGTGATTTCTTAACAATGAGCTCTGCATTTGCATTTTGCAATGGCCCCCACACATTACGTAGCTAGTCCTGATAGCAAGTAATTTAAAATCAAATGGAAAATCAAGCCCTGTGTTTTCCTCCTCATCAGGAAAACTTGCAGCTGCAGCTTTCATTGCACAGCTTTCTTGGTTCACTCGTTCAGTTTAAACCAACAACTGGGCTCTGTCCTCACAGTGCTTCTTGGTGTTGCCTCCTGCTAGAAACAACGTTTGGCCTTTCAGCTACTTTGCAGGGAGAACATGCACACTGTGTTTCTCTGGAACTATGTCTGGGAAACTGGCTTGGTTCTGTGATTCATCAGAAATAAGAAAAACAAACACTGTAAATGGAGAACTTGAAAAACAGGTGGGCACCATCTCCCCACCCAAGAGAATGGATTTAAAAGGAAATCTGTTTATGAGATGAGGTTTTAAAAGGCGACCTGGAGAATTTAGCAAAGATGTAAATAAACAACTCATCCTTAGATTGCATTAGGCTTCAGAATAAATATATTAACCAGCTTCAGTCAAAGTGCCTTGAATATGACCTTGACAAGACCCAGTGGCTAGTGCTGTCACTATCCCTCCCCCCAAACATCAAGCAGTTTTCTCTAAGGCAAGGCTACCTCAAAACAGGCTTCCCTCCCACGAAGTGAAGGTAAGCAGAAGCCTATCACGTTTCCTCTGAGCTCTGACTCATTGAGGGCCCCCCTGGAAAGCCTGCCTGCGGTCAGGAGACACCAGTCTTTTTTTATATGTTATAGGCATCCATAGATACAAACATACATCTATTATCCACCAGGGGCAGGTACTGAATTGCTGTCAGCTGCAAACAGACAAGATCTGTGGTCAATTCCCATTATGTGCAGATGCTAGCTGATGCATTTAATCCAGGCCACTAAAAAATGTGCTGGCCCCTGGACTCTGTAAGCAAACTAATGCTGGCAAAAGGAAAAGGGATGTGCTCCAGGGCCCTCCTCCTAGATTGCCAGCATCTCTACTGGGGCGAGGGAGTTTGGATTTTTCCTGCCCTCATATCTTCCTCTTCCTTTGTCCCCCATCCTGCATCCAGGCTCCTCTACAAGAATTTATGAAGCATTTCCATAGTATGATTTAAATTATTATTTCACATATTTAAATACCTTATTACATAGACCACACAGAAAACATACAGTCCATACCAACACAATTAAAGTATTAGTAAGTACAGCCTTTCATAGTACTGAGATGGAATTTTAAGATTTTAAACAAATCTTGCCTTCCCCCTCTTTGGCAGACTAACCCAATTGCCTTAAAAAAATCAATCTTGATTTTCTGAAAATCACTACTAAATCACATACAAGCTACTATGTAGTGGGGCAGGCAACATTCTTTTTATAATAAAAGAAGTATAATATTCTTTTGTCAGGGTTGAGAGGGGAGAAATCTTAAAAAATGAGGTTCTTTGGTGAAATCACTATGCTAGATGCTTTATAAACATATTATGAGAGTCCTACAAAATTCCTACACAACAGGCATTATGCTTTTTATTTTATAAATGGAAACACTGAGTCTCAGACTGATTAAGTTCACAGGTGGCGAGTGGTAGAGCAGGCTTCACACACAGGTCTGTATGATTTTTAAAAGTTTGTGTTCTTTCTCTTGTGTTATGTTCCTCCCTTTATTTTTTTTTTTTTTCTTTTTGTCTGACTTCAGATTGTGATGGGAGGAAAAGGACACTTTATAAGTGTCACCTTTTTGTTCTACATCAAGGGTCCTGAAATGTTTAGGGGCATGAAACCTTTAGTTAGATAAAGTTGTCAAGGGAATTCATCCAGTAGCCTCAGGCATTACAGGTAAAGCGGTCTTTTTTTTTTTTTTTTTCCAGAAATACATATAACAACAGTTAACCTTCACTGAGCATTTACTACATGCCAGAAACTGTCCTGGACTCTTTCTCTTTTATCCCATTTAATCCTCACAATGGTGCTATGGGGTTAAGCCACCACTATTATACTCCCTGATTCATACACAAATGAGGAAACAGATTTAGAAGTGAGGAGAAGAGCCAAGCGGAAAGGGACCGGCCCACTCCAACGTGAGCCGACGCATGTCCCTGCCAACTCGGGAGGGAATGCTTTAAGGATACCTGGTCTCTTCCAAACCAGATAAGCAACATCAAAGTCAGCGAGACCATTGCCAATTAAGGAAAAACTGGATGACTGAGATCTTCCTGGGACAGGGTGAAGAAAGAATATTTTTGCCTCAAACAAACAAGGGACTGAGGAGGAAAAATATTATTTTAAAAAATGGGCAGGAGGACATATCTACCTGAGAAGTGGCTATGTCATCGTAGTCAGGACAAGAGGTTGAAAGCTACCAGAGGAGGTTTTGAAAGTTGGTGACTTCAAGGGTCACCACTGTAAATTGTTTCATGATCAATAGTTTTGTAAGTAAAACTTTATACCTCTGTTATTTCTTGGAATCTAACCTAAAAAAATAGAAATATTAGGGGTAAGTCTATTCATTATAACATTGCATATGGATTTCCACTACTACCGCATCTATATAGATGTTCAACTGCATTCAAATTTAGTTTTTTATAGGGCAAAGATTTTATAACTAATTACTACTGAATTTTCATCTGCCAAGGCCAGTGTAGGATAACAATCAAGAGCATGAGCTCAAAAATCAGACTGCCCAGGTCTGAAATGTGGCTCTGCCATTGGCTAGGCTATATGGCATACTTCCTTCAATGATGACATGGGATAATAAATGCTCAGATGTTTATTGTGAGGGTTAAATTATGATAATATCTGTTAAACACTTAGTGCAGTGACAGAAAAAGTAAGCATCCAATAAGTGTCAGCTATTGTTCTTATTATTGATTATAATATATTGTGTTGGAAATAGATAGCATAGTTCCTCAGCTCTATTATTGCTTGTCTGCAGTGAATGAAAAAAGGGTTGTAGCCTGCTAAGTTTTTTGATTTAGTTAATGATAGGAGGTGACAGATTTTGTTCAATAGAAATAACAGAACCAAGGGGTCATTATTGAACATATATTGCAGGCACCTTCATCTACAACTTCTGAAAATTAAGAAACAAATGGTCACAACCAACACTTCACTGTTTGATTTGGTTTAAGGGGGCATTTATACTGAAAAGCTGGTGGAAAATTACAGTAATAAGACAGTGGTGTTCCCTGTTTCTTAGTTTCTTAGACTTAAGTCTATTACTTCCCTTTAAGAAAGCGAAGATTGTGTCTTGTTTGTTTATTTTAGCCTACTTAAGTGTGGCTAAGATGGACCTATCATGCTGGATTCTAAGAGGGTTAGATTAAATGACCAAAAAAACAAACAAACAAAAAGTAGATTTTGGGGACAGGTGTTAATGATAAGAGTGTCACTCTTCCAGGCATCTGAATTGTGTAGCAAAACACACAAGTGGCAGGAAGTCAGGTACCTGAAATTCCAGCATGGTCTTCCCCATATTTGACTCCAGCATGTAGTGGTAGGCTCCGATGCTGGTGCTGGGGTCGTCCGCGTCATCCAAAGTGCCCTTGAGAAGGAAGCAAAAAGGAAAATATTATGGTTTTTTCCTCCTCTTCTTTGGGTGGTCACAAATAAACACTGTGGTCCACAGATATCCTTCTATTATTGTCCTAACCCTTCCGATGTGCATTCTACAACCAAGTCAGTCTTCATTTGATTTGGGATAAAACCCTTAATCTCACCATGACTCAGAGTAAAGAGGTTTTGTGATCAATTTGAATCTGGCTTTTGATTAGAACGTTAACTGATTATATACTCACTGAAAGAATCATTATCCCAAAGTAGAAATTCCTGTACCCTTTCACAAGGTTTTTGCTGGGGTGGCATTAATGTTAGAATGGTTGCCCTTTGAGGATGCTTTCATGTGTTATTGAACTTTTGGAATGACAACCTTGCTCCGATTCTGATGATAACCAGGCAGGATGATGTAACTGACAGGGAAAGAATTCTCCAGCGGTATGGACCATTCATTCTACTGCTACGATTCCTAATGGGAGCTTTTCATAATATGCTGGTGTTTGGATTGGAGACATGGATCTTGGTTTATATTTTTTCACTTCTGAACCAGTTAACCTTTAGCAAACAAGGTGGATGGGTGATGGGTAGAAATGAGATTCTCCTTTAATTCGTTTAGAGAGAGACTGGCAGTAAAAAAGCTAACACAAGTTCTAGAATGGGACTGGGGTCTGCCCTTCAACATCCCATGGTCTTAGATTCCTGGGAAAGTTGGCAATGGCTTTGTGATACTGAACATACAACTACCAGTCAGATAGCAGCAAATTTATAGCTTTTGAATGCAATAACATTAACACACTGCTGCTGAAATATTTATGTTGGCTTTTAAATATCCCAGAGGAAATCCACCCAGAAGCCTGCCAACCTTATATATTCTTTTTCCTTAGAAATTTTCATAAAAAATGATAAATTACATTTACACTAAGGGCTCCTCCCTGCTCCTGAGTAAATACCATATGTAGAAACCAGGCATCATTTTCCTAAGTTCGCTTTCTCAAAGGCACTCAAAATTTATAGACTAGGAAAGCAGGCTATCTTTCATCCTCAGAGCAGATGTAGAACAGAGGTCCTTGATGTCTCCAAGCCAGGTCAACCACTCTCTGCTCTTCTCCTAACTCTCTTCTGCATGATAAGAGCATTTATGAGAGGAAAAGGAGCAACAAGGTAACTGCTAATGTGATAATGTCTTCTTCATTATCAGCAGCTTCTCTAGAATGACAGAACGTTTAGATTAAGGGAATCAGAGAATGAAAATGTCAGATGGGGTTTATCCATGCTAAAGACAAGCCAGGCATTGATGAAACCCTCTGATTACTGCCAAGTTCCTGCCCTTGGGGGACCCACAGGGAGACACCTGCCACAGTGGGGACCCAAGGCTTCCTCCATGGCTGATCGTTTGGAGATAACAAGGATCAGGAGCTATACATAATTCTTGGGGCAAATCATCTACTTCTGGGCTGCTGAGAAAAATCCTATCTTGGTTTCCAAGACAAAATTTTTTGCTTTTAAAGCATTTTGCATTTAAGTATGTCCATTACAAAAATTTTCAGAGCTCCCTGAAAGAAGTAATTGATACTAAGTATGACACTTATAATAGTTAACAAGTATGGGGCATATGGCTTTTCCCATATTTAAGCAGTCAGGATTTTCTTTAAAAAAGATTGCAGCACCCACGCTAGCTGGGAAACTGGCACTTTTAATAAATACTTCAGAAAAATTTTAACATCAGTCAAGGTTAAGGAAAATAAGATAGCTTATCTCTAGATTAAAGCAGGATTCAATTGAATGTGTTCTCAGGCCCTAAAAGAATCAATACTCTTCACACAGCAAACAGTCAAATAAACAAATCAAGGGGGATCAGATTATCTACCTTGATTTAAAGCTTGATTAATTATGATCCAGGGAAGTTAAAGAACATTACTGAGATGAGGAATATAGGGAGCCAGCTCCGATTTTGTGATTTCCAATCCAAGTGCTATTTTTGCTGAAAATTAATGATTTGATGGGTAAAAATTAAACCTGCACCATTCTTAAAGAATGTGCTCACTTTGCATCTCCCGAGATTCAAACGCCTCAGTATTCTGAGTGCGGCCAGCCCCTCCCTTCCCTGGTGGGTACTCACGCTGGTGGAAGCTACCGCTTCCTGCACACTCTCCATAATGAATTCCTTGGTGATTCTCCGAGAGGGCAGCTCATTGAAAAGGGAGTTGATTAGGGCCACTTTAGCTGCATCCCGTCTGGCCTCAGCTCTACTTAAGCAGTACTTGAGAAGGGAAGGAGAGGAGTCATTAAAGGATTTACCATCTCACCATTTTGTCCCTGCCTCAATGGGTCTCCAGGCATTTCTATTCATACATTTACTGTCTGTATCTATTCTTTTATATCCACTGCTAATCCCCTGAAGATCACATAGATTTTCTTTCAGCTCTAGATCCCATGTGAATGTCCTGGTTGTTCCTCAAATGCTTTTCGTTTTATTTCATAGTCATTGAACGTCTCCTATGCACCAGAGGGTCTGCATACTCTGTTAATAAACAGTAACAAAAGTAATAATGGCTACTCTTGCATGCTAGGTGATTACATTCATTATCAGGGCCTTTCTCAGATCCTTATTTCAGAAGAAAACAATGTAATGAAAGAAGGAAAGTGGGAGATACATTTAACACAATAATTCAAGAACATAGCTTCTGGAGTCAGAGCGCTTGGCTTCAGGTTTCCGCTCTGGCATGTGGCAGCTGAAAGATCTTGGACGTTAGTTTTTCTGTGACTCAATGCCCTCCTCTGTAAAGGAGAATAATAGTCCCTGTGTCACAGGTTTGAGGACAGGCTCAAACTATATTAATCAGTATAAAGCAGTGAGAATGCTTTGCACATGTAACACTCCATGAGAACATTCTAGTCTTATACTTTTTTACCTCCAGGTTAGCATGAGAGGGACGCCATCAATATCTGTTGTTTTTGCTTTTCCAGCATTTATCCCTCACCTTCCTTCTAATAATAAGTTCCTAATTTTCTTGAGGACCCTTCATCTTGCTGTCAGTCTGTGAAGTTTGGGTGAGACGTGCTCCATTTTCTTTTCTGAAGTTAGGGGCTACAGGTGGCCTATGATTAGTAACTCATAAAAAAAAAAAAAGTAATTTATCCGAAATGTAACATTGCTCCCAATCCTCCTAGCCTGGCTTTCTCACGGCTCACACAGCTCTGCTCATTGTATCCTGATTCCTTTCTGTCCTCTCTTGTCTCTTTTCTTATAAATGACAATTCCTCTTATTCAAGTTCTTGCTTGGCATGGTTCCCAGCAGCCCAGATAAGTAGGGATGAAGCCCTATGAGAACTGCACTGTCCCTGGAGTCCACTCCTGTGGGAGGACCCCAGACTGTGATGGCATCTCTCTCCCACAACTCCTGTGAACTCTCTAGGGTCCTAGGCTCTACTCCAGGACTCCTAGAGGGAAACAAGCCCCTGGAAGAGAAGCGCAGGCCCAGGTCCTGGTCAGCAGGGCTGCCAAAACCCCTGGCTCAGCCACTGACTGCCAGACCTGGGCTGCCTGAACTTTGGAGCTGGAGGCGAGGCTCTCTGATCTTCAAGGCTTCTACTTACCTAAAATTCATGCTTCTCAGAATCAGTAGTACTTCGTGACTGAAGTGAAAGAACAGGGAAAGTACCAAAGATCCCACTTCACTGGACAGTTCCTCGGCCTCAGTGCCTTGTTAGCACCACTGGGAAAAGCCAAACCCCTCCAGTTTCTTTAAGCACATCCCGCCCCTACCTCACCTGCCCAGCACTAACGATTCCTGCACTGTCCCAGGAACACTCCAAATTCATGCTCTTGCGTCCTCCGGAAGCCAACCTTGCCTCTTCATCTCCACAAACCCAGAATGAGTCCCCTGAGGTCAGGCCCTGGGCCCCTCTGATTTCCCCTCTGCGACCTCCCTAGTAGAACAGTGTGACTGCTATTGTAATAATCCTATGCTTGACTACAGTTTACTTCTTCCTGCCCCTCTCCCAACCTCCAGGTCTGGGAAAGGCCCCTTCTATTCCTCTTGAGCATCCTCCAGAGTGCCCGATAGTGCTCATACATGGCTAGTCCATGGATGAAGTAATGACAAGACTTCTGAAATGATAGAAACGTGATACCAAAGAGGATAGGAAATAAAATGTCAGGAGCGTAACAAAACAGAACGATTAAAAGCAGTAATTTTAACTTGCAGCACAAAGATATTTCCAATATCCCCTGCAAATAAAGAACTGAGCTAAAGGTCTACAATGTAAGTGAAAAGTAGTTTGGGTTTTTTCTCCCTAGTGTTGAATGATGACCAAGAGGCTTTGGGATAGCTTCAGAAAGCAGCAAAGCCAGTTAAGGTTTAGACCTCTCTCAAGGTTTAGGCTACCTGTATTAAACTGGGAGAAGAAGGAGGTGTCTGGGCAGATGTGTTGGCTTTGCATTGTGGACTTGGCTGGGATTTTATGGGACACTAAATTCCGAGTCAGCATTATTTCACTGAGCTTGGGTGCCACCTCTTCCAGGAAGCCTTCCCTGATCACTCCCAAGGCCAAGCTGAGAGGACCACTGTCCATGAGAGGCACACTGCCATGTAATTGTCTGCTAGTGCTTTGCCCCCGAACTCTGGGCCATGAGCAAGCTAAGGGCAGAGTCTGTGGCTCAGTCATCTTTGTGTCTCTGCACCTGCAATATGTTTTGTTGAATGAATAAATGAATGCAGCCTAGGAAATTCAAACACAAGTCACTAATGCATGTGGTAAAATGCTCAAGAAATCCTCTTAAGAGGAAAATTAAAGCTATGTACTTATTATTTTTAAAAAGTCCTATTTCAATATACCCTGTATAGTATGCCTAACCCAGTAATATAAAAATATATTAATACCTGAATTTCAGAGGGATAATTGGCCATTAAGTTCAGACATTCTGAGATTACCACTTTTGCCTGGACGTAGAATATGTTTATTATACTTTGGAAAAATCAGTTTCTCATTAAAAAGCAAACAGAATTTTTGCAAGTATTACCTGACATCTATAGGAACAGCTCATTTTAATAGGAATTTGCTTTATGAAATCTATAATAGAGACATTGGTGTTTTAGAATTTAGAGAATTAGAGTCAGATCTAGGTACTTTTAGGAAACTTTATATATCTTTCTATCTAAATAATATCAATTTATATCATCTTTCACAGGGAGAGACCTAGTAAACACTACTTAGATAAAAGAAACTATCTACTTTAAATAAGACGAGCTAAGTACTAGATCAAAGGAGCCACATACATTTACAACCAAATGGCACTGCTTCTGAGATCAAAGAGCTGCCTGGCTGACAGAACCGAAAGAGCCTTTACCCAGAAAGCACGGAAAAGAACTACGGAGACTTAAGCAATATCGAAATTTTAAAGCAGACACATGTCTTTACTTATTTTATTGTTTCAATGTACAGAATCTTTGGTTAAAACAGGGGAGGAATTATACCAATTAATAAGTACATAAAATAAAATAAATCTGAGCCATCAAAGGGCTTTTCTTGCTATTGTTCTCCATATTTCTGAGAGACAAGTACTTCAAAATGTTTATAATATTAACCAGCTGCTTTCTTCTAAATTTTGGACCTACAAATCCAAGCCAGTAAAAGCTGCATATTTTTCTTTAGGGATCTTTTAATGGGACTTCTCAAGCCATAAGGACTTGTGTTAGGGCAAGAAAATTTAGCCAAAAGCAATCCACTTTGCAAATCTAAATCAGAGTGTGGATTCTTCTGTAAGAACAGGCACTGCTAGAGTTACCATCAAACAGCGGGAAACGCTGCAAGAAAATAAAATATAGTAAATGACAGGACGTTTTATTAATGTGTCCAAACTGGTCATCAAAGACATCGGTTGGGGAGTGAGTGAAGTATGATGTTATTTCAAAGCAACTTCCTGCTAGAATTAGACTTCCCAGATTGTATGGTTTATTCTTGCTGTTTTTCAGCCAGACCCCAATCATAAATACAGATTTGTAAACCGTCTTATCCACTAACCATTTTTACTTGTTAATATAGAGAGACAGCTTCTGTCCTTTGCACTTTGTGAAAGTGCAGAGCTGGAATATTTAATAGTTGAGATTTTACTGAAGTCAGCTGTGGATTTCTTAGGCATGTGGAGCCACATGCTTTCCAAGTGGCTAGCAGACCCCACTCAGACATTTATCTTGATGCTCAGATGCCTTTCACTGCTGGTAGATTATAAACCACTATAATCATTTCAAAGCCTCCTGGCTCTAATCTAAAATTAAAGAAAAAAAAAATTGAGAGCGTCTGTGGCATGACTCAGGAAAACTATGTAAAGGCCGTGGTGGCCAGCCTCTGTTACGGCCCCCAGCCGTCTCTGTCTCCTGCACTCTTGTGCAGTCTCTTCTCACACTGTACCAGAGCTGGGCTGTGTAACCAGCAGAATATGGCACAAGTTATGCTATGTCACTTTCGATATCAAGTTATAAAAGACACTATGGCTCCGGCGTTGGTCGCACTTGCTTTCTTTGTTTGATCACTTGCTCTGGGAAAAGTCAGCTGCCATGATGTGAGCAGCTCTACGGAAAGGCATGCATGGTAAAGAACTACTGCCTTCTCCCGACAGCCATCTGAGGGACACTGAAAACCGACCCTGCAGACCGGCAAGCCTTTAGGTGACTAGAGCTCCAACTAACAGCGTGACCGGAATTTTCAGGAGGCCCGTATGGTTTGAGAGGTCCCATGGCTCAAGAACTACCTAATTCAGCTGCTTCCAGATTCTCGATTCTCAGAAATGATGTGAGACCATTAGAGTTTTGAGGCAATTTGTTACCCAGCCATAGATAACTAATAAATAAAGGCTTTGCTCACATAAAGTAATTAGGAACTCTTTCAGCCCACCCTTGAAGGAGAGTCTGATGATAGTCGTCCTCACCGCTGACGATACAGGCTCGGCGCTAAACTAAACACTTTACGTTTATCGTCACGTTCAGTTATTAGCACAATCCTATGAGGTTGGTTTTGTTGTTACCTTATTTTGCAGGTAAGGAAAGAGATTACATATTTCAAGGTCATAAAACTTAAAAAGCGACCAAAACGAGATTCAACTCCGAGTCTGTCTGACTTGAGAGTCCAGATTTTTAACCACTGTACTATTCTTCTCACAGAAATGGTTACTCGCCGGGATGGAAAGAATATATAATTTGGCTAAAGTCTCTCAGTTCCCCAAATCAGCGATTACTTTAACCAAAGCTTCAACTTTGATGCTCCATGGATCACTCTGACATGAGATTGCAGCAGTCTCCTCACACCCCAGCACGATGAACTCAAGTTCATTTAGAAGGAACTGTGCTCAACGAGGAGGGGAATGTGCTGCCTGTAATATCCCCTTCCCTCTGCTGTCCTTTTCATGCTTTTCGCTACCTAGACTGTTGGAAGTGGATCACGGAGAAAGGCCAGCTATGACTAGCCCCGAAGACCAAATGTCATCTTCTGTAGGCAGTTTCTCATGCTGGCTGGAAGTGACCCTTGATTAAATATGAAGCCAAGAAAATTTGGGATTTTACCACATAAGATTGCTCAAAAAAAAAAAAAAAGTACTTCATAACCCTTCAAGAGCAAAAGTAATTAAAACGTTGCAAGTTCCACTAGATAACAAATTCTCCCAAGACCAGCTCATTTGGCCTTGTATTTTATTTTGGATGATAGATCACTGAAACAAGTGACTAGGAGCCCATTGGGTACACTATGAAAATCATCACTAAGGCTAGTCCGGGATTCTGAAACAACGGTTCAATAACTTTAGTATTCATAGTAAGACTGCCAAGTTGTTAAACATGTACATTCCCAGGTCCCAATCTGACCTACTGAATCAGTCTCCTCAGATGGACTGTGGTAGGGGATCTGCATTTTAACAAGCTTTTCGAGTGATTCGAAGGCAGGCAAACCCAGGACTATTTTTAGAGGAATGTTGTTCTACCTTCTGTCCCTTATGTCTCATTTCTAATTTGGCAGTGACAGAACCAGTTTTTGTGGGATCTGAAGCTTATGCAATTTGGGATATCTTGTTTATGAAAAATAATAAAATTACAAATTTAAAAAATGACATTGTGATTTGGAAATAGAATATGCACAAGCTTATTGGCCTCACAGTTGAAAAAGAAAACTCTTCTCTGCTATACTATTACGCTTGAATTTTTTATGATCACCAATTATTTCAGGGAAAACCCACTTCTCTGACATGAGCTGGGTGTCCTACAGTTTAACTCAATTCTGAAACTATCTACCTGGAGATAGCATCAGATCCCATAGACTAATGGCTCTGTCCGACAAGACTGCTCCAACTTCACACACTAATTACATGTCCAGGTTGTTACCTGTGTTTCTTATCAACCAGCTGAAAATGAGAGGTTCCTGCAACCCCCTCCTCTGGTTCCATCATTTGCTAGAATGGTTCACAATTCAGGAAAACAGTTTACTTACTGGATTATTGATTTATTATAAAAGAAACAGACAGAGGAAGAGATTCATGAGGCAAGGAATATGGGAAGGGGCTAACTTCCATTCCCTCTCTGAGCCCCCCAGCCCCTGAGGGTGAAGGTATATCACCCTCCCAGCAACTCCATATGTACACCAACTTAGAAGCTCTCCAAATCCCATCATTTTTAATGGAGGCTTTATAATGTAGGTATGATTGATTAAATCTTTGGCCATTGGTGATTAAGTTAATCTTCACTCCCTCCCCCTCAGCAAGTCCCAGGTTGATTCCTCTAGCAACCAATCCCCATCTTTAGGGGTTTCCGAAAGTCACTTTATTGACATAAACTCAGGTAAGGTAGAAAGGGGTTTTGTTATGAATAACAAAAGATATCTTTATTACTCTTATCAGTTTGGAAATTCCAAGGGTCTTAGGAACTTTGTGCCAGGAAACAGGATAAAGGCCAAATATATATTTCTTATTATAAATCACAATAGCACAATGATAAACCCGCCTCTGCGAACATCAAATATGCTAATTTCTTATTAGAGAAATTGCTTCTACACAAGTCAAGAAAAAGCAGTCTTAGGGCTAAAAAAAAAAATCCTTTATGATAGTTCTATAATTAGGCCCTTAGGACTTATATAAACATTGCTGTCTTAACTGAGGTCTAAATGTTATTTTTCTGCTCAGTAGTTTTTATGTCTTCCATGATAATTTTCCAAAGTGTCACTCCATGCAACAAAAATTAATCAACCCAGGTTAATCTGTTATCCAGTAGGCCATCCCAAATAGAATAATAGCTAGTAAATTTTTTAGGATGTATAGAAGTTATTACATTAATAAAAATTTGGTAGCCATGTACATGTTATAAAAATAGAAATGCCTAATAAGAAACTAATTTTATTGTTAATTAATTATTTATTTTTAAGCCAAGAATTTATTAACTTAAAGATTCTTATTAAAACATAGCTAATACACCATGATATGTGTTCACAGGAAAACCTTATAGGCAGGCTGACACAATTTATACTCTGAACAATTACTTTCCTGGTAGTCTTCATTTGATTAATATTTTTTTCTCATGCTTTGTATAAGCAAATGGGCAGGATACATGCCTTGAGTAGCTATTTCTGAACATCAAGATTTTACTGTACACACCTCCCAACTACAGTGCTTTTAAAGAGGAAAGCACATTGAAGACATCTATATAAATAACTTCTCTCCATTTTGAACGAACGACAGGCTTTTTAGAATTATTCATATTTGTATGTTAAAGAATCAAGAAAAAAGTAGATCTGCAGATCCAAAATGTATAAAACCAAGTTAGACATACTTTACTCAGTGCCTACCTAGGGTAGCCAAGGAGTTGAAAAATGGTCTACAAGGAGTGAGGTTTTTGAATAAGAATAGGAATGTAATAGCAAATGTGACAGATTGTATCTACATGCACACTCCAAGCTGAAGATGTCCTCTCTGGGGTCAAGAGTAGGTCAGTGTTATTTAAGTGGCATTTGCTCAGCAGCACATGATACCCAAAGGGATCTCGGAACTGGGACTATGCAGGTGGCAAAAACAAATAAACTGACTCTATGAGAGGTGAGAATTCGTGCCCCAATCCTTTAGACTGTCAAGTCTGTCATTCAGGTGTTGGGAATGTTTTGTTTTTGTGACTTAGGTCCAGTCGCAGCAAGTGACTTGCAGAGTTCGTGGCTATGGCCTGCCTGCTCTGGTCAGTGTCACCAGCGCCTCAGTTTCATCCAGACAGAAAGCCATCAGCACAAAGGATGCCACAAACCAGGCTCTGCTGCTAAGGCCTCTTTCAGTCCTTTAAGACCTTGACTGCTCTGGGCTAAGCATGAACATTTGCATGTGTTCCAATTTATCTAATTGTTGATATATTAGCTTTTTCCCCCTCTTCCAGATGGGAATGTGTAAAAGGGCAACTGCTGAAACTCAGTCACCCAAATTGATATCGCGTCTCTTTCTTCATAGGTCAGGCTGGCCGTAAATACATTGGGAACAATTTGGAGCTCTGTGTGTGCTGGGAATGGGGGCCTTTGCTTGGTATGGGGGAGGGGAGTGGTCTGGGAGTCCAATTTTCAGAGAAAACTCAGCAGTTCCTGTCAACTGAAAGAAATGTTTCATGCACATGGTGGGTCAGAATGTTATTTTTATAATATAAACCACCTGGCCTCCTCCTCATGTACCTCTGCCGCAAATGCTATTCTATACACATACCTAGACCAAGGTCCCTGGTAACTATTACAAAACCATGTTGTGTTTTGCTCCTTGAGGTTTTTTTTTTCTTTTCCCTTTTTTCTTGTCTTTTTCTTTTTTCAAGTTAAGGTGAAGACAAGATGAATTGATCAGGGCTCAAAATTTTGGTTTATTTTTACAGTTGCTTTGATGTAAAAGGACTTGGCTCTGATTGTACTGAAGGAATGGAGAGGGGTTGGGGAAAAATGGAGTCAGCCTTTCTTCCTCACTCAGCAATTCCGGAGACAGCGAGCATCTTCCTAAAGCTTATCAATTCGGGCCTGGGAGACTCCTGTGGAGGGAGTCCCAAGTCTTTATTTACCACGGAGCCTTTTCCTTTCACTACACTGTTATTCTATTTGGAGGCCAAGCCCTTTATTCACTTTGCTTGATAAGAAAAAACACAGAGACAAGGTCTGGGGAATAAATATGAGGTCTCATTAAAATAATATGCGCTCCCAGTTTCATGGGCAAGTCATTAGAGTTTGATCCTTAGCTGACATGTGACTTTCAAATAGGAAGGGGTTATAACTAATCTTCCTATCTTTAAGTCTTATTAGTTACAAAACCGAATGCTTTCCTGTGGAGATTTCTACCAGGAAATACCTGCTTTAAAAGTTAAATTGTATTGCGTAGTGGGTCATGCATCTGAGTGGACTCTAGAGGCAGGGAAGAAAGAGGTCAAGGTTGATTTACAATAGAAATACTTAACCTTAAAACAGCATTAGTGCAGGGCAATAGTCTCAATTTTATTGCAGAAACTCTATTTTGGGTATGGAATGTTAAGGCTAGATCTTATTAAATAATCGGTAAAAAGAAAGCACTATATAATTCCATTTAGTCAAGTCAATGAATTAATCAAATTTTCTTTTAGTCCTTCTCTCCTGGGAAAAACTTCATTTTATAAACTTAGTTTATAGGGATTTAAGTATACTTTTAATTCCCTAGATTTAAAAATGAATCATTCAGTGCAGAAAGTATAAAACATGTGTTTTGTATCTGATAATGTAAGTGAAGTGTGCTTACTGCCTTAAGGAACTAAAACAAAGCAAAATTAAAAACTCCTACTCTTCTTTTAGCCAGAATGTACATTTGAAAAGTAGTTTTCTAGATATCTTTATAGGCAAAGGCTTTGGTTTGAAAATTAAGTGACATCAAAATTAAAGGCCCTTTAGAAACAGAGCTTTGCAAGGAACTCATCTGCTGTTAAGTATCCATCTCATGGCTCCCACCTGTGAAGCCCTGTTACGCAACACCAAACATTGGTTGAAAACAAAACAAAATAAAACAAATCCATCGACAGCTTATCTATGGAAATATTACATATCTCAATTTCACATGGTGCCTGGCATTGTACAAATAGCCTAAGTACCTGACCCAGCGTTTCACATCGTATTTATTTGTCTGTGAAGCAATTTCAATGGCAAAATACTTATAGGAAACAGACATAATATCCCAATGAATTAGTGTCCCACACGTCAAATAAACTGCGTCATTGCATCAATTTTAGCCAAGGGTTGCATTTTTTGTTCAATCATAACTCATGCACCTAAATAACCTCATGGTCTGGTACTCTACCCAAGGGAAGTTCTCCTTCTTTTTCAAATAAGAATAACGTTTATTAATCCAAATCCCTCTAGAAGACTATATAGAAGACCACGTCACAGCTTGAAAATGAGATTTGAATCACAAACCTTTCAATTATTTTTAAAATTAAAATGTAAAATAAGAAAATATTCCACTGAGCTCTTCTCTTGGATTTGGGAATGAAAACAGCTGCTGAAGCGACGCGTGGCTTTCCTTCTGAGTTTATCACGAGGGAGCCAGACGTCGATCTGATGGCACGTGCGTTGCTCCTCTTGTAACAAATGGAAATTACTGCGAGTTGTCATGGTCGTAATATGTTGCCAGGGACATATTAATTGGCTAGACAAAAAATGGCCTTAAGAAAATATGTCTAAAATCCATGAATTTCTACTTAATAGCAGATAGTTTCTTTCATAAAAGGCACAATAAGTACCAATGTGTTTCGATGTAACTTTCTGAAAGAAAAATAATTTAGCATCGACAGATCATTTTATTTATTGTTTAGAAATTTAAAAATGAATCATATTTTCATTTATCTTTCCCGATACTCTAGTGGTTTACGGAGGCATGGTTTAAAGGCAGGACTATGGCTGCTTTCTTTCCCTCCAGTCCTTTGTGTTTTGTGGGTTGTGGTGTCAAGATTAACTGAAAATCCTTTAGCCTTCCTAGATACAGCCTCCCATTTACTTCAGGAGGAGGTTCCTTTGCCTGAAACCAGTGGTTTATGTCCATCAGAGCCTTTTGACTGCTTTCTTTTGATTAATCAGAAAACTAGAACTCAGTCTGAATACCACGTTTCTGAAGAATGAATGAGCATAATCTCTTACAGTTTCCATGAAACCAGAGGGATTAATCTTGCAATCCAGTCTCATACTCCACTTCAAGTATTTTCAATTACTTGGCACCATTGGAGGTGACGTCCACGGCTCAGTAAGAAGGCTACTGCTGGCATAATGGTTTCTTCATGTCTCAGCACATGGTCTGGGCATTAATAATCCATCATGAAATGATTTGCAATGCACAAAGGTGACATTTGATTATGTGAAAGGCATTGCAAGAATGAGCATGTAGGCTCTCACAGACCAACTGCCCGTAAAAATGTGATAAATGTTATATGGTGAAAATAGCGTTTAAGAGGGTTTCTGAACTGATAAAAAATAGTGCAAGGATATTGCTTTAGGGACAATTTTCTTTTTTCTTTTTACTTTCTGGTTTCCCTTTCTAAAATCATACTTTGGAAGGCCAAAAGGTTAAGGGGCCAGATTTGGCAGCCAATCACTCAAACACATTTTCAAAACATATTTGATTCAGGAAATTCCGAATCTTTTAAAACAAGGATGTTAACAATGCTCTTGAGAACCTTAAAATATGATGATTTAAACATAAGGAAAAAGAGATCCTGAAATGATCATAGAGATCCCCAAGAGGCCTCCTTGCTGAAGAGTTTCATTTTTGCATTTCGTTTTCTATTTTTTAAAGATCACAAAGAGGATGTTTCATGCACTACCTAAGGGAAGCCCTATCATTTTGGGTAGAAATTTATGAGAGAATTGGGAAATTCATAACTCTCAAGATAGCAAAAACAAAAACAAGAATTCTAGAATTTCTTAGATTCATATCCTCTAGATCCATTCACTGATCTGTCAAATACATTATATTCTAAATAGATTACAATAAGTATATTTATTAATATGAACAAATACATGCATACCTGGATATAGAGTGGAGGTGAAGTTACTAATGCATAAATTAAATGTAGGAAGAAATAAAAGGTTTTGAAAATCAATGCTTCCATATTAATCTAGTTCCAAAACTTTAAGCAAAGATAGGAATATAATAAATCAGCTGATTTTGATGTTACTGACTTTTCCTTCCCAGCCCACTACTTTTAAGTGAAACATCTTAGTTTCTATATCATATTGTATATAATAGTATATACTATGTTATATATCAATCAATAGTGGTCATATACAAAAAAGCACAAATATAAATTTCATTAATTCTTGGGATTTATTAATTTCATTAATTTTGGGGATTCATTCATTTAGCTATTCATTCAACAAAATTTATTGAAGTCTTATATGCACAGCACAGTGCATACACAGACCCTGTCCCTGAGGCACTTACATTTTATTATAGAGACAGAACATGCACATAAGTAGCTGTAGCATAAGGCAAAAATATAAAAACACTAGGAGAAAAACAGAGATAACTCCTTTGGGAAATAAGAAGAGGCAGAGATATCTAGCAGGGAGAGTCAGGGGAAATTCACGGAGAATATGACATTTGAGCGGAATCCTGGAAGATAGGTATATTTAGACGTGCAGAGAAGGTGGCAGCAGAACTTCATGGTTAGGTCACAGTGCGAGTGTGAAAGTAGCCAGAAGAGATCAAGGCAAAGATGAAGAACTGTTAGGCTGAAGTGCTGAGTGTATGAAGTGGAATTCAGGGAGGTCAAGAAGGAAGGAAAAGTTGGGGCCAACTGTATCATCTTTGTTGCCAGAATAAGTCATTAAGACTTTAATAAGAAGGTAATAGGTAGCCATTGAGGCTTTTTCTTTTTCAAACAACAACAACAACAAAACAACTAAAATGTTTTATTTTGAAATAAATTTAAATATAAACTCACAGAAGAGTTTCAAAAGTAATAATACAGAGAGTTCCCACGAAGTAGTCAATATCATCTAACTTTTCATGTTTTAAAAATATAATTGTTTATGTAGCATTCTGATAGTACACTCCTATATTTGGATCCCTTTTCTCATGCTTAGTATAGTATATGTCTTGGTTTTTTTTTTTTTCTTACTCAGAAATGTCAAAGACTTTTTTTCTTATTTATCTTTTTGAAGAAATAGTTTTTGATTTTGTTGACATGTTTGTCAGTTTTTGCTGTATTTCATCAACTCCCCCAAAGCCACCCTACATATATATTCAATGTGTGTTAAAAAAACAAAAACAAAAACAAAAAACTGAGATCAATACACAAATGTTGTATTAAAAAAAAAGTCTCTTTATCCATCTTTTAAGCAGAATACTACCTGTAAGTTCCACACAGCTACGGAGCTGTGTGATTCTTTTGTCATGATCCTGCTGGGAATATGATGGTGGGCCACTTCAATATAAAAATTTGTGCTTTTAACTCAAAGAAAAATTCTTCTGTTATCTATTTTCTCCCATTTCTTTGTCTCTTTCTAGAACTTACATTAATATTTACCTCCAGGATTTATTCCTACATCTCCTGTACTATTTTTTTTCCATCTGTCTTTCACTCTAAGTTTTAGAAAATGTACTTTACCGCTTATTTTTTAACTTTGTTATCCTTACTAAACTGGCTGTGATCTATGCCCACTCATCTGCTTACTTCTCTTTTATTTATTTATTTTTATTGTTTGAATTTGACATCATATTTTATTTCTTGTTTCCGGCTTGCTTTGTTTCTATAGCTTTTTAGGGATAAATGTCCTCCTATAGTTTTTCGAGGATACTCATTGTAATGCTCTCTTACGTCCTCTGCTGCGTGGATCGTTTCTCTTCTCTCATTTGCTTGCCTTGACGTTTTCTCTTTGGCGTTTAGCTTTCCTCACATGTTTGGTGATCTTTAGCCCACTGACATTCATGTGCAAAGAAATAGATTCATTCTGGTGGCTAGTAAGACCTTGCTTCTTTGTGGCTGAGTAGGTCTGTTTCGCCTGAAATGGGAAGTCTGCTCCATTTGAGTGGGCAGACTTCCCCTTAGGATGCTCAGTAATGGAACGCAGATTTATGTGGATTAGGGAATGGCTTCCTCAGTTGCTGCCTTTCTTCCTTACCTGCTCCTCATCCTTGTTTAAGTGTCTGGGCTTACATTAAGCCCTGTACGAAGGCTTCTAGACCCACTTTCAAATCATCCTCATTAGGTAATTCACTTTCATTAGTCAAAGGCAAAATCTACTGGTGACCATTGCTCAGTGTAGAAGAAGGCAGGATCTTGTTAGCTGGCTGGGTCAGATGTTTTGAAGGCAATATTTTGATTAGCCTTAAAACTATCCCATGCTACTACTGCCCGAGTAATCTTTCTGAAACTCATTTGAATATATCGTTCTCTTGCTCAGAACCCTTCGGGGCTTCTGATTTTATATAGAATAAAACCTGTTCTCCTTTGCAAAGCATGAAAATCCCTTATGGTTTGATGTGAGTGCTTAACCATCATCTCCTACCATTTCCCTGCCACAGACAGCATTCTGAAAGTGCTAGTGGTTTTCCTTTGTTCTATGCCTTTGTACATACTGTTCTCTAAGAATATCACCTTCCCTTTACCAATTGGCAAAGATATCCTCTACTGCACTTCAGATTGTGATTGCATTCCCCTTGAACCTTTTGACTCCCCCTGGACAGACATAGGTTTGTGGGTCTATTTATTCAACTATATCTCACCCTCACTCCACAAAATAGCTGAAATAACATAAAACAGATACACGGTAACAGATAACATAAATGAGCAAGACACACTACATTCAAAGGGAGAGTAAAAGTAGAAATATAAATAATACTGAGTATGAGGTTAGTTCTAAAAACTGCATACATGACATTAAGTTCTGTAGACTTATACTACAAAGAGATACACTGAAAATTAGTCTCTCAGCTTCCTAGTTGTCAAAGCTAAGAGAGAAATTTTAATACTTGTGATTTCACCTTGTCTATAAACTATAAATAAAAGATTTTGTCTTATGAAGCAATTATCGTTATTGAAAATTGAGAGATGATTTACTGTACTAAAGGGGTACTTATAAAGGTGACTGGTAAATTGAGAAGTTCCTTCCTTTATACTTTCATTGACCCTCAAATATAATTCTATGTAATTACTATAATATTTTTATACATAGATTTCCTCAAGATATGGAGCATATTCTCATTACTTGGCACAATGCTTGATATTTTCTAATCACTCAATGAGTATTTGTTACACACTCTTGGATAACCAGATGTTGATAGTTAATGTAGGCAAATGTTTTTATGTGAGTAGGCATATAACTAGAAATGCATCATCATTTACACCCATCATAAACATAAGAGATATTTAACCAACTAGGAGAGTATAATAATTATCAAAACAACAGTTGAAATACTTGCTATGTACCACATAATCACATTGCATGTATATCTCATGACTCCTGTCCAACCCCGTGGGTATTATTCCCCATCTCAAAGTTGGGGAAATCAAAAAGTTAAATTAGTTTCCAAAAGGTATTCAGTTAGTCAGAGGCAGAACTGCGGCTGAGCACAGGTGCCTGAACCCAGTCCTGTGAGTTTCAACCTTTGTGGCTGGTTCATACTTTGGTGTATATTATGTTGATTAGTATTTGATTACAAAATTCATGAAATTGAAGACTTTCTACTGATAAAAGGGCCATGATGGGAAGACTTCCCTTGTTTTTTAAGGTATATTCCAAAATATTTTGAGGGAAAAGCAGCAGATATTAAGCAAATAAAATGCTATAAACTTCATTTTCCATGAAGAGGTATCAGGGGATACTTAATATAAAATAATTCCACAACTTTTTTCACTGCAATTAAGAAAACGTATGATGTTACCATTTTATAAAAGGGCTTCCTCTGTTTTAACCCAATTACCTTTCACTTACCAGTTTAAGGTCACTTCTTACCTGAAAGTTGCCAAAACAGCTTCCCCCAGGGAGGGTCACGTAACTCACAAAGGGAGGGCCTGGAGATGGCAGGGACTCGTAGACCACCACGCCTTCGCTTAGGGACGCAGCCCTCTGTTGCTGCTTACTTTCCCAAAATTCCTGTAGCATTGACACAACATTCACTGAAAAAGACAAAGAACATAATCAGTTATTAAGGATGGACACACCCTGGCAAAACAAAATTTTATTTGCAGGATGCTTTTAGTTTTGAAAGAAGCAAATACTATTTAACACCAATGTATTTATTTCTTCATGAGTATGGCTCAAGTGGTTTGGTACCCTAATTCCAACAACATTGCAGTATATTAAGTTTACTTTATAAGTTAATTTTTAATATCAAATTTAAAAGTCTCTTCTTTTTTGAAAATTTGCACTAATAAACTTTGTCCAGAGCTATAATTATCCATGGCCTCCACTCCCATTTCTCATAGATTCTAAAACCTGCAAAGTGAAAGCCGAATTTGGAGGTAAGTTGTAAGCAATGTAATTTTAATTGGGACTCACCTATTATAAGTTTAAGAGGAGAAAGGAAGAAAGAAGAAAACTCTTTCATGCTCCTCTCCACCCCAACCTAAAGGGGAATGAAAGGCAATTGTGTAATAAGCAGGAGGCTGGAAAAAGCCATAAGTGAAACTAATAACATGGAGGCCTTGTTAAGGACCACGTCTGTTAGATGACTTCAGAAAACATAATAATGGCTATAGCCATGTGTTTTAGATTAAATAACCTGTGATAGCCTGCAGAATTTCCAGATCAAATTAGGTTGGTTTGTTTATCCTGTACTGCAAATTGAATTGTGGACATTAACAAGGATAATAGAATTGTAGACCCTACAGGTCATGCAGGCAACACTTTGCCTAATGCAGGAATTCCCTGCAAACACTACTGACAGCTGCCCATCTGGCCTGTGCCTGAACATGTGGAAGGACTTGGTACTTAGCTTATCTTGAGGCAGCCCATTTCAACTTGCTAAGAGTTCTGACTGTCAAAAGGTCTTTTTTGGGGGTGAGCTGAAATCAGCTTTTCTGTAAGGTTCATACAAGTAGTCCACCGCACATTTGGGGGGCTTCATAGAAGTTTGTTCACGTGAGAGTCCACCACATAACTTGAAGGCAGTGTAGGATATCTACTGTTTTTGCCTGCTTGCCTTTTGCTTCCTTCCCCTCTTTGTGTGAATAGTGTAAGGGCTTTCCTTAAAGAACCACTTTTCCTTTCACCGTGTCTTCTTCAGGGCTGAGAGTGGGGATTTAACCAAAACCAAATCATTTAGAGCCACTGAATCCAAGAATTCCATAGGAAATGTTGGAAGACTAAATTCTCCTTTTTCACTAGTGTTGCTGGGGGATAGGAGATAAATGTGGTGCTGCCCCAAGAAGGGGGAAACATGGCTGACAAGAAAGCCAACACAGAGAAGGGTAGAACCAAGAGATGAAGAAAGAAACACTAAGTTCTGATGACAGTTTGAGTCCCTGAACCAACACATCAGCTTTTTTCTTAAACCATTTTGAATCGGTATCTCTCACTTACATATCAAAGTATATACTAGTACGAACAACTCCCAAGTTTCCTCAAATTCTGGATTAAATAGTTGTTGTTCTTTCAAACATTCTTTGTGTAAAATAGTGTCTGTACCCTTTAACATTCTCTGGAATACGTTCCTGGGTGGATGTGCTTCAAAACACTGGGCTTTGATATTTTTCAGAGAGTCAAGAGAGTCACACGGTTTGACCTGGAGGGAAAAACATTGCACAACCCCCTTTAAGTTGTTGACTGGACCACCTGGCTCCTTTATCCCTAGGTCACCCATCAGCTTCAGTGTGTAGTTCAGGCAACTTCTCGAAGCACCTAAGGAATTGGAAGCCTGTGTATATTTAAAAACGGCAGTGCTTAGTTTTTAAGAAGTTGTTTAGAAAGAAACTGGGAGCATGTAAGACTATCTGAGGGGACACTTGAATTAACAAATAAAATGCATGTTGAATGGTCAAGATGAGATTGATCAATATAGAGATTTTTCATTCATTCAAAGATATTTACAATAATGTTTTTTACCAGTTGATTTAACTCAAAATAGCATTACAACATTTATTCTCTAAACTGTATTTCTGCTCCTCATCCTCCCCTGCCTCCCATTTCCAAGAAAATAAGGATTTTTTTGAGTAGGCTGATTTGTGTCTCTACTTGCATTTGACCTCCAGAATTCAGCAGAGATGTCTTGAAAATTGAATCCTAAACCAAAACCAGTGTCCTACTGCTCTGATAGTCAATAAAGCATATAACTTACTATTTTAATTAAGTTCATTGTTGAATGAGTTCAGCTGAGGATTGGAGTAAGATAAAGACTCATGATTATTTAAGTAAACTGAACACAAGTATTTTGACATGTAAAGTTATGTGGACTAAAGAGTTTGAAGGCATGTCCTAAGTAAAATTTCTGCATGAATAAAAGTAGCAGTTTTCATATTTTTCATTCTTCAACCTTGGAAGATTGCTTTGATGGTTCTATGTACGTCATCACTTCTAAAGAGTACAACATATGTCCAGGCACACACACAATCCATCTTTCTATCTCTATCTCTTCCTGATGACTGAAAAACCAGATGAATGTAGTGCAGAGGGAAGAAGGCCAGCTTGCTATTCGGAATTCCATTCCAAAGATCGGCAAATCAGAGGAGACTTTATTTATGAAAAACATGTTCCTCAATTTTTTGAAGTAGCAACAACAAGGTTCATGGACAATATCAAAGAAAATGCAAGCAGAGGGTCAAGCATTGCTCAAGAAAACCATCCAGGTTTGATAGACCTCACCACACAGTTTAGTCTCTAGATGCAGTTGCGCCATCAGTGCTCAGCCGATGATCCTGCCTTCCATGTTACAAGCAAGCTTGGACTCCCAAGCATGTGATGTCCATTCCTACCTCTATCTAGTGACTCATCTGCACATGTACCCAGTTCCACCTTATTTTCTCCACTCTCAGATGGATTTATGTTGCTTCTCCTGGATATTGGTATCTTAGTCATTCTCTTGACTTCCTATTTTTAAATGTTTCCTCTTTATAAACTCCTTCTCAACTGCCATAAGTATGCTCATGGAGATGAATGAATGAATCAATTAACCAATAAATCAATTAAATGAAGCAGTCAACCTTGGGACTATTTCTGGCTACTAGTTATTAAAAATTTCCCATTATAGTTAAGCTGCTAGAAAGAATACTCTACATTAGTATTGCTGTTTCCTTGTCTTCCATTCATTTTTAACCCACCACAATCTGGTTTTCCTCTACATTATTCCACTGAAACTACTCTGACAAATATCGCCAGTTCCTGTTTTCATTCCTTATTTACTTAACCCTGAACTGTTTTTGACGAGCTGATCAATTTCTTTTAAAAACTCTCATGTCCCTAGGCTTTTCTGATGGTTTCTTCATGATTCTGCTTCTCTATTTCTAACCATTTCTTCTCAGTCTCTTTTGTGTGCTTCTCTCCTTTTGCTCATCCCTCATGTTGATTTGCACGAGCATCTTGTCCTTGTCTTTGCTTTCTTCTCTCCCTACTGTTATCCCTGAATGGCAGAACCTATCTCCCTGACTGCATCTGCCATAATATACACCTACAGTTCCCAAATATTCTCCTGTAACTCCAACTTTGTTAATAGATACTTCCATTTGGTGTTGCACAAGTTCAACATTTTCCCAAACTCAGCTCATTTGTCTCCCCATTAACTCTTCTCTTTTTCCTGAATTACTTAGAAAGTAATGTGATCATCTACTCAATCGCTGAAATCAGAAACCTGACAAGAAACTTAATCTTAATATCCTCTTTTTATATCTAGTAAATTCCCAAGTTTTGTCAGTTTCATATCCTGATTGTCATCACTTATTCTCAGCTTATATGTCATTGCTGCATTGGCTTACATCTCACCAAGTATATCATAATACCTTCCTGACTCCAATCATCCTCCCATCCAACCCATCCTCCAATTGTTTCTAGGGTAATTTTTCTGAAACTTATAGCTGATCAAATCATTCACACCTTCTTAAATTTTTCTTGTGAGTCCTTCATTACCTACAGGATAGATAACTCCTTAGCAAGGCATAGAAAACCCTATGTCTTGATATTCTCTGTCATTCCAAATCTTTCTCTTCAAGTCACCTTCCAGGCCTCTCACACTCTCATGCTTCATATTTCACTAGCAAACTCCATATTTTCATTCTCCTCTTGGAATGTCCTTCTTTCTACTGTCCATTTTCTTTCTTGATAGCATCTACTAATTTTTAAAGATTCACCTCTAGCATTTCTTCCTAGAAATAAAACTAAAACTAAAATAAGCAATAAATCTTTGATATGGAAATTGCAGTCCTCTGAGAAATAGCATGGATATAACTCCAGGACAGTTAGAAATGTAGGATCTTTGGATGCACCCAGGCCTACTGAACCAGAATCTGCATTTATTAAGATTCTCAGGCAATCTGATGCAAATTAAAGTTTGAGAAGCCCTCTGTAGAAATAAGTTGCTATTCCCATCTCCCTTATCGTGTAACTATTATATGCAGCCACTAAATATTTTCTTATTTAATCTTGCAAAGTCCCCTAGAGATAGATTTTATCATCCATAACTTATAGATAAGAAAAGATGCTCAGGGCACAATCATACAACTACTATGTCTTAGAACTGTGATTTTAAACCTGGTTCTATCTGAGAGTATAGTCTATACTCTTTGTTCATCCTGAGACACTCCGTAATTATGATGGAATTTAAGTTGTTTTCATGCGTGTCTATCTACCTCTACTAGAGTTAGTGTTCCTCGAAGAATTGTATAATTTTTTCCACCATGTCTGGAACATAGCAGGAGCATGAATGTTAGCTGAGCACTGGAATGTCATCAGAGATATGGAAGATGTGCTGCATTTGCAATGCTATTGGTAAGGGAGGTATAGGTGTCTCCTCACAAGAATCACTTCACTTATCTTTTCCCAGGGGCTATTTTTTTCTGGCACCTGTTCTTGACAAAGTCGAATAAAGCAGAGGCCAATATTTTTCATACAAGTGACATGACATGTTTCCAGCTTGGAACTGTCACACTGAATGAGCGGTGTGTGTCCATGTGAATAGGTATCCTGATGCTCAGTCTTCAGTCAACACTTTGCTCTGGTGTAAAAACCGCTGGTTGCATTCTTCAAAGGGGCTGTGATTAGGCCTCCCATTCCAATCTGTTCTTTCAAGGAAAGATAGCTAAAGGAGAAATCAGAAGAGGAATAAGAGGTAATGACAAAAGACTGAGGAGGGCATCGAACAGGCTTCCTGGGCAGATGGGCATGAGCAAAAGCCAAGGTCAAGTCTTGGCCTGATGGTGACTTCCACCCTAGGGTTAGGAAGCTGTAGTCTGGAACACATCATTTTGACCATGCATGACTTCTTCCAAAGTTTAGTAAATTTATTTTTTAAAAGTTTCTACTTTATCTTAATGGACACTGAAGAAAATGGTCTTTATCCTAGGATAATAGCATAAAAGCTGGTTCCTACTTGTGACTTCTTTAATGTCCTTATAAGACAGAAAGACACCTGAGCTTCCTCTCTCAGCCATGTGAGGATGCAGCAAGAAAGCCAGGAAGAGGGCTCTCCACAAGAACCAAATCTTCCAGAAGCTTGATCTTAGAGTTCCCAGCCTCAAAAACTGTGAGAAAAAATTTCTGTTGTTTAAGCCACACATTCTATTTTTGTTAGAGCAGCCTGGGAATGACTAAGACAAATCCCTTCAGCAGTTTTGAATATTTTACATATCAACTAGATAATATGATTGTAGTTTACATAGTGTGGCTATTTTCTTTTTCACTATGTTTTGAAATTTGAACATGACAGTTTTCAGAGTGTTAATTAGATCCCCAAGCGAGTTCTCATAAATGAGGTTTTCATTTTCCCCTTCCTGAAGATTTCTTTTTGAATATAAAGTTCAGCATTGAGGTTTTCACAGAAGACAGATGACCAATGAAGACATCCTACAATGTATACACCTAGAGTGAATCTTTGACTCACGCTAGCAGAAATCCTCAATCAGTTTCAGCAAAGGCAGTGACTTTACTTGTCCTTGAACATATAATGCTTACTTTCTACCCATGCCTTGGCTCAAGTTCTCTCTTCTACCTTGAGTGTTGTTTCTGCCCCTACTCTCTATTCATCCAATTTATTCCCATACTTCAGAGGAAATACCACCTCCTCCATCAAGCCTTACTCACTGGTTTGCAGTCCACATGAATCTTCTTTTCTGAGCTCTTATACTCCATAAATGGTCCTGTGTATCAGGACTTAATCTCCTGCTAATAAAATGGATGTGGTGCTCCTGGATAAATTTATCAAGTCAGACTTGGCTGGACTTCCTTCTGGTCAGAGCAATGAAATGCCTTGTGATAACAATTCATTTTATAGAGTACGGGTTTCTGTTATTTAACTCACAGAAGATTGTGAGATCCTAGAGAGCAGGACTCTGGTTTATTCTTCTCTGTAGCCTCCCTGATATCCAGCATAGTGCTATTTATCTAGAGGCAGTTGTTGAATTCATTCGGAATCTAAGAAAACTACATATCTGAGCAGTCTGAGTGCAGCTGAATGAATGTATGAAGGTAGGTGAAATCACTAAGACTCAAGGAGAGGTCAATACTTCCTTCTGGAATAGAAGGTTTTATGTATAAACCACCATGCGGCCCAGACAACATGGATGTGGTGGTGACAGCCATGCCTCAGCTGGAGATGGTGGAGTAGGAGCAGTAAGATGGAGCTCAGTCAGAACAGACAAGTGATTGTCACTTGATAGCTGAGGATTTACCTTCATAAAAAGCAGGGCTTAGAAGAACCCTGAATGGCGAATGATGAGTACTTTTGTCTTAGAGTGCCATTTATGTTGACTGCCTGGAGCACTCTGTTGGAAAGGATTAAAAGGTAGCTTGTGAAACAGAACACCAGAATAAACCAGCAATGTGGCCCTGGCATAGTCTATCTGGTAATATTGACCTTGACAGTATGGAGTGAAAAAGTTGAAAACAGACCTCTGCCTATAAAGATTTACAGTTTGATCACAGAAATACTATATTTATAATATAATTAGTGAACACAATGTTAAGAGTACTACATTATAGAACAGGGATGATTTTAAAATAATATTTAAAACAAAAATGTATGGCATAATAATTAATAATTAAATCAATAGAAAAATAGATGAATGTGGGCTGACACTGTCAGAGAAAATTTGTATAAAAGGAGAGCCTAAACTGAGTCACTTCAGAGGAATAAGATTTAGACTGGGATTGGCGAAGGGAGAGAAGTTGTGCTCCCAAAGTAGTGAGGGGTTACTTGCCAAAGAATAAGAAAAGAACCATGCCTCAGCCGAGGAATTATGTGGGGGCCAATAGGAAAGAGTACCAGTAGGAAAGGGGTATGATTAGGCAAGAGACGAGGTAAGGGAACTTAACTTCTTTTAACGATTGAAAATCAGTTATTGTCCTGGTGTCCCAGCTTTGCCTGCATGGGAGAGAAAGGCAGAGGCATGGAGTCCCTTGTCTTTTCCTTGCTAAGGTGCTGTGCTGCCTGTGGTGGCTTCAACCATGAAGAGGAAAGGCCCGGACACTTGGAGAGAATGTGCAGCTACTCTTGTTTAGTGGGGTGAGCCCCAGGAGAGTGGCTGTCTGCGAGGAGCTCGGCAAAAATATCTATAAGTGGGTAGGAGATGAAGCAAGCAAGAGAGTGCTCTTTTGGCTGTTGGAAGAAGCACAAAATCCCTTCGGAGAAGGAAATCAATAACTGGACGCTCAGACGATTTTTATTGTAAAAATACAGCACCTGTCATTTTCACAGGTTAGATACAATGCAGATGCTGGTAGGGACATATTACCTATGTTTTCATATGGGAATTCTGAGATCTAGATGATATAAGTTGCCCCATGAATTATAAAGTATGTTATAGGAGAGTTCTCAAATACAGGCACTGGTTTGAAAACATTAAAATGCATTCTGCTGCATCTTGTCTTCCTACCTTTCATCAGCAGGCAGGCGGTTTACTTATTAGTTAAAATTATAGACTCTGGAGCCAGAATGCCTGGGTTTGATTCCTGTCTCCACCACTGCAGGATACCTATCTAACTGCTCCAGCTCTGTAAATGTAGTACTTACAGGATTGTTGTAAGGCTTAACGTAGAGAATGCTCATAATAGATCTTCGACATTGTAAGCACTAGGGTGTTAGCTATTATTTGTGGTTAGAGAAGGTGAAGGAAGAAAGGAAAAGGGATGATTATATGCTTGCATATTGCATCTTTGAAACTGACTGTTCCTGGATTGGAAACCATAGCATTAAATATTCTAAAAATAGTATGCAAGCCTGAAAATTCTCTATTGTATACGTTGTGCTATTTATTTCCAAACTATCTGAAGAGTTCAGAGATGTAAAAGAGAAAGTTCTTTTGATGCTGTTCATTAGTAAAACCAAAACTTCATTATAGCCAGAAAATAAATGGATGAAACAGTACATATCTCAAAATCTGGAAACTTGGATATTTGTCTCAATTATTTACTTTCTAATGGATGTTAAAAGCAATAGACCTGCTCTTAGCAAAAACCACAGAGAGGATCTAACTTTTAAATTAATGTTTAATGACTGCTTATGCTTCAGGAATATAGAAATATTATAGTTGATTGCCTAGTTCGACTATTATAAATCCTGCATGGAAGACAATCATTTGTCTGCAAAAAGGAATCTTAAAAGTTATTATAAATCCATTAGGAAAAATTTCTTTATGCCGTACATGAGAAAAATTTCTAGCGGGGTAAAATTTACCTTTCCAAGATGATTAACATATTTTAAAACTGATTCATTGCCTCCAAACAGAGTGGCTGTATGTTTTGCAATATTTTAACATAGTCTTTAAATTAGCCTTAGCAGATAATATTTTAAAATAAAGTTTATTAGTATTATCTATTATTGTAATTCAATCATGTACAACTTATTTTTGTCAATATGATTTCCTACTTTGGTTGAGGAAAAATAGGAAAAGGACGCCCAAATAATTTGAGGGGTAAGGTCAAGGCACGATGCAATTTGCCATTCATGCAAAGTGGGTTGCAAAATGCGGGCCCCTTTGGTTCTGGTGCTTGGCTCGGTGAACTCCAGGACACTGTCCAACAGAACTGGCTGTTTAATCATTTATAAACACCCTCAGGCTTTGCCAAGTTTTGATAGAGCTAAATGGAATCTTGCTGACAGAGCTCCTGTGTGGGTACAACATGTAGGAAGGGATCTCGGGCCCCTTTTTCTTTTGTGTAGGCATTCTTTCAAAGGAAGCCACAGCCACACAGCAGGACTGAGACAGCTTTGGAGTCTTGCTTTGTTCCTGGCAGAGGAATTTTCTTTTTACTAATGCTGGAGAGTCAATGCGTAACTCTTCAGCAGCTGGAAAGCTGGTTGCGTTTCTTCTTTTGTTTGCATTTTCTTTTCTTCTGGTCTGGTCTCCATCCTCTACCCTGAACACTTTTCCCAAGGGAATTACAATCTTGTTGGTGTTTTCTTGGGAATTATCTAACATATACAAAAAGTATATCATTCTTTTTGGTTTAATTTTCATCTTTAGAATTTAAAATTGCTGGACTGTAAATCATTTGGGGAGAAATTGAAATAACATTTAAAAAAAATATCTTTGGAAGTACAGGGTGATTTTTTTTTTTTTAAGAAGGCAGAGGGAGAGAATAGGAAGAAGCAAGAGAGACAGACTCACAAAGACATATTGAAATAAAAAGTCATTAAGTATATCAGAATTAAAACAGCAGCAGTACGCTTAAGTTCCCATGTGTGCTTTATATGTGCACCATGGGTCAGATGATGTCACATAATCACAAAAGCCACCTAAAATAAAAACCTGATGTAATTTATTTAACCAATCAGGAAGTATATATCTTCCCATGTTCCATCAGGCACTAATATTGTACTGTATTTAAGAAACTTTTAGATAACCAACTCAGGCTCCAAAAAAACTCCAAAAGCAAAAAAAAACAAACAAACAAAAAACAAACAAACAAACAAAATACAGGTTGCTTTGCTGACCAGTTAGTTCTGTTTAGTTAAAATGGTCAAATCTGTGCAAATGTGGCTTCAGGCATGTAACATACCTTCGCTGGGAACAGTATTATAAGAAAGCTCTTCACATCCCCTCCACAGCTATCTCACCAGGGTTTATGTTCAAGGCACAGAGTTTAGCCCGACAGAGCATAGTGTAGGGCCTCTGTTGACCCATAGTAGAGGGTAGAATCTGAGGGTGAATATAAGGATTGACAATCTAAGTCACTACGTCAATGTGGTTGTATGAGATGATTTAGGCTGCTCTACCAAGACAAACCCAAAGCGGTACTCTGGAGAAGTTGCCTGAGTTGGCTATGTTCATCTCAGAGCCCCTTCTACCTCCACGCTCCATGCTGTCTCAACTGGTTGTCAACTTAACCCTCCATGCAATTAGGCTGTGATTAAGGTGTCAGTAGATGAGGACTTAGAGTGTCTCAGTATGTCTATTTCATTAAAAAGAAGACCTGACAATGAGAAAAACTTTTCCCCTTTTGTGATGTAGAAAACCAACCAAACCAATAGTCAAAACAGGTCTGCTCTGGTCCTGCAGGTCCCTGGCCCCATGGGAGGTACCCTGGGGGTTACATATGAGTGCAAGCTATGGCTTTGCCCTCCTGGGATTTCCAAGTTAGGTGCAGACAAAAACATGACAGTGAAGCTGTAACTTATAATGCATGAGGGAAATGTAAACTACATAGTATAGGCTATAAGTGTCAAAGGAGTGGTGAGTAAATGACGGGTTCCCACAGCTGCCTAACGGGATGAGATCAAAATAGGGATCAACTGATTATCATCGCAGCAGGAAAAAAAAACAAAAAAAACCAAAAACGTAATTCAAACAGCATTCCATGGACACCAGAGAGAGAATAGAAATACAGGGAGTGTAACAATTGCCTATTTTGTCAATATTAAACTTTCAATAGGATTCTTTTTATTCCATTTCTTTTAAAATAAGATTGTTTTAACTACCTTGACAGACTAAACTTATTATGAGCATTTGAACATGGAGGAAAAGAAATGAGTCTTTGGGGTTAAAACTTCAATATGAAATGTATTAAATAAAGAAGATTCTTTTATGAAAGGCTTCTAAAGTTGTCTTACTTTTCTTAAATCAATCTGTAGCACATAATCAGTAAAACCGTATCATTTAAACAGAAAATTCATAGCTTAGAAACTCACCCTTGTGCAGCTGTATCCTATTATGGGCTGTAACTTAACACATGAGTTTCAGAAGTTGTTAAAGTTGAGTTCAGGCTAACAAATCTTAACTGTTAAAAAAAAAAAAGCCTATGGTGAGAAGAGACAGCAGACCATGAAGAGGTACCAGATTTGGTCACAGGATGAGTGTCAATCATATTTTATTTTGATTTATTAAATCTTATATATTAAGAAATAAATGTATTAGGACAGATATGGCCAAAAAGTAATGAAGAAGCCACTTCTTTTTTCATTTTTAAAAGTTTTCTTCTGAGTCTGAGACTTTAAGGATTTAAGTTCTGCCAAATGTATACTTACTGAAAAAAGGAGAACAGTGTTTATACCAGTGATATCTGAACTGAAATCTGCATTTTCTCTTAGTATAAATTCAAATAAAAATAGTTGGTATTATCTCTTAGTATAAACTTTAAAAAAAATAAAATTAGTATTTGAATGAACTTCAGTAGAGGAGACATCCAGAGTTATTGTAATTAAGATACAATTATTAAATCAAAATGAGCTAGTAAGCAGTGGAGGTTTTTCGTTTTTTAAAGCTATGTTCTTTCAGGCATATTTTACATGGTAGAATGCAATATGTGTAGAGATTTTACTGCACAAGTACCTTCAACCCTTATATCCTACTCTATTCCTTTCTGTGAAATGCAAAAACCATAAATGTACCATCAAATGTATAGATTTCAGATAATTACACTGAAAAGTATGGGATGGAAAAAATACCTGACTCAAGGATTTTCGCTCTCTAACAATGTATATAGCCAGAGTCATGATTAGTAAGATGTTTTTAATAGCTCTATAGTTTGGTTTAATTTTTCCAAAGGGCAAAACTGTACTTTTTGATGTAATGTATTCACCTATCTGATATAAATAAAACTTTTCACGCAGAAAAATGTTTCCCCAAATGGAAGATTAATGCACCTTAAATATAGCAATTTGCTTCTAACAGTGCAATGTTTCGTGAGGGTTCCATCTTATTTTCCATTATATAATTTGGGGAAACATATTGATGAAATTGAACATGTCACTTTATAAGTCAACGCTAGACATCAACACCTTCTCATGGCTTCAATAACAACTAAGATAGCTTTTGAAAAATCTGTTAGAGAAAGTTTGCCTTGATTTGGCCTTCAGTTAGTCAATGTGGTTTCCCCCATGTTTAGATTCACAAATCTTACATCTTGCCTAAGTGGACAAAAAGATTCTTGCTGTGAAAAAGCTGTAATTGTTTCCCAACGTGATATCAGAAAGTATACCTCCAACAGATGTCAGTATAATCTTTTCCCCAATGCAACATAAGGCCATAAACTTCCAGAACTAATCTAGGATCACTGTTAACTCCAATGGCTCCCTGTTGCCTGCACTTCAGAGTGACTCCACCTGCCTTCTCAGCCTCGTCTCCACCTCCCCCAATGCATTGTTCTTGCATTGACTGATCTGCTTTCGGACAAGCTGTTCTTTCCTTAAAAATGCCTTTCCCCCAATCTCCTGTCACATTCCTGTTCAGATATGCCTATTTAATGAGTTCCTCCGCACTCCCAGAATTAACTTCAATCTCCCCTCTGTTTTCCTAACAGATATTACCATGAGGTGGTAATGTAACACCTCTGGGAAGCAATGTCTTATAGTGGCTAAAAGTGAGGAGTTGGAAAACAGAATTTGAATCCTGGCTCTATCACTTACCAGCTATGTAACCTTGGGAAAGTTACCTTAATCTCCACGAGCCTCGGTTCCCTCACCTATAAATAACAATAATACCTACATTACTGTCTTGCTGTGAAGAATACATGTTCCTAGCACAGTGCCTGTCATCACACAATGAGTACTTGACATTACTATGAGTGGATGAAGAGCTCAAACATGGCAGATAAGCATACTGTGCTCTTGTAATTGGAAGAGTTAACCTTCAGAGTAGGACCTAAAAGTGTAGCCATCTTGAAGTCACGTGGTGACTTCCTTTGAAAAAGCATGTGTGGAACTGTCAGGCAGTGAAAAGCAAATAGTAAGCTCGCACACACCCTCATTGAAAGAGCTGACGGGCTGCTTTTAGGGTAGCTCATCTTTGGTTGTGACACATGACATACAAAAAGAAACTGGATGTTGCACAAAGGCAAGAGCGGAAGGCACCATGGAGATAGGCCTTAATTTCTTTGTAAAGAAACTCTGTATGGTGATGTGGAGACTCCCAGTACTACTTGTTATAAAATGGGACATTTAGGTAGTGAAGGACAATTCGGCGCCAGCTTAAATGAACAAACTTCAAATTGAGAGCCCACCTTATTTAAAATGTCTTTCCATTATTTTACATTTGAGTTATAAAACTGGGAAAAGGTAACAACAACAACAACAACATCAACAACAACATCAACAACAACAACAAAACTGTTATGGAATTCATTTCCTTACGAGAAAAAAATAAAAAAACGAATCACAGCTACTGCCAGATGAACGTTATGTCTAAAACAAATGAGGGATTTAATGCATTGCAAAATGCCACTTGGAGGGCTTTGGCTGAGAAAAGCATTCAAACTATTCCTTCCAATGAATGTAACTATCCCCATGTGCATTGTTCTCAGACTAGAAAGCTCTGGGTGCTTTTCCTAACCAACTTAATGAGAAAATTTAATTTACTATTTCTAGTTTTTAAAAAAATCAGAAGCCGACTAAACACAACAAATTAGTCGAAAGATCATTTACATATCCTGTATTATGTTTCTAAAGAATAAAGAAAAAACTGCCTTTGTGTTTACAGAAGAGAATTTTAGAAAAACACTTTTATAGCATTTTGTTTTTATGCTCCTTCGTTCAACTGTGCTGGGTTTTAAAAATTCTTGGATTGACTTTTCATCATGCAGGAAAGCAAGGGAGCAATTTTTTTTTAAGGAACTGGCAGTGATGTACTTAAGGGCTCAGCCCTTTCCTTCTGGCGGGAAGAGACCTGATCGCGTGGGGAAAGAGGAGCCAGGAGTGACTAGGAGGGGGAGGAGGCCGCTCAGAACTCGCTGCTCAGGGCTGACGGCAGCTTTTTACAGGCTGTGTAAAACAGGTATATGGTGGCAGCAACTTATAGGTGTGCCAAAGAAAACGAGTCTGCGTGTTAAACTCTGGCATGTGCACCACAGGCTGCCAAGGCACGGCACGGTCCCCAGGCCAGTTTTTGATGTCCTGCCCCAGAAAGTAAGTAAGCCTGTTTCCATTTATTCCATGAAGATGGCGAGGGGTTGAATGTTTTGATGTTATAAAAACTCCTGGTACAGAAATCTGCCATTTGGGTTACTTTCATTTAGACATTTTTCAGATTAGACACACCTGAAAGAACAACATCAGCAATTCAGTGTTCACGTCTATTAATGCGAGCCGTTGCAGAGTGGCAGCCCATTCTAGGGTGAGCAGGCAATGCAATCTGATCAAACTTAGTTTCTATGTTAATGAATGAAATACATAAAATGGGACATTTCTTTGTTTTTCAATGTAAAAGAATTCCTGCCAAGTCTGGATGACAGGATACAATGTTTTACTTTAACCCTTTTTCTATTTTATTCTCTGTGCTAAACTATAGGAACAATTTCTGAAATTTAGTTCATCTTAAAACATAGGTCATACGATTTAAGATTAAATTTCTTAAATTCACAATGAACTCAGTAAAAAATTTGCTCCTTTATTTCTTTTTACTGTTTCCACTATCTTAACCATCAGCATAAGACCCCTGGTCCTACACAATTTATTCAAAGCCTTGGGCAGATCAAGAGCCCTTTACCCTTCACTAGTAATTCAATGCTATTGTAGGAGAGAGACATTCTTTTCTTCCCTTTTCATTTAAAGAAATATACCAAACCTGAATTGAGTCCAGGCTAAACTGGGGGAAAGAGTAATTTTTATTAGTTCTAACATAGCTATTGACACATACTTCAGGACAATATTTAAGAGAGAGAGAGAGAGAGAGAGAAAGAGAGAGAGAGAGAGCGTGCTTTCATTTTATGCCATAGAGGGCAGATTGGTTATAATTTAATTTCTAAGAAAAATTTTATAGAATAAAATGGCCTACCATTTCTTTTTCTTCGTTACACATATGAGAAATATAAACTAAAAGGACATCTGGAAACTAACATTATTCAGCGATCAGAAAGGAATAATCCAAACCATTGAAGTTTTGGTGGAGACAAACATAACGAGATTTACAAAGAAGAAAGCTGTAACCTATTGAAGTAAAAAAAAAAAAAAAAAAATTCCATATGCATTTTACCTTTTGGGCAGTTCCATAGCAAAGTCCTATTTCAGAAGCTCTTTGTAATATGAAACCCACTGTAGATAAGATACAACAGGAAGATAGTCTGTTTTGCAGCATCAGGAAATCAAATTGGTTCCAGAAACGAAGTTACATGACAAATGGTTTAATAGAATTGCTAGAATTGAAAAGCTTGATTGAATTATTTTTCATAATCATTAAAAGAAGATTTTGAAATAACTTTGCCATAGCTGTTTAGATTTTTTGGAGGGAAGGGTGTTGCAGATGTGGGAAGACATCTAATTTTATTGGCCTTTTAAATAAAGTGTTATGATTTGTTATCAAAATTTAAGAGCTCAGTGGTGATTTATTAACTTTTGTTTGTAACAAAAAATTTCAAACAAAACTTGATTTAACATAACATATGTTAGGGAGGATAAAACAGGTTAGCAGATATATATTTTATTTTCATATTCAAGGTATTTTTAATTCTAATCTTAGTAGCAATCAGGGTGTTTTATTTTTTAAAAAAGCATCTGGAAAAGTTCATTAAGTCTTAAGCGAGTCTTAGATTTTAGGAGAGACTTCCAAATGGTTAGCAAGATGTATCACTGACAAAATAACCCGGCTACTAATACCCGTAGGTGAAATGAAATGAAATCATTCTCCTGACTCAAGTCAGGAACAAGTTAAATATCATTTAGACCACAGTACACGACTATAGAGATTTAGAAGAAATCATGCTTAAATAGGATGTGACTGGACATTTAGACTATTTTCTAAAAGAGTCAAAAAAACTTTTTCCCTTTCAGTACTTACAGTCTTTGAAGACTAGAGCCGGATCTCTGTGAGGCAAGACTTGGGCAATGATGTGTCTCAGGGATTCCAAGGTTCTGTCCATCTTGGGTCTGCCTGTGTGAGCCTGCTGCACAGTGTCCTCATGCCTGAATTCTTGCAGTCCTGGACTGAATTTGTGCAGCTCATTGATGCACAGGATTACCAAAGAATCCCTTTTAACATCTGCCAATCAGACATTTCCCAGAATCTAAAGACCCTTCAGGGGGCCCTCCTCCCAGGCTCACTTATCTTTGTTGTGTGCTGAGCTAATTAGCTCTAAAGGCTGGCTGACAGGCTGGTTCCCATTGCTTCCTTCTGTTAAACACACCCACCTACAGGCCAGCTGGGGAAGCTCCTCATCATGGGAACAGCTTTCCTCTCCAGCCAGATTTTGCCTGAATGGTGTGGAACTTCCTGACTTGGATATTTCTTTTTGGTCCCCATCTTCAAATGTGCTGTCCCCAGGTATTACAAAATAAAGAAGATTACTTCTCAAGGAAATTTCCTTGGTAACCAAGGAGTTTACAGCACAGAATCAGTGTAATCTATATTGTTCTTTGGTAAAGAAGTGCTATAAAGATTGTGAATGTAGCCACGCACCAGGTTATGCCTCCTATTTGAATTCAGCAACCTCTCTTTGGGAGCCAATTTTTAAATTCCCTCCCCGCACCCCTACCCCCACTCCCTGCTCAAATTATAGTCACTTCTGATGAACAGTGGCAAGTAAAACCTCACGGACTGACTTTTCAGCTTGCCTGGGAACATCTGTTTCCCTATTTATCCTTCAAAGCAAATCATTTCCAAGATTGTCTTTAACGAAGTCTACTCTCACTTCCTTTCATTTCATGATGTTTTGCTACTGAAAATTTTAGAAGCAAAAAAAATATTTTTGAAAAGAGTATAGGTAGTTATTAAAAGATCTTAAGAAAACAGAGATTCTTTTTCTACTTATATCCTTCACCATTTACAACATCTTTCCATAGGAGACATAAATATAAGTCAAGGGATTCCATTGCAGTGATAAGGATGTGTAACAGATGAAAAAGAACTGAGTTTAATGGCTATAACCTGTGTTAGTAGTTGAAGATTTGTTGAGGACTGCTTTACTTTTATTTAAAATATTTTTCTAGGGTAGGCACAAAAGATTGCTTTCCAATTTTCAGAGTTCAAAATTATGTTGTAGTATATGATTAACTGAAACCACTCCTTTAAAGACTATATAAAAAGAAAATGTTTTCCGTGTGATCAGCTTTTTCACCTAGTTGGTAGAAGGATGGGCTTAATAACAAGAAACAGGAGGAATGGGGCCATAATTATAATTCTTATTATAATGACTATAGCAAATGCCCACAGGGATTATATGCCACACGCGACAGAGACTTGGGGTTGTCCCAGAGTGCAAAGATGTTATTATAAAAAGAACCTGAAAGCAGCAGCACTTCACGTTACGATATTTATTTAGGGTCCCAAAGTGCACTTTACATGAGCCGTACTAAACAGGATGTCAATATCCTCGCCATCTAGGAGTTGATCATTTAAAAGAGAAACTGGAAGGTTTATAGACAAAAACTATTACATATTAATTGGACACAAAGTATAAATGAATGCAGTTACTTTCAGTGTGATATTGAATTGGAAATGAAGATACTTAAGGTTCCAATCAGAGAAACAAAAAATAAAACAAAATTCTCAAAGGAGTGAGACTGATGAAAAGAAAAAAATTAGAAATGATTGATGCTGGGATTTCAACCAACAAATAGACTTTTTATGGCTTAAATTTAATTCCAGTAGTACATAAAAATATTTTGGTTGTGTAGTGCGGTGGGAGAACACTGAATCTTGGATTAGTAAAATCTAGGATTGATTTTTGTTATCTGTATATCTTTAAAGAAGTCGCTCATCTTTTCTGGGTTCAGAGTCCTTACCTATAAAATTACAGGGTTGAACTAACATCTAACGTCTATGATTCCATGGCGATATTGCAAGCAAACACAAATATCAACACACATTTTATGGCCTTCCGGAAATTATGTATTTATAACCTAAAAGCTGGACTGGCCTTCAAACAACTCACTTTTACTCCCATGGTCAACCTCATATCCATTCACCAATATGAGAGACACAAATTAATTGGGTGAATTCAAAGATACCACTAATGCTAACGTACATGAAAAGCAAGAATTTGTCAAGAAAACTAATCTTCATCTTCCACAAGATTTTTTTAAAGAAAGCGAACTCGAGAACCCCAAAACATATTTTAATGTTAGATATTAAGAAATGAAAAAAGAATTCTAGAAAGGTAGATTATACAACATTCCAGTTAGTATAGTTTCTTCTTTCTCATTAGGCCCTACCATTCAGCAGTTTTCTGAAACCTTTGCTTATTTATGTACTTCTTCCTTGCCTGTCATAAGGACATTTCACCTTAAAGTGCTGTTGTAAGACAGTCTAGAAAAACAACTCCGTGGTTTCTTACCATTCTTTCTGATGTGGAAAGCACCTGATAGAGATAGAAGAGCCTGAGAAATCTCTGTGCAATGTGTCTATCTTACTTAGCACAGATTCTATATACAGTTCACATGATAGATTTCACTGTCAATTTTAACCATTTGTATAGGGATAGGCCAAAAGCAAAATCAAAGTATTGGAACCGGGGTAGATGACTATAGTGCAAACCAAACTGATGTTTTTACAAATCCTGTTAGAGTACTACTCAGAAGTATGAAAAATGACATTGAACTGACATATTCAGTGATCAAAATTTATCAACCAATATTAGAAGAGAAAGACTCAATGCAATGGCACACTTACCAAGCTCACAGGGAGTACAGAACTCTTTAGAAGATGAGATATCCTGGTGGTATATTTTGCACCAATTCATGCACAATGTAACAAAAAAGTCTATGGAAACAATATTTTTGCTAGTAAGGAAAAGAAAATGCATTCCTATCATTCCAGTAATATTTTTGTTGTTAAATAGCTCATTTCAGGTACAAAAATTATAAGGAGGCAGGGGCCACTAATTGAAATAACATTCAGAATGTTAGAAAACATAATAAATGCATCAAAGAATCATCTTTAGTCCAAAACAGGAAAGAATCCCCACCATACCTCTTGCTTCCCACTTCATACTCTGCTCTGCCGTGGAGAAGACTGGGGTAAGCCAAGCAGAACAGTGGCCGGTCGTTGAGGCTGCAGTGAAGTTGGAGAGTCTATAAGCCTTGAAAAATTCAGCATGAAGCACACAGACTCCAAAGAATAGGCCCACAGTAACCGAACCTGAGTCAATTTGTAACTACTCATCTCTAAGGAATCATGTGACTGAGGGAAAGAGAGGCTGCTGATGGAGATTTAGGAAGGTCTCTGAAATAATTTCTTAATTTACATGCTAATGCTGCCTTGATTCTTAAAAATTTACAATTTAAGATATATAAAATGAAAAAGAATTGGGTCATGCAGTTAAATACAGACAGCGAGTAATTGACAAAAGCAGTGAGAAATGGTTGGTAGCAGCTCCTTCCAGATTTCGGTGGGAGACGGGTGGAGGGAACTGAAAGGGCCTAAATGCTGGATTGGCAAAAGAGGGTTAGAGCTGTGCGTGTGCTTTTAGGGTTGCGTGGGAGGGTGAAGGAGGGCAAGGGCCAGGAAGAAAATAGCTTTGCAGAGGTAATGGCTAATGACTGATAAGTATCAGCTTTGTTTAGCCTCAACTAGGAAATGACCAGTAGGAGGAATAAATGGCTTGTTAGTATCAACTTTATTTTTTTTTCAACTGAGAAGGAACAAGTAAAGGGAATGAAATGGCTGCTCAGTGTTAATTTTACTCTCAGTTGAGAAGGAACCAATGGGGTATTTGAATCAAACTATTAATGAGAGGGACAGTTAGAAAGGGAACTTCAGATTACTAGATAAAACAAGTTTAAAATCACCGGCAACATGAAAGAACTTAATCTCAGACTTTTTTTTCACCACATTTAGGAAATCATCAATAAGTACTAATCTGTTGAACTACATGAATTAGAAAATTAATACTCCACCTACAAAGTAAAGAAATGCACATTTCCTCATTTTTATAGAAAACTATGAAAATGCTTTCCTGAAATAATTATCCTCTGCACCAGATAAAACCAGTAGTGATCTGCCCTTTTTCCTTGCCAGGGCAGTCAGTCAACACTTTTAACCAGAAAGTACAACGAAAGTAAACTTTCGTTTACTTGTTTATGTGACATATACACACATTATATATGCAACATATATAATGCACATTAATATATAATTAATTATATAATGTGTATATAGTTATTTATTTGGGGATTCCGAATGAGCCCATGTCATCTCGTTTTATATAATCAGTTACCCAGGCCTGTATTGGTATTTTGTTTCCAATGAATTCTTCAAGCAATACTTTGGAGGCCAAAGATATCATTGGGGGAGGCTTTGCTAGTTCATAGGTTAACACTTTAAGGATAAACTCAGTTACTTAAATGTAGGAGAATTTAGACGTTCAAATTTACCAGATTGGAGATAATGATGCCAAGCCCTTGGGTCAATAGCTGTGTTTTGTGGAAACTGACTACCTTAACTCTGGCTGGCTGACCTCCAGCTTAATATCTATTTTTAAAAGAACAGTTTAAACTTTTTTGGTTTGTTTTTGGAGTGGATTTTACCAGTAGCCTTTATTTTTGTTTTCATAAAAATTTATCTAATTATTGGTTCCTCTCCCCCTGCATTTACTCACCCCCCCTCCCCCACACACACAGACAAACACACCGGATTCACTGTTCAGGACAGTAATTAATTTGTTAGTGTTCAGCAAAACCTTTATGCAAGTTGTGACTAGAAGGCGATGATATTGGTTCTAAAAGAGGTGTCTGATATCCAGCTGAGTTCTGAGCCACTCCTCAAATAAAAAGAGATGACATCTTCTATAAGGGACATGCTGAGGGATGTCACTCCCGGATGACATGGGCTAACTGGAGCTACTTTGTTCTTCTTTAGATAAAATCATGTTTTGGGGGTAGTTGTGTGAACTGTTTAAATATTTGCAATCAATGGTGAGAATATTAAAATAAAAATCTGGACTATGAAAAATTAATATTAGAATAAAACAAACATAGGCAGAATTTTATTGGTTATAAACAAATGACTTAAACCTGAGATTAGTTAATGGAGATGTTAAATTCAAGCAAGCTAGTAATTTCATAGCTCCATATATTTTAGATGAAGCTTCCCGTAAAAACTGCATCATTAGAATGCTCTTAATTCAATTCAGACTACACTTATGTATATACTTACATTAAGATAAAAGCCTTGTGCCCATCTATTTCACACCATAAGCTGTAATTTCCATTTCACTTCCTGTGCAGTCACTACCAGAGCACTGCACTTAGCATGCAGACTGCTGACACAGAAGAAATATTTTTCAAAATTTGTTTAAAGGAGGAGGAATAGAAAACTATAGAAAGGGAACCTATTTTTCTATATACTGAAAACTGTGAAGAAAGGGCAAGTAGGGAATAACATATTCTTCTGATCCTCTGAAGGTACCTTAGTAGCTTTGATCTCAAAGCAAAAGAACTACTCCCCCAGTACCACCTTGCCCTCTCCCACCTCCCCATGCAAAACCAGAAACATTTGACTTAAGCTTTCGTCTATTGAAATGGGTTTTCTTGGGCTTGTGAGAAGATAAAAAGGCTTATTATGGAAAATAACAACAAACTACCTCCACAACTTTGTTTTCTGAAAAGGAAGGAAACTTTCTGGAGGATTCAACCTGGACTTGGTTGAGGACTGTCCCCTCTCATACTTCCACAGGACCAGGAAGGCAAGTTGTGGATCTGACTGATTCTGCAGAAGACACCTCAGGGCTTGATACAAAGCTCTAAACTGCCTGAGTATGATGGGTTTCCTCCCACCCTTCTGGTACTTAGCAATTCCATTTTTCCCTCCTATTCACTCTCAACCTTATTTACTCTATCTGAGCTTGGGCAAGTAAATTTACAAATATATGTTCTCATCTCTAAAATAAAAACAAGGTCATAAAGAACCTCCGTAACTCTAGTATAATAGAAATCAGTTCTACATTGTCTTAACCTTAGTACTTAGGCCGACTGAGCAACCATTCGGATTCCAGTCCAGACCCTCTCCAACCCACCGCTTAACACTGGCAATACTCCCCTAGTTCTCCTCCCTACTCTCCCCAATTGAATCATTGCACGGCTCAAAAATCTACAAGCGCTTTTTCCTAATACATCGAGTTAAACCTAAAAATTCAAAATTATCTTTAATTTGGCTCCTTGTAACACAATACCCATTTCCTAACTGCCGCATAACAAGCATACCACATTCGTTTGTCTTCTGGATTTTCTGCATGATTTCCTCTTTGCAAGCTCTTTTGCAGTCTTCGTTCTCAACCAAATCCCTTTTCCAAAATGACTCACCAAATTACTCTGGTCTTTCATTTCAAAACTGTCCCCTCAGCAGTAGTCAATGGTACTAGGCTCTTTAGTATAGTCCACTTGGTACTACCATGTAGTTGTTTTTTTTCTTACCCTTTCAGAGCAGTGCAGGCTTTCAGCCAACAAAAATTTATTTAAAAAATACGTGTACTTTCAATATCACTTTGTATACCAAACACTTAGAAAATTGATGTGCGAACATATGTATTTTTCTTCCTAATGTATACCAAACTTCATCTACAAACAGCAGATACAGTAAAAAAAGTTTATTTCCAGTGGTTATTTAAAAATAATGGAAGCACATAAAATAACTTTTGCATTAAGGCATAGTCCTACTTATGGAATTAAGCCTACAATAATCTGATTCTAATGTTATATAAAATATTAATTTTAATGTCATTATTTACAATATTAAGGTTAAAAGAAAAACCTGCCATCTTTAAAATCTAACATTAGTCTTTGCAAGTGTTGTAGGCTTTGGGGTTATCTCCACACTCCTGGTTATTATACAACTGTGTTAGCTCATGGCTATTCTGAACTTTACCTCATCCCCAGTCTTATGCAGATATGAGATGGTTCCAGTACTTCATTAAGCAAATCAGGGTCAAACTGAGATATGGTCTGATGCTCTTCAAGATGTTCTGAGGAGGGATGAACGATGAATACGGTGAGCTTGAGTCCACCCAGAGTATGAAATCTGTGACATGGAATGAACCTACACCTGGGACATGCTCTCCTGAGAACCAATGGACTCATCCCTCTATCCTGTGTAAGTAGCTGATAAAACTATAGGACAGCAGGTTTACCAGGTGAGTTCTTGAATCAGGCAACTATGTGTTTTGCCAGAAAATTTACCAAGTACTTGACTAAGACAATGATTATCTTGAGCTGCACTAACCCTCTGGTTAGTACTTTTTAAAGATCTTTATGGTTCTAGGGAAAGTTCAAAGACAGCCAGATATGTGCTAAAGAACAGACCAATGGCAATCAGCACGGCAAAATCAGCACAAGTATAAACTGCGTATATCATATAGCAAAATCTTATCTAATAAAAATAGCAAGACAATGATGCAAGGCTACAAAGCATCTGTGCATCTTGATAAAAACAACACTAAAAAGATCTAAGTTGAAATATCAGTGGCCTTGAAAATTTCTCTGGAATCTTTCTTTCAATAACCTTAGGTCATTTGAGCAATGCTTAAACATATAGTATGTATATGGCACTGTGCTAAACTCCTTACAGGTGTTACTTAATCTTCAATAACAACCTTGAGACAGACACTATTATATGCCCTCTATTTTACAAATCAAGTTAGGTTAGAGATGCTACAGATGATACTTGAGGTTTGGGAAGTGGTAGAACAAGGATTTAGACTTGGAACTCCGAGACTCAAATAAATTTTTTTTTTTTAAGAATCACAACACACAAGTTAATGCTAAAATTAAACTTAAATGTTTTTGCTCACTGTTCACTATGAGTATTTTAAAATGCGAGATTACATCTTATCTGATAGGGCAAATTCTCTAATTTCTGATAGCTAACTACTCACAAACATCTTTTAAAAACAATTGTTGTGATTGAACCCTGAATCATTTGTTTATATTTGTGCATTTGACTGACTTATTCTGTGACCCACGGGTAATCTTTAGCTATGTTTGCCTTCTTAGTACTCTAAATAGTAATTTTATGCAGTAAGTACACAAAAGTGTACCAAGTCAACTGAGTAGGATGAAGTTACATAATTTTATTCCCAATTTGCTTTTGACACAGAATTTAAGAAAATGTATTTTAAAATAACATAGCCAATAAAATTAGGTCTTACACATACCCAATACAACTAATTTTGCAAAGTTGAAAGGTAATCTTTATTAATCTTGGAAAACTTATTTCCCCGGTAGATCATCACAGATGCAAGTAATATAAGGACATCTTGTCCGGGAACTGTGGGGTGACATTGCCATCTAGTGGTCATTTTCTGCTGCAGGTACTGTCCCTTTCTGGCCTACTGGGGAGATGTTGAAGGGATTTGAGTATCATTGGGTACATATTACTTAATCACTCATTTCACACTCACTGGATTATAAAGTCTCTGAGGGAGGAACCATGTTTTTTGTATTTCTTTCTTTACTCAGTATCTGTTAATGTTGAAGTAAAAACATATTCTGGACTCACCCAGCTAAGAATATCAACAAACTTTTTTCATTTCTCTCTTTACCTCCCACACCCCTAACTTTCCACCCCTCACTCAGGCCTGAAGAAAAACTGACAACTGTAAAAACTGTGGTGAGACTACCACAAGTTTCTGTTCCCATGACCACATTACCAATTTGAATAGCAGAAAATAAAAATCATGCATTACTGGCTTATTCTTAATATTAGGGAATAAAAAAAATAGATGGCAGTGAATTTTTTCAGTGTTAAATAAAATGCAACTGTTATTAAGTAGAATTTCAGAAAGATGAACATCATTAAAATTATAATTCCAATAGCTACACTTCACTGGATGCTTATAAAATGCTAGGCATTATTTAAGAACTTTCTGTGTACTGCCTCATGTCCTCAAAACAACCCTAGAAAGTAGGTACAAATCCAATTTTATTTTATTTTATTTTTTACAAATCCAATTTTAACAGTCCAAAAAACCGATGTGGTCAAGCAGAGAAAGAGGACAGAGAAATATGACTTGCCTAAGGTTGTTTTCACCACTAAGTGAAAAAACTAAGATTTGAAACCAAGCAATACATCTGCTTTTGGTAAGAAACAAAAAACAAAAAAAGTGATGTTTATATTTTAAATATACAAATATTCTTAATAAATTATTTTGAAAGTGTTTAGCAGATGTACCAGTCATCAATTGGAAAACTAAATTGCTTTAGTAGAATTACTATAATTATTTCTTAGAAAACATGTATTAAATGAGTCAAATTTATACATAAAAGAGGGTTTATTTATCTATTAATAGATTTGCTTTGGTCCTAAAGAAGACTAAAGGTGGCTTAAAAAGGGATCATAGTAACTTTTTGAAAAATATTCAAGATCTTAAATATATTAATCTCCCCAAAAGCTAGCTGCTTCCAAGCTTGACTTAATATTCTGCATGTTTTCTCTCCGCTGCTTGGTAAATATATTTGCTTCTCCTTTTTGCAATCGACGTCTGACAGTTGATTTTTGCTGTTTTGTCAACTGACGTTTCACCTTCTGTTTCACCAATTCCTGGAAAGATTTCATGAATTAGTATCACTGATAACTGACCATTTTGATAAGGAGTAAACAGTCAATAAAATAAAGATTTTATAGTGTTAATGTTTCAGATTTCTGTTAAGTGCCTGAATTTTTAAAATACAAATACTATACAAACCCGTAATAAAACACTAAACTGTTATAAAATAAAACAAATTACTTCCTAATTACAGAAATATAGAATGTAGCGAACAGTGTAGTCAACATTGTCTGAAAAAACAGCATAGTGCCACCTAGTGCCCATCAGGAAAAGTAAAAAAAAACAAAACCAAAAAACCTCAAAAACAAAACAATCAAAGACAACGGGATAAAAACTGCTTGTTCCTCTGCTTTCTAGATAAACACAGGCATGTCAGTGCAGTGGAAGATTGTTTAAAATCATTCAGTACTAGTAAAAATATACCTAAAATATATCCTCATAACCGCAGGTGTAGGAATGACCTGATGGCAGCAGTTACCCATGGAAAAGTCTTCATACAGTTTTTTGGGAGATCTGTAATGCTCTCTCATAATAAATAATCATAAATTTAAATTATTTCTTATTATTCAGGACATAGGCTGCCAATGTCACAAGACTGCCAAGGTGAATAAAAATTCTGAATATTCTATTCACAATAACCTTTTCTTCCTCTGAAGCATTACAGCCTGTTATTTAATTGTATATAATCTTGCATCATCCAACTTATCTCCTAAAAAAAGATATACACTGCAAGTGTTGAAGCATGGGTCTCTTCTTAATATGCCCCACCCTATAGGGGCATTTATTAAAAATGTCATTAAAAAATTAAAGAATGATGATTTGAGAAGTAAAAATGGGCTAGAAGAACTAGTCTGCCTAATGTACTGCTTCTTGGATTGCATATACATAATATAAAATGAGATCAGATGACTTAAATGTAGACTGGATGATTTTACATTAAGCAGACTATATTCAATTAAAAAGCTTTAGTTAATTATCCTTCTTTACTTCAGTCTAATGATTTTCAATGGGAGTAAAGATAAGAGAAGGAGGATGAAACAGTGAAAGAATCACAACTCAGGTTCTCGCAGAGGCTGATAGCCCATGGGATGCAGTCCCCCAGCAACTTACAAGGACCTGGCTTCCCAGAAGTTTCAGAACTGAAAGCAGCATTGGCTGAAAGTTTAGAATAAGAGTGATTGGCCTCCAGGACCCTTCCCTACCCGAGGAAGCCAGGCAACTCTCATCATCCCCACCCCAGCAGGAGACAGCATCTTCTTTACTACAACAGACAACAGCAAAACCTTGGGAATTCTGAAGGAAAATTATTTCCAAACCACAACTCTAATACTTAAACTCCCAATCAAGTTTGAGGAAAGAATAAAAAAACATTTTTAGTAATAAAAACTCTCTGCAAAGTTCACTTGATACTGGAATCTATACTGCCAATAAAGAACTAAAATGGGAAAGAAAAAGATAAAGAACTAGGAAAGAAGGCACCCAACAGATAGGAGATGAAAAGTTCTAGGGAAACGACAGTAGAACACACACCATGTTTAAACTGGAGGAATTCAGAGAGGCCTCCAGAATATTTTTAATTAAAAAAAAAATCGATTTCTCTTCCAAATATTCTGTTGAATATGCCCTTGGTTCTTCACTTCAAGGAGTCCTTAAGATAATCATACCAAGCAGTTGAAGAAAATAAGATAATGGATTACCATGCATGTATCTCGTCCCAATCCAGGCCACTTTACAAATCTTGTAAGGTTAATTTTCTTCATGTTAACAAGAGAGGGAGAAATATCCCATTCTGTATGTTTTTTTTAAATGATGAAACATTAAATAAAATTCTTGTGTACCATTTCAGGGAGTATATAAAAAAGCCAACAAAACCCACATGTATTTTATTATTTGTTGTTGATGGTGGCTGCATACATATTAAAAACAATTATAATTTCAAAGAACACAGAGAAAATATTTAACCTCTACATAGATCCTAAAACAACTATCATGAAATTAATGACGGTGCAAAATAAAGTTTACTTTCTCCTGATCTTTTTAACAAAATAAAATGTGATCTCAATGTGACCAAATTTCCAAAAGAATGTAGAGTTAAGATGATCAATTTTTTCCCAATGAGTACAAAAAAACCTTGCTTGATCAAACTAGGGTAAAGAGATCTTTTTTCTCCTTAGAAGGCAAATTTGTATTTTATAATGCAATTGTAGGCTTGACCCCATTTTAAACTTTAAGTTCCTGCTGTTAGCAGCAAGGGAAATGGGATAAAAGTCAAGACCTAAAGATAATGTCAATGCCATCACCTTTATATATAGAAGACAGCATAAATTAGAATCTAAAGAAAGTAGCATGAATTAGTAATCTCACTTCTTTACATGCAATTGTCAATTTTACACCACTGTAATAATATATGAAAGTGCTTATCCTTTGAATCTGAGAAATCATAAAAAGGAGGGTAAATCTCAATAAGTATAGAAAATATCAAAGCCGAGAGTGGATAGGAAACCATAAAATTAAGAAATTCTTAATAAAGACAGGTGATAATACTTAAAAGGTTTATCTTTTAATATAATCAATAGATGTTTCAGAGATTACATAGATTTAAATTTTATGTTTAGAAAGGTAGTAAACTACAAGGCCATCAGAAAAGAATATATAAATATCAACACATTTCTAGAATTCCACTCTTATTTTGGTCTGACAAGCTCTTAACTTGTCTTTGGTCTGACAAGTTTCCATTTTTAAGTAACGGTCTCAGAACTTCTAAAAGTATGCTATATTATAAAATAAGTACTTATTTTCAGCTTGTTTTTGATAATTCAGATTTAATTTTGTAAATATCCCTTATTACCCACCATAGGACATGCATTTTAACTTATTGACAATGTACCTGAACTTGGAAATGGGAAATTCAGGGAAAAAATTTTTTTCTTTTGAATTATATTTTCCATATAATTTTATTTTCTTTTTACCTCCTGAGCTGACTTTCTTCTTTTGCTCATTTTAAGTTATCACTGAAAACTGGTTTCAATGGTATTTAACGTAATACCTTTTAAACAGAAGGAAAAAAACCCAACATACCGATTATGTAAATTTATCTCTCCCTTAAAATCTACAAAAGAAACAAACTGATTCTTTCTCTTGGGGTAGTCCAAGGAGAAGGCTGGCAGGCAGAAGAGCAGGGAGGAGCTGGACTATTTGAGCTCATTACCCTGTCCAGAAAAATGTCCCTTAGAAATTCTTTTGGATGCTGCTGCTAAATGGCCAACAAACACTTGCAATACCCCAAATTTTTAAATTACCTATTTTCTGTTTTGAAATTTAAGAACGAACTAGTGAAGCGGGGACATCTTCACTTCAGCTGCAGTGGTGCACCAACTGGGTAACTTTGAGCAAAGTCATGTAACCTATCTGGCCTCGACTTCCTTTTGTTAAAATGTAAGGATGAGATCATATGAAAATCTACAGAGTAGATCTAAATTTCTATGATTTTACCCTTCAAATTCAAGCTAATTTATATGCTGCCTTTTCCCTGAAAGTTCTCATCATTCAACTAACAGCGAACTCTCTCTCATATATTACTAAATTTGTTTGTATGATTTTACACTATTAACATGTGAGGTCCAAATGGCTGACTGTCTTGTACATCATGTAATCCTCATAGCACCTTAGCTCGGTAATCTGTCCAAAAACATTTGTAAATGTTGAACTAAAAAACATTCGTAAATGTTGAACAGTTACCTGAGGAATTGTTGAACAGCTTAAAACACTGCTGCAGAAGTAACACTCAGAGTTCTTGTCCTACGTTCACAAATATCTTCCATAGTTTCATCTCTAAAATTTAAAAAAATCATAATTTATCTAGTTAGTTTTTATAGTTAATTATGCTTACTTTATATCACTTTACATGATAATAAAACTTAGATAATACCTCAGAAATACTATATTCAAAACTGTGAAGGTAAAACTACCCACGATTCAGCTAAATATATTAACAATTTTCATTTTTCAGCATTCTGATAGTCACTATTAAAATTTCAAAAAAGGTCTACATCCACACTACCCTGAACAAGCCCGAGCTCGTCTGATTTCGGAAGCTAAGCAGGGTCGGGCCTGGTTGGTACTTGTATGGGGCACCACCTAGGAAGACCAGGTGCTGTAGACCTAAAAAATAAGGCATTGTAAGCTGACAAGGTCCTTACAATCTGTGAGATCAACCAAGGGTTGCCTCGCCTACAAAAAAAAAAAAAAATTCAAAATAGTAGAAAGTTTTGGCTATCAAAATTTGTTCCCACTTAGCCACAATTCATGTCTTTTCCCCACAAATCTGTCTCTTGCAATCCAAATCCTTGGGACACTTTCTTGCCATCTTCCTAAACAAAAGTAGGTGTAATGGGAGCAGAGACAGTACTTTACACGGTCTACTCCAAGGCAGAAAAAACTGCAATGATAGAGACTAATTTATTTTATACATTGTTTAAAGTTTAATGCATAAGAAACTCAGAGATATTAACCTTTAACAGTTAATATTTTTCAGCAACATGTTATCTTTAATTTTTACTTTGAATATTAAAAATTTTGCCCGACATGTGTTCAGAGCAAACAAATTATTCTGTATTTAGAAGACTATTTAACTTATACAGTTTCTTTTCTTACTTACTCAAAATCCTGAGCCACTGCCACTCTTGATTTTAATTTAATTTTACATTTTATTATTCAAGTGGTAATAGCCTTGAGACTCAAGATATGGTTATATGGAAAAGCAACACAATTCTTCTTTTGCTTCACAGTAAAACTCTAACAATAAAGGCAGCCTTAGGATGTAAGCTTGAACATGAATTGAGAAACGCCTAATAACTGTACTGCTGATTTAATTTTAATTGTCATATTACTATTTTGAAATAAATAAAACTATAATTCATTAAACTCCAGTTCTTTGATTCTGGATAAACTATCCCAATCTAAAAATTAATTTTAGATCTTTTGCTAAAGGCTGAGGCTGATTAATATTTCTAAGAAAAAAATTCTTAAAACATAAGATTATATAATTTTACAAGAATAAGAACAGAAAGTTCAAAGTACCAGAGAAAATTCACTGTAGTAGATGTTTAATGAAGAGAGCATATTTACTGCAGATTTATTGGTCTATACATAAATTAAATATACATTAGGTATATAATTATGAAAATATATGATCCATATTAATTCTTTAAAAGTAATCAGTTTGTATTTTAGGCAGACTGCTTAAAATTGAATCAATATGCTATCTAGAATCAGGTCAATTATAGAGAATAAGTGGAATTTTAACAAAAGGGTTACTTGCTTTCATTTTATACATAGTGGAACAGAATACAACTCTGTCACATCATTTGAAAAAAATATTTACCAGAATCGAATAAGTATAGGTCTCCAGATTAAAAACAAAAAGCAATCAACAGATCTATACCTGAAAGGCCTGAATTCTTTGTTTAATGACGACAAGGCAATCAGAGGAGGGCATTCATCTTCGTACTCTTCAGAGCTCATGGAGATTCCTCCTTGATCTATGTTGCCGTCTTGTCTGGTGTCATTTTCAGTTTTGTTTTTCTCCCCAGAAAACTCAGGTGCAGAATTGTTTTCGACAACTTGCCCTTTTAATTCTTCTACAGCTTGATTAAATTCAGTCATTTCAAAATTGTAAGTATCATCACTCTCCTCTGACAAATTGTCTTCCTTTATTTGTTCAAGATCTCCAGATGATCCGCAACAGAGGTCAACTGACTCACCTACAGAGTTCTGTTCACTTCGATTTTCTGATCTACAAACCTTTGCTTTTTCTGACACCTCTTCATCAGAAAATGAGAATTCAGATCCCTCCTCTGTTTCAGTATATTTATCATCTGGACCTAGTGGATGAAGCAATTCATCATCTGCCTGCATTTCTTTTGTGTAGCCACTGGCAGACACCTCAACATCAAGAGAGTCTCCCTCCTAGAAAAAAAAGAATATCAAGCATTCAGAGAGAGGAAAAAGGCCATCTGACACGGAAAATATTATTGATGAATTATAGCTCTCAAATGAGTTTAATAGTTCATATATTTTAAAGATTTTCTTTACCTGAAATGTAATACTTAAATTACTTAAGTAACAAATATAAAAGATATGTGCTGTTTGTCATTTATAAATAAAATGACTGTGAAAAGCAATATATATTAGCAGAAAGATTATAAAACCTTTGATATTTACTAAAGATTTCTTCTTTTAAATTATGAATCATCCTGAACCAGAAAAGTATCTTAACTAAGTATATAAAATAAATGAGAAAATATGGCTTTGAGGATGTTCATACAATTAAGTTCTAGAATCAATTAAAGATATCTCCTGTCTAAATAATCGAAAAACACAAATTCTTAGAAAAACGTGGCTTGATTTTCTTAAAATGGATTATTCACATAGCATCCTACATTGAATAAAAGTTCTTGAATTTATGAGAAATTAGGTATGTTCCTCCCCCAAATTCAGTAACACTGCCTTAATGGACCAAAAGCAGGCATTTTCTAGTTTTTAAGTTTCATTTATATATGATAGAGCAATGATACTCAATGATTATGTGTTGAAGGTCACTATTTGGAAAATTTTTAGATAAAAGTGTTAACTTTTAGAACTAAATAAATCAGGTCTTTAACAGAGTTCAATCATTTTCAGCACTGCAGAGTACAAACCTGATATCACTAAAGGTTGGATAAAGCTCACTTTCATAGCTGAAACGTTTGATGAAGAAATCTCTAATGCATTTAACATCTCTGTCAAAATACCTGCAAAAATAAGAATCATTTTTGATATAGGTTTTGTTGCTTAATTTTTTCCTTATTAGTCTATGCCAATATCCTTATGTCATCTGCTATGACATTTCTACTTCTTACATGAAAAAGGATGTTACTCAAAAGGAAAAAAAAAGAACTAGTCAACAGTGTATTTGAAACACGAAAATTAAAAGCAGAGGAACTAAAAGGAATCTAAGCTGTCAAAGGGATACAGTTCCTATAGTTAGAAACCTCAGTTTCCCCATAATGTTAACAGACATACTAAGAGAAGGTAAGACAAACAGGAAAATTTGGGGGCAGGTTTCCACTTTTTCTTCTTAGTCTCTACTCTATCAGGTTATATTTCCCATCGGCTATACCCACTGGAACCACTAAGTCAATGGGGAAACTGAAGATAAAAACAGATTAGTGACTCATTAGAACAAGTTTGAGGAGTACTGAATTATGTTTATGTACCTTTACTACCCATGTGATTTGCAATAACTTCCAAAAGAAATAAATAATGCTGTGGCTTATAAATAATGAGCTGAAGACACGTAATCTGGAGTGAGAGTAAAAGGCTGCTTTTTAGGCAACCATAAAGCAGCAAAAACAGATTAAGTTCTCTAGATTTCCAGATAATGGAGAATTAATGTACAGGGTAACATGGAATTGACTATCTCCTTGAATTTTAACTAAATTCTTATTTTAGAGAAAGATGAAGTTTTGAAATAGGAAGACAATGCCAGTATTCTTTGCTCTTAGGGAGCCCTGGGAAAAATCTCAATAAATTAATCTAAAATTATATTTTTATATATGTTAATGTTTCACCTACTAGATAATACTTCTTCAAAAGCAGAAATAGGCATTATTTATATCTTAATTTCCAGTGCTTAGCATAACTCTTTCACCCCAGTACTTGGCCATAAAAGTTCAAGTTAAATCACAATGTCTTCAAAAGTAATGCAGCCTTAACTTGGAATGTCATAATCTGTTATCATTTCTGTCTGTAATTCTGGTGGTCCCTAGCTGTTCCTTCATTGCATGACTGTTATTCCATTTTAATAAAAAACATAACAAGTCATCATCCAAAGATACGTTAACTACCTAAGTGCCAGGCATTAACCTATTACTATCGTTTTGTTGGAAATATTCTTTATTTTTAAATAACATTTCTTTCCCTAGCATCCGTATAGACATTTTCCAATAAAAATCAGGAAGAGAGTTCACTGAACACAAACTGGTTTGAGCTTAAACTTTGCTCATATTATATTATGTAAGTAGTAACAGTTATCTTTGTGAAAAAGAGGAAACTTCTCAGTATAACTTGGAACAGGTGGAGAAAAAAACACCCTAAATATGATTATGCTCAATTGCACTGTGGAGTACACAGAAAAATATCCTGTCATATTTCACAGCTTGCCTGGTGCAAGTGGCTAAATAATATGACGAATAAGATTATTACTGTAACTAAAGTAATCTGCTCTTTGCCAGGGATGAGGTTTTATGTGTATTATTTTCTAATAATTAAATAAAAGCTAAAATGACATGAGAGATATTATTGGTGGCAACTGAGTCCAGTACAAATCACTTTTATTCAGGGCATCAAGATTATCGAATTATGCTTGGTGAAGCCCTCTTGGAGGCAACCAGGGAAAAGAAAGAAAAGGGGAAAGGCAAAGAGGATGGGGATCTAGGTTCCCCTTTCCATGTCCCTACTTTTTCTGAGCAGGTTTTTGTTTGTTTTAAAAACTGGGCTTCCACCTAAAGCTTTTTTTGAATAAAGGGTTCCATTGGTAAGAAAATTTGACTTTTGAAAGTCTGTTAGATAAGGGTAATTAAAATTGTTTTGATGGTTTATAAAAGCACACAGTTTCTTTAAATTTCCGATATCGAGCATAAGCTTAATGAATATGTTTTCAAAATGGAATCAAAAAGATTTTCTTAGGGAGAAAATGCTAGTAGTTTGATACCATTTAATAAAAAAACTAAAATTTTAGATCGTTAACACAGGACACTTCAAACCAGTTACTGACCCAAATGACCATATTACAAAGTTGAAAATTATGAATAAAAAATGAATGCATCACACATAAATACACCCATGTTCACAATCAATTTCGGCATATACCATTCAGCGTTGGGATGAGAAGTTGAAACCATCTGTGGAAAATCAATCATGGTGATGTGGTCATCTTTATCCAAAATGAGATTGAATTCATTGAAATCTCCATGTATCAGTCCATGATTCGCAAGTTTGACAATTAGTTCCATAGCTTCATCATATACTGATGCAGGATCTTCAACATGGTGTATCTGACATCTGAAGGTATTTTAAGTATAAAAATAGGTTATTTGTACTCATTTATCATTTTAATGTGTGTGTATATATATATTTCCATTCCTTGTCTCCCTAGCAGTTTCTCTTCCTTCTCATCAGCAATAGACATAACAATGCCTGTCTTGTATTTAAAAGAAAAAAAAAATCCATATCCTGCCATGATTCTGTATACTTTTGCATTGCCACATCCTTTCTTTGATCTTTACAGCCACACTCCTCTACATGTGCTTTCTCCAATTTTTTCCCTCCACTCTAATGAATCCATTTGAACATGCTTTCTTCATCCACCTTGTTCTAATAAAATAGCTCTTGCCAGATTACCAAAGACTTTTATGTTGCTAAGTCCAGTGGTCAATTTTCAGTCTTCATCATATTTGGTCTGTCGGTTAACCTCTTTCCCCTCGTTGAAATGCTTCCTTCATTTGACTCTTGTATACCAACTCTTTAGGCTACCTCTTTCTACACTAATCATTCCTTTTTAAGTCTTTTTTGCTAGTTTTCATCTTCTCTCTGACCTTTAAATTTTGGAGTTTCCTCAAAGGTTAATCCAGGGCTTCTTATTTAAAATCATTCTCGATGATCTCCTTCAGGCTCATGGCTTTAAACACCATAAATATACTGACTTTAACTTAGACTTCTCCAAACTCCTAGGCATCTCAAATTTACCATGTCCCAAATTGACCCTCTGATTTTGCCTCACTCTCTAACTTCAAAATGCCCTTTGGTCTTTCCCATTTCTGTAAATGTCAACTGTATCCCTCCAATTAATTCATCATTCAGGTCCAAAACCTGGTGTTACCCCCAACTCATACCTTTGTCCATATCAATGTCCAATCCCAAACAAATCATGTTGGTTCTTCCTGAAAAACATCCAGAATCTGACCATTTTTCATGACCCTGACATCTATCCCTCTGATCCAAACCATTATCTCTTGACTGGATATTATAATAATCTCCTAATTTGCCTTCCTAATTCTGTCCTTATCTCCTTTCAGTCTATTCTTAATACAGCAGCCAGAATGATCCTAATAAAACATTAGTCAGATCACATCTCTTCTCAGGTCAAAATCTTCCAATGGTCTCCTATCTCAATCAAAATTAAAAGTCCTGTGCTAAATATCACTAAAATGGCAATCACACCACAATATATAAAAGTAACAATTCAACACATTATATACCTTAAATTTACACAATATTCATGTTAAATATAATAAAAAAATTTTTAAAAGGCCTTGCAATAGCCTACAAACCCTAAATGACATATCTGGTCCCCTGCTGCTTTCTGATCTTATCTCTTATAATTTCTCTCTTACTCATTCAGCTCCAGCCACACTGACATCACTTTTCCCATTCCAGGAATTATGCACTTGCTGTTCCCTCTGCCTGGAATGTTCTCTTTGATATCTGCATGGTTTCTCCTGACCTCTTTCAGGATTCTGCTCAAAATCCACCTTGTTGATAAGACTTTTCCTGACCACTGCAGGTAAAATAGCAGCCTCCTCCACCACCTCAGTCTTTCCTGCTGCCCACCTGCCCCGCCTTATTTTTTTTTATTTTAACCACAGCATTTACTACTATCTGATATGTAAATCCTTATTTAGCTATTTACTGTATGTTTCCTTCCATCAGAATGTAAGTTCTGTGAGGGCAGAAACTTTGTTGTTTACTCCTGAGCCTGGCACAGTGCTTGGCACATACTAGACTGTTAATATTTGTTGAATGAATCACAGAGATTATAAAATACATACTGTTAGAATGAAACTGCATTTTCAATTTGCCTTTGAGTCTACTGCTATGTGTTAATTTCTAACCTCCCAGAAGCAATATTCTGTTTAATTAATTTTTTTTTTTAACTGAACCTTAATTTACTAGGATCCATGGCTGAAGAATAATACTTACAGAGGATAGCCATTTATGAGTTCCATGACCACTGCATGGCGATTATAATCAATGGCTTTGGAACTGGAAATTTCCTCTCATACAATGCCTAAGACATAGCAAAAAAGGTAAAAACTAATGAAGAGGTCATTAATTTTTAGGAAACAGTACAAGTAAATATATTTGTCAACAACCAAAAGAAAAACATACAAGACTTTATGAAATTAGTTAACACATGATTATTTATATATATGGTTGATTTACAATATAGAATGAGCTGCACATAAAAACAAAATTTTAAACCAGTTTACTTAATTCACTTTTTCATCAAACATTCATTTATTGAACATTTACTAAATATTATACCCTGTGTTCAGGTTACAAAACTGAGTGTGAAAGAGTTTTGCCTTTAGGATATATCCTCTTCTATATTGTAAGTTTCTGCCATTTACCGGAGCGTGCTTAAAAAAAATAAAATGAAAATAGTGATTTTTGAAGTATTCTGTCTTCTGGTATATTAGAAAATGAAATATTCCAAAAGATTAGGCATTTTAGTTTATAAAGCACTGACCTTTTCATCAAACCACAATATAGGATATAAATCTATTATGTGACCAACATACTTAATGTAGTAGAGGCAAAGGTTACTTTAGATCATCCATACATCCATCTTTTCCGCTATGCTTAACTTTTTATATCCTATTGCTTACATAGCTTGTTATTACTTCCCCAAAATATGTTAATTTATGTCTTCTGCCACTTGGAATACTACCATTTATATCTGATTATGACAACAGCGGTTCTAGCTCTTGCCACCATACCTTACCTTTATTCTGTGTACCAAAAGTAAACTAAGATGCTTATGTCAGTGCTGGCTATAAATATTGATTTTAGTCTAAACATATTTAAAACTCTCCAATCCACTTGATCTGTCTTAATTTTCCTAATATTCTTTCTAGTAAGTACTCTGGAATAGTCAGGACAGTCACCGCAGTGACTATTACCTAGACACAAAGGACTCACACCCACATTCATTTTTGCTCAAAGTGGCTCCTCTGCAAAGTACACAGTTTTACTACCAAATCATATGTATGCTTCATAACTTTACCCAACTCTTTTTCAATTCATGAAACTTTCATTAACTATTCTACTCTACAGAAGTTTCTCTAAACTTAACATTTATAATTTGATTTTTAAACTGTTCTTTGTTTTGTGTTCATGTTATCCTCCCAACTTTAAGACACAGACTCACTGGTTATTCCTTTGGTATCCACTCCAATACCCAAGCCTATCCCAGTACTTCATCCAGTGGTTAGGCACACAGCTGATACTCAATATAACTATATAAGTGACATAATACTTATTAACAGGGCTGATTTTAAAAGACTGTCTAATTCCTACCTTCTTTGGACAGAAATGAACTATTTTCGACTCTTCAAAGATTGTTTGCTTGGCTTAAAATTTTTTTTTCCTAATGCAAGTGATGTTGAGCATGCCTTGGTATGTAAGTATATAATAACCTTAAATATTATCATAGTGGTCTAGCCCTTGTGCCATAGCTTAACTCTGAAGGTATAGGTCAATTTTTATCTTATTCTCTGCTAGGAAAGTATCAATGTATTTAAGAAGCACATTGAAGCACAACCAAGTTCTATTCTTGTATCTTCATACAAAATCGCCCAAAAAACACCTAATACAGTTTTGGGAAAATGTGTAATGATTCTTACCAAACTGTTTACATACTGTTATAGGATACCAACCATCATAGGACACAAGCCATTAGTACAAGACATGAAATACAAAACATGTATGGTATCAGTATCATTTATTTATACTGTGTTGAGAATTCTTTCCCTATGATTACTAAAAATTTAAGCCCATAAATTTAAATAACCGATTTGAAGAATACCAACCTGACACTCCCAAGAATGGTCATACACTGACTTTTAATAATTCAATTTTTTTTAAATGAAGTTATAACAATTAACTCCTACTGAAAGTAATAAAAAAAAATGTTATTTTCTGTTTAATTTAAATATTAGTGAAGACAATTTATTAAAAATATTTTAAAAATCTATGATGAACTTAACGTTGGAGGTGAAAATTAAAAACTAAACATTTTCACTATTTCTAATATACATATAAATTTGCAACTTGCCATATCTTCTATTATACGAAATAAAAATACTAATCAACCTAGCTAAGACACTGAGGTTTCTACGGATGGAAATTATCTGGTGTTTTTAATTATGTACATATGTATAATTTAGATACACATTACACATTAACACATACATATTTGTGAGGCAATTATATTACTATTTTAGGCTACTTTATCTTGTTAATATTGTAGATTTTATGTTGCCTTTATATGTTTAAAACAATAGAAATATTTTTACAAAGAAAGAAATCACCATAAAAACAAATAATAGAAAATGAATTTACAGAGTTAAAAGTGACTATAAGGATTAGGATTGAAGGTAGGGAGATGCGGAGACAACAGAATGATGCTTGTCACTATAACCTTTATGTATTATTTGTTTAAAAATGAAAAATTATGTAAAAGAATACCTTCATATAGGCAAATTCTTTCATGGCAGAGAGACGAGATAAATAAAGCCAAGACATGTTATGCCTGTGTTTATGGTAATCACGCTTGTTTTTCAGATTTCGAAAGGAGGTTCTTCCCAGTCTGTGGAGTTTTAATGCAAATTGCTGCCCTTCTCCATTTGCAACAATATAAATATCTAGAGCCAAGATTTTAAAAAGATCATTATTATATTTTTATGCCAATAAGATGAAACAATTCTAAATTTGTTTGACTTTATTTGTATCAAATTTTATCTTTCCTAATAATCAGGACTACTTACTATTCAGCAAAATTCTTTAACTACAACCCAAAACAAGATGACATATTAATATCTACTACAAAAACAAAAAAAACAAAAAACAGGAATGTAATGTGTCAAAGGTTATTGCTTCCACAGGTACTCAATGCTTTAATTCAATATAGTGGAAAAACATCTAATAATTCCTCAGTGCCCTATATGTATGAGAAGTGATATAATAGTTATCTTCCTTTTCAACAACATGAAGTTCAATTCTTCAACTGCTCTAACAAATAATAATAATTTCAGTTGTTAGAATATGATAATCAGAATAGAGCAGATCTTCCCATAAGTATTCCAACTATCAAACAAGCTGCTATTTGTAATACTGACATTTAGAACATATCCTAGTTATTCATAAGAAACTTTATTATATTTCTATCAAGGAAAAGCCTCTTTCTTACATTGGTTGGATGATAAATTGGTGCAAATATTTTGGAAGGAAATTTGGTAATATCAAAATTTTAAGTAAACATAATTTTTGCCCTAATAATTCAATTTTTAAGAATGTATTTACAAATTTGTTTACACATTTGAACAGAGACACTGTATTAGAGTGTTCACCACATTACTTACAAAAAAAAAAAGACTGGAAGTAACTTAAATGTCCATAACAACTGGGACTACTAAAATCAATTAAGAAGCATTCATACAATGTAATACTTAGCAACTATGAAATGATACCGGAGATGTATGAGGTGGGAAAAGATCAAGGTGCAGAATATAAGTACTGTTGGCTTTCATCTGTGATTAAAATGATATGCGAATGTATACATGTATCCTCAGTACATTATATATTTATATTTACATGGCATACTTCTAGAAGGATATGTAAGACATCGAATAACAGTGATAGCTTTGGGAAGTAATAACAGGAATAAGAGAACTGGGTTAGGGGTAACATTTTCTTTCCATTGTACTCCCTTTTGTACTATTTATTGTTTTGTATGTAATAAAGTTCTTAAAATGACAAAGAAGCCATTATTTTTTTAATTGCTAAAAACTGGACATAAAATAATTAAGAGGAAGCATATCTCAAAAAGTGTTTCATTATCTCATTTTACACATTTTCATACACACTGCTATATTTAGCACTCTTCTATTACTTATTAAATATACACCATAATCTGTACATTAAAACAAAAGACATACAAACCACCTGAAATACATAGCAGCTTCCCTTGGAGCAGGCTTCCTAATAATTCTTTTAATTCCAAATTTAATTTTGCTTCCTCAGTTTAGATAATAAAATAGCTATACAGGATAAATTAATAGGATAAAAAGCAGTGTATAAGAGGGCATAATATAAAGAATATCATTTTCTGTTCTTTATTTCTGTCTTCCACATGAAAAATAAATACACAGGTATTTGTTTGGTGCTGTTTTAGAATGCTTTTTTCTGTGTTCTAAACATATCTAATTTGGCCTTGTTGATCATAATGCTGTGAAGGAAAAATGTGTTTGTGGATTTTAGATATTCACTTTCTAGTACTTCCTTGTACATTTTAACTATTACAAATATGCAATTTATCAGATATAAAATAAGAGCAAATAAAATATTTGCCAAAGATTTTGGTTATTAGAGGAAAACTAATTCTTGGTATGCTGAGTTTTTAGCGATATAACAAAACAATAATCTACTACACTAAGGGTAATTTCATAATCTGTATTGTTTCTCAACAACTTTTAAATTTACTGTTCCGCTGGAAAAAATAAAAAAAATAAAAGATGAATGCTTTCTCAAAGGGAATGTAAACTAAAGCAAAGAAAATGCATTTAATAGTACTGTTAGCACTTACCAGATTCTTTGCCAACACCCATCTGGTTTCCAACAGACTCAACTACCTGTCTAGAAGAAAGTGTTTTCAAAGCTAGGTAATCATAGCCTGCATTTGTCAATCGATAGCCCTGGACAGCTAGACAAAAGCAAATGAGAAAGACCATATTTTAATTATATTGTACCACCAAATCACATCAGTTCAAGTCATGAGAAGAATTTAGAAATGGGAAATCTTAGCTGAAAGATTAGCTACCCAGTTTTACAAGTTTGGTATTTCTTCCTATAATTTGTATTTTTACTCCAGTGCAGTGTTACTCAAAGTGTGACTCAGACTGATACTAGTCTATGAATGGTTATTACTAGTCTGTGACAAGATACAAAAACTTAAATGAAGTGGTTAAGTTTAAAAATCTTTATATCAATTTGACCAAGTTATTTCGTTTTCAACTCTAATAATAAGGAATCTGCCTACATTGTATCAGTTTATTTCCTTTTTCTGGTAATTTACTTTATATTTTTGAAATTTTTGAAATTATGGATCCGTGATAGGTTGAAAAAAAAGAAACTCATCCCTCACCCACCGCAAACGGTTTGAGAAGTAGTGCTCTAGAGTCTTGTGGCAGATTGTATTGTCCAAAGACAGCAGCATCAATCTCTATTCTGTTTGCTCTTAAGCAACTGGAATTTGCTAAACCCTTATCAGGGATTAGGGATGATTTTTCCACCCTTTTTGACCTGGGTAGGCCCTGTGATTGCTCTGACCAAAATAGCACATGACAGAAGTATGCTGTGTCAGTTCTAGGGTTAGTGCTTTCCAGGTCTGGCAACTTCCACTTCATGCCTTTTAGAACACTTGCTTTGGGGGAAGCCAGTTACATGAAAAATCACAAATGGTGTCTCAAATACTTACTTTTGGTACGCTCCCAAGCTATGAGTTTATGCTTCACTAATTCTCTTAAAACTTTGTTACAGCCCCCATGTTTAAGGCTGGCTATAGAAGCGACCAAACTGCAGGGAACTATTTCGTGGTTCTTCATGCCCATTTCAACCTGAAAGTAAAGGAATCATTATGTAATCATAACCAAAACCTTGCCAAGAAATTAAATTCTTCAAACTTCTCTGACCATGCAGTTGCCCAACCAATTCTGAGAAATAATTATTACCTTCTTTGGATATATTTTTAATATATAATCACTAATATTCATATTCTAGCTCTCTAATAAATTCTATGCGCTTCAAGGATAAGAAATGTGAGTGCTTAACATAGTTACTGACATATGGTCAACACTAAAATATTTACTGACATCTAAATACATGTCTTTAAATAAACTACAGATATTCAAGATATTTATTAAGAAAGTATTTAATGAGGAAGTATCATATGCAAAGAATAAAAAAGCATGTAAAAATACTCTTTACCTATGGAGAATTTATTATCTAATTGTGGAAATAAAATGTACAGATCTAATTCTATTAGAAGGTAAGAAATAATAAGTGCTAAAAAGGAGGTGGCCCAGGGCAGAACAAGAATATTTCTGTCTGAGGGATCAGTTTCACGGCAGAAGCAGCACTTGAGACTGACTTCTGAGAGATGCCAAGTTTATAGAAAAAGCAGACAAAGGAATATCAAGAACAGATAATAAAAAAGATTTGGGCATGGCACATATGCAAAAACGTACAGAACCCGGGAACAGCTAGTACAGTGGTAGCTCAGCCAGAATGGCATATAAAGTTCATGAAAAAAAGGCTGGAAAAACGCTTTTGAATAAGATATGGAAAACCTTAAATGTAAACCAAGGAGTTCTAGATTTTGTATGGAAGAAACCTTTGAAGATGTTTTAGGCAAGGGAGATGTATAAATACAGTTGTTTTAAGGACGTTAATCCAGTGGGAATATGCAAACTGGTTTAGAGAAGGCAAAAACTGGAGGTGGTATTTTAGAGAACTAAGATGACAGTCCAGGCCAGAAAAAATGGAAGTGGGAACAAGGAAGAGGTAGTGGCAATGGAAGGAAGAAATTAAAGATCGTTAGGGAGTAGTATGGGATTGGTATTAGAAGTGGGTGGGTAAAATGAAATGAAGAGTCAAAGCCAAAGTGAAGAGGAAGGGCAGATTTTAAAACAATAATAGTAATAATTATTATTTAATGGAGTTTGGGAATGGAGGAGGTAGACAAAGTTGATGAATTTGATTTGGGCACACTGAGTTTGAGGTGCTGGAAGGTCCTTCAAATGATGATGTTTAAAGAAAATTGGAAAGGCAGAGCTATCTTTAGAGAGGAAAAATTGTCAATTTTATGATAGAGGTAAGAGATGAAGTGAAGCTGTGAAGTGGATGTGCTTGTCAAGCAAGAGACAATGGAAGAAAAAGGAGGGTTGAGGGACAAAATTTGGGGGACGTTCACAATGAAAAGTAAAGGCAGCCAGTCAGAATGATTATTGATATATGAGGTGTAGGAGAAGTAAAGGGAAGAAAGGATGAAGGAAAGGTGGCCACTAATACCAAGGTTGGTGAGACTCAACTGAGACTAAAAAGTTTTATTTAAAGAATACGTTATTCCTTAGTGAGCTTCAAAAAATAAATATTGCAGGATAAAGTTTTAGAAGATAAATTTGGCATTGTTTTGATACCCGCACAAACCTTTAAACTTAACTCATCTTCCATGCTTTGTTCTGTCTCTACCAGCCTCTAACATTTCTCTTGACTCCCTTAGTTCTGTCAGAGGCATTAAAGAATGAATGGATATGTTGAGGAAGCAGAGAAAGAAGGTATCTTTCAGAAGTCACAGTAGGTATTTAAAGTCCAGCTGAATTGAAGAATCTATGGAAGGAGTAATAGTGCCTTCCAAATTTCATACTAGATTCGCATTTGATAGTTTAATCCTTATAATCAAAAGAAAAGAGCTCCTAAATTCAGTGTTTTATTCTGCAAACGCCCAATCTATGTGTTTCTTTTTGTGCTGTAAGACTAAGACCACAAAATCACTTTTTGTCACTTCTCTGGTTGGAAAACATTCAGTGGCTCCCCTATCATTAGAATACATTCCAAGTTCTTTATTAGGCCTGCAGGGCTTTATAGCACTAGCTCTGGCTCTCACCTTTTCCAGTTACAACTCCAATCATTCAGCCTCTTGCTCCTCATGCTCCAGCCACACTGATCTTTCCATTCTTCAAAAATTGTTCATTCAAAGCCTTTGTACTTAACTACTGCTGTTTCCTTTGCTTCCAACTCTTTCCAAGGACTTAACTGGGCCAGCTCCTTCTCATTCAGCTATTATCCCCTCACTCTTTCTTTTACTTAGCAAATATTTATCCAGTACCTACCAAGTGCCAGAAACTTTTTTAAAAAGGCCTTAAAACTGATTACAAGAGAAAACAGACAAGATTCCTGCACTCAGGCAGTATTCTGGCTACACAATCTAAAGATATCACTCGTGCCCCCGCCCACTCTACATATGGTTTCTATTCCGTTAACCTCCTTAATGTCTTAAGTACTTATTATCTGATATTACCCTTATTGATTCGTTTACTTGATGATCTGTTTTCCTTGTCTGTCTGTACCTCGTCGAAGTCCCTAAAATTGTTACCAAAACCCGACAAATGTGTCAATTGAATGAAACTAAAGGAATTGTTTGTGACTAATCGGTGACTGGGGAACGCAATGCTATAATTAATCCTCCCCATGAGTCTTAAACCCTTCTCGGATGGTAGGTAGCCCAGGGTAAGAATAGCTTCCCCGGCCACAGAGATGCGCGTGCTCTGGAGAAGGGAAGAAAGGAAGGAAATTAGAAGAGGGGACTTTACTGTATTGGGAGAAAATAAAAGCTTCCGAACAAAGTCTTTTTAAAACTCCTACTCTATGGTCTTCTTTGCCCTATTTCCAACCTCAGCCGCATTCCAATGCCCAGAGAGCGTCCAGCTCCCAGTAAACTTCCAGGAAGACGCACAGTGGTAAAGGACACGGGGAAACGGTGAACTTACCGCTGTCAGGACCCTGAAGTCATCCCGACTCATGTAACGCAGCTTCGCCACATTCACCTTCCCCATGACCACCCAAGACCGAGCTCAGAAGCCGCTTCTTCCACAGCAACCTAAGTGCGCAAAGACCATCAGTACTCTAGCCTGTCACGTGTCTCACAGACGGGTGACTCGCGCATGCGCTGTACCTTACTTCAGGTCCTCGTTAATAAATAGAAATACCATTTTCATTGGTACGAAAAGTAAACATCTTCACATGAAGCACATAGTACAGAAAAGGTAAACTACTTTTTAAAATGTTTTTTTTTTTCACATAACGGAGCAGACTGTAAGCGTTCGCTATAAGGTGCCATTTTATTTTTCGTATCTGTCAGGACTGACTGCCTAAAGAACGCCAGCTGCCTTTGAGAGCGGATTGGTAACTTTTATCAAGTTTTATCCCTAAACAGTAACTCCTATTTTAGGCAAAGTGAGTTCCAACAGGAGAGGGGGGAAATGAACCTGAGTGCAACTGATAAAGGGCGTTAAAGATAAAACCAATAGTAATGACACCAGCATTCCCTCTTCTAACTGCGCCTGCTCATGAGAGAGGAAGGCGTGGTTAGTGAAAACTCTCTTGCGCCTGCTCAGTACTTGGTTCTAAGTTAGCGCCTGCGCCTGGAGGAGGTGGGGGGGGGTGTAGTGGGACGTGCGGGGGTACTTCTCCCCGCATTTCTAGAATTTACTACGGCATTTTGATGGTTGTGGGCGGAGCTACCTTTTGGTTTCCCAGGGCCTACGCGGTTTTAAGGGATTTAGGAGGGCAACCCGCGCTAGCCTTGGAACGCCTCTCTGCCGCAGCAAAAAGGGTCACCGGAGTGGTACTGTAGACAACTTGCACCCCGCAAAGAGGGTGCGTACTCTAATATACCTTTTTACAACAGCAACAAGGGTAACAAAACTTATATGATAATGTTTACATTATATCTTGTTTCATGAACTATATTTTAAACCTTTAAAGGGAAATTATTTTGGTATTCCCCGATGTTAGGTGTGGGTGTTACACATATGGTCTCGGAGGATTGTGGTCCGCTTCAGCCTTGATATCATTTTTAGCCAATGGTGTTTAGCCTCGTTCTGGGTTCCAGTCTCAAAACTTTCCCTGTAAACTTTGGAATTCGGTATTTACGGAGTTCCATTTTACCCCCGCCTTGGGGGTGGAGGTGGGGGTGGGGTGGGGGTGAGGGTGAGGGTGAGGGTTTCTGCTGACCCAGGTGCTGGGTTTCCTTAGCTCCAAGGCCCTATGAGTATGTCGCTTGGTCCAAACACAGGTAGCTCTTTCGTGAAACAAGCATGAGTTAGAAGGCAGGCAGTTGAATCTGCCATTTCTCACCAGATAGTAGCATTCTGAAACCATAAATGTGGAAAGCAGAACAAGTCTCTATCCCCTCTGCACTATGTTTGGTTTCTTTTTTTACCCGAATGCAGTAAATCTTTGTCCAACTAAATGGAAACCTCCACTAAAGTGGAGTTATTTTTTTCCCCTCTACTTCCCTTAAGAAGACATGAAAATGAAAAGTTATTAAAGAAAGCAGATTTCTGGTGGGAAATTATTGCTTGGCTATCGCCATGGGAACATAGGCTATTACCTATGGGAACATAACATTCTAACACTCAGCTTTCTGCTTCTGTACCCCTGCTTGCACAACCGACCTGTGGGTTGACAGATAGTAAATAGAAGAAAAATAGACTTTTGTGTTCAGACAGAATAAAGAATGGGGTTTAGGGCTTAAAACTCTGTACCTCTACATTTTGGGGCTGCTTAATTTGGGGTCTGTGCACCCCTGGAAGACCCAGCTGGCCGAATAAAGAGTGTGTTTCCATGCATCAAAAATTGTTCCTGCTTCAAAGCCTTTGTACTTACTACTGTGTCTTTCGGTGGCTGGAGGCTACTGCGTCAATACTTTAGCAACATTGTAATCTATTATGGTACAAACTCTACTAATTTCTGCTCCAGGCAACCTCTGTTTATTGATTGGATTTAGCCAGAACAGCTGTCCTGGTTCTGGAATAGTCCTTGGGGTTAATCACACTGAGTCCAAATCTGTTTTATTTTTAATTAATTTTTTAATGAAATTATCTTAATCATACTATTCCTCAAGGAGTTCACTGCTTGTGCTCTAAGAACAAGACATGGTTGTCATTATGTAGTTTCTTTTACTTGGCAGCAAGTAAAGGAGATGGGAATTCACATATGAAGCTGCCTTCTGAAGGAAGGCTTAGCCACTGCTTATATACACTGGTTAATTATATGTTGATTTGTTCTTTATAGTTGGCTACTTATCTGGTTGGGTTCCTGTAAAGGTCATCCTCATTACAGTTGTGTCTGCAAAACACTGTGCTACATTTTAACATTTAGCAAGAATAGCATTTAGTAAGAACTGCCCAAACCTTGAGGCCCTCGTGGTATCTAACAAGACCTTTGAAGAGTTAAAAAGTGATTCAAGTATGTTCAGTGTTTTGTTCTACTCTATACCATGCTTAGTAATGATAAAACCGAACAAATCCACAATGTTCTTTATTTTCTCATTTACCATCTACCAAACAAATATATCCGAATTTTTGCTGTCTTGGGGAAACTCATTTCCAACCAGCAAACCTTTAGTGGAAGAGGATGAATAATAAATAAGATAATAGTATGACAGAATATCACATTATTATTTCCTCCCAGACCTACACTGCCATCTCCATCCCCCCCACGCACACTCTTATACACACGCGTACACACACACACACACACACACACACACACACTGCTCTCACAAGCTGTCTACAAATTAGTTTAGATTTCTTAGATTAAAGTTCCAACTTCTTAGGTTAGCATTTAAGATCTTCAAATAGCATGTACTGCTCCATAGTTGAACCACTTTGTTTTTTACTTGTACAACTTTCTTGATTTCCACTTTCACTGTTTTTTTCCTTCATCTGTAACGCACACCTTCTCTCCCTGCTTTTTCCTTCTTTCCAATACCATATATGTAAATCCTAGGCATTAGTTTTTCAATGCTATGCACCGCATAAAGGGTTTTTCTTTATTAGCCTATATTAGTTTCTTAGGGCTGCTGTACAAAAATTAGCAATCACTTATAAGAAATTTATTATAGTTTTCTGGACCATACTTCCTCTGGCGGTTAAGGGAGGATCTGTTTCTTTCTTCTTCCAGTTTCTGCTAGAATTCGATGGCTGCTGGCATTTCCTGGCTTGTGGTTGCATCACTTTAATCTCTGCCTCCATCGTCACATTGCAGCCTCCATGTCTGTTTGTAATTGCATTTAGGGCCCATCCAGATTCTTAATCACATCTGCAACCTTTTTATTTTTTTCTTTTTTGCCATAGTAAATTTCTAGATATTAGGGATTAGAACTCATTGATATCTTTTGGTGGGTTGGGGACATTACTCACTCTCATAATCTCAAAAGGAAGAAAATTCTCCCTCTAATCGTCTGTAGCCATTTGTCTTTAATGATTCTGGCCACTTTTGACCCTCCCCTACTAGCCTATAAATTAGGTTAATTATGGAAAAATTTGAACAAGAAAATTGAATAAAAACATTTGGAGTCAAGGAAAATAAAACTAATATATTTATGTTTAAGATACACTAGTTGAATCTCAAAAATTGTGATAATCTTTACATGAACTATATATAGTGTCATTCATTTGGGTATTAAGGTATCAGTGGTGGGAAAAGGCAGCATAGAATACATGGGTGTGTGGAGTTTATGGAAAATTCCAATGAGAGAGACAATGCAGACTTGTAGTGTTGTGGAGCATGTCAGAATATGCAGCAGGGTATTATATACCTTTAAAAAACAGCTCCTGGCATTCAGCAGAGCCCTGGGAGAGATGGAGTACCTGACATTGAGGTTTCCAAGTGGCATTGTAGCTGCAACTATCCTTTGTGAACTTTCTTCTGTTGGATTAACCATGTTATAAGGTTGGGTAAGCTCAGCAACAGTTTTCATATAAGGTGAAAGTGGTTCATTCAAGACTGAACACAAGCAGGACCAAAGGGCACAGATAAGCTGCATGAGCAGGTACCCTGGACTACCATGTCATCCACTACTGTTGTACAAATGCTGCATCCTCAGCTCCTACCTCCCTGGTTGATCTCTTATGGTCATCTAGTGAAGGGGAAAAAGGCCATATTTGGTTCATTGGTGACTCATTTTGATATTTTGGTTGAACTATTGCCCCACTTGGATAGAAGGAGAAGTGATCAGAGGATATCGTCCCCACAGGCAGAGCCTTGGAAAGTATACCTGGTCCTCCATTTTGTGTAGCAAGAAAATAGCCCAAAGTTAGAATATACATGGATTCACGGGCAGGGATGAATAGTTTGGCTGGTTGGCTAAAGGCATGGAAGGAGAAAATTTGTTACACTGAGGGCAAGGAATTCTGAGATAGGGGCATGAGAATTGATGTATGAGGACCTTTGGATTACATACTTATGTCTAACACAGAAAAGACACTTGAGCGACCAGGTAGACTAAAACTTTGTTGAGTTGACTACAGCCAGCTTCTGTCATTGTAACCTGCCACCCAGTGAGGGCACAATTGGTACGCAAGTGAATTAGTGATGGGAGCAGGGATGGAGGAGGCTATGCATGGGCCTGACAACACGGAGGCTCCAGGCTGCAAGGCTGAAATAGCCACTGCTGCTCTGAACGCTCAGTGTGTCTTTAGCAGACACCAGCAGTGAGTTCCCACCCCTTGAAGAGACGAATTAGTATTTGGTGTTAAATCGACACTTTGGGCCTCTTCTACCATAGGAGGGCCAGAGCCAGAGGTTCATCCTGACAGTATTAGACATGTGTTATAGGCATGGGTTTGCTTTTCCTGTCTGTAGGGCCTCAGCTTGCACAAGTATCAAGAATGTTTGCTTTAACAGTATGGAACTGTCCTTTATGTCAAAGAAGATATAGCAATATGCATATAACTATGGGACACCTGCTCCTATCACATACAACACCATTCAGAAACTGTTGGTATAATAGAATGATGGGAAAGTCTATTGAAGGAATAGCCTGTTGGAGGCATGCTGAAGTGTCAGCTCAGAGGTAATAGAGCCTGTGAGTTTTCATTGCCATTCTCTAAGGGATCAATATCTTTCATTTGGTCCTCAATAGGTAGGATATATGGGTCCAGGAATCTGGGTGGAAATAGTATTGGCTTTGCCTACTGTCATTCTCCGTAATCCACTTGTGGAATTTTCATCTCAGTAATTGTGGGCTGTAAGGGTTTGGAAGTTTTGGTTTTCAATGGGAAATATTTTCACCAAGAGACACAGCCAGAATTCAGTTGAACAATAAGCTGTGGCTGTTATATGCCTTTAGACTACCTGTTTCAAGGAGACATGGCTTGAGAGGGCATAGAGACCTTGAGGTGAGGATCTAGATTATATCAGACAAGTTATGGAGATTAACAGGCATGCCACCTGAATGTGAGATATCTAGAATTGTAGTAAGTTAAGGTGATGATGAGTATCATTTGTATCATTTATAGCCTGACTAGCTGCAGTAATGGGGGCTATATTTGTTCCCATATACCTTCCTCTTATAAGTTCCCACAACAAGAAAGGCTTACTGGAATCCTCTCTGAAGGTGTTGCTTCTGGAACTTAAAGTAGATCTAAGCAGCACAAGGACTGGACTGTGGTGGATAGCGTGGTATTCCATTCAGCTGTTTCCTTTCAGTAATGAAGGAGTACTGCCAGCAGAAATGCTCAGCTGTCAGCCTCTGCTTGGATTGTGTAGGCTGAACGGAACTACCTCAACCAAGGTCACACCTCCTTTCTGAGTTTGCTTGTATCTGGTGTCCGATTGACATGGACAGCTAAATTCTCAACCTCTTTACCCCAGCTCAGCATAACTTAAGCAGCATCCTACCTTCAGAACTCCCTAGAGTCAGCTGAGACCTCTCTTGGTACTGCATCACAGTACAACCATTTTGCTTAATCCTATTTCTTTCCCTGCTCTCCTAGGGGTTTATCAAAAGAGCACTCCTTATTAATACTTCTGATACATACAGAGTCTGCTCCTGAGGAGCTCAGCCTTCACTAGTGTTTATCTGGGCCTCAGCTTCATGTTCCTGGGACCCTCCCATAAAAATGGGATAGGCAGGATAAGACCCCAACTGAGAAGGTGGTGGGTCATTGGCTTATTTTGCCACTAACTAGTTTTTTGAGCATAGGTATCCTCTTCTTTCATTCATACAAATTTTTGAATGTTTACTGTACAATACATTTTGAAGACAAAACAGTTCCTTTCTTCAAGGAGCTTATAGGTATAATGGATCTTAGGTTCTTTATGCTATTGGAAGGGTTGGACTTGAATTGGTGTTTCTCAGTCTTTTGGTCATTTAAATCCCCGCCTCAGGCACTGTAACCTCCATCCCTCTCTAGTTTAGAATCACTTTTTTTCTGTGTATTTCTAGCCAAGAATATTTCTGTGTATTTCTAGGCACCAAGCCCTTTGGTGATTTTGACAGAATCGTTCACTGTAGGAACAGTGATTAGTCAGGCTGGGTTCAGTCAGGGGGCAGAAACCATATTAGTTATTTAAACAATTTAATATTAATAATTATGAATTTGGTTTAAAGCTAACTAGAAAACTGAAAGGGAGAGAGGAGAATACTAAAGGTAGTACAACCAACCACTACTAAGGCTAGAACAGCAAAAATTAGAGATTGAAATGATTAAAACTTGGAAACTTAGGAAAGAGAATTCACAGGCCTGAGACCCGGACCTGTGAGGAGGAGGCACTGCCTCTGGGGCAGGAGGACATGATAAGACTAGTTGGGTAAGTGTTGGAAAAACTGCAAACTTGATTCAGCTTTTGTCATAGAATGGCATTACTGCTGCTGGGCTGAAAAACTATTGGGAGAATGCTAACAAAAATGGCACACTCAGGAAGCCTGGTGGAAGCAAACAAGAAGCAGATGGGACAGTTTGATGTTTTCTTCTAGAATTCATTTTCAGCAGAGTCCACCATGGCAAAGTAGAAATGTGGTTTACAAGGTCCCAGCTCTAGCATCAGAAAGTGGAGTGTGGAATTCTGGGTTTGGAGCTAAGAGATAATAGCTGAATAGCTGGCACAATCTCTAAGATATTTTTGAGGTTTAAGATTCTATTTGTCTGCCTGTTAGACCTAGGTAGGGAAATAACTAAGAATCTTTATGGTTTGCCTTTTTTTGAGAGTTTTCTTTAACACACCTTGATTCAGAGACTAACTTGTTTCAGATTTTTTCTTCTACTTCATTGCCTTACTTTAATTAATGATCATGCCTATTTAGCCCTGTGCTTGTTTTTTTTTTTTAATAAGACCTCTATCTTCATAATTTTATTATTTAACTTTTAAATTAAACTTATTGGGTTGACATTGGTTAATAAAATTATATAGGTTTCATGTGTATAATTCAATAATACATCATCTATATATTACTTTGTGTGTTCACCACCCAAAGTCAAATCTCCTCCCATCACCATATATCTGACTCCCTTTACCCTTATCTACCTCCTTTTCTCCCCCTTTTCACTCTGATTACCACTAGACTGTTGTCTGTGTCTATGGGTTTTAGTCTTGTTCGTTTATTGCTTTCAGTTTTATATACCATATATGAGTGAAATCATGTTTGTCAACTTTTTGTCTGATTTATTTTGCTTAGCATAATTATCTCAAGATCTATCCGTGTTGTTACAAATAGAGGTTCCTTAAGAAATTAAGTATTAGAATTACCGTATGACACAGCAGCATCCTCTTTCTGTGTTCTACCCAAGTGATTTGAAAACACTTATCTGTAAAAGATATATGCACCCTGATGTTCATTGCAGCATTGTTCACGGTGGCCAAAACATGGAAACAACTGAAGTATTGGATTGGATAAATTCGATATTTTTGTTGTTGTTACATTTGGTGTTTAAAAGAGTTAAAAATAACCCTATTTTTCTGGTGGTGATTTTTTTTTTTAAATAAGGGCTTTTTAGTTACCTAAATAGTATGTGTAATTGTTTTGGTTACAAATTAGAACATTAGACATATTATTCCAACTTACTCTTTCAAATGCTGGAATTTTAAGTATTTCCACACGTTAAATTTTACATAGATTTATGATTTTTTTCTTTGAACAATGAATCTGGGCCTTAAAATATTCTCCAGACTGTGGGGTATTTAATTGGCCCTCTGTTAACTACTTTTTTTTTTTAGTCTGAGCTACTGCCTGACTTCCAAACTTGGTTAAACATTCTTATTATTTCGCTTTTAACATGGCAATATACTGCTCTTTACCATGAAAAATTATTTGCTCACAAGGCGTTCTCATGAAAATAGACTTTACATAAAATATGGTATTAAACTTTCAGTAGGAAATGGTCAAATAGAGAATATTAAAAATGAGGTGTTCAAAAGTGGAATGGTGGTTTAATTAGCTGAAGACTACTTTAAAATGTTTATTGACATAAATGAACAAACATGAAAATGTAGTTATTTAGTCACTCGTGTTTTTCAGTTGAAACTTTATTATAAAGAATATGAAAAAACTTAAAAATATATGTGATAGTACAAAATACATGTTCTCTAAGATTCAAATTGTGAAAATGGGTTCTAGTTAAGCTTAATGAAAGACAGTACTATACCAAACCCCCAAATCCAGCAAATTCTTTTCCATAGGTGAATTTTACATGCTTGCTGAAAGTCCAACCTGAACAAAGCAGTTCATATACTGGGTTCTTTCATCTTAGTTTTGGGAAACCACTATTCTTGACACATGTTTAAATGTTTCTAATATTATTGCTGCAGTTGTCCCTTTTCAAACAGGTCTCCCAAGAATAAGATTGTTAGTTCTATTAGAATTCTCAACTTTTAAAGTCAGAGGACATCTGGAAAGTTGGAATTAGCTTTAAAAAGTGCTGGATTTTACCATAGTCCCTAATACTCTGAACCTCCAAACTCACTTATTAACTTACTAGGGAGTTCTCATCAAGGAAGTCAGAAGTTGTCTTTAATTGATCTGCGGTTGCCTGAATATTAGTTCGTGCTGAACTGATTTGTTTTCCTGACCGTATCTAACATATTAAGCCTGTGTGGAGTAAAGTTCACACGGTGTAATTTAGTCAAAAACAACCTGTTAGCTAGTAATTTTTAGAACTTTCACTATTTCTATAAATATTAGAGATAGTGTCTTTTGTACTTAGTGGCCTATTTGCAATCACTGGACAACTGATTATGTAGATGGTGAATAAACTGAATCCTTTTCTTGGTTTTCTTTTTTTATGGATCCTCTCTAGGCATTTTTCTACCTGTTGAACTCTGGGTAGGTGGATAAAAGAAAGTGAGGTGACATGAAAACTATGCCATTTTTTTTTTTTTTGTACACACAAACTCTCCAACACATTGTGGAAGTATTTAAATGAAGACATTGTCAAACAAAGAATACTTAATATTATAAACTACCTATAGAACAAGTAGAAAGATATTTACAATTACAAATCATCTCTCTACCCACTTGCTATATGGTATTGGATAAAACATCAATTTGGGGAACTTAAGGATAAGATTGGAATTTATTATAATTTTGTAATTTTTAAATTTTGATGTAATCTCAAATTTAAAATGAACAAAAATAGTACAAAGAAATCTTACATGTTCTTTACCTAGATTTGCTAAATATTTACATTCTGACCTATTCCCTTTGCCCCCCATGCAATATTTTTCTGAAACATCTGAGAGTAAGTTGCCGACCTCTTCTTTTACCCCTTAAACTATGGTGTATAAATAATTCAATTATTTTGATACTAAGGATAAAAACATTTTTTCCATGACCATAGCATAATGAACATAATTAGAAAACTGACATTAGTAATCGACTATTATATAATCCATAGTTTGCATTAAAATTTGAGCAATTCCAATAACATCCTTCATTGGAAGACACACACACACACACACACACACTTTATGTATTATGGTGACATTTATTAACAAAATTCGATAACTTTCAAGTATACAATTCAACAATATCATATATATACATATACACTTTTGAAGTTTAGCTTTCTTCATAGAAATACACTTTACAAATACTTTCATACTCTCCATCAACAAAATCTTTTACAGTCTTAATAACGGTGAGTTGTCTTTCTGTTTCTCAGCCACCTGTTTTGGAATTTCCTCATGTGAGTATTTCTCGTATAATGAAAAACTGGATCCAGATGATGAAGATACATGTGAAGAGTTTGAATAAAATTGTTTCATCAAACTCTAAGTGGAACAAAGCAAAATTTCTAGATTGCTATGTGTGTGGTTTAATACAAACTAAATTAGTGATATTAGTAGGCACATGGTGATTCCATTTACGTACATAAAAGTTTATATGTTCATTTTGTGAAAAAAAAACCCTGTAATTGGATTTACCACTGAGAAAAGAGGAGATCATTTTATATTAAGGATAGACATATCTAAGCATACATGATGACACATAAGTGTGTCCTCAACCACAGCTTAATTAGGAAAAGGCCATAAATCAGTATTTTTCTCTCCTCTTGATATTAAATCTACCAAATAATACAAAATTGAGGTCTCCCACCATTTTCCATATCTCTGATAAAGAATCTGTATCACATATATAAGGATAACATTTCAGCAATTATAACCCATTGCATTTAAGTTGCTGGGATTTAAAATTTAATTTTGATGAAGTACTTTTTACTTTTGGATATTATATTATACTAGTTAATTAGCCTTTAAAATATTTTTTGAATAATGACCTTTCTAATTTAACTTGCACTGAGACATTAGCTTACTAATCTGAATCTTTCATCATTTTTGACAATCTTTAAGAATTTTACCATTAATAATAATTTAGAAATACATTAAAGTGTTAATTATTATAGTTATCTTACTGGCTTAATTATTATAAATGTGCGTATCTGTCTGTCTTACTGGTCTGTCTTCCTATCTATCTTTCTAGAACTTTCAGTTGAATGTTTTAAAAATAGTTTCCATTTCTCTGCGGACCTTTCCCATATGTTTACTCATAATGTCTATCTTTTCTTAAGTATTCAAACATTTATAACAGTCTACTTAAAGTCGTTTCTGCTACTTCCAACATCTGGAACATTTAGGGACCTTTTTCTCTTGATAGGGGTTAGGCTTTCTGTTTCTTCTCAAAGGCAGTATTTTTTAATTTTATACTGGACATTGTGATGGTAGAATATAGGGATTCTGTAGTGTATTTTCTTCCATTGGGTGTTGAATTTCTTTTTTCTAGCAGGCAGTTAAATTACCATAAGATCCTTTTGATCTGTTAGAATTAGAGTTATGGTTTGTTTAGAATGGGTCTATTTCAAATTTGTCCTTAGTCCTAGGATTTATCTCTTTTAGATTATGATTCTAACTGTCAAGGCATACCCTTTGGAGAGTTGCAACTGAGTGCCTGAGAAGTTTGGCAAGATCTTTCCATTTCCTTTCACCAGAATACAATATTTCCCAGCTTTGTGCAACTTCCCTCTCTCTCTCTATGTATATTTTTCCTATTCCATTCTTACTAGCTACTGTCTGCTAGGCCTCATGGAGTTTTAGTTTGAAATACATGATTCTGGCCTAGGCCAAAACCCTGAAGGGAATTCCTAGGCTTACTTCTGTGTCACCCCCTCACCACAACTCCTTCCTCTGTGAATCTTGCCCCATAAATTTTAGTTGCCTCAATTCCCCAACCTCCAGTGTTTGCCTTGTCAGTTCAATGAGACTGACCCTTTCTATCACAGCACCTCTTCAATGCACTATGGTACAGAAAGAGCCCCAGGGGCTTACCTGATCTGTTTCCCTTTTGTACTATTGTCTGTCTAATTTATAAAAGCAGTAAGTCATGTATTTTTCCAGTTTTGTAATTGTTGATATCAGAAGATGAGTCCAATACTAGTTATTGCACCATGGCCATGAGGAGAAAAACTTTTCCCTTCTTCCCTTCTAGGTTCTTTGGCTGACCTAATAATAATTAAATTGACATAAGACAGATTAATAGGAGAAAAGTACATTTTAATTTCATACATACAGGAACCCCAAAAGTATGAAGCTCTCAGACAGTCAGGTAATTGAGGCTTACATGCGTTCTTGAGCTAAGGAAAAGGGAGCAGGGTTGTGGGACTTCATAGAGGAAAGGACAATTCACAGGATAGAGAAAAGTAACTGTTTGGTAAACATATGTTTGCCATGCCAGGCAGAGAAGTCTTTCTGATGTAAAAAGAAGTTATCTTTGGTAATAGCTTTCTTCCTGGCACAGGCTCCCTATCTAAATTCTTTTAGGCTGTTAAGGGGCATGTAAAAGCTTTTTCTGAGTTTTTGGTTTTTGATTTTCTTTAGCTCAAAATAATGGTGTGCCAAAGTGGCACATTGTGGAGAGACTTGTTGTGAACCCCATCAGTTAAAAGCAGAAATCTGTGCTCTTGCAAATCTATAATTGTTTCTTTTTTTTCTCCATTCAAAATCTGAAGACTAAATGACTACATGTAAGATCTCAAACTATAAAATTCTTAAAACATAGGCATAAGTTTTTGCAATAGGTAATTGTTTCTTAAAAGTGTGAAAGGAGAAAGATACATAAATTGGATTTTATCAAAACTTTACCCTAACACTTATAGTAGCATTTGTCATAATAGCCAAAAGGTAGGAAGAATCCAAGTGGTCATCAACTGATGATCAGATAAACAAAATGTAGTATATCCATATTATGAAATAATATTTTACCAAATATGAAAGTAGTATTGATACCTGCAACAATATAGATGAACCTTGACATCATTACCCTAAATGAAGGAAGCAGACATAAAAAGCCATGTGTGAGAAATGCCCAAAATATGTAAATCCATGGAAGCAAAATGTAGATTAGTGGTTGCCAAAGGATGAGGAGAGGAAATATAGAATTCTTCTATTTGGTATAGCATTTTGTGATACAATAAAAAGAATATTTGGTGTGTGTCCCTGGTTCCTGACTCAGAGTCCTAAAAGTCTTAGAATTTACCATTGCCAAAAGAATATTCAGAAAGCTTTACTTGTTTGTTAAATTGAATGAGAAACAAACTGCAGACTTCAACCCTGAAAGTGATATGAAGCTTAGAGGTATGATATTCCAGCATGGCTTATAAATTGAAAATGAGGAAGTTCTTTAACCTTTACAATTATTGGTTATTACAATAGAAATTTCCAGGTGGCAGGGGATTGGTTAAAAGTGATTATGTAATACCGTTTTAGGAGATGACTTAAGTTTCATTTATGATTATCAGAGACATTCTGATAATCATAAATATTCAGAAATATCCTAAATTCAGAAATATCCTAAATTAAGTTTTGAATACATTCATAAAATAAAGTAGATTTAGTTTTGCTTACCCGATTTAACTAATTTTGTCTGCGGGGGGGAATCTTTAGGTCTGATCTCCATTTTATTTGTCTTTTTATGGTAATGAAATGACTTATTTTATTTTAGGGGAACCCTAAATGGAGTCAGGATAAATGCTGGTTACTAGAGGGTGAGAGCTTTCAGCTTCCCCCCGACCTCCAAGCAGGTAGAGGGGCTGGAATCGAAACTGGTTAGTAATTTAATTTTAATGATACCTACAATATGAAATCTCCACAAGCCCCTAAATGAATTAGGTTTGGAGAGCTTCTGGGTGGGTGAACACATTGTCGTGCTGGGAGTGGCAGTCCTGGAGAGGGCACAGAAATGCTGTGCCAGCCTTCCTCCCTCATACCTTATCTGACGTGTCTCTTCCATTTGGCTGTTTCTGAGTCATATCCTTATTAAAATCAGAAAAGCAAAGTGGTTTCCTGAGTTCCGTGGGCCATTTTAGTGAATTATTGAACATGATGGAGGTTGTGGGAACCTCTGAATTTATAATCAACTGGGCAGATGTATGATTAGACTGGGCAGCTAGCATCTGAAGTAGAGGCAGCTTGTGGGACTAAGCTCATAACTTCTGGGGTCTGCACAAACATAGTGTCAGAACTGAATTGTTCGATTTTCAGTGGTGTTTGAGAATTGGCTATTGGTGTGGAAAAACCCCCCAAACTCCACATAGTTGGTGTCAGAAGTGTCTGAAGAAAAAAATCACAGAGGTTTCTTTTTGGGATGATAACTGTATTCTGTAATTAGATAGTGATGATGGTTACAAAACTTTGTAAATGCATATACTAAAAGACACTGAAATTTATACTTAAAAATAGTTACTCTGCTTTAAGGATGTAAGAGCCAACTTGAAGGAACTAATAGCCAAAGCTGGAATAATGTGAGCAACAAAATAAATAGCAATAGTATTGGATTGTAACCCGAAGAATAAAATAAGTATCTGTGAGTCATACTCACATAAATAAATAAGTGAATAAATAAATGAGAAGGGACAAATTTTCCTTACAAAAGAATTCCAAATAAGGGATAAAGGAAATAAAAAATCACAATTAGTACACCATAGTGATAATTGCTACGGGCAAATCTACTGAAGAATGCTACAATAGTGGCCAGTGCTTTAAGGAGAAACAGGATATTTGCATAGCCTGAAAGTATCTCTTCCCAATTACTTATTTATTACTGTGATGATTTAACATGGTTCACAAATACTTTGATATTTTTCCCTCCAGGAGGTAGAGCTTAATTCTACCCCCTTAAGATGATCCGGATTTTTGTGACTCACTTCTAATGAATAGAGTATAAAAAGGGAAAATAGTAATTTTATAGTAAGAAACTTGTCTGATATTACTTTAATCAAGTGATAAAGGTTATCAACACTAGATAAGTAATGTTGATATCATATACCTCATGACATGATGCAATAATAAGGGTACTTCACCTCTATAGTATTCTCAAAAATTTGTGCCCCTAATGTAATCATGAGAAAGCACCAAACAAGCCCACATTGAGGAACATTCTACAAAATGCCAAACCAGTACTCTTCAAAAGTGTCAAGGTCCTGAAAAGCAAGGAAAGACTGAAGAAATCAAAAATAATGGAGGAGACTAAGTAGACATCAAGACTAGGTATAATGTGGTTCGGATTCTGGAACAGAAAAAGGGTATTATTGGAAAAACTGGTGAAACATGAATTTTAATTAATAGTGTTGCACCAATTTTAATTTTTTTAAAAATGATTTAATTATAGTTGGCACACAATATTATATTAGTTTCAGGTGTACAACATGGAGTTTAGACATTTATGTACATTATGAAGTGATCACCCTGATAAATCTAGAACCCATCTGACAACACCATGTATAATTATTACAATATTATTGACTATATTCCTTATGCTATACTTTATATTTTCATGACTGTTTTGTAACTACTGATTTGTACTTCTTAAACCCTTTCCCTTTTTCACCAGCCTCCTGATCTCCCTTCCCATCTGGGAGTCATCAAAATGTTCTCTGTATCTATGATTTTGTTTTGTTTCATTTGTTTATTTTGTTCTTTAGTTTCCACATATAAGTGAAACCACATGGGATTTCTCTTCCTCTGTTTGATTTCTTCCACTCAGCACAATATCCTCTAGGTCCGTCTATGTGTTGCAGATGACAAGATTTCATTATTTTTTATGGCTGAGGAAGATTGTATTGTATGCATGCATCACCTCTTTTTTTTCCATTCATCCATTGATGGACACCCAGGTTGCTTCCATATCTTGGCTATTGTAAATGCTGCCTGAACATATGGGTGCACATGCCCTTTCGAAGTAGTATTTTGGGTTTTTCAGATAAATACCCTGTCGTCCTTTGTCTCTTGTTTCAGACTTTGTTTTAAAGTCTGTTTTGTAAGGTATAGGTATTGCCACTCCAGCTTTTTGTTTTGTTCAGTTTTTCATGAAAAAAATCTTTTCATTCTTTTACTTTTAGTCTGTTTGTGTCTTTCAATCTGAAGTGAGTCTTGTAGGCAGCATATGTAAGGGTCTTGTTTTCCTATCAATTCAGCCACCCTGTGTGTTTTGATTGGAACATTTAATTCATTTATATTTAAAGTAATTGTTGATAGATATGTAGTTATTGCCATTTTGTTCATATTAAAAATTTTTTTCTTCTTAAATCCTTTTAATGTTTCTTGTAATACTGGTTTGGTGGTGATGAACTCCTTTAGCTTTTACTTATCTGTCTTTTTGATTATAAAGATAGCTTTGCTGGGTAATCTTGGTTGTAGATTCTTGCTTTTCATCACTTTGAATATTTCATGCCAGTCTCTTCTGGCCTGCCACGTTTCTATTGAGAAAACAATTGACAGTTTTATGAGAGCTCCCTAGTAGGTAACTGCTTTTCTCTTGCTGCTTTTAAGATTTTTTGTCTTTAACCTTTGGCATTTTAGTTATGATGTGTCTTGGTATGGGCCTCTGAGTTCATCTTGTTTGGAATTTTTGGTCATTCTTAGACTTGTATGTCTGTTTCCTTCATTAGGTTAAGGAAATTGTCTCATTATTTCTTCAAATAGGGTTTCACACAAAAAAATTGGTTTTTAATTCCTTGCTTGTTCTCTCCTCCCTCTGGTACCCCTTTGAATGCGAAAGTTGGTATGCTTGATGTTGTCTCAGAGGCTCCTTAAACCATCCTCATTTTTTTGGATTCTTTTTTCTTGTTGCTATTCTGATTGGGTGTTTTCTGCTACCTTATCTTCTAAGTCACTGATTCACTCCTCTGTTCATCTAATTTATTATTGATTCCTTCATTTCAGTTACTATATTCTTCTTTTCTGACTGGTTATTTTCTGTGTTTTCTGTCCATTTTTATGTTTTCTATTTCTTTATTAAAGTTCTCACTGAGTTCATCTGCTCTTCCCCTAAGTCCATTGAGCATCCTTATAACCAGTGCTTTGAATTCTGAATCTGGTAGATTGCTTGTCTCCATTTTGTTTAGTTCTTTTTCTGTAACTTTGTTCTGTTCTTTTATTTGGGACATGTTTTTATGTCTCCCCATTTTGGCTGCCTCCCTGTGTTTCTATGTATTAGGTAGGGTTCCTATGTCTCCTGGTGTTAGTAGAGTGGCCTTATGTAGTAGGCGTCCCAGTGGCTCAGTCTTCCCTGAGCTGGCTGCTCCAGGTATGCCCTTTGTATGGATTACATGTGTCCTCATGTTGTAATTGAGCCTTGGTGGCTGCTTACATGTCATTGGGAAGGATTGATCCTCGGGCTGATTGGTTGTGAGGACTGGCTAGTAAGGGGCCAACCCTACAGAGCCAGGTTTGCTTTAGCAGGGCTCTGATGTTTGCCAGGAATGTCATCCTCAAATGTAGCCCCAAGGTGGTACTCCTGCCCTATCAAAAGGTAACCATGTCAGCCCCAGGGCCTCCTGGGAGAGGCCCTGCTGCAGGTCAAATTTAGCTACAGCCTGTACTCTACTTGGGTCCACCTAGCAAGAGTCACCAAGCAATCCACAGATGACTGTCGCCCGTACTAGACTTAGAGGTGCATCAAGAGGCCAAGCCTTGAACCGAGGCTGGCTGCCACTAGTGCTGGGCTTAACATCGCTCAGCAAGATGTATGGGGCACACTGAGGCCAGATGCTGCTTGTTTGGGTTTTGTGAACCTTTGAGAAATTTTAGGAAAGTCTGTAGCATGAGCTAAGACAGGCCTTTTGTATAGAAAAGCCACTGGAAAAGGCTTGAGTGTGTCTACGAGTTCAGTGGGGCGGGTTTCAGGCAATCACCAGGGCAAGGCAACTAGTGTTAGCCAGGTTGATGGAGACTAAGATGTGGCAGCCACCTAAGTCTGCACACTGGGGAGGGGGGAGCTCAATCAAGGAACAAGGTCTTTTTCAGCACTCTGTCTGGGAGAAAACTGTTCCTCCAGTTCTTTCCTGTATGTCCTTATTGTCCCTTAAGCGCTGCTCCAGTGCTGGAGCTCAGAGCAAGTGAATTCATCAGTGACTAAGTCCACATGCAGGCCCCTCAAGAGGAACATCTGCAACTTCAGCCACTCTCTATCTCACTCAGCCACAATCTCTCTGGTTTAACACAGCCAGAAGTTGTGGGACTTCTCTTTTCAGCACTGGAACCCTGGACTGGGGAGCCTGGTATGGGGCTGAACCCCTCACTCCTCAGGGGGGCTTCCATAGTCAAGATATCCCTCCGCATTCTCAACTGTCATATGTAGGTGTGGGACCAGCCCACTCTGCATCTCTGCCCTTCCTACCAGTCTCCAGGTGGCCTCTTCTTTATGTCCCAGTTGTAGGATTTCTGTTCAGCTAGATGTCAGGTGACTCACAATGATGGTAGTTCTGTAGTTTAGTTGTCATTTTGATGTGGTCATGAGAGGAGGCAAGCACATCGTTCACGTACTCTGCCATCTTGACCAGAACTCCCTTAATTTCTTAGTTTTGATGAATGTACCATGTTTATGTAAGATTCTAAGACTGGGAGATTAAAGGAAGCTGTACTTTATTTACAATACTTCTGTAAATCTAAAATTATTTCAAAATAAAAAGTTTTAAATATTAGCATAATTTGCATGTTCTGTTATTTTCTCTTTTGAGCAAATTGTGATCTTCCTCATAAATAATTAACTATAATATGTGATTAGCCCTGATTTATTTGGGCTGTTTATTATTATTGTTTAAAAGAAACAGCCTTTATAGTCCTTATCAATTTTATCATTATATTTTAAAACCTGTAACTATATACTTTGTTTCTATGATTTCAGAATATTATATTGTTTGGATGAAAAATCCAAATATTATAGAGTTCTTGACTCATTTGGTAACTTGAATGTATATTAAAATCCATGTATTTCAATTTATTCTAATTTATAATGTAATACAGATTATTTTACCTTTCAATGATAAAAATCATAAAACACATACATCATAAATATTATGCTGTGGTTAATAGTTATTTATATTTTATATTCTACAATTTCCAATAAGTTCTTGAGTTAGGTTGCAGTAAAAGCACACATGTAGTTATTTAAAAACTGTATTATAGGAGGTGGCTCCATAATGTAGTGGTTAGTACACCTGCTTGACATGCAGAAGGTCCGTCCTGGGTTCACACCTCAGGTGGAGCCACAGACCATACCCTGGGTGTACTAGGCCCCCCGGGGCACCAGACCCTAAGCCCCAGGTGTGTGTGGGAGGAGATGCCCCGCCTTCAGAGATATAGTTCTTAAGGGAAAACGGCAACATTCATAGGTGTGGGGGGAAATTAAAGAGGAGGGGAAAAACTTGTATAAAAATATTTAAGGGTATGCAAAGGTAATTGTTATATTAAAAAAAGTTACAGCGAGTTTCTACAATATTTTCAGTTTTGTAAAACAGAATAAGTAGCTGGGAAAAACATGTACTAGAATTTTATGTATTTATTTAAATTAAAATTGTTGGGGTGATATTGGTTAATAAAATCAAATGGGTTTCATGTGTACAAATCAACAATACATCATCTGTATATTGCATTGTATGTTCACTACGCAAAGTTAAATTTCCTTCTGTCACCAAATATTTGACGTTACCCTTATCTAATCATCTTTAAGTTTATGGTAATAAAAATTTTCTTTTCCTTTTTCTGCATTTTCAAAAGTATGCACAAAAAATGTATGTTTGTTACTCTCATAATCAGAAAAACATCATAAATATTAAAAACATACACAAGTGTGTGTAATAAGATAAAAAGAAATAGCACAGAGAAAATAAAGTCAATATATTTTGTTTTCCTGAATAAATGAATTTAAAATTTGTCCTGAGGCTTATAAAACAGCTATAAATTGTTCATGTTGCTGTTTTATACATACACATTCAAACAGATACAAACTTCATATGTGGCTCCATTACCACAGTAAATTCATATTTAGGGCAGTGAATCTCAGTTCTCAAAGAAATTATGCTTTGAATATTTTAATGGCCGACCATTATACAATAACACCTCATTTAGCCAGTAGTATTAGGATAATATAGAATGTTTTAAATAACTAAAGCTTAGCTCTGTATCGAAGCTTTTGTTTTAGTTATTTGGAATGAAAATATTTGTTCAGTGCTTGACTTCCCCGACTTAAACAAATCCTATTTGAACGTCAAATGTCGAATTTAACTATAGTGCACTAACACATAGTTGAGTATTTTGTATGATCATTCATTAAGGTTATGCCTTCAGATTGTATAGATGAACCAAAAACAGAGATCTAGTGTATTCTTTCTAAACTGTGTACTGGCTTCTCACTGTTGTATCCATTTATAATTTACCACGATATGGTTTGCTTAATTGTCGGCATATATAGGTAACTCTGCTTATCTGTCATATAAAGTTCATGGATTTCATGATAGACCTTTCAGCCTCTTTTTTTTTTTTTTAAGCCAACTTCTAGTTCTAGATTAGAGATGGTCAGAGGTGTGAACTGAGTTACATGGGAGCATTATTGTATTTTTATAGCTAGCTTAATTTTTTAAAAATATGCCAAATAAGTTGAGATTAGTGCTTGCTTGTTATCTAAAAACAAGTTTCTTACATTTTCAGCAAGATTTTACTGCAGAAGGCTTTAGTTGAAGTACATGTAGAGAAACCTTTTATTAGTCGCTGCGCTTGGCTCTTGCATGACAAGGCACTTGCTTTTCTTGTGGAAATTTATCCTCTATCCTAGCCCATAAAATTTTGAGAGGATTTAATGAAATGTATATATAAAATGTTTAACCTGGTGCCTGGGGCACAAGTGCACAATGCTTTTTATCTGAGAAAGGAAGGAAATGGAAAGAAGACCAGCGTGGAGGGAGAGTGAGGCAGAATGCTGTGTCATTGGAGAAGGAAAAGTCAAAGACCAGGTTAAGTTGTGTTAGGATTTTGGACTTTATTCTGGAGTAAGGTGGGAATAACTGAAGGATTTTAAGCAGGATGTAACATGATCAGGTTTGCATTCTCAAAAGAATATACAGGCTGTTGTTTGGTACTAGACACTAGAGAAGCCAGCATACATGTTGTTTCCTTGGGGCCGTATGTTTATGAGTTGAGCATCTTTGATTTAAACCATGAGTACAGAGCTGGAATCTTAGATTTTTTTGACATCGCAGTCATGCAGTTCCTGTGCTGTTGGTATTTTTGAACCAACTTGTCTGCAGGGCCACCCGTGTTTAGTTCAGAATAGGCATGATGCAGAGGAGTAAGATCAGCCTTCATGTGACTCTGCAGCATGATGCATGGTGCTTTTGACCTCCTTCTGGTCTTCTAGGGTCTCAGGTAATGCCTGCCTTTTCAGTGAAAGCACTGTTTCCACTTAAGGTTTTATTACTTTAGCTTCAGAAAAGACACGACAATTTTGTGGTATATGTGCTACCATTTCTCCATTCTTTACTATCTTGGATTTTGTCCCCCTCCTTGGAGTGCTAGAATCCTTATAACAGCACTCCAGGTAGCTATCAAATTGTTAGAATTGGCAAGAGCATTTGGCCTTATTAACATTACCGATGCAGACACTTGGTTTATCACTGGCATCTATGTGATATCTCACTGGCGACTTATTCTGCCTACAGGTCCTAATTGTTAGATCTGTGTCTGACTTCAGCTACCATAAACACTGTTGCTTTTATCATCTTTTGATGTATAGCCCTTGGCTCACTTCGTATAGTCATGGAGGGCTTGCCCTACTTATTCCATATCTAAATCCAGGATGTCCACTCTGGTCCTTCCCATTCTCTCCTCACTTTGTCTAATTAATCTCATTCTATTGTTACCCACTTCCCAGATTAATTATATCCAGTTCATCTTGAATATCATTCTTCAGGGGTAAATATGTAAGGAGAAACCAAAATATTAATTAGTGAAATAATGTTATCTGAGATTTACTTTTAAATACCCTAGCAAAACCATTAAACAAAATAGAGATAGAACCAAAGATGAAAATGACAAGATCAAAAACAACAGAATGTTAATACTTGTTAAAGCTGGGTAATGACTACATTATGCTATTCTGTTTTGTGTATGCATGAATTTTCCATAATAAAAAATGAAAAAGGAAGACACATGAAGAATTTGAACATATGAACTTTCAGCTAAGTAGAGGGTCCGAAGAGGTGGGACAGAGGTGTTTAAGCATTTGGGTGATAGACAAAAAAAGGTGCTCTGCATTTTCTCGATATATTAGGTCAATTATGTTGTCTTCTAACACAGCATCCTTTTCTGAAGGATTCTTTATGGAGATCACTATCCTTTTCATTTGACCACTATTCTGGTCTTAACTGATTGACCCAGGGAGAAGATTTAACAAACGTATCCATCTGTATAGCAGAGTGTCTCAACCTGGGCACTATTGACATTTTGGACTGGATAAGTCTTTTATGTGGGGTTGCTGTCTTGTACACTGAGAATGTTCAGCAGTATTCCTGACCTCTACCCACTAGATGTCAGTAGTACTGCCTCCTTTCCCCCTCAGTTTTGATAACCAAAATGTGTTCAGACATTGACAGATGTTCTGGGGAGGGGAGGGGCAAAATCTCCCCTAATTGTGGACTATTGAAGTACAGGGTGTGAATTTTTAGCTAGGCTTCATTCTTGTCAGTGCTGGCTGACTTGATTTGAATATTTAGACACCATATTTTTTTCATGGTAAGTTGGAAGACTGTAACTATTGTAAATAAATAATAATTTAAAAGACAATTTTAGGTCTCCCCATATGTTCTAATAATATAACTTGTTTTAAGTCCAGGCCCCTGGTTTTTTATCTTTATCACATGCAATCTTGATTTTTTTTTTTTTGCATAAAATGTCCTTGGGATTATTATTTTCCCAAGTTCTGCATAAGATACTTTATTTTACAAAATATACATTTTTTCATCATTTACAGAATGCTATTTTTCCTTTTTTGTTGTTTTTAGATACAACTATGTAGTGATAATTTTTATTTTTTTAATTAATCAGAATTTTATATTATCTTTGGAAATGTAGCCTTTACTTGGATGAGAGAGTCTGCAAATTTATTTGATAAATTTTGTGGTTCTGGGCACAGTGTAAATGAAACATTTTTCAGGTGCTACAGTATATAAATAAATGAATGTTTTTCCTGGCCCAGTTTTGTACTGTAACTAGCCAACTACTCTTGTATTAACTTCTTCACCTGAATGGAAGCACACTAGTACATACTTCTGATTAATAAAATCCTTAAAATAAGTTTTTGTGCTAATGTATTTATAACATGCAGGTGTTTGACACAGAACCATAAATTACATGTACATAAAATTGGTTCAGGGAAATACTGAAATGTGCTGGAGAGGATATTAAAGTATATATTTGAACGTTTATAATTCAGCTTGAACATTTCAGAACTGTTAGAGAATCTATTATATGATTCATTTTTCTCTTAAACATTTCTAATCTTATATGGTTTTTATCATTTCTCTATTTTTCTCGAAATGATTTAGTTAGTTCGGTTATGTAATTTCTCCTAAACACACACAGAGTACTGAAAAATCTGTGTAATTATTCCCAAGAATCTCATTTACCTGCTCTTTTCATTATGCTTCCCTATAGAACTTGTATAGTGTATGGTTATCTTGATCCACAAGAACTACAAATCTGTGGGTCTACTTAGCTGACAGTCATATTTATATGCTATGCTAAAAAATATTAGTTGCATTTTTTAAGTGATTTTAGAGAAAAAACATTATTAAAAGCATTATTGTAAAAAAGATATTTAAATTAGGTGAAGGGTCATCTCTGAAATCAAAACAAGCTAATTTAATTTGCTTCTTAAAAGGTGTTTATTCAAAATGTTTGAGTGCTCACTAAATGCTAGTATTTTTTTTTGATCTTTTGTTTTTGATCATTGTTTCTTAACTGAAAGGGATTTTCCAATTAAAGAGTAAGAAAAAATTGATGTGATTAAAAGAGAATTAATAAATAAAGAATTAATTAGAATAGAGAATTCACAAATTAAGAAAATTATTGATTATGCATGTTTTTAGAATGATATCCACATAATCAACTTCTTTGCCTCCTTCAAGTCTTCCTTTATCCTCTTCCCAATGAGACTCACTCTGACCATCTCATTTGAAATTATAATCTCATCTCCACCCATCCAGTACTCCTAATCTATCCATAGTCTCTTCTCTGTCTTTTAAAAGCACTTACCACTTGCTGGCATACCATAAAATACACATTTATAATGTTTATTATTAATTGTCTGTCTCTTGCTCCCTCCTCTTAACCCCCAACCAATATAAAATCTTTAAGGTGTTTTCATCCATTTCATATGCTTGCCATGTAGATGCCTGGTTCATTGTAGTTCAGTACATTAGAAGGATCTTTACCTGGAATTCTAGCAGTCAGATTTCTTCTGCTATTGTTGTTACTGTTATTAGCGATTCAGAGTAAGAACTATGAAAGATCTCAAAGTATGATCCAAATGAATAGAAGAACACCAAAACTCTGTTTTGGTATGGTTTTTATGGTTTAGTTTTCTAAAAAAGTTTGGAAAACTTTGTTATTGCTTTTTAAAAATGATAATAGCTGCCACTTTTAACCAAACTCTATGCCATACACTTCACATGCTCTTCTGTTAGTCCTTTTGCCGTCTTTAATGAGATAGACAGTGCTACTCCCATTTTATAGACGAGGAAACGGAAACTCAGGTTAAGTAATTATAAATGGCAGATCTAGAAATTAAACTCAAGTCAGCTTGAATTCAGAGTCCATGTGTTTTTATTTTTTTAAAAAATGTCGCTAATTTCTTCTTTATTAACAGTATTTTTTAAATCAGAAATCCCATTTCATGACCATATTGAATAAAATATTTAGTAAAGTTTACAATATAATTATTAGACAACACACAATATACTTACTTATTTCACTCATTAATTAAAATACTTTTTGTGTACTTCCATGTGCTGAGTGCTGGATATTACACAATGAATAAAACAAATGGCTCCTTTCCTTAGGGAACTTGTAGTCCCCTGGGAAAGACAGGTATATCATCAAAGATTCAGAACTCCTCACCCTATCACATACACTGAAAGTAGAAAATATTCTGATAACATTAGATTTCATTCTGCTTTTCCAGAACACATACTTAAATTTTTATTTTATCATCAAGAGGTATCATCAAGATTATGTGATCTGATGACCTAGAAAATTCTTCCTGCTTTCTTGAGTCTTCATCCACTCTATAAAGAAAAGTAGTTTGTTTTTATGCTTTCTTTTATTCTATTCTGATGAGAATGAAGTTGGTTATATTACATCTTTCTAAAAATATCTGGAAATCTGAAACAAGATTAAACAAAGAATGGGCATGCCTATCATTTTTGTTATTTGCAAATCGTTCAAGCTATTTGTGATAACTTATTAATTCAACTTTGAATATATTTAGTTTTTATCTATTATTTAGTTTACCTTCATCAAACCTTTTCAAGGTCACTATTTTCATTCTTACTGAATTGTGACCAAGTACTAAATGTAGATGGATTCTGAGTTATAAGGAAAGTTAATCATAAAAATGCAGGATTTAATAAATAATTTTTGAGTTTGCATTCCAATGTAGTATACCAAGTTTCAGTGTACTAAAGGATTTCCTTAGTTTTAGGATATTGATATTTATTTCTTTAATAAATATCCCATTTGTTTATATTTCTTAAGAATGAGAGATTAGTAGAAAGACATTAGTATGACATTTATTATCATCTCTTGAATAACAGATCTTTGGCCACTTTTCTCTTTCTTCTTGTGTTTGCATAATCATAATCCTTTCAAAATTTATTTGCTTTAGAAAGTATTGTTTTAAGTATCTTATTAATAGAATATAGATCTTAAAACTGGACTATTTCAAGCATTTTGACTTTGACATGATTCAAGTACACAATTCTAATTGGAGGTCCTATTTTTATATCTTGCTCTTTTGGTATCGTTTAAGATTGGAAGCACTTCCAGTTTAATGCTTCTTGAGCCACATGGAATAATAATAAGGGAAACCCATATAAAGGACCATAAAGGGTTTCTTTGCATGTGCATCAAGATTCTCCAACCTGGGAAAGTCAAGGGTTAAGAAAGAATACAATCAAACATTTAATAGTTTTGAGAAGTCGTAGTAGTCTAAATTCTTGGATCCTGAATTTGTAAATTTCTAGTGCAGGGGTTAGAGAAAACTATGTGGGTAGAGATTTTAAATAGCCAATTGGTGTGCTGAATCTGGCCTACAGACATATTTCGTTTGGCCAGCATGCTGTTAAAAGTGTCAATTAATGGTAAGTATTAACAGTTGTGAATTTTCACACAAAAGTTCAGATTTCTAACCTTTAGGAAATTGGAATATCTGACTATAGTGATCCTGCTTCCCACATAGAAACAGTTTAGCTGAGCTGAGTGGTGGGGCCTTCTGGACCATGCTCCCATTTGCCATAGTTCCCACTGCACCATCTTTTTCTGCACACTGATATGTGATAATCAGTTAACACTTATTAGTGTACATGTACTGTCACTTTTTTTAATGTTTGGTCTGTAGTCATTCTGGAAAGCTCTTCCTTGAAAGCTCTTCCCCATAACCCTCTGCCCAATATTCAGTGCTAGGCCCTCTCTTTCCAGTGCTCCCATAGCACCTAGTCCATATCTTCCTTTAATACCATTTTTTTATGGTAAGAGTTCAGTTGATAACTTCCCTTGCTAGACATGAATTTTTTAAAGTAAAGATCTTATGTTGTATCTTCAGGGAATTCAATAGTGCTTGACATTTAAAAAGCACAGCATTTAGACTCGTTTGTTGATAAATGAGATGAACTTTAAATGTTTCCTGGAAAACAGATTCTAAGATATAGGTGAACTCCCCAAAACAGCTAGTTCCTTATGAGGTTCTAATATTTGTCAATAAAACTCACTAGAGGGGTCCTCTGATGGTAGCTGCACAACAAGGCTAGAACTAGGGAGAGGTGAGAGAGGCTTCTTGGGTGAAAGTTTGAGGAGGCATTCTCTCTCAGTGTCAGGCAGGTGCCTCCTTCAGTTTTATGCCATAGGAGTTTCTCTTACCCCACCATATTCCTAGTCTTGCTTCGAATGATATATGTAAAATGAACTTTTAGTTTAAAAATAAAATATTGGTCCTAGTTGCAGGGACTCTAGAGAGAGTAATTCAGATTATTTTCAAAGGAAACAGGACCACAGGAAAGATATTTTAAAATTTATACTCTGGCTATTTAAAAATTTTTATCATTGGTTTTAAGAAAATTGATTATGATGTGCTTGGGTATAGTTTTTTCATGTTTCTTCTGCTTGGGATTTGTTGAACTTCTTGGATATGTGAGTTTATCATTTTCTTGAAATTTGGGAAAAAATTTCAGCCTTTATTTTTTTTTCAAAAACTTTTCTTTATCCTTCCCTCTCTCTCTTCCCCTTTATGAACCTTAATTATACATACATTAGATTACTTGAAGTTGCTTTCAGCTTGCTTATACTCTACTCATTTTTTTCAGCATTTTTTCTTTTTGTGTTTCATTTTGGTTAGATTCTATTGTTGTGTCTTCAGGTTCATTAATCCTTTCTGCAGTATCTAATCTGCAATTAGCCTTACCCAGTGAATTTTTCATCAGACATTTGTAGTTTTCACATCTAGAAGTTTTATTTGGGTTTCAGTGGTGTCTTTTACATCTAAGCATGTTCAGTTTTCCTTTAGTTATATATATATATAAAATAATAAATGTTAATTTCCTTGTCTCTAAAATCTATTGTCTTGTTATTTCTGGGTTGGTTCTGATGATTGATTTCTTTCCTCTTTTTGGCTCTGCTTTTCTGCTTCTTTGACTGGCTTACTAGTGATATTTGATTAGATGGCAGACATTGTAATTTTAGTTTGTGTTGTATGTTTCTATATTTCTAAAAATACTCTTGAGCTTTGTTCTGGGACTCAGTTAAGTTTCTTATAAATAGCTTCATCTTTTCTGGGTGAAATAACATATAAGGTGAATAGAAAGGAAGGAGACATAACAAATAAAGCTTTGGAAAAAGAATTGTTTTGGAAAACGAGGGATAGTTTTAAGAAATAGAGAAAGTAAACAAGTCACATACTGCTGATAGTTCAAGTGGGATAAGGACTGAAAAGAAGCTATTGAATGAGTTTGTTTGTTTAATGCAGAGAAGTATTCTATATTCTTGTGAACAGAATCAGATCATAAAGAGTTGAAGAAGGAGTGATGCGATGAAGTAGGGCAAATAATAGATTATTCTCTCTTTGTTCTTCTCCTTCTCTTCTTCTCTTAGACTCTTTTTCTTATGTTTTCTTTTTCTTCATTTCCTAGTTTCCTTAACAAATAGATTAACAGCCGTTTGATGGGTATATTCTATTTTAATTAAAAAATACATATATTTCTTTTTTTTTCCCTATTCAAACATTATCCAGAGGATGAAATGCCTTTACTTTAGGAGGTTGGCTGGTACCTATCAACTTTTATTTAATTGGGTATATTTTTAGGGATTGAAAGAATAGATGTCTTTAGCTTTAGGTTTCAAGCTATAGAGGAAAATTCTAAATAATTTTTTTTTTGTTTTGATTTGGTGTTACCGTGAGCACAGTTTCCTAGTTCAGGTTCAAATTAATAGCCTCAGTTCCTTTCTATGTAACACACTATTTGTTATAATCTAATATGTAGCATCAGCCTTCACTGTTAGCAGTAAAATAGGGGTTGGTGACGGCCAGAGAAGACCAAAGCATTGCTTTACAGCTTTCCTCAATACAGAATAAAATTTAAAAATATGTAGATATGTGTTTTCATTTACAGATAGAAGTAAAACAAGTGAAATTTTTTAAAAATTAGGAGAATTTATTAGATGGGGCTTTCTTTTGAAAAGGAAACAGGCATGCTTTACCACATAATAGGTGCTTTATTGAAAGCTTGTTCAGGAATAAAAAAGTTGTGAAATTACAAAAATGGATTCACCAGTGGTAGAAATTTGTCCTGAAAACATCATTAACAGGTTTGGCTTCTATCTCCCTTCTGTTGCTAGTCATGTGACCTTAAGCAAGTTGCTTAAATATTTTGATTGTTAGTTTCCCTATTTGTAAAGTATGGTTAACTTTGACCTCCCAGTTTGCAGAACAAATGATAAAAGTGTGACATATCATAAAGTACTAGGTACCGTCATGGTATTTAAAGCATTAAATATCGCCAGTAATCACTGAAATTCATCAAGTTCTTATTCTATTAATATATTTTATCTTGAGTAATATTTGGTTATTTTCTCCCATAAAAGCATAGGACAAGGTTATTTTAAGAAAACAGTTCTCCTTGAGGGAACTATGTGCGGGCAGAGTTGGTTCTTGCATGTGATATCATTGAGGAACATACAGGGACTAAGTTGAGATTTGGCTACATTCTTTAGATTCTTGTGATTAGCCACTTACAAAATAGAATGCTAGTCTCTATACTGCATACACTTTTGAGAATGAGTAAAGTAGTATTCGTGGAATAGAAATGTTGTCTTTGATTTGTTACTTATGTATATTCTGTGAAGAAAGGAGAAACAAGGAATAAGTAAGTGGTGAAATTAGAGTGCTTTCCTTTATTCTTGAGGTGTATTTTGTAACAGAGGGTATTTACTTTACTAATTTTCTATGTTATGTACTTTCTATAGTCCATTCATTTTTACTACTTTGTAGTGTTACATAGAATATTTACTAAAAATGTCAATGATAAGTTTACATATTTAAAAAATTGAGAACTTAATGTTATAGGAAAACTAATATCACACAACTTTAAAAAGATATGTTTAGACTAGAAAACAACATTGGTATCACATTTATAGAGTAAACCTTGTATATGTTGATTTGTAGTAAAAGGTAGATTTTGTTATGGATAATATGAATGGTCTATTTTGTATTTAGAGCATTTCTGAGAAAAATATGCATACTCTTTACCAAGTAATCTGTTATACTGTTGATCTAGCAGTAAAGTTTTACTCTCACTTGATTTTTTTTTTTTTAACATGATAAGGGCAAAAGTGTCAGGAAAGGTTTTACAAGCTTATCATACTGCCTAGGAAGTCAGGAATAGCATAATTTTACAAGTCAAATTAGATAGATACCATAATGTCAATATTTGTATACTGATAAATGTGAGTTGTGAAACTTGGCTCCAGTTGCCAGATGCTGTAGAGCCTTGCAATTTAAAATTACATTAGTAATGAAAACTAAATGAACACAGAATTTCCATTTTTAAAAAACAGTCTTACCCAACTTGCAGTTTTTGAGAAAAAATAACTTTAGGTAGTTTTGGCAACTGCTGATTAAATATTTGAATCTGGTTTTATGCACATGGAACATATTTTATTTATTACATTAACCACACAGTAAATAAATGAATACCACAGTCATTTACTTTGCTTAGTATAACTAGAAAGTTAAGTGTAGAAATAGAAAAGTAAGAGGAATACTACACACAAAAACATAACATTCTTGTATCTGACCATTACATTATTCTTGAAATTTAACTGGATAATTCTAATTTTATCTACTTTATAATTATATAAAATATTTTGGTTTAAAATATAATTTCGACTCATTCCTTCAATTCCTTGAATTATTTGTTTATGTTTCCTTTAATTCCTCAGTCAAAACTTGTTCTTGTCTATGTTGTTAACTTTTTAAAATAATATTGAGAAACACTTTAATTGGCTGTCAGTGCCTTTGGATTTTTTTCCTTCTGACATATCACTATTATAGATATTATTAAAAATTTGAAGGTAAATGGGTAAATCACAATTTTAACCATTACGTAAAAATAATGTATTACCTGAGCTTTAATCAAGTGGTATTTGTCTCAGAGTTGTTCTTCCTTTTTTTGAATGTTTTTTACATCTTTTGGGAGGGTACAGATTGAAAGGAATGATAGACATCTGGGCATAGATGGGTTCTTTTAGTCTTCCATTAAAACTGAAAAATTAGAAGGGGGACATCTATGCCATATCCCGAGAGTTTAGACACATCATATTTCCTCATGAGATTCTTTTGGAGGCATTTGAGGATAGTTGGGGCCTGCAAACAGACTTCCTGATTTAAATCTCTTCTCTGCCACTCAATACTGGGTGAATTTTAGGGAGATCATTTAACCTGTCTGTGCCTCTTTTTGTCATCTGTAAAATGCCAGTAATGATCATACCCTTAAGATTGTTTAACTTAAAAAAATGTGCTTTTATACTAAATGACACAAATACATAATAAATATTATTATCATAATGGTGCAAGAATAATATTTAATTTGGAGAGTTTTGGTTCTCAACAGGATATAGTACTAGGCCTCATTTTTTTCCGTTATGCTTTGAGTATTTTTGGAATATCAGTATCCATTCTGCACACTGTGACACCTGCATGCAGTTAGACACACAGGATTCGATCACATTTAGGAGGATCTTGAAAAGGCATGATACATATGAACATGACTTATTAAAGATATTTATAATTACATAAAGATATATACATATATAGTTATATAAAGATATTTACATTGTTACATATTCCAGGCTTGTATAAAAAAAGCATAGATAGGACTTAGGTTGAGAGTTGGGTTGTGACGCTAATTATCAACAATTTTAAACATCTCTGCTCTGAATTTTTTTTTTTTTTCTGGTAGAAGTTTCTGGGGGTAAGATCTTATTCTCTAATTCTATGGCTATTCTAAATGTATTTCTGCTTAGTTATATCAGACATTTTCTTAAGTGAGAGTTTTTAAACCCTATTGTATGAAAAATTCTTGGCAGTAGACTAAGGTAAGGTGACTGAGTTGGGGGAAAGAAAGGATTTAGGGTACCAGCTGGGTTTGTAAGTGAGGGTAGGAGAGGCTGGAGGTAGAGCAGTGATGGAATTTGGCTCAACTTGGTGGGCAGAGGAATAAAAGGGCTTCTAAAATGCTTGCTGATCAAAAGTTCACGGTAGTAAGCAACCTCTTCGAGTGTCAGGAAAAAGTCGACAAGATGTTCTGAAATTTATTCAAGAAGAGTTTTTTTTTTTCTGTGGTGGTGCTGCTGCTTGCGGAGAGGGTTGAAAACAAGCTAGGATGGTATGGTAATTGGATTTCATGACTAAACGAGTACAGGTAGATTGTGTCCTAAAATTTTTCATGCTTTGGTCAAATTTTTTCATTTAACACAAGTGGCTTGATAATTTTACTATATGGTTAAATCGCAAGATGCAAAAAGATCGTGGCTTCCAGATCCTATCCAAACATTAGCTTAATTCTTTGTGGAAAAACAAAAGACAGACTAGAAATTTCTGTTGGCTCTTTCCCTTAATAATTCATTGAAATGTCTCATCCTGCTATTTTATGACATATTTGTAGTTATGTAAATATACTGCGGCACTTTGGAGACAGAAAGGAAGAGGGGCGTGCATAATTTGAAAGGCAGTGTGAGATGGCTGGCACCTAGGTGTGCACTGAGGAAGAAAAATGCCATCTCATGTGAAGAAATTTGCATCATATAATGTGCTTAGACCCCCATTGTAAAATGCTCTTTTTTGCTTTTTTTTTTTTTGCAAGAGTATTGTACAGTGTTGAACCTATGCTGAGAACATATATAATGCCCTACCATGTTTTTATCCCTTTGCTTCAGGCTTGGGTTTGTACTTGGAATAAGCTCTCATTTTAGGAACTAGCCTGAGGTAACCATACCTTTGCTGTTGCCACCCCTAGAAAGAAAAAAAAAAACCCAAAACAAAGGAAATAGAGTTATACAATCCAAGAAAGGGATTTAGAGACCTTCTGATCTAACTTTCGCAAGCTGCTTTTTCTTCTCCACTTTCCTTCTCTCCTTCCTTCCTTTCTTACTCCCTTCCTCCCTAAAGCCTGGAACCAAGTTTATATGGAATCCTAATAGAAAGACAAGAGAAAGGCTGCTCTGGAGAAGCATGATTGAGGCGGTGCCCATAAGTCTTTCTTGTGGTTCTGGGAAGAATAATTTGAAAAAAAATTGATTAATTATATTAAAAATAGAGACCAGGTGTTTAAATGACTTGATTTGGTTTCAGATTTTAACTTCTGGGACAGTGTAAACATGCTGGAAATGGGGATTTTTTTTTTTAATCAAGAGAAAATAACCAAATTTAATATATACATATGTATGGAACCACATATACATGACAGAGTCAGAGACCTTATATGCATGAAAGTTTTGGAGATAAGGGAGCATGGGTACGCATATAAGACATCCTGAACTAGGGATGAGGTAAAGTGCCTTGTGGGCTTCAAAAGGTCATTGCAGGATGATAATAGGAGGAGAATGTTAGCAAAAAAAGCTTTCCCTGCCCTACTGATATTCAAAAGAAGTTATCTCGATGATATGTTATTGGCAAAGCCTAATTTTAAGTAATTAAGGTGGTGGGGGCAGAAGTTTCTCTTGAGCCTGTGGCTAGGGCAAAAAAATCTACTTACATCAGAGGTACATTTGGGGTGACTTGTTCTGGACCCCCGTAGTTCCCTCTCTAAACTTCCCTGGATGTATCACATTCCAGAAGTTGAGTTGATAGATTGTTCTATATTTCATTAAATCGGTTTCAGAAAATTCAGTTCATTTGAACAGTTGCATCTCATTTTAGGAGTGGTGATGCAGGTGGGCTCCCAAAGTTAAGCCTACGATGCAAGCAATCAGGTATTTAATAGGAAGCATCTCTAGAGAAACAAAAGAAAAAGGTTACTATAATCCTAGTTTCTGAGTTCTGAAGGCAGGCAGTTAAGATTTCTAGACGTCCGTCTGAAAGCATCTTCAGATGGAGAGTAGGCAGGGAGTTTTAGTCTGGTAGATTCCCCTGGCTCCAGCTTGAGTCCCTCTAGTGATCTTTCTGCAACAGGCATGAAGATTGTCCATATAAGAGCTGTCGTGGCGATTTCTCTGAAGTCTGTTCAGGTTGTCTCATTTAAGCTTGCATGGCCATGGGAAAGAGCAGTTTTACTTCTCAGTGATTCCAAATCAGTGGATCAGAAAATGAAAATGTTAGTTTGGAGAGTGGCATCTAAATATTTTAAAAAATAATAATAAAAATCAAAAATTCAGGATTTAGTTCAATTTATAGGTAAAAAATTAAAAAAAAAATCAAAGGACAATGAACAGCAGACTCTCATATCCACAAAGGTATATAGTATAGTTTCTGTTGAAACATTTTTTTGCTCTAAAATGATCCTCATTTTTATCAGATTACCAGATTAAGACTAATTTATTTACAAAATAAGTCTAGTTCTCAGCAGCTAAGCAAGGTTAGGCCTGGTTAGGACTTGGATGGGAGACCACCTAGGAAGACAAGGTGCTATAGGCATAAAAAAAAATAAAACAATAAGGGATTGTAAACTGACAAGGTCCTTGCAATCTGTGAGGTCAACCAAGGGTTGCCTTGTCCAAAAAAACAAAAACAAAAACAAAAACCCAAAATCTAGTTCTAATAAGTTTGGCTGATAATGTTATAAGCTCAGAAAGAATGGTAATTAATCACATGGGCTCTTTCAATTTGCTTTGTTGGAACTTTTCATGAGGAATCTTTGGATTAAATTTAAAAAGACCTCAAGACCAGAAAAATCCAAGCCACATACTGCTTGGCCTGTAGTACCTATAGATTTGGGGTTAATTCCTCTCTTGAGGTCCCCAATGTAGCCGAAGTTCTTACTTTGCATTTCCCAGTAAGCAGCCTTTATTTCTTACCTGGAAATACTACTGTGAACCCTGTAAGCAAGGTACCAGGCTATTTTTCCAAGGGACTTTTATCGGCTTCCAAAATCAATCTTAACTCCTTACAGATTTCTGGTCATATCTGAGCCTATGCATGTCTCTCTCAAATATGACATTCCAGTCAAAGCTTTGTAATGTAACTAGTTTCCAAATGTGCCATTATTAAAAGAATAGGTTCTTATTGAACTTATGCAAACAAACATATTGCCATGAAAATAAAAATACTCATTGAGAGTTTCCAAAGTCAGGAGGGATCAATTAGAAAAAACATTTCAATATTGCTTACAGAGGTGTAATTTACCAACTTGGTCTAAGTCACAGGTAGTTTAAGATAAATAAATAAAAAAAATTCCTTATATTTGGAAAACAAAACATTAAAATCAGCAACATTTCAAATAAAAAGTCAAAAATTGTAACCTTTCTCATCAGTTCATTTAGTACTGTGTAATTAAACTTGTTCTGCTGAAATCTAGTTTTCCTACTAGTTTTTAACCTTGCCTGATAATTGAGGGTGATAGGGGTCAGTGATAACTCCCAAAAAGTTTGCAAGGCTATCTGTCAAGGATCATATGGTTTGCTCAGTGAAATGGGTGGCTCAATCACTAGAGATTTTGGAAGGTACACCCCAAGCGGGAAACATATTTCCTAATAATTTCTTTGCCACTGAGGACATCAGCCTTATGGCAGGGAAAATCTGCAGTTCATCAAAAAAAAAAAAAACATACAAAAACAAGACCATACTGATAACTCATACTAAGTGGGCAGTTGAATGAAGTCCGCTTCAATATACTATGGTGGATGAAGGAATGCGAACATTGAAAAAAATGCCAGGGAGCTGGAAAGAACTAAGCGGCTGACTTGGGTTTCCCATAGCCCTGACTATTCATTTAATTTATAGTCATCGTTTTCCCATCTTGTTTTCTCTAATTCAGGAACAGACTGTTATGTTTACAAGAGCATCAGGATGGCAAAAGTCTGGCAACGAGGGGTCATTTTTGCAAAACATAATGGACTTCATCCACGTGCACCATAGTCTGACACTCAGGTTCAGTCATTTTAGTATGTCCCTCAATTTTCATGACAGATATCTTATGTCAGGAAATCTCATATTTCCAGCAATTTCACATATGTTTCTGGAACATTTACAGTATATACACATACAACATAGAGAAGACTCAGTGTTACTTTTTATTTGACAGTGGTTTCCATGTAATTTCAACACATCAAAATAAGCCTAATTAGTTTAATATTTCTCTTTTATAAGGACAGCAAACTAATCTCTTAAGGTGTACTAGGGGCCCTTCTGGAACACCTCAAAGTTATTCCTACATCAAGATGATATTTATGATTTAAATTTTTGGAAGTTTGTCAAAATATATCCAGAGGTTTGGACATTTGACTAAATAGGATCATAAGTCATTATGAAGCAATACTTAATTATCCATTTAACCAAAGTGACAGTAGAAAATTTCAAACACAAATAAAGGAGTTTACATAATTGTTAGCAAAACTTAATTTTCACTATTGAGGAGATTCAGTTTTCTTAAGTAATCAAGGACCTGATTAAGACAACGTAAAACACAGAAAATTATTTTGATAAAACACACAATCTGCTTTCTAGGCAGAAATCTTTTTCACAATATCAGTAGCAGACCAATAGTCCTTTTAACAGAGACAGAAAACCAAACTCTAATTTCGCATCACCTTACTTTTGAAATTCAAATTTTCTTACTCCATTAAAATTTCCTTCTTGAGATTCCTTTTCCACAAACCTACAACTTTCCTTTTTACATTCAGATTTTTGTCCTATTTTTTTCTCTTTCCCATTTTGAAATAAGCAGCCTTACTTTGGGACAAAATTAATTCCTTTTCTCTCAAAAATGTATCTACATACCTCATACTACTTTTTTAAAAAAAGCCAAAACATACCTATTTTTTGTTTACATATTTGTTTCCCCTAATATTAATTTTTGTAGTGTGATATATATTAGAATTCTTGACCTTTAAAAACCTTAATTAGTGAAAACTAAGAAGTAAGCAGTTGTGAACTATAATACCAATATGTAGATTGATACATTCATGAACACATGTTATTTCTAGAAATATACACTTACTTATAGCATAATCTTTTTCCTAATTGACACATTCCTCATAATAGCCATTGTAATTTTAGATTATGAGCAATGGCAGTAGTTTGGTAGGACCCTAGCCATCAATAGAGTTTAGCCCATATTTCTGTATGACCATATTTTGGCTTCCAATCTGACAGTTACCAAGCCAAGTTCTTAGGACATAAAATTTTTAGGTCATCTTTTAGTAAGATTTCACCATACTGTTCCTATCATTTTTCTTCTTAAGTACAGGACAATTGTACTTCCAGTGTCCTTATTTCTTACAATATCTGCACATATCTGAAGGCAAATAAGAAGGGGTCAGAGTGGACTTTGTTTTTTGTTCTAATTTCTGTCCTTCCATAATCTTAATGATTAGCTATTATAACAATACGAGAGCTAAGAAAAACATTCTTTTTTTTTAATCTAGAAGTTTTTGTAATTAAAAGGATCCATCCTATGACCTTGATGGTAAAATCTTAGCAACTCAAGCCAAAACTGTGGATGCAAGAGGCATCCCCAAATGAGAGTGAAAGTTATTCCCAGAGTTAGCCTAAGAAAGATGGAGAGCCCTGTCTTTAAATAGGTATTTCAAAACACAGGGAATCTCATGTTTTACCTCCTTGAATAGAATAAGTCTTAAGAGTCCTTAGGCTTGGATCCAGAGCCCATGCAGCTGCATGCCAGATACATATACATCATCCAACTGCTGGAGACAATAGACTGTCTTTGGGAGGAACAGGATAGACACAGAAATCTCCTTGAGACCTTGTCATGGTTGGATAGAGAGCAAGGTGTGTCTTGGCAAGTGCATCCTCTGGATGGTAGAGGCTAGAGAAAAAATATTCTCACTAGTCATAAGGCCAAGCTCTCAGGATGTATAACAAAATGAAAGGAGAGAAACCAGATAGAGACAGAGAAAAAAACCCCATGAGTACTCATACCAAGTAACCAAGAGTCACTAGCCCAAGAAACTAGTTTCACAAATATTTTCTTCTACTACAAATTTAGAAGAGAGGAAAATATTCTCATCACTTTTGCTTCTTCTGGATCCTGCAGATAGAGGTCTGGGGCGGTGCTGACATGGTAAGTACCCTCACCTTTTGCCAGCCTGTATCAACCGCCTCAGGATCTTTTCTGCAGCAGCCTCATGGGGTAAGTGCAGGGTTCCCACCAGTGAATTTATCCTGCTCTCAGTGCCAACTGTGGAGGAGGATCAAAGTTTCCTCTACCCTTAAGGTTCTTCTGGCTGGTCTACTAATCAAATAGACACGAGACATATTAGCAAGAGAAAATGACCCAATTTACTGCATGTGTATGCATGGGAACACTGTATACATGAGAGCGTCAGAGACCCCATATGCATTAGAGGTTGCGGGGAAAGTCCTGACACAGATTGCCACATGTAGACATTGGAGTTTTAAATTCTCTATTTTTGCTTTTTTTAGACTCCAAATATGGAGTTTGAATGTGGTAGCAAGATAATGCAGGACAATTTTGTTATCTACTTTTCTTTATAATTTAAGATTATATGTATTGTATATATGTTCTATTGCTGTAACGACTGAAGGAAAAGTTTGAAGATTTAAATATACATATTTTAAGAAAGAACTAAAAGCTTTATATTTCCTGAGACAGAACTTTATTGTACAAGTGCAGTGCAAAATATTATTTGAGGGATTGTAAATTAATGTACCAAAAAAATTAAAGTGTTTACCAAAATCTTGAAAACGCCTAAATTTATTTAAAAAAATTTTTTAGTACTTCCTATACTGGAGCTATTTTTTATTTTTATTTTGTATATTCTAAAGAATATAGGCCTGAAATTAGTAGGACAGTATGTTTATAGTGACATTTTATTATTGTGAAAAGTTGCCTGCTCTATAAAGCCATTGTTCCTCTAGAGGGCAGCACTTCACCTTTAGAGCACTAATCCGGAGAGAAATTTAAGAACAGCCTCTTTCTTAAGAGACTAGAAATAGTTCATTTTGTTCATTCTCTATTTTAAAAAATATATTGTATTGCTAAGCCATTTAACAAGACATGCTTTTAACCAGAAAATACCCAAGATAATTTGAACTTCCATAAACTAATATTTGATTTGGATTTTTAGGGAAGATTTCTTTGGCTTTCCTTTATTTTCTAAGAAAGCATAGAAAGAGCTTGACCTATGTTCTAAATTTAGTTACAATTGAGTTCTCTTTTTCTGAAAGTTAAACTTTCTTTTCCTCTTAAAAAAAAACATTTGAATTAAAGATTCCAGATTTGTCACTTGACTTGCTTGAAGACAGAACAAACAAAACCAAAAATCCAAATAATAACACAAAACCCCAGCTTGTACTCTTTGTTCTACTTTTCTATTTCTGTTTTTCATGCTATTTTAATTTTTAGAAAATTCCCTTTGTGCCACAGCCTTCTTTTTTTGTGGCATTGTCACAAAACAGATGGACTTGTTAAAAAAAACAAACACTTCTCCATCCCCTTTTAGCCCACTGTTACTCCATCTTCTTTAAAAGCAAAAATAAGATGTATTAATGTGGTATGCAGCACTCTAAGGTGGTCCCCAAGTTTTCTGACCAGGTGTACATACACCTTCACCCAGTTATTCAATCAAACACTAATGTAGATACTGCTGTGAAGGGATTTTATAGATGTAATTAAGATCCCAAACAGTTAACCTTAAATAAGGAGATCTGGTGAACCTGACATAATCATATCGGTTCTTTAAATATGTGTTTAGACCTCACAAACAAATCAGACAGATTAGAAATGTGAGAGGGACTCAACTGGAGAGAGGCTCTTCATTGGTGGTTTTGAGATGGAGTGGGCCAGGCACAAGGACCTGAGAGTGGCCTCTGTTTGTTGAGAGTGATGTCCATTTGACAGCCAGCAAGTAAACCAGGACCTCAGTTCTGCAACCACATGAAACTGAATTCTTCTGCAACCAGAAGGGCTTGGAATAGGCCTGAGCTCTGGATAAGAATGAAGCCCAGACAAAATCTTGATTTTATAATTTGCGAGGCCCTGAGTAGAGGATCCAGTGAAGGCTTATGCAGACTTTTGATCTATAGAACTGTAAGATAATGAATGGGTGTTGTTTTAAAACTCTGTGTTGTTTTAATTTGTTATGCAGCAATAGAAAACTAATGTAATCAAGGTAAATAAATTACTTTAAAGAGTTGATTTGAAAAGTGGAAGCTGTTGTACGATCTGTTACTGAAACAGTAATGTTCAACATTTGGGGTTTTGTCATACCCTGATAGTGGTGGTTTTCTGGCCAATATTCATGCTCCTTTTTTCCTGGCAACATTCCCTGTTGGGTTGACCTTCATGGAACCTAACTTCAGAAATGAGACTCGATTAGCTCAAGACATTTAGAATATAGCACCTGAAGAAAGGACATGTGATCTAAGCAGCAATCAGAATAAATCTCAATAGGATTTTGGCGGGACATAAACTTTCTTTTATCCTCTGAGCTTGGCGATATGAGTGTTGAGGTTTATAGGTAATGAATTTTCAAGGGAGATCCTTGAAATTTCTCTGAGGCTGCCATGAATAGTCTACAAATTAATAAACCAGAGGAAACAAAGCTAAGAAAAGGTTATGTTTGATTCTGAGATCAACCTTTATGTGAATATAAATCTACTTCTTGACTGTTCAGTTATATGGGCCAATGAATATTCCCTTCCTTAATTTTTTTTTGTTTAAGCCTTTGTTCATTGAGTTTGTTGCTTGCAACTCAAAAAAAAAAATCTGAGTTAATTAGACCAGTCATTATCTTTTTTTCCATGATACCTTTCTCCATCTTTCCTTAGAATATATTCTAGACTAGTGAACTCTTATCATCTGGACATATTTTCCTTTGTCTTTGTCTAGTCTTTGGGTCTAACAATAGAAATTGGTTAAAAAATAAAGTAAAAACTTTTAAATTTATTATAAGGAAAGTAGGTATTGTACCTTTCATAATATTCTTATCATGAAACATATTGAGAATGTCCATTTATTATTGGCTTTGTTTAAAATTTGTCCTTGTAGAATTATGTCAATAAACTGGAACTCATTTTGTTTAAAGGTTTTGTTTCAAGCTAGTGAAAATTTAAATGATATAATTCTCAATTGCTATTATAATTGCCTGTAATTTTTTGACAGAAACATATTGTAGATAGTCACATATGAAAAACATATTTGTCAAGGTGTAAACAGTTGGTTTGTATTGCTAAAGTTAGTATTCTGTGCCTTCTCATAATAACAGTCTTACTAGCAGAAGTGAATAGACTGTGATAGAAAATGTGATATTACAGCATAATAATTCCTCTTTAATAATTTAAAGTACCTTTGAAATGCATGTATTTTCAAGTTGTGTGTGTGTGTGTGTGTGTGCGCATTGAAAGCTTTGTGGATTTTTGTGCTTTTTTGTTTACTTTTTTTTAATGCTTTCAGATGTTTTGTTTTTTTTTTACTTGAAGACCTTAATTTTCCTAGAATGTAGTTGTGATAATAGACCTCACTGGTCTTAAGCTTTTCTAGCTGAGCTAACCTTTCTCTGAGGGTTAGCTTATATATTAGCATCATAGCAGGTTAGAGTTGACTCAAATAGAGTATTGAAAAAAATACTTCCATTTCTATGAACATTAAAAATAATTTTGGGATGAATAAAATGTACATGAGGTATTTCAGGTATGTTTTAGATTTCTTAAAGACCACAGGGGTTTTCAGCATAAGAGATACATATTTTTAATATATGAATTTCAAAATGAAATTTGGCTATTCTTGCAAAAGGATGTTAGAATACAGTTGAGTGAGAAGAATAAATTATTGGTGTAGGAATTAGGAAGAGCCAAACAGTTTCTTTTTTTTAAAAAAAATTGGAAGGATAGATTATACAGTTAACTTTAATTTAATTTAATTGTACAGGAAACTTTAAACTTTAATTTTTATACAGGGAATCTAGTGAATTGATTTTAAGTGGCATGACTGAAGGGGAGTATCTGCAGAAAGATTCCTGAGATAATGGCTATAATGAAGACATGGAAAGGAAGGGCAGAAGAGTAGAAGGAATGACACTAATGTGTGTCTTTCGGATCACAGAAATTGCACGGAGAGAAAAACTCCTAATCAAGAGAAAAACATGTTAAATATTTACTGTTCAGAGAACAAGGAATCATTGACCAAGTGAATGGATTACAATGAGATGGATGTTGTAGTTTGCTAGAGCTGCGACAAGAAGCACCACAGACCAGGCGGCTTTAACAACGCAATTTTATCTTCTCACGGCTCTGGAGGCTAGAAGTATGAGATCAAGGTGTTCGCGAGGTTGGCTATCTTTGGCCGCCTTCTTCCAGTCTCTTCATATGATTTTCCTTCTATGTGTGTTGATGTCTTAATCTCCTCTTCATATAAGGACACCAGCTATACTGCATTAGGGTCCATTCAAACGACTTTATTTTACCTTGATCATGTCTTTAAAGGCTGTACTCCTAATTAAGTCATTTTCTCAGGTGCTAGGGAATGAAGGCTTCAATGTATGAATTTTCAGGGCGAGTAGGGAATATAATCAGCCCATCAGGCTTATTTACTTCAAGTTTGCTATAAACTTATTCTAATGGTGGCTGTGGGAATAGGAGGGATAGACTAACCAACAAAAAGAAGAATTATTAAGATAGATCATTTAGAATGTAGGATAGATGCATTAAAAAAAGATTGTTTTTATTTAAACCTTTGGAAAAACTGTTTTGAATAGAAAGATGTATTTCATCTGTTTTGAGGGAATGGAAGGATTTGAAGATGTTCTAGGTAAATGGTATTGGAGGCCTGCAGAAACGGATCTAGGGACAGATCTAAACCCAAGGCTTCCTAAGTAATCCAGACCTTTGTTCCTTCTCATCTCACTGTGAACATTCAGGAATGTGCTGAGGTTGTCTAACACCAGCCATTAGCCTGAATGAGCAGGCAAGCACAGCAAGGAGTCATGTGAGGTAGTGATGAGGCTGGCAAGGCTGACCTGCTCACTTTGGTAAACCCTAACTTGCACTATTTGTCTTTGGGGGCATGGGAAGCCTATTCCTTTATCTGGGAATATGCTGTGTTGTTTCTTGCTTTTTATAGCTACCTCTGTAAGTTTCCATATTCTTTGCTGGTTAAAAGATTTTATATTTGCTAACTTTGTCTATTGACATATTTTCCGTCAACATCTCATAATTCCATGGGACAAGCATGATAGCCTTGATGATAGGCTAGAATAGGAACCATTTATTCAGTAAATACTCACTGAGCATCAAAATTGTACCTTTTCCAAGAAAACCCACTCTCTAGTACTTAAAACTATAAGAATGTGTGAGTTGTCAATGCAGATAAATGAACAAAAGAGAAAACTTAGCTCCATAGGATGGCTTCATTGAGGAGGAATGGTGTGAAATGCTCAAGATATGTTTGTAAAAGCAGGGAAATATCTAGGATTGTGGAGTGTCACCTAAATAAAGAGAATAGAAATCATGAAATGCTGGCCAAAGAATGATTGAAAAGAGGATTTGGCGAGAAGAAGGTCATTGATATCTTCAAGGTAATACCTTCTTGTGCGGTGAGAGGTGGGGTGATGATGGGAGTCACAGTCAGTGTGTTGAGATGGGAGGTATGGTAATGGGGGAAAAGAGGCTCAATTTTAGTCTTCATAAAATTCATCACAATCTTTTCTAAGTCGCTTAATTCTTATTTCTGTCTAAAGCAGTAGTTCTCAATCTCTTTGGCAACAGGGACTGGTGCTCCTATGAGAAACCGAATGCCTGATAGTCTGAGGTGGAGCTGGGGCAGTAATACTAGTGCTGGGGAGTGGCTGCAAATACAAATGAAGCTTCACTCGCTGGCCTGCTGCTCACCTCATGCTGTGTGTCCCGTTCCTAACAGGCCAGGGTTCTCATCCACTCTCTCGGGTTTGGGGGTCCCTGATCTAAAGCTTATAAAACATTTTGAACTACTGTATTTCAGTAAGCTACAGCTTATAGTTTAAATAATATTTAATAATAAAATTATGATGAAACCAAAAAATTGAAGTTGTGTTTTTCAGTGGTTATCTCAAAATTCAGTGCTTAGATAAGCAGACATAGAGATCTTCATAGTCTCAATCCATGTCTAATATTTTTGGCTCCAAGCCTTATTCAAAAATTTTTTTAAACCTTGTGGCTAAACCTTTAATTCATGTTTATTCTTTGAATAAGTGGCGATATAAATGTTATGGTAGAATCAGTTCAGGTGGAAAGTACCAGAGTCAGGTTTGGGATTACTGCCTCAAGAATGGAACTAGGGCCAAGGTTTGTGGGGTGCGAAGACCCGGGCTCTAAGCCTTGTCCAGCATGGAGAGGGCCTTCTGTAGCTGCGTGCTGCAGGGACTGGTTGTCTGGCACTTTCCTTTAATGAGAACAGATAACTCTTCCTGGAGATTATGTTTTTAAAATTAACATCTGATTCTGTTGTACTGTTAAGTGTTTTCTGTGGAATTATTTTCTGTCTTTATTTTTTTCTTTTATATTTTATGTATTCATTCCATAATTTTTGTGAAATGTTCCAGATACTGTTTTATGTTTTTGAACAACTACGAAAATCTCTACCAGAGTGGAGCTAACATTATAAGGGGAGACAAACAATAATCAAAAATGTAATATTTTATTAATATAATGGAGTTATATTAATATATAATTTTAGTATTTTATGTATATAGTTAATAAGAAAATGTCTGCTAGAAGGTGATAAGTGCCATTATCTTCTTTGGTCACAAATAGTTGCACTTTTTATTTTCTAGATATAAATCTTGATTTGGAAGACTGTTGGCAAACAAAATATATGGTATAAAGTTATAACGGCTAATTTTATAACCAGTTAAAGCAATTAAAACCTTGTGATATTCTTCGTTGTTTATATTTGCTCCCTGTAAGCAGTTGGTTTTCAAATTCAGTAACTTTCTTCCAAATAGTGTAGCTTGCATCTATTAGTTTGCATATGTAAAGCACCAAGTCATTTGCCCAATTTTCTGGTTAACCTGAACTTGTGTTCCATGAGTACTTTCATTTTTTCTGCAGTCATGGTACAGCAGAACCTTTACTATTTGGCCCTAGCAGAAAATTGCCTGTTGTAAAAAGGGAAGGAAAAGGAAATAAGGATAGTTGTACGCAAGTCTTATATTCTCTTCTGTCTATCTGGGGTCTTATTTTTTTTATGCTATTTTGAAATATTTTATTGGAGAAAACAAAAAACCTGATTCTCAGTGTCCTAATTGGGAAAACAAATGTACCATTTACAATCTCACAATTCCATAAAGCAGAAATCCTCGGGGACAGGTATATTTCAGAATTGAGAACTTTTTGTCTATTAGCAAGGTAGTACATCATCTATACTAGATGTTTGTTTTGCAATGCTCTTCATTTAACATTTGTAATACCAGTTTGTAGACCTTAAGAATTTTATTGGTGATTTATTAAATTTACTTGGGGTTTATAATTCTTAAGATGCATTTTCTTTTTAGCAAACAATTAGCATTTTTAATACTGAGTCGAGTTTTTATACCTTCTAAACAGATATAGGAAGACATCTCAGCATTGCTAGAATGTATAAAACATTAGTATTTTTATATACAGTATATAAATGTTAATTTTTAAATGTCCCAGAAGGCTTAGCTCTTAGGTGTAGCATGTTGAATGGATGAAGTAGGAAAACCCGATTATTTTAGTAGTTATCTACTTAGTTTATTAAAGAATACATACACATTGCTTTGGTGAACAATCAAAAACGAGTACTTTTCCACAGACTCAATTATAGTACATAAAAATCAGAATACATTTCTTAGAGTTTACATAGTTAAAAGTTAAAAAAAATCATGTGCAAGCAACTTTTGGGGGCAGTAATAATTTTTTGGATTAGAAGACAAGAAGGATATGTTTTCATTTATTTAGTGTTTGGGTCCTTGGTGAGGACATCATATAAGATAATTCTAAGCACTGAATGTTTGTTTGCAAATGAACTTTTTAAACTGAAATTTGTCTCTGCTCTTCAGAAAAGTTCCCAGATGTTGACTTATTGTAAAAGTTGGTATCTAGGTCAAGTTTTCAGAAAATATATCTCATCCACCAAGTCTTCTATTTTCTTAAAGTAACTCAACCAAATAATGTGGCCTATCAAATTGTTTCATCTTAATTCAGGGACAAAAAAGGAATGCAGCTCTGGGGGATGCTAGCACATACCAAGTATTTTCTTGTTCTTTGCCAAGTGTAGAGTTCATCGTTCGGTCACCTGTGTCTGTCAGTTTAGCACATGTAAGGCAGTTCTCAGCACCCCCTTTTCTTCCCTAAAAACTTACATGGAGGCTTTTAAACATTGTCTGGCTCATTATTTCCCAAAGAAGGTTAAGCCCTTTACCGTCAGACCGGAACCCTTTTGCTAATTAGGCAGCCCTTGCTTTGGCACTGAACGTGTCCATGTCTCTGTGAGCTTTCCCGCTGTGATCTGGGGCTCATTGCTGGCTCACATAAGTGTCCAGTGCCCGAAGCTCTCTGGGGAGGACCACCTGTTTCTGTGCGGCAATTTTTAGCTTACTAAAGTTCTGACTCTTCTTTAACGGGCTCTAAGTATTGTTGGATGAGATATTTACTAGTTCACCAAGAATATTTTGCTTAATACTATACTTTGTCCTCTTCATTTCTTAGTGAAATTAAGTCCATACTATAATAATAAAAGCAATACTTTCAAATGTGGAAAAATAGTAAAATTTCCATTCTTTAAAAAATAAATGTGTCATTATATCCGTTAATAGTATGTAATTTTATGCTAGGTTAAAAAAAACCTTGATTTTTTTTGATTTAATTATTAGGATAACCCAAGATTGATTTAAACTGTTAAAATCATATCATATAACTACATTACTTCTTTTGATTTTATTTTTGCTTTAGGAAATGTAATTTATGATTCCTTTTTCATTTGGTAGGGTGTTTTTTTTTTTTTTTTTTAAACCAGCTGCACAGATAGGCAGATTAAATCAAAGGCAGGTTTTATGCCTTTGAATTGTCAAAGAGTGCTTTGGGGAGTAAGTCAGGCTTTGATATTCATTTCATTAGATTGCTCCCTTGTTGTTTCATCATTGCTTCTTTCTTCCATGTCCGGCTTTCCTTGCTTAGAGCCCAGAACAGGCCCAAATGATGCAAATGTCTTGGTGTTTGCTTTTGTTAGGGGTTAGCTTCTTGAGAAAACTACCATGAATATAGACCATGATCTTGTATTTGGCTCTTTCATTCACAGGTTAATTTTAGACACAAGACTAGCTCTACAAGATTTGTGCATTTTTCTTTCTGAAAGAAAGTAGTTATAAAAGTTTCGAAAGGTTATACTTCACTTATTCTTGGGATATACACTATGTAAAGTTATTCATGTTTCATGATTGTAATGAATGTATTTAAATTTCATTATACTTATTCTATAAATAGATTGACATTTTAATTTTGGAAATTATGATATCTTTAGTTTTAGTGTTTCGTCCCCTCATATAAAAATTAAGCGAAAGAAGAAAGAGCAGATAGAGTTTCAAAGAAAAAAAAAAGATTTAAGTGTCAGAATTATTGAAGGCCAGAGGAATGAAATTTTCTTTCTCAACAAGGAGTTTTAGTATGTTAACTTCTTAAAAGAAAAGAAAAAGAGAAGAAAAGGAAAATGCCAGGAAGCTATAGGGAATGGTTTATAGAAAGTTATGAAGTTATATAAAAAAAAGTAAAATGCTTTTTGGTTAACAATTTAAAAATTTGTCATGCTGCTACTTCTTGAAAGACTTATTAAAGATTCAGCAACTTTTAAAAAATATCAAATCCACTATAAACTATCAGGTTGATTAAAACTGTTGTTAAATATTTATCTCTTTGGGAAAAGGATAAATCATTAGGTTTCCTTACTGGGCTCTGGGTTTCTATATTTCTCCCTGTTTTACTAGTGTTGAGACTAAGTTTTATCAAAAAAAAATATATATATATTGGTATATATACACATATGTACTTTGGGGGCTGGTAGGGATGAGAGGGGCTTCTTTTAAAGTTTTTTTCCCCTGATTTTAAAGAGATAGATGTTCATTGCAGAAATTTTATGGGGAAAAAAAGAAGGGACAAAAAACCCTACCTTTAATCCAGTACCCCAAGGCAACCAATAGATACTGATTAATTTTCAAACTTAGACATTCGTTTTTCTGTTTTATGAATAGTTAATTCATGTGTCTAGCTATTCTAACCATTAGGGTTTTAATGTTTTAAAAAATCTATTTGTATGACATATGCATATATATATTATATGGACAAATCTATTCATCTTTTAATTTCTTCATTAATTTTATGGTGACAGATCTCATTCTGTGATTTATATTCACGATGTTCTTTTTTGACTTAGTAATTAGTTTTAAAATTTTTATTGCTTTTGATTTATTTTAAGTTAAATAAGTAGTGTATAAATATAGTCTTGGAAAAGATTCAGACAGTACCTGTAAGTTTCCTTTTTCCCATTTTCCCTACTGAATTTTAACCATGGTCATCAGTTTTGTGTATATCTTTCCTGACATTTTTCTTGCATTAACATATGTATTAGGGTTTTGAGTAGGATTTATCTTATTACTCTGGCTAGGGAACAAAACTAAGGACAGCCAGTATCTCAGTTTTAAAGGGAGCTGGCGTGTGACAGTCCCTCTAAGGCTCAAACTAGATCTGCAATTCCCAACCACATGGAGCCCCTCCTTCAACTATAGGTCCCCCTTCAGTATGGAATTCTAAGGCTAGTAGGAGGAACAGAGAGAGGGAGAGGGGAGAAGAGAGGATAGGAGAGGAGAGAGGAGGGAGGGAGGAGAGGAAAGATGAGCTGACTGGCTGATCTACTTCCTGCGCTTATTTAAGCAGGAGAACTGGCAGAGACAGGAGGCTGCAGGAGTCAGACTATTTTCTTTGGCTTGTTGTGGCAGTGATGTGTGAGTGTCCTGTGGGGCAACTGGACTCAATGGCCAGTAGAGCTTAAGCCATCCTGCCAGTATCTCATCAGAAGGAAGTTTGCTGGATGAGGAGAGCTCTCTGAGAGGTTGTGAGGTAACCCACTTGACATAGCAACCCTATACCACAGGGGCAGGGAGTGCCAGAGGAGAAGGGCACCTGGAACAAGGTGGAGCCACCCTAGATCTCCCAAGGTCAGGACCTGCCAGCGCCAGTGAATTATCCTCTTTTCCTACTGATATTTTGAAGCTTTCTATCAAAATTTTAAATATACTAAAATGCCACACCATATTTACAGTTTTATGTTATGTAAAATATACTATGATTAGTATTATAAAATATACTAATATTTTAAATAATAATAAGTTCTGATTATTTTTTAAGCGTTGAACTATTTTAACATTTGCCAGTTTGCGCTCTCAGATGAATTTAGATTCCAAAACAAAATTCCTCAGGATTCATCTGAATTTTGGCCCCTTCCAATTTACTCTTCTCTGACAGTAAGAAACTTGGCTCCCGTTGTCATTACTACACCTTTGTTCAGATCCCTTGTTTATTCATTCCCCTGGATTTAACCAATGTCACTACTCCCTGTGTGGATGCCTTGCTCACCATATCCATGTTCCAATATACTAGGCCAGGTCTTAGCAACGGCACTGAGGTACCAGTGCTCAGGTAGAACCTCACATCAGGCCCCCTCGTCCCTCTTCTGGCTCAGAACCCCGCTCCCTACAACCTTGCCCTATGCTTGACTGCCACCGCCTTTCCCTCCTCACTGGCTTAGTCTTGGATCCCCACCTATGTCTGCATGGAGATGTCCTCATCACCCCAGTTGGGCTCAGACACTCTGCAAGGATAGCCTCCTCATTCTGCCTGGGCTCAGACACCCCATTCCAGGGTGCCTCTCCATATGGATACCCCTCACCTCAAGCTCTGTCACTCTGAGCTTGGTCAACTCTATGCATGGATGCTCTCTTCACTCTCTGATTCTCCTCTCTGGGCTCTCACAATCTGTGGACTCCTTCACCCTGGTCTGGCTTTGATACCCTACTCTGGGTTGTTCCTCCTGCAGGGACCCCTGAGTCACCCTACTTGGATTCTGACTTCCTGCTTCAGGTCATCCACTCATGTGACTGCTCTCCTCACCTCACTCAGGTACTGAATAATGCAGGGCAGCCCTCCCTGCTTGGGTTTTGTACCTAGATGCCTGTCTCGTTCTACCCACATAATGTCTGAATTGTTCAGAAAGAGGGGAAGGAGAAAAAAGAGGGAAGGGCAAGAGCTTCAAAAGTATTTGACTTTTATACCTTCCTTTCTTCCAAATGTATTTATTAAATGCCATTAAAAGGCAAATAAGATAGGTTTCTGCCTTCCAGGGTTTATATTCTGGACAGTGGGTACAAACATGTAAATATATTATTATGGTTCAGTGTGCTAAGGCAGAGCTTTTTCCTAGGATGCTGTGGTGTCATTTTGGAAAGACGCCTATCTCAGCATAGAGAATCAGCCAGAGTAGGCTGATGAACCCACACTAACATTTACATCGGATTCTTTAGAAATTTAAGTAAGCATCATATTAAAAGTGTTAGGATTACTAGGAAAACACAACTAGATTTAATTTACTTAAAAAGCCTTTATTAATGAGAAACATCTCATTACAGGACAGTTTGGACTTTCTCTGCCTTTCTGCAAAACAAGAAAATTAGTTTAAAAATGAATTTATGCTGCTTTAAGGGCCTGGAAACTGCTTGAATATGAATTGCTACAACTACAATAAAGAATTTCAAATGAAATCCTAAATATTTATATAATGGGAACGTAAATTTATGCTTGGAGTAAGCATGGCAAACCTCTAAATAAAAGGGAAAAGGAAGTTATTATAGAATTCCTTCTTGATTTTTTTTTCCATTTTAAAAAAATCAGAGGATTTTCTGCCCTTTGGTGTCCATGGGCTTGCTTTCGTTACCCATGCAGTTATAGTCAAGAGGTCCGATTTGGGGAGACATTGTTCGGTAGGCATGAGGATCATGGTTGGGTATGTGCCTTATGTCTGACAGGAGGCTTAAAAAAGGGACTAGAGATTCTATCCCTGGGGAATTTTTTGGGATGCACTGTTAGTTCTCTTAACTTGTCTTTCCTATGTATAAGAGTTAAGATCTGTATTTTTCTGAAAGAAAATATGCATAAAATAGTTCATAAAAATAAAAATTAAATGAATTACGAAATATTTTTCCAACCTGAGAAAACAAAAATATTTCTGATAATGATTTTGCGTGATTGTACATAGTTGTTTTATGGAATGCATGTGCTTTTATTTATTTTGGTGTACATTGAAATTAGAAGTTTAATGGGTGAAATAGGCAAATTTGGTGGTCCCAATCTGTTGGAAAGGTCCAAGAGGTGATCTTAGCTGTCAATGGTGGTTGAGGCCAAGTTCTGCCATTCATAAACTACGTGGTCTTGGGCTAGTTACTTAACATCTCTCAATCTCAGTTTTCTCCTGTGTATGATGTGAGTAATAATGTGGAGAAAAACTATTTCTTTTCCTCATAGCTTGTTATGTTGTTTGCAGACTACTGAATGATGAGCATAGAGATAATCCAATTTCTTCACACGAATTTTATATCCAAATAACTTTATTTTTAAAAGAATTACTCTTCATGAACCCAGTTCCTTGCAATGAGTAATTTTACTTAGGCAAAACATAAAATTAAAACTTCCTCCAAACCAACATATTAAAAAAAGCAGAAAACAAAATCTGCTAGATTTACCTCTTTAGTACTTAGGATTCACAAGAGTAAGCATAATATTTTCCATCTCTAATGCAGTGTCAATCACATAGTGAGAAATAGTTGTTTTAGTTGTTAATAGGTTTACCTGAAAATGATGCTTTATTATCTGACATTATCTTTTAACTGCTCCTACAAACAATGACGGTGCTCGCTCTTTGTGTACTCAGGATACTTCTGTAATACAAAACATTACATTGAAGGGATAACTGGTCGTGAGAAACATGATTCTGTTAAATCAACAGTATAATATTTTCAAAGAAATACTGAGTCTAATTATTGTATTAGGGTTAAGACCAGAACACTTTACAAAAACAATTTGCAGTTGTAATGAGTTAGAGTTTATTTCTATTATTTCTCTGGGAAACAGTTTTCTTCTTACAATTCTTGCTGCTCTCTAGCTACTGAGAAATCTTTTGTTTAGGCAGTTTTATTTTAAAATATTCTAGGTTACAATGTATTATTTCAGTTTTCATGGCCGCTTTTATAGTGTTTCTGCTAAAATATTTTATCAAATGGAAATGCTATCAAACTTTCAAGTTAGTGAAAATAAGCATACTTTAAAACAAAATGAAACCTCTGCAGATTTTTTTTTTATTTTTTTTGAAAACAGGTGCCAAACTTTAAAAATAGAGCTTTTTCCTATGAAAGCATGCATTACAATGCCTTTTTCTCTTTGAAATTATTTATTTTCTTTAGTTACAGGATACCTGGCTACATTATGTACTATCAATAAACCTGAGGGGAAAAAAGGTAAATTAATTTAATATTTTAAGAAAGTATGCCATTAAAAATTATATAGAAATAAAGTAAACCTCCGAAAATTCACAATTGGAAAGGATCATTCCAGAAAGAACTAAACATACATAAATATAAAATATTTTTTTTGGTCATAAGTAATTGTATACTTGTGAAGAGAGGAATGAAATGAATGCAATTATGAGATAGGCACACAGATTAGTACTCATCTTTGTTAGTTTAGTGTTTAGAGAAATCATTCAATAAATCTGTCAAATAAATGACATTTAATGATAAAATATACTAATTATTGTGAACACATTTCGAGTTTGTTGTGTGGAAATATAAACTGGATATACCTCTTTTTTAAAAAAATTAATCATATCATCTTGATTAATAGAAGACAAGTGTACCTAAGACAATAAATTTACGGTGGCTGCCATATACTGTGAAGTTCCTTTCAGAAGGCTCTATACTATGTTACACTGATTGGGTTTTGCATATTATAGCATATAGTTGTGGTGTTTATAGGCTTTTCCAGGTTAAAAAAAAAGCCTACGTTTATAATGTTTTTCTTCCTAGAATATAAAAATTTGATGAATAAATTTCTTTAAAAATATTTTGGAATAGGGAAGTTTAATTGATAACTTTCTCTGGAAAACAGTTAATGGTTGATTCTTATGCCTTTTTTGTTGTTGAGTAGAGAAACTCATAATTTTTAACTTTCAATTTCAAAGATTTTTTAAAAAGATTTTTATTAGAATATAGCTAACATACAATATTATTTTGGTTTCAGGTATATACCATGGTTATTCAGCATTTATATACCTAAAGAAGCCATAAACATGATAAATCTAGTAACCATCTGATACCATAAGATGTTATCACAATATTGTTAACTATATTCCCTATGCTATACACCACACCTCCATGACTTCTTTCTTTTATACCTGTAAATTTGAACTTTTTATTCAAAATTTTGTTTCCCTTACTGTTGTTTCCTCCTTTTTGATTTTTTAATTACAATTGACATACAATATTATTTTATATTAGTTTCGCGTGTATAGATAGTGGTTAGACATTTATGTAATTTACTAAGTGATCTCCTTGACTAATCTAGTACCCCCCTGGCACCATACATAGTTACTACAATATTATTGACTATATTTCCTAGTCTCTATTTTACATCCTCATGACTATTTGATAACTACCAATTTGTACTTCTTAATTTTCATCCTGCCCTCTGGCAACCATCAGCTTGTTTTCTGCATCTATGCATCTGCTTTGGTTTTGTCTGCTTATTTTGTTCTTTAGATTCTGCATATAAGTGAGGTCATATGGTATTTGTCCTTCTCTGTCTGACTTAGCATAATATACTCTAGGTTCATCCATGTTGTTAAAAATGGTAAGATTTCATTCTTTTTTATGGCTGAGTAATATTCCATTGTATATATATCCTACCTTTTCTTTATCCAGTTGTCTATTGATGAGCACTTAGGTTGCTTCCATATATTGGTTATTGGAAATAATGTTTCAATGAATGTAGAGGTGCATTTATCTTTTTGAAAAGTGTTTTAGATTTCTTTGGATAAATAACCCAGAAGTGGAATTGCTGGGTCATAAGGTAGTCCTATTTAAATTTTTTGAGGATCCTCCATACTGTTTTTCATAGTGGCTGCACCAGTTTCCATCCTAGCAATGGTGCATAAGGGTTCCTTTTCCTCCACATCCTTGCCAACACTTTGTTGATTTATTATTGATGGTCATTGCGACAGGTGAGAGATGATATCTCCTTGTGGTTTGAATGCACATTTCTCTGATGACGGTGATGTTGAGGTAATTTTCATATGTCTATTGACCATCTATATGTCCCCTTTGGAGAAATATCTAGTTAGGCTCTCTGCCCATTTTTTAAATGGAGTGTGTGTGTGTGTGTGTGTGTGTGTGGTTGTGTGTGTGGTCCCATTTGTTTTTCTTTTATTTCCTTTACTGAGAAGATATATTAGAAAAAATATTACTAAGAGCAATGTCAGAGAATTTACTGCTTGTGTTTTCTTCTAGGAGTTTTATGGTTTCACGTCTTAACATTTAAGACTCTAATCTATTTTGAGTTTGTTTTGTTTATGGTATAAAAAGGTGGTCTAGTTTCATTTTTTGTTTGTGTGTCTGATCAATTTTCCTAACACCAATTATTGAATAGATTATCTTTACCCATTGTATATTCTTGCCTCCTTTGTCATAGATTAAATGACCATATAGGCATGAGTTTATTTCTGGGTTCTCTGTTCTGTTCCATTGAGCTATGTGTTTCTTTTTATGCCAGTACCATGCTGTTTTGATTACTATAACCTTGTAATATAGTTTGATATCAGGTATTGTGATATCTCCAACTTCATTCTTTTTTGTCAAGATTGCTATGGCTATTTGGGATCTTTTGTGGCATATAAATTTTAGGATTATTCGTTCTAGTTCTGTGAAAAATACCATTGGTATTTTGATAAGGATTGCATTGAATCTATAGATTGCTTTGGGTAGTATGGACATTTTAATGATGTTAATTCTTCCTATATATGAGCACAGTAATGCTTCCATTTCTTTGCATCTTCTTCAGTGTCATAATTTTCTGAGTACAAGTCTTTTTCTTCTTTGGTTAAGTTGATTTCTACGTATTTTATTTATTTATTTATTTTGATACAATTGTAAATGGGATTATTTCTTAATTTTTCTTTCTGATAACTTCTCATTGGTGTATAGAAATGCAACTGATTTCTGAGTATTAATTTTGTGTCTTGCTACTTTACTAAATTAACTTATCAGTTCTAATAGTTTTATTTTTTTGAGTGTGGAATCTTTAGAGTTCTCCTAATATAGTATGTCATATACAAATAATGATAGTTTTACTTCTTTCTTTCCAATTTGGATGCCTTTTATTTCTTTTTCTTGACTGATTGCTGTGTCTTGGACTTCCAGTACTGTGTTGAATAAAAGCGGTGACAATGGACATCCTTGTCTGTTTCCTGATTGTAAGGAAAACAATTTTAGCTTTTTACTGTTGCATATGATATTAGCTATGGGTTTGTCATAGATAGCTTTTATTACGTTGCGGTATGGTCCCTATATTACTTTGCTGAGAGTTTTTATCATAAATGGATGCTGGGTTTTGTCAAATGCTTGTTCTGTATCTATTGATACATGTTTTTATCCTTCATTTTGTTTATGTGGTGTATCACATTAATTGATTCACAGATATTGAACACACCTTGAATCCCAGGAATAAATCTCACTTGATCATGGTATATTATCTTTTCAATGTATTGCTGGATTCAGTTCATAATATTTTGTTGAGGATTTTTGCATCTATATTCATCAGGGATATTGGCTTATATATATTTTTTGTACTGACTTTGCCTGCCTTTAGATTCAGGCCTTGTAAAATGAGGTTGAGAGTCTCTAGCTTGAATTTTTTGGAATAGTTGGGAATTTTTGGAATAATTCAAAATGGATAGGTGTTAATTCTTTTTTGAATGTTTGGTGAAATTCTCCTGTGAAGCCATCCAGTCCAGGATTTTTGTTTTGGGAGTTTTTTTTGGATCACTCATTCAATTTTGTTAGTAGTAATTGGTTAGTTCAGATTTTCTGTTTCTTCTTGATTTACTCTTTGAAGATTGTATGTTTCTAGCAATTTATCCATTTCTTCCAGCATCCTGAATTTGTTGGCATATAATTATTTCTAGTATTTTCTGTGGATTCCTTTGTCACTTTTTAAAATTTCTTATTTTATTTATTTGGTGCTCTTTTTTCTTGATGAGTGTGCTTAAGGTTTATCAATTTTGTTTATCTTTTCAAAGAACCAGCTCTTGGTTTCATTGATGTTTTATATTGTTTTTTTTTTTTAGACTCTATTTTGTTTATTTCCATGCTGATCTTTTACTAACTTTGCGCTTTGTTTCTTGTTCTTTTTTTAGTTCCTTTTTTTTAAGATTAGATTGTTTGAGATTTTTTTTTGTTTCTTAAGGTAGGCATGTATTTCTATGAATTTCCCTTTTATGACTGCTTTCACGAGTGTCTCATAGATTTTGGGTCATTGTGGTTTTTTTGTTTTTGTTTTTTTTTGTCTCAAAGTATATTGGTTTCATTCTTGATCTCATTGTTAATCCATTGATTGGTTAGTAGCATATTAGTTACCCTCCATGTGTTTGTGTTTTTTTTTCCGTTTTTTCTTGTAATTGATTTCTTGTTTTATACCATTGTGATTGGAGAAGATGCTTGGTATGATTTCAGTCTACTAAAGTTTATTGAGACTTGTTTTGTGAACTAACATGATCTATCTTGGAAAATGTTTCTTATGTACTTGAGTGTATATTCTGCTGCTTTGGGGTGAAATGCTTTAAAAATGTCAAATTTATCTGACCTAATCTGTCATTTAAGGACTCTGTTACCTTGTGTATTTTCCTTCTGGAAGATCTATCCCTTGATATCAATGGAGTGTTAAAGTCTCCTCCTATGACTATATTGCTGTCAATCTGTCCTTTTGTATCGGTTAATATTTGCTTTATGCATTTAGGTGCTCCAATATTGGGTGTGTAAATGTTTACAATGGTTGTATTCTCTTGTTGGATTGATCCCTTTATGATTATGTAATGTCCTTCTTTGTCTCTTTTATTGCCTTTTTTAAAAAAGTCTGTTTTGTCTGATATAAGTATTGCTACCCAGCCTTTTCTCATTCCCATTTGCGTAAAATATTTTTTCCTTTTCTTTTGGTCTGAATATTTTTTCCTGTCCTTTGATCTGAAGTGAGTCTCTTGTAGACAGTATATATATGGGTCTTGTTTTCTTATTCATTCAGCTACCATATATTTTTTGATTGGAACATTTAATCTATTTAAATTTAAAGCGATTATTGATAGGTACATAGTTATTGTTATTTTATTATTCATATTTATGTCCTCCCCTTCTTCCTTGAAAGAAGTCCCTTTAACATTTCTTGTAATACTGGTTTGGTGATGATGAATTACTTTACCTTTTTCTTATCTGGGAAGCTCCTTATCTACCCTTTGATTCTAGATGATAGCTTTGCTGGGTAGGATAATCTTGGTTGTAATTCCTTTCTTTCATCACTGAATATTTCAGACCAGTTCCTCTGGCCTGCAACATTTCTGTTGAGAAATTAACTGACAGTCTTACAGGTGCTCCCTTGTAGGTAACTAACTGCCTTTTTCTTGCTGTTTTTAAGATTCTCTCTTTGTCTTTAAACATTGGTCATACATTTTTTTTGATAGTTCTCAAAAATAACATTTTTTTTTCTGTTCTTAAGGATAAACAAGGGGATTATAAATCAGGAAATTATTCTGAGTTCATAGCCTATGGAGTTCCCAGCTGTTGAATGACTGTTCACTTGTCAGATATGTATTCTATGTTTTATGATTTTTAAAAATGAGTTATTTCTCAGTACACCATTTATTTTGCCTGAAACATTTTTTTTCTGCTAATTTTAAGTTTTCATACTTGGGGTAATGCTGAGGTACTAATTTTGAATCATGTTATTTTAGTTTCTGTGCTTTGTGTTGGAGTTGGCAGGAGGGGTGACTTTGGGTAACCTCACTTTCTATTAAGCATGTTGATGTCATGCCAGATGTTGACCTCTTTGATTCTGATCCTATCTTGGCCTCATGATCTCAATTTCTGATTTAATAGCATGTGTGACACTTGGGCATTCTTAGTCTATCCAAGTTTAATTAACCTGGCTATAGCTGTTTAGCAGTAAAGGGCCCAGACCTCTTCCTTGATATCTAGAAATGAGCTTCAGTTTACCTTGTTATTTAGCCAAAATCAGTTCCTAAATTGCCCATGCAGAATTTTTTATTGGCTTTTTTTCCTTATCACCTGATAATCCTCAACAGTGTTGACTAATTTGTAGAAAATTTCATATATAACTAACAAATTGTTTTTCAAATGTTGTTCTGTACATGATCCAGAGAAGACAGTTCCTTGGTCATACATGTATAATTTTTTTCTTTTAAAAATTCCTGGTACACATTTATTCTACAGTGAAGAAATCTGTTAAAATTTTTAGTATAGTACTTTTGTAAGAAGGTTTGACTCTTGTTGACAACTTTGAAGCCATTTTTATGTGCTCCAGGAACTTTGAAACTATTGAAATCTTGTTTGTTAGGAGTAGGTCTGACGCTTCTGCATGTCCATGCTTGAACACTGTGGTACACTAAAGTTACATTCTTGCCAAATTTCTTTCCCTGCATGACTGGAGAGAATTGGATGAGAGAGGGTGCAATATGTTAGGTGAGTGAATTATAAGCAGCTGGGGTAAATAAATAAGATAGGTGGCTTACTTTTTTTCACTTTGGATGGTGAGTAGTAGTCCTGGCGTCATTTCTCCAAATAAAAGCTTAGGCAAGTTTCCATGGTCAAAGTCAGTGGCAGGTGGCAGAGAAATTAAGGAACAGCTGTGTTATCGGAGAGTCTATTTGCTGAGCCGGCATTTTGCTTGGTGAACAGAGACTATAGAGGTGGTTACATGGGCATAGGCTGAGCATTGTGAAATTGTGATGAGAGTTTATAAACAAGACTTTATAAAGCTGGTATGACTTTTTCATACTATCATTTGGTACATTTATTCTACCACTGTGTCTTTATCTTCCACCTGCTTCTTGCAGTAATTTTATTTGGATCCTTTGTATAACTCGGAAAGTTTCTTAGTAAATCTAGACACCTGGAGTAACTTAAAGCAAATTATTTTAACTATTCTACAATGAAATATCACAGTTTTGCCAAGTTATTTGGCCTCAGAATTTCTTTAGTGCTTAACACCTGTTAATATCCCACAGACCAGTGAAGCATACTTTAAAACTATTATATTAAAAGTATCAAAAAAATACCAGGGACTCATTTTGTGGTTTAGCTAAAAATATAGGAGATATATTTTCAACTGAGCATTACTTCTAAAAATCATATACATTTTTTCTTGCTTTTGACAACCTGGGTAGAAATTCATGCTATCGGTAAGTAATATAATTAGTTCATAGTCATTGAATTAGTTTGCTATTTTTGCTCTAACAAATTACCACAGATTTGGTGGCTTAAAACAACACAAAATTATTATCTTACAGTTCTGGAGGTCAGAAGTCCTAAAATCAAGGTGTCAGCAAGGCTGCGTTTCTTCTAGAAGTGTTTGGGAAGAATCCATTTCTTTGCTTTTTTTTAGCTTCTAGAGATCACCTGCATTCATTGGCTAATGTCCCTTTCCTTGAATCACTCCAGCCTCTGCACCTGTTATCATACTTCCTCTCTCCAATTCTGATCCTCTTGTTCCCTTTTATAAGGACCCTTCTGATTATATTAATCCAATACAAATTATCCAGAATAATATCACCATCTCAGAGTCTTTCATTTAATTACATCTGCAAAGTCCCTTTTGCCACATAAGGTAACATTCCAGGTGGACATCTTTGGAGACCCATTATTCTGTCTACTACAGACATACAGTTCCATGAAATATAAAACTACTAATCTCTGAACTACAGCATCTTATGGTAAATTAATTTCATTATTAGAAACCAAATGATCTTTCTACAGATTTTTTGAAAGAACACCAACTGCTAAAAATTACACAGGGGGATATTATTATAGTACTATAGTATTATAGGTATTCTCTGTCTTAACTAGAAATATTTCTGCTGGTGTCATGACATCATCAATCTAAATATAGCAGTAGGATCTCTGAAATATATGAACATTCTCTTCTAGAGCCCAAATAATAGTGTTCTCTTTTACAACAAAATTTAAGGAAATTTTAAACTCTAGAAAGAGGACTATACTAGATAACGATAAATTTTTTTGAGCAAATGATCATCATTGTTATTCTTAAAAATATCAGATAATATGATTGACCTCTTTTTACTGCCTGCTAGGATGCTTAGAGCAAATTTATGGCCCACACTTAGCATTAATATATTTATTTATTTTCTTACAATTGCTTTTATTTTTCTTCTGGTTTCCTTATTTATGTTTTTCCCCCATCTCAATGTACTATATTTATCTTTATGCCTTGCTTCAAACCTTTTTTGGAAATAAGCCATGTATACACAAATAAGAAAACATTTCCTGTTAGTACTTTGCAGTAGTGTTTTCTGAGGAACCATATAGAACCTTTATCATGCAATTTCTTAATTAGGTTAGAATGCCATCAGAATGCTTTGAGTTGGAGCTCTGTTTGGAGATGATTTTAACATCCATTGGCATTTATTCTGATTCCTGTTACTCTCTTACTCTCAAGAATAATGGAAATATGAAATTACTTATTTTGCTCTTGGGTTCTAGTTTATATTTTAAAGGAAGAGAGAACTTCTGTGTGATCACTGACGTCAAATGTCTCTTTTTTGACTTAAAATATCTGGCTTCATTCTACTTGAATGAGAGCATCCAAATGAAGAAATTCCAAAGTCTAAAAAAAAAAAAAAGAGTTCACAGAATATGAAAAAATGATAAAAAGGGTGTTCTCATGGTAGCTAGCAATTTATTTTTGATACATTAAGAATAAATACTGTAATACTCATCCAAAATTTCTCTCTCTTCACAACATTTCTCTGTGGTACCAAAGAGTCCAAAACTGCCATGAGGAAGGAAGCGTATCCCTTCCCTTTAACCTCCTCCCACTTTTCCGTTTGGATCTCACTGCTGCCAAGTTTGAGTGGAAAATCATTCCATTGCGATTGGGCGACGTACATGACTCTTGGCCAAGAAAACTATTTAAGGAACTTTGAAATCTGCTTAGATTTTCAGAGCTGTATTGTGGTGTAACACCAGTGCCCCTGGAAAACATGGAGAGGCCTTCCCTTCTCCTTGAAGTGCTCTCAAATGTGACATAAATTCCATGTCATGGGTACCAGCATAACAGAAGAGCCCAGAGGAGAGTCTTAGCTCCATTTTGTGAGCTTCCTGCCATAAATCTGAGAGGGGACTGACTATTGCTATGGTTATTAGTATACATTAATTGAGTAGTAACTCTAGTACTGGGAATTGGGATAAGCCTTTAAGTGCATTTTTCATTTACTCCTCACTGAAGGAGTTACTGTTCTTATCCCCACTTTATGGATGAAGAACCTGTGACTTAAGAAGTTAAGTCACCTGCCCGAGATCACATGGTTTGTCAGAATTTTATTAAAACATTTGTATGTTTGACTTTAAAGCCCACAGTGTTAACCTTTATGCTGTGACCTGTATATTTGAGTTTGTGTGTATACAGGGAACCAGTCTATATTGTTGCTAAGAATTAGCTCATATTTTCTGATATGAATAAAATATAGGACCTAACTCTTTAAGAAAAAACTCATCATGTAATAATATTTTTCTATTTGCTATCAACTAGAGATTGCCTTTACATTCTGAAAAGAACTGTAACTCTAATATTACTTTGAGATTTATGTCACATCATTAGGAGAAAAAAAGAATAACTTTTAATGAATACAATGAGAAGCAGCATAATAGGCAAATGTAATGATGCTAGGAGTGAGGATTTGGATCTCATACTCTGGTTCAACTTTGGTTCACATTATGACTTTGGAGAACTACTCAGCATTTTAGTAGCTTTGATACCTTTTTCTTGAATTGAAGATACATGTAAATATAACGATGACTTATTATAGAAGATTTGAATTGTCTTTCTAAAGTCAGTTGGCCAGCATCTAGATGCTAGGCTCATAATATCTAAGTAACTCACATGTGCTTCCCAAACTGTACTTGTCCATGGACAGGAGAAAAGATAATTTCTTCTCAGAAAGGGAGGAGGAAAGCTTAGCTTACCCATATTATCTACATACCTTCAGCCTATGCCTCTATCGTGCCTGACTTGGCTCTCAATAGGACGTGAGAGCCTAACTTTGCGTTTGGTTTCCATTTTGGTTCTTTTTCCAGTCCAGTCAGTCAGCTTGTCTGTATTCTTACACTGTGTTTGCTACACTTCTTACCCTTGCCTACTACTCCGATTTGGATATTGCCTTTGTCCTCCTTTCAAGGGCTGAAATGCACATGCCACTGCAAGTGCTTATCTGGCATTCTAGTGGTGAGCTATTCTTAACGCAAAGCTAAGTGCATGTCTGAGAGAGTCAAGTGCTAGATGGCTAAGAAGTCACTATAAAAAGAAATGTTTGAAAAATGTTGTTTAATGTTCAAAAATATACTTAATCACAAAATGATACTTATTTACATATTTTTAAGAGTTTGAACTTACTATATTTATTTACTCATTTCTTCCTTTCTTCTGATCATCTTCCCTCTCTTGCTTTCTTTCTCTTTTCTTTTATCTCTCCCTCCCCTCCCTCTCTCCTCCCTCCTTCCTTCCTTCCTTCTTTCTTCTTTTCTTTCTTTCTTTCTTTCTTTCTTTCTTTCTTTCTTTCTTTCTTTCTTTCTTTCTTTCTTTCTTTTCTTTCTTTCTTCTTTCTTTCTCTCTCTCTCTCTCTCTCTCTCTCTCCTCTCTCTCTTCTTTCTCTCTTTCTTTCTTTCTTTCTTTCTTCTTTCTTTCTTTCTTTCTTTCTTTCTTTCTTTCTTCTTTCTAGAAATTTCAGGAAAGTTTGAGCTAGAAGAGTACTGTAACACTTTTACATATCACAGTAGTTAGAAGAGTGTTTACATTATATTTTTTTTAAAAAAATGCTTACTATGAGAAAGTGTTAGAGGATATCTCATAATGGCTACTTCCAAAACTACTTTTATTATCAAAGTCCGACCAAAATTCTAGAGCTTAAAAGGAAAATCCTAGTTTCCTTTATTTTTTCTTACATTTTGATATTTATAAATATTTTAACTAAGAATTTACAGTGTATGACATTTATTTTATAAGTGCTTGACTATATTAAAAGCAGTGAAATTGCATTTCAAAGCATTAGAGAAAGGTTGAGGTGAAAAGTGGAAAATACTCATAAATCTGCCAAGATTATATTGTTTTAGTCAAAGTGTATTCTTTTTACAACTTTAACATATATTATGTATTTTTAAATTATTCATCTTATAAAAATGATCATATTAATGACAAGAATATTCTATGAAGTTGGTCTAACCTGTTATTTAACTATTCTTTGATTGTAAAATACCTTCTACTAATTCATTAAATTATTTATATAGAAATATTAGTTGTCTTAAGCACCGTGGTTATTAGGCAATGACTTTATAAATAGGGTAGACATAGTTGTTGCCTGCTTTGAGTCTAAAAGTTATTGTAGTACACAGTGAAAAGTGTCATGACAGGGAAAATGCAGTGTTTTGTGGTTTCCACCAAAGAGGGACAGAGTCTAAATGGTGTGGGCATGGAAGTAGAAGAAGGGGTTATAAAACATAACAAAGCAAATATTCTTCTAAACTAAGACCCCAAATGTGAATAGGACTTTGCTAAACAGAGCGATTAGAGAGTGTTCCTGGTAGAGGCAAGAGCATTACGAGGGCCACAAGATGAGAGAGAACATGTCATGTTCACATACTGACAAAAACCCGTAGGGCTGGAGGATAAAGTTTCAGAGGAAATTTAAACATTGGGGAAAACCAGAAAAGGATATATAGAATCCAGGAAGTATTGTCTCTAAATTAAAAAATAAAGGACTTAGTAGCAGGCTAGAAACTCAGTCATATTGAAGCAGGAAAGTACAAAGATCTGGAACAAGACATCTCCAGCAGAAATCTGAACTCTCTGTAAGAAACTATAGAATTGAAAGGAAGGCAAGATAAATATGAGGCTATAATAAAGGCTTGTAAATCTTCCATCCTCCCCTTTTTTAAGAAAAATGAAAGACAACCAGAAACTCTAGGAAAAAACAAGCAGTTGAAAACAGTTAAGCTATAGTCCAAATATGAAGCTAATTATATTATAGCTTCATTTTAAGAACTTGATATAATGAAAGAAAAGAAGATCCATTTTACTATGGTGCTAAGAATACTTTCTTTTGAGAGGTGCAGAAGTAGTTAATTTAGACCTGTTGTATGGTTAACAAGGTAACTGATGGAAGGGCTAAGAATAACAATATCAATGTTTGGGTACAGGAGGGGAGAGGCTTTGTGTAAGTGAGCCAAAGCCTTTTCTTTCATAGCAGGAAGACAGTGAATGACACTACAAATTGGTAAAGCAAGAAGAAGAGTGATGTGCATATTATTTAGAATTGTGGGATTAACTACCAGAACCACCTAAACAGAAACAGTTCACAAAGTTTTCCTATGTCCTCCAGAAGGAGGAGGGGTAGAATGGGAGCTTCTCAATTTTCATCATACATATAGGACTTAATTTTTTTCTTTTTACTATTTTCATGTATTTTTACTTTATCATAACTAAACTTTTTTAGATATGATGGTGTTTTTTTTTGTTTCTCGCATCTGTTTCTTACTCATCTATGTCTAGAACTTTAGAATCATCTGTTTTCCTTCCCTTGCTTCAACTTCAAATCAATTAGCAAATTCCATTGTATTTACTTCTAGACTAAGTACTACTTTGACCCTAGCTAATACATCTTAAATGCAAGGACTGAAAGAACAGGTTGTTCACAAGAAATTTAACTGTATCCACAAACAAAGCTGAAGAAGATTTACAGGTATACAAAAATATCAAGCTCCCAACAACGTAAAATTCACAGGGTGGTATCCAATCAAAGATCACCAGGCATGCAAAGAAGCAGGAAAAGAGGACCCATGATGAGAAGTAAAATCAATCAGCTGAAACCAATCCATAACTGGTATATATATTATAAAAAAGCAGGACATTAAAACAATTATTATAACTGCAATTTCTATGTTCTTAAGTAGATGGAAGGTATAGGAAAGATCTAAATGGAACTTCTAGGAATGAAAACGGCAATATCTGAGATGAAAAACCAATGGATGATGTATAAGGGGTTCTCCAGAGAAACAATCAGTAGGAGGTACATGGGAATGAATGAATGAATGAATGAATGAATGAGTGAATAAATAGATTATTTTAAGGGATTGGCTCATGCATTTGTGGGGAGAGGTTGTCAAGTCTGAAATTATCAGGTAGGGCCAGTGGCCTGGAAATTTCAGCAGGAGTTGATGTTGAAGTATTTATTTCAAATGTAATCTGGAGATAGAATTTCCTTCTCCTTGGGGAACCTCAGTTATTTTCTCTTAAGATCTTCAACTGATTGGATGAGATCCACCTACATTATGGAGGGTAATCTGCTTTACTCAAAGTCTAATAATGTAAGGTTAATGACATCTAAAAAATAGCTTCACAATAATTTCTAGACTGGTGTTTCACCAAAAAGTTGGGTGAAAACTGACACATTAAATTAACCATCACAGATGGGATTACATCAGATTAGACATTTCAGAAGAAAATAAATTAGTGAACTTGAAGACACTGAAACCGAAATGATTAAAACAGAAACAGGAAAAGAGAGAAAAAATAAACAATACCAGTGAGCCGTGGGACATGTTCAACAGCCTAAATAACTGTAACCAGCATCAACTAGATGGTTTTCAATCCTTATTTACTTGGATTTACCACAGTATTTGACACTCTTGACTACTTCTTTTCAAAATACTTCATTTTCTTGGCACCATATTCTGTTTGTTTTCCCCTATTTGGTTGCTTATTCTTTGACTCCTTTTACCTTCCCCTGCCTTTTCCTTTCTTTAATATTCTTTCTTAGGATACCTTTCTTTTCTAACTCTATACAAATCTTCCTGTGTGATCTCAGTCACTCCAGTGGCTCCAGTTACTATCTCTATGCGTATTCCAAATTGTTACTTCAATCCAGAACCCTCCGAGCATTTAACCCAAACACTAGATTCCTTCCTGGATTTTTTTCTTTTGATGTTCCACAGGCATTACAAACTCAACATAATCATAACTGAGTTTAACATCTTTCCTTAACTCTCAACTTGCTCCACTCTTGTATTTCCTGTTTTACTGATTGTGGCAACTCCTCTGGCCAAGCCAGCAATCTGTATATAATCCTGGCTTCCCATTAGTCACAAAGACCTGCTAATTCTACCTCCTAAATATTTTCTAGAATATGCATATTCCTTTATGTCCCTTGATATCAGTTGAGGCTAGAGAGATGTCATCTCTCTCTCTCTCTCTCAGTTTATGCCACAGATATTCTAATTGGTTCTGTCTTGAGGTTTTCAAGTTCCAATTAATTTGCTACTTATGAAATGAAAATCTGACTAGGTCATCCTCCTTGAAACTCTTCAGTGGCTTTTACTTCCCTTAAGGCCAAAGTCCAAACTTCCTTGGGATTCATTACAAACATCTGTTCAGTCCCATTCATCATTCATTACCCTTCTTACTCTGTAAGTTACAGCCTCACAAAACTTATATGTAGTTATTGAATTGAATTAAAATACACGGATAGGCTTCTGGGTCTACCTAAAACAGTTTTTCAAAAATTGCTTGTGTTTGTGCATTTCTCTGCTTGTTTCATTAGATTCTCCAAAGGATTTTAAGAGTCTGTTCCACAGAAGCTGATTTAGTATGGCTGGGGTCACTTCAAGCTCCAGTTTCTTAATAGATCCAAAACTTTTCTGCAACCTTTTGATTCATGGAACATAATGGAGTGACTGCAATTGGCTAGAGCCTCTGCAAGCTGATGAAGCTCTGATGGGGCAAAAAAGACTCCAAAGGCAAATTAAGGCCTTTATATCTTGCATGAGGATGATTGTTGTAGTTTATTAACTGGTATTTCTGCTTCATATCTTCTCCAGTTTATTATACAGTCTGTTGGCAAACCCATTAAAAAATTACAGGTCTCATCATGTCATTCCTTATTTTAAACTCTTTAATGGCTCACCTTGATCCCGAGATGAAGTAAAACATTTTCACAATTGCTGAGTCACTCCTGGTCTCGTCCCTACCTGCTTCGCCATCCAGAACTCTCATTATGCTCTTACTTCTTGCTTTAGCCACCCCAGATGCTTGCACTTCCACTTAAAAAACTGGTTTATGTGTGCATGTGTACACATGCATGCTTGCACGCTGTTTATTCCACTTATATGATTCTCTTTCCGTTATATATTTTTTTATGTTGTCCTGATTTCTATCATAGAGCTTGAAAGACTTGGGTGCTTGACACATAGGAACTACTTACTCATCTTTTTTAAAAGACTGACTGATAGACCAAAAAAAAGGTAGGCATGTGAATTCATTCCCTTTGGAAACAAAACCAAAATCCTTTCCTTGACAATGCTTACTCTTACCTTCACTCTAATTTTCTCATTTTTTGTTCAGTGACAGCCTCTCAAAAGAATGATCTATATTCCGTTAAGTTTGCTTATTTACTGTTTATTCCTTCCTCTTTACAGTTTGGCTTTTGTCCTCATAATTTTCCCGATACTATTTCGGTCCACATAATGCATCCTTTTGCCATATTCAGTGGCCTCATCTTTTGCATTCTCCTTGCCTTTTCTTCTTTTGCATATCCTACCACCATCTCAAACTAGCGTTTCTAAAACTAATATTTTAGTTTCTCTTCACATCAATTCCCCACTCTGAACTTCTTACCAGTTGTAGAACTAGTCACTCAATCTCGGAATCCTGAGGTTATCATCCCTCGCCTTTCCACTGAAGCATTCAGTTCTCCTTTTGTAATTTTTCCTTCCATTCTGCTCCATCTTCCGTTACCATGCTGGTGCACAATTTTATCATTTCATTGATGCATGTTTACAATAAACTTCTAGTTGTCTAATAGAAATATAATATGAGCCACACATATAATTTTAAATTGTCTAGTAGCAACATTTTAAATATAAAAAAGATTACATTTATTTAATATATTTCATTTATCCTATTATATCCAAAATATTAACATTTTAAAAATAAATTAACAAAATTATTAATGTGTATTACATTACATACATACATACATACATATATATTTTATTCCTGGCGTTAGAAATCCAGTTTGTATTTTACTTAGAGCACATCTCAATTTAGACTAGCACATTTCCAGCTCTCAATAGCTACATGTAACTAATGGCTACTGTATTGGAAGCACAAAGCCTAGCTGATTTCCTAAAGTTTTACTTTTTCCATAGAATCTACATTCCACCATCAGACCAATTATCTTTCAGCACGATTATCATCACAAACATGATGAAGAAAAGACTCTGGTTACTTTCCTTTGGGTTCAATGGAAAGACCTGACTACTTTGTCTGGTTTGATTCAAAGACCTCCATAAATTCTTTTCACATATTTAACATTGTTTTCCGCTTACGTACCATTACTTCAACATTATTTTCCAGACCCCAAAGTATACTAGTTGTTCCTGTTACGTTGGTCTTTTCATTGTTCCATATATATGACCGCTTCATTCCTATCCTTAAACGTTAGCTCACACAATTCCTTTTCCTTGACTGGTTTTCATTCTTCTCAGCTCAATTCCCAGATCAAGTTATTCTTTCTTTGTGAAGCCTTTCTGATTAATACAACAAAGGCTTTATAAAGCCTTTCCTGATTAGAGTGGAAAGTGCTGCTGTTAGAATACAAACATGTCAGTCAGTTGTGTAATTCATAATATAACTAAATTATAGTTTGTTGTCCTTTTAATAAATTAAGAAAAATCTGTGGCATGGAAAAAGTGATCTTCATTATGGACTTAATAATTATACTAATGGTATAATTATAAAGTAATTATAATGACAATTACATTTAAATTATTAACACCAATTGTTGTTAACTATGTACTAAACATTAAGTGAATTATGTGCATTATTTCACTTAATTCTCACAAAAATATGGGAAAGTTTCTGTCACCCTCTTTTGTAGCCAATTCATTTGAGGTCCATAAAGATTAAACTGTCTAGAAAGAAATGAAGACAGGATTTGACACCTAATGTTTTGACTCCTGATCTTACCCACAAAATAACAGTACCTTCTCTAAGGAAGCACATTCGCCTAGGAGACTAACATAACCTTCTAAATATAAGGATTGTTGCAGCTCCCTTCACACTGGTAACCTGGACACCAACCCAGATGCTTTAGTTAAGATACTGCCCACTTATTATGATACCTTATCTCTACTAAGATCTAATCTTTTCTGAGATTATTACAAAGAAGCTCTGCATTTCCAAAAACTGACCTTTTACAACTTTTACCACATTCATTAATACATTTAGTAAATGACTTAGAAACACAAGTGCACATTTTATAATTCAATATGTAATATAGAAAATTTAAAAATTTGGCATGAAAAAATTGTTACTTGATTTAATTTTTTGTTGTCTTCTTCAATGTCCCCCTCATCCCCCACCCACCCCAAGCCTCCTCCTGCATGGCTGTCAAACTGGCTTCATAAAGGAGTTTATGGAATTGTATTTCAGCCAATGGACTGAGACCTGCCCCATCCAACTGGAGCTGCTCAGCTTAATCCTCAGTTGTATCTTTACTGACAAATCAGAGTGGTTCCATAATGACCAGAATGTGTGACTCTAACCAGTCAAGACAGTGCTATGTGGACCAAACTGTACAAATTTGAATTCCTCATTTGCATAAAAAATAGACCAGTCAGGGAAAAGGGTGGGCTTTCTCTGAATAAGCAGGCCTTCCCTTTGTCTCTCTCTGAGTAGTACACTTTCAGCTTTCTCTGGAGGATGCGTTCTCTTTGTTTGTAAACTGTTCACCTGGATAAAGTCTCTCCTTTTAATGCATACTGGGTTGGTGACTCTTGTTGGCATTCAATTGATGGCAGCAGCCATTTGTTTACAGAGTTAAGTATAAATTACAACTTATGCACATATAATTCTTTCAGTAAAATTATTTTAGCCAAAGCATCCCATTTTTGAAGAAAATGGAGAAAAAAGAAATAGATCTGTTTTAGAGTTAGATAAATTGCAGCTATCACACACGGTACCTGAATAAAAACTCTTATAAATTAAACTTTAAAAATTTAGTATTATTTATCACCTATGCCATTTATGTCATACAAATTTATAAAGTGTTCTCACTTTTAAACAGTTTTGTCTCAAAATTAATATACAGAAAATTCCTTTACACCTTTCTTTACAACAAATGGAAATCTATCATTAAATTTTAGTATCCTCCCACTTTTCATAAATGTATTCTTTGAGAAAGTATATGTAGTTCTATGATACTTTTTCTGAACAAATCTTACTACTATTCAGGTCATCCATCTAAAGCGTTTATTGAATACAATCTCTTGATATTCATTCCTCACTGAACTGAAATATCTTTTTTATGCTGTCATCTTAGGTCTTGAACCATTTGATCTTTTTTAACCATTGAGTTAGAGCGTTCTCCAAGTTGCTCTCTTCTGAAAAAGTAGAGTTCTAATCAGTATTAGCAGATTGGAATAATTATCTTATTTTGCACAGAGGACTCCTTTTAATTGCTTATTGCTTCACATTGCTTTTGTATATTTTATTACTAAAGCAGTCAAATTCTTGTCTTGATACAGACCAAGATTTCTCATTTATCTTTTTCCAAATTTAGTTATTATTAATTTTTTAGGTGAAAACTAATTTTTTTATAGTATTGTTATAATTTTTCTTCATCAAGAAGATATTTACATCTTTGAAAATTCTTTGTTCCAAAGTTTTTACAGTTTATTTCACCTTAAATCATTCTAGCTTTAACTAGGACTGCATTAAAATGGCCCTAGAAAAGGGCTGAGAACTTTTATTCTTCAGGTTGTTTTAATTTCCTCCAATTTCTGTGTTCTTTAAGAGATGTTGATTATTTCTATCCTAATAGAAATGAAGTACGTTTGTCAAATCAGTGAGAAATCTGGCATTAACTATGTATGCAAAGTAGATTAACTGCAATAATATTAGCTTAGTTTTCTAATTTATTTTCTTTATATTTTAAATTGAACTGGACAATTCCATACAAAGGTCTTTAGGTATATAGATGCCTATGTTATGAATTGTTTGAGACTTCCTTGTAAAAAAATAGAAATTTTGGAAAAAAATGTCATTTTATAAATTATAAAATACTTCAGCCTACTTATTTCACAGCATTCCTGAAACTCTTCAAAGAAATGTAGCCATGAAATTGAATGAGTTTATTATTAATATCCTAAAAAGAAGCTTATATACATATTTTAACCTTTATGGTGAATTTTTCTTGACAAAATAATGTTAAGAAATAGATAAGAGATGTGAGAATTTGGGCAGTCTTTCTACTAACCATAGGATCAGAATATTATCAGCAGTATCTTATTTTTTAAAAATAACTACTTCTATTATTCCAATTTTCAGTGCAGAATTATAATAGTATCTAAAATGGCAATAAAATTCCACCTAATTTTCCCAGCCGCAGTTGGACCCTGTTTTTTTTCTGAGAAACATGTGGTTTCCAAAGGTTTTCTACTTAAAGAGTCTTTTACAGCAGAGCTATATGTACATGTTTGTTAAAGATGTAAATTTTATACAACCAATCTTAATGGAGAAAATTGTTTAGTAGAGTCTCTTAAGCTTCTGTTTCTAAAACATGATAGATTGTTGTGCTTAATTTTTAACTCAAGCTATTTCTCTTCATTTAAGCCATCTCAAATATGTAGTTCTTACATGTTTATTGTCATTATTTTGTTGTTTTTGGAAACATGCAGAAAGGAGCTTAAAAGTGGGTATTATCTAAAGCAAAACAAAAGTTTACTTGATCATCTTGAAATTTATTCTTTTTCTAATTGAATTGCTTGGAAAATGTTTTGTATGGACTTATTTAACCTCCAAAGTACGTATTATGCTCTTAATGGAATCTCTCCACCTACTGTACAAAAAGAAATTCTTACTAGGTAGAAAAACACAACTTGTGAAATTTCTGTCACCTGATTTGAAGTAATATAGTCTTGAAGTGTACCAGGACCTACAAAGTGAAATGTAAAGAAACTGTCGGGTATTTTTTTATTTGGCATAATTAGAATCTGACATGGTCTATAAATCACAAGAATTCCTACTAGATAATAGAAGCACATTATGATTCTTCAAAAGAGATCTAAATGTTTAAAGCACAAGGTTTTCTAAAATAACTGTATAATCAAAGTCTAATATTTCATCATTTGTGTTTGACTCAATATAAATTCCTAATGGATAATGTCTAAAAGTTAATCTTAGAATATAGTTTTCTGAAAATAGGAATTAAAAATAATTATGTCAGAGATTGATAAACACTATGACAGCTAAATAAATATTGATATAATAGTAAATTCTTATCTGATGATGCTTACTTCTGTTAAACCATCCTACTGAGACTATGATGCAAGGGATTTATTTTTGAAATAAGCTTTTATTGTGAAAAGATAGGGAAATGTAAAGATGCTTAAAGCTACTATATTTGATGAAATCTAAGATGCTGTTGATTGTAAGTTTCACTATTCATTTATGTACTGCCAAGTAATCAAAAGCATTGCCAAGTAAACCATGACAAACCTTATGTTGAAGAACTTATCCCAATTTTGAGTTGTTAAAATGTGACAAGAATAACATTGTGAAATTGATAACATCATTTTATACAATCTCCTAATCTGCGCTTTGAGATTTATCTCATTAAAATAGTGTGACTTTTTGATTAAAGCTTAATTTAACAGATTTAAATCCATGGTGAAATAAGAAATCTCTTTTTAAAAAATATCAAAATCTTGATTTGCTCGATGATTTTAAAGTGAGAGTAAGTTTAAATGTCTCGTGCTTTTAAAGGAACTAGGTGGTAAATGCTTAGTGATCATTCTGAGTGAGAAGCCCACACTAAAATTGTTAGGGAAAAAGTCAAGACAGACTTAGGAGACTTTATTTTTAAATGTCCTCTGTTCAGAGGAAGCAGAGGGTAATGGGAAGAGAGCTAAGAGAAGTAGCTAATAACATATATGAGACTAGAACCGCAAATTCCCAATTCTAATTTTCCCAATTCCTACCCCCGTTGAGTTTTCCACAAAAACTTAGTACCTACAGTAGATCTGCAAATATACCTTATGTTACTGAAGAGAGTTTTTAAAGAGAGGTAATGAATTCAAGGCCTAGTGGCCACATTCTACCCTCTGTGCTTGGCTACACGGTGCCTTAAATTTTGGAATTAGTTGTATGTGGCCACAAATGGATGAAATTGTACCTATTGCTTTCTTGAAATGAAGTATATATTCGTTTGCCTTTAATTTCTACCATCAACAATCTACCTAACTCAACCAATTCCATTTTCTTATATTTTGCTAACTTCACTTATTTGTGAAACCATCCTGTATCTATTAGCAACTGAGTTCGTGACCCCCGATACAGATAGCACCACTGATGCAACTATTAGATATTTGGCTTTTTAAATTAAAATATTTTCCCCATTTAAAATATAATAATATATGTTCTTTATAAAAAATAGGTAAGTAAAATGAAAAATCCAAGAATTACTTGTAAAAATTTAATGTAGTTTGACAACTAATGCTCACATATGTAATATAATCAGAGAAGATTATAAAATAGTGTTTCTATAAGTTGTATATCTTATATTGCAAGTTACAGAAAATTTAACTCAAACAATGAAGGAAATTTAATGGCTCATATTGCCAAGAGTTTCATAGGACAGGGATCCTTTTTCCTTATAAGGTATCATTTGTATGTCTCATGGATTAGGACCAGATATCTTTGGGTGCCATTACTCAGTCCACTACAATAACTTACTCATTAATATGAAGATTAATGAATTAATATATACGTGTTTAGAACATACTATTAGTTATTGGATACAGTCATTGTTATTATCATTCTTTTTTTTGGTCATAGAACCACTGCATGGCTTACTATCTATGATATAGACAGATTCTTGCTTCCTTGGACAACAAGACCCCCAATAGGCCCAGGTGCTATAGATAAAACAGGAGCAAACAAATATTAACCCTACTTAGTAGCATATATGTAAGCCTGTTGCCCAAGCATTCTCCTTAATTTGTGGATACTTATTCTACAAGGAGTTTGTCACCTCACACATTATTGTTCAATATGTAAGCATTTAACATTTGTGAATACTGGGACTGACTATTATGTGGGAAGGCCTGGCATTTACCTATGCTTATATTTATATTGATTTTATATTTATTCAATTGATTTAAGGTATGCATATTTTATAATTCCATTTATGTAGGTCCTAAACTGTAGTGCAGTGGTCTCCAATCTTTTTGACACTAGGGACTGGTGCTCCTATGAGAATCTAATGCCTGATGGTCTGGGGGCAAGCTGAGGTGGTGATGCTAGTGCTGGGGAGCAGCTGCAAATACAGATGAAGATTCACTGGCTCTCCTGGGCTCACCACCTGCTGTTCTGCTTAGTTCCTAAAGGGCATGTACGGGGTATCTGTCTGTGGCCTGGGGGTTGGGGAACCCTGCTTTAGTAAAATAAAATTGGTAACTATTTTCTACTAATTTGAAAAACATTTGGAAATAAAGGTGGATTTTAATTGATTACATGGGATATATTATTTAATTTCAGGAATTATACATCATTTAGTCATGTCACAATATTTGAGTAGGAGTAAATAATTGAGTGTTCATGATGCAATACTAAGCTTTTTCCACTTGGTGGCTTCAGTGATTAAAGTTGTGATCAATTTTATTTTGAGAACATTTATTTTAAATTAAGATTTAATTATCAGAACTATGTTAAAATTCTTTATTATTTATTCTTGTTAGTATTTTTCTAACCATAGTATCACTATTGGCTTTAAGTAACTTAGGTTACATTCTTAGAGCTGTGTTTTAGGAACTTCTCTGAAATATTGGAATTGCTAAACATAATCTTTTTATTTTTAGTTTCTGGGTTGAATACAATGGAAGTCTGAAGTCTATCAAATCAAATTTATATATATATTATATCTATATACATATATATTAACTTTATATATTATGCATATATATTACATGTATATATTACTTAATATTTGGTTTCTGGTAACTGGCTTTGGTGGAAGCCTATAACTATTAAATAGTAAAAATTGCCAGTATATTTCTAGTTTAATCCTATTTTATAATGTATACATATTGTATTATTCTAGTCTTACTATCTGTCCTCATCTTCCCCTTTACTGTCAACAGGAGAACACTATAAAAAGTGTTTCAATCAGAAACAGTCACTTCTCTCAGAGTTATCACTTCTCTCAGAGTTATTACTTTTAGTTATTACCTTTATCAAGAGTATTTGCTTTGCAAATATTCCTTTGCTAGAAATTTTTTATAACAATATAAATGATAATAACAGTTGTCATTTATTAAATACTTAATATGAACTGGGAAGCATGTAGAAACTTTGTGTTTATCACCTCAAACAAATAAGCAAATAAACGTAAGCCCAAGATAGCTCCATAATTTTCAGGTACACACACCTATGGACTATTACTGTCTCTTGGCAATTTAGTCTGTGGTTATTGTTTGAGATTATATTTCAAGGCCTTCTTAGATTTTTTTGTTCTATTAAGTTGGAGATTAAAAACGAACAAAAAATCCCCTAATATTGTTCTTTATTATCCTATCCTTTAGATGACAATTGCATGCAAATCTAGAGAGGATCTTTCATGTGTGCAAATCAATTTAGTGTTTTCCTTAACTGTGTGACAGTGGGTCAGACAGCGATGGTCTCTTGTTCTCACTTGGCAGCCCAGTGACTTTTATCACTGGTGTGCCTTCCTCTTTTTGCCTTTGCTTATTTGAGAGGTCTGGCTATTTTCAGGTTAACTATTGTTGGATTCAGTACTGCATCTAGAACAGTCCTTGGTTCACTTCTGATTTGAAAAAGGATATTTGAATAGTTCTGCCTCTCCTGTTTCTATGAAAAAAGAAACAGGACTAACAGTTTTATGGAAACCTCAATCTGCTGTTTGAATGAATTTCACGATAAATGCATGTAACTAGGACTAATATTGACATGCCTTCTAGTTTGGGGACCTAATAGAAATTTTAATCCTTCTCATAAAATATTGAATTGCCATGTCAATAAATCTTGTCAGATGTTTAAACAAGTTTATATTTATTAAACAGACCCATTAAATAGACTCTGCATGTTCACCATAAAGGCTAATATGCTGATGGTGCTCAGCTAATATAAAAATTATTCATTAAATGTTCTTAAATTGGCATAATAGCATCTACAGGAACATTAATAATTACTAAATATGACTGGAATCTATTTAGTTCAGCATGGAATTCTATATCTTTCAATGAACTTTCTATTAGTAACTGAATTATATAACAATTCAACTTTCTCCAGTAGTTTTCCTTCACCCAATAAATTATAGTCTCTCTGGATGCTATAAACAAAGAATGACTCCATTTGCAGTTATTCGTGTGTGTGTGTGTGTGTGTGTGTGTGCGTATGTGTGCTCGCGCACACACACATGCATGCATGCATATGTTTTGGCAGGTATTTAAATTGAAAACAATTAAAATGAAAGTTTCAATTAAGTATTGAGATACAATAAATATGAAATCAGAAAGTGAGATAAAACAATATATAATATTGAAAGGAAATGTCTTATGATCCTTAAACTACTTCACTCAAAGACACCTGTGAGTGAGCAGAGTAGAAAGAATTAGGGAAGAGATTTTTTTTGAGATATTTGATGTACTGAGTCGCAGCCCATGGAGGGTGAGAGGAATTCTAACTCTTTTACGTGTAAGAAGAGTGCCTTTCTGCAGGGCTAGAGAGCTGAAGATAGCATTCCTACAGCTGACTGCCTGGAAATGTTTCAAATAGTATACCATGCATACAAATTCAAAATTGTTGTCTACCCCTGTTAACATCTTGGATGGTATCCTTCTAGCCTTTATTTATTTATTTGTAAATGCATATATACATATGCTTTAAAAAATATAAATGCAATATTACTATGTGTATCATTTGTTATTTTTTTTTCCGCTTAAGTTCAAGACACTGTTTTATGCCTATATAGATGGAATAGACATATTCTTTATAATATCCCTTTATGGAAAATTATTTACTAAGTCCCTTATTTTTAGGTATTTAAGTTGTTTCTGTTATTTAAAAATTACAAATAATATTTTTGTAAACATTTTTATATTTACATATTCATACACATGTACAAGTATATCAGAACAATGATTTCCTAGTTTAGATTGTGTGACATGTTAGTGGGAGAGTATAAAAATAGAAAATGAGATTTACACTAAAATCATTGTGGAAATAAATTTTATCCTGAAGCACTAAGTGTAACATGGAATTGAAATGTATATTTTTGCCTACCTTTTCCTCATCTTTTGCTATCGTTAGTAGCAAAGCCTCATACTGTTTAATTTCCAGAACTCTACTTTTGTAGTAATATCTGGCTTTAAATATTAGTCTTGTTCTTTTTGTCTAGAAAACAATGAATGGATCAATACATTGACACATCTAGTCCTAGATTAAAGGTCACATATTTACTGCTCTGCAGAATATCTCAGGCATCACCTGTCTTATCTATTGTTTCATTTTCACCATGTGTCTGGCAAATGGTAGGTGGTGACTAAATATCAGTTATTCAATCACTACTCAGCCATAAAAAATGATATCTTACCATTTGGAAGACCCAGAGGATATTATGCTCAGTGAAATAAGTCAGACAGAGAAAGAGAAGTAGCATATGATTTCACTTACATGTGAAATCTAAAGAACAAAATAAATGAACACAAAATCGAAACAAACGCATAGATACAAAGAACAAAGTCTGTGATTGCCACATGGGAGGAGGGGTTTGGAGGATGGGTGGAAAGTGAAGGGATTAAGAAGTACAAATTGGTAGTGACAAATAGTCAAGGGGATGTGAAGTACAATGTAGGGAACACAGTCAATAATATTGTGATGACTATGTATAGTGCCGGGTGGGTACTAGACTAATTGGCGGGATCACTTCATAAAGTGCATGAATGTTTAATCACTGTGTTACACACCTGAAACTAATATAAAGTAATATTGAATGTCAACTCTAATTGAAAATAAAAGTTAAAAAAAAGATATATCAAAGCTGGAAATTTTCCGTATGTCATACCTAAATATTTTGTTTATAGTGAAATAAGATTTCTAGAGCCAATGGAAGTCTAAGTTTTTTCTAGGGTAGGATATACAGCAATAAGAAAATTTAATAAATACTTGAGAATTTAACAATAGAACCATGCTCTTATATGCATTATTGCTTAATGATACTCCCCCTTTAGCTGGCTTTCTTCGAGCTTGAACTTTTGAATCAGCTGGGATTCACATTAAAACCTTTAGTCCCATTACATACATTTGGTCACCCACACTCTAGGGCTGCTTGTCTTGCCAATGAGAGCAGTGCCCATAGAGTTACATATAAAGGACTGGATAGAGCTTGTGGACTTCAGTTGCTACTGTGATGCTATTTCTTACACCACTGTTCAATGCTGATAGCTATGGTTATAGTTTCTCTCAGCCATGACCAACGCTTAGGAACCAAAGCTCCTTTTTGCACTGTTTACTTTAGGTATTTCTGCCAAAAGTTGACAAATGAAAATGTGGTTTGTATGTCATCACTTTTCTTTCTAAATAATGTCAAAAAAACAAGTAAACAGACTCCTTTGCCCTCTAGAGATGTGAAGTTACTATCCCCTTGTGTTTGTTCTCCTTTTTACTTTCTTTATATTCAGGCTCTCATGAGAGTGTAACTGTTCTTTTCTACTCCAACTTATGCTAAAATTGTCCATCATGCTTTTGCTGATAACAATTTTAAACTTTTAATACATATGTTAAGTATATATAGCATTGCAATACATTATAATAACAAACGCAGGGTATTTGTTGCTTTAGATTGCTTTACATAAACAGCTATGTAGAAATCAGGTGGATGCCATTTTAGAAATTTGCTTCAGAATATAAGTGATCATTTCCATTTCCATATAATTTTTAAGTTTTCAAAACATTTTGGAATTGGAATATTCAAATGTAGTGATACAAGTTCACCTACCTACGCCTATACTTTTGAACAATACAGAGCACTCTGAGGATAAAATAAATGGACTCCACTGGTTCTTTGGTGTTATAACAATTTTATATGCCTACATTTTGAGTTATATTTGTACCTTGACAGTTAGTGTCTAGTAGAGGAAATGGAAAGCAGTTTTACGTGCAGGTATAAAATAATGTAGCAGTTAAGCATAAAACCCTCCTGGATGCTAAAATCACTTGTTTCTTTGCTCCTGTAAACCAGAGGTTAGCTTTAGCCCTTAAGCCAGTCGTGTCTCCTAAAATCTGTTTAAAACCTTTTTATAAGCAAGCCTAAAGTCTCTTTACCAATTAAGAAGCAGATTGTATATTTATAACCTTTAGGGCCTCAGGAAATTATTCAAACTACTCTTGGAAGTGTTGTAGTGAGCAAAAAAATTCCTATAACATTTCAGGCATTAGCTTTTTGACATTTTAGTTTACAGAATAGAATCATAGATATGATTAAACATGGCACATTGGGTAACTTTTAGAGCAGTTATGTTGTAAAATATCTTAAGATCAAAGGAGAAACTATGAAGCCATTTGACTTCTATAGAGTTTGTGATAGCTATTCATTTATCCATTAACCACCATTTTTTGAACACCTAGTATTTGACAAGCATTATTCCAGAGGCTTGGGATATATCAGTGAACAAAATAGACCAAAGTCTATTTTTCATAAATTATAAACCTTACTTATCTTTATTTACATAAAGTAAGTAATTTATGTGATGTGTTGCAAGGTAATAAGTTCTTTGGAGAGAGACTAGAGCAGGGAGTGGGAATGCTGATGGGGAAGGGATGATGGATAAAGGGGCATTGCGATCTGAAGTAGTGTGATAAGGGCAGGGCTTATTAAGAAGATGGCATTTGAGCAAAAACATGAGAAAGTGCATGATGTAGCTGTACAGATATTAGGGCTAGAAGATTCTAACCACTAAGACAGTTCATACAAAATCACTGAAATGAGAGTTTTCCTGGCACGTGCAATAAACATCCAAGAAGTCAATGTGGCTGGAGTAGAGAGAGTGAGGGAAAAGTTGCTAAAATGGTGTTCGGAGGGATAACAGATCAACAGGCCAGTGTAGGGACTTTGGCTTTTGTTGTGAATGAGCCTGGTTTGGGGGGGTGGCATGGCAGGGTTTTTGAGTAAAGGAGTGACGTGAATGGTGCGTCCCTGAGAGAGACAGCAGTGGGTAGAGTGGTAGCTTTTACCAGCAGGTAGAAGCTGCTAGTGACTTTGCCTATGGCAGTAATAATGACAGTGTGGGAGCAGTTGAATTCTGGATATATTTTGAAAGTAGTATCTACTGCATTTTCTGATAGATGAGATAAGGAGCATGAGATAAAGATAAGGGTTATGATTCCAAAGGTTTTTTTTTTTTTTTTTTTTTTTTCCTGAGCACCCAGAAGGTTAGAGGTGCATTAAGTAAGATAGTAAAGTGGGCAAGAGCAACAACCATGGACAACACAAAGACACATCACAAAACATGTTGAATTACAGGGTGTACTTTACATTATTATCATTTTTCAATACACTGTTAATTTTACCATTTATAAGAGCCATCGGGCAGGTCTCATCATGGCCTAATTCAAGGTACCAATATGATGTCACTGAAAGAGTTGGACGTGTGTTATACTAGGCTCTCCAGAGATCCTGTGAGCAGGTCATGGACAGTGTCTGAGCTATGTAAATTAGAACTAATCTTTAAAAATATTAATACTTCTGAGATCTTCTGAGATTTGGGGCAGGCTAGTTTGTTACACGTGCCCTAGGCCTTATGTCTGTATTTGTGCTAGACCTAGACTTTTTCAGCTGTTATTTTTTTATGGCTTAAGGTAAATGCTGTCTTGAAAGGAAATTAACTGTAGGATAATCCAAGAGACAGAGACACTTTTTCATTTCCTTTTCTCGTTTGGATATTTGGAATAAATTCTCATTTTACTTTAAGTTGAATACTTACCAACTGATGACAAATATTGATAACTTTGTTTTATGCTTCAAAGACATTTTAGTCTAAGCCAATGTCACTTGATATTTGTATAGTCTCTTTAATTTTAATTCATTGAAATATTAATTTAGCAGACTCATCTTAGTGGTCATTTAATAGTGCCTTGTGGTTTTATAATATAAAGTATGATAGCTTGACTTTATGAAAAAGGCTGATATGTTTAACTTAATAGAAGGTGTTTTATTATATGTAGTGGTGGTGATGTTTTTCACCAACTGTGCTGTGTTAAATCCTATCTTGACTATTAAGCATTTAGTCCATGTATTGCTACACTACACCCTGGTCCTGTAAGCATTTTAAAGACAAATTGGGTGAAACAAATACAGTACAAATTCGACCAGCCCTGGGGGTATTAATTATATTTCACAATGAACTCACGCCCAAGTATACATTTCTAAATTGCTATTTTCATGGAAAGTGATTGATTACTCAAGATTGATAATCATATGAAATGCTATAGTTTATTAGATTTGTTATATTATGAAAACTGACAATAGAAAATAGGAAAATGAATTTTTGTTTTCCATGTTTCATGAGACCTAACATGTCATTATTGTCAGACTTTAAAACCTTATTCTTATGTAATTTAAAAGTATTTGTACTAGTTTAACAATTTTTAAATGGAGGTGAAATTGACATATAGTTAGATACATAGATATTAAGTATGCATCTGAGCTTTGACAATTGTAAGAACCCAAGTAAACATCACCCAACCAGAGACCAGCACTGTCCCCAGAACTTCCTATGATGGTGGTAACATTCTCTATCTGTATTGTCCAATATAGTAGCCACTACTCATATGTGATTTTTGAGCATTTGAAATGTGGGTACTCTTACAGAGGAACTGAATTTTAAATTTTATTTAATTTTAAATGATTTAAATTTAATTCGTATGGCCGCATGTACTAGTGACTACAGTATGCAGCCCTAGACAGTTCTCAGTTGGGGTTCTAGGAGACAATTAAACCCTAGTGCCGATAACATACACTATTTATAATGAATTAACTTAACCTCCTGTATATCTAGAGGGGTACTAGCCATATATCATTATTAGGAGAATTAGGAAAATAGTCACCCAAATCATTTTCTTCAAGGCTTCCCTCACAGCATTCAGCTGAGAAAGACTGACCTGGAAAATTTCCCCATTTCCCTTTCCAGCCAATACCACCCCCTAAGGACAACCATGGTGCTTCTGTTTGTCTCCATAAATTATTTTTGCCTCTTCTTTAACTTCATGTAAATGGAAATATACAATGCATTTTCTTTTGCGACTGTCTTCTGTCACTCAATATACTGTTGTAAATAGCAAAGTACGGTTCTTTATTCATGTAATAATAGCCATTGTATCAAAATGCCAAAATTTATTTACCCTCTCTAAATGTGTCCATTTCATTTACATTGTTAAATTCATTGGTATAGTTTTTCATAACACCTTATTATCCCTTAGTGCCTATAGTATCTATAATGATGTTGCTCCTTTATTTTTTACGTAGTAATTAGTCTTGCTAGGGCCTTATTAATTTTCTGAAGCAACTTTGATGTTTTTAATTTTTTTAGTTAATATTTAACTTATATCTGCCATCTTTATTTCTTCCTTTATTTTTATTTTAAATATTTTTATTTTAATTACAGTTAACATACAATATTATATTAGTTTCAGGGTATAACATAAAGATTAGACATTTATATAATGTATGAAGTGTCACCCCAGTAATTCTAATACCCATATGATACTACACATAGTTATTACAGTATAATTGACTATATTTCCTATGCCATACTTTATATCTTATGACTGTTTTGTAATCCCGATTTGTACTTCTTAATCCCTTCGCCTTTTTCACTCCCCCATCTTCCCTTGCATCTGGCAACCATTAAAATGTTCTCTGTATCTATGAATTTGTTTCTGTTTGGTTTGTTTATTTTGTTTTTTAAATTCAACATATAAGTGAAATCATATGGCATTTTTGTCTTATTTCACTTAGCGTCATACTTTCCAAGTCCATTCTTGTTGTTGCAGATGGCAATAGTTTATTCTTTTTCATGAATGAGTAATATCCTATTGTATATATGTGTTACTTCTTTATCCATTTATGTGTTGATGAACACTTTTGTTGCTTCCATATCTTGGCTATTGTAAATAATACTGCAAAGAACACATGAATGCATATATATCTTTTCAAATTGGTGTTTTGGGTTTCTTCTGATAAATACCCAGAAACAGAATTATGGGTCATTCTATATCTCTTGTTATACACTTTGTTTTAAAGTCTGTTTTGTCTGATATAAGTATTGCTACCCTAGTTGTTATTTATTTATTTATTTATTGGTTTCCTTTTTCATGAAAAAAATATTTTTCCATCCCTTTACTTTCTGTCTTTGTGTGTCTTTCAATCTGAAGTGAATCTCTTGTAGGCAGCATATGTAAGAGTCTTGTTTTCCTATCAATTCAGACACCCTCTGTGTTTTGATTGACACATTCAATCCATTTACATCTAAAGTAATTGTTGATAGATATGTAGTTATTGCCATTTTATTATTTATATTTTTAATTTTTCTTCTTCTTAAAGAAATCCCTTTAACATTCCTTTCAATACTGGTTTGGTGGTGATGAACTCCTTTAGCTTTTTCTTGTCTAGAAAGTTCTTTATCTGTCTTTCATTCTAAATGATAGCTTTGCTGGGTAGAGTAATTTTGGTTATAGGTTCTTGCTTTTCATCACTTTGAATATTTCATGCCAATCACTTCTGGCTTGCAGAGTTTCTATTGAGAAATCAGCTGGCAGTCTTAGGAGAGCTCCCTTGTAGGTAACTCATTTATTTTCTCTTGCTGCTTTTAAGATTTGTCTTTAACCTTTGACATTTTAATTATGACATGTCTTTGTGTGGGCTTGTTCAGGTTCATCTTGTTTGGGACTCTCTCTGCTTTCTGGACTTGTATGTCTATTTCCTTCACCAGAATAAGAAAGTTTCTGTCATTATTTCTTCAAATAGGTTTTCAATTTCTGGCTCTGGTACCTTTTGATGCAACTGTTGTATACTCGATGTTGTCCCAGAGGCCCCTTAAACTATCCTCATTTTTTGGTATTTTTTTTCTTGTTGCTGTTATGATTAGGTGTTTTCTGCTACCTTGTCTTCCAAATCACTGATTCAGTCCTTTGCTTCATCTCATCTACTATGGATTTCATCTTAGTTCATGTATTATTATTTTTTGCTGGTTCCTTTTATGTTTTCTATCTATCTCCATTTTTATGTTTTCTTTCTCTTTGTTGAAGTCCTCGTTGAGATCATTGAGCATTCTTATAACCAGTTTTTTGAACTCTATATCTAGTAAATTTCTTCTCTTCAGTTTGTTTAGTTCTTGTTCTGGAGCTTTGTTCTGATCTCTTATTGAGGAGATGTTTCTTTACTCATTTTGACTGCTTTCCTGTATTTGTTTTTGTGCGTTAGGTAGGCCTGCTATAGATCTTGGTCTTAGTGGAATGGCATTATATAGTAGATGTCCTGTGAGACCCAGTGGCACAGTCCTCCTTGTCACCTGAGTGGGCGTTCCAGGTGTGTCCCTTATGTGGGCTGTGTGTGCCCCTGTTGTAGTGGAGCTTTTATTGTTGTTGGCATGTCACTGGGAAGGGCTGATGCTCTGGCTGATTGGTTGTGATGACTGGCCATGACCACAGTGGAGGTGAGGTCCCTTAGTCTGTGCTACAAAGTGATCTGCCTATGGTTGCCACTTGTGCTGGGCTTGAGGGGCCTGGGAAAGGCTAAGCTGTGAAATGAGGCTGGCTTCCACTAGACTTAGAACTGCTTAGCAAGAGGTACAGGGCATGCCAGGCCAGATGTTCCTTGTTTGGAGCTTGTAAACTTTTGAGAGATTTTAGGAAATTTCACAGCATGAGCCAGACAGGCTATTTGTATGGAAAAGCCACTGGAAAAGGCTTGGGTGGGTCCACAGTTGGGTGGGGTGAGGTCTCAGGGAATCACCAGGTCAAGGTGAACAGTGTGAACTAAATTGACAGAGACTCAGGTATCACACCCACCTGCATGTGTAGGCTGGGTGTGGGGAGGACTCAAAAAAGGAACAATGTCTTCTGCAAGCACTAGGAAAACGCTTCCCCTACAGCATTTGCCCTGAAGCCAGACAATTAAATTTCTTCCCGTTTGTCCCTGGTGTGTTTTGAGCTGCTGCCCCAGCCCTAATGCTCAGAGCGAGTGAGTCTGTCAATGAGTATGTCTGTGTGTGTGGGCCCTTTAAGAGGAATGCTTGGACTCCAGGAGCCCCCTTCTCAGCCACAATCTCTGCTGTTTTTTTTTTTTTTTTTTTTTTTTGCCAGAAGTTATGGGGAATTCTCTTTCCTGCCCTGGAACTCTCAGCTGGGGAGCATGGTGTGGGGCTGCGACCCCTCTCTCCTCTGGGGGGATCTCCGCAGCTAAGATAGCCTATCCAATTTTAGCTGCCACATGTGAATGAGGGACCAGCCTGTTTTGTGTCTCCGCCCCTCTTACCAGTCTCAAGGTGGCTTCTTCTGTATGCCCTTAGTATAGGACTTCTGTGAAGCTAGACTTTAGGTGATACTCAGTGATGGTTGTTCTGTAGTTTAATTATAATTTTGATGTGGTCATGGGAAGAGATGAGCACAGCATTACCTATTCTGCCATCTTGACTGGAATTCTTCTGTTTATTTTTAAAGTAAAATTTATTAAAACTAACAATCCATTTTTTCTCTTACCCTTTCATTTATTATATACATCCTTAGTTATGTTTGAAATACCAGTATTTTACATTTTAAAACTGATTCTGCATTCATTGAGCATTTGTTTACTTCATATAAGATACTGGGGTAAGCAACAGTAAATAGGATAGACAGATACAGTCCTTGCCTTTTTGCATTCATAATTTTCTCGAGCAGGTAGGTGGTTATTGGGAAAGAAATGGCAAAGAAGATATGTACCATGGTGGAGTATTACAGGGAAATCTGAGAGTTTATAACAGGAGATTTACACAGACTGTGAGTTTGGGGAAAACATCCTGAGGTAAACCAGCTAGACCTCAGACATAAGCATGGCTAGGAGCTGGCTGGATGAAGGAAGAGGAGATAGGAGAACAATCCAGTCAGGAATAACAGCTTGTGAAGATATTGGAATGAGAATGAGTATAGTATGGTTGAAGAATTAAGGAAGGCCAACATGTATGAAATGTGGAAATGAGGGGGAGTATAAAGTGCTCAAATATGAGAGTAAATCTTTTATTCTGTATTGTGACAAGTCGTGTCACTGTAGAATGCAGGTCACTTATTCAATTCAACTTTACAAGTTTGACTTTTAAGTATCCTGAAATACAAAGTAGAAGAAAAACAAATTCCATTGTGTTGATAGTCTCAATTGCATATATTTTTTTCTGACAGCTTCACTTTTATATGAAATTTTGAACCTTTAAAATTGAAAATGAAAATTGGTCAGTGTCTCAAGTCTTTAATAAAAATAGCTTTTACACATAAGTTTTGAATGTGAATTTAAATATTAAGCTAATTTTTTAAATTGCCAAAATTCAAATTTATACTGGCATAAAATTCAGTTATTAATGAATATGGCATAGATCTATCTGTCCGTCCGTCTGTCCATCTGTCCATCATCCATCCCTCATGTACCTCTCTCTCTCTCTCTCTTTCTGCCATCTATCTGCCATCTATCTTAAAAACCTGTCAGAAAGTTTGTCCTTAATAATTATTTAATAATCATACTGGGAAGAAATAAAATTTTAACAATATATTTACATTTTAAAGGTTGTTCTTAATTTTTTTTCTGTGTAACTTTATTTTTTCCTGGTTCTTTTAAATAGAAAACTTATGAGTACCATTTAAATGACTATTTTTTTCCTTTTTGAATATGAATTGGGAATATCTAGCTCATCTTTATTTAGAAAAAATGGAAGTTGAGTAGATTAATTTCTCAGTGGGATTTATTGTCAGCAAAAAATTAAAGCATAGAGTAAATTGTCAATTTAATCTAAAAATAAGCCAACTAGAAGACTTAATTGCTAATTGTTTGCATCTAGCAGGTCTTCTGTGAATGCGAACTTTTTATTATTGAGTGCTTCCTATAGAGTGTAGTGTGGAATGATTTTCTTTAGATATAGGACTTTAAATGCTATGCAAAAACAAACAAACCAAGAAAGAAAGGCACAAAGAAAAATAGAAAGAGAAAGGAAAAAATGAAAATTATATTCTATGCCAAAATAAGTTTGAGGAATTATGAGTTGAGTAAAGTTAAGGAGATTTTTTTTTCTTGAACGCAGGGTTTCTCAGAGTCTTAATGAACACTATAAACATCCAAAAGGTAGAAATTATAGATTGGATTTTCCAAACATCAGTTTATGACTGTAGACCATTTTTGGTTACAGCAATCTCTTAGGACTAGGATTTCTTAAAAAGGAACTTTATGTAAATGCTTAAATTAGAGCATTATTATTTTATACATATTTCCTTAGTTCTCCTTTACAACATCTTTGTGTATTACATATTTTTACTTTCCAGTTTAACAGATGAAGAAACCAAGACTTAAAGAGGCTTAATTATCTTCCTAAGGTCACAAAGCTTTATAAACAGACTTCTAGGTCCAGAGTAAATGCTGACTCTCTAATTTAATTTTACTCAAACTCAGTCTTTCAATACAGCATTCTTGGCCCTTTAAAATATAGTTTATTGTCCCTTTTAAATTATATTTTCACACTTTTCTTTAGTCATTACTATAATCTTTGGCTCATTATTCTTCAAGCATGTTCTCTGCTTTCTTTCTAGCTCACTCCTGTTGATCCTTTGTCTCATAAAATCATGTGCATCTCCCAGGCCTTTCTCAGATTTCATCTTCTCAATAAAACTTTCTTAATGCTTTCACTCACTTTTTGAATTCTAATAATTCAAGTTGAATTGATACGATAATTTTTCTATCAATATTCCAATATTATTGTTATGTATTATAGCAATATTGTTCTGTAATATATATTCTATTTCTTCCTCCCAGCTCCCACTCTTCACTTTCATACTCTGTCCTCTCAGACTCTTGAAGCAGGAATTGAGAATTATAAATAAGTCATATTGATCTTTGAATAATAAGAATAAACAATAATAATGATATCTGGAAATTTTGAGTGTTTATTAGAGGTAGATACTGTTGTATGTGCTGCAGTATAACATTTCTTTAGTTCATACAACTTGCAATGACATAGGTAATATTTTTATTCCATTTATAGATGGAGAAAGTCAGACCTACAGAAGTTACTTGCCCGTAAACCACACAAGTAGTAACTGGTGGGGCTAGGATTTGACCCCAAACGCTAGGATTCTAGAGCACATATTTTGAATCACTACACAGTTATCTCTACAGCTGTGTTGCCATTAGTGGAAACTTAAGTTTTTAAAATTAAATTTTATTTTCAAATAAATATACTTTTATATATCAAAGTTTGATGCATCATTGTTAGCGTATTTCACATATGTGCTTTCTTCGAAAACATGCATTGTACAGAATGTTCACAGTATCTTACTTTTCATGAAATATTTTATGAGAATGAACATAAGTACTCTATGTAATATAGAAGATTAGACAATATGATTTTAAAAATGGGATTTAAATTATTTGAATGACTTATACCATTTGAAGAAGTAACTTTTCAAATCTAAGTTAATAACTTTTCCCATTGTGAAGCATTGTTCTGTATGGAAATTACCAGTGACATTTATTCCTCTTACTATTACTGCTTATTATTGGCTGTGTTTGGCTTATCTTTTAATGAATTATACAAGATTATCCTCTTGCTTTTTTACCCCAGGACACAGACAACAAACAAGTAGATTACAGCTCAAGGATCACTTATGTTGGTTCAATTAGTAGCAGCTGCCTGAAATACTGTATTGGGAAGGATTCTCGATCTTTGCCCAGGTCCTCAGGAAAGTACTATAATCATTTAGGAGTATCTGCTGTAAACATGGGGCTGGTGCAAATAGGACTATGCCTGCCACACACTTGCCACTCCTACTGTAGGCTATTGTCTTTTAGTGCTCTATAGACATGTGCTGCAGTATAAATGAATTTTGGCATTAAGTAAAACATAATTGAACAAGAAAATGCTTGGAATACAAAGAGTCATTAGTTCCAAGCTAGATGATTTAGAATAAGCCACCCTTTATATTAGCTTCTAATGTATGTAATGTGTAGATTTTTTAGTATTATTTCTGTTAATGTCTCTGTCATCTTGAGATTATGATCTAAACATTCCTGTTCTATATTATGTATTTTAGAACTATTTTTTCTTTACCTTTCTATTAGGCATTGTTATGAAGAGCTTTCGACCACTCTGGGTGATGTCAAGGATACATTTTGCTAAAACAATAATTACATTTCTGGACCTTTGCCTGACCAAATGGAAAACATATAAAATATGTGGTAAGTTTATTAAATTATTATCCAGCCTTTTTTTTTTTTTTTCCAGTTTTCCCTTTTGTATTTACAGAATAAGGTAGTCAACAAAGGGGATGGATTGGGATGATGACCTTGTGTTTGTCAGTAATCTTACTCGCTGTTTCCTGGCTCTCTTTGAGTAATAATACTTCTGCATTTTCATTGGTTTTCCTACACTAAATCTAATAGTAGTTATGCTTAACGTCACTTTACACTTTTTGTTAAGAAAGTTGTCTATGTTTTGAGTCTCTTATCCTTGGTCTTATCTAAATTGTGTGACAGTTTCAATCTGAGTGTAAAGATAAATGATAACCTCCATTTTTTGTCAGTATCATATTTATTACTTATGCTTATTAAAGGCTAAATCACATTTTCTTTTCAAATTATACAGCTAATTTGAGTTTTGTTAGATATATTACAAACTTAAATTTTGCCACAGTTCTCTTACTACATGTTTTTTGCATGGAGAGTTTCATCTATATCAACACATATCTTTACCTACAATAACCCCATTGGCAATGATTTCTGTATGAATCTGTAATGTGAGAAATAATTTAGAAAGAGTTTTCATCTTAGTGTCTACATGACTTAAAAAAAATAAGCTATAAAGCTACTTCTTATGATATGCGTTTATTTTTTACGTAGGGTAACAAAAATTCAGTAAGCTATCACAGATAACTTCTCATCCTACATTCTATATATTGATGAAATTATGTATATACATATACATATACATATATAAGAGATTAATTTTGTAATAAAGAGTTATTCTCATTTTGTAATCGGGGTTCTTAGTTTCAGGCACTTGGATTCACTCTAGCTGGTTTAAACTGAAAAGGATTTATTCAGGGTTATTAGCGACCTCATAGGATCATGGGAGAGCTGAAGGAACAGATTTGAAAGAACTAAACTGCTAAGGAAATCTGGGGTATTGTATAGGTCAAATGCCTCAGGTTTGTTAGCAGATAGTTATAGGATAAGAAAGAGATGAAAGAGAACTCTAGATTAAAAGAGACTTAAAAGACACAGCAAATTTTTAAAAGGGAGACGAAATTAAACTGTGGTGTCTAGGGATGCATACTATTAAAAGATAAACTGAGGCATATTACAAATTTTAAGAGTTTATTTGCGCAAAAAGTCATTTCAGTTGTCCGGTGCCAATTGGAATTAAAGTGTTTTCCACCCACAGGAGCTTGGGGAAAGACTTATAGAAGCAAAGTAAGGAAATTTTTGATTGGTTATAGCTTAAAGCCTAACTGGCTATTTGTGATTGGTCATTCTTAAGTGTCAATTTTGTATCCTTGAGGCATTTATAGGCTTAGATTTTTTGTTTGGTTTTATAAGCCATAGCATTAGGGTCACTCTATTCTAATAGCCTCCTTATTTAATTAATTTAGTAATACTAGGTAATAAAACTATAATGAAACAGAAGGAAATGGTTGTTATAAATGGCAGGATAGTGGTTCAATTTGGGGGAATAAGGGACTTGTTATTGTGATGGGTTACATGCAGGGGCTTCTGGGAAGCATATGAAATTCTCTTATGATCTGAGTGGCAGTTATGTCATTTCACCTTAAAATAACTCAGGTTATTCATTTGTTCTATGTTTTTTTCAAATATGGGTTTTATTTTAAAATAAAAAGTCAGAAATATAATTCAAAACAAATAACTTTTCAATGATATGCAGGTAGTATCATCTTCTTATAGGAGATGGATTGCTTTTTAAAATGTGTTGTGTTTGCATATATGTACCATGTATTTATTGAAAGAGTGATATTTGATAACTTTTAATTTGGATTATACCTAAAAACTATTTTAACATTAATGTATATCATCAGTGTACTCAGATGAATATAATATAAGCTTTTTTCAGATAAAAAATATATATTCTTCAAGGCATGGAGTATTAAACATATTGAATGTTTAAATGTATAATGAATATGAATGACTATAAGAGATTATTAATTTTCAAGCGCAGGAAATCTTGATCCAAGTAAAGACTTAAATCCAAATCTTAGTTTCTTTTCACATTTTAGGTATGGAGAAATGATTCACATAATAATCATTTTAGATTTAAAATTAGACAATAGACATTATAGTGAAACTTCTTTTTTTTTCTATCTGTTCCACATCTCATTTCTTCTTCCCCTTTTGGTAACTATCCGTTTTCCTTCAAGAGCCTAGCTCTCTTCTCTCATTCTAGTGAGTTTGGAATGACAGGGCCAAACAACAGACATGTTACCCAGAGTGAACCAATCAAAGGCCTTCTTTGGGATTATATATATTATCTAGAAAAAGGACATGTGTCCCTGCTCTGTGGTCATTTGATGGCTTGATATGTGCCTAGGGAGCAGAATTTACTAACACTCTCAAAGAAGTGCTTCTGAGACCTGGAGAGAGAGGGAAGCTAGAGGGTCTAATAGAGTTATTTGAAGTTTCATCTGCATCTGAATCCAGCTCTACTGTTAAATTTTTCAGTTACATGAACCAATAAATTCTTTATTGCTTTTTTGCTTATACTAGTTTGAGGTGAGCTTCTACCATTTGTGAATTAAAGAGTTTCAACTACTTTAGGAGCATGATAAAATTTCTCTTTTTCAATACCTTGTTATTAGTTAAAAAGTGTTACCATATCACTTTTATACACAAAAATAGAACAGGTAAGAATTAGAATGATCAAGCATCTAAATTCTGATCTATATTAGCTTAACCTGAGCAATTCTTGTCAGTTTTCTGGATTTAAATTAACACTTAATAAAGATATTTATAAAAATTAATCATTGACCTTGGTGATTGTTACTAAAGTCTCCTAAAATGTCTCCTTCTATTTAGAATTTCTTCAAATATTCACTTTGAAATTATATATATATATATATATATATATATATATATATATATATATATATATATATGATGGATGATGCAAGATTTGCTAATAACGGAAAGGAGATGTTTACCTTGAAGTTAATAATTTCTTTTTGAATTTCAGATTTGGAAATTAACCATTTTTAATTCTTAAAAAGAAAAAAAATGTTATTGTACCTAAAGAGCCTCATCCATACATGGACCTGATTCAGATGATGATTTCTGGACTTTGAGCTGATTGTGTGATGGGACGAGAATTTAGTGGACTGTGGGAAGGGATGAGCATGTTTTGCAAGTGAGAAGGATATGAATTAGTGGGGGCCAGAGGGCAAATTCTAGTAGCCAGCTTTTAAAATGTCTCCCAATGACCCTGTCTCCTAGTATTTATGTTCTCGTGTAATCCCTTCCTTTTGAGAGTAGGCTGGACATATTGACTCTTATAAGAAATAGAATGTGGCAAAAGTAATGGGATGTCACTTCCTAGGTTAGATTCCAAAAGAATGACTTGTCTTGTTAACTCTCCAAAATTCTTTTCAAGTTTATTTAATGGTAAACTTGAAAAGAATTTTCAAGTTTGTTATAGATCTGTCTTATGCTAATATTGGGTTAGAGGTGATGTTTACCACTTGCTTTGGGCTACATTCACAAACAAGCTGACTTGAGGGAAACTGGCCTTACTTACTTAGTGTTCTTGAGGCCACACCAGACCTCACTTTGCATGGGCCTTGAACTCTCCCTTGAGGTCCACCCTAACCAGAAACATGCAGGAAGGGGAACTCTGGAAATGTAATTCACTCTAGCCAAGCTGACCCATTACTCAGAGTACACCAAAATTACTCAGAGTACAGTTTGTTTATGAATGACAAGATAAATACATGATTCTTTAATTTATTAGTTTTCAAGATAATGAATTGTTTTCTCATCATTCCTTAAAGTTAGATAATTGTTTTTTTAAATTAACTTTTTTAGATTTATAGAGAACTTGTGAAATTATTATAGTTTCTACATATCCACATACATTGTTTCCTGCATTATTAACACTTTACATCAGTATAGTATATTTATAATGAATTAACATGATATATTATTAAATAGAGTGCACACTTTATTCCTATTTCTTTTTATTTATTTTCTATACATTCAGTCATAAAGTCTCCTTAATCTCATCTTGGCTATGTATTAAACTGATGTAAACATCCACGTGCATATTTTTGTGTATATGTGTTTTCAAATCAATTGGGTAAATACCCAGGAGTGTAATTTCCTTGATTGTATGGTAATACTATGTTTAGCTTTTCCTAAGTTTAGATATAAATGACATATAAATTATATTAGTTTAAGAGGTATAGCATAATGATTTGGTATTTGTATATATTGTGAAATGATCACCACAATAACTCTAGTTATTAATTATTGTCACCATACTGTACATTATAATTCCATGACATATTTATTTTATAGCTAGAAGTGTGTGCTTTTTAAACTCTTACACCATTTGCCTCCTTTCCCCCAACTTCTCTGCCTCTAGCAACCTCTAATCTATTCTTTGTATCTGCGTGTGTGTGTGTATGTGTGTGTATATGTACACACACATACACACATACACATTATATATACAGCGTGTGTGTGTATATCACATTTTCTTTATCTATTTACCATCAATGGACACTTAGGTTTCTTCCATATCTTGGCTATTGTAAATAATGGTGCAGTAAACATGGGGTTGCATATATCTTTTTGAGTTAGTGTTGTCTTCAGATAAGTACCAGAATGGAATTTCTGGATCACATGAGGGTTCCATTTTTAATTTTTTGAGGAACCCCTATACTATTTTCCATCGTAGCTACACCAATTTCCATTTCTACCAACAGTGCAGAAGGGTTCCTTTTTTTTACATCCTTGCCAACACTTAGTATTTCTTGTCTTTTTGATAATAGCCGTTCTGACAGGTATGAGGTGATAACTCATTGTCATTTTGATTTGCATTTCCTCGGTGATTAGTAATGTTGAGCACCTTTTTGTACCTGTTGGCCACCTGTAAGTCTTCTTTGGGAAAATGTTTATTTAGGTTCTCTGCCCATTTTCTAATCAGATTGTTTGCTATTGACTTGCTATGTCTAGCTTTGTAAGAAACTACCAAACTATCTTCCAAAGTGGCTGTACCATTTTGCGTTCCTACCAGCAACAAATGAAAGTTCCTGTTGCTCTGCTTTCTTGGCAGCAGTTGGTATTGCTAGTTTTTTCAGATTTTAGCTTCTAATAGAGTGCGATGGTATCTCATCATTTGGAATTCTCTGATGACAGATGGTGTTGAGTATCTTTTCATGTGTTTATTTCTCATCTGTATATCTTGTCTGGTGGAGTTTCTGTTCAGATGTTTTGCCTCTGTTTTGTTTTTTCCCTTACTGTTGAGTTTTAAGTCTCTTTCTCAGTTTTAAAGATTTCTTAACAAGAAGCCAGAATATAGGAGGTGTAAAAAGAGGAGTGAATGACCAGGAAGTTGAAGATCCAACAAATATTTTATTGAGTTGTTGGTGTTGTTTGCTTGTATGTTTCTTAAGAATCAAATACAGGAGAAAGTACCCTGGAGCAGAAGTAGAAGATATTAGAAAACAAGGAGGGCAGTTTTAGATCCTGCTTCCAAATCGTAGTTTATTTATGACATCTTTCATGGTGCCCCAGAAGTGGGACAGGGGCATTTGGGGTCAGTATTGGAAGCCCTTCCTCTCTTTTTAAAGCTGTTGAGGTGAAGAATGAAACAAAGTAGTTGAAAAGAGGACAAAGACTAAAGGCAGCTAAGAAGGCGGAAGTGCTTTCTGCAAGATAAAGACCTGCCATGATTTGAAATTGTTGACAACAGAAAACTAATTCAGAACTTGCATTAAAGCCTCTGGATTCAGTTTCTACTGTTTCAACACACGTCAGTGTCAGCAACCACCTCAGCCTCTCAACTCCTAGAACTGAGAGCTTCTAAAAACTTTCAAGTCATTAGGATTTCATATAACCGCTCCTTAGCAAGCCAGTCAGGTTAAGTTGTTGTAAATAGTGTGATATGAACCTTTTCAAACACATACTTAGTATTCTTTTTAAAAATATTCTGACAAAAATGAAGGTCAATTCTTTCTCTCACCTGATAACCTAGAAAGGGCTCTTCACCTTTTAGGGTCTGTAACCTGTACTAACTGTTATGCTTAGGCAAAAACCGCAAGACATAGATTTTTTTTTTAAAAAAAATGTTGCTTTTAAGTAATGGTGGAGATAAAAGATACTGGTATAAAGTATTCCTTAAGAAAAATATTCCTGTATTAAGTAAAAAAATGTAGTGTAATATTGTTAGATAAAGAACATAATCTACCAAATTCTGTTATTTTAAGGGTAAATAATTCTGAATGTATGTATTTGCCCCTTAAATCTAAAATTTGATAGAGTGTATTTTTATTGCATATAGCATATAGCATAATATCTATCACCTGTAATTCACATGTGCCTTTGATGAAGAAAAATACCCATGGGGATATTGATTCTAGTGTCTTGGCGAAGTGTAGCCTTTGATAAAGGTATTTTCCTGAAATCTTGGTCTTATCCCTTAGCTTAGTTTTGTGACTTTTAACTTTTCATGCTATCATTTTTTTCAACTAAAAAATGAACTTATCATCTACCTGCCTCCCTTTAGATAGTAATATTGGGCATAAAATGGTATAATGTAAGTAAAAGCTCATGGGAGGCTTTTATCTGTCTGTGAAAGGAAAGAAAAAAAGATGACTTTTTAATGATAGTCTATACAGGGCCTTGATTTAAACCATACACTTCCAGGTCCATGGTAGAGTAAGACGGAATTTTTACATAAATTTTCTCAGGTATTTTACAGCAGGGGATCCTGTGATGATTTTCACCATCTTAGAGAATTCTATTGCAATTAATTTTGAGGGAATTTTTATAAAATTTCATTTTTATTATATATCATAAAATTTCTTACTTTCAGGTCTCAAAGATATTAGATAGAAAATATGGAGCATAATATGTTGAGATGAGAAAGAAAAGGGCATTTCTAGTTTCCCTCGCGTCAAGTCGTGACCTTTTGAATCTGAACTAAACAAATTAGCAATGACAGCTTCAGATTTTCACTGATCGCGCTTCAAAAACATTATTGCAACTTGTTATCTTAGCAAAAGTGCTTTTTAAAAAAAATGAATTATTCATTAAAAATCAATTCATCTCATGGTGTACCTGCTGAGAAGGTTTTGTATTACCCAGTAAAGTGTATGCAAAGCTGTGCAATTATACCTTCGATATCAGATTCATTTTGTGTTGCTAATGCTTTATAATGCATCATAGGAAGGTGAATGACAAACATATATTTGTATTCATAGGACATTTAAGAAATAATTAGTACTTGAAAAGTTCACAGGAAAAAATTGAAGGAAGACATGCTGTGTCATTTAGTCAGAGGTTGAAGTGGTGAGGGACACATCTTTTTCTTTTCGTTGATACTCTTATCCATTCTTTTGCACTTTTAATATTATTTAGAATTAGTTCATACCTGTGCAGCCCAGTTTTACAGCACTTGCACGGATGATAGCCTATAGCAGCAATCACAGAAGACAGGCTCCCACATTGTTTATTTATGAGCTGTCTGGTTACAGTAGGTATCTCATCAGTTGATTAAAAAAGTACATGTGGGATCTCATGGCCAGGAATTTAAAAACTGAACAATTCTATGTCGAGGACTCCAGCACTCTCAAAAGGCCTTTTAGTTTAAAATGAAGTTCTGTAAAACAAATCCCTATAAAAAAATTATCATTCATAAATATATTTCTACTTTGAAGTGGGTAATACACAGACTCAAAACTTTACATATTTCTTTTGTCTATTAAGCTTGAGTAACAAAATCATTTCTCTGGTGCCTGCTCCTGTAGTTGTTATATTTTTATACATGGGTTTCTGTTTTATTTGCATTATAAGCATTTATTCATTTATTCATTTTTAATCATTCCTTCACTTGCTCAACAACTACTTATTATATACAAATTATGTTTTAGTTATTGTGCTAGGTCCTAGAGGTGAAAGTGGGTCCTTTCTTTGAGAAGTGCAAGATTAGTTGAAGAGATGGACATGTAAATTTATGGTTATATTGTATTTGGGTAAGTGCTATGATTGATTTGTGCCCAGAGTACTTTGGGAACTTAAAAATGAAGCACCTAACGCCTCTAGGTTTTGGAGGAATGCCGATGAAGACTCTTCAGAGAAAGTTTCACTTGATGTTGTCTTGCAAGGTGAGGATAAGTTTACTTGATAAGGAGGAGAAGGGCATTCTAAGGAGAGATAACAATATGAATAGAGATAGGAAACAGCGTATTATGTTCAGGAAACTGCTTGCAGGGCGCAAGTGGGGTTAAGGTGAGAGAAATGATCAGGGCCGGATTATGTAGTATTGGTACTCTTGGACCATTGTCTTTAAGGTAGTGGTCCACCATTGAAGGACTTTGTTTGCCTATCAAACAATGTTCAGAACTGTAGTCTTAAAAGTTCAAGGTAGGAAACGTATTATAGTAATCAGAGTCAGTTATGATAACTGTCCAAATTAGATTAACAAAGGGAGGATAATTAATAACGAGAGGAGAGGACAGAATTGAAACATATTTGGAAGCAGAACTAATGAGACATGGTAACCAATTGGATTTGTGGGATAAAGGATCCTGAAAGGACTTACAGGTATTTAGATGATAGTTTCATTAAAGGTGGGATCAGCAGAAGGAAGTACAGACAATACCTGAGCATGCACTTTTGTCAGGCAGTTGTGTCTTATAAAGCAGCAGCAGCTAATCCATCAGCAGATTACAAAAGTGGAAAGAACACTGTATTTTGAGGAGACATAGATGTCATTTTTAATTCTAAAAACAGCTGAATGCATAAACTGATAAGTCATTTAAATGCTTTGGTCCTCAATTTACCTTTAGCTGCAAAAGTATAGGAGGTTGGGCTACAGGATTTCTAGAAATATTTCAAAACTAGAATTTTAGCTACAGAAAATTTTTATATCAACAGTCTCAGTAAAATATATATTTGCTCCTCAATATACTTTCAGAAAACAATGACCCGTGATAAATTTTAGCAACCAAGAGAAGAAGGCAAGGGACTATGTAGCTCTGTAAAGTACCCTTTTCTTTTACTGGGTAAAAGCAATATAAAAAAATTTAATTAGAGTTGACATTCAGTATTATTTTATATTAGTTTTAGATATTATAGCATAACAGTTAGATATTTGTATAATTTTAAAAGTAATCCCCTTGACTAGGCTAGAACCCACCTGGCACTATACATAGTTACTACCATATTATTTTATATCTCCATGACTATTTCATAACTATAAATTTGTACTTCTTAATTCTTTCACCTTTTCACCCTGCCCTCTATCCCCCTTCTATCTGGCAACCATCAACTCGTTCCCTGCATGGAAGAGTCTGTTTCTGTTTTGCTTGTTGGTTTATTTCATTCTTTAGATTCTACATATAAGCGAGATCATATGGTATTTGTCTTTCTCTGTCTGACTTATTTCACTTAGCATAATATACTCTAGGTCCATCCACATTATTGCAAATGATAAGATTGCATTTTTTTTTATGGCTGAGTAATATTCCATTGTATATATGTACCACTTCTTTATTCAATTGTATTGATAGGCACTTAGGTGACTTCCATATGTTGGCCATTGAACATAGTGCTGCAGTGAACACAAGGGTGCATTATATCTTTTTGAATTAGTGTTTTGGATTTCTTAGGAAAACAACCCATCAGAATGGCGGAAAAGAAAAAACAATTAAATGAGGATAGTTTAAGGGACCTCTGAGACAACATCAATAGTAACAACTTTCATACCATAGGGGTGCCAGAAGGAGGAGAGACAGAGCAAGGAATTGAAAATCTATTTAAAGAAATAACGACAGAAAACTTTCTCACTTGGCGAAGGAAATAGACATACAAGTTCAGGAAGCACAGTGTCTCAAACAAGGTGAACACAAATAAAACCACACCAAGACACATTGTAATTAAAATGGCAAAGATTAAAGACAAAAGGAGAACCCTAAAAGCAGCCAGAAAAAGGCAACTAGTTACTTACAAGGGTACTCCCATAAGACTGTCAGCTATTTTTTCAACAGAAATTTTGTAGGCCAGAAGAAATTGACACAAAATATTGAAAGTAAAGAATATAAAGAATTTAGAAACAAAGATTATAGATTCTACACAATATAGCTATCAATTAAAATTGAAGGTGCGATAAGAACTCCCAGACAGGAAAAAAGTACGGAAATTCATCACCACCAAACCAGTATTACAAGAAATGTTAAAGAGGCTTTTTAAAAAAGAATTAAAAAGAACATTAATATAAATAATCACATGGCAATAACTATGTACCTATTAATAATCACTTCACATGTAAATGGCTTAAATGCTCCATATGAAAGAAAGACATAGGGTAGCTGAATGGATAAGAAAACAAGACCCATTATATACTTCAGACTAAAAAGACACAATGGACTGAAAGTAAAGGGATGGAAAAAGCTATTTCACAAAAATGGAAATAAAATATAAATCTGGGGTAGCAATACTTATATCAGACAAAATAAACTTTAAAACAAGGCTATAATAAGAGACATTACATAATGATAAATGAATCAATCCAACAAGAGGATATAACCCTAGTAAACATTTATGCATCCAGTATAGAGCACCTAAATATATAAAACAAATTTTACTGGACATAAAGTAAGAGATTGACAATAATACATAAAGTAAGAGATTGACAATAATACAGTTATAGTAGGGGAATTTAGCTTCCTATTAATACCAATAGACAGATTTTCCAGACATCAATAAAACAATTGAATTTTTAACTAAATTTAATAATGCCATCTCTCTTCCTTTTTTTTTTATTCTATTGCCACTCTGCTAGTCCAGATCCTTGTTGACTCTCACCTCAACCATTACAATATCTTTTCCTGTGATTCCACTGCCTCCTGACTCTTCTGTGCAAAATCTCTTTCCTATTTACTGCCAAAGTAATTTGAGCATAGACGAGACCTAGCATGTAGTATCTCTGCTCAAAAACATTCCTCTTTCAGGCGTTTATAAAATAAAGGTTATATTCTTTAACTTGGTATACAAAGAAAATCAAGTATGGATAAGGATCCAAACCCAACTTACTTTTATAGACGATTCTTCTGTTATATATAGTTAAATCAGTCAAATTAAAAAAAAAATCTCTGAATAACTTAAGCATGTACGCTTTACTTGCGGTATCTTTTTTATTTTAGCTTGACGTTTCCTTTCCTTCCACTCTGTCAAAATTCAAAACCCAACTCAGTGCCACAGTACCTGAAAAATATTTTGACTGTCTGGCTCATTCCTTTATTAAGCTTTTCTCGTCCCTTCACTAAGATGTATCTTTCCTCATCTGTATTTTCATGGTGCTTGAGTATTTGTGATAGGCTCATCATTCTATTACAATACAAATAATTACATACATTTAACTCTTCTGCTAGGCTTTGAGCTTCCTGGGAATGGACTTTCATCTTGATGACTTTTGGGTAAACAATGGCATTAAGAGATGATGTGCACATGCAGCTCCTTGGTGGAGGCAGGGCCTTTTGGGCTACCTTTCATGGTATAAGATTTCAAGCTTAGAAAATTATGTTAGTCTAAAATTATGTTAGTCTATGGCCATGCCACCTGAACAAGCCCGATCCCATCTGATCTCAGAAGCTAAGCAGACTTTGGCCTGGTTAGGATTTGGATGGGAGACCACCTATAGGTGTAAAAAATAAAAAATGGATTGTAAGATGACAAGGTCTTTGCAATCTGTGAGGTCAATCAAAGGTTGCCTCACCTAAAAAAAAAAAGAAGAAGAAAAGAAAATATTATGTTATTTGTGATCCTATGGACATTGAATCAGTCAATTTGTACTACCTGAGTTCGTTAGACAAGGTTTTATAAGTTGTAGCTTTAGCTTACTCATTTTTATAGAGATATGCTTATATCATGTATCTGAGACATCACTTTCTGGTTGTGAAGGAAATTGAAAAACAAAATTAGTAAGCAGAAAGGTGCTCTACGAATTAGGAACACAAGGTGGTGATGATTTTAGGAGATATTTATTTAGTCTTCGTGAAAGCCTTAGTGCCAAATCTAGTGCCTGAACAGTTTTTCTGCTGAAATCAAGGTCTGTATCCTGCGATATATGAATCATGATAGACTCAAACTCTTCTCTTTTGCTTATTTTTTTTCTAGATTCTGCAGTTTTTCTAATTTAATTTTTCTTATTAAACAGGAGATTTCTATTTTTTTCTAATTTTATTTAATTATTTAGACATATTATAGTAAAATTGGTCACTGCTTAACTCCCTCTTTGCATTAGTCAATTGACTTAACTTGGAGTTGATAGGTATATTTGTATGGTACTGCTGGAAACAATTTAGGCTTCTCACTGTGGTCTCATTTGTAAACATGTTTGTAAACATGTTTAAAGGACATCTTTAAAGTTTACTGTTTCTGGAGATGACTATATGCATCTATTTCATATTGGGTCTTCCTTTGCATTTCAGCAGGTGATTGTGATTTTTGGCTGTGCTCTTTCTGAGGCATTTAGAACATGGTTATCTTCCCATAACCCATAGCCCATGAGTTTTGTACACCATGGTTACTTAAGAATCTGATGAATAAAATGCTACTAGTTGGTTTATATTTCTGAAACCATGTAATAATTACATATTGATAAAATTAAGTTTAAAAACAAAACATGTACAGGTATTTAACTTTATATGTTTTTTTTCTAAAAGAGAAGGAATTATAGGAAAGACCCAAGAATAGCTGTCAGCACATTCCTTTCTGCCACACACATCACAGTGTTCTTTTGCAATTTAGTACAAAACTCCTGATTGTAGGAAAGATTTCCTTAACCTTCCTTACTGAATTCACGTGAATTTGTTTGCCATTATTTGTAACACACTCATTACATGTGCTTAATTCATATTATCTTGAGCTTTTTGAGACTCTGTTAAAAGATTTTTGAGGTTGAAAAAGACAACTTTTGTCTCTTGCAACTTTAAAAATATAAATATTGCTGATTGTTTAGAACTATATACATATTATAAATAGAATTTTGTTTTTACTTATAGCTTGATTAGGAATATCAGCAATAACATAAAATAAATTGGGGAAAACAACTTAAAACATTTAATAATCTATCCCCATTGTAAAGCAGAGCCTAATGAAATAAAAACAAATAAACAAAAATACTTAACGATCCCATCTGTTAAAATATCAACTATGTTCATATGTAATGAAAAAAAATATCCTGTCTTGCTTGATACATGTCATAGCTATGTGTTGATTCATTTGGAATGGACAACATTTCTGAGGCTTAGGCTCATGATAGAGAATGCCCTTCTGCCCATAAGGAGAAACCACAGGATGCAGTTCTGAAAGCCTCAGAATTGTCATGACAGGGTGTAGAACAACAGATGGTCCCTTAGGCAGACTAATCCTATGTTATTTAATACCGAAAGCAAAACTGTCAACTATTTCAGGGAAAACAGAGAGCCTGGAACCAAAGAATTGATGAGTAAACATGAAAGAAATTGATTTTGAAATATTTAGTTTGAGATGTATTTTAATTTTTCAGTCTAAACACACATTGTTACTGATTTGGAATTCTAAACCACTGTTTGGATTTTAAAAAATAAGTCCTTTGGAAATTGCTGGGAAGAAAACTATCAGGAGGACTTTTAATAATAATTTTTAAATTAACCAAAAAAAATGATAATACATTAGTTGAAGTTATTGTTTGAGTGTTTGTGTGTGTGAACAAAAATTAAAGGCAGCAGCCTCTTCTGAAATTTGATAAATGCATTTGGAACTTATGGCATTTTCACAGAATTTGGAACCTATGGCATTTTCACATAGTAGGTTCATCTTGGACCCTCTCTAAGGGAGTTTAATTGCTTATTTAGGAGGAGAATCTCATTAGACTCATAATGCATGGTGAGATTCCACTATGAAATACTTTTCTTTACAAATAGAAGTTCTACTTTTCATTAAAATTTCTTTTTTAATATAAAAAACTTACAAAATTTAAAATGTTCCTATAGGAGATGCAAATAGCATAAATATAGTGTAGGAAATGAGATTATTCCAGTCTCATTCCCCAGAAATCATTACTATCACCAGTTAGATTAATAGCCATTCACCTTTCTCTCTGTATATCTGTGTTTACATACACATTTTTTCTCACTGTCATATAGCAGTATTGGAGTATTATTTTGAAATTTGGCATATCAAAAGTCTTAAATCAATTAAACTGAAAGGTAGATTTCAATCTATGACCAGAACAAATAAAAGAAACCTGTATTATTTTCTAAGGATTTGTCTCAAGGAGGAAAAAGAAAAAGAGAACCATTTTGGTGCTACTACACATTATAATATTTCTTGTACAGGTTAGTGAAACAAATGATGAGAAAAAAATATGGTAAATATTTTAAAACTAATTTACTCAACCAAGATTAAATGCCTAATATGTATGAAGTACTGAGACTAGGTATTGTGTTTTCAGAAATATATGATCAAAGCTTAAGCAGCTAATAATCTAGTGAGATGGATAGAAAAGGAAAAAACAATGGCAGGAGAGTACTAAATGGGGAGCTTTGGAAATGCAAAAGCAGGGCATCCAACCCAGCTGAGCAAGTAAGAAAGAGTTTCTAGGGTTTAAAGAGTTTCAGCTTTGAGTGTTTGTAGGACCTCTAAAGGGGCAATTTAGCATCTTAGTTAAGATTGCTTTTTCATTTACAAGCTATATGTCTTTGGGTAAACATTCTTAGCCTTAGTTTCCTCATGTATAAAGCAAGGATAATGAGTAATTGTCTCCTAGGATTAATGTGAAGAATAAATGAATCCATATATTTAAATGTTTAGAACAGTGCCTATTCTAAGTATCAGTTGCATGATGAGTACTTCATAAACATTATTTGTTATTTGAAACTCAGTTGATTGTCAGGCAATATTATTATATGAGTTGTTTGCTTAAGAGGGAATTCTAAGATGGTTTATAGTTTGGGGGTCATCAGGATTTATGTGCCAGATGAAACCATGGTTGTAATTGAAATCAACCACATGGAATATCGAGCATAGAACAGTGGAAAGGTCAGAGCCAAACTAAGCACATACTTATAGAGGTGTGTGGGTGAAGGAGATGGGCCCTAGAAGGACTCTGCTGAAAAGTGGCCTGAGCGAAGGATGAAAAAAATCACCAAATAGTTGTGTTCATGAAAACCAAGGAAGAAGAGAATTTTAAGCAGTGGTTACTAAGGTCAGACATGACAAAGTTGTCAAAATGTGTACTGACAAAAACATTTCAATTTAACTTGGGAACTAGGAGACCATTAGTAAACAATGCCATTGGAAATGGGTTGGAAGCAGATGGTCAGGGGTTAAGAATAGAAAAAACAGAAAAAAAAAGGTAGTAGAATGTTCTGAGAATCTTAACTATAGAAAGTTAGAGGAAGAGAGTCAACTGTAAGTCAAAGAAAAGTTTTGTAAAATGGTGGAGATTTGATACGAGGTAAAGAGCAGAGAAGGAAAAGAGGGAGGAGTGAGTATGAAATTAGTAAAGCACAATCTGTGAGGGGAGGGATAAAGATTTATTACGTCTTGAGCAGGAAAGATGGGTTGGAATATAGATAAGGGTAAAGAACCAGCTGAGGACACTCTTGGGATTCAGAAAAAAATTTAAAAATAGTAACTTGTTAAATGGTAAGGACCTTTCATTACAGGATTTAAATACTTTCATAAATATTTCAATCTGGGGGGACAGTTACAAAATTTGTTATCCGTGGTTAATGAGCCAGATGACTTGGAAACCTTGACTTGATTGTGAAACAAATCAATAGAGTTGTGTGATTTTGTCCTGTAATACCCATAAGCTTGGCTATAGGAACAGGAACAGTAATCTTTGAATTTATTTAGGGTTCAGGTAGTAATGGGCAGTGATAGATTATGGGTTACAGACTATTCAAGGAAGGAAATGAAAATAGCAGAATGATAGCATGAAAAAAATAGAAAGATTGAGAGACTGGAGGGTTTTGATGATGTGGAATGGCACTTGTAATAAAAGTAAAGCAGTGAGAGAGTAAATTAATGGGATATTTGGGCCAGTAAAAGATAATTAAGTTTATGATTCCAGAAGTGGAACGTTTCTTCATGTGGTAGTATGGGTGAGAGTTGCTGATATAGTTAGTGTTTTTAGTGTCCAGTCCAAGGGCTGCTATTAGACAAAGTTTAACAAGCATTCATTGAATAAATGAACAAATTAGTGAGTAAAATAAAAGCTAGTACAAAAAATGATTAATATCATTTCATGACCTCCTTAGAATTCTCCCTCGTAAAAGATTGATTTATATGCTAACATTTCTGTTTTGTTTGTTATCATGGTTGGAAATACAATGAATTCAAAGACAGTTTTAATTGTAAAATGTCATTTTTTATTTAAGCTGAAATATTGTGAAGTGTTAGACTTACTGAAACTAATAATTTTTTGCATTAATCTGACATAAAAATTAAGTTACCTATAATCCTGTCTGTGTTTGAGTTATATAGTGCAGTCTTCTAAAATACACAGATGTGTCATGTAAATGTCCCTTCTCACTCGAAAGCAATAAACACTCTCATAATGTTTGACATCACTGCCTTGAATCCAAACAGATGGTTTCAGGAGTGTAGAGTAATTAAAACAGTATTTATAAAAGTTTGCAAATGTTGCACCCAATTGCTTATTTTACTTGAGACAGAATTTACAAATGCAGAGTACATATGGGAGAGAAGGTATTTTATGGCTGTTGAGAATGTACCACAGCTTATATGGCTATAAAATGGGAAAGTCTGGCCAATTTTATTTTATTTTTTTATTTTTCTCCAAGTACATCTTTCTTTCTTTCTCTTTCTTTCTTTTCTTCCTTCCTTCCTTCCTTCCTTCCTTCCTTCCTTCCTTCCTTCCTTCCTTTTCCTTCCTTCCTTCCTTCTTTTCTTTCTTTCTTTCTTTCTTTCTTCTTTCTTTCTTTCTTTTTCTTTCTTTCTTTCTTTCTTTCTTTCTTCTTTCTTTCTTTCTTTTTCTTTCTTTCAGTTTATTGGAGTAACATTGGTTAATATGATTATATAATTTTCGGGCGTATATTATAATTTGACATCTATATATTCCATTGTGTGATACCACCCAAAGTCCAGTTTCCTTCAGCTACCACATATTTGATCCCCTTTACCCACTTTGCCCTCCCCCAATTCCCCTATATTTGAACCCCTTTTCACTGTCTACCTCTTCTCTCCTCCCCCAACCCCTGTCCTCTGGTAACCACTAGTCCATTGTCCATGTCCCTGAGTCTCTGTTTGTCCTGTTCACTTGTTGCTTTTAGGTTTATGTACCAAAATAAGTGATATTGTGTCATTTTCAACTTTTTTAGTCTGGCTTATTTTGCTTAGCATGATTATCTTGACGTCCATCCACGTTGTCACAAATGGCAGTATTTCATCTCTTCTTCTGGCTGAGTAAAATTCCATTGTATTTATGTACCACAGCTTCTTTATCCAATCATCTATCGTAGGAAATTTTGGTTGCTTTCATGTCCTGGCCACTGTGAATAGTGCTGCTATGAACATTAGCGTGCAAATATCTTTTGGGGTATGTGTTTTCAAGTCTTTGGGGTAAATACCGTAGAGGGATTGCTGGATCATGTGGTAGGTCAATTCTTAGTTTTTTGAGGAACCTCCATACTGTTTTCCATAGTGGCTGTACCAGTTTGCAGTCCCACCAGCAGTGTATGAGGGTTCCTTTTTCTCCACATCCTCTTAAACATTTATTATTACCTGTCCTGTTGAGTATAGCTATTCTAACAGGTGTGAGATGATATCTCATTGTGGTTTTGATTTTCATTTCTCTGATAGCTAGCAATGTTGAACATATTTTCATATATTTGTTGGCCATTTGTATGTCCTCTAGAGAGTAGTGTCTGTTCAGATCCTCTGCCCATTTTTTAATTGGATCATTTGTTTTTTTGTTGTTATTGAGTTGTATGAAGTCTAGTCTATTTTAATCAACATTTTGACTCTAAAATTAAATATGAATAGATGACATGCTAAAGTTGGAAAAACCAGATTAATTCTTCTAAGATCTTTATATTAAGCATTTGAATTCTCTTTAAAAAATACCTGAGTTCAGATGCCTTTTCTGGATCTCTTTAGCTCTATGAACCAAATTTTCTGAATTAAATTCTGTGAATTAAGTTCTATGGACACCAGTTTCTTTCCCCCTTTAAATGACTACAACAAAAGCTACTTAGTGCTTTAAAGATTAAATAAAGTAGAACTTCTGCAGTGATTGCTGTGGTGTTGGCCTTTAGGCAGTGTTAATGTAGCTAGAGTGTAAAGAACAATTTGGTAGCAATGGAAGGGGGCTATATGCCACCATTCCCTGCTTACTGCCACAGAGACGTAGGAATCTAGGTGGGACTTTCTGAACATTGGACAAGGGCCTCAACACAGTGCTCTCCAATGGCTGCTGGACTGTGTTTCTGTGCAGGAGGGTTTTTCTCCAGAAGGGGAAAGCCTCTCTCTATCTAAAGCTGGCCACTTGCATAGCGGAATGAACACCTCTGGGCTCAGCCCTTAGACAGTGCTAATGGGAGTGGTGTACCTCAGCTGCCTCTCCTTTGGGAGGACATTATCTTAAGCTCTAGTTGCTTAACTATGTTAACTGGCTCTATGATGTAAACTTTATTGGCTGTTTTCTTTTCCTTGTTTCACTTTCCTCCTCTGTAACAGTGATTCCTGGACTTCTTAAATGAATTATTTGTGCATAAATCTTTGTCTCAGGGTATGCTTCTGAGGAAATCCAAACTAAGAGCAAATTAATGAATAATCACTTCTGTCGTTCAACTAAACTCAATATGAATTATGCTAGTTTGATAAATATTGTAAGAAAGTTAGACATAAAATTCTATCAGGACACAGATGAAAAAAGAATTAATTATTCAATTTGGGGCTCAAAGACATCTATAAGGAGGTGGAGATATTTTAACTATGTTTGGAGGGTGAGAAAGAGTTTATAAGCATCAGACCCAGAGAAAGGCATCCCAGGTAGAAAAAATAGCATGAGAAAAAACTAAGAAGTGGAAATGTATGAAATATTCTGAGAATGATGAGCATCCCAGTATGCAGAAAGAAAAAGGCAAGATAGGCCTAGGGAGGAATGGCTGCTGATAAGGCTGGGGCCACAATGAATAAAGCTATCTCTGCTAACTAAACTCATCTGTTAGCTTTATCCTTTTGGCAGTGGATAGGAATGAAATCTTTTTAAAGTTTAACAATGACTTGACTTTAAAAAGAGCAGGGGGATTAGTTGGGATTGGACATAACATGAGCAGAAAAACCTTTTAAGAAGCTGTTGCTATAATATAGAAAAATAATAAGGATTTATCTAGGACAATGGCAATTTGAAAGAACTTATTGATGCTAGAGGTGTTTCAGTTAAAGAATAAAGAAGATTGGAAAAATATCTAGTTTAAGCAAATATTTGTATAGTGATGCTTTCCAGTGAAATCCAGTATCACCAAAAGATTAGGGCAAAGAAGTCCTCTGCCATGGGCCTTGTGCTTATGAGGGCCCTGTTCGGACCGTCCTCCAACTATGCTCCCTTCATAGGTCAGAGGGATGGGTCTACCTACAGCCTACATCCTCTGCCCCTGGGTTCCTGGAACTGCAGAATCCTCTGTTTAGATGGCACCAAGCACACTTTCAGAGTCTATACAGGTCTTTAACGTATGTCTTTAGTCCCAGAGGTAGAACATTGTTGCCTTGCTACGTGTACCTATGCCCAAGGAGTAGCTAATGGATAGCTATTTGCTGTTGGAGTGAAGGGATGAAGTTATCTATACAGGGCACCTCATTAACTTTTAAATTTTTAGACAAATGGTATATGGGTTTTGGTTTGTATTTTTGGTTCAGGCCCCATGGATGTTAAGAGCAAACCTAGTAAATTTAATAGATTTATGTGATGATATAAGCCCAAGTTAAATTATAGCTGTTGAAATGGAAAGGAAAAGAATCTAAAAGTTACTTTGTAAGGTACATTTAAACCATCAATCGCAGATTTATTTAAAGATGCAGTTGGGCTTCAAAAGTATCCTTTGTTCATGGCCAGCAACAAAAACAAAGATTATAGGGTTTAAAAGTAATATATTAAATTCAATTCACTTTTGCCTTAAGTCATTTATATGTTTTCCGTTTCAACTTTCTTTGTGTTAATCAGTATAAAACAATATTGAGTGCTACAATTAATATGTTAAAGATACTATGCCAATCGTTCTGGGCTCATTTCTCTGGATGCTTAGGCAACCTTTAAAAGCTCCTATTATAGAATTGCTAGAAAAGAGGATTTATGAAGCTAGATACATAAATTTGATCTAAGAAAATAGGATAAAAATCTTCTCCTTTCACCTTTAGAGAATAGTTCAGAAAAACTGGAAAATTAGGTGTTTTAATGTCTGGCTAAGTACAAGTCAAGAATTCTACCTTACTGCTATATAAGAAAAGATGATATGTTATCTCTGGTACACATTTACCTCATGGAAGAAAAACCCAACACCACCATAAAAGTGTCTTTAAAACAGAGAAGTTTCTCTCTTCACAGATTGAAAGTCATTCATCAGAATCAGGATCTGTATTGCTTGGAATTTTTTTTTTGGTTGGGCTGTGTTTCATGGAATTCATTTTTGTCATATTGTATATCTAGTTTTTCTACATTTACACATGTGAGTTTGGTTTCTTGGATTCGACTTCATAAAAGTACTACCAGTTCTTCAAAATAATCTCCCATTCTGAGTAAATTAAAGCAGGCTGCCCAGTTTACTGGGTGTCCAGCTGGCTAAAGGCTTTAACAAGAAAGAGATACAAGCAGATTCTGTGGTAGGTATAAGATAAACATGCTCTTGTTTATGTTTTGCTGATACTTTGGTTGTTTAGAAGTTGGGGAAGTTTTTTCCTTGCTTTGGGCTGTTCTTTTAAAAAACCAAATAATCATCCAGTGCGCATTGTGGCTTTGATCTTTGTTTTTGTATTTTGTTATACAAGGCTCAAAGTCTTACAATTTGTTGTGTTTCATACTTTGTCAGATCATCCCCTCTCCACACATATTACCCACAGATGTCTGGAAGTAAAAAAATAAAGGAAATGTAGAGTGTCTAAAAAATTGACATTTCCCATAAATCCCAGGATATTGTTGTATAAATATTGGCATACTTTTGCAGGTGCTAAAATAGAATTCTGTGGCCTTTCACCTGGCATAATTGACTTCCTTTTTTTCCCAATGTTTACAATATCTTTTCCTAACCTTTGTATTTCACAAAAATGCCCTTGGGATCTAACAGAGTAAGTTGTACGGACACCTGCATGCCACAAGGCAAACACCAAACCTCATTGTAGCCATAGGACTCAGGCCCTACAAACCTACTCTGCAGCTTTCCCCCAAACGCTAGAGTGATAAATCACTTGAAGATATGTAATCAGTCTCTGGAGGAATGCTCCACAGATTTGCTAATTTTGACACTCACAGAAACATCAGCACCTTGGTTGACTTAAAAGTGCAGGCTTATGCTTTTAAATTCACTGCATGCGTGTGTTTGTGTTTGTGTCTACCTGGCACATATTTTTGTAGTCTCCGGAATACAGACTCTCTTCAAGAGAACGAGCTGAACTGAATTATTAATATTATAAATATTTTGAAGTTTTCTGTTAGGGAGACAAATAATATTTACATTTAAAGTATTCAGATTCAGTGATACTGGTTCATTTCTTGAGCACACACTTATGCTCACAACATATCTAGATTTAAAATATTAACTATTAGATTAAACTTTTGATTTAATGTCTTTTTACTATAAAATATTATAAATTATCTTCCAATATATACCTTTGGGGTTCTTCATTTCCAAAGGAGTAAGTTTTGCTCACTGAAACTTTGAATTGCATTCCAAAATATTTTTACATCCTGAATGATGTCATGTAAATATATCAGTTTCAGACTTAGCATCTCATACCCCTCCTACTCCACCCGAATAGCCTTATTGAGATAACCTAATGGGAAGTCTTCTGGCAGAGAAGTCTGGGAAATAAGTATGTAGAGTCATAGCCCATAGTGTCAAAGAGTAGAGTAAGAGAGGATAAGATTCTCTTATCCTTTCTTCAGAAAGGAAGCAACGTATTCCTACTGGTCACATAATCTGTCTCTGGCAATAGTCATGATATTTGTCTCAAAAGGGGAGGAGTCATGGGCAGAACAGGATATGGCTTTGCTTCAAAAATCTTGGTTTCTGTACTGTAATTCTTCTTTTCAGGTCACCTCCATATAGCATCTTAATTTGCTACTTCTAGAACTATTTAATATGCAGGGTCATAAGACCCAGGTGGCAGAGCAGCTTGTACAGAAGACTAGACCTACTGCAGAACCTTGTTTTTCTGAACCCCTCTGAAATTTAGCAACCCTTATGCCAACTATAATTGAAAAAAAAAAAAGAAAAGAAAAACCTCATTGAATTGTACAATTAAAATATGAGTAACTAATTGTTTATTATATTTCAATAAAGCTGGAAAAAAGATGCAACAACTATATGTGTGTGTGTGTGTGTGTGTGTGTGTGTGTGTATAAATTATTGAGGCAGAATAAAGATTTAAACCAAAAAACAACAACAAAAAAACAACAACAAAAAAATTTAGCAGCCTTAATTTGGAACCTGGATTGACGTAGCATTCTCTAATATGTTCCATGTTCTTTCTAAAATCACATGAGGACTACAGAGCCTCATGACTCTTTTGTAACAGTAATCAATGCAAGGTGCAACAACTGGTCTTTTACTTTAGAAAGATTTCCAGGTGTGCTGTAGACCAGTGGACCTGTAGAAACGTCATTGTGTCAAGTCTATGAATTTTCATGGGTTTATTTCCCATTTTTTGGCATGCATGTGTTTTACAGTGATACTACTTTTTGCTTTTCTGGTCTAGTCAGCATAATGTTATTAATGTAATGTACCAGATTTCCTATGAGGTGCCAGGATTATTAAGATCTCTGCAGACTAAGTTAGGTTGGAAATCAGGAGAGTTGAGACAGCCCTGAGTTGAGACAATGCAAGTATACGTGGCCTATTCTAGATGAGAATAATAAACTGTACCTGATCATACTTACATATTGGTATAGAAGAAAAAGCATTTGTCAAGTCAATATCTAGGTACTGGGATTTGTGTTGATTTGCTCCAGTAAGATAATCTAGCTGCATCATACAGTTGCAACTGGAGTCACCACCTGATCAAGCTATTCTCCAAGAACCATCTACTATCTACACAGGCCAAATAGGCAAGTTAAAGATGGATGTAATAAATATCATCACCTTACATTTTTGAAGTCTTTTATGATGGCATAGTATGGTTTTCAGTTTTATCAGCTACTGGGTATTGTGTTTGGTTTTCTTCCCTTGATGGGGAGAGGAATTCTAGGAGCTTCCACTTGGCTCTTTCTACCATGAGTCTCCCTCCCCTGTCTACGATTGTTGTGATTTCAGCCAGTTAATGACTATATCTATTTAAATTATATTTGAGAACTGAGAAATAACTGAGTTGATCTAAGGAGAAATACACATGGGGCAAAGCTTGCTTTATCACAACCAACCACCATAAGCCCCTACTTTGCTGAACCACAGTGATATTTTGTATGTTTTAGGTCATCGTGAAGTGAGATAGATGTCAAACCCCCTCCCTCAAAATTTGGTTTAGATATAGAGACTGATGACATCACACATGTGCGCACGTGCACACACACACACACACTAACACTCACACACACACACACACACACACATACACACGCACACACATCAAGGGAGTTTGGAAAGGTTTATTTCTCACAAATGAAATTTTCTATGGGAGAGCATAGCAGTCTCCCAGGCTGGTCTGAAAACGTGGGAACAAAGAAATGAGACTGGTTTGGGATTTTTATGGCAGTTAGCGGGTGGAGTCAGAATGAAAGTTCCTGTATGTAGTTTGAACTTCCTGCTGGTAACAAAGGAGGAAGCACTGTGGGATTTCTTATCAAGTTGCCCAAATGTAGGGAAGAAGGGGAAGAGATAGGGGCGAGGTTTAAAAGCCATCTTAGCTATTGATATTTGGGAGCCCATTTCAGCAGTAATGTCTCCCAGTGTTATCCCCAGCCTACAGAGGGCACCACAACAGAACTTTTAAGGATGCTGATGTTCACTAGTGTATTTCTTAAGATCTTAGTGAAGAGAGGGACTTAGCTTTCTTGGTGGATGGGTTTAGATGTGTAGGCTGCATGTGGTAAATCCATTTTAAGATTTTTTTTAAAAAATGTGATAATGTATTTTAAGAAAAGCTTAAGAGCTTTTGGAGTTCTTTCCTAATACGATATGGATACCTGGCATCTTGACTAATTGACCGTAGGCCATGATCAATTCTAATTTTTTTAGTCAACCACCTAGAAAATTGTATAACAGTTTACCACCTACTTGAACTAATGCATTAAAACCAGATCTTTGGTAAGTGTATCCATATCAATAAATTCAACCAAATCCAATTAGAAATAACTTTATTTATTTATAATTTATAAAAATAAAATTCACATGTTTTAACCTACAGACATGACTTTTGACAAATGTCTTTGACTATGTGATCCACCATTGCAATCAAGAAATTTTCCTGTGCCCTTTGCAGCTAATCTTCCTAGCTCCCAGCTATAGGCAACTACTGATCTGATCTATCACTACAATTTAGTTTCGCCTGTTTCTGTTTAGAATTTTATTTAAATGGAATCAATAGTATGTACTCTTTTTATGTCATTTTTCTCAGCATAATTTTATGTTTTTAATTCGTTTCTTCTTCTTATTGAGCAATGTTCCATTGCATGGATATTCAGAACTTGGTGGACATTTGATTTACTTCTAGCTTTTTGATATTCTGAATAGTGTTGTCAGCATTCATTTTTGAGTATTCTTAGACATATGTTTTCATTTCTTTTGACTAAATATCTAAAAGTGGAACTACTGGGTATGTTCAGTACGTGTTTAAATATATAAAAATTCAAACTTTATCCAATGATATATTCTATTCAGCTTAGTCTAAAACATTTAGATCCATTTCAACATATTCTTCAGATTTCCATCAAATATGCTAACAAAATCTTGCAATATATTTCAAATATATGCATTTTTTTTTCTGGGTCAGATTTTCCCTGAGGTTTGCTGAGATCTACTCTATTTACAGGTATAGAAATAATAAGAGCTTGTAATAAAGAATAAAAAAATTGACATCTTCTTAGACAGTGGCTTCCGGTGTGAGGTTTGTGCAGAGCATTTAACCTGGGAAAACTGGTCTCTTCAGATTTAGGAGGAGGTGGTGCTTCTTTTGGTAAGAGAGGCTTATGGAGACTATTTAAGCTCATTTCATGTTCTACAGATGTGAAACCATGAAGCCCTTCACTAGGTAATCATCCCTGTAGACTCATGTCAAATGCTATTGCATAGCTTGAGTTAAAAGATTTTTCTCAAAGTTTTCATCTTATTTTTAATGCTTATTTACTGAATCAGCATTGGGCAATGAAAAAGTTACTGAGTTTCGTCTAATGCACATATCAGATATGTCCCAGGTACAGGGAATAAAGCAGTGAATAGAATAGATATAGCCTCAATTTTAAATAAATTACAGTCAAGTGTGGAAGTTATAACATACATGAATATCCAAATAAATGCATAGTTATGAATTGTGGTAAGTCTCATAAAGGAATATTAAAGAGTATCATGAGAGATTATCATTGGGGAATTTACATTGTAGTGTTGGGGCTGAGCAGACCCTTTTGAAGAATCATTGATTAAGCAGAGTCCTGAGTGATAAATTAAAATTAGGTGAAGAGTAGAGAGGAGCACCCAGGCAAGGTGAATAGCAAGTAGGGAGGTACTAAGCCAGGAGACACCTTGTTATTTCAAAGGCACTGAGAGAAGGCCAGTTTTGCTTGAATGAAGAAAAAAGCAAAGGGAATGTAGCTAAACAAATAGATAAGAGTCAGATCATGCATGGTTCATAGGCTATGTTCAGAGGTTTGGGATTTATCCTACGTGCAGTGAGAAGTTATTAAAAGTTTGTTGCAGAAGAATGATTCTAAATTTAATGTTTTAAAATATCTAACTGTGGTATGGAGAAAGGATTGAAGGGAGCCCAGATAAACAGTGGGTCACATGGTAAGTAGTTCAGGGTAGGTAAGTTAGAGTGACAGCAGTGGAATAGAGAAGTGGATGATGTGAATTGCTCCTTGGAGTTAGAATCCACAGGGAATGGTAATTATTTTGGATATGGGGGATGATGACTGGCAGCTCAGATCACTATGGGTTTCTGACATGAGTGTCTAGAAGGATAGAGATGCCAAATACTGCCATGGGAGGACTGTAAAGGAAGCAGGTCTAAAGGGAAGATCAAAGCTGAGCTTATAGGTTTCCTCCCAGATGCAATGTATGAGTTGGCTGTATAAATTTGTGAAAGACCACTCCCTTTGAATGTCTGTAGCTTCATTTCGCCAGTATTGGGGCTATTAAATGGGGCTTTTAACTTGAATTACCTTCTAAAACAATTAAGATTTTTAAGAAAGTATCCTTTAGACACAAAGACATCTATGATAGGCTTCAACGTCTTCCCTCTGAGATTCTATGACCCTTTTTTGAGCTGCCAAATTAAAAAAAAATGCCATAGTTTTCTTTTCCTTTTCTGATGAATCTACGAAATTATTTTAGTGTTTTCGATCATATAGTGTTTTATCAGTTGATATGGAATTACATTAACCAACGATCCCAAGTAACGTTTGTTGTTTAAAGATCAAACATAGATCAGAAAAGCATTAGCAGCCAAGATTTGTCTTGAACATTAGTCAGTTACCAAGGGAAAAAAATAATTAACTGACTTAACAAATGATTTTAAATTAGTCTCTTTCTTAAAGATCATCCCCAGAACAGGGTCTGCTTTATCATGCGGCGAGGTTGTGGGAGCTGCTCTTTTTCATCAGAGCTTGTCCTCTTTGGGTTGACACACTCCTCACCTGGGCTGGGGCCTCTTTTACCATCTGCCTGGAACGTGTAGGAATTTGATGTTTTGGTTCCTATAATTCCTAGGCCTAAGTATGAATCATGTGTCTTAAACATAAGACCCAGTACTAGTAGAGACTTTCAGTTTTTTTTTTTTAAAGCTATTTTCACTCTCAGCAATTTTTAAATTTGTTTGCTGCTAATGGAAACTTCATTTAGACTTTAATGGAAAGTTTAGTAACTTTTTTTTTAATATTGTAATTTATCAATTTAAAATATTCAGTTCTGAAAAATAGTATGTGAAATTCAAGAGATGATTAATTTTACTCAGTTTAGGCATTTTAAATATAAAGGATGAGAAAGGCTTTCATTTTTAATTATTATAAACTGAATGCAAAGAAAAATGACAAGAACCATGGAGGGCATATATTCATGATGCACACTATTTGCAGTTATACCTGCTGCTTAGAATTCTAGGCATAAAAGATATTAATTGACTAAACCTTATTCTTATCCAAAATATTTATATATGTAATATAAGTGTTATGAATATATATTGGATTTGTAATTGTACAAACTGGATTGACTTGTGTTAGCAGGTGCTGTGATTACATAGTAATCATTCCAAATATTTAAATCTAAAATTGGATGGATCGATTTGTATAATCTTGAAAATGCAGATGGTTCTCTATTTATACTCAAGCCTCAGTGAATTTTCCCCTGATTTAAAAAAAAATACAGTTTTGTTCTGTTAATATTTATGATATTTAAACTACTCCTTTCCTTTTTGAAAACAAAAAATGATTTGTTTAAGCATGTATCTATTCCAGTTTTTAAACAACTACATTGTATCACAGAATTATTTTTAAGCTTATGCAATTTCTGTGAGAGGAAATCGTGTCTCTCTGAATCATACAAACTGCTTCATTGACTATTGTCAGCATAGAGCACTAAATCATGTTTGGTTTCTTTCTCTCAGAATATAATACAAGGACATGGCCTTTAGACAGGATGAGTGGAGAAGAAATGACAGTAGTGTGAATGCCCTACAGTCTCTCACTCACCCTTAAGACAACAGCAAACCCAAAGGAGAACTGCATTGAATAGCCTGTTTGGTCAGACCTTCTCTTGTAGAAAACTCCTACCTCATCTATTACCCTTATCTTTTTAGAGTGAAGGCTGAAAACAACTAAATTTATTTAGAACTATGACAGCAATATTCAGTCAATATATAAATAATTCCTCAGATACCTAATACCTTTTTGAAGAGAATGCAAAGTGAGAAACTAGATGGTGTGCTAAAAGTTGCCTGAGGAAAGCTAGAGACATTTAATTTTTGTCTTTAGCATTCTCTTCTTTCCTATCACTTTCTTTATTACAGATCCAGTTTCTGACAGACTCTTTGAAATTTTTCTTTTTGCTTTGGCATATATACATTTTGGGTTCTGGAGCTAGCCTCTGCACTGACTATTCACTAACTATGAGATGAATTTTGACACTATGATCGACTATTATAGAAAGTTATTGGGAGGTATGGATTCAACGAAACTCAGTGAATTCCTTGACTACTTACATGAACCAGAGGTTAGTATCGTAAGGAAAGTCATTGATCCCTGTCCCTGCCCTTGATCCTTCATTTGTACTCCAAGCTTATATTTCCTTGTTACCTTACTATTATTTGAATTAAAGCATATACTTTTATATTCTGGACTCCTAACTTTCTTAGAATAGGAATCATGTCCGTATCAGCAACATAGTAAAGTAGTTAAGAGCAGATTTGGAGACAGACTGCTTGGGTTTGAATCCTTGTTTACCGCTATCTCACTGGGTGACCTTGAGCAACTTACTTAACCACTCTATCTCTCAATCTCAAAGGTTGTGAAAATTATATAGATTGATATATGTAGAGTGCTTATATGAGTTCCTAGCTAATGGTAAATGTATGAATCTTTTTGATTTTATTATTGGTCCTTGTGACCTCTGAGCCCAGCATTGTCCCTAGCACTGAGTAGGTGCTAGAAAAAAGGTTATTGAAAAAAATTTTAAGTCTCTCATATTATTGTTTTCCTGACAGACCAAACTATAAATTCCATATAAGTAGACTTGCCATTGCATTAATAAAATACTCCCACAGCCTTACCTCTGATAGGAAAAGACCGATAGGTAGATAAATAATCTCAAGATAGGTAATACTATATTTAGTTCCTTCTCACAGATTTTTAAAAAATTGGATCTGAGATCCAATTTGCTCAAGAGGGTAAAGATAAGTGATAGCAATGGTTTATATTTTTAAAGTCAGTGATACATATTTTTTATCTTAACTTCTTAAATTCAAATTGCAAGGGTCCAGAGAGGCTAAATTCTGATTTAAGATTCATTTAAATTCAACCATAGATTGATTTTAGACTTTTTATTTCACAGAATCATTACTTTGCCCAGCTAGTATTTTAACTGTTATTTATGCTAAAGCTGAATAAATGACACTATATATTGTGTGAAGGTGACATATGAGATGTGAATGTGAATTCAGACATAAAGAAAAACACTTTGTATTTGGATTAAGAATGATGAATCGGGATTTTTATGTTATAATTTATAAGACTTTTGATTTGATTGATAATTAAAAAGATGAGATAAAATGATTTTACTTAAAATACTTTTAATTTTTATAATGAGCTTAACATTCTAGACTATAAGTTATAATAATTGCAGATCTCTTTGTGCACCATTTGTGCACCATTTTATGTAAATCCATTAACTGGGATAATAAGAGGACATCTTGAATATAATTAAATTTTAAGAAAGGTATGTTGCAGGAGAGAATATTTTTTCATTCATTCGCACACTATTTTTGTTAGAAGTAAAGATTTTGAAACATTTTTATCTATTTTTCAAAAAATAAAACATTCCCATTACCCATTTTATTTCAGGATAAATTAAATTCAGATATATTGCACAAAATTCTTTTATGGTTAATATAAATTTTTTTGGAAAATGGTTTTACAGGGAATTGTGAAATTTCCTCCACTGCAACTCACCTTAGTTATCTAGCATGAAGGTGTTTGTTAACTGAATTTTTTGTTTTTTAACCTTCTAAGTTAAGCAATGACATTGCTCAAATATTGTAACTTATTTTGGCTTATGTCTCAATGGATTATTTTCAGTAAGAGATGTTATCAATTTTAAATCTACCATCAGAATTAACTAAGCAATGGGGTTATTGGTGAACTTTGAGAAATATTTCCTACACACACAAGTTGAAGGCCATCACTGAATGCCAAACAAATATATCTATAATGGAAGAAAATATGAAATTCCTTAAATACCAAATCCTGAAAACATTAACAGACTATGAAATTAGAATTTAAAAAATTTAAAACCTTACATAATTCTTAAAATCAATGAGAAAAATAGAAATTATTGAATGATACAGGTGTTCTGTATTACTCAATAAATAAAATATAATTTATACTCACCCTGAAATAGAAAGCTTACAGGCCACTGAATTAAAAACAAACAAACAGATGGTTATCTTAATTAGAACAGCCAAAAATAAATGACATTAAGAGACTTGCCTATCTTTCAGTAAGTTTCTACCTTTATCTCATCCTCCGTTATGACTTTTTAACACCTATAATCTCTGTCAAAAGTGGTACATCTACAGCTTCAGAAAAGCAGCCTTATGTGGTATCATGCTTTCCGTGTCTAGAATGAACTTTGAGTTCAACAGCAATGGCTGGTTATGACACCATCTAATTAGCATGTGACGGGACTTGTAAACTAATACAGAAGTCAAATGTGGCACTGTTGTGACATGTGCCCATTTTTAATTGAGGTTAATTTTGATGAAAGATGCCTCTCTCTATCAAGGAAAAACATGTTATACAATTTTACAGATTGATGTATTAAAAAATTAATGACTTTGGAAATTTGGTTTTATTAAACTCCAAAATTTACCCACTCTACCTAGTCTTTTATTTATTTCTGAACTAATTACCTAAGATTAGAGAGGTCATTTCCCCTGATTCCCTAAATAAATAATAAAATTAAAAGGAGATGACTCATTCCTGCCTCATTTCGATAAAATTAAATATAAGAATTTTATATATTTGTGAGAATTGATATGTATTATACAATTTATTTTATTAAAAATAAAACTGGTTTTTAATTTTTTAAAGAAACCTTTTGAGAAGACACTAGGGTGTATAATGGAACAAACAGACTTCAGGAAATGAGGTCAGGGCAGTTGTGGTACTCTAGAAAGGGGCACCTGATCCTTGATTATCTTGTTCATGTGAACTGTAAACATTTCAGTATAATAAAGTAGTTTGCAATTAAAATTTTGAATGTAAATTAACTCTCTAAGGTCAACATTGAATATTAATATGTAATATAGATCCTTAAGTGTTTTAAGATCATGAATTTAGTACAAGAAGGTTTATGATGACAATAATAATATCTCGTGGCATTTTAAATTTGCATTCTAGTTGGCAGTTATATATTTATTTGCATGCGATTTTGTTTAACATAAGTCTTCAACTGTAAGCTCCATGCTCTGTGAGGTCAGGAACCATGTTAGTCTTATTTTTCATTGTATGTCCCAGTCCTGCCATAGTAAGCATTTAAATATTTGCTAAATGTTGTTTGAATAAATAATCTGTGGATAGTTGGAAGAAATTTGTGGGATAGTCATTGTGATATAACATGTTGTTGAACCTATATATACTTTTCCATTTTAATAATAGTATCATAGGACTTTTATATAATTTGACTTATTAATCACTACTTCATTTCTCTTGGGACACTCAGTCATATTACAGTTGCAAATATCACTCTCCCTCAGCCTTTAGATCAACATATTGGCTATATATTAGATATTCTGTCATCTAAGCTCAAAATGTCTAAAATTTAATTTGTCGATTTTTTTCAAATTTACTCTAATAATGATTTCACATATTTCCTATTACCTAGATCAGAAACCTGTACATATCTTAAATTTTTCTTTCTGCTTCTTATGTCTTTTATAACTATATTTGTCAAAAAGTCTATTATTCTGTATCTTTGGATCTTCATTTCTTTTCATTCCTGTCCTTGAAGCCTTTATTTCCTCCACACCCACCACATCTTGATTTCCTTGGGCTTCGCTTCTCTCCTTTTCCGTACCTCTGAACATTTTGCTGTTAACTCTCTGAAGCACCATAATCAGTTGATTTCTTGCTCCTTCTCTTACCTTTGAGAGAACAGTTATGCGCCTCACTCAATAAACTCTTTAGGTCAACTTTCTCACTCTACCATGCAAAGTGAAAACAGATTTAGGACTGAACTATCTAATATCTTCCAAAATTGTCTTGAAATTTTCTAAACTTATGTTTGTTTATATCTATTATTCTTTACTCACATCCTTCATTGAACTTTGCTCCTATAGGATGATGTCAAATTTAGTCTGGTATTCAAATCTTTGCACTTGTGATTCAATCATTTTTTCAGCTTTATTGCAGTATATTTGGTTTAGTGATTGAATATAGAACCTTGCACATAGTAGAACATTTAGTAACTATTTATTAATTTTGTTTGGCATGGATCAAACTTGGGATATTGTTAGATAACGCATTTCCATTTTCACTTAGTTAGAGATTTCTAATCTCTGCTTGAGAATTCTTTATGGATAGACCGATTACTTGTCTCTCAGCCCTGGGGCAGCCTAAAGTGTAGGAGTTGTGCAGTCAATTATGTCATTGAGTTATCTCTGTGCACTGTACAAATAACATCATTTTCCGAGAGCCGTGCTGTGACAAAGTAATGCTCTGTGTGCTCAGTTTATAATGATTCAACTGTAATTAATATTTCCATCTGATTTTATTATTGAGATAAAACAGAATAGAATTGGTTTAATAAGGCTTGCCAACTTGCTCATAAATGTGCCAATTCTCCGTCTTTTTTCACTGCCCCCCCGGAGGCATAATTTTAGCTACTTGTCCCCTTAGGGATTGTTTCTGTCCCGTCGATTAGCATTTTCTCATTTTTCTGACAAATATATTTTGCATGATTTCATGCATCAGTGAGAGGATCTTGTGGAAGACATGCCCGTAATTTTTACAAGTGAATAATATCAGAAACAATTTTACATATTTCATAAATAATTTTGTGAATTTTAGTGGTTTCACCTGCATACACCTGAGATTATTTTGAGGGGGAAGAAAGTATACTTCCTGCATATTGGAAATATCTGTTGGTCTGTTAATATAGAATCATTTTTCAATATTATGTTGATTTAAATCCATAAATCTAGAAATTACTATTTCAACCCAATACAGTTTATAAGAGAGACTGACAGTGTAAAAAGAGCTGTCAGAATCCATACTTCCAGTAAAGCCCTGGAAACTACCGTTGTTAGTCAAACCGATTGTGATATGAGCGATGTTTCTTCGATTTTTACAGCATAGTTTTTGACCTGACTGCTACATTTTAAAATGCTTTGAAATATATTTATTTAAAAAATATATATACACATTTGTTACAAAAAAGCAAATAACCAAGTATTTTAATTCAGTTTCTATTTGTATGTAACTTGATATATATCAGGCTAGAATATAGTTCTATAGAGTTTGAGAAGACTTAAAATCTTAACTATTTGAATAACTAAGAGTCCACAAACATTCCTAATATGATGTTTCCAATGTAGCTAAATAAATCTTAGTAAAAAACTAAATAGTCACTTTAAGATGAAGCCGTTTGATAAAACTGTTTTTTAAAGGACAAAGTTGTATGAGAGAGATTTATGTAATATATTCACACAAACCTGGTAGAAAATTTATCTGCTCTTGTTTTTACATATATATTCCTTATTCTTTTTCTTTTTGAAACCTGAGATAAGTGGTTTTTTTTGTGACCACAACCCAAAAGGATGCATATTAGTGAGTGATATGAATAAAACACTGCAGAACTTCTTCATGAAAGTGAGTTGTAGGTGTTATGTAAACCATTTGTGGAATGGAAATCTGTTCCTCATTAAAATATGATTATAAGCCAGATGGGTCCTTGATAAGCAGGATGACCATTTACATATGAATCTCTCAAGTTCCCAGGATTTAGTCCTGGTGAATCCACACTTTACATAGATACCAGTTTACTGCAGAAAACTTGGTACAGTAAAATTGACTCTTCCTTGTAAAATGCTTAGTGTCATAAATTATGTTCTTCACAGGATTGTCTTGCTATTGATATTTTAACTCTAGTTTATCAGTTGAAGGATGATAATATTTAAAATTTATATAATCATGACATAAGCTGTTATCTGTTTATATATTTCTAATTTGGACTCACACTTCTCTGACATTGTTTCCAACTAATAATTTCTGAAGTACCTCAGGAAATAAGTATAAGATGTGATTATAGCTCTCAAATTGTTTATAATCAAGCCACAGAGATGAAAACTATATTTGATGAAATAACAGTAGCAAAATTCAGCTACAGAGAACCTTTAGGAAAAGAGTTGGGGACACCAGCATTTTCAGTTAGATAAAAAACAAAATATTTAACTTGTAACCAGTTGGATATAGAAATTATAAAATATCATCATTTATTTTTTGTAAATAGAATACATTTCAATCTCTTTGAAGACTCAAGGTCTTCAGTGTGAGTATTTGCTCTTTAGATCATATATTCAGGTTCTATTGAAATGTTTTCTTCTGGTTGCTCATACTTGAAATAATCTCAAGCTATTGTGAATTTAGTGTTCTTAAATGCCTGTGTGTATGTTCACTTCACAAGGGTACCATATCTTTCTATTTTTTTCACTCCTATTTTCCACTCTTGCATTTTAATTTTTCTGATTTGCTTTGGACTTAGAAATCAATCTTCTTCCTCCTTCCTCCGTCCTTCTGCCACTCCCTCCTTTTCCTCCTCTTCTCCCTCTCTCTCTGCATCTCTCTATCCTCGCCCCAAATCCATTTGTGTTTTCAACAATTATTTATTGATTGTCGCCCGTGGGTAAGTAGTATACTTATGACTATGTATAAAGCAGACAAAATGAGCTTCAGACACAATCCTAGAGAATTTTCTTATGAATAAAATGTACTGATTTTAGTGTATGGGTTTTGTGAATTTATCTTTGGATTACTCCCTACCCAGTTTTGAGATGTTTTCATTTGGGTGGGGTGTTATAGTTTATGACGAACTATTGATAACTAAATGTCAAAGGAGTTCAGTAAAAGGAGCAATCAGTGTGGGTTATAGTACTGGAGAAAATCTCATGGAAAAGAGAGTTGACTGACTTAATATGAGCTAATAAAATTATAATGACATAAAACATTTATAATGAAAAAATGATATTGAGAATTTTCTTATTTGCAGTACCAGTAAGATATCAGATGAGATGATACATACTTATGTTCAAATAAATGGTTTATAGATTATTTGTCCTAATTAAAAAAAATAAATGACCATATGCGATGATAGAAATGATGCAATCACTTCATAACATAAGCTGCTTACTGGGAGGTGATTCATTATGGAGGCCTCATAATAACAGTTATATTACCAGCATTCTGGGTTCCTGCCATCTCCCAGGATGGAAATCAGGAGATCACCACAAGAAATTTCAGGCAAGAGGCAGTTGGTTTATTAGACTTGTGCACAAGGGAACCAACACCAAAAAAAGAAAGGAGGTTCCAGTGGCTTCTCAAGAGAAGTTGGGGCAGGGTTTTCAAGGGAGCCAGATGGGATCCAAGCTATATCTAGGCATGTAAAGGTGAGGTTTCTTGGTACCTGCTTAGTGTGACTGCATTGCATGTCTCATTAGCATGGTAAATCTCCACCCCTGGGTATGATTTAAATTAGAAAAAGTCGAGGGATTGCTAGATCATATGGTAGATCATTTCTTAGTTTTTTGAGGAACCTCCGTACTGTTTTCCATATGGCTGTATCAATTTGCAGTTCCGCCAGCAGTGTATGAGGGTTCCTTTTTCTCTGCATCCTCTCCGGCATTTGTTATTACTTGTTCTATTGATTATAGCTATTGAACAGGTGTGAGATGGTATCTCATCGTAGTTTTGATTTTCATTTCCCTAATAGCTAGCGAAGTTCAGTATCATTTCATATATTTGTTGGCCATTTGTATGTCCTCTAGTGTCTGTTCAGGTCCTCTGACCATTTTTGATTGGATTGTTTGCTTTTTTGTTGTTATTGAGTTGTATGAATTCTTTGTATATTTTGGATATTAGGCCCTTATCAAAGGCGTTGCTTGCAAATATATTTTTCCATTGGATGGTTGGCTCTTTACCTTGCTGACGATTTCTTCTACTGAGCAGAAGTTTTTTTAGTTTGAGTAGTCCCATTCATTTACTTTTGTTTTTCCTTTCCTTGCCTTTGAGGTCAAATTCATAAAATCCTCTTTAGTCCAAGGTCCTTGAGTTTCATTCCTATGTGTTCTTCTATGCATTTTTACTTATATTCAGGTCCTTAATCCATTTTGAGTTAATTTTAGTGTGTGGTGATAGACAACAGTCTAGTTTCACTTTTTGCAGGTGGCTTCCAATTTTCCCATCACCATTTATTGAAGAGGCTTTCCTTTCTACACTGTATGTTTTTGGCTTTTTTGTCAAAAATTATTTCCCCATATAAATATGGGTTTATTCTGGACTCTCGATTCTGTTCCACTGGTCTCTGTGTCTGTTTTTCTGCCAATATCATGCCATTTTGATTACTGTCACTTTGTAGTATAATTTGAAGTTGGGCAGAGTGATGCCTCCAGCCTCATTCTTTTTTCTCAGGATGGCTTTGGCAATTCGGGGTCTTCAGTGCTTCCATACAAATCTGATGATTTTTTGTTCTATTCCTTTAAAAAATGGCGATGGGATTTTGATGGGGATTGCATTAAATCTGTATAATACTTTAGGTAATATCGTCATTTTAACTATGTTGATTCTTCCAATTCAAGAACATGGAATATTTTTCCATTTCTTTGTATCTTCTTCAATTTTTTTAATAGGGTCTTATAGTTTTCATTATATAGGTCCTTCACACCAATGTTCATAGCAGCACTATTCACAGTGGCCAGGACATGGAAGCAACTGAAGTGTCCTACGATAGATGATTGGATAAAGAAGCTGTGGTACATATATATAATGGAATTTTACTCAGCCAAAAGAAGAGGTGAAATACTGCCATTCGCGGCAACATGGATGGATCTCAAGATAATCATGCTAAGCAAAATAAGCCAGACTGAAAAAGTTGAAAATCACATGATATTACATATATGTGGGATATAAATCTAAAAGCAACAAATGAACAGGACACACAGAGATTCAGGGACATGGATAATGGACTGGTGGTTACCAGAGGATAGGGGTTGGGGGAGGAGAGAAGAGGTAGACTGTGTAAAGGGGGTCAAATATAAGGGGATTGGGGGAGGTGAAGTGGGTAAAGGGGATCAAATATGTGGTAGCTGAAGGAAACTGGATTTTGGGTGGTAATCACACAATAGAATATATAGATATCAAATTGTATGTATGTGTGTGTATATGTGTGTTATATATATATGTATATATAAAAGAAACAGAAGTTTCACAAACTTTCTATATGCAGTGTGCTCTGATATTTTCTGCTGCAGTCAGTTTTGCTTATAAATTGATGGATACAAGTCCACATCTACTAAATTGATTTAATGACTCACTGATACGTTGCAGTCTTCAGCTCGAAAAAGATTAGTTTAAGAATTAGGATATGTGCTATGATGAGTCTAATATCCAAAATATACAGAGCTCATACAACTCTACAATGAGGAAACCAAACAATCCAATTAAAAAATGGTCAGAAGACCTGGACAGACATTTGTCCCAAGAAGACATACAGATGACCAACAGACCTATGAAAAGATGCTCAACCTCACTAGTTATGGGGGAAATGCAAATCAAAACCATACTGAGATACCACCTCACACCCGTTAGAATAACTATAATCAACAGGACAAGTAATCACAAGAATTGGAGAGGATGCAGAGAAAAAGGAACCCTCATACACTGCTGGTGGGACTGCAAATTGGTCCAGCCACTATGGAAAACAGTATGGAGGTTCCTCAAAAAATTAAAAGGGAATTACCACATGACCCAGCAATCCCTATTCTGTGTATCTACCCCCAAATTTGAAAACATTTATCCGTATAGATACATACAGCCTTAGGTTTATAGCACCATTATTCACTGTGGCCAAGTGCCCTTTGATAGATGATTGGATAAAGAAGATGTGTTACCTACATACAATGGAATATTACTCAGCCATAAGAAAAGATGAAATACTGCCAAATTTGTGACAACATGGATGGATCTTGAGATTATCATGCTAAGTAAAATGTCAGAAAAAGTTAACCATATGATTTCCCTCATATGTGGAATATAAAACTGAAAGCAATAAACAAGCAAGACAAGCAGAGAGTCATGGACACGGACAATAGTTTTGTGGTTACCAGAGGGAAGGAGGGAGAAGGGAGAAAATAGATAAAGGTAAAGGGGTCAAATACATGGTTACGAAAGGAGATTTGACTTTGGGTGGTGAACGCACAATGCAATATACATATGACATATTACTGAATTATATGCTTGAAACCTATGTAATTTTATTAACCAATGTTACCCCAATAAATTTAATAAATAAAAAAGAATTAGGGTATGAGGCAAGGAAGGAAGGCATGATAGGCTCTAAGTTCAGTCAGTTACAGTGAACAATTATTATTGTTGGTTGCTCAACAGCTATTTCTCTTTTTAATTGTGTCCTGATTTTCTTTTGGAGATTATCCACTTCCACGTGGATGTTTATAGTGTCAGTTATTTCTCCCTCTCACTCTAGTAGCCAGGGGATAATCACATGACCTAAGCTTGGCCCATAGGATTCTGTTTGTCTGGGACTTTAAGTCTTGAGAGAGTGCTTGAGGAAATGGGAAATTATCAATCTCAGTGGCAATACCAGTGTCATCCTTGTCCAAGCTCTTCCAGTGTCCTCTGTTTTCCTGCTCTTACATCTGCCTGGTTTTTGGCCAGCCAAATCCAGTAGTCCAGATTTGGCATCAAGTGAGTGTTCTATTGATCATCCAGTGCCCCTATCCACCAAATGCTTGTAATAACAATCCTTTTATTGTAGTTTAATAACACCTATGTTGCTTAATTTAGCTAGAGTTAAGTTCTGTTTCTGTCAAACAAGAACCTTAATTGATTTGTTAGTTAAACAAAGAAGAGTTATTGATCACATTGTTATCATCTAAACACTAGACTGTCTTTCTGATACTTATGAAGAGGGAAGAGTGAGCAAATGGAAACCAAACATTTGATATGACTGTGCTATTTGACAGGTGACACCAATATATAGCATCATTTCAGAATGCATCATGTTTTAACAGTAATTTAAATGTTAAAAGCCAAATGGCTAGGTGACCAGTTGAAATCATCTAGATTTTCAGAGGATAAAGGGCCAAGAGATATTTGTTTCACTTATATAAATATTATATAAATAATTATATAAATAATAATTAATTCAGCTGTTTTTATTTTGTTTTGTTGATTACAATTGGACTGGGTTTATATATGTAGACACATTTTGTACTTTGAGGAAATTTTGTACTGAGAAACTGACAATTTGATCAAAAAAACAAGAAAACGAATTGATATTTTTAGATGAATGCTATTCAATAATCCCAGAGTACTTACTCCTATTACTACTATCATTGCTATAATCATTGTTAATATACTTTAACTTCTGGTTTCATGGTAGGGATATTTTAAAAACTGCTACGTGTTATTTATAAATAATTTAAAAAGGCAACAAGAAAAGGATAAAAAGAAAGTAAAAAATGACTTGAAATCTCTACTTCTAGAAGTAATCATCAAAGTGCCATGAACACTTTTTAAGATATGTTTATATACAAATGTAAAAAAGACAGCTAAAAGTGGTCTTGTACAAATAGTACGTCACACGTTATTTTCTTAATAAACTTTTTATCTGTTAGACATAATTTGACATAATTTTGAGTTGCTCAAGATCTTTTTAAAAAGTGACAATTCCCAGTATTTTTGAGTATGTAGTCCTTTAATATAATTTGCCATAATATACTTAAAAACCCTAAAAACATTCATACCTTTTAGATAAAATCAAAGTCACAAATTTGTTTGGTTCCATAAAATAAACAGAGATGTACACAAATGACTATTTTAAGGATATTTATGGCTGTGTTATTTATCATAGTAAAATGTTGAGAAAAATTATATTACACATGCCCAAGTTGGATTACAAGAAAATAAATAACCTTATTAATTATTCCATGTAGTACTATGAAGCATTGACAAATCATGTAAGAATCACTAAAGGCATGAAAAGTTTTTAAAAATTTTATTCAATCTATTGGTGTGACATTGGTTAATAAGATTATATGGTTTCCAGTATATAATTCTATAATACATCTGTGTTCACCACCCAAAGTCAAGTGAAAGTTGTTTACTGTATACTATCAAGTGAAAAAACAGATTGCACACATGTATGTGTACATTTTTGTATACATGCATATATGTGTATATATATTTTTACACATATACACATATATATTACATATTACATACTAGAGAGTATATGCTAAAGTGTTTATTGTAATTTTTATTTTCTTTAATTTAAAAAATTATTTTACAAATGTTTTATATTCATAGCATGTTACTTTCAAATTAAGAAAAAGTGTTATTTTAATTTTTGTCTAAATCCTGCTATGTCTGCGATTGTTTATAAATATAATCGACATTAATTCTGTTTTAAATGTGCCAGTTAAAAGGCCATTTGTCAAGCAGGGAATTTTTAATCAAAGCACATCTGGACTTTTGGATGCCAAATAGAATGTAAGATTAGTCAAAATTTATGCATTAGTTCTTAATTTTCTGGAGCATAGAAATCAATTTGGCTGGAGTACTACTTTGTGTTTTTAAAATTTATCTTTAACATCAAAATTTACTTATTTGAAATTAAAAATAATTATATCATACATATGGTTTTTATCAATGAACACTTTCCTTTCTCTCTTCCCTATATCCTACAACATCAGTACGCCATGCCCACATTTGTCATGCTAATGACCTTGGATATGGTTATCATTTTTCCCATGCTCATATATTGATATTCTGCTAAATAATTTGTTCCTACAGCAATTGAACTGTATAGAATCGGCTCTTGTTACTTCATGGTGTGTATCTTCCACACAATTCCTCCTTTGCTCTTCTTTTTCATGTTTAGCTTAGCAATTATTAGGCATTTTCTCCAAATGAAATGTAAGATTTATCTAAATTAAAGAAAATTCCTGATAAGATTCTACTCATAATTACACTAAATTTTTATATGAAAGTGCAGTACTTTTTAATTTTCTCATTACCTTGGAGCCATCAGGAATTTCTTCAGCATTATTTTTTGTTAGACTCCTCTCAAGAAGTTCCATGAAAACTGATTAAGATGAAAAGATAGTTCCTGTTATCGACGATTCACAAATTACCGTCTCTAAACTGTGATCTGCTTACTTGTAAGTAAGTATTGGGAAAAATAATTTCCAATGTTTCTGTTAGTTTTAAAGTTCTAAAACTTTTATAAAACAGATTAATTATAATATGATGAAGATTATATACCTATATTCATATAAATATGAATATAAGTATATAAATAGATATATATACATATATGTTAGTATGTGTGTATGGGTGTGTGTGTCTGTATGTATATACATATATATGTGTATATATATACACATACACACACATAAGTACTATTTTCTAATTTCCTAGTTATTCTGTCTGGTCTCATGGTTTTTTAAAAAGTACTTTTGAATGTCCATATTCTTATGTATAAACTAATTGAAATTTCTGTTTAGATCTTAAAATTTTACTTTAAGGATTACTCCTTTCCTTATAAATCTTACAAAGATTTTTGGCTCAAACAAGTAAAATTTGATGTTAAACAAATTAATAGTGTTTAATATTTGATTTATAGAATTTCTAAAATGTTTTATTAGGTAGTCTAGAAATAATAGGATTGTATAGAAAAGGTTCCTCACAAATCGAATCTCATAAAAATTAAGATCGCGTGCTAGCATGGTTGTTTTCTAGTGAGAGTTCTCTTCCTGGGTTGTATATGAACTACTTTTTCATTGTTTCTTTACATGTTGGAGAGAGAGACAGCACACTTTCTGGTGTCTCTTCTTGTAAGGGCGCTAATCTCATTATGAGGACCCTATCTTCATGACCTTATCTCCAAAGGTCTATCTCATAATACCATCATATTGAGGTTCAAGGCTTTGACATGTGAATTTCAAGGGACACACAGTTCTCATGAAAGCACACAAACCATGAGATGTCAGTGGTTTCTTGCAGTTAATTCAGCTTAGTTACTAAATTGCTTAAAAGTCTGAAGTCTGATTAATCACGAAAAGTAATTTACTGGAGTATATTTTAGTGTTTTATTGTGAAAACATATTGGAGATCAAAGTTTTGACAGAATAAAGCACACAAAGATGACTGTATATTCAAACCAGGTAACTTAGACAATGAAGGCTTTCTATTCATCAGAATTCAGGTTGTATTGCATTTGCATTTTCATTGGCTTATGAAATCTTTAAGGGACTTCAGTATAGTATATTCCGCAGGTGAATATTTGTCCTTTATAAAATCATTTATAAAGGGTAAATCTACTCTGTAGGCTTTTAAAATTGTTTGGATGCTGATGGATTTGTTTGTTTATTTATTTATTTATTTATTTGCAGGAATAAAGTGATTGAATAAAGATTAGAATTTTCAGGGCTTATAAGTTTTTTGTGATTTTAGTTATTTCTCCATGACTCTTTTTCAACTATTTTCAGTATATGTGGACAGGTAACTTGCATGGGGAGGCCTCTGTGAGAATAGAACTAATTGGGGATGGTGGGAGTGGTGATTGTGGAGAGTAAACCACTTAAAGCATGTGGGCAGTTTTGTGAAATAGAAGACTACATTAGCATGCAGATTACATCTGATGTTCTCATAGATAATGTGTTTATAGAAAAACAACCATTTGCTCTAAGTAAATGGTGTTTCATGCAACATTTTTGTAGATGATTTGTGGGGCATGCAGGGGTGATACTGTTTCTCTTACTGAGCAGATATTGCCTTAACTATATATTCAGGAAAATATGCAAATCACAAATACAAAGTAAGCAAAATATAGCATTATTTTAATTATGCAGTATTGAAATGTGTGCTCTTTAATATTTTTCATGACTGATGGCTTGCAGCGGTACCACAGAATATAGAATTAAGCATTAAATATTATATAATTATGAGCCTTCAGTCTTGCCTGCACTTGTAAAGTAATAAAGTATATTCGTATTACATTTTGATCTCATTTTATTACTTTTGTGATTGTTAGCTTTTCTTCTGAACACTGTCCTAAATTGGGTTTAGGCTTTATTCTGTAGTGTCAGGAAAATTGATAATGTTTATTTCTTAACATGATGCAGTATATGATCTTACTAACTCTGTATTAATATTTTCAAAGAAGGGTAACAAAAAGAGCTTTTAGCATTTACCCTTTGTTCAATAAATCAAACATAACCATGGTCTGCACATGGCTTTTCAGCAAATTCTACTAGTTTATTTTATTTATTTATTTATTTTTTTATCTTGAAGGTTTATTGCTTTACATGGCTTAAAGTGATTCAGGGTCTGAACTGTTTAATCTAGGATGTTTAGGTTATTGATGTCTCAGCTAGACTGTGTGAGAAATTCACATGCTACAACTTCTTGAACATGTACAGTAGGTGCAGCATATCTGTTTGAATGATTCATTCTTTGGATATAAGTATTGCTCTTTGGTTTTTGACATGCATTGCATTTCCTAATAATTACCTAAAATTTTGGCTCTTTTCTGTGGATTGTTCTGTTTTCCTCATGCTCAAAACCTTACTGTAGACCATGTGTTAGGTCTGTTTTTAGCTTTTCTATAGCAACTTCCAGGAAAGAACCAAAACATTATTTTAGAATTTAACTACTTAGTAAAATTAAATTCTGCTAAGATTAAAATCTACTAATAATTCCAAGCTAATGATTATGCAACAGAAAATTTTATTTTTTAAATTTAATTTCTTTTTTTTCTTTTAGCACTGCTTCTTTAAGTTACTATTGTTTGTTTTAAATTTTTTAAATTTATATTTTATTTTTTATGATAAAATTTAGTAAGTTTCAGGCATACATTTTAACAGTCAAGCATATATATATATAAATATATATGTGTGTATATATCTGTATCTATCTATCTTTTGCATTGTGTGTTCACTGCCCATAGTTAGATTTCTTTCTGTCACCACATATTTGACTCATTTTACTGTATTTACCTTCCTCTTTCCCCTTCCCCCACCCTCTGGTAACCACTAGTCCATTGTCCATGGTCATGAGTCTGCTTGTTTGTCCTGTTCATTTGTTGCTTTTAAGCTTATAACCTACATATAAGTGATATCATGTGGTTTTAAGCTTTTTCTGTCTGGCTTATTTTGCTTAGCATGATTATCTTAAGGTCCATCCACATTGCTGCAAATGGCAGTATTTCATCTCTTTTTCTGGCTGAGTAATATTGTATATATGCACCATGGCTTCTTTATCCAGTTGTCTATTGTAGGACACTTCGGTTGCTTCCATGTCCTGGCCACCATGAATAATGCTACTATGAACATCTATGTGCAAATATCTTTTCGAATATGAGTTTTCAAGTCTTTGGGGTAAATACCCAGTAGAGGGATTGCTGGATTATATGGTAGATCAATTTTTAGTTTTTGAGGAACCTCCATACTGTTTCCATAGTGTCTGTACCAATTTGCAGTCTCACCAGCAGTGTATGAGGGTTCCTTTTATTCTACATCCTCTCTAACACTTGTCCTGTTGATATCAGCTATTCTAACAGGTGTGAGATGGTATCTTATTGTCGTTTTCATTTGCATTTCCCTAATGGCTGGCGATGTTGAGCATCTTTTCATATGTTTGTTGAGCATTTATATGTCTTCTTGGGAGAAGTGTCTGTTAAGGGTCTCTGCCCATTTTTAATTGGATCATTTTTGTTGTTGTTGTTGTTGTTATTGGGTTATATGAGCTCTTTGTATATTTTGGATATTAGGCCCTTATTGGAGGCATAGCTTGCGAATATATTTTCCCATTTGGATGGTTGTCGCTTTACCTTGTTGACTTTTCTTTGGCTGTGCAGAAGCTTCTCAGTTTGATGTAGTCCCATTCATTTTTACTTTTACTTCCCTTGCCTTTGAGGTCAAATTCATAAAATTCTCTTTAAGTTCAAGGTTATCAAATTCATATAGCTGATGTTTACGGCTTTTTTTTAAAAAAGCTATTTATTATTTGCATTCAGATATTTCAGTATTAAAAATATCACAAACAAAATGAATAATTGTGTCCCATACTGTGTTAATAAATGAATGACTGCCAAAACCTATACTCTCATTTCTCTGAATTGTTGAAACAACTAAGAAATTTGTTAAGGGTTCTGGTATACTCATGAGTCTAATTTAGATGTGTTAAAACCATGGTGTTTTTCTAAATCTAGACGCTCTATAAGGAGCATTACAGTAGGATTGTCAAACAACCTTAACTGGTTCTCTTTTTTTAATGCCCTTTAATGCAGAATTTAAAGCAAACTTGATCTACATGTACAATATTTGAATAGTAGTCTAATTCTTCTGGGGACAATGAGCATAGTCTGATTGACCTCAAAATTGACATGCAGCAATTTAGGTGTGCAATTTAACTTTACATTGAAAGAGAGAGATCTTTGAAAAGATTAGTTAATGTTAAACATTAGCATCTTTTTAGAAGTGAAGCCCACAGGATGACAACATTTTCTAGCTGCCAATTCTCTTTTACCTAACTTCTGAGGAGGGTGGCCTTAATTAAACCTTTGTTCTTTGTCCAGTAAATCTATGGACCACTCAAGTTTGAGACTACTTAATCAGATGCTATGGTGGTTCTATGACAAGTATTATGATCATGTTATTCAACTTAACTTGTAACTTGTTACACAATGTGGTTAGAGTGCTAGTCAGTCAATTTATTTTACCATTTGGGGAGAAAAAGTGCTAAATCATTTATATAAAACATTGTTTTAAGAACTTAATGGAAAAGTCTGTGCTGTTTTCCAGCTGGGATTTTGAAGTAGTACATTCTGTCTTTGAGAGTAATGTCTCAGAAGGACTTGATTCCCACTCAAACTGCATAAGGGCTTCTGCTGTCTTCTGATAGTAACAGATGAAGTTAAACATATTTTTCATAAGCTGTACTTATACAGAGGACCAAATATACTGTGAACAAATATATTCTTTAGTTACCCACTTAAACTTGAGCTCACTGGAGTGCTCAAAATCTGACTGTAATTTTAAGAATGTGCTATTTAAAGAGGTTATGAGAATCAATGGTCTTTTTAAGGAAATAACCACAGACAATGTTAATGATAAAACAATTTCTAAGTTATTTAAATTTACTATCAGTAAATCAGAAAATATGACTCAATTGTAAACTGGAAGTATTCATACCTTTGCAAATTAGCAGTAAGGGAAAATTTACTTGAGACCTGTATCTGTGTAAGATATTTCTGTACTACCCCATTCAATTAAGCAGGGGAATGCAAACATATAAATCTGGAATTCAGCTGTACTTAGATATTTTAGCCAAAATTAACATCTTTTATATTTTTTAAGATAAATTATCCATTGTGTTTTGAAGTGTAGGTATTTAATTCAGTCTAGTAAAACCATTCAACTCATAAACTGAGAATGTTTTACTAAGCTACTGAATCAATGTAAAAACAGTAACAAAAACAAAACAACAACAAAAGACAAATCCGTGGGTTCTGTATTTAGAGAACAAACAGTAGCACCTGTATACACTTGTTTTAATTATGGGCATAGGTTCAAAAGTGGAGACTAGTCATCCTCTTTCTTACTTTCCTTGGATATTATTTTGTATAGTGACCAGTGATATTCTATTTATGTCTATAGTAGTGAAAACAAAATAGCTTGAAAAATGTATAGAAGGGATAATCTAAAACAGGGTTTCTCAACCATGGCATTTTTGATGTTTTGGGATGGATAATTATTTGTTGTTGGATGCTGTCCTGTGCATCGTAGGATATTTAGCAGTATCCCTGGCCTCTACCCACTAGATGCCTGTAGTATTCTCCTGGCTGTAACAGTAAAAAATGTTGCCAAATGTTCCCTGGGGAGCAAGCTCATTCCTGGTTGAGGATTACTACCTCAAGAGTACCACATATTTGGTTGGATGCTATTTTGCTATTTTATAAAACTTGTCTTTTTAAAATCAATTAAGTAATTAATTAATTTGTGGTTTACATTTTTGTGTATGTTTGTGTATGTTTTATTTATTTTTGTATTAATTTACTGGTTCTCTGCCTAGAAAGGACTTAAAAACATAATATTTATGCATATTAAAAATGAAAATAAAACTGTTACTAAGGCAGGAATAATGATACACATGGATTAGCTGTGAGGGTAAATTTTTAGACTGTCCTATCAGAAAATGGGGAATGCAATAGTTATCCACGAGTGACTAAGATCTTTCTTGACAGTAAATTCTAGAACAGATTTTTTAATCTGGGACTTTTTTTCCCTCTGGGGCCTGGAAAGATGCAAATTTCAAAAGTTAAATGACACCAACTTATTTATATTACATGACATTTTGCAGTTTTGGCATAATCTGGGAGCCTCCGGATGATATGCAGTTGAATCCAGGTGTCTCAGTGAGGTGTTAACCATGGCCAGTCATCTCATCTGTTTCGGCTGGGATATTGGTTACAGCACTGAATGGCTGGATAAGTATTACTTTCTAAGAAGAATTAGAGTGTCAATCCTTTATTCTGCTGAGAAAAAAGCCAAAGTTTGGAGCTATATAAGCAGGATTAATATGAGTAAAGTTACACCTAAACACATCATAGCACACTACTGAAAACCAAAGAGAAAAATTGCTTTCCCATTAGCTCTCATGAGATGTAATTGACAATGTGTAAGTTTAAAGCATAAAATGTGATGATTTGATACATGAGAAAAAAAATTCTTAAAAAGTAACCCAGAGGAGAAGCCATATTAGTTCCACATGGGATTGTAATAAAGAGAGTGACAGCTGACTTCTAATCAGGAACAATGGAGGCCAGAACAAATGTAACATCTTTAAAACTATGAGAGAAAAATAAAAACTATCGCTTTAGAATCCTATAGCTACTGAAAATATCTTCCAAAAATAATACTAAAATAGTGATATTTTCAGATGAATAAAAGCTGAGAGAATTCATCACTAGTAGACCGATAATATAAGAAATGCTTAAGGAAGTTTTTTTCAAGATGAAGAAAAGTGATACTAAAGAATTTCTTACAAGAGGTTATTTTTACAGAAGATATAATATGGTATTAATTATAATGGAGTTATGGCATATAATGAAACATAAATGAAGATAATTAAGTGAAATTATACTATTGTAATGGTTTTAAATATTACATGAAGTGATATAATATTCTTCATTCTATGAAACTGTATTAAGTTTAGGATATATATTATAATCCTGAAAGCAACCGCTAGTAATTATTATAAAGTATAGCTAAAAATTCAATTAAAAAATAAAATGAAAGACTAAAATAACTTTTGCTTAACCTAGAAAGAAGACAGTAAAGGAGGACCAAAGGAACAAAAAAACATGGGACAAATAGGAAACAAATAGGAATATGCATAATACCTCAAATAATTAAATGTAAATGAATAAACACTCCAATTAAAATCAGAGTTTATCAGACTGTATAAAAAAAGTTCCTCTATGCCATATATAGTATCTTTAAACACAGAGATTCAGACAAATATATAACAGAATGCATTATACAGAATATTTTCAGTTCCCTAAAAATCCTCTATGTTCTGCCTATTCATCCTTCTCCCCCCATCACAACCCCTGTCAATCACTGATCTTTTTTTTTTTTATAGTTTTGCCATTTCCATAGTATCCTATAGTTAGAATCATAGAGTATATTGTTCAACACAAAAAGTAAATGCGCTACCAAATCATGAAAAAAACATAGAGGAAACTTACATTTACATCACTAAATGAAGAAAAGCCAACATGAAAAGTCTATATAATACATGATTCCAACTATATGATATTTTTGGAAAAGGCAAAGCTATGAAAGCAAAAAAAAAAAAAATCAATGATTGCCAAGGATTGAGAATGGAGGGAGGAGGGTGAATAGGCAGAACACAGAAAATTTTGAGGGTAGTGAAAATACCCTGTGTGATACTATAATACCATATTCTCTGAATGTACCAGAATTTATTTATCGATTTACCTACCAAAGGACATCTTGGTTGCTTCAGAGTTTTAGTAGTTATGAATAAAGCTGCTCTAAACATCTGTGTGCAGGTTTCTTTGTGGATATAAGTTTTTATCTCCTTTTGCGTAAATACCATGGGCAGTAATTACTGAATCATATAGTAAGAGTATGGTTAGTTTTGTAAGAAACTGCCAAACTGACTTCTGCATTATTTTTTGGTATAACACACATCTAAAAATAACTGACAACTTTGGGTCATTTAGATGCATCATTATATTTCCTGGAAGTATTTTAAGAAATGAAAATAAGATTGTGAACTTATTACCCTGGTGAAAAATACAGCAGTTTTAAAAAAGTTCTGATGATAAGTGTTTGTGATAGTACTTTATTATGGTGAATCAAAGCATAGTTTGAATATAAAATACCAATACTGTTTGTCAAGCACTTATCCTATAATTGAATCCACAAAGCGGATACTTTGTCACTTACTGAGCTTACTATTTCTAAAGGACAAGTTTGCTCCATAAAGAAATTTAATGTCCAAACATATAGGTTATTCTTAAAGTGGTATGTTTTCCCATGTTTTAAAATGGTATGTTTTCCCATATTCTTAAAATGGTATGTTTTCCCATATTTTTTTTTCCATTGCATTTAATTCTCAGGGGTTAGTTTTATTGATGAGGACAGCAAGTTCCCGTGGTGGATTTCTGTGGTAAAAGCTATTTATAGAAAGGTCAAACACCGCCTTAACCCATATTAGCATAATATTTTTATGGGGTAGGGCATATTTTAAATTAGCAATTTTTAAAACAAATGTAGAAATCAAGGTTTTATGAATGTCAGCCCTCCCTCATTCTGATCTTGTGAAAGATAACAGATCAATAATATAGAATTTTGTTCATACTCTTCTGTTCAGATAATTTTAGATATCGACACCAAAGGGGAGAAAAACTGTTTGGGAGACACTGACCCTCACTGCCGACATGCCTGCATTCTGCCCAGGTGTGTGGAAGGGTTAACAAAAGAAAGAGATGGATGATTTTCTGAGGAGAATTTGCTGTTCCTCTGAATATAAAATTATTGTTACACCTCATTTTAGTTACTAGAATTCTATTTGTCTCTTTTGCCTCTTTCCGAAAACGAAGTTGAAACTGAAATACTTTCATAAGGAATCGAGAATTCCTGGATTCCTTATATACTCCTGAATGGGTATAATTTATAGGCTATATCTGAGAACTGAACAGCGTCTCCCTTATATTAATTGCATTTTTGGAAAATGAAACAGATCATTAATTATATTGTTTTAACACATAAGGTACTCAGGATATGCTTCATGTGTTTATAGAACTTTAACATGTGTTATTTACACCAAACATATTGTGTTTTTTAATAAATATTTTATTACTAAATATAATTATGTATATGAATAGAATAGATTAAACATTTTTAATTAATTTATTTTTTGTTTTGTTTGTAAGCTTAACAAACATTAAAATGTCCATATAAATTTTATCCTTTTTATTTTTATTTTATGTATATGTGATGTTAATGGAAATATAAAAGTAACGTCAGTGTTGCCTTGTGTCTTCCAACTAGTAAATTCAGTTTGTGTTAGATCAGTGATTTTCTGGCCTTTTTTTTTTGTAGCTTTGCCAATTATTGGTTGATAATTAGTTTTGTTACTTATGAAATATTGTATATTGTTTAAATATAACCCAAATTTCTTTGAAATTAAGCTAAAGTATTATTTTGGTTGTACAAAAACAGGTGCTATAAGTTGAAAGTATACAAAATCATAGTAAATTAAAGTGAATTTAAAAAACTTAAACCTGGAATACTTTATCTGTTTAATTTGTGGTAATATTTGCTGCATTGTGCCATGTTGATCTTGTTGGACAGTAAGCTGCCTTGGAGGGAGGGACCCCATCTCATTCATTTTTGTATAACTGACACTTAACATATTTCCTTGGACACATTAAACGCTGAGAAATAGTTGGCAAATGAGTAAGATGTTACTCTAAATGAATTATGAATTACTTGTTGCAGCATATTCATCTGGAAGAACAAAGTTAAATGTATTGTCTTTGTCATTTATCTTGGGAACATTGTGTATTGTGCTATGCTGGGTGTCTTCTTTTTTGCCCCAGCAGATTTACTCTCCACCCTTTACGCCTTGCTCTTTGCCCTGGAACATTGAACTAAAGGGGCACATTAACAGGACTCCTAGCTCTGTGGTGTCTTGTTGGATTTGGCCCATGCAGAACTGTGGCAAGATATCATAGTGAGGGCAGAGAGTGAGGTTGTTTTATTTATTCCCTTGGCTTTTCGTAGGAGGTCACCTGGTGTTTGCTGTTACCTGCATATCATGCACATGCAAGTTACCCTTTCTTTCCAAACATGTCATTCTATGTGACTCTTCTATCTGTCTGGAAAAATTCTCTCTTCTCCTGTCATCCCGTTGGGCTTGAGGGTTGTGATAGCTTAGCTGGTAGTCCTGGATTCCTCCTCTATCCCTTTGGTGGATAGTACTTTTGAAAGTAAACTCTCCTGGAATTGTAGTAATTTGACCATACTGTCTGTTTTCTAGTACAGCCTTGACTGATACATGTGTCTTACTGTGATTTTGCTTTAAAATTTTATTCTTTTGTTAAATCCTCCATTAGCAGAACTTAATTTCTATAAAAACAATCACAATTTAACAATTGGGTATATGTGGAGTGCTTTTTGAGGTCATAAATCAAGTTTATCAATCCTTTGAAGAAAATCATGTCAGTCTGTGTACTCTACTGCAAAGTGAATGATAGTTTAAAATTAATGTACTCATTAATTCATTAAACAACTGAATACACAGTATGTGACAGGGGTTATAGATACACAGATGAAGAAAATCCAGTTTCTAACACCATGATATTCATAATTTAATGTAGAAGACTGATACACAAATGAATTAAAACTAAGTAAAGATACATATTATCTTCTAGGTACATATTTTAAATACTATGGTTTTAACTAGGGAACTTCTATAATAAAAAGGTTTTTTAGATTAAAAAATTTCACATAATACTTACCATATGTTGGCCAGGTACCTCTTCTGTAAGGGTGGGATGAGATTATCCCTCTGTACCAATAGTGTAACTAATTCACGGGATGCAAGCCTGCTGTTGCTGTTGACTTAAGCCACGTATCTAGAATCAGTATTATCCAGAATAAATATATTGATTCCTCTGCCTGGTGATTGCATCTGTCTCTCATATGGTTTCCCAGTAAAGACAGGGAAGTGAGGGAGGTTGTGTATTTATCTTCTTAAATGCCAATAGCTGACAATTGAGGAAGAGCATTCTAGGCAGAGATGTGAAATGACTTGGCACATTTTGATGTTACGTCAGGTTGATCTGCCCATTTCTTAGTCGTTCACAACAGGTTGAGGATTAGACTGAGATAAAACTTGTATTTTGAAACTCACTTTTGTATTTTGTAACATGTATTTTATAAACTTAGCATGTAGGGGCCAGTATTAGGAGAGGATAATATTAGAGAAGGAATTTAAGGAAAATAAGTAGGGTACATAGTACCGAATGCAGCAGAGGAGTAGAATGAGAAAGGGACTGAAAGAGTTCATTGATATTGGCAGTAGGAAGATATTCTTAAAGAGAGTTTCAGGGACAGAAGCCTGCTCATATAGTTTGAGCAATAAACGAGAGATGAGAAAGAGAGAAGATAGAGGTTAGACTTCTTTCAGGAAGCTTAGATGTGAAGGAGAGGAGAGACAAATTTGAGTAGCTATAGGGAGACACAAGTAATTAGAGATTTTCATTTGTTTTTTGAGGATGAAAGATATTTGAAAAAAAAATGTAATCTATAAAGAAAGCCAGCAGCAGTATTAAAAAGGTTAGAAGAAAAAGGAAGGGCTAAACTTTAGATCAGTAGAGGAGGGTTGGTCCTTGAGCTAGGAGGGACGTTTTCTCTGTGGTCTCAAGAGAGGAGATAGATACAGATGGTGTGGATGTTCGCCTGCATCCTTTACTCAGTAATCATTAGCTTGACAGTCTTTTTCAGCCCTGCCCACCAATGGTAAACATTTGGGGTGGAATTTGAATCCTTGTTCAAAGAATGTATATTATTATTTCTCACAATTTAAATCCATGTAAATGTCCACTTGCTCACTGTCCAGGATTTAAAAAATGACTGTGTTTTCTGGATTTTTTTTCTAATTATAATTGTTTTGGACAGGGGCTCTCAAAGTGTGCATAATGAGGAAGGCAAGCAGAGGGAAAGGGATCATCAGCATGTGCCCTTTGCAACTTCTTCCCAGTGGTTTCCATAGTGGAGAACTATTGATTTAGAACCTTCCAAAATTAAGAATTTTCCTTTTTCATGAGTCTGGGTCTGATTTTAATGTATTCCCAACCCAAGGCAATGCCCAGTACCATTTTGGTTTTATCCCTGATGCTTTTAATTTTCTGTTGAGGTAAATTTCCCTTGAAAAGTCTTTGCACAGTTCATTTGGTTTTATGGGTGGGTGTAGAGGCAATTGCTTTGCTGGGCATCATGTTAGGACCACTTTTCTGGAAACTCTGAAAGAATTAGGGGGGCTGTGGTGACATCAAGACTCATTGAGTCTGGTTTCATGTGACATGAGATCACCATCTTCTTGCCGCAGTTGGGGCATAGGTGGCAGGTTTATTTTTAATATCATAGAAACTTACAGAGCAAGTTGTTAGAATCTCTCAACAATGAGATACTGATCAAAGGATTCTTTAGGGGTTTCATTTTCTCTTACCTCAGTATATTTTATCTTCTAGAAAAGGAACACAAATGGTTGTTGCAGCTTAAGGAGAATAGAAAACAGTTGCAGACTATTAATTTCATCTGCTTCCCAGAAGGGTTACTTGGTAATATTATTTTTTTGAAGAGACTTGAGGGGCTTTCATATAATCTATTTTTTAGATGTGTTTATAGATCTTTACTGAATAATTCTCACTATGATACTCAGCAACCCATCTCTTGGTCACAGCTTTTCAGCTTGCCCCAAAGTTTGTGACACAGATGCAAATAAAATGAAAAAATATTGTCCATGCAAGCTGTTATGAGACTGGAAGAATGACACTTAGTCTCTCTGGTGTCCATTCCTGAGCAGTTACTATTTTATTATTTGTTTTTACTGTAATGCCTTATTTCTGTTTAAGAAGAAATCATTTGACAACTGTATCCTTAACTTGCTTTTAGCACTAGATATGTTTCATAATCTGAAAATCAGTGGCACTAAGCCCCCTCTTTGCCAACTTTTCTTGCCTCTGACTGCCTTCTTCTCTAATTTCCATCAAAGTTGCCAGCATCCAAAAGGCAAATAGGTAGCATGTGGGTACATTATACCTAACATATTTTTTTACATGTATCTTTATTTTCGTTATATTATTACATGATGGCTATTATATGTGGGTTTCACAATCAAATTTCAACATCTTCGTTTCTTTTATGATCTAAAAAAGCATCAGACTATGAGGGGTTTCTAGAGGATTTTAATAATTATCACTACCAATCTTCAATGATGCAGAATACATCATACTGTCATATTTGAGCCATTAAGACTTTCTTTAAAAAAACTGGCACATGTGAGGGCTGTATTTAAATGGAGTGAAAATCAATAAACTTTTAGAACTAAATTTTGATAGTAAGATATTATTTGCTTGAATTTTACAAACTCGAATGTCTGCTATGTGCCAGATACTTTACTCATGGTTGCCAAATGAAGATGTTCAAATAGCAATAAAATATTGATAATAATTATTTTAGAAAAATAGTATCTGATTTTTCATAACTGACTGATCTATCCCTCTTTTATTTTAAGCAAGAATACCAAACTAGATAAGCCATGTTTTTTACTTATATAAGACATATGTAAACTGATTTACTTCTAAACTCTCTTAAGAAGCCTTACAAAAAAGCTAATATTTCCTGGTTTTGATAGTATTTTGCTGTCTGTCACAGACTTATCTCAGAGAATAAATATTTTTCTCTACTTCATGTAAATCTTCTTTTCTCTCATATAGAACTTAAAGTGGAGGCTTCAAATGTTACTTTTTAAGAACATTCTTAGTGTTTTAAAAATCAATGTTGTGTAGATTCAAGACACAGTTGACACTCTAGTCTATCAGAAAATCAACAGCACAAAGGTACCCATTTTACTTGTTCAATCTGAGACACTGCAAAATTGCCTTTCCAGCTCCACTGTGAATCTGTGAACATGAAGTGGCCATCAGAGGAAGGAGGCTCCTTGTCTTCACTTCATAAACTGATGTCTCAGGATTATACAAATTTATTTTTCTGCTAGAAATCAGTTTCAAAGTGATCTCTGTAGTAGGAAATCAGTTAAAGAAATTCTGCTGCTTTATTGTCCTTTCTCTTTACTAACAGCAGAAACACTTAATGATTCCAAATAGTGGCATAACAAGAGCTCATGAATAATCTGACTATATTCACATTTTCTTTACTTAGCATTTACTTTAACAGTAACCTACTTACCTTTTAAAACTTCACTTCCATTCTCTTTTTTTCTAAGAGTATATATTTTTTTCTCCATTCTGTTCGTAGGCCACTTCTTACCAATTGAATATTTCTATACTGGCTTGGCAGTGTCATGTTGCCGAAATCTTGAAATGATTTAGAGGTGTAAGAAATCTACAAAACTCTTTTGGCTCCATGATTTCTGGATATTTAAATGTCATATTGAAAGTTTCTTAAAACAGGAGGCACTTAGCATTCCCTCACTTACTATCAAAATAATTAACTTGTATCACCTAAACATTGTGTTGTTTACCCTTATTTATTTACTTCAGGGAATAAAAATGCCTTCTAATGATGAAGCATGTTTTTTTAATTATTCTATTAACATTTCAATAGTTATTTTAGTATTTGTTGCTTATAAACATTTTTTTTTAGCATAAAAATGTGAATCTTATGCTTTCTAGAAGTTTTACTGCCTTGAGATTAATTTTACAATTCATCATTTTGGTATTTTAGCAGTTACAGACCCTAAACAGCTAGAGATAATACTTATACACAGTTTACTACGCTTTTAAAAAATGTTTGTGTTATATAAGTATTTAGACCATGCCTTTGAAGATATAGCAAGATTGAAGTGACAATATTGATACAAGTGGGTTAGTTGTGGAATGTACTCGGTTTATTTTATGTTGATTTTTCTTGTGTTCCTAGCTGTAAAGTATAATAGTACTCACAGTGCTGGATGCAGTCTTGAACATGGTTGTTTAGATCTAATGTACAAGACTTCCACATGAACAGCATCACCATTTTCCTGCATTCTTAATAAATAGTCCCTCAAACACTACTTTCCTAGCAGGAGGCAACTCAAAAAGACAAATCCTTGCAAATAAAAATACCCTACAGATTGGTAAATGATGGAAATAATGTCCATTTCCATTCTTATATCCCCACAAGAACAATCACATCAGCATGGAAAAGAATGATGTTGGGATGTCAGTCGCCATCTGGAAAAAAAATTGGTTCAATTCTTCACATCAGAATAAATTATGACACCATAAAATACCAGAAGAAACAATGGAATAAGTATGTTATACTTGGTGTAGGGAAGGTTTCACTAACAATATAAAATTCAGAACTCAAAAAAAAAAGATAAATTTTATCATATTCAAATAAAAATTTACATGGCAAAAACTGCTATAAGCAAATTTAAAATACAAGTAACATAAAAAAGGAATTAGTGTCTAATCATAACATCAGAATATCAACAACCCAAGAGAAATGAAGATTAAAAAAGCCAATCACTGATTAGTAAAATGAGCAGAGGGTATGCATTGATAGTTCACAAACAAAAGATTTGTCTGAAGAATCTGAAAGGAAAATTTTAACCTCATTCTTAATAAGATAAAGGCATTCTAATAGACTGAAATTACATCTTTTCACTTATAAGATAGGTAAAATCACAGAAATTTCTTCCTAGACTGTTCTTATGGGCATGTTAAGAACCAAGCATTCTCACTCATTATTGTGATAATATAAAATCATACAATTCTGATTGAAGGAAGTTGGCATATTTATCAAAATTACTAGTACACATACTCATTAACCTAGCTATTTCATTTCTAGGAATTTATCTTACAGACATACTCATATTTACATGAGATGAATTATATTCAAGCTTATTAATTGTGATAATGAAAGATCACAAACAACCTAATTATCCATCAGTTGTTGTTGACTTGCTCAAATAAGTAAATTTGGACTGGTTTAAATTTTTTTTTATAGCTGCATAGTGGAATATTGTGCAGCAGTAAAAAAAGAATAAAACAATGCTTTATATATTATTATGGAAAGAACATCAAGATATGTTAAGTAAAAATAACAAAGTGAAGAAGCAATGAGCAATTATAGTAGTTAACCACTTGGTAATGAAAAGAAAATGTATGTTTGTGCATGTCTGTATGCATGTACCTCTAGTTTAACCTCTAGTTAAAACCTGAATTTATTGTTTCATGTGAAGATGGAAGTTGGGTTGGCTGGAGGTCAGAAGAATCTGTTTTATACTGTTGAATGATAAAATAAGTTTCTTATTAAAATTAAATTGAACAAACACACCACATATACACTCCCTGAAATATAGAAATTCATTACATTAAACTTTTAAAACTTTTATGTTTGACCCTAGTTCCATGTTACAGATAAACATTAAGATGACTATGAAGTTTAGAAAACCCTATAAAGATACTTAATAATTTATCAAAAATACACACAAAAAAGAATATATCTAAGGAAATCATTATACATTCTTACATATGTTAACACACTTCTAATAAATACTACTACATTCACAACATAAAATTTTAAGCTGGAATTTTCTTTCTAAGAGAAAGCTAAAGAGGATTTACGTAAGCACTTGGAATAAGGAGCTGGGCATGTGGTATAAGATGACATACGGAGGAGTTATGTATTCGGGTACATCCTAGACCCCAGACCTTGAGGCAGATTAGGATTCAGAAATTGAGAAGCCCGTTGCTGGATTTTCCTTTACCTAACTATCTAATCCTGGGCATTTCATTTCATCTCTCTGAAACTCAGTTAAAGAAGGGGTTAGAGGAGATAATCTTGAAGATCTTCTCAAAAATTTATTATTTGGTTATTTGGATTTAAATAATTGATAGTTTTATCACTTTATACTATTTGATTATTATGACTGAAGCATCTTTATATTTTGATAGATTGTACAAAGCATAGCAAACACCATAAAAACTAATAGAGCTTTATTTTAACTATCTTAATGAAGCATATAATTAACTCTGATGACAGCCTAATAGTGATATTAAGATTTTTTTCATATTGAAATATAAGATTTTGCATGTTTAACATGTAAATACTATGTATAACCTAGTACTATACAGTTCTATTGGTTATAAAGGCCATAGAGCTAGTTGTTTCGGTTTTCTGTCTGAGCCTTAAATGTTATCTTTCATGATTTATTAAAGACAGCGTCAGAGAACTGGTGATAGATGTGTGGTTTTTGAAGCACCTATATAAGTATCCAAAAAATGTTTTCAAGTAGGAACTAGGACCAAGCATTGGGTGGGCACGGCCAGTGCTGTTAAGAGGCATGAAAGACGATCAAACGTGGGAACCTGCAGTTAATTTGGAACTTATGAAATACCAAGTGTGACCAAGGAGCAGTAGGAAATGAAGCTGGAGAAGTTGGGTCAGGCAGATATTGAAGAACATGGTTTTACATTCTAAAGAGCTTGGATTATTGTTTTGGCAGTGAAAAACCATTCGAGCTTTTAGAGTAAATAAGTAAGATGCATATTAGATCATCTGAGTATTATAACGTATGGACTTGGAAAATGGGAGACGAGGCAGCTAGACTGATTAGGAACTTTGTAACAGTAAGTAGACAAAGGATGATAAATGCATGGACTAAGAAATGAGATCAGACACTTGAAATTAGCTGTTCACTGTTGGTGTGAATTTATTTTAACCAAATCTTAACGAGAATCCAATGATATCCCGGAACAGCAGCATTTGACGTCACCTCTTTCTCTATCTGGCTTGCCAAAAGCTAAACAATTTATGCGGATATTCCTTTTAGATTGTGATCTCCCTTCAAATTTTTGTCGGTATGTTTGTCTACGTTATTTGATTATTTTTACTTCATTTTCTGCTAATTATCTGCTAGAAATATATATCTCATATTTCCTATAGTCTCTAAAAGTAGTTGTAGGCAATGTTCTTTTAAACATATGCAGCTGAAAAAAAAAATCCAAAGTATTAAGAGCAGGAGCAAGCTGAAAATGTAGCCGTGGAGACTAGGGACCGTGGTTAAATAAATAATAAATTTGTTCAGCCCAATGAGCTCAGTTAGGCTGACCTTGCCACCAGAATTGCCCTCCTTGCTTTCTTTTGCCTATCTTGGATGAAATACAAGAGTAAAGCTACTTCAAAAGGAGGAAAAGGAGTACTTTAGATCTGAATTAAAAGAATACATTTTAAGAAGTGTTTTGAAATCTTTTTTAGAATTTTATTTGGTAGGCTTTCTTTTTTTCAATAAAGTCTTCATTTAAACAAGACTCTAAATATTAGCTAGCCCAGCAACCAGAATATTAAACAAGTTATTTGCTTTGACCTCTAAGACCTAGACAACTGAATTGTGTTGAAAATGTTTTCCCTATTAGAAGCTAATTCTTTAGCTTGATTTCAGGTGCAAGCAACGTTCCTAAAATAAGTGGAACTATAAAAATAGTTTTGCACTCAGAATTGTTTTCATCAGTTCTAGTTTATGGTAAATATTCATCACACTATTTCTTTTTGGGACTTCTTAAGTTAGGTTAAGAATTTGAACTTTAGCTAAACTTTCTTTTTACACTTGATACCAAAAAAAGTGTTTCTGAGTCTTCTTTCTTTGTGCTTATTCCAGCTGCTCGTAAAGGGTCACTGTGTTTCTGAGTTGAATATTTCCTTCCCAGCATTGATGCTTCCGTAAGTGAGAGAAAGAAAACACTATATTTGAACATCAGAGACAGTTTTGCTTCCTGTTTTCCACCCTTTCTATCCATCTGTGCAATGTTGTACTCTTTGCTTGATTGACATTAAAAAAAATCTCTCTCATGCATGCACCCTGTTAAAGATCTTTTTCTGTTGCTTACCTTGATATTTTAGCAAGGAGCGATTGAGTCATTCAGTGTCCTGGCCCTCATTCATGAAGGTGGCTTACTTGCCCATGTGGTCTCAAACCCAGTGGCACCACCAGAGGTAAACATTTGCTCAGAATATCAAGCATTATTTTTTCTCAATACCAACTCTACCCTCATTTAAAAATTAAATTGTTGAATCTGTGGATTAAAAAGAGAACCCAATAAAATTACACTCTGTAAAAAATTAATTTGTCTTGGTTATTTTAGGATTTATTTTACCTCAGAGTCTCTGTGGATATCATTGCTTACACTGTGGCTAGATGAGTTAGCGGAGATAGCACCGAACCTCTGCTTAGCCAATAAGAAGACAATTATTACTCTTTATGTTCTTTATGGTTGGTATATCATTTATAATATTTGAGGTCGAAAGTAAGTAAAAGATGCAACTCAGAGTGGTTAAAAACAAGAAGTTTTTTCCCAGTTAACTGTAAGTCCAAAAGTGAGGCAGGTTTTAGATATGATATGATTAGTAGTTAAATTATGTCATTTCAAGTATCCAGATTAATCCTCTTTCTGCATTGTGTCACCTTTATATTAGCATGCATTCCTTTCCTTGGTGTTGCAAGATGGCTACCAGTAGCCATTGAGTCCACATGCTTCCCTGTTAGATGTCCTGCAGGAGAGAGAGTAGCTTCATTTTTCAAGAATGTCAATGAAACCTTCTTTATGTATGCCGTTGGCCCAGATTAGTTTAGGATTACTCATCTCTGAGCGAGCAGAATGGATGCTGGTGAGCCTCATTGTTTACTATAGTGGGAGAGTCTTCATGGAGAAAGGGTAGCTAGAACATTTAAATAGGAACTTACTAAAAGCCTAGGAATTACAAGAGGGAATAAATATAAATATAATCAGATATTCAGGTTTTATAATTTGCTTTAATTATCTTTAGCTAGGAGTATCTGGTAAGATTCTTCATTGAATAGATCCCACTACTGACATCATACACAAGGAAATCTGTACATTCTGAATAAAGTCAAACCCACATCCTTCTGGATTGGAATAATTAATCTCAGCAGACAATAGCTTGAACTACAAACTCTGCCTGTCCCTCATTATGTGGTATTGGATTTGATTATATTAAGGCAGTCTGCAAGTATCCTTTCAAAGTCCACCAATATCTGGACACTGGTGTATGTGTAACTGTGTATTTTGTGTGTGTGTGTGTGTGTCCTCACACAGAAACAATTGAGGAAAGGAAATTTATTGGTATCCTGTAATTTGTCATTTGTCAAACTGACATTGAAATATATATTTTGGGTATTACGTGGTCTCATTTTGTAATACGAAAATTATTAGGGTATATTGGATACATAATAACTATGGTTCCAATGCATTTTTATCATAATAAATAACCCATAGTAAATTGATTACATATAATGTTTTTCCACTGGATGGAAATCTGAGATTGAACCATAGCCACGAAACACTGCATTTGTTTTATACAAATAAATATGCAATACTTCAGATTCAATGAAATGGAATTCTGCAAGAAAAAAAAATACAGATTTTAAATCACTTGTTGGTAAAGCCATATAAAATTTTCACAAAATAGCTTTTGTCCTTGGACAACTTTATTGCATGTATACACTTCAAATTATACTGTGTGTTAGTTCCACTTGAACAACTTCAATTATCCGAATAAATATATAACTTTTTATCAATATTAATAGCTTTTGGAGATACAAAAACATCTAGTCAAAAGGATGAGACACTAGTTGTCTTTCACACACTTGAAATCTTAAATGCACAAATGCTTATTGGACTCATTTCCATCTGTTTTATTCTTTTTGGCTGCTATAAAAAATACCAGCGATTGTGTGTCTTTACAAATAACAGAAATTATTTTCTCACAGTTCTGGAGGCTGGGAAGTCTGAGATCAAGGTGCTGGCAGATTCATGTCTCAGAAGAGCCAGTTTCCTGGTTCATAGAAGGCACGTTTTTGCTCTGTCCCCAGATGGGGCTAGGGGCTAGGGAGCTCTGTGGTATATCTTTTATAAGAGCACTAATCCTCATTCATATAGACACAAACATTCAGACCACAACATCATTTCACCTTTTTGTGAGGCCCGCAGAAGTGATTGATTCCAACAGTTCTTATAAGAAAGAATTTAGGGAAACAAAACAAAAGCTTAGGAATATTCTTTTGAAGAGATGTCAAGACAGATGAGATCTCTCATGAAGGGAAAGTTATAGTTGGGGGAGGGAGACACATAATAAAATTTGTTTTTTAAAAGGTCAAGATAATTTCATACAGTGATAAGTGCAAAGACACATAACTGTGATCATAGAGAGTAATGGGCAGAGACTGGCCAGTTAGACGGGTGGCGGGGCTTCTCCACTGAGGAGTTTGTGCTGGTGCTGAAGCTGAGACGTAGGTCTCAACAGCAGCTAGGTAAAGGGCCTGATCAGATGTCTAGTCTAGATGTGCACTTCAGACATCTAGTGCATAGATCAGTGGGAAAATACGCAGTTTCACTAATATTTATTTAAAAATAAATTAAAAAATTAAAGACTTTATACTTAAATGAGGAATAAACAAGTAATAGAATATACCTTGCATATTAACAAAGAAACGTAGTACTTTCATTTATAGCATGAGCCAAGAACAAAAAATGCGGACCTCTTTTAGCTGTAAGATCCTCTATGACTACCATGTTCAGGAAGAAATAAGAGATATAGAAATATGTGTCTGTAGGAAGATGTTTATCCACCTAACCATTGACTGATCCTACTCAGAATAGTCCTACTCAGAATCCATGACCAAGCCATAGCTGATACATTTCTGAAGTCCTCATCCCAAACTCTAGGTCTGTTTAGTAAACAACAATTTTGGTCCCTATGATTTCACCCTATAGTATTTTCCTGTTATAACATTTATGGCTTTGGCAGATATAATTAAGATTATGAATTGGTTGACCTTAAAATAGGGTAATTACCCCAGATTGTTCAGTGGATCCCATATCATTTAAAATCTTTTAAAACCTATGCTTATTAAAGTAAGAGGAAAACAGAGGTATTCAATGCATGGGGAAAATTCCACACAGTGTTTTGGACTTTGAAGATGGAGGGGCCACAAGCTGAAGAATGAGGCAGCCTTTAGAAGCTGAGAACAATCCCCAGATGTCAAGCTGTCAAGGAAGCATGGACCCCTGTCCTAAAGTTGCATGACATTGAATTCTGCCAACAACTTGAATATGCCTGGAAGCTAATTTTACCCCCAGTGCCTCCAGATCCCAGCCCAGGCTGTCTGACACCTTAAATTTGGCCTTGTGAGAACCTAAGCAGAGAACCTTAGAAGAGGGATGTTGGACTCAGACTTCTGATGTAGGGAAAATGAGACAATAAATGGGTATTATTTTAAACTGTTGGGTTTGTGGTAATTTATGACAGTATTAGAGTCTCCTTCAATGCTAACTAGATATGGATGCTTTCTGCTTCTGAGTCAGCCTGCTATAGGCAGGGGTCTCTGCTTTGGTCTTTACTTAATAGGATATTCTACTCATATCTAAGTTATCTAACTATTATCCAAGTTGCTGCAGTCATAATGTTGATTGATGTCACTTTGTAAAAATATTTCCCAATAAATTAAACACGTGAAACTTAACCATTTCTCTCCATGAAGTACTAACTAGCATCTAACACAAGCTAGCACTGGTCTATCTTACAATAGAATACAAAGGTAGGGAAAATTGCCCAGTAAAATGCAAATCTTACAAAATTCATAAGATTTCATAAAATTGGTGAAAGTGATATTGTAGATCTTTCACATGATGATCTTGCAGGATGAGATCATTTAACAATAGAGGAAGGAAGAAATCAACAAGGATGATTGGAAGATAATAGATTCACTCTAAGTGACTTTTTTCCTGGTACTGATAGCTAATGTTTAGTTAACCAGCACTTTATATAGTGTGCCAGTGCCCCTGAATTAAATTTTTGACCTGTGCCCCATCCAACCATTCCTACTTCCAGGGGACAGGAGTCTGTCTACTGTGTGGAATAAATGAGATCCTGAAACACAGGTATTCTGTGTATTTGTATGGCTTGAGTGCCAGATAAAAGGATGAAAACTTAAAATTGAATGAGGAAGTTGTTCAATGGGAATAAAAAGTTGCTTTCACAAAGAATAGGAAAAGAAACTCAGATTCAGCTTTCTGTTGATCTGACCCCAACTTCAGCCCTAGTTTCTAGTAGTGGGAGTAGAAGAAGTGAGGTTAGACTAGTGATTCTGGTTAATACTGTTTTTCAAGTAGATTTTATTTTATTTATTTGTTTTTTATGTGTTTCATTAATTTTTCTTTTTCTTTTTTCTTTTTCATTGTGGTAAGAATACTTAACATGAGATCTACCCTTCTGACAGATTTTTAAGTGCATAATAAAGTATCATTTACTACAGGCACAATGTTGCACAGCAGACTTCTAGAACTTACTCATCTAGAATAACTATATATCCAATATTGAAGTATGCAATAAAGCAACTGTCCATTTCTCTTTTCTCCAACCCCTGGCAACTACAATTCTACTCTCTGTTTCTAAGCATTTGACTATTTTAGATGCTTCACGTAAATAGGGTCATGTAGCATTTGTCCTTCTGCGACTGGCTTATATCACTTAGTGTAATGTCCTCCAGGTCCATCCATGTTTTCATAAATGACAGTATTTCCTTCTATTTTTAGGCTGAGTAATATTCCATTGCATGTATATATTGTCTTTAACAGCATGTAGGTTGTTTCCATATCTTGGCCATCGGGAATCGTGCTGCAGTGAATGTGGGAATAGAGATATAGTTCGGAGATTCTGATTTTAATTCTTTTGTAGCTATATAGTTCACCTTTTATTTCTTAATTTCTACTGCTATATGACTCATCAGATAAAATTGCTCCCAAACATCCCTGCAAAGGTTTACTCAGCCCTGTTTTCTTCTGCTTTTCTATAGGTAGCAAGCCAAGATGTCAGGAGACAATTACAGTTCTTTTTATCACTTTTCTTCAATCTCACATTTACAGTGAAGCCTGAGATGCCTTGTGGCTGTCACGTGAATCTATGGATCTCATTCTCTGGAAAAGAAATGATACTAAGTGTATCTTGGGAACAGATTTAACAATGTCTCTCATATTTCTCAGATAAAGACGAAAATTACATCCCTATACTTACTCTGGGGATTTAAGCTGAATTAGAGTTTTCAGAAGTAGCAGGCAAACTCATCCAGAAATGCTTATCTATGTGTAGGAATAAGAAAGCACCAGAAATACCCAAAGTTAGAAAGTTTCTATGTTCCTCTTTCTCTTACAGGACTTCTCAGTTCTGATTTCAGTGTTGACTCTTGTGGCAGACATTGATGAGGGTTCACAGCATCTGGGAGAATTGTCTAAAATGTGTTTATTGATATTCACCTTTCCCAGTAACTGTAAACTCCCTGAAGTCAGGGATTGTTTGCCCTGTTCACTTTGTTACCCTCAATTCTTAGCACTGTCCTGGTGCTAAATCAATTTTTTTGAATAAATGATTGACTTTAGTAGCAAACTGTGGAAGGGCCCTTGAACTTGAAAGGATGAAGTCCTTTTAACTTTATATATTAACTCAACCAAACATTGTGTAAGATATGAATATAAAACATTCTTAGAATAACCAAAATCTTACTTGTATTGCTGTTTACTTTAAGGCTGCTATTCCTTTCTGTGGGCTCCATATAAAGCATCAAAATTTTATGGGATTTATAGTCATTTAAATGCTATCATAAAGTTTTAGCTACTATACATGTCAGCTGTTCTAGTTTCTTTTAAGTTAATAAAGGAAATAAGGCAAAGGAAAATCTGCCTTTACAGATAGGCTCATCTGAAAGAAAGCCCCAAACTACTATGAGTACCTAGCAGCAGCATCTATGAAATAGCATCTGTCTGGTTTTGCTGAAAAATCTCTAACTATCTTCTCATTTCTCAGTTTGCCTAAGAGGTATTTTTGCCTGTATCAAGATAACTTATTAAAATATTCCTATGTTTGTCAGCATTTTATATACTTAGTTTATCTTCCAAATCCAGAAACTTGCCCCCTTTGTAATTATCTTTTTCACTCATTCACTCATAGATAATTCAGAGAATTCTAAATAGAACTTTACAAAAATAGTTGTACTGTGGAGTAGTTTCTTCTATAGTGTTAATAAATGAAAATTTGTATTGAAATATAGAGACAAGAGCAAGACAAATGCATCTTACTTTAGAATGACTAGCAATCATGAAAGAGTTGAACATGTAAAGGAGTGAAACTCAGTAACTCTAGAGATGTTTCCTTTCACTGCCTCCTCTTCTTGTATTTTGTCTATTTTAGGTTCAATTTAATAAGGCCTTGATGTTATATGTGAAAGATGAAATTATGTTAAATACTTTTGTTAGGTCAAGTTGCTTAAGACAATCCTTCTAGAAATGAGAGATACATACTCTCTTTGCCCTTAATACAAACAAAAGCTGAAAGGCTGGCAACTTGTAGTTTGCAGTATGTTTCTTTTTTTAAGTAGATGGAAGAAATAAAGTATTTTATGACTTAAAAAAATTGAATTGAATAGGTTTTGAGGGAAAACAGTATAATAAAAAAGTGAAGAGGATCAAAACTACCATGAATTTTGTCCTTGGATGCTTGATAGTAACCTGTAATTCTTTGTGGTAGTTCTGAAGTGGTTACTAACAATCTTATCAGAACATCAAGTCTTAGAATAATGACAGGGCCTTGTCACAGATTCCTGACAGGTTTGTGATCTTGGCCCTTACGTCCAAGCTCCTATGGAACTCAGCTGCCATTGAGATGTGCAAAAGGAAAATTTCCTAGTATGTTAAAAAAACATTTTAAAGTCTCGCCTAATTTATGAAAATAGAAAAAGCCATCTCTATTCTGCTGGTTAGCTGTAAATAATTTATAGGTTTTATTTATTCGGTACATTCATTCATTGCTTTCACATGTTAACTATCCACCCACTGTTCCCTCTGAATTGCATTCTAACAAGATTATACTCCTTTTTCTAATTTATTGAACTAGCATGGAATATATTTATATAAAAATTAGCTGCTTAAATACTTCCTTGATGAAAAACATAGCTGTTCTAATTTTATTATGAATTTTAATCAGGGAAAAAAATGACCTTTGAAATTTTCTTTTACCTCATTTTGTATTTGTGTGTGTGTATGTGTATGCGTGTGCTTCTCTCTTTATATGATTAGAAATTGTTGTGATTTAATTAAATTTTATATAGAAAACATGTGACTAGACAATATGAGTTTGTTTTGAAAGAAAAATGTTAAGGAAACAGTTAATAAATTAATATGACTAATGGAAGACCTATTCTCTCTGACAGTACTAATTCTTACAGCACAGTGCATCCTTTTCAGAATAAAATGCATTTTGGTTTGCTTAATTTAGAAAAAATTCTCTGAAGCTAATCCAAAAATGCCCCGTGCTTAGTTTCTTTTGATGTAAGGTTCCAAGCCTTTTGGGGATCCACTGTAATTGCTGCCAGTCTAATAAGTACCTCTTCGTACCATACCCAAAATACCAACTTATGAAGATGGTTCTCTGATAAGAAGAGCCAAATTTTTGACTTGTGGCTGTCTGAAGATTATAAAAACCTGTGTGCTAGAAAAAGGTTTCAATAAACCAGTGGCCCTCACACTTTAATGTGTAAGAGTGTAGAGGAGCTAAAACATTTTCCTTGAAGCTAATAGGATTCCTGGGTAGATTTGATAATTAAGTTGAAAAATAGATTAACAGGAGAAAAAGCATACAAATTTATTTAATATAAATTTTATGTGACGTGGGAGCCTTTGTAAGGAAATGAAGATTTGAAGAAATGGTTAAGCTTGAATATTTAATGCTATGTTTGATGAAAAGTAGACAGAAATATAATAGGGCAAAGAGTATGAGGTATGAAGTAGCGTAGTAAACTGGGGGAAGCTTTGCAAGGACTGTTCATTCAGATTCTTCTTGGTATTTCTCTATCTTGGAGATAAGAATATTCTTTTCTTCTGGATATAGGAAGCCCACCTCTTATTTAAGAGTTTTATGACCTGCTTCCAGGGAGAAAGCCAAGAAGAAAGTCAGAGAGACTGTCCTTCTACCATTTTCTCAAATTCCTTCCTCTTAAAATATTCAACAAGCCAACACACCACATTTGGAGGTAATGTGTTCACGATCTCAGACTTTCTCAAGAGGTTTCACATTCCAGCAATTGAGTTAATAGATTGTCTCATAATCCATTGAACCAGTCTCCATCCTAAAATTGTTAGAAAAAACTACAAATTCAGTTTTTGAGTCCAGAAGGCAGTCACTTAAGGTGATTTCTAGAAGTTGGGCTTAAAGCACCCTCAGATGGCGTGATGTCAGGTAGTAGCAATCTGAAAGATTGCCTGTAGTTCATGCATCTCTGGCAATGCCATCAAATATTCCAGTGAATTTCTGAGTGGTTCATATAACATCAGGTGCAATATTGTCTCTACATGAGCTATTGTGATTTTTCTAAAATTTATGTCAAGCTGTCCATCTTCAGCTTGTAGGACTTAAGGAAAGGGCAATTTAAGTTTTTAGTGATCCAAATCAGAAGGGTAGGAGAAAAATTGGAGCCCAAAAGCCAGATATTGAAGGAAACTAGAAAAATTCAAGATTCAGTCCAATTTATAGGTAGGTAACAAAAGCTTAAAGACGATCAACAGTACTAGTATTAAAACCCACAGACATGTGCTATTCTTTTCCATTAAAACATAGTTTTTCTCTCTACAGTCACTCCCATTTCTGTTAAAGCTAAACAAAGTAAGACTAATTTGTTTGCAAAGTAAGTCTAGTCTCATTAAACTTGGATTGATTATTTACATAAATACAGCAAGAATAGTGATTGACACATAGGTCTTTTGAGTTTGCTCTGTTGGAACTTTTCATAATGAATTTCATATTGAACTTTCAAAAGTCTCTCAAGGCTAGGAATCCAAGACAAGGACTCACTATCAGACTTCACCTGCAATTCTTATATGAGATCAATTTTTAAAATTCTGATCATAAATTTTTAACTTTGGCAAATAAGAAAAGGGAAAGTAGGTGACCTATGTATTGATAATTTTTTCAACAGGAAAATTGATTTTATGTTTTTAAAAAGCGAGTGGCATGTTTTAGACAATAGGGCAGATTAGATTATTGACAAATTCTGATAAAAATGCTAGATAAAAGATAGCAAACATACCTTTACATATACTGGCAAACAGGTGAGAAAGTGAAAACACGTTGAACTACATAAAAAATAAGATAAATGATGATGTCTCCTGTTTATTAAAAGACATCATTAAGAGATTGATAAAGCTAGACATAGAAAAGGGGAAAATATTTTACAACATAAATAACCAAAAAAGTATTTGTATCCAGAATATAAAAAAGTTTTTTACAAGACAATACAAGTTTCCAAAGCAAGGATAGTTTAACCAATAATCAAATGGGAAAGAGGCTTGATTTTTTTCCTTCACAGGTAATGTACAAATATCCATTGAGGATATGACTCAATGTGCTTTTTTTTTTTTTTGCATCAACAGAAACATGTAATGAAATAACAGCATATGCTTCCAAGAATGGTTAAAATTAAAAAAAATGATAATGGCTAGGATATAAAATAGTTGGAATTCTCATGTTTTATTTGCTGGTGGTATACATGACCACAATTAGCATGTAAAACTGTATGAGTATTTACTGATCTTGTGCATATGGAAATCCTATGATTCAGAAATTTCATTTAAAAATACACTCCTTAGAAATGTGTGCATGTAAGCATGAGAAGACATACAAATGAACAATCAGAGCAGCTTTATTTATCAAAATAGAATGAATACATAAATTGTACTATAGCATTGTTGGGGAGGAAAAATCTTTTTACTCTTTTAGTTTTAGTAATTGGGTGCCTATAAATTAAACTGACGAAAAACAAATTAGCAAGAGTCAAGAAAGATTTGTATTCACATAGTTTAAGTGGGAGTTCACAGAAAAATGTGACTCAAAGAAATGTTTAGAATTTGGGGCTCGTATGTTATCTTAATAGGGAAGTATAGGGGGGAAATGGCACTTATGAGAAAACAAATGACATTTAGCAAATATAAATGAGCCCTTAAGAGCATAGATAAGAAATATAATAATTTTCTGACAATGTCTTTTAGATGATTTCTTATCCAAAGTTGTGTCTGGTGATAGGATTCAAATTATTCCTCATTGCTCAGGGAGATTTATGATAGTCAAATTCTTTTCAGAGGCTCTGCTTTCAGGCAGATAAGGAGAGTAAAGAAATAAGAAAAAATTCTTCACAATGATATATTTTGTATCCCTTCAGTATTTATACAATTAAAATAAATAAGCTATGTTTACTCAGATAATGTTGAGTGAAATAACCTAGATAAAAAAGGATGTGTATAGTGTGATGAATACATATTGTATAAAGTTCAGAAACGGACAGAATAATCTACAGTATTAGAAGTCAGTATAGCAGTGGTTTTCCTTTGGGAGTTAGTAAAAGGAAGGGGTAAGTGGGTGTTCTTTTGGGGTACTGGTAGTCTTTATATTGATCTGGGTACTGGTTATACGTCTGCTTTCATTTTGAGATGTTCATTGAATAATACACATAATTAGTGCACTCTTCTGTCTCTATATTAAAGGATAAAAATGATTACCAGAAAATGGGATAGTTAAATTTATTAATGGTACTTATAATACTGCTGTTTTTGACATGTAAGTAAGTTTTTGTTTTTAGGGTAGCATGCTTAGGTTTTAAGGATAGTATGCAGGTATGTTTTTAACTAACTATTACATGCATCAGTAATAACAGCATATTTTAAAAAGTTATGAGTAAGGATTTAATATACATCTTCAATTAAAAAGGAAAATTATTAACAATTTTATATGTTATAAATTTTTACAAAATCGACATTGTCTAACCAAATAGTGCATATCAAATTGATTAAAAAAGAAAGATTAAAATCATCCTATGATCATTAAGAAATTTAATCAATAGTTAAATATAAATATACACAAAAAAGTCACTATTAGATTATTTTAAAGGGTTTTACCAATCATTCCAAAACAGATAATTCTAATCTTACAGAAACACTTCCAGGGAATTAAGGAAATATTCTTAAAATCATTTTGTTGGGCTAATATAATCTTTATCTCAAAGCCAGATAAAGGAATTAAAAATTAAAAATATGGGGAATATTAAGATAATTGAAAAATTCTGAAAAAATGTAAATGGCAAAATCTAGCAAATGCATGCATGCATACATACATACACATACATATGTACACACATGCATGCATACATCAAGACCATGTCAGGTATATCCAAGAAATTGAGGAGGGTTTAACAAAGGATCTTTTAATTTAGTCATCTTCATAGGAGCATTCAATAAAATTTAACATCCATTTATGCTTTAAAACATGTTAGAAACAACAACAGATCTTTATAGTATACTAGAAAGGAAGCTTCTTATCTTGATAAAGGTTATCAAGATTATCTACTAAAACCTACAGCAAAATAACTTTATTGACAAGGAAATCATATAATCATTTTCTGTAAATTAGAAATAAATCTACAACATCTGCTATCATTGGTTCTACTCATTTTTGGAGGTCCTAGTCACCACATGAAGATAAGAAAAATATATAAAAAATATTAGATTGGTAGAAACAAAACTGTCATTATATATGGAGATATTATTTACATAGAAAACTCAAAACAATCTGCCAAATATTAAAATTGGTAAGGGAGTTTATCAGAGTTACTGGTTTTAGGATTAATATACAGAACACAATACATTCCTAAAGCCAGCAGCAAATATTTAGGAAATATATTCAAACATATTTAAATTAGTTATTAAAATTATAAGATACCTAGATTCAAATTAATGAAAGTTGTGTGAAGCTTTTATGGAGGCAGTAATAAGACTTCTGAAACATGTTAAAGAAATATACCATTTATTATCATAAATATGTCAATTATCCCCCAATTGATCTATTATTTTTTTCTGAAATCTCAATCAAAATATCAAAAGATGTTTTTATGTAAAACAAGTTGTTTCTAAACATATTTTAATGAGGGAAAAACCGACATAGTCAAACAATTTTGAAGAACAAGGGGGAGACTTAACTTAGATGATAACAGTATTTATAGAGCTATACTTATTATGTTAGGATGACATTGGTGCCATAGAATACAGTTTATTAACAGACTTTGATGTACATGGAAATTTATTAAATGACAAAATTGCAATTAGTGGAGAAAGTATAAGTTATCCAATAAATGTATGCTCATATTGGAAAGTTTATTTTATTATCTCACATGATATATAAATATCAATTCTAAGTGCATTAGATTTGAAGTGTAAAGAATAGTACTTTATGCAATTGGTATATTGAAAAAAACATAAGTCATGTTCTCATAAAGTAATTCTATTTTTTTCTTAAAGCTGTTCCTACAAATATACTTCATAGACTATTTTCTCCTTATCTTCTTGAGTTAAAAACTTGTCTAGTGTCTAAATAAAAGTTGAAGCTTCTCCTGTCTCCAAGCTTATGCAAACTGAAGGAAAGAAACTTTAAGAAACAGGAATATGGTTGTTTTTTCTTCTCTTGATTTAGGTACTCTCTAATGTCACCAATCATCCCATTTGTCTGGGATGTGTCCTAAGGGGGTTTCTGGTACACAAGAGTTCTAGTTTTAAAATGAGTAACTTAATGGGGAGGTAGATGGGGTAAAAGGGGTCAAATATGTGACAGAAAGAAATCTAACAATGGGCGGTGAACACACAATATAAATATACATACGCCTTGCTGTTAAAATGTATAGGTGAAACTTATTGGATTTCATTAACCAACGTAACCATAAAACAAATAAGTTAAAAAAAATCAATATTAAAAAATAAATAAAATAAAATAAAATGAGTAACTTTACCTCCCTCTTTTACCTTCCTCTCCACATACTTGCTGTGGCTTCTTACTCTTCAGAGTACAACTGGGAGTTGGAAGAAGGGATAAAGGATTTGGGTGAGAGGAAACGTTTCGCTTGACTGCCTAATTCTGACATCGTGTTTCCGTTGGACATAACATGTATTTAACGACAACTCTTATAGTTAGTCGCTTGGTGGGTTCATTGGTGAAATAAGATTCCCATTCCACATTGTTAGAAATTGCTCATCTACTTAATTCCCGTGGCCGTTTATGACTCTCAACTTAGCCTCCAGTACCTTGTGATCTGTATTCACTCAGACTCTGTGTTGAAGTCTCAGTGTCTTCTCAGCTTGTCTTTTTAAAGTATAATTCCTTTAAGATCCTTCGAATCAGCTTTGCCTTTTTTCACTGTGGCGACTTTCAATTATAACTAGTCTCCCTCACTCTCTTTTTAGTAGTAGTATTAAAAAAAAAAACCTCAAAATATTTGAATAGATATTTTTCACAAGAATTTTAAATGCATTAATGTTCCATTTGTTAAAACAATGAAAACTTTGTCCATTTGCAAGAGATATACCTAAGAGTAATTAGTTAGCAGGTGTAATATATAATTTCTTCTTATCCCCAAGAGAATGGAAATGTTCTTAAATGTGTGGGAAATGTTAAGGGGACTTTAGTTTTGTAAAGGAGAATTTAAATGATCAAAAGTCTTTTGGAACACATATTTACCTCATGGGGTTGCAAAAGTTAGAAATAAGAATAGTGAAAGTAACCTGGCACATCGTGGATGCTCTGTCACATTATTAATTCTAAAATCCTTCCTTCAGGGTACTTTCTCACTGACTTCAGCATCTAGGACTGAAAGACCTATCAGTTTGAAAGACAATTTTAGCTTCTTATAAAATTCGGCCTTTAATTCACATTCTTTCATTTTTCTAGTCATGAAAAGAGTTGATTAGGAATATCAAACATTGTGTTAGATATACAACTCTACTACACTTTTGCCCAAATTTCTCCATGATTTTGGCTTTTTACTTAGTTCAGATTGGGAGCATCAGTCTCTTTAGGTATATTAAAGAGATCTGACATGGGATATCAAAGTTTTGCTATGCATGCTGTCTCATGAGAAGATCTATATATATCACGGTTTTATTTAAAACAAAAATGCAATTTTGCTCAAGGCAAGCAGCCATTGATTGAATTAAAAAACTGAACATAAAACCAAACAGTTTTTGTTTTTCTCTCTGCTTTCTCCTCCAAGAAAGAAAACTGATGGTAGAGAATGCTTTAAAACTGACATGTCTGTCTGATGGTCAAGTCTTAGATTTGCTGTTGTGAAAAATGAGACGTGAGTACAGTGAGATGATGTTGAAGGCAAGTTCAATGCATTTGTAATAGCACTTTGGGGAATGAGTGGTGAGTTTGTGACCACTGGCTTCGAAGACTTGCCCAGTAAACCCTTAGCAGAGACTACTGCTCTCTTTAGCCTGCGTTCTATCTCATGCTGACAGACCCATCATATTAGCCATGGATCTATGAGTATGCATGTGGGATAGGGCTTAGACCATAGGTTTTGAGATCAGTCTGGTCTGTGTTTGATTTCTGACTTGGACACTCTCTAACTGGAGGTGATAAACATAGGTGATGGTTTTTAAAAGCTTGGTGATGGAAGCCAAAAAAACTTAAAATTGTAGAGGAATATTAATATAAGAGCTTGAGCATATTTATAACCTAAGGATCAGGAGACTTTAAAGAAGAATCAGAGGAAGTATTATTTTAGTTGATGTTTCCTCATGTGAAAAATAGATGTAACGCAGATCTCTTTAAGGTTGATATAAGGATTAAGTGAGATTATTATATATGTATTATATAAATGTATATGTATATATGTATATGAGTCTATGCATAGATATATACATATATACACTATATAATATACATTTATATATTAGTATGCATATATAAAATATAGTATATGTATATTTATGTATATATGTAAAGCATCGATATATCAAAGGATAGGTGCTCAGTACCTTAGTACCTGATATTTGTACTCAATAAATCATATCTGGAAACAAAACTGGAAGCATTTCTGAGTTTATGAGATAAAATTGGGTGGTTAAGTCCAGTGAAAATGAGATTACTAGCAGTCATTCTCAACTAGGATTCCTTATTTTAACCACAGAAAGTTACTTGAGTGAATATTTTCTCAATCTTTACACGGATATCACACAACTAGTGTCACTTTAGATGCTGAGAAGTTAATTCATTACATTTAATGTTTGTTCACTTTAGGATGTTAAGGCTTAATTAACTTGCAAAGCTAGTTGATACAATTTTGTTTAATTCATCTGACAGAACATGTGTAGATATAGAATTGTTAACTTTTACCCATTATATTATACTGATGCCCAGCATTAGAATGCTCCTGAGGAACCAATCTATGAGATGATTTAAAAACTGTATAGAAAGACAGCAGCGATCTATACTTAAGTATATATTTTTGTAATTAAGACTCTTTATTTATGGATGTGCAATTATATGTGTTATAGTAAAATGCACACACACACACTCAGGAACCTTCATAGTGTTTAAAGGCAAGGCTTCAACCTTAGATGGATGTAAGTTCTTATCCCAGCCCTACCACTTAACTGTGTATATGGACCTGGACATGTGAGGTAAGATCTGACTCTTAGTTCTCTCATGTATAAAATTGAAATATTCATTGTATCATCGTTAATATTAAGTGAGATAATACATATAAAGTGTTTAGAAACAAGCACAGACACAGGATCTAGAAATTTAGCAAATATTTATCAAAACTTAGTAGGAAGTATCTCTTCCAGACTGTGAAAATAATAACATATTCTGCCAAATCTCTGGCCATTATATTTTTAACTCATTTATTCCTCAGAAGGGAACAATTGGAAGGTCAGAATACATAAGACTTTACTTACTGGATGCATACTCAAAGTTGCTTTAGTGCCTCCTTTTGTCTCTAACAAATGCTAATTGTATTGACATTAAGTTGGTATGACTTTCCTTTTCTTAGTGTTATCCTATCTTGGCAATGTGCTATGTTATTTCATTATATTCATGACTTGAAAGAGGAACGTAGTTCTCAAGCCTGAAGTGGTTTATCGATCTTAAAAGATGAGGTAATTCACTGTCTGACATAATTCGAGCCTCCAAAGAACAAAAGTCTCAACTATGTTTTTCTCATGAAACAGCCAAAATGGAAGTATCGAAATCCTGGCCTTTGCTTAGCATCCTCAGAGTAATTTATTCAGGTCAAAATCTATCTTTAAATTTATTTTGAATTATTCTCATCACATATCTCCCTAAGCAACAGTAAGATTTTTCCATAACACTAGTAATCGTCCCAATAATGTTATCTAAATCTGATACATTCCTCATTGTATCTCCTATGGTATGATTAATGTCAAGAGTGGGAGATTTTGTATATATAAAATATCTTCTTATAGATTATACCCTGGAAATGTGAGGGAAGTCTTTGTGATAATCCTGTCATCCAAATTCATGATTATCTCAGAGTGACCAAACATGTAATCTAAATCATCCAGAGTGAACCAGATTATCATTTTGTTTCAGAAACATCAGGATGAATATTTATGGTGCAGACAGGCAGCTATTGAATAGAATATTGAATCTCTTTATTAACTCTGTTTGGAGGAGATCATCAGAAAAGATATGATTAGTTTTACTTTAGTGATCTCAGCCTTCAAATATTTTCTCTGTAATAGTACTTTGGGTAGAGAGAATTTTATGTTGGAGAAGCTAATAAAATAGCTTTTTGAGCTCCTGCTACCTGCCACTCACCATTCTAGGAAATTTACAAGTATTATCTCATTTTATTCTTCTAGAGATTCTATGTATTATCCTCATTTTATTGATAAGGAAGCTGACAAAGAGAGGTTAAGAAACTTGTCTAATGTCATGTAGGTGAGAAGTGGCAAAACAGAGCTGAACTTATTCAGAGTGGATCCAACAATCTTTCTTGACAACTATACTATACTGACTCATCTTGCAACAACATCCAACTGGAGACAAACAAGGTAGTTTTCATTAAGAAGGCTTGTTTGGGTTGTAGGTAAGGATAAATATGATTTTGACAGGAGCAGGTGGCAGGGTAAAAGAAAGCAGCATTTTGAGCTAATGAAACCACATGGGAAAATACAAAATGGAAAAATGCAGAGCATATTCAGAAAGAAAATAGAAGTTTATTTTTACGTGTGTGTGTGTGTGTGTGTGTGTGTGTGTCTGTGTGTATGAGAGAGAGAAAGAGAGAGAGAGAATGAATGAATGAATGAATGAATGATATTAAACAAAATACTAAAACAGATTCGTAATGAGATGGAGCTAGAGAGCCAAAGTAGTTAGAGAACATCATCATCATCACAGCTTGGGACTGGTGGGCAGTAGAGCCTATTCTAGGATGGCATGCATGACATGGTTTTTTTTTTTTTTTTTTAATCTTAATTGAAAGATGTCCCAAGATTTTCAGTATATGTTCTGTTTAATTTCTCATATTGGTCATCTTAGCCCTCCAACTTTTGATCTCTTGTTTATTCTGACTGAACACCCCAAGCCCTCTCCTGTCTAGGAGAGGATATTTAAAGGATAAGTCAGTGCCTTTCTCTGTTCTTACTAACAGATGTTAGAAAGTAGTTCAGGCCAGGAGAAAGAACTCATAACAACGGTTTCATAGCTGTAATTACTACCTTAATAAATGAATCATTTCCTTTGGCTGGCACTAGTTGGGGTCTGAACATAGCATTCTGTGGGTTAGCAGTTCTGGAAGCATTTCCCTGTCTGCTGATGCTTTAACATGGAGGTTTGAGAAATCAGAAGTGTAACAAAAATGAGCCTGACCGTATATAAATGCAAATTTGGTGACTGGTGGTGAGCTCATATGAAAAAGAAGTCAAGTTTTTGGTAATGTGATTTGCTTTACTTATAGGTTGTAGCTTAGAATATAAAAATCAAACTATAAAACATAATCTACTGTACAGTGTGCTAATTAACCAGCTGGGTCAGCATTTACAGACTTAATTTTACATATTTCCTTGAGGTCCTAATCTAGTTTGGTGACTCAGAGTTCTATCTCCCTCCTGCTAGGTCTTAATAGTCATGGCCCCTGTCACCCCACCCCCACCTCAGGATGTCAGAGACCTCATCTTTGTCTTTTTTTGTTAGATAGCATCCTTTCCCACCTAAAAGACCCCTTGTAGATATGAATATTAGACATTGTGTTATAAAAGTTCAGACTTTTCTACTTCCACCTGCATAGCTTTTTCTCTATTGTGATTGATGCTTATGTTATGCTTATATTATGCTCAAATATAATGAATCATGTTTCAGAACAATCATTCAGGGTGAAATAGAGAAGATAGAAACAAGTGGTAATAAGGACTGGGTTGAAAATAATAACGTAGGCTTGGCAAAAGGCAAAGGTGAAGTGGGAAATCAATTATCTGCCAGCTTGTTCACGATTAGAGCAGTGGGAGATGTAAAGAAGGGGAACAGATAACAAAAATCAGTTGTCTTCCCACTTTGAGTTTACAAACCAATCCAGCTGAGGAGACAAGTAGAACAATACAAACAATAAAAAATCTTAAAATAACTTTTTTTGGTGATAAAGATAATATGTACTTGATGTAGGAAATTTATAAACTCTAAAGAAGAAAACCTGGATATCACCATCGTGAACATTGCAGTGTATTTCCTTACAGTCTTTCTACTCAAAATTTTTTCTACTTTCTTGAAATCATTCTGTGTGTAATTTTATATATTTTCCCTTAGCATTATACAATAAACATATTCTTAAGTCAATATAAATTTTTAAAACACATCTGCATAACTTTTATTAATTTTTTTCTATTAACGAAATTTACACTTATAGAAAAATTTAGAGAATAAAGGTGATAAAAGCTATTGATGCTATTGGTAGGGTGTGTACACATTTATACTAATTCTATAATGTTTATGTACACCAAGTATTTGATCACATAATGATTATTTTGCAATCTGTTTTTTATTACTTAGAAATAAATTATGAATATCTTTACTTGTACACACATACAGATAAGAATATACACATTTTACTTAAATACATAGTATTCCATTCTGTGGGTATGTATACTTGATTTGGTCAATTTTTTAGTATTAAACTTTTGTGTTGCTTACAAACGTTTACTCTCACATATAATCTTAAGTAAAAATCTCTATGAATAGTCATCATCCGTTAGTTATTTTTAAAAATACATTTTTGGAATCCCTAAATTCATGCTAATTAACAGAATTTGTGCCATCTCATGATGGATTTGACAGTAAGTGGGATGACTTTTGAAACCATATCTAACTTAATAGGCAGGTGTTATCAGTTTAGTTTTTATTTCTTTCATATTGTTGATATTTGATACTTTTTACAAAGTTTTTGCATATTAATATATTAGTATTTATTTTGTAAATGATCTATTTTTATTTTTATATTGATAAGTCACTTAAATTTAATTTATTTTAAATTAAATTAATAATTAAAAATAATTTATAGTTGTTATTGTATTGGCTATTTGGTATCATATGTATTTAGCATGATGCAGAAAGGAACTTTTTCTGTTGCCTCTAAATTTTGGTTAAAGTCTCAAAGCTGAGGATGATGGGGGGAAAGTACCACCATTTTTTTAACTTTGAGATCTGAGTTTTTCATAGACTCATTACCACCACCAACAGCCAGAGATTTATTTCTGATGTATTAGGATAGAATACTTTGAAAGAGACTTGCTGGAAATAGAGACAACTATGTTATTTTCCTCTCCTTCTACTTTTCAAGCTGAATGAAGGTAATACCAAGAGGGCTTGACTGCATCCTAGAGTTTGTGGGTCACAGACAATGGAAAAGTCTGGAGGCAGGAGGCGGGCTGGAGAAGACTATGACGTAGAGCCAATAGAAGGATGGTGAGAGCGCATGGCAGTAATCTAGAGCTGGGCAAGCTGATGTGGAATGTTTCCTTAGAGCCAAATGGTAGCTGACACTAAGTCATCTTGTGAGGATCTCTCATTGTTGCCTCTTTCAGCTCTTTCAGGAACCAGAACGAGTCAGAAAACCTGACATCTCTAGAACCCAACTGCCTCCTCCAAGGTTACCACTGTAGTCCAAGGCACCATCTCCTCTAGTTCTAACTGGATTCTCGTATGTTTGTCTTCCCTCCTCCCCTCAACTAGTTTCAACATAGCATTCAGAGTGGTTCTTTTAATATTTAACTTGGATCATGTTATGGCTTTGTTCAACATCTTACTTCCATTGGCTTCATGTCTTACTCAGAGTAAAAGCTTAAGTTTTAAAAATGGCCTGTAAGGTCCTACGTCATCTGTCTCTCCCATTTATTCCTTTTTGAGCTCATTTCCTACCTCTATTCCTCTTCTCATTGTGTTACATTCATGGGACTTCCTGGTATGTATTCTTTTAGCTTGTGAAATGTGTACACACCCAGGGACTGTGCACTTAACTGTTTCCTCTGCCTGGAACATGTGTCCCTAACATGCATCTACTTCCTCCCTACTTTATTTAGGTGGAATCTCTGAAGCTTTTTTCAGAAGACTTTCCTTGGTCACCTTTTAGATATTAATGTTGCCTTTAATCACCCCATATTCCTGAATTCCATGTTATTTTTCTTCCAGGTTTTACCATTTGACATATTTTTATGCTTATTTCTTTACTGTTACAGTCCACCATTAGGATGTAAGCTGTTAGAAAACAGTGAGATTGTCTTGTTCTGTTACCACCACAGCCCACTGTAAAGCAGGACACAGAGGAGACACTCGATAAATACGTGTTAAATAAATGATAAATAAACTCTGATTCAGAAGCAATCTTTTTATAGTTCAAAGATTTTTTTTTCCTTTTCTTTGTTGTGTTACTTTTTAGTCATTTAAGATGAATAAATTTGCATCATCAAAAAACCTATTTATGGTAAGTGGGTATTCTCATGGCTAAAATAACCGGTATATGTTTATCCTTTGGATATATAGCCACTGTACTCATTAATCTCCATTTAGTGCTTTAGTTAATACCATATCATGTGAATTTATTTTGTACCTTGTCAATGTATTATTGCAATTTGAAAAGCTCACTTGTAGAGTGATGTCTTAGTTTCCTAAGTTTAGTTTCTGCTGTAAAAAATTACCATAAATGTACTGGCCTAAAAACAACACACATTTGTTATCTTACAGTTTTGGAGGTCAGATGTCCAACACAGGCCTCACTGGGCTAAAATTATGGCATTAGAAGGACTGGTTCCTTCTGGAAGCAGTTCCTTCTGTTTCCTTGGCTTTCCAGGTTCTGGAGATCTCCTGCTTTCCTTGGGTCATGGTTCATTCTTTTGTTTGCAAAGCAGGAAGGTAGCATCTCTGACTCAGCTAGGAATATTTTTCTACCTTTTCTTATTGTTAGTTTGGTTCACCCAAACTGATCTCTCCAGCTCAAAGATTCTTTAACCTTAATCAAATCTTCAAAGTCCCTTTTGCCACACAAGGTAACATATATACAGGTTCTATGGCTTAGGGTGTCTATTTTAGTGAGTGGAAACCTTATCCAGACTACCACCGAAGCAACAAAAACATTGCTATCTTTCGTGCTTGTTTCTGCTGACCCCTAAGAATAACATCTTATTTCTCTCTCTGTTTTTCAAAACAACTTTCTTAAAAGAATGATAATTATCTGTTCCCTTCATTTTTTATTTCACTTTCACTCTTGGATCTCTTGTAATTAATATAACTTCAAATCCCACCGACATAGTAAAAATGTTCTCTTCAAGCCCAACATGGGCCACCTAATCACCAAACTTGCTGATCTTTTTCCTGTGCCTATTAGAATGTGCCCGAGAAAGTACTGGGAAGTTAGACAGTTCCTGTAACAATCAGGAAGGATGGAAACCAATGGATTAGGTCAGAATATGTGACCCAGCTTCTGTTCCCTGTCAGATGTAACTTGCTTCCTGCCTCTTAATGACCCACTCCTCCACTCATGTATTAGTGAGGCTTGCTTTCCTGATCATTTCCTTCTCTTCCTTGGGTTTGGAATTCTCTAGCTTCACGCTCTTTCTTCTGAAGTTTGGCTTTCCTTGTGTCGTGTTCTCTCTGTGACTCCCACCCATCTTTATAACTGCTTTAATATAAAAATCTTAGCTGCTTCGTCCTCCTATTTGGACTTCTAAACTAGGAGCTCCCTTCATGTGGGGAGTAATACTGAGGGCAGCAGCTTTTCCTAAAGTTATTTAAGTGCCTCTATGTTACATAGTCTCTCTTTTTATTCTCTCTGACCCCATTGAAGACCATGAATAAAAGCATCAATTCAAGGCATTGCTCTGAAGAGACTTGCTCTTGGGCAGTTATGATTGCTCTCCCAATTATGAGTGAGGGTGACCCCTGGTGGATATAACTCATCCTTTTTTCTTGTCATGTGTTGTAGTTTTCTGTGTGTGTGTGTGTGTGTGTGTGTGTGTGTGTTTAAATTTTACATGACAAAATTTACTGTCTTAACCATTTTTAAGAGTACAGTTCAGTAGTATTACTTATGGTCACACTGCTCTGCAACCAATCTCCATTATTATTTCATCATAATAAACTGAAACTTATACCTATTAAAAACTAACCCCAGTTCCCCTCCCTTAGTCCTTGGTCCACCACCATTGTTACTTTCTGTCTCTATGAATTTGACTTCTCTAGTTTATCATATAAGTGGAATTATGTAGTATTTGTCTTTTTGTGATTGACTTATTTCACTTAGCATAATGTCCTTAGGATTCATCCATGCTATGGCATGTATCAGAATTTCCTTCCTTTTTAAGGCTAAATAATATTACATTGCATGTGTCTATCACATTTTCTTTATCCATTCATCTGTTGATAGACACTTGGGTTGCTTCCAACTTTTAGATACTGTAAATAATGCTTCTTTGAACATGGAGAGAGAGAGAGAGAGAGAGAGAGAGAGAGAGAGAGAGAGAGAGAGTGAGTGTGTGTGTGTGTGTGTGTGTGTGTGTGTGTGTGTAAATAAAATCTTTGAGACCCTGCTTTCAATTCTTTTGTATATATACCTAAAGTGGAATTGCTGGATCATATGGTAATTCTAATTTTACATTTTGGAGGAACCTCTGTACTGTGTTTTCTACAGCTGCTGCATCATTTTACATTCCCACTAACAGTGGGTTTCAGTTTCTCTATGTATCACCAACATTTGTTATTTAGTAATAGTTATCCTGTTAGGTGTAAATGGTATCTTATTATGGTTTTGTTGTTGTTGTTTTTTCGCTATCATTTAATAATCACCAACTGTGTGCCAGGCATTGTACAAAGTGCTTTAACTAAACTAGTTTATTTAATCCTCCCCGCAATGCTATGAATTAGGCATTGTTTCTCTCAATTTAGGAAATGGAGGCTCAGAGAAGATAAGTGTTTCTTAGAATATTAGATATTGATAGAAATGGGACTTGAATCCAGGTCTGTTTGTGTGAGGTACATTCTTTGAATGGTGATGCTCCCTCAGACCTTATGTACCTGATTTCTCTTAGGTTTGTATTGCATTCAGTTGTAAAATTCTTGAAATTATCTCAACTTTTTAAATTTCTGTCATTAAGAACTTTGTCTACTGCTCCCAAAGCTAGTGCAGGGATGAGAAGGAGGTCAAATTTCCAGTATTCTATGGACCAACACTTTTGGATTTTGTTATTTCTTTTCTTCACTTATTGAACACATATATATTGAGTGCCTATATGATGTATTAGATCTGGAAGAATAGACTACTTCTTTGCTTTCATAGACTTTCTTCACCCCCACCCCCAGCTTTATTGAAGTATGAATAAAATATACATATATTTAAGGTATTCAATATAATGTTTATGTATATTATGTTAAGCTAATTAATGTATCACCTCACATATCTATTTTTCTTTTTTTGTGGTGAGAACATGAGATATACTCTCATCAAACTTTAAGTATATAATATGTTATTATCAAATATAGTTACCACACTGTACATTAGGTCTCCAAAACTTACTCATCTTATAACTGAAAGTTTGTACCCTTTGACCAAAATCTCCTTTCTCTACCTCCAGGCCCTGGCAACCACCATTCTAGTCTCTGTTACTATGAATTTGACCCTTTTTAAGATTCCACATGTAAGTGAGATTATGCAGTATTTGTCTTTTTTATGTCTGGCTTAGTTCAGTCAGCATAATATCCCCTAGATTTATTAATGTTGTTACAAATGACAATATTTTCTTCTTAAGGTTGAGTAAAATAATCTAGATAATAACTAGTGATGCTGTGCGAAGAAGTTGCTTGGTCAGAAACCACTGAGGATGCTATAATAAATATCTTTGAATGCCATACAGGGCTGGACAAGGAGGAAGTGGAATGGTTAAGAGTAAAGCTTGCAACTAGAAGGTGAATGAGTTCTGGACATCTAATGCACAGAATACTTATTATTCAACAACATTGTATTATAAATTTCAAAGTTGCCAAAAGACTAGATCTTAATTGTTCTCAACAATCAAAAGAAATGATAATTATGCATTATGATAGAGATGTTAGCTAATGCGCTGGATGTAATTCTGTTGCATATATAAGTGTATCAAATTGACATGTTGTACACATTAAACTTACACAATGATATGCCAACTAGTAAAAAAGAAGCAAGGGAATTCAGTGATTTGGATCGTAATCATTTTTATTTAAAAGGCAGAGGGAATTAAACAATACTAGTGTTACCATTGGTACAGCAACAACCAGTCAGAGAAAAGTGAGGGGAAACAGCCATTGTGGTCAGAGGGTGTCCTGGTTTATGTCTTGCTCTGAACATGGTAATACAGTAGCCTGAGAATTTTCTGTTTTCTGTTGTGAACATCACAGTCTGCTTTTCATTTTCTCAAATCTATTTTTTCCCTTCTATTTCCTCATCTCCCATTAACATCCGAACTTATTCCCTCATGTCTGGACAATTCGAGTAGCCACCCCAGTTACCCCTGCCGCTGCCCCTCTCACCCTGCCTGCTCCACTCTCTCCTCCACACCACTGCTGAATCAGTGAACACTACTTTGACCTTGCTACTCCTCTGCTTAAAATATTCCAGAAGTTTTTCTTGTTTACAAAAAAACAAAAAGAAGTCTATAGTCTTTATTCTGGTATTCAAGGAAGTCCACACACTATTTTGAGTCTACTACTTTAAACCTCTTTTCCAGGTTTCCTCTTTTTTGGGGGAGGGGGTAGGGGGATGGGAGTGGGGAAATGTCTTCATTTTGAATATATTTACATTCTGTTCTTTATGCCAGTGATTGCTTGAGAGGCTTTTTAAACATGTATTTTCTTGGGCCTTAGAATAGACTTACTAAATCCCAACCTTAAATTAGGGGGTTGGGTAACAATTTCATTTTCTTAGGGGGATTGCGATATAAGTTGTTAATGGTCCACATTTTGAAGAACATTGTTTTATGGCTTTTTCATGCTGTTCCCTCTCTCTGGAAGACCCTCCAGTTATCTACGTTGACTACCCTTTAAAGCCTGGTCAACAAATCTGTCCCTACTGGCTAAGTTTAGAGTCATTCTAAGTGTGAACTCAGAGTATTCATCGCATGTATCATATCTTTCTTTTACTATTTTATCCGTTAGTGTTCATAAGATTTTTGAAGGCAGTCATCTTGTTTAGACTTCCTTCTGTCTCCTATAACATAAAGGGCAAGCTGTTATAAATAGTAGATATTCATTGAATTTTTTAAAATTAATTTATTGGGGTGACATTGGTTAAGAAAATTATATAGGTTTCAAGTGTACAATTCAATAATGCAGTATATGCACTGTATGTTTACCACCCAAAGTCAAATCTCTGTGAATATTTAATTTTCAAGGAAAAACAATATGATCCACTCATATTATTAAATCTAGATATAAAAACTAATTTTAAATCAATGGAATAGACTTTCCCCAGTGCCATCTTCACTGTAAATTAATAATTTCTGTATTTACATTCAGTTAACTGTAATTATAAGTTCAAATTATAAATTTTAAAAAATTATCGAACTATGTTGAAATTTTTATATTTGCTTTGGAATATATATGTATATATGAACATATATATCTATATATATGAATATAGGAATATATTAATATATATTCATGAATATATATATGAATATATATATCTTTCTATATACACACACATATACAGAGAGAGAGAGAGAGGGGAGGGAATTTAGCCTATTTTAATCTATGTGCATTTTTGTTATAAATATAAAAAATCTTAGGCGATAAGACTCTCATTGGTTGAAAAAATTGTTATATTGAGTTTGGTTACAAAAAAATAGGCAGTTTACAAATTTTTTAGACAGTTTGTCCAAGAAATCTTATGTTTGGGGCTTCAACCTGGTTGATTAAAAAAATTATATTTTTAAAGGTTTTTAAAAATCCTATCCCCTACTATTTCTAGTTTAATCTTAGCAGCTCGGATACATAAAAAGTTTCCCTTGCCTCTTGAAGAGGCATGGAACTCTAAACACAGTTGCCTTTGAGGCAATTCTCTTTTACTTAAATATAAATACCACCTCTGCTACTGAACAAAGTATACAATGTAATCATCCACAGGCCTCATTTCTTATTCCCATGCCTTTGAATCTACAACAAAATTACCTTACATTTGCTACCAGTGTGCCACAGTAGATGTGCTTTTATTAACATTTTTTTCTTCTCAAGAAAATATATACAACTTTCACTGTGGTCATGACCATGTTTGCTTCAAATTGCCCCTGGGTCCTTGGATCTCAGTGAGGCTATTCAGTTGGTTCTCCTTGAGGGTTTGAGAGGCAATTCAGCTGATATAGTTCTGAGTGCTGTCTGGATGATTGGGAGCGTTGTGTTTATGTCTTATTCATGCACACCTCATGGACTCTATTTTCTAAGGTGCAAAGGGCTGAAAGGATATGATGCTAACAGTGTAATCATTACCTGACTTGCACATTTAGACCTTGTACTTCAAGCACAGAACATGGAGGAAACACTATTGGTCTTTATTGATAAGCTTAGCAAAAATTTCTGTCAGATGTTTTTGCTGATTTTGAGAATAGATTTCTCTAATATGCCCTTTTCTGTCAGAGAGTAAATATGCTTTCTGTTAACATAGTGCCATGAGTTACAGAGGAAACAGGCGATCTCCAGGATAACTGGAAGTGGTAGGGCATACTCACTCTGCTGTCTTCAACACAGTATGCTTGCATAAACCCAGTGCCCCAGTGGCACCAGGTTATTGCCCCCCAAGATCTCCTTCCTCCTCTTCATTGATTATCTGTGAAACATGTGTGAATGGATGAGAGAATAAATATTTAGATATAAAGAAATATTTGTTTCCATGATCAGATAGTTTGTGCATGACTGAATCAGTGACCTTCAGACCACCAGATTAAACAACTTGTAGTATAAGCAAATAGAGGGACCTTTGCGTGTTGACAGTGAACTTGTGAGAACAGAGGGAAAAGAGGTATCAATGAAGCATGAAGGACAATATCGGTGTGACTCAACCTTAATGGGGACTTGGGTCTGAGAAAAGTCTAAAAAATGTTCAGTGTTGTAAGGGACATCATAGGTGCCGAGTCTTGTGATTCTCCACTGTGGCTGCATAAAAATTTATAGGCATTTTCATATTGACTTGTTATTGAAATACAGCATGTACAAACCATAAATGTGTAGACAAATTAATTTTCACAAGGGGAATACAGTATACCCATGTGGACCACTACCAGATTGAGAAACAGAACAATCCAAGGTATCAGAAGCTCCCATGTTCTTCTAGTCAATACCTCCCTGTAGAAGTAATCACTGTCCTGACTTTGAACACTGTCAAATTATTTTTGCTTATTCTTGAAATTTACTTCCATGGATAATAGTTAATTATGCTTTCTGTCTTTTTGTTTTGTGTTATTTTTCATGCTCGATACTATTTTTCTGAGCATCTGTAAGAAGCAGTAGTGCATTCATTTTTATTGTTGTCTAATACTCCAGTTATGAATATGCCACCATTTATTTACCTATTTTACTATTGAGGGGATTTGGGGTTGATTGCAGCTTTTGGCTATTGCAAATAGTACTGCCATAAGTATTACTTTGTGAATATTTTGGTGAATACTTATAACCATTTTGTCAAACACATATCCAGGAATGAACTGCTGGACCATGGACATGTGTATATTCAGTTTTGTGTACATGACTGTTCATTTTTTAAAGCAGTCATACGAAACTACACTTAATTTTTAGTTGCTCCCCATTCTTAACCATCCTGGGACTTAAAAAAATGCCAATACTCAAGGTCCACCAAGTTCTACTCCAGAAAATTAAATCAGAATTTCTGGGGGTAAGACCTAGAGTTGGTATTCTAAAAAATCTCCCCAGATGGCACTAATGTACACCAGAGAAGAGAACCAAAAATCAGCACTGTTCAGGTGATATAACTGGGGAGTGAATAGTTGAGAAGCTTTGCCCAAGACATCTAGACAGTAAATGGCCCAGGGCTAGATGCCAAATCTTCCGACTCCTGCTCCAGGCTTTCTCTTCACAACCAGTCTGTTTTAAAGATATTTCTTCATCATTCCATTCTTATGCTGTGAAAATGAACTTCGACTTAGCTTGTTTATGTGTTTAAAGTATTTTTGTTGTTGTTTACAAAACAGTTTTTCAGGCTTTGTGAGGTAGAGCAGGTATGCAAGACCAGCTACAAAAGTAGTGGGATCCAGTGCAAAATGGAAGTGTCAATTTTTTTGTTCAAAATGATTAAGAATTTCAAGGCCATATTAGCAGAGCGTAAACCAACCACATGGCTCTTCTAAGAATGGGACCTCTGTGTGATTGCATACCCCTGAAGCCAGCCCTGCAGGTGTTATTATTTGTAAATTACAGATCAAAGAGTAAGGCTCAGCTACTTGGTAAGTCTTTGGGTTAAGAGTAGAGACTGGTCTGCATTGCTTTTCTGGCTAAGAGGGTATGTCCCTTTTCTCTCAGATTTCCTAAAATAAAATGAATAAAAATGATATAGATTCAATGCAAAAAGCATACAGAGGGAGAATATTTTTTTAAAAAAAGGAATGGGAGATCATTTTGCTAAAGGAGTTAAGAACAAATTTTGGGAAAATGAGATCCATAGTGACTGTACCCATTTACATTCCCAACTGCAGTGTATGAAGATTCCTTTCTCCCCACAGCCTCTATCCTCCTGAATTGTGAGGAATTAAATTTTATGTTGTTTAACCTACTCTGTCTGTGGTACTTTCTTATGGAAGCCCAAGCAAACAAATTCCTGGAATAATCTAATAGCACTGACTTCAAATATCATTTTGTGGAAAAATGGAATTGGAATATTGGTTAACTAAAAAGTATAGAGTGGACGTTAATGACCACTATAGACACTTTACCTTTACTATCTATGGCATACTGTCTACCTGTCTCTGTTTATCTCTTTCCTCATCCTACTTTTCATTTTTGCCTTTAACATAGAGCATAGGTCCTAAAGAAAAGATTATTTAGTTTGAAAGTTAAAGTGCTACACTATTAGGTATTTTTTCCATTATGTTGGGGTGTGTTTTACACACACACACACACACACACACACACACACACACAAACTTACTTATATTTTAAATCTCAATAAGAAGCCTCAAGTGTCCCTTTCCTTGTTGAGAAGTCAAATCCAAAACAAATACCCAGATGTAAATGTGCTCCCTCGTCTAGTGAGTCCCCTTTGATTTGCATCTCTTCCTATCTACTTCTACTCTCATCATTCATACAAAACAAGAATATGAGAAGAAGACAGATTAATGTTTTCAAGAGTAATCCCCTGATAGCCTTTTTCTCTTTTGCTGAAAGACCATTTTCCTTGTTAGTTATCTTTAATAAAAGCCCTCATTTTATTCAATAGACTATGCCAATATTAACCTGAGAATAGTTAGTATGTATATAGCAGAGTTTCCCTAGAAGCTCAAAGCATTATATAAATATTGTCTCATTAAAAACTCATATCACCCCATGAATTAGGTTGGTGTCTGCTGTGATTTCCCAGATGTGCAGATGGAGGAACAGAGGGTGAATGACTTTTGAAATCAGAGAAGCTGCAAGGGAAATACAGAAAAGCATAACCTTTCAGATTGAGTGATAAAGCCTCAGGCCAGCTCCCCAGATTTTCACCAAGAGGCATTCAGCACAGAGCAGCAGCCTGTGTTTTGATGAGTAATTAAAACATAAACATCAAGGTCATTGCTTTACTCTGGAGACTAGAGCCCAATACTTTAGCTAAGGAGGGCTAAAAGCAGGGCTTGGTTGTTCTGGCTTTTTCTGGGTTGCCGACCTTCCCATGGATCACTGCTGGCTTATTCAGATCACTTTTGATCTTCTCATTTCTGAATCAATCTATTCAGTAATCTTTTCACAGCGGTACCTAAAATAAGGTCTCACTACAGTGTTCCAATATTCTCATGGTTATGTGCTGGTCTAGTCAGCAATCTCCTGATTCAAGGGTATAATCCTGCATCTATTTTTCATTCTTTTAGTGTGTTGGTCTTCCTTTGTCTTTATTTACTCTTCATGAGTTCATTACATGGCCGCAAAAACTAATAAATAGGCTTGCCAAATTAATTGCTAATAAAAATTGCTTAATAAAATCTACACAGTTAGCAATATAGAATACCAGTATGGCTGTGCCATAAAGCAATTGAAAAGCAACCACACATGGAGGAGCTGACAGTGTTCAGATTACTCGTAGACCAGAAACGAACTGGTTAGTGGAAATAGCAGTGGAGATGGTAATGCAAAAGCAGACCTAGACTGAGAAAGAAGCTGGAGGGGAACCAAGGCCCTGCAGGTGGGTGTCCTGCTCTGGGTCAGAGCTGATAGGAAATCGCGACTCTAGGACTGACAGGTTTTTATTGTAATATTCATCTCCCTCGAAAATCTGGCAAACAGCTTCCCTACTGAATCAGATAGTGCCCATTGCTGAACATCTGCAGTTAGAAAAAGGACAATTATTTTTGGCTGAAAGCTTTCTGATAGAGGACACTTCGTTAGAAAAGAAGCAGCAGCCTTCACCTGTAGCGAAGTGGGGATACTCCACAGGTTTTTTAATGCAGTATTTTCATAGCACAGCATATTCAGGTTTACTTTGCTTAATTACTTATTGATAGATTTTGAGATTTGTCCCATGGAAGTCATTGTTTCTGAGTTCTTTGTTCTCTACAATATAAAAATACTTTCCCCTCTGTCTTTTCTTATAAATTAAGGATTAATTCTTTTGTCCTGTTACCAAACTCGAGATTGTAAAAGTATCATTTTTTTCCAAAAAATATTTTTAAAAAACAAGAATATTACCTCCTTATATTGCTGATTTTTTTAAAAATAAGAAGATTGTTTTTTCTAATAAGTAATACTGCACTTCCTGAAGTGACATATGCTATAAAAGAATTTGTTAGGGAGAGACTACAAAGAACATAACATTTAAATTGAGCAAGTACTAGCCTCACACTAATGAAAGTGAAATCCTATCTGCAACTAGCTTTTAAAAATCCAAGTCAGAAACTGTATAGTATTAGAATTACAAGAATATTTTCACAGAAATATACTTATTCATAAATATCAAAATTCATTTCACAGAGTTCATGTTAAAAGCATAATTATATATGTTTCTTGAGTTTAAAATATTTTAAAGTTCTACAAATCCCTAGCTACTCTATTTTCTGCTACTTAGCTAATTTACTCAAAGACGTTATTTCTTGTCAGGCAGTGACATCTCTTCCTATAGACAATTTTTTACTTTTTCATGAAAAAATTTAGTACATTTGCACTGTTGGCAGAAATAGGGCAGTGACAAGTTTGAGAAAAATCCAGAGATCTGGTGAGGCTAGTGTTACTGGCCACTTGAGGGACCAACCCAAAACTGCAAAGAAGGTAAGGCACTTCTATTGGCCTGCCTGGTTGTATGTCCACCTGTGTTCTGGAGGAGCAAGCCTATCCAGTGGTGTTCTGCTAGGCAGATGCCAGGAGAGAGAAGCAAGAGAGTCAGGGCTTGTGAGTGTGAGGCAGCTCACTAATCATTCGTTACTCTCACTGGTACACTGGCCTTTCTCAACTTCAGAGTGTTCTTATAACCCATTAACGTGTCCTTTTACGGCCCTAGCTACATGCTAGGCATTGTTCTAAGCACTTCATCTAAAGTAACTCTTTTAATCTAATTATAAGAATAGGTTCTCATTTTTTTCACTCTCACACTATATTTATATACACACATACACACCCATAAGCACACATGTATTATATATGAATGAATATGTATATATTATTGTATATGTGTATATTAGCTTTTTTTTTTTAAAAATCGAGGACATTTACATCCTCTCTCCTTTTCAGTCCTTTTCTGTGAAACCCCACAGTGGCAGCTCTGGCAATGTTGCTGACATAGGACTCTCCAGGTCATGTGCATTTACAGTCATGTTGGAGTTTTGTGTCTGCCACACAACTGCATTTTAAACTGTTTGAAGGCGGTGATAATTTTGACACATTTTGGTGTGCCAGTAGCTTACACAAACCTCGCACAGAGTACATACTCATCTGTTTGCCAAGGAGTTAGAACCTAACTGAAGTTTTGAAGAAAGAGTAGAATTGTGGTTGGTAGAGTTCAATGGAATCACTTATTTTCAAGATCATATTTTATATTTTGCTCTGTCAAATCAAGATCTCTTATTAAGACTAAAATTTCAGTCACAACTGAATATGTAAATATGACTAGAAAATTAAAATGAAATTATATAGATAATTAGACATTTATTTAGAGAGTAAATTGCTTTACTGACTTTCCCTCTCTAGAAATTGGCTTTATTCATTTTTATTTTAAAACTAACATTATTTTTACAAAAATATTACTTACTTCCTTTACTTGAACTTTAAAAAAGAAATTCCACTGAGTTCAATGTACTCATTAATGAGTCACAGAACAATTGAACAAAAGTGTGGCCATAGTGGGTTATAGAATAAATGTCAGCCCCAAGGAGCCATGACACTAACCATTGTCCCGCCTCAAGTAGGGGACTTAGGGTAACTTAATTCAGCCCTCTCTTTTTCTAGATGTGTCCTAGGCCACACAGTCAAATCAAGAACTGGAAGTCAGATCGTTGGTTTCTGCTGGTTGGGGCTTTCCACTACATCATGTCTAAATGTAAATAGAAATGAAGTGATATTCTAGTAGAAAGACAGAATAATTTGGCTAATAATAAAAAATAACAGCGTAATGAGGCAGAGGGAAGTTAGTCTTAATAGGCTGAATAAACATCTAACCTAAACCATTGTCATAGACAAGAGTAAAGCTGAAACTCAGATGAGAAAGAAGTCAAGAAGTTATAGAGATCATGAAAGTCTATAACTAAAATGCATCATTTAATATTATAGATAAGGGAATTCTTAAAACATTCACTAGAATGGTTTGCTTGGGCTTCAAACTAGGAAAAATAGAAGGAAAGAGAATAATTGTAATTGACTTGCCAGCCAGTATCTTCAATCGTATTTTTTGGTTTCAACATTGTAATACCTCTAGAATCTCGATTCACTGATGCCTAAAGTAGCAGAGTGGCGATGAGATGACAAACATTTCCTGAAGAAAAGCATGTTGCTAGTTGAACCTTCTTTGTCTTAGTTTTGAACTGTTACTCCACAAAGAAAAACAGATGAGGATCAACCACCTCTACCTAACTATGAACCAGAGGAGTACTGCTGCAGAGTCAGTTTATCTTCATGTACCACAGCAAAAAGTCATGTGCAAGTTAATATATCTGGAAGTAATAGGATGAGATTTTCTTCTGAGATTTGGATATATTAATATTACAAGTGACACAGAAGCAATTAGCAGAATTAAAATGGTTTCTTCTTTGCCATTAGGAATAGGGGATAGAAAAAGTATGACCAGTGTTTATTGCTTTTCAAAATAAGGCTTTCTCAACTAGTTTTTATTTTTGTTTTAATTTTTGTGCACACATTACGTTAATAAATGTTTTTTAATATCAAAAGAAAAGTAATTTTCCAACATTTTAGGAGGGGATGGAAGGGAGGAATGTCCTACTAGGAGCCATAAATTTGCATTAAATTTTAGGTTTCTTCAAAGGACATGTCAGTAGCCCCCCAATCTTTTTTTTAAAATCAATCAGGTGTTCAATCAAGTTAAGATATATTTGGCTGCTTTTCCAATGTCTGACCCCTTTTTTCCTCAAGCTTCTTAGTAACTCATCCCTACCATAAAGGTTTATTTAGCAGAGTAAATGTGATGAGTGAAAAATTCTGTGATGTATCCCAAAGCCAAATAAATCTAAAAGCTTTTTAGTCACTATTTTTGACTATAATACCTATCTTTCCATTTGTATAAATCACCGAGCTGCATTTTCAAACTTTTTAATATTATACTAAATAAACAGAACTATATAATACACATCTAATAATCCATTGAATTTCCCTGAGAGGGAAAATGGCTATGGTACATTTCTTACCCTTTTTTAATCTTCCGTATTATTAGGCACTCTGAGTGGAACTGCCAGCCAGTTTGCCTGAGTTGTAAATTATATACCCACTGACCACCCAGGACACAATAATGTTATTGATCATTCACACTTTCATACCTAGGCAATTATCACTGAAATTATCAGACCTTTGGAAATCTGAGCATATACCACCAACTCATAAATCAAAGCTGGAGCTCAGTGAAAGGTTGAATGATTCTGCACATGGAGATGGGATGCTGGGTTTCTTTTGCCCCATTACTCCTTATGAACCCTAGGGAGGAATACCTTTACTGTGAATCTCTTAATTGGCTGTATCCCAAGAAACTCAGCAATGGTATGACATTCGCTCCATTAGTGGAAGCAGTGTGATTCAGACAAAGGAGAAAGCTGACAGCCTCACCCTGAAATCTATGAATATTTAATACAATATTAGGGTTGCACGTGACTGGTAAACAGTGATTTGTCATGCTCAGACTGAATGAATTTTGCATTTATTTTGCTTTTTGTCTTCTGAAGTCTAAATAAAGAAAAGAGTCCTTTTATCTCATAAGCATGTAATTTTTATGACAAAACCTACTTATTTTAGTCAATTGACAGAAATTAATAATTTATACTCAAAAAGTTTCATATAAATCCATAATTTCAAATTTCATATTATATTTTCCAGGTACATGAGCTGGGGTTATAATTACCAAGTCTTCCATTTCTTAATTGTAGGCATTTTAGAGGTAATTCACCCATTTTTGATCTTTTTTCCCCCAACCCTACAATGAGGACTTAGGTCAAATAGAGTGAATGTTTTATTTGACCAGCACCTCATTATCAAGTCAGGGCTTATAAACTTGTGATAATTAGTTTTTCAATGTTTAGAGATCAGGTGGTTGTTTCCTAATGAAAATTCATGTTTTTTGGGGGAGGGGTGGTTCTTTTGGGAAGAAAACCCCCCACAAGATCTAGCAATGCTGGGACTTGAAGGCAAGAGGCTACTGAGCCATTTAGATGGGGTGTGCTCCCAGGGTGCCACAGTCCAGCTGTTCCTTATTAGATTGCTATCACTGAGGCTTAATGATAGTTGCCATTTATTCAGCCCTTGCACTAACTACTATTTTTTTCCTACGGCTGGCCTGCTTTGCTCATTTATATTCTCAGTCTGTCTCTGTGAACATGTTTCTACAACCTCTGGAGCCTAAACTATAAAAATTCTAATTCATGACTTTATTTCTTAAGAAATGTTAAGAATAATTTAGCTATACAGCAAGATATTTCATTAAGTCCTAAACTGTTTTTTTAATTATGAAAAGGCATGGTGGGTGGTTCCTGGAAACCATGTATAAAGGAGGGTGGCATTTTGCTGGCATTGGCTGGAGTTCACCCAGGTCTTCGATGCTGCTTGTAGTTTCTTGCCACATAGACTCCTCCAGTATAACTGCTTACCCACCCTAGCAAGCCAGCAAGGAGAGTCCCTCCAGTTAGCTAAGACAGAGTCTTACAAAATTTAACTGAATCATGAGAATAACATGCTATTACTTTTGCATGTTCTGTAGATTAGAAATAAGGCACGGGTCCTACTTGCTCTCAAGAGGAGGGAATGGCACAAAAGCGTAAATACCAGCAGGTCACTCTAGGATTTGTCCACCACATGTAGGAAAATATTTTTTGCTCACTTCAGTAAACATTTATTCAGCATTTACCACATATAGTCTTCATTCACTTAATGATAAAGAAAACTATTGTAGTAAGTTTCTTCAGAACTATGAAGTTGAATTAGATACAGCCCCCGCCTCTTAGAAATTGGAGTTTAATGTGAAAGTCACAACAATTAATTTATTATTCTATTTATTCTCTAAAACGTATTTAGAATATGTTCAGAATTGCTTCTGAGAACCTCTTGGATTAAAATGTGTGCATTAGACTGCTATATTTACATAAGACAGCAGACTAAAATTTTCAACAAATTGTTTAAAATGTATTAAATATGATTTTTGCTTAGCTCTAAGTTTACCATAAATCAATTTGATGATGTTATAGATAGTGGCTTCCATTCTCCGCCTCTCTTTGCCATAAGTATATTAAAATCTACAAGGTAGAACAGTCAATGCTAGGCAAAGAATAAGTCATCAATACATGTTTCTTAAATCTTTGCTTATCTTCTTCTTTATGGAACAGGAAGACTATCAACGGAGAAAGGATGTTAGCGATCCTGAATACAATATTTGTAAATGCTTTCACATTACACTGAGTTTCTCATGGTAGATTATTTATGGGAAGGGTATTAAATTACGTATCAGAATGCGACATGTCTTACTCCTAAAAGATGCAAGCACATGGGACACATGGGACTGTGTATGTAGTCTCTACTTAATGTGGTTGATACTAAAACTTCATTGGGCACTATGAGACCCTGTAATCACTGCAGAGGCAGCATGTGGTCCTTCATTAGGAGAAAAAAGTGCTTTTCACTGTTTCAGTAAGACATATTTAGCAGGAAGAAAATGATTATTCACACTGTGCTTAAAATTATTCACTAAAATGTTCCCTGTAAATGCCTCTCTCAGAGACAAATTTCTGTAAATTCTATATCTTCGTCAGTATATATGTGTAAATAACAAATTTAAGAATGATTTTGTCTATAGATATGCCACCATTCCTTTATTTGTTGAAAATAAAGCTATAGGAGATGCCAAGGTTATTTTTATTTCTTAGAGGAAAATATAGTCTTATTTGTCTTTTTTTTTTAGAAAAAGATTTTTATTTTGGGACAAGACATTCCATTTTAAATTATTTGGTCAAATCAGCTTTCAACCTGCATTTTTTTTAAAAAATTAAATTTATTGGGATGACATCAGTTAATAAAATTATATAGATTTCAAGTGTGCAATTCAATAATACATTATATGTATGTGTATTTGCATTGTGCATTCACCACCCAAATTTAGATTTCCTTCTGTCGCCATATATTTGACCCCTTTACTCTTACCTCCCTCCCCTCCTCCTCCCTTTCCTTCCAGTGACCACTAAACTGTTGTTTGTGTCTATGAGTTTTTATTTGTTTGTCTTGTTTGTTGCTTTCAGTTTTATATCCCACATATGAGTGACATCATATTGTTCTCAACTTTTTCTGTCTGACATTTCATTTAACATCATAATGTCAAGATCCATCCATGTTATCACAGATGGCAGTGTTTCACCTTTTCTTATGGCTGAGTAATATTCCATTGTGTGTATGTACCACAGCTTCTTTAGCCAGTCATCTATTGAAGGATACTTTGGTTGTTTCCTTGTTTGGTTGGCCACTGAGAATAATGCTGCAGTGAACATCAGGATGCGTATATCTTTATGAATAAATGTTTTCAAATTTTTGAGTAGATACCCAGAAAAGGAATTGCCAAGTCACATGGTCATTCTCTTCTTAATTTTTTGGGAACTTCCGTACTGCTTTCCATAGTGGCTGTACCAGTTTACATTCCCATCAGCAGCGTATGAGAGTTCCTTTTCCCCCATAACCTCTCCAACACTTGTTATTACTTGTCCTGTTCATGGTAGCCATTCCCATAGGTGTGAGACTCTATGTCTCCTTGTGGTTTTGATTTATTTGCATTTCCCCAATAGCTAGTAAAGTTGAGCCTTTTTTCATATGTCTGTTGGCCATTTATGTCTTTTTGGGAGAATTGTCTGTTCTGGTCCTCTGCCCATTTTTTAATTGATTGTTTGTTTTTTTATTGTTGAAGTGTATGCGTTTGCATATTTTGGATATTAGCCCTTTATTGAGGTGTTGTTTGCAAATCTGTTCTCCTATTCAGTTGGTTCCCTCTTCGTTTTGCTGATGTTTTTTACGCTGTGCAGAAGCTTTTTTAGTTTGACATAGTCCCACTTTTGCTTTTAGTTCAGGTGGTGGTCATTTTTAACTGAGTCTTAAAAAATAAAAATGATCCTTTCAACATATTTTTCTCTTCATTTATTACTGATCTGAAGGATATTTAGATTTGTTGACTAAATTGGTTTTATCTCCGTTTTAAAGAAAAAAACCAAGACTTAGGATGTTAAGAGTCCTGCCTAGTTCCTTCTTGATGACTAGTGCTTGAGATGAATAAAAAGAACAGCCATGAATATAGATGTGTCGATTATGACAGTGAAGGAATTGGAAGTCTCTCTTTTATTACATCAGCTGTTCCATTTGCACACACACGTGGATATAATACTTGAGTATTATAGAGGCACCTCTTGCATTTGCAGCTGAGAGAGTGCCGTATGTAAATGAGACCATGCATATGCAGTCCATTCCCAATCATCTAAGTGCTGACTGCCTGAATTTTCTGTTTAGCCTTCTCCTCCAGCCATTTCATCAGATGTAGGACTCCATGAGAAAACTGCTTTATTTGAAAATATCTCCTTATTTAAAATTTCTCATTATTTATTGTTGGGCCTACATTGTAAAATAATGAGGTGTCAGTTTATTTCCAAATTACTTTCTGACTATTTTTGCTTCTGTTGGGCAGCAGTGTCAAGTATGTTAGTGTGTTGGATGTGAGTGCACTGTAGGTAATAGTGTTTTAGGCTAAATTTCAAGGATACAATGACTGTCTATAGAGAATTTTTCATGCTGAGAGTCATTTTCTTCATATTAAAAGAATTTTTAATGGTCAGTTTCCTACCTGATTTATTTCTCAATATGTTATTACATCAGGGATTTTAAAGTCTGTTGTAAAGATCCATAGGAATGAGACACTAACAACTGAAAGCCAGCATTAATAAACTTTGTGTGTAAGTGAACAGATGAGCCAGCAGCTTGGAATAGGAAAAGCATCATTTGGGTTAGGCTGGGTTATTCTCCAAAGTGAAAGTGCACTCAGATCATTTCTTTCCATGGGAGATTTGCTTGTGACAGTAATGTCATATTCTGCATATTGTACAACCCCATAATTTATATCAAGTGGATCGAGTTGAACTGCTGAATCCTGACTATATGTGAGATCATGTGGTATGTCATGTGGGGTAAAAGCTGAAAAATGCACATTTGCTCTTATGAAGTTCATAGCACAGTTAGCTTACTGTCAAAGGAGTAAACCAATAAATATACAACCAACATAAACCTGTAAAAGACCCTAACTGAGCACTGAGTGTGGAACTATTAGATGGCAAAAACCCATTTTTTGGAAGTCAGCTGAGCAATTAGTCTGGCAAAAAAAAAAAAAATGTGAAGTCTCAAAGAGAGAGTAGACCAATACAATAATTACTATAATAAATGTTTTGGGTTGTGTTTCCAAGAAGTAGAGCCTAAGAAGTGTGATTTATTGAGAGTGCTCTCAGAAGAAACCTGAAGTAGGTGACGGAAGCAGGATAAGGCAGGGAAAAATGCAGGTAAAGATGTGATCTTAGCCTGATCCTGCAGGGAACATTTTTTTTCTTTTTTAATTTAATTTACTTTTTTTTAGGTGAGGCAAACTTTGGTTGACCTCACAGATTTCAAGGGCCTTGTCAGCTTATAATCCCTTATTTTATTATTTATTTTTTTATGCCTATAGCACCTGGTCTTCCTAGGTGGTCTCCCATCTAAGTACTAACCAGGCCAACCCTGCTTAGCTTCTGAGATCAGATACGCTGTAGCTTCTGAGATCAGATAGGCTTGGGCTTGTTCAGGGTAGCATGGCTGTAGACCAGATGAGCACTTCTGAGCAAGTAACAGTTGTGCTGAGATTTAAAGGCTGAGTGGAGATAACTAGCTTTAATGAGAATGTAGCCAGAAAGGGCAGTTTGTTTAAAACTAGATTGATGGGTCTATAGCCGTGACACCCTGAACACGCCTGATCCCATCTTATCTCAGAAACTAAGCAGGGTCAGACCTGTTAGTACTTGATGGAGACCACCTGTGAAGACTGGGTGAAAAAAAAAAAAAGACTAGATTGATGGTTCATCAGTGAAGATTGAAATTCATCCAATTGATTGGATCTTCATCCAATTCAGATATGCCCCAGGAATATTGGTGGACAGATCTTGGAGACAGACTGAATTTTAAATTTTTTTGGTGGATGGATATCTTTTGCTTTGCTAGCATGATAGATGAGTTTTTGGCATTTGACTGAAGATTGGAAAAAGAGAAGAGTAGAGAGGCTGAAAAAATAAATTTGAGATGGAACAAGAGAAGAGATAGGGCAACTCTCATAGGAAGGGGAAGTGGTAGGGGTCAGAGAGATGCTAAAGAGAGGATGTATAGAAATTGTACAGATGTGAGATGACTATGTCTTCAGAAACTTGGCAGTAAGTAATTTGGCTTTTGAGGGTGGATTTGCATTTGAGGGGCTGAGACTGGCAAGGTAGAGAGCAGTGATGGACCGAGGAAGCCCGATCCCCTTTAGTTTACACACATATCATAAAAGCGATTTATCAGTCTTTTTTTTTTTTATGCTTTTATGTTCATTATGTCTTATAATAATTTTTTTTAGTTTCCAGAAAATAAGCCACAGCAATGATAAAGTCACTTATCTGCCTTTTTAGAAGTGTCCTAATAGGCTTCCTAGTTTTAATTACTTATACTTTGTGTAAGAGATTAAATTTTTTCCTCCCCAATCAGAATTCCTCTAACCAGTGTTAGGATAATTTGAGGTACAGAGAGCTACCAGTTAACCTGCTCTCACCTGTAAATAAATATTTCTGAGGATGTAGTTTTCAAGCACTATCAAGGTGGATGATGTGTGTTTATCTGTTTATGAGCAAAATGCATATGTTTGCAAGAAAGTGAGAGGCTAGCTTGACATTGCCCCCTTCCTTGAGCTTTTTCTTAAATTTGCATAGGACAGTAAGATTTACACACATAAAGCGATTTTAACTCAACACAAAATTTACCTAAATTTTGATTTGTCCAACAGTTGGAAAGGTAAAAGTTAGAGGTAATTAAGTATAAAATAAAGACTTGTTGGGGAATTTTTATTAAGGATGCTTATAATTAAACATAAAATCAAAAAAGATATTTCTTTGGGTTGGTAATTATATTTTTGCTTACTTGACCTATGTCTTTCAAAAGTTTTATTTATTTTCTCTGTCTCAGTGGATTCCCTGACTTCAACATGCTGAAATAGAATTCAGCCTAGTGCCGAATGATAGATCAGAAAAAAAGCTTTAATGATCTGTCATATTAAGCCTTGGACAATAGCTCCAAAGCTGATAGCATAACCCTGAATCTGAAAGAGTAAAGCAAATGGCGGAGGAGGAGGAGGAGGGAGGAGGAAGAGAGGGAGGAGGGGAGGAGGAGGAGAGGAGGGGGAGGAGGAGGAGGGGAGGAGGGGAAGAAGAAAAGTCTCCAGGTTTATTTCTGGTTCAATTCCATGACTATCTGTTTATGTATCTGCAGTGAATATAGAATTTTTGCAGTGGCTAGCCTAGTATGCCACGGATTCTGACTTTCGTGTTTTTTCTTTCCATGGAGTATTTCACTGCATTCCTCTTTTCCCTAGGATAATAAAACTCTTTATTCCCTAATTGCTCAATGGAGGATCCACATGGCTAGGATAATAATGAGCTGGCAGAAAGCCTCAATTTCTGGAAAGCTCTGTGAATTCAGAGAAGTCACAAGGTTTGCTAAAGTGAACTTCTTGTTTACAATTGGTCCCCTAGGCAATATAGAGCAAAGAGTAAAGATGCAACCTCAGACATTCATGAAAAGGCACCATGATCTGGAAAGCAACTTTGTTCAAGTGAGGGCGTGTCAGCCACAGAGCTTTTAAAAAATGAATCACAAAGTTCATTAATTTTAGTGAAGTGCCACCAAAATGACACGACCTGGCTGTATAACCTAATATCACCTTCCGTTGACTCTAAGCCAAACCATTCACATTAGAGATTCTGCTGGAAGCCTGCCTAATGTTTGAGGGTTTATTTCTGCAAATCCAAAATAGATGGTGTGAATACTAATTATCTGATTAATGAGAGGAAAAGCTGCACAACAATGAAGGTCACTGTGGATATCTAAAGATAAGCACTCGATATTGTGTGGGGCTAGTGGCTCCACTCCTCACAACGCAGGATCAGCATTTTAAAGACTGTCATGAGGCTCCATTCTGATTCCTCTCCACAATGTGGACCATGTAATACTCTTAAGGGCAAACTGAAATGTTTGTTCTCAGTCACATAATTATTATTTTTAAAGTTCAGTAATAGATTATCAGTAGAAAAGCAGCAGGTTCAGTGAAGTCAGTATGTGCAGAGGAGTTAAAAGATCACGGCTGATCATCTAGTATTGTGTTGTGCATTTTAAGGACGATCCCATTGTCACACTGAAATACTAAGTAGGACCTTAGATAGATTGCTATTTTCATTTCCAGAGGACAGTCAGTGGTTTTTGGAGTTTTAATGCTAAAATAATTTTAAAGCTTAGAAAAAAGTGCTTGTAGGTAAAAAGATTGGCTAACATGGCATTGTATATGTACTTCCTCAAACACACTTTTCAGTAACAGTGTATTTTTTACCATGATTTATCACACTAAGTTATTATATATTAGATGTATTTTTTAAATTTATGACTTTATTTCCAGAACAATCTCAGTTACTTATCTGTTTATTTTGAATGAGTGTCTCTATTAGAAAAATGGAAGCTTGGGCTTATAACAAGAGAGGGACTAGTTCTTTATTCCCATATTCTGGGAAAAAAGAAAATATTTAGTTGGGTGAAAAGAGAACTTAGAAGGAATGTGCAAATTGTCCTAAAATATTTTCAGGCATCCTGGATTTATTTATTGAATAAGTGGATAGAGGGATGAATGAATAAATGAACAAATGAATGAAGCACTAAGTGAAAGGCACAGGAAGGAGCATGAAGTGGTTAAAACGACACACGCACTCTTCACCTTTTAGAGCTCACCTTCTAGTGGGGATGAACACAGAGGAAAAGGTAATTCCTCTGTAGCTCAATGAGTAAAACAGTAAAGAAACTGGATTGGAGTAGCTCCATAGGGCAGAGCCAAAGTAATTGTAAATGTTTGTTAAAGTTTTTTAAAAACATGAATTGCATGTCAAATGATTTCCCAAGTTTAAGAGTAAATCTAATTCTATTTAACAAATGTATAAGAAGGCCTACTATGTGCAACCCACCCAGAGCAACATGAAATATGCTTCTGGGTGATAATATTGGAAGGGGCAGCATAAGGGTGATGGGAATACTGTTAGGAACTTGTATTCTACTGGGCAATTAGCATCCACTTCTGTAAATGCTTTTGAAAGTGTCTCCAGTATAGCATAGTCCAGGTGTTAGGAGAGTATGTTCAATTCATTTAATTAAAATAGATTAAACATTTTTTTTATCTAGCTTGTGATAATGTTGATTTATATGCATACGCTTTCACTATATTTTAACTTTTAGTGGGAGTAAACGACCTTGTGAGATGTAAACCTGTATTTATTTCTGACCAAAGAAAGAGGAAACACGTGTGTTTTTTTCCCCCCATATTCACATTTAGGTTATTAGTAAACTGTTCATTGACTCAAATACTTCCACAGAGAAATCGAAAGACATCGAGGGCAAACTAGCTCGAAGCAAGATCTGAGGTGTTTGCTGTGGAATGACCATTTTCAGAGTAATAACCTAGGACAAAGCAGCCTACTATAGCAGGGTGTTTCTAGAATTGTTTTTAGGCATTGGACTTAGCACTAGCTATGTTTATATTGTGCGATAGTGAGTTAATTTTTTCAGAGTATAAATTACTTCATAAAGGTTAACAATTTTATATGTTATAGAAAATGTTGAGCTGGTGTTTCTTAGAAAGTTAGAAATCTCATAGAGGCTTTCAGGAGAGTTATACTTTTAGAGGTTGTCAAAGAGAACAGAATTGTAGCAATTATGAAACTGTTAGCTAGTATTGTTGTTGTTGCTAGCAAAACTACTCTCTCCCCCTACCCCAAAGAGTATTAGTTTTTCTTCATTTATTAACTAGACATCTATTATTTGCTCTATAGAAGAGAATTAAGCTAGATTCCTGGAAGATAACATTTTTTGTATGTGAAAATATTTTTATATTTACTGTTGTATATGTTAATTATAGAAATTTGGAAACTATAGAAAAATTGAAGAAAATGAAAAGCCTACTATTACCACCAAATCCCATTTATTATTATTTCCATATTACTTAATTTTTTAGTCCAGATTAGCCTATTGGGCTTTCTCAGTTGGAAGGGAGTGGGAGAGGGAGAAGTGGAGAGGGGAAAAAAAAATAGAAAGAAAGAGGGGTGGAGAGCAAAAGAAAAAAAAGAGAAATCCATCGTGGCTTTACTAAATCTCCTGCTCCAGTCAGCAATGTGATGTTGGTGGCCAAGGCTATACATGAACCCGCTAAATTCCTTACACCACATATCAGTGGGACTGTCTTCTTGGGCTGATGTGTTTTTCACAGGTAGAGATTCTAAACAGAGAAGTGAAGAATCCTAGAATGGTATAAGTGTGGGTAAATATCAAAGACGTCTTTTTTTTTTTTAAATTTTAAAATCTCTCTTAATAACAGCGGCTTTAGTACAAGCTTCAGTAATAAAATGAATGTCATGGGGATATAATGTTCAGCATAGTAACTATATTTCACAACACTGTATTGCATATTTGAAAGTTGCTAAGAGAATAGATATTAGAAGTTCTCATCACAAGAAAAAAATTATAACTGTATGGTAACAGACGTTAACTAGACTTATGATTATTTCATGTATAAAAGTCAAATTATGTTGTATATCTTAAATTAGCATGATATTATATTTCAACTATACCTCAATTAAAAAAATGACTTTGTAATATATGTAGGCGCAAAATGTGTGACAATAATAGCACAAGGAATTCGGGGGACTAAATGGAAATACATTGTTGTCATTTCTTACTAAATAAGTGAAGTGGTATATCATTATTTGAAGAATTAATAGGTTAAAGCTGAATCTTAAAACCCCAGAGGAATCATCAGAATAACATAAAATGAAAAGGTTTCACTAGTAATCTAAGAGTGGAGATCAATTAATCTACGTGAAAGCAAGGAAATGGATAAAAGTAACAAAGAGCTTTTTGGACAAATAGAAAATAAAGAACAAGATCATAGATATAGTCTCAACCATATGGTAATTATATTAAATTTAAATAATTAGTTCTGTTGCTCATCTATGAATTCAAAGCAGTCAGACCTGTTATGTCTTGATACCAAAAAATTTACTTTTTCCTTTGCACTCCAGTTTTAACCCTTCTAATAATTAGCTGGGGAATGAGAATGCCTCTTAGTGATTAGGGAAAGAGTCACATAAAAGAAGAGTGAAAAAGAAAAAGAAAATTATGCCTATTATTTAATGAAAGTAAATCAGTGAGAGAGAGGTACAAAACCGAAGTCGTCTTAGAAATACTGTGAAGTCTAAGTGTCAGTGCCGCATCGCTTGAGTGCATTGCGTCCTTGCCTAGTTCCTGGTTCTTCATGACAGAGAACACCTCGAAGGACTTCCAGGAGCTCTCTTTTCTGTCTTCTAGTTCAAGGACAGTTGATCCCATGATTCTAAAAAATGATAGTCATTTTTTTATCCTTGCCATTTTAAGGACTATTGCCCAAGTCTGCCTCGCTGTGCCAAAGCTGACTTCTTCCTGGGATTATTGACAATGGGAATATACATTACATTCAGGAAAAACTCATCCCAAACTGTTTCAATTGCCTCTTGCTGTGCAATAAACCAATATAAAACCTAGTGGCTTAAAACTACAGCAATTTATTATTTCTTGCAATTTTGTGCCTGGGTAGTCTTTCTGCTTAATATGTCTAGGCTCATCCAAGTGGCTGTTTATAGTTGGTGCTGGGCTCAGCTGGAACAACTGGGATAGCTGGCATATCTTTTCATGTGGTCTTTCTTTTTCAACGAAACCAGAATGGGCTTCTTCAGTGAAGACCAGTGTGTCAACAGACACTGTATTCCAAAGCACAATGTTTGCTAATGTCTTGTTGGCGCAAATCACATAGCCAAGTCTAGTGTCAGTGTGAGACTGCAAAAGTATGTAGGTACTGGCAGGTGTCATTCACTGGGGCTGTTAATGTAGCCAGCTACCACACAGTATCTCCTCTAGCACAAGATGAAGGAAGCAATCCTTCAGCCTTCTCCATCATAGCTCCCAATGTTCTGCAGGTAACTTCTGAAAGAAGAAAACCCACTACCCTTAAGAACATGAACTAATAGACAGCAGTCTAAATATATACTTGAGAGAGAGACATTTGTCTTAGGAGACATACCCTCCAGGATTTCTCCTCTACCCAAAGAGAAGCTTTTGAAATTTCATAAATATTTCTTTGTATCCTCATTCTTTAGAAACATTCCATTTCAGAAGAGGGTATTTACTCTATGTTTGCAGAACTAATAACACTGGGGATATTGTTCATCTTGCCAAAAAGAAAAACCTTCTGAGGTAAATTCCAATCAATCACTCTTTAGATAGAGAAAAACTACCTGTAAGTTTTAAGTAGCTGCTATTATTATTTATCTCCAAAAGAGTAAAACAAAACAAAACAAAACAAAACAAAACACCCATAAGGTCCAGATTCTCCCCAGACTCTCCCAGGTGATTTCAACACTTCCGATAGAACTCTTGTTTCTTATGAGAACATTTCTTTTTCTAACATTCCTGTTTTTCCTTCTCAAATTAAAAATGTTGACAGCAAGGTTTATGTCCATAATGACCTCTAGAACAGTTAAATCTTGTTCCCATCCTGGTTGTATTAACACAGGCAAAATGTAAAACTGTAGGTAATTAAATTTGCAGCGGCCCTTTGAGATTTCATCCAGCTCAGTCTCCATTTTAGAGATGAAAAAAAACCTGAGAACCATATAGAGCTTAGGTGACTAGCTTAATGACAAAAAGTAAATTAATTGGAGAACCAGACTTAGGTTTGTTTTCTTTCTTACAAAACGTCTCTACAGAATATTGGACCAAAGGCCAAGAAGAAAACTTAGATTCTAATTCTAACTCCTTTTCTGTGTCAATGTGTGGACTAGGGTCACACTTTTTCTCTTTTTTTAACTTTTAAAATTAGGGGATCTAAATTGATCATCTCTAAGTCTTCATACTTCAAACTTCTAGGGTTTATAATGAATTTTGAAAATAATATGCTGGATTTATAATTAAAATTCCAATAAATGCCATTAGTAAATTAATTTCATTTTCATTTCCTTCACTTTCTCATCTATAAATGTATTTAATGAAGTAAGAATTATTAACCTATTTTGGGATTTAGAAATTACTGAAAAAGGCATAAAGGACTGGGGAATGTGAATTGTTCATGGCCTTGTTTTTATTTTTAACTGTAATTCTAGACTGAATTCTTCTATTCGGTTTATAATTAAAATTAACACACTGAAATGTCACAGGTGGCCTACTTCAGTTTCCTTAACTTGATAAGATTATCAAGGATTCTGAAAAATCTTTAAATGGTTTCTTGGGAGCGGGAAAGGGAGAGTGGGGAAGAGAAGAGACAGAGAGAGAGGGCGAGGGTGAAAATGTTTTATCAATGGGAATTCTCAATTAATTTAGCAAATAAAACAAACAAAAAATCGCATTCCAAACATAAACACTAGAAAGATAGAACACATTTGTTCATATTTTGGAAAAAAAAAAAAACCCGGTGTAAAACAAATACAATGTTAGCTTTCTAACTGCCTTTGATTTGAGATATATATTTTTTTCCTTTAGTTTTTTCTTCTCTTTCTACTTACATTCAGAATATTGCAAATTCTTAATAATTCACCTCCATAATGATAATAACGTATTCGATACCTCTCTTTTTGCGGAACCTGTACCATGGTCATTACAGCCATTCATTCCCACTCTCCGTACCTGTCACTATTTTAGTCCTAGACTTATATGCCACTGTCAAAATTTTGGCACGATTTCTTCAGATGTTCAGAGCATTCAAATCTCACATCTCTCCCACATCATGACTGAGTTCAGACCATTCTGTGGTTTCCTGTTACTTGTCAAATTTCATTTTAGTTTTTATGCCAAATATAAACTTATTTTTAATATAAGTTTTAAAATAAGATTAATTTCTGGTAAATCTCATAGAGCATCAGGGGAAAAAAAGAAAACAGAGACAACATGCTATAAAATTTCATTTATAAGTAGTTCAAAAACAAGCAAGACTAATCTATGATAGATTAAAATGGGGGGCACTTTTCTGATAGTTACTGAGTGGGAGGGGACACAAAGGAGCCTGCTGGAGTGCTGGAAATGTTCTATACTTTGATCTGTATTTCATTTACACAAGTGTATACATATGGACAAATTCCTCAAATGGTATACTTGGATTCGTGTACTTTATTCTGTTATACCTCAATAAAAAAAAAGAAAAATATTATTTAAAAATTTTTTTCATTGCTATTTCTTTGCTACATTGTCTCCTTTATTTCAACCTCACTTAAGTATTTTTGAAATTACAAAGCACATTTGGAATGATAGGGTCCAAGGATCTGGGTTCTAAACAAATCAATCTGATATTAATGGCCCATAGACCACTTTTTGGGAAACACTGAGGTAGAATTACTGCTTATGCAAAGCTACTTCCTTTGTCTTATTGGGACCTTCGTAATTTGGATTCCTAAAGGCTATCATCACTCGGTAAAATTGAGAAAGAAGAAAATTTTCACCAGCCTCTGTTGTGCTTCCACATCTTTTCCCCATCCCCCTCTAGAATCCTCCAGATGCCTCATGATGTAACACTGGTGCCTAAATCAAATCCTTTCTGGGTTTGCCCCATTACATCAGTCTGTTCCTTTAAGTGATCTCATGTTCTTCATCAAATGTACAGTTGTGTCCTTTTCCTGCAAGAACATCCCAGTTTGAAGACATCACATGCTAGCTATTGTGTACTCTCTCCATGGTAAGTCCTGAATGCATAGTGGGTCCCACTTTCCTACATGAGTATTCATTCCATGAGCCTTTTGGTCAGAAAGCCTATTGGGCAGAAACAAAATACTTCAAATTATATTAGTACCATTTAAGATTCCAGGAGCAGTTTTGAATATACCAAATTAGAGTAAAAATAGTGAGGGGACCAAGTGCTTGTTACCAAAGGGAGGTAGACATCAATTTCAGCCATTTTCTAAATAGAGTATTTTTCTTTTCTCTTTTTCTTTCTTTTCTTTTCTTTTTTTTTCTTTAAGTAGAGAATTCTGTAGTTTCTGAGTTAGGTATGAATCAACACTTGTAATGATTTTTTAACTAGCCTGTCAAGCCCAAACTGTCTACATCGTAGTCCCCTACTCCCTTCCATGTTTTATGTGGATATTCTAGTATGAATTTGCTGTCCAACATTAAGAGGAACCTCCCTTGAGGAAGTCATTCCTGGAGATTCTGAAAAAATACTGCATTGCAGCAATGCTGCTTAATGACCTGCACCTTGATCCTTGACCTTTGATTCCTATGATAAGTTGCAGATGAAGTTTATATCCAAAGGAAAACTCCAGAATTAGAATGACTAATAAAATTACTGGTTCGCAGGCATCAGTACTCGAGTGGATACTATTACTTTTGGCAGGAAAGCAAATTGTTGGTCCTATGCACACACAGAAACTAATTCTCTGGCAATGTCTACCTTTTAATGGAAGGTCCTTGAAGTTCCTTTCAAGGGATGCTACTTTGTTTTTCTGGCTCCATGTGCAGTTTATTCACATGTAACTTGTTCATTCATTTTTTATTTGGAACTGAGTGGGGATTAACATGTGCCATATTTATGTCGCTTTTATAATTAATGGACTTGTATCAAATAGCAAAAGACTTAAGGAAATTTGTCCAGTAGCGGAATAACACATGGCGAAGATAAATATTTTTAATGTTCAATATTTTTATTATAATGAAACAAATTTAAAATGCTGGTGGGTGAACATTCTAGTTAAGTAACACATGGATAATGCCTATATCCCTCAAAGTATAGAAACAGTTAGACTCAACATAGTAAAATGGGGTAGCAGAGAGAGAGATAGAGATTAGGAGTGTAAACTGTTAAGTCCAGTTTAGATCTTAACTCTGTTATTTGTAGATTGTTTGAATTGGGAAAATCTCTTAATCTCTCTGTGCATTATTTCCTTACTGTAAATTAGGGATAATTAATAGTTGTTTTGCGAATTAATGTAAAGGTTAGAATAGCTCCTGGTATACCATAAGCAGTGGTGTGCTGGTAAATGGTTAGCAGCTGGCCCTCCAAAAAGATGTTCTGATTTGTAGTGTTTGTCAATTTCTTTAGTGTAAATACGTCTATCATGGAGTAAACACCCGTAAGATAACATCAGTGGTTGTTCAGCTAGAAAAAGATATGCACAATTGGTTTTCTCTAGCCCATGTGAGCCAGCTCCTGCACACTACTGCTAGTAAGCATTAAATAAACCTTAATTGTTGTTGTTTTCATATTAAAATAATGGAAGACACTTAAGGACTTTTAATTCATTAATCAGATGTGCCATATATTATGTCTATTTTGATGTCATATTTAGCTTATGGTTTATAACATAAAAGTCCAGTATGCAGTGCACATTTTCTCTTGTTTCCCTGGTGGGATTAGAGTCTTAACTTTAAATTCTGCATTTTGTAAGTACAAGTTTGTAAGTCACCTCTTAATTTGTATTATTGTAGGTACCTATTTACCTTTCCCTGGTTCAGTTTGTTTACATTTTTTATTGCGATGCTGTATTCCTACAGAGGGTTACTTTTTAAATTTATGTTCTCATTGTCAGACATAATAAATTTTCAAAAGTAAAAACAAGAGAGATAAAGAAGTGGCTTGTTAAGGTAATGCCTTCCAGATGAGCCAGCAATTGCCCACTTACTAGGCTATGAGTTGATAATACATTTTCCATGTTAAGTCTTCTTGCAATCATCTACCAATCTTAGGCAATATGTAGCTTAGACCTCCCTCTTTCTAGCATGGCCTTTTAATGGTGACGTATCAGCATCTTGACAAGTAATAAAGAAGGAGCCTGAGAGCTTTGTCTTGCAGAATGGAAAATTTTTTTTTAAGTCTAAAAATGCAGCCTAATTAATATATTTGGTCAGAACAAGTATTTACACAAAGAGAGCTCCAAATGTGATTAGGAAAATTTAACTTAGGTATTAACAAAATAAATTACCTATATGCTGAGATTTGACACCATGTGATATAAATTAATAAGAAAGCCCCCATACTAGAACTGTACCAGTTTTTCTTCAGAACAGTTAAATAATTTATCTGTAGGCTGAAATAGTAAATATGAAAGTATATAACTGACACTTCTTTGTAGTTTAGATATACACAGCTGGTTATGACATTACTATCTTGGTCTGCCTCCTATTGGAACCAGGAACTGTGTATTATTCAGGTTAGACTCTCATGATTTTAAAAAGAAATTTATAATTCAATTAAGTAAAAGAGCCTCATTAGTAGATTTTGGAGGATGCTTTAGAGATGTTTGGGAGAAGTAAGCCTGTTTGCTTTCATGAGACACTCATGCTTTATCCTCAGAAACCTAGAGGGAGTTGCTTTAAAGATATCTTTACCTGGCTAAGGTGGCAGGGTCCAGGGCAAAGTTATTACAAGTTTTATTTTTCAGATGTCGCTAATAGTATTAGTGGCAATTATGTAGGCTCTGTTATGTGCTAAGCACTAGTCAAAACTGTTCATCCCATAACAACCCTGTCAGGTAGATTATTATTATTCCAAATTAACCAATGAAAAATTGAGGTTGAAAATATTTATTAACTTGTCAAAGGTTACAGGTACTAATGAGGAAATCTGCTTTTCAAAATTTAATCCATGCGTCCTTCCTTCTTGTATCACTCTGCCTCCAGAAAGACAAGACTTCTTATTGAAAAACAAATTTTTTTAGACAGTTGTTTTCAAATATTTTGAAAATGTAAATTTTTCTTTTCGAAAAATCTCATTAACTTGTTCAAGAAGTAATGTCTATTCTTTAAATTCTGTCATCATTTTCTATCATTATACCTTAAAAAATTCTCTTGAACAGTAAATATGGCAGATTTGGAGTTATAAGAAAAGATGTACATTTAGAAATGCAAAATACGGGAAAATACCTCTACTATTGCAGAAGCACTCAAAGCCCAGCTCTTCTACTCCATTGCAGAGTATCACAATTTATAAAGCCAAGATGGTTCATTTCCTCTACATAAGTTACAACTTCAAGGGTGTATGAAGCAAAATCTATATTAAGTATTGGGACTGTTTTCAGAATTGTTTCAATATTATTTAGAAAAACAAAAGATTTTGAAAATAGTCACCAGTGAGGATCAGCTCTTCCATTTTAGAAAAAGATAAAAACAGAAAGCTCTCATTGCTACAATACACAGTGATCCCTATTGTGTATTTTGGGGTCAGTCAGCTCAAACGGTCAAGCCAAGGTAGCTACCATGTTTCATAGAATCTAAGAAAGTAAAACTAAGAAACAGAATACTTGGCACACCTTAATGAGAAACTGAGAAATTTCACACTTTTTTTTTTTTTCCGATTGTTAAGAACCAACGGCTTCAATCTTTTCCTGAGCTGTTATAATGCAAACAGAAAAGCTAAATCTGTTGTGCCACATGTTGCATAATGGAACCATGGACAAGTGATGTTTTTTTCTGGGGGTCACCGAATAAGGTGGATGAACAGAAAATCCTAGTGAAAACATCTGAAAGAAAGTAGCAAGTAAGTATTTTGGCAAAACTTTGTGAGCCAATGGGCAAGCAAGTGGTGGCATAGGTGTTAGCAATAGGCAAATGTCAAAAGGCCATTTGACATTGAGGCTACTTTCAGATGATTATTTAAACTATTTGATGCTCTGCTGCTTTAGAAGTGCCTTTTTTAAAAGCCATGATAATTTTTTATTTAATTCCAACTCTTACTTTAGAAAAGTAAATTCGAAAGACATTTTTTATAGGAGACAGATTATGCATAGTAAGTTCTGTAGAACAATTCAAAAATTTCAAAGATGAAAATGTAGAACAGAATAATATAGAATTTTTCTGTTTGGTAAGTCATACAAACCCTGAGCTTCAGACCAGGACTTGTGAGGTCCTGGTCAAATATCCCTGGCAGCAGGACTTCTCCTGAGATGTAGCTTTAAATGCTGTTCATAAAGGCAGTAGCTTTTATCAATGACAGTTGTTAAAAAACCCATATAATTCTGGGCATTTTTTTTTTCAGAGAGGTTTAAAAACCCAAAAATATTTAAGTGAAAATTTCTTTGACAACTAACAGTTATGACAGGCTGAATATATTTTTCCTCAGATTTTTTCCCCTTTAAAAAAATCTCACTATTCATACTTGCTGGCTCTTTGTTTCCCCCTCTAGAGTTTAGACCTCTTAACTCTAGCTAATTTACAAGGATGAATTACAAATTTCTGAGAAGTTGATAGGAATCTTCTGAGTGTAAATGTTAAAATTTACATCTTTTCCCAGCAGTTTTAAAATACAATTTTAAATGTAATTTTTGTACGTTTCTGTTAGGTCTATAGAATAAATATAGATTTTTAAAAAATTCTTTATAAAGTATCAAGGAAGTGGATATATAGAATATCAAGTTTACTGATAAAGTACTAACTTTTCTTTTCCAAGGATAATAGTATTATTCACTTTTAATTCATTTAGTTGAAATATATTAAATGATATGTGTCCCCAGTGGAGTCCTGAAAGACCTGAGCTTAATGTAAGTCTATCCACCTGACACTTCATTACATAATGTTTAGTATTGCTGTCAGTTTATTCTTTTCAAATCTTGGTTTCCCAGGAAAATCACAAGCTTCCTGAGGATTAGAATTTTTTCTTATATTACTATTATACCTTCATAGCACCTAATACTGAATCTTGGATATGGAATAAGCTTAGTAGTTTTTCGTGGCTGTGTATGATTAAATCTTGAATTTTACACAATGTATTCTATACAGTGAATTGTGTTTTCTATATTTTGAATATGATACATCATCTATGTCAGGGGCCTGCCAACTATAGCCCAAGGCAAGCATGGTTAGCCAGCACACCCATTTGTTTGCGTATTATCTATGGCTGCTTTCACATTAATTCAGCCGGGCTGAGTAGTTGGGGCAGAAACCAGCAGCCCACCAAGCTAAAGTATTCACTATCAGCACTGACAGGATTATAGAATTTCCAAGCCCTATTTCTAGCTAGTTATCTCTGATGGAAAATATAAATACTTAGGTTCTGAATTGTTTAATTTGTTACCTTTCCTAGAAGTAAATTAGATGATAATATTTCCTGATGCTGAATTCATTAAGATTTTCCAGTAAGCATAAGTATCGAAAGAGAAAAAATAATAATGGATCATGGACCCTTCTTCTTGCCTCAGCTACTATATTTCTGATTGAAGACAGAGAATAGATACATTAAAACACACCCTAAAAACACAGTTTGGTTTCCTGCCAGGATAAACCTTCATTAAAACTGAGATGCAGTTTAAATTAAAAGGTTGAAACAGTCACATTGTATTAGAGAAAATATACAGCTGCCTTAAAAAAGGATTAAATTGGCTGGTTGATTTAAGCTGCTCTTGAGGCTGCCAGTCTACTTAAAGTGTATTCATAAAACACATTTAGCATTGGTTGAAATAATGGTTTACTTAGTGATTTTAAAAACACAATTATTTCATTGTTATGTTGATTTTACAAGATAATGTTCATGTGGAAAAGATGGAGAGCAGCCCCTTACATTCTTTATTATTTTAAGATAATATTATCATGCTATAGAATGTTAACAAGCTTCTTTTGTTTCAGATGGAAATAATGACAAGGTTGTATTTAATGCCATCTTAAAACACAAGGAAACTATTGAACACAACATATGAATTTATTTATTTGAATATTTTAAAAAACAATCAATGAGTTTTTCAGTGATTACTGACCTATATCAATTATTTAAAGTCTCATAATCCCTTGAGTTTTAGACTATTATTTTTTTGTTTTATCCCATATTATATGTCAGTAGATATTTAGATAGGGAAATACATTTCCCTTGTATGATTGAGAAAACACAAAATGGCTTTTCCTTATTATAATAGCTAGATAATTTAGAAAGCATAAGGCTAAGGTCAGATAATTAAAAGAGCAATATTTCATCATACTCACTAAGAAATAACTGTCACATATGGTGCATTTTCTATATGTTAATATTGTACTAAGCATTGTTTATAGATTATTTCTAGCATAACAACTCTTGAAGTAGAGTTGTTATGCTAGAAATATCTTTATTCTGTAGATAAGTTTCAAAGATGCCTAGGCATTTGCTCAGATTCATACCAATAGCCAGTTACAGAGTTGGACGACGTCTGTGTGACCAGGCAGTTTAATTATTTATTTCAGGAACTTCCTACAGGGACAGCATATAAAAGGGTCCTTTGCTGTTGTTAGGAAATATCACGTCCAGATAGAAGGTAGCAGAGTAATAATGCTCAGAGGAGAGTTGTTGGGAGCAGGTGGTTGTAGTACTTTGAGATCTTGTCCTAGTAGCTAACTTTTGAGAACTTTTTTTTTTTTTGCATAGTGTTTTACATTTATTTGATGCACTGATTTTCATAACCATTTGGAGAATGTATTATTATTTACCTTGCCCAACATCACACCTCTGTTATAATCAGCGCAGACAGCATTAACACTTATATCTGTCTATTGCCAGTTTTTTTTTTTTTTGGCCTGCCACCACTATGTTCTGTGACTTCTGGAATTTAATAATATGAATTGGAAATCCGTACAGATCCTGTATATGAGGTTTAAGTAGGTTTCAAATAATCTCAGTAACATACAGATTCTGGATATTCATTTTTAGATGGACATAGGAAAAGAGTTAACTAAATTCTTTTCTAGTGTATATCAAAGTAAATAGGAAAGATCCTGCTATTTTTGAAAAATACTACATCAGCACTTAAATTGGTGGCATCACCCATCTTCACATGCTGGCTTCCCAGAAGAGTTCTGAATATCACTCAAAGACTAGCTTCTTATTCTTAGCAACCAGGCTCTCTGATTAATTGAAAGAGAATTTTATCTTATGGAAGGTAAATTTGTAAAAAGTTATAATAAATGATATGTAGTCACTATAAAATTTAGATTGTAGAAAAAACTTAAATGAAAAAAAATCACCTATTTCATATGGGTGTTTTCCTATGCATATATACCAAGGTAGGTGTGTGTGTGTGTGTGTGTGTGTGTGTGTGTGAATTGAAACAAAATTTCAAAACATTAAGAAGTTTACTGGTGTTGTCTGAAGTCTTCCTCCTTCCAGCTTCCCCACTAGGAATAGACTTTAGTGACTTAGGGGAGACTTATTTTCCCCAGGGAAGGCAGCACCCAAAAGAATTTAGAAATAACAAAGAATTGATTGACTTCTGTAGGAGAAGGGTTTTTTGTTTGTTTGTTTGTTTTACAAAATTTGGAATTTTGAGAGAAAAAATTTTTTTAGGGAAGAAGTTGGATGCTAAATGTCAAGAAACAAACTTTCTTTGTATATTATATAAGTAATAAAATTTCGAAGAAAGCCTGATAATCTAAAACAATATCCTGTCCTATAAGAGATGAAGACATCAGCTGTAAGAAGGAACAGAGAAGTAAGATGATGAGCAGAGGCCTAGCAACCTATCCACTTAAGCGGAGTATTATGGGGAAGGTGCTCAGGGTGACAGCAGTGAGAGGAAATCCTACAGCAAAGAAGCATTTAGTTTCATTTAGAACCATTTAAAATCATTTAGTTTCCCTTCCTGAAATTAGTGGAACCTATAAGTTTTGTGCATCTAACATGGTAACTAGCAGCAATGACTAAATGAGGTATCTTGTCAGTGGAATTGAAAGCTACCTCAAGAGCCCTCTACAATTTCCCCTTGATATGGAAGGGAATCCAGGAGTATTATGTTTCCCCAAGAAAGATGTGAACATGACTGGGATTCCACAGACAATCTGAGAGGCTTCAAGAACCAGGAAGAAGCAGAGGACATGGTACCTGGAAGGCAGGGTGACAAAGACAGGAGAATATGTGGAATAGTGAAGCCTGGTGTGGACTATACACATCGGTAAAATCCATCCTGGACAGATGCACATTCACATGGCCCCATACAGCTCCCTCTAATGCCAGAACGATTTAGAAGCTCTCTGGAAGCTTAGATTACCCACAGGCAGAAGGGAAGGGAAAGATGGAGAGGCGGCTGCAAGAGAAGGGGGAATGTTTAGGTTTTAGAAGCTGAAGTGTTGAATGTGTATTCCCAAAAATGAATTTGAAATTGGAAATAAATGAGTTTAACATGGATTACCGAATTTAAATTTTCTATTGCTGAGAGGAAATGAGACGTTGAAAACTAAGAAATCAAAAAGTTATGTTTGTATAATCTAAGTTTTTTACTGGAAGTTTTTACCTGCTTATATAAATTTTACATGAATAGAATCATGCTCTATACATTGTTTTCTAACCTTTTTTTCACTCAACAATATATAGTAACTATTTCTTCATGTCAGTACACTTAAATACTAAACATCCTTTTAAATAAGCATACATTGTGTGTTTGTCTAACCAGTCACCGGTGTTGGACATTTGATCTGTTTCCATGTTGTTTTTACATTTAATACAATCCCAGGCAGGATTCTCCTTGCAGTCATTGCAAAGAGAGTAGTTTTTATAATGATCTAGTTTGACTATAATTTTCTACATTTGTTTTACTTTAAATAAGCTATGTTTCATACTTTGAGGAGTCTTTCATAGATTGGAAATTGTGACTAGAACTTTCCTATTGTTTAGTCATAATACCTCAAGCTTTGTATATATTTCATTTTAGTAGATCTTCATTTGACCTCTGGTATGTGACCACCATTTTTACCCATAGTTCCATCCTCTGAACCAGGGACAAATGAGCTCTTCTGTGATTTGGCCATGGGCCTTTAAACTTTAGGATCTCTTAAGAATCCCTCTGAGGATTTGCTGAAATGCAGATTCTTGGATCTTAGCATCAATAAATCTGCAGTAGTAACCAGGAATGTGCTTTTTTGTAAACACCCTAGGACACTTTGATACAAAAAGTCTTGGACCATAGCTTTAAGTCATGATTTTTTAGGATAAGGCATCTACCTGACACCTTAAAATATGAACAGACTTCTAATTTGGACGAGGCACTGACTTTTGTTTAAGGTTCAAATAATACTGATAAAGACTACATGGACTAATTATCTCTTGTTGCATTTGGAAACCAACCAGTAATTCAATATATGTCTGAAGTCACAAATACACGTTATCCATAGAAATCGAAACATAAATACAGAAATATCTATATAAAAACTTTAGCCTTGTTTTCTGTGGTTATTATTTAGACCTATAACTCTCTGTGGTTTTACTGGTTTCAAGCAGCCCAATATCCAGAAATAGCTAGTCCCCAATCTTTCCAGGAAGTGAGCAGGGATAGATTTGCACTAAATTATAGTGAATGATATAGCAATATAGTTTTATATCATAACAAACATAACACAATTCCTGTGACTGATACTTTCTTGTATGGTTTGCCCAGTGTGATAGGATCACCATGTGATTGGATCCTATTGCGGGATATTAACCAATCTGTACTCCCCTTTTTATCCTGATGACATTCGTAGTACTCACTGGGATGTATCCCCATATGGCTACTGTGACATAAAGCTTGGCTATCGTAAGGAACGGCTTTCACAGAACAACCAGAAGATGTCAATTTTGGACATGAATTAGACAGGTTCGGAAGAATTTTTTTAAATTGTGATCTGTTTTACACACTTCTTTTTTAATTAATTAAATTTATTTTTTATGGTGACATTGGTTAAAGAAATCCAGTAAGTTTCAGCTGTACACTTTAACAGTAAGGCATATATATATTTACACTTTGTGTTCACCTCCCATACTTAGATTTCTTTTTGTCACCACATATTTGACCCCCTTTACCTCATCTACCCCCCCACCCCCACCCTCTACACTCTGGTAACCACTAGTCCATTGTCCATGTCCATGAGGCTCTGTTTGCTTTTCCTGTTCATTTGTTGCTTTTAGATTTATATCCCACATATAAATCACATATCATGTGATTTTCAACTTTTTCTGTCTGGCTTATTTCACTTAGCATGATTATCTTGAGGTCCATCCATGTTGTCACAAATGGCAGTGTTTCATCTCTTTTTATGGCTGAGTAATATTCCATTGTGTATATGTACCATAGCTTCTTTAGCCAATCATCTATCATAGGACACTTCAGTTGCTTCCATGTCCTGGCTACTGTGAATAGTGCTGCTATGAACATTGGTGTGCAAATGTCTTTTTGGACATGAATGGGACTACATCAAACTAAAAAGCTCTGCTCAGCAAAAGTAATAGTCAACAAGATAAAGAGACAGCCATCTGAATGGGAAATATATTTACAAGCAATGCCTCTGATAAGGGCTTACTCTCCAAAATATACAAAGAATTCATACAACTCAATAACAACGACAACAAAAAACAAATGATCCAGTCAAAAAATGGGCAGAGGAACTGAACAGACACTTCTCCCTAGAGGACATACAAGTGGTCAACAAATATTTGTAAAGATGCTTGACATTGCTAGCTATTAAGGAAATGCAAATCAAAACCACAATAAGATACCATCTCACACCTGTTAGAATAGCTCTAATCAATAGGACAAGTAACAACAAATGTTGGAGAGGATACAAAAAAAAGAAATATAAAATAGCTAGGTCATAAAACTCAACTGAATGAATACCATACACTGCTGATGGGACTGCAAATTGGCACAGCCACTGTGGAAAACAGTATGGAGAGTCCTCAAAAAAGTAAGAATTGATCTAACATATGATCCAGCAATCCTTCTACTGAGTATTTACCCCAAAGACTTGGAAGCATTTTTGAGGACTTATTGCTCTATGATTGCTGCTGTAACAATTACCACTGACTTGATTGCTCAAAACAAAGCAGACTTATTGTTTTACAGTCCTAGGGGTCAGAAATATAAAATGGGTTGGCAGGGTTGCATTTTATCTGGAGTCTCTACGGAAGAATCCCTTTCTTTGCCACTTCAAGTGTTAGAGGATTCTTGATTCCATGTCTCATGGCCCCTTCTTATTTCTTCAAAACCAGCACCATAACACCTTCAAATCTCTCTCTGACTCTGATTTTATTTCTGTCATGAAGACCCTCACGATGATATTGTTGCACTCAGTAATCTTGAATAATCTCTTCATCTTGTGGTCTTTAATTTAAGATGAAGTTTGTGAAGTCTCTTTGATGTAATGTAATATGTTTAAAGGTTCCAGGGACTAGGATGTGGACATCTTTGGGAAGACATTGTTCTGTCAGCTTCATCTACCATAGATAAAACCTTTGGGCTTGTAAAGAAAGGAGTGTCAATGGGAACTCAAGAGAGTTTGGTGGTGGAGGAGGTCTCCAAGAAAACTCTACTCCCTGAACCTTTCTATTATGAGAATAATTCAATCAACCTTGGGCACCCAAGAATAGGGGACATGTTTTCTCATTTATTGAGCAAATCCCAAGGAAACAAATAAGATTTTCTGCACTAGCTTTGTGCAGTACTAGAGGATTTCAAGAGGAAGTGGGGATTAGTATTTTAGGTGTGGATATATAGGCATTGCTGCCACCCTTGATTCTCTAGTATCCTTAGGCGATAGAGGAGAGAGCACATGTGAATTCTCTGTGACACACAAAAGTGTGTAGAGGTGGCTAAGAAAAAGTGAACTAATTCAAATGCATCTCATGACTAGGGCATACAGCACAGAATACCTTAACCAGTCATCTGAGACCTGTGTACCAGTTGGGAGGTATGACCACTGTGAAGGCAGATAAGGCAGGGGCTATCGGTGTGAACAAATGATGATGAATTCTTTAGTGTCATAATGCTATCCAAACTTTGTAGGAATCTGATGCCTCTCTGGATCGAATGGGAAGGAAAATCTTAACTTGGCCCAGTAGGTCTTGTAATGACTAAGTTTATCTGGAATTAAGTTTTCTGCCATTAGGCGGAATGAAATCTCAAAGATTAAGCTATATTACTTTATAAAGTTAATTTTAGGTACTCAAACAGTTGAGTTTTATGACCTAGCCATTTTATACTTCTACATTTTTGAGAAATCACTTAGTTCCATTAGAGTCTACCTTTGAGGTTGGGGTGGGGTCAATCTTTCTCATACTACGTAGCTATACAAAGAAGAGATAGAAGAGATGCTTTTCTTAACAGCTGTCCTTACAAGTAAGAGCCCTCTGTATTCCCCTTATTAAATTATCATATTTCTATGTAATCTCAAGATTTCCAATTATCAATTTTATTTCATAAGCTAAATTATTCCATATATTTTAAAGAAAATATATGGCTCTTTGGAACCAATGGGCTGCTTTAATTATCTTAGAAAATTAGAAAATTACAGCAATTTCAAGCATAGTAGATAAGAACAACTCTGTGAAAGATTAGCAGGTAGGTTTATTTGAGGTGCCACAAATTAAATAGTTCTTGACAAATCACTAAACATTAAAAAAGTTGTGCATTTATAAAGGCTGGAGGAAGAATGGCTGTATCAATCAATAAAGGACTGTTCTTGGCTCTGATAAGAGACTTTTGGATAAGAAGAATCATTGATAAACTAGAATAAAATGACTCATATCTTTGTGTATTGGGAGACTCTTAATATGCATACTATCAATCCTGGGGGAGTGATTTCACTTTGTATTTGAAAGTCAAATTGGGGCCTCTTTTTTGCAAGTCTTTTTGACATAGTCAGCTATATTGGGTCTTTTAGGTTTCTTTGGGTCCAACCTACTCATAAAATTATTCACTGTAATAGCTCCTTTGGAGCAGAACCGGACTTGATATAAATGTTAAGAACAGTTGGCTTTGCCAATTATATCTCCAATGATGGCAAATAGAAGCTTAAGAGATGGCAAGGATTTTGGAGACACAGCACTGTTTTATCAGATGACAAGACTACAAGTCAGGAAAGAACCAATAAGAGTTATTCAAAGAGCGTGCTGTTTTTAGAGCCTGAGGGATTTTATGCATATGGATTTTTTTTTTTTTTGGCACAGATGGGAACTTACATGTAAAAGTATATTGAAAATATAGTGTACAAAGTGATATGAATATTTTCATTCTATGTACAAGATGTACAAACACCAAATAAATATACATTGGATAAATTGGGTATAGAATTTTACTTGTTAATTTTTTATGGCTTTTTAGAGTGAATTGGTGATTCCGAAATACGTTCTAATTTCTTTATTGAAGACATGGAGGTGAATACGCGAACTTCTGTTCCTCTGATAATTCAGCCAATTTGTGTTTAACTTATTTTCCAAGTGGCAATGAGAAATAAACTTTCTCAAGAAACTTTAGTGTGCTTTTCTGAACATAACATTTTTCTGATTTCTTTGGTACCTGTATTCTTGGAATGCGCATAATTAAGAGTAACTGAACACAAAAAGATCCATTATTACTTTTAGGATTGAACTGTACCAACAATGCTACAGTGTTTTCAAAGGTAAATTATCATCTGCCCACCGTGCTAAAAAGCTCTATGAGACAGAATCATCCACAGATGGTATTGATATCCTTTTGTCAATAACTTTTGCCTTATGAAAGGACAGATAGGTGCACAGCTAAAAGTATTAAACTTATTAATAGCAGATGCAGATCACTTTCGCTTTTCATAGGAAAAGCAAACAGTTGCTAAACAGTAAAATTTATTTATTCGGAAAATATAACCATTTTGACATTTTCTCTGCACTTTTGATGCTAGAGCTAAGGTCCGATTGGGTTTTGTAGTCCCGTAGCCCATCCCTACTACATTTGGATAAATGGGCAATTTATGCTAGATACAGTGGAAAGTCTTTGAAGGCTATTTTAAATAAGGGTTTGATTTACATTTTAAGAAGAGATCATTATTCTAATATGTAAGCAAATGTTGGATTGGACAGGAGAAAAACTGGAAGTAGGGAGACAATTTAGTATGCACCATAATAGTCAAATGAGAAGTGTAGAGTTCTAGGATAAAATGATGGCTATGGAATAGAGAAATTGACACATTGATAATTTTTAAACGTACAATGATAAAACTGTTGTTAAGAGAGAGTGAGAGAGGGAGAATTAATGATTCCTAGATTTCTGGCTTTGGCAATGGTGCATGGTGGTTCTATTAACAGGTGTAAGGAAGTCTAGGTAGGGTAATAAGTTTTAGGGCTGTTTTTGGTGAGAAATTAAGATCTATGCCTACATCATACTTACCAGGTTGATTTTGATGCCCTTCCTTTATATTTCCATGGTAAGCAGTTTTTGTTTCTATGGCGAAATAAATTCTAGTTGCTTACCCAGTGCTATTTATTTCTTTTTATTTTTCTCTTACGATAAAATCCTAGTTTTGTTGGTGGCAGCAAAGTGTTCAGATAAAAATTGATTTTCCTGCCCCTCATGCAGTAGAGGTGACCATGGTAGAGGTAACAGATCTGGTCAATGGGATAAGAATACTGTTGGGTGGGGCTTCTAAGGAAGTTTAAAAGGGACACAAATTCAGATGACACATGTTATTTTTCTTTTGCATTTCCCCATACTTTATGCCTGAAATGTGGATACAATTACTAGAACTGTGACCACCGTGTTGCCACTAACCACGAAAGACCAAAGTAATCACAGAAACCTTGATCTTGATATTGTTGAGTTATTCCACTAACCCTGGATTGACTTCCTCTATATTTTTGTTATGTGAGAAGAAAATGAAGCTTATTGTGTTAAGCCATTGTTCTCTGAGTTTTCTATTGCACACAGTCAAATCTAAATTCTAGCCGATAGCATTAATCAAACTCTGTGTTTAAATTGTGGTGGTTTTCTGTTTGCCCACTAGATAAGTTACTTGAGTTCCTTGCCTTATCTATCTTTGTATTAATGACACTCAACACAGGATTAACACATGATAGGCACCATAAATTTTAGTCAAAGTAATTGGACAAATAATTACATTATCAATATAGATGAGATAAATAGACAAGAAATAAAGATAAGCCTAGATTATTTGGATTTATTTACCCCCTGTAGCCTGGTCTCATGATGATAAACTTTTCAACATAATGCTTTTCCTTTACCCATGGTTAATAGCAAAAGAAATCTTAATATACTAGAGCATTTTCCCCATAAATATGGTTCTATAATATATCACTAGTCATTCCAAAATGTTTAGGGCTTATATGTATTAATAATATGAAAAGCATATTACCTAAGTGACAAAATCAAAATCACAATAAATGATGGCAGAGTTGCAACAAAAAAATCCAAACGCTCTTAAAACCTACATCAGTGTCACTTACAACACACCTCACTAAGCACTTTTAAATAATCAAAGAAATATTAAATTTAAATATAATATATATTTAATAAAGAATGATTTAAAATATAAGAATTATGCATAATACAATTAATATGATATAATGCAAATCTGCAAATGAGATATGCAAATTAGATGTATTTTATTTTAGTTTGATTATTTGATGTAACCAAAACTGAACAGAGTTTTCAATTATAATCATACACTGACAGGTGGGAGGCTTAAGTATAATTTTATGGATTCTTTCAAGATATGTCTGTCTGGTTTAAATTCTTGTAAAATTCATGTGCTATCTCCTGGGAATACTGTGTGTTAAAAGTATTTTATTTGTGGTGGAAGCTATGTAAAGCCTCTCTAAGAGCAGTTCGTTATTGCAACTGGAAACCAAATTAGTGAAAACCCATTGGTCAAATATAGGACAATTTAAGCATCAAATAAATAATGATTTATTGGATTATATATCATTATATTAAAAATATAATTTATGAGTTTATACTACTAATAAAGGTGAATGAATTAATGAAATAACAGCAGAAAGAATACTCTTTCTTACAGTAGAATGCCAATTAATAAATATGAAAAGAATGACTAAGTACAAAATCATGTTTAATTCATCACAGTTATAATTCATTGAGGTAGAAATCCTTGATGGGCACTAAAATCATTTAGAGAAAGTTTGTGGAGGGAGCAGGAAGTTTACATAATACCAGAAGTTTCCCCCATATTATTACTTCTTAATTAGAAAGAAGAGTAAGAGCCCTTTACAGGAGAGAAATAGGACAGACGAAAAGTGATCAAAGTTAATATCTCAGCTAATGGGATAGTGCAGACACTGTGATGTGTCGCCCAAATTCCCTTTCAGAACTGAAAGTTGTATTCCCAGAGCTAGAGTACTTCAGTGAGACAGTCCTCAGCTGTCATTCCCTTTGGAATCGCCTTGGCTGAAGGGGCTGTTTCACCCACAGGCACATCCCCCACCCCCTGTGGCCCTCATCCAGTGACTGATTGAGGTGGGGCTTACAGGCCTAGTCCTCTCACCTCAGTGCTGGACAGTTCTGAATGGCCACCAGAGGTCCACATCTTGCAGGATTAGCCAAGCCTTTTGTTGAGACTGCATCATAGCCCACCTTCTCTCTGTGATGAATCTATCTTTATATCCTTCCTTTCCCCACTAGTGATTTCAAGAGTACTTGATAAAATTTCTTCCGTATTAACTTCCTTCTCAGAGCTTGCTTCATGGGGAGTCAAACCTGTCACATCAAACAAACTGACCTCATGTGTCTCTGGATATACTGCACTCAGAAGGACACATATTAGTTATGTATATTCCTAACAAAAATGCAAAAACTGAAGTTTTCTGCAAAACAATTAAGTAAAAAATATTTACTTAATTTATATTTTCTACTTTTCCTATGCAGATTATTAAATTACTAAGCTAAAAAAAAAAATAGGAGAAAATGCCATTCCCATTAGTAGCATAGATAATGGGTGAAGTGAAGATATTTAAATTACATGTTGATGGCAAATCACATATGTATTTTGCATACTGCAGTATTCTCTCTTCTAAGGGATAGTTCTTTTAGAAAATAATTGACAGGTAGTTTCCATAAATGGTGGATTTTAAAGTATTTCTAGAACAACTGAATAAGTAAACTGAAATTTTCTGTCACAGAAACTTTAGATTTTAAAGAATGAAAAGTGACAAATTTTTCCTATTTTAACAATAAAATGGAAGTGATTTTTTTTTCTGAATGGTGAGAAAGGAGAGGGACAGAATGATGAAATGGAAAAGTAAGCTAATAAAGTAGAAAGGCATAACGGTAATAAGGATGTGAAAAATGAAGAATAAATGGAAAAATGAGAAACTAGGAGTATTCTCCTTTCTGTAATAATATTACAGCCCTAATATAGGGAATTTGAAAATATTACCCAGAAACAGCCTTGATTATGGATCAAGGATGGTGCTTGATGTGGGCCTCCAGAGAGTATCATTATGTTCATGTTTCTATCTGATGAGGGAAAAAAAATTCTCTACGAACTTAGATCCTATTCAGGATGTGAAAACTCACCCTTCTCTTTGTTGTAATCAGAAAAGAATATGCTGCATGGAAGGAGACCAGGTGTTCAAATAGTCAGCTGAATTGCTGGGAAAATAGCCTCTTTTTTTGTGTGTGTGAACAGAAATGATTCTTAAAGCATAATTTGATCAAATGTATAAGTAGCAGTTGGAGACTAAGGGCCCTTAAGACAGTAACATAGCAATGGAAATTTATTTCGGTTAGGATAAGAACAATGCAGAACAATAGGGAAGAATCAACAATTTGATGATAATGAAGAAGAATTATAATAAATAATAAGAAATAAGAAATTTCTTATAGCCTCTTAGGTCCCTGCCTTCACTATGACATTATCTGCCATTTGGTGGCCTCATTTGTAATGTGGATATTTCTAGTAATTTTCCCTTTCCAAAATTACAAATGAGTAGTAACTATTTGAATCAATCAGAACTTTTAAAAATGATTTTTGAGAATATGAATTCCATAGGAAGACAACTAAAAGTTAGAAGCTAAGAGACATGAATTAAGCAGAAGCAATGAGGCACTAAAAGCAGACATGCTGAGAAGCTGGACCATGAAACAGAGGTATATCAGTTTTTGCAGTGGTTCTCTGGAGTTTCTGTAGCATTCACAGTACTGCAGTACTGCCCCATGAGGTCGATAGTACCATCGTTTATTTGCTAAGACTTGTTACATCCTCAGATGCATTTAATTATTAAACTTCCACCACTTGAGGAAACCAGAGCATGACTCTGTACAGTCAACTAAAAAGAACCTAACAAAGATTTTACTTGTCTTTGAAATTCCCTCAGTATTTGTCAGACAGCTTGAAAAATGATGTGGGCTGTTAATCATTACTCTCTTTAAAAAGTAGAGCTGAGCGTTTTGGCTCTTCACTAAACCCCATTCTGTTCTCCCCCAAATACACGTGTGTACAAATTAAGTCTCTGCATAGAAAAGGAAGATTATTGTAGTGCTGAATTTACCTTTCTGTGGCAGTAGGGCAAATTCTATTGACTTCTTTGAGCAACTTCCTGGAAGTAGGTTGTGGCTTGATATATGTCCAGTAATGTCTAGTAATATCTCAGTGTGTTCATTTCAGATTATGACAGCTTCAGGATCTTACCTCTTTAAACTCTTTGTTAAGCAACTTACAAATTAACAAGATAATTGACTACTGAGGCCCGGATTGGTGTAGGACAAATGTGTATAACAAAATGAATGATTCATGTTATTCTTGAGGTATGACCTGGAAACTAATTTTTTTTCTAATCTATGAAACAAAAACTATAAAGTAAATACAATACCAAATTATCAATAAAGGAAACAACACCAAACAAAAAGTAACCACCAACAAAAACTTCTAAAACTTAAGACTCCATAAATATATTGATTTTAGTAATACTTGGATATGTCTCATGGAGATATTTCTCTTGATTTTTCACAGCCTTCATACTGTTCCTACTGATATTGATTTATCTGAGATTGGCTTAATATAGCTCTTCTGAGGTAATGCTGTGAGGGAAGCATCTCAGTATGAATAGTGGAACACTCACAGAGCAGTCAGGCCATTGTCAATCATAATGTTGGATTTTGAAAACCTTTTATTTTGCTGTTGTAAAATAAAAAAGGACAAAGCCAGGTGAAATAGCAAGAGTTTCTTTCTTTGTTTTTCTTCTTCTTCTTTTTTTTATACAACAATTTGAAATACAAACAAAACAATGCCTAGAGTTATTGGGTAACGGCCTGCCTAATCCTCATGCTTCCTTAAGCTGAGAAATTCTCCTTGTGTAATGTAGCTGGTAAATTGGATTGTATTGCTCCTATATAAAGTTGGCCACCACAGGTAGATTTTCTTAGCCAAGAATTAGTCTATTGTGCACAGAAGTGTTTTGGAATCCCCAGGTTCTTACAGACTTAAAACTTAAGTGAAGTAATTTGGGTATAGGTAGTAAACAATCAATAAATCTTTATTTAGTTGACAGACGTTTCAAGTTAGTTATGGGAAAGTAGCTGTTAGGCATTTGGGGAAATTCATTGATATTGTTTAGTGTTTTTTGTTCTTGCTGTAAAAGCACTGGCAGTGTTTTATTTTATATTCTGTTTCTGAATCAGAAAGCAATATTTTAAAGATAAAGTAATCTTTCTACTGGTTTAAAAGTAAACAAAAAACAAAACAAAACATATCACTTTGGAGAAAATGGGACTAAGGCTCTGTAGAGAGGTTGATTTTATACCATTGCAAAAAGTGTCTTTAGAATACCCATGAGTATTCCTCCAGATGGGAAGATAATTACCTTCTTACAGTCCTGTGAACAATGCTCATATAGGTAAAACTAATGGGAAAGGAGCAAACAACAGCAAACCTTATGACATGCTTTTCCTTTGAAAACAAAGGGCACTTTTTTTTTCATATTTTATGTTTGTTGGTTTATTTATTTTTTAGTTTGAAGAACGCTTTTGATAAAAGTCTTGTTTTTATCACATTTTATTTTAAATTTTATTAAATCTATTGAGAGTGGCATTGGTTAATAAAATTATATAGATTTCTATAATACATCATCTGTATATTGCACTGTATACTCACCACTCAAAGTCAGCTCTTCTTTTGTCACCATAAATTTGACCCCCTTTACCCTGTGTACCTCCAACCCACCCTCCTTTCACTCTGGTAACCACCATACTATTGTCCTTGTTTATGAGTTTTTGTTCATTTGTCTTGTTTGTTTGTTGCTTTCAGTTTGATATTCCACATGTTAGTGAGGTAATATGGTTCTTGACTTTTTCTGTCTGACTTATTTTACTTAACATGATGTTCTCAAGATCCATCCATGTTGTTGCAGATGGCAGTATTTAATTTTTTCTTGTGGCTGAGTAATGTTCCATTGTATACACATACCACATCTTCTTTATCCAGTCATCTGTTGAAGGACACTCGTTGTTTCTATGTCTTGGCCACCATGAATAATGCTGTAGTGAACATAGGAATAGATATATCTTTATAAATAAATGTTTTCAAAATTTTAGGGTAGATACCCAGAAGAGTGTTGCTGGGTCATATGGTAACTGTATTCTTTATTTTTTGAGGAAGCTCCATCCTGTTTTCCATAATGGTTGTACAATTTACGTTCCCATCAGCAGTCTTTGAGGATTCCTTTTTCTCCACAACTGCAACACTTGCTATTACTTGTTTTGTTGATAAAAGCCATCCTAACAGGTATATGGTGGTTTCTCATTTTGGTTTTGATTTACATTTCCCTAATAGCTAGTGAAGTTGAGCATCTTTTCATATGTCTGTTGGCCATTTGTATGTCTTCTTGGGATAAATGTCTGTTCAGGTCCTCTGCCCATTTTTTAATTAGTTTGTTTTTTTGTTGTCATCAAGTTGTATGAATTTTTAAATATATTTTGGATATTAACCTCATATTGGAGGTGTTGTTAGCAAATATCTTCTCCCATTCAGTCAGTTTCCTCTTTGTTCTGTTGATGGTTTCTTTTGTTGTGCAGAAGCTTTTTAGTTTGATATAATCCCATTCATTTATTTCTGCTTTTATTTCCTTGCCTTTGAGGTCAAATTCACAACATTTTCTCTAAGACCAAGGTCCATAAGTTTAGTACCTGTGTTTTCTTCTATGTATTTTATTGTTTTGGGTCTTATTTTTAGGTCTTTGACCTTTTTTGAGTTAACGTTGTGTAGTGACAAATAGCAATCTAGTTTCATTGTTTTGCATGTGGCTTTCCAACTTTCCCAGCATCAATTATCGAAGAGTATTCTTTCTCTATTGTATGTTTTTGGCTCTTTTGTCGAAAATTATTTGCCCGCATATATGTCAGTTTATTTCTGGGTACTCATTTCTGTTCCATTCGTCTGTGCATCTTTTTTTCTACCAATACCATGCTATTGAATCAACATAGTTGTAATGGTCATATTACCCAAAGCAATATTCAAAATTCATGCGATCTCTGTCAAAATTACAAAGGCATTTTTAAAAGAAATAGAACAACAACAACAAAAAGTCATCAGATTTGTAGGACCACAAAAACCCCAAAGAGCCAAAACAATCCTGGGAAAAAAGAATGAAGCCAAAGGTATTACAGTCCCTGACTTCAAATTATACTACAAAGTGACAATATTCAAAAGACTATTTATAACTTTCCTTTGTGCCAACAGACCTTTTCTTTGGTGCCAATAAGAGCAAAATTCACATACCTAATAGAACAATTCTAAGAACAGCAAAATAAAGACCTTATGACTTCACACTGAATAAGACATATTACACAGATCTTCCAAAAGCAACCCAGAGTTGGTGAAGGAAAATGGATTGGTAAGGGCATGCCCTTTATCGCTATCTGGAACCCTTTAAGGGTCTTGGACATCAACAGACTGATGTCATATTTAGGACCAGCATCCAGAGTCAAGTGTATTCTTCCAGTGGACATTCTGCTCCCTGACAACTGACTTGTTGACATGATTGAATTTATTGTGTTTGTCTGTTGCCTATGGAAGACACAAGAAAGAAGAGATCTGCTTTCAGTGGATGTTCTGAGCTGTCTGAGGCTCATTCTTTCTGCATCTCTCTCTTTTCAACAATGAAGATCCATATTGTTTTCAAGAGTCCACATCTACTGTCCTGCCATGGTCTTAAGTACAATATGTTTAAAAATAAACTCATCTTCACACACACACACACACACACACACACACACACACACACAAGTCCTTATAAGTTACGGGCTAAGAGTTAATGGCAAACAGTGGAAGAGAGGGAAGACTTGAAGTCTTTGGGTTATTTACTCTTCATTCTCTTGAGACTCTAAGAGATTGTTACAAATGTTAAAAAGCTTCTAAAATAAGAGTGGCCAATATTTTGAAAAAAAATATAGATATTATATTTATATAGATTTTGTGTGTGTGTGTGTGTGTGTGTGTGTGTGTGTATACACACACATATATATATGAGTTCCATAGCCTTATGACTCTCAAGGAGGAGGAGGGTGGTGCTGAGAAGCGCTTTTCAAACTTAGATTGCCAGTGTACTTTTAAAACAGTTAAAATATTACTATCCATGACATATTTGAGAAGTAACAACATGGGAAGAGTTTTCTAGTTTTCCATCTTCACTTCATGACGTTTTTAAGTAAACAAGGTTAACATTTACACATTATTTCATTTTTGAAAAAAAGTCATCATTTAGTGATTTTTATTGGGTCACATTTATAGTTGGAGAAACTGAGGCTCAGAGAGCGAAAGTGGCTTTCCCAAATACCATACAACAGTTAAGACATTGCGGACACCTGTCTTGTACTAGTCTCCATGCAACAGAGATACAGGTATGACTGGAACTTAGGATTTTCTGTATTTGAGCCTTCTCCCAACTTGGGTTTCCTTTGTGGCATAACAGCTGGAGTATACATGCATATGTGTGCAGAAAGCTGAGATAGGGACAAAATCCGGTTAGTGCAGGAATGAGGGAGGAACTAACTACCTGAGGCAAATAGGGAAGGCTCTGGAAGTAGGAATTTCCCAGTAGAGCAGGGAGAAGCTACAATTCAAAGTAGAGAAATTTGATGATTTCTTGTTCTATTTCTTTAAAAAATGCCAATAGGATTTCGATTGGGATTACATTAAATCTGTATAATATTTTAGGAAATATGGTCATTTTAACTATATTGATTCTTCTAATCCAAGAACTGGAATATCTTTCCATTTCTTTGTATCTTATTCGATTTCTTTTAATAGGGTCTTATAGTTTTCATTATATAGGTGCTTCACATGTTTCATTGGATTTATTCCTAGGTATTTTATTCTTTTTGTTGCAATTGCAAAAGGAATTATTTTTCCACTTCTTTTTCTGACACTTCATTATTAGAGTTTAGAAATGCTGTAGATTGTTGAACATTGATTTTGTATCCAGAAACTTCACTGCATTTGCTTATTGTTTCTAGTAGTGTTCTTGTGGAGTCTTTAGGGTTTTCTATATAGAGAATCATGCCATCTACAGGTGGAGTAAAAGGGGTCAAATATGCAGTGACAGAAAGAAATCTAACTATGGGAGGTGAACACACAATATAAATACATATGCCTTGCTGTTAAAATGTACAGCTGAAACTTAACGGATTTTGTTAACCAATGTCACCATAAAAAAATTAAATAAATTAGAAAAAAACAAAGTAGGGAAATTAACACATACAAAAGACACTGATACATTAAGGAAGACTAGGACTTTGCCAGGCTGGAACAAAGGTCCAAGGGATGAGGAAGGAGGTTGGGAGGACCAGAGATTATAAAGAGGTAAGTCTGGGAAGGTGGGCAGGAACTAGATGCTGAGAAATTTTACATGCGAGCTCAATTTTATAACTTGAATCACAAAGGTTTTGGAAGCACAGGTAAAGATAAATACAAACTTAATTCTTGGAGCATTCAAACTTAGAATCACACTTTAATTTGATTCGTGAGTTCTGCAAAAACTAATTATATTTAATAGACGCCCCTTCACTTTTGATGTTGCCTTTAACTTTTAGCTTCAGAGAGAAATGATTACATTCAATCTACAAGTCTTTGAACTGAAAGATGAGCTTGTTTGTACTGAAGAGTTACATGCTTACTTGGGATGATTTTAACACTTTATTTTACTCAACTTCAGAATGTCTCTAGGGAAATATTTACTTCCAGTTGATCAGAAATCAGGGGAAAAACAAAGCAAATTCCGTTGAAAGAACTAATTATAAAGACGTGTGTTTTGGAATGTCATGTCAGACAAGAGTCTGCAATATTCATTCATCTGGCAGATAACTGAACAGCAGCCGTATTCCAATCATCTTCCTTTCTAGAAGTTGTCTCTTACCCTTTATTTTATAGGAACAAAGAATGTCTGAAGAGAAGAAAAAAGAAACATTCAAACAATTGCTTTTGCTCACTAAATCAATTCCACCATCCCGCTGCTATGGTTTAAATCTTCTCCTGACCCTCTTTTTACTTCTATACCCCTTGTAGCACTGCTTTTCTTCATTTCCTCCTACATCAAACTATCATGTTGCCTGGGCTCCACCCACACTATAATTATTTAACCTTTATTTTTTGGGAACTACGAGTTTATAGTGCTAAGAAAGAATAAAGTACACAACTAGTCATCTGGCTGGTGGAAGATGAGGGGAAGTTTGTTATATGTGAAACTGAGACTGGGACACGCATGAATATAGCAAAAAAAGGGATTCACAAATCCCAAAAATCACAGTGAGATAGCACAGACTTCATTTTACTGAAGCAGAGAGATCCTAAATTCCATGCTGGAAGGATATATAGTATTAGGTTATTAAACCTCTAAGCTAGCTCTGTCTTCAGTTTCTCTGAGAACTGGGGCCAACAGTACAGAAAATGTGCATCAGTGTATGATATAAGATGTTCATCAGAGAGTCAACACAGCAGCCACTTTCTCTTTACTGAAATACATTCAGAGAAAACACAGTCCCGAGGCTTTGTTCCATAAGCAGATTAAGAATTTAATGCAATTTCCTAAGTGAGAAGTCCTCAGATGCCATCACACCGCCCTTCTGTATTCTTGGTTTAAATTGAACAGGATGTGCATTTTATGAGTGAAGGAAAACTGTTAATGGTCTGCAGATGGATTGGGGAATATGAAAATCAAACAAAAACAATAGCAGTACAGTTGTTCAAGCCTATGCTTTGGGAAGTCCTCTACTTACTGAAACTCACAGCTTTTTGAAAGTTGATAGACATCAGATCTCATGTCAAGAAGATAATTTATTTGCAGTTTTTTAAAAAATAGCTCTTCCTTGCTCTTTAAAGTTTAGTTTAATACATTCCAAAATTTTCACTTCATGAATTGTACCTATTTTCTTGCCGCCTCCACTTTCTGGCATGGCAGACAGATTTCAGCTTTGTCCTCACTGGAAATGCCAGATCATAGTGCTATGGCAACCTGTGCTGTTGCTGGATCCTTCCAAGGATGCCACCCCCACAAATTCCTCTAACTCATGACTATTTCTCATAATTTCCTGCTCCTCCAAAGGGCAGAACAGATGGCCCAGGTCCCAGAGCACACAATGGTGACAATTGCTTGAGGTCTGATTCTGTCAGAAGGAGCCACTTTTGAGGTCCATGGCCATTTTGAATTTAGATACTAGCATCAATTTGTACTTAAAATTGAAAGTTGGCAAACTTGTGCTGTAACTTTCTTTCAGTCAGTCATTCCTCTAGTTTTTACAAGTGATATTTATAAAAAAATATTTCCAAAGTAATGCATTGAGAGCATTGCTATTTAAATATTAGCTCTGCTTCCTCATCTTGATTCCTTGAGGTACAAATTTCTTAGGGTTAATTAATCTCAAGTTCTGTGTTCTATGACAGCAAAATTAAATGCATACACATGTTCATGCCACACACACAACAAGATAAGAAATAAAACACTCTGAAAAGCAAAGGAAAAATAACTTTTAAACACATCTGAGGCTTTACCAACCTTGCAGTTAGAATTCCAGTGTTACCTCTGCATTCTTTTCATTGAGAAACTCCAGTGGCTATTTTTATGGATGAAAAGGTGATTGATTTGTTGGCTTGTTTAAACTTGGATTCTTAGCTTGGAGGTCAACTAGATACAACTTTTGCATTCATTAATTTATGCATGTATTTAATATTTTCTAACTGCCTATATGTCAGGCACTGTCTAGGCAGTGAGGTACATCCATAAACAATATCAACAAAAAATGTCTTCTCTTATGCACTTACATTCTGAAGGAGACCCATAGGGAAGTCTAAAAGCTCGATTACAGTTAATAATCAGGAGAACAAACTGAGTTTCAGGGTTGCTACTCACACTGGGTTATTATGTGGCATTGGTCTTATTCCAGGCTTCTGTGGACCTCATTTTTCTTGTTTTTGAAATAAAGGTGTGAGGCAAGATAATGTAGTTCTATAGGCTGGTTGCAAGTATGTTTCTTTTTTCTTTTTCTTCTACCAGCTAATGCAACTGGTAGCACTAGGCATCTTTAACTTAAAGGAAAACATGGGATTTGTGAATCTAGTATGTGTTCTGTGCATTCCTTCATTTAATAAGTGTGTAATGTTTGTCGTCTGTGTGTGCAGAAACTGTATTTAATGAGTCAGGGACACATGGCTGAATGAGATAAGTCTCTCTTCTCTAGTCTGGCTGAGGAGATAGTCATTAAAGAAACTAACAGAACTCCAATGGGATAAATGCTATACTTACTAGCAATCTGAAAAAAAGTGCAATGAGGGGCCAGAGTACAAATGATCCTGCCCGTGGGATTTAGTTGGGGCTTACAGTGGAGGAAAAACTTGTCCCCGGTCACTAGGGGTTGGAAAGGTAGAAAGGTGAGAGAGAGATTTACAAAAAGAAAAACAGTGAGTGCAATGATAAGGAGGTGTGGAAGGGCATTGTGTTGTGAAGGCAAAGGAAGTAAGAAGTCTTTTATAACAGACTTAAGGTCAGCATCCAAGTGAACGGGGGGAGTTAAAAAAGGTGAACAAATTGAAATTAGATAGTGAAGAACTTTGTATGGTTTATTTTGAAATGTTAGCATTTATCATTGAGACAAAGAACTTCAACTGAAAGTTTTTCTGGGTACAGGTCAATGGTACTGGTTTGTCTGATGAGTTTGTTTTCAATGTTAGCTACAATGTAGAATACATAGGTTTATTCCAAGTGGGTTGTGTATTTTGTTCATACAAAATATGTCACGAGGGACAAGACATTGGCAAGTTTTCCTATTTATTTGCATTAATCAGTTATCTAATTAAGCTGTTTTAGATGATATATAAGCAGTGAATGAATTTATTTTTAGTCTTTGAATATTTAAAATACTCCTTTTAATCCCCTTTTCCTTTCCCTTGAACTCTTGGGATCCGTGCAGATGGTAATGCTTTCAGTCATACTCAGCAATAAAGACAGTCCCATTTTGATAATTAAGTTCATTTTTAAAAATAAAATTCCAGTCCAATCTTAATTAAAACTTTGGTCCCCATTCTAACTTAAAAAAATCTTCCCTTACCCCCAGTAAGCCTCACCCATGACTCGGGAACCTTCCATGGGGACGGGAATGGGAACAGTTCTTTTACTCTTTATTTTTATGTGTTCCTGATTCTCTAGGGTTTTAGCATAGGAGAAGGAATTAGAGGAAAAGTGAAGAAGCCACTAAGATAATGCTCTTAGAATTTTCTCTTCCCTTCGTGTCCTCCGTGAGGCTGATATTAAATGTCCGGGTCTGTGGACCCAGATGTGTGTTCTTCAGAGCCTGTGCATAGACCGCTCTATGGCTCAGTCTTCTAACATGAATGTCATGTTCTCAGTGCATTTTGTGAAGATTCTTTTGTCTCCCACTGCTGGCTACCTTCACTTAGCCACCTTTCTTTTTGGGTGGGATACCTTCAAAATCGCTCCAATTTGTTGTTTTCTATAGCATCTACTTTGTCATCAGGAAACTTGGGCCTCTTTACTGCACTAAGGAGACCTTAATACTGCCCTTTTTCCCTGCTCTGTAATCATGAGGTGATCCAGGGATTCTCCAACATGCAAGAAATGTAATCCGGTCTGTTGCTTCAAGTATACGGCCAAACTCTAGGAGGAACATGACAATTTTCCTACAGCGCTCTGGAGAGGCACCACATTGAGGCCATAGTTGAGTAAATGTCCACCACGGGATTGAGTTAGCAGTCTGTTCCTGGCATCTCCAAATTTCACAGTGGTTTTTTGGGGCTCTCCTTTCACATGGTGAAACTATGAGTGTAAGAAACAGCTATTCCATAACAAGCTAAGGGAGAAAGGCGTAACACTTCTTTTAAAGGAACCCCCTGGTTGGAAACGAAGGTAGAAGGATGAGTTCAGGCACCTTGTAACAATTAGCTGAAGAGATGGGGAATATCTAGTAGCTTCTTAGAGTCTTCCTATAGAAAGTGAAAACATCTTTTTTTTTTTTACCCTGGTTTTGAAACTGGCTAAAATTGTGAGAAAATAGAAAAAAAGTTCCATTTTGCATTTTGTGACAACTGTTTCTTGTATTTTACTAGTGTATTTTTTCTTAGTGTATATGTTTACCTTGACAATTCTAGCCTGCCTAATGAAATTAGCATAATAGGATAATGGAAGCTAATGAAAGCCTAGGTTTATAAAAAGTGGAGTAATACCTTGCTGGGAGCCAACAGTAATAAAAGCAACACTAATCAAAATGAAAACTCAAAAAGAATGAGTCATTTCAGAGGTGTTGAATTGAGCTACACTTGCAACCACCCTTTCCCATTTAGAGAATTGTGCCCAGAGATTTTCTATCAAAGGACTGAACCCTATACCTGGGAAACTCTCCCTTATAGATGCCAGTCAAGTAATTGCTATACTGTGCATTTTAAAAACCGTTTTGCTATATAAAAAAGCTAGACTCATCAACTCTAATTCTAGGATTCATATGAAATCCAAATATTGAAAGCCTCTTTATTATACACTGCTTCATAAGTTAGTAACTTATAATAATGCCTCTTCATATTCTGATATCATTTAAAATACATAGTGGCAGTTTGACCACAGAGTAATCTGTAAATTTGCTGGTGGTAAAGGGACCATCAGTAGCCATATTATCCTCAAAATCTGACAATTCGGATTTAGATAGTTCCTTTTCAGTGTCTTCCTGATACATTTATAAAGCTACTGCTGAGACTGCCACTCTCTAGCTAGTTTCTGAGTGTCCGTGATGTGGAATGATACCTATGAGCTTGTGATAGGGCAGCAGGAAACAGTGAAGAAAAGGAGAGGGCTTAGAGAGTAAGTGTAGTTGTAATTTAAAAAAGAATTTTAACTTTTTAAATGGTTTTAGAAAACTATTTGATGCCTTATGTGTTAGATTCACATACAAAAAGATATAGGATTAGGGCATGAGGTTGGAGTAAAATTGTGCTGCAGCCGTACTTCTCCATTCAGAGTCATGATAGCGCATTTTTACCTAGAAGGCTTCAACGTTGTAACGGATCGTAAGTTATCACATTTAGATGTGAAAGTAGAGAAGAGGCATTGCACACATTGCAGGCTGCAGAGTGCAGAGAATCAGTTTTGTTTATACTAATAGTTAAACATGAAAACACTAGAAGAGTTGCATATGTGCGTTTGTCCCTGGTTTTATTGAAGTCTGGCTTCAACTTTTTTTGTTATAATATTTACCCAAATGAAAGATACTTTCTAGTATAAGTTCCTTACTTCATGAGCGATGTGTACCAGATGTGGTTTAATTCTAAAGGAGTGAATTAGGCATGGTATCTTGGTTAGAATTCTTTTTATCCCCTCTTTTTATCTCCTCTCTTCCTTATCCCCTGTGGCAGCCTGCTTGAAGGAGTAGGGTTTTTGGAGAAAGATAGGGCTGGATTCTAATTCTGACCCTGCCATTTAATTTTTTGTCATAGTAAATAGGTTACTGGACCTCTTTGAGTCCCAGGATCCTCATCTGTAAGATAGGAAACTTAGCTTTCATGGGCTATGAACACATATATCATTCAAACCTTACAGAAATTTTGTGAGACCAGTGCTATTATTATCCTTGTTTTATATAGTGGAAAGGGCTAAAGGAACTTCAGTCACACAGCTTGTAAATGGAAGAATTCTAGTTTGAATTTGTGTCTCTCTTGAAAGCCCTTGTCTCAACTAAGATTTATAGCCTGTATACCTCTTTTTTAGTAGAAAAATAACTTCGATGTAATGCATCCTTGATGAAATTACTTAAGATATTTTAGTTAGAACGTCTTTTGTGGAAAGTGATTGAAACCCAATTGAAACTAGCTAACACAAATAGAAAGAATTATCACATGATGAAAGGGGTGGCTGTATGGCTGAATACCTGCAGATCTTTTTTCAAGGGTGAGGAGCAAAAACCTGTGTAACATCAGCACTTACTATCGTTCTTTATCTGCTGTGGTCTCTAGGCTTAGGCTGTTTTAGAGTTCTTTGTAGGGTAAGAAACAAGACTGCTGGCATCCCTGGGGACATACCTTTATAAACTCTGAAAGAGAAGAGTGTCTTCCATGATGTTTCAGCCAGATAAACCATAGGAAAGGAATCTAATTCTCCTGCCTTAGATCACATGACAGTTCTTGTCCAGTCTCTAGGGCCAGGGATCTGTGTTTACCAAGGTTTTACCATGGGTGGGCCATATGGTTACTCTGTGGCCAGGAAATGGATCCTACTTTGAGATGGAGAAAGGAGAAATAGCACAGAATAACCTGACAGTAGCCATCACAGAATACTTAAATAAATCATACTAATATTTTACAGTCACAATACAGATGATTTGTTTAAACTTTTAATTTTTTTCTAAAATCTAAAGTTTTTTTAGCTTTATATTATTATTTATTATTATTATTATTGAGTGTGTTTGTAATACGAGTAAATTACAAAGGGGAAAAAAACCTCTTATTTTCTAACTTGTAATAATCTTAAAACATTTTAGTCTCCTTAGGTTAAACAATACATCTGTTAATTTGTGTAACTGGAAATATCCCTGAGCAATATCTTTTTCGTTTTGGTCAGAGTGGAGGGAGAACTTACACACTTGGTGCAGTCACTCTGAATGTCAAAAACAGAAGGACGTCCTGGGGGCGCTGGTGCTGTCTGCTTCCTGTTGTGGTGGGCAGAGAGTGGGGGAAGCTGGCAAGCTGTTCGAACCGTTTCATTGTGTGGTACCTGGGAGAGTCAATTAAAAGTCATATAAGTTAATGAAGTCGATAAATATATAATAGTGCAAAATACATCAAAGAGAAGATGGCTCTGGTGTGTCTAACTAGTTAGGTGAACAAACAATATTTAAAATGAGAAAATGCAAACTTTCTATCTTCGCATTAACGATCTTGAAGAAGAAACAGCTGTTACATTAGTTATCATTTTCTAGATCCAACACAGTTATTGTCATTCAGTTTCTTGGACTCAAGCAAATGCTTGGCTGCAGCATCGCCATATGATTTAAGCCCTGCAAAGTTTGGCTTTACCACTAACTCCAGGTGCAAAATTTTACACTAAGCCTCTATTCCCTTTTGAATTGAGATTCTTTGCAAGTAAAGGTTATTTTCAGGCAATTTAGGACATTAAGACATAGACCTTCTTAGTGATTTCCACTTGTTTACTGGACTTCCACGTGTAGGAGTTGGAAATGTGCTAAGTCTTCTGGGCCAAGATGTCAACATATGTCCAGAGTTTCCATTTCCATTATCATTCTGTTTTATCCTTTAATATGGTCAGCATTATTTTTGGGGGAGAGGGGTTTTTTTTTGTTGTTCTTTCAAGCATTAGCAGTCTATTTAGTACCATGGAACTAAGATGATTTTCAGTTATGTATAAGTGCCAATAAGATCTAAGGAAATATTGCAAAGTAGACAAAGTATGGGGCATGTACACGCACACATGCACACACCAACAACTATATGCAGTTTTTTGGTCAGTAAAAAGCTGTCCAAACAGCTCCTCAGTTTATTCATGACACAAACCTTTATTTTAGGTCAGGTTCTTAGGTGCTAACCTTCTGCACACTAGAATCTAGAATCTAATGGAAAAACCAGCAGCACCTTACCTACCATGATCCTCCCCACTGTGGACAATTGTATCATTTGTGTGATTCAAAGGTGGCCCTTCTTTAACATGTTCTGTTCTTTAAAATCAACTCTTACCCTATATTTCTAACTTTTTTTTTTAAAACCAAAACTTTTCAGGAAGCTAGGAGTCACTCCTTAAAATGTTACACAGTAAGTTAAGAAATCATCAGTCACTAAAAATATGTATTAGATATTTGTATTGTGGCTACAGCTGTGAAAAAGACAGCTGAGTTTCCTGAAACTATGGAGCTTGAGTTTTAGTGGGAAGAGGCCAGAACAAGTTTACACATGAATAAATGAATATTTGAGATTTGTAAGTGCTATGATGTAAAATAACTGATATATTTTCAACCCTGGAGAGTATTTGCATTTTAAAACAGTCATTTGTTAAATTAATTGATTCTAGAGTACTTGGAATTTATTTGGGGATGCCTAACAACCCTTTCTATAGGTTCCTCTGCTTGCCATTATGTTTTGTTTTCAGCAGTTGGAATTGTCTTTTTAATCTGGTTTATGAAAAGAAAGGTATGCTCTGGCTATTTGACTAGAGGGCCAGATAGAAACAGAACAATGGCTAAATAGGGAACCAACAACTTGTGGGTGTTTAATGTGTTTTACTGTGACGTTTTACCCTCATACTCTTTAAATGCAGACAGTAGAAACAGAAGGGAGAAGAGAAGATCAGAGAATCGCTCTGGGGGTGCTGGCCTGCATCGACAGAAGTCTCATGTGGGAGTTAAAATATATCTAGAATCTGAAGCTATCTTGGATGGTGGGGTATCAGGTTCAGACTTTACAATACTTGGTGTTGAAATCCTTTGTACAGTTGCCTATCTTGGCAGCTTGTTCTGAGCTTCAGCCACTCAACTAGATAGAGCTAAGATGAAAGAACGTCTTTGTTAGAAATCTGTGATAGTAGTCTCAAACTGGGCAGCCACCCGATCCTACGATGGTTACTTATAGTTTCCTAAACTCTTAAGTTCCTGGTATTGAAAGAGGAATTTAATGGTACACAAAATTTTGTTCTGTCCATAATCTAATTTCCTGACATGTTTTAATTTGGAGGAGGTTGGGGAGGCATGCACGTCAGGGACCGTATCAGGGAAACACACACACACACACATACACACACTCTCTCTCTGAAGAGAATTTTAAGAAATAAGTTGTGATCAACAGTGTTAAAAGCATCTAAGGGACCCAAGAGATAAATGTTTATCTGGTTATGTAAAGTCATTGGTAACTTTGGCAAGAACAATTTCAATAGAATGATCGTGGCAGAAGCTTGATTTCTGTGTGTTATGTGTTCTCACAGAAGAGTTCACCCTTCTCTGAAGTTCATGTACTTAGGAAGGATAGAGGTTGGCAGTGTCAAGAGAAGCTCCTTATAGATTGGGAAAGGTTTGGGCATGATTTTAGGCTGAAGGGAAAGAGCCAATGAAGAGAAGAATTCAGAAACATAGGATCTTGAGGCAAAAAATAATGAAAAGGCTGAGGGGAACAATTCAAGGCATAGAGACAGGGTTGGCCTTGCATAGGAGAAAAATCTTTTTCTTTGAGGCCAGAGGGAAGCTGATAAGAATGGTTGTAGTATGGACATGATAGGTAGTAACAGTACTTAATGGAGCTCTTACCAAGATTATTTTTTAACAGTGCATGAAGCCAGGGTTGATTATGGGGCTTAATGGGAATGGATGTGGTTTGAAATAATGACCAAAGATATTATAGGAGGGAACTGATGTTATGGAGGTTGGAGACTGTTAATATATAGTGGCACAAATTTGCACTGCTGTATGATTTTCTCCGTAAGTGTTCAGTCTTGGGTCCCAGAGCAGAGAGGGCTATTTAGAGCACTGATCCAGATTTAGGGTTTTATCAGGTAGGGAAATGGAAGGAATATGGAGATTAATGTATTTAATGAGACTAGAAGCACTATGGTGTGGCTCAGATGATTTACCTTAGTGTCCATGCTGGAGAGTGAAGATTAAGCAAGCAAATGGTCGAGAGTTTGGGGTATTGAGAAAATAGTGAGTAAAACTGCATTGTGACATAATCCCTGGTGACGTTCTGGGAGTGCAGCTGAAGGAGATTAGAAGAGGTCAAGAATTTGTGAGGAGGAGGAATAGGTAATAGGTATAAGGTAGAGTTTCAGGTAAATATAGAAGAGCATTCAGAAGACAGGACTTTAACGATGAATAGAAATTCTACAGTATAGTTGAAAAAGTGGAAAGTAGGATTAACAGTTGTAGAAGGATGAGTATGTAGAACAATGAAGGAGGAAGCGGGGGTGGACTTTCATAGGAATGAGAGTCCCCCTTGTTTATTATTAGCTTTGAATATTATAATTCTAGCAAAAAATAATTCTGAGACTAGAATTCCTCAAGGCCCAAGGAAATATTATGCTAGTCTCCAAGAGTTAGTGAGGGTACTGTTCTTGATTGTATGTGTTAATTATTCATTCCTATTTGGCTGTTCTGTATTGCACAGGTTGGCTCTTTATATCAAGGTCAGGATTCCTGACTCTCAGGATTCATAAAAAGGTATATTTGAGTCCTGGACTTAAAATCTCTAAAACAATGTCAAACTATGGGTTTTCATTGAGTATAAATTTGGGGGAAAGGGAAATTCTGTCTTCCTATTGTTTCTCTTTATCTTGGGCAGAGACTTCTTGGCCATGTTAATTAGTTTTGAAATTCTTCTATTACTGTTCATTTACATGGGAGAAAATAAGTTACAGTGGGAAAAGATAACTTTTAAAAGATTTTGACAGAGATTTCTAATTGATATTAGTTATCTTTCTTATAAAGAAGTTGCTACTGTCCAGTTGGAAACCATGCTATGGTTAATATGGAAGTAATTTTGCCTGTGATTTTTGACTTACACATGGTTGATGGTACAGAAAAGCACTAATGTCAGTCCTTCAAGTTCATATGCCAATCTCATGGTCTTCTGCTCTGACCTAGAGTAAATCACTTAATTACTGTGCATTTTATTTTTTCCAGCTGTAGGTATGAGGCTGCTTAGCAAATAGAAAACTAAAGGAGAATGAAGACAATCTAATGTTAGCCTACCATTGACATTAATGACTTTGGACAAGTCAGTTATACCCAGAAAGACTCCATTTCTTCCCAAACAAAACAAAATAAAACAAAACAACAACAACAACAACAAAGCCCAGCATCCTCTTTCACTTCTACAAGTAAATGGTAAAGTTTTAAGTATGTGACAGTATCTATCAGGCATTTGAACTGTTGTCTACATGGTGAACAACATATTTCCAAGGAATAAGTTGATGAATAAGGTAATGAACAAAAAGTATCATGAACTAACCCAGGAATCCTGAACCCATAACCATCAGATCTCATTTCTATGATGGTAAAGATTTAGGTCACTATGTGGTGCTCCAGGTTGAATGCCTGCTAGGTTCACTGCTCCCTTCTGGGAAGTCCCCGAATGCCTGCCAGGTGACTCTGCTAGTTTAATCATGGCTGACTGGTTAAGGAACAGGTCCTGGGCAAACAGACACCAGGAGCAAGTTAGAGCCATAGGGAAGAGGAAAAGTGCGAACCAGCAAGAGAACTATTGAATCAAACCTGTTCCTTTTTTTCTCCCCGATAGGGACTCCTTCTTTTCCTACACTGATTACACACATTCAGCTATGATTCCTTCATTCAATATGAGAGAGAGAGCGAGAGCGAGAGCGAGAGTGAGAGAGAGAGAGAGAGAGAGAGAGAGAGAGCACTTTTGTTTACTCATGTCCCTTCTAAGTGTAAAAATTGTCTTTCATTTCATGTTTTTTAAGTCTTCTTTATTCCTTATGGCCAGCTCAGTTCCATTCTATCAATGAACTTTGAAATAATGACTTTGAGTTTTGATGTATAAAGTTCACCTCAAACATGGTATATCTCAAACCATTTTCTCCCCCCACATACACACAATAAAGTAATCTTCCCATAGTCTTCTCATCTAGGTTACTGACAACTTCATTCTCCTATTTTTCTAAGTTCCAAAACTTGAAGATCAGCCTTGCAGTCTCTCTTTCTCTTAGATTTTATTTTCAATCAACTATGAGTTCTTTCTTTAGGATGTATCCAGAATACAGTTACCACCTCCATTGCCACCACTGAGGTGAAACCCTTCATCTCTTACATGAGTGAGTTATTGCAATAACTTACTAACTGATGACTCACCTTTTTTCCTTATCTCCGTCAGCAGCCACTGTGGTCCAATTAAAATATGAGATAGCATGTCAGGATCTGTTCCTCCTCTGCTCAGCATCATCTAATGGTTTCTTAATCAGAGTGACGGTTGAAGACCTTACACAATTCGTCCACCCTCTTAACCTCTCTTATATTAATACTTTCTCTCTTTGTTAATTCTTTGCTTTAGTCACACTGGTTTCTTTGCTCATCTGTGAATGTGCCTGGCATGTTGTGTCTATCTGGAACTCTTCTTTGAGAAGAAGAGTTCAGGTCATTTTATAAGCCCCACCCTAGTGAGAACTTTCCCCTCTGAAAATGCAGCATGCATTTATCCCCTACCCCGATACTCCTCCCACTTACCTACATTATTTTTCTCCCTAGCACTTCCGTTATTATAGTATATATTTTATTTGTCATGTCTGATAATGGAATCATGGGCGATTCTAAGTTTTTACAACTTCTACATTTTCTCTGTATTAAGCAATGAGCATTTTCAGAGGAAGTTGGGATCACTCTGGGCTGGGAGAGTCAGGAAAGGCCTCGTGGAGAAGGAAGGACCAAGGCTGTGTCTTGCAAGCTTCAGAGGCTGCACTAGAAGGTGGGGAGAGAGCCTTCTAGGTTATCAGAAAACATTTGCAAAAGGTGGAGGGTACTTAGTGCCTGACATACTTTAGAGATAATGAGGAGAACAGTCAGGCTAGTCTCTTCCTTTATCACCAAAATGTTGAGTGTGCAATTAGGAACAGATTGTACAGGACCCAGGAGTGTGATTTTAGTTATTTGTGGTTTTTCAAAGAAGAAAGCAGTGGGAGAATTACTCTCCTAAATTCTTCTGGTCTTCTCTTTTCTGTCTGATGCTCTCACATAATCCTTAGTATTCTTAGAAACAATTCGTATACACCTCTCAGTATTTTAATATTCCCGAGTAACTCATTTTATGCTATGATAGAAATATTTATTTCAATGAAATGACATGATTATCTGTTCCTGTCAAGATCTAATATTTTAGCCATTTCCAATAGATTTTTTCTTCAAATATTTTTTAATAAAAAGAGAAAAATTAATGTGAAAATTATCAATCTGGAAATAAAACTTTATCAACTTAGAAATACAAAGAATATTAACTTTTTGCTTTGTTTCATTTGGCTGAAAAAGTGTCAATGAATTTTTATTATACATAGTTATTTTGATTTTTCTCAGTCCACTTACATCACTTGTGTAACTGTAGGTCAAAGATACCACCTTCAAAATATATTTGTCATCTTCTATAAATGTGTCTTTCTCATGTGTGGAACAGGGCTATGATTTCAGTACTTGGCTGTGTCAGTACTGAAGGTCAGGTCGGCTCTTCATACTGAAATGAGGCAAGATAAGACAGAAGTACCTTCGCGCTCTTACAATGAGCCATTCCTACTCTGAAATGACACCTTCCCAGGAAAGGGTCACCAGACATGATATAAAGCTTGTTTAGCAGTGGTTAATTTTTTTTTTTTTTAATCAGGGGACAAACACTTTACATGGTAGAATGTGCAACTCATTTTCAAAGTCAGATGTGAAGATTTTCTGGTGGGCAGAGAATCAGTGTTGTAGGCTTTAAAGATAGATAGGATGCTAGTACAAATCCCAGTGATACAGTATATCACTGAGTGGGGTAGTTAGAGGTTTTTTTTCTCTTATTGACAGCTCATCCTATCCATAATGCTCCTAATAATTTTCTGTGAGTGCCTGCATGCAGAGAGCTCAGCAATTTCTAATGTAAGATGGATACTTCTGCCCTTTGAATTTGTGGAATGGAATAACAACTAAATGTGAATTTAATGTATTCATTTGCATTTCTGGGAGATTCTTCCTTTTAAAGATAACAGTGCATAAACATGGATATAATAAGCTAACCACTTTAATGTAAGGTGATGGAATCTCAAGTTAAAGGTGAAATTCTGAGTGGAAATGTACACTTAAAAAAAAAGAAAAAGAAAGGGAATTGTTTGTGACATTTATTTTTCTATCATACAGAACTGTGTGTTGGGGAGAATGGGTGGTAGTAGTGAGTCCAGGTGGTCTCATTTTATAGAGTCAGCATCCAGTGGGTCAGATAAATGACCAGGTTCAGTCAGATACTTAAGATTTTTCAAAATTATTGTACAATCACAGGAAAAAACCACCAGTGGAAATGGAAATGGCGTCAGGAAGATCTATTGCTGTAGATTGATCAGTTTCCACTCTGGTAGTATAAATGGTCGAATTTTTGTCACCAGCACTCTGTCCCCTCTTCTTCTTCTCCAGCTCCTCATCTTTTACCTAATATCCTGTTTCAGCTGCATTTCCATTTTCTTTCAAATTCTATCTTTCATCTCTTGCTGCCCTATTTTGTACTTCCTCAATTCTCTTAACCCTAAGTCCTCACCTTAATTAGCAACCTTACTTTATCTTCTGTCCTCAATTTAGACTGAGCAGTTATATATTAATGTGCAAACCTTACCTCCTTAGTTGTTTTTCTGGTAAGAGTTGGTATGCTATCCGTGGACTGCGCTCTAACTCTAACAGAAACTTCATTCTTCACAACAGAAAACACTAATGGGTAATGACATCCACCAGCAGTCCAGTCATAATAAAGAAATGCTACATGCAGGTTTAATTTCTTAAAAAAAAAACAATTGTAAGAATATAGTTTTAAATGTGTTGGGGCAATATTTTGAAATATAGATTATATTTTCCCCAGCATTTCCTGTCACTATATGATAATTTCTAGTTTGGTGCAGCTAGATTCACAAGGAGGATGGTACTGAAGAAGGAGAGTCAATTTTTGGCTTTTGATTTTCAGACTAGATATTTTGTGGATCATGGTAGAAATAAACACTTGAATTTCAAAAGCCTGGGACACAGAAGCTAAGCTATCTATTCTGAAGAATAAATAAAAATCCAGACTACCATGACTTCAGATTAAATAAATAAAATCTCCTTGGAGTGGGGAACGGAGAAGAGAATAAAGGAAATATTGATGAGAAGATCCCTGAGTTTCTGTCTCTCCCATACTTTTCACAACTATCTTCTTTGAGGAGATAGGAGTTGGAGAACTTTGCACACTTGAGACCAAAAAGGATTTGTGACTTTCCCTAACTATGTAGAACCCACAAGCCAAACAGAACCCAGTCTCCTACTAAGATAACTATATTATTTAATCATCAAAACCGGGACATTTTTTTCTGAAGGTGAGAATGATCTGGGAAAGTGATAAATCTGGTGGAATTCCAGGACAATAGGTGCCAACCAGGACTGTTCCAGGCAAACCAGGACTTAGAGTAGTCCTCTAGTACTGTGAGACAGCAGAAGAATGGTCTCTAGTGTGGACAGAAAGTAGAATAGTGGTTACTAGGGACTGAGAGAGGGAAGGGTATTTATTGAATACAGAGTTTCAGTTTAGAATGATAAAAATGTTCTGGAGTTGGATACAGTTCCACAGCAATGTGACTATACATAATTCCATTGATTATACACTTTAAAAATGTTAAAATGGCAAATGTCGTTAGATGTGTTTTACCACAACAAAAGGTTTTTTTAAAGATTTGTCTTAAAATATAGCTAACATACAATATTATATTAGTTCCAGGTCATCTGGCACCTTATAATGCTATCACAATATTATTGACTGACACCACATCCTCATGACTTACCTGTTTTATACCTGGAAGTTTAAACTTATTATTCCCCTTCAACTTTTTCTCCCTGTTTTGATTTTTTAATTACAGTTGGCATTCAGTATAATTTTGTTTTAGTTTCAGATTTACAACGTAGTGGTTAGATATTTATATACTTTACAAAGTGATCTCCTCGATGAGTCTGGTACCCATCTGGCACTATACATAATTATTACCATTTTGTTGACTATATTCCCTACGCTTCTCCTTATATCCCCATGACTGTTTTGTAGCTACTAATTTGTACTTCTTAATCCTTTCACCTTTATTACCCTGCCCTACAAACCCCTCCCATCAGGCAGCCACCAGCTTGTTCCTAGCATCTATGAGTCTATTTCTGTTTTGTTTGTTTATTTTGTTCTTTAGATTCCACATATAAGAGAGATTATATGATATTTGTCTTTCTCTGTCTGACTTATTTCACAGCATAATATCTTCCAGGTCCATCCATTTTGTCACGAATGGTTAGATTTCATTTTTTTTATGGCTTAGTAATATTCCATTGTATATGTGTACCACTTTTTCTTTACCAGTCATCTACTCATGGGCACTTTGATGGCTTCCATATCTGGCTATTGTAAATAATGTTGCAGTGAACATAGGCGTGCATATATCTTTTCCAATTAATGTTTGGGATTTCTTCAGGCAATACCCAGAAGTGGGATTGCTGGGTCATTTAGTAGTTCTGTTTTTAATTTTTTGAGGAACCTCTATACTGTTTTTTATAGTGGCTGCACCAATTTGCTGCACCAATTTGCTGCCCACCAACAGTGCACAAGGGTCCCCTTTTCTCTGCAACCTCACCAACACTTAAGTGTTCTTTACTGATTTATTGATGAGGCTATTCTGACAGGTGTCAAGTGATATCTCATTGTGGTTTTAATTCATGTTTCTCTGATTATTAGTAATTTGAACATCTTTTCATATGTCTGTTGGTCAGCTGTGTGTCTTCTTTGAAAAATGTCTATTCAGGTCCTCTGCCCATTTTTTAATTGGAATTTTAGTTTTTTTTAGTGTTATGTCGTGTGAGTTCTTTATAAATTTTAGAAATCAATCCCTTATTGGATGTGTCATTGGTGAATCTCTTCTCCATTCAGTAAGTTGCCTTTTTATTTTGTTGATGGTTTCCTTTGCTGTGCAAAAACTTTTTAGTTTGATGTAGTCCCCTTTAAAATTTTTGTTCGTTTGTTTCCCTTGCTTGAGGGAACATACAGAAAAAAATATTACTAAGAGCAATTTAAGAGAGTTTACTGCCTATGTTTTCTACTAGGAATTTTATGGTTTTGAATCTAAATTTAAGTCTTTAACCTATTTTGAGTTTGTTTTTATATATGGTGTCAGAAGGTGGTTTAGTTTCATTTTATTGCATGTATCTGTCCAATTTTCCCAATACCTATTATTGAATAGAGTGTTTTTATTCCATTATATGTTCTTTCCTTCTTTATCAGAGATTACTTGACCATATAGGCATGGATTTATTTCTGGGCTCTCTTTTCTGTTCTATTGATTTATGTATTTGTTTTTATGCCAGTACCATGCTGTTTTGGTTACTATAGCCTTGTAGTATAGTTTGATATCAGGTATTGTGATATCTCTAATTTTGTTCTTTTTTCTCAAGATTGCTTAGTTACTTGGGGTTACTGGTGGCTCTACATAAATTTAGGATTATTTGTTCGAGTTCTGGGAAAAATAATACTATTGATATTTGCATTGAATATATGTATTGCACTTAGTACAGACATTTTAATTACGTTATGTCTACCTATCCATGACCACAGTATATGCTTCCATTTGTTTGTATCTTTTTTTAGTTTCTTTCTTCAATGTTTTATTGTCTTCTGAGTACAAACCCTTTACTTCTTTGTTTAAATTTGTTCCTAGGTATTTTTTTTTTATTGCACTTGTAAATGGGATTGTTTTCTTAATTTCCCTTTCTGATAGTTTATTATTGGTATACAGAAATGCAACAGATTTCTGGATATTAATTTTATATCCTGCGACTTTACTGAATTCATTTATCAATTCTAACAGTTTTTTTGTTGGAATATTTAGAGTTTTCTCTACAGAATATTATGCCATGTGCAAATAATGACAGTTTTACTATTTCCTTTCCAATTTGGATGTCTTTTTTTTTATTGTCAGATTGCTGTGTCAAGGACTTCCAATACTATGTTGAATAAAAGTGATGAAAGTGGACATCCTTGTCTTATTACTGATGATAATGAAAATTCTTTTAGCTTTTCCCCATTGAGAAGGATGTTAGCTCTTGGTTTGTTATAGATGGTTTTTATTATGTTGAGGTATTCTCATTTTGCTGAGTCTTTATCACAAATAGATGCTGGATTTTGTCCATTGCTTTTTGTGCATATGATCATACGATTTTTATCCATTTAAATTGTACATCATGTTAATTGATTTGCAGATATTGAAACAACTTTGCATCCCAGGAATAAATCCCACTTGATCGTGGTGTATGATCTTTTCAATGTATTGCTGAATTCTGTTTGCTAATATTTTATTGAGATTTTTTACATCTGTGTTCATCAGGGATATCAGTTGATCTTTTGTTTTTGTTTTTGTTTTTTTGTAATGTCTTTGGCTTTGGATTCAAGGGAGACTTCCCTCCTCTTGAATTTTTTGGAATAGTTTAAGAAGGATACATATTGATTCTTCTGTAAATGCTTGGTAAAATTCACCTGTAAAGCCATCTAGTCCAGGACTTTTATTTGTGGGGGTTCTTTTTATTACAGATTCAATTTCATTAGTAGTAATTGGTCTATTTAAATTTTCTGTTTCTTCTTGATTCAGTCTTAAAAGATTGTATGTTTCTAGGAATTTATCCATTTCTTCCAGATTAACAAATTTGTTGGCATATAATTGTAGTATTTTCTTATAATCTTTTGTGTTTCTGTCGATTCCATTGTCAATTCTCCTCTTTCATTTCTGATTTTATTTATTTGAGTCCTCTTTTACTTGTCAAGTATGGTTAAAGATGTATAAATTTTGTTTATCTTTTCAAAGAACAAGTGTTTGGTTTCATTGATCATTTCTATTGGTTTTTTTTTTTTTTGACTCTATTTTGTTTATTTCCACTATGGTCTTTATTATTTTTTTCCTTCTATTCACTTTGGGCTTTGTTTGTTGTTCTTTTTCTAGTTCTTTTAGGTGTAAGGTTAGATTATTTGAAAATTTTCTTTTTCTTGAAATAGGCCTATATTGCTATTAGCGTTCCCTCTTAGAAATGCTTTCACTGGATCCCATAGATTTGGGGTCATTTGTTTTCATTTTCATTTGTCTCAAGGTATCTTTTGATTTATTTTCTTAGTTTCCTCCTTATAATTAATTTCTAGTTTTTTATGATTGTGGTCAGAGAGGATGCTTGGTATGATTTCAAACTTTTTAAATTTATTGAGAGTTGTTTTGTGGCCTAACATGTGATCTATTCTGGATAAGTTCCATGTGCACTTGAAGGAAGGTATATTTGCCGCTATGGAATGAAATGCTCTAAAAATATCAATTAAATCCATTTAATCTAATATGTCATTTAGGCCTGCTTTTTCTTGTTGATTTTCTGTCTGGAAATCTATCTTTTGATGTCAGTGTGGTGTTAACTCTCCTACTATGACTGTATTGCTGTCAGTCCTCTCGCTTTATGCCAGTTACTATTTGCTTCATGTAGTAAGGTGCTCCTGTGTTGGGTGCATAAATATTTACAAGGATTATCTCCTCTTGTTGGATTGATTCCTCATGTAATATTCCTTTTTGTCTCTTATTATGCCCTTTGTTTTATAGTCTATTTTGTCCGTTATAAGTATTGCTACCCCAGTGTTTTTGTTTGTTTGTTTATTTCCTTTTGCATGGAAAATCTTTTTTCCAATTTCTTACTTTTACTCTGTGAGTCTGTTTCGATTTGAAGTGGTTCTCTTGTACACAACATATGTATGAGACTTCTTTTCTTAGCCATTCAACTACAGTATATGTTTTGATTAGAACATTTAATCTACATTTAAAGTGAATGTTGATAACTACGTAGTTATTGCCATTTTATTATTTATATTTATGATTTTTTTTGTTCCTTTTTCCCGTCTTAAAGCAGTCCCTTTAACATTTCTTGTAATATTTGTTTGGTGGTGATGAATTCCTTTAGCTTTCTTTTGTCTGGGGAGTTCTTTATATCTCCTTCAATTTTAAATGATAGCCTTGCTGGGTAGAGTAATCTTGGTTGTAATTCCTTACTTTTCATCACTTTGAATATTTCTTGCCAATTTCTCTGGCCTGCAATTTCTTTTGAAAAATCAGCTGACAGTCTTATGGAGATTCCCTTGTAGGTAACTAACTGTCTCTCTCTTGATGCTTTTAAGATCCTCTATTCATCTTTAAACTTTGACATTTTAATTATGATGTGTCTTGGTGTGGGCCTTCTTGGTTAATCTTGTTGGGACTCTGTGCTTCCTTGACTTGTGTGTCTGTTTTCTGCACCAGGTTAGGGGAGTTTACATTCATTATTTCTTCAAATAGGTTCTCAATCTTTTGTTCTTTCTCCTCTCTTTCTGGTACTTGAATTATGCAAGTGTTGTGGTTGTGTTATTCCAGAGGTCCTTTATACTGTCCTCACTTTTTTTCCCCTTCTTTTTTTTTTTGCTGCCTGCATTGGGTATTTTCTGCTACCTGGTTTTCTAAATTGCTGAATTGATCCTCTTTTGTATCTGTTCTTCTATTGATTACTTCTACTGTTTAATTCATTTCAATACATTTCAATAATTGTACTCTTTATTTTGACTTATTTTTTATGTTTATATCAATAGATAGATAGATAGATAGATATTTTCTTTGTTGAAGCTCTCATTAAGTTCCTAAAGCATACCTATAATATTGTTATGAACTCTGTAACTAGTAGATTGTTTGCTTCTATTTCGTTTAGTTCTTTTTTTCTGGAGATTTCTCCTGTTCTTTCATTTGGTACATGATTTTTTGTTTTCTTATTTTGGCTGCTTCTGTGTGTGTGTGTGTGTGTGTGTGTGTGTGTGTGTGTGTGAGTGAGTGTGTGTGCGCGTGCGCGTGCACGTACGCACATGCATGTGTGTATTTATTGTTAGGTAAATCTGCTTTGTTTCCCATTCTTTTGGGGTTGCCTTATGCAGTGATTGTCCTATGGGGCCCAGTGGCTCAGTCTTCCTGGTCACCTGAGCCAGGTGCTCCAGGTGTGTTCCTTATGTGGGTTTTGTGTACCCTTCTGGTGTTGTTGAGCTTTGATTCCTGTTGGCACATCAGTGAGTGAGATTGCCTCTCAGGTTTACTGATTGTGAGGATTAGCCAAATCACAGTGTATGGCTGCTGTGGGGTTGGGGAGTCTAATTCCATGAAGCTGGATTTTCCCTGGTGGGCTCTGGTGCCTGCCAGACCATCCTTTGTGTGTGCTGCTTATGGAGCCAATTTAGTGTTGTTCTGTTATGGTTTGAAGCTGGCCATTGGGTATGCTGGTTCTTGTGCCTCTTGGAAGGGGCTACCATATAGGCCCAGGTCAGCCACTGCCTGTCTGGAGCCATCTGGTAGGAGCTACGAAGTGTTTGCTGCCTATGCCAAACATGGAGGTGTGTGCGAGAAGCCATACTGTGAATGAAAGCTGGCTGTCACCAATACTGGTCTTGGGGAAGCTCAGCAAAGGCTTAGAGAAACTCTGCTTGCCAGTTGTCCATAAGGCTCAGCTGCTAAAAGAGCCTCAGATTGTATGGATAGTACTGGAGTTGGATAGCAAGATAGGTCTTAGGGAGTCACTAGCATGAGGTGAGTGGTGTTCAATGGGTTAATGCACATTTAGTTTTGGTGCCAGTGCTGAGCCTGGAGCTGCTCTGCAGAAGTCTAAGAGCCCATCAAAGCCAACTGCTACCCACCTGGGGACCACAGAGCCCCAAGAGTTGCAATGCAGGATAATAACAACTGCCCACCAGTCACAAAAATGTCCCTGGTAGTTCTCCCACAAGTTGGGGGAGGCAGAGTTCCAGTGATTCACCAGGATGGAGTTATCAAAGCTACACGGCCAACAAAAATTTAGATTTGGTCATGTTGGAGAAGGGCTCAACACAGGAAAATGGCGTCCACCCACCAGCTACATGGGAGGAGGGCTCCACACAGGGACAATGACAACTTTCTTTTCAGCCCTTACCCTGAAGCCACACAACCCAGAATCTGCCTATATGTCTCTGGCACCTTCCTAGCCCGAGCTGGAGAGAGTGACTGCCTGAGAGTGAGAGAGTCTGTGTGTAAGTCCTTTAAGAAGACATCTGGGGTTCTAGCAGCCTTCAGTCTCACCCTGTTGGTGGAATCCCCGCTGATTTTCATAGCCAGATGTTGTGGAAACTGCTCTTCCAGGCACTGGTGCTCCAAGCTGGGGGATCCTGGTGTAGGGCTGGGCTTGCTTGTTGTTCAGGAAGACCTCTGCAGCCAAGATATCCCTCCCAGTTATCAACCGTCATACGTGGGTGTGGGGCCAACCTATTTCATGTCTCTGCCCCTCCTACCAGTCTTGAGATGGCTTCTTCTTTATATCCTTAGTTGTAGAACTTCTGTTCATTTAGTTTTCAGATGGTTTTCCAGGTTTATTGTTCTATAATTTAGTTGCAATTTTAATGTAGTAATGGCAGGAGGCAAGCACAGCGTCCACCTACTCCACCATCTTGACCGGAACTCAAAAACATTATTTAAAACAATTTGTATATAGTTGAGTTGTTAAGACAATGTGCCTGAAGAAGGCACACAATTTTTTACATAGTACAGAGGGTGAAAAATGTTCTTCAAGAGCCAAGAATGGCATTGACATACCACTGGGAGCTAGGGATCCCTGAGATGGGTTCTTTTGGTTTTAGAGTGCTCAGTTAGAAATATATATATTAACTTTATCCAGACTTTTGTCAGTTGTATATATTTGTTGAACAAAATATATGCTAATTATAGGAAGCATTTTGCAAATAAATCTGTGTGTTCTCTTGAACCTACATGCTAAGATTACACATCTGTCCTGTCATGTCTCTTCATTTTGGTATGAATTTCCTAAGAAAGTGTTGATTCTTGCAAAGAAGGATGCTAACCATTCAACCCAGCTATATTATTCGACAGGAGAAAAGTTTCATCTGCAGATTTCTAATTAGGTATTAATTCTGCATTTCTCTCTCCATCAGTATATTCTCTGAGACACTAATGTTCTAAACACATCAGAACTATGTAAGGGGCTACAGCTTAAAAGAGTAAGTATGTTTCTCCAATTTAATTTCAGTGGCTGGGCAAATAGAGGCTTTGCGTTCAAACTAAATTTGCTCTTGCATTGGTCTTTAGAGATATTGTGAATATATTAAAGATTTCAAATTAACTTCATATTCTCAAGTTCGTTGTGAAATGGAAATGATTTCTAATTCCTTTTAGGCAAATCCTAGTCAATGACAGGTTTGGCAAAGGTCTGTCTTTCATCAAGCTGTGAAATAGTTGCTATCGAATTAGAGAAATAGCATAAGTAATGTTATCAATACATGATTAAATTTCACATATACACAAAATTGACAACATTTCTGCTATTTTTTTTTTTAGACAATGTGTCTTTGGATTTCACAGTTTTTATACTATTTCTTATATAATATTACTTTCATAGCTATTTCTGGCTTATAGAGACTTAAATTTTCATCCATAGTTTGTGTTTTCAAGTATTTGGCAAACTATGTAAATACAGCAAGGTAAACATTTCCTTTTCAGATGTGCATTCCTTTTACAGAAATGAGTTTTTTTTTTTTAATTTAATGCAATGAATGATTGATAATGTTAGATTTAGAAACGTAGGGCAAATGAGAACAGGCGAGGATCAAATAGGGCTGAGAAAAGAGGAAATGATTGATAATGTTAGATTTAGAAGGATATTCAAAATCAGCTAATTCTATTCTTCTCATGTGCAAATCATCTTTAAAACAGACTCTAGGCCAGTGGAAAGAATTTGGAATTTTGACCCTACTACTTAGTGGCTAAACAATTTTAAGCACATATGGCTTACGAAAATGTAGTTTTTTCATTTATAAAGTGTGAGTAATAACTTTAACCTCACTGAGTTGATATGATGGAATTATTTGCTTTGCAATCCCTTCTATTCATGTATAATTAGCAATTTTTGGGGGGCGGGGGAGAGATTAATGCTTGGAAATTTTATTTATTTGTTCATTTATTTGTCTGTCATCTATCTGTCTTTCAGTTTTTCCCCAGCTTTATTGAGGATAATTGACAAATATAAGTGTATGTATTTAAGGTATACAATGTGATGATTTAATATACATATACATTTGGAGCAATTACCAAGATCAAGATAATTAATACATCTATCACCTCACATAGTTAACTGTGTGTGTGTGTGTGTGTGTGTGTGTGTGTGTGTGTGTGTATCTGTATCTGTGTATGTGTGGTGAGAATGTTTAAGATCTACTCTTAGCTATTAGGGGAAATGGGAAGATATAGGTCAAAGGGATAAACTTTCAGTTATAAGAAGAATACGTTCTTAGCATCTAATGTACAGAACGATGATTATAATTAATAATATGTTATTATATAATTAGAAAATTTGATGAGTGGTTTCTCTATATTTAAATATATTCTCTGTATTTAGCTATTAAAATAAAGTTAGAAAAAGTTTGTGAAACAGAACTAAAATCTTTTCTCCAGTTTGGTATTAACACAGATCATTGTCTTAATATTTTTTCTCTTTATTCTACTTATAAAGCAAACATTTAAGTAGATAAGTAGAAAAACACAGGAGAGGATAATAAAGAAAATTTAAAAGTTACTATCTGTTGAAATCTAGGGCAGCCCATATAGAAAAATTATGCTCTCACTCTCAAATAACAAAGTCCCCCAGTCATTTGTAATCACAAATAAAAGAGTCTCCTCATTAATAAATATGTCCAGTATAGTTTAATAGTCAGAAATTATGCATTCACTTGTAGCTGGGTGTAGGCTAAGGGCATGAAAAGGGCTGGTTGGTTTGTACTCTCTTCCTTCCCCACACATACTCCATCTGCCCTCTCCATCCTCATCCATTCCCCCAAGGAATATGATTTTAGACAGGAGTTAGAAAATAACCTGCCCTGCTCACACCCCCACCCCCAGCTCTCTAAATGGTCACTTTGAGGCCCTTTCAGTTGACAGGTGATGAAGGGGAGTGTTCTGCTCCCTCCTTCCACTTGGCGGCACAGACGGAAAAGGTCATAACCCACTAACAACCTGCTTCAGATAAATTCTTTTGCCAGTCTCTGTCTCTGTTCTCAGCCTTTCTAACCTTTTTGTAGATAAGGGTCCCATAATCAATTCTCCCACATCTTCTTTGCCAGCGTGTCTTGAGTGGCCCAGCCTCTCTCTTTGTAAGGTGGCAGTGGTTGGCACCTGCTGCCTTTGGGTTTCCTTAGAAACTGACAGGAGTCCTGTTTTTACATTTAGTTCCAATCACTCCCTTAGGATACATTATATAAAGTGGATTTTTGCATCTAAGAATATGATCATGTTAAGACTCTAGACACATACTACTAAATTTCCACCCTCTCAAATAGAGATATAATACAAATTCATTCTCACACCCTCACCGCATAATATTGAGAAAAGAAACGTAGGGCAAATGAGAACAGGGCGAGGATCAAAGTAGGGGCCTGAGAAAAGAGGAATGTATCAGGAAATGAGAAGAATCCAGTGCAGTTTGGCAGGAGATGGATTAGAAGCTCCTATAACTCAGGTAAATAAATCTGTGTTAAGCTAAGCTCCAGCATAAATAAATATGATTCATTCCTACCCATTTCTTTAAATGAACGATACATTTGATAACTGGTGGTTCTTTGATTTCAGCCCTGAAAGGGTTATTGAGAGCTTGATTTATATAATCATTTTAGAGTCTTTTAACATAATATAGCACAATATAGCAATTTTAATTCAGGGCAAAATTGTGTTTGCAAAGGCATCATGGAGTGGTAGAAAAAAAGATTTATTTATTTTTATTTCCATGTCGTCACTTACTAAATGGTTGATCCTGAGACTCTGCTCAATACCAGTGAGTTTCAGTCTCCTCATCTCTGTTACAAGAATAATGCCTTTCTTGCTCAGCTCATGTGGTAATTATGAGATGAAATGGAATGGGATTTGTAATTTGTAAACTTTTTCTGAGAAAGATCAGTTATGTCACCTTGTCAATCACCTGTCAGCACTGAGGGAGAATTGGCTAATTGATCTCTCTTGACCTATTTTCTGTCTTGTTGACAATGTTTATACAATTTTTTTTCTCAAATGAGAGTTTATATATCTAATGTATCTTTCATTTTCCTGAGTGTATAGTTGCTACTCAGCAAATTCTAGTTCTTACTTTCACCTTTCCTCCCAGTTCCTAAACTGTAAACTCTTTGGAAATATCTGGTTATGCGATAACGTCAGGGCTCTTTCTTTTCAAGTAGGCAGCAGAGGGGATGTATATGCAGAAGACATCCTGCTTGGCATTCTCATATTTCTTGCCTTAAGTTTGGTTTGCATAGAAAGCATTTTCTTCCCAGCCTAGTTCAGTGAAATGATGTCAATTGTTTCCCTATCTCTGTCTGAAATCAGCTTTTAGATTAAATAAATTGCATATCTTGACTTTATTTCCTCGTTTAATTTAATTTTATTGATGTTAAAACAATGGGGATAACAAAATGCTTCCAGTGTCAGTGGTAATTAAAAAAAAAGCAGAAAGGTGATAAAATTTATTATTACTTTAGATACACCCTTCCCTCTTCATTCACTTTGGGGGGGGGGGAATCTGATCTTGATAGAAAATGCAGAAAGTGATTTTTGTGCCAGTAGTAATTAGGGAGAACATCTTGATGAGAAGCAGTAAGGAAAGAATCAATGAAAAACATCAATAAAGTAAAGCCCAAATGAGGCTTCTGAGTTTCATATTAGGTATTTACACATTGACTTAACCAAATGATTGAGAAATGACATTCTTAATCCCAGTATGCCATAAACTATTTTAACCTTTCTAAACTATGTGAAGCTTTCCCAATTTTCCTGGAGAGTACACTATAAGGCTTTGTAACTAATAATGCATTCCCATTAACTACTACATTTGTTTCATTAATAGAATCTTACAATGAAGTCTAAAAATTGTTAAAAAAAAAACAGGCACAAAGTGAAACATTAAAAATTGTATTAATATTGCACACTCATGTCTTGGCTTTAGGCAGAATTATGAGAAAGATAACATTTTTGTTGTTTATTTTATAGTTTTAATTTATCAGACTTTTTTTTGGCTGATTTGAGTTTCTTCTTTTCCCCTTTTCACCACCATAAATCAAAAGATCTAAGATTGCTTTTATCGAAGTTTGCTGATGCTTCAAGCAGCTGAATCAAGATGGGTCAGTCAGAGAGTTGGTCATACTGGAGATGACAAGAAGGTTGACAAGGATAAGTAAAGCAATATGGACCTCCTGTACCAATTAGTGTGTGGAAAAAGAAGAAGAAAACAAACAGACCAGATGCTGACGACACCTCACATCCAGTACTAGTTAAAATTACTGAAGCTGGGATTAAATACTGTCTTCTCATAGAGGAAGAATTCATTAGAAATCAGGAACAAATGAAACCTTTAGAAGAAAAGCAAGAGGAGGAAAGATCAAAGCTGGATGATCAGAGAGGGATCCCAATGCCAGTAGGAACCTCAGGAAGATCTTTGATGACAGTCACACAATTGTGTCTACATCTGTGGGCTCAGAACTTTAAATTAGCATTCTTTTATTTGTAGAAAGGGATCTGCTGGAACCAGACTGCTTGGTCCTAATCAACCACAAGGTGCATGCCATGATAGAGGTGCTGATGGATAACATGGATCCCTTGATCACAGTGATGAAGGTGGAAAAGTCCTTATAGGAGGCCTATGCTTACATTGGCAGGGTTAGACAATTAAATCCAGAAAATTAAGGAATCTGTGGAGCTTCTTACTTGTCCTGGATATTATAAAGAAGATTTAAAGCTCCCCGTGGGGGTCATTCTCTGTGACCCACCTGGCACAGGTAAAACCTTATTAGCCAAAGCAGTAGCAAATCAAACCTCAGCTGCTTTCTAGAGCATATTGGCTCTGAACTTACTCAGAAATACCTAGGCAATGGGCCCAAACTCCTTCAGAAAAGAATGCAAGAACATGCACTATCTACTGTGTTTATTGATGAAATCGATGCTATTATGACAAAAAGATATGACTCAAATTCTGGTGGTGAGAGAGAAATTTACTGAACAACGTTGTAACTGTTGAACAGTTAAATGGATTTGATTAAGGGGAGACATAAAAGTTATCATGGCAGCAAACTAACTAGAAACTTTGAATCCAGTACTTATCAGACCAGGCTACATTGACAGGAAGATCTAATTCCTCCTGCCTAAAGAAAAGACCAAGAAGCGCATCTTTCAGATCCACACAAGCAAAAGGATGCTGGCCAGTGATGTGACACTGGATGACTTGAAGAGGCTAAAAATGACCTCTCAGGTGCTAATATCAAGGCAATATATACAGAAGCTGGTCCAATGGCCTTGATAAAACATAGAATAAAAGTAACAAATGAAGACTTCAAAAAATCTAAAGAAAATGTTCTTTATAAAAAAACAAGAAGACACCCTAGGATGCATGTTTCTCAGCAACTCAAAACAATTCCTGAATGAGATTGAGCCCATTACCTAGATACTTCTGAATAAGTTCAGAGCCAACCACTCTCAAGAAAGTGGCTGAGGTTTAATTTGCTACTGCTTTGGCTAATAAGGCTTTACCTGTGCCACGTGGGTCATAGAGAATGACCCCTACAGGAGTCTTTATATTCATCTCTTCTATCTCTGGCAAGCTACAGTTCCCTTCAAGGAAATAGTTTTGACTGTCTGACCCCTTGATGGGATGAGGTTGGGGTGTTGCCTAGAGGAACCCATGTTCCAGTTGATATTCATTAGCAAAACATCCTGTATACTGTGTACCTTTCTCAGCATGATGTGTAGAATGACCATTGTGCAGTGCTCTCTTCCCAATAAAGCATGCTCTTTCTAAAAAAGAAAAAAAGTTTGCTGATACTTTACATACTGTTAAGAATGTACTCTTCTAGGAGAAACATGGAGACTTCATGCCCCATGCTTAGACTAGGGCTCCTCAACTTCGGAACTATTGATATTTTGGACTGGGTAATTCTTTGTTGTGGGAAACTCTCTTATGCATTGTAGTGTGTTTAGCATGCACCCATTAGATGCTGGTAGCACTACTGAGTCAAGGTTATCAAGATATTTCAAGACATTGCCAAATATCCTGTGGGGAGGTGGTGGCAAAAATTGCCCCAGTCTGAGAACCACTGCCTTAGATTATTTCCTGAGTGTTTCAGATGGTATGTGTAGAGCTAATTTGATAAACTGTCATGGCCAAAAAGGAGGAAAGTCTAGAAGAGTTAGGAAATCAGATCATGCCAAACTATATTGGTTCTCAATCATGGATGTGTGTTCATATCACCTTGGGAGATTTAAAAAATACTAATACCCAGATCAGTTGAATAAAGATCTCTGGGTACACTACTGCTAAAATTGACAGAAGTGGGTTGCCCTGTGAATTTGATATTCTGCCTTTCAGGACAAGCATATAGGGTCTCCTTTTTGCAGGATTTCTCATCTTTTAATTGATCTCTTATCAGAGTCCAGAGTTGCTTCTGTTGGCCATGACTTTCCTGTGGTGCAGAAGGGCTACAAGTAGGACATAGATTAAACTCTTTGTAGGAAGTATCTGATAAGAATAAGTTCAGGTGAAATAAAGACAGTTCATTTCATTGGCAGGTACTTTCTGGCATTTAGAGTAGAACAGAAGTTCTCAAAGTGAGATTTCTAAGAATCAGCAGCCTCAACATTGCCTGGGAACTTGTTAGAAATGCAAAATTTTGCACCACCCTGTACCAATTGAATTAACGACTTTAGGGGTAGGGTCAAGCAATTTTTGTATTAATAAGACCTCCAGGTGATTCTAAAGCGTATTGAAATTTGAAAACATGGATTAGAAATATCTCCTTATTCACTTGTTTGTAGTGTTCTTCCAACTGGCCCTGATAAACTCCCTACTTCATAAGACTTAGATAACTAATAATTTTCATTGAACCTTTTGAATTCTTTCACTTAAGATTCCATTCTCTCAGGAATATTCTTTAAGAAAATATGCCTTATTTCCACAGATTACATAATCTGTAGGGGAAGAGAGTTCACCCAAGTAAATGAGCATAGATACTCTTCCAGACTTATGCACTGTGAGTCCATACTAAACAATAGTTTAGTATAACTTGCACAGGTAACATTTAGCAGCTAGTGGGCCAGGGGAAAATGACCTGTGAGAACCATGCAGAAGAGAAGGCCACATGCAGAAAAGAACATGATGCTAGATGGAGTCACTGATGACTGGTGAAGGAGGAAACAAAGATACTTTGTGCTTTTCCATTTTCCATTAATTTTAAGTGTACTAAACTCTAGCATTCTACATCATTATTTAGTAGCTTGACTGTTTGTTATAGATAGGTCAATAATAGAGGTGGGTTTCTATACCAAGTGTCACCTGCTAGTTGATGAAATTATTTCCTGCTAAACAAGCTCATGTTCCAGAACTTACATTCTAGTGAAAAAATCAGTATGATTCTTATGTGCTACTGAACCCTAGAGGGATAGATTGCAATTTGGGTTCTAGTTAGAAGGACATTAAAGGAGTCTAGGAGAAAAACAGACTAGGATAGTAGCCGCAGAAATGGTGTGATGTTAGCTTTGAGATCTAGTAGATTCCATGGATTCCATGTAAATGGAGGACTCCTGGGTTTTTGCCAAATCATCCAGGTGGGTATGACATAATGGAAATTGGGAAATCTACCGAGAAGCATATTGAACAGATTTTGGAATCAAGTTGTCTATTTCAGTCATATTCACTATAAGATTCCTTTTACATATAAAATGGAGATGCTAAGAAAGCAGAATAATAAGCAAATCCAGAGCTGAGGGGAGGGATTTAGGCTTAGGATTTAAATTTGGAAATCTTCTGCATATAGATTTGTAAAGCCCTGAGAATGGATAAAAGGAGCAGAGAGGAAAAAAGAACAGAAGAAAAAAAATGCCTGAAGTCTGAGGCTTTTTCATTTTGTATTCCTTTAGGCTCAATAGTCTGTTTTTTTTTTAAAATCATGTGTAATTCCATTTTTCCTGAGTTTAATATTACTCTTTATGATGTTTATAAACAAGACTTTTTTTGTTTTCTTTTTCACAATTTTTAGCTGAGTAATTAAATGACACTATAATGTAGCCTACTGACAGTTTTTCATTACCAGTACGGTATCACAGCTTCCCATTGAGGCTGATAGAGGCTGGTGCTCTGGTAATCAACATACTACTGAATATATGAGAAAGCATTTGGGGCAGCTTAGTAATGTTGAGCCAGAAGGTTGCTTTTCTATTTAAGTCTTTAAAATCCTTTCTTATTTTCTTTGTTTTTGGCTGCCTTTTGCTTAATGGTCTTGTCAGGTGTTCTAAGCCTGATAGCTATGTGAGGTCAACCAGAAGAAGAATTGAACTGGGAAAATAATTACATTTCTTCAATAGACTGTTTTAGAAAGCTGGAGATGAAAGATGAACATCCATAGGTATAAGATAGCTTATATTTTGTACTTAAAAGAAATCTTACCTCCTAGCTGATGATAATTTATAGAATTACAAGTTCAGTATATGTGTATGCATGTGTAGCCTGTCACATAGAAACATGTAGAGACTGCATTATTTTCTACCAATAAATTTTATAGTTTTTATATCAAGTAAAGATATTTTGCTAATATGAACCCTGCAGTTGATAATATAATTTTGTGGGCTAGACTAACAATTAGCTTCCTAATAGGGCTGCAAAAGAATCAACAGCTGGCTTAGAGTTCCTTGGGGCAGCATTTGGAAGATTTACCTTGTCCAGTTTGGCCACTTATACTGCTTCTCTATATTTTGCAGTTTCTTGGGGTCTCCTTCTTAGCCTCGGTGCTTGAGAAAGCTTTGGTGGAAGGCGTACAGCAGATAACTCACTTGGCAATGACAGGCCAAGAAATCCAGGCAAGAGCCAAGATAAACCTATGGCTCATTTTTGCATTCTTTTATTAACATAGCAACTATGATTATTCTTTAGAGATTATCAGAAAAACAGTTTTGGGTAATGGATGTGAATTTGTACCCTGATGCCAGTTCTATGTGCATTTGTATTTTATTTCTTGGTAAGAGCTCAAAAACAACTGGGTAGAGATATTGTCTTTTTGCATCACTGAATTCACCCTTAATGAGAGAGTAGTTTTCCTGCCAAGGGAGAAGAGTAAAGAAACAAAATTACGTGATTCCGCAATATTGACTTTCTGTTACACAAGCAGATTGGCAAGCAGGAAATGCTGGAGGTCATATGTAGCTTAGGGAGACATCTGTTGAAGGCTCAGTGTGAAACCTATTTTGTCTTGAGCATATCAAATTGGTGCTATAAGAAAAATAAATATTGGACAGATTTCTGGTATCTTGGGTTTCTTCTGCATAGATTTTGACATAGAAATTCATCCATTTGCTGTAGATGTTGGTTTTTGGAAAGTTACAGAGGTGAGAAAAGGTAATATAAATAATCTACATTGTTAACACAAAGTGATAAAAACAAATGCTCACGAACTTTACACAGCACCAAGACATTAATTCAACTTTTACTGGGTGCCTGCTCTGTGCCAGAAACTGCTATGTGCTGGGGTTAAGATGAGTGAGATATTGGCAACCTTCTCAAGAATGCATGGTCTTTAGCCTTTGCCTAAAACTTAGTTCTGCCTAGATCAATGCTCTTTAGCTCTTATGTTCTCTTGAGTTTCAGAGACTAGAACTACATAATTGTGATGTTACTTTTATGTGTTAACTTGACTGGTACATAAGTGCCCAAAATTTGGTCAAAGATTCTTCTGGGAGTGTCTGTGAGGGTGTTTCTGGTTGAAATTAACATTTGGACAGCAGACTGAGTAAAGCAGGTTGCCCTCCCCAGTGTGGTGAGCCTCATCCAATCCATTGGAGGCCTGAATAAAACGAAAGTAGGGGGGAATTCTGCCTGTTTTCAAGGTGGGGCATTGGTCTTCTCCTGCACTTGGACTGGAACTACTTACACTGTAAGTTGTCCTTTTTCTCAGGCTTTCAGACCCAGACTGAGCTGCGCCACTGGCTCTCCTGGGTTTCCAACTTGCAGACAACAGATTGTAGGGCTTCTCAGCCTCCATACTCACACAGCCAATTCACTTTAATAAATCTCTCTGTCACTCTTTCTCTGTCTCTGTCTTTCTTTCCATATATGTCTTACTGGTTCTGTTTCTCTGGAGAACCCTGACTAATGCCCCAGGTACCCCAGGAGCAGGTGTAGAGATATAAAGCAGGACAATTAAGACAACTTCCTAGATAGACACCCTGTAGAAATCCAGGAGATTCATTCTCATTGTGAAATATATTCTTATAATTCAGCACTATTAACTCTGAAAACAACAATGTAGATTCATCTTTGGAAATGTGCCCTTGAAAATTAAGTTATGAATATCTCAAAATAAAGTTAAAAATTGTAAATCAAACAAACTAAGAATAGGTCTGTCTACATCCAGAAACATGCACAACTGCAGTTTTCATTTATGTGAAAGAGACATAAAAAAATGATAATTTGGAAAGGGATTTGCCCAATTTACAATGAGAAAGGAACCATGGCTGATGTCTTAAGCAGCAAAGAATAGAGCTGGAATACCCATACCTACTTCCCTTAGCTTCTCAGATAAATTTTTTACCTTTCTATACACCTAACTACAGTAATCCAGGCTGGTCAAAGGTCACAACAAAGCAGATGCTTAGATTTTTATTTACTGATGCAAACATAGCTGCTTGATTAAATTTCATGTAATGTGCAGCCATCTTACAATACAAAACCCATAAAAGGATTGAGTGAAAGGAAACACCAGAAAATTATTATGGTGTTTAAAAACAAGAGTCAACTAGAACAGCTAACCGCAGGTGCACTCGGTTGCTCTGCCTTTGTGAGGGCTCACCTTGTTTTGTATTGTTTTACATTCTGAAATTCTCAAATAAGATGTTGAAAGGAAATGATGCTGTGGAGGCTTTCGGGCCATGGTCCCAGTGTGCACCTGTGGTGTGCTCGGGAACCGCTGACTGTGGAAACCGGTCGGTGTTTGCTCATGTTAATTTTCTAGTCAGCACAAAAACACCACAGGAATGCTGGAAGATTTTGGGGAGGCCCTTTCTCGGGTTGCATTTTCTTCACTCATTGGTTGAAAAGTTGTGGGTTTTGTTTTGTCCCGTGTGTGGACAACATTTTCATGTATAAATCTCTTTTTATTATCACTAGAAACAGGGTATCAAACTGCAGCCACCATTACCTTTTACTCATCAAATATTTAAAATTGAGAAAGACAAAAAATCCAGTGTTCCTCACTTGGGTCACTTCCTCACACTTTGAGTAACTTTCTGTGTCTGCTATACCGTTCCCACCGTTCCTCTGCTTTACTTGTGTGCAAATGCTTACCAGTATTGGCCACTCGGTAGAGTTTCTTATGAGCAACATACCTCTAAGTAGTTATGCATAACTGATGTGAATCTCTTTCCAACAACATATTAACTCTGTGATGGTTTCATTTCTATGTGTCATAGTTTCATATGTAAAGTGGTACTAATGCCTTCTTGGTGGCATTGAATTGGATTGAAATGATACAATAAACATATATAATGTTGTGTCTGGCACATAATAAATATGCAATATCTAAGGGTTTTATTCTATAAGTATTTATAAGCATTGTTTATATATTTGGCACTGGTTCATTTATGGGGAAAGCAAAGGTGAGGAGGAGAGAGATTTTCTGTTAAAGTTGAGTGATATTGGCAATGATTTATTAACTTATTCTACAGATTTTTTTGTTGACTTCCAATTGCATGTGAGGAAATAAAGAAGAAATAAAGTGGTATACAAGTTGGGCTGACGCTCACTTGCACACCCCTGTTTGGATGTACTGATTGTTTGCAGCTGGCATGTGTTCATGTCAGTGCCTCTGCTGTAACAGTTAGCTATTCAAATGTTATTCCTGGTGATAAATAAAATATTCAATGAAATAATCCATGAAAAGTGTTTATCATGGTGTCTGACCTAGAGTAAGTGTTCAGTAAATATTAATTTTTGTTATTACTATCGTTGCTATTATGTAAAGGTGAATTGTATTCATAAAAGAAGCTCAGAATCTAGTATTAGAGAATGTTTTCCAAATAACCATAACATTAGAAATACCACAGAAAATTCTAGGAGATTTTGGGGAGGGAAATCTTATTTCTTTGATGAAGATAGGAAAATGCATTATAATGGGAGGCTAGGCATAGAAAGAAGTTTTTGAACTGGAGATGGAGAATTGACCTAGTTTGGGCACTTGAAAATGGGGAGGAGGGATTAATAATCAAGCAAACAAAAGACAAAGCAGGCCAAATCAGGAGAATTAGGAAAGAATAGATGGAACCATGGGGGTGGGTGGAGGAACCAAAAAATCAAAAACAAAAACAAAAACAAAACCCAAAACAACAAACAAAAAACCCCAAAACAAAAACAAAATTCCATTTAACTGCAGCACAGGTTGGCCATATTCCGTCTGGTGAGGTGAATTAGAAGCGTACTTTAAGGGTTCCTAATGGCAGCCTGGGATTTGGATTGGACTTGGCCAGTAGGTGGAGCATAGCAGTCAGTCAGCTGCAGCTGCAATCTGTCACTTCATCATAGAACCATATGGATCAACCTAAATCAGGGATCTCCCCTTGGCACTAGATTTTGGGTTGGTTAATTCTTTGCTGAGGTGGGGCTGTCCTGTGTGATATGAAATGTTTAGCAGCATCCTTGGCCCTTGTCCATTAGACAGTATTACCCTTTTTGTGTAACAACCAAAAATGTCTCTAGATATTGCTAGATGTTTCCTAGGAAGCAAAATTGCCCTGGTTGAGAAACGCTGACATAGATGATAGTGTGGCAGGGCCAATTATTGTTTTTTAAGCAATTCTTGGTTATTTCCTTTTTTTCCCTACTCTTAATACAGTGATTATTTTCTGGGCTCTCTTACCTCACAGGAAGGTTTTGGTAATTTAGGAAACACATGACAATTTTCCTCAGTTTTCTTTCCTAAATTAAGTCAGTAAGGTTATGTTGTGTTTTCTTGAGGCAGAGAAGAGAAGAGCTTTTGAGGAAAACCTTAACAGAGAGAAGGACTTATGCTAGTATCATACTGTCTTGATTACTTTTAAGTGAATTTTGAAATCGGGAAATATGTGAGCTCCAACGTGGTTCTTTTTCATGACTATTCTGGCTATTCTGGATCACTTAAGTTTTAGTATAAATTTTAGTATCGGTTTGTCAACTTTCGTGTAAAAGCCAGCTTGGATTTTGATACAGATTTTATCGAATCTATAAATTGATTTGGGGAATATTGCCATTTTAATGAAAGTAATTTACCAACTCCCAAACATGCGATGTAATTCCATTTATTTAGGTCTTCTTTAATTTTTTCAACAATGGCTTGTAATTTTTAGTGTAAGTGTACTTATTTGTTAAATTTATTATTGTTTTATTCTTTTTGATTGTAAATGAAGTTACATTTATTTTTGGATTGGTCATAGTTAGTATATAGAAATACAATTGATTTTTGCATATCAATCTTATATCCTGCAACATTGCTCAAATTCATTTGTTAGTTCCCATAGGATTTTTCTTTGTATATCCTTTAGAATTTTCTATATGCCAGGTCATGTCATCTGCAAATAGAGATATTTTTACTTCTTCCTTTCCAACCCAGATTCTTTTTATTTTTCTTTATTGCCTATTTTCCCTATATAGATCTTCCAGTACAATTTTGAATAGAAGTGGCAAGAGGGGATATCTTTGTCTTATCCTCGATTTTAAGAGGAAAGTAATTAATATTTTACCATTGATTACGATGTTAACTGTGGATTTTTTTGTGATGCCTTTTATCAAGTCTTAGTTCATTCAGTATTTCTATCATAAAAGATGACTGGATTTTGTCAAATGCTTTTTCTGTATCTATTGTAATGACCATATGATTTGTATCCATTATTCTATTAATATGATATATAACAATAAGTGATTTTCATCATAAAAGAAACTTGCATTTTTAAATAAATCATATTGAAATAAAATGAATATATTTTCTTTCTTTTTTTTTTTTTTGTATGTAATTTTCCACCTAGTTTTTATAAGTTAACATTTTTCAGAGGCTCATCACCATGGCAGAAGTCTGGTATTAGTTTAGAAATCCGATGCTAATAAATAGATGAGACTAGAATGTGGTCACTCACCCTGGACAAAGCCCTCTTCTTAGAGAATATAATATATTAGTTTTGGCTATGTTTGCCCCAGGCCAGATAGTTAGCCGCCACTTCACCATCTACAACATATGCAATATACAAACAAAAACTATCTTGAGACATTAGCGAAGTACTGAGATGCATCTGTCCAGAAAAATTGTTCTTGTTAAGATTTAGTGAAATGTCACTTGATGAACACAGTGTAAGGATTTTTCTTAAAAGAGATTTAATTCAAAACTTTTTAAAAAGGAAAAAAAAAGATAAAACCACTACTCGAAAGCTTCAGCTCAAAAATAAATAGAATCCTTAATTTGATTTTAGCATGGGTAGCATTTGAACACTCAGCTCTCACAAGTTGCTTCCGTTGGTGGGTAGCTATGACCATAAAGTAATACATAAAAGACAGGGATTGTGTTGAGATGATGTGAGGTAAGAGCTAAGTGGCTGCTTTTCTGGGACTTCTGGACACTACCAGAAGAGAAGATGAATATGTTTAAAAGCTGGTTAGAACCTTGTTTCATAAACTATGAAATATCCACTCAAGTTAAGTCAGGTTATGTTTCTGGTGGCTGAAATGTTAAACGGCTTTTTGTCTTCTTGCCACACTTTTAATGAAACCCACCGATCTTGCAGACATGTTTCAATGTATCAGGCATGTTCAAGGTGAAGGATAACCTGTGGACCTGCAGACGACAGAGGACCCTATGTGTGAGTCTAACTGGGTCCTTCAAATGATGAGTAAAAGCTAAATGTAGTAAAATGCTTTCAGCAGTTCTGTTGATAGATAAAAAGAAAAAAATAAGAAAACCTGATTAAAAATTTTTTTATATGTTTTTATATGTTTTTATATAGTAAATATATTTTTTCTTTTTCTTTTTCTTTTCTTTTACTTTCTTTCTTTTTCTTTTTTTTTTTAAATTATAGTAACATTGGTTAACAAAGTCCAGTAACTTTTAGGTGCATAATTTAACAGAAAAACCTGATTTTTTAAAAAGTGCCATAAGTATCATATTTTTTTTCTTAGGACTTATATGGGGATGCATTGGTGTGTCCTTTATTTAGAAGGCTAGGGTTACATTTTTAGTTAAGGACTTTAATTTTCTGGTTTCTGTCAGAGGGACAGTGGGAGCTTGGCAATGTATGTATCTAAACACCTATCGGCAGGCTAGTTCCCAGCCCCTTCATGTACTCTGGTGCTAGGGAACAATCTAGGAGTTGATGCCGCAGCAGAGAGAAATAATCTATTCTGCAATCACTTTTAAGTACTTTTTTAGGGGAAAACAGATAAGTTTAGCTGCTCTATTTTGAGACTCTGCTTTGCAAACTCTATGGATTGCTTTATATTATCATCGTGACTTCAAAAAGGAGAGGGGAGCTTTCAATCAATGACTGAATGACAGCAAGAAAAGGCTAGAACTGAGAGGTGGTTCTAGGGGTCCTTTGCCTTCTCATTCATTCAGTCAAGAGATATTTATTGAGCACCAGCTGTGTGACAGGCTGTGTGGCGGGAAGGGATACAATGCATTTCACAAAGAGTCTGCTTCCTAGTCGCTGACAGAGTGATGGTGGCAGCTGGAAGAGAAGAGGAAACTTCAGCCCATGGCAATGAAGTGGTACATGTGCAAGAGTAGGAATACAACTAGGGTGCCTGTCCTAGGAATATGAGATCAGGGAACGCTTCTTTCAGAAGTTTGCATCGAAATTAAATTCTAAAGAACAAATATCACTAGACAAAAGGAAGGAAGAAGGAGAGTATGCCATGTAGAAGAAAAGAATATGCAGACTGTTGGGACAACAAAGAACCTGGTGTGCTTAAGGAATAAGCCATGGTGCTGTGATTGGAGGGAGGGCAAGAATCGAGGACCATGAGGATGTAGCCGAGAGTCATATTAGGCTTTGTAGGCACATGAGGGAATTTAGACTGTCTCCCTCTGAAGACAAGGAGTCATGGTGGAGGTTTGAACAGAAGAATGATATAGTAAAATCATTCTGGTTTCAGCTGGGAAGTGTTTAGAAGTGGGGAATCTGAATAGATGGAGACCAGTTAAGAGGCAATACAGTGAATGACAAATGTAATTAATGACAGTAGCTTTATCTGAATTAAGAAAGTGGTGATGGGGGAAAGTGAATTAATTCCATGTTAATAAACAAATGTTTTTCTGACTCATGAGAGGGGTCTGTTTATCATTTTCAGGTTCAGATTTGTGCATAACTTGCTTCTGCTACAGGTGCTGCTGCCCATATGTCCCCGCCTTCCCAGAGTTCCCAGCCCTAGGTGGCCTGGTTAGAAAAGATTGGCAAGTCCAGTGAGATTCTACTCTTTTCAATATTATGGAAATTGAGACACCAAAAAATTGGGTTAGAGAATATTGGGGATTTGACCTGAAAATATAACTGTTGATGAATAAGATGAAAAAAACAAAAACTAAACAAACAAAAAAAACCCTGATCATCAGAAGGAGGAAATTGAAACAAATAGATTATGGCGGACACAAGAGTCAATGTAGTATTTGAGAAATTGAGGGTTTTGCTTGATTCTACTTCATATGCTGCTCTTAAATTACAAAACAGTGATATCTGTATAACACCCATACTTTCTGTACTTGAGCTAATTAGAGTAATCCTTTACTTGAATTGTCTTTATTACATCTCCTGCCCTACCTCTCGTTATATTGAAATTCTGCTACATAATTTAGGATTAATGTGGTGTTAGCTAGATTGCTTGATGAATAGGTTTGAGGCCTCTGAGCCTTTAACTATTCTATCCCTTTGTTTACATCTGTCTCAATTGATGCATTTGACAGTAAGGAAATAGCATATCCCTTCCATGATCACATGATCATAGTTTCGGTACTCCAGGTTTCTAGGTTAGAACCAATGGGTTTGTTGGCTCCTTGGAAATCTTTATTTCCATTTACAAAAAGATTATGAAGCTGATCAAAGCAGAATCATCACCCAGCCTGTCAGAAGGCTTGTGAAAGGACAAGATAATATGTTTTAAGTTGTTGTGTTTTTAAAACATATCATTTTGGTACAGATCCTGTTTCCTTACCCCTAAGGAAACTTTGATTGTGGAATGGACCATGAGAAGTGATCGTTCCATTTGACAGTAAGAGGAAAAGCATGATGGCTGCTCAGACTTAATGTTCAAACTCCAGTCTTTTCAGAACAAATAGGCTCCTCCAGTTTGAAGACTCTGAAGCTAGTAAACGGAACTGAAAGCATCTTAGAGCTCCTTGTTGACACCACATGGTCATAAACCCTTCAGATTCTGTAAAGACATCATAAAGCAAATTGTTCCTTCACAAGTAAATGGATTAAAGGGAGACAGAGCTTAGACATCTTGGAGCCTAATGAGGGCATTTCAGGGAAATGATGCTCCTTTTCTAGAACAAATGATAAGTTTTCTTATGTGTGAGAAACAGAATTGTTCATAGGAATAAAGTGAAGGACAGGGCACACACTATACTCTATTTCAGTAACACTGGACAGAGAATCAGAAAACTTGTAATTTCTAATCTGACATTAATTGCGTGACCTTAGGGAAGTAAACTAACCACACTGCTTGTCTTCTCTTATTTGTAAATGAGAATGTCTATTTATTCAATAGACATTTATTGGGTAAATATCCGATTACTTTCACATTTGTAATTTTGGTTCACCCTCATAAGAATCCCATGAGGAAGCCATTATTATTTGCTCATACTTAAGGAATCTGATGCTCGGAGGGTTTAAATGACCCATCTGAGTCATAGTTGGTCAGTGGTAAAGTTGTAGTTGGTTAGTGGTTGAGGCAGGACTCAACTCCAACTTTCCAAATCCAGTCTTATTACCACTATAAGAAGCTGCTTTCCTTGTGGTTTAATGCATGTAGTTATAGTTATTAATATTTGTTATCTTATAGGAGTTATCATTCAGTTTCCTGTGTATTTTCCCAATTAAACTATAAGCTCTTCAAAAGCAAAGATCTCAATATCTTTATCTTTCTAACTTGCTCCTCTTTCCTGACAATACAGAATACTGATCTTTACATACATATATATTCATGATTCATCATTTAACAAAATATTAATCAAGTTCCTACTGTGTGTCAGGTACTGTTTTAGGTGCTTAGAATACATTAGTACACAAATAAATGATATCACTGATTTCATTAATTTGTATTCTAGTATAAGGAAAAGCAAATAAATAAATGGCATAATTAATGAAATATGTTGAGGTGTTAAGAACGATAAAAAGTAGAGCAAGTTAAGGAAGATGGAGAATTCAGCAGAAAAGGTCAGTTTGCAATTTTAAACAAGGCCATCAAGGTTAGCTTCATTGACAGTTGCATATTTCTTACTTAAATTCATTTAGAAGTGTCCTCTGACAACCTCAAGCCTCAGCTTTGCTAATGTATAAAGGAGAAATGGTACTAGGCATTGGCCTTAACCTGAAATTCACCAACACTCATTGATTTCCCAGCAGAGAACATTAGATCAATATCTTCCATATTCATCTACAGAAACACCAGGGTATAAGGTGGAAGTGACCAAGGCGTAGCTTAAATTTATGTCATGCCCTCTAAAATACACAGCTCAGCATCAGGGCACAGGGCTTAAGGTAATGCTGACCTTAGCTAGAAAAAAACACGAATCTGTGAGCCTTACAGATATGTAATCAATAGCAGGGTAACTGGCTACAAGGGCTTTTACACATTTGTCAGCTAAATCAGAACCCTAAAGGGCAAATGCTGCTCTAAAGAACATTAGCCAGATTTGTGGTGCTGACTCAAGGAGTTTGGGTCCATAAACCAATGCATGCATTACAAGGAGACATCAGTATGACAGTTTTTCATTGGTGACAGTCATAATCCTGTTTCAGTCTCTTTTCTAGTTGATATTCATAGAAAAATGTTGGATTGGCTAGTCTGTCATCAGAGATCATTTGGTTCTTTTTTATGCTTGCTTTTTTTTTTGTTCCCAATCAGCTTATAATAGTGTGCGGTTCTTTTATTGTTGTTGTTCCTGTCTTTCCTCTGTTTTTTTGCTTGTTCATTACTTATCTTTGCCTTCTTTTGAAAAGTTATCTGCTTTCTTTCTGTCTTTCCTTTTCTTCAGTTTTCATCACTGTTGTTGCTCTCTTCTTCTCTTCTTAAATATTTATTGTATATTTACCATGTCCTGGGTCAGGCGTTGTGCTGTGCTGCATAACAATGATAAAAAATAAGACCCTCCCTTGTGGACCTCTTTGGCAATCGTAAACAATGACATTATTCTTGTAATCCCACAAATAAATATGTAATGAATAACTCTGCTAAATTTTATAATGAAAAAAAAGAGAATGCTAGTGTATACCAGGTGGTAGAGAAGGTTTCTCCAACAGAGATGTTACGCTGAGACTCGAAGGAAGGTATAAAGTTATCCAGGCCAATGGTGGACAGGAATCCTCCAGAGAACAAGAACAGTATAAAGAAAAACCTTAGGGATGGCCAGAGCTTGATGTATGAGCAAACATTAAATGGCCATTGTGGCTGGATCACGTGTGAGAGCAGAGTGTGGCATAGGGAGGTTGGAGATTCCAGGGGACTTTCTTCTATTCCTCCTTCTTTCTCCAAACCCATTTAGCTTGGACATGAATAATATATTTATTTGAACATATTCTTTGGTTTTTAAGTTATTATATGGGAAAAATGAGTGTAATACAAAACATGATGAAAGTGGGAAAAACAAATGGAACAAGAAGCTTTTGATGAAGGAACTAAGAAGTTCAAATGGGCACTGAGCAAATGAAAAGTGGCTACCATGTTTTTTCTGTGGTACATGAATTAGCCTGGTTGCTAAGATACACAATGTGCCTTTGATGCATAGTTACAAGAGTTAAGGATTTGAAAGGATCTGCGTGTGTATATGGTGTGTGTTTATGTGCATGCCAGGGCATGTGTGTAGTTTATGCTGAAAGTAATATTTATGCCTAATTCACATTAAAATCTTTTTCCATGCATTACAAAAAATTCTTACATTATTTGATTTTTTATTAAATTGTTTTGTAAATTAGATGCCTCTTTCATGCTTTTTCTGTGAAAGTGTTTTTCTTCATCTTTTTAAGAACTATAAGAAAATTATATATACACACATATATGCACATATATACAAATACATCTTTATTTGTAAATAGGAAAACTGGGTTATATTTCAGTGGTTCCATTTTGACTAGTTTATTTTAGATGCATGATGGAGAGAGAAAATATTTGGCAAAATACAGTCAAGTAGTTCTGAGAAATAAAATTGCCATTATCATGAATTAGATCATAATAGAATTCCGTTGTTACCAGCAAGAAAATGGGTATGCAGATTTAGAAATAAGTATGTATTCTTCCTACATTTTAATTAGATGGTTCTGTACAATTTGTAAAGACTTATTTTATTCATAACATGCATTTTTTGAGTAGAATATTTTAGGAAATGACTTCACACTGCATACTCTTTCCTAAGGAGTGAATTTTATTACTGAGAGTTAATGAGAAAAAATAATCATTTATTTATTGATTCACTTTCTTAAAAAAAGTATTAAAAACAAAACAAAAACAAGTCTTTTGTAATGTAACAACTGTATTAAATAGTTTGATTTGATATATGAATACCAATCATGTGCTATTTGTATTTTTTAACCAAAAAGGGCTTATGTAATCAAAGGACATGGGTTTGTGCTTAAGAGGTTGCATAAGAGGTTAAGGATCACATAAGTGCTTATTATCTCTTAACAGTAAGAGATAATGCAGATCAGAACAATGGTGCTGGCACTGGAAATGGAGAAAACATTAAGGAAGGAGGACTCCATGACTGATTAGATATGGTGGATTAAGGAGAGGAAAAAATTGAGTAACATATACCTGGTTCTGTTTTACATGATTCATTGTAAAACAGGCAGAAAAGGTCAAATTTATTGGGAAGAAAGTGAATTATATGGTGAACTTGGTGAGCTTCACATCTCTATTGGGCATCTAGAGGGAGATTTTCAACCTGGAACTTAATTTATAGGTCTGATAAGTAAAGAAAAGGTCTGCACTTAAGTAAGGGATGTGGAAATCACTGACATATAAGTAGATAAATCACTACAGCATTATAGAGATACAGTTTGGTGGTTTGGTGTAATGGGAAAAGCAATGGGCAAAAAATTATATCGTAGACTTGATCCTAACATTTAATAACTGCGTCATTTAAACATGTTACTTAGTTCAGTTCCTTTTAAATGACTAATCTTATCTTCCTTAAAATGTTGTAAGATAAAATAAGTGTCACTAAAATATCTTTGAAAATCATGTATACGTATACATGTACATATGTGTGTGTATATATATATATACATACATATATATACATATAGAGTTCCTTCCTTCCTTCCTTCCTTCCTTCCTTCCTTCCTTCCTTCCTTCCTTCCTTCCTTCCTTCCTTCCTTCCTTCCTTCCTTCCATTCATCACTTATCTATAACTTTGTTATTCACCATGAGTAAGGGATCTTTAGGATTAAGAACAGGGGACTGAGACTTGCCTGAAGATATCCTTGGAAATATCCATGGGCTGGGTTCCTAGATTTATCTTGAGAGCCCAGGTTCCTCTTTCGTGTAAGTTAGGGTCATCTGGAAAATGAATTTTGGAGAATGTCTAGTGTGCAACCGAAGACATTTAATGATTTCCCATATACTCAACTAATATAGAACTAATTATGTTAGTCACCTCCTCAGAACTTTTAGAATCCTTCTTTCAAATTATTACTTTTCCAACTGGTCTTTAATCTCTGTGTTCCGCTCCACTTTTCTATACCTATCCATACTTCCACTGTTTTAAACAGAAATCATCTCTCTTAAGGAATCATGCCTTGTTTTCATCTTTTCCCTTTCTCCTATAATATATTTACCTCCAGTTTTGTCTGTTGAAGTGCTGCCTAGTTTTTAGAGAATATCTCAGATATTATCTTTCCGTAAGCTTTTAATGGTGCACCCACCACTCTATTCCTATGAACATCAATTCATATCTCTCTTACACATACTTGTCTTATTCCCTTTCTAGATTGTGAGTTCCTTGAGGGTGTGGACTCCACCCTTAAGCTCCATAGTTCCCGACCTGGCGTCCTATATTTGCTTACTTCATTAGCCATAACAAATGCCGTAAAGGTGACAAATGAACACATGTAATCAGAAAAAAGCACATCCTGTGCCTGTGGGTTTATACCTTATTGTTTTACATAATAATAATAATAATAATAATAATAATAATAATAATTTTAAAATTTAATTAAAAAGGAAGAGAAACTTTCAAATTTATGAAGCATTGTCAATGTAGCACCTTTGGCTATATAGACTACTAAAAAGTACAGATAATCCTGTGAGTTACTAAAAGTTTTGTTTTCTTCCCAAAGATCTCTAACAAAATTTGCAAAGAAAAACAATAAGAATCTTGGTAGCCTAGGGGATTTCACTTGTAACGATTTCTTTTTTCCAAATTGTGTTCTAAATCACTCTTGCCTGCAGTCCTAAATATTTTGTTTAGTATATAGTGAGTGATGCGTTAAAGTGACTTGAGGAACTAAAACTATATTTGGATTTTGGCTATCTATGCCTCTTTGGCCTTTTTTTCTAAAGGGTTTTCATTGCTTATTCTTAGTATATTTTTAAAACACATATGGATGTTCTGGCAAAAGACTGATTACTGCTCTGCTGACGTGTAGGATTTTCAAATTGGATCAATAATATTCTATACTGAGGTGGCCATATAAACCAGCAACATTTAGTTATGACCTGCCCAGTCAGTGGATTCACTTGAGTAGGCACTTATAGCCAACATTTAGTTATGACCTGCCCAGTCAGTGGATTCACTTGAGTAGGCACTTATAGCCTATATGCTGCTGCATACTCTATCAGCATGTCCCTCAGTCTCTCAGAGGATCCCTAAGATCCAGCTAGGGCAGAGTCAAACTTACGAAGGCATATTTATTGTTTTCTCCTTCCTTGTTCATTTCCTACTGCCTCACAGTACTTTCTGAGGTCACCTTCTAAATATACAACCTATTTTAGTGCCTGCTTTGTGAGGAGTGAAAACTAATATATTCTTGGAATTGTGCTATACCTCTTTGGAGAAGTAAGAATTCAGAGACTGATAGGCATGATTATTTAAATGGCTCTGCCTTACCACCTTATACACTGCCACTCTTAACAAAAACTTCCTAGGCAGGAAACTAGACTTGAAAGCAATTCTAGAAGTGAATTTCTTGGCTAACACTCAGATTAGGCCTTTAAATTGACAAACAGGATTATTGTTTTAAAATATTGATGAGCTTTTTTTTTAAATTGTGACCTAATTCTGTGCATGAAATCTTAGGAATGTCTGGATACCTTTCTGGATTTTACTGTTAATTAGCTATCAATTGCAATCTATTTTCATTAGGAAAACCTTCATTTCTGGATGTAATAGAACATTTCAATCAGTTATGTCAAAAATTTCTTCCCCAAATAATAAAATGCATAAAATGCGGAGGCCAGTTCGCAAACGTGTGTTTTAATTGATCCTGAGATAACACAATGACAACTGAATTACGTCTCATGAAGGGTGATACTTATAACTTGCACTAAAGAGAGAGGCTCAAAATGTGATAGTAAATAAACCAACAGAGAACCCCAGGGAATGTACATGTATGGTAGGTGAGAGAAGTTCTGTAGACGAAGTTACATGGAAATGCCAAATCTGTTTTCTAGATAGTAAATTGTATAATACTTTGGACCTTATTTCCAGATGGTAGATTTCCCTATGAGATACACCTGTCATTTAGAACTATACACAGTCATGTCTGAATTGGCATTATATGAAAAAAAATATATAAAATAAGCATTCTCAATAACCAAGATGTAGATATAGTGACGGGATAATATCTCATTGGCTGGTTTCCAAATAAAAAATGCTTTTTCATTTTGCTTTAACTATGGATAAAGGCTAGGAATCCTGCTTTCACTTCTCACCAATGAAAGCTAATGGATCTTTGATTAAGCTCAGCATTTAATACATTAATAAATAGGCCCGATAAAAATGTTATATACTTTTTTTGTAAAATTAGAATCAGATTGGTATTTTCATTCAGGTTCCAGAGCTGTTTGTGTGCCACAACTGTGCTCTGCCTGTTTTTCAGGGTCTTTATTATTCTGTCTTTTTCTGTCCTTGTTCATGTTGCTTTCATTGTCCTCAACTCAGTGAGATGTCAGCACTTTCACTTTCAAAGAGAATATATTGTGCACGCCCTTTCTCTAACACAGAGAACTAGTAGTGACAAGTGACTTTAATAGGGGATATGTGTCTTCATTCATTGATGGAGTCACAGAATCTGTATAATGAAAGCTCTGGCATTCTGGTTATGGTGGAGGTAGGTCTCATTGTTCTCACACAACTCTACTGTTATCAGCTTAATTGATCTTGCTCTTGTTAGAAGGCAATTTGTGTCAGTCCAGCACAAAGGAAGACAACCAATAAAAGGGCCAAGTTATACATTTTTACAGAGTTGCTGTCAGGCAGATTTATATCCTTTACAATTATTCAGGAAGTGGAAAAAAAGATAAGGCCTAAGAGAACTGTTTTCTCAAAGGGCAATTAGATGAGAGGGTTGGATGTAAAGAGTAAAAAAGTTTTGCTTCTCAGGTACAGAGAACCTAAATTGCAATTGCAATAGCATAGAATTATTGTTAATTCATGAGAATGATCAGTGGAAAATGCACTTTAATGCTTGGAAAGGATAATGTGATGTTACGGACTCTGTGGAAAAATGTTTCAAATGTGAGCCTAATATATCATGTCTTTGATGGGGAGGAAAAAAAAATGTTATGCTTAATTTTTGTCTTATGTACAATATAAGAGCTGGTTATTCATAAAGATTAAGATTTAGAATACTTAAACTTTTTTCCTAAGGTAACTAAACTAATATATATGAATTATAATGTTTTATTTCTTAGATTAACATTTGGCACTGAAGCAAAGCAAATTAAAAGAAAAACAAAAACACTGAGTGACCAGTGGGAAAGAGTTGGGTGTGAAATTTGGAGAATTCCTGGAGTCACAGCAATGTGATATGCACTTGACACACACACACACACACACACACCCCAGTAAGAGTCACTGAGAGCTTTCAACGCTATGAAAGAATAGAGATTTCTAGCATGTAATGCTCCTGTGTAAATGAATAAAAAATTTTATGGAGAAATCATTGCCTTGTATTTTTTAAATATTAAATTCACATAAAGAAATCAATCTTGTTTGAGGACAGTTTTCCAGAATATAGGTTTTATTTTTTGTGTGTTTGTTTTGGCATTTCTTTGGGTAGGTTTTTATCAGAGAAATTTGTTAGGATACTTCTCATGAGTTTTTCATCTCTACAGACCTGTCTTTATATTGATTTTGACTCATCTTCACACTTTCAAATATGACTGAGAAGTGACTTCAATTTATTGTTGAATGTAATTAGAGAAGGAATTTTTGTAAATTTGATGAAATTTGGGATTTCTCATTTTAGAAGTAGAGCAGTATAGGATATTATATTCATCTAAAAAGTATTCTTAATATCTTCTTTGAAAAGTTTCTGATTGTTTTCAAGAAACACACTGATCCTCATTCTTCTTTCTTTATCATTTCTCTATATTCTTTGATTATTCAATTTTACATAGGTTGAATTCTCATTGTGGATAAACTTTATGGGTTTGGATAAGATATAAATTATAGCACCTGACCATAAATGACTTAAAACCACTTCCATGTATTTTTTTTTCCTAGAAGGAATGTGCATGTCAGTCATAAATTGAAAATGAAATTGGTGATAGTGAAGCAATCTCCTCTGGCTTCTTAGTAAAGAAAAAAGGCTGTCTAAGACCAAGATTAAAATTTAAAGTAGATATTGATGAAAATATACACATAAATATTTCCCAATACTTGATTCTCTCCCTGTTCTAAGAATTGTTGTGTATACATACAACATCTGTATGCTGTTCTCTCATATCTATCAAGATAATATTTGCTGATAAAGTAAATATATGTAGGCTAATGTCTCAATTCCATTTCATATATTTTTAGTGCTGAGGAGGCAGCCAATTCAACCTACCCAACATGAGTGTATCTGTGTTGAATAACTAAGCTGGCCTGAATGGAAAAATAATCTGTACCAGAAATAGATGTACTTTGAAAAAATTTTGTACTCAGATAATATTTCCTCTCAGTTTTATATCCTTTTCAGGAATATCAGTTATGCTTTTAGTAAGAACCAAAAGTATACAAATACAGAAAATGTATTGCCTAGGATATACACACACATTTGGCAGAATTATATTTGTGACACTAACTTACATATTTCTGCCTCCTCTAATGTTTCTAAAATGCTCTGTCACCTGCCCTCATTCCGCAGCTAAATCATGAGACATCCAGTGCATCAAGGCAGTTTGGTTATAGCAGAAAGCAGAGAGGAAGAGTCAAGTTTTTAATTTTTGAATTAAAACATCAAGTACAACACAAAATTTTTTGGAAAGATACAAGATAAATAAGATCCAGATTTGATGGTATCCCACTGACTATATAAAGAATAGCCACACTGGGGAGTGGTGGGGAGAAGAAAAAGGAAACATTGTTCTTAGTCTCTGGTAGATTCCTGAAAGAGGGCCAGATATATTCGCTCCCCCCACCACCCCATTTTCTATACTTACTTGCCAAATCAAAAGATGGAAACACCCCACCCTAGGTGTACTTGGTGAACTTTGAATGTATGAATAGAGAAGAGGTGATATATGTATATATGTATATATATATATGGGTGTGTGTGTATGTATGTATATATATGTATATATATGTATGTATATATGTATATACATGTATGTGTATATATGCATATATAGGTATGTATGTATGTATATATGTATACATACATACACACATATACACACAATGGAATATTACTAAGCCATAACAATAGAATGAACTCTTGCCATCTGCAACAACATAGATGGACCTAGAAGGTATTGTGCTGAGTGAAATAAGTCAGACAAAAACAAATGCCATATGATTTCACTTCATGTGGAATCTAAAGAACAAAATAAAAAGAAACTCATAGATACAGAGAACATTTAGATGGCTGGCAGATGGGAGGGGTGCTGGGAGGGTGGGTTAAAAGGGGAAGGGGTTAGGAAGTACGATTGGTAGTTACAAAAGAGTCATGGGTATATAAAGTATAGCATAAGGAATATAGTCAATAACAGTGTAGTAACTATGTATGTGTCAGGTGGGTACTAGATTTATCAGTGATCACCTACCTCATAAGTTATATAAATGTCTGATCACTATGTTGTATGCCTGAAATTAATATATTGTATCCCAACTATATTTGAAAATAAAAATATATTTTAAAATGATGGAAGAGTAAGAAATAAAAACAACTTATGTCCCATTTCTATAAATCAAATGGCATCAGAAAAATAATCTTAACACCCCTAGGAGTGTCTGCCTTGCAAAACTGCATTGCCTTTCCTAGGGAATGCTCTATGGAGGATTGATGCTATTAGACATTTCAGGAGTTACTATGAAGGACTTAGAAGGGAAGGGGCCCTGTTCTCTTTCTGTTAATTATCCCCTCAACTACTCTTGTAATGCCTTCTTTTTCTTGATCATTCCATCATAATGAAGTTTTATTTCCTCTTAAAATTTTATTTATTAATGTACAATTTTTTCATGAAAAACTACTGTGCTGGAGGCAAATTAACTAACTTTTAAAAGTTTGATGAAGCAACTCTTTATTCACATGATATATTATAAATTGAGTCAAAATTAGGTGAAGTTAATTCTTTTTTCCTAGGTATTCTTAGGCTTAATAAGATGAAGCATGACTAATTTTAGGGTGATTGTCTAGTTTGGTACATAAGGAATGAGTAAATTTCTGCCTAAGCTATAAAATGTATCAGTTATCTATTAGGTTAGTACTGAGATAAATATATTTTGGAAATCTCTGAGTCATGTTGTTTAAAACAATGATAATTAATCTGATTGCAAATAATTAAAATATATAAAGCCTAAATTATTTATTCAAGTTCATTGAAGAGACTTTTGTTAGTTTGACCTGCTGCTTTTTGTTATTTGGTCAGATTATTGTTTTTACTTTCAGATAAGATACTCTATGGGAAGAAGCCTACATTAAAAAAGTGCAAGAGGGATTTTTTTGTGACCAATAATATATTATGTCTCATTAACCAATGGTTTTCAGACTTGTTCGAATGGTAATTCTTGGGCCTTACTTTCCACAAAGTCTATTGCAGTGGGACCTGGCTAGGATGATTCTGAGAAGGTGGTTTATTGGGCTCGTTTGGCAAATTCTCATGCAGGATTTTCTGGTATGCATTTTGAGAAGCATTGATATAGTGTCTCCTCAAAAATTATTTTTCTTCTTATGTTTGTCATCTTAGAGCTTGACCAAAAAATGTAATATATTCACATTAACTTATTTTTAAATAAGCTTTATTTTTTCAGAAAAGTTTTAGATTTACAAAAAATAGATCAAATAGTAGTTTCCATAAACCCTACCTAATTCCCCTATTATAAAATTTTTCATAAATTTGATACATTTGTATAACTAATGAATCAATATGGATATATTATTATTAACTGAAGCTTTTTTTTTTTCAGATTTCCTTACTCTTTACCTAATGTCCTTTTTCCATTTCTAGATCTCATCCAGGATAGCACATTATACTTAGTCAGCATGCCTCCCTAGGTTCCCTTGACTATCATTTTCTCAGACTTTTCTTGTTTTTGATAACTTTGGCAGTTTTGAAGACTACTATTCATTTATTTGCAGAATGCCCCTTCATTGGAATTTGTTTCATGTTTTTCTCATGATGATATTGGGATTATGGGATTTTAGGAGGTAAAGCGCAATTTCATCACTTAATATTGAGGGTACATGTTATCAACAAAATTTATCACTATTGATGGTAGGTAGCATGGCCCACTTGGCTGAGGCATTGTTTGTCAGGTTTCTCCACTGTATTTTTTTTTCCCCTTACTATACTTTTGGAAAGGAAGTTCACACTTAAGGTGTGGGGAGTTATGTTCTATCACCTTCAGAGAGAAGTATCTACCTAAAATGTTTGAATTCTTCTGCACAGGATTTTGTGCCTTTTCCTCATTTATTTAGTCAGGTTTTTAATAGTGTGAAATCATGAAATATTTATTTCGTACTTTGGATTATAATTTCATATTACTTTATTTTGTTGCTCACATTGTTACACTTTGGCCAGTGGGAGCTCTTTCAGTTGGTTCTAGTGTCCTTTTACATACCTCCACCATTGTTTTCCTGTTTATTTCGCTGTTTGTTTTACCAATTCCTAACTTTCTAGCACTGCAAGATGATCCTGGCTTATCCAGAACTAACCATTAGTTCTAGGTTCTGGAAATAACTGTTTCTTCAACAAATCCCAGTTGCTTTAAATGGATAGTGGTATTAAAAACCAAAATCTGTGTGCTAGGTGCAGAAGGATCATTTTAAGAAAGAGTCATCATAAATGATGCAGAATGTTGACAAAATTAATCAATGGCATTTAAGGATGGTCTAAAACAGCGAATCTCAAACCTTTCATCTCAGGACGCATTAAAATTATTGAGGACCTCAAGCTCTTATTTATGTGGATTATATCCATTTATATTTACTGAATTAAAAGTAAAAGTTGAGGCATTTAAAAAATATTTAACAGTCTTTTTAAATTACATAATAGCATACCAAACACTTGATTATGTAATTATTATATCATTATAAAAATAACTGTTTTCAAAAACAAAAAATATCAAGAATGATGTTATTTTTTACATTTTACATATCTTTCTGTCTGACTTAATAGAAAAAAGCTTAATTTTTCAGATATGCTTTTGTATTCAATCTGTTGTAATTTGTTGTTTTGATTAAAGTCAATGAAGAAAATACAGCCTCACATGGATATGTAGTTGGAATTGGGGGAACTATTTTAATAGCCTTTTCAGATAATTTTGGACATATTTAGCCTATGGAAAAACTTCATTTCTTTATGAGAGAATGAGAATGGATAGATACATTACATCTCAGTGTTATTATGAATATGGTTTTGACCTGTGTACTCCCTGAGAAGTTTTGGGAGCTTATTAGGGTCTCTAAACCACACTTTGAGAACTGTCTTAAATATACTGCTTCAAGAGGGAAACTCTAAAGCAGTTTACAAACGGATTCGTGTATGATTACTTACTGACTGTCCATTTAATCAGTGGTTATTTTCATGGGATGATTTTTTTTTTTTTAATTCATTGACAGAGGAGGAATTGGCATAAACCCCGCACAGTTAGCGGTAAATGTTGGACTAAATGTCATAGTAAGGTTAAGTCAAAAAAATAAATTTGAATAATTCGCAGTTTGACAATTCATCTTCACTTGGCATAATTTTCTCTTATGCCTTCTCCATTTACTTTCCTATTTGCCCATTATAACTTGTCTTATTGTCACATTTTCAGTTTGGTTTAGGGCAGCTGTGTGACATGTCTGATGAGGGGTCACATTTTTCATGTCTTGCACTGACCATCAATCAGCCATGATAAATGCTTGTGTGAACAATTTCCACCATGAAAACACCTTATGTGGCACTTGAGAGTGAGAAGAAAGGCCAGTTTGGCAAGAATGAGAAGACGAGAGCGAGCTCAGCACCAATTTTCTAAAACTGTTGCTCTGCTGGAATGATTGTGAGAGATGATGGATGACTGATATAACTCTCAAGTGTCTTTTATCCCTTAGGATAATTTTGCCAATTTTCCAGTGAACTTAAATGTCCACAGATGTTTGAGATTAAACTTGCTGATTTGTAACTCAAAGGCTTTGCCAAATTGTTGGAGAACGTCACTGGAAACTGGCAACTTGACTATGGTTTCAGCAAAAGACTATTGAGTGTCCTGAAGATACTCTTGTAATTTGTCACCGGCATAAATGTCGAGTCTAATGGTTTTTTTTTAGTAGATTAAAAGTAAGAATGAGATGTTAAATGTTGCTAGAATAGGTGAATATACAACATTGGTGAATATTTACTACATCTCCTGTCTATTGCTATTGGTATTTTTTAATTCAAGGAATTAACTAGGAAGTTAGTTCAAAATGTTGTTGTGTTTTACATTTATTAAAATGACTGTGAATACTAAAAAAGAATTTTAAAGAACCAAAAAGTTTCTTAAGAAAAATAATCACCATTTATATAAAAAGGATGAAATAGATATGAGCCTAAATGAAGAGGATGCCTCTATGGTTAAAATATTGTTCCGAAATTTGTTCAGATGAAATCAGCCTCTCTGTTTCTCTCTGGTTTGCACACCTCATCTCACCTATATCATCTGCTTTTCTTAATGCTCTATCAGTGCTTTAGGCAGATTACTAAACGTTTGGTGAGAAGGAAAACTTGCCTTTGCTTCCCTTTCATGACCTCCATTAAGCACATTAAATATTTTAACTGCAGTTTAATACTTTTATTAGGAATAAAAATAGAAAAGCTTTATATTTAAAATTTAAAATGTGAATAGTCTGGATTTTATAGTTATTTTTTAATTGTACTCTTTTCTGAAAGATTCATGTCAATTCAGTTTTTGTCTCTTTGTTGTGCTTTTAACATGTTAATAACTATGTTGACCCACAATCTTTGCCAGAATTGCTCAACTTGACTGCATATTATAATACACAGGAACTTTAAAGATGCCTGTATTCTACCCAGAGCTAGGCTGTTGGTATCTTTTAGAAATTTTCCCTTCTGCAGAAAGGATGCGATTTATTTTCCTTTTCACAGGCTGACCATTTCCACTTATATTTCCAAGGAAGATTTGTAGTTTTGTGAGATGTTATCATATCCTGTATTGTGCAGGTGTTAAACATTTACAGGTCAACATTTCAAAGAATTGTCTAAATTTCTATGCCCAATAGCGTTTGCATATGTTTTCTCATGCCCTTGAATTATCCATGCATGCAGAAAATGCATGTGCAAACCATATGGAAAGAGATCTATGTGTCACTTCCAAGACTTTCTTCCCGCAAGAGTCTGGGTTGCACACAAGCAAAATCATAGTTAAAGCCTACAAGGACTTGGATTTCCAAATGCCTGATCAAGCCTAAGCACTGAATTTATTTTTAGAATGAAAGAGTAGACTCTGAGAGTACCGAAGTGACTCTTTCATTTGGAACATTAGGCACAGAATCAGGAATGTTAACTTTTTTGGGAACCATATATTAAATGACATCTAAATGCCTCTCCCACTTAAAAAATTATCTTAGACAGTAAAAAACAAAACAAAAGAAAACAAAACAAACAAAAAAAAAAACTGCAACAGAAACACAGAAGTAGTAGGTTAGTTCACTTAGTATTTTTTTAATGGAAGTAGGACTTACTTCCTGTGAAGAAATACAGCTCAGGGTAATATATTTGATACTCTTCACTGGTCATTTACTTTTTTGTTTGCCATAGGCCTTACCTCTTCTTGTTGTGTTAAACTCTTCCCAGTACACACATTTATGTTTCCAATCAGCCTGTCCCCTACTGGCATTTGAGATTGTAACTCCTGTAGGTGACCAGGCTCATGGTCCTCCATAACTCCCACCGACTCTGCCCTTATGCATTCTGAAACTAAAGTAGTTTGGCTCAAGTGACATAATATTAATTATTCTATAAAGAGTCACTTTTCTTCTATTGAGACTAGATTATAGTGCCCTAATGGTACTTGCAGGAAAACCAGGTAAGAGACTTTTTTTAATCTGTCATCTCAGGTGAAAGATAATGACAGCTCAGACCAAAGAGATATTAGGGAAGATTGTGAGAAATGGTCAGATATTAGATATATTTTGAAACTAGAATCAACAAATTGATGCTATATGGCAGTTTTACTAACCTTTATGGCACCAAGGACCAGTGCTCCTATGAGAATCTAATGCCTGGTGATCTGAGGTGGAGCTGAAGCAGTGATGGTAGTGCTGGGGAGTGGCTGCAAATACAGATCAAGGGTCACTCATTCGCCTGCTGCTCACCTCCTGCTGTGCGACCTGGTTCCTAACAGGCCATAGACCAGTACTGGTCAGTAGCATAGGGATTGGGGACCCCTGCTATATAGAATTTAAGATGTGGAAATAAGTAGAAGTCAAAGTGACAGCAAGAATATTGACCAAGTAACTGGAGGATAGAATTGACATCAACTGAGATGGGAAAGCTGGTAAATAGCAGTTTTTGGTGGAAGAAACAGTTCAGTTTTAGATATATTGGGTTTGGAATGCCCATTAGGCATCCCAATGTAAATGTTGAAGAGGCAGTTGAATACACAAGTTTGAAGCTTGGGAAGGAAGTCTGGCATGATGATGCACATTCTTCATGGTGTTTCTTTCACATTTCTTTCATTTTCTTTGTCTGAAATCTCTATTTTAATTTATCAACACCCCTTCAGCAATATTTCATCTATAGTTAATCCATGTGGAATAATTTTTATCTCAATTACTATATTTTATATCAAAGATTTTTAAAGATAATTTTCAAATCTCCCTCTTATTTCATAATTTCTATTATTATTTTATGTAGTTAATGATTTAATACATCTTTTTAGACATTAAATGTACTTATTTTCAATACCCTTTCAGATTTTTCTATTTGCCCTAGTTCTTTGGAGACAGATTTTTCCTTTTATAAAATCTGATGGCTGTATTTATGGCATTGAGATTTCTCATGTTTTATAATTATCTATGAACTCATCTTCCCTGAATATTTTCTTCCTTTAAAAATCTTTGAGTGCTGTGGATAAAACACCCTCCCCTTGAATTAATATTGGATATACTTCTAACTGAGCCTCTGCACTTCTACCAATTCTAGTCCAATTTTTATGCTAATTTATTAATCTAGGCTTTTCTTAATGCATATAGCATGAGTTTAGCCTTGCTCATGTAAGCTGATAAACTTGAGATCTTGATTTATTAAAGGGAATTTTATCATTCACATTATTTAACTTACTTCCTACGATATCACTGGATCTGTAAGCAGATTTTTGCTTGTCTCTTTTCAGGTTTGATGCAAAATTTTCCTTGCTCATGATTCCCTAAGGGACCCAGAACAAGCTTACTTGCTTGCATGAGATCCATAGCCTTTATGCTCAATCACTCACAGAAGTTAAAGTTCCCTGGAAAATAATGTACCCATGTGTAACACAGTTCTTGTTTGCCAAGACTGTGGATATAGAGCATATCATTCATGCACACCTTCTGAAGAAAGCATTTGAGAAAATAACTATTTAAACAAAACAAACAATCAAAGAAAATGAACCAGAACAGCATCTTAAAGATAGGGGAAGATGAAGAAAGGAAATGGTGGTGAATAATAATATACATTGTAATGGAGATAGATCTGTGTAAATTAATAATGATTGATCACTTAGAAATTAATTAAAAGACAGTAAATAAGAACTCTTAAAATAGAAGAAATAGGGGGAAAGGACTTCCAGAATTGCTTACTGAGGAATTCAGTAAATCCTCTTTACAAAAAGCAATGATAAAACTGGACAAAATTATCAAAAACAACAATTTCAAGATTTTGGAAGTTGACTGAAGGAATACAATATATTTGGAAACATGTATTCAAGAAAAACTACTGAAACTTGGTAGTTACAGTAAGAATCTGTGGCATTTAAACATGGGACTCCTTGCCCTCCCAGCATCATTCAGGACAAATTCAGACTTCTAAGTTATATCTCAAGCGTCAGACATGAATATACATGTTTCAGTGATTTTAGACTTGGTTTAAGCTGTACAATTCTTAACAAATTTCTTCTATTTCCACATCATAACATGCTCAAAAATGGAAGGTAAAATCAGTATTCAAAATTAAATTTCTATTTTGGTGGTACCAGAGACCTGTGGATAACTAGCAAAATTCATATTCTTTAAATACTTTTTAATATGCTATATATTTATATATAGGGATATATAAAATATTGAAAACTAAATATCTCTGGAAGAATAAAAACTGATTTTGAAAAGTCAGTGAATTAATTAGCCAGTACTAATTGATTGTTTACTAATTCTCAGTATTAGTTAAGAATGATAAGGGCTACAGAAAAATTAACACTGGTTCCTAACTTGAGCGATACTTTTGCTGCCCTCACCTGACTCATTTATGCTGCTGTTGCCCCCAACTAGAAGATTGACTGGGGCCTGGCCTCAGCATAAATTTCTAAAATGGCTTGATGTTTCACTATGTGGTATCTTCCATACTTCAAAAGACAAGACTGGGTTTCCTCACATGGTGACAGCAATGCTTCAAGAACTCAAGCCCCAGTGTGCAAATGCTTATCAAGCCCCTGCTTGCATTACAGGTGCTGATGTCCCATTGGCAAAGCAAATCCCATGAGGGAAGGGATCTCACAAGAGTATTTTTTACCAGAAGGTGTGATTCATTGGGTTCCATTTTGGTAATAATCTACAACGTTCCAACCTCTGGCCTCAATGATTCATATCTTTCTCATACACAAAATACACTCGTCACCTCCTAAACACTCATGGCTTCATCCAGTCATAGCATCAATTAAGAAGCCTATGATCTCATAAACAGAATCAGGTCTGAGTATGGATGAGGCATTTTGGGTGGAGCTCCTCTTGATCCAAATACTCATGGCCTAAAAAAACAAGTTATTTGCCCTTTCATACTTAAAAATTAAGAAGAGGTAACAGCAATAGACACTTTTATTCGAAAAGAGGAAGGAAGAATCTACAGCCATGGTACCCTGAACAAGCCCAATCCATCTGATCTTGGAAGCTAAGCAGGGCCAGGCCTGATAGTACTTGGATGGGAGACCACCTAGGAAGACCAGGTACTGTAGGTGTAAAAAATAAATAAATAAATAAATAAAGGGTTGTAAACTGACAAACAAGGCCCTTGCAATCTGTGAGGCAACCAAATGTTGCCTCACACCATAGCAATTCTAAATCCCAGACAGGAGCAAATTATTTAGGGCTCTTGGGGCAGAGAATATTCCTTGATTACTGCCCAGTTCTGCTCCTGGGGAGTCTTTCTCTAAATATTTTTCTCTGTTGCTCTTGACTCTCATCTCTGTGAACTTGGTTCTAGCTTATCTGTCTTCTTTCTTTCTTTTCTTCTTTTCTTCTTTTCTCCTCTTTTCTTCTCCTTTTCTTCTTCCTTCCTTCCTTCCTTCCTTCCTTCCTCTTCCTTCTTCCTTCCTTCCTTCCTTCTTCTCCCTCCCTCCCTCCCTCCTCCCTCCTCCCTCTCTCTCTCTCTCTCTCTCTCTCTCTCTCTCTCTGTTCCTGTCTTCCTTCCTCTTCCTGTCTTCCTTCTTTCCTTCCTTCCTTCCTTCCTTCCTTCCTTCCTTCCTTCCTTCCTCCCTCCCTCCTCCTCCCTCCCTCCCTCCCTCCCCTCCCTCCCTCTCTCTCTCTCTCTCCTGTCTTCCTGTCTTCCTTCCCTCTTCCTTCTTCTTCCTTCCTTCCTTCCTTCCTCCTTCCTTCTTCCTTCCTTCCTTCCTTCCTTCCTTCCTTCCTTCCTTCCTTCCTTCCTTCCTTCTTTCCTTCCTTCCTTCTTATAAATGACCTGCATTTGCAGCTGATTAGCTTTCTCAACTTACTCTCCTTAATAAATTGGAGAGTCACAGACTTTTCCTTTTAATCTGCCTCTGTCCTTTTTAGTTCAAGCTGATAAATTCTCTTAAAAATGTTGTGATCTTTCTTTAGGTCACATTGAGGTTCACTCGATACTCCCAAAGCCACATCTACAATTATTCTAAATACAGCTTTTTTTTTTTTTTTTAACTTCAGACTCCATATGTGGCTGCTGCTGCTGTAGGACAATGTTCCTAAGATTCTTAGAAGTCTTTCTTTCCAGCTAAGAGAGTTGATTAGGCACCTCCTTAACTCTTTTTGAGGTCTTAACAAAGGGTCTTACAGCCATACCACTAATGTGATAATTACTTTAAAGGCATATATTTCTTTGAGAGTACAGTGCTAGCTGGAGAGACTGAATGTGTAAAATAATTTTATTTTTCAACCAAGGAACTTCCGGCTTCTTTATATATTCTCTAAATTCATCTGACAAACTGAAATTCCTTTTTTAGCTCTTCTTTGTCTTTATTATACACAGGTAAAAGAAGACAATTGGCACTTTTTAGCATTCTTCCTAGAATTCTTGCTGGATGTACAAGTTCATTATTGAATCATTAGGAATATTCTCTATTTTCCAAAATACTTCAGAAAACAGTCTTGCCATTGCCTAAATGCTACAAGACATGTTTTTAGCTCAAACATCAGGTTTCTTACTAGTGCTCCATCATCTACTCACTGCTTTGTTCCAATGCCAATACCCCAACTTTTAAATTTGTGTTAAAGGAGCTGTCCAATTCTTGTACAGATCTCCAAATCAATTCTATATTGTTGACTTGGAATAGACTGAAAATTCTACTTTTAATTCAGTTTTTCAAGCAGTGAAATATTATTTCTTACAATTCCTTGCGTTGTCTCAATGGTTCTTCTATAGCTTTACCCTGGTTTCACTCATGTAGATTTACTAAGCTAGAAAGTCTGTTGGGAGCTCAGCTTGCCTGGGACATATATGATGGCTGCATATGTCCATATAGTCCTTAATGGCCCTTTTTATATGGTCCTTCAGTGAGCTTCCTCACCTGGAGGCAGCAGTATTTCATGAGGGTGAGTCCCAATGTGTATGTGCTTCTTCCATTTGCATAAGCCAGTCACATGACCCAGTTCATACAAAAGGGCAACAAATAAGATGTAGATACTGAGAAATGTGATTCACTGGACTTCCTTAGCATAACAATGTGCTATGATATCCATATCCTTATTTTTTATTAATATAAATTTGCTGGTATATGTAATCATATAGAACTTGTATAACAGGTGATAAAAAAAATTGAATTTAAACGTTCTCAAAAGCCAGGAACTACAATTTAATATTATTTGTTCCTGTAAGAAAATAATTTCTGCTGTCAAGCTTAACATAATTCCTGTCAGAAAGTTTGGCAAATTCTGTTTTAAGATGCTAAACCTTGTTTAACACAGACTTTTTCCCATAGAGTATCTCAAAATGGAAAACAAATTTCAATTTGCTTTTCAGGCTGTTCTTTCTATTTCTAGGTTTCCTCTTATAATATTGATACTTAGAAGCCCTGTTGGCTTAAGAATGTCTGACAGCACCCAAGTGCCCAGTGAATTTTGACTTTGTGTCCTGGATTATGTAAGTGGAATGGCAATTCTTATGATTCCCTTATTAACATATGTAAATCTCTTTTTTCCTCTCACTTACAATGGGGATGATAACAGTACCTATTTCATGGAATCACTGTAAAAATTAAATGAAAATGTAAATTAAATAAAAATCTGTATCTGAGTCTTAGTACAGTGCATAGTTCAGAATAGGTGCACCTTAAACAAACTGTCATATTGACATGTGTGTACCAACTTTTAGTCTACAGGAGGGTAGTTACAAGGGTTTAGCTCTCTTCTTAGCAGAAGTAGATCAAGGTCTTAAATGAAGTCTACAATATAGAGAAAGTGGAGAAGGTATAGTCAGATGTCACCACAAGAAATATTGAGACGAAATTTCAATTTTGATTGAGTCAAGAGGTATGCTTCCAAATTGGATAGTGTTCTGTCATTTGGAAATCTTTTACTACATAGAAATTTTCTCTATAGAAGCACTCTATAGAAAATTCATGGATATTGTAGACATTTGTCACTTTCTCCTAGCCAACATTGATTCACTTTCCCGCTGGTATTAGCGTCTTTGTATTGCTTTAGGTACTGTTTCTCTTCTGATTTGATCTAGTTTCTATTGGGACTGTCAGTAAAGGGTGGAGCAGTTCTCTAAGATAGGTCAAGCTAGAAAATAGATTAATCTCTCCTCTCCTCTCCTCTCCTCTCCTCTCCTCTCCTCTCCTCTCCTTTCCTCATCTCTCTTCTCTCCCTTCCCCTCCCCTTCTCTTCCCTTCTTTTCTATCTCTCATTTTTAACTCTTTCATTTATCTTCCATTTCTTTTTCTCTCTATCTCTCTCTCTCTTCCTCATTCTCTCTCCTCACTCATTCCTTCCTAAAATTTAAATTTAATTAGAGTGAGAAAAAATAGACAGTGGAAAAATAGAGTTTTGCCTATTTTTGAACTTTACAAAAGTTTAGCGCAGCAGCAAAAATTTATTTTTGCAAAGTCAGAATTTTAATTCCCTCTAGGAAGAAGTGATTGGGTCGTAATGAGAAAGGGGCACATTCAAGGCTTCTGTGAGTGCTGTTAATGTTCTATTTCTTCATCAGAGTATCTGCTGCATGTGTGTTTGCTTTATAATTATTATAGGTAATGAATTTATGATGTTTATTTTACATGTATTTTATATGTCATACTCTTAACAAATGGTTGAATTTTATTTTTTATTGGCAACAGCTTGTTAAAGGGACTGTTCGTGAGTTTCTGCTCTGTAGCTCTACACATCATTTTTAGTTCCTGTTCTTTTACCATATGTCCTCCCAATTTCCTTAGGTTTGATAGCATCACATCATTTCAAATTAATTCATTTTATTTTGCTTAATTTACTTTGGGTTTAATCTCTAGATTGCTTGCAATATAAGAACTCTTAAGTGATTTCATGGACACAAAGAACTGAAATAAAATAATTTGTCTTAACAAGCAGCAATTCATGGACATGGACAATAGACTAGTTGTTACCAGAGCGTGGGGGGAAAGGGAGAGGTAAATGGAGTAAAAGGGGTCAAATATTTGGTGACAGAAAGAAATCTAACTATGGGTGGGTAACACACAATGTCATGTATATATGCCTTACTGTTGGATTGTATGCCTGAAACTTACTGGATTTTGTTAACCAATGCCACCATAATAAAAATTAAAAGACAGACAGACAGATAGATGGATAAAATAATTTGTCTTAAAAACAACAAATATTTACATTTACCAAGAAGTGAAATAATTTTTAAGTTGTTTATGGGAGCTAACATGAAAATCGGGAGTCAACTGAAAATTTACATTTCTAAAACATCTTCTTTGACTTCCCCCACCCTAGTGTAGAATTATTTATTCTCTCCTCTATGTCCTCAGAGAGCTTGAGTTATTGCAGAACTGTGGGTCATATAAGATACAGAGGAAAGGTTATATTTTTAAAACCACAGGTAAAAATTACACTTGAATTACATTATGATTATTTGGTTTTCTTTGTTTTCTTCTTCCTAGGTTGTTAGCTAATTGAGGGCAAAGAGTCCATCTCATACTTGTTTTTATATATATAGTACCTGTTTCAATGCCTGGCACCATTAGCAGATCAAAAAATATTTGTTGAATTCATTTGTTGAATTGATTTTTTCCCAGAATTTCTTGTGAGGGATCAATAGGTATGCAGGGTAGTTCGGTTTGTAAATCCTTGTAAAACAATGTGGTAATAGGCTTCATACAGTAATAGGCAGAAATAGTTTATATCTGATTGGTATTTTCTTTTCAAAGAGGGCGGTTAAAATTAGGACAGCTTACATAACTGAGGTGTCGTAATTCATGCCCATGTTATCATTTATGTCATTTATTTTTATTCCTGACATGGAATAAAAACTCAACATGGATAGCTGTGATAGGCAAATGTAACAAGCTCGCTTACGTATGCTTGGAGTTGTTATGTCAATACTTAGCACCCAGAGGTTGCACGGCAAAGAACTGGGATCTGAAACTCTTAAACCAAAAAGAATTTTTATTATCTATGTTAATGTCTTTGGTGCTACCCTAATTGCAATAAACCTGCAACCCTAGGGTTTCTAAGGAAATCTGCTTCTCTGAAATTGCTTCAGACTTTTTGAGGGTAGTTCATGGATGATACGCAAAATAAGCTTTCCATTCCTTTTATTACTTTAATCTTCTTTGGTTGCCTAGTGATCTTTGATGAATTTGAATGCAGAAGGAAAGATTTCTGAGGATCCCTTATGTTCTGCATGTGGAATTCAGTATTTCATCATGCTTGTCTTTTATGTGTTAATTAGCACAGTTATAATATTAAGTTAATGAGGTTAAACCCATGGGTTTAATTTCCAAATATGCTGGACTACGCTCCAAATTCAGAAAAATCAATCCTTTAATATAAGTAGCAAAACCACTAGACACAAAAATCTAACACTTACGTTTGAATTTTATTTCTTCCACTAACTCACTATGTAATCTTGGGCAAGTTAATTAACTCTCTCAAGTTAGAGTGAAAAAAAAAAAGTATTAAATGCACCTGAATTAATTTTTAGAGATGTTGAAAAGATCTAATTTAATATATATTTAAAATTAATTTTAATACTATAAACATAATGAATACATTTAGTATAGATTTAGATAGAATAAAATCTGTCATGTGTAAAAGCAGTTAATCACAAAATCTCCACACGATATCCTCTTTATCTTGTTTCATTTATCTATGATGATTATGTATTAGTTATGTTTTAGTTTAAAATTTATTGGGAAGTTCCAAAATTTTGAATGAGCAATATTCCTAAATATACTATTCTATGTGTATGATTTTATTACTTCTCAGGTATGACCTAGCTTTCAAAGAAGTTCAGAGCCTATACTTGAGGCTAGGCATAAGGCAATAGATGACAAGTGGATTTTCTGGCTTTTAGCTTTGGGCTGTCAGGAAAATATATGCCAGCTTCTTGGTAATTTGGACTTGATCTATTACCATATTTTATTTCATTTTTGGAGGAATTTTAATGCAACAGAAAAGTACCACCACCAAAGAATATCCAACTACCTATACACAGCAGTGATTATCGATTTTTGGAATTACTGTAAGTCAAACACCACCCAGGTCAAGGAAATAGAACTTTGCCTGCCATCCCAGAAAGCCTTGCAGAGTTCTCATTCCAGTCACAATGCCCTTCCTCCTGCCATCAATAGTCGCTAAGCTGGCATTTAGAGTAATTGCTTCTTTGTTTTTTTTTTTTTTAAATATATGTCTAATTTTATCACTCTTTTATCACTCAAGTATGCCACTAGACATGATCATTAGGTCTTGACCATGATTGTAATGCCTTGGTGATCATTTTGCAGTTGGTGGTTTACCCTGTTCATTTGGGGGTTTGTGGATACCGTGTTACTTAATTTTTTTGTAAATTGTTTCCACTGGCTTTGGTTTTGTTCTAGTTGCTCTGTTTTTATGTAGGGATTCAGAAAGATTTACAAACACTTCTAATTTATTAGTGAATAAGTATTCATAATTTTATCACATAACATTTTACATTTCTCTTGTATCTATGGTTATTTATCCATTCTTCTGCCTGATCTTATTTGAGTCTTTCATTTTAACTTGTTTGGTTTTGTCAGACGTCTGACATTAATTTTTCAAAGATCTCACATTTGGTTTTGTAATTAAAAAAATAATTTTTGTCTAATTTTATTGATTTGTGTCTATATTTTGTGTACTTGTTTTGTTTTTCAAATTTCTTAAGTTGAATAATTATAATTATTTTTATTTTCAACCCAGTTTTTGTCTTATAAGACATTTCACTTTGCTTTTAATCCCCTATAATATTAGATTAACTAATGTGCTTGCACTTGTAATCCTAATCATACAATTCATTTCCTAGTGAATGCTGCCAAGGACAGTTTTCACCGCTTATATTTTATTTTGCTAATCTTTTAAAATAATTTCTTACTTGAATCTGACTAGATATATTTATTTTTTATTAAATCTTCTAAAATATTTTTTTGAAATTCAGGATTTGAAAGTCATGCAAACGAGGACTGGAATACAATAATAAAAAATTAATAGATTTTTACCAAAATTGGTCGAGATGAGCTCTCTGGCCACAGATCTCCTTTTGGCTGTACCATCTGGGCTTAATGTCTGAGTTCAGAGAATTACGTCATTGACAGGAAGAAACAGGAAATAAATTTGAGCAACATCTGTTTTCCTCCTTAGACAGATTTGCCTATTTGGATCTCATCTTTTATAGTTATTTTCCCTTTTGTTTTATAAATTTTAAAATTTCCTGGTTCTCATAATTCCTCTAACCTCAGCAATATTGGATGGCGACATGCGGAACTTTCTGAATTCCTTGGTCAGTTTATTTGACCGTGAAACAGAATCCTAGGTACTATTATTACAGATGCATCAGCAATATTAGATTCACCCTGAAGCCAGCACATGATCAGAATGTATAATGATAAAGTAAATGTTATTGTTCACCCAAAGTTTGTTTTATTTACTATGCAAAATGAAACGAAAACATAAAACTCTCAATAAGTTTGAAGAAAAACAATTATTTTACTATGATTTTAATTAACTCTTTTAGGTGCATTTCTTGGTTAACTCAAAGGTGTTTTATGTGCTCTGTAAAGGTGAGTATTTTTTGTATGTATTATCAGGAGTAGAGCTGAAGATGGCAGCGGCGCATCAGTGACTGCTCTTCCACTTGCCACTCTTTTGTGCTCTTTTCTCTACGCGTGTTTTACGGTGCTACTTGAACATTCTATTTCTCCTAACCCTTCCTGGTTCTCTTTGTTTCTTTAAACTAGAAAAAATAGATATATATAGCTTTTCTTAGCGCTTAAGGGCATTTTCTTATATTTTCCCCAATTCATTTTTGTGCATTTCTTCTACTTGCCGCCTAGCTCATTATCTACTTGAAATCCTTAAAATGGGCAGGACAATGCTAGTAAACAGTGGGTGCTTATAAATTCTCATGAGGGAGTGACAATGAATAAGAGTAAAATAGTCTTATTTAGCAAGCTGGAAATGTATCAGAGTTTTAGTTAACTAAGATTTAATAGCCATAGTCTGGACTATGGGGATTTCAGTCACTGTAGCTCTAGGAGCTGAGAAAGTGAAAGCTAGAGATCAGGGATGAATAGCTGGCTGGCTTCTCCCTCAGGGCACAACTCAGTTCTCTGTGGTCCTTACATATAGACCTTGAGGATCTGCTGGATACACCCAAGTGGCATAAAAGTCTTTTATCATTTTAATAAAAACCCTTTTGAAATTCAGTTACCTATGACATTGTTTGGGGGCAGTAGTGCTAAGGTTTTGTTTTGCAGTAATATTCTAAATGCCCCTTTCTGATATTCTATATCTCATGAAATGGCAAACAACCCATTTCTCTGAGCAGAAAACACAAGTGTAGCAGATAAAATGTACCACAGTTAAAAAGTCAAGGCTTTTTCTGCATCTGCCATGTACATTCACCATGAACTTTGTTTCTTTATTCAGTAATTTATTTGTATAGTCATTATTTGCTCCTCAGTGACAACTTTCTGAATCATCTTGGTATCTAGAAATATATATATATACACACACACTTAAATGTATATACATAAATTTACATATATAAATATATATATATATATATATATATAAATGTTCAGTGCCAGCATTCTTGTTATCATTTATTGAAATTTATTCAGTAATTTATTTATGTAGCCATTATATATTTGGGGGTTATATGTCAGGTACTAAGTTAGACAATAACATTTTGGACTTTACTGACAAAGGGAAAATCAGAACTTATAAGGCAGGCATAACAGCCTAGACATGGAGAAAGGGGCAAAAATAAATGTATTGGGAAGAATTGGCTATGATTTTCTTCTCTTTTTTTCCATCTCAATTTCCATAAGATAAATATTGAGGAATTTAATTGTCTCCTTCCCAGAATGGTCAGTCTTGAACATTTCCAAAACAAGAAGCCATTATAAATAATATATTTCTATTTTTATATTGCTTGAACAAAGGAAAGACTAGAAAAGAAATCAAATGTTCAAGTGTGCAGTAGGGGGCCCATTGATGCTAAAAGGAAGGGAGATGTGCCTTAATATCATTACCTGGCTCCAAAATTTTGCCCACCCTAGGGAAGTATCTTGTGTTTAATCTAATAGGCTTAAAGATCTAGATGAGCTTCATCTCAAATTAGTGAAGACATCAAAAATGAAATCCAAGCTGAAGCCTAGTTCAGACTGGACCATAGAACTTGGAGCGCCTGAGCCCTTCTACCTGCTATTCTTCTACGGACTTCTGTCTGCTCATCAGAGTTCCAGACTACTTATACAGACAGAATGTCATAGATTGGATGTAAATGTGGAGTAGTTGAAGGAATGAGTACCTACTTGTGGTTAGAGGTGGGATTTCTTAATTAGAAGATATAGGGACTCAAGGTTAAGGAATCCTCAGACCTCTTCAGGGTAGATAAAGGAGAGGGATCAAAATCCAGGGAATGCCAATAAAGGTTCTAACTAACCTCTCGAGAGCTTTCACTCTGAGACTCTGAGAATAGTCAAAATTAATCAGAGCTTTACATTTCTCTTTATACTTATAATAGCCATTATCCTGTATATTAAATTTACATGCACGATTGTGACAACATACTAAATGTCTCAAAAACTGAAGAGACAAGATGACAAAAGGAAGTCCCGCTCTCTCGTACCTCCTTCAATGTAAAGTATGCATTATCCTTTTTAGAGGACTTGAGATTTCTTTTGGCGGCTGAGCAGTCACTGCTAGTGACAAGGGGAGGAAAAGAACTGATAAAGTTAAGGAGTGATCTTTTTCCTTCATCATTCCTTGTTCTTTCATTGGAATGTGGTTGACATTTGCGTTGGGGAGGGTTATTATCTAGGCAAAAAAATTAGAAAAATTAAATGATTAAGTCACGTACTGGAAAAGTCAGAATCATTTGTTAAAAATTATTATTGTTAACATTATAAACTGAAGTAGTAGTGAGACCCTCAAAAAGTATTAAAAGGCATCATTTTAATAAGGAAAAATAACTTTTAGGAAATAGATGGGTAAGTACTGGCATAAGAAATTTTTTTCTCTCTGTGTGTATTTAAAACATTGTATGTCTTACCTGTTTGAATGGTTTATAATTGAATATAAAATCTGGAAATAAGATTGAGAGGAGGATGTTAGGGTTTTATCTGGCTGTGTGATCAATTTTTGTCTTAGCTCACTTTGATGTTAATAGAGTCAGAGACAATAACCTGGCAACGAAATTCTGTATGTACTATATAAATTCTGTATGGTACTATATAAATTCTATATGGTATTATTTAATTTAAAATTGTATGTCTAAGGCACTAGCAGTGGGAATGAAGAAAATTGATATTAGCAGGAAAATATGACTTGATTTAATAACAAATGACATTTTAAGAGTCTGGGATGATTCTCAAGTTTCAGAATTGGATGGCCATTGGGTGATAGTTCCATCCATTGATAAAACAAAAACAGAAAGAGGAGTAAATTTTAAGAAAAAAACTCTATTTTGGAGTAAGGTGTCTAATGAAGCATTCAAAGGGAAATATCTAGTAGGTAATTGGAATCTAATTTCTCCACATACCACAGAATGTGTTAAAACTACTGTTTACTGCCATGACTCCAAGAAACCATTTGGTCAGGGATTGTCGTGAAACTCTATGGTTTTGAATCTACTGGCTCCCCGCCGAGAGGAGCAGTGCAGGAGTGACTGCCTGAGGCCAGGCAGAGCAGCCTGCACCTGTTTTTACTAGCTTTTCACCCCACAGGCTTTCAAGCTGCCTGATGCTTTTCCTCCAACTCTCCTATTTTTGTTAACAGCTGTGAGTGACACAAGCTATTATTGACTCATGAGATTCTGGGTGATATGCAGGAACATAATTTAAATATTGCATCCTAGCTGCTATTTCCATAACAATGTAGGGCCATTTTCCCACTATTCTTCCACTTCTGAGACACCCCCCCACCACACACACACTAACACTAGTTCTAAGTAATCTTCTGTTTCGTTCATTTAGTATTAATTTCCCAAGGGCTTCTCATTCTTTTAATATTAGTTCCTTAGATCTATGTTTCTATCTTACTTGCATAGTTTCTTCCAAGCTTATTTTAGAGGAGTGAGCTATTGGCTAGCCATGCCAGTTGGTGATCTTGTCAGGGTTTTAGGGCATTATGAATCAATAATGTCCATTTCATTTGTAATTCTTCTGAAATAAAAATCACTATGATCTTTCCTGAAGTTTAGGCTTCTCATTATCCTTAAACTTATGCAATATTTACCCCTCAATGACAACTAACAAGCTCTAATTCTATATTGTCTTGGTTACCTAAATATATATATATATATATGAAATATGTAATATATATTTTATATATTATCAATTGTCAAGTATATTTATTAAATATACAAGCAATTAAATATATATTTAATATCTATTTAAATGTTCAATGCCAGCATTGTTGTTATCATTTGCCAAAAATCAATGACATTTAAATCAAAAGTACCCCATGGATCCAAATATTTCCATTTAAACAAAGAGAAAGGTCAGCTTTTTTTCCCAAGTGATCCTTAGTAAATTGGCATTTAGAATGACATTGTGGTTACATATTTATTAAGAAATATCTTTTTAGCAGGTCCATTTCAATTTCAGAAGGTTTTCACATAATACATTTGGAACTGCAATGAAAAGCTTTCTGCAAGTATGGTTTCTAACTATTTTTTCTGTAACATCTTTGAGAAATGATATAGAGGCCACTTATTGCAAATTTCTCTTTCTTACTGTAATATGGCACAAAAACGATGTTCATGCCCCACCAATTTCTTTGTTTTCAAACAGCTACCTTTTTGTCAACTTCACTATAAAAACGAGGAAGACTGGCATTTATTCCTGACACTCTTGTGAAACTTGACACATTAGTATATCTATATCTTGTCTGCTAATAAAACTGTAGTTTATACTCTTTCTTCTCAAATTAACCAGGCTGACTGTATTCATCATCCATTACTGTACAACAAACCACCCCAAACATTTGTGGTTTAACACAACAACTATTTATTGTACCTGACAAGTCTCTGTGTCAGCCAGATGCTTCCGCTGATTTGGCTGAGATGGGCCTTTGCTGGGCTTCTCTGTGTATCTCTAGTCAGCTGACAGTTCTAGTAGGGCAACAGGATGATTGGATCATGTGCTTGTCATCATTCAGCAGGCCAGCCCAGGCTTGCTTGCATGGTGGCAGCAAGTTTCAAAGAAAGAGCTTGGAAGCTGGTATGTCTCTTGGGGTCAAGGCTCAGAATTGGCACATTTCCATTCTTGGTCAATGCAAATCACAAGGCCAGCTCAAATTCAAAGGGAAGTGAAATAAACACCCCCTATTGATGGGAGGTGCCACAAAATTACATGGGAAGCGGGAATAATTACACCAGTTTTCCAAACCACACCATCATATTAAATGTTATGGATAAGAAGAGAACTGGATGGTTGTGGTACTCTACTTTCTGACTTTTCCTCATTTTCTCTTCTCTGAGACTTATTCCTCTTAGCCAGTGAATAAAATGATAATCAGAGAGCTTGCCTTCTAATATAAACATCAATGATAGTATACAGCTCCTAAAGGCAGAGTCTGATCTTAATTTTTTTCCTTCTCTCAAGGCACCTCTCCCTGGATGCATACAGCGCTAATAGTGCTGATATGCTGGTACAGGAATACATTTTTCTTTTTTCTTTTTTTCTTTCTTTCTTTCTTTCTTTCTTTCTTTCTTTCTTTCTTTCTTTCTTTCTTTCTTTCTTTCTTCTTTCTCTTTCTTTCTTCTCTTTCTCTTTCTTTCTTTCTTTCTTTCTTTCTTTCTTTCTTTCTTCTTCTTTTTTTTACAGCAAACTTCTATTCTGATTGGGTTGGTATCCATTTTGATCGGTCAGAAATTATGCCATATGGAAGGTTAAAAATATTTAATATCATCCCTGATTGAATACATATTTATACTCAGTCATTGATTAATTAATTAAACAATTCACTAAAAAATCTGGAATCCAGCTTTGAACTGAAGGCTCAGACTCCAAGTAAGGATAGTTAGGAACCTCATTCCTTTTTGCTGAGCAGTATACACTGTTACTTCCATTTTCATAAAAATAAGAATTGAATTCTATATGCTGAATATAGAATTCTGGAAATTACATCTAGGCAGCCCTGCATCTAGAATTATTTTACTGGAGCAAAGCTGTTTGACTCATAATGCTGCACATGCCAGATCATTTATATGGATGCATCACGGCTTGGCACCAAGTAAATAAAAGCTCTTCCGCCTACCCACTGAATTCAATTTAGCAGCAGCAAAATGTTCAGCTACCTATATTCATCATTTTTAATGGTGTTCCTTTTGAATCACCTCATAGTAATTCTCTAAATGTTTCCTTCCCACAACTGATTGGAAAGCCATTATTTTATTTTTAATTGGGTTGGGACTTGCACACTTTCAGAGGAAATATTTTTACCTAAGAGAGATATAGAAGATTTTTCAATTAAAATTGTTTCAGTTTTAGTGCCAAAGAACATAAACATGCTTACTTAAAAACAGATTTAAAATGAAGCTACAGTTTGCTTTATTGTAGTAAATGTTAACTCAAATAACTTTTTATTGTTTTCTTTGGATGCTCTTTCTTGTGGGGTTTAAATAAAGGAAAAATTTGTGTTTTCCTTAATATTATCCTAAAATGGCTGACCTGACTAAGGTTAATGAAACATTTGAATTTCCAGGGCATACCCTGACTTCTCTAAGCCACAGGGCTGCTTCTACCTAATCTAGTCAAGTAGGAATTATTTATATGTGGTATCCAGAGTCTCTGACTTTTCCCTCTCTTTTCCAATTTCCTCTGAAGGTATTATGACCACATAGTTTTTTCGTCTTTCTTCTGGCTACACCTGTTCTCAGAAAATCACTGACATGCAGAAGACATGATTTATATGCATTAGAACTGTTCTTCCAACGGTATATATTTTTATTCTGCATTCCATATTGTAATCTAATCTAAGAGGTCTCTAACTGATGGCCTCCTGCCATCATCTGCCCTCCAGATGTGTTTTTAAAACATTTTGAACTAGTTAATAAAACTTAGAAATAAGATTCCACAAGAAATTTCCAGATTTCTGGTAGCCTTTGAGAAATTTGAAGATCTAGCAATCCTATGCCTGCCCTCCTGGATGGCAACAGCTAAGTAAGGCTACAGATAAAATATAGGATGCTCAGTTAATTTAGAATTTTAGTGAACAACAATGTTTTAATGTAATTACAACCAATGCTGTATTAAGACTTACTTATACTAAAACATATTGCTCATTTCTCTGAAATCCTAATTTAACCAATCATCCTGTATTTTTTTATTTGTTAATCTGACAAACCTATCCGAGAGTGAGCAGTGGTTTCTTGCCTTCAGTGGGCACAGTTTCCTACAGATCCACTGAGCCCATTTCACGTCTTTACGTAGCCTGCATGACTGTAAGCCTTTGAGGATTTTACCACTGTCTCAAATTAAAGTACTAAGTCTCTAGTAATATTTCAGTCTTTAATTCTACAAACCAAGAATGATTATTTTAGCCAGAAGTACTGTCCCTGTTACCGAATAAGATGATTTATCAAAGGTCAGCAGATCTAACTGACAAGAGCCAGGATAACATGTCTGAGAATGTATTTTAACAGTACTGGACCCCAGGTAATGCATAATATAAAATAGGTTAAAGTTTATTGATATGGGGCTATTCTCCCATGATCAGAATTCAAAGGAAGAATTGGAACCTATCTCATTTAATTTCTGGCATTGCTCTTGAAATTTGGAAACAATGATGATTTAGAGTAAATAGAGTGCTGTGTAACTAACTGCCTTAGAAAGTATTGGTAGAGTGGTTAAATGTCCCAGAGAATAGGAATATTATGATTTTTAAGAATGTTAGGCCAGAGAACATACAACAAAGGTAGTTTGGTAGATCCTACATGATGCATTCTTCCCAAAACCAATATAAACGCATCAGTGAAGGGGAAGGATGCACTGTTGAAAAGCTAATAGCTTATAGTGGACTACTGTGGATCTGGGCTCCTAGTGATGATAGGAATGTAAAGTGCAGAGCTAAGATGATGCCATTTAACAGCTAGAACCAAGGTGACACAGTATAATAGAGCATGGACAGAATGGCAGTCAGAGAACCTCATTGACAGAAATTTATGAATTTGACTAGTAGGTAATAATGATCTTAAATTGAGATAGGATACTGCTTGCCTTGTATGACCTGAAAGGATCAAGAACAAGGGATAAGTTAAAGTCTTCCTCATAATGGAAAATTATAATTCTTTCTATGGTAAGATAGTAAAAGTGGAAGTATCTGAAAGTCACCCTACCCTGACTCTCTGACCAAGATTGCAAATTGTAAACAATTCTGAATTTTATTTAGAAAAGATTTGGCTGTAATGAATACACCTCAAGACTTAAGAATACGGGGGTTGTGGAACCCAAAATATCTGTATCTCCATTTAATTCACCAGCTCAGTTCCTTCAAAAACTAAATTATCATGCTGGTTTTGGGTGAAATACCACGAAGTTAACCGAAGGTTACCTGAGTTGTAGTTGTGGTAGATATGGTATGTTTTTGCTAAAATAGATCAGTATAGCCTCTGGAACTTGGAATGCAGCTATAGATCTGGCAAATACATTTTCTCCCAATCTCTTATCAGGAAAAAAGATCAAAAGCAGTTTGCATTCTTCTGGATAAGACAGCTGCACCTATTCATGATCTTGCCCCAAAGCTACCTTAACTATTCTGCTCAGCTATAGTGTAGTCCAAAAGGGTGATAATAATCTGGGCTTTCCACAGCCTGTGTGTGTGTGTGTGTGTGTGTGTGTGTTTGTCCCAGTTGTCAGGTGATAGCTCATTGTGGTTTTAATTTGCATTTCTCTGATTAGTGACCTTGAGTGTCTTTTCATATGTCTGTAGGCCATCTGTATTTCCTCTTTGGAGAAATATCTGTTCAGGTCTTCTGCCCATTTTTTAATTGAATTGTTTGTTTTTTGTCATTGAGTTGGATGAGTTCTTTATATATTTTGGAATTAACCTCTTATCGGATGTATCATTAGCAAATAATTTCTCCCAGTCAGGTGGTGTCTTTTTGTTTTGTTGATGGTTTCCTTTACTGTACAAAAACTTTTTAGTTTGATGTAGCCCATTTGTTTATTTCTCCTTTTGTTTCCCTTACCTGAGGAGATATGTATAAAAAGAAATTACTGTTAGTAATATCAGAGAGTTTACTGCCTATGTCAACCTCTACTTCTTAAGTCAAATTTCACACATTAGTAAAAATGACTTGAAATTATGTCATCTTACCCACCTTATGCTTTTTTATTCTCCGCTTTTTCTCATCCTTATTCATTTACATAATGAATGATTTCCAGGACTCGGTACAGGGAGTCTCGTCTCCAGGAAGTCTTTTCTGAACTTCCTGATTAGGTTAAACACTTCTCTTCTAATTCTGATAGTACTCAGAATCTAATTATTTAAATCATTTATCCTTGGATTTAAACAGTTGGAAGCAGAATTAGGTCCTGTTTCATGCATATTCCTGGCATTTGACAAAGTACCTGCCACATGGTGGGCATGCAAACATAGTTTCTCTTTGTTTTAAAATTTATTGTTGTAATTATTATTACTATCACTATTATTACTACTACTACTACTACTATTCTCAGCTGAATAGTATCCTATTACTATGTCAGCTCACCCCCATCCAATTTTTCCTACTTTATATATGCTCTTTTTTTCATCAACATACACAATGCACGCACGCACACACACACACACACACACACACACACACAGTGCAGGATGCATTTTGATAATATCTACCTGGGATTTATGTCCTCTAATTGTAAGCTAACTTCCTATTGCATGATATATTTGCAAAGGAAATATGCAGAGAATAGGCAAGCCCATGCACACTCTTAGATACCAGTAGGGCCTTTGCCTCCCAAATCCTGACTTGGATTAAATCACATGAAGCATTGCGGGGCATTGCTTTCCAATTATTCACCTGTGTTCCTGGCTCTGGAGTCCTGTGAGAGGCTCTGGGTTCCTGCTTGATTTCCTTTTTTTTCATACTAGTATTTCTGACAATTTCTCTCTTGCTACAGTAGGGCATGATTTATATTTAATGTATAGCTACCATCACTAAAGAGTGATGGTGGAAAAATAATATTTGGAGATTTATTTAATAAAGACTTTATTTTCTTTTTGCTTTCAAGTTGATGTCTTCATTGCCTACAATTCTCTAAGAATTGCAAAATGGTGCATTAATCCCCTCTGCTAATTGCTCATTAGTTCAAACTGCCATGAAAACACTGGAATTTTTAAATTACTTTTAGTTTTTAATTTTGTGTTTGACTTTAGGAAAATAGATTCTGACATGCTCTTATCATATTAATATATCTCTTGTGAGTATGCAATATATTCAGATGCACAAAAATGATCATAGAGTTGATACAGACTATATTCTTTCTGATTTTGGTTAGTACTATAACTCTTATAATGGGAGTGCCATGTTACTCTTTTCTTAGCATTTTACTTTTCTTGAAAGTCCACCTAAACAAATGGTGGTGAATGATACCATATGGGGTAGGTTTATTCACATTTAAATTCATCCCTGAAACAGCTTCAGCAGATGTGCATTGTGTACCTTTCAGATCTTTATCCCTCCCCTACCCTTCAACCAGTGAGAATGACATTTTTCAATGAAATGTAAGCTAACGTGCATTCCAGATCCAAATTTTATATCTATTTTAAAGCTGCAATATAGATCTTGGCTTTGAAGAATTAGACCAAGTTTTGTTTGTTTGTTTGTTTGTTTGTTTGTTTTTTAAATAAGTATAATAAAAGTGTATGCAGGTACATTTTTTTTTTCAAAGAAGAAAACTTTTGCTCTGCTCTCAATAAAAATAATAATAATTAAAAACAGCCACAACTCTTAGGATCAAATTTAATTTCATTGTAATTTGATACAGATGGTCAATTTCCTAATGAGAAGAATCCTCCCTATACAGTATGGAAGGTAAATTAGATTAAGGCAATGTAATTGCCAAGAAATGAAAGACACAGTTTTAATTCCATAACTAAAGCCTAATAATACTGGAATCTTGGAGATAACATTTGATTGTTCTTAGTCCAAAGCAGAATTGAAATGATACTACTGTGCTTTTGGTAGTAGCCAAATTAAACCCTCTCCTTAAATTCTTATCACTATTATCCATTCATGCAGGTGCCTTCCTGCAATATTTATTTTCCATAAGGCAAGAGTAGAAATAATGGTTTACCTATTTAAGTATCTCTGAGATACCTTCTCAATACTTATAAATTAAAAAAAAAAAAATCATAAATGGAATACCTACTATTTAGATTCTTGTTATCATACTTAGTCCCTGTGAAGTTAGGAATAATACCTCTTTTTTATGAATCAGAAACAGGTTAAGAGGTTTAAAGCTATGGCCAAAGTCATGCAACTAATATATACAGCTCAAATCGTTCAGTTGAGTTTTTAAATTATTTTTCTGAAATTTTTATTATAGTAAAATATGCATATACATAAATTTACTGTTTTAACCATTTTAAGTGTACAGTTATGTGGCGTTACATGCATTCACATTATTCTGCAACTATCACCATCATCCATCTCCAGAAACTTTTTTGAGGTAATGAGGTACACATCCTACCTTGTGTTTCTTTGTCATTTGTTATTCATTCATTCATTCTTGGTGCTACAACACTGAGTCAAATGGACATTGTCTGTGGGCTCATGGGACTTCACTTTCCTGAAATTGATTCAGAAAATCAATTACTTCACAAATATTGGTTAGCTCTTATTTGTAATTATTATCCTGACTTTTAATTTTTATATATATTTACTTATTTGCCATGTGTTTCCACCTTGGTTTCATTTATTTTTTATAGCTATCCATTAGACTGCAGTTTAATTAAGGCAGAGTCCATGCCTTTTGCCTTTTCTTGTGCCCTTTTTTGCATATTGTGATATAGGATATGATATATGATATGATATTATATGATATGCTACACAGCAGGAGCAGAACACATATTTGTTGGCTGATAGACCATATTGAAGCAATTTCAGCCTGTAAATTTATTTTTAAATTTTTTTCAGTAGTGCTTTGGTGATAACTACCTCCACTGTTAAGAAATCTCTCTTTAGGTTTAACCAATTTTGTTATTATGTGCCCTCAAATCAAGATGAACAGCTACGTTACATTAGGTTATTTTGAAATAAATTTACAAATATAAATGTTTACCTTTTCAAGATCTGATTGACTATATACAAGATCAGTATTTTGTATTTATATTGAATTTTCTTCCTCATATGGTCTTATTTCCTTAATCATTTGCACATTTGATAACAAAATTGATTGTTATTACATATATAGGCATCATAAAACAGAATTCACCTCATGACCTTTCTTATTGTGATTTAATAGTTTTTGTAGTATAAACTGATATAATTATGTTGGAAAATAACAGAGAAACAAATCATATGATATCATAATATATACAGTGTTTTGGGAACTGAGAATTCATTTTAAATTTATTTATGTTTTGAGGGATACCTCCCAAAGACTCCATTATGTTGAAATGAATAACATTTTAGTGAAAATGTTTATAGTATTTCAGAATAACAAGAGCATTTACTACTAGAGATTTTCAGACTAGACAAATTTAATTAGGCTAGCCAAGAGGCAAGCAGATTAAGAAAAGTGCTCCTTACCATTCATTTTTCACTTGCCAGCTTCATTTCAAATACAGCAACTGCTTTCTGGATCAATACAGGAATCTGGAAATAAATGAAGAAGAGACTATTTCTGTAACATTACAATGTGATGAGGTAGCACAGTGGCGTGGCATCAAACAGATATCTAATTTGTAATAGGAGTTATCTTGATATTAGCCTCTATTCAACAAACAAAACATTTTCAACCTTACTTTAAAAGGTGTCATTTTCAATATAAATATTAATAACAAATACAGTCCAAATTATTTTTTAAAATATCTCATTAGGATTGGTAAAGTAGTTTGTTTCACTTTCATACCAATTTCTTAACAAAGGTTCAGCATGTAGTAGAAAGCTCATAAAATTTAGAGTAAGATATCTCTGGGTATGAATCTTGTATTCATTACTTGCTACTGTTGATTAACTAATCTCTCTGAATCTTGGTTTACTTATTTATAATCACAGTGTGGCTTTAAATTAATTAACATTAAATACAAAAATACCCATTTAAAAACAGAATAGCAGATGTAATAATTGTTTTTTAATAAATATTAGAATCGTTTTTTTCCTAGCAACTCATATTTCCAAACTATTAAGTACTTTTTTAATTGTCACCTCAGTAACTCACATGACCCAGGGTTAGCATCATTAAAAAAGCAATAACAAAAAAACCAACCAAACAAAAAAACAAAAACCAGTACATAAAAAGTTCATTGTAATGTGATATCAGTTTAACTATCTCTCAAATAACTCTAAATTTAATCAAGTTTATGTCTCACAAAAATGCTTCCAAAAATCATCCTTTTTCCTCTCCTTATTTCCTCATAGCCTATGGTTCTGAAAAGCCTCATTATTTTCAGGTTCTTTCAACCTTTCTCTCCAAAAAATTGCACGAACCTCAACTTGTAAAGATTCTTGTGTCTTGAATTTCATCCTGCCTCTTTAGCCTTGTTGCTCTCCACTCATTCTTTATGAAATTTTAGAGAATGGGCTGGTAAAGTTATATTTTTTTGAGAGATGTCGGTAACTTAAGAGAAGATAAAAAGGGGAAATAGAACATTCACCTCTTACGACATCTTTTGTTTTTTTTCACCCTGTCATAAGAGAATGGACTACATATTTTTATTTATTTAGGCAATGAAGTTTGTCTTGAGTTATCAACTTTGTCTTGAACTTCCAAATAGATTTTTATTATTTAGATTAGAATATAAAGCTATAAATTACTCCTAGAAATTAAAACAATTTTTAAAGCTTTTTTGTCTATCCTTTATTGAGAAATCATAAATACATTTTATTTTTCCCCTTCTTTCCAACATTGTCATTCAAAAATGTGTCTTGTCCAGATTTATTCTATTCATAACAATTATAGAAAATTTCCCTCATTTTTTGCTTGTGTGACATTTTGATGTCATGATTCAACAATCAAGAATCTAGATAAATGGCTCCAGATAAATGTTATGGATTGACTAATTTCTTGGAGATTCAAAATCAAACAGCATAGAAGCTCTATTCTTAAGGCAATTAATAGCAAACTCCATGTTGTCCTAGATACTACATAAGAGGGGGTACATTATGAGGTTACAGTTCCTAGGTGACTCATGATGATACATACCAAATTATATTGACTTATGCTACATTCTGGTGGTAATGGTGCTTCTTATGAGAAACACAGAATTAAAGGATGAAAAAAACGCCCACCCCCTCCGCAAAAAAAGAGGCCAGTTACATTTTATTGTGTTCTTGTGGAGAGTTAAGATGTTGGGAAGGAACACAGTTGTCAGGGAGAAACTGAGGATTTGAGAAGGGTGTTCTAAAGAACAAGGATAATCTAAACTGGCTAATTGGCAAATAAAAAAACATATTTCATGGCTTTTAGGAGGTAAAAACCAAAACACTATTTTCTTGAGGGAGAAACAACTCTTCTTGTTCTTAGCTAAATTGGAACTTATCTGAGAGAAAAAGAGGGAGTTTAGGAAGAAGAACGTAATAGACTTAAATATGAAAATATTAGTAGTTAATTTGAAGAGTTCATCATTTATTGATTAAATAATTAACTATTGGCACTGTATTTTAGACATTGTGTCAGATACCAAGAGTACAACAATAAAAAGGTAGACCCTTCTCTGACCTTTGGCAGCTCCTAGACTGGGATTAAAGAAGGTATGAACTTTTATGATTTTGCTAAGTGTTTGTTTGCAATAGGCAGGCACTTGGGAAATATTCAATGAGCAGGAGCTGGATGTCAGTCAATAATGAAAAGAGACAGTCCCCGAAATCCTAATAGGAACTCACATCTGTTGAGCCCTTTCTATGTGCCAAGTAGTGCTTCATGTTGATTTAAAAAAAAATTTTGCCTTTACTAAATTTATGAAATAAGTATTATCATTATAGATGAGAAAAATATTTTAAAAAGTCGAGTAATTTGATCCTAAGGTTCTATAGTTATTAAGTAGGAGACCTAAAGGAATAGTCACATTCCAGATTCCTCTTCTAACTACTATATTACTGGATTCCACTGCCTCCCTTATATTGTTGGCAGGTACCCAAGATTTAATGTCTTGTATGAGAGTTTTCTTAAAATGATTTATGCCAGACTAAGTTATCAGTCATCAAATGGAATAGGAAAGGTCTGTTTACTGAATTGGCATTTTGTCATTATAAAAATTATAAATCTACTACTCCCTGTCACAGTTCCCATTATGAATTACATTTCTGGTATAAGACAAATTCTCATTACAAAAATAAGTCGAATTGTTTGGGATTGCTTAAATCGCTGTCATCAACTATTTTCCAATAATTCGTTGAACAAATTTTACTCAGTATCCTGTTTATTCAATTGATACAATGTTTGAAGCATCTTTTATTTATTTGCTAGGACTGTTTTAGGTATGAAGAATACCACAGTAAAAAGAGTACCCATGTTCTGGGGGAGGGAACTGGTGGAGGGGGAAGTGAAGAAACAAAAATTATCTATCTATCATCTATCTATCTATCTATCTATCTATCTATCTATCTATCTATCTGTCATCTACTTATCTATATCATCTATCTATCTATCTCATCCATCTTAGTAGGTGATTATAAGTGGTAAGAGAAAAACTAGTGTGAGTAAAGAGAGGTAAAGGAAAATGCACTTAATAGGTGGATTAGGAAAGTTCTCTTGAATAAGGTCACATTTGACCACATTCTTGAGTTAATTGAGAGCAAGTTAACTATGAGGATATCTGAGAAGAGCCTTCACATCAGGGACACTTGGGGACAACTCTATGCTGAATGTAGGAATACTGGAAGGGTGAACAAGAATGAACAATAGGATAAAGAGTCTGTGAGACAATTTGACGATTGTAAGTTTGCGCATACGTGTGTACATACACAGCAGTGATTTTCATGTCTCTTTGGAATATTTGTTAAATTACATTCTCTAGAATTACAATAAAATAATTATTCTATAGAAAGACTTCATTATTCATTCTGATTAAATGGAAGATTGGTCTCCCCACTTTTGAAAACTGATGTGTAAGAAAGTTTCTTCTTTTGTGGATATGAGTCCTCCACATTAATATTACTAGCAGCAAACACCTTATTTGTATATGCATTTATTTATTTTTTTTAATTATAAGTTGACCTCTTTTTATTATTTACTGATTACTGTAGTTGCAGATTTTGTATGGTTCTTTTAGATGAATAGCAGAAGTAGATTTTTAAATCCCTAGTCTGCTGATAGTTATTAGAACTTAAGTGTTTTACCTGGAGGAAGTTACATGACCTGATAAGCTTTGCATCTTAAGACTTCTGAATAAATGAAACATGTTTTAAAAGATTATTTTATCAACTGTAGCAAGATTCCTCACTTAATAAACCTGTTCCAGATCAGAAAATAAATGATATTTTAATTAGCAGTTATGACTGGTTTGTGAATTCTGCAGCTAGTTGATAGTCATTTCTCCTTTTAAAAAAATATAAGGATAAGAACATATTTAAGATGAGAGTGGCTTTCTTTTAATGCTAAGCACTGAAAATTATTAAAATATCATTTTAAGAAATAAAAAGTGGTAAAATTATTTTGGAAAGGGATATTACCATATAGGAATTTTACAGGTGACATTTAAAACTATTACTAAATGATTTAAGAGTCTTGTAAAATAATAAAAATTATTTTATTAAAATGTGTGAAGTCAGAAGACCAGTGCTACCATTTGCCTGTACTTGTGTTTGGATGTGAAAGCAACTTTCTAGGGCTGGTTTTTAGTTTACAATGTGGATGATACTGAAGTTATACAATCAGATTAGCTCCATTTATGATAGTAAATCACAAGCATAAAGAGTATAAATTTGCTAAATATATTAAAACATGCCACAGAAGTGATTTCCTGCCTGCCTGAATCTGATTAATTTATTTGTATCTATACATGCACCATGCAGGCACAGAACTTATCATTATTTCATGAGAAAGATGGCTCCATTTAGAACAATGCTATTTTTAATCAAAGTCTGAGAGTTTTGGATATCAGAATTTATTATTCTGTTTGAGAAGCAAGTGATGGAAACATCTCTTTAAAAATAAGGTTAATCATCTTTTGTTTACCTCAATTTAATTGTGATTATGAATTGAGCACATCAAACAACACATATAAAATTTTAAGTTATTTCAGATTTATTTAGATTTTTAAAATAATGTTCAAGATGCTTTATAGCAAAATAATTACCTGCTATGTGCTCTTTTGTAGGTTGCTCTGGAGACATTTAATAATTAATTAATTTATTTATGGAGCCATTTTATTTTTAATGAAACTTTCTTACATGAAAATACACATATTTTATTATAAAATATTAACTACATTATATAAAACCTTGCCAATTAGACAATCAGTGAATGACATTCCAAAATTTTGTTTCCTCAAAAAATAGTAAAAAAAAAAAAAAGACAAAAATGTAAACCTTGCCTTTGTTATAAAGAAGTCATATTCTCTTTTAATATCTCAATCTCTATCCAGAATAATAAAACACAGATCAGAAAGTAAAAATTAAAATAATGGGATAATGAGATAGGAAGAAATGTATATTGGCATATCATAAGTAAACTTCATTAGAAAAAAAAACTTATCTTGTTCTACTGAAGAATCTAATAGATAAAATGGAGGAATTTTTAAGAATATTTTTGTTTCTTTTGAAAAGTCATATTTCCATGATAAATAATTCAGACAGTATCAAGATGAAAAAATTTGAAGCAAGTCATCTTCCCACAGCTGACCTAAGTCTTCCAAACTCTCAGAAGCAATTCTTGCAACAGTTTGAGTATATTATTATAGAAATGTTTTACGCAAATCTGGGCAAATAAATGTATATGTATATGTGATTTGAACACATTCAGATGAACACTTGGATTAGACAGTGTTTTGTACCTTGAGTTACTTATCCATATGTTTCGGAGATATTTCCATTTCTGCACTTAGAAATATACTTCATTCTTCTTTTTTTTTTGTTGTTGTTATAATTTTATTTGTTTGGGCAGATAGTAGAAGCAATTTCACAATTCAAAGTTGCAAAAATTATAGAACTTAAAGTTAATTTTCTGTTCTCTAGCCACCCAGTACTATGCATTAGCAATAACCATATGACCAATTTTTTAATATCTTTCCAGATTGCCATTTATTCCTCTTAGTTACTAACACATATAATGCCATCTTTCCCCACACACTGAAGGTTATAAAATAGACAAACTGATCTGCACTTTAAAAATATAACAAGTTATCTTGGACAGGATTCCATATTAGCATGTGTAGAGCTGCTTAATATTTTTTCATAGCTGTATGATAGTCCATGGTATAGTAGTCTGAAATTATTTACTCAGTCTCCTTTGATGGAAATTTTATTTTTAATATTTTATTATTATATACAAAGCTACATTGCGTTCTTTGAAATATACAATAGAGCATATGTAAGAATATGTACTAGGATTTACTCTTAGAAATTGAATTGCTGGAAAAAAGGTTTACATAAATACAGTTTTTATAAATGATACCAAATTGGTCTCCATAGTCGCTGCATAAGTTTGCATTTCTACTAGCAAAGTATAACAATATTTTTTTCCCACACCATTTATAGCATATTCCACAAAAAATTGCTTCCTTTCTGATAAATGAATGCTTCTTCTTTTTTGTCCTAATGATTTTTAAAAAAATGTTTCCTCCTTGTGGCTTTAATTTGTATTTCTCTTTTTTATGAGAGAGGTTGTGTATCTTTTCACATTTTTAGGCCAATTGCTTTTTCATTTCTGTGAACTCCCTGTACTTTTCCCACGTTTCTATTGGGTTGTTGATCTTTTTCTTATTGATTTGGTGGAAATAATATATACTGAGATAATTTATTGAGTGTCTAAGATATAACTATATATTTTTTCCAAGTGTGTCATATGTTTTTTGACTTTGCTTACTGTATTCTTTATTTAGTCACACATTTTTATGCACTTAAATTTACTTACCTTTATTTTATGACTTGTGCTTGGGGTTTGGGTTATTTAAGAATCTGAAATTTAACTTGTTATAAAGTGTGATACAGGAATCCATTTTTTCCCCAGTTAATGATAGTCCCAACACCATTTGCAGAATAATTAATTTTTAATATAAATTTGAATCATCAACTTTATCATATTCTAGATTCCCAGATGTATTGAGTACTATTGCTGGATTCTATTTAATTCCTTTGAAATTTCACTTCTTCCATGAGTCAATACCACATTTAATTTTTCTGGCTGGATAATATTTAATATCTGGGAAAGCTAGACCTCTTATTGCCTTTTCAGATTTTCTTGGCTCTTCTCATATGTATATTTTCCAAGACTACTTTTGAATGAATCCATTTTATTTTTTAAAAAAATAGATACAGACATTAATTCAAACATAATAGTTACTGACATTTGTATATGTTACATTATATTAATTGATTAACTCAGGAAGCTTTGACAATTTTCTGATTGGAGTGTCTTTATCCATGAATAAGGCATACCTTTCATTTTTTTTCTGCATTTATGTTCAAAATAAGTGTTTTAAAGTTTTTGTAATAGGTATTTTAAAACACAATCCTTGTTTATTCTCAGATATTTTATCATTTTGGTGTCATTTCAGAAAGTTTTAAAATCATATTTTCTAACTAATATTTTTATGTATTTGCAAGTCATCAATGTCACATTATTAGATTATTTATTATTATTTATAGTGGTATTTATTGTTAGAGGTAGTGATACTGTGTAGTAATGATAATATTTATTCTCTTGGTTTATCAAAGAAATTCAATAATTACATTTACAAACAATGGTAATCTTAATCCTTTCCTGTTACTCATTTATTATATACATTTCTCTTTCAGTTTAAAAGTTATTAGAAGAGAGACATCAAAACATCTCATATGCTTATTTATGTATGAATGTTATCATTTCTTCTTTAATTGCATTATGCTCAAAAGATATTGTTTGTACTACTTTTATTTTTAAATTTTGGAAAGTTTTGTGGGGTTTAATATGGCCATTTTCACAAATGATCTTGGGGAAGCTGAGAGGAAGGTATCATGCTCGTTTTCAGATTTAACTTACAGAATATGCTGCTTAGACCTTTACATAATTGCTTAATTTTATTTGCATGATATGACACATGCTGAACAAATATTGCTTTTTTATTATTTCTTCTTTCATTTCCTGATGTTCTTTTGTAAGAATATTGATGCTATGTTATTCGGTGTATAGATAGTTTTGAATTCTAGAACTCACTGTTGATGGTCCTCTTTAGCAATGGCAACTGCCGTTTTTGGTCTCTTTTAATGTTCCTTTTCTTTGAAGTCAACTTTTTTTTTTAATAGAAAGATTAAATCACATGCCTTCTTTATAATTATCTGATATGATTCTGCCCATATTTTTATTTTTATCATTTTTGCATCTCTTTTTATGTACTTTGTATACATATATAAACATATATGTACCTGAGAATCATTTTCATTCTAAGTATTAATTTTCCTTATTTGTACTTATTGATACCAGTATTTCTAGTCCCAGAGACATATTTTATGTAACACTTTCTGAATCCATTGCTTCTTTTTCAGTCTTTCACTCTAAGGAATATATTCTTTTATATTTTTCCAGAGATTTTATTTTAGTGATTACTTTTATAAATTATACCTTTATAGCACTGCTACTCAAAAAGTAGTCTGTGAACTAGGACTGGTCGACATACTGTTGGTTAATGATACATATTAAGATGAGTATAGAAATTGTGAATATGTTATTAGAAAATTTTAGGAATTGATGTTGATGCAACATCCGAGCCTATGGTCAGTTGACAAGCATTAATGAACAGGACTGTACAAACTAGTTTGAATGTTATTGTGCCCAGATGATGAGACACAGTTCGCAAGGCATACATATTACTGAGTTCACCACGACCATAATTATAGATATAATATCTTAAGATTAATTTGTCAACAGTAAGGCTACATAAATAAACTGAGGAAAATATAAGGACTATCAAAAAAGTTAGAAAGTTAGAACAGTTACTACATATTCCTTAGTTTAACAATCGCCAATGAAGTTCTGCACGTATGCAAAATGTTATTATCAAATCCTATATGCATTTGAATCTCATTTTCAATCAAAACAATCTTGCTAGATAGGAAATTCATGTGACCATTTGTATTATTGAAAGATAATTTAACTTTTACATTATAAACAGACTGATTACTGATGAAGAATCAAATGTAAATTTTTAAAACATACAATAAATACACATTTATAAAAAATAAATTTATGTAGGTAATTTTACATTGATAAAAATAAATTTATGAAAATAAATTTAAAATTTTAAAAGTTATGAAGCATCATCACCTTTCTCATTTTAGAAAGAAGGTAAAAATGAATATTCTGAATTTTTAAATTTGGCTTTAAATTATCTTCTTTCCTTACAGTCAATATATAACTTTTAAAACAACTTCTCTACTATGCACTGGTGAGGTAAAATATAAAACCATTTAGATGTGCGTTATTCATTGAGAGCAGCATTATTGTCAATCCAAGATGGATTGGCAAGCAAGATGTACATGCTTTTGTCACATTAAAAACTTTATCAAAAAGTATGATGTTTGTTTAAAATGTCCATTTGATATGGGGAATCACTTATATCATATTTTCTGTTTACTTACAAACAGAAGAAAGAAAAAAACAGAATAGCAATTCTCTATGTTAATGACTTACATACATACAATCAACAAACAATGTATGGAGTTTTGTTATTTTCTGATTTTTTTTGTATTTTAGACTGTATTTTTAAAATGTAATTTCATGAGACTGACTCTGAGCTTTGCTGTGGTTCAGAGGTGGGCCAAAGGTGAGAGTTACTGCACAAAGGCTGTGGTTCGCTGGTTCGAATCTCTTGCCAACGCAAAAGGTAGGAACACCAGACTTTCTTATCAGCTTGCTGAGATGTGGGCACAAGGGGAATCAGGTGACATGAAATTAAAAGCTGTTTGCAGTAAAAAAAAAAAAAAAAAAAAAAAAATCAAGTAAGCTCCTTATTACACCCTGTCACATTGACAGAATGCTTCTGTAAATATGGCTTACTGTGTGCTTCCCTATAGAGCACCCCTCTCCGATTTTCCATGATGTTTGCTAAACAGATTGCTCTGCCTTCCAGTTTACCCTACTTATTTCTCCAAGTGAAGCGCTGGTGATTTTTTAACTCATTATACATTCTTACCCACTAAGTAATTCTGTCAGAGTTTACACAGATCTGCAACAATATGCATTCTCTCACATCTTCCCACACCTTTTTTTATCTTCACTTTATCAGCCTTTCTTCTTGTTTATGGTTCAGTGTTTCAGTTGTCTGCTGGAATTATCAGACTTAAAAATGGTCTTTATGTCTTTTACTCCTTCATTACATGTTGAGATTTCAATGAACGGTGATAGAGGAAGATGATTTTGTTCTACCATTTTATTTGAAAGTCCTATCCCTCTGCCTCATTTTTGTTTTTATAGCATGATTTTATTATAGTGTAGGACGTAGTGTAATTTATTTGATTATTATCCTGTTAATGAATATTAATGTTGTTCTTAGCCTTTGTACCAACAAAAGAAATGAAACAAATATTATTATTTAGCTTTATAGCACATATAGCTTTATGCATATTTGCTAATAGGTAGGAATAAATTCTGAGAAGTAGAATTGTTTAATCAAAAGTATATACATTTTACATTTTAGCAGTTACTGTCAAATTGTTTTCCAGAAAAAAATTGTTTCAATTTACACTCAGCTCATAAAATTCCAGAGTCTAGAGAGATTTATTTGTTTTCAATAAGTCCTTAGGGTTCTTGAAATGAGAGCTGGAAGAAGCTTCAAAGGGAGATTTGGGGATCTCTTCCTTATGTTCATATGTGTTTGTTGAAGTCATTAATAGAAAAATAAGAGACATGACCATTTTTGTATCCCAAACCTGATTGCACTTGCTATATAAGCAGGGAAATCATATGCAATGATTGATATTTTTAAAAAGAACACTATGGATTGCTGTATGGAAAAAGACTTGGAGAATATGAATTGTGCAAGAAATAGGTAAAGGTGGCTTGGGCTAAGATGGTAGCAATGGAGATATTGAAAAGATAATGAATATGAGGTATTTTATTGGTTATTAGGATGTACTGATACTGACTTGACTGCTTTATTTTATCTAACTTATTTCATATAACTCTGTGGAGTTTTCAAAAGAGCAAATTAATCTCAAAGAAATGATGGAACTTTCTCAAGATTTAATAAAAGCTTGAACTCCAATAAATCTGTCTCTAAGTTTTCTTTTATTTTGTGTTTATTTTGGAACATCAAAAGCTCATTATTTATAACAAAACAGAACAAACAAAAAACCTGTATCTTAAAGGAGAAAGATATAAATTCATATCAATCATTTCAGTGTGTTTTTCTATACAACATCTTTTTATTTATTTTTTGTCTTCTTCCCTGTGTAAATAAGTATCTTTTCTCTTATATCAGTTTTATAACCTCAGTTTTTATCTACAAGTTTAATATAAACAGTTTCCTAGGTCTTTAAAAAAATTTGTTAAGGAGCTCAACAAAAGACTATATATACTTTAGGCTATATAATATGAAAAACCTTTAAAATCAAGGAAGAACTAAATCAAAAAGCAAAATTAAATTCTAAGAAATATTGATTCAGAAAAATCATCAATAATATTGATGTATTTTATATACATTATTGCAATTCCAATGAAAACAAAAAATTCTTCAAGCATAAAAATTTGGGTCTTACTAATGAAAAATGTCCAGTTGTAGATTTTTAGACAGAAATATTCAATGACATAAGACAATTGGGATACATTTGAATGAAAGTATAACTTAAATAAATTATTTTAAGCCAGGTAGGAAGAATCAACATCATTAAAATAACCATACTTCCCAAAGTGATCAATAGATTCAATGCAATCCCTATTGAAACACCAATGTTATTTTTCAGAGAGCTAGAACAAATAATCCTAAAATGTATATGGAACCATAAAAGACCCTAAATAGCTACAACAATCTTGAGAAAGAAGAACAAAGTTGGAGGTATCACACTACCTGATATTAAACTATGCTACAAGGCTACAGTAATTAAAACAACATGATACTGGCATAAAAACAGATAATATTGATCAATGGAACAGAATTGAGAGCCCAGAAATAAATCCATGCCTATATGCTCACTTAATATATGACAAAGGAGTAGAGACAGCCTCTTCATGAATGGTGTTAGGAAAATTGGACAGACTCAAAATGGATTAAAGACTTCAATGTAAGACCTGAAACCATACAACTTATAGAAGAAAACGTAGGCAGTAAACTCTCTGATGTTAATAACAGGAATTTCTTTTCAGATGTATCTCCTCAGGCAAGGGAAACAAAAGGAAAAATAAACAAATGGGACTGCATCACACTAAAAGTTTTTGTACAGCAAAGGAAACCATCAACAAAACAAAAAGACAATTGACAGTTTGGGAGAAGATATTCTCTAATGATACAAAATCATTGGTTAATATCCAAAATATACAAAGAACTCATACAAATGAACCATCAGGTGGAGGGCCAGAGGAAGGAGGGAGCAGTTGTGGGAGTCGTTTTATGAACTAAATAGATGTCTACTGATGTACTATATACTTGAAATTAATTTAAATACATTTTTAAAAAATTATTTTAAGCCAGTATTTTATTCAAGTTCAGAAACAATTGATAAACATTCTCAATCATGGAAGAACTCATGTAATACATGCACTCATGACTCCTTTTTTTTTTTTTCCATTTTATTTTATTTTCAAGTATATAGTACATCGGTTAGCCATATATATAATTTATGAAACGATCCTCCTAATTGCCGTATTTTCCTTCTGACTCTACACATAGCCACTGCATTACTGCTGACTGCATTCCCTATGCCTGCTCCTCATCCCCGTGACCATCTATCAGCTACTAATTTGTACTTCTTTATCCCTTCGCTGCTTTCTCCCAGCTCCCCAATCCCCCTTGCCTCTGTCCGTCAACAGAATGACCTCTATAGTTGTGAATCTGTTTTTGATTAGTTTGGTTTTTTTTGTTCCTTAGATTCCTCTATCCTTTTATCTATATCTTTATCAATATACGTATCTCTTAGGAATATTAATAATGTTGTGTGGTGTGTGAGATAATGATTTATATTGCTTGATTTAAAAAATGTCTTCTTTGGAATTTTCTGTAAATATATATTAACTTTTCGTATGAGCTTTATTTATTATTTATTTTCTAAAATATTATTATTTTTAAAAACACTGGGATTATAAGTTTAAAAATCTTAAAAGCCAAATTTTCAATCACTGCATAGTCATCTTCAAAAGAATGAACCATATTGTATTTGACCATTCAGCTATAGTATATACAGTATGTTATTTCCATTTTTCACATGTTTATTCATTCATTCATTCAAAAAGTTAGTGTCGTTGGGAAATAGTCATTGTAGAAGTTGGATGTTGCCACGATAATGCCGTATAACGACCTATCCCAACACTGTCAGATTTAGAATCAAACCATCATTTTTTTTACTCGCAAGTCTCTGGGTTGTCCCTGCCTCCGCTGAACTTGAATGCAAGGGACAGAATGGATGCAGTTCTCTAGTATTTCTCAATGTATACCTGTCTAGTGCATATTCTTGTGGTAAATAACAGAAGCACAAGAACAGGACTGCAAGTGGGATTACCATAGAGTAGGTCTATATTTGTACAATCTATTCTGAGACTAACAGGATGTTTTCTGGAGCTGTCATATGCTGACAATAAATAGGATTTTATTAGGCAAAGAGGGAGGGGGAGAGAAAGAATGTTCAGCCAACTGAAACAGTATCCAAACTGACTCATTTATGAAAGAAACGTAATGTGCTGAAGGGAGATACTTTAGTGTGGCTTGAGCATGGTGAGAGAAAGTGACAATGTGCTTTTAAGTCAACTTTCTGGGGAAGAAAAATATTAATAGTCAGAAGCCAACTTGCCAAATGACTGATTTGTCAAAAGGTAATTTACTGAACATCAATATTTACCTAATAATCAAGTCACTATTTTAAAAGTTTCAGCAGAGTTCATAGCAATTTATTTTACATAATGACTTCTATAAACTTTGAGGATTTTTTTTAACATTTTAGTTTTAGTTTTTCTTCTAATTTATTACTGCTGTTTTGCTGAGGCTGCCAAAGTTTAATGTATTCGTTCTGTTTTCAACACCTTGGGCTTTTGAGTTTTGAAAATAAAAATATCTTACAGACTTCTAATTTTAACATCTTTATATTTTGAATATCAAGGATTTTCCCCCTGAAATTGCAAAATTCCTCTCTTTGAATAAATTTACAACCCAATCTTTTCTTAAATATATTTTAGTCCATATGTCTTGAATTACTTGATTAAATGTGGATTTTACATTTATTTTGAAAATATGATGCATGCTAAGTGTCTGAATTATGAAATACAGTCAGTGGATATACTTCATCTCTGCTGTGCTGAGAATCCATGGTGAATTGACACTGGAGAAACTAAAGTAAATTAAAACACAACTAAAACTTAGGTAAAAAAAGTCTTAAAAGACAATCGACTTCATTCCATAAAGACAAATTCATAAGTTTTACATATAATTAATGGAAGCACATTTTAAGTTGAGGAGGAGGGGAGTTGTTGTGTGTGTGTGTGTGTGTGTGTGTGTGTGTGTGTGTGTGTGTGTGCATGTGCATGTGTGTATGCATACATTAAGTGAATAAGCCTTTTCAGTTTCACTATTTAAAATACTCATTTTCCATTTCACTCAAAATTTTAACTTACCATCTTTTGTTTGCATATTGTGAACTGCACAATTGTCAGTATGTATCAGATACCAGTTTGTCTTTGCTTTATAATAAGCCCAAGATTAGCTTTCTTTCAAATTTGATTTAGGTTCAATCGGAATCCTTAGTCATTTTTTTTAAAAGATAATGCTGTAGTGTTAGCATTCAGATATCCAGAATGACATCAGTATACCCCCAAATGTTCCCGCAAAAACCCACTAACCAGTGATCCAACAAACTGAAACAACATTAACAAAGAGCAGTCCAAATTCATAATTTCTTCCCTTTTGTTCCTTTCTCATCAGACTGTTCTTCCTTTGGAAGTGTTTGCTTTCGGTGGAATCCACTACCTCTACTCTTGCTGCTGACAAGAATCCTGGGAACTGCTGATTAAAAATTAGAAAGAAGTTCTAAAACAAGAAGTGGTTCTTATGACTCATTAGTTACTATAGTCTTTAGACTCAATCTAGTCACATTTTTTTCACCATTTTCTTTTCTCCCAACCACTCTGTGATTTAACTTTTTTTTTCTTTCTTTTTTCTTTTGAGAATTCACCTGTTTTTAGGACTGATACTTCTGTGTGACTTCTTGCTGTATACCAGGCACCAATAGACCTTCTCTTGATTGTTCTTGGAATCTTGCTTATTTGGCTAATGCAGGAAGTATTCTCACTGCTGAGCATTTGTATCCTGCCGTCTTTTTTACTTTATGTCTATTTTGTACAGGATTCTAAGCCAGTCCAAGATGTTCTCTCTTTAAACATAAAGCAAACTTCTTTACTACTTTTCTACACTATGATAATTCTTCTCCTACTTGTCATCTCCACTTTTGAAAAAAAAATTATATGCTTTTATGATTGCACAAAGGAAGGTATAGAAGAATTTTGTGAGCTGATACTTTATTGTGCATTTGGTCTTTTTACATGTATACTTTAGACAGTATTTTATTATTTTTAGCCTAAGCTCTTAATATCTCTATTTAAACATTTAAAACAATAGATATTTTACAGATATTGTATTTATTTTGTTCTGAGTAATCTCTGGGTAGGGCATTCTCCAGTTTGAAAGGCCCCAAATGCCAGAGCACCAAGAACTCAGAAAATGAGAAAATATAGTTAATACACAGAGAAAAAGTAAAGGAAGGTCATCTGTGCTCTATATTTAAGAAAATATATTTTGGTATAAAATCCTACCTCCCTCATCTTGTGACTTGGTGGGTATATTAATTTCATCTGGGAAACTATAACAGAATACTATACATCTGGTGTTTTATAAACAAGTTCATTTCTCACAGTTTTGGAGACTGAGAATCCAAGATCAAGTTGCCAGCACATGTGGTGTCTAGTGAGGACCATTTCTTGGTTCATAGACAGCCATTTTTTTTTTTTTTTTTTTTTTTTTTTTTTTGCTGTGTCCTCACATGGTAGAAGTGGCAAGGGAAATCTCTAGGCTCTTTTTCAAATAGGCTCTAATCCCATCCATGAGGGATGTAATTTCATGACCTAATCACTTCTCAAAGGCCCCAACTTCAAATAGCATCGCATTTAGGATTAGGTTTCAAGATACAAAATTTGGGAGGACACAAATATTCAATCTATAGCAATGGGTTTGATAATTCCCACTTTATATTGAGCATTTCTAGCTGCATTGTCACTTGATGTCCTATAGTCACTCCTTAGCTTCCCTCAGAGCTCTTTAGCATAACAAGAGCTATTTCCCAAATGACAATATATAGATCTCCCGTTGGTGGTATGGTTTTCTCCCAGCATCTATATGGTTGCATTGCATATATTCTATTGAAATTTGCCAGAGCTTTCACATGGTACTTTCTCTACCATAGGTACTTATACTATCATAAAATATTTTGAATCATATATTGTAAGCCACAGGGCCTATTCTAGGACCAATCAAAGCCAAGTCCTCCTGCTTCATCCAATAAGTAGGCCACGGCAGTATTGCAAACTATCAAATAGGCCTACCAAGTTTCCTGCTTTTTTCTTAGGGGTTTGAATTGCAAGGTAAAATACTTGTTTTTAACTTTGACTTCACTGTTGTTCCAAGCCCATGAATCTTTTTAGTGTTTATTTCTCACTCTTGAGAGTCCATATGTCTTATTAGTGTAATCAGAGCCCTTGCCATTTCTTGTTCATCAGGATCAATTACATATAATCATCAATATAGTGAATTAATATATTATCCACTGAATGGATTATATCTATTTGTACGTCCAGGTAGCTCTTGTATTATGATAGAGAGCAAGAGAATTAACATAGCCTTTAGGAAATCCAGAAATATACACTGTTGTCTATCCAAGGTGAATGCAAACTGATTTTTATTTTTCCTCTTAATGGTTATGGAAAAGAAAATACTACTACAATAACCATATACCACATAAACAAACTTGTGTTAATTTGTTCTCTAAGGGATACTTCATCTAGCAAAGCAGTTGCAGCTTGGGCTATCATTTAGATAAGTTTGCAGTAGGCTACTGTTATTCACCATGCTTCATTAATTTTTTGCACTAGCCAGACTGGTGAATTAAATGGGGGCTACAACTGCCATATCATTTAAGTCTTTGAGAGTAGCATTAATCCCTGCCATTCCCCCAGGGTTCATTATTGACTTACTATCTTGGCAGCGGAAATATATCTCAGGGGCTGTTACTTGGTCAAGGTTTTGCCTTGTAAGGATTTAGCCAACCTCTAAGTAAGTTCATTACAAATGTACATGTGGAACTAAAAAAGTATTCAACAGATGAGTCTGTGGACCCAGTGCACTCATTGAGAGATGAAGCACATGAAACAAACCATGATGTTAGAAAATCAAGAGAAAAAAAAAAAACTATAAAGATTGCACAGAGTATCTAGATAATATAATTATCAATTACAGCTCTTAAAGTAACTAGCTTAATATGATCAAAGGAATAGAAGACAACATTGAGAATTTTAGTAGAGAATTTAAAATTTTCATATAATACAAGTAAATATTCAAAAATTTTTAAAAATAATGAAAAACAAATCAATTGATATAATTAATAATAGATTAGAAACTGCTGAAATGTAGAACTGAATAAAATTACTAGAATGAAGCATAGAGAGATGAAAAGATAAAAATATAGAGAAAAGAAAGAATAAGAGTTGTATAGGGAAGATGTAATACTCATGAATTGGAATTCTAAAGAGAATGGAGAGAATAGAACAGAATCAATATTTGAGAAGATAACGGGTGAAATTTTTCAAAAGGTTAAGAAAGATTTTAAGCTATAGACTTGATAAGACTTATAGCATCAGAAGCAATATAAATAAAAAGAAATCCCTTGGCATTTCATAGTAAAACTTCTGGGAAGTATTAAGAGATGCTAGAGGGTGGGAAAAAGATTATAGTTGGCCATTGAACAACACAGGTTTGAACTGTGTGGGTCCACTTATACACAGATTTTTTTTCAATAAATAACTACTGTTTTTGATCTATGGGAATCTGTAGCTGTGGAGGGCCATGGTATATATTGATTTATGACATTTTATATAGAAGACTTGGGCATCCATGGATTTTTGTGTTCCTAGGAAGTCCAAAATCAGTCCCCCATGGACACTGAGGGCAACCTTTTGGGGAGTCAAAAGTTATATGTGGATTTTCAACCACATTGGGCATTGGCACCTCTAACCCATGCATTGTTCAAGGGTCACTTGTATTTTCAAGAAACGACAATTGTCCCATCAGAAACAATGGAAGCAGAAGACAGTGGAATAATATATTAAAATACTGAAAGAAAATAGCCTATCTAGTGAAAAATGTCCTTCAAGAAGGAGGGTGAGAGATCATAAAGAAGCTTGTATCTCTGAGAGCAATTGTAAGAACTGGACAAAAATTAACCAAAAGAAAACAATTGCTGGTCTCCATAGGAAAATAAAACAAGAAGGAATAGGCAGTACAGCAATTATTGGAAAAATTCAAGGACATGAAGTGATCTTCCCATATCGTGGACTTTCTCCTGAAAGCATTTTTTAGTTTTGGGAGGTACTAGGAAAAATTGTTTAAACTCGAGATTCCATTCTTACTAGACTGAGACCAAGATTAGAGTTTGGGTGACACCAATATGAGTGGAAATTCAGGGACAAAATCTAGAAGAGAAGAAAGCCACAGAAAACAAAGTTTTAAGCATAGGCATTCTGATTTTCCCTTTTATTCTAATTCTTGGATTTTATACCAAAATATATTTTCTTAAATATAAAGCACAGATGACCTTCCTTCACTTTTTCTCTGTGTATTAACTATATTTTCTCATTTTCTGAGTTCTTGGTGCTCTGGCATTTGGGGCCTTTCAGACTGGAGAATGCCCCTCCCAGGGTTAACTAATTCTGAGAGATAACAAACACCTTGCCTTTAATATGAAAATGAACCAATCCCCAACAAAGTCCACACCCCAAAAGTGTCCTTCATTAGACTTCATCCAATGAAGTCCTTCATTAGACTTCATCACTGCCCTCTGCTGTAATCGCTACAGGGCCAGGTAAAGAACAACGGGGGACTACCCCTATAACCCAGAGCCCCCTAAATTATTCAAACTGTCTAATCATAATTCGCACCACTTGGTTACCTGGCTTTGTTCCTCCTTCCCTTGAAAACAGCAGTAAAGACTCCCGCCCCCAGTTTCACTCTGCTGGTTCCATGTGTGGCCCTGTGCGGTGTGCTATTCCTACCCTTTCTAAGGGACTGTAAGTACAGTAAATGACTTTTATTGTTAGGGCAATTATTTTTGTGTCTTTGTGTCTTACTAGACCTGTTCAGAACAAGTCCTGGATATGTTTTTAGAATACTCTGAGTTTTAAGTAGTCTTCTTTTTACTAAACCAAGAACTTTGCTCTTGACTTGATTCAAGGGCCATCTAAAAATCCTCTTCTACTTCAGTCTGAAATATGTGGATCGAAAATCTACATAATTGGCCTCCTACTATACTGGTTCTATTCCTTCTAGCTCATTTGAAATCATCCCTGATTGGAACCATTCAGTGCTCCATATGGAAACAAAGAGTCTTGTATTTCCCAGCCCTTAGGGTACCTTAGGCTGACTATTCACTGAATGTTTACAAAGGCTGCTTCGCCTTTTCTTTCTATAAATAGTACAAAAGAAAATCTTAGTAAAATCTGATCTGGGAATCTGAGAAACAGAATAAAATTAAAACAAGAAAGCAGATTGCAAAATATCTTGTGGAAATATCAAGAAATTAGCTGAAGATGTGCAAGACAGTAATCTTAAACTGATTTATTTCCTGCTCTTTGAAAAAGCTAAGTGATTTATCTCTGGATAAATTAAACAATTAATTCAACTAAATGGAGATCTGCCCAAGCTTCACCCCTTTCTGTCTTTTTTCCAAAGTAGGAATTCTGCATTCCTCTTTTTTTTTCTGTATTCTTTTACCTATGTGCACAGAATTTGTTTCACACATAGGTATGTATTACAGATTTATTTATATTGTAACAACAAATGAAAATAGGTGAGAGAAATATTTTCATTTAGATAGAGTACTCACTGGTATAGATATTACATGAGCATTGTAGTAGAGACACTCATCTAATTACAGGAAAAGAATTTTGAGCAATTCAAAAGGATATGTTAAGAACCATGAGAACGATCCGTCCTTATTGCAACTCAGCTTGTTTCAGATTCTGTAGCCGTGGTTGGGGAACCCCTTTACCACTATTAAAGTGCCTCTATATTGCTAGCTCAGAAAGTGGCAAGTTATTTAAAACAAAAATAATTTTATTTTGGTTTGCTGGATGTATATTTTTGGAAATATTTCATGTTGTTTAAATTTTTTTTTTAAATTTTTTATTGTTTGACCCCTTAACCAGTTTGTAGGAGAAATATTTATTTGTGCTTTGTATGGTTTGAAAATTAGTATGCAATTAAAGTAAATAATAATAGTTATGTCTAAGACATACTGAGCCTTTACCATGTGTCTGGACCTGAGCTAAATACCTTATGAATATTATTCAGATCAACCCTCTGATATGGGTCTTAACAGTATGACCTTAAAAAGAATTTCATTATTCTATTTCTTAACGACTTTATTTTTTAAAGCATTTTTAAGTTCACAGCAAAATTAAGAAGGCAGAGAGATTTCCAGTATATCCCCTGCCCTAACACATGCATAAACTTTTCTATTACAACAATACCCCCAGAGTGGTACATTTCTTACAACTGGTGAACCTGCATCATAATCACTCAAAGTCCATAATTTACATTAGGGTTTACTCTTAATGTTGTACATTCTGTAGTCTAGACAAATGTATAATGATATGTACCCACTATGGTAGTAACATACAGAGAATTTTTACTGCCCTAAAAATCCTCTGCTTACTCGTCCCTCCACTACTCTCAATTCCTGGCAACTATTGATCTTTTTTACTGTTTCCACAGTTTTGCCTTTTCCAGATGTCATGTAGTTAGGATCATGAGTATGTAACCTTTTTAGATTGTCTTCCTTGATTTCTTTCATATAAGTTTCTCTCGTGTCTTCATGACTTAATAGCTCATTTCTTGCTAGTGCTGAATAATAAATATTCTGTCGTCTGGATGTATGATGGTTCATTTATTCATTCACTCACCGAAGCACATCCTGATTTCTTCCAAGTTTTGGAAATTATGAATAAAGCTGGTTAAACTTCTGTATGCAGCTCTCTGGGGTAAACATCAGGGAACACAATTGCTGGATTACATGGTCAGACTGTTTCGTTTTGTAAGAAACTACCAAAATGTCTTTCAAAGTAAATGTACCGTTTTGCATTTCCACCTGCAGTGTATGAGAATTCCTGTTGTACCACATCCTCATCAATATCTAATGTCAATGTCTGGACTTTGGCCATCCTAACAGGTATATGCAGTAATATATCAATGTTTTAATTTGCATTTTCTTGATGACACATGATATATAGTGTCTTTTCATATGTATAATTATCATTTGTATATTTTCTTTGGTGAACTGTCTGTTAAGGTCTTTAGCCCATTTTTTAAATGGGTAGTTTGTTTTTTATTGTTGAGTTCTAAATTGTGTGTGTGTGTGTGTGTGTGTATTAGATAACTGTTCTTTATCATATTTATCTTTTGCAAATATTTTCTTCCAGTCTGCAGCTTGCCTTCTCATTCTTTTGACATTTTTTTTTTTTTAATTTTAATGAATTCCAGCCTATCGATTATTTATTTCATGGATTGTGCCTTTGGCGTTGTGTCTGAAAAGTCATCACCATATCAAAGGTCATCTATGTTTTCTCATGTTATCTTCCAAGACTTCTATATTTTTGTACTTTAAACTTAGGTCTGTGATCTATGGTGAATTAATTTTGTGAGGGGTGTAAGGTGTGTGTCTAGACTCGTTTATTTGCATAGGAATTTCTAGTTGTTCCAGCACAATTTGTTGAAAAAGTGTATTATATCTCCATTGTTTTGCCTTTGCTCTTTTGTCAAATATCAGTTGACTATATTTATATGGGTCTATTTCTTGGTTCTCTATTCTGTTCCATTGATCTATTTGTCTATTCGCTTACAAATACCTCACTGTCTTGATTACGTAGCTTCATAGTATATCTTGATGTTGGGTAGTGTCAGTCCTACAACTTTTTTTCTTCTCCTTTAGTTTGTATTGGCTAGTTTTACAATTCATTTTTTTGCTCAGTAAGAGAAATGCTACACAAGGAAGTATGAGAGAGCTTACTTGTATGTGCCTGGTTGGCGCTGCCAGGATGAAAGAGTTCCTGTTAATGCACCATATGTTAGAGTAAATAAATATGGTGACACAGGAGGAAACATGTGACACTCTCCAACTGAGTATTAGACAGTTTAATTTCTTGCATAGGTTTGGGCAGGATTTAAAGAACCAACAAGGGATACGCAGAATGGTCATGAGGCCTAAAGGGGAGAGCAGTGAGTGATTACAGGATCCCAGGGAAGCTAGCTGCATGGAGTGGCCATTTGACAGCAGCTGTGGCTTTCCACAGAGAAACTCATTCATCTGATGGCATCCTTGCCAGGAGGGAGCAAAGAGAAAGAATATCCTGTGCTCACTCCCTGAATTCATTCAGTTCTATTGTTGCTGTAACAATTTTCTATAAACTTAATGCCTTACAACAACACAAATTTGTTATTTCACACTCCTGTAGGTCAGAAGTCCTACAAGGGTCTCACTGAGCTAAAATCAAAATTTTAGCAAGGCAGTATTCTTTCTGGAATCTTCAGGGGTCAATCTGTTCTTTACCTTTTCCAGCTTCTAGTAGAGGATATTTGCATTCCTTGGCTTATCGCTCGTTAAAGAACTATGTAATTACATTGGGCTTGTCAACAAAAGGTTGCTGCCACCAAACTAATGCCACAGAAATGCCCAATCTTGGGTACAGTAAATGGAGAAACTTTATTCAAGTAAGTAGTTCACAAACCAGTGAGGTGCAGACGCGGTGGAAACCAAAATTGCTCTTCATTGAGGCAAAAGAGAAGCCGTTTTTATAGAGGAAGTTCCCACCTTGGTTCCTGATTGGTTCACTTCTGTGCAAATGAAGAATTTAAATTTGCATGGTCCGAGTGGTCCAAATAACACTGTCCTGACTGGTCAGAATCATATATTCTGACTGGTTGTTATGAACCTGCTCTGATTGGTCAGTAAAGATGCAAATGAGGGTAGAGCTGTGTAATTCCAATTGGATAGGAAAGATCTCAGCCCATTGTTCGAAACAATACCAAGAACTTTTTAAGGGTCAGCTTCCATGACAAGAACACAATGCAAGAGCATGGCAGCTCAGTCTGTGGCTTTGTGTTGAAATCCAGTGTGTGTGAGAGGCCCCTGTCAGCAATGCTGTTAGACTCTGATTCCGAATCTGAGCCCAATTGACCACAAGGAAATGTTGGCAGGTACATTCCTTCTTGAGGTCAACAGGCCCACTGGGATAAAACAGAATGATCTCCCTACCTCGAAAAATTTTAAACGTACCTGCAAATTCCCTTTTTCTAAATAAAGTGACGTATGCACAGGTTCTGAGGATTAGGATGTAGGTGTCTTTGAAGGCTTATTATTCAAACTTTCATATTCTCTTTAAACTCTGTTCTCCTGCCAGTGTCTCCCATTGGCCTAACCCAACTGAAAACCAGAGGTAAAGGATCCCATTGATGTAGCCTATATAGATTAGCCTCCCAGGGTACAGTGCCTGATGGATTTGGAAGGTTAAATAGAATACACTCATACTTTTTTTTATAGTGCTTCACATTATTGTGCTTCACAGAAAGCTGTATTTTCATCAACATCAAGTCATGACCTTCTGCCCACAAAAAAGATTATGATTCACTGAAGGCTCAGATGATGGTCAGCATTCTATAGTAATAAAAGATTTTTAATTAATGTATGTACATTTTTTTTACTAGACTAGAGTATAGAGTAAACATAACTTTCATATGCACTAAGAATCGAAAAAATTTGTGACTCACTATATTGTTATATAAGCTTTATTACAGTGGTCTGAACCAAACCCACAGTATCTCCAAGGTATGCCTATATATGCAGAGAAGGTCATATACAGGAATTAATATCTTTACTTAGTTTTCTTTTGGTTCTACCCTATCCATTTTACAACTGGAATAAGTCCTTTTATTTCTAAATGTGATTCCTTTAATAACATGTGCTATGCCTCTACTACATTTTTCTTTTTAATCTAAAATAACTATGAACATGAATTAATTGTGGAAATGCCAAAATTGGATTTGGTTAATTTCAGCTTTTTATTTCTGTCAAATAAAAATTTCCTAGATTAAAAAAAAACCAGGGAAAAAGTCATCTCATTACAGTTTTCTCTGATTTCAAATGTTTTACAACATACAATCATTTAAGTGGTTTAAACAAATTATGTTAACTGTATATTTGATGCATTGGGCAAAGGTTTTAACCTCTCCATTTAAGAGACTTGCAGTTGTTCATTGGATTCTAGAGAATTATTTTAAATTCAAACAAGCATGTTCATATTTATTGAAAGATTCTTAGAGCAGGTGTAGACTGATATCTTCAAATATTTAATGCATATAAGCCCAAGAGTACATCAAACATCATAGTTTAAAACTAGTAGAAAGAACATTTAAGGAAATAGTTTAGAAAAGACTAAAAAAAGAAAGATTTTCTGATTTGAGATTAAAAAGTGAAAGATTCTTGTTGGTACTAAAGCACTCAGCCAAAGTGATACTTGTAAACAATTCTATATTGGATAATTTACCTGCCTTTTGCAGTCTGTCTTTGTTATGAAGGACCCTCGTTTTACGTGGTTAATAGCTGTTATCTTATGAAATGTGGCTCAGGCTCCTGAGGATGGTTATGAAATGTGTTATTGTAGTTATGAATCATCCTAGTTGCTGCCAATATCTTTTCATTTTCAGGAGTTATAGGAAAATGACTCAGTTAAGCCAGCCTAATTGATGTAGCACATTGGTGAGGATTTATCATTATGGGCAATTTTTATGGAATATCATCTTTGTATTCTTTTCTTTTGGGAGGATATATTTACCTAATATATGGAGATGTTTCATAAAAATTATTTCTTCTCCTAAGAAGTTGACAGACATTGATCTTAAGTATTGAAACGCTTAAACATTCCTGCTTCTATAAGTAGGCTTGATGGTACAATCAAGAATCAGTTTCCTCTATCGACATTTTCATAAGGCACACATAACCCTTATAATAAACTATACCTAGGAATCACTAATATACACTTTGCTTCCGGAGGTCTAGTGAGTTTTAAATTCTTTTTCCTTACTCTAATCTTCCTCCTGATGTCTAAGTGCTCAATAGATATCAATTAAAGTTTGCTTTCACATATAGGGTGTGGCAAAAATATTTACCTGTCACTCAAGAAAATTGCAATGTTCTTTTCTTATATTTTTTTCTAAATACTTTCTACGTTTTTCTAAATTTTATATCATTCATCTCCTATTATATTTTGGGGTGATGAGAAAACAACATGATTATTACTGGTCAATTGAGAACTTCATATATAAATCTCATCATACAAAATGGACAAATCCATCTAATATTTTCACATCAAACCATTATTCAACATTATTATTTTTTCCATTTGCATTTAGTCATTTCATAAACATTATCAAACAGGTACTATGTACTTACACTATCACGTTTCCTCTTTTGGAGGATGGATATATTTAATGCATGTTTTTGTTTCTGAAGGCGCCAACATTACAACTGACATACGCACATTATGTAATCTTTTTTTTTTTTAATCCTGAAAGCTGCGTTTAGGTTTAAGATGAATTAGTAATCAATGGCATTGTACAATTGAGGGATCATTAAGTTTGGTACAGAGAAGATAACACTCATTTACCTTAAAAGAGATAGACAGATAATTTATAGTTCAGGTGATAGGCTCAGTGACAGAGGAAACCATAGAGTATTTATGGGAGGATATAGGAGAGGGGTCAAGACAAAGAGGAGTTAATGAAGAGAACTTCTGATAGGAGGTATCATTGCATGCTCAAGGAACTGAGTAGGTTAGCATGGATGACAGGCAGGGTTTAAGGAGAAGGGGAAGCTGGCTCCCAAAGAGAGCAAGAACCACATCAGGGCAGATCTTGTATGTAAAGGTAAATATCACTGTTTAGGCCTCTGTGAGTATGTGACTAGTGACAAGGTATTTCCCTCTCTGTGCCTCAGAGTCTCACATGAAAAATGTGGATAATAATGCTGGCTACCTCATATGGTACCTGTGAGACTAGAATAATTATGTTTATTTATATCTATCTGTCTATCTATCTATCTATCTATCTATCTATCTATCTATCTATCTATCTGTATCCTTCACAAAACAGTGCTTGACATAGTGAATACTGGATAGATGCCAAGTTAAGTATTGAAGAATTTAAAAGAAAATGTCACCATATATAAAATCTTGTCCAGAACATGTCTTCTTTTTTATAATATGTTTGGTATTTCCTTTATTATTATGGGATTTTCCTGGTGTTCTCAAAATAATAGGGTAAACTAACTAAAGAATTGCTTAATTACCAGGAAATTCATTAAAATGTTTTACAATTAAAATTAAATTTTTAGACCACTTAATATCACTTCACCTTTCACTTTTAAGAATAATTTATCTTTTTTTTTTCCAGTCTAGATTTGGATAACTACGATAAATGTGGCATGATCAACTCAATATTCTGTATACATCTAATAGAAACCAGAGGCTCACTGGCTGTATCTGTTTCCTGAAGAGAGCGGCCTGTGCCAAGTTTCTGTGGCAAAGGTCAGTACTTAATAGATACTGTGGTGCACTTAATAACCCTATGAAATCCTGCACGTTAAACCACAACTTGGAATCACAACCCTATTTTTCACGTGTTCTTTTGCACACAGCTTTAGATACAGAAACAGATTTCTTAAACATTTCCACGTCTTTTCCTTCAAGTATATCTAATATAAAAAAAAAGTATGTTTTTGAGTTATGTCTACAATGCCATCCTTGTTTATCTCACTTATATACCTGTTGAAGTAAAATTAGATCAGTAATTGCAAAAAAAAAATGTTTTCATGAATAGTAAAATACAATTTTTAGTGCTTTTCAGAATTATGTGAAAATAAAGACAATGGCGGTCTTGCTTAAGACACTAAAACTCTTCCCTTCCCTTGCATTTTTTTCTGTCTCTGTCTATATGAAATCATTCCAGTAGATGTAACTCTGATATTTATTTTCAGTAAGATGTTGGATGTTTTCCAAATCATTTAACATCTAAAATTATAAAGGAATAATTGAAAAATATATCACTGTTAAAACATTCCACTTAATAAAGAAGTATTTGGAACTGTCATACAGCATGTTTTATAAATTGGTAGTTGTATATTGAGATGAATGTATGTTTATGTGTATATGCTAATTAGGGCAATATGATGATTTTTATGATTATAAAGATGCTCTTTCCTACTTCATTTGTTTGCCTCTTATATCTGAGTGCAAAATGAAAGAGTACTCTGCAACATTTGAATTTGCACTGAGGCTGTAGAGAACATGGCTAGTACAGTGTAATTGCTAGAAGTGCTCTGTTGATTCTGTATCTATTGATTGAATAGATTGCACTTGAACGGCATCTACAGGAAATCAGATTGCAGCTTTTAAATAAAAAAGGGAAATGATCCACTCCATGTAGCTTTTTAGTAATGTTCATAAACTGTGAAACAGAGAACATCTAGCTCTACCCACAAGTGGACAAATGAAGACACAAAGAGCCAGGCAGATGGGCTTGGTCACCATTGTTGCTGGAGTGTGGGGCCCCTACTCAGATGGAAGGAAGGAGCATTCTCAGACTCTGCCAGGTCCAACTGGTCTTTCTTCATTTCTCCTTGATGGTCATTACTTTCAATCTTAAAAATATTCATAAAAGTAATGTGTGCATGTTCATAAACACAATGGGTTATTTCTTTCTCACTCTGCCTGTTCCAGTAGCCTGTCATAAGGTTCTTTTTCAGTTTTGAGGGAGAAGGTGACAAAATTCAAGCACCTTCCAGCTGCACAGCTAATCATCCTCCAGTTTCCTCATATTATGTTCATCATTTTATAATACACCCTGAGAGAAGACTTTCATTTGATAGGTTGTGTGATACCATACAATTAATGGTGGGCAGTGTTCTGCTTTTGACTTAAGAATAATTTCTTCTTTTCCATTTTTCTAGTTAATTTCTTTTCAGTCAAAAAAATAAAAAACTTATATTGTTGCCCTTCCAACATCAGGAACATATACTCAGTACTGAGAACCAGAAAGAAAAAATATATATATATTCTGGAACTAGAGAATGGAACTTGTTTTAGGAGGGCAATTTTATGCCAAGCTCTCAGAGCTCCGAGGCTAAAGTAGACTGTCAGAGGATTACCACATCTTACAGGATGAGCCAGCTTCTGTGTCCCTGGCACTTTGTCATTGGCTGGGATCAGCCCGCAGGAAGTGTCACCTTTGCATGTATATGGTGGTAGATTCAGAGTGCAGCAATTGTGATGTCAGTCAATGACTCACTGTAGCAGATTTCCAAGTGTTGCATTTTCATGGTTGCTACCTGTGCTCCCATCAAATGCAGAATTCATTTCCCTTCTCTAGCAATCTGTGCTGGGCCTGTGAGCTGTTGTGGCCAATAGAGTGCAACATGAGTGACTGTGTGTAATTTCTGCAACTGAGCCTTAGGTGCGGTGTCTTTTTTACTGCTTGTATTGCTCTGTTTTGGACATGAGATGTCATATGAGAAGTCTGAATATCCTGAGATGACCATGAAGAAGCCCCTTTAGTCACATAAAGAAAAATAAAAGTCTGCATGAAATTGCACAGTGGTGCCAAAGACATAAACAAAGCCTTCTGGATCTTCTGCCCAGCTCACATGCCAGTGAATGAAGCTGAGAAATTGACCCCAGCAAGCACTGCATGGAGCAGAAACGCTGCCCGCCCTAGCCTGGTTCAAAATCCTGAGCCAAAAACTCATGAACAAATACAATGGTTACAGTTTTAAACCATTATATTTTGGGTGCATTCGTTACTGTATAGATGGATCTGCATTCACATTCCTGCCACACTCAGTTATCAGCTATGAGCAACCCACGGGGAGGTATAGTCTTTTGCACAAATATATGGTGCAGCAGCTGAGGATGTCAACCAATCACACGTGGTCAATAAATTGCAATAAAAGTCATTGTCTTCTGCAGTAATAAAAACTTCAAATATGTATCATTGGCTTAGTGACCAAATACAGGTGAAGGCCTTCAGGTAGGAAAGGAGTCTGTTGTAGAGAATCAGAAGGCAGCGAGAAGATTGAAAGCTAGAATAAATTCAGCTCGTTTCATTTGTTTGTGGAATGTTTGGCAACACTGTACGTATGGTATCTTGGAAGATAGGAAGGTATCCAATTAGCTAATGGATCTAGCTACAGGAGTCTCCAGGCAGAATCTTGAAAATGCTAACTGACTTCCTTTAAGTGCCTATTTTAAAGTAAGGTGAGAAAAATCTACAACGACAAAAAAGGAGCTGTTTCATTTTCAAGCAGGATTTAGAACTATTTGTAACCTCGGACTTGCCAGGTTAAAAAATAAAACTGGTTCTCATTTCCAGCTTCTCCAGCTGGCACCAAGTCCCCCAAATAGGAAATGGACACAGACCCAAGATCAAATCCAGGTACTGTCTGTAAAATGTGGCCTCAGAGTCAATATCAAATCAAGGGTTTTCCTGAAAGACCCTTCATTAAGACCTCAGATCATTTGAAATGGTAGAACTCTCAACTGGTTTGTCCTGTGACATCATGATTCACAAACCAAAGTGGAAGGGAGCATGTCTTGAAGATATTTGTGGATGTGGCTTTTGTCTACTGGAGTGCCTTACAATTTGATTTATAGGAAAAGCACATTTCTTTTATAGGAACCTTTTGGACTGAAAGGGATAACAAAGTTCAAAGTGAAAAGAGGCTTCTGGGCCTTCAAACTTCTACAAGCAGGAAATAAGCAGAGAAAACTGCTCAACTGCAAACCTGAGCAATCTCTTATGAAACATAAAGCAGAGGGTAGACTCAAGCTCCAGAGAACCACTACCTGGGAGTAGAGACAGATTGTCATCAATGTCTATTTCTTGTCTCCAGAGAAATGGAAATTGGTGACATATGCTCAGCGATTTCAGATTTGCTATGGATGAGTGACTGTTGCGTGCTTCCTATTGCCCCTCCCCTTTTGAATGAAAGGATCTATTGCAGTTGTTCTGTCTCTGTTTCCCCATTATGTGTTGAGCGAGGGCAGGCACCCTTTTTATGTTTATTCATATATATATGAAGCTGAGCTGCTGCAGTCAGAGAACTACACTTGAAGAAACTTATTCTCATCTGGACTCAACTTACATAAAGACATCTTGTTCCTCAACCTGGGCCTGATGCTGTAATAAAATTAGATTGTGGGGAGGGAGTGCGTGTATTTTGCCTGAGGGAAAGGCTTGTGAACAGATGGCAAATTGCGTGTCTTAGGTCTGTGTCCATTTCCTATTTCCAAAATTGGTCACAAAAATGCTTCTCATCCCATGAGCTAGTTTGCAATGCGACTTTTACTTGACCTCATTTATTAGAAGTCTTTCTCCTCTGTTGGAATCTGGGATGATCCTGGTCCCTATTTGACCAATAGTATATAGCAGAAGTGACTTCATGAAACTTTCCAGTCTCAACCTTAACAAGTCTACAGTTTATATCTTTACCACCTGGAAGCCGGTGACCCTGTATGAAGACCTGCTTTCCTGACAGCACCATGCTGTGAAGAAGCCAAAACTAGCCACGAGGAAAGAGAGCAGCCATTTGGAGGAGCCCTGAGACACCAGTTATGAGAGAAAAGTGTTCTTCGACCTCCTAGTCAGCACAGTACTAGCTAACTGCGACTGTCTGAATGACCTTTGTGCAGAAGTAGAACTTCAGTGCCCAAAATCCTGACCCATATACTCATGAGAAGATAAAATGGTTCTTATTCAAAACCACTTTTGAAGATGTTGTCATATAGCAATAGCTTTAATAAGTTTATTTTTAATTTAATAAATTTATATATTCAGTTTTTTTTTTTTTTTTTTTGTTTGTTTTTTTTTTTTTTTTTTTTAGTGGGAAGTGTAAGGAGTATACTTGAGTATCTAATCTGTATTCTGGAACAAGAAAGTCTATTCACTTGCATGCTAATTGACATTTACTCAATAACTTTCTTACTGCTTCAAAAAAAATTTTTGTACATAAAACATCATAATAGGTGAAGGATACAAGCATTTAAACAGGTAGCTAACTCAAGTCAAATAAAACAAGAACTTGGAAGGAGTTGCCTGCAGTGTATAGTTTGGTCACAGAGAATGTAGCTCTTAAATCTGACATGGGAGTGTGGAGATTTCGCAGAAAAGAGAACGTGTTAGTACTAGTATTTAAAACAGCATAGCGGGCTCATAGTGGGCATTTGAAATATAGTCATTAATTGATACATTTAATGAAAAGTCCTGGGTATTATATAAATATGTCTTCAGATTAGTAGAGAAGATGAGACAGATTTTCATACTCAGGGAAAAGCAGGAATAACAGTTTGAAAGAATCAACAATGGTAGCAGGAAGTCTTCTAGCATGTCTTCAGTGCTGGATTTTTAGCTTGGGGACTAATATTTAGCTATTTAGCAGTGAAAGCAGGTAGAGACAGATTGCTCAGTATTATCCAAGAAATCTGAATCAGAGTTTTCCACTTATAGCTGTTTTTATGTAATGTAATTAACATGGAAATTGTGGCAAAGTCTCTTTCTGTGGGTCAGAGACTCACTCCTCTCTGCCACAGGGGTGATCACATGACTAGAATGTGAAATCGAGCTGCCACTTAGTCTAATTCATTAAACATTCTAAAAATAGGCACTGAAGTAGTAACATGAAATCTTAGCAAATGTCTGTTAATGGAGATCTAAAAACCCATTATTTGGTAACTTACTATGTATATATATATATATATATTTTTTTTCCCTGATGAAATTAGATTGTTCAGGTCATAGGTAGCTCTTAATTGCATTTAAAGGAGCTCATGGAAAGAACTGATTTCTAGTGAAATGCAATGAATACTTTTAGCTTCACTCTCAGGAAAATAAGAAAAAAATGGTTGTGATATTGCAAGTCAAAACTAATTCATTAAATTTTACAGACAATTTTGAAAATTTTATACCACACTTATACCTGAATTACTGAAAAGGAATCCCATTGGCTTCACAACCTTAATAATAATTCTTACTATTTTGGCATTTCTGGATCTTTATGCCACATATTATTCCATCACTTAAAAACTTTCTAAATTGTTAACTGGTTCTCCCAACTTTCTACTCTACCAGCAGGTGTTTCTCCCTTGAATATGCAAGATTCACCTGTTGTCTACTTGTAAAACCTTCTTTCAATAAGAGATAGTAATCTTTTTTATTGTTACAAATGAGTAAGGATAAATGGACTTCTGGTTGTCCTGAGTCTTGAAATTCTAGATTAAAAAATCAGTTCTAAACTGTAAAATAATCTTTCATTTCTTTCCTCATAACACTCTACTTTCTAATGAAACTAAGTTCAACAGATTTCAACAGATGATATTCCTCCCTGATAGTATTTGCATTTTAGAATCTTTTGAACTGCTATCTCAAATGTTGGATATGAGTTTTTGCAATATCTGAAAGCATGGAGTGAGAGAAGTATGGAAGAGATGAGGCATTGTTAACTTTAAATTTCATGAAGTGAGGTGACTGGGAAAAAATTAGTAAATAGAGAACATATCTGGGGAAAAAGAGCCTTCTCTGGATTTGGAAATCACATCATACTGGAACTATCTACTTTTCTGATTTTTAAGATGACCATTTAGTCAGCTAGTCACTTTTCCTGTGTTTATGTTATCTCAGCCCAAGACCGTCTGAAATTTAACTATGAAACAGGCTAGTGAAATTATAAATTATGAAGGAGAATCCAACGAGGAAAATAGCTTTACTCGTCGGTGAGAGTTTTAGCACTTCTCTCTTATGAATTGGAAAATGGAGGCAGTTGACAGCACAACCTGGAAATAAGGAATGTACTATCAGATGTGGCAAAGGAAAAACAATGCACGATATAGATTTAAAATATTGACTTACACTGAAGGAAATAAAATGAGACCTGACAATGTTTTATCATTACTATTTTTAAAAATCTCCCAAATGTCCTACACAAACAATTTCAATATTATGAAATCTCATTAACAATTTATCATGAGTATATGAACACAAATGACATTATAAATAACATTTCTAAAAGGTACATTAGCTCTACATCTGCATGGATATAGAAGCCTTATTCAAATTAACATGATCTTTAATATTGTAATCAAAACTCAGCCAAGACAGGGCACTAAAGACAATTTATGGGATTGGAGTTCTCTAAGAGCTGCATAACCTGTTGAATAATTTTTCCAATCTCTGCTACAGTTCCAGGGCTTTCTTATAATTCTAGTGACAAAAGCACCTAATGAAACAGTTCTGAGGAGAAAGCATGTTTATCAAACTTTACTAATTGTATTATCCTTTGACCGTTTAATAGCTCTACTGATGAGGCTCTAAGAGAAGACCGTCTACTATCCAAGTAGACTATCAAAGACTCCACTTAATTTCCACTTATGAGTAATTTTTCTTTTCTAAAAAAGTTGACAGTGAAAAAACCTATTATTCTTTTCTTTCAATCCAGAGACACTCAAACCTCAAACCATAAAGTAGTAGAAAAGTGTCTTTCCTATTTCCTCCCTAATTTTTACCCCTTTGGCCACACTCCACTGGTTGTACCAGTAGTCTTGATAAATGTAAAATAAAAGCTACATGTCTGGATTTATTTTTAACTATTCAACTTGGTAAAGGTATATTAAAGCACAAATCTAATATGCTATTTCAATAAATCTCACAAAATTCATACCCACCATTTTCTGCTTCTCCTTACTTTTATTTGTAGATTCAGAGAGAAGCAAATGAAACTGAAATAGTATTTTTAAAACTATGATTTATTTTTAAAGTTAGGTTTATTCATGTATAATTTACATATGGTAAAATTCACCTTTTTAATGTGCAGTTCTGTGAGTTTTGACAGACATAGAGTTGTATAGCCACCACCACAATCAGGTGATAGAATATCAAAATAGAATATTTGTTTTAAAATGTTCTTAGAGAAGTGAGTTGAAGAATGATTGAAATGGTAAAATAGAGTAAGTTGATTAAAGTGAGCAAGTTCATAAAACTGGGGTAGAGGAAGGACAAGATAAATGGTTAAGAAAGAAAAAGAAAAAAAAGGTGAAGGAAGAGTCGAGGTGCACTGCAAAAATGGCATGTGAGTGATAACAGTTGGGAATTTGGATCCCAGGGGCTCTATGGTCTCCTAACTACCCCGTTTGTTTTTTTAGTCTCTATTTGTCTCTCTTAATGAGTCCTATGTAGTAGGACACTGCTTTAAGCCAGCTATACTTATATTGATTAACAATCCTATTAATATAGGGAACAGTAATTTTCAAAGTTAATTTGATTCATCATTGTCTGTGGAGAATTTAAAAATATATATTATTATTGTAGTGGTATAAGAAAGTGGTCCAGTTTTATTTTTTGCATGTATTTGTTTAGTTTTCTTAACATCATTTATTGAAGAGACTGCCATTTCCTCATTGTATATATTTGCCTCTGTTGTCATAGATCAATTGACCATATAAGTGTGCGTTTATTTATGAGCACTCTATTCTGCTCCATTGATCTATGTGTTTTTGTGCCAGTACCATACTGTTTTGATTACTGTAGCTTTGTAGTACAGTTTGAAATCAGTGAAACTGGACCACTTTAACCACCATCTACAAAAATTAACTCAAAATAGCTTAAAGATTTAAATGTAACACACAAAACCATAAGACTCCTATCAGAAAATACGAGCAGTAAACTCTTTGACATTGGTCTTAGCAATATTTTGGGGATATTTCTCCCCAGGCGAGGGCAACAAAAGCAAAAATAAACAAATATGACTATATCTAACTAAAAAGCTTTTGCACGGCAAACAAAACCATCTACAAAACAAAAAGACAACCTACCGAATAGGAGAAGATATTTTGCAAATGATATATCTGATAAAAGGTTAATATGCAAAATGTATAGATAATTGATGCAAACTGATGGTTGATGGAAGGGAGAGGGGCTGGGGGGGATGGTGAAAAAGGTGGAGGAGAACATGAGGTACAAACTGTAGTTATAAAATCAGTAAGTCAAGGGAATGTAATGTACCACATATGAGAAATAAAATCAATAATATGATAATAACTTTGCATCGTAATGGATGTTTACTAGACTTGTAATGCTGACCACATCATAAGGTATATAAATGTTGAATTATTACTATGTTGTATACTTGAAACTAATAAACTAATATAGTATATTAATTTTACATACATACATGATTAGATCCAACTCCCAATATCATGATTCAATAATTATTATGTGGAACTCTTTTTAAAACTTTGAAAAGACGCTGTAATTAGATATTGGGAAACAGTAATATATCAAGACACGAAATATGTCATGGAGACCTATTCCTGCTAAAATGCTATTATTATGTATGTCTACACGAAGAAGACCCCTCTGAGGCCCAGCTGTTACTCCTCACCCCACACAGAGGATGAATAGAATTACTGGCTGCAGAACTGGGAGAGCTGCCAGTTGGTTACTGTAGTCTCCAACTCCTCTCTGCTCCCCTTTCTTTTGTTTTAAAATATCCTTCTCTCCATGTCCTTCTCACTCTTTAAATGTCCCTCCTCAAAAAGAAAAGGGCTTGCAGTCATTTATATTCAAACTGAAACTCATTCATTTTTGTCTGTTAAATCTCCCGTTAGCATTTTCCAGCTATTTAACTTAACTGAAAACAAACAAAAATATTAAATTTTTATTAAATCAGGGACCAAAATATAGCAGCTTACCAAATGAATATGTGTACTTATTATTCGGTAAATAATATTTTTTAAATAATTTGAATTAGATGCCAATATTTTAAAATGAAGATATTTTACACAAAATATGTGAATTTTCTCCTTGGTAAAATATGTGTAATGTAAAATACTTTAGGTTAATCAGTATAATGCTACATATCTGCATCTTAGTTTAATTTTCATTCTCGGGTTGGTCAGCCGAAGCTAGTAATTTGGAGAAAGGTCCACACACCTGAGAAAGCTCCTTTAAGCCTCTTTGTTTTTTTTTTTTTTCAAAAATGGATTTTTATCAGTGAAATTTTAGTCTCTTTGCTTCTCTTGAATGAATGTTATAGAACTGGGTTCAGTAGTGAAATTAAAGGTATCTGTCAGGATGTGCGCATTGGCAGTTCATATATGCTTTTAAATCCTACAAAGGTGACTGCAAGTCAGACCTGAGTCTACATCCTGCATCCCACTGCAATGGCACCTCAGCTGATCTCTGGTCTGTGCTATGCTATGCATAGCCATTGGTTTAGGAACTTTAAGGATTCCATCATTCCATCAAGGAGACACAGAACACTACCTCAGGAATCTTGCAGTTTCTGCCTTGAGTAAATCTTTCATAAGATTGTGACTGGAGCACCTAAAAGGCCAGAGTAAGAATTCTATAAAGGATACATATTAACTTTCTTTTTCCTTGCTGGAAACACACTGTTTGTCTAAAGACAAATCTGTGTGTGGCTGATTTTGTTCTGAAAGTCACTTTCCCTATAAACTGGTAGTGATTTTGTCGGTGAAAAGCTAACCTTCATCAGCCTGGACCTTTTTTTTTTTTTTAAATTAAAAAGCCCTGACTTCTTTAGCAGCCACTGCTGTCTAGGAAAACCTGAGTTGTGCATGTCCAAACTGAAATTGGTTCGTTTATAGTGCTCTTCTTGAAAAATAAGAAGGTTTGGAAACTCTGGACTCCCGTTATTTGACAGGAAACAATCAGAAGGACCTAAGAAGCAGCTGCATCCTCTACTGAATCATGTAATCTCTACTTCCCACAATAAACACTGCTTGCTCTTGCCTTAATCCCAGCCTGTGCTCTTATGTACATTTCCTGGTTTGCCCCATGGGCATTAGAACCTATGATCTCTGCACCAGAGGAATCTCAGATCCTGTCAAACAGGTGTAGAAGCAGCTTTGAGCTTACGCCACTTCTCTTGGTGTTCAAAATCATGTATACTATTAGTTCTGAAGATAAACTTGCATTTATTCATTTTGGTTCTTAGAGAGAATGGATTAGATAGGCATTCAGGATCACTGAACTCTCCTCATTCTCTTTATTTTCCCTATCCCATTATTTTAATCTTTCCCATCTCCTGCCCCTAGTATCACAAGTTAAGGATCCAGAGGTCTTGCCCCTCTCTCCCATAGTGCTAATGATAGCTAATGGAAGCCATCCTTACCCCAATGTCCCATGGCTTTAAGCAGGCTGACAACGAGGTCACTGAAATTCAGAATGAGTAGATGCTTCAGAAACCCACTATGAGGGAGGGTGCATCAAAGACAAGCATAGGGTTTGAGGACACAAACTACAAATTGAGGGAAACAAGTTCAGGAGACCTTGACCCAGTGTGTGTGTGTGTGTGTGTGTGTGTGTGTGTGTACGCACATACGCATGTGCACGTGTGCGCACGCACACATATACGAATTATAGTGAAAGTTAAAGAGTATACCAAAAATGGGGTCAGGGAAAATTTGAAGTTTAAGTATTGAATGATCAAAATAAGATAAGAAAACTGAGCATTGATTTACTATGCAAAGTAAATGTTCATCTCTGCATTTTGAGTAAGCTGCTAAATCCCATTAGGACCATGATTATGTATACCATTAAATATAAGCGCAGATATAATCATTATATTGTTGACATAAACAGAAATATTCCCCTTTATTGACATTCTCATAGTTTGTTACTTGTTTAATATAGTCATGTGCAAACCTTCATGAGCAATTATTTACTTAAAAATATATAAGATTAATGGCAGTAGGGGTTTTGTTTGGTTTGTTCAGAGTATCCCCAGTGCTTTGACTAGTTCTAGGCCCATAATATGATGAATTTTTAAATAAATAAATAAATAAATAAATAAATAAATAAATAGATAGATAAATGATTATGCATATGTTTGTGTGAATGTGTGTGTGTGTGTGTGTGTGTGTGTGTGAAAGAGAGAGAGAAAGAGACTCGAAGAGAGAGGAGTGTCTGAGCATTTGAGTAGAGAAATATGCTAATCTCTACAATTAAGTCTTTGTTCCATTATTGAGTAAAATTTCGGAATAAAAAGTATTTCAGTTCCTATGTACACATTTCTTCATATAAAGATTGAAATTGTTCAAGATTTGTGCAATGGTAATATTAAATACAAAATGTGTAGTCTTTAATTCGCCAGTATTAATTTTAGGTCATGAAATAAAAGTACCTAATCCTTACAGAGAGTTCTTTTTACTCTGTCTCTGCATGGTGGTAAACAGGTGTTCTGAGTTAGACCTCAGAAAGTAAAAGCTCTTTTTACCTTCCCCAAACAAAAGTCAGTGGTCTAATCTTTAAATCATTGTCATCTTTTCATCTGGAAGGTTTGAATATGAGGTAATAATTATTCAGTGAGTATTTGAGCTCTTTCAGTGAAAGATATTAATTGGTACAAAATGCCATCATTATCTAGCACGCTTGAAAATTAGTATTGTATGAAATTCAAATCCTCATTACTTTATTGATGTATATATCAGAAATTCAGCCCTGTGGAATCAAAAGTTATAATTTGCATTATGTTTTATATTGATCATTCTTGTGTTGATATCTCAGAATATTGAGAGAAGAAAATTTTAATTTGTCCAGTGCGCTAGTAGCTAAGCATGTGGAGAAGTATAACAGAGAGAGCTAAAAGAAAGGAAAATTGCAGAGGACTGAATGTGAGGCCCCTAAAAGGAAAAAAAGAGTACTTCGTTCTTTTTTTCTTTCTTTTTTACGTCACCTACTCACATAACAGCACCACTGTCCTGGCTACATGGAGGGAAAGCTGGTTTACTGTGACCCACTAGGCCACAGAGAGACTTTCCTTCCTGGAGTCCTAGGGCTCTCCTCGGTGTCCACCCCTCCACTTAAGAGGATTATGAGTGTCCTGGGCCACTGAGAAAGCAAGTAGTCCAGAATAATTCAAATGGACCCGAGGAAAGACTCAGGGCAGAACATAGTAAATACCAAAATGCAGCAAACTAGTCCTTACCATATAGCAGGCATAAACAAGCCAGAAGGGCTCTTTGCCCTCTAAAGATAGAAAGTGCGCACTCAGGGGCATCTCTGGAGCTGTGGGTGCTGTTTCAGCTTTCCTGAACTCTAACAAAGCCAACTGATGGTGCAGGACGGAGTGGAGGCGGGGCACTCTCCTGGCCATATTTTCCTTTCTAGTTTGTTTGTTTGTTGTTTTAAACCAACCTCTGTAATTTATCACCTCCCTGTTTTCCCCCTTTTTTAAACCTATGAAATGTTGTCTTTTCTAGAAAATAGAGGACTTAGGCTGCTTCTGCTTTTCCTAGTCAACTTTTATGGCATTAACTTTGTGTCCTGGGATTTTGAAACTCATAAAGACCAGTCTCGATAATGATGTTCTGAGTTAGCTTAAGTTCAGTGCTATGCCTCTGCAGGGTGTGGTGATCACTATGGGCTAAAGAAATTCTGCTTGTTTGATTTTGAAAAATATAATGCTTAATAAACAGTTATTCATTGTCAATACAATAATATTCAAGTATAATAATAATCATTAACATCTAATTAAAGTTTTAGGTTATAGTAAGCAACATAAAATATAAAATATAAAGCATGATGTTAACTTTGTATGAGAATGAATGAAAATACAAAGGTGTTGAGAGAAAAATTAGAAAAATAATTAGAAAATTAGAAAAATATTTAATTTATGAAAATGATAGGATTTGCATTTCCTTGACATATTTGTTCTGACGTATTTGTTCCATAAAAAGTGAAGAGTTGTCAGTTGCCATTCACAAAATTTATTTTCTGTGCATAAATTTTCCAAAGTCAACATTTGCTATATGTTCCTTTTAAAAACTCTGAAGTAAAATTATTACATAAAATTAAATCTTTAAACTATGGAACTCACACTTTTTCATTAGATGAATAAATGACTATCCTTCCTATTTTTTAGTACTAGTAAGATCTAATATTTACCTTAAAGTGAATTTTCTAATGTCTGTTTTCTTTAGTGAATTTGTGACAGCAATAAGGTCATGTATTTTAAAACATTTTATTTCCCTGGGTCATATTCTGGTTATTCGTCACTGATGCAGGAAATAGATGACAGATTCTTCAGAAGTGAAAAGGAAAATTAGTTTAAGACATTTCATCAATATTTCTTATGCAAATGATAAGGTGGTGTAATTTTTCCTGCAATTATTGGTAATCAGTCAATCTAACTTGGCATCAGTTACGGGCTTTGAGGTGAAGGCATTTGTTTAAAAAATCAATGATATTTTTTCCTGAAAAATAATCTAATAAAATAATGCTTACTATTATATAGTTATAGAATTCTCATCAATTAGACATAAAATAAAACATCACTACACTATCAGCAAAAAGTTCATATTGTGATAAGAGTAATGGAGAATTGACAACTAGGTCCTAATGGAACCTAGTAAATATATTTAAAAATCATTAACTTCTCCAAAATTGTTTTTGACTTAAGAGATTGCCATTGACTCCACCTCCATTTATCAGTGCCACCAATGTCCTCCTTGGTTTTCTGTAACCTTTAATAGTTCTTGAGGTTTATAGATCGCTAGACTCAGTGAGAACCTGACAGCATCAGAGTCCCCTCGTAAGCATATTTCAAGGTGGAGGAGAGGCAGAGAAGGTGTTCTTGATTTTGCCCTGTTTGTTTATCTCAAGGATTAAGTTCCATTAAATTTGAAATACATAGTTTTAAGAATAAAGATATGTGATCTTAAATATTAAACAAGTTGAGCTTGGTATAAATAGAAAGTAGTAGAAGACATGAAAACCTAAGAGTGTTTGGGAATGACTTTCCTGATGTCTGTTGCACAATGCAAACATTATGTCTATTTAAGTAGTAGCCAGCTCAGAAATCTTAATTTAATTTTGCTGATTATAAATCTAGTCTACTTTGTAGACTGAGGATCAGAGACACTATTGATTCTGATGACTGTCTTTGTGTCACATGAGCTAATAGGGGTGTAAGAAGAGGGAGGAAAGTAAGTCAGGTCATATTAAGTTCTTGAGGAGTGTTAGTAGGTTTACTTTAAGGCACGCAGATAAGAGTCTGGGTTTTACCTCTAGAATTAAAAGTTGAAAACACCTGAATTTTTTGTAGAATTTTCTCAGAGTTCATATCCAAACGCTATATCTGATGTATGATTATTTTAAATATGAACACCAGGTACACAGACTTTAGTTTATTGATCAGTGATTATTCTGGGTTTTTTTTCTTCTTTGTGTTCTTTAGTCAGTGACCATCTTTAACAAAAATGAATGCTTTGGCTACTTTTGTATTCTAAGGAGATTTTTAAAAAACATCTGGAAGAGTTACTTTGAACTATACAGAATTTAAAATTTTATGTTTAATTCTTTTTCTCCTTTAATTACTTGTAACCTTCGTTTGGTTGTCTGTATTCTACTTGGCTAAAGATATTTTAAAGGATGAATATGAGACATTACTTGGAGAACAATGCATCTTACTGAAATAGAAATAGAAGTAGGGACTCGGTAATATTAATATGGCCACATGGCAGATGTAAAACAAAAGATGATTTCCTTTGGAAAGTACAAGCTGACCTAAAATTGCAAGTCAGTTATTTCACAAGAGTTAGTCAGATGTTTTCTGTGGTCTTATCACAGTTTATATTTTTAATATAAATTAATGAAGTCTTTAAAATGTTCCCTAATCTCTAAATGTTCTCTCTGGAAATTTAATTATATGAGGTACATTCATTAGAGTTCAGCTTTTTGTCCTGGAAAGTATTGTGCATTTTATAGGAGATATTGATATATATTATATATAAACATGTATATATAATTATATATATATATATATAATGTATGTATATGTATATGTAAATACATGCTGATCAACCTTTTTAGAATTTTGTCATAGTATTTCAGGCATGGTTTTCAGTACTTATGGAGATTAAAAATATCCATGCCTAAACTCAACCCCTAGAAATCTCATTTAATGGTTCTGGACTGGGGTCCAGAAATGTCTATTTTTAAGAAGCTGTATGGATAATTACACAAATAGGTTTGAGGAATACTATGTACATAATGTCAGTGATCCAAAATTTGGGGGATCATTTGATTAGTACTTTTTTATTTATTAAGTTACTCATTGTATGTACGTGTATGTGTGCATAGCTTTATATAATATTATATATGTATATAGCTTTCTATAACATTATATATAAATAAAGTTATATAATACTTTATATAACTTTCAGTGTGCATATTTCACCTATTATTTTCTGAGCACAATGGGAGATAATTATAATTGTGGATCAAAGAACCATTGTCTTAGATTCCTGTGGCTGCTGCAACAGATATGCCCAAACCCTAATCCCAGTCTTCGTAAATGTGACATTACTTGGATGTAACGTATTTGCAGATATAATTAAGGGGGTCGAGATAAAATTGTGCTGACTTTAAGGTGGACCCTAAATCCAGTGACTAGTGTCCTTACAAGAGAAAGGTGAGGGGAACTGAAGCACAGACACACAGAGAAGGTGACCATGTGAAGACCAAGGCAGAAACTAGAGTTACACACCCTCAAGTCAAGGGATGCCAGAAGCTAGCAGAAGCTGGGAAAAGCAAAGGATTCCCTTCAGAGGAAGCATGACTGAAAGATCATAGTGAGATCAGGCCAGATTAGATAGCCTGGCAGCGGAAAGCAACTTGAAAATTATAAGGATGGGAAAGCATAACTTACACTTTGCTGAGGAAGCTGGATTCACAAAGGCGAATGAAACCCACAAACACAAACATGCACATGAGCAAGCATGAGATTTTAAGTGAAAGAGAGTAGCTGCCTAATACTGCTTCAGTTCCTGTGAGATTTCAGAGGACCTTTTGCCAAGGGTGCCTCTGAGATAGCCCTCAATCATTATTCCAAATCTGGCTGGAGTTGGTTTCTGTTCAGCAACCAAACAATTTCAGAGTTCAAGTTTGACAACCAGAGTGCAGACTCCTGGAAGTTCAAAATAGCTGAAAAAATAATGCATTTAAAATTGGAAAAAATTAATATAAATAAAAGTGGGTTTAATATCTTGACATGACTGTCATTACCTGAAGTAAATGGTGAATGTCATTACCAGTATTTAAGTCCTACTAGGTTATATTAAGAGATACAAATTTATACAAAGCATACAATTGAAAGCAAATGAATTCTCACAGTTAGTATAAAGTGTTTGAAAACAGCTTGCCCACCAGGTCTCCCATGAGTAATATTAAAAATGAAAGAATTTAATCCTAACCTTCCTCTGCACATATTTATACTACATGGTGGTTCTTCATAACATTTTTCACTAATAGCAAAAATTTAAATTTCTATTCCATCTATGTCAAATAATCACAGCTCCTTATTTTGTATAAGAGCACTAGTGATATACTAAAATTATAATCATAAGAATCATTTATTATCGAAGGCTTACTAAGTGCCAGGTCCTGAAAATGCACCATGTCATTAATACTCAAAAGAATTCCCTGATAAATACTATTAATGCTCATATTTATCAGATGAAGAAAGGGAAATTAGGAGATTTAAAATACTAACCCAAAGATTCAAAATTAAAATGTGACAACTGGGAGATTGACTTAGGAATGTGTATTTGAAATCCCATACAGTATTTTCACTGAGCTTTCATAACAATTCACATCAATATCTCTAAATGATTCTACTAAAATTATTTTAACTAGCTTCATGAGACTAATAGAGTAAATCTGGAAACATAAAGCTGGAAGAGATTTTAGGAAATATCAGCTCCCACCATACCTCTTTTATAGTACTAATCAAACAGATGGTTTAAATTAAGCTAACATTTTGCTTTATAATAACAATGTATAGTGTTTCTTGAAAACTGAAATAGTCATTATAGTTTGAATTGGATGCTCTCATATAGACTGAAAGCTTCTCTAATAAAGAAGTGGGAACTGAGAGAAGGGAAGAGAAGCAGAGTTCAATGAGTTCTTGTCTCAAATTTACCATTTATGACCCTGAGCATACCTAGTAATTTTTGTGGCTCTCAGTTCTTTGGGTGTAAAACAAGAATAATTAATTTTACCAATTTTGCCTAGGACTTGTGAAGATTAATGAGTTAATCATGTCCAGAACACATTCTGTGATTCTTTGATGACAAGTACCTAAAAAATGTTCAGTACAATATTGAAACTATTCATACTATTTAATGGGCTGCCATAGAGGTTAGGATTAAATTCTTCCCTTTTTAATATTCCTGATGGGAGTCAACTCTTCACAATGATAAGAGCCCACAAGAATATTTGTGAGGTGGCTAGAAAGGAGTATGCCATACAAAGTAACAACTGTCTTTACAGTCAAAGCGCCCAGATTCTAATCTTGCCTCTGCCACTAACTAGCAACTAACACCAGAAAACTTCCTCTACCTTTCTGAGCCTTGGATCCAATACCTACAAAATAGGAACAATAACATCTAACTCAGGTGGCACTTATGCCAATATATATTAGCAGGCATTCATTATCTAACATATCAGGTGCTGTTTTAGATGCAAGGGACATAGGGATAGAAAAAATCCTTATCCTATATTTTTTAAAATATAGACAAAAAATAAAGGGAAAATAAATGAGATGTGTTCAGATAATAACGACTACGAGGAAAATAAAACAAGGGCTTGGGAGAATAATGTGGGGTATAAAGTATAATTTACATATGGTCAGGATGGCCCAAATTATGAAAAAAAAATAGGGCATATGAGGACCTGAGATAATCAGAAGCTTGGCATGTTTGTAGAAAAGCAAGAATGCTAGTATGATTGAAAAGAGTGTGTGAGAGGAATTGTGAGAGACGAGGGGAGCATGGCAGCTAAGAGCCATATTATGTAGGGCCTTCTGCTCCTGGTAAAGAGTTTGCATTTTATTCTAAGTGTTGTGAGAAGCTACTGAAAGGTTTTGGCACAGGAAGGAAGTTTTATAAAGATCTCTCTGACCGCTGGTTGAGAATAGAAACACAAGAACAAGAATGGGAACAGAGATAACTACAGTGGTTCAGGTGAGATATGATAGTGAATTGGAGTTGGTGGAGGTAATAGGTGGCTGTGCAAGTAGGGATGTATTTGGAAGTTGAGTAGACAGTTGGTTCTGATGGGTCATAGGAGGGGAGTGAGAAAAAGAATTACAGATGATGCTTAGGTTTTGGTCCTCAGCCTAGGGGATAATGATAGCTTGGAATAAATGCATGCAAAAGTTCAACAACATGATAAAAATGAGAAGCTATGCCAAATCCTAAATAAAAGACAAACAAGAAAACTGAAGATACATAGTGGCAAAAATACAAATATTTAAATGCTCGGAGGATCATACAAAACAACTTTGAATTCTTCTAAATGTGTATGAGTATCACAGCAAGCAATTGTTTATGAGAATGAATTAAAGGATGGAGATACTAACTAAGTAACATAAAAAACACTTCAGCTATATTAACTTTTTCATAATTTTTATATTGAACTGTTGAATTAAAGTTGAAACTTTAAACCAATAAAAGAACATATTAGTAAAGACTAGTCAGAGATAAATTTTAATGAAAAGAAAGTTAATAAAAAGAAAGATAATCTGGTTTTAAAAATCTGATTTGTTCTATACCTGGTAGATAACCATGCAGACATCTGCTAACCAGGAGAATATATTCAGCTATCTGTCATTTTGGAAGTCTAGTACAAAGGACCATAGATGATAATTAGTACGGTAGGAAAAGGCCAACATATCACATGCAAAAGTGTAGAATTTGATAGTGAGCAAACACGTATTTGTAATTTGCTTTGTAATTGGAAAACAAATGAGGGGGGGGGGAGGGAGGAAAGGAAGAGGAAGAAATTTTAAAAAACTAGTGCCAAAATATATAATGATTTTTAATAGATAAGTTTGCTCGTCTCTGTTCACATAATTGTATCTGAAACATGCCTCTCCGCTACTGGGAAAGCATAGAATTGGGGATGATATAGCTCAGCTGAAAAAAGTTTAAGAGAAACCAAACATGGTATACAAAGTGAAAAGGAGAAATATTCATGGAAAATCTGTTTCTGATTCAATATTTTTCCACATTTTGTACAGATGAACCAGAATTGTGAATCTAATAGCTCAATACATTCCAGGACAATTAGATCAATGTGGAAATTAGACACAGAGACATAGAAAGAGGTGATGAATAACAATCCTGCAACACATGTATGCAGAACAGGTGAAAGAGATTGCTATAGTATGGAAATAAATTTGTTTACTGTATAAACTTCCAAGAGTCTTTCCTCAATACAGTCATTGTATTTTTCTTGACAGATTATTTAGTGGTATCTCATAATTTGGTATGCTACTATGAGTAAAGAGATATATAGTTAATTTATATCTTTTATGTAAATAATATTCCTCTACTAGTTGTTAATAGAACCAAATTTGCAAATAAAAATACAAATTAAATCTGAGCAGTTGAAAGCTATTATTTCTTTTTCCTGAAAACCTAGAACTGGAAGTTTATAAAATGTCATTTGTGATAGAAAAATCAAAGTTTTCCATACTATAAATTAAATAATGAGGTGACATGGTGAATAACAATCACAATGTTTGGCTCCCAGCCCAGCCTTTTACTTCTTATTTAAGAATGTAAAATTACTGAACATTGTAGTGAGTGGCATGGGCATGACACTTTGATATATCAAGAAAATATATGCTTTTTTAATTAACTAGATATACATTACTAGAAATATTGTCCTTTATTTGTATTAAATAAGTTTTTGTTTTCACAGACTATTTCTTAGAAACAAAATAGCTATTACATTTTTGTGTTTCAGTCAAAGACCCCCATACTCTGCTCAGGCTCCATTCTGTCAATATAAGTGTTATAAGTGGTTCTGATAAGTGGAAATAAAAGTTTAGCATGTATCAAAGATACACAAATGTTTTTGCTTGTATCTGCTGCACAGACATTTTAATCTTTATTCAGCTGAGGACATATTTCTGATTCTTCTCATCGAGGACATTTTATAAGAATTCTGTCTTAGAGGTGTTCCTGGTTCAGCTGGAATCTGGAGCCTGTTTACATGAATAATTTACATGAAGAGCATCTGGTATAGACTGACGAAGAGAATGTTTTCTGGAGATTTTGTTTGAGGCAAATAAAAGATGGTTGACAGACTAGAAGTAGAAAGAAAGGCATATAGTCCCAACTTGGACTCAGGGACATGTGCCAGAGAGAGAAGGATTATCTCTGCTTCTTTGAAAGGTCGTCTGATTCAGATCAGTGAGACGGAGGGAATGCAGCACAATCTTGACACCCCAAAATGGGTAAACACATTTAGCTCTGGGTAAACTGGGGGAAAATGTGCCCTGGAAAAAATGGTGTTATTCTCAGAGAATCTATGTTGAGCAAGAATACCATGATAAGGTACAAGAAAAGATGAACCCTGTCACGAAAGAAGTAGCAGTAGTGGGATAGAATACCATCCATGCATTAATATATAAAGTAGTTATTTAGCACTGACCATGTACCAGAGAGTAAACTAGGACAGGAGATAAAGTAATCACTATGACACATTAAATTTCTTCTCTCAAAAGGAGAGATAGGAAAAACATGAATAAATATGCAAACACTATGTATATGCAAACCATATATATATACACATATATAAATATTGCACACATGTGTATATATATATAGTAATATGATAAGTAGAGCATGAATGTAAAAAGGGGCTAGATTCTGGGGTCAAGGATGGTTTTTTGAACTTCTATTATCAAATGGCTGGAGGTTGAGTATGATTTTGTCTGAGAAAATAGAGAGTACTCCAGAAAAAAACATTTTACATAAAATATTACTGATAAGAGGGAGTATGGAGAATTTTAGAATTAAGTCTCACTTGAAAGATAAAATGTAATGTGTTGCTGGTGAAAGAGTAAAAGTAGTTAAAAATGAGAACTAGTGCTGCATCATGAAGCTTTATAAACCATAATAAAGAGATTGCCCTTATCAAAAGGGGAATTAGGAGCCATTAAATGGTTTTAATGCAGAGGGACAAGTTAGTTAGATTTAAATTTTACAAAGACAATACTTAATGGAGTCTTGAGAATGTTTTGGGAAAAAGTTAAGAGAAAGGGACGAGGATGCGAGCTACTTTAATCATCGTAAGGGAGCAAAATGATGATCTATGGAAACTCACGTCACAGGAAGAGTCTCACTGAGACTGGACAACTCAGCACCAGCCTTCAGATGACAGGGGCCACTGCTGCCAAGAGCAGTGCCAGAATGAATTCTAAACCACATTCTGTTTCTTTGGGCCATGCACTTTAGATTCAGAAGCCTGTGGTTTTATCCAATTTCTGAAGCCTGTTTCTTCAGCCTTTCTATTGACAATGACGTGTTGGGGATAGGGATGAAGAGAAATGAGTGGATTTGAGATATAGCAGGTAGTATGAGCATAACTTGGTGACTGGATATTAAGAGTGAAGGAAAGAAAGAATCAAAGGAAAAGACTCAGGTTTGATGTGGACAACAATTTTGGAACATTTCAGTGCACTAGGTGTAGAAGGGTTGAAGAAATTTATATTTAGTTTAGGCCATTACAGTTGAACTTTATCATTTTTGTTTATCTGATATCTGAACAGCAATTTGAGGAAAACCTTAGGATGGAAAGGAAATATGGGAGCAGAAGGAAGATTATTTTTTCTCCTGGTTTGTCATCTAGAGCTCAGGCGTATGAATTGAACTTATCCAATTGGATACTGCCACCCAAATCTCTAAATCTGAAATTTGAGATTACTTGTCAGTTTGAAATCCTGGAAGATAGAAGATACATAAGAATCAAAACATTGCTACCTTTAAAAAAAAAAAAAACAGGTTTCCCAATGTTCACATATTTTGGGATGGATAATCCTTTGCTTTGAGGGTTGTTCTGTGCATTGTAGGATGTTTAGCAGCATCCCTGGCCTCTACCCACTAGATGCCAGTAGCATCCCTCAGTTGTGACAACTGAAACGTTTTCAGATATTGCCAAATATCCAATGGGGATGGTAAAATGATCCCTGGATATTTTTGAGCTTGGCAAGGCTAGTTCTAGTGGAGTGATGGAGATGGAAGCTAGACAGCAGTGAGCTGAGGAGGAAGGTGTTGGAGAGGACAGCCTGATAGTTTCTCTAAATTACTCTTCCAAAAAGTTTTGTTGAAAAGTGGAGCTGACCTACCCAATGATAACTCTAAGGAAGAAACACGAACATGCTTAAATGCTAATGAGAAGAAGCCACTAGAAGAGGAAAAAGATGCAGGGGAGAGGATAATCAATATAGGTGAAGGTCCCTGAAAAGGCGGAAGAGGACACATGCGATGATATTCAACGCAGGTCTAAGAAGTAGTGTTGGCTCAACTATTCTTTTACTGATTTGTGATGTAGATGTACAGAGATTGAAGAGAAACATTTAGAAAATTTTATAGTTATTTGACATTTTTCATTTTACTCTAATAACAAATTTTTGGCTTGCATTTTATATCTATGTTTTATTTTATTTTTCTAGTTATTCATTGTTGAAGATATATGTATATGTGTATATATGTATAGGTGTATATATATAAATACACAGAAAATTGCCTCCACAGACTAAATTAATTAGGATTGGCAATAAGCAAAATCTAATATTTTAAAGATAATTTGAGATAATCTTCTCTAGAGCCCAGATAGATTGAGATGGGAAGTGGCTGAGTCAATGGTCTAGGGGAGTGGCGTTTGGAAAAAGTGCTGTGAGGTATAGCAGAGCACTCTGACTAAAGGGACACAGAAAACATGCCTGGTTCTTGAAGGCCCACTGGAGTTTAGATGCATTTACAGTGCTGCCAATCAAGATGTCCCGGAAGATTTCCAGAAATAGGAGAAATGTTGAAGGGGATAACATTGTGTGTGAGCAAATTGGGGATAAAATGTCAATAAAATTGGTGAATAAATGCTAATATTTTAGCATTGGTTTATAACAGGCTGGTAAAGAAGGGGGAAAAATAGATTATTTGAACATGCTTATTTAAATATATTACATACCAGGACCAGGGGTAGGTGCTCATTTGCTTTATTTATCAAGCCTTATGAAATTGGCATTTCAGACACATTTATAATGTAAAACCCAAGGTTGGAGAGGTTATGCTTGTAGTCATGAAGTAAACAAGAAGTAAAACTAGGACCAGATTCCAGATTTCTGATTTCCTATCTTGTACACTTTTTTAAATTGTATAAAAGCATTTTTAAAAGGCATAAAAAATTCCCACATATTGTGACAAAATGAAGGCGTAAGTTCTTTTCAATGAGAGATGTATGTGAGTTTTCTCAAAATTATTTTTTTTCAGATTGCTCATTTTGCTTAATGTTTTAGATACAAAAGACACCTGGGAATCAGCTCTAGAGTATTATGTTCATTGTCTTCTAAGAATGCTGTTTTATAATAGATTTGGCTGCCATTCTTCTGGTATACTGTTAGGAGCATATAATAGTGATGATAACTTAAATTTATATACTGCTTTACAGTTTCCCAAGTACTTTCATGTACATTACTTTATATAAGCCTCATCATAGCCCAGGGAATAAATATATTTACTGATGCTTTGTTTTATTCATGACATTCATATTGATATTAGACAGACACATTTCCCTTATTCATATGGTGAGTTAGCTATGAAAAATGTTATTTATAATTCCGAACTGTTTCTTTTATTTGGTTAAATCATCAAAAGTGTGCTTTATGCTGCTTTAAGAATCAGCATTATTTAAATACAAATTATATCTACTCAGAGCTCTCAGATCATTTATAGGGCAGTGACTGAATGAATATTTAAAAATTGAAAGCCATTTTCAAGGTGTTCTTTGTAAATTTGGAACATGAACTATTTTAATAAGATATTGAAAAATCTAAGAAAAAATATTTTGGAATTTTGTTTCCCATTAAGTAGGAAACCCATATTTATCCAAATATTTAGACTATTATATTATTATTACTTAAAAGATTTTTTTACAAGATTAGTCACAGTTTAGAAAGAGCTCTAATTTGCACTAAAAAGGAATAAAATAATATAACTAAAGTTATTCTAAATGTAATTCTTGCTATAAAATGCAGAAAAATCCTGGTATATTTAAAAATATAAAATATAACATTTAAAATAAAATAAAAATTTAAAATAAATCTGGTTGAATGTTCAGGCTGTTTAAACATTCATTTACATAAAGATTAACTTTTAGTTTTCCTCACCTTTTTAGTGCAGGTTCATACCAATGGTAAACAGCAAGATTTTGGATTTTTTTTTGTTTTATATTCAGAAGAAAATATGTTGAAGCAAAACGGTATAAAAAATCAATTTCAATGTTCTCTTCAGTTATTTATGATCTCAATCTTTATATGAAATTTATAATATGAGGAAAATGACTAACCAATGGAATGAGAGCTGTTGATTTTTTTCAAAATACTGCTTTCAAACATGTGACTCTGCATATTGTTACAGGTACTCTTAACCTGTGTCAGGAAGTTGTTCTCCCTATAAAACAGTCTTAACATTATTTGGAAGAAACAATTTCCTACACATTCTTAATTAATTATCCTTAATTATTAACTTAGTTAGATTTCTACCAAAGTTTTATTTCTAAAATAATATATCGCAAAATTAACTCTAGTGAACTGATGATAGTTCAGAAAAATATTAAGCAGAATTTAACACTCTTAGAAAACAGTTATTTATAAACATTGTTTTTCATTGGGTTAATAGGCAGAATATATATGTTATTTTGCCATTTCAAATTTATGAGTAATGTGGAGAGTTAGCTAAATTTTAGTTATTATTAAAACTGAAAAGCTTTTGATAATCACTGAGAATTTTGCTTATTGATCTGAACTGTACTAAAAGATATTTTAATTGAAAACTTTAGCTATGCAGTTTAATATCTGACCCTCAATATTTGCTAGAATAGTGATCATAGGTGTCATAAGGCGTGAATAATGAAAGAACCACATAATAGATGATGTCATAAATTGTCTCAATATACTCCCAATTATTTTTATCCAGATTTATATTTATCATAGAAAATGGTAATATATTTGAATAAAATATATTCTGTATTTGCTTTCAGTTGCACTCAATGTTTGTAATGAAACATTCTTTCTGTATACTTTTAAACTCATATAAATTAATAGGGATTTTAGAGTGTGAAAAGAGATGAGTGTGCAAACATATAGTTACCTTAAATTTTTATCTTTCTATTAAAAATATATCGCTCTTGAATTCATTTATAATTTTAAACAACTTATCTTTTATCTTTGACCAAATAGACCAACCTGATATCTACAAATAGACACTGGTATCTGCACGTCAACTACATAGGGTGGTAAAGTGGACTCTGAAGGTGGAACATTTTTAAAGTGATAAGATAAAACTATTATTGCTTTGTGGATAAAGTGTATAAAATACAGCATTGTGAATATTTGGGAAGTATATAGATGGGAAAAATTAGCTACTGCTTTATACTTTTATTCTTTTATTTAAAAAAAATTTTAAAGGGATAATCCTAAATTGTTTTAAATTGAGTCTTTCTTCAAGCATATGGTTAATGTCAAAATTTAAACAATGTAATGATTATTTGGGGGGCAAAATTGATTTCATTGCTGTTCTGTTACTCATTGCTGTAGCTGTAAAAGAGCAGATGTTTGACTCATGAATTATTTTAATAGTTTTCATTAGGTCTTTATCTGTAGTTTGTCATTGTGGTTCTACAAATATATTCAACCATCTGTCTTTGGACGTGTGCTTCATGTGACTTATAGCAGTGTATTAATTTTATTGGATCAGTCATTAATGCAATCAGAAGTTTGCCCTGGGTGTATTCCAAAAAAGATAGACTTGATCAATAAAAACCATACACTCTCTCGCTAAATAATCTTTCTATTTTTATATAATTTATTTAACAGGCAGCGATTTTGAAAAAACATATTAGAACAGTTTTGGTTTTTAGACTTTAAAATCCATTTTCCTCAGTGCTTCCTTGAACAATACTCAGAATCATCCATAGTCAGTATTTTGAAGAATGTGCTTTTCCTGGAGAAAGTACTATAACTTTGTATCTTTGTTATCACTTTCACATCCATTTCTGAAATGGCACATTGTGAAACCTTTATGGAAAATACTATAGAGTTCTGACTGGAAACATTTTAATGTATGAGATGTGAAATTTATCATAAAGGCAGTTCTCTCAAGATCTCAGTTCTACAGACTAGCAAACAAGACACCGTAGGAAACAGCATCAGCCCAATCAGTAATTGGGCTGCTGCTCAGAGCAGGTAAAATTAATTCTATCTTTCAGAAATTCTCTTCCAACACTGAGAATAATCTTAGGTTGGCATGTTTCTTGTGTAGCCCAAATATCTCAGTGTCTCCAGTTCTCATTATTTGCTTTATTATTTGAAAGCAATGCCTTGAATCCTTAGCCACTTACTATGGGAAGTCTCATCTAATATTTATGTGAGTTTCCAAGGAGCTCACCTCATCCTCGTCAGTCTGTGACCTGCTTCCTATCTGTTATTCTCTCTGCTCCTTCAGATGATTTTTCTGAGTCCTTCAAATAAGCCAGCCTGAACACTTTTCAGACTCTCATTTCCCCAGCATTTCATTTAAACAAAATTATTTTTAATGGACTATTATTGACAGTTGGTTTGGGAGTAACAAACAGGATTACACATGAAAAATATAAAATATAATATTAAACATCACTGCTGTAAAAGGCCATCAGTCATTTCTAGCTGTGGGAAATTTCTGTTCTTAGACCCTAACTCTTCAATTTTCTTGAGTTTCTTTATAGCTTTCTCTCCAGAAATCTCTCCTCCAAGCTCTTGAATCCTGTTCCTTTCTTATGTAGAGTTGTCTACCTCTTCATCTCACCCACCCTAACCTCAGGATCTATTTTTACATTGTCCAAAATTGATGGATGAAGATGCTTTGCTAAACAGATGATTGTTCTGGATCCTCATCCTTAACTTCAGTGAAGAAATAGCAGAAGCTTCGGTATTTATTTATTTCATTCATCAAATTCTTAAGCAATGATCCTTCATTCCAATCTCTATGAATTATAAAGATTTCTTTTCTCTCTGTCCAGAGCAAGTCCTTGCAGTTTTACTATATAATAGGTTTGTAGGGGGTGCATAGGCTTTAACAATGGGCAGATAGGCGATGTAGCTTTGAGATATTTACTTAACTTCTTTGAGCTTCTCTTTCCTTCTTAGCACAAGTGAAGCATATAACTTTCTAGTTTGAGAAACTGAAATTGCTGGATGTAATATAAAAACACAACAACGTGACCCCTCCCTTCTTAGCAGAGGTGTCATTTACTAATTAGAATACTTTTTTTTTAAATCTTCCTAGACGTTTATTCCTATTCCCCAAATGTACATCGTATCCTCATTCACAGTACAAGTTATGGAACTAGCCCCATCTATAGCCTGAGAAGTCAACTGTGTCAGCTTTAATTTGTGTGCTTCCTGGAGTACTTGGAACCAGTTTGTGGTCTTTGCATGAAAAACAAAACAAAACAAAACAAACTCTAATTTAGAGATTTTAAATTCCTCTGAAAGAATTAGACCTTTTAAATGTCTCCTCTCTATAAATAACCTTGATTTCCTTCCTCTTTTCTCCTTTCTTTACTACAGTTAAATTCCAACTTATATCTCTTTGGCTTGGTGATTTTTGATTACTGTCAGATGTAAACTCTGGATTAATTAATCCTACCAGATGGCCCCTTAAGGTTCATGAGTATTATATTTAAGGCATTAGCCCTATCATGAGACAATCCTGGAAATAATATTCAGTGCTCCATCCCTGGTGCTGAGTTTTTGTTGCCCTCAATTTTAAGCCTAAATCAGGTCTAAGGATTGAATGGCTCATAATTATTTCCATTTACCTCTAGCAAGACCTGATTGGCACACTTTGTCTTACTTTATACTCACATGGTATAGTTTTGCCAATAATTCTACACTAATTGTTCTCAATTTTCCATATTTAAAAATTAGGTATAATTTAATGGCTCATGTAGACATAGTTTTTTAAAAAATGGAAACACATGATTATGATATCCTAGAAAGTTTCCTTGGTTTCGTATTTTATCAAATGCTGTGGTTAGCCTAACCAATTTTTAAGAGGCAGCTATTAAAGCTTAGTCACAAATCACGAAAGTTCTGAGTGACTCAGTACTTACAGAGAGGCCGGGCACACCTGTACCCGGGCCTTTCCACAGGGGAGAGCTGCCCTCTAGGTACGGGGGTATTGACCTCTCTCTGTGCCAGTGGTTCACCAGGGTGAACATATCGAAACCCCAGTGGTATCAATCATGAAAGCCAGTTGTGCATAATGATCCCCAGCTCTGAGTTCAGTGATACCACATTCCGAGCTAGAAATTGACCATAGTGGTAGCTTGAAATTGGCAAAAGCTACAAATCGGGTATGTTTGTTTCTAATACCCCAGGTAGCCTCTTGTTTTCTTTACTCAGCATACCACAGGCCCTAAGGTATAGACATATGAGATTATTAAGACTCCATCCTTAGGAATATTTCATCTCTGCTTTTAGGTTGTGTCTGCAATAACTTTTCTGGTTCCTGCTGACAATGAGTTAGAAACTTCAGAGAATTTTAAGAAGAATTTCTCAAACTTTTCTGATGCACATAGAGCATTCTCAGAGAGATGGCAAACCAAATAGCATATATCCTAAAATTCCTTGATTATTAAAATGCTCATGGATAAATTTGGGTGAAAAGGAGTTATCACATACCTGGTAGGTAAAATTAGTAAATGTGGGTGAAGTGTGTTCACATTAGCACATATCAGAGAAACGAATAGATCCACATGAAAGTTTTCTCATTCTCGTAGCTTTGGCTCTTTGTTAGTAATGAGAAAAATCTATGTGATTCTCTGTGAGTTTAAACTTGATTCCTAGCAGCCCTCGAGTTCCTGTCTCTAGCTGCCAAATGGTAGCAATAATTCACAGTTCTGAGCGTGCAGCGAGAATGGCTAACTTTTATGCAATAATGCATAGTAAATTGTACTTAACTGAACCCATCAGAGACATGTGGACACTACAGGCATCCCAATAAGATGGGACTCCTTTAAATAAATATTCTTGAAATATTTGCCCATTGTCTTTTCAGATGGAGAAAATATGGAAAAAGGGTGAACTGAGGACAATTCCAACTTTCATGTTCCACATATCAAAACAAGTCTATTTTTTACCAGTTTAATGTTAATTGGAGGGTCAGTTGGTGACTTTTTACCTGGGTGTGCCTCAGGCCTCATCCTGACCCAACATGTTTTATCAAAGTAGTTGTTCCCATCTCCTCAAGACAATCCTCTTCAGATGAATTATAACTCCACTTTCTCCATCACTTTCATTTTTATGATTTTGTACAATTGTTAAAGGGAACAGGTTTTGGAATGACATTTTCTAGATTTTCATCTCAGCTCTATTATTTGCTAGCTTGTTTACTTCAGGAAATTATCTAGACTTTTTTATCCCACAGTTTCCTAATGCACAAAGTGGCGATCATAAAAACTTTCAGGACATGCTCTAGGCAGATCTACTTATATAGTTATTAAATGATTAGACTCGCTACGGTACCTAGCATATAGTAAGTGTACAATTCAAAATACGATAGTTACAGATTGGTGTCTATGTCACCTGCCCAGCTAATCTGTTTCATCTGCTGCCGATTATCAGTGTTCTGGTGCCTCAGCTTTGCCTCCTTGTCTCTGCAGTGACCTCTGTGGTATCATTGGGAAAACTATGCCTACTATAAAAGAATCTTCCTGGGAAAAAAGTAGTTTTTCTTTATCACCTCTCTTCTCAGTGATTTCCTATTCAATTAAGAATAGTTTTCAAGAAACTCTGATATTCCCAGGCAACCTCTTTCCTTATGAATCCTCCATTCTACACAGAATTCTAGACTGTCTGTAACTTTTCTCATGACCTTGCTCACTCACTATTGCTCCCTCGTAACCATTTAGCTAATCCTTACTATCCCTAAATATGTAACTCAAGTTTTATTTCCCTGAGACTTTCCTTGAAGAAAAAAATATTTGTTTGTTTGTTTATATTTGAGGCTGATAAATATTTGTCTTCATCCATTATTTATCACCTGCCTTTAATTCTCTTGGCATTAGTACAATCTCTTGCAAATTACTTCTTCCAACAGATTGTAAATTTTTTGAGCAGGAGACCTTATCTTAATTTTTTTCAGTTTTCCCATTACTTAGTGCAAGGTTCTATATATACCTTTTTTCTCCTTAATTTTCAATTTCATATTTTATTATTTTTTTATTTTTATATTTGACATTCAATATTATTTTATATTAGTTTCAGGTATATAGCATAGTTGTCAGACATTTATACAATTTACAAAGTGATCCGCCTGATAAGTCTAGTACCCACCTGGCACAATGCATAGTTATTACAGCGTCATTGACTATATTCCCTAAGCTTCACTTTCTATCCCCATGACTATGTAACTATCAATTGTACTTCTTATTCCCTTCACCTTTTTTGCACAGCCTCTCACCCCTTCTCCCATCTGGCAACCATCAGTTTGTTCTCCGTATCTCTGAGCCTGTTCCTGTTTTATTTTGTTCGCTTATATTGTTCTTTAGGTTCCACATATAAGTGAAATCATATGGTATGTATCTTTCTCTGTCTGACTTTTTCACTTAAAATAATGCCCTCTATGTCAATTCAGGTTGTCACAAATGGTAAGATTTCATTCTTTTTATGGCTGAGTAATATTCCATTGTATACATGTATCATATCGTTTTTATCTAATCATCTATTGATGGGCACGTAGGTAGTTTCTGTATCTTTTCCATTGTAGATAATGCTGCAATAAACATAGGGGTGCATATATCTTTTTGAATTAGTGTATTAGATTTCTTGAGGTAAATACCCAGAAGTAGAATTGCTGGGCCATAAGGTAGTTCTATTTTTAAATTTCGAGGAACCTCCTTACTGTTTTCCATAATGGTTGCACCAATTTACAACCTCACCAACAGTGTACGAGGGTTACCTTTTCTCCATATCCTTGGCAACACTATTGTTTATTGATTTATTTATGATAGCCATTCTGACAGGTGTGAGGTGATATCCCATGGTGGTTTTTAATTTACATTTCTCTGATGATAAGTGGCACTGAGCATTTTTTCATGTCCGTTGGCCATTTGAATGTCCTCTTTGAAGAAATGTCTATTTAGGTCCTCTGCCCATTTTTTAATTGAATTGTTTGTTTTTTTTAATGTTAAGTTGTATGAGCTTTTTATAAATTTTGGATATTAACACATTATTGGATATATTATTGGCAAATATCTCTCCAAGTTATCTTTTCATTTTGTTGGTGGCTTGCTGTGCAAAATCTTTTTAATTTGATATAGTTCCATTTGTTTACTTTTTCTTTTGTTTTGCTTGTCTAAGGAGATATATCAAAAATACTACTAAGGATAATGTCAGAGGATTTACTGCCTATGTTTTCTTCTAGGAGTTTTATGGTTTCAGATCTTACATTAAGTCTAATCCATTTTGAGTTTATTCTTGAATATGGTGTAAGCAGGTGGTCTCATTTCATTTTTTTTTTGCATGTATCTATGCAATTTTCCCAACATCATTATTGAATAGACTGTCTTTACCCCATCGTATATCCTTTCCTCGTTTGTTATAGATTAATTGATCACATAGGCGTGGGCTTATTTCTGGGCTCTCTGTTGTGTTCCATTGATCTGTGTGTCTGTTTTTATGCTAGTGCCATGTTGTATTGATCACTATATGCTTGTATTATAGTTGATATCAGGCATTGTGACATCTGCAACTGCGTTCTTTCTCAAGATTGCTTTGGCTGTTTGGGGTCTTTGTGGTTCCATATGTATTTTAGGATTATTTGTTCTAATTCTGTAAAAAATGCCATTGGTTTTTTGATAGAGATTTGAGTACAAGGACATTTTAATAATGCTAATTCTTCCTATCGATGAGCATGGTATATGCTTTCATTTATTTGTATCTTCTTTAATTTCTTTTTCCAATGTATTATAATTTTGTAAATACAGTTCTGCTTCCTCGGTTAAATTTATTATTAGGTAATTTTTAAAAAATAAATAATTGTAAATGGGATTGCTTTCTTGATTCCTCTTTCTTATAGTTTATTACTGGTACATAAAAATACAATTAATTTGTGAATATTAATTTTGTTACCTGGCATTTTATTGAATTTATCAGTTCTAGTAGTTTTTGGTGGAATCTTTAGGGTTCTCTGTATAGTGCCATGTCATCTGCAAATAATGACAGTTTTACTTCTTCCTTTCCAATTTGGATGCCTTTAATTTCTTTTTCTTGTCTGACTCCTGTAGCTAAATCTCCCAATACTATTTTGAATAAAAGTGGTGAAAATGGACATCCTTTTTTGTTCCTGATCTTAAGAAAAATGCAGATTTTCACTGTTGAGTGTGATGTTATGTATAGATTTGTCATAGATAGCCTTTATTATGTTGAGGTATGTTTCTTTTCATACATTGCTAAGAATTTTTATCATAAATGGTTGCTGGATTTTGTCAAATGCTTTTTGTGTATCTATTGATATGATCATATGATTTTTATCCATCATTTTGCTTATGTGATACATGATGTTAATTGATTTGTGGATTTTAAACCAACCTTGCATCCCAGGAATAAATCCCACTTAGTCATGGTGTATGATCTTTTAAACGTCTTTAAATTTGGTTTGCTAATATTTTGTTGAAGAATTTTGCACTATGTTCATCAGGGATATGGACTATAATTTTTTTTTATGTAGTGTTTTGTCTGCTTTTGGAATCAAGGTAATGCTGGCCTTGTAAAATCATTTGGGAGCCTTCCCTTCTATTGAAATTTTTGGAATTTTTTGAGAAGCATAGGTGTTAATTCTTTTTTGGATGTTTGGTAAATTCATCTGTGAAGCTATCTGGTCCAGGACTTTTGCTGTGGGGAATTCTTTGGTTACTGATTTGATTTTGTCAGTAGTTATCAGTCTGTTCAGATTTTCTATTTCTTTTTGACTCATTTTTGGAAGATTGTATGTTTCTAGAAATTTATTCCTTCCAGGTTGTCGAATTTGTTGGCATATAATTATTCATAGTATTTTCTTATAATCCTTTGTATTTCTGTGGTATCTCTTTTCCTCTTTCATTCCTGATTTAATTTATTTGGGTTCTCTCTTTTTTGATGAGTCAAGTTAAAGGTTTATCAATTTTGTTTTTCTTTTAAAGAACTATCTCTTCATTTCATTGATTTCTTGTATTGTTTTTGACTCTTTTTTTGCACTAATCTTTATTATTTCCTTCCTTCTACTCAATTTAGCTTTTTTTTCTTTTATTAGTTCTTTTAGTTGTAAGGTTAAATTGTTTGAGTTTTGTTTTGTTTCTGGAGGTAGGCCTGTATTGCTATGAAATTTCACTCTTAGAAATGCTTTTGCTGTATCTCATAGATTTGGGGTTGTACTGTTTTCATTTTCATTTGTCTCAAGGTATGTTTTGATTTCTTCCTTGATCTCATCATTAAATCAGTCATTGTTTAATGGCATGTTACTTAGCCTCCATGTATTAGTGTGTTTTGTTTTCAGTTTTTTTCCTGTAATTTCTAGTTTTATACCATTGTGGTTGGAGAAGATGCTTGATATGATTTCAGACTTCTTAAATTTATGGAAACTTGTTTTGTGGACTAACATATGGTCTATCTTAGAAAACGTTTCATGTATGCTTGAAAAAAAATATATTCTGCTGCTTTCAGGTGAAATGCTCTAAAAATATCAATTAAGTCCATCTGGTCTAACATGTCATTTAAGGCCACTGTTTCCTTGTTGATTTTCTCTCTACCTGATCTATCCATGAATGTCAGTGGGTGTTAAAGTCTCCTACAATAACTATATTATTGTTAGTCTCTCCCTTTATGTCCATCAATTTTTGTTTAATGAAGTAGGTGCTCCCACATTGGGTGCATAGATGTTTATAAGAATCATATCTTCTCGTTGCATTGATCTCTTTATCATTTGCATTGATCTATCATTATGTAGTGTTTTTCTTTGTCTCTTGTTATAGTCTTTGTTTTAATGTCTATTTTCTCTGATATACATATTGCTACCTCACCTTTTTTGTTTCCATTTGCATATAATATCTTTTTTCAACTCTTTACTTTCAATCTGGTGTGTCTTTCAATCTGCAGAGGGTCTCTCATAGACAGCATATGTATGGAATTTCTTTTCTCATCCATTCAGTTACCCTATGTCTTTTGATTGAAGCATTTAATTCATTTACATTTAAAGTGAATATTGATAGGTATGTATTTATTACCATTTTATTATTCATATTTATGTTTTTTTGTTTTGTTTTTCTATTCTTAAAGAAGTCTTTTTAACATTTCTTTCAATACTGAATTGGTGGTGATAGATTCCTTTAACTTTTTCTTGTCTGGGAATCTATCTCTCCTCAGATTTTAAATGATAGCTTGGCTGGCTAATATAATTTTAGTTGTAATTTTTTGCTTTTAATCAACACTCTGAATATTTTGTGGCAATCCCTTCTGGCCTTCAAAGTTTCTATTGAAAAGTCAGGTGAAAGTCTTATAGGAGCTTTCTTTTAGGTATCTAACTGCTTTTCTGTTGCTGCTTTTAAGATTCTCTGTCTTTAACCTTTGATATTTTTAATTATGATGTGTTTTGGTATAGGCTTCTTTGAGTTCCTCTTTGTTGAGACTCTCTGTGCTTCCTGTGTTTGTATGTCTATTCCCTTCTCTAGATTAGGGAAGTTTTTTATCATTAATTCTTCAAATAAGTTTTAAATCACTTGCATTCTCTTCTCCTTCTGGTACTCCTATGATGCAAATGTTCATATGCTTGATGTTGTCCCAGAAGTCCCTTAAACCTGCGGTCCCTAACCTTTTTGACACCAGGGACCCATGCCATGAGAATATAATGTCTGATGATGCTATGAGAATATAATGTCTGAAGTGGAGCTGAGGCAGTGATGCTAGCTGGGGAGCAGCTGCAGATACAGATGAAGCTTTGTTCACTTACTCACCCACTACTCACCTCCTGCTGTGCGGCCTGGTTTCGGACAGGCCACAGATGGGGACTCCTGCCTTAAACGATCCTTTTTTTTCTCTCTCTTTTTGCTCTTCTGATTATGTATTTTCTGCTACCATAGCTTTCAAATCGCTTATTCAATTCTCTGCTCCATTTAATCTGTCGTTGATTCCTTCTAGCATATTGTTTATTTCAGTTATTGTGTTTTTCATTTCTAACGTTTTTTTAATGGTTTCTATGTCTTTTTTGTATTTACTATCTCTGTTGAAGTTCTCACTGAGTTGACCTGTTCCCCCCTAAGTTCGCTGAGCATCCTTATAACTAGTATTTTGAACTCTGTATTGAGTAGGTTGCTTCCATTTTATTTAATTCTTTTTCTGGAATTTTCTCCTGTTTTCTATTGAAACATGTTTCTTTGTCTACTCATTTTGGCTGCTTCTCTGTGATTGTTTTTATATATTAAGTAGATCGCTACATCTCCCAGTCTTGGCAGGATGGCCTCATGTAGCTGGTGTCCTGTGGGGCCCAGTGATGCAGTCTCCCTGATCGGCTGGGCCTGGTGCTCCAGGAATGTCCTTTGTGTAGATTGTGTGTGCCTTTCTGTTGTAGTTGGGCCTTAACTTCTGTTTGCCTGTAAGTAGTTCAGGTTGACGCTCAGGACTGACTGGCTGTAAGGCCTGATCCCATGGTGCAGAATCACCTCAGTTTGGCTCTGGTGCCTGCCGAGACCACTTGTTGGGTTTACAGTTTATGGAATTAGTTGTGTGGTGCTCTTTGTGGTCTGAGGCAAGTCACCAGGTGTGTTGATTCTGAGGCCTCTTGGGAGGATCTCCAGTGCAGTCTGAGTTTAGCTGCTGTCTGTCCCCAGCCTGAGGCCACCTGGTAGGAGCTATAAAGCAATTCCGCAGTTGTAAGCTGCTCTGCTGGACCCGGGGGCATGTGAGTGAGGCCCCAATGCTACCCAATGCTACCTAGCTTCCACTCTTGCTGGGCCTAAGGCCACTCAGCAAAAGGCACAGAGCACACTGAGGCCAGCTACTGCCTGCCTTGGGCACAGACCTTGGATAGTTTTTAAGAAAGCTTACAGCTCAACCAAGGCTGCCCATGAGGCACAGCCTCTGAAAGAGCAAAAGACAATGCGTGAGTTGGGTGGAGAAGGGTCTCATGGAGTCACCAAGGTAAGTGGTGTTTGTCAGGTTAATGTAGATTCAGATTTGTCTCCTGCCTACTCTTGTAGGTTGTGTAGGGGGAGGGCTCAACACAAGAACAATGGTGGCCCTTGACCCGAAGCCACACAATTCAGTTTCTCTTCATGTGTCTCTAGCACCTTTTGAATTGCTATCTTCACTGAAGCCCAAGGTTGCCTGTGAGTGAATGAGGCACAAATCCTTTAAAAGGCTGGCTGGGTTTCTAGTTTCTAGGAACTCTCCTTATCACTGGGGCAGATGGAAACACTGCTGATCTTCACAGACAGCTGCTGTGGAAACTACTTTTCCAGGCACTGTATCCCTTGACTGGGGAACCCAGTATAGGGATGGGACCCCTCTTTGCTCCTCCTTGCTGGGAACTCTAGAACAAAGATATCTCCTGATTATCAACCACCACGTATGAATATGGGACCAGCCTCTTTCATGCCTCTGCCCCTTTTACAAGTCTCCATGTGGCCTCTTCTTTATATCTTAGTGATAGGAGTTCTTGTCTTCAGGTGGTTCTCCAGGTTGATTGCTCTGTAATTTATTGTACTTTTGAGGTAGTCATGAGAGGAGGTGAGCACAGAACTTATCTACTCTGCCATCTTGACCAGAACTCCCAAGATCCTGTACATATCTTTTTGATTATCAGAAATGGTACATAATGTAAAACATGAACTTATTTATTTTTTATTCATCATTTTATCAGGAAATTCCCAATGTACAGAACATTTTAAAGTTTATGTGGTGAACAACCATATATTCACTACCTAGACTCATAATTTTTGGACATACTCATTTTGGCAACTGTGATAAAGTTTCAGAACATTTCTTTTTGACTTAACTAAGTTTTAAAAGGTTTTAAAACCAAGTATAAAATTTGGGAACATTATCATTTACTAGAAAATGGTTAATTTTGCTTCATAAATCTTTCACACTTTTCGTCTAAGTTTCAGAACATATAAAATAATATGTTTAATTTATTACTATAAATCTAATTTCCTCTGGAGATCTCATTGTCCATAAATGTGATCTACAAACTGTCATTTTTAAATCCAGCAAAATTATAATTTTTATTTCTATGGCAGTGCTATTTATAGTGAAATATTTTTTGTGAAGTAACTGTAATGTTTAATACTATTTTTAAATGTATGATATTCTACTCTAAAGAAATGTTTTTCTTGATTAACTTAAGACTGGAGATGGTCAAGAGGATAAAACTCCAAAATATTGTTTGCCTGTTTATCTTTATGAAATTTCGGGATTACTCAGAGTTAGTTTTAGCAATTTATGTATAATTAGATTATAATCTCCTCGAGAACAGATGCTCTGTCTCATTTACATGCTTAGGGTGTTTCATAGTACCTAGCTGTAACTAAAAATATGGCTGTTGAGTGATACTGGAAAGAAAATACAGCATTCTAGTCTTGAATTTGATTCATTTTAATGAAACCAATATGTATTGAATCTTTAGATTCAGAGTACTAGGCTACACTGAAGCTGGGCATAGTTGTATAATACACATGAGAAAACATTTTTTTCTCTCTTCTTGCAATAAATAGTATAGTATTTTTTTGAGAAATACCTTTCAACTCTGTATGCTTAGAAGAACAGGAACTTTTTATGTAAGTATTTTTTCAATAGTAATTCAAAGACAAGCAAGTAAATTTAAGTCCATTTTGTGACATTTTCCAAAATAACAGTGGACTTCTGAGAGGCTCTATTTAGTTACTAAATATCCATGGAAATTAATGCATGCAAATATTGTTAAAATTCCCCAATACAAGCCAAAGGAAATAAAGTGTGATGTTCAAAGCAAGTATGTTTAAGACTCTTTGCTTGACAGGAACTTTAACTGTTGTTGCTGGAAGGGGAACATTATCACAAAAATAAATTCAATATAAACATTTAACTTTGAGTCTTTTTACTTATATATGAGCTACAGGTGAGCTGCATGAGTGAATACATTAATTGTTAAATGTATTTCAGACACTCAAACACTTACTGTCTCCTAATACTACCTAAGAGCTGATAAGGAGGGAACCAGTCAACTCTTTTCAAGGCTCTATTTCCTAAGATGCTTTATCTTGTTATCTTGGTATCTTATTAGTACCAAGTCCACTATCCTAACGATTAATCTGTGTCAACTGAAAAATGAGATCCTCTTGAGAATATTCTGTTCTGTGTATGGTTTCTAAGAAGCATGGCGTGAGAGAGAACATACCTTAGTCACAGTGCTAGTATCAGAGTTAGATATTTACTCCTATTAGGTTATGTTCTCTCCTTTAAAAGAATAACATTCTCTAGAACTATCTTTAAAGACTCAGTATTGTTGACCTTCCTAGATAGGACATGGAGTTCTGTTTTCTCTTATATCTGTCAAGAACAACTTGGCCTGAAAGATATGTTACAATAACAAATATTATTTTAGATGTATTGGAGGTAAAGTCAAAAGTAACTTTAGCATTCTGTATTCATAAAATTCTGGAATTGGATTTAGTTTTAACTCTGATACTAGCACTGTGACTAGTGTGTTCTATTTCATGTTCATGCTTCCTAGAAACCAGGACACAGAACAGAATATTCTCAAGAGGATCTCATTTTTCAATTGTCATGGATTAATCTTTGGGCTAGTAGACTTGTACTAAGAAAATTATAAATGTGACCAGTGTATATGCATGTATGAAAGCAACATATATAAGTAAAACCAAATATTGAAAATATTCATATACACTTAAATAGCAACAAATATTAGAAACCAATATTAATTTTAAGAGGTTTCTCTACATGCCACAACCAGCATTAACATATATAAAATACAACTCTATTACGTATTTTAATGACATTTACAAAATGTATCTATGAAACATTTTCATATTTAATTAATAATTCATAGCAATAAAAATAATGTTTTTCACTTTCTTTGAACTTAGAATTGTTTTCCAACATTTGTTAAAAGTTTTTCTCCAATTGATATAGATATTTTGTCTTCTTATTTACTAAAATTTTTCTTTATTAATGCAGATATTGAAAATTCTCCCAATTTTATTGGAACTTTGCTTTTAAATAAAAATATCTATTTATTTGCCATTCTATGTTTTATTTTACATGGGTAGAAATGGAGATCTAAATTAAGCAACTGTGTATATTGAATGAGTAAAATCTGCAAGTAGCAAAAGCTGGAGCCACTTTTCATAGGTATAACTGCAGACTTCTTCTATGTGAGTTCATCTAGAGACTTTCAGTGTTTTTGATATGTAAACCCAGAAGAAGCTTTTTCTGAGACAACTGAATTAACAGGCTTAAAGATCAGCAAAATATATATATATTTTTTTCTTTCTACACATATCCAAGGCATCCATCATGTTGAAGTTTGTACTCTCCTATAAGTAATATGTTGCTTTTTGAATAGTGGAGTAAAATAAGATACCTCCTGAAGGTCAATACTTTTTAACAGCATCAGTGAAAGTCAAAACTTGCAAAATATTTTCAGGAATATTAAAAAACTTTGAATTTTCTTATTTTTATCTTATATTTTTATATTTACCAATTGCATAATTTACTATTTGTATCAAAGTATCCACATTTCTTTTCAGTGGGCATTTTAGAATATCAATAATCAATTTGTGTTGATTGTATGATTTCATAGTTTTTTAAATCATTGCTTTGTGAATATATATGTATATTTTAGATATTTGTGGTATTTACTTTTCATCCTTCTCACCTCAGATTAGGCATTAGCAAAAGAGGGAAATTCATCTAAAAATAAATCAGAAGATCCATTTTAGTATTGTTTCAATTTTTCTTCTTAAGAAAAAAAATAAGACCTGTGTAAAAGAAGTACGCCATTCGACAATTTACACAAGTCCCACAAGCCAACAACAACTTAAGGTAAATACAAGTTAGGCCTGCCCTTCCTAATATGGACACATGGCTCCTGGGTACTTGAAATGTGGCTAGTTGGAGTGGATGTGTGTGGTAAGTATAAGATAAACACAGGATTTCTGGGAAAAAAAGAATGTACTATGTCTCATTGATAATTTTTATATTGATTGTTGAAATTATAATCTTGCGAATATTTTGGATTAAATATTTTTATTCTTAAAATTAATTTCTCCTTTTTTTTAATGTATATACTAGAAAGTCTAAAATTACCTATGCGGCTGCCATTATATTTCTATTGTACTAGGTTAAGTTGTCCGTCACCTGCTGGTGTTTTACATGTGTTTTACTCACTGGTGACTTAGTGAGTAGTGTCATTATTCACTAACCAAAGAACTTTCAAAGACCTTTCCATTTTCATGTTGACTGCAAGAGGAAGTCCAGGTGATGAATTATTTATTTGTATTACTGAGGAAGCATTTACTGGATCCCAAGAGCAGTGTTGAGCCGAGGGCAATTTTAGACAGACGGACGTCTGACATCTGTTTCAATCTAAGCATATATCACTATATTCCTCCTGTCACCCAGCTGTATGTTTACTCTCAGAAACAGCCATCACTTTCCCATGTTTATAGACTGAGCTATGTTGTCTAAATTGTGCTAAAATTTTTATTGTTTTTATTCTTACTCATTCTTTCACCTTTATTGAGTTATATTTGACATATGACACTGTGTAAGTTTAACGTATATAACATGATTTGATATATGTATATATAGTGAAATGATTACCATGAAAGGTTAGTTAACACATCCATCACCTCACATAGTTACAATTTGTTTTGTGTAAGTGAGATGTTTTAAGATCTACTCATTAGCAACTTTCAAATATGCAATACAATATTGTTAACTGTAGTCACCATGCTATGCATTACATCTCTAGAACTTATCATCTTGAACTAAAAGTTTGTACCCTTTGACCACCTTCACTCCTACTTCGCCCCCAACTCCTGGAATCACTAATCTACTTTCTGTTTTTATGGGTTTTTCTGTGTTTTTAGATTCCATGTATAAGTGAGATGCTGTATTAGCTGTCTTTCCCTGTATGACTTATATCCATAGCATAATACCCTCAAGATTCATCCATGTTTTCACAAATGGCAGGGTTTCCTTTTTTAAGGCCAAATAATATTCTCTGTGTGTGTGTAACTCGCATCTTTTTTTTTATCTATTCATTTGTCAGTGGACACGTAAGTTGTTTCACTATCTTGGCTATTGTAAATAGTGCTGCAATCAATAGGAGGGTGCAGATATTGCTTCAGGATAGTGATTTCATTTCCTTTAGGTATAGAACTAGAAGTAGAATTGTTGGATCATCCAGTAGTTGTAATTTTAATTTTTTGCGAAACCTCCATACTGTTTTCCATAGCAGCTGCACCAATTTACATTCCCACCAACAGTGAATGAACGTTCTCTTTCCTCCACACCCTCACCGGCACTTATCTCACTTATCTCATGTCTTTTTGGTAACAGTCATTCTGACAAGTGTGAGATGATATCTCACTGTGGTTTTGATTTGCATATCCTTAGTGATTAGTGATGTTGAACACCTTTTCATGTACCTGTTGTTCATTTGAATATCATTTTTGAGAAAATATCTATTCGCGTCCTTCACCCATTAACTTATACCATTCATAAAAACTAACTTAAAATGGATTAAAGACTTAAATATAAAACCTGAAACCATAAACTCCTAAAGAAAACATAAGGAAAAAGATCCTTGACATTGGTCTTGGCAATATATTTCTAAGATATATTTTTGGATATTACATCAAAAGTTCAAATAACGAAGTCAGAAACAAGTGGGGCCACAACAACTGCAAAGCAGAGAAACAACAAAATGAACAGGCAACCTATAGAATGAGAGAAAATATTTACAAGTCACGTGTTTGGTAAGAGGTGAATATCCAAAATGTATTAAGAACCCATACAATGCACTAGCAAGAAAGTAACCAGTTCTGATTCATTTTGACACAGTATTCTCAATATTTATGTATTTTTATTTATAATTATTATTTTTGATGCTGTTAACCTTCCTGCCAATGTAATACTCTGCCCAAGGAAACTGAGATATTTTCCATCAAAGAAAAACAGTCCAATGACCGATGAGACTGATAGTTGAGAAATGAAGCTGACAACAGAAGCGTGGTTAATTATCCAGGCCAGTTTGGCAGGGGAAAATTATTAAAATGCTAACCAGATTAACAATAGATGTGTGGAAAGTCTGGGTACTTTCTGTCAACCACAGATGCTGATGTGCTTTGTCTGAAACTGTCAAGATTAACTCATTTGGCTGGTTAGCCCTGCATCAGGATGCTGGGAAGATGAATGAAAAAATTGATCCAAGCCATATATGCCCTTTATTCAACTATTCTGATGATTTTGGGGAAAAGAATAATTTTCTTGACTACAAAAGATTATTACCTTCCATGGAACATTAGGCTCATCATTCTAGGTCATATTGCACCAGACGTTAAAATTCATTTATCGTCTAATTATCTGAAGCAAAAGCAGATTTTGTTGACCTCAGTTTTTTGGAGCTTTATCTCCTTGGAAAAATGTCTATTTTATATCACATGTCAAAGTCACAAGTCAACCCATGGAATAATTAAAAAATTAGTTATAGTTATTCATGTTCTCATACCTATAAAATATAAAATGATATAAATAAATGGTATATTTATTAGGGTGTAAAATATTTATGTTATTACTTTTGTATGTTTCAGATATCTGAGATAGTGTAAATCTGAAGTGACACAATATGGTAAACATGCTATTCTTTAGAGAAGTCTGTCAGAAGGAAACTGCTTGCTACTAGCCACCTTTGGAGGCGTGATACCATGCAGGTGGTCCACCGAGAATAGACTTCATCTTCAATTAAGGTAACAAACTAGTGATGCCAAGTCCATATGCTATCTGCACTAGGTTGAATAATGTGCCTTAAAAATTCATGTCCACCTGAAACCTCAGAATGTGACCTTATTTGAAATAGTGTTTTTGCAGATGTAATCAAGTTAAGATGAGATCATACTATATTAGGGTGGTCCCTAATCAGTGCTGATGTCTTATCAGAACAGGGGAATTTGAACACAGAAGGAAGACAGGGAAGACAGACATGTGAAGATGGAGGCAGAGTTTGGATCGATATAGCTATAAGTCAAGGATGCCAAAGACTTAAACTCAGAAACTAAGAGGCAAGAAGGGAGCCTTCGTTAGAGCCTTTAGAGGGAACATGACCTGAAAGACATCTTGATTTCAGACTTGTAGCCTCTAGAATTTTGAGAGAATAAATTTTTGTTATTTTAAGCAACTCAACTCAGTTTTGTTATTTTAAGCAACTCAGGAAACTAACACACTATCTTAGAACAATGGATAGAAAAGTAGAAATGCCTTGAGAAGGTGCCTCTAGCAGGCAGAGGACAGACTAAAAAGAGTCAAATTAGGGCTTCCTGAGGACTGATGCCATACAATATCACTGAGGAGGATAAAGGGAGAGTGTTCAAGGTCTGTGGCAGGTGAAATCTAATTAAGGAAAAATAATACCTGGTACTATGTGTGGCAATCAGTTTCTTATCTCAAACATGGTGAGAAGAAGTAGAATATGGAATTTGGGGGCAGAGATAAACAACAAGGGATTTGATAGATTTTAAGTGTTATTGGGGCTTTACATGTTAGAAACCCAAAGAACTGATTGTGAAACAGTGGCACCCATTCTTCAGTATTCATTCCAGATAAAGTTTTAATCAGAAACAGGGATCGTGATTTGGTGTATCAAAAGCTTTATGGAGCAATTTATAATCTGTAGATTGAAACATCAGTTTCAATGGAATTTTGACTTATATCTTTTTTTAATAAGTGAAATTCAGTACATTATCATTTCGTGTTTACCACTTCTATTTTTTTTTTTTTATAAACAACTTTTCATGCCTTTGCATGGTTTTATATTGGGTTCCTAAAGTTTATTAGTAATTTTTACAAACTCTTAATTTCAAAAGAAATGAACAATACTACTTTGTCATGTGTATTGCAATCATTTTTTTTTCCACAGAGAAGTTTTAGATATTTATACATTCAAATTTATTGATTTTGGCTCCTAGATTTTATGTTTTCCTTTGAACATTTTATTTTGGTAATTTTCATTGTAAGGATTGTAAGAATTCAGAGGAGAAGCAATTTGTGTCTTTTATAATTAAAAAGAAGGTTGTGTTTAAAATAGTCCTTGAAGGCTGATAAGATTTTTATAGACTGAGAAGAGCTAAGAAGGGGAAGACAGGTTGGTGGGAAGGACTATATAGAGATGAAGAAATGGCAGAACAGTCTGCCTCAGGCTAGCTGAATGGGTGAACAGGAAGAAACCCATCCCTGAATGAGTGACAACAGCTCTCTCTGTATGCAGTGTCACTGAGGCACTGCTGTTGCCCAATTTTCTTGGCCTCATTGGTTTAGAAGCTTAGAGATTGGGAAATGTACAGTAATACTATGCAGAAATTAGTCCATAAAGACTAAGGAAATCCCTGCATTCTCTGCTTGGGACCTGGAAGACACCTCTTTGTTGATGAAATATCTGAAGTTTTTACCTAAGTCCCCCTTTAAGAGTCCCTGGAACAGAGGGCATCATTTGACATAAAATTAGAATTCTCCTATAAATATGGCAAGTAACTTTCCTGCAATGTCTGTATTGTTTTATGGATGAAGAGGCAACATCATTTTGAATTTTTTCCTCCTCTGACATTTGTTGATTTTAATATCCATGACTGGTTTCTAGCAGGCTGTCTTCTATTCCATGTCTGAGTAAAAATAAATTAAAGATTAGGAGGCCATTAGCTGTTTGATCAATTTGTATGAGCCCAGCTGTTAGAACATTGAATATGAATTTAGATAAGGAGAAGAAATTAGTTTTATCTATCCAGGTCTTCATATCGTGTTGTTTTACCAATTATAGTTTATGGGAAAAATAAGATGGAGAAAAATTTGGCAGTAATGAAGCAGTTGACAAAGGGAAAATGAACATGGTTAAATTCTAACAGCACCTTGGTTTTCTAGCCTTTGTTCACAAATTCTGTCTTGTTTCTTTTGTTTTTTTTCCTTTCTCTGTCTCCTGATTATTTTATAATTTCCCTTCTTCTCCTTCAATTATATAAAGTATCAATCACAATTTTTTTTTTTCCTAAGGGATAGTGGCAATGGCTAATTGTTATTTGAATTATACTTTTCCCATTTTAAACATTCTCTGAAATTTTCCCATATTTGAGTTAATCTTAAATTTTACCAGACAACTCCTTATACAAAACATCCATACAAAACTCTCTAATAGAAAGAAAAAATAACATCAAATGAAAGTCTTAGCACATAACTTCATTAAAAATAGGTAGAGTAGATCCTGTTGCATCCATAAAAAATGTATTTAGTATGAAAAAGGCAGATGTGCATAAATCTAAGCTGCTATTGGCCATATTTACAGGAGAATTTTAATTTTATTTTGAATGATGTCCTCTATTCTAATTGAACAGCCTTACTGAGGTGTTGTCTTTGGCCCTTGGGAGTTCTTACTGTGAATACAGAGCCAGTTTCAATGTGTTTTCAGTCAAATATAATTACTGAGGAACACAAACATCATGTTTGCCATCCAAGACCTTTGCAACATGAAACCCCAGATTAGCTTACACTGAAGGCTTTTTGAGTAAAGATCAGTCTGAAAAGATTTTGTGGGAAAAATGGTGTAGTTAAGCAGATAGAGGAACCTGATTCTAGATGTAGCTGGCGGCCCCTCTTACTCACAAGCACCAGCCACAGTTACTACATATTTGCCGCTTTAATATGACAGAAATGAGCCAAGGTAAAGAAGAGGGTATTCTCTCTATCTTTATCATAATATCAGTTTTATGTTTAATATTTTGGTAGAAAGGATTAGGTTCATTTTCCAAGGAGAGATTTACACAATAATGAGCTTAATGTGTGTTTAATAAGGCTTTTGTTCTTTTGTGTTCACTATGAAATGGAAGTAATTTCAGTTTGTCTGCACAGAAGTCCCTACTGGTTCACATCATAGTAAGGCAGCTATCAGCAGAGCTCCAGTCAGTAGCACACAGTGGAACACATCATCTCTGATTGCAGATTGGGTTTAAAGCAGTAAAGCGTTTCTTCCCTATCTAATAATGCCTGATACAACTGGGTTTAATGTTACTAATATTTTACTCATCTCTGTAAAATCATACTCTTCACAGAAACACTCAGTAGTTTATATTACCTTGTAATACTTACATAGTATGCACAGGCTGAATTTCCATACTATTAGAGCAATTATATGCTTGCCTTTGCAATATATATATATACACACATAAAAATATTGTGTGTATGTATATATATCTATATATATCAAAATCAGGTACTGTGGTACAAAGGTGAATATCTTGGTAGATGTAATATTGAATTTGTTGGATTTTTTTAAATATAAAAATTACTAAAATAACCATCATTAATAATTTAGGAATTTCACTAAATCATATTGCAGAATGAGTGCACTGCTCTGGGTATCAGGAGATCTGAGATCCTGCCCAAGTCCAGGATTGGTCCTATGACATTGGGTAAGTCATTTAAACAATCTGAGTCTTCATTTATACTGTATAAAATAAGAAAGTTGAAATAGCTAATCTCTGTTCTGCCCTCAAGGGTCAAAGGGCTACAGTCAGGACCAAAGGGATCTATTCATGAACTTGTCTTACAGACATTCCCAATGTGATGGAAGAGCTGTAATGTTAGAGGAACACTGCAGTGCTAAAAGTTATGTTTAACACTGGAACTCGAGAGTGAAACTGAGTAAAATAAAAATTCACACTTATTTGGAGTCTATAATTTGTCAACATTTATTAGACATTCAGAGCAGAAGCTTTCTTCCTTTTTGATCTGAATCTATTTATATTCTTTTGGCTACATGACATAAAATCCATGTTTCTAAATAAATCAGCATAATGTCCAATAGCTTATTTTAAGACTGCTTCAGTTACCTATTTCTGTATAACAATCTACCTTGAAATTATAACAATAATCATTTATTTTACTCACAAGTCTGAACATCAGAAACATGAGAAGAGCTCATTCACCTCTGCTTCAAGGTGCCAAGGATCTGAGTAGGGATCTTACTCACACAGCTGTGACCTTCCTAGCTGGAATTGCTTATTCAAGACCATATATGCCATATGTGTGCGACCTTCATTCTTGCAGTTGGCTGAGGTCTCTCACTCCCTTGGCCTTATGATGGCAATACGGTTGGAAAAGCTAAGAAGCCTTCTCTCACATGTCTGGTGACTTCTTCATGTGGCCATTCCTTCCTCTTTGCAGCTAAGATAGGCTTCTCACATCGTAGCAGTCTCAGGGTGGTTGGGTTTCTTACATAGTGACTCCCTTCCCAGTAGGAGGAAGCAGAAGCCATCAATCCTATTAAAGATTAAGCTGGAACTGGCATAAAATCACTGCCATCACATTCAATCGGCACGCAGATTTAGTGAGCAGAGAAACAGTCTCCACCTCAGGACAGTAAGGATGGGCAAAACTTTGCATTCATCTTTAATTTGCCACAGTACTCTCTCCTTACTTGGTTATTTCTCTAGAAGTAGATTAATTTGGATTTTGTCACTTATGTGGTTATATGCTCTTTTTAGGTATTGGCAAGTTTAAATTTCCAGTTTTTTTCCAAGCTATATTAAACCAGAATCAGGGTATAACTGATATTCAAAAGGCCAGTCACATGCCTTGTTTTCAAAACTGCCTTCAACAGCTTAATATTGACACCAGATATAAAGTACTGTCTGCATCAGAAATTAGTTCTTTGACCCCAAGTCAAGACCATCTCAGTTAGAAAAACTGTAGAGTCTCTCTGTTGATGGATAAATAATTAATCCTACAGAAATCCAGTGTACTAGTTTTCTAGGAATGCTATAAAAAGGTACTACAAACTGGGTGGCTTAAACAGAAATTTATTTCCCACAGTTCAAGAGGCTAAAAGTCTGAGATCAGTGTCAGCAGGATCAGTTTCCTCTGTGGCCATGAGAGAAGAATCAATTTTAGGCCTCTATTTGGCTTGTAAATTGTTATCTACTTTGTGTCATCATATTATCTTCCCCCTGTATGTGACTGTGTCAAAATTTCCTCTTCATATAAGTATAACAATCATATTTGATTAGAATCCGCCCTAATGACCTCATTTTAACTTAGTTATCTCCTTAAAGATCTTATGTCTAAATACAGTCACATTCTGAGGTGCCGAGGGTTACGATTTCAACATAAGAATTTTGAGGGGACAGAATCAACCCACAGTACCCAGATACACTGCACTATTTTTCTCTTCCAAGCCACATGCCTATGTGCAGCACTTCAACTTCAAATTAGCTGTATTAAGAGAGAAGAAGATGAGAGAGAGAGAGAGAAGAGAGAGAGAGAGAGAGAGAGGAGGAGAGCGAGCGGGAGAGAAAGAGAGGGAGAGAGAGAGATGAACTTAGATTACATGCCCTAGAAATAGCCCTCACAAAACTGGAGCAAATCTTAATCACTGTACTAAAACCTTTTGTTTATAAAGCATTGTTATTTGTTAGGAAGGTTGAAAGGAAATTCCCCTTTGTTTCTTTTCATTCCACTCTAACTGCTAATTAAAATCAATATGACATGTGCTGTCTTTTCTATCTGAGCCACTTACAGTGTACTGCCAGGTTTGATTTATTCGATTTTTCTGGTTTATTTGCCAGTGAATCATTTGTTTTCATATTACAAAGTGGCTCAGCTGTGCTTTATTGCATACCAAAAGAATTGTCTGATATTTGATTGTCTAACACTCAGCAATCCATGCTTGTGCAGGCCAGCAAAGGATGCTCACAATGCAGACAAGGTGACTTTTATACACAGTCAGCTTGCTGCACCTATCTTACTGTCAGATCTTCTCATAGGTACTGACATAGAGAAAAATCGGAACGATGTAAAGAATTAAAGGATGATGGAACTGGGATGATGTTTAGCATCTTAATTTGGCACTTTTAGCAAGTCATGATTGTACATTTGGGTTGAATATTGTGATTATAAGAATATTAGAATATTTGAAGAAGAAAAATTCTTTAGTAATTCTTTGGCTAGCAAAATCCATTGTTGTAGAGAATGTAAAATAAACAAACTAGACAAAGTTTTGTAAAGTAACTTTCCCAAGGTTTATCAGTTTTCTTTCTGTGAAAGTATGTTTCCAATTTACTACTGACATCTATAGCATTATTTACTTATTTAGAAGAAAAAAAATGTTTATTATTTTTAATTCTTTGAGTCTTCTTTATTCCAAAAATCTATCAATAGATTGATGAATTCAGTGGAAAGTGAATCAAAATTCACTTTTTTTTTTTTTCTGTAGTGAGAATGAGTTTTTACTCTTTTCACCCACACTCCATACCTAAGACATCTATGGCAAACAATACATATCTGCTAAATGATGCTGGGATGAGGGGTGAAGTGTGACAATAACTGGTTAAGGTGATGATTGAGTACATGACTCATAACATCAGCTTTGTAGCACTGCCATAAAATGGGCCAGGGCCTAAGGTATTTGAACATGGCTCTGGGTTAATTTTTTGAGTGGCATTACTTTTCAATGTTAAAAATTGTTTACAATTAATATAATTTTAGAATTCAAAAACTCTAAGACAACTTTAAGGCAACTATAGGAGGATTAGAAAATAAAATTTAATGGGAGAAAATTATTTTTCTAAAATTTAATTTTATTATCTGATAAACAAGGATGACAAATAATCCTAGTGTTAAAAAGCTAATGAGAAATAAATATATTTGACAACCACATTTTCAATAGGAGACTAAGAATTGAAAACTCTCTATCAGAGAGGGTTGGTCTTACAAACCTTGTAAATAATTTCAGAGCCGACTAGAGACAGACTGACATACTGAAAACCTCGAAATTAATCTTTCATGACAGTATTTGAAGACTGCCATCACTGTCATTCCTGTAGCAAAGAATCACTGAGTTGTGAAAAGCATAATGGGTGCTTGGGGCTGTGGGTAATGTACTGCCGTATAATATAGATCTGACATCAAGAAGTCCATGGTTAGTGGCACTTATTTGGCAGGTGTTTATTGAGCACTACCTATATAGTAGGCATGATGCTAATATGCCCTAGAGATTAAATAAAAGATTAAGATACAATCTTGTCCTCAATAATTTACCTAATTGCTTCACCTACCAATTTCTGGGAATTTCGGAACTAGATTGATATTAACATAAAGAAGAGATTAGCTAACTGAATAGAAATGTTCTGTAGTATTTCTCAACCCCCAAATGACCCGTGTCTTCTTTCCCAACTCCCTTTTTTATATTCTTAACTTGTTGCTTTGCCTTAGTGTTTGTAACTGGTGTTTCTTCTGGGTCCCTATATTTTGGAATCCCTGCTTATGTAATGGTGTTTCTCACAATGCACTAAATTTTTGAACTAATTCTTTTCTGTTTGACCACAGTTTTCTCAGCTACCTTTTAGACCAGGTTCTTAACTTCTACTTGCTTTGACCCCTCATCTGTATGCCCTATAATTTTGGTCTGCTGCCTGAAAGTTACCTTTTTCATTCTGATATTCCACTTCATGGTAGTATTAGCATGAGAAATATTTATAGTCTGATCTTGTTGAGAACTGACTAAAATCCCTATTAAACATATATATTAATTATGATGCATTGAAATAAAAATGTTACTCATTTTTAGCATATTAAAGGAAGAGAAACGTACATGTGAAAACAAATTTATCTGATTCTACTAATAACTTTTTTAGAGTATTTGAAATACACAGAAGATTGAAACACAGATTTACTTTACCATTGTTAATGCAGTCACCAGAAATAAAATCTGACATCAGAGCACTTTTTGTCTTTTCAAATTGCCCATCATATCTTAAACTATCGTTCATTACTCACTGAAATGTTTCTTCATTCTGAAAAATCCTGTCAATTATTCCAAACATACAAGTTTAATTTGCATTTTGAAACCAATTTCTCTATCCAGGGTATTCCTGAGTATATGTTCCTTGCATCAACTTTGTCTTACCTTATTACAGTAGCAAAAAGTGCTTTACTTATTTCAGTCATATATAGAAGGGCTTCCTGTAATCAGATTAAATTTTCCTTTTAAATATGTATGAAAAAAATGTCTTTAAAAAACTTGCTAAAAGAATCTGATAACAATTAATGTTAAAATTACATGACTGTTTACTAAAGTACTTTGTTCTTTTAAAATTTATAGTAAGAATTTAAAAATCAAAATTGAGTTAAGTTTTAGAATTGTGTTTCTGATTTTCTTAAAGGGCCTAGTTGAAATTTAAGAAAATCATTTAGAGATATCTTCTCTTCTTGACACTCACAGACCTCGGGCTTTTCAGATTTTGTTTTCATGAGATCTATGTTTTCTACAAAATATTTTTTCCATAGGTCTGATTTATAAAGATTAATAAAACCAGTTTAAAAAGGAGACACAATCAGCTAAGTAATAATTTCTTTGGTCTGCATGACATCGAATTGTCAGTTTAACTGCTCTGCTCTTATGCACTCCCTCTCTTTACTCTTTCCACTGCCACAAATAGAGTTGACTATTCATTTTTTTTTTAGAAAATTTACAGATATATGAAATTTTGATTCATTTTACCATATAATTCTTTAGAGTCATGATCTGGCCTTCTAGATTGCTTTGATTTTTACACAGAATAATTTGCAGAGAGCAGTCTCAGTTACTCGAGATATGTCTCCATGAACAGACATAATTCTGGCAAAGTATTCAAAAATCACCTAAACTTGGCAGGTTATGTTTTATCTTTTAACATATGAACCAAGTTTCCACTTGTTTGAGAAATTACTTGTCTCTGAAAAATTGAAATATACCTTTGTTTTGCCTTTAGGGATTCAATTCATTCAATGATGTTTGAAAATATTAATGTGTTAGTAATGGTCTACAAAGATGTTTGCAGCAAGCTTCCATATATATTAGCATAGCATTTCCCGGCAACTGATATGTCAAAGAACCCAAAGCTATTACAGTTCTGTGCTAGCTGCTTAAATTGGAATTGTAAAGAGGAAATAGGCACAGAGTTCACTTTGCCAGGTATTGTTTTAGGTATTATAGGTACAGTGGTAAAGAAAACAGGTAAAAATTTGTGACTTCAAATAAGGGAAGGTAGAAAAAAAAATAGAGATAGATTGTATAAAGAAAAAAAAGAAAGAAGGCAAGCAAGGAAGAAAACAAAGAGGGAGGGGAGAGAGAAATAAAGAGAGTGGGTGAGGAAGGAAGGAGGGAGGAAGGAAGGAACAAAAAAACAAAGAAAGAAGTTGAAAGTGATAGAAAGTGAATGTGACATTAAAATTTTAAATAGAATAATAAGGAAGGCCTTACTAAAAAAGTGACATTTTATTAAAAAAGAGTTAAAAGCATGAAAGAAGATGAGGGAACAAGCTGAGAAGTTTGTTTATGGCATAGGAAAGAGGAAATTAAAGACTTTGGGGCAAGAATGGGTTTGGTGTGTGGAAAGAGCAGCTATGATGTCAATGTAATGAATTTGTTAATCTCACAGATGCCAACTCCTCATTTGGAAAGTTAATTACAAGAAAATATCATTGAACCGTCTTTAAAATATAAGAAAACAATGTTTTTGTGAGAACTCAAAGCCAATCATGCCAACTGTTCACTTATTTTATTGATTTCATGTGTAGATCTACTTGTCTAAAGTTTTGTTTTATTTTCTTCTGTTTAAGTTAACCAAAAATAATTGATTTACTGAAAGAAATTATAATGCTATCTTTTACTAAAACATACTGATTCAAAAGACATTTTCAGGCTTTTACACTGATGGAAATTTATAAAATTATTGTTATTAATGGTTTCATTTTGCAAACAAATATTTCTCCCTCTCCCTGAGTGTATTTTGTTTTGTTTTGTTTTGTTTTCATTTGCTGCATCATTTTAAATTTATTTTCTAGAAGCAATTATATGTTATTTTTCATTAGAAAAGAAAAGCATACTCCTACTTTTAAAAAGTTAAAAATTGTGTAAAAATTAATTGATATGAAATAGTCCTATTCTACTAGATAATGATTACCTACATACCCAAAAGCCAATTATGAATTTTAAAAAGCAAACATTTGTTTCAAATTGAAAGAAGAACACAATTACACAAAGTACTTTCTTAAAATAGAATTGATAATGCATGGTGTATATTGGATCTTAAATATATTATTTAAAATCTTTAATCAGCCATCCCAGACTTGGTTAGGCATGCTTTCAGGGATGCCTGCTACATTAACACACCAATGCGACACTTGTATAAGATTCATCCAAGGTGAATGAAAAATTCTGATCCCCATGATATTTAAGTACTTTAGTGTATTAGAAGAACTCACGTTTTTATGAGAAAGAAGATTACTTTGTATTGTGTTGGAAGAACCTCATTGATTGTTCACTGCCAGTTTCTTCTATGTCAACTTTTTTTAATATTAATGTTCTTTGCAAAAAAAATTCCAAACATTTTTTTTTTTTTTTTGGAAATTAGGATAAAACAAAGAAAAGCTCTCATGCTTGCAAGTCAACCAGCCACTTTAATTGCTACAAAGGAAAGGGACTCCATATATAAATTAAAACTGGAAACAGTGTTGTGGTAGAAGTGCCAAGTCTTTTGAATAACAGAGAACTGCTTAATGGGAAAACTGTTCATTGCAAGTCCTTCTTTAAAATAGTTTAATTTTAAAGTAAGAATTGGAAATTCATATTTCTACATATGAACTGTCTATACTTCTTTTGGTTTTAGTCAATGGGAGACATTTCAATTTGATAATTAAGTAAGCTTCATCACTTGTCTAACTTTTTAACCAGATCTAATAATATGTTTCCATTGTTGTTTCTATGAGGTATAGAAAATATTGTTGCTCAAAACAAAAGATAAGTCATTTAATTATTTAATGCTCCATATTTTTTCCTTTTTACTTTGCCAGCAGCTATATGAGACTTATTTTTTTTTTTCTGACTGCACAGAACATTTTTGTTACAACCTGATAGTTTTAATCAGTATTATTGCAGGAAGGCTTATAGAGTCCTCTGTACATTTTTATCCTTTTTATTAAAGTAGGTTCACTGTGAAGCTTATTCTATTAAACATTTAGAAGATGTAGGATGCTTGTAATAAATAAAATATGATTATAAAATTCTACTTTTTATTGTAGAATTTGGAAAAAATATCTAAAATGATAGGATAACTTTTCCCTTCATATTGGCTTCATGCAAAGTGTGTAAATTCCATATTTATTACCCAAGTTTTGTTTGATTCGTTATGACATTGATACCTCAGATCTACTTATTTTTATTTACATACTGAACACAGATATAGTTAAACAAACTTGGTATCAAATAAAATAAGCAAGCGGTGTTTCTGGTTGTTTGAATTAGGAATCAAATGTAGTGTCTTGAAAGCTGATGTTATTAATTTTACTATATTGCTGCTCAGTACGTGTACTGCAAATAGATTGTCATTAGGGTATTTTTGAATAAGAACACTGTTTGTAAAAGTAATCTGAAATTATGTTTGAGAAATATGCTAAAACCAAAGATTGGAATTATAATAGTAGTTGTTAAGCAAAACTATTTTTTCCTTCGAACTTTGGAGGCCATCTCTACAAAGGTTTCATTTTCCAGATTATTTATAAACAGGGAAAAAAAGATCAGGTATTCTCAGTTTATTGAGGAGAAAATGGAGTTACTGTTCACAAGTATGGCTTAATGTGGCCCCATTCCTTTTAGGCATCATCTCCTACTCTCCCTTTTTTCTTCATATTGTACTCTGTGTTCTGCACTTACACTCTCCCTGTTTCTTTCAGTGCAAACAGAGACTATGTATGCTGTTAATTTGACTTCGAATACCCTTTTCTATTTCTCTTTCCCAAACAAAACCCTCTTTTTTGGTACCTTCTTTAAGCTCTCTTAATGCTTGATAGATTTCTTAAATATTTCATAGCATTTATCAGGCAGTGTTGAAATTGTATGTTCTCTCTTCTTTCCCATTTGCCCCCTGTCTTGTTCCTTTTCATTTATGAATTATTCAACAGAGTGTCAAATATCTAACAAGTGCTCAGTAAATGCTAATATAACTAAACTAAAAATGACTAGTCTCTTTAATAGTAAATCAACGTATTTAACTATCTATTTTGAATTCTGAAGCTCCTTTAAAGGCGTCTGCTCCTATAGACCCTTATCCTGATTATTTATGTAGTATAATATGCAAATCGTGACTTTGATCAAATGCAAAATTATTGGAACTGACATAGAAACTTCAAATCAAATCAAGAAAATGGCTTCGTATATTATCTGAGGGTTCCTATTTGGTTTTAGCATGTAAAATGATGTGGATGCAAAGAGAAACTGTAGGTTAAATAACCTTAAAGTACCTTTAATAGGTCCATGGATGGTGTATGGGGTTAAATAATGCTCCTCCAAATTTTATGTCTACATATAACCTATGAATGTAACCTAATTTAGAAATAAGGTCTTTGCATATGTAATTAAGTTAAGATGAAGTCATACTGGATTTGGGTTGTCCTTAAATTCAATATGACTAGTGTCCTTATAAAAAGAGGGAAATTGGGACACAGGGACACAAACACACAGGAGTGAAAGCGAAATGAAGATGGAAGCAGAGATTGCAGTGAGGCACCTACAAGCTAAGTTATGCGAAGGGTTGCTAGCAAACACTAGAAGCTAGAAGAGGCAATAAAGGGCTTTTGGATAGAGCGTGGTCATGCTGATATTTTGATTTTCAACTTCTAAGCTCCAGAACTGTGAGAGAATACATTTCTGTTGTAAGCCGCCTAGTTTGTGGTACTTTGTTATAGCAGTCTTAGGAAATTAATACGGATAGCTCGTACTTACTGATACAGAAATATTATTTTAGATCAGTTTGATAACATTAAGTTTGTATGATAGACATAATGATGAACATTAGGAATATATTCTTGAAGTGTTTCAAAAGTATGGGAAAGATAGACATATGAACAGAAATGTCAGTGTCATGTGACAGGTTCTATTGTTTACCTATCCATTTGCCATTTATAATTCCCTTCTGCCTTCGAATATAGTTGGATGAGCATATGAGGTTTAGAATTATGGCAACATTCTTAAGCATAAGAGAATTGCAGAAAAACTGACTCAGATACTGACAATACTAAGCCACCAATCAAATCTGAAACATCCGTATTCCAGTCATCTTGTTATGGGATATAATGAACCATACCAAATGAACTCTGTTTAGTTGGATTCTTTGATAATTTTGGCTGAAATATTTTAATGAATACATTGAAATATGTTCAAGGTCTTTGGAAGATAAAAAAGGAGTTCTTGTCCCAAACTGGAGAATAAGGCGAGGTTTCAAAAAGAATAGAAAGATGAATAGAAGTTACCTGGATCAAGAAATGTGAGAATAGCCTCCTAGGAAAAACAATAGACAAGGGCAGAAAACTGTAAAACAGTATGGTGGCCACCTATAAGTATTTTGATATTATTATTATATAAGACATAAAAGTAGGTTGGGTTGAGGAGGTTTAAGTCATGAAAATTTTTGTATGCCCTAATAAGGTCATTGAATTTATACTATAAGCAATGGGAGCTTACAGGAATGTTTTAAGTAAAGAATTTTGAACTTAAGTTATAGTTAGATACTTCTGTTTATATTGTACTCTTTAAATTTTTGTTATAAGATTATGATCATTGTTAACAATCTCTGTCATAGTTCAGGCAAAAGATGATGAGGCCATAAATCATAACTAGTAATAGAAATATTAAGGAAAAGATATTTTCAAGAAATAGTTGAGAAGTAAAATTATAAGTACACGATTTATTGGATGTGAAGAAAAGGAAGATAAAAGGACTTATGATTCTCATGTTTCTGGCTTCAGAAGATGGTGGAGAGAAAAGATGAGAAAAAGAACTAGTTATTTTAGGAGGTGACAATTTAATTTCCAAATGCCAAATACTTAAACTTTTGTTTTATCATTATCTAATAGGAAGTTAAATAAAACATATGTCCCTACTATAGCACATACAGAATATAACTCAGATTTTCTTGATGATTCATGGTAATAGTTATGAATATTGATTATTGTTTGGGGCTCTAAAATACTGATACACTCAAGGGCCTGAATTGATATGATACTTTCCTATAGCAGTAATTATGGAATTCTATGGCATTACTTCAGTTGTCCAATATGACTTTTATAGTTACTCTTATTCTTCATTTTTTGAAACTATTATCACTTCATTCACTCCTTCAACCATATGTTCAATCCAAAGTGTCTTAGATGTTGTTCTACACATGAAGGGTATAGTGCTGAGCAAGATGGATGGTCGTTCTTTTCCATGGCCTTATATTATGGTAGGAAAGGACACAAATGATAAACAATGAGTGACATAAATATCAAGGAAATTCTACATAATAATTAGTGTTTTGAATACACTGGAATAGAAAGGGCAAGGGGTTGTTGGGTCAGTAGAGATTAAAGTAGTGAGGGAAATTACCTTTCAAGAGGAACTCTTAAAATGAAGCCTAATTAGATGACAAGAAACTGACGGTGCTAACATCCGAGAGATGGTGCTAACATCTGAGCATTTCAGAGCCAGAAACCAGTCAGAGGAAAGACAGGAGGAAGCAAGTGTGCTGAGTTTGAGGAACTGAGAGACTGTTGAAGCTGAGTGATCAAGAGGTTTGGCATACTAAAAGCTGAGGGTGAACAGTTGGACAGGGCAATGTCACACAGACCTTGTAGGCTGTCATAAGAAGATGAATATTATTCCAATTCAAATAAGAAAGCATTTGACAAACTCGAAGCATGGTTGACATAATCACTTTCATACTTTAAAAAGAGAATTCGGGCTGCCCTGTGGATAAAGGCATGTATGAAAATGAAAGTGGAAGGAAGGAAGCCAATTAGGAAGGCAGTGCATTAGTCCAGGCAGAAGTGTAGCAATGGGAAAAAAGAAAACTAGATGAATTAAGTTTCTGTTTTGAATAAGGACTGACAGAACTTTTGTTGATAGCATATTTTTTCCTTTCAATTTTGCTACGACTTTTCTGTGGATTATTACATTAAGATTATCAAGTATTTAGGATCATCTAAAATAGATACCGAACAATAGTTTGAAGGTTTTCTTATAAGCAGAATTTGAATTTTAGTGTATTTACGTTTTACACTGCTTTTGGGTTTTCATGGTTGTTGGAAAGTAGTTTCTGTAAAAATCGATATTGTGTATATAAAGTAATTTCGAGGTTTTTATTTTGTGGACATAAACATAATTTTAAAAGAGCTTGCTTGATATTCTCAGAAAACTAGGGCAAAGCATTAAATGTTTGCCAAGGAATTATGTCTTTTGGCAGATAAACCAAAGCTGGAGCTTCAGGATAGTCTCATTTTCACTGATCACATACGCTCTGACCTTGCTCAATACATTTAATGGCTCTGTGTTACAGTTTCTCAATCTTTGAATGGTAATAATGATCTTTTCCATCTAAGTTGAAATATATTTGTAAAGTACATGGAACTTGCCAACAGGAAATCACTATATACATGACAATTTATTGTTAGTTTTATGGCCAATTCAAATCCCAAAGGCATTGAAGTCATTGCCATTTGAAGGTTCATATTTTAGACAGATGACTAACCCTATACAACAGTCCCACACAGTCCCTGAACAATTACACTCAAATTCTGTCTTGGTTTTCACAGAAGAAAAATATGATTGTTGAATCAATGTGGCTATAAAAATGACCTGCCTTTCTTCCCTAAGCAATTGGGAACTGTGAGAACATGCTGGGATTGGAGAATTGAAGAGAAGTTAGCACTGTTCTTGTAAATATTGTTTCAATTTTGAGGTGAGAGAATTGAAAACTGCTGAGGGTTTTTTTTTTTTAATATTCATGAGAAATATTTTTATTTAATTCAAAATTTACTCTGCACTTCATGATAATAAAGTCAGAATATGATGAGTGTTATGAAAAGTACTAAGTGTTTATGTAAACAATTATTTACATTTGGTGAAATGGAATAAGCATAAAAAAAAAAGGCAACATTTCGGCTAGGTCCTGAAAAATGAAGAGGATTTCCATAGTAAATATAAGGGAGAAAGAAGGTTTTCCTTATGAGAAAATGAGGTGAGTCAGCACATTCAAATGGAAATATAGTAGTTACATTTGAGGAGAGCTGAGTTCTTTGATTTAACTGGAGAACACAGGAGGCAAAGAAAGCAGGTAAATAAGAAAGAGACAGAAGAACCATATCGGAAATGTCTTTAATAACAGTCTTACAATTTGAATTTTATATCACAGATGGGAGCCTAGAATGGGGATAATCTGATATTTGCTTGATTGAAAAAAAAAGTCTTTTCATTGTGTCTGCCTAGAGACACAATTACCTAATATTTGCCCTCTAATAATAAATAGATTAAAAAAATTAGGAGTAGTTTAAAGGGCTAGTAAAAATTCATTCTGTTTTTCATTAAGATAATTCACATGCCATAAAATTCATCTTTTAAAATATATAGTTTAATGGCATTTGCTATTCACATAGTGTACAGCCATCACCACTAATTTTAGAAAAGTTTCATTACCCTCAAAAGATACGTCCTACCCAAGGGCAGTTACTCCTCCCTTTCCACTCTCCATAGTAACACTAATAAATAGTATCACTACTAATAAAATAAATGAATGGTTTTCTGTCTCTATGTATTTGCTTATTGTGGACATTTCAAATGCTTCAGATAATAAAAGGTGTGGCCCTTTGTGACTGGTTTCTTTCACCTACCATCATGTTTGTAGTCCCATCCATGTCGTAGCATGTAACAGTACATCGTTCTGTTCTATTGTCAAATAATATTCAGTTGTACAGGTATGCCATATTTTGTTTATCCATTCACCAGTTGAACATTGGGTTGTTTCACTTTTTGGCTATTATAAATATTATTGCTATGAATAGTCAGTCAGTCACATATAAGTTTTTGCATAGACATATGTTTTCAGTTGTCTTCAGTGTATACCTCAGAGTGGAATTACAGAGTAATAGGATAACTCTTTTACATCTTAAGGAACTGCCAAGCTGTTTTACAAAGTGGCTGCATTATTTGACAATTCCAACAGCAGTGTGTGAGGGTTCCAGTTTCTCCACATCCTTTCTAACACATGTTATTTTCTCCTTTTAAATTTTAGCCATTACAGTGAGTATGAAGTCATAGCTCACTGGGGTTTTGACCTGTATTTCCCTAATGACCAGTAATTTTGGTTGAACATCTATTCATGCTTGTTAGTCATCTTATATCTTCTTTGGAGAAATGTCTATTCAAATTCTTTCCATTTTTAAACTGAGTTATTTGTCTTCTTATCTTTGAAATATATGAGTTCTTTATATATTCTGGATACAAATCTCTTATCAGATATTTCAGATATATGATATCTGATGAAGAGATATGTTTTCTCTTTCCCCTGGGTTTTTCACTTTTGCTCCTTTGAAGCACAATTTTTAAAATTTGGGTCAAATTCAACTATTCTGTTTTTTTTTTTATGATGCTTTTGATGTCATATCTAAAATTCCATTACAAAAGCTGAGATCATGAAAATTTACCCCTATGTTTTCTTACAAGAGTTTTATATTTTTAGCTCCTTTACATTGGTCTCTGATTCATTTTAAATTAATTTCTTATACATGGTATGAGATAGTGTTCCAATTTAATTCTTTGGCATGTACATAACCAGTTGTCCCAGCACCATATGTTTAAAGACTATTCTTTTCCCATCAAATTGTCTTGGCACCCTTGCCAAAAATCTATTGATTGTAACTGTAAGAGTATACTCTGGACTGTTAATTCTATTTCATTGACCTGTCTTTATGACAGCACCACAATGTCTTGATTACACTAGATTTTTAGTAAGTTTTGAAATAAGAAAGTATGGTTTTTTTTTACTTTGTTCTTCCTTTTGAAGATTGTTCTGGCTCTTCTGGGTCCATTGCAATTTCATATAAAATTTAAGAACAGCTTGTAAGTTTCTGCAAAAATGTCACCTGGGATTTTGAAAAGGATCATATTTTATTGGTAGATCAATTTGAAGAGTATTGCCATCTTAATATTAAGTGTTAAAATCTATGCACATGAGATATCTTTCTAGTTCTTTGGATCTTTTTTATTTTTTTCAACGATGTTTTATAGTTTTCAATGTATGAATCTTGTGCTTTATTTGTTAAATTTATTTCTAAGTAACATATTCTGTTTGATTCATACAATTGATTTGTTTCCTTAATTTCATTTTTTGAATTTTTCATTAACTAGTTAATAGGAACACATTTGCTTTTATATGTTAATCTTATGTCCTGAAATCTTGATCAACTTATTAGTTTTAACAATTTTTTTTTGTCAATTCATTAGGATATTCTATATACAAGAACACATCATCTGAAAATAGAGATAGTTTTACTTCTTCTTTTCCAAAGCGATGCCTTTTATTTACTTTTCCTGTCTAATTGCCCTGTCAGTAACCTTCAGTTATGTTGATTAAAAGTGATGAGAGCAGATATTGTCTTGTTCCTTGTCTTCAAAATAAAGCTTTTAGTTTTTAATCATTAATTTTCACTATTAATTATATTTTAACTATAAGCTTTTTTAATAGGTACTCTTTATAAGGTTGAAGAAATTTTATTTTATTCCTAGTTTATTTATTCTTCCCTGAAGGTAAAATAATTTTAAATAACTTTCAACTCAAACAAACAATATATGAAATTTAAGTTCTGCATAGTTCCTTTCTATAAATAATATGATTCCTACTGATATGAGCTCTCTTAAAAATTTTTAAAAAAATTAATTTAATTTTTAAAGTATTCTTAATATAGGTTTAAATTACTGTAGGCATTTGTTATTCAGAAAAGAATTATTGAAAAATAAATGAAAAACTGCCAGTTTTTAAAAGAAAGCACTCCTGTAGATCTTAAGGTCATGAGCTTACAATGATTTGGGATTTTTAAATAATTTTTTATATTTCAATTACACTTGACATAAAATATTGTTAGTTTCCAATGTACAGCATAGTGATTAGACACTTATATAACTATGAAGTGATCATCCAGATAAATCTAGTAACCATTTTGTGCTATACATAGTTATTACAATATTATTGACTATATGTATATTCCTTATGCTATACTTTATATCCCATGATAATTTTGTAACTATCAACTTGTATGTCTTTTTTAATATTATTTTTATTTTTCAATTACAGTTGTCATACAATATTATATTGGTTTTAGATGTACAACATAGTGATTAGACATTTATATAACTTACAAAGCGATCACACTGATAAATCTAGTATCCATCTGACACTGTACGTAGTTATTACAATATTATAGACTATATTTTTATGCTATACTTTACATACCCATAACTATTTTGTAACTACAAGTTCATACTTTTAATTCCTTCCCCTTTTTCATCTTCCTCCTCAATCCCTTCCCATCTGGTAACCATCAAAATGTTCTCTGTATCTATGAATTTGTTTTTGTTTTGCTTCCTTGTTTATTTTGTTCTTTAGCTTCCACATGTAGGTAAAACCATTTGTCTTTCCCTGTCTGACTTATTCCATCAGCACAAAACTCTCTAGTTCCATCCACGTTGTTGCCAATGGCAAGATTTTTTATTTTTCATGGCTGAGCAATGTTCCATTGTATATATATACCACTTGTTCTTTTTCTGTGTATCTGTTGATAGACACCCAGGTTGCTTCCACATCTGGACTATTGTAAATAATGCTACAATGAACATATGAATTCACATGTCCTTTTGAAATAGTGTTTTGGGTTTCTTTGGATAAATACCCAGAAGTGGGATGATTAAGGATTTGTCTCTTGTTACAGCCTTTGTCTTAAAATCTGTTTGTTTTTTTTTTTTCTGGTATAAGTATTGCTTACCCCAGCTTTTTTGTTTGTTTCCATTTTTATAAAACATCTTTTTCCATCCCTTTACTTTCATTCTGTGTGTGTCTTTTGATCTGAAGTGAGCCTCTTGCAGGCAACATATGTGTGGGTCCTGTTTTCTCATCCATTTGGCCACCCCTATGTCTTTTGATTGGTGCATTTAATCCATTTACATCTAAAGTAATTATTGATAGATATGTAGTTATTGCCATTTATTATTCATATTTTTTATCTTTTATTTCTTCTTAAAGAAGTCTCTCCAACATTTCCTATAAACTGACTTGGAGATGGACTCCTTTAGCTTTTCCTTGTCTGGGAACCTCTTTATCTGTCCTTTAATTTTAAATGTTAGCATTGCTGGGTAAAGTAATCTTGATTGTAGATCCTCGCTTTTCATCACATTGAATATTTTGTGCAAATCCCTTCTGGCCTGAAAAGGTTCTGTTGAGAAATCACCTGACAGTCTTACGGAGCTCCCTTGTAGGTAACTAACTGCCTTTCTCTTGCTGCTTTTTAAGGTTCTCTCTTTGTCTTCAACATTTGGCATTTTAATTATGATGTGTCTTGCTATGAGTCTCTTTTGGTTCATCTTGTTTGGGACTCTCAGAGCTTCCTAGGCTTGTATGTCTATTTCTTTCACCAGATTAGGAATGTTTTCCATCATTATTTCTTCAAAGAGGTCTTCAATTCCTTGTGCCCTCTCTTCTCTTTCTGGTACTCCTTTTATGCAAATGTTGGTAAGCTTGATGTTGTCTGAGAAGCCTCTTAAACTATCCTCATTTTTTTAAGATTTTTTTTCTTGTTGCTGTTCTATTTGAGTGTTTTCTGATATTTTATCTTTTAAAGCACTGATTTGATCCTCTATTTCATCTAATCTACTATTGATTCCTTCTAATGTATTATTCATTTCTGACTGGTTCTTTTTCATCTTTTCTATCTCTTTGATAAAGTTGTTCCTGAATTTATCTACTCTTCCCCTAAGTTCATTGAGCATTTTTATAACTAATGTTTGAACTTTGCACCTGCTAAATTGCTTGTTTCCATTTTGTTTAGTTCTTTTTCTAGAGCTTTGTTCTGTTCTTTCATTTAGGACATGTTTCTTTGTCTCCCCATTTCGACCGTTTCCCTGTGTTTGTTTCTATGAATTATGAGAGCTGCTATATCTCTTGATCTTAGTAGAGTGGCCTTGTGTAGAAGGTATCCTGTGAGACTCAGTGGCCCAGTCTCCCTGTCACCTGAGCTGGATGTTGTATGTATGCCTTTTCTACATGTTATGTGTGCCCTCCTGTTGTAGTTGAGCCTTGGTTGCTATTTGCACATCAATGAGAGGGACTGACCCTCAGGCTTTTTGGTTGTAAGAACTGACCATGCCTAGTGAGGATCTGTTGTGCAGGGGCTGACCCTAGGGAGCACGATTCGCTTTTTCAGGGCTCTGGTACCTTCCCAGTCTGCCTTTTGTGTGTGTCGTTCTCAGACCGAAGCCGGCCACCAGTTGTGAAGGCTAGTTCCTCCTGGGAGATGGCCCACCACAGGCCAAGTTCAGCTGCAGCCTATACCCTGCCTTGGGCCACCTGGCATGAGCCACCACACAATCCACAGATGGCCACCACCCATGCTGGGTTTGGAGGTGCCTCGGGAGGCCAAGCCATGAATCAAGGCCAAGTGCCGCTAAAGCCAAGTTTGGGCCTGCTCAGCAAGAGATACGGGGAACTCAGAGGCCAGATGCTGCTGTTTGGGTTTTGTGAATCTTTGAGACATTTTAGGAAAATCCAAACATGAGCCAAGACAGATTGTTTGTATGGAAGAGCCACTGGCAGTGGCTTGGGTGGGCCCACAAGTTGGGGCAGGGTCTCAGGAAGTGAATGGTGTTAGCCATATTGATAGACACTTAAATACTGCAGCCACCTGCGTCTGCATGCAGGGAGAGGGAGGACTCAACAAAGAAACAGTGGCCTCTGCCAGCACTTCTGCCTGGGAGAAAGCCGCCCTCCATCCTCGCCCTGTAGCCAGACAATTCAATTCCTCTTCATAAGTCTGTTATGCCTTTGGAGCTGCTACCCCAGTGCTGGAGCTTAGAGCAATGTTATTACCGGGTAAGTCTATTCAATGGCCCTTTAAGAGGAATGCCTGGGACTCCCACAGCCCTTCGTCTCATTCAGACACAATCTCCAGTGATTTTCACAGCCAGGTTACTGGGATCTTTTCTTCTCAGCACTGGAAACCTGGGCTGGAGCTGGTGGGGCTGGGATCCTGTTTCTCCAGTGGGACCCCTAGAGCTGAGATATCCTTCCTGATTTTCAGTCACCACATGCAAGTGTGAACTCAGCCCGTTCAGCATCTTCTCTCCTACCAGTCTCAGCATGGCTTCTCTATGTCCTTAATTACAGGACTTCTGTTCAGCTAGACTTCAGGCTATTTTTAATGATTGTTCTTTAGTTGTAATTTTGATGCGAGTGCAAGAGGAGGCGAGCAAGGCATTTACTTACTCTGCTGTCTTGATGGGCTATAATGAATTGTTACCTCCCACTCTTTCTGGGTACACTAGGCCCATTTAACTTGAAAGGAATACTCTATAATTTATCTCAATATTTGTTTTTACTTTGCATAAAAGTGAGATAGAGACAGACAGCCAGAGAGACAGAGAAAGAGACAGTGACACATTGAGAGACATAGACATCCAATATTATTTTGTTTTATTGTAAGAAAATAATGACCTTGAACAATAATGACTTTCAATCACAAACCACATTCATCATTTTCTCAGTACATTGTAAATTTCCAGGTATCCCTTTTCTTTAATTTGTAGATTTTATTATTTGAATAATCTGAAAGTCAGGAGAGGGAGGGTATGTGTTTAAATATTTTCCTAGTTCTAAGCAAGCCAGCATTATATTCTAGTCCTTGGAAATGATTATTTTAAAAGAAATGAGTTGGAATACCCTCTCTACCTTTTTGCACACAGCAGACAACAGTTAATGGACCTCCCAAAGTATTGGTAGAAAAGCTATAAAATTTTCTGTATCTGTTGCTTATAACATTTTGCCAATAGATGTAAAATTCATAAAAAGTCAATACTTTGTCATAGGCCTTTGTAGCATTTATTTGTATTTCCTTATCCTAATTTGTAATCTACGTTCACACACGTCCTAATTATCCTACTCTGTAGTGAGTGATTTTAAATAGTTTTTACCACCTACTCACCAGAAAAAAAAATGAGTAATGAGAACATGTATAAAACATTTTGAATGCAAAAATGGAGCAATATTTAAAACTAAAAATATAAGCTATAATAGGAAGCATTCTTGTTTCTATGCCTACAGAAATACATTTGTTTCTATGCCTACAGAAATACATTTGTTTTGGCATAATAATACATGAATCTACACCTTCAAAATGCTGTATTTTAGGAAGATATATCTCTGTATCAGAGAAAAATCTGTAATTCTTGGATTAATTTCTTTTGAAATAAAATTTTATTTTTATTATAAAATAGTTACATTTATAAAAGAAACATTTAATAAGTAAAGTTTAAAAGCGAAAAAAAATTCCACATATTTATCTCTCCTAAAAGTGACTCTTGTTAATCAATCAGTGAATGTCTTTCCAGTTGATTTATCAGTCTATAAAACATATAGACACATAGTAGTCTATCACTCAACAATTATTAAATAAGTGAATAATCATATATACATTTTAATTTTTTACAGTGTAGTGTTATTATACTGTATATATTTCTTTTCTACTTTTTCTTTTAATGATGTGTTAAAGCTTTCTATAGTTTCCAGAATTTTACCCTAATATTTAGTAGCAAAATAGTGTTCCATAGCTAACATAACCAATTTCTTGTTGTTAAATATTTACATAGATTGACTTTCTTTGTTCAATTTACTATCCATAATGAGTATCTTGACATTTAAATCATTTGTATAACTTTAGAAAAAATTATTAGAACCAAAATGTGTTCTGGTTCTGAGAATACATGTTTTAAGGGACTAATACATACTAGCAAAATATCTTTCAGTAAGATGATTCCAACTTATATTCCCACCAGTGTATGAAAGTTCCTATGCCCTGTGACATAAACTGAATATCTGTAATCTTTTAAATTATTGCCAATTGTATATGAGAGAAAAGACATTTGATATCTTGTTATTTTCTTTTATTTGAATTAAATCCTGAAGTAAGTAGTAATACCTATTTTCCAATCTTTTCTATCTCTTTATAGTACATATTTTCTTAAGTTTGGAGTTCATGTCAATAACTTAGAAAATTAATAGTTTGATTATTTTATGAAAAGTTGGAAGAAAAATCATTTATCAAATAGATTAAGTAATTTTTTGCTTGAGACCCTTGTTGATTTTTTTTTTTATTGAGATTTATTGGCTTGTAATGGGTGATATGTGCCACTCTTACTCTTTTAATTGTGTTTTTTTTAGTCTTTACAACATTTTAGTTGATATAACACATCACTTATGGTTTCTTAGATATGGATACTTCAGCAATAGTTTATCTTAAAGGTATATGAATTACAGAATTGTTCAAAAGCAATGATTTTTTTTTCAAAATAGTAATTTTTCCAGAAAGGATATAGTGTAAACTTATAAAAATGTTGGCATAGACTATGTATATCTAAAATATGTTATACAATTGTTAGTGCCCAGGTATTTTGAATGTGCAGTTCAGAAACATTGTCAAGTAAAGTGTGTGTGGATGTGTATGCTTTACTTTATGGGCTAGATAAGAAAACTTTTCTGCAATATGTGATCCATCTAATGTCCATGCTGTACTATTTAATGAATTTCAGGTTACAAGAAAATCTAACTTTGCTTATAAGAGTTTGCTTTCTCATTGTATTTTGGACTATCTCCTTGTTTGTGTATTTTTAAAGACCTCGGCCACGTTAGGCAGAAAATTGCTTACAATATAATATACAACTTGAAAGGTGTTGGACATATCACCTCATATTTTTTAAAAATGCTGATCTCTAATAAAACTGCATTTTGTAGAATATGGATTTTTATAAGGAATCTCTCAATTTCATAGCATTCTCAGTTTAAAGAAAGATAATAGTAAAGAAAGTATACATTCTTTAAGCTCTTATCTAATATCTAGTTTTGAGCAAAAGTAAATATAAAACTAACCAATAAACTTCTCCAATAAATAAGATGCTTCATTTCATTTTCAAACAGATTGAATAAGAGATAAGGAAGTGTTGTTTTTTTTTTTTTTTTTTTTTTTTTTTTTTTTTTTAAGGATTGTGCATTGGCTTCTAAATTTTAGCTTTAACTAACTAGTGGAATTTTAAAAGAAATATTGGGGACCAACATCCATCAGCAAACTTTTAAACTTTTGAGATAAATTTAACAAACTAAAAGTACTCTCAGAATTCACAATGATTTCATAAAATAAGAGATATTTTATACCAAAGGAGTAATATTTATGTATCTTCATTGTGAAGCATGGTCCTCTAAATAGAAAATATTTATACTTAGAGAAATATCATTATGCCCTCTCGATTTTCCTAGTTGTAAAGATCTACAAACTAGACTTTAGGAATGACTAACAATCTCTTCTTTTGAGGAAATCGAATTAAGTTAGAAGAGAAGTTGTTAGCTGGGGCAGTGGGAATAGCCTTAAGTAAATGAAATAAAGTCTATTAAGACCATGTTTTCTTCTTTTTTTCCTTCTACTTTTGATTGACCTTTGGATTATTTCTAGTTTGGTACTATTATACTATTATTAATAATGTGGGTATGACTATTTTTGTACATGTCTGTTTTTACATATATTTGTGTATATTTATTTGGTTTAGTATGTTCTACTATTGGAATTGCTATTTCATTACTTCTGTCTGTATTTAGATATTATTGCCAAATAATTTTCCAAAGCAGTTTTTCACTTTATATTCCAGAGAATTCTAGTCACTTAATGTTCTTAACACTTGTTTTGGCAGTTTTTAAGATTTTGTTTAATCCATCCTAGTGAATATATTGATTAGTTAAGGATTTAAATTTCTGGGTATACTTGGGCACACATTCAGTAACTCTGAGGTACTATCAAGTTAGTTAAAAGTTCAACTCTTTCAAAAATATGTGTTCTTGAACATTCACATTTGCAATATATTTGATAATTTTCAAAGGTTTCGAGTGTATTAGAACTTACTTATTTTGAGTGGCTTTGAAGTAATTATAGGGCAATGTTCCCCTTAGTCTAGCATTTAGGAATCTATAATCGTCACTTTATATTTCCTATGTTGTACAACCCATAGTGTCTCAAGGGCTTGTGGTTCCAAATTAAGGTAATATTGACAGAGCTAAAGTTTATCGGGTCAAATGTTCCTTTCTACACCTACCAAAAATAAGGCCTTAGCTTTCTTCTGACATTCTCTCCTCCATCTAGAAAACATTAAGATTTTCCCTTGATAGAGGATGATACCACATACACTGAAGAGCGATGATTAAGAGCCTGAGTCTGTACAGATATATCTGAGTAGGTTTAATTCAGCTCTACTAAAATCCCTGCTGCCCTTACTTTCTTGCTATGTGACATATGTATGCATATTCTTATATCGTTTCTCTATAGGGTTGATGGTATAATTAAATAATATAATATAACAATACCTAGTTGTATTTTTGATATATAATAATACACAATACTTCCTATATTTCAAAGTTGAGTTCAAGCTATTTATTTTCCATTAACTCTTTTCTGTGCATTTTAAATTTTCTTAATTTTTTAAAATTAAATTTTCTTCAAGTATTTCTTTAATAAATTTCCATTTTAAGATTTATTTTACATAATTTTAATATCTATCATATTTTTAATTTCTAAGGGCACCTTTCATTACTTTCATGGTACTTTCATAGCATTATAGTATACTGTTCCTGTTTTTAAAATGCAGTTATAATAGCCTCTCTGAGACTGTAAATTTTATCTTAAAAATAGATTTTTAAGATAAAAAATATTTTTATAATCTTTGCATTGTTTATTTTATCTTTGTTTTTCCATTTGTGTGCTTCATTCTTGTTTTGTTCTCTTTTTTCTAATTAGAGGCCTTTTTCAAATGTCTGATGGTTGTGAGCTAGTCACTCATATTAAAGATGAGAAACAGGAAAGCAGCTTGGGCAACCTATGCTCATGGATAAGGCTCATTGGTGGATTTCACTGATGAGTGATTTCATCAAGAGATTCCTTAAAACTTTATTATTTCCTTTTAGGCTGGTAAATTGTCACAGGAAGTAATTGCCAATTTCCTATCTTGGAGATAAAACTCTGGCTGCCAGATTTTTAGAGGAGAGAGAGAGAGGGAAGAAAACCGGTGCCATATATAGACTTCCTTTTTAATTGAGATAAAATTTAAATTTAAGAAAATGCACAGACATTGCTTATATAGTCCTTGAGTTTTGTGAAAAGTAAGCATCTATGTAACTATAACCCCTAGTGTAGAATGTATCCAATGCCCTATAAAGTTCCCTGGTTTGTATAACCTTACCTGCACACTATAAGCTTAGCTTCTTTTTTCCTTCAATTCAGCAAATCAGCTGCTACTTGTCCCTCGGCTTTCTAGTTTTCAAAATTTTATTGCTATCAGATCTTAATACTTTTCTCTTTTCCTTGTTAATTTGTCTCATTAAATAATCATTTTAGTGCCATTTTTGTAAGATTTTAGAAGAAAGCAGAAGTAATTATGTAGTTAATCTTACATTTTGAATGTACTTTTCAATATAAAATAATTTTTTATGATTATGCTTAAACCATTCTCAGTTAATTATATGAATGAATTAAATATTCTACTGTTCTAATATTGGCCTATCTCTTTTGAGTAACTGAATGGATATGTTGGGGTTTTTTTCAAAATAGGTATTACTTTTATCACTCTAATCATTTTTGCTTCAGCCAAATATAATTAATTAGCCCTGACATTGTTCTGTCCCCATAATCTTTCTTTTCTTATTTTAAGTATCTCTCTTGCAGATTATTTTACTTCCCTAATTATTTAGATTTGGTAATACTGTTCTATATAAAAAGTTATTTATTTATATAAGTATAAAAACCCTCTGTATATAGCTGTTGGCAGACCTTGATTATAATATTGCAAGATAAAGTAGGTGGTAACATGTTAAAACACTTCTTTTTCTAGATATGACCACTTTTTCTCAATCCTCACACACCAAACTAGTAAAGATATTATATATTATAGTCAGGCACAAAAATATCACCAAAACAACTTGATGGCAATTTCTTTCATAGCAAGAACTGTGTGATTCATCTATTGCCATATATATTTCCATAAATATATATTCTCTAAATGCTTAAATTATTATGTGTTCAGATTCAATTCTCACAACAAATACAGTCTTGCTTTATAGATGAGCAAAGTATGGCTTATGGAGATCACAGTTGCTCTAAATTCATAATAGATGTTTACCGGCATTCAATATATTGCAAGTCTCTTAATGTTGATCCAGGAATTTTTTATTTTTTTTTGATTTCCTACTTTACCACACTGGCTGCCTACAATGGCAGAGATTAGAATTAGTAGGGGAAAAAAGAATGCTTATCTGGCAGAATACTGGCAATATTCCCTGAGTATATCATAGAGCTTTACATTTTTAAAGGTTCTTGTATCTCAGTGATTCTGAGACTGAAGTCCAAAATATAACACAATAGAGCTTTTTAATATAGGGGAATATTGTGATTTTGTCATTTTGGAAGCTTTACAGGAACTGCCTGGGAAGTGGAGGTTTCCTGCTTCAGAGAAAAGGCCCTGAAGTCCACAGAGCCTAACCTTCATTCCTCATTAATTACCCAGCCCCTGTCCTTTTCTCCTTCTGTTTAAAATATCCAGTGAAATGTAGTACCTTGAATCATGCATTTCAAAGGTATAAACGATCTTAATTACATATCAGAAATCTTAGAGAAACAAATTTCTAGGGATCAATAATGTGCATAGTGAAGTAACCACAATGAACTCAAGGTTCACCTGAGGGCATCACAAAGAAACTCTGAACAAGACACATCATTCTCCAGAGGCTGGTTCTCTCATGAACCTTGACCCTGTTTTCAGTTGTTCAAAATGTATTAAAAAGAGGAATATAATGGCAGCCAATCCAGCACCTCCTGCCAATGCCCACACCAATAAACTGAGTTGTAATGTTAACCCTCTGAAGCTCTGCCTACTGGCTATATGAACTTTTCTTTTGTCTCCCTCCCCAAACAAAGCCTTCTTCTAGCTAATAACTTGCTCCTATAGACTCTAAGTGGGGTGGAGTTTACTTTTTCTGCTGTTAGGCTTGTTAACAGATGGTACTAGGGATCTTTCTCAAAGACAGAAACTCACTCTGCATGAGGGATTTTGTTTTTAAATGTGTCCTATGCATTATTCCTGCTTATCTTGATGAGACAGTGCTACATAACAAAAAGGTGACTTTACAGTGCTATTAAATAGGAGTCTAAGAAACACTTAAATGTTGCTAGCTCATTATGCAAGGTAGTTGAGGGAAAAATATGTAGGAGACAATGACTTGGTCTCAAGCCTTAATGTAGAACCCAGTGAGAAAGGCCTAATTTCAGGTAGAAAAATCTTTTACTTTGCAAAAAGCATTCATAAACCTTAAAATAAAGGTAGTTAAATGGCTTGTTCTGTCTTTTTCAATGTAGAAAATGAACAGGAAAGCTTTAGATCTTATCATTTTACCCAGAAAGAAAAAAAATGGAGGAAAAAAGGGTGCTTGTTCAAATACTTAAGTCAGAACTAGTCTCGGCTTCTCATTCCAGATTTTTCAAGGTTAGAAAACAGTTCTCAAAAAAGCGATTCTATGCCCATTATACCTAGCTGCATAATAGAAAGTATTCAAAGCAGGGGGCGGAGGAGATGTTTGAAGGTTAGAGAGTCCGAGACTTGAAAGATTAAGAGAAGTAAACAAGTTCGATAGGCACTAGACCATTTGATGTCACCATCATGTTAGGAAAAGAAATTCCCTAATGTAGAAAGGAGTTCTGAAGAGAGAAAGACAGAGCCCTCAAATAACTGAGAGAGCGCGCTCCATTGTTTTAGCACTTCAGAATGGCAGAAGTATCTCAAGAGGAAAATGACTCTACTCCATTGTGGGCACTGATGCTTAACCTTTTGATAAGAATAGTGAAAGTTGTTACCTACTAGCAGAGTGGTAAATAAAGGGATCGAAAAACAAAGACTGAACCATAGCAAAGCTTTACTACCTTGGGAATGGAACCCACAGATTCAAGCTTTCAGAAACTAATATTTATAAGTTTGTCCTGTTCCTTCGGCTGATCTTTACTACTAGCACACTGTTAGAATTGCTTTTTCTTTGATTTCTTTTCTTCTGATACCCATACCCAGTCTTAGGCTGATAGATTGTATTCTAGCACTTCATATGAATTCAGTTTCTAGTCATCAATTCAACTTCTTATTTTTGCTTTTTCCCAATTTCTTTCACATCTCTTTGGTGATGAGAAGTTCATACAATCATCACATTTACAATTTATGGTCATTTTTATTAATGTAGCCACAGACAGCATGGTTATGTTAATTCACATCTAAATTTGATTAAAAAAAAGATCTCCTACCCAAGGGTGGAGATACAAATAAGCGCAGGATGTGGAAATTGAATAGTTTAGTAGTGATCCATTTCCTTGGACAAAAAGGAGCACTTCTCAGTAAGTAGTGGGAGTGCAGCTGTCTAATTACCTTCTCTCTAATATTAACTAAAAAGATCATCCAGTATGACTATATGTAAAAATATACAGTCATATACAGTGTTGATAAGTAGGGAACAGTGCTAAAATGACAATCCCTATCATTATTAAGGACATAGGGAAATGACATTTGAATTTGCTTAATTTGTTACTGTTTTCTGGAATGCAAAATGTTATATATTTTGATTTGGACATTATACTTCTGGGAGTTTATTCCTAATATGTAACTGGGCAAAGGCACAAAGGCATATGTAAGTAAATATTTCACAATATTGGTTGTAAGTTTTAAATTGGAAATTAAATATCCATCACATGCAGCCAATAAAATGCTATGAAACTACTATAAAGATGATATAGAACAAAATTCTAAGGATCATGATATATACTTATGAATAAATTATGCTACTGTATGGAGTGTAGAGTAGAATCTGTATGTAGATTTGTGTGTGTATACATATGTAAATATATTTGAAAAAAATCTGGATTATGCCCAACGTATTATGAGTAATTAATACTTACAAATTTAGGTGAATATTTACTATTTAGCTTTAAACCAAAAGTTGTTTAGGAATGATAAGACCTAAATGAACCAAAATATATATTTCCCATATTTACTTTTCTTCACACTCTATTCCATTTTTAATTTAAAAAAAATTCAATAGCACATATGAAACTCACATAAAGACCAAATATAAAGTGATTTTTCTTTTTTACTTGGGTCATTTCAATAACACTGGTAGCATTCAAAGATAGTATCATGCCATTTAAAATGTATTATTTCTTTAGGTTTCTTCCAGTAGATTTCTTGCACAATCCAAGAATGAAGCTTTAAACTGAAAGTTATTTAGGAATGTTAAGACCTAAAAGAACTAAAGAAATGTATTTCCCATTTCTGATCATTTTACATTTAGTTATTGAATTATTTATATATAGTTATTAGGAATTATTTATATACAGTGTTTGCAGTTTTAATTGTAGCAGTTTGTAGGGAGAGTACACACTAAAACTCTTTCTCAAGGCAGTAAAGTTAAGAACCTTCATTAACTCTACCCTGGTGGCCAGGTTATTGGGTCCAGCACCAGGTTTGCTTTGGTTTTATTAAATATAGGATGTAACATACATGCTGACACTTTTCCAGTTGGAGGTCAGTTGATACCACTCGCTTGCAGTGAGACAAGACAACAAATAATTTCACACCAGCTAAGAATTGGTACATGAGAAAGGTAGATCTTTGGAGAGTCTTATAACATGATTTAGAACTGGCACCATTTTAAATTCTATAAGGAATGAATCTTGACTAAACCCAAACAAGATTATTTAAAGCCAATTATCCTGAAGACCCATGATAATATACTCCCAAATTTTGTTATTTTATTTGCTACTGCAAGAGCACATCAAGATACATAGCTGTGCTATGTTTTGATTTTTGGATCTTTCCTAATACAATAGTAAACTGGGCCTCTGGGATCCAGAACTACAACAGATACATATACCTGCAAATCAAAAAGTTCAATCAAAGACAGCTGTACACTGATTTCCTCGCAATTCTGTTAAGAACCTCTGAATTACTTTGTAGTACATTTAATCCTTTCTGAGTGACACCCATTGAGCAAAATACAATGAAAATTAAAAAGTTACCTATATTTCACCAACAAAATCAACACCACTAAGGCTTAGTTGTTTCTGTCTAGACTTGTTTTCTCATATGGTTTTATTTTCCTTTTAGTGTAGCCTTTTAATATTAATGGGAACTTTCAATATGATGATGTATTGTGCCTAAGGATAAGTCTTTTCAAGGGGTAATTTCTTATTTCCAATAGGATTGCTTGCATTGGGAGGAAATACAAGTTATAATGAAAGTCAGCATTTGGAAAACATTTATCAAATTCCTACTGTATGTCAGGCTCCCTGCCAGGCCCTGAGGAGACAATAGTGAACACAAAAGACATGGTGCCTACCTGATAACACTTTCATCCAGAGAAAATGTATTTGCTTTTAGGTATTAACAGGACACTATTTGAAAGAGAGCACATTTCAAGGTATACTGACAGGATACACTTTCTTTACCACTTACTAATTAGTATACATGGGAACTTAGCTATATTTAGTTTCACTTTTCTCATCTATGAAATATGGATAATAATAGTTCTTGCCTCAAGGAGTTCTTTGGGGAAAGAAATGAGATAACATCATGTTCTTAGAATGGGCCAAGCACACGCTAAAAATTTAGCATATATTACCTATATGTTTTTATTGAAACTTCATTTGTGTTGTTTAGGAAATCAGGAATGGATTACAAATATTTCTCATCAAAATTCAGTAAATAGAGGTGAAGATGGTTCTTGTTGGATGTCTCACAGGGCAGTCCATCAGTCCTTTAGACCGGTGGTCTCCAACCTTTTTGGCACCAGGGACCAGTGCTCCTGTGAGTATCTAATGCCTAGTGGCCTGAGGTGGAGCTGAGGCAGCGATGCTAGTGCTGGGGAGCTGCTGCAAGTACAAATGATGCTTCACTCACGCTCTTTCTCTGGCTGCTCACCTCCTGCTGTGCAGCCTGGTTCCTAACAAGCCAAGGAGAGTACCATCTGCAGTCTGCAGCCTGGAGTTTCGGGACCCCTGCTTAGACTGCAAAACCCTGAATCTTTAATACTCAATTCCGATTCATCACTTATTCAGCTGCTACATTTTTTTTTTATGTAGTTATTTTAAAGCACATTTTCTGAACTTTCGACTGTTTGGCCATGTCCTTCGGTTGCCTTTACATACAGAAGACAATTCTTGGGTGTGAGCTTCAGCAGTTCCTGTTGGTGCCTGCTCTAATGCTTACAGCACATCAGCCAGGCCTCCAGATGCCAGTATTTGCATCTCTTTGCATGAGATCCTCCTTTGGCTGGCAGAACCCGCCCTGCTCACTATGCCTGCTTAGGCAAGAACTGGGAAGTGAAATTGGTGCTGCCCAGGAGCAGCCCTCCATCACAGCGTGATAGAAGTTGCTCCAAAAATGCTTGGCTTCCTTTTCCCTTCTATAGGATAACCGTGACATGTGTTTCACACCATTTCTCAGAGTTCCCTGGAAGGAGTAATTTCCAGTTACTCGAGGAGACTTCCTCGATAACGCACAGCAGCCTCTTTCCTGTCTCACCTCCTCGCTCCCCTAACAGCGTTTCTTGGGATCATCTCCAAATAAACTACTCACACTCAGCAGGATTGATATGCATATGGGTATTTTTCTCCCACCGTCTGAAACTTTGTGAACCATTTTAATTCGTATACACAGATTTCTAACTATCTCTAAGGGTTTTCCTCTATTAAACATTTTATTATTATTTCTGCTCCAGTTGTTCTGATCTCATTTACAGAATATCTGTAAGTGTGGCATAAGTTATCTGTCCTGTATTGCTATTATTTTCAGTCTAATTATTTCTAACATTCGATAATTTTTCTCACCGCGTTTAAAGAGAGGCTGCTTGTCTTTCGTGTAATCGATTCGATTTCCTGGTGTCACTTTTCACACCTTGCAAAGCAGAATTTTGCTTTCAGTTTCCCTCAGTTCTTTCCAGTCTTACTCTTTTCATCACAAAAGAAACTCTTATTTCTACCTACTCTTTAGGTGTATCTGCTCCTATTACCTAGACATCATGACATTTAGGATCATATTAAGGTTAAAAGTTATTTTCTCAGAACTATTATTTGTTTATTTAATTTATTTTTAGTATTTTTAAATTTTTCATTTATAGTTGGCAAACAGTGTTATATTAGTTTCGGGTGTACAACATAGCGATTCAATGTTTATATAACTTATGAAGCGACCACCCCAATAAATCCAGTACCCATCGACGCCGTACATCAGTATTACAATGCTACTGTGTATATTCCTCATGGTATACTCTCTGTATACCATGACTATTTTATAACCACCCATTTGCACCTCCTTAATCACCTCCCTGCTTCACCTATCCTTTCAACACTCCTCATCTAGCCACAGTCAAAATGCACTCTGTGAGCTTATTTTTATTTCCTTTGTTTGTGTATCCTGTTCTCTAGTTTCCATATATAAGTTAAATCATAAGACATTTGTCTTTCTCTGACTTACTCCACTCAGCACAATACCTTCTAAGTCCATCCATGTTGTCGCAGATGGCAAGATTTCATTCTTTTTTATGGTTGAGTAGTATTCCATTGTGTATATGTTTCACCTCATTTTTTCCATTAGTGGACACCCAGGTTGCTTCTATATCTTGGTTATTGTAAATAATACTACAATGAACATATGGATGAATATGGCTATCTTTGGATTAATACACAGAAATGAAATCGCTGGATTTTTCCTTGTCTCTAGTTATGGTCTTTGTTTGAAAGATTATTTTGTCTGATATAAGTATTGCTACCCAAGCTTTTTTTTCCATTTTCACTTTCACGAAATATCTTTTTCCATCCCTTCACTTTCAGTCTTTGTGTCTTTCACTTTGATGTAAGTATCTTATAGGCAGTATATGTAAGGGTCTTGTTTTTTTATGCATTCAGCCATCTTATCTTTTGATTGGAGCATTTAATCTATTTATATTTGAAGTAACTCTTGTTAAGTAGTTATTGCTATTTTATTATTCATATTTTTAAACTTTTTTTCTTTTTTTTCTTCTTAAAAAAGTTCCTCTAACATTTCTCAAAATATTGGTTTGGTGTGATGAACTCCTTTAATGTTTTCTTGTCTAGGAAGCTCTTTTTCTGTCCTTCAGTTCTAAATGATAGCTTCGCTGGGTAGAATAATTTTGGCTGTAGGTCCTTGCTTTTCATCACTTTGAATATTTATACCAATCCCTTCTGGTCTGCAAAGTTTCTGTTGAGAAATCAGCTAATAGTTTTATGGGAGCTCCCTTGTAGGTAGCTACTTGCTTTTCTCTTATTGCTTTTAAGATACTGTTTTGACTTTGACATTTTAATTATGATGTGTCTTGGTGTGGGCTTCTTTGGGTTTATCTTGTTTGGGACTCTCTGTGCTTTCTGGGCTTGTATGTCTATTTTCTTTGCCAGGTTAGGGAAGTTTTCCATCATTATTTCTTGAAATAGGGTTTTAATTTCTTGTTTTCTCTTTTCTTTTCTAGTACCCTTATGATGCAAATGTTGAAAAGCTTAATATTGTCCCAGAAGCCCCTTAAACTATTATTATTTTGGAGGGATTCTTTTTTTTTGTTGCTGTTCTCTTTGGGTGTTTTCTGCTACCTTATCTTCTAAATCGCTAATTAGATCTGCTTCATCTATCCACTATTGATTCCCTATAATGTATTCTTTATTTCAGTTATTGTATTCTTCATTTTTGACTGATTCTTTTTTATGTTTTCTGTCTCCATTTAATGTTTTTATCTCTTCATTGAAGTTCTCACTGAGATCATCAAGCATCCTTATAAACAGTAATTTTGAACTCTGCATTTGGCAGATTGTTCATCTCCATTTTGTTTAGTTCTTTTTCTGGAGCTTTGTTCTGTTCTTTCATTTGGGACATGTTTCTTTGTCTTTCCATATTGATCACCTTCCTGTGTTTGTTTTTATGTATTAGGTAGAGCTGCTATGTCTTTTGGTCTTAGTAGAGTGGCGTTAAGTAGTTGGTGTATTGTGGGGCCCAGTGGCACAGTCTCCCTGACCACCTGAGCCAGGTGCTCCAGGTTGTCTCTTTTGTGGGTTGTGTGTGCCCTCCTGCTGTAATTGAGCCTTGGTTGATGATTGCACATCAGTAGGAAGGATTGAGCCTCATGCTGATTTGTTGTGAGGATTGGCCATGGCTACAGTGGAGGAGCTAGTATGAGGGAGCTAACTATAGGGAGCAGGTTTCACTTTTTCAGGGCTCTGGTGCCTGATCAACCTGCCCTTTGGGTGTTTCTTTTGTGGAGGTAGATGTGTGGTACTCTGATGTGGTCTGAGTACTGAGTACTGAGTACTGAAGCTGGCCACCAACTGTGTTAGTTTGGGGCCTCTTGGGAAGGGCTCTGGTGCAGGCCAAGCTGCTGCCTGTGACCTTCTTGGAGCCACTTTGTATGAACTACAAATTTATCTGCAGATGGTTGCCACTTGTGTTGGGCTTGGAGGTGACTAGAAGAGGCTAAGCTGTAAACTGAGGCTGACTGCCACTAGTGCCAGGCTTGGTGCTGCTTAACAAGATGTACAGGGCATACCAAGGCCAAATGCTATCTGTTTGGGGTTTGGGAACCTTATGGATTTTAGGAAAGTTCACAGGCCATTTGTATGGAAAAGCCACTGGAAGTGGCTTGGGTGGGCCCGCAAGCTGGGTTGGTAGGGGTCTCAGGGAATCACTAGGGTGGAGCAAATGGTTTTAGCCAGGTTGGTAGAGACTTAGATATGGCATCTGCTTGCCTCTGCATGCTGGGTTAGAGGGGAGGGCTTAACAAAGAAACAATGGCTTCTGCCAGCACTTCTGTCTAGGAAAAAGCTGCCCCTTCAGCCCTTACTCTGAAGTCAGGCAATTCATTTCTTCCCAGTATGCCCCTGACACCTTTTGAGCTGCTGCCCCAACACTGGAGCTCAGGGAAAGTGAGTCTATCAGCAAGCAAGTTTGTGTATGGGCCTTTTCACTGGAACACCTGGGTCTCCAGCAGCCCCATCTCACTCAGCCACAATCTCTGCTGGGTTTCACAGCCAGTTGTTTTGGAGAATTCTCTCCCTAGCACTGGAGCCCAGGGCTGGGGAGCCTGCTGTGTGACTGCAAACCCTTGCTCCTCAATGGGGACCTCAGCCACCAAGATATCTCTCCTGAATTTTAATTGTCACACATGGGTGTGGGACCACCTCGTTCTGTGTCTCTGCCCCTCCTACAAGTTTAGAGATGGCTTCTGTATATCCTTAGTTATAGGACTTTTGTTCAGCTAGACTTCAAGTGATTCCCAGTGATGATTGTTCTCTAGTTTAGTTGTAATTCTGATGTGGTTGTCAGAATTTACCCGTTCCATCATCTTGACCAAAACTCTCTCAAAACTTTTAAGATCTTTTCACGTTCTCTTACAAACTCCCTTGGTCTATAATAATATTTTCTGGTGTCTCATACAGTTTTTCTTTACAAATGTAAGAGAATTCTATCCTGAGTATGCAGCACATGATGATTTGTGAATTGACATTTTCCCTCTCTTTCTGATTTAATACTGGTGAAATCCTTCTTAATTTCTACAGTTGAATAGCTTAAATGTAGGCTCACAGCTCTTAGTTCATTTTCAGGTACTGGCTTTTATCTGCTATGGCCTACCTGGCCTGAGGTAAAAACGTAGGACTACATTGTTTGGCTTTTTGATATTCAGATTATATGGAGTACATGAACGTAATTCTCATATATATGTATATGCATGTACATATATATTTCCTGTCTTATTCAAAAAGTGGTTTATGAGACCCTATCCTGATTCTGCACTCTAGCAAATCTCTCTCTGTGTCAGTCCTATTTATAGTACTTTAGTACCACAAATTTCAGTTTAAAATGTGCCTCTTTAGGCATCCTTTTTTTACATAGTTCCCCCATTTCTTTCTTTTTATCCCCTGAAAGTTGCAATTTCTAAATCAGTCCAGGTACAGGTGAACATATGGGCTCTTCGGTGCACCCAGTGGCAGCCATATAGAGGTAGTATTTCTGCCAAATTTTCACATTTCTTTTTTTTCCCTGTGTTTATTATAAACTGTTTAATTGCTTCTTACCCTAATAACTTTACAAATATAGAACCACATGCGTCCGTGATGCTCTGCAGTAAGTCACTACAACTAGCCCAGGCACAGCTTCATGCTGCTGAGATTCATCTAGAAGCAGTCCTAGCAGTGGTCTCAGCCATCTGGGTGAGAGGGCCTTGGAGGAGGCTGCTAAGTGTAGCCAAGAGACCTGGGTCAGGTCTGTGAAGGTGTGATGTTCAGTCTCTCTCCGTTGTATCTCTATGTACTTTTGCATCTTCTCAACCATCCAGGAGGGTAGGACAAAGGATTTCAGCTCTTCTACTTTAGGTTCGGGCATCATCCGTAGTCATTACTGGCAGCGAGGTCCCAGTAAGGAGGTAGGCCGTCTTCCCCCATTGGCTACATGTGATGCTGCTCAGCCAGCCAGTGTTTGTCCTGGGGGATAGATGCATACTTAAAGAGGTGTGGGAGCTGGATGTAGATTTTCCTCTGGTGCCCTCCAACTCCAGGGCCTTGTTGGCTCGAGATCCCAACACAAACAGTAGATTCATTCAGCCGAGATGAATGAATAATAATATTTACCACACGAGGCCCACTTAGGGCTTTCTCCACGAATTGGTTCACAGGATTTTGGTTTCCATACCATGCCGGTGTCTGCCCGGTCATTTGACAGGATGCGTCCAGGAGGCTGTCCCATCCTCTTTTTGGGAATGGGGCTCTTTCGATGGGTACATTCCTCCTCTGCCTGTCTACCACGCTTTATCCCTGGAAGCTCATGGGTCAATCTGGGTATAATTGGTTCTCCATGTGAAAACAGTAGTTTAGCCTGCTCCAGGCAGCGCCCACAGGCCTCCTGGATCAGCTGCTCTGCATCCACATCTTCCCCAACGTTGTCTCGCACATTCAGTGCTGCCTTCTGGAAGAACTTCGTGTACTTGTTGAAGACAGTCTGGATCTCCTCATTGATGCTAGGCTGCAGGACAGCTCGGAGGAGGTCCATGGAGATGGAAGGATATGTGAAACTTGTTGCATCTGCAATCGGCGGCCCCTTCGCTGCACCTGCTGGGGCTTTATCGTTATGTTCCAAGGGTTCCTGAGAACCAACTGCCCCACGTCTCGCAGTTCGGGGATGCCCCATTCTGCCCCACCATGTTCCCACGGCTGCTTGGCATCTCCAGTGGCTCCCATGGAGCCCCCGACTTTTACAGCTTCAGGCTGACTGCCATGGGCTAGAAAGTGGCCACTTGATGTCACTGGAGTACTCCAGCCTCAGTTTTCTGATTTCTTAATCAGGGGTCAGACAAATGCACATTCTAGGTACCCTCTGTTGGCATAATAAAATGGTAAATGGACAATTATAACTTTTATTTCAGTGTGTTACCCTTTATGATAGAAATTATATGTATATTTTTGAATATTGTACTATTATGATATTATGCTCTTTAAAATCTTCTTCCATGTCTATATTTTTAATTAGAAATTTTATTATATTGCATAGGGGATGCCAACCTTAACTGGAAGTAAAAAAATTTATGGGAAGAATAGTGACGAACTGGAGTAAGAAAGAAAATGAGTTCAAATTCTGACTCCATCACTCAACATCTCTGAGAATATAAGCAAATTCAGTTCTCTGAGCCTCAATTTCCTTATGGGCAATGAGAATAATAATATTTACCACACAATGCTGTTGAGAGGGTGAGATGAGACAGTATGTTATAAAGTGCTTGACAGTGTCTAACACAGAAGTGCTTGGTAAGCATGCTGCCATTCAGACCTGAATCAGTCTGCTAGTGAGATGACTTCTCCTGGATGGCATCAAGGCACCTCAAAGTTAACCTTTCCAAACCAAATTTGTTATCAACTTTCCCATTTACAACCTATTTTTCTTCCAGACTTCTCTTCTGTGTGCATATTAGGAAAAAAAAAAATAGTGATCTATGACATCTTGTCTAAACTCTCCTATCAGTGTTGTTGTCAGACTGCAATAAGGGATATAAAATGTCATTCAAAATGTGTGAACACTCTGAAGCTTCATTTTCCTATCTGTAAAAAGACATGGGATTAGGGGCAAGTCCAGATGATTTTTGAGGGCCTTCCAACCTTAAAATAGCTGTAGTTTTAAATGAAAATGAGATGCTCTTAAAGATTATTGCTTGAAGTTTCTGTGCGCAAAGAGGGGAGAAGGGGAATAAATCCAACAGGTCAGTTATACCCTCAGAAATAGCCTAGGTAATCATTCTGATTCTTTGCATTTTGTTTTTACTGAATCATTTATTTGATACTGGATCACATGTGGCATTATGTTGTTAAGATTTTCACATGTGAAAACCCTTGTTCATAGTTAAATTTTAAGTTCCCTGATCTATAAGACCCTGATTTCTCTTTTTTTTTTTCATTTTTGCTGGCAGTCATGTGATCATAGGAAGCTCTCAGTATTTGTCAAATTAAAAATGACTAAATTTATAGAATTAATCATCTTTGCAGGCAGGGATGTATATTAAATTATTTTATTGTACAAGTCTTTTGTAAATATATGTTTTTGTTTATAGTAAAATACTTGGAAGCAGAAGTGCTAGATCATTAAATTTGTTCAGTAAGTAATTGCCAAAACATTTTCCAAAGTGGTCATACCATCTATACTTCCACCAAAAATATACGAATTCCAATTGCTCTATAGCTTCAACATTTAATGTTGTCAGTCTTTTAATTTTTATACACTGATGTGTGTGTGTACAGTGGCATCTCAATGTCATCTGATTTAAGTCTTCTGCCTGTTGTTATTGAATTGTCTTATTACTGAATTGTGAGAGTTCTTTATGTATTCTTGGTACAAATCCTTTATGAAATGTGTTTATTAATATTTTCTTCCAACCTGAATCTAGTCTATTTATGTTCTCAATAGTGTCTTTTGATGAGAGAAGAGTTTTAAATTTAAAAAAAAAATACGATTATTGCTTCTTGTGTAAGATATTTCTGCTTAATGAACATTTTATTTTAAAATGTTCATTAACATTTTAGGTGATGAAAATTTTCTTCGAAAAGCTTTACAAATTTAGTTTTTATGCATAGGTCTATGGTCCAATATGGATCATTAATATTTATATATGGTGTGAGGTCTGTTATGGGTTAATTTTCATTCTTTCCCTGTATCCAATTGTTCCAGTACCATTTATTGAAAAGAAATTTTCCCAATTAAATTGTTTTTGTGACTTTGTTGAAAAATAATTATGTAAGTATGGATTAACTTGTTCAAGCATTTTTTTTCCTTAATAGATTGTTTTAATGTGAAGACTATTGATTGCTGAGTTAAATGCACAACATAGAGAGACTATTTTCATATTAAATTTTAAAGTTAACATTTGTGGACTAAATATACTGTCTTAATAAAAAATGTTAATATGTAAACCTTCTTGTATTTGCATGATGCCACATGAGGGACAATATAATAGGAAAATACAGTGGAAAGAAATATCAAGAGACACAAATGAGCAATAAGTAGCCATGGTCAAAGAAGTTAGGGAAATAAAGGGACAAAGAGGGGAACGGGAACATAGATACATAATACCAAAGAACATGTAAGGTAATTTAAATTTTTGGTAGAGAAAAATAAATTAGTTTCTTTAAAATATACCCATTCCCAGAGATTTCGTTTTTTATGTTGTAGTTTTTAAACTGAACTCAGTTTGTGAGAATGGCAAATATTCACAAAATGCTAGTTGTGATAAAAGGTCACATAAGCCCCAATTATTGTCACAGTTTTCCAGTTTGTTGTTTCTGCCACTAAAAATGCAGCCCCTTTCCCAAGTTTTCACATAAATAAATGGAGATCACTTTTTTACCTTTAAGACACTTTTCCACTTATCCAAACGCTTAGTCATATATTTGAAGGGAAACTACCAAGTTGGATTTTAAGGGAAATTTAAGGCTGCAGTGGTTTTGACAGAAGGCTACTCACAGAAATTTGTGATTGGATACTGACTATTTAGCTATATAAATGACCGATTCTCATTGCTTAGAGATTGTTTATTCTATCCCCACCTTCTACACAGGCTCCAGAGTTCTGCTGGACATTACGAATTACAGCTAAGCTGGCGTGTACAGCTGTCAGTCATTTTTTCATCAATTTCCTCCATGCTCTCTCTAGATATGCACGAAATTAATGGCAAATTGGTTATAAGAAAATGCTGAAAAGAAGCATATATTCTGTTGATATTTTGGAGAAAAATTGCATCCTTAAAAAATACCTGTTGGCAGATAGAGAGCTTATGTAGAAGTTGGACATCTCTAAGGTTAATTACAATTTAGATCCTCATCTTTCCAACAGTACCACTTATTTTTATATTTTCTTAATTTTCTGTCAAAATAGTATTTTAATTTGGAAATAAAAATTTTAATATGGTATGCATAATGAGTCCTACTGAACTTGCCTTTTTGTGGCAATAGTACGAAATAGACTACAAATTATCCATAGAAGAAATTATAAGCATATGCCAGAGCAATTGTAAACATATGCCAAAGGAACTTTGTTTTGCTTGTTTTGTCATTGTTAAATGTGTCATCTCAGTAATGACTTCCTTTTTTCCTAAAGAGGTGCTTGACTGTGCTAACTTTAACTTTTTTGTACATTTATTTGTATGAGTTCAATGCTTAATATATAATAGCATGCTATTTTAAGGTCTCAAAAATATTTTTAAGGCTAAATTTCATTTTAGAACAAAATAAAAATAAAATAATGAATTTCTATTTTTTTTTCCACAGAATAAAATTCAGTATAGTTAGGTATTATATGACATTGAATTTTTATTTCACCTAAGAAGTAACTTACTTTATAACCTATACAAAGCAAAACAAGGCTAAACTTGTGTGTTTTTCTATAGCTACATTATTAAATGATATATTTAACTGTTTTATTTAAGGATTTTTGTGATTAATTTATTGAATGCTGTTTTGTAAATGAACTGTAGGGAGAGGTAAGAGTTCTTGGCTCTGAAAATATGAGGAATCAAGATTACAAGCTAGATAAGAGAAACATTTTCTGTCTTTTCCAACCATAGCTTCATGTCTCTTTTTGTTTAAAAATAAACTTTTAAAAATTTCTAAAACTAACACCTGTGCATCAATTGAGGCAGAATGGTGATCTGTGGGTGGGCTTCCACCACAATTTAATGAGGACTTTGCTCATTACCAGCTGTAAAGATCCCTTGTCCTGATCCTTATACCCTGCTTCAGCTTACCAGCAGGGAGACACACATGTGGAATTAACTTTCTACACTTTCTTCCTTGTTTCTACTGCTTTCCAGGACGTATTGAATTATGTAGTAATTCTGTACCATTGGAAACTAACAGATTCTTATAATCTAAAGAGGTAATTTTTTTTTTTTTTGGAGCCGATCTTGTACTCCCTCATTTAATTCAGATCTTTCTGTCCTCAGTGAAATATTGAAAAAGTGTTTATTAAGTTGACATTGTATGTCCACTACTAAAAAAAAAAAAATGCCAAAAATATTACCATAGAGATTTTAACAATTTTATTTGAAATGACTCTAATTGTATAAAACAAGAAGCTCTGACTGTTTGCATTACTTTTTCAGGGACACAAAGACAGGATTAGGACTCAGGTAGCTTAATTTGCAGTTTATACCTTTATGTATTGTATTCACCATTGCCTTGATATCAATTGATATCGTTTGTTTCAGAGACAAAATATATTTGACAAATAGATACTACATTATGCAATTTGCTGTCAGAAAAAAATAGAATAAAACTTTAACACTATAAATAAGCTTTTCCAACATTTTGTAACGTGGACCAATAAATTAGTTGCTGGTTGTTACACTAATCTGGACCTAGATGCCAAATGAATTTGGAAACTCCGGGTTAGACTTAAACTGGTTTCTTTACTGCCAGACTTTACAAAATCCTGTACCAATCTACATTCCTGCAATCAATATAAGAGCATTCCACACTCTCCAGGTTAAAGTCAATACTTATGATTGCCAATACTTACTCGATATTTACTATTTAAAATAATGTATTCCAATATGTATGTGTTGGTATCTCATTGAGGTTTTGAATTTACATTTATACTGATAACTAATGATATTGAGCATCTTTTAATGTATTTATTAGTCATTTATTTAGGTTCTTTTGTGAAGACTCTTTAAATATTTTGTTGATTTTTTAAATTGAGATTTTCTTATTAATATTGAGTTGTTCTTTGTATATTTTAAATACAAGTCTTTTGTCAAATATATATTTTTTCTTCTAGCCTGCGGTTTACCTTTTCATTTTTCAATAGTGTCTTTACAAAAGTAGAGGTTATTAATTTTTACTAAACATTATTTATTACGGTTCTCATTTTTTTGTTTTTATATATAAGAACTATATGCCTTCCCTGAGATCACAGAGATTTTCCCCTGTTTACTTCTAGAAGTTTTATAATATTAGCTTTTACATTTAATCAATGATCCATTTCAGTAAATTTTTGCATATAGTATAAGGTATGGGTCTGTCTGTGCTCACTGCATATGATATAAGTTGGGGTCTGTGCTCATTTTGGGTTTTTCCATATGAATATTATTATAGCATAATTTATTGTAAAGACTATAAAATTACCACTGAAATACTTGGCACCTTTATTGAAATTCGATTCACCATATCAGTCAGATTGCACTATTAGAGTGTTTTGTTTCATATATGTATCTATTTGTACACCAATATTATGCTGTCTTTATTTAGTCATTTTCTAACATGTCTTAAAATCAAGTAGGATAAGTCCTCAAACTCTGTTTTTAAAATTATTTTGGCTATTTAGATATCTTGCATTTCCACATAAATTTTTAGACCTGTTTGTCGTTTTCTACAAAAAACCTTGCTGGATTTTTATTTTCATTGCTTGAAATCTATAGATGCGTTTTGCAGAAAATTGATGGCTTTACAAAACTGAGTCTTTAGATTCATGAATGTGGTACATCTGTTTATTTATTTGAGCCTTCACTTCCTCTTATGAATAATTTTTAGTTTTCAGGGTATAGATTTTAAACATATTTCATTAAATTCATCTCTATTACATGTTTTAGAGTTCTATAATAAATGATATTTAAAATTTATATTTCGCATCATTCAATCCTAATAAATAGAAATGTTTGATATTGGCCTTGAATCTTATGACCTTGGTAAACACAATAATTAGTTCTGCTAGCTTTTATTCTTCTCTATAATCCTTTGGATTTTCTGCGTATATAATTATATCGAGAATAATTTTTCTTTCTTTAAATACGTATGATTATTTTTTCTCTTTCCAGCCTTATTGCACTAAGACAGCCCATGAAATATTGAATTTAACTAGTGAGAGTGAATTTGTGTCTTCTTCCTGTTCTTAGGGAGAAAGAATTCAGCATTAACAAGTAAATATGATGTTATCTGTAGGTTTTTCATAGATATTTTATATCAAGCTGAGAATATCCAGTCTTCTAGAATAGTACTATCCAAATTCAGGTCAAAATGTTTATTCCCATTGTATAGTATTTAATTTTAGTGAGCACTGCCATTAAGAGCACTCATTTTGTTAGTCACGTGGACAATCTCGTTATACATGGTTCTACTTGTCCAATAAAACTCCTATGTTATTTGTCTAGATAGTTTTTATAAGTATTACTTCTAAAATGTTTCTCACTTTACACATATTTGAGGATTTTCCTTTTGCATTATCCTGAATGTCCCTCTACTCTTTTTCAGCTAAATTCTTTCAAGTTTGACATGATTAACCCAGGAGATCACAATTTTATCAGCTGTATGTCTTCTATGAAAATTTAATTCTTTATTGTTTTGAGAGCATAATGATTTTAAAATTTGAAAGCTGTTGTAAAGTAAAATAATCAATATGCTTAATATTTACAAAATTAAATGCAAGCCAATACCTTTTTAATAGCTAATTAACCTCAAATTGAAATTAAAATATTGTAAAATTTCTAAATGTTAAATTTTGAGTCATAAAATAGCTCATTATATTTTTAAAAATATTTTAAGATAACTTTTCCAAATGACTCAATTTTTATTTTTGAAAAAAAACATTCTATTATGATGTAAGACCTTTGTTTCTCTTGACCATTTATTATTCCAAGTATTATAAAACCTAGTACATTACTCTTACTACAGTTGCATGCTAAGATACTTTTGCCTTGAATGTATAAGTCCCTTTTAGCACTTTTATCTTATTTTCTGTATTCATTATGTTATTTATGGTAAAGCATCCTTATACCAATACTCAAATTTTACCAATTAGTAACTAACCAATTAGTTAAAAAACAGCATTACTAATTTCAGGAAGGTTTTAAAACTGCCTTATTTACAAATAAAATATATTATTTTCTTCTTAACCTAATCGTATAAAGAAATGAGACAAAAATGTCAAGGTTGTTCACTTCTGCTGTCTGCTTAAAAGATTACATATATCTCCTCTGTCATGATTTATTTGAAAAATGAAACAAAAGTATTAACTTAGCTATCAAGTTAATAAATGCAGTCAGTAGAAGAAAAATATTTATATGACCTCTTCATTTCTCAGAACTAAATCACCATTAAATACTTATCTGCAATATTTTGAAGTTTTACCTCTTGGTCCCAATATTCATCACCTTATATTGTAGTAGCTGAAAAAATGACTCTTACTGGAAATTACTGTTTGACTATCACTATGGGAACGTAGGCCTTTGATTATAGGGACATAACGTTTTAAACAAGCTTTCTGCTTCTGTAACCCTGCATACGCACCTGACCTGTGAGTTGACAGGTAGTGAATAGAAGAAAAATAGACCTTTATGTTCAGACAGAATGAACAATGGAGTTTTGGGCTTAAAAACTCTGTACCTCTACATTTTCAGGGCTGCTTAATTTGGGGTCTGCGTACTCTCCTGGCAGACCCAGCTGGCTGAATAAAGAGCGTGTTCCCTATAACTCTCTGAGTTCTGGTTGTCCGTGTGTCTTTCGGGGGCTGGTGGCTACAACAATATGGTACAATAAATGTGCTTTTAGACAAATACATTTACATATAAAAGAATCTTTATGTGTCAAATTATTTCCCACATTTATTATTTTATTACCTAAGAAACAACTGCTCATTTTTGTCCACAGGAGGTAGTATGCAGGCTCTGAGCATGTAGACCAACTGGGTTCCAGTCTCTGCTTGTTCACAAAGTATGTGTTCTTTAATTTTTTCATACATAAAATTGGATAACAATCTCATATCAAGTTGTAAGGTCGTTGCTAAGATCAAATGTGATATTTTTGTAAAGTAAAATATCACAGTGCCTAGAACAAAGTGCTTACTAATTTCTACCTTAAATTCATATATTATCTATAAAGGACAGATAACTTGAAACGAATTAGACCAACACTAAAAGTACCTCTTTAAAGGCCTTATTGTATATCCTTATTTACTTTCCATGTGTACATATAGATTGACAGACACTGTCATATAATACATCTTTTTATATTACAATGTATTATGAACAACTTTCTAAACAACCATTCTTTATATTGGCTGTGCATTCCAAGCATTTCTTTGATTAGTTTTGAACGCTGAGGTTGTTTCAATGTAAAATGGAAGTACTTCTCAATATAACATAGGTTTTAAACAACTTTTATGACAAATACTGTATCATCCACCTGTGGGCATTGGGTGAACATATATTTTAAAACAATTAGCTTATAGAAACACAAAAAGCTTGGATTTTCTTATGTATATTACTAAAAGAGCTTTTGTTATGTTTTCAGGGTTTCCTGTTACAAACACTGAGCTCAATGTTGATGAGAACAGTCAATTCTTGATCCATTCTAGGACCTAGTATTTGAATAATTACATTAAAGAGTATCAGCAATACTAAATAACTTTGATTACACAGAATGGGAGATGAATGATTAAAAGCTGGCATGAGGCATTAACTTACTACCTAATTGTCACATAATACCAGTTGACTATTGTTTATTTCCCTCCCTTTGGGTAAAGTTATTTCAGATGGAATAAAAATTGCAGTGTAATAGTTGGCAAAGGTCATAGATAAAGGCATCAAAATTCATCAAGGGGACTAGTTGGACAGCTTTGTTCAAAATAAGTTAGGAAATTTTTCTTGACTGTAGCCAATGTTACAACATTTTTAAAGATAGCAATCCATTATCATTTCTCTTTTGTCATCTGAAAAAAAGTTATTTTTTCCCTGGGATGACATGACATTGTTCAGAAGGCAATGAAACATCTTTTTCTAAAATAGCAACTATCAAATGACAAACTCTAGACCTGAGTCATGTTGTTTTGTTCCTCAGGTCTGTTGTATATTACTAAGAAAACAGGAAAATTAAATAACTTTGATTCTTCTATATTTGGATTTAGTTTTGTTGTGATTAAATCAGTAGTAAAAATAAGCTGCAATTATATTCTAAAAGATAGCATGCCCTATTGATGCCATTAAAGGCAATATATATGCAATTACATATACCTTGCCTTTATACACACACACACACACACGCGCACACACATATAGAAAGGGTATAGCACTCGTTTTGTTGGCATGACTAAAGCCAATAAACATAAGCCAGTTCAAAACTAGGATAGTTACAGGGAAGACTTTTTGTAACAGGAAATTGGTGAGTTTCAATTTGCTAATACTTACCATTTATTCGCATCAGCAAGATTGTACTTCATTGTGGTACAACCACTCTAAGGACTAAACTGAGAATAGGATTTATTTTGGGGGAATAGAAGTCTCCAAGGAGGACTAGATTTCTTGTGGTTCTCCTAGAACCAGACTCTTGAAAATGAATTCATATGATGACCCTCAATTCCAAAATTTACTTCTTTTTTTTCCAGAAGAAAGCCTTATAAAAAGTATTGATCAAAAAAAATCAGAATATTTCCTGTTTTTATCTAATTAATTAGGTGATTATTGCAGAGACCATCACTACTTATTGACTACAAGTGATCTTGTATTTCCCACATCCTTGAATTTAGTCAGGCCTTGGAGTTAACTCTGGCCAATGAGTTTTGATTGAAAGTAACACGTGTTACTTCCAGAATGAAGCAATTAAGAGCCAATGTGTGACTCTCAACTTCTCTTTACCTTTGTCATTGAAGCCGCTGAGGTCATGAGAAGCTACAGGATACTGGTGGTTCCTACAGCTTGCACCACCGAGTGGTTGTACAGAACAGGAATTCCCCCAGCAATTCGTGTCCATTATGCCCTGTGAGCTAGAAAGAAGAATCATTTGTTACAACCAGCCATTGAGATTTCTGTATTGTTCTGTTAACTGCAGCAGCATCTGGACTATCCGAGTTATTTCAGTTAATTAAGGCAAAGAAAATATCACACACGGATCAAGTTTTCCTAATAATAAATATATAGTTAAAAATGGGAAAAACAAAATAAGACCATTTTAATTACTAGCAAAAGGCAAACTCTGTTGACAAAAATGATGTCAATTGTTACTCCATTTCTAAGAACTGAGCTGATGCCACTGTTAAAGAGAGCCTTGTCTATGAATTAAGGTTTCCCCATCTGAGGGGCTTTGCTATTCTCAGAGCTATTGATTCAGGCAACCTGTGTGAGGAGCAGATATACTTGTGAGTTCAGGGAAAGATTTTCAAACTTAATTCTGTATGACTGGTGCTTTTCAGTTCTTTTCCACTCTTCCCCCGCCCCCCCCAAGTGGGAATTATTAATGCTTGTCTCATATGTGATCATATATTGTTAGTATTGCTCAAATAATGTTTTAGTTATGAACTCTCCCTACCACCAAAAGGGGGAAAAAGTCTAAAAATGCACACTGTGTGTACGTAAGAAACTATGTGTTTCATTGATCGTACATTTAGCACCCCGTGTGGACTTCTGTATATACAGAATACTAGAACATGAAGGCATATGGTGAACATTTAAGGAATTAACTGGATCCTCATGTTAGCTTTTGAGAAAAGTGGACTTTTCCAACTGAATGCAATATTTTTTTATTTACCTTCAAATTTAATATTCAGATTGCATTCACAATAGCGTCCATCCCAAATTCATATTTATAAAATAGGCATTTCTGGTTTTAGATCTCTTGGTATGAAAACTAGCATTTGTGTAGTAATAATTTTCCTGGAAATTTCAGGCACAATTGCCTACTTATTTGCAAACACACTATTTTTTGCCAACTCCTGCGCAAGAGGTTACACATACCACTTTCTCCTGTACCCACACATACCACCTTTCTCCTGTACCCACACCTTTCTTCTATCTTTCCCAGAAAAACAAACAAACAAACATAAAAACAATGGCTTTCTGATAGAATGGGGGTGTGAATAATAATTTTCCATTCCTCTAGTTTACATATTAAACTCAGGTCTCCTTTTACATCCCAAGCAAGAACTTCAAACGTCTGTGAATTTATTAATGCTGTTTTAATTGCATATTTATGCATTCTTTGGGTTTTCTACTGCCTTTAATTTTTCTTTTTCTCTTGCCTCTTTTGGATTTTAAGCAATTGTAATGAAGTTAACAATAATCTTCTATTTCTCCCTTCTTATTTGATTGTGTATCTCTATGTAGTTACAAAATAATATAAAAACATTAAAGTCCTAAAGTTATTGAAACATAAGCATGAATTATGGTAAAGCCACACACACACACACTCATGTACACGAATGTGTGTGCATGCCCTGTCTCTAGATCACATTTCATGGTTAGCATCCCTGCTGTGTCTACCAGCCAAATGAATGGTATGGATGAGTGACATCAGTTTCCTGAGAACTAACCTCCTTACGTGTTGCCTAAGGACCATCAGGTAGTGAAATTTGTTCATTTTTTATTCTAAAGCTTTGTAATTTTAGATCTTAAATTTGTTTATGATTTATTTTTAGTTATTTTTATATATGATGTATGATATAGGTCCATCTTCATACTTTTGCACATGACTCTTTAGTTGTCCCAGTATCATTTTTTGGAAAGACTATTTTTTCCTCATTGAATTATTTTTGGCACTCTTCTTAAAAATTAGTTGACTATAAATATATGAGTTTATTTTTGAATTCTCACTTCTATACATTGATCTATAGGTCCGTCTTCATGCCAGTACCACACTGTTTTCATTACTGTAGTTGTATATAAATTTGAAATCAGGAAATGTGTGTTCTTACACTTTATTCTTCTTTTTATATATCATTTTGGCTATTCTGGTTTCTTTGACATTCCATATGAGTTTTAGGATTAGCTTTCTAATTTCTACAAAAAGTCAAGTTGGAATTGTGTAGAGTTTGTATCTTGAAACCTTACTGAATTCATTTTTTGGTTGTGTGTGTGTGTGTGTGTGTGTGTGTGTGTGTGTGTGTGTTCATGCACATCCATTTGTTAAAATGCATGACTGTAAGAATTATAAATTCTTTTTGATAGCATCATCAGTATTAAGTTCATATGGCCTATGGTGTTCAAAGTTTAACCTTTATGCCATAAGTCTTTGCCATAGGAAATGTTAGAATTTAATATAAACTTATAGATTGTCTTTAGTGATCTTTTAGTCAAAATCAAGTTACTCTGTTCAAAATTTACCAACAGGGGACCATTCAATCAATATTCTCTTCTATTCTATAATTTGTAGATTCAGGAGCAATTTTTTAAATACCATCAATCAGACACTATGCTAAATGTATTTTACATATTTATAACAATTAATCTTCACAGCAACATGACTTTAGTATTTTCCTCTACATTTTATACAGACAATGAAGCTGAAATGTACATGTCAAGTGTCCAAGATTACATAACTAGGCAGTGATAGAGCCAAAGTTCAAATTTGTATCTGCCTAATTTCACATATTTTGTTTTTAATATTTAGAAAGGTCTTTCTTATGTGATCTGAAATTTATCTCTGTGAATATTCCATCTATTGGTATTAATTCTGCATTCTCAAGAATCACAAAATATAGAGCTCTCCCACTATAGAGTATCTAAATTTATCCCATTTTACATAAAGACTAATCATCGAGAATCTCTAGACCTTTTACAGTGTTGGACACCATACAATAAACATTTTTATTTATCAGTGTCCTTAAAAGATTCTTCTCCCTAAAGTAATGGATGGTGGACTCAAAAATGATAATCTAGATGTGAAGTGGTTATTAATATACTGATAGATGAGGTATGTTCAGATAAATTAGATAAAACAGAATTTGTACAGAGGAAAGTTGAGAACGTTTACATACTATTGACATTGATTCTGTAGGGGAAATGGAAAACATAATGATGTTTTTACCTGGAAATTATATATTAAAATTAAGTAGACCCCTTTTCAAGTAGGGTTTAAAGAATGTCTTATTAAGAAGTTTTTTAATCTTTATTGCATACTACCATTTGTCTTGATATATAATGTGTCGATAATCTACTTTTTAAACTAACATATAAAATTTTATGAATGCCTAGAAGAGAAAATAAGACAAACTTAAAAACTGCACCATATTATTTAAAATCATCTGGAAAACAAATAATTTGGACATGTCAATACTCTAAGCTATAATTCATTCAGGAATAAGTAGCAAGAAAAAAAGAGAAATGTTTATAACCAGCCATACCTCAATAGAAAAAAAAAATTTTGAAGCAGTCATTAGACCATTCACTTTGAGGGTTTTATCCAAACATCCTCTCTTAGTAAAATAAAATTCAGGGTCTTAGAACTTAGAACCTTTTTTTACCTGAGGTATTATTTTATTTACTTTTTATTATATAATTTTAATTTATCTCTTTCATCTATTCTTTCTGATCTTGTGCCTAAAGCATACTTTTTTTGTCTGTTCTAAAACAGAGCATGATTTTTCCATTTCATACTCAAAATCACTCATAATCAGATGATGGATAGATGTTATTTTAGATACTCAGAATGATCCAATGCTATAGGCTGCCTGGATCTTTATGTTGGAGAGATTTCAAGACTAAGCTCTGATACATTGGGAAAGAGCTCTAGATTCATATCTCTGTCTCTTACAAGTGGAGCATGGAAGAATGATGGCATACCTGTGAGGTATTTATCATTCCTCTTCTAACAGCTTATTGAATGAATGCTAAGGGTAGAAACAAACCACTTCAAGTATAATTACAAAATGCAATGTAAACTTAGTTTTTCAAACTTATTTGGTATGGACACTTCGACACCTCTCATAATCCATGCTTCAGTCCAACTGAAATTACTAACTAATTAACTAACTAACCCACTCCAGGTCCTATCTATTCCCTGTAGGTCACATTCCTTAAACTTGCTTTTAGCCCTGCCAGATCTTTCTTTGTTCCTCCATTAGTTATTTCTCTTTTTTGCTTTCAACCTTGGTTGTGTGTTTTTATTTGTTTTTAAATATCTAACCAACATTTCCACATGTGGATGTATATGTTGATATGAGGGTGAATATCTGCATGTGAATTGTCCACCATCATAATTAAAAGTTGCTGTCATTTCAGAAAAGATTTTTTTTAAACTGTGCTGTCCTTGGGAGTTTTAACCTTCTCTCTTGCTTTTTAATATGCGTAGTTAATTTTAGATATAGCCTCTAAGTTATTCTACTTCAATAAAGTTTTTGAGATCAAGAATTTTATCTCACTCATAATTGTACACTGTGTAGTAATAAATGTAATGCCTTATATATAATGACTAATAAGTAATTGTTTAATTTTATATCTCTGGGCATTTATGAAATAGTCTCCAATGGTGGTCTGATATTTAATTTACTTTACTAGAAGTAATTAAAAAGAAAGGTAAAGGAAACAATGATCATTTTTATGGGACACAGTGGATTCAGCAAAGGATTTTCAAACTAAAAGTATTTTGAAAAGGCTTGAGCAATAAAGGTTAAAAAATCCAATTTACTTTTGTTTGTCTGCTGTTAACTTATTGTCTTTTCTGTCATAGGATTAAAAGTGGATTGATTATGCTTTGGAATTTTGACACACTGAGATAGATACAAATTTGAGTCTTAATAAGAAGCTATTCTGTGCTCTGGCATTCAAAAGTTCAAAAAATAGTATAATTGATACTTATTTAAACAATTTTTTTTTTTATTTCGAGGAGTGGAATCCTTAAAAAAAATGAAATCATATGCAGAAGATGAATAGATAAAAGCATAGTTCCCCTGGTTGAGGCAAAAGCTCCCGCCTCTTGACTTTCCTCTGCGTACATTGGCAACACACAGGACACCTCAACTGCAGGGTTCCGATTGCTACTGTCTAGAAAATGCTTATTCTCGGGATACATCTAAGGAGCATTAATGCTTATAGAATGCTATTGGTGATGAGAGATATCATGGTCCTCCAAAGATTGTCCACATCCTTACCCCTAGCTCTGTGAAGATTTACTTTACGTGGCAAATGAGACTATAATTAAGTTAAGGATCTTGAAATAGATTATCTTGAAATATCCTTGTGGAGCTGATAGAATCACTAGGGTCCTATTAATTAAAAAGAAGGAGGCGGGAGAGTCAGAGTCAAAGGAGGAGATGTGATGATGAAAGCACAGGCTGGAGCTATACAATCACTGACTTTGAAGATGGAAAATGGGTCCATGAGCTAAGAAATACCTGCAGCCTCTAGAAGGTGAAAAGTGCAAGAAAATATTATCCCCTAGAGCTTCTGGAAAGAAACGGCCCTGTTGACACCTTGACTTTTTATCCTTCTAAGGTTGATTTTCAATTTCTGATCTCTAGAACTGAAAGATGATAATTTTTTTTTTTTAATTTTAAGCCACTAAGTTCGGCAATTTGTTATAGAAGCAATAGAAAACTAATACAAGTAATAAGCTAACTATAGGTAAATGGGTGTATCCTGGTTTATGGCTATTTGAACCAACCAGCAAGGTTTCCCATATTAGTATACAAGCCAAGTTTATTTCCTTTAAAAGATAAAATTAATTTGTAGTTTCTATGGTTGTATCACAATTAACTCATTAACCCATTTGCTCTAAATCAAAAGTTTAACCTTAGAGGTAGGAGGTAATAAACAATTTAATCTGACAAATTTTTAATAATTCAGTTTCTTCTATGACATTACTCTCAGACAATTATAAAATTTGTAATAGAAAGGCATTAATGCAGAGAATATACTATCTGCTAAATCAGTCCATCTCAATTTTTAAAACTTCAACTTATTTAGAAATTCTCCTTTTCTTAAACTTTAACACCTTGATATCAGTTTTTATTTATTTTGAGACCACATAGCATATAGCTTATGACTCGCCTACATAAGACATCTGAAAAACTGACCTGCTGTCTGAACCTTTCATTATCCTCTTGCTTTTAGCTTAAATTATACTTACAACTGCTTTCTTTTTAATTCAAGTTTTTGACACTGCTCTCCTTTTTTCTTGATTCCAAATAATAATCATAATCATGCTCAAAATGAAAATCATAATGATAAGTGATTCTGCTATCATTTGTACCCTGGATCATTATCATCATATGGACACAATTTATCAACTATAGGAGAGAGCCTGAGGGTATTCATTGATTCTGAATTTCCTCATCCATATTGGATTGCATCTTTCTCTCGGTTTTTTTCATTTCATTCTTTTTCATTTGAAATTTATTTTTAACAGAAACTACAGCAGAAAAATATGACCTGAGGAATTCTGTTCTCTTTTATCACATATCTACATTTTATAATTGACCCGACTGGTAGGCTTGTATTCTCTTTGATTTTATTTGAGGGCTGATATAATTTAAAATCATAGCAAACAAACAAATAAAATCGTGTCTCCCCACCCCCAAAAAACCCTAAAACAAAACAAAAAATACCACCATCACCACCAAAATATTTTATGGTATGTTTTCCTTTTATTTTATAATCACAGACCAGCTCTGAATTCTAAGAAGCACTATTATAGCTCTCTGAGACCTTCATGTTGCTTTATCCTACTAAGATGAGGAAAGTAAGGAGTGTTTCCTTCACTCTATAACATCACAAGTCTGCTAATTGGTAGAGATGAGTGTCATTCTTTAAGTCCAAGTGTAGTGTGACTTCTTTCATAATATTTTTCTTGGTGTCAATCCAAACTACAGTGACTAAAAATTTAGTGCTGGATTCCTTAGGAGCCCACTTCGAACGTAATAAGTGTGCATTGTACAAAAAGTATATGCTGATGATAAATTTCAACTATTATGAATCACTACTTAATTTAACCTATTCATTTGCCATTCTAATTCTTTTGTCCTTGTACGTGAGGTAGTAAAGTATGACTGATCAAGTGCATGCTTCAACAGGGTAGAGTTTCTTTAGGCTACTTGAAAATGATCAGAGCTTTAATTCCTTTGCTGCTGACTTTAATCCTCTCTTAGAGAATCTTGTCTGTAATGTGTCCTGCTAATCTCATTCTTTGCACAAGAAAGAGCTGCTTTCTTTCCATTTGGCTTCCAGATATGCTAGTGTTCACTTAATTTATTTTCCTGCACTATTCAGCTTAGTTTTCCTACATCTTTTCTATGACAAACAAGAACATTAAAAAGTAAATAGAAAGGAAAGTCAGGTTACTTATTTCTCTTCACATCTTATACATTTTTTCTATTAGGAAAACTTTGGTAATTATATGTCTATTATATTCCCATAAATTTTTCCACCAATCAATTATGTAGATGGGATGAGCATTCTTTTATAGTTAGCCCTTTTTAAAAGCTCCATGCCTCTTAAAGGGTGAATGCCTTTTCTCTTTCATCATATTTTAAAACATTTAAATGAGAAAAAGTATGAATAGTTATATTATTTATATCTAATAATTATGTTTACATATTATATTGTTTTGTATTCTATTACTATTATTTTCTGCAGCCTTTAAAGACAAAAAAAAAATGCAGAGAAATTTATTCCCAAGGGAAACATTTAGTTATGTGTCATTAGGCAGATTGCCTAAACTCTCTGAGCTTAATTTGCTTCATTTATATATTAATTCAACAGTGATTTGTTGAGCCCCTTTCCTATGTGCTATTAGAATTGCTGACGATATGGGTGCCATAATACCTTATTTTACTTGAAATCAGTCCCGTTAAGGAGTTGTTGTTATTCTCATTATACAGATTTTAAAACTCTACTTCAGTGAGCTTTGTGCAAGGTTATATAACTATTAACTCATGTGATGAAATTAAATCTAAGTCTGTGTGCCTACAAATCTTACTCTATTGGTATAGAATGGAGTCCAGAATAAGGCATATGAGATAGAGTTGCCCTTTTTGATCTTCAGACCTATTATCATAACCAGAAACAGCCAGTGACCCTCTGCCCAGCAGACAAATGAGTTAATTTTTTATGACGCTAAATTCATGAGTAGTTTGTTACATAGCATTATTATAGCAATAGCTGACTAATACAGACATTAAAGCTTGAAGTCTGGATTTAGGGTTTTATTATAAGGCAATATAAGGAGGGCATCCAATTTGAAGTCAAAAAAGCATTTGGCTGAACAGAAAAATAGAGTAAAAGTCTGAGCAACAGGCAGGAAATGGAGATGTGAGGAAAGTAGACTGGAGTTGAGATGTGCTGACATACAATGGAAAGAGGCCCTTTCAGTCTGTCATGAGGTATAAAAAGATGAGTTCATGGAAAATATAGTTGGAAAATATAGTTGGAAAACTCTGTACTGTAGCAAATCTTTGACAGTATTCTGGGTATTCTCAGTGATCATCTTAGCTGACCATATATAGCAATTAGGAAAAACAAAGCACAGTACTAACAAAACCGCCATTGCCATTTCTGTTCATGTAAGTATGTGATATTATGTGACACAGCAATGTGTGCTGGAAATCACAGGCAGAGAAGTGAATGAATTACTAAGAAAATAAATACAAATTTATTGGAATTTAGTGTTTGCTATATAACATTGATTTTCAAACCATTTCCCTCTCCTGTTCTCATAATTAAAAGCACAAATATAAGAACTACATCTCTCTCTAACCTCTTAAAATTGATGCAAAAAACTATTTCCTATGAGTCCAAGTTGGAAAGGATTCAATCTCCAGTGCATTTCACATACTAATTTTTAAAAATAAAACTATCATTTTTTTTCAGTTTTTGTTTATGTATTTGTGTTTATTTTAATGAAAAATGTTTTTTCAAGAACCAGAATTTTCAACTTCTCACCTTTTTCCTCTTTAAATTTTATGCTTTTATTGTTTTTCTTTTGAATAGGTTATACCTTCATTTGATTCAAAATAAAAGCAATATAATAAGGTAAATATTGAAAAGTCTTGTTTCTACACATCCTTTATAGTTAACAACTTTTATTAGGTTTTTGTATAATTCTAGTGTTTTTTAGACATTGACAAGCAAATTATATATACATTCTGCTGCCCTTATCTCTTCTTTCATAAGAGAGAGCATACTATATAAAATGTACTGATTTTTTTTTCTTTTAACAATGGTATTAGTTTCCTATTGCTATTGTAACAAATTACCATAAATTTAGTAGCATAAAAAAACATAAATTTATTACCTCTGAGTTCTCGAGGTTAGAAGTCTAAAATCAGTGTTTCAACTCTAAAATCAAGGTGTTTGCAGAGCTAATTCTTTTTGGAGGCTTCCAGGCAGAATCTCTATTTCTTCCAGCTTCTAGAGAAAGCGTTGGCATTCCTTGGCTCATAGCCAAACCACTCTATTAACTTCCATCTTCACACTGCCCAATAGATCATCAGATCTGCCTTTGGCTGCCTCTTATAAAGATACTTGAGATTAGATTTAGGACCCACTAGATAATCCAGGATAATCTCCCCACTGCAAAATCCATAATTTAATTATATTTGCAAATTATCTTTTGCCATACACAGTAACACCCACAGGTTCTGAGGATTAGGATATGGATATCTTTGGTGAGAGTGCATTATTTAGCTTGACACAGCAATATGTCCTGGAAATCATATCTGTCAGTCATTAGGCAGCTCTCGCACTTTATTTTTATAGTTGCATAGTATTCACGTGTTTGGATATACCATTGTTTATTTCACTAATTCCCTACTGATGGACATTTTTTTTTTTTGCAATAAATAACCTTATAAATACAACATTTTGAGCCAGCACATATATATTCAATATATGTAATCTGTTTAAATATAAATACATATGATAAATATTTGAAGATGTGTAAATATAAAATATTATTTTTAATACTAAACAGCAAAAAGAAAATTTCATAAACATACATATACTAGTCAGATGAATTGACTTTTTATAATTAGCTCATTTTTCTGAGATAGTGTTTAGCATAAATTCTATTCTATTTTTCTCTTTATAAATGTAAACTTTGAGAAACCGCATTCACCCAAGTGGATAAGTATAAATGAAAAGAGTTACAGCAATATCTTTGAATTCTTTAAATTTCTTTTTAATCATATACTTAAAATCACATAGTGATCTATTATCAAAAAATGTTTTATTAACATCAGGTGAAACTCAGTTATGTGCTCTTTGAATTTTTGTTGAATGCATATTGGAAACCACTGAACTACAAAATATTTATTATTTGTTGTCTATTCATCAGAGTCATTCCCTTTTTCAAAATCAAAAGCAGTATTTTGAAAATCATTGCTATGTTTGCCATTCTGTAGTTTATAACCTCCTAAACAAATAAAAGATGATAAAATATGGAGAAAAAGATACAAGATCTAAGTCGGAGAAGAAAAATTATGAATAGAAGTTAGGCAGTGGAGTGAAACTCAACTACATGTTTCTTCTTGGGGAGATGAATTTTGTTTACATGGGCATAAGTGAGTCAAAGCTCAGAAAATTAATTACTTTAAATATTTCCTTTTTTTTATACTTCTTGTGAATTCTTTATGTATCCTTATGGTATATCTCACCCAAATTGAAGACTATAGCTGTTAGCTACTTCAGAATATATTCTCAAAAACACTAAAGACTATGCTTTTGTTCTCTTCTTAATGGCATACATAAATTTAGAAGCATTATATCAGAGTAAAAGGTTTCTAAAACAATCCCTCTTCAAAAGCAAAGATGGTCTCTTCTACTAATTAAGTTATTCAGAAAAATGTCTGTTGCTTGCCAAATATATGTAGATAATAAATGCTAATGGATTGATTAAAAGAAAGTTATCAAGAATAAGTGTAATGCATAAGCAGCTAGTTCACCACCAGTTTTTTCTAAGGAAGTCATTGCCCCTAATAGAAAATATATACCCACTTCAACTGCCTTTTTATAACTGTAGCAAGGCAGTAAGTGAGACTTTTCCTGCTGTTTTAGGTGTCTGGCTTAGGCTTGAAAGCAGAGCACAATGGGTGTTAAGTGTCCACACATTCTACAGAGGTGCTAGACCATCTATGCAGAACTTGTTGAAAAGTGGCCCAAATTGGTTCTGTATCACTTAACCCATCACCACTTCCAGCCTATATTTAAGAGAAGGCTAGTAAATTAGTGGGTGAGGACTGATGAACAAGGATTTCCTTGAAGAAAATTGTGGAGTGCTATGCTTTACTTCTCCCATTCCTGGGAAGAAGGTCATTCTTTTCAACTTAAGCCATGTGAATAGGACTTCGAAGAACTATCCAAAGAGCTTGGAGGTATAGAAACTCGTGCTTGACTCTCACTGGAAAAGAAATAACTAAAGACTGGCTGGTATTAGCCAGGAAGCAGAAAAAAAAAGGGGGTGGGGTGGGGAGGACTCCATGGAGGATGGCTCTTATTTCTAGTGTTTGGCGGACAATAATACATGAGTTTTCCTTACATTAAGAGTATATTGAGTATTATAGCCAAGATTGAAGATGTCATGACCCCACACCAATAGGCTGTGTGGGACATTAGTAAAAAAGGAGCAGCTGAAGAGCAACTAAAGAGGTGGTATGGCACTTTAGTGAAGAGTGCAAAAGCAGGAAATAGTAGAACTCAAGAGAAAGAGAGAGCTGATATTAAGGTATTGGACATCAAGAGGGCAGTGATTTTTTAGGTTAAAATATCAGTCAATTCATATCCTTTGTCCACTTTTTAAACCAAATAATTTTTCTTTTATTGAGATGTATGAGTTCCTTCTGTATTTTTCATAGAGATGTACATAAAAAGGTGCTCGACATCATAAATCAGCAAGGAAATGCAAACCAAAACCATAATGAGATATAATTTCATACATGTGAGGATGGGTAACATAAAAATAACAAAGATAATAAGTGTTGATGAGAACATGAAGAAAAGGGAACACTTGTGCAGTGTACAATGTATATTGGCACAGCCACTATGGAAAACAGTACGGAGGTTCCTCAAAAGATTAAAACTAGAAATACCGCATATTTTAGCAATCTCATTTCTGGATATATATCTGAAGGAAATGAAGTCAATATCTTAAAGAGATATGCACCCTCATGCTCATTGCAGCGTTTTTCACAATAGCCAAGACATGGAAACAACCTCTGTAAATGATGAATGAATGAATATGTGTGTGTGTGTGTATGTGTATATATATATATACACACACATACATATATATATACACATACACACATACATACATACATATAATGTGTATATAATATGTATATACATATATATACATATACACATATACATGTATATGTATATATATATACACATACATATATATACACATACACACACATACATACATACACATATAATGAATGAATATATATATTTATATTTTATTATATATATGATATATATATAAGATATGTATATATACACACACAAATATTCCATTATACATGTAATAGAATATTATTCAGCCATAAAGAATAAAATCTTGTCATTTGTGACAACACAGATAAATTTAGAAGGATTATGCTGAGTGAAATAAGCCGGACAGGGGAAGACACTCAAATACTGTATGGTATCACTTATATGTGGAGTCTGAAAAAACCAAACTTGTAAAAACAGAGTAAATTGGTGGTCACCAGGGTCTGCTTCCTGTGTTTCCCAACACTACTATAAATGGCAATAGTTAAAAATATGAAATAGATTTGCCTCAGGAAAAGTACAAGTTAGCACTTTCCTCCAGTAAAGCCCTCTCAAGTGTCAATGTAGAAAGGGTTCTTTTTCTCCTTGATACCATAGTTTTGTTTTGCTTTTTTCTTCAGGTTTTAAAGGAACAATAAGATGAAGCTTTTGATCTTCAAGGATATTTTCAGCTTCAGATTTCTGTGATAAAGTTGCGAAAACAAAAGAGGATAATCTACTAGAAGATGCTGCTCAGGTAAGAGACCCATGATGGGAAGAAATTGTAGAGAGGAACTCAGATGAGAGAAGTATAAATATGCACAATAAGACAGTTACTTCTCAGCTTTCTCTGTCATAAGAGCAGATATGACTAAAAAGATCTAGACATTCAATTCAGTTGATATGCATGGACTTTGCAAATCCTTCTTAATAACTGCCAAAGTACCAATCACTGGACTCTAGCAGTTTAGAATTCAACTCATGTCCAAAAGTTTAACACTGTTAGCAAAGCAAACAACCAAATGAGCATGATACTCAGAAGGGTGAGTAGAAGCTATTGGGAGTAGGATTTCTGAGTTCTTTTTACCACGTGCAACAGGAAAATCTGAGTAGAAAAGAGGTAATGGCATAGTATATTCTGCAGCTAGCATGGAAAGTGTTTGCCAAGAGTAAAGTACCCTTCAGTTCAATAATGTAATCACAAGAATCTATTTGCATGTCTATGTAAAGTTTTGGTATACATTCAATAAAAATTAAAATAATATTTATTCTCATTATGTGATTTAAATTCATATTATTTTATTTAATGTGTCTTGATAGGGTGTTAAGATACTTAATTTTAAGCATTTAAACCCATTAATCACCAGTTTGAACATTATACATGTATGTATGTGTCTATAATTATTTACAAATATGATTAATCTTGTATACATGTGAACATATGGATATATTAAGAACTTTTATCAACTTTTCTTGGCCTTATATCATAGGAAACAATCTGCACTGTCAATGAAATTGGACCTTAAGTAAGAATCTCTCAAACTAGATCATGTCATTTATTCCTTCCATTTTCCCAAATGCTATGTGAATAGAATGAAGATTAAAAAAAAATGTTCATCAGAGATACAGACATGGCAGTGTTTATAGAATCAGCTATAGTTCCAACATGCCATGAACCAAATTTGTGCAAATAACTTGTATTATTATTATTAATTATTATTATTATATTTTAATGGTCTGTGTGAGTGTGTGTGAGGAGTTTGTTTCATATCTTCCCTTAGGGGATGTGAATATATATAGTAAACTGGTAGTACATTCAGGTGAAGCAGGAAAAATAAGTATTTCTCTTCATATCTTAGTCCAGAAGACGTAAAAATTTAATTAACTACATATTCAAACACCCATAAACAAATTAAATAACTACATTTGTACCATGTACAACAGGTTTATAATATGTATTTCATATGGTGTTAGCTAACCATTACGAATAATCTTTTCGATATATAATCTTCCTTCCTTTTTTCCTACCTTCCTTTCTCCCTCCCTTCCTCCCTTCTTCCTTCTTTCCCTCCTTCTTCTTTTCCTTCTGTTTAAAAAAATAGACCTCATAATTTTTTGTTTAATTTATTTGTTTGTTTATAACTCCCTTTGTATATATTCCCAAATTTTCCAAGCAAAATACTTTTGCTTCATATGTGAAGAAGTCTATCAATCTTAAATATAACTGAGTATTTATTAAGCAAGAATCTTTTACAATTTGTGCATGTTGGAAGACACTGCTTACATATTTCAAAATAGAGACAGTTAAACATTATAGTTTATGAAACTGTTATCACTGATACCATCTGGATAATGCTTGGCAGTATAAAAAGTCTGAGCACATAAATCAGTTAAGGCTATTTTCTCATTCCAAGAGGTCGTAATGAAACTCCATGTGGAAATTGAGTCTATATAAGGACAGAACATTGTTCATATTTGAATGGGATAACAGAAGGCAAGTGAAGTGTGCAAGAGTTTTATGGGATATAAGATGAGGTACAGCTAATAAAATTATGCCTGCATGACTGTATGAGAGGAGGGTCAAGGAAGTCGAATGTTAACTTACCAGAGGAAATATTTCAAAGAAAATCACAGACTTAAATGAAGTCAGCCCTTCTCATAATTTAGACCTAGAATCTTAGTGTTTTAAGCTCAGAATTGATACTTTGCTTGTGATAGTCAATTTTGAGACAGGATAAGACAGCGATCTGGGGCTCTGAGCTTAAATTAAATGTCCCTGAAGGAATCGTTTAAGAAAGATCTTGAGAAAATGAGAACTAAGAATCTAATCTACTGTTACCTGCCAGCTTCAATATTATCTAGTTGCAATTTTATCCCGCACGAGACTCGTTCTTAGAATAAGGCTGCAGTCTCCATCTCCTAGTGCCATAGGATGGAACCTCGCAAGCTCTTGAGAATTGTGTGGTGAGAGGGACTATGCCATGGTGATTTTTAAGGGTCTCCGAAATGATATCTCCATTCCGTTTCTATGAGGTGAAAAGAACCACAATCTCCATCCTTCCCCTGATACACATTGTCGTTATATGAAAATGGATATCAATAATCAACTAATATAATAGCTTCTCCAAAATAAGTGAGCCCATCATCTTCACATTAACCAGTGATTTAGAACTTTTTTAAAAAACCACCAATAATCTCTTCTATTATTTACTCTTTATTCCATGAACTTTAAAATTTGGGGGAAAAAAATGTCTATATAGAAAATTTACTCACAATAAACAACAGCTTAGTTCCCATTATCTGCCCCCTCCTCCAGATAAGTTCCCATTATCTGCACCCCCCACCCCAGATAAGAGTTACTTGAAGATTCTATAATCATAAATACAGCCAAGGCAAAAACAAAAACAAAAACAAAAAAAAGTAGAGAGATGTTACAAGTGAAGACTGGTTTTCTGTCTTTGCTCTGCAACCTACTAGCTGTGTAATAATGGACAGTTTATTTAACCTTTCTATGCCTGTCTTCCTTATCTGTGATAACAGGGAAAACAATTGTACTCACATAACATCTTTACTTTTGTTATTTTACTACTAATATGTTCCTGCATATAAAATACTTATAATGGTTCCTGGAACTTATTATTACTATGAAAGTGTGTACTGCTCTCAATATTTTAATTAGCCTATGAAGACTTACAACAACAGGTAAATGTATGACTCTCATAAAATTTTATTTTGTGTAACTGTTAGATCGTTTATAAAATAAAAGATTTCATGGGTCTAAGAGGTCTCAGATTAGAAATCACTACATAGTGTGTACATCCTGGAGGGAAGGTGCAATAATTGCACTTAGTTTTATATCCTTGTTTTTTGTAATATGGGTTTTTGTACATAGACATTAAATTTGTTGATAAGGTTATATTTTCATGATATTTTTGAGGCAGATATTGTGTACACGCACTTATTCTAAAAGCTTCATGATGAATATTTTTTATATTTTTATAATATATGCTGTTTTAGTTAGTCATTTAACTTTTATCATTTGAACTGGCCACATTTTAGCAACTTGCATCACTTACAGTTATCACTGGTTTGCCAAATTTCTCAACAGTGATAATGGGAAGAATTCCCTAAATGAGAATTTGAGCAAAGCATTTCTTTAAATGATAGAGAAATAGTTAAGAACAGAAACTAGGAAAAAATTAGGGAAGATAAAGGGGACAAAATAAGCTAAGTTTATATTGTGAAGATAATTAACTTTTCATTCTTGACTTATATTGCATATTTGTAAAGCCCTTTGTAAACTCTAATTGTAACATGAATAAAAGATATCTTTACTTTTGTTAATTTACTAGTAATACTTTTATGATCACTGTCCCCAATCTGACCACATCTATATAAAATGTAATCACTGAGACAGGTTTCCAGAGTTTAGCTGCATTGGCTAAATAATTTCTTTCCCTGGGCTGAGAATAGCAGCTGTATGAAGCTGAGATCTAATAACATTCAGTGCACTGAGCTTATTCTTGGTCAAAATCAAGCATTCAGGGTTGTGACAAAAGTTGGCAAAGACTAATCAGCTAGAATGGAAAGCATTGTATTCAGTGGGATCATGGCATGGTATCTAAGGGCATGTCAACCAGAACCAATTATATCAAAACAGAATTCTCTAAGAGCATTGGAGTCAGCACTTCCTAAAGGATAAAGAGCTCAGGCTGTGCCTGTGTAGGAACTTTGCAGCTTCTTTTAAATGCTGAAGGGTGGCTTTGAAATGTTCAGTGACTTTGACTCTGTGTGTTGAACATGCAGATACCTCTATCTCTTTTGTCATATTTGGACATATTCCTAACAGTGTATTTTTAAGATGCTCTAACAAGTTTTTGACAAGTCTGATCTGTTGTTACAAAACCACCAATGAACTGCATAAGGTCAATTGTTAAGTTAATGTGAAATATAAATATAAGTAAGATACTCAATGAGTATGAGCATGGGGTGGAGGAAGAGACTCATTATTGTGGTGGAAGAATTCTTATCTAAATCTAATCTACTCTTTATCCTCTATTCTTTCCATCCCCTTTATCACTAGCATCTTTATCTTTATTGGTGCACACAAGAAATCTCATGCCTTGTTGTTTAGTTACATCACTTTCTCATTAATCCAAAGCATTTCTCCACTTCAGTCTTTTTTGAGTGGGGACAATAAAACCCCAGCAAAAATCTTCCATTCAAGAAATTACCCTTAATATCTTTAACAAAATTGAAGAACGCTCAAGATATTTGAAATCAGGCAGGCTTATCATATCATAAAGAATATTTTTACCACTCTTTCTTATGTCAGTACACATTAATTCCTTAAAGAGTGTGATTTCCTGTAACTATGTTTTGAGTCTCTTGTGTTGCAGTGAGAAATAAAAAGTATTTTAAATATTTTTTTTATTTTGTATGTGCACTAAATTGGTAACTACTATATTTTCTAAATGTAAAAACACTATATAATTAATTTATTGAAAATAGATCATTCTCAAGAATATCTAGTAAATGAGTGACAAATATGAGTCTTACCAGTAAGATATTTCTCAATCAATGGAAATTTAATTTTTGAGAATGAAAGTACTTACACCTCAGATTTCACAAGCCAATTATAGTACCTCTCTAACAGAGAAACAAAAGAGAAACCCAAGATGAGCTAAGTCAAGATCTTTACAATTGTAATGACTAACTTTCATATTTCCTAAATTTATTTATTTTATTATCATTTAACCAGTCTATCTGATCATTTACTCAAGTGAAAAACTATAATTGGGATCTATTCAATAATAGTTAAAAGCACCTTGTATGGAAATAATATATATATATATATAATCCTCTAAAGGATAAAATCTAAAGCTAAAAGTGAAATCCTTTGATTTGATTAAAATTTGATATTTTGTAAAATTTTAAAAAAAATCTGTTTCTCTTTTTTCAATATATGAAATTACTTACTTGTCTCATTAAAACAATTTCTAATGCTCAGGCCAAGCAATCAGTGTCTTCTAAAGGGGAAATTGTTCTGGGTGACTATTGCTCAGCTTCCTTCCTTATAAATCCCAAAGCCCATAATGACCTTAGCCAATTTCAGTATAAGTTTGTTTGGTCCAGAAGGATTTTTGGTTTTAGTTATTAGCCCTAGGGCAGTACTTCTCAAACTTTAATGTGCAAACAAATTACCTGGGGATCTCATTAAAATGTAGACTGACTCAGAATACTCAAGATGAGGCTCAAGATTGTGCATTTTTAACTAGCTGTGCATATCTAATGCTGATTTTGTTGGTCCACATACTATATCTTGAGTTATAAGATCCTAGGAGATTTTGTCTGTAAAGTTTAAGATGCCATCAGTATTATTTTATAGTTATCTCCAGCTTAGAGTGTTCCCTAATGCTGCTTTCACAAGTCACTTTATCTAAAATAAAGATGACTTAGGCCTTCTGAGTGCTTCTCCAGAATAATGTACACCTGCTAGGTTGTCTATGACTACTATGTTCCACTTTCTGATAATAAGAGAAACTGATGGCTAAGGATGAAGATTGGGCAGTATCAGATGAGAACTATCAGTACTTTAGAAATAATTTTGATATTAGCAAGATAGAAATATGTGCAAACACCATAGAAACACATGCCAAAATATGCTTTTTATTTTTAAAGAAATTGCACTAAAATATGTGGATTATAAACAACACATGAGTTGTTATTAGAGAAATAACACATAGGTCAAACAATAAATCTCAAGGGAAATTTAAAAAAATATTTTAAACTCAATGAAAATAAAATCTTTCAAACTTTGTGGGATGCAACAGAGCAGTAATTAAAGGGAAATTTATAGCATTGAATGTGTATATTAGAAAAAGAAGAAAGATCTAAATCAAGAGTCTAAGTTTCTACTATAGGAAACTAGAAAAAGAGCAAATTAAGTCCAAAGTAAGCAAAAGAAAATAAATAATAAGAGCAGAAATCAATGAAATTGAAAATAGGAAATCAATAGAGAAATCAATGAAAATAAAACTCATCCTTTGAAAAGATGAATAAAACTGATAAACTTCTAGCCAGGCTAACTAGAAAAAAAGAGAGAAGACATACATTTTTAATATAAAAAATGAAAGAAGGGGCATCAGTGCAGATTTTTATTTATCTTAAAAGGATAATAAATGAATACTATGAGCAACTCTATGCTCACAAATTTGATAACCTAGATTAAAAGGAGGCATACGAGAAATGAACAATCTGAATAGGTGTATATCAATTAGAAATTGAATCAATAATTAATAACTTTCCAAAATAGAAAGGACCAGGCGCAGATGGGCTCACTGGAGAATTCTACCAGACATTTAAGGAAGACATTATGACAATTCTCTATGATCTCTTTCAGAAGATAGAAGCAGAGGGAGTACTTTCTAACTTATTCTATGATGCCAGCATTATCCTATACTGAAACCAGACAGACATTACAAGAAAAGAAAACTATAGACCAATATATCTCATGAACATAGATGTAAAAATCCCATGCAGGTTATTAGTAAATCACGCCCAAAATATTACATAAAACCAGGTGGGATTTATCACAGGTATACAAGGCTGGTTTAACATCCAAAAATCAATTAATGTAATCTATCACATCAATAGGCTAAAAAAAAAAAATCACATGTTCACATCGACAGATGCAGAAAAAGCATTCAATAGAATATATCACCCATTTATGATTTTACAAAATCATAACTCTCAGTAAACTAGAAATAGAGGGAATTTCCTCAATAGGATAAAGAATATAAAAAAATCTACAGCTGATGTCATACTTAATGGTGAGAAACATGAAGCTTTCTTGATTAAGATCATCACTCTTTTTCAATATTATACTACAAGTTCCAGCTAATACAATAAGACAAGAAAAGAGAATTAAAGGTATTTAGATTGAGTAGGAAAAACTAAATAAAATCGTTTTTGTTCACAGATGATAGGACTTACTTTTAATCTACAGGGTGATAATTCAAAAGAAGAAAATAGATAAATAAATTGATGGAATAAAACAGAGTCCAGAAATAGATCCACGTAAATATAATGAACTGATCTTTGGCAAAGAAGCAAAGGCCATACAATGGAGCAAAGAGTCTTTTCAACAAATGAGGCTGATAACTGGACAGCTGCATGCAAACAAATGAATCTAGATTCAGGCCTTACACCCTTCATAAAAATTAACTCAAAATGAATAATAGACCCCAATGTAAAACAAAACTATAAATCTCCTGGAAGATAACATAGAAGAAACCCTAAATGACCTTGGGTCTATTGATGACTTTTTAGATAAAATACCATAGACAAGATCAATGAAAGTGATAATTGATAAACTGGACTTTGTTAAAATGAAAAACTTTTCTATGAAATACAAATCAAGAAAATGAAAAGACAAACCACAGACTGGGTAGAAATATTTTCAAACATACATCTGATAAAAGACTCTTACCCAAAATATACAAAGAATTCTTAAAATTCAATAATAAGAAAACAAACTACCCAATTAAAAAATAGGCCAAACACCTTAACAGACATCTTACCAAAGAAGGTACATAGATAGCAACTAAACATATGAAAAGATGTTCTACATCATATGTCTTCAGGGAAATGCAAAGTAAAACAAGGATGAGATATCATTACATACCTATCATAACAGCCAAAATATAAACACTGACAACACAAAATGCTGTGTAAGAACGTGATGTAACAGGAATTCTCATATGTTGCTGGTGGGAAGTCAAAATAATACAGCCACTTTGGAAGATAGTTTAGAGGCTTCTTACAAATCTAAACATACTCTTACCATATGATCCAGCAATGGTGCTTCTTGGTATGTATTGAAAGAGTTGCAAACTGACATCTCACAAAAACCTGTTCACAGATGTTTATGGCAGATTTAAAAATACCCAATTGAATTAAAGCTTTATTTAATTGCCCAAACTTGGAAGCAACCAAGATATCCTTCAGTACTTAAATGGATAAACTATAGTTCCTCCAGACAATGAATATTACTCAGAACTAAAAAGAAATGAGCTATCAATCCATTAGAAGACAGGGAGGAAACTTAAATGCCTATTACTATATGATTCCAACTACATGATGTTCTGCAAAGGCAAAACTATGAAGACAGTAAAAAGATTAGTAGTTACCAGGGGCTGCAGAGGTGGGGTGAAGGGGTGAATAGGCAGAGCACAGAGAATATTTAGGGCAGTAAAAATACTATCTATGATATCATAATGATGAGTACATGTCATACATTTGTCCACATTCATAGAATATACAATATCAAGGGTGAACCATAATGTAAACTATGAACTTTGGGTGATTATGATGTTCCTCAATTGTAACCAATGCACCACTCTGATGGGGGATGTTGATAATGGGGGAGGCTATGCATGTGTGGGACAGGGAGTATATGGGAAATCCCTGTACCCTACTCTCAATTTTGCTGTGGATATCAAACTATTTTTAATGAAGTCAATTAAAAAAAATACTTAGCTGATCATGGAATATTTCATAACAGGTTTTGAGACATTTTTACTTATCTTTCATGTTTTCTGTTAAGAATTCTTGCTTCTAATGACTTTCCTCATTACAAAATAATTTTCCCACTTCCATAAGCAGTGGGACAGGGAGCCAAAAATTTTATCACTTTCTTCCCAGGTTTGCAATATCAGAGCCATGTATATTTTCCACATCTTATGTGCCAGACTCTGTCAGTGATTCTTGCTTCCATCATTCTGGCCCAAGTCATCACTATCTGACGCCTGAACCACAGCCAGAGTCCATAACTAGTCTCCTGCATCTGACCTCCTTTGCTTATTTCGCCTGCACATCTGCTTACTCTGCTTTCTTTCATCACTTTTCTCTTCAGCTAAACATTTCTAATGGTCTTCTAGATCAAATCTAAAATCCTCCATTTGTCTTTTAGAGACCTTTACAATTTGATAACTAAAATACTTCCTCTGATGTATCTTCCTCTCCTTCTCTACATGGACCTTCCTTTCCAGCCCGGTGCTTCTGCTCACATACCTTCTATGGTAAGCAGAATAATGTCTCCTGCTCCTTTCTTCACAACCCCCACCCCTGGCAAAGATGTCGAAGATCCTAATCTCTGGAAACTGTGAATATATTAGGTTATGTGACAAAGGGGAATAAAGGTAACATAGAATTAAGGTTTAATTAGTTGACTTTAGGGGGTGGAGGTAATTATTCTGAATTGTCCAAGCAGGCCCAATGTAATCACAAGGGTCCTTATAAGTGAAGGAAAGCGGTGGCTTCTAGAAGCAGGAAAGGAAAGAAACATTCTCTAGAACCTCCAGAAAGGAACACAACCCTGCTGACACCTTTGAGGTGTATTTTGGACTTCTGACTTCCAGAACTCTAGTAAATTTGTGTTTCTTTAAGATTTGTGGAATTTGTTATAGTAGCAATAGAAAAATAATGAATTCATTACTAATTACATAGAGCACATTCCATCTTTAGGTATTTGTTACTTATGTTCTTTTCTCTTTGGTTATATTATATTAATAACTGGTGAGAATAGGATGCTAATACATACACTATCACTTAAGAGTATACTCATGTACACTGTATAACCTTGGCTATGGCAGATCCTTGCTAGTCTTTACTGATAATTTGATTAAGTTGGGAAATTTTTTTAAAATAGTTCTGGTAAATATTCATCATAGAGGCCATTTCTCAGAGAGAAAAGATACAGTGACAGTCCCACTACATAGTGTTCATTTATCAATTACCCTGGTCAAGGAAATTTGCCATCTTAATTGGTTAATATAAGCAGCATCTCTGAGGGGTTACTACATTAATTTCCTAAATTAGGAGCTAAGCCCTAGTGAAGTAAATAGATTTGTGTGTGATTAAGTAGTTATGCAGAGGAAGAATCCAAGTTTATAGTTATCATGTTTGTCTGATTCCAAGTTCCTGAACTATCCTGATTTCCAGAACACTTGCCTACAACAAAAGTAAATGAGCGCCTCAGTACTGGACCCAGCTACATAGATTTAATTTACACGTAAGCTCTTAAGATCCTTAACAGACCCTTTATAAGCTTTACTACATCCCGTTTAGCAATGCTACGGAGAATATCTCTAAAGAGTATGGGAGAACCTGTAAATCAATATCTCAGGGAGAAAAAAGAAGAAAAGTAAATGAGAGGGAAAAAAATCTGTTTATTTTATTTACAGTTCAAAGTAAATTACAATGGCCAGTAGGCACATATACAGTGCTAAAACTGGATTTTTAAATTAATCTTGAAATTATTTTTTCTTATTTATGATAAAATTATGTTCTTTCAATAACATAATTAATTCAGTCATACTTACTGATAGCCCCCACATCTGTACTTCCTAAAATTCCAATTTTCTATCTAATTCATCTCTATTTTATGGACAATTACAGATGTAAACTAGCGCCTACAAGGTGCAGGAAAGAGATCAGCTGGTGCTCCTAGAACCTCCTGGTAAGCCATTGCTGACACTCATGCTCAGGCTCCACTGTTAGAGCAGAATCCGTGGAAGTGAAGCCATGCTTGAGTGTCCGTTAATAGTCCCCAGTTTGTTCTAATGTGTATACAGTTCAAGAAACACTGGCGTAGGAGATAGAAAATATATTCCTTTATACAGTTTAACCTCCCTTTCCCCCAGTGTAGTACCCTCCCCCCCGCCAAAAAAAGTTCAGCAGTTGCTGAAATTGAAAGATAACCATTTTTCTGTAGAGCTGGAAAAATAAAAGGTGATATGGTTTACAATTGTATGGTGTACACTTAAAGAGAATAGTTTTGGGTATCTTGGAAGAAAAAAAATGATATTTTGGTGAGGCCCAATATGAAATATCAATCATTAGTGAACACAACACACAAGTAATTTTAATTCTGTTCTATAACACTGGAGAAATACCGACTTTATTGTGCACCAGAAGCAAATATTTCTCAATGGGGATGGGTGCGGAGTCCATCTCCCATTCTTACTGTACTCCATGAAAGCAGTTGGTGCTCCTCTAACACGCCAGCTGATTAACTGGATACAGCTGGGAGCTGGTCTATCATTCTCCACCTTGTTAGAGCGAAGCACTTCTCTAATTCCTCCATTAGAATAGTTTCAGTGGGTTCAGCAGCAACCTAGCCTCCACAACCACCCAGCAGCAATGAGACCTAATGGGGGGGGGGTGAGAGGTGAGGTTACTCACCAGTAGGCTTCACACATCCCACCGCTGTGGGGGCCAGTGGGGAGCAGGGCCTCCACCAGATCTAACATCACTAAGAATGAATGGGGCGGTACAGTCAGAATTAGTAAGCACTCCAGAATCCCCACCTGTGTTGCCAGGGTGGCCCATTGTGTGAACTCCCGTACTAACACAGCTGTGACAGAATTAACAAAGTGGTCTGAACCAGAGCTCATAGGCTCTCCTATTGCTCATCCACTCTGGTCAGCAGAGCCCAATGGGGAGCCGAGCCTCCATTCCTGTTCTACATCGATGAGGCAGAATGAGGTGACTGAGGGAGGGTCATTGACACTTTGCTCCCCCACCCCTTGTGTCAATAGGGACCTCAATCCCCACTTGAATCAAGAGGCCACATGAAGTAGTAGAAGATAGAGCTAATGGACACACCACCCCTCTCCCCTCCTCTGGTTTCAGAAGGGAAGGTGTTAAGCATACAACAATAACAAAGTAGTGTGAGCCAGGCCTCCGTATAGCTACCCCCTCCTGTCCACAAAGCCCATCAGGGAACTGATCCTATTCTCCCTTAGAGACAATGAGGTACTCTGAGAGTCAGAGGCCCACTTTTGCCTGTCAGCAGCTGTATTACAAATTAGCTGGACCATCTTGCATTCCCACTGGCAATAAATGAGAGTTTTTCTTGTACAAAATGCTGAATGGAAAAAGGCAACCCCATCATTCTATTTATATAATATTCTTTAGATGACAAATTATAGAAACAGAGAACAGATTAATAATTGCCAGGGGTCAGGAATTAGGGTGTGGCGTGTAGAAGGAAGAAGATAGATGTAACTTTAAAAGGGCAACACAAAGAAATCTTGTGATGATGGGACATGTTTGGCATCTTGGATGTATCATTGCCAATATATTGGTTGTTATATCATACTATAATTTTGAAACATGTTACACTAGGGAGAAACTAGGTAAAGATTACGTGAGATTTTTCTGCATCACTTTTCACTACTGCATATGAATCCATAGTTATCTCAAAATAAAAGCTTATTTAAAAAATTAGCTACTCCTCAGAAAGATATCAGATAAGGTTAGCTTTTTGGCATAAATTCTTTCATCTCCATGAAAAAATTTGCATTTACCTAAAAATAAATGCCATCCATATAGAGCTTATCAGTTTCTAAAGCAATTTCACAAATGTTACCTAATTTAATCCTTCCAATGATCCCATTAGCTTTTATCTTTGTTTAATGGATGATGAAATTTAGAGAGAGAATGCCAAAGGTGATCCAGCTAGTAAAACAGAGTAAGGACTGAGACTCTACTGTGCACACATCTTGCTTTCCTCACAAATGCATTCCTTTTTTCTTCCTGTGTTCAGATACCTAATCCCTATTCCATGAATTACCTTCTGTGTCTAGTTTTATTGCTTATAGATTTTTTACCCTTTCTATGTAGTTAGCTGCTGCTTCTTAGACATACCCTTAGTGCCCACATTTCCCATTCAGGACTGCTCAGTTTCAGCTCTCCAATGGCTCCTCCCTGAGCCCATGAGCCTCCCAAGTTCTCCAGTGGTCCTGGGTCTCAGCCTTTGTCAGTACCAACAGTTTTCACTCACAGGAGGCCTCTCCTGCGTCAACAAATCCCCCTCACCCACACATGGCGCAATTCTTTTCCATCAGGCAGTGACAAAAATAAAGCACACATTTCTCCAAATGCATTATTTGCTCAGTTTGTGGAATATAAGGAATTAGGTGGCCCAAGATATAAAAGTGATCCTAAGCAGCAGCAATTCAACATCTGCAGTCATACCCACCAATGGAACTTGAGTTTCCATTGGATGTGCCAAGCTTTCTGAGGAATGTTCAAAGTGTTTTAACATTTATAAATAACAGTAGGAAGAAATATATTGGCTCAAAGAGAGTACTCCTTTACCAGTATTTTAGAACTCATATTTAATGTTATAAATAGTATTTTTAGTATTCTTTAGAGACTTCCAAATCCTAAAAAGAATACTTTTTAGTTAGATGACATTTGAATGAATCATAATCTTTCTTTAATTTATATCAATGTATATGTATATGTAATCAATATTATATAATCAATAAGTGACTTTAATGAACCAAAAAATGTCATTTCTTGACTTTAAATTTTCTTACAGAGTCATGCATGAAAGCTTAGCTTAGTACCTTTCTTTGTATTGGCTCATGTATAACAACACTCATACTAGTGGTTATGGGATCTTCTTGAGTTTAAAACAAAATAAGTTTTCCTGATTTTTCATTCCATTTTCATTTCATTTCAATTCAATACAAGCTACAAACTATAGAAACATCTTAATGGAGGCAAAGGATTGGAATTGGGCCGAAGAATTTGCAAAGTCATGTCTTACCATCATGTTTTGCATTTTTGATGCTAATATTTCCGTATAGCATATGGTCTTATAATTATCTTGTCCTCTCATCTTCTTACCTCTCTTTCACCTCTTTCTCCTTTCTCTACCATCTTCTCCCCCACAGCATCACCTCTGCATTTCCTCCTCTGTCTCCTTTTCCTCTGCCCCAACTATTTACCTTTTCTTCTCTCCCCTCCTTACCCATTCCTTTTTTTTTTTTTACCATATCACTTCTATCCTGTCTCGACCCCTTCCCCCCATCTCCTTTCTCCATTCCCAAGAGCGTGGCTCTTTAAGTATGTTTTCTTTATAAACATATTTTTACTCAGCAAGCCAATGTCTTCAGCTTGCCTAGAGGGACATCTAGTTCTGATCTCTAATGTAGAAGGAACCAGTAAGATCCCACCCAGGAGATAAGTGTTTCTTCAGTTGTGGAAATGGGCACTGTAAATCAGAGCTCTCTGTGGCACTTAGGCATTCACTGCAACTTCACATATTCTGTGTGAGTGCCAGTAATTCATCATTTTGAAAATGTGTGTTCTTATTCAGTTTGAGTTTTAAATCCTAACTATGGTAATATTAATAGTGATAATAATAATGAGACCAGTTTTTTTTTTTTTTTGTAATAGTATTACTGTGGGCTGTATACATTGTCCTTTTACAGATTAAATCCTAAATAGTTTTTTTTTTTCACTTACTGATAAATAATTTATTAAACAAAATAATGTCCTCTTTCCCTGGTTAAAAAAAATGCATTTTCCACCTGCTTTACAAATTTTTGGCAGGAAGTTTACAAATGAGACTAGTAGTTTTATGAAATGTGCTGGAGGTATAGCTATGCTGTTAGTACTGCCTCACAGCAAGTGAGAAAATATAAGTTAAGTTAAAATAAAACCCAACTACCATACCAAAAAAATGTCTCTCTTCTTTTATTCGAAACGAATGTTCTAATATTGCAAAAAACAAAAATGCACATTCAGTAGGAGATAACTGAATAAAGTCTTCTATCAAAGAGAGGGAAGAATGGAATGAAAAGTAAAAAGCTGAATTGCAATGTACTTGAGAACAGTATAATTTTTCCTTTTAAAGAAAACTTGGTGTTGAGAATATATATGCTCTTAAGAATGCTTTTCTGAAAGAGACACTTCCCTGAGTGAAGAAAAATGATATAAGGGAGAACTCTACAAATGCATAAAATAATTAGCTCACTACTTTTTTGAATTACAAAGAACCACATGCTAGGTCAAGTCTTGACCAGTTTAAGGTAGCAATTTAATTTGCTCACACATCATTTTCCTGAATTTTACTGGGGCAACTTCCTGAATTTTATTGTTGTCATTTTTTTTTCTTAGTGCTATTAATTTTTTAAAAATTTATTAACTTTTTTTATGATGACATTGGTTAACAAAATTCAGTAAGTTTCAGCTATACACTTTAACAGTAAGACATACACACACACACACACACATACACACACACAGACACTGTGTGTTCACCTCCCATAGTTAGATTCCTTTTTGTCACCCTCCCACCTCCTACGCTATGGTAACCACTAGTCTATAATCCATGTCCATGGGTCTCTGTATGTTTGTCCTGTTCAGTTGTTGCTTTTAGTTTTATATCTCACATATAAGTGATATCTTGTGGTTTTCCACTTTTTCTGCCTGACTTATTTTGCTTAGCATGATTATCTCGAGGTCCATCCATGTTGTCACAATGGCAGTATTTCATCTCTTCTTATGGCTGAGTAATATTTGCACTCTTATGTTCATAGCAGCTTTTTTATCCAATCATCTATCGTAGGAAATTTTGGTTGCTTCCATATCCTGGCCTCTATGAATAATGCTGCTATGAACATCAATGTGCAAATATCTTTTCGGATATGGGTTTTCAAGTCTTTGGGGTAAATACCCAGTTCAGGGATTGCTGGATCATTGTAGATCAATTCTTAGCTTTTTGAGGAACCTCCATACTGTTTCCCACAGTGGCTGTACCAATTTGCAGTCCCACCAGCAGGGTAGGAGGGTTCCTTTTTCTGTAGCAGTGGTCTCATTTGAGCTATCAGAGATGCTTTTAAAAATCCAATTGAGCAATCAATTGAGAAATTTAAATTTCAGTTTATCATTTAAATTTAAAAGGAAAGTATTACCATTTTAATATGTTTACTTACTAGGACCCTCTCAGGTGCAAAGAGAGAAGAAATGGTCCCTCATACTTTTCCCCACTGATATGTACATAAATAAGTACATAATATTCTTTTACATTGCCATAAGGTTTACTCACTACAGTGCTTCAAATGTCTTTAAACCTGGCATTACTTTCTTACTATCAGTGATTTCTAACCTCAGCTTAACATTCAAATCATTTCGAGAACTTTGAAGTAAATCCACCAACTCGGGCACCATCCCCAGGGATCATGATGTTATCAGTTTTGTAACTGCCCCGGGCATTTTTTTTTTTTTTTACACAGTTATCCCTATGGTTTCAAATCTGTAATTTACATTAAGGCTCACTCATTGTGTTGTATATTCTTTATGTTTTGACAAACGTATAATGACATGTATCTGCCATTACAGTATTATATACAGAACAGTTACCCTGCCCTAAAATTCCTCTGTTCTCTGCCTCTTTATCCCTTCATTCCTGTGGCACTCCCTTTTTAAAATCTCCATCCCTCTTGCCATTTTTCAGTGTAGAGATATCCTGATCCTAGTCAAAAGACAAATCACTAAACCAAATATTTGAGTAGTAAGGGTTAGTAGAGAATTGAGAGAGTGAGGAGAGCATGTTTTCATAAAGAAACTAGTTTTTATCTTGGTCTTCCAAATCAAAAAGATGGGATATGTTTTATATACTGTTTGTGTATAGAAGAAATACAAACATCATTGTATAAATGGGAATCGTGTTTGCACCAGCGATGATCAAAAAGAATCGTAGTAATAATGTAAGAGTTTTTACATTATAAAAACTATATGCGCAATCCTCCACAGTATCTGCCTGTCATAGGTGCTTAATAAATGTTTGTCAAGTGAATAAATTTATTTGTAGGACCCAAAATAATTTAACTTCACTATGAAATTGCATTTAAAACATGTAATTTATAGTCAGAAACAAAACATTGTTCAAAGAGAATAATAGTTCACTAGTAATATTTTCATGTATGGACACATTTTCTTTAAGCTCTCAAAAAAAAAATCTTCACTCTTTAAACTCACCACACCTACACACATATTTATTCATATACATATACATCTGTATTTATATGCTTTATTTGACTTTGCCTTCTTCTGTTTACTTAAATTGATTTACCAAATTGTTAAAAACTCTATTTTGCAATGTATTTTATAATTGTTTGTTCAGTCCTAAATAAAGAGGTCAACTGAGACCATGGCCAATATCATATATATTTTTATTTTGTTTTTAGTTTCATTTTTCAAGAGTTTAGTGCACATTGCTGATGAGGCTTGGTAAATCAAGTTCCAATTTAAGAAAGCACAGTAGTTAAATGAACACTTGTGTAAAGTTGTTTCTTTGCATTTTCTCTCATTTTATTATTATAGCAATGTCATAACTCTGGTAACAAATTGAAATGTTTGGGTATACACTGAGATCTCTTCAGAGGAAAAGTATTCTTCCAAAAGCAAGAAGTTGTTTAATCTCTAAGAAATAGGCCATTTATTTATATGTGTGCTGAAAAATATAAAAACAAGTTATCTGTCTATAAACTACCAAAAGTGCTTCCATTAAAGCATATTTTTGCATATATCTATATTTATAAAATAAAGAGATAAATAAGGTTTATGTGATCTAAAATAAACAGATATTCTATATTGGACATAAAAGGGGCCACACACTAAATCTGACAAGCTCAGGGAGGCCAGCATGGCAGGCCCTACAAACCCAGAGACTGAAAGTAACCACAAAGGAGGTATAAACATAGAAATTCCTAACTAAAAGCTGGTCGTGGCTGGTAGTCACACTTGAGCCTCTAGTTTTCTTGACCAAGGTCAATCTTCCCATAAGTAAGCCTGTCTTTTGTCTTGTTGCACCTAATAATATGTCCTTGGAGTGTCAGAGTAATCCCCTTTTTCATACCCCTTAGAGCCCAACCCACCAGAGCAGGAGACCACAGAACCCCTCAATGTTATATTGTTTTCCAAATACCATCCCCATGTGCTGTAAATGTTCATTATTAACTATCCTGTACTCACCAATGTAAAAGAAGTATGTGTCCTTTGTTTTACTTATTATCCATTCCAGAGATTTCCCTGGCTTTGCCCTCTCCCCCCTCCTAACCTACCACCAGTGGATTTCACGTAACCCTCCTTACCTCTTCTCCTTTGATTTGAATGTGTAAAATAAACTACAGAACTGCCATTCTCTGGGCGTTTTCTTAAACTGTTGAGAATTTGCTTCCTGGCACTTGTTGTCAGTTTGGCTCACATATACTTGTGTTCGGATATTTTTACATTGACATATATAGTGCTGCATAGGTTGAAATTTTAAAATATTTAATATGATAAGGCTATTTTTAATTCTGTATTTTTTCAGTCAATTTTATTTGAATTGTAATTATAACTTATTTTCTTTTTTATATTCCAATAATTTTATTTTTATTTTTAATTAGAGTTTTATTTTATGAATTAAAAGTAGCACTGAAGCAGGAAATTTTCAGATACTAATCTGTTTTATTGGTACTTTTGTCAATGGTAAAACCAAAAGTTTTGTTTTTCCAATAGTAGTTTATAAGTAATTTTCCCACTTTCATTTTGTTATTTCCTGTGTTTATTAGCCCAAGAAAAGATTGTTTCACTATAGAGAATTATCTACAGCTATTCCAAAGAGAAATGTTCGACTGGCAGCTGTCTAGAGAAATGTATGTTTTTCTGATCTTTTTTTCTCCACATGGCTCTGTACGGTGTTTCACAGACTTTCCATCTGTGAATTAAAATGAGGTAAACTTAAGAAACTGAGCTGTCAGGAAAGCTCATTTCATTTTATTTATTTTATTTATTTTTTGAAATGCTCTTAAGAAGACCGGAGGTTGCATAGTACAGGGATTAGGTGAGTAATCTTTTAACTTCCAAGATCTGTACCTGTAATGCAGCTCACAGAAATGGTAACATTTTTAAAAAGTTTTTTGCTCCTGATAGAATTACTGGGTTAAGTTTGAAAACAATAACCCAAGAGCTCCCTACTTAAGCTTTAGCTCTGTGTTGGGCTAATGGACCACTGATGTTTTCAGAACCACCGTCTTTGCCCCTTTCCTACTTTAACACCGAAAGTGTTCTCTCTGATTCCCCCGATAGCCTCTCTGATGAAATCTCTCATTGTAGTTTGAATTACTTCATCCTTCAAAGTACAGCTGACTGTTCACTTTTCTCATTTAACAAAACACATATTCATATCTTCAATGATCTGGCCAAGTTTTGATTTCCATTTCTACCTCCCCATTCATCTTACTCAATTTGACTAATGTCATCTGGATTAAATTTACATGTTTCATAACTACTAGTTTCACAAAGGGTGTAGTTCAATATTTGCATTGTGCAAAATATGGATGTTTTATATTTAGTTACACACTCTTTGAGGGAAGGCATTGTATTGCAGTCATCTTTGTATCACTTACATTTAGAAAATTTTAAAAATATAGCAAATGCTCAAACATTTATCGAAAGAAGGAAGGAATGAATAGTTGATAAGTAGTAACTTGGGAATAGTTGGGGGAAGATGTGATTATCTTTTAAGAATTTAATTAAAGGGCAATTATTTAGCTGAGGAAGAGGGTGTAAATGGTGAATCGATACTCAAAAAGATCTACATAGATTTGATTATTTATTTTCTCCAACAGTGTTTAACAAAATATTTGAGATGCCGTTGATGAGTAGAGCTAGCTAGGAAAAACTTGCAAATGGATATGGCGTTCAGGCCCAGTAACAGAGATGTGTTTGGGAGATGCTACAGCATTCCAAATAGAAGGTGAACACATGCTTAAAATGATGATTAAAGAAACTGTGAGAAATAACACATGGAGAGAACTAAATAAAAACTAAATAACCAGTCTATGGCCATGCCACCCTGAAGGTGCCTAATCTCTCTTGGAAGATAAGCAGGGTTGGGCCTGGTTAGTACTTGGATGGGAGACCACCGAGGAATACCAGGTGCTGTAAGTGTTAAAAAAAAAATTATAAATAATCAAATATTTGAAAACATGATGCTTAAAATGTAACAAAATAATTATAATTGATTAAAGAAAATAAGTTTATATTTAGCCTTTGTTTCTGATCTTTAAGCTATCTTATTTTAGGGTTATAAGTACAGTTTATATAATTTTTAATGCTCTTATTTTAAAAAATTAACATTTTGAGTGTCATGGACCTAGGCTTTCCTGTAATTCACACTTGAAGTAAGTCTATTTTCAAACAATTTTGTGCTGTGTTGAGTGTAATTTACCGATTATTTAACTCAAAAATCTTGACTGCATTGGACTGACAGGGACCATTCAGTCCAGATAGTTATGACGAGGCATAAAGGTATTTTCCTTTTTTCATGTTGTGATGAGATCTTTCCACATTTTATTGTTCAGCTCTCATGAGCTCATCCTCACAGAACCATCATACAGTACTGTTCTGATGATATCAGTATGGAGGCCTCAGAAGAGCCCTGCTGTGACTAACATTCTTTTTTTCACTTGTATATAGATTTCTTGGATTATTTTGTAGTCTGGATATTACTCTTGTCCTGTGCTGTCCCTGGCAACTGACAGTTTACATGGAACCATGTACTCATATATCAGCATTCTTACTCCCATGTTTTCCTTATGCACTTTATTATTGAAGTTTAAGTACAGTTTTTATTACTGAAGTTTAAGTGCAGTTTTTATCAATTTTATTGTCCATGGAGTTGCTTCCTCCAGTGTGTTCTATGGGCTGTCTACTGCTATTTACTTTCTATTTCTAAATTAACTAGTGTGTGTGCATGTCTAATCTGAGTGTCCTAAACTGCTGTGCTAAAGTGTTAAAGGTGGAAAGGAAACTATTTTTAATTTATTATCTTAAACAATGGTCACGATAAATTCCTAAATGTTTCCTTAATATTAATACAAAATTGCTATTGGACAGAATGTAATTGCCCTGACATGTTCTATGTTAAACTTGCTATTTAATTATTTCATGCCCTCTGTTGTGTAGGAATATACTTGCCTAATAACCTTAACAAATATCGCCAATCACCTGAATAACAGCTGCCCAAGCCGTTGGGAGGGTTGTTAAAAATATTGATTCCTTCTGTAATTTTAATCACTGTTGACTGATGAAAGTGCCAGGATATGACATATGGAGGGAGGCACAGAACTTTTATGAAGAAGATAGACTGTATATGTTATAAGCTTTTAAATAATACAGAATTCTAGGGGAGTGGAAAAAAAGGGCACAAATGAAAAAACTGAAATTTACAGATGATCTGGAAAGGATAATGGTAGAAAAAAATGGGAAACAGAAAGGGAAACTTTAAATTTTAATTAACCCCACAGGATAAAATATCCTTTAGCTTAGGGGAAGACAAAATGCGTGTAATCAGAAGAATGTCTTGTTGAATGCTGAGAGCATTGCTGCTTGGGAAGAAGAATCTTTTTCTGCATTCCCTGGATTTCCCTAAGTCAACCAACCCTGGATATATTTTAAGTGAATAAATATTTAATGTATGTTCCTGGGTTTTCAATTATCTTAGATGAAAGCAGTAATCCACCTGTAGACTTTTTTTTTTTTTACTTCCTTTAGTTAATATAATGAGATTCCAAATCTTTCCAGGTTGCTTGCACAAGAATAGCTTCCTAAACTCAGTATTTTTAGCTAACTTGTATTTGCTGTGAGGAAACTGCCTATGTTTATTTCTGTATATTTGTCTCTACAATGAAGGGACTACCTTAAATAGTCCTGAGTTTTTCACATTTTTTGTTGGTTTTATAACAATTTATCTGTAATAACACACCTTTTATTATAAAAGGCAATAACACCATGACCGTCACCACCATTTAAAGCAGGATGTTCAGTTGTTGATGGGCAAGTCTAAAACTATTAGATTAAAATGTTTTAGATTTCTTCTGTCAAACAATAATTTCCTATGATTACATCTGAATACAACCACAGGCAGTGGTTACATTCTAAAATTTATTTGAAACTTGGTGAGGTAGTATAAGAAACAAAGGATTAAGAAGATTTGAATAGAATGGGTATTTCTGTCTGTCTTGTAATGCATTCCAGTGCAAAGTCTTCTTGCTTTCAGTCTGAGCTGATTTGATCTGAACTTGGTCAGTCAGTAGGATTCTTGGTGGTTTAGGATTAGCAGGGAATCTTATGGCTTTTAAATTTCTCAGAATTATTTTCTGAGAGAGTTAATTTCTACCTACACATTAAAAAAAAAAAAAAAACTACTAACTAGGGAAGACTGAGGTAACTTTTGACACTTATAACACAGGTCCAAATCATGATTTCTATACTTTGTGGCATTTCAATTTATCTAAGCTCTAATCAAACAGCCCAAAGGCAAATCATCTTCTTGACAAGTTTCATTTCCACTTACCTATTATCATCCTTCTCTCTGGAAACCTTATAATTATCTTTGACACCTTCTCCTCCCTCACCCTGAAAATCAGTCCATGGCCAACAGTTGTAGTTTCTCTCTCTGTCATGTCTCTTGCATCTACTCTGTTGGTTTTCAGCGCTAGTACCCCAGAGGAAAACTTTATTATGTCTTGCCTGGCGTACTCTGGCCCATTTAATTTATCCTCCTGACAATAGTCAAATTTAATTCTCTAAAATTCAGCTCATATTTTTTTATTACTTCCTAATTCAAAAAGCTTAAAGGTCTTCTTTTCTTAAATTTTCATAATATAACCTCAACCTTCCTTTTTACCTCATCTTTACTACAGTCTTACTAGTTTCCTATTCTTTAAGACATTTAAATGACTGATTATCAAAATATGGTCAGAATCTTTCATTTTACTCTTGCTTCACGTCCCTAAAATATCATTTCTCCTTTTAAGTATCTCTCCTTCCCAGCTTAACCTTAAACCACAAAAAAGTTTTTCAATTTATTAAGAATAAACGAAAATGCACATATTCTAGAATTTCAGAAACCACTCATACTCAAGCTCAAGCTGTTTATAGGCCTTTTAACCTCTGACACGTTTAATTATACTTCCCTTTGGCACTTATCTTATTTCTTGTTGTAGTAACTTCACTTTGAATTTGCTTACCCCCAGACTCTTTGTCTCTCTCCTAAGCAAAGAGCAGATACTTCATCAGAATCTATTTGTAGCATGCAGTCATTTTACATGTTGTAGGATATAAATAAATTTTTGTTCTATTCAGTCGAGGTGCTTCTACCATCTATTTTTCCTTGAGAGAACATTTACCAACCTATATCCTATTTTATTCAGAGAAAAGTATAAATCACTTATATTCGAACCTACCATTCTCCACTGAATAGATCTGGCTTATACAGAAATTTTATTAGTATGACAAAATGGCAAACTCTCATATCTCTACTTGTAAAATTACTTTAAAATAACTTTAAATGTAAAATCAATGAAAATAATTTGGTGTTTTCACAAAAGAGAAATGATGGTAATTACTCATGATTTTTTAAGGAGAAAACAACATTTAGAAATCTCATTTTCTCTTGATATTTATAATAAAATAAGATGAGTGCAAGTCATGAAATTCTGATCAGACTGCTTTTTTTGATATACTGCAACAGTGCTATTTACTTTTTTGGTAAAATTTACCTGTTAATTTAATGTTTCTTAGTTAATGTGCGACTCGTACCACATTGAAGTTTAAATTTTAGAAATTTAGGAGACACATCAGAGCTATTAAATAATCAGCCAAGATTACAGAAACAGAGACTATCACAAGTAAGAATTAAACCCTGATCTTCTGCCTAAAGAATGTATGCTTATTCCATGTCGCTATGGGGCTTTTCATGCAAACTAAATTAATTCATCAGAAAGTAGTAAGATTTATTGACATAAAGCTTGTTGATTTTCTATTAGAAAGTGTTTTCGTTTTAGGTAAATTTTTTGTCCAATAATTCTTGTCCAATAATTTAATATTTCACTTCTTCCCATGTCATATTTCATCACTCATTCATTATTTTTTTATCATGTGTTTATTGGTAGTTGCTATATGCCAGTAACAGTGTTAAGTGCTAGCTACAATGATGAACAATGCAAACAATGGAGCCTTTCCTGGCAGAGATGATAGTTTAGCAAGGAAGGCAAATAATAATTAATCTTCTGGTAGTATGGGCAACATGCCCACTGAAAAAAACTAAATGTGCTGAATAATTTAAATTCCAATTGAATAGAAATGACCATAAATTAAGACATACTCAGAGGCTTCAAATCGAGTGAAAATGGTAACTGTCCCCTTAAAAGTAACCGTCCCCTTAAACTGGCTCCTATTTTGGGACATCTGCTGGACTCAGGTGACTTTGCAATTGTATTTTGATGAATTTATGTGATTCATAAGCTGAAGAAAGTAAAGATAGTGAGCCTTTTAGGAGACACAACCTCAAACTGTTTCCCCAGAAGGCTACACCCTCAGAATAAAGATATATTAGAAATAAGACCCAAGAGAATACTTTTTAAGTCTTCACTAATTTAGTAGTGAGAAAGCAAAATTTTCTCCTTATTATTTAAACCAGAAGTTAATTCTTCCATGGGTTTGCAACACAATGGCTTATGATAGGTGTCACACAGGAACCAGAGAAATACAAATTGAAAAGAAATAATATATTGCAGCCATTACATAGACAAAAATCTGTTAGCAAGTACTAGTATCAACATTATAAAATGGAACTCATAAAATGTAGTAGAATTAAAATAGCTATAGCCTCTTTGGAGAGATAAAGTCAGTACTAGTAAATTTCAAGATGCCCATATGCTATGACATAGCAATTCTGTGTCCAGGATTATATATTTGGCAAACCCTATAGTGTGAATAAGAAAACTAACACTAGGATATTTATCGTAATACTGTTTGTAATGGAAGAGAAACAAAATAACCATCTATTTGTTAGTAAAGGAATAAATAAACACAGGCTGAAACACAATGAATCATATAGAACAAGAAAAGTAAACAGATAAGACATATATAGACACACACACATATGTTTATCCCTATAAATCTCACAAGTAAATAAATAAACCTCAAAATAGAATAAATTAAAAACAGACATTGAGAAAACACAACCCAAAAACAGATACACAGAGTGCATCTTTTATGCAAATGAATATGTTGTTTATAAACACATATATATATAAAGTAAGAGCGTAAAATCTATTGGTGATTGATAGACAACAAATTCAGGTCTGGGGAAAGAGGAAGAGGAAGAGGATAAAAAAGGAAGTTTAAGATATATTTATAGGGCAATGTTTCTGTATAAAATAAAAAAATGTGATTCAAATATGACTAAATATTATCATTTAATATTATCTGAATATTTGAATGATCTTATTATTGCATGTAAAATGTGGAAAGGAAAATCAGTACCTGGAACTCATATATAACTCTTTGAGGGAGAAAAAATACTATGATTCTGATATGTGTAATAAAAACACTGGGTAAGATTTAACTTCTACATATAATTTTAAATATCCTAGGAAATTAAATAGAGATGAGATTTTTCTTCTTTTTTGCAGTGTAAAAGAGATCTACTAAAACATGACAACAAATTTCAGATTTTACCACAAAATTTAGAATCACTCTCTGAAGTCAGTAATAAAATAAGGTATATGCTGTCCTCTTATCAATTCAAAATTTGTTGAAGGTCATTGTCAGCACAAAGAATAAATTAAAGTTGTAAGAAATGGAAAGGAAAAACTTTTATAAAATTATTTTTAGATAATCTGTTGAATCTAATGGCAATTCTTATAATTATAAAGAGTCTGGTCAGGTTGATAGTTGATAGAAACAGCATACAAATATCAATAGTATTTCTATATAGCAGCAACAATTTATTCAAAAATGAAATAAGAAGAGATGTATTTCAAAAATGACAGCTATTTTATAATACTGAAGAATAAATCTAACAAAATGTGTTTAAGAAATGTAATTACAATATTATATATATAACTGAAAGCTATAAAAATGACCTAAATAGTGATTTCGTGATCTTATATGAAAAGTATAAATATCATAAAATTGTTGATTTCCCAAAAGACAAGTCTCTAACAGTGTTTATTATAAAAAGTGAATGAATTATTGCTGCTCCACATTCTTGCCAGCATTTGATGTTTTAGGGTTTTCAATTTTGGCTATTCTAATAGGCGCGTAGTGGTATCTTAATTTGTTTTAATTTACAATTCCCTAATAACATATGACATTGCACATCTTTTAATGTGCTTATCTGCCATCTGTATATCTTCTTTTGTGATGTGTCTCCTAAAGTCTTTGGTCTATTTTTAATCTAGTTTTTCTTATTGTTAAGTTTTTAGTTTCTTGTATATTTGAATAGTAGTCCTTTATTAGATGTATCTTTTGCAAATATTTTCATCTGTGGCTTATTTTCTCATTCTCTAATATTACCTTTTACAAAGCAGAAGTTTTTTTATTTTAAAGAAGTTCAGCTTATCAATTATTTCTCATAAATTATGGCTTTTGTGTTATGTCTAAAAAGTCATTGTCATAACAAGGTCTTCTAGGGTTTCTTCTATATTATCTTCCAAGAATTTTATATTTTTGTGTTTTACATTTAGTTACATGATACATTTTGAGTTAATTTTTGTGAAGGGTGTAAGGTCTGTGTCTAAATGTTTAATTGTTCTAGCACCATTTGTTGAAGAGACAATTGTTGCTCTATTTTTTTGCCATTTTGCTTCTTTTCAAAGGTCAGTTGACTATATTTATGTGACTCTATATTCTGTTCCATTGATATTTGTCTTTTATTTCCCCATACCACACTGTCTTGATTGCTGAAGATTTATAGTAAGTCCTGTCATTGGGTTGTATCAGTCTTGAGACTTCATTCCTCTCCTTCATTATTGAGTTAATTATTCTGGGTCTTTTGCCTCTCTATGTAAACTTTAGAACCAGAATATAATATCTATAAAATAACTTGCTGGGTTTTGATTGGGATATGCTGATAAGTAGATCAAGTTGGGAAGAAGTGACATCTTGAAATATCGAGTCTTCCTATCTATGAACTTGGAATATCTATTTATTTACTTTTTTTTATCAGAGTTTTTCTCATATAGATAATATACATATTTTTTTAGGTTCTAATTCTTTTATTTCAGGGGGCCATGAGCTTTTTGAAGAACAATTTCTTATAAGTTTTAGAAAGGAAGATGCAGGAATTCTATGTAGTAGAAATTCTGCTTTCATGTATTTACCCTAGAAAAATTATATTGTGTGTTTGAACATGCATACACATACAAACCTGTTCAAAGAGCCTCATTATAGCATTGCATGTAAGAAAAAATTATTTTTAAATGTCCATCAGTGGAAAAATGAATAAATAAATTATGGTATGTTCATGAAATGGATTCCTATACAGCAGTTTTAATGGAACAAATGTACGTGTATCAACATGGATAAACTTAACTAATAATATGTTAACTGAAAAAAAAGCAGGTAGTAAATGAAATAAGCAGTAAATATTATATAAACTTGTAAAACAATACTTTATATAATTTAATGTAAATATTACAAATTTGTGAATATAGATAGGAAAGATACAAACCAATATCTGAATAGCAATTATCTTTGTGAAAAGGCAGAGGGAAAAATATATTGAGTGGAAAGATGATTCTGCCTTATCTTGCTTTAAAAACAAACTAGAAAAGAATTGAAGGAAATACAGCAACCTGTCGACATTTATTGAATCTTGGTTTCTCATGTATTACTTTATTTACTTTTCTATTCAATTCATAATAAAATATATATATAGTAAAAATTAAAAAGCAATATTTAAAATTAATTGTGATGTCAGTTAAAGTAAAGAAAATTCACATTAATGAGGAAACAAAATAGGAAAGCCTGAAGTAATCTATACAATCAAGAACAGTACTCCAGTAGAAGCTCCTATCCAAAGGGTGAATTGAGTCAACAAGGTGAAGGAGGCAGCAGGGAGCCCAATGCAGGCAGGTTTCAGATAAACAAAACATGCTGCAAAACCTAATGTGAGAAATATCAAGAAAGATTCAATTAAATAAGAATCGGGTATAGTTAGGGGAACACTTCTCAAACCTATCTGAGCATTGGAATTACCTGGAGAGCTTTAAAAACACTACGGAGCTTTTTCAAACTTAAATGTGACTCTAAATTGCATGAGGATCTTTTTAAAATGCAGATTCTAATTTGGAAGATCAGAATTCTGCTGAATTCTGGTTTAGACTCAATATTAAAAACGTTAATAATAGTCCTATATAGCAGCAACTAAATATAAAGTGCGATAAAAGTTTCTGTATTTAGAACAGTAAATATCTCAAAATACCTAGGATTAAATCTAACAATATATATTGAAGAACTTTAGTAACAAAATTATATAAAATATATAAAAGATGCAAAAGTGACCTAAATAAGAGATATATTCTATGATGTTGAATGAAAATTTTAACTACCATAAAAGCATCAGTTTCCTAAGTCCTATCCCCAACAGGTTTATTGAGACTGAGCCCTAGATTTTACATTTCTAACAAGATTTCAGGTATGTAAAAACTACTAGTTTACCCCAGAAATATAGAATGCAGGGATGTGTGTGTGTTTGCAGGTGGAGGAAGAGGAGATAAGTTTGGGTGTTGAAGGTGTTAAGACATGGAAGATGGAAAATTTACAAGGGTAAATTCTTCAGGGAATCCTTGGGTAGCTCTGGACTTGATCTTAAAGACAATGAGAGAACTGTGATGTGTTTCAAGCCAAGGAATGCCATAAGCAAATTCTCGTTTTAGAAATACCACTTGGGCTACAGTGTAGGGAAATGGAGAGGGAGGGACCAGTGAAGAAGATGAAAGTAATTGAGGGGGCATTTACAATAATTCAAGTGAGAGATAATAGCCAGGGCTAAAGAGTGGTAGGATAAATGTTTTAGCAAGATTTAACCATGTAACAGTTTTCGTTGTGATCTTTCTCGTACAAGTCCTCGAGATACAACTAAGGATTTTTTTTTCTGAATTTTTATCATTGATGAGTTAGTGTAAAAGGTGAGAAATAAATTATTATAATTAAAGTGTTCTAAGAAATGTATTTTCTTTCCATTCTCAACATTCAAGGTATGTTCCCTTAAGGTGATTTTATATCCATCCTGTTTTGCCTGGGTTAATCCAAGATATGCACCTCTTGTCCAATATAATTATTAATCCATCTTGTATTCTTAAAAGTGATATATTTGAACAGTTTGTCATTCTTTTTTAATGAAAATATTCATTGTCATACGGTTTGTTGGGTAGAACATCGACTTTCCTCTCGACCAATTTATATTAATAGCAGGTACACTGTGTTGCACCACAAATGTGGTCAGTTATGTAGAAACACATTGACTCTCTTTAGAGCCCTTGCCTCATCTCTCGGCCTTGTTTAAGTTCCAAATGTACATACTTCCTGTATCTCAATTGAAGTTCCAAATGTACATACTTCCTGTATCTCAAACACATAAAGCTCATTTCTGTCTCAGAAACTTTCAGGCTTTTTCTCAATCTGAATAATTCTTCCCCAAATTTTCACCTACTCGCAGCCTCCTCATCCTTCTCGTCATTTCAGTCTGTGTCTGCTCCTCAAATAGGCCTTCCTTAATAACCTGCCCTCACTCACACCCAGTCATTCTTATCTCATTTCCATGTTTCATTTCCTTGATTGCTACTTATAATATTTAATGCTTCTTTCTTTTACTTGAATTACTTTTTAACATCTTTATTGTCAGTCTCTACCATTACAATAAGTGCCATGACAGCAGGAAGCTTGTCATATATTTAAGCACTATTTCCTGAATGTACCGCTTTGGCAAACTCGTAGTATAAATTCAATGAATATTATAATGAGTGAATTTATTCCAGCTCTACCATTTACAAACAATGGGACTTTAGGCAAGTTATTTTACATTTCTAAGGCTCAGTTTTCAAGTCTTATAAATTAACTATAATAATAATCCTTTATAGGGTTGTAAGACTTCAAAATATATTTCAATTAAGACAATTTTCATTCCAAGTACATAGAGTAGTACTCAATAAATAGAAACTATTTTTTATTAATAACTACGATAAAAACAATACCCAATTCTTACCACTTTGACATCACTATTTGAAAACGCAAGATGTATAATAGACAAAAAATTCTTCCCTGAAGGATATGAAATATACATTTAATTTGCAGTAACCCCAAAACACCTGCATCAAAAGGATAGTATTTGCGAATTTTAGGGAATGGCCATTGGTCAGTGTCAGATAGTTCTCTGTGTGATATTTTAGGTCATTTTGTTATATTAAATGTAATATGATGAAAAAATACATTTATCATAGTTCAGATAAAAGAATAATCTTTCTGCTTACTTTGCAGGCATGTCTCAGATTTCCTGCACCTAATTTTTATCTTCTAGTTGAAAAAAGTGAAAAGAATTACTTTTCTCTCAGGTCAGGCTGACAAAACTTCAGTGAGAACCCTCATAAATGGGCCCCATTTCCCCTTATTATTTTACTAAATGTATACTATATACTTAGGTCAGTGAATTCACTTTTTCTATGGTTATTTTGTTATCTGGAAATATTCTTTCTCAAGAGTGATACATTCGTTGTGGTTATCTTTCACGTTATGCAAAAGGATACCAATAAAAAGTGAAAGAGAAAACAGAGCACCTTGCAGACCTTTGTTATTTTTAAACACAAATTGCTACTTTTCTATAACCATAGTAATATAATTCTGCATTTGATTTCTTAATGGCAGGACTTAACTAATGGAAGATGAAGTTATTTGGAATGTAAATATAATGAATGGTTGTGATAATGAGGTGACTGTCAGGCCAAAAACAATATCTGTTTAATCATCAGGATCTTCCCTGCAGATTATCTTATTTGACATGTTGTATTCTTTTAAAAAAAATTGGAGTCAAGAGACTATTTATTCTTCTGTCAGTTTGCTGTCAATGTGCAAATATTCTCATGGTTAATGCCCTCTTAACAAGAAAATAATAACTTGATCCCTAGGGTGTCCTGAGAATTAAGCACCTCAAAAATATGTCAGGTTCTTGACATATGATAAAATACAAAAGGTAAGTTACTTATGTAAAAGAGTTAGTAGAAGCAATGTGTCAAACTGTACATTTCTTACAGCTCTTATATTCAAAAAAAATCAGTTTTTTAAAAAAGTATTTATTCTTCTAAAACCATCAATTGAAGATATTGGATCATCTTGGAGAGTACTTGGGGAGATGGGAGATGACGAAACTATCAGTGAAATATCAAAAATGGATCCTATGGATAACTCATCTTGAGCTCAATAGTTTCAGTCTTTGAGGCAACTTGGTCTGCTTATGAAATGCTGACAAAAATCCTAGTTGCTAGCTTTGTAACCACCTATAAGCTCGTTTCCCACCCATAAAAAAAAAAAAAAAAAAAGAAAGATCTTTGTGCATAGAAGTTCAATATCTGTTCAGTAAAAGAACATGTGCATTACCTGAATCAATTAGTACTTGGAATCCTTCATAACAATGAGCGATGGAGGTACTTCCAGCTCTAGTTTAATGTGTACATCAGAAAACTACAAATCGCCATTTATTTCCAAGGGCAATGTTCTTTTTTTCCCTTTCCTTTCTTTTGTTTTCTTTTCTTTTCTTTCCAAAATCTTTCTAAAAATCCTTCCATCTCAAAACCTGAGATTGTGGCAAGAGATTTGCAAATCTGCCTGAAGTTGCTAGGAAAATAAATTTGTTCTCCTAGGTAGGATGAACATTTAAAAGGTATCAACAAAGAAATAGACACAAGAAAAAATAAAATAAAATAAAAACAAAGAAAGAAATATAAGAGGAAGAACAGATTTGTTGAACCGCTATAGATGATGAAACATTTCTTGGGAACATAGTATGACAGACGTTAAGACCTACTGACAATGTACAACAGAGATTAGGTTCTGCAGGAAAATCAGCAGAATCAGAATTGGTTTTACAATACAATGAAGTTTCAGAGTAAATATAGTGTAGCACCTGCCTTTTCATCCTCATCCTAGGTGTATTCCTTCTTCGATATTTCTTAACTCCTGCCATCCGCTGAGTTATTTAAACTAGCCTGCTCTTCCCCAATCCTAGGTCTTTCTGTATGTTGTACACCCTGACAATAAAGGATTTTTTCACTCTTTACCTCATGAATAGTCATTATGCAAGTTTCATCTTAAATGATGTTTCCTTCAGAAAGGCAATAGTAATCCTTCCCATTGTCTCGATACCTAAATTAGTTCCTTTATATTTTTATAGTATCCTATATGTATGTATAAAATATTGGCAAATTACAATTGTATACTATTTTTGACCTGTATGTATCGGCACTATCCTATAGAATCCACAAAAGCAGGAACCATGACTATTTTGTTTAATCCTACATCCTCAGTATCTGGCATAACTCTTTTCACATGGAAGATGTTAAGTGCATACTTATGGAAGGATGAGATTCTCTGTATGCCACTGTATGTATATATTTGCATTTGAGTACAGAAAAAAAGTAAAAATTTGGCTTTAATGTAAACACAGACATTTACATGGAATAATGTTTATGAAACATATGGATAATTTATATAATGAAATAATTATTATAATTTCAAATGAGTTTAGTAACTCCAAGAAATGGCTGACAAATACTCATGAATTTCAGAATTGTTCTTAGTTACACAGTTTATGCATGTACATTATTTATTGCTTTTGAAATGATTCCTCCAGAGATTCTACCAAAATGATGATATCCATGCATACAAATTGAATAGAAGATATTTTATCTTTTCTGTATTGTTTGAAAATAAAATGTGGTTATTTCTAGGTTTCTATAAGAGGATTTTCAATATCTGTGGTTAGCCATTCTATCTTTGCTTTTATGAAATTAGTATTAACTTTAAAACTTAAATTAGTTTTTATAACAGTCTTGAAATTTAGCCTCTAAGACATTATACTTGAAAAGATCGTGTCTTCTAATAAAACTTAAGGTCTGAAATATACTTCTGGAAACTGACACTATGTATCAGTTAATTATAATAATTATTTCATTATGTCTCTAGGCAGTAGCTCCTCAGCACAGGCAACTAGACATTTAGAGCAATATTGTTTACATAGTTAGCCAAGAAGGAATAATAGGGATGAGGTGAGAAAGAAGCCTTGGGCCTCAGTCAAGAGAACTGAGCTCTAGTGTGAACCTCACCTTCCATAACTATGAGATTATAGGCAAGAAGAATTCACCTCTGTGTCAAATCTCTCACAACAAAATCAAACAGCTGAACTAGATAGCACTCCTAAGTCCCTTCCAGTTCTAAAACTTCTACTTACACTTTTCTTTTTAACTTTGTGATGATGATGCTTTGATATCTTGGAAGACGCAATGAAGCATCACCACTCCCTCTACAATTCTATCATTTTCAAATCCATTTTAGGGATAAGACTGTGGAGGTACATTCACATTTGGGGTGCTATCTCAATTGATTTTTGGAAAAAACCAAAGGGGAACATAAGAACTCCTAATTTATCCCCTCAATTCTCAGATGAGGAAACTACAGCCAAAAACACTTGTTGCCCAGCATCACATAATGAGTGTGCAGCAGGCCCGGGAATGGAACCCGTGGGTGTTGAGTTCCATTCCATTGTGATTCTCAGAACACAGCACCGCCTGCTTCTAAATGGTGGTGCATCATCCCTTGCTATAGATTCTCAATTTATTACTGTAAAATTTGTTTTTCTTATTTAAAGCCATTTGAGTAGAAAGAATTATTATTAATATTCCTTAAAGTATGGGGAAGAGCATAATGAATATGTAGAAAGATACTGAAATTAGTAATAATTACAAAATGCATTCTACCTACAAAAATGTACACTCTCCATAAAATTAATTACCTAAAGATGATTTGGTTAAATTATAAGATGAATTTGTGAATTTAAAACTTTTACATTAATCACATGGAATATCCGTTAATTATTTTTATATTTCCTATTTCTAGAAATTGCCTATTTATGCTGCATCCAATTATATTTATTGAAATAATTAAATTCTTTCTTTTTTTAACCTAAATTGTACATATTTAAATATTATTATGAAATTTTTTATTAGCCTTCCTTCTGGGACTTTTGGTTCTGTTTTAAATTTCATTACCATGTTATTTCCATTTTTTAATGTATTAATGGTTGCATTCAGTTTTATTTAACTTCATTATATAATTTAGAGTTTTAAGTATTACGGCTTAATATAGTATCTAAATCTATTCTGTGTAATTCCTATTTATGCTTTCCTGTTTATTGTTTTACATTCTTTATCTGTCCCTAGCCAATTGAACTAAACAATGTATTCCTATCTAAGGTAAATTTTAATGAAATAACTTACAAAAGATATGACCAAATGTTTGAATTTAGTTAATATTATTAATTTTTATTATATTCCTAAAAAATGTTACTGTCTAATTTCAAAGGAACCCTGTATAAATTTTCCTTTTTGTTTTTCCTTTAAAGTAATAGTAGTTTGTATTGATTTATAAGAATAAATTGGTATTAATTCGCCCTAGATGAGCTGAAATAACAATAAGATAAAGGGTTTTTTATTAGTTTGTTTCACTTTCTTTGCCTATTTGTATTCATGAGTTCTTTTAAAATTATTTAGTAATATTCTGTTGCAAAATTATATTTGCATGTTTATACCCTGCCTTGTTCTTAAAATGACTTTCAATGACTGCAGTCATTTTTAATTCCTTTTCCCTTAGTGGTGAATGTGCATAGCTTAAACTCTAGAATTTATATTAAGTATGCAATATCTTTTATTTATTCATCAATGACTTATTAACCATATACTATGCATTAACAGTGAGCTAGGTGTTAGCGTCATTTTGAGTAAAATGGACATAATCTGCACCTTAATTGAAGAGAGGGTAGTGCAGAGAAGGGGAAATAATAGATTAAAATATAGCATGATATAGTGCTTCTCTAACATCTCACCTAGCATGGTCTAGAAATGCTTCCCCAAAAAGGCAATGTCTAAATTAACTGAGTTAATTTTGAAGTGATAAAATATCAAAGATTACTGTAAGCAAAGAGAATAGAAATGTGATACATTTGATGAAATAGAAGACATTCTTAGTGGCTAAAATACAGAAAATGAGGGAGGTAGCAATGAAAAAAGAGACTGAAGAAGAATACAGAGATTAATCATGAAAGCTCTTGTAGACAGATGATCTTAAGGCTTTGACTTTATTACAAGGATAGCAGGAAGCCTTTCAAATGTATAAGCACAGCAATGACATGTTCAGAATTGAGTTTAATAAAATCTCTAGTTGTTACAAGGAAAAAAAAATGTTATCGGGGTAGAGTGAGACAAGAATAGAGGCCTTAAAACCAGTTAGAATATTGTCGAATTAATCCAAGCAGGACATGATGATAATATAGACCAGGATAGTGACTGTGAAGGTGAGATATTTGATAATAGAGAGGTAAGCTTTAGTTACTGCAACTGTGGCCTATGATAAGTATGCCTAGGATCAATACAGTTTTTTTAGTTTGATCAATTCAATGCCAGAAAATCATTCAAACGTATTCTTTAACTGATGGAAATAGCCAGCTAAAATAGCACAGATAATATAGTAAATGGGGGTAATTATATCGATACAAATGACTGATTACTCTTATGAAGGACTAGTCATATCACTAAAAAATAACTAATCAGTTTCATAAATAGAGTGATTATATTAACACAAATGGTCATCAAGAGTGTGCCATGAAGGCAAAATGTGCTTCTCATTTGGCATTTTAGATTTGCCCACAGTTTTTACTATTTTTCCTACAGGGCATGGCCATGCCTGGTCTTTCTCCCTAAAATCAAGCAGGCCAAGAGGATGGACATGCTGCGCTGAGCAGCACAGCAGCTAGACAGGAACTTTGAGAGTGATCGAGGGAAAACATTTGTCAAATGTAATAATAAAAATTAAAATAGGGAACCCAATAAGAACCCAGAAGATGAACAAAGATTAGACTAGCTATTAGATCGGAGGTGAGAGCTAGTAAACCAGAAAAATATATGCTACTCTTTTGAAAGATTTGGTTCTGGAGGTAAAAAGTTATAGATCACTAACTTGAATAAAGACAGGTTATAAGAAGGTTCTGCTTTTTAGTCAGTTGTGGAGATAGTTATGTTTGTGCTTTCACAGGGAAGAACCAGGAGAGGTGGAAGATAAAAGAAGAGTTGGTAATTGGATTACAATCCTAAATGAGATTCCAAAGAATAAAGTCAAGGATTAAGAGCACGGATAGTCGGCTATGGAGAGGAGGCTTCATTAAGGGAAGCAAGGATGGTGAGAATAGCGACAAATTTAGAAGAGTAAAGGGAAGTTGAGCAAGTTTATTCCTCATGGCACTGAAGGACACTTTATAAACACAACTCATTCCAACAAATTAACCACTGTACTAAAGTTCAGTAGGAGGCAGAAACTCATTATACGAGACTGGTATCGTCTTTGGTGAATATTATGGCTTTTCAGATTTGGTAGCAAGGGAGAAACAATTCTAGCAGCTAATACAATATTTGAACTGAAGAGGGATAAAATAAGAAATAATTTTGGACTACCTATGTATATATTCTGATTACAAATGAGACTAATAAAATATTAGCTGATAGAAAAAGATAATTTACATAAATTAATTCAGACTGTCTTCATCTTCACAAATTATGGAATATCAAAGGGTAACAAAAGAGTATAGTACATGCTCCAATTTAATCCCTGTTAGTATTAACAGTCTATCTTGGTGTGAAGATGTGAAAGAGCCAGTTAGTACCATTTTTTCTATCAAGAAAAGGAAGACTTAAAAATGAGGAAATAGATATTGGAGTTGGATCAGGTGGTCCAGAAAGTCTGGGGGAAGGAACATAAGCTCCTACTAAAGAAGGGCTGAAATGAACACACTTGGAAGAAAAATAGAGCTATGACATATATGTGAATATCCATAAAGATGTCAAATAGATTTAGTAGGAGTGACAAAAATACAGGCAGGAAAGAAAATATCTAAAAGAAAAAACGTCTAATTCATATAAATCAATCCTAAAATGAGGAATTTATTTGTTTACATCATAAATAGGAGAATTTATGCCTCACATAATTTTATCTACACCAATGACAGGGATGAAAATAGCTGAAAATCAAACTGATGTCATAATGTGCTCAGCCCAAATTTATTACCATCTCTTTCAACTGGTCTTTGTTCTCATTCCCAGCTTCTAATAGTTCTCATTTACTATCTCCTTCGACCATTAACCTTGGTTACTGGAACCAATTTTCCTCACCATGTGGTATTTTAATTGTAATAATAAAGAAAACTTAGGCAACAAAGAAACTTGTCAAAAACACTGGAAGAGATAAGATATGACCTCAAAGGCCACAGGTAATAATAAACATAAATGTGAAAAGGGTAGCCAAACTTGGTTTATTCATTCTGTAATTATTAATTTGCTTTTATTGTGTGCTAAGCACTGTTATAGGTCAGAGATCAACCAGAGATATCTGATCATGCCAGAAAGCAAATCAAGTCTTAAACACTAATGAGTATTGTCTAAAGGACAGAGGAACCAATAGGAAGTGGCTCCTATTGGCTAAAGGTGAGAAAAATTTAGGCATCAAAAAAATAAGAAATGGACATTATAAATAATTGAATATAACAAAAGTAATTGGTTCTAATACTCAACAAAAAGTAGGAAGGCCCCCTTTGCTCTCTCAAAGAAAATAATAGTTTATTCTGCAGCCATGGAAATAAGTAGACACAATTTTTTTTTCTTGGCAATTAACAATTGAAAGAAAATAATTAGACATTTATTCTGCTTTCCTTTACAAACTTTTATTGTAGTCTCTCTTTGTTCAGGCTGCTATAAAATTACCATAGACTAGGTGGCTTAAACAACAGACATTTATTTATTTCTTACATATCTGGACTCTGTGGTGCCTAAGATCAAAGTGCTGGCAGACCTAGGAAGGTCCATTTCCTGCTTTGCAGATGGTCATCTTCTTGTAGCCTCACATGGTGGAGAGCAGAAAGCTAGTTCTCTGACCTCTTCATATATGAGCAAGAATCCTATTCATGAGGGTTTTGCCCTCATGATCTAATAACTTCTCAAAGGAAACAATTCCAAATACCATCACACTGGGGACGTGATTTGGGGGAGATACAAATATTCAGAACATAGCCCAAACAACTAGTTCTAGTTTCCTTTGTTGATGGACAATTTTTCTTTTTACGGAATTTAATATAAATGTGGAAGAATTATAGAATTAGAAAACAACGATTTTATTACCTCTAATGAAACAACTGATTCAGGCATTAATCAGCAATTCATTAAAATACCACATAAATGCTTAAATGAGATCTTTGCATAAAGCAACTGTGTCACCGGCTGAGTCCCTGTGATAAAAACATCATTAAAAATTAGGCTAAGAGTTAGGCAGAGGCCTATCTCCCTATCTTCTATGTTATAAGCAGAATGTAGCATCACTAAAAAACAGGACAACTAGACACTATTTCCTCATGTAATATATTAAAAAGCACTCAAGAGTTGTGAAGTTCTATTGCCAAAATTTTATCTAAATCTTTCAAGTTTCTAAAGCTCATCTCAACCTACTGGAAATAAAAAGAATAGAGAAATATTAAATAACACACAAAGAAAGTAACCATACTAATCTAGAATGAGGATCATTCACCTTCATTCATTAGGATACTAACTAGGTTTCTGTTTTAAGCCAAAGGTGTGGGGAATAGAAAGAGACAAGATTGTTCAGGGCGGGGAACTAAACTAAATATAATACATGGACCTTGCTTGGAACTTTACTTGAACAAACTACAAAAAAAAAAATATAGCACAACTGAAGAAATTTAATTAATTACAGTATGGATATAAAATGATAACAGACGATAAGTGTTCATTTATAAGTGTGGTAATATAATGGTTATGTAAGAAAATGTCTGTTTTTTTAGAGATGCACACAGCTAGATAAAGGTAATATGCAATCTACATTTTCTTTTAAAATTCTTCAACAAAGAAAATTTAAAAAATTTTTAAAAGCTTAGCTGATGCAGTTACAGAAAATGTTGATATAATTGATTTGTCTATGGGTGTTATACTGTTCCCATTACTTTGGGGTATATTTGAAAATATTCATAATATTTTTTAAACCTGTTGCAAAAATCCAGGTGAGAAATGAATATGGCTTGGGCATGAGTAATTGTAATAAGGAGTAGCTAGATGTAGAAAATACCTAGAAGATAGTCAAAAGAGATGCTAAAGGAATTGGTAGTTGAGAATGATGGATGGAGATGAGAGCAAAACTGAAAAGATGAATGTGTTGGATGCTCAACGTAGATGGATATGTAAATACTGATTGCGGATCAGTGGTTTAAAGGAAGCGGTACCGGATATCCAAAAGGACACTGATTTAAACTCTACCGGCTAGTGCATGAGACATGGGAGACTAAGCAGCCTCTCTCTTTCCCTTCTACCCAGTCTCAGCCACTGTCATGGCATCAGTTCTCACAGATCTATCAGCAGGCCGCAGATCTGCCTCATCAATCTGAGTTCCAGGTTACCTCCTGATGGAAACAGATTACTCATAGACCTCTCAAGTTCGACCTGTCAGAAACTGGTGTATTATCTTTTCCATTCTCCATCCTGACCCCAAATATGCTCTTTCTCCCATACTTCTTGTTAATGACTTAATCATCTACCCAGTTATTCAACATAGAAACTCAGGCCGATCTTATCTCTCTTTTCTCCCTTCTCCATATAGTCACTATGTCCTGTACCTCTAAAACATCTGACACTTGTCCTTTTTTTCTACTCCCACTGCTTTTACTCTAGATGACTTCATTTTCTCACCATGTTGGAGAGGCTTTTAAATGTCTTATTTATTTGTCACTCCTCTCCTGCATGACTAACCAAATTCTCTGTTTTTGTCAGAGCCCAGACCCTTCTTTCCAGCATCATTTCTTGTCACATCTGCTTATGTGTGTAGGTTCTATTAGTGTACTGTAGTCAGCCAGTCCCCCAAAATGATATATTCCTTTCAGACATATATAAAATGTTCAATGACTATTTCTTCAGTTGTGTTATAATCTACATTTTCTTTTGAAAATAACTATTTATGATCAGTAACCTAAAATGAAATGTGGACAAATCTTCTTCCTTTTGCCTTATTAATTAAATAAACATGCTTCCTTATTCATTAAAGACAAATAAAACTATGCCTGCTAAACTTCACTGGGCTCACTTGAGAATCCTGTCCTGATTTCTTTGCAAATTTATGAAAGAGATGCTTTTTCAATTGATTTTTTTTTTTTTTTTTACCATTATGAATATCCTTTCTGCACTTCTGCCTAAATTTGCTTGCACAAGTGAATGGTAGGAGAGATCCCTTGGGCAATGTGACTTCTCTCTGCTTGGTAAGTTTACACATCATTAGCAGCAATAGTACAGTAAGTGAGGGCAGGTGGTTGGGCACCTTCTTGTAAGTCCTGGCCAGTAGTGACTGTTCATTGACCAGTTAGAAAGAGGTCAGTAATGTTAGGTTCTACACAACAGAAAGCAGGTGTACTGATTTTACCCCTGTCCACAAAGAAGTTAAATTGTATCTCAGCACTTAATAGCAAAACAGTATTTCTCAGAACTTAGCTCAAGTTACCATTTCTGAGGAAACCATTTTTGAACAGATTTCATAGGTCTTCTTTTCCATTCATGATTAGCTATGGTGTCCGGACTTTGGGGACTTCTTTTTAAGTGTCTCTATTATGGCAGAGTAGCAGAGCTGGGAAGATAGCATGAGCCTGTGTGCTTTATCTTTAAGCCTGATGTGAACTTTATCTTTAAGCCTGATCTGAATCATGTCCATATATTACTGCTTACTTGAGAGAGACAGGGGAATAGACTTGTTCTATTGCCTTCTCACTCACAGATCCATGGGGGTGGTTAAATATCAAGGAGAAGGAGGCAATGGGAGGGTAATAAACACAGAAGAAGGACACTTGCTAAATGCTTTTGATCTTTATCATAGTGATGATGGGAGGATGAAACAAAAACAATGTACTCAGAAATCTCAAGTATGTAGAAATCCCTACAAGAAATTCCTTATGTGTAACTGAAATGTGCGTTACCTGTGTCACATAAGAGTACATTATGCGTTTTACCCATTCCATTGGGTTGTTTCTTATAATGTGGTTTTATTTGGTATTGAATCTGATGTTTCATATTTTCTTCTAGACTAAAGTCTGTTCTTAAAACTGTGGAAATGTCGCAAAAGTATGAATCATTGCATACATAATAACAATTAAAAATCAAACTTATAAAATACAATTATTTAGATTCACTGATAGTTCCACATTAATTGTTGCTAAAGTCACTGCCTGTGAAGAACAAAGGAACTTGCAAATTATCTTCAGCCTTTTCATTAATCAATAGAACATTTTCTTTTCTGTTTTGAATCTAAGTAGTGTAGGACTCAAATAACTTGCAATAATGATTTCATTTTTTTCAGAACAAAAAAAATCCAGTTTTTTTTAATCCAACTGTCTTTATAAGCAAATGATTTGAAAAGGAATATAAAGTAATGAAGATGGTCTGAATAAACACTTTTAAATGTCAAGTTGGGGAATATATTTTCTTGAAAATGTTGTAAAAGAAGCTGAATGGGTAAAGAGTGCAGCCATTAAATGTCGCTGTAATACACAAACTAGACAAGTGTGCTGAAAAATGGAAATAGTTGATTACATGTGGTGGTAAATTGCGGGTAATTTTTTTTAACTTTATAAAACAATACCTCTAAAATAAAGTGATGAGGAAAATTGCTTGGTATAGTCCTTTCCTTATAAAACTTGAAATTTTTGGAACCATCGCAAGTAATTACGTTGTAATCAGATTCTTGGGCATTTGAAATATTTTTGTGGTTGTCAAAAGTTGATCAATAAAATGAATCCCTTAGGAACTGTTTGTGGAATTTGCACTCTTACTCTCAGCGGATAATCCAAAGTGATCCTGGAGATGAGCTTATGTGGCAAACTTAGAAATGTCATTAAAGATGGCCAACAACCAAGTGAACTATTTGTGACCTTCTCCTGAGAGTACATCGAACAACAACAACAACAACAACAACAAACCACACAAAAAAATCCACCTGTACATTTTAGTCCTGGACTCTAACACCAGAGTGTTTTGCTCTAAACTTAATCTCCAGGGAGTGGCTAAATATTTCAAAATGATTTTGCTAACTTCTGGCTTTGGTCTCAAATTTTTCTTTAGCTCTTTTTAAATACAGTCTTAAGGTGTGTTTGCATGCATTATCTACAGCTATTTACTTTGGCATCTTGCAAAAACTCTCAATGAAAGACTGGCTCCTTCATCCTGCTCGTGTGTGCTTTAATATTGAGGCCTTTGCAGGAAGTTGGTTGTCAGCCTCTCACAGAAAATCCTGTTAGAGAAATCAAAACCAATAGAGGGCAAGTTATTTTCTCTCAGCAGTCACACTTAGATAACGTTAGCCTATTTTTTAGAAGCTACCCGATCTCTTTTTAGTTTCAAGTCCTTTTATTTTTAAATGAAAAGTAAAACTCCTGCAAATACTGTTGATAGCAGTGTTCTTTCTCTATCAGAATCTGATTTGCTGAAATTGTTTTTAAGTTTTTAAAAGAAATTCTATGTAAAATTTTCAGTTACTACACAATCTATTTAAAAAATTAGAGATAATTTTATATGTATATTTATTTCAATAAATCAGAAATATACTTCATTCATAGCAAGCTCTAGTATTGATTTATGACTAAATAAAATAACCTAAGATCTACAAAAACTATGAAATTGTTTTACATGTATTTTCATCACTTTTTTCATTAGTAACTATCACTGTGATGTCTAAAACTATGTGTCTACAAAAAAATTTAGTAAGAATCAAAGTATTTATTATCAAAATATCATACCTATGAAGAATGTTTGCCAAAATTAAAACTCTAATATATACATATGTTTAAAAATAGTAAAGGATTAGCCTCTGTGAACTTCTGTCATCAATTGTGTTGGGAATTGAGCCAAATTCTGTCTGCATGCACAAACAGTTCATATTCAGATACATGGAGACTGTGCCTTAGAATTTTAGGTTGTAATTTATCCCACTACCTACAAGCAGCACTGTTTATAAAAGCAGTCCTGTAGAAGGGCTGTTCCTTGTATTCCAGAGAAGTAAACATTGGTATAATTTTAAAATTATGGCTCTTGAGGTTCGCAGACTGAAATTGTAAACATAAGTGTGCCTTACTCACATGGGTTCTTAAAGATTCATAATCCTCTAAGCTTCCCTACATGGTAAGAAATTTTGTTGGAATGTGAAAAAAAAGAAACATTGGAAGGTTTGAAAACATTTTTATGTTTTTAAACGAGCTGTTACTTTCCTTATATGACTAACTTGTATTTTGAGACATTGGGAATTTCTTAAAATTTTAAAAATTTTTCTTTATAATGTTATAGTATTGGATATTCTTCAAGTATATATATGTATATATATATATATTACCCCACTATTAGTGAAATAATAATTATTATTATTAATCATGTACTAGACAATGTTCCAAGACTTTTATTTGCATTATTTTGTTAAATATTGGCCAATTGTTTGCTAGATAAGCTATAGGGAGGTAGTATACAAATCATAAAACATCTACATGAATTAATTGACTGTGCATCTAAATTTTAGGATGGTTGTAATTGTTTCTTGGGCTGTTAAAGGGTATAACAATAAATAATGGCCATAGATCCTACATTTTCTGGGATAGAACTAAATTCATATATCCTTTCTCATTTTAAGATCATGTTTAAAATTGTAGAATATTCCAGGCTTAGAACGCTGGTCCAGATTTCTACTTTTTAAAGAAGCCAGAATTAAAGCCAGAAAAGTAGAAGTGACTATTTTGTGGTAGGAATAAAATCTGGCTTTATTGTATAACTCCACATAAACATCAAGCTTCTGAGTATCCTTAGGATCAAGAGTTATAAGAAATTCAGGGAGTAATAAAAAATGATTCTAGAATTTCCAAAGCCACTAAGAATTAAAATGGGCTAGAGACCTTAGTCAAATGATACTTCTCTAAAATGTATAGGAACCCTAGGAGAATGTCGTTCGCCTAAGACAGTTATCACTGTGAACTAATGTGAGTCTAGATGCAATACAATGAATAGAAATCAACTGTTTTCATAATAGTAAAGGTAAGTATAGTTTAAAAAATTCAAACAGTACAAAACTTATAAAATTATGACTCTTTGCCAACTTCAGCCATCTGTCTTTCAATGCCAAATATGATTTTTACTTGTTTCTCTATCATTTTATTCTGTACTTGAAGAATTTATGACCATTCATTTTACAAAAAATTTAAAATGAGAAATGTAAATTATTGAAAATAGCAGAATACTGTACTATTACCTTTTGTAGATTTTTCCAGCCAGAATATACAGTCATTCTTTTGATTGGCTGCATAATATTCTATTGCATGACTATAACATGAATTAATTGACTGTGCATCTAATTCATCTAAACTATGTCTTATTTTTTGACATTATAAACTATGCCATGATCTCCATGACAATGTTTTCACATATCTTAGAAGTAGCATTGCAAAGTCAAGGTATATGCAGTTTTTTATTATTCATAGCTATTGTCATCTTTTTCTCCTGAGAAGGTATAACAGTTTGCATCCTTATGATTTATGTATAGGTGTTTATTTTCTCATTCATAGGCCAACAAAAGGTATTGTCAAACTGTTTGATCTTTGTAAATCAGCAGATGAAAAAAGGTCTCATTTTTAATTTGCATTTCTATAATCTTGTTTTTCAGACTCAAAAAACTTTATTTAGTTGGTCTCTAAGGAATTGCATAAAAATGTTAAGCCTACAGGCTTTGAATATTTTATCTATTTATTTAATTTATTTTTAATTAAAACTGATGAGGTGACATTGGTTAATAAAATTATATAGATTTCAAGTATACAATTCAATAATATGTCATATGTATATTGCATAGTGTGTTCACCACCCACAGTTAAATTTCTTTCCACTGCCAAATATTTGATCCCTTTAACTCCATCTACCTCACCCTTCCCCTTCTTCCCTCTGGTAACCACTAATCTTTTGTCCATGTCCAAGAGTCTTTGTCTGTCATGTTGTTTGTTGCTTTCAGTTTTATATCCCACATATAAATAAAATCATGTGATTCTCAACTTTTTCTGTCTGACTTGTTTCACTTAATGGGAAAATATCAAGATCTATTCATGTTGTCACAAATGGCAGTATTTCATCTTTTCTTATGGCTGAGTAATGTTTATTGTATATATGTATTTATTTAATCCTGACTGCCATTGAGCACCTTGCCTTAAGTGAAAGGATATCTTTTCATACGTTTTTTATGACTTCTCTAATCATTTTCTTTGCAAATATTGTTTCCCAACCGTAATTTGGCTTTTTGTAAGTAATATCTAACATACAATATATTTTTAATTTTGTATAAACTAATTAATCTCTTTTTGTGTGTATGAAATCTGGGCATTGTGATATAGTCATATTAAATCATTCTAAGAATTTTTAGAATTAATTAACAAGCTCGTAACAGACTTTTCTTGAGAAAGAGTTATTTTAAAGTTTTGTGCTCAAGATAAATTTCTCATTGAAAACAAAATTGCTAAATTCTTTTTTTCCTTTGATAACCCATCCTGGACCCCTCTTTATGTATTTCTATTTGCCTTTTCTGCTAGGAATAACAAAGTTAAGAGTTGCTCTTTTTTAGCAACTATTTTTAGGCTTGGTTTTTCCAAAGTAGCTTTTGATTTTTGTTATTTTGTTTAAATAGTTTTTGTATCTGGGAATTCTAAATATTTTATTTCAAATACTTTAGATACAGGAAAATAATAATTACAATTTTAAAGCACTTTACATGTTGCTATCATATATACTAATTTGATTCTCATATTGGGCAAATATTTTTATCTTTTGTTACAAGACGAAATGAATATTTGAAAATTAATGACTGCAAAATACTGTAGGTAATAAATCAACACAGATATGTTTTAAATATACTATGCTTTCTACTACATAACTTTCTTCTCTACACTAATCAATTTTAAAAATATTTTATCTAAGAATAACAAAGGTTGTATTTATGGTTAAGGATGTGCTTTAATACCAATCACCTGAGAGTTATTTTAGAATGTGTAAGTCAAGATTCAAAATGTGCATAGGACAGAAGGGACCTGTGAAACCTCACCTTGACAATTTCAGAAAATAACCTATAAATAATGATGATTAATTAAAATATATACTTTAAGATTTAAAGTAAACACACATGCAATCTTAGCCTGGTTATACGCTTACCGAGAAAAGTAAAAAGGTCAATGATAATGTTGTTTGACATTTTTGGATTCAGTTTCCAAGAATCTAAGGTATTATTTAAACTGATCTAGATTCACATTTAATACTCAATTACTACTTTACTACTGATATCACTTTCATTATAAATTTTAATTGTTGAAGCCACATATGGTAGTTAAGCATTGTAATTTCTCCCAAAGGATTCACATGGCTTTTAGGCAATAGCTCTTCCTAATTCCCTCTTTAAGATATTTCTTCTCTCTCTCTCTCTCTCTCTCTCTCTCTCTCTCTCTCTCTCTCTCTTCTCTCTCTCTCTCTCTCTCTCTCTCTCTCTCTTTTTTTTGATACCCTATGCCAAGTGTAATCCCAACCGGAGCACACAAAACTCACTTCTTTGGCAGCTGAACATATACTTCACTGCTTCTCATGTCTATGTCTCTCAGCTCAAAGTATACATGACACTTTTATTCTCCTTTGAACACTGTACCATATTTACACTCAGTTTCAGAATTTGACTTTAGCTGTTTTATTATTATTATTTTAGAAAAACAAGAAATCTAATAAAATAATCTTTAAGTCTATTTCAGATCTAAAGTTCTATAAACCTGTGATTTATGCATTAAGAACCTTGAATCTACATTTATTTGAGAAAGTAATTGGACTTCAACCTAAAGATTATTTTGGGTTTTTACTAAAAGACATACATTTTTAAAATTTTTTCTGTATAAGATAGATTGATTTTACTATTAGTATGAATTTTTCATAGCTTCGGAAATTTCTCACACCCTAGGAAACAAAGCCACTTGACTATAACTCACATACCGCTTGAAAATGCAGTTTCCTGAAGGGTCATAAATAATTTCTCATCATCTCCATCTGCATCTGCCCCTCAATATAAGTTCACATTTTCATACCTACCCTACTTCTCATTTATAACCCTCCTTTTCCCCCCAACTTACTAAAATTAATATCTATTTATCATCTTAGAGTTCAGCCTTCTAAAATAATGGAAATAATTTCCTTTCGAAGGATAAATAAAAGAAAGTTATTCTGCAAATATAACCACAATCATTGAAAACATCATTTATACCCACATTATATATAAACTAACCTTATTATTCAGTGACCCTATTACATAAATATATTTGGTATCACAATATTTTTTTCTTAATCTGATATCCTTTCTAAAAATTAATATTGTATGTTATATATGTCAGGATCAAGGATTAAGTTGCACTGTTTTCTATAAATTCTAAGATTCTTGTGTATATAATAATGCACATAAGAATTGCTCTGATTTAAGAAGCAGTATGACTCAATTGTGCATGGCAGGAATTGATTGTAACCAAAAAAAATATTATTTGTTACTTTAATTACTAACTATGAATATAGGAAATTTACCTCACAGTTGCCAATATTAAGCTCTTCAATAACAAAACATTTAAAAAGCACGAAAGCTGTCTTGATTTTCAGTGTAATTAAACTAGGATAGTAATTACATGTTATTACATATAACACTAAACAAAATACAAAGAAGATTATCTGAACTGTAGAAAGAGTATTTTAGGCTGTTTTTTAAAAGCTGTTCCTAAAATTTTTATACCATGTTTTTTCTTTCCATACTTGATTTCAGGTGCAAAGAGCATGCTGAGTTAACACATTTCTACGTTGTTGGCTCACTATCTACTGGTATAAGAAAAGCTCCTTTTTGATCAAACTATTTCCTACTCCTATTATTCTCCACTTTACTCTCCAAAGACCATCATTCTTATGTGTTTATGCATACACATTCCTTTATTTATATCTACATAAAATATTATTTGTGTGCATAGAACTATCTTAAATTTGCATAAATAATATTGTATTTTATTATTTGGTTTCATATATGGATGTATATATCTATGTATGTATTTTGCAATTTATCACTTAGGTTTCTTTTTAATTATTTATAGTTTTTAGATTGTACATGATGTTTTCTAGGTTATACAATGTGGTGAGTAATATATTACACATTTTGAAATAATTACCAAACTAAGTTAATAAACACATCCATCACATAACATAGATACAATTGTGTGTGTGTGTGTGTGTGTGTGTGTGTGTGTGTGTGGTCAGAACACTTAAGATCTATTCACTTTGCAAATTTCAAGTATACAATATTATATCATTAGCTATAGTTACCATGCTATACATTAGACCGCCAGAACTTATTCCCCTTATAACTGAAAGTTTGTGCCCTTTGATCAACATCTCTGCATTTCTTCTACCACCTTGTCCCTAATAACCACTATTCTTTTCTCTGGTTCTATGAGTTCAACTTTTTTATAGTCTACCTGCAGGTAACATCATACATTATTTGGCTTTTTCTGTCTGCTTATTTCATTTAGCATAATTTTCTTCAGGTTCATTCATGTTTACGAATGACAGGATTTACTTTTGTTTTAATGGCTACATACTACCATATGTGTGTGTGTGTGTGTGTGTGTGTGTGTAATATGTAAATGTGTGTATATATCTACATCTATATATACACACGCGCATATATATACACATATATATTTACATATATGTAAAGAACATTTTTTCTCCGTTCATCCATCAGTGAACACTTAGGTTGTTTTTATATCTTTGTTATTGTGACTAATGCTGCCAGTAGTCATGAGAGTGCAGATATCTCTGATTTCATTTCCTTTGGACATATACCCAGAAGTGGGATTGCTGGATCATACAGTAGTTCTATTTTTAATTTTTTTGCGTAAACTCCATACTGTTTTCTGTAACGGCTGCACCAATTTATAATCCAACCGACAATATACAAGAGTTCCGTTTTTCCCACATTCTTGCCATTCTTGTTATCGCCTGTCTTTTTTATTATAGCTATTGTTATATATGTGCAGTGATAACTCATTGTGGTTTTGATTTGCATTTATTTCCCTGATGATTAGTGATACTGAATACCTTTTCATATACCTGTTGGCCATTTCTGTATCTTTTTTGGGAAAATGTCTAATCTGGTCTTTTGTTCATTTTTTTCATTGGTTTATTTGGTTTTTGGCTATTAAGTTGCATGTGTTACTTTATATTTTGGACATTAACGCTTTATCAGATATGCAGTTTGCAATTATTTTCTCCCATTTTATAGGATTCCTTTTAATTTTGTTGATTGTTTCCTTTACTGTACAGAGACTTTCTTTAGTTCTATGTAGTCTCGCTTTATTTTTTTCTTTTCTTGCCTTTGCTTTTGATGTCATCCAAAAAATCATTGCCAATACCAATGTCAATGGCCTTTTCCAAGTCTGTAGTTAGGACCACAATTATTGAGTCTATTACCTGGGCATGGGCATGCCTTCTCCAAATGGATATCCTTAGTTTGTGATTCCACCAGGGTTTCACAATCTCCTACTTGGATCCAAATTTCCCACAAAGGCATTTTTACCTTTAGATGGCTTCCAAATTATTGTTGCTAAGGGGACTTTGACAGAGGAACTTTCCATTACACCATCTTGCTAATGTTATTCCTGCTTATTTATTTCTATTTCCTTCATTCATCACTATGATTGAAATGGTTTTGTATCACTGTATGTGCACCTTGTAGTTGCTTATCCATCCTCTCAAGAATATATACCTGTGTCTAACTGTACACCATCATAAAATAAGATGTAATGAACATTTTTGTTCTTAATCTCCTGTGGACCTATCAGAAAATTAATCTGGGATAAATGAAACATTTTTAAAAAATGTATAAATAAAGAGAAAACTACTATTAAAATATAAATTCTATCTCAGCAATGGACATACAAGCAGTAGGATATATGCTTAAAGCAATATGAAAGATTAACAGTCTTTTAATTCCATCTGCTTCCTTTGTGAAGGAGAAAATGTATGATTTCTGCTGGTGTCAGAATCCATAAAGAGGAATCTCCAAGAGTCTTACAATAAATATCCAAGAATAAATTTTAAGAAAAAACACATAAGATCAATATGCAGAAATCTATAAAAGAAGTTTATTGAAGAACATAAAAGATAATCAGAATAAATAGAGAGTCATAACATGGTTCTGAATGAAAAGAGTCAGTATTTTAATGACATCAATATCCTCCAAATTATATGTAAATCAACAGAAATAAATATAAAATATCAACAAAATATTTTGTGGAACTTATTAATTGTAAAATTTACCTTAAAGGGGAAATATCTAATAATGGTCAAAAACTTATGGGGAACAATTAATGAAAGACGACTTATGCTACCAGAATTCAAATGACAGCGCAGTTGTAGTTAGGTAATTAAAATGACAACACAGTGATGAGGAAACAGATAAATCTGTGTATCAAAATAGAGATTCTAGAAACACTTAAATGTATATGTGAGAATTTAGTATGAAGTAGACATAGATGGTATTTAAAATAAATGAGGAAAGAAAAACCTAGGAAAACTTAATATCTATTTAGACAAAAATGTCTAAAATCTTTTATTTATGTAATTCCTGTCTCATTTATGCAAAGATAATTCCAGATAAAGATATATGTGTGTATATAGGTATATATGTACCCATGTATAGGTACACATATACCTATATACACACATATATCTATCTTTAAAATATATAAGGTTAAGTATATACATATATGTGTGTACATATATGTGTGTATGCATGAATTTACTAGAAGAACCTACAGATTTGTAGTTAATTATAATGAGATGGTAAATGTTTGCCTAATCAAAAATGAAGGCTCCAAAAGAAGATATAATATTAAAATTGGAAATAGATGCCTACAGAAAATTTTTAACAATTATAAGGGCAAAAGATGGCATATGCAGTTAGAGAGACAGAGAGGTTGAGAGAGAAACATATGAATACATACATATCTGTCCAAATGAAAAAGGCTTGGTATATATCATAAATCTTATAAATTCATCATAGATCTCAGAAATCAGTAAGAAAAATAAACAGCCTAATAGAAACATGGGCAAATATATAAATAAGCAATCCTTAGAAGAAGAATTTTAAAATGACAAAAAATATATAAATATACCTACTTAGCCTAACTAGTAAACAATTAAATATAAACTTATTTGTTGACCATCAGATTTGCAAAAAAAAAAAATAGTAACTTTCGATAATATGAAGAGTTGTTAAAGTATGGGAAAATGAGCATCTAGATCCATTTTGGACTGCAAATTGTCTTTGTTAAAATATATTATGTGCATTTTACTGTAGAAGCCCTTGACTGTAGAAACTTCACTGACTTTTAGGAGCTAGAAATAGACATCCATGCATGTGTACACATGCACGTGGATGTCCTTCACAGTATTGTTCATAATTTTGGGAAAAACTGGAAATAATCTATATTGTCATCACTAATACAAAAGTTAAGAAAAAAAGTTAAGAAACTTTTTAAATAAATAGGCTTTTAAGATATATTTTAGTAAGTGAAATTATGCATTTCTATGGTATTTTATATAATAGAATTCTATAGTATGAGCTACTATGTAATAGTGTTCTAAGCAATTCTATTATATATATACTGCTATGAAGCTTTTCTTCCTTTAGTGAGATAGCATTCCATGTCTAGTATTGAATTTACTTCGAGATATTTTGAAAAATATAATAAAGCTAGTTCTGTTTGTACATGTGCATGTGTGTTTGAACATACAGAGACATTTCTAGAATTAAATGTATTTGATAAGGATTATCTAAGGGGGAAGAGTGAGATTAAGGTGGTGATGAGGGAGGTTGTGTGTGATGGGAGGAGGGCTTTTTACTTTCCATTCTATTTATCCTTTAGAATTTTCATTTATTAATTTAATGTGATTTTTAAAGGACAATTTAAAAAGTGATAGTTCAAAGCAGTAGCCGTTTATAGTTGTTGATATTCAAAGACATCTTTTAATAGAAAAGTAAACAAGAATGTTTTGAACATTGTGTAAAGCAAATAAGATCGCTCTTTTTGTCTCAAATACAAGGGTTTATTTTTGAGTTCTTGGGGTCAGATAGGAGGCAGCTCAGATCTCATCTGGCATTTTAGCTATTTGTTTAACCTGAATGTCCTGACTGTAGGAAAATCTGCCTGGTTGTTTCTCAGTGGGATGAAGAAAGATCAGTGACACTTCTTCTCCATATGCACTGGAGCACAGAGCCACAAGAAGGCCTCACTAGGCAGCCAGGGCTCTGAGTACTTTTGTGTGCAGCAGCAGGAACTCATGCCCATGGCTTCGTTGTGTTTGGTCTAAAAGAGTGGAAAGAGTCGTCAAATTGCCTGAATAGAGGGGACATTTTTATTGAACCCTCTACTGGGCTAAATTAATTGAGCAATGGAACATGACAGTTCAATAGGTGAGATTATCAAAAGAAAAGTATTCCCCTAGGGCAAAAGCCCCAGATGGGTGCCTGAGTTTTTCTGAGAAAAGTGATTGCTTCATGATAAAAATATAATTGCCCCCTATTGTTACATTGCCCTTTAATGAATCCCATCCAGTACCTAAATATGGCAAATAGAATGGGGTGGTGTGCAAGAGGAGTGACAGTTACATCTGATGTTGAGCCATATAAGGCTACACAGCTTTGAAGAGAGCTATCCTTTATCTTATAAAATCAAAGAATACTTTCTTGGTTGCCTCAGTAGGACTTTTGATTAACAAAACTTGAAGAACGTTGCATTTTATTTCAAATGAACCAAATAATTTAATTTCAGAAAGCAATAAGCCAAAAAGCTGTTTCCTGTGAGAAAAACATGCAATATTAAGTGGAAGAAGCTTTGAAATTTATTTAATTATTCCTTTATTAATGTACCAAAAATTTAGTGATTATTAAAGGGCCAGACAGAAATGATTGATGATGTCATTTAATGGAATCACAGTTCTTATTTGGTGCACAAAATAGCTTAACTCTTTAATCAGCTAGGATGCTTCCAGCTGGAAGGAATTGAAAGCTAAGCTCAAAATGGCTTAAACAACAATGGCACTTACTGGTTCACATGTCTGGAAGTCCAGAGGTAGAGCAAGCATCAGGGTTGATTTAATTAAATGATTTCAGTGCTCTTTGTGATTCTCTAGACCAACACTATCCAATGGAACTTTCTGAAGTAATAGAAATGTTCAATATCAGCACAATACAATGATAGCCACTAGCCCATGTGGCTGTTGAGCACTTGAAAAGTGCTACCATAATTTAGGAACTAAATTTTAAATTTTATTTAATTTTCAGTAAGTTAAATTTAAATTTAAGTAACCACATATAGCTAGTGGCTATTGTATTAGATAGTGCAAATCTATACTAGGCCTACTTATATACCATGTGACCACATTATCTACAGGCTTGTACTGTGTTGGCTATAGCTAATCAGGTGTGAAAACATTTATAGCAAAATGAAGAATAGCAATGAAAGTTCACTCAGAAAAGTAAATATCTTTTTTTTCCACAGTACATTGGCTAAAATTAGATCACAAGCCCATTCCTGAATTGATCACTGGCAGAAAGAGTATATAATCATTAGTCCTCTTGAATTCATTCCTATTACAGGAATAGAGTTGGTTTCCTGTGGTGTCCATAGACTGAGTAGTGATGGATGACACCTGAGCAATATTGGTATTTGCATAGCAGAAGGAAAAAGGAATTGGATGCTAAGAGGATAGCTAACCATATCCTTCCATACCCCATAAACTACAGTTGGTACAAACTAGTCAGAATGAGGCATGTGTCTATGTTCTGGTTTCTGCCACTGCCTCATGTTTATCCTGATTATTCTGCTCTGCCAAAAGTTGCTGAGAAAATTGTCCTTAAAAGCTGTCTGCCCATGTAGTTGGTAAAGTTGCTCGTAGTGACAGCAAACTGTCCCTCTTCTATCTTTGTCCAATTTTGTTCTCTAATAGTGAAAAAGAAAATATCTTGGACTGAATTCACAAAAAATCGCTAAACTTTCATTGCAGTCTCATAAAGCTCCTGCTGTTCTGTTTGGATGTAGCCATACTTAGCTTCTTGCAGTTGTCCACTTTGCTGTCTATCAGCTCAATTATTTTAAGTTCATGGGATTCTCTCTGCAAGCATTCTTGCCATACTTCAGGTCTCAACTTAGACATCTCTTCTTCCAGGAATTCTCTTTATCCATCTAAGTCGGAGTTAGGTGCCTTGTTTTGTGTTCCTACAACATTCCATTCTTTTCAAATCTTTGCCCTTTTTATACTTTACTATCTCCTCCATTTACGTGTCTTTATTTTCTACTTGACTGTAAGGTCTACATGGGCAGAAAGTTGATCTTGTTCACTTGAATATCCCTAATGTCTATCCTTAATATCATAGGCATGTAGCAGACTATCAATAACTATTTTGAATTAACAAATGATACATGCTGAATAAATGAATTGCTTAATAAATGAAGAGAGTGCTACCATATAGGGTAGCTACCATAGGGTAGCCCTATACCCATCATATACGATTATATAATACACATCTTTCTAGTCCTAAAAATTCATACATATGCACATATACTCATATAGAAAGCTTCAAACTATGTTTTAATAATCACCAAATTATGAAAATATATTCATTTGTAAATTAAAGATGGCTTGCTAGCTTAATTCCAGATCTTGGTGTACCAACACTGACAAGATTCTCTTGGTTTCGAAGCTTTATTGGACTTTGATCTCTTAGGAATCTAAAATATTTTATTTTGAATATCAGTATGTAATGCAACATAAGTATTTCTTTCCAGATAGTTTATCTCATGTGAAAGACTGGAAAACCTTTGAGCAGTAGACTCACCATTGAAACAGACTTTGAATAACCAGATATAAAAGTTCTAGAGTGACACTCTGTTTTAGCTAATATAGGCATGTGTTTTTTTTATCATAGTTTGCTGTGTACTGATTACAATACCCCAATCCTTAGTCTGTGCATCATCAATTGAAAGCTTTAAGGAGTTAAGACACAATACAACAAACTAAGCTGTGCTCCACTGTCACTCATGCAGATCTGCTGGGATACACACGGTCCAGTATTTCCAGCAGAAGAAAATTACAACTCTTAAAGCTCTTTCTCTATGGAGAGGAAAATTTATTTCTTAAATGTAGGAGTAGTATTATTTTCCATCTTCTTATGTGTATATAAATGCAATCTTAGTATCTCTTTTAGCTCTTTATTCCCATAGAAGATATGTTGGAGGCACATTGAGGACAATACCAGAGCATCTAGAAAGATAACCAAGAAGGCTTATATTTGTCTATAGAGTTCAAAAAAGGTTCTGATGTAACACATTTGTTCTTCCTCCTATGTAAGCCCATAGAGGAGCTACACTACAAATTTATAGGCATCTACTCTTGATTTATGGGATCCACACACATGATCTGGTGCTTAATATATATATAAAACAAGCTCTAAGAATAAAATTTTTTTGCCAGCAATTATAAATTACAAAGTACAGTTTCATCCTTGGATACATAATGATTAAAATATAGATTATTAGGAACCCTTAAAAGAGTATATAAAGAGATACAAATATTGGTTTGAATGAGATTATATAAGGTAGCTTTGCCTTTAATAGCAAAAAGGAAGACTTGGAAAGTGTAGCCATCACTTATAAAATTCAGCGATTTTATTTTCAAAGCACTCATTTATTTGTTACCCAACTACAATGTTCCAGACGTAGAAAGATCTCTGTGCACAAGCAGGCCATAGTCTGGTAGAGGGAATAGCCATTAGAAAATATTAATTATATGATATAATCCATTTTGTTAGATAGATGTGCATACCAAGTGCACATCTCAGGAACAGATTGTAATGACAAATCTTGACTTTTAAGCTAGGAAAGGGGGTATTTTTGCATGAGACTTGATGATTGTGTGAGTTTGGCAGGATAAAGTGGAAGAAAGAAGTCCCTTAAGACACATTGCATAATATATTTAGGAAATAAAGGAAATTATGCAGACAGAGAAAGATATACTTGAAGAAAAGTGCCAGAGGATGACCCTGGAAAGATACTTGAGACAAGAATGTGAAAAGGCTTATAGAATATATTGAATTTATCCTATAGATAATCCTATAGATAATAGTAGGCTTTCATGCAGCATGACTCATATAAAATATAGATTTTAAAAGATTATTATAGTGAAAAGGAAGAAAAAATATGAAGCAGTAAGAGATTGGATAAAAAGGATGAGCAATTAGGAAGAGACTTTGATACCATCATGGGAAATGAGACGCATTTGAGTAAAGGTTATGCCAGAGGAAATTAAAAAGGTGATATAGACACAGGGTATTTAGGAGGTAAGCAGTCTTTTTTGATTGTTGGGGCGGCATTCATAAGAAAGGAGTCAAGGATGGTTAAGGTAACTGTTTGAGTGGTAAAGAGATCATGATAGGAAGGAAATATGAGGGGAAAATGTACATGTAAAGAGAAAGTTTAACTTTAGATATGCTGAATCTGCCATACCTCTGGGTCCTCCAGATGGAGTTGCTTAGTGGGCAGATGAAAATCTTGATCTGGAGCTCAAAAAGAAGTTTAGAGCCAGAGATATAGAAATTGGATTGATAGCTATAAAAATGAGTGTTTATTATCTGACAGTGGATGACATTTTCTAGAGAGTGTGTAAAATCAGAAGGGAAGACCTGGATTGCAAACTACACTTATGGAGTTCACCCATTAAGTAATTAAATAATAAAGAAAGAGCAATTGTAGAGTGTCTGAGAGGATAGTTGGAATGAGTAAGTTTTGTTTTTCAGAACTAAGAGTAGAGAGAAATCTGCAGGGCCAGCTGTTATCAAGAAAATTAATGTTATTGTGTGTGTGTGTGTGTGTGTGTGTGTGTGTGTGTGTATCCCTGGATATAGGTAAAGAGAGTCCTCTGGTGACTTTTGTGATACTTCTTCTGTTAGGTAATAGAGACAGAAGCTGGAACACAGTGAGTTAGATTGTTGATTACTATTCTAGGAAGGCTAACAGTATAGCCAAAGGGAGAAGACAACGGTGGCTAGGAATCATCATGGAAATTTCCTGAAATCATTGTGAGTAAAGGAGATGTACCTAATAATAAGTACTGAATTGCCAAACCTAAGCCAGAATGTCACTTTTAACATTGTTATATGTTTCTAATTTCACCAGTTGTATTAACCTCTCCTTCACATCCATCTGCTAACTGGAAATAAAATATGTCAAAAGAATAAATACTAGCAGATGAACTAGTGCTTAATAGTTTAGCATTATATTCTTTTGAATATGCACTGTCTATGACAACACATATATTTGACAATGGTATTGGGAAGTAGTCTAGCAACAATCCTTATCAATAATCATTGGCTTCATTGTCACAATCATAATATGAAATAAATGGGGTATGGTTTTATTCCAAAGAGACCTCACTTTACTGTTCCTTTTCTTCCACTAGCAGGCTACATCATTTAATAACTTAGGATACGACAAAATGTGTGTGAGCTATGCCATAACTGCCTCCCAGCTCCTCTGAGAGTCAGTTATGTTTTCCCTGAAATTAAAATTGAAACGGAAATGTTATAGAGAAGACTCAGATGTAAGATCAATGCTTGTGGTGTGTCTTTCTATTCCAGATACATCTGTCACCTTAAAAATAAAATAGTTTCTTCCTACTGAACTTGTACCTACATCTTTTAAAATTCTGAATCTGTATTGGACTTGGTCAGATTTTAAAAGTTTATGCTATTCATGCATATTTTAATGTGGATAAATGCTCACACTGACATTATTGGTCTGGTTTAGCCTATTACTCAGCCACTTTCCAGTGTGAGTCAATGAAGGCCGATGCATGGAGATATCTTAAGCCTAGTCAGGGCAAAGACTTTTTAGCATGCCTCACACTGGTAGTATAATCCTAGCTCTGAGAGCTAAACTGGATCTTATCGCATCAGTTGACCCTTACTTCCAGGATTGAATTCACTTTTACTTTCTGTTATTTCTGAGGCTCAGTGCTTTAAGTAGCATGTTATATTTTATCCAAGAAATGGGGACCCAAGTTAAGAGTAAATTTGCTGCTTGTTAATCTCACATAATGCTCACCACAATTCACTATCTTGCTGTTATATTCTCAGTTTTTTCTATTCATCCTTCGTAAGCAGCTCAGTCCCCAGGACAAGCTTACTGGCATACTTGGCTTAGCAAAAGACTGAATCTTGAGTATTGTGCTCTCATTCAAACCACACATACTCTAATTCTCCTAAACTCCAAAATATTGGTGTTTTTACTGAACAATAAATTTAAATAGCTTTTCATGTTTTTCAATTTAAAATTTTTATTTGACTTAGTCATTTATGGTAAGTTGGATCTCACATATTTTATTTCATCACATAAATAAGCTTGATAATACATTTACCCAACGGGGGGAAAAATCCTTTTAGGTGAATATAAATGTGTTTTTATACCTGTTTGACTGAGCTATCAGGTATTGCAACTATCAAATGCAGTTTCTCACATAGCTTCCAGTGAGTCCCTCCTACTAGCATTCATGCTTTTGTATAATGTCCTTCATTTAATTATGGGCTGAATCTAGTGATTTTTTTTTCAATAACTAGAACATGGCAAACATAATAGATATCATTTCTGCAATTAGATTGTGAAAGACCTTTATTTTATTAGTACACTCTGTCCTTAGTGAAGCAGATGCTATATTGGATAGGCCATGTGGCAAGGGTGGCCTCTGACCAATACCAGTAAGAAGCAGAAATCCTCCTTCCAACAGCCATGAGGAACTGAGCTCTGTCAAAAGCCACATGAGTGAGCTTAGAAGCAGTTTCTTCCTCAGTAGAGCCTTCAGATGAGACCCCAGACATTGATGACAGCCTTGTAAAAGACTGAAACATAAGGCCCAACTAAAGTATGCCCGTATTCCTAATCCACAGAAACCGTGAGATAATAAACATGGGTTGTTTGAGCCGCTAAATTTTGAGGTAATTTGTCAAAAAGCAATAGATCACTAACACATCAACATTCATCAAAACATAAATTATGCAGGAATATCCAAATACCTAGAAAAAACACAGAAGTAAGCAAAATAAATATTCTTAAGCAGATAATGATCCTGCACTTTATTTTTTAACAATAATCTAGTCTCCAGTCCTCATTCAATTTTTATTTTCTTATACTTCAGAGACAATTCAAATATAAAACTTTTCAGATTTCCCAGCAAACAACAAGTGCAAACCTTTTTTAAAAATGGAGGTGGAAACTTCAAAGTGCAGCCAAATCACCACGGTTAGATGTGACTCTGGGGAGTCTAATAAGAAGAAAGAAAAGAAAAGCTTTTGAGGCTAAATTTTAATGAAGGATGATTTAATGTATTGAAAAACAAAGTTTAAAATTCTCTCAGAATTAATGTTTAACACATTAAGATTTTAATTATAATCTTGTCTAATAAAGTTTAAAATATTTAAAATAAATTCAACATGATATATTTTAAATAGTTTGTAAATAAACTTAAGAAAGATTTATAACAAGTGTTTACACTGGCATTGAAAAGAAACTATTTACTTGGAACATTGGCTTTAGACAGCAATTCATTCCTGAATGAAGCTAAATAAATGAAGTGTTAGTACATTTTAAAAGAATTCTGTGCCTGGAATAAGTCATTATGTCCATCTCATGCTTGCAAGAAAATTTAAACCATACCAGAAAGAGGAGAAAATGACCCTTATGTGAAGACCTCCAATGAAGAGATTATAATTTCATTGGTTACACATTCCATGTGTAATAAACATCACTGTCAGAATATTCTCATATCTAACATAAATCTCTTTAGTTTCACTTCAAGCTCAAATTGTTGTATTCTCTGTGTTGAACAGATGGAAGACAGTTGGTTGCTAAGCTCTGTGAAGATCTCTTAAGAGACATGAAAACAAGTTTCATGTGCTTCTATGAACATGTAAATCCTTCACATTTATTGATTCACACACAGTTCAGGGCTTTTAGATAATGGCTATGTCCACTGCTCACCCCTATCGCACCCAACCCCAGTACAGAAATGTTCTTTAATTGACCTTCAAAGTATAGAGTCTTGAAGAGGTAGAAGTCTTAATATTTTGAGAGTCAAGAAAGCCAATTGTTTCTATAAATCCACTCATAGACCAGTAGCTCTGAAGATTCCAAAAGTTGAAATATATTTCAACTTTCATATGACATTCGTTCATATATTTGGAAATCACTCTCTAATCATTATTTTCTCCTATAGAATAAAAATCTAATCCTTCCTTCTACCAATTCATCTTATGTAACGTTCACTTGAGATCCCTTCACTATTCTGATCTTTTCACCTGGACACATTATAACATTATTTCTCTGTTTTTTTTTTTTTTTTAAATTCCACCTTTTCTTTTATAAGCATATAATCCTCATACTTTTAGTGGGCTGACCATTTTTCCCCTACTTTATTTTCAGAACTTGGTATTATAAAGATACTAAAAATATTGCTTTTGATTTTCAAATACAAAATAAATATTATTATATTGGCCATTCCTTTTAAACTACACATGTCTACCTGTGATTTTGATACCACCAGGTTATCTACTTCTTTTTTTCAGTTCACAATTATTGTACATCAGTTCAAAATTTTTTCTCTGAGTAGGTGACATGAACAATTAGATTTAATACTCCAAACATTATTTGAAGAAATATGGAGTTCAAGAGGGTGTTTAATTCCACCAGTATGATAGTGCATTCATCACAGCAACTAACCAAGGAAACTCACTAGAGTTCTGATATCCAGAGATTTTACTGGGAATTCATTATGCAGATGTGGTTGGTTGATCAATTGCCCATGTGGTTTAACTCAACCTCTGGGTTGATTCATCCTAGCTGACCCAAAATCCCATTCTAAGTCATATCGTTGGCCTTGCTTACATGACCAACCCCCAAGCTAAGACTGACTGCCAACTGTGGTCAGCCCCACTCTGAACAAAAAAAAACCTCCTATTAGATATGACATAGATTACCTGCAGAGGCTGAGAGCAAAGACCTTACTTTATGCAGGCAAATTTTTTCTATACACTGACAATCTGAATTTTAAGTAGGTGGTATACCATTAACATTTTGAAGATTGATACAGTTAATTTAACTCTACCATCTTGTTATTTTTTTTATTAGTCCTATCAAATCTTTATTTCTCATTTTATGACTTCTTTTGTTACTGAGTAGTTAATTTTAAGATTCCATTTTTCTCTATCATTAGTTTATTAGATCTTTGTTTTTATTTAATGGCTGCTTTAGGTCTTACAATGTACATATTTAACTATCACAGCCTAGCTTCAAATATACAATTTCATGTATGGCTTATGAACCTCATATCAGTATATATCCATTTTACTCATCTTGGCCTTTACCAAGTTTCATACATTTGACACCTAAATATTGTAGAAGACTTTTAATATGTTCTTACTATTTGATATAAACAGATAATTATCTTTTAGAGGTATTACACAATAAAACATGTTTTACAATTACTCATTGTTTATAATTTCCAGAGATATCTATTTTTTTAATAGTTCCAAATTACTATCAGGTAGCATTTTTCTTTTGTCTTGAGAACTTTCTTTAACCTTTCTCTCAGTGAGGGATTGCTGGTTATAAATCTCACAGCTTTTGGTTAAATTGGGAAAATTTATTATTTTGCTTCATTTTTTAAAACATAGTTTTATTGGCCAATAATTCTAGGGTGACTTTTTTTCAGTGTTTTAAAGGTATCATTCCACTGTCTTTCAGTTGCCATTTTTTCTGACAACAAATCTTCCTTTTTTTTTTTTTTTTGAGTAAAGTATTTTTATCTCTGGCCGCTTTAATTTTTTTCTTTTTTATCAGTGAATTCAATATAGTTGATTGAGATATTAATTATAATGTTTCATTTAGGTTTATTTTGCAGAGAGTCTATTTGGAAAATTTTCTACTATTTTTTCAATTATTATTATTATTTATTATTATTATTTTATTTTCCTCTCTCCTTTTTCTTCTTTGGTTATGCCAATTATACATATATATTAGGCCACATAAACTTGTTCACAGCTCTCTGGTGCTCTGTTCAACTTCATTCTTTATTTTCTTTGCATTTTTTGGGGGGGGGATAGTTTCAATTGCAATATCTGTAGGTTCATTAATCTTTTTCTTCTATAATGCCTTGCCATAAGCTATCTGGCATATATATACAGATGATAGATAGATAGATAGATAGATCTCAGACAACATAGTTTTATTTCCAGAAGTTTGATGTGGGCCTTATTACATATTATAAATCTCTATTTAATGTTCAATCTTCCTTTAGTTTCTTCAACATCAGAATACAGTCATAATAACTGTTTTAATGTCCTAATCTAATAATTTTATCATCTGGATACTTTTTTGGTCCTTTTAATTTGTTGATTTTTCTGCTTTGGTTGGTTTATATTTTCCTGCTTGTTTTCATAGCCAGTGGCTTTTTATTGATTGCCAGCATTATACATTTTATTTTGTTAGGTTTGGAAATATTTGCATTCCTATAAATATTCTTAAGCTTTGTGCTAGATTCAGTTAAATAAATTGAGAAAAGTTTTATTCTCTTTGACCTTGCTTTTGACTTTTGTTATACAAGTCAGGATCAGCATTTTGACAAGGGCTAATTTTGCCCTATTACTGAGACAAAACCCTTTTTAAAAGGCTATTAGTGCTCCATATATTATGAGGTTTATCACTCAGCTGATGGTTAAAAGAAAAAAAAACCCAAAGATTTGCATACTTGTGTTCTGATGATTATTGCATCTAGTACTTTCAGCGGTTATTTTCCCAGACCTGGTTAATTTCCCACATAAATGAATTTACCAGCACTCAGTTAATAGACTTGGAATTCTTTCTCAAAACCTCTTCTTCTTTTTTTTTTTTCAAGTACTCTGCTCTGCGTATTCTAACTTCCCTACCCTCCTCAACTCCCATTCTGTCTTTTCAATTTAGAGATACTTTATAGTCTTTCCGAGTGACCTGACAATTATCTTCAGAAAGTAAACTGGAGCAATTGGGGCAAGTGGGGCTTACATCAGTGTTTACTGTCTCTCAGAGGTCACTACCCTTAATTTCCAAAAGTCCAATATCTTAAAGCCATGTTTAAAATATGTTTTTGTGGGTTTTTGTTGTTGTTTTTGTTGTTTCAGGTAAGAGGTTAAATCTACTTCCATCTGGCCAGAAGTATAAGTCTTATCTCCTTTTCTTATGTTGAACAAAATCAGTGGAAGCAAATTTCTCAGTTTTCTGCTTTGTATATAGGAAAGAAACATTCACCATTAAGCAAAGTTTACATGGGATACTGGGTTGAATGGCGTGAATAATAAAGTGATTCATTGAGATTTCATAGTTTTATTTAATTTTTAAATATTAATTGAAAATATTTAAATATAACCTTATGATAAAAATCTAATATTGAACAAATTGAAATTATGCAGTACTTTTAAATTAATAAGCATATGTAAAGGAACTTTTAGAAAGAATTAATATCATAAAATAAAATAATAAAGAAGAAACAACAAGAAAAGGTAATAAATAATAAAATCAAAATAAGGTGAAATCTCATTTTTGAAGTTTTCATAGTTCATATAATGAGCTCATTTTCTCCAGAAACAATCTTCTAGACTGGCTTTTAAAACATTAATAATCTGAAAATAATTCTTTTGCAATTTCAACAAAAGGAATAAAATACCTAGGAATAAATTTAATAAAATATGAAGGACCTATATAATGAAAACTACAAGACCTTATTAAAAGAAATCAAAGAAGATACAAAGAAATGGAAAGATATTCTGTGTTCTTGGAAGAATCAGCATAGTTAAAATGACCATATTATCTAAAGCATTATACAGATTTAATGCAAAATTCCATCAGCATTTTTTAAAGAAATAGAACAAAAACTCAACAGATTTGTATGAAAGCACAAAAGACCCCGAATTGCCAGAGCTGTCCAGAGAAAAAGAATGAGGCTGGAGGCATCACTCTGCCAGACTTCAAATTATACTACAAAGCGACAGTAATCAAAATGGCATGGTGTTGGCAGAAAAACAGACACACAGACCAGTGAACAGAATTGAGAGTCCAGAATTAAACCCATATTTATATGGGCAAATAATTTTTGACAAAAAAAGCCAAAAACATACAATGGAGAAAGGAAAGCCTCTTCACTAAATGGTGCTGGGAAAACTGGAAGGCCACCCGCAAAAGAATGAAACTAGACTGTTTGTTGTTCATCACCACACACCAAAATTAACTCAAAAAGGATTAAGGACTGGAATCAATAAAATGCATAGAAGAAAACATAGGAACTAAACTCAAGGACCTTGGACTTAAAGAGGATTTTATGATTTAACCTCAAAGTCATGGGAAGTAAAAGCAAAAATAAATGAATGAGCTACATTAAACTAAAAAGTTTCTGCTCAGCACAAGAAACCATAAAATGTTAATAATCTAACAAGCAAAGATCAAAAATTAAGAGATTACAAAAAATAATGTGATAAAAGTAGACTTAAGAGACACAGTTAATAAATAAATTAGACACAGTTGATAAATAAATTATAAGTCAAAATCATTTATTCCACAAACACTCTAAGAGTTCTTTATACTCAAAGGAAAAAATCTAGAAGATTTTATAAATTGTAATTAGCATGAAAGATGTTAACAATTCTTAGAATTTGACATAAGATAAATTTAAAAAATGAGACTCTTTGAACATCATAATTAACTTTAATATTTCTATCTGTTCACCTATGTGTTTATCCCTCTTTCCTATCTATTGATATAGACCATGGAATTGCAAGTTATAACCTGAATGTTGACCATGAGGAGGTCAAAGCAGGTTTTCTGAAGTTGAATAGACAAAGTAGAGGAGAGTCTAAGGCAGGGAAAGTAGAGTCTGATAAGTATGACACAGTCTTACAAAGATAATGCCTCATTCAAGGCTGAAAGTGCAGAGCTAAGTCAGTATAATGGAGACATTGGATGTTCTTAGGAAAAATAAGTCTGAATTGGTAAGGAGCCAGGCCAAATTGCTTAGATTTTTATCTTGTTCGCAGTGAGGAAATAAGTAGTATGTTTGTTGTATATTTCATGAGCTTTGAATGCTACCTGATAAATCTCCAAATCTAACTCATACTCACTGGTTATGTAACCTTGTGTAACTATTTAAACTCTCCAGCCCTTAGTTCCTTCATAAATAAAATGGAGGGAAAAATACTTAACTTTCAGCGTTACTGTGAGAACCATGAGGTATGTAGTATGGGGCATATTCTACCTACTCAATGAATATTAGCATTTTATAATATTTTATATAACATATAATATAAATTAACAGTTTATAATATTAACTATTCTTTTTGAAGCAGAAGAGTGGCAAAGCTTTTCCTTTATACAGTTGCATATTCAATTGTATAAAACCAGAGAAAGAAGATCACTGGAGATGCTTTTGATAATCAAAGTGAGGAATTTTATGGTTCTGAAGCAGAACAGTGTTGGGTGTGATAGGATATGGTGACTGAGTAAATGTGGGAAGTAAAGTAGAGGGAGGAAAGCAAATTAATTCCAAGTTTTCTTGCTTTATTGATTCTCTTAAGAAGGGTTGCTTTAGTAGAAGTAGGTTCGGGGTAATAATAGTAGTAGCACTTACATAACTTATATAACACTTGTGTGAGTACTCTAGTAATTCCTGTAAAAGTGTAATTATCATTCAGTCTTCACAATCAGCATGTGGAAAGTGCTATTTCCAGTTCACAAATAAGGAAACTGAGCCATGGAGAGATAAATTGACTCTCTTAAGGTTATCTGGCCAGTAGATGGCAGGGCTGGGATTCAAACGCAGGAGAAAAATTCCATTAACAATGCTTTACCCACTCTACATATTGCTTACTTATGAAAATGGTACAGGATATGTAGAGTGGATGAGACAATGTTCTGGATTTTTTCACCAAAAGATTTAAAATATTAGTGTCAGTTTTCTCATCTGTAAAGTGTGTTTCTCTGAGTAGATAATGATTACCTTTCATTTATAAGATTCTATTAACTTCATTTAATTAATTAATTAATTAATTAATTAACACATATAATTTATTAAATTAGTAATGGCAAATAGATAACCAGTGACATATAGATAGTTAGGAGCAAAATATAATTGGGAAGATAAGATTCTAAATCCAATGGTTATTTTTATTTAGGAGTGTGGTGTAAGGGTTTTGTAATTGTTGCTTTAGATTTACTTTGTTCACAGTAGATATGACAGCACAATACAGTCAAAGATGGAGGTAAGCTTTTCTTTCTATCTCTGTTCTTCCCCTCCTTTTTCTGACCTCTTATAATATCCTGCCACCACTTGAAATAATTTTCGCAACAACAAAAAAATGAGTTAGTAATCTCTTTTAAAGTTTTTTTTTTTTATTTTACCACAAAAACACAAACAATGGGTTGTGTGGTTATTCTAAATGTGAAGAAACTTTTTCAAAGAGCAGAGTAAAATAAAATTAAAGAAACAAATACTGCCATGAAATACGAATTATGGAATAAAAACCTTCATGGCTACTCCAGTACCAGTCTTTTTATGTTCATTGATATTTGTCATTTTTCTTTACTCTTTGTGATGCATATTTGGAAAGGAGAAATGAAGAATAAGACAGAGAAAGGTACTGCAAGAATAATGATGCTAACTATAAGAAGAAATACTAAGAGAGAAAAAAAGGCAAATGAAAAAAGGAAAGAGAAACTGAAAAAATAACAAGAAAAATATGAATAAGAGAAAATTAAAATATATGGAGTGACAAGAGGAATAATGAGTTATGAAAAATCGTATGCCCTTAATAAATTAAAATCTTGAGAATAAGAAAATAAACAGCATTATGGCTTTTACAAATAGGTGCTTATGTGGCTATTTTATGTACCAGATTTTAATGTTAAGGATTTTAATAACAATACTTGGACACCCCAGACTGAAACATCAGTGCAAGAATAATTGATGTGAGTGCTGTTGTTGCTATGCCTTAGTATTCATTTAAATGTATATAAGATGATTTGTTATGCAAATAAGATGTAAATGAATCCATTGAGACTAAAAGGCAAGAGTCTCTGAATTACTCAGTGCTATCATATCCACCTAGGGAAGGCAATTAAGAAACATAAAAGCAGCATTAACTACTAAGAGTGTTTTATAAAAGAGACCAGGCTGATGGTGATTTGACTAGTCTGGATGCTGTTCAAGGTGGAGCTCTTTTTCAAATGTAATTCTATCTGTTATGTTGCATAAACCTACAGTTAATTTATCTTTTTCCATCAAGATCCAAATCACACATAATATAATTGCCTTTGTAAGTAGACAATCCATCATGACTAATGATGCAAAGATGAACCGGATGGCCAAAGGTCTGATGCACTTAGCTTTTACAAAATGAAAGGAAAGAACATCTCACTTTTCCACAGTATATAATAAGTCTCTAGGAGGTAGAAATGTTTTTCATTCTTCAAATAGTTCAATTTTAATCAGTATACACTGGCCATCTCTAATTTAAAAATAGATTGAATTTCAGCAACATATATCAATTCAACATATATCAATTTTCCAGAAGGAGAATGTCAAAATGAGATCAGGGGCCTAGGTAAGCCCATATAAGCCTTCATTCCTTTAGTTCTCATATATTACTGAGACCCTTTTTGTGCCGGGCAGTATTCCATGTGCTTGGAATACTGCCCGGCACAGCAACAGGGATGAGTCCTGGCACAGAGAGCAGTAATTAAACAAATAAGTGCATAGCCTCATGATAAGTGCTATGAAAAAAAATATATCAGGCAAGGAAGATTCAAAGTGACAGTAGTTACAGTTTAGATAGGTTTAAGATAGGTTCTGTGAGACACTAATCAGATACTGAAACAGAGTTTAGGGTTCAAGATGTCTATTAGTTATTAACACCTATGAAGTGAAGGAGGAGGAAGTAGAAATGGGCAGAAGAAGGAGTCGAATTGTGAAGCACTCCAGATAAAGTCTCAGCCAACCCATTGGGGAACTCTTGAGTGAGTAGTGCTCATTAGATTGTCCTGTAGATAGAAAATCACAGGCCTTTTTATCTCTGCCTTACTCAGCCAATGAATGTGGACCGTTGCAGAAAAAAAGCATGACCTTGAATGGACAATTTTCTTCAAAGGATGCACACCTCGAAGGAGCTGATAAAGCCAGGGTCTATCTTCTTCTGATTCTACTATTCACAGCTAAGCAGTATGTTTGTCCTTGAAATGAGATCTGGATGGTACATCTTCACATGTACTACAAGAAGATAGCGGGACATTTTTCTGAACAGAAAACTGAAAGAAATACAAAACTGAATTTTGCTAATATTAAAAATGTGGTTTTATAAAAATAGGTAAAGCCAACTTCAGTTTTCAATTCCACATGTTAGGAGCTTGGAAGTTGCCATCCTTACCAGTAAAAAGCTTAACAGACTGAATAATCAACAACTCTTCTTGAATCATGAAGAGGGGAAGATGCAGAGCAAACTACTGCCCCTAGGATTGAAGAGGCTGACAGGCAAATACTGAGAGTCACAGCTTACCAGAGCAAAGGCTCAGAGCAGAGACCCCAGCAGCATTCAGTGCCAGGCAAGAAAACCTGAACTATAATTGATGAATTGCTGGAGGCTCAGTGTGGACAAGTCTGAGAGTCAGAAGCTCCAAGGGGATCCAGTCATAGGAAGGCCCCATGATTTTGTGGTATTGGCTCCAGGAGCTTGACCAGAATATGTAAGCAAATGAGAAACATTTGGCGGAGTGCTCAGGGAAAAGATTGCAGTAAATCTGAGGACTGATGACGAGGACAGAAATACAAAGGAGAAGAGACAGAATATGAGTATATTAGACATAACAATCAAAATACTCACTGGGCCAACATCTCTTAACAAGCAAAAGTGCTATGTGTCAGGCAGGAGTGCTAGGATATTGCTTAGCAAGATTTTTGTACTTCACCCTTTCAGTCCTCACCTTCTTTGCATTTTTAATTGCAAATTCATGTAAGGTTTGGAAGAATGCCATCTGATCATTATTTTGGCATGGAGAAGGGACAAGACACTCATGTTATTGCTGTCAAAGTAAAACTCTTTAAGTTCCCTTTTCTATCACCTAACTTCATACCTAAAAGGATCTGAGTTCAGTGTGCGCTCTGTCTCATAAGTCTATGATTTATGGCTACCTCCCCATCTGAGAAATGGGAATGATTAATACCTTTTTTTTTTTTTTCCAATTTGGCTGTGAGGTTAATACCTGCAACATAGCATTTAGTAGATATATGACTCATTGTAGCCATTCGTACTGACAGCTAGAAAGCATTTAATTCCATTCATGTTTTTAAAACTTGGGAAAAGCAAAGGTATAAAGAATGATAGGTGGCAGATCCTTGTTCTGCAGGGGAATCAACAGAAGCTAGTGCTGAGGAGGAAAGATTTCATCCTTTCTAAGGAAAAATTGTATGAGGAATTCATAATATTCATACATTAAAAAGGAAGCATTTATTGTGTTCAGGTATGGAATTGCCTGTACTTCAGACTCTAGATAATCCAAGACACCTTGTTTACTCAAGAGTTGAAGTCCTTTAAAAATTACTAAGGATATAAAATTAACTTTTAGCCTTTCCTGAATATCACAGATAATATTTGCATAGGCAAAATTCAGTTTACTCAGCACTTAAGTTAATTGGTTTCCTCCTGAAGAGCTTAAAAGTAATTAATTGAAAAACACAGAATTTTTAAAGTATTTTTAGCCATCATATTTTAAATATGTAGAATAGAAATAATTAAACTTTATGTAAGATCTTCTTTTTGCCAGATGGCACAGCATATTATTTATTCAGGAAGATACTGACTTATTCAAAATGTTGTACCTTTAAGGTTTGCTAATAATCATGTTCTACTCTATATGAGTAAATTGTTGCTTTATATATGATATTTTCCTTCAGAGCCAGGACACTAAAAAATTTCAGTTGCATTTGCTCTTACTCATATCTTCATTTGAACAAACCAATCAACAAACTAAGAAACATTTTGTAAGTTGATCACCAAACCTAATTATAAGGCTTAGCCACACATTTGGCCATCTCCATAAACCAAATCTACTTTAAAAAATTAGAAGGTACTAATTCTGAGATTTTTAAAAGTGTACAATACATTCTGAAAAACATTTCTAAAAATGAACTCAGGAAGATTTTGAACAATGAAAATGCTAGGGAAATGAATCCTCAAAAAATGGTAACCCCGAAAGGGATGATGTTCATGTTGATGAAGAAATTCTAATGTTTTTAAAAATATTATCCTCCTTTACACTCACAGTTCAAATTGGATTGGCGATATTTTTTTTTCACAGCCCTATTCACTTTGACTTCTCAGGCCACCCATGGTTTTTATGCTGTTCTGCTCTTCTTGTTGTTTTTGAATCAAATGTTTGAGGGTAAAGAAACCTGCTAAATGGAATTAGGATAAGGAATAGTATTGGGATTGGGTCACAGTTTTCTTCCATTCTCCTGGCATCTATCTTCTGTCTGGCTTTGGGTATAGCTCTGTCATGCTTTTATACCCTTGCCAAATAGTTTGGGGTGGGCTGGCATAATTTCTGACCACAAATATAGCTGTTACTTGCTCCTTTGAGGCTAAATATTTTATTCTGGCTTTTCTGGTTTTCCAAAAATTTGATGGGAAGACAGATTCTATGAAATAAAGTTAATGTTTCTATTGCTTGAATTACTTTTATTTCCCAATATAAATAATAAAATTACAACCAAGAATTTAAACGTGGACCTCACCATTGTGGTCTGATTGTTATTCCTCCTCCAATTCCTCCTCCTTCTCTTGCTCCTGCTTTTTTTTGGGGGGGGGGAGGTATAATTGACATATAATGTTATATTAGTTTTCAGTGCACAACATAATGATTTGACATTTGTATATATTACAAAATGATCACCATAATAAGTCCACTTAATATACATCACTGCATATAGTTACAATTTTTTCCTCCTTCTTTTTACTTTCTCTTTCTCTCTCTTTAGAATTATGTCACATGACCACAGCTCGTTGCACAAAAATGAGTATTTAGTCGCTCCAACCAACAAAATCAAAATTCTTTTGACAGGAAAGAAGAGACTGGATGTTGAACAAAATACTGAGTGTGCTGCGCACATATTCACTATTTTGCAATTATTTTTACTTTTCTCTCTCTTGAATCAGAAGCCATAATTTAGTGCCTAGAATAATATTTAGAACATAGTAAGTGTTCAGGAAATGTTGGTAGAAACTTAAAATGTAAATTCTAAATATTTCCTATGCTTTTTTTTCCCCCTCTGACATACTTTTAAAGCTAACTTTGTAAGTAATGGACAATAAAAGAAAATCCAGAGAAAACAAAAAACTCTGTGCTTGTTTGGAAAATATGTATTGATTTATTTTACCTTGCTTGGTGTATATTATTTAGCTTTACAGGACTGCTATAAAATTCAGCGAAATCATTCATAAGTGTTAGAATAGAATTTAATATAAATCACCATTTTTAATTATCTCAAGAAGGTAACCAGCTATAAGCAATAAAACAGAAGAGTAGCTGAAGCATCTCAATGTGCCAAGGAAAATGAACAAGACTAGGAATACCAAAAGGGAGAGAACAAGCAATATTTAAAAATAAGAATATCTGTACAAATCTACTTTCTAGAAGAGCAGATTTTGGATATATCGTACAAAAAACAGACGAGTTCATATGTTTCAAATTATGTATTTATAGAGAAACCACTTATCTAGAATTCTGGTCTGTGTAAAAATAGAAAACCAAAAGAAAATGGCAGTATATTAAAACAAATATCTAGAAATTCAAAATTTCAGGTTGATTTACAGCCCGCCATTGCCTCTGATTATGCCTACAATTAATAAGTCTTTTATTTTCAACATGACATGTTTCTGAGAAAATTATAAAAATGAAGGAGAGCTACAAGGAGCAATAGCTCCACCCAGTACTCACTAGTGACAGAATTATAAATGATGCTGAATTTCACTAGGTGCCTGATACTTAGTAAACAACAGAATTATCAACAATTTCCTTTCCATTAATATCTCCCAAAGTGGGGGGATTATTTTCCTTAATCCAGAGATCTATTTTCTTACCAATTGTCAGTTTTAAAATGATTAAGGCACAAAGTAGCAGTGTTAAATTTGTATTTCTTTTTTTTTTCTTATGATGCAGTAGTTAATGATAAAAAAAGAAGAAGAAAAGTATTAATTTTACCCAAAGGTAGTTATGCTTGAAAAGTATTTTTTTTAATTTTACTTTGGTTAAATAGTATTTTTATTAGAACTTGGTTAGATAAGTATTTTTAAATCATTACTTTTTTACAAGTCCCTAGAATATAAACAACTAAGAAAATAGAAGTCAAAAACATTTTCTGGTTAGCTCCTGGAGGGTAACAGACGCCTAGTAATGAAATCTTTAATATTCATTTTGATTTGGTCTGGAAATGTGTGCTGTGCATGGCATGACCCACTGTCTTTAGATCTAGCCTCTACTTTTCACAGGGCGGGAAAGATGGGAAGAGACTCAGATAGAAGTAGGTTACAGTGAGGGAACTGACCTACCCTCCTAGCCAAATCTCAGTGTCAAATATGTGGCAATATATAGAATCATGCAAAGTCACAAAAGACTTGGTATCCCATGATAAATTAAGAGAGTATCTTAACAGGTAGCAGGGACTGGTGAGGATGAAAGATGGGTCAGGAGATACTTAGGTAATCGTGTCAGAAACAAGGTCCTATTCACTAGACCATGTGCCATTCACTAGCAAGTTCACCGCAGGCCTATCCATGGTTATAAGATGAGGAAAGTTCCTGAAGTGAAAATTTAAGAAAGGAACCATAGATCAGGCAGTGATTTGATCTGAAGCACCAGGCATAAGCTATCTGGAACCAGGAAGAAGTACAAATGAGCTGACTATGCAAAGAAGATAGAACTGACAAACATACTCTGTACTCCCCCATGCCAAATCAAACATGCAAATAATGCTTTTTACTTGACCATCATTCCCTCTAATACCTCTCCTCTCCAAACATCTCAATTCATTGAAATCTAACTTTGACTCTAATTTGTACTTATCAGATCACCAATGCCTTGATAATTCTCATAGTTAATGACTGCAGTGTTTACCCTGAAGCATATATCATTGTAGAATACTCTCACTTTATTGAAATCAAATCTTCTGTTAGCATTCTTATACAATTTCTTCTTCTTCTCTTCTTCTTCTTCTTCTTCTTCTTCTTCTTCTTCTTCTTCTTCTTCTTCTTCTTCTTCTTCTTCTTCTTCTTCTTCTTCTTCTTCTTCTCCTTCTCCTCCTCCTCCTCCTCCTCCTCCTCCTCCTCCTCCTCCTCCTCCTCCTCCTCCTCCTCCTCCTCCTCCTCCTCCTCCTCCTCCTCCTTTTCTCCTTTTCCTTCTCCTTCTCCTTTTCCTTCTCCTCCTCCTTCTTCTTCTTCCTTCTTCCTTCTTTCTTCTTTCTTCTTTCTTCTTCTTCATTCTCATTATCCTCCCTTAATTTCCTTCATTGGAGCATTCCCTAGATTTCTAAAATTCTCAGGCTTTTGACTTTGTCTGTTCTCTTCTATCCCTATAGGATTTCACTGGGCAATTTTATTCTTATTTTACAGAGTAGCAGTGTTTTATTTGAGACTCTTCCTGTCTTAATTAATTTGACACTCAAAAAACACAAGAATTAATTAATAGTTGATAAGTTCCCCATATTCCAAAGTGAAGTTCTATATCATATTTAAAATGTACAATTTTGTGGTAAAAAAAAAAATAGATTTGAAACTTAGTCAAGCAACTTCCTGGAAGATAGAAAAATGTTGAAATTAAAAGAGGAAGAGAAATAGAGGTTTTTTTTGGAGAGAGCCATTGGAATGCTATTGGATGTTCTCTACTTTGTGGAGGATGGGGTCAGCTTTTTCCTTGGGAAGGGTCGGCTTTTTTCTTACCACGTGCATAGAATGCTTATTATTTGTCTCCTAAAATTTGCAGGAACAAGTGCATGTTGAATGAGCTATTTAAAGACTGGAATCGGACACCCAGTGTTGGAGCATAAAGAAATGGCTACATTGGGAGCCAGCTGTGATTTCTCAGATGATAATAGATAGCTGTATATTTCCCAAGGCCCAGAGAGTAAGGCAACCTCACTAGGAAAGCCTTTAGTATACCACAGACCAGAGGTGGACGATCATTTGCAGAATCTGACAAGGATATAGTAAGTAGCCAGTCAGAAGAAAGCATTGTTTGCATCAGGGAAGCTGTAGTCAGATGCCCTTGGAAGGGCAGTTTGCAAGGAATCCACGGAAGTACCCATGAGACTCAACTTGGAACATGCTCTACGCCCTTAAACTACAGATGCCAGGTCACTATCAGCAAGTAAGACATTTACGGACTCTTGTCCCTTCTCTTCATCAACTCCTGGTTGCAAGCAAGAGGAAGAGAAATGCAATATGAATACATTTAAGAAATCTATCCTGAACTAGGGAGAAAAAGAGCTCTGATGATGAATCTGTTAGAGATTGCATCCAACAGATGGGAAACTAACTCACTATGGGAGTTTTAAGAGACAGTGAGAAAAAAAAGTTATTTTCTGCTTGTAAACAATAGAATCTAGCATTTTGATGTAAATGATTACACTAATGGCTCTCACTCTTTCTTCAGCCCTCGTCTCTCTTAAGACTTATATTTTTAATTTCTCATTGAATATTTCACCTGTTAGTCTCTGAATTTGCAGGCACCTTAACCTAATATATTTAAAATGAAATTCTTCTTTAAAAAGCATTTTGTTTTTCTATATTCTTTCTCAAAAATAAAACATTATGATCTTATCCACTGTAACATGGTAGCAGTCTCAAATCAGACTCTTTTTCCGTATTCCTGACATTCAATCTAAATACTTCTTTTACCTTCCAACCAAATTTCAGTTAAGACCTTTCCTTTCCCATCTCCAACCATTGATTAAATTCTACCCATCAAAATTCTTTGCCTAGACTTTTGAAATACTCTCTTATCTGGCTCCCTACTTTAATCCCATATTTTAATTCATCTTCTAAACTATCTCTCTAGTTCCGTCTCTCTAAAACAAGTAGATTATTGTATCCTTCTTTGCCTATGCATTTTGCATAAGATCTCTACTCAACTAGAATTCTTTCTTCCACTAGAGAACTTTTAAAATCATTCAAGAAGTCCTCATTAGTTTTTGTGTCATGAGCAGGGTGACTCCCCAACTCTTTCCTGACCAAATCACTTTGTACGAACAGCTATTATAACATGATTCACACTGAATTGAGATTTTGTGTTACTACCCCTCCTTCCTCCAGAGGGTGAGCTCCTTATGTAACTGAAAATGACATTTTTGTCATTTTTGTTGTTCCAATATCTGGTTGTTGATAGATAAAGCTGATGATGAGCTACTGTATAAGTGCTAGACATTCTTACTCCACTGTTGCCTCAAACTAGGGTCAATCTTAGCAATTGTAGGTAAAATTGAGCCTTTATATTTTATTTGTTGGCCTATTGTAGAAATGGGTAGGTGAAGGAGATGAGAAAAGCAAGGGCTAGAAACAGACTGATTTTGATAGGTACTGGGAGTCAGCAAAACTAAAAGCCATTCATCCATTTCTGTTTCGTTTTTCTCTTTCCAATATTTTATCCTTTGGGTACTTAAAACAAGAGTTATTAGTTCAGTACATTGTTATGAAATCATTATAATTCATCATTGTTCATTTGATTGTTCAAACATCCATGCAGTTTGTTAATATAAATCGTTTGCATTATAACCTTGTTGCCTTGCTTTAGTGCTTACTCAGTTCTTGAGAATACCGAGGAATGAAGTGTTGCATGAATACTCAATAAGATTTAACAGACAGTTTGGACAAAGGAGCTGAGACATCTAGGTCTAGTTATTGAATGAAGACTGCACTAAGAGAGTATCAACCACAAAATGCAATGATTATGCTTATTATCTAAGCACAAACTAATTCTTTTTTTATAATTACTCATAACTTTCATTTGGAATATCTTTGTAAAGAAAATGTATTTGCTTATTTGCTGGAGCTAGCATCTGTGAATGAAGTATTATATTTGGAGAAAGAGAAAGCAAGAAAGCATGCTTTTCTGTATATCTACATCTATTTATATATCTTATATGTAAGGAATTTTAATGAATACGTGGATCCCTTAATAAATATCTAGCCCCAGTACTAGAGAGTATTCAGAAACATGATCCTGGTATATGATTAGATTATCATTTCTAGGAATTTCAGTCAGAATTTAGAAATTTCATCTAATGTTCTATTAGAAAGTATCTCCCCAAATGGCATGTGATGGCAACCATTATCAATGCATGAAGCAAAGTATATGGCACTATGTCCTATATATAATACTGTTTCAAATTTCCATAGGTCTAAGTTTAGATAACAATTATAAGCTAATCGGTTACATATTCTTAACACTAATAATTTCACTTCTACAAATAAGCTAGGCAAGAACAGAGATTCTGCCTCCATGTCTCCCAAAATGCCTAGGACCATGATAAGAAAAATAAGTATGAAATAACCGATTGCCTAAAAATTTTGTAAAACTTTTGTGACAATGTAGGAAAAGTCCTGATCCTCTCCTGGCTATTACAATTTCCCCTTGCCTTCATTTTTTATTACTGCAATCATGGTCATCTTTATAGGTTACTTAGAATATGTGACTATTGTCTCTTATCAAGTAAATCAGGTAAACAGAGTTGATTGCTTTAAAATCTTGAATTATGAGTGTCATACTGTTCAAGTTTCTCCATGTAATGCTTTAAAAGAGGACTGGTAGTAAATTCTGTTTACCTGATTTACTTGAGAATAAAGTAACTGTAATAGAAAGTGACCATATTACTTAATTAACATTAAAATATTTTTAGGTTAATAATTGGTGTAAGCCCTAGCTTTCTATGAATCATCTTCCAATCTTTATATTGCTGTCTTTTTCTATTTCCATTAGACTATAGATATCATTAGGCTATAGACAAACAATGCATTTCCATTTTAGACATAGCCAGAGTCTCCAGTTTGCCTCAGTCCTCACCATTCAAAATTATCTTATACCTTTCTCATTTTACAGTATAAAACCACCTTCTAATCTCTATATATCTATCTTTTTCTTTCCATTCCCAATCTTCCCATAATTCTGTTTTTTTTTCCTATACAATACATACACACATATGCACGCGCGCGCACACACACACACACGCACACACACACACATACTATTCACAAAAATCATCATGTGGGAACCTTTGCAAAAACAGTGCCTAATAAAATTCAGCAGCAGAGATCTTTAGAATTAATAATTCCAAAATTATCAGGTATAGAAACAAATGAATTGATATGAAGGTAAGCCAAAATACAGTAAGCAGTGGATAACTTTATAATAAGGACCTACTAGAAAAATATATATGGCACTATTGTACAATATTTGCTTTTTACAACATTGAATGTTTTAATGTGTACTTTACTGATTTAATTACAATTATTATGGTTAGTGCTGCCCTTAATCAAAGCTGTGAAGAAGGTGAAAATAATCTTTAGCATTTCCTATTCTGTATTCTGTGATCCTCACCTTTTTTTTTTGAGGGTCTAGCCACCTTTTGCCACTTTCTGCTCATATCTATCACTGCTTCGAATTTTGCCTTTTGTACCTTAACCAGGCTTGGTCTTCCACAGTGCTCTGTATGCTATGAAATTTAACTTAGTGTGTTTAACTCTTTCATTCACCTTCTAGTAGCCTTAATGATTAGTCCGAATAAACCAGGAATCTCCAACACAAATAAATACCATGAACTAATGTCTAATATTGTAGAGTAAAGCAGGAAAAGTATAAGATAACTTTGAATGGTGAGAACCAACTGAGGCAAACTGAAGATTTGAGCTATGTCTAAAATAGAAACCTGTTATTTATCTATAGCCTAATGATATCATGTGGAAATGAAGGCTTAGTGTTGGAAGATATTTATATTTTTAAAGAGAAGGCAGAAATGTGAGTTTTCATGTGAAAATTCCAATCCTTTTGAAATACTGTGCTAGTATAAAACAAAATACACCTGAAGGCAGAATTTGGACAATATGTTTACTAGCTTGCCACTTCTGTGATACATGATTTTCAAATAAAGATAAAATGATTAATACTTGCTTAAACTTTCTCTTCAGATATAATCAGTTTAGTGAGAGAGACTAACACTTAAAAATAATTATAGCTTTATAATGTGTGATGAAAATTGTAGATGCAAAAGATCAAGGGAACCCAGTAGTAAGAGAACGGGGCACTTAGCAGCCTAGAATGTACACAGGGAGTGCATTCTAGAGCATTCGAATCTTGATTAGCAGAAGGTATTTATAGGGAACAAAAGATGAAGGGTGTTTCAGTCACAGAGTTGCATGTGGGAAGAGACAAGAGGCAAGAGAGAGCACCATGTGCTTTAGGAGAGAGAACTTATTTGAGGTTCTTTACTAATGGAAGTGGAATAGAAAATTCCAGACATGAAATTTGGTTTCTGAGAGAGATTATTTTGGGTAGGAGGGCTCTTGGATTCTCTTAATAATTTAAAACATAAACTCTTCTCTGTTTTCATCTATATTCTCTCTCTAGGTGATTTTGACATAACCTTGCTGCTTCTTTAGACCAAAAAAATACTCATCACATAGTTCGACAACAAATATTATGGTCATAGCAGTTAAATATTTATATTTGGAAGATGGCTAGATTACTCATAGAAGATACTTTATTAAAAGACATGTTACTTATTATTTCAACTTTTTTTTTACAGTTTTTGAAAGTACATTTATCTTCCCTGTAAGTTCAAGTGAGATAATTGAACATGTAGTTATCTCAGCCATAGGGTATACACATCTGTGGATATGTAGTCAACCAAGCTGTAATTCCTTCAGAGGCTTCATTGAAAAACTGTTCACATTGATGAATGGTTCATTCTCCCTATAGACCCAACTGCAGAGGCTAAGAGTTCCTGTAAATAGAAAAGACCCAGTTGAAGTAATGTCACATCATGTATCATACCAGGAATAATACATATGAGTAAAAAATATTGTGAAAATAATTAGTACAGGTAGAAGCCACATATATTAATAAAGAAGGGGTATAGAGATAAAAACATGGAGAGATAAATAAATATGGAGAAGGTATTTTGAACCAAGCTTCATTGATCATAAAATGTTTTACGTTAACATAGTCAAAGATTTTTGTATATATACAAACCTATTTACATTCAAAGAAGCTGTTGCTAGAGTTTATAAACATGACACCAAGACAAACAAGATTTATCTTTAACCTATGGTGTCAGGTGTTATACATGTAGTCAGTTTTTCAATTTTATTTGAAAACTATTGTTTAGCCATTTGAAAGTCGTTCTCAGGCACTCTTTATCACATATATATTTCATGAAGGATAACATTGATTAATGATACTGACCTAACTATGTCATATACATATTTGCAAGAAACATCAGTTTTAGTTCATCTGCTTATCTTTCTGTGTCTTTTCTACCACATTCCTACTTTATGAATGTGGTCATTTATCCAGTAGATTTCTCTTTTGCTTAGATTCTTTTTCATGGCATTTCCAGCTTATAGATTGATTAACAATTCCCATAATTGACCAAATCCAAGAATGCTGATCAATATTTGCTGAACAGAATTGAGTGTGCCGCAATAGATAAGAGGAATAAATGCATACTCATTGATGTTTCTCTGCACTGAAAACTATTTTAAGGTGTCGAGTGATTTGTATTTGTGGATATGTATCTCTGGGGATGTGTTATAATCAATTTGTCCTACTGGAGACAGAGTCCTAACACTGAATGGTTTCAGCTAGGTTAAGATGGAAAATGGTAGTACCATCATTCTGGAAAAGATAGGCATGTTAATATAAATGATGATGGTTTGCACTGTACCAGCATTTCTAGGTGAAACCACTGTGAATCAGCTTCATTTAAGCTTCATCGCTACTTAAACACATAGATGAAGGTGCGTTGAGCAGAAAGAACAGCTCAGAGATTTTTTATTTTATTTACCTGTTATCCCAGGATTGCTTCACTTGTCGAATTCCATAGTTTTTGTTTATGCGTAAATATCAGGAACAGGAGCAGCAGAACTAAATTCAAAAAGCCAAAACAAACAAACAAACAAACAAAAAGATAAAAAGCATAGAAGTTTAAAATGAATTGTAGATCATGCCCCATACAATTCAGAGCATTATTGATTAATTTTTTAACTTGAAAAACTCTTTCTCTTTAAGACCCATAAATATAGCCCCTAGACCAGGGCAGGAGGAAGAAAAGGGCATTTTTCTGGTGTCTTCCATCTCAGCAAAGGCAAACATTCTGTTTTAGAAAATTAATAAAATAGTGGTAACATTTAAATTTTTTTTCCGAGAATCTTTAATATCACCAGAGAATTTTTCTTGTGTATTAATTCAAATAAAATTTAATGAAGCAGTTAACGTAGGATTATCACTTTAGCAGACATAAGGGACAATGAATAATGTAGTTTGATATGGACTAAGTTTTTTTGTTCTCTTTTATGTCTTAGAAAAGACATTTAAATGAATCCCAGGTATGTTCAGATAGAAGAAATCCATTCCCACCAACGCATCTCTAAGGCAGTCAACGACTACCAGTTAAAAAATCTAATTCTGTGTTATTCTATTATATTAGTTTTTGCATTCTAAAATTCATACTAGTTCAATGTTTATAATTTTATGGCTGTGCATTTTCATTTTGACAATATTACCCACAGATAAGGGAGTGGAGCATACGAACTTTGAATATTGATTATTCCAATTTTAAAGGGCAAGTTGCATTTTAAATAGACAAACTACCCTGTGAGGTGGGTTGGAGTCACAGGATCACAAGTAGAACTGTTCAAATTGTGAACAGCCTGATGCAACTAGAGTTGAAACTTGAACAAGTGATTGTGTATGTAATCTAGAATGAGACTGAATGTCAGTACTCACAAAGTCATAGTTTAATTTTAAGTTTGGAGTCACATGTTCTTTCTGAGTAGAATTCAGTGTGTACTATATAAGAGAAATAAATATTTACCTATCAATTTGTCTCTACCATGAAACTTATTTTAAGTTATGTGATGATTCATGAGCATTTATATGCTTTCTTAGGGTATGATGAAATAACCATTTGTCTTTTTGAAGATCTAGTTCTAAAGCTATATAACTTCAGCTAGGAATCAAGAAAAGGAACAGGTAGTTGTATCATTCTTAAATATATAACCTTACCAAGTTGCACTGAGTTATAACAGTTTGTACTCTACCAACATTTCAAATGAAGCCTCTGTGGCCCAGAATCATCAAAATTAAACAAGTGCCTTGAATAAAGTAAGGTGAGGAACAAATAACTCCTAAGAAAGCCTTGATCTGAGTTCTTTTATTGTATTTATTCATCCTGGTCACCTATTCCACAACAGAATTCTATTTATGTTTAAGGTGCCAGACATAGAAGCTTACATCTTTAGTCTCAGAGATGATTTTTAATAATACATCTAACACAATAAGCCTCTTTTTAAATAGTTTGTTTATTTCAAGATGTGCAAACCCTTGAAGAAGAAAAAATGGTATATAGAGAAATTGTTCTTTCTTCCACTCATTTCCAAAAATTGCCATTTTTAAAGCAATAATTCTAAAACAGTAGTGTGTACCAGCCATACTTCATAAAACACAAATTGCTCAATCTTAACTCCAGAGCTCCTAAGTCAGTATATGTGAAGTGGAGCACCAAAATTTGTGTTTCTCATGAGTTTCCAGATATTGCTTCTGCTGTTGATCCAGGGATCATACTTTGAGAACCACTACAATAGAAAAATGCCATTTTAAGGTTAACTTTAAGGTTAACCATTGCAGGTTAACTTTATGATAGAGTGATAGAATTGTTCGCCTCATGCAATTTTTCAAAAGGGAGAGTGACAGCACTGGCAATTGCAAGGAATATATTATCATATAGCCGATCACTTTGCACAAATGTGTTAATATACATGTTATTCAATAGAAAGAACACTTTCTAAAAGGAAGATACCTGGGTTCTCATCCTGTTTCCTCACTTGGAAAATTTTCTCAGAAATATTAGTCAACTGCATTGTGTCTAAATTGCCTCAATATTAAAAAGGAAATAACAATTGTTTACCTACTTTGAAGCACAGATATCGAAAAGGCAATATATTAATTTTTTTTCAGTTCTATAAATTACATTATGTAAATAGCATCTGCTCACTTGATAATCCATAAATAGCATTTTTTCCACTTAATAAAATTCATAAATGACGAACATTGTAGCTAAATATTTGAAACCAAGCTATTAAAATTTGCTGTTCCTTAAATTATACAACTTGCTTCTATTTATTGTTTCTGGATTATCTCTTCTATACTTCAAGAGAATGCCTTCTAATTATAATATTCTAGATCTGAAAAAGTAAATAAATAAATCTGTACATCACCCTGCCACTTTACATAAAGGTAAGGTGAAGTCCGCCGTGCTGCAGTTCGGGCAGTGTAGGATTTGACCTTCAGGTCCTTTAGAGCATAAAAGCAGAGACACTGATTGCAAACACATGTGACCTTCGTTTTTGATCCCATCAAACTCTTTATTTTCCAATTAAGTGAGGAATAAAGTAGCTGTGTATTATTTTGTATTAAATTTACTTTGATCATATTCACATCTTTTATCATTTTATAAATGTGATTCCTCCTCCAACTCCACATCTACTCTTACTCTCATATTTTATCTCTTTAAATTTCATCTCTTTTTAAAAAGACCCGCGCATCATTTTCTAGTTGCTGTCTTTCTCTGAATCTATTTCTATACTGTTATTTCTTTCTTAAAGTATAGCACACAGAACGGCATTAAATATCTTAACTGAGATGAATTATATTTTATTCAAGGATAGAAATATGTTTACTGATTAATTTTCTTTTAACTACCTTTCCAATAATTCTCATAGCTCTGTTTTCTCTGTGTATGTGTGACTTGGTGTCTAGTGTCTATTTGCTAAATGTATTATATTGTACTAGTTCACACAGACACTTAGTTTCCATTCTTCTGTCAACTCATACATAACACTGGCTTTTAGATTATACTCCTCCACTAGACATGTCATTTTCTTTAAATGTTTAGTGCTATTTGAGAGAGAGAGAGAGAGAGAGAGAGAGAGAGAGAGAGAGAGAGAGAGAGAGACTGATTATAAGTATTTAGCTCACGATTATGAAGTTATGAATGCTGTGTCCTACTTTGAGTCTGAAGGCTGGAAGCTGTTGCATAACCAGGAAGGCCAATAGTCTAGTTAGAAGCTTGTCAGGCAGGTGAGTTCTTTTACTTATGAGAAAGTCAGCCTTTTGTTCTATTCAAATCTTCAACTGATTGGATGAGGCCTACCCACATTATGGAGGGCAGTCTGTTTTCCTACATCTACTTATTTAAGTGTGACTCATACAAAAACAGTCTCACAGAAACATCCAGAACAATGTTTGAGCAACTATCTGGGCTCCCTGTGGCCCTGCCAAGCTGACATATTAAAGCAGCTATTTTGCCTTGGGCCTTGGTATCTTTTCCTCAGCATTACAAAGAGCCTATCTCCCACAGCCTTTGTTTTTTTGCCTGCAAGTCACCCTCTCTTCTAAAAAAATTGATCTTCTTAATCCATGTTCATCAACCATTTTAAATACCCTTAACTACGTAACTTTATATTATTTAAGTTCCGAGTAGAGTATATCATCTGCTCTTTCTTATAAATCTCTGTCAAATAATCTACATAAATAGGAATACTTTTTTTAAAAAAAATATCATGCTATCTTTCCACTAAAATGGTATGCATATTTAAGTGTAGAATTATGGCTTTCATTATAGTTCCAGGTGATTAGATATGGAGGCGAAATCACATTTTACCCACATTTTGTACTTTTCAGGGTCTTCTCTGGATGAGAATCACAATAGCTATTAGCTTGTACCTGCCCTATGTCCGAGTATGAATTTGGGTAATGTTATAAGTGATTTGAATAATGAGTTAGTTTAGCCATGATATTTGCTTGTATTGAAATTGATTGTTAATTAGGTCTAGAGCAGTAGTTCCGGAACAAACTAATTATTGAATTATGGGAAACCTGTTAAAAAGTCACAGGCTCTTTCTGTGGGTGTCTATATCAGAATCTCCAAAACTGAGGCCCGCAAATCCATACTTTTAAAATGTCGCTCACCTAATTATGATGATAAACTGTTGAAATGGAGAATATATAAAATTGCAAAGTTTTTTAAATTTCTCGATATTTTTTTTATTTTCAGGATTATTTAGAATTAGGTGGTCAGCTGACATCGTTTTCCGTAATAAAAATTGAAATAAAGAATCCATTGATTCCTTTTGTCAGATCCTTTTAATTTCAAAGGTCAGCTTTTCCACCACCATCATTATATAGTCCTAGTGATTCTTGAGCTGGCATGTTACTGTTGATCTATTTTTTAAAAAAGCTTTTATTATTTTCTTTGGAATATCAAGCACGGTATCCCTTCAAGTCATTTTAAGTTGGTCTTATGTTTTTTGCACCTGATTTGCCTTACTTTGTGGATTTTCTTGTTTTGCTCCCTTGGCCAATTGTACCATAAAAATGCCATCCTCTCCCCCGCCCCCCAACACATACAATGACCTCTTTTGCTTTGCCAGTTAGCCATACAAGGATTTTGTTTGAGCACCTGGGTTTCTTGGTCCTTGGCACACATCTTGCCTGGGCTTCTAATAAGGTGTTTTAAACAGTCTCCAGGTTTCTGTAGATTATTTGCTTTTTTTTTCCCCCCAACTCCTTGCATTTTTTTCTAATATCCACATTTTGATGTAGGTCCGTTTTATAAAATTGAGTTAGCATGTGTTCGATGTTTCTTGGCTTTCCCACTCTCAGCAGAATGTGAAACTTAATCACATACTGATCACTAATATATAGTGGTTTGTATAATTTCTGATTCACTTCCTGTCTTTTATGCAGAATTCAGTCAGTGTATTTCCTTTCCATATGGATTCTAAAATTACTTGATCTAAAAAGCAGTTATTTATTCCTTCTAAAATATTTCCTTCATATCTCTCCTCAGTGAGAAAATCCATGAATCCAGATGTGAATAATTAAAATTCTATGTGATTGCCATCTGTCCTAATTTTGAGTATGCACACTTAGGGTTAACATTTTTAGCACTACATTAATTTGAATATCAGATGGAGAGAGCTGAAGCAATCATAAACCTCAGTTGATGGCACGTTATCTTCATTGGTGTCTCTTGATTGATGATTAGTTGACTATTCCTCTTCCTTCCATAACCCTTTATCTTCCCCCACTGCATGGGCATAATGCTAAGTTTAATAAATATCTTTTTGTTCATTGATGTTTTTGTAAAATATATTTTTATGTGTACTTTGTTGTTTATTGTACTTGTTATATTTTAACGGAGTATTTTGATAGATATTTCACTTTGCTCCTTACTTTTTAACCATTGCTCTGTTTTTGGATAGTGCTATGCTTAGATCTAACCTGTTGCTTCCAACTGCTGTATAGTACTCCATGATGGACATACATCACTTTCTTCATATTCCCTCTCCCAGTGACTCAAATTTCCTCCAGCTCTCCAACATCATTTAGTCCCGATTTATGGTGTCATGCATCACTGATTTCTTGATTACAATTGATTTAGGAAAGACTAATTCTCCTAGTTGTTTCACAATGAAATCTTCATTTACATAAGTGTTTCTCAACCTCGACATATTAACAATTTGGACTGGATAAATCTGTTGTGGGATGTCCTGTGCACTATAGGATATTAGCAGCATCTCTGGCTCTACCCATAAGATATCAGTAGCACCCTCTATTATAACAAATAAGAAAGTCTTCAGATGTTGGCCAAAGTTTTCTGGGGGGGGGGGTAACAAAATCATCCTCTGTTGAGAACAACTGATACAGGCTTTTAAAATATTTCGATGCTACTTTTTGTTAAACCTTGTCTGTTCTTAGTTGTCCATTATATCCTGTGACTAAGTAGCATTACAACCTGGCCTTTTGCCCACTCCTTCATTGTTGTTCCAAGATGTCAATTACATATGGTTACTAATTTCTTGATAAGCATTCCATTCCTTCTATCTGCTTGATTTATACAAATTTTATATAACCATCAGGGAAGAAAATCTTGGCTTCTCTAGAAACTTACTTTTCAGTAACTAGGTTATTATATGTTTTTCATATGTAGTAATGTTCTTTTTTTAATATACATAAATTAGGCCTGAGATTAAACAAATTTTAGTACTTATCTTTAATTACTTTATTTCAAATTTTTAAATAGCATAAGAAAACAAGCCTGTGATTTTTATAGTCATACCTTGAGTTTAATTATAATGTGAATTATCCAATTATTTTATAGATTTGGATTTAAGCTGCTTCTGTCTGTATTAAAAGTAAAGCCCAGCCAAAAGGTCCTCAACTAAGTGGCATCTTCATTACCAAAAGAATCTAGAACAATCCACTTTCTCTTCATGCCTTAAAGTATATATTTATGGTCTGAATTTACATTTTCTCTCAATGATTCCTAAAATAATATCAAATATTATGCCAAAACCTCCAATTCAAATGGTCTGAAGTCATGCAAGTAAATTTTTTTTAAAGTTTACATGTGTGAAAAGGTCACTAGATTGAATCAAAATATTTGAGTTTAATAACTGATTCGCCCATTATTCATCACGTCTTTTTGTTTAAATTCTCTAAATAGTTTCCTCAACTGAGAAATGTCAGAATATTTTAGAGATAAAATGAAATTAAAGTTAATGCAACTCTGAAAATATCAAACAGAAGGGATTTTTTTATTATTTGCCAGAATTTTGACATCATCTTGACTCTCCCCATGTAGAAGATATTACTTATAGTAGTAGGCAGCGACATGGAGAATATCATTTGGGCCCATGAACATACTGATATTGTTGGTTTTAGACTCATCTTTGATCCCAGATTTCTGGCTTATCATCTGCCTCCATTCCTCAATTCATCTACCAGCTATCACTCCCCATTTTCAGTTTTTCATTTGACTTTCCTGTTTCTTAGACTTCCATCTACCCTTGGTCAATACAAAAGACTTACCTATTTCTTATGTTTGGTCCAGCACCCTCTCACCTTCCTTCCACCTTCCTCTGGTTAACATATCTTTTTCCTTAAGTATACAATTTATGGACCTAGTCAAAACCCTTAGGCTTATGATCTTGTATAAGGGACTCAAAAATATATAATGCCTGTAAAGATCCAGCTCATAGATGAATATTTATTAAAACAGAAGAAGCAAGTCCGGATAGCATTGGATTCTCAGATCATGCAATACCTCTAATTAATATCCTCCACTGCCTTCTTATTTCATTTGTAATAAAACTCAGTGTCCTTGCAATAGCATTCAGTGCCAATCAAATCCAGACTTGATTTGACATATCTATGTCATCTGACTTCTTCTCCTACCGTTCAATCCTAGCACATTTCACTTCAGCCACACTGATCTTGTTACTCATTTTTGAGTAAGCCGAAATAGACCTTTCTAAGTTACTTTTCTTTCTGCTTGGGATACACTTCTTTCATAGTGAATGCTTAATGAATATGTGTGAAGTGAGTATAGTTCCTCCATGTCCATGCTCTTCTCTTACCTCTATAGATATTTTTGAGGGCAAAGGCTGAGAGCCAGTTCTCTATTATGTGACTTGCAATGCCATCTCTCCTAAATGCTGTGTCTATTCCCAGTTACTAAGTGATAGCTATCCATCAAACCTCTATCCATGAATAAATGCATAACTCTGCATCAAATGAATATATGCATAAACCTAACAGATGAGTTTATGATAACATATTGTGTAGTATTTTGAATACAGTTTAACAACTCAAAATATTCATTTTATTTTGTAGTTAATCTATTTTCCAGTTACACAAATCACATAAAGAATTTATTGAGCTGGTATGTTAAAAACCTGTGAGAAAAATCTTTTGCTATTAGTTTTGTAAAAGTTTATTAACCTCTGTTATTAGTTTTTAAAATATAAAATTACCTGTATGGATAGTAGGTTAAATAATATATCCAACAATAAATGGAGACATTTACAACATTCAAAGTTGAAATCTGTGGCACAAAGAAGGCTTTCTTTTTTAATAATTACTGGAAATTGATGAACCCCTGAGAAGCAGGTTAAATTAGTTTTGATTTATTATCTCTATTCATGCTGAATTTTGCTAATGCTATGTAACACATAAGGAAGCTGTGAGCCTAATCTTTGTGATAATCAGAAAGTATAACACAGATAATATATTGCATGCTCCCACAGTGCTGTGTAATCTTTCCAGCCAGCTGCAGTCTCTGGCAACCAGACCTACAGAACTACATGTCCTGTGGGATGAAGGAGAGAGAGTATACTTATATATTCCAAGTGAGTGTGTATCCAATTTAAACATTTCATCAACAAGAAGGACAAATACTTTACGATCATTTTTCCTGTGTTTCTATTTCTGCACAAAGTGTTCTGGAGCAAAAGGGGTGGGAAGAGATTGTTAACCATAGGTTGAAACCTATTAATTAAATAAACTCCTTAAATGAAGAACACCAACCCTGACATGTTAATAGGCGGTAGGCTTTAAGTCATAAACACATCCAGACCTCAGTTCTGAAATTTATTAGTGACTTTGAGCAAGTTATTTCATTGCTCAGAGTTAGGTTCATCATTAGTAGATAATATTTAACTTACTGTGCTAATAGGGAGAATTATAATTAGGAAACAGATTGACAGTGTCTAGCAGAGTCATTGACACATATGGAGAGCTCAGATAATTTAGGCTTTGAATGATCACATTTCCTATTATCCAACAGAAGATAGATTAAAAGCCAAAGGGCAGCACCATATTAAAGGATTTTTATGTGTTATAGTTAGGAACCATATCTTAGTTGCCTTTGTGTGATTAGGATCTCACTCCGTGGCTCTCTCATAATTGGTGTTCATTAAATTCTGATTGCTATTGAGTGATTCTCTGCTGTCCAAAGTGAATGTGGAGGAAAGTGGGTAGGGAGAACATGGAAGGTGGGTCATACCCACGTATTTACCTTTCTATCAGAGTTTTTTTTATTATTTTCATCCTAATGACTTAAGTATTCTCCCACCAATACTTAGTTTCCCAACAGCTGCAAGCATAGCAATCTGAACCTTTTTTCCTTGTCTTTTACTGGCCAAAGTCTGGGTTATTTCTCCAACCCCTGGATTATGTCCCAGGTGTAATCACAGCACCCCTCACCTCCAGATCTTCTGCTCTACAAAACCATACAGAGCTCTTTGGAAACTGAAGCCTTAGGAGAAATGGTTTTATAACAATATATTTGTAACAGAATTCTGCTGTTTGCTTCTCTGATATCAAGTCACTAAGAAGCAAGGTTCAGTTTTCTTTACAGAACTTTTGTGTGAGGCACAAGGTGAGATGCTCAGAACATATTGAACCAATTTTGATGGAAAAGCTTATTTTCGACCTGAGTGTTTATCTCTTCCTCTGACCTATATTCTTTCTCACAGAGGAGGGAAAAGAGCCAGGAAAGGAAATCTCCCTAACTATATCATATCAGATGCCGTTAAATAGAGCTTTCAGAACTCATTTTGGGGACCCACTGCACTACACAATTAAATCACCAGCCCCATTCAGTGTTGATAGCAGGCAAACTGTACTTCTGCCTTTTTTCAGTAGTCCCTTCACCAGATTGGTGTGTGAAGAAAGGGAGCTAGACCCTTAGAAGCAGCAACGGCAGATGCGGAGTGAGATAAAATTACATTTTAATGGGGTGAAGTCTAATAGTAATTCCTTTTTTGGCAGAGAGGGGAAGGTGTAAGGGGGAAGGAAGTGATTTACTATTCTCTGTCAGTCTGGGTCTGAAGTTGATTTTAGCAGTTCACTTGTTATTGCTGTGCACCACAAAGCCTTTCTGTAGCTTCCCATTTGGGGATTTTAGTCCCTTTTTCATTTGAAACTAACAAGAAGCGAATATTAGTTCATGAAAGAATAATATCCTTCGTATCATCTCTCAAGGACGTTTCTCTCCCTTTCTCAGAGACCCTGAGCTTTCACATTGATTTGCAACTAGACAGTCTAGGAGAGCTTTACCTAGTATCATAAATGATATTTTCCTTGTAGACTCCAGTGTCGATGAGTCACAATGTCCACTTCGAAACAAGTTGTCATAGTCGTGTACGCCTCTCCTCCAGCTTGGGTTTCAAAGTGAGTCTTTATACTCTATACTTTGTCTCTGAAAATACCCATTGATTTGAATGCCAGTGGGATTAAAAGGGGGGAAAAAGTCATTTTATGATTTGCACAGCTGTTTCTGAGCCCAGGTTGTTATAAAAGGTGCCCCGGTGGCATTTTCTTACCACAAGATTGACAGACTGGAGAAAGCTAAACATTTTCTTTTCTAAAGAGCTAGTGGAAAACAGACCTATTTTCAGGATTAGCTTGTCCTTGGTAAAAAGTTTGAAACCATTAAGTTGCATCATGGTCATAAAGCAAAGAAGCTGTTCCAAAGACATAATTTCTAGCCAATGTTTAAGCAACTGGAACAGAAAAAAATAATTATCCTGATCTTCCAAGTCACTCTCACTAAACTGATTTAACTGAGAAATTTCACAATGATTATTTCCTTTTTTATGTTCAAACAGAGGTTTAGTCTTTTCTCTGAATGTCATACACACAGGATGATTTTGGTGGGTACGTACAGTATGCCTTAGTGAAACGCTTTTGATTGGGAATGTAAAAATATTTCAGAGATTAGGAGGATAGTACCTGTACGTGATGAGGGGTGGGAAATACATGTGCACACGTTTCTCTAGGAGCTAACATCATTTAGATTTAACAGTTGGAGTATCATTTAACCTGGCTCTTTCTTTTCTTGATTTTTCTTGTATTCCTCAGTGACTTTCACTACTATTTGGAGGCCAGCTCTGCAAAGGATGAAGAGGCGTCATCTGCTCCCCAGGGAGGGATGCAGACTAATATGACAGAATTTGGGGGAATGAGCAAGAGAGTAGAAACACCAGCCTCCCAGGGATTGTGGGAAGCCAGAATGCTTTTCTTTTAATATTAGCCAAATTCCAAATTTAAGGGGGGAAAACCTCATAAAACTATGCATTACAATCCAAAAGTAATCTTCCTTTCCAGCAGAAAAAGGCTATGCTGATTGATAACATAGTTGCAATTTTACCCACAAACAAATCTTGCTGATTGTAGGTTATTCTATTCTTGATGATCTGAGAACCCCGCAATTTCTTCTCATATCTACTCAAATGAATAATTTGTTGGTAAAAACTAGATTTTTAAAAAACCCTTAATTAAAAAAAATGTTTTAAACATTGATTATTTCTTTTTTTTTTCTGCTTTCCCTTTTGATGAACCACTTAGTGACCTAGAATAATCATCTTAGTTTCTTCATGATTTAACTTTCCTCTCTATGCACCACAAATTATAAACAGCCAAATATAAATCTCAACAAAAATAATGTATTCTCTTTTTCTCACTCATAATGAATGTTTAGTTCAGATGAATCACAGGCGAAAAACAGTGGGAGAAATCTGAAGTTGAACTTATTAGACATTTAGAAAATTGTTGACCTAAAAGAGATTAGGAGTTGAGGTAGGGAAATATAACATTAAAAGAAAGAATTTACTGCTGAAAATAGGGAAAAGGGTGGAATGTGGCTGTTAAATGATGAGAACTGCTTTCCATAAACCACATATAACCCCCATTACTTTACTCTACAGACGTTGGGTGTATGCACAGTAAAACATTTGTAATCTGGCTTTGAGAGGATGAAGTGCAAGGTAATGTCAGTTGTGCTTAATAACGACTTAGTTCATGTTGTCTCAGGTGGTATCTTTCTCATAATTCCCGTTTGCTTCCCTTAAACATAAAAAAGCATGAAAGGACAGTGGTTTCTACATATGTATATTTAAAAAACAAACAAACAAACTGTGATACAGCAAAGACCTACTTTTCCACTCTTCACAAAAATGATCACTTGTTTTGGTGGTCCTACTTATTGCTGTGTTCCACTTCCTTTCAGTATCCTCATCATTGCATCCTTTGTGAGTAGCTACATCCATCTCTTGTTACTGTCACAGAAAGAGATCAATAAACATATATATAAATACAATTCCTTAGTCTTGAAACAGAAGCTTGATAATGTGAGGAAAGATATAAAATAAATGGGAGAGCCACTCATTCTTTTGTTAAAGTATAGCAAAGGAAAGCTCCTCAGCCTCCATGTCTTTGACCATCTAAATTTTGGTCCAAACCCCATGACTATAAAAGGGGATAAAAGACATCTACATCTAACATATTCCCCCTAGTTCTTTTTACTTTCTGCTCTTCTCTTCCCAGTTACACGGATATTACAAAATGTCAATGGTCTACTGTCCCGCACAAGAATGTTGCTCTTATTCATCAAACAATTTTTCAGGATCAAGCTTTGAGCTAGAAGGTGGAGAAGCAAATGAGACATCTTCGCTGCCCTTGAGGAGTTTGATATGCTGCCTTGAGGAACTGACTCTCAATTCTCATCTCCCAAAGATTTGGGCTGAACTGGTCCTTCAGAGTGGCTATTCTGTAGCACGACTTCAGATTTTTGGTTCTTGAGAACAGTTCTTATATTTAATATAAGAGGGTTTTCTGTTTAAGATTTATGCTAGGGGCAAGTGATACTGCTATGAATCTAAGGTTCTTACAGTTAAATCTGTGACAGATTATTTGACTTTTTAAGTCTTTTTAAAAGTATGCATTTTTAAACCCAGTTGGCACTGTTGAATTAGATTCTCCATACATGAGGTAGAGGAGATTCTTATACAGATGAGAAACTGTACCCTAAGTGAGGTTCTCATCAGTTAGCTTGGAATCAGGTAAAACCAAGTGAGTCCTACTGAATCTTTATATGTATTTTAATCTATTTTAGATTTTTGTATAACATATTTTAAAACCCTGGAATGGAGAATTATTGTCCAAATATGAGTGTACTTTCACATTATCTGTTTTTGTTCCTCCTGGTCCTATGCATAGTCACAAATTCTCATCACGCCTAATATAGTGAAGAGATTTCCTTTGCCAGTATATTATCATAGGTATTTCTGAGAGACACATTAAGATAGACTAGATTCTTTACTGCATAAACATACACAATTTGATTATACAAATTTACAGAATCATTTCTATGTTATATAAATGTATGCAATGTGTATTTAGTCATAAGGTCCCAGGAATATATCCACAGAAAACTGAAAAAGCTTAGTTCATAACAGATATTTTTTCACCAGACCCAATGAAACACTAAAGCCCCCAAATGGATATATATGTGGACTAATTACTAACTTATACCTCCCGTTGAAATTATTCAGTTTTTACAACTGAATAATTGTAAAAATTATTGTTTTACAAGGAGATGCCTCATCTCTGCATCATGAAAGCCTTGGAATTTTTTAAAGATATTACAGGTAGACTGCTGGAACACCTCTGACCTTGCTGCTTTCCCAACCTACAGAGGTGAGAGACAGGCACAGCCAGCTTCTACCTCTGCCTCGCATCTGCGTAGTGAGCTCTGTGGGTCTTGACCAAAGATGCTGTGGCTAACTGAGTCACGTATGATTCTCTGGTTTTGACCATCAGCTTTTTTTCCTTTCTCATTTTTCCCTCGGTTCCTCAGACATTTTTATGCTGAGGGTGGCCTCTCACATTGGCTGGTATGAATCATAAACCTCTCAAACTATACGTGAAAAAGACCCAGTGATTCAGTTGTCTGTTCACTAATTTTGTGGGTTTGTATGTCTGAGTCCTTTGTTAAATTCTGTTACAAAGGAATACAGACTCCAATATTCCTGGTGTGAAGTGCGCTTGCAGCAGCCTCTATGTGTGGTATCCTACTGAGGAAGGCTTCCCAGTGAAGTGAAATGATCACTGGATCCAGAGTTGACTTCAACTCACATATCCCAGTAATCTTGTAAAAGTCTCTTAGGAGGTTTTTTTTGTTTGTTTGTTTTTTTAATCATTAAAATGAGTCAGTGGAATCAGATAGTCTTTAAAATTCTTGTCATTTTCCAGTCCTATGGCCCCTTTTAAGAAATCTGCCTTCTTTATTTTTACTTAGCTTCTTCATGTTTTATTTAGCTATTACGTTTTCTCTATATCTTCATATATCTGAGCGAAGATGTCTTGATGTCTTTTTCTTTTTCTCAAGGCCGGGTGGTTTTTATTTAAATCTCTACAGACTTTTTGCAAAAGTAACCTGAAGCAAACATAAGCATTGACCGGCATTTATAAATCCCTGGCAGCACACCAAAATTGGTTAAAGAAATAAAATGCATTATCTCATAGGCTTAGCTAATCTCAAAGTTATGGACCGTCTCTGGATGTGAGGGCTTAATATGGAGGCAAGCTGCAGAGTGACAAATTAAAGCTGATAAGATTGCTGTTCTGCTTCATCCTCCAAATATTCATAAGTTTTGAGCTGAGTCTCTCACAGGAAGCAGGAGTCATTAGGAGGATATGTTACATATTATATTTTCTCAACAAACATGTAAACATAAAACATAGGAAATACTGGGAAAAGCTATAATCACCTATTATCCAAATTAAAATGAAGAAATATGGGTTCAGAAATGTTGATTTTAATCTAATTATATGGTGTAAACAAATTTTTTTTTACATAAGTATCAGCTAAGAGGCTGATAAGGGTACATTTTATGGGTAAAATCAACAAACAAAAATACTTATGTGGGGTTTTAAAAACAATTTATTGAGCCTACAAGCCTTATCAGCTCATTGACCTCAAATGAAAAAGAAAATCCTCAAATGTTTTCAGAATTAAAAAGACGATCAGTATCTATATTGGATTTGCTCACATTTTTATTATTTTTAGCTTAATCTGGAAAGAGTGAGGTCATGACAAATTCTCTGGGTAGTAAATTCTAGCTCTCTGGATTTGTAGTGAAATGAAGTACCTAAAGTAGAAAAAGAGAAAATAAGAATACATTTAGGTCTGTTTTCCCTTTCCTCAAATATTTGAGATCAAATTATATCTATGATTATATTTACATATTTATGAATATATTATTTCTACATATAATTAACTACACAATTATAAATAAATAATTTCTAAATATACCATAGGCCTAAATTATAATTTTTAAAGATCAACTGTTTTAATAATAGTTTTTTTTTTCAAAATATTATGCCAAGTATATAAACCTATTCTCATTTATTGCAATGAATTTCAAAGAGCTAGTTACTGAAGAAACTTAATTCCTCTTTATTTTTCATATTGGATCAAACAATTCTTCTCATGGTGGGAAAAAAAAAAAGCCTAGAAGAATAAATGTCAGTTATGTCATGAACTGGACAATAGTTAGTACTTTTCTAATTCTCTAGCACGACAGGTTGGGCTGCAGGTGTTGTAGCACTGAGAGAAAGCCATCCTCATATAGCAGCCAAAGAAAAGGGTGACTGCATTTTTTTTTCCTGTGTCACTTTTAACTAATATATGTCAGTGGTCATTTTAGAAAATCACACTTCACACTGTTAGGATTACCATATGGTGTACTCTGGTTAGGGGCAGCAGCATGGAATGGAATGGCTCTTCCTTGAGTAAGTGGCTCTTCCTCAGAAATGAGCATCATACTTTTGTAGCTGAATTCTCAAAGTCTCAGTTTCTTCCCCTAAAAAAGTGTGAAAATTTCACTTTCTGTGGTGGATAACAGTAGAGAATGTGTGTAAAGCCTCTTATTCAGTGCTGGTACCTAGTGATATTGATGATACAGATGATGAACATCTGCCAGATGCTATCCACTGGGCTAAGTGCTTTATATACATTATCACACTTAATCCTTTTCACACACAAGAGTAAGTCAGTCTTACTCTTATTTCCCTTCACTTTGCAGAGAGGTTAAGTCACAAAACTTCTAAACAGACGAACTGACTCAGAACCCAGATTTGTTCAACCCCCAGATCTAGGCTCTTAACCATCATAAAGCACCCACTCTCGGGATATTCATTAAAAATGAGTCATTATTTACTATTCTATTTTATCTCAAAAATAATAGTGGACTGAGTGAGTGCAGAGATTCTAGAAAGTAAAGAGGGTGGGGAATTATCCTTGCATCCAACCAATGTACTCATCAGTCATCATTAATTTACCAATTAAGCTCTCAAATAGAAAGATTATGGGTTTCCAACCTTAATGAAAGTGGACAAAGTGAAAACAGATCTCTTTCATGTTTGTGTTAATGTTTTTTCTCTCATGTGGTTGGTATTGGAAGAGATTCAGAGTCTGGCTCAAGTACAATGTAAACTGGTCATAAAACCCCACATGGATACAGTTATTTATTGCTGACAGAGTATTGACTAAATTGTCATATACACTGGCTGCCTTATTCAGAGGCCTGGGGAAAACCACTACACCTGGCCTATGTTCCAAAGCAGTACCACTTTTCAGGATGACTATAGTGGGGCTTTTACCAAATTCTGAAGGCTACCTGACTTGGAGGAACTACCTCAAAACTCTAGCAAACTTGGCACAAGATATAATGATAACTGAAAGATATATAGTCTGTAATTGACCCCTGTAAATAGAGTAGACCTTCCAAATATAAGAAGTTGTGGATATAGTTTAAAATATTAATCATCAGGTCTCTATTGCATTCATTTGCCCCTGGCCCACTTTCATTTCTGCCTTTGCCTGCCGTTTTTCTCTGGTGATTATTCCTGCTGTTGCTATCTGTAGACAGCCCATGATCTAGTTCCTCCTGCCTCTTTAATGGTAATTGAAAAAATGTATTAAAGGTACATAAGCTTAACAAGGTTTCTTCCTGGTGTAAGAAAGATAAAATTTGAAAAGTTATAAGAAAATGGACAGTTTATATATTAACAACAACAACAAAAATATTGAGGCCTTTTGAACCACGCTTCTTTTGCTCAGGCCCGCTTCCAAGTCTGGAAGTGTACTTTCCCTTCTAATAAAAACTTTTCTTTTCTGCTGAAAAAAAAAAAATATTGCCCACAGAATATTCAATTAAAAAGGAGCCCAAAAATACATAAATGTATGAAAAAATAAAAAAGCTCATCATAGCATACATCACTCTTTAAAAGAACCTGAATCAAAGTTAATATGATACATTTTTGCTGATACCTTGAGATTTGAGTGTTCTTGTTCCTAGCATGAAATAATGAGTGGAATGAAATTATATAAAAATATAACTGATACTAGACAGGGACAGGATACAAAGAATTCTCCTAAATAGTGAAGGAAAGCTATGGTTTTACTGAACCGTATAGTTCCAGAAACAAGGCTATTAAAGCAGATGTGGATAGAGGTGTGGCCTTTCCCTACTGTGTACATTTCTCTACTCCCCTTGTTAATGGCTCAGGAGTAGCAGTACCTCATCTACAAGATATTGATAAATAATTTTAAAAGGGACAGAAATATTGAGATGAAGAAAAAGTAATGGCAAGAGTTGTTCCACATATGTGAACATAACATTTATTTTCATGTTCTATGACTTTTTTGGGGAAAAAAAGTTTCTCTTTTTTGGGGGGTGGGGGAGGCATCTAGGTAGACTATATTTCCCAGGGTCTCTTGCTTGCAGTTGTGTATATCCATAGAAATTAGTTTTAGCTATTAGAATGGAGGTGAAAGTAATATAGGACACAGTCATTTCCCATAAAAACTTCCTGTGTGAGATCTTCCACAATCTTTACCCATCTGCTTCAGAGAGATTGTAGATGACCTAGAGGCAAGCAGAATCACAAGATCTTACAAACCTGAATCATTGCTACAAGAATAACAGCTAAGACCAGGAACATCATGGTAGACTGCCATATGAATTACGTTTTGTTAAACTAATGGTATTTCGACATTACTTTAATAGCTTTTAACCTACAATCACTAATATAATCAACTTTAGATAAACCAAACCCCTTTGAAATTTAGTAAGTGTTAAGTAGCTTATAGATCTTAGAAAAGTGTGTTAGAAATGAAAATTACATGCCTTACAAAATTGTATTTATGTGTATCCAACGACCTGAACCTCTGCTATAGATACCTAATTCTTATACAGGAACTATGGGAACCTCTAGGAATGGGATGTGGTGGAAGGAGCAGGGCCTTTACAGTGAAAGAGACAGAGATCTCACTCCCACATCTGTCTTTTTCCAGATGTTTGGTGTCAAGCAACATACTCTGAACCTTATCTCAAAAAAGAGAAATATTATCTGCCTCAAAATAGAATGAAATAGTCTGCACAGTGTGCCTGAAATATAATAAGCACTCTATGTCAAGATATTTTCCTTTTATTTTTACTATGAAACAACCAATTATAACTTCTAGAACATTCTCCCATCTCTGAAAATAGACTTAGATGACTTTCTTTTTGGAACCATTTTTCTATTCTTGTGAAAGCATTTTTCTATTCTTGTGAAAGCATTTTCTATTCTTGTGAAACCACTTTTATTAGGCATCATTTAGTAGAAAGTAGACACTAAATATATATTTGTTGAATGAATAAGGAAAGGTAGAAAGGAAGGCAGGAAGGGTGGGATTCTGATTTAACTGGTCTGAGATTCAGCCTAGGCACTGAGAATTTTAAAAGCTCTCCAGGTGATGTCAATATTCAGCCAAGGGTGAGAAACAGTTAATCTAAAACCCTGCTATTCAAAATGAGATCCGTGGGCCAGCAGCATCATGATCATCTGGAACTTGTAAGAAATGCAGAATCTTAGGTACCATCCTCGATTTTACTGAATCAGAACTTGCTTTTTTACAAGATTCCAAGATTTGTATGAAGATTAAAAATTGAGGGGATGCTACTCTAAAACTTATAATAATCTCAAGTGTGATTCAGTTAGTCTTCAAATACTATAAAGTCAAACCCAGTGGGGAGGGAATCACAGCATTATTTCAGGTGGCAAAAGTAATATAAACCAGCAGGTGCTCCTGGGATGTCTACTCTAAGAATAGGTACATATTGTGCATCTACATAACATGCCAGGCCAAGGTGGATTCTCTGTACATATGAACTAATTTTAGCATTGCAGAGAGAGCCCATGAGATTAAGCAAAGTTCTCTCCATATTATAGATTGGAAAACTAACATATACGGAAATTATGTAAATTAACCACAAGTACGTAATTAGTAATTGGAATATCTTGGACACTGGGCTGGTTCAGCATGACAGTTACCATTATTTGAGGGCAAAAGGGGCACCAGAATTTCCTCCTAATATCCCAGATTTCAGGATTTTTGAAATAAAAGATATGCAAGCATATGAGAACTTAGTTGTTAAATCACTCAGTCTTTTCTGTTGAATAGAAGGAAGGCCTAGTCATTCTTAAGGAACAGCAGAAGCAGGCCTAGGAAGAGAGATCACCTAGTACAGAGAACCAGAAAAAAGCGCTCCGAAGGAAAAAAGTAGCTATTTTAAAATGAGAGGAGTTCAGAAGTTCCCAGACTCTTAAATTTTCATTATAAAAAACCTCAATCTAGTTTTTTTTTTTTTCTCCAAGATAAAGTGGAGGGGTTGTCTTTTTCTAAACTTTGGAAACCCTATTTTGTCCAGCTTGGGGTGTATGCAGACACTGCGAATTGCAATGATTTGACTTTAACCTAGAGTTACACTGTCAGCTGGAGGCACGCTGTTTGACTAGGTAGCTTATGAACTGATAAATGATACTTTGGTATGATGCAGAGACTTGTCATCATTAAAAGGTGGTCAGAAATTGCATTAATTTATCCCCAAATATTAATAATATGAAAACACTGCAAAGCCGAGGTGCTCCAGAGGATTTACACATTTAGTACATTTTTCTCTGGGATTGCCTTGAAATTTTGCCAGTGTTCTCAAAAGAAAAAGAACAAAATTGGCAGTGTGTCTTCAACAGTTTTGATAGGATATTCTCTGAGAGAGAACTGTAGAAGGAATGTAGCTTCCTTTACCATATACACAGTTCCAGTTTGGACTTGATTAAGGTATTTAATGAGAAAATTCTCTACTTTGGGACAGCAACATCAACAGTCTACTGTTCGACTTTCTATATCTCTAATAGTCTTCAAACTTCTATTACCAGTTAAGGTATCTCTCTTGAACTCCAGAATCATATATTCAACTGACAATTCAGCATCTCTACTTAAATGTCTTAAGACAGCTCAAACTTATCACAGATTTTCCTCTATATCCCAAGTTTTACTATCTAAACTTTTTTACACAAATTTGAGAACTAAATGGATTCAAATAGGGAAGAACAATTCTATGTCCAAACTCAACTCCTGATATTTATCTAAAACGTGCAACTCCCGTAGTCTTTCTCATACTAGAAAATGATAATACAAACTTCCCAGTTCCCTTGGCCAAAAAGAAACCTTGGAGCCATTTTCAATTTTACTCTACTCTGTCAGCAAATCATATTGGTCCTATCTTACATTTATATCCAGAAATTCACCATGTCTCCCATCTTTATCATCACCACTTTGCTTAAGCCACCATGTTCTATCTTCTACCTAGTCTTTTGCCTTCACATAGCCTGCTGTCTTCATTCTATTATCATCACAGCAGCCAGAGCAATCCTGTAAGTCAGATCGTCACTGTTGTGCTTAAAACATGAAATGGCTTCACTCTGCATAAAAGTCAAAGCCATTACACCTGAAACTTATTGGATCTCATTTACCAATGTCACAAGAAAGAAAGAAAAAGAAAGAAAGAGAAGAGAGAGAGAGAGAGAGAGAGAGAGAGAGAGAGAGAAGAGAGAGAGAGAGAGAGAAAGAAAGAAAGAAAGAAAGAAAGAAAGAAAGAAAGAAAGAAAGAAAGAAAGAAAGAAAGAAAGAAAGAAAGAAAGAAAGAAAGAAAGAAAAAAGAAAGAATTAAAAGAAAAAGTCAAAGCCACTGTAGTGCCGGACAAGACTTTCCCTTCTGACCTCATATCTTAGTGCTCTCCCTCTCACTCACTCTGTTCCAGCTATATTGACCTCTTTTCTATTCTTTAAATACATCAAGTATGCTACTTCAGATCTCCTGCCTTTGATGTTGTTTCAGCCTGGCATACTTTCCCCCCTGATATCTACATATGTTCCTTTCTTACCTCTATCATCTCCAAGTAAAGTCACATTCTGAGATATTAAGAATTAAGACTTAAACATGAATTTTGAGAGGACACAGTTCAACCCTTAACACAGTTTATATCCCTATTATAAAACACATGATACCAGAAGGAGTGAATGTTTAATGATATTGAAGGTCTCAGAATAAGTAATGATAAAAGAGTTCCCTAAGTTTAGACGCCATGACTGCCTCACTTATAATTCCAACCATTTTACTATATCCTCTTGAAAAATGCCATAATAAAGATAATTAGGATACATAATAATTAGCAAGGAACTCGGGTCAAGATAGAACAATTTCATTGATTTCACTGCAAAATTAAAACATCAGAGTGGAAGCAATTTACATACAGAAAAGTATTGGAATATTTTAATCCAACTTAACACAGTTCCAAGAAAAATCTTGAGAGACAATACAATAGATGTCAGCCTGACCAGGGTGATAGAAGTGAACGCCCCCAGGGGAGACCTCTGGAGTGATGGGTAATGAATGACATGCTCATTTTTTCCAAAGGCACAGACTTTAATTCTTTCAAACAAATCCAAATTTAGAGCTGCTTTTTCCAAGACTGAAAACATAACAGCTACTACCTCTGAAGTGGCTAAGGAATAACTGCTTAGGGCTGGGAGTATGTTTCAGCAAAACCTAAATATAACAATGAAAACAATGATGTTCACATGAGGTGAACAGCTTTCTATAGTAGGGAAGAATAGCTTCTGATTCTCTGAATGATTAGATCATAATGACCATGGATTTATTGAGCTGACATTAGTTATGTGCCTTCTGTGTGTTAGGTACAAGTACTTTCAGATTAGTAAGATACTTCTGACTTCAAACAGCTCACAATCTAAAAAGTCAGTCAAGAAAAATAATCCTGTTGTTTCAGGCATTTATAATACAGTTAGATTATTTCATCATTCTCCATTCTATCCTGGGATCCACTGATCTCCTAAATATATATATATATATTTTTTAATTTTCAAACAATAAGGTTTCCTCCTTGTGCAAGTTGTCTCTTCATGTATATCTCTGCAATACTGAGTCTTTCAATTCGTGAACATGGAATACTATGCTATTCATTTTAGATGTCCTTTAATTTTCACAGAGTTCTGTGGTTTTTAGCTTTCGGTCCTTTACAAATTGTGTTAGATATATGTCTAATTATTTCATTTTTGATGCTACTGAAAATGGTATAATTATGCTCATTGCTGGTAAATAGAAAAACAATTTTTTGTATATTAACCTTGTATCCTGTGACCTTACTATATTTGCTTATCAGTTCCAGGAATTTTTTCTTAATTCTTTGGGAATTTTACATAGACTATCATACCCTTTGTGAATAAACATAGTTATATTTATTCTTTTCCTTTTCTTGTCCTATTGCATTAGGTAGTACTTCCAGTAAAATGTTGATAGATGTGATAAGAAAGGATACTTTTGCCTTGTTCCAGTCTTAAGTAAAAACATCCAGTTTCTCATCATTAAATGTTATGCTATCTGTAGGCCCCACATTATTTTTAACTGATACTTTAAAAAATATTTGAGAACAGAGTAGGTAAATGCTGTGCTCACTCCTCCCACAATTACATCAAAATTATAACTAAACTATATAAAAATCACCTGAAAACATCTAAGATTATTATTATTTTTACGTTTGATACCTTGTTCCTCTTATTGCACCAATAAACAAACCACTTAGTAATGTCCAAAGAGTATGAATTTGTTTCAATGCTAGAAAAAGTTGAGACTTTTTTGTAGAACACTAAAAAAAAATAACATCTGTTTAGAAGCAATAAGTTGAAGCTGATAAGCCATTCTCTGGGACCATATAAAGAAGAAAAGGGAGAATTTTAAGTTTTATTCCTATGGTGGGATTATCTTCCAGGCAACCTATTCACCTGATCCCCCTTGGACCCATAGTTCATTCATCAGAATAACTTATTGTAATTCCATCTCAGGGAGATAGTGTCAGTAATTAGTAGTTGAGTTGATAGGAATTGAGGGAGTTTATTACACAGAAAATGGGAAAATGAGGGAAGGGGATTTCAACTCTCATTGCCTGAAAGACGTGTTTCTCATATTCACAGTTAGAATTATGAATGAATTCTACCATAGTGAAATATTTATATCTAGTAGTTATTTTTTAATAGACCTCTTGGTAGGATACTGTACTGTATTTCAGGTATTATGCATTTATTTAACATCCATTGAGTGTGTTCTCTGTGAGAAGCATGGAAATCTCCCCAGTACATAAATTATCCCTATGAATGGGTATGCTCTGAATTCTGAACAGCTGGATTTCTCATCCAGTTTTGGATCCCAAGTAACTGAACCAGCTTAGTATCATTATTAGTGTTCTCCCTTTGCATGTACAAGGCACAATCATTAGGGAAAAGGTCATTTTCAGCTCTGATGAGAGTAATATCTCTGAGTTTACCTTTCCACTTTCTTTTCAGGCCAACCTATTCTGATCTAATATCTTCAATTTTCATTTTAGTTTGCATCACCTGGTGTGAGTAGGATACAAGAAAATATAATAAATTATAAGTCATTGTGTATCATCCTGGATTGATTTACATAAAAAATGGCTTCTCCTGAAAGAGAAGAGATAGACACAAGAGAAGGGAAATTCAAAACTAGAGAGAGAGAGAGAGAGAGAATTAGTAAAGGATAGTCTTGATGAGTAGGACTTCGAGTAGAGAGCAAAAAGTAACTTTGTTATATATTAAGCAATATAACCTCTTTGTTCTGCCAATTTAAAGGTGTTTTATAAATATTTACTTTGATTTTGAAGGGTTCTTCCCCGACATTGGAGTGTCATTTTATTGTTATCGTGGCCTTACTCAGGTAGATCGCTTAGGTACTGCTTTCCTTCTTTCTGCCCAACACATTGCATATTAACATTCTAATCAGGCTGATTGTGAGGCGTGGTTTCAACTTTGCCCCTAGAATCTCTGTCTCAACCCTTTCTTGAATCTAGTCCAACCTGCCTGCTGAAGCAAGGCATGTTCATGCGTCCCCAAACCACATCTCATATTCTGCACACCCTGTTGCCCAAGAAAGACTCTTGGACATTCAATTGTATTAGAAAACACATGCCACATGATTAAATAAACAAAATAGAAGTAATTTTTATGGAGATATAGTTACAAAAGTTTTCAGAGGGCTAAAAAGACAAAGAAGAAGCTGCTAGCATTACTAAGACTATATAGACACAGGGAGAAGCTGTTCTTAAAACTCAAATCCAAGGCCATGTGGTGAGACATCAGAGCATTTGCAGGAGTTTGGACTATGGAGGAGACACAGCCACTGTCAAAAACAGTCTCCCATCAGCACTTCCCATTAACCAACCCTGAACAGAAGGCAATGGGGAAAGAAGCTAAGAAATGTAATTAGCAAGATCAGTGCTCTACAATTCAGAACAGAGTAGGAAGAGAAAGAAAGAACCTGAAAGCAAACAGAAAAATTACATACACAGATTATTCCTGGGGGCCAGTTTATGAGTTTACCACTGACTCAATTTTCAGGTCTATGGCAGACACTATCTGCCCATTGTATATTCACTCATTGCTATTAGCATCCTGTTCCAGCTGATAAGGATGTGCCCAAGATTTTGAGTACAGGACTCTTCAACTCTATTTTATGATTGCCTACAGTTATAGACAGTCTAGGTATCAATGCTGATAGTACAGATGGTTCTCTAAACTTAGTTCATCATAGAGGGTACTACTGCTGCTGTCCTCACACAAAAGAAATTTTCAGATAAATGTTCATGGCATCTTGCTGGTTTTGTGCTCTGCATAGAGGGCAGATACCTGGCCAAACCCTCTTCTTGCCAGGCAGTCTGCTTATTAAAGATACCTTATTACCAAGTGGTATTAAGCAACATCTTTCACAGCCTCACCCATGGATGAAGCCCATCAATGTGATGGGTGGATTTTGGCAGGGGCAGAATCAATGACCTGTTACCCAGTGGAATTTTGGCTCTGATTCCAGGACATAAAGAGGAAATGACTCAATTGTGTAGGCCCATGTCCAGGAATGCTTCAGGGAAGTTCTGCGTGCACAGCTGGCTGAATTGCCTGAACCTTCCAGACCTACTGAATTGGGAGACCTCCCTGGGAACATCAGAAGCAATCTAGTAATAACTTTTCTATTCTTCTTGATGCTCTGCCATTAGACCTCCCATCACTAATATGGAAACAGAATAAAGCTCTGTTGCTGCTTGCCCAGGCTGACCACCTGCTGATGCCTATGGAGAGAATAATATGTTTGGTGGGGAGGCTGTGTTTCCAATTTGGAAAGGTGGCCAGTTTTCCCATGTGTGTAGAATCCATGGTGGTGGCACACACCCAACTGAGAAACCTGATAAATTTTACTGTACACTGAATTTTAACCATAAAATGAAACTGTCCTCTAAACCACAAGATAAAGACAGTGCAGAATTTCATTCTGCATCCTCTTTCAAATTCTGACTGTGCTCTAGGACACTACTTTCTTTAATATTATCTTCCTCGCACAGATATGGTTTTCACCTCCCAGAATAACCAAGCCAACTAATTCCTTCTGTAGAACTAGCTTTGGAGTTGTCACAGTCCTCGAAGATTATAATAATTGTCCACAATCCACCATCCTCCAAACCTCAACACACTACATTAAGAAAATTAGATTATATCATTCAGGAATTCAAAGAGACTTCAGTTTACATAATTTCTGCTCATAAGATTACTAATCCATTTAACTCTCCACCACAGAATTGACATAAAATTTGTTGCTGACTCTCCACGGAAGGCACCCACATGGGTAACAGCTCTGCTTCCTACCTGGTTCTTGTGTACATTTCTCCTTGAATAATAGTTTTCCAACTGATCATCTCAACAAAGTAGCAACTGTCTAGAGCAGAGATCTCCAATCCCTTTCTCTTCTCCAACCAGTACTGGTTCGTGAACTGTTAGGAACGGGGCCACAGGCAGGAGGTGAGCGGTAGGCTAGTGAGCGAAGCTTCATCTATATTTGCAGCTGCTCCCCAGTGCTAGCATCACCATCTCAGCTCCACCTCAGATCGTCAGGCATTAGATCCTCATAGGAGCGCTGGTCTCTGGTGCTAAAAAGGTTGTGAACTGCTGGCCTGGTGAGATCATCATCTCTGGTGGATTAAAAACTGGCACAATACCTTGAACAGGGACCTAAGTAAAAATCTCTTAACAGAAGACACTTTTTATCAGGCTTCCCATGACAGATGCACTGGAGCCTCTGCTAAAGTTGGAGGAACGTATCTGGCAAACGATCACCAATTCTTCACCCCACAGTCCACAACTTAGTAAACCAGTGCTCTTAGGCTGTCTGGATGATCTCAGTTTCTCTAATATACCACTCTTTTCCCAAGCAAGGAAGCAGGTAGGAAAAAGGCCTTGTTCCTGTACCTTAGCACTTCAGAGACTCGACTTACATTCTGTTCTCATTCTCGTTCTGAATGCACTTGCTTTGTTCAGATGGCTCTCATTTCTGCCTTCTTACTCTGTTTTTCTCCTTTCTCTACTCATTCACTGTGAAGTGTGTTCTTATAGTCTAATTGAATATCTGTTCGGGTTTACTTTTGGATTTTATTCTTGGCATCTGGCTCTGAAATCATGGGCCACCTTTGACCTAACCCTGTGCCCAGCCCAGACTCTCAGAAACTGTGTGGCCAGGGTCCAGGCCTCTGGGACCTGCTTGTGTAGGAGTTAGGTTAAGGCTTAAGTAAAAGAGGACTATATTTGGCTTATATGTAAAAATGGTTTGCATTATGAATAATACTGGCTATTTGAGTCAAACTCTTGAGCAGAGTTGAAACAAATTATTTTCTCATTTTCAGTTTCTAAATGTTCATATCTCAAATATAAACAGACCCAGAAACATACACACACACATACACACACACAGAGTGCTTCTCCAGTACTTGCCTTTAACCTAACAACCTAGAATGTTAAATAGATATTGGACTTGATCTTCCTTAAGGTGCACTGAGAAAACCTTCAAATAGAGTTTTAATTGTCTATGGGTCACATAGTATTTTAAAAAAACTAATTCTCCTTCTTAAAAATAAATAATTTTTTTTCTGCATCTACAGGGTTAATTTTCTATAAATTCTACCCTCCCCTGAACTACAGCTTAAAATAAAGGTCAAAAAGAAAACATTTTCTTGTGAATTAAACACTTTCTTAATGTAATTAGAGTTGAACTGCCATAAATATACTTCATCATCATGATGTAATAAACTAAAACCCCAGAAAAATATAAAATACGCCAAGTTTCATTTTATTATTTTTAAATTTTGTTTTAGTTTTCAATTACAGTTGACATACAATATTACACTAGTTTCAGGTACACAACATAGTGATTAGATGTTTATATAACTTACAGAGTGATCACCTCAATATATCCAGTACCCATCTGACACCATACATAGTTATCTGTGTTCTCTATGGTTTATTCTACATCCTCAAAACTATTCTGTAACTACCAATTTGTGCTTCTTAATTCCTTTTTCACCCATTCCACCTTCATCTTGTAATAATCAAAATGTTCTCTGTATCTATTAGTTTGTTTTGTTTGTTTAATTTGCTTTTTTTTTTTTTTAGATCCCACATGTAAATGAAAACATATGGTATTTATCTTTTTCTCTCTGATTTACTCCACTCAGCATAATAACCTCTAGGTCCATCCATGTGAGATGGCAAGATTTCATTCTTTTTTACTGCCGAGTAATGTTCTATGTGTGTGTGTGTGTGTGTGTGTGTGCGCGTGTGTGTGTGTGTGTGTTGTGTGTACCATTTCTCCTTTATCCATTCACCCACTGATGAACATTTAGGTTGCTTCCATATCTTGGCTATTGTAAATAATACTATAGTGACATAGGGATGCATATGTCTTTTTGAATTAGTGTTTTGGGTTTCTTAGGATAAATACCCAAAAGTGGAATTACTGGGTCCTTATTTGTCTCTTGTGATAGTCTTTGTTTTAGTCTATTTTTTCTGATTTAAGTATTGCTACACCAACTTTTTTTTAAATCTCGTTTTCATGAAATATCTTTTACCATCCCTTACTTACAGTCTGTAGCTTTCTATTTGAAGAGAACCTCTTGTAGACAGCATATGTAAGGGTCTTACTATTTTTCTTTTTATTCAACCATCTAATCTTTATTTAGGACATGTTTGTCTCCCCATTTTGGCTACCCTATGTGTTTGTTTCTCTGTGTTAAGTAGAGCTGCTATGTCTTAGTAGAGTGGCCTTATGTAGTAGGTATCCTGTGGGGTCCAATGATGCAGTCTCCCTGGTCAACTGAACCAGGTGCTCCAGGTGTGCCCCTTCTGTGGGTCATGTGTGCCCTTTTGTTGTAGTTGAGCCTTGACTACTGTTGGCATGTCAGAGGGAAGGGTTGACCTTCAGGATGACTGGTTGTGAGGACTCACTATGACTATAGTGGAGGAGCTGCTGTGCAGGAGCTGACTCAAGGGAACAGGATTCACTTTAGTGGGGCCCTGGTGCCTACCAAGTCTGCTCTTTTAGTGTGCAATTCATGGAGGTGGTTGGTGGTGCTCTGATGTAGTCTGAAGCTGGCCACCTAGTTTTTTGTTTCTAAGGCTTCTTGGGAAAGGCTCTGATATGAGCCAAATTCAGCTGTTGCCTGTCCTACCTGGGGCCATTTAGTATTAACTGCAGAGTAAGCTACAGGTGGTCAGTCATCACTTGTACTAGGCTTGGAGGAGATTAGGAGTAACTAAGCTGCAAACTCAGGCCATCTACTGCTACTGTCAGGCTTGGGGCAGCTCAGCAAGAGGTATAGGGCATGCCAAGGCTAAATGCTGCTTATTTGGGGTTTGTGAATTTTTGAGAGATTTTATGAAAGTTCACAGCTTAAGCGAAGACAGGCTGTTAGTTTGGAAAAGCCACTGGAAGCAGCTTGGCCTGATCAGTGAGTTGGGTGGAGCGAGGTCTCAGGGAATCACCCGTGTTAACCAGGTGTTAGCAATGGTGTTAACCAGGTTGATGGAGACTCAGATAGGGCGTTCACCTGTGTATATAGGCTGGGTTGGGGAAGGGCTCAACAAAGAAACAATGGCTTCTGCCAGCACTTCTGTCTGGGACAAAGCTGCCCCTCCAGCCCTTGACCCTGAAGCCAGATAATTTATTTCCTTCCAGTATGTTCCTAGTGTCTTTCAGCTGCTGCCCCCGCTAGAGCTCAAAGTGAATGAGTCCATCAGTGGGTAAGTCTGTGTGCAGGCCCTTTAAGAAAAAAGCTTGGGGCTCTAGTAGCCCTCTATTTTACTCAACCATAATCTCCACTGGTTTTCATAGCCAGAAATTGTGAGGACTTCTCTCCCTGGCAATGGAACACTGGGTTGGGGAGCTTGGTGTGGGGCTGAGAACCTTCACTCTTCAGGAGGGACTTCCACAGATGAGATACCCTTTCTGATTTTTAGCTTCCACCCCTGGGCATTGGACCAGCCCATTTGAATCACCATTCCTCCTACCAGACTCGACATGGCTTCTCCTATATGTCCTTAGTTATACAACTTCTGTTCAGCTAGACTTCAGGTGATGCTCAAAGATGGTTGTTCTGTAGTTTAGTTGTAAATTTGATGCGTTTGCCAAGTTTCATTTTAGACCCGCTTTCCCTGTATCTTTTTCTTAATTAAGCATCAGTATCTTTGTATTCTTTGAATCTGTCACCTTAAGTTCAAACCATCTAATCCAGTGTTTCTAAATGTCTAATGTAGGTATAAATCACCTGAGTATCTTGCTAAAATATAGATTCTCAATCGTAATCCTGGGATGGGCCTTAAGATTCTGAATTTCTGTTAAGCTCTCGGGTGATGCTGATGCTGCAAGTCACAGATGATACTTTGAGTAGCAAGTATCTAATCAACTTATCTATATTTTCTTAAGGCGTGAGGATTCTCTTCTCTCAAATGTTGGCATTTTTTTAGGCAGTATAGTAGAAGCCAAGTAACAGGTTTCTCATCGCATTTCAGACAGCCGCTCTTGCCTCATGGAAACTAGGGTCCGTTGCCGTGGCAGACCTGAGGCAGGCACATCGACTTTCTTTTTAGATTGCGGCAGAGGTGGCAGATACTCTGATGGGCCAGTTGTGTGGTATTATTCTGGTATCATGCTGACACAGATGCTTCGGTAAGCTAGAGAGTAGAATTGAAAAAATATAGAATTAAGATATTCTAATAATAATAACCACTATCATTTGGGAATGGCTTACTTCCACTTGATGTTAGGAGATAGTCACTAAGTTTAGGATTTGACATTTCCATGATTTTGGAAACATTAATTTTTTTAACACCCTTTGCCTATTGATGCAAAGTAGAAAATTAATTGCGTTGAGGCTGTGAGAAGTACAAAAATATATACAATTTAATATTCAGTTGTTTCTCAACTCAGGATTGTAAACGTTGATCAAAGAAACACATTTACCCACATGGCCTGGGGAGGCAAGGCCTGTGCTTGAGCAGTGTCTCCACTAAAACTCCTCCATTAAGGGACCAGTGCTAGGGGCCATTTCAAAACCTATTCAGGCCCTCTAGGTTAGACCGGTTCAACTTAAATCTTAAAAGAACATAAATTCTGCTTTTCTCTTTTTTTTTCTAAAATAAAACTACTTTTTTTAATGTCTCTTTATCATAATTTTATAGCAGCAATAGCATGATGTACATAGGCTTGGGTACCTCTTTTATCAGCATCTCCAGGAGAAGGATGAAAAAATTAAATTTCCATGTAAGATACAAAGAAATAAAACAAACAAAAAAACATGACTTAAAAGCAAGATTTAAAAGAAGAGTTGACTAGATTCTGTGACTAGTTATCATCTAGAAAATGTGGTAAAGCATCCATGTTTTTCATGCAGCACCACTCCACATGTGAAATTAAGCTGGGTCTTTCGTGTGTGCTGGCTATTTCTTTGTAAGTGGTCGAGTAAATTTATCATCTCAGTGTCATATGAGCTCACTGCTGGCACAGTTTCAAGAAATCTCATTATTTTTTGATGTCTATGATGGATTAAAGATGAGAATATTGCTGGCCTAAGGGTTTGTTAGCCTTGCCTGTCATATTTGTCAGCTACAAAACAGCTTTCCTAAAGGGTTAGGAGGGCACTGGGGATAGTAGGCCATTAAAATGTGGTTCCATTACTTACACTCAGTTAGACTGAAGAAATGGAGAGTAACAAGTGTGAGAGTTGCCCCATGGGATCTATTTTCTTTATTATTACACCCCCAAAAAGGGAAAATCTAGGTGACAGCAGAAACAACAAGAAGCTCTCTCAATATGGGATGGCCACATCTTATAATTTCTCATTGAGGGTGAAAAGTGCTTGTTTGGGTAACCTTACAAGCAACTCTGGGAGTTCTGTGGCCAGACAACATCCTGCATACTCAGTTCTGATTCTTACAGTTAACCTACCTTGGATAGCTCTCTGGCCTCTTAGAGGCAGAACCAGGCTGTCTAAATTCTTCTCTGAGACCAAAGTAGAAAAAAGACTATCACAACATATGTTGAGGACAATCAGTAACACATTGTTGTTGGAAATATTCAAAATATTCTTAAGAACATTTTAACTGCCTAAATACCTGGCATAAAATGGTCTTTACTATTGTAATTTTAAAGTAGCCATTATGTTCACAATTTTTCAGGAATGCCATGTAATACAAGGTAAAACAACAGACATCTATAACATTACTGAAAAAATGATATCTTATTCATGATAATGCTTTCTGAGTTTATTTCTATCATGTTCACATAGGAGGTACTACAAGTGGGTCAGACTACTTATGGATGTAGGTACCTTTGGATCTTCCCTGATGTTCAATATAATCATTTATTGCATAAACTGCTCCACTAGGTAATAGATATATAGTAGGGAGAAAATACAGGTACATTCTCTGTCTTCATGAAAAAACACAATTCTCTTGGACTGCATCATGCTTACAGTCTTGTCGGAGAAAAAGACATGTACAGAAATGCTTACAATAATTAGTGATATATTGTATGAAGCTAGGATTCTATCTGAACCAGCAAACTCCTTCCCTTCCCTTCTCTTCTTTTCCTTTCTCTTCCCATCCTTCTATTTTATTATTCTACTAATTATTATGTTGATAATATGTATCAGGGACTATGTACTCAGTATGCATAGGATCGATTAACTGCTTATTATGTGCCAGGCCACAGTACAAATTACATGCATTAACTCAACTCTAAAAATTGTACTATATATATATATTATATATATATTATATATATATATAATTTTATAGATAAAGAAATTGAAACAAAGTCAAATTAAATAATTTGTCCTAATAGTGAAGTGGCTTTTGAATGAAGGTCTATATGATTTCATAGTATTTGCTCTTCTTATCTACTATACAAATATACAGGAAATCTGTGTTATATAGTGAGATGCTTTTCAAGGAAAAGACAACTTTTAGCCAAAAACTGAATAAAGATAAATTATTTCTAAAAAATGAAAATGTGCACCTAAACCCTTGGAACTTAGTTTATAAGCAATATCCTAAAACAGATTAAATAACACTAAAAATGTATTATTAATATGTCTTAATGCCTTCTATTAAATAATTAAAAATTGCATGTTTATGTACACACACATGCACACAATAAAAAGACTTTAGGAAAAAAGTCTTTTTAAACTCTTAGCTCTGGGCTTAATGTACGAATTAATGAGACCTACTAATTGTCTACGGCAGAAACAATGGCTATAAAAGTATGACCTTGAGAAAGTGTAACCTTGGGTGAGTGGTGGTGTGCACTGGGGGAAGGAACGTCTATAGCTGCCTCTGTCAACTCTGTATGCGTGTCCGGAGCAGGGAGGAAGACAAGTTGAAGTTTGATGAAGATGTTAAGTCTCTGCCTCCTCAACCTTCTTTCAGACAGCAAAGCAGGAAGGAAGGATTATGTATGTTTTCCATTATCTTAGTTACTGTGAGGTCACATGGTAACACACATTAGTTCTCTCTAAGCCAAATTTTCAGCTTGAGGTAGTCATGCAACTCTGAAGCATAACTTATAGCTCTTCCAGTGATGTTTGAGGAAAATAAAGTTGGAAATTATCTTCATAAGCCATGGCCTTCATTGCTGCTTCTAAGGGAAAAAGTCAGTGGAAGGATAGATGAGGCTCTGCCTGGGGAAACACACAGTCTAGTACTAGCACTGAGCTGTCACTTGACACCTGTGAAGACTGCAGAGCCTGGCTGGTGTTGGCCACAGTAGTGAAGGCTAGTCACTCCTATGTATTTAAAAGCTTATAGCCACCCAAACTAGGGCTGTTATTTCACATGCATTGTGGACTTTGGTTTAAGAACAGCTCACTCACTCACTTGCATGGCTGTGCACATCCATCTTAACACGTAGGCCTTTCATTTCCTCTCACTCTGATAGGCTCTTTCAGGGAAAACAGGAGAACTGTTCTTTCCTCAAGGGAAGAATTGGCTGTCCAAAGTCCCTAAGATAATTAAAGATCTGTACCTTAACGCCTATTTGGTTCCTAGCTAACAATTGTCAACAAATTTAAATGTGTACTCCCTACCCTTCCAGTGACATATGTGAAATGATCTGATACTCCCCAAATCCAGTTCCATTCATCCCATGTTTTAAAAGTTTAATCCCCTATAATAGCCTCCAGATTAATATCCCTAAAACTGCATCTTGTTCATGCACCCTTTATTCAAATCTATTCAGTAATGTATCCCTCTACCCACCTTGTTTTGTACATATGTGACTACTGCCTACAGGATTTAGTGCGTAGTCTAGAAGAGCAAATATATATATATTCAATCTAAGTTCTTAGAATTGTTTTTCATAATATTCCCATAAGTTCAAAGATTTTTGAGTCTAAGAACCATGTCTATTATTTCTTTTGAATTTCCCAATGCAGTATCTAACATGGTGCCTTAAACATAATATAACTTCATTAGCACTAGAAAACATTTGTTTTTTAAATATCATTAGTTTTTTAAAGCCGCATGATTTTTAAAACAATTAAAGTTACTTATTTGGAAGCAAAAAGTATTAGGAAATGAGGATCATTCATCCAATGATTTAAAAAATGTATTTTCAATGTTTATCTATGCTTCCTCTATGCAATATCATCATGCTCTACTGAATTTTCAAAATTCATTTCTGGCTTTCCATACCTTCCTAAGACTAGGAGAATGTCTGCTGTATTTGACACAAGTAAAATTATTGAAGCATGGAATTTTACACAACAGAAATATTGTTCTTTTCCTCCTTTTAGACAGCCAGCTGGTGTGTTTTTTTAAAATACAATTTAGTCATTCTGCTGTATATGAGCCACAGAACTATCCCCTCAGGAATGTAGTCCCCTTGATTTCTCTACTCCAGTGCTTTCTAATCTCAGTATAGGACAGTCAGTGTTTTCTCTGGACATTACCCATATATTTCCTGTATTTTCCTCCAAATGGCACAACCTGTCCTACCATTTTATTAATTTTCCATTGAAAAATGAAAACTCTTATTAAAAGCCTATTAGCTTTTTTAATTTGTTTATTTTTATAAAGCAAAATAAAATGTAAATTAGCCTGATATGTAACATATATTATATTCATATCTATATAAATATATATTAATATAGATATAAATAGAATGATGAATTGATATATGAATATATAAATATAGATATGAATAGAATGATGAAATAATATAATGAACAAGTAACTATATGCTAAAAAAATTCAGCACAAAATAAAATAGCTATATTTTTGAAAAAGCTTAACTCAGTTAAAAATACAGTATTTAGTAACAGTTTTCTGGCACTATGTTACCAAAAAAAAGGAAAAGAGAAGGAAAAAAGAGGATGTCATTCTACCTCTGGATGCCTACTTCAGTAAAAGTGGCAAATTTTACAGTTATCCAAAGGAGAAAATGGGAATCCCTAAGCAAAGGGTTACTCTGAATTTATTTTTTTTAATGTAAGAAATAAAATGTTAAAGAATGGAAGATGAAACTAAGGTTTTTATTTTGTAAATTAATAATCATAGCAACCATTTTATATGACGTTAATTCGAAACATCACCTGAATATTCAGCATTTATACATGTGCAATTATTATAAAAGTCATTTATTTAATAAAATATGAAAAGTTTTCTGTAATAATTTCATCTTAATAACAAATATTATCCATATTGAACACGGGGAGCACTTAATAAGCTTCCTAGAAATCTTGAATGACAAGACAAACTGCTGAGCCCTTAATTCAAAGATAAAGAAAAATTACTACTTTCTAAGCCTGAACTCATTAGATCATGGAGATGGTTATTTTTTAATAACTGAACACATGAATAAACAAACATATGGATGAAGAATTCAGATGTTTTCTTCTCTTTCTTTTGGAATTTTCACATAAGTTCTACACATAAGTTGCATGCACATACAGAGTTTATGTATTTGAAATATTGATTTCACTCTTTGTATTTTATGGCCAAGACTTTTTTTTTTTATGACATATCAAAAGCTCTATAAAAGCCATATGAATTAAGTCACACAATTGTCTGCAGTTCTCCAAATTCACTAATTAAGAGCCAAGTGGTAATTCATCCCAACATATCAGGAAATGATTGTTCTATTTCCTGTTTATGGTTTTACAGTTACTCATAAGACTCCAAAGTATAAACACTTATAAATGTTTTTCCATTCTAATATACATACATCAGTAATAATGAAAGGCAGATTACTTTTTTTTTTTCAAAATGTTATTGTATTTTAATTATATATCATAATAAACTCATATATTAAAATACCACCTGAAATGTATAAACTATACAAATGGTAATAGCCACATTAATTCTGCTAAGAGGAAAACATTACAGAAAACCTTAAAGGAAAGAAAAACAATTTTAAATAGGACTTAGGACTTATAGATTTTACTTCAAGCTGTCTAAATGAATAATGAGGGTAATAAAATGACCCTTAATATACTCAGTGAATTTTCATCAATCACTTCTTAAAATGTCTGTACCTACAAATCAGTAGCTTATTTCTGATAGCAAATTGTTATTTGAAGTATCAAATCCCTAATGATAGTGTTTTAAAGTCATTGTAATAGTGAGTTACTCTATATAGAAGGTGAGGATCATGCAGTCAAGAGTCTTGTGCAGACAGCATCGACAGAGTAAGGGAAATGGGGTTAACATAGGTGATTAATCCAGCAAAGGAAGCTTCTTTTTCTGGGGAAATTGTATTCTTGGTTATCTGAAAAACTTACAGCAGAACCTTACTTAAACTAAATCAATCTTGAAGGATGTCACAAATGATGGGAAAGGTATCCAAAAATGGAAGAAAGACCAATAAGATATATTTTCTAGGTGATGTAAAAAATGGATACTTGACAGTGACCGTCCTCAAAAAATATTATAATAGACTCTGACAGGTCACCAGAAGACTTAGTTAAGAACCCACTCACTGATCACTAGGAGTAAATGTAAGTTTACTAAAAAAAAAAAAAAAAAAAAAAAAAGCAGGTCATTCCAAACCACTTTGCTTTCCTCCTTTGTTAACTCTGTCTTAGTTGAGAGAAAAGCAGAGCCTAATTAGTGGGTCTCATTTGAATCTTTGGAGTCAGAAAATCTGGGGAGAGAAGACAACCTGACCTCCAAGAGACTGCTGAGCAGAATCAAGTCAAACACTTTTCTCAATAAAGATCATAGATATGCGTACTGTCTCAGCACTTAAGATGGAGGGTTTCATGAAGTCATGTTTGAGATTGCAACGTGGAGCTGAAGAAGTGAAAAGTCTTTTCTGTGGCATATAGATTAGATAGCAAATTACAGATGCTATTTCAGTTCAATTAATATCAAAATTCTGGAAACTGATCCATGAAATCCCATTTCTGATGAGATTTAAAAGTTAGGTTTGTTCTCTCCTCCCTCCCCACACTCTAAATATTAACACATTTTAATAAGTATAAATCAAATGTTTATTAAGGTTTAAAGTAAGTTAATTCGATTTGGAAATAGTTTTAGGAGTCACATTACTTTTATTAACAGTATCATTGAACTATTTCAAGATGATTTTTCTCTGCTTTCTTACCAGTTCTGACTTAAGTAGAAGCTGGAAATGATTGAGAGTTCCTCTATGACATTTATTGCAATTTCTCCTCAGTCTGAACTCTGGCACAAGTTACAGAGCTTTTGGGAACCCTAGGGTATTATAAAGGGTTTCCAACCCTACAAAAATGAGAAGCGTTAATTAATAGAGATCATGAAAAGCACACGAGTTTGATTAATGGCTGGAAAACGTTCAGGAAAATGTGCTTCAAAATAAAGGAAAACATTTATACAAACCAGCCCTAATTTTATCTGTATCATAATGTCATCCTTTTGATTTTTATTTTCTTCATTAAACTTGACTAAACAAATACATGAGCATCAATAATTTCCTCCGAAACTATAACTATAAAAGGACTGGATAAATGCACAATAATCCAACCCAAGCTGATTACATTTAAATGTGTTAAATTCTCTCACTTTTAATTAAATGACAGACAGTGGATAAATGTCTATATACAAATTAAGCATTTTTAAAAATAAGGGTATTTATTCCATGACTCAAATTTATCAGCTTACAAAAACAATGAAAATATTAGACATCGGCCAAATTTAATTTGAAACACATATCTCTACATTTTGTCAAAGATTATAAATCCAGTCATTAATCCCATGTATGCATAAGATCACCACTTGTTGCTTAGGCCATGATTAAAATGCACGGTAGGAGTAAGGCCAGGCTCACTCTTTGGAACTCTTTGAAAATATCAAGGGACTAAGCCTGTGGATTTCGTTAGCCTTTCTTTCTTTCGACTGCAATATGGAAATATAGAAGCCCTCTGTTTTCCCTCTGTTTTAAGTTGATCATTGGAGAAAGTACAAATAGACTAAAGCAGCTATTAGGAAGAAAACTAGAACTTTTCCCTGTAGAGTGACAAATTTATAACAGCTATTCTAAAGAATTATAGCCCCATAAGTCTCCTTTTAAGGACCAAGTAGCTTAGTCTTCACAGACAGACTGTGAGGAGGCTATCCTTCATTGTTGCCTTCTGTTATCCACAGTACATCATTTGAAAAAAATCCTCAACCTCTTCTTTGAATATTCAGCTCAACTTCTTCTTCTATAGGAGAACTGCCTCTACTGTAAGGACACTACTTTCCTTGTGTATCACCCAAGATGTATTTATTTTTCCTCCAACCACTGGGCCTGGGGGAAAGGTATTTTCTCTTTTCCACATCTACTATGTTCTCTTTCCTTTTTCACCAGAAACCCTTAGATCACAAAAGTATATCACCTGTGCTCTTCTGAATTCCAAGTCATACCCCCCATTTTTGGGTAATAACCATTGTCATCATTCTTTGTAAATTTAATATATAGGTAGGTTAGTCCTCTCAATTGCTTGAATTTCTCTAATGGTATTGTCTGCCTCACTAATTCATCCACTCACCCCTACAGGCATACTCCAAACTTCTTACCACTATCCATACATTTCAGAAATTCAACTTCACACATTCTTCTCTTTGACCATCCCTCCTATGTATCAAGGTCACTCACTCTAGTACTCTTTGCATCCTCTTTCAGTAGTTGAAATTCCGTCGTTCATCATTGTATTTATTCCCTCACATACACTGTCTCTCTTGACCCTCTCTTCTTTCATGGCACTCTCTTGGCCAAATTAAAATCCTGGTTAAATTAGTGTTTTCATCTATCCATACATGGAAAGCTGAATACTGTGTAGAAAAACCTAGAACAATATTAACTGCTCTCCTCTTAACATTATGACCACATAATGATCAATGCTGGCTCTTAATGGTGCCTTAAACACTGAGAATAAAGAATAATCATACTACAGTTCAGGAGTTCATATACTTTCCCGCTTTCTTAGGTGGCAGTTTTGTACTTCTTTTCCCTATAAATCTCCAATATATCTTTTCCCAACTTCACATTCCCAAATTACTAGGTTTCTAACTTTACCAAGAAAACTGAGGCATTCAGAAGAGAGCTTCTGTAGACTCACCGTTCAGTATGTGAACCTGTTATGTCTGCTTTACCTGATGTTACACAGAAGAATATTATCCTCTTTAGAGCCACTTACACCACTTTTACACTAGAACCCACCCCCATTGCCTCATCAAGGACATCATGCTAGAAAATCATGCTAGCATTTCTCACCTTTCTATGTCATCAGTATTTTGCTCTCTACTGGCTCATTCCGCTCATTCTACAAATATGTTCTCCTTCACATCTTAAAATAAAACTTCCTTCTTTTGATGCCTCTTTCCAACTATTTACCACCCCATTTTTGTGAATTTTTTTTTTCAGTAAAACTCTTCAGAAGGGTAGTTTATATTTTTTTCATTTCTGTTTTTATTCTCTCCTAGCCTCACTCCAGAGGGAATTTTCCCTTACATTGAACAAAAAGTGCTCCTGTAAATTCACCAGTCCCTCCATGTTGTAAAATTCAATAGTAAGTAGCCATATCTCATTTTATTTACCTATCATCAGTATTTTCCGAAACTGGTTATCTCTTCCTCCTTGACATACCTCCTTCCCTTAGGCTTTAGGACATCATAAACTATTGGTTTTCTTCTAACATACCAGTCATTTCTTCTCAGTGTTCTTCACTGACTCTGCCTCTTCTTCTTAATCTCTAAATGTTGTAATGCCATACGACTCAGCTCTTGGATCTTCTCGTCTTTTATATCTGTACTCATTTCTCTGGTTTCTCATCCAGTCAAGGGATACTTCCCCTGCCCAAAATCTAGTCTCGTTATCCAACTGCCTATTGGACATCTCCATGTGAATGTCTAATCAACATTGAAAACCCAATATAGCCCAAACTGAACTCTTAGGCTAGACATCCCCAGCTCAATTGATGGCAACTCAAGCTTCCAATTATTGCAGTCAATCATAGCTCCTCTCTTTCTCTCTTATCTCAGCAGAGTCTGGTGGCTAAACCTTCAAAACATTTAGAATCTGATCATCACCCTTCAACTTCCGACTACCTCAGTACAAGATATTATATACTCTTGCTTGAATTACTATAACAGTTTCTAATGATTAGTTCACTCTGTATGCTCCAATAATATCAGCATAGCAACAAAACATTAAATGTTCCATTTGTTGAAACGTGTATATTTTAGTTTTGAAAATCATATAGATCTACATTTGATGATCTAGAAACAGTAAAAAGTAATACTTGTCTAATTCTGTTTCCTAGGAAAGAGGAAAAATAGTAATTTTATGTGTGTGTTTTGGGGGCGGGGGTGGATGAGTCAAGCCTAAAGATGAATACGATCAAGAACTTCATAGAACAAGGAAGCAATTGTGAAAAAGTCAGCCATACATCCTACATTATGAAGTTCACTGTTTAGTAGGAATCATAGAAATAACAAGCAAATGAATACATAGAATATATATAGAGAGAGAATAATTACATAGAATATATAATTACATAGAATAATTATGAGAAAAATAGAAAGAGGCCTAATTAGATAGGGTTGTTAGAGAAGGACTCTCTGAGGAAGAGTGTGATCCGAGACCTGATGTGGAGAAGGAGCAGTCATGTGATGAACTAATAAGCAAAACTTTAGGGCAGAGAAAGCAGGATACCCAAAGGGAATTAGTTGAGAAAGAGTTTATTCTGTTCAAAACTCTGAGAAAGTTTCTGTTGTTGGAGCACAATGGGTCAGGGACAAGGGGAAAGAAATGCATTTGGAAACAAAGATGGAGGCTGGGTAAGGGAAACTTCAAAAGTCTCAGTAAGGATTGTGCATTTTATTCTTAGTATTGTGTACTGTGTCTCAAAAGGGTTCCCAAGAGGAAATTATTTGTCAGATATATAAACAATATTATTCTAACTTCTGTATAAAAATGGATTGTAAAGAGCCAAGAGTAAGAGCAGAGATACCACTGTGAGATACCTATGGGATTATTTACAGGTGGGGGTGTCAAACAAGCAGCTGGATATTCCTATCCAGGGTTACAGGGTGTATTAGTCTGCTTGGGCTACCTTAACAAAATGCCATAGTCTTGGCAGCTACAATGACAGAATTTCATTTTATCACAGTTTTGGAGGCTGGGAAGTCCAAGATTAAAGTGCCAATTATGTAGATTTCCTTCTGAGTCCTCTTCTCCTGACTTGTGTGTAGCTGCCTTCTGGCTGTGTTCTTGTCATCTCTTTGTGCAGAGAAAGAAAGCTCTCTGATGGTTCTTTTCTCTCTCTCACTCTCTCTTTGGTATCTTCTTATAAGGATACTAATTCTATAGAACCAGAGTCCCATCTAGCCCTAAGTACCTCCCAAAGGCTCCATTTCCAAATACCATCACATGGGAATTACGGCTTCAATATATGAATAGGGAATGCAATTCAGTCTATATACAGAATAAGATCTGGCTAAACATGTTAAATTAAGAAGGAAATTGCAAAAAGGAAATCAGAACATAGAATGCATGCAGTTTTCAAGGATGAGAACACTAGGGCTTTCATTTTTATATCTTTATGATGTTACATAAACTCATCCTTAGAACTTGAATCTGCTTTCTGCCTTGGTTTGGCAAGAGGGGAGGAGTGTAAAGGGCTGGGAGAAAGTGGTAAAGGGTTAAAGTAGTACGAATTAGTAGTTGATAGATGGTCACAGGGATGTGAAGCACAACATAGGGAATGCAGTCAACAGTAATGTAATGAATGGCTAGGTGTAGAGCTGGGGGGGAGAAAGAGTAATCAGGGGGATCATTTCATAAACTATATAAATGTCTAACCAATATACTATATACTTGAAACTAATAATAAAAGAAAATTTTAAAAATATGTACATCATGATCATTTACTGAGGGCTGCCCAAGAGCCAGGCACTTTATATCTATCAGCTATAATCATAGTTTTGTTGGGTAGGCACTAATATCTGCATATCATAGGTGAGGACACCAAAGCCTAGAAAGTACGAAGTTCTTGACCAAAGTCCCTTAAGCAGGATTTGACTTCTGGTCTGTGTGGCTCTATCTTACTCAACTCCCTAAACTAATTTCACAATTCCCAAAATCAGGGGTTACCTTCTGATACATTTTACCCATAATCCTTTACTCAAGCTTCATGAGTGAATTAGTCCCTCATTTGTGTTGATATAATATCTTTTTTTGCTACTCTGTCATTTTATTTTAATTTAAAAAGTTAGTCACTTATACAATCCATAAAGTGATACCCCTAATTACTCTAGTCCCCATCTGGCAGTACACACAACCATTACAATAATATTGACTATATACCCTATGCTCTACTCTAAATCCCTGTAACTATTTTTTAAATACTAATTTATACTTCTTCATTTCTCCATCTTTTTTATGCAACTCCCAATGTATATAACATCCTTTATGCACCTACATTGTAATAGTTCATCAACTGACCTCAGGTATGACCAGGCTTTTGTGTCACTCCTACCAGGATGAAAACAGGTACATAGTAAAATGGTTATTGAAATAAAAACCAAACACTAAATTAATTTTAAAACTTATGTATGAATTTCTGAGAAAAGAACTTCTCTGTGCAACATTCTAATTTGATTCAATCCATTTATTCTTTGCAGTCTCTTTAATTTTAATGATTATAATTTGAATAATTTAACAAAATAAACACTACTTTTTCTTTGAGATTTGACTTTAAAATAGAGGTTTCTCTAATTGTCCAAAATTTATCAAAATGTAGTGGGTTTGATAGTAATAAGTCTAGGGATGTGACTTAGCAGTTCTTTTCTTCAATTTCAACATCTATAAAAGTAAAAACAATATCCCCAAACAATTCATTTTTCTTTGGATTGCATGTTAAATATTCCAATCCAAGGGGGGCAATTGCTATTAATAACCACTAAAATAATTAAGTGTAAATGGATTCTTCACTTGTGTAGTGTTTGCATCTCCATTATGTATACACATATCAATTCAAAAATTAAAACTCAAAAAAGGCAACTTACTATTTTCAAACTTCTGAATTTATGCGTAAAACTGAATTTTGGCTTTGGAAAATGGAATGCTCAGCGCTGCCCACAAAACTGGGCGCCAAACAAGTATGTCTTGGATATTCTCACTTACATGAGATAACGGGATATGGAGAAAGAACAGTGGAGTGATAAGCAGACCTCTATTCTAATTCTGACTATGTGATGTCTGTATTATTTTTCTCAGCTTCTGTAAGACTCAACTTCATCACCAGCAAAATCATCAAATTTTGTTTAAATGACTTTGGAGCTCTGAGATTCTAATATTCTGTGGTTATTCTTTTAAGGGTGAGACTCAACTATCTCAATCATTTCTTTATTACAGGTGACTCAGCTTCAGATTATATATATAATCCCAATTTGTAGGTCTTAATTTATGATAAATTATAAAATATGACAATTAAAATCATCAATCATTTCTTAGTGTGCTCTGTTGTCATGGTGGAGTTATTTGAAATAAGATATTCTGTATTCTGATTGCCATTTTTCTGTGTTACTTTGCATGAGTTGCATAGCCTTTCTGACTAGTATAATAATTCCTCATCTTTAAAATAAGGACTCTTGTGAGGATTAAGTGAGTTTGTCCATATGAACGGTGCCTGGAATACACAGTGTTCAATACACACAAAAAAACACTCAATTAATGGCAACTATTTTTTCACCCTTACAATCACCATCAGTGGCCAAATATTATTTCCAAATATTATTTCTTTTCCTTCCTTCAGCTTTAAATATCTTGTAATCAAATTGTATGTTTCATTTGAGAGAAAAACGAGGTGCTGTTCTCTGTGGATATTAACCCATGAGGATTAACATTCAAGTTTTGTTTTTTTTTTTTCAGGCTAAGAATATTCCATTTCCTATTTTCTTTTATCTCCATTTATGAATCAAAATCAATGAAAAAGTATCTCATACAAATTATAAATTTTGTTCCTCATGATTTTCTTTCATATTTTCTTTGTAATTTCAGTAAAATCTGATATGTATAGATGTATGTGCATATGTGTGTATGTTTCCAATGGTTCTCAGTTTTCAGTTTTTACCTATTATATCTAAATACCTTGAAGAATTAGTATCTTCTTTTTTTGTATTACACATTTATAAAACTATACCTATTTCTTCACTGATGATTGATTTTTATGTTAAGAGGTAGTTCTGTATACATCATGATGAATTCCCTGCTTCATCCATTTCCGTAGAGGGCAAAAAATTCACTTTGAGGTCCTGATTCTGGTGAATTGCTAACCTGGGGCCAGAAAACTTAATATAAACCCCAAGGTCATAGCTATATCCCCACACTGCACCAACTGGCTCTTCTCTATTCTGTGAAGACACTATATTTCAGGGTCTAATTTATTATCATATCAGCCCAAACTGCTTCTTTTTGTAAGAGTAGTAATGGTTTTATCTTTGCATCAACTGTAAAGTAACTCTCTTTCTCCCTCTTAGTGCATAGTCAACTTTCTTTCTTCTGTGACTTAGGTGAAGAAAAAAATATATTGGCATCTACCTTTTGAATGTATGTCTAGGGATGTAGTTATTTTAACCACAAATATACAGAGTTGGAAAAATCGAACTGTAGGTATTTGTGGAGACATATGTCCACATGTATACATCTCTAAATATTTTTCAAATAAATATATACATATTGTCTGGGAAAATTTCTAGATGTCTCCTTTCTTTGAGTTTACCTCATTACTGTAAGTTCACGATTTGTCATGTATCTGAAAAATAATATATATTCTTGAAATTATTTCCTTTATTGTCTCATTCTGTAAATAATATAAATGATGCCTTACTCTTTCCTTTTTCCAATTTCAATTGAGATCCAATTTTTTCCACTTTTACTTTCACCTTCTAATCTGTCCCTTTGTACCTTGTCCTCTTTAGCCTCAGTATAGCATATATGTTTAAATAATATTTCTTCTTGGAAAAAAAAAAAAACTCACTCTAAAAAAAGTAGGCACTACATTTACCTGAAATACGATTAAACCCACCAAGCAAATCAGCCCAAACTGCTTCTGCCAATTCTCAATAAGCTCCCAGCAGCACAGGATCTCATGGTCTATGTATGTGCCAAAATGGGCACATGATGTTTCTGACTGCTGTCAGTCCTTTGACATACAAGATATTTTCTTTATATTGCTTTTTCTCTCTAGTTAAATCATATTTCTGGCATATAAATGTATAATCAAAATTTTTCAGTAGATGAGAATGCTTTACTTCTCCTATCTTGTAGATTATTGCTAACAACTTTAAAAGAGGAACTCTGAGTCTATTTTCACTGCACATATCAGCTTGTATTCTCTTAGCAAAATGACAGTGGGAATAATTAGAAATGGCATGTGGAAAGGTGAAAATGTAAGTACATTTAGGTTTTTGGACAATCACACATGATTTGTGCATTAATGCAAAGATTTTCAAAACAGGACTTTTCCTTCTTCTAAACATCTCTCCTCTGAAGTAAATTACTGAATGAGATTGAAAAAAATTTTTTAAATCTATTATAATTCTTATCCAGCTTCATTTTGTGTCACCAAAAGTGAAGAAAGGCAACAGGAAAATAAATGGATCTGAAACACTTACTTTACTAGGTTTTCTCACTTTGAAAGGACCACTTCACCTGTTTCTCTGAATCCACTGTCTGTGGGTCCCAGGTGTTGTTGAGGTTTAGATTAATAAAGACACCTCAAGCCACAAGAAAACATGATTAGTAAATGTCCATTGCTCTCCTGGGTAGACAATGTATAACCGGTCAATTTAGGGCTGCAGTAAATGACCTCTAAAGCCCTTTGCCATCCTGAAATTCTATTAGGAGGAAACAATTAAACAGAGCAAGTTTCCAATGTGTGCACCTGCTCTCCTTATCTTAAGGGACTGTCAAGATGCTGTATTCCAATAGAGAGAACAGATTAACAAAAATAGACAAGTTGGAAGTGGTGTTGGCCCAATATTTTGAAAGCTTTGTCTTACAACTTGTCTCTAAAGACGCAGCTGGCATATAAGGAAAATTTATAAGAGTATATGTTTTGAAATTCAGGTTTGGTTTCCATGCAATGTATTAAATCATTTCAGACTCATATATACAGGATTGTATACAGAATATATACAAAGATGATGCTACGTCTCCAAGGTAACCATTATTTTATTATTTGAAAGAGATATTCCAATATTACTAGAACTGCATAGCACCAGGAACTCTATAATGAAATAATACTTTGTAATTTAATGATTGGGGCAAAAACTATGTATCTCTTTATATGTGTAAACTGAACCTGGAGCCCGAGGAAGTTCTCAAACACAGGTGGACCCTGTCCTGTCCCTGCTCTCTAGTTATTAAATCTCATATGCAAAGTCGATTCAGTTGGTAAATGTGTATTCCTACCTCGTGAGTTGCTTTCACATTTGCCTGGATTCAAAGGTGACAAATGCAAAACCCATACCAAAAATGATATAGGGTCGAGGCATGAGAACTACACAAACTGATAAGTTGTATTCAGAGCCTACAATGTGCTGCTGCCAGACCTCTGGAAGCTTACAGAACAAAGGAAGATTCCTGCTGGGATTATTAGCAAACCATTTACCTGCACCATGAAAGAAAAACAGTCTTTCAGTTGAACCCTACACAAAATAAACCTAATCATTCATTCCCTGCAGCCAAACCATGGAGAACCTATAGAAGAAAGGCTGAGACTGCTGGCATACCGTTCGTGTTATATACCCACACCTTTCATGCTGCACATCTATACTGCGCACCAAAGGAACACAGGTAAACAAAGTCTTTGAACTGTAATCCACAGAAACTAAGAATGACATGTAAACTTAATTTCTCAAACCCTCAGAATCTGCCTCTCTCATTCTCTGTCTCTAAGAAAAGACCATGCTTTGTCTATGGAACATCATTCTTTCTCTAAAACACTTTCCTTTTGTCTTTAACTCTGGAGTACACTTGAATTCTTTTCTGTACATAGTCAAGAACCTGCCTTCTCTCTTTAATGCAGGACTTGGAGAGATTTGCCTTGTCCTGCATCAAAGGACTTATTAAAGCAAAACTGTGTCTCTCCATTGATATTACAATTTGTGGGGCTAGATATTTCTGAATAGTGACCCAATCACAGTGGAGATGACTTAAATGGAAAGCATTGAACAATAAGATAAACCATTTCCCTAACCCTTATATAAACTTTGGTCAAAGAATTGACTGACTACCATGCAGCTGGAAAAGGTAAATGTCATGTTGTATTGTTGCTCTGTAAAAACGGCGTTAATGGACTATTCACAGAAATGTTTGCAGGCTAGACGCTAGGACATCTTGAGAGTCTTCCCACTTGTGACCTTTCACTGTGCCCTTTATGGACAGTGAGGAATGTCAGGATGCACTGAGGGCAATTTTCTAGAGAAAAGTCAGAAGGGGTTGATGGAAAAGGGAGTTGACCTTTTTACGTAGCACCATTTCCCTGTCAGTGTTTCATAAATACAGACATACCAACCTGCTGCCTTTCCTTCATATACTCTGATTTAAGAATAGATGAGGATAATTACCAATCTTAATTTCAGTTCAGAGTTCTCAATCTTTTGTGAGGGTTGGTTTATACCAAACTGTTCATTAAGGTCATTTGAATCTCATTAACATAGCCATTTATTTCAAAAGAGAAAAAAAGAACAAAGACATCATCTGTTCCCACCAGTTGTGTGCTTTTGCACCCCATACCTGGAGGCGAACCCAGTACTACATATTGTCACAGTGTCGCACTAGGTGTTATTTGCACTGTCCTCATTTACGCCAGCTGCTATATTCTAGGAAGGCAGAAGATCTCTCAGAAACAAGTGCTGTTGAGACATGTCTTCCGATCTATAGTACATAAAGGGGTTTTTATATTTTGCTATTAAGGTGCTGTTTTGCTAAGCATATCTCTCACATATTTTACCTGCCTCTGGGAGAAATTGTTTTCTTTTCCTATTTCATTTGCTCTATTGTGATCTCTAATTCACTGAGGCAGATAATATTAGAGTGACAATTATAATGTAAATAGATGATTCAGGCAAATGTGGTATAGAAATGAAAGAGTCAAAATTTTTTCTATCCTATCACAGGCTTTAATACATTAAGTTAATTATGTCTTTTTATACAAAGACCCTCAAATATTATTTAGTATCAGTATTATAAATTCTCTTTGCTTATATAAAGTTTCTAATGAATTAGTGAGATTAATGAGGCACACAAATAATCAATGTCACCCCAATAAATTAAAAATAAAAAATAAATAAATAAGGGGAAAATGAGGCACACGAATAAAGATTCTTGGTCTTAGTGCATAATAAAGTACAGGCAGTTTTCAATGAGGGCCAAATGGAAAATTTATTTGAAATTTTCAGAATTGACAAATTAGAAAACAAGTCTAGAACATCACCTCGAGACTCGTTAAAACAAAAGGACTAATGCAGTCTAACATTGTTTAATGCTCCATGAATGCCTTAACATGAACACCTCTGATGTTCAGCCTCAACCTCTTTTATCCACATGCCAACACCCTTCTGTAATAGCAGGTTTCAAAATGCATTCTGAGGAGGAATTGCTGCCATTTCGGATGCAATATAAGTGACAGTTCTCCCATTAGAAACTAGTAACAGCACATCAGTAGGATTATCGACCAAGGACAAGTGATAAGCAGCCAGTTGCTGATTGTATTAGTTTCCTAGAGCTGCTGTAATAAAGTACCACAAATTGGGTGCGTTAGAACAATAGAAACTTATTGTCTCATAGTTCTGGATGCTAGAGGTCTGAAATCGAGGTGTTAGCAGGGTGAGTTTTTTCTGAGAATTGTGAGGAAATGGTCTGTACTAGGTGCCTCTCTCTCTTTGGCTTATGGATAGTCATTTTCTCTCTGTATCTGTTCACATGGCATTCTCCTTGTCTATGTTACTATATAAAAATGTTCCATTTTTTATAAGGACACCAGTCACATTGGATTAGAGGCTCACCCTACTCCAGTATAACTTCATCTTAACTAATTTTATCTGCAATAACTCTTATATCCAAATAAAATCACGTTCTGAAGTACTAAGGGCTAGAACTTCAACATATGAACTTTGGGGGAACAATGCAATTCATAATGCTATGTATTTTAAAGAAATTACTCCTGCTTGCAAAAGGATGTGAGAAGGATATTCAACATTATATGTTCTCAGGAAATTGAAATTAAAAAAGCCACAGAGAGATACCATCACACCCTAATATAATGGCTAAGAATGCATGTGCCTTTCAGTAGTAGAATGGATATATGAATTGTGGAATATTCATAGTAGAACACTGCATAGCAACTAAAAAAAAAAAAACTCCTATCACATGCAACACGACAGTTGAATTATATATTTTGATGAGGCTGCAGAACAACCAGATTCTCATGCATTGCTATGGGATTGTAAAATGTTCCAACTGAAAACCACTTTATATACTATCTACTCTTGTCACTTATCCTGACCCAGAAATTTTACTCATCAACATGTACGTACCAAAGAAAAATGAGGACATATCTACAGCAAAAATGATGTACAAGAATATTCATTGCAGCTTTATTAATAATATAAAAAACCTGGAAACAACCAACGTGTTCTTCAATAATAGAATTGATCAGTGAATTTTGACATGTTCATAGTAGAATACTGCGTAGTGATTATAAAGAACTACTACTACATGCAACACCATAGCTGAATCTTACATGATGTTGGGCAAAAAATACCCCAAAATAAATAAGTACTATACAATTTTACTTATATTAGGTTCAGAAACAAGTAAAATTAATGATGATAAAGGTTACCTTTGGTGGGGTATTGAGTAGAGGCAGCATGAGAATAGCTCTTTCGGTATGCTTAATGTCCTCTGATCTGTGTTGTGGTGAAGTGGATACATATATATGTAAAATTTTGTCACTTTTTGGTTTTTGTGTTACACCTTCAAAAAAATTTTAAGTTACACTAAAATACAATAAAAACTCAAAAGGAGATTACATAACTTGTAAAGTACGGTTTTCATGAAGCCATTAACAGAGAACTAAAAAAAGGAAAATCCAATTAGTAAAGGCAGAACCTGGTTCTGTCTTCCAGTTTTAGAATTTTCTACTACTAGCTCAGAGACTCAGCTATAGGCGGTAACTGGGGAATTCCCACTTAACCCGAGAAACACCCCTTGTTCCCTACCTGCTTAAGTTCGGCAGCGGTGGTAGTGAGATGTTTCTTCCCAGCTTTCTGCCCCACCCCAGCACACTCTCAGACTTTACACCCATACTACACTCTCTTAATTCAATATGCATCAGGAAATTCCCATTTTATAATGGGTATTTATGGAAAATATAGGGCTCAGGGGGATGATTAAGATGTTTCTATATGTTACCTTTATTTTCAGTCATTCACATTTGAATCAAAAGTCAAGGCCCAGGCCTGGGGCATGTTCAGTTCATGCCAAAATACCAGAAGGGGAATATTTCCATTGGAATGACTCAGGCTACTCCCCAAATATTTACACTTCCCTTCACGCCCTTAACTCTGCAATGAAGAATTTGTGAATTTGGAGATATTCCAGAATCATATAAATCCCCCTATTTTGAATTCAAACCAAACCTCATGAAGGAGAAGACTAATCCCTATTGAAAACATCAGGAACACTATTTATAAATGTCAGAAAATAAAGATTTTAAATAATTTACCTAGCATTTTCTATGATATGATTTTTCATAGAAGAAATAATACCCACCAGATTAAGAATGTGAACCTTGAGGAACTCTACATCCTTTTTTGTTGTTGTTTTTTTAACTTTGTATTGTACATAGAGTAAGAAAACTCTTCTGAGGTTTATCAAGTCATGGGCAGTAACACGCTCTGAGAAATGTTGCAGAAAGTTCTTTTACCTTTTCTTTGTTCTCTTGATTGCCTAATTAATTGTTTTCTTAGCAGTAAGCCCTAAGGCAACCACCTTGGACTCCTAGCACAGCAGTGACCTTTGGGTTTTATTCCCTTTAGTCAGTACTTTGGAGTCATGACCTTCCCTGTCACTTTTCAGGGAAATTTAAGGAATTAGAGAGTATCAAAAAATATAGATCAAAGAAAATAAAGAATGAAAAAAACAAGTGATTCAATGTCAGTTATCGGACCATTAATAACTTCTAAAAATAGTTTTAGTAGAGTTATATAGGAATAAAAGCCTTTAATATTTTTATTAATCTGTAGAACTGACACTGTTGGCTAGACTAAGTATGGACTCTAAATATTCATTTCAAAGATTGCTACTATATTTTTTGGATATTTTTCTCCTCCAAATCGTTAAAATGACTGTTATTTACCATTGATAAACACTTACAGCCAGGACTTATTCTGGTCAGTGATGGAGTGGTGATGAGGTTTGGTCCCAACACCTATTTAGTTCCTCCTCTAAAATCTAGGAACCTGTTATAGGGGACAAACTTCATGGCAGGAGCAGCCTGCTGTGCAGTCTCTCTTGTCCAGGAGAACCCACTGCTTGCCAAAACCACTGCTTCATTATGCTCTACGTTTTACGAAACACTGAATGTTGCTGCCATGGGTGAGGGTGAACTAATGTGATGATATCCTAAAAATTTTACCAAGTTCAGTTCAAATGGTCAGACTTTTACGAAGGAACTTTAGAGAGAATTTAATACTGGAAATTCCAAACAACTTTAAAGAACAGTTGAAGATAAGAGTGTCCATCTCTTTACCTCCTAATCATACCATGTAGATGTTTGCAGGCTCTGCTTCTCTAGTGCTGGGCTTGCCTACAGTACTAAAGACAAGAATGGTGAAAATGCAGGGCGTTGGAAATTATCCCTCAATGCAAGCTCTGCTCTCTGAGTCCAGGGCACAGAGCTGTGACATTGTGTTGCAGCTGTGGTTTTAGCAGCTGTGGAAGTGCAGGTGCATGTCTTCTTGATACTGAGATATAGATATATTATTAAATTGACTCTTTCTTCTCTAGGGACTTCTCTTGAAGTTTCCTGTGACATGTGTAGTTTTATGGCAGGAAACAGTATAGAATTGGGCCCAGTGGGACTATTTTTATTAGAACCCAATATACACTGATATAAAGTTCCACTGCAGTTGGGACAGTTTTGCAAACTCTCTAACTTATGAGTGCATCTGTAATTCCCCAGAGCCCATCTCATTCTTGCACACAAAGCTGCCTGAGGAAAAGTCAGCTGACTTGTGTAAGTAAACCACAGTGGTGTTTCATTGTGCATCTCTAGTCTATTAAAGGGTAGATTCATTATGTACCAGAGATGAAGGTATTTCCGCCACATCCCTCCCCCTTCAGTTTTCTGACATCCAAAGCACTAACAAAAGTTTTAAATAATGCATGAGCCAGTACTAGATCCTTTCCTCTCTAAGGTCTCTCCTCTTTGTCTTCAGATCAGATCCTTAATATGAGAACATGTGGAATTCCCCATTGACTAAGTCCCTGGACGGCATACAAAGTTGAGCATTGCTGAAATCACTTTCCTCTGCAGCTGCAAAATAATGATCCCCAAATAGTTTATCAAGACAAAGAAAACATGAATTTACAAGAACACTTGAAGGAAAAAAAATTATTTCCACCATGTCAAAGTTTTTAATCAAAAGTATTTTTAAAATTAGAAATATGTAGATTTTCTAACCTCAAATGCATATTTGTTCGTTCCTTTGTTCATGCTGATATTTTATAGGATTTCCTGTGGTATTGCAACTTAACAGTAGAAAGATTTTTTTAAAAAACACATGCCTGAAAAATACTGATCAATTGAGGTCAGAAAGTATTAGTTCTTAATTCATTAATTGATTGTGATTTATTTTGGGAACTTAGTTTGCACGTAATTTTTTTTCTTAGATACTGGGGTTCTGGGAGGGGGAGTAAGAAAGACAGTTCTTGAAAACACTGTATTTGCCTTAGGAAACAACTTCCCAAATATTTTTATTCCTTGCTAACAACTTATTTCTGTATGGGGCAACTTGGCATGTAGAGAAGATGCAGGTGTTGTAGACAACAATTTGAGTACTTCAATAGCAAGGCTTTTGGTGAGTCTTTATCTAAAAATAGTGAATGAGAACAACCATGTGTCTCATTTGTTTTCCTGAGCTGTCAATTTAGAAATAATTTCTTTGTATTAAAACAAATACTGTTTTCTTTTCAATCAGAGGAAAATGTAATTAGAAAATGTTTAATGTCAACACAAGCACAATAATAAATTTGAAAACCTGCCCATTATCTTACAAAATTTACATGTAATATGCACCAATAGCACATTAAAACCAGGCTGTGTAATCAGTGTGACTGAAACATTCCCAAGCCTAGAGGCAGAAAAGGTTTAGTACAATATTGTCCTAGTGTTGAGAATAATAATTATGTGCCATCAAGAATTATGTAAAACTGGCAAAGCTAGCTATAAAAATTAATGTTTCCCCCAGAGTATTTGTCACACATTGATTATTATAATGTCCTAGCCTAAAATTGTGAGAATATAAAACTTAACACCTGGGCAATCTTCTTAGGGCAATCTTCATGGAAATTATTCCATTCTGAGCTTTGTAATTCTAAGAAATATAACTAGAAAAAAAAAACAACAGAAAGTTAAAAGAATGGAAGAACCCCCCTCCCCCAAAAGTAATGACTTTATATTTTATATAATGCAGATAGAGACAGAAAGAAAAACTTCTGCTCTTAGGGCACTGAGTATTTACTTCTAAGAACAGTAGTTCTGTAATGTGCCATATAAGGACAAAATAGTTAAAAATCACTCATACACACACACACACACACACACACACACACACACACAATATTTTACTATTAATTGTAATCAGGCTGTTATTTTTGTATTCAAATTCCTCTATTTAACAATATTACTTTAAATGGTATCAAAATAAAGCAGCTTAAATTGGGACTGAAAAGATAAAAGTAAATATTGTCATTTTATGATTTATTCTGCACATATTTAATGGTATCACACTTTAAGGAGTAGCATCTTAACATGTAAAAAAGTGCATGTGACCCATAATATGTTTACTTTTTGCTATAATTTTTTTATCAAGAAAAGTTTATTCTAAGATAAAGAGATTCTCCTGCTTCCAAAATCAGTTTGTAAATTGGTTAGTCATAGTTTTTGTTTGTTTGTTTGTTTTGTTTTGTTTTGTTTTTTACTGTTAGGTAACAGGAGAGCTATTTGGGTTGTTGAAGCAAGTATGGATTTATCACCTCTGGGAGGGACTTCTTTACCTAGTTCCTACTTGAATCTAGTATGCACTCAGCCTTTTCCTTGAATTATTACCAAGCCATACATCTCACATTTATAGTAAGTAGATCCACAAGGGAAATAAAAATTACTCTCAGCTTATTGGTGAATGCATACTGAGGCCATTACCTTATTTTTTGATAGCTTTTTTGTTTTTTCCCAAATTCAGTAATCACAGAATCTTTATAGAGAAAGCAGTTGCAAACTCGCTACCACTACCACCATTAAGTAAAAAAGTGCCCTTACGGTATAGAAAGTCTTTCAAAATATTGGCTATGTATTCGTTTGAGAAATTCCAAATTATGATAAAATTTCTGCGAATGTATATGAAGACCATACAAATGTCAAACAAGTTTATTGTAAATAGTGCTATTATTTTCTTAGTTTTCTAAATTCTATTTACTAAAACAAACTGCAATAGAGAAACATTTTGACTCTAAATCTGATTTCAGCATATATTCTAGCTTTATTTGCTCTCTGCTCTGATTTTGATTCAATTACCAAGGTTTTTTGGTTTTTTTTGGTTTTTTAATGGAGCAAGACCCAATTCTGTATAATTCAGTGTTTTAATCATCCTTCATTTACAGTTTTTCCTTTGTTTAAAGCAAATTGTTTCACAGACTTGTCTTTGAGTTAACTTTCAATAGGCATATCCCCAAAGATTTTATCCTTTGATATTTAAATATGTTTAACTTAAGTTTTTTAAAAAGAGTTATTGTACTCAAAATATTTAAACACTATTATATATATATATACACACACACACATTTTTTTAATTTCCCTAAACATAATTTGGGCATGTCTAAATGAAAAAAAAAAAAAGTCTGATATTGAATGTCAGTTGAAGAAAGATCTCTTTTATTGTGACTTTTAACCATGAAGTTTACATTCATGAAAAGACAAAATTTAGAAAGGAGAAAGTTGCTATAATATACACCTCATTTTAAATCTAAATACATAGTAGCTATGACTTATTCTTTTCCTTTAAAGGAAGGCTCAACTTCCAGTCTACATTTGTCCTGTCTTGAGAAACAGCAATCATTACATTTTATTGATTTCTTAATAGAATAAACCAATTTTTTCCTGCCATTTTTATCAGAGCTACAATGACTCCATCCAGATATATAACCCAAAATTGAGAAACAGTTTGTGCCATTGACTAGTGAATTCAAGTTCTAGGAATGGTCATATATTTATTCAGCAAATGTTTATTGAGCATTTGTAATATATCAGACATATTTTAAGTACTGGGTACAACAATTTTAAAGATAAGCAAAATCCCCTGCCCTCATGGAGTTTTTACATCAATGGAAAATAAAACAGATAACAAAAGAAAATATTGAATATTTAGTATGTTAGATATAAAATTCCTAAGAAGAAACAAAAGCATAAGAATAAAAATGTGTGTGTGTGTATGTGTGTTAGGTAGGGTGGGGGAAGAGATTAATTTTACACAAGTTGTCCAGGGAAGAACTGTTTCCAAATAATTTGGAAAATGCATTGAGCTAATTCAGTTTGCGCCCTTAGAGAAATATAACATTTTATTGAAGAATCAAAATGGATGAATTTTCAATCAATGAATTATCATGAAAATGGTGTAAGAAGCGTGCCATTAAAGAAGTACATTTGAGTCTAGTATAATATGGAGAAAATAAATATTTATTACAATGTGCATTGATATGTGTAGGTTACTTTGGTCTGCCTTCTCCATGATCTTTTACAAAACTGGGAGATTCTGAGAAACAAGTAAGTTGTTTCACCTAAGTTGGAGGTCTAGAATTGCAAATGAATTAACAGTAAGGAATAAAAAATATTTGGCTCCAAACTTCAGTTCACGTGTGTTAGAGTGGATTATAAAACACACAAGAACAAGTGATCTTTCATACTATTTGGCAAACGAAATCTAAGCATCTTAATATAGGAATCGTAAAATAATACTGCACATTTTTGTAGCTCCAACAAGTACCTTGCATTATTTTTAAATAAAATTTTAATAAGTAATTTTGACTGAAGGAAAACTATCATAGTAATCATGCCAAATCTACTAAAAAAAAAAAAATAGGAGACGTTTCTCACAGTGAGACCCTGGAAATTCATGTGTCTGCCTTTGAAATGTCAGCATATCATGGTAAAGTCATCTAGTTTTTAGGAAGATGATAAGGCATTTTATAATTCCTGCAAGATATCTCATATTTCTCTACCATTTCCACTATAGAGGAATTTGTAAACCTTCTAAATCTATGTTCAAGCCACTCTACCCATTATACTCTTTAAACCATTTGCTTACTTTTACTATCAAATGAGGAGAAGGATCCCTTGTGAGCACAAATTAGGACTATCATCATTTGGAATTACATGTGGATGTAAAGGGAAAGACTATGACCTGGATACTGAATCTAATTAAAGAGGAATCAGACATTGGAGCAATCAGCCCTTTTTTTAGCAATCTCTTCCCAGAAGGGTCCTTGACCTGAGATTCATTGGGATGGACATCTTCATGGGACCAAAGACTACTCTCTCTTATATCCTTTCCTTGGACCTGTTTTCAGCAAGAGCAAGTGTTCCTGTGATATAACGTCTGTCAGATCCCAGTCTTGAGGTAACCACCTCTTGCAAGGAGTGATCTGTACATGAAATCCAATGAAGTATTCTGAACAATTAAACTGGCTTCTAAAACCTGAATCCTGGTGGATGTAGATGAGTTTTCTTAGCAAGTTGCTAAATCACTGATTTCCCAATTTTAAAGCATCACTAAGACTCGCTACAGAATTACTAGCTATTTTTCAAAGAACTACAGACAAAAAATTGAATTTTTTAAGAAATATATTATCTTTCAGACATGATCATTCCTGCTCAGCATACCCACCTTCCTCTCTAAAATCAAAGAGAGTAATAATCATTTAAGTAGTGCTAATTCTAACAGTTTTCACTAGAACCAATCAAGAAAATATTGATATCTTTTATTTCCAAGCAGAGTTCTCTCTTCCTGAACATATACTTAGCCAATTATGGTGAGCATACAGATTTTTAATATATATATGACAATATCAATGATAACAGTCTATCCCTAGGGAACTCACTCATGTAAAAGCAATCCTTTTAGATTTGGATTTTTAAGAAAGGTAGCAAAGGTTTCCTTTTGTAAGGAAAAATCCCCTCCATACTGCCTGCCCAGAAGCTGTGTTTTCTAAATATGTGTGAGACATACACAGCAGCGTCTGACACCTGTGTCAGTAGGGGAAGGCCCATTAGCGCCACAGTAGTGACCAAGGTAAGAAATGCCAGGTGTACATGCCCCAGGCCAGTCTCCCAAATCTAGCTGAGAACAAAATGTGAGTGATGTACAACCTCGATGGAGCTAGTTTGAACAGTGCTGTGTATCCAACTATGTTGGAAATTACCCAGGGAAGCCTGTTTCAACAGGACTTCTAGCTGCAGTTGTAGGTCCAAAAGGTTCAAGGGAGTCTTTGAACTTGAGGATGCCTATCATTCCCAGGTTTTGGAGACTTCTAAGGACTGCTAGCTGCCAGTTGCCAGGAAACGGAGAAAGGAAGTTAATAAGCTAACTCGCTTTAGCCATAATTTATTACATTTCATGTTTTTCCCTGTCTTTTTCACACATTTGGAATGCACTGCTACCACAGGAAGATCTATTCCTCAAAATATACTTTAAATCATGTTTTCTAATCCAGGCTTCACAGAGTTCTATAATCTCTAAAAAATTTAGTTATTCTTGTTTGTAAAATTTGTATAGGATCGAGTCACAATCGAGTTCATAAACACACTTATAGATTAATAGACATAGAGTCTATTAATTCCTACTGACGATTCTGGCGGTGTGCACAGACTGCTGCACAGTGTGACACAGTGAAGGAAGTAGACAATGAGAATCCGAACTGGAAGGTGAGGCCTCCCTCCACAACTGCTACTTTAAGAGTTTTCTCGACCTTTCTAAGCTCCAGTTTCAAATCTACCAGATGAACATAGTAAAACTTGCCTATATATCAAGAGGCTGGCATATGAATCTAAGAAGATAATTTATTTTTAAACACTTTGTTACAGAAGTGAAGTTTTTATTTTTGTAGTCCTGATACTTCCTTGGGCTTTTCCCAGATTGGATTATCCACTGTAAAAAAATCTCATCTTTTGGGCCTCTTGCATTTACACAATTATGTAGTCTTCCTCTCTGGTGATTGTTACATGCATACTAGGAAAACACTTGATGGAGGCAAGTAAGAGAAGGAGAATATTGTCCTCCTCTATTCTTGCTTCCCTGCGGGTGCACGGCTCCACTGACCGGCCAGGAGGGAAACATGCAGTGCACGTGCAGTATAGAAGCTGCTTCATGCTTTTGAGCTTCCTTTCTGGAAAAAAATTTAATGGACTATGGGAAACATGCTATCTTGAAGGAAAAAGACCCACTGCTTGGAACAGGAACAGAATAACTTCTAATGGGGTAAACCAGTAAGAGGAAAATAGAGACAGTGTTTTTGAAGCCTCTGATGTGCCAAATTCCATGAAAGACATGTAAGACATAGGAGAGCTGATTCTCACCCTCAAAGGCTATACAATTCAATGTGCCATATCCCCCTGACCATACAGTGGCCAAGGAAATGATTGTTAATAAAGCAAGTGGATGTTAGGTGTGTTTTACGTGGTTATTGTATATTACTTGTGGATAAAAGGAGTAGTATATGACTGCTGAGTTCACCAACATGGTTTTAAAATACTGGCTTTCTGAGGTCATCATTGTCATCTATAGTCTTTTTCATTTGAATAATCAATAATTTAATTATATAGTTGCCAACTTTTTTATTATATTTTCATGCCTTTTGTTTGATTCTCATTGTTTGATTTATTCTTTCAATAATTCTTTCTGAATAGTTTCTCTAATAAAAGCCTTTGAGATGCTAAGCTACTTCATTTTCCCAGTTCGTTACATCTCTGAATTGAGTACTCTCTCCTAACTCAGATTTATCTATCTATCTATCTATCTATCTATCTATCTATCTATCTATCTATTTATTTATTTATTTATGCATGCTACTTTAGGTTATCTTTTCTCCTTTGGGGGCTATTTTTTTTATCTTTTGGTTTTCAAGGGTACTCAAGTCTAACTACAACTTAATCTGAAGATCAAATATTTGTTCTTTCTCTTTTTCTGTTTCACATACTTGTAGACACAGAATATTTGTGAATTCTCAATTTAAAAATAATGAACAGCTGGAGAAATAAACATTATTTAAAAAGTAAAATCTTCCCAGAAATAATGCTGAATTGGTCTATGAAGCAATTTATTTACAAAGAAAAGTGGTTTTCAAACAACCTCTGCACATTGGAATCATGTGTGAAATTTTTATTTTAAAACTTTATTTATTTATTTTTATTATGATATTTGTTAACAAAATCCAGTGAGTTTCAAGTGTCACGTGTGGCATTTTTAAAAACAGTAATTCTTAGACCCCACATCTAGAAATTCAGATTTAATTTGTATGGAGCACAGCATGGAGGATTTGTTTAAAGTTTCCCAGGTAATAACAATGTACAGCCATGTTTGACAACTACTCATGTGGAAGGAATAGGAAAAATCAGTCGATGCATGTTTACATGAGTACAGTATGCACAATCACATGCTCAAGTCACTCTCTCAATTTATCCTCCAGCTGGGACTGAAATTATTGACCACGGAGTGTTTATGTAGCTAGTAACATTCATTCCAATTAAACATTAGCAATGATTTTCTTTCTGTTATTTCTTTCTACAAGGTTACACAGAGGTATCTGATATTCTGAACAGGTGCCTCCATTAATGTGAATTTGCAAAGACAAATATTAAAAGAGCTACTGGTTAAATATGTCAGTACTATCTATTTGTGATGGCTGCCAGTTCAGCCCTTCAGAACTCACTGTGAGCCAGGGAGAACATTTAATAATGGGCTTCAGCTACTCAGATTTACTATTAAAAAAATTTCAAAATGATTTTATTATTCTTAGTGATAATAATATCCTTTTTACCAAACAACAAAGTTACCTAGGGAAGTCATTAATTTTCAACCAGTGAATAACACTTGAGAATTTTATAAAATCTTTGAGATATAACACATCTCAGAGATAATCTCTACTTTCTCACTTTTTCATAGATGAAGTATTATTCTCAACAGATAACATAATTCAACTGTTACCACGCATTCAAATTAGGAGACAAAGCCCCACCTGAATGAACACCTTCTCTTTCTCAGTTCACCATTCCTTTTGCAACTGAACACCTTCTCTCAGAGTTTCCAAATACTAAAGTAAAAAGTCATTAGTTGCTGGAATCAAAAATTTCTGTAAACCTAAAGGCCATTTAAAAACCATGATGAAAACGTAAATTGATTTCTAAGAGCTCTTAGATTTCTGTAGATCAGATTTAGATCAATCTAAGCTAGCTATTAAAATAAACTGACTAGCATTTAAATTTCTCAAAAGCTTGCATCAAATTTCTCCAGAAACAGTTCTATTCATTGAATACATTCCTTTAAAATTGCTGACTAGTCTTATTAATTTCCATTTCTTAAGGAAGATGTTTCTTAAATATACCTCTACCTTGGATCAAGAGTTCCAATATTCCATCTGTCTAATGGGAGGCAAGGGAGCCAGTACAAGGCCCAATTTCCATTTGTGGAACAGAGTTCATGAAGCATGGCTTTCATCCATGGAACAGCTTACACAGCACTATGGTGGGGCTGCTCTTTATTGTATTTTGGAGGGTTCTCAAGTTCTCATTGATGTTCAGGCCAGTGTGGTTAGCCTCTAAGCTCCTATTTTAGTTACTGGTGCCTTTCTTTTGCCCCTACATGTCGTCATTTTGGGCCTTAGATAAATCTTCTTGACACATTTTACCATATTCAAAGCTTCATATCGAAGACCAAAAATTCTAGTCCATGCAACTGACTTTGCAAGGCTTTTGACCCTTCCTATGACTGTCTTTCAATGAGAAATCATAGCACAGTAAGGGTCCTTAATTCTACATGAACCTCCAGGATTTCAAACCCAGAGAATTGTCTTCTATTCGCTTTATAAACTTCAATACAAGAGATTCTATGGCCTTCCATGATCAGGAATTGCTGTGTGGCATACTATTTCTAAATACATGATTCTGTGTTTCTCAAATATCCTTTCATTGCTCTTTATCGACTCTGTCTACTATTATAGGAAATAAGTAGAACTATTATAGAAATGAAATTCCTATACCACATTAAAGACTCAAGGTTTTATTATTTTGTTTTACTTTATTTTGTTTTCCAGAATAGTCAGCTTCTAAGTCTCTTTCTTATTTGCTATTTTAGTTATTGATGGCTTCCTTTGACCCATTATGTCATTCTTGCCTCAATTTAATTTTCCTGGCACCCAAGACCGGGTTTGATTTTCAGCTCCACCATTTCCAGGCTATGTGATTCTCAGAAATGTATTTATTTGAACTGAATAATTCCAGGGTTCCTATTAATATGAATGAAACGAATAGTACCAGTCTTAACAAGTTATTATTAGGGCTAATATAAAACATATAGTATGGTGTCTGGTACAAAGTAAAATATTTAAATGTTAGTTTTTTTTTTATTGTTTGTACAATTGGAAGCAATTGTAACAGTACAGAACAGGAAGCTAAAAGGAAGAAAGGGGGCCAACTCAATTTTGACTTCCATGACCAGTGAAAACCTTATTCTCTATTCCAGTGAAAAGAGGGATTCCAAGATTCCTAGTTAGTGGTCTCTCATCGATACAATATGAAAAAAAAAAATTATGCATGGCAATCAAACAGGTCAATACCACTCTGAGTTTAATGCCCATTGACTCTATAATATTATAAACACAGATGCTACTGTGGAGCTACACATTCCTGAAGTAACAAAAACTTAGCATGAAAAGGTGTCAACGGGTAGTAGCTTTCCATAGTTGTAATGAATTTTTAGGTAACTCATGTATTTAGTCATCTTCTTTAATTGTCTTTACTGAAGACAATTTCTGGCTCTCTAAATAATGGTTTCAGGTCATATTCTCTCCTCCACTGAAAGTGTTTAATGAATGTATACAGAAACCTGCTGTTTACTAAAAATGCAAATGACAATAAATTTCTGTTAAACTTTTCCTGCAAAAAAAAAAAAAAAGTATATCAAGGGCCCTGTTTCTTCTATTCATATTGTAACCTTAAATATAATAGGAGGTTTCTATACACTTTTATATTTTTAAGGTTGTATAATGCTTAACCAAAATTTTTGATTTGGGTAGTAGAACTTCAAGGAAAGACAATACAAAGTAAATCACAACTCTACTGTACTATACTTTGTTTTTCACATTTGTGAAACTACACAGCATAACACCTTCTACTTACTGGGTATTGAGATGACATAGCTTCATCATGATTTCAACATGTTGACATCTTCCTTTTCTGCAAGATTATTTGAACAGATAATTATAAAACCTTAATGTATCTATATGTTTTCTTAAAATTGTTTTATTTTTTTAAAAAAAGCTTTAAGTATGAAGATAAAGTAAAATCCAAGGGATTAATAAGCCTAAAACATAAATCATTCCTCAAGAAAATGACATATAAAACAGCCATATAAAGTTTTTACCTAAAATAAGAATTAAAAAGAACATCTGAAAAATAGTGCAGAAAATCAACTAGAGAGGGGTTAGGTTTCAAGGTGAAAGGATTAATCTTCTATAGTCAGCTAAGGAAGGAATTAAATCAGCTCAGAGAAGAGGTCAGAAATCCAAGAAAAGAGAAAAAAATAAGGATTTAGGTATAATTCAGTTCAGGACATGAACTGACAGAATAAAACTTCCAGTCTCTTCAGGTGGACATTTAAGCATCAAAGAAATGATTTATTTTTACTACCAGCTAGAAATGTTCAGAGGTGATATGGAAAGGTGACATTTTGATAGGTTTACCCAGGTGTGGGAACCTTTGACCAGGTGTTTGAAATCTCTTCATTGATGATTTGTAAGTAATTAAAGTGGAAATTTTTCATAAACGCTGATGGCCTTAATGTCAGAGTTAGGCTGAAATAGTTACCAATATCAAGAGGAAGTCAAAATAATAAAAACACCATATATTTCTATAAAGTCTCCCAAGTTATGAGAATTTTCAGATATATTGTCTTACTGAGACTCTCATGGATTCTAAAGCAGGTATGATAGGTATCATTATTCCAATTTTACAGAGAAGAAACTGAACCTTAGGGAAGGCATTTCCTAAGGTAAGAGTCATAATCAGAACTCTCACTCACGTTTTGCTTGTTTGACTCAAAGTCTTATGCTCTTTTCAATATGCTATGCAGGAAGAGGAGAGAGGAAGGATGTATAAATATAAATAAATAAAAATATATATTTAGATATACATATATACCTATGTGTATCTATTTAAAATTTACAGTTTTCAGGAACATTACATTTGTTATTTCATTTAATCCTCATGGCACCTCAATATTAACCAATAATAAGAAACCAGTTTATTCTGAGCCTATTATATATCAGACATCATATACATCTATTATACCTAAGTGCCTCCAACAGCACAACAAAATAATATTTGTATTTCCATTATAAAGATAAAAAAAAAAGTGATTCTCGGAAAGATTAGATGACTAGACCAAGAACATAAAGCATCTTTTCAAAACACACAACTTATCATATCACCTGGAGGAGTAGGTAAATGCTGGGCTTGCTCCTTCATGACCACCTCAGAACAACAAAACTACAGAACAACCATTATGGAGAATCACCTGAAGTCTAGCTAACAGAAGTCTCATAACTAAGAATATACAGAAGAATGCTTCTGTTAGTGGACTCCTCCAACTTAAATGGAAGCCACTGTCTTTTTTTTTTTATCCAGTTCCCAGTACAGTGCTGGCCACAAAAGTCATTTTTAAATAAAGATTATTTTTTTATTTTATTTAACAAACACTGTAGAGTAGTACAGTGTACCATACTAAAATAATAGAATGGAAAACAAACAGTATCTTGGATGGATCTGGTTTTTCCTAAAGTAAATGCCATTCTCGATGTATTTCTTCTTCCAATTACTTGGCTCAGTCTTATGTAGATGAGGAATTTTTCAACATATTGGTGTAGAAGAGCTTTTCTAAATCTCTTTTAATGTCTTTAATTGCCTCTGTCCTTCAAAGACCAATCCAAATAAGCATTCTTAATGGGGTTTTTAAAATTATTATTACTCATTGCTTTTCACCAGGAATTATTTACTTCTATGTATTTTCATGATAACTTCATTTTGCCACAATATTTTTATTTTATGATATAGCTCTTAAACCAGAATTTCTTTTTCTAGTAAATGAGGATCATATATTACAGAACCTATGTCTAAAGTACCTTTCTGGCCCCTCTAGCCCTAGGAGGATAATATGCACACAGAGCTCAAGAAATTCAGGTTAATAGAAAGCCAATATGCAGAGTTATCCATGGGGAGTTGATGTTACTTGCTGTTTTTCCAAACAGCATTTTATATGTCGTGGTGTGTGCATTTCAACAACAATTCTCCAACACCTCCTGGGTGTCCTATAATTCAATTCAATTCTGACACTGAAGCCCAGAGTTACCATCAGGATTAAGGACTTAATCTCATAAGACTGTCCTTCAGATGCCAAATACCACCTTTACTTCTGACCAACTGGCTATAAATTGGGGGTTCTCATAACTGCCCTTCATAGCTGCTTATTCACTTAATTAGCTAACAGAACTCAAGAAGTCCTCTATTTATGATTACAGTTTCATTATAAAGAATATAACTCAAGAACAGCCAAATGGAAGAAATGTTTAGGCAAAGTTGTAGGGGTGGGGCAGGCAAGTTCATGGCTTTCCTTGCCCCCTCCTGGCATACACTCTGCCAATGCAACTGTGTTCACCAGCCTGAAAGTTCCTGGAGCCTTATTGTTTCAGAGTTTTATTTGGGCTTTCATTACATATGCCTGATTGATTAAATTTTACCATGAGATCGAATTCAATCTCTGCTCCTCTCCCCTCCCCAAAGGATGTCAGAAGTTGGGACTAAAAATTTCAATCCTTTAATTGTGTGGTTAGTTCATTATAAATAACAAAAAGCACCCCTCTCACTCAGAAAATTCTGACCATTTTAGGGGTTCTGTGCTGGGAATAGGGACAAAGACCAAATATATGTATCTATACTATGTGGTAGAATTGGGAGGAAAAGTTGATTGGAAGCCATAGCCATACCAACTTTGCTGCTCATGCCTCATGTTGAGGAACTTTGACGAAAATGAAAATGAAATACCTTATCTTCTAAATTTACCAAATATTCAAGAATGTAAGTTCAATAAAAGAAAATGACCTATAGTTTAAATTTTCTTTTTATAAACAAAAATGTCTTGAAAGCAACACGTAAATATTCAGGTACTGATTTCAGGATCAAAAAGAATGTCAAGAATTTCAAAATAATTCTCAAGAGTGAGTCCTACATATGTATATTCTGAAATATTTAGCAAAGATATAACATTTATAAATGGACTTCAATTTCTGGAGAAATTCTCTCTCTCTCTCTCTCTCTCTCTCTCTCTCTCTCTCTCTCTCTCACCCTCCTTCTCTCCCTCCCTTCCTCCTTCCATCCTCCCTCTCTCCAACACCACTTCTCTGTCCTGAAACAGCACAAATATCATTCAAGAGCTACAGAGACATGAAGGTCAATTATTTCACATCTCCACATGGAAGGAACATTATAAAACCCAATTCAGATCTGGCTGATTCCAGTGCTTCCATTCTGCCATTCTCCCCATAGCAAGAATCAGAAAAAAAATTCTATCAGAGCAACAAGAAAAGGAGGATAAGAGGAAATAGAATCTTCAAAATGTATACGCATGCCATGCCTATGTGTGTGCGTGTATTTGTATACGTGTGTGTTTCGGTAGGAATGTGTGGGGGAGCAAATATTATTAAATGACAGAGTAGATAGGTTTCAACTACATCAAATTAGTAAAAGAGACAAATGCATAGGATATCATTATGGTGAAATTTATGAGAAGGAATTTACCAACTAGTTGCACAAGCATTCAAATCCAAAGCATCATGCTGCATTTAAAATAGTTAATAAACTAATAAATATATTTAAGTTGACTGAGATATTTTACTTACCTGACAGGAAAAAAACAAACAAACCAACCTGTTAAAGCTTGAAGATTTTCTTCTGGTCTTTTCTGGATTCATTTAAATTTACTAAGATGAGAGTTATATGTAACTTTTCCTATTTGTACTTGAAAAAAAAAAAAACCTGGTAGTAGGTGATTACAAAGCTCAATTACTATCTCATTTGATAAAGTAGGTTTTATCTCTTCATTTTTTGAGATTCTAATGAAAGCCGTGAACATTTTCTGCAGAAATAAAATTCCTGTAAATATAATTTTAGGTGGTTCACAGATACCCTATGGGCCTGGGTAAAATCCTCAGACAGAAGGGAGGAGAACACAAACAGTTTCCCACAGCTATTGATGCGCAGGCAGAACACCTTCTGAGTGTGACACCGGACATCATAGCTGCTCTCCTTTCCTCGCTAGAGAAACCTAATACAAGATGTACATGTTGCCCTTTGGGCCACAGAGAAATATCCATTTTCTAAACATAATAGTCTAATTTGCCACATTTTAAATTATATTATGACAATATGTTCTCATTTCAAATTCTTAAAGCTTTACTTAGTGCCTAGAGAAAAAGGAATATAAAGAGGTGTATATCAAGTTGACATCTTTATTCCTACAGTTTTATCAGGCTATTAGTTTACATTTCAAAGAGAAAAAATACAGGATTCTGTATGTGTAAATAAATCTTTCCGTTATGGCTAGACACATATCCTTCATTTAACCAGCAAGAAATATAAAACCAGACTTTTTGATGATCCCCGTATATTTATCTAGTTAGCAATTAATGAATTCTCAATTTCAGGTAGACTCACACATCCTAATTTTTGAGTCAATAGTAAGGCCAGGTAATATTTATTTCTAACAGGAATCTCAATAAGCTGATATTTCTTTGAATTCTTAGAATAAAAGCCTTGGTTCATCTGTGTTAAATAAATATATTATCTATATTTACCTCAGGAGCTTACTAAAAAATACAAATTGCGAATAGCTTCACAGACCCACCGAGTCAGACTCGAAGGACAGGGTCTGGAATCAGCCTTTTCAGGAAGCTCCCAATGTTATTCTAATTCACACCAAAGTCAGACCTCCTTCACTGGAGATTCCGTCCAAACCTATGATTTTACAATTCTGGTTTGTGACTAATCAGCCTAAATTTTAGTTGGTAGACCACACAACTCCCTGCCAAACTTTCTCCACCAAATATAGCAAGAGTTGACAGATGCCCAAGAGGCAGTGGTCTTTGTGTGTGCTATCCTAAAAGCAGCTGGGCCCACGCAAACCTTAGCTCCAGCTGTCTGGAACTGAACGGCAGGTGCTAGTATGGCCAGCTGTTCTCACGAGGCAAGCCTGGCAGCTCTACTTGCCTGAGTCTTGAATTTTCCCTTGGGTGGCCTTGCTTTTGTGGGTGGTCCAGCTCAACTTTAATCCTAGCGAGTGTGCATTCCAAACTCGAAATACCCAGGCTAAAGCTGCAGAAAGCACATATGTATTTTATGTTTATAAATATATATTCACGTACTGGATTGAATGGCCACTTAAAGTCCTTTCCAGGCTTAAATTCTATATGTGTGTGTGTTCATGTCTAATTATTATGCAAAATGTTCTCGTACATGAGTTTTAATTGCAGATAAAGATGGGCATGGTCCAACTGTCTACTGCCTCTCAACCCTCTTCAACTTTTTAAAAACTGAGCCTGTTTTTAAGAACACTAAAAAAGAAAAACCTAAATACTATCAAAAGACTACTAGACTAAAATAGCTGCACGAAACCAATACCAGAGAAAAGAAAAATTTGTAACTATACACTGTCCATGTGAGAAAGACATAAAAGTTTATAAAAATGTAGAGGGATAAGGAAAATGCATCCTTTTTGCAAGACTCTAAGGGAATGTTACGTCTTTAAATTGTTATTCTTGTTTTCTTTTTAAAATATAAGTAGCAAAATAATGTATACCATAACAATATAATACCATAATAAATTTCTAAAATTACTACAAAATTAGGTTTAAATTTAATAGTGATTTTTAGTAGATTTTATGTAATATTTTTTACATTTGTATTATTTTCAAGGTTCTTTTTTGCAACAATAAAGATGAGAGACTATACTCAGATTTTGTCAGATAACTTTTGCTAAGTGGATTTCTCACCATTTCAAAATGAATTGTTAACTATCTGGTGACTTTGTAAAATGAATCAGATGTTAAAGTGTCTTAGTAAAACACACATTCCTTTAACAGCCTGAATAAATAGTTTTAATCTGCTTTACCACACTGAAAACATGATAGAATAAGGTCGAAAAAACTATTTTTAAAGCACTTGTTATTTTCCTTTTTAACTTCTTATGCTAGATGGCATTTAAATATCACAAATCTTTCAAGAAACTAACTTTGTAAACAAAAATTTCTAGGACTACAAAAATGATGAAAATACTTAATGATTCCTTTGAAGAAACAGATCTATACACTACCCTGTACCAACAGAAATATTTGGAACAAAAGACCAAAAGTTGTAATAGAATGAGTGGTGCTTTATCTGAAGAAAAAGAGGAAAGATTGTACTTTACATAATTACTGTCAAAAGCAAGCAAGGTTTTATATTTATATTTATACATGCATATAAATTATACTATTATTTAAATTGCTGATAAATATCATTTTTTACTTAGATTAATAGCTTACTTCAAAATGTCTGTCAAGCCATAGCATAACTGAAATAGATGTACACAGATGGATGTATTATGTATATAATATTATATATATATATGAAAATGAAGAGGGAAATTTGGTGGTTAGATATTTTAATTGATCAATAGACATGCAAAGTGATGGGTAAATTGATGTGACTTGAATTGCCCAGGGGTCTACATTGATCTGCTTAAGTGGCGAGCCCATGAACCTCATTGTACTTTGTGGAATTAGGCGAGAAGTCCTGCCAGGCAAAATGTGGCATAAGTAAGGCTGTTGATCTCTAGCGCTCCTTTTGGATGCTCCAGGTTTTGCCTTTTATTCTGTGTAGAAAGCTTCCCAAGTTCCTAAAGATCTCAGTTCCCTCATGTTCTCCCTATATAGTCCATAAATGCATTATTTCACAGAAGTTATCTGAAATGTAGTCACCAAAAGTATAAACATAAAAATTAATGCCTTTTTATTGTGGCAAAAAAAGTATGACAATGAGGTCTACCCTCTTCACAAATATTTGTGTACAGTATAGATTGTTAACTATTAGAAAATTTGTAAAGCAGATCTCTAGAATTTTTCTATCTTTCATGAGTGAAAATCTAAACTCATTGAAGCAATTCTCCCATTTTCTCCTCTCCCGAGCTTCTGGTAACCATCATTCTACTTTCTGTTTCTATGAGTTTGACTCTTTTAGATACCCCATATAAATGAACTCATGTAGCATTTGTACTTCTGTGACTGGTTTATTTCACTCAGCATAATGTTCTCAAGTTTCATCCATGTTGTACAATATGACAGAATCTCCCTTTCTATGGCTGAATAATATTCTATTATATGTATATGCATATGATGTATATACCACATTTTCTTCATTCATTCATCTGTTGAAAGATAATCTGTTCGTCTTTATCCATTCGTCTGTTCCAGTAGCCACTCGCTGCTACTTTCCTTTGTTCTCAGTGTTCCACAGGTATCCAAACTATTCCGGTCTGTCAGTACTCTGAGTGAGTCCAGACAAAAACAAAACAAAACAAAACACACAAAAAAACCAACATTTGCCTGGGCAGTCTTCTGAGGAGCTGGAATATTGGAAGCATGTTGCACTCTTCACTTTCACCCCGAGGGAGTAGTTGTAGTCTGGAATGTTCTCTTCCACCACTAAATGGTGCAGGCTTAGGAGAGGGATGATGTAAGTAAAATAAAATCACTTTTCTTATCTATTTTAATGCAGCTATTCCAAGTTTTGTGCTCACCTGTGGTATTACAACTACTTAACTTGTCCATATGACTTAGTAAAACCAGCATTTCTATGAGGGAACAAGGGCTGGGACTGTTATTCTGCCATTTTGCTAATGTTGCTTCTGCAACATGAACAAGTGTTTAGAGCCTTATTCTTATTAATGCATGTTCAATTAATTAACTTTTTGATAATCTCAAGAAGCATGAAAGTCTGAAGAAAGCGTTGATCTTAAGATCTCATTCAACAGGTGAAGGAATGGAGACTCCAGGAGAACTGCCGTGGAGATAGCCCCCGTGACTATCCCTACAGCACACTTAATGGTCCATCTCCACATAAAGCCAGCCTTAGCATAACCATAGCTTTTACGATATATTCTCTGAAATCCCTTCACTCACAGAATAAGTAGGGACTAAGGCTTTGTGTGTGCGTGTGTGAGAAATGATATAACAGATGAAACTAAGGGCAAAGCTCTGCAGCCAACAGCAGGTTCACGTCTACTTCTGCTACTTCTTAGTCATGTATATTTAGGCATTCAGATAAGGCATTAACTCCACTGCGCATCACTTTTCTGATTTCTTATAATTACAATGACAAAACCATAACAATAGAACTTCATTTGGTGATAACGAGTGCTAAAATTGTCAATACTTGTATTCAGATTATTGTCTAGTACATGATATTATATAGATATAAGCTATTACTATTATTTATAAAAATAGATTCTTAACATATTACAACATAATTAAATGCATATCTGTTAGTGATGCCATAAATAAGCTTAAAACAGAAAATATAAACCAAGAGGAAATATTTACAACATAAATAACATATAAAGAATAAATAAGAAACAAAAAATATGAGAGAAAATTGAGTTAAATGAACAAGTAGTTCCCAAAGAATTTTTAAAATGCAGTTTTTAAAGAAATATATGAAAGATGGTAAAATGCACTAATAAATCGTAAAAATGACCATAAAACTAAAACAAAAATGAAATTTTATATGCTATTGGCAAAAACAAAAAAGATTGATATCCAGCAATTAGCAAGGGATCAAATGTTCTCAAGCATGATGTATAAATGAAATCTCCAGAAACAAATTCATCAAAACACAGAAGTACTTATCAAAACATAAAAAATTCTTACCTATTAAACAAGAAAATCTGTCTAGAAATTTCTACAGAAATGCTCAAAATATCTCTTAAGTTTATGAAATATATGTGCATGTATATTCCCTGCAGCATGATTTTAATGGAGAATATTTAGAAATAAGCTAGTACAAAAGAGTAGTATCATTCTTAAGGGAAAAAAGGATTAGTAAAATATATACCAAATGTTAGTATTTATCACCCAAGGTAGCAAGATAACAAGTAACTTTTATTTCCTCTTTATACTTTTGTAAATGTTCCTAATTGATTATAGTAAACTTGCCATAACTTGTATTATTTTCATATTCGGGGGGGGGGAAAGTAAGCTAATGTTCTTTTAAAAACTTTAATGTACAAAAACCCATGATTGAAGATTTTAGTGGAATAAAGGGCATATGATTCTGATGTGAGTCTTAGAGTGGAAACGAAAACTTCCTCCCATTATTTTGTCCCACTTTGTAGGACCTTTTTTTCTGCTATACATATATTCATTCTCATTTATTTAATAAACCAAAAGCACAGATTATAGGTAGCAACACAGTAACCTATATAACTATATAGAGTCTAAATATTTCTGACAAAATATTGAAATAAGTCTATCAATCATAAGAGGTTAGGATTTAGAAAAGTGTATTATAGTCAAATCTCTATAAACCTAATAAAAGAAATCTGTTGAAAATCAATTTTTAAAATTTATATTAAGTAAATCGAACTGTAATGTTCAGCTAATGTATATCCGTCCTTTTTGTTCATTTAAAAATATTAGCCTCTAAAATTATGTAGCTTTTTTTACCTTTCACTTTTCTTTTAGATTTTCCTTTTCTATTACACTTGGCCAAAAAACCCTGAAATTATGTCATAATTGTAGCTTTTGGAGGTAAAGTCTCAAATGACCAAATGGATCAAATCAAATTTAATATGATGTGATTTTAAAGAGGCCAACATACTAAATTTTGAAATTTTGTGTTTATTCTGGAAATATTAGCAAAATATTTTGAAAAAAAAATTACTAAGGAAGCAAACTTTTTTCTCCCTGTACAGCTTTGTTACATTTGGCACTAATTTTAAAAATCATTTCCTATAACCATACTCAATTTAATGAATATGTATCCAAGAATTGTACCATAGTGACATGAGTGGGAATAGTGCTGCTTATTAAAATTCACAATTCATAAATGGGCTATTCTCAATTATCCATATAACATAAAATCTGAAATTCAGAAAGAAATGGAAGCCTCATTTTACACAATAGATTGGAGCCTATGAAATTTTTCCTAAGCTTAAAACAAACAGTCCGTTTTACTGATTATTATCCCATTTTTCTGGAGCCCACACATGAGGAAAAAGAAAAACAGAGAGAAGGAAAGAGGAAAGAGGGGAGAGGGGAGAGAGGAGAAAGAATATATAATCTATAGTTTAAAAGAGAAAATTGTCAGCACCACAAATATAATCTCAAGGATTCCCCCATATAGTCAGCACAAAAGAAAAATTTCTATGAAAATAAGTTTTTAAAAGTGAGACTCTGAGATTTTGTGTTCTCTCTGTATGTTCTTGACATCAAAGTTATTGATTATTGTGAGTCCAAAGCACCTACCTTTAAAGAAAACTGAGTCTATTCTGTCTGGAAGATAGGGAATGCCATAGCTTAGAGTATGAAGCAGTAACTATTAGCTCTCATAAATCCAAGGTATATTAGAAAAGGCAAACCCTTTTTTTTTTCCCCAAAAAGTTTGGCCCTTTTCCCCATACCAATCTATGGCTTGAAAAGAAAATAAGTTAAATTAAGTGATGTCACCTTTTCTTTTTGCAGTCAGACAGAGAAAATGAATGTGATGGAAAAAAAAGAAAATCTAAAGCCTAAATTGTAGATTATTTCCCAAAGCTCCAATAATTTTAAAATAAAATTATTTCTATTATCCTGCCCTACAGCAGGTTTCTCAAACTTACTAACATATATAAGAATCATCTAATTACCTTGGTAAAATACAGATTCGCAATTTCATCCCAGGTAATGATCTTACTGGTCCAAGGACGCCACTTTGGAAAGCAATGCCTACCACACACATAACAACTATTTAAAAAACTGGATTGTCTCCTGAAAAGAAAATAAAAATAAAAACAATCCCATTTACAATAGCATCAAAGACAATAAAATATTTAGTAATCACTTTAACCAAGGAGGTTAATGATCTCTACATTGAAAACTGTAAGACTTTGATGAAAGAAAATGAAGATATCCTATGTTGATGAATCAGAATAAGTAATATTGTTAAAATGCCCGTACTACCCAAAGCTACCAATATATCTTTATATTCAATACAATCCTTATCAAAATACCAATAGCATTTTTTCACAGAAATAAAAAAAAAATCAGAAAGTTCATGTGGAACCACAAAAGACCCTGCATAGCCACAGCAGTCCTGAGAAAGGAAAACAAAGCTGTAGGGATCACACTTCTTTATTTCAAACTACAGTAATAAAAATAGTATGGTACTGGCATAAAAATAGACACAGACCATTGGAACAGATTTAAGAGCCTGGAAATAAACTCATGCATATGTAGTCAACTAATATTTGACAAGGAAGACAAGCATAGTCAATGGAAAAATGATACTCTCTTCAATAAATGTTGCTGGGGAAGCTGGAAAATCATGTGCAGAAGAATGAAAATAGACCCTATCTTATACCACTAACAAAAATTAACTCAAAATAGATGAAAGACTTAAGTGTAAAACCTGAAATTATCAAACTTTTAGAAGAAAACATATGAAAAAATCTCATTGATGTTGGTCTTGGCAATGATTTTTAGATATGATGCCAAAAGGACAAGTAATAAAAGTAAAATTAAACTTCTTCACACCAAAAAAAAAAAAAATCAACAAAATGAAAAGGTCACCTATGGAAATGGAGAATACTTGCAAGCCACATATTTGACAAGGAGTAATATCCAAAATACATAAGAAACATATAACTCAACAGCAGAAAAACAATGTAAGAAAAAATTGTCAGAGGACCTGAATAGACATTTTCCGAAGACATACAAATGGCAAATAGTTACATGAAAAGATGCTCAACATCACTATCATCAGGATAATGCAAATAAAAACCACAATGAGATAAAACTTTACACCTGTTAGAATGGCTATTTTGAAAAAGACAGGAGATAACAGGAGTTGTCAAGGATGTAGAGGTAGGGAACCCTTATGTACTATTGGTAAGAATGTAAATTGGTAGAGAAAAACAGTATGGAGGTTTCTCAAATGTTGGAAGTACCATATCATATAGCAATCTCACTTCTGAGTATATGTCCAAAGGAAATGAAAGCATGCTCTTGAAGAGATATCTGCACTCTCATATACATTACAGCATTATTCGCTTATTCATGGTAGCACAGATATGAAAGCAACCTATGTGCAGATTAATGGATAAAGGTGTGAGATACACACACACACACACACACACACACACACACACACACACACACGAATGTTATCCTGCCATAAAAAGGGAAATTCTGCCATTTATTACAACATGGATAGAATTACATGGAGCAAGATAAGTCAAATAGAGAAACACAAATAGTACATGATCTCAGGTATATGTAGACTCCAAACAAGCCATCATCTTAGAAACAGAATTGGTTGCCAAGAACTGGGGGTTAAGAGAAATGAGGGGATGTCGGTCAAAGGATATGAACTTTTAGTTATAAGATAAATTAATACTGGAGATCTAATGTGCAGCATGGTGACTATAGTTAACAATACTGTGTTATGTGCTTAGAAATTACTAAAAAGCAAATATTAAAAGTTCTCATCACAGAAAAGGTAACTTTGAGGCAATGGAGATGTTAACTAACCCTAGTGTGGCAATCATTTTGCATTAGATCCATATATTAAATCATCACGTTCCACACCTTAAACTTACCCAATGTTATATCTCAAAAAAGCTGGGAAAGAAATAAAGAAATGGAAAGCATACCTTCTGGTCTTTCATTAAGTTTATTTATAATATTACTATTTGTTAAATTCTTAATGCTTCTAATATGACTCTTGCTCTAGTATCAGTATTTTCTATCATGTTAATATTTAATCTAAGTGTTCATGATTATTAAAGTTTCTTATAACCTTTTGGTATAAAAAGTGGTCAACAGTTTTGAAATAAATGGCAAATAATTGTTCAGGCTGTAACATACTTGGGCACTAATTGCAAAGAAGGATAGTGTTATAAGTAATGTGCTCAGATGGCTTCTTCATTTTAAGAGAGGTATTCTTGACAGAAGCAGGGCCTACTTCCTGACATTTCTAAAATCCATATGCTCATAGAAAAATGTGCAAATTTTTTGCCAAGTAGGATACAGATTCCTGATAAAGCTTCATGGTATGATAGCAGTTTAAAGACCAATACACCCGGAGTGAGAAAACCTGACTAAAATTCTGGCATTATTCAACCAATTCTTGGCCACGTATAAGTTCCTCATTTCTTAAATGAAAATAATAAAATACTCCAAAATCTTTAAAAGCAATTTAAAGATGGCATCTATTGTGTTTTTAAAAAATTAAAATGAATTACCCAATTTAAACTTAAGAAATTAATTTATATGTTGACCAAAACATTTTATAAAACACAGCAATAAAGATTCAAAGAACTGTCTTATAAAACTTAGAAACATTGCCAGTTTACCCATTTGCTAATCTTAGATTAAAAAACTAATCAAGACACAAAATGATTCAATATTGTCTGATCAAATATTAAAACATATTCTAAATCATGATTATCAGAGTATTTAATGTTTCACAAATATTCAAATTTCTGAGTTTTTATAAATTATATTTTAAATCACTTTAAAACCGAATAGCCTAGAGAATTTATAGATTTTGAAATAAAAAATTGTTACAATATTTTTCTCTCTTTTAAAAATTATGTCACAGCTGGTATTAGAAGTTTTTCACAATATACTTTTTTTTTCTGACTATTTTAATTGAGATGGAGTTATCTTCTGAGTCAGGAAGAATGATATAATATTATATTGTGGCCTGGATGGCAGAAACAGAAATTTCTATTTGAAAGGATTTGATTACTTAGTATGATGGTTTTTTATACCATGTTATAACATTCTAGTTTAGTCAAATATCAACAATAAAAATAAAAATAAATTAAATTTACATAATTAAATAATGAAAGAAATTTAAACAATTACAGAAATTATGACCAAACATAATTCTTATATAAATTCTGTTAAAAATCAGGTTTTATTTAATGTCTATAGAACTACAAAATAAAGCAGCAAGAATTTAAATCTTCATTTTTATTAATATATTTATACTGTATACCCCATTTAATTCCCCCAAAAAAGTTTTGCTGTTGCTACATACACAGATCCATACACAACCATGCACATGCAATGTAAATTCAGGGGAAAAAAATTAGAGGAGATAATAAACACATCAAAATCTAAACTAATGTCATAGCCTACACTAAAAAAAGAGTACTAACTTTTTTGAACAAATGTGTAAGGGAGAATTTAAAACATTAACATTGAATGGTCTTTAATATAATTTTACGTGACATGTGGAGACATATGATGACCAAGACATGAATTAGAAGTATAAGCTAACAAGCTTCTGCCTTCAGAAACTTGCTAGACAGTTTAGGAGTTAGGGGAAAATAGATATAGTTTCAGATATCAATTGTTCCATCTGGTCTTTTGACAGAAAGTACGTAATGGTTCAAGTTGACTATTGACGATGAAAGCTGGAGATACATATATTCTATTTTGCTAAGTAAAAAGTTCATATGCTTTAGATCTCTAAATTTTCAAAATTAAGGTACTTGATTTACTTTCCCAGAAGACATTTCTATGGAAGCTAATGGTACAACTCTGATAAGGAGTGCTTTAGAACCTGACTTAAATATGACTTCATTTAGAAGATAAATTTTTATGATCCAACAATAATATACAGCACAGAAGCGGAAAAAAAGCTAGTTAAGTGCCTGCAAAACCAATTATCTTCAGATAATATTTTTTGTCTAAGTATTCAAACCATTCCTCTGTTTACCTCTCCTTCCCGCCTCCACTGAAAATAACCAGTGATACAGTGTTTAGCACATAAAAGAGATTATTTTATCCTTAAACAAAAAAATAAGAAAAAATATAATCAACTTCCTTGATTAGAAAATCATTGCTAAGCAGCTAAAGAATGTACAGTTTAGGTTAGAACTACCTCAAGGAGGCCCCATCAAGAAGAGGTAACTGAAAAGTTATTCTCAGATAATAGAATAAATTGGCTTTTTAAATTGGTTTATTTAGTGTCATTGGTTATATTAAGAATATCTGCCAAAAACTGGTGTTGATTTTAGTATAATTAATATTAAACTGTTCTTTCTGAACAGTATCATTTGCTTTGTAAAGCGATTTCTGATTGCCAATAGTAAAATTATATCATAAAAAAGGATAGTTGTATCCTATTGGTTCTGGCAGGAGGGCATGCTTTAAGTTCATAGAAATGTAGCATTAAGTTACTTAAATGCAAGTTGAAAATTGAGTAAAAAGTAAAGGGTCCTACACAGTTTTGTTTTATACCACTTGGGCATGAAATTTGATCATGATGTCATGAAATTATTTTTGTATAATCTGATTCTCACACTGGGATTTTAATCCAGAGCACTGGCATCATGGGTTGTTTTGTTTTGTTTTGTTTTCATGGAAAAAGGAAAGAAAGAAAAACATAAAGGAATATTAATAATTGAAAGCTCCTTGAGGGCAGAACTTTATTGGTTTGCTCCTTTGGTCCTTGTAGAATATCACATGCAACTCAAAGCTTAATGATCAGTTTTAATTATTATTTCCTTCACACATCCAATGTGATATGAAGCATTAGATGTATCCATTAATTAGTCTATGAAGGTTTTGCTTTGTAAAATTGTTTTTATACCTCTGAGTATGCTCGCAAGATTTTACTTCAGTGTACACAGGATTTTACGAATCAATGTAGGTAATAGGAATCAATTCCAATGCTATGAGAAAACCACTTTTGTTTCCATTTTAATAATTTAAACCACAATTTGCTCATTTTTAGTGACATATTCACTGCTCACTCAAATAACTAACTATACTAGCCTGTGACATTATAATGCTGGCATTAAAGGATATAGATTGTCATGGATTTGGGAAAAGAAAGATCTTTTTTTTTTTTTCTTTCTCTGGATCAAGGATTAAGTAATTGGACCCAGATATCAATATTTGGAGATGCCTAAAAATTTTCTTTCATGAGTGTTGGGATATTCCAATAGTCAGGGCAGCAGAAGCTGAGGGTTTGTTCTAGAGCATAGTGTTTAAAGTCACATCCCAAGAAAAAAGAAAAAAAAATTCAGTAATTAGTGATACTAATCTAACAACCTTCTCCCTATTACTAACTCCTTTCCCTGACGGAAACCTAGCTCTCATCATCCACAATATATTTACATATTTGCTCAGTCATAAAATTCACATAAAGTAGTTTTAGAATTATTAACCTATAACTCTATGGAAAAATAAATTTACCACGTGGAGTACAGCACATACAGTTCTTTTCATCTTTATCCTTACAGTATGTAGTCAAAATACTGCTCCCAAAGTTGCTTTGTTTAGTTGAGTTCTTCTCTATCCTGGTCAGAGTGGTTATGTTATCCTTTTTAATATATATCAAGGTAGGTTTGTTACTGTTTACATTATATTTTGGATTTCCCCATCATCTTTTATGATCTTTACTTATTATTGGTGTTTGGGAATGTGAATCATGGTTCTAAGTGTGAAATATACAAAAAGTATATTTCAGAAAAGTCATACCATCCTCTCTTTTCTATCCTATTTGTATTCTCCAATTATTTCCACCCATTTTTACCTATCATGTGCATAACAAATCTATTTTTTTAATTTTATTTTGTTATTAGTTTCAAGTATACAGTACATTGGTTAGACATATATATAATTTATAAAACGATCCTCTTAATTGCTCTTTCTTTACTCTGGCTTTCCAGCTCACCATTACATTAATGCTAACTACATTCCCTATGCCATGCTCTCCATCGCTGTGACCATCTATTAACTACTAATTTGTACTTCACGTCATTCTCCCAGCCCCCCAACCCCATCACCAGATTGTCCTCTATGTTCACAAATCTGTTTTTGATTAGTTTGTTCTTTTTGTTTCTTAGATTCCGCATATAAGTGACATCATATGGTATTTATCGTTCTTGTCTGACTTATTTCACTCAGCATAATAACTTCTAGGTCCATGCATGTCACTGCAAATGGTAGGATTTCATTTTTTTAATGACCGAATAATATTCCATTGTATACATGATCCATAACTTCTTTATCCATTCATCTGTTGATGGGCATTTAGGTTGCTTCCATATCTTGGCTATTGTGAATTGTGGCCATGAACATAGGGGTGCATAGATCTTTAAGAATTATTATTTTGGTTTTCTTTGGATAAATACCCAGAAGTGCACTAAAAAAAAATAAAAATGGATAACAAATCTTGTTAGGATCTGATTTGTTCTTCTTGTATTTCTTTTTTGTGCAAATGAACACATAGATTTTCTTATATACATAGATTTTCTTATATCTCCCTCTTTAATTTATTTGAAAAGTAGCATGAAACAGATTCTTCTTTGAACATTTTTCTTTTATATTAAGCAGTATATCCTGGAAATGACCTCACATGGGTTCATAAGGATCTGCTTTATTCTTTTTACAGCCGCATATTACTCCATCATGTGGATGCACCAACCTATTCTATGTGTAAGCATTTAGGCTGTTTCTAATATTTTGTAACTACACGAAATGCTATTATAAAGGATCTTATCTATTTATTTTTACATTATTGGAGGGTATCTTCAGGTTAAATATCTAGAAGAGGGATTTTTTGGTTTAAAGGGTAACTGAGTAGGTAGTTTTGTTAGGTGTTGCCAAATTCCCATGCAGAAGGATTGAGCCACTTTAGTTTTCCACAACAATAAATGAGGGCATTGCCATACTTTAAAATTTTCATCAATCTACTAGGTGAGAACTGGTATCTCAGTGCTATTATAATTCGTATTTCTCTAATTATGAGTTTAACCATATTTTCATTTATTTAAATAAGTTTCATATGTTAGATATCTTGGCAATTGTTCATGTATTTTTAAAATTTTTCTGTTGGATGTTTTGAAACTTTGCCATTCATTTTATAGTCAAATTTATCAATCTTTTATTGCTTCTACTTTTTACTTATAGTTAAAATCCTTTTCCTAGAGTGAAGAATTTGGGTTTTTTTCTAGTATAGCTATGATTTTGTATTTTTACCTTTATAACTCTGATCCATTTATTAAAAATTCCCTCTTTGCTTCAGTAACTTGAGATGACATTTTATCATATGCTTAATTATCACATATATTTCCAACTATTTCTGCCTTTTTCAATTCTATTCCTTTATTCTATCTATGTATCAAATGCCAGTAGCACACTGTTTTAGTTAGAAAAACTTTATAATATACTTTAATATTTAGCAAATGTAGTCTCTCCTCATAGATTTTCTTTTCTAGTCCTTTCCTGGGTATTTTCTACATGTTCGTTATTTTGTATGAATTTTAAAATCTAATTTTCTAGTTCTATAAAAATCTTATTGCTATTTTTATTGGGATTGCATTGAATTTATAAATTAAGGTAGGAAAAACAGACTTCTTGTTCAAATAACATTACCAGTAATGACATATTGACATCATGCACCTCCTGATGTGATACCCTGAAAAGGACACATATCTAATATGTGGTAGTCCTGTCAGGAATGCATCATCTAATTCTAACCATGAGAAAATATCAGACAAACCCAAAAGGAGAGACATTCTACAGAATAATTAGTACTCTTCAAAACTATCAAGATCATAAAAGACAAAGGTCGAGGAATTGTCCCAGACTGTGGGAGATTGAAACATAGTAATTAGTAAAAATGTGAGACCCTGGTTAAATCCTGGATTAATTATATACATATTTTGAGACAATTTGGAAATTGGAATAAAAGCTATTGTTAGTTAATAGAAGCCATTGATATTAATTTTCTGATTTTAGTAATTGTCCTATGCTTACATAAGATATTAACATTTGGGGAAGTTAAATGCAGAATGTATGAAGATTACGTATTTTTAAAACCTTTATTTATAAGTTATTTCAAATTAAAAATATACATATTCATTTTTTATCCTGTTTTCCCCTTCTCTTCATTTTAAATTCAACTATAACCTTTTTACTCATATAGTCAATTACTTAATGATAACATAGAGAAAAATGGTGAGTCGAAGTGAAAAGTGTTATATTCATGGCAATATCAAAATTTTACTTCCAAAATGCTATAGAATTGTTTCTACCTTTTTCAATTAAAATTAAATGCAATTACATTTTTCTAGCAAAATCTAGCCACTGTTTTGTTTCTGGTCTCTTGCCAAGACTGAGATATTAAATGACTTTCATCTTGGCAACCAAAGCAGATGCAAATATCATCAAGAGGAAGAGCTTATGTAGTAAATCTGCAGCTGGGTCTATCCAAAGTTTGCTTTGCAGTGGCCTGTGATTTTTTTTTGCTGTTATTATTCTCTTTTAAATAAGTGTAGTGTCATTAAATGTCTTGGTAGATAATGTTATTTTAACATTTTCTCTTCCTGGGGAGCCAGATTAATTAGGACATGCTCAATGGAAATAATTGATATTACAAGTTTTCTAAATTAAGCTTCTTATATATTCAAAACATTTGAGATATGTGTTTTTGTCATTGCAACAGATTCTAAGCTTTATACTCATTTTTTTCTCTTCTTAGATATTATAGCAAAACCTATAAACATTCATAAATATTCAGAAAGTTTTTCTATATTTTAAGTACAATGACAAATTTCCTTTTCCAAATGCATCAATATAGCTTACTGACTAATGTGCAGAACAGATTCCACAAGATATTTTAGTCCTATATTTTGATGTTAAATATTTCCAAAAACTATAAATGTTTTGTTATTTTAATATATAAATGCCATGAAGTCTAATAATATAAAAGGCAATTAATTCACATATGAAGAAAATGAGTTTAACATGAAAGAAGATAATAATAAATATGTTCTTTGTTTCATGAATTATATATTAGAGTATTTCACAGCTTTCTAAGGATATTTTTTGATCTAAGAAAATATTAGATACATTTACAGTAAAACCTTGATTTGTAAATAGTTAACATTTGCATATTTGGCCATTTGGTTAACCTTAAAATCAATGCCAGGTCATAAATTATAATTTTAACTAAAGTACAGCTTGAATCTTAGGCAGTTGTAGGCTGTTGGGAATGAAAAGAAGTTACTGAGCCAAAAGTGAACCTAGTTGGCTAAGATTAACAATCTTAACTTCTATCATTGTTTAAAAACTTAGAACATAAAAAAAGAGAACATAAAAAGATCCAAAACTTTGATCTTGTTCCTACTTTAGAAATATGCATTTTGAATAAAATAAAGCAATCACATATTTTAAAAAGATGATTAGCACTTTATTTTCATTTACAAGAGAATTATGCAGTAAAGTGATATTTTTGAGATGTTGCAAAGGTTGAAATGCTCTTGCACCAATCCAGTAATAGTTTATGATCTTATTTAATTCATTTTGTTTTCATACCTTGTCTTTTTTTGTGTAAGTATTTCATTTCTTCAAACAGAATTTTTATGATAAATACTATTTCTTAGATGGCTGTTTAGCTGGGCTTGATTGAATGTAGGGGCAGCTATAAAAACTGCAAAATGAGTGAATCATTTTTTAAGGAAAGTTATCGGATTAAAATATTTATAATATATCTTGTAGAAATATCATGTGAGTAATCTCAAAATAGGTCCAAATTGAAAACAAAGCTTATGTGTCTGTCTGGTTGTCCATTCTATGAAAATAGAAATATCCCTGTGTTATAGAAATCATTGTAGCATCTCAAAACCCACATTAAACAAGAACAGTGCATTATGGGAGTACAAACTACCTTGGATTTCTTTTCCCCACAGCATAATTGCCTGAAACTTTTTCATGATGAATTATATCTTCTGACTTGTCAAGAAACAAACCATATACAGCAAGAACTAAACCAGAAAACTTCACTAAGTGTAGAGAGGAATTTTTATATCCTTGAATATTTAGGTGATTATTTTAGCCCTAATTCTATATTCCCCAGCTGGTCTCCCCAACACTTATACTCTCTAAGTGAAACTACTGTGTTATGTGTATTCATTCTACTGTCACCACGTGGACCATCACTATAGATAATGAAAGCCTCTCTGCCTACAGTCAGCCTGATTTTAATTGTGTGGTAAGAGACGCAATATCATTCTAGTCAGTTACAAGACCTTGGCCGTAATTACACAGAGAATTCAGTAGCAATTGTTTTGACCTCCCAAGAAGTTAAGCTGTTCATATTTCACATATTTATGTACCAAATCTATAGTTTTAAAAATACTCTTGAATAAATAAACTTTTCATAATAATTTGTGTATTCTCTGATATCTCTTCTATTCTTCCTTTGACATTTCAGTCTGAGGATATCAAATAACCAAGAAGTGGAAAAGCTTTTGCCAATGCTGATGATTTTCCTTTCCCTGAGATTTTATTTCTTATAATATCCATATGATTTAGTGCTATCATTTAAAAAAAATTTATATAGTATCTATATGTTTTGTAAAAAGATCACGGATTTGAAGATAATGATCCCACCAAAATGTTAATGCCACAGAGTTACATCTAATATGTGTGATTTGTAACATTCAGAGACACGCTGTGGAACTAGAGTCTTTTATACGTGCCATGGGAGCTCCCAGTGAAAATGATTACTCTTACATCAGTAGGCCTTAAAATGTGATTTTAAGACTACTGATAATCCACAGAGGTTTCCCCAGGTGATCCCCAGACTGATTTCTTAGAGTGCTGTTTATTATATAGTAATATCTAAATGCCTTGCTCTATTATGAATTAATAATAGAGACATTTAATTAAAAACCTACATCACCTCACATCACCTTATTGAAATAACAGTAATCTAATTAATGCTAATAAGTTTTGTTTTCAGTTGGAATGAGTCAGATATTTGGTATGTGATATATTTTCTCTTTCTGAAGTGAGTTTGACCTGAAAAATGTCTAATAATTTTGTTTCAAATGCTTACAAATTACTGTGTGTGTTTGTTCGTGTGTTTTTTCACTGACTGACTGATTCATTTTTACAACAATCACCTTTGGTCAATAGCAATTTCTCTTCTCTGAACCTTTAAAAAATTTACTATAATCAGGGTCAAATTTCCTGATTTGACATTTGTTATTCTGAAGTGATTTACTTGAACAAAATTAATAATAATTTTTAAGTTCTTTATTATTGGCCTCTCTAATTTGTTTTCAAATATATATGTTATCCCAAAATGCAAAGTAAAATTGAATTAATATTGCTTTTGAGCCAAATAAGTTGGGTTCAAATCTCTTTTTCATTTATTAACTATACAAATCTCAGTACATTAATGAACCTTGCACAGCCTCAATTGCCACCCTTCAAAATACCTATCACTCAGTGTTCATAGAAAGATTAATAAGATAGAATATATATAGCACAATATCAAGCATATAGTAAGCATACATTCTCTTTTATTCCCTCTCCCTCCTCTACCTCACAGAGAGAATATTAAATTGTTGCATCCACTGTGAAGGGCAGTATAGCAGTACACATTAAAACCAAAATGTGTGAACCTATGACTTTGATGCTATGAGTAGATTTTATCAAGAATAATGTTGAATTTTATTAAATATACTTTTGACATTAATCAAAATACTAAATGATTTTTCTGCGTTGGTCTCTTACATGATTTTTGTCATATAGGTGCATTATTATTAAATCTTCTGTACTGAACCACACTTGATGATGTTGTGTTAAGCTTTAGCCAAGACATTAGCATCTGACTCTAATTCTAGCCATGTCATTTCATAGCCTCTGCTTTTCATTTTCCTCTATCTGTAAATGGAGAATAACAATAGTACTGAACTCATGGATAACAAAACTTGAGTTAATTTATGTATATAAAGCACTAGTAACAGGCTCTAGAAAAAAAGCATGCACTCAAGAAATATGAACAATTGTTATCAGGATTGATTTTGGGTGCTCTCTCTTGTCAGAATGAGAAATTAGTGTTATACTGCCTATGTACAAAGTCTTAGGAAATGTGGCTGCCTATGTATGCATGAAAGCTTCCAATATCTTTTAAATAAATTTTAAATTTCTTCCTTTGTTGTTCATTTGGTTTGGTTTCCTATTTCTTTTTCATATTTCATTTTGATAATTGATATTTTATTTTAAAATATTTCTTTCAGCTGGATCTCCAAATAAATGATTTTCTAATTTAATTACTTTTTAATCTGTTATTTTCCATTTCTAATGATAAGATCTTGGCCATAAGTACACTATGGCCAAGTGTTGTGTGCATTTATGAATCTTTTTCTTCTTGTTCAGCTCAGCCAGTGATTCATCTATTTGATTGTTCTTCTACCACACAAACACACAAAATAACAACAACAACAAAAACAATTTACATACCAATTCAATGAAAGTTTCTATTTGTTTGAATGTAATTTGTTAATTCCTGCTCTGTCTTTACTAAATAAAAACTTTCCATCCATTCTTTTTTTTTTTGCCTTTAGTTATTTCTGTTCCAGATCTGTCTTGTTTTAACAGCTTGAGTGCAAAATGAGGTCACTTTCCATTTAATATTAATTTTAAATTGCAGAGAGGCTTCATCCTGCCTGTCTCAAGAGTTGAATTATAATGCTTCCTGGAGAGTCTCAATTCTGTGACAATATTCTCTATCTAATGTTTCAGTCCTATTTGTTATTACTTTCAGGGAAAAAATATCTGGAAAGTCTGTCAGGCACATAGAAGGCTGTGCCCTTCCATTGTTACTGCCATTGCCCCTCAGGCAATCACAACAGGCAGACCTGTCATCTGCCATGACTAAGGCATGCACCACTGTTACTGGTCTACAGTAATTTATCCAGAGGGGCGATGTAGGTGTAGGAGGGAGCAGAGAAGAAATCTTCTCTTTTCCAGTATTTTGTTCAATTACAGTTGATCACATCATTACTTTAAAGAAATTCATTTCTCTCCTCTCTTATAAACATTTATACACATATCACCTGCATACACATATCTAATGGTCACTTTGGGCATGAGACAGGCAAGAGAAGACAAGTGGATTTCAGCCCCCACTTACCAGGTGCCTTAATGCAATGAACAGTCTGCAAAACCATATACATTGTCCCTGCACATAAACACAGGCATATATAAGAAGCTGCTTCAAAAGTTCATTCATGGTGTTCAGGGTAGCCAGGTTATAGCAGCAGTGTTGCCAGCTGCCTCCTGCTGTACAGAACCAGCCTTCCCTGAGACCTGAGGAAGGACATTTTTTCCTTTATGTCCTAAGGATCGCATTTCCTGCATGGCTAAGTGATGAGATTTATCCAAAGGAAGCTGGTTTCCAATACCCCTGCCACTGCTGTCACTTCCGCCTGCAGCACAGATGTGCATTCACATGCTCCAGCTCTGGCTGCCTCTGCCAGTGACAGAGAGTATGTGTGTCCTCTCTCAAAACCCCAACATTACCACACTCCTGGCATCCCTGTCTCATCCTTAATTCTGAAAAAAGGCAATTCCCTCCTTGCTCTCAAGGCTCATCCCATTTCCCCCTCAGACAAATAAAATATCCACAGTCTTGTTTTTATAGCCATCTACAAAATAAACAATCAGGCACCATTTCATTTTCTTTAATCTAATTGATCAGTCTTGTCCATGGTCACTTTGTTAAATATCTTGTTCTAATGTCATTTCTATTTCTAAATTGTTTCAATTTTTAAACAATTTATTCTTGTTCTTAGAAGAAATATATTATGCTATATCAAGTAATATCATATCTTTGCCCTAAAAAAAAAAGAATAAAAATCTGTTTCCACAGTACAGTCTAGGGGGTATATAGACAATAAACAAAATCTGACTTTATAAATAACCATTTAACATTTTATTAATAATCATTTAACATAGTAAAATTATATTTAACTACACCTAGATGATAGATTAGATGATTGATAGATAGATAGATAGATAGATAGATGATAGATGATAGACAAATAGATGTAATGTAGATAAAGATATAGTCTATTATGCAGGATGGGGGTGTTTAATATTCAAGCCAAGATCAAAAGGTAGTAAAAGGGATCAAACCATGCAGATAACTGGGATAGTTGATGCAGGCAGAGCAAACAGCGTTTGAAAGCCCCAAGGAATATTCTGGGCTTGTTAGGGATAAGGTAACAGTCTGCCAGATCAAGCCAATCCTTGCAGGCTATTGTAAGTGCTATCATTTGTAACCTGTGTGAGATGAAAACACTAGAAGATCTGTGTTGGAAAGTGACATGACTTAAGTCTTATGAGGATCACTCCAACTGCTGCAGTGAGAATAGACTGCAGGGGGAAATGTGAATCATGCGAGTAATTGGGAAGCTACTGCATGAACAGGCCAAGAAAGGAAAGTGACTGAATGGTGTAGGTACTGAGAAACGCTTGGATTCTGGATATATTTTTAAGGTAGAGCCAATAAGATTGGCTGATGGATTAGATGTGGGCCTTCTTTCCTGAGCTCTTCGACTATACATGTAACTGAAGTATTTCTCTTCCATTCCACCATTAATTCATTCGGCTTATTGAGTGCTTACCATATGTCAAACACTATGACTATACTGTGTGGGAAACGAATAATGCATTGTTTCTTTCTAGAAGCACACTGTCTATCAGAGCAGAGAGACATAAACAAAAACACTCAAAACATATGAATTTTAACATAGAGAAAGGAGAGACTGACTACACATGGGAAGATCAGTGACATCGTCACAGGAAAGATGAAATGTGATTGGCATTTGAAGAATGAGTCAAAGCTAGAGAATAGGAAGAAGGCTGTTCTCTGGTCCATGTAGTAGAAAAGATGGGGGATTATGCTGAAGCAATGACAGAAAATGTGAGGAAGAGCAGATGGGTTCAAGAAAGATATAATAGGTAAAATTAGTAAAATTTGGTAAATAAACTAGACATTAAGGGAGAGGATCAAGGTGGAATTAAAAAACTCTAAATACTCTAGTTTTAGTAAGTAGATAGATGATGGGAAAAAAGTTTGGGGAAAACATAACTGCTTTAGTTTTAGAAATGCATAGGTCAGTTACTTACAGTAGCTCAAATGGAAGTATCCAGAAGGCAAATGTAAAAGCAGGTAAGTGCTCAAGAAAAGAGAGGAAAAAAATACTAAAGAATAAGCATATTCGTGGTCATTAAAATCATAGGAAAGCATGCTATTTACTAGAACGTGTGCCAATACATTCTCAAAAAGAGTTCTTATGAGACCATAAATTCATTAACTACACAGCCCTCCTCATATTTAGGCCCCGAACTGCAGAATTGCCATTGGTATCCCATATACTCTGTCTCTGCATATTCAATCATGCTTAGCTCCTTTGGGTTTTTTCTTCCTGGGTAGTTCTATTGGATCTCTTTCCTCCATGTACCTTAGTATACTCTCTCATGTACATCTGCCAAATCCTGCCCAAATCCTACCTCAGATTTTTCATATGCCACTTCCCTGAGAAAGCCATTTCAGAACTTCTAACCCAGATGCATCCAAGTCATCAGGTTCATCTTGAGCACCTTGTTTTTGTCATCTGAAAAGTGACTTACAATAGTAATAACAACCTCATAAGACCTTTGTTAGGATTAAATAAATTAATACATTAAAATACTTTAAATCATTTTTATTGCATATTAAATGCTCAATACAGTCTAGCAATTATTGTTAGAGACAGCATAGAATAAATGGTTAGCTTCTGTGCTTTGGAAACTGGATCTGTCTCCAGACAGATCAAATGACTTTGAATCCAAATAGGCCACTTAGTAGCTGGATGATTTGGGTTAAGTTATTTGCATCTCTCTAGCTTCTTTTATTTCATCTGTAAAATTGTTAAAGTCATGGAGACACATGATATCTACCAGAACACTACCTCAATAGTTTTGGTTATTTGTTTACTTTAAGTTTTATCTCAAAAATCTTAAAAATTATTAGGGAGAAAAATGTTCTATTCATCTTTTATGTTGCCTTCAGAATCTTTGCTGATTCCTTGCATAAGTTACCACTCAATAAATATTTATTGTCTTGAATAGAGAAAAAAAAATTGTGAAGATCCCTTAAATCTAATGTATAAAAGGAAAGGTCAGTTTGGTTTACAACAGTCGAGGAAAATTGGCCCTGACCATGAATTGTATAGGATAAAGAAGAAGTGAAGAAGTTTCTGATTCAAATTTCACTTTTTGTAAAGTTCCTTTCAGTTTTCAGTTAACCAGAGTGAAAGAAAAAGCTAAATTAGATTTATTACATGAAACTAAGATTCTGCACAGCATGTGCCTACTTTCAGGCAATTTGAGAGAAGTGAAGAGATAATTGAATAAGTAAACTTGTAAAACAAGAGAAACTCAAATCCAAGTTGTTTCTATGTGAATTAGTTTCACTTACCATATCTTCTATTCTCACTAAACTCTTAAATGGTAATATGTCTTTAATATGGATGAAAATCAAATTACAGAGATAAAGAGACATTTAAAGGCAAATATCAAGAAAGAAAAAAAAAAGACCTTCTGGAAAGAAATCATCTGCTAGAAACACTTAGGAAATAGCAAATTAGCAAGTGGCAAAACGAGAACTATGCCGAGAACTTCAAGTTACTCAATGATCAAGAAAGTTTTTATAAGAACTTGTTATGCCAGAGTTTAAAAAAATCTTAGTATGTTCTTCCAATGTATATATATTCTTTAGGAAAAAATAGTTTTAAGGGGTTTTTTTTTTGTATTTTTATTTGAAAAATAATACATGAACATGGTAAAAAAATTTAAAAATGTAAATGTTAGTCTCCCTTTCACACCACTGTTTTCCCCAGTCCTCTTTCCCCAGAGCCAATAACCATTTTAAAACTCATAAAATCATGTATAACCTTTGAAAATTGGGAACAGTCTGTATATACCATGCTGCTAAGTGCTTTCTAAAATTTAACAGTGTCATTCTACATAATGCATCTAGATTTACTACATTCTTTTTAATAATTGTAAAACATTTAGCATGCTTTCATATATTATACAGAGCTATCACAATGTATTTACCTACAAAAGGTCTTTACAGATGGGCAATTGAGTTGTTTCTTGTTTCTTGCTTTAATAAACAGTATTACAGTGAACATTCTTGTACCTATCTTGCCATACTTTTATAAATATAAAGTATTAGAGTATAATCCTATATAGAATTTCTGTTTCAATGACTGTGTTTAATTTGGCAATTAATAGTAATGACTATTTAAAAGAATTTTAACAACTTAAAATCCCACTATTTTTATGAGTGAACCTGTCTAACCATAAGCTTACCAACAGGAACTCTGACTCTATATTATCACACATTTGACAATATAATTTATTCTCTGGTTTGTCGTTTGGTACTTGAATTAGCTGTTGTTTTTATCATACAGAAGTTTTATATTTTCCTTCATAAATTTCCTTTTTAAATTATAAATTATATATTCTTTTAACACATTTGTTACTACAAGAGTTTTTTTAATCTAGTTTTCTTCCAGCTCTTTTGTAATTTTTTTTAACTTTAATCCATTGATTCAACTGGCTTTTATTTTTTAATAAGGAGTGGGCTCAATTTTTTTCTCTCCCCTCCCAAAGAACTAACTAATTGTCCCGATACCAATACCATATATTTCTTTTTTTCGCTGAATAATCTATCTTGTCCTCAGTGATTTGATATTAATATTACAAACATATTTGAGTACCTGTATATGTAGCACTATGATAAGACAATGATGATCACAGACACCATCTTTCCCTGGAGTTCAAATTTTAATGGTGAACATTAAAAAAAAAAGTAAACAGACAATAAATAAAATATTGTAATATGATTTATAATAATAACTAAAATTTATTGAGAATTTACTATGTACTTGATTCTGTTTCAGGGGTTGTCACCCTACTTCCATGGCCAAATCTGGTCAGCATCCCGTTTCCACACAGCCGGTAAGCAAAGACTGAATTTACATTTTTGAAGGACCGTAAAAAAAAAAAAGAAGGAAAAAAAAGAAAGAACAAACAATATGAAAGACAGATCATATATGACTAGCTAAGCCTAATATTAATTATATGGTCCTTTACAGAAAACTTTGCTGACCCCTGTTTTAAACCTTTTACATGTGTTTACTCATTTAATCTTTACAATTTACCCTTGACGTAGTTAATATTATTAAATAATATTTAATTCCTAACGTTCTTTCAAGTGAGAAACACAAAGAGGTATTTTATAATTTCCATAGGAGAAATAAAAGGAGTACAGAATTACTAAATGGGGGTGGAAAATGAGGAAGATTTCTTATGAGAAAAAGAAAAAGCCAGACAAACCAAGGAAGAAAAACCATGATGGGCAGATAGAGGAAGTGTGTTTAAAGAACCTGAAACAATTATAAGTTTGGTGTATTTAAGGAACTTGAAGATAATCAGTGTGAATGTAACGAGGTGAGCTAAGGAAAAGTAGAAAGTTTGAAGGCATGGTAAAATCAGATCATGTATCAGTTTATAGGCCGTATAAGAAATTTGCGTTATTAATTAATGTGTGGGAAGCCATTGACATATAAGACGAGAGGATGTGAGATGAGCTAATTTATGTTAAGATAACTTTTGTGGATGTATAAAGAATGGAATACAGGAAGACTAATTTTGATAGAGTTGTAATAATCCTGGAAAAACATTATGATAGGCTGAACTAAAGGGACAATAGTAAATTAGGGCAAAGGGATACAGAAATCAAAGAATTTGTTACAGGATTATATTGGGGATGTGAAGAAAAAGAAATAATGCTATCTTTCTGGCCTGAGTAATTAATGGGATGGATGGTGATATTCTCCGCTGATATGGGTAAGACACAAAAGAGTTTTCTGAGAAAAAAAAAATTAAAATTTATTTGATTGACATGTGGAGATCAAGATCACCTGTGAGTCTAAGTAAAAAAAAAAAAAAAAAAGAGCAAAGTCGTAGGTCAATCTCTGAGAAGCTCAAGCATGTAGTATTTGGATAGACAGCATGAGCCAGAAAAGGAGATGAGAAACAGCAAATAGAAGAATAGAAGAAAAGACAGAAATAAGTGGAAACCAAGAGAGGAGAATGTTTCAAGGAGGAAGGCAGAAACATTTGTTGCTGTTGAGTTGGATAGAGAAGACATAAGGCCAGCACATACTTCTGAGTCCTAGCCTGATGGACAGAGCATGACTGATCAAGACCAGCTACCTGTGTGTCTTATTCTATCATGCTATTCATTAGTAGAAAGAGGAATGTCAGGATGTCAATAGGAAGTCCACAGACCACTTTGTAGTGCTATCTCAAAAAATCAGGTACTATAATCAATATAATTTTATGAACCGAGAAACAAAAACAAATAAATTTTAAAACAAAATAAACAAAATCCCAAAACACTTATGTAAAAATTTCTCCTCATAACAAGTTTCTGTGAAAGATTCTGGAATATGGCTTCCAGTTACTTCCTCTTCCCTTCCAATATTGCATTTAATATACCTGCCTTTACTGTGTTAAACAGCTTCTTGGATATATAAGCAACTGGGTGCCATTGAGGCCAGAGTTTCATTAGGGTTTCAGCAAATAGAACCGATATGATGATTTCTCTGACATGAGCAGATTAATGTCAAATTCTAGGAAGAGCTTGGACTTCAGAGACCTGGATTCCTGGGAGAAGACCACCAGCTTCCTATAAGTGTGCTAGTTCTTCTTGGCTCTAAAGAGGCCAAAAGGAAGCTAAAAAGATAGTCATCTCAGCTTCTCAAGCAGGGAGGTTACCGGCAACTTTTCCCTGTTTGCCTCAGCAAGGGATTGAGACCTACCATTTTAATATTCTTAACATTCTCTCTCTCTCTCCCTCTCTGTCCTTGTATATCTCTCAACCTCTTTACACATACACATGCACATATGTATGCATGCCCACATGCATACACACTTGCACATACACACCCCCCATTTAAAAGTTTACTTCATTGTATTCTAACAGCCATTGCTTCTGATGAGATATCTGATGCCGTTCTCATATATATTCCTGGGCAGTTAACTCTTTTTTTCTCCCTGAAAATATTACAAAATTTTCTCTGTACACCTATTCATTAGATGTTAGTCATTAGATGAAGGCTTATATTAGCTTTTCCATTTGAAAATGTGTATTTTAGCCCAGGGAAATGTGTTCTAGTAGGTGTAGATGATCTCCATCCCTTTATTATTACTATTCTCTTCTCTTAAACTTCATCCTAAATAAAATTTGATGTTTCTTGATTCATTCTACAGATGCCTTTGCTTTTTAGTTCTAATTTTCTCTCTTTTTTTCTATTTGCTATGTTAGTAGCTATTGCTGTGCAACCAATCCCCCTAACTCAGTGACTTAAAACAATAATTGTTTATTACTGTTCCAAAGCCTGTGGATCAACTGGGCACTGTTTCTTATCTCAGTTAGATTCATACATATTTTGTGGCTACTTTCAGGATTGAGGCAGAAAATGTGCACAATTAATCTCTGACAACTTTTCATATGTCAGATGGCAAGGAAGCTATTAAATACAAGTAGGACGTTAAAGAACTGAAAACCAAGTTAACGATGCTTCCAATGGCCAAAGTGAGACAATGTGAACATCAATAAGGGTGATAAGCACAGTGCACTGAAACACAATTTGTTTAAATCCTTGAGCACATAATGATACCTAAACAAAACAAATGAATACCCCAACCTAATCAATTGCTAGTAAATGATATTAAGGAATAACTATTTGAAAACTAGAAAATAAATTTAAAACATAAAATATTTATCATGTCTTTCCTATACAAATTATCTCTCTATAAGACAAAATAATAACTAAAGTAGCATTTTTGAGACAGAATTCCAACAAATAAATCAATAAGAAATGGTTAAATTGGAATATCACCATTTTGTAACTCTTAGTGAATTAATAATTTAAGTAATGACCATCAGTAGTTGCTAACATTACCAAAAAGACAGACAAACCAGACTATTCAATAGTCTTGTCAAAAAATAAGCCCCTAAGTCCAACTAGATTTATAGAAAATACAGAGGAACATTTTAAACTGCACCATGTGAGCATAATCAACAAAGTCCAGACAATGGGAAATACTGTGAGATAAATGTTACAGTTTCTTCAATGAATAAATTACAAGGGAAAAAAGAAAATGAGAGGGAGCATAAACTAAATTATGATCTTTAGGGATATACACTTGCTGATAAAATTACAAAGAAATGCAAAGAAGTGTTCACCATAAAGTTGCTATAGTGGCTACTCTGGGAGGGAGGGAGGAGACTGTGTTTGGAAGGGAGCACCTGGAAGGTGTCTGGCAGCTACAAAGGTCTATCCTCTGCATGGGTAAGGAAGGTGGTTAAAGGGTGGTCAAATTATGGTAATTGATTGAGCTACATATGTGTTTAGGTGGGGTTTTTTTCTGTATTTGTATTAAATTTAACAATGAAAGAGTTCTTATAAATACATCCACTAAGCCTTCCATTTCCAATTTGTAGTGGAATAACCTGTGTCAGAACAACACTTTCTATCAAGAACAACTAGAAAAGGCAGATTAAACAAAGAAACAAACAAAAGCCTGTTCATAGGCATCACAAGAGCTAAGGATTTTGGAACTCTACAGACACTGGAGAGAGGGAAGGATGGTTATGTTAGCCCAAATTTCAGACACTGCTCTTCCTTCAAGTACTTACTGATTCAACTAGAAATCAAATAACAAATATGTAAATATGTAGAAAAAATGTAACTGAAGTAATGAACTTTTAAAGAATATTATGAAGTTAAAAAAGAAATTACACTTGATATTACAAAATATTTTAACTAAATTAAATATCAAAGCTTGTGGGATGCAGCCAAATCAGTACAATGTTCAATGGCTTTAAATACTTATCTTATAAATGAAGAAAGCCTACAGATTAATGCAACCCAGAGATAACTCCTGACAATCTGTACGAATTAGACCTATCTACTCAGGACCACTTCTTCTAAAGGGATGATGATCTGGCAGATGTCCTAACAGTCTTGCTGGGAAAGCTCTGTAGTCTTAATCTTTTTCAGGATACAAAGCAAAAGTGTAATGATACAGTTGAATTAATGGGGAGAATTTTTTTTCCAGTTATATAGGGTATTTCAAAAAGAGCTGCTTTAGGAAACAATGGACAAGAAACATTTCCCAGTCTTTTCCCATAATTTTCACAGAAGATTTGTGCCAATTGGAATCTTAAATATTTCACAGTTACCCAACTTTATTTCATAGTGCATAATTCTTGTGAATCCAAGAACAATGAGATAATTTCTATTCACACACAAAATTTTTAATTATTACTACAAGCAATCATTGTTTTAAAAAATATTTTTCTGGAGGAGGATTATAAACTTTGCTAAGTTCATGAGCACTTCTATTTCTTTGTAGGAGTATTCCGTACGAAACCTTTGTATAGGCAATCATTAAAAAGATGATGTTATTTCTCTTCTTAAATATGTATTTAATCTGACCTGGGCAGTCTGAATGAACTTTTTCTTTTCCTGAATGAAGTCCATCATCAATTAAACCTAATAATCAGAGCATTAATCTCACAATTGTATTTGTCATTATGACATTTCAAGTCTACTGAATACCCTTTAGCAGAAATAATTCAATCTTTATAACTCTTTAATGAACTCTGAATATTAACTCTAGTTTGAATTTGAATGGTTATTAGACTATGAAAGACTGAGAATGAAGAGCCAACAATAGATGAAGAGGAGCTTCTCAGAAGCTAAGGCCATAAAAAATTCCTTGATATTTACAAACTTGAAAGGTGCAAATTGAAAGAGGTTTAAACCTGAGATCCCAAAAAGCACACAAATATTCCACTGGTGACAAAATCAGACAGAAAAATCAGCTGCCTCCCCATGGCACTCCTGTTGAACTTTTTGAGTATACTACAATTTCTAATTTCGACATTAACAGGAAGAAAATAAAATTTAATCTTATATAATTATGATAATGATAATTTAATATTTCTGCCATCTGGATGTAAAATTTGGAATAACTGGGATGGTTTTAATTAAACCCAAAAATAATGTTTAACATGACTAACGGCAATTGCCTTATGACAGACTAGCTTATAAATCAAAATCCAGCTACTCTTAAGAAGTATATTTAAATGAAGTTAAAAGACTAGTGGAAAATAAATTTTTGTGCTGATATGTAACATAAAAAGAATAAGTGAGTAAATTAATGTCAGATAAAAAGATATTCAAAGCCAAGAGTAAAAATGAAAACATAGACTATATCTTTAAAATGTAATCTTCCCGAAAATAATATATAGATTTAATGTAATTTTAATAGAAACCAAATATTGATACAGTTTCTGTTACTGCTATTAATAATATAATAAAATTAGTCTGAAAAGCTTAATGAATAAAAATTACCAAAAACATTTGGGAAAAAAAAATCATAAAGGATGACTTGCCATATAAGATAATTGAAACTTATTATAAAGTTAACATAATAAAAATGTAAACATAGTATTGACAAGCAGGTCAATGAAATAAAACCAGAGTCCAGAAATAGACATACTAGATCTGAAAAACATAATATATGATAGAAGCACCATCTTAATTTAGAGGGAAAAATTTCTTTTTAACAAATAATACTGGTATAATTAGTGATTCACCTAAAATAACCAAAAACGTATACACTCTATTTCACATAATATAAAAGTAATTCCTCCGTAGCTTAAATCTAAATGTAAAATAATAATAAAATGGTAAATTTAAGAGAATATTTGAAAACATTTGAACGAAAAGAGTCCTTTAACATGATACTAAATCCAAGAGGAAAGATTGATGCCAGAAACAAAGTCCAGAGAAAAATATAAATACATAATTTTTTGCAAAATATATGATTAATTTTCTAACTACCTACAAAATAGGAAAATAACAGTGGTCTGATAGAAAAAATATATGAGAAAATACAAATCACCCCAAACTTAAGAAAACATATTGAACCTTTTTAGTAGTCAATAAAATGCAAATAAAATAACAAAGAGACACCACTTCATATTCATTTGCTATAAAATTTTTTTTTTTAATGATAGCATTCAGTATTGCTGAGCTTATGAAGAAATGTTGTCTGGCCAATGGAATTGAAATCCATAAATAAGAAGCAATAACTTAGGAATTGTTCAAAATTGAAGAGTAAAGAAATGACTAGATTCAGAACATGATTCTGAACTGAATCCTTTTGCTATGTAGGACATTATTGTGACACCTTGCAAAACTTGAATCAGGAATAGATAGTAGTATGAAACTGTTAATTTTTTGATACCCATTGTTGTATTTTAGTTATGTCGAAGAATGACCTTGTTTGTAGGAAATATAGGCTAAATAGTCCCTATCTGGGACTATAGGGACATCCTTTCAGCAACTAAGTTATTTGTTCTGTACTTGCAACTTTTCTCTAATTTTTAAATTGTTTTACATAACCACACACAATACTCTTTAACACAGAAAACTTTTAGAAATCTATTTACAAAAATATAAAAGCAGAATAGACAGTTATTTCTTTCCAGTGGGGAGTAGAAAAAATCTATATAGCTATCAAAAAATCTAAGAATTCATTAAATTATCATACGTCCATATTATGTAATGCTTTATAGCCATGTGAATGAATTAAAACTATCGTTTAATTTCCAGATCTGACAATGTATGGCTTAGAGAAGGCCAATGAAAGGAGAAGGCTCTACTGAGTGTGGCTGTAGTCATGATGAGGGTGCATTGACCTGTAGGGTAATTATGCAGGCAAAGAGGAAGATGCTAACAACCCATACTCCTGGGCACAAAAATGCTTCAAGAACAATGTTATATTTTGTATTCCAACAAATTATATGGGAAAAAAATTCGGTAGTAACAAACTAAACCCACACAACATATTGTAGTTATACTTCTTAAAGCAGACATTTTTAGGCTGCCACAACATAATTGTGTGTTCCTGTTACTCAGAGCCATTCATTCCAATAAAATCAGTAATTAATGTCCTACAAGTGTTGGTTCTAGACATTTGCTTATTTTATTAAAGTTATGATCTCCACAAGACAAATGAGAATGATGAACTTAAGTTAATTCTGAGCTGGAAGCTGAGGTAGCAATGCAGAAAAAAATGTTTTTTATCCTTGAAAAAAATATGATTCCTCTTTTTATAATAGACTGTTATTCTTCAAGGAAACTCCAGTTAAATATTTGTCAGTTTCAAGACTTAGCATGTTGATTTTGGTGTCAATGAAATTTACACAAGAAGGGAAGAAAGCAGGTTTTACAAACAGTTCAATGACCTGCTTGTGTAGGAACTATGTTTATCAGGGCCACGTCAACAAGAGGACATTTTACATTCAGATAATATCAAAAAGGGTTAGGGGGAAAAACAGATTAAGCTCTCTAGGATCAGGAAAGAATTCATAGAAATTTAATCTAAACAAATTAAATTTAAAAATCAATTTATTAGATATTTAAGTTAATGAGAAATCCCATATCTTCCTTTTTACCTTCTCTACCAAACATCAGTTTGGAGCTTTCACCCACGTGAGTGCATTGGGGAATTTGAATTACAGCATGAGAAATGCTGGTCCTGACAGGATGTGCCAAAGACCTAAGAGCCACTTGAGCTTTATTTACATTTACTCTAGATTGATCATCAGCCTCACAGCTCGAGTTTTTACTCTAGTATACACTCTTGACAATGGCTTATTTGGCCACTTTGAAAAATAGTGTTGCCATTTATCTCTAATAAGTCTATTCTGGGATTCAGATGCCTGAGAAAATGTGCTTCCATGTGGGAATAGACACGACAGCAAAATTATCAGAGTAGGCATTGGAATACTCCCTATTAATTTGGTATAATTTATTTCAGCAATGATGTGTTGAATATTTATCACTAACTGTGTTATGTTAAGCAAAAGGAAATATATGCAAAATTCTGACCCTCAAAGGACCTATCGGGAAAACTTTCTGGATTATTCCCTAACACAGAACTTTCTGCTTTAGGTGCATTAACTATTGGTTTGTGCACTATGTTCTGAGATAGGAACAAAATATTTGGGGTTTCTGCTCCAACCACTGGTATGGACAAGGTTTTAATTTTTATTGTTTTCCTTTTCAAATTACATTGTAAATTTCTCAAAAATAAGAATTCTCCAATAATATAATTCCTTTATATCCCACTGCCATATCCCAAACACAACATTTGCACATGTGCACACACACATACTCCCAATAGTGACTGTTATGATGAACTGCTCACTATAAGTATAAAATGATTTCTCATTAACTTGGCCTTCAAGTTTCCGCACTTTTTTGATGCCTAACTTCTTGTATAAAGAAAGTCAAATTTAGACATCAATCTTTTCAGTTGTCAATTTTCTGTCTAATAAATATCAGTTCAATAAAGATAAGACTTTTTTAACATTTTTTTTATAAATTACAGGTGGCATACAATATTCTATTAGTTTCAGGTGTACAGTAGAGTAATTAGACATTTATATAACTTATGATGTGGTTACCCCAATAAACCTAGTACCCATCTGACACTGTACATAGTTATTACAATATTATTGACTATATTCCTTATGCTATGCTTTACATCTCCATGACTATTTTGTAACTACCAATTTGTCCTCAATCATTCCTCCTTTTTTACCCACCTCACCAATTCCACTCCCATCTGGTAACCCTCAAAATGTTCTCTGTATCTCTGATGGGGTTTTTTTTGTTCTATTTGATTATTTTGTTCTTTGGGTTCCACATTAACTGAAATCATATGACATTTGTCTCTCTCTATTTTGCTTACTCCACTCAGCACAAACCCTCTAGCTTAATCCATGTTGTTGCATATGTAGATTCCATTTGTTTCTTTGTTTGTTTCTTTGTTTGTTTGTTTTTTATGGCTGAGGGATATTTCACTGTGTATATGTACCTCCTCTTCTTTATCTATTCATCTATTGATGGCTACCCAGGTTACCTCCATATCTTAGCTATTATAAATAATGCTGCTATGAACATATGGATGCACAAGTCCCTTCGAAGTAGTATTTTGTTTTTTGGGGGGGATAAATACCCAGAAGTGGGATCACTGGGTCTTTTGTCTCTTGTTATATAGCCTTTGTTTTAAAGTCTATTTTTTTGATATAAGTATTGCTACCCCAGATTCTTTTTCCATTTCCATTTTCATGAAATATCTTTTTCCATCCCTTTACTTTCAGTCTCTGTGTGTCTTTTTATCTGAAGTGAGTCTCTTGCAGGCAGCATATGTGTTCAGTTTTCTTATCCATTAAGCCACCTTTTACGCCATCTTCACCAGAATCCAATATAAAATTTCTTAATTAGTAATTATTGAAAGAGAAGAAACAGTTACTCTTTCTCCACAAAGATAGGCTCTAACTCTCAGCAACAACACTTAGCTTTATAAAAGGGAGAATCTTCTTATGTGCTTTCCCTGTCCTTCATCCCACCTCCCCCTAACCTTCTTTCTGCAATGTAAAATAGTCAGTAATCATAGGCACACAGTTAGGATAGATAAGGACCATGTTGGTACATCATGCTTTTTTCATCATAGAAGAATTTTACACAATTAAATGTATATATATTTATTGAATACCTTATGTATCAGTTTTTAGAACTACCATTACAAAATACTACTGACTAGATGACAAACCAGGGGTCCCAAACCTCCAGGTTGCAGACCGGTCCCGTCCGTGGCCTGATAGGAACCAGGCTGCACAGCAGGAGGTGAGCAGCAGTTGAGCAAGTGAAGCTTCATCTGTATTTTCATCCACTCCCCAGCACTAGCATCACCACCTCAGCTCCACCTCAGACCATCAGGCATTAGATTCTCATAGGACACCAGTCCTTGGTGCCAAAAAGGTTGGGGACTGCTGACTTAAACCACGAAATTTAAACCACAGAAATTTATTTTCTCACAGTCTGCAGGCTGGAAGTCCAAGGTCAAAGAGCTAACAGGGTTCGTTTCCTCTGAGGCCTCTCTTCCCTGCCTTATGAATAACTGTCTTCTAGCTGACCGAACATGGTCCTTCTTCTGTGCACACATATTCTTGGTGCCTTTCTGTGTGTCTTGGTCTCCTCTTTTTATAAGGATATTGGTCATATTGAATTAGGGCCAACCTTAAACAAACAAAAAAAATCTCATTTCAACCTAATTACATCTATTTGGGGTCATATTCTGAAGTACTGGGGTTAGGTACTTCCAAATATGAATTTTTAGGGACACAGTTCAATCCATAACACCATACTAGCAGCTATTCAAAGGATGTAAAGATGAGATAGTCCCTGGTTTCAATGACCAGAGTGTATACTCTAGCAGTGAGATAAATCAATAAACATAATAATATTATTGAAAATAGTAGTATAATAAAATAAAATATGCAAAATATTAAGGTTCAAAAAAGGGATTATACTAATTTGGAAGTGTCAGGAAAGGATTTATGGAGCAGGTGGCATTTGAAGATGAGCCTTGAGGAATCCTGGGGAATGGGCAATGAAGACAGGACATTAATTAAATGCTTTATGAGGTTTTAATCTTTAACACATTCTTTAGGTTGATAGTTTTGTTCACATTTTTTTTAAAAAAAGAACATCAATATTAGATCATTTAGTTATGTAAGACATCAAACAGTTTTCAAATAAAATGTCAGGATCTATCTTATTCTAATTTCTCTGATATGAAGGGTTGAGAAAGAAGAAAGAATGCTATAAAGAAAGCCCGAAATAAGTTTGTCAAAGTATTGCAAAAGCTATTTAACATGAAAAAAAGCTATAAATATAACCCCTCAAAAATATATTTTTTAAATCTTATGATTGCTATAAACAGATACAGACAAAATTATTTAATAATTTGATTTTATTTTTTATTAAAATTATTCTTGGTAAAATAGAAATTTAATCTAATAAGAGAAATATATTAAAAATATGTAGCAAACATTAGTCTGAATACTGAAACTTTGGAAGCAGTCTCATTAAAGTCTAGAAAAAGACAAGTTTCTATTCAGCTTTTTCCTGGATATACTGGCCAAAGCAGTTATAAGAAATAAAAGGCATAAACATTGGAGAGAAAGATAAGATTGATGTGGTTGGTATTAAAAAAAAAAATGTTACTAGAGGAAAATAAAGATATGGAAAAGGGAAGAAACACAGAGGTGTATTCAGATGTTTTGTTAGGATTTTGGTTCGTAGGTTAACTGGTGGGTTTTGTTTTTGTTTTTGTTTTTGTAGTTTTGCATCATTTCTGACATATATACTGAATACATTTGTTATTAAACATTACAAAAGAATCTTAAATATACAAAATATGAACTTTTATTCCAACAACAAACTAGTTTTTAAAAGAATTTTTCTAAAATGATCTCCATAAAATGTCCATTTATGTGATGTTATCAAAATTTGGGATTATGCATACAAACCAATTTTAATGATATCTTTTCCAACACTTAGTTCTCTTAAAAACACAATTGCTAAGTAAAAATAAGCTACTGAAATAACTTATGTATAAACAATTTCATAGATAATAGAATGTGTATACTCATATAGCTTTTCTCAATTAATCACATTGGATCTCTCAGCCTATTTTTTTTCCTCTTCTATCTTGGTCTAGGAAGAATATCTAAACTTGCTACCTATTCTTAGGGCCATGTGAAAGGGGCTATTAGAAAGAAAGCACCATAGCAAAATCTTTCCTCTAGATTTTCTGCCCGAATAAGTATGTTCTGTGTGCCTACGTGGTATGGGGATCACCAGAAATGAAGTTTTCATTTAGGATTTAGAAAGACACAGTTACCAAGTCTGCTGAGGAATAAAAGGACTCAAGTAATAGCCTTTCCTGTGCTTTTCTTCTGTCACTTGGAGATGCCACTTTCTGCAACTTGTACTTAATTAAGTACTTTTCATTTACCAGACAATGATCTGGCATTCATTATAAAATAATGCACCACATCTAGAAGGACAAATAAACAACAATTACGTATTAAAGTAGAATGAGAGCTGGGATAGAAATACTAAGGAAACACAATAAAGAGACAACTTTTCTCTAACTGAAAGAGTTAGAAGAAAAATATTTAGACTATTAATGAAATGTTGGCTATAAGAATTTTGTATATGCTTGTGGTTAGTAGAATAATGCTCCTCAAATCTGTCCGTACCCTAATATCTGTGAATAATTTATATTACGTGACAAAGGACATTAGGGATGCTGATGGAATTAGTATTGTTAATCAATTGATCTTAATAATAATAAGGAAATTACCCTGAGTTATCCAGGTGGGCCCAATGTAATCACAAAAGTCCTCTAAGTGTGGAAGAGGGAGGCAAAAAGTCAATCAGAATGATAAAAACATGAGAGAGACTCAACTGGCTATTGATGACTTTGAAGATAAAAGGAGGCTATGTGCCAAGCATTGTGGGCAGTCTCTAAATCCTAGAAAAGTCAGGAAACGGATTCTCCTCTAGAGCCCAGGCTTGATTTTAGCCCAGTGATACCCATTTGGACTTCTGAATTGCCTGAACTGTAAGATAATATAAATGATTGTTCTAAGCCACTAACTGTGTAATTTGCTACAACAGTCATATAAACTAATAAAATAACCCTTATCAAGTTAAAGTTTGGTTGATTCCTAGCTTTCTGATGGTTTTTATCATGTTGAATTATTAAAATGTATTTCTTTATCTAGTAATATAGTTATACTGCTTTCCTTTTTAACCTTTAAATGGTGAATTACACTGATAGCTTTCTGAATACTGAACTAGCCTTGCATTCCCAGTAAAAACCACAGTTGGTCATAGTGATTATATATATATACATAGAGAGAGAGAGAGAGAGAGAGAGAGGGAGAGAGAGAGAGAGAGCGAGCGCGCTATATTTGATTTACTAATATTTTGTTCCAAGACATTTGCATTTATGTTTATGGGAGCTATTCACATGTAGTTTCTTTCCTTATAAGATCTTCTATTTTAATATGAGGAGAATTAGGTGGAATGAGAAATATAAAAGATTTTATAGAATAGATAGAATTCCCCCCATAAAAATCATCTGAGCCTGGTTTTTCTGAGTACTCATACAGTTGCTTTTGGTATTATGTCTGTAGATTTTAGTTTTAATTAGTGTAACTAATTTAGATATGCTGTAGTGGGCTTTCTCAATATTTGCTGGTACTAGAAGACTGTGTGTAGTGTTTGTTTGATTTGGTTCGATTCATGCTTAATATAATGTGCTTCTACTATCTGGGAATTGGTACCTTTTATTAATTAATGAAAAATTTTTGTCATTATTTTTTCAAATATTGCCCCTCTTCTCTTCATCTTATTATCTCTTTCTGGCTCTCTAGTTAGATATGTTAGAACTTTTTATTCTGTTCTTAGCAAAAGGATTCAGTTCAGAATCATGTTCTGAATGTAGTTGTTTCTTTACTCTTCAATTTTGAATAATTCCTAAGTTATTGCTTCTTATTTGTGGATTTCAATTCCATTGGCCAGACAACATTTCTTCATAAGCTCAGCAATACTGAATGCTATCATTTAAAAAAAAATTTTTATAGCAAATGAATATGAAGTGGTGTCTCTTTGTTATTTTATTTGCATTTTATTGACTACTAAAGAGGTTCAATATGTTTTCTTTAAGTTTGGGGTGATTTGTATTTTTCTCATATATTTTTTCTATCAGACCACTGTTATTTTCCTATTTTGTAGCTACTCTTTCAATTTCTATTTTCTTATATATTTAGATAACTTTTTCATATATATCTTCCACTATGATATTTTCAATTTAATTCTGTCTACTCTGCTGCTAAATTCATCAATTTTTAAAATTTCAATAGTTATATATTTTTATTTTATGTATAAAATAAAAGTTAATTCTATTTGTTATCATGATGTTTAATTTTATATGTCATCTTGGCTAAGCTACGGTTCCATCTTTTGTTCAAAAAGGCATCTAGATGTTGCTATAAAAGCATTTTATAGATATGAATAGCATTTATAACCAGTTGATTATTTGTAAAGCAGATTACCCTTGATAATTGGTTGGGCTCATCCAGTTAGTTGAAGGTCTGAAGAATAAAACCAGGTTTCTTGAAGAAAAAGGAATTCTACCTAAAGACTGTAATATAGAAATCCTGCCTGAGTTTCCAGCCTGCCAACTTGTTCTATAATTTACAAGCTCACAAGCCTCCAATCTTAAAATAAATGTAGATAGATAGATTATTCAGTTGATGATAGGTAAATAGATAAATAGACAGATCTCTCTTTATATATGAATAGATAGGTATATAAGATATATAGATATATACAGATATATATCTATACAGATATATAAAATGTGTGTGTAGTTAGATAGATAGATTCTATTGGTTCTATTTCTCCAGAGAATGCTAAATGATATAGTTATCAAATATCTGGGCATTTCTATAGTTTCTTATTAATTACTATTTTTGTCTTGTTTTTATTTTGATAAACAATTCCAATACAGAAATTTAGAATTGTGTCTGATACTTAAAATTTTTTAATCTTAGGAAATTCAAATATGTTGTTTTGTTTTGTTGACTCTATTCTACAGTGATTTGGTTCCCTGTGTATAGGATGATCTTTAATTGTGAGCTCATATTTGATTAATTTTATTATATGGATAACGTGCTGGCAAAAATTGACAGTGTTTTTTCATTGACAGGATTTGCATTTGCTTCTGCTGGCAATGAGGCAGTGTTACCAAAATAAGTACATTTCTGCCCACTTTCTTGTCAGGTAGCTTCAAGTCTCATATTCATCTATCCCTACTTTGTGTTACTAGCTCGAACCTAATTTGGGACCACTGAGTTGATAGTGGTATCTTACTTCAGATAATTGTACTTTTGTTTTTTTTTTTGGCTGCATGAAGTAGCTTTATTCCCTGTGAGTATACACACATACACACTTCATGCAATATCTAAACATTTTGTAGTAAGAAAGTCCCCTTGTGCTATCTGGTCTGACATATTGCCTTGAGCACATTTCCAGTGCTGAAGATTTTCTTAATGAAATTATAAATATAATTAACATAATTGGGTAGTCATGGAAATAAAAATATAATTTTATGGTAATTGAAAAACCAAGCTTTAAAGGGTCCTTTCACTACATTTAATTATTTTTGATTAATGCTCTGAACTTTGTTTTTAATAGAATGTCAGAGAAATCTGGACTTGGTATAAAACGGGGGGTGGCTGAACAAAATCTATCTTTAGAATTCTATAAATTCAACCTCAGGTGATTTAATATCTCAAACAGCAATGTTGAGGGTTGTATTTATCACTTAGAGACTTACAGAGCCAAAAAGTCTGCTCGAAATATTTTTATACTTGAGGAATCTTATTTTTGGTGGCAGGGGGTGAGGAACCGAGACTGAGAGGACCATCAGTCAGAAGAGAAAACAATTTCTCTTATGTATGAATCACAGACTCATGGAAACTGAAGTTTGAAAATGGCCCAGTAAGTCATCTGATCCATCTCTTTGTCAAAAAAGAATTACTTCCTCAGGAATTTAAAAGAAAGAGCCTTATTCCATCAATTTTTTAAAATTTCCTTCAGGACTATCGTTCTTTTAAACTAACTACCCTAGTTATATTAAGATTTGCTTGGCATAAGAGTCCTTTCAAAATGCCAGGAGTTAGAACAGTAATTTTCTGTGAAAATGTTTGGAATGACATATAAATTAAGAATAAATATCCTGTTATATAATACTTAGAAACTTTAAATCAGCTGACATTGTGAAACATCTCATACATTCCAAATAAAAGAATTAGTAGCAAGTGACCTAAGTAGAGATTGCTTCAGATAATAAATATATCACTCAAATTCTGTCTAAGCATCAATAAAACATATTTGAAACTTACAATATACACTATAGCTTAACTTCACAATAACCACAAGTGAGTATAAATGCTGTCTTTCCAGGCCATAGCCAAAACAGGAGTTCAGCAGCTCACATCCTCTTACAATTTAACTGGACTCCCTGTTTCTGTAGAAACCACTATTCATATTTAGTGTTTACATGTCCCTGTAAAACCTAGATCCGATATTGTCATGTGACAGTTCAAAAAGTTTGATGGCTCCAGTTCCCTAATAGTAAAGTTTAGTTAATTCAGCTTAGAATGCATCTTCTCCCCAGTTTTCCAGTTTCATTTTCTATACATCAGTGACTCCCCCCCCCCTTTCCTATGGCTTGCATGTCTCAGTCCACCTGCTATTTCCTAAACATATCTTCTATTTTCTGGACCCTTTGTCTTTGCCTGGATGTTTGCCAGTTGCTCCCTCCCCCGCAAGTCTATAAGCAACTGTTGGAGTTTTAAATAGTCCCTAAATTTCATTTCAGCCCATACCTACTTTGAAAATCTTCTCAGAGTTTTCTAGTTAAAAATTAATCAATCTTTCCTCTGTATCCTTCACAAATATGAATTTCTTCCTATTTTATACCATTTAACATAGTGTTGTATTTGCATTATAGATATAAAGTGTTAACCTACTAACACATGTTCTTGGGTTATAAGGATCACATGATAGTTGCCTTTTTTTTTTTTTATAGAACTTACATTGTATAAGTTTGTTAATTGTCAGCTTATTGCTACATTGAGGTAACTGTTCATATGACTTAGGGATTTGAACATACATAAAAAATATAGTGTATGAATAATATATATATAGTTTCTGGAGTAAGAAAAATGGAGATTGGAACCTTTGTTTAGTCACTCAACAAATAGCCTTGGACAATTTATTTAACCTTTCTTAGCAAAAGTTTCCTTATCAATAAAATGAATTTATAATTATATCTGACTCATAAGGTTTTGTGAGGATTACATGGCATAATGCTATGTAAAACATTTAGCATAGTACCTTACATAGTAAATGCCCAATAAATAGTAACTGTTATTATCATTATTATCATTCTTATAATTTCACATGGTTGCTATTTAAAATCAATCACTATAAAGCCAAAAATCAAAATCAAATCTTGAATCAAATATAAATATCACAGGCATTTGATAGAGTTTGAAGATCTCTATAGGTGTCATAGATAACCAAATCTATATCATGTGACATAGAATTTTAAGCACTTAAGTTTTTACTGACGGAAACTGTATATGGCAGCCAACAGAATGTTCTGCAATGAAGTGTACAATTGACATACAGTTCACCTCAACCCACTCCAGCTCTGTTATTGGCAAGCATTCCTTTTTTTCCATTTTGTACAAAACAGTATTTAAACAAATATAAGTTGGGCAACTGCATAGAGTTCAGTTTCAGACCCTAGAACCAGTGTATTTGGTAGGAAAAAATATACATGTATACATCTCCATCTAACTATAGTTTCTCCAGGGAAATATTGTTTTGTTACATAAAAGCTTTGTAAAAGTTTTACAATATATGGAACTTTAAATTTATTATTCTAACGTTACAAGCAACTAAACCCTGTTTTGGGATTTGCTACACAGGAATACCTCCCCCCGCCCCGCAAATCCATGTCATTTTGTTTCACCTATCGTTACCCAATAAAAATCCCAGCCTAGTCTTCAGGGTCCTACCCAAATACCTCTCCATGGTAAATCTTTCTATAACTTCCTCTAATTCTCTCCTATGAAGCTTCCCTGGTACCAAATAAAACTAGGACTACAATAAAGATAAGAACTAATTATCTGTAGAAATTTACCTCACCTAATAATTCTGAGTGCCTTAACATTGTGAACAATATGTTTTTCAACTTTCCTCTCTTCGCTGTGTAACCAGTCACTGATTCATAGGAAGTCCTCAATATGTATTTGCTGAATTAAAAAAATGATAGCAACTATAGAATCAAAGAAGGTTTTGTGATAGAAAATTCTAATTAGGAAGAAATCAGGAAAAACATTTTTTTTTATTTTCCTCTAATTTCTCTCTCTCTCTCTCTCTCTCTCTCTCTCTATCTCTCTCTCTCTCTCTCTCTCTCTCTCTCTCTCTCTCTCTCTCTCTCTCTTCTCTCTCACACACACACACACACACACACACACAATAAGATTTTTCCAGGCTTTCCTAACTGTCTTTATTCAATAATTTTATTATCCTTCTAGAGGAGTTATCATTTGAAAGGACAGTTCACCAAGCCTGAACTACAAACTTAACACAAGCTCCTTACATGCAGGTGCATTAGTCTTTAAATATCTGTAAATATAATTGAAAGATCCTGTGCTCCATAGAGGCTCTCCACTTAACTCTCCTGGCCTTTTCCTCCTGGTACACCTAAGATCAAATTGGAACTTTTCAAAAGAAACATTTCTAGGTAGCTAAGAATACCACAAGCACAGTGACAGAGGAGAAAGAAAGGAAAATTTTGATGTTCCACTCTTAACCAATTGAAAATTTTAGCCTCAGAGCTCTATCATTTCAATCCAGTGGCATTTGGAAAATAAAGAATATGTTTCTGCCTTGATAGCACTCCACACGCTATAAAGGATATGAAAGAAGCTCCCCACCAACAAGCAACCCAAATTAGAAAGTGGAGATGGCTATGTGCTAATATTAGTAACAAAAAAAAAAAAAAGAAAAAAAGACAAAACATGCATGGCATAAGAAAAAATATGCCATCCAACTTCAAAGATGTAAATTAGTTCTTTTGAAGAAACACAGATAGTGGAGGCTATAAATTACAATGTCAATTAGATAGACATCTTCAATATAGTTTAGTCCTAAAATCATGCAGAGTTCTTTTAGACTCAATACTGAGAGAGATTGTATCACTTGTGTCATAGAACAGAGAGATGCGATGTGATATTTTTCATATGAATGATGGGCCTGCACCTGGAATAAAGCATGCAATTTCGTGCTTGTAGGTGCCCAAAAGATATATATAAATTAAAAGGACTTCAGAGGAGAGGAAGAAAAAGCAATTAGTGAGATGAAAAATTGGATTGATGAACTGAAGACAAAAAGTGCTACTAAGCAAAAATTTTGAGGGAGAATGTCTTTGGGGCAATTCTTCTGATACTGGAAAGTTCTAATCTTTGGATAAATTAAACTTTGGGACAAATTAATCTGTAGTATTTAAAACATATATTAAAGTAATGAGAAAATTATGAGTAAGCACATTATCAGTGAACACTTCCCAACTTCAAATCAATGGCCATCAAATGCTACTCAAAGTCTGGCAAGATAAATACAGTGTCACCATCCCCCACAAATGCAGCACCTCAGGTCCCAATCCAGGGCTCCTGAGCTGGGATCTGCATTTTAACAAGATTTCCAGGTCATTTAAGTGTGCACATTAAAACTTGAAAAGCTCTGGTAACATACCAAAGAACAAGTTTTAGTTAGGGCTAAGTTTAAATTTTCACTTTGCCACTTACTAGCTGTGTGATCATGAGCAAGTCACTTAATCTCTGCATACTTGAAATTCTTCATCTGTAAAAGAGACATAATAATATTAACATTTGAGCATTATGTTGAAGATTGTTGAAATAATACATATAAAATGTTTATCAGAGTAATAAAAGACCTATAAATGATGGCACATATAAATGATACAATGTTTGATTATCTCTGAGGAAGAGAAAATGAAAAATGAAAGAGAAAGGAGAAGGAAAAGGAAAGAGTAAAGAAATAGTAAAAGATTATGTCCTGAAAATCAGCGAGAGTACCTTTCATCTTTCACTCATGCATTTCAGTCTCTCCACCCTGGGTTGCATTTTTACTTTTTTACCAACCCTTTCCTGCTCCCTCTTTGGAATAAATATTTTTTTGTTGTTCTTTTTCTGTTATTCCAACATTCTCCTATTGTGTATCACCTCTGAGACTTCCCACAAAGGAGTGATCAGAGTCCTGCTTAAACTTTTGGGTGGGGAAGTTGGGAAATCATTGCATCTATTCCTCATCTGCAGTTGTATTTACTGTAGCTCTGAATGTCTTGAATATGCATGCAGTGCCTGTGTCCCAACCTCATTGTACAAACTCCAAAGGAAAGATGAGCAATTGGGAGTCAGAATTTACTCCCTGGAAATTCTGAATGAGAAAATTCCAGTCCATTTTACTACTTACTGTGGGGTTCAGAATTAGGCTGAAGAGTTGATAATAAAGATGTTAAAGAAAAATTTATTCTGACACTTAGTAGAAAGGAAAACTTTATTCAGAACTATTGCGGTAGATGTTGAGACTATTGAAATAGGGAGAAGAGATCAGCTTAATTCCAAATACAGCAAAGACAGCTGAAAATTTGAGCAATGAGCAGAATGAAGGCATCAATGGATGGAAAATTACTAAGAGGAGGCATCAAGATTGGGGGATTCTTGCTAACGACAGGTCAGGGTAATCAGGTATCAAGAATGGTGAGAGGAGAAATTTGATCGTATATATCAAGAGGAGAATTCTCTCTCAACTGACTTAGCAGTGTTCCTGCTAAACTGGGCTCTGCAGGTGAAGGGTAACAGAATATACCATCTCAAAATATTTCATAAGGTTTATTTTGAGCTGAAGGCATTTGAAAAGGAGCAGAGAAAAGTAAAGCTCTCTCTGTTCTTCCTCTGTTTTCCTAAAAGCAAGATAAAAATTTATTAAAGGTATCCTCCCTCCCCTCTCTACCAGGAGGGACAGAAATCAATCACAGTCTCAACCCTAAACTTAACATCACCCCAGAGATGGCATCAGAGGAACCTATTTAAGAAAAGAGACTTTGTCAGGATCAGCGTCCAAAGTACACACACCCGCACACACTTGCACACTCACACGTAGAACCTATATGAAAATACAACTTTCTAAATTGTCATCAGGCAAACTCTATTCCCTAAGACATCTTTACCATAAATGTAGGCGAATAAGAAGAAAGACCTTACAGACTTGCTTTTGTTGGGTGAAAAGATTTGAGCAAATAACATACAGCATAATTTCAAGATCAAAGGAGTTACTTGCCATTGCTGGCATTAACCAAAATAACTCAAAACAAAACAAACAAACTACCGTCATGGCTTAAAGAAGCTTGGAAAAGAGGAACATGTTGGGAGAAGAAATACTAGTATATGTATATGAATGTGTGTGTGTGTGTGTGTGTGTGTGTGTGCACACGCGCGCACGCGCACTCCTGTGTGTGTCTGAGAGGGGTGTGTGTGTGTGTGACAGAGAGAGATACAGAGAGCGAGAGGGAGAAAGACAGGGAGGGAGGGAGGAAGATCCTCACAAAATTTAAAATAAGGAGAATATATTTTTGTTAGTCAATTGTTTCAGGGTTATCAATTTACAAGAGGGAGAGCAAAATAACTTTCTGATTTGCTATCACATTGAAATACATTTCACCTAATATCAACTAAATGAGGTAAGTATGATATTAAGGCTAATACTGTTATTTTCATGGGTTCTTATACCTCCCACTCTAGAGTCTCTAGGGCAATAGCTACTATCACAAGTCAGAGTACTATAAATTTCTTATCAAAAAATTATGAACACTTACCAAGTGTTCTTTTATAGATTAAAAAAAAAATTTCTTTGCCTAGTAAAACAGTAAAATGGATTCCAAAGCACATTTTTTACTCCAACAAGAGTTTACTGTGGAAGTAGTAGCAATTTACATTAAAATAAAATCGAGAAACACAAATTTCATTGGCCCAGGAACTTATGCTCCATAGATATGTCTTAGATTTGTACTTCCTTTTAAAAGAAGTTAATAAATGCAGCCTTTGTATTTCAGATAGAGTAAACCTTAATAGAAAAAATAAGATATGCTTAATAGCTGTTGCATAATTATAACAGCACTTCAGGTATAATAGTTAGGAAGGGTAAGTAATGCAAAGAGACCACAAAAATACCTTGTTCATTGAGTGAAGCCATGATTATTATTTACGGCAATAAGAGAGACCACTATCTTGTCTAGGAGCTTCTTGGAAGAAGAGGATAAAATTGGGACAACTGTAATTTGAAGGAATTAGTTTAAAGGTCTTTTGATGTTGAGTGCCTAATAGGAAGTGAGTTAAGTTTGTGATATGATAGTTTAAGATAGTGAACATGAAGATACGAGAGTTGGAAAGGAAACTTGAAGAGTAAGAAGCAGTTTAATGATCCCAGCTCAGCAAAGTATTGAATTGTCTCATTTGATATATGAATTTTCAGGAATTTTGTGAAATAAACAATATAGTATTTGCATCTTTATCTTCCTAAGCAGGAATTTTCTAGAATAACAAAGTGATGGTATTATAGATAGTAAGTCTTATTACTAAGGATAGGACTGCAAGATCTTTGATTTATTGTGCATCAAAATTATTCTTATCTTTAGAAACTTCAAGAAGTGATGCCTAGGCCTCACTACTATTCATAGCAGATGACAAAGAATAGTATTTATAAATACTGCTCCTTTAATGCTGGTCATGAGTTCTGGGAGGGAAAGAATTCAAATTAACTAGCTAGAAATTATCCTTCAATGATACCTCCTTTGCAAACTCCAACTCACTATTATGTAAGGTTGGAGTTACGGAGTATATTTTTAAAGCCTTATGTTAACTGTTGGAGGTGATAATTATGATTAATACTGCAGTCTAATCAGACTTTGGGGAAGGATTTTGGCACACAAGAACTACCAATGGCTTTAAACAAAGATGGAAGATTCTTTGAATGGTAACGTGCATGATCAGGAGGCTTTCTAAAGGGGGAAATCAAGAAAAAAAATTAAAACAAGTTACAATTTTTATACCATTATGTCTCTTTTCATTAAGAAACAAATATTTATATTGTATAAGAAAACAAACGTAAATAATGCTATATAGAAATCTTTATGAATCAATAAATCTCACAATATGTTCTGATATATCTAAACTGATAACTATAGGGAGGCAGCACTATATTGTGGAAAACATGCAAAAAGATCTGTGAGTCCTAACCCTAGATGTGGAAACTTGAACAAGGCTTTTTATTGTTCTTATCTGTATACTTTCCTTTAATAGGAATAATTATAAGGACAGCATATTTCACAAATTAAGTATGAGGACTAAATGAAATACTTGAAAGATATTTAAAAGTTAAGTAAAAATGTAAGTAGATACTATTAAGGTTTGTTCTATATAATTAGTTATTCCCCTTCTAAGAAGATGGTAGAAAATTCTGTTTCCCCTCTCAAACAATTTGAACCTAAGATGAAAGTCTAAGGTGATCATTATCATTTGCTTGAGCTTAGGTTCCTACTTACATTAAAAAATAATAACTAATTAACTAGAAATTAAATAATGCTGATTCACCAAAAGAAAAATAATAAATAGCAGTGATTAATAAAGTAGTAATTAATATGAAGCTTAAATTCATATTCACGAAATCGAGTGTATGCATAATCTCCTTTATTTGAAAGACTGGAGAAAACTAGTACAGAATTCTATTTTGTAGTTCTTATACCTCATTAATATATTTTTTGTATGTGAAATATGCTTTTTACTAAAGCCTTTCATACATAAAACCCAGCAAAATAGAAAATGTAATTGTCATTTTTCAAGGGGAACATGGGATTTGAGCTTTGTCCAACACATCAAGGGAGCAAAACAGAATGTGTGAGGTAGGGATGAACGAAAACAAGTTGAAGTAAGGCTCTTCCTTATAGTCAGTATACAGGGTCTCTCAGGTTTCTGTGAAGATTTCATCAGCCTCCATACCACTAATTCATCCTTTTAAATGGACACGTAAGTAATTGGCATTTTGATTTTATTTAGACTTTGCTAATGGTTCAGGTTTGCTTGTATGCCTGGCCTCTTTCGAATTCAGGAAATCCCTAAGCATTTATTTCTTCTCTTCCTCAGCTTCTTCTAAGTATCTTTGCTCAGTATCTTTGAATGTTTGGGTGACAGTTTCAGGGTAACTGTTTGGGACATGGTAGCAAAGGCAAGGGCTGATAGATGAAACAGTACTTTAGTGAAGAACAAATCAGTCTTAATCTCATTTTGAGCAGGTAGAAGCTTCCAGTTTATCACCTTCAGCTCACCTCCTCCTGAGTTTTCCTCAGAGAAAGCCTCAGCTTCTCTTTCATCTCTTCTGAAGAAGTCTTTTCCGTTGGCCACAGGTGGGATTTTGTCTAAAATAAAATGATTTTGTATTTGTTTCTGTCGACTGTTCGCCGTGAACTTCTGCAGGGAAACCTTAGCAAACTTGGCTCTCTATAGTAGACTCACCCTGAGCAGCTTCTTTTGATTTTAATAGTCTGTGAGAGTATTTCTTTCCTTTTCCTTCTCGTGTGAGAGATTTCAGGTGATCAGATTTCAGTTCTGTAGCTAAACCAGCTGTGATTCAGGCAAACCTTAAAGAGATGTGCAGCACAACTCCAGCTGTTTCTAGGCTGTGGAGACCTGGAGATTCTAGTTGACTAAACCCCTGAGGATATCAGAGAAAGACTCTCAAAAGCAGCAGCACTCGCTAAGCAGATGGTAATTTTTGTGTTTGATTTTTTTTTCTGTCTTACAATGTTGACCTCTCTCGTTCTTCTTTTAAACTAAGTTTAGTAATTGTCATTGAAGAGTTAAGTGGGTAAATCAGAAGAGCGAAGTAGGAGAAACCAAATTTATAGAAAAAAAAAAAAAGAAGCTTGGGTGCAGGGCTGGCAAATCCTCTTTCAGACTGAAGACCAGTAGTATAGACCAAATGAAAGTAAAGGAGTGAACTAAAATCAAGGAAAATGTAAGTTCTTTGTCCCAAAGGTTGCCATTCTGAGGTCACTTTTTACTGCGGCCGTACACAAATAAAGAATGCCTGGCCAGGAAAAGTAAAATAAAAGAGGACAGGACTTAACTCTGTAATTCTATGCATTCTCGGTTTACTCTTCCATCTCAGCATAAGACAAAACAATCTTTCTTTAGGATGAGTTCCTTTTATTTACTTCTCAGTTAGAGCTATGTACACCATAATATGGTCATTTCCTCTCAGGGTAAATGCTTCTATTTTATAGATTCCCAGAAAATCTATAACTCAACCCAGCACATTAACTTTCCTGAGAGGCAGAAGTGCCCTGAGCTTTACAAAGTAGAAAAGTGAAAAGGACCCTCCTGGGAGGTTACTGTGTGCGCACTCTCAGCCAACGCAAGTTGATTGCTCAGCAGTAGAAGGCCACAGGAGGAACACACTGGATGTAGGCTTCTGCTTCACCTAGTCCAATTGCCACCATATATGACCCCACCTCTGAAGACGACATTTATTAAAAAAATTTTTTAAAAAAATGTTATGCCAGTTACTCACCTTTGCTTTCATGTCACTAGTCATACCAACTTAGCAAAGAAGCATAGAAAATATTTAGAGATTAATAGTCAGATTTAATATCTATGGTGGCAGCAAATCACCTGACCTATCCACCTGTAACAATATTCTGGAACTGTGAAACTTCATATTTTACCAAACTGCATACAGGAATGATGGAAATAAAGGTTACTTGGTTGAAAAATAATTTATAAGGAAAGTACAAGACAAACACCACCCCCCCAAAGAAATTAATCAGATTATTTTCTCACCTTCAAGTGATTGTTGCAGATGTTTTCACAAGTCTCAAGACATCTGCTGTTCATCAATTTTAGCAAATACACAGTGTCTCTACAAAGCCAAAGTAATTACTCTTATATTTACAATCTGGAGTTTCCCGCTTGTTTTTGTACTTTGCTTCTATAACTGATACTCCTCAAGGAATTAGTTATTCTAGGCAGCTTTAATTCTGTGGTAGTAGAGATCCTTAATTCAAGGCATCAAATATGGAGAAATCCATGCCCTTTAATGAGCAAAAGAAACCAGAGAATAATCTATTTGTATTAAACATTACTTTGTCTGCTTTTTGGTTTGGTTTTTTTTTTTTTATCTGATATTTATTTTCCTAAAAAAAAAAATAAGCATTTGGCAATTAATGTGGACTGCATAATCATTCATTACAGAAAGGAATTTTAGGACCAAAAATTGTTTGTTAAACCAATCCTCAATTTATAGCTGTCATTTTAACAAAACTATTTAGGATGGCTCTTTATAACAATTTCATCTTTGGAATTGCTTAATACTTAGATATGAAAGGACATTTTTTAACAGAAGACATTTTAGCTAGAAACAATTAAATTCACAGATACTAGAAATTATATATGTGGATTTTCATAGGCAGTTTATACCTAAGTTTAAAAACTAAAATATTATATAGTTACATTAAAAAATCTGAAACCAAAAAATAAAGTTTAATATATAAACCAATACAGGATTTGATAAAGGGATATAAATATAGAAAGAGAAATCTTTACCTTTTCATTTTATGATTTAAGTAAAAGAAAAAAATAACAAGGAAAGAACAAGTCATGTGTTGATATGTAAATCTAATTGCAAATGTGTTTCTCTATTGTTTAAATCACCCATGTTGAATGAGTGCTTTTGTTTTCCCTGTTCCTGTGGGATATATCAGGTCAAATGTCAACTCTGACCTCAAAATGTCCCCTTAAAATCCTGTCTCTCCTTCCTCCAAAAGCAGGTGCATGAAATAAACCAGCAGGCAGTCAAAGTTGAAATTACATTTGTGTGTCCTAAATCATGACATTCAGTCTTGAAAAGAAAGAAGAAAGCACAGATGTCTTTTCACCAAAGGACCTATCTCTGTGGAAAAAAAGGGGGCGGGGGGGGGGAGACAGGAAACCACAGAGACACACCACATTCCTGTTCGTTCCAACTGAGCACTTCCACAGACCTTCTTTGTATGAGACAGAATGGAGACCAGACTCACAAGTGTCCAGGCCAAGATTAGTGCTGCACATTCTCAGCAATTTTGTGTTCACCCTGCTCTCCTTAAATGACCAAAATAATAACATGATTTTATATTTGATCATTAGGAATCTTATTTCCTCAATAAACAAGGAAAGCTTTAGAATATTGAAAGAGAGAAGGAGAGCCTCCTGAGACGTGCATGTGAGCCCCTTCTGGACCATCCCTTGGCTACAATGGCCAGTACTGCAGTCCTTCCATACAAATAAGCTCAGCAATTTCCCTAGAATGAACATTTGAGTATCTTCTAAAGGGACCTATTTAGAGATCTAGAAAAGTAATTAAACACTAAGATTAAATTGTGTTGTGCACCTGCATTTTCTTTCATCCTCAAATGTAAAATCTAGAGTATTTCCCAAATTATGCTGTTGGTTTGTGTTTTATTTTAGTTATTTTATGTTTCAAATACATATTTCTAGGTTTTTGAAAAAGGTAGGAAAATGAAATGAAAACAAAACAGAAAACAAAATAAAAATAAAATTCACAGATAACCCTTCTTTTGTATGAATACAATATAGGAGGGAAAGCTCCACCCCTACCTCGATCCCACAAGGTTATGATTATTAACATTTGGTTCTTAGCTTTCCAGACTTTTATTTCTTGCTTATAAGGATATGTGTGTGCGTGCATATACATGTATATACATTAATAAATAGCATACTCATATACACTTTACAGATCTGACCATAGTATATCTGAAATTTGCACTTTAAATTCATTAACAAAATATCCTAAATATATGTACATGTACCTCATTTAACAGCTACATCATATAATATAGTGATTTTTACACGTTATACGGCTTGCTTGGTTACAAATTTTGCTATTACAAATGTGCGTTTTGGGACAGATAATTTTTGTGCACAGTTGCATGTTACTCTAGGATCAAATCCAAGAACAACAACAACAAATTGCTGTGTCAAAGGGTTCGTGACTTTTAAATTTTCATGAGAGCTTCTTAATTGTCCTCGGTCACTGCCAGCAGGAGAGTGTGAGCGTACCTTCTTTTCCTCCATGCTTGTAACTAGATATACCGCTCTTTACAGTTTGTACTATAACTGATAGAGAAGAAAGGATTTGGCTTGTTTCATTTGGATAGCTTTTCCTTTAACTTAATGAAATTTAACATTTAATCCTATGTTGAGTAGCCTTTTATATTCTTTTCTGTGAATTGCCTGTCAAATTTTGCATCTTGTTTTTAGTGTTGTATCTGCATTCTACTTACATCTGTCTATCATTTTATAGGTGTTTATATGTTATGAGTCATAACTCTTTTCTTGCTAAAGATGTAAATATTTTCTGAGTCTGTTCTTTGTCTTTTAAATTTATTTAAGGTATATTTCGTCATTCAGAAAAAATTTAATTCAATGCCTTTAAGCATATAAATTTTCTGAGTTTGTGGTTTTATATCTTATTTAGGAAGACTTTCCTTAATATAAGAGTATAAAATATTCCTCTGTATTTTCCATATATTTTTTAAAGTTTGGGTATTTTATTCATCAGTTCATTTGTTCTATGTGTGTAATGAGTTAGGCATTTAAATCTACTTTTTTTCAAATTACTTACTACAGTGGGTTTTGGAGAATGAGAAACATTTTCTAGGAAAAGTGCCTTACCATTTTTTTCTGCTTTTGAAATCAATCTCTATTCCACATCTCAAGGTCCTACCTTACACACACACACACACACACACACACACACACACACACACACACACACAACCACCATCACACACACACACCCTGTAGATTAGTTCAAAATCAATTTTTAAAATGCTTAGATCAAATGAGGATGAATTGATATACTTTAATGCTGTCCCATTCAGATTGGTAGACTTCTCTGTTAACTACTTTTCTTATTTTATGACTATCAATTATATTTTTTTTGCATAGGTCAGTTATGTTAATAGATATTAGTAGTATACAAGAGACTTTCTCATGATATTATCAGAAATGAGAAAGGCAGCTTGGAGACTTGAAAATGAAAATTGTATAGAAAAGATTAGGTGATATGTCTACAGCATTGACTATTGGCTCCATGAATTTTTAAAAGTATGACTCCCAAGAGTTTCCTGTACTAATCAGGTAGAAAATGCAACTACTTAGTGCTAAAGAAAGAAAGGGAAAATTACAGAGAGTAAATTACAGCCATGTGAGTTAATAAAACTCTTAGCCAATCTTTATTGATAGTCGCTTTCAATTTTTAAGTGACAACCCACATCGAGTCCTGTTGTCCCTCACATACATCCAGTGGCAGTCCACATGGACAAAACAACCTGGCTGGCATTGTCTCATGCCACCGACTCAAGACCACCTACAGATACTTCCATTCATTTCATCCCGCTGCTCCCTGGTTCCAGCTTCCACACAGAGCACCAGTAATAACTGATTTTTCAAACAACTGGTACAGATGTGAACTTCTAATTACTTACCACAATGCTTCAGGCATTTAGCTTTCTGATCCCAAGTTGAAAGAATGAAGAAAGATTTGAGTACAGAAGGATACACCCAGCATTACAGAAGCAAGCAGAACCCAAGCATTCCTTAGAGGCCAGTGGGTTTACCGAGTAGCAGTACCCGCCGGATCTCTAGAAAAAATCCTCTGTTCACATAACTGAACCCATATACAACAGATTTACCTATTTTGTGTGATTTTGACAAAAGTTTTCACAAGGGATTGTGAAATATCATTCTAAGAAGGAAGATGTGCTTTAAATTATCTAGAATTTTCTCCTCCACTGAACATTGTAAGGCAGACATTGTTGAAGTCACCACAGGAGATGGTTTCATTCGATGCCATCTCATGATTTTTCTGAATATCTAAAAAATTATAAACATTTGAAAATATAAAAATCTTATATTAGCTTTTCTTTAAAAATCTTATATTGTTTTATATTGTTAATTAAAATAGACAAACTATTAAATATCCAAAAATTAGAATATTATTTAATGATTAAAAGAAATGAGCTGGCAAGTTATGAGAATGCATATTCCTAAGGGAAAGAAGCCAACCTGAAAAGCCTGCATACTATGATTCCAACTGTATAACGTTCCAGAAAAGGCAAAACCATAGAGACAGTGAAAAGATCAGTGGTTGCCACGAGTGCTGAGAGGAAAGGAAAGATTAATAAATAATACACATGAGATTTTTAGGGTAGTGAAACAGTTCTTCATGATACTGTAATGGTGGATATAGGACATTATAGGTTTGTCAAAACACATAGAACATAGAACACAGAGAGTGAACTCCTAGGTAAACTATGAACTTTAGTTAATAACAATCTATAAATACTATTTCTTCATGTGTAACAAATGAACCACACTGATACAAAATGTTAATAATAAGGGGAACTGCTCAAGAGTGTGTGGCGGGGGGCGTCATGGTAGAGGGAGATAATATAGGAACTCTGTGCTTTTGCCCAATTTTTCTTTATATCTAAAACTGCTCTAAAATTTAAATTCTATTAACCTAAAAAATGTGAAAAAATAACTAAAGGTGAAATGCTGCATTCCCTCAAGCACATTTGTTCACTAGAATTTGTGATCAATTCATAACTATATTTAGTATTTGCCACTTGAATGGACTGATAACCTGTTTTCTACCGAAATCAATTTACAAAATTGGCTAAAGTTTGGGAAGGTTAAAGGGGCAGGAACAGGGAAGAGATTGTGCTTTTGAAGAGAGTGCTTTGGGCTGTGTTTAGGTTGTTTCTCATTTTAGGGTCTTCAGACTTATTGGCATAAGCTGTGTTCCATTTATATTGTAAATTCTAAACTGGGTTGTCCAGTTTAAAGTCTACTAGATGCAGCCAAAACACTCAGCCAGATTGTGTATCGGCAATCTCTTTGTCTCTCAACAGTGAGTGCTGAAATCTGGATGGTAATGACCAGTCTCAGGCACATCTGTACTGGTGTCAGGAAAAGGGATCAGAATCCCAGAATGCATCTTTATATAAATAAACATCACAGTAGATGTGAGCCAGGGATAAGATACCAGGAGATGAGTAGAGAGAGCATAGGTTGCATTTCATTTCAGAGAGCTGTCAAGCTGGGGATGAGTCTATGCAGTACTGAGATGTATGTTCCCCAAAATGTCCCCTGCTCTAAACCACTCAAAAATAATGAGGAGAATCTTCTTCCCATACATTCCTACAAGCAGCCGAGCTCAAAAGGCATGGCTGGTTTTAAAAATAGATCTTCACATTCACACAGATTCTAAATGGTAATATACTATATTCCACAGGCTTTTATCTTTGTAGCATTACACTGTGTACAATTTCTTAGCTGGGGTAACAAAACAGACGATATATATATTTTTTTTAATTAAAAAAGAAAACTACTATTTTTCTTTGCCAAAAATCAATTTTTAATTTAACTTTTATAGTATTTTACTCTCTTATCTAAGGTTATTTTAAAATATAAAATGGCTTTGCAAATGTTAGAATTGTACTATCTCAGCATTTGGGACATGTGCTTCTAGGGAAATGAGAATTAAGATGACCAGATATTATCTTCATTATAATAGCAATGATATGTCTATTTCTGTCCATTAACTTGAAGAAACTCTCCATTGAGTTGTAATTTTTTAAAATTATATATGCACTAATTATTTGGGATTCTACAGAGCTCAAAATATTTATTTTTCCAATATTTACTATCATAACTCTTCTCTAGTCTTCCATGTAGTATATTTATATATATGCATGTATGTGTGTATATATATATATATTATATATATATTTATATAATGATTTTATTAAGTAAAATATGTTATTATTTATAATTTACATAAATGTCATGTACACATTACATATATTAAATTGTTACAAATTAAAAAACATTACAACAGTCAATGTTTTAATTTAGTTACCTTTTATTCTAGTCCCGGAAGATAGTATAATTATAAAAATACATAACCATCTTTTAAATGGATTTATGGTAGTGGTAAAAAGAAAACCTTTAAAACACCAAAAGTAGTAATGAGATATTTTGTTTTACATGTTTATGTTTTATGTATACTTACATATAATCACATACACACTTTACATGCAACATAAATAACAATCTTGGGTGTACTTCAATTTCAGTTCTTGATTTTATTTTATAAGCACATCACAAAAAAATGACTGAATCTATTATGGAAAATTGCCCAGTTATTCTAAGTTGTTCAAGACATAATCCCCTAAAGCTATACTGTTTACTTATTAATATAATGACTGTAGTCAATTTGCAAAGAATTATGCATTTACAAATATTCCTGTTTCCTGTAGTTTCAGTTTTCCACCCTTATTAACATTATTGTATATATAGTTTTCATATAAAATATTTTTCAATAAAGGAGTTTTAATGTAACAAGAGGAAACATTATATCTTTATTAGTATAATCTTATGTTGAATTTCAAGTTAGCACAAATGAGTCTCATTTATGGTACTGTTATTCCTCACATGAAAATTCTATTAATATTATTTATGACAAGTTCTTTGATAAGATTGTGATTTTGGTAGCTCTTTTTTTAATAAAAATTCCAGAATCAATCCAGAAATAGGTGCTACAGAAAAATATTAGGCCCAATGTACTCTGTAACAATCATATCCAAAAAGATTAACCCATACTTTACGGGGCACTCAGATTTTTTTCAGTCATATCCAGGGTGCACTTAATTCCTCTTTACATCCTAAACAAATTTAGTTTTTTTTAAAAAACCCAGTCGTGAAAAAAAAAAAAAAATCTCAGACTCTTGGTTAGACTAAATCTCACCAGTTCCCTCCTAATCAGAGTTTCTCATCCATGGCACTGTTGACATTTTGAGCCAGATCACTGCCTGTTGTGGGGGGATGTCCTGTGCATTATATGATGTTTAGCAGCATCCCTGGCCTCCACCCATTTAATGACAGTAGCATCCTCCAATAGCGTGACGACTAAAAATGTCTCAAGACATTGCAGCCTTTACCCGCGGAGCAAAATCCACCAAGTTGAGAAATATTGCTCCAAACCAGCACTTTTCACCAGATGTGTTCAAGCAGATTCTAGATGAAAAGTGCTGGTTTGGAGCAATATTTTTTAAGCATTTGTAACTTTGAGCTGCATTCAGATCAAGGTGACAGACATATTGTTTGGATCACTGCCCTTGTTTATTCAACATTCCTCTACTTCCACCTAGAAACAAACCACTCTTCTTTCAAGACTCAGATCAAAAGTAGGATCTTTATGAAGCCCTTCCTGACCTTTCCTCAAATGTAAACGTGACCTTCTCTCCCATGCATCTCTCTTTCTTCCTATCTTATTCTTCCCTCATTTCCTCCTTTTTTCTTTTCACTTATTTAAAAAAAATTAATAAACTATTTACCAAGCACTCTTCTAAGTTGTTGTTATAATAGTAAATAAAACAGACCCAAAAAAATTCTTCTCTCAAAGAATTTATATTCTATAGTGAGGGTGGAGAATATATTATTAAGATAATGATAAATTCTAAGAAATAATAAAATAGAAAGTGAGATCATTGAAACTTTGTAGAGAATCGTAGAGGTCTCACTGAGAGATGCTCTTTTGAGAGAAGAGGTGTGGGGTGAGTCACACAGTGATCTGACAGAAAAACATTCCAAGCCTGAAGGAAGCACATATATAACTGGAATGCTGCACTGTGTTTCATCCTTTACACACATAAGGAAGACAAAGCAGTTTTTTGGTTATCTACACACTGCCTGGAATATACTCATTGCTTAATATATATATTTTTTCAATGAATGCACACATTTTAAGTCACCTATTCCAATATAAGTATCCTAACTGTAAGAGTTAGAAGGTTTTATTCAATTCAGACTTCTTTAATTTGGGATTGTATGAAAATGTCTTAACACATGACATGGAATTCTTGTGAATTCTTTAGCTATCCAGCTATGTATCTCTCTAAGTATGTATCCACTACTGTCTATCTATCTCTATATCTATTTAACTAAAGCAGATGTGCCTATAGCAAACCAAAATGGCACACAGACTCTTAGATATCTATCCAGTGCAACACGGTAGGATTCTGATATTAAGTTCAAGGTTTTTTTGATTTTTGTTTTTTCCACTGAAAACTGATGAGAACTCTCAATCACCTGTTACCATGTGTGGTCTTTCTTCAGGCCCAAGTTTCTCTTCCTCCTGGACTGCTGTTCTGCTGACACACTCTGAATCTTGCTACCTGGAGCACAGGTTGGCCTGATGTGAACTGTTTCTTCTTTGTACTATTGGATTTGTAACTATTTGTGAAAAATCCTCAGCCTCTTCATCTGTGACTAGTTCATTCTAGGGACTGGTAATCTTTCTGGGTTGATTCACTCTCTATGTGCTCATCACAAAATCCTGTTTCCTCCCTGAGACTGGCTTTTCTTTCTCTCTCTGTGATCTTGAAGGAGATCTCTCACTCTGCTTTCAGTGCTCTGCTGTGGGTGTCACTGTTGTCCATCCTCCTGTCTCATGGCAATGTGAGGGGTCTCATGCCCTATGCCTTCTAGTCAGAAAGAGGAGGCTCCTTGTTAATGATTGAGACGAAGGCAGTAACTCCAATATCCATCCAGTGCAACACAATATCCATCCTTCTCTGCTATAGAGACCCAGGGATTTGTATTACCAGTGACTTAGAGTCTCAGCAGGAAACTGATGCCACACAGCCTGGAACAATTTGCAATGAGTCTAATAAAGGAAAAATTTGCAAACATGTGGTCAGAGAGTAAAGGAATCACAAAGAGGAGTGTAGTAGCAAAGGGCTGATAACATGGGCCTGAAGGAGGAAGAGGAGCCTGCAGTTACTGCATCTTGGAGAGGGCTACCTGACAGGGGCTGTAGCCTTTAGTCACACAGCCAGCTTGTGGTAATGACTACAGAGAGGAAGCAGGGAGAATATATAGCCCTCACTCTTTATCCCTCCCTTCCTCCTGTCTTTGCTCTAAGATCAACGAAGCCCATTATATAGTCCACAGTGACTGCTGCCCCTGGAGCGCAGCAGGACAGACAGGATGGGCTGTGAGCAGTAAATGAAAGAGATTGAGTACATATTGTTGTAGCATTTCACTCTCATTATCCTTTGATCAATTCATATCTCACAGATGGATGTTCCCAATTCAAAATACTCATAAAATAATGATATTATAAACTATTAAAACTAACTAAGATCTTAGTTATCAATCATTTAGTCAGTAAAAAAACCCAAAATATGAAGAAATTAAATGCTTGTCCATTATACAGTACCAGATCTGAGACAAGAAATCAGACCTCCTAACCTGTACTCCAATAATGTTTTCATTTGAAAGGAAAACATCTCTAAATGGCAAATACAGTTTAGGCTTTCTTGTAATGTGTGAAGTGTGTGTATCTGTGTGTATGATTAAAGATAGATGATAGGTAGGTAGGTAGAGAGAGAGAGATATAGAGAGGTAAGTAAATATATTGTGAGATAATAGATATTTACCAAAGTTAGAGTGGTCAGAAAGCATAGATAACATGTCAGTAGGTGCCCCTGAAATACACAGGCAGAATTTCAAAAGTTTGGTCCAGTTCCATTTAATTCACTGTAGGCATTGGACCTGACAATATCATATAATGACTTCAGGAAATAGAGGTCTTTTTCTTTGTTCATATCTTCGAATATCTTTATACTTCAAATTTAATTCATTCTTCTAATAATTCCTCTTTTTGTAACATTTAAAACAGTAGTATTATCACATCTATTTATCTACCTCAAATATAGTAAATTTCCCATCATCGAATGTATTTAGCTATATGCTGGGTGACCATCAGAAGATATGTTGAAAAAGAAATTTCAGAATCACAAAGGTGTCTAATCAGAAAGGCAATCTGTGATATTTTCCAAAGGTGAGATACTCTAATTCTAGCTATAATTTCACAAGATCTACCCTTTCTTACTACTATAGGCTTAGCTCACTTTACTATATTTTACATTGGAATTAGCAATGCCTAAAATAGAGCCCTGAAATTGCCTGTTTTGTGGTTCACAAGTTAACACTGTGTTCACTTGTGAAGTGGTAATATATGTTATTCCTTCAAGAAATGTTTTATATTCCTTTACTAATAAGTCTTAATCAGTTTACTCACTATTCAATACCATAAATAGAATCGAGTAGTAATGTGTTTTTGTTTGATTCAAATCCAAGTTAAATACTCTAAGAAGCCCCCAATTAATCAAATGACAATTCAGCAAAACTTTTACTATCTAGAAGTAGGTCTTCAATCTCCATTGTCTCTGCTTGTTAAAAGGTGCAACCTTTTTTCAACAGTTTCCTTATTCGATACCTTGTCAAAGTTAATGGTGCTGTGACTAGCCCTAAAAGTGAAAATAAGGCATCATGTAAAATTGAAGCTTGATTTTATAAAAGAAGCTATGAAATCACATTTTGGACTCAGAATAGGACCATTCACTCTGTAAATATTTATGGAGTGTCTATCTTGCCCCCAGGAACTCTTCCAGCGTAGGCGATGCATCTGTGAACACAACAGGCAACAATCATTCCCTCGATGAGTCTGGATCTTAGTGTGGCGAGGGGTGGTGGGGGGTAAGAAAATACACAAGACAATCTTTTTAAATTTATTATGTGTTTGTTATACATTGATAAGTAGTAGAAAGAAGACTATAAAGCAGAGAAAGTGTGTGTGTGTGTGTGTGTGTGTGTGTGTGTGTGTGTGTGTGTGTGTGTTTCATTGTGTGTGTATGCATGTTCATGTTTAGGGAATGCCAAATTTTAATTAGGCTGGCCAGGATAGGTCTCACCAGATGAGTGACTTTTGAGTGAAGACTGATTAAGTGAAGGAGGTATCCCTATGGATATCTACGGGAAGAGTTGTTAAAACGTGCGGAAGACTGTGTAAAGCCCCTGAGACAGGCTGTGTGGCTGGAGCACAGGAAGTAAGGGAGTGTGATAAGATCACGTAAGGTTTTATAAGTCAGAGTATGAACATTTGCTTTTACACAAAGTGAGATAAGACGCCACTGGGGACTTTTGAATGGAGGAAAGGCATAATCTAGCTTATCTTTCCACAGAATCACTCCAGCTGCTCTATTGAGAATAGACTGAAGGGGTACGAGATGGAAGAATACTAGTTAGCAGATACAGTAATGACTCGTGGGCAGGATAATGGTACTTGGATCGGGAGGATGGCAGTGGAGGTGATGAGAAGTGACTGAATTATTCCAGATGTATTTTGAAAGCACTGCTGACAGATCCAACGTAAAGGATGAGAACAAGAGAAAGTTCAAAGATGACACCAAGATTTTTGACCTGAGCAAGTATAAGGCTGGAGTTGCCATTAACTGAGAATACATAGGGACCTAAAACTTAATTTTGTTGCTATTGAGTTGGCAGGTCTCAAGATCCCACCAAACTCTGAATAACTCCAAATACATATCATCATGTTATATGTTTTAATTTATAAAAAAGTTGCATATAAACCAATAGGTAGTACATGTAATGAACAATATTACTAGTTATTTTTAACCTCTAAATGTAACTCTGAACATTGCCACTTAGGCAGACTAAAACATTTCATTAAAATTAGCTATTTTATTTCCAATTATTTCCCCATCAATTGGATGTTTTCTACTGCCTGTTTCTCAGCATACCATAACTATACCTGGCAACTATTAACAAAACATATTTCATTGGATCTTTGCATGTGCTCTAGATCATACTGGGCAAAAAAAAAAAAAAAAGAGGGAGGATGGAAGGAAGGAAAGGAAGGAAGGAAAGGAAGGAAGGAAGGAAGGAAGGAAGGAAGGAAGGAAAAGAAAAACAAAACATTCCACTGTACAATTCTTGGCCTAAACTGAGGGTTAACATTGAGGAGACCTCCTAAATAAAACAGCCACTTTTCTGAGTGCACTACTTATGCCAGGCCATTTAAATGGCATATGTAAAGTAAAATCACTTGTAAAGTGGTTTAGACTGTAATTCACTGACTGCAAAGTATTTAGAAGAGTTGGATTGGAAGGTATGTGAGGAGAGCAAATTATGATCGTTTTTGTCCTAACTGCTTAAATTAAGGTCTCCAAATGCATCTTGTAATGGCATCCTGTTTCTTGTCTCTGGTGAAGATTTATCACAATGGATCTGGTGAGTAATCCCTGGAATAGTAGTGATGAAGCAATTTCATTGAAATGTGTTACAGAATGGCGACCACTTATTTTTTGTTGTCATTGCCAACAATTACATGAGTCTTTAATTGACTGAAAGACAATAACACATTTCTCCTTTCCTCCCTCAGCACAGTCTGTTCTGATTGGGGATAAAAATCATTTAATGTTCCATGATATCATGCTTCACTAGGACATGGCGCTGGAAACGCTGAGGTGCAGGACTCCTCTCTATTGGAGGAGACGTGCGTGTCTTTTTCTTTCCACAGCTTTTGACTGCTTAACACATTGCTAGTTACTAATGACATACTTAGGGTCAGGGGGACTTCTCTCCACCTCCTCCAGCAGATGTAGCCAGACTACGACAAAAGCAAAATATCAAACACAAAGGTATAATTCTATTTTGCACACAAAACAGCTGGGTTTTAACGACTTCAAAAGATTCTAAAGCCTGAAACTTCTCTCTAACATAAATGCATGTACATGTTATGATTGGCGAAGTGGTAGGATTGCTCTAATGAGATTAACTTCTAATTGCATCCTGCATTCATAATTTCTCCACAACAACCTGGAGCCTGAAGCTTCCTGTTTTTTTCATTATCTCTTCATTTATTGTATTTCTTAAGTTTTACTCCTAAGTCCAAAATTACCTTTGTGTCTTTTGGGGTTAAAATTGATTCACTTTTTCTATCTTTCCAAACATGATTCATTAAAACACAACGTTGATACATCTCCATGAGGGAGTTTAATCTGTCTCCAAATTAAAGTGAAAATGGAAGATAGGACCGAATGTTGGCCCACTGAGTCTTCTTAATGTCCCTTCTGTCTCACTTTTTTTCACTAATATGAATTGAAAAGCTTTTCCGAAATAGCAGCTCCTATACATATTTTCAGGTTGCAGACCCCAAAGGGAATATTTAATAAATATGTATGGGCTCCTACTTGATGTGAGGCATTATGCTAGATGCTCAAGTGAATACCAAAAGGTATTGAAATGCCCCTGTCCTGAGAGAGCTCCAACCTGCTGGGAAGTCTGAGAAAAATAAGCCAACAGTGACATTACACCAGCAGATCTGGGTGCAAGTGAAGTGAGATCAAATCCAGAGAAATCATAGTTTAGTTAGAAAGCACTTTAATGTTTGATCTGCACAATAGCTCCTTGCTCTCATTAGAGCAGATGGTATGATCTCAATTTGAGAAATGAAGAAAAGTTCACGGCAAGTTATTTGCAGAGTAACTACTGTAGTAGAGGCTCAGTCTCCTGAGCCTTAGTCTGTATGCTTTTCAAGTTAGGTGGATAAAGGATTCACCCAGGACTCAAACTTCACCCTCTTGCCTTCTCTATAAGTTTTAAGTTATTACTGGAATTTGAAACAACTCTGTATTAGTATCTTAGCTCTGGTTTCCTGGGAAACACACCCTGAGAGGAGATACACATTTAAAGGTTCCATGAGTCGAGCCCTTGGGAACAACATCTGTAAGGGACTGAGAGAAAAGGAATTGGCAGAAGGAGTTCATTTTAAATGTAGTTGCTCAGGGAGTTTTGATGCTCCGTCTTCAAAGCTGTCCTCTGTTGAGGCATTGGGTCGGGTCTTTACGCTGCCTCATCACCAGTCAGCAAATGTAGGGTGCTCTGTAGAGGCAGTCAGCCTTGAGCCAGGAAACTCCCATTAGCTAGTGCAACTGCCAGAGAGGTATTTAGCCGTGAGTAGCCGGCAGCCAGTTACTTGAGAAGTGAGGGAGCTTTCCAGAAGTGGAGGCCTAGGTGATGCCTCACAACCCCAACTACAACTAGGCAAGGGAGGCTAAGTTGTGCAGTTGAAAAGAAATCAAGCTCAAACTGCCATTGACTTAACACAACACAGGGTTATTTCTTGTTCACGGAACCTAACTAGTGAATATCAGGAAACTACCCTGGGCAACTGTCCTAAGAGCAGTGACTTAGTGATCCAAGCTGTTCCTTCTTGTGTCTTTACCATTTGCATGTGTGGCCTCTACGTTATGAAGCGGCTGTTCACTGCCTCGGTCTGAAAGTGACACATCACCTCTACTCACAGCTTATAGGCCAGAATTAGTCCCATGGCTCTACAAGAGGACGGGGAAATGCATGCTTCCCTGTGCCCAGGAAAAAGAGGAGAACCAGATAGGGATCTATACTGAAATTATCTCCACATCATCTTTTTGTGTACCAGGATAAATTACACTAAATCATGAGTCCATCAACCCATTTTATGTAACAGTGCTACACTGGGAGGTTTGACAAGTAGTATAGCTAAACGACAAAGCATTAGAAATCCAGGTGGGAGAATAGAGAATCGCAACTGCAAAGAAATGTCAAAGAAGGGAGAAGTAAAAAGAGCTTCACGAAAAAGACAAAGCATTGAGTTGGGCTCTGGAAATTGTAAACCCTGTAGAAAGAAGAGCAGGTCCTGTCCACAATTAGAATAGAGTACACCTTGTGACCACTCTAAGAACTTTTTAGGAGGTCTTTCTTTTCAAAAGTCTTACATTCTCAAGGATAAGCTGCCATAATGGGGACAAAACAATTGGTTAACATGAGGGAGCGTTAATAAATAATAAAACGCTTCTCACACTGAGAAACAATTTATTGAATAGCAAAAAAATCAGTCAGGTGTTAATGTGCCGATAGCCAAAAGCACTATGCTAAAATTGCCTACTGAACTACGTTCCTCATATTTCAAGACCCCCCTTAAATTGCTAACTTTACTGATGCTTGCATTGCGGCCCCCAACACCACCTGACTTCACTACCTGTGTAGTTCTTGACATTACTCTAATTCCTTCTTTTTACTACCCAAAGGATCTCTAAAAGAAGCAGTTTTATCCATGGCCTCTTAAAAGAATCAATTCAGAATATACAGTAAAATTTCACACACTCATTTTTTTTTGTGGAAGAAAGAGAGTAAAATATACAACTTCTATGTTTTAGTTATGTCACGTTTTCTCTAACTTAATCCTCACAATCCCTGAGGGTGAACAATTTTATCCCAATTTTATATATGATGACACTGAGGTTTGGTGAGGTTAAATTACTTTCCCTAAGGATAGAGTTGGTTAAATTGCTTGCCTCAAGTGAAATTCAAACCTATACCTGTCTGATTCTATGACCATTTCTTTTCACTATAAAATTCCAAGCAAAGTCAATAATTCTATCAAAGTCAGCCTACCATAGCATCCCAGCTTTATTCCAGAATGTTTTATAAGCTGAGCCCCATTTTGAATTTTAAAGTAATTTAATTACCAAAGTTCCTAATGGAGAATTTCCCAATACATCTGCACCATATGCCAGTCCTAAGCCACAGACTCTCAGAAACCACATTATGGAGCTCAAACATAATTCATCCTGTGGTTGTCAACATTTACTCCACATTGGCAATCTGTAAAAAATTAAGCTAAGACCACCCAGTTTGCAGGACTGATGCTTCAGCTGTTTCTAACCTGGGCCATATCACGCCAGCGACCAGAAGGTAGACATGCTGAGCCCCATTCTCACCCTGCTGGATAAGGCTGTTCCTTTTAAACACTTTGAAAACTACACTCTTTCAAGTCATCTGCCCACATTACTATGCAGCAGCAGTTTTCAATGGACCGTGTTTGAGATGAATGGAGTTCAGGATATGTCTATCACACATAGCAAGGTACTAGAGATTAATGAGACCAGATGTCTCTAGGAATTACAGAGAAAGAACAATAGAATAGTAATGTCCTCTAACCGTTGACTTTTTCCCCCTCTCATGTTTACTGGAACAAATGGAATAATTTAATCTAGTATACAAGCAAAACTACTCCAAATAATTCAGAAAGTGTTACACCCTGGTTTCTAGGTAACCATCTAAACAGTTGGGACCCCAGCAGGAAATTCTAATCATCTGCTTTATCTGTTCAATTAACAAAAAGTAAAAATAAATAAAAATGAGCAATCATTAACAAATAAAAGAAGTTAAGAGAAGAAATGACCCATATGATACCAAAAGAGTAAAATTGTAGAAGCTCCATAATTGGTGGGGATTGGTCAACACATTAAAAACAAAACTTAAATTTTGAGCTAAAGTAAAAATAATCCATTCAGATCTAGAGCACTGATTTTGCTGTTGATAGAGCTGCCTTGATAAATGCTCCCGGATTTGGCCTTGCTCTTGAGAAGATGCCTTCTCAATGTAAAGCATCTCACTCCTAAAGCCCTAATTCATCTAAAGCAAAGCAGTACTGAAAAGGCAAGCTATCAACACTTGCCTTCCAGTCCCTGAACAGCTCAGATGCCAAAGGGGAGTGGATGAGGAGGAAATGCAATCACCCCTCTCACCAAGCTGATCAAAATCCCCTCTGTAGTAATCACCAGGCAGCTGCTGGGAAAAGAGCGTTTAATCTAAATGTAAAACAGAACTGTACTCCTGACAGCGAAGCTTCAGTCCACCAAGGGGAAACATGTCATCTTCTTACCTTTCCCTTCCCTGAAAATGAATCATGTGCTCAGCTTTGAAACTCATCAGCACACCCCTGTTTTCACTTTCCCCACAAACAGATAAGAAGTCTGTAATTTTGACTGAGAATGAACACCCTGCAGGCATGATGATTTGTGTCAGATAATGCAATTGGTTCCAACAGTGTGATGTGAGATCACAAACAATGTGAACAATCAATCTGCAAAATAAAATGTCTTCAGGTCCAGTACTATTCGTCAACAGCATACAGAAAACAGCTCATGCACAAAACAACTCTAATTATGGGTAACCAGCTCAAATTATGCTGTTCGCTTGTTGATGGCATCATAGTGATCGAAATGGAGAAGCAGGCCCAGGAAGAGGCTACATTTTTAGTGTGGAAGTTTTGTGGGATTACTAGGTGTTTAGGAACAAAATCTGCAATTCAGGGAGTGAATTCTCTGCCCAACTTCACAACAAATGCATTTACTTCTGCAAACTTAACATAACCGCTTATCGAAAACGTTGCTTTACCATGGTATCATGAGACTCAAACCACTAAAGATTTTTTACATGCTCTCTCTTCTCCTTAATAAATGACATTTCTTCTGAGGAACTCTTCTCCCCAGTGCTGATGTTTTCTCCATCAGTGTGACAAGCTTGGACCCTCTTCACTCCTTTGAGACACGTTGACTGGTACAGCTGAAAAGATTAAGCTAGGTGCAGGTTCAGCTCCCCTCTTTCCTGGGGCTGAGTAGCCTGCAGAGGGCTGACGCTTTCTGTTAGTGCCCCTGCTCATACTTTTATCTGAGGCAGAGCTTCTAAGTGCAAAGGACCAACGTGACAAAAGAAGATTCCATCCCCCACCTCACCAGCTTTCCCACAGGCAACAGGAATTCTCTGTGGTGCCTTCAGGGTCAGCACATAAAATGTGTCCAGCACTTCTGTGACTAGTTAAAGCAGTCATGTCCAGGGATCCAATATTAAAAAATTTATTCATTTTTTCACAAAAAGATACGTATTACAACTTACCTTACCTTTATCAGTTAAATAGGTGATACTTTCCTGTCTGCTTGATTCCCTGCCTTATTTCTCAAGGTGTTACCCTGTTAGGGAAGAAGACTTTTTATTGAAACCCAAAAATCTAAAGAGCTAAACCTTTATAAAAACTATATAAAATGCTGGAAAATGAAATTTGGATGTTTGGTCAGTTCTAGATTTGCTTTGCTGCACTTCAGACCATCACACTGAGAGAACGATATGAACTGGTGCTGGACTCGATGACTTCTAAATGGAATGACCATTTAATTCAAACCAGAAAACATTTTGAAAATTAAGGGAGTGGGGGTGGGACAGTTAATAATGGCACTTGGACAGATGAGGTACCCCAGGGATATTCCAGGAAATAGGAGCTATTGGACTCTGCATTTATATGAGAATTTCCAACCAGATATTCTATGAATTCTCCACTTTGTCCTTTTAACCTTACGTTTTTTTTCTCCTTAATGTTCTACTGCAGCTGTCTAGCTTAAATGAGAAGCCCTATTAGCAAAGCTTTTAATTAACCCAGGGTTGTTTCAAGTATATTAAAATATCTGAACCATGTCTATGTCACTATCTGTTTATATCCCTATCTTTTCTCTAAGAAAGTTCTCTAAAAGTGAATATTTTACTTGTAATGAGGAAAAGGCTGAAAGGTTGGAGGCCCCATGAGACATCATGATAATCGAGGCCTGGGTTGCTTCACGATAGCATTATCTGGAAAGCTGCCTCAGTTCTCCACTCCATTTTGAAGCTGATATAACCGTCGTGTGTGGTATTGAGAACATCTGTTCCCATGATTCCCAAGAAGAGAATGTCATGAATCGCTGCTCCCCAAAAGTTTGCATTTTGCTGAAAGTTGACTTCAATTTTCCTCAAGGTCTAAAAGTCCCAAAATATGTATTAGAAATTCACTTCCAGGATATTTGTAGTACACAATATTTTGTAGCACCAGAATGATATGTTTCTCTGTTAGTTCATGAAAGTAAAAGCAATGGGATTTTTTAGGACAGTGGCATATTATTTTATTCTTCCTGCCCTCTCAGAAGACTCAGTATTACTTAGAAGATTCCCAAGGAGTCTGTAACTTATAAAAGTTATCTTCTGCCATCAGTGAAGTTTAAATTCTCCCCTCTAAGAAAAGTTAGCTATCTAAAATATACATGCATATGTATGCTATATTTTCATGTACTTGAGAAATTTTATTTTATTTCATAAAAATAAGAGTTGTAACCCTACATAAAGGTAGGGAATCTAATGATTTCCTCCATCCTTTGAGTGAGACAGGAATACCTTGGATGGAAATGTTGTCTTTAAGTGAATTAAAGTAACAAAACCAATGAACCAAGGCAGGTTGTTTAGGTTTTGTGGACCTGCAATGATATAGAATGAAAGAAAAAGTCCTTCTTAAATATTTTCCTTTCTCTTACTATAATTTGCTTTCTAGATAAATTATAGGCAACATAATTTAACCTATTTAGCATCAAGCTCTTATCCGATGTGAAAGAGCAGCAAAATTAATGATATTCTAAAAATGTTCCCACTCAGCTCCAAATTAGCCATTTCTCTAAGGAGCCCTGGTTCTTAATATTGGGGAATGGTGTTAGAAACTAAGATCATGGGACAGGTGAGCTCAATATTACTTGAGTGTCACCGCTTCAAAGTCCTGTCAACAGACAGAGCTAAGAAATACATAAACACATGCTCAGCCATATGTATAAGCCTACCTATAGTTATTTCTTTGTCATTTGTATCTATATTAAGTTAAACATGAGTTCTTACTGATGTCTCCAACTGTAATCCATACCACATAGTTCATTTTAGCCTTACTACCTTATTATACCCACTCCAATGGTGAGAAACCTAGCTCCCACCATCATCATCCTTTTACTTATTTGTTCAGTCCCATTATATGTGTGTAGAAATTTCATAATTAACATATACCCACTAGAGGGAAAAAACTTCATCAACTAGACTACAGTGTTTGTGTGCATTTCCTTTTGTATTTTGTCTTACAATTCCTAGTCAAAACACAATTTTTCAAAGTTACCTAGATTAGAGCTTTTTTCCTTGTCTTCACTGAGACTATGCTATATACTTGTAATGGTCCTGGATCTCCCGATTGATTTTAAATATATATGTATATACATGCCACTATATTACCGTACAAATTAGTACCACTACCTTAAAAATATCTCCTGTGCTTCTTAAGTATAAACAAAAGGTAAAAACTTTTACCTGCTCAAGTTTTTATTTCATTTATTGTAAGCTCCTCACTAGTAAATAAATCAAATTAAAAGTATAAAAATGCTTTTAATTAGATCATAAACACCCTTAAGTACTACAAATATAAAGAGATCATTGAAATGTGAAGAAAAGAGAATATTCCAAGGAAAAAAAACAAAACTATGAGGACAAGAATCCAAAAATGCTCCAAATGCAAATTCATAACTAATTCCCCAGTTTCCTATTTTTGTCTTACTTTCTGTATTTTCAGAGCCAATTTTTGCCACCTTCCTTGTTATTAAAACATGGGCCTTTCCTCTCAGGACAAAAAGGATTAGATCTACAGATCTTTAAGCAAGAAGTGAGAATAGATTGAAATAGGCTGTAGGCATGGGGGTGGCTTCCCTTCCCTGATCTATCAATCTCATTTCTAAAAACAGGAGAAACACATTTTGTGTGATACTCTTGAGCTTATCCAGTTATTAATTGACATTTCAAAGACGACTGGGAATTAAGTGGAAACAAAATTGCTCGATTCTTCATCTCACAATCATGTTCTAAATATGAAGTCTTCCATTATAAATTTAAAGACGTTTTAAAAGATTTAGTGAAATTTATTCTGGAGAAGTGGAATTGTTTATATTTGCCATTGAGAAAAGGGAAGATCCCAAATTTTCATCAGTCTTTCAGCTCTCAGAAGGCTGACTATAAACATTTTTAAAGATGTTTTCCTCCTATTTGTGAACACAGTCATGTACTTGATTTTTCATTGAGGTTAAAAGATACACGCATACTAAATAAGTTTATACTGCTGTTTATATTCCCACCAGCAAGGTATGAGAATTTAAGTTGCTCCATATCCTCACCAGACTTTTTGTTATTAATATTTTTCATTTTAGCCATTCTAGTGAATATGTAATGGTATTTCATTTTGTAAAATTTGAATTTCTCTAATGACTAAAGATGTTAAGCCTCTTTCTATATGTTTATTGACCAAGCATATAGGTTTTTTACTAAAGATTATATTCAAATCTTCTTCAAATTTATAATTTTAATTTAGTTGTCTTTTTATTAAAGGATATATATTATATATATATATATATATATCCTACATCTATATATAGGATATAAGACTTTTACCAAACTGTTTTTGCAATATTTTTCTCATTCTGTGGCTTATCATTTTATTTTGTTTATAGTGTCTTTTTTAGAGCAGAAGTTTTTGATTTCGATGAAGTCATTGACATTCTATAAAAGACATAGCCATAGGGACAGAAAACAGATCAGAAACTATGGATAGTGGGAAGGAATTGACTGCAAATGGACATGAAATAATTTATTGGTGTGGTGAAAATATCCTATACAGTGATTCTGGTGATGTTCACACAACCATATACTGAAAAAGATGACGATTTTTTTTCCTGTAAGGCATACCTGTATAAAACTAATTTAAAAATAAAATTAAATACCTGGTTGAAATTCTCACATTCTAATGGAATCATCTTCTCAGCTGTGCCTCACAATTCTGTCTTTATTTTCTTCCCCTCACCCTTGGGAACAAAAAACCCCAGCATTTTATTTTTTTAATGAGAGTGTGGTGGGGATACAATATCAGTCACAGTGCTGCCTTCCAAACTCAGAACCCCAGAAAGAAACAAGGGCAGCAAAACAGATCAGAGAATGCAGCTTGAAGAAGTGGAGAAAAAGAAAAGAAGGTTGTGGGGAGAGAGATGGAAAAAGAGAGGTGGGGGAGATTTCGAGAAAGAGAGAGAGAGAGAGATTGAGAGAGAGAGAGAGAGAGAGAGAGAGAGAGAGAGAGAGAGAGAGAAGGAAACTGAAGGAAAAGGGAGCAGGCCATATAAGTATGTTAGCCATTAAAATCCATAACCTTATTACACACTTCTTCACAATTCCTTCCATTAAACCATTTAACCAATCAGACATTTCAACAGGATAAACTCTATTGTGTTCTTTTCTCAAACCCAGTGCTCTTCAGGGCTGTCATTAATACAGGAAAACTGTTTTGTTATAGTTGATCTAAAGAAAGTAGATGGTAGCCAGAATAACATATTTTTCCCTATTAGATGCATTGTTTCTCTTACTTAATGCCAGCCTTAGACGGACTGTATTTTCAGCAAATGGAATTTTATACAAACTGTCACTTCAGGGTCCAAAAGGATTTGTCTCTTTTAGAAAGCAATTTCTAACCTCAAGATTACAGTTTATATCACTTATATCCTTTTCTTACTAGAATACAGAAAGCCTCTGGGGCATAAGAGTGGGTGTTTTGTATATATGGATTAAACTAATCATTTTGGGTTATCAGTTTCTCATGTTATACTCTACCGCTGCTTAAATGACAGAGATAAGATAAAAAATATATACCATATATTTATGGGAAAAATATCTTTAGGCACAAAAAATTAGAACCACAAATTGTACAGATTGTGCTAGTACTTAGTTGTATGATTTTTACTATTAATACTCAGTGGGCCTGAAAGTATTTTACCAACCTATCGCCAACAATAAAATCCAAAGGCATGGAGGGCTGTTTACATGAATATTTCAGACAATTGCATATGTAGATGCTACAGATATAGCCTTACTTATCAAACATAATTTTGCCCAGCAAAATGACTCTGAATCATCAACACTCTTTTTTCACTTGGGCAGCTATGTTAATTTCATGTGCTAAATGAGTAAGTATTCGATAAACTTGTGGCACTAAACACAGATTCTTTCTCTAAAAACTGCTCCTAAGCCAAGCATCGAGTGACTCTTGCTATCCTTCCCTTTTATTTTTTGCATTTTTCCTCATATTAAACCTCACAACACTCCCGTGCTCCTCTAGTCCCCTCAAACTTTTTATGCCAGGAAACATGGTAAGTTGAAAGTACTTGTAGAGTACTTTCTTTCTGCTAGAGAAAGAACTAAAATATATATATTAATTTAAACACAAAATAACATTGGACTGTGTGTTGAAAAGCTTTCTTCAAGAGCTCATTCTCTCTGGAACTTGCTAAGGAACTTGAGGCTATTTACATAACTGGAATGTCTACTTTTTTATCTTAAAAATGTGGAATTTGGACTAAATGATTATTAAATTTCCTTTTAGCACCGACATTCAGTCTGCCTTACCCACATATGTCTCTTTCAGTGCAGTATTAACAAAGTAGGGACCACTTCTACCCAAGTGACAGGATATACACAGTGGCCCATATAGTATTTTACAACCACTCCTGATCCTTTCCAAGAAGATCAAAAGAATTTTTAAAAAGAGTTGGAGATCCAGAGACCAGCCTAACTGCAACTAAAACGGTTAAGAAAATAGCGGAATTTTGTGGTAGCAGTGTTGTAAATATAACCTGCGTATCTTCCACAAAAGAAGACCGTGGGGTAAATGTTGGGCAGCCAGAGTATGAATAGGGTCCCTTGGCTGTTCATCAGCAAGGGGGCGGGGTGGGGAGAGGGGTTAGCCCTGAGCCAGAGACCTATGGGAGAGGATGGCTCCTGCAACTTGCTTAATAAAAAAGGGGCTATGCATCGATCTGAAAAAAAAAAAGATTAGTTAGATACATTAAAAAAAAAAGACAAAAATGTGCAAGAACAATATAAAACTTTTCTTCCACACAAACTCTAAAAATGTGTCATCAAATACATGACTCTTTTCAACCCCCAAAATGAGCTAGAAATAAATCATTTAGGCAAGGTAAATAGGATTACTGAGTTTAAAATAGCTATCAGGAAATTGTTTTTTATTATCTCAAAACTGAATTCTGAGTGACATGAACTCAGAGTGAATGAAAATATTTCAAATGTGCAATCAAATGAAAATGCTGTCGCTTCACAGAATATTCTTGTTGGCACCTGTCTTTCCCACCTTACATTTGGTCAACTAGAATTATTCTTTTTAAAGAATTTATTGCAGTGAATGCCCCCCTGCGCATCGTTGAGGTCCCCATCACCTTTCTTGCTTATGTCATGCAGAGCCTACCAATGTGGACTGCTTAACACCATTGTTCACCTTATTCTTCCATTAGTGTCTCTCTATCCAATAGCCTTCACTCTTTCTAGTGAGAGGCTATTATATCACAATTTTCTCACCTGCCTTCTTTGCTTAAAGCAAAGCACAACCACTTTACATACCTGAAGCCCTTTCTTAAAAGTCCAAAGACAACAAAAATAAAGCAATAAGTAAAGTAGGAGTTATAACAAATCTTTACAATCCTGGTAGGACTGGTCCCTGGCCGCTATGTAAATGTGATTGGGCAAGGTGGGCTCACCTGAAGATGCATTTACCATCTTTCTTATCATTTCCTTCCTTCCTTCCTTCCTTCTTCCTTCCTTCCTTCCTTCCTTCCTTCCTTTCCTTCCCTCCTCCTCCCTCCCTCCTCCCTCCTTACTTCCTTCCCTCCCTCCCTCCCTCCTCCCTCCTCCTTCCTTCCTTCCTTCCTTCCTTCCTTCCTTCTTCCTTCCTTCCTTCCTTCCTCCTAATCAGATGTTAACCCAGCTTGGTGAAATGGGAACAGGCTCAAGGCACTGAGTCAAATTAAAGCATCCCAGTCTCTTTCTCCTAGTTATTTATTTGCATCTTAGTCCAAGGAAACCTCCTCTAACTTGGCTATACTCTATGCCTATTCTGTCAGCTTTTTGATATTCTTTGCCTGTCTTAAGAGCCTGAGTTCTTAAGGGAAAGAAGCAATTTTCTCTTAATCATCTAGGATTCCTGCTTTGATTATTTTTTTTTCATTAAGACTTAAAAGTTTAGTTTCACAGTAAAACAGGGAAAGATGCAAAGATTTCCCATAAACCTCTACCCCACACATTCATAGTTTCCCGCATTATCAACATCATCCAACAGAATGGTTCATTTGTTATAATTAACAAATATAATGAACCTACACTGATGCATGATTATCACCCAAAGCCCATACTTTATGCTATCATTTACTCTTGTTGTAGTACATACTATGGGTTTGGACAAATGTAGAAAGACACATATCCATTGTTATGGTATCATACATAGTATTTTCAAAGCCCTAAAATCCTCTTTGCTCTGTCTGTTCATCTCTTCCCTTCTCCCACATCTCACCTCTGGCAGTCACTGCTGTTTTTACTGTCTCCATAGTTTTTCCTTTTTCAGAATGTCATAAAATTGGAGTCACACAATATGTAGTTTTTACAGATTGGCTTATTTCACTTGGAATATGCATTTAAATTTTCTTCTTGTCTTTTCATGGCTTGATAGCTAATTTCTTTTTTATTTGAATAATATTCCACTTTCTTAATGAACCACAGTTTATCCATTCACCTAATGAAGGACATCTTGGTTGCTTCCAAGTTTTGGCAATGATGAATGGAGCTGTAATAAACATCTGTGTGCAGGTCTTTGTATGGACATAAGTTTTAAAATCCTTTGAATAAATGTTAAGGAGTATGATTGCTGGATCACACGCAAAAGTATGTTTAGTTTTGTAAGAAACTGCCAAACTGTTTTCCAAAGTGGCTATACTATTTTGTATTTCCATCAGCAATAAATGAGAGCTCTTGTAGTTTTATATCCTTGCCAGCATTTGGTCTTGACAATGTCCAGATTTGGAGCATTCTAGTAAGTGTGTAGTAATATCTCGTTGTTTTAATTTGCATTTTCCTGATGACATATGGAGCATTTTTTCATATGATTATTTGTTATCTGTATGGTTTTTTTGGTGAGGTGTCTGCTAAAGTCTTTGGCCCATTTTTTTAATGGGTGTTTTATTTTTCTTATTGTTGAGTTTTAAGAGTTCTCTTTACATTTTGAATAACACTCCTTTATCAGATGTATCTTTTGCAAATAATTTTTTCCAGTCTGTGGTTTGTCTTCTCATTCTATTCACATTGTCTTGCTCAGAGAAGTTTTAATTTAAAGAAGTCTAGTTTATCAAATATTTCTTTCATGAATCATGCCTTTGGTGTTCTACCTAAAAAGTCTTCTCTATATTCAAATTTATCTAGATTTTCTCCTATGTTATCTTCTAGAAGTTTTGTAGTTTTGTATTTTACATTTAGTTCTGTAATTTATTTTGAGTTAATTTTTGTGAAGGTTGTAAGGTGTGTTTCTAGATTCTTTTTTTTTTTTTTTTTTGGCATGGATATCCAATTGTTCCAGCACCAGCACCATTTATTGAAAAAACGATCTTTGCTCCATTATATTGCCTTAGTTTGTCAAATATTGGTTGACTATATTTATGTGGGTCCGTTCCTGAACTCTTTATTTTGTTCTGTTGAGCTATATGTCTGTTTTTTGGCCAATACACACTGTCTTAATTACTCTAGCATTATAAGAAGTCTTGAAGTTGGGTAATGTTAGTTTCCCAACTTTGTTCTTTTCCTTCAATATTGTGTTGGCTTTCCTGGATCTTTTGCCTCTTCATATAAGCTTTAGATTCTTTTTGTTGAAATCCACAAAATACTTTGCTGGGATTTTCATGAGATTGTATTGAATCTGTAGATCAAGTTGAGAAGAACTGATATCTTGATAACATCGAGACTTCTTATCTATTAGTATAGAATATATCTATTTATTTAGTTCTTTCATTTCATTCAGCAGAGTTTTGTAGTTTTCTTCCATAGATCCTATACATATTTTGTTAAATTTATTTCACTTTGGGGTATAGTATAGTATAAATGGTATTGTGTTTTTCATTTCAAATTCCACTTGTTCATTGCTGATCCTGCCTTAATTTTGAAGTCACTTCCTTTGTCCTTTCCAATGGTCAATGGACTCCTGAAAATTCTAGCTTTTTCAGTGGTGCAGTGTACTCTATCCCATTAGGTTTACTTGAGTCACTAACCAGTTATTAAAGAGGTATATTTGCCCATTTAAGATGTGTTTATTTAACAAATGCAGTCCTTATTGAGAGTTATTTCTATGCCAGGCACTCTAATAGGCTTGGAGCACATTATAGTGAACAAAAAAGCATAGTGTCTGTACTAATGGAGCCTAATAAGAAAAATATATTAAATAATATTATAAATTAGGTACAATGGAAGATAGGAAAGAGATCCTATGAGGGAGAATAACAGGGTTGTACTTTAAATGGGGAGTCCAAGGGGAACTTAACTGAAAAAGTAAGATTTTAAATGAGACATTAAGGAAAAGAAAAAGCCATTTTGGAATAAATGGGAAGTGTAAGTATTAAACACATAGTGAACATCTGAGACATTCCTAAAATATAGCAGGGTGACTTCATACAGTTGCTCAGGTTATGCAATGGCATAAGTTGCTAGGGACACACTTATTCCATGAATAGGTCTTGTCTTATACTGGCTCTTAATCTCTGCTCTAAGTAAGAGTTTGGGATTACCCATACATGTATGTGGTGCCTCATGCCCTCATTCATGATGCCAGGCTTCCACAGACCTTGGAAATACTAGTGGCAGGCTTCTGTCTCTTTCTGTTTCAAAGTTTGTGCCTACAGTAGACCTTCTACTGAACTTTGTTTCTAAACAGAGAGGCATCTCTAGCCTCAGCCGATTTTCAGAACAGAAGTTTTCAAGCCCTGCTTGCTCAGGTTGACAGCTCTGCCCCTCTTCCATACTCTTCCAGAAAGCTAAGGTCCAAGGGTCTGTCTACAGTTTCAGCCAAATATTGGAAAGTATGAGTAACACTTTAAAAAGGAAAAATGTTATTAAAAAATACATTTGCATTTTAACTTTAAAAAACTCTCAGTTTCCATTCCTTTCTGGAGAAGGTCTTTTTAACTGATACATTCTTATACTAAGAGATTTAAAAGTACAAGATCCATATTTCATGGACAGTAGTCTAAGGACTCAGTTTTAAATACATGCAAATATAATCATCTTCCTTCAGAAAATTTGTCATACAAATTTTTTGACTGTCACAAAATAAAATTTCAAAGTGACAGAAATGCTTGGGGAAAAAAGGTAGAATGGATATTTAATGTAATCAGAGTTCATCGATTCAAAGGTGTTTAATAAAATGTTTAAGTAATAAATAGGAACATTGGGGCATTTTTATAACTCCTGCATCTCCTGCATGTTTGTTAAAACTTCAAATAATATGTCAAATATATAGTAGAGACAATTTTAAATTAGAATAATAATTAATTAATTAAGTGTTTTTATAAACTTATTCTAGAAATACAAGTGAGTTTCACATCCGGAACTATTAGCAGCTTACTTAAAAATCCTGTTAATGATAATGTTAAAAAATCTAGCATATTTGCAATTAGGAAGGACAGTTCTCAACAGAAGAAGAAATTTTTGTATTTCATCTTTATGGGTATCAATTGTGATATTTCCTCATACCTAAACTATAACAAATACACCAATGTTGTCAAACACAGAGTAATACCCTAAGGAGATCACTGATAAATTAGCTTTTTTCAGTTTATTTGGAAATACTAATTTTGTTTCCAAAAGAGAACTAGATTAAGTATGTTTACTAAATTTCTGAAATTTAAGGAATCTGATTTATAAAATAGCTACTATTGTAAACGTGTTTTTTATAAAGAAAATTCTATTCTTGAAATGTTACTTTCTACAAAATTGAACTAATCTTTTCCAAAATAAGTAAGGTTTTTAAAAGGGTCTATATTATCAAGATTATAAAGATCTTTTATGTTGATTAACAATATAAAAGTAATACATGAGGAATGGAGTGATAGGCATAGAACTGATTGGCAGAAAGATGATATTCTTGTCAAAACTGTAACCAGAAAGTGTTCTAGACATGCCAGGCTAGGTAGCCACCTCTCACATGCATTCGAGCTGCATTTGACTGCATGTTTTTCCTCCTGTTTCTTGCCCTGGAAGATCCAGTCTTGAAACTGGAAACCTTGTCCTGGAGTTGATGAACCTGTTGACTGGTTCAAGTGCTGGTGCTAATTCTGGATTACAGCAAAGGCAATTCTTATCTCTGTGCTTCTCCATCTGAGTTCTGGCACCATCTTGGGCTTCTTTCTCTTCTGGTTTTCATCTGTTCCCCCTCCCTCCATGCTACACACCATTCTTTTAATTTCCCCTTAATCCCAAAGACCTTGATAGAAAATGAAATATGTAACTCTTGACAACTCATTAGGAGCTCTGACTTTATCCAAACAAGATTTGCACATGGAACAGGGAGGAAGTGAACAAGACACAAATCACAACCTTTCCCCCACCCAAAACCTTGAGCCCTTCTCTGGCTCCCCTCACACTCCTTGAGGCAACAGACTGCTTGCTTGCTCACTCAAGAGATTTTGACCTAGAGGACTCCACAAAGAAAGGACAAGGAGAACAAAATTACTGAAGCCAATACAGCACATCTGGTGACATTAGTCATTAAATGTCTGAGGCATTAAATAATAACTCACAAATTAAAAGCAATGTCTTCACTGAATGAACTTTGTGAAAAGATGAATAGAAATGATTAGTAAAGATTCTGACATATAATATCTTAGATTAATTAATTGCATGTGTGGGGCTGAATTACCCGAACAAGCATTTGATTAGAAAAGCAAGTCACATCCTACAGGCTGTGGGTTCTACCCATTGTCTATTTTTAGGGTGTAAAGAGACTTCACCACTGACCTGCCCCTAAACAAAATCCTGACAGTACCAGAGCCTGAATTTGCCTTTATAGCAGCTGTGAAAAGAATGAGTATTTACATTTAACTTTTCGGGACCCTGAATTCTGGTCACAGTTTTACAACCAGATTTGCTCATCTGTAATGCATCATCTCTGACCCAGCACTTCTCAGCCTTCTCACTTCCTTCTACACTAACTTTATTTACCAATTATCTCATCTTCATGCAACAGCTTCTCACATTTAACAGCCTAACACATAATTTGGGAAGTTAGAAATAATTATGACAACTCCATAGACGAGGTCTTGGAATTTATACTTATTTGAGACAAGTAACAAGTTCATAAAATTTGAGAGTACCTTTTTCGAGGTTGAATTAGGCAAAATGTACATCTCTTAACAATGATATCTTAATTCTAGACCTGCAATATTTGATATTATTACAATTAAAATGACTTTCAAAGTTATGTTAATTTAAAGGGTTTATAATCAAACAGTTAATTTCAACAGGGACTCCAGCCAGACTTTTTTTAAGGGAGACGCTAGAATAGGTGTGAAATCTCCAGGGTAGCATTCTATGCTAGGTTACCATATTGTCATGTGTGACTCCTGTCTCTATCATTTACTAGCTGAGGAACCTCAATTATCAAATATGTACCTCTCTTGGATTCCTCATCTTCAAAATGGGAATAATAAGAGTGTTTACGATGCAAGTTTTCTAGGGGAGCTGAATGAGTTAATACACATAGAGAACTTAGAAGAAGATTTAGTTCATACTACATACTCCACAAATGTTAGGTAGCATCTGTGTTTTTGTGTCAGCTTCTGGAAGCACGATACTATATTTCAGCTCTTGAAATGGCAAAATAATGTAAGAAGTTGGTAAATGAAAGAAGTTGTGTAACTCATCAGTATGAATAAGTTAAAGATGGAAACCAAGATCTTCAGAGTTTAGAAGTTATAGAAATAGCTAAAATAGATAGCATGGGATTTAACAAATGGCAGAAATGTTATTGTTGAAGAAGGCAGTATTTTGCAAATATCTAAACTTATTTCCCTGTATGTAAGATGTTTTGACTTCCATATTATCTTTTCATTCAAAGGAAAGCTACTGAATTTTCTGTCCACTTTTTAAAGAATAAACAGGAGCTGGTGGTATCTGTATCATCCCTTTTCACGCTGCCTTGACCTGTCCTCACCTTCCTGAAGTGAACTTCCACAGCTAGGTATAAACTCTGCTTGAGCAGCAATTCTCTCACATTTTAGGCTCAAGTCTTTTTATACTCTTAGAAATTATCAGGGACTTCAAAGACCTTTTGTTGATATGGATTATATCTATCAATATTTACTTTAAATTAAAATTGATAAATTATAAATATATATCCATTTATTTAAAGATAGCCATATTAAACCCATTACATATAACTATACATGACATATTTTTATTAAAAATAATTTTCCAAAAAAAGTAACTAGACAAAGTATTATTTTACCTTTTTACCAATCTGTTAAATGTCTAGCTAAAGGAAAGAAGACAGCTGGATTCTCATGTCTATTTATGCATTTACTCTGTTACAACATTAATAGTTATATAGCCTGTGGAAAACTTAACAGTACAATTGTGTGACTACAAAATGGCAAATAATATCTTAGTATTATTATGAAAATTATTTTGAACTCATAGATCCCCTGAAAGTGTTTTTAGGAATCTCCCAAATTCCCTGAACTCCACTTTAAAAACCACAGTTCTTGAGAATTTGTTATGTACCAGGCATTTACTATGCAGTACTGTACACGGTTGGGCATACAAGAGAAAATGCGATATACAAAACCTTTTCAGAATACTTATATCCTTGCTAAGGAGATTCAAAATATACATATTGAAAGCAAGTAACATTTTAAACCATTTCTTCTTTTCTGTAGTGTACTATGTTAAGGAGTTTATATACATTATCTTCTTAAATGAGATTTTATACCATAAAATTAGGGGCAAACTCATAATAGTTCAGAGAAGAAAATGATCACTCTAGCCTGAGATGACTTCGAGAATGGAAAAGGAACTTGAATAAGACCTAGAATAATCAGTAAGACATAAATGGGAATTAAAATTAGGAAATGGATTTCAAACAGCTCAGCATTATATGGTTTAGTCAGGGTACTTTCAAGGGAACCAAATGGTCAGAGAGGAAAATGTAGACAGAGGCAAAAGTGAAAGATAAGATTAGGCTGGCACTTACTGTGGAAAGATTTGAATTTTACAATGAGGATATGTGAGTTTCTTATGTAAGTAATGAGAATCATGAATGCTTTTAAGCAATGGAATGACATAAAAAATGTATGGTCTAGATAAGGAAAAAAGAGAATTGGAAAGTCAGAGCACAAATTGGAAAGAGATTGTAGGCACTGCACAATCATTGATGAATATTTTAAGAAATTTTAGATTTCATAGAATAAAGCTAGATGATATATTCCACTATTGACTCAGTCCTCTTTATCAGCATCGTCGATCAAGCCCTCTCACCGTACAAAGTTGAGAAAGACTGGAGAGTATGTATCACAAAGATTCACATAAATTCTGAATAGCAACCGTTTGCAAAATCTATATTCTGCTGTATAATTCAGTCTGCAGGTTTTCATCATCGTCCCCAAATCCTATAACACGCTATAGCATTAGGCCTTACCATAAACTATCTCCCTCTAAGCCAGCCAGTCTTTTAGGGCTTACAATGTGATTGGTCACAATTGGCACTATCTGTTAGTTTCTAGGGTATGCTATTATTAGGGAAAATCTCTCTATGAAGGTTTTCATTGTAGCCAATACCTTTGAATCTAAAGAACTAGTGGAGAATGAGAAATATTAGCAATCATCTCTTTGTTCTATATTCTGTGATCTTTTCAATAACAAAATTATTATTGTTATTATTATTAGCTATCACTTACTGAGTGCTAACTATGGGTCAGCTATTTTCCTAAGCAAAGAGAACCAGAACTACCTTTATTCTTTTAAAAATGTTTTTCCAGACAGACAACTTAGTGACTTTTTTTTGAGTGATGCATTCTTTTTCTTTAAATTTATTTATCTAAATTAGTTTCAAGTATACAGTACCTTGGTTAAACATCTATATAGTTCATAAAACGATCCCCCCAATTGCTTTTTTTAAGTACCCCATTAGCTGTAACCTAACACATGCCATTCCTAACTCCAAGAGAATCAGGGACAGTGAATCTTCTAGTGTCTCAGCATTTCTATTAAAGGAAATCAGGGAAAAGATGGCTGGGAAGGAATTTGGTGCTACCAATCACTGTGTGTTATCATACCCAAGGCAGGACAGACAGCATTATGACTTTCGCAGGCCCTCAGTACTTTCGCTTTTCTGGGTCTCTTTTATTAAAAAATAAAATAAAATAATATACTGTGTGTGTGTGTGTGTGTGTGTGTGTGTGTACACACATAATTATATATATATATATATATACACACATAACATCTATATATACACAAAATTATATTTTGTGGCTACATTGGTATGAAAATAAATATTTTACTATTAATATGGCAAGAATTAATATAACAAGAATAATTTCTTCAACCTAAAAGTCTAAGAGTCTTTCTTGATTTTAAAAGGAATTAAACATTTTTGTGGTGGCTCCTAAAAACACTGTTGGTCATAAACCCACTGTACCTAATGTAGCTTGTACACGTATGTCCCTCTATTCGCCAGTCTCTTTCTCCCTCTCCTTTCCTATCAATTCCATTGCTTATCTTGACCCCAAGTTCCTGCTTTCCCCCAGCAGGAGATATTTTATTCCCAACTGTGTACTTGATTTCTAGCTTTGTTCTAAGAATAATGCAATCCTGTCTAAAAGGAACCCTAGCTCAACAATCAAGTGTTTTTGCTCCTTGTCTTATTCACTACAGTACTAGTCCCATTTCTGTAAGTTAGGATTTTTTTCATATTCCTTAGAAAATCCTCTGATCTTCGGCCTAGTTATGACTCTATTATAATTACTGGATGTTTCTTTGTTTCAAAGAGCCATATCCCCAATCTTCCAGACAGGAACATGCTTTGCTTTTACTGCTCCCTCTTTATTAACCAACTTGATCCTCCTGTCCCTGGGCCCATGACTTCTACTAGTAGAATTCCATTATTCCCATATACACCTGATCAGGTCTCCAGCTGGTGTCTGAATCCTGATTTTTCTGCCTATGCACTTGTTTGAAAATTGGTGAATAAAATTTTTGGTTGCATTTGGCTTAAATTTTAAAAAAGAATTTATTGGCTAAAGTGAAGGGATGACTTTTACATTTGGTTAGCTAGTGCCAGGAACTTAAAGGATTCTATCTATATACTGCCTTTCTTTTTGAACCCTTGGCTTTGTCTTTTTCTGTGTTGGCTTTATTCTAAGGTAGGATTTCTCCACAAAGAGGTAAGGGTTTATAAACCATCAATAAGCAAATCAAACAAAAAAATTATATAGGTATTTGTAGTACTTTTATTGTCCAAGGTTGAGTCTCAAGCCCACACTTGGAAGTTAGATAAAGGCCATCTCCTGCAACTCCATGGATTAGGAGTGTGGATAAGATGGTTCCAGAAAGAAATGCTGTTACCAACAGAAGGGACTCTCATTAAGCAAACAAATAAACCAAAAAATAAATGTCGGTTCAGTTGTTTCTTCTTTTCTCACTTTTTACCTGGCTACCAACTGATTGTATAACACTGAATTCTCTGGCTACTGTATGCTACCTGTCTGGTTAGATTTCCTTTGATAACTTACCTCTATCTACCTTTAGGATTTTCTTTGCCATAGTGGAGTTGGTCCTGTCCCCTTCAAGTCTCTATCATACTAGAGTGATCTTACTCTAGTTTTATTATGAGATCGAATACCTGTAAATCTCCCTACTGTTTATCATTGAAGAAACCATCTGTAGGAATACCACACGTTCATGGCATAATTCAGCATGGTGGTCTTGATCAATAATCAGTAAGAAATTGTAAGCATTCATTATGAATTCTAGAGATCAGTGTGAAAACCAAATACTGAACATCTTATGAGAAAAATGAAGCTTGTCTCTGGCCCCAACTATCAGAGTCCAAGAGAATGGCAGAAAATTAGCTCCATTTCTGGAACTTCAAGAGCTAAGTTGTAAAGGAGATTGGAGATTTATGCCTATGACCTAGGTGATGACATATTTGCAATAAGTAGAATAACAAAAATTAAACTGGAGGCTTACATTTAAAATATTTGTAGAAAGCTATATTGCAATTCTATGAAAACTTTTCAAGAATTAGTTATTACATTTTATAGAATAAAATGAGTTTACTTTTTATCCTGCAGCTAAGTCTGGAGCCCATGGTTGATGAGTTAGGCCAATGGTTCATGTGCCTATAAGCCATGCCTTCCCCCTCAAATCTGTTGCAGAGATATTCTCATCAAGTAAAGTAGGAACCACAGCGTTCCTCCATCAGTTCGATCTCCATATTTTCAGATCAGACAAAGCTGTGATGATGACAATTGAGGAAAAGCTAATAATGATGCCTTGAATAATGATTTCAATAATTAATTGTATGTTTATCTTTAAGAAAGAGTTAAGTACTTTCATCATTAGCAAACAAATTATAAGTTAGGAAATGTAATAATCCTGTTGTTAGATTGTACTATCTTACTATGTATTGTGTATTCAGGCTTATGGCCCTAACTTATGAATTTGAATTTCACTCACCAAACAAGTAGTTTCATTAAACATACTAATTTTTGAAGATATGAAGAGACTCAGAGCTAACATTAATGAATGTCTATTTATAAAACATTTGTAACTATTTTGGTACTTTGGAAGAACTATAAGTCAAAACAAACAAAAAACTAAAAGCATCAAAGATGTAAAATTTTCATAAAAATTTGGGATACTTAGCTTAAATTTAAAGTTGGACTGTAACAATTATTGATGATTCATCTGGCTGTGAGCAGAAGATGAGAGATTGAGGAGTTTGCAGAGGTCAAGGCATTTATGGACGTTTGCTCTAGACAACTGAAGAAATACTTCCGAGGCTTTGTCTGGGAGCCCAAATTCCAAATTAAAATGCTTTCCATATTTCTCTGAGTCCTTTTCCCTCCTTATTGTTCTCTCACCATAGTCAAAGCTTTCACAGGAGTGGGGCAAGTCCAGGACATCCATCTTAGGCAAGCGATTTACATAGTTTATCTCTAATCCTCACAACAACCCAATGAGATAGGGCTGAGTTATTCCAGTTTTACTGATGAGGTAAGTGAGGCTTAAAGAGGATAGACATCTAGCCCTGGGTTAACACAGTTACTAGGTTGCAGAAGCAAGTTGAACTCCAAGTTTGAATCTGTGTGCTTAACCATACTTTTACAGTTCTTCATTATAACCTTGAATCTACCCACACACAGAAAGCTGTTCATCAAAGTTGAGAACTACTAAACAAGATCTTAAGCGAATATCATAAAATACAAGTCTATTTTGATAAGATGATGAAGTAAAAGGGGTGAGATCCAGACACTAAAGAGAAAGGGCAGTCCAAGAGCCCTTCTCTGTTCTAGGATTCTGACTATGCAATCCCTGAATTCTTGAGAAAGACAGAGAAAAAGAGAATGAAAGGGATAAGGATAGGGATGATATTTTCACATCTTTAATATTTTTCTTTTCAGTCCCTCATTACTTCATCAAACACTTTTTTTGTTCCTACCAGCCACCTGACGTAAAACTATATCCTAGTAAGAGACAGGCCTGTAAACAAATAGTTGTAGTAGAGTGACAAATTGCACGCACACATGAACACATGCACATGCACGCATGCACAAACTTAAATGGTACAGTGGGAGTTCAGAGAAAGAAGTGGCTAGATCTTCTTAAGCAGTTAGGAAAACTTTGAACAAGAGATAACAGAGAGAGAAAGGTGAAATAAATCTGCACGGAATTAAAGAAACATGAACCAACATGGTGTATTTGGAAACTATATGCTGTTCAGTATATCTAGACTGCAGAGAAAATTTGGCATAGTGGCAAAAAGTGAATTTGGAAATTATGGAAGACTTTATTCCTAAAAGGACTTGAGACTTTATCCTATAAACACTGAGAATCTGTTGAATGGTTTAAAGCAGTGACATAATATGATACACTTTGCACATTGGAAATTATTCTAACAGAAGAAGGATTTGAGAGAGAGAGACCATGATATTGTCATGATAATAATAGTAAAAGATAATAAGAGATAAAATTAAAATAGCACAACATGGGGAAAGGTGTCAAATAAGCAAATGAGATGAAAGAGAATTAAAAGGTAGATTGGATATGAGAGTGAGGTAAATTTAAAAATCTAGTATAATTTTTAAGATTTAGGATTAGAAGCTTATGGGGACTGTATGGTAAAATCCTATAGAGTTTTTACTATAATAAATGATATAGAGGTTACCTTTCTAGTTCTGGATAGACATAATAAATCGTTAATCGAAATAAACACAACAAATTCTAATCCTCTTTTGTATATTCAGGGGTGCACAGGCCAAAGAAAACAAGAATGATAAATTAATATTGATAATAAGATTGTGTAATATTCCAAGACCCATTTTATAAGGAACAAGACATATACCCTGTACTTGTCTTTATACAAACAGTCCCCAACTTACTATGGTTTAACATATAATTTTTCAACTTTATGATGATGCAAAAGCGATTTGCTTTCAGTAGAAACTGTATTTCAAATTTTGAATTTTGATCTTTTCCCAGGCTAGTGATATGTGGTATGACACTCTTGTGATGCTGGGCAGCAGCAGTGAGCTGCCACTTCCAGTCAGGCACACGGTCGTGAGGGTAAACAACGGATACTCTACAGTGAGCTGTGTTGCCAGCATTTCTTGGATATTGTGTGCTGAGCATCTTTAAGGTAGGCTAGTTTGATATTGGTAGTTTAAGTGTATTAAATGCATTTTTGAGTTATGATATTTTCAACTTATGATGGGTTTATTCAGACGTAACCCCATCATAAGCGGAGGAACATCTGTACTAGGTATAATAATCAGGGCCATCTTGCATTGCCCTGAGGGTTAGCCATGTTAGTATATAATGAAATACTTTTTATATTATAAAGTGTGTTATAAAAACTATGCATTATTAGTATACCATGATGTCAGATGACCCCTGGAATATTAGTAGGGGAAGAACATTTACCTATTGATTTTCAAACTGTAGTAAACATAATGACTGAGACTGAGGCACTGGAATGTAAGTTCCATGAAGAGACAGAACTCTGTCTTATTCATCGGTGTGCCAAGGACACACCAGGTAAGTAGTAGATGCTCCATACATTTGCTGAAGTGAACACATGCAAATCTACAAGGGGTACACAATTGTGGCATTGTTGTTCTTCATTTCCTTTGATTCGATGTTGGTTATAAATATTAAATCTCAGAAAATCAAGATAAATTTCAAGGACATAATTTTGTAAACTTCTTATGATCATATTAACTAAACAAATGTTCATATTCAAAATGCATAAATTGCATTCAGTAAATTTTGAAAGTGTTTTAAAATAAATAATGAAGAAAATATATCCAATAAATATTTAATCCAAGTAAAAACAATTAAAAGACAAACTTCTCTATAAACCAAACTCATGCCAAATTGAGAACAGATTTGTTGTAGTAGAAAGTGTAATATTATCTACCAGATAGGTTTTGTATATTACATCATTTTGTTGCAAAATAATTCAGGCAAAACTGTTGCTTGCAGTTCTGCTTTACAACGAGAGTGATTTAGAGTGCTTTAGCCAGAACTTGAACTCATTTCACCTACATTACATAATGACATCTTCATGTGACTTCAACCCTGATTTCTCATTTCTTATTATTTCTTATCCCTCCAAATTTTGTTGCCATAGAGGGAATTCAGCTACATATGAGCACATGGCTATAGCATGGCCACATGGCCAGTAAACATCCATAAGTTTCTCATATGCAAAAACTACTTTTTCTGAACCCCCATGCTTAACACAGTGTTTGGAATATACCTATGTTCAATACATGAATGAAGAATAAATTAGGCAAGATTAAATTAAGTAACTCTTAAGTGATGATTATTTATGGTTGCTGAATAATTGGGTCAAAGACTGTTGAGACTCTAAAATACATAGTAGTCCCCCCTTATCTATGGTTTTGCTTTCTGTGGTTTCAGTTCCCTGCAGTCAACTGAAGTATGAAAATATTAAATGGAAAATTCAATAAGTAAACAATTTGTAAGTTTCAAATTGCATGCCATTCGGAATAGCGTGATAAAATCTCATGCCGTCTCTCTTCGTCCCACTTGGGACATGAATCGTTCCTTTGTCCAGGGTATCCACATTGTATACACTATCTGCCTATTAGTCACTTAGTAGTCACCTTAGTAGTATCAGATCGACTGTCACAGTATCACAATGCTTGTGTTCAAGTCGCCCTTTTAGATTACAATGCCTATGCCACTCACCTCACTTTCATCTCATCACATAGACATTGTAGCATCTCACATGATCACAAGTAGAACAGTGACTATACAGTACAAGATGTTTTAAGAGAGATAGATTGCATTCACAAAACTTTTATCACAGTATATTGTTATAACTGTTCTATTTTGTTATATTATTAATTATTGTTATGATTCTCTTACTGTGCCTAATTAATAAAATTTATCATTTGTATGTATGTATGTATAAGAAAAGGGTCTCAAAAGGCATCCCCCATGAATAAGGAGAGACTAATGTATGAATCAGGCTGACAACACTTAATCCTTTTTATCAATCTTAATACCACAAAGAGAGAAACAACTAGATAGTCTAGGCCTCCCGATATGATGAAAAGAAAGCTCATAATAATTTCTGTGAAGTATTCTGCCAAAAAGCAACTTTAATCTGCTCAGCTCTCTAGATATTTTTATAAGTTTACAAGATATATGAGGAAAGAGGAATGTGTTAAATGGCCACAAGCAAATTTCTTCAATAAACAACTTGTAGGAAAAATTTTTTAAAAGATAACCTATGGATTAAAAAATGGAATATGGAGGTGCTGTAAAAAGAACTGAGGAAAACGGTAATAATTGAACACTCTATAACATTAAGGAATTATTGTTATTTTTAAGTCTGATGCTATTTTGCATATGTTAAAAATAAATGAAACAAAAGCCATTGTATTTTAGGGACTGATACTAAAGTATTTGCAAATACTATTATACACAGTCTTAAATTTACTTTAAAATAATGCATTAGGGCAGAAGAAGTGAGTGGAGGTATAAGAGAAACAAAATTAGCTATGTGTTACTAATTATTGAAGTTGTCTGATGTGTACATAGAGATGCTTTATATTTTTTAAGTATAATTAATATATCATTCAATATATGTATTACATTATTCAATAAAACATTTTCTAAACATCATTCAATCCATGTAAAACTCCAGGCACTTTATTTAGCATAGAGTAATCACTTAATAAATGTTAGCTAATAAAATCTCCCCTCAAAAAAAAAAAACGCAATGTGAGTGGCATTTACATAAATCTGTTCACTTTGTGCATGCATATGATGTACTTTAACTTTTAAAGGTTTATATTGCTCTTCTGGTAATAGCAGAATAGCTTGTATCAGACTAACTCACTGATAATTAACAGAAACTCTGAGCAAGATATTTTTTTAAGATTTGAATATACTGAAGGAAAGACAAAGAAGGCATGTACTGGAGGGCATGCCGGAAGCACATTAGAAGAGCTTCACCTTTAACCACAGTTCCGCTTAGGGCCTTTCCCAGGGCCGTGGAGTCCAGACAGGAGGTAGTGTCCGAAATAGGCTGAGGAGAACTATATTGGGCTGTAAGGAAAATTCTAGAAAGGAGGAAGCCATAGAAGAGAACAAAATCTGCATAAAAATGTTTTTCAAATTATTAGCTGATTGTTGAGCTACTTACGAATAAGATATGACTCAGAACCTAAAAGAAAGCAACAGCTAAAATGCAGTATTTCATCAGCCACCCAGTTTGGTTTTGGTTTTCAAGTCCTACAAGTTAGAGGAGCTTGGTAAAAACCTCACGCTTTCTGTTAAAACCCAGAAGTGTCACAGTTTAGGAATAAGGTGAGGACTAAGGCCCATGCTTTAGGACTAAGAACAAAACTAAAAGAAGTGCCCACTAACACAGCCTAAAACCGGCCATCCACAGGTCAAGATGATTAGGCAATAATTTAATTGCCTAGCAGAACAAAACTCAACACCTTTAGTGAAAGATAACAAAATCTAGACTCTCTAAAATACATCAATCCTAAAATCTAATAATTTTAGTCAAATAATATGGGACATGAAAAAAAATCATCAAGTGAAAAGGCACATAAATAGAAGCTACCCCATAAATGGCCCAGCTTTTTGAATTAGCAGGCAAGAACTTTAAAACATGTGTCACAAATATGTTAAAGGATTTGTAGGAAAAGATGACAGAATGGAGAATCTTGGCAGAGAACTGGAAAGCATAAAAAAATGAAAAAATTATTTTAGAAAGGGATTATTTAATTTACCAATCAATCAACTAGTAAATAAATATACAGCACAATACATGTGAGCGGCCTGTGTGGCAGCACATGCACATGGTGGGCTGGAGAAAGGAGTTACACTGCTATTCTTCAGCCAGAGCAGCTTCTAGTCCCTCATCCTTTCCTGCCCAGCAGGCTTGTTCTTAAATTGGATCTGTTCTGGGACAAGTCCAGAAAGATAATAGCTTGTGGATTCCAGACCATGCAGGTGACTTTTACGCTTTCATAAGTGATTGAAATTACATATTAACCATAGTGCTATCAAATTATAACAATAGATTTTTACAAACTTATACTACTTTATATTTAGCAAAGGCTATCACATATGTCTTCCCAATGTTCCTCAAGAATCAGGAGCAATATGAGTGCTATCGTCACCTAATAAAATAGCTATGTCTCTCAAATAAGGTTTCAAAAAGATGTTCGCATCTTTAGTATCCAAAAAGATTGCTAGACAATTAATTGGTAAAAAGCCCAAGCTTTATTAGGCAGAATGGCATTAGTTCTGAGCTTGGGGACCCTGAGCATATGGGGTATCAGGTGATCTATTTACTTTGTAATTATCCAAGAGTGCATGGCTGAAAGGTAATTGGCAATCCCTCAGGCACTAGATGTTGATTTACTTCACAGTTTCAACTGCAGAATCTGGCCATGCACCCAGCTCTGATCTCAGAAATCAATGAAATAATAAATCATTATGAACTGATCTACAAATCCCACATATCTGATCCGTAATTTCTAAACTATCTTTAAAACTATTAAAAATAATTAAATGCTTTTTATCAAGCCTGTGTTTAAAACTTCTCTTTTGTTTGTGAAAGAACAACATGCAGTTCACAAGATAACATCCCTGATAATGCCTTGCTTTGCCTTTAGAAGATGGGAGGAGGGCATTCTGAGGTAGATTTCTGACATTAGTGACACCAGGTGAGGAGGTTTGAAAGGCAAAAAGTTACATAGGCTGATCAGGTAGTTGAGATTGACTCCAGAGTCAACCAAAGTTAAATGTCCGCCCCCAAATAGCACTTAAATTCTTTGCTGAAAGTCTCGCACAGATCCATTAAGGGACATATATATTATGATGTTCCATAAACCATATGGAAAAAAAGGACATTTTCTCTATGACATCCTTATCAAGAGAAAGAGTCATATTTCTGAGATGTTTATTAAAATGTGATATATGAATATCCTGAGGATATCTGTAAATAATTGTTTAAAATATTTTCTCTAAGTTGCCACTTGAAAAGAATTAATAAAAATGATTAACTATTTCCTCATAGGCCATATTTCAACTTGAAAATCTAATTTGAATATTCAAGTTCACAGAGTAAGTATTATACCCTTACATTTGTTGATGAAATCTGGAGAAAACCTACTAAATTTTATATAACCTCATACCAGATTTACTGTGTTAAAATGAAGCATATAAAGCCGTCAAAAATTTACCATCTTTTAAAAAAAATTTTGTAATTAAAAAGTTAATAATGCAAAAATCTGCTTAATGCTGACCCCAATATGCAGAAATCCCCAATTTATTGTTATGTTCACACGACAAATAAATTATTCATTTAATTTCTAAAGATTAATCAGGGAAAAATATTAATAGGCTCACTTGTCTTACATCCAGGATAGGATTCCATTCCTCTACCATAATTAGTGTGAGCCTTACCTGAGACGTCTAAATTGAATTATTTTCCAAAACAAAGAAAAGAGCAGAAAATCATTTCCCCTGGAGCTTCTAGGGAGGATGTTGGACCTTCAGGATGAACCCTGTGGTAGCCATAAATTCAATGTGCACTTAGGTCTAGAAGTTGCAAACAGTCTCAGGTTACTCAAGAAAGAATAAGCATTTTGTCTTTTTCAAAACCACTGCCTTTAGAAACCCATTCATTATGTCTACTCATAAGTGACCATTTTCATTCAATTCTTCTGTCCTGCAAACTTCCAGATCAGTCTACAGGCAAGATGACAATATTTTTAAATCCATGGGTAGAAAATTTATCAGGCAGCAATAGCTTCCAAAGTGAATCATAAAAAAGTACAGGGTTCTGAAATGGAGAAATGATTTAGAATATATAAGAAAAGTAAAATAGTTTCTTTTGTTTTCGTTGTTCCAAGTTTCAATGCAGAAGTCTAGCATTCCCGACTTTTCTCCTCACACAGCAGTATTTAAAAATGTATGCCATGAGAGTTGATCTTTTCAGAGTACAAAAGGCTCAGATGAATTATAACTGAAAAGAATAATGTGCAATGAAAACCACATTGCAGAGTGACAAAAAGAGCATTGCTTGAGAAAGATCCTGTTCTTTTGTGTGGCATTCGTCTCTGGCTAGATATAGTTTATTTGTTCTCTTTGTAATGGGACCAGATGTCACTCAGGATGCATCTTTCATTCCACATGCAGTACCCAGATTGAAATGAAATGAAGTTTGTCTGCCCCAGGCTAGAGAAAGAATGACTAAGTAAGAATTAAGGCAAGATCTACATAAACTAATGATCATATAATGATTGGGCATGGCTCTTTGGATCTTTGTTGTTTTCAAAGAGGATGGTATAAAATTAGGTGCGAGATGGGAAAGAGGAGAGAGATAAGATCTAGAAATAGCTGATCTCACCTGCGTTGTCATATTTGAAGGGTTAAGTCCAGGAAGTGATGAGCCACTGATCAGGCAGACCAGAGAAGGTAAGAAAATAATCTGACTGAGGGATTACTTGAACTCGGAAATTTGAGAAATAATATAAAATCAGATAACCACATTTCTTCACATCTTCTAGCAAACTGGAATTCAAAAGAAAGGGCGATAGTTGATAACAAAATATAATAACGATCAATATAACATTATTCATTATTAATCCCTCAAAAGCATATATCTGTAGGGTGTTAGTGTTCCAGTGAAAGAAGAGGAACTGGAGTTCAGAGAGATAAATGGCTCGGGGAATCGAGCTGGTAAACTAAAGACTCAAAAGCAGAACTTCTGGTTCTAAGTTCATATGCAAAGCCCCATAGCAGGAAAAAGGAAAGACTCAAAATATTCTCTCTTCTCCTCTTCAATAAAATTCACTTCAGTTCAATAACTGGGTATCAAACACCTGCTATATTTCAACACTGTCATGCATTAACAATATATTAATGAAATACACTCTCAAAACCTTCAAAATAATTCTGAGGAGAGGAAAATATAGAAAAATGGATATAAGTATAGACACAGATATAAACAACAAAATGTGTGTAAAATATGTGCATACAAATCAATATAGAGGTTTATTTTTATAAATACAAACTTGTAGAAAACCCACAAATTTAGGGTTGGTTATAAGGAAGCTTAAACTATATTTCCCAAATTTACCTGGTGATAATAATAATAACAATAATAGAAAATACTTATTAAATGTGAACAGTTAACTCATTTAATCCTCACAACAACTCCCTAAGGCAGATTCATTAGACCTATTTTATAATTGATGAGGTAGTATAATTTGACCAAAGGCATATATTTAATAAATTGCAGTCAGAATTCAAACCCAGGCAGAAAGATCGTCTCATAGATAAACTTGCCTTATAAAATACTATGCCTCCAATGTCCAGAAACCTCTAAAGTTTTATGAGCTTCCCTTCTCTCACTAAATCAGCAACGAAGGTAGACAGCTGTACCCTTATATTTCAGAAAGTTTGAATGCCTGCCAGGCCCCAACTTGCACCTGAAAACGTCAGTCACACAATTTCCTTTTCTTTAAGTGACCATGCTTTATAACTTGGAATTCAACATCCTGATCTATGATCTCAACTAAGTAAACCACAGTTGGTGGCTGTGTCAATGGCAGCGTCTGTGCATAAGTTAATGGCAAGAAAATTCTGAGCAGTAAGCATGTCCAGGACTGGATAATAACAATGGTGCTTCAATTAGACAAATTACAAGAAAGTGGTCAGGAGAGCAATAGAGCATGCTCAACTTACCATGGATCAAGAAGTGAGAGCTGCTCTTACTGGAGATGATCTTAGAAGACCTCCCTTACTTTTTTACTTCCTCATATATCCTTAAAATACATCCTGCAACTTTCGAGGAGAGCATAGTGTATTTCCTACCTCAAAACCTGAAACAGCCCAATAGTGCAACCTGAAGAAAATTATTCCAATAAAATATAACAAATTTTCTCAAGAATACTACACTCACCATTTGTTTTAGGCTAGAGTTCATTTTTTTAGTGGCTCTATAAAACTGCACAAAATAAACTAGAATATATACATAGTAATATATACTTATACTTCACTAGAAAACTCATTTTTTTCATTTTTAGAAGAAATGAAAACATTCTTTAAAACAATAGAGAAGAAATTCTCACCCATTTAAAGAATGATAATCCAATTATCCTTTTTGTTTATAAATTCTAGAGAGAATAAACCAGAGATTAAGATCCAGTCACTGTGGTTCCTAATTTTCGCTGCCATTTCTTCTGTCACTGTCACTTTTTGCTTATCAATATCGACCCACCTACCTAATATACATGGCCTTGCTTAGTGCTGATGATGTAGATTCCTGGAGAGGCCACAGTAATGTCCCTGGGAAACCGAAGTTGATAGCTCTTTGGTTTACATGTGCAATCCAACAATTATTCAGAAAAGACATCAGTTGAACCATGAGGTTGATTTAACCGAAGCTTCCTAGTTCATTTTCCTCTACGTAGCCGAAATTTAAAGAGGCTGCTCAAGTGATTCCTTATAAAACAAAGAAGTGATCCAAGGTGACATGCAGTCTTCATTTAAAGAGAAAAGGACCTGGTTCTTCTTGCCTAACCAGGTTCTGCCTCGCCAAAATTGTGCCATCTGAGGATGTTCGTGTAACGGGGTTATTGTTACTCTTGTGATACTGAAGATATAGTAAACTTAGGTCACTGAACTCACAATTACAGACATTTCCATGGGGCAGAGAAAAGATTAGTGCCATGGAATTTACTTCCAATTCTGGTCAAGATGTGACAACAGAATGAGATTTACCCCGTCAGTTGAAAGAATAAGAAAACTAGACAAATGACACGAAACAGTGGTTTCAAGACACTGGGCACTAGGCGGTGGAAGACAGTAATCTCTGGGACATGGAAAACCAACAAGGCACTCACTGTGATTGCTCCAGATCCCTGCCTTGGGAGAGTCTCCAGACCTTGGCACAGAGAGGGCTAACTAAGGTGGTGCCTGAAGGACTCCCTGAGCTGATGTGGGCTGAGAATGTAGGGTGACCAAGTAGGCTAGAGTTCGAAGGACAGAGTATCCAAGAAGACAGGGAAACATTGAGGGAGCTACAGAAACTTGTGTTTTTGTTTCATTTTGGATAATTTCTGTTGCTATGTCTTTAAACTCACTAATCGTCTCCTGCAGTGTCTCATCTGCTGTTCCTATATTTTTCATCAGGCATTGTAGTTCTCATTTCCTGAAGATTGATTTCAGTATTTTTTATATATTCCATGCTTTTACTTAAGTTTTTAAACATGATTACAATGATAAAAACTGTCTTGATGTTCTTACCTGCTAATTCTAACATCTGTGTCAGTTCTAGGATGGTTTTGGTTGATGTTTTTCTCCTTATTTTAGGTCATATTTTTGTACCTCTTTGTGTGCCTGGTAATATTTCTTCGGATACCACACATTGTAATTTTATCTTATTGAATTGGATAGTTTGTATTTCTGAAAATATTATGGGCCTTCTTAGGGCAGAGTTAGGTAACTTGGAAACAGTTTGATTTTTATGCATTTTGCTTTTAAAATTTTATAGATAAGACATAGCAGTATTCAGTCTAGGGCTAATCACTTCTATTACTGAGGCAAGACCTTAGTGCATTCCTTGTTTTAGGAATAATGAGATTTTTCATCCTGACTGATAGAAAAAAAAAAAAAAGCACTTTTAAGCCTGCATGGGCATTGGGCACCACTCCTTCTCATCTTTTCTAGTGGTTCTTTCCCCTGTCTTGGGCTATTTCTTCATAGGCATATACTGATCAATAAATATCAATACTCTTTAGAATATATAACAGATTGCAGAGTTTTTACAGTGTAATATTCACAATGGCCAAGATACAATTCAAAATAATTCAACATACAAAGAACCAGAAAAATGTGACCAAGTTTCAAAGGGCCCAACTTTGAGAAAACCCAGATGTTGGAATTATCACACAAAGAAAGACTTAAAGTAACTATTATAATTATATTCAATGAGATAAAGGAAAATATTCACAAAATGAAATTAAGGATGAGAAATAGGGAAATGGAAGATAACATAAGCAGATGGAAATTTTCAAACTGAAAAAACTCAACAGATGAAACTTTTAAATTCATTGGAAGAAACGTATAGCAGAATGAAGATGATAGAAAAAGAATCTGTGGATATGAGAATAATCAAAAGAAACCCATTCTAATACATAGAGAGAAAGAAAAAAATAGTGTAAAAAATAAAAGAGCCTCAGGTGCTTATGGGGCAATATCAAAAAAAACAAGTCCCAGAGGGAGAAGAGTTGAAATAAAAGAAAGTTCAAAGAAACAATGTCTAAAGTTTTTCTATATTAGGTAAAGATATAAATTTATAAATTCAAGAAGTTCAAATTCCCAGACAGCATAAATATGGAGAAAGCCGTGTCTAGATACAGTTGAAGTCACGTTGTTGAAAACTAAAGATGAAGGGGGAGTTTCAAAAGCAGCAGTGAATAAGAAACAATAAATACATAACGGAATAAAGATTTGGATAGCCACAAGCTTTCTCATCAGAAAGCACGGAGCCTGAAAGACAGGGAAGGACATTTTTAATGTACTGAAAGAACAAAACTGACAACTCAGAATTCTGCACTGAGTGAAAATATTCTTCAAGAATGAAGGTGAGATAAAGACATTTTTCAGGAAAGGAAATCTAAGAAAATGTATCTTTACCAGACCTATTAGAACTGCTCAACAAAGTTAAAGGAAATGATGCCAGAGGGAACTTGAACTTTCAGCAACAAATAAAGATCACTGGAAACATTTATTATTGATAAATTACACCTTGATCATTTTTTTTGAAATTTCTTTTTTAAATGAACTAAGCTAACATGGTGCCAATTAAAAGAATAGCAAAAATTAGAGGAGTGAGGTAGAAGTATGTCAACACTTTTGTACCAGAATAATCCAATGAAGTTGAACCTCAGAACAGATTCTAAGCTTTCTTTGATTCATTGCTTCTTAAAGCAAAATCATTACTTCTATGTCAAGAAGAAATATGTGGTTTGAAATGATTATTACTTCTAGCTGTACTATAGATGAAATACATCCCATCTTGGAGAGGTTTTCAAACCCTAGTAGAATTGAGCTACTGGAAAAGAATTAGAGAACAGCTAAGGCATTCTGCAGTCCCCATGCAAATTCTAGTTAATCTTTAGTTAGATTGCTTAATGAAATGCAAGTGAGGTTAATTGTGAAACTGAAAGATTAACAATGTAGCAAATTCTCTGGAAGAACTGAAAAAGTTTTTAAGCTCTTGACAATCAAAACTACAAATTAGATTTTGCATACAAAGAAAAGCCTATAAGGTTAATTTATGGATCATGGGAGAAAAAATTCAGACATTAGGAATTGAAAATGAAATGAACTGAGGACATGATTAACAAAGCAATGTAAAACCAGTGAAATTGGCCCAGTTGTTCTGTTATCAAATCACTGTTTAGTTAAAAAGCAAAAGCTAATTAGCTTGCCATTTCAGATTCTGCTACTGAAAAGGAATTTAGAAAAAAACTCTATTTCATAATTAAAAAAAAACAACAATGACAAGGATACAGAAAAGACAAAAGCAGTAGCTTTGGGTCTGTTACCTACACATAACAAAGAGCAAAAAGAGTCCCCAAGAAAGGTTAAGGAGTCAAAACAGTGAAAATTGCAGAGAGGTGGTAAGAATAAATGTTTAACATGTTATTATGTAGCCTTTTTCTTCCTGAATCTACCTAATTTAAGAAAACTTCACTGTTCACCAGAATATTTGATTAGCTTAAACATTTTCAAATAATTTAAAATAAGTTCCCTATTGTCATATGCATTACTCTACTGACAAATATTTAGAGTATAATAAAATGTCATTGATACCAAACATATTATGATTTCTTGCATGATTCAAAAGAACTTTCAGGCTCTTTTAAGGTCATCATTATGAGATATCTTTTCCCCTTGACCCATAGGTACAAAGAATTGAATTAATCAGGCTCCATAGTTCATGACATGTTATTAACATTGGGTTATAAAAAGGGCCTCCTTTATTTTATTTATATAGTTCCTTTTATTCTCTTACCTGCCTCACATTCACTGCTCCCTCTCTAGGCAGCCATTCCTTTCTCTTCAATGCATTTCTTTTTCTTTGTATGTCTTGTTATAAAAATGTGATTTTTAAAATTTGTTTTGATTGAATGCCTTTTAATAACAAATTCAAATATATAGCTCTGTTTAGGCAAATAATTTCGAGTTACTCAGATTCTTATTTATTTCACTAAGCACTATGTTTTTAAGATTCATCTGTATTGATATATGAACAAAATCCATTGTTTCTATTACATAGTTTTCCATGGTAGACACCCACCACATTCAGTTATCTGTTTTCTCAGTGGTAGACACCCAGGTTGGTTCAACTCCTACCACCACAAATAATGCAACAATGAATATCCTTAAATGTATCTCTTAATGGATCTGTAAGAGATTTTCCTTGGGAATCGTTCAGACATAAGATGTGAGAAAATTTATTTAGAGTAAGTCAACTGAGATTACTCTTCTGAACAATGACATCCATTTTATCTCATACCAGCAATAAATATGAACTATTCTATCCCTACTTCCCCATCAATAATTAGCATTATCTGGCTTTCTAATTATTGCCCAGAGAATAGGTATAAAATGATAGCTCATCATACTTTTGATATGCATTTCAGCACTACAAATGAATTGAACATCTCTGTTAACTTCTTGAGCTTCCACTTTGAAAATTACTTTTTAAATCTTATGCCATTTTTTACTGGGGTTTCCATCCTCTTGTTAATTTACAAAAATGTCTTTTATAGTCTAGAGATTAACCCTTTGCCACTTAGAGATATTACAAACGTTTTTTCTCTTCTGCCATTGTTGTCTGTGCATAATCTTTGTCTATGAGGTCGTTCATCGAACAGATCATTTATTTATTCTGATAAATATATGATCAATTTTCTTATGTTCTACACTTTAGAAGTTTTGTTTAAAAACTTTTTGTCCTTAAATCACAAAAAATTCTGCATTGTCTTCCATCACTTTTACATCCCTTTTTTTCTACATGTAGATATTTAATTAGGTCTATATCGTACCTAACAACAATCTATACAAAACCGTTTTCTTATCATTACCAGTGAACAGTCTATTCTTTCTCATCGATTTGTGCTTCGACATCAAAATCACTGCACTAATAAAATACTAAAATGTACAAAAATTAAATGCCAGAGATGTCTATTACATTTCAGATAAAATAATATTTTATGATTTGGTTCTGACAAGAAAGAAAGGAATTTTTACTCTGTAAAAGGAAAACTAGTTTCACAGTTAGATATTCAAATATATAGGCCGTAGCCACAAGTAAAGTGAGCTCTCTGTCACTACAGGTATTTAAGCAGAGATTGAATGTTCACCTAGTGGAGCCCATATCATGTGTGTGGCTGATAAACTGGTTCTCAGTTCTTTCATGTGCAAAATGAGAGGATCTGGCTGTCTACTATCTAATTGTATCACATGCCTTTGTTCTGGAATCTTATGAAGTAATTATGCATATGTCTTCATATATAAATACTCAAAGAGCCTTAACTGCAACTCCTATGTAAATGAGATGGATTCCCTGTATTTGTTATGCATCAGCTTACCTTTGTTCACCTTTGCAATCTCCTTGACTAATTTTTCAAATAAATAATGCATCTCTTGCAAAGTTTTCCTAAGAATTGCAGATCTGTCCTTGCAAACAAAAAGTGAAGCACACTGATTCATTAGGGAAACAGCTTCTTTCCCTAGCTCCCTCCCTTCCTTCTTCCTCTTCCTCTCCTCTCTCTCTCTCCTTTCCTGCCTGCCTTCCTTCTTTCCTTCCTTCCTTCCTTCCTTCCTTCCTTCCTTCCTTCTTCCTCCCTCTCTCACTCCCTCCCATCCTTTCTTCTAAACTTACTAAGGGTTCTTTTAACATGTAGGGGAGGAAAATAATCTTCTCTTCTATCCATCTTAGGTTTTCCAGTTAGGACTCTGAAAAAGTAGCTTGGCCAAATGTTAAGGGTGGAAAATTTTCACGTGGGCCAATTTCTGCTTCTGTAATCTGCTTGTTTGATGTTAACCAGGGTGTGGTTCTAGGCTTTATAAATTGCTTCTTCGGGGAGCTCAGGGCTGATCTCCTCTAACCGCGTGGTAGAGAGTCAGTCGCCAGCCAACTAATAAAGGCTCATAATTCATCTCAATTGGCTCCATGGGTCTTAGAATTGATCACACCACAACACAAAGACAGATTAAAAAGAAAAAACAAACAGAGCTTTATTAATATGTGCATCACACATGTACAGATGGAGCACCTAGTATTGAGTAACCTAAAGGAATGGTTAGAACTTGGATTTATATACCACCTTAGGCTAAACAAAGGAAAAAGGGTTTGAGGCTTCTCAAGAGGAGAAGGCAAGTTATGAGAATGTGACCAGGAAAGGTATGATAAGCAAAGACTGTTTGATAAAATTTGTTATATAGATTTAAGTTCTTGTTAAAGAGTGCATATCTTCCTGGTGCTGCAGAGGAGACATCTTTACAAATGGAAATTTCCTTTATAGAAGGAAACTGTGTGCCCTATTTTTAAAGCTTTTCCTGCATCTGTTGGTTCTCAATGGTCTTCAGCTCAAAATAATCCATATGCCAAAGAGGCGTATTTTGAGGTGGTATATTCTGGTACCTGTCATACACATCAAGTACCCAATCAATATTTCTACATTCTGCTACTTTTTAGTTGACTACATGCAAAAATTTTGTGTACAGTGGTAGAGTAAAAAGTCAAGTCTTAATTTCAAATATTATTCCTGTGCCAGAGAAAAGGGAAAGGAATCTCTGAAAAGTTGATGTCACTAGCCTCAAAACCATGCCAAAGCTTGCCTTGTACTGCCTCTCCCAAGAGTTCCTTAATTTTCAGATACTAAAAATTAACATCCAAATTAAACCTCACATTATTTTGTCTCTGCCAGGGACCTCAGTGATACAGCTCAAGTTAAAGAGATATTCACACAAAAGTGACATTTCCAATCAAATCTAAGCAGGAAATTCTGAGGACAATGAACTAGTGCTAATGAGTAGGTGCATTTGCACAATTATTGTGTTGAGAAGGTTGTATTATGGCGATATATTATTCTCTGGCACTATTTGAGCATGGGTAATTACATTGCAATGAAATGACTAGAACAACAGTAAGATGCTGTTTGATTTTCTAATTATTATTGAAGAATGCCTCCTGAGCCCAGCCTCTAAGGCTTCTCTTTTAAATCATCTGCAGCTCACGGCTGCTCCTCATGCATTATACATTAAACCCATATGGCCATTTGAGGTGGAGGGTCTCTGGAGGGATGTTTCATCCTGCTCCTTTCACTGTAGGAAGGAGAAAGGTAGGAAAAACAAGAAAAGAGGGGAGAAGGCTGAGACTAGTGAGACGGAAAGAAGGAACACCACTGGGCAAAGTTCAGAATTCAGGCAAAGGTGAGTTAAATTAATAAACATTAAAAATAGGGGAGCAACTTCCAGAAGAATTTTTTGTGTTTAGGTTTTTGTGCTAGGCTTGAGGGAGCTCTGAAGTTGTTCTCTTAATCTGTCATCAGTCTGTAAAAAGCACCTTAATCCTCTCATTTGTTAAGATGAGAAAGATCCGAAGCTATTTGGTAAAATGGTGTATGCAGTTGAGGCTTGATTTTTATGGAATTATGTTAAAAATTAATGCTGAAAGCCATCTATGCAATATAATATATATAAAAATAGTTTCCAATTTTCATCAAATATATGTAATTTATTTTTTAAAGAAAGTGTAGATATTTTCCAGTATTCTCCAAATTACCCCGTGTTCCTTTTAGCAGAGATAATAGATTATTAATTCCTCAGAAATAAACCATAGAAGGAATTCCTTCAGCTGTTCTCAACAGAGTAATGCATCTAAACTCTAATTTTTGCAAGTCCTGAAAGTTACGACTATTTATTATTTATTATTTATCTTTATTTCTATGCCTCAAATTAGTTATATTTTTCAGATCCTATAGGCTTTAAAGGTCAACTAACAATATCAAATAAGAATTGAGCACTAACCATGTACCAAGTACAACATTAAGTATTGAAAACTTATTTTGTTTTTTTCTAATAACAATCCTAACATATATTTATGTTACCCATTATTTCCACTTTACGTATGAGAAAACTAAAGCCCGGAAAGCTTATATGACTCAGCTTTATAAAATAAATGTTATAATTTAAGTATTAAAGATTGTAAAATGTGAATTTCAGTTCTGTTCTTTCAACTGGATACGTGAATTGATGTAATTCCACTTTTTACTTGATTAGTCATCTTTCCCACAGAAATAAATATAATCTTGAAACTTCACTTGTCATTTTTATGAGTGCTTCCTTTTTCATAGGAGAATAAAAAAAAACTAAATAACAAAAACGATGTGAATTAAAATATTAATAACATTTCAGCCAATGGGCTGTTAAGTGTCAATCCACCCAGTTTATTTATCACCACCTCCTCATTAATTGGGTAACGTTGTCTCTCATCTGTAAATGTTAACTTTCCAATGAAATGTTTACCTTTTAAAATATTTTTTAAGGAATCTGATATAGGTTTGTGAGAAAGGAAAAGGTGTCCTCCACCCTTCCTTCTCGGTTCTTTTGGCTAGTCTAATAATTAAATTGACATAAGACAGATTAACAGTGGAAAAACAAATTTAGTTTCATACATCTAGGAGCTTTACATAGACATGAGGGGCTCTCTAACAGTCAGGCAACTGAGGCGTATATGCCATCCTGAGCTAAGGAGAAAGGAGTAAGCATCTGGGGATACAAAGGAGAGGAAGATGATTCATAGGAAGATGGGAAGAACAAATATTTGGTAAACAAACGTTTGCCATGCCATTCAGAGACTAAGGGACTCAGAAAGACAGGCCCTGTCGAGCTCCCCCCAGGTCACCGTACTAGCCCATAGTCTGCAGTTATCTATGACGATAGTTCTCTTCCTGAGCCATCCTCTATCTAATTTTTTTTACGCAGTTAAGGAGAAGATAAAAAGCTCTTCTTGCATCTTTTGGGCTTTGATTGTCTTCAGCTCAAAATAAACCACATGCCAAAGTGACACATTTTGGGATGGCCTGTTCTGCACCCCTTCAAAAGCATCCAGATGCTTTTGTCACTCTGAACAGATTCTCCATATTTATTCTGAAATAAAGCAGGACTCCAAGGAGACATTTTACTGTTTCCATAAAGATGCTGTTTTTCTCTTTTTAGTTCCAGCTTCTTGTCCCTGTATTCCTACATAGTTAAGAACCTAAGTGAGCTCCAGATCTCTTTCTCACCCTGCCTTTGTTTGTCAATGGCAGACCAAGTTTCTCCCTCATGGCCAGTCTGTGATTCAACCCATCTATCCCATTATTAATCAGGATGAGCTATGCATCTGCTGCTCCAAATTACCAAGCATATGAATTACAATAATTGAATTAAAAAAAAAAGGAATCATTTAAAATATTAAACTGTCTGGTATGCAAAATGCAGAGCACTTTTGTAAAAATAATATAATCAGAAATTCATTTGTTTATTTTTTTCTCTTGAGGGTAAATGGTCCTCAGGAAATATTAATTCAATTATAATAAGAAAAAACATATTTTAAAAAGAAGCATGTAAATATTTCACTGCTCTACTTTTTAAATCAGGAAACAAAAGCTTAAAATTCCATTATATGCTAACTGTAATTATATGCAATTGTAGAGGAGGAAAAATAATTTTCCATCTACTCTGCTGAGTTCTTGGCTGAGATTATCCCCTCCTCCTAACCCGCCCTCCCCCCAATCCCCCACACACAGCCAGATAGAATAACAGGAAAAAAACAAGAGTTTATTAACATGTTCTGTATATATGAGATACTCAGGGGGAAATGGGTAACTCATTAAGGTGGCCTAAGACACCAGCTTAAATATTATCTCACCTAAAGACAAAAGAAAGAAAGTGATGTGTTTTTGATGGGCAGGGAGGGATGGGATGGTAGGCCAGTTCTGAGAGGTTACCAGAAAAAGCATGTGTAAATAAGGGTAAGGTTTGCTATGCAAAGTTAAGTTGCGCCTTTTCTATCTATGAGTTTCTTGTAATCCTCTGAGTTTCTTGGTACATAGAGGCAAATGGAGATTTGCCTCCCTTACAAATGGAGATTTTCTTTGTAATATAAATTTTCCTTACAAAAGGCTACTTTATACTGTGTTTTCAGACCTTGTCATGTGTTTGTTTTTTCTCAAAATAATCATCTCAAGTAATCCTTATGCCAAAGAGGATATTCTACTACTCTTCACAATGTAGTTTTTTTTTTGTTGTTGTTTCTGTCTGTGTTCTCCACTAGATCGAGTCAAAACTAGGAAACATTTCATTTATCTTTATAATCCCCCACAATTTCTACTAGTGCTTCCCACAATACTTGGTAAATAGTAAAAACTCAATACGCTTTATTAGATGATGACCGAATAAACAGATATAAAAGAAAAGAATGAATGCATAGGATGATAGGAAAGAAAACTTTAGAGATTATTTGCTCAATGAATGGAAAAAACTGATGCCTTTAAATGTTAAAAGAAAAAATGTAAAGAGATCTGGTTAGTGGCAGAACTAGAAATCTGTCTTTGTTTCAACTGCCATGTTTTCTACTATTCCACACTTTAAATCTAAAGTATAACCACATAATAATGAGATACAAAGACGGGATTAATGAGCAGAAATGTGCACGTGTAAATAGAAAGTTAAACCATTGTGAAGGGACACAGAGAGTAGCTCCGAAATACAGTAAACCACACAGAATCAAACACAGACTTCTATGAGCTGATATCTCCCATCTTGTGGTGCTTTCTATAATTCACCTAAAGACTTTTAAAGTTATGTTGCATTTTCACAACTTTAAACTTTAAAGCATTGTTTACCAGTTGATATGCACTCCAAGGTATTTATCAGAAAGAAGCCGTTAAATGAATCATGGTGCAAGTATATAATGAAATATTTTACAACTGTTACATGAATTATACCGCTATGGAACAAACTTTATTATAAAAGTTAATTTTTTAAGAAGTGCTCAGGAATAAGATTTATACACTACTGAAGAGGCAAAAAAGAGGTACAGATATGTATAAACGTGGCTTGATAAGACTTGACTATCTCCAAATACTTATACGTAAGAATCCAAAAACCAGTTGACTTTGAAGAGGAAACTAGTAAGACTAGAGATGAGAAGCAGGTGTTTGTTTTGATATATCCCCCTTGGCAATGTTTGAAATTCACACTAGATACATAGATAATTTTCTTAAAAAGTAAAATGGAAATAAACTAGTAGAATTCCGTTATTGCCACAAAAGAAATTCTTATAGTTTTACCAGGATTTTCGAACATCTATAGTCAAAAACTAAAAAAAATAAAATTAAAGGTGAATATGTTAAAGTTATAGATTGATTTAAACTATGCACTCCAACTCAGAGCATAGTGCTTGATATCAAGTAGCCAATAAATCACAAAACCATATGTAAACCAAGGAGTTCCAGAGAGGTTACTTTCACCCTCCTCTCTTCTACCCATCTCCCCTCAAGGTCTATCCACTAATTCTCAGAGACACCAAACCAAAAAGCACTTTTTTCCCACTTGTCACTTATTTTCTGTTTTGAAAATATATTCTATCATTTCTTGCATAAATTGACTAGTGGACCTAGGAACATTATTATACATATGATTTGATACACACATTTGAGTCAACTCATGAGACTAATTGTGCTAGCCACTTTGTCTCCAAGATGGCAGGAATAACTCTTGAAAAAGGCATTTCTAAAAGGGAGCAGCTGAACAGTGAGAAAAGATTTTGTGGAAAGAAAGCCATATACTTGGATAGGAAAACAGGCTCAATGATCTCAGTCTGCTTTCTGAGGTCTTCAGGCAGGATTAGCATAAACTATCTCTAGCTGCCTTAAATCTTTCTTGGAATAATGTGAAGATGCAAATAAACAAGCTTTTATTTATCGGCTCTTATTAATTACATTATGCATCTTTAGTCAAAGGCTAAGGATGCCCTTCATGTCTCCATGATATGACCTTACTGGGCAATATGCGTACTCCACCCTTTGATGAGAAAATGGCCAGTCACAATGTAGGAGAAATGTGTGGTGGGAATTTCATTTAACAGCCATCATTGGAAAACCAATAAGCTACATTAAAATGCTTTCCATAACTGATACTATAATGGGCTATAATTATTTTACAATAGAAGGTCCACATGCTTAGGAGTCAGAAGACCAAGTCCTAGTTTCATCTTTTAATAATTTCATAACTTTATAAGCAAGTATCTTAATTAATGAATTTTCCTTGACTAAAATAGAGAAAATGCTGATTACACAATAATTTTGAGAATAAAAAAAAGCTAATATAAAATTATCTCAAGATTCTGTCCTTGATTAACCTCACTTTTTACTATCACTTTGTAAAGTGATCTCATGTATACAGTTGGCTTAATAATATTATTTCTATGCTAGTGGGCGACTCTCAAATCTACATTTATAACAATGATTTAGTGCTATAGCTCCAAACCAGAATCCCAATATGAATGCACTTCCAGGAAAACAAAAGTTATAAAAGACATTATTAGGACTATTGTTATATGTATATGGGTTGTTTATCAGATAATTATACCATAACTTTCAATTTCTTGAGAGCAGTGATTCTATTTTAGGTATGTAGGAGAAACACATGAACTGACTATTAGGGGATATATGCCAAAATATTGAGGGGTAAAGTGTCAGAGAGAATGAGAGAGAGAGAGAGAGAGAGAGAGAGAGAGAGAGAGAGAGAGAGAGAGAGAGAGAGAGAAGGGTATCTATTCGCATGGGCAAAATGTCAATAATTGGTGAACTCGGTAAAGGGTAGTTTGCGGGTATTTATTTTACTATTCTTGCAGCTTTTCTGTAGTTTTTGAAGCGTTCAAAAATAAGAAAATAGGAAAATAAACTTATCTCGTTTCTTTCTTCTCTAACACAAATGGTTCAAAAAATGGGTTCTTCATTAGTTTTTCTAGGTTTGGTCACTGACACCACCATCTTCCCAGCACCCAGGTTAGCATTTAGGGTTAGTTCATCTCTTCTCATATTCAACCAGTCACCAAATTCTGGTGACTGATTCCCACTCCTTTACCCTCACGGGAATCTTGATGGTCATTCATCTGGGTTAATATCATTTTCCCATTCTTCTTTCTCATCCTAGATTGCCTTTCTAAAATAAATCTAATCATGTCCCTTTCTTTCTGGAAAAAAAAAAAAAAAAAAAACTTTCAGTTTTCTACACATACCTAAAAGGACAAAACCTATACTCATGTACCTCTCTTTATATCCCTCTGCCTTAGTATATAAACTATATAACAAATATCCATATATATTCAGAAGCATCTTCTGCTTATTTCTGTGACAAATTCACTTAGTGCTGCTTTACTGAATCAAGGACAGTTGTATTTAAAACGTTATTTTTTAGTCTACTACTGAACATTTAAGAAAAATTCAAATTTTAACCAAGAAAATCTATTTATGTGCCTGACTGTCTCAGGAATTAGGACACTGCAAACATTTTGTAATCTGAATGGGAGGAGCCTGTTTGAAGATATGGATTTATAATATGCTATGTGGGATTAAAAATGTTGTCTGGTAGCATCATTAAATAAAGCTTAAAAATTGTCCAACAGAACCCAGCAGTCCCAGACATCAGCCACCAATTTCCTTGCTGTTTCTTGTAAAAGCATGCCACTGTGAATTTGATTAACACCTTTCTCTAATCTCTCTATTCACCCTACCACCTGTTTTACAAATTATTATTGCCAGCCAGGAATTGGAATTGGTTTATTTGTCTTCAGGTAAGCCAGATCTAGGAAGTAGAGTTTTCTGGCCTAACATGTTTTTTAAACAGGTACACCCACACATTCTTATGAACTTGGCAAGCCTTTTGCCTACAAATTGTGATGTTCTGATATGCAGTAAAATTATTTCGCTCTGAAGTAACTTTAGATTGAGTCATTTATCTCAGAACATCAAATGCTGTCTTAAAATGAATTATGGCTCAATTGCCTACTTAATTTTCTAAAAATGGAGAGCCCTTGTCAGTGAGAGTTACTCATGCACATACCCAATCCCTCTCAACTAGACTCCAAACCTTTTTTGAGGGTTTCTACCACATTCACACACACACACACACACACACACACACACACACACACAGAGCCATGTGTCATTGACATAGTAAATGCTCAATATATATTTGATAAATAAATAAAACAAGTTCTCCACCTTGTCTTTTTCTTTAGGATGTGCTGGATATTTATTTTTACCTAAATTATCCAATTCTACTCTCCAGTTAATTTACCTTTCTGGTGATAGCATGTTAGATGTGTGTAATTAGAAAGCTCACAGCCTCAGGGTTCGTAAGATACACCTACTTTATTTCTCATATGAGAACATTGAGGTTAATAGAAACTAAGACAATTATCTAAAGTCATGCAACTGAAAAGTAGCAAATCTGGAACCAGCCTCCATCCTGAGTCCTAGTATTCTCCTCTGCACCACACTAAAATGCTTTCCATCAGAGCAATCTAATCTGTAGTTAGAACATAACCATATAAACCTTCATATATTCTTATTTTTGTGCAGAACATGTCCTTTTGCCTTCAAATGGAAAAATATGAATATTTATCTAAGACATACATCGAATAATCTAAATATGCACAAAGAAAGTCATTGATTGAAAGGCACCAGAACCTTTGGAATTATTATATAAATAATGGGAAGTCTTTGAGATTTTTCCTAAGTTGATCCATGCAAAGATTTATTAAGCAAATTTATTTTCTTTCATAGAATATGAACAGGGTTCAATGACAAGAGATTAAATATATATATATATATATTTACACACTGATTTTGTCTAGTCATTCAGAAACTTTGAGAATTACCTTTGCTAGACTCTACATGAAAGAAAGGTAAATAAATCGGTTGGCATCCTCATAGGTCTAACAACTTGCTATGGTGAAATCCAGTACTGCTTATTCTCTGTGAAGCACGTATACATTGATCACAATCTACAAAAGGAAGAGTGATTTTTGGATAGCCATGCCTTAAATGTGTAACAGCAGCTGAAAATTAAAAATGTCAATGTGTAAATAATTGATAAGCTCCATCCCCTCCCCACTCCCAAAAAAACTATTAACTGAGAAGAGAGACAATTTAGAGTAGTGTGAAAAAATCATCTGCAACTACTTATATAACCTCTATTTCCATTTTCCATTGCATACTATTTCTAATTTGGAAAAAAAAAATATCCAGCAAAATATTATTACACTGGGAAAACTTAAACTTCAAATTTTGCATTCCCAAATATCTGCAGCTGTCAAAAAATGTTAATATGATCAATAATAAGAAGTAATTTTACATATTGACTCATGCACACACAAACATGTTAAACTGGAACCAAGTTTCATAATGTAGTAATTACCCTTATGACATGCAACACATTTAGGATATTTACTATTAAATACTATTCTATTTTATTTTTTAAAAATGCTTATCATATACTCTAAATTGATTTCACAGCCTTTAATTGGGTCACAGCCATTAGGGTTTTTTTTTAATGCCGTGAACATTGGAATGGTGACATTAATTAGACCTGACCAGTCCTTAGATACATCTTTTTCTCCAGAAATTCTTTACATTTCAAAAAATTGCTACTTCAGATTTTAGTTGGGGTTTATGGCAATAGAGATGAATGTCGTGCATATAAATGAAAGGTGGTACAGATATTTTACGTTTTGGGTAGGTAGTATATTAGCTTTGATTCAGAATTGTAGAATCAGGCCTATTAGTTACAGACACAAGTATTGGGATTTTTTTCCCCCACAGAGATGAGTTGTTGAGATAAACAGTAACTTAGGAGACAGAGATAAGGGAGACTGAGATGCAGCTGAACAAAGGTATGAGTAATAACTAACCTTTTTCCCCCCAATCCCAGTAAATGAGATCATCTGGCTGGGCCTATAATTTAATTCAGTTCCTATCTTTATGGAAAAAAGTGAAATTCCTTTATAGACAACATCTGCTTGCACTTTCAAAGCAGAAATTAACAAACAAGAAAATCACTAAAATAGAAATTATAAAGGAGCAATACCTTCCTTTATTGTCTTAAAATTTGTACCTATAAATTCAGGGGACAATAAACAAACTTCTTAATTTAATAATTGCCCTTATGTTACTAACATTATGTAGAGAAAAAATTATCGTGGTAATGTTTGTCGAATTAAACTCATTAGTTGATGTGCGCCTAACTTCTACAATAAACACTCAATAAATATTTTGTTAATGAATAAATGAATGAAAATCTTCTAAGTCAAAGATTTGCAAGTAATTTTTAATATCACAGTCTCATAAAATAGTCATATTTGAAAAAATTGGTCCAGTTTCTTTAGATATATCTATTTACTATTTCATTCAGATTTATTAGGTACGATTATTAAATTATTCAAATTACTTTCTTCATTCCATGTCTTCTTGCTTCTACAGGCCTACCTCCTTTTATTGTGCTTTGCTTTATTGTGCTTCACAGATATTGATTTTTTTTTTACAAACTGAGGGCAAGACCCTCCACCAGCAAAAAGATTACTACTTGCTCTATTGCGATGCTAGCTTTATTGTGATGGTCTGGAAACAAAGCCACAATGTCTCCAAGGTAGACCTATACTTCATTCGATTTCCAATCACTAGATGAGATATTCTGGAAAACCAATTCTTTATTCTATCACTCTTCTGCCTCATATTTCCAGTGCCTTAAGGCTCATATCTAAAGTCTTAAAATTGTCCATAAATACCTACCGAACCTGGACCTAGCCAATCTAGCCTGTCTATTCTCAGTTCTGCTCATGCATTCAACTTTGTATACAAATCTGTCCCTATGAACATAGTTGGATCTGCCTCTCTAACTTTATTAATCTCTATCCTTTCAGCATCTATCAAATCCTACTCTTTATTTATGGAGCAATTCAAGTCTTAACCAAACTCTCTCTTTATGACTTTCTGGCCTAGGAGTGAAAATGGAGATCATATTCACATTAACTCTCTTTTCTGCATTGTATATTTCTCTATAATTCAGTGACTTAAAACAACAATACCTATTACTATTCCTTTTGTTTCTGTGGGTTAGGAATTTGGAAGGGGATTGTGTGATTAGTTCTAGCTCAGTCTCTCAGAGGTTGCAATCAGACGTTGTTCAGGCTGTAGTCATCTGAAGTTTTGACTGAGGCAGAAAGACTTGCTCACCATGGCTGGCAAATGCTGGCTTTTAATGGGAGGCCTCAGTTACCCTCCTCGTGGGCCTCTCCGCAGGGTTGCTTGAATGTCCTTCAAACATGCAAGCTGGCATCTCTTGGAGTGACAATCCCAGAAACTACAGTGCCTTTTATAATCTAGCTTAGAAGTCACACACCATCACTTCTACTGTGATATGGGCCAGCACTGATTTACTGTATAGGGGTTCAAAACAAAGGCATGAATGTCAGGAGCCAAGGAGAATTAGAAGGCATCTGCGAGACTAGATATCACAACATTAATAGTTATAAACAACGTTTTAGGTAGTGCTTCTACCGACTATTTAGAATCCCTAGAGTTGCTTAAAATCTCCCCTAATATTTTCTGAAAATATCCACACAGCTTCAAGCAGAGTTCTCTTAGGTACTATGCAATCATTGCCATTTTTTTTTCTTTTTTGTTTCAGTCCTGGCGTTCAGTGGTGAAATCTGCTTCCCAAACTTCAGGCTTCACATGAAGGCCTTTTTCTTCCAGGTTTGGCACAAATTCTGATAATGTGACTGAATATGCACGATAGAGGTGCCCTGCTAGGCTAACACCTCTCCACCGTGCCAAACACGATGTGGTATCCAATGCTGCTGACCCCATAGAGGCCACCTGTGTGCTAGATGTTTCAGGGTGACAGCAATGTGGTGTTGTATGTTCTTTGCTTAGGTAGGGGAAAATCCCCAATAAGTCTTTGTGTCACACTCCATTGCATGAGTACATAGCTCCCAGTGATTTCAGACTTTTTAACAAAATAGCTATTTCGAATGTTACCTGGTTCTGCCTAGCACTCAACTCAAGACCTTTGGGGCTGAAAGACAACTGAGTGATAGGTACCATTCTATATCAAAAATGACTCTTCAGTACTTATAATATTGTTGGGCACAGATCTGGGCCAGGTTGCTTTCTATCTTGTAATAGTCATTTCCCAGGAGGTTTGCTTTCTCTAAAAATCTGCCTTTGGTAGACCTCTACCTAAAGTGCATTCAATTTAGTATCAACTAGGACTGTGCTATGCTTTTTCTAGTAGCTTAAAAGGTCTCTGTCCCCAGAAATAGCCATTCTTTTTATGTAAACTGAGCCTTTCACTAGGCTTGATTCTGAGGGATGAACAGATTCACATAGTACATACTCAGAAACTACCTGTGTAAAAAATTTCCAGAAGTTCCAGTGACAGTCTGTCTCTGTCAACCTCTCCTGTGAAAAGTTAATCTTTTTTAGAATAGCCTTCTCCATTTCCTCACAGTACCATGGGAGGCAGAGAAACTAATGATGTAATTTGAAGTCAGACAGACTGAGATTAAAAGTCCAGTTTGTCCACATGGCAGTATAAGAGACTTGGTCAAGTTACTAAGTCTACTTTTCCTCATCTGATATTGTATGATTATTATAAGAATTATATAAGATGATTTGAGGTCTGCGCCTGACAAATAAGTGCTTAAGAACATCAGCTGTGATCATTATCATCATAACCATTATTATGCTGACCCTTAACAAAGCTTCTTGGCATTCTGGAAAATTCTCTGTCATAACCTGGGTACTCACAGTGAACTAAAGTCTAGCCTGGAGGTGATTTCAGGCCACAAAATAGGCTATACCTGTCTCACTTCTGCTTTTATTACTGTCTGTAAAAGGTTTTATCCCTATGACACACTAGCAAAACTTTTCTGCATTCTTACATATCTTAAGAAATTTAATCCTATGATCATGTGACTTCCCATGGTTATTTACACATCATTAAGTACTGCTCACAATTGTAAGCATTCTCTGCCCTGAGAGAATAGGTGTTACTTTCTATGGGCCCTGCTGGCTTCCATCAACACCCTTCTCTTTCTATTTCTGGTTCCTACCTCCTATTACAATGTCTTAGAGGAAAGTTCCATCCAGAGTCAAAAGACTTCCCTTAAAGCTGGCAGGGCCTCTCTGAGCACTCAGAGAAAACCATCGCTTTTCCTCCAGAGACTGGACAGTCTTTCTACTACCTGCGATATTTTTAACCCAGTTTTCTAGTTCCATGCCTGGTCTTGGTGCTTTATGAATAATCTCTGACAGTGCGCAGCACTCTTTAGGCCCTGTCATTAACCACAAGGCATTTAGTTCTAATCTTTGAGTAGTAATTAATCCATGCTACAAACAGATGCTATACTAGAATCACTAATTACGGAGGGAAGCCCAAATATAACCCGTTTTATAGGCCACGCCCACCTAAAATTTTTTTAAAAGTCATAATGGTGATGTATTTCTCCACTGTGTCTTCCTTCTTGTAACAGTGGCATTTCTGGAATCCTTCTTCATGGGTCCTCATGAACAGAGAGACATCTCAGCTCTTATGTTGCCTCTGCTAGTCCCACCTTTCCTGCCCTGGCTCTGACATCTACAGTGGCCCAGGTGGTTTATGTCGGTGAAACCACCTCTGTGCCTCTCCCCTCTGAGAGGGAAGGCAGTAGCAGTTTACACCAATTACTGTTAGAGCCCACGGTACTCTAGGTGCTCCATCTGGCTCTTCCACTTAGCAGTAACATCAGAGAGCACACTCTGAAGCCATGGTGCTTTGTGGTCAGTATACCATTCCCCAGAAATGTGGCAAAACCTTTCTCCACATTCCCATTTTTCCAAGCCAAGCAGTCCAGTTAAATGAAGCACAAAGCTGTGTTCATTCTTTTTCTGACACCAGGGCTTGTCTAATGGAACAAGTGTCCTTAGGAAGAATTCATTCCCAAGAGGCTATTGAGTTGCCGTATATATTGAGTTGCAAATATATTCTCAGCATGTCCACCTTATCAGTGAGAAAAGCATACTCAGGCCTTTTGAATTCTTAGGGTAAACAGAGCTTTGCCTTACTTCAGATCTCCCCTTCCGCCACTCCGCCTCTGCCTTTACTGACCTCCATGAAGTACTCAAAATCCAACACTTAATTGAAAGCATGATGTTAATTAATTTATTGTCTTTTTTTAAAAAATAAGAGTATAAGATCCTCAAGTCTAGTGTATTAGCTACCTATTGCTGCGTAACAAATTATCCCGAAATTAATGAACAAAAACAGCTTAGCTAGGTGAGTCTGTTTCAAAGCCTTTCATGAGGCTGAAATCAAGGTGTTTCCAGGGCTACAGTTATCTCAAGGTCAACTGGAGAAGGATCCCCTTCCAAGCTCACTCACATGACTGTTTACTAGCCTCGGGTCCTTGCTGACTCTTGACTGAAAGATATCATTTTCTCATCAAATAGGTATTTCCATAGGGTTTCTCACAACAAGGTAGCAGGTCTCCCTCAGAGTCAAGGCTTCAATAAACACACAGAGAGAGACAGAGAGAGACAGAGCTACAAAGAGACAAAGAGAGACCGACACACAGAGAGACACACACACACACAGGGAAAGACAGAGAAGGATACGTGCTCAGGACTCCTATGCCATGGATTTTGTGTGTATATGACTTCTCCATTATAATTTGTCAATATTTCAGGGTAGTCATTTTATAGTGTTTGTTAAGAAATTCTAATGAGTGCTGTGCTAAAGAAGAACTCTTAAGAAACAGCACATGACAGCTATGTGAGTATTAAATTAATTTATTGCCATAACACTAAACAGCAAAATACCAGATATATCCAAAGTAATTGGCTGTGTAAAATCACGCTTGCAAAAACAGTCTGTGATTAACCTATAAATGCACGTTAGCATAGCAATGGCAAAATAGGATAGTTTTATACTGAGCTGTTTTTACAAAATGTTTTTTACTAAAAGTAAGGACTTTCCTTGAAATGATTTGTAAAAGACTTCGAATATACCAGAAACAAGGCGACCAACTTCGTGTTTTGACAGCTATGCTCTATTGCGGCACACTAAGTACTGCCTCCCACCAAGATTAACGTCCTGATCCCTGGAACCTGTTACTGTACATGGTAAAGTGGACTTTGCAGATATGATAAAATTAAGGATCTTGAGATGAGAAGATTATTCTGGATTATTTGAATGGGCCCAATGTGATCACAGGGTCCTTATAAAAGAGATAGAGTGTCAGAGTGAGACTGACAATGATGTGATGAAAGAAGCAAGGAACAGAAAGAAAGATTTGGAGATGCTACATAGCTGGCTTTGAAGATAGAAAATATTGGCCACAAACCAAGGAATACAGCAATCTTCAGAAACTGGCGAAGTCGAGGAAATGGATTCTCCCATAGAATCTCTAGAAGAAACTGGTCCCATGATACCTTGGCTTTGTCCAGTGAAGTTGATTTTGAAATTCTGGCCCCTGAAATTGTAAGAGAATAAATTTGTGTTGTTTTAAGCCTCTAAGTAATTTATAGTAATTCATTACAGCTGTGATAGGAAATAAATACACTTCTAAAAAAACAGTAAGAAGTCTCTTAGCACTTCTACAAGTATTTCATGATGGATTGCATATCTTGAGGGTTTTTTTAATAAAGACATAGCCCAATTCTCCTAATGCAGAGAAAGACAACACTTCTACATTATTAAAGGCCTGAACTAGGGGAGATTTTCCTCATGGCAACCTGTAACTCCTCCAGGTGGAGGTGTGGCTGGGAGCTCTGGCACAGATCCTCCATCAAGGGACAAAAGTGGAAAAGGCCCTTTCAAAAACCATCCTGGAATTCCCAATGGGCAGAATCTGGGGGACACATCTCTGCTGTATCTATAGCAATCCATGGATTCTGGCAGATCATACAGTGACTCTGTCCCTGAAGAAAGTGAGCAGTTTTCACCCATCTCTACAAATTTAGGAGTACAAAACACATCCACAACTCCCATGGCCCAAGTTTTGCACCTCAGTCCATCCCTGAAGTATCCATTACGTGTTGAATTGATAATGAAATGAAATTTCAAACAAGGTTCTTAGAATTCATGTTAGGTAGAGTTGGAATGGGAAAGCACCTATTTCAGAAAATATGTATACATCCCCCAAATGCACTTTTATTCAGTGTCAAAGAATGAGAACTAATTTATGAGACAAAACTTAAACAATTTTCCAGCCACTGTGGGCTTAATTATTTTATTTAGAGACATAGACATTTTAGTATGACATTTAGAGATCCACTTGTTCACTGAAGATGAATGGTAGACAGATCCCCTTCTCACAAAAATGGAGAAGGCTGCAAGAAAACCTCAGAAAATTTCCAGAATTGAAAGTGTGTGACAACCTTGGGGGATGTGGCCATCAGGGAGTGAGGTTGGTAGACAGAGGGCATTTCCAGCTCATAACTGGGTTTCAGTGGCTTGACTGATAACCCCAACCTAGTAAAGGACTCAGGGGTCAACAGGCAGAAAGGGGTCTAGAAGCTCGACATGAAGATGCACATAAGTGCCTCCAGCTGCCTACCCCTTCTAGCTGGCAACACAGAGGGGCCCACCTATAGGCATGGCTGCTATACCTATCCTGTGGCAGGGCAGGCATGTTAAGTGTGGGTACCCAGTGCAAACACCACTATGTAAACTGAAGAAAATTCACATGGTTTAATGCTCAACAGGGTCTTGTCCTGAATCCCACAGCAACTGTCCCTTAGTCTTTAGGAGTAAGTAGAAGTCCCTGATGACTCCACAGAATATCTCCCATGACAAACCACAATGAATTCAGGCCTCTGTTGACAACACCTACCTTCAGAAGCACCTGTGCCCAAAACCGCTGCCCTGCCATGAAGCAGGATTCTGGGACCATGATGCCTGTCCATCAAGGATTTTCCACATTTTACTGGTCCTCAATATCTCCCTACTAGAGATTCATGATATCATCACCTGCTACACTTCTTCTCTAAGCATTGCCATCAGCACTGCTGGCAGCCCCTGAAGGATGTCATTCCCAGAGAAGAGACCAGTAGTTCTGAATTTAAAAACCCCAAACACTCAAGAATGTCCAGTGGCTCCTTCAGTGAGCACCTTGAGTGCTCCGTTTCCCATGTCACTCACAGATTCTTTAGAAAGGAAAGGAATCTATTAGATATATATCCCCAAACAAAACATTTTACCAATCGGCATCCCTGTCTGTTTCACCCTGATTTTAGTCCACTCTGATCCAACTCGGAACATCATAGATGAAACTGTCTCAACATCAGAGTGGAGGCCTCCATGACCGGTAAAATATACCCCAGCCTACATCTTCAGGACCTTTGTCCAAGTCACGGACACCTGCCTCATGGAGAAGAAGGGGTTTCTGGTCATTAGAGACATGAAGGTCAGGTGCTGCTATAGGACACATAATCTTATCACTGCAGCCTTGACTACCAGGGAAAGGCAGACTGAGTCCCTGATAGGTAAGATAAGAATGTTTTTTAAGTGCTTCAACTCTCAAATCACTTATGGGTCAGACTTCATAAACCACCTAGAGAAAGCTTAGTCTTGCAAGCAGCAAAAGAAAGAGTAGAAGAGATTGCTCTATATTCCCCGTTTTCCCAATATAATACCTACCAAATACTATGGCTGCCTGTCAACCTGGCCGAAGACAGACATAAAGGCAAAATGGCTAATAAAACTTCTTGCTGTCACTGCTTGCTCCCAGGAACATCGCCATAATCAGCTTTGACAGAGATTTGTCTCTCCTCCGTAACTTCCTGTCATCTGGTTGGTTGTGGACCACTCATCGACATGCTGCCTTCATCTTGCACCTTGTCTCCTATCTATTCTAGCCACCACTACACTGTTTGCCAACGAAGTCTTATTCCATGTGCCATCCAGGTACCCGAGCTATGACTATGGCTCCCAATTTAGGACCTATTCTGAAAAGCATTGTTTAAATTCTTTGGCTTTCATATTCTCCTGTCTGCTAACCTTTAGATACAAACCTGTAGCCAGATGAAGTACATTAATCCAACCATGTGGCAGAAAGAGTAACCACTCAAACTGACCTCAGATTCAGAAGAAAATGTAAAATATGTAGCCAGAAAAGCAATTATGGGTAAGACTGGATATACAATTGCCAAGCCCAAGTACAAGCTAAAAATGTGGGCCTGCTGGGAAAGAAAGAAAGAAAGAAAGAGAAAGAAAGAAAGAAAGAAAGAAAGAAAGAAAGAAAGAAAGAAAGAAAGAAAGAAAGAAAGAAAGAAAGGAGGGAGGGAGGGAGGGAGGGAGGGAGGGAGGGAGGGAGGGAGGGAGGGAGGGAGGGAAGGAAGGAAGGAAGGAAGGAAGGAAGGAAGGAAGGAAGGAAGGAAGGAAGGAAGGAAGGAAGGAAGAGAAAGAAAGAGAAAAGAAAAGAATTTCAAGATGGTGACAGCAGAGCATTAAACCAAGTATGGGCCCTTCTAAGCATGGGGTCCTGTGCAGCTGCATAGGTTACACAAACATGAAGCTAGTCCTGGTTGTGACGAATCATATTCTACTTCCCAAAATAGCACTCTTCAGCAAGGATTCACCAGAACATGTCAGGACATTCTACTCAGCAATCTGTAAGAAGCCTTAAGCCTAATCCAACTGGAGAAGAGAGCCTGTAGGTTATAGGGCTGGAATCTGTTTCTCCTCTGAGCCTGACCCAGTGCTACTGCTATACCTCGGTTGTTACATTAAAAAAAAAAAAAAAAAAAAAAAAAATCTGCTCTGCAGCACCTCCCATCTATTCCCAACTTGCCTGTGCTTGTTCTAGTCTTTATAGTTTTTGCTTCTTGGCTCCACAACCCAGCTTTGATTTCTGATTCTGGCATCTTCTCTCTGGTAACCATCCAAATGCCCCCTCTGACTGCCAGACTCTAGTTTCTGACACTAGTTTTAGCTCTGTGGCTCCTCAGGTTTTAATCTTCCTGCATTTTGTGTGAGAAACTCACTGTTGCTTTTCCTAGTTCCATGTGATCTCACTGGAGACTAGCCTCCTGTCCTCTACTAGCTCAGGAAACAATATACTCAGAGGGCACTGTAGGTAGACATGATCTGATAGTTAATTTTATTCAAATGAGCTAACCAGAAACTATTACCAATTCTTCCTTTACTTACCTATTTACTCCTTGAAATTCTCTTTTCTTACCTTCTTTGACACTATACTTTCCCTGTCTGCCTCATGCCTCACCAAAATGCCTTCTTATTTTTCTTTTTTAATTAGTTCTCTTTCTTTCACTCTGCTTCCTCCATCTCTAGCAGTACGGCTACCATCCTCTTACCTTACTTTGCCATAAATGCTGGGATGGCCTAGTGTTCATTCCTGAGCTCTCCTCTCTTTTTTATGACCTTTAATCACATACTTTTTATCAGTTAATGACCTCCAAACTTTTTTCTCCATTCCTAACTTCATCCTAAATTCTGGACTTATATGGTTCACTGTCTTCTTCATATATTCATATTTTTTGCCTATAAAATAGGCACATACAAGTATATTTCCTGACTCTGAAGACTGTCACTCCCTCAGTCTTCCTAATCTCAATAAGAGACACCATCAAATTTCTCAAGACAAAAACCAAATAGTCATCATTTATTCTGCTCTCTCCTTAATCTATTTAATCCAGTCCATCAGTAGAGCCTACTGGCTTACTTCTGAATACATCTTTTACCAATACACTTCTTGCCAAAGCCTCTGCCATGCACATTATCTGAGCCCCATCATTTATTTCCTGAATTACAGTACTAGCCTTCTAAATACTTCCTTCTAATACTTTTTCCTGCTAAATCTTTCTGAATGGCCAGAGTGATCTTTAAAAAAATAAATCAGATAATGTAATTGCCCTACTTAAAACTCTCAAGTGGCTTCCCGTTGCATTTAGAATGAAATCCGAATGCTTTATAATTCTCAATTTCCCTCTCCTACCTCAAGACTTAACACTCCTTGCTTCAATCAATTTGTTTAATAACACTGTAATTCTCTTTTCTCAATCACACTACAGGGACTTTGGCCTTGCTTTGTCTCATTACTATAATATTTTCCTCAGATCTTCACATAGTTGAAAGCTTCTCATTATCACCTCTGCAAGGTATTTACTGGCCAGCCTATCAAATACTGACCATGCTACATCTGATTTTTCTATATCATCCTCCCTCCTCCCCATTTCCTTCCTCTCTCTCTCTCTCTCTTTCTCCTCTCTTTCTTTCTTGTACATGTTTTGTTTGTTTGTTTGTTGGGGCAGAGGCCTTTTTTGCCTTATCCAGTAATGTGCCCTGAGCATTTAGAGGAGTTAGTACATAGTATGTACTCAATAAATATTCACTGAACAGACAAGTCCACAAAGCTGTGAGGAAGACCATGATTCAATAATATGTGGGTAAGTCTACTACAACCCATAGGCCAAATCTGGCCATCACCTATTTGGTAGGTAATTGTCTATAGTGGCTTTTACACTACAACATCAGAGCTGAGTAGGTGCAACTGACATTATAAATTTTGAAAAGCTGAAAATATTTACTATCTGTCTTTTTACAAAAAAAAAAGTTTGCTCATCTCTACAATAATATATGCCAGGTCAATGTAAAATAGAGCACTCTAGAATTGAAGAAACTAGGGTAAAAGTTTGTGAGCAGTTTGAATATATTTAAATGTAGAACTAAGACTAAAAACTATTTATTAACAGAACAAAAAATTTAGTAAGAGCAACAAACCTTGATATAACTAACAGTAATCATGGAGGGATATAGGATTAAGTCAAGTATACCATACTCTTCAATAATAATCATAGCGAGTTGACAAGGGTACTAAGGAGAGTCAATGAGGAAAAATTAGTCCTTTTCAACAAATGGTTCTGGGTAACTAAATATCCCTATGCAAAAATATAGTTTGACCTCCTACCTTGCAACATACACAAAAAATAATTCAGCCTTTATCAAGACCTACTGTAAGAGCTAATATATTATAGAACTACTAGAAGAAAAATGTAGATGTAAATCTTTGTGACCTTGAATTAAGTAGTGCTTTCTTAGATAAAACTCTCAAAACATAAACAACAATAAATAAATAAATAAATAAATAAATAAATAAATAGGCTTTTATTTAAAAAAAAAAACTTTTGCACTTGAAGGACACTATCAAGAAAATGAGAACACAAGCCATGAAATGGGAGAAAACATTTGGAAATCATATGTCTGATAATGCTCTAAGATACAATACACAAAGAACTTTTACAAGTCAACAATTAAAAGACAATCAAATTTTAAAGTGGCAGAGGATTTAAATAGATATTTTTGAAGATATACAAATGGTCATTAAAAACATGAAAAGATGCTCAACATCATTAGTTATTAGAAAAATATATATCAAAACCACGAGGACATATAATTTCACACTTACTATGTGGCTATAATAAAATAAGATAATAGCAGGTGTTGGCAAGAATGTGGAGAAATTAGAGCCCTCATGCTTTGCTGGTGAGAATGTAATATGATTCAGTTCCTTTGGAAAACAATTTGGCATTACTCAAAATGTTAAGCACAGACTTATCCCATGACCCAGCAATTCCACTCCTAAGTATATACCAAAGATAATTGAAACATATGTTCACATTAAAATATATATCAATTTCCATAGCAGCATTATTCAAAATAGCTAAAAGGGGGGGGGGGAACCCTAGTATCTATTACCTGATGAATAGATAAACAAAAAGAATAGATAAAAAATGTAGTATATTCATATAATGAATATCACTTGTCAATAAGAAGAAATGAAATACTTGTACATTGTACAACATGAATGAACCTCGAAAACAATGTGTTAAGTAAAAGAAGAAAGACACAACATACCCATATTGTATAATTCCATTTATATGAAAACTACTTGGTTGAGCTTGTGGTAGTCTACAATAAATTGAACTAAGTAATATTCACCATTCAATTTGACTGTCAGTCCCCTGCAGAAAACTGATCAATACAGGCCCCTGCAAAAATGGATAAATCTTTGAAAATTAAATGGTTATATAATAGAAACCATAATCTCTATAGTCTTTAGGTCTATAATTGAAGCACTAATCTCCACAATCACCCCCAGGTTATGGTATTTTTTTAACAATATTTTAGGGGGCAGGGTAGAACAGTTTCAGAGGTTTCCACTTGGCATTGGCCTTCTTCACTATGATAACTCTCATTCTATAAGTCAAGAATTCAGTGTGGGTGTTATCCAACTGCTAAGAATGGCAATCCCTGTTATATATTCAGTGACTAGATAAATGATAATGAGATGGTTCTACCCAGGGACCCAATAACAACTGTCAGTTTGACTTAACTCAGGACTCCATTTGTTACTTGGGACCCTATTTTCACAAGGGCACCATAACAAGCTTTGAGTCTCCTAGTATGAATACCAACTCAAATTCTGCATGTAATAGTTATTCTTTCCCCAATTTAAAGGCACTGAAGTAAGTGATCCTGGGCTTCTGAGGGATGAACTGGGGGAGTCATAGGATATACTTGCTCTGGGGTTGCAGGTCTTTCCTCCTATAATCCAAGCACCTCTTCTGTTAATAGATTCTGTATGAAAATTAGCTCAGGGCCAGAAACTGCACAATGAATCATAACTGCTTATTGAAGTGACGACCCTCACGTCCTGTTCTTTCATTCTTACCATTTTCTGGTTGTAGATATTAAGGTGCACACGCTTGTTGGCTGCCCATCTATTTTGTTCATATAAATACCATTCTCTATTAACCATCTCAACAGGTCTTCTTGACTGCTCCTCTGATCTTTCTGATTGTTACAGTAGTTGTGACCATCTGGTTTCTGGATGTAAGCAGTGCCCCCTGGTGTCTATTACTTGGGTGCCTTATAATCCACCTGGACATTAAAGAACCCAGGTCTGTGAGTCCCTGTCCTGCTATGAGCCCCATCTACAGAGAAGATTTACCTCTAAACTTCTCAGTGATACTGGTGCCACCTCTCACCAGCATATTCCTCAAGGAAATGGGGGAGAAAATTAGTCCTTGTCAGCAAAAGGTGATGGGACTTAATCATCTGGTGGGTCTTCTGGCTTTACACAAGATATCCATTCCCTTATGTCACCTTCCTGAGACTCTTTATTCTTTTCTCTATTGTATACCAGGGAAATTCAGGAATTTACACTTCACTCAGCAAAGACTTTTGATTTTTCCACATATTTAACAGCCTCCCCAACAGTGAGTTTGCCCCATTTTCTGCAGTCTCTGCGGGGCATTAGATTATACATCCTTTAAAAAGTATCACCAGACAAATGAATTTTTGCTTATCCTGTCTTGCATTCTGGTGCTCTTATTTGTTTGTTTGTTTTCTGGTGCTCTTAATTAAACAATCTTAAAGCCTAATCTCAGGGATCCTCACAGGTCTTGTAAAACTCTGTGACTCTATCAAATATGCACGCTAATTCTTGCCTCTATCTTGGTGTGAACTTCTCTGTCTTATGAGACCGACATGTCCCCAGGTAGGATATATTGACAATTATTTCTCATTAACAGACTAGCAGCTAGGAGCCGAAATGGAACAGCTCTTTGAGGGTATATGTATTGCGTTGCTGGCAGAAGTTTTTGCATATCTTTCTGCAGAGTTCTCCAGAGAGTGGGAAGGGAAGCCACCTCTGGGAGCTCTGGAGTTCAGAGAGGTCTGCACAACTTGAATCATTAGGATCATCCATCCAGTTATTGCCAACTTATGTTTCAGGTTCCCAAGTGTGATATTGAGATTTATAATAAGAAATATATATATTTGACCTTGTCTCCTTTCTAGCACAGAGCTCCTAAAATTTCCTAAGTGATGAGAACAATAAGGTGTCTTTTGTTTTGTTAATTAGGTGACTTTTGGAAATCACTTAAGTTGGGGCTGATTGCTAGGAGGACTAACCTTGATTAGAGGGTTGGAACTTTCTTTTCTGCCCACCTTACCTCTGAGAGGGAAGAGATATAGTTTGAGTTCAATCACCAATGGCCAGTTAATCAATCATGCCTATGTAATGAAACCCTATAAAACCAAAAGGAGGGAGTTCAGAGAGCTTCCAGGTCGGTGAGCACATAAAGTGAGCTTAATAAATGTTGTGTGTGTTTTGACTGCTCCACTGACCGGCCATTCCTCATCTTTTCCTCCTCTCCTCAGGTTTTCTATTCAACAAGATACAACGATATTGAAATTAGGACAATTAGTAACCCTACAATGACATCTAAGTGTTGAAGTGAAAGGAAGTGTTGCATATTTCTCGCTTTAAATCATAAGCTAGAAATAATTATGTATGAAGGGGGGCATGAAATCCATTCCTGATGAAGATGTCGTGAAGATTGTTGAAATCACAACAAAGGTTTTAGAATATTGCCTAAACTTAGTTGATAAAGCAGTGGCAAAGTTCGAGAGGATTGACTCCAATTTTGAAAGAAGTTCTACTGTGGGTAAAATGCTATCAAATAGCATCATATGCTACAGAGAAATTGTTCACAGAAGAAAGAGCAAATTTCATTGTCTTATTTTAACAAATTGGCACAGCCATTGTATGGTTTTTAAGCAAAATAGTGATATAAAATGATTTATATTTCCAATTTGAAGGAAAGTTTTGTTGGGATTCTTAAATATGGGATGAGTTTTAGATAGTAGCACTACAAAAAAACAAAATAGTAACTTCATTTCGTTTATACCGTCAAAATCTTTAGAGGATAAGGAAATAACTTTCAACCTAAAAAGTACTTATTTATTCAAACATATAACTAGAATAAGTAATAATAGTCTATACATTTAACAAATATCTAACTATTATTAATGTATAATTAGCTCCCTATATAAAGAATTAGACTACTTTTCATATAAGAGAAGTAGACTACTGTGGATAGACTTCCTTAAGATCTCGGTATAAGTACAGAAAAGTAAAACCCATGTGTTTTTCACCTCTCTTGCGAGTTCTAACCACAACAGTAACCTCACTGTGATTCATAAGAATTAAAAATGTCAGTTGTTAAGAGGAGAAGATAAAAGAAAACTTTTATTAATTAACTCAAGATGAAAGTTAAAACTACATTAGTCTTTGTCCTAATTCAAACCTCTTTTGAGCAGTACCAAATATTTATCTAGCTTTATTTGCCATTATCTCTTTCCAAATTTATTCTGAGATAGTTTTGAACAGAAACATCATATAATATTATAGGAGAAAATAAATAGAAAAAGAAAAAAGAGGAAAGTGAAAATAAGGATAGAAATATGAACTAAAGACAGAGAAAGGCAGCAAATTGTAAAAATTAGGAACCTGGCTTTATCTCACTTGAAGGCTAATTGTTTTGAGGAATACATGGGATTATGCACACAAAGCATTTAGAGGTGAATGGAAAATGTTCCTCTAACCCTCTTAAAGAGATACAGAACCAAGAGGTAAATATAATTACCATAGTGGAAAGCATCATAGTGCCAATGGCATAGCTATATATCAAGTATAACATGGCAGATTGACTGCAGACATTTATCTCCCCCCATAAACAACTTTAAAACGACAATAAATATATTTTTTTAAGTGGACAAAACAATGGAAAACATATTAGACAAGAAATTCAACAATTTTTTAGAGGGACGAGGAAGGTCAGGAAACTGACAGCAAATCGAGAAAGCTTCAGAAATACCATTGCAAATAAGCTGATTTAAACCACAAAAGGCTCAGGACCTAGAGCTATCAAATATACTGATGTTGGATAAGGGCCAAACCTAAAAATCAGTTTTAAAAACCTGTATAAAAAATAGCTAAACTTCCATTTTTTTCCTCCACTCCTAGTGGACTACTTACCCACTCAACCACCATCCCTCTCCCCAAAGTCTAGAGTCCCAGCAGAGGGTGAGAGGGAGGAGTTGTATTTAAAAAATAAGAGAGAGTGATTGAGGTGTAATTGAACAATGCGACTCTTGCCTTCTTCCCACCCATGCCATAAAAACCAGGACCCTGGCAGCAGACACTACTCTGATGCAAGAAACTAGTGCTGTTAGTCACTGGAAAAACCAAACAGGTTCAGGTGAAAATCATAGATACATTTATTTGGAGATACCTCAGTGAAAAAAAGTTGATTTTTACTACAGAGATGCCCACTTTAGACAAGCATCATCCACACGTTCAAGGCTTGCCATTTACTTCCTCACACTTAAATATGAACAGAGAGACATGGATTACCAGACATGAGACCAAAGCTTCCACATACAACACAGAACAAGAAAAGACAAAAATTAAAAGAGAATCAAGAACAGACCAAGATGAGGTAGGAAAGAAAATTTCAAAATCCTACAATTAATATTCTAAGATGAGATATTAGGTCCATTTAAATAAGAACTAATTTTATTAAGAATAAAAACCAGAGAACAAGATAGCTTTTGAAAATGTTTATAGTGTATCTAAAATTGTTCATTGATGTCTAAAAATCAAGGATACTTTTAAGAAAATCAAACAAGAAATCAGATGGACGTAAGGAGAGAAAAGACTAGAAATAAGAGGATCATTTTAGAGATTCAACTCCAGCCTACGGAGGTCCTGGAAGAGAGATGAACAAACAAAAATGAAGGAGAGATTTTTTTTCCAAAAATAATATAAGAACATATAAGAAATTTTCCTAAAACATAAAGACATTAGACTCCAGATTAAGAGGTCTCACTAAACATTAGCACAATGAATTAAAGTTTTTTAATTAAAAGATATCACTGTAAAATTTATGACACCAAAATATGGAGAAGAATTTAAATGCACAGAGAGAGAGAGGAAGGGAAAGAGAGAGAAGTCGCATACAAAGGATTTAGGAATCAGAATGACATTAAACTTGAACTGCAAAGCTTGAAGTTAAAAGACAATGGAGTAATGTATTCAAAATTTTGAGGGAAAATTATTTTCAAGTTAGAATTTAAAAGATCAATCAAGTGGGAGTATAGAATGATATTTTCTGACATGTAAAATACTCACATTTTTAACAATTAAGAATTCATTCTTAGAAACTACACTGTGAAAAGGGCATCAACCCAAATCGAAGTGATGTATTGAAAAAAAAAAAAAATCCAACATGTGACCATGAGGGAAAGAAGTTCCTGGATAATAGCAGTGTCACAAATGTTGAAAGCAACAACAGATTTAAACAGATGAGACAGCTCTATATGAGTGGGCTTGAGGGTAGGAGGCAATTATTAACTTCTGAACAAAGAAATTACTGTTAAAAAGGCAAATGTGAGGAAAATGCTATAAAGGACAGTATAGGGTCAATTGACAAAATTGGAATATGGACTGTAATTGCCTTAGAGAAACGAAATTTTACATTCACACAAAAACCTACATACAAAGATTTATAGCTGCTTTAATTTAATAGTCTAAAGCTGGAACTCAAATGTACTCTCACAGTTGACTAGATAAACTATGGTACATCTACACAACAGAAAACTATGCAACAATAAAAAGTGCAAAGTACTGATAGAGCAACTGGGATGGATCTCAAGGGCAATATGCCTAGTGAAAAAAGCCAGTCCCTACAGACTACATGCTGTAAGATTCCATTTATATAATTTTCTTGAACTGACAAAACTGTAGAAATAGGGAATGAATTAGTAGTCACCACGGATTAGGATAGGGGATAGAGTGTGGGTATAAGGGCTAACACAGGGAGTTTGGGGGGGATTGGTGGAACAGTTTGTATCCTGATCATGGTGGTGGTTAAACAAATCTATAAATGTGATAAAATGTTATAAAATAAAGCACCCAAGCATGCAAAAGCTACTGAAATCCAAATTAAGGTCTGTAATTAATAGTGTTATCCCATTTTCAATTTCCTGGCTTGGATCACTGTATTAGATGTTAGAGTTAAGTAAGATGCTGTCACTGGGTGAAGCTGAGTGACTAGAACATGGAAATTCACTATGCTATTTTTGAAAATTGTACACAAATCTAAAATTATTTCAAAACAAAAGGTTTTTTTAAAAAATACTCCTCTAAAAAAACCAAACAAACAAAACAAACAACAAAAAAAACCTCCTCTAAAGGACTTTTTCCAGAGATTTTGATTAAGTCCATCTGAAACAGGACACAGGAACCTTTAGCAAGCTCTCCAAGTGGTTCTCATAAGCAGTCACATTTGAAATACCCTCATAGAATGCATCCTGTCCTCAGGTGATCCTTTGGCAATGAAGACAACAGCAGGTTATGTACAGCAATTTTTTATATTGCCATTCATTGCAAACCGGAGGCATCGTGCCAAAGCACAGATCACAAATCTATGAGGGGCCAAAACAGTGTACGCTGCATCCCAGTGGCATGGTTTGATTCCCAAATAGCACCTAGACTAAGATTAGATGGCTTCAATCTTTCAAGCAGCACTCCATAAGAGTTATTTCTTACCCTTAAATGTTTTATAACATGTTTTATGTTACCAATTAAGGCCAGATGAACATAATTTGATATTATACCAACTAAAGGAGAAGGGTGACATTCTTTTAAGAATATTCTAGAACCTGAAACTAATATAAATATTAAATGTCAATTCTAATTGAAAAATTAAAATTAAAAAATATATATTATAGAAGATTCCTATTTGAGAAGTAAACCTCCCACTTTCAAATGGAAATGAGCTGAAGGACAACCTCTGAAAAAGACCGAGATTTTATTAGAGAAATATAAAGTACAATAGTTAGTTGACTAGAAAATGAGCAAATGAGGCCTGAGGCATTATCTTTTAATTATAAGTAGTCTAAAATGTGGTTTATATTAGTGACTATCAGTTGCATTCATTTGGGAAGGTCTAGAATGTAAAAAAGGCTCAACATTTCTATATTGCTTAGTTAACATCAACTTTTACCATATGAAAATTTTGCCATCATGGGTAGTATGCCTAAGTATAAATATTTTCTTCCAGTTATTTAAGTATTAATTTGTCAATGTGAAAATTAGATGGTGAATATTAGTAACAATCTCTTGGAACTTTATCTAAGGATATGCATTGTAAAAAGAAAATTCTATTTTAATAGAACCATTTTTAGCATTCTACTATATGTCAGTTACTATGTTAGATAGCATATTGTTTCCTGAAAACTTAGTAGAATTTAACTAGCTGAAGAAAAGATGGACATATGTTGAAGGGAGGGAACGGTTTACATGAATGCATGGAAGAATTTGATGTGATGTTGTAGTTAGGTATCAGGGACTGTATCTGAGGTACATGATGCATTGGTGCAGGTTTGTGAGCAGCAGGAAAACTACCCGAAGCTATGTCATGGTGAGGATCTTTATCATGAGTCTGAAGTGCAGGGCCACCATCAAAGTATTCAAGCATTTTGAAATGGGCATCCATTTCAAATTAATCAAAATCCCAAAGGCTGGTCACATTTCACCTATAGTCAAACGATCTGTGTGCAATAATTTGAAGAAAATAAAAAGAATACATGTGTAGCCAAGTCTCTGTTAAAAGAAAAAACAAGTGTCCTTTGGGTTGGAAATACCACCTGGATCATTTCAAGCTTACCAGTCACCAAACACAGCCCCGAAAAGCCTAAAGTCTGAAATATATAAACAAAAAAACCTTAAAAAGATTTCAAATCTTTAAAAAATTCCCTGCAGTAAGGCAAGTTGGCATTTTCTACACTGCACCTGGATTTTCTTACATTAAAATGTCATGTTACTTCCTAGAAGGGATATTGTGAAGATTAACAAGATCATGTTTTAAAGCTCTCTGAGTTCCTCAAAGAGCAAAGCTCTGTATGTACAAGATGTAACATTCACTTTTCAGTGAACAGCCATTTGAATCCCAGTTACATGTGATATCAAAGTGAGCAGACCCAACTTCCTTTCAAAGATCTTCCCGCATACATGAAGCGGAGAAATAAAATTAGTAGAGAACTAGGAGTGGTAACGTTTAAATTATTGAGCAAGAACTGTACTAAATACCTGCACCTATGATACTTCTAGGTATCTTGACAGGCTCTTAAGAGTAAAGAAAAAGATTTTTACCCATTAGGATTTGCTCATTTATGTTGAAGGAGGGAAGGAGTACTATTGCAAGTAAAATATATATATATATAAATCAAAATGGAAATTTTTAAAAATATGGGCAAATATTTATTTATTTTATCAATTAAACATTATATATTCAATAATCCTTGATGTTAGGCATTCTGAGAGATTATAAAAAGCAATAAATTCAGAAAAACACTGAGCAATTTGTTTCTTTTAAGAAATTTAAAATTTAACCTAATGCTGAAGATGTTATAGACAAATTGGTACATATACAAACAATGGAAATATTACCTGATGTTATTAATAATACTGTCCATAAGGCCTGTGTCAAAGGCTATTAAAAATGAAGATCTGCCCTTTTTCACTGCTATTCATTCATTCAGAAGACATTTATGATTATTACCTGACATAAGTCTTCTTGTAAATAGGTTAATATGGCTTGCATTATAATTCCTTTGTTCATTCACACATTTATCAAGATCCAGACACTAGGGCAAATACAAAATAAGCTCCATTCAATGTCCTTAAGGTTATTTTTCAATAGTGGTAGTCAGATATGTAAACAAATAATAAATTCATCTTATATATAAAATAGAATAGTAAATTAAAATGCATAAACAACATAATAAATCCTAAATGCTTCATTTAGTCAGGAGTTCTAAAATCTAGATGAACTTACAATCACCTAAAGATTTTTAAAGAATTTTAAAGAGTTTAGAGGCAACTCCACTCCCATGCCTAATGGTTTGCTTAAAAGATTAGGAAGACACAGGTAAAATGTGTTGAAATTGAGGTAGCTCCCAAGAAATTCTATAGAAGACAAGAAAAATACCTTAGAATAGCTGTTACCAAAATTAAATGCAACATGGTAAATATAGTCTAACAATTTGAGGAAGATAGAAAATTCACTCATAATATCCACTCAATCTATAAGCCCAACCCTGGGACTAGGTAAAACTGCAAAGTATGTGAATATTTATTCTTGGACTCTCAATCTCAAATTTTTCCAAACACCCAAGCTCATAAGCAACCAAAATCTCTAAGGGAAGTTCTGCCATATAATACATTTAGAGTAAGAGTGACTGAGTAAAATGTTACATTCAAGGGACTGTATTTGAAACCAAACTGAAATTCCAAGTATCACCAAGAACAGTGAATGTTCTTATGGCATAATCAGATATTCTCAGCCATTGAAATAGTAGGAAGCTATAGTCTACACTGGTAGCATATTCTATCAGCAACCATAGTTCTGAGATTTGGGGTTCTTACTCAGTTTTCCTTAATAATAAACAAACGAACAAAAGAAAATACAATGGTGTATCTAAGAATTTTTCAAGAAGTTCATCTTCCAGGTGTTTGTGAGCATTAGATTTACCATGTCACACAGCTATGATGAGACTACAAGTCAGATAAAAGGTGATCTTTCATTGAGCCAAGCAAAGGGAGGTTTAACATAAATCAAACCTCAAGACAAAATGCAGTATATTGAAATTCTCAATCGTGAACTATCCAAAAAAGTCTGACATCAAAGTTCAAAGCCTTGTGAAAATATTTTCTCAGTAGCATCACACCTCTGTGTAATTTTTTGAAGCATGCCTAGCAAGTTGGATTCATCAGAGTTGAAGAAAAAGAATCATATAAACAAACAGATAAGTTTCTTTGTAAGTGGATTTAAAATATACCCAACACAGTCACTCTTTCACTACTCTCTTTGAAGTTTTTTGTCTTCCATTCAAAACAAGGCTCTGTATCTCTCTACTTGATAAACATAAATACATCTTTAGAACTTACAAATAAATCACAGACCTAGAATAGTCATCAAACACCCATGATATTTTTTTTCTAATTTAAACTGGCTGTGCACCTATAAGTTATTGACAAGGTATTTTCTTGTCATTTGGGGTATTGGTTTTATAAACATGTATCGATAAAATTTAAAGTAGTATCCATTATGACTAACATAAATACATATTGAAAAGAAATCTTTTAGCTATAAGTTTTATTGATAGAAAAGGTAATAAAGACATGCTTTTTGTCCTTTTTGGTTTCCCAAAAATGGCAAAGTAGGTCACTGTATAATTATGTTTGTTGTTGGATTGTATCATTGTTCATGGTGTTGCCCCCATTAGTATTTGTTTTTTTATTCCTAATCTCTTGCTATAACCTCTCAATTTTTTCTTACCTCACTTATACAACCTAAACTTAATAGTAGGGGCAGAATCACAACCAAATGAGATATTGGAAGGCTGGAAGTCCATTGGTCAAGCAATTATGATCTGTGAACCCTCTAGGTACCTCAAAGCCTCTCTGTGAGGTGTTCCACTAGGTAAACTGAAGCATAGTCTGTTGTATTTAGCAGAAGTGTCAGGTCCTGGAAGATACTCAAGGAATAACAGTAATGAGTAAGACACAGATCAATCAGATATGTAGGAGCTCTTTTTTGTAGGCCAAGTGTAAGCCCTGGACAGTATCTGGCAGCAACAAAAAGAGACAATCTGTACTTTCCCTGGAATATGGCAAGGACACTTGGCTCACTTTAGTATTTTAAATTTCACTTTTGTACAAGACAGAGGTTGCCATCAATAGTAGCATCTTCTGAAATGTAAGGCATAAATCAATATTTCTCTGAGCAGGAGTCAATGTCAATATGATAATCCAAACCCCCTTCTCAAGATGGCAAAGGCGTTTTCTCAAGCTGCTGCTGAGATCCATTTTGCCTAATTTTCACAAAGAACACAATGGTTTTGTTTCCCTGACAACATTCTTAAATGTGCTAGCCTTCATCCTTTGTCCTCTGATCTGTATCCAAGCAAAAGTCCAAGCCTTCAAATTAATCTTTGCACCCAACGGTCAACCACAGGGAAGACTGAGACAGGTGTTCCTCTGGTCATCCCTGCTGTGTGTTCTATTAAAGATGGCATAGGTAAGAAAAGCTGTGGGTCTTAGTCCATTCTAGTGGCTATGATAAAATACCACAGACTAGGGCTTAGGAATACCATAGATTCATTTCTTACAGTTCTGGAGTCTAGAAGTCCAAGATCAAGGTACCAGCGCTTTCATGTGAGGACCCTCTTCTAGGTTCCAGATTTCTCACTGTATCTTCACATGATGGAAGGAGTGAGGGATCTCTCTCTGGCCTTCTTTATAAAGACATTAATCCAATTCATGAGGGCTCCACCCTTGTGACCTTATCACTTCCCAAAGTCCTTATTCCTAATACCAATACTTTTGGGAGTTAGGATTTCAATACACAAATTTTGAGGAGACACAAACATAGAACTATGACTTCTTAATGGGTTGGGCTTTCCATGACTTTAGTAATACAGAATTTCTTTGATTATTGTGTTCTGGATTTTAGTAATAGAAAATGCATGCATCTAATCCTCTATAAAATAGCAAATACAAAATATTTTCCATAGCAGGGTTTTTAAAGTGGTTTATTCTTTTTTTCAATGCTGATAAACAATATTGCCTTGGATAATATGTAGCATATGTATGTAAAAGTATAAGAAATGGACTGGAAATCAAGTACATCAGCTTCATGACAGAAGTTGCTTTGGGAAGGGAGAGCAAATAATGGAATGGCAGGGAGTGGCTGTAGGAGACCAGCTAAATTGTAAACTTTTGTTTCTTTAAAAAATGATGAGACAAATGTAACTAGTGGTATGGTTTTCATATTGTAGATTGTGGTGGGTATTTTTTATTTTGTTCTTTCATCTTTTCTGTATTTTAAGAACTCAAAAAAATTAAGAAAACAAGACTATTAGCTAATCACATGCCCATTGTGCTTTCTCTTTTTGAAGGAAATGATTGCAATTAGAACACTCATCCTTGTTGTCCAGTTAGATATTTTCATCAAAGAAATTTTCTTTGAGCATTAATCAAGTCAAGATCACATTTTTAATGACACTAGTCACTCTGCTTTTAAATAAATATATTCAGATTCAGATTCATGTATAAGTGCCCCCATATATCTGATTAACTAGAAGAAATCTTAATACATGCAGAACACCATGAGCTCTAAAAAGCAAATGAAAAAGTTGGAGTAAATATGAGTTACATGTGTTGGTCTTTTATGGAAATGAAGAAAAATTCCCTCTGGAGAAACCCAGATATTTGGCTGTTTCATATTTTACAAGGTATAGAGCAGAAGCAATGTACCTGGCAAAACATCAGTATGGATAAGAATGAGTCTACTCATTTATAACAATAAGTTGTAATGTTTATATATGCATCACATATAGTAACTACATGTGTATTGAATTTCTTTGAATACTGTGTTGTTTATAAGAACTCTCAAAAAAAAATCCCCAAATTATTGATGACTGTTTACTTTTAGTTCATGAATCATTTCCTGAACATATTTTACAATTGTGATTCAGCTGGGCTTTTAACTTATTTATTTATTTATTTTTGTTTCCTTTTTTAAAAATCACCATTGCTGTTTTTAGATTATCCACAGGTTTGGCCTATCTCATGGGGTAACACCAGACACATCTGTTGATTTCTCCCAAAATGATGACAGCAACAATAGTGTTGTTACAAATAAAAGCTAGAGAGGGAGTCTTTTCAAAATGCAACTGGGAAAATAACCCGAAATGAGAGAAATGAGATAACCAGCAGATGCTCCAGAATATGGAAGTCATCTGTAAGCATTTAGTGGAATGGAGAATGCTGAAACAGTTCTCCATTTGCCAGACGCCTGAAATAGAGACAGATGAGCTATTCCTCTGAACTTCAACAACAGCGCCAGCTGAAAAAGCAGAGCCTTTCTGCCAAGGGTCACTTGTTGAAACTGTTGACTGTAAATCAGCATTCTCCTTCGGAACTAATAGTACCAGAAAATACAACTAAAATGTTTATATGTGCACCTTACTTAGGGCACAAAGACCATTATCCTTGGTTGCTGAAGATCTGTGGGAAGGAGGGACAAATTGTTTAGACGTATTGAACAAAGGTACCTTTTTATGAAACCCACATGTTGTACAGTTTCTTACCTTTCCCTGATGAGTAAGAAATGTCCCAAATGAAATAACCCACATTTCAACTGCATTGGTAAATAGTGGTAAGGATATTCAGGTCTGGAAATAGTCATAAAAAAAACCCTTTATGTAATTTTTTTCTCCCTGAAATAATTGTTGCTGCATTACACTGTGTCTTCTAACCTGCTTTAGTAAAAAGGAGTGTCTTTGTGTGATGTGTACTATCTGGAATCCTTTTCCTTGTATTGTTCAGATCATGAGTCTGTTTTTTTGCACTCACTCCCAGGGTGTCTAAAACATTTAAAAAACAGCAGTAGGTAGTCAGAACTGCTCACGCTGGCAGCGGGTGCCTTACTGTTTTCCATGGTATAAATGTCAATTTTACTTTCTTTTATGGAGCTAAGCAGAGATGAATCCCAGTAGCATAGAAAGAGGTCTCTAGGTTTTGTAGTTCCCTCCATTTCTGTGTGTGGCCTGACCAATCAACCCAGAGCATCCCCGTTCCCCTCCATCCTGTTTAACTCCGTTACTCTTTTCCTTTAGCATTTCCAGTTCTGCCAAGAGGCTAGGGGGATCTCTTGTGGGTTTAGGTTATATTCTAGACAATTGATAATCACTGTGCCATCCCGAGATCAGCAGCTTTACCTGGGAACTTGTTAGAAATATAGATCTTTCCTGCTCAATTTCTGAATCAGAAACCCTGGAGCTGAGTTCCAGTAATTTGTGTTTTAACAAGCCCTTCAGGTCATTCTGAAGCACACCACATTTTGAGAAACCCTGGTCTTCACAACAATGCCAAAATTTCCCCTGGGAACTCTGCAAACCATCACCTTCAGAACTCCACTAAATATTCCAGGGAATTTCCCAATTGTGCGAGCCTGAACATTTTTAGATTCCTTTTTTATATCTAATCTCTAGTGGTCTCAAGGTATAAAAAAGGATCCCATCTAAGGTAAAGCTGGTGTGAGTTTTTGGGATGGTAGTGGTAAATTAATTTGCATTAAGAATTTGTCCTAGATCAACAAAACATATCAGCTAAACGATAGACCCAATGACTTCTAAAAATAACACTCCTTTGATTTTTCCCTCCATTAATGTACAAGAAAAGGAAGATTTAAAACCCTTGCAGAATAACACTGCCAGCTGTGCAGAAGACAGACACACTGGTTGGTTGACGAATGGATTGTAGCTACGATTTGAATGTTCTTATTGGTAGGTAAAACAACTGATGTATTATCTTCCTTAATAGCTTTGAATGTACTGCTCAACTGAGTGAGGTTTTGTAGGTTGTTTTCTAGGTTACATTCTGAAAGAATAGACAGTCGAAATATCCAGCCGAGGAACTGCAAAGTCAGTGTTTTACGGCAGTCTACAAATTAGTAACACTACAAGCGTAAAGAAATATCAAAAGGGATTTTATGAAGTGGTGAAGTTTATAAATCACCTTGAAATAGATATATTGAACTTACATTAAGAAAATAAATGTCACAATAGTATACAGATGTCAAATTATAATGTACACCTGAAAATTATATATTCGTATTAACCAATGTTACCCAATAAACTTAAATAAATAAATAAGAAAATAAATGTCTTCTTTTTTGTTGTACTTCTCAAAGTTATTGCTGTTAAAACTCATTAAAATATTTCCTCAATGTGATTTTACGCATAATCTTCACTAGCCCCTCCCACATTTTCATGTAGAAATTACAGTCTTTTCTTTCCTCCTCCACTCAGTCTGTAGCCCAGGTAAATGACCTTCCCACACTGCATTTGTAACTTCTGTTAACTCAGGTCAGAGAAAGGTTGCTTCACAGGGGAGAGACTACAGTGAAAACTGGTCGGAGGAAACGCCTGGAGCTAATGAAGTACTCAGTTATCAAAATCAACGAGCAATCCTTGGCTTTCAAAAGTGGAATGAGATTTTCTTTCTTCAAGACACTTCACCGTAAAGTATTGCTGGAAATATATTTCAAAATGAAAATGTTATTTAATTCTTATATTTATTTTTTAAAGGTTGAGAAGATCAAATTGTTATTTGGCACTGCCCAGGATGCTAGCTGAGTTCTAAAGTTGGTGGTCCAAAGGTAAGTTCAGCCCATTTTATGACACAGAACTGTAAAGTCAGGCTGTTTATCCCAGCACCACATGGCAGGTAACAGGCCCAAGAATCGCTGAAGCTTTCTCAGTTGGACCCAGCCAAGTAGCCAACAGAATTTCCAGTCTTCCATGACTGGAATATGACATATACTATTTCAGCACTGAAATGACGCCCTTAATTATTAAGCATATATCTGATTGCCTGCTATGTTCAGAGATATCCTGAATGCTGCGAAAAAGTATGAAAGACATAAAAAGTGTCTATCCCAGGGATGATATGCATCTCTGCTGAATAGAGCAAACCAATAGGCATGAAATGGCATCAGGATGCTACAAATGAGTCCAATCAATTCAAGTCATATTGCTAAGCTCCATTGCTCTTTTTCTTCCACTCCTCAACACTCCGAAAGTGAAAAAGGGCAGATTATCTCATAGGCAACCATGTTAAGTATGCTGCTGAGACTTTTATCTGTAGGTCTTGGAGACATTGATAAAATATGAACAAATGTAACAGGGATTATAAAACGGGACTGCCTTATGTTTCAATTACTTTTGACAAAATAACCTATGTCATGCTCTGAGTTCAGCAATGCAGGCCTTGCAAATATAGAGACATTCCACTCAATGATTAATTTGAATAGTTATAGTAGGGAAAAATTCACAGGGAATAATGCACACCCTTCTTTCCCAATTTGGAGGTAAATCAAGTATCAGAGAAAATTCTGCCTCAACTAAAAAGGGAAGGTATTTAGCATTCTAGTTTTGGTGGCTTTTTAAGGTAATATGTTGAGGGAGGAAGAAATTGTCCTCTACCCTTCTAGGTTCTTTCAGTCTGCCTAATAATTAAGTCTACATGAGGCAGATTAACAAGAGAAGATAACCAAATTAAATTACATACCTACATATGAGAACCCCACTTATATGAGAGCCAGAGACCCTGCATACATGAGAGGTTCAGAGACATAAAGGTAAAATGAGGTATATATGACATTCTGAGCTAAGAAATGAGGTAAAATGCCCTGAGGCTTCAGAGAAGAAGAGGGCAATTTGCAAGATGATAAGAAGAGCAGATGTTTAGTCATTAGAAGTTTGCAGTGCCCTTTAAATAGGTCAAAAAAGTTACTTCTGGTGATAACTCTCATTATGGGCAAGGCCCCAGTTTAAATTCTTTAAGGAAGAACTCAAATTTGTCTTGAGACTGTTGGATCTTGATTGCCTTCACATCAAAATAATCTACATGCCAAAGTAGCACATCTGTGGGAGGGCCATTCTAAACTGCTTCAGATATTTTTCCAAACTTGAGGGCATATATGGGTGTGTGTGTGTGTGTGTGTGTGTGTGTGTGTGTGTGTGTGTTTATAGTACACATAAACAGTATTTGGTTGCATTTTAGCAACTAAAATTCCTTTTGTGAAATGAACATTCCTCAGTGTGACATTACATCCCCTAACAATACACCATGGCATCTCCAGAACATAACATTATGTTCTGAACTGAGAACTATGTGGACAAATTCACACCCAAAGAATAACTAGCAAAGTGCCTGGCTTGCTTCCAGTTTCACTTTCCTCATTGTTTTGCAGTAATGGAGAGCCATTTTGTGGTTGAAAATGAAAATGTCTTTTCCTAACTATTATCAGCCTTTTTGACTTGACAGAAATGACTTGAAGCCTGTGTCTTTCAGGCCTTAAAGTCTTCTTCCCCAAAACAATTTCTGCTCAAGAGGACATTCTCTAAAATTTCAATACAACTTAAATTCTGGTCTGTATTTTCCTACTTGATTTTACCTTGCTTTCTGCATATGTAACTTCTTGCTAAAATATCAAATTCTCTTTTATCCCAAGGCTTCTCAAGAGAAAATGTACTATCTGAGGATGTGACATTGGGGTATTTCAGGATGCATAGGTAAGTTACGATTTATCAGGTCTTAAGTCAGAGTGCCTACAGAGCCAAGCTGAGCACAGAGTGGTTCCCACACAGCATATAATGTAGACAGTTCATCTCAGCTAAAAATCAAGAACCATGATCAGTGACAAAGCTTTTCTTTTTGCTTCTTTTATATACTTTATTTTATTGACCATATATATATATAGATCGATCGATCAATCTATTATCAATCTATCTATCTATCTATCTATCTATCATCTATGATCTATCTCTAAGAGCAATCAACTCATATTGAAGTAAGTTTTTAAAACGAATTATATAACACTTTGATTCATTTTTAAAGTATTTGCAGAGCAAGATGATTGTGTAAAAAAATGGAATTAAATAAACTTTTTGGAGAATTAGCTACTAGAACTTTATATGGCAATTAACTGAACAATTTTACTTTCCTACTATATAAGCAACCTCATACAGAGAAAAATTAACAGTAGATAAAAGTTACTGGATGGAAGTTTTTTTAACATGTGGAAATGGAGGAGCAAATGGGTTGAGGTAAGAGTTTGTGGAAACTGATGTAAATTTGAATTTAAATTAGTGAGGATTAATTATTGAATTTCTAGTGTTATAAAAACATTAACATTATTTCAGTTTGAACAATTACAGATGGAGTTAAATATATGTTTTAAATTTGATTCCATTTAACGTAATTCAAATTTAAAATTTTCAAAATGCCTAAAATTTAAAGTCTTCTATACATTCTAAAGTCAATCATACATTTTTAAAATTTTGGAAGAAAAAAACTAACAAAACTTGTCCCTTTTACCATCTCCTTTCCTTTATATTCTTTTCTCAGCTGGTTCACCCCATCTCAGTGCTTAAATGTTTTTCTCTAAGAGTAGATTAATTGTTGATTTTCATTTCATACTCTTCTTTGGTGTCTTCAGCTATTTGAAGCAATGTCTTAAAAATTTCGGAGTAAAAACTTTTTATATTGCCTCCCCACTCCCCAAAATTAGTTAATATCATTCACTATCTTTGAAATAAAGACATAAATGATGTTAAGAATTTAAACAAATTTAAATCATTCCTATTCTCCTCCTAGTGAAAAGCATGTAACTATTAGTGAAACAGCTTAACGCATTAAATTTGAGTTATTTTAAAAATACACAGAAAATTGCAATTGAATCTATTGGCTTTTTATAAGGATAAAGAGCTCACCTGGGCCTCTGACTCTCATCTCTCTTGGCATAGTATACTATTTCTGGGCAATGCGTGCAACCTATAGAACTTTTTAAAATCTTACCCAGTAGAATAAAGCGGAAACTTAAAGAGAAATAATGCCTGTGAATTTTCTTTCTTATATTATGGAAAGCTCAGCCATAATTGGCCCCTCTGCAGTAAGACCAGCCACAAGTATAACATCGAAAAGAAAAATTTTACGTCAATTATCTCTTTCCTTGCTTGCATTAAAATGTCAGAAAACTCTAGAAATATGAAGCTAGGAGAGATCTTAAAGATCATCTAATTGAACTGCATTGTTTAAAAATTACTGGAACTTCTAATTCAAATGAGAGTTTTCTTCTCTAGCTTAAAAGTCAAAATTTTAACTATTTTTGTTGATTTAAAAGTAACGGAAAATATTGCTTCGCTTCTTATAATATCTAAACTTCATGTACAAGTCTTGAAGCCCCAGAAATAAATTACCAGTGACTAGATATGTTAGTCCATAAAGCCAAACAGATTTAGAGCAAAACATTATAGAAAAACCCAAAAAAGGGAGCTTTCTTCATTTATTACATACCTTGAATCACTAATTAATATATTTACTCAAAGTTGAGTAAAATAATAATATTAACAATAATTAATAATGTATACCTACCACGTGCTCAATTTCTATGTTGGACAGAAGATGCAAGAATGGGTAAGGAACAGAACTCTCCCTCAGAGAGTTCAAAATTGAACATGTGAGATATGATGGCATGAACACAATTAATACAATTCAAAATAGGTCCATTCCATGAAAAAAAAAAAGTAAAAACCTCTAAAGGGAGTTGAAGAATATAGCTTTCTAGGAAACATGAAAAGCATTATGAAATAAGTGTCATTTAAGATAAAACTTGGAATTCCATAGGCGTGGACTGGCAGAGAAGATGGAAATGTTCTAGGGCTAATGTAGCTTCAAAGCCACCTGAGACCCTCTCACAGGTTTTTCTCCTTTTCCCACCTCTGTGCCTTTGTTCTTAACGTTTATTCTTTAGAGATGCTTACTCCCACACCTCTACCACCACAATTCCTCTATTATTTGTAAAGCAAATGAGTATCACAGCCTGACCAGCTCCAGAAATGCAAATAACTACTTGCCAAAGGTTGCACCCCTGTCTCTGCCTTTGGTGGGCTCCCCCAATAAAGCATCACAAAGTGCTGTAGACAGAGTAGCTGACCAATATTCATTCACTCATTCATTTCATAAATGTTTACTGAGCACCTACTTAGGTATAAGACACTATGTTAGGAGATAGAGGATACAGACAAAATTAATGTGGTCTTTACTTTCATGGAGATTATAGATATTTAAATAAGCAATTACAGCAATGTGATGGGTGTTATGACAATGGAAGCACAGGGTGTTTTGGAGATTTGAGGCAAGGATACCTGCCCACATTAGGAGGGTCAAGGAAGTTTCTGAAGAAAGGTAAGCTGATTCTTTAAGGATGATTAGGAGTTAGCAGGTGCCATTCTGCAGTGGAACTGTGGAACATGCTGGGGGCATGTGCTTTATAGTAAGGACCATTTTGAGAACATCAATTGGGAACATCAGGCAGAGTGACAGCTTGCAGGAGAAAAGCTTACAATTGCAATGAGATTATGAGTTTATTAAACAAAGTTCTAAAAAGGGGGAAAGGGAGCTGAAGTTTTCTAAGGTCAGTGGAAGGAAACCCTGCCACTGAGATTGGGGGCAGGGATCTATTCAGTAAAGGGAAAGAAGCCTGAGATAAAGGACGGGGGGGGGGGGGAGGGGAGCCTTTTGAAGCTCTCCCATCACTAATTATGACTGGAGGTCAATCCCTGTCTGAACGGATAAAACCTCAAATGAATAGGACTTGTTCTCATGCAAATGTTTCTTGAAATGCAAACCAAGGAGAAAAAAAAAAATTAAGAAAGCACAACATGAAAGGCAGGAGAGTTTCCTATTCAGCAGCAATTTTTTTAAACTCAAAAAATACAAAAAAAAAAAACCCAAAAAACAAAAAACAAACCTGCAAAAAGGGTGGGAAAAAAATCTCTTTACAGCAGGTTGCAAAGTAGAGGGTATTCATCTACAACTCTCTAAATTCCGTCTTTTGAAACATTATTCTAAATTCTGTCTTTCTGTCTTTTAAGACATTCTCCCAAATGGAATAGACTTATGAATATCTTCACTCTACTTAAAGCCAGCCGAATCAAAGAAATACATATTTTTAAATAACAGAATGAGTGTTCTATGAAAAAACTGTATGAGGTCTCCTGCTTAAGGTGTTAGGAAAAAAAAGTAGATTAAAGATAGTGTACTTGACTCCAAAAATGGTGTATGAGACTGAATATTACTTCACTGTGGACTGTAGGAAATGTTTTGTTCTGTTCTGTTTAATTCTGAGGTTAAAAGCAGTAGTCAAACCATGACAGCAAGGAGCTTTCTGCTCTGTTATATTACAGCTCACTTCTTCCCCTCCAAATATTAAACACTGCCAAAAAGACTTTTAGTTATTTGGGATGAGATCCATTTTCATTTTACTCTTGTCCTTTTTTGGTTGTGAGATGACAGTTTAATATTCCAGGCTCCAAAGGAGAGCTTGGCAAATGGATTAAAAAAAAAAAAAAAAAGTTAAATGCTGTAGGGAACAAAAAAGGTGTACCATTAATTTTCCACAAGAAACTCTATAACTGGTGCTAAAGATGACTAGGTTTATCATCTATTTACCTCATACAGTTCTCGGAATTTTCCAGGACACCATAGAACATATGTAATTTTATCAAAATTAGTTTACCTTTGATTTTATTCTATAAAAATTGACACAGTATATTCCATGTCAACATCTATTAAAAAGTTGTTTAATTATCTGGAATTAAGTGTAGGACAATTTGATTAAAAGCAAAAGTTCAATAATCGGATTCAAGTTTAAATCTCACTCTGACTCATGAGTTGTGTTACCTTGAGAATTTTAATTTCTCTCAACTTCAGTATTCTCAGTATTCTCATGGTTAAAAATGGAGATGTTAATAATTTCAAATTCATTGTGCTTTTCTGAGGATTGAGTAACATAAACCATATGAAAAAAATGGTAAATAATAAGCTTTCAGTAAACAGAAGCTATGGTTATTAGTGTGGTTAAATGAAGATTTAAAAATGTTTCCTTGTCCAGGGCCACCTTTTCATTCACACACAATATTTTTCTATGTGTTTCTATATTTTATGTCATTGCAAATAAATGCCAATCCAAATATGTGGCTAACATCATAACTAGCTCAAAGAATAAAATACAACCTTTTACTGCCAAACATGGTAGGGAAAGCAGTCTGTTAGTAATTGATTAGCTTCAAGGCTTTCTTACAAAATCTAGTTTAAAAAAAAAAAAAAAGACCATAGCCAGAAGAAATTACAGTTCTGAAAATGCTATGTTCTGTTGATAAGTTTGTCTTTTACTTAAGGAAGTGTTAAGTAGATCTTGAAATATCTTTTAGGTAAATGGCCTTAGAAAACACCTCTAAGACTATTTTCTTATGATTGTTTTATTCAACAACAATGTGGAGAGTTCTGGGCTGCAGTAACAATGGAAACCTTGCTCCTGATTCACAGAGTTCACTGCCAAAGTAGGGGAACTAGAAATTAATAGGTGTTGCTAATATAGTATATGTGATAAGTGTGATAAGTTCTATAACGAGGAAAATATAGGATGCTATAAGAATACATATTTGTGTTTGATTTTTGATATAATGTTGAGTAATGGCTGGGCTTTAATCAACCAATCAATGCACATTAATTGAGAACTAGTGGCAAAAGGCTTTTTCACAGTGAGAAAGTGATATAGAAAAATATTCCTCATGATTTCTACTGGACTTCTTCCCAAGCCACTTCAAGCAAACAATCTAAAAAGAAACACCAATCATTCTAAGCAAATCTGGCTTCAGGCTGAGTTTCCCCGCACCCTCACTTTTCTACCAGTTGTCATCTTTAAATCCTTCCCATATAGAAATAAATACAGCCAAATTTTGCAACGTACAATGAGAAAAGAAAAATAATAATCATAACCCAGAGCCTCAGCCCCCCAGGACTTTTGCTTGTAGAGATTAGTTCAGTCCTAAATAATAAATCAAATTCTCACCATAGGGAGAAACTGAGAATTTTTGACCAGCTAAATATTTACCAACTCTAGCAATAGATTTTTGAGGAAAATCTGTCAAATCACATTAGCATTAACTTAATACTAGCTCTTTGGAAGTTGTAATACCATTTGTTTGATCCAAGTTTGTTTCTTAGCTTCTGGTTATCTATAGCTATCTAAGTCCATCCTCATCAATTAATCAAAAAAAATTTATTTTCTAAGATGGAAGGGAAGAATAAATTTTAATTATGCTGCTGATCTTTTCCCTAAAGAACTCTACAGATATTTTAAGAAGCTATCTACACAAGAGGAGACTAGCAATTGATGTGCTTATGATTCTTTCATTAAAACCAGAGAAGAGAGCGTATCTCCCCTTGGGGTATTCCTGCTTACTTTTTGATCCCAATCGATGGGAAAGGGTCTTGGCTCATTGACTAGATATCTTTATCTGTTATGAAAGGAAAACATACACATATATGTCATTTAGTATTCTAGCAGTTATTTTTATCTCAATTTGGTATATCTTGTCAATGACAAGGATTGAAATAAATAAGGAATAGATATGAAATTCATGCATATCTACACATATGTATATACCCAAAATACGATCTCCTTAAACAACCATAAATCTTTCCTGGAATAAGGTAATAGCAAGTTACAAGCAAAATTTATACAGATAATCATCCACAAGCACACACAAACACACATGGTGAAAGATATAAACTGCGTGTGAAAAAGTAGAAAAGGTTAAGAAAGCAGTTACTTTTTATTAAGACTTCAATTAAAAAGCACTCTTGAAATCTGTTACATGAGGAACTAAACATGCAGTGCAATAAGTTAAAAATTGACAAGAACAAGTCTTGAAAATATTAATCAATAGAATACAGCAGTGGAATACGTGGAAGCCAGAACAACTTAATTGTATTTTCACAAAGCTCTATTTAAAAACAAAAATTTACTTTGATTTCAAAATACTTTTCTACCCTTATAATATTTAGAAGAGGAAAGTGAACTATTTTATGTCATAGTTATAAAATACCTCTTAAAACTCTCACAGCTTAAAGGCAGTGTTTCTTTTTTATTATTGATATATAATTGATACGTGACATTATATTAGTGGTCAGATGTACAAATATATTGTACATGTTTCATTATATATGACACAACAATTCAATATTCATATATATTGCAAAATGATCACAGTAAGTTTAGTTAACATTCATTACCAGTTACAAATTTTTTTCTTTGAGATGAGAACTTTTAAGATTTACTCTTAGCAATTTTCAATTATACAATACAGTATTATTAACTATTGTCACCATGCTGTATATTACATCCCCATGACTTATTTAGTTTGTAACTGAAAGTTTGTACTTTTTAACCCCTTTCACCCATTTCTCTCTCCCACCAGCCTCCCCTTCCTCCCTGCCTCTAGCAACCACCAATCTGATCTCTGTATCAGTGTACTCAACTTTTTGTCTGTTTGCTTGTTTTGTTTTTGTTTACATTTCACATGTAAGTGAAATCATACTTATATGATACTTATAAGTGAAATCATCCTTAGTGACTTATTTCACTTAGCATAATATCCTTAAGTTTTATTCATATGTCACAAATGGCAAAATTCCTTTTGTTTTTATGACTGAATAATGTGTGTGTGTGTGTGTGTGTGTGTGTGTGACATTTCTTTATTCATTCATCCGTTAGTGAACACTTAGGTTGTTTCTATGTCTTGGTTATTGTAAATGATGTGGTAATGAACATAGTGTGCTTATATCATTTAGAGTTATTGTCGTCATTTTTTTCGGATAAACAGAAGTAAAATTGCTGGATGGTATGGTATCTCTATTTTTAACTTTTCGAGGTACTTCCATACTCTTTCTCACAGTGACTGCACCAATTTACATTCTCACAAATAGGGCACAAGTGCTTCCTTTTCTCCATATCTTCATGAACACTCGTTCTTTCATGTCTTTTTGATAATTGCCACTATAACAGGTGTGAGGTGATAGCTAACTGTAGTTTTGATTTCATCCCCCTGATGATTAGTGATGCTGATCATCTTTTCATGGATCTGTTGGCCATCTGTATGTCTTCTTTAAAAAAGTGTCTATTCAGACCTTTTGCTTATTTTTTAATTGATTTGGGGGGAGGTTGCTATTAAGTTGTATGAGTTCTTTGTATATTTTGGATATTTACTCTTTTTCAGATATGTAATTTACAAATATTTTCTCTCACTTGTTTTTTTATTTTGTTGTGGTTTTGTTTGCTATGCAGAAGCTTTTTAGTTTCATGTAATCCCACTTGTTTATCTTGGCAGTGTTTCTTTAGATTAAGACAAAATAATAGAGTATAATTGAGACATTTGATGACACTAGTGAGTTCAAATGACTTGAAAGCTGCTAACATTAGAGCAATATCAAAGAAGCACCCAATGCCAAAGTTACCAGATGCCTATGTATTGCTTCAGACTCAAAACAGTTTGGGTTACAAGAATACATACTGAGAAGATTAAGCACATGTGCCATTTAAAATGGGACAATATTCCAAAAAGCTCGAGATTTTATCTAGCTGTAACCAAAAGAAATGTCAATTATAGATTTATAATAAAATATTAGTTTGGTCCTGAGTTGAATTGAAAAAAATAATTTAGTACTTAGGATAAGATTTAAATTATTTTTCCATTTAACAAATTCTTATTTCCTATTACATTTCAAACATTTTACTTGATGGTAGGGATATAGCTGTGATGCGACGACATGTTTCCACCATGATGGAACTTAAAGTCTCACTCAAGTCTTTAGTAGCACTACATAACATATATAATGCCTGTATATTCTTTTCCCCATGTGTGTGTTATATAGAACCTTAATCAATGCCTATACTATGCAATCATATTTTATTGGTGAGTTGGAGGTAGAGAACAAATAGTTATTATTATTTTTTAAATTATAAATTCAATTCAGCTACTTTGGAACCAAATACTATGTGTGTGGCACTATGCTAAATTGTAAAGGTATACTCATTCAAATCAGTAAACTGAAAAAAAAAAGTTGTTTGGTTGGTTACTCACTGATATAATCAGAACATCATTTGCTTGTGGAAATCATAGCTTTTAAAATATTGGATATTAATATAATATCATGAAGAAGATATGGCTCCTGATATAGGGGCTCAGAATCCAATAAGAGAGACCAATAAAAAAAATATATGAAAAAAGGAAAAAATTTTGCCTGGGTGTTCAGGAAGGATTTCCCAGAGAAGCAAAGAGATTTGAGAGATAAGTTCAGAATCTTATGCATTTAAAAAAAAGAAGAAGAAAGAAAAGTAGAACAGTGTTCTAGACCGAACATACATGATATGGAGATCTGAAAATATATGTGTGACAGAATTGGGAAACCACAAACTGTCCGCCATGATTAAGGAGAAGGGCATAGGGAGAGAGAGAAGTGTTTTTTAAATGGTATTAGGGATAGATTTTAAAAAGCTAGGGTGGAAGCTAAAGAATATGGCTTACGTTATATGAGAAGAGAAGAAAGGGAGAACCAAATTATAATGATAGTATAATTTTCCAGGTTAAAAACAATGAATGCTTCACACTGGGACTGAGACATAGTAAACCCTCAACAATACTTGTGAATGAATGAAAAAATGAATATACCTAATGGGTGACATGAATATAGACTAGAGTCACACCTCAATAAAACTTATGTGATTTGGGAAGAATTTTGTGTGGGAGATGAAGTGCTAGGAAAAGGCAATGACTCTAAGGTTTCGAGATGATCTAAGTGGGTAGATTGTATTGCCATTAACTGAGATGTGGAACTAAGATGGGAGAAGGTAAGAGACTGACAACATTTAACAGCATATTAAGTTTAAAGCTGATACCTTTTTTAAAGATATACCATACTAGGGTAAAATCAGTATCTGAAGGTTACAAAGGAGCTCAGGGCAAGAGATAGAGTTAGGAATCATCATCTGATATTAGTTGAGTTACAGAGAGTTTGAGATTACATCAGAAAGGAGTATTGCATTAAAAAAAAAAAAAAAGATAAATGTCCCAGGTAGGGTTCCCAACGAAGCAAGCTCCGACAATGGAGATTAGCAAGCATGATATTAATTAAGGGTGTGCTTGGGATCAACAGATTGGGAAACGGAAGACGTCAAGATGTGAGACAATCTCAACCTAAGCTTCAGTTAATCCTCCAGGATGTTCTGAAGATACTATGAACCTTTAGAGCTACCTCAAGTTGGAGCAGAGACTGGGCCTTGCACCTCTACGCCAGTCAGCCTTTGGAAGTGGCTGCCCTGGTAAGTAGTTATGATATTTGGCCAGATAATTCTCTTCAACTGAAGTACCTCCTTAGAGGTACTGGCAGTACACCAGCAGCAGGGGTAATAATTACATCTTGCCTGAAAAGTATGCTTGGTGGCATGTCATGCATATATCAGGATAAGCAGGCACAAAATATTATAAGAAATTCTATATTGAGGAACTGAACAGTGAAGAGTAAACAGCAAAAGTTTCCGGAAGTGTAAGAGGAACACTGTGATCCAGGTGCACTTTGGAATCCAAGATTCAAGAAGGAGAAACACAATAAATATAATGTCTGCAGAAAGTTTACATAAAAAAAAAAAAGGACATTGGATTTGGCATTTTTAATGTTACCATATACTAGGAGAGAAAATAGAAAGAAATTGAGAACTATGTTTGACCCAAAATGATATTGCTGAAGATAGAAAAATAAAGATGGAAAGTCAATTCTCTGAGAAGGGAAATGATAGGCAGCAATAGAATATATTCTATGAAAAAATTCACCTACCATTACTAATCTCCTAAACTGTTCTGATTTCATCTAACACAAGAAGTGAAAAATGCTAAAACCCAGAAAGAGATTAATTAAAATGACTCAGTAATATGTTTATTTTATATGAGAACACCTATCTAATGAAGAGTTTTTTGTTTATGCCTCTAAATTTTCTAGTAAGAGTCCCCTTGAAAAGTTCCAATTTATGTTTCATTTAAGACATTCAAATATGTTTTTCTTTTTTATTATTAAATTTATTGGGGTGACATTGGTTAATAAAATTATATGGTTCAAGTATACAATTAAATAATACATCATCTGTATATTTTATTCTGTGTTCACCACCTAAAAGCAAATCTTTTGTCACCATATTTGTCCCCCTTAACTCTCATCTACCTCCCCCTCCCCTCTTTTTCCCTGGTAATCACTGAACTATTATCTATATCCGTGAATTTTTGAGGGTTTTTTTTTGTCTTGTTTGTTGCTTTCAGTTTTATATCTGCCATATGAGAGAAATCATGTGGTTCTCAACTTTTTCTGACTTATTTCGCTATGCACGATAATCACAAGATCCATCTATGTTCTCGTAAATGGTAGTATTTCATCTTTTCTTATGACTGAGTAATATTCCATTGTATGTATGTGTCACATCTTCTTTATCCAATCATCTATCAAAAACGCTTTCATTGTTTCCATGTCTTGGCCACTGTGAATAATGCTGTAGTCAACATCAGGGTGCATATATCTTTACAGATAAATATTTTCATTTTAGGGGTAGATACCCAGAAGATAGACTGCTGTGTCATATGGTAATTCTATTCTGAATTTTTTGAGGAAACTCCATACTGTTTTCCATAGTGGCTGTACCAATTTACATTCCCACCAGCAGTGGGAATGTAACAACCTCTCCAACACTTGTTATTATCCGTCCTGTTGATGATAGCTATTCTAACAGGTGTGAGATGGTGGTTTTTTTCTTTCTTTCTGAATTTTTAAAATTTATTTATTTAAATTAGTTTCAAGTACACAATACATTGGTTAGACATCTACATATTTCATAAAACGATCCCCCAGTTGCTGCCTCCCTCCCCTGGCCCTCCATCTAGCTATCATATTAATGCTAACTGCATTCCCTATGCCCCCATCCCTGTGTCCAACTATCAACTACTAATTTGTACTTTTTAACTATTTACCCCATTCTCCCAGCCCCCAACCTCCCTCCCCTCTGTCTGTCTCAAATTGTCCACTATATTTGTGAGTCTTTTTGATAAGTTTGTTCTTTTTGTTCCTTACATTCCTCATATAAGTGAAATCATATGATATTTATCTTTCTTGTCTGACATTTCACTCAGCAGAATAACTCTAAGTCATCTATGTCATTGCAAATGGCAGGATTTCATTTTTTTAATGGCTGAGTAATATTCCATTGTATGTACGAACCATAATTTCTTTATCCAATCATCTGTTGATGGGCACTTAGGTTGCTTCCATATCTTGGCTATTGTAATTGTGCTGCCATGAATATTAGGGTGCACAGATCTTTACAAATTATTGTTTTGGATTTCTTTGGATAAGTATCCAGAAGTGCAATTGCTGGGTCAAAAGGTATATCATTTTTAATTTTTGAGAAACCTAATACTGTTTTCCATGCCAATTTGCAGTCCCACCAACAATGTATAAGGGTTCCCTTTTCTTCACATCCTCACAACACTTGTTTTTTGGTTTATTGATGATAGCCATTCTGACAGGTGTGAAGTGATATCTCATTGTGGTTTTAATTTGCATTTCTCTGATGATTAGCAACCTTGAGCATCTTTTCATATGTCTAATTAGCTGTCTATTTCCTTTTGGAGAATATCTGTCATCTTCTGCTTTTTTAATTGGATTGTTTGTTTTTTCATTGCTGAGTTGTATAAATTCTTTATATATTTTGGATATTAACCCCTTATCAGATGTATCATTAGTAAATATCTTCTCCCAAATAGTCGGTTGTCTTTTTGTTTTGTTGATGGTTTCCTTTGCTGTACAAAATCTTTTTAGTTTGCTGTAGTCCCATTTGTTTATTTTTTCTTTTGTTTCCCTTGACGTCGTAGATATATCTGAATAGAAATTTCTGTTAGTAATAACAGAGAGTTTAATGCCTGTGTTTTCTACTAGAAGTTTTTATGGTTTCAGGTCTTACATTTAAGTATTTAATCTATTTTGACTCTAATCTTGTATATGGTGTAAGAAAGTGGTCCAGCTTTTTTTTTCTTTGCATGTATATGTCCAATTTTTTCAACACCATTTGTTGAAGAGACTGTCTTTACCCATTGTATATTCTTACCTCCTTTGTCATATATTCAGTGAACATATAGGCGTGGATTTATTTTTGGGCTCTCTATTCTGTTCCATTGAGGAATGTATCTGGTTTTATCCCAGTACCATGCTGTTTTGATAGTTTGAAATCGGGTATTTTGATACCTCCGACTTTGTTCTTCTTTCTCAAGATTGCTGTGGCTATGCGGGGTCTTTTATGGTTCCATATAAATTTTAGGATTATTGTTCCAGCTCTCTGAAAAATGCCATTGGTATTTTGATAGGGATTGCATTGAATCTGTAGATTACTTTGTGTAGTATGGCCATTTTAACAATGTTGATTTTTCCTACCCACAAGCACGGTATGTGCTTCCATTTTATTTGTATCTTCCTTCAATTTCTTTTTTCAACGACTCATAATTTTCTGAAAATAGGTCTTTTATCTTCTTGGTTAATATGATTCCCAGGTATTTTATAGTTTCTGACACAATTGTAAATGGGATTGTTTTCTTAATTTCTCTTTCTGAAAGTTCATCATTGGTGTATAAAAATGCCACTGATTTCTGAATATTTATTTGATAACCTGCTACTTCACTGAATTCATTGATTGGTTCTAACAGTTTTTTGGTGGAATTGTTTAGCTTCTCTATATATAGTATCATGTCATTGGCAAATAATGAGAGTTTTACTTCTTCCTTTCCAATTTGGATGCCTTTTATTTCTCTTTCTTGTCTTATTGCTGTGGTTAACACTTGAATACAATGGTGAAAGTGGGCATCCTTGTCTTGTTCCTGATCTTAAAGAAATGCTTTTAGCCTTTTATCATTGAGTATGATGTTAGCTGTAGGTTTGTCATATATGGCCTTTATTATGTTGAGATAGGTTCTCTCTATTCCCACTTTGCTGAGAGTTTTTATCATAAATGGATGCTGGTTATTGTGGTTTTGATTTGCATTTTCTTCATAGCTTATGAAGTTGAGCATCTTTTCATGTGTCTGTTGGCTATTTGTATGTCTTCTATGGAGAAGTGTCTGTTCAGGTGCTCTGCCCATTTTTTAATTGGATTCTTTATTTGTTGTTGTTGAGTTGTATGAGTTCTTTATGTATTTTGGATATTAGCCCCTTATCGGAGACATTGTATGTAAATATTTTCTCCCATTTATTTGGTTGCCTCTTTGTTTGTTGATAGTTTCTTTTGCTGTGCAGGGTTTTATAGTTTGATATAGTTCCAGTCATTTATTTTTGCCTTTACTTTCCTTGCCTTTGAGGTCAAATTCATAAAATCCTCTCTAAATCCAAGGTCCATGAGTTTAGCACCTATGTTTTCTTCTGCGCAACTTATTGTTGCACGTCTTATATTTAGGTCTTTGATTTATTTTGAGTTAATTTCGGTGTATGGTGACAGACAAAGTCTAGTTTCATTCTTTTGCATGTGGCTTTCCTATTTTCCCAGCACCATTTATTGAAGAGGCTTTCTTTTCTTTTCTCCATTGTATGTTTTTGACTCCTTTGTCAAAAATTATTTGCCCGTGTATATGTGAGTTTGTTTCTGGGCTCTCAATTCTGTTCCATTGGTCTGTGTGTCTTTTTCTGCCAATTCCATATTGGTTCTATTATTGTAGCTTTGAAGTGTAATTTGAAGTCAGGCAGAGTTATATCTCCAGCTTCGTTCTTTTTTCTCAGGATTTCTTTGGCTATTTAGGGTTTTTGTGCTTCCATACAAATCTGATCATTTCTTTTTCTATTTATTTAAAAAATGCTATTGCAATTTTGATGGGGATTACTTTAGGTCTGTATGTTGTTTTGAGTAATATGGCCACTTTAACTATGTTAATTATTCTAATCTTTCCATTTCTTTGTGTCTTCTTCAATTTATTTTAATAATGTCTTGTAGTTTTCAGTGTACAGGTCCTTCACCTATTTTGTTAAGTTTATTCTTAAGTATTTTATTCTTTTTATTGCAATTGCAAAAGGAATTTTTTTATTATTATTTCTTATTCTGAGATTTCATTGTAAGTATGTAGGAATGCAATGGATTTTTGTACACTGATTTTGTATCATGCAACTTTACTGTGTTTGTTTATTGTTTCTGATAGTTTTTTGTGTCACCTTTAGGATTTTCTATATAAAGAATTATATCATCTGCAGAAGTGACAATTTAACTTCATTCTCTATTTGGATGCCTTTTTTTCTCTCTCTTAACTGACTGCTTTTGCTAGGACTTTCAATAGTATATTGAATAATAGTGGTGATCTTAGAGAAAAGGTTTTTAGTTTTTCACCATTAAGTATAATATTAGCTGAGGTTTGTCATAAATGGCCTTTATTATATTGAGGTACTTTTCTTCTATACATTTTATTAAGTATTTTAATCATAAATGGATGCTTTATTTTGTCAAATGCTTTTTCTGCATCTATCAATATGATCATATAATTTTTTAAAATTTTTAATTAAGTTTATTGGAGTAACATTGGTTAATACAATTATATAATTTTCAGCTGTACATTATCATTTGACATCTGTATATTCTATTGTGTGTTTACCATCCAAAGTTCAATTTCTTTCAGCTACCATATATTCGATCCCTTTTACCCACTTCACCCTCCCCCTAAACCCTATATTTGACGCCTTTTACCCTCCTCCCCCACCCCACTAGTAACAACTAGTCTATAGTCCTCTGGTAACCACTAGCCTATATTCCATGTCCATGAGTCTCTGTTTGTTTGTCTTGCTCATTTGTTGCTTTTAGGTTCATATCCTACATATAAGTGATATCATGATCATATAATTTTTATCTTTTATTTTGTTTATGTGATGTATCACATTGATCGATTTGTGTGTATTGAACCATCCTTATGTCCCTGGAATAAACCCCATCTGATCATGTTGTATAGTCTTTTTAATGCATTGCTATATCTATTTGCTAGTATTCTGTTTAGAATTTTTACTTCTGTTTTCATCAGAGATATTGGTCTGTAGTTTTTTTGTGTGTTATCTTTACCAGATTTTGGTATCAGGGTGATATTGGCCTCATAAAATAAGTTAGGAAGTATTGCCTCTTTAATTTTTTGGAAACATTTGAGAAAGACAGTATTAAATAATATTTGAATATTTGGTAGAATTTACTAGTGAAGCCATCTTGTTCTAGACTTTTACTTTCTGCGAGGTTTTTGATGATTGTTGCATTTTTCTACTGATGGTCAGTCAATTTAGATTTTCCAGTTCTTTGTGATTCAGTCTGGGAAGGCTGTATATTTCTAAAATCTTGCCTATTTCTTCTAGGTTATTGAATTTGGTAGCATATAGTTTTTCACAGTATTCATGTATGATCCTTTGTATTTATGTGGTATCTATTGTAACATTTTTCATTTCTGATTTTGTTTATTTGTTTCTCTTCTTTTTCCCTTAGCAAATCTAGCCAGGAGTTTGTCAATTCTATTGATTTTTTTCAATGAACTAGTTCTTTGTTGCATTAATTTTTTCTGTTGTTTTTTGTTTTTAATTTCGTTTAATTCTGCTCTAATTTTTATTATTTCCTTCCTTCTGCTGATTTAGGGTTTGTTTTTCTTCTTATAGTTCTTTAAGATGTAATGTTAGGTTGTTTATTTGGGAATTTTTAGTTTCTTGAAAGAGGCCTGTAATGATATAAATTTTCCTCTTATTATCACTTTTATTATATCCCAGAAATTCAATATGTTGTATTTCCATTCTTATTTGTTTCTATGTATGTTTTGCTAGATATCTACTTAGAGTTCAAAAATTCTCCAAGCAACTTTATGGGCTGATAAACTCTAAGCTGCAGTATTTTCCAGATCAAGCCTTGGGTAGAGTGAGTTCTTTTGTCTAGTTAGAAGTCCAGTTCTATGGTAATGCATAAATACCCTTATTTAAAATTGCCTATGGCTTGACAGCATTCTTGACAGTGTATTACTAAAAACAGCCCAAATACCTTCAAGAAAGATAAAAGAAAAAGAAATATTTATTGACCAATTATTAAGTCAAGACAGTTTTTCAGATGTTTGCTTGCAATACCACTTGTCTTCACTCCAATTCTGTAAGTTATTTCCTGTCTTATAAAGAACCTTTCTGTATTTCAGTTTTCCAGATAACATGCCCAATGTTACACACCCTATAAGGAATAGAACTAGGTTTATTAAATGACTGAATGACTGATTGATTCTTTCATTCTTCAACAGTATTATTAAACATCTGCTCTTTTGCATTATTGGAACTCAAATCTGTTCATTGCAAAGTTCATATCCTAAATTTTTATTTTCACGATTATTTTTATTTACATATATTTATTTTTATACATTGTAATGTTTTAAAAACAAACTCAGAGAAATTACTCATGGCTTTTTGAGATGATACGCTGAGAGACCTGAGTGGAATGACTCAGGTGGTCGCCACTGCTCCCACAGGGTAGTCTTCCCAGAGCATGCGCACTGAGAGACACCAAAAACGGCCTGGAACCTCTGAAGGCTAATAAATATCGCTTTTCAAATGACATATCTAGCATAAAATCGTCACTAGTTATTGAGCAACAGTAACAGATTTTTTTCTTTTTTCTAAAATGTTTTCCAATTTAAAAATCAGTAAGAGTGGGTGAATCCTAGTTTGTTAAAAAAAAAAAAAAAAAAAAAAAAAAAGATAAACAACCAAAGAGAAAACAGAGGTATTCCTCTCATTTTCCTACTTGGTGGCTACAGAATTTCTGTAAACAAGGGGGAAAAAAGTATTTTGGTGCCAAGTATCCACATTCGACTCATTTAAATTATTGGAGCATTTATATAAGGTCTGTTAAATTAATTAAATCAGAAGGTTGGTTCTAATACCTTAAGAGCCTATGCAAATAAACCAAAATGTAAGCCTGCAAATACCTCGAGGTTAAGAAATTGAAACCCAAGGACAACCAATCACAGTCGACTAGGTTTTCCCAAATAATGCAACCACTAAGCAATAGCCAATCAAATAATTTTCTCACTTTGCTTCTGCCTCTTCTCTATAAAAGTCTTTTCCCTAGCTCCTGTTGGTGAAGTACTCCTAACCACTTGGGGTTTGGTTCTGCCCTATTTGAGTCAAGTTTTGCTCATATAAACTCTTCAAATTTTTAATATGCCTCTTTTTTAATATGCCTCTGCAACAGATCAGTGGTCTCTAACTCAACTCTCTTTTATATGTACTTGCTGAGTAACTGGAGCCCATTGCTATCTTAATGTCTACATAGTTAAACTATATAATACTATATAACTATGTTTTTAAAACATACATTTAGAACTAAATCTGAAGAATGAATTGCTGAAGGGAAATAGGTTGTATTTTCAAAATAGGATTTAGTATAAGTGTTATAGGTGAAATGAGTTAGTAAAGTTTTAATAAGCTTTAAGCAGAAAATTGTGACCTTGTCAGAGTTGTCTAGGTATTTCTCTAGTACAAATAAATTGATAAATTAATAGAATATCTATTTTTGGACAATATTTTGTACATTTTGTCCTATTGTTCACCAATAACATTTTCAATAGCATGTGAACATACATAGGAGTTAATTCCAATAATTGAAAATATTTTTATATAAAGAAAGATAGATGCATACTTCTGAATAAACCATTAATTCTCATAGACATTTATATGCATGTTCCCTTTGGATAATACATAAGAATTGACTAATGTTGATCAGTGATTTAACAAATTAATAGGTTAGTATTTATGTTAACATTATAACTTCCTGATAATGTTTTTTTCCCCACAAATTCCTAAAGTAGCTTTTAAAAATGTTTTAGTGCTTCATAAAGGTAAAACAGGAATAATTAAGTAAGAAATAGATTAAGGATTAGTCCTATAGACATATGGATATATTTATGATCAGTATATCTATCTCAATATTTTATCTCTAAGGAAGAAGACACATTTGTAGAAATTTAGAAGCGTTTTCTTGGATCTGTCCCATTGGATTCAAAGACAATCTGTCACCAGTACTTACCTTAGGAGAATAGGCAAATCTGACCTTTTTCTTTCATTGTTCCATGTGCATGCTAACAAGTAGAGAAGAAACAACATATAACTAAATTTAAAATATGTATATATTTTATATATACATATACACTCTCCTGGTAAGACTGGTGTTAAGCATGCAATACATGATTACTTGTGGAACTAATGCTAAATGAAAATTAAAAAGGAAGTTTTTAGTATGTAATACTATATGCTATGACAATGTAGATAAGGACAATTACTTTTTAAAAGGATAAGGAGAATGGGAGACCAAATGAAAAAATAATTGCTTTTATAAATAATATTGGTGGTGATTGTATTAGAATTGTTATCCTGAGACAATTATGCATGTGATGTGGAATAAAGGAAATGAGAATTATGGGATATTCTAATTCTATGATCCATAGTGTTCTTGAGAACTAGGGATCTCATGTGAAAGGAGATACAAATGCAATGTAAAACAAATTAAGTTTAAAAATCTGTATTCTAGAATTTGTATCGAAAGTAGCAGTATGAGTTCATTAGATACTTTAATATGCACTTACATAAAATGTATTCGTTTTGTCCGCTAAAAAGATTACATTAACTCTGTCCACTGAAAATATCTAAAACAATGATCTACTCATTTGCAATGAGCAAACCAAATATTATATGCCTTCCAATGAAAAATACCATCTGTCGTCTTGCGAAAGAGATCGAACCTGAGGTACATTTGGAATAAAGATCACGAATTGACTTTGACATGCTGTGTGCTACACAAGTGGAACAACAGTATCTGAACATACGACACTGAAGGTTTTGTAAACCTAGACTAAATATTTGAGGGTCATTCTTATGGCGTGGTAGTTGAAACAATAAAAATTAGTGAGTTGTAGTGAAGAGTTCTAAGGTTTAAACCATTAGCATCATCAAGAATCAAAACATAGGTAAATAATGATACAGAAGATCCACTGTGAATTTCAGAGGAGTAAGAGATGTTTAAGAGAAGTAAGACCTTGGGCCACATAAGGAGGAGTTTAGAGAAGCAAACGTCATGAGATGTCAGTTTTTAGCCAAAGACTTCATCACATAAGATATAGTCATCAGTCCCGTGGCCTTATGATAGTGAAATGTTAAAAATAATTGCATCTTAAAATTGCAAAAATGAAATTTGAGAAATGTTGGAAACCGCAAATGTACATTGAAGAAAAAAAGAATAAAACTTACGGAGATATCAGATGACTGGAAATCCCAGTTATTTGAAGAAGTTGAGAATGAACCAGTTTTTGAAAACTTGTTACCATCAGAGTCTGGTTTTTTTAGACCACGCTCTCTCTGTGCTTTACTCTCTCACTAGAATATCGAAGGATTCTCTTATGTGTTTTTATTGATTATCAATGTCCATTTTTTTAAAAAAATGCAAATTCATAGCTCGATTCTGTTATGAAGAAACAAAAGGAAACATCATAGCAAGATGGACAATAGAGGGTGCCCTTGACTTTGAGTATAAGATGCATTGACTAATCATTTCGTGAATCATTACTAAGTGATGCTTCATAAAATTCTTGGCAACTGAGTCCTTTAAACTGCAACAGATGTGAAATGGTGAGTAATATACTTCCTTATTTTTCTCCCTAAAGGCAGTTGAGATTCAAATCATCAAACTCAAAGCAAAGGCAAACTGACTATACTTAATTAAATTTCGATGCCAATGGAAATGGAAAGCCTTATACATTATTTGGAGATGTTAAAGAAAGCTTTGCAAAATGAAATCAGCAGCTTCTTGGTGTTAACTGATTTCCAAATCAAGAGTGAGGGGCACACACAAGTAATAGGAAAACCTTCGTGCTGATAGTAACAACTTCCAGGGAAATGTCATTTTTAACAAACAGTGCCTTTGCTAATTGCTTATTTTATATGTTTCCACTGAGCAGTTACAGATTCCCCATACAATTTATGAGGAAAATTTTCTTAAACTGTCCTGACTTTTCAGCAAAATAACAATAAAAGGTGTTACCTACTGAAAGTTAGGTTGAACAAAATGTTTTCAGCATAGCTATCCTATATTTACAGTAAACTAATTTCTCACAAAGGAAAATCCTCATACATATAAAGAAAAAATAGCCAACTGTTTTCAATATGGTTTGTAACAGATGCTTTCACAATCAAAATGAAGCTAGAATCCACAGGTTTCCAATGAAGAACATATCTGAAAATTATGTGAACAGCTGTCAAACTCCCTAATTTCCAAATGCTGAGAAGACCATTGTAGTAGCATTTGTACATCCCTCCTCATTTTCCTAACAGCACCACCACCACCTTCCCAAAACACACATGCGCATGCACATATGTGTGCGCGCACATACAGAGCATTGGAATCTTTAAAACTTATTAGAATCTATGACCAAGCCCTGATGTTCTGGAAGCTTCCTCAGAATTCTTGATAAGAATTTTCTATGTACATAAATTTTGTATTATAAATTATATCACAGCAAGACCATCTCTACCTCTATCGTTTTGCTTTACATTCAATGTCAAACAATGTCATCCAATGAATTTCTGTTTTATTAATTTTAGAGTCCCCCAACATATAACTCATATACCAGGGATAAAAGTATCACTCCAGGAAACAGAGCAAAGGTTCGCAATCTTCCCATGAATAGAGTTTTCATTTTAATATCAAAAACTTTGCAGACGCTGATGAAAATAGTTGTATTTTTACTATCAGGTGATTAAGGAATTATGACAATGACAAAAAATTTATAAGTATCCAGCATTATATTTTACAGATTTATATTTTATTCATAATATCGATACCTGTATACACTTGAAAAAGTATATTACAGTATTTATTTCATAATAATGAGATTTATGCCCATAAAAATCACAAATATTATAAAATCAATAACTCTCTACATCTTTTACTTTTCCCACCCTATTCTAAGAACAGAGGTACTATTTTCCAGAGAGTTCATTTTTATCTTAAGATTTTTCATGTCTCAGAAGAGGACTCAATGCATATATAAGCATTATTGTCAGGAGCAAGGCTGTCTTCTCATTCAAGTTCAGTGGCTCTACAAGACATCCTGCAGACCTAGGCTGAAACAGGCCAGCTGATCCTTTATGATTCTTCAAACATGCTACTTCTTTTTTCTCACTAAGAGCAACTAATTATATGTATCATTAATTTAGTAGAGCAAGCTAGACACATCTCAGTCCAAGTGGCCAAGACTGGGTTATATGACCTTAATCTGACTAAAGGATGGCTGAGAGAGTGATTATCTGATATTTGGAGCCTCTAGAAGGAAAGACAGCCTGATAGGAAAGGTGCAGGAGGGGGCATGTGCAGTGTGGAGGGAGGCGAGCTGGAGGGGACAATATGATGGCTGTGGGTCTGCAATCAGCAGTGTCTACATTAAGCAAGTATGATTATCCTTGTTTTATGGATGAGAAAAAGGATTTCAAGAAGTTAAAAAAATTGAAATTGCCTAATTAGTAAGAACAAAGTTAGATTCAAATCTAGAGTATGGTATATATAATGAGAACTCTAACCACGATTGTATACAGAATCTATGGAACCTATAACTTTTGCCATGATATTTGAGTGTATTTATCCACCTAATTCACTGATGACTCCTGCTTTGGTTTATAACTTGGTATCTTCATGTATCTTCATGTATCTTCAGCTTCTTCCTCTCATAAAAGTCATTTTACCTTTAATTGTTTCATGAAACAGGCTATATTTCGTTAATATGTTATTCAACTATGACGCTTGATACTTTTGAGTTCTTAAATTGTATCTTGAAGTAACTTACAGAAAAGATACAAGAAATGCTATTTAATAAGGGCATAAAATTGCATAACATGAAACTGTATAGATGTTTAAAATAAGTTTTTATATTTATTTATTCTAAACTATAACCATATTATAAAGTCATGTCATAAGTTTATTATCCTAACTTAGACTTTAAGTACATTTTCTTCCAGACTTTTTTCCAAAATGTTGTTATATAATTGAAATAATAATTTATATTAACATTTGGTATCTTTATTTTTTACTTAACTTTGCAATAAAAATAATCTTATGCTTGCCATGTGTGCTTGGAAATCATGATATAAATATGCAATATTTCATCAATTAGATACATCTTACTTAATCACTCCCTGGTGTTGAACACTCAGTGTTTTCCATTGTTCTGCTATTATGAGAAGCAATGTGTGACATGTATCTCTATGCATATTTTGAATTATTTTCTTAGACTAGATCCCAGAAGTAAATGACTAAGTCCAAGAATATGATTTTTTTTTTTTTTTTTTTGGCTCTTTATGGATTCTGCCAAAGGGCTTTCCGAAAGGATGGGGTCAATTTCCAGCGTGGTCAGTAATGTATAGAACCAGTTTTCCTGTGCTCTCACCCTCAGTGAAAACACATTTCTAAGCTGATGCATTCAAATGAGCCTTCATTTTGTGATGAAAGAGAAAAAGAGATTGAGAGAAGGAACTACAGATTCCAAGCACTCTGCTAGGGGCTCACAATTTAGAGGAGACAAAACTAACCACAAACAACTATCAATAAAACAATATTATAGATGGAGAGTTGACAGAGAAACTATGTAGTGAGAGAACTGTGTCCTGATTATTGTGGAATCTTGGAAAGGGAAATAGCACTTACCTCTTTAAAGAGTGAGGAAAAGAAAGATGGGTGAAGAGGGCAAGGAAATTATAAGCACAAGCAAGAGCACAGAGGGCTGAAATGGCAGGGCACTTGCTAAGATACGCAATTCAAGGTTATAGGAGACTCAAGCGGGAGTCAGAGAATGGGAGAGAGAATCCTGGTGAAGTAGAAAGCATAAGATCTTGGAGAGTGCTATGCACGTGACATAACAGGAAAAACTTAAGCCTAATTCTGTAGGTTATGGGAAACCACCGCACAGTTTTACGAAAGTGTGGGGGTGATACGAACTTATTTAAAACCAGTGCTTGTTAATGTGCAGTCAAGAACAGGGGTGTCAGCATCACCTGCAAACAGAAATGCAAATTCTCAAAGCCCACAGGGGATTTACCAGGTTAAAACTCTGAGAGGGGAGCCTAGCAATCTTTGTTTGAATGAGCCCTTCGAGTGAATCCGATGCTCAAAAACGTTTGTGAATGACTGCCTTAAACTGACGTCCTTGCAGCCGAGCAGAAGGACTGCTGCAGGGGTGAAGTGGAGAAGTAACGTGTCCTGAGCTTGAGCAGTGGAATGGAAACCAATCAGTTTGAATGAGTTTATGTAGGAAAAATATGCAGATTGAGAACTTTTGGCTGAGGACAGAATCCTGGAATATACAAATTATAAATGGACAGGGTGAAGAAGTACCCTCTGAGAAAAAGAAAAGATATAGTCAGGGAAGTATAAAAGGAAAGAGGAGGATGAGTTCATGGAAGCCAAAGGAGTAGCGAGCTTTAACAGAGTCAGATGGAGAACAGTAGCCCAAAAATAGACTGATAATTATCTGGTTTTTACAACTGGGGCACCATTTTTAACCTTAGAAAAAAGCAGTGTAGTATTGTATTAAAGATGGAATCAGACTCAAGGAAATGAGATTTGAAAGAATGCAAGAAATTGTGGTACACTACTACTTTGGAGAATGATAATGTAAAAAATAGGAGCTAGATCCAGAGGTCTAAAAACATTTTCTGAAGAGATCGCATGGTAATATTTTAGGCATGTGGGCAAATGGTCTCTATAGCAAAGATGCAGCTGTGGCATTGTAGGGAAGAGGTCAGCCATAGGCGATACAAAAATGAATGTGCACGGATCTTTCCAACAAAATTTTATAAAAACGCACAGTCTGTTGGTGAGCCGATATCCCCTGGGTTAGACAATTGCTGTTTAAATTACAGTTTTTTTTTTTTTTATTTGTTTGCTTTGTTGTTTTTAAGATGGGAAAGTAATGCACATATTTATAGACCAGAAGAAAAGAATAGAAATGAAGATATTTGAGGATACATTTATTCTTTAACAATATTTATTCAACTCATATTATGTTCCAGGCATTATTCTAGGCACTGAACTTAAGAAATAAACAAGAGAAAAGACATTGTTTTCAAGGAAGTCAGAAATGAGTCAATAAATAAAGCATACTATGTGATGAAAATTGCCATGAGAAACAATAAAACAGGGTGATGTGATAGAGAGTGCCAGTGGGGTGACCCTAAGTTTACAACAAGGAAAAGCCTTTCAAAGGCAGTGGCACTTAAGCTTTTACCTGAATGGTTAGAATATGAAGTAGAGAGAGGTAGTGACTAGCAGAACAAATCCCTAAGGAGTCAGGAGAAGTTGGGTAAAAGGGATGAATTGGGTTTGAATGGAGGAGAATTACTCATTATATCAGACAAAGAATAGGTGGGAAGTTTGGATGTGTATTTCTTTAGGGTCATAGATGGAGGCAGCAAAAGACTGAAGATTGATCGTGAGATTTTCCGATGAACTAAACAGTTTATCCAACTAGAATGGTTAGGATGGAGTCCAATAGAGAGTTCTGAGTAAAAAGAGGGACATGAAAAAAGAAATTCACCAGAGTCAAATAAAGAATTGGAAGGTGGCAGTGAAGATCCATCCATATCGGAGCTGTCTGTGAGAGATGTCTGCCTGGAGGAATGCTGCCAACACTTTCAGGAAGAGAAATTTGCAGTGTGTTCTGCAGAGCATGTGGTGTACTTCAGACACATTTAGTCCTGCCCTAAGAACTACAGCCAAGTTGTATTTGAAGATTCAATTGTATAGAGAGTACAGATTTTCCAGAGAGATGAGCTTTCTCAAGAGAGTATGCTTCAGGAAATGCATTCAAAGACTAGGAACTGTGGAAACAATTTATATCACCTATCTTGGTCAATCATAATTATTGAAAGACAATGAAACTGAGACCCTGTATATTATTTAAAAATACACAGGAAACGGCTGCAGGACACTGCAGCATGTGCCACAGGGCAGAGAGAATGATAATATCTGTCAGAGAAGGAGCATTCTGGAAAACACAAAATTTAAGGAAGGGGCAGATCAGCACAGGTCCAGAGTCTGGCAAATAAGGTAAAACAAGAAAGCAGGCCTTAGTTAGCTGGATGGAACTCAGGGTTCTGTGTTTTAAACTCCAGAGGCTATACAATAGAAAGAAGACATAGAAACCCTGATATCTGGAACCCAATTTCTCAGCTAAAAGGACTTTAAGAGCTGAGTCTGAAATGAGTTGTAGCATCCTAAAATATTTTGTTCCAAGAAACTCAGTATGGAGGTTTTACTTCCCTAAGGAGTTGAAAAGAGAATCCTAGAGACAAATTCTAAGGAAATGTCAAAACAAAATGTTGGACATAACATCGAAATAAGCCAATGATCTTATCAATTAAAGGAGGGAATGAGAGTTAAAAAATTGAACCAAAGAGAAATGAGACAGGAAAAAAAAACCTTTCGAGTAAAGGATCGTAATATATAAAACAGTTACTTTCTATGCTAGTGAAAGTCAAGCAACTATGGATTTTTCTGGAATGTCTGAATTTGTGATGTAACCAGGAAGACAACCCTAACAGTGAGTAAGTGGATCCGGGAGGCATCCTGATCTGCCGTTCACAGTGGACTAACAGACATGTTGGGATCATTGTGCAAGGAGTATTTTCACTCTTGGTCATAGAGAAGTCAGAACTTATTTTTAAACCCATCTGGTATATTAGACAAGAACTATCCTTACACTGTTTTCATGGTTCCTCCAAGTTTCTAGGATTAGAGTTGGCCATCCTGCTACGAAAAGTAGAAATGAGACTAGAACAAGGCAGTGAATGGCAATCAATCACAATGATCATGTATGAAGACGGAATTACTGATTTGGGTAAGAATTTCTACTACTCCTAGGATTTTTTAGTATTCCACGGACATTTTCTGCCTGTTCTAGAATATAGATGATGTATCAAACTTCATTGATGTATCAAAAATACACAATGAAAAACCCTATATGGTGTTATAGGATTGATGCAATATTTCAATGTATTTCAAAAATGTCTTCAGTGGAATATTGGTACCATGAGAGATTAATGAATATAATTAACAAGAAGGATTCTATGATCAAAAAGCATGGTGACCACTGGGTTTAATGAAATCAAACTTTTTTTTTTATTATTACAGAAGTTCTCAGAGTCATCAATATGCTCATTTTACCGTACCTTTGCAAAGGAGGTACATAGAATAGAGTATTTATTAATGTTATTTTACCATAGAACACATTTTGAAATTGCAGTTAGTAGAACTAGTTTTCCATAGAGCATACATCTTAAAATATTTTACATTTAAGAGGGGAAAAAAGTGTTAAAAAGGTATTCCAATGTCAGTGTAATTCTTTATAGCATCAATGTTTATCTATTCAAGATTTTTTTAAAAACCTAGAGAAAATTTTGCTTGTAAACACGGAAATATATACCACATGTTCATAATAGCCTTGTTCATGACAGTCCTACCTAAAAGCCTATCAACAGAAGAATAAATAATATGTTTTTATATACTTACACAAAGAAAAATTATACAACTGTGGAACTAAAATAAATAACACCTCACACAGCAACACAGGTGAATCTTAGAAACATAATATTTAGTCAAAAAATCATGTTTTAGAAAACTACAAAGAGTATGAAATCATTTTTATAAGACCTGAATATTGGCAAAATTAAATATTCTGGTTTAGGATACATAATTACTTGATGAAACTATTTCCAAAAAACAAGGGATGGCAAACTCAAAATTTAGGGTGGGTAGGAGAGGCAAGGGTTTGAATAGAGAAGGACTACACAGATAGTCCTGGTTATTAATTGGGGAATTATTTTATGTTTATGTAGCACAATACACATATATGTTATGGTTTTCTTTTGTGTGTATTAAATGTTATATACTAAAATGTAATTTTAAAAAATTATTACCTGGCACATAATAGGCATTCAGTAAATATTTGTCTAGTGGACAAAATTATTAAGCCAAATCAAGTATCAAAGCAACAGAACAGCCAACCAGACATATAGGTGATTACTGATGACTACCATCCAGTAACATGTTAAAATCACAGAAGTTCATGCATATCCTGGAGTGTGGTAGGACCTAAAAATAACTGAGACTAAAATTTCTGCCATCCTCAAACATTGGAGAACCCAGACAAACCTAGGATTATTTAAATGAAATTAAGATAAGTGGTATTTTACACACAACTAGATTCATAGGCCATTATTCATATTTGATACATGTTTTGCTTTTTGAAATAGTCAACTACTGTAGAGTAAATCTAATACCCAGTAATATGGAATATTGAATTTGGTGATAGACTCCCAAGATCTTCGTGTTTTCTGGATGTCAACTTCTGCATCATCGTGGTGCATTACGATAATATAAATAACTGTTTGGATTCACTGAACCTCTTCTCCTTTTTGTAAGATGGAGATGTGTTCAGCTGCAAAATGCTGGATGATGCTGAGACTCCAGCCATATACTCAAAGGACCAGAAACCTCAACAGAACTAAATTACAACAGTAAGGATGTCTTTGTTGCTATGGCAAGCATCAGAACTTCCAAAAATGTCTCTTTTTGTTAAGATATAATTGACATATAGTATGACATTAGTTTCAGGTATACAACATAATTATTCAATATATGTATATATTGTGAAATAATCTCCATGATAAGTTTAGTTGACATCCCTCATCACATGTATTTACAAATTTATTTTCTTTTCATAAGAAGATTTACTTTTAGGATCTACTCTCTTAGCAACTTCAACCTAAACAGAACTTGAAGGTATTATGTTATGTGAACTAAGTCAGTCAGAGAAAGACAAATACCATATCATCTCACTTATACATGGTATCTTTTTTAAAAAGTCTTTATTATTAATTTAGTAGGAACCCTCAGTGTCAAGTCTCCATAATACAGTGGTTCTTAAAGTGCGGTTCTCTAGACCATCACCATCAGCATCACTTGGGAAATTGTCAGGAATGCAAATTCTTAGGCTTTATCCCAGACCTACTGAGTCAGCAAATCTGAGAGTGGGGCCCAGCAATCTGTTTTATCAAACTCTCCAGTAATTCTGACATTTGTAAAGTTTGACTCCTACGGCCCCAGAATAATTGAGAAGCCCACGCATAAAGAATAATGCTTTGGTGAAAAGAATATTTTAGCCCAGTCACCTCTGTTGTTCTTATATGTTTTTATCCTTTTAAAGTTTCTTAATTAAGAAAGGATTTATCCAGAATAAATTTCATCCCAACCATGACTCCTAACATGTATCCCTTGCCTGTTTTGCTTATCGAACATGACAGTGTGACATGTGAGCCTCTCAGGAACCATGGAGAAGGGTAAATTTCGAAACCAATTTAACACTAAATCAAGTGCTTGAGTGATTTTCCAAAAGCCTCGGAGCTCTTCTGTATGGAAGGAAAAAGACTTCATTTCTGTGTTCTGTGTTTCCTCTAAAAAGATAATGTGAGTGTGGGGGGTTTTTTAATTGTTAATTTTCAGGATGGATTATTTGTGAGAGCACTGAAATGGTTTGGGAATAAAGATGAGACCAGCACAACATGGTGCATGCTCCTCTCAAAAACATTAAAGATTATCTAAAGCAAGTATGGACATTCAGGTTTGTTTTCATGTGTAAAGGAAATATTCCTTTCCCTCAGGGACTCTGACTTTGCAGAATAATTTATATAGAAAATCAGGAATTCCAGGGAAAGGACACAAATAGTTTACAATAGGGAGAGAATAGGGATAAAAATTCTTGCCAAGAAAAGTCTGATTCAAGGGATCTATAAACGAGGACTCTTGGAAAACTCAAAAAATTATTTTATGTTTTAATAAGTTTTTAGACCTTCTAGAGAACTCAGAAATTCTAAAACAAAAACATGAGAATGAAACTTGGGATTTGTAAGTATGTATGAGGTAGCAAGATGAAAATATAGGATAGTGGGCAGAATCTAAATAAGTGATTTGAAAATTAATTATGTATTACTTTAAAATATCTCCATACTTTTATTGTTCTTGAATAAATTTTTGTTTAATGTCGATGCATGCTTATGCTTTATTTGCCCACCAAACTAATAGGCAAAGATAACAGTGTCATAAAGTGGTCTTTACTTTCCATCACAAGACATTCAAAGAAAGGCTGTAGTCAAGTGAATCTTTACAAACCAAATTGTATTGTTTTATAACTAAAATGCCATAAATGAGGGATAAGTTCCTGTACGATCTCAACATCAGATACATCATAGGCTTTACTAATAATAGGCCTTACATTGAAAGATACAAAGATCAACTCCACTGATTATTATCAGAGCTGCCATCTTCTACTGCTTGAAGACATAATTCTTCTTGCAGTTGGTTTAAATAAACCTCCTTCAGCTAAACATCATTATTGCCCTGAATTATTTAGAATATCATAAAATTATAAGACATTAGAACTAGAAGGTTAAAATACATCTAATATAATGCATTCATTTTGTTGATGAAGAAACAGACCGCTGAAATCACACAATTACCCAGCAAAGCTAGAAATGAAAAATAGATTTTGTGACTCATGTCCAATAAAGACAAAGCCTCTATCTTCCTCTTCCACCACAGCTTTCACTACTCTCTGCCTTGCTCACTGTGCTCTACCCCATTATGAGGGCTAGATTCTAAGGGCAAGGGTTACTAGAGAACCAGCCGAAGCTCTATAGCCTGTTATGATCGAGCTTCAGAAGTCAAAGCACCACTTCCGCCATCATCACAAACTCATCAGGATTCAAGAGAAGAAAAAACAGGACCAACCTCTAGTGGGAAGGAGTGTCATAGTCACATTGAAAAAGAGCATAAAGAATAAGAGATATTGTTGTGATCATCTTTGGAAAATACAATCCACCACAAATTGAATACATGCATCTAATTTTGTTCCCTCCTAAAATTTCACCAAAACAATAGTAAATTGATTTCCCACCCAAGGCATATGCCCACAAACACAGGGAGAATTAAAGAAGAAGCAACAGCAACAAAATTTTAGAAGCTGGAAAGCAGATGTTCAACTGGCAAAGGACTTAACAGACCCGAGAAAACTGAATTTTAAACGAGCAACAAGAAAAGCTAAAAATTCATCAGATTTCTAACACAGAATCCCCAAAAGGCTAAGGATATGGTAGCATCAGAAACAATTATCAGTGTGAGTAGAAGGAAAGAGCTAAAATAAGGAGGATTTTTTACATCGCAGACGAATCTCTAGATCCCATCCCCAGATTTAGGCAGCCAAACGACTGCACCTCTTGAATGCTTACCCAATAGTGGAGGCAAGTTCTCTTAAAAGAATGAAGCAGGAAGGGTTTTGGACACCTTAACAGGACTGCAGGCAGAAGTAACATGATTAAAAAAAAAAAGAAGAAAGAAAATTAAGTATGAACACTGACGACTGAGAGCTCCAGCTTTCCTTCCCCAGTTGGCTTCCTAATAACTAGCAGCCAGGCCCTCACCCTCATGACAGAGCACTCAAAACACTTTCTCTGGGGAATCTGATCACTTCGAGATAGTGTCTGTAGAGGTCACAAAACTAAAAAGCTTAGGTACAACATCCTACTGTGACATTCACGGAAGACAAGATCCACTCATCTCAGAGCCCCGAATCAACTTTTTCAGTCCTCTAGAATTACCAGATAGGTTAGGAAAACCTGCAAGAAGGAAAGTAGAAAAAAAAAAGAAAGAAAGAAAAGAAAAAGCAGCTCAGAGCAAGTATACTGTGTAAGGGGGAGAGAGCTTTAAAGATATATGTGTTATTAATAGCCACTGAGATGTAAGAGAAGATACTGCAACTGTGGAGAAAAAGAGCAGGATGCTACAATAAAAGGAACATTCTGAGAACAAAAAGAGCTCTCTTACACACTAAAACTATGATAGAAGATAAGATTTAAAAAGTCTCTAAAAAAAGAAAAAAAAGGTAGAATTAGGTGCCATGTAGGTGGCAATGATTTAATGAAATTGTTTCAAATTAAAACATAACAACTAATAGAACCAAAAATTTGTCTAGACACCAATTTTCAAAGGCAAGAATACAAAGAAATATTGATTTTGTAGAGCATAACAAAAACAAAAGGAATAGCAAGAAATAATTTTAAATAAAAAATAAAAATAGCAAGAAAATAAGATGGTGAATCCGGAAGTATGTATGTATATATGTGTATATGTGTGTGTATGTATATATACATACACACACATATACACATATATACATACATAATATTTCTTGTTCTATTTCTAGAATACTACATATATATGTATATATACACATATATATACATATATACACATATATACATATATATATGTAGTATTCTAGAAATGGAACACTGAATAAAGAGGGGAAAATGATCAGTAAAGTAATTCAAAAAAATTTTCCAAACTCTAAGAACATAAGTTTTCAGGTTGAAAGACCCACTGTATGCCCCAGTGTAATAAATGCAAGCAGACCTGTATCACAGCACATCATCATGATACTGTTACAGAATATTGAAGAAAAGAGAGAGAAATCAACAAGGGAAGAGAGAGAGAGAGAGAGGGAGAAAGGAGAGGGAGAGAGAGAGAGAGAGAGATCAGCTAAAAAGGAATAAGAATTAAAATGCTTTAGATTTTTGTAAGCAGCAACACTGGATACTGGGAGCATTGAAGCCAAAGAGAAGTGCCTGCAGATTTCTGATGAAAAATTGGTAGAGAATTCTATATCAAGACAAACTACCAATAAGATAGAATAAAAGTAAAGAAATTTTCACACAAGACAAAGCCTCAAAACTTTTATTCCATACATTCATTCTCAAAGAGCTCCTACATGGCTATGCGCCACCAAAATAAAGTTAAAACAAGCAAACAAAAAAATACACGGGAAAGAGAAGAGTACAGGGAAGAAAAGATTGGTCCGCAGGACGTTGGTGACAAAAGATTGCTGACAACTGAGTAACCATGCACAGAGGGCGACCAGTCCAGATTGGAGCAGGTCAGAGGACTCAAGGAAATACTTCTTCTGGAATACTAAATTAATAAAATACTTGATGCACAAGGACTTGTGGTTGAAAATATAATATGTGCCATAGAAAACCAAGCAAAACTAGACAATTTTTCACTTTACAGAAAAATTAAAACTTATGCCAGAAAAGTAATATAGTTTACTAAACAGATCATCTGTGACAAGTGTTTATTTACTTAGTAGTAATAATGTAAACAAAGGTAATTGATCTATTCAAAAGTAACATATAACTTTTGAGAGGGTGGAGAGATGGGAAGGGTGAGCCTATTTCAAAGATATAAGGAGTAGAAAGATGAAGAAAAACAATACTTCATTAGTAAGAAGTCAATAGATTATACCTGATCCTGATAAATCAAGACATATTACGAGTTTATTGCTTAGCAACAGGGAGACGAGTGCCAAAATACTAAAAGTGGTATCCTCTAGGGAGGGTGATAGGGAGCTGCTGTTTTTCATAATAACCCTTATAAAACTTTGACAAAAATAAAGAAAAAATATGGGGATTAAATGGGAGAGCATCATTCAGCCAGGAATGACCACCTCAACTTGTTGAAAAATGTAAGTGTTAAGGCACATTTCCAAAGTGGCTTAACCATGATGGCAAGGAGCTATAAACTGTCGACTTCGCTTCCTGAGTTCTTTATTATCTGAATCTCTGTTATTCTAATAGGAATTTTCTCTTTAAAAATCAAAGGCACTAATTTAAATTTTCAACTGTTTTCAAGTTTCATTATCGTAGCTTATTCTTTCTCATAGCATTTTAAATAAACATTCATTAGCAAGCTGCGTCCAAGACAACTGTGAACTTTACAGCAGCCATATGTAATTGATTGTGCCAGTATGTATGTCTTACCAAAGGATGAATTTTCTTATTTAATTATACAGTTATTCATACGTTCTAAATTATCCTATACACTTAAAAATAACACTTCTTGTCCATATCTTTGAGGTATTACATGCTTCCTTAAATTTCTCCATCATTTTAATTACAAATGCCCTTTTCTGCAAGCCTTTAAAAATTCTGCTTCAACATTCTTGGAGTGATCTAGTAAAATGTAATGCTGGATACTTATTAATTTAAAAAATAGATGTTTTCCAGAGTGGCTCCACAGTGTAGTGGTTAGCACGTCTGCTTTACACGCAGAAGGTCTGTGGAATCACGGACCATACCCCAGGTGTGACAGGCCCCTGGTATGTGCCACGAGCGTATGGGAGGAGACACCTCGCCTTCAGAGATCCAGTTCTTTAAAAAAAAAGGGAGATGGCAACATTTGTAGGTCAGGGGTGGGGGTGGGAGAGGGGGGAGCAAATTAAAGAGGGGGAAAATAAAAGGGAAAATAAATAAATAAATATTTAAAAATTGATATTTTCCCAAATAATAATAAACTCAATGTTGAATTGCATATGACTATAAAAGGTTTTGACTCTAATTCTCCTATTTTGAACAATCATTAAGAGCCTAAAATCAAATATTCTTGATCCTCTCAAACAGATCCTGGTGGCTCTATCAGAAAATTCTTCTAGAATATTGCCTTTGAAGTTTTCTGAATTTTGCAATGTTTCATTGCAAGTTTTCTGATTTTCTTTACCAGAGGGCACCAATAAAGTATCTCTTCATCATACAATGGAGAAATTTTTAAATTTCAATGAAAATTAAGTGTTTTAGATCATATACTATTAAAAAAATCCCATTTCAATGAAAATCTATTTTTAAAAGAATTTGGTCAAATGGAGTATCATCCGGCCTTAAAAAGAAGTTTCTGACATTTTGCAACAACATGTATGAGGCTGAAGGACATTATCATAAGTAAAATAAGCTAGACATAGAAAGACAGAAACTGCATGATCTCACACATATGTGGAAACTAAGGGAGTCAAGTACATAGAAGCAGAAAGTAAAATGGTGATTACCTGGGGTGGGGATATAGGGGAAATGGGGAGATATTGGTCAAAGGGTACAAAGTACAATCATGTAGGATGAGTAAGTCTAGAGACCTGATGTGCAGAATGATAATCATAGTTAATAATACTGGATTGAATACTGGAAATTTGCTAAGAGAGCAGATCTCAGGGGCTCTCACCACACAAAAAAAATGGCAACTATGTGAGATGATACATTAATCAGCTTGACTGTAGTAATCATTTCACTACGTGTGTATGTATACATATATGTGTGTATATATATATGTATATATATGTATATATATATGTATATATGCATATATATATAATCATGTTATCCACTTTAAATATATACAATTTTTATTTTAAAAATTTTAAAATCTGGACAAACTCCTATGATTTACGATTTGATCATAAAAGTAGATAATCAGATTTCATTGCCTTTTAAATTAATAATGCACATCAAACACATATACACTGAAGAGACCCTGAGTAAAGAATATTTATTTGTAAGAGAAAAGAGTATAATAATATCACTTGTCATTCATCACCGCTTTAAGCAAAAAAAATTTTTTTTTGTAGAGTTGTACATTTTTCATTTATGTTTTGCCCAAATAAAACTCCTCTTACTAAACTATCTCTATGGCATTTCTATATTGGCCTTCTGGTTGCATTCAGCTCAGCATATTCTATTACTCTTGAAAACCCTGTCAGTAACTGTTTATTTCATGCCCATGAAGGTAGCTTTCCCAGTGTATGCAGCCTGGTTATTTGTTCATTTTTGACCAGCTTATCAAAGGTGCAGAAATAATAATAAATATGACCCAAATGAAAAAAAAAAAAAAAACCCTGATTTTTCCCAATCTGATTTACCTATAGAGATTAAGCAACCTCATTGTCAAATGAATGTCAACTTCATTTTTCAAAAGCAATTTTAATATGTTTACCATCATGAATTATGCATTTCTAAACAACAGAGAAGCTGGAAACCTGCTTTAGGTTAATACGTTATAAAATGAACATCAATTCATTTTCTCCTAAATTTAGTCAGTCTATCAATGCTGAGATTTTCAACTTTCTTTGCTTTTTGTATGACAGATTTATGTGAAAGATAATGCAAAGCCACATAAAATATTTCACCACATTAAACTTAACTCCCTCAGTATACCAGGAACTCTTGCATTTCCTAGAACTAAAAACCATTACCTTACACTTCTTGTGATTTATTTTGAGATTATATTTTGTGCACTCCTCAAAGCATTCAGCTGCTTTGAAAGGCCAATTAGGATCTGAGAGATTAATGAATATTGAATCTTCAGTCTTAAAAAAAGAACAGTCACACAGATGTTAAAACATTTGGGGCATGAAAACTATGCCAAAAGTCTCAGTGATATCATATAATTGGATGCTAAATAGTGAAAGACTATCATCCCAGCATCTTCTCTTCTGAAGTATTTGATCAGAATGCAGCATGTGTCTTTCAAGCTGTAAATTATTAACTATAGCTAAAAGAAAATTTAGAAAATTTCATAGTGACTCATTGTCACTCCGATATTTGATATTTGCATATTATACTCCTGGAGATTTAAGTATCATCTTGTCCTTATCAAATAGGAGATTAAATTTTGATCTAAATAACTCTATTCCAAGACATCAAGCGATTTGGGCCAAAATTTGGTTAATGTGACGGGTGTGAGAGACAAGTGTGAGTAAACATGCACAGAAAGAGACTTTAGCAAGTTAGATCCAAAAATGGATGGGAGAAAAATAGGAGCAGGAAAAGAGAGCAAAATAGGAAGAACATTACAAGTTATGGTATAACTCAGAAAGTCTAGACATACTCATTGCATATCTCTGTCCATTTCTGTCCCAGTGACATGTCTCTGTTTAAAGATAGCTGATGTTGTGCTGGCTCTAGTACACAGATTACACGGTAAGTTTTTTTAAAAATATGTCTGAGAAACAAAAGCGCTGTTAATTTGTCACATAAATCAATAGTGCATGTGGGGTGTGTGTGTGCGCGTGCGCGTGAAGTGAGTGATTGTGTGTACATGAGTGCACATGTGCATGTGTATATAGATCCACCATCCAGAGCAAAATGTGAAATGGCTCCCGTACTAGGACACTTGCAACCCCCAAATACAAATAACTAACCTGACAGTGAGATTCTTAGCTATGAGCAAGTCCTAGAGAGAAGTTACTGTGTTCAGATTAGAATATCTGTACTCACAAGCTCCCTACCTTAAGTCCACAAACCAAAAGAAATAAAATAGAAATAGTTACCTACGTGATTTATAGTTATCCAGCTTCATATGTAGGCGTGCATAAGAAATTAAACACTATATTTTATTTTATTTTTATTTCCATCTTTATGCTCTTTTGAAAATATTTTCAATTGCTAGCAAGGTCTAGTTTAGGTTTTGTCTGTATGAAATACCCAGAAGTAATTAAAATTTAAACATCTTCATTTTATATTAAATCCTAATTATTTAATATGTTTCATTTTTTGTCATTTTATTAGAAATCAATCCTAGTTATAGTTAAGAATGAAATGTGTATTTGAAAGGTCTATAATTTCTAAGATTTCTGAAACTTTCCCCAAGCTAAATTTTGTAAAAAAGACTTCTTACCAATTTTATTCAATTTTTAAAATCATAGATGACCTTAACATTGTAATTTTATAAATATTTTTTTGAAAGTTTATACACAGGTTGGTGTTAAGATTTAGAGATAACAGTGTTACATTTGAAAAATATAGCAATTGGTATATATATATATATATATGCACACAATAAGAGTTCAAGATTTGAATTTGTTCACCATAGAATTTGTTCCTTTACCTCCAAGTGTAACTCTTTAAATGAAATAACTTTTAGTTTACTAGAAAATTTTACTGTCCAAAACATTCCATTCTCTACCCTTGTTAGTCCTTCACTCATTTAAATGATAGCAATAATAATAACTAATAAATTGTGGTAGACAGAGTTTTAGTTCCCATAAACTTTGCCTGTAAATATGTTATGTTTCATGGCAAAAAAGGATTTACAGATGTAATTAAAGTTACTATCATCTGACCTTAAAATAGGGAGATTATCCTGGATTATCTGGGTAAACCCAGTGTAATCACATGAGCCCTTAAAAGCAGGAGAGGAAGGCAAAAGAGTCTGCCAGAGAGAGGTGCTAAAAATGTCTGAAAGATTCAAAGCCAGAGACAGATTCAATGTGCCAATGTTATCTTAAAAACGGAGGGCCCAAATGTGAAGGAAATATGGACCCCAGTCCCACAACCACAAGGAGCTAAATTTTGCCACTCACCAGAAAGAATAAGGCTGGAAGCAGATTCAACGTCAGAGCCTCAGATAAGAGCCTAGGCTGGCCAACACTTCTCTTTCAGCCTTGTAAGGCCCTCAGCAAAGAACCCACTAGAGTTTATCCAGACTCTGCTCTATGGAACTATGAGATAATAAATACATATTGGTTTAAGTCACTAAGCATGTGGTAATTTGTTACAGCCACAATAAGAAACCAAGACTCAACCATAAAACACTTACTTATCAGACAGGCGCTAAACACCTTATGTGCATAAATTCATTAAACCTTCACACACACACACACACACTCACACACACACACACACACACAATTTATAAGGTAATAAGTACCTTTTCTTAGGCAAGGAGATTAAGACATAGAGATTGTAAATCAACGGTGACACAAGTGGAAAGTGGCAGGACAGATTTGAACCCAAACAGTCTCAGTCCAAAGACTATATAGTATTAAAACAACCATTGTTCTGCATGAAAGTGAGGTTTAACTTAATGTGTGGGATCAGCTTTAAAACAGAGGGAGAGACTCAGAGAGAGGATTACATAGGGAGAAGAGAGGAAGGGCAGAATATTAAAAGCAAAACAAGTGGCTATCAGAAAACTGAGGGGAACTTCTTTTGTCTGGCATCCTGTCACCAAGTTAAATGTTTCAGATTGGCTTCTTATGAAACTGTGGTTGACCTCCCATAAATCTTGACTATTTTTAATATGGTTTTTGAATCAACACAGACACTTTCCTGAAATAAAGGCATCACAGCACTTGATTCCATGGTAATGTCTTATCTGTTCACTCATCTGGATCCCCCAGTGAATTCAAAGCTCCTTGAGGGAAGAGACTGGTTTCTACATTCATATCTTTAACATCTCCCCATATCTCAAAACAGATACTGAGTTTGTAGGATAAATAGGAAAAATAATGGAAAACTGTTTTTGAAAACCATAAAGCATTATTTTTTTAAAGTAAGCCTTACTACACTATTCCTCAAATGACATTATTCCAAGTTACTTTAATTCATAAAGCTACGAAGCAGATTACCAAATGCATTTCCTCCAAAGACTTCCAATTAGGAACAACTCTTAACACTTCTCTGATGCCTATGTAGTACTTTCCCATAGTCATGCTAATTTAGTCCTCAGTTCCATAAACACAAAAATCCAGTCCATAAAACTCAGCCTCATCAAGGCAAAAGGTAGGACTGCCCTGAATCACTGAATGAGTTTTTCCAGGTAGCTCTTCACAATTAGATAAAACCCTCATGCCTATCACACCTTTCCCTACAACAGGCAAAAGTCAAAAAAAAAAAAAAAAAGTTTTATTTTCTGTTTAATTTTTAAATTAAATTTATTAGCTGACATTGCTTAATAAAATTATACAGGTTTCAAGTGTAAAATTCAATAATACATCATCCATATATTGCATCATGTGTTCACCATCCAAAATCAAATCTTCTTCCATCACCATATTTTTGACATCCTTTACCCTTACCTACCTCCCTCTGCCCCCTTTCTCTCTAGTAACTACTATTATCTGCGTCTATCAGGTTTTGTTTGCCTTGTTCATTTGTTGCTTTCAGGTTTATATCCCATATATGAGTGAAATTATATGGTTCTCAATTTTTTCTGTCTGACTCCATGTCGCAAATGGCAGTATTTCATCTTCTCTTATGGCTCGGTAGTATTCTGTTGTATATGTGTACCACGTCATATTTATCCAGTTTACCAAAGGGCACTTCAGTTGTTTTCATGTCTTGGCCAGTGTGAAAAATGCTAGAGTGAACATCAAGTTTCATATATCTTAATGAATAAATATTTTTAAATTTGGGGGTAGTACCCAGAAGAGGGATTGCTGGGTCATACAGTAATTCTATTGTTAACTTTTTGAGGAAACCCCATACTGTTTTCCATACTGGCTGTACCAATTAACATTCTCATCAGAAGTGTATAAGCATTCCTTTTTCCCCACAAACTTTCCAACACTTGTTATTACTTGTCTTATTGATGATAGTGATTCTAACAGGTGTAAGGTGGTATCTCATTGTGATTTTGATTTGCATTTCCCTAATAGCTAACAAAATTGCATATCTTTTCATTTATCTGTTGGCCATTGGTACGTCTTCTTGGGAGAAGTGTCTGTTCAGGTGCTCTGTCCATTTTTTAATTGGATTGTTAGTTTTCATTGTTGAGTTGTAGGAGTTATTTATATATTTTAGATATTAGCCCTTTATTAGAGGCATTATTTGCAAGTATCTTTTCCCAATTTTTGGCTGCCTTTTGCTTGTTGATGGTTTCTTTTGCTCTGCAGAGCATTTAGTTTGATATAGTCCCATTCATTTATTTTTTTCTTTTATTTTTCTTGCCTTTGAGGTCAAAATCTTAAAATCCTCTCTAAATCCAAGGACCATGAATTTAGTGCCTATGTTTTCTTCTATACAATTTATTGCTCCAGGTCTTATATTTAGGTCTTTGAATTATTTTGAGTTAATTTTGGTGTATGGTGACACACAACAGTCTAATTTCATTCTTTTGCATGTGGCTTTCCAATTTTCCCAGAACGATTTATTGAAGAGGCTTTCTTTTCTCCATTGTATGTTTTGGTTTCATTATAGAAAATTATTTGCCCGTATATATGTGGGTTTATTTCTGTGCTCTCAATTCTGTTCCATTGATATGTGTGTCTTTTTCCGCCAATACCACATTGTTTTGATTGTTGTTGCTTTGTAGTATAATTTGAAGTCAGGCATGATACCTCCAGCCTTTATTTCTCAGAATTGCTTTGACTATTCAGGTCTTTTGTTTTCCATACAAATCTGATGATTTTTTGTTCTATTTCTTTAAAAAATGTCACTGGGATTTTGATGGGGATTGCATTAAATCTACATATTGCTTTGGGTAATATGGCTCTTTTAACTATGTTGATTATTCTCATCCATGAACACAAAATATCTTTCCATTTCTTTGTGTTTTCTCCAATTAATTTTAATAATGCCTTGTAGTTTTTAATGAATAGGTCCTTCACATTGTTAAATTTATTCCTAGGTATTTTATTTTTTTAATTGCAATTGTAGAAGGAATTGGGGTTTTTTAATTTCTTTTTCTGAGATTTCATTGTTAATGTATAGGAATACACTGTAAATGTATAGGAATGGATTTTTGTACATTGATTTTGTATCCTGCAACTTTACTGTATTTATTATTTCTACTAGTAAAAAAAGTGTTTTTTAAAATTAGTTTCAAGTATATAGTACATTGGTTAGACATTTATATAGTTTATAAAACAATCCCCCTAATTGCTCCTTCTCTCCTGTGGTTTTCCACTTAGCCAATATAAATGCTAACTGCATTCCCTATGCTATGTTCCCCATCCCCATGACCATCTATCAACTACTAATTTGTACTTCTTTAACCCTTCACCTCATTCTCCCAGCTCTCCAAACCCTCATCCCCTCTGTCCATCATCAAATTGTCCTCTATATTTGTGAGTCAGTTTTTGATTAGGTTGTTCTTTTTGTTTCATTTGCATGTGGAATCCAAGGAACAAAAAATGTTTTATTTAAGAGTCATGAGCCTTGGGTTTAAATATCATCATTGCCACTGTTGGCAGGAAGCCCTTTTATATGGACAGTAGTTCATATTTTCTCACCCTTGATTCTTCATCTTTATCAGATTTATAACATTATTCAGCATTTCTAATTGTCAGAGGTATCATAAGGAACACATGAAATAATGTATGTAAAAATATTTTTATAACATTCAAAGTACCAGGAGAATAGAATTGTTGCCTTCTCTCAGCGGTTTCTGGATCTTTACTTTTAGCTAGATTCCACTGAAAATGGACCTATCTGTGGCACTTACTTTCTATATTTAAGATGCTGATTTACTGGTTTATACTTGCCATTTCTTACCGGTTTACCCACTCTTCCCTTCTAGATTTGTTTCAGCTAAATCAAGAACTTTTAAACATTCCTTTTTGACACAGTTCCTTTGTCTTATCCAAAATCTTTCCCTCATCTTCAGGCTGATATAACATTCACCAATCTACCTCTTGTTAAATGAAGCCTCTGGATTTACAACTGACCTAATTTCACAGTTACAGTATTTTTGTCTGGTGGTCTATAATATATTCTCATTGGTTTCATTATAAAAAGTGATATTTCTGTTCAAAGAAATTCCAACCTTATTTCATTTTTTTATATGTTTCACTTGTTTTTTGTTTTTGTTTTTTTTTTGTTTTTTGTTTTTGTTTTTGTTTTTACCTCTCCCTTAGTGCCTACTCATGCTCAGAGTAGCTCTTAAGCTTAAGGTTAATGCTGTGTATAGGATCTTTCCTTGCCTGAAAAGTCTTGTATTTGTTAGGATAATGCACATAACTAAGATAAATAAACACTGAAATTTCAGTGGTTTAATAAAATAGAAGTAAAGTTCTCCCTAAATCCATTCCAGTTTTTCCTTATGAGCAAGTAGTTATTTTTTTAATATGTTTATGTCAGAGACCTGTGTTTCATCCATGTGGGAAATGTGTCATCTCCGAGGCCTTTATCATGTTTTGGATCCAACCAGCAGAAAGGAGGGTGACACATTCTTTCTGCTTCATTCCATTAGCAAGCACCAGGCACAAGGTCTCATGCAGATACGGGGAGAGCTGGGAAATATAGTCTCCAACTAAGCAGTTGTTTCCATGGATAATTCTACTTGATGGGAGAACACAGGGATTGGTGGGCATCTGAATGACTGAATGAATTAGAAAACCAGCAACTAATGTGGCTTAGGATCAAAAAGCAGGCACCAGAACAAGTTTCCTCCCTAAGTGGAGAAAAGGGATTAGAAAGGAGGACTTTCAAAAATATATACATATAGTCTAGAGATGGAACAGGACAGTCCTAAATTGTGGCTTAGCTACAAATGGAAAACTACCCAAACAAGTCAAATTCCTTAGCATTAAAGAGGGAGACATGCACAGATTACCTCTAGATATTGACCAAATTGTCCGTAACCCACACAATCTGGAGTATACTGAGTGGTGGCCTCATGAAGCAAGCAGTAATGCTACACATAAAAGGTTTCAGAGAAAGAGAGTAGTTGTTTAACTTTGTAATAATAGCCTGGATTAAGTGACCAGCTTTTTTCATGTTCATCAAAAATATCAATAGAGCCTTACCAAAGGCGGTTTACCTACCCCATGGATAACTTTGCATTGTTGCCATTTTATATATCTGTGGTGCAATCAGGTGAGTCTGAGGTAGCAAGACAGCTTTCGCCTTCTTAATTTTTTGCTTCTTAAACCATGACCCTGTGTATAAATTCAATCCTTAAGATGTGGTATGTCCTTCACACACTTTATGGGCTTGTGGGTGCACATTTAATCTCATTAGTACACAGATGTGAGGCTGACACAGAAAATGAGTTCTCTGTTGCCTTCTCAGGAGATTCTGGTCAAAGATCTCAAAATGGTCTAAAGCAAATCAATAGATAAATACATACAGATACTTAGACATGAAATTGGAGAAATATCTGTCAAAACTTGCAGGTATTTATTATAAATGGGAGGCTATAAATGCAGCCCCATTACATAAATTCTAGTGGTAGAGGCACTATGAAGCGATGATTTAAGTAGGAACAATGGGTGGTAAAGTGGTTAGATAAAATTTAATATAGGAAAAAAACAAGATGATGCATTTAGCAATAAATAATTCGAACTGTAGGTACAAAACAGTTCTGAGCTAATAGTTATGATTACAAAAAAGGACTTACGATGGGCAGAAATTATTTGTATTAGGTTGCTATGATTTTGAAAGTGAACCAAACATGAGGTATAACTGGGCAATTTTAGTACATAAGAGAAAAAAAATCAAGTAATTATTATTTTCCTCGTGTAAAATGATGGTGTGCCCACATCTGAAACACAAGTGTGCACAACATTGAAGTGCGCTGTACAGATGGACCTTTAAAAGACAATCTGCTCTGATGTATGTATTCTAAGGACAGCTCCTCGTGCTGCACCATAGAACCCACTGCAGCATCTACACTGAAGCTCTGCTGTTAGACTGCTAATGGCCAATAGCAGAGCACAGAATTAACTGTTTCTCCAAGAAGAAAGATTGTACAACTATGACAAACCTATGTAGTAAAAACTCACTTAGTTCTTCCACAAAAAGACCTATAGCCTCTTACTCAGATGACTGAATACTGGGAAAAAAAAATAAAAAGAGTATCATATGACATTTTGAGAACTATTGAGTCTAACATTCTGAATTGACATTGATACTTGGAGTCCCAAACCATCATTATAACATCCTCATTAGAGTAAAGTCCAGGTAACAAATGGAATCTTAAATAAAATCCAACACAACCACTGGCTCCGCAGACACACCAAGTAGTCATTTCCTTGAGTATATAGTTATCTTTTGAAGCCAGAGTGTCCTTCACATTAATTCCTTGGACTATAGGGTAAGCACTATCATAGTGGGAGAAGCTGAGTGAAAGCCTTTGAAACTGTCCCCATCCTTCAGCCAAGAAAATAAACCAAAACGATATCACATCATGGAAGAATGATGGAGATTATTGCTGTCATTAAAAATCTGAATACTTTCAAAGTGTCTCTATCATACCTTTATATAATTCACCAGTTTGGCTCCTGCAGAAACTGAAAAGTTCAGGGAGAATGGTTGTACTCTACCAGAAGTTCAACCACATAGTAGCCCTGATTACATCTGGCAGGCCACAGGTGGTTTCATTGCTAGAGGATATTAATAAGGCGTGTGGGACTCAGGTGATCTGCCTGGGCCTCCCTCAATACTTTCTTGATCAATTGTGAGTGCAGACATGCAGCAACCCTGACATGAGAAAGGAATAGCTATAAGGGTCACACAGCATGTTAGCTACGATTACTATTAAGGTAGCTGTGAATGAGAGGCATTTTGAAGGAATAGTGGAGGAGGGAGACAATGAATACCAGTTGCAGATCTGAACCCAAACACAGCAACGTAGTTGTTTGTCCCACTAACCTCCTTCTTCTAATTTATCCCTTAGAAGAAGGGGTCTGTAGGAACCATGGAGAAACTGGGCCCTAGACAAAGATGGAGAAGTGAATCTATGCAACATAAGGGGTGGATTTTGAAAGCCATGAGAGTAAGTTCCTCAGATCTCTCTTCCAGAGAGTCTTCTCTGAGGGTGTATTTTGTAATAGCCTCAGCTGCTACCCATTTGTAATGCATCACAGCATTCACACTAAGTCCATGCTCTTCCTGGACACCTGCCAGCCGATGGCCCACACAGCTGGGATGCCAGAGTCGAACCATTTATACCCCATGCAAACTTCTTTAATGTGCCACATTTGCTCTGAGACTATGTATTGACTTGAGTGCAACTTCTCAACTGCACTGCAATGTGAGGCTATTCCTACCAAACCCTTCTCCTTTCCGTCTTTGCCTTCACAGGTGTCAGACCTGCCTCACGGTCGAGGCACTCCTTGCCTACTTCTGCTCCCTCTCCTCTTGTATCCTTCATGGGTATTTTTCCCCAGTCATCTCTTGTACATCTAGCTTTATGTGGATTTCTGCTTATCAGGGGACCTGAACTACACCATAGCAGTCCATTTCAGTAATTTTATAGAGAGAACATAGAAAAGGTCTAAATTTAGGAAAGACAGCTAGAAGGAGCTAGAAGGCGGCTACTAAATTAGTAAAATGTGAAGATATGAAGACCACATAGCCTGAGAGTTGATGAGATCGAGAGCTACGCATTTATATGAGATGAGGATAAATTTTCCGAACACAAGCAGCCTTGGCTGCAAAATTGTCTACATCTCAATAATGAGTCAGAGAGACAGAATGAAGGAAAGGACAGAGGATGAAGGTAGGGGTAAGACTAGAACAGATCTTACAGAGAAGCCCCTCAAGGCAAGTAACCACCCTCATCCTGATATCTTGTGAATCCAAAAGGGTGGTAGGAATAACGGGTATCATATTTATATAAATTATAAACTTTGCAGATAATAATGAAAAAAATAATGGTCATCAAAAAGCTTTGGCAAGTTAATAAATTGCTTATAGGAAAGCCTGTGCTAATCTCCCATGTCATTCTCTTTGGAGTGTTGTTAGCAAGATAGTGCTTTCCAAAGTTTCCATGTATGCAATCTGGCTTGTCAATTCCTGTTTATTATGTCCTCGACACAATATTGGTGATCTTTTTTGTAAGTCTCTATTTTGAAGTTAAATCATAATAAAATTTTTTTTGTTAAAAAACATGCGTATACATACGAAGATTATACTATCGCCTAATTGGTGAGTTATTTGAGGCCTCAGCCTAAAGCAGCAGCAGTTATGGTGGACACTTTTCATGGAGAATGAATGCAAATTGTGTTTCTTTTACATCAGCCACAGAAGAGCTTTCAGGTAATAACTGTCGTTTGCTCATGACTTGGTCTGAATTTGAATTTATGATTTAAGTTGACATTGTAGAATATCTTATCATACATTTAAATAATACCAAACCTAACCAAAGGCTCCATTTATTTTGTTTCCTTTTGCACAAGCTAAACTTAATTTTGTGGTAGTTTAAGGTTTTTGGGAATCAGTACTCATTTTCTTAAATCAGCTTCAATTTCATTATCTTTTCATAATCTAAATACATAATCATTCCAGTTTATTTTTAGCTTACAAGGAAACTCACAATGACAAGTTTGGCACATCTTCACTTGTTCTGAGTTGTTTATATGGTCAAATTCAGTTATTAAGGCTTAGATCCAGGTTATGCTCATTGCTCTGGCCTGGGGCTTTCTTCTGTGCCTCTGCCTAATTTTGTGGAGGCATCAAGAGGGACATTATGTTCATGTGATATGATGCAAAATCATTGAGCTCATCCAGAGGGTGGGGGTTTGGGCGCTGGTCCTTGCTTCTTCCTTCCCACTGTGTACAAATAAACATCCCAGGCTCTGGCTTCTCTGATTGTACCAGTCACAAGTTGTCAGATGATTTCTTTGTTCCCATTTTGAATGATTGGAAATAACCATTTAGCCTCATTTTACAAGACAGGCTATTTTTATCTTATTTCTAACAATTTCAAATTCTTAAAGAATGGTTTTAAGTTCTGAGTTCCGGATGGCAGGAAGTTAATTAAAACTTTTTTTTTTTTTTAATAAAGAATGTCAAAAGCAAAAGCTAGATCTTTCTTTGTCAGATTTAAGCCTTGAGGGAAATTTTTAAATAAGAATTTTGGACTAAATATTGCAATTATTATTTTTCTTTTTTTTATTAAATGTATTCTTTTAAAAAATCCGCCCCCCTTCCTTGGCAACCATCAGCTGTTCTCTATACCTGAGTCTGTTTCTGTTTTGTTTTGCTTTATTTTGTTTATTTATTTTGTTTTTTTTTTTAGACTCCATGTGTACATGATATCATAAAGTACTTGTCTTTCTCTGTCTGATTTATTTCCCTTTTAGCATTATACCTTCTACAACCATCTATGTCTTTGCAAATGGTATGATTTCATTCTCTTTTATTGCTGAATAATATTTATTGTACATATATATGTATATATGTATGTATTTGTATATATACATATATATGCTTTATCCATTCATCTATTCATTCATTTATCTACCGATAGAGATCTAATTTGCCTCCATATCTTGGCTTTTACTGGTAATGTTACAGTGAACTTAGGTGTACATATGGTGGTTCTATTTCTAATTTTTTGAAGAACTTCTATACTGTTTTTCATAGTGGCTGCACCAGTTTACAATCCTACCAAAAGTGCATGAGGATTCCCTTTTCTCCACTTCCTCGCCAACACTTGTTTGTTGATTTGTTGATCATAATCCTACTGGCATGTGTGATGTGATGTTTCATTGTAGTTTTAATTTGAATATCCCTGATGATTAGTGATATCGAATATCTTTTCATAAGTCTGTTGGACATCTGTATGTCCTCTTAGGAGAAATGTCTTTCTAAGTCCTCTGGCCATCTTTTAATTAGATTGTTTGGGGTTTTTATGTTATTAAGTTGTACAAGTTCTTTATATACAATGTCAGATGTCTCATTTGTGAATCTCTTCTCTCAGCAGGTTTTTTTTTTTCCATTTTGTTGATGGTTTACCTCACTGTGCAAAAATTTTTGGGCTTGATGTAGTCCATTTGTTTTTCTTTTGTTTCCCTTGCTCAAGGAGATATCTCAAAAAAGATATTGATAAGAGTGATGCCAAAGAATTTACTACTCATGTATTCTTCTAGGAGTTTTATGGCTTCAGGTATAATATTTAAGTATTTAATCCCTTTCATGTTTATTTTTGTATATGGTGTAAGAAAATGGTCCCTTTTTTTTTTTTTTGCATGTATCTGTCCAGTCTTGCTAACACCACTTATTGAAGAGACTGTCTTTACCTCATAGTATACCTTTGTCCATTTTGTCATAGATTAAAACCATATAAGCAGAGATTTGTTTCAGGGTTCTTTATTCTAGTCTGTTGATCTATGTCTCTTTTTTATGTCAGTACCATAATGTTTTGATAATTGTAGCTTTGTAGTATAGTTTGATATCAGGAAGCCTGATACCTAACACTTTGTTCTTTCTCAAGATTTCTTTGACTATTCAGGTCTTTTGTAGTTCCATATAAATTTTAAGGTTAGTTGTTCTAATTCTGAGAAGAAATCCTTTGGTATTTTGATAGGGATCACATTGAATCTATATATTACTTTGGGTAGTAAGGACATTTTAACAATATTGATCCTTTCATTTATTTGAATCTTGTTCAATTTTATTCTTCAATGTCTTATAGTTTTCAGAGTATAAATCTTTCATCTTTTTTGGTTAAATTTATTCCTAGATATTTTACTTTTTGATTCATTGTAAATGAGATTGTTTTCTTAATTTCTCCTTTTGATTGTTCATTACTGGTACATAGAAATGCAACATATTTCTATATATTTATTCTGTATCCTGCAACTTTGCTGAAGTCATTTTTTCTAATAGTTTTTTGACTGTATTCTTTAGAATTTTCTATGTGTAGTATCATGACATTTACAAATAATGGGAGTTTTACTTCTTCCTTTCAATTTGCATGTCTTTCCTTTTTGTTACTTATATGATTGCTGTGGCTAGAACTTCTAATACTATGTTGAATAGAAGTGGTAATAGTGGACATCTTTGTCTTGTTCCAGATCTTAGAGGAAAGGCTTTCGACTTTTCACCAGTGAGTATGATATTAGCTATGGGTTTGTCATATGTGGCCTTCATTATATTGAGATATGTTTTTTCTATATTACTTTGTTGATAGTTTTTATCATAAAAGGATGCTGAGTTTTGTCAAATGCTTTTTATGCATCTGTTGAGATGATCATCTGGTTTTTATCCTTTATTTTGTTAGTAATGTATCTCATTGATTGATTTATGGATGCTGAACTATCCTTGCATTCCTGAGATGAATCCCACTTGCTCATGGTGTATAATCCTTTAATGTATTATTGGATCTAGTTTACTAATATTTAGTTGGTAATTGTTGCATCTATGTTTATGAAAAACATTGGCCTGCAATTTTCTTTTATTGTAATGTCTTTATCTGATTTTGTTATCAGGGTAATGCTGGCTTTATAAAATAGTATTTCTTCCTCTTCAATTTTTTGAAATAGTTTAAGAAGGATAGGCTTTAATTCTTTTTTGGATATTTGGTAGAATTCACCTGTGAAGCTATCTGATCCTGGACTTTTATTTGTTGAAAGTTTTTTTAATTACCGCTTTCATTTCATTGCTAGTAATTGGTCTTTTTAGATTTTGTATTTCTTCCTGGTTCAATCTTGGAACTTTATATACTTCTAGAAATTTATTCATTTCTTTTAGATTATCGAATTTGTTAGTGTACAATTGTTTATAGTATTCTTTAATGATTCTTTGTACTTCTGTCATGTCAGTTGTAACTCCTCTTTCATTTATAATTTTACTTATTTAGTCTCTCTTTTTTAATGAATTTGGCCAAAGGTTTATATTTATTTATCTTTTCAAAGAACCAGTTCTTAGTTTTATTGATCTTCTCTATTTTTTTTTTCTATTTTATTTCTGCTCTAATCTTAACTATTTCTTCCTTTCTGTTTGCTTTGGATTTTGTTTATTCTTCCTTTTCTAGTTCCCTATAATGCATAGATTATCATTTGAGCTTTTTCTTAAGTCTTAAAGTAGGTCTGTGTAGCTGTGAACTTTGCTCATAGAATTGCTTTTGCTGCATCCCATAAATTTTGAAAAGTTGTGTTTTCATTTTCAAAGCATCGGGGGCACTGGCCTAAAGGGCCAGAGCAGCTCCAGATGGGGAGGCCAGGTGCGTGTAATAATGCCCTGTTTTTCCTGCCTGCTCTTTGTTCAGGCCAAAATAGGCTGAGAACACACTGTTGAAACCTTGCAGGAAGACCAGGGCACCGGGATAGAGTTTCCAAAAGTGGTCCCATGTAGAAGAGACTTCTATGCAGGTATTATATGCTGAGTAGTTTCCGAAGCCAGTTGGAGCCAAGAAGTTACTCACAGCACCTAGGGCACCACCCTGAACACTGAAGCAGCTCTCAGCATGGAGACCAGGTAAGTGTGGTGATGCCTTTCTATTCCTGCTGGCTCCCTTTGTTCACAAGCAAAAGTATCTAGGAGATGTAGCTGTGAACTCTCTGTATGGCCTAGCTGGTAGGCCAAAGCACCTGAATTGAGCTCTTGCTTGCTCTAGGAAATGTAAACTATGGCGCTCACCAGCTCCCAACCCCGGAGAGTTCTCACAGCTGGGGCCGTGGGGCGCTCCCTCATCTTCCCATGTCTTTTTGTTTGTTTGTTTGTCAGAAGCTGTTTATTCAGTGCTAAATTGTTCCCAGGAGTAACTGCCAGCTATACACATGTGTATTTGATTTTGCTCAAATCAAACGAGGGGATGAGTTTAGCGTCCTCCTATGCCGCCGCCATCTTGGACCTGCAAATGTTGTAAATTAACGTTATTTTATCAATTCATTAACTAGAAGTTTTTTCTTGATGATCCCTACTATCTGGCTATTGGAATATACAAACGAAGTAGCATTCAATTCAAGACTTTTCAAATAGTAGACCTATTCGAGACTTTAAGGTCTCATGGGAGAGATAAAAGTTAACGAACATGAAATAGATAAAGAACAAGTAAGGGTGAACAGTGTGGTACTGAGTTTAAGGGTAACTGGTGTTTGGAACAGAAGAGAGATCAGTGAAGATCAATATAATAAAGGAAAGCTTTATGGAGGAGGCATTGTTTGAACAAGGCTTGTAGGATGAACAACAGTCCTAGCAGTAAGCAGCTGATTACGAGCAACGGTCCTGTCAGGACTCAGACCTTACCAGTCCCGTGATTGGGGTGCTGTGGGGCTCAAAGAAATAAGATAACTTACCTTTCTAAGCCTAATTTTCCTCGTCGGTATAATGCTGTTAATAATAGTAGTACCTACTTTATAATTTTGCTTATTTCGTTTTAGAGAATGGCAAATATATGCAAAGTGCTTAGCCATTAATGTTACCTATGAGTATTAGGCAAAGATGGGGTGGATGGGAATATACCAATCTGTTTGGCTAGAGTGCAGGGTATAGGGGTGGAGTCTAATGAGAATAAACTAAATAGATAAAGTAGGATCATTTCAAAGGGGGCTTAGAAGCTTGATATACATTTCATACATTCATTCAAATGTTGAGTAACATCTACTATATACAAGGCTCTGTGCTAGGTCCTGTGGATTCCATGGTGAATATACTAATATCATCTCTCCCTTAATGGGCCATCAGTCCTTCGGGGAATATAAACATTAAAAAATTACAAGTGGGAAAGGAGAAATGCAAAAGTTTGGAAAGTGTTTATATTACTCTGGATTTTATAAAAGTTGAAGATATTAAAAAAGAAACATTTTCTAACCATAAAGATAATTACTACCAACCTGTATGAAATAAGACATATGATTAGATATGACACATGATTCTGAGAGAAAAAAACAAAATCACTCTGTCTGTATAGCACTAATCAATCAATTTGATAGAACAAAATTAATCAAGTCTATAAAACCAATAGAGAATTTGATCAAACTTTTGATATTATGTAAAGACAGTTTCAGTTCTTAAAACCCCTTTGAAGCCTGTGTATCCAGCTCTATCTTTCTTCACACTTTGGGCTGGCTCAATCAGTGTATTCTCATTTTTCTGATCTGAACTTACTCATATTATTGCTATGTATATATAAATTCCTTCAACCTATCATGCTTTTTTTTTTAACTTCAGTATAATTTTGTCTTTCTCCACCCCCCACCCCCGCCACATTCTTTTCTCTGTGTTATAAGATAGTATATGGACAAAATCATCTTCTTGCACACTGGCTTTTTCATATAACCTAATTCAATTCAAAGACTATGTTTGTATCACTGAAATTGCCACTGGCTTGGGTTTTATTCTATCCTGTGATATTATCTAGCCATAAGCATGGAGATTGCACACAAGATCATCTTAATAGAGGTTGAGTTACAGTTTCTAATTCCAACTGGCTGATTCACATAAATAGTGCCTTCTGAAAGAAATCCTATGTATTAATCAGCATAGGCTACTTTATATGCAATAACAAAAAGAACCAACCTTTATGTGCTTTAACAGAGCAAAGATCTATTTCTTATGCTCAATATATAATCCATATTAGTTAACTGGAAAGCATGGCTTATAATAGTCGCTCAGAGCCCCAGGTAGATAAAGGTCTACCTGCTCATGAACTGCAATCTCACAAGAGCCTTTGGGTTTTAGCAGGATGGATTAGAAAACAAAGAGAATCGCTTACATGCTCTTCTGTGCTTTAGGTCAGAGGTGACGCCAGTCACTTCACTCTCATTTTCTTGGTCAGAGCATGTTACATGTTTGTCTAACTTTAATGGGGTAAAGACATGCAGTCCTCGCATGCTCTCAGAAGAATTGAAGGACCAGCACTATTAGCGAGTAATATCTATCATATCCTATGAGACAAATCGGCCTGCCTGTTTAAGGGACATGCTCCACAGAATGCCATTGTTTACAGCAGAGACATCCGAAGTGAACTGAACTGTGACATTTAACAATTCTCAAGTCATTTGTCACATAACAACTTTCTGTCAGTTTTACTACCTCTAACACCCCTTTCCGTAAACAACACTCAGATAAATTTTCAAATAGCTACCAAATGCAGAAAATGAACAAAGCTCTCTAGCATTTTAAGAGAAATGACAACTTCAGGACAAGAACAGATTTTCCCATAATATCCAGGAAACATATCCTCTTCTGCTAATTCACTTCAATGCTATTCCAGGAGAAATTCCATGCTGTCAAATTACTTAGACTCTCTTTAATTTTACTCTGATAATGCTCCCATAAACGCAGAATATCTAACAGTATCATTTATAAGGTGATTGTTTTTCTAAAAGTTGGCATTGGGCTAACTTAGAGCCATTGGTAATCTAAAATGCATCATTCATATCAGGACTGACATAGCACTACGACTTAAAGAAAGAAAGCCAATAAGTGGATCTAAAAATGAAATTTTTTAGCTCACCAATGGTGACTTAAAATGAAATAGAATCGTGTTCATTAAGAATTTAAAATTTGAGGATGCAAAAGTATATAGACCTTTTTCTGTAAAGGATTGTCATTTTATTGTTCTCTTAATCCAGAACAGGTGTATTTGCTCTACTCTCTACTTTTAACTTCTGTCATTTGCATCGGTTTGGGTTATATACTCATCAGTTTCTTGCACCATGATGTAAACACCTTTGTTAGTGATAATCACTTTGGTCTTTTTATAATGATTATAAAATAAGAATGATACTTTGCACTGTGTACTTTTCTTCTAATCAGCTTAAAGTTCATATCACAATCAATAATAGCTTTTATGTTGCAGTCGCAGGCTTGCATGGACATTCTAACACAAGCAGCTGTCATAAAGCAACCAAAGAAGAATGAGGCCATTATGTTGGTCTTATTGATTTAAACTAAGTGAAAGTGGCCCATATGTCTTCAAGTTGTTTTAGCACTACTTCGGTTATGACTTAAAATTGTTTATTGAGAAGAAACATATAAGTTTTTAATTTTTGTATCTATTTAAAACATAATGTTTCTGCTCTTATAAAAACATGTAGCCACTGAACACCTGGAAGAAGGATGAGTTCTCTTAAAGCATTTTTTTCTAGAGTTGTAATGCTCTGCACTGAGCTTTCTTATGAGAGATTTGCTATCCTGCACATCTCTATTATGTTAATTGGTCTGAATGGATATTCCATTGATGATCTCGATCTCACAATCTTGCTTACTGAGTGAAACACCCGGATTTCCTAATTTGCTCATTTCCTTTACTCAGTTTATTTAACTGATTCGAGGCAATTAATTCACCTGGTTATTAAGATTGTACATCTTAGTATGGATTCTGTTAATGCAAAGCTTAAGACAAGGACTTGGATGCAGGCTATTTACTTAGTGGTTGACCTCAAAAGCAAGAGTGAAGGAAAAAGTTGAGGGGGGAAAAATACACACACACACACACACACACACACACACACACACACATAAATGTGTTAGGTACAATTCAGCCAGACCTCTGGGCAGCATGGAGACTGTGTCCCACAACTGTTCCATTAGAAGGATGGAAGTCCAAGAACACCCACCAGCTCAGCTGGGACATTAATACCCAGTATGTTCCCAGAGTGGTTTTTTCCATGGGCTGAGCAGGAGCTGTGGTTTTAGAGAGTGTCTCAGGTAGAAAATGGGAAGACACATAGGGAGGCTTTAATGCTGGATGTTCTCAGCATGAAGCTAAAATTGCATAATCTGTGCTCTGCTGCTGTGGCTAAAATCAGACATAGAGTGAAATATGGGACATGAGACAACAGAAGTGTATGCTAAATATAAATTTGGCGTTAATATTAAACATTTAAAATTAATTTGTCACTTCTTATGAAGCCTATAGCATATTGGCATGCACAAACTGAAACTTTTTTGTAAAATGTACAGCTCAGAGAACCTTTGTGACAGGCTACCAGGTATTATGATTTATGCCTTAGAAATTTTAGATACCGTCTTGTTACTATAATTAAGGAGACTATGTAAACCCTCTCCTTCTATCATGTCTCCCCTTTAAAATGGATGTGTGTACCCTTTGGGCATACTAAATGGAAAAAGACCTTTGGCTGGTCTCTTGTACAGATTCCACTTGTACCTACTTAGTGAGACATCCAGTGCACAGACCATGGATGTAGAATCTATACCTGGCAATATCCACCAAGCTGCCGGAAATGTCACAGAGGCACACATGGCAGGAAACAGTTAGTGCATTTTATCTGGTTATTATGTACCTTTAAAACTTTATGTTTTGCCCTGAGAAATTAATTACAAATTATTGTAATATATGTGGTTCACTTATTTATTTGTATAAATATGTACAATATATATTACAAAACATTTACATTTATGGATTATTCTATCTGGTTCATAAACATCTTTTAAGCTCTCCAAAACAGAGACTATATTTTGTTTACCTTTGTGTATCCCATCACCCAGACAATAGAAGCTGAATAGATATTTGTGGAATATAAAATTGTGATTCAATGAATGTCACAGAAGAAAGAGTCAAAAGGTATTATAGAATATTCACTACTCGGGAAACTATATTAAGTACTTTATGAAGATTATCTCATGTAATTTTCACAATAACCCTAAGGTAAGGTACTATTATAAACCCTGTCCCACCAATGGGAAACTCTGGTTGAAAAAAAAAAGTAATACCTGGAGCAAAGCCACAAAATCAGTTGGTTGTGGAATGAGGATTTAAGTCAAGGCATCCAGACAGTTGGTGTCTGTTGAATATACTTATGATTTTCCTGCTTTGGAGAAGGCTGGAGAAGAGGCAGTGGTATTTAGAATTTGTAAAGCCATTCTCTGACATAACACAACGTCCTTCCTGCATTCCTGCATTTCTGGCCTTTAGTGTTCTCTCCTGCTTGTTGAATGTACCTTTGCCACTTGTTTGTAAAACTGCCCCTCTGTACTCACTGCATGCCTTTCCCTGAGCCACCAGCAACTTGTTCAGCTAACAGATGAATTCAGGCCCAAGGCCAAAACATTGAGGCTTTTGCACTAACTTTACAGCCAGTTCAATTTCCTGGTGTTCCTTTGCCACATTTTTGGATTAATTCCTTTCTTTTGTCAGGTTAGCACCATCGTCTTTTATCATGCCCCAAAGGAGGTACTACTTAGAATTACATAACAACAGGAAAATGCCAAAACTGCAGGAACAACATGCTCTGACTGCTGCTGTGATAACTCTCCCTGAAACAGCATCACTTATTGGTTATGAGCCTGGACTCCAGAGTCAAACAGCCAGAGTTCATTTCTAGTCTTGTTCCATGAACTCTGTTAGGGCATTTAACCATTCTGAGCCTCAATTATCTCATCTGTATAATGGAGATAATAATAATATCTACCTTATTGGGCTATTCTGAGGGTTAAATTAGTAACTACAAGTAAAACTTAGAGCACAGTCCCTGGCACATAATGAGCTCTATATAAGAATCAGCTAAAGAAATAAAAGCCCATCCAAGAGTATAAATGCTGGAATTTCCATTGATCCAAGTGTAACACTATGCATAAGTTCTTTGAACAAAGAGAACTTGAACAGCTGGAAAGAGGGAAAAAATGCTAGTTGTAAAAAACCCAAAACAAAATCAATTCACATGTGCTATTCTGAGTATATGACTTCTGGCAGATAAACTGTCTTCAAAATTGCTCTAAAAAACCTTTCTTGACTTTAAACTTCTCTCTCCTTCCCCTCCCTCCCCCCACTCACTTGGTCTCTCCCTCTCTCTGTAGCTGCAAATTAGTACTTCACATCTTTACTATTCTAATTAATTTGCATAAACATCATGGCTGGAGTTAATTCCTTGACAAGGTTTCCTGGAAAATGACTGAAGACAAAGACCACATTATATCATCCAGGGGACAAAACCACGTGGCCTGATCCGTGTAGTGTCTTATTACCTCATAAACACCTTGCCTCGGTAGGGTAGGACTTGTCCTCTATCTTTATCTGTTTTCCTTTAACATTGACTGCCCTCACCACCTGCAATAGGAACACCTTGAAAAGATTAATTATTAACTTCAAAAAAAGTCACTTCAAACACTTCAAAAGTCAATATAGAAGAGGGAAAACCCCAGCAACTGGTTGTGTAGCACACTTGACATTGACTCTATCATTTTATATATTCCTTTTTTCTGTCTTGAAAAACAATAGGTCAATTCAGTTTTATTACATCTGAGATATAAATGCATATGAGTTTAAGATGTGCGGGTGTTAAAATATTTATTGGTTAAATCTGACAGTCATATTTACAGTCCTAGCTCCAAAGACCTGTGAGGTATATATTATTAAATGGAATCTATGTTGAGAAGTTTTACCCTTGGAATACATAATTTGCCTGTGCAGTTTCTTTGCACATGCCTGTTTTAAGCTAAAAAATGTCTGGATGTTCAACTATTTTTTTAAATGTCTGTGGAATTGAGTATGCAATAAATCACTATAATTGACAGTTTAGCAAGTCACAGAAGTGAACTCTATCACTGTGAGACTGCAGAGTTGCAACACAAAGATACCAAACCTGTCAGAATTTATGTTTTCCATTTTTTTCAAACAAAATACCAGGTCTCATTCTCCCCTTCAAGTAGCTGTAAAAATGATTTGAAGGTTATTAGCTATCAAATATTTATAGTATGGGTATTTGGGACATTTTCAAGCTCCAATGAATTTAGTACATTTGATACATTTTAAGTACATAAAACGTACAAGAGACTGCCCTACTCCTTGTCAAGATGAAGCAAGCAACTGGCAATAGCTAACATTACTAGGTGCTCTGTTTGTGCAGGGCACTGTTCTAAGTTCATTCTGAGTATTAATTTGTTTAATTGCCCATAACCCTATAAGAAGGTGGCATTATTTTTCTCATTTAAGAGATAAATAAACAAAGCCGAGAGAGGAAAATGATTTGCTAGAAGTTGCATATCCAGTTGAAGGTAGAGGTTATCTGACTCTAAAGCTGCTCCATTCGTATTTCATTCTGGCCCTTGAGGAACCTTCAGTATAATGGGAGTATGAAAGGGAGTAGAATGATATAAATCATAGAGCAAGCCTTAAGATGTAGAAGTAAAAATGTCATGAAGTTAAAAAAAAGAAAGAATTATACCCATTTTCATCAAAACTGAAAAGTCATTAAAGAAAGCTGCCTATTGATTGGCACATTAGGGATGGTTCGTACTGATGTGATTGGAACTGGCTCAAGGCTTTCTGGGTAGAGGGAGAGGTAAGAACTGAGGCACAGAAGTGGGGAAGTAAGAAGCATGTTGAAGTGACAGCAGGGAGTTCGTTTGGTGAGGTACTGGATACAGAAAGAGTAGTCATGGTAGGTAAAAATGGAAAGGTAAAATGAGGTTTAAAAAAATTAAAGAATGTGAAATGCTAGGTCAGAGAATTTTACAACTTAGCAATGTAGAGATTTGAGAATTTCTGAATGAGTAAAATGATTAAAGCACTGTTGGGGAACTATTTATCTAGCACTGGAATTTTATTATATTTATCATCTACTCCACTTTTACTTTCAAGCTATGTAAGAGGAAATATCTATACTAAGAATAGAAAAATTAGGAAAGGAAAAATGGAAATGTGATGTATTTTTAGTAAGACCAAGGAAGAGCTACTTACTGAAATGGTTATCAGGTTAAATCTAAGTAAGTGGTTTGCAGGATGAACTGGACAGAGGAGAACTTGTGATCAGCAGTCATTGGTTCCACTCCCTGGCCACACTTTAGAATCACCAGAGGCACTTTCAGTATCTCACAGGCTCATCCCTGACCGATTATATCAGAATCTCTGAGATTCCAATTCAGATGTCAGTATTTTTAAAGCTCCTAGAGAGTTTTTATTGTGCTGCAAAGATTGAGAACTTTTGCTCTAGTAAGATAAGTAATGAGGATTTGAACTTCAGGGCTGACAGAATGGAAAAGAGGGAAAGAATTTTTAAAAAAAATAGTTTGAAAGAAAAATCAATATTTCTATTGAAAATGCTACAAAAATTGTTCCCACAGTTTCATCCATTAAAAAATAAAAACTCCCCTTGTACGTGCAATAAACAAGTTTGGAAAATCTGACAAGCTTGATCAGAACATAGAGCTCCATTGATACAAAGGCAAAAGCTTGCCCAGGAAGGGTCGTTTATGCAGCAGTGCCTCACTCTCCTTGTCTGTACATTTGAGTTATTAATACCTCTCCTATCTCCTTAATTGGGATTTTAAGAGCATAAAATGCAATAATCAGAAAAGAGGACTCACATGAATAGCCAGTGCTAGATTCATGTAAGCCATTACTTTAAACAGAATCAAACTTAGTAGGTTCGCATTAAACATATCATTTCTACTTCCCTGGGATGACAGACAAACTGTAATTCCATGGTGTAAAAACATCTTTTGAAGTTGTTTCTGGCCTTTCAATAGGTTGAGTCCCAAATTCTAGATCCATCGGTTGAGTTCATTGCTCTGCCAACAAAGTTGGGTCTTTTGCTACCTCGCTTTAAATAACAACAGCAACAAAAGCTGCATATTTTAATAATCACATGTAGAGTAAGCTATAAATTACCTTTGACTGAATGAGTAACTAATGGAAGTAGCCAAGAGTTTGTCCCTGATGCCGTTGTGAGCCTTGCCTGTGTTTCCCCATGGTAATGTTCGAGCTGGCTACAACAACCAGGCAAGTGCAGTTCCTCTACCCTTTGACAACTAACCACTATAACCCTTAGAAGTTGCTTTCAAATAAATTCCAGGATGCTACCAAACTATACTTAAATTTCTGTCATATTTTTACTGTTATAGAAAGAAAAGAGATTGGAATAGGGACCAAATGAGTTTGAACCATCCCCTTTAAAAATGCAATGTAGTTCCAACTTGCCTCACACCATTACCTTTTGAAATCCTATCCAGTCTCAAAATTATGACTATTAATGATTTTATTCAGTACTTAATGTTCCCAAAATGTTTTGCAATCACCTTCCGTTAATCCTCATAAAATCCTATTGAGGCATGCTAGTGTTAATATTCTTGTTTCATAGTTAGAGAAATCGAGGTTCAGAAATGTTAAAGAACTTACAAGTGATGAAACAAGCCAGTTGAAGTGAGACTGAGTCTATGTAGCCTTTTTCTTTCTGCAGCTTACTGCTCTCCCTAAGAAATTTTCATGTTAAAGTGTTCCATTGGCCAAGTTGTCTTTCCTAGAACTCCAGCCTGATTGGGCCAAAAACCTTTGTATTTAGTAAAGGTCTGCTAAGTCATAGCAGAATTTTTGAAAGGTTACTTAAGTTTTCTGCAACCTAAGCATCTTTATTAAAAAGTACTGATCCAGAAAACTGAGAAACTGGGTCTAAGATAATTCCTGAATCACACATTGTTGAAGAGGTAAGGAGCAGAACACCTAATGATGCGTCCAGCCCAAGAAAAGATTTATGATTGTCTGTAGTGAAGTCAGTTACCCTTTTTACCTTATTTTCCTGTTTCTTTCCTTTCACCTGTATTGGTGTTTAACCAACAAAATTTATTTATTCAATATATTGTTTCTAGGAGCCTATTATGGGTCAGGCACTTCATAAAATACCAGAAATATACAAGAATGAATACTAAACACACTATCTCAGCCCTGTGGTTCACAGCTTGGTAGAGGAGATAGACGTATAAACGAATAGCTCAGACTACAATGTGCTATATACTGGAGCTGGGTTGGAAGTAAAGTGGGACGAGAACACAAAGGAAGCAACAATTAAGTGCCTAGAGGAAGTGGGGAATGCCTGCCATAGAAGGCACCTCTCAGCTAGGTCTTAAGTGAGTGTGTGGGAGTTTGCCAACGGGAGGAAGCTAAGCATTAAGAGGGGGAAAAGTGACATTCTTTCTAAGGATGCTTAATTACATTCTAACAGGATTCTAAATCTTAACTAGAAGCTCAATGCAGTTCTTCTGAACTGGGGCCTTTTCTGACACTTTCTCAAATCACAATGCAATCCATGTTCAGCAGCTCATTCTCCATTTTCTATTCCACAACCTTAAGTGTCAGTAGTAAGGGACCATGGAAACATCATATGGTGAAAAGATGGAAGATTTGAAGTTGGGAATATCATACACAAGGCCATGGTTGAGGGGGGTTGGGGGCAGAAGAGGGAGAAGGAAGGAGACAGACAAAGAGGACATTGAAGGGGAAAAGGAGACAGCAACAACTGGCGTTAGTATTTACAAAGTGGTTCTCTCGGATGTGATCACATTTGGACTGGACCTTATGAGGTTATTGTATCGAATGAATTAATGATTGTGAAAGTGCTTCATAAAATGAAGAAACTATACAAATAAGTGCTGTTATTATTGAGAGTGAGCTTCGGCCTGTAATGGAGATGGGTCCCATGCTCACCAGGTCCAAATGCAGCTGTGGCCTAGAGCTGCCACATCTGAAAGGATAGAGATGAGAGGAGGTCTGGGAAGGTCTGAAAGAGCATATGTGTGCACGGGGGTGTGACCTCCTCTGGCTCCGTTGCATTGCAGAGAGAATTTCCTGTGCCAGCTCAGCCATAGCCTGCCTTTCCTACAGGATATCAAGCTCCAAGTTTACAGTTCCTATCAGGGAGTCTCTTTGTTTGAAACAAAGCCTCATTTGTTAGGAAGTGTCACAGATCAGCGTGTATCAAATGCAAGATTGAATGTCCCTCAAGCACAAAGACATGCAAAGCTATGCCAGGATACCAGCAATGGGGCTTTTCACCATGAGAAAACAGATGGTCAGAGTGAAAAAGGCCAGTCTTTATGGAAAAGGAATTCTTCCAACCCACCCCCACCCCCGTGCCCCACTTCCCCCTTTCCCCCTCCCCTGCTCTTCTTTCACTCCATTGCACTGACAGGGAAACATTCGATCTGCTGCAACATCATCTGATGTTTGTGTCCTTTTAATTAAACCAAGAGATCTGAAATAGGGACACCCTTGTCTTTGCAGAGAAATTATTTCAGAAAGAAGATAATGGAACCTCTTTTTCTTCAGCCTTGCAAGAGGCTTGTGTGTAATTTGTCCTTTGCAAGAGCAATCAAAGATAACCGGTACGCAATTGATTACGGGCTTTGTGTCCTTTTAATTACTTGTTTCTACACACTGGTTTAGTTACATGCTGAAAGCAGATCTGTCTTAGTTCTCTCTAGGCTGTAGTGCTTTCTTTTGCTTACATGGTTTAATAATAAAGCTATTAGTAAGCCACCACCACATAGAACAATCCTATCAGACTAGAATAGATCTTGAATCTTGTTGTTTGTTTTTTTTTTTAATTTTTTCAATAGGCTATTAGATGTTTTTGGGGGGAAAAAGGTTAAAGAATGTTATATCGATGCTTAACTAAACAAAAAAATATTCTACAATCTAAAGTCTTCCATATTCCCAAAGTAGAGTTCACAAGGACAGGAGGTTAGAACTTATACAGCAGGATTTTAGTTTGCTTTTTTAATTGACAAAAATAGGAATAACTTTTTCTTTCTTTTTACTGAACACTGAAGTCTGTCAACTGAATTCCTTTGAATAAGCATAGGGGGAGAAAAAAACTAAAAGTTAGCATAATACATAGACTAGATTATTATTATTATTTGAATTCCATGTACTAAAAATGCCATCAAATCAGTAAATGACAGATGAAAATGTAGAAACAATTTTACTATCATTTTAGGTTCTCTACCTAAAAGCTTTCTAATGATAGAAAACTGACTAAATCTCTATGCCACTGTTTACTTACCTGCTACTTAACGTATGCCCTAGAAAGAAAGAAAACACGAGGGTCGTTACCACATGAAAGAAAGCCGTCTAATTTCAGTGGGAAGACTCTGAGACTGCAGCTGCTGAAATAGGAAATGAACAGAAAGCTTAACAAAGGGCATGATCCCCAATAAGTACCAGGTTCTTGCTCTATCAAATCTCCATAGATGTGAGCTCATTGCAAATGATGAAACTACTCCAAATTCTGGGAACTCCTATGAGTCTAAATCCCCACCCACCTGCCGTGCACGCTCTCAACTCCTTTACGCATCACTTCTGCCATGGTATTAGATTCCCGCTTCCCAGGAATGCTCTGCTTTACAGACATATATCTGCCTATGAAGTGTCCAGTGTGTGTGTGCTTGACAACATGGGAAATATACAAATTTACCTTCTTTGAAGTATGATTCCTTCTGACAAAGAACTAGTCTAGGCAAGGAAATGAGTCTTGAGCAAATGTGAAAAAAATATGAACATTGTGAGTTCTTAAAAAAAAGAGCACATTAGTATACAAGATGCAGGCAGATGGGATGCAAGCTGTGCTGAAACATAAACGAGTATAAAGTGGATTGAAAAGGCAGAGAGGAGAAGAGAGAGCATTCTAGCACGACTTCGTGCGGTGGTAATGTATAGGATAGAAGATATGAATGAAGAGAAGCAGAAAATGAAGAACTATGGATAAGTTGAGTCTGATTATAAAGAAGCTTAATGCCATTCTTTTTTTTCAACAAGTGATTTCCAATGCTTTCTGTGTGAGAAGTGTTGAGCTAAGTATTGGAGATTACAAAAAGAATGACAGTCTCTATCCGCATGAAACTCACCATCAGATGGAAAAGACAAACTGAGTATATGAGCCATCAAAAATTACGTGTCTATATGCCATTCTAGCAGATCTTCATAGCTACATTAACAAAATAGTACTCTTTATTTGGTATGTTTCTCTTATACCTAATATAATGTATTATCTTGCTGATAGCTGTAACGCACTCTTGTGTTATGCTCCTCCATGTTGATTATTTGTACTATTTCATGAGTGTTTCATGTTTCTCTCCTGCACCTGTCCAACTGCTTTCTTACCAACTGCTTTTCCCCCCAGCATTTTCTTCTCCATTATCACAGAATTTCATTTAGCTCTTATTGGATCTCTCCTCTGCTGTTTCACATTATCAGAGTTCTTCCACAAGGTTCAGCCATTTGTACATTTCTTAAAACAATTGAAGATATGATTACATATCTAAGAATCATGAGATTCCTAGAATGCTGGTGTCAGTGTGAAAACCATTGTAATCTGATCTTTGGGAAAACACACTTGAGCATTGTAAACACGCAATTTAATGTAATATATGTCTAAGCGATGCCTTTATATATGTGTTTTTAATAGAGTTATGAGTACACCACTATGGTAGTACAGAAGGAGGGGCAACTAGCAAGTATATGGAGGTGAATTTCATATAGATCTACTTCTTTAGGTGAAAATGGTACAAAATGAACTATGCAGCATAACCTAAAAACAGATATAACAAATTTCCTAAATCCCATGCTCCTTTTCCTTTGGTGAATCTTCCTCTAAATTATTTAGAAATGCAATATTTCTGGTTTCCTTCTCTTACAAATGCCCATGGTTGGTGGGCTCTGATGCAAATTGCTTCACAGCAGAAGCCACTCTGCCTTTATACTCTAATTTGCAGCCAAGCTGGCTTTTAGCTGGTGCTTTGTCCTTGAGCTATCGTTCACTGTCAGGGCGTCTCCAGGGCATGCCAGCTGTTCTCTTAACAACAGGGAAGGAGGGAAGCGGTCATATGTCGATGATTCCCAAGAAAAGCGTGCTCTGGCTACCATGATTCTCTCTTGGTTCTAAGACTAATAATCATGTAGCTAAGATCAGGGCCACCCCTGGACAAACTTGTGGAGTATATAATACTTTCCTTAGTTAATATCCTTTTTCCCCTCAGCCCCTACTCTTTACCAGGCCTTAGGCTGCACCTGGCAATTCCAGAACTTATTCAGTCTACTCTTTCTGGATGAGGATTCAATCTATAGATCAGTGGTTCTCACTGAAGGCTTAATATTTACCCACAAAATATACCTCATATGTATGTGTACACACACGTAAACACACATGAGTGCAAAATTTTGCATAAAATTTCAGGTAATTTTATAAAATTCTCCCTGAAGATAGCCTAGGATAAGAACCTCTGTCTCAACCTTCTTTTCTTTCTCTTTCTTTTCTATCTTCATCCTTTTCCCCATTTTCTCATACCTCATTTTCTGATAATTAGATTGATTCCAATCTAATCACAAGAAAGTATTCCAAAACTTTTTTAAATATTTTTTTTTTAATTTACTCCAACAAAAAGGAACCATGGGTTTACTTCTCCTTTGCCCTCTGGTTGCAACTACAATTGAGACAACCACATTAAATTTATTTTGTGAAGCTTTTGGTATGACTCATAAGAAATTCTGAAGAGAAATTTCATATTTTTCTTCTTTTCAAGGATAATTAAATATCAAGTTGGAGAGACTAATGATTAAATTTCCTTCTCTTTGGACACTGAGCAATAGTGATCCAATTTTAACAGCTGCCGACCGCCTCCCAGTGATTGCGTTTTCAGGAAGCACCATTTGTTTTATGGCACAGCTGCAGGTGGTGCTTGCTCATCTAAAGGCAGAATTCTAAAAGAGCTAACTTGGCATTGTCTCTCTCCCAGTGGCTTTCAAAATGTCTCTGGCCTTCTCCAGAAGAGGAAAAGAAAAGTTAGAAAGGTTAGTAAGAGCACACTGCAGGTAAATATATGTGTGCAAAGTCACTGAGAGCTAAAGGAAGACTTTTAAAAAATACAATGTGCCACATTGCTATCCCATCCAGCATACCAAAAAGAAATACCAATCTCATTTGAGTTTTTCGTAAGATGGATTAGCTTTGAAATCCTGATGAAGTTCACCTGATAAAATATTTGAAGTGATATTTTCTATACTAAATTAAAAAAAAAAAAAGTAAGCAATTGTGTTGGGTGACATCTTAGCCAGTCTTGGATCATTGTTAGACTCTTGAAAAGAACAAAGCTAGAAAAACCTTTCCAAGCTTTTAAGTGGAAAATTTTCAGGATGTGAAGGAAGATGAGGCCATGTCAGTCCCACAGTCTAAAGCAGAAAGAACAAAAATGTGATACATATGCTACTACATCTCCCTCGGTGCCTATTTTAAACATTGCTATTTAATTATGACATATTTTTCTGCTTAGCCCAGATACAATCTCAGAATCTTTCTGAACACAGTTACATAGGCATTCTCCACCAATTGTTTGAAAGTGACAGATGAAATAAAGCTGTCTTGCTGTTTCTGAGCTAGATCATTGATGGAGCCGTTGAGCCATTGCAAATGCAGAACTACTTGGATAGGGGACAGTGGTCCAAGACAACAGCTTCTCCATACCATGTGATTGGAGTAGTGGTCATAAACCACAGCCTATGGGCCAACTCTGACCTGCCCACAGGTTTTGTAAATAAAAGCTTATTGGAACAACAGCTACACCCATTTGTGTTTGTATTGTGTCTGGATGCTTTCCCTGCTTTGGATTATATAAGCCAATAATTTAACAAACTAGTCTGAGTTGATTTTTTTTTTTTTTTTTTTTTTTTTACTTTCAGTCAAGAATAACACATATTCCAGAACTTTGGATTCTGGTTTGGCCTCAATGGCAGTCATTATCTCTTCCAAGGACTCCAAACTTTCCATAACACAGGAAAGAACAAATTAAGAACCTATGATTGGCTTATAGACCCCAGGGGCATTTGTTTTTTGAGAGCCATGAAAGCATGCTTTCATGAGATGTTTAATGCGATATGATGCAAAGTCAGCATTCTTCTCCCTTCTTGTTTCCCTCCCTTTCTGTCAGCTCTTCCTCCCAGACTTGGCTTTTACATGCTCTGAGAAGCTCTTTCTAAGACAGAGTACACTACTCCCTAGTGAGTTCTGTGGTCAAACACCATGCAAAACCTGTTTGCCATTCCTGCTATTGCCTGGCCATAAGGCCGTGTTCTGATATGGAGATATGTCAGTTAACACAGCATCACGCTGCAATTATAAATTCATATTTACAAGCTACTGTACACATTAATGTTAAAGTCAACTCTGATAAACTGCATGTACCTCTTTCACTAGCATTCTGTTCTCAATGTGTTATTTATCTTTACAAAGGACCAAGTCAAAATAATGTCTTCAGGAGTTTTATGACACAGAAAAGAGAAAAGGAGGTTAGAAAGTGACTCTTCCTTGAACACCTCCACTGTACTGAGCACTGAGCATCATGTCTTCCCACATTCGACTTTGTTTATTCCTCATAACTTCCTGTGACATAAAAATGATTCTTTATTTTATTGACAGTTTCCCAACATGGATGAACCCAACAGACAACCGGTGATAACTTTTATGACTAAACTGATTAATGTAACCTCACTCTCATCCTTAAAGAATGTTTTCTACAGGGAATGATTCTTTATATTTGAGGGAATGGAAAAGGAAAAAGGAAAAGACTTAGAGAAAATGTTGAGAAAGGAGGCAACAGGTGAAGACCTGGAAAAGAAAAGAGTGTTACTTCTAATCTAGAAATTACTGGTAAAGCATGTTCCCAAAAAAAAGACGTTCCTGTCCCTAACTAAGGAACCAGACAATCTATGTGTGCCTGATATGAGCAGATGTATATTCCACAATCAGTGTTGAGCAGATCATAAATCCCTTTGACAGGAACTTCAAGAAACACAGTGGCAACCTAGCATTCCTTAATCCCACCAAACCTGGCACACACAGGACAGATCTCTGAGAGATTTTTCTGTGGCAAGAACAAAGGATTCCTAAGAGGAAATTCCTACTGGGGCTGTGAAGCTGGGTCTATTGTGAAGACTGCAAAATAAGCTTAGGCAACACAGTAGGACAGCTAAACTGCTCACTTAACACGTCTGCTCCTTTGCCACAGTACCAAACCCACAGCCAACTCACTGGGTGATATTGTTGGGAATAGCAGGAGCTCTGCAAACAACAATGAAGACTTTGACAGCAGTCCACTGGAGGAGACAAGAGGTCAGTGGCAGGCTCTGCGTCTTTAAAAGGCATTTTCCAAATGACTGGAAAATGCTCAGCATTTTCATCCCTGTTTATCAAGCATGGAGATGAACTGCAGCTATATTCCGCTGAGTTTTAACAGCAGACAGACTTGGCGGATGTCTTTCAGCTTTACTCAGCTTTATTCAGCTCATTCTACTGCCAACTAAGTTTTGACACTACAATGTTCAACAACACCAGCACAGATACCATGAAAATAATTTGCCTGTTCTTGCCTTTCTCTAACTCCACACTTTTCAGCAAAGGGCAGATTTAACCATATGATGGAGAGCTTTTCTTTTCTTTATCCAAATCCAGATTTGGCCAATCCAGATCAGCAGTTAAACTGATTTCTCTTTAGGATATTTTTAGGTCCTCTTTCTTTAGCAGAATTCATTAACCCTTAACAACCCATGCTTCTCCACATTACTCAGTTACAATGAAGCGGTGAAGAGCAAGAAGTCTGGAGCCAGACCCCCTGAACTCACGTTCTGGCTCCGCCACCATGTAACCGTGGCCGAGTCAGTTATCCTGTATAAGTCTCAGTGTACTCGTTATAAAATGGGGGTGGGGGGGAATCCTACATTATAGGGTTTTTATTAAATTCAGTGAGCTAATGTAGTCAAAGCAGAGTGCTTTGACCAGTATAAGAAAAGCTCCATCTATATCTATTTATGTATACGTATATGTGTGTGTGTGTTGTGTATATATATATATATGTATATATTTTTATGCTATTGTAATAATTCTAATTTTAAGAATGTTTTATAATGGTCTTTTTAAAAAGTCTTCTGGAAACCTCTTATTTTCCCTTTGTACTCAAACAGTAGCTAAACAAAGTGCACCCAGCTCCCCTTCCTTTACCCATGAGCTGACTTCTGACCTATTTCTAACAGAGTGTTTTCCTGGCTCCCCGTGATTGCAACAATAGACTGTTACCTTTTCCTCTAACTTGCAATGCAGTATTCTTCCTTCAAGGTCTAGCAGTGGGACAAGAACATAAGAGGGGAACATACAGGTGAAAAAAGAAAGAAAAAGAAAAGAAAGCTGGATATATCTCATGCTTGTGTGGCTAATAGATTATATGACCTTTCACTGGTATCTCATTTTGGTGGTTGAGATCTAACCATCTATTTGATACTTAGGTCACTTGCATTAGGAAAACAAAAATTATAATTCTTTTGCCTTTGGATCCTATTTTAACACAACTATGTAACTTTTACATTTAGTAATTGATAAAATTTAAATTGTTAGATGGTTTTAATAGAAAATTGGATCCATTAACAAAAGCAAGTCTCTCCTGCAAATAGCAACACCATCTTCTTGAGCGTTCTGTATTAAAGTGACTTGTGCTCACAAAGCAATGCCTTCAGCTAGATAACCTGTTTACTCATCGGTATTCAATATTTCTTCAGTTCTTGATTATGAAAAAGAAAATGACTGCAAATAAAAATAAATAGAAAAGAAAAAGGGAAATAACAAAAAGGGGAGGAATAGGACTCTGCCGTGCTGAAGACTTCAGTGTGAAATCTTCATCATCGTTCCAATTCACTCTGAATTAAGCAAGTGGTACATGACATGTGCGAAGTTGGATCGGCAGCACAAGCTCCACAGATGTGCCCATCTGGTATGCAGGTGTTTGCACTGATATTTCCCAGCCACACTTCCAGGGGTAGCATTTTTGTGGAGCCTGCGCCACACTAGTATGGAGAAAGAAGAGAGAAGGACCACCCAGTGATAATAAATGGTGCCACTTCTAGGTTGACCACATCCCCTCAAAGAGTGGTTTTTAAATTTTATGTGCATCAAGATCACTTGAGCAACTTTATAAAAATGCAGAATCCTGAGCTCCTCCCCCAAGAGACTTAAATTTAATATATATCTATGATATGTTTCAGAAATCTGCTTTCAACATTCTAAGTGACTCTAATGTAAGTGTTCCTTAGCCTGTATTTTGAGAAACAGTACCACCAACACATAAAGTGGGTAAAAGAACACCTAGATAATAAAAGACACTTTTACCCTAGTCTCCAGCCATCCTCATTATGTGAATACTGCCCTATAGCACTCACAAACACAATAGAAAATTGACCAGAACATCAGAGAAAAAAAGTGTTTGACCAAGAAAACTTTGTATTTTAACAAATCTTTTAAAAGTAATTTGTGTTTTTATTGATTACCCCTATACCTATAAAGGGCAACTAAGGACAGCTTGGTTTGGAATGCCAATGATACATAGGTACCAAGGGTGGTTACTTTAAACCCTATCATGAACCTTTGCCCAATTTCACATGATTCTTTTGACAACTGGTACATATGGATTGTTATTCGGTGTCATTCTGTGACCACTATCAAATATACACAGGTGTCCCTAAGGAATTCTTCTCTGAGGCAGCTTTCAGCAACCAAGAACCATTCACCTCCTCTCTTATTCCATGATTGGGCAAAAGAAAGAAAAGATAGACCTAAGGAATCATTCAAGAGCCAGATCACAAAGTGGTTTTGGATCATGTTGAGTTTAGACTTTCTTTAGTGGGTAATGAAAAGTCTCTGGAGCATTGCAATTACAGGAACATTATGATCACAGTTAGTTCATAAAAGCCATATAGGCTATAAACTCTAAGGGTTATGTAATAATGTATATGAAAGGATTCTGCTGAAAACAAAATTATATTAATTGTATATTAATAACATTGATGTAGTAAAATTATAAATCATTAATATAATTAATTATTCACATCGATATACTCTCTCATCTAAAGAAAAAATATAGTCTAGCACTTCTCATTAGTTCTAAGAATACATTTCTAAGAATAATATCCATTCAATAAATATTTATTTCATGCCCATGTTATGTTGGGCACTGTGCTAGGTGTCGGGGAGCAAAACAAGGAAGGTCTCCACTCTCAAGGTGTTTACAATGTCTGCTGAGACAGACATTGAACAAATAATCAAAGAAGCTCTGGTTTTTCCACAGGGCTCTTTGCTATTCCTGTTATTCTTAGCAATGTTGAGCTTTAATTTTTTCTTTAAGTGTAAGCCCTTTCCCTATTCTACCTTTCTTTAAGGGCTCCTAAGTGATCATCAGAGGTCTCAAACTGCCTGCCTGCAGACTTATTTTGTTTGGTCCACACAATGTTGAGGCTCACTGTTGTTGTTTTTAATTTGAATTTGTTACCAACACAAAATTCGAGCTTATAGTTTCTCTTGAATATTTGACCATACTGAACCTCAGTTTCTACAAAGCAACAAGAATCTGGAGCTGCATAGCAGCTGCCCTCTTCAAAAGTAATCTGTTCTGTCCATTTGGTCACATTTTACCCAGTCCCTATCACCTTCTGACATGCAGGTCAAGGGTCTGCTGGCATCAATCATCTCTCTCGAGTTGCTGTCTTTCCTACACCTGGTTCAGTGCACTCATCTACATTCCTTGCTAGACTTTCTTGGACAGTTAAGTTTGCAAGTCCCCCTCTACAGAAAAAAAACTGACAATTCTTTTACAAAATATATTTTAGCATGTTCTCTCCTCTGGTTCTACTTATCAAGTCTCTAGACTAAGTAAGTAATTAAATGCTGTTCATCACTCAGTTTATTTATTCAAGTACTGCTTCAATCGATTTGGTCCAAGCAAACCAAATTGCTCATTAGTTAGCCCCAAATATGACCTGCCACTTTCTGTTTCCTGGTCTTTGGTCCTGATAGAATCTCTAACTGGAACTCATGCCAACTCTCCAAACTCAGATTATCCAATTCCATCTCTCAAGTGCAGCCCAAATCGCACATGTTATCCAAAAAACCCTTCCTGATTTCTCTGGTTGAGTGTAGGTAGCCCTCCTGTGAGCTCTCATACCATCTTATCTGAACCTCTGTAGAAACCTGCATTCTTTCTGCCTCACAACAAAGCTTTCTAAATTTGAGCTCCTTGAAGGTTTGAATTCTATCTACCGGTCTTCCTTTTTCCATTAACAGTGCCTGGCAGAGAACAATGATCATTTGCTCAATAAATGAAGAGAGATTCTACTTAAAATAATAGCAAAGGTGTTAGGTAGCTAGTCAGACATGAGCAACAGGGGGAACAAAGAAATAGGGGTCCAGCCCAGAGACCGCTCAAAGAATGCCCCAATGGTAGTAGAATTCTAGGTACATGCATGCACACTAAGCAAAGAGTTATAAGCATCCAAGTGTCAATCAAAATAACCTCACTTGCCAATGACCTAGGAATGCCTTTTGAACCACCCAATACAGCCCAAATATAATGCAGACATTCTCACTTCTGGGCCTTTTTGCCCTTCATGGCTCTCTTTGTCTTTCTGGTGGCCTTTTGTGGCCCTTTTGGCCCCTTTGTGTTGATTATTTTGCTGGGACCATGTTCCTCCTTGGGACATACTTTGTCTTTCTCCATGTGCTTCCTTGAGGCATTCTTTGTCTTTCTAAAATATACTTTTAATATAACTATTAAATCTCAATGCCCTGTGAGTCTTCACTGAGTCATTTGAGGAAGAACAGAGGGAAAATGCTAACTACACTTCTGTGCTGTGGTTATCCTTCTCCCTCCCCTCGACCTTTGAGGTGACACCAAACTCCAATGGGCCCCAACAGGAAAATGCTGAATGTATTTAACCTCCTCTAGGATACCTATCATTGTCGCCAATGCTCAAGCCACACAGACATGCATTTGTTTGGTGATTCTTTTGTGTTTGCTTAACCTATTCCTTCCTGTGTGCTGTTCCCATATGTGTGTCCAGTGGAAATGTGTTTTTCTGGTTCCTTGTTTTGTATTCTATTCCAAGAGATTTTCTCTTTTCTCTCATTAGGAATGTTGCACAAACCAACTTTGATTCTTTGCTCTAGACTCTAGAGCTACAACAAAGTTTGTGATTTATCTTGTTTTACCTAACTATAAGTCCTTGAGGGCAAATACTTTTGGCGTCATGTCTTATACTAGGAAATAAATGTTTTCTTAACAGGAGCCTTTCGTTTAGTTAGGCTCCATTTGGACGTTGAATTCTAGAGCTAGAATGCTTCCTTGTAAGGATATTAATTTCTACCCATTGTAAGAGTAATATGCTTTTCTCTAAAAAGAAAAGAAAAGCAAATGTACATGCAAAGAAGGTAAATTTCTTATGCAGTTTCACACAGGTGCTACTGGAATTATCTGGTCTATTTAAGATGTGAGTGGAATGAGCAGAAAATATAAGTGCATTTTGAAAAATGATCTTGCATACACATTCAGCGCTCTAGGCTAGAGTGTCCTGAAGTCAACAGTTACCCATTCAGCTGCTCAATTAGCACTTCTTAAGAGCTGTGTGCTAAACCACCTAAGGCATACACACAAAATTTTCCTGTTCACTACTTAACAGTTTAACTCCCAAGGCCAAAGGAGATTTATTTTTTTCTTCTTGTAAGACAACCTTTCCATTGCAGTCTTGCCTCTAACAATCTTGCCCCTACGCTCCGATCTATACCTTCTTCTGTGTCAGACAGCCATTTTAAGATAAAAATAAATAAATAAAAATAAAATAAAAACACTTCTCTTCTAGAGGGTTAAAAGATTTCAGAGCCTAAAGTGCCCACAGGCAGATCACTTATAAATACCTAGCTTAGTCATAAAGCTCAACTTGGCAAATTACAATAGACAAGCCTGTTTTTCAGTTACAACCTGTTTTATACTTAGGCTAGCCCAGCTATTTCCTTTATTTCCAATTCCTTGGAGATGCCAGATCCTTTCTGGCTGAATCCCAGGCATAATGTACTAAGCTTGAGCTATGGCTTTACTTATTGGTCTCCAACGGGCACCCCTTAACTGGTGACTTCTCCTTTCATTGTTCCGTCACTAGACCCTCCTGAGTGCCTGTCTTAAGCATACAGTCCAGGTCTGTTTCCACCAATTCCTGTCCCCTTCTGCTCTTAATCCAAATCTCATTTCCGTTCTTTTTGCTGTTTCCAAGCAAATTCACTAGTTCTCTTTCCCTCCCCAGCCTGGCCAGTCACAGTGGGTCCTGGTCTCATTTCCTGATGCCAGTCATCCCCAGCTCCTCCTAATCTTCTGTTGATAAATGGAAGGCTCTTTTATGACAGATGGCCAAATCCTTACGTTTCTAATGCAGAGGATAAAGAGGTGAACAAAGCCAAAAAAGCCTTTCATTAGTACTTTTGGTGAGGAAAGTTAACACAAAGTGGAATGTGGCAAGAAACAAAGTCACTAAGTTTAGTATATTAGCTTTTCAGTGCATATAAGTAAAAATCAGATTCTAAGGTAGTGTTTCTCAGTGTGGTTCAATAGACCACCTGTCTCAGAACCACTTTTGGGAAGGTAGGGGTGAACAAGAGGGAGGGCTGCTTGATAAAATCCTTGACTCTACCCCAGAATGACTGAGACAAAATCTCTGAGCATCTACTCCCAGTTTTTTTCTAATGCACATTCAAGTTTAAGAACATATGTGTCACTGTTGCCCTTTAAAAGCAGTTTTTCTTTATCCTATGTTTATTGGGTGTCTAATATTTAGATTTCTTCTATACTCGATATAGTATTTGATATACGCTCTTCTAGGCTCAGGAGATATAACAGAAAATGAATGGATAAGTTTCTTCTTCGTAAATCTTGCATTCTGGTAGGATAATAGATCTGTGGCCATCATAGCAAGATAATAAAATGAAAACTGATGAAGAGTTCAAGTCACTTACTGGGAAATAGATTACATGCATATATACGCAGGTGCATTTATACATATGTATTTTACATGTATTTCTATATTCACGTAAAACATAAAATGAGAAAATAATTAGAATGATTAGTTTATGTTCTTCCACTTTTTAGGAATTGCTCAGAATATTACTTTAGATTCTTCTAGAATATTTTTGGAATAAAACTTTAAAAGCTTCTGTGTAGGCTATAAAATATATCCACTTTCTGAGTTAAAATATTTTAAATACAAAGCACTGCAGGATAAATTCTTAGTGATGAACATAAATCTGAATTCATCCCATAAGAAAAGCAGCACCAAGAGAAAGCGTGTGAGTCAGCACACAGGCACCAGGGCATGTACCCAGGATATGCATGGGCTGGATGAGTGCACATGCTCGCTCCTAGCCCTCAAGCCAAACATTTACTACCAAGCCCCCTAACCAAGTCACTTGAAATTGCTGGGATCTCACTCAGAATTTTAGAAAGCCTTTCTGGATTTAAGTAAAAATTAAGGGGAGTGGAGCATGAACAATGAAAAGCATAAAGCATCTGTGAGCCAAGCTGCCAGTTTCACTCACCCTCTTTTCTCTTGCACAAAGATGTATTTCATTTGGGAGTGTGAATATGTGTGTGACATGAAGACAGTATTTTAAAATCAGCCAGCAATCGCGGGGCCATTTCAGATGTGTCTCCACTTCACAGGGCCTCTTGGGGACCATTGGGAGCAGGTGTGGAGTTCTAGTTTATTAATAAGTTAAGTCAGTGTTGCTGTGCATTTTGAAGGACCTAATAGACTGGCTGATCTCAATGAATATAGAGAAGCAATGCATCAGAAAGACACATAAAAATTAAAATGCTACCATTATTATTATTAAAAATAGTACCTGTTGAATGTGTACTATATTTCAGGCATTGTGCAAAGTAACTTAGAAGTTTATTGAATGTTTAAATAAATTAGTAAAAAAAAAAATTTCTGGATTGAAAACATTGAAATTATAGTTGACTATGAGAATCCAACTTGTATCAAAGAGAATCTCTAGTTTGTTTCCTCTACATATTGGCTTTAATTTCTCGCTTTGCTTTGCCAACAGAGCTTAAAATTTGGGCCAACCCTGTTTGCTAGTACAAGTGTGACCCATTAGGCTTGATTATCCCTGAAAAGGTTTCAGAAGGCTATAATCTCCACCATGGAGGGTGGGATGTTAACATTCATTTTTACTGTGCTTCAAGAGGTCACCAGAAGGAAAGAAATAGAATATAAAGTATTAGTGCTAGGCAGAACTTTAAAAAACTTAGCCGAGTCCCCTAATTTTTAACTAGAAAAAAGACTGAAGACATAGTCTGAGCTTATATGGTTTCCCATATCTCCCATATTTCCTTTTGTATTCAGGCTTTTGTTTCAACCATCAGGCTTCCAACACATGGTTCTCAACCAAATAAAGCTCATATAATGTTTTCATCCTTTCTAGAACTTTTGCCTACGTAGTCAGCTCACAGGACTGAGAGGCCAGGCCAGCCACCAGTTCTTTTGTAAATGACAGTCATTGAGGAGCAAAGCGGCATACTCAGAACCACAGGTAATTATAATCATGACTGGCTGGAATTAATTTTATAACTTAGAGGTGTTAAGGTTTAGTTGCACTAAAATTGCATAATGACCCTGGGATGCAATAAAGAATTACTGACAAAAAGAAAATAATGCCTCCCATTATCTTGACTCATGTTTGTGTCAAATGCATCCAGAATAAAGCTTCTCCATTCACAAATGTTATGGGGAAGAGGAGGGGAAATGCAGGCTGCCCACACGAATTTCTGATTATTTAGCCCATTATTGAAAAGTGAATAAAGTCTTTTTCTAACCTTTCCCCCTTCCTGATATAAACCAAGAGAGTGATTCAAATGTATGTGCACCAAGGATAGTCATAGAAGCCAGCCAGCCCCACAACGACAGACTGTGGAATTCAGTCTGACAGGACTCAGAGGAAGCATCTAAGTTATCTCCAATATCTGAAGGCCCATCACGAAGGGAAACCCAAACTCATTTTTTTTGTTGTTTCTAAGGAACGGGAATAAGAGTGGTAGTTATCATTGAGTACTAAACAGTGTCAAGCACCATGCAAGAGCATTTAATTCATTATATCTATCTAATTCTTCTATCGACCTCAGAGTAGATAAGTTATCCCATTTTATACGTGAAGACGAGACGTGGGGGGTGCAGGTGGTTAAGCTTTGGTGTACCCAAAGTCACATTTTCAGTAAATAATAGGGATTCTAATCCAGGACTCTGTCCACCTCAGTAAACCACAGTTCCATCCTTTCTGTTGCTCAGGACAAAAATCTTGAAGTCACCTTGAGTCCTCTTTTTCTCTCATACCCTACATCAAATCCTTTAGCAGACTATATCTGCTCTACTTTCAAAATATATTCAGAATCTGAATAGTTCTCAACCATCTCTGCAATTGCCAGTCTGCTCTAAACCCCCAGTACATTCCATCTGTGTTATTACTTAGAGTCCTCCTAACTGCCCTCTCAGCTTCTGACCAGGGCCCCTGGAAGTACGTGTTTGACACAGCAGCTAGAGTCATTCTTGAAAAGGTAAATTCAAGTGCATCATGCTTCTGTTCAAAAGTATCCAATGACGTCTTACCTCAATATGAGTAAAAGCCAAGGCTATCATTACAATTGTCTATATAAGACCCCACCCAATCCAGTTGCTATTTTCCACTTCCTTGCCACTCTTTATATATAGGCTTGGGGCTTTTGCATCTGCTGTACCCTCTGCCTAAATGCTCTCTCCTGAAATATCTGCTGAGATCACTTTCAACTCCTTCAGGTCATTATCAAAGTCACCATCTCAGTGAATCTTTCCTGACCATTCGATATTAAACTGCAACCTGCCAACCGAGCTTCTTTTTTTTTTTTACCCATAGTACTTATTACCACCTAACAAACCAGACTTTTTTTTTTTTTTCTTTTGAGCTGTCTTTTCACAGTATGAGTTCTGTGAGAGCAGGAATTTTTTTTTTTCTGTTTATTCCTGTGTCTAGAAACTAAAACAGTGTTTGTTACCTACTAGGCAGTCTATAAATGTCTGTTGAATAAATGACCATGTCTCAAGACTATATGTCCCAAAACTATGTACAACTGACCTAATCTAGCTTGAAGAGGAACATCATTAAGCTAAGAGCCTCTGCATCATGGGAACATGGACTATCAAAGCCAAACTGAATCTTCTAATTCTCTAAGTAGGGCCAATTGGGAGACACTAAAGATGGATACAGAGATTCTCCCACAGTGGCTTCAAAAATGTAACAAAGCTATATGAAGTCAAATGGACTGCACAACCACACAGAGAAGGTACTATGGGGGAAGGGGAGGTGGTAAATTCCTAAACTTAAAAGACCTTTCCAAGCCTGGTATTCTGTGACTCTCAGGCTTGTTCCACCTTGGGCTGGGCTCATGTCCTGAGGCCATAATGTCTTCTCCAGCTGTATGCTCGTAGCTATGCTCCAGCAGATATAGGGCACAGCACCATCTGTTTATGAGGCACGCTGAGCATCTTCCCCTAGCATCAGAATAAAGGATGGAGAATGAGAGAATAAGTACCCCATTATGTCCAAGTCCCAGAGAATGGGAAGTCAGGAGCCAGAGTGAGCCTTTTGGGAGAGTCATAAGCAAGGCATCCAGGGCAGCAAGGTTGTTTTTTATGGCAGACATCACTGTATTTCCTTGTCTCTGCAGTAGGGAGGGCAGATTTTCCTAGGAGACACTGAAAGAGCCTACGTGATCCCTGGAATTGTCTGGAAGATTTTATGACTAATTTCTTCTTATATCTGATACCTTACGAATGATCTCAAATTTTCTGTACAAATATATTGTAATCAGATAAATGATGCTTTCATTTATAATATATTGTTTTTTAGCCAGTTTAGAAAATATCAAACCTTTTTTTTTTTTTAATGAAAGAATAAGGATTCAGGGAATCATAACCTTTTCCCAAAAAACTCTATACAACTCCAATTCTCAATTAAGCTTTCTGATTTTTAACGGTCATGGTTATCTAAATCCAAATACTTTTTCCAATGCAAAGAATATTAAGCACAATTGCCTCTAGTTCTGAATGGAAACAGAATTAAAATTCTTAAGATTATATTTCATCCCACATTACAGAAGTTTCCTTTTGAAGTCAAAATAACTCACACATCAAAACCTCCAACAAAAGACTTTATTTATTGTAAGAAACAACTAATTGATTTCAGAAGCCTTACCAGGGACAGCATTTTTATTTGTATATTTTCCCCGACCTGAGAAAAATTGTTCTTAAAACAACTGCAGGGTTCGTGGAATTATCAATTTAACTACAATGTTCATTGTACCCAAAGGATTCACAAAGGTGCAAGGTGTTTCCCATTTTCCTTTTCTCTTGTCTTTAAACCAAAGATAAATTAGCAAAAATGTAAATTTGAACCTGTGATTAAAGATAAGTATACATACGGGACTCAATTTAGCAAGGAGCTTCATGAATCATGGGACTTATTATTATGAAATTATGTGATGTTATAAGCTCTTCATGAGCCCTTAAAGTATGAATGAAATGAACATTCAAAAGGCCTATATAACTGGCAATAAGCTGAGACTTAGAAGAATTTTGGATCCTTTGCTGTCTTATTGTGAATGTGATGAAGGTTAAATTGAAGACCCTACCTACAAGGACAAAACATTCTTTCATCTTTAGTGTTAAACTTAATTGCTTTGAAGAGTTATGATCTGTGAATAAGACAGAAGACAATAGACACCATATTTGATTAAGAGAGCTATTCCTTCATGATACATAGTAAATATTCAATAAATGTTTCTGGAATAAGAAATAATGTTATCTTTGCTAGTCTCCTGCAAGATACCATTTTCCATCAACTTTAACATACTGACAGCTTTCCAGTGGAGGACAACCTTATGTGTCCAGAAAGTTCAACCTGGAAAATTCTCAGGATGTGATTTTGTACCTATTTTTGGAAAACTAGTAACTCATTTCAAAACTGGAGAATGGACATGAGACTATCAGCAGGATAAAAGATGTCAGTGTGGCCTGGGTTTAAGGTCAAGCTAGCAGGATGAATCCAGGGGTAAAGGTCCTAGGAAAGGTACAAATGACCCAAGCTAATGGCATTTGCTGTGGAAAGCTCACCCAGTCCAGAGCTCTGTGTTGCCTTCCAGGGAAAAGTACCTGGTGTCTAGCAAAGGGAGAGGGAAAGAGGGAAGACTCTAAGTTTTACATCAATAAATCCCCATGATAACTTTCTTCAGACAATCAGAGCAAGATATCAGATATTTTGTGTTTCTTTGGCTGAGACTTGTACAAAAGGAAGGGGTGAGATGATTCTGAAACATCTACTAGAAGTTCAACCACTTGGACCCACATGGGTAAAACTTATGACTATGACAGTTCACCAGCAAAACCCAACCAGAATACTCTGGCACTTACTTTTATTTCAACCTGAGATAACAAGAAATGATTTCTAATTCTGCGCACTAGGTTTTTCTTGTTTTTGTTTTTCAAATAAACTCCTAGAGATAGAAAAAATGCTAAAGACTTCCATATAAATCATTCCCCTTATGTTTACATTTAACTGCTTTGCTCTATTCATTTAATGACTTTAGTCTGTTTTCCCTTTGCAAGCTCAATAAAGAACGTCATTTCTTCTACCATCACCATTCCCAAAATAGGCTCAAATAAAACAGATTGCAAAGATTACATCTCCCTTAAAGCTTTCTTATTACCCTTACATTTTTTTTTACTATTTCTATTAATAAAAATTAGTGGCCACTCTTCCCCAATCTGCATTGGCTTTATTAAACTACATGGGAATGAATTTCTCTCAAAGCAAATGGTATGTCCTCTCTCTTGTCACTATTTCACTGGTTGGGTGTGTCTTCTGTGAATGCTTCACCCAGAAAATGGCTAACAAGAACATGTGAGGCCTTGAGTTTCTTGGCAGTGCGATCACCTGTTTCCTGTGAGAATGAGTTGTCCTTTCCGTCTTCAGCTCATTGCTTCTTGACAATTTACTTCTGTCACAGGAAAACATTTTCAGAGTAATGGTAGGTGACCGACCCACTTTTAATCTGTGATAATCGACATGTTCTTGTTGATACTTACACAGAGAAAGCTAGAACATCAGACTATCAACATTTGAAACAATTATTTACTTCCTTACTTTGAAAATTAGTCACTTATGGGAAAGAGTGAGCTTTCCAGTAGAAAATATATCTTAAGGTGACCAAATAGTCTCAGTTGTAAGCAAAAGCTCTCATTTTCAAAAGAATGCTTCACAGAAGAGATATTCCTCTGAACACTAAACAATGCTTGTCATAGGAGCTTAAGAAAGATTTCTACTTGAAGTGGTTGATTGCTACTCAAATTAATTTAAAATTCCTAGTGTTTTCTATCTTTTGCTAGGCTAAGATATAGAATGTTACTGTTGCTTTTATTCTTGTGGTTGATATCTATATTTTTAACACTCTGTGGAGATATTTGCTTTTAGGGGGACACATTTTCAGCCTATCCTGTTTTATACTTCTCACTGCTTATATAGACATACTGGGGGCTAAGAGATTTCAGAGTCACACAGGTCTCACATCATAAGATGCAGAATTCAAATATCTCAGCCCTCACTTTCCTTGGGCCCTATGACTATGAACCTTTTGAGAGAAAGTAATCTCTTTTCATACTGTGAAATGAGTTGATGGGAGTTGAGGCAATAAAAAACATGTCATTTAGAGGATATATGAGTGAGAAGGTATATGAAATCTTTAGTCTTCACTGGCCAAGTAGGCTGTTTCATTAAATAAAATGAAGCAAACCTTGGCAAATAACCATACAACATACATAGCTGGCTTAAAGAACATGTATAGGTACGATATGTGGGTCCTACAATGACATTAACTTCTGAGGCAACACACAGGTATCTGGGAGGGTTGGGTACCAGTCCCCAGGAGCAGAACTCTGACCTTTTTATTGTGAGGCTGCATGATTACCCTCCCCTGACGTCATAAGTGCTGGAATCCAAAAGCAGTATTACATAATATGGCAGCCTGATTCTTTCACTTTAGCATTCATGGTTGAGAGAAACCTGAATATCTCCTGGTATGACCAAGAGATGTTGTCCAAGGTTCATAATTAAGCTTTTTAATGTAGTGTACCTTTGGCCTTGGATCTTGATCTGCCATATTTTTAGAGCTTCATAGAGCTCTTCAAAGGCCAATTCTCTCTCTGGAAGATTAGTTTACAAGGAATCAGTCTTGAACAATTAGATCTTTTTAAGCAGTGTGCAGTATGGTGGATCAGAAGGCAAGGGACTTGCAGTGAGGTAATGAATTCATTTTTAACTCCAAAATACCTGGAGAAAGTGAGGAATAATATAGGAGGGCTACTAAATATAGATATCCCTGACTCTAACAATCAGCTCAGAAATTAAGGAGAAATTAAGCTTAAACCTGCAGGACAAGCGATTATTTTGTAGAATACTAACAGAGACGGAAGAAGTAAAGCAAGCAATATCCATCTTGACAAATATGCCAAATTCTCGTTATTTTCAAAGGTTAAAAAATTAAAATAAAAAAGAGCTAATGTCTAAAGTAGTACACATGAATGGAAGAAAAGGATATTAATATTCTTCTTGGCCTACACAATGTATTTCCCACTCTAATTTATATTGGTTTTTATTGTTTTTTTCACACCATTTATTTTATATTATAATCATTTCATTAGTTTTCTAAAACCAATAAAGTTTAGTAGCTTTTTTATCACTCCTTTTGTTGTCTTGGATATATAATTTGTTGGTTTGAATTCAAAAAGACTCTTTTTGTATCTGTCTTTAATTTACAATTTTTCTTGAGGTAACATCAGGTGCACAGGCAAAGAGCCAGATGTGCAATTTCTGCAGAGCTCTGAAAATCATGTAAAACAGGGATAGAGTAGATTTGTTAGACTTGCTCTAAAATCATAGGACACTTCTGCAAAGGAAATTCAGTTTTGAATGTTAATCCTTTGAGAAAATTGTATTTAAATACTATTTTAAGAAATGTAAAAGCAAAATTTTATTGTTTGATATGAGATATATGTGAACAAGAGAGACACAAATTGAATTTTATATTGATAACTGTAATGTAAATTTTGCATTTTGACTCATGCTATACTATTGTTAATAGTTATATAAAAAGAAAACCTTTTGAGACTAAATAAAATAAAAGCTTCCCAGTGTAAAAATAAAAAAAATAAGAAAGTAAAATAATGCCAGCTAACATATGTAGGAGTGGTCGAATTAATATATTATCACTTTGTAAACATTAATGAAATTATTGATCTAGGCAAGAATTATCAAGTGGTCTTAAATCTGTAAGGTAAAAATGTACGGAAAGATCAGACATTTGTGTAGTACCAAAGTAATAGCACACAGTTTATTTTCAGATAGCAAGGGAAAAAATGTGATATCAAAGAGGATTTGATCAGGAAGTCATTAACATGGCAGCCAAAGCAATGCAAAACAATGGGAAACCCAGATATCATGTGTCCCCTGATGTTATGTAGTATGGAGTACAAGACATCAGGTACAAAAATATTTACTGTGATCTAATTAAGCCTTCCACAGAATGAAGAAAAGAAAAAGAAAGAAAGAGAGAGAGACAGAGAGAGAGAGAGAGAGAGAGAGAGAGAGAGAGAGAGAGAGAGAGAGAGAAAGAAGAAAGAGAGAGAGAAGAGAGAGAGAAGAGAAGAAAGAAAGAAAGAAAGAAGAAAGAAAGAAAGAAAGAAAGAAAGAAAGAAAGAAAGAAAGAAAGAAAGAAAAAGAAAAGAAGAAAGAAAGAAAGAAAGAAAGAAAGAAAGAAAGAAAGAAAGAAAGAAAGGAGAGATACTCTACAGGATAAATGACCTTTTTTTTTTTAAGTCAGTGTCACAAAACAAAGAACTATTCTAAACTAAAGAATATTTAAATGACATAACCCCAAATGCAATATGTTATCCTGGATTAGATCCTAGTATGGACAAGACAGCTGAAAAGGACATTTTAGGGGCTATTTTTAAAAATGTATGTATGGAATAAGTATTAGATAATGATAAGTAATTATCATTAACTTTCTTAGGTAAAATAATGTTATTTTAATGATATAGGCAAATGTTCTTATTTTTTTAAGATATATATGAATATATTTAGAAGGTAGAATGTCACAATATCTATAATTTTTCTTAAAATATATCAGTATAATAAAAATGAGTTGAAGGAGGAAAAAAATGAAACACTTTCTTCAGAATAAATAAACACAAGCAGCAGATAATATCTTCAAATGAAATAATTCTGGGTCATGACTTCCCACCAAAACTTCGAAGATGCCTTTGCCCTGTTAATATTGCCTTAAAAGAATGATAAATTTTTTCATAAATTAGACATTTAGTCCTTCTTTATTCACTGTTTTTCAGAAAGAAAGAAAGAAAACACTCTAGCATAAAAGCATTTTTCCACTTTCTTCCATTCTGTATTTTAACATAATAGTCCTCAAAGGGTCATCCCCAGAGGAGCAGCATCAACATCACCTGGGAACTTGTCAGGGATACCAATAGGCACTGGCTCTAGGCCTCAAGGATCAGAAACTCAGAGGCTGGAGCCTCAAGAGCTGTGAGTGAGGCCCTCCAAGCGCTGCTGATGCAGGCTGAGTTTTGACAGCCCTTATTCTAGAGCTCCATTTCCTCTCCGTAATTCACTTAGTTAACTGCTAAGTTGGCTTGCACACTAGAGATAAAATAAAGGAAAACCCAGAACTGTAGAAGTGATGTTTAGATTTTATTCTTTTTTTTTTTTATCAATGCCTTTAGCCATGAAATTAGAAAGTGGGAAAACAATATTGTTATATTTGATATTCCATTATGTTTACAGAACAATACTTTAGAACATTGTTGAAAATAATGAACGTGCTCTGTGTAATTGTTAGACTACTTTCCAGACTACTGCCAGATAAAGTAGGGCCTGTTTTATGGGCTAGAGTTTATAATAATGATATAAATTATCCCTGCTCTCAAACACTTCATAGGATTCCAACTAATGGGAACTTCTAACATACCCATTTACAGTGTCCAATTCTCTAGTGGTCTGCCTTGTCTCCCCACTAAACAGAACATTTTGAAGACGACTGACCATGTCTAAGTGCTGTAAAGCCCATTGCATCCATATGTGACTTTTGAGTACTCAGCAAATGTGAGATGCCGTGATGCTGAGGCTTTCCTATTATCGGTGGATAGTTAGAGCCCTGAGCCATTCCATAACACTGTCATTTACTAGTGCGCCAAGCTAGAAACCTAAACCAATGTGCCTGATGTTCCACTCAGTGCTTTAGCCCCTGGACTTACCACCAGTTGGAGAAAATGTAAAATATAAAATTATAGTCCATCCTCATGTCAGAAGTTTGGGGACATAGTTAGCTATTTGAATGTCATATATGAGGCGTCCGAGACTAATTAAAGTCAGACACTCTTCATAGCACCAAATGGTGTTATATAAGGTTTATGTTAAAGCATGACCAGGCTGGTTCCCTGTTCTACTCCTTCAGGAATGAGTGTCTCTTAGACTGCCCATAAACCACAGGCACCAGTCCTCATTGCCTGGGAATTTTGTGGTACGCTGCACAAACTTTTCTGTGAGATCACCTGTGAAACAACGTTCACTTCCCTGCATATATCTTTCAATTCTTTTACAATCCATTGATGACCAGGCACAACAGTTAGTGAAGACACTCAACATTGAAGGCATATGTCAAGAGGGACAAAAATAGAAAGAAAATTAAATTCGAATCCACCTCTACCTAATTTTATGCTGTGCTTTAAACTCTGTGGTACATATGTGTGTCTATAATATATGTATACATATTTATATATATACAGATATACATCATATTAATTGTACATAGTAGTAATTGCCTCCATAGGGACTTTGTAATTTCAGATAGACGTTTAGGAGGTGGGGACATTAAAGTCAGACGCTATTCACAGTACCAAGTTGTGTTATACAAGGTTTGTGTTAAAGCATGAAGCAAGAGAATTCAACTCAAGTATGAATCAATAAAAAGGGAAATTAACACACTCATGGGAAATAAGCAGATGAAACTGAAATCCAGGGAAAAGAGCAGAATTATCCTGACAGAATTTACTGTGAAGTTGCTCTACTTTTACTCTCTAATCCTCCAGTCTCCAAAGTTTTGTTACTCATTGTACTATGACCATCTACCCCATACTATAAACCCTTGAAGAAAAAAGTCTCTACCCCCTAAACATCTTCTTCCTACCCAAAATCACAAACTGTCTACAGAGGCAATTGCCATGTATATCTGTATGTCATAAATATGTATGTGTGTGTGTATTATGCATGCAAACATGTGTCATAAAGTTTAAAGCACAGAATTAGGTTACATAGCAATGGATTTGAATCTTGACTCTGCAACTTACAAGCCATGTGGTAGATGATAGGCAGTTAGTTTATGTGTACCTCAGATCCTCCCTCTGTAAATGATGATAACAATACTTCTATCAGTGTTGATTCAAGAGTCAAATTATATAGCGTACAGTTGAAGCTTTCCACATTTTCTAGCAGAAAATACAATGAACAGTAGCTATTATTGTTAATATTTTAATTACCATTTTAATAAAGTAATTTTAATTTAATATTAATATTTTTAAGTCTCTCTAGCCACCAAATTTCTCCACTTCTTTACCTTATTTTCCACATTACAAACATTACATCTTTATTTGATTAGTATCAAGCTTTTGTTTACCACAAGAGTATAGAAACCAAATTTTTGATTGTATGGCACATCTTTTTTTCAAGGTATCACTAAATATTAAATTATAGAAAATACATCATTACAAGCCCCATGTTTGCCCCTTGCCACATCTCTCAGTTACATATGGTAATTTGGCACTCTTCTTCAGACAACAAAATGCCTGAGAATGAAAGATTAGAACCGGTTGGGAGATAATGTGCCTGATATCTACAGTGCAAAATAAATAAGGTGCAGTGGTTAGCTCCAAATGTAAACTAGAGGAGAATAAAGTATTTTTGGAGTGTGTGTGTGTGTGAGCAAGAGAGTGAGTGAGAGAAATAAAGAGAGAGATCAAGATGAGACAGAGACAGAGAGAGAGAGAAATGGGAGGGAAGTGGAGACAAAGAGAGACTAAAAAAAGAATAAATGTCATAAATAACTGATATTTTAGAAGATTCAGTAGAGTAGGAAATTATAAATTGTCTTTACTTCATTTCTGGAAATGAAAGAAATAATTAGTATTTTAATGTTCCTGGGTTTTCATCCTTTCCCTTCTTCTTCTCCTTGAAGGTCTCCACTTTGCCTGAACAGTTTCTAACCCTCTTCTGTCCTCTGAGGCCTGGAGGTGATGGAGATTATTGATAGTAATGCATAATCTAGAGAATGACTATGGAGAGAACAGAGGATACTAAAAAGGGGGTTGAGAAGGAGATTTAAAGGGCCAGGGAGAGGATCAAAGGGGATGCTTTCATCTAGAGCAAGGGGAGAGAGTCGTGTTGATTTGAGAGCTAGAAAAGCAACGCAAATATCTATAAGAGGTTAAATAAGTGGAGATAAAAAGTAGTTATTCAAGAAATATCACTAAGGATTATATGTCTTCACAGTATTTTGAGAAACTCATTTTTTTTATTGTTCTATTTTCAAATCTGCCTGTTGCTGCAGTGACGAAAATATCCTTCTAAAACTAGGCTTTGATGTGCTTCATTATGGTGGCATAGTTTTAATAACTTTCTTTATTTTCATTTGACTGATATGCAGCTCCCCCTAATTGGCTATCTCTGTTTACGAATTTCATCAAGTGTTTTCTCTGTATTTTTCATCACTTCACCATCCAACATGTGAATGAAATTCTCTTCTTTTGTTTTCTTAAAATCTAGGATATCATCACAAGTTTGTAATTAGTTTCTCATTAAACTGAACAATAAGTTTAACATACACAGGTGTGTGCACATTTGTGTATTCATGGTTGTGAATGTGTATCCATGGCTGGAAAAGTAGATTGGCACATAGCCAAAAGAAGCCCCAATCAAAAGAGAAGAAATATTAAGGATCATTCATAATCAAGAGAAGTGTCAGCACTTTTCAAAGTAACATAATTGTAAGTGTGATTACTTAATGAATACAACAAGCAAAAGCAAGAGCCCATTAAAATGTAGATTGTGAGGTCCTGAGATTTCATGAATCTACCCTTAGCAAAAGGAAGAAATAGGCAGCAGAATTAGTGAACACCATTCACTATTAAATGGACTTTGTTATATAGATTTAGTTGGGCCATTAGTAGGCCATCCCTCAAAAGACCCACTCACATCCTGGGAGCATATATAGGATAACATGTTGATTCAAAGCACTGGGCTTGAATCTTGACTCTATTAATTATGCAAATTACATAGCATTATTAAATATAATGATAAAATTAACTTCAGAAGATTGTTATGAAGATTAAATGTGGTAATATTGTAAAAACGTCAATGTGTTAAATGCACATAGAAAGCAAACAAAAAAATAGGAACAAATACTTACGTACCATTGACTATGTGTCACACACTGGTCTATGAGCTTTGTTTCCATTAACATAGTAAATCCTCACAGCAAACCTATGAGGTGGGTCATTATTATTCCTTTTAATAGAGGGAACAGAGGCATAGAGAGGTTAAGTAACTCCCCCAAAGCTTGCAATATGTTAGAGCTGGGATTAAAACATAGATTCACTTGTTCCAAAATCTGGGTACTAAATTATCTTCTTAGTAGTAATAATAATAAGAAGAGAAGATTAATTTTGTTGTTATCATTAATCTATAAAATAAAAAGGTATGTACTAATGTGGGAGTCAATTTCATAAATTTTGCAGCTGTCTCTATACTTATATGTTGAAGAATTTGATCTTGCATCAAATTGCCTATAAACAACCTTGCTATTTTTCTTTATGATCAGCCCATAAACTACTAGTGTGGGGTGCTAAAGAAAATGTAGATTTGAAGAAGTAAAGTGCAATTCAAGAAAATGGAAGACCTGACCAAAGTTTTAAAATTTTTCTTGAGACACACAAAAAAAGTTTTTGGAAGTCTCAAAAGCAAACTATGTAGGTCTTATTACATGCACATGAAACCCTCTCATTTTAAAGCTGTAGTTAATATTTATTTGAGCCATTGATTCCTAAACTTTTTGTTGTTGTTGTTAAAATGGTGTCAGAGAGTAGGGTTCCTAGATTTCACAGAGAAAAATATATTTGGGACATACTTATACTAAAAAATATTCATTATTTATCTGAAATTAAAATTTAACTGAGCTTTCTGTTTTATATCTGACAACTCTAGAGTCCGAGTACAAGTAATTTAAGTTTTAGAAGTGAGTATATATGGCATTTATGAATTCTGCCAGTTATTAGAAGTTTGAAAAGTCAGGAAGTCTATTCTTAAAAAGATATCTAGTATCTTCTAATAGAAGGCATCCTCTCCATATTTTTAAAATAGGAATCAGAAATTATGAACAATTAGTATAATAAATAAAGCTTTATACTTATTTAATGCTTTCACAAAAGAGCTCAATGGAATAGATTAAAAGATAGGTTTTGAAATACCTATCCATGAAATTCATAAAATTGCCTCAACTTGACTAGGTTTTTCTTGACGTTAAATTAAATCCCCTCAGTTCCACAAGAACTATTTATCTTAAGGTGGTCAAAGTAAAACTTTGCATATATAGAAATACCTCCGTAAAGCTGTACTGTAGACTATGTAACAATATAAATCACTGAGAAAGGAAACACATTTATCCTTGGAAGGAAAAAGGGAGGAGAGAAAGAGGATGGAAAATCTCAATTTGGTAAAAAACACAGAACTGCCTTAAGTGTCATGTTTTCCATTGATGCTGAAATAGGAACTAGGCAGGATGTCAACCTAGGCATCTCAGAATTTTCTGAGTTTGTGATACAGAACAGGTTGTGTAAATTCATTTTTCACCAGTGAAAATCTGTCATTCAGCCAGAACAACTCCAAGCCAAAATTTCCATTATTGGTTGCCTGTCCATTCAGTGGAGACACCATCTTTTTAAAGCAGAAGGGAGCACATTTTAGGCTCTGTGTCAGGCAGCTGTTCTATGAAGAGAGGGTCTCCCACTGATGCACAACACAAAGCCTTGCTGTGCCTTTGCAGGTGCTTATGCGCTAGCAGAAAGAAATTTTTTATCTTTTGTGTGTACAATGATGGGATTAATGTTCATCTGTTAAAGCACCACAAAGTTTTACACTTCGACCATAAAAGGAAAAAACCATGTCTTAACAACTCAATTAATTTTGGATTCTCACCATTATTAATAACATTCATTATATATAGTTTATTCTAAAATTGTTTCCAGGCTTTTTCGTTTTTTAAAATCTTAGTGGAACACATCTGACTGCATAACCAAATGTAAATTATGATAACCATTTTGTGCAGTGATCGGTATTGCAATATCGGTAACCAAATATATGTGATGTTGTACTGGAAAAACTCGAAGTTTATCTAAGTAATTGACATAGAAAAAATCAAGTTCTCTTCCAAAGGTAAATGTGATGAAGAAAGCATTTGAAATTCAGGCTTTTTCTTATTTTCCCACAATTAAGTGACACCAAGTGAAGGAAACAAGAGCAAAAATAAACAAGTGGGACTACATCAAACTAAAAAGCTTTCAGTTTTTCTACTCATTTTTAAATTGAAAACATCAACAAAATGAAAAGGCAACCTATGGAACAGGATAAAATATTTGCAAATCATATACCTCATGGAAGGTTAATATCTAAAGTATATAAGGAGCTCATACAACTCGATAGAAATAATAATAAGAAGAAATTTGATTAAAAAATGGGAAGAGGAACCCAATAGACATTTTTCCAAAGACATGCAATTGACCAACAGGTACAGAAAAGGTTCTCAACATCACTAATCATCAGGGAAATGCAAATCTAAACCACAATGAGATATCACTTCACACCTATTAGAATAAATTATCAAAAAATCAAAAGATAAAAAGCATTGGCCAGGATGTAAAGAAAAAGAACCCTCATATACTGCTGGTGGGGATGTAAATTGTTACAACTACTATGTAAAACAGTATGGCGGTTCCTCAAAAAATTAGAAATAGAACTGCCATATGATTTAGCAATCCTACTTCTGGGTATATAGCCAAAGGAAAAGAAATCAGGATCTCAAACAGATATCTATACTCCCGTGTCTATTGCAGCATTATTCACAATAGCCACGATATGAAAACAACTTAAGTGTTAATCAATGATGGATGGGTAAAAAGGATGTGAGATTATATATATATATAGTTCAGCCATAAGAATTAAGGAAATTCTACCAATTGTGACAACTTGGTTGAATCTTGAGGGTATTATGCTAAGGTAAATAAGTCAGATGAAAAAAGATAAATACTGTATGATTTTATTTATATGTGGAATCTAAAAAAAAGCTCAACTCGTGGAGAGTAAGTAGAGTGGGAGGTAGAGGAAATGGGAAGATGTCTGTCAAAGGGTACAAACTTCCAGTTACAAGATGAATAAATTCTGGGGATCTAATGTACAGCATGAGGACTAGCTAATACTATATTATCTACTTGAAAGTTGCTGAGTAGGTGTTAAATGTTCTCACCACAAAATGAAAAGGGTAATTATGTGACATGATAGAAGTGTTAGCTAAAGCTACGGTGATAATCAGTTTGCAATATATGTGTATCAAATTAACATATTGTACGCTTTATATTTATACAAAGCTGAAAAAAATTCTATGATATTCAGTATTACAATACTACAATGTTATAACAAATGATATTACACTCTTTTAGAACCATAGTATATATTTTTTATGGCATCCATAGATATAGAGGTAAATCTGCAAGAGAATGATAAGCATAACATACATGGTGGTGGTTAACACCGGGGAAGGAAGGAAAAGAATGGATTTGGAGAAGGATATACTGGAATCTCATATATCTGCAATTTTTAACCCTATTAACAAAGATAAGAAAATATGCCATCCAGAAAATAATAAAAACTAAGAAAAAAACAATAAGTAGCTAAATAAAACGTAAATGGTCGGCAAAGAGCAGCAGGAATTGGGTAGGAGAGGAGAAGGCAGGTAGAAAAATTTTTTTCACAATAAACTACATACAGCTATTCATCCTTAAACTATGCATATATAAAACTATAATAAAATAAAACTACAGTTTCCAAAAAGAGCCTTTAATTACTTAAAGGCTACTTAATCGTCAGTGGCCCAGCCCAAGTCCACTATTTACTAGAAGCCCTTCCTGTTCATAGTAAAGGTCTTCATAGTTTTGATTAGGAACTCAAAAGTATTGTGTTCAACAGCAGAGAGCACAGCAGTTCTCACCTATGAGAGAATGCAGAGCTGAGAGTTCAGGTATAACACCTGCTTGATAAACAAAACTTCCCACTTCTCATGTATATTATAAACTTCTTGTGTCTCTGTCAGACTGGACTGTGACTTTTATGAAGATTAGCCCTATGTCTATCTTATTTGTTATATTTCCCAGAGCAAACATAGCAAGGCACATAATTTGCATCTGAATTAATTAATTAATAAACATGTGTTTGTGTAACACAGGCTATAGCATAGCAAGTAAAATAGCTGTTTTTATTAGGCAAAGGGTGAAAACATGAATACAGGTATTTTAGTGATCCCAGGTCACTTTTGGCATTACCAAATAGATGTGGACATGATTATTCAACCTAACCAACCTTGTTTAAGAAGATATGTTTAGGAACATGCTGCTAATGTTCAGTACAAATTAATTTTTAAATTTTGATAGAATTATGACAATATATTCTTTCTTATGATCAATTTTATATGATCGGTAATTCTTAAATCAGACATAATAGCACTACTTCTCCTGTCAATTGTTCCAGCCTCCTTTGATCAAGTTTAAAGGGTTACATTTTTAAGTGCTTGTGATGAGGGAAAAAGAGGTCCTCAGCCTTGCATCTCAGTTAAAATCATGGTAATCCAATATGTACAATTGCATCTAGTTTCTCATTTGACAACGAAGGTATATTTTAGAGATTATCTGTATAAAATATTGATAGTTACTAAGAATAACTTTTCTGCGGGAAGACTTACTGTTATGTCTCTAGGCAAAGAATTGACAATCACCCTGTCTAATTAAGGGTCTCAGCTTCTACTGACGGTGGCCTTTTTTAGTACTTCTCTTCAAACTTAACCCACAGCACTGATGACTCTCAAATACAGGAATGCTCTCAATGACCGTACATTAGCAAACTTAAAGTCGATTGTGTCTTTTTAAAATAAACTTTTTAATTCAAGTAAAACATTTTAAAAGTGCACAAATTCTAAATGTACAACTTGAATTGTCAGAAAGTGAACACATCCTGCACCTAAATCAAGAAATTGGACATTACCAGATACTCTGCTCCCCACTCCAGTAGAGTCAATCTGAATTCTAACATCAGAGGTTGGTTTAGCGTGTTTATCTTTATGTAAACAAAATCACACAATGTCCTCTTATGTGTGTCTGGCATCTTGTGAGATTCATCAATGTGCTTTTGTGGGATTATAATTTGTTGTAAAATGTTCCATCTTCATTATTATTTATTTTGAAATATTTTCTATTTTCCATCATTTCTCTTTTAACTTATGCTCTATTTATAAGTAGATGGTTTAAATTTGAAGCAGTTAGTGATTTTCTATTCACTTTTTGTTACTGATAGCTAGGCTATTTCCACTGAGGTAAAAATACATACTCCTAATTATTTCCATCTTTTGAAATTTATTAAAATTTGCTTTATGACTCATCATATGGCAAACTTTTCTAAATGTTTTATTTTCACTTGAAAGGGATTTTAATTCTGTTGATATATATAATTTACATACGTCAAAAAGGTTCATTCTGTTCATTTCCTTTTCAGATCTTCCAAACCTTTATTGATTTTATTCTTGCTTATTTTATTATATATTTAGAAAATTGCTTTAGTCTCCCAGTACAATTATGGATATTTACATTTTTTTCTAGTTCTGTAAATGTATATTCTTTGTATGTTGAAGCTATAATATTGATGCATAAAGATTTAGGACTTTATACCATTCTGATTTTTTGACTCCTTTGCCCCCAGTAAATGTCCTGCTTTATTTCTACAAATGCATTTTTATTAATGCTTACTTTGTCTTATATTAGTAGAGCTATACCATTTTTGTTAATGATTGCAAAGTTCATTTTTTCTTTTGTTTTATTTTTAAACTACTCTGTTCTTATATTTATGGTTTGTATATTTTAAGAAGCAGTTAAATTTTATTGTTTTTTTTTTCTTTCTCCATTTTTAGGCTTTTGGGTTTTTAAGATTTTTTTTTGTTTATTAGAAATGACATAATTTTATATAAGTTTTATGTATATACTATAGAGATTGGATATTTATATAACTTACAAAGTGACCACCTGATAAATCTAGTACCATCTAATACCAGACATAGCTATTATAATATTAATGAGTATATTCCTTATGCTTTACTTTATATCCACATAACTATTTTGTAACTACCAATTTGTACTCCTAAATTCCTTCCCCTTTTTCACCCATCTTCCCAACTCCCCTCCCATCTGGCAACCATCAAAATGTTCTCTGTATCTGTGAGCATTTGTTCATTTATTTTGCTTTTTAGATTCTACATATAAGTGAAATCATGACGTTTGTCTTTCTCTGTCTGATTACTCCACTCAGCACAATATCCTCTAGGTCCATCTATAAGTGGATAAATGACCCAGGTAGCCTCCATATCTTAGCCATTGCAAATAATGCTGCAATGAACAATATTTGGATGCACATGTCCCCTTGAGGTAGTGTTTTGGGTTTCTTTGGATAAATACCCACAAGCGGTATCGCTGGGTCCTTTTTTGTCTCTTATTACAGCATTTGTTTTAAAGTATATTTTGTCTCATATAAGTATTGCTCCTCTGGCTTTTGTTTTATTTTGTTTCCATTTTCATGAAATATCTTTTTCCATCCCTTCACTTTCAGTCTGTGTTTGTCTTTAGACCTAAAGTGAGTGTCTTATAAGCAGAATACATAAAGGTCTTATTTTCTTATTCATTCAGCAACCACATGTCTTTTGATTGAAGTATTGAATCCATTTGCATTTCAAGTAATTGTTGATAGATATGTAATTATTGCCATTTTATTCATATTTTGTATCTTTTTTCCTTCTTCTTAAAAAGTCCCTTTAACATTTATTATAATAGTGGTTTGGTGGTGGTGAACTCCTTTAGCTTTTTCTTGTCTAGGAAGCTCTTTATCTGTCCTTCAATGCTAAATGATAGCTTTGCTGGTTTGCGTAATCTTGGTTGTAGGTTCTTGCTATGAAAACCAGCAGAAATTGTGGCTGAGTAAGATGGAGTATGGTTGAAATCCCAAGTGCTCCTCTTAAAGGGCCTGCTAATAGACTTTCTTGCTGATTGACTCTGGCTCTGTGCTTTAGCACTAGGGCAGCAGTTTGAAAGTTGCCAGGGATATTCAGAGAGGAATTGAATCTCCTGGCTTCAGGGCAAAGGCTGGAGAGGCAGCTTTCTCTCAGACAAAAATGCTGACAGAAGCCACTATTCTTTTGATGAGCCCTCCTGCCACCCAGGGAGGTGCACATTCAGGCAAGTGCCATATCTGAGTCTCCATCAACTTGGCTAACACCATTTGCCCTGCCCCAATTATTCTCTGAGACTCTGCCTCACTCAACCTGCAAACCCATCTCAGCTGATTCCAGTGGCTTTTCCATACAAATGGCGTTTCTTGGTTAATGCTAGTGGACACAGACCCCAAATAAACAGTACCTGGCCTTGACATGCTCTGTACCTCTTGCTAAGCATCTCCAAGCTTGGCAGTAGCAGCACCAACCTCAGTTCACAGCTTAGCTTCTCCCAGGCACCTTCAGGCACTTTATTCTAAGTCCAGAACAGTAACAACCATCTGCAGATCACTTGTAGCTCATACCAAGCAGCCCCAGACAGGGCATAAGCAGCATCTGACCTTGGCCTGCAACAAAACCCCTCCCAAGGGGTCCCAGAACTAACACACCCAGTGGCCAGCTTCAGACCATATCAGAGCACCACCTAACCACCTCCACAAATGACACACCCACAGGACAGACTTGGCAGGCACCAGAGCCCTGCTAAAGTGAATCCTACTCTGTAGGGTCAGCCCATGCACAATGGCTCCTCCACTATAGTCACAGGCAGTCCTCACAGCCAATTCCTCTCATTGATATTCCCAGGCTCAACTAGAACAGGACAGCACACACAACCTACACAAGGAACACACCTAGAACTTACTTAGAATACTGTCATTAGGTTTACTTCTCCCATCTTTTATGGTATTAACTCTTATTCATTTTAATTATACATGATTTTTAAATATCAAAGGCATTATTACTATTATTGTTTTGAACAATCAATATTCCTTCCGATGCTCTTTATACTTTTAATGTCCTTGTTTCTGTCTGAGATCATTTTGTTAATGCGTAACGAACTTCTGTTAATTTTTCTTGAGATATGGCTGCCAAGGACTAATTTTCTCAAGTTTTATTTTCTAAAAATATTTCTAAGGATATTTGTCCTGGGATAGAATTCTATGTTGGAAGTGTTGTTGGTTTCGTTTCAGCACTGTAAAGTTGTCACTCCATTATCTCCTATTTCCATTATTATTGTTTGGTAATGAAGGTCTGATACCTTTGAAAGTCTGATGACTTTTCTCAGGCTGCTTTTCTTCTTCTCTTTGGTTTTCATCAATTTTATTATTGTGTGTCTAGTTATTTTTTTTATCCTGTTTGAAGTTCATGACCATTGAATCTGTTCATGTTTTTCATTGATTTTGGAAAAAATATTTGCCATCATCTTTTTTTAATATTTCTTCAGTTTCTTTACTTTTTCTTTCTTTCTTTTTTTTTTTTTTTTTTTTTTTGTAATCCAAATACATGTATTTTAGAACTTTTTATTGTGGTCCACATGGATCACATACTCATTTTTTATGTACTTAGTTCTTTTTATGTTTATTTTGTTTTATGCCTTTTTTTAATGACTTGTCTTCTAGTTCCCTAATTTGTCTTCCATTCTTCAAATCTGATACCAAATACATCTATTGATTTCTTGATTCCCTATAATGTGCTTTTCAGTTTGGCAATATATAATTGACTCTTTTTGTAGATTCTAATTCTCTAAAAAAGTTTTCTATCTTTTCTTCTATTTTGTCTCTTTTTATCTATTTCTTGAATCTCTGAATCATAGTTACTATAAAGTCCTTGTCTGTTAATTATAATATCTGGATCACTTTGAGTCTATTTCCATTTTCCAATTTTCCATTTTTTCTCTTGACTTTAGTTCATAATATTCAAATTTTCATTGACTGAACAAAGTTGAGGCTGGGTTTCAGCTTTGGAAAGGCTCAATCGTCCTCTGTTCTTGGGACATACTCCCCTACCAACCCTCCAGGGCTTTCATCCAAGAGCATGGTATATTTTTTGTGATCTCTTCTATCAAGAAAAAAGGTAAAAGCTTAAGTTACCTTGGGCTTCATGACCAGTTGGAAATATATCATGCCTTGTTCCCAAAACAAGGGATTTACATAAATAGAAACTAAAGGTATAGTTTTAAAAGAGTAGAAGCTATCAGAGTAAATAAAAAATATAAAGATAATTAGATGAAGCTAGACTAAAGTGATGCATGCTATAATTGTCAATGCAAGTAAGCCATACAATATATTAATCATCATACTTCATTCTGATGAATAACACAGATCTTAACTATTTTTCTCTTCATTCTTTAAGGTATTGTTGAACAAATCCATGAAAGTAGATCTAATAATCATGGTTTATTTCCTACAGTTTAAGAAAAGATTCCTAAATAGATTGGAAGGCAATCTTTATGATTACTCCTAACTTTATATTCTATTACATAGCCAGCTCAGAAGGCAAGTGCTATTAACATCTATCTATGAGATATACTGTGAAGAAGAACTTTCTGTTTCAAATAGCTTTCTTCAAATAGCTTTCTTACTCCAAATTTTATTCTCCCCAAACTAGGCCAACATTGTACAAGCCATCTGATATTTAGTAGTTCACAAAGCCTAAATTGAAAAGTCGAGGATTAAGAGAATTAAGATCCCTACCAAATGCATACCTGTGATTTAGACAAATAATGCGCATCACCAATTTAGCACTCATTTATTAACCTAAACTCAAATCATACCATCAGTGAGCTCTACGAGATGGTTCTGATTCTACCCTACCAATTTCAGTTGCTTCAATGAATCACTAACAAGGGCAATGGATCCTAACAAGGGCAATGGGTCCTAAATACCCACTCATCACTTTCAACCAGGTGGCACATCTTAATAATCGGATTAAGTGTTTGAATATTAACCAGTATTTTGATGAAGCTATTAACAATGTTTAGCATGCATTCATCTATGAATCTCCATCAAAGTTAGTAATAGCCTCAATATACTCTGACTCTTCAGATCCATGTGGTATATCATATTCACTTCAGGGCATCATTTTAAGTGGATTATGATAAACTAAAGTGTAAACTAAAGAAAGTGATGAGGGGAGTGAATATATAAAAATGTGTCAAAAATATTGAAAAGGTTGGAAATGATGAAGATAAAACATTTATGAAAATAATCACTGTCAGCAATAAAAGATGATCTTTTGTAAGATAAAATTTTTTTCCACTCTACTGTTCCACAGACAAATGAAAAAATAAAAATAAATAAGCAGAAATAAAAATACCCATTTTGTATCAGTTTTAAATCATTTTTTAACCATTAGAAACTTCTGACAATGACATGAGTTGCTTTATGAAGCTGTGCTCTTTTTGTCATTGAAAGTATTCAGGCAGAGTCTGAATTACCATATACTCAATGATTCATTCATTTAATAAATATTCATGGAGGGCTTATTATGTCCAAGGCAATGTGCTGAGACTATGAGAGAGGCAAAGATGAATTAGATTGAATTTTCCTAGATAATGGAGCTATGACTTGAATTGAATAATCAGAATACAAAATAAAAAAGGAAAAGTGCCCTAAGATGTACAAATAATGTTGTATAGGAATACAAAGGCAAGAGGCATGAATTTGAGTTCACGGATGTTGGAGAAGTATTCTGTTGTTTTTTCCATAATCCATTCTCCACAGAGCAGCAAGAAATCAGTCCACATTACACTTCTGATCAAAACTTTTCGACAATTTTTCATTACACATAGGATAAACTGAGAATTGTTATTTTGGCTTCTAAGATGAGGTGCGATCTGGCTTCTGCATACATCCCAGTCTTGTGCTCCCCAAGCTCCAGCTACGGTTAAGTAGTCTTTATGTTTCTGAAACACACGAAACTCAGTCATTCTTATGCCTTTCTATTGTCAGTTCATCTGCTGACCAGACGTTGGTCGGGTTGAAAATTTCTTATTTTCTAATCCTCAACTCTCATGTCATTTTCTCCAGTTTAGCATTCTGTGTAAATTAGCTTAGGGTGACTTCCTTTATCCTCCACCTCTGTATACCTATGATCATTTTATTTTCTTTCTCATACTGTGAAAATATAAAAGTGTCCTTTCTCTTGTCCTTTTGTTTTTTTTAAATTCTATTCAAAACTTTATTAATTTATTATCCTTAAATAACATGTAATCAGTGTGAACAATTCTGTGTGTTCCTTCTACTTACTTTTGTAAATAGAGCATTTCAAGGAATCAACATAGTCCACATTCTTAGACTTCAGATAGTTTCGTTTATTTTTAAATTGTCTATTTTCTGACCCTTTTAACTAGAATATAACAAGAGTAAGAATTTGTCTGCTGTGTCTTCAGCATCTAAATTAGAACAATGCATACAGTAAATACTTGCTGTAGTGACTGAATAAAGAGTTTTTTATACATGGTTGGAGTTTAGAGAAGAATCTATAACTTCTCACTCTTACATGTTATGATATCCATTCTCAATGCTAATTCCTCTCAGCTTGGTCAGCCTTTGTATCATACCTGAGATTTGGCTCATATGTTTTTTTCCTCCTGCCCTGCAGACACTCTCTCCAACTCTCAAGCTCAAATGAAGACATGTCTTTAGGTGATTCCTTTCTAATTCTTTATGAATCATGATTAACTTTTTATAAGTTCCTAAAATTTCTATTAATTACTTATGCTTTTATTTACATGTTATTTTGATACTACTTTGTTCTTCTTGTTGAATTGCCTATGCCAGCACTAGCCAATTGAGATATAATGCAAACCAAACATGTAATTTTTTAGTAGGCACATTAAAAGAGGTAAAAAGAAATATGGGAAATTAATTTTAATAATATATTTTAATTTAACCTAATATATCTAAAATATAATTTCAACATTTAATCAATATTAAAAATCATTAATGACACCCTGAACGTGCCCAATCTCATCTGATCTCAGAAGCTAAGCAGGGTCGGGCCTGGTTAGTACTTGGATGGGAGACCACCTAAGACGACCAGGTGCTACAGGCATTAAAAACAAAAATAATTAATGAGATACCATACATACAATAAAATTGTGCTTAATGGGAAATTATTTTACAGTGCTTTGGTATTAAAATGTAAATATAAAGTAGTTAAAATTAAATAAAATTAAAAATTCAGTTCCTCAGTCACACTAGCCATATTTCAAGTGCTCACTTAACCACGTGTGGCTGGTGGCTATGTTTAGGTCAGTGTAAAAATGTACGAATTAAATGGTACTTACACTTGTACAAGAACTATCCCTTCAACAAAGCATTGAGTGCTTAATTCGTTGAATAGGAAAATTAATGAAAAAGGCAGTATTCAATTTTTTAAACAAATGAGAAAATATAAATGAATTGTTTACATTGCTTTTCCAAATATGTGTTTAATTACTGGTGTTGCCAGGAAATGCCATTAATAATAGCAAAAACAGTACTAGACAGTAAAAGTACTGGTGTAATTAATGATTGTCATGAGACTATGGTAAAAAGAAGTGTTCTGTATGCAGTAAGCAAATCTTAATCATAGAGTTAACTTAGGGCTATCCTAAGCCTCTCAAGATTTTGCTTCCTTCCTTACACGGGGTAAAAGCTCCGTTAAACACAGTTGAAGGAGCAGATGGAAGAAAGGCTGCCGCCAATCTTTTATGATAAAAGCAAGCTATTACCACTCCTGCTGCCTTGCTTTCATGTGAGCCTCTATCATAAAAACAAGCTCATAAAGTAAATAAATAAATAAATTCATGCACACATATGTGTATGCATAAATAGAAGAGGAAATGAAGGGAAATAAAAATAAAAATAGAATAATAAATGGAAAATGAAATTTTTAAGGGAATTAATAAAATATTTAAAACCTAATTAAATAACCATAAAAATTTAACACAGAAAGTGTTTAAAGATGTTTGATTTTTTAAAAAGACACAAAAAAGTTGAATCACCAATATAAAAAGATCAAAATTTTTTAAACTGAAAGATTTGACAGTCTAAGGCCACGGAAAAACCTAAAAACATTAACCAATGAAAATAAAAATTTATGATAATAATAATAGTTACCATTTTATTAAGCACAAACCATGTTCCTGGCACTGTGCTGGATGTATTAGGCTTATTGGCTCCTTTCACAGCAAACTCTGGGTAATGTCCTCATTTTAGAAATGAGGAAATTAGGGATTCAGAAGTTACCAGCAATTCACACTGCCAGTAGGTAGAAGAGCTAAAATTAAAAGGTGAGAGTATTCAGTATAATTTCTATTTTAAATGTTTTGTGAAGGAGTGGCTAGACTCTTAAAGAAGTAGAAACAACTTATGAGAAAGTGAATTTCACTCTCATAGCCCGTATCACACACAGGGAGTGAGCTGAGCTGATAGCATCCGTGGCAAAGAGGTAAGGCCTGGTCAGAAAGTGATTCTTGCTCTTACCTGAGCCCCTCCTGGAGCATAGAGATGTGTGAGTGCAAAACTCACGTGAGATTACTCATAGAGGAAAGAGGAGGTGGAGAGGGATCTACTGAAAGACATCAGTTTAGTAGTTCTAAGTGCATGTAACCAGAATTCAATTGAGTAGCAATACCACATTTCTGTTATAGGGACAGAATTTACCCAATATTAATACGCAACACAAGCTGAATTCTCTTTGAGGGAAATTTTGCTATTTCAAATTTAAAAAAAAGAAGAAGGAAGAGGAGGAGGAGGAGAAAGAAGAAAGAAGAATCAAGATGTGCAGGCCACAGCCTATCAGGAAAGGAAGAGTCATTAGGACTGTCTTCCAGCCAGTTCTCAGTCCATGTGACAGAGAACACAGCAAAGCCAATGCTAATTAGGTTGGCAAATAAGATTTATCGCCTGATCATAACAGTTGCTTTGGCTTCTTTGGAAATTCTGATTTGATGGGTCTGAGCTGAGACACAGAGAGCTGTATCTTTAAAAGCAATCCTGGAAAATACTTAGGATCAGGCTCTGAGCGAGCCTACTTTGCAATGCAAGAACCAATAACTTCTGATTTTAATTCTTTCCTACTAAAAAAATAAAAACACTTCAGCTGTTATAAGAATTCTGTTTGATAATCATATTTCAGTGGGAAAAAATAAATCTATAAATCATGTTTAGTTTTGTTTATGTCACTGGGCTAACCGCCCAGTGTAAACTGAGAAAAGGGTTCCTAATTCTACATCAGACTAGAGGTGACTTACAAAGATAATTGCTTTTAAGGCTTTACCTAAAATTGCCTACTGTCCTCTACAGTTAAATACCAATTAACAAGTACTTGGGTATAATAAACACACCCCCTATGTAGACTAGAAGGAAAAGAAAGGTGGACGGTGTGAGAGGTCTCCTGAGGTCCCTTCCTTATTCCCCTACAGCACCCCAAACACACTAAGACAGTTGTACCTTTTTCTGAATCATCCTTTACCCTCCCATCCAGTTTTCCCACAAAAGATTCTTTTGCTATTCTTCAGCTTTCTACCCTCTCTAAGCTTCCTCCACCTGTTTACAAATAGGTGATTTTTCAGGGTGTTTTAGCCATTTGTCCCCTAAACGTGTTGTCCCTTGACAACATTGTTCTGTTTCTCTCAGACACGGGCCCTACCCAATGTTCAACCATATTAAAGTAACTCCTAACAAGTATTGTAAGCAGTAGATAAGCACCAAATGTTATCTGAGGGAGCATTATCACACTTTGTATTTGAAATCTTATCTTTGTTTTCTCACAAGAGTGCCATTATCACCATTTTCCACATGGGAAAACGAATCCAGAAAGATCAAGCGACTGGCCTCCTTCAAACCAGTAGCGGGCCTGGAACGGTGCTTCCACACTTCTCCTTCACTGTGCTCTCCAGTTCACCCATGTGCCTGTCATTAAAATATTATTTCATTCAAGAATTATTTACTCTTTCTTCCAGATCATTAAAAAAGACGTTAAACAAAACCAGACCCATGCAGACCCTGTAGTCAACACATTGCCCTGAGCCATTAGGACTGTCCTCCAGCCAGTTCTCAGTCCATGTGACAGAGAACACAGCAAAGCCAATGCTAATTAGGTTGGCAAATAAGATTTATCGAGATACTGTATCAAATGCATTACAAAAATATAAACATATGTGTGTTAAGGTACATTCATTGTGCTGGCTAAGTTTTTAATTCTATTGTAAACCCTATCAAGACTGTCTGGCACTATTTGTTTTTATAAATCTATTCCTTTACAGCAGAGCCCTTTTAGCTCTTTTGATTCCATTATCCTCTCAGGGTTTCAATTTTAACAGTGGTTCTGTTTTTTTTTTGTTTTTTGTGTTTTTGTTTTTGAAAGGATTGATTTTTACAAGGAATTCAAGAACAGAGTCCTTATTCCAAGATGAGCATTACTAAAATTAACAATAATTAACCCCAAAGAGAATCTTAGTGTTTGGGGACCAGAACAAGGATTTCTGATTTCCAGATCTACTCCCCAGCACTAACAACATGGTTTCCAGGCTAAAATTATGAGTCCTGAGAAAGAACTCCGAGAGCTGTGCTTGCAAACTGTGTCCTCCAAATGGAGTGACTCTCTTTCACATCTGATTTTTAGACTTGTTTTTCTATGGCTTCCACTTCATTATATTTATTTTCTTTTTCTAGAATTCCTTGTACTTAACTGCTGCAGTGTGAGAAACTTTGCTGGTGCACCGTAAAACTTTACCTACGCATTTTTCTACCTGTTCAAGCCATTTATATATATATATAGAATTCTTCTATCTTTTCATAAACATTTGATGTAAAAGTCAGGAAATTTCATTTAAACTAAAGTCAAAGTGGTCTCTTGATGACCACCCCAAAGCATAGTTTATGTGAATGGAAATTAGGTCAGCTAAGAATTATATTAACGACTGCCATATTTCTCTAACAACAATTACTTAACAATTCCAAGATATTCACAGCTCAAAACTTCACTACTGAGTTGCCAAAAACATGCTATGCACATACAGTTTTGGCCTTCCTTTAAAAAGATCCCTTCTGGGCGGGCTTTTTGTTTTTACTGTCGATCTGAGCCATTTCGCCAGGACCACGCTGCACTGTACAGGTGTTCCAAGTAACTAACACAAGCTTTAAAGTTGCAATATCCATTAATGACATGGTCATCATGGATAATAATAACTAATTCAAAGTGTGGATATCACATATAAAGCTCTCTGCTAGTTACCAGCACTCCTCATTGGTGTGAGAACAATGATGTGTCTAGTATTTTAATTTTTTTATTAAAAGTATAACATAATATTTAAAGGGGTTTGAAATCTGCATGAGATAGAAACAAATACACTTAGCACTGGGTGAAGAAACTTATATGTAAAGGAATCCACAACTTTAATTATATATTTTTAAATACATACATGGGGATCATTTTATATGTGAGATACTAAGAACTCATTTCTTTATGGTAATTAAAGTATAGCAACAATTATGAGTATGCATGTTTAGTGGTATCAGTTGACATGAAATGATATTTACGTGCAAGAAAAATGCATGATTCAGATTTGAAGAATCGCTTGCGGGGTCCTGTTCCATCTGTTGAATTTGGTTTTATGCCTCAAGGATATTCTGCACAGGCAAGTTTAGAGCTGTCCTAGACTGAAAAAGACCAGGGTGCTTTATTATTAGCAACAAACGTGTGTATTTTTTCCTTTAAGGGTATTAGCTGCTACAAGAACAAACTTGCAAACCTTCTTCTGGGTTTATTTCTATGTGGTAATAAAATAGCTTTCTCTAAACTGATTCTTTTGAGTTGGTATTATGTCATCACTTTTATTATCTGTTAAAAGATATAAATTAATTATTCATATAACTATTTTAAATGCAAACATGAAAATAATTTTATAAAAATTGATAATATCAAGAACTGATTTGGAATGTAATTTACATTTTTAAGTAACTTGGTTTCACTACTGATTAATGTTTGTTTACAAGTTTCATAAAGGTATGATATGGAAAGTGACTCATTTCATGCATTGTGGGAAGAACTATCTTAGAAAAAGTGCTAATATTTTTTAGCATTTCCTAATTTTTGCTCTGGAATAGTACATTACATATATAGCTTGTATCATTTCATCCCCACAACAAATCTCTGAGGCAAAGTATTATTATTCCCATCTCACAGATGAAGACTATGAGACACAGAGAGATTGATTAAATAATTTATCCAAAGTACACAGCCAGAAAGTAGGATCTGCACACAAACAGCTCTACACAGAGCTCTTGCCCTTGAATTCCTGTTCCCAAAAGATAATGTAGGTTAGTGGTTCTCAGATCTGGGATCAGAATCACCTGTCGGGCGCATTAAAACATAGATTGCTGGGCCTCACCACTCGAGATGTAGGTCTGGTCTGAGCCCCGAACTTGGATTTCTAACAAGTTCCCAGTTGATGTGATGCTGCTGTCCTGACGACCACACTGTAAGAACCATGACATAGATGATTCTGAGAGTCAGGGCAACTGAGACATGCACCGTGGAGATTTCATGAATTAGAGATGTTGCTGTGTGACTAGAGGAAAAAACAGGAGGGGCCTGGAACACTAATGCAGAGAGCAAAGCAAGATGCTCAGGGGGAGGGAGTCTGAGGAAGAGGAAATCAGAAGCCAGAGACTTACGTCAATGTGGGAGACTGAGGTCAGGAGGAGAGGGCAGGCGGGGACTCCCACTAGGAAAATAGATGTCAAAAACCCTAGCAGGGAAATTTAAAAAGGAGCATTACAAGTGCCATAGTAATTTCTACTTCAAAACTCAACTCTGGGGAAATATTTGACTTTTCTAAACCATAACAATATAGCAAACAGCAGACCATAGCGGCAAAGGCAAAAATCTGGGAGACAAAAAATGACACTCAGCCCTACATTGCTGGGTCCTACAGCAGCCACTTAACCCCTCTGTGACTTGGCCTCCTAAATCTTCATCTTATTTACTCTAGTTCATCTTTAGAATCTTCTTGTTTTAATGGCCTAAGTTTCTGCTGATGGGGCCCTTGAGTTATAACTTTCCAATCAATATATTTGCTTTACAAGCCTGTTTCTCCCTTTTGTCTACGTTGCTTATAAATTGATGACCTCATTGTCCAGCCTGACTTAGTAAGGAGATATATGAACTTATTAATAATTTCTTATTAAAGCAGGTGAATTTACACTTGTGTCTGGTTTTGGTTTCAGTCTTTAGGTAGCACTGCAATTAAATCGTGATTTATTTTTAGCGTCCAGAAAACAGAGGCTCACCTAATGTTTGTTGCTTCTTGAACCCTTCTGTGTGGAAGTATAAAAAGCCATCAATACAGTCAATGGAAGAATGAGGTGCACCAAGCTTGTTTTCTTGGTTATAATTGATGAAGGCCACTCAGGGACATGTTCCATTTACTCTCAAATTAAGATGGCATGCAATGTCTCCTGCTTGCCCAATTCTTTGTATTAAAGAGTTCAGAAAAAAAAATTGCATCAGTAGGGAAGAAGATGGGTTTTATTTCCCATGTCTGGGTCTCAGGAGAATTTAAAAAAAGGGATTTTTCCAGGCAGAGAGACCAGTGCAGGAACATAAGTGTGCTTGTGTTCCGCCTGACAGCACCGGGTGGATGCCCTCTTCCCACCCAGAGCGGGGTCAGTGATCTCTCAGTCATTTACTGCTGCTTTTACTGAATGCCGCTTTGTAAATTTCAACTCCTTTTGTCATCTTTCCGTTTCCTCACCGAACCCTGCAGTCTCTTCATTGGTCTCCCGTTTGTGAGGTGATGGACTTATTGAGTAGCTCATGCCAAAATTTGATTATAGATTTTATTAACTGGGATACTCTTGTGTCCATTCTTACATGAACTTTTATTTTTCCTTTTATCTTTCTGTTTCTCTCTTAGTTTTTGTTTAGGTCTTGTGTTGCTTCCTTTTCGAAAAGGATATTGAGGTAAAATTAACATAAAATTAACCAGAAACAAAATCCAAGTACCTAAGAGCTAGATGAGCAAGAGGAAGTGGATGGTTTTGAGGTTTAACTGCAGTGCTTCCTAAAGACTGGGCCTAAAACCAGAGACAACTATTTCCATGGGATCAGAGGATAACTCGGCTGAAGGTGCCACCTCACAACTTGACACTAACTCTACAGGAAGATAGTTTGGCTATAGCTAGGTTCCACTGGCCTTTTTACCAGGTAAACCTCTTGGCTCTATTCTGTGGAAGCTTCTGGCATTTGGGGTCTTGGCCTCTTCCTTGGACAAAGGAGGCATGGGTGACTGTAACTAAGTCGTACAGTGGTAAAACTTAAAGAATACTTACATTTTATAATTAATTCCTTTGAGGCAGTAACGATAGATCTAGCTCTCTCTGCCCCAGTTGGCAGTCTGAGATAGGATTTTCTCAAGCTGCCCTGAATTGTGCGAGGCCAACAATAAAGCATCTCAGGAAAGCATCCAACATCTGGTGTGAGAACAATCTAGAACATGTTCTTACAACTCCCAGAAGCAGTATATCAAGTTGATCCAGACTTGAATCACAATATCACTGTACACAGCTTCTAAATAATCAACAAATCAGTCAACAATATGCAGATAGGTAAGATAATTATTAGTCCTATCTATCACCTTCTCTCTTTCATGTAGCCTGTTTTTATGTCTGGGCAAAATAGATGGCCACAGGCCAAGCGAGATTCAGGCAGTACAGAGCAAGAAAGGACATTGTCTCAACTGTAAACTCCACCTCCTGTTGGGGCACAGATGTAATGTACTACCTCCAAGGGTGTAACATTTCTTTACAGTTAATAAAGCCAGAAGTTTTTCACCCTACAAAGACTATATTTAAATTTTATCTAAATTTTATCTAGCGATATGCTTTCCTTAAAAACAATTTTACTGAGAGACGCATAAAGACAAAAACAGAACTACCAAGTCTCAGGCCAGTAAGTTTGCAAATACAGAAATCTCACATTTTGTCAAGAGAAGGTACAGACCTCTTAAAAGTTAAAAACAAATACCATTTCCTAATGGAACTTGGCTTTTATCATAAGTTGACATCTAGACTAATTGCCAATGAAGACTTTATATTTTAAATGTTGAAAGGGAGAAATAGACTAAATAAGTTGTATTTTAGGATTAATCTGATATCTAATTTTTATTTCCACACAAACCTTCACTTAAGGTTAAATTATGATATGGGTCTTCTTTGATCTTCCTACATCAGTTGGCTGGTGAGTCAGTTCTCAGTGTTTACTTTATGATATCATGATAATAAAAATACTGTAGCAGTTTTGCTTTACTATTCAGACTTTCCCAAAGAAGTAATCCTAATGCCAAATGAAAATCAAAAACACTAAAGTATTTTGTCAGTTGTTAACAAATTGATCACAAGAAAAATCTATCTCTAAGGGAATCACCTCACTGCAAGTAAATAAAATAGCCACTAATTGTGGAATAATTTTTTAATTGGCATATTACATCTGTATAACAATCAAAAATATAAATATCATGTTTCTACATAGTGTTCACTAGTTATATCTCTTCTTTACAGTTCCTGGTAAGTTCTCGTTACAACTCGTATTTACTGTTTTTGTTTTGTTTTTTATATTGCCAAAACATATGTTATTGACCATATAAGGCAAAATGGCTCTGTGTGTAGAATACCACATCGCAAAAGCTTGCAGTTCAATTAAAACCAGATCTCTTGACATCTTTATGCATCTGAGCCCCAGCCATATGAGGGTAATTCTGTCAACCTCCCCCACTCTTGATCAGTGTAAGCACATCTATTCTTAGACTATGAAATATGCGCCTTAGGTGTCGAGGGAAGAATTGCTGGCTTGTCACAGCTGCAGCCTGGTGGGGAGTACTTTGTGTGGTCTGTGAGCAGAACTTTCCTGCCTTTCTTCCCAGCTGTGCACCTCTGAGTGGGAGAAGGTATATCCCAGGCGCATCACTCCTCTTTGTGCTCTCACACTAAATTGGGAGAACTAAAAAGAGGCAGGCTCAGCTGAGAGGTGCAGAGGCCAGTTCATTCCCACTGAGCTAAAGAATAGCATAGAAAAGAGACCAAACAATTGTTCCTCTTAGGTTGCCTAGAAAGAATACAGAGGCCACTAAATGAATAAATCATTCTTTGGGAGCTTCTGTACTAGGCTGATAACTGTGTTTGAGTCAAAACTGAATAACTCTAGGGGAGAAAAAAAAATCTGAAAAATGTTAGGTGGAAGATATCAGGAGGTGAAAAAAACCTTTAAAAGGCAGTTTATTTTTATTCACTGGTGATAACTTTGAATATAGTCATTTCATGACCTCCGAGCCTGATTAAATGTTAAAAAGACATTTTTCCAATATTTTCAAACCAACAAAAGGTAAGTTTTTGTATTTCTACACTAGAGGTTTAATTTAAATAGTTTTAACTAAAAATAAAAATACTTTTATTTAAAGCCCATTGCTGCCAGAATCAATCAAAAGTAATTTAAAAAAAAAATGTAACGTGAAGCATGATAATTTACATTGGGCTAAAAATAAAAGAACAAGCTGCATTCTTAGTTGCAGGAACCACTGCCAACATTTTCCATACCATCTAATGTCTGAGAATTACATTGTCACTTACCCTAACTCAGGCTTCCAATACATCTTAGAGATCATCAGAAGAACCCTGGCGTCTCCTGTTTCTAGTTACTTTGAAGATATGGCCATTATTCATTTTGTTCATTAAAGAGTCTGAAATTAAAGAGACTAAAATATAGTTGCTACAAAATCAAAAAAGATAAAAATGCCTTCCAAGTTTTCTTAATTCTTTCCTACAGTTTATATTTAGGTACACATTTCAAAAAATTGTGTAAACCAGCTTACCCACCTCTAGTGCATAAGAATCAAAACATAACATAGATTACTATAACAATAATAAAAGTGTTCTTAGATGTAAATAACAATCTTTGAAGAAAAATTATTCTACTCAATTACTTGATTGGGTTTTCCCTGGTAGCTGAAAGCTAAGTTTATTTTTGTTGGAATACACATAACTTTTAGAAATAGAAAGTTTTGTTGGCTTTTATTATTATATGCAATAACATTCTTTGGGTTCAAGCTATTCGTTTGAAGATCACTTTTGTCTCCCCTTCAGAGTTAAATTTTTTCCAGATACCTGCACCTGTTTTCACAACCATGACATAGTCAGAAAATTTTCTTCTGCTTAACATTAGTTGCTAAGCAGAATATATTTCAGTACGCCAGCTGTAAAATTGTCAATCAGATATTGCAAGTGTTTGGTAATCTGATAAAACCTTAAATTAACAGCCTTCTCTGATACCTAACAATCAATGCTAGGAGATTTAACTTGAACAAGTTATGCTCTTCATTGTGTGAAATCAGAGATGTGATGAAAAATGTCTGAAATCCCAATATTTCCCGCTGTTTCTTTGGGGGTTCTCTTAATCTCTTTATTGGAAGCATTCTGACATTACTGGCCATGTTCACAAAGGTAGAAAAGATTTTATCAACATCAGCAAAGAATTCTTCTAAGTACCAGTAGAAAAGCAATTGGTTTGTAAAAACATGTTTTCATTCATTTTACATTAAAAAACATGGGGTCCAATCGAAGACTCAAAATTGTTTGGTTACTTTTGTTATTAAATGTGTTAATTTGATTTATTTATTCTTGCCAAATATAAGGCAACAGTCAGAGGATGTATGCCATTTGTTAAGTCTGGTTTTAAGGGCTGCTGAGTAAAGTGTGGGAGATACAGATTTGTTGGAAATTATTTATCCTCACAGCCATGGAGGGCCTTTGAGTGTGAGTGTTCTTTCGAATACATTTTGAGTGTGCCTTAAGCAATCCCTGTGCAAAAAAACAAAAACAAAAACAAAAACCAGAAAATGGACTATAAGATTCTGTTCCTTTTACCTTGAATCTAAAAAGATACCAGTATAAGGATTATACTCCGGAACAATACTTATTATAATGGAGTTTGGTGCTATGTTTGTTATTGCCTCTAAATTTTCCAATGGATTGCATTGACCATGATAAAGAAACAGTCTATGATAGCTAAACAAAGGGGTAGTCATTTCAGTTTATGTTTGAACTTTCACTCTTCTGTACAAATCAAACAAAGTGGTATCCAGCTGCTTGCTTACTCCAACCATAAAACACTTTTATCATATACTTCTGTGTGTATCTATAAATATATTATATAAACCATTGTAATATGAGAAAGTTGATGTTTCAGTTGCATCAGAATCAGGAAATACAGAGTTGATTGTCAAAGCAATTTAAACTCAGACACCCCCACTCTTCATTATCAGCAAAATAATAGTGCTTTTCATTTCATGAATTCATAGTTTGTTACTATTTGTGTTATAGTATGGGCATCTGGTTATGGGTGATGAACAAGATGGCAAACCTGGGTAGAACCATTATTCCTTAGGAATGTAGTATATTCATAGTCATCATTTACACTCAAGATCTCCAAATAGTGAAAGTCGTAGACAGCTGTGGGGGTCTTTCCTTTGAATGCACCAATCCCAGGACTCACAATATATCAGGTGGGACATAACCTCTGACTTGAACCAAATTATTAAACCCAGAGAGAGAGAGGCTTTTGAATATTAATGAGTATTTTTAGTAGCAATTATGAGATTATGCCAATCACATAAGCAATCAAAGAAAAATTTTGGAAAATATATAAAAATATTAAAAAGCATAAAAAGCAAAATATTTTTCATTTTGCTGAATTTTGTTCCTATCCCTAAAAACATTTCTGCATTTCTATTTTACAAAATAGACACGCTATTCAAATAGTTTAGAGGGCTCTTCTTTTGGTTAATATTTTATGATCATTTTCCACCATGATAATATATTTTTTTTTACAACATGGCTGTAAGGCTACCTTTTTCATTGTATGGATGTGAAATCTTTCACTTAACTACTCTCCTATTTTTGGACTTTAAAAAATGTACTACTAAAAATGAGGCTACATTGTACCAACTTAACTTTTTTAGAATAATTTTTTTTAAATAGATTCTCATGTCTGGGGCAAGCAAATTTTTAAGATTTTTGATAGCTATTGTCATATTGTCTTTCAGAAAGTCTATCCTCTACCAATTTATATTCCCAGCACAATATCCTTGTGAGTGAAACTCTTTATGGAAACTTCTATGCTTGTATTTTACTTTAAAAAAAATTATTTAAATAGTGTATAGTCCCTATATTATAAATATAACCAAAAATAATAAAAACAACATCTAGACCTAGCCTTATATTCTTATACTGTAATGAGGGCAAACTGTTGAAGTTACAGTTTCCTTCATGTTGACATGATTTTTCTCTCTACTTTACTATCCTGACTCTCATACACTCACAAGAAGACCCCCTGAATTTGTAAAGGTTTCACTGCTGCTGCGCCATTACGTTGAAGGCAGCATATGAAGGAGAGCTCTTCTTCAAGCTACCTAAACCACTAGAATTGAGCCAAAAATATGCAATTTGGCAAAACTATCCAATGCTCAGTTGACATGTGGTTGTGCACACACACAAGTGAGGTAGACAGGTAACTTTTGGCTTTGGTGTTGGAATGTGCCTCCTCCACCCCCAGCATCCACTAGTCTGTTAGTGGTGTGATGTGGCTATGGTTTTAATGATAGCTCGTCTTTCTCTCTCTCCTCTTTCTCTCTCCCTTTCTCTCTCTCCCCTCCCTTCCCCCTTCCTTACTCTTTCTCTGTCTCTTTTATGAAGAAAGAGTCAAAAAAGGAACGCAATCAATGAGAAACACTCCAGTGAAGGTAGATGATAAGTAGCTGCTGCCTGGTGCCCAAAATGCAAAGATCAGGCCCAGCCTTGTTTTGCTTGTAAACATGGATGGATCACAGATTTTGACATAATCATTTTGGGATAATGCTTAAAAAACAAACAAACAAACAAAAAAAAAACTTGAATCTCTGATTAAGTGAGCAGATAGGAAAGTTTGGTCGTATAGCAGTGCAGACAGGCTGAGTGTATATGCTCACCAATATGTATATTCCTGACATTATCTTAAACATTTCAAAAATGAAGTAAAATGATAGCTAGCTAAATGGTCAAGAATATAGAAACATAGAAAATATAGTGCAATATTTGAGATATTTTTTTGACCACAATCACATCATCCCATTGGAGGGATATATTATACTTGTTCCATACCTTTGTATAGAGACAGATTTGTAAAACCTAAGTCTTCTGACTTTTAAACCAATGATTCACATTTCTGATTGAGTTCCTGCATTGGCATCCCTGTACATTTCTTTTTGAAAAATAGTGTTTTAATTCCCTTTGTCTTCCATTTCAGCCAAATCCTCACATCCTTTCTTTTTAATTAACTGTGGATGGATTTCAACCTATTCAACCTGGTAAAGGAGACAAATTTTTCAAACTTGTAGCAAATGTTTTTCTGGTTATATTTTAATGGAGTGCACATTGTTGTGCTGGTTTGTTGTTGTTGTTTTTGTTGCTGTTGCTACAGCGGCTTTCAATCCTTACAATCAGTGGTCTTAAATTGGTTGCTGCTGTTATTTGTAAACTCCAAAGATTTATGCAAACACACATGCACATATGTGCACACACACACATACATACACTCTCCATGCAAAAAAAAAAAAAAAAAAACCCATGGGAAAGTTAAGGAGAGCTTCTATTGAAAAGAAAGAGTATGCTTGGGAAGTGAATATCCTGACTCACAAAAACCAAATCAGTCAAAAGTAGTTTTCTCAGGCTCCATTTCTCTTCATGACAATTTAGTCACAGGAAAGCACACACATGTACACATACACACTACCACCTGCACCTGGGAGTCCTAGCACACTGTAGCCTAAAGCATCATTTCCCAGTGTATGAAACGCAAACGGCTCCCATGAAAACCCTGTACATTTACGCAGTGTGTGTTAGTTTCATTGTTGGTTTGGTGGTAGTGGCAGTGGTGGGTTTTTGTTGGACTCAGGTGCAGAGAGTCAAGTTAATTATTCATATTCAATTCAGAACTCTCAAACACCAGTAATCTAGACAAGGCCCCTCACATTTATGTATTTATTCCCTTTTGGCCCCATTTTCTCTCCCCCTCATAGGAAGTCATTTTAATGGGTTTAACATGTATCTTTCATTTGTAAGGGTGCTCTGTAAGACATTTGATGAGTTCGTGGTATCATTCTGTTAAATTTTAAAAGAACCAAGACATCTATTTCCTCTAGCTTTTAAATATGTCAAAGTGTGTCTTGTGCTCCTACATTTATTTAAAAAAAAAAAAAAAGCCCCTCCTCCAATACAATCACTGTTAGAAAATGAATTAATGCCCCTGGGGATGCCTTCTCTGTCCAGTACTAGTCTGCCTACTACTTTCCCAGAATGAGTTCTGTCATTTGCTCCTTTGCTCTTATTTCCCTTCAGCTTTCTTACCTTTCAAGACTTTACCAAAATACAATGAAAATTATGCACATTATTTGCTGGAATACTAGTGCATGGATGAAGCCGGGAAGTTTCAAACAGACTTTTCTTAATAATCCTCATTTCTATTTGAATGTTCTTCCATATCTATCACTTATAGTGTGGTTTGTAGACTAAGACTTACATGTAATCTGTGCTAGGTGCTCAGGAAAACAGAGAAAATTACATGCTCTTAAATCCTTTTATTACAGTTATCATATTAAGACTTAGAGGGGAAACTTAGAGATCAAGGCAGTATTTAATTAAGATCCCATATTCCTAGAACTTAATTTTTTTAACTTAAACAAAATCATTGGGGTTAATGTGGTCAAATAAGTCTCCACTATAGACCTCTCCCCTCTTCTCCACTAGCCCATTATTAACCCTAATTTACAGATGAGAACATTGAACGTGTAAGGGAGTACTTCCCATGGCCATACAGTTGACAAGACTGGAATTTAGATGTTTTTAACTGCAAAGTCCATCCACAAAAATAGGTTCATCAACAGTTTACTAGTATAGTCATAACTTGGCTTGACATTACAGGCATGTCTGCATTACTTTGTAGTCCTTACATGTTCAGTAATTTGGACCGATCCTGTGTGCCATGTGCTGTGCTGAGCTATGGAGATAGACAGATTCAATAGCATAGAGTCTTCTCTAATGAGCTGAAGTTCTGAGCAAAGCAAGCAGTGTGCTTAACTGTCTAAGCCTGGACGTTCTTATTCAGGTGAAATCTAGAAAAGTGCACATCAACGACATCCCTAAAAGGGAAAAATATAGTAGGGAAACCTAAAGAACGATCAACATAAAAGTGAACTCCCTTTTGGTTTGGGCAGCTCTAACTGCAGCAATGAGTCTTCCATTCCTGGCTGCAGACTCACCCCCGATGGATATCTCGGTATCTCACATATTGGACTCAATCTTATACCTGTAGCTCATACATGACATACAGGTACACATTTATTATCATGATTACACAAAATGGTTATTTGGATTTGAGCATCCAATTCCTAATTTTATAACCATAAAAATATGATATCAGAATCTGCTTCTAATTAAAAGAGGAAGACTTCCTAAGATCCATGTAACAATGTTTGTTCCACTGTTGGAAAAGCTATTCATCGAAGTCCATAAAGCAACAATGATTCAGATCAGGAAAGTGCCATTTTGAAAGTTATTTCCTAGGATTTTTTATAAGCACTCTAGAATGGATTGCTTATGAAACAGTAGTTTGGATTCTTAGACTGTCTGATGCACCCAAACAGATCACCCAATGGTGTAAGCAGCATCCTAACAAAATACACATGATATGGAAACAAATACTGGTCAAGAGGCTCACGCAGGTCACCTCCAGGTCACTTATCCACATGAGCAGCATTTTATGATTTGGTTCAGTGCTGCCCCGAGGTACACATTAACTTTAACTGAAGCAAACTGCTATAGATTTCCTCAGGAATGAGTCCAAGCAATTTCCCTTCTTTTTTCATTTGTAATGTGTTGACATTAATTAGTACCTAATTCCTGGTGTGTGTTCAGGCTTCAGTGACAGACAGAAAGGAGCGATTTCTGAGCAGATTAAGCACACAGCCTCCTGGCACAGTTCCAGAGGGCGGAGGTCCAGTGCTCTCAGGAGCAAGTCCTCATCAGGCTGGTTTACATTCTTCATTAGGTCCCAAAGATCTTAAAAAGAGAACAGGAAATAGTTCTACTTAATAGTAATAATCACTTTTCCTTAAGAAACTCAGGATACTCTGGGTTATTAGCCAAGATCTATGAAGAAAGAAAAGGTAGAGTCATTTAATGACCATGCGCAATGACTGAGCAAGTCAGCATCAAAATGGTCTGATTTTAGGACTCTCTGGCTTTATGTTATTTTAAATTTATGTATTTCTTTATGCATCCCTGATCCCACATCTGTGCATGCAATTTCTATATTTCATTGAAAGTGAGCATTCTGAAAGATAACTTCATAACATCAGTTAGGCTATATTTAGAATTAAAGTACAGAGGAGACCGAAAGAGTAGGTGGGATATTTCATGTATGTCATGTCCACTGAGAGAAGGCTTCTCCTTGGTCAGAGAGTTGTGTATTCCTGTGCCATTATAGAACCTCACTGGAAAATGTTATTAAAGACCTCCATTTGCCCTCATCCTGGTACATTGGGATCTTCACTTACAAAACATATTTGATTATTAGAAAGATGGAGATAGGGAATGAACAAATTAATAAATAATGCACCTCAGAGAAGACAACCAAATTTTACTTTTAAAAGGCAAGTGTGAATACTATTCAGATCCTACTGAATGATACAGCAATCAGCAGCCTTAAGAAGTAGAAATACATACAAAAAAATGTAAGTAGAACCTGAGTGAAACAAGGGAAAACCAACTGAGATTTATAACCTAGCCCCATTATGAAAATTAAAAATGAAAGTGCACAAAACAATAATACACATTTTTCAGGAACATATACAAAGATACATAAACACATTAGGTTATTTTTTGGGGTGAAAGAAAGAAATAGACATGGAAATAGAGATAAGATAAAGAGAGGGGCTTTTCCAGGACCAGTAATTATAATGAGCTGTGGGCTGAGGCATATGATTAGCTCAATTTTGCACCTGAATTAAAAAAAAAAAAAAAAAGTCAAGTGCCACACTAAGGTCCCAAGCAGGATAGATAGCTTAGACTTTCTGATTCCCAGTTCCAATCTTTATAATACTATTGTGAGGCCTATTAACAAGCACATCATAAATAATCTCCTTATTATATAGCTCATGACTAATATTGTTCACAGCATATTCTAAATAGACAAAGACATTTTATTACAATACTACAGAGAAATCTACAGGAAAGAAGACCATGAGTCCTCTTTGCACATTGCTTTCTCAGATGTGTCCCAGAAAAGGCATACACTACCATGCAGTAACATAAGAAAACAAAAGCTTTTAAGTACATGTGATTTTCTTGCATATCTTTCAGCCCTTTTAGTTTGTTATCTTCTATTAGAGAAGTATCAGCTAAACTTGATCCACTTTCAGTCAAAAGTAAAATTACCTATTTACTTTCCAGCCAAGATACTTAAGATTCACTGGTCAGAATATAAATATTAAGAAATATACCAATATTTTCAGCAAGACAGTAACTGAACAAATATTCTTTTATTATCATCCCTTTAGTCCACACTCCAAGGTATAAGTGCCTATATAGAATAGGCTAACATTATGAATAACTTGCCCAGAGGAGAAGGATACTATTAAAGCAAGACCTCATAGCAATTATGCAAATAGAATATGATACAGATTAATTTTTAATGGATATTTCAAGCATCAATTTTTTGTATTGTTGTTTTTTGAATGCTTTGCATGAAAGTTTTAATACTTTGGAAGCCTTCAGATTTTATGAACCAAAACACAATGCTTGTGGGTATATACCCATGGAGACCTTCAGCCTGAAGCTCCCTTTCAGAGAAAAGCCGGATTATTGAAAATTCAACAGATCTGCTTTTTAATAGTTGAACTCTTCAAGGGGATGGGTAATCTATCATAATGGAACATTAACTTCACTTCAAAAGCATATATTTATGTTCTATGACACCATTATGATCTTTAACTTTTAGCGTTGTTATTCTGTGATCAGAGTGTGAAATACTGCAGATATAAGTGACAAAGAGTTTAGTTCCCACTTAGTTGGGGTTTTGAAGTTATTTGCCACTAGATTTTTAATACAGCATAAAAAGGTGGCTATTATCTGTCACTGTGAAAGAAATGTGGGCTATGAGTCACACAATTCAAGTAACTTCTAATTACAAGAGATTGCATTTGCTTTCTCCATAGTTTCTTTCAAATGGAATGAATCAAAAAACTCACTCACTTTTTATTTTAATATCCTTCGACATGAGCTTTCTTCCTAAATAAGAGATAAGACATGGCTGGGATCCTGTGTGGGTTAACTTGATGACTTGAACAAAGTAAAAGAAAGATAGTCCCACCGTTACCTTCTCCCAGAAGTTGGGAGTTATTTTAGGGTAAATGGATAAAACTCTGAACTTCCTCTTCCTTCTAATGAAATTTAGCATATATCAATTCTCACTTAAATTACTGATTAATTCCTTTAAATCCTTATTCATAAAAGAACCCTGATTGTATAGTCGATCAAAAAATAGTTATTCATCACTTACAATAGATCAACCATTGTTCTAGTCTCCAGAGGTATTTTGTTAAGTGTGGTCTCCAAATGATCTGCAACTGAGTTAACTAGAAGTAATGCAGATAAATGGATGACCTCTCCCCATCCCAAACCAACTAAATCACAATCTTGGAAGGTGAAATCTAGGAATCTGAAATGTTAAAAGTACTCAAAGTTTATTTTGTAAACCTCAATAAAAAATTTAGTCCCTGGCACCAAGGCCTAATAAAAATATGGGAATGTAGATGGGAGACAGCAGATCCAGACTTATAGTTAATTAAAATGTGAGCAATGATTTGTGTCATTTCTGGGATAAACCATTTAATTGGCAGTGCTCTATTCTCTATCCTTATCTTCCTCTGACATGGCAAGCCCTGAAACTTCATGTTAGTTTATAGTTTCATAATGTTAGCATCTCTCTAATGAGTAGAACCTTCTTGCCAATCTGCATAAGCGAAAAATACACCTTTGTTTTTTAAGCAGGTGGTTGTTTTAAGCCACTGAGATTTGGGGGTCTGTTTGTTATTGGGACATAACTAGTTTATTCTGACTGATGCAGACACACTTTCCATCTTTTTTTCCCATAGGGAAGTTTGTTATCATCCATCCTTTACCCCCAAAACACATAAAAGTAAATGAGGAAATTCTCTCCCACACACAAAAAATTGGACATTCTAAGGACAGAAAAACATGCAGAGAACAATATTATAAATAATAACATGACTCTTTCCATCTGTTAGATATTGTGCTTAGAGTTTTTCATGTGAAGATCTACAGATTGAGCTCACTAAAGAGAGGCAACAGCAAAAGCAAAGTTCCTAAGACCACAATTAGCTTGGTATATTTGGGAAATGGAAAGAAAAGTCAACATAACTAAAGAATATTGGAGGACAGGGGAGAGTGGTGAAGGATTAGGGGTAACTGATAGGGTCAGAAAATTTGTTAAGAATCAGAAACCGACCTTATGAGTCATGGGAAGCACTTTAGATTTTATTCATGGGGCAGCGAGAGCGTTTAGAAAATTTTAAGCAAAAAACTACATGACATGATTTACATTTCCAAAAGATCACCCTGACTACTTGGTGTAGAATAGAAACAAGCAAAAAATAATCAACTACAGAGAGAAAAAAATAAATTTCTCATTGAATATCCTTGGACTTAACTTTCATCTTTGATCTATTTAATTTGCATGCCCTATATAGTTGGTCATATTTAAACTAAGTTTTATGTAAGTAGTGTTTTTTCAAAATTAATATTAATAAGAAATGCTTGCCTTTGTGGTAGAATCCCAACAATATTTTTTGCTTCATTTAAGGACTTATTATGTGACAGACACTGTGGTGCAAAGATAATTGGGACAGTATATCAAGACCTGTGAGAAACTCCCCAACCCCTACTTTCTAAGACCGTTTCACCCTCCTTCCAATGAATCCTGTCTTTGTCTTCAGTTAGCATCAATCCTTTTCGTTTACAGACTTGGCTATAAATTCCTCAACTTTCTTGGCTCCTTGTTCCTCAGTCCCCACTCTGTGTTCAACATCACTGACCTAACCTTGACTTAAAAGATTTATCCTTCTGAAACTGTCCTAGAGACTTAGCCCTGCAGGACTTGAGCCTGTTTTTGCCACAGTCCATGAGGTGCGTGTGTGGGCAGTGGAGCATGTGAGGCTGGCAAGTTCTGGCGTAGAATGGGAGGAAACAATCAAGCTCTCGAATTAGACTGAAATCATCTATGAGCTCAGTGGTGCTGTGGCTTCAGAGAAGCAGGAGGAAATTCAGTTTCTAGATTCCATCCCATTGCATTGAGCCATCTAACCAGCATGATTCCCCGTAAAGTGTTAGCATAGGTTTGGTTCCGTTAGCATGATTTGGTTGAATAACACTGGTCCTTTGCAACCTGGTTCACATTTCCATTACCATGGCATATTAATGCTGAGTAATAACGTAAAGTACAAACTGTGCTGCTAGCTCTTCATTCCACAAAACATTACATAAATAACAGGCATATCTTGATCAATGACTAATCATGTCACTTTTCTCAAAGTCTTTCAGTGATTGGTCACCACACATCTGTTGCTCAATTCATGCATCAACAACAAAGCATGTAGTTGTGTTGCCTCCTTGTCTCCTGGCGATAAGCTCACATGACATTGTACAAAAATGGATAATTGAAAGAAAGAGTTGGCAAACAAAGATGCAAGTGCAGCAAAGAAATGAAAAATAATAATGCCGGAAATTACATTAAAATTAAACGTGGACTTATAAAAGCTATAGATAATGGTGGGAATCTTGATATGGCCACTTTAGAGAGGCTGTGCAGTCAGAGTTGCTTAGAGATGACAAACTTATAAATGAGGGAAGAAATTATAACAGACAGGATGAAGGTGTCTCAGAGGAAATGCCTAATGCTGGCAAAACACTTCACATTGAAGTCACTCTCAGAGACACTTCATAACACTGAAAGAGCCAAAGATAAAATGTCAGAAGCTAATTGAAACTTGCCAAGGCATAGAAATGATGTATTGTGTACATCATAAGTCACACACAAGAAAAATTAGGCCAGCTCTGTTCAAACTACTTTATTAAGTTTTTTTACAAAGAAATAAAACATTGCATTCTCAGTGTTCATAATATTTTACGTTACAACGTACTAATATATTTTTTCTATTTTATTTCACTATACAGTATATTCATAACCAATATTTATATAAAAAGTAAGAGAGTTTCCAGTGTTTGACAGAAAATGGTAAAGGTCATGGAAGAATCTTAAATTCCATAATTTATTATGAGTAGTCGAATGGTTTCAGTCTGCAATGTCATTTTCAGTCCCATACTACTGTGCAAAGCAGGAATTACCTGTACTGAGAAATTCAGCGTGTGTCCATATTTTCTACTTCTTTTATTCAGTGTAGGTTGTAACTTCTGGTTTTAATTGTTTTGTCTTAGAAGCTTGTTTTTTATTACTTGTGTTGTTTTCTAATGCTGTTAAGTGATTTCAAATGCAATTATTTTATGGGTGTAACCTTGCTAGAATAGAGAGCTTAAATGATACTTGCTCAATTCCTTTCAAAATTTTCCCTTATAGCTCAAGGCTATTTAAGTTATTTCTTAAAAATAGTGATAAGATTGGAAAGTAACTCTCAAAAATTAGATTAAAAAAAATAACATCTTATTTCTGCCATAGATTGCTTACATCTATTTAAAAGGATCATGTAGAACATTAAAATGAAGTAAAAAAAGCATGTGACAAAACAATATGCAACATCATTTCATTTTTGTAAACTACACATATGTATGTATGCATCTATATATACATGTTTATATATACATGTACATAAATAATCATAATGAAGAATATAATCAAAATGTCAAGGGTAATTGGTTTTCATTTGGTGGAAAGATTATGGGAAGTTTTCTTCCCGTTCTCTGTGTGTATATAGAAAATGATCAACTTTTCCATTACCAGAGCTGAGGTACATAGGAGTTTAGAAGCACTCGAAGAGACTCAAAATTTGAAAGCTCAAATTTCCTTGCCTCTAGCCTAATATGTCCAGTCTCACGCAATGCTTCACCCAGGCATTTCTAATGGATTGAAGAAATCATCTGAGTAACGTAGATGGCATTGCTCTTGTGCGATTAGTTGGAAATAGTTGACAAAATCCAAGTGGTTAAATAAATCAGGAAAATGGTAACCAAAGCACAGATGTTTACAATCTTCTTGCATAGTCATATAAACACAATCCATCAGGAAAACAATGCCTGCTGGGCTATTTCTCACATTCACACACTTAAATAGATTTTTTAAATTTTATTATTCACAAAGTCCCATACTTAACGTTCAAATTCATTTTCTCGTTTAATCCTCACAAGAACTAAATAAAAAGTATTATTTTCACTTTTTAGATTTTATAGGAAATTGCAGTCAGAGATGCTGAGTAACTCACCGAGGGTCAGACACCAAGCCCATAATAATAACCACTTAATGAACAAGAATACATGGTTATACTTCAGAGTTACATGTCTACTTATTTAGAACTACACTTGGTAAAACAAAAACAAAAACAAAAATGAAAACAAAACATTTTCATCTGCAAGCAACCAACAAAACAACATATTGTGTAAAACAAGTGACTGTGTGAAAATGTATTGTAAAAAACCTCACATGTGTATTTATTTCACTAACTTCTTACATGATTGTTAATTGCTTACAAGAAGGCAACAGATTTTATTTAAAGCATGAAAGTTTTAGCACTGTTTAAAAGCAGCTTTGGATAAAATTTGGCAAAAATAATGAAAAACACTAAGGGGTAATGAAAATAACTTTTACGCTTTGCCAAATAAGGAATAGTGATTTTGCTGAGCCAAAAATACTATTTTTATCTAGAAATCATATGAGAAAAGCAAAATTAATAAACAGCATTCCTTTTAGACAATTTAGTCTATCTCCCACCTCCTCAAATAAATAAATTTTATCACAGTTGATGAATCTTACTGAAGACCTTACTCCTAAACTTCCATAACTATCATTCTTGCTCTGATGTTGGTTCTCACTGCAGAAGCTCAAAACCCTTTTTTTTCCACCTTGGCCTTCTGTCTCTGACCTTTCAAGTCTTCCTAAAATCAAATTGCCAAATCCTGTTTTCCTCCTTGCAGAGCATCTCCTAATCCTCCTAATGTAATTTAGACTGACAGGGCCGAGCTGCAATTTTCAATAATATATCTGCAGATGAAAAGAAGAGTGGCCTAAGGGACAGTCCGAGCAAGTTTCCTATTGGACAAACCAGACTAGAGAGGAACCATCCCGTCCCTGGGTGTTGGCACTACAATTATTACCCATTTGCAACTGTGACTTGCTCCTGGCCTCCAGTGCTGGTGTTCAGGCTTCTAACTATACGAAGGCAGATTATTTGTATTAATAATAATAGCTAGGATTTATAGAGTGCCAGGCACTCTATATTTATTATGTGTCAGGCACCCTGCCAAATGATTTTATATGACTTTATAGGACTTATTAAATTATGTATCTGTGTATCTATGCATCTATGCATTTTCTATATTCAGGGAGATTAATGGGTTCACTCAGTGATTAAGAACAAAAATGGTACTTTATTCTTATCTCTCCCTCTTTCTCTCACCAGTAAACTTTTATTGAACACCTACTATGTGTTAAGAATTGCATTAAGTTCGATCTCATCTTTGGGGAATAACAATTTCTTAGGAGCAGAAATGTACAAATATGTATTGTAATGTAAATATATTAAGAAATACATATTATTCACATACCATAAAATTCGGTTTTTTAAGATGCACAACTCAGTGATGTTTAAGTATATTCACAATGTACACTCATCACTTCAAATTCTAGAACATTTTCTTCACCCTCAAAAAGAAATCTTACACCCATTAGCAGGCACTCTCACACTCCCCTGTCCCCCCTGAAAACCACTTATCTATTTTCTGTCTCTGTAGGTTTGCCTATTCTGGACATTTTAAGTAAATGGAAGTACACACACACACACACACACACACGTTAATCATATGTAAGGAATGGGGGTATTTTAATCTGCCTAATTAAATTGGTTGAAATAATCTTCCAGCTTCTGCTTCATTATTAGAGTTCTGTATTGAGGTGGTCTAGAAGATTTCTACCACTTGGTCACCTTGCTACAGAGCCATCTAGAAAGATCCAAATCACATCTAGGTGTTAATCACTCTCATATTCAGTCCTGTATTTGACACCCTGCTCCTAGGCCCTTTCTTTGTCCAATGTCAGCTGCCACTCACACAGATAAATTATGTTATTAAAGTATAGTTATGAATATTTATAAATGACAACATATGTGTGTAACATGAAGCAGAAAATGATATATAACTTAAGAGCCCATGTTAGACCAAAAAACGAAAACCACTAAATACATAAATGCAAAGAAAAATATCAGGAGGAAATATGATATAGTATTAGAATTATTGGAAATTTTATTTTCCTCTATCTATCATTCTATACTGTACAATTCTATAAATATAACCATCCAGGACTTTTATAATCAGAAAAAGTAAAATCAAAAGAATGATTGTAAATCCTGTTTGGTATAATATTTATTTAATTATTGTCAAGTTTAGCAATATACTGGCAATGTACCGGCATGAGGTTAAGCAATATGGTTATATTATTTTCAAATGATTTTTTTTTTCATAGAAGATCCAGAAGAAAACAAAGAGAAACAGGTTTTGTTTTAGGTAGAAGGGCCTAAATTGGAACATACTGTATTCACTATCTTGTCGCAGACTTGAGATTATACAAAAATGGCCTCTTACTCCCTATTGCAAAGAAAAGGGTAAAGGTTACTGGCTGCTCAGATTGATGCTTCACACACTCCCCTTTTGAGGACAAGCATTCTCTTAAGTTCTTTCTTATTTTTGACTTCCTTGAAGAGAAATTTAGAATCTTCTCTCCACACACATACCATAAGAATTCATGTTTTAAAAAATAGATTTAAAATATAAAAAGTGTTGGAGCTGGTGATGGGAATAGGGAGTGACTTCAAAGGGTCACATGAAATCTTTCTGGAGTGACAGAAATGTTCTAGAACGCATCGTGGTGATGACTGCATAACTGCAAAAAAATAATTAAACTAACACTAAAATCAGTAAATTTTATGTCTAAATAAAGCTTACAAAATGAAAAGTGTAATTGCATTGGATAGAAAAAAGAATTACTATAGCCTAAGAAAATGTTTGAGAAATTCCAAAAGCTAGTAAGGAATCAAGATGGTATTGAAAGAGAGCTCAGACCCACAGGCTCAGTGCAAAATGAAAATCTGAACACTTTGTTCAAAAATCATTAAGAATTGCAAGATGGCAGCAGGAGAGCATTTAATGAAGCATAGGGCCCCCGAGCGTCAGGCTGCATGGAACTCAGAATTAGCTTTTTAATTTACACAAAGTAAAAACACTGAGATTTTTATTGAAAATGTGTTAAATCTACAGATTAATTTGGATGAAACTGACATCTTTAAAATGTTGGATCATTCTATCAATGAATATACATCCTTCCACTTATTAAATCTTCTAAACTCATTTCAAAAATGTTTTGTAATCTTCCTTCTTGAGAATCTTCTTAAATATTTGCTACCTTTTGATGCTATTTATAAATTGCATTTTTAAATTTAAAACTTTTAAATTTTATAGTGTTTGTTTTTAGAAATAAAATTGATTTTCTTAATATTGACCATCTCTGCAGACTCTTGGATTTTCCACATACAGAAATGTACCATTTGCTAATAATTATAGCTTTATTTTTTTTTTCCAATCATGCTTTCCCCCCTTATCCCATTGCTCTAGCTAGAACTACATCACAATGTCGAATAGAAGTGATAAGTGCAAGAATTTTTGTCTCGTTCCTGCTCCCTCACATTTAATAGGGTATGCCTGTGTCAACTTTAATAAGTTACATTATACAATTTTTCAAAGTAGTTGTATGATTATGCACTTCCAGTAGCAATAGTTTCAGTGGGGATACTGAGCATCTGTATATATCTACACCTCTAACAGTCCACTTTAATATTTTCTCCATTCTCCTTTCCATTTCAGAATTCAACCACTGGAAGGAAAAAAAAAAAACTATTTGCTTCCGAGAATGAGAATGGAGAGGTAGGAGCTGGGGGGATAGGGTTGGACAGAAAGCAGGATTCAGGATGATATTTGGTTTTCTCCATATTCTTCTGTATTGTTACATTCTTTATGTCCCTAGTATATTCTTGTGGATTACTTATGTATTATTTTTAATTTTCTAAGAAAAGGAATTGGGGAGAAAGAAAGGTAAAATAGAAATAGTATTTAAAATAAACATGCATGAAAACATTAAAATTACTTAAGTCCATAAGCAAAAATACATTTTACTTGACAATATCTTGGCTGATGACACAGAAAGAAAATCAAATGCAGGGATGTGCTCCACATATCTGAGTATGACTGCTTCCTACAACTGTCCTCACAGTCTGAAGCCTTTCTTCACACTCCAGAGAGGCCATGTCTGGATAATGCATAAGGAGGACTGGATCTTCACAAACTTACACTTCATTTGAAGTTTTTATTTTAGCTCTTTTCAAAATATTTGATATTCAAATATGAGTTTTATAATAAGAAATTATTTAAATCTGAATGTTTACTTTAAAAGTTTTTCTTCCCAACAAAACTTTCATAGTGATCTTCCACTAATGAATAAAACATATATTTCCTTTCCTACATATTTTAAAGAATTAAACTTATGACAATCTGGAAACCAAAAAGTATTCAATCTTCAAAACTTCACCTATACAGGTCTCCACATTCCACTGCATTGAAACTCTTCCAGAGCACAGAGATTTTACTGAGTGATATAGAAGAGTTTATCTGCTGAAATGTTGTTAATTCTGTCTTATCAGCATTGCTTTTTTTTTGGTACAACAAAAAGAAAATTGCACGATATTTCCCTTTTTAAGTCCACTACTTATTACAAGTGTTGTGTACTTCTGTCTTCCTTGACAAAAATTCTCTCTTAAGGAGTACAAAGTTCTTATGTGAACCTAAACACAATGATGATACAAACAGTGTCTGAGTGGATTCTCTGACTCCTCATCTGGACAAATTAGATGTAGATCTGGGCTTCCAAAGCGGGAGGACATCTCAGCATGTCTTTAAGTGTGATCCTATTCTAAGCCATCTCTTCCCAAACGGGTGAGTTGCTGTTTCTTTAAAATGACTTGATGTCGTACAAAAACAGAGTATGTCATTTCATACAGTGTTGAAGAGAGAATTCAACTGGACTAAAGAAGACTGATTTCAATCCTGGTTAATTTCTACTATTTAGTTACATGACTTAGCGCAAGTTATAACTTCTAGAGGCCACTGTTTTCTCACCTGGAAATGAGGCATTTGTATCACTAAAGGCCTTTCCAGTCCTAAGAATCTATAGAAAGTTTAGGAAGGAAACTATTCTATTAATTTTGTAATGATGCAGCTTTAAATTGTATTAAAGAGAGAAATAAAATGGTTTTTAATTTTTTTTTATTTGGAACTGAATAAAAGAGAGGCAAGAACATTGGTAGCTAGTAGTGATAAATTTCGTGGCATCTTTTGTTTAAAGGAACAGTTTGAAAGAATGCCAAAAGTTTGTTCTCCCCTCTTACTCCTGGGCCCACACACTGCTTAACTGCTAGAAACATGAGGAAGAGTGAAGTCCTTAAATTGATTTCAAAATGAGCTTGTAAAACCCCAGAGTTCTATAAAATTTTCACAGGGTCTGCAAATATTCTTTCTGAATTTTAATTTTTAAAATATATATTGTGTTTTGTATACACTAAATTATGTATATCTTAATTCAAAAATATTATGTTTACTTATTCAACAAATACTTACGAGTGCATATTAAATGTTGAGAACCATTCTAAGGTCTCAGGATTCAGAAATCAACAGAAACAAACAAAATTTCTTGCCCTTTACTAAATATACATTCCAGTAATAGTAGCAAAAAATTAATAATAAACAAAATAAGTATATTATATAGGATATTAAAATTTTATAAGCTCAACAGAAGAAAATTAAGCAGAGGCTGCAAAATGAATCAAGTTAAAGTAGATCTTTCTGAGAAGTGGCAGTTTAATGAAGACTTCAAGGAGAGGAGAGAAAGCCAGAGGGGTAGCTGATGCAAGGGCCCTACGGCAGGAACAGCCTGAAGACTGGAGAAGCAGCCAGGCTACCAGCATCTCTAGAAGAAGGGGGAGATAAGAAAGAGAGGAGGCCAGAGAAGGAATAGATGCCTGTGAGTCATCAAATGTCTCTGGCTTTTAACACATCAGAAACCTTTAATGCCTTGATCAAGCTGCCTGGTATAGTACTTTGATGTGGAACTTTCCTGTGTTCTCTTCATATACATTTGAACATTGCACTGAATGAAATTTTATTTCTGTACTACTAGTCTTGCTTAAAATCAAGTCTGTATCTGCCCATTCAAGCAAAACCTATACATTTTTAAAATGACCAATGTGGGTTAAGTTTAATTACATGCCAGACAAGGCTTATTTAGGTATACCTGCTTATGTCACTTTCCCCAACAATGAGCAAATTCACAATATATTGATAGTATCTTATAATTAGCTATAATTATTTTAGATTTAGATTACTTGTAATCTGACATATTTATTGATAAGGAATGCAAGCTAGTTTTGAAATATTGTTATTCCATGCAACTCAAAATAAAAAAGTGTCATTTATATCCCCTGCAAGTTTCCAGAGTAGTTTATCAAAAGTATCTTGAGATTCTACAATTAGTGGCTATCCTTTACAATGACTTTATCTAAATCAGTATTTTCTTCTTACTTAACAACAAATTCAACACTATGTTCGTTAAAACAGGTGCATGGATCTCAAAAATTGAATTAATAATAAGCAAATGCTATAAATTTGAAATTACAAAATAATTTTTTCTTAATAAAATTGACCCTTTATCTGCTTAGTATATGTGATTTTTTTCAGAATCAGTGCCTAGTAAGCAATGAATGGAAGGTGATCTGAGAAATCATAAGTATAAGCAGGTAAGGGAGTGTATCCTCTCTTTTTTAAGTCTTCAAGTATTCGTTCTCTCATGTCAGTAACTGAATGTGTTTTTCATTTATATCCATTCTTACCATGATTTGCAGCCTGTTGTTGATGAAGCCATTGATACTAAAATTATTAAAACAGGATATTTCCATTATTTACATGATAACAAAGAATCACTTCATAGATTACTTACTAACTTACAAAGGAGAAGCTGTGCCTTTATTAAAGAAAAATCTTTCACAAACTGTATTAACCAAGTGATTAAGTTTAGTATTATGTACCTCCAGAGATAATGAAATGGGACATATATAATACCACCTGTGTAGTATTCTTGTCTACAAAATTTCTAGAATCTAATCATGGGACACAACCAATAAAATCCAAACTGTGAGACGTTCAAAGACAACTGGACTGGACTCTTCAAAATATTCTTGTCATAAAAGACAAAAAGGTGATTCCAAATTAAGAAAAACTGAAAATATGTCACAACTTAATATAATACATGAATCTTTATTAGATTTTTTTAAGCTATAAAAAAACAGTTGAGGGACAATTGAAAAAAATGTAATATGCATTCTGTTAGATATTATTGTATCACATTACTTTGAAAATTCTTCAGTGTGAAAATGCCATTGCAGTAATGTGGAAAAATGTCTTTATTCTTAGTGATAAATACTGAAGTGTTTAAAGGTGGAGTGAAATGATGTTACAGTTTACTATCAAGTGGCTCAAGGGGGAAAAAGAGGAAATTTGAGAGGGTATATATTATGTAGATAGATGATAGATGATGATAGATAGATAGATAATAGATAGATAGATAATATCTATCTATTATCTAATAATAGATAGATAGATAGATAGATAGATAGATAAAATTGATAAAATAGATAGATAGATAGATAGATAGATAGATAGATAGATAAAAATAGATAAATCAACAGAGAGCACACAAATGTTATAAAATGTTAACAGTTTGTGAATTTAGGTAAAGGATATTTGGTTGTTCATTGTGTTATTCTTTCAACATTTCTTTAGGCTTGGAATTTTTCAGAACAAAAGGTTGAGGAAAACAAAAGAGAGAGACTGATGTCACTGAACAGAATCATCTGAATAATTTGACCCCAGAGTCACCTCCCACATCGGGGAGATGTTTGCCCATACTACTCACCAAATGAGACTGATTAGCTGAGTTAGAGTCAAGAAACCCTAAGTCAGATTGCAGAATGGCTGTAGACTAATTTGTTAACCTCAGTCTAGTGCATTTTATTGCTTTAAATTCACTAAAAATAGGCCTAAACAAAAATGTGAAGTTCTCTACCCAAACACAAGAAAGAGTTTTAGAGTGCATGGAATTTAGCATGAAAGGAAGTATGAACTGATATTTGCTCAGATTTGTTATATTTATTTACTCACCCTAAGGAAAATATTTGCCTTTTGTAACAAGATTCTTTGAATTCACAGGAGAGCATTGCTGATCCTGTAAATTTGGTTGTGGGGAGTTTGGGGGTGAAACTGATACACATTTTGAGATCCTAAATCATAGCCCCAAGGAAATATAGGCTCTTGGCTGTCTACCCTCAAGGCTGAAAAACACAAGTTTCAACTATTGTATGGGTCGCAACTGCTGTTTACAATAGGACTCTGACTTTCCAATTCTAGCCTACCCTGTAGTGCCAGATCTGTCCCTAAGTGTCCCTGGCTCACAAGCAGCATTTAGACTGTTAGTATTTGAAGGGTCATGACCTGGAGCCATAATCAGAAAACAAATGGAACAGAAATTCTCAACTGTCGTAGGTAAGGCTGATATAAACAATGAAACTGTTGAACAATAGAAGAAGACTTTCTTCTTTTCACCAATGAGACAAATCTTAAAATATGAAGATGGAGAACTGCTACAGATAATAGACACCAAAGAACTGAAATCTCTTAACAGCAGGTGTATCAGTGGGGCCTGCCTTTTGAAAAATGTGTCAGTACCTTTTAGGACTCTGTAAAACACTTCTGGTTCCTATGGTGACGTTGATAATACTTTGTCAAGCATTTGATATCTAGATCTACATTAAGTAGTTTAAAAAGCACCTTGAAATGCTTGAAGGTTAAATTAGTTTCTCCTCTAAATTGCTTGGTGTCAGTTATAGTTGTGATAATTGGAGCAGATATACTCAGTTTGTGAGAAATACTGACCAATGTTTCTTGCCTTTTATAAAGTTTAGAGAAAGAGAAGCCATAAACTGTGTTCCTTCACAACAGCCCCAGACTCTAATCAAAGTCCATGTCTTCCGAGTGGAAGAAATTAAGTAATTCGTTCATCTTTAGGCTGTGCCCAGACCCTCACTTAAGAAGCACCATTCACTGAAGAATTTTCTAATCTCAAGGATGGCAGTTTATTTGTCTTGTCCTTCCTTAATTAATTTCTTTCTTAGAAAGGTTAATTTCTAATAACATTTTGTGGAAACCCAAGGCAGGCATATATCACTAATCTTGCCTCTAATCCCTATCAAAAGCTGGGTTGGTTGGTTGGTTGGTTGGTTGGTTTTTGGTGTTAGATTAACCATCAACTACAAATTTTGTGATTTGAAGAATGTAAAACATGGGTTTTCTGTTTTTTCTCTTTCACTGGCTTTTGCATTTCTTAATTCTGCTAACAATAAATAGAATTTTGCCAAGTTGAGAGATAAAAACACTGAATTTCCAAGTAGACAGAATTTAGGAAGTTTCATTAGAACCATTCCTTCAAAAGTCTAGATTGGTTACTACATAGGCTTTTATCGCCACACTCTGAACCTTTGCAGTTTTGCCTTTCATAGTGGGGTTGGCACTGCTGTCCCAGCTGGAGGGATTTTCCTCCTCACTTCTAATCCCATCACTCTTTAACACAGCAGCACTGTTCCAATGGCTTTGATTGGAAAGGTGGCATATCCCACATGCTTTGTTTACAAACCTACTGTGTGACTTCAGTGCCACTCAAGAATTTATTTTTAATAAATTTGTGAATATTCTATTGTCAAAACAGGTAATTATTCTTCAGAATATAGAATACATTATTATGTATCTAACACACTGCATAATTTACACTGAAAAAGTCATTTTTAGTACATTATAAAAAAAGAATTTCAGAAAAATAAAGTATTTTTACCCCGATATAATTCTAAAATAAAAATTTTAAAACTAGTTTTAGTTTGCACTATTAAATCAGAATCAAAGAACCAAATCTTTCAAAAAATTTTTATTTTTCAATTACAGTTGACCAATACAATATTTTATTAGTTTCAGGTACATAATATAGTGATTAAACATTCATATAAGTTATGAAGTGATCACCCCAAAAATCTAGTATCCATCTCACACCATACATACTTACAATATTACTGACTATATTCTCTGTGCTGTGCTTTACAACCTCGTGACTATTTTTATAACTGCCAGTTTGTACTTTTTAATGCGTTTATCTTTATGAGCATAGCATTTGTTATTTTAGTCTATAAAGAATCACAAATATATTTGTTCACTTACATAAAGTTGACAGAATGTTTTGCCTACTTTCAGGTTATTATAATAATAATAGCTAATATTAACTGAGCACTTAAGGCAATGCCTGCCATGCCAACTCATAATCCTTGTATCAACCGCATTAAGTAGAACCCATTACTGTTCCAATTTTGTAAATAAAGAAACTAAAGTCTGGTGAGGTGACAAGAGAGGGTAACAGGAAAGCTGTTCTGACTGACTTTTATTCCTAAGATCTTAATTACCGCACTAATCATGTGCCATAGCCACCCACCCTTGTTCCCTATTTTTCACATTTCATACAAGTTTACAGATGTATTAGTCTGCTTGGGGTACCATAATAAAATACTATAGAGCATGTGGCTTGAACAACTGAAATATTTTTTCTCACAATCCTAGAAGCTGTGAAGTCCAAGATCAAAGTTCCAGCATGGTAGATTTTATTCTGAGACCCCTTCCTTTGGCTTGTAGGAGGCTGCCATCTTGTTGTATAATCACGTAACGGAGAGAGAGACAGAGACAGAGACAGAGAGAAAGAGAGACAGAGAGAAAGAGAGACAGAGAGAGAGACAAAGAGAGAGAGAGGCTCTATGTGTCCTTTTGTATAAAGACACTGATCCTACCTCAGATCAAGGCCTCATTTTTACATCCTCGATTAACCTTAATTACTTCTTCAATTTCCTCATCTCTAAATATAATATACACTGGGGGTTAGGGCTTCAACATATAAATTACAGGAGAGTGAGACACAGACATTCAGTCCATAACAACAGGTAACTTAGTATATTTCCAAATAAAAATTATTCCAAGCTCATTAAAATGTTAACAGGTAAGTACTTCTCAATTCCAAAATTTCCCTTTAAAAAAGAATTGCAATAGCGCATGTACGCAGACTTCATATGGACAAATAGATTAAAGAAGTGAGATTCTTCATTGGTCATATCAACTTAGTGAATAAAGGAACAATGGGTGACCTCTGAGGGAAGCTGTATCAGAGAACTAAAGTAAAAATTCAAGCAAAACAGTGAGGCTCTGCCTGAGTCATTAGAAAGTCAGCTCTAATTAGACTCCACATAAATTCATCAGCCAGTAGAGTCAAGCTGATACCTTCACACTTCATGGAGTATACTCTGCTTTCACCTATCATGGTAGAAAAAAAAATTCATTAATCTAATCATATGTTATAATCTACCCACATATATATTAATGAATTTAGAGAAGAGATTAAATAATAGAGATATAAATGATAAGTTGTAGCTTGTTCCAGAAACGTAGTTTGTTCTTCTCTAATTAAGCCTAATCATTAAATGATTTATGTGGAAAAACAAGAGACTAGGAGTAACTTGTATATTATGTTCAGTTCTTGATTCAATAGAAAGGAAGATTGCTGGAAACAAAGCTCTTCCATAAAAACATGTACTCTGTTAGAATTTCAGTTGTCTGACATGGTTCAGATCCTACTCAACTCATTATAATGTTTACTATCAATATTTTTTACTAACACAATGAAGCATACTATCATATTTGAAACCATAGCTTGTAAATATTACTATTACACAGCCTTCTGCCCCCACAATGGTGAATCAAGATAAATGCTATCGATTTCTCAAATTTATTTTTTCTGCTATGTACGGTAGCAGACTGGTCAGGCAGAGACACCTCTAAGCATCTATGCAACTTATTTAGTACCTTCTGAGTAGCCAGAATCTCTATTAGCAAGTTCCAAATTAGAGCATAACACAAGAAGAAACACTTTGCCCAGAAGACTATTGTGGCAGCTTCTTGCTCTTATAGAATTTTAGTGTGAAGGACAGCAAATTGGCAAAAAGTGGAAGTCATTTACCAAGTATGTAATTAGGTTGGGGGGGGGGGGGAGAGAGAGAGAGAGAGAGAGACCTTCCTACTACCCTACCAGACTTCTAATCCAATGGCAAATGGAAAAGATAGCTCTTGTTTAAGCCAGAGGAAAAATTATCTTAGCTCTGAATTTATTTCCTTTTGGAGGATGGGTTCACATTTTTTCTTTCTCCCTACTTCATTATTTTGTTGCTGTACTGTTACTTGTGAATCGGAGCAAAGAGTCAAAAATATCATGTTTGGGGAAGGAATATCATTCACACATCTCTAAACTGCTAATTCTTTCCCAATCAGGCTAACAAAACTTTTCTCTCTGGATGTTGGAATCAAATGAATTGCCAGAAAAAGGTTTTTGTCCTTTGTTCTGCTTTAATCCCATTCCACATGGCCTGACTTTTGTTTGTCATCCTGCCAAACTTCTACACTTACCTTGGCATTTCTCCTAATCAGCAAGCAGGAAGGACTACATAGGAATGTCAGCCTGCAAGTCAGTTAGGGTAAACCTGGCCACCTGCCTTCCTGTTAGGACTTCCTCAGTGACCATAAGCTCACATCATCCAGTGCCAACCAGACAGAAATAACCACAGGACTCCAAACTTGTCCTTCCTTTGGGAGGATCACTATTCCTCTTCCCACTCGTTTCTGTTGACCCTTTGGAATCAGATGTCTGGCTTCTTCATCCCTGTAGTATCTTGTTCGTTTGGCACTAAACCACTTTCTGTCACTAAACCATTGATAATGAATGAGACACTATGAATTATATTCTTTTTATATCTTCTAAAAACTAATTTCTGTAATATTGAGATTCCTAAATTCTCCCCAAATTCCACAGGTATTTACAATGCAACATATTAATGAATGTAAGACACAGTTTCTGCCCATAGAGCAAACTGTGCATGAGTAATAATACAGTAGCACATGGCATGTAGAAGTGGAAGTTATAAAACTTCTGAGGGTAATGGAGCACAGAATCAAAGGAGAGATGAATTATGAATGGGAGCTTTCACATTAGTGGGGAGAGAGACAACATGTGAGCTAGTTCTCAGTGAGAATGAGTTGATAATTGGGGGAATGGGGAGAGTAATCAAATTCAAACAAAAGAAGATAGGCAGGGTATAGAGGAGAGATTTTTCAGATACATTTGTGAAACAATAATTACATTTTGCCTACACAAACTAAAGTTTCCCATAGGTCAGATGGATTGGGTCTCAAATGCAATGCTCAGAACTTCCACTTTATTCAGTAGGCCAGTGGTTTCCAAAAACTGGCCTTGGGCCAGTAATGGTTTGAGCCTAAGTTTTCACTGGACTGGGGAGAAATGAGAAAAATAAAGGCAATTTATAAGATTTTGTTTTGTTTTTAAGAAACAAAATGCATTTGACTCAAAGATCTTTCCTTTATTCTGGAATTATGTCTTTCCTATATTTGGAATCAAATGCAATAGCTGTTACGAAGTGATGGTAAGAGTAGACAGCAGTGTGATAGGAGGTTCTAATGTTCTTACTTAACAAGAAAAGAACTGGCAATACTGTTTTGGGCTCCCTAACATTTTTATCTCACTGGTTCATGAGATCCAAAATTTGGGGGCCGCTTCCAAAGGTAATCTGAACCCTTGGAAGAGGTTAATGTAATGGGAATTTTTCTTTAGGAAACACAACTCAGGAAGCAGTAACAATAAAAGAGAAAAGAAAGGGGAGGGGTGGAGGGAAGGTAATAAATGAAACAGATAATGGCAAAGAATATAAAGAAGGTAGTTAGAAATCTATGGCAAGAAGCAATCAAGTCCTAAACCAGGACATTGACAGAGAATTGAAAGAAAGAAATAGATGCAAGAGATAGAATCTACAAGGTTGGCAAGTGAGCAAACATACAAGCTGAGGTTATATTGAGCCTGGAGTCTGAGCAACTGAGCTATCTGTACAAAAAGTTGCGAAAGAACTAAAAGTGACAGAGAAGACCTAGAAGTATGACCGACTGGGCCTTGGGAAATTGGCAAAGCCTAGAAAGGTATGCCTGGGGGTTATCTGCAAAAAGGTAAGAGCCTAGAGGAAAGTCAAAGAGAGGGTGGAGACAGAACTCTAAGCACAGAACAGCTGATCTGCTTGATTCTACTTCATTAGCTCCTCTGTTGAGAGAAACCAAGGTTGAAACTTTTCTGGATGTACTCTGATCAGTGAAGTTTGATTTTTGCTCTCATCATTTCCTTATTGGTCAACCTCTAATACTATCATTTAAAAATTTTTTTAAAGTTTATTAAAATCCTCTTTATTAGTGCATTTCTCTGTTACCACAGACTTCAGTTAAGTTCAGCAACATATTAAATTGGGATGAGCTGAGAAGTTATGAAATAAATTATTGAGCCTAAGGGATTTAAATCATCCCATCAAATATAAGGAGAGAGAAAGAATAAAATTGGACCTGGAATGACACTTTAGCATTATAAAGGAATTGTGTGGCACTGACAAAAGGACACTCAAATTTAAAAGTTCTTAGGAGATATTTTTTGTCCTGCATATTAGAGTTGTGATACAATTTGTTTCTCGAATGGTAATAATAACTAAATATTTATTGAGCATTTATTGTGGTCAGATATTTGACAATCTCAATCTTGGTTAATCTTCACACACACACACACACACACACACACACACAAACTATCAGGTAAACAATTGTAGTATCACTTTATTTCAAGAGATAAAAGCAATATTAAGATAAGTTACTTGTCCAAAAGTGACTGAGCTGGGATTAGAAATTAATTATATTGGTTAGGCTTTATTCTTGGCAAATACAGAAAACCCAACAAAATCAGTTTAAGGAAAAAGGAAATTTATGAATTCCTATAACTATAACATCCAGGAGCATGTCTAGAACCAGCTCCAGAAGGAACTTAACAAATGACTCACACAATGTCATCAGCAAACAGTATCCCTCTCTTATCCTTACCCAGGGGTCTCTGTTGGCACCATTATCAAACAAACAGCCTCTCCTGTTGTGATGTCAAATTGTCCCCAGCAGATCCTGCCTCACAGCTCAGCTCACCCAAGACCAGAAGAAGAACACAACTATCTGTCTCTTGCCCAGCAGACCCTGGAAAAGCCTCATTGAATCATGTCATTGTGATTGGGTCAGAAGCCTGTCCCTGAAGGAATCACTGTAGTCTTAGCAATGTCAGGCACTAACTGGCCAAGCCCGAAGTCTAGGATGCAATACTCCAGGATGCTATTAACAGAACTAGGGAGCACAGATGCTGGATAGAATGATCAGTAAATATCTCTGACAACTGAACACTCTTGCTGAAGAACCTGAGGTTTTAGCCACTATATTTTTCCAATTGAGCAGTGAAGGTCCATAAAGAATAGAGATGAAGGTTTGTACATTAACCAGAGGAGGACACTGATGTTGGAGAATCCTTCATAATTCTTTAAACATTTGTTATTCAAAACTACTAACACTTTGGGGAAAATGTTTATAGGAAGAACTAGATCTGTTTCTGCTGTGGTAACAACAGAAGTGAACACACTCCTCCAAAGAGACTTCCTTTTGGGAGCCAGGGAAAAGAAAGATGCACTGTACATACGTCCCGAATCATTCCTGAGATGACTAAGGACACAGGCCTCAGTTTCTCCTTTCTAAGCCTAGTGTTTATGCCAGAATTCAACTCCAAATTCCTGTCCATCTGGAAGATTTTCTTCCGTTTTTATCCCTAATACACTGGCTTTAGATGGACGCAGTGAGGCATTAGTGCCCATTGCTTCATTTATCCTTTTAGAGCCTATTGAAGATCCTACCAAAGAACTAATTTTATTTCTGTAACAGGTTCTTCCCTCTGAGTATAGGACAAAAGAGAGAGAGAGCCGTGATCTTATTTATGATTGTCTCTTTCTATTTCTCTAGGAATATTAACTTTCTGGTTCACTCAAAATGTTTTTTCACTCTAATTTCAGCTGACTCTCTGACATTACGGTAAGAGGAAAACAAAGTATATGGATGCTTGTTATTTCATGGAAACGTTGATGAAATAGTTTATAATGCAATTAAATCCCAGCTCTTTGTGCTTAAAAAGAAGAGGAAACACCCTATTGGGCCATCTCCTAGCAGTAAAAATTCAGCTGAAAGCCTATTACTCCCTTTTCTTTAAAACTCCTACTTCCTAGCCAATATTGCCAGACAAATTAAATGGTTTGTTTCTGCCCTTTATGTTGCAGTGAATGTGAAAAAGAAGGGTCTGTATTTCAACAGGGTGAGTTTTAAATGAGAATTGAAAAAGCCTGTGTTCTTTTATGATTTCAATACCTCGTTTAACAGTTTACTTAGACTCAAAAATCCTAGGAATAGCAAATGCACATAAGAAGCAAAAAATGTTCCTATTGAAATTTAAGCATAAAACAAATGGTAAAATGGATCCAAAAAGAGAACTGGGTAATGTTTTCTTTTTTCCAGAAGTCTGTCAGATACAATTGAAACAATTTTTTAAAACATTTTTTTGGTAAGGGACTTTTATTCTCATAGTCTTCTCCTTTCTCTTCTCAATTGTTTCCTGATATAGAAAAATTTAAATTTCTCAAAAAAAAATCATGATAATATAGGCTCTTCTTCATTTTAATTGTTTCCACTCTTAGATAAAAGTGATAAATAGAGAGCTTGTTTCCAGACTGGCTTCATCCATCTCCTATCCCAAACATCATTTACCCTAGAGGGGTTGACCAGCACTTTCCTAAGGCATACTCTCTGACTTTCTCCTGCTCTGTTTCTTTCAGTGACACTGATGCATGCATGACAACTTTTTAACTTATTGAATGAATAAATAGAGCATCAGAACAAATGGGATGGCCAATCAGGCCAGGGCAGTGTTAGTAGACTTTAAGGCCTCTAGCAAAACTGAGGCACTGGACAGAGACAGAGACAGACAACACTTCTGCCTTGAGGAATTTACTCATAACTCTAATTTTTGCAATCAGAGTATCTTTAAGAATCTATTTTACTTTCAACACACATATAGGGTTTTTTTGACATTTAGAAAAATTAACCCTTTTATATTAAATATAAGAGGATATCATAATCGTTTTAGAGCTTACCTCCTCTAAATCAGACTCCAGTTATCTCCCAAAGCCAATTGACAGCTATAGCCTGAATAATATAAGGAAGTTCCAGTCTTGTTTTTTTCCTAGAGACATCTTCTGGGGAGGAATATCTGAAACAAAGTCACAATTGAGACAACAGAGTTTTCTGAAAACAGCTTGTCTAACTTCCTAGATCCAATTCTCCAGTACTGACCAAATGAAGCAACATCATCAAAAGGTTTGAGATCCCTTTCGTTTTTTCCAAATATAGCATCTATAGCAGGATTTCTCAAAGTGGACCATGAGTCACTAGCCTCAGAATCACCTGGGGTGCTTATTTTTAGCTGCCTAAAATTTTCAACTACCCATTTGCCTCTGTAGTTTGGGGTGGACATCTGCAATTTTGCAAAGTGCCAGCAGCACCCCCACTGAATTTTGAAAAATACCATGTAGTTCATATATATATATATATATATATATATATATATATATATATATATATATATGTATATATATATGTGTGTGTGTGTGTATATGAATGTTTTGTATAATAATTTAATGTATAAGGAAAATATTAAAAGCATGACTTTAAAGAAGTCTATGACACAATTGTTTAACCCTTTCAGAAGCATCTCTCATTTGGAAAACTTAAAGCAGAAATCATTACAATTAATCTCAAAAAAAGTTACTTAAACCACCTTTTCTTCCTCTCATCTATAGCTATCCCACTGTTAGTTTCTATCAGCATAAATAAATAAATCTTACATAACTTTGAAATTGTTATTTTAAGCAGACACATTTTATTTAAATAATCAGTCATGAATTGGATGGCATTTTTTAAATTATTAATAGAAGAACATAAAAGACAATGATGATTATATTAAAGTGAAATAAAATTTGCCTATAGAATGACTAAGTTATAATGATGGTTATTTGTAATAATGAACTCTAGGGTACAAGCCTGAAATTAAATATATAACTGTTAAATATCTGGCTCTCTTTACACTGACCATAAAACTTAAAAAGTCACTCCCTCCCTACACACAGACATTTTCTATGTTTCTGTGTTTCAAAATCCAACCACCTAGGAATATCAATATATTTCAAAGATCTTTATTTCAGTTGCAGTTCAAAGGGAGAGCAAAGTTAACAGAATCCTTTATGGAATCTAACCTTATATGAGAGAATCTAATAAAGAACACTATATGTTTATAAGGAAAAGATGTAACCTGAAACATTTGCAATGACACTGCACGCACACACACACACACAAAAGAAACAAAAGTTAATGTGACATAAACGATCTGTATTGATTAGGTTTTATTGCGGTAAGATGTTGAGGATAAATGAGACTTGACTCCAAAGACACTGCCATCTGTGGATTTCATATGTCTAAATATCTGCTGCAGGTAGCACGCCTACTTCTGTCTCTCTGAACAAGTCTTACTCTAACCAATAATTGCTGCCATATTTTCTTGTTATCAAATCCACTTCTTTCCACTAAATAGAAAGCTCCCAGATTAAAAAAACAAACAAACAAATAACCAAACAAACAAAAAACAGATCTTTGGAAATTTTTTATATCCACCATCTAACAAATATACCGTATAAACTCTTGCTCAGATGAAAAGATTGATGAGCTATCTGAAACTTGTCAAAATGTGACTTGTAAAATTCTTTCTACTATAAAATAAATAATGCACTTGATTTTGATCATCTGAGTTCTTTATATATATGAGAATTACTTTGCGTTAAAAAGCTTACCAGCATGATAGTACCAAGGCACTTCAGTTTCAGGAACAACACCCCTGATCAGAGAGCCATTTGGCTCCTTTCTTTCATTTACTTCTTACCTGTTGGTATAAAAGTCTATGTGACAGACACTGAGACAATTAATGAACAAAAAGCAAAGAGTAAACAGAAAACATAAAAAAAAACAATGACAAGTTATAAAATATATTGTGGAATAAACGAACTAGAAGCTAGGGTAGAAAATAAAGCTGTGAGGGACAGTGGAGTTTCTACTTTGCATAGCTTGATTAAGAAAGGCCTTTTAGAGCATGTGACATTTGAGTGAAACCTAAAGAATGAAAAGAAGACAGCAGTGTGAAGAAAGAGAGGAAGAGATTTCAGACCAGAGACCCAGCACGTGCAAAGAGCCTGCACAGGGAAAGAGCTTGGAATCTCTGGGGAAGTGTACAGGTTCTAATGTTTCTGAAGTACAGCAAGTAGGAGAAAGACAAAAGAGAAAATTAAAGAAATAGTCAGAGGCCTGAATCAGAGCCTAGAAAGCCATGGTAAGAAACTTGGAATGTATTCTAGTAACATGGGAAGTTATTGGAGAGTTTTAAATAACAGAAGCCATTTGCACATTTTTAAATGTTTAGGTAGAGTAAAAACCACTTATCAAAAGCTCTTGTACTCCTACACCAAAATTCAGAGGACAAAGCTTGTCCTCACTGCCATGCGCCCCTTCTCCTGGTTGTAACCCCTGTTTGCTTACAATGAACCTGGTTCCACAAACCTGTCTGGAGTTCCTACCAATCTGTATGCCCAACAGGACACTCCCTACACTCAATACCATTCTCTCACAGGCCATTGAGAAAAAGCTGTGCTCTCTGCTTGCTACTTCTGGTTACAGCCATCTCTGTCTTTCCTCTTCACTTCTATCATTCTTCATAGCATTCAGCACAATGTATACTGTTTTCTTGCTTTGCTTTCACTTATTTACTCTGTTTCCACTACTAGACTAGAAGCCCCATAAGGGCAGGAACTATGTCTGACTTGGGCATCATTATATCCTCAGTCCTCTGCAAAGTGCCTGGCTGTGTTCAGTAAACAAAAGAATTTATGAATCTTCGCTTCAGCTATGAGAACATTAACAGCGATTTTGGGTTATGTTGAAAACAATGACAATTGTCACTGCTCAGCACTGAGATAAGAATAAAGTTTTAATTTTCTATTGTACACCAAACTCATACAGAGATACAGAAACTGTACATGAGTTTTCAACAGTAGACCTCTGCTCTAAGTTTCCAGATCCTTTGTTTTCCCTGGGTATGGGTAGAGACTACTAATCAATAGTCTCAAAATCTCCCAAGAATCTCTGCAATGCAAACATGGTTGCTATTTCAAAGCAACTATAGATGGGAATTTGAAAAGAGGAATTAGAAAAAAGAAATGACTTTTTTAAACCAAAAATGGAAGACAGATGGTAAGGATAATAGCAAAACAAACAAAAAAACAAACAAAAACCACACGAATTTAAATTCCCATTCTATTCAAATAAAGTAACCATCCTTTTCTAAATCAATATTTTCTTATCTTCCTCAAAAGTAAAACAACTAAGAAGGACAAGTAAGAAAACACTTCTCTCCAAAGCACCTAACTCCTTAGGCTTTCAGGGTACAATAAGAAAAACAAAACAAGTTAAGGCCCAATAATCACTTTATAATTTTCAACCAATCATTAAGTATCACTGATTTTTGCCTTTAATTAAATGAAAATAATTAAAATTTCACAGATTTAGCTATTTCACCAAACAAGTTTACATTTTAATTGATTTTGTAATGAACAGGTAAAATGCGCATGTATTTTTTGCATGTTAACTAGATTTAAATAAGTCTTAAAAATACCTATTCTCTGGTCATATGCTTTCTGTACACAATCACCATTCAACAAGTATGACATAGTGAATCAAGAAATGGTTTAACATTTCACAATATAAAACTAAAAACGTAAATATTTTCAGATAAATCAGAACATTTTATAAATATATATTGTTAATATTTTTTTAAATCAGTAGGACCTGTTCAATAGGTGAATCCACAAATTAGAGCATACAAGTATGCTTGCTCCACAAATATTTTGGAAATGTTTTTTGTTAATTTTCATAATAACCATTTATACCATTAACCAAAAATGTAGAAATAATTTACACATGCAAATAAACTAAGTTTATCTACATGAAATGAAGCAAGATTTTCCATAGTACAGTTTAAAGAAGGCAAGCCATTTCATATTCAAGTATATCTGTTCAGAAGATACAACGAGCAAAAACTTATTTAAATGACATCAAGTTATCATCTTAGGAAACTTAAATAATTTAAGTGTATTTGTCTTTGCACTTTCCTCCTTGGGTCTTTCACTCATGGAAGATTTTCAAATCATGTTTGTTTTAAAATTCATCCCTGTTATGAACTAAGATATGAGGGAGAAACAAACAGGTCAAGGTACAGAGGTATTAGTAAGTCTGGATCAGGTTCAGCACCAAATAGCAATTAGCTGCAGCTCAAGAATTCTGAGATATAAAAAGTGCCTTAAAGTATCAGTTAAAGCTTGACATGGAAGGACTTCTTAAAATTACATGAAGCATAGGACCTGAGAGAAGGCTTTCTGTTTTGATTTAATGGGCAAAACCTGACAGTAAAATGTCCACATGCCCTTCCACGAGCCGTTTTGAAGTACTTTGGCTTGTTGGCAATCATTTCATTTAGACAATATTAACTGTTAATTTGGTCTGCGGAAAACATCTCCTATAGATGTCGCTTTGTATGGTGAAAAACTGAGTTGAAGCACAAGGGGAAAAGAGAGAACTTCAGAATGCTGTGGTCTTTTCTACGCAGTAATGGATACACTCAATAAGAAGCCATGAGCAATATTGTGATTAGTTATTTTCTTTTTAAGGATATTTATCTTGAAATACTCTCAAACTTACAGAAAAATTTAAATAATTACTAAAATCTTTTTTCAGGAACCATTGAAGAGTAAATTGTTGATCTGATGCCCATTCACCCTCAGACACTTTCTTAGGTAGTTACCACAAACAAGAACATTTTTCTGCTAGACAATCACATAATCATCAAACTCAGGAAATTGACACTGACATATTACTTACAAATCATCCACATGTCCTACTCATGTTTTGCTCATAATATCTTTTATATTAAAAGAATCACATATTACATTTACCTATCATGTCTTTTTAATGTCTTTCACTCTGGCCTGTTCCTCAGTCTCACTTTGACTTTCATGATCTTGACATTTTTAAGATTATAAGATAGTTATTGTATAAAAGTTCCTTCAACTGGGATTTTTTGACGTTTTGTCCTCATAATGAGATTCAGATTATGCATATTTGGCAGGAATATCACTGAAATGATGCTGTAACTTTTTCTCTATATAATTAGTATTATTTTAAACTATGTAAAAATTTCATTTCTCATAATGTTTTTAATGTAGTCATCTATTTATCAAAAAAGACTCATGAATTCCAATTTTATTAAATGGCTTACAATTCATTATTATCATTATTTATATTGATGTTCAATTTCCAAATTTAGTTACTGGAGTCCCTTTCATCTAGATCTTACATCCTTCTGACATGTCCTTATTATTTTTTGAGTACTTTCTTACTTCATGTCGCAAGATGTTCCAACACCATCTTGTAATCCCCCATCCAAGACCTGGAATCAGTCATTGATTTTTTTCAGTGGAAAATGACATTAGGAAATCAAGATCTGGACTTTAGATGTGTCACTGTCATTGAGAATTGCTGATCACAAACTCTCCTCATGGACAAAGCTAGAGAATACGTGGTTGTGTGTGTGTGTGTCTGTGTGCGTGCATTCATCTATATTTATGTTCATTTTTATATCTATCTACATACTGTAAATATACTTACACCAACATGACGTTTTTTACACCAATTCCAATCTAATACCATGAGGTTCATTTTAATTTGCTCTTTTTGTGTTTGTAACTGCCCCTCTGATAGTGAAAATTTTAATTCATATTATTCTTAATATACTTTTTTAATCAACCCCCCCCCCCATAATTAACTAGTTGCTCATCATCACCGCCTCCTTCTCTCTCTTATGGGAAGGGAACACTTCTCACACCTTTGGATTCCACCTACTCTGAGCTGCCCCCTTGTATGGATGCCCTTAGAGTGGTTAACCGCAGACACCATGCTAAGCTGACCACATACATACATGCCCACCTCACCAAGCTCAGGGTCTGACTCCCATACCGTGTAGATGTCCTCACACTTCTCAGAGTCCCACACCTTGCTCAGGCTACCATGACACCACTCCCAGCCCTCTCTAGTGTCCTCTCAGGCCTCCTTCCCCTCCTCTGTCCCACTTCCAGACACCTACCTTTCTCTGGCCCTAAATGGCTTTCATGCCAAACAGTTTGAGAAGAAAAAGAAGAGAAGAACAGGAAGGAAAAAAGGGAGAGGAAGAGCCACTGTTGTTTTTAAAAATTATTTTCCTTGTGGGGACGAAAGTCACTGGTGCAGTGAGAATACCTGTGGCAGATTTGATGACAGAAATTCTACTTACAGAATAAACAGTTATTTTACCCTACCTTGGAACTTTGTATATAGGAGTTACACAATATTATTTGAGGTCATTCATTTTTTAACAAATTACTTGTTAAATTAAATATTTCCTAGGAAGATAGATTTAATAATGCAAGGAGGACTCTTTTATCTACTTACACTAGGATCATTAAGATAATATAGTCATACACATAAAATGCAGTGGAAAAATGAAGAAATTATTTGGAGACTTCAAGACAGAAAACATTTCAAATTTTCAAGATACTAACAAAAGGAAGGATTATTTCTCCCTAAGTAGCCAGATAATTGCTTTAATTCTCATAATATAAATTGTTCTTTACTACTGGCATGTCTTCCTGCTCTATTAAAAGCAATTATCCCTTAATACACGCTCTGACAATTTGTAGTACAAATATTTTCTACCAGTCCAAAATTATGGGCACTTAAGAATTCTAAAAACCAGTTATTAAAGAAAGAGAAAGTAATATTGTAGATGCATTACTTCTAAGGGCAGTCTACACATTTAACTCCAGGATGGAGAACACAAATCATTCTGATGGTTTCTTTTGACTGGGAATGAAAAGTACAAGAATTTATGGAAGTTTGTTGGCCAGTCATGTAGAGATGTTTTCACAGTCAGCCATAATAATGGCCTGTTAGCATCTGATTTTCAGCCAGAACAAATACATCCCTTTCCAAAAAAATCAATACACACAAATATTTCTCATTATGTAAAGTCTTTTTTCCAAGAAAATATCATCACCCTATTGGGATAATTCAGTCTCTAAGAGAATCTTCATGATGATGAGCAGATCTTTTGTGGACAGTTCACCCTAATTTTTTCTATGTCTTATTATACCTAGTTCAATTTGGTTGTTAAGAGAAAATGGTACCAGAAAAGAGAGTAAAGAGAGGAATAGTAGAGAAAAATAATAATGTACATTAATGTCATCTATCATGTGAAATTGTGCTATAATAGTGAAAGATATATTAATTTATAACTTCTCAGTGCTCATTCACTAAAAGATCCAAAGAAACAAATGATGTTTTCTCAACCCTTTAATCTTGACACTTAGAAAATCCTTTCTGATTTTGGAAAACTTAGTTTTCATCAATCACTTAAGTATTTAAATGAGTGTGAGAGAAAATTGTTGTTTACTAAGCAGAGTCAATTATTCTGCATTTTTTTTAGTATATACTACAGTTCTGCCATTTATGTAGTCTCCTTGTAATTTTTCTTACCTTTGAGTTCACTCTGAGTCTGTTCCTACCTACACAATCCTCTCCCTTCAATCCCGTTAAAGTAAAGAAATATATTGAAAGGCTCAAAGAGAGCCCTTCAATTTGCTAACTCACATTTCTGAAATTCATGTATTTCATACCATTCATACCACTGAGGTTTTTATCCCTCCACTTTAAAATGTGAAACTGAAGTGATTTATTTTCTAACTTGAGTGATTAAATGGCCTCTGCAGGAGAATTAGCTTTTTTCAAATAATGAGAAATAACTTCATGTTTTTAATCTGTTATTTTCCCCAAAATCATCCATGGCTCCTCTTTCTCATCTTCCAAACCTAATCAGTTACCAGGTTCAGGCCAATATCTGTTCTAAATATCTCTTGAATCTGTTCTGTTATTTCTGTTCTCTCTTAGAGTATTTTAGTGTTGGCTCTCATTATCTCTCACTTGACTGGGCTTTCTCCATTTCATCCTTTATACTACTACCAGAGCAATCTTTTAAAATCACAGATCTAGTTATGACAATTCTCTAAAAACTATAGTGTCTCTATAACAAAGCATCACCTGTATGTCTATGGATATAAAATGATTTTTTAAAGAACTAATTACATTAAATTAATCGCAGTCTGCTATAGCCAAAAGGATGTATCCTCTGTTGTGTTCACAAATTACGTATAATAAAGCCACTTTAATTATTGTTTTAGATGGATGATTAGACCAGATAGGCCCCATCTGGAAATTATGGGAAAAATATCAGGGCCCAGAGTGAAGAGAGCAGATAAGCTGATTCCCTACTGAAATGAAGCACTATCCACTCTCTGTACACACAGAGTTTATTCAAATCTCTGTACCTCTGTTCATACTGCACTTTATGCCAAAAAAATTTTACCCGCTAAAAAAGGCCCCTCTCAAAAGTCATATCATCTCTGACTCCTTTCTAAACTATAAAGTCTAGTTTCATTTTTTTTTACTGCCCTATCTTCCCATTGCCCTTTGCATTTTTTTCTGTAGTATTAGTCACAATGCACTATAAATACTGGTTTATTAGATTGGGAGGATTTGGGGGAATATTCTGGATATTAGCAGTTACTAGATCTTAAGGTAAATAAATTTTGGTTCTTTGTTTCCTTCTGATAAACAAGACTTTCTCTTCCAAAATGGATTTCTTCCATGTTGAGAGTGGTTAGATTTTTTAGAAGAGACACAATCCAAGAAAGTATGAAATTTACCCAAAAAAGCTGATGGGTAAAATGTGAAATTAACAACAGAAGGGAAGCAAAAAATAAGTCTATGAACATTTTTAAAATATGTCCTAAAGAACTCTTTTATTTAAAAAAAAAAAAATGTGAAGGGGAACAGAATTTGTCACTCAAAATATGCCTCTTTGGCATAAGAATTATTTTAGGCTTACTATTTATAAGAAACAGTAGAAAAAGGAGAAATTCTAAAAAACAAGTAGAAGTTATCCTTTTGTCAGAGCAATTTACATTTGTAAGGAAAATCTCCATTCATACGAGTGTCTCCCTCTCTGTTCTAGGAAGAGGCGAATAACTCTAAATCTCTTTAGAAACCTATTATCAATAGAGAAGGCAGCATTTAAATCTGCCCGTACTCTTTACCGCGCTTTGCCTGGTAACCCCACATAACTGCAACTCTCCTCCCACAACAGCTTTTGTCTTTAATTTAAAATGATATTTAAGGCGATAACTCAGGCCATTCGGAAGAATTACTCAGTTGCCTGGATGTCTCCCCTGTAATACAGATGTCTATGTTATTAAACTTCTGTTTGTTTTTCTCCTGTTAATCTGTCTTTTATTACAGGGAGTTCTCACCCAAGAACCTAGAAGAATAAAAGGAGAATTATTTTTTCCTTCCCCACACTGGTATACTTTCACATCCTCTGGGTGCCCTCTCCTACTACAGTCACACCTGTGGTAACTGGTGTGACTAGCTTTGGGCATATTTATGCACAGCATCTGAGAGCACTTGGCCTTGGATCATATGCATCTTAATCATCTCTCTTCCTGCCTTGGGCTTCTCCGATGCTGTGGCATGAAGCAGTTAGAGGAATCTGTTCTGTTTTTAGATTTGTTCAACCTCAAAATGCAAGGGACTTAGACCCATAGGACTACCCTTGAACTATTGAAAATTGGGAGCTGATGGATAAGTGTATCCCCGTTTAATCTTCAGGTGAACGATTCTCAGACATGTTTCAAAAGCCTCCTCAAAAGGTCCCATGAGTTTGAGCACCTGTGCCCATCTTGATAAAGGATCCTGGTCTTGGCATTTCTATGTTCACTACTCACCTCCACTGTCCCCCACACCTGATACTTAAGTTTACATTCCCAAATAAACAACTCACACCCAAGCTTTGTCTCAGGCACTGTTTCAGGGAACCCCAGACTAAGATGTAAATCAAAACTGCCATTACCGTCTATTTAGAAATGAACATAAATAAGAATACTATATATCAAAAGTGCTGGGAGATGGCCAAAAAGATGTGTGGTAACAAGGAAAAATGAAAATAAATGAACTAAGCTTTGAATTCAAAAAACTAAAAAAGAGCAACTGAGCAAACCCAATGAAAGTACCAAAAAAAAAAAGAGATTAATAAAGATAAAATCAGAAATTTATAAAAGAGAAAACAAAAAAAGTAAACACAACTTAAAAAGTCCTAATTTGGTAGCAAAAATTAACAATCTAAAACTAGCTCTTTGAAAACATCAATAAACTAAACTTCTAACAAGTGTAATTAAATCTGACCAAGTTCATTAAAGCTAAAAAAAAAAAATGAGTTAACCATTTCTAACACATTCATTCTTCTAGGAAAAAAAAAAAGAAAAAGTATACATGTCCCACAATACCATGGGGAATCAAAAGGATGCTGATAGTGAAAAGATGTACATGTTACTTATGCCCTTTTTATTATCAAAAACCTGAAAAAAGTAAAAATATCTAAATATGTATTTTTAAGCATATCTTTCATCTTTATGTTAAATATGTCTGAAAATTGCTGCCTGGAAAAATTTTACTTTTAAGTTTTAAGTATACGTGATAAATTATGTTTAATTCTCCTTTCCCTTAGTAAGATGGAATGTTTCTTCTCTACTTCAGCAAATGGCACTGATATCTAAGAGTGGGAGAAAGCAACAATTACTATCTCTTGACCATGTCTATACCAAGTGAAAGAAAAACTGAACAAAAGCAAACAAATGAAACAAAACAAAAACAAATGACTTTCAGTCAGATGGTACTGCTCATTCTCAGTGAGATATCAGAATCCAAGAAATCAGTCATAAACAAGAAGAAACGTCATTTTAAGCTAATTAATAGTTAGTGGACATTCAGTTCGCACTGTGGTAAATTTCATATGCACATATATAGCAAAAGCGCTAAATTAAGATAGATCTGGAGTTAAAATATGCCTTCCACTCTACTATGTGACAATGGTCAAGTTTATTAATTCCCATGGTCTCAATTTCTTCATTATAAAATAGGAATAATAATAAGGTGTTCTAATTCCTTTATAGATAATACCGATAAATATTGGGGAAAAAATACAAAGGACAACTACTTGAAGGTTTTAGAGATTTGGAAGCAAAGTGGAAATTTACTATAAGGTAAGTTTCCAATTTTTATTGCTTCACATGGAAAATCCAATGGAATCAACAAAAACTATTAGAACTAGTGAGTTTATCAAAGTCACAAGATACAAGGTTAGTATACAAAAATCATGTCTTTTTATATATCATCAGCAGACAATTGGAACATAAGATCAAAAGTTTCTATTTACAATATTTAAAAACAAAACATTTAGGAATAAATTTAACAAAAATATTTATTTCAGCACAAGATTTCTACACTGAAAACTATAAATTTCTAAGAGAAATTAAAATCTAAACAAATATAGAATTAAACTAGCTCATGGCTCAAAAGACTCAATATTGTTGATATCAATTTTTCCTTAAATTTATGTATAGATTCTATGTCATCCCAATCAAATATCCAGGCAGGTTTTTGTAAAAATTGTCAAGCTGTTTTAAAAATGTATATGGAAATACAAAGGACCTAAAATAGCCAAAGTCACTAAAAAAAAAAAAAAATGTGTAGGACTCATTCTATCTGATTTCAAAGTTTTCTATAAAACTACAATAATCAAGACAGTGCACTATTGGTAAAAGAGTAGGTATATATCAATGGAACAGAATAGAGCTCAGAAATAGACTCATGTGGGCAACTGATTTTTTGACAAGAGTACCAGGGCAATTCAATGGCAAAAGGTAAGCTCCTTTCAACAAAATGGTGCTAGAACAACTGTATATATGGGCGAAAAACATCAATTTTTACGTCACACCATACCAAAAATTAATCAGAAATAAATCGTAGACTTAAATCCAAAACTATAGAACTCCTGGGAAAAATCATAAGGGAAAGTTTTTATAACTGTGGGAAGGCAAAGATATCTTAAATAAGACACAAAAACAATTGATAAAAGAAAAAAATTGTTAAAATTGGACTTCAACAAAATTTAAAAGTTTTGATCTTTGAAAACAACTGTTAAAAGAATAAAAGTTCACGTCAGAGACGAAAAGAAAATATTGTAATACATCTATATGACAAAGGATGTATATCCAGAACATATAAAGAACTATTACAACTGTATAAGAAGATAAATAGCCCAATAAAAACCTAGCAAAAGCCAAATATTTTGAAAAAACAAACAAATGACCATCAACAGGTGAATGGGTAAATAAAATATGACATATCCATACACATTAAAAACTTAATTAACTCTTGATACATATGACCAAATGGAAAAATCTCAAAATCATGTCAAGTGAAAGAAGCCAGACACATACAGCATGATTTCTATATATATAAAAATGTATATTCAGTTCTAGAAAATGCACACCAATGTATAGTGACAGAAAGTGGAGAAATAACATGTTGGGTTAGGGACAAAGGGGAAAAAAAAACTGTGAAAGGGGCACAAGGACACTTTTACAGGTAATGAAATTGTTCTATATCTTGATTATGGTTGTGGCTTCACAAGGATATTTATATTTCAAAACTCGTCAAACACATTCATTTTATTGCACTTAAATTATGCTTCACTAAAATTGATTCTTAAAAATAAATAAATAAATTAAATTGGGATAAATAGTACCTATTTATTTTTCTGAGTAAATATGAGATAATACACTTATAATGACTAGCATATAATATGGTTTAATGTTTGCTATTATTATCATTTTTATTGATATGACTACGATTAACCAATAAGTCTTTTGTATGTAATGAGAAGCTGAATAAGTTCCCATCTGTTCTTGATGATGATACTGATTTGCATATTAAGTGAGCCTTCTTACAATTTTGTATTTAGTTTCAAAAAAAAGGTCATGAGCTTAAATGACATCAGAAGTTGGTTCTTCCGCTTTAGGTTATAAATGGATTAAATGCTCCGTTCAAAAGACATAAAGGTGGTTGAATGAAAAGAAAGCAAGACCCACACATATGCTGCCTATAAGACACTCACTTCAGATCTAAAGACACAGTTGCAGAAAAGTGAATGAAAAGAAGTTTCATTTTGTTGTCTTTCCATCCTTTTTTTTTTTTTTTCCTCTATGGGTAGCTAATTTATGAGTACTAGTCTCTTTGCCTTCAAAGAAAAGTACAACGAGATCTTTTTCTGGCGTTTTTAGATGGCTGTTGCTTGCTTTAAAAGAAGGCCAAATAGAGCCAGAGATTCTCCCGGATTTTAATCAAGAATAAAAGTAGAAAGTGCTCCATATTTTACATTATATCTTCTCTAAGCGTTCTTATAACCAGTTAGTTAATAGATCAAGAACACAGATACTGCGTGTCAGAATGATCTTGATATACTTCTTCCACTTCAAAGCTTAAGTAATCAGGAGATGAGATAGAGATGCCACCAGAACCGTACAACCAAACCTGAGTTTTAAAACTCTTGAACATTACAGCCATGCCCTGGAAAATTAAAGATTAAAATGGTTAAGAACTAGTTAATTGATTCAGGAATAATACTTTCTTAAAAATATTTTTTATTTTTCAATTACAGTGACATACAATATTATATTAGTTTTAGATGTACAACATAGTGATTAGACATTTATAGGACTTACAAAGTGATCACCCTGATAAATCTAGTTCTTATCTAACACCAAATATCATTATTACAATATTATTAACTGTACTTCCTATGCTATACTTTACATCCCCATGACTATTTTTTAACTACCAATTTGTACTTTTTAATCCCTTTCTCTTTTTCACCCATCCTCTCAAGTCCTCTCCCATCCAGTAAACATCAAAATGTTCTCTGTATTTATAAATTTGTTTCTGTTTGGTTTGTTCATTTATTTTGTTTTATAGATTCCACATATAGTGAAATCATATGGAATTTGTCTTCCTCTGACTTATTTCTCTTAGCATAATACCCTCTAGGTCCATCCATGTTTTTTCAGATAGCAGGACTTCATTTTTTTTAATGGATGAGTAATATTACATTGTGTATTTATATCAATTCTTCTTTATCCCTTCATCTATTGATGGACACTTAGGTTACTTCCGTATCTTGGCTGTAGATAATGCTGCAATGAACATATGGATGCATATGTCTTTTTGAAGTAGTGTTTTGGGTTTCTGCAGATTAATACACAGAAGTGGGATCACTGGGTCCTTCTTTGTCTTTTGTTATAACCTTTGTTTTAGAGTTCATGTTGTCTGGATAAGTACTGTTAACCCGTTTTTTGTTGTTGTTTTTTGGGTTTTTTTTTTTTTTTTTTGGTTTCCATTTTCATGACATACCATTTTCCATCCCTTTACCTTTAGTCTGTGTGTGTCTTTTGACCTGAAGTGAGTGTCATAAGCAGCATATGTGTGGGTCTTGTTTTCTTATCCATTCAGCCACCCTATGTCTTTTGATTGGAGCATTTAATCCATTTACATTTAAAGTAGTTGTTAATAGATGGGTAGTTATTGCCATTTTATTTTTTCGTATTTTTTTTTTTTTTTCCTTCTTCTTAAAGAAGTCCCTTTAACATTTATTGTAATACTGGTCTGGTGGTGATGAACTCCTTTAGCTTTTTCTTGTCTGGAAAGCTCTTTATCTGTCCTTCCATTATAAATAATAGCTTTGCAGGATAGAGTAATCTTGATTGTAGGTCCTTGTTTTTCATCACTTTGAGTATTTCATGCCAGTTCCTTCTGGCCTGCAAAGTTTCTGTCAAAATCAGCTGACAGTCTTATAGGAGCTCCCTTATAGGTAATTAACTGCTTTTCTCTAGCTGTTTTTAAGATTATCGTTTTATCTTTAACCTTTGCATTTTAACTATAATGTGTCTTGTGTGGGCCTCTTTAGGTTCATCTTGTTTGGGATTCTCTGTGCTTCTTGGGCTTTATGTTTATTTCCTTCTCCAGATTAGGAAAGTTTTCTAATATATTTCTTCAAATAGGCTTTCAATTTCTTGCTTTCTCTCTTCTCCTTCTGGTACCCCTAAGATGCAAATGCTGGTATCCTTAATGTTTCACAGAAGCCCCTTAAACTATCTTTTTGGGGGGGAGGGGATTCTTTTTCTTATTGTGTTTGATGGGATATTTTCTGCTAATTTATCTTCCAAATTGCTGATTTAAAACTCTGCTTCATTTAATCTACTGTTGATTCTCTCTAATGTATTATTGATTTTAGTTATTGTATTCTTCATTTCTGACTGGTTCATTTTTTGTTTTCTGTCTCCATTTTTATGTTTCCTATCTCTTTGTTGAAGTTCTCACTGAGTTTATCTACTCCTCCCCTAATTTACTGAGCATCCTTATAAACAGTGTTTTGAACTCTATCTGGTAGATTGCTTGTTTTCATTTTGTTTTGTTTTCGAGAGCTTTGTTCTGTTCTTTTATTTGGACATATTTCTTTGTCTCCTAATTTTGTCTACCTCCCTGTTTTTTTCTATGTATTGAGTAGAGCTGCTACGTCTCCTGGTCTTGGTAGAGTAGCCTTATGTAGTAGGTGTCCTGTGGGGTCTAGGGTGCAGCCTCTCTAGTCATCTGAGCTAGGTGCTCCAGGGATGTCCCTTGTATGGGTTGAGTGTGCCCTTTTTTGTAGTTGAGCTTTGATTGCTGTTGGCATGTCAATGGGAAGGGACAACTCAGGCTGATTGGTTACGAGAAATGACTACTGTGGAGGAGCTGTTGTGAGGGAGCTAACGCTAGGGAGCAGGATTCGCTTTAGCAGGGCTCTGGTGCCTGCTGAGTCTGCCCTTTGGGTATGTCATTTGTGGATGTTGTTCGGTGATGCACTTGTGTGGTCTGAAGCTGGCCACTGGGTGTTGGTTCTAGGACTCTCGGAGGGCTCTGGTGCAGGCTAAGATCAGCTGCTGCCTGTGCTTTGCCCAGGCCACTTGGTATGAGCTACCAAGTTATCTGCACGTGGTTGCCATTTGTGCTAGGCTTGGAGGTGCCTGAAAGAAGCTAAGTTGTAAACTGAGGCCAGCTGCTGCTAGTGCCGGACTTGGGGCTGTTTAGCAAGAGGTATGGGGCTGTTGAGACTAGATGCTCTTTGTTTGGGTTTTGTGTCCATAGCATGAGCCAAGACAGACCATTTGTATGAAAAAGCCACTGGAAGTGGCTTGGGTGGGCCTGCAAGTTGGATGAGGCGGGGTCTCAGGGAATCACCAGGACAGGATGAGCAGGTGTTAGCGAAGTTGATGAAGACTCAGACATGGTGCCTGCAGGCTGGTTTGTGGGAAGGGCTCAACAAAGGAGCAATGGCTTCTGCCAGCACTTCTGTCTGGGAGAAAGCTGCCCCTCCAGTCCTCATTCTGAAGCCAGACAATTCAGTTCCTGCCCATATGCCCCTGGTGCCTCTCGAGCTGCTGCTTCAGCACTGGAGCTCAGAGTGAATGAGTCTGTCAGCAAGTAAGTCTGTGTGAAGCCCTTTAACAGGAACATCTGGGACTCCAGCAGCCCTCCATCTCACTCAGCCACAATCTCTGCTGGTTTTCACAGCCAGAAGTTATGGGGGTTTCTCTTCCCAGTAGTGGCACCCTGAGCTAGGGAGTCTGGTGTGGAGCTGGAACCACTCACTCCTCAAAGGGAACCTCTGTAGCCAAGATATCCCTCCCGATTTTTAATCGCCACACATAGGTGTGGGACCAGCGCATTTCACATCTCCACCCCTCCTATTGGTCTCGGGTCCTTATTTGTAGGACTTCTATTCAGCTAGACTTGAGGTGATTCTCAATGATGATTGTTCTATTGTTTAGTTGTAATTTTCATGTGGTTTTGGGGGGAGCTGAACACAGTGTTTACCTGCTCTGTCATCTTGACTGGAAGCCCAGAACAATACATTTTGTAGATGCTTGTACAAGATGGAAGGGTTATTTGTTGTTGTTGTTTTTTCTTCTTTTATTTGGTGTTATATAGATTTTAAGTTCATATATTTGCTTATATGCTTGACTTATTCAAATTTTATAGGCTTTCAGAGTTATGGCTCCTTAAATATTCCTGGAAAAAAAGAAAAACCTTAAATAAAGACCCAAAAAGAGCCGCAGCTAGTGTCTGCCCTAATGAATATAAAAATCCAGAAGAATACTCAAGACAGTTTCTGCAGTTTTCCTAGGTCAGTCTGCGAAGCATCAAAAATAAAGTATAGGATCAGAGATGCTTTGAAATAGACAAAAGCATTGAACACAAGACTTGTGGGAACAACATGTTAAAACTGTGCTTAAGTACAATATACTTGAGTAAGCATATGCTTAAAGTTTATTTGTGTGCAGCTAAACATGTATTACAAGGATACCTGTGGCAGACTGAGTTGGCAAAGGATTAGAAAGGGAAAAAGAAGAACATCCAGAATCTGGAGAAAGTAAAAAGAAATTTTTGGACTGCCTTCTAGTTTTCATTTATTTTTCTCTTGCCTGGGCATTTCTTTCAGAGTAAGATATTGTTTCGGGGTGTCCTGTTGACCTAATAAGAGTACAAGTGAGCCCTGTGCCTTCCTTTAGTGCGTGATTAATCTGTGCATGTTTTGAAGACTTTCAGTCTGTGATCCCTCCAAAGTATTTTACATCTAATGTATGAGGACCTATAAAAACAAAGAAATATTGCAGTCCTGAGTTAGCATTACCAGAGCCATTGGTGGATTCCAGAGTTGATGTCTTTGCTCAGAGTCAGGAAAACATTCCTGGATGTGATAGTCATTAGGCTATGGACTCTCCTGAAAGGGAGGTCTGAGAAACTTTGCCAGCTGAGTCATTTAAAACCACACTGGAACTGGCCCTGGGGAACACTAGGCAGTCAGAAGAAAAGCTGGATAACTCCAATCAAATGGGCCTTTTCTTCTCTGATTCCTATATTCTTTTTGTTCCTCTTATTAATAAACTCAACTACAAACAACTACAGAGAAACCTGTATGATTTGCAATCCAGAGGTCCAACTTTCTATTTATATAATGAAATTCAGCATTGCTTCTCTTCTTCAGAAATCCCTTGTTTGTTTTAGGACCAAAAGCTTTTAACCAAAATTAGAACAAATGGACTGAAATTATTTCTAACTATCTAAACAACTGTTTGAAATCTAGGCAACATAGTCATCATAGATATCTGCTAACTCTGACTACACAGAATAAAGTCAAAGAAAAATAGCAAAATAAATCTGGATGTCACCACCATGTAGGAATACTACAGTACTTAACTCATAGAATATGCCTCAGCTTTTTCCATGATTGCTTCAATTATTTTAGGCTTAATTCTAGCAGTCTATTGTGATATTGTGATATAATAAGAAATATATGTTTGTACTTCATCCTCCATCCTGGCACAGACCTTCTAAAAACCTTGGAACTTTCTGAGTGATATGAGTGAGAGGAGCATCTTTTGTTACTCGTAAGTCCTTTTAAATCATAACTTAAGTTTATGCTAATGAGGTGATTCTTTGTGAGCCCCAACATAGCTTCAGGATGAGAACTTGTAGCAGGAGGAACCAACCATGTGATTAGAGGGTCGGAAGGTTCAGCCCTATATCTCCAATCTCCAGGAAGGAGGGAGGAGCTAGAGACGAGTTAATTACCAATAGCCAATGACTTAACCAACCACGCCTGTGTAATGGAACCTCCATAGAAACCCTAAACAACAGGTGTTCTGAAAGCTTCCAGGTTGATAAGCACACTGAGGTGCTGGAGGGTGATGTACACAGAGGGCATGGAGGTTCCGGGCCCCTTCCCCAAGACCTTGCCTTACATATCTCTTCATTTGGCTGTTCTTGAGTTGTATCTTTATAATAAGCCGGCAAATGTAAATAAAGTGTTTCCCGGAGTTCTGTGAGCCTTTCAAGCAAATTATTGAACCTGGGGGTGGGGGTCATGGGAACCCCCGATTTATATCTGGCCATTCAGATGTACAGTGGCCTGTACTCACAATTGGTGTCTGAAGCGGGGGTAGTCCTGTGGAACTGAGCCCTTAATTCGTGGGACTGCGCTTCCATTCTGTAGTTAGAGTCAGAGTTCAATTGAAGACATCCACTTGGTGTTTGGAGAATTGGAAAACTGTTTGATTGGTATGGGAAAAAAGCTCCCATCATTTGGTGTCAGAAATGTTTTGTGTAAGAAACAGATTATGATATCTACTAACTGTGTCTCAGGACCCTCAGTAAGTATTAGAAGCAACAACAATGGGGACAGGAAAAAAGATTCACAGAGGCAGGCACATGTACAACAGAGAGAAGCGACCCATTACAGATTGATATGGGACAGGTATTAGAAACATCAAGAACTTCAAAAGCTTATGGTATTTTCATTGTATTTAAATGTCTAATATAGTTAGGGGCAAAAAAAAAAAAAATCCTGCATGACACAGGAATCCTGAAGAGTCTCCTGGAATATGGCATAGCACTGTGATTAAGTACACAAACTCTGAAACACACAGCCTGAGTCTGAATTCTGGTAGGTGCCACCTGGTACCTGGTACCTTACCTGTGCCTCGGGTCTCCGTGAGTAACAGTAGTATCTACTTCATAGGATTTATTGGCATAGTTACTAACTTAATATATGTAACATGCTTACTACCTTGTAAGCACTATGTAAAGGTTAGCTATAATAATTATGTGTATACATATAAACTAAAGAGTCTGGATCATAACAATAATTATATCATAACTTTACAGAGGGTTTCAGAAGATTCTTGAGAGGTAGGCAGGACAGACATCATTATCACACCTCCTTCATTTTACAGATTAAAGAAAGCATAGTTCACACCTTAATTAGCATAATTGTCCAAATTATGAAATCAAAGTAAAATTGTTTCTAATCCATTTTAAGAGATGTCTATTTTTAAAAAGTAATTGAACTAAGAGATTTTGTTACTGTTGCTCAGAGGAATAAGGGGGGCATATCTAGGAAAAGAGTTACATGTAATCTTGTCTCCTAGTGATACCAGGTAAAAGAAGTGGCTCATGTAGAACCCATATATACTATATACTTCATTCTTGATTATGTCATTTTTGTCTTCTGAAGTTTAAAAAAAGCTTCCCGCTTTTCTATCACCATCATTACCTAAAAATTCAAACAGAATTCTGAACTTAAAGTTACCCCAAAGTGAGAGCAATTAATAATTGATCACTGGTTTGATTATTTAAATAAAATACTTACAGGAAAATGGGAAAAGCCAAGTATCTGTACTAGAAGGTAAGTTCTAGTCTGTATTCAAATTAATCATTCTAAATTACATGATTTTAAATTATACAATTTATAAATCTAAATTTGTAACAAAGTTGTCAACTGCTAACTATTAGCTGTCACACAAGAATCCTAAACACAATTTTACTAGACAAGGCTTTAGATAAGCTGGCTTCTAACCTAATGGTTAAGTGCATGTACTAGGAGTTGAGTTCAAGCTCTAAATATGTCATTGCTTAGCTGTGTGACTTTTAGTTAAATTCTTAAACTCCCTAAGCCTCAGTTGCTCCATTTTATTATTGAGGAAGATTTGAAGCCCTCAGACATTTGAGAGCTAGGACGTAGTGGGTATAGTAAAACATGGCTAATAATAATTGCTAACATTTATTGAGAACTATCCATTTTCCAAGCATTGTGTAAATGCTTTACCCACATTTTATCCTTAACCTTCAGAATGATCTATAAGTAGGATCATTACTATTATCCTCATTTTATCGGTCAGGAACTTAAAATTTGGAGAGGTTAAATTTCCCAGAGCACATTGCTAGCAATTGCAAATGCTGTGATAATAGAACAGTTCTTAGCAATTTAGTAAGCTTCCAAATAATGTTAGTTATTGTTAAACTTATTAGTATTATTAGACTTATTAGTATTATTGGGCCATAACATACTATCCATGTTACTCTGGACAAGTAACATAGTATTTCTGTTATTGAAATGATTATTCAAATTTCAATAAAATCTGAATAATAATAATAATAATAATAATAATAATAATAATAATGTCTGCCCTGTATATCTTTCAGGCTTACTGTCATGATCGAATTAGAAATGTGCAAAGTGCTTTATAAATTCAAGAATATGTAGTTGTCACCTTACTTTAATGTTTTTCGAAGCAGTTAAGGTTCTCAGATCAAAAGCATTCAGTACTCAAAACAGAATTAAAGAAAAAAAAAGCAAAATAAAAATTTTGATCTCTTAACCCAAGGAAACCAACATGGTATGTGGATAATGAAGTCACGGATTTAAAGAAAGCTTTCAGCAGCTCAGATGGAAGCAAGAAATTAGATCATAATTTATAAAACACTATTCTCTATTTTGATAGCTTTATCAATATGATTACACTTGCTGTTGCTTCCTGCAGCTCTTTATAATGTCTGATCATTGGTGGCATCTTCTTGATTTCTAATGCTGTTGTATGCTTACTGTTTAAAGATATATAGATAAATAGATATATGGTAGATAATAAGAGAGAGATTGCGACAGATCTTTTCTATCATTTAAATTGGAACTTTCTTAGGGTAACAAATTCGTGGCTCAGTCTACAATTTTCTATCAAAAATTTGCTACATTAATTTTGCCATCTCCATAACAGTCATTAAGTATGCTTATATAACTAAAATACCACAATTTAAGTAGACTACTTAAAATCATAACCACAACTACAAAAAAATGAAAAAGCGAACATCTAACACAATTCATGAGTGAAATAGGAATAGGAGGTAGTAAACAGTGAGTTATTCTGGATTCTTCATCTTTTGTAATAAAAAAAAATCAAACAATCTTGTCCAAAATTAAAAATCAAGAAATTAGAGCATATCTTATACATTCTGACTTCTGCTACCAAAAGAACCAAAAACAGAAATTGATATTTGTAGCCTCTAAGAAATAAAAACCTGGGTTGAGGGGTAAGTAGCAGCATTGGAAATGAGAATTTTTCCTCCTTAGATTTATTCTATACTATTTGAATTTTTCAAACTTTTCAGTAAAATAAAAATAGTTTATTTAAGCCATGAATCCTTTTGGTGGCTTCTTTTACCTTCAGTTAAAGTTTAAACTTCTTGCAATGTCTGTTAGGCCCTTCCTGATCTGGTCTCTATTTCTATATACATATATATTCAGAATTCTACAACACAATACTTAACACATTCAGTGCCTTCCAATATTTTCTGTTACATTCTATTTTACTTTTTAAATGTCAATCTTGACTTTGTTTTTATTGGACATTTATTTCATGAATCACTAACTCACCAATTTCAGTTTGATAAGCACTGTCTGGCACATTTTGATCCCTTGAGTTACATTCTGATCACTGACTTACTGGGTAAGTTACTTTCAGCCTCTAAATCTCACTTCAAACATCACCTCCTCTTAGAAGCCTCCTGTGACCAAAAGTCAGATGGAATAAGCTGCTTCTCCCCTACGGTCTTCCTCTGCACTCATTATTGTGGCACTTTATGTGTTATAACAATGTTCTCAACTGTCTCTTACCCTAAACTCTAATTTCTCTAACACTGCCTCATTCAGTATTAAACATCCAATTCCTGGCATATAGCATGTGCTCATTACATGTATTATTTTAATATTGAGTGAATGACTCTATCTGTCACTTCGAAAGTAGATCAGTTTACTAAGGGATCAATTTGCCAAATGGCAAATTCATCTAAATCAAAAATTTACCAGACATGTTTTAAAGAATATTTTTAAAATGTATTCAATGCCTATAAACATGTTGTTCTCATTATTATTTTCAAGTAGTTGCCACCGAATTGATCATTTAGTGAATTGGCTTGTAGAAGATTAGCTTTTCACAAATTGACTTTAGGAAAATTATTTTATTAGTGAATCGATCTAGACCTCATAACTTTTCCTATTTAAAAAATGTAACAGTGATTTTTTTTCTTCCCCAAGAATATTGTACCTGGTGAAATAATTTATATAAAAATTGGTTAGAGGGACTTAGAAGTTTATATATATTTATAAGAAAATGTTATTACCTATCTTTATTTATATGGCTAGTATGAACAAGAAGAATTTGGCCTGAATCAGCTATGTGCTACTCAGAAAACAATTTCTGCCTATTTAGCCTCAGACTCTGCTTAGTTGATACAAAAGCATTTATATCAACTTGTCTCATAGCTTCTCTATGTGAAATCTAATGAAAAACAGACCTATCTTAGTCTGCTCATGCTGTTATAACAAAATATCATAGACTGAGTAGCTTAGAAAACAATACCATTTTATTTCTCACAGTTCTGTAACCTGGCAAGTCCAAAATAAAGATGCTGGCAGGTTCAGTGTCTGGTGAGAAGCTACGCATGGCCAGAGGAACAAGGACATTCTCTGGAGTCCCTTTTATAATTATACTGATCCCATTTAGAAGGGCCCTGCCCTTCATGACCTAATCACCTCCAAAACCTTCACCTCCAAAGACCATCATGTTGAGGGTGTGGATTTCCACATATGAATTTGGGGGACACACAGCATTCCATCTATAGCAAATTCCAAAGTAGGAATATATTGACTATTGGGCATTGAATATGCCACCTTACTGACCAACTGAAACAAGCACTCTCTTTCACAACTATCTTTTAGTATTCTTCACCACTTGTTCATAGAAAATGGTTTTAGAAATAACTAATTGCTTTTTAAAATCCAAAATAAATCTAAGGAATTTAGCACAGGGCTCAATAAAAATTAATTATTATCATTGTTGTCATTATTACTCAGTTGTTAATTGTGGTTTAATCTAAAATTTTGAAGTGATGTACAATTAAAGCTTAAATCAGCCATATCCTCTGTAACATTTCACAATAAAATAGAGTACAAAGAAATGACTCTACAGTTCACAAATCCATAGTAGCTCAAGAAATGTATGATCCTTCAGAACACTGGATTTTTTTTCTTCCCTGTAATCTTCAATTACTTCTGTGTGATATGAATTTAACTACACTTTATTGCCTAAAAAAAAATTAAAAGATTGGAAGTTGAATACTGTCTTTAGTTAGTAGAAGACATTTACAATACCTCCAAGGTAATTAGAAAATTCTTAACCAACTACCTTCACCCTCTGATGTTAACAGACATTTATGCTAAAATCTGTGTAGTAGTACTGCTGTGCACAAAGTGGTACCACTTTTCCACATTTCCTGAATAAGCTACGGTCTAGTAATAATGGGAAGAAAGCAGAGATATTGCTCCTTTCCCCCAAACTCCTGCACAAAATACTGCAAAGTTTCTACTAGGCCTGCCAAAGCAAACAAGACAAATTGGGGAACAGTATGCCACAATCCCTCTGAAGGAGATGTGTATTTTCTTTATAATAAAACTATTAATTTCCTCAGTGTATCTCACATACAAAAGGTAAGATAGTTATGCATTGTCAATTCTGTGCCGGGTGTAGTTCAAATAGATAAATTCTGAATATTCACAAACTTTTTGATCATATTTAAACTGATATTCACACTCTAGCAATAAAGCTGTTTAGATTTTTCTTACTAAATTCAACTCTCTGTTTCAACAGCAGACTTTCTTCCTGCTTCATAGTTATCTTTTTTCACATGAACATATTTCTACTGGGTGTCTTTATGACAATCACCCCTTGTATGTTTGTTATGCTAAAACCATGTCCAAGCTCCCAGATCCTCCCTCACTAATGTGTTATCTGTGTATGCTGAGAAAATCTTGTTGATTGACTGAATAAACACAATGCAGTTAAAGGTATTTAATAACTATTCTAATGAGGTAGACTTTCCTGCAGCTTTAAGAACAATAATACCTGCCTAATGTTTTTAGAATAGTCATCTGCCTGCCTTTTTTGACCTGAGTGTGTCATATCTGAACACAACAGAGAAATGCACTCTTTAGATAACCTTGGGAGGTGGCTTAGAAGGGAAGAGTGGCTGAGAGAAACAGAGTCTAAAAATCTCAAGTGTCTTAATATGTTTAAAGAAGCCATGTTCCAAAAGCTCAGGCTGAGCAGTGAAAAAATAATAGATATTTTATAATTCAGCGAAAGGGTATATCCGAAACCACCCAGTTTATGGTCCCCATGAAAAGAAGTGTGAGAATCAGATGACTCAGCAGATTTTGAGTGCTTGTTTCCTTAGGAGGATGTTAAACTTAATGTCAAGTGTTGAGTGAGGTTTAACTGCTTTTCCAGGTGTCCAGAGCATCTTTGTAAACACAGGAGTTAGAGATGAATACATCTCATTTGTTTATGACATAACCTTTTCACATGTGCCTGGACCAGAGGAGCTCAGAAAAGTATGAGCAACTTCCAACATGATTTATGGAGAGGCTTCTCCTCTCACCTTGAGACCGCAAACATTTAAGGTGGGTGCCGTCCGAGGCAGTAGGAGAAGCAGTTTCCTCGACCAACCTGAAGAAATGAATGTGAGACATTCTAGGAAGGTCTACTGAAAAAGTAGTATGCTCGATTAAGACTAAAAAGCCCCATTTTGGAAGAAGAAATCTTTACTTTTTTCTGTTATTCCAATTGCCTTAGACAACTCGGCCTATAACAATAAAAAATTAATATTTGCATATAATATGAGAGAGAATAAATAATATAAACAGACTTGAGAAAAGTAATTAGGAGAAACAGAGAAATGGGTTAGGATGAAAATAGCCTTTTTGTCTCCAGTGGAATATTTTTGAAACAAAAAAATTTTAGGGACTATCCCTCTTAAGAATGGCCCTTGGATAAGCAAACATTGCCTTTAATCTAAAACAATCATCTACTTTCCCAAGCACAACCAAAGAGTAAAAGTCAAATGTGTTTCCTTATTACTCTTATTTGTGAATAGGACAACATTTGTTTTCCAAAAATTTTTAGGGCAGATCCTCTTTTTATCATAAATGACACCGACAGCCATCAATTTATTTCACATGATGACTATCCAATGGAAATAACTTTTTAAAATAATTTTTTATTGTGGTAAAATATAAATAACATAAAATTTAGTATTTTAACCATTTTAAGTATGTAGTTCTAGTGCATTAAGTACATTCATGTTGTTGTGTATCCATCTCTACCATGTATCTCACAACTTTTTCTTTTGCTTTTTTTGTCCAGCCTTATTGAGATATAACTCACATATAACATTGGGTAAGTTTAAGTTGTACACGTTGATTTGATATACTTTATATTGCAAATGATTACCACCATACATTAGCTAACACCTCCATATGTAACATAATTACTATTCTTTCTTGTAATGACATACTTAGGTTTTATTCTTTTAACTTTCAAGTATATGACATAATATTAGTAATTATAATCACTGTGCTCCAGATTTGAGCTATAGAACTTATTCTTCTATGACTAGAAGTCTGTATACTTGACCAACATATGCTAAATTCCCCCACACCCTCCATCCGCTGGCAACCACGACTCTACTCTCTTTCTATGAGGTTAGCTTTTTTAGACTCTACATGTGATTTGTCTTTCTCTATTTTACTTATTTCACTCAGCATAATGCCCTCAAGTTTTGTCCATGTTGTCGCAAATGTCAGGACTCACTCAAAGGAAATAACTTTCGATTGGCGTAAATTGATAATGAATTAACTTTAGCTGTTTAATTGTGAACAGTACCATGATATTCTGAGCAATTTACTTTTATGGAGTTTGATGATCAAAATATTTAAAATATTTTATAAAATACCAAAAATCTGAAGAGTATTATGTCATTTGCTTAATTAGCAAAGCTTGTTGGAAAAAATAAACACAAATTCCAAATTAAAAATAAACATAAATTCGAATGAAAATTTCATAAATATGTTCTCATCAAGAATTAAAATCTTTTTTTAACTTATAAAATTAACAAATTTTAAGATCATAAACTCTATGAACATTTCTCCAAAGTCCACATAAAAATTAATGGGAAGAGCCACTCATCTGCATGTAATAAAGACTATGTAAACTGTCTTAAGGCAAATTAATTTTGCTACTTACTATGCCAACTCGAGAGGCCAATACAATGCAACCATGTCTCCATCTCCACCCGCCTTGCCAGAAGGGCGCTGCCGAGGGACAAAACCAAGTTAATGAGGAGTGGGAGAAGACATCAAAGACAGCTAAGACACAGAGACGCAGCTGAAAAACCATTCTAAGAGGTTGCCAGATGCAATAGCTACATCCCAGGTACCAAAGCAACAAATCATGATTCACTGGGTTCCTGATAATTTTTTAATGTATTCTTTAGGGGACTAAAAGATAATTTCAAAGTCTAAGGAGACAATCCAATAGCGATCCTGCTCCTGTGGTAGGCAAATTGATCTTCTTTGTCAATGTGCTTTTGACAATGAATGGAATCAAGCTGGTGAAGGACTAATCAAAACTTGATGGGTATGGGACCATCTTGAAATAAACTCCTCCCCTGGGTTTTTAAAGCATCAGCTCTGCAGATGAGACCTGCAGTCAATCAGATGTGTGATTGCATCATGTAAACGACACCCGCTGGACTTGCCTTATTTGCTCTTATGAAATTCCTGTCAGTTTTGAAACGTAAATAATTCAAGCAAATGGCTTTGGACACCAGAGACTTCCAATTATTATTGTGTCACCAATTCACCACCATTTGTTTTGGTCATCAGAGTATTTCTTTTTAAAAACTGACACTTTCAGACTCAGAATTAAGTTCCATGTTAAAGCAGTTTTATTTCCCTTCTATTTCTTCCAAACTAGATTTATCTGTATTTTGAAAGAAAAAAATGGAAATTTATCATTTAGAATGCCTTTTGTGCCTTTTTGATTCCTCTACAAAAGTTCAAATATAATAGAGTTGGGAATTAAATAGTACAAGCAATTACATCAGGAAAATGGAGCAAAGCTCTTTCGGTATTTTTAAAAGAACCATAAAATTCCCAGAATACAATCAACACATTTAAGAATTCAAGAGGGAGAATTACAATGCTTCCATCAGCCTACTAACTGAAATGAGTCCAGTATTTCCATTTTAAAGCCACTAATCCAAGAATAAAAGAGAGATGAAACAAACTCAGACAGCTATAAAAGAGCTGTTTGGGGCTGAACATTGTGGCTTTGCCTGAAGTTTAGGGTTACCTCTCACAGAGCTAGAAGTTGCTAGGTGGGCTGCAAGGTCATGTTGCTTTTCTGATCCTGTCTCCTTTGTCATTAGCAGTGTGATGGACAATGCCATTGATGTCTATATCACTGACTCCATTTAATAAGAATTTTATTATGACACATTCTCTTCTCTTTTTTCAGTTCTGCACTGTACATTATAAAGGACTATCAAAATGTTTTTCTTTGTATACTTTAAAGTATATTGCCATAGGTTCTGTAAAACAAATCTACTGAAAATTAAGAGTAGCATGTCTGATCCTTGAACAGAAGCAACTTCCAGAACTAAAGTTATTTCATTTTATTTCTCTTTATACCTTCGTAAGAAAAAGAAGGGGAAAAAAAGAGAGAGAGAGAGTTCCAGACTCTGAATTAGTCATTGACCTTTTTCTGCAGTTTAAATTGTTGTTCTGAAGTGATTAAATGAAGCTCCATGAAGCACTCAGTCAGAGCCAGTCAATAAGTCATAAGTCCTAACAACACTGTTTTGTCTGTTTAGCTAAGACCTAAATTGATGATTATTCCCATTATCAAACTGAGTCATTCCAAGAAAAGCACATTTGGAATTTCTGTAAGATAAACCACACTGTTCAAATAACTTGTGATATCTTCCCACAAAGTTTCAGTTGAATCAGCTCTTTCCTCACTATTAAGATTTGGAGAAAATGCTCCTGATGTAAGATTGCCAGATTTAGTAAATAAAAATATAGAATGTCCAATTAAATCTGAACTTCAGATAAACAATGAATAATTATTTTTAGTATAAACATGTCTCATGGAAAATTTGGGACATACTTATATTAAAAATTATGTCCCACACAAAATTTCGGACATATTTATATTAACAAATTATTCATCAATTACATGAAATTCAAATTTAACTAGGCATTCTGTATTTCAGCTAGCAATTCTACCTGATGACATCACTATTGAGGGGACAGGTGCAACTAGAGAAGATGAGATCAATGACTGCTGATGCTTCAACTACCAGCTGAACGTCAGGAGGTAGCCAGCACAGGGGCTTTTAAAAATATTTTTCCTACAAGCAAAGGGAGATCTGGCTGGCAAGGTAAATTCAGCTGGGCTCTGGAGAGAGCCGTGGCCAACAACAAAGGCCTCAGCGGTGCTCATGGGCTCTCAATAAAGGACGCACACCTGCTCTCAATGCATCGTCACTATGCGGTGGTTTCCCTAAGTGCACTCTTTCAGGGCTAATGATGTGCGACAAAAGTAGTCAAGCAAGGCCTGGAAGAAACTTTAAATGGAGAAACTTGCCATCCAGCTTGTTTTAATAATCACTCCCCTTTTGGGTATCTCTGGCTATTCCACCCAATCATTCAAATAAATGAAAGATCAAATGACAGTAATTTACTATTTGAAGGAGATTTTTGTTTTGGAGAAATTTCTCAAGTCTTTCAACATAAATCTCAGTTACAGTTTTGCCAAAAATGCATTAAAATGTATTAAAATTAAAACAAGTTTCATTTATATTGTACATGTAATATCTAAAATTGTACATGCAATATAGAAAGATTGTGGAAGATAATAGGCCATAACTAAGGCACATTAATGTTTTGAAGATAATTTTTGCAATGCTTTGCTAAAAACCACAATTCTTGTGTTTATCTTCGTCTTAACAACTCTCAGCACTACCGTGTTTGGTACCCATGAAAATGCCTTAATAGGGGTCTTATGGTCCCCAAAGTAATCAATTTTGTGATCTTCTTTGAACCCTGAGAAACATGATTAGGTAAAAAAAGCATTGGAGGTTGAGAGTATCCTTTCTCCTGGTACAGTTTCTCTGTCATTACTTTCTCCTTATCTCTCCTTTATTCTAGTCATGTAAGAGCTAGTCAACAGATATACTTCTAACTAGTAAAGCAATTATCGTGATTTTTATTATAAATTAATATTTTAAAATTATTCATATAATTGTTATCATAAAACATTAAGCAAAAAGGCTTAAGATCTGTGTTCTCCAATATGGTAACCACGAGCCGCATGCAGCTATTTCAATTTAATTTAAAATTAAATAAAATTTAAAATTCAGTTCTTCGCACTAGCTATTTTTCAAAGTGCTCAATAGCCACACATGGTTGTGGCTACTGTGCTGGACAGTGCCGATACAGAACATTTTGATTGTCATGGAAAGTTCTGTTGGACAGTCATTATAGAGAAAGAAAAAAAAAAGAACTTAAAAAACGAAAGACATAGTTAATTAAGTCATTTAGTTGGAGAAAATTTACTGGCTTAGATAACTGTAAGTACAACAATTTCAGGACAGCTTTGAGCAAGTAAAGACAGAAAGACAAAAGATATATAAATATGAATTTTAAATATGAATAAGGATTACTACTGCAACTGTTATGAAGAATATTCCCATGGTGAACTTTCAAACAAGACTGCCAGGGTAAACTTCCTATTTACCACTTTCTGGCTCTTTGCTCATAGGCAAGTCATTTAATCTCTCTGCATTTGTTTCTCACTACAAAATATGATATTACTAGTAAGAATATCCACCTTTTCCAGCAGGGCTACTTCATTTATGTGATTGGTGCTCCCTGAAGTTGTACAGCACACATCCTGTGCAACTGTGTAAGTCAACCCTCTTCATTGGGATTTGAGGGTATTAAAAAAGCAAATTCATTTAATGGACTTAGACAGTACTTTGTATGTATTAAAGTATTCAATAAATGTTAGCTATACTTAAACTATTTCTCGAAAGGAAATTTTCCGAACAGAAGAATCAAATAGAATTTGAAAGTCATTTATAACTAGGGTTACCAGTTAACCTGGTTTGCCCTGGACTGAACAGGTTCTCAGCATGCAGAAATTTCAATTTTAAAACCAAGCAAACTGGGATAAGTTACCCATCAAAAAAAATTTTTTTAAGTATATTTAACCCCAAGACACATCCGGAAGTAGATAAAATTTATTCACTCTATTCAGTGATTACCAAAATTAGTAACAGCATCTGGCTAAACTGTGAATTCGTCAAACTAAATATGAGGGTCAGCGGGTGAACAGGACTAACACAGTTCTTCTTGGCATTAATGTGGATCTGCATGAAAGTCAAAATTGTCCAGCTGGAGCAGAAAATAACAGGCCCTGCATCTTGTGGCTTTGCAATAACAGCACTGGATACCACAACACAGCATCAGATGGCCAAGCTAGGACTGCTTTTTGCTTTTTTGTTTTGTTTTCTTTTTTGACTGAAATGGAAAGGTTTGAGTGCATCCCCCTAGCTTTTAGCCCTGGAGACCTCAACTCAGAAGAAACTGCTGACCAGGAAATGTTTAATTGCTACAGGGCATCTTGTGTTGCTCTATTTTTTAGAAACCATAAAAGAAGAATTGCATTTTATCCTCATGTATTTATTGCATCACCATTGTTCAAATGTAATCTATACCTTGGCACTTGGAGAAATGAGGCGAGAAGTGGTGTTGGTAATGGCCTTAATTAAATCAAGTATTTATGATTTCCTCTAAAGGTCTTTATTTGCACAGCCTAGAGCGAGAACACAGCAGGGCAGCAGCAGTCAAATCAGTAGAAGAGCAGATAGAATTAGCATGGCAGCCCTAAAATGTATGTTGCCATCTTATTCTACAAGTCTCCCTTCAACTGAGCACTAAATTGGATTTTTTGGGTGTGCCCCAACCAGCTCAATGCTTTTGTGAGCCCACGTACCATAGCATTATTACTCGGTCACATTTATTTGGAATGCTAAGATATAATAAGGGAGGATAACAGACAGGTCATTCCAAAAAGAGATCATCTTACTGTGCAGAAGTTGAATGTGTCTCTTCTCAACAGTAATTTTTCTTGCCTAATAACTTCATTTCTTAAGTGGTGTTCAGATGTCTTACCTCTTCCCCCTCAGGAGAGTATGAAGAAAGGGAATATTATCCTTTCTTCCTTATCTGTTTCCAAGTCAGCGTCTTTGATCTTTGTCCTTATCAACAGGTGCAAAATTTTACGCCAGCCTATTTCTTTATCTTTTCTACTTATTAAATGAATCCGTAAAAGAGTGAGGGAGGGCTGGTAGTGGGACTGAATTGGTATAATTTACTTCAAGCACACTAGGAAGAAAGGGCAATATGAACACAAAGAAACCCAAAGTTAACCTCCACATTAGAGTGATCTTCAATGATGCAGGGAAAGTAAAAACAGATGTCATTTTTCTTTCACTTTAAAATATTTGAAATAATCTGAGGAAGCAGTGGGGATGAATAGCAATTTTACCTTTTGGGAGATATTTCACCATCAACATTAAAATGTGTTTTCACCCCTGAATATGCACAAATTGATTAGCATGTAAGATGGATGAGGAGAAGAGGAGTTATTAAAATCAAATGGTGGACACCCTCAATATAGTCTCATGGAGACAATGGGGAGATCACCATGCAAATTGTTTGGCTTTAAAGGCCTCTAGACAGACACTCATGACTAATCGTTTTAACCATCAAATTCGTATCATGTGGCTGAATCATTTTAAATAATTGGTCGAGGACTGAGTTTTCTTCTGTGTGCTGTACAACTTCAGGGAGCACACACCATTAACCAGCTCATAATATTAGTCAACAAACATCTTTACAAATCTCAAGGCAGAATACCAATCAGGCCAAGTGCTCGCTCTTTCTCCTCTCTGTAAGAGTGCCTGCTAAGTACATGAAGCTTCGCGCATGGAGTCGATGAAGAGGCCCATACCTTGGGATGGAAATCAAACTGAAAAGGAAGTTAACAAGGGAGATGTTTTCTAACTTGATAGTGAGTTAGTGATTTAGGTCTAATTTAACTATTCTGCTGGCTTGTGATGCAATCTTTCATTTTATTATGTCTCTCGGTTTTCTGTCTGTAAAATTAAAAGCAGTAATTCTACACTGACATGTGGAAAACTCCAGGTTATCTCACCAAGTTTTACGAACTATCGCAGATACTTGGTTATAAGACTTGAAAGAAATTGGGCCACACCTAAAAAAAATCACGTCCTAGAAGGATAAGTGTTTTCATAGAAATTAAAACGGTTGCCCCTGGCAATTGTACTAGACTTCTCGAAGCTTTGATAGTTACCGATATCAGACCCTGACAGTTATATAAAAGACTGTGGACATTTTGTAGTTTTATAAAGCTTCTTAGCAACCAATTTTTTAAAAATCTGTCTGTCTATTAAACAATACTTAAAGATCTCTTGGATTCAGGATAGAAAAGACAAATCCATCTCAACATGTGAGAGAATCTTTTTCTAAAGATTTTCTGTAAAGGAAATTCAATATTATCCTTCATTAACAGATGCCAAGCTCCTATATATTTTCATGTAGTTGTTGAAATAAATCACTAAGAACATTGAAGACGAAGCAATTTGCAAGTAGAAAGTATCACATAAATGCAAACTGACCTGTCTTAACAGTGTAGGAGTGCCTCTGTCAAAGATTTCAAACTCAGCAATTCTGGTTTCTAGGGTTTCTGCCTGCATTTGACCCTTTGTCCTTCAAAAATTGGATGAAAGTAGGAAATTTCTTCTTTAAATGGAGATTTTCTGAATTAAAAATTCTGTTCTATAACTTTCCAAATTTAAAATCAAAATCTAAAACAGTAGTTGAAAAAAAAAGCAGACAGTGAAGTTAATAGAAGAGCTGGTAACAGTTTAGCACTGTGATGCTAGGCAAGTACAGCTAGGAGCTGCTTTAGATGCAAAAGCGTTATCATCTAATGGTTCAGAAATATGAACAATTGGGGTCTGAGTACAGGACACTGGAACTCTGTATTTTACTACAATTTTTAGTAAATTTGAAATTATTTCAAGATAAACACTTTTTTAAAAAAAATAGAAGTAGTTTTTAAAACAAAAAAAAAGAATCAAATGTTTTTCTAGATCAGTAACAGCAACAGCATCATTACCTCAGAATCTATTAGAAAAGCAAGTATCACATTTAATGAAGATTCTATCATTGGTTGTGAGAGAAACTTTGCCAGACTTAGGAGCCAAAGAATGAGAGAAACAATAAGTCAGGATTAATATGCAAATATACCTCTTAGTTAGTGGGTAGACATCTCAGGTGCAGGAGAGAGACAGGAACCCAAGGAGAATAAAATCTGAGGGAGTAGGTACACAGGCAAACTAAAGCTCTGGGCAATTTTTGAATCTTTATGTTGAGGACAACTTGTCATATCTAAATACAGAAATCTCACTACTCAGGAGAACTAAAAGACCAAGAAGATGCTTTTGGACAAGTGAGCAGGGAGAAGGCAGTGTGCTAATACTGGAATAAGTAGTCCTAAAGAGTACATGCTTCTTGAAAAACATCTATATTTGCACATATGACTCCAAAAAGCACTTTTAATACTGTAACATCTATGATGACTCATAATGAACTTTGACTTTAAATCTGAAGGCCGTATACATGCTCACTGTCATGTAACTCACAATCAAATAGCGAGCATAAGAAAAGCACACAGCAGCAGTTAGTCCATAAGAAAGGAGTCTCCGTAGCATTTTAGTGGAGGGACGGTCATTCAGTTGCAGCAGAGGGTCAGAAAAGGTAGGGTTGGGGAGCATTTGAGGTAGAACTAGAAGCACTGTCTTGAAAGACAAATCGAATGTTTCTCTCTTTCGATTTCTGGTTTAGAGAAAAGCTTCTAGCGAAAAAGGGGCCAAGATGAAAACTTTCAGAATGGGCCTTGCATAGACAGCAATGGTTCAAGGAATCAGGATTACAAACCGACTGAAAGCCAAGATAGAACCTGAAATGAGATTTTAGGAATTCACACAGGAAAAAAAAAATAGTATGTTTCAGGTTCAGAGAATCTGTGGAAAATAACATTTGCAACAGAGCAGAGACACAGCATTTGGCAAGCTGTCTGTGAGTAACGGCACAACGCCATGCAAAGAGCTCTGGACCAGGACCCAGAACGTGGGGCCCCTAGTGCTAGCAATGCCATGGGTAACTGTGAGGTCTGGACAGATTGTTTACCTTTTCAAAACTTCAATTCCTTTATTTATAGAATACGATGTGAGAGGAAGTCAGAATAATGATGTCTGACGTCTTTTCCTTCTCTGAAAGCAATATGGTAGTCAAACTGAGGATAAGCAGTGAAGATAAAGTAGACAAAACACCTCCAGAACACAGGAACTCAGGAAATGTGGATTGACTTGAAAGACAGCTGAAAAGCGTACCTCCCCAGGTGCCTTTGAAGGTGGTCTTGCAGAAGCAAGAACAGGGACCAACTTGCCAGGTCAGCCTGTACCTGCAGGCTTTGTCTGCTGTGGTCAGCACCTCCTCATACCTGGACTATCTTCAGAGAGGTCGCTAGAGAGTCTGCCGTTTTGTACAGAAGTGACCGTAAGACTCAAATCCTGTCATCGTCAAAATGTGGCCTCCAAAGAGGAGCTTCAGTCCAGGAAATCAAATAGTTTTATTTTCAATATAAAGTAACCCTTTTTAAGCAACCACTTGAATATTAAGTTCCACACAAAATAATAAGCTAATTGTAGAGAGAAATCCATGGAAGAAATTCTTTCCTAAGCAGTTATAGCCTAAGATCCTGGTGTTGCCTGGCAGAATGAAGCTGAGATAAACTCATCACTCTCCATCACTTCCTAACTAAGGTGTCATCAACCTGGAACACCTGGGCCCAATTAGGCCCTTCATTTTTCTTGCATGATAAGTTTCATTGTGAAAATTAATGCTCCAACTAACCAATGTATTTTAAGTAGCTCTGGGCAACCAAAGAGAGTTGAGTTGGAAATTACCTGTGAAATGCCAATAGTATGGACAGATAAAAGATCCAGCTGCTTCCTGTGACAAGCAGAGCCAAAGCCTGCATTATCTTGGTTGATTACCTAAGTTACCAAGAAAATCTGGCCACAACAAATTTGTTTGAAATCTATATGCCAATGAGCATTGGAAATTGTGAAGAGAAAAATCATACTGAAAAGAATATTATTTACTTTTATTAACTTTCCTCCATTAGTGATATGATCTTGGAATTTGGAAAACAAATTACTGTAGACAGACGAACTACCTACAGTCTAAAATAATAGTAAGGATAACCCCTTGTGCGTCATTGCCAACAACTAATATCTTAGCTCTAATAAGCTTAATGAGCATTTTTCTTAATAGAATCTGTTACTAAACAAGAAAAGAATAAGCCTCATGTACTAAGTGTTTACTCAACACTAATTACTGGAGACAATGTTCCAATTTTAATGGCTACCTTTCTATTCTAAGAATATGAAAATGGAATGCGATGCTTTTATGAAAGTGCTCCTAATTAAAATAGGCTCAAATCTAACGATTCTCCCTTCCAAAAACAAGAAATCCTTGAATGTTATTATACCTTTTAACAACTCCCACCAACAAATCATATCATGTAAAACTTCTAGGTAACTATTACTTAAGAACTTCAATTTATGTTTTTTTAATGTTTTTTTTTTAATTTTTATTATCAATTGAAAAAGTTAATTTGCAGTACAATTTCCAGAATCTTGTATAGGCTGAGGTAGATGTGAGTAGATGCTTTCTAACTAGTCCCCAAGACAACTTGCTGGTGACCCTTTAACAATAGGAAGAACTTAAGAGCATTGTTTTTCTGCTCTATGATGTGAAAGTACAAGGAGAGCATGTTGCTTAGGAAGAAATTTGCTTAAAAGCTGGTCTAATTAAATAGAGGGTACATGTGATGAAATATAGATATTCTCTGCTGATGAGGAAGCTCCACTTCTGGAAGCCGACAAAGCATCAAATAGAGTGAAGGCTCCATTCTGTATGTCAGTCTCAGCTTCTTTGTTTGCTCTGGAAACACGTGCACAGGGAGAAAGGAAGGTATTTCTCATCCTTTGCTTTCTGTGTTCAAGATGCAGATTTTTTTTACAGGATATAGATGGTGGGCTACTTACTTTCATAATATAAAATAAACTTAAATTCAAAACATCTTTCCTAAAACATCTTTCAGATTTTATTTTTGAAAGATAAATACAGCTGAAAGTACAAAATCCTCCTTGAATTGGAATAGAGAAATTAAACCAAAAGTTGTAGAGATGTTGATCACAGATGACTGTCTTAAAGGACTGGTGCATAAATGTGGCAGAGAACACACTATATGAGGAGTGGAAGGATCAGCAGTGTCGGGGGAGGCAATTCCAGATGAAGGGAGTGGTTCTGCTCAACACACACAAGGAAGGAAGTTCAGAAAAAAAACTTGGAGCTTTGAGAGAATAGTTTAACCAAATATTAAAGCTATATGGAGGAAAAGACAGAAAAAGAATGAAATTAGAGAACAGTCAAACTGGGACAGTAGAGTAAGATGCTGCATTCCCAAAATACATAAGAGACAGTGTGAGAGAAAATTTGCAGGAAATTTTGGCAGGTCGGAATTCAGCTGACACCTAGGAAAAATTACGAATGAAACTGGGTAGTGTACCCAGACAAAAAAGATTCTTACTACTGCAGGGTGTAGAGGAAATTATAAGACATTTCATAATGACGTGGAGCGTGAGGCGGTTAAGAAGTTAGAGACCTGGGAAGAAAATAGATACATCCAGAGGAAGCCAGTTAATTTAAAGTGATATAACATGAAGATTTGGGCACACATATCATCTCTGGAGAGATATTCCCCTCCATCAGCACTAATGCGCACTCACATATGCACATGCGCACGCGCGCACACACACCACACACACACGCACACACACACCAACAAACATTAGAATTTAGCTGAAATTTAACACAGGGAATGGTGATCAAAATCATTTTGGGGACGCCCTTCTTTACTGAAAGACTGAGATGTCCTTTCTATCAGAAAGATTAATTCATGGGCAGGGCGTTGGATAATGTTCGTTAAAAAAACAAACCTAGGATTAAATTGTTTAAATTAGCTATTCTTGAAGAAATACATCTCAATAATGTGAATCACTTAAAACTAAAAAGAAATAATTTCTTCATTATTTTTCTCTCTATTTTCCCATCGAACTTCGTTTTCCTAAATTGGGTCAGTTATGAAGGAAAACTGAATAACAACAGTCACAACTATGCCTTTTGTCAATAAATGTCTGCTATAACATCTGACTTAATTATATAGAGAAAGAGCCATCATCATCAAACTAATTTGTTACACTTCAAAGTTGAATAATTCTTTTTAGGAATGAACATTTCATGATATAGATTTTGTACCCTATTATGTTTTAGTCTTTCAAAAAGTAAGAAACAATTTTTCAGAGGACAAAAGGAGAGCAGTATTCATACTTTGTTTATGATACTTTCTATTTTGAACTTTTGGGAAGCTAAATCATCTAAGAATTTGTCCAATGTAGTTAAGGCTGATATATTTTAAACTGCTCTATAATCAAGGTATATCATCAAAGATATGAGAAAGAAGATTGACAGTTGACATACATATGGAGATTTAGTGGGAAACAAGGAAGGATAAAATCCAAAAAGCCCTGTATCTGAGTAATTCTATTCAAACCCCATTTACTGGGGATCTATTTGATGCCAGGCATTATGATAGACCCAGAAAATATAAAGACAAGTAAACCATTCTTTCCACCTTCCTAAAGTTCAGAATCTACTGGGGAAAATAGATAAGTAAAACAATAATTGGCAAAGCAATATAATCATTGCTGGGATTCAAGAAAGATGTCCTGGGTGCCTTCATATTTGAGGGATAAATATCGAGCAGCTAGATGGAAAAGAGAAGTGAATACTCGGAGCAGTTGTGTGTTGTATACGTACATCGCCATATGCGGCAGTGTGGAGGTATGAAACTGTTAGTGCATTTGAGAAACTACATTGTAAAGGGAGAGGAGATCAGAGAGAGGAGATAAAGTTAGGAGGTAGAAAGATCAGTCTCATGTGATAAACTGAGGAGTTTGAACTGAACCCTACTACCGGATGTTGAGGGAACTGTTGAAGGACTAACCAAGAGCAACTTGAACAAATTTATATTTTAGATGACTCACTCTGTAAGCAACATGGAGAATAAAACCATAAGAGAAGTTCTGCCAGAGTAGGGTATGTGGACATTGCCTGGCTTCCAGAAGTAGTCCATCCTCACCATGTTACAGGAACTCTACCTGTTTATGGTACTCTGGATCTATTAACACTGACAATGTATAGGAACTACATTCTTTGCCTCTTTTCCATTGGCACAGGCAAAGGGAAGGGCAAGAAAGTAAGCTCATTACTGGATGCTTTAATTTGCAATCAAATAAACTCAAATCAGCCATTTTAAAACAAAAAGAAACATGCCCAATTTATTGATAGTTGTAACTGGAAAGGACAAGATGAACCTGGATTTACTCAAGATTAGATAAATAGCCTCGAAACATATCATTAGGACTCACTCCATCTCCTCTGACTCATCTTGTCAGGCTCCTCTGTGTGGTGAAGATCTTGGCACTCTAAGGAGTATGTCTTTTGAATTCCAAAAACACGAGTAAAGAGAGAGATGCCTTCAATTCAGAAAACTCTAGAGGCAACGTCTGATAATCTGGCTGGATCCTGTCGCTCTTTTCAACAAGCATTGTGGCCAGGAGGATGGAACACTTGAAGTGTGGGTGTTCATGGGGACAGAAGATTGTGATAGGCAAGCACAAAATGCCTGGAAAGGTAGTGGGTAAGGATCTGTCACCTAAAGGAAGGAGGGAAAACTATAAGCAGAAAGTGGGAAGAGATCTCGTACAGACAGAATTCAATAAGTGCACGTTCTCTTCTGACTGACACCCAAAGGAAATAAATTGCCAAAGACTAGGTACCAATTCAGAGTGCAAACAAAAATATTTGTCCAGTTCATACTACACACCAGACCTCTTGAGTGAAAACACTTGAAGACACAACTACCACCTGTACATTTGTGGCTGCCTGTGCCAATGGAAAAAGAGGCAAAAAATGTGGTTCCTATATTTGTCAGTGTTAATAGATCCAGATTACCATAAAGGGTAAAGTTCCTGTAACATGGTGAGGATGGAGTACGTCTGGAACCCAGGTGATTTACTGAGGTGGTGCTTGGTGCTTCTGTGCCCAGCAATAAACAAAAGTGGAAAATTACAGCACTTTGGATCAGTGAAGGTGAAATAAATAAGGGTTCAGATGCCTTTTGGAAGGTCTGTGTTTTCTGACTAGGGCAAGCAGCTTAGACTGGTCGAAGTGCTGATTGTAAATGGAACAAATCTGAAATGAAAATGAATAGTGGAGGAAAATAATGAATACAGTAGGTCCTCATTTAACATCGTCGATAGGTTATGCAACTTTAAGTGAAATACTATATAATGAAACCAATTTTACCATATTCTAAAATTATATAAACCACAGTTAAGTTCCTACAGCATCTCATCGACAGTGTAACAAAACGACACTGAGTGAAATGACATTACTTGAGGACCTACTGTACCAGTTAAAGTCTAAGGATACCCAGTAGGGACTATAAATTGTTCCAAAAAAAGGAGAAAAAAAAGACTTCTTGTCTCAAGTCTTTTATAGAAATTATGAGGTTATGGCTGTCATAACACGGAAGACTCTGTGACTGATTACACTTTTGGAGAACACAAATGGACAGGAGCAATCCAGGGGTTAGACACTGCTTGTGTCTCACCTCATGTCCTCTCAGTCGCTTTGTACTCCAGCCACTGCTACAACAAGGAGCTTTGCACAGGAGTAACCTGAAAGCTGTACAACATCTCTCTTGCTTTCTGCCCCAGGGTTTCTCCAGCCCTAGAATACAGAATCCACAGCATAGGACCACTAGCAATCTTACACGTGTAACCTGTACACAAAGGAATTAACACCCAAGAGAACAGCTCTTTTCCAGTGAGGGAGAGGAGCTTGTCAAGAATACCTGCTATTTTCTCTCCCTGGTTGGGGAGAAAGAAGCAGAGGAGCAAGGGGGAAATTTTGTGAGGTAGCGCCTTAGAAGATCCCAGAGGATCATGCCTAGATAATTGCAGCATCGATCAAGTGAAAAAAACACACCATTTTGAATTGGCTTTCCTTTTTTCTCGGCTTCATTCTCACCTATCATATATTCCTGATCTTCTTCCCATATAAACAAGCCCTTATCTCCAGCTCTGCTTTTGAATGATTCAAACTAAGACTCTATCTTTCCTGTAATTCCTCTTCAATTCCTCCTTTCTTATAGATTATTTTTGCCAGTTCTGTGCATTACTATTCAGAATGTTGTTTGGCAGATTCTTTGAAATGTAGCATAATGCAGTATGTGATTTGTAAAGCTTATGTAATGAACTTGACCCTTATACCTTCCAGTAAGTCATCAAACATGACACAAAGAGTTCTTTATTTTGGATGATGAATTTTGTGAAATTTAATATGAGATTTTTTTGTTCAAGCTGAGCAAGCTAAGGAGAATTTTTCCTTTAAAGGATGTTTTTGCATTAGAGATTTTCAAATCACTATAAAATGTACAATGATTGAACATTAGTCTCTGATCATTCGGCTAAAAATCGAGACTCTTATAGAACGAATTCTTGATGATCCACATTGATTCGCTTGCTACTGAGAGACTCCCTTCAAAGTCTCTGAAGTACAGCAGGTATTATCTCCAGATTATTAATGTTCAAGAGAGCTCGGTGTTTGCCAGTCTGTGGGCTTACCCCTATACAAATATTATTTTAATATCTGTTCATCCTTTAAGTTGAATGATTTCTTTTTTCAGCAGCAAAAGTAAATTTACTCTTGTCCCTGTGATAAGGAGAACCTGTGAGGATTTTGGATAACGCTGATATGGTGGTGCCAGGCTTCTTGCATTGTTCATGCAAAAGTTTGAGGTGTGCACAAAATGTTGGCTTTGTATAAAAGGTAGAGGTTTAGGGACTGGAAGGTGTGAAATGTCTTTCCTCAGTGTTGTTTGCTCACATCCTGGAGAGACCCACAAGGCTGATAAAGTTAAGCAAATTGTTCAGTGGAAGATTTGTACAAGTTTCTGTGTGGGAATGCTGTAAACTCAGTGCGGAAATAGAAGGATGTTAAAAGACCATCTGAGAGAAGTCTCAAAGCACTTTCTGAGAACATGCCAAAAGGAACCCCTGAAGGAAAGAACTGTGAATTACACACTGGTGACAAAAATTCAAGACCCCGAGTCAATTCCCATTGAGTACACTTTCCCTCCTCTTATTTTGTAGCCCCCTATGGGCATCAATTATTTGACCCCAAGCTGGAAAATTCCCCACCTTCCTGAATAAGAGTCCTATGGAGAACTTAATACATATTTTTTCTTTCACTTTCATGGCTTGAACTCTCGAGTTGTACTGTCTTTATTTCTATTATTTTAAAATTGGTAAAATAAAAGGGTAAACTGCAATAAAACCTAAGGAAGTGCCAAATAAATTCAAAACGACTTACAATTACAGTTTCTTCACCTAAAACTTTTCCACACCTTGGAGTTAGAGAGCCTTTTCTTTTTTCAGGCACAGTTGTGGTTGAAGAAATCTGTGTGATTCCTCTTGATTATACAAGAAGTGGGTAATTGAAAAGACAGGGAAGTCAAAACTCCAAGACCAGTAATTGCCCAATCTAACTGTCATCAGTGATGAGAAAGTACTGACTAAAATTCTTTACTAACAGTGATGCCGATTTTTTACAATCTATTCTTAAATTAGTTGTTATTTTGAAAACAAAGTAGTCACCATCATGATCTTTAAGAGGATTCTCAATATGCTTAATGGAAAGCATATGGTAAAATGACCTGGAACAGTATATTCTTCATATCATTGTGAAATCTAGGGAACTCCTATAGGATCACAGCTCCCACTCTAGCAGGAGGCACACAGCTGCCAGCACCATACCAGGCCAGCAAGAGATAGAAAACACTTACAAAAGTTCATACAGAGATGACCAGATGTTTTATTTTTTTATATTGTATTGTTTTATAGCTTGAGTATTACATATTCATAAGTATGAGCCAAAGTATTGCTTGTGCATAAAAAATATGATCACCAAAAATATATTATTTATTACCTAAAGGTAACCACTGATTACTATTTTGAGCTATAGAACTCTAATATATTTAAGAATATTAAAAAAATATATGTTAAATATATATTATATATTTTTAACTTGTTTCATTCAAAACATATGGTACTTTATTACTCAACATTATATCTTAAATGTGTGTCTGTATTAACAAGTAAATATGCAATTACTTAATTATTGACATTGGAGAAGTTGTATATCATAGTATTTAAGGTCTAGAATCTGACTACCTCGGTTTGAACCTCAGTTTTATTGACTATCTCTTTGATCTTGTGCAAGATAATTAAACTCCTTGATACTCAATTTTTTTTTATATATATTGACTCGTTCAAATCCTTTACAAATGACGGTCATTGTAAGGATTGAACGAGTCAATATATATAAAGAAGTTATAAGAATACCAGGCACATAATAAATGTTTAATAAATGTCACTTATTTTAAAGTTTCATATAGTTCATTGAATGGGTACTCTACAGTTTACTTGACAAGTCTTCCACTGTTAAGGTATTTGAAAATTTTCTCTATTGAAAATACTGTAATTAATGTTCATGTATATCTTTCATATATTTTTGACTATTTTGAAGGGAAAATAAATTTACAGAATTAGAATATCTCAGTCAAATTCTATACACATTCATGGTATTTGGAAGCTAATTGCCAATTTGTTCTCAGAAATGTCAAACATTTTTTGTTCATCAGCAGAATGTGAGAATACTCATTTCAAAATCATTAACATACATTATATAAACTCTGGTCAATCTAATAGGCCCAAAAAAGTTATTTTTATTATTATTCTGTTTAAATATTTTCAAATGTTTATTGACCATTTGTGTTCTTCTTTTTGAATTTCCTGTTTATGTTGTTTACCCATTTTTAAAGTTCTTATTTAGTTACTTATTCCAACTGTTTATAAGAATTGTTTAAACATAAAGAAAATCACCCTTTTGTCATGCATGTTGTAAATTATTTATTTCCATAACTGAAGTTTTTAAATAACTACCCTACACAGTGCAAACACTCAGACTTCTCTGAAGAACTCACATACATACACCAAAAGAAAGCCAAAATTTGTACCAATCAGCTTTAGCCTTAGAAGTAGCAAACCAAGGAGGGCAAGTCTGTTTGTATATGAGCTGACCCTGCCATCTCTTCTGTTAAGTCCACCCCAGATAGGATAGGAACTGGAAGAGAGTGGAATAAAGCAAGAGAAATGGCTTCATCCTTACTCTGAGGTGTGAAATGAGAAGAGAGTGTGAAACCTTCTGCGGGAACATGGAGTAGGAAGGACAGGAAGAGAGGGGGTTGCAGGTTTAACTGACTAGACTGGGGTATCCTAATTATTGACAGTTACCAGTAAGCTATGACAATATCCCACGATGAGAAAAAAAACTAAAAGAGCATGATGGGAAAAAATGATTGGGGAAAAAAATTACAATGTGTTGTATATGTACCTCTTTGAATTTAAGGGATTTAAAGAACAATACACATTCTTAATTTTGTTATAAAACAAAAGTCTGTAAAATAGGCCTAAAACTTTATTCGATTGATGCACACTATAAAAAAGATATGTTTGACAAGTTCTCTAAACCTAAAGTGTATTTTGAAGCTGCTTCTACTTAATAATATTCTTGTAGAACACTTTGTAGAACACTTTTTACATTACATAATATTCATTTATCTAGTAACAATCTGTTGAGCACCTACTATATACCAGCAACTGTTTTAGGTGCTGGGGATAGAAAAAGATGTCCTCTTACCTTTCTGTGGTTTGTATTTTATTGAGATAGGCTATGGACAACAAACAAACAAATTTATAATATCCATATAAAGTCAGTTTTTTGTTTTTACAAATGTTTATGAAGAAAAATAAATCTTAATGATGTGACAGAGGATATCAGCAGAGGCACACAGATAGGGTGATTAGAAAAATATTTTCTGAGTAGATAACATTGTAGCAAAACTTCAATGTAGACAAGTTTGACAGGAATATAAAAGAATGCCAATATCATGGCCATTTGATGTATGTGAAATACTTTATAAGTAGGTTTAGCTCGGTTGGTTGGCAAGTCTGATTGGTTTTAAGGAGAAGCTGATCTTGAAAGAATACGAAATCTCCTTATATTTAGAAAAAATCAGTATCTTTTATGATTCATCAAGTAACTGGACCAAAACAAGTAAAATATAATACATTACAGAGGGTGGCTCCATAGTGCAATGGTTAGCATGTCTGCTTTACACGCAGGAGGTCCTGGGTTTGCACCCCAGCTCCCCTGAGGGTCCCCTAAGGGCCCCCTGAATGCATGCCATAAGCATGGGAGGAGACTCCCCACCTTCAGAGATCCAGTTCATAAGGAGAAACAGCAACATCCATAGCTCAGGGGTAGAAGTAGGGGGAGGGGTAGAATTAAAGAGGGGGAAAAATAATTTGATAGATTACATCAGATTAATCATTGTTTTTTGTTTCTATTTTGTTCTTTCTTAGCTGGGAAGGCAAATAAGTGGAGGACAAAATCAAGTTGTAAGAGTAAGATTAGATAGAGAAAATCTTGAAAATTTATTTATTTTATTCAACTAATATTTATTGAACACCTACTGCATGTTAGAACATGGTTTAATATTGGTTTTATCAAAACATTTGCAATTCCTCCTGGCACTCTTTTAAAGTACTTAGCGCAGTATCTTGCATAATTTAGATCCCCCCGTTAGAACTGAATGAATGAATGAGTGAATGAAGGAACAGACAGAGAGAACACTGGTCTTTTATGTCTTGTATGGAGTAAAATCAATATCAATAGAGATAGCACTGTTTCCTAAAGGGTATTAATCATTTACCTATATTTTAAATTTTCATTTGATTTCTTGATACTATATTACATATGTAATAAACCTTTGTATATTATTTAATCTTTATTATATTTAATAATATTTATTTTATTCTAAAATTAAATGAAATTATTTTGTTAATGCTGAAAGCATATGGCGGTATACAGAATTAACATGCTTAGAATAGTCTAAAGATAGGACAACAGACTTTTATTATAAGTTGTTGTGTAAGAGAACATTATGAGTCATGACATATTCGAATCCACATAAGTGAAAAGGAGAAATCTACTACAAAGTTTAAAAGACTTGAGAAAACCAATTTTATTCATATTTGTCCGTCATTTATGACATGAGAAATCTTTGTTGTCATTTTAAAAATATGTTAATTAAGTTAAGTTCAGGGAGAAAATGAATTAACCAACAGCCCTACAAAGTTTGAGAGATACAAAGAAATTTTAAAATGTACCGTGTCTTCTGTAAAAGGGAAGACAGAGAAGTCTTGTCTGGCTGTGTTTGAACTTCCTCTGAGAATCATGGTAATCCAGTCTAACCATACAGCTCCACCTGCATTTTAATTCTAACTTCTTTCTACTTGGTGTCGTCTGATATGAACACTGTAATCTTTACTTTTATTCTTGCCATACAGTTCCTGAATTCCTCCGTTAGGACTCCCCTGCCTTCTACTGTGCCACACCATTTCACTGTTCATCTTCCCTCTCCCCCTGCCCCACCAAGAAAATCCATTGGTCCTACTCCATCACACATGGCTTTTAGAACTTTCAGAGCCCTTGTCCTGCTCTTGCAACCTTCTGTTCCAGCCTCCACTGTCACCATTTTAAAGTAGATTAAGAATGATTAAATGCTTCCTTAGGATAGGGGGTTCAGAAGTACGGTCCTTGGAGCTAAGATTTCTTTGCCACTCAGGATTCCCTCTTGATGGAATAAGAGTTGTGTCACTGAGAGAAGGTTTAACAGAAAAAAAACACTGTCATGTTGCTTCAAACTCCTCATCTGTTATCCTTTTATCTTGCACACCACCCTTCTTGACCTGGCTACCTCTGTACCTGACTTAAATGATGCCCAGAAATCAGGTCTAAGCAAACTTCTAAATGTCACCAAAGATCAGGGAGGGAGATTAATGGGTCTCAGGAAGCCACCATGCTTCCTTCACAGCAGCCTAACAGTTAATAAATAATTAATGAGCTGTCTTTTTATTCGTGAGTATAATAGTGCTGTCCCAAGATGGGACATTCTCTTTGAATTGTTCTTTGGGAGTGTGAAATGACTCTACAGAATCTTCCACAGCCCACTGCTCATTCCCTTTTTTATCAGCTGCCTGGGATAAGTGAAGTCTGTGACTGTCTAACACATCGTGACTATTTTTTTTAATGTAAAGGTATTGTTAAGGATAAACAAATAAGCAAAGAAAGCTGAGAAGAAGCAGTTAAATGAAGCAGTTAAACAAGATTAAGGTAGATATGCTGCCAGAAGGAGGCAAAATAGAAGACTCTTGAAAGGAATATTAACAATGATTAAGGTACAAGAATCACATTATGGTTGCATAGTTCCGATAGGCCCCAAAACTCTGAATTTTACAAATTCAAATGTAGGTGGATTGTCAGTTAACCTTTTAAGAAACAGTGTTAGAAAAATGGGAATAGAAAGAATGAAGGCATCAGTGCTCAGTTTTGCTGTTTTATTTTGTCTAGATGCACTTCTTGGTCACTGGCAGTCACTATTGATTATTAAGCCCTGAGAAGGTAAATAAAGACACTTGGGATATATATTTGTATGTAAATATTTAATTGCTTTGGTTTGTAAATTTAAGCAAAAATACTAAAATGGTTTAATTTTTCTCTTTGAAATACCAATTTTGGGGTATAATTATGTACTTTAAATATTCAAAATATGATATCTTTGAGTGTATTAGTATTTGGAGGAAAATTGAATTACTTAACATTATGATCATTTCTATATATCGCCTCTTACCTGTACAGCTTTCTGATCTATAATCTTCAAAGAGCTTCCAGTGACTGTTTAGCAAAGAGCTTTATTATGCTGCCAAACAACATTTCTTCTCTGTGTGAGAATAAATCATAAGTTTTTTGCTGATATTTTGCTGTGTATGTATGAAGAAGTAAATACTGGTGAATCTTGTAAGGGAAGCAAAAAATTGTTTCCTCTTCCTATCTTAAGTTCTCCAGCTGAGGCCCTGTGAATTAGACTGGCAAAAGACAAATTAAAAAGAGAAAAACAAACAGAAGTTTATTAATTTGTATATCCCATATACACATGGGAGCTCCTAGTCATGAGCAAGTAACTCATTCAACAGGGTAGAACTTGGACTTGAATACCATCTTGGGCGAAACAAGGAAAAGTGTTTGAGTTTCTGGATAGGGAAGGCAAGTTATGGGAAGGGAACCAGAAAAAGTGTGGTAACACAGGTTATTCAATAATGTTTGTTATGCAGATTTCAGTCAGTGCTTTTTCCATTGATAAAAGTTATTAAGGGTTCTCCTAGTTTGGGAAAGGGAGACACATTTACATGGAACTTTCCTTATAAAAAGGAAACCTGTTCCTGTTCTTAAATCTTTTCCTGCATCTACGGTTCTCAACAGCCTTTAGCTCAAAATAATCCATATTCCAAAGAGGCAGATTTTGGGGTGGTCTTTTCTAGTACCCTTCAATTGCACAGGCTAAGCAAAGGGCTTCCTTTTTTTCTCAAACTTCGTTAGGTTGTTGATCCATGGAGTAGTGGAATACATACTATATGGGCAAATCCTTCTGTCATAGTGGATACCTAAGGTTTCCTCTGCTCCAAAATTCTGTGATCCTGTACCTCTTTGAGGAGGTAGTGTAAACAAAGAAGCTCCCATCCTTAGAGAGTAACTTCTCTGGGTGATTCACTGTTAGAGTGAGTCCAAATCTGTGAGACAGAATGGCTTCATGTATTCAAGTGAGGGTATTTGCTAACTCTTATTTTTGATTTCCCAAGATATAAACAAGCATACAGTTAAAAAGATATTTTCAGTATTTAGCAAAAATACTTTTTTTGGCCAGTGGAATAGAGTTAAGTGACACGCATCAACCATCCTTTTTGTCTCCAAAACTCCAACTTGCCTGATGTTTGAAGAGCTGACAAGCTTAGATGGTAGGCAAAGTCTTGAGTGAGAAGATCAGTGTCTCCAAGAGAGATTATAAGCTATATATGAGATACATGAGATATGTGGATAACCCTGCATGACATTGCTTTTCCGTACACCAAAGGATTGCTCAAAATGAAAAAAATTCCTAGCGCTTATTTCCAAAACTATCTCTTGAAAAGTCAGCTCTCTATAAGCAAGAAAATGCAAATTGTTATGTTACTGCTTTACCAAATCAGTAGCCTTCAAATTTCGTGCTGGTTTCCTTCTTTTTTTTATTTACATTTGGAGACTCTCAGCCACTATATTTTTCCTCTTGCCTGCTTAGATTTCTCTTTCTCTTATATTTTGAATTCATTTTTTTATTCCCCACATCTTGATACCACCTCAGCATATGTTTTTCCTCACTTCATCCAAGATGGATTAAAGATTTCACAGTGTCTTTATAATCAAGTGTTGTTGCATCAAATATTTCTTGTTTTTATACATAAAATTTTCTCTCTGTGGATTTGCTCAGATAAAATGGTCTTTAAACTTTATATTTCACAATCAAGTGTTGAATTTTTCAGTTAATCTTGACAGAAATTTCATTCCTATCTTAATACTCAATGTGAAAGTATTATATTACTAATAATTTTGCACCTGAGCATACTGTATTAGTATTGAATCACACAACTGAAGTATGAAATCCTATTAAAGCTTGTTTTTTCTTTATTGCACAAAAGGCAGCATTGACGGCATATTTTGACAACATTGAATACTGTGAACAAAGTATTAATTATATTTTTAATTCATGACACCATCTTGGATAACATGATGTTCAGAATTTATCTAGATATTATGGGGAAACATAGAATGCTATGAACAAAATATATTAGTGAGTAACTAGTGGCTGCAGTTTCAGGTGACAGCTGTAACTTAAAAAGCTTTTCTCCTGCAGTCCATAATATTGTGATTGAAACCTTCTCTTTCAACTACAGACCTCCCACCCTCATTTTAGCAGTCTGTGAAATTTCCCTTGCATCACTGAAATACACTCTAAATGGAGTTTTCTTTAAAGACCACCCAGAAGTTACAGCTCGTGTAAAATACAGCTGATTGGTCCAATTTGCATTCATATGTAGTCCAGAGAGGAACTAGGCCTATGTGGCTTTAAATGGTTTACTTAAAATTGCCTTATTTCCTGTAGGTCAAAGTGACAAGAAAAACTGAGATCTCTCAGCTTTCTCTCTCCAAATTCTAAGGTTAGGACAACCATATAATTTATTATCCACACTGGAAAACTTTAGGTGCTACTAATCATTATACTCTAAGTAAACTGAGTCTGTCAGAGCAATGAATAAGGCAAAGAGGGATACCAATGGAAGACCTACAATTTTAGAACTTTGCCCACAATGAATCTACTGGCCATCACCAAGTTACTGACATCCCACTAATAACACACTGATCAATGTTACTCTGGTTTATAGGTGCTGGTTGTTATTGGTATGAGTATGGCAATCTATGTTAGGCTTTATCTCTCAAGTTAAATAAATATGTAATATACATTTTTTATACACCTTAATTTTCTACTATTTTTTACTATAAACGAAACATTTTGCCTATACTTAAACTCTACAACATTAATTAAGAATAAATCGTTTCTCACTTTTTTCTTCTTTCTATTTATGTATGAAGCTATGGCTAAGAAATAGCATAAATTAACCAAAGGATTGTTTTTAATCTCTTTACTCTCCTATCTGTATCATTTGCATTTTTTACATTTTGTCTTCAAATACCTTGTCTATTTTTCTTTTATAAGCCAGAGAGAATTAAATTATTAAGGAGGCAGTTTAAAATGTCAACAGAAAATCCTGTTTCTTCCTCTTTATTGATCTTGCGGCTTTTCAAGCCTCATTATCCAAAATATATTTGCATACTTTATTTCTATTGTCTAGAATGAAATAACTGGACTTGAGTTTGACACTAATATAATGTAATTTTAACACAGAAATAAAGCCTAAAATTGTTAGCATTACAGGAAGCTGCTGTTCTTATGACAGTAGGCTGCTCTGTGAAAACCCCTAACAGTTTGCTATTGAGATACATTAATCAATCAAATATTTATTGAGTAATCCACATGGCAGCTGGTCTAATGGTACAGGGTGTTGTGGCCTGACCAGGGTGAGTAGGACATCACATGGTAAGGTGACAAAAAAGTCAAATCATGGGTGGGATGCAGAAAGCCTTTGCATGTGAGAGGGACCAGGAACCACAAAGGAAGATTGGTTATACACAGGGGACACTGACCTAATAATATTCATGATAATGAGAGCCAGGTTCCTCAGTGTTAGGGAAGGAAGTTACAGTAAGAAAAGTGGGAAATTTAGAATGAAGCCTATAGTTTTAACTGGAATTGGAGGCATCAGTATAAATTTATGATTTTAAATATATATACAGAGATTTTAAAATAGAGATAGGATGTGTTAATGTGAATATGTGTATATATTTATATTTATACATATATTTTCTACCTCTATGCACTGTAAATTAAGCAGGGAGCAGGCAGCAGCCTACCATGTCAAATTTTGGTTTCTAAATACCGTGGTCCACTAAAAAGAATAAGGACTCCTTGGAGAGATGACTGATTCCTGCTCAGTATAGCTGGAAAGGATTCCTCTAACCTCTGAATCCTCGTAGCTCTTTATGCTTATTCAATAAAAATAATGATGACATGTTTTGTGCCATAGTTATTTGAATATCCATCTTCCCCCAAGAAGTGAACCATGTCTTTTAGAACTTTCTGAATGCTTTAGAGCTCAGTGTTTCTTGGCTAGAATAGGTTCTCAGTGAATGATGGAAGAAAGGAGGGAGGAAAGGAGGAAAGAAAGGTGAATTTCTAAATTCATATTTTTAAAATATATATATTTAATAAAACGCGTTCAAAATTCTTCTCACACATAGAATATCACGTTAGATATAAAATATAGTGCCAAAAATGTGACATAATCATGGCATGGGACAAGAGTTTCCAACAAGTAAATTAGACTTTGCTGATAGATCTTAAAGACTTACCTGGTTGATCTCCAGCCAGGTGCCTTTTTTGGTGTCATTTACCAGTAGACAGAGAGAGCCCACCAGGGCACCTTTTACACTATTCTTCTCTGGAATTCCACTACTTGCATTTTGACCTGCCGAACTACTTAGCATCTTATCCCCTTATTCCCCTGCAAAGCTATTTCAAATCTGCGTGGAAAAAAAATCTTTGAGCAGTCCTGATATACATCAGGTCTAGGTACACCCATCCCATGGATGACTCTTTCGATGAAAAAACAAGGTGAGTAGAGTAGTGCCAGGGCCAATCATAAATGGCACAATTCTCCTTCTACTTACTACTTGTGTTGTTACTGCTTACTCGTGATTTTATTCAGTTCGCTGTCCACCAAGCATTCAAACAAAATTATGAAATGTCAAGTATAGTTTTTACTTATGGAATATTAAGACTGAGTACAGATACTATATGCACATCCAGTCACCTTTAGGAAATGTTTGTATTTCCTAATGAAGTCTAATAAGATGATCTGTGTTGCCCAGGTTGCTATAAAAGTGTATGTAGAAATACTGGACAAGAAGTTGAATATTTATCATTTGTGGGTTAAAACCAAATAAAGAAAAATTTGGTAGTCCTTATTACAGTTATCTTTCTGGCTTTATCCATATTTATAAAATAATATTTATCAAAGAGACATTGATATCAACAAACTCCTTATTTTCTAGATGGAGAAACTGAGGCAGGATAAGTTTCATCATCATAAAAATAATTTAGTATGAACTTTAAAGAAGCTCATTATTCTTTCCACTACATAAATATATTTGGTTTCCTATTGATTTTGTTTGTGCTAGTTTCATATTTAGCAACTGGAAATCTTCTCATTTTGATGGTAGCTACACCTCATAGACAGATAGCAAAGAGAAAAGCATCATAACACAACAAAAATGTATTGCTCTCATATCTATGGCCACTTGAAAACCCTTTGTCGGTAGAAAAAATCAGGACTGACTTGTGCTCAATATATATAGATTCTTTCATACATAGAAGGTCTTCAATAAATATGTATTAATTTTATTTGCCTGTTTAATTTGAAGTTATTATGTATCTTTATGGTTGATATCATGTCTGTTCATGCTGGCAAAATAAAAATTATTTGAAGCTTTCAGCTTTTCAATATTTTATGAAATGATCAATGTACCTATAGTGAAATACAAGAGACAATGACAACTGACTTACCAGTAAATAAATATATTTTACTTTAATTATGACTCACAAATATTTAATTATGAGTATAAGGAAGAGCTATAAAAATAATTGTTAGCACTTCCTTTGATATTAATGTATCACATTGTCTTGTGTAATTTAAAATCATTGTTATATTTCATAAGTGGAAAACATCTTAGAAAAAAACACCGATCAACTATTATCTTGCAAAAATGCTGCCTTGTTCAGAATTTTGAGATGTAATTGATACTGTCCTCTCTGGCTCGACCCCTCATCTCTGTTTCTCTCTGGCAAGTTTAATAAAATTACAGGGACAGCCAATTTAGGTAGAATTTACTATGTATCTACTTAACTACTTGGCTTAATTAAGGCCATAAATACAATAATTAAATCATGAGGTTGTTTTGAGGACTTCTATTCAACTGCCTAACGTGGGAAATTTTATTTTTATCTAATTAATAGAAAAAATTAGGGGGGAAAGGGAGATGTAGATAGGGTAAAAGGGGTCAAATATGTGGTGACAGAACTCTAACACAAACAATGAGCACACAATGCAACATATATATGACTTACTGTTAAATTGTAAATAATAATAATTAATAGAAAAATCATAGATATTTGGATTAATTATTCATGTCATGAACATATGGAGTTAATCTTTTGCCTTAGATCTCTGTTTCTATATTCTCAAAAATGAATTTGAAGTTTTTTGCCTTGTAATTATCTACCTTTGTGTGCTTCTTATTATATACCTAATTCTAAACCCAGTGCCTAACACAGAGTAAACATAAAATAGAATTAGTAAAAGAGAATTGAATGTTTATCTCTTCATTCATAATCATCTTTACATGAGAATATATATATTAATATTAGAGTATATACAATGCAAACTCTCAATATTAGCTAGATGAATGAAATAGTGAATGGTGGATGGATTATATAATCATTCATATTTAAAAATATATAAACCATTCAACTTTGATTTGTGAGGAATTAGATGCCCTAGTTATAATGTGACTTCAACAATAATTTCTTCACTATTAGCAAATATTTTTTAAGCTCCATTTTTCTTATTTAAACATAGTAAAATTCCAGTGCAATAAGTAATGTGTATAATTTCATAGGGTTTGTACTGCTAGCATTTGATTTTGACCCCTAAATATTGGCTTATGATTTTTAACATATATTTAGATTTAAAATGGTAGCATTACCAATGGCTCTTCACTCTATTAGTAATACACCAGGTGACCTTGAATAAATTAATTCTTTTTTTCTTGCTGTTGTATGGGGCATTTGGGATTATTTGTATGTTACTGTGAGATATATACAAGCCTGTTTTATTGATGTCATAATTACATGTGTAGTAAACTAGACTGCTAAAAATAATAAAAGAATTCTGGCAAACGCTGAACTCAATTTTTCCTACTATTTAGGTCATGGATGATTATGACTGCTCAAATTTTCTCATGATCTTAGTCTTAACCTAAGCTCCTTTTTTTTTTTTTCACTTTAATCGTTTTTATTTCAGGTCTTTAAAATATATTAATATTAATATTGTCTAGTCAATGCAATATAAGTGAGTATCACATAATCTTTCTTTTGATTTTACATGTTCTAGGCCATCAGGGTTATCTCTGTCAACATCACAATTTTAGAGAGAATAATAATAGACATAGAAGATGTGGAAGACAAGTACTAGGCATGTACTGATCAAGGCAAAATTTCTAAGTTAATGTTTAAATTTTACTCCCCAATAGCAGCTTTATTGATTTGATTCTTTCTCAGAAAACACAGTAATATTTTAAAACTCCATTCATTAAGAATTCTAGCTAGGTAAAGCCAATATCTATCATTGAAAACCCTAAGCGTGATTAGGCCTACACTATTTTAGTCTCATTTAACTGAAACGGTTTTGTAATACCTTTAAACAAGTATAACTAATTAGGAAGTGTCTATGAAAACTTCTAAACTTAAATAGAATTTAACCATAGATATTTCTCAGGCTATAAAGTAGAAAAATATTCTATGAAAAAAAAAAAAAAAAGTTAAGATATACTCGAAGAGAGTATATCTAATAGAAAATATTATGCTGGAAAGTATATGTGACATCTAGACCATTTTCAGCTAGAATTTTTAGTATTCAGGGCATTGCTTAATTTTGGTAAATTTATTTCTATGTCGTAGAAAGAGAAAAGACTTGATTAACATTTGGAATCAAAGTTCAAAAATGTCTTCCAGTATCACTGGGTCCTGCTCTGGGTCTTGCTTTCTTCTCCCTTTACATGTGTATAGCTCAGCTTGATCTCATATTGTCCTTGACATCCACAACTTCTGCACACTAAGGAAGGAAAATTGAGACTTTGATCATTGATATTCTCTCTTACAACAGGGGGAGACTAAAAGGAAAGAAAGGTCTCATAGCTCTGAGGGAGAAAAAATTTTTTTAATTTCAAAAATATGTTTAAAAAATTGAAATAAAACATTTTAATTCCATTTTTTGAGGCTCATAGGAATCATTGAAAGATTGTTACTGAAAAATTGAACCAAAAGCATTTTTAATGCATTTTTATTGCTAATTCATATTGAACCACCCATGAGAAAATCCTCAAAAAAGTTCTCCTTTCCTGCTTGCCCAGGAAATACCTGGGTTGAAGAAAAATCAACTCATCAATAAACATATGTATGCATGTGCCAACATAAAGGTGGCAAACTATTAGATTCTCTCAAATCTGTACAAAAACAACAAAGTTAGCAACACACTGAGCCTCCTAGCAGTCTGAGTTTCCCCACTGGGGTTCTTTTACTGACAAGAAGCTATGATTTGTGTTACCAAAAAACGTCAGCTCCTAATTTGGATGAAGTTGAGATGAATAATACATAGGTCATTAAGAAGCAGTGCGGTCCATAGTGAATAAGGATCTCAACAAAATTCAACCACTGATGTGCTGAGTGCTTTGAGTAAGTCAGTCATCATCCATCTGCCTCAATTTAAGCATTCAAAAAAGGCAGGTGTGCAGAGAACTAATTATTAATGTATGCCTGTAAATTATTTTGAACTTCTTTTATTAAAACATCGAACAAAGAGAAAATATTCTTGTCTGTCTGTAATGACCATTATTTCATTTTCTTTTGGGCCAAAATATGTTCTCCTACATCTTTTCCTGGCTCCCTGGGTCACTGTTGCCCAGCTCTTCTTACCCAATTTATTTTCTAAATGATCATTTCTAATGATTTTCTGGTCATCTCTTATATATTTTTTATCATTCCCTATCTAGAGCATTAACAAAACAAAAAGCTGGGGTACTTATGGGGTGTCTGCATCATTATAACATTTATGTCAATCAGTGGGGAAGTTCCAGTTAAGGAGGGCATGGTCATTCCTCTTTTCTGGAACATAGATGGGAAAAAAATTGAGATAATTTACTGATCTGAACTACCATTGAAATTAAATTCTGATAAGTTTCTCAACATGTGAAATCTTGTACTCTTACAGAGAAATTTAGGTACATGCTAGGATTGGGACTAGAAATAGAAAAAATAACATAGAAAAATGTAAAACCACGAGACAGACAGTAATAATTTAGCTAAGAACAGCCAACTATTACAGAGTTTTTAAGTTCTAAGTGGAGGAACTGAGCTAGAATTTCAGTTAGATGAAATCCAAAATTCTAAAAGTAGAAAGCCGGAGCCAGTTAAGATCACCTGTCAAAAGGAATGACCCAGAGAATAATGCCAGGAATTCTAGGCTTGCATGGACCCAGCTATCTCACAAACACTGCTAGTAAAAAAAGAAGGGCACATAGAAAATAAAGGTGATCTGTTCCATAAAAATGTGTCATCTCCCTTAGGAAAGCAACTCAAAAGACATATTTAGCTTTATAGTGTGTAAATCTATGCTAACCCAAAGCCCCATCTTGCATGTATTTTCAAGAAAAATAAACAGGTTTTTGTATGATACAATGTGCATATAATGAAATATAGCTAAGACTGGCAATAGGAATATGAGTCCACTATACATGGAAGGTGAGCTTATACCTGCATTCCCAACTCATCTTCCTCAGGAAGTTTTGAGAGAAATTGTATGAGGAGAGAGAACCATCAGACTTGACATTACTGAAGGAATTCCAGTAGCAAAAACTTTTAAAAACTAAACCATAAGCAGGAAAGCTTAGTCTGAGCCACAGAAGGAAAATAAGACAAATAAAATTTTCATAAACCAAAGGCTGCTTGTCTTGGACATTTTGCAAATGGAAAACATTATATTATATTAAATCTTAAGTTGTTTATTTAGGGTTGATATTTTACATTTTTAATTTACACTAACATCATTTCATAAACATCAAAGCAAATTTGTTTAACTTTTTCTTCCCTCATCCTTATACCAACATGATAGTTGTATACGAAGAACCAATTTGGCAAACTACAGGTAAGTTCCTTTATTCCTATCCATGTTTCAGTATGAAATTTCAGGATTGTGGAGAGATATGAGGGAAGAGTAGAACTAAAAATAATAGTGAACAATGTACATCTGTTGAGGATCTGGGCAAGACTGACCAACAACTGACCATTGAAGCTGCCATCCATAATTGAAAATATTGAAGTTGCCCAATTTCGAGTACTCTCATCCGTAGCAAAAACCCACGGAATGCCAGCTGTCATTGTTTTGGCACAGGCGGTATTGTTTCTTCTCCGCCAGGCCCACACATATCCTCTGCCTCCCCCAGTTTTTTTTACAAGCCAATCAGCCCCACCTAGAGCTCTTCCTGCTGTAGCTGAGGTGCAGTTCTTTCGAGATTTGCTACCTAACCTGTTTATATTTCACTGAGAATAAGCTCAAATTTATTGGACATGAGAAGAATTATCTTTTTGTTATTATCATTAGTAGAAGGAGGATGCGAAGGAGTCATCTAAAGGTAATGTAAAAGAGATTCTAAGGCAGGACCTCCACATACAGTCATGTGGCTTAGATGGCACACCTCACAATACCATACAACTCCATGAGACAACATTCATATGGACTATGATGTGAATAATGCCTCTGGAAGTTGTGAAATGAAGTGGCTTTGTTCTACGTGTCCATAGAAGTAGAGAGAGTTTAACAGTCAAATAAAACTGATTCTCTCCTCAAACATCTTCCTAGTATTCTTCTTTAAAAGGTATGTAAATCACTCTTTCGTTTTCAAGTTGTACAGAGAATTTTTGTAGAATACAATTTCCATATTCTTCCATGATATATTATTAAAAGAACTAAAGAGGGAGAAAATCTCAAATATCTAATTTTCCTTACCAAAAAGAACATTTCAAAAAGAAGGAAAAGTGTTTAATTTGTTTTGTTTTTCAGCTGATATATTCACCAGAGCTCAAAAAGCACCTTCTTTATTTTCCAAGTACAAATGCACAAATTGCCTTTTCCCCAAAAAAATATTTTAATTATGTGAGTAGTCTTCACGATGTTATTATGTCGAGTAGCAATTTTAATTCATTACGTTAAATCATTTCAAAGTTAAATGGCTCTATTCACATCTACTAATCTTAAAAGGACAAGAAAGTGATTGAATTTTTTATTGAACTTAGTTTGCCTTTTCCCCAATCAAATTGAACATGGGTCTATTGTTTGCAGATGCTGTTGTGAATCTAAAAATGTCTGTCTTAATGATGATCCCCTATTATATTTAAGGAAGTAAAAAACCCTGGAAATGATGCATCTCCTTTTTCTATTCCCTCATGAAGAAGGAAGTCACGAATATATTTTTAAAATCTCACTGATACCCTCCGGGCTGAAGGACGTGGCCTGGTGTTGAGGAAAGCATGACAACAAGGCACAGGATGTAGAATGTCCTCCTGGATTTGAAATTCTTTCCCCACAATAACGTGACCATAACGCATCAGAAGCCAAAAAACTCTCTAAGTCACAAATTCATTTCTCTCTCACTTAAAAGAAAGCAAGAGAGATCCTCCCAAAAGTAATTATACCCACTGCAAATTCTTAACAGAAATGAATAAGAAAAGGGAAAAAAGAAAACACACTAAAAGTTTAACCAAACTAGTGAAGGAATATTATAATACCTTATGCAAAGGTCATCTCCTTTGTTACAATTAAATAACACCAGGATTACCTGAAAGAATTCCTAGTTTTTTTCTTCTTTCACCTCCACAGAAAAAGGAAGGAAAGCGGAGAGACAACTGAAAAGAGAAAGATGGATGAGGGCTAAGGAAATGAAAGCCTGACAGAACAGAATCTGGAACCCAAGGACATCTTCCATGGGGTCAGGATAGGCATCTGATGCCAGTGATCTCCGTGGGGTACATTGGAGAGTTTTTCATAAATATCCCACGGCCCACTACACTTCCCTGATGCAGGACCTCCTGCTGAGTTTCTCTTGCCCCAGCACAGCTTCATTCAGCTGGGTCCTGAGAAAACTCAAGCCTAGCTATTTTTTCTATGTGCCCATTTGGCTGCAGACAGACTTTTGAATATTTAACTCATACCCAGTTACAGAGTACAATTTAACCAACTGCTGGCTCCATTCTTGCCTCACCAGCAGAGGAAACACACCAGCCTGATTCTTGCCTTCACGGCAAGAAGTAAGTACAGGTCTCCTCATTTTGCAAACAGCTTCAATTTTCTGAATGGTTTTTGGAGCCCACCTTTACTTGGCTTGAAGAAAAGGGAATGGAATGTCCTCCCCTAGCCTCCCTTTTCTTTTCTATGAGTAAGAGGAAAAGAAATGTTATAATATTCTCCACATCTAAATATTCTCTTCGCGTAATTCACTAGACAAATCTCGAACCCCCTCTAATGTAGACTAGATCAATGTGGTTACCTGTTAAGTGCATGCTTCAAAGATGTATCTAGCACATCTATTCAGATAATGAAGTACTTTTTATCCGTTGACCTCAACTTTGAAGTTTACCCAGTGTTCTGGGACTATCAGGAAAAGACTTATTTATTTCATGTTATATAATATTTGAAATACTTTATTACATTTTTGTGGCCATATATTTTGGGTTGGTCTAACTCATATTTGCTAAACTAGAATGCCTTGCTTTTCTTCAAAGACCAGGAAAAGTAAAACATCTACCTATTCTTTATATCACAGAGGGGCCATGATTTTAGTCTTTTGGTTTAATGGTCCACTGGAATGTCAAACAAGAGGTTCTCTCTTTTTATTAGACAAACTAGTTATCACTAACTTAAATTTTAATGTCATGTAAATTGAATCTTCTCCTATTATTCCAGATTTTCTTTTAAAATACCAAAAGGAGAAACATATGGCTAGGTCTATTAAATGTATTTTCTAAATGCCGTGATTTCATTTTAAATCCAAACAAAAAGGTCAGTCCTTATGTCTGGAACAGAGTATGGATGCTCATATCCACAGATTTGCAGATCGCTTAGGAAGCAAAAAGTAAGAAGCACATCATTGTATGGAGGAGTTGGACTCTAAGAAGTATGACTTTTAGCAAGCACTTAATTTCTCTAGACTTCACTTTCTTAAATATATAGAAGATATGCCAAGCTACGCCTCAAAACTCATGTTTCTTTCTTTTTTCTAGTACAAAACTAGACTACATTCCCTAGCTCCCCACCAATTAAATGCAGCCATATTGCTGAGTTCTACTCAAAGAACTGTGAGCAGAAGTGACGTTTGCCTTGGAGGCCTATCTCATAAAGACCTCCCAGATTTGCGCCTTTCTGTTCTCTCTTCTTCTGGCTGACTGGAAAGGAGATGACCCTTGGAAAGACTTTGACAGCCCTGCTTATTGGAGACAATGCTGTGTGCCTTCTCAGAATGTCTCATTGCCTCATTCTTTCCAAAGATCCAATCACTGCCTGGAACACTCCACAACTGCCTTTACTCGTTCGTTGACATGAGTTCTCCAAGCTTGCTGAAGCCCCAGGTGAATTCTCATACCTGCATGGCCCTTATGCCCCACACTCTGTGATCCTCTCCACTTCCACATTCACATGAAATGCTGCACTGAATGATCATTTCAGGTAAGGACCATACAACCTAAAAGTGCTAAGAAGTTAGAGCCCTGTAGCATGAAACTTGACCACTGAGAAACATGAAATAAGAAGACCAATCTTGGCTGGAAAAATGGCTCCACACTTAGAGGAGCCTCTAATGGGCCCCTTTTCTTCCAGCATGTCTTGAGAGAAAAGTCCAAAGGGGGATTTCCTACTGCTCTCCACCCCTTTCCCTCTCCTGACCCCAACTACCTTAGGCTTTCTCTACTTACCCATTATATTTAATATTTTTCTTTACTCCATTTTTAAAATGTTTTTTGACTCCTGCCTTATCATATGGGCTATTTTTATTTTAGAGTGGAGATACTAAACCCATGTATAATTTAGGGAGAAAGTTTCCAACATGGAGGCAAGCATATCACTACATATTATATGTTATTCATGAGTTAGCTCTTTCCCTTTGTTTGAAGAGTCAGTCTGACTAGCCATAAAATAACAGAGAATATATTTATCTTACTACTCAGACTATTTGAAGTACGAAGAATGTGATGACAACTCTAGGTCAATAGCTTTAAAAATATGACCTTAATGAACAAAACTTCCCCTGTTGGGAGTGGGGACTGAATTTAGTAAAAAGAACAAAGACACAGATAATTTTACTCATCTGATTCTGCAAAAGGAGTGACTAAACTTTCCAAAAGAACTTCAAGCAGGTTTGATTCTCATAGGTGTTATACCCTCTGCTTCCGTCCTAGGCTCTCTTTATGCCATGCTTTTGTTTTTATTTTGAGCCCAGATTTTGCAATCACCTCCATTTACTAACCATATAATTTTTGGCAAATAATTTAAATTTATTGAGTCTCAACATTTCACCATAAAATATGTGTAGTATTTACTTCCATAAGTTATTGAAATAATCAAATATGATAATGTGTTGAGAATAGTCTAACATATGATTTGTCACATGATACTCACTAATATGTTGAGTCTCTCCCTTTCCTTTATTGTTATCTTTCTGTAAGTAATTGAAACTATGAGTCAATGCTAAGCATGATCTGGAAAGGTAGATCATTTCAGATTGCAAGTAAGAAATTTAAACTATTCTTGCTGTTTGTGTGTGGTGGGGGGGGGGGGGTCCTGAGGCAAGATGCCTACCTTGAGTAAATGAATTACTTACAAATGTCTGCTTTGATAAGTCCAGTGTTTCTATTAGAAAATCAAATTCTACATTAATGAGTTTTCCCTCTTTCTAGGTCACATAGGAAAATATAGAATTTGGCTTGGAGGGGAAGTTTCTCTGTTCCTTTAAATCATTGCAAATTTCTGTACTTAACTCTCAAAGACAAAACAGAATGCATTAAGAGAAGTCATACAAGTAGAAAATAAATAGTACTGTAGGATGCTTTCTCTTTATTGATAATTGAAAGGAGATTGAAATTAAACAGGGAGGTAGACAATTTAGTCAAATGGTAGAAGTGTGATTAATGCTCTTCGCAATTTCTAACCAAGACAAAGCGTGTATTTTACTGTTTGTTAACAGCCCCGATGGCCCTTGGTCATTAGTTTTGACAGACTCTAACCAGAATCCTTAAGAATATACAAAAACCCACTTCCTGGGCTAAAAACGGAGTTAGGTAAATAATAAGGTAAAGGAGTTAATCATTTGTGTTCTTGTATATTTTAAATCAATTTTTATCTCTGATTAAACTCATTTTTCATAGATTTGTCAGATAATCTCTCTCTCTCCCCCACCCCCAAACACACACCTACACATATCTCCACCCATCTATAAAATGGGATCCTACAGTCATCCTAAAAGGAGCTTCCAAAGACTCTGGCATGTGTGATCCTGCCTTTCAACAGGTCAAAAGTCTGAAATAAGTTAGTATCTAACCTTCTTATATAGCTAATGCCCTTCATTGGTCATCTAGTCTACTACCTAATAATTCAAATAATGGTAAATATACAAACAAAAAAAAACCAAATAGGTTGGTTTTTTTTAATCCATATTGTATCCATTTCGATTCATGTCAACAAATATTTACCACTTATACTTTTTACCATGTGCAGACAAGAGTATTAGGTGCTACATTTAGTTTATTCAGGTCTAGCATGGTGCTAATGAGGCCACATTTGTAGAACCAAGCTTCCAAATGGTCTGGTTAATGTAGATCTGTTATCTATATTATATCACAGAGTGCTTTCCTAACCCTGGTTCCTAACTCTGGAGCTATAAAATTGAAGACATCCATTCCTTGGAGAAAAGGAAGACCAAGCAAGAGATTATGGCTCCATTAGACAACAGAATCAAGGCACAAATCCTACAGAGTGAGCTAGTACCCCTAAAGGCAAGACATCAGTCATCTACCTGCTACAATTTCAAGTTCTCTCCCTTCACATCCCGGGTCGAGAAATATGATCACTAATTCGTGCCTGTAATTCTGAGCTTTTTAAAGCTTTAGTCAGATTAAAACTTCTATTTACTACCACGCTCAGACAGCAGCCAATGTGCCAGGACCTCAGAGCTTCATTTCTAACCCTTAAAAGGTTATCATTACTAATTTTTCTTCTGCTCAACAGTCTTATCCTGACACTGTGTAAAGAGGCCTTATTATATCCTTATTTGCAGCTTACCCTAATGATATCACTTATAAGTATTTTTTAAAAAATAAGAGTATTCCCTGTTACTGTAAATAATTTTTATATTAGATGAATCTTGGCTGCACAAGAATAATAAAAGGGAAGGAGAAACAGATGCCAGAACAGTTGATAGGCTCTGTTTGCCAAAGTGTTAAAAATATTATTCTTTCACTGAAATTAGATACCAATACTGTATTATTATCACTAATGTCTTGAAGTTTTTTTCATGTGAATATTGTGTTTTTGATTGAGTCGGTGAAGTCTGAATTGTTGAGTCAGAATAACTGTTCAACTTTAAAATTTATGGTGCAAAGGAGGAATCTTTAGTTTGTGCAAATTTTTATATGCTCTGTTAGTAATCATTGCACTTTTATAAATGTTTTTAAGTATTCAGATTTAAAAAGCAATTGGGACTTTTGGGAGTACAGAATGAAATTAATTTTAACTCAGTTTTTAGTTAGAAAGAACCACTTAAGTCTGTAAACTTCTGAGCTTTAAATTAGTAAGAACTTGTTTCACCAATTTTCTAGATTAGATGCACATTTTGCAAAAAAACAAAACCTCTAAAAGAAACAGAGTTGCTAAACTAGTCTTGTTTTCTCTAACCAAGTTTTAAGTAAAAGTATATAATTAAAGATCATATTCTATTTTTTTCTTTTCACTTGGAAGATTTATGGATTCTGTACTTGCAAATTCATCGACTTGCTAAAATTTATGTATAACCCCAAAATCAATACTTGCTGTGCTCTCACATTCACAGACATGCACAGAGCAGCAAAAAATCTCAGTCATCCAATGGCCACATTCCCAGGACACTCTGCCTTCTTGTTTCAGCTCTCATATTATAAACAAGTGTCCTTTTTATGGTCTATTTAGTGCCACATTTTTCACATTTGCTTTTGTTGGTTATTTTGCTGTTTAAAATAGCCCCCCAAGCAAAGTAATAAAGTTCTATCTAGTGTTCATAAGCACAAGAATGCTTCATGGGCCTCACAGAGAAAATACATGTGTTGGATAAGCTTCCATCAGACATGAGTTATAGCAGTGGTCTCCAACCTTTTTTGTACCAGGAACTGGTGCTCCTAGGAGAATCTAGGAACCGATGCTCGTATGAGAATTTAATGCCTGATCTGAAGAAGAACTAAGGCACTGATGCTAGCACTGGGGATCGGCTGCAAACACAGATGAAGCTTCCTTCACTCACTGCCACATGCCTCCTACTGTGTGGCCTGGTTCCTAACAGGCCACGAACCAGTACTGGTCCGCAGCCTGGGGGTTGGGGACAGCTGAGTTATATAATACTGGTGGTCAGAAGTTCAGTGTTAGTGAATCAACAGTATATATTAAATAAGGTGTCTTTAAACAGAAACACATACTATTTATTAATCACACACTGATCAATGTTGTGACGAGAGGCTCATAGGGACCTAACCCTGTTTTGCCCTAGTTTGGTATTCATTAATTTAGTGTTTGAGGTAACTTTATAGAACACCACTATTGTGAGTAACAAGAATCTACTATAAATACTTGTGGTCAGAATTAGTCTACAGATGATCAGATGATGAATATACTCTCAAGCTGCTTTTCAATAAGATCCCACAGGTGCCTTAAGTCAATTTTTTACATCTTCCCACTTAACCAAAAAGTTTGCTCACTTTACCTCCCACCCCTATCTCGTTTTTGTAACCTTGTTAACTTGGGATCTCCTACTTAATACAATAGGTTCAAATCCCTATAGAAATCTGAAGCCCTCCTGGGATTCTACAAATACACAAGGATTGTATGTTTTCTTCCTCACCTCTGGCTCATTCTACTGGTTCTGTATTTCATTCAGTCCATGGACTGCCTTACCATCCCATTTCCATCAAAAATGATAAATACACAAAAATCTCATATAAGCCATTGACAACTTTAGTGATGTCAACTGAAGTTTTGGGGCTGTAGAAACAAGACAGAATCATAGTTCAGGAAAATAAGCAACTTTACAGTAAACATTATGCATTTTATTCTTAAGATATCCTTCAGCCACACCATCATTAAAGAATTTTCAGGGCTTAGTCCTCCTTCATCATGTCTTGGCCTCACACCACCATGCTTTACACAGGAGCAAAAACAAACAAACAAACAAAAGTATGTTATTTTCTCCTACAGAGAAATTTACTATCCCGTTATTTTGCCCTGAAAATTAAGAGAAAAAAATATATTTTCTTTGGGAGCTTCCGTTATTTAAGTCACATAGTAAATAACAAGCAACTTTCTTGACTATTTCAAAAAATGAACATGTTATCAACATTAAAACAGACATAATCTTTGGCTCCAAAGTATCTCCTGAAATCTCTTTTGGTGAAAAATAAATTTTTATTGGATTGCATTAGGAGGTCATTCCACAAGGCACTCGCTTTGGTGGAAGGTTTTCTTAAATTCTGAAGACAAAATGAGCTGCATCACAAAAATATGTAAAATCTGACAGCTTATGTGATGAATTAAAGAAAAATTAAGTTCTTTAGTGCTTTGAAAACAGAGGTAATTAAATAGTAATGCAGTTCACAAAGATTGTTGAGTTCTTTCCCATTACTTTGATCTGTCACCAAAGCTGAACAGATAAATTCATGAATTCTCAGTATCTTCTTAACCCTTAAAAAATCAGTGGACATTGGTAAATTCTTTACTGAAAAGAAAATGTCTGAAAAGCTTAGAATTTGTACAAAACAAGCTAAAAAGAGCAGGATCCTATCTTACATAAACCTACCACCAAAGCCAGGCAATACTGATGAGGCCAAAAGATTCAATTATGTCAATAAAATACAAAAACAAAAATAAAAAAGTTAATTATTTATAGAAAAGAGAGTTTAAATGTTTTCCTGCCTATGAGTTTTTTTTGAATGTGGGATCCATGTCTTTTTCAGCTCAGTTCCTCTAGGGACTGAAACATGTCCAGGCATAAAACAGGTATCCATACTTGATTCTTGAGTGGAATTGAAGTAAGAAGGCATTGATGCATTTAATTGGATCTGAAATGCAAAGGGAACACTAGGAAAGCCACATGTGTGGCGAACTATGACATCCTTGAATGGCTGTTTTCACTACCCAGCACTCACTGGTAATAGGGCTCTGATGCTTGTTCTCCCACCCTTCAGCACATGGGCTCAGGTGAACCTTCACAGATAGCTTAGGACTTGTGTGACACAGACCTAAGCCAATCAGCGTGGCACATTACTCCGGGCCAGATTAATTGGTTCAATGATGGGCACCTGACCCAGTAATAGACAGATACTTCTAGATATCCAAGGAGAACGTTTTCCACTTTGTTGCATGGGGTTTGAAGATCAGACCACAAAAAATTAACAGTTGCTGCTGATCATGAGAGGAGAGGTCCTGGGGTCAAAGTCCACCAAGACGAAGTAGAGATGAGAGACAGAAAAACCCCAGCTCTCGTGCCTGTATCCAGCCAAACCATATGTCTGCCATTCAGTGTTATTTTGAAACATAGCTTTCAGCAAAGAAAAAGGAATTTTTTTTCTTCATGTTACACAGCGTTCAGTTTTCTCTGCTGGTCCCAAATCTCATTGATGTTCCTTTTTCTTTTCTTCACTCATCCATGAATGATTCCTGGTCCTCAAAACCACCCTCCTTAATTTCTGTGAGTCTGCTCACTCTACCCCTTTCCCAATGTACTTGTGTTCCAGAATTGTCTTATTTGTGTGTAGGCCTATTTTCCTTCTAAAATATGAGCTCTACCAGGAAAGGGATTGTGTCTTATTCATTTTATAACCACAGAGCCTACTCAATTTATTTTCTGGGACATAGTAGGCACTTGAACTAATTGTAGAGACAGTGTGTATGGTGCTGTGGAGAGAGCTTAAAGCAAGCACAACTAGATTCATACTAGCTACCTGTCTATACTTGCAATCATTTCAGCACCTCACTGTCCCCACATATAAAATAGAAATAATAATGTAACTTTTATGATTGCAGTGAAAAATAAATAATGTTTGAAATATATCTATATGATGCCTAGCTTACAGAAAGTCCTCAATAATCATTAGGTTTTTTTTTTACTCTATTCCCAATAAACATTGTATAAGTTGATAATTCAAGCAAAAGGTAATACGTGCGTGATAGAGAATTATAGTTAAATGGGGGGGGAGACCAAATTTAAGAGATAATGTAAAGTAAAAACAAAAAGAACTAAATGGATGGAGTGAAGAACACAAATAATTAAATGTAACCAAGAAGATTCAAGGACCCAGAGAGAGAGAGAGACCACTGATGATTTCATCATGATCGAGAAAAAAAGCACAGACCATGTTATCAGCTGGTTAAGAAGTCCTCCTTCAACGATCTAATAATGTAACTGGAAGTAGCAATGGTACACTGTAATTGAACTGCTGTGAACATGTTGATTAGTCAACTTTAATCCTCTATTAGGGTCTGCGTCAGACATTCCAGTAATTAATTGCCCAAATTAGCTGTAAGCATTAAGCTCATTGATAAACAATTTAATGGTAACACACAGTATACCACCAACAAAAAATAAACAGCTGAATATCCGAAGTAAGCAGAGCAATCTTATAAAAATCACCTTAGTATTTAGTTGGTACCATTCTCTTCCTAAGCATTTAAGGTCCCAGGCCAGCCTACAGAACTTCCGCCGAACCCTTCTAATGAGATTTGCTGACTGTAAATAAGTCTAAATATCAAATGAAGTAGAGTTTGAAACATATGTTCAGATGTTGTACAGATCAATGAGTGAACTATTTTAGCCCACGTATATCTTTCTCATTACAAGAAAAGAGTTAAGCTTAATTATGACAATCCACTTCTGATGGAGTGGACAGTGCCAATAAATTCAATGAGATTATATGTAGATTATCTGTAGTATTAACCACATTTTTCTTCAAGCAATATAAATCCATGTACACAAATTTAGACAAAGAGTGTAGCATCTTGACTACAGGACCATTCTGAATGAGTATTTCTGGATGACTGACTTTTCCAAAAAAATGGATTTCATAACCTTACATATTCTTTTAATTATCATGGGTGAAAGTCTGTCTAAAATAAATTACTTACTTGCCTGACTCTTTAAAAAAAGAATATTAATGACCCAAATTTGTCATATAAATAATAATTATTAAAGACTGAAATACTTGAATATCCTTTAAACTAATATTTTCACTACTGGGAATTTATCTTTATTGCATAACCAGAAAAGTGCATAAAGTTTTCACTATAAGGATATTCATATAAATGTGTTTCATAAATGATGAAAGGTACACTCAAAAGCCATTAAAATAGTATAGATAAATACAAAGCATTTACAATATTTTAACAAAATGAAAAGTGACAATGAACATGTCACGCTTTTAAGAAAGAAAAACGTAAATGTTACTTTGAAAATATTAATTGTGATATTGTGCAATGATACAGTGGTGGCCTTAAGACCTCCTGATGAGCATAAAACTGTTTTCTCTAACACACACAAAAAAATAAACAGGCCCTATTATTGTGCTTTTCAGCTCTTGCACCTAACTTTTGTTTCTGCTTTTCTCCATTGCTGTAGGGTTGCCTACACTATCTATGCATTATTGACAGTGCCCTTGTCCTTAGCAGCCCTCCTCCATTTTCATTCTTAGAATCATGAGACTGAATAGGATGTCAGTGATTACTGAAAACAAACACCTGAATGTTCAAGTCACCTCACCGACAATTCTGCCAAATGTCATCCAGCTGAATCTTGTACCCACCCACTTAGGACAATTTGCTCCTTCCTCTGGCTGCCATTGGTTTTTTTAAATTTTGTAAAGTGCTTATTTTTCCCCTTACAATGTTCTCCTTTGGTTTTAGTGATAGCCCTTGAGACCATTCAAATCTGAGCTCCATGCCAGTTACAGTTCTTTAAATATTTGAAAATAACTATCATGGTCCCCAGGGTTTTCTCTTTTTCTTCATTTTTCATTCATTCAATGAATCATTATTTACTCCTTATTTTGTGCTGGGCACTGCCCTAGACACAGGAAATATAATAGTAACTAAGACCAATAAGGTACCTGTCCTCATGAAACTCACGTTTTATGAAAAAAACATAATTCAAAAAAAATAATTTAAAATATTTTCTTATAGAGAATATATATAACAGTGTGCCTAGAAAAATTCAGGAATTTTTCCTGATGACCCATCCATAAATAGCTAAGCATTAAGAGATTCCAGGCGATTTTGACATTTAATGAAATTTTATCAGCAGATTATAATCCAAAATAAAATTTCTGAACACCCTGTCATTTACATCATAATCCAACACCAATAGCAACAAAAACAGGTGGCATGGAAAATAAGGCTCTAGAGATTATCCATGTCATTCCTGTGGATCTTCACAACTATGTAAAAGTCACTAGGCTTTGGTGCTTTAATATTATGAACAGTGATGAGATGTGTTTAAATAGCAAATTGCTGTCTTTAAATCTACTTTGTTGAAAAGAAAAATAAAAAAATATCTTGGCTCATTGACTTCATTAAATAATTTTTAGAAGTTGTTCTTCTAAACAATATTCCTAAAAATTACACAGCTTGCATCAGATTTCATCTTCACCATGAACAAGACTCATATTCATCTTCATCTTCATCGTCATCATCATGCAAAAACAAACCTGAGGTTTCTGTTTCCTAAAGAAAGAGAGGGTAAAATCTATTTAATGGTACAAAAAGTTAAGTAAAAATACTTTTAGACCAAAGGACACACAGACTAGTATATAAAACCTGAGCTGGATTTACAAGTGATGCACTCAGATTATCTTTAGGGGCAAAAAAAAACAAACCCCAAAACATTTTTTTAAGTGTAGTATATTCTTCTTCTCTGCTAATTTGGCTTAGTTTTAATAGACAATTTCTATTCTAGTATCAAGAAAATAATACATGAACATTTACTAGAGAAAATAAAAGAAAAATTCCCTAGGAAGTATTTTTAATGACATTAATTTATTTCATTAATTTGAAAATGAGAAAAGTAAATGACCATTCAAACTCCTAAACCTTTCCTTTTAATATCTGATTCTTTATGCGAATAAAGAATTCAGGAAATTCAGGAAAGAACAAAAAGAGATGAAAAGTTTTCTTGCTAATGAAAATCAAAATTATAAAGTCTGTGCTCCGAACATTAGAGCCCATAGTTCATATGTTTCCTCCTCATTGGAGAGCCCAGTGGATCTCAAAGGATGATCCCTGGACCAGCGGCATCAGCATCATCTGAGAACTTATTAGAAATGTACATTCTCAGGCCTCACCCTGGCTCTGAACCTACTGAATCAGAATCTCTGAGGGCGGGGTCAAGCAACCTATGTTTTAACAAGCTTTCCAATGTTTCTGGTACATGCTATGAGAATTTTGGGGCTAGCCCCTTGCTACTTTAAATGTGATTCTTAGCAAAAGGTATCACCTGAAGTTTTTAAGAAATTCAGTTTCTTGAGCCCTATCCCAGAACTATGCCATCAGAACATGTATTTTAACAAGATCTTCAGATAATTTCTCTAGACATTAAAGTTTGGGACCATAGGGCTCACCATTCTGTTATGGTTTTCAGCCTTGGGTACATAATAAAGCCACCTGGTGATTCTAACTTAACTGGTCTATGATGTTATCTGGATGCCAGGGAGTTTTCAAAGCTCCCAGGTGATTCTAATGCTCAGGCAAGGTTGAGAAACCGTGCTTTAAGCCTTCAAACAGAGTTTATTTACTTTTGTTTCTAACAAGCTTCTTCATGTGATTTCTAACATTGCAGGAAATCTTAAACCTTCAGCTATATTAATAGAATGAGACCATCCCAGGTAAGAGAGGTGATTATTTCACCTTACATTAAAATGATCCGATCATACCCAAAGCACTGCCTTCAGCTCTACGCTCCCTTCTGGAGAAGAATGCAGAAAAACAAGAGCACGTTTAGTGGGGTGGGACCAAGAGAAGCAACACAAATCATTCCTGTGAGAAATGTTTACAGGAATTTGTAACGGTTAGGCAGCCAGAATGATCTTTTTAAACGTAAATCAGATTTTATCTCTCGTGCCTGTCACTTGCCTTTGGAAAGAAATCTAAGCCTTTTCCCAAGTCTCGGCATGATCTGGTGCTGTGCACCTCTCCCACCTCATCTCATACCCTTTGCTCCTATCCTTTCTCACCCTCGTTGACCAGTGGCCCCTTTCTGTTTCTTGATCACTGAGAGTTTTCATATCTGGGAGTGAATTCACCTTCCATTTCTTCTGCCTGAAGTGCTTTTCCCCTGGCTTATTCCAGGGGCGGAGCTTCAACTTCTATGTCTCTACTCAGATCCAATGCCCCCGTGTACTCAGTTTCTCCCAGTCCATTCTGGGAAAAAGCCTACTTACGTTCTTCCTTGTACTTACTATGATCTGTAATTATCCTGTTTACTTGTTTATTTTCTTATTTATAATCATCCCTATAATGCAAACTAATAAAAATATATGCTACTAAACTGAGGAGAGTTGAGTACTATAAAGAGAAGTAAAGTGAATTGCTCTTCCAGCACTAATTGTTTCTCAGTAAACATCTTTCTGAATAATATTTTTCTTTCAGGCTCATCTACATAACAAAAAGTTAACCGATATATTATACTTCATTGGTTATATATATTTCTGATGTGACATCATTTATTTCCTTTTTCCATGTATCATTTGAGAAATGATCATTTAAATTGCCTTATTAATAGCATGTGCTTAAAATACTAGATCAGAAGTCTCTCTTTTCCCTATATAAATACTTGTTTATTCAATAATTATTTTGTTGACATCTAGGAACTACCAAATAATATATGATTAACTGTCTCTAATGTAGATATAAAAAAGTAGCAAGCTTAGCACTCTTCTATGAATTAGTTAAGCATTCGTATGGTCCTAATATAATCAAAACTGTTTTAAAAAATCCTAAACAATTGTACAATTCACTTCAAAATAGCATGTATTCTTACAGGTCTAAATTATATACGAAGATGGAAACTGCACGCTTGTCAAACTCGACATGGAGGGTGGATGATTGGAAAGCTCCAAGTGCTCTATTAATTACCTGTTATTCCCAGAACAAAGGAGAATAATAAAAGGTACATAACAGAGTTCTTTCTCCTATTCAATTTAAAATGTCAAATTACTTTATTTTTTTTAACACTTCTGATTAGAAACATCCTTTGAAGGATAACCAAAGAGAAAAAAGAAAAATCTCCCTTCGAGCTCCATTTTATTGAGTTATTTTTAAGAAAATTGAAGACAAAGATTGACTTGAGGACTTATTCATAATAAATCTTTTCTGGCAGAAACCCAAACAGAAACTAGAAGTTTCACATTGAAACTGGAATTTGATTGACATCTTGCTTGACATCGGTCTTGACGGTTTAAGAAAATCAGTGAGTTAACATGGAGTGCCTTGCAAAGAAGTATAGCAAAACCAAAGTGTATTTACCAAGACTCAGATTCCTTGTGATAGAAAGGTAAATTTGAACAGTGAACCTTTGAATTGTCTTTTTCTCAAAGTTAGCTACAGCATGCAACCAGTTTTGTAATTTCTTTCTTGACTTATTAACTGGATTACCCAGTATTGACCAGCTCCAGGATCCATACCCGGAACTGCATTCCTGAAGTCACCAGGTTATGAGTATTACAGGTACACACAGTCTGATATATATTTTTAAGTGAATTAACCCTTGCAGGTAACCCTTGAGGGCAATTAGAATTTTGGCATCTGGGAAGGCAAAATGACAAAAACCACCTGTAATCAAAATAGCTCTACCAAGGTATTATCATTCAAGCCAATACTAAGTACGTGTAATTTCTTCTGTGACAAGAGATGGAAGAAACTAAAATTAAATTATTGGTTAGACAACAAGGCTGTAAAAAAAAAAAGTAAAAAACAAAAACAAAAACAAAAATGCCATTTGGAAAAATCAAGCCCAGAAAGTAAATTATAAATATAAAATAAACTGAGTAGGATAAAATGCTGCTTATAATTCTACAGAAATTCTTTAGGAGTCACTATCATTCAACATTTTTATAAAAAGTTTGGCTTGGATGGGAGACCACCTCTTAGATGGGAGACCAACTAGGAAGACCAGGCACTGTAGGTATAAAAAATAAAAAAATAAGGGATTGCAAGCTGACAAGGTCCTTGAAATCTGTGAAGTCAACCAAGGATTGCCTCGCCTAAAAAAAAAAAAAGTTTGGAGTAAAGATTTTAATATTAATTAAATTTATAAATCATTAAGATAATTGCAAGGTTTTTGAAAATTAGGACTAAAATAGAATATCTTGGAAAAATGGATTAAAAATAATAAAAATAGTTAATTCACTAAAGGAAAAATGTGGCTCACATAGAAAACAGTGAATGCTATAAAACACCAATGAGAAAAGACCACCAAATGCATGAGAAAAATTAAAGATGTCAATAATATGTCACTGATACAAAAATTTGTATATTTTATTCTTCATTAAATATTGTTTTAAACACAGTTGATTGAATTTTATACATTGTTTTCATTTAGTACCAAGTGAAGTTCATTCTCAGAGTATATGTAATAAAAGAAACACATTACATCATTCAGAAGAAAATAGAATAATTAATAAAAGGTTAAGAAAGAAATCCCTTCACTACAAAAGTTATATAAAATCTGTTAGTCCAGAAAAAAAGAAGACATAGCAAAAATGATGAAACTCTTGTATAATTTATAAATAGAAAGTAATGCTAGGTGTAATGGTTAAGAGACTTAAGTCATAGATATGAGTTTGAATACTACCTCTTCAAATTTCTCCGTCCACAAAAAAAAAAAAAAAACCATGAATTGATAAGGTACTTCGCCTTCTAAATTTCCTCATCTGCACAACGCAGAAAATAATGGTATCTAAGATTGTAGGATTGCCATGAGAATTAAGTGGGATAATAGTGTATATTGATTTCTGAGCTTGTTTCCTGAGTTAAGAGAATTTATTTATAATTATGTTTTTCTATAGCCCAAAACAAGTAATACTAAAATAAATCCCAATAATGGATTCTTTTAAAACTAAGTCATTCTTACTTCAAAATTTAGGGAATGGTCTAAATTGGATTCCAAACCTATAAACAGAGCTCATTTATAATATTTTATTACATGTCACAAGTGCCTTTTGTCCTTGGACAAAACTACAGTTTGCTCTCACTTTTCATCTTTTGTGCCTTAAATTTAACTTCTAAAATTTCTAAACTTGACATGTACTTTCCTACCTAAAACCTATATATCCTCATTCTTTTCCCATTTCACATACATATAATTTGCAATCTACTTCTTTTCTAGTCTCTTCCCTCAAAAGCCTACATTGCTTAGCACTTCTCTGACTGCTGTGATCAAACTTTGGCTGTCCTAATTTGCATATGAAATGTGTGCACTCTATGAGCAGTGTTGGTGGGACATTTCAGAAAAATGTAGACCAGTAACCCGTAAAACTATAACTAATTGCAGTATTTCATGTATTTTACTATATATAGTTATCAAAAAGGTTTTCATGTAGTTTTAGGTAAATTTACAGAAAAAAGGTACATCTTTTCTAATACACTGGACATCTGCATGCCTAGAGGAGAGAGAACATATTATATACATGGTAGGTGTGAATATGAAAGCAATCATGGCAAGCGCCCAGCATTCTTTCATGATTTGTGAATCCTATCACTAAGACCTGGACGATCGGAAGTGTCAGATGAAGGAAAACCCAGCTCCATTTTATTAAGAATAGATTATTTAGTAATAGGAAAGCTGTTAAAAACTATATATATAAGAAAATAATCTAGATTTCATCTGCAAATAAATGAAATTGATTCTTTGAATCTCATATTTTTACATGCAATGAGAAAATTTGCAGCCGGATACAGCAAACATCTTGATGTCAGGCAAGGAAATATTAAAGGGATTTTTACTAGGAAGTTTAACAGAAATAAGTTCAGACCTAAATCTAATAAGTCCAACACTAAATTCTTGCTTTTCTCCCCAGACAAGATTTAACTTTGCCTGAGCCTTCTGTTCCTATCTTTTTGTGCTCAAAGAAATGGCTACCACAAAGTACTCCGCCCTCCAAGGTAACTCATCTCTGCCCTTCTTTAATAACTCAAATAAGAGCCCTCTCCATCCTCTCCCATGACTCCCATAAGATGACCTGATGACTCCCTTGCCTACCTGCCTCTGTCCCACGGCCCCTTCCTTTTTCTTTGAGATGATCCTCATTAATAACCTTTCTCCCTATTGCAATAAACTGAGTAAAATCATCTTCTTAATTGTTTTGCATTTTGTCTTTCACAGACCAAAAACTTATTCCAACTCTTAGCTCAATTGATGGTAACCCATCTGGATGATGGTTCAGGCCAAAAGTCAAAGAGTGATTCTTGACTTCTCTTTTCCTCTCAAATATCCCCATCTGTTTTGTCAAGAAATCCTTTTGATTCAAACATCAAAATATTTACAGAATCTAACCACTTCTAAACAATTTCTCTACTATCACCATTGGTCTGAGCCACTATCATCCCTTACATAGATTATTGAAATAACCATCCAACTGGACTCTCAGCTTTCACCCTTGCCTGGCTATAGAATAGTCTCAACAAACAACATAAGTGAACTCCTAAAATTCAGATCGTGTCATTCCTCTAGTCAAAATTCTTCAAAGTTTCCCAAATTCAGTCGGAATCCTTACAATGGGCTTAAAGTACTCTGTGATCTGGGCCCCCATAATGTCTCTAAACTCATAACCTACCACTCTTTCCTACTCACTTTATTCTAACAAAACTGGCTTCTTTTCTTTCTTGAATATGCTAACCATGCTTCTGCCTCAGAATCTTGAACTCCCTTCTTTCAAATAGCTGCAAAGTTAATCAACTCTACTAAGCGTTTGTTCAAATGTCACCTTCTCAGTAAAGCCCACCTTTTAAAAATTGTACATAACGAACCAGCATTCTATATCTCACTGTCATGCTCTACCTTTCCCAGCTCACTTTACTCCTTTTAATTTGTTCTCGAATGTTCTCATGTTTACATTTATTGTCTGTCTCTTCCCTCAAAGAGAGAGACGGATTTTTATGTTTTATTCATTAATGTATTTCTTAGTTCTTCATTCTTTTCTCCTTCATTGATATATTCCTAACGCCGAGAAGAGCATTGGAACATAGTATGTAGTTAAATTAATATTTGTCGAAAGATTGATTGGCTGAATAGCTAACTGACTGACTGAATGAATGAATGAATGAATAAGTGGATATAACAATACTAGTATCTGTTTGAAGTAATAATGAGTGCAGTAATGAAGCTGCACACTGATGATCAGGATTATTTTCCACTGTGATTCTATTGGACTTTTTCCACATCATTACTCCTAGTTCTCTTCCCAGGCTCTGAAAGTGGTAGGAAACCACTAGTATTATTGTGTACCTGGCACCATGGAAACCACTTATGCATTAGCATGGCCACACAGCCACAAATAAGGAGAAAATAGGAAATGGCACAAACTAAGATGTGAAACAGGCAAGAGTATGTCCATAAGATAATTCTACTTGTGAATTTATCAGAAACTTGGAAGCTTCCCATTGAAGAAGTGTGTATCAAAACCTATAATCCCCAAATCAAGCCTTATGCTACTGGGCATTTCACCCAGCCAAGAATGTCATTCAAGTCTTTGACAAAGAGCTGTATAGAGCAGCAGAATGTAAATTGAGAAAATAAGAGACTTTTCAGCTCTCTCTACTATTGATAAGAGAGTCTTGATTGGGCTGGAAAAGGACCACAGAGTTAATTTATAATTTCTAAAAATAATTCTTAAGGTTTTTTCCAACCAGTTCATTTTCAATTCCCCTATTACACTCATTTTATTTGTCAATGATTCAAAGCCTTTATGATGAATCTCTGCATTCTAACACCAGGACTTTCAGTACATAATATAGAGCAATGAAGTCTAAGAAACAACAGGACTTTAGAATCAGAAGGGCTCAATTCAAATCCTGAGCCAACTATTCATTATGTATCTCTGAGCAGATTTTTAAATCTCTCAACCTGAATTTTTTTTTTCTACAAAATGAGAACAAAAATCTGTGATTCAGAGGGAGATTTTGAGGGGGCAGTTAGATTCCCCGAGAGCCAGACACCAGATGTCCCTCCTAATAGTAATTAATGAAATGCTACTTCTTTTTCTTATCTTCCTGAGGTTTGGGAACAACCAAGGTCTTTCATTCAAAGGCCAACTGGAAATTAAAGAACTCTGCCTTAGATTGCTAAAACTTCCGGCAAGTGCTTTCTGCTGTAGTTTTTTCTGTTCCTTGAACCCTCCGATATTGTCCATACTGTTAAAATCAACACGAACAGATATTAGACGTGAAAATTCCCTGAGCAGACAAACCCAGTTTAGTCAGACAAGCAAAGCTTAATTTAGCTTGTTTTGCAAGACAAGCGTAGCTAAATTGACCGGGGTCATTTCTTGCTTATGCCTCTGAAAATCATAAGTAGAAATTTAAATTGTTCCCCAAAAATGACATAAGGCAATCACTAACCAATCCTCTTTCGTTTAAGAAAATTCTAATATTGTAACCAAGAGCTATGAAGAATAAACAGTTACTACTTCCATACTACATAAGCTGTTTTATAATATATATATATCTCTCAGCCTTATTGTGTGTTTTGGTTTGAATGTTCCCAGTTTGCAAACTGCCTTTGGTGTATACACAATAAATTTTTACCAATTACTACTTCAGTGATTCATTGGTTTTGCTTGTGTTTATTTCTGAACTGTTGGCAATGCCTTGAAACCTCGACTTCTGCCTGGAACACTTTATCCCATTTCATTACAGGCCTTGGTATGATATCTCAGAAAATCCTTTTCCTTAATGGTGGTTCCTTCTCTACTCTCTACCATAGCCCCCAAGTTCTTAAACTCTATAGCATTATTACAGTTATTTTGTTTATTGATTTGTTCACCTGTTTATTCTCCTACGACCAGAATGTACATTCTTAAGAGCCTTGTCTGAATTGTTTACAGCAGTATCCTCAGGACTTCGAAGATTGGCAGGATCAGGAGTGGGTACTCAAAACTCATTTGCTTAATGAAAGAACTAAAAGAAAGTATCAATATCAGACCTTTAATAAGAGCAAGTAAATATCCTGGATGCTGATCACTACCAGGGGATCTGGGGGGTATGCACCCCCATCTCCCTCAGGGGGGCACCCCTCGCAGGGGACAGAGGAAAAGGAAACTTCATCTATTTCACAGAGATCCCTGCACCCGGTCGGTCGTGCATTCCTCACATTCTTTGTTGATGGACAGTCCCAGCTGGGACAGCTGAAGAGCACATTAGCAACTCAACAGCAAGAGCCTGACCTCTGAGAATCCTTTCCTGCTCCTAAACTATATTACTTTTCTTTTGAAACAAGTCCCACTCCTGAATTCAGCCACATTTATTTCACTCAAACTTCTGACAAACATGCATTGTTTTCATCTCTGGGTTCATTCTCAGGTTTGACTCTAACTTTGCTTCTGGCATAAATACTACCTGAGTCTTTTTATGTGGCTTGGACAATTTGAAATGATGGGATGATGAAATGCAAGAAGAGAAATAAAGGAGAATACTTATTATTTTTGTACTTGGGATTATTTGAACATGGATTTCTTTGGTCCCATTATTGTTTCAGTTTATTAAGTTGAGTTCCAGTCCATTTCCTTGAATATTCTCTAATATTGGTAAGGTATAAACACATGTCATCTGCATATTAGAATACATCAAGGTTTTTAAATATTATTTAAACTCTTAATTGGTAGTATTGGCTATAAGAATCAAGGGTATTCAATTTCCCAAATATCTCAGATTTCCTGGACTTTTAAGGATTGCAGTATATTCCATTCTGTCATGTTTTAGTAATGTTCTTGCCACTGGTGTATACAGATGAGTGTAGAGACAGATTTTGCCTCTAAGAAAAACTATAAATTACCATGGTAAGTCTACGCTGGTTCATAGAAGAGTGACTTCAGTTATTTACCTCTCTAAAAAGATTGTTTTCCAGGCTCTAGAAGTTTATTTTTTCTAGAGCAAATGTTATGTAAAAGAGTGACTATTTTAGGAATACATATTTTGCCTTTTAAGACTTATATTACAAGACCCAGAAAAGATAGTGTGTGTCTACAATGACTGCAATTGAAATCATCAACAAATACAATAGGGGACAGTCCAGTCCCAATGTTTCATGTTCTACTGTCTACACTGTCCTGAGTGGTTAAAAGATTCATGACAGGAGCTTTCCTAACAGCAAGCAGACAAAAAATAGCTTTTCACCTGGCACTTCAAACAGATTATTGTCTATTTTCTTTTTTATCACATATTTTTATGAATATTGACTTTATTAATTTAGTATGCTTTCATTTGCCTATTTTATTGTGTGCAAATGTAGCAATACTTAGAATTTCAGGATTTCTCTAGAAAATCAGGCTTGTATTGCTGATAGAACACGATAGTTTCATTTTCTGGGAGTATATATATATTTTTAATTCCCTTCATTTAGTAGTTGTGTCTAGAGGTTTCATTTTTTTAAATTTACAATTTACCAAATTCCTTACCTTAACCATCATATGAGCTGATGGTTCAAGACAGCTGTCTTACATCATTGTATAGAAGAGGAAAAAAAGCAAAGCAAACTCTCATCCCTTTAAAAGTAGAAGTATGTTTTAGATTCTTTATGTTTTTACTCAATTTAAACACTGATCCTATAAAACAAAAAAGATCTCAATGAGCCTCAATAATATTCACCTAAATAAAATATTTTTATTAATCACATTCAGTTGGTAGCATTTTCATCTACTATTATTTTTATAAATATTTCAATCTTAACCAATCTTATTAGTGCTACTAATATTTAATATGGTGTAATTTGTTAGCAATAATAATTCTCAAATATTGAGTAAACAGAGGAATAATTAAATTGGGCATCAATCTAAAGCTAGAAAAGAATTTCAACAAAACATGCCAGAAAAACAAAACAGAAAATATTTAAAAATAGATCAATATACTGTTTGATAATTAAGACAACTCTCCCAATTTGTAAAAGGAGAAACTTAGAAACATCAAAAGTAAGCAGGTTTTAACTGGAGTGTGGATGTAAACGTTAGCTGAACATTTTATCGCCTTTAAGTGGAAATTTAAAAGATGGTACAAATACACATTGTAACATCAGAAGTTTTCTTTGCAGTCAATAAAGAAGTAATGTCAATTTTACTGAAAAGTGATTTCTTGTTTCTTTTCTATTCCCATCTTTGATTTATTTTGGTTGGTATGAGAACAAAAAGAAAGATTAAAATGAGATAAGAGAAAAAAGTTGTGGAGCATTAAGCAAGACAAAGAATTTTGGGAGAAGAAAATAAGCTATGTCTTTTTACAAATGAAACATCCAGTGCCTAATTAGAAATATAAACATTTTAAGCATATATGAATGGGACAGTGTGTGTGGGGGGGGGGGTGTTACAAATGAAAGCAACAGAATTAGACAAGCTCAAAATATTCTTTTCACTATTGTTTAAAGAAACTTTTTTCCCAATGAAAAATCTACTTAAGAATTCTTTTTAATGGACAATTTTAAAGTGTACATTGTGATAAAAGCTAAGCACTTTTGAAATTCCTTTGTTGAAATTGAAGAAGAGATTTGTAGTTAAAAATTAATACTTTATTATGAAAAAATTAATTTTTTTGTCTTAATTTCAGAGAAGATTTCAGAGAAACAGTGAAGGTTGCTCAGGGGGAAAACTAAGCCTCAAGTTTCTAAAGTGATTTGTGAATCGAACATCCTGAAAAGCGTCAAGATGCTAAAGAAAAAGTAATGTATTGATTTGCTGAATGAATTTACATGATGATTGACAAGTTATCATCCAAGTTCCATCATGGGAAGTGGTGCAGGGAGAGGGGTTCTGGTAGCTTGTGCTGTCCAAAGCCAGCTTAGCAGGGAAGTGGTGAAGGACTGGGGCTGCATTAGAAAACATTCTCTAGGCGGGCTTTCTAGGCTTGCTTTGAACTCTTGTTCATCATTATTTTATGTGGCAGCTTGTCTTTTGTGTTGGTGGAAGGGAAAAGAAAAACACAGGAGACTGCCTTTAGGTTCTAAATCAAAGCTCTGCTCTGCTGATTGTTGGAGTGGCTTTTCAAAGGCAAAGCAAGTGGGGACTATACCCTTGCTTCTGTAGACCCAGAGCTGAGAGGTTTTTTTTTTTTTTAAATTCCCAGTAGCAAAAAGAGCATTTTCTAACATATCTTACATTTACCCTGAAACATCCCTAGTATTTTTTTCCCCCAATTTGATTAGCACTTGGAGAAGATAAAGCAAGTTGGAAAAACACTTTAAAAGGGACTCTACAGAGGATGCGAGAAGGCGTCCCTTGTCATAGAATTTCAGAACGGGAAGGAATCCAACCATTGCCCCTAACACACCCTTTGATAGTGATCTTAAAGTCCCAAGACGTTCAATCAGTTGCCTTAGATTCCTACTCAGAAAGTCGGTAGGAGATAGTCCCACTGGATTCCCATTGCACCCTCTTTATGCTGCCTTATGCTGCCTCTAGCGGTAGACCGAGAAACTGTACAGGGGAATGGAGGCGGGAGAAAGCGAAGAAAAGCTGGAGGGGGTCAGAGATACTTGAAATACCTAAATCAAAATGCTTGAACATTTGCCTGGATAAAGAGAAGCTGCCTGCTTGTCTCAGGTAATGAACTCACAGAATAGCAACGGATACTTGTGATGCTTATTTTCAATTTTGGAAGATCAGGGTAGGGAAGAACGTGAATTGCTTCCCTCTCACCTTCCATGTATACTTCACAAACAAGTGACTCGTTCCTTGGACATTTCGTGAGCTTGTTCTTCCTAACACACTTCCTCTCCCGTGTCTTAGATGTCTCTTTGAATCTTCCCTCTCCTGTAATTCGCAAATCATTACTCGGGGCTTCCTTAAATTGTAAACTCAAGCCACATTGGCACCTTAGGTGGTCAGGAAAGATCACCACTGTTTGTTTGTTTGTTTAATTTTAAATTTTATTTTTATTTTTTTTTAATTTCGGCGAAAGTCCAGAGGGACCATTCCTGCCACTCACCCACCCCCATTTAAAAACACCAGGGAGACCCTCAAATATCACTTATGGAGAGGAAAGGGTGTGTTTTGTGGTCGCTAGGGGACAGCTAGTGAAAGCTGTGGAAAGGGGGGCGGAAAACGCATCTGAACCCAGGTGCGGAGTAGGAATAGCCTGCACAGGTCCTCCTCCCTCCTGCCCCGACGACGGCTGGCACAATCACCAGCCAGGAATCGGTTGGTGGTGCCGCGGGTGGGCAAAGGCAGTGCGGCTCGCCTGCAGAGCGGCGCGGAGGGTGGCTCTGGTAGCGTGAAAGGCGTCTTTGTGCAGAACTCGGTGGAGTGAAGGGGCGGTGAGAGGGCGAGAGCTGTGTGGGGACCTGGAGGCTGGTGTTCTGGGGCGCGGTTAGTCGCCACTTGTCGGCCGCACTGGAGAGATCCGGGTAGTGCCGGCAGGGGGCGGTGTGATGCTGCTGTAGCCGTGGGGTGTAAGCCTTTGGGTTTGGTCTTTTTTGACACTGGGTTGGGGGGGAGAGGGGACGGGGGGGAGAGGGTGGCGGGTAGAGAAAGCAGGAGAAAATTGAGGGATTAACCTCCCCGTACCATCCCCTAGGTGGCAGAGAGATCGCGCTGGCTGGAAAGGTGAAGCCCCTCGCCTGGCTCTCACTCCGCTTTCGGGGTGCGGAGAAAGCGGCCCTCGAGGCGGAGCCTCCCTCCAGTCCCCGGGTACCACTACCCCCAACCTGGGGGAAAGAGGCGGGCGCTGCACTGCCCTCCCTCTGCGCCCCTGCCGCGTGTCTTGCGGCTTATTTTCCCAGCTGGCAAGCGTCGCGCTGCAGACAAGGGAATGCCTGTGGTGAGTTGTTTATTTTGTTGAAGTTTGCGGTGGGCCACAGGGACGTGGGGGGCGACCAGCAGGCAGCGGCCGGGACTGTTTTGTTTAGGTCTCCGTCCACCTGTGTGGTATAAATCAGCTAGCCTCGGGGCTGTGGGGGCCAGAGTGAGAAAACTCAAGCTTCTCCAAAAGACCCCCTTTAGTCACTTGCAGATCAAGAACCACGTTTGATTCCCCACTCCTAGAATCGTCTAGATCCTAGCTTACACTACCCCCACGGCCCTGATCAGCGCTCCTAGAACCCTCTGTGGACAGGGCTGGCGCTCCTAAGGGCAGTTAGCGCCCATGACCTGAGAAACAGATGGCCATGGAAGTCCCTACCTTTGAGGACAGGGGAGCTGAGGTTTTGATATGAGGGCACTTGTGTAATTAGGCGGGAACTTGTTTGGCTGCTTCTGGCACGACGTCCATTCTGGGGTATCGGGTCTGCCCAGTGCTACAAACTGGGATCCGAGTTGGCCAGTTTCTCAGACTCGAGGCTGTGGGGAAGTCGGCGGTTGGCTCCCGGGGGAACCCAGAGGAACCGCCAGGACTGATGGCAGTCACGGCCGTGGCTGCGTTTGCCTGGAAGAAAAGCCTAAATACATTAGCGAGCTGGTAAAGCTTTTAAGGCCTTCTCCGGAGTGAGTGGCTGGCTAATGAGAGGTTAATTTTGTTTCGAAGGGAAGGCTGTGCTGGTTTCCTGAGATAAATGGACAGGAAGCACATTACCTCCGCGCGCTGGCAAGCGGCTCCCAAATGCTTTTTGCACCTGCCGCTTTGAGTAGTGCGAGCCGCGGCGGAGCCCGCAGGGATCGCGGGGTCCCGGTGTGTACGCTCGGGTGATGAGTCTCACGCACATCCCGGGCCCTTTCCTTCCGGGGGCGCAGCGCTCACGCCGGGGTCTGGGGCTCTTCTCTCACACCCAGGTCCTGCGTGTTCCGGAGCACGGCGGGCCCCTGATCCCGACAAACCCCCTCCAGGAGCGGAAGGGTTAAGAATGATGTAAGTACAATCCATGAGCTGCTTGCCGCTGGGCTGTCCGACTCCCTGGCTATTACAGCCTTTGCTTGGTGTACACCGCGGACTGGGGAGCAGCCAGAAGCCCTTACTCCAGAATGAGTTGCACAAATCGCAACCCTGAGTATGATTCCTGGCTCCTCTGCCCCGGTCAAACTAGATGTTTAGCAGACAGAACCCCTCGTGTTAGATTTCTGGAAATAGAGATAAATTAACAGGGGGCAGGAAAAGAAACCGTACGTTGTTTAGAATTCTTAATGTTGCTAGCATGTGTTTTGATTCTATCCACTTGCACTGTTGCTTTGCTGGGTCCCTTAATTGTACTGTTGTGGATTCATCTTTCCTTCTTGAAAACAAAGGCGAAGGGAAAGAGTACAAGTGGCAAGAAACAGGGTGGATTTGTGAGTTGTATAAACTGTCAGTTCACGATATTTTCTCTTATTAACATGTAAAACTTTTATGAGTTATAGATTTTATGTTTGTGTTCTAGCTCCCTCCGCAGATTGTTCTTTGTGGAGTCTTAAAATCCTCCTTAACTTGACGCATCCGAGCTGGAGGAGTGGATCCGCTATAAGCGACCATTAACCACGCTCTTGCTCTTCCAAGCAGATTCAGAATCTTGCTAGCAGGCCGAATTTACCCAGAGAGTGTGTCCCCATTGACCTAAAGTCTTGAAAATAGGACCCAACTTGCGGTTTAATTGTGAAAATTAACATTTTCCTCTAGCCGGCTGAACACTTATGCAGCAATAAAAAGTGAATTGTTAGGCTTATAAATCTTGAGCTTGTCAAATTTTACAACAGAGGGGCAATAAAGCACCTTAGAAGAAACGAAGTTTTTCCTCTAGAGCAGTTCCTTTTCACACCAGGATTTGCGATGACTCGAGGGCGCCCTCTGTTGATAAGAAAATCGAGAGCGCCCGTGGATTTACGGAACAGGATGGGTGGCGGGGGGAAGATTAGAAAGCGGAAAAAATCATAGAAAAGTGACAGGTGAAAAGACCCAACTAGACTGATTTTGATCCTTAACTCTTGGTTGTGTGTCCTGAAATATGCTTAATAAAGTGGGATGCTTCTTTCAGAGAGGGCGAATTAAATGTTGGGTTAAATAAAATGAAACATTTTACCGTCTTTGTTAGCAAAATACTTTGAAAAACAGTATTCACATTTGATTACTTTTAAAAGACGTTTGCCAGTATTTCATTAATTTCATGGATTATATGTAGTAGTTGCAAAAGACTAAATTTTGGGCATAATAGTATTTACTCCATAGTATTATCTAAAAATCATATCAGATAATTCCCCCGAAAAAAAAAAAAAGTCATTTCTCCAGGCTACTCTGAAGCTATTATTAAGCATATTATGGATATACACAAGGGTTGGATCATATCTTGGACAGTGAAAGGTGTGTTTACCACTTGACATCTTAGTGTGTAATAAATAATGAAAATTTACAGTAAAAAGATTGGCACCCTTCATTAGGGACCTACTGGTTTGTACAATTCATAATGTGTTAACAAGCAAGCTGGAGTGATAGGTTTGTCCCCAATTACCTTGGTCCATTGATTAGCACATAGGAACATGTGGAATATTAACGTGTCCATGATACGAAATCCCTAGCGGTTCTGAGTAATGTAGTGGGTAAAGTAGCAAACTACGATTTGGATATACTGTAAGTGAATTTAAAATGGCAACCTTGAGCTGTTTGGGGAACAGCAAAGGCGAGGGTATTAGGAAGTGGCTTTCAGCCTTTGAGGCCATTCTTGAAATTAGATACCACTTCACACCTACTGAAAATAAATTAGAACCCATTATCAATGTCATAACATTCTTTCCTATGTCTCTGTTTAGCAACTTCTTTTCTAGCAATTGGTTTTTCCTCTCATCTTTGGATCCATCCAATCACAAAAGTAGAAACTGATCTGCCATTGAATTAATCTAATAGACTATGAAAATTTGTGGGAAAGCCACTGAGCAGCAACAAATCATGGCATAATTACTCTACACTGGATTAAAAACTGACAATCCTCATTAATCTAATTACACTGTAACCCAACACGTTGAAGTTCGCCCACTCTCAGACCTCTCCTGACTGCTTTCAGGAAGGGAAATGTCAAAGGAACAAGAACACCAGAGCCTCGTACAGCTGCCTGCGAATTCCCAGGAGCTGGCGGGGCCCTTCTCAGCCCATCTGATCTGTTCCGTACTGCGGGTCACATTCAAATTTCCAGCGTGGCTGGATGCTAGCTTTACCAAATGTTCGCAATAAGCTCAAAACACGGTTCCGCAGATATGATTGGCTGCGAAGGGACTCGGTAAAAGCTCCCGTTGTCTCCAAAGAACTGGAGCCGCAGCCAGAGGTGGAGAGCAAGTAGGGTGACCTAAAACAAACAAACTTGGAAGTTGAACCCAATCAAGGATAAGCTAAAAGGCCGGTTCCTTTGTAATGCCAGCAAGAGAAAGAGGCCGCCGCCTGTTTCTGTTGGGTTCGAGGAAACAGTACATCGCTAAGCGGGCGGATGGGAGAACAGGAGGTAGCGAGAGGGAGGCTGGGCCCGAGATCAGCAGACAAGACCCGCAGCGGGCCGACGCGGAACTCGAATTACACCAAGCAGGGAGGCGTCTGGAGGACCCGCGGGGGCGGGCGCTTCGGGCTCTGCGGGTGGCGGGCTGGGTCCCACGGAACCGCGCTTTCAGCCAATGGGGCGAGAGGGCGGGCGCGCGCTGGGCGTGGACGACTCGGATTGGTGACCTTTGGGTGGGCGGGGCAGCAGTGAGGGACTGAGATTGATTGACCGCGGGGGCCGCGACGCAGAGATATCCGGGCGGCTGGCTGCTTTTCGCTAGGGCTGGGCGCACCTCCTGTGAGTCCACGCCCGCGCTCCACGCCCGCAGGGCCCACGCTGGCCGGGGCCGGACGTCCGCGCACTTGGAGCCGGGGTCTGCACTCGCTCACGGTCTTTGTGTCTTCTCTCCCGCCCCCTCTCTCCGCCCGCCGCCTCTGGCCGCTGCGATGCCACTGCGCCCCGCTGCTGCCGCCGCCAACTCGCTCCGCCCGCGGCGCGCTGCTCGCTGCGGCGGTGGCGGCGGCCCGTCTCCGACGCGGGCCTGAAGGAGGAAGAAGAGGAAGCGAGGCGCGTCCCCCGGCCCATGCAGCAGCCACGGCCCCGGACCCGCCACGGCGCCCGCGCCGCCGCCCTCGCCGGAGCCCACGAGACCTGCATGGACGGGCATGGGCTTGAGAGCAGCACCTTCCTGCGCCGCCGCCGCCGCCGCCTCCGCCGCCGTCGCCGCCGGGGCTGAGCAGCGCCGCCGCCCCCGGCTCTGCCCGCCGCCCCTGGCGCTGTTGCTGCTGCTGCTGCTCAGCCTTGGGCTGCTCCACGCAGGTACGAGGCGCGCGCGCGAGGAAGCCAGCCCCGGGCCAAGTGCTTTGTTCCCAAACACCCTGGGCTCTGAAGGCGCTTGCTGCGGCGGAAGGGCGGCGCGTCGCGACGGGAAAGGCCTCGCAGGCCCCCGACACGCACCTTAGCCCAGCTCGCGGCGCAGCTGCAGGAACACACCCGCCGACGGTGCGGCGCGCCCAGGGGCGCAGAGGACAGGCCTCTTCCCTTCCTCCGGCCTTCCCCGCCTTCGGCTAGGACCGTTGATAAATCTCCCTTCCAACAGCCGCTTATCAAAGATTTAGCAGGCGGTGGGGGCTGCGTGCCCGAGACAAATGTTCCGGATGCTTTATTGCTCTCTGCATTGGTGTTTACCGAAAGTCAGGCTGGGATCAGGTTTCCGCCGCCGCCTCGAAGGGGAGACAAGGAGCCTTGTGCTGCTGCTCTGGAGTTGGGGGGTGGTGGCGAGGCGAAGAAATCGCACCAGATGGAAAGATTTTCAGGAGTTTGTAAACTTGGAGGTTAATCTCGAAATAACTTAAACTTCTTAAAGCAGGGATTTCTTTAGTTTTAAGAAAGCTGCTTTTAATTCAGCTTACAACATCTTTGGAGAAACTCGTGCTTTGTGGCTAGCGGCGTGTTCCAGGAGGAGTTGACAGATCTGCTACTTTCTGGAGGTCGGCGCTTCCCCTATGGAAGAAGCCGTGAGGAGTCTGTTCTTAGCGAAGTACTCCTGCAGATGAACCTTCTAGCCTGTGACACTTTTTCTTTTCCGTTTCATTAACATAATGTTAAATGTCAATTATATTATCTCAGTAAAGTTGGGGGTTTCTAGGACGTTCTTTACAAATAAGACCGCTTATAGGAGTTTGTCTAGACAAAATTTTTTAAATGGCAAATTGAAAGATAAATCATCTTTTAGTTTGAGAACAGCTAGAGCGTCAGATAATTTTTTCTGCGACATCTTTTTGTCTTGGGTTTGTATGGCAACAGTCACAATGTTCTGATTTGGAGAATCCTGAACTTTAATGCTACCCAAATGTGGGGAGTAATTTGTATTTATTAAGTTGTGCCAGCCCATGTTAAAAATCTGGGAGGTCTTTTAAATAATGGGGGAAAAAATATGGCATTTGAGGAGACAGCTTAATTTACATTGTGTAACTCTGCTTTGTGATGTAACATCTGCATTTTAACACTGTCACTTGGGAAAACAAATTGAAGTCTTAACAAAGAGTGTAATGGCATTAAATTAGTGACTTTAGAACCTTAGAAAATAATACCAATCTGCTTACAGTTATAAGGAAGATTTTTCATGACGTGTCAGAGGTATATTCAGAAGTGTTTTCTGTGAAAGATATGTGTCTATAATGTCAGAGTTTAGGTTTCTTGAAATGAGAATTGAAGTGCTAGATGGGACTGTGTCCCTCTTGACTCCTTGGATATTGTTTCTCTTAGTTACCATAGGTTCTTATGACAATTGGAATGTGGTCGTCGAAGATTTCTTGGCTGGCCCATGAAAGATTTAAGAAGTTGGTTTGAGGTTTTAGAAAATTAAAGTTCCTTACCTAGTTAGAAAACTTGGAATGTGAACCTCCTCTCAGTATCTTAATATGTTGTCACTAAAGTCACCCTTAGATTCTAGCCAAAGCTGCTGTGGTGAGTGATTTCTGTGGACAACATGTTGGAATGGAGCAATTAATCTGGTTATAGAAACGAGGCCTCCTTTTGGGAGATGTCTTTGAAGAGTGGTGCTATTGAAATACAGGGGTTGTTTCCCAGAGCAGGGAGCCTAGCAGAGTGCTCTTTGCAGATGGGCTACCATATGTTTTTTGTCTGGATCTATATAATTTGCCTCAACACCCCATATGGTTTCACATTTCACTTAATTCAGCTTCAGCATATCTTGTTTCTTTTATTATAAACTGGTGATTGTGCTGCAAATTCACACGTGCAGTCCTGGCCTTGAGGAAACTTACTTGAATGATGAGGTCTTTTTGTCTGAATCATTATGGAGAGCTCTAGATCTGAAAATCCTTTAGCACTTTCATTAACTGGAATGAAACTACTGTCACCCCTATCATAGATGATCTGGCTCAAAAAATAGAGATCTGTAACTGCAGATTTTGAATCCTGCCCATGAGAAATGAAAAGAGTACTTTCATTTACTTTTCTTCTCTTAAGCAAACCTGTGTAGTTCCTGACTGGAGATCCAAATGGGAGCTACTTGCTTACTCATACACTTCATAGCCTTCTTGGCTACCTCCTTGAGATTATTTCTGCTCCGCATTGTTTTGGCATTTTGACAGGAGGCTTACTTTACCATTTGTAAGAAGCAAAGTGTTTATTGTCATTAGAAATTTGTGAAGCCTGGATATTTCTGGGTGAATGATGCAAATTAGTCATTATACAAGAGCCTGCAGTGAGGCTGAAACTGCTGACCCAAAAGCACTTTATCTCTAGTTAGCCCTCCTCCCTCCCAGCATCTCTATTCAAAAAGGCTGTTAGAAACCTCATCTAAAACAAAAGAACCCAAGGAGCTCTGTATTATGTGAGTTTTCTCTATAGAATCACCACCTACATGGAAAGAAAGGAAAGGAGCTGAAATCCAAATTCTGCTTCTCTTCTGAACAGTTGCATCTGCATTTACATGCTGTTCTTACTTTCAATATTTTATGACTATTTGAAATAATTATAAGTATATGTATGCTCAGATAGATTTTATAGACCATAAAAAGAACAAATAGCCACTGCAAGTTTAGCGGAAAGTTCTTGTGCTGTCATTTATTTGTAGTCTAAAGGCTGTTCATTACTGAGTGATACTGGCCCAGTTTTTATTTTCTTGCTTTCTCTTTGCTGTGACTCTGACTTAAAACAGAAAAGAAAAAATAGATACAACAGTTACTTAAGTCTGTTTTAAAGCTGTCAAGTACCATTGTGGGAGTCAGGAATTGGGGTGACAGCAGGAAGGAAAATAGGATTGGAGAAAAGGCTTCATACTAGCTGTGTATGAACCATCCAGGACAAGGCCTTAAAATCCTTTGCCTTGATTTTCCCATCTGTAAAATGGCTTTAATGTCTTTTGGGGGTTTTTTTGTTTGATTTTGTTTTTCTTTTTGCTTTTGCTTGTGTGAGTAAAAAGATTTGAAAAGGATATATCTACTTTGGAGAGAGGAACTATAAATATCAGAGCTGCTTTTGTTAACTTTGAAATGTGCAAAAACCAAATAGGCCAAACATGACAGTGTTTTTGTGATTAATTTAATCTTCTCTTTTACTCATGTAAAAGTGAGTGTCCAATCTAGACTACATTTTTCCCATTTTGGTCCTTGAAATGGAAAAATGGAGGAAGTATCTTGAAAAGCAGTCCTCTCCTATCTTTTTCACCCCAGTCGAAGCCAGAAACAGAGATTACAGGCTTCTTAATTCAGATTTAAAAGCAATTTGTCACTGAAAAGATTAAAACATATTTTTAATTATGTTTACCTAAAAACCTTTTTAATAGGTTTAGTTTTAAGTCTTTATCAGAAGTTCTAAATCTTGATATTATCCTAGAGCTTATTATATCCACATCTTTAAGTTATTACATGTTTAATAATACTCTACTGATTTTTTTTCCCCACCTAGAATAGGAATTATAAGGTATTTTATGCATGAAAAAGATTACAAAGTTCATTTTAGAACAACCTCCTCATTTCTCAGATGAGGAACCTAATACTTGAAGAGATTGAGACTTCCTCCATAGTTTACAGACCTATAAAGAATGTTTAAGTAACACAAATATATCTTCCAGTTCATGTCTATAAAATTTGAGTTGAGGAGTATGAAAAAGAAAAGGATTTTTCTTTTCACTAATTGTAGTGTCCGTGCTTTATAGAACAGAATATTAAACTGATTGGCACATACTCTTGACCTGGGGTTGACAATTCTTGTTGTATGTGTGGGTTTTTTTTTGGGGGGGGGGTGCTTTGAGAGGTTTTATAAATTTTTATGTGAGAAGCTAATGGCAAAACATCATGTAAAAATTGGCTTAATTTTAAATACGGAGGCAATAATACTTTGTTTTTCATTACTTCATTTGAGCTTTTTATATACCCTAAAATGTCACTTTATTTTTTTGAAAGAACATCTTCGCTTTGTAGAAACCAGGAGATTAAGCGTCAGTTTATATACAATTTGTTGGTAAATTTTCTGTCAGGAAATGCAGAAATGTAACTTAGTGCCTGGATTTTTTCTTGATATTCTTACATTGGATCCACACTAGAAACAGGTAAAAGTATTTTAACCAATCATGCTATAATTTAGAAGTTTCCCCCTACCTGAGGCTTAGAGACTTTTATCATGGTTTTGTGCATAGACAGTGCTTTCCCCAAAGCAAATTACTTATGCAGTTTCCAAAATCAAAGCAGAGTTCACATCTTTTTCTTGTCCTTAGAGGAGAGCAATCTTTCTCAAAATCTATAAACAATAGCAAAATTGATAAAATATGTATTGACCAGTCCCTTGTAGTTTTAACCTAAGAACATTGGACTAGACTTACATTCACTTACAATGGCCCATGCTTTAAAGTTTTAAGTTAATTAACTGCATGCAATTTTTCTCCCAGTGGCTTAATTTGTAGGAATCAGAGAAGCACAATGCAATCCTATTTCCGAAGGCCTTCTTAAAATAGGAGTATATGAAATAGAACAAACAGTTCCCAGAGGAGAATGTCATTTTCTCATGTAGCTCGGGAAGTTATGAAGCGTTTAAAAAATGTGTGGTCTTATCTTCTTTCCCATAGGTGACTGCCAACAGCCGGCCCAATGTCGAATCCAGAAATGTACCACGGACTTTGTGTCCCTGACTTCACACCTGAACTCTGCCATTGATGGCTTTGACTCTGAGTTTTGCAAGGCCCTGCGTGCCTATGCTGGCTGCACCCAGCGAACTTCAAAAGCCTGCCGTGGCAACCTGGTGTACCATTCTGCTGTGTTGGGTATCAGTGACCTTATGAGCCAGAGGAACTGTTCCAAAGATGGGCCCACATCCTCTACCAACCCTGAAGTGACCCATGACCCTTGTAACTATCACAGCCACACAGGAGCCAGAGAACACAGAGGAGGGGACCAGAATCCTCCCAATTACCTTTTTTGTGGCTTGTTCGGAGATCCTCACCTTAGAACTTTCAAGGATCATTTCCAGACCTGCAAAGTGGAAGGGGCTTGGCCACTCATAGATAATAATTATCTTTCAGTTCAAGTGACGAATGTGCCCGTGGTCCCTGGATCCAGTGCTACTGCTACAAATAAGGCAAGAATACTTTCTTCTTTTTCTTATACCTTTCAGGTGTCTGCTTCTTTAGATAACTTTGGAAGTGGGATGCGAACGACCTAGTTTAAAGGAACTTTGCTTGGTCTTGGCATGCAATTAACAGAGTAGATAAAGGATTAAATGAAAATTAGGAATTTCTCACTGGAATTCTAGGGCTTAATGCAAAATGTGAACCCAAATTTAAATAGGCATGATGTGGAAAATAAAAAATAAACAGGGAAGTTGAGTTCTCTAGAGAAAAGGTAAGCCTGTTTAATGAAAAAAATGTGTACTTTTTTTAGTGATGTCTTTTTTGAGTACATATATGTGTGACTCTTCTTTACGGAAATCCATGGTTAGATTTATCAAGTGACTAAAGTGGGTGTTCTGACTAAAGAGAGCTGTGAAGCCTGAGGGCAGTAGTCCATCAGGAAGCATATTTTATTGGAAATTTGGAAGCTATCATAAAATATAAAGGCTGTAGGTCAGCTTCCCAATGGCAAGCCCACAAAGGTTTTTTAGTTACCAAATAGTGACCAAGAAAGTTAAGAATTGAATATTGCGAAACAGCAATGTATAACCCGCACCCCCCACCCCACCCCAATAATGTCAAGGTAACAATTTAAGTCAGAAGCTCAGGGGAAAACTGACAAGATTATGCTAAGCTTACCCTGCCTAGCTGACAGTGTCTGTGGTTCTTATTTGTTGTCAATTTGTTTGTTTATTTTAAAGAAACTAATACTAAATCTTCTAAGTCAGCTTTAAGCCACCAATGCCCTAGTGCAAGTAAGTAGAGAGGAGCTATGAACTGGGTGTTCAATTGCCGTCAGCTCTAATCAGTTATTAGTAAATAAATAAAGAGATCAAAAAGAGTTTTCCACAAAGATAGTGTCGCAAGTAACCAGCTCCTTCCCTATCACCTCCACCCGCAAAATCATACCACATAGACTATCTCATCTTGCTTAATTTCCTTTGTTTATTTTATCTATTCATCATTGATTTAGACTAAAATATAATTGACCAAGGATCAAGTTTTTGTAATATCCATGACTGTTCTTATTGATTTCAGGACACCCGCCCTTGCCTCCAAACATGTGTGACATATTTTTAATTTAAATATTTTACTTGGCATTTTGTGGAGGGAGTTTTACAACACCTCTGGAGATACCTGGAGATACCCAGAGGTGTCACAAGTCTGAGATTAGAAGTCATTGCCCTGAACAAAGACGACTATTACATTGGTCCAGACATCTTAGGGGAACTCAAAAATGTTTACACTTCAGCTTGCAATACAAGCCCAAGCTGGCCTTTCCAGATCCTACAAAACAAACTTTTCTTCCTCTGGTTTTTATAAGTATGCAAATAATTTTTTTATCCGTATGTTAAAATATGTGTTTGCTATAAGTTATGACATAAAGTTATATAATTATGAAGTTAAAAGACAAACCATGGCCAAAAATTTCTCATTACAGCAAGAATCATAGGGCATAAAACCTGGGAATAGTCTTTGGGAAAACATAACGCTGGAAATTCAAGAAGGCATTTCCATTGGGAATGGAGAAAATCATCATCGATTGTGAAAATAATTAAGGGCTTGGAGAAGTAACCTTCAAGCAATACTGTTGAGATTAATAAGTGCTGTATGCATGGGAAAGTATTGGTTCAATGGAACAATTGACACTGAAGTACTTTAGATCACTCAATTTCCGTTGCGGTTAAATCTGTCATAGTTTGTAGCAAATAAATAAAAAGTACAACTTTGTTTTCTCTCTCGGTTTGTTAAGGATCAAAGATTTTACCCATTCTAAAAGGGGTTGGTACGGGTAGTTGTCTTTTTGACATAAATTCAAGCCGATGATGAGAATGCTTGGTCTTTAATTGCACTATTGGAAAATTTTCCACACATCTGGTGACCATGCTGTTCAGCAACAAATTTCTCTATGGCTTCACGACCTCTAGTACTTGTTTTGTTTTGTTTTTTTCCCTTTTTTTTGTAACTCTCTCCAAAGCCCCCAGAAGCATCTGGAAAGTTACCGTTGAAGGACTGTCTCAATGCTAGTAGAGCCTGTGCTGATGAAACTAAGCAAAGGCCTAAAATTTTGCTGTACAATTTCCTTTTACCTACTCAGGCCCAAAATGAAACCGTTTAAAAAATTCCTAACATGGAAAAAAATGATGGTAATAAAAATAAAAACAATATGAGGCAAAATGTGCTTATGAAATAAGCTCCAAAAAAAATCTGATTTTTTTCTTGATGTCTACCATAATACTTTAAAAAAAAATCTTTCAGAAGTCCTCTCTATTCAAGGTACCGTTTATTAGCTAAGACTTTTCCTTTTTCCACAGTGAGTATAGTGAGTATAGTGATGTAGTAATGGCAGCAGTGAGTGTAGGCCTGCAGTGCTGGACAAGATGTCCCTATTTCCCCTAGTCTACTTTCTTTTCCCCTGGGAAATGCAGGGTGGTTTTCTAGTTGTCATGGTAAGCACAGATGTGCTTTCTCAGGGCTGCTGGGTTTTTGTTATGCCCTTTGCCAGTCTTCCCTCCTCTTCACCTTGCCAGGTAGGTGTGTTCCAAGGCCAGGGCTGGTTTTTCATCTCTCCACCCTGGGGGCTGCAAGGGTTTCTGGCACACCTACACACCTGGGTGAGATTCACATCAGCTCTGGGCCATCTTCCGCACCTTTGTGAGACGTGCTTCAGACCTCTAAGCACTGGGGAAGAGAGATAAGGGGATGGGGCTTAGAACTGGCAGGGTTGGCTACAAGGAAAAGTAAAGCAGTTTTTGTTTGGGTGGAGGCGGTAGGTAGCTCACACCAGGCTCCAGAGAGGACACATGTCAGTAGCTGTCCTGGGCCTCACACCAACCAGATCATCTGTGGCAGTGCTTGACTTCTGGACCTTCTCCATATTCTCTTACCAGCTCCACAGTCTCAACTCCTGTTTACTTATTTCTGTGTATCTGTGGATCTGTTTAAGTGGACTCAATAAGGATTTGGTATATGCTGTGATTATAGAAGGTGATTTTGAAGTAAATTATTTTATGAAATGGTTCTGTACTTTTACAGATAATGTTATATTCCTAATAGCATATATTAAAATTGCCTGTCTCTCAGGTGCAGTTAAAATTATTACTTTACCAGAAAATTTCAAGAATACATTTATTGCACATGTAAACAATGACAATATTTTTTAAATTACTTTTCATAAATAATTTGTATACCTTTGCTTTATTTCTCCTTTTATTTTAATGTAATCATGTCCTTTCCCATTACTCTAGCTTTCTTATCCTATCCTTCGATCTCAGAAAGACAGAATTAACAAGTGGGAGGGGTAGCTGGATGACAGCAAGTCATTTTATAGATCTGCTGAAGATTTTTCTTTGCTTCATCCTTTAATGAGAGAAGGTGGTACACCTTAAGGCAGTTTGCAGTTGGGAAAGAGGTGTGTCCTTTGTGCATAACCAAGCCAGTGACTGTTGGGCAGGTGAGTGGGCACTCTAAGGTCCCTCATATGTTGTTCCTCCCATGGTCCACCAGCTTCAGGTTATCCCATTGGAAATAGCACTTACCTTGTCCAAAGCACGAGAAGAGGCCCTGCCCATCAGACATCTATGTGTTTATTAAAATCCATAATTATCCCTAATACTTGAACTCTAGCTACTTTTTTGGAAATTTCTGAAAAGTTTCACCGGATGATGATACTAGAGTTGTAAGAAGACTTAGTTGATTTGGTTCATTCTTGCTTTCTGTTTTCCTCAAACTATAAACCCTAGACATTCTCTTATAATAAAATACTGTTAGCTTGTAGGCTCCTAGAGCATGAGTTGGTTCCTCTGCCTTCTGATGCCTCTCAGTATGTAGCTAGTGTTCAACAGCAGTATGTGGGCATGTAAACCAATGTTTCTGAATCATTCTCTGTTGGTTGCAAAATCAGAGCCAGACATGCCCGCATTGTGAAGGCTTTCAACTGTTGTTTTAAACATATCACTGGATCAAGGTTTGGAAATCTGTCCTCTTTTGACCCCAAGCCTAATAAATTTTTTTTGTAGCCAAGTTTTTGTCACCCATTGTGTATTTTGTGTCTTTATGGAGACAATGTGAGCTACACTCTGGTTGTCATTCCTATTTTTACAGAATAAGGAAGATGCTGCATCCTCCCATTGGCAGGATTCTGTTTTTGGATGCAGTGTTGTTAGAGAAGACATGTGTCGATTTGAAAACGTAGAGCCCTTTCCTTCCAGAGAACACAAATTTCCTTACAGATACATTTTAACCAGTTTGTAAAATCTGAGACTGCTCTATATTTTGTTCCGATTTACCTGTTAGGCAGATAATTTTTTTTTTAATAGTAACACTATTGTTAATGTTAAATCTTTAAAGACTCAATAGACAAGTAAACATTGCATAAACTATACAAGCAGAAATGTAACAAACTTAAAAATAAAAACTGACATCTTTTTATGCACATAAATATTTTTATAAAATTCAATAATTTCATAAAATAAATCGTTTTTCCAATATGTAAGTTAACAAAATGTACTAATGTAGACAACCTCTATCCTAGGCAGGTAATTCTTGCCATCTTTTTAACGTTTGCTCCTTGTCATGGTCCTCCTTGTTTTACAAAAATTACCCCCAAAAAATTTATATAAGACCAGTTGAGGCATATTGGAGAACAGATAGGAAAGAAGTTTGCACTTGATCTCTCTGCTAAGTATAATCCTTTCTCTGACAAAATCTTTAATTGATTTGATCCTGCATTTGAACACCAAGTATTAAAGGGCCTACTGCATGGGGGAGATACAGAAATGCATACATTCTCTGCCTCAGACTAAGTACATAACTAAAATTCGCAGCAATTAGTGGAGAATTGTGGGGTTTGTAAGTAAAACTAGCCATTTTTAGGATTTCTTTTTAGAACCCACATTCATAAGCTGGTTCCAAGTGCTGCTACTTAGCAAATTGTCACAGATGTCAAGGGCCCGGAGAATAGGCCAGAGAGATGGGCTGCTGTACCCAGGGCACATTCCTCTGCCCTGGTCACTGTCACAGGTCCCTTTTCTTTACTCTTGGTATTTGACACAGCCTCCCTTTCCACCCCTGCCCCGAGCCTCCCATGGTCAAAGTGGCCCCTCACCTACTCTACTTCCTCACTTCCCTACAACCTAGTAGTGTCTAGTACCCTGATGGTACTTTTGAAAGATTGTTGGTCTTGGACTTAATATCAAAAAGCTTTCTAGAATTGGAGTCACCAGTTCTTAATTAAATTCATTTTTCAGGGTCCCATCTTATCTTTAAAACTCATGAAAGCATGACTTAGATATCCTTATCCTCCCTGAATTTATTATAGAAACAATATTGAAACATTAAAGACTAGTTTTTGGAATAGCAGAAATCAGCTATAATTCCAGGTGGTCGTGTTCTTATTTGTCCTTTTCTGTTTCCAGTATAGGTCTTGTTTGTACTGGATTACAAGGTCTTAGGCCCAGGAACTACTCAATTCTGCTTCATATAGTTTCAGCAAATTGCCCAAAGGTAAAAAGATTTCCAAGTGTGTGTGGAGAAAGAAAGCAGAAAGAGGAGAAATTATTAGCTGCATGATGTACCTACCGATAAGTGTAAACCATCATTTTGTAAAATGAATAGGCCTACCTTGGTTATGCATTATGCTGTACTTTCCAAACAAGGTACACTTTTATGATGTCCATGCACATTAAAATATTCTGGATAACACATCTTTTACCATCTGTCTTTTCTCTGGAATGAAGAGACTTAGCCAATGTTAGTAGAAACCGTCTAAATGGTATAAAGTCCATATCTGCATATCTTCTAAGTCCTATATTTTAAATCTCCAAGACTGTGCCACTCTGTCCCAGATCTGGTTTGGGAGGAGGAGGGAACCTCCAAAAACCCCCCATTTGTAAGTGAAATTAACCCCATGCCTCCCCTGCCCGAGCCAGGCGGGATTCCATGCAGTGCTGCAGGCCTCTGCTGCTTTAAAACAAATCCACACTCCTCCATAGTTTAAACCAGAGGCATGAGGCCAAGTCTGATACACAACTGAGAGTTAGAACTTGTTTTTCTGTCACATTTCCAAATGTCTCTCTCTGCCCTGTTAAATTTTCTTTGAGTCAACATTCTGAGAGGAAGGGGCAAGAAGGAAACATTGAATGGTTAGTACTTTTTTTGTTGGCTTCAATTAATGCTAACCAAACAGTTTCTGCCTGTGCGGAATGTGGTATGTAAGAAGACTTACCTACAGTGTTGAACAATGAAAATACTACCTTACCCATTTTGTCTTTGTTTGTTTTGACTGCAGTAGAACTTGCTCGTCCACTGTTTTGAATGTTGTGTTCTTGTGGATGGGGTAACTTAAGGACTTTTTAAACTGCTCAACTTGTCAGTAATTGATAACTAAGTGGAGTAGCGACACCCATCTAAGATACAGAATTTAACTGGACAGTCTTGCCATGAAAATATGGTGGTTTTGTTGAGTCTAGAAGGAACTTTAGGTGAATCTGGGTCTGTGGGGTGAGGGTTTTTTTGTGTTCTTATTAGTTGGTTATTTTAAGAAATGGAGCCAAAAGAAGGTTTGGCTAATTCTGGTGGGGTTCTTTCAGTATTGGAATGTAGTATGTATACTGTGGATAGAGTTGACATGACACCATTGAAACACTAATTTTCATAAACCCTGATCTGGGGGTCAGGATTTAATCTTTGTATTTAAAGGTATATGTAAGTACGTATGTGTTTATATGTGTGTGCAAGTGTACTGTGAAGATCTTCAAGCCCTTTTACTTTTTTAGTCACCTCCCTGAAATGAAAAATGATCAAAAAGACTGTGACTTCCTTATCCTCATCCGTTTGGAGAACAGCTGTGCTGAACCTAGGACCAGAGCATTTGCCCAGCGTTTCTCTGAGGGCTCAAGTTCTGTGGCCCAGCCCCTGCCCCCCCCCACCCCCAGGGGCAGTGAGGTCACTAAAAGTGATAGCTACCCCTAGAGTTGACTGCCTCAGCTCTAGCTCTCACCTTTCAAAATATTTTTAGCCTCTGGTCTGAAGCATGGCTGCTTAGGCTCCTATTGTTGTCCTCACTGCCTAACTTCACACCTAGAAGCATAGTGAATTCCTACATTTGCTGGGCTCCTTGTAATGCAAAGTCTGAACACAACAAACAAACAAATGAGAAGTTCCCCGTGGAGTTCACTGAGTGGCTAAGACTTTAAGAACCAGAGGCCTGTCCTCCTGTTCAGCACAGTGTGAGGTTCTGGTCTCCACAACAAAGCTAGCCAATTTCCCCGTCTCTAAGCCTATTTATACTTCCAGCCTTCCTTGTTTTGAGTGTACAGAAGTTACTCTCTGGAAGGTGACATTTTTGTGCCTGTCCCTGTTGCGTTGTCTCTCGGCCTGCTTCCCTTTCACCCTGGCATGCTCTTTCCAGCCACCTAGCCTAATGCTTCTCCCCTGGACCACCCTAGCAGCCTCAGCTGTGGGTGTCCTTCCCTCTACTTTGGTTTCTTCTTTCTCTATCTGCTGCCAAGAACCCCTCCAGCAGCCAAGGCAGCCCTTGTTCCTGCATGTATTACCTGGGGCAATATTGAAGAATAAATAAGGCCAATCCATTCCATTTCTCTGAATTCCTGCATGTGTTCCTAGCACAGAGTTCTGTGGAAAGAGTCAGTGAGGGCAGAGGAACCTATTTCGATACCTCTTTTGAAGGTAGCAGATTCTTATAGTCTCCTTCAAACCTTAAAAGGAATCTTGGATAAGATTTTTAATCTGCTACCCTCCTCTTAAACACATGTACTGTCTTCCTGTTAGTATTTCATCCTAGCCCTATGTTCAAACAGAAAGTTATTCTCGATGAATATGCTATTTTTCTTTCATGCTCCAAGAAAAAGGGGGGAGACAGAGTTCTCCCACCTTATGTAATCAAGGACAGGCACCTCCCACCTGGATGGGTGGCTCAGCTCCAGAGGAGATCCACATTCCCAGGTTTCCTTGGGCTGGGGAGCGTGGGGTGGTGGGGGGGGGGTGTTGCATCAGGGAAACAGTGGAGGGCAGGTGCTTTCTAAGGCCTCTACTTTTTTTGGTACTTCTCAGTTCTAGGCTCTGATTTCTCAACATATAGAAAAACTGACTCTCAAAAGTAAAGATTAGGTGTTTTAGAGCTGGATATAGAGCATATGTGTTTTGGAAGCATGTGTTCTTGTTGGAATGGTTTCTTGTTTGCTCACTCCAGAGGGCTGAATGTAGAGGCAGTATACCATTTACCTGCGTAAGAGCAAGAGGGCTATGAGCACAACGATCTCTTATCCTCCTTCAGAGTCACCTACTTTTTCAAATTGTAATACACCAAGAGGATCTGATGAAGTGGACCAGTTAGCTCATTATATGGAATAAAATTCATTTAGCTTCCTTAAACACAAGCAGAACTTTAACTGGGTACATATCAAAATTGTTTCCCTATTTTCCAAGCTCATTTCTATGCCTATTTCACTTTAGTTTGCTGGCCCATCCTAATCCAAGAGATGTGAGTCCCTTGATCTAAACGTCCAGTTCTGGTATTGGAGGATTCCAGTAAGGTCCTGCACTTGCAGTGCCAAACAGCCTGATTAAACACCGATAAATGTTTTTTCCAAAATGCAATAAGTACACATAGTCAAGTGCACGGACTTTGGGGAATTCTGCTGTTCAAAAACCTATGTGCAGCACTTTACAAAGCTATTGAGCTAGATGAAGATATGTTTTTATCTTGGCAAGGCAGTGGCTGGGTTTTCCTTTTCGTTTGCTTCCTTGTTTTCATTTAATGTAATTTTTTTTCTTTTTTCTCCCCTGGTAAAGAAGGAGAGGCAGGTGCTTCTAAATTTTGGTGTTTCTCAGAAACCCTTAAATCCCTATTGCCTTTTGTGTGGGGGAAGGTTGATTTGTAGCTGCTATCTTTCTCTTCCTGACAGACCTTGTGGGTGGTAAAGATCTCAGGGAGTGAAACATTAAAAATGAATGAGGAGAGCTGGAGTAGTTTGTCTGAGGTGGGGGTGGAGAGGGACTGGGCTGGGGGAGGTTTAACAAAAGGCATTGATGTTTTAAATGCACAGAAATGCCATCCATCAATAATAAATGGTGTGGCATAGAACAGATGTGCCAAATTGAGTTATTACAGCATATGGATCAGTTCATAGAGGGGGAAAGTAAGCAGCATCACTGGTGTTTTTAAACTATCTGTTAGCTTTAGAATACAATTTTGAATATTCTGTTTTTATGCTCTGATTTTGATAGCTGCTAGTTGGAAATACAAAACGTTTGGAATTTCCAAAAGTTCTGATTGAATTTTGAATGTTTTTAAAAGTAAGAATTATTAAGAATGAATAAATTGTTTCTCAGTAGAGGGAGACAAAATCTAGAAATGGATTTCTGGCCCTTCATGGCTGAGTGCTTGCTGTTTAAGAGCTAGTGTTGTATGAGGAATGAAATTACATTAGAAAACTTAAGTCATGTGAAATTGTTACCTAGACTTTTCTACATTTTACATCGATGATATCAAACTACAGAGGAGCATTCAGGAACCCTTCTCATGCTTTCAGATTGATTCATCACCCTCAGCATTTTGATTCAAGGGCTAATTCTGTGCATAGGCTCTGGGAGACTTATTTCACCCAAAAGAGAAACAAGATAAATAGCCTCATTTTCTCATAAAGAAAATCATTCCCAAGAAATTGGACAGATAAAAATCTGCTATTAGGTAAACTGGAATATTTTGTAAATGTAGATACTTGTGTAGAGGTTAAGCTTTGAGTCATACTTGATCTTCTTAAGGTATGCCACAGGCATAGCAAAGGACAATGATGTGTGAGGGTTTGAAATGAGTCCTGGCTGGACCTGGTGTGCTTAATGAAAACAACAGACTTGGTAAGGCATGTGGAATGATTCCACTCATCTTAATATTGACCCTTGTTTCCCTTTTTGAAAACTTGTTTGGAATTGAATCTCTCTTCTTTGTTGCCCCAACAAAACTAATTCCTCTGTTTTCCTAAAGGTGAACAAAAAAGTACTTAATTCTTGCAAATAATCCCAAGTTGATTTAAATGTGAGATTTGTTAGACTAGAAAGACAAATTACTTAGCTGTTGTAGAAGAGTTCGTTGAATCTGTGAGTGTGAATGTTCTAGTTGAAAATGAAGATAACGATTATATGAAAAGTCCGTTACTGTTATTTATCCATCTATATTAACTTTCAGCTTTCAGCTATAGAATTTACTTGAATTAATCTTTTCACCTCCTAGCTTACCTTAAAAAAAAAAAAAGAAAGCACTTGTCAAACTGTCTTCAGAGCCACCAAATAAATCTATTTTATAGTCCCATTAGATATCTAGCTCAAAATCCCATTCACTCTAGAAGGTCTTATGGTTGGATGCACAACAAATTTCCTGAAATCATCTCTGGTACACTTCCTTTGGGTTGTTAAGAAGGTGTTGAAATATGAGAAGGCTGGTAGTGAAATTAAATTGTGGCTCAGGATAATTAGGAAGGGAGAAATCCAAGCGTTTTCATAGTGCATTGTCTGGATTGTAGTTGCAGCTGCAAACAACGGATATGAATTTAACCAGTTGCTACAGTGCAGCTGGTTCAGATCTGGCTTTATAACTGGCTGAAGTAAAATGAAATGGCTGGAAAATTCCAGTCAAGTAACACCAGTGGGAACATGTGGAATTAAATAGTGTGAGCGAATGCTGGCCGAGTTGAGGAAAAAACTTCAGACATAAACTTAAGGGGTGGTGGTGAGGACTTGTAGAGAGAGGGGTGGGGAGGGGAGCAGAGCATTTTCTGGCCTTTTTAACAAGGCTCTATTGTTTTGATTAGTTCCCTTGCAGGAGGTAGAAGGTTTCCTCCATCCAGAGTAATTTGTAGAGTGTTTGGCCTGTCTACCTTCCTCCTTGACTGAAGTCACCTGATACTTTTTTTTTTCCTTCAAGAAGAAAGAAAAATAAGCTGTTACCTCAGTTACTGACAATAACACAAATCTCAAAATGTAGGCTTTTTGCCTTTGGGATAGTTTTCCCACCTTGTGTGACCCAGAAGGCCCTGTTTCTTCATAGTCCTCTTTCTTCCAACACCTGTACCAGAGATGTTGAGTGCGTTAGAGGTGAAAGGGCTCAAAGGTTCAGTCTTTAAGTAATTGTTCTAATTAAGGAAAGCGAGTGGGTTCACTAAAGGGAAGCTTTTGTATTATCAGTAGTTTTTTCTGCATGAATTATCTGCTTAATTTGTAGACTTGAGTTGGCTGGGGGAAAAATTTCTGAGAAGTTAAAGGGCCATGTGCTGTTTGGGGAAAACATTTGCTGTAACTAGGTTTAGGGGTTTTATTTTCTGCCAGTGCTTGGGAGCTGTATTTGCCAAGTGATTTCTCTGTCACAGGGATTAGCCAGTCATGTGAAACATTTGATTAACAGACTTAGAGAAATCTTTCCTCAGGCACATGATTGGTAGCTGCTGCTGGGATGGCCCCCTCCTGGATTCTGTGCTTCATCCCTCAGTGTTTATAAGTAAGTTTGTAGTGATTAGTCATGGGATATGGTTTTACAGTCCAGCGGAGAAACTATTTAGGAATCAAAGTTCTGGTAGGTGTATTGTTAATTAAGCCTCTTAAAGTTTCTGCACAATTTAGGAATGCCCCCCGCCCCCCGCGCTATACTACTACTGTTCTGTTTTTGGAAAGAGACAAGATATAAATTATCAATAAAAATTGCCTATATCCCAACAGCAATACTGTTCGATTTTAACAAAGAAAATTTTTCCTGCTGCACATTCCCTGGATTTATGTTGAATTTTCATTCTAAATACGTGTGACTCTTTCATTTTCTGTCACCGTTCATTTGTGAGACAGTAACAAACGGGTTGAATATGGAGATTCTGTCTTCACACGTTCAACTCCAGAATGGAGGGGAGCTTTTGCTACAGAGGGATGCACCATCCTGTTTCCTTCCCATTATGGTAACCTTTGTATGCATCTTTTCTCACAGATCACGATCATCTTCAAAGCCCACCGTGAGTGTACAGATCAGAAAGTATACCAAGCTGTGACAGATGACTTGCCAGCTGCCTTTGTGGATGGCAGCACCAGTGGTGGGGACGGTGACGCCAAGAGCCTGCGCATCGTGGAAAGGGAGAGTGGCCGCTACGTGGAGATGCACGCCCGCTACATAGGAACCACGGTGTTTGTGCGGCAGCTGGGTCGCTACCTGACCCTTGCCATCCGCATGCCTGAAGACCTGGCCATGTCCTATGAGGAAAGCCAGGACCTGCAGCTGTGCGTGAACGGCTGCCCCCTGAGCGAGCGCATCGATGATGGGCAAGGCCAGGTGTCTGCCATCCTGGGGCACAGCCTGCCCCGCTCCTCCCCGGCACAGGCCTGGCCTGGCTACACACTGGAGACTGCCAACGCTCAGTGCCACGAGAAGATGCCAGTGAAGGACATCTATTTCCAGTCCTGTGTCTTCGACCTGCTCACCACCGGTGATGCCAACTTCACTGCTGCAGCCCACAGCGCCCTGGGGACGTGGAGGCGCTGCACCCGAGGAAGGAACGCTGGCACATCTTCCCGAGCAGTGGTCACGGGACGCCCCGGGGAGGCGGCCGTGTGTCTGTCAGTCTAGGACTCACATGCTTGATCCTTATTGCGTTTTTGTAGGGGTTGTCTTTTGTTTTTTATTTTTTGTCTATAACAAAATTTAAAATATATATTGTCATAATATATTGAGTCAAAGAGTATATATGTATATACCATGTATATGATAGGACGTTCGTGCTGGGACACCCACCAGTTTGTACATATTGTGCTTGACTGTTTTCAGGTATGTTGGATGTAGTGTTCTTTGATTGTCTCAATTTAATTTTGCAGTTTTGTGAAATGTTTTATAATGTCCCTGCCTGGGGACCTGTTAGAAAGCACTTTATTTTTTATATATTAAATATTTATGTGTGTACCTGGTTAGTACGTATAGTGCATATACACAGACACCATATGCAGCGTCCTCTTTGAAGATGACCAGTGATGATGTTTGTAGCTGTTTTTGGCTATTCCCTCTGGCCCTTTCCCCGTTGCTACTGATTTGCCACAGCGTCCAGCTTTCGCTTGCCTCCTGGGGGAGCCTCATTCCCTTAAGCTTGGTCCTTACCTCTTCTGTACTCACTTGATGTGGAAGGATATTAACTCACCCTCGCAAGTGCTTTTGGCTGTTAAACACTGATCTCTAGGAAGCCCTCTCTCCCTCTTTAACAGTTGACACTTTTTCAGAGAGTGGGAGAATATTACTATAACCCTTATTAACTAGGATCGTTATATCTGAGCACTTCCTGTATATTGTTGAACCATACTAAACTGCTGTTTTGATCTGTTAGAAGGAGGTACCGATGGCAGTTTCATTTTGCTAGACTCCAGTAGCTCTCACTTATTCTCATCTCATAGCCCTGTTAAACTATAATTTATTCCTCTTTTAACTCCATTCTGCCTTGAACAAACAAAACACAGACATACCTATAGTGATCATGCATTGTTCTTTATAATTCGTGCAAGCCCCCGTTCTTAGCCTTCCCTTCTCTGGCTCTTCGGGCCCAGAAGCACAGTGCTCTCTGTCTCCACCCCCGTGAGCCCTCCTCAACCTCACTTTAGGAGCCCCGTACTGGGGATTGCTAGAGTCTTTACAATAAGACCCAGATCCCATCACAAAATTCTCCACTCTCTCTTGCCTTCAACACCATGTTCTTCATCGCAGTCCTTGACATGTGCATATGCAAGATTAAATGGACTAGGGTGTTAAATGACAAAAGCTTCCTTGGCATGACTTAAAATATGGCTAACTGGGTGCTGGTTAATCTGAACATTCTTATTAAGCAGTGTTGCTCCCCAAGTGGTCTCTTTTTAATCAGATACTCTTCCCCTTACCATATGTAGGTGAATAGTATTTAGTCAGTTGCTCACGTACTTGGTAAAATCTCTATAAAGTAGAATATCTCCTTACCTCTTCTCTTCCGTTGTCAGCACCCTCGTGCAAGAGGAAAACAACACCGACAGGCAAGCACAGTAATTAAGAAAGTAAACTCCAGGGTAGGTAGGTTTACATTGTTATATCTAAAATGTAAGTATTTGGTTCCGAGAAAAAGTGATAGAATTTGTTCTTTACCATAGTGATTTGGGTCAGGATAGTGCTAAGTTTTAGGGGGCCAGGTAATTTCTTCCTTTTGCCATGTCCCATTGATTAGTAGTAGCACGCACTGCCAGAGGCCCAAACAGCAAGAAAAGAGAATGTCGTTTTGTGAAATTTTCTTAGCTCGTCTGTGAGTTCATCTAGAAGCATTGAAATCTCTCTACCATCTGGTATATGAGAGAATAATCTGGCCAGTAAGAGAAAATAATGAAAACATCCTACTTCTTACTCAAAAGTTTGAATATCAGTTAAAACTAAACCTGTCATCCTTTTAGAAAAACTGGACTAGAGGCCTGCCTCATCATCAGTTCTGAACTGGCTGCTTTTGTTCACCTATGGAACCAAGTGCTGGATTCAGAAGCTATAATTAGCTACTGATTTTGTTTTGGAATTGAGTAGCATGAAGGAGAGAAAATATTTAGGATACCTCTAACCACTATGTTTGTGCAAATAGTATAGAAGTGAAAAAAGTTTCTACGGTTATCTGGGTTTGGAGTGTATATGATTAATACACTTTTGTCCCTTGCAGGGAAAGCAATACTACCACTTCTTTTAATAGCTGGGAAAAGAAAATTGGGTCATTTTGCCATACCATTTAACTGGAAAGGATGCTTAAAAGCACTACATTACTAGTATCAGGACCAGTGTGTGTTTAGCTATTCTCCCTTTACAGCCAGTGTCCCTGTTCAACATATACAGTCCCCACAGATAACTGTTTCAGAAATACAGGTATTTCTCCAGAGAGGGGGCAGCTTTATTTTCTCCTGTTTCTTTTCTAGGATTTCTAGAGAAAATGCTACTTACACATATTGGTTCCTGAAATCCTTAACCAGAAGAGTTTGGGGGCATACCAACAACACATGGATAGACAGACTGTAGCTATTCAAAGGTCTCCTGGGGGAGCTTAAAACTTGGAGGAAAATACTGGTTTTCACAGATGCTCCACATGGCTGTCTTTAAAAGACTCAAAACATTTTTTTGTCCTTCTCTTTGTTATGCTTGGAAACGCCACAGTGTGTCGAGTCTTTACAAAGAAACCTTTAGATGTGGTTCATAGGTATATGAATAAGTATCTGTGTAAAACAGTGAGCGTGCAGTGTGTAAATACTTTAAATTATTATGCTAGAAAAATAAAGTTACATACCATGCTGTGGAATGTTTGTTCTGTGATTATAGTGACACCTGCTGGAAGAGCTGAGAAACAGGAGCAGAAGAAAAAAGTGAGGGTGTTTGTGCAAAATCCTTTATGATTATTGACAATAAGTCATACCACCTAACAACAAACTCACTTATTTTCTGATCTATAGCACTACTGTAGTTTTTAACTTTTAAAAAATTATAAGCAATTGCAAATAAATCAGTATCTTTGAGACTGGTCCACTGGTGTTATCCCAAAGGATTTGTCTTCAGTAACAGTTTTGGTCCCTCGCAGATATGGGACCTGCGCTTCGGTTCTTTTAAGGCAGCATGGCCTGAAGAACTTACTCCTGGTGGGGAAGATCTTAGGGGCAGGATTTTCTGGCTTTGAAACTTTTGTAAATCCTTGCTTCTTCGGTGTTCTGAAAAGAGACATAACAAGATTACAAGTTGGTATTTGTTTAAGAAACATGCCAAAAGATAGATAAGCACACAAAAAAGAATTAAACCCAAAATGGAGGCACAGGAAAGCACTGTCACTGTTGCTAGATAGAATACCATATGGAGCAAATTTCGATTGAGGGAAACATACATGTAATCATTCTTAAATAGAAAGCTTAAACATTACACTTAGTGTTTGTAGATAGCAGCTCAGAACAAATAAAACAGGAAAATTATGTCAGCTGAATTACATAAAGATGACAGTCATACAGCCACTGAGTACCTAGTACATATGTCTCTACTGAGAACACTAAGAAATACTCTACATCACAATGAAATATGATTAAAAGGCAAAAATTCTTTTTTGTTGTACACTATGTTCCGATCAACAGCTTTTCAAAGGTTGAGACTTGAGCAACTGTCCAAAAACCTAAAAGGAGGAGGCATTTACAACATTCTGCCGCCTGGAGTCGGCTGTAATAACACGGTGTGTGATTGTTTAGTCCTTTCTGAGGAGAGGTACCTTGCTACAGTTTCCCCCGTTTCCCTTAAATATCTATTTGTATATCAACCAAGGGACACCACTCCCATAGAGAAAGTAATCAAGACATTGGAAAAAAAGGAAGCAGTTCACAGCTATTATCTCACTGTCTAGCCACCATATTGTTCCTGCTCATGTCCATTTTCTGTGTCTTCCAATGGACAAGTCATACTTGTACCATTATTATTTAGATTCGATTTTCCTTCGAATTTACTGTCTTCCCCCTAAGTACTCTTGTAAGCAAGACGATTGACGCTATCACTAAATAATAGCCTGAACAGTCCCTTAGACCCAACATGTGATGTCTGAGGTATGTGCTTGGAATGGGATGTCTCTGTGTCTCCTCCCTCATGCAGATTTACAAGGCGATGAGGGCAGGAGAGGGGGCGCATCCAGTGCCCAGGAGGATACACTCAGATCCTGCAGAGATAGGATGTACACCCTTGGCCTCATTAGAATGATGTTCAAACCATCTGAATAAACAGTCCTGTCAACTAGAATACATTAAAGTCAGTCCAAACTCCAGCAAGAAGAAGGCAACGGCAATGTTTTCTGAGAGTTCTTCATGGGTGACAGTTCTATGACCTATTTTTTTTATTTCAATAATGAAAACTCCAATTCCAGAAGAAGAAAAAAGGGTAAACATTCTGCTACCAAATTGAATATACAAGATCAACCACACATGAACTAATCGAATAGGAAATTCACCTGCCATAAAAGACATTTTAAAAAACCAGTATTATCTCAATCAATAATGTAGCACCGCCAAAGGAAATGGTGCTTTGGATGGTGCAAAGGGTTCCAAGGCCACCTCGCAGGAAGCAGTGAGGTGGGAGTCACTGAGGGAGAACATGAGGGGGGACAATAAATTTATTTTCTAGCGAGACTTTCTTTTGAGCTGCCAAGCAGCAATGTCATTAATGCATCATTGGCCATCAGTGCAGTGAGGGCTGTGGGGAGAGCTATTGATTGGCTTGCTCTAAGTAGAAGAGAAGGATTCTGGGCTGGAGTCACAAGAGAGTTCATATTTCTTCTTGGGAGAGAAAAGAGTAGTGAAACAACTTGGGACAGCACAAAATATCTATTCTCAGCATCCTGTCATGTTGGATATTTGGTTGATATTTAGAGGTTAGGAAAGAAAAGTGTATTGGGGGAGGTTGGAGCAAGGGTAACAACAGGACAGGAAGAGCTCACAAACTGGAATGACAAATATAAAGTGCATACTGGTTACATATGGTACCACATGACCATTATTAAGGGTTCATTTGTGTATACAGTATTTACACTACCTTACAGGAGGCAGCACAACATAGGGGTCAAGATTCTGAGTCAAAATCCACCCACTTTCCTAGTTGTGCAGACGGAGACATGCCAAACCGCATCCTCCTCTTTGAAGTGGAGGTCCTACTAGAACTCCAAACCTCCAACATTCCTTCATTGAGAGGCAATGTATTAAGTACCACATCTAAAGTTCTTAGCACCTAGTACAGACTTAGCACTCAATATACAATCCTCAAAATATGTACCTGAAATGGGAACTGGAAAATCGTTGAGCTATTCCTAGAACTAAATTTGCATTTATGCCCCTGTGGATATTCCAGAATTTAGGGTTGGGTCAAAGTTCGTAGCACTTGAGTTCAGGCGTATCCATGAGGATGACACACTTTGTCCATGGCTCCTAGGAAAATGGGTAAGACCGAATGCAAAAACGGTGCATATCTGGTACCTCCTATTGCTTCCTCACTGCAGTCACCCCCAAAATCTCAGAATAAATTCTTTAAAGCCCCTACAAAGAGAATAATCCTGATTTGTGAGTGACCATTTGCCCTGGACAGAACTTCAGGGATTCCAGGTGACCTAGGAACAGGAAGAACTTTGAAGAAAAGCTGCTATCAGTGAAATTATTGCTAGGGATTTCTGGTCATGTATTACACACTTCAGCAAGTAGGAGTCCCAATGGAGAGAGTATCCAGCTTTGGGAAAGGACATTCTGAAATGTCTTTATAGATTGGATTGCATGTAGAAGGTTTGAAAACACAGCCCCCAGTACTCACATCACAACCTTAACTTTTATCCATAGACCCCTTCTAGTTGTTCAGACTAGGCCAGATATAGCGTTCCTATTCTCTCAGAACTGCTCGTAATAGAAAAGGGAGAAAGAAAAGAGGAGAGGCCTATTGTGGCAGCTGACAGGCTTAGACTTGCCAACTGAGCAAAATACTTCTCCTCTCTGACCTTAGGATTTTTTTTTCAGATGAAAGAAGCGACAGGAAAGGAATCATGAGAAATTGTCACAGACAATAAAAAGGCAGCATGGAAAAAAGTTAGTGAAAAGATGTTGAAGAAAACTACAAAAATAATATAAATGGGAAGGAGAAAGAGAGGAGTAAATTGTGAAGGTGGAATGTTTGAGAAAAGAGAAACAGAACCAGTAGTCTATACATGTATTCTACTGGGAAGGATATATATATTCTACCTCCATAACCCCACGAGCCAAAGCCTATAAGAAGACTTGTTACAGGCCGCTGGTTTAAGTCCCAGAATCTGAAGGCCTGAGAACCAGGAGCTATCTGAGGTCAGGCGAGGATGAATGTGCCAGCTTAAGAAGAGAGAATTTGCCCTTTCACTGCCTTTTGTTCCATTCATGCCAACAATGGATTAGATGAGGCCCACCCACATTGGTGAGGGCAGATCTCTTTACTCAGCCTGCTGAATCAAATGCTAATCTCTTCCAGAAACACTCTCACAGACACGTCTGAAAATAATGTTTTACCAGCTATCTGGGCATCCCTTTGCCCAGTCAAGCTGACACATAAAATTAACCATTACATTCCCTTTTTATATATTCACTTTTAAAAATTTTATTATACATTCCTCAGCTATTGAAGGGATAGTAATTGGTCAAGACTTTTTTATTTCATCAAATCCAAATTGAACTACCTCGAACAAAGAGGGGGAACGGAAAGATTGGTTGAAAGGTTATAGAGGTATCTTATGGAACCCAAGGGCAGGACTGGAGCCAGGCCCACAGACTGGAAACAGAGTCTGGCAAGCGATTAAGAGTCTCATCTCTGCTCTTGGCTGTACAAGCACTTTTCTCTCTCTCACTCTGCGGACTGAGTACCCAGGTACTCTTGCTGGAACATGGCCACCTCACAGAATCGTGGTTCCATGCATCTACAGAGTTCAAATTCCTGGTGGGGGTGGGGCAGCCCTTTAGCCAGGCTTAGGCCTGGTAGGTGAGCATAACACAGAACCAGCAACGGGCATCTTCCTCGCTCCATCGCGGACCTTCATGAGGTTTTTGCGCTTTGGAAGTCTGGGGTGTTGGTGTCGCAGCCCACTTTGTTCGGCTCTAGAGGCCAACCACGCTCGCCTGACCTAAAGCGATAGCTCCTCCCTCACTCTCTACCCCCAAACCCTGCTCTATTTGTTTCTTCATTATCTTACAATATATTGCATTTCATGTTTCTGTGTTTATTGCCTGTCTTTCCTGCTAGGATGTAGACTCCATGAAGGCAGAGACATCATTGTTGCTGCTGTCTATTTACCATCCTGTCTTTTGAGAAGGGAATGGTGCCCACTGTGTATAAATAGAGTATTTGTAAAAGAGAAAGGAAGAGAGGGAAGGAGGAAGAAAGGGAGGAGACAAGCTGAAATTCAACTTAGTGATAGTAAAACAAAGGCTGAAACTAGAAGAAACAAAGAATGGGGGAGATAAGGATAAGCTGACTGATGTGATTTTTATGATCAGGGTAACCATTTTTTCTGATACATCTATCAGCACTATCAAGATGGAGCCTGTGTGAAAGGGAATGAATTGATTCTAGAACTGGACTGATCTTGCCTCCAACAGAGAAGCAAGGGGGTCTAATATTTATTGGTCATCTATTCTGTCCTAGACACAATGCAGGCACCTTGCAAATTCTATGAGATTTGAAGGAATTGAGCAGAGAGGGTGAGTAATTAGACTGTGATCATTAAGAAGTGAGCTTACATTAAAATCCAGACTCAATGGGACTAATCCATGCTTTCCACATGAAATCATGCTTCAGCTCAGTAATTTTACTATTGCTATGTGATTACATTAAAGTACCTACTTAAAAGAAAATGCTAACAAAATCTGGATACATAGCCCTATTAAACAGACTTTCTTTTATGAATAATTAAATTCAACAAATTACCACTTTAATTGTTTTCTAATGGGCATTTAAAATATTTGAGAATATTTTTATAAGAAAATAGTGTATCTATAATCTTATTTATCAATTCTTGTTTAGTTGTTAAAATGAACTTCATTATCCTTATTTGAGTCAGCAGGGTAAAAAAAATAGTGTTTAGCCTGTTTTAGGTGTAAATACCTATATAAACACATATGTGGTGTGTGTGTGTGTGTGTGTGTACACATATAAAACATTGATTTTAAAAATCCTTATATAAGTTTCAACATTACTAATCACCTCCCAAACATGTGCTGAAACTTGTTAACTTATCGGAACTACATTCTTTGGCAATCATGAGATAAGATTATGAATTCAATTTATAAAATAACTCATTATAATTAAACAGAGATTTCAATGAGTAGAAAAATTGGACTGAGTGTAACATGAGAGGGAAGAGGTATTCATTTAACAATTGTTTATTGAGTACCTACTAAGTACAAAACGCTGTTGAATGCTAGAGATACAAAGCTGATAGTCATATTTCCTTACCTAGAGGAATTTATAATCTAGTAAAAAGGAATATTATGTTTAACCCTAAGTGCTCAACTTTGAAAGGAAATGTTTTTAAATAGGTTCATATGGTTTTCATATATCAAGTATAATTCATTTCTATGTCCGTCTATAATTTCAGTAAGGTAAAGTACTTTCTCATGGTTCTGTGGATTGTTTGGGCTCAGTTGGGTGTTTCTTCCTTGGGATCTCTCTTGCAGTGGTGGTCAGAAGTCACCTGGGGATGCCATGAGCTGAAGGGTCAGTTGGGCTGGACATCACAGAAGGCTCACTCAAATGGCTGACAGCCAAAGGTGACTGTGTGCTGGGAATCGGCTAGGGCTGTGAGGTAAAGCAGCTGTACGTGGCTCTGCCATGAGCTTGACTTGGGCTTCTCATATATAGCATGGCAGCTCTGAGAAGAAGCATGTTAAGAGCGAGCATAGTGCAGAAGCAGTTTTTTAATACCCAGGGTAGATCATAAACCAAGCACAGTTAAGGGCTACACCAGGAACTAGCAGAAGGTCACTTCTACCATACTTTATCAGTCAAACAGTCATGGGCCTTATCAAACTTTAAGAAAATAGAGAAATAAACTCTATCTCTTGATGAGGGATTATCAAGATCACACTGCAGAAGATAATGTGGGATTAGAGTTATCCTTAGATATTCTTGGAAACTGCCATCTGCCACAGGTAGAAAAGCCTCTTTTTGAGCAAAGTTTCATTTCATATTATTTTAACCTCGTATTAGAACTTTTAATTATTTAAGTCATTGCCTATCTGGCAAACAAGGTTATTCTATCTACACTTTCCTAAGAGAAAGAAGGAAAGGCCTCCGTTGGGAAAAGAACTCGACTCAGATCTTTAAACAAGTACTGGTTTGGGTCTAACTCGTATACCACACACACCCTCACCCAACATAGTGCAGAAACAAGTCTTTAATATCCAGAGCAAGATAACGCATTCAAACAGTCTTCAGTGACAATAAATCTAAATGCTTTATCTTAGTGTCATATCCTTTCATCTCTTCATCAATTCAACTGAAATTAATTTATTGAAGTTAATGATATTTTTAGTGTATTAAAGCTTTTAATTCGGAAATCATGCCTTCCTAAAATTTACAACCTATGCCAAAGGACAGATAATATTCTCTTCATCAGAATTAGTCTCAGCGATGGTTGATGTGTCCCTTCGTGTTGAGCGTGTTTGTTTTGGATTTTTCCCCTCAATTAGCACCAGAATAAGTAGCACAAAATAGAGAATTAACTTTGAGTAGGCTGCCTTTTAACCTGTATTGATTTTTAAACAGATTCACGCATCTCTTGTTTGCCCAGCACTAGAGCAAGATCATTGTAAAAGTCAACATTTTCTGCTAGGGCTCCACATAACAGAAATATTAATAATTTTGACAATAACTAACATTAATTAACTTTGAGAAAACACTTATCAACTCTTTGTGTTTGAACAGGGTCATTAGGTAGGCTTGGAAAACACCAAAATATTCTCCTATGCTCAAAATTTTCTATTCCCTGCATGTTTTAATCTTCTTCAAAAGACAATTTACGTAAGTGGGGGCTTAGAAAATTCCCAATGGAACACAAGTTCTGGCATGGCAAGAAGAGAAAAGAGTGTGAGAAGGTTGCAGTTTTTCCTGACAAGAACTTCCTCCTGACTCAACTTTGGTACAATGAAGAGGAATACTTTCTTCACCTCATGTTCTCCATAAGCGAAGATTCAGCCCCCTTTCCTGGCTCCCATCCCCAGTGTAAGTCTGGCTGCTATTTATCAGTATGGACAGTCCTGATGGCTCCCATGCTCTCTGAACGATGAGGTTAAAAAGAAAGTAACAGGAGGCTGGCTGGTTCACTGGAGGGCACTTTGAATCGATTGTGAACATGGGTTGGACATGTCAGTCAATGAATTGTAGGAGTGGGCTCAGGTGGCTCAGTGAAGAAGGTTACTTCCTGTGGCTACCTTTGACCTCAATTTAAGTAATTTATTTCTAGTTGGATTAATGTAATAGCTTTAACATGACCTTAAAGTAAATGGAACAAGCCAATTGACAATGAAATGATCACCCACTATGAAGCACATTTTTTACAGACAAGAGATGAATTTAGATCTTTGGGAAGAACTTGATAGGGACCAAGGTGATAGGCATGTGGGAAGAAATTTCAGAAACAAAGATAAATGATTTGTTTTTTAGAGGAATAAATGGATTAGTGTTCCAAATACTCTTTTTCATTAATCAAGTTGGCAGCAGCATTTGCTAGCAAATAATTATCTGATTAAAATGGAAAGAATATGCCCAAATAGAATTTAAAAATCCTCTCAATGCATTCTTTTCTGTGTCATGCTAAATCACATTTTTTTTTTTGCAAGAAAAAAATCTCAAGGATCTGCTTCTTTACAGGCTACACATCTCTTGTTCTCTTAAAAATCTTACTTATCAAGTTTACTAACTACAATGACCTGCTTAAAAATAAAACTGACCTCAGTTATCCTTATTCATGCTGCTTGAACTTGAACTCTTCAAGGTCATGTTGTATTATATTGTCCACACATTTTGTTGTGCCATTCCCAAATATCCCTAGGTACCTAAAAATATTTAAGTTAAACAATGAAATCATTAAACAGAAATTAGATGCAACATGCCCAAATTTCAGAGAAGAAAGGAGTGTTCTTTTCACTCCACCCATGGAATGTGAAAATGATAAAGAGAAGTCTTGACTAACCACCAAACTCCAAGGACAGACAAGTGATGTTTCAGATGGGTACAGATGGGTATCTAGGACATTCAAGCTTCAAGCCCTGGGCCTGCAACGCCTCTTGGCAAAATACAACAATGACTCACTGCTGCAGTCTGGTTTATCTGGTCCCCACTCACCTGGGACTCCTTCTTAAGTAATCTATAATGTACAACAAGGTGACTTTCCCAGCAACACTTCTGCAATCTCTTTCTCACAAAATATTTCATAAGAAAGCTCTCCTGTTGATACCGTATTCAAAATAACATTCTATCCCTGTGTAGATTAATATTGCTTTTGCCCCACGATCATTTATCTGGCAAATTCAATATCCAGAACACAGCCAATAATAAATAGATAAAAACCCATCTGAGCCACAAAAAGAATCTTATGGAATGTATGCACAAAATCTTGTGCATTTTATTCACAGGAGACTCTCTCTGGCCATCGTTCAGGGCTTGTTTACTTTTATTTTAGACACAATTCTTGCAACCTAATCAAACAACTTCATACTCGACATCATAAGATAACAACAAATGTGAAGAGGGTAAAAAGAAGACTGGTAGAAACAGGCACACTGGCAATCACCAAAAATAAACCAGCCTTGGATGCAGAAGTGAGAACTTCAAAACATACATCAAAATAAAACGCACAGCTTTCTGAATTAGGGTTGGGGAGCAAAGAGACTTATACATGTCAACATCCCCTGAGGCCATAACTGATGTTCATTATAGTGGAACTAAGTCATCAAGAGAAACGTTAAATTATATTTTGAATCTACCAAATTAAAAGGTGAAATGTGTATTGCCCATTATATAAAGTTTTTCAGTAAAAATGGCTGAAATAACGGATTTCATTCACTCTTTTATTAAATAGACATAGACCGTGTATCATGTGCCAAGTTCCATTACCATCTCCTGCCTTTTGTTTTTAATTTTAGATAACTGAGGCCTAGAAGATAAGCATCTACTCATTCCTAAGGGCATTCTCAGAGTTGCTCCTAGACTAAGCCAGGCTGTATAGTGTGTGACCCCCAGTGTCCACCCTTCGCAGGTTTTCTACAGCCCAGACCATTCCCAGTGGAGTATGATGTGACTGAGGGGATGATGAGGCATGGCCCAGTAAACCCTGTTACTTCATTAACTAGAGAAACTTAGTGGAAATAATAGATATTAGGACCTGGGAATGTATTTCTCTCTGTTTGTAATATGAGAAATAACACTATCTCTTGTTTTTAAATAACGGGTTTTATGAATAATAATCACTGAACACGTTTTCTATCTTGCTATGATACCAGAAAGCTCCAGGCTAAGATAACGTGATCCACTTCGCATATACGTAAGGGCATTTATAGATAATTAAAAACTGAGGCACTGAGAGAGTAGTTATCACCTTGTAGATGCAAAAAAAAAGCGGGGGGGGGTGTTCTATGGAAAGTAACCTCGGAGGGTGATCTGATCATAAATTCCTAACTGGGCAGGTCATGGTGAGTTGTCACATCTCAAGCATATAACTTATTAGCAAAAGGTTTATCTTTGCCTTAAGCAAGCCCTGTCCATTTTTTTTCTGTGGTTCTAGGTTAACACACTTTTAAAATAAGCCATAACCACACTCAGGAGAGCACATACTCTTGTTAACTATCCTGTAATTCAATCCTCACCTTACTTTCTCCCCCTTCATGGAATCTTCCTTAATTTCAAATGCATCAAAGAAACTGCAAAACTGTTATTCTCCTAAGCATTCGAGACTTTGCTCCCTCACGTATGTCATCAGTTTGGCTCATATAAGCTCATAAAAACTTACTATAGGTTTGGGCATTTCTTATGTCGACAATATGTATTGTTTAAACTAAGTATAATCTTTTTTTTGCACACCAATGTTCATAGCAGCATGATTCACAATGGCCAGGACATGGAAGCAGCCAAAGTGTCTTACGACAGATGATTGGATAAAGATGTGGTACCTATATAAAATGGAATATTACTCAGCCATAAGAAGAGTTGAAATACTGCCATTTGTGACAGCATGGATGGACCTCGAGATAACATTCTAAGCAGAATGAGCCAGACAGAAAAAGTTGAAAACCACATACTATCACTTATATATGGGATATAAACCTAAAAGCAACAAACAAACATGACGAATAAACAGAGGATCTTGGACATGGACAATAGATTTGTGGTTCACAGAGGGTAGGGGGTGGGGGCAGATAGTTAGGATAAAAGGGGTCAAATATGAGGTGACAGAAGAAATCTAACTATGGGTGGCGAACATATAATGTAAAATATATATGACTTACTGTTGAATTGTACACTTGAAACTTACTGGATTTCATTTAACCAATTAAATAAACAAACAAACAAACAAATAAATAAATAAATGCAATCATTTGGGGAAATAAAAAATATTTAGCAAGCTATAAATAATTAATAAAGTTAACTGAAAAATTTACTTATATGTATATCCTTATTTCCTAATAGGGTCAAATATACCAGAAATAGATATAGATATAAATAGGAATAAAGATATATAGGTATAGGTATATACATATGTGCTTATACTCAAGTGATTTTAAAATGTTTATTGGATTTTTGAAGACCTTGAGGCATGATCTAATCCAAGACACCTGGTGGGAAAGTGCTACAGTGATTTTATGGTTTATGGTACACTTCCTCCTGCCTTCTGAGGGGCCCGTACCCATTTCTTTATTAAGCGATCTGTGGTGCCTATACCTGTGCTGGCAGCTGTGGTCACATAGCTTTCAGCTCATGTGATATAATGAGACGTAACTACCATTTGGTGCATGGTCTCAGCCGTTCATCGTATTGGTTAGGATACTGTTAGCTACCTAAGAATAAGTAATCCAAGCCTCCAAAATCTTAACCTAGGAACAGCTTTCCCATGATTATTTCAAGGAGTCTCTGAGGTTTGCAATGCAGCATGCTGTGAATAGTTTCTTGAATTATTGAAAATTATGGGAAATCTGGGTTAATTAGCTGGGTAAACTTGAATGAGTTCTTTTCTCCCAATGCACAGCGCTTCTCTCCTGGGGTGATATTACGTCCTTGATTTTGACTGACAATTCAGAGGCTAAAGGAGGCATTATTGGCTCAGACAAGACTAATCTCACTATCAGGTACAAAATAGCAAAGAAAATACTTTCTGACCCCTTAATTACTTTTAAATCAGCTCAAAAATGAGAACAGAAAAGAAATAGAAAGTTGATTATTCAAAGTTCTAAAATAAATCCATAATCCCTAAACCCCATCTAAGTCAGACATGAATAGGGGACAAGCCGGAGTGAAGAAACGTCCAATGCAAGTAAAGATGAAGGGAGACACGCGGGAAGCGAGTCCATTGGTCCTGTGGTACTTCTGAGAGTCTCAGAAGTGGTGGGGAGTCAGGTGCTAAGAAAGGTCTGGGTGATTCTGGCAACTGAACACGGGGAAATTATGTATGAAGAAATAAGATCCCAGTTCTTCACTCAAAAACTTGCCCAGAGAAACAACCTAAAGATACTGCCATTAGGGGAGACCCATAAAATATGACAACTGAACACCCTGCTGCCTGACAGGGAAGCTTACCCACTGGGTCAATAAGACCAACTGTGTATACAAAGCTTTCAGTGAGCCTCTGAGCGCACATGCCTGCACATGAATGGGAGACCTGGGATCTCTAGCAAGTCGAGGGACACCGTACTTGAATGAGACCAAGCCTTATCTCTATCTCCACCCGAAGCGTTAGGGCGAGAATGAAGAGCGCGCGCAGAAGCTAGCGCATGCGTGCAAATGGGGACAGTGCATGGAGGATAGATATTCTCAGACATACCTTATGTCACATCCACAGTCAAGGAATTGGAATCTATTTTTCCAAATTGTAAGAGCAAATAAGGAGTTCTGGGAAATTAAAAATATGAAATCACTTGGAGAACTGGAACATAAGTGTAGGAAATGCCTGAGAAGGTAGAATAATTTGGAGGAAGGGATTTGAAGAATGCCAAGCAAATAAAAACATGAAACAATTATTTCCTGCAAGGGTGGGGATGAGGGTGGGGGTGGGAGGAGGTGGTTTTACAAGAAAAGTCATTATATTACTTGGCCCAGTAAGGAGAAAGATTTGAATATAGTAACAGAAACACCATATGAATTGAACTAAAACTTGTGATTGTTCCATATTGGAAAAGAACAGTAGAGGAAGGATGAGAGTGCAAAAATTGTTATCTGTTATTACAAACATTTAATTAAAAATGCTTTAAAAATGCTGAATTAAGAGAAAGCAATAAACATGTAGAAATATGGACGTAAACACCAGAGGCACAAACGCTAAAATTTGTAAGTGGTTGCTTTTACAGAGTGGGATTTGGGTGTGAGAGGATCATGGAAACTGTAGGGTTTTTTGGGGGTTTTTTTTTGTTTTTTAAATTTCTTAGTACTTATAAAAATTTTGAAACCAGAAGCATGATTACTCTGAAAATTTTTAAAAATGATTTAAACATTTACACAAACGTCTCTGATCACAAAAATGACTACCCTTTGATAAAGAGCTATTGTTCACTGAAAGCATATGGTTAATATGGTGGCATCACAGGGATTTCCTGGATGACAAAGTGAAATTTAAGGCAATCCATGTCAAAATCTAGATCTGGCTACATTTGAGGTTATTATAGCTCTTCTGTCAACTTACATGTCTTCAAGCTGTTGAAGTTTTACTTCTCTAAAACACAGGAGAATGCTTTTAAACTCTGAAGTAAATGTCTCAGGACAGTGATTTTTCAAGTGTTTACCTCAGCCCCTGGGTGGCTGGCTCCTTGTGGTTTAGGAAGGACCCTGGGTCTCTTTGGCAGTTAAAACATTTTTTAAAACTTATAACTGTTCAGATATATTTCATGAATTTGAAATATAAGATTAATAAGTTTTGCTAAAATTTTATTAGTCTCTAATAATTTCTAAGCTTTTAGAGGTTGTACATTTAGACTATTGATCAAAAATTTGCTTAGCGTTCAACTCAACCGAAATATTGTCTTTTTTGTTCATGGTGTTTTCAAGTCAAGTGAGCATCATCATTTAAATTTGTTAAATTTGCATTTATTATTATTATCATCCTAATTCAAAGAAAATAGATCCATAGCTAAAAAAATAGTTATCAAAGATTAAAAGGAATAATAAAAATAATAATGTAAATACTGTGACTTCGGAATAAAAGTGGAGCTATAGATAGGGAGCAGAACTCCTGTGTGAATATAGAATGAGAATCTCCGGGAGCTAGAGCAAGGAAAGCTAAACCTGTAATGATTTTGCACAAGAAGCCAATAAAAAAAAAAGTGTGGTTAAGTATAATGACGAATATAAGGTAAGCGAACTTTATTGCAAAATTGATCCATTGCCACGAGTTCCTGTGCATTATCTGTTAAAACACATGTCTATGTTGGCATATAGCCCTAGAGGATTTCATGCATAGTGACTGTTCTTGTAAAATCAATCACAGTTTTATGAAACTATGCAAAATAATGCTATTTGCTTAAATTATTTTTAAGCAAATAAATGACCAAACTACAGACTGATACTTACTCATATTTATACACCTCCTACCCTTTATTGCTGTGAGGCCTTTAAAACCTAAAAAAGGTCAGTGCCATATGTTATACTGGAGAGATAGCTGAATAATTTTGAAGAAAAACACGTTCAAACATGTCTTACCAGGTGTCGATGACTTATAGAACACCATAATAAAACAATGTGATCCTGCCTCAAAATGAGAAAAATAAGCTAGTGAGAGGAGTGATGGCAAGAAGTTGACCAAAGCATACATAGGAACTTGATATATGATGGGAAAAGAGGTATTTAATTAAATGTGCCTGAACTGCTGCTTATTCACATGCAAAAATAACATGGTATCCTTAACTCAGTCTACATGAAAATAAATTTCAAATGGTTTAAAGACATAAATGTCAAAACAACAACCTCTTTATATGTTAGGAGAAAATATAGATTTATTTATTTATGATCTTAAATTAAAAATTTCTTAAATAATATACTAAAAGCAAAAGGCAAACTACATGAAGAAAAAGGTTGATGTATCTGAACTATTTACCTGTGATATGAAATTTTAGGATAAATATTTTAAAATACTTAAAAATGAATTATTAACTTGGGAAAGGCAAGAAGGGAAATAAATCCAGAGAAGGTACCAGATTTCAATTTATATCTATAATATTTTATCTCTCAAAAATATGTATAGCTTCAGCATATATGACAAAATGCTGTTTTTTGACAAAGTTGACTTACTGACATGAATTAGATTGTTTTCTATAATTTCTGTTTTATGCTTAAAAAAGTTTATAGTACAAAAAAAATGAAAAATGTTTAAGAGACATGGCAGATGAATGTGAGGTCCATTGTATATAAAATAGGAGTTTCGGGAAGAAATGCCAGAGAATGGATGAGTGGTATATTCAAAGAGATAATGACTGAATATTTTCTAAATTTGATGAAAGACATGAATCAAGATTTATACACAGACATCCTCTCTGGTGAATTCTCATGAATGCACCCTTTCCTTAAAGAACAATTGAGCATGTACTGGGATCTTTTGGGCTATAATTTGTATCAAAAGAATAAAAGTGTCTGGTCTAGGATGGAACAAATTTCTTACAAAACTTGAACATCAACAATTAAATATTCTTATCTGCCTGCCAATAAACAAATAAAAATTAAGCCACTGGTAAAATTCCTTTTCAAAAGACACTGTTAGATGTTATATAATGTAAATGGCATTATATTACAATATAGTATGTGGAAGGTTGATCATTTTTTGTGTGAGCTAACATATAACTTACTTCATTGTTAATCACTGATGGTCAAGGTCTGGTTCAGATTTTGGTACCTGTGCAGTACACATAAGGTAGAAGGACTTGATGATTTATAGTTACTGAAAACCCAGATTACATGAGAGTAGGCTTTTCATTTTGTTAATTGGCTTTCTTTTTTGAGCTGTGACAAGCCAGGAGTTAACAGACCATGACTCACAGGCCAAATTTGACCCCCCAACTGTTAGCTCAATTAACCACAGCTTTTTTTATTTTCAAATGGTTAAAATAATGTTTTAAAGAGTGAACTTCCTGATATGGGAAAATTATGTGAAATTAAAAATTCAGAGTCCATACATAATTTTTTTTTAACACAGGCACATTCATTTATGTATTTTTTTTAATTGCTACTTCGATGCTACAGAGTAGTTGCAATAGAGAATGCAGGGCCTGCAAAGCCTAAAATATTAACTCTCTGGCCATTCATAGAAGAGTTTGCTGACCCCCTGACATATACTATAAATGTGTACCTCAAAACACGCCGGCTGATGTGCAGAAAGGAAGAGATGTACATGGCCAATAATTCATATGTTATTGTCAATGTACACACTGCATTATTCACAGAGAAAAGTTATGTGGGAAATATGACATTCAACATGATTCAGCACTGAATAAACTGTGAAAATTATTAATAATAATTAAATTATGGTGGTGATTATAACTCCCTTCTTCACACTATGCAAAGAAGTAAGGAGTAAGTAAATGACTCTGCTGTCACATCCCACAGTAGACTGGCTTTGAAAAGAAAGTTGCTTGTGTGAGTTTTTGGAGGGAGGGATGAAGTTAAAACACTTTACCATGACACTAAAAGTGCCAGGAAAGACAGCATTTTAGCCAGGCTCTAACAGTTTAAGACCAAAATTCCACAAGCTTTTATGTTGACAATAAGATGTAAATTTTCCTAAGACAAAATTGTGGTTTAAATTATTGCATTGCTGAGTTTGACTCTTTGCAAGTACCTGATTTTTTCTTTATTCTTCAGAGAATGAAATCAATGATACATTATTGGGCAAACTTTGGCTCCACCTAAGTACTAAAACAGAACATGAAGAAAATGCTCCAGAACTAAATGAAACCTATAGGTTTAATTACATATGTCAAAGCAATCAACCTTTTAGATTTTTATTGTTGCTATGGGTTTTTTTTAGTGTGATAACTCACCTACACATGTTCAACAAAATGATGAAAGTCATCTTCACTGAGCAGTCTCTCTTTACCTTTGAGGTTCTCGTGCAGTACAAACATGGAAAACTGATTGTGATCAAACAGTTGCTTGCATTCTAGGTGACACACAAATGTGATTTCCTAATTCAGTTGACACAGAGTTCAAGATAAAAAATTCCCCAGATATGAACCTTACTGTGCTACCTTCATAAAGACTGCACGTACTGTCATTACTCTCCATGGCGTGAAATAAAGATCATTAATGTCTTAAGGATTGTTCCCTTTTTAAAATTGCGATGAATTCTTTGTTTTTGATATGCCTAAAAATTGTTGGCTAAACGTTGCATATCAAGTGGCATATAAATAAGTAAATGGTGAAAATGTCATGAAGAAAATAGGAACTCAAGTGGGAATTGAATGACATGTAAGCATTTGCTGATATATTTAGGGTCCCAAAATTGTAGAGGCCAAGGCACAGAAGTGTGAAAAGAGAGGTATGTTTGGGGCTGGTGAGTAGACCAGTTCCTGGGAGTGAAAAATTAGTAGATGGGAGACAGAAAACGACTACGAGGGTAATTCCAAGAGCAATTCTTTGAATTACTCTGTTGGAGCACTGACGAAATCTCAATTCTATTTACTTACTTTTTGAAGCTTTGAGGTTTTTAAAAATTTCCAAAATTCTTCCAAAGGTGAAAGTATATATGATCTTAAACAATTTCCAGATTATCCCTTAATTTTAAATGCATAAATAAAGCCTCAAAACTGTAATTCTCCAGAGCATCTGAGATCTTGCTCCTCTGCATATATCATCAGTTTGGCTCAAATAAACTCTTATAAAAATTCTCTCTTAAAAAACAAAAGAATTTCCAGATCAAATTGTGGCACAATGGATTAAAGGAGGAGAAAATGCCATAAAGATGGACAAGGATTAGAAATTATTACTTTTTACTAAACACATTGATTAGAAAAAAGGAAAAATGACTGCCAACTTAGAATTATAAAGTCTCCCTATTATCAATTAAGGTTTGAAAAAAAAAACATTTTAAGAAATTTACTCTCAAAAATTTAATTCCTATTTATCCTTTCTCAGAATGCTCTTATAGAATATGCTCCACCAAGATAGGGGGATAAACTAAGGAGAAACATGTAGGATGCAGGAACCAGAGGATCCGATGGAGGAGGGTGGCCACTAGAATCCCTAAATTGTGTGAAGGAATTCCTAGGCCACAACCATGCAGCCGCCCAGAGGCGCACCTTCCCGTAAGGGAACAAAGGCTTTGGAAGATAAAATTGATAGAGTGCTTAATGTGACTGAATAGAAAATTCAGGGAGAGTTTGGAACTGAATTGAGCATGTAAATGAGAAACAAGACACTCAACAAATTCCAAGGAAAACAAAATGTTGTGGGGGCAGGATACAGTAATCACCGTGTGCTGTGTGGCTTGCTCGGCAGCTAATAATTTTCGTGGTCAACATTATGAGAAGTCAACACTGTTCTTATCAGAGTTACATCTACGTAGGAAAGATTGGGGCATGGGAGCTCTGTGTGGGGTGCAGCTAGAAGTAAAATGGAAGTAAGTCCTCATCTTTCATAACGGAGAGTTAATAGTTAATGTAAGAGTGAGGAAGTAGGGACACATTTTATTTATTATGTTGGTTACAACCAGGCAAGAGGGTTAAAAAGGAAGGAAAACAAAGCCAGGGGTGAAGAGAGTAAGACACAGAACTGTTCTTTTTCATAAAAGCTTTGTGGAGCTATCTGTCTTTATATTATGTGTATTTTAAACTTTAATAAAAATTAAAATGTTTCAAACAGTTAAAATGCCAAATACAAAATCATATGTATGCTCATATGAACGATAATTACAAGGTGCAGACTAATAAACACATTGATTTAGAGAAATTTCTTTCCTGTGCCTTAAAATGTTTACTTACATAAAAATAAAATTTTGTGCTGCATATTTCTCAGTTTTCATCATATCTCAACTCGATTGATTTCAGTGATCCCTAAGTGCTAAAAGTCTTGTGTTATCATTTGCTTTTAAGTTGGTCAGGACAACGATTTTCCAATTGGCTCATGTGAAGACTTCCGAAGGAGAACCTGCACGTGGTCTCCAGATCCTCATTTCATATGTAGTATTTCTTAAAATTGTTCTGCCTGAAGCCATCTCTGGCATCGAAGATTATGCTCATTCTCCTTCTCCACTCCCTCTTTATAATTGCTCTTCTCCCAATTTACAAACGAAATGCATCTCCTTCACCCATCCCTAGTCTTAGCATGGATCAGTGCCGATGTGTAAAACCTCTGGGGCCTCAAGCCAAGAGACAATTCAAATATTGCTTAAGCAAGTGAATGACTCCAATAATGGGTAACAACCATTTTACGAATCAAGTAGCTTTAAAGTTTTTCTTACCACAAAATAGGAGGATCTAATTCTGTCATCAACTAACCATTAAAACATTCTAATAATCAATCACTATGTGTCTTTTGGCATAACATGGGAGGAGTTCAAATTTTTCCAAATGATAGAAGTAAAATTGATGCTGACTCCTCTCTCTTCTAAAATAAATACATTATTATCCATCTCATTAATATCTACATTTCAAATACAATTTTACTTTTTAGTTTTAATAATTATTAATGTTTATAATATATTTATGCTATTGTGATTATGTATTAGAATAACTATTAAGGTCACTTGAGATTTTTTTAAACTACATTTTAATTTACATATATATATTTGTTTGTTTTGTTTCAGGGAAGTATAAGAGGGTGATCCAAAAACTCTACAGGTATGTATGTTGTGATGGAAGTTAGGAAGAAAGTCAGAAAATACAAATTTTCAGTTGCAAAAGAAAGCTTTACCATATAATTCTTTAGGGATTAAAAAAGTGGTGTTTTATTAATTAAATACAAAGAGAGACCAGGCAGGTAGGGTAAGGGGCACCACCCACAAAGCACAAGTCCCTTGGAGCTCTCTCTCTCCGCACCGACCATGTAATTTTTAAATGGATAGTGATGTATCGATTTGCCATGGTATTTAGATTTCTTTGGCTATATGGAAAAGGTGATATAAATTTCATTTTTAAATGTCAATATTTAAAACATACAAATTATATCTTTTAACATACAAAAACTATGTACTTATCTTGAAAGTTTTTAAATATCAACTTAAACTGCTGAGTTTTGAAATTATTTGAGAAGTCTTAGAGCAAAACTTTTGTAGAGCACCTGTCAAAAGTAAGGTAGTTCAATTTAAATGGGTGAATTCATACTACCCTCTGGTGGTTATAATGATTAGAACAAATGAAATACAAATCTGGAGCTAGGGAATTTTGGAAACAGGAATTCCATCTTTTGCTGCATTATAAATAGCAACTTGTTGTAGAGATGACTACATCTCACATATTACCACGTTTTATGAAATGTCAATATAGTAGAAGTATTTTAAAAATTAGTATTGGCTTTTATAGTGGATGAAAAATCAGCTTGTTCACCTTGAATTATAACATGGCATTGACCAAGGAAAAAAGATTTACTAAGTACTTACCATATGACTCTGCAATCCTTTTCCAAGGTATTTACCCAAGAAATTAAAACATGCAAAAACAAATTATAAAGGAATGTTCATAGAAGTTTTATTCATATTATCTAATAACTGGACACCCAGTGAGTATTATATTCACAATCAAATATTACAAAGCAATAAAAAAAGGAATGAATTACAGATGCATGCAACATGAACTAATCTCAAAAACACTGTGTTGAGCAAAAGAAGTCCGACAAAACAAATGCATAATGTATGATTTCGTTTACTTATTAAACTCTAGTTAGACAAATCTAATCTGTAGTAATTTAAAACAGATAATAATTTTTTCCTAGGCCACAGTTTAAATATGGGGATTGACTGAGAAGGGGTACAATAAAACCCTCTAGGGTGATGGAAATGCTCTATATCATATTAGTATATACATCTCTCAAATCTCACCAAACTGTACACTAACGGTGAATGCAATTTATTATAAGTACATTATATCTCAATAAAATTGACTTAAAAAAACACACCCAGTAGAGTTTCCCTCTTAGGATGTAAATAACTGTAAGCGAACATTCCTTCTAGCCTAATAACAATCATAGTTTTTTTTTTAAACTGTTAGAGAGCAGAGGTCACCAGGCAACCAAGTAAGCTGAATTCTACAGAATAAGACTCTCCAAGAGAAACTGATATGCATGAACCATATATTTGACACAGTATGACAGAAAGAGAGTAAAGGAGGTAAGAATGAATCAGTTAAATTTTCGTAAATTCTTAAAGGCTAAGTGTGGGCTGGTGCTATAATTCACAAATGCAGCAAAAACATGGGGATACTGCAGAAAATTTTAAATTTTCAAGAGAAACATAGTAATAATGCCCACTGTACAAAATAATTTAACTAACAGCTTGAGATAGTTCGGTTTCACCATTATATCTCACCATAGTACAAAGCTGTTTTCTGGTGGTTTCTTTGATAAAAAGCGAGTACTGTGGTTTTTCTCAGGTTATGAGGGTGGCAGTCTCCAATGTGAGTATGATTAAAGAAGTTATACAACAGGTACACATACCCCATGAATGGGTTCTTATGTTATTTTAAGAATAAAAATATATATTTTTTTCTTTTAATTCTCAGAAAACTAAGGTTAACAGGGAACTACTTTAACAAGATAAAGGTCATCTACAAGAAAACCTGCAGCTAATAGCATACTCAGTGGTGAAAAACTGAGTTCTCCCCCAACTCAAGACAAGCATAAAGCCTCTGACCATTCTTACCAACATTATATTACATTAAGGCAAGAATAAAGATTGTGAGGATATAAATAAAACTTTTTCATAGATGTGATAATCTATGTAGAAAATCTCAAAAATCTGGAGCAAGCAATTGGAACTCATTAGTGAGTATAACAAGAATAAAGGTCAAATCTAAATATCAGTGAACACTTAAAAATTGATATAAAAATCATTTATAATAGAAAAATATGAACTACTAACTGGTAAATCTAATAATGTATGTGCATGAATCATAGGCTGAAAAACACAGTGATGAAAGAATTTAAAAACCTAAATAATAGATATATATTCTGTGTCAATAAGTCAGAACTCTCAATATTGTTACATCGTCAATATTCTCCGAATTATAGATTCAATATCATTTCAATCAAAATCCCAGTAGGCTTTCTGAAATTGACAAGTTGACCCTAAAATATATGTGGAAAATCAAAGGAATTTCGAAGGCCCAAACAATTTTTAAAAAGAACAAAATTTATAAGTGATACTATCCGATTTCATGATTTATCCTAAAATAACGTAATTAAGATGGTGTAGTGTTGGCATAAGGACAGAAATGTAATTTAGTGGGACAGAATAGGGAGCCCAGGAACAGACCCACACACATATGATTTACAACAAGGTGAAATAAAGACTCAGTGGGAGGGGTGGCTCCATAGTGTAGTGGTTAGCACGTCTGCTTGACATGCAGAAGGTCCTGTGCCCCAGATGGAGCCACGGACAATTCCCTGGGTGCGCCAGGCCCCAGGTGCACTCGGAGAGCCTGTGGGAGGAGACACCCTGACTTCAGAGAACCAGTTCTTAAGGGGAAACGGTAACATCCACAGGTCAGGGGTGGAAGTGGGGTGAGACAGGGGGAGTGGGGCTGGGGTGGAGGGAGAATTAAAGAGGGGAAAAAAAAATCTCTGGGAAAGAATAACCTTTTCAACAAATGGTGCTGGAAAAAATTGGATACACATATCCTAAAAACAAAACAAACCCACCCCCCCACCACAACTTTGATCCATACTTTGATCCACTATAGACAAAAATCATAGACTTAAATGCAATTCGCAAAAGTATAATCCTTCTAGGAGAAAACATAGGAGAAAAATCTTTGTGACCTCAAGTTAGGCAAAGATGTCTATACACAGAAAATGAACCATAAGAGGAAAAAATGGACAAACTGTACTTGATGAAAAAACTTAAATTCTGCATTTCAAAAGACACTGTTAAGAAAATGAAAAGACAAGCCATAGCCTCAGAGAAAATATTTGCAGTTAGTTAATCTGGTTGATGATTTGTATGAACAATTCTATTTTATAAAATTGGACAAAATGCTCACATGGATACAGAGTAATAAAAACCCCCATCTGTATCTGGTAGGAATGTAACATGGTATATCCACTTTGGAAAAGAGTTTGGTAGTTTTATAAAGTGAAAGATACACTTTATCATACAACCTAGAAATCTAACTCCAAAGTATTTACCAAAGAAAAATTAAAATACGTCTACCCAGAGACTTGTACATGAATGTTTATAGCATTTTTATTCATAATAGCCAAAAGACTGGAAACTCAGTTGGTAAATGGATAAACAAACTGTAGTACATCCAATACAAAAAATACTACTAGGAATAAAAAGGAATGAACTAATAATAAATGCAAAAACATAGATAAACCTCAAAAACATTACGCTAAGTGAAAGGCAGGCTCAAAATCTTAAATTCTGTATGATTCCATTTACATGACATCATGGCAAAGGTATAACACTAGAGATAAAGCAGTGGTTGCACGTACTAGGTTGGAAATATTTTATATCTTAAATACATTGGTGGTTGCACAATTGACTTGAAAACACTATGAGCAAAGGGAAAATATTTTGGTTGTGTTGAATATTAAGCAAATTTCTGATCAATAGTCTAAATATACAACCTTTAAAAGCTTAGAAATGTTTAGAAACTAATAAAATTTTATCTAAAAAGGATGAATTCACCTTATGTAAACATGACCTAAGTTTTTAATTTTTAATTTTTATTTTTTTAGATGAAATCGGTATTTTTATTTAAAGAATCCACCACAATGAGAGTCAGCCTGGCTCTAAATTTTTAAAATCAGGAAAACAGCAAGTACCTGTAAGAGAGGGGATTTTTTTTTGCTATTTCACTTTAAAAACATTGGAAATGCAACATATTTCTCTTGTATTATAGTGTCTTTACAAGTTGTATTCTTTAATTTTCTTAAGTAGAAAAAGATAGTGTATCATGCTATCTAAAAACAAATGTTCTTTCAAAAAGTAAAAAAGCACAAATCAAAACATTTTACAATTTCCTATTACACACATCTCTGAATATCTCTTCACATAGTATCATTATACTTCCTAAATAGTCATAAATTACAGAGACCAATTTTCCATTTATATGTAAGCATAAGCCTAAGCGTATTATCTATAACAGTGGAATTAATCTCTGCACTATTCAAGTCAATAAATTAAATATTAAAATCTCTAAAATCACATTACTTGGGGGCCTTTCTCTGCCAATTTTAATTCCCAAACGTGAGGCTTAGGTATTCCTATATTTCTCAAGTACCTCAGGTGATTCTTGCTGGTCAAGTTTAAAAGCTAGAAGATAGTAAATACATCCTAGTAAAAGAGAAACTGATAAGGCATACAAAAGTTTCCAATAATACTAAAGATGGCAAGACAAAAAAAATTGGTAATGCAGGCCATTTATGGGACCTAGCATTTCTGGGAAAGACATCAAAATAATGAAGAAAAAAATTACAATTGATATAATACAGTTTGAGAGACTGGGGACACAGTAGTGAACAAAAAAGTCCTTGCCCTAATGGAGCTTACATTCTAGCAAGGAGGGAGTCAATGACAAATGAAAACAAAGACAAGTATTAGAAAGTGCCAGAAGAAATAGCAAGATAATATAAAAATGGTAGGGGCGTGAGCACTTGTAACCACTTCTGGTTTGTTGCCGACCAATTGGAATAAATTTTTGCTCAAATAAATTCTTCAAGTTTTTAATATGCCTGTTTCTTTGGACAGTTCTGGTGTCAGAAAAGGAAACCAAAGGAGGCTCTCACTCTCCGCTCTCCCCGACCCCCAGCCCACCATGGCCCCAAGAACAATGAGCAACCAGGCAAAGGTACCTGCTGAGCCTCTTGAGCGTGGTGCTTTCTCACCACTTCTGCAGGTAGTTGGTGAGTAAATCCCTCTTGAATTCAGAATCCGTGCTTTTACGTTATAAGCCTTCAGACTTTTTTATTTGAGCATTTTTTTCCAGACCGGGACTGGAAACTGGCTTGAGTCAGACTGGATCCGGAGTCAGACTTGGTCCTACTTAAGCTGAACTGGGTCCTATGTGAGACCTCAGGTAAATTGTTTTAAGGCTGAACAAGCAAGTTAACTTTATTAAACATAATCCTGAATTACAGTGGCCATGGTGATCTTTTAACACAGAATTGTTAAACAAGACCATTAGACTGAGGTGGTTCTTATGTTGTGGTCACTTATATAAGCAAACCAAAATCTGAGCCTGTAAATGCCTTAATGTTACATCTATACACTAAGGACAAGCAATCACAAACTACCAACTATGCTTTAAATTATAGCCAATCAATAATTTCCTTGCTTTTCTTTGGCCTTTTCTTAGGAAGTCTGTCCCTGAGATGCTGTTGGTTGAGCATTCCTAACCACTTCTGGTTTGGCATTGCCTAATTCTAATTGATTTTTGCCCAAATAAACTCTTAAAATTAGAAGAAAAATGATAGGGGAAACACACTAATTTGGAGACCTGGGCTGACATTTGAGCTGAGATTTGAATTAAGCGAGGGAACAAGGTTTGTACAAATCAGAGATGAAAGCATTCTTAAAACAGGGAACAATATGAAGACCCTGAAGTATTCTTTGGTGTATTCTAAGAGCAATGGGAGTAACATGAAAGAGGAGAAAAGAACAGAAATAGCTAGGGGGAAAGTGCCACAGATTGGAGAGCTATGAACTTGAGTATATTCATCTATCAAAGATTATGGAAAATGCTTTTTTAAATGTCATTGGCGGGTTAGGGTTGAATCTGGTTTTCCAGATTTTGAAATTAGATATCTATTAGCTATCTAAATGGAGACGAGTTCAGGGGAGTGGTTGAACCTGAAGATAGTCCTCAGAAATGGAAAAAGGAAAAATAATAAAGCTATTGAGACAGAAGACAGAAATCAAAAGTTGTATGATAGCAATACCACAGAAATTCCAAAAGTAGAAAGAATTGGGCAAGAGGCAAAACCTGAGTAAAGGAAATAAAACCACATGTAGGCCTAGCATAGTGCAACTACAGAACACTAGAAACAAAATAAAGACTTAAAAAGTAAAGTTTGTAAAAACAGGAGTATCAGTTCCACAGCTTGCTCTACACATGAAAAACCTAATACTAGCCTACAACAATGAAATTACAACACAATCCCCATTTGTCAGATGAAGCATGAATATCAGTGCAAACAATATTCTTAGCTCATTTAATAGAATCATTACGAGCTACGGTTTTTTGCTGTTTACACCTCTTTAACATTTAGATCAAGACCCAAATGTAGAGTGGGACATGGAATTAAAAGCCTCTCATTCATTTGGGAGTTTGAACTACCAACCCTGCTTCAAACAGAAGTTTTTGTTTTGTTTTGAACTAAAGGACAAGGTAGCTAATGGTCATTTAGGATAGAGAATCTGGTACATCAAGCCCCATTGGATAATTTGTAGATATGTATAAAAATCCGAAAAGTATTTTTTTAAATCCTAACTTACCAAGTAATTCTGTTCTATTTTTTAACAACGCTATTATTTTCTATTTCTAGGTCTTTAAAAGAATCAAAAGGTTTCCCGTAATAAAATAAACCTATTAGGTTCTAAAAATTAGCATAAAGCATTCTACAAAATCACTAGTCATTCCAAAATATAATTTCAATTGTTTTCTTTTAAATATTTAAAATCACATGCCTTAAGAATTTTAACCTATGAGTTTTGGTATTTTGTCTCAAGATTTTTGTTGTTGCACTATTGCCTAGACTCCCCTTAAACATGTTCTACCCATCACAAATCGTGCATAAAGTGCAGCAATAATATGCAAGTTTTGTAGAGTATCTATATTAATATGCTTAAATATATTAATTCAGAAATATCAAAATACTTTTTATATTATTTGCTAAGTAATAAACTAAATTTTAACAATTAAGCCACATTTACCAGTTCAGACTTGTTTCAAATGAAGCTGGGATAACCTAAAACAAAAAAATCCTATATTTAAAAACCAGTTGCTTTTTCATCCCTCTACCTCCCCCCAAAACTGTCATAAAGCTATGGCAATTATTTATGGTCCAAAAACCATTTTTCTAGTCAACATAGAGATCAGAATTATGCCATTTACCCTTACTATATATTCTTGATAAATCCCAAAGAAATGCAATCTGTGTAAATCAGTATAATATACATAACTTTCATTGCTTAACTACAAAAACATTACAAAAAAAATTATCATATATGCAATCTATGACATTGCACACAACTATAAAGGTTTAACTTTAAGCCACTCACTCTGAAATTAACAAATCATTCACACTTCACTTTTCCACAGCTTTCCAGTCTGAAAATTGTTTTCTAATACATCCTAAACAAAAATATTTTCTTTATAAGCAAACAGGCCATTGCTTTTAGTAAGAATCATTTATTGTATATTATTAAAGTGGAGGATTGATACAGTACTATGCATAAACTCTCATCCTTGAAATATTAAACACAAATGGATAAAAAGGCAAAGAATGAGCATGTAAAGGACAAAAATTAAGCACATTTTATAATGTTCCCTGTTATATCTATGCACTAATGTTCTTCTCCATTGTCATAATAAATTTATGGCTTGTTCCTTTTCTGTATAATCGCTGACTTCTTCCAAATAATGAAAATGTTTTCCATCAATTAAAAAGTTACATACAGTTTTAGATTTTTCATTCAACTCAGCTAATTAGTTGACTGAAATATTCAACTAAATGTAGCATTAAGAGCCCATTCCATTGTCTCAAAAAATGTAATACTGTTCTTTTATGAAATCTGCACAATAAGACATAATGTAAATGTCCCAGCTACAAAGTGATTAATTAAAAATGCCAACTCTGATCTGTTTTCTGTTAATATGACTTCAGTAAGTATTACAATTTTTTTGTTAAATGCTGCTTTGTGGAATAATCACATATTAAATGTGGAAAAAGGTGAAAAAGCTTAAAAAATGTGTACCGGCACTAAACTGTTTAATCACTTATGTACTTAACAATAAATTAGATATTTTTAATTGAGTTATTCCTTATATGCTATCTATTATACCTAGAAAAACCAGATCATCATTCTTCAGGGTAACTATCTAAAGAGGAGTTGCTGCTTAAAACAAACAAAAACAAAACTTCGTTTTGTACCCAAAGTGTAAAAAATTAGACCTAATTGGATAAAAGCAAAATATTAAAAAATACATCTATAAACAAATTTCTGTAGAGTGCTCCCACAGCTAATCAATTAGGGACACACTTAATATTATTGAAACATATCAATATATTTGTAAAAGTTAAGATTCAAATTCGTTACATTACAGCACACATCCAATAGTGTATGCTACAAGTCAAAAATTCCCACTGAATATAACAAAATAAAAATCTGTGAATAAATATAAGCCATTCTAAAATAATCTCTGCAGAAAACCAGAGTCCAACAAAAATTTCAATGATCTAAATTTTACTTCATAAAGTCATACAGCCTTCAAAATAGGTTTAGTTGTAGTGCTACACATTAATTATATTCAACTGCTTACCAAAATATCCTTTTGCTGGCAGCTAAATGTTACTATTAAAAAAAAAAAGTTAAGTGCTTGAGGGAATAAGAATGCAGCAGAAAATTACAGGAGCCCACATATCCTTTTTCTTAAATTTAATTTGTCATATATAAGGTTTTTATATACAATCAGTGTGCATTGTAACAGTTTATATTAAAAGTCAATCAAGTTTATCTAAAATGTTACCTGGCTGCATAGCACATTTGACATTATTGCCCACATGAAAAGGGAAAACAAATGGATTTACAATAACTTTTGGCCATTTTGGATTCTGAAGTGTTCATACACCTACCCTTTTAAACCAAATGCATCTGAAAATGTTTCCAGAGCATGCAGTTTAGAGCTGACATATTATCTTACCATTTTGTTATTACAAACACAATACTGACTAAAAAAGGAAAAAGAAAATGAAAAAACATGTATCTAATAAAATAGTCAATATAAAAAGAGGACTAATGGAATTAAGTGGCCCCTTTCCCCATTTTTTACATTCTAAACAATGATTCTATCAAGACAAATCATTAAAAAGTGTTATTACACTGATTTTTTTTTTTTTAAATAAGAAGGCCTGAGTTGGTAGGGAAAGGAACAGTCAAAAAAAGCCTGAGAAGGGGAAGAAAGTAAGGAAAGCTCATTTAATCCATTTACAATAATTTACATTTTTTTGTGTGTATGTAAAAAGGCATAATAATAGATCACAAACAGGAAATTCCTGGCTATTTTACAGATATAAGTACAGAATTTAAATATTCAAGCTTGTGATGAAAAAAAGCGGCAAGGTGGTCGCAGTGTACAATGTAAACAAGTAGCTTTGGAAAGTGAACAAAGTCCTTGAGTGTTTTTTCTTTATTAAGAAAAGAACTCTCTTTCATTCCTTCCTGAAACATGATCACAGGTCAGAGTAAAGTTCATATACAAACATAATTTAAATGGAGGTCAGTCTAAAATCACTGACCTAAAAACAGTTTTATCCAGCCTACATGGAAGGGCAGTGTTGAGGTCCCTGTAATAGTAAACATTTTCCATTTCTTTAAAAAAGAAAAAAAAAAAAAGTACTACAATATTTGTAGTACAGTGCAGCATAATCCTTAAATATAAAAATATTTTCTCTTCTGTTAGGATAATAGACCTTGCATCCTGGAAAGAAGTAACAATACTGCTACTGATAGAAGATCTGTTTATGTCTTTCAAGTCATGTAAGGCAATTACTGTATTGGTTTATGATATATGGCTAAAAGAAAAGTCCAGAAAGACAAAATATCAGTTTTTGTTATGTTTTCCGACTACTCCAGGTATGCTCAGGTGTACTTTTGTGTTCAGTTGAGTGTTCAAATGGAGATCTGGAGCCATAAGGAGACCTCTGCTCTAGTGGTGACCGAGGCCCACTACTGGAAGCTCTGTGGTCCATTTGCCAATCTGAGTGATACCTATAATCCCTGGAAGATTTATGATGTGTATATTCCGAACTTGACCGATGATCTGAATGAGAACGATGATCTGAATGAGAACGATGATCAGAATGAGATCTCTCTTTTAAACTTCCTTCCAAATTTGACCTGTGATCTCTACTCCTATGATCATCCAGTTTTCTGTGTTTCTCTCTATCGCTGTAATATCTAATAAAAGAAAAATTAGAAATTTTAAATTAATAATGCAAATGAAATGTTTCCAAATAATATCTTATTAAAAACAACACAAAAATACTTGAAAGCATACTTTGAAAGCTCACTGTTTCATTACAAAACTGTGTGAGCTTAAAAATCACTAGAAATACCCCTGTATGCCTTTGGGAAAAAATATTTGATTCATAAAACTAAAGTGATCCACACAGAAAACATCCTGATTTCAGGACTATCCCAGATTGCTGTGATTAAATTTAACCTCAGTGAGGTGTTTTCACATAAATTAGTTTTCCCCCTTGAGTTTTCTTTTTAATGGAACAGAATACAGAACCCCCTCCACCAAAATTCAGCCATATCCCATCAAGCTTTTATTTTATCCTATTATTACATTTGAAGAGTTTTTGAGCCAATATTCTCCAAAAACTAACAATGAATCTGTGACTTATAATTACAGAACTTCCTACACTTTCCTCTCTTATTGTATTTTGATCCTAAATTTATAATTAAGAAAAAAAATTTATAGACAAGTTCAGTTCTTAATATTAAAAAAAAAGTACTGTATATTGGGTTTTTCTCATTTATAAACAAACACCTTTATTTACATAAGGCTTGATTACTTGAAGACTAATTGGCTAATAAGGTCAAATACAGCACATAAAATAGAGAAGACATGAATAAGCAAAATTTCAAAATTGACTGTCAAAGTTACCTGCTGTCTTGCTTGTAGTGATCCCAATCACGATGATCTTTACCATTACTAAAAGAAGAATAAGGTCTTTTCCTAGAGTCACTCTTTTTGTAAGAATCTCCCTGATGTCGGTCTTTATGATGATCGTGATACTGAGATAAGTGTCTATCAGATGAATAACTGTCCCTGCTGCTATCATCGTGATTTGTATTCTCCTTTGTTCTTTCTACATCTGTTAGATAAAAGAATCCAACTTTGGTTAATCACTTAAAAAAAAAAATACACGGTAAACACACGTAACTTGGCTGCTAGATTACAAGTACTCCTATTTCAACTCCAATTAGATAAAATCAGGTCCCAAATACAGGCACTTAAAGTCTTTAGAAATGATCTATAAAAGCAGTATTAAGCTTACAAAAGGATCACTTTATTGTGAAATGTGAAAAATCACAACAGAAAAATATATGGCCCATTTCCTTCTCAGACAGATTATACTTTTGTGATTCTTGTACAGAAAGAATGAATTATTGTATTCTAAAATTTTTTTCCATCATTTTAACAATTCTACAATTTCTAGAAACTGGAAAAAGGTTGATTTTTGGAAAGGTTAATAATGAGCAAAAAAGAATTATTGTTCAAGATAATAGATTCAATATAATAATGTAGGTATTACCTAAAATAAACTTAAAAAGGGAAAATAATTTTTAAATTTACTTTCTAAAACAATTAGTTAAGACTTACCTGGATTTCTAATCACTTGAGCATTCAAGTTGCTGTTCTGGTCATTATTTTGCTAAAATAAATACACATATGTAAGAATCTTTGAAGTGACTTCAAATACCCTTATAAAAGAGGAAGGGGCAGGGAAAAAAAGCCTAAAAGGAAAAACTTGAGGCTGAAAGAAGTCCTTACATAAGATAATAGAATGTATAAAATTATGATTTGGAGATATATTTTTTAAAGCATAAACTATTTGTCCAATGACATTTTTAAAAACTTTCACTGTGAAATAAGTTTACACTTAATAGAAAAGCTGCAAAAATCGTACCGGAAGTTCTCATGCCTTTCACCCTAATGTTATTATCTAATGTAACCATGGGGATATGATCAAATTAAAGTAAACATTAACATTGTAACAACACACCTATTAACTGAACTACAGACTTTATTCAGATTTCACAGTTTTCCACTAAGGTGCTTTTTCTGCTCCAGGATGTAATCTGAAATTCCACATTACGCTTAGATTTCATGTCTAACTTAGTTTCTTCCAATGTGGGACAGCTCCTCAGTTTTTTTCCTCCCCAAATTTTGACACTTTTGAAGAGTACTACACAGTTATGTAGAATCTTTCAGTTGAGGGTTTGTCTCATATTTTCTCATGATCAGACTGAGGTTATGCATTTTTGCCAAGAATTCCACAGAAATGATGTACCTTTCAAAGTGCATCATATCAGGGGATTCATGATGTTAATATGTCTTATTACTTACTGGTGATGTTAATCTTTATTGCTTCTTTAAAGTGTTGTCAGGCAGGTTTCTAAAAGTTATTATTTCTCTTTGTAATTAGTAAACATCTTAGAGGAGATATTTTTAAACTATGCCAGTATCTTATTTTCTTGTCCATTAAATTTAGCTTCCTTCAGAGGATGTTACCTGCAACAATTTTTATTGTGGTGCTCGAATGGTAATTTTCTATTCCCTTCATTTCTTCTACATTACTTGAACTCTTAAGGAAGAATGACTCAGTTTAATTATATAAATTAAAAGAAAAAATTATGCATTAATTTACCTGAGATTCCTGCCGTTTTTTAATAGCATGCTTATATAATTTATGTAATTTTCTTGCATCAAACTCGGTAAATTTAGATACAAAAATCCACAGGTTTCTAGAAAAAGAAAGGGCAAATTAGTCTTGTGGAAAATATTTAGCTTTTTCATGGAATCCCTTCCCTCTAGATAAAAATATACGGACACACATACTTAGCCTTCTACGAAATAAACTCTTAGGAGGTTATTTCTATTATTTTAAAAAACTTCACATATGGATAAAACTCTAAATGAAACTAAACATTAAGTTTTTTTTTTCTTCCAAATCCCTTCATTTTATAATTTTTGGAGTGAAAAAGTAGTAATCAATCTTAATTTGAAACCAAAGAGATAAAAATTTATAAATCAGGAAAGGACTCATGATGTGATTCAGACAGGTATAAAAGGAACAATCTATATTAGTAGTTTGAGTAAAGGTAACATCATATAATATGGATTAAGTTTGTGAAAGAACAGCCTTAATATATTAAAAGTCAAACGCCATTTTATAATTGTGATATAATGGTCATGAGAATAACACGAGCAGACAGTATAAACCAGGTATAACATGGTATCTTTAGGCCTCTCTTCCCATCTCAAGATAGCTTTAGTAACTGATCATAATATTCTTTCATGATAAATTCATATACAGCCTGTGAATACTTCTCAGCACAGCTTCCTCAGCAGGCACTCATAATCAGTGATGCCTGAGTTGATGTCTATCTGCCATCACAGAAATAATAATGGTTTCACACAGCCGCAATTTTTTCTTAAATGATTAGTTTTTCAGTGGCATGTTAAAGTATGAGTTTGAATCTTGCTTATATAAATAGGATAGAGAAATTACTAATTAGTCAATGTTGGAGTTTAGCAAACTACCCAATATCAACATCTTTAATAAGTCAAGCGACAGATTTTAAGGGATTAGAAAATAAACCTCTGTGTATGAATACTGGCTTCCAAAAAGAAAGCCATCTTCCAGTGACACTGATGGAAGGAAAAAGGTCTAAGGGCAAAAATTCTTAGTAGAAAATAGCTTCATTCTATTTTATGGGAGAAATAATATTACACAGAAGCCCTTAATTTCGACATTTCTAAACAACGGAGACATAGACATATTTCTCTCAAATATCAAGCTTCTATTGTTTATCATTACAAAGCACATATTAAATTATAAAGCCTTGGGGTGGCTCCATAGTATAGTGGTTAGCATGTCTGCTTTACATAAAGAAGGTCCTCGGTTTGCGCCCCAGGTGGAACCACTGACCATACCCTGGGTGTGCCAGGCCCTTTGAGTGCGCCAAAGGCGGCAGGCCCTGGGTGCACACCATGAGCATGTGGGAGGAGACGCCCTGCCTTCAGAGATCCAGTTCTTAAGGGGAAATGGCAACATCCATAGGTCAGAGGTGGAAGTGGGGAGGGGAGAATTTATGGGGGGAGGGGATTATAAAGCCTTGATTGAATGTGATACTACTGATCTCAGGTACTTTTATACTATATATTTTTGAAACACTTTTCTATTATTTAATTCCACGAATAACCAACCTTTAGGAAGGCACAATAAATATAGAAGTTAATTTTCAAAATAAGCACATGAGGTACAAAGGCTAAGTGATTTGCCTAAACTCATACAGCTAAGTAACGCTTGAAGACAAGATAATTCTTTTCAGTAAGATCAGTAATTTCCAGCCTTTTGATTTTAGACATCGACACATGTGAATAGCTGCTGGTTCGTAAACTACTAAAACCTTGCTAAGTGTTAGAAAATTTTGGAATGCATAAGTCTGAGTTATCCATTAACTGCAAAATTAAGAGAACACATGTGCATACAGAGATGGACATCTGGTGATTTTCCACAAGAATTCTTATCAGTGTTAAGTCTGTTGTGGCTTTGTTTTGCTAATTATATAATACCATTAGCATTATCAATTTAGTTTGTGAAGGTTGTTTACTTAACTGCAGCATATAATGACACCTCATCAATATTTTGGCCTATAATTTTACAAAAAACTAAAAGTGTAAGAATGCACTGCAACTTAAAGAGCAGCCAGCCATATCTTCATATTTAATGTATGTAAATATGCATAATACTCTCAAAATTTGCTTCTATAGTGATACTTTATAGCCTGTAAAATTGGGCTAGTTAAATAAATGGCAACATATTAAGGTTCAAGACTCATATTACCAGGTTATTTTAAACTAATGGAAAACACTTTCACAATACATATACATAGATCATTTTGTTTATTTTTTTCAACATCATGAAAATTTTCAAACATACATCAAAGATGTAGGAATTTTACAATGATTACCCTCCCATATACCTTCCTAGATCCTAATAATATTTTCTATGCTTGCCTTCCTATTTATATGTTCGCACATATTATTTCACACATTTATCCCTGTCAATCCATCTAAACTTTGATGCATTTCAAAGAAAAATGCAAGTATTAATATATCGCCCCCTAAACAGCTAAACATTTAAATAAATGCTGGATTCATATCATTGACTAGTCAATACCTGTTTAGTTTTTTCTTTTTTTAAAAAACTTATATACAGTAAAATTCACAGCTTTAATGTTTATACTTGCTGAGTTTTGCAAACTAACATACACTGTATAACTCAAAAACATATTGAGAAAGTTTGGTTTTGCTTCTTCACAATGTCTAAGTTATTTTACCAACGGAGAGTTTTAAAAGACAATGGAATTAGAAATAGTCCAAGAAACTGAGACACACTCTCTAGACTCCATCACTCCATGTAATCAATTATCAAGGGAGTGAAAGATAAAGAAATAACTAATGCCAAGTCATGAAAAGAGAATTCTTTACACAAAGTCTATAAAAGTCTTATCAGGTGCAAGCTGGGAAAATTAAATCATTAGCTTCAACACTAAGAATATTAAATAAAATCTCTGTAACTGATATCTAATAATCCAAATCCTGTTATTATCCAATGTTTGGCATTATATCAAAACAGCAATTATAAAATTAAAATGACTGCAGTGTTCACAGAGTTCCCTGGATTCTTTTAGCACACAAAATAGCTAAACATTTGTTAAAGATTTTTTTTAACTACAACAAAAGGCAAAAAAGAATCAGATCTTTAAATTGTTAAGAATACTATGTAATTAAAAAAAGAAAAAAATGAAAAATAAATAAAAGTAAAGAAATGAAAGTGGAAGGGGGAGAATGCTGTGTAAGGGCAGTGGTCACCAGAAGACATAAATATGTATTATATTCATGATATTAACTTGGAAATAACATTTAAAAGCAAACTTAGTTGAGAAAACTGATATATGACAGAACTGAAATCAACAGCTGAGAAAATTCAGCTAGCCTTTAAATGAACTTAACAGACTAATTCATCTACATTCTGCAGTTAACTCATAAGAGTAAAGGGTACAAATTAATCAACTCCACATCCTTAGTTCATAATAAATTTCTTTTTAAATATTTTTCCCTTAGAAAAATCTGGTCAGGAATTAGATTCTGTTCCTAATTATATCACCTGCTGAACTCTGTAATCTTGGTCAAAACCAGAGTTAGGACTAGCATTAGCACTTACACAAACCTAAGAGTGAGTGTCCCTCTTTAAAATTCAGCCCTGGATGCCTCCTTAGCCATACCCCAGTCCCAGCCCAACAAAGTCATTCACTTGAGTCCATTTTTTCTTTTATAAAATAGAAGTAACTGTTCAGATTTCCTAAATATAAAATTATTAAAAAGATCAGTTAGAATAAAGAATATGTAAGCGCTTTGAAAGACAAATGAAATAAAAACATACATTATATTACTAAGATTATCACCTGAAAGTGATTTTTAAATAAAAACTAATATTCCATTTCCATACCAAATATTCATTTACTTAACAGATGTGTAAACATATCTATGAGTAAGAAATAAAGCAGTTAATTATTATGATTACTATAAAAACTGCTAAACATCAACTGTTCTGTAATTATGGGTCAAGTCCCTATCTTTATAATTACAGGTAAGGTCTGTGTCTTCTTTCATTTTGTAGAATCAGTAACTATAGCTATGTTCTTTGGTTGGGGTGCGGGGTGGGGTAAGGGGAGTCAGCATTTCAAAGACAGCTTTTAATATATGGAACTCTTTTCCTTGCTCCCAAGATTTTTTTCACAATCTTATTCTGAGACAGCACTCAGAGTAAATGCTAATTTGCTTTCTGATATATTTCTCAACTAGGGGTCTTTCTGTTCTCCCTTCCCCTTTAAAGAAATCTGGTATAACCAGAGACAGTGGCAGCAGGAATAAGCACCAAGGAATATGAAGTCAAGGTAGATGGAAACTAAATGAGGGAAAAACAAAAAGGTACTTTGCCAACTGGGTAAAAAGAGGATCAAATCCTTGGAGGTAAAGACAAACATGAAGAAAAGACTCCTGGCTATTGGTCTATTTTCTTTCATATATCCCCACCCCTTTTCTAATAACAAACTAAATCTGAAATAGCATTTATTTGTTTTAGTCACTATGTAATTTCAATAAGATGTTGTTTATTTCTAAAAGAAATAAAAGAAAGCAAATAAAAAAGATTTCTCCCTCTTCACAACCTCAAAAATCTAAACTCTATAAGGCCTTAAAAACTGGTATGTAGTACACAATGACATACACTTTTGGATAGAAATCATGCTCTTTTAGTGTGGTGCTTGGTTGATACAGAAAAGAAGAAGAAGAAGAAGAAGGAAGGAAGGAAGGAAGGAAAAGGAAAAGGAAAAGGAAAAGGAAAAAGAAACCAGGTGCCTTTACACTAAAAGTAGGGGGGAAATTTTAACATACTCCTTTAACTAAATTTAACTTTAAGAAAAATTCACTGCATTGCCTTTATTTTCCTAACTTTATCACAAACAACAATCAAGAACACGTTTGGGAGCCACTAACAGAAAATTTAACTTTGGCTCTCAAATATACAAAGATAGAGAACTGACTATATTCTCATTAAACCGTAATATATATAATTGAACTTTACTGTATTCTTGTTCTATGGTTCTGTGTTTTGGGAACCAACGTGAGTTGAAAGAGCTTGAGAAGAATAAAATAACTGTTTTATGGTATTTAAGAAAAGCATTAAAACTCCAGTACATATATTCAAACCAAAGTAAGAGATTAAGCCAGATGGTATATAGTACTTTAGGATTTTCTCTCATTCCTCATAATATATCTTATCATTATCATTCAATAATTGGAAAACATGTAGGGCCCCACAGTTTATAAAGGGCTTCAAGTACAGACGTTACCATTTCACAGATGAAAAATACTGGGGTAACTGTTCAAGGACCCAAAGCCAAAAATTAGGCAAGATGGAGACTGAGCACATCTTCTGATATCAAACTCCAGTGATCATTCCATGGAATTACAGGTACATGACTTCAGGCTATTATTACTGTTCCATGCATGGCTTTAATTTCTTTAACCTTGATAGCTCAGTTTCACTTGTTTTCAAAAGCCTGGTGACCATGATCAACTTTTTATCTCCTCTCTCTAAAATGGGTCCTGGTTGAGTTTAAGGAAAAAGGAGACAAGTATATAATTTCTCCCCTCCCCCGCCTTTTAACTTTAATCATCATCAATCCTTCCGAAATACGTATTAGTTTTTGTTTTGATGTGCAGCTGGCACTGCATATAGCAGAGAAATCAGCATACTAGTACACTGATATCAGTGACTGGTTTGTGCTCATTTTATCTTTTTCCTAACTTGTCTAGTAGTTTGTTTTAATCCTGATCTGGACCTGGTAATCATTAAGTGATCTGTATAGTAAAGCAGTGCAGATTTAGAATTTTAAGATCAACTATATTGCTGTTGCTTCTAAAATAAAGGGGAAAATAGAATTCTGCATTTTACATTGCTTAAGCATATTAATTTTTACAAGGCTTTATACTCATACCCAGAAGATGAATTGCTAAGTTTATGTAACAATACATTTATTTGTTTGGCATACCAATTTCTAAAGCTATTATGTAAGATTTTAAAAAATAAAATGTAATCTGAATTTTAATGAAACAGTTTTCACTATTTCTTATTTAAAGGCAGAGATTCCAACTGTGATTTATCAAGATGCATAATTAAGCAATCACTTATGGATAAAAAGCTTTAAAGTTAAAGGGGAAAAATATGAAAACAAACATCCTCAGGTTACCTCTCTAAACATTATATAAGTTACCTAAACTTCAGAAGTAGAAAAATACATTGAAATATAAGAGACAAATAGATGGTTTCCTAATCACAAAGTTAACACTTCCTGAAAAGTACATCACTTACTTTCTCCACTGCTTGATTTGTTCAGGATTCGTATACTCTTTCAGACATTCCGTGATATGGTCACCAATTTTTATTAAACATTGTCTAGTATGCTCCAGTTGTTCTCTTTCTGAAAGGCCTTTCTCTGGCCTATCAAGTTGTTTCAAAGCTGCTTTGACAGGCCTCATTCTTTCTTTACACTTTAAAATGGGAAAATAAGAACATAAATACAAGCATTAAAAACACGAATTCAACAAAGATCTTCTTTCAATGATATTTACATGAGTAAAAATAACATTGTTTGATGCTAAAATAAGCATTTAATCTCACCTCACAGCTCTTAGATATCTGGAGTTTTTCCCACAGATTCTCTAGAAAGCAAAGCTTTCCATCATTATTTAAAATTAGTCTTTAAGTAAAAGCTTTGTATTTTTACAGTGTATAAAAATGGTACTTTTTACACTGTGCCACATATTATAAGTACCCTTAAACAGAATGTTTAAGATAAAATATTTCAGAGTTTAATTCAATATTCTGTATTCACTATAATATAGGATAAAATATAAAAAATAAGGGTTTTTACTGGTAAGTTATGAAAATCAAAATGACTGCAAGTATAAACTGTCTACTCTTCTAAACCTTTGGGACAAAACAACTAATAATGAATTTTTTTACTATCATATTTTAGTGGTCAGGGAGTTGGTGGTTGATCAAAACCAACCTTTTCCCTGGCCTATATTATCAGTGGGATGCTAACAAAAGAATGACGTACTCAAATTATATGATTCAGCTGAAGTCCCATTTGTGTAATAAAAACTAACCTATACCAAAGCCAGAATAAAGATATTACTAAAAAAAGCAAATTATACAATTTATAGCTATAAATGCAAAACAAATTTAAAATTAACAATAATTATATCCACAAGTAGTAAATTCCAGGAATGTAAGGATGGATCAACTATAGACAATATATTTAGTTGAGCCAACATCATTTATTTTAAAAAAGAAATCCTCACACATCACTACTGTGAATGGCCATTCTTATTATAAATTAAGTGTATATATATTTGTGGATTTGTTTCTAAGTAATCAGTTTTACTCCAAATTACTTGAAAAGTTTTCCACTTTTTGTCAGAAATACCTTAAAAAGCTTTGGAATTTTGTATTCTTTAGTTAAATATATTAGAACTCAGCCAGGCCTGATGTCTTTTTTTAAAAAAGGAAAGTGTTTAATATCGTTTCTAATTTTTAGCATTATTCATAGTTGTTCTCTATATTTCCTGTTTCTTGTTCAATTTTGATAGTTTATAATCGACTAGAAAAAATATTTATTCAAAATATGTAAATTGAGTACAAACTATTTTCTAGGCATTGTTCTAGAATCAAGAAAAAGAGCAGTAAATAAACAGAGACCCTGCGTTATGGACCCGGTACTCTAGCAGAAGAGAGCCAATAAACAAGACACAGTGTGTTAGAGGATGCCAACTATCATACAGAAAAATAAAGCAAGAAAGAGTATGGAACTTTCTACTTTATATAAGATTTCAGAGAAGGATGATGTTTGAGCAGACATTTAAAGATAATGAAGGAGTAAGCCATTATGAGCAAAGAGAAGAACAAAGACAAATGCCTAAACTTCATCAAGGGAACAGTATGAATCCAGTATGACTGAAACCAAGTAAGTGAGAAAACTAGCAGGAGATGATGGGGACTAAACCAGATGCTGTATCTTTTAGGCTACTGTTATCAATCTTTTATCCTAAATGAGAGGGAAAGCCATTTGAGAATTTTAGGCAGAAAAGTAACATGTGGTGACTTTATTCTCCCTGTAACAGTCATTATCACTCTTGTTGCTGTGTGAAGTATGAACTGAGGTATAAAAGGGCATATAGGCAAGATGAGAAGTGTAGAAGCAGTGAGAACAACTATAAAGCGATTGAAATAATCCAGAAAAGAGATAGCAGGGGCTTGAACCAGTATGGTGGAGCTGATATGATTTGCTCATTGACTGTGGGTGGATAAAAAGGAGAAGAATTGATGACTAAAATCTATGCTGACGTCAAGGTCTGGAGATGAGAATTGGAAAAATGACAAATACTTGTAAAGTTATCAGAGGTTACAAAGTTATCAGAGGTTATAAAGTTATCAGAGGTTATACATTACTTAAAAAATGCACCGAATCGAATTCTGACAACAGACCTTCACAATACTACTTGATTTTATAGAGGAAAGTAAAGCTTGAAATGACATCTGTCAAACCAAGTACAACCTCAAACTCTACTCTCTTAACTGCTAAATTATACTGACATTTAGAAAAACGAATCTGTAAGACATAAGGAAAATCAAGAGGTGTCAAATAAGGCAAAGATATCACAGTAAATATAGAGAAAAGGCCTCTTAACTTAATAATTAGAGCTATTCCCAAGTAAAATTTACAGCTGACGGTTGAATTATGCAGGGGTTAGGGGCACCCACCAGCCCTCTATATGCATGGATTCCCAACCACCAACTGACCTTGAGTAACTTGGGTTTGAACTGCATGGGTCAACTGAAAAATGTCCGAGTATAAGTGGATCTGCAAAATTCAAACCTGTGTGTTCAAGGGTCAACTGTATATTGCATTAAAGTCCTAACCATGCAAGCTGAGAAGTCTGGCTCCAGACTCTATGTTTAAAACTATTCAACTCTTTCTCTCCATAATACAAGAGATTTTAAGATTACTTATGAAGGTTTTAATGGAGAAGAAATTCATTGGGTACATCAGGCAATTTTCCTTTTCAGCATTATAAGAACGAGTCAACAGGCTAAGGAGAGGTCCCTCTCAGTGCCTTTACTCTTGTCTCTCACTGTCCCACTCACTCTCTGCCTCTGAGAAAAGACCACACTCGGTTTATGGAGTGTTATCCCTTTTCTAATTAACTTTCCTTTTTCTCTTAAAAAAAGGCTAAGGAGGAAATGTGGGCAAAAAAAAGAGGCAAGAGGTGCAATTTCACCTAACTCAGTAATGAAGCAGGCAGAGTAGGGGAAGCAAGAGGGTTCAATGTTTTCACCTCAGAAAAGCAAAGGCACTCCACTACCACCCCCGCTCCAAGCCAACAGTGAGGGTGTAAAAAATCAATAGAAAATGGACAGAGGCTAATGAAGATCTAGACCACAAATGGGAAGGTTAGCCTTAAAAAGGTGATAAGGAATCCCAGCATGTGAACATAAAGAGAGAAAAATGAAAATCCAGAGATAAAGTACACATTCAAGTAAATAAAATGGAAGATAGGAGCAAGAACAGCTTACTTTGAATGTTCCCAATATTCTCAAGATTGGAGAGATGTCAACAGCCAAAAGTGAGAAAGAAAACTGTGGCAGGAGCTATTATATTTAAAGAGCAAAAAAAATATTTAAAGCTAAATTAGGGCATGTCACAGGATTAGTAGGAAATGAATAAATGGGTTCATTAATCAACACTCCCTAGTCAGATACAAATAGAAGAAAATGGGACAAGGTGAGCTGGGAGATCAAGAATGGCAAAGTAGAGGTCAAACACAAACATTTTAAAATGTGAAAATTTCTCTTTCAAGTATAGCATTTGATTATACCCATGATAAAACCGATATAAGATTGCCCGGAAGTCTAACAAGTGATGGGATTATGGTAATAGCTCCATATAGTATAAGATTCAGATTCTAGAAATCCCTGAAGATTTTTGTATGACCATGTATATACATGTATCTGTGCATACATATAAATGGGATACATTCATATAGCAGACTTTAAATTTTCCCTTCAATTACTACCTGTAATTATATATTTTCTATTCAGGTCCTGATAATTTATACCTGTCTCATAATGTCTTTTTTTTCTCTAAAATTATTACTCTTTCTTGATTTTGTTCTATATCTAGACTTTTTGAATCACCTATCAGTCTACTAGCATGTCTGAATTCAATAACAACATCAAACACAACCACTACCAATTTTTTGAGCAGAGCACTCTTTTGAAAACTTTTACATTTATCAATTCATTTAATCCTCATACTTTCCTAACAGCGGCACTCTGGCTTCAGAGTCAGTACATTTAACCAGCATACATGCTGCTTTCCCACACTGCAACCTCACTCTTAAAGTTTTCCTCAAAATTCATATGCAATCAGTTTCCAGTTGAGACCACTCTGGGTTCCTGATTATATACAGTAACTAAACCATACGGGAAAAGGACAAGACAGACTCTCCTTTACTTGATGAAAAACATGGTAGCAAGTAAAACCAGTTTATTGTAGAACAGTGTTACTCAAAGTGTAGTGTATGAACCTATGATAGTCCACAAGGGGATAGGTATAGAAATTTTAGAACTATTTTATCAATTTGACAGTGCAATTTTCTGTCTGCTTAATCTAGTAATAAAACATATTTTCTATATATTCTTTAAATTTTCACTTCTTGTTTTCATTGTATATTCTAAAAATACTAGACTGTAAAAGACTAGAAAAGAACCTTGTCCTTCACTATAGATAAATACTACTGTTATATAGATGATAGGTTCAGGACTGAAAGGTTTAAAAGTCTACAGGTAGAAGAAAAAGTTCGCTCTAAGTAGTCCCTGAACACCTCCTCTTAAAGTCTTTATTTTATTAAAAAGTTTTTCCAAGTTGATTCTAAATTTAAGATACTTTTCAAAATTTAAATATATCATTTTTATTAATCTGAACTGCAGTACTATCAAATTCAAATACATTTCTAAATTAAAAACTCCAAAAGATGAAATTGCAATTTAAATGTTATAAGAATTACTACTAATAACCAGAAAGTCTACTACTTACAATGCTGAATGTCTTTTGATCCAGCTCTTCAGATTCTTCTGATATGGGAACTGGTTCACCACTTGCAGTGATATGAACTGGAGCATCTGACACTGCAGATTTCTTAGATCTTTCCTTGCTATCAGACTTGGATTCGCTCAACTGAAGAAAAAGAAAAAAAAAATGAAACCCAACAACAAAAACAAAATGATCAACACTTGCAGAAAACAATTACTCTCTTATTATATTTCACAACTGTTCTTAACATTTATTATTCTTATCTATTTTATCTTTTCCCAATTTTATTTGGGGAAACAAAATAAAACTACTCAGTAATATTACCTTAAGGAACTTAAAAAAAAATTCGAACCTATTTTTCTCCTCTACTAGACACCCACATGTATTTTAAAAGAACTCAGTTACGTGACTAAGGCTAATTTGGGCTGATAGGCAATTTATTTTCCTAAAATGTAAGTTGATTGTGTAACTCCTAAATTTTACATTATGATTTGCATACCTTTTCTTCCTTTATGTCTTTTTCTTTCTGCATAGCTTCTTTTACTTTTTTTTCTTTAAAATCTTTTTCCTTTACATCTTTCTTATCCTCTTTTTCTTTTATCTCCCTTTTAAGTTCTCTTTTATTCTCCTTTTCTTTTGCTTCCCTCTTTTCTTCTGGTTCCTTTTTTATACAAACATCTGAATCAGGTTTTTCTTCACTGTCTCTTTCTGTTTTAATTTTTTTATTTGGATGTTTCACAGAAGTGATCTCATCCTGGAAAGTGCAAGTATGGCCAATGTATTACTAACCAAACCTTGACAAAGATTAATTTTTCTTTGTATGGCTATGGTTTGCATGTAGGTGGATTCTGAAAGAAATAACCCAGAATCCTATTAAGAATGATACATGCAATGTTTACCTTCCTATAAAAACTAAGGTAAGCCAGTCTCATTCAAAAGTCATAATAAAATTAAAGGAGACAGAACCTTTGTCAAATGGCAAATGTTTGAAAAGGAAGGACCTTTGTTCTATCCCCTGGTAATATATAATATTCTACTGGATGGGTAGAATATTTTTCTGTAAATAAGACTACACACTGAACTATTAAAAAAACCTTCAATACATAAAAATAAAATTTCAGACCGTAGTTTATATTTCATATTTAAAGAATACCAAAACATGCCATGTTTCCTTTCTATAAGAGGTTGCTTTTCTAAAACACATTTTTACCTTATCATCTTCGTCAGACTTTTCTGAAGGCAAGGGAGAAGAATCACTCTTCATTTCCTCTTTCACTTTTATAGACTTCATTGCTTTATTCTTCTTAGCTCTTGCTTTTCTCCTCTTTGAACCTCCCTAAAAATAATTATATTTATTCTAACCAACTCCATAGATTCCATTAAAAAAAAACTTCTTAAATACTAAATCTAAAAAGCTAAAAAAATATATTCCTAGCCAATTCTTAGCCTGTTAATAATAAGCTACACCAATTTTAGAAAGTCAACAAGAGTCATAAAACTTAAGGAATTAAATATATATTAATGTGAATAATAAATATTAACAAACATTTTTTTCCTTTAAAAAATGAGAAGTAGAGAGAAATAAGGAGTTTTTCATTATCCTAAGTTATTCAACTAAATTCAATGCTACCAGATATAGCATTAGAAATTATTTTTAATGGTACATAGGTAGTTATAACATTGTGATCACAAGTAAACTTTTAAAGGTCACTGTAGTTTCTAATTACCTCTTTTAGTGTCTTTTTCTTACTTTTTTTTTAACGCTTCATAAATAAGCTAGTGATCTTTAAGCTCTGCAGTGTCTCCAAACAAAACAGTAATGGAGGCTTGACCTCTCAAAAAGTACTCCATTCTAAGTAAGTTGCCCCACTTCCTCTCCAAATACTAGGGGGAAAAAAAATCTAACCCCACTTCTGACTCATCAGTATTAACATGAATGTTGAGATAATTTAAGGCACAATATTACCATATTCAAATGTTACTAAAGTACAGAAAAATACACTTACAGGCTCATATTAACCAGATGTCTAGAGTGATCAATGAAATAGATTTATCTTACTAAAGTGTAAAGTACTCTTAAGTATCTGAATTTTAACTTACTGCACCAGAAAGTCTCTGAGCTTCTTTTCTTGCAATATCTTTACTAAGTAATTTGATGAGGTAGTCTGCACGTGTCTGCAACTGTTTTGCTTGTGGTTTTTTATCAGGATCATCTGGAAGAATCTGAAAAGCAATTAATTTTTTCAGGTTGTCTTTAATAAACATGAGACATTTATATGCTGAAAACTGCTTATCCATTTTAAAAATATGTATAATTAAGTTACCATTCTTTAAGTTTGTAGGAATAAACAACCTAGAATGCAAAACACATACTTTTATACCTATGCCACAGCCAAAGATTTAGTTTCCCTGGAAATGAATTCTAAATACACAAGAAAAAAAATCCTCCATTCAAAATGAGAACATACAGTATGAGGCTGGAGATTTCTTTCAAATATACAATAGTGTATTTAGCCTCCAGTGTTATACACTTATATCTCAATAACGAAAATATAATTTCAGAGATAAAGCAAAATCTCAAGAGATCATTTAAATTCAACCCCATCAAGAAAACCAGATGCTAAAGAAGCCAAGGTCACACAGATAGCTAGAGTCTTGATTTCCTGACTCCTGGTTGAGTTTATTTCTAACATAATTTAAAAGCAAAAATTTAATTCAACATTAATGATAAACAGAATCAAATATTTCAGTACCTTGTGCGTTAGACTGAGGTCAGGATCCATTTTAATCATTTCCCAGCTTCCATATCCATATTCGTAGATACCAATCAATAAATTGGAATCATCTTCTTTGCCCCAATCTATATCAAAATGAGCTGCCTTTGTGTGGCATGGGATAGTATACCTAGCATTAAAGTTAATAACAAATGTCAACTTTATAATTGGCTTATTAAAAATTTTGAATAACATATAATAACTGAAAATACTGTATTTTATGTTTAAAAACATTTGAGTCAAACTCACCAATGACAAATGACATAAAAAACATTTTAACCTACATTTATATCCAAATTATTGAATAACAATGAATATTTTACAATGGAAAAAGTAAACAACTCACTGCTTTCTTTCTTCTGGATCTGAAGGAATGGATTTGTGCAATGGTATTAATTCTTCTTCATGGGAGATGACTAGCTTGGCATTCACCTGTACTCCTGATATTCGGAATGTTGGACCCTTTACTTTTCCAAGTCTACCACCTTAATTTTTTAAAAAGAATATATAAAAGTATAAACTACAATTCTACAACATAAAAAAGCAACATGTGGTATTACTTATATGAATACATATTATTTACCTATATTAATAAACATTACTTATCTATATTAAGGGGAGATTTGCTGGCAAACCTTAAATTTTATAAGATTTTTCAGTACAAATTAGTGATTATAATATAGCAGTAGGAATTCATAAAAAGTATTTCACATATTTAAGTGTTTTACCAATTGTACAAGATTTATCAATCTATTAAAATATGGCCAGCTTCTAAATAAAAGTTCTAGTGTGCTCTTTTCCCCCAGTATGTCTGATTACTAAATCTCATCTAAATATTTTTTAATTAATTAATGTTTTTATGGTGACAATGGTTAACGAAATCCAGTAACTTTCAGCTGCACACTTTAATAGTAAGGCATATATATATGTTTATACTGTGTGTTCACCTCCAATAGATTTCTTTCTGTCACCCTTTACCTCCTCTGAATATTTTAAGTAGATGAATTGCAAAATAAGCAAAATGAAGTAACTATACCCAAAACCAATATCACATGTGTATCCTTATAATCTTTTCCCAGTCACCTATGCTAATAATATAGTACAACTAATTCCTGATGCTACCTCCCAGCCAGAATTATACCAGGCAGACAGATTCTATCACCTTCAATAATATCATTCTGTTCCCCATTTCCTATTACCCGGGAATGATGCTGACCTGTTTTGTAATGCATCTTTTAAGACTGATGAATAGATAAGTTATAATACCTAACTAACTCAATAAAAGCATATTTTGAAACTTCCATTTACCTCTTTCAATCACTCTCATTTTAGTATTACCTGTCCGTTCTGTTCCTGAAGAATTATCCTTTAAAGCTTTAATGCAACCATTATGTACTAATTCTCCTAGTCGTCTGAGGTCTGTCTCTGACTTATCAACCAATTCGGCATCTCGAGCAATTGCGTCTAATCTGTAATAAAATACAATTTTCAAGTAAATAGGTAAAATAAAGTGGTTCCATTTAAGACAAAAAGTTTCACTTCATCTCAAATTCTAAAAAACACATTATTGTATGTCCTACAAATTCTAATTTACATAACTGGCACAGAGTACACAAAGCTAGTAAGATCTGGTGGATAAACGATCCATTTATATATTGAAGGATAATAATAAAGTTAAGCAATTCAAAACAGAGCAAATGGTATGCTCCAGATTTAAAGATTATATAATAATCCTATAAAAGCTTTTCATAATTGATCAGATCTTAAGTTCAAAAGAAGTGGCTAAGCATGATGATAATTATAAATGAAAAAAACATTATAAAACTTGTTTTTTACTACTATGCACTGAATTATTATTAATGTTCAAAATGTTCTTTCATCATATAAAACAATTACACAAGTCTTTCATTGCACTGCATGAAAGTCACCTTAAATTAAAACAGAAAATATCTTTAAGAGGGAGTTTTGGAGAGAAAAAGGGAAAAATAGAGTTCAACAAATTTGCATCTTTACAACTCTATATCCAGGGGTTTGCCACAATAAAGGACAAAGAATATCCAAATCATCAATAATTACTGAGATTAACCAAGAACTTAAAAAAAAAAAAAACCCATCTTGACAATTTGAATTTTGACAGAGTTAGTATAAAAAGAAGTTATAATTAGGGAAGCTTAAGGAAATTTCCCTAATAAGGAAATAAAATAAAATAAGACTGTTTTGTTAGCAATTCAGCTTCTCTAAGAATGAATCTGCTAGTTTACAACTTAAAAAAAAGAGATAAAACATTTAAAAAATATCTTACACTACAAAAATGAAAAGTAATTTACAAACATGTCTTTCATAGAATCCTTAATTTGCAGATAAAATTTGAGACTAGAATAAATTAAGAACAGTACAAAAACATTTTTAAAAAATATACTTAAACTTTGTTTTCTACAGATTAACTTTGTAAATGCCTGTTTTAATGCAAATTTAACAAAGTAGCGAAACTGAGTATTAGTATAAACAAATAAAGCTGACACGCACATAACTCATGCTATAATTCTATGAGAATAACAAATGTATTTACCTTTCCAGGGGCCACCAAATTTCTTGTAACTCTTGATAAACCTAATAGAAAATAATTGTTTGGTTTAAATGGTGGCTTCACAATCTATTAAAAAATACATTTATAAATACATAGAAATAAGAAAATATTTGTTAGTGAAAAAATTAATTCAAAGCACCATTACTAAAAAAAATAAAAAAATGAATAATCTATGCTAGAAACCAAACTGTTAAAACATTAAAATATATCAAGTAAGACAAGACATATTTTAACAATCAGGATGCTTACAAACCAATATAAATAAAACAATAGAAGCTAAATTTTATTTTAGAAATTACTTTATTATTTTCACAAGACAAAAATGGTTCAAGACTACCATGGGAAGTGGCTCCAGAATTGTCAATCATATTTACACCTCCCCACATTCCAAGTGTTGATAAAATTTTACTGAATATAGATTTAATTCAGATGTATGGTATTGTACCAGCGATGGAAAAATAAAAATTTTATTTAAGAACAAAGCTACCCAAGTGGTTGATGGATGAGTGAAAATATCCAGGAAAAGTAGAAGTTGAAATGCCTCTTCAACTAAAGACAAAGTCCAGCAAATCAGGTGGTCATAAAAGTACCCTTAATAAAATCTAACAATATATTTAGTTTTCTGGTAGAAAGAATGAGGAAGAACTTTATCGGTCAGGTCTATGATGTAAAAGAAAAGAGTTACAATGGCTTTAAAGAAACAACAAATTCTCAAAATACAACAATAAACAACCTTTTTACAAATTTTACAAGCAAAAATATTACATAAACAAACATAAACTGTTGTATTCCCCTTAAATAAATAAATCTGTATATAGACATAAACATATTTTGAAATGTGTTGCATGGCCAACCTTACCTCAATTCCTACTTGGGCATATCAGAAGTGATACTAACATAGTTACTTTCAAAAAGCAAATCACCTCAGAGTTAAAAAGCTAGAAAACTATGGAACTAAATTCTTCCCACATAAAAATAGTAATGTTGAGAGTCATAAGCTCAGTGAGAATATTTACTAAATAAACCTAATGTATTGAAATATATGTGCATATTCAAAAGGACTACTATTCTGAACGCATTAACAAAACTAAAAGAAATTTAGCAGTCCGAATAGACTAATAAATAAATAATATGCAAAGATCAGATGCCAAACTTGGTTTTTCTCTCACGGTTATAATGACCACCCAAAAGCAGAAACACCCAATCTGTACAGTTATCATATATTTGCCTCCTCTAAAACTTTCATCTTAATCCTTGAAGCCCATGGGATTTCTCTATTTTAGTTTCACCCTCTAATAAAAAGCAAGTTGAAGTAAAATGGTCTTAAGTCATCTTACCGCCGAATTTCTGCATCACTAAATCCTTTAATATTCTCTCGAGGGATAGTCCGTGGTCTTCCACGTTTCTTTGGCCTTTTCCTTTCTGAGACTGAATCACTATCAGATCCAGAGTATCTCCTACTTCTACTGCGCCTCCCTTCACTTCCATTGAAACTAATCTGGAATTTGATAACAAAAATGTACCCAAGCTTAAAGAAGGTTTCCATTATAAGAGCAAAGAAAACACTGTAAGATTGACAGAATTAACAAATTCAAATATTTTTCTATTATCAAAAACATTCTATAAACAAAATTAAAAAGCAAACAAAACAGAAAAATATAGCATGTTAATGACAATGAGTTATTAATAGCCCTAATACTTAAAGCATTGTTATGAATCAGCAGGAAAATGCCTACTATCCTTTTGTAAAACTATGAAAAAGGTTATACAACCTCACTGATACATTTTTTAAGATGAGAATTAACCTAACAATAAAATGCAATTCTTTTATTAATCATCAACCTGACCAACACCAACTAAGCAATAATAGCTAATCAGTTATGGTACAGAAAAATGAACAGTAATTCAACTCTGGTGGATATTTAAGCTGAGAGAGAAGGCAATTTGATAATACTATATCTATATGATGAAAAGTTGAGAAGTCATTACAAATTGTGTTGTAAAAGAATTAACATTCATTATATACTGTCAAAGGAAAGGAATTTTCAAATTAATGACTTCAATTAAATTGGGCCAATAACATATGAAAAACACTGGAATTATGCCTACCATAATATGCTGGTGGTATTTCTGGATGGACAGATTAATTAAGATTAACTGTGTGTCTTTTTTCCTGTTCTCCTAAATATCAACTTATTGGTATTCTAATTAGGCTGATCAGATGCATATATAAATATATATATTTATATATATAACATAATATATATTTTATATATAAGAGCCAGCCACATAAAAGCCTACTTGTAACATCCATTAGTTGTTCAACAGATAAACTGAAACATATTTTCTGCAAGTCTTTGGAGGTCTTCCAAAGTCTACCTACATACTGTGAATGCCTAATGTGCTAAAAGCTTATTGAAAGTCAAGGATAGACATTCAGTTCTTGCTTGTTCTAACCTCCTCTCTTCCTTTCATAAGATCTAATCTAATGCTGTGTTTCCCATGCACTATATAAAAGGAAACCATTATGGAGTCTGAAGAAATAAACACAAATAAGAAACTGCATACATGGTCACTTTCAAGACAAACACACATTATTTGGCTCCATTTTGCCCAGGGTTGTAATTAAGTTAGTAGGTTGCTCCCATCGTAATATCAAAATCAGAATCTACAAAATCTAATCTACAAAATCATAACTTTTCTTAAACACATCAAAATCACAAGGTAATCTGGTAGTCTCAAATATATGGAAATATAGCAGCTTGTAAGAAGAGACAGAACCCAGACATTGAATCACTTGTGAAGAGCATGAATGGTAGACATTAAGTACCATACAAGCAGGTAAGAGGAAGTTAGGTAAAATTTGCTGAAGGCTGACTGTGGGCTACCATGATGCTACAGAACAGCCGGGAACCAAAGACACAGTGAGAACCTGCACCCACTCTCAGGCGATTCTCCACGAACCTCCAGCAAGTGCTCATGAGAAAGATTAGAAGCAGAGCAAAAATTAGAGAACTTTCCTCCGTGGTGCAGCCCTGGAGATAGGAAGCAGTCACTTTTGAGAAGACAGGCATGAAACCTTGCCAGACCTATCTCACCTAAGCCTTATGAGGGCACAGAAAACCTAATATAGTTGTATGAAAAGAAAAAGAACAAAAACCTCTACCACTCTGTAAGAGGGGTAGCAGGACAAGGACTAGTGTAAGGCGAGTCCCTCCTTCATTTGCCTCAAACAAAATTTAAGGAGACACCAAAAAAATCTCAGTAATCAAGACAACTAATCTTATAATGCAATACTGTAAAAAAACAAAAGTTAATGCAAAAAACATCTAGTATTAAGGATTTTTTCCTATGTGGAAGGATCAAATATAGCTTGGCATGCCACTGTTATCATTCTTTTTAAGTCTAATATTTTGTTGGTTTGGGTCGTAAAATAAACACTGACAAATATTTAAAAAATCAAATCACACAAGGTATGGTATCTGACTATGATAGAATCAAACTAGAAATCTGTTAGCAAAGATACCTGGAAAATCTCCCAAATATTTGGAAACTAAATAACACTTTAAAACAAGACAAAACAAACAAACAAACAGCACCTATAGATTAAAGAGGAAGTCATAAGGGAAATAAGAAAATATTTTGAAATAAATGAAAATAAAAACACAACAGATACAATTTAAAAATTCAGAAAAGAGTGCTTAGAGAAAAAGTTGTAGCATTAAATGCTAATATTAGGAAAGGAAGGTCTTGGTTCAGTGGTCTAAGCTTTTATCTTAAGACACTAAAAAAATTAAAGCAAGAGAAAAATAACAAAGAGCAGAAATCAATGAAATTTAAAACAGAAAATCAATGAAACCAAAAGGTGGTCTTTGAAAAGATAAATAAAATTAACCTCTTACTAGAATGATCAAGAAAAAATTACCAATATTAGGAATAGAAAAAGGAGAATCATCAAATATCCTATAGACACTAAAAGGACAATGGGATATTATGAACTATTTTATGTCTGTAAGTTCAACAACTTAGATAACATGGACATATTCCTTGAAAGAAACAAACTACCAAACTCATTCAAGAGATATTCTGAATAGCTCATATTTCTAAAAGACATTGAAATTATAGTTAAATCTTCTAACAAAGAAAACTCCAGGCCTAGATAGTTTCCCTGACAAATGCCTCTCAACATTTAATAAAGAAATAATATCAATTAATAACACAACTCTTTCTTAAAATAGAAGAGGAAGGAATACTCGCACTCATTTTATGAGGCAAGGATTATCAAATCAAATAAAGACATTACAAGAAAACTACAGATCAATATGTTGCATAAACAAAAATAGATCAGTCCAGATGTGAAGACTCTTATATTATAAAAATATCTTTTAAATTAAAAAGTCACCTGTTTAGCACAGTTTCTCATTCTTGGGAGCATATAAATTTCTTCAAGTTCCTTTTGTCTTTCTTCCTCTTCTAATCGTCTTCTCTGATCTTCTGGAATGATTTCTTCCCAATTCTTTGAATTTCTTTCAGGTTCCAATTCAATGTCATCCTCATCCATGTTTGAAAAGTTGGCAACCTGATAAATTCCAAAATTTTAACAGAATAAGCATTAAAGAAGATCTCATTCTTAAATTTTATTTTTCTTTTTTAGGAGGAGAAGAAGTAGCATCCCAGAACAACACAAGAAAAGTTAAATATCCTCAGGATAATGAATATATAACTATGGATTAAACCAATATGAATGTTACACTAAGTTTGTTTAGGTCAAAGTAGATCAAACCAAATGATTTCTAAGAATTTTCTTCCAGGAATGATTCTTTGTCCTGCTATTCAACAAAATCATTACTACAAAAGAACTAGAGAAAGTTAACAGAACAACAAAGTAATTTACAGTAGTAACATGCTAATTTACTTCTGCAGGAATTATACCAGTCTATTAACTACCAAGTTCTGTAGAACATCCAAAATTCTTCTTATAATCATAAAAATAGTACCTAAAGAGCTACCAACAAGACATGGGAGTTCTGAGACCCTAGATAAATTTATTAAGGTTCCTTAAGCCCTAGTTTCTTCATCTCTAAGAAAAGGGATAGTAACAGCTCGCTAACTTTTGTGAGGATTAAATATTTAAGGAATTATGCAGCTTGATATACATAAAGTACTTATTAAAGCTAATTTCCAATATGAGTATATAAAAACTCATAGATAACTGGAAGAAGAGAAGAAAACTATGCTTATCCTACATAAGGAATGGAGCTCAAAATATAGTGTTTATTCTCTCATGTTTGCTGTTTCAACATGATGATACCCGTAACGACAGCTATGTATAAGTATCAACTCCTTGGTACAAAAATAATCAACAGAGAGTAAATATATACTCTAGTTAACTTACCAGTGAATTTTTAAAAAATTTTTGATTGGTCAAATTTAAAAAGCAAATAGCATAACCTCATGTATAAAGTTAATTAGATCATACACATAGTCAGTACAAGTTCTAGACACCTGCACCTCTCACCAGGATTACCAAAATAGTCTTACACCTTATCTCTCTGCTTCAGTTCTTTCCCCAATATAGTATAGCCTTTACATTGTAGCCAGAGTGATCCATTAAAATTACAAAAGTTTTTATTCACTGCTGTAGCCCTGTGCATGGCACATTGCAGGTGCTCAATAAAACATTCACTGAATGAACAAATGACAAATTGAATTAATCCTTAAAATCCTTAATTCATGGAAAATGGCTAGGATATAAAGGAACCTGCTTCTTTCTAAACAATTGACCCATAACTTATTCTTTGAGGTCAGTTGACTTGCGTTGCTTTAGGACTCCTTACAACCTTTTAGCCCTCACCAAACCAGGGGTATTTTAAGTATTAATAAAAGCTTATTGCTTTCTTTACCTGAATGATTTACTTGAGTTTTCTTAGTTGTGATAATGCTTAAATTGATCTAATGTCAAAAACTTCTCCAATAAATATCAGCTAAAAGCCTCTGGTCATGGAAATCTACGTAAGAGATCATATTCATTCATGTTACCCAAATATTTGAGGGCATGCTCTGTGCCAAGCACTATTCTAGGTGCTAATTTAAGAAAATAACATCCCATCCCATTTAGTAAATGTAATCATTTGTAAATGACTTCATCCCTTTCAAATCAGGTAGCTACTGGGTTGGTCAGAATAAGGAAAAAGGAATTTTATACAACACAGCAAATTTGAATGGAAAAAAAATATTAAGAAACACTTTCATTTAAAAATTATCTTGCTGATTATGCTTAAAGAAACTGAAATCAGTCCCTCTCAATTTATATAAAGAAAACAGAAAAGAAAATGTACCTTGAACTGGGAAAGCAATTCGTCTCCTACAGTTAAAGGGCCTGGTTCATTTTCATGAGTTTCAGCCCTCTTTAAGATTTCATCTATATCCATCTCCTATAATTATAAAGAAATCTTTTAAAAATATACTTTAATATATTTTAAAGTAAATATAATTTACAACTTAAATGTGCTTTAAAACAACACATTTTGAGCAAGTTGTTTTCTTTCGTTTTTTTTACCTGGGGCTCTTGTTCTTCTCCTTCAGGTTCCTTAAAAAGTTCCTCAGCGCCAAACTTTAAAATGGCTGATAACTCCTCTTTATTGAAAGGAGTAGAACTAAAATCAGAAAAAAATAAAAATAAAAATACTTAATACCCACAATTAAAAATTTAACACTTATGTAGCACTTTCATTAATTAATGGCATAGTCACCAATACAAGTTACATAACTGTTGTAACTTATACAGGCGAAGTATTAGCAATACACTTATTTTAAAACTAAAGAATGTTAAGCCTAGATGGTGAATGGCTTCCCCTGCCCGGAAGGTTTCAAAACTAGAGTGGTGAAACCAGGTACTAAATATATGCCTTTGACTAGAAATTAGTCAGTGCTTTAACAAATAAAAAATTATTACAATGCTAAATACAGTACTTCAATGATTTGCTCACAGTATGTGACACTTCAAAAATAATGAGTGAAGTAGGATTCTAAAATGACATTGTTTACAGTAACTACCTTGGGGGCAGAACCTGTGTGTAGTACTGTCTTCCCAGTTGTGTCCATCCTTTGAATCACAAGATGATCTAAAACCATCTTCTTTTTGGCCCTTTCAAGAATATCCTCTTCAACTGATCCCTTTGTAACCAGACGATAAATATTCACCTGTAAAGATAAACATGATGAAACATAAACTGAAATAAAAAGGATTTGTTTGCTAATCTGAAGTGCCCAAATATTGGTATATAGATGGAAGCTCATCCACATGAAGTTTTCACCAGTTAAAACCAAAATGAAAACTAAAAAAATAAATAACAATGTGTTCAATCTTCAAATTAAAGATTATTTTGAAGGTATGTCCCTTCTTCTTACATTTTGGTTAGAGATTGTATTTACTTTTTCTTTTTTAAAGAACGGCACTAATTTTTAAATTCTCTTTCAACTGGAAAAAAATGGTAAAGTTATAACAGCCTTATACCAGTTTCTTCAATTCTGATTAAAGTTTCATCATTCACACATTCTAAAATTCTATGATTCACTACCCCAAGTTATGATAAAGCCCTGACATAAAACAAAGCTTTCCAAAATAGACAAAAATTAATGTACAGTAATTTTGCCCTATTTTTTTAAAGTTAGTGGTTCTATAACAAACATTACCACCAGACAGAGATAATTTGAAATGTTTAAGAACATTTTTAGTTTTCACAATGACTGTGTGGGCTTACCAGTATTTAGAGTACAGGAACCTGGGATGCTAGACATTCTGCATTAAACTGGACATTCTGACACAGTAAAAAATTATCCTGTGTCACTCAAATCTTTCAAATGATTTTTTTAAACCTTCTAAAATTATCTTAAGTCTAAATTCTCACTCTATCTTAATATAAACACAAAGTATTTTTACAAAGTTACAATACACACTGATTTTCTCAGGATTGCGACTATTGTGTAAATCGGAAGATAAATAGATATTGTTTCATTGGGATCTTTATCAAAAAGTTATAATTTCCAACAGCTGACAATACTGGTGTCACCAATAAAACACATGTGTTTTCATCACCTATACCTACTCATTTTGCAGTTGCTGCATACAAATACTTAAGGAGATCTGAGGCTCTTTTTGTCAGATTTAGAACCAAATACTACTTAAACAGCAGGCATATGAACCATAAGAATCTTACTATATTTCATCATTGATAATAAAGACTATCTCATTAATAATTATCAATAAAAGTGTATTCCATATTTGTAATGTTTAAAAAATTTTAATGTAATGGTAAAAAATTTGTATTGCCATTATTTTATGATCTTATTCAGATACTGTTTGTTCCCAGAGGTCTACCATGCAACTTTCTACAGTATCTCTCTTACTTGTTCTTTTCCTAATATACCCTCTATTTTGTATCACCTATTAGAAAATGTGGTGACCAAGGTCTTTAAACTGTGTAAGTGGAATGTAAGTATGGCATGTGTCAAGGATTTCAATATAGGAGGGATCTGTTCAGTGTAATTAACCACTTTTGCCCATCTCATTGATAATACAGGGATATTTTGATTCTTCACATATATATACATTAGGCCAAGCTCACCTGTCAGAATACCTTATTTTCTTTCTCCTAACAGCCTATAATTTTTCTTGGCATATTGTTATCCTATTTCAAGTACCCCTCTCTTTACAATGTACAAATCAGTCTATCATCTAATTTTTATCCTCTTTTGCACCAATAAACTCTCGCGGTTTCCTTCCTTTATATTTATACTTCTTATGGAGAATGAATCCTGATCTCAACTCAAAACTTATTCTTTACATCCTAGTCATATATATTGAAATATATATTATTGGAGAAGAACTCTCTTTTTGGCCTAAATTACTGTTAGAACATTAGACTGACTTTTCAAATTACATGTGTTCATTTCAAGATAGAAAAGAGTACTAAAAACACTTGTTATAAAAGAGGTCACTTTGTCTGATGAAGTTGAGAACCGCTACTCTAACCAAGCTTTCATTTAAGGGTATATAATGTTCTAGAGCATAAAAAATTATAGAAAGAAGCATGATACATTCTTGGTGAGAAAATTTTAAAAATTATTTGACTATTTTTTAGTTTTAAATTATGCATATGTTTCTCAGTACAGGATATGTTTTTTAAAGGCTTATAAACATGCTAAGCCTTTTTGTGCTACTTGTTCATATCTCCTGCTTTGGAGAAGTTTGAGAAGCACTACTCTAGACAGAGGTAAAGGAATTAAATCCAAGGACCAAGGCATAAAAAGGATGACAGATTTTTTTTCTTAAGGCCTTTTATCAAGCCGGTTCTATAGAATAATGAACTTAAATAATTGAGATTGCTTTTTGCATAGAGTAATCTTATAGACACATGTATAAAATACAGGCTAACAAAAAGGTAGCTTATACTAAGCAATACCTCTTTCAATAGTTAAAAAAGTAAATGAAGACATTATAAAAGTTTATAGTCAAATGAAAAACACTACTATACAGCTGTAAACGGAATGCATGAATTCAAAGAGAGTGCATGATCCTTTAGACATAGTTATCTTAGTTCTGTCAGACCTGCCAGATGATTTAGTAAATTTGAATTCCTCAGTACCCTGTCTGTCTAAATAGCAAATATGGCTGTTTTCCAACAATCTTAACAGGATAAACAAAATCACACATCATAAAAAGAGCTATAAAGTAATATAGGAGAATAAATACCTGTTTCTTTTGCCAATTCGATGTGCTCTAGGCCTGTGCCTGAAGATCAATTTTTGGATTCCAATCAGAATCAAATATAACAACAGTGTCAGCAGAGGCTAAATTAATTCCTAGCCCCCCAGCTCTTGTGGGACGAGCAAAAAGCAAAAAAATCCTATAAGAAATTATAAATAAGTATGATTTTAAAATTATTTTAAACCATGACTATAAATAATCAATATGAGAATTTTATAATTGGTTTTTTACATTTTAACCAATAAAACTAAAGGGTAGTTTTTGAAAATATTAATAAAATATATAAACCTCTAACAAAACCAAATGAGACTCCAAAATACAGCTATACATGGAAATAATAAATACAAATTTAAAAAAAGATTCTAAATTAAAGTGGGCTAATTTACTTTGAAGTTAATTAACTATTATGCTGAAATAGTATTGATAAGAAAGGGTAAAATTCTTCAAATTTAACATGGAATTCTGATTTTAAAAACCTCATTTGCAAATAAAGCTAGCTAGCATCAATAAAACTCTTTTAAAAAAATACAAGTGTGACTAAAATAATGACAAACACAATTATAATTTTAAAGGCATTCATACCTCTGATCCTTCAGCATTAAAATGATCTAGAGCTTGCTTCCTCAGCTCCCCTTTTATTGATCCATCTAATCTCTAGATAAATAAAACACATTAAAATACTACATATAACAGAATTAAAAATTTTTTAAAGAAATAAAATCATTTATAAAATCAAGTTAGTATGAAAAATAACCATTGCTTTTGCTAAGACTGTAAGAGTAGTAGAAGATACTTATTAGGCAGTAAAACAATGCACAGGCACTGTCTCTAGAGTCTGTGCTCTTAGCCACTAGGACTACTTTCCTGAACAGTAAATAGCACTTATGTTGTCATTCTGCCTGAGACCCACTATAAGAAATACATTTTATGTGTGAATGATTACATAGCTGTATACTCAAAGAAAGTTTCATGACACATACCCTCATACCCTCATATTTTAAAACCTACTTCACTTTTTTTAAATGTTGATACAACTTGAGCTGATTCCCAGATCCATTATTAGGTTACAGCCCACAGTTTAAAAACACTGATTAAGTCCAGTGTGGTTACTGGACCAATAACATCAGTGTCACCTGAGAACTCAGAAACAAAAATTACTGAGCTCTATCCCAGACTGACCGAAGTCAGAAACTTAGAGGGAGGTCCTGGAAAAGCCCTCCAAGCTAAAGTTTGAGAATCACTGATTTGGGGCACCATGGGCTATAGTCAAATAGCCCTCACACCTGAGAGTATTCCTGGGTGCCTTGAGCAAGTGATTTGATTTTTCTCCTTGTCAGTTTCCTCTTCAGTAAATGGATATAATGGTAATACTTACTTCATAGAGTACAGAGGATTCAGTGAGAGAATGTAGTAAAACACTTACACCGAGTGCTTACTAAACGTTCGATGAACAACAGATTTCCAAAATAAAAAAAAAAAGGTCTACGGCCATGCTACCCTGAACAAGCCCAATCCCATCTGATCTCAGAAGCTAAGCAGGGCGGGGCCTGGTTATTACTTGTATGTGAGACCACCTAGAAAGACCAGGTGCTATAGACATAAAAAATTTAAAAAATAAGGGATTGTAAACTGACAAGGTCCTTGCAATCTGTGAGGTCAACCAAGGGTTGCCTCGCCTAAAACAAAAACAAAAACAAACAAAAAAAAGTGCAAAATAAAAAAATATGTTTTTCTTCTTCACCAAAAATTACAACTAGAAAAAAATACTTAAAAAAAAAATAATAGTGGCATATCGTATATTGAGGCATGACCTAAACCAAAGAACTTAAAAATGATTTTCTCTGGAAAGAGATCTGGAAATAAAAAAGGATTAGGAGCAGAGAACAGTCACTTACAAGTACTTCTGTACTATTTTTTTTGCTTAACCGTATACACATAACATTTGTCTAAAAAGAAACCAACACAGGGCTGTGATGGGGATGGGGCAGGGGAGGGATGGGGGATGGGTGGTGATAGCTAAAGGGTCGTTTCTTTTTGAGGTGGTAAAAACATTCCAGAACTGACTATGGTGAGAGTTGTACATATCTGTGAATGTATTTTAAAGACCCACTGAACTGTACACTTTAAAGGAAAATGTATGAAAATCACATTTCAATAAAGCTGTTTTTTAAAAAAATGCTACTCTTTACCTTTCTCCGTTAAATGACTACGTATTTTATGTTCATATCACCAAATACCTGTCCTTCACAGAATTTTCTAGAGTATAATGTTCTATTTGTTTGTAATTACCTGTTTAATGTCTATCTCCCACACCAAATTGTAAGCTCCAACAGAGCAGGAATTATGTATGCTGAGGTTGATCATTATAATTCTACTTCTATTCTAATGTCTACAGTAAATATATCCAGTGTTCACTATGTTACAGGCACTGTTCGGAACATTGCTATAAGGATTAAAATTAGATGTAAAGTACTGAGATAGCACTTGACTCTAACATTAAACTCGTCTGTATTAACTTTACTTGTGTTGAATAAATTTCAAAATAAATACTAAACAGATGGACTATAAGCCCATTTTGGTCTTTGATATCTTCCCTAAAGTTATCTAGTTTTATTCAGCAAACCATACATTAGAATAATTATGAGCACATAAATTTTCAGAATCTCCAATAATCCTGGTAACATGCACAAGAATTGCTCTCTTTCTTTCCTCAGACTAAAGCCTAATACATAAGTTTGTTCCTTTAGACTTGAGCACAGAAGAGAAATACAGAATTAACAGAAAATAAAATTAAAAATTGCTTTGCTGCTAAATTTAAGGTCAAGAAGAAAAAGGGAATGATTACAAACAGAATTTTTAAAAACATTTTTAAAAAGAAAAGTAGTTTATACAAAAATCTCCATGTACGAAAGAATTTCTGAAGAACATGCTGAAGAAAATGCTTAGGAATTAGATAAAATTTACATGAACAAAAATGACAAAATGAAATGCTTACTTGAAAAGGGAATTGACGGTATTTCAAATATTCTGCAAGTATATCTAACATCCGCACCATTTGAGAAAAAATAAGAACTCTATTGCCTCTTTCTCTCAGGCGAATTAACAGCTTGTCAAGAAGGATCAATTTTCCGCTACTACGGATTAAGTGCTAAGGAAACAATAAATTACAACTGTTACAATATGTTAAAAGAATGAATAAATTGAAACAAATGTCCCCTTAACCCTTCAGTTTATTTTAAATTGAGATTTTAAATTTTCATGTTAGAAATCAGTTTACTAGTTTTCAAAATCTTCTAGGACAGTTATCATTTTGCTCTAGGATTTAAGTTAAAAATTTCCTTGCCATTTTAGCAGCTAGGTTTTTGTTGTATTTTTAGGAGGAAAAAAAGGCATAGTTTCACTCTATTTGCTAGTTATTACACTATTTCTCCAAGAATCTTAGCTGAAAAATATACTGGAAGCAGCAGCAACAAAGCAACCAAAGGTTTTAAAAGAGTAAGAAAATGTGTTTTCATTTCTACATAACTTCATTACCCCAGCACTTCAAAGCACTACTGTGGCTAGATGGCAACTGTGCTTTTTTATACTTCTCATTTGGTCTTCTAGACATGAGAGGAAAAGGAAGATTTGAAGCCATGATGTCCTTCTTAAAACTACCATTTGCCATGTCACAAATTCAGTATAATCACTATTAGTTAATTGTTTTCACAATTAAGAATACACTAAGAGATTTTTGCTGGATAAATTATGACAGTCCATAATCACATCCATTTTTAGAAAAAATGATCAAAATAATCAACTGGAGAAATTATAATATTAAAGGCATTTTACAAAGACTGCAAAATAATAAACACCATTATTTAGTTATACCATTAACCAAAAAGAACTTCTAATCAAAATATGACATTATGCCATTTTCAGTTATAACTGAAATAAACATTTCTAGAGTTTTGGTTTACCAAAATTACAATATTTTAATATTCTTACTTGTAAGGCCTCCTGTTTATTATAGAATTCATTATTATCCGGTGGTTTAATGAGGTAGCAGTGATTACAACATTTCTTTAGCTCCATCATAATATTCAAAAAGCCTGAGGTACTGCCCTTGGAACCTTTGCTGAGGGCTTTGTAATTCCTAGTTAATATCCATCTGTTTAAAAAAAATAATAATGTTTAACAGAGAATAATTACCAGGATGAATTCTAAAACCATAAAAAAGCAATCAAGCACCAAAGCCAAACTGCACCATTATGAAGTTCACAGTTGGATACATAATGGACCAAACCTTGTTCACAAGACTGATGAACCCTGTTCAAAAGACTAAAGAGAACACATAACTTGTTATCTGAACCATTAACTATATAGATGGTAAAGACTTAATGTAACATAGTAAGTATAGTGTATTAACTCTTTCCCCCCAAAATTTACTTTAAAAATGGTGAAATGTATTATCTATCATAATTTTTCTATAAATTTTGCATTAGGCAGTTAATGCATAGACCTAAAAGAAACCTCATGAGGATACCTGATTTAGCCACACTGCCTTCTCTAAATCAGCGTTCCTCAACCTTATTGGCACCCGGGACTGGTGCTCCTATGAGAATCTAAAGCCTTATGATCTGAGGTGGAGCTGAGGCAATGATGCTAGCTCTGGGGAGTGGCTGCAAATACATACGAAGCTTCACTTGCTCGCTGCCCCTCACCTTCTGCTATGTGGCTCGGTTCCTAACAGGCCACAGACAGCACAAGTCTGCGGCCCAGGGGTTGGGAACCCCTACTCTAAATTACAATTACACTAACTGCAAGTTTTAGAAAAATTATAGGTGGTTATTTTATTACTCCAAACTATATGTAACCTTTTCTCTCACTATGACCTACTTTTCTACCACCTTTTATTTTCTTCCTTTTTACAAGTAGTCTTCAAAGGGACTTGAAATAGTAATATCTCTAACATGCCTTAAATGATAGGGGGAATGACTACAGATAAAATAGGACTGACTGTTAGTTAAAAATAACTAAGCTGAGCATTGGGAGTTTATTATCTTCTTTTATATACATTTAAAATTTTCCATAATAAAAATCTAAAATTTATGCAATATTTTTAAATGTATGGCACTTATGGATCTTACCATAAAATGTTTCTGAGGATTCAAATCCATGTAGAAATGCATTTTATGCAATTATATGTTCAAATAGATACTAGGAAAGGTGTTTTTTTTTTGACTCCTTGAAGTATTATACAAAATAATTAATATTAATATCAAAAAGGCCTAAAATTTTTTTCTAAGTTTTTTCCTGGCCTCTACCTCTATCAATTACATAATTGTCATAATTACATAATAATACCTTCGCATCATGGAAAGCTGAACACTTAAAAAAATAAACTCTCCATAAGGTAATGGTATGGTATATAGAGAAAATAAATGATGTGTTTACAAGGTGAATTAGTCTTATATAACCTCTGGTATGGACATGCCATTAAATCTCGTTGCCCCAAAATGCCACGAAATAAACCTATTCTAAAATTCAAGAGCTGTTAGTGCTCTTAGATCCTATTTGGGGGAGGGAGACACCTCAATGAGACAAGTACAGGGAGGTTATTTAGAATTAAATGTTCTGAACTTGTGCTCAGTTTAAAACTTACTTGTAATATTGTTTCTGTAAAGCACTCATTTCCATTCTTAAAATCTGCTCGACCTTGGCAGGAAGAGATTTTTCCACATCTTTCTTAACTCTTCGTAACAGAAACGGTTCAAGCTCCTTGTGGAGGCTTGCGTAACCATATTCTCTGCCTTTGCCGTGTTCTTCTTCAAAATCTTCCCAGGAAGAAAACCTTACAAATTTAAGAAAATGGAAGAATCATTAAAAAAGTTCAAAACGCATATGTGATTTTTCAAAGTAGTCATGTAAACACAGTACAGATTCTTAGGAAAAAATTAGCTAAAATTAAGTCACTTTTAATAACTATCCTTTCCAAGAAGTCCATTATATACCTATATAAAGATTAAATATATGAAGTTGTTTTACAAAAATTATGATTCTCCTTGAGTTATAAAGATAAAATATTCTCAAGTATGGGAGTAATTATCACTAAAATATTTCCCAAAAAATATAGTTTTAAAGTTCTGAAACTATTGAAAGAGAATACGTATGTGGCCCTGAACAAGTTATTTAATTTTATCAGGTCTAATTTTCCTCATTTAAAAAATGAAATTAACAGCACCTTGTTATTGTTATTGCTGTTAGATACTAAAAATGATGCTGTTTTCAGTTTTTTAAGCAAGACTTATTTTGAACAGGGGCAAAATCAACTGTTTTAATTTACTGTATATGGGCTCAAGATATTTACAAAATAAAAAAATTAAAACAGTACTACAAATATAAATATTCCATCACACTTCCTTTTTTCCCCTTACTAATAATCTATGGTCCAATGTTTTAGGGCAAGAAAATTTCTTACTGACCTTATTATAAACACTAATTGTTTCCCTCCTAAACCTGTCACACAAAACATTAAAGTTGTATATCCCATATTATCTTACTTTTCTGGCATAATAAAATGAAGCAAAGACCAGAGCTCTTTGAGGGAATTTTGTAGAGGAGTTCCAGTGATAAGGAGACGGTGATTGGACTTAAAGTCTATTAAAGTTTTATATAGAAGAGAGTCATCATTCTTTAATCGATGTGCTTCATCTACACCTATAAATGCCCAATTAAGACCTCCAAGGAATGCCTTAAAAGAACAGAACACAGTTAATATTTTGAGAGAAAAAGTGAACTCAAATTTAGTTTTTTATTTGACCTAAATTCAAATTACAATGAGGCAAATTAAAATTAAAAACAAACTTGTCTAATTTTCAAATAAAAGTTACATTATTTCAAGACTTACTGTAATACTCAAATTAAGTAATTCAACATGTAAAATAAAGTTCCTTCCATGACTAATCTAGCAATTAGAAAACAGGGCATAATATCAAGTGAAAGTTTTTACTAGCTTATATAGTGGAAATAAAGGAAAAAAAACAATAGTATTACTTAAAACTTTTACAAAAGGTTTTTAGCCTAAGTCTCTATGAATGTCATTTTGGTTCCAAGAAATATGATATAAATTTGGAACAGTGTCTTACTCCAAGTTTAGGTATAATTCATTAATGATTTCTATGAACTATAAATTTCTAATACATAAATGTGGGTCTCTGACTTAAAACAGAGACAAGCCTGATTCTGCCACTTAATGGTTATATGACCTCAGGCAAGTTCATTAACCTGACACTTATTTTTCCCAGTAGAGATAGCAATATCTTGTAAAGTAGATGGGAATTAACTTAAGATATTAAGTTTAAAGAATTAAATAAGACAATAGGTGTGATGCATTTAGCACAGTGCTTCACCCAGTAGTAGTTTGATTCTGTTAGCTATCTATCTTCCCCTTTTATAAATCAACAGATACTGTCAAACTAGTTTCATATAAGTCAGAAGATGGCAAACTTTAATGTAAAGAGCCAGACAGTAAATATTTTAGGCTTTGTAGATAAATGTATGGTAGTCTCTCGCATATTCTTTGATTTGTTTTTACAACCTTTTAAAACTGTAAATATTCTTAGTTCAATGGTAATTAATAAGCCAGATTTGACCTACAAGCTGTAGTTTGCTGACCCATGATTTAACTTATCTTCTCATCCCACCTTTAACACATTTGTAAAGGAAAAACTGTTATCAAACAGAAAAATATAAGTAAAACATACCTTATCCTTCAATAAAATTTCATAAGTTGTTAAGAGTATATTAAATTTTAACCGTTTGGTCTGGGGATGCATCCATTCATGAGTTCTTATCTATCAAGAAATTTTAAAGATAATTTTAAAATATAGATTAAGAAAAGCATACCTTTACTTGAATACCTAAAATTAAATCCATTCATAACACACAAAAATTATGTTTATGTAATAAGTGTAAGTTATTCTTTACATAGTCCAGCAAGCTAAATTAACCACATCATCATAAGATAAAAATACCACACCATATTAAAATCTCCTATAAAAAATAAAGCAGACATGTTTTTAAAACTATACACTTTTCACTGAAGGACATTAACAAAACACTAGTGATGAACTCATTTAATAACATCTATGGATGAAAATGATATCTGAGGTTTGCTTCACAATAATTGGGAGGAAGGGACCATATAGAGGTACAGATGAAACAAAACTGACAGTGAGTTCAAATTGTAAAGACGGAGAGAGGCATGTATGGAGGTTTATTATACTCTTCTATCTGATTTTGTGTATATTTGAAACTTTCCATAAGAAAACATACATATATATCTATATATATATATAGATATATATGTAAAGTAACACTAAACCAAAAATTAATTTTTAGTATAGACAATTAAAAATGTATTGTGCACTTACTTTGTGGCAAGTTCTATGTTACAAACTAAGACTATCAAGACAAATAAAATCCTTGTCCTCAAAGACAAGTACACCCAGATTTCTAAATTTGTGAAGGAACAACTTACCATGTTTCTGCTGTTAATGTCACCTAAATAAACCACCGCATTCATTTGAGAAGCCCATGTCTGAATTTCCCTTTGCCAGGAAGTAAGAGTAGAGAGTGGTACTACTAATAGAAAAGGTCCATATAATTGATGCTCATGAAACAAATAGTTCAGAAATGAGATCGTCTATTGTTTTTCCAAGGCCCATTTCATCAGCAAGTATACAACTATTTCCTCTAAAAAATTAAAAACAAAAATCATGTATGGAATAGATTCAGATTTACAAAAGAAAATTTTTTACATAGTCCATGTACAAGTTTTTAACAGTTAAATAAAATCACTGATAGCTATTATATACAATATACCACTTTTATTTGCTATAAATAATAAATGTAAAGACTTTTGTAAATGTAAGAAAAGTGGAGGAGTTTACCAGTTTAGGCCAGAAGAAGCCTAAAGATTGACAGTATTATCTTTAATCAATTATGTAGTCAAGAACCCAATTCACCTATAAGTAGTAGAGTCCAGATATATTAAGTAAAAAGTAAGCAGGAATAACATACAGCAGAAAAAACTATAGCTATAATAAAGTTAAAAAATAAATTGCATCCTAGGGTCATCTTATATTGTCAATAAATAAATGGATCAAAGGACATAAGAAAGAAGGAAAAACATGGAGAGCTAACTGGGTATGAGAAATAGTACAGGACTAGTATGTGATAGGAATATATTTATATTCTGATTTTAAGTTCAATAATAACTCTAAGTGCTGAGATAATCAGGTTAAACTCACAACTCCACTGGATTTTCTTAGTATATAATAAATGTTATTTATATACAAGGAAATTCAAAGACCCGCATGTAAATACCAAAGGGTCTTATCCTTTATGTTGATAAAAATCTTTTCCAAATCCTGTATTTGTAAAATTCTTAGCCTCTCAAATTAAACAAATGACTATATACTTACTTGCACCAAGAGTGAGCAAGCCAATTTAAACCATTCAGTTGATAATCTCTTAATTCTAAACCCTCATGTCCTCCAATATAGGATGGCTGCTTCTTTAGGGCTACAAATCTTGGCCTTTGTTTTAATACCTTTGATAGAAATAATTGTTAATATGAAAAATTATTAAATGTAAGAAATTATATTAAAAGATGAAAATCTCAGCTTTTATCATAAATTTTGAAATTTCATCTCAAATCAAGCTCAGAAATTCTGTGACTCAAAATATATCTGAGGATTCAGACTGTGTTCTATTACAAGAATGTATGGTGAAATATTTTCCCCTCTTTTTTTAATAAAAAAATTAAAGAGGTAAGTAAGTTCCTGCTCAAACACTTGGGTATTCCACAAGCAACGGCTATGTTAAATTCATTCATTTTAACCAGTGCTCCACCCTGACCTAGAAATAAAACATAAAACTGGCTTTAACTTCCCATTTCATTTCTGATTTCTAAATTACCATTTTGCGTTTAGTTCAGTCTTGTAATAAGAAAACCAAATCCAGTGGCATTTATACCCTAAAACTTTCACTAATAATAAGTTACAGTACAAAGATATATCAAGCAAGAGAGTCCTGGATACTGTCTTATGGATACATCCCTATTTTCCTTTCTTGCCTTCAAAGAAAATAGTCGCTACCTTTTAAATCAATAACATACATCAAGTTTCCAAGGAATTTTCCCTATTTGGTATCTCTAACTTATTCACAACTAACATCACCCATTCAGTATCTTTCTGACATGGTTTTGCTCACCAAGGCTATAAGTTCCACATCTAAGATCACATAGTAATTACAGGAACATCATTTCCTGTTAAGACCTACCAAAACCAAGCAGTTCTCTTCCTTAGCCTATTGAAATCAGGATCTAACTTTCTATCTAGGCTTGTAATATTTATGATGCATAAATACATTTTCAATAATTAAAAATGTCAAATACTACTCACTTTGCAATCTTTAAAAGGAGTGGTTTTTGACTGATTCCTGCTAAAATACTCATCTATACATGCTTGAAACTTTTTGGAGATGAGCGCACCATCCTCCCAGCTGCACTCTGAGTATGGTAGGCCCTGCCATTTGCAATAATAATCAGGATAACCAGCTGCTGACTTTTGATTGGAATGAGCTGTGAGAAAATCAGATATTTTATTATTTTTTTTTACACTGAATCTTATCTAAGGAATAATACGTATAAAACAACACAAGTAAAAATTAGTCATCTGGTTTACAATACTCTATTTACAATAAGAGCAAGCAAGCTACTGTATTTGATATGTAAGCATTCAATTTAAGATTTTTTTCAGATCATTTCAAGCATGAAAAGATAAAAGTTTAATTAGAATCATTTGTTACTAACCAATTATTCGCTCCACTATTTGATACTGTTTATGTAAATCATCTGTAAGTTCTTGCTGGCAATTATAATATTCCACATCTTCTGGAGAAGCATTTTTCAACCTGAAAGATTATTACATCCAGGAACAGGCTTCAGAATCTTTCCTAAACAACCCATCCCCCCAAACACTATCAGCAGCCGAAAATCTCCCATTTTGCCACTTATCATGTGAGCCAGTTTAAATCAAGAAATTGAAACAGAAATAAAGCATCATTAATTTTTAACTTTAAAAATTTATAATATAAGAGACACATTCTATGTGACTGTTATAAGGAGAGATCTAGGCATGGCTATTCTGAAGAGCTTTTACCTTGAGATAAAATACACGTAAGGATATAAATAGTTATTTTAGGTTTGATTCCTGACAAGGTATTCCTTAACAATGAAAAAGTTTAGTTAATAATCTTTGATCTATAAAAAAATAAGTTTAATACAAAACATATACCATCTTTTTGTTTCCTGATCTTTCTTCTTATAATTATCCAATTTTTTCATTCCTCTAACATTCTGCTGCTTTAGGGTTTCTTCTGTCTCCCAAGTATTGTGAATATGGGACCATCCTTTCCATTTAATTAAATACTGGATTTCTCCTGGTTCCTTGTTTTTTTCAAACCCTGCATTTGGGTCACCATCTGCTTCAACTGCATAGATGGTTGTAGTAGCACCAGTAGCTGAAAAAGAAAGCACAATAGTCCCTGAATTCTGTTATAGAATTACTTCCTTTCAACTCAAAAATTCAAGAACGTGAACAGAAAAATATATGCTCCCTTAAATAAGGAAAGTGTTAGGGCACAAGAATTTATGTGAAGCTATATTACACATTCAGAATTTTAGAACAGAAAGATTGTATCATTTAATCCTTTCAGTTTTAAAATTAGAAAAAACGAGGTCAAAACAGTGGCATACCTAAGAGTATACAGCAATTTATAGTAACTGTTAATTGGGAGATTGATAATTAGAAATTAAAATAATTTAAAATTATGTAAAAAAATTAAAATTTTCTGATAAAAAAAAAATAGCCAAATAAACTGAAAAATGCATGAAATAACTATATTGAAGGGATACCTAGGCCCCCATGTTCACTGCAACATTATTTACAATAGCCAAGACATGGAAATAACCAAGTGTTCATCAACATATAAAAGAATAAAGAAGTTGTGCATATACATATGCATATACACACATGCATATACACACACACATATATACACAACAGAATATTATTTGGCTATAAAAGAGAGGAAATCCTACTATTTGTGACAACATGGATGGCCTTTGATGGCTTTGTGCTAAGTGAAATAGGTAAGATGGAGAAAGACAAATACTGTATACCCTCATGTAAGAAATCTTTAAAAAATTCACAGAAAAGGGGATTAGATTTATAGTTACCAGAGGTGGAAGGAATATGATGCAAGTTATCAAAAGGTTCAAAATTCCAATTGTAAGAAAAATAAGAACTGGGATGTAATGTACAACATGGCTATAGTTAACATTGCTGTATGGTATATTTGAAAAATGCCCAAGACAGTAGATTCTAAAAGTTCTCAACACAAGAGATAAATTCTTTTTTTAAATTATATCTATATGAGATGAATGTTACCTAAACTTATTGTGGTAATTATTTCACAATACGTGTGAGTCATTATGTTGTCCACTTTGAATGTATGCAAAGCTGTATTGGCAATTATATTTCAAAACAGAAAGGGGGAAAACGCATTGCAAGATAACTAAAAATAACCTATATATTTGAGATAAAATTTAAAAATATTTTTAAAAAACAAACCATTTGTGAAATTCAAAGTACCCAAATAACTACTATATAAGTATGGCATCAGAAAAACTGAAAATACATAGGATAAAAATTTTCTAATTAGGTGCAATATATGAAATGAGGTTAGGTGGGTATTTTCTGGAAAAAAAATACTCAAGCTAAGCAAAGTATATTTTACAGTAAATAAGTAAAACAGAAGAAAATCTAATCTACCCTCTTGGCTTTCAAAATTAAAAAATCTTTAAAAAGTGCTTTATTTATTCTACTACTATTATTACTGAAACCACCAATGAATTGAAAAAAAAAAAAATACCTCCTTTTCTCCCAATCCGACAATCCATAAATCGTTCTATGGTTTCAAATTCCTCTTCCTCAGGTTGAGGAACATCCTCTCCACAGACTTCGAGTAGGTCATCAGAATCTGTTTTCATTTCTTCGTCTTCCTTATAGCTAACATTGACAGTTGCCTGGCGACGAGAACTTCTTTTATCATTATCATAATCTTCTTCATCATCTTCCTCCTCGGATGAATCAATCTGTCTCTTTTTTTGTCCAAGAATCTTCTTTCCATTTTTTGACTTAGATCTAGGGAAGACCGGGGGAGAGGTGTTTTATAGAAACAGTGGTATAAGACCAGATTTGAGAAACTATATATAAAAAGAATGGATAGCTTCTATAACCAACACTCTTCCTCATCAAACTGAGAACATACTATACTTACCTATTTTGAGGTTTTCTGCTTTTAACTTTGTTTTTTGGTTCATAATCAGATTCTGTTTCATCACAACTGCTTTTATCTCTTTCTTCTTCAGATTCTGAATCTGAACCAGACTGAGATGGAGTTCCTGACCCGGACATTTGCCAATCTTCACTGTATGTAAAATACATAAAGTATGTTTATTTGTACCTACATTGTATAGCAAATTTTGTCTGATAAAACAAAAAAATAATAAACTAAATTACATTATAGTTTATATTAAAAATGTTGTTGCTTTCACCCATACTAAAAATATTTAAATGTCTATAGAAAAAGAGAAATGCTCGAAGATATTTTTCCTAGATTTCTCCCAGAACTCCAGGGTTGTTAATTATTCAGTTTATACCTCAATGAATGACAAATAAGCAAAAGTTATTTTGATTATCACTATAGATGAAAACATAGTATATTCATTCAAAGAGTCACAGGGTTTAATTTTGAAAATCTTGTATAATTAATTATACTTGACCTCTTAAAAAAAAAAGATTCAAATATCTTTCATTTTAATTTTTGGAGACCGTGATTTAAAAATTATTCCCTTTGAATTGATTATTTAAAAATAGTACATGTTCATTAAGAAACTTAAAATACAGTACAGGAAAATGTTTTTTAAAAAACCAGTCCATCTGAATATTCAAGGACTATATTACCATTTTTAGTCTATTCAGTCTAATTCCAATCAACACGTACAGAAAAAATACTGAATGAATGCACATGTTAATATTGTGCTATAATATAAACTTCAAATGAAAGATACACATTGTCTTTACATAGGCACTATTATCCTGTTCACAGCCACCACTTCTACACCACTGCTCTCTCTCTCTCTCTTACCTTGATGACTATGTTAACAGTTACATAAGCAAGTACATATGATAAAATCTGGTTTAGTATCTTGAGATCTTTTCAGAGTTTACTCATCAGAAGTAGCAATAAGCAGGACACATAAAAAAGGTCTCCATTTTATATTTTTAATAATATAAATTATAATGATTTTTAGATCCAAGCAATTCTATCCATCATCCCAAATTACTCCTGTTTTTAAAATATTCTTTATACCCATGCTGAGTTTAGAAATTACTAACTTGGGGGAAGAATTAAATAGCTGATGAGACACAGTATTTGAAAATGCACTTTGTAAACAAGAAGACTTATCTGAGGAAATTAGCCAGACTGTAGCACGGCAATAAAGAAATAAAAAACATGATACAGTAAGACTCATGGAGGATAGGATGGATGATACAACAGATACATACAACATACACAGTCCAAGACAGATACAATATAAATATTACCAAATGTACAGAGAGAAAATGTCCAGAGATATAAGGACTGAATTTCAGAAACCAGTAAAAGATACGAGTCTTCACATTAAAGATGCATTAAATTAAATACATAACTGAAATATATAAACAAGAAATTCAAAGCTAGACACACTGAAGTGAAAGAGAAGATCAAAGACAATTGAAATATAAGAGATGATACAACTGAACAATGATTTTGATAAATGAGAGGAAAAAACTCAAACCATCTAGGTATCTGAATTGAGAACCTAAAGTACTCTTAACATTTTCTAGGTCAAGAGCTTTAGGAAATTATAGTGAGTTCCTAAATGAGTTCTACAAAGGAAGTAAATTCCTTTGCAGATGAATAGTAAGGATAACTATTAACATAAATTAACTGAATCACCCCAAATCCATCATCACCTGATCCCTTACACTCCTATAGAGGTTCCCGAAGTTTAGATTTCCTGACATGAATAAGCAGATCTTTGAAGTTTTAAAAATATATAGGAGAGACATAGGGGTGACATATTATAGGAGATAAATGAGTGGCACAAAAACCTCAGGTCATCACAGAAATATAAATGTTAAGAATTAATGGTTTAAATTAACCTAATAAAATGCCATGAACCAAGAATTTACAAAAGTCCACTTATGACAACGATTTCTCATAAAGAATGAAATACAAAATCATTAGAATTTTCCTAATATGAAAGTAAATTATCAGTTGAATAAAATGACGTACTCTTTATGCTTTTTCCTTTTGGCCTCACTTGATGAGTCATCAGAATCTTCACTGCTAGAGGAATCCTGTAGAAAAAATAAAGTTAATATTATTAATGATTACAATTTAACCACGACATCAAATTTCTGTTGCCATACTACTTAATGTTTACTTTGCTAATAACAGTAACTATAAAAACTTTTTTCTCCCATGTTTTTGTTATAATTATACTATTAGCACATAGTTATTAAAATCACTTTTATTTGGAATTTATAACACAGCCAGTAAAATTAGGTAAATATTACAATGTCAGCATTTTGTATAAAACTTTAAAATCCTACAAGGACCTCCCAAAAGACAGTTAGCTGATTTCTCAACATAAACTTTGCAGTCCAGAAAAGATTGGCATGAACTATTCAAAGAGATAAAAAGAAAGGACCTACAACCAAGTTTACTCTACCCAGCTATCATTTAGAATTGAAGGATAAAGAGCTTCCCAGACAAGAAAAAGCTAAAAGAGTTCATCACCACCAAACCATTATTACAAGAAAAGTTAAAGGAACAGCTTTAAGAAGAAGGGAAAAAAGGTAAAAAATATAATAAAATGTCAATAACTACATACCTATCAACAATTGCTTTAAATGCAAATGGAGTAAATGCTCCCATCAAAAGCTGAATGGAGAAGAAAACAAGACTCACAGAAAATGCTGCCTACAAAAGAACTGAACTTCAGATTGAAAGACACTCACAGACAAAGTAAGATGAAAAAAAGATGTATCACGCAAATGGAAATGAAATGCCTTGCGAATGAAAAAAAAGCAGGAGTAGCTATACTTACACAAAGTCTATACAGTTATAGACTTTAAAACAAACACTACAACAAGAGACAAAGAAGAACACTTCACAAATAGCCAAAATATGGAAGCAACCTAAGTGTCCATCTATAGACAATTGGATAAAGAAGATGTGGGTACGTATGTACAATGAAATACTGCTCAGCCATAAAAAAGAATGAAGTCTTACCATTTGCAACAACATGGATGGACCTAGAGGATATTATGCTAAGTGAAGTTAAGTCAGACAGAAAAAGACAAGTACCAAATAAATGATTTCTTTCACTTATATGTGAAATCTAAAAAACAAACAATCAAAACAGAAACAAATTCACAGATAGAGAACATTTTGATGGTTGTCAGATTGGGGGGTGGGGGAAGGGCTGAGTAAAAAAGATGAAAGGATTAAGAAATACAGATTAGCAGTTACAAAAATAGTCACAGGGATGTAAACTAAAGCATTGGGAATATAGGCAATTATAACTATGTATGATGCCAAGTGGGTACTAGATTTATCCAGACGGTCCCCTCATAAGTTACATCAATGTCTAATCACTATGGTATACACCTGAAACTAATAAAACACAGAATGTTAACTGTAATTTTAAAAAATGTCTATCATCTCTGGAGACCATTACTGTTGCCTAGTATGGCCTTGAAAAGAAACCCTAATTATGGGTACGTCAAACTTTAATATTTTTTCTCCCACTAGATAGGTTTTAATACAATTTTCAATGTTTTTGCGCAAAACCATGTGCATATGTACTCACATGCACTGAGGAACTACACTGTTTACAGCTGTAGCCTATTCTTTCAAAAATATGTTGAGAATTCTGTTAATCTGTACAAATATGACTTAAATACAATATTCCTTCATATATGTGTGCATACATGTGTTGGTCTATGTCTATTTTCCTAGTATTCACATTTAGTTTACTTCTAGTTTTGCTCTGATGAGCCAATGCACACAAATTTCCACCTCCTGTTTTGGATCAATTCTAAAAGTGGAATTACTGGATAAAGTATGTCTATACTTCAAGACTCTCGATACATATATTTAAATATCATCATTTCCTATTTTTAAAAAATGTAACGCTTCTAATTAATTTCATAAGTACCACCTACTTTAATGATTGAGCATGTCTACTTTAAAAATAATAGCGTTCATAATGAAAACTCACCTCTGCTGATCCACTATTAGATGAAGCTTCATGATGTTGTTGTTGCTGCTGCTGCTGCTGCTGTTGTTGCTGCTGCTGCTGCTTCTTGAGCATTGCAGATCTCTGAACAGCCAGAATACTAGGGCTAGATTTCCAAAACTGTAATAGAAATATTAACCAGTGAAGGATAGTTTTGAAAAAACTAAAGAGGTTAATTGATTGAAAAGCAGTGCCTCCGAATAATAAATTAACACTTTCTTACATTATATGCAATACAATATTAATGCAACATAATTAAGATAAAATGTTGAGCTTGAGTTGTATATAAAAAATTTGTAAGCTTCATAGATAATATTAATCAACACGCTCTTTGGTGTTACAAGTATTATTTTCAAAAAAGTGATAACATGAGGCACCAGTTTTACTCAAAGTGTGGCTGCCTATTTTTTAATTGATGTGATATGAAGATGAAGAGCTTGAATCAGAATGTAAATCAACTATGTCACTAAGCACAATTTTAGTTCTGCTGACTTTTATTATTATTATTATTTTTTGGTAGCAATATTTTCTCCACAATGGAAACTATGTGTTGATTTCTATTCTGGCCCAAGAATCTTATCATGACTGGTACCCTAAGTAACACTACCGCATACTATTATGAGGTGCAGACAAGTTTTAGTCTTGTAGTAGCTTTTTACGAATAGAATGTCCCTTAGCCTATTCTACCACGTTTAGGAAGCAGTTCTCCTGCGCTAGCAATAAAGTATTTCCTTTGATGATCTTGAAAGCAGAGATCAGAAATTGTAAGATTAAAGACCTCGCAAAGCCTTTAATTTTACCTGTGAGACACCAAATATTTATGAAACACATTTCTGCCTCAGAAAATTGAAGAAAAGGTTCTAATTGTGTATGTTTATTTGGTACTTGCTGTTTTACAGTTACAGACTGCTTCTCTCCAAGTCAATTATTTCAACTATTTAACCAGAAGTTTAAGAATCACTGAAAGTAAACTTTAACATTTAAAATGAATGTTTTCTAAAAGTTAGATTAAGAATGCTATGAATTAATGTTATAAATTTTCCCCAAGCAATACAAGAAATCTACCTTTCATTGGATACTTTATTTATTACCTCAGCTCCATCAACTTTCGGTGGTTTTGCTTGAACTTTGTTCTCTCGTGAAGTGTCTGACTCAGACTCTGACTGAGTGCCCGATTCAGATCCAGAGTCAGAGTCACTGCTACCTGACTGGCTACTGCTTCCATCACTACTGCTTCCAGAACTCGAACCAGATCCTGAGCCTGAGGCTGACCCAGAATCATCATCCGACTGGCTACAATTTGAAAATAAACAGATTTCAAACAAAATTCATTAGGAACTGACTTTTTCTTAAAAGTCAGAAGAAAGCCCCAAATCATTAAACATTTCATATTTCAATCATCTATAGCCAAACAAATAGAAAAAGGAATTAATGTTTACTATAGTAATAACTGGCATGGTTAATAGATTTTGAATAGTTTGGGCTAAAACATAAGCAATCAGATCACAGTCTTCCTCCAAAACAATAACCATATTTTACCAAGTACAAAATCCTGGGCTAGAAACTTGGGAAGTTTAAGCCACAGGGATATCCTTAAAAGGCTTTTAGCTGTGGTAAATCTAAAGTAGAAATTGTATAAAGGAAAGGTTAAAAAACATATTGAAAATTCTCATACAGGTAGAAAATAAATGTATGTTTAGTTTCTACTTCAAGTTTATGTCCTATCATTACAGGGAAATATAATTTGTTATAATTAGGCTACGATAAAATACAATGTATTAACAAATCAAATCAGTAATTACTTCTCTAAGAAAAACATTGATTCTATCATGGTTCCACAGTGATAAATCTGAAATAACAGCAAATCTCATGATCTTTCTGACTTCTATACATGCTCACATACTTGAAAGCAATTAATAGGTGAGAAACTATCATTTTCTCTATTACTAATTTTCAGTACAGGGAAGTCTAGAAATGGTCTGAACTAAACAGTAGAATGTATAAAGTATTATTATCCTCAAAGCAATTTGGTCACATGGTATTCACATTTGACCTGTTGAAAACTTGGGCATTAAATTTTTGATACACATGGTAGACAGCTTTTGATGTTATTTTATCTGGCTTTATGAGGAACAAGAGAGGTAGTTTAAGTATATGTAGAAAACTGAAGCTTCATGTCCTCTGCTGTAATTTTCAGAAAAACCACCAGATGGAGGTATTACTCTATGAAAATAGACTGCAATATTAAAAATTATTCCTTTCTACAAGTAATTTCTCCTTTTCTAAAGCAAGGAGTTAATAGTTTCTACATGAAAATACAGACCTAAAACTATGCAAGAAGACCTTTGATTCCAAAAGTTAGGTATAAATCAAAATGCTTAAAGGGCAAACAAATATATGCATATTTTTAAAATCTGGAAATCTGGTGGACTATTTTTCTTCACAGAAATGGTAAAAATTTGCATCTTAAAGTCTCTGATATCAAAATCATTTTTGCCATGTCTACCCTCTGGTCACATGGTCCTGAGATCCAAAAACAGCAAAGTGCCTTTTAATTTAAAAACAAACAAAAAAACTTTCCGTATTTTACTGGGTTCCTTGAGAGAAATTTCAGCAAGAATTAAATTAGATATATTTCCTTACATACTATTTCATTTCTCCTTCAACCCACTATGTAAGAGACATCTTTCACTTATTCAACAAACTTTACTGAGAACTATCATGTTAGGCACTAGGAAGACTGAGATGAAATAGTCCTTACTATTAAAAGAACTTCTAGCCTGGTATGGAGAGATCATCATGTCAATCAATAAATACCATTCTATGTTATGTTTAAGATAATTGATCCAGGTGTATGGAAAGCACTGAAGACACAACCACATTGGTACAATAATAGGGGAACATTTAGAAGAAAGTGCAGTTGAACTAACCTTTAGGAAAGAAGAACTAGGCCAAAGCTGTATCACTTTAATTGCTTATCAGCTTCTTGAGGGTATTGTTTATTTTTTCCAGAATATCTACCATAGTACCTTTCCTAAGTGGGTTCTCAGTAGATACTTAAAAAGTAGATAAATGATTGTTGGAGAGCTACTATGAGCCTATATTCTTAATTATATCTGGATTAGCCTTTCAGAATGAACAGCTTGTCAAAATTCCTTATTAATAAATCAAAATTCTTAAGTGAATGTAGGAATCTTTCCTTTCATTTTTTTTAGGCAGTAGTTTGTTCTGGCTAGAGATAAAAGCAAATAGCCTGAATCTAGGCTGCTCTAATGGCCTAGAAGGTCTTTACCTTAGACATTAAAAATATGAAGTATTTACCTTAGTAGGATTAAGAATAAGAATAAGTAAAAAAAACACCTTATATACTGCAATAGAGTAGTCTCCAGGATATGGGGGGGGGGCACAAAACAATGTTTACAGTATGCTTCCTTTGTATAAGGGGAAAACATTTACATATATTTGCTTATACTTAAAAAAAAAGCAATAATGGTAGCGTAAAACAACAATTAAGTTATAAATGGCTACCTACATAAAAGGGAAGGGAGGGAACATGGATTGAAATAAGTCATTAGTTTTTGAACCACGTAAATGTTTTACATTGTTTATTTAAAAAGAAAATCCTAAAAATTTAAGGAAAATTGTATACAGGTTTGGTGGGGGGGAGGGGAGAATCTATATTCAAACATAAAATTTTGAGCTAAATAGATAAAAAGCTTCTTCCTAACAAATTAATTCTATTTCTAGATTAAAAGCCTGAACATGGTGTAAATTTCTTTTGTAAGTCTTCAGTGTTTCTATAACAAAGTTCAAAGATTATGAGGCCTTTCAGGAATTTGTGCCTGCCAGTTTCCCATTTAAATGTTTAGTTCTAGTGATAGCAAACTACTTATAATTCTCTAGGAGTCAGTTTCTCTTTCCACTTTTTACTTCTCCAATAATACTTCTCCCTCCCCCCACTATATAATTCCTACGTGAGCTCACCTCACAGGTACTTCTCTCACTCCATTCTCAAATGAACATTAAATTAGGTATTCTTTCTCAGCACTCCATAAACATCCTATACATACTACCATCTTAGCTATGAGAACACGGCGTAGTCATCACTGTAATTTTGTTTTTTTTTTTTTTGTATCCTACACCTTTGGTATTCTACCATATGTTTCTAGGGTTTTCACTTGTTGCCCTTTGTATGTCGAGGGCTAAATGAAGAGCTTAATACATGTCTGATGGTTGGATGGATGCATATACAATTCAATGGTCCCCAACCTTTTTGGCACCAGGGACTGGTACTCCTATGAGAATCTAATGCCTGATGATCTCAGGTGGAGCTGAGGCGGTGATGCTGGCACAGAGGAGCGTCTACAAATACAGATGAAACTTCATTCACTCACTGCTTACCTCCTTCTGAGAGGCCCAGTTCCTGATAGGACACGGACCAGTACCAGTCCGCAGCCCAGGGATTGGAGACACATTTTATACAAAATAAGTATCTATCTATGTCATTTAAGAGTTATCCTAATTAATTATATTAAATGTCTATAGTACAATAGTAATAAGTTGTAGATTAAAAATACTGAATTTTTGTCACCTTTCTCAATTTATAAAAGAAAACCTACCTTCATGAGTACTTAGATAAAATTATGTTGTTTTCAAGTCTCATTATGAACTCAAGGATGTAAAATTATTTGATGAGTTTTAGTTTAATCCATTATCAGTATCACTGTGGATGCCCAAATTGTCCCATCTTTAGTCAGCAGGAAACCTTTAATTAGTTCCTGAATCCTTTTGACAAGATTTCCAAGTAGTTTTTGAGGGTTTCCTCACTTTCTGGTTTGACAAGATGAACTAGGCTCATCTTGTGTATTTCTTGCCTCAGACTGTAACCTGGCCATTTCATCAAAAAAGCCCTAAAAACTCTGTTTCTATTTAAATAGGAAATTAAATTGCAATCTGAGTACTAGCTGAGCCTATTACTGATGGATTAGTCATTTTTTGAAGATTTTTTTTTTCAATAGAATGAGCTAGGATATTAGTATTTTTAGAGACAATGCATTAAGAATTTATACTAGTATTTCCAGTTCATATTTCTAGGATTTTTAATCCTCTGATTTTATAATTATCACTCAGGTTGAGTTGTTTGGTTCCAAAAGACACTAGTAAAACTATTTGCTTTATCTTAAAGATGTATAATAGTTTCAAAATAACTATCATTATTACTAACAATATGATTACTAAATATTAAGATTACAATTATTTTTGTCCTTCAGGAATACTGTCTCTCATAATCAAATCATTGCTATATATTCAACCGAAATACTTTATTTCTGCCTGGCTACCAATTTGGATGTAATTGGTGTCATTTGCTTTTTTTCATTTTTAGAAACTGCTTTTTATTCATTTTGATTTAATGTTGTTATTTACTTGGATCCAACTTGAGAGCTACAAAAGTTATAGTCAAAGTCCAGCTTCTATCTTTGTCTCCTCTATACTACATCCTCTCTCCCTTTCAGTAATTAAAGTTTTATTTCCCCTTTTTTCAATACAAGCAAATTATGAGTAAGAATGTTTATATCCCCTTTCATAATCATATTTACACTCTTATATAAATGATTTGACTTACAATTTTTCAACTTCATAATGGTACAAAAATGTTAAGTATTCAGAAGAAACTACTTCAAATTCTGAATTTTGATCTTTTCCCGGGCTAGCAATATGTGGTATGACACCCAGCAGTAGCAGTGAGATAACTACCTAACTGTATGCTAATATAAGTATTCTAAGTATATTTAAGGTAGGCTAAGCTAAGCCATGATGCTCGATTGGTTGGGCATATTACATGCATTTTCAGCTTATGATAATTTCCACTTACGATGGGTTTATAGAGATTAAACCATATCTTAAGTTGAGGAGCATCTGTCACACATTGTATCCTGGAGATCATTTCACAGAAGTAGATACAGCCCCCATTTCTTTATGCAACTACATACACTATTTTGTAGAGACAAAATAGTTTCAACTTGACCCTCATGATGATCATGCTTGCTCCTAGTTTTTTTTTATTGTAAATAGTGATACCAAAAAATGGCCCTTTACATAATTTTTTTTGCATTTATGGCAGTGTATCTCTTGATTTGTTTATCAACAAATGTAAGCATATCCCCTTTGAAGCTTTAAATTTACAATCATTTAGCACCAGATCTTGATTTCTAAATATTATTCCACACTTAAATAAACTAGGAGTCCTTCAAGAAATGGTACATTCTAAGGCTGGGGCAGGGAAGGCGCAAAAGGAACCTAATCAGTCTTGCTGGGCCAAAAGCAAAATATTAAAAAAAAAAAAAAAAAAAAAGATTGGAGCATAGCAAAAGGACGGGTGGGGAAGAACAGGGTGTAGGAGCCAATTTGAAAGGGCTTCCATTGGCCAAATGTGATTTCAAAAAAGAGCAAAAACTTATTAATTAGTAAATAAAACAGGATTCCTCAAGTCTATACTGATGACAGGTAGGTAGGTAAATAGACAGACAGACAGATGAGGACTCTAACAGAGCTCTAAATGTCAATTGGTAAGTATGAACGGGGTGGTGGTATTAGAAAACTTCCATTTTGCAATCATCACAGAAAATTCTCGTTTGGGCTAGAATCATCAAGAAATGCTAAACCTAGGAAGAGAGTTTGATGAGTAAGACATCTGCACAGTCTCAAAGTATCTTCTCAAAAACTGTTTACCAGCTATAATAGGCAAAAAATTAGAAACAACAGTGGAAAAACCAGAAACCAACATGTCCTGTTGATCAAAATTAGTACCACCAGTATTAGGGACAAACGAACAATACAGACATGATACAAGAAAGACATATCATCACTTACACACACTCTAACCAGAGTGCACAGGGTAGGGGGATGCATAACTTGGATGTAATCATAAATAAACACAAGACAAACCCAAACTGAGAAATACAGTCTATAAAATGATTAGCCTATAACCTTCGAAACACTAATGTCATGAAAAACAAAGCTAGAGGAACTGTTCCAGATTAAAGAGATTTTTAATTAAAGATTAAAAAAACATGATAGCCAAATGCAATATGTGCTCTTAGACCAGACCCTTTACTGAAAGATAACTGGGATGACTGCCCAAACTGCAGTACAGACTGAGGTTAAAGAATTATTTCAATGTATATTTTTCTGAATTTAACAACTGTACAGGTCTTATGTAAGAGAATACCTTTATCCTTAAAAAAGATATACTGAAGTATTAATGTGTAAAAGGGCATGATTTTGCAACCTACTCTAAAATAATTCAGAAAAAATATGTATTAGATATACATTGTGTATATTAAATATATATAGATATAGAACATGGCAAAAATTTTAAAGCTAAATCTGGGCAAAAGGTATATAAAAATGTTCTTGGTACTATTCTTGCAACTCTTCTGTAATTGGAAATTAATTCAAAGTAAACAATGTTAATAAGAAAAAATATTATTCCAAGACCACAAGCTTTTGTCATTAATATTCAATAGTGTGAAATCTCACTTGCAGGTAGTAAAAAGGTACAAAGACCAAGAAATTTAAAAGCCACCGAAGCTAAATAAATATAAAACAGGCAAGTAAGTAAACATTCAGTGGCTTGAAAAATAAAAGTATCTATTATACAATCAGGCAATAAAATGGCCAGACTAGACAGATGGAAGTATAAAAATTGCACAGAGCTTTCCTGAAGAGACCTGGAAAGGTAAAATATTAAGGAAGGGAAATTAAAAACCAATTGTATGTACAGCTGCTTCAGACACTGCTAGCTGCCTAACTCAGTATGTCATCTTCCCTTTAACAACATAAATTCCAATGTTATGGTCACCTAGTATAAGAGTACAGACTCCCTGAAATTAAGTGTGACTATCAGCTTAAGTTCTGACAAATGAGACATAAGCAGAAATGTTGGGTTGTACTTCCCAGAAGGCTGTTCAGGGGGGTCATCAAGCTAGGAGATACTCCCCTTTTCTGGCCCTTCTGATTTGCCTTCAAAGTTTGCAGCTGACAAAAGAAAAAGATGAAAAAAGTGCTCAAAATTTACATCTGTACAGGTTTTTTAGTATAGAGGTCATAATTTTTTCCCAGTATCCTCAAGGTTATTAAAAGCACATGTCCTTAATAATTTGAGTGACCAGAAAAAAATTAATATTCTGTTCAATAATAAAGACATGTAATCCATTTTTAAATTGTTTTTTCGAGTTAAATTTTAGGTGCTTTAGTGAAGCTGTCATCAGTGGTTTACTTTCTCATGAGTTCCATATAACTAAAATGTTATGACGCTATACATCTACCCATTTGCTTCTCAAATTCTAATATCGAGAGCCCTCTCCAGTTTTTTAAATTGAATATGCCTGGGGCCCATCCCATATCCTGTGATGAAGCCAGCCCTAAGCTTACCTTGAGGGTTTTATGACATATCTTTGTTCTTAGGATAAAATGACTAAAATCCGATCTCTGTCTACCTCTCCAACTTCATCTTAAAACCACTCTATATTCTGTATCCTAGCCTCACTGACTTCGTTTAGCCCTTGAATCAGTCATGCTTTCTCACCTTAAAACCTTAGTATAAAGCAATTCTGCCTACCTGGGAAGTTTGTTAATCCTCACCACCTTCTTCCCTAGTACTTCTAATTCTACTCATTCTTCACTTCTCAAACTGACCTTTTCCTAGACCTCCTCCCCCAGACTACGTAAGACACCTAGAACAATGCCTGGCATTTAGTAGCGTGTGCTTAACATAAACTAGTATAAGCATAGGAGTATTTTACTCAACAACTGTATCTCTACTTTCTAGCACTTTACTGGACTTTGAAAACACACATATTTGTGAATTAATAAATGATTAATGCTACCTCCTCTTTGCTTTTTATGCAAAAGTCTTTCATATAAAATTTTCTTTCCTACTGGTTTTGGTTTCTCTTCCTCTACTTTTCTTCTTTTCTATTTTTCCTTCCTCCGAGTCATTTAATTTAAAATTAGGGGGAAATGATTTTTTAAAGCTTCTTTTGAAGAATCAGAAAAATCTGAAAACATGGGGTTCACTTCCACATGGTCACAATTATCTATACCTAAGTAGCACTGGTTCCTTTCCATGACACATATGATCTCCAAGCCACCGGTTGTGCCTCAACCCCAACAAATTTCTCATACCTGGAGAGTTTCATTTATTTGTTATTGCCTTGACCCTTATTATTGCCTCTCACTTACACTCCAATTAAGAGAAAATTTAAAATACTTCTTTACGACCTCCAAAATATTTTCATAATGTATTCCATTTATCCTCACAACAAAACTGTCTCTGAAGGCACATATAGGCAGTTTTTCTATACCCTTCCAAAGTCTCAGCTTTAAGAGATCTAACTCAAGTCAAATACTTAGTTCCAATTCTAACCCCAACCTCCTGTCCTCAAAATATCCCGTGCTACCATGTTTGCTCAGAGCTTACCGCTTCTTACTGCTGTGTTCCCTTTTGTTGTTGGCATGTGAAAGTTTTCTTTAAAGTTCAGCCATGCACCTACTTGTTTTCCTATGCTCTATTTTATTTAGCATTTTCATGTGTTTTGGGTAGAAAGTGCTTGAGTGAGTCTATAACAGTCTAAACCAGCACATGAGGGAATAGCAACCTCCTTTCTCTGTACACAACTCTCCACTCAAATTGGTCCCTTGAACTAAAGAAAATCTATACTAGATATAGGAGAATAAAGTATTCTCAAATGAATAAACAAAGATTCTTCTATATTACAAAAGAAAAAAAGCCCTCAAGTATTCTTTGCTTTTTAACCACAGGAAGTGAAAACCAATCTGCAATAGAACATAAAGGAAGACTAAATTTAAAAAGTGACCTTCTAAAAAAATGGTGGCAATGGAAGAATAAAAACTGCATAGAGCTCTCCTGACTATCAGATCACCAATATAAGAAACTGACACTGATAAATTTTGGAATAGCTCGAAAGGGTCAAGAAATTGATACGGAGTCGGTGTAGGAGTACTGAGAATAAAAAGAACATCTCAAACAGTAGCACTAAATTAGAAGAAAGACTAATCACGTCATGTAAATTAGACTACCTGTATCAAAGTCTTAGATCAATGATTTCTCATATTAATTCTATTAAATAATGTATCCATTTACTTCTTTTGTCCCAAGTACATAAAGACTTTCTTTCTAGTTTATGCTATTTCTAGAATACTTTTTTTTAAATGGGTAATAGTATATATATATATATATATATATATATATATATATATATATATATATATATATATGGATTAAGACTCTGGGGAGGAGTAGGAATGCTATATCATACATTCATAGTAGGTAAACTGATTTTTCACAGACATAACAGAGAACTGTGTGACTGATAAATATAGTAAACACTTACATAAGGAATTATATTGATTATGCAAAGGAACAAGCATACTGCACTAAATTCTCACTTTATGCTTTGCTTTCTTCTCCCTTAACTACTGCTTAAATGTCAACGCCACTCAAGAGTACTTCTTGGGAGAATTTTTGAAAAAAATTTTTTGACAGACACTTGTGAGGAAAATTCAGGGCTAATTTGACAGTGTTCTGAAGTTCAACCCCGACTTATTTTCCCCTAGCTTTTGAGCCCTTTCTTTGCATAATTATATTTAAATCTGTATGCTCATTAGATGAGGCTCAGGTTTCTGCCACATGGAAATAATAAACATATTTAAGGGTTACTGCGAAGATTAAAAGATGTAAAACATATTGCCTGACATATAGTAAGAGCTGATATTGAAATTCCACGTTAGTCACCTCCCATTGGCCAAAACCTGCTCACGTGGCCATATCTAACTGAAAGAGATTCTAAGAAATGTAATCTACAGCTGGGTGGACATGTGCCACTGAAAACCAGAGGGACAGTTATGTTATACAAAAGAAAAAACAGAAAATGGATATAGGGTAAATGGGGAAGGGCAAGTAGACAACATATATATGATACAAACGTAAAAGAATAGTGTTTTAAAATAGGCACTCCTATCATCCTAAACATGAGGCACTTTCACTTTTTTGAATTTTATTTTGATTCTTTATATGTATTCAGAATATTCAGAATTGGTACACTATATATATAATATTGGTATGTTTTCTTCACTTAGCCTTCTCTAAACCATGACTTATATAAACAAATATATTTTATATTATGCTGCAGTACACAGGTATGCACACATGTAAACATAACAAAAGTTTGAAGAAACAATACTCTAAAAAAAATACTGTATTTCTATTCTAGTTTACATTATTTACTTTCACTTAAAAAAATATACCTGATCATGATACTCTATAATGTGTTGCAACTCACAATTTAAAATATATTAGCCTAGAGCAAGTCACTTAGGAAATGAGAAGGGTTCAGTTAGATAACTAATATTAGACAGACCACCTTTATATACTCTATTATATTAACATTTGTTATCCATTTATCTTTTACTAGAAATCAAAAATAACTATTAAAGATTTCAGAAAAATCCAGAAAGTATATATATCTACTTGTATGGTTCTGAAAAACAGTATCACCGCTTTATTAGGAATTGAACAAACACAACAATCCATTTAGCATTCTCTATCACCAATCCAAGACAACATTCTCTTATAAACTTTCTTAAAGCACCATATGATTCTCTCACCTTAAAGTCTCTAACTGAATCAATGAGAATAAAACCGCTAAAATAGGTGCTAATAAGGGTAACATTCAGCATCAAAGGTGACTGATTGGTAGTAGGTAGAATTTAGAAATTAGATTGGCCATGAGATAAAATATCTTGAAGCTAAATGATGTGTACATGAGGGTTCATTTTTACTGTTGTCACTACTTTTGCATATGCTTAAAATTAACCACACTATTTAAGTTAGCACAAATGTCTATAATAGAACAATTTTAAAGATTATCCATTTGATTGGTTTTTAAAAAGGTTTTAAAAATATTTATATGCTTTTAATTACTTTAATGAACGCTGTCACAAAAATACAAAGTTCCCAACACTATATTCTTTACTTTCTCATAAAATTATATGTAATTTGGCATCTCATAAGTCTGCATATACCCATGGGGGTGTGCTGTACATGAGAACAACCTCCATGTCCTGAGTCATTTAGTAAAAAAAAGTGAAATGACGAATGTAGTACAGTGTAACATATAAGTTATTGCACACTAAGCCAATCCTTTGGTATAAAATATATACTAAAAAAGAATAAAGAGATTTATATTTTGAGTTCTGATGCACAACTAATTGTAATTCTTCTTTCCTCATAAAATCTCCTTTCAGATCAAACTTCTTCCTTTTATTAATGTAACCCAGAATTCAGTCACTTAGAACTAGGAATACTTTAGTACTTGCATCAAATGGCAATCATCATATAATAATCTACCTCAAGCACAAAAACAAGAATAGTCTTACTTGAGAGAATTTAGACTGTAACGCCACTCTTCTCCAATGTCCCCATTCCTTTACATAAAAACTTTTCAGCATAGTATTTATTACCTTCTAACATCATTTTTCCTGGGTACAAAAATTATTCTTTGCTTTTTGCCTAAGCCTATCAAAATGCCTTACCTTATAAAAGTCACATTGTCAAGACTTTTAACACACATAAAATTACTGGGGTTTTAAATGATCTCTCAAAAAAGAATTTTTTTAAACTTCATTCTGATATTGGGCTTGACACAGAAATTAACCATTGTCTTATGATCAAACTTCTGTTTCCTACTTTTAAACTGCTGCAGACTGTATCTCTCTGTATTTACCATATCCAATATTTAAGGTCTCTTTCTTAATTATAAACTTTAGAGGAGAATCTAAAATTTTAGTACTTTAGGGTACTAGCACATAGCAGTTGCTCTATCATGATAAAACAACTGAGAACAGAGAACTATATTTCTGAAAGCAGCAACAGGAGAAATGTAAAATAGCTAATAAGAATGGTTTTCATTAAGAAAAGAGTTCCCCACTATTTTTATGCTTTATGCCTCAACTCTGAGAGATACTATAGATATTGGGTCCCAGACACCAGTATTATTAGGTCAAAAAACGTTGGGTGTCTCTATATTTTAATCTCAATGACAACTTAGATCTCACTTAATCCACACACACTAAAGAAACTTTTGGATGCAGTTTAACATTTACTTAAAGTTGACTTTTCAAATAAGCTGTCACTTCATATCAATAACAGATAATATACTCATAAATATAAACAGCAATATTCTCAGTCATTCATATATAAGAACTTGATTCTGGAACAATATAGATTCCTAGAGTCTCTACCTAAAACCGGTCATTCTGAACAGTCCAATCAGATGGGTATACACTCCTCTCACGGGTATCTCTCAAAACATGCAGCATTTATTCAGCTGTTTTCTTTTTTCTCATCTCTCCACTTGGGACTAAACCATAAAAAAACTTCACCATAATACTGAATAAATCTCAGGGTAAAGAACTGTGAAGCTAGAATGTCAAATACATTCTCTTTATTTGGGAACTTGCAGTTCTTTACTGGGAGATTATGACTTCTGTAAAAACCTTCCTATCACACTGCTAAATACATAACATTTGTTCTTTCTTTCCAAACTACATCATATCTTATGATTAAGATTACAAAGTTAAGAGCTCCATAAGTATACTTCCCATATAGCCCATTACATTACTCTAGTAATTTGCCCAATTCCATTTCCTTTCATTTCACTTGCCTACCTATATGGCCCCATCAATTTGAATATGCTTATTCCTGACTATGTATTTAAACCTGGCTATTCCATTATCACCTTTAGATCATAATCTTTCTTCAAGTTAATTTATAATTTTAAAACATGGCAAGATACTAAATGACTCCAGGTAAGTAGCTTCATACAGATGCACATGAATTTGACATGCATACAAAGTTCCTGGGAATTTTGTTAAAATGAAAATTCTGATTCAGTGGATCTTTAGGGTGAAGAAATCTTTCTATACAGTACTGGGATGGAGGATAAATGATTCTATATATTTGTCAAAACCTATAAAATTATATATCACAGTAAATGTAATATATGCAGGTTAAAAAAAAAAAAAACCAATCCACATGACTAAGGATCCCAGGATGGAATGGAAACTGGGAAAAATAAATTTAACTTTATCACAAATTTATGCTATAACCACAACGAAGGGAAGGGAGGCTAGGCTAACCTGAGTAACTTGAGAAACAGTTTTTTAACTAGAACTGTAAGGCTAAATATACTAGGAACTGTATACTGTACGTGAACATTGTATTCTAGCTGTAATTTGTTTCTTCTGGGAGTATGGCCTAAAAATTCTGAAACTGCTTTACTTGTATATGAGGTTGAAGTACACGGGTGGTGGATGGTGGGAGCCAGGTTTCTCTCTGTTGGAGATGGAAGTTATAAAAGAGCAAGAAAGGAAGGTTGGGATGAATTCTGTAGTACAGGATTAGAGTTGGAGACATCAGTAGAAACTTGTGTTTACCTTACACAGATGGACAGACATAGGAACAACTATAGATATGTAGATATATGTGATTTAGTATATATACGTGTATTACCTAGCTCTGTCCACTTTGTCTGCTGAGAGGGCCTAGAAACAGTGACACTTGGGTAGCAACAAACATCTCTAGCACCCAAATCTTGTTTTCTAATACCCTTTTCTCCAGCAAAAGCAATCAGGGTTCTTTGGAAAAATGGCTGAATTCTAGAGCAAAAATGGATGGAGTTTATAAAAAGACACAGAAGCCAACTTGAAAGAGAGCTCCCCATGGGCAAGCCTGAACAATTTGAGCAACAAAATATATAACTTATTAGGTTATAACCCAAAGTACAAAATACATATACATAAGTCCATGGTTATAGATATGACTGAATGGAAGACAAATGACTTCTTCACAGAAGAATTCTATTTAATATATATAGATACTCCATCTCAACAGAAGATGGAACTTAATTCCCAGCCCCTAAGCCACCCACTTAAGCATAGGCTAGACATAGTGACTTGCTTCCAAAGAATACAATACGAAAGAGGAAAAACAGTAACTTTACAATGGAAAAACCTGGCAAATACTACCACGGCCAAGTGATCAGTAATGCCATGTGGAAGTTATGCTCCTCATACAATGTGACGAGAAGAGGACTTCTCTGTGATATTCATTCTAAAAACTGATAATCCTAGTTTATCCTAATAAAACCATCAGACAAATCCAAATTGGGGGATATACTACAGGATACTTGACCTGTATTTCTCAAGACTGTTAAGGAAATTAAGGAAAGACTTAGAAACTCTGACAGACCAGAGGACACTGGGCAGAGTTAACAACTAAATGCAACATGGTAGCCTGGATTGAATCTTGTAATAAAAAGAGCACATGAATGGAAAAAACAAATGAAATCCAAGTAAAATCTAGAATTTAGTTCAGTTTTTTTCAAAAAGATATTAAAAGAGGCTATAAATCTGGTTTCCCCTTCTGGCAAGTGGGAATCTTTAATACTATGTACACCACAGGTGTTTTGTGATGATGAAATACGATAAATTCATGTAATTCACTGTGCACTGTGTGTATCATGCCTGGTTCAGAGTAAGGGCTCAATAGTTATTGTTTGCCATTATTATTGTTTTTAGAAAAATGAAATGTACCTGGCCTCTTGCTGGTATGGCCTATGACACCATTTTGGGGGAGGATTCCCCAAAAATAAAGTGTATGTAATAACAGCATCAGTAACAAAAAAGAGTGACAAGGTACTACTTCATGACTTCAGGCAAACAGCTTCACATATATGCATATAAATTTAATATGAAAACAAATCACTTGGGAATCCAGTTAAAATGAAGATTCTGATTCAGTAAGTACGGGTGGGACCCAAGGCTGTACATTTTGAACAAATTGCTCGGTAAAGCCAATGCTGTTAGTCCAAAGCTCCAACTTTTCTATTTCTGTATGTTTTCAAATTATCCATAAAGAAATAAAAGTTTTCTTCAACTCTTTGCCACAAAAAAGTACTTTAATTTTTAAACACAGAACTGTACCAAATGTAAGCCACCAGCCATCAAGATCTTAAATAAGCAATACTTAGGCAGTATTTTAAAAGGGGCAACTACACATTAATGTTTGCCCCCACATTATCTCATGCCTGTGTAGATAAAATATGTTTGAAAGTCAAGTCATACACAATTATCTTATCCTTACCAGTTAAAAGTCTAAATACAGTAATTGAGCTTAACCACAATCCTAAGAAATTCTTTAACTTAGTAAATTCTATTTGGAGAGAGAGTAACCTATTACTAAAGCTCCTCTTAACAGTTTGAGTTTTCAGAGGATAAGAAATGATCTTAGATTCAGTAGCATGCATAGGATTTCTGAAGAAAGAGAAAACTAATAGGAAAAGATGAGAAAGCACATACTGAACTGAGAAATACAAATTAACAAAAAATGAGATGGAAAAGTCTTATTTTCCTGCAAATAATGACATCACGAAACATTTCTAAAATGGGTTTCCTTAGCTGAGTGATTTCTAGCCATTCTGGCTTTGTAATTTCACATTTTCCCATATTTCTTAAAATGCTTCTTGGTATAAACTTTTGACTTTTAAGAATGAATTGACTTTTTTTGAAAACTTAGGCAACTGCAGAGCAGGTTCAAGGAAGCATTACTTTAACTGACATTGCCTTTAAAAACTGTTCAAATTTAGTGAAAGAAATGAACTGATACTGATGGCAAGAAATCTTTCTGGTATGTGTCCACATAAATGCAATGTTTCCAAAAATTGTATACCATATACTATTCATCTGTACACTAAGAGATAGATGGTAAAAACATGGCCTGTGTTCAATTTAACTTTGACTTGGTGTTTCCTAAAGCTAACAGATCATTTGGACTATAGGGCTTCTCAAAGCCTTTAAAAACCTTTTAAAGACTGAATTTCTAAAAAGGAGATTTTCATTAGAATATTCCATTGATCCTAATTCCTACTTAATGCTTGCATACACACACACAAAAAAACCCTTAGAAGTTGAGATCCAAAGGTTCTCGTATAAAGCAATGAAAATATTTTCTATAAGCCAAGAAAATGTAAGTGCAACAGAGTTCCTCTAAATAAATATAAAACTTACATACATATATATTTAAAACATATGTAAATATACTAAATCAAGCATTATTAATGCTATAAAAACTATAGTAAAAAAGAATTCTAAGAATCAGTTTGACAAAGATCAGTTGCCAACTATAGATTAATTCTAAATGGTTAAGGACATTACTGCACATTAACAAGTTTCATTCGCTATGAAAGAATTTTTCAAAAGCATAATATATAATTACAGTGATTCAAATAAATTTTCAAATTTACACAGACCAAATTACATTATTGAAAATTTAATCTATAGGCAAGAGAGATTCAAATGAGTATGAAGCATACTATCAATCATTCAAAAATTAGCAAAATGTAACTATATATTTCTGGTCTTTACCTATAAATCTATTCCTGAAGTAAGATAAATTTAAAATAAAAAATATCTAAGTAGAATTTGAAAAACTTAGTTGCAAATAACAACACAAATCTTTACATCTGGGAAAGATGCTTTGAAATCTTTAGAAAGTTTAACTTCAGTTAAATAATAAAGTTTGTGCTGAGTTGAAACTGACGTACAGGTGCATCCTGACCCACATTCTTAGTAAATAAGTTTCAAAACTGACAGTTACTGCATAGACTGAGACATTTTCCTGTATATTCTTCTTCCTTTCAATGATTATAGAGAGCTTTTCACATGGAAAGAATCAAAAAAGCATTTCTCAGTGGAAAGTTATACCAACCAAAAATGCCAAATTGCTTCTTGTTTAATTTTATTTCACTTCATAAACTTAACCAAGGAAAAATACATTTAAAAATTCTAGCCAATATCAAATTTACAATGTATATCAATTTTAAAAGCAGAGCATATTTCTCCTCTCCTCACATAACTACGGTAACTTTTGTTTCTTTTGCAAAAAAAATCCTTATATCTTTAAAGTTCACCTCCTCACTTTTTCAACTAGGCACAATCTCCCTTCTCTGTACTGCCTTTTTACGAAAGCATGAGGGTGTTGGGGGAGAACCTGAGGGTTAGTGACTATGACAACAGAGAAAAGAAAAAGGATAGCATAACAGCAGTAAGGAAGAAAATGAAAGCAAAATAGAAGAAGGTCCTCCTCCTGATAAACACCAAAGCAGTTGGAAGAAGTAGATAACTCAACAACAACACTTCTCAAAAGTACATAAAACCCATGTATAAGAAATAATGACCCAGAATTATTAGAGAATATGCTTTGCAACTATTTACAATAAGTATGTGTTGTGAAAGAGGCCTTTAAGTAAATCTGATTTCACAGGGTTTTTTTTCATCTATACTATCAAATTTCACTTACTACTTACTGTACTCCTATTTGCTCTAGATATGGCAGAAAAAATAAATAGAAGATTACGGAGTAGGTAAGGGGTCAGAATATAACAGCATGTGATTTGTTTGTATACTCACCTACAGGATTTGCTCGTATTTCCTATTTTGTGGGTAGTTTGGTTCCTATGTTTCCTCTAGATATTTCTACCTATTAACCATTTCATTGTTCACTAAAGAATAAGAGAATGTGGACAAAGTGATTCTAGTATTACTTACTACAGGTCAATATACCAGCAGATATTTGAATCACAAGTGAGAGTCAAGTTTTCTAATTTAGCCTCTCAGCTCTGATTCTAGCCAAATTCTCATCTGAAACCTTATATTTTGTAAATTACGTCATAGGATGAAACTTCATCTTACATTTACTTCCACTCTCCTTATTTTACAGTTAAGAAATCATGCAGAGAACTAGTTAGTGCAGAGATAATGTCAAGCTCCTAGACCAATACTTGTTCAACTAAATCATGCTGTTTTCCATAACTGCTCCTTTCCTCTATGATGGTTGTTATCCAAATAGTGTGCCTGTGAAAGGAACTATTTTAAGGCCTTTACATGTAGCATCTCACTTTAAAATAAATAATACTGTAACCCCCATTTTATAAGTGCAAAAATCAAAGCCTCAGAGGTTAAATAATCTACCATAATTCACACAGCTAAGAAATAGAACTGGAGTAAGTAATTAAGGAGTCTGACTCCAACATTCATATTCTTGAACTCTACATGTAAGTATACATAACTACAGGGATTGTGTTATTAATGTGCAGATAACTCAAACTATGGGGTTTACAGAAGAATTGATGCCTCTGTATTTAAAGAGGTTTCTTACTCATTAAAATAACTTAACATGGTTTATTCCCATAAACTATATCTTCTTTGCAAACATATGGCCTAAGGACTCTTAACTCATTCATATATAATTAAAACACAAATTTAAGAGAAAATAGGGGGAGAGTATCACAGCAATACTTTAACAATACATCGGCACTATCCAAAACAACTTTTGCAGTAATAGAAATGTTTTCTATCAGCAATGTCCATCATGGTAGCCACTAGCCACAACTGATTATTCAGCACTTGAAATGTGTCTAGTCTGACTTATGAATTTTAGATATTGTCATTTTAATTTAAATAGCCACACGTGGCTAGTGGTTACTATATATTAGACTAAACAGATGTAGAAGACAAACTGCCAGAAAAAGATGAGCATAGAAATTTGTACTGCCTTTATTTAGAAAGTACACTAACAGTCAAATCAATTTCAATGTCTCTTTTTTGACTTGCTCTAGCTTCAATTATTAACCCACACAATACAAGGCTCCAAAGAAATTTAAGACAAACTTTCTTTATTTAAATTGTTCTTTGTGTATTGCAATGGAAAACAATAATTAAAATCTGTATTATCAACAAAGCTTCATGTATAGGAAACTTTTTACTATTTAAGAAAAAAAAAAAAGTATCTGAATCTGCAAACTCTGCTGCCTATTAGGAAAACTAAAAAAGAATCAGACAAGTTTTCAATTCTCTTCATAAGTACTTGATAATAAAGTGCTTACCTTGATTCTCCACTACTGTTTCTAACACTTTCTTCATCACTGTGTCCATTCATTGTAAATATTAACAAGTTCTAAAATAAAATATAAATCTTCCCAGTTTAAAAGATGAATATAAATACTGACTCCTCCTTGAATATCAAAAATTCACAGATGAATTTTCTTCAACATTCACAGGCTTCCTGGAACCCTCTTTGATTCACCTAAAAAAAAAAAAAATTAAGAAAGTAAGAAAATTTTCCGTAGAGAAAGACAGTCTATTTAGAACTTACACAAATCTATCAAAGCCACTTAGATTAGAGGTGGTAAGGAAGAGGTAGAGGTCTTTTACTCAAAATACCCAGGCTTCTATTAACTACATTCCTGACTACTAAAATTTAACACACCACTGCTTATTTTTGACAGAAGAAATTAAAATATTTGTGGAGTGATAAAACTTTTAGACTAATTGCAACTGTATACCAAATATATAAATATATGTAATAGATAACTAAAGCAAAGTGGTAGTATATAACACCCCAATAATAGTAAAGGGAATCTTGTTAAATATTAGATCAAACAAATGAAGAAAGGAGGAAAAGGTTAGCTTTAATCAAGCACTAATTCCTATCAACACAAACTTCTTATACTCGAGTGAAAGTTTTGAAATGATCACATGAGAAAAGAATAAAAGGGTATTATAATCTTAACCGAAAAAAATGTATAGGTCAAAATAAATGTTCTTTTAGGTAAACCGACAGTGGACTGAAAAAATATATATCCAGCTTGGACTTGCAGAGATTCCATTAAAAAAAAAAGTAACAGAATATACACTAATATTTTTTAAGTCAGGGGTTTGAGGCAAAAATCATGGACCAAGACACAGCATTTCCACCTTTCAAGATTTCAGCACAACACTGGAAAGTCACCTACAAGCCATCCACGAATAAACAAAGGAGATCTCTGGCAGGGGAGGGAGAGGAAGAAGCGGGGAAGGAGACGTCAGATCCTTCCCCAGCCAGAAAGTACCGAAAGCCGACTGAGAGCAGAGCTGTCTGTCCTCCGACCTCAAGAAAAGAGAATTCACTCACGATTATTTCCATTCCACAAAAGAGAGAGGAAAATAGGACGCTGACAACTCAATCATAGCAAACACTGCATCTAGATTGGGATTTTAATTCTCCAGAAACGACTACTCAGTACTCTCCAAGAACTGGTTATCCAAAAAGTAACCATTCCCCGCAACATTTATTCCTAGGGTTAAATATTCATTCCCAGTAGTCAAAGAGCTTTACTATGAAACAAGTCTTGAAAACCTAAGTATTCTAACAAACTGCCTCTTTCCTGGAAAGTCTCTTCCTTGAAAAAGTTCACTTTTAACTCTTTTGCACCTTCTTTTAGCCTCTCAAAATGGCCTTCTGTATTCTGTAACTTCCTTTTCCCCCTGCATCTTCCTTCTCCGAATAAGTCCTCCTTCTGAGACTCTTCTCACAACCATAAGTTCTGAAGTTCCAAGCGCACGCAGCTCTCTCCAGCCTTTTAAGCGTCTTAACAATGACTTCCCTAAATAGTTAAACCTCTTCAACTCTCTTCTATGCCCCGTCTTTTAGCAGTTGCTCTGCTTCTCCTAAGTTTTCGAAGTGCTACTCGATACGTTGTAAACCTTCCTCCTCTCTCATCTCTGCATCGCAGCTTCGCTCCTATCAGCCTCCCACCCAAACGCACCACCGCTCCCCCACCCCCGCCCGCCTGACTCCCAGGGCCTCCATCCCGGTCCGTAGGCTCTCTTCCCGCCTCAAACTTCCCGCAAACCCGCCCCGCGCCCTCCCAGGCTCGCCTGGGCCGCCTCCCCTCCCCCTCCCCGCCATTCCCCACGTGCAGGGAGTCCGGGTCGCAGTGGGACCCACGCACCAGCCAAATGCTCACCACTCGTGCCTCGTAGCTCTCCCTTCGCTGCCCCGCCAGCCCCAAGCCGAGGCGGCCGGGAATCGACCGCTTAGCTGCCGGCCAGTCCGGAGGGAGGATGCACTCGGCAAAGCAATGCCGGCCTGCGCTCACCACTCACACGCCCCCCGCACGCCGAGCCCGTCCGCCGCCGCCGGCCTCGCTGAGCCGCCCCGGCCTTCGCCCGGCGCCTGGCCGCTGGGCCGCCGCCCGGGCACCGCGCCGCCTCCGCCCTCCTCCTGGCCGGTTCCCGTCCTCCCCACCACATCCTGACCTGCCCGCCGCCCCCTTTCTTACCGGCTAGCGTGCAGGCTTCGTGGGGCAGAGGGACCGACTCGGATCGGCGGCCTCCCCCGCGGCCGGGCCCGCGGTCTCCGCCGCCGAGTGAGTCCTCGGGCTCCGGGAGTCTCGGGGTAAGCAGAAGTCCGTGAAAAGGAGGGGGGGGGGCGGGAAAGAAGGACGCGAAGGGGAAGGGGATGGGGAAGCCCCAGCCCGCGGCACCAACGCGCGATCCCCTGCGGAGCGGATCCAACAATCAATTCATTATTGAAGCACCAACGGCGAGGGCAGCAAGAGCAAGAAGTAACCAGCCGTCGTCGTCGCCGCGGCCACGCGCGCGCTCCCGCCGCTTATCGGCTCCCAGCAGCCGCCATGACGCGGAAAGAGCGAGCGTAACCGTCTCCGTCGCAGCCGCCACCGCCACCGCTACCGAGGTCGCCGTCGCCTCTACTTCCCGCGCGACGTAAGCTCCTCAGCTCACTCCCCTTCCCCACTCAGCGCGAGGAAAGCAAGCGGGCGCGAGCACGCCGAGCCCCTCGGACTGGCGCGCACGGGCGGTGGGAGGGGCTACGTTGTGGAGTCGTGGGACGTAGGATGAAAGCGATTGGTGTTGATGCCGGGCAGCGAGCGAGTGCGCGCACGCGCACTGATGGGAGCGCGCACGCGATCGCGCGGAGTCCGCTGGACTCTGGTCACGGTCGTGGGCCGCTGATCCTTGCTTGGGCGCCCTCCCTTAGCCGCCCTGAGTTTAGTTCCGGGAAGTGGGAGCTGCAGGCTCGCTCCGTGCTGGTATGGACGCTACTGTGACTCGGGACGGTTGCGCAAGGATGTCGTAGCGGAGAGATTGAGAAGGAACTGGAGAAGCGGCGGGGGGGAGGGGGGGGCGGGGTAGGGAGATGCCGAAGACTATGATGGGTTTGGGGAGCCTTAGAAGGAACGCAGTGCTAAACTGGTAGCCGGATCGTGCCTGAGGCCGGTCGTCCAGGCCTCGGCCGGGTCTGAGTGTCTGTCCTGAGGGGCGGGGAGGGGACTGCTGCGTCACACCGGACGGCCTGGGAACCCAACTGTTGGGCAACTGTGGTCACTTCCCTCCGCCTTCTACGCTTAGGCGACCTACAACAGAGGCCCCGTCGGGGGCGTAATGCCCCGTGTGGGCGGGGCATCTAAGAAGACAGAGAAAATAGAGACCGAATTGTTGACTTCTTGTGCAGTTCCCAGATTCGTTTGTGGGTAGCCCAAACCTGCTTCAGAAAAAACAAACAAACAAACAAACAAACAAACCTATTACAATCCCTCTCTGGAGGACGGAGTAAAGGGTACGGTGCAGAATGGCTACAAAAAAAGCAGTTCGAGGGACGTTAGTAACTGTATTAGTTTAACGTTCTGCAATTTAGTTGACCGTTTCTATCATAACTGTAACTGTGAGCCTGAGATACAACCCTTGAGACATGTTGAAGGAAACACTACGTTTCAAGCATAGTGGTCCTGTATTTTTTTGAAAGCTTTTTTTTTTTTAATCAAAAATCTTTTACACGTCATTATTTTTCTGGCCCACAGGTCAATCTTGAATCACTCGAAGTTAATTTTTGAAACTTTCTAATCCCATTCTTAAATTATTGGATTTGGTGTTAAAGGCCCACCTTCCAAGTCAGATGAATTTGAATGTGGTAACTACATTCCTAAAATAATTCTTTTCAACGTGTGGGAAATACTCAGGTTTTGTACTATCTTTTTAAACAGTTGGGTATCGTAACTCCAAATATGTGTTCATTATATGGAAAGGTGTCTTCACCCTTAGGGAGCAGGGGAAGACAAACAGATACACATGGTCTGTTCAAAGAAATGTATGTCCCTGAGCAATGAATAATGAAAATTGAAACAGTACCATAGTTTCCAAAGTTGTCTGTGCTCAGTCTCTTTATTTCTTTTTTTCTCAGTTATGGCAGGTAGTGAGGAATAAGTCTTGCAAATCTCCATCTCTGAAGTCCATAAAAGTAGGAACTGAGTTCTAATATTTAATATTATGCTTTAAAAGTATAATAAAGTTGCTTTAATGATATGAACTTCCCATACCTCCTACTGATTTCTTTCTTGGATTACTAGAGTGGTAAGTAAAAAATGAAAGCCCCAGAAAAGCAGTAACCATGGGAGATAAAGAATTTTGTAATTAGAAGTATTCAGATAAAGTTTTCAAATATAATTATACTACATTTTTATCATTACTGTTTGGATATAACCTATTTTATATGTTGTGAAGACACATCTCAAACCTCTTTAAAGTACTGATTTGCCATTTTGATGTGATATGCTACATATAAACATATGGTATGCTGGAGATTTATATATGTGGTATAATCCTAGGATACTTTATGACTCCACAGACCTTTAGAATGACTGTTGAGAATGTAGAGAAATACAAGGTAAGTGAAAAATTGGAACAATCTTTTTACCATTTGTTATCTGCACAGTTAAATTCTCAGTTTCGTTTTGTTTGAATAAACTTTATCTCAACCTACTGGTACTGAAAACAGTAGAAAAAGTTGATAATCTCAACACATGACTTGCAAAAATTCCTGAGAATTAACATTAATCAGGTGGTCTTTATAACTCTTTGATTTCCTGTTTGGGAAATATATTCTTTGAAAAGAATTTCTTTTACAAAATCTGGGACAGCACTTTCTGGGTCCTTAATTCTGATATGCTTTACTAGGGCAAGTTACCAGTGGGTACCTTTAGGTGCAGATAGATTGAAAACCACTTATCTATAACTGTGAGATTGTAACATGAAAACAGTGATTTCTCTGCTTTTCTGTTAATGTTTGGATGCCAAGGTAGGATTTTAATTTTATAATTATGTTTTTGTTCCCTAGAAGATTTGCCTCTGAGAAACTGCTAAAACAATCAGGACAATATGAAAATACCCTAGAATCTGAACCTTCAACATCAACCCCCATGTCCTTGCCAAACAGAGGAAGAGCTTTCCAAATATGATACTTAAATTTATCAATTCTTCTATAAATAGAACCTGTAGAATTCCAAGTCACCTTAACAGTGAAAATTTACTGTAAATTTTCTGTTTTCTTAATCATAAATTTTATAGGAGAAACTGAGACATTATGGTTCTCACATTGGGTAGGGAGTAAGAGTCAGTCACCTAGGAAATTTTTTCCTAACTACACATGCTGATACTTTCATTCTTCCCTCTTCTGATAAGCAGAATTTCTAGGTTCTAGGTAGTGTTTGGGAAAATTTCCTAGTTTATTCTGCTATCCACCAACAGCTCATCTACCTTGTTAATGGCCATTATGTTTAAGAATTTTTACTAGAGATTCTTGCAGATGATACTAAGAGGCAACTTTGGATAAAATCTAATAGACATTAAGTAGATACAAAGATTCTACTTACTCTACTTAAAAAAATAAGTGTACTCACAGAGTAAAAAAAAAGTAGCTAACCTCAAAATATCCTATTGGTGCATTGATGCTATATCATTCCTCCTTCTCTCCCAAATCCTTTATTCACTGTCTATTTTACCATTTATTTGTTGTCTTCAGCTTTTATTCTTAATCCCCACTATTTTGTTCATTAGGGCTTGTTTCCAGCTCACTCATTAGGTTTCCTTCAAACTTGAAATCTTCTGAAATCACGTACTTGATTTAAATAAGTATATTTAAATATACCACATATATTTGCATATGTAATATTTTAGTCTTTTCACAATTTGACCCCAACATGTCCTCCCTCCATTCTTAGCAGACACTTTACACTGTAGCCACACACATCCTTCAGGTCGCTGGAAAGGTATCCTCTTATTGTAGATGTATATAGTCTATCTCTTATGAATCAGTTTCTTGTAGTGTGATTGGGTTAAGTAAATTATCAAGAACTGTTTGAATGCCCTGATACAATCATACTGATGCCCTATGAGACATGTCAGCTCTCTCATCTTCCTTTTAGGATGTCAAATTGTGTATTCTGTAAACGCAACATGTCATTGTATTATAATAAAGCATTTTTTTTAATACTACATCGTGAGCTCCTTGAGCACAGACTCAGTGTGTCCCCCCAGTGCTTTGACATTAATTCAATAAGTTGCATACTAAACACTGCTGAGGAAGGGGAGTAGGAATTATAAAAGCACAAAAAACAGATACTTTAAATAGCTAAAGTCTAGTGCAGGAAACAATCACACTGCAAAGTCATAATAAAAATAATATGGAGAAGCATGTGCTGTGGGAATTCATAGTCAGAAAAGTCTACCCAAAGGAAGTGATGTGATTTGAGAAACGAAGAATTAGTATGAGTTAGGCAAAAAGGAAGCGACGAGCTTTCCAGGTAAAAGCATGGGCAAAAATTCTGGGGCCAGAGAGATGATGATGTCAGTTTACATCCCAGTTTGCCAAGGATAGGCCTTTCTTTTTACTTTCGGAAGTGTCCTTGTTTGGATGATAAGTTACAATGTCACCATACCTATAAGGGACTACAAGAAGCATGATACTATTGGAGAAGACAGAACTGAGGACAATGAAGCTGCATGGAGGCCAGGCCATTAAGGAACCAGAGGCTAGGGACAGAAGGAGGTCATTTCCTTGGAAGAAGTGGAAACAAGCCTTTGAAAGATTTTAAACTGGATAGTAACGATGGAATTTACTAACTGAAGTTTTTACTCTAGATGTACATTCCAAAAATGGATTAGGAGGTCAAAATACATACAATGTTCTTAAATGAAGTAGGAGGTAGTCAAAAGATTAGAAATAATTTGAGGACCAAGGTAGTGTTATGAAAGTGGAGAGAGTGAATAGGAAAATATTCACTGGATTTATTGGTTCCTCTGAATCAGTTTCATGGTTAGGACAAGGAGGGAAGCTGTAAATACAATGAAATGAAATGGAACTTAATGACATCCACTTGAATGGTAATAGGTTTGAAGGTGAGTAGGTGTGGAAACAAATTTAGCACTTACTGAGTTTTTGATGCCTTTGAGTCATCCACAAGACTTTCAGAAGTCTAGAACTGAGAAGGGAGATCTTGACTGATATTTAAAACCTCTAAGTGTGTAGGGTGAAATTATGAAGTCTTGTGTATACGTGAAGTAGATTTGGAAGACAGCCTTGGTGTGTGCGGTGAAAAACTTTGAATTAAGTTTTGGCTAGGTACAGGAAGATAACCTGGATAAGGAGTTGCAGATGTGAGAATGGTGTTTGTGCAATGGAGGAAAAGGGAGAAGTGCTTCAAGGAAGGAGTGATGAATAGTGTTCTGTGGTGTTGAAAAGTCACATAAAATAAGGCCTGAATAATACCGACTGGATTTAGTAACATGATGGTCATTGGTTACCTTAGCAAGATTTATTTTTGTTGAAGTAATAGGTACAAAAGCCATATCAGAGTGGAATGTAATAAATGAAGAAATGGAATCAGTGAGTCTAAATTTCTCTCTCAGATGGTTTTTGACTTTGACTTGAGAGGGAATATGAATTGGGGGAGGGGGGGTTATTTTATTTAGGTGATGGACTTAATGTGTTTAAAAAATTATAAATGCCCTTACTGATATATTAGAGTTGGCAATAAGAATTAGCTGAAAGGATTAACACTATTAATCATTCAAAAAGGAAATATTTTTAAAAAACTAGTTTGAGAATGACATGCCACTGTTTATAGTTATTGGCTGTAAGTGGTCACTTAATTGGTATGATGAGAGTGTCTGTAAGCTTTCTACTTCTCAAATATATGCCTTATGCTCTACTAATGTCTGAAAAGTCATTCATAGAAATCTATTTGAAAGCATATATTCCTTGGAAGAGTAATATGTTAAGGTAGTTCTCAAACCGCCAATATTTAGAATTACTGAGAAGTTTTACACTAAAAATGCTCAAGCCCTACTTCAGAGTCCATTCCTTTGCTCTGAGGTCAGGCCTTGATATCATGCATTCTTTAAAAGTTTCCCTTTTTAAAAGATCATTCTAGTGTGCCGTTTGTATTGAAAAGCTATGGACATCATTGTAGTAACACTGCATTGACTTGTAACATTTAGTTTAGATGAAATATGGAGAGGCAAAAACACTTATTTTGATAAAAGTGGTTATTAATAGGGCAGGGGAAGATTTTGCCCCATGGGGTACATTTGAACAAAATGTGAAATTATTTTTTGTTACAGTGAAGGAGGAATGATGCTGACATATTTGGGTAGAGGCCAAGGATAGTGCTAAAGATCCCACGATGCACTGGGCAGTCTGCCACAACAAAGAATTATCTGGCCCAAAATGACAATAGTGCCATTGTTGAGAGAAACACACTACTATCAAGGATGGCAAGTTCTAGGTAGTATTTTTTTAGTGAAATCTTAATATGTAGGGGTTGTAAGGATGCTAATGAGTCTACTCTCCTAACAACTTAGCCTAAACTCAGCCTTGCTTAAAACCATTAAAAAAAAAAAAAAAAGCCAGTACATTTGCAAAACTAAGATGTAGTTCTTTGAAATAGACTACATTATTTTCCTGTTTTTTTAAAAAAAATTAGAGTGTAACAAACTCATCGCTGGTAGGGGTACAAATTGGTTACAGATACTTTAGAAAATTGATAGGCAGTATCCATTATAGCTGAATTTATACCTATTCGATAATTCACCAATTTCTCCTGAGTCTATTCAAAGACAAATAAACGTCTACTAAAAGTCTTGTATAGGAATGTTCATTGCACTTTAATTCATTATGGCCTCAAACGGGAACAAACTGAAGTTTATTCATACAATGGAGTACTACCGCAATAGAAAAGAATATAACTGCATACACACTATAACAGGTTGATCTCATAGGCATAGTGTTGAGTGAAATAGACACAAAAGAATTCATCTTGTATAATTCCATTTATATGAAATTCAAGAACAAACAAAACTAATTCATGGTGATATAAGTCAGGATCGTAGTTATCCTTTCTAGGCATGGGTGATTTAGAAGGGGCATAAGGAAGCCTTATAAAATATAGAAATGTACTATATCTTGATCTGGGTGATGGTTTACATAAGTGTATTTGTATGAAAAACATTGAGCTGAACATTAAATTTTTGAACATTAAATTATTGTATATGTGCGGTGCCTCAATTTTTTTAAAAATTAAAAATTAGGGGGAAAAAACAGGAAACCTAATTTTAGACTGCTTGAAGTCATACCTCAAGTCCTACTCAATATATTCTCAATAAATATATAAACAAATCTAATGCATTATTTAGAGAGTTTGGATTTTGAGTCAGACCTAATTTTAAACCACAACTGGATCCATTATTAGCTGTATGACATTGGGCAATTACTTATATTGTTTTGTTTTTGTTTTTGTTTTTGTTTTTGTTTTGTTTTTGTTTTTTTATGACTAGAAGAACAGGAGGATCAGTGAGTTGAGAGAAGTATAGAAAAGCCTTTAAAAAATTTTTTAGCCTTTATTCATCATCTCCACTACTGAGAAATATTCAGATATTTAAGGGTGGGCCACAGCAGCTATATGTATGAGGTGATTTAACAGTTCTGACTTTAGCTAGGATGAACAACTGAATCCTATCTGGACCAATCAGATGGTCCTGAGAATTTACAATTGGGATTGAGAAAGTTTATCAGACTGCTGATCTGATCTGGGAAACATGTTAAGTTAGATCAGGGCTACTTTGTTTGGGAGCAGCACATGGAGAATGAGAGTTATGTTGCAAGAGGAATCTCAGATTACTTACTATGTCACTCAGTGTTATAAGTGTTATAGCTCTCTGAGGTTGGTACTATTATCCCTAATTTACAGGTAAGGAAACTGAGAAAGTTGACTAAAGCTAAGAAGTGCTAAAATAAAACAGGCAGTTTGACTTCATAGTCAGTGTTTTCATGAAGCAGTGCTGACATCAACAGATATGATAATGGTCTTGGTTCCTGATAGCTTTCCAGTTCCTGAACTCAGTTCCCCTAGAAGATTGAGTTTGCTCCCTATCTTTGAATTATTTATCATAATTTACCCTTCTAATAAAATTTAATATCTTTGCTTAAGCTGACTGAAGTGGATTTTATCCATTTGCGATTGGAAGTCTTGCTTCAGTTTGACTATGAATGGGGCTGTGAATAACAAATCTCAAAGAAACAAACTGTCTGAGTTAAGGTCCAGTAGCAGGTGATGAAGACTTTCTCGCCCTAAGATGGGAACTTGTTACCTCTTGTTATGCAATAGTAAATCTTTTATTCAGGTTTTCTCCAAGATGTCTTAGAACTCAGACTATACAGTCAGTCTAAGGTAGGGCATTAGAGAACTTGGTAAAATATAAAAAATGTCAAGTGCATTGGTTTACTATATGTGGAGTTTTGAAAAATACATTAGAAATGAGGCATTTGAAACAAAATTTTCAGATGAAAGTAGATTGGAGCAAATTTGGCAATTTGTGCCAAATTTTGCAAATTTGACAATTATAAGCCAATTTGCCTTTGATCTGGGAATATCTAACCAGATCCAGAAATTATTCAAGGAGCTAATGAATTGAAACAATTTTTTTTTTTGCCATCTTGTTTCTAATGACTTTTTATAGAAAACCAGAAAGTGAAATTTCAGCAATAGGAAAAAGACTTTCACAAGGAGGAGTAAATGATATAAAAGAACTCTAATTCCTTAGCTTCCTCCAAAACATTTTCCACTGCCCATCCCCTTTCATACCTCACAAAAGTGTGATGATCCGTCACATTGTCTATTACTGGCCACTAGGATTGGAATGCACTATGTCTGAGAATATTACTAAATGGCAAACTGCAAGTTGCCATGCCCACTTTTTCTCTTTGCTTTGAGGCTGAAGCAGAGAACAATGAGGATGGGCAGAGTCCCAGCTGTTGCTAAGAAACAGAAGTTCAGAAGAATTGACAACTTAAGGAGAAACCTGACCCACTAAGGTTTTAAGTGTTAGCTAAATACAAAAGGAATCTCCCTAAAAGAAAATTGGCAGGCAATTCTCCACAGTAGAGCAGTCGCATGCCATAAAAAATTCTGAAGTAGACTCAGACCACAGGCTATCTCAAACCCTCAAGCGCTTCCTGTTCTTGAGTACAAAAGAATCTGCACCATCGGAAAGTGGGTACCCTTGCCCCAAATGAAGAACCCTGGTGTCCCTTGTCAGAAATGTCCTTCAAGGAGTCTGTAAAAGAGGATCCAAATTGGGTGCAGCCAGATTTTCTAAAACTGTCTAGAAGTGAGTCGATTAACTCATGCATTGTAAGACTTCCGTGTGTCTGTCATTTACTATCCCACTCCAGCTGTATACAACATATACTCTAGTTGAGCTAGTTAAATTTATGCTTAATCCACAGATTGCAGAATTAATTCGAATACTTCTTAGATGTACTTTATATGCCTATCCTCAGGCTAGGTACATGAAAACAGTATTAAGATGGATAAGGGTTTTCCTCACGTGGGTTGAGAAAACCTATTTGGGGAGAGGGAGAAAAGAGAAGAATAAGGAAATAAGGTTACAAAGTGGGATAGATTCTGTAAAGAAAAGATAAGATATTATCAGAGTAAAGAACAATAAATGGGAAGAGCAGTAGAGAGGTCAGAGAAAGCTTCTCTGAGCTGTAACTGGAAAAATGAGTGAAGTCTATTGTTGGAAGAATAATGGGGAGGACAGGAAGGAGAACAAGAGCAAAGACCGTAAGTTAAGAAAGGGTTTGTTACGTATGATGAGCTGCAAGTAAAGTTTAGGAAAAGCATAGAGAAGTTGAGTTGATATTAGATTGAAGAGACAGTCAAGGAACCTCCTTTGATCCAGAGTCTTGTGGAATATTTGGGATTTAATTGCAAACACAAGAGGATACCATTGGAAGTTTTTACACCAAAGGTTAATCTGATTTGCTTTCTATATGATTGTCCTAGCTGCTATGTAGAAAATGAATAATAGTAGCAAGAGTGAAAGTGGTTCTCTACTCTTTAGGTCTCCACTTAAGAAGCTATTCTACTATATAAATGGTTGTTAGAATTACAGGAGTAGCTTTGGAGTAGATGTAGAGAAGATGGAATCCAAAATAAACTTGGGAAGTAAAAGTAACACTTGAGTTGAGTCCTCATTTACTATACAATATCTAAATATATTAATAACTACAAGCATATTTTTTGGAAATGACATAAAAATTAAAAATATAGAAATATTGAGAGTGGAAGAGGGGACTACTGTTTTTTTTTTAAATTATAAACATTCAATATTATTTTCTTATAAGAATTATATATGTATATGTAAGTGTGTGTGCGTGCAAGCTTTGCTGTGAAAGGCTAGAGAGGTGTGCAGTGGTAGGTGGAGGAAGTCAAAGAAGGACTTTTATTTTAAGTAGAAAATACTATGTTGGTGGGCTGGCATGAATAATAAGCTTATGATGTGTAGGAGACAAACGGAATAACTGAAGAAGCAAAATATTGAGAAGAGGAGAAAATATGGGTGTCAATAGTTAGACTTGCCCGTGATAGGAAAAATGACACTCTTTCAATTTTAACAGAAGAAGGAAGAGAAGATGAGTGCATACAGATGCAGAGAGATTTGAATACTTGTTGGAATGAAATGAAATAAATCCTTTCTGATGGTTTCTGTATTCACAGTGACTTATGGAGTAGGATCATTCATTGAAAAGGAAGGAGTTTGCGATAAAAAGAAAAAAATATGACATTTTCACCTCGGAGAATGTAAAGATGAACTTCCTAGGGAAGTACAGTAGGAATTCTAGGTTGGCTTCTAAGCTAAAGTGAGCTGGGCAGACAGGAGAGGGTGGACTAAATAGTATGTTCAAAATCGATATTTCACAGGTAGTGCAATTATCAGTGTTTACATGGTCCAGAGTTAGTCCAGGGTATGAATGAGGTTAAGTAATAGTTTTTGCAGGTGGTGAAGTTAAAGAATTAAGCTTTTTCCAATTTTTCATGTTAAGGAGCTTGGAAATTGCCACTCTGTCCTAACAGACTGAAAAATCAACAAATCTTCTTGGATGAATAAGAGAGGGGAAGACACAGGACAAACTTCTGCCCATAGGATTGGATAGACAGGAAGTATAGGTAGTCACAGTTTACCTGAGCAGAAACAAGTAGAAATCACTGTAGGAATCAGTCCAGGATAGGAAAATCTGAGCTGTATAACTGATGAATTGCTGGAGGCTCAGTGCAGACAAATCATAGCTAAAAACTTCAGGAGACCCAGTCAAACGGAGGGGCCACACAATATTATGATATTTACCTCTAGGAACTCAACTTGATTCCCAAAGTAAATATCTGACAAAATCCCCTGTGCTTCAGGGGGGAGTCTAAAAGGAATTATTTTGAAATATGTCAGAGCACTCTTTTCTAAACAAGGCCTGTATTCAGGAGAAACTAGTTAACCAAAGCCTACCTTGCTACATACAGTCTGACTGACCTAGGGGAAGGAAAATACCCACTCCAGCCCACTCTAGCTACCCTGTCCTAACAGAGAAAAACCAAACCAAACCAAACCTGAGAAACGCTTGTGAGAGTCACAGTCCAGAGGCATAGGCCCACTAAAAGATTGAGACTAATCATAGGACTAGCGAATGCTTCCCCTCCCCTCACATCTCACCACCACATCACTAAAGGCTTGTTTACAACAGTTCTTTTTACCCAGTACAACAAAAGGCAAAATAAACAAACACACAAATAAAAACCCAAAACACCATAATTGGAAGAGATAGAGCAAGCATCAGAACTAGACATGGCAGGAATGTTGGAATGACCACATCAGGAATTTAAAACAATATTTAATATGCTAAGAGCTCTAATAGATAAAGCAGATGGCTTGTAAAAGAACAGGTGGATAGTGCAAGCAGAGAGATGGGAATTCTAAGAAAGAACCAAAAAGAAATGCCAGGAAAAAAAATAAAAACACTGTAATGGAAAAAATAAAAATAAAAACCACTGTAATGGAAAAAAAATTGAGAGACTATGTTGTTGGATGGGTCATCTACATATATTTTGTAAGTCACTGAGAATGACTATGTATAGTCTTAGAAAGGGAAAATATGATAGTAAACCAGGTACTAAAATTGGCTGTAAGCAAGGGAGTGACGAGAAGTAGACAGCTATAGAGGACTGACAAGTGGTAGAGCCGATGACATTAGCTTTGAAGACACTTATATTCTTGAAGGCAAGGAAGACTCAGGCCCCAAATCCTGATCCTGAGAGTCATAATATAGGAGCAAAGAAAGTCTTCACTTGAAAAAGATATAGTTGAATCATTATTAAACAGCCTAGAGTCAGTTAATGCTATGAATATAGGTCTTAATTTAATAAGGACATATTTTATTCAACTATATGTTGAATATTTGTGTATTGTGCCATTTATTTTAGGTGTCTGAGATAGAGCAATCAATAGCAACAAAAAAGATCTCCATGTCTTTTTGGAACTTATATTCCTTTGAGGGCAGCTAGGAAATATATATGTTAAATCTGGTAGTGGTAGGTGTTATGAAGAAAAATATATATACATTGGGAGGGATAGAAGGTGATGGGAATGGTATTTTAAACAGGGTCCCGGAGGGTTTCTCTAATAAGGTATTAGATGTGTGAGCCTACAACAGAATAAAATGATGAGAGATTTGCAGATATTTGGTAGGGGCAGGGGAGGGGTGGGGGCGGGGGGGGGCAGGGGCAGGGGCGGGGGCATTCCACATAAAAGGAAGAGAAAGGACAAAAGCCTCAAGGCTGGAGAGTGCTTATTATGTTTGTGGAACAGCACAGAATCTAATGGTACTTCAGTAAAGTGAGCATTCTCATTAAATTTTTAAAATTATACTAATTTTTGTATTAATTTCAGGAAGTAAGAATGTTCACTTAGCTAGAAGCTTCTCTGTCTCTTTCATATTTAAATTCTCCATAGATTATAATTTTTCAACCTGAAATTTGAAGTATTTAGAGACTTAGTATTACTTATAATAAGACATAAATGCTTTAGTTTTTAAAACATTTTTAAATCAATTTGACTTTATGGTTTCTTAATATTATTTGTGAAAGTGGATCACCTATTTTTTTCTCTGACTAGTTAATATCACTTTAATTAGAAAAATGTAAGTAAAAATTACATGAAACTATTGTCTCATATATATCATTAATAAAACTTCTAGGTGAAATGATAGATGAGCCTGTATGATTCATCTGAAATAATTAGCCAAGACAAATAGATATATTTAAAGGAAGGGAAAATAAGTACAAGTACTTGGTCTATGTTTGACATCCTATGGGTCTTCATAGTTAAACTAACATCTAATTTTAAATGATGATATATTGATAAGTGAAACTCATTGGATATTTTCAAAACTGTTCAGACAAACTTCTTTTTTTAAAATAAACTATCTTTATAGGACAAAAAGTACAGTCAGTAAAACTGCTACAAGGAAGAGAGTGGCAATAGTTTCCTGCCTGTTTTTCATACTTTCATTTCTGCCCTATTCCCCTGGCCCTCAAATCTATTCTCAACACAGAAACCAGAGGGGCCTTTAAAAACATAAAACAAATCACATTGCTCCACTGTTTAACACCCTTTCATGGAAAATTCAACCTCCTTTCCATGGCCTTCCAAGAGCCTGCATAATCTCACTTCAGTTTAACTCTGCAAAGTCTTACCCCCATCATCCTCCCCCCCCCCACCACCACCACTCATTATGTTCCAGCCACTTGGCCTCCTTTCTTTTCTGAAACCTGCCAAATTCTTTTGCACTAACAGGCTTTTGCTCTGGTGGTTTCTAGGCCTGGAATGCTTTTCTCAGCTCTTCTCATGCAGGCTATTTGTTAACTTTCGGGTCTAGATGTCACTTCCTCAGAGAGGCCTTCTAAACAACATTCTCTAAAGAGGCCTTCCTCAGTTACTTTTTCTAGTTACCGTGTTTATTTTCTTCAGAGTAATGATCATAATTTACAATTACCTCATTTTACTTGTCTTACTTTTCTTCTGTCTTTTCTCCCACTGGAAGGTAAGCTCCCTCATAAGCTGACATGATGAAAGATTTGGAAAAGTTAAGGATTTGTTAAAAGTAGTAAATTTTGTAGGATTTTAAAAAAGCAATTTAAAATTATAAGTAAAGTGTCTATGGCCATGCCACCCTGAACACACCTGATCCCATCTGATCTCGAAAGCTAAGCAGGGTCGGGCCTGGTTAGTACTTGGATGGGAGACCACCTAGGAAGACCAGGTGCTGTAGGTATATAAAAAAAAAATTACTAGTAAAGCATATAAGTTCTACAGAAAGGAAATAAAATCATAGTATCCTATTGCCACTTTATTATTGATTTCAATATATATAGTGACATAATTTTACTGGAGTGGTAGGGGTGAAAGCAGTATGTGAGAGCTAAATGCCTCTGTGGAAGTGGCATTATTGATCCAACATCTACCACCTTTCCCCCCATTGCGTATGGCTACATAGTCCAGGTGTAGAGGTTGGCTTCATTAACCTAAATTCATCAGTGTAATCCAGTCCCTTTGCCACTCTAACAAATTGATGGATGGGCAGGCCTAGGCCAAAAAATTTTTGGTATTCCCTAGACCATAGGGGATGGTTCAGGAATAAACATATTATTCAGTCTATAGTACAGAGATCTAAGAGGTTGTCAAGGAATTCAGAAAAGAGATGTCCTTATTGTAATATGAAAGATCAGATTATGAACCTCTTTCTTCCTCTGGATGTTGGGTGTGTCAGTGTGAAACCAGGAACTGTTATAGATTGTTTGCCCCACAAGAGAAGCAGTCTAAGTTTGGAGCCATCACACAAGGGTGAAGAGGACTAAGGGAACCACAAAGAAATGGAGCTAGAACCACTGAACAAAGCTGACTCGGGTTCATCAGAAGCTGTGGAAATCAATGCATTTCTTCTGTCTGGGGTTAGGATTAATAGAAGTTGAAGCATCCTAACTGACAAAATCCTACTCTTTCTTAACAAAGATCGGATATTATCTAAGCTGTTAATATATATTATTTAGAAAAATGGAGCTTGCTAGCATAAGAAACAGCTTTAAACACTTCAAACACTTTTTTTTAAAAAAAGTCTTTGCCTCTGGGAAACAGGGACTAGGGACAGAGAGAAGAAAGATGAGGCACAATCTATTCTTTTTGATTGTTAGCCTTTCAAACAAATAAAAATTCCTGAACTGATGATAGTTTTGGTGTCAGGCAAATGATAAGATCAAATTTGTTTAGTGTTGAAAAGAGCAAAAATACATTTCGCTGCCACTACCTTCCATGTTTCGCCCTGCCCCCATATATGGAGCTAGGGAAAAAGAGAAGAGAATCATGTCCTTTTTGAGTATAAACACACTCATAACTGAGCTCCACTTAATCTTAAGGCCACTGTAACTCTTTGGAATGAACAACCAACTCTCCATTCCATCTGTAAAACACACTGATATCATTGGCATGTTGAATTTCTAAATGCTTGCAGGTGGTAAGCTACTCTAGTACAACCTACATTTCTGCTCCTATAAGTTGAAATGTGTATTTAAAGAAATTATATGTTTGTTTTAAATCTATTAATGCTGGTTGTACTTGCAAATTATATAATTGAAAAATTATGTAAACTAATAAAGCAGGCAAATTTCTATGAAAATTTCATGAAATGGTTTTGAAAAACTGAAAGACAACTGGTTAAAAATTCAAATAAAGGAGGTATGGACAACTGTTTAAAAAAGAAGAAAAAATAGCATAAACATATAAGACCGCTCAATTTGATTTATTATAACTGAAGCATATGTTCTAGCAAAGAAACAGGTTGAGTCTGGCACCTACAATCAGGGCTACTACTTGGTTAGGCTTGCACTAGTCTGTGGTCATTCTTTAGGATTCATCCGGTTTTTGCAGGGGCAGACAGGTAAATTAAATGAAGATATGCTAGGGATCATATATTAGTCAGGGTTCTCCAGAGAATTGAACCAATAGGATATATCTAAAAGGAAATTTATTATAAGGAATTAGCTCACACAATTGTAGAGACTGAGAAGTTTCAAGATCTGCAGTCACTAAGCTGGAGACCCAGGGGAGCTAATGGTAGAGTTCTAGTCATTGTCCAAAACCTGAGAACCTGGAGAACCTGATAGTATAAGTTTCATTCAGAGTCTGAGTCTGAAGACAGGAGAAGACATGTCCCGGCTCAAAGACAGTCAGGCAGAGAAGGAAAATTCTCCCTTACTCAGCACTTTTGTTCTGTTCAGGCCTTCAACAGATTGGATGAAGGAATATACGAAGTCTACTGAAAAAAAAGGGAGGAAGCAAGATTGGGAAGGGAAAGCTTCAGATGTGGTACAGAACGGATGAAATCTAAGCCAACAGAATGTGGCGCACTGGAGCAAATATTATCTGTTAGTGAAATCCTACATTGGGCAGAAATGGCTAGGCCCTAGTACCGCTACCATGCTTAGTTATTGGCTAAGGGCTACCAGGGAAGAGATCGCCTCAACTGAAAAACTAGGGCAGATCTTGAAAATGCTACAGATGGAAGCAGTTAGCTTAGTAGCACTCATTGCAGCCTAATGGCAAGTGCTATCTTAAAGGGACATCTAAGTAGTGCACTTCCCTACTGATCTAGCCTGAGAAAGCTCAGGGGTTGCCACCAACTAATAACTAGAACTTGATCAGGGTGGTGGAGAGGAAGGCTGAAACATGGAGGGCTGTTTGAAAGCTGCTGAAGAAGCAATTGAAACACTCAATCACCTTAACTCATCACTAGGCAAAGGATAACTGCAAACTGCAGTTTTCTTGGAACACCGCCATGCCCATCTGTTTACACATAGCTATGGCTGCTTTCATGCTACAATAGAGTTGAGCAAATCAGAAGTATTTACTACCTGCCCCTATATGGAAAAGTTTGCTGACTCCTGATCTGTGCTCTTAAGTTTATTTACATCTTTATATCTCTGTGGTACAAATACTATAAAATGGTGTGCTGCTACATATCTCTTCTCAACTCTGCATTCAGAGGAATCTTGCTAGCAACTTGAAATTGGCTGTGATGGAGAATTTTTACTACAGACATAAACAAATGCTACAATTCACGTCTTTTTCTTTTTGAAGAGCTGCTGCTTGTTAAATATTTACCAGCAGTATTTATTGCTAAACGGTAAGTGTTGTGATCTGAACTGTGTCCACCCAAAAGTCCTATGTTGAAGTACTAACCCCAGTACCTCAGAATGTGACTACATTTGGACAAAGGGTGTTTAAAGAGATAATTAAGTTCAAATTAAGTCATTAGGGTGAACCCTAATGAAATATGACTCATGTCCTTATAAGAAATATGGAAAGAGACAGGTACAGAAGGAAGATCATGTGAAGACTCAGGAAGAAGACAGCCATGGACAAGCCAAGAAGAGAGGCTTCAGAAGAAATCAACCTTGCTGACACATTGATCTCAGGCTCCTAACATCACAGAACTCTGAAAAAAATAAATTTCTTGCTGTCTGAGCCTCCAGTCTGTGGTACATTGTTATGGCCGTTCTAGAAAACTAATACAGTAAGTGATCTGAGAAAGTATCAAAATTCCTACAGAAGTAAATGTATTGAAAAGGCTTTCAATGAGCTTTGACATAGTATCTGCACCCCACTGTCTTGACCCATCTGCATTTTGATGACAATAACCAGTTGGGCAATCCAGATGCCAAGTCAGACTTTTGTACTCCTTAAAGACCAGTTCCTCCCAAGAATAAATACTATGATACTAGTAGGACTATGCTAGTATAGAATATATATTTGAGTAGACTATTAGAAAAGCATTCTTATTACTCCTTTAGGTATAATTTGACTTTAAACTGTTTATAAATACTGTATTTTTAAAAATGAAGTATTTTAGGGCATATGCTACTCTTTCCATTCAGATTAATATTAAGAAACTATGTTCAGAAACATGTTTTTGAAATGTGGATAGACGAGATTTGAATTCAGTTTATAAATACAATCATCTGCTTACATGTATTATTTTTTCTGTAGTTTTGATACCTAAATGTGAGGTCGGTAAATGAAAATGCTTTTTTTCCTGTCTTTCAAACATGTACAATATATGTTTTAAATTCTGCTACCATGAAAAAGGAACAATTCCTAAAACATGTACCATTTACTAAGAAACCTGTTAAATATGTAGGTGGTGTCGACCAGTTTCAAGACAGAATATTAAACTGTGTGTAGTAATAGGCACATATCTCCTGGACAATATGGTTAGTTTAACAATTCCAGATTTTTTCATGTATTTATTTTCTAGCAGTGAAGCTATCTTTAAACAAAAACTTGTTTAGAGTCTTATGAAGTGAAAGAAGTAAAGTAGAGATGCTAGACTTGAAGTTAGGGAGGGATACAGAGGTTCTTTCAGTCAGCACCCCCATCATCCTAGAAGTCCTGTAGGCAGTTCTAAGAATCCTGGATGCCTGAGAAACACAGCTGGGAAATTGTGGAACAAGTACTAGCTAAGAATCTGAAAGCTTCGCTCTGGCTTTGTGACTTTGAGGGGATAAGTAACTCCCTCTGGTCTTTGGTTTTGTGATCTGTACAGTGGAGATATAAGATATAGATCTCTAAGGCACCTCCCAGCTCTAAAATTTTATGATCTCCAGTTCTACCTGGTGACAAACCATTCCACATCTGTCCAGCAAATACCAGAGATTTAATCTAAGTTCATGAACAAGCCAGGCTAGGCCAAAGGGGAAACAATTCTTGACTCTGCACTCTGCTTGTCTTTAACTCTAGAAGCGCATTCCATTTTCCACATTGGCTAAATTTATCTCTGGTCAAGAATTATCCCAACATTACCTGATTTATCTGGCACAAGTAAGGAATGTTTATGTTGTAAATTGAATACTCTGATTTCTGGTACATGAAAATCAAATGGAACATAAACCTGGCACATAGAAGGCATTCAATAAACTGTTGTCATCCCTTGTGACTATGCTAAAAAAAACACTGAATTGTACACTTTGAAAGGGCCAATTTTATTGTATGTGAGTTATATCTCAATTTCAAAAGAATTATATGAATGAATGAAATAGTTATATTTTGAATGTAGAAGTAAGGGAATTCGTGTTGCAATTTTAAAATGCTGATTTCTGATGCTTGGCATAAAACCACTGCAACAACCAAAAAAATAAAAATAAAAACAAAATAAATTTAGATCAAATACCTAATAGTACCATTAGTTGTTAGGATACATTAAAAATATTTGGGATACATCTTGAACTTGGAGATTTTGCCAAGCAATAAGACATTCTCTTGCTGCTTTTTCAGAGGCAGAATAGTGACTAAACCAGCTCTGCTCCTTCATGGCATTTAAAAATATTTTTATGTTTTGTAAGTATTACACTTACCTTTAAATACATGAATTCATGATGCCTAATATGTTTTATATTATTTCCTTGGGTCAATTTCTTAATGCAATGATAATGCAATGGTGGGCTTTCTTTCTCATTGACTGTAAAAATTTACAATGTTTGCTCAAACTCACCTGAATGTAACATTTTAATATATGTCCTCCTTTCTGAGTAAATGAATATTTATTGAGAGGAGTGGTAGGAATCTTATGTTAGCTTAAAATAAAAATGCTTTGTATCTGGTCTATTTCTTATCTTTGCCATATAATTAACAGGAGAGGGCAGTCATAGACTACTTTCAAAAATTCTATAGCTTATATATATTTCAGAGGCAAAATTCTATAATTCTGCTTTAAAAGCACTTCCTTCATTAACATGTGCTACATGCTATTTGAACTCATTGCTAATGAATAATTTGTATCTCTGATGTATTCCTTAGAGCATGAAGGGTCCTTAATAATTATCTAGCCCCCTCATTTTATAGGTAAGAAAATGAAAGCCTAAAGAGCTTACATGATGTTTCCAAGTTTACCTAACCACTTGATGGCAGAGTTAGTTTAATTTTGTCCTTACTATCATTCCCACTTCCACAACAAACCATTTCTTTAATGTGGCCATGAAATGGAAACTATTTGTGATCTTGTAGTGGATTTAGAAGAGATCTGAAGAAATTTAGGCTTGAGTAAGGTCAGGTTTACCCCAGAATTACTTAAAAATTACTAATAGAAAAATTATTAATTTACATTATCTGGATTCACAAATCAGATGCCTTTTCCTGGTCCTATTACCTAGCTTTCATTAACTATTTTTCTATTAATATATTAATAGTTATATACATGTGAATTCTTTACAAAGAAGATTTGAGACAACCCAGAAAGATATTTTTTAAAAAACATAAAATTCTTAGGTTTGTTTTGTACTATATAGTATTAAGTTAGGATAATCTATAGAAATCATTACTTCCAGTACATTATGGTGACCTCTATATGTCTATTAAAATTATCCTTAGCAAGAATTTTGATAGGCTTTGAAAATTTCTAGCAAAAAATTGTATTTGTTATTGTTTAAATCATTCTAAGTAATATAACATAGTTCCCAGCATAACGCTTCAATATGAGGAAACTGTAAAGGTCAGAAGCATAGGAGAGACTTTATAATGACGTATTTCTTTTAGGAAAGAGATGAATACCCTCAGTTTTGCTTCTTCCGTCCAGGTCTATGCTGTCTCTGTGTCTGGGATAGAGTTGGAAAATTGTTCTTACTAGGAAATTCAGCAACAACAGCAGGTATAGTCAGTTTACTCAACATATTTGTTATATCACCAGAATACTTCTGTTATCAGTAATCATTTTCATCATACACACACACACACACACAAAATCTCACACAAACACACACAGAGACACAAACACACAGAGAGATACATACCACAGGCACACACACACTTATAAAGATGTAGATGTGAATCTAAAGTAGATATTGTACTATGACACATAGATTCCAACTCCTTAAGTACTGAGACACTCATGCCACACCTTCCTAGAGTGTTGGCTGCTGACTGCTCATAGCTACATTCTTTTCTGGAAATTGATTTTGACCTAAAGAAGCTATTGCATCCAAGTTTAAACCCTCTCTGTCCATGTAGGATACAAGGATGAGGCCCCCTTTCTATAATTCAGAACTTCTCCAAAGGGCTTCAGAGCTCCCATAGGTCAACTGAGTCCTCTGTTACAACTGCATCACAGTTTAGCTTCTTCCTCTGTCCAATCCTACTTCTCATACCTCTCACAGATCTTGTTCCCGAGAGTAACCCATACTTCCCAACAGGCCTCCTACCTGCAGATCTTAGAATCTTAGGGTCTGTTTCCTGGGATTCCAATGTGCAACAGTAAAAGGATATGTGTATATGGAAATAAAGGAAGAAAATGAAAGAAATTTGAGTGAGCTGATTAATTTGGGCTACCACATGTGGCATAATCATGCGGAAACAATAAGAAAACAAGGGTTGGATGTGAAATTCATTTTCTTAAATACCTTTGATACTATTTAATCTATATTCCTTTTACTGGATTATCTTCTTCCATTTACCCCACATTTTAGACAACCTCATCCTTCCATCCTCCACTCTCTTTTCCCTATATGATTCCATGAGCAATCTTTGCATTCAAATTAGTCCTATAAAATTAAATAATACTTACACACAAATGGATTCCTAAATCTTTAACTCTAACCTCTTTTCTGAGATCTGGATGAAAATTTCCAAAGATTTTTTTTGAACTCTCAACTTGAATTTTCTACAGACACTTCAAATTCATTGTGTTCAAAACTAATCCTAAAGATAATGGGTCTATGGAGTAACAAAGCTGTTCCCCCATAGAGCCTCCATCTCTTTTTAATGTAATCACTATTTTTCCAGTTCCCCAAAGTGTATTACCTTAATTATTGTTATTCTTCCTCTATATCATGCTAACAATTTGTCACCAAGTCTTGAAAATTCTTATCAGAAATGTGTCTAAAATCTATTTTTTCCTCTGCTTTATTCAGGCCCTCACTTTTTTTTTTCTATTTTTACCCCAAAGCCTACCTACCTACATATCTAGTTTTATTTCTTTAACCATTCTCCTATTTTCTCTTTCAACCCTTTACCTCTTAAGGAGTCCAACTCACTGTGTACCACTTAACTGTAGGCCTTTAAAAGAAATGGTTTGCGGAAACCATTTTGGGCCCCCATTCCTTATTTCTGATTCACTTATTATACACATCCTGAGTCTTCATTTCACCTCTTCTACTTCCTAAACTTAGCATTTATTTCTAAGTTCTGGTTCTTAAATCTTGAGTATTGAGATTCTGACTTGGATTTCTCTGTTCTGACATCTTCAGGTAATGCAGTCACCATTGTCATTCTCATGTCCAGTGGCCTACAGCCCAGACAACTTAACACTCAATCCTGTGTGGGGACAATGGACATTTTGCTGCTTACTGTTGATTCTAGGAACATGCTTTTCTTGAAGATACATGAAAAAATACACTTTGCATCAGAAACTTTTTCAAGAAATACTTTTTGAGCACACACTATATGCTAGATGCTGTTCTGGCTACTAATGGTATAGCAGTCAACAAAAATCCTTATACTCTAGTGGAATAAGTACATCTGTTGAAATCCAAAGATAGGGGGAGGTGGGGAGAAGGGAATGCTGACCACAATATTTATACATAACACCTGGCTGAACTAGTTTGTTAAAAAGAGAAACAGCTTGTTCTGTAGGTACCAGCATTTCCTCCCACAGCTGTCCAAGGGATCTGCAAGCCATCATTACTTCATCTTCTCAAACATGTCTTGGGGTCAATAAGAAAAACTGCCTTTCTTGCTTAAGCAACTACAAATCCATATGGAAGACTCATAATTGGTATGTTTAATAGGGCGATATTTTACAATATTATTCTGATACAACCTGGTGCTTCTTTGCAGCCTTCCTCCCCCTGAATTTGAGGCTTATTACACAAAAGGAGCCAAAGGCTATTATTACAAAAAGAAAATACACCAAAAAGAACATTGATGAGCTTTAGGCTTTAAAGCTGACTTTCCTGACCTCTCTAAGAAGATAATTGTCTTGCAAAAACCTAGGGAGTGAAAAGGTTTTCCCAAAGTCCTTTTACGTTGCATTTAACATATCAAAAGCTAAGCCTGATAGATAGGCTTTCAAAGCACCAGTAACCACAATAGGAAATATTGTGTTATGACCCAGTTCATGTGTATGTATAATATTCAGTATATGTATATTTTTGAAATAAAAAGTTTCACATAAAAAACTTATAATTTGTAATGTATTTCAATATACTCTATCCACTACAATTTCATTTCTTTTTAATATGCTATTTACAACACGTTGAGCTATGATCAGAGCTAAAAAGAAAAAAGAAAAAGAAAAATACTAGCCTAGGATTTTTCAAAAGGGAGATTCAATGAGACAAAAAAGAGGTTAAGTCAGTTTCTGGGGGGATAGACAGGGGTTGGGAGCAGTGCTTAGGGAGAGACTCGTCTGTGAAGGATCAATGTCCAACTTCTTGGTGTTGTGTAGAATTGATCGGGAGGAAAATATTTTGGAGAATGAAATTGTATTAATGTAAGTTATAAAAAGCAAAATGTATCAAGTCATTCAATCCAGGTCACCAAGACATTGTGAAAAATAGATAAGGATGAGACAACTGTAGAATGTTTACATTCTTATAACGATAAGCACAGAATGAGCTAAAACCACAATTGGAATATGACCAAAGAAAGACAAGCTATAACTGATGGTACACTGTAGAGGCCCCACTCCAGATGGCCTAGGCAATGGAATTGCTCTTCATGATAATGATATTTCAATAAGAAAATGAACTAATTGTTAAACAGTGCAAACTGTGGTCTAATTAGTGTCACTTTGAGGAAAAACTAGGAAGCAGTTTTAGAGGTGAGGGGGAGGGAAATTGTGCAAGAAAGATGAGAGCATAAAAATGATAAACTTGAGCTAGGCATAAAAATGTAAAGATTTGCACACTCATAGAAAATACTTGGGTGCCTTGGGCCTGCTATAATTAACCGACAAGGTGGTGTTTACTATAGATAATAGTTTGTGTCTCCACATTGCCTCATGACTGTATCCCATCCTACATTTTTGAGGCAACAAGTAGATTAGGCTGAAGTTTTCCTAGGTTGGATTAAATTTATATTTTTTTCTTACCTGCCTTACAAAAGATTAGGGACTTACAAAGAAGATCAGATAGGTTATAGAAAATGAAGATACCTCGTTGTCATATACATCTGAATGTAATAAGTAAATATTTAACTCTGTTCATTTGATCTTTGTTCAAATGTCCCCTTTCAGCAGGCCTTCCCTGACTACTCTGTTTATAATTGTACCCCACCTAATTTTTATTCTCCTGTTCTGCTTTACTTTTCTATATAGCATTTAGCACAAATGAACAATTGTGTCTGTGTATGTGTATGAGTGGCATAATGAACACCATGTTTCATGACTAAGCTTCAATAATTATTAATATTTTATCAATCTTATTTAACCTATATCCCCACTACTTTTATTTCTGGTACATTTTAAAACAAGTCTCAGACATTGTGGCATTTCCATCTATCCTGTATGTTTTATTTATTTTGTTTATGTCTGTCTTACCTCACCAGAAGAATGTGAGCAGTGCGAGGGCAACAATTTCTATTTGCTGTATTCACAGAATATTCTCAGCGCCTTAAAAAGGGTTTCTGGCACATAAATACTCAATAAATATTTTTTAGTGAGTGAATATAGAATCTAAAAAGTGATATTTTAAATTCTCTTGCTAATTAAGCATACATATATAAATGATTTTATTTAGATAAACCTGGCATTTCCCATTGGAGAATAATGTAGGGGTTTCTGGCCATATTCCAGACTATCTTTGAAGACTCTAACTACCCTAACTGAACAATTTAGCATGTCTGTCTCAGAGGGTATGGTAAAATTTAGGTTCTTCTAGCAGCACCTAGTCCACACTTATGCTTTAGATCAGGAGGACCTAAAGAGAGCACTGACTGGATAGCTGGCCCAGACTGTGAGTCCACTGTTTGATCAGTGTTTGCAATGACAGAGACAGTTAGGCAGAAATAGCAAGTGGAGATTATGCCTTTTAGTATCTTGCAGTGATCCGGACACAACCCCAATCAGGTCTTAAACTAGACAGAACATATCTTGCCCCATGATTCAAACGAGGCAATACAAATGTGGGTTTTCATGGTACCCTCATGCTCATGTTGCTCTTAGAAATTTCATGTGCTTCATTTCTGACACAATGCTCTATGCTATAGCACCACCCAGTCATCTACTTTTTGGGATTAGGACATTCTGGAAGATCTTCATCTATTCCAACTCCTTAGCCCCTCTGTAAAACCATCACCCTAGATTTCGTAAATACTTGCATCTCTTCAAAGATTACATCACAGTCTTGGTAGATGCACTCACAAAATGGCAGACTTCATTCTCTTCACCAAACCTCCAATTCCCCTAGTCATTGTCATATGATTTATTATGAAAAACTGCCTAACACTGATAACATACCCATTTGAGACCTTTCTCTTCACGCTTCCAGCAGTCAGTGCTCAAAATTTTCCATTTCCATATCCAATTGTCCACCAGCTACCATCTTAGACTAATTACTGTACAACTATATTCTAGAATACCATTTCCACTGCTACATACTATAAAGACCCAAGGCATGATCTACTACAGTGGAAATTTTAAAAGAGTGTGTTGCTCTACCCATTTAGCTGATCACAACATTCATTGCTATCTCAGCTTCCATCCCTATTTCCCTGTCTCCTGCCCTCTAAGAACAGTCTCTGATTGATACATGGCTGAGCTGCTCAAGAAAACCTACAGTATCTCCTCTGCTCTTGGACATTTGCTGTTTTAGCTTAGCCAGAACATTCTCCTTTATTATAATAAAGGCATCAGCTTTTTAAAGGGCATTGCCTCTCTTCCATTGTCAATCCACATTGTTGGTTTGGGACTGATCCCACCAGCTTTGATCCAGGAGTGATAACATGATTCAGTCAGAGAATCATATTAGCCTAGCCACAGAGCTTGGGTCACAGATAAACTATGCAATAGAAATGAGGAAGATCATTTCTGAGCTATATGTAGGAATTTTGGGGGCAGAAGAATTCTCCTTACACCAGATTTAAACCTAATAATAAAAATCTTGAGCTCCTGGTGGCGATTTTGCTACCATCTGTGGAGAGTCTGTCTAAAGAGAGCCTTTCTGAGGTTGAAATTAATGCAGAGGAAAGCAGAATCAAGATATGGCTAGATGATATTAGTTGAGCCAATTGCTATATGTTAATTACATGATCATTTAGTCTCACAAGAACACCATAGAGGCAGGGCTGACATTTATTACCCCCAGTCTAGAGATGAAGTAAACAAGGCTAAATGTCTCACCCAAAGTTGCACAGCTAATGTTAAGCCAAGATTTGAACCTAGGCAGTCTGGATCTAGAGCCTGTGTTCATTACCACTAGGTTACACTGCCTCAATATATGCTTTTGCTAATAAATATATAGACTTGAAAATATACACACTCAGAGAACAGCAATTTTGGTCTTAGGTACGTACCCAACAGAAATACACACATCAAAACTATACTAGAAATTTATAACAGCATTGTTTATTATGACTATAAACTGGAAGCAACTCAGATAGAATTAGAGTGGATTAATGAAAAGAAAATGTGATATTTATACATGCACACACACAGTGGAATACTATTCAAACTTTAAAAGGAAGGAAATCCTGCAATATACAATAATATAGGTGGACCTTGAGGACATTATGCTAAGCAAAATAAACCAGATACAGAAAAACAAATACTACATGATTATATTTACATGAAGTATCTAAAATAGTCAAATTGATAAAGTCAAAGATTGAAATGGTGGTTATCATGCTGGGTAGATGGAGAAATGGCAGTAATTAATCACAGGTGTTAAGTTTCAGTTAAGTAAGATGAAATAGTTCTACAGTTATGTTGTACCATATTACACCTATAGTCGGCAATACTGTATTGTACAATATTTAAATGTTTAGAAGATAAAGCTCATGTTAACTGTTCTTAACACAATAAAATAAGAATAAAAAGTCATTAAGAAATGTGTTGCATATTCATAAAATAGAATACCATTCAGCAGTGAAAGTGAACCTATTCTATAGCTCCATATGCAATACATATGAATCATAATGTTGACTGGAAGAAAGCAGACATCAAATAATATAATTTCATGATTCCATTAATATAAACTTCAGAAACTAAACATTAGAAATTAGAATAGTGGTTACATTTGAAATAAGAGAGTCAATAGTTCTATTTTGCTTTAAAACACATCAAGTAACACAGGTTAACTATCATGGCCAACTGCTTAATGAGTAATTCTACCCTCTACCCCAAGTCCTGCTCCAGACCACCGTTAGGTTTCTCAATCTGTCTACCATATCCACCAAAGGAAGTGACTGATGGTAGAACTACGCTCCAAAATTAGTTGACAACTCAAATTTTACCAAATGCCCCACATACATGTACCTATTTCTTCATACCATTTTCTCTAACAGAATTCGCCCTTCTCTATCAGCTGAGAAACCAATACTCATGATTCAAAACAGATGGCCAAAAAAAAAAAAAAAGGTAAAAAGGTTTCATATTGAGACCTGTCATTGACTGTTGGCTTGCACTTTTAGCTGTATGCACTTGCTCATCACTTAACTTTTTAGCCTATCTATCTCATAGGCTGTTTAGAAGAATACATGATATGGTAAGAGCTCATTATATGTTATTTTTCTTTGCTTTCCTTTTTGCTTGCAGTATTGCTTTCTGCTTTATAACTCCTCTAACACCTACTTGGAATACTTTTGAAGCCATTAATTTAAAAAATAATTTAGCATGAGTGTACTTGCTCCTAGGTGCAAAAGTTACAAAAATGAATGAGATATAATTGACAGATAAAGAAATTACTGCTTTGACCAGCAAGAGCAAATTATTATTTTTTTCCTTTTTATAAAAATGTATTAATTTAAATGAGTTTCAAGTATACAGTACATTGGTTAGACATCTATATAGTTCATAAACAATCCCCCCAATTGCTTCCTCCCTCCCCTGACCCTCCACCTAGCCAACGTATTAATATTAACTGTATTCCCTCTGCCGTGCTCCCCATCCCCGTGATCATCCATCAGCTACTAATTTGTATTTCTTTAACACTTAACCCCATTCTCCCAGCCCCTCAAACATCCCTCCTCTGTCTGACACCAAATTGTCCACTATATTTGTGATTCTGTTTTTGATTAGTTTGTTCTTTTTATTCCTTAGATTTGTATGAGTGAAATCATATAGTGTTTATCTTTCTCTGTCTGATTTAAATCCCTTCTAGGTCCATCAAAGCAATATCTTTTCTCCATTCCCTTCCTCTATATGTAGGGCTCTTGTTTTCTTATCCTTTCAGCCACTCTATCTTTTGGTTGGAGCACTTAATTCTTTTCCATTTAACGTACTTATTGATAGGAGTGTAGCTGTTACCATTCTTTATTCCTGTTTTTGATACATGTCTATTCTTCTTAAAGAAGTCCCTCCAACATTTTCTGTAATACTGGCTTGGTGATGATAAATTCCTTTAGCTTATTTTTGTCTGCGAAGCTCTTTATCTGTCCTTCAACTCTAAATGATAGCTTTGCTGGATAAATTATTCTTGGTTATAGATCCTGGGTATTCATCCTGTTGAATATTTTTTTGCCAAGCCCTTCTGTCCTGCATTGCTTCTTTTGAGATACCTGCTTATAAGGGTTTACCCTTATAAGTAACTATCTGCTTTTCTTTTGCTGCTTTTAATATTCTTTCTTTGTATTTAACCTTTGCCATTTTAATTATGATGTGTCTTGGCGTGGGCCTCTTTGGATCCCTGATTTTTGGAATTCTCTGAGCTTCCTAGGGTTTTATGTCCATTTCCTTCACCAGATTAGGGAAATTTTCCATCATTATTTCTTCAAACATTTTCTTCAGTTACACCAGTTGGATGGATATCTGGACCCTTAATAGTGTCCCATATGCTCCTTAAATTACTTTTAAAATCTTGGCATCTTATCTCTTGCTGTCCTGATTGCATGTCCTTAGCTTTCTCATCCTCTAGATAAAGCCTTTAATCCTCTTTTTTATTCACTTTGTTTATTCTTTTGTTTATTCCATTTAATATATTTCTCAGATACTGTGTTTTTCATTTCAGACTGGTTCCCTTTTATAATTTCCGTTTACATTTTTATGTTTTTTCTCTTTGTTGAAGTTCTCTACACTTCCCAAAAATTCATTGAGCATCTTTATAACCATGTTTAGAACTCTGTATTTGTTAGATTACTTGACTCCAGTATATCTGGATCTCTATTCTGTTCTGTCATATGGATTCTGCTTCTTTGTCTTCACATCTTGGCTGTCTTTCCATGTCTGTTTCTACGTATTAAGTAAAGCTCCTAAATCTCCCAATCTTATTAGTGTGGATTTGTGAAGTAGGTGTCCAGTGGAACAGTCCTGAGAGGGTTTCAGCTGCAGGCCAAACTTAGCCCAAGGCTCTACCTATCTGGGGCCACCTGTTAAGATTCAGCAAGCAATCCACAGATGCTGTGCTTATAGTTGCCTCGAAAGGCCATACCAGAAACTGAGGCCAGCTGCCTCCAGTGTGAGTCTAGACACTGCTCAGCAAAGAGCACCTGACTTGCTGAGGATAACACTGGATGAGGCTTGGGTGGGACCACGAGTTGGGGGAGGCGGGGTTTCAGGGAATCTTCTGCAGAGCGACCTCTGTTATCCAGTCTGATGACCTCATGGCAATGGCGGTGCTGTGTTCTTCAGCTGGGAGGGGGAGGGCTCAACAGGGAACAATGGATTCCGCTGGCACTTCTGTACAGAGCAAGTCTCACCTAGGCCTTCACACTGACAATGCCTCCTTGTAAGTCCGTGGTACCCCTGCGCGCAGCCGAATAGACACTGGTGCTCATAGAGAGCAGGTCCATTGCTGCGAAAATCTGCTGGTAGATGCAGCCCTTTAAGAGGCTTCGGCCGCTGCCGTGGCCACTGCCGCAGCCTCCGTCTCACTCAGCCACTCGACACTGGGCAGTCCCGCGTCCTCGCCCTGTCCTACCTTCTGTTGTTGCAAGGTGATTTCTTGAATTTCTTCCTAGTTGTTGACTTGTTCATCCCAGGTGATTTTTCTTTGCCGCTGCTTCTTGTTTCCGTCACAACTTTGATTTGGTTGCCAAAGGGATGAACAGAGCCTCTATCATCTACGCCATTTTTTTTCTCTCTCAAGAGCAAATTATTAAATAAGAAAATGGTTTAATGGAATAATTATAGGAAAAGTAATAAGACAATTATGTACAGGAGAGACTAGAATTTTGAGAGAGGAGAGAAAGAGAAAGAGAAAGAGAGAGAATGATTAGGAATCTGTGGTAATCATTCTGATCTAAAGCCCGCTAGGATGTTTCAATGGAAGAAGAAAAGAGTAATAATATAGGAGGCATTAAAAATAAAAAAGCATTAGAAACTTTTATTTTCTAACAGATATTGTACATGAAGCATAATACATAGGGAAGCTGTTTTGAAGTCACACAGTTAGGAGTATTTGTAAATTTTGAAAACAAAACCTACCAATATTTTATCAACCTAACTATATGTGTTTCCAAATGAGTTATATGAAAAGAGATTCAAACATGCAAACAAAAGAAAACAAACACTGCACTGTAATAAAGTAAATTCATCAAATGATTTCTAGATAATAATATTAAACATAAGTTTTACAAAATTCTAATTATAGTTTTTATTTTCTTTTTAATTAAATAACTGAGGTGACTTTGCTTAATAAAATTCTATAGGTTTCAAGGTACAATTCAATAATACATCATTGTATATGTATCTAATATATCATCTCTCTCTATATATCCATCTATCTACCTATTGAGTAGTATGGTAATGGCATAAAAATAGATATCTATCAATAGATAGATAGATAGATAGATAGATAGATGATAGATGGATAGATATCTATTTTTATGCCATTACCATACTACTCTGATGATCAGTTTTGTCATGTACTTTGAAATTCAGGAGTGTGATACCTCATTCTTTGTTTCTTGAGGTTTCCTTGGATATTCAGAGCCCTTTGTGGTTCCATATAATTTTAGGATTAGTTGTTCTAATCCCGAGAAGAAGGCTATTGCTATTTTGCAGGAGGAACTGCACTGAATCTGTATATCACTTTGGGTGGTAAGGACATCTTAACGATATTAATCCTTCCCGTCAATGAGCATGGTATATCCTTCCACTTATTTGTATCCTCTTCAATGTCTTCAGTGTCTTCCCGTTTTCAGGGGTCAGGTCTTTCACTGGTTTAAATTTATTCCTAAGTATTTTTTGTTTTTTTGATACAACTGTAAATGGATTGTTTTAATTTCTCCTTCTGATAGTTTCTTATTGGTGTAGAGAAATGCAAGAGACCTGTGTCTATTGGTTTTGTATCCTGCAAATTAGTGAATTCATTGATCAGTTCTGATAGTTTTTTCAGTGGAGTATTTAGGGTATCCTATATGTAGTGTCATCTGCAAATAGTAGCTGTACTTCTTCTTTTCTGATTTTGATGCCTTCGATTACTTGTTTTCTGCTGTGCCTAGGACTCCCAGTACGATGTGAAAGAGAATTGGTGATTGGGACGTACTTGTCTTGTCTGTGATCTTAGAGGAATGTCAGATTTTCACGATCGAAGATGCTAGCTGTGGGTTTGTCATATACAGCCTTTATGACATGAAGGTATGTCCTCTATACCCACTATGTTGAGAGTTTTCTGTCATGAAAGGATGTTTTTTGTCAAAGATGTTGAGCTTTTCCTGAGATATGATTTTCACCTTCACTCTTTGATCTATCACATTGACTGGTTTATGGATGTTGAAGCACCCTCGTAGTCCTGCTGTAGATCTCACTTGGTCATAAGAGTGTAATCCTGTAATGTATTCTTGAGTCCAGTGTGCCAATATCTTTTTGAGAAATGTTGCATGCATGTTCATCAAGAATATTGGCCTGTAGGCTTTCTTTTTTTCTAAGATGTTTGTTTGGCGTCAGTATTAGGACAATGCCGGTTTTGTAAAATGAGTTTGGAAGAGTTCCTCTTTCTTCAATTTTTCAAAATAGTTTAAGAAGGATGGGTTTTAATCCTTTAAATGTTTGGTAGAATTCATCTGTGAAACCTTTTGATTCTGGACTTTCATTCATAGGGAGTTTTTTGATGACTGCCTCAATTTCATTGGTAGTATCTGGTCTATTTAGATTTTCTGTGTCTTCTTGTTTTAGTCTTAGAAGTTTCCATGCTTCTGGAAATGGATCCATTTCTTATAGATTGTTGAATTTGTTGGCCTATCATTGTTCTAAGTATTCATAAATGATTCATTGTGTTTCTGTTCTTCTTTGTTTGTTCCTCTTTTTCTATGCCTTTAAGTATAAGGTTAGATTGTTTCTGAGACATTTCTTGTTTCCTGAGGTAGGCCCGTATTGTTATGAATTTGCATCTTAGGACCACTTTCAGCGCGTCCTGAAGATCTGAGGTCATTTTTTTTTCACTTGTCTCAAGGTATCTTCTGATTTCTTCCTTGATCTTGTTGGTAACCTATTCATTGTTTAGTAGCATCTTATTTGGCATCCATTTGTGTGTGTGTGTGTATTTCTTGTATTGATTTCTAGTTTCATACCATCATAATTGTTGAATACTCTTGATGTGATTTCAGTCTTCTTAAATTTATTGAGACTTTTTTTGTGGACTAACGTGTAGTCTTTTCTGGAAAATCTTCCATGTGTGCTTGATAAGACTGTATATTCCGCTGCTTTGGGGTTAAATGCTCCAAAAACATCAATTAAGTCCACCTGGTTTCATTTGTCATTGAATACTGCTATTTTCTAGTTGCTTTTCTGCCTGGAAGATCAGTCCATTGATGTGAATAGAGTGTTAAAGTCCCCCAGTGTGAGTGTATTATGGTCGCTCTCTCCATGTATGTCTGTCAATAGTTGCTATGTCTAGGTCCTTCTATGTGGGGTGCATCAATGTTTACCAGGGTTATATCTTCTTGGAGTGATCCCTTTATCATTATGAAATGTCCTTTTTTGTTCTTATTGCCTTTGCTTGAATGTCTAGTTTGTCTGATGTAAATATTGCTACCCCTGCTTTTTGTTTCCATTTTCATGAAATATCTTTTCCCAGCCCTTTATTTGCAGTCCGTGCATGTCTTTCAATCTGACGTGAGTCTTGTTTTCTTTTGCCAAGAATTATAATCCCCTTTTTGTCTTCTTCCTCCCCAATGTGATTATTTTTTAAAATGACAGTTGACATTCAGTGTTCTTTTATAGTTTTTTAGATGTACAACACAGTAGTTATACATTTATAAAATTTATACAATAATCCCCATGATTAGTCTGGTACCCAGCTGGCACTATACATAGTTGTTACAATATCATGGACTGTATTCTCTAAGGTAAACTTTACATCTCCATGATTACTTTGGAATTACCACTTTGTATTTCTTAATCTCTTCACCTTTTTCATCTGGACCCCCTCCAACCCCCTCCGCCCTTCTCTTGCAACCATCAGTTGGTTCTGTGTTATCTATGAGTCTGTTTCTGTTTTGTTCATTTATTTTGTTCTTTAGATCCAACATAGAATAAGTGAGCTCATATGTAGTATTTGTCTTTCTCAGTCTGACTTATTTCATTTAGCATAATACTCTCTAGATCCACTTATGTTGTCACAAATGGTGAGATTGTTCTTTTTTTTTATGGCCAGATAATATTCCACTGTAGATATGTTCCATGTCATCTTTATCCAGTTATTTATCCATTTCCACTGAGGTGGCTCTAATGTCTTGGCTGTTATAGATACTGCTGCAGTGAACATAAGGGTGCATATATCTTTTTGCATTAGTGTTTTGGATGTCTTTGGATAAATACCTAGAAGTAGAATTTCCAGGTCATAAGATAGTTCTCTTTTCAGTTGTTTCAGGAAACTCTGAACGATTTTCCACAGCGGCCGCAGCAATTTACATTTCCAGCAACACTGCATGAGGGTTCCCTTTTCTCTGTATCCTAGCCAACACTTATTGTTTCTTGATTTATAGATGATAGCTATTCTGACAGGTGTGAGATGATATCTCATTGTGGCTGTAACTTGCATTTGTCTCATTGGTGACCTTGAGCATCTTTTCATATGTCTGTTGGCCATCTGATGGATGGACTGTAAGGTGTGGGTTTATTTCTGGGCTATTGTATTACATTTATATCTCTCTATATAATATATATATATAAATATATATTGATATATATTGATATATATACTGACATATATATTGATATATAAATATATATATATAGCTATATTTTTACATTGTGAGATTTGGGGGTTTTTTATTACATTTATATATATGTATATACATATACATATATATACATATACATATATATGTGTGTGTGTATATATATCTCAGTGTGTGATCACAACCCAAAGTCAAATTTTCTAGCTCTGCAGTTTCTTCAAGCTAAGCTCTACCTGATTATTTTTAATAGACGGTGAGACTCTGTCACTGTTTTGTCAGAATAAGGAGCTCTCTCTTGGAAGAAAAAAATAAGATTATTTGGAAAACATTAAATTGGAATTGTTACTACAATGCATAAAAACTTTAAATGTTTCAATTATTATAGAACCGTTTTGGCGCTCCATGGCTTTTCAACGGATTACTCACTCTGTAGTGTGAGATAAATCTTGAAAATACACGCTGTTTGAAATTTGGTGCTATTGTTATAAGCTGTTTAAATGACAGAGTTTTACTTTGACATTTGAATAGAACACCTAATATGCATTTTGCTTAAGATATACTTTTCTTGCTTATTAACTGCTGTAATATAAGCTCTTACTATAGTAATATAATATAAGATATAAGGACTTTGGACAATAGAAGTGAACTAGGGAGTCCTTTAATGTTAAATATGAACTGCTGGGGGAATAAAGGAAAAAGAATAGAACATTTTAGCAGAATGTCAGGGCTAATGCTGAGAAAGATTTATCCCGAAATATATTTAATTAAGTACATCACATATTGATGCTGCTAATGTTAATGAACTATAGATTCCTAAATAAAGAATACGTGTTTGTGATATAAAAAATAAATTACATATTTATAATCATGGATAACAAAAAGCGCCAGGTAAAACAAGAAACTCGAAAAACAACATCACCCTCTGGAAGCAATCATAGCTTGCCAAAGATCAAAACTGATTCTAATGTTTTCATCAGTGACAGATACATAGGAGTTTGTTTTGATAGATAACAGAGGAATCATAATGGGAAGATGCATTCTCAGAAGAAAGCAAGAGAAAGAAAAGCTCCTAAGGTAAGAGCAGTGGAACGTCACAAAAACTATCTTGGAGATAGAAACACATTTTAAGAAATAGATAAATTCCTAACTATTGCTCCATGCAGAAAGGAGATGTATTAAACCCTATTTTTTATGCTTACACAAATGTTTTGGAGCATAACTTTGTCCAGAACAATATTAGCACCTTTGAAAATTTGTTTTTTTATAATCTAATGTAATTTGCTTGTGAGTTTCCATTGCCACTTGGGAGTTACCAAAAAAGAAGCATCATTCTTAAGCAGTTAAAAATATCATACTTCCGGAACGTATACCAAACCCAGGCAAGCAATGGAGGAAGGATGTGAGAAATGAAGCAAATTTATAATCCCACTTAAAAGTGAGTTCATGAAAAATTATTAACAAATTTGGGATTCAATAAATGCAGAATAGAGGTTGGACTAGAAGATTTTTATTTCATTATTAACTCCAGAATTCTATAGTTTTAAGTGGCATAGAAAAGATATTAACCTTCTTTTTTTTGTAGTAAAAAACTGTGATTCTATTAAGTTGTAATGCTAGTTCCTCCAGCAGATAAATGCCAAATTTTAGTGGCTTAACATATTGAGTTTATTTCTGACTCTTTCTACAGTCTCATATAGATGGCCTTGGTGGGAGGCCTTCTAAATATTTTTTTTCAGGAACCTAGACTCTGCCCTATTTTAGGTCCTCCAAGACCTTTCCAGTCAAATAGCAGATTGAAAATCTTACATGGGAAGTTTTTAATGCGTCAGGCTGAAAGTGACTCATGTCATTTATACCCATATCCCATTGGCTAGTACTCAGTCTTATCAAAACAGAGGCTGAGAAATATTATCCATCTGCGTGCTCAGGAACAGATATGGGTTGTGGACATCTAGACAGTCAGTGTCTGCCAAACTTTTTGAGATGGTCAATAATTTTAGAGAATATTGAGCCTTAGTCAAGTAAGAAAATTTCATACATACACACAAAAAATGCTCTAGTGAATTTCTCTTGGTCGCTACTGTTGACTTCTCCCTTAAAAATGCTTTGTATTTCTCCTTTAAAAACAAATTTCACACAATCCGTCTCTTGGATAATGATGAGGAGAACCAAGATATGGAGGTCTTAAGATGTAATATCAAATATACCAAAGGAAATGTCTTTTCCTTTTCCCTGCCGTACCGCCATATGCTTACTTTGCTTTACTCTTGTCTCATTCAAGATGCAGAACTCAGCTCTTTTACATCAAAATCAACTTGCACTAACATATTATTGAGAAATTTAGACTTCATTTGACCTCTTAGAAGGGACAAGGAGGAGTAGTTTGCATGTTACAGTTCAAATTCTTCTTTAATGTAATAAAACCATGTATATTTATTCTATTTAATTGCAAACTTGGGAGATAAATAAAAGGAACATAAGTAATTTGTAATCCTTCCCCTGTAACTAATCCCGAGTGATCATGGCATTGAATTTCCTTTATATTTTTGTGTTTTCTTTGAATTTTACATACATGCAATAGAATTTATAAAACATCGGCTTGAGAAATAGTCATTAGGTAACTCAGGCTCTACACAAGCCTCCACAAAGGCAAGGAGACCTCAGGGCTTAGGCAAATCCAAGTCAGGCTGGGATCTTGCAGTGTCCCATACTTGATGCCAAGGCCTACTAAGCTCCCACAGGGATGCAAAGCTGGGCCAGTTCACAGTTTGTAGTTTTGCAAGACACCACTGATTTCCTATGTTCTTTCTCAGATTTCATGCCATAGAGGTTTTATCTCTCCGGCTCTTTTCTCACACATCCATCAAGTTGGCTCACTTTTCCCCCCACTCTCAAATATTTCCCAGAAGCTCACATTTCTGTGCTTCGGTTATAAAGAATTACTTTCTACTTCCTCTTAAATTTTCATGCCAGCTAATACCCAGACTTTCAAGACCCTAGCTTCTACCCTGGCTTTAAGAAAAGTATTTTCCAAATGCAAAATAGCCTTCTCTCTCAAAGGAATTCTCACAGTCACTCCTAAGATAATATAAATCTCTGTCTTTACAATGAGTCTATATTTTTAAGAAACTGAACTTGAACTGAGTATCTTTTGGTATACCATGGAGGACCAAAGAATTGTAATGTCTAGGGCTGGTTATGACTTTGAATAAAAGATAAATTTTTTGATCAGAATCAGCCTCTTCACCATCACTTAATTATGCAGCATAGCTCCAGCACAATTAACATAGAGGATGCCCTTCAAAGATGTTAGGGCATCAGAAGTGGTTTTAATAATCTCTTGGACTTCTTTGTATTTGGGATAAACATTTGTGTTTTAGTCCAAATGAGTGATCTGAGGGAAATGAGAGGCAACATAACAGAGACACTGGGCCTAAATTCAGCCCTTTGTACCGGAATCCTGGTGGCATATGGTGCCGTGTTGGGAGGCCTGGATTTCTTTCAGTCCCCTACTAGGTATAAAAGTTAACTGCTTATTGACAGGAAGTAACATTCATGAAGTTGGAGGATGCCCTAAGGTGGCGCTATCTCCTAGGCACCTTGGTAACTAATTTTTTCAGACACAGCATCAGCTTTCCAAGACATGAAATTTGATATTCAAACATTGGAAGAATAGTGTCCATGAATGTTTATGCCGAAGCGTGGACACTTAAAAACATGCTGTAAAGAGTACTGATTAAATTTTATAATTAATTATCATTGTAGAATCTCATAATATGTTTTATATTCTTTTATGGTCTCCAAGTAGAGACAGGAGTTTTATTTATAATTTCTGAGGCATAATTCTCATATAAAACTGCTCTAATGAGAAAAGTTATAGAATTTTATTTAAATCTTCATTTTGCTGAAATGTTAAATATATCACTATTCTTGGCAATATAAATTAAAAAGATAAGGACGATACTTTCTAATAGGACATAGGTGAGTTATTACAGGAGATTACTTAGACTTTTTTTTCTGTTCATATTTAATTAAATATAAGCAGAATTCAAAATGTCTCTTAGGCATAAAATTTTTCCCCTAGTCACTTGTTATTGTGATTAAAAAGTTATCCTGTTATGCCTAATATAAGAAAGTCAATCTATGACAAAAATCAAACTTTATAAATATTAAATGAATAAAAGTTATGTGACATTAATGTAAAAATTCTTAATTTTGAATACTGAATTTAATATTACTAGTTCTCATCTTTCGGTTTCTAAAATGTATTAGAGCAATAAAAGGTAATGAATGGTAACGATGTTTTCAGATATACGTTTTCCTAGTAAAATTAGAGTCTGTTGAAAGTCACCTTCAAATTAGCACATTCATTATGCATTGTATAAGAATTTACAATTAAATAATATGATTTGGAGTAGAAATAAGGAAAATAACTCTGAGTTCTGACTACATCCTTGATAAAACTTTGATGAACTCTAATAACAATGTGAATTTGTACTAGAAATCATGTTGCAAGTTCCAGTTTATATTAAATAACTTTTTTTCCACTAATTCCTACAAAAATCACTAAAATTTGGGTTTGATATAAAAATCAATGTGTAATATTATTGAGATATTTTATTACATGAAAATATTATTAAATTAAAAAAGTTAAATGCTGTAACAAAAGACCTTTTGAAAAATTTATTTAGCTATTTACAGCTATTTTGAAAGTTAGGATTTATTGGTGTCCTGAAGGCTATTTCATCACTTACCTATTTGTTACACTCTCACCACCTATGCACTGTTTTTAGGTACCACAAAAAAACCCTCTAGTGTTATGGTGCCACTCCTCCCTCTTCCCCCACTCCCGAAACAAAATGCAACCACATGAAACAACTACATGAATGCATTCAGTTACAAATTTCAGAAAACTCAATAGTAGCAATCTTACTCCATGGGATTGGGACCTAAAGATGACCTAGAATTGTTTGGTTCACACACAAAAAAAAAAAAAAAAAAAAAAAAAAATCGATTTAGATTAGGAAATCAAAAAAAAAAAAAAAAAAAGGTAAAACCTATCCTAAACATTTGTCTTTATTTAAAATGTACACGTCCATTCATTCATAAATTTTCCTTGAGTACGAGTCTGCGGATGTCTTCTTTCTGTCATGAAAAGATATCCAAAATAGCATGATGGAATATACACAAATTGCACCATTTCTGATGAACAGTTTCTTTAAAGTAAAATAGGACTTAATGACACATAAAGCAATTTGAGTGTAGTCTCTTTCAACTTTTAAAACTTACCCCAATTTTTACAGTTGTCTTGAACACTGTTAATTTGACAGCAACATTTTCAAAATGACTCACTTTTACTGAGCCTTTACGAGGTATTAAATTTAGTTTATATATATATATATATATATAAACACTTTTTACATTTATATTTCTTTGGTTTTAAATTTTCTCCTATGTTTTGGCATTATTTATTATATAAGAAAATGGAAACTATTGCATTAAATTTAAGACTATTTATTAAAATAGTATTTGTTTATAATATAACAAAAATAAATATTTTATTGCATTCAATATTATACTGATAAGCACAGTTGGTTAAATAGGCTAGGGAGTGCATATATAACAGTTAGAAACCTTACAACTCTTCTGGGAGGGTAGAATATTAGAAGGCACTAGAAAGGAGCCTCAGTGCAAGATTCATCAAACCATGAGCATCAGCCAGTGGGAGTGAAGAGTTAAGTAAATGTCAGTTAAGGGAGCCACCTGTGACTGAATCTATGGAATACTAATTTATGGAATAATACTGAGGTTTTATATACCACCTGCATTCCCATATTTAAAACCTCTGACTATCTGAAACCCAGAGTAAATAATCTTTCCAGAGTTATGTTAGTATTTCATTAATATTAAATAAAACTATTCTAGCTCTTTGTAGAAGAAGGTCAATACTATGATTCCCAATTTTGTATTTTATTTAGGCAACTTTGCTTTCCTTTTGCTCTGTGTCTGTACCATTACACACTTCCCTAATGTCCATCTGTCACCCATGATCACTTTATCATAAACCCACATTCTAATCTGGGCTTTCAGTGGTTTATAGATGAGATGGTAAGAGGGATTAGGAAGAACTACCCCAAGCAAAAGTATATCACAAGCAAAAAAAATTACTTTTTCCTGAAGATCAAGAACAGCAAGCTCAAATAATCTCTTTGATCTCTTTCCCCATGAGATCTTTTAGAAAGGCAAGTTTTAGAATTGCAAGAGAAGAAAGAAAAGGAGAAACCACCTTGCCAATTAGGAGGAGCCCCGGGGCTACCTGACACTTATCCGTAAAGAAATCAAGTTTCTTAGAGAAAAACTGAGTGAGGAAAAGCCAGATGTAATGCCAACATGTGTTCATTCATGGGACTATCTATCTATCTATCTATCTATCTATCTATCTATCTATCTATCTATCTATGTGTCATCTATCATCTCTCTCTTTCTCTCTCTAATCAATCTCTACTGCTGAGACATTTATTTGTTTGTTTGTTTGTTTGTTTGTTTTTCACCCATTGCCATATCCCTGTCCCCTTGGCAAACATCAGCATGTTCTCCATATGTATGGGCCTGTTTCTGTTGTGTTTTGTTTACTCATTTATTTTACTTACTTTTTAGATTCTGCATATAAGTAAAATCATACAGTATTTGTCTTTGCCTAACTTATTATGCTTAATATAATACCATCTAGGTTCATCCATGCCGTCATTAATGGTAGGTTCATTCTTTTTCATTGCTGAGTAACATTTCATTGTATACGTATACTGCATCTTCTTTATGCATTTATCTATTGATAAGCATCTAGGTTGTTTCTATATCTTGGCTATTGTAAGTAATGTTGCATCATGGAAATGTAAATAGTGCTTCTCAAAAGAAAAGGTGAGAAGTGTGTTTTCAGGGCAGGTAGGAGGATGGAAGCCAGACAGCTAGGACCTGTGCTAGTTGTCTCAGGCTGTGACATAAACTGAAAAATGTTGAGATGATATTGTACAACACTTTCTACTTGTCACATTAAAAACTCCAGCCCCCAGTATTATTGCCTACTTTTGTTTTTATCACTTTCCTCATTTGAGGTGAAGCGAAGCAAGAACACCTTGAGTTCCCTAAGCATGTAGCCAATAGTAGCCTGTTGTTTGTCCTCCTCCTGTTGTCCCAGATGGACTTAACACTCAAGCCTTGGAATGTTGCTCTTCTATTCCAGGGAGGTTGCAGGGTACGGAAAAATGCCTCAGCTGTACATAATCCTTATCACTGCTCCCTTGCATCATCTAGAGATGGGCCATTCAGACTCCTTGAGGACTAGAGTTTTACTCCAGAAACTTTTGAAATAGAAAGGGATAGTACTTTAACTGAGATGACATATGACAACTCTGAAAACTACACGTGGCTGAATGAGAGCTTAGAGTAATCTGACTCAAAGACATTTTTTTTAAAATTTGGCCAGCTCTTTTATTAATTAAATACTGAATTCGAAGTCCTTAGGCTAGACATGAGTACTCTAATTTGCAGAAAGCAACTTCTTCCCCAGATTCTATCATCCCCATTTTATTTCTTTTTCTCCTCATCCCACAGTGTACCTTACATACGTATATTTGTACAACTTCTCTCTTCTCTACAAGCATTTGGCTTGCCACTTCCTATTGCCATCTACAATAGGCAAATCAGTCTCCTTCTATTCCTTGCCTTATTTTAAATTGTGTTCTGCTTTACAGAGCCCAACAAATTTCACTACACTATAATAAAATAATATCACCTAACATTCATATAACACTTATGTGCCAGACACAATTCCATGTTTTCTGCATACATCAGATCACGTAATCCTCACAACAAATTATGGGTAGTTACAATTATTTTTCCTATTTCAAAGAAAAAGAAAGCGTTAAGAGACTTGCTCAAGGTGGAGATGGTATTAGAACTTAGATAATCAGCTTCAAAAATCCATCTCTTAACCACTATGATATGCAATGAGCCCTTGACACCTGCAGTCATTTTCTGTGTATACCATATACATTTTAGTAATACAAATCTCTTCTCAGCCCAGTATCAAGCCAATTCCTTACTCCTACACAGAGAAGTCAGAGGTCTAAGATAGGATCCAGTGTCTCAGGTCCCTTGCATGCCTCCCTCCTGCTTGCCTGCACCCATGCACATTTTCTTTTCTTTTTCTTTTTTTTCAGGTTTTAAAACTTTTAATTTGCATATTAAAAAATTGTGCATTCTAATAATTAAAATTACTTCAACAACAACAACAACAACAACGGCACTCCGATTAAACTGCATTTTACAGTCTTCAGGACACCTTGCACCAGCTTGGTTTTCACTCTGGATTTCACTGTTGTCCCACCCAGCATCTGCCTTCACCAACATGCAAGCCCTTTTCCTTCCCTGCCAGCCACAGGCAGGTGGGAGAGGCAGGTGTGGACTTCGTTGTCAGTTCTTGGATGTGAAAAGGGGGCAGCACAATCATTTAAACTTGATCCAACCTCTTTGCATCTTATAAGGTTAAGCAGCTGAAAGAAGTAAAATAAGACAATGCTTGTGGAATGTACAGTGCATATTGGCGGTGCGTGCCTCACTATGATTCGCCTGCTTGCTTCTCTTGTTCAATCATTTCTTTTGATGGCAGTGAATTTTTCTCTTGTGTTTCTGTCTTCAATTCTGACTTATCGAATTTCTCAATCATAGCTATTGGGTTTGTCAGACATGGCTACAGAGCAAGCAGAGCAAGATGGCGAGAAGGAGTGAGTTCAATCTGCTCAGTTGTGTTACGAGTTGCACATTTTCTTTTTTAATCCGTGCATTCTCATACAGGGGACTGATTCAGGAGCCTCATTGTAGCCAGAGGCTTCTCCTCTGCAGCTGTATCCTGGGCTATCGTCCACTAAATATGAGGTTTTAGCATTTCCAAAATTCAGTTAATCCAGTCCGAAAACCCTCATCACACACACATAGCCTAAGTTCTAGAGGGTTAATAGGAACATGAGCTATCACAGCAGCTGTTGCCACCCACAAAATTTAGAGAAACAGAATATCCTAGAATCAAACATAATCAATGCAACCCTGTACACCCTATGTCAGTATTTCTAAGGATGGTCAGAGGACCTCCTGTATCAGAATCTTCTAGGGAACTGTTTGAAAATACAAATTTGTTGTTTGCATCCCAAATACTGTAGTTCGAATCTTGCTGGGAAGGTAGGAGCAAGAATGGCATTTGCTTATGCTCCCCAGATGATTTCTAAATATACTAAATTTAGAACCATTGGTAAAGTAATAATTCCTTTATATTTAGCACATATATAAAAGGAACAGTGGCCCCAGAACTAATATATTCTATGGTCTAGATCAGCATTATCTAATGGAAAAATAATGCAAGCCATATATGTAATTTTGAATTTTCTAGTAGTTACATTAAAGAAGAATAAAGAGAAAAAAATGCATAGATGATAGAGGCTCTGTTCATCCCTCTGACAACCAAATCAAAGTTGTGATGAAAACAAGAAGCAGCAGCAAGGAAAAATCACCTGGGATGAACAAGTCATACAACTAGGGAGAAATCCAAGAAATCACCCTGCAATGGCAGAAGGTAGAATGGGGCAAGGATGCAGGGCTGCTGGGTCTCAAGCAGCTGGTCAAGACAGAGGTGGTGTCAGGGGCAGAGGCAGAAGCCTCTTAAAGGGGCTGCCTCTGCGATCAGATTTTCATGGTGACAGACCTTCTCGTTCTGAGCACCAGTGCCGATTCAGCTGCCCACAGAGGGTCCCAGGGACTTATAGGGAGATATTGTTGGAGTGAGGCCTAGGCAAGATTCACTCTGTACAGAAGTGCCAGTGGTATCCACTGTTTCCTGTTGAGCCCTCCCCCTCCCAGTGAGAAGACACAGCACTGCCATAGCCCTGATGTCATCAAACTGGATAATAGATTCACTCTGTCCAGAGGATTCCCTGAAACTGCACCACCCCCAACTCATGGCTCCACCCAGTCACATCCAGGTATATCCTCAGGAGTCACGGCCTCCTTGCTGATACACTGGCTGAGGCAATTGGCCTCAGTTTCTGGTGTAAGCTTTTGAGGCAGCTATAAGCACAGCATCTGTGGATTGCTTGCTGAATCTTAATAGGTGGCTCCAGAGGGGTAGAGGCTTGGGCTAAGTTTGGCCTGCAGCTGAACCCATCTCAGTACTGTGCTGGACACCTACTTCACAAATTCACACTAATAAGACTGGGAACTTAGGAGCTTGTTTAGTACATAGAAACACATAGAAAGGCAGCCAAAATGGGAAGACAAAGAAAGAAACCACATGAGAGAACAGAACAGAGATCCAGATATAATGGAGTCAAGTAATCTAACAGATGCAGAGTTCAAAACACTGGTTATAAAGATGCTCAATGAACTTTTGGGAAGTGTAGATAAATTCAGTGAGAACTTCAACAAAGAGATAAAAAACATAAAAATGGAAATGGAAATTATAAAAGGGAACCAGTCTGAAATGAAGAACACATTATCTGAGATGAGAAGTATATTAAATGGAATAAAAAAGGAATAAACAAAGTGAATAAAGAAGAGGATCAAATGCCTATCTAGAGGACAGGAAAGGGCACTCAATCAGAATGGCAAGAAAAAAGATGCCAAGACTATAAAAATAATTTAAGAGAATATGGGACACTATTAAGGCTCCAAATATTCATCTGATCAGCGTAACTGAAGAAAATCAAGATGTTGAACAGCTGTTTGAAGAAATAATGATGGAAAACTTCCCTAACCTGGTGAAGGAAATGGACATAAAACCCCAGGAAGCTCAGAGAATTCCAAAAATCAGGGATCCAAAGAGGCCCACACCAAGACACATCATAATTAAAATGCCAAAGGTTAAATACAAAGAAAGAATATTAAAAGCAGCAGAGAAAAAGTATAGTTACTTATAAGGGACACCCATAAGACTGGCAGCTGATTTCTCAAAAGAAACTATGCAGGACAGAAGGGCTTGGCAAAAAATATTCAACAGGATGAAGACCCAGGATCTATAACCAAGAATAATTTATCCAGCAAAGCTATCATTTAGAGTTGAAGGACAGATAAAGAGCTTCCCAGACAAAAATAAGCTAAAGGAATTTATCACACCAAGCCAGTATTACAGGAAATGTTGGAGGGACTTCTTTAAGAAGAAAACATGTATCAAAAACAGGAATAAAGAATGGTAACAACTACATTCCTATCAATAAGTACCTTAAATGGAAAAGAATTAAGTGCTCCAACCAAAAGATAGAGTGGCTGAAAGGATAAGAAAACAAGACCCTACATATGAAAAGGAAGGGGATGGAGAAAAGATATTGCTTTGATGGACCTAGAAGGATTTAAGTCAGACAGAGAAAGATAAACACTATATGATTTCACTTATATGCAAATCTAAGGAATAAAAAGAACAAACTAATCAAAAACAGACTCACAAATATAGTGGACAATTTGGTGTCAGACAGAGGGGAGGGATGTTTGAGGGGCTGGAGAATGGGGTGAAGGGTTAAAGAAGTACAAATTAGTAGCTGATGGATGATCACGGGGATGGGGTGCACGGCAGAGGGAATACAGTTAATATTAATACGTTGGCTAGGTGGAGGTCAGGAGAGGGAGGGAGCAATTGGGGGGATTGTTTTATGAACTATATAGATGTCTAACCAATGTACTGTATACTTGAAACTAAACAAAAATTAATTAAATAAAGAAAAAGAAACAGATACAGATAATTTAGTAATATATTTTAAACCATTATATCCAAAATAATATATTTTCAACATGTAATTAATATATAAGTTAATAAAATGTTACTTTCTTTTTCTGTATTAGCTTTTGAAATTTAATAGATATGTTATACCTAAAGAATCTCTCAGTTCAAAGTAGCCACATTTCAAGTAGTCAATAGCCACGTGGGGTTAGTGCCTACTAGACCGAAGCAAGCAGGTCTAAATTCACAGTGTGGTTATCAGCCACAGGTCAAAAGAGCTTAGATATTTTCTGGAGTAAGGGAATAGACAGAAGAATGAAATGAAATGAAATGAAATGAAATGAAATGAAATGAAATGAAATGAAGTGAAATGATGAATACAAGCTATTTGTTTCTAAGCTCAACCAAGAAATCATTTAATTTCTGTCAGTAATTCAGGGTTCACTTCCACTGACTGCAAGGTTTGTATCTCCATGATACAGGCTTTTCTGAGACCTTCCTCATTTTTTTTTCTGAATTATTTCTGTTGTTCCCTTATGTTCTTATTGTTTTGGCCCCACAATCCTGAATTTTGGGTGGCCTCTGCTCAGTAACATAGACCCCACTCTGTGAGCTGCTTCTTCCAGCAGAACTCCAGCTTTGTTTGCTTAAACTGCTCTAAGTTCTTCCTACTACTGTATACATAGGGGCTCATTATGAAGTGTATTTTCTTTGCCATGTCTCATTCCCAAATCTTACCTTTTGTGAGCTTTGAAATCACATAGCCTTGGCTAAACTTTTGCTTCTCATAGTGGTGCAAACATATTTTTCTGTCACCTGTTTTCCTGTTCCATCAGGAACTTGCTCTATTTTCTCTGAAGTTACATATTTCTCCTTCCAACCTGGCTGAAGAATAGAATGAAGTGAAAATAGATGCTGGGGTAGAGAATGTGAAGCAGTCCTACAATGTGATTGGTGCTGCAAAGCCAGAAATTTGCATACTGAAACTCTGCCTTGAGGTCAGCCTGATATCCTAGAGCTACATTTTGTCTTCATGTAGTCCGTGGTCCACTTACCTGATCGTGTCCTGGTTCAAAAACCTTACTCTTCTTGTGGGGATTTACCCATAAATAGTGTGACAGCCCTTCAAGTTTAAGGTTCTGGAGTGATCTTGCCTTCCAGACATTAGCTATGGTCAGTTTAACTACACCAGATATTGGTTATTAGGGTCCCAGATTCTGAAATATAGGTTATTAGGTTGGGCTTCAGCACCCTACGCTAAAGCAGTCTACTTGTGATTCAGTCAGGGTTCTGTGAGCCCACAAAGATTTCTTTTGCCTAATTTAGAGGCAGACTGAGAGACCATTCTCCAAGATCTGCACCCTAAACTTGAACCTCAAAATTGTACTTCTTGGATGGAATGAGGGGCAAGAAAACATGAATAGAAAGAAATATGAAACAAAGAAACAAAAGGCATTTCTTTCAGAGGCCTAAACTTGAGCTGGTATAAACTCAATCTCCTAAACCTTCCTAGTGCTATAGTCGTGTTGTTGCAATTTGGGAAATGACAACTTTACCAGAAGCACTTTTCCAATCACTATGTCTACTTTAAAACAGCCACAATGGAGACTGACACTCCAAAAATGCTGACTCAAAGAACACATAGAAAAGCAGTGAGAAATCGGGAGATATCTAGGATAGTTTCCGGCTATCCTGCTAGATGGTGGTGCCAACATCCAAGACAAAATATATAAAATAGAAAGCCATTCTGTGGAAGAATGTGATGTGAGTTCGGTTTCAGTTTGTTGTGTTTGAATTGTCTGCGATATCCAAGGGTAAATGTCTAGTAGGAAGTTGGATATACTAATTTGAAACTCACGTTACAGAGTTCTGGAATAGGGATAAAGATTTGTGAGGCAAAAGAAAGAAAGATTAAAGCTCAAGATGATCTTTAAATCTTCTGCAGCCCTATTACTCTATTACTACTGCTTTTCATGTTGCCAATAACAATTTTAATTTTTGCCTACCAATTTAAAGTATGATGTTAAAAATGGGCAGAGAGAGTATCACACCTTTTATATCTTCTGTGATATAATGCACTGACTCCATAAATTAATTGTTTTATGTAAAGGTTTTCTTTTGAAGGGTATTGGTGCAGAAAAGGAAAGGGAAGTAGAGTGTTTTTATGATGTTCTAATGTACAGTTCCTCATCAGCTCCTTTCATTCTAAGGCTGATTTTATACTTTGACTTTTGGTGTCTTTGTTTAGGAATATTTCCCATAATGAAATTGAAAACATTTATCACAATATTTTAAATGCTTATTAAAAAATTAAAATTTCTAGGCTGCTTCCAGGCCTACTATAAACCTACCAATATGATATATTATAATATCTCACGTGAATATTTAAGAATCTCCAGCCTGATAACTGTGATTCCACTGAAGATAACTATAATCTCTGAAGCTATTTTCAAACTTTAGTGTGTATATCAGTCACCTGGATGCTTGTTAAGAATACAGATTCAGCAGGTTTAGGAAAAGACCAAGAGATTTGCATTAAAAAAAAAAAAACTCCATCACTGTGATCACCTGATCACACTTTAAGAAATAATATTAAGTGTTTGGCTCTCTGAAGGACCAGGATGGTATAGAACAGGGTTTCTTAAACTGAGATCTGAATACTCCCAAGGAGCCCATGGATAAAATCTAGAGTCTACAAACTTGGATAGGAACAAAAAAATACATTTTCATTTTTAGTAGCTTCTAATTAAATCAGCATTTAAAAAATTATAATTGTTGTCAATAAGCCACAGAAATAAGAGCAGTTTCTCTAACCTTATCACTAATAAAAACAGATTTTTTCATATTGCATTAGAGTTGTTAATATCCTGAAAAGTTTACAACCATCACTACTTTGAAATGTTGGTAGTTATTAGACTATAATTAGACCTATTTAATTTAATAAAGAAGCACCCACATTACTCTAAAATTAAGTTTTAAAAAACATTTTGATAACTTTCTTAAAAAACCACTTTCTTTCATAATCCTGTATGTTTTTAATATTTAAAAATTATGAGAAATGGTCTGTGGCTCCACTAAAATGTTAAAAGGTTTCATGGCACACACACACACAATTAAGAACATTAATGTTGAGAAGAATAGTCCCCTTACTGAGACATTATAGAGGTGTATTACTTCATTCTATGAAGAAAAATATATATACTAATATTTATATGTATCAAAAGAGATTCTTGTCCCCGCTCCCATTTCTCATTCCTGACTAAATTTTCTCTCTTCGATATTTCTTCTCAGGGACTACACATCTCTGATTGTTTATTACTCCTCAACGGCTGAATAGCTCTATTTTCCATCAAGGATAACAGCTTTTAATCACAGATCTTAATTAAAGCCTGACACCTCTTAATGTGGTAGATAAAAACTATTATTATTTTGTAGATGGGAAAATCAGGTCTAGACAAGTTCATCAACTTGTTCTTAGGCCATCCAAGGAATGGTGGCTTATTTCCAGAATTAAAGCTTATTCTCTTCACATGCAAACAAATTTTTTGATTCACCATATACCAATCTGCTGCAAAACAACCTATTTTGCACAATATCTCATTGATGTAGGTATAGAAATAATTTTTCTTAAGGTAGAAACATTTGATGGTATCAATATTTATACTACTACAATACCAATCATTTATTTGCTGGACTGTTCTCAGAAAAATAATAAGTGTCCTGATTGAAGAGAAAAAGCACCAAACCAAAATAAACCATTAAAAACTACTATCCATTTTGAAATTAAGTTATTAGTTTCCTCTTTTATTTAGAAACTTTACCCAGTAAGAGAGTCAAAGAACAAAATAAACATTAGTCATCAAAGTGCATCAACCTAACTTTGCTCTTACGACACACACACACACACACACACACACACACACACACACACACACAGAGTCAGTAATAGCTTTTGTTTTTTTGTGGTCAATTTGTTTCTCATGGATTCATGTTGCTTTAATCAATAGTGTTCACGTGTCTGACCTTAAGCTAACTTTTTTTTTTCACTAATCCAGGTGTGAAAGGATAGTGTGAACATTTTGAAAACCTTTATGAGCTGTTTTTAAAAATGGTATTGACTTTTATATTGCTTTGCTAAATTCCTACTAGCGTGGCAAGGAAGGGAACAGAAAGAACACATGAGCAAAAATAAAGGGCACAAGTGAGTAAATAAATAAATAATTGTGGGAGGAGGGATAGCTTCTCCTTATAGAAAAATTTCAATTAATATACGGAGGGGAAATTTCAATCTGAAATAATTTCAAAATTAAAATTTAAAGAATCAAGAGGAGATATGTAGCAACTTAAAAAAAATAACTCTCCATTTGATAGCCTGGAAATATCTAGATATATTTTTTCCAACTCAGTCTAATAACTCTTTGCCTGGGCACATAGTTTTAGAACTTTACCTCTTTCAAATGCTTAGAAGATTATAGCCTTTTTCTATATGCAATACTCTGTTTATTCCTCATATAACATAGACGCTCAGAAAATATTTGTGTGAAATGGGAATAATGATCGCTGTCCTGCCCATCCTGCTTTTCCCTGCTGAATTTACAAGGTTGTCATAAAGCATAACATAAGATAAAGGAAGTGAAAAATATTTTTTAAGTTGTAAACATCATACAGGAGTAAGGTGTTATATTTTGATTATTGATAGGGGATTGTCAAAGGTATTTTTAAAATTTATATATACATTGAATCAGTTTCTCCTCTTACTTTCCACTTTTTTACCAGGCTTAAGATGTCAAAATTGCCCTTGAAAATGAGGACTAAAAGAAAAGGGATAGGTATCAGTTACCAAAACTCTAAGTAGGCATCTTAAACATAGCCCCTTCACCTCTGTTCCTCACTTTTCTTCTTCTCTATACCATCTGAAATTATAGACAAATAAAGATGAGGTTTTAAAGTAGGATAGGTCCATTTTCAAATAACACTATACCACTTCTTGGCTAATTTGAGTTACCTTATAATAACAAAATAACCTGAATTCCTTTCTCTTGTTCCTAGTATTATTATTATCATTTATTTCAATTATGTATTAATCATACATAAGTATATATATACAAAAGACATATAGATAAGCATATATAATCAAATATATTGTTACTATTATTATCTTGAGCAAACTGTTAACTGTTAGATCAATTAAGAATAAGAAAAATAAGAGTTTTAAACTCACCTCCACTTATTCCATATTTAGTCTTCATCCTTTCTTGATGTTGGCCTGAGTTTCTGACCTATATATTTTTATTTTCTCTAAAGAACTTCATTTCATATTTTTTATAAAGTAGGTCTACTGGGATTCTATTTCTTTCATTTTTGTTTGCCTGAGAAAGATTTTACTTCTTGACTTTTGAAGGATAATTTCTCAGAGTATACAATTCTAGATTGGTGTTTTTTCTTTAAACACTTTAAATGTTTCACTCCACTGTCTTCTTACTTGCTCGGTTTCTGAGAAGTTGAATGTGATTCTTATCTTTGTTCCTCTATAGGTAAGGTCTTTTTCTGCTCTGGTTTCTTTCAGGATTTTTTTCTTTATTTTTGATTTTCTGTACATTGAAGATGATATTTCTCAGCGTAGTTTGTTGTTGTTGCTGTTCTTGTTTCTTCTTCCATTTATCTTGCTTGGTATTCTCCTAGCTTCCTGGATCTATGGTTTGGGTCTGACTTTAATCTGGGGACATTCCCAGTCATTATTGTTTCAAATATTTCTTTGTTTCTTTCTCTCTTCTCTTGGTATTCTCATTCTACATATGTTACACGTTTTGTAGTTGTCCCATAGATCTTGGAGATTCTGTTTGTTTGTTGTTTGGTTGGTTTTTCCTCCAGTCTTTGTTCTCTTTGCTCTTCTGTTTTCAGGGATTCTATTGATATTTCCTCTGGCTGGGAGATTTTTTTCCTCAGCCATGTCCAGTCTACTAATAAGTTCATCAAAGGCATTCTTCATTTCTGTTACAGTGATTTTTTTTGGCTCTAGCATTTTTTTGATTCTTAGGATTTCCATCTCTGCTCATATTATCCATCTTTTCTTGCATGCTGTCTACTTTATCCATTAGAGCTTTTTTTTTTTTTTGACCAGAGTTGTTTTAAATTCTGTTCTGATAATTCTTACATTCCTTTCATGTTTGCTCTATCTCTTAAAATTGTTTTTTTTTTTCCTTTTACATCAATAGTTTTTCTTAATAGCTGGACATGCTGTACTGGGTAAAGGAATTGCTGTAAATAGGCCTTCAGTGATGTGATAAGGTGTGAAAGAGGGGAAGCATTCTAGTCCTCAGGTCTAGATCAGGGTTCAGTCATTTAGTGAGCCTGTGCCTCTGGACTTCAGAAGTGTTTCTCAGGTTTTGTATTTTTTTGCCCCCTCAGGTGGGACAGGATGGCTAAAGTGGGCTCAAGTTGGGTATTTCTTTTCCCCTAGGTCAGTTAGGTTCTGATAATACCCCAGCTCCAGTTAACTAGTTTCCTTTGAGGGCAGGCCTTGATGAAAAAGAGCACTTTGAGTATTTAAAAATGGTTTCTTCTCCCCACTCCCTTCCAGAAGCACAAGAGGATTTTTGTCAGATATTTACTCTGATAACCTATAACCGGTTGAGTTCTTAGAGGTAAATCACACAGTATTGTGGGGGACCCATCTAGAATTGGATCACTCTGGAGTTTTTAACTCTGAGTTGTCTACACTGAGCCTCCAGCAATTTGTCCATTACAGTTCAGGCTTTCCTACTCTGGTACTGGTTCCCAAACCTTCGCTTTGGTAGGCTGCTGCACCCTATATTCACCTGTCTATCTGTCTAATCTGGGGGGCAGCAGTTTGCTCTGTGTCCTCCCCTCTCTTACAGATCCAAGAAGACTTGTTGATTTTTCAGTTTGTTTAGTTTTGTATTTTTAATAGAATTTTTTTTTTAAATAAAAGGCCAACATGGGGTCACTTTTGCTAAACTGCATCAACAAACCAAAATTTAATGACTAACCCAATTTTAATTTCAGGCTCCCTCATGGAATGGAATTTTAAATTAATCAGTCTAGAATTTCCTGATCAATGCTAGTGAGGTAATCTGCATGATAAAACCCCTGCCATTCCTTTTTCCCCAAAGAAGAGGGCCTGTTATAAAATAATCCTTTCTTTCCTTTTACTAATAACTTCCTTGCTACAGCCTTCTGCCTATAAAAGCCTTCCATTTTGTACAATCTCTCAGAGCACTCTTCTAGTTGCTGGATGGGATGCTGCCCTATTTGCTTAATAAATCCAATTAGATCTCTGAAATTACCCAGCTGAATTTTTATTCTTTAACATGATGGAGTGGCAATTTTTAAGCCCCCTTCACGTGGAACTAGAAACTGGAAGTCAAAACATGTAAAATTTTTCAAAGCCTAGCAAGGTAAAGATCGAGAAAAAAGTTGGGCTTCTTTATGTATGCCATTAGTTCCATTGGAGCAGTTTCAGTGAAGTGAGGCTCATTAAATCCAAACTGCATTATGTTTAACAAGAAGTGAGGTGAGTAAATGTAAACATGTAGTATAGATAACTTTTTCAGAAGTTTAGCTATAGAGAGGAAAAGGGGGGTAGCTGGATGAGAATGTGAGTATATAAAATTTTAATTTTTTACATGCTACCAGTTAGAAATAAAACTAATAAAAATGTGCAAGACTTCTAATGAGAAAAATTACAGAATTTAGTGTAAGATATTAAATATCCAAATAAGTAGATATATCATCTTGATTGATGGAATAACTTAATGTTATAAAAATTCTAATAATCCCTGAATTAATTTATAAATCCAAACAAACTCAATAAAAATGCTAATAGATTTTTTTTGGTAGCTTTTGACAAACGAATTCCAAGATTCATTAGGACAAGTCAATGTATAAGAATGCCAAAATAATCTTTGAAGATACTGGGAATTGCTTCGTCAGCTTTCAAAACACATTATAAAGCTGTATTAGTAGAAACAATTTGGTACTGGTATATATATATAGATATCCAAAATTGAGATATGAGTGATATTTCTTTGAGAAAGAAAGCCACGACTCTGCCACTAGAATGTACTATAAATCTTCCTCTGCCTTTCTGAAAGTGACCGTTTACCAAGGTATCTGTGCACTGGAAAAAGGAAAACATTCAAATTTTTTTGGAATTACTAAATAGTTTTGGAGTTGATGCTAATTCCTGGGAATCCCAAATGATCTTTGGTCAAATATTAGAAGAGAGGACTTGTAGAAATTAGATGATAAATGGAGCCTTGGTTTGATTCCTTCTGACAGTGGGGTCACATGCATAGCCCTATAGTAATTCTCTTTGTACCTGAATTTATAGTTCTCAAGAACACATTTGCAAACCAACAGACTCTTCACGTGGCTCCCTGGCCTATGGACGGAAGGCTATGATAGGAAGGGCCAAGTGGAAATCACTGGGATTGATCTGCTCAACCAAAATATTAAAGCAAAAGCAACATTGCTTATCTAAGGAGATTGGCAGAGATTACGTCACCATAAACGTCCTGAGAGGTGCAAGAGTATTGTCTTGGCCTATACACAGGTAGTGGGATTGTGGAGACTGGTAGAGGGTTTTTATAAACTTCATCAGATGGTGACTCTAAATGCTGCTACTTTTATAGATGTAGTCTGCTCACTGGAGCAAACAACACAATCTTTGATGACTGGGATGCAGCTATTGCTCTGGAAAATGTTTTATTGTCCCTACATCAACCAAGAAGCAATTTGCTTTCACATGGTCACATTGACAAAACATATTCACTGTTGCTTTCAGCTCTAGAGCTCTAGGCTATGTAATCTATGAAATCATGCTAATAGAGATGCTGCGTAGGAAGTAGCAAATACCCTGGAAGCTTTAGTAAGATATATATGTGCCAGAAGGTACGAGATAAACCCCTTGAAAAGTTGGTGGATTTCTAGGGCTCCGAAGGTCTGGGATATACTGAGACGGCTACTTCAAAGAAAGAGTTAAGTTGATGTGTCTTCTACCTACTAACTTTAAAAAAGACATCCAATGCTTTGTGGGCCTCTCAGGGTTCTGTAGCTAATACATGTCTCATCTGTGTGATTTACTTTGCACATTTATTGCGTTTCCTAAGGCTATTGTAACAAGTACTAAAAACAATAGAAATTTATCGTCCTAGCTAGGAATCCAAAATCAAGGTGTTGGCAGGGCCATGCTCCCTCTGAAACCTCTCAGGGAACGTTTTATTGCCTCTTCCTAGCTTCTGGTTGTTAGCCAGCCATTTTTGGTGCTCCTTTGCTTGTAGATGCCTCACTCAAACCTCCCATCTTCACATGGCATTCTCCATATATCTTCATATCATCTTCCTTCTGTTCATGTCCATCTCTGTGTCCAAAGGTCCTCGCTTTATAAAGAGACCAGTCATGTTGGACTAGGGCCCATCATAATGATTTCATTTTAACTTTGTTGTCTCTGTAATAATCCTATTTCCAAATTAGGCCACATTTTGAGGTACTGGAGGTCAGGACTTTGACATATCTTTCTTGGAGGATACAATTGAACTCATGACAGCAGCTTTATGGAACAGTGGCTTGGGAGTCATGTAGTAAGTTTGGAGATAGCTGCCAGGGCATGAATACTAGGAAAAAAACTTTTTTTTTTTCCAAATAGGTGATGAAGAGCCACTGAAAATGTTGAAGAAGTGGGACTGAACTCATGTATCTTCCCCACTTTCTCACTGTCAGGGTGTGTCTGAAATGTCAGGGAAACTTAATTTGTCTTTTGGTTTATTTATTTGTTTGTTTGTTTCTTTGTTTGTTTATTGTAATGAAACATAGCATCTCTCTTATGTAGGTAAGATATAGTGATACATGGCAGGTAGAAGGCAAACAATGTCAGACGGACAGAGAAGGAGCAGAAGCCTTGGATGGTGGAGGGAAGCTCTGTTGTCCTTTAGAGAGGTCTGGAGAAGCTCTAGGCTGAATCCATGAGAAGCAAAACAAAACAAAACAAGTGGGGCATGGAGAAATCTGCAATGTTTTATGTATAAAATGTGCCAAAATTTCTATAAACTGGAAAGTCTATTCAAAATTTGCACTGTTGACACTGTCCAGTGACTATAATTGTGGTGATTCATCACATAAAACCTTTAATGAGTTTAATTTTCACAGACTACATGTTGGGTAATTGTCCTTGATATACGGCTTTATTTATTATGACATCATTCTCATTGAAAACAACTTTGTTTTTGAAAAACTTCACTTTGTAAAAATTATCTATAGCCATTTTGCATTAAATCAGAGTAAAATCTCTCATCAAAATATTAAATGTCTTGTTAAAGATTTAATCAGTGCAAATCTAACTTAATTATATTCTCAGATTTTGAATTCTGGGTGCAAGCTTGCACTGGAGTTAGCTGAGGTGCAGAGTTGAGTTTTTATAGAGGTTTAACTGTTCTCCCACATGGGATGTAAACAATCAGGATTCCAACCTTTTACACTTCTCTCTGAAGCAGTCACGATAAGTTGGCTTTTGAAAGTCAACTAATGTTGTAACTAAAACTAGTTTAAATGAAAATGTATAAATGTTTAGGCATTGGAAAAAATGCCTTTTTTCTTTTGGCCTCAAAAATTTCAGATTATTTATCAGAAAAGTCACAAAATATTGGCAGAAACAGGCAATGAGCAAAATATTTAATTGTAGTTCATTGCCGAGATCTTATAAAAGTAGGGAAACTCCTGGACATGTTCTTATTCTTTGCCCTCATTTCCTGGTAATAACTTTACTACAAGAAAGGAAGACTTATTTAGATACATATTTATTTGGCAGTCTATCAGTAGTAGAAAATCTATATGAGTGATTTGTTGTGATTCATATTTACTTTCAAGTTTTAATTGAGCCTGAATCTAACTTTTCTCTCCTACCTTCCTCCATCCTTCTCTTGAGCAGAAAGCATAAAGATAGTGTTACCATTTTTTTAAAAATTCCAAACAGACCATTTAAAACTCATGAAGAGAATAGAAAAATGACAGATCAGCACCGAAGAGGTTAATACATTGTAAAAACTCCAAGGAGGTGGGACTCAAGTTCAGGCCAGATGTACTTCCCTAAATTGTTCTGTAGAAAAAGGACCCAGCGAACATCAGAGAATTCTCAATAGTCAGGTTTAATCTATGGCAATCTAAATATTCTCTAGATGGGCTTGGTTGATCTAGGACCTGATCTGTTATACGGTTGCAATCTAAAGAAGATCTAGCCTCTTCTTAAACTGCAGTACTTTCCTCCTTAAGCAGCTGAGTAGTTATTAAGAAAATCAAAGCCAAAGAGATATTTTCTCCCACTGTGAGTTAAAAAGGAAAGAATAAGGCATCCCCTTTCCCCGATCAAGAGAGGAGTAGCCAGCAATTTGTTTCTCAAAGACTGAGCTAGAACTTCTCTTCCTGCCTCTACTTTGTCAGGAGGAAAGTAAACTGAATCATGGCCAAAGTTCCCTGAGCCCGTAATTGCCATGAATGGAGTGGCTTCATCATTAGACGGACATCATGACAGAATGCAGACCAGAGTCCTTCTCCAGTTATCAGGGCAGCATCAACCGACCCCAGGAAGGACTTCCTCTCCCGCACCCACCCCATGATAACTAATACCTGCTAATTTTACTTCTCTTGTGAGTGTGGGCATGACTCCTGATTTAATTCAATTTAGGAAAACAAAGCAATGTGCTATTTCCAGCACCTGGATACCTAGAAGACATTTGCCTTCTAGAAGGCCATGGCCAGAGCTATTGTAAGATTAGATTCATATCCTGAGCAGTCCCCAAAATTTTCAAAGTAACCCTTGAATGTTTGTGCCAGAGGCATAAAGTTATTCAATGTTGGATTCACTTTGTGCGAATACCCTGATAATAAATTCTAGGAAGATAGGTGTTCATTCAGAAGAATTTAAAATTTGTTTTTCATAAACTATGTTAATGTACCTTTTTTCTATATTCACCTATTTTTCTTTCTTTTATCTGCTTATTTTCTTGCTCTGTTTTTTCTCTTTTTATTAATAATCTATCTTTAGACCAGTGGGAAACTCCAATATCTAATGCTAGGAAAGTAATACAAATTAGTAAATGGGGATGTATTGAAAGATGATAAGTGGTAGCTGGTTCTTGACGTCAGTGTCAGGGGAGAATATGGAGTTGGCGGAGGCGAGCAGGGGGCACAATATTGAGCGCAGATGCTCTATCTAAGGAGAGTAGTCACCATTCAGCTATCAACCATGTGCAAATGTGGTTCAGAGTTGCCAGATTTCAGATTTCTTAAAGAGAAATTAGAAATCCTGCTTCTTTTTTTTCTTCATGAAATGCCCTACATTTTAAAATGTTAGCTATTCAAATAAAAACAATAGTGACACTGTATTCCATCTACAGATCGGCAAAGGTCAGATAATGTTGTATGAGGAAATAGAGGCCCTCAAACATTACTTGTAGGGACGTGAGTTGAGAATACTTATGCGGAGAGTATTTTGGTAATGCCTGTCAAAATTAAATATATACAAACGCACATCGTCTTTAACTTAGCAATTCTACTGCTAAGAATTGACTCTACAAATACACTTACATACTTGCAAAATAGTATGTGCATAAGGGTATGTATTATAGCACTTATCCAATAGTAAAATATTGGAAACATCCTAATTGTACATCAAAAGGGACCTGGTTCAATAAATTATGGTACGTGAATACAATGAAATGCTATGTAGCCATTAGGATGAATAAGCAGCTTATATGTACTAACATGATATGTATTGTTAAGAAAAGCAAGATGTAGAATATGCAGTTTATATTATAGGCTGCCATTTATCATTTAAATTTTTTAAATAATATGTATATGCTTTATCTTAAAGAATGCATATTATATATAATGCATACACATGTGCTATATATATTATATAATACATATGTATCTATTATATTGTAAATATTTAAAAATTATCTGTGGAAAACATAAAAAAACTGAAAATAAGGCTTGTCTCTGTGATGTCCCCATTGCTGGGTAGTTGGGAGCACCTTGTTGTTACTTTTTAAGGCTTGCTTCATGTGCATGTATAATTTATTTGAAAAAATAGCAAAAGAAATATGGGCAACTAAATAAAAATTTGAAAAACTCTAAGTAGGCCAGCACTGAATGGGCCACAAATTTGCACACTGCCTTTGTCCTTGCTCTGTGCTCAGCTGAGCTCTTGGAAGCATTTGTCTATCCCCGCCCATGCCAGGAGTTAGCAGAGTGCCTTCCTCAAAGTAGTCACTCAGTAAATGTTATTAAGTGACTAGATGTTCTTTTCATATTTCACTTCTCTCACTCCATTGTATTTTATTCTTGTCTTTCCTCCAATACAGCTCCAGACAAGTCTTCCTCCATATTTCTGGTTCTGATCCATCTGCGCTTTCTTCCTGCTCCCATCCCAGAGAAGAATGTGTGTGCACCATTTTGAATCTAAGTCAAACAGTGGCCTCAGCTTTAGCACCTGACAGACAGACATGGGTTTAGTTTCTGGCTGCCACTAATAGGCGGGGTAAACCTTTCTGACCTCTGAACCTTAATTTTTCCTTCTGAAAAATAGAGATAAGAGCGCCTACTTGGCAGAATTATTGTGAAACTTAAAAAATGTATTATACAAACAGTGCCTTTAAAAAAGTATCCAGTCTAGAGCTTATAACATAATAAGTGAGCAGCAACCATTAATTCATTTCCAGAATGATCAGTAAGTAATGGCTAACTCACTCTCAGTCTTAAGTGGTCACCTATCGAAATTGTCGTTCAGATTTTTCCCTCACAATAGAGTGAAAATACTTAATAAATGTGCAGAAAGCATTTTAACTTTAGCAAAAATTAAAATTTAGGCCAAAGCATCAAGCTCAAAATGAGTAGATGATCTAAAAGAATGTGCCATAGAGCAGAGGGAACCATGGAAGAGTCTTGCTTAGGGCCTTGGAAAGAGGAAGCAGGAGTTCCCGGGAGTCCCCTCAGCCCATCTGGCTTACCTGGGAAAGGCATGTGTAGCTGCGGCACTGTGGGATTATTTAGGTTAAACAGTGTTAATTAAGGCCTTGCACCCTAAGGGAGAAAAAACAATATGGGCTACAAATGGCTGTGTGTTAACAACACTGCCTCTAGAGAATTTCTGTAATTCTCTGAGGATTTCAGAAAGATGGAACCTGAGCATTCCAGATTTTGAGAAACTTTTCTTGCTGCCTCCCTCTCCTGTCTGCAAGCTGCTATCATTTTCATTACAGGTAAAGTCATTTAAAAATGCACATCAAAGGCAGCCCTGAGGGGAATAGAATATTCCAAAAGAGCCAGAAATGGCCTGAACTGAGTATAATCTTACTCATATAAATTGCTTAGGTGAAGAGTGTAGAAAAAATGGAAAACTTTATATAAAAAATGAATTATTTCAGCATAAATTGGCAGCCAAAGGCTACAGAACTAAAATCGTAACAAGTTGCATTTTGGTGACTTTTCAAAACTATAGGTCTGGAATTCCCATCTTAATTCTCTGTGCCCTGCAAATGATTCTTGGTCCACACATTGCAGAGTTGGAACACATTTCTAACAAAGACTTCCAAATTATGATTTTAGAGTACATAATTTTCTTCCAACATAAACAGAATACTTCTTAGACCTTGCCTAGTATGTCTTTGTACCACTTAAAAAAATAATTCAGATATAGTGTGATTTCAGTTTTCTAGATGTGAACCAAAAGATTGGATTATTGATGTCCAGAGTCTGGATTATTTTAGCTTCCAGGTTCCAATGAATGTCTTGTAGAGAGGAAGACATCAAAGTGCAGGGAATAGAAGCAGTGTGCCAGAATGTGCCCTGGAAGTGTTGACAGAGCTAGGATTTTTACCAGCATTTCCTGCCTCAAAAACAAATTCTCACTTTGGTCTTCAATGGCAGTAAAACAGGGATCAGAAACTGCTACTGTTTGTTCAAAAGCAGAAGCTAGAATCATTTCAAAGAAAGAGAGAACAAAATTGAAACTGAAACTCTGCTTCTACTTATCTGTGGCACCGGTGGAGTGTATCTGCCACGGCTTCTACAACTTCTGTTGCAGGTGAAAAGATTAACCACAGAGGTGTCTTTCACTTATGTCCTAAATCAGGACATAGCTCACTATTTTCGGTAATAACCAAGTCATCTTATGGGTACCCAAAATAGTTTTTAGTGGCTTTTTGAAGAGTCTTGCTTCTTTTCCTTTCCACAGTATGTGTATGCATTGATGTCACTTCTGAGAGCTTTAGTCTAACTTGGTAATTATGCTAATTTGTACCTTTATTGAAATGCTCTATGAAATAACCCAAATCCCAGTGCAAAGAAGAGAACTTCACGGTATACAGATGTGTACTTCTCCTTTATTTAAAAAAAAATCCCATAAACTTTTTGAAATCCAGGATCACATTGAAGAGAATTCATTAGTGCTGCCACTCCCTTAAAACAAACAAATAAATAAACAAATGACACAACAAACTTTTACCAAGAGGTTCCATTCATTCTTTATGACTATAGTGGGCAACCCAGTACTTTAATACAATTAAAGAACTTTAAGATAGTGACAGAAAAGAAAGGAAAGTAGAGGGGATTCTCATGTTACTGTAGGTGTCAGGAAGGGTGCTGTGGGGGAGGTGTCATAGAGGAAACCAAGAGACTAAACCTGTGAGTTACTTTCACACCTTCTTCAGCCATTCTCTTTGCCTGAAATGTCTTTTTCTTATTTTTAAGTGATCTCTTTAATCAAGATTCAGTTTAAATATTACTTTTTGTCAGAAACTCTGTCCCCAAACCTGAGATTTATTGTTTCTTATTTGTGTTTCTGTGAAAGCTTCTTAACGTATCACATTATAGATTTTATTCTTTTTAATTTTTGTAGTTTTATCCCATGGTAGACTGAGTTCATTGAGGATGAACTCAGCAATTCTCACAATGTGCACATTGTCTAGTATATAATAGATAATAAAAGGCTGTTGAAGGGAACCAATTTGGGGTAGGAAGTTGGTAACTGAAATTAACCTAAAATGCTCCCTTTTAAAAAATTTATCCCACATATTCTTCATTTCTATGGATATGAAGAATATGTTACAGTTTAGATGGTGCATGATCAGATAACTCATTTATTAAGCCATCTTTCAAATGTCAGACTCTTATTTCTAACAACGTTACATGTTTGTATGTTATCTTAAACTTTCAAACCTCTTTTGCATGTATTACTTTATTTAGTTCTTACAGTTCTACAAGGTTCCAGATGAGTAGCTGAAACTTGACAAGCATCAATAACTTGGACTAGAACTCAGGACTTTTGAAACCTCAGTGTAATTCAATCTAATTCAGAGTTTAATTACTTTTTAACTTTTTATTTAGAAATAGTTTCAAACATGGAAAAATTGTAAGAATAGTGCAAAGAACGCCTGTGCACTTCACACAGATTCACCCATTGTTGTCATTTTGCCACAGATGATTTCCTTCTTTCTGCTGTCTATCATTTTCTAACCATTTGTTGTAGGTTGGAGACATCATGCTCCTTTAACACTAAATATGTCAGTGTATATTTCTTAAAAACAAGTATATTCACTTCTATACCATAGTACAATTATCAAAATTAGGAAATTTAACATTAATACAATACTTTGATCAACATATTAAAACTTTGCAAAATTTTCTAATCATGTCTTTTTTGACTGTTTTTCTGGTTCAGGATCAAACAGGATCCCACATTATATTTAATTTTTGTATCTTTTTATCTCTTTAACTCCAAAATTGTCCCTCACTTTCTTTTCATTTTGTGATACTGATATTTTTCAAGCGTTCAGGGCATTTTAAAAATTTTTTAATATCTAGTGGGGTTAATTGATGTATAGGCAACTGGTGTGCCCCAACTAATAGTATCTTGGACCTCATTTTCCTCACCTGCACTGGGAGTCTCTAAATTTATGCCCTATTGTTCTCTACATATCAGCTGGGATGCCTGTGGCAAGTAACAGACCTACCTTACACACATTATATGACAGAAAATTAATGCCTGTGGGATAACTCTTGACAAAACAAGGATGGATTGTGGTGAATAAATGCTACCTTTTTCTATCCCTTGGATGCATAATTCTGAAGCTCATTCTACATGGCTCTTTAGAGGGTCCCAGTGGATCATGTCCTAGTTGCTTGTGGTCATGTCCAACTTGAAAATGTCCCATGTACTTCTTTCCTTTCTTCTGTGTCATTCTCCTCAGTCCCTCTATCCCTGATGCTTGCAATCATTTTCCAGAGTGATTCCTCCCATATAAATCCTCATTTCATGTTCTCTTCTCTTTCTGAAGGGACTTTGACTAAAATGACTATGTCTGCAGGTTATTGGGGTTAGTGGATCAGGAAGGGAACAAATTAGAATACTCTAGTACAAATAGAGTGTTGCATCTTTCTTAAGTACTGACCTGACCAGAACTTCCTTCTTATCCACAAAATAAAACACATTTTCTTCTACATTAATGCCACTCTATTTAGACTGTGAATATGCCATTGACACTTCTCTCCAGTCCCACATTTTTTTCCTTTCACATCCCCTACCAGTGTGCAGTGTCTTCCAAACTAAACCCTGAGGACATTGCAAGAGAATAAAAAAGGCTCAGTGAAGATGATTCCTCTGCTCTACTGAACACTTACTTTTTCCTCTTCTTTCTCACTGTCCTGTCTTTCAACTTTGCTTTTTCATCCCACTATTTTTGCTTTGTCCTTGCTCAGTTATTTCTGATAGGCACCCCATTCTCCTTGAGAAAAGAAAATAAAACAGAGAAAAGATGAGACTTATTTATTCTTGCATAATAACATAACACAGCCCAATATTCTGTGCGTGTGTGTGTGTGTGTGTGTGTGTGCATGTGCACATGCGTGTTTCCAAGAAGAAAGCAACACTATGATTAAGCACCTAATAATTTTGGATGCTGATGTAATCAGGGAAAACCTTTTGATAGGTCTGTGAAATGAAAAGTTTTGCAAACTGGAGAATTCCCTCTCTTGGACATTAGAGAGACTGACAATTACTTCCAGTTCAACTCTCTAACATAGATTAAATTTTAAAACGTGCGAAATCAATTCCCTCTTCTTTAAATTAAAAGATAACATGGCTATCTTTATCATAGCATAGAAGTTGGAGATAATGAGATAATATGATTTTAACATGTTTTCAGGTGATCCAACAAGAATCCACAATATAGTGAAATAGGTTTCTTCTCTGCCCCTATAATCATGCATGTATATGGCTTACTTTCTTTTCACATTGGTTGTATTATATTCTGTCACACTTCCCTTAAGATATTAAGGCTGGATTGTAGGCCTAGAGCAAACTTTGGCCCTTGGCTTGCTGATAAGAATTGTAATTTAATTAAGTTGATATTTTCAAGCGTAAACTCTCTGATCTGAAAGAGAACAGAGAGAAACTTATCTAGCCTTCTGCCCGGTGTAGAAAGTCTCTCCACAGCATACCTAACAAGTGGCTTTTTCAGTCTAATAATCTCAACTGCTGGATATCAGCTGTGAGGAGTATGCAAGCATTTTGTTGCAAAGTTACTAGTTAACTACATATTCTTGCTTTTCTCACACTACAATAGAAAGTGCATGCTCTCAGTCATAAAGCGAGATGAAACTATGAACAGCATGTAATGAGAACTTGTGGTCTGAGTTGTCAAAGAGAGTAATATGCAGCAATTCAGCCACACTTTCTCCTGGCAGAGGTAAGGCACATTTTGGGGGACTGTGGCAGACAGGAGAATAAATAATCCATAGCATGTAGTACCCAAGTAAACTAAGCAGCTAAGATGCTTTTAAAGTAAAACTGAACAGAAAGTCACAGCAGATGGTGCTACTTTTTTTTCTGGTAATTGCTGGCCTTACAATTTTAATACATGGCTGCTACAGAGTAAAAGGTAGGTGGCAATTTATGCAACCTATCATTGTTTCATAGTCAGCAGTAAAGAAAGGTAACACTAAAGCAATAGATTTTTTTTTTAACCGGCAAGGTAATAACAAAGATATTAATAGACTAAGACTAAAATGGCAATGTCTCCTTATGATCTTTCTTTTGATCCTCTCTTAAAGATAATTTCTACTGCCAATGAAGGACTAGACAGAAAGGTTTAGGGTTAGGTTAGTAATACAGGAAACAGTGTTTGTTGAAGTACGATTCAAAGAACCTTCTAAAATCTTGGTTGTTTAGAGTCCTGGAAGTCAGCTATTTTTCTATTGGAAGCAATAGGGAATGGGTAGCTCATAAAATTTTTTTTAAAAAGTACTTCTCAATAAGTCCATCACTTAATGTACAGGGCTAAAACTAAATTGTGTAATTGCGCAGAATCTCAGTTTTTCAGAGAATCTTAACATTCAGCCAACAGGCTGATATTCTCTTTGTAAGAGCCCCACCAAGTGGTCAACCAGTCTGTAGGTGAAAGTCAGAGAAAAACAGATTAGGAATCCTAAGAATGATAGGACAGAAGATGGATGAACACAATTCCTCCTGCTGTAGAGAGGTTCAGAGTCAGGCCTCATGTTTAAGCAAGACATCTGCTTCTTGCCACTATCAGTTTCTGGCAACTTTCTTTTCCTCACTTGAACTATGTTCACTCTTTGACCTCATGACCCAGTGTGCTTTGAGTCTTCCGTTTTCTCCTAATTAATCATATCCTCGGTCTTCCCATTTTCTCCTGTCCAGCCCCAGATGCTGATGTCCACTGCTTAAGTCATGCTTTCAATATTACTTGCAATTTTAATGTTGTCATCCTGTTTCTTTAGCCCCATAATTGAGAATCTGAGAGTTTCTGGAGAAAAATCACACAGCCATTATAATTAACGTCACTACACATCACTGCTTTCTAAGGTTGGGTCTTCAGTTATGGTTAGTATAGGTCTGATCGACTGACAGTAGTTATTCTAAATCTTCCCTCTCTTCTCAAATCTCTGTCCTGACACTGATCTTTCTTAGACTCAGCAGACGAAAATTCTACCACTTCACTGATAAAAGCCAATGTATGAAGTGAGAACTGCATCTTCCTCTTCCTCTTCCTTATAAACTTTATTGGCATCTGTACCTCCCCTTCCTGAACAGGTGCCCAAGTAAAGGCTCATTTCTCAACCTGTGGCTTGGATTCTATCTCCTCCGGCTTATTCAATGAATTCATTATATTTATCATCCTCTCTCTTTTATTTCAGAACACAAAGAGAACAATGCTTTATCTCAACAAATAAGAAAACAAAAAGCAAGACTGCCTTATCAATTTGGGTTTTTAAACTATAAGCAAAAGAAACCAACTCAGAATCATTTATAGAAAAAATGGAATTCACTGTAAAGACACTGGTATAACTCACAATATAGAAGAAAATGCTAAACAACCCAGCTTCCTGAGGGCAGAAAGTTCAAGATCATAGAAAGTGAACTATGGACCTTCATGGACACATATATTTACAAACTCAGGTTCAGCCACCTTCCCTCCCTGTGTGTCACCTCTCAAGATTCAGCTCCCAGGAAAGAATCATTTGATTGGCCTAGCCCACCAGAAACATGTGTAGAGGAGATGTTCTTGATAAGTTCACCATTGACTTCCATATGACACATTTCAGTGGACATTGTTCTTATCTTGCTTGATTCTCAGTAGCACTTGACAAAGATGAACATTTTCTTCCTTAATTCTTCTTTTTCTTTGGTTTTTGTGACATAGTTCTAGCCATTAAAAAAAAAAAAGTTGATTCCCTTTTTGGTCTCCATTGTAGCTTCCTGCTTAAACATTAAATGTTGGCTTGCTCATGGCTCTGTGATTCTTCTTAAATTCGTGGCTTCAACTCCCACCATTATATTACAAACTATACCCCCTGTCAAATCTTTCCCTTGAGGTTTGGACTGAATTATACACTTCAATATCCAATCAAATTCAGTGTATTTAAAAGAGAACACTCTTCTTTCTCCCAAATCTGCTCTTCTATTTTGATAAATCAGTTTCCCAATCCACTTCCCTGGGAGTCTTTCCAGGTCACCCTCACATCTAATACTCACTAATCAGTCATCAACCACTAAGCTCTGTGACATTTACTTCCTAAATAATTCTCTTCTTTCCTATACTTATAACCATTCTTCTGATGAAGGTCTTATAATTTCTCACTTAGATTGCCACATCAGCCTCCTCAAAACCAGCTTTCCTTCTATGTCACCCTCCACTTTTCAAAGCGATCTTTCTAAAATACTAATCTATTCTGCAAGTTTGGATTCTGTCCTTTAACTTTCAGCATAATCTACAAAGTTTATCCCACACGTTCTGACTTTGGCTACTTTCTAAGCCTTATTGATGGACAATTTCTTACCTCTTCATTATGAAACAATGAAGCTTCTAGTTGGAAGAACTAGAATTATTTTGTAACCTTTTCAGAATCTCAGCATTTCTTGAGGACATTGTTAAACCTGCAGATTCTTGGCCTGGCTCTAAATGAATTGAATTGGAATCTTCAGAGGTTGGGCTTAGAAATCACTACTTATTATTATGATGGGACCAGTTTGTGAAATAGTACCTCAATGTTTCTAGGCAGTCCTTTTACATATGTTGCTTATTCACTCTGTAATACCCTTCCCTCTTGTCCTCCAGAATTTTAATGTCACTTAACAAGCAACCCTTATATTGATTTAGATGCCCTTTTTCTGTGCTCCTATTACTACTTAAGCCTATTTTTGTCATAGTACCCAGTACATGGAAAAACAATATTTGACTGACTTTCTATATTATAGCTGATCTGAGAACACATTGTTTATCTTTGTTCTAGCACAGAAGGGGCCAATAGTAGGTAGGCACTTGACAAAAATTGCTTGGATATGTAAAAATAAATAAAAAACAATATCCTTTTGTCATTTTAGATTTTTTTTTTCCTGTTGCTCTTCCTCTAAAGATAGGCATAGGATCAACACTGTACAGCTACTTTAAAAACCCTTATTACTATAATTCCATCAGAATCATATTATACAAAAATATATTTTGATATGTGCAAATATTATAATATATTGCTAAGGAAAAACAGACTAAGTAAATACTTGTATAATATAAACTTTATTGTTAAAAAGAAAAAAATTAAATAAAAAGTCTTTACATATATAAGAAACATTGAAGAGATACACACAATTTTATTTCTATTATTTTTGTATCATGGAATAATGGGTGATTTTTATCCGCTTTTCACCAGAAGTATAAAATTTTATAATTAAAAATATTATGATAACCTTAAAAAATATTATGATAAAAAAGCAAATAGGCACTGTCTTTCTTAATCAACACATACACACTAAAAAAAAAAAAAAATGTTTGGGTCCTTTAAGACCTGGCTTTTCTGTAGAAAGCCAAAAGCTATTCAGTGAAAACGGAGTACTGAAAAGGAAGGCTCGGTAATATGATGAATGTGTAACTATCACCAAATATAACCGTGTATTGATTTTAAAAAAGAGAAACAGACATATTTGGAAACTTACTCATAATACACATTTCTTAGCCTTTTGTCTAAGTCCTGTGGACAGGACGCAGTCAGGAGAGAAAGAAACTCTCCAGGGAGAGTTGTTTCCTCAAGGCAAACACTGGGTGGGGACTTGAGGTTCTGGAGGATTATAAACCAGTTAAACACATGATAGTCTTCCTTAGGGCAATTTAGTCAACAGTACAATTAACATCATTGGCTGCCAAAAGGAAGTTCTCTGAAAGTAGACTAAAATAGGAAGGAGGAAATGTTTAAAAAAAGATTCAGGTTGAACAAAGTTCGTCTACCTTAAAGCTGGTGATCTTGGAAGACATTACCCACTTTTCTGTGTTTCTTGAAATAGTGCTTCATATTTATTGAATTTCCTTAAATATTCCTGCGAATTTTAGGAATTAGAATTTACTCTGTGGTGAATAAAAATTTTCAATAAAATAGGAATAGTTGAACAACCTGTGAGTCACTCTAGCTCTTTCTTAGCTCCAGAAGAGAAAAGCTCAAGTACATGTTCATATCAAAAAGATCACCTTTCACTGGTGGAAGCAACAAGAATGGCCTTGATAGTGACCTGGAGGAACTATGTCAACCTTTCTTCAGCTGGCCTTATTAAATTAACCCTAACTTTGCAAATGTCATAAGAAACTAATGATCGATCGATCATTCACCTGTAAATTTGACTCATAAACTCTGTCAACATAAGAAACACCCAAACCTGTAGAGAATTTTCTGAGTTTATTTGAGCCAAACTGATGACATTCTGGGGAGCAAGATCTCAAATGCTTGGGAGAATAACAGTTTTGCAGCTTCTTTTATGCATTTGAAATTAAGGAGAGAAACTAGGGAAGATTACTTGGAGGTAGGAGGAAGCAAGGTGGAGGTTGGATTACAGGATTGTTAACAAGATTATGCGTTCTCTTGAGAGTGATAACAGTTGATTTCAAAGGCTTGTTAACCTGGATGCACAGAAACTATGGACAGGGTTTACTTAAGGCAAACATAAACATTTTACTAAAGGAGTTAAATGCCTGGTGCATGACTACCCACCATGACCTGCCCTGTTAAGTATTTATGATCAGATCACTCTATGAGGTTACTTTCCATAGACCTCCCCTCCCTCTTTTCCATCCACAACTCATATATAAGAAATAACAGTAAATTTAAATTCCCACTTGTTGTGCTGGAATAACAAGCCTTAAAAAATGTCACCTTATTTAGAAGTTCCAGGTGCACTTGAAATATACTGAAACATAAAGTTAGCATCTGAAAGCACATACAGATTTAGTTTCAATGAGTTTTCTTATTACATAAGGAATTTTTTCTATTACGTATTTTAGATGCCATTATTTTAAGTAAGAGCTCCAGGTGAAGTTACATAAGATGAAGTTAAAATATATACTCCTCAAATACTTGATATTTGGACAGTTTATCAGGAATAGGCCTATTTCATAAAATCAGGTAAAATTTTGTGTTTAAACATCATTTAATTAGATTCAAGTTAAAATAATATAAAATGCGTTGCTTAGTTGTATAAACTACTTCATGCACAAAGGATTAATAGTAGATAATATAGTTAAGCCGCAATGCTCTAACAAATGATGACTAGGAAATTTTAAAACATTTCATCATTTAACCAGAAAGGTTTGACATCTGACCTTTGATTTTTAAATGCATTTTGCTTAATCTACAAGAGTGTCAAGTCCTGAATGATCTAAGTAAGAGTAAGCAGCTTCTTCCTCCACAAAGCAGGGAGTTATTCTGACAAAATTCAGTACCAGGAATGCTTTTTTGAACAACAACAACAACAAAAAAACTGAAAAAATTTTTCTTGCCCTCATTTAGAGTTAGCATATAAATAGCAAGCAATAATTAGCGATCGATTCATTATATGGAAACTAAGTCCTATAAAACCTTTGTTTTTTTTCCACTTTGATAGGAATTATAAATTTAATATGTTTTATGATTAGCTTTAAGAACTGTTTTAAATATAATTGATTTGAAAAAAAGAATCAGAATCTATTTTGGGGAGTGATGTGATTTGTAGGTAAAATAAAAAGGCAAGTAATTGGTAATCAAACTAGTTGAAGTTAAACTAAGAGCTGAATTTTGACTTGAAAATAGATATCCAGATGTTACTTTCACATAAAAAAACTAAATAAAATAATAATTGATCATTTTCTAAAAGTTCCTTTAATTTGACAAAAATTGAAGTTTTATTTCTTGAGTTTTGTCTTTACATAATGTAAGCTCCTTGAGAACAATTCCATCTGCTTAACTTTGTTATTGCACTTAACACAGCATTTACATATCTGGGTAGCTGAGGTTATTCTCTACTGCAGGCCCTTAGACCCTATTTCAAACTAAGGAAGCTACAGTGCTCCTTCACAATTCAATTCCTTTGGTAGTTAATGACTTTGAATAGTCAGATGTAGGTGAAGACTATAGATCTCTTTACCTTCAACCTAGGTTTGTGGTTATACATTACAATGTGAGAAATAAAGCAAGCCTCAGACTGAATTTTGAATCTCAGCTAGCATTTTTAGCATGTGAATTCCAATGCTCATACAACCTGTCTGTATTCTCAGTGAAGTCAGATCTCTTTCTTTTTGGGTCCTCCGACAAACGACTTGCATGCAAGGTTTACTCAAGGCAGGTGTAACAATATTATAGCAATAGAATTCAGAACCAGTGTGCCTATAAAATATTTCTAGCCAATCTATGTACATTGAACACCAGTCCTTTCACTAATGCAAAATAATTTCTAACATTCATTATGTAAATTAATACTTTGGTGACTGGAGATAAAGATAGTTGAAGCTAGTAGCAGCTGCTTTTAAAGGGCCTTTAAATAGTCTTCCAAATACTAACAACCTCTCCCTGGTATATGTGTTCTGCTTTTGTAGATTAAAGTTGATTAAAGCTAATGTGTACATATATATCATACTGCCTATGGTGCTGTATTTTAAGTTAAAGAACTATAACATTCCATCCTATTACTTCAATATGTTTATTTTTATTTATTTTTAAGTTTCTGAATATTTAAAGGTTGGACTGAATTTAATTTTTTTAATGAAAAAGTATTCGGGTGACATTAATAAAATCTAATCAGTTTCTAGTGTACAATTCAACAGGATGTCATATACATTGCATTGTGTGTTCACCATCCAAAGTCAGATTTCCTTCCCGATACCAAATATTTGACTCCTTTTACCACTACTTCTCTCCCCCCCTTCCCTCTAGTAATCACTAATCCACAGTACACATCCATGAGACTGTTTGTCATGTTTATTTGTTGCTTTCAGTTTTATATTCCCTATATGAGTGAAATCCTATGATTTTCAACTTCTTCTGACTTATTTACATAGCCAAAATCACACATAACAAAACAAACGATTTATTAATAGCACATTATATCCATATTTAAATTGCTCTTATTGTCCCTTTGTAAGAGGTCTGTTAGATTTAAGATTTAATCTGAAAAAAAAAAAAAGATCTTATCCGAACATGAATTGTTAAACCCAGAGTATTTTTTATTCTCCCACAGTACCTTTTGTGATGACATTCTGACTTGCTAAAGTCCTCCCAGTTGTCCTTTAGAATGTTTTCTATTGTTTGATCCCTTTATCAGGGTGGTGTTTTACTTGTTCCTTCATCCCTAGTAATCTCTGTAGTCTAAGGGTCAAACCTCATGTTGCAGAAATGTTGTGAAACAAGACCTGCAAGAAACTAAGCACCACTTGGAGAGTTGTAGAACTCAAGTTTATTACACTGGTGGTCCCAGAAGAGCTAGCACTCTGAAGATCTGGGCCCCAAGCTTAGGGGTAACCTTACTTCTATAGGGCTTAACAAGCAAAGGTGATACATCTGTTATCTAGAGTCATTTAAGTGGGAAATTCCTCTTCATCTCCCCTTTTGATGCCCTTTAAATTCTTATAGAGCATCAATCTCCTGATCTTCCTGGCCTAGGGACTAAAATAAGGTGGTCCGGATATCACTATCATCTGTAACTTTATGGACTCTAGGCGTGAGGAGACAGTTCAGGATACAGAGACCAAATAAGAGAGCTATGAAGAGCATGAAGAGAGGATCAGCAAATGGGAGAGTCCAGGATCCCCAACTCCATATTCTGGACAAGGACCCCCATGACTCATTTACTTGTTGGTGGATGAGGGCCTACCTTTTCTAGGATAGGATGACCTCAGTGTCATTTTCAGAGAGACCCAGAAAAACCCTAACTAATTTTCCTGCCTAACTCTTTTCTAAGAGTCATGAACCCCCTTATTATTAGCACGGATGTTGAGGGACGGGAGGTCTCTTCTTCCATATTTGCTTCCTGCTGAGAAGGGTTGTAGTCTCTGCCTACTGGTGTTTCATGGAGCTCTTTCCCTTTCTGCCTTGATCAGAGCAGTCTTGGGTTTCTTCTGATAGTGCCACCTATTTTGGACACGGACAGTGCTAACGGTTATATTTCTATTATTGAGTAAAGGAAGCTTGGTTATTCCCATATCATTCTCTAGATTTAAGCTTTTAAGGTGCTCTTCTGTATCATTTCCTCTTTCTTTATTGTTAGTCTCATGTGAGACCAGCTTAAGATGAAATTGATTGCTTTGCCGCTATAAGAAAATTCTTCCCTTTGGTTTTGTTTTTGATCTAGGTATATAACTGGCAACGGACCTACAGGTGGGAGCGCATTAGTGCAACAACAAGAGATAACTTCTATAAAGGTAAACAATGAAAATAAGAAATGCTTCCCTTAGCTCAGTGAGACTGGACAACCAGGAAATGAGGGGGTGAGATCAAGACCGAAAATTCCTGTCTTCTGTTCAATATTGGACACAACTTGAATGAGTAGTCAGTGAGGTTAAAACAACATAGTCCTTTAAATTCTTCACATCCATGGTTATGTCTAAGTAACAGGTAGTCTATAGTGGCCCTGTTTTCAAGAGTAGCTTCTCTGACTTGTCAACTTTTGGAACTTCCTTTGAATATTAGGCACAGAACAGGTTTTGAAATGTACAGCCAGGAGTGTCTGGCCCTCAGACTTTAGGCCAATGTTAATATATTCTCTAAAAGTCTCAGAAAACTGGTTAAGGCAACATAAAACAGAAATTATTTTGATGAAGTACGGAGTCTTTGTTTCCTACTCTGAAAACTTTTTCATAACATCAGTAGGAGACCAGTAGTCTAAGACATTAAAACACAATTCTAATTTTGCATTAGCTTACTTTTGGCATTTAAATTTCCAATCTTATTTAGCTTAATCGCATAAAATTTCTTCAGGATTTCTTCACAAACCTTCTACCACTTGCCTCATTCCTTCAGTTTGCCCTTTCCCACTCTTTCAGAAATAACCAACCTTAAGACAAACACCTTTCCTTCAGTTCCCTTCAAAAAAAATCTCCATACTTTATACCTTCTGTTACCAAAAAACATTTTCCTTTCTATCATTAGAATTTTTAACTGAACCACCATATTACATATAAAAGACAAATATAAATCAGAGATCATGCACATACTCTTATTTTTCCATTATCAGTGTTTGTAACTTCCCTGAGGTACGTATCTAGTTTCATGAGGGAGTGATGGGATAGATGGGGTCCCGAGAGAATTCATTTCCCCCCTCAGAGTTCAAAGGTGAAGGAGAAAGTTCCTGATTACCAAAATCTCTAGGAAGGCGCTCCTATCATTGGACCAGCTAATAAGTCTGGGTCTCGGCGAAGGAGCATAGAAGCTGAACTTTTACTGGTACAGCAGCCCTGGCTTGCCTGGGCTTACCATTATAATAAGCCACTTGATTAACTTGTTGGTTAATGTTTTCTGGTGTATTAAAAACTCCTACTGAGAGATCTGATCTTCATATTAGTAGGTCAGTGGTGGAGTGAAATGGTTGACCTTGCCTTCCCCTTCTACTCCTATGATAATCACAATTCATGAGGGGGGTTTTCCTGCAAATTCAGGGAGAACAGAATAGGTTGCCTCTGTATCTAAAAGAAACTGAATTTGCTTACCCATTAGGTCCAGCGTTACTTGGGCTTCCTTGGTAGTGATGACCACATTTCCAGACAAGGGTGGCGAGGATGGCCCCAGGCCCCTTCAGTCACACAGATCCCCGACCTGGCCTACTAGGGCGCTGGCTGGCTGCCCTCCTCTCTGGGAGTGTGCATAGTCAACTCTCCAATGTCAGGGATTAGTACCGGTTTCCTCATACGTGTGGCAGAGGCTCAGGGGCTTTTAGGTACAGTCCTTTGCTCAATGTCCTACTTTCTTGCATTTGAAGCAAGACCTCAATGTCTCCTCATTCCCTGGTCTCTTAGGGACACTTATCAGGTACCAAGGGCCTGGCTAATTATGACAGCCATAATCCTGGCTTATCATTTTCTTAATTCTGTTCTCTTTTTCCCTCTTAAAGATCTCGATTGTTATAGACCATGAAGACCATATCTGGTAATTGATTTTGGTTAGTCTGTGGCCCCATATGCAGCTTTTGAAGACTGCATCTGATATCAGGGGCTGACTGGCTAATAAAATGCTGGCCTAACAAAGCTAACTCTGCAGAGGAAGTGGGTCTACATTAGTATACCTCCTAAAGGATTCTTCCAGCTGGTTAAAAAGCTGATTGAGTTCTCATCTTTTTCCTGAGTCATGGTTCTAAGTTTCTCATAGTTCACGGCTTTTGTAGTCCTTTTTTCTTCCCCCCCCCATTCTTCCCATGAGGGCTTCTAGAAATTTGGTTCATCTAACCATTCCCTCTTGGGTGTTACAATGCTAATCGGGATCAGCTAAAGGTACTACCTCTGTTCCAGGGGCATGGCACTGGTGTTCCTAGTAAAGGTCTCATCTGCCTCCTGACGGGCCACTGTTAGATGCGGTCCTTTTCAATGATTGTACAGCAGATGACTGAAATAAATTGGATGTCTTCTGCTGGCTCTTCCTTGTTCTTTCCTGAGTCAGTCAGGCAACTCAAGCTCACAAAGAGTACGAAGTTTTCCTGGGGTCAACTTGACCCTGTAATCCCTTGAGAAGCCTTAAAAAATTTTTTTTTTTCAACATACAATTTAAGACAGCTGGCTTAGAGGAACCTCCCCCCGTATTTGTCTTAGGGAGCTTCCTGATGGAGGGTAAATATAGACCTTAAAATTTCAAGAAAATAATTTAACAGAGGGTCCCTATGTCAAAAGAGCCATTTGGAGATAGACAATTCTTAAGTTGAATCAGTAATTAATTGCACTCCCCTGTGTATCCCACCCTGTGTTGGTGATGCAAAGACAAACGAGGGTGGGTGCCTCCTCCAGAAAGGAGCCCTCTCAGGTGCTCATCTGACTGCATCCCGAAGGAGCTTAGGGTAGCGAACTCAACTTTGTAACTTACTATCAGACACTAGTCCAATGCCACCCTAGACCGTATGCCATATAACATGGAGCTACAGATGAGTCCACTCGGACTCCATTGCCTTTAGGGGACCTACACGTGCCCAGCTGTGGAGCCACAAATTTGTACCTGACCAAGTCAATCCATCCAGGACATGCATTTACCCACTCATTCACACATCAGGTTAAAACATTGCCTCCCCCTTTTAGAAGGCCCTGACCTATGTTTTCCCCTGCCTTGGGAAAACCTTGAAGTCATCCCTCAGTGGGAAGACCCTGACCTATGTCTTCTAACTGCAGACTAGGTGGTGATCAAGCTCCTCTTCTGTCCCGAGACGGGACCTGACTAGGGGGCTGAGCCCCGGGGCCTTACCTTATCATGTGGCTCTTCCTGGTGAGTTGGTCTGTCCCTCCTATGAGTCCAGTAGGGGCTTGGCCATCCTGGGAGTCGGGGCGCCGGTCCGAAAGAGAACCCAGAACACCATCAGGGCCTGTGTGATTGGAATCTCACTGGGGCCTCCAGAAATGTTGCAGAAATGTTGCGAAACAAGAGAGGTGAGAAACCGAGCACCACTCGGAGAGTTGGAGAACTCAGGTTTATTATGCTGTGGTCCCAGAAGAGCTAGCACACTGAAGATCTGGGCCCTGAGCTTACTTTTATAGGGCTTAATAAGCAAAGGCAAGACATCTCTTAACAAGCAAAGGCAATATCTGTTATCTAGAGCCATTTGAGTGGAAAATTCCTCTTCACTAAAGGTTTTATAAAATTCAAGTTAAAAATTTTGTCAAAGTTAAAGTCATAGGTGATATTCAGTACTTTTAATTACATCACACTGAGCATCACAAATGTCTGGTAGTCTCACCAGTGTTGATATTAAATTTGGCTGTAGGATTAATGGGTTTGAAAGTCTGATTCTTCCATTGTAAATTATGTTTCTCAGTTTGTGACCAAAATTTTTTGGCTAGAACTATGTGAAGTTTCGGGTTTCCAACAGCCATTTGCCTAATCCTTTTAACACCAATTGATAAAACTTGGCTGAATTAATAATCTCATTATGGCTTGCTAAGTAGTTTTATTTATAATCTATCATTTATTTCACAGTTATTAGCTGGCTTTCTTCTGTCAAGTAGACTTTCTTCAACTAAAGCTGCTAAATTACTCTAGATGACAGTTTCTTCTGCAAAGGTGGAATAAATGTTAACTCTTTCCGTTGCCTCCAACATTTAGAGGTAATTTACTGAGCTTATCTGTCTCTAAACTCTAATTGAGCCTGTACAACATGGCTGCTTTCTAATGCATACTCTTTTTTTTTTTTTAAATAATTTCCACTGTGCTTGTGCTGAATGGGTATCTGAGAACAATTATCGTGGTGTATTGCATTTCTTATTTGTTTCTTGTTGTCATGTAAAGTTCCCTTAGTATCTGAAAATCCATTAATTACTGATCGCTCTTATTCTATTCCTTATATTTCCTTGTAAAATGTACTTGATTCATTACTGCAACCTTTTCCTGCAACCTTTTCCTGCCAGGGTATTTTCATGGTGTTCCAGAATTTCTGTTATGTTTTAATGATTTCATTTATAACATTTATTTGGTGCTTAATTGATTCTTATATTTGACCATATTCCAATGCTGATATCCTGTTACTTTCCATTCTAACACTACTAATACTCTCCTTGGGTATCTAAACAGATCATCAAACCCTCTTGTAGGTGGTCTCAGAAACAATTTATGTAGGCTATATTTGTTAAAGAATAAATACTAAAGATTTAGCACATCAGACAGGAAACTACTTCTTAAAAATTTTAGTTACTTGTAAGACTGACTTAGATTTGACAATACTTGGATTTGTCATTAGGGGATCCCATTAGTTTGTCTTCTGGTGTTGTGCTGAAAACTGATACAATTTGATACGTTAGTTAAGTCAGTGTAACACATGAAATAAAGAGTGTGGTTTGAGAAATAAGGGCCCATGTAAAAGAAAATTAACTCGCTCACCATGTCAAAGAATTTAAAAATAAATTATATACACTATAACAAAATCTTCATGAGAGCAGAGACCAGTGCTGAAGTCCCAGAGTGAAGCCTCGCATGTAATAGAAACCCACAAATGTTTGTTGCATGAATTAAGTCACTTATTTCTGTTGGAGTTAAAAGATCCTTTTAAAGCAACACAGATGAGAGTTAGAAAAATTATCTTATATTCTCTCTCAACTGAAATTCTATGTGTTCTTCTACAGGAAACAGTGTCAAAGTTCTTTTGTCTTTCCTGAAGGTGTTTATAACATGAAAAGATCTGTTTATTATTCTCCAACATCAATTTCTTACTGATATTATTACTAAATTTCAAGGTCTCTTCAGAAATATTCGGCAGTAGAATAAAGGCACCACTACATCCCGAATCTATCATGCCTCTGGTTTTGTTTCCCATGTTGACATATCTAAATTCTCAGAAACACAATTTTTCCTAATCACCTAGGCATATTTAACCATGTATATTCACTACAACTAGAGGAGACTGATATATTAATCAGAATGTCAACAGAAATACATCTCCTAAAGGGACAGAGCATTATCAGCTAGTCTACATGGTTTCTCTCTTCTCTTTCACTCCCCACCAATATCTATAAAATGGTCTTATAGAGCAGAGGAAATTAGTTGATTTTAATGACTTGTGCCACCATGCTGGTACCTATATATTTTCCATTTCCATGATGTTTTAATACCAAATAAACGGGAAGTTTTATGCCTGTCAGACCCCTACGTCCTCTAGAGGGTGCTAGAAACCCAGCATTCTTGTTATATATATGTTTTTAAATACTTAATGTCAATAAAATTGATTGGGTTTAAGCTTTCCAGTTATGAACACAGTCTAGTCACTCAATTCTGTCACCTCTGAGCTTTAACCTAGATTACTTTATTTGAATTTTAGTTTACTTTTTTCTTCTGCTATATATGGAGGGGGGTACTGTTTCAAAATTTTATTTTAAAAAATTTCAAAATTACAGTAAAATTGTAAAATTAAAATGTAGTACAATGAATGAATTCTTTTGTATCTTTTATGTAGATTTACCAATTGTTAATAGTTTTCCCAAACTAGCTTTAGCTTCTTTTTCCTTCCTTTTATCTGCACATTCACTTATGACAGTCTTTTGCTAGAGGTAGAGATAAGAGCCACCAGCTGGAACCATAAGATGGATATAATGCACTTCTGCTAGCTTTCTCCTTATTAAGCCTTTCTTACACATATTTTGCAGAAACAACGTATTACATACATACAGCATTGCTATGCTGAATAGTATACATTCTGGTATGAATGTAGAGAAGAGAAAGGATGGGAGAGTAGGAAATATAGTTCTTTTTTCATTTCTAAATTTTTTAAATGTGTTAATGCTAGTTCACACTACTGTCCCACATGAGAGCTTTATTAGAACAAATATATATTTATTTGAGAGACATTGTTTGATTTGCACTTTAAGTATCATCTCTGCAACCCTATCTCTCTGTTCTCAAGTTTTACACGTTTAATTTTTCTCTAAGACATTGTAAAGAATTCAGTGACAGCATTAATGACAGTAGGGTATCTCTATGGAGCAGAAACTCATCTACCTTCAAATAAATTACTGGAGAAAATTTGTTCAATTCAAAGGAATAGGATTTCTTATAAACTTTCTGGAAAATATTCCTAAAATGTTCTAACTTACACATTCACTTACTTCTGGCTTCATGATCAAAAGGATTTAGAGAGCACAAAGCATTTCGAAGTTGAAGTGATTTAAATGCCTGTTCTGCCATATCCCTTGTTCTTGAATGGGTTCATTCACTTGCTGAATTTATAGAACCAATTTGGGAGAAGAACAATGTTTCTGTCTTCCCTAAGAAATTCCTCAAATTCCTTACAGTGACAAAGGAAAATCTGGGTTACCTTTGTGAGACATACTCAGCAGCAGTAAACGTTGATTGTTCAGGTTTTAGAAAAAAAAAAATCACAAAATTCCCTATTTCTTCTACCTTTAAAAGTATAGTTTAGAATGCTGCAGTAGATTAAAATAAAACAAAAAAACAAAAACAACTACAGGTAGAGTGCATATGGCATAGACTTTACAATCAGACAAATCTGATTCAAACACTAGCTCAGAACATTTGCTAGCTCTATGATCTGAGGCATTATCCATAAAGAATCCAAATCTTAGTTTTTTATCTGTAAAATTAGAACCAATATTTAGTGTTATGAATTTTAAGAGATAATACATGTAATATACTGAGCACAGTCCTTGGACATATGAAATGTCTAGTACAAACTAGCCATTACTAACTGGTTGCTAACCGTTTAATTTTTTATCTATTAAAGTTGAGAATTATTTTTAAAAAACTGTGACTAAAATAATGTCACTCCTCAAAGAAATGAACAATTCCTTGCTATCATTTAATGCCCCATCAGTGTTCACATTCCCCTAGTAGATTTGTTCAAATTAGGATCTCTATAAGACCCACACATTAAATTTGGTTGAAATTCCTTAATGATCCTTAATCATTTGACATCCCTTCCTCTTTTTTTCTTTTTCTTCATGCTTTTCATTTGTTGAAGAAATCAAATCATTAGTTTTGTAGTATTTCTCATGTGAGAAATACTATTAAAAACGCTAACTTAAAAATAATCTGTATTTAAAATATAACACTAACTGAAATTGGATAGTTACCTGACCAGACTAGAAATTCTATGAGTTTATGCTTTGTTATTTTTTGCATCCTTATGAGGCTGGATGATACAGTGCTAGGCAAATATTTAATACTTATTTGATCAATTACTGAGAGTATTTGGTATATGTTAACATTTATATTAGGGATGAAGTAAGAATCAGGAATTTAAGGTTTGCCTTGCTATAAGGTGTGCTGTTTGACACCGAGGAAAAATCATTAAATATTTCTGAGCCTCACCTTACCAGTCTGTAAAAGAAGGATGTTCTGCCTCACAGATCTGCCCTGGTAATGAGAAAATGCATGAGTGGTGATATAAACGCTGTCTAATAATAAGTGTTATTCTCGAATAAAAAACCTCAACACTGATTTAATTTTAACATAAGCAGTTGAATAAAAGGCTGAAAGAACTTTGTGCTATTATAAGGGTTAAATAATGTGGCAAATTAAATTCCAACGTATTTGTGCTCTGACTACCTAGAACCATGTTTGTTTGTTTGTTTGTTTTGTTAACACAGATGTGTGATTTCAGTCAGCAAAATATCATTATTTTTATTACAGAACCCCTGCTATACGAGCAGAGAGAAATAACAAACTTAAAAAAAATCACCATAATCCTGTGAACTTAAAATTTACATCATTCCTGTTAAATATAACTTAACAGCAACTAATTGAGCAATACTAGTCTTCTTTCTAACAATCAAGTTGACAGCCATTATTAATAGTTTGCATCTAATGTTGTGATCATACCTCAGCCATGGTCAGAATAACCTAACCAAAGTGTGGTCATTTTTAGTTTTAGTCATATGAGTTTCAAATATAATTCTGGAAGGATCTTGAGAGGTCATTTATCTAGGCTCAGTGCTGTCTAGTAGAACTTCTTGCAAAGATGAAAATGTCTGTCTGCACTGTTCAACACACGATGTGGTATTGAGCACATGAAGTGTGACTAGTGTGACTGAAGAACCAAATTTTTAATTATATTTGATTTTAATTAATTAAAATTTAAATTTAAATAGACACACATGACTAGTGGCCACTATGCTGGATAACTTGGTTCTATTTTTACACAGATGTGGGTAACTCTAAAGTATAATTAAACAACTTTGGCTTCTTTTGTAAGACTTTTTTTTTTTCCATGAAAAATAAAAATAGAATGATTGAGTAACATGGAATTAAATATAGATTATCCTGCTTTAGATCATCTACTTCATTGAGTAGAATAATTTAAAGGAGAAAATCAGCACTTTTTTCACTACTAAGTTGATCCTAAGGTGATGGCATGTTAATATTATTAAGATAGAGGTAGCATTTCTTTAGAGATCTTCTATGACATGTATTTATCTAGAGATATAGAGTTCACAACACATCATAGCATTTTATTTTCAGGAAGAATCTCTCATATTATTATCATTCTCATGCTAGGGTTGGGGAAGCTGCGCATCTAGAGGCTAAAGTCATATGGCAGATATGGCATGAGCAGTGGGTGGGTGGGGGGAGAGAAGGGGCTTTGGTTCAGTTCATACAAACAACATACCCTAAGGACTCATTGGTTGTGGCTGGCACTGTGTTATGTGTGAAGGATTCAGAGAGGAATAAAATAAAGCTGTTTTGGATATTTTGGGCACCGTTTCATCTGTCTTCTGGTAGGAGAATGGAGAGGGGAAGAGTGAGCCTGGTCATGAAAGGTCATAGCTTCTCTCCAGGAGGCTGGCAATAGTCCTCACCATCTGGGTGCCAGCAACCAATCCTTCTTCTAGGCCTTCTGGGCTAGTCTAGCAGTAATAGTCCCACTGACATGCACTTTCCCTTAAGGCTGGTTTGCATCCTGCCATATCTTTATAACTTGTCCCTTTTGAAATAAACCCTTCTCCTTGTATTATATCTGGTGAATGTTATTTAATTCTGGCTATGACCCAGAGTGATATATTTTCTCTTTCTAAGTGAACCATTTCTGGTGATATATCTCCTTTCCTTTTTTTTTTTTTTTTTTTTTGAGACCTCTATTCTTGAATAGTGACTGACACACAGAGTGTGACTCTATAGTCGTGTGCCAAATGCCCAGCATGCTTGTGGACTTGGCCTCATCACAGGTGATGACTTTGTGTCTAGCTGTGGGTTCAAATCAAGGCAGAATCCTTTGGTGAATCATTCCATTATGGTATACATACCTACAACATTGATGTTCTGATAATGAATTCTTCTAACAGGAGTAACTTTATTTATTGACCAATCATAAAAAGATTTCATTCATAAAGTGGGAGCCCAATAAACAATTTTATGGATGACAAAGTTCAGATTTATTCTTAAATTATGATACATTGTAAATATATACCAAGAAATGAACATTTATGCTAGCTAATTAAGAGGTCGATGTATCAACATTATTTAACATATTATGTCTGAGATCACATAGTTATATTTTAACAAAGATTTATGAAGTTTTACTTAAATTATCATGAGGAGACAATTTTAGTCTCTCAGGTAATGGCATTGAGGTGACTATCTATTTTATTCTAGGTGATTCTGAGAGTAACTATTATGTGCTAGACACTGTGGTAGGTACTGGGATTAAAGCAGTGAACAAGTAGACACTGTCTGCATTTGGGGAGCTTTTATTTCATTGGGTAAGATGTATACCAAAGGAATAATTCAGAAATAATTTATGGATTACAATTGTTACATGGTAATATTTTTTTTCCTTTCCCCATTCCTCATTTCCCACCTCTTTCCCCATCCTATCTGGAGCCTGACTCATATTGAGACCAAGAAAACAGTGTTTTTGGAAATTTGACTCAAGGAGGAGATAAATATTCTTTAGTGTGATGAAATGCAGGAGATATACTAAACAGTGTTAATCTTGGTAGCATGAAGGTGCTGATGGCTTTACACTGAGAATCTAAAAGGCCGACCTCAGTGAAGATATTTTTCCTTTCTTCTCTGCCCTCAGCAATGAAAATCTCTGGAGCAATTGGCAATGGAAATAAAGGAGTTGAACAAGAATTGACCCATGGACAGACTGTGGGGTCTGGTTGAAGGGGTGAGAGTGAGGACAAAAGGTAAATGAAGAGAATCACAGAGGCTGTGGGAGGAAGGAGCTAGAAGATGGCCCTCGGCAGAGGTAATTGTTCTGCCTACATCTGAGCTGGCCATATGAGGAAGCCATGAATATCTGGAGTCAGGCATGAGACCAGTCTTCAAGGTTCTATCCCCCTGATATTCGCTTCCTTATATAGCCTCTTCGCACACTGGAAAGGGCTGAGCTGTGTAAAGCAGGGTATGGTGGAGATGATTGTTTCTTTAAGTCTAGATCTTAAATGATATGTGGCTTCTGTCTGGTTCTCATGGATTACTCTATCTGGGAGAAGCCAACTGCCTTGTAAGGACTATCAAGCAACTTTATGGAGAAGTCCACAGATGAAGAACTGCAGCCTCTTTCCAATAGCCTGATGAGTGGGCAATCCTGAAGGTGAATCTCCTCAATCAAGCCTTCAGATGGCCGGAACCTGGGCTGATATCTGGACTGCAACCTAGTGAGACCCTGAGCGAGGACTGCCAGCTGAATTTCTCCGAATTTCTGACGAAAGAAACTGTAAGTAATAAATCTGTGTTGTTTTAAGTAGCAACATGTTGGGGAAATTATGTGGCAATAAATAACTAAAACACTGAGTGATGAATTAAATGGAATCTACTCCGAATTTCCACTGCCCTGTGGATTCTGAGTTGAACCTACTGCTTTAACCTGAGTTATTTGTTCTTTTGAATTCTGTGTGTGTGCTTGATTGGCTCAAATAAAGACTTTAGGGCAAAGTACTGTACCACCCCACCCTTCCATAATAAAGGGTGTGGTGTTCAGGTTATAATTTTAAGTGCTGGAAGGAGAAATTCAGGATACAGTGAAAGAATAGAACTTGTTAATACTGTTACTGTTTACATGTGAGAGTAGTAGAGGTGAGAGAGACTGAATAATCTGAATTAAACTGTACTGTGTGTGTCCTAAGAATCATCAGCTTGACATTTTCCTGCTGAAAAACCGGGCTTTAGTTCCTCAGTACCATTGGCCTTTTCTTTTCTCGTTTAAAAACACGATTTCAACCGATTTCTACTCTAATTTGGATTGTATCTTTGCCTCTCTTACCCTTTAAAAAACAACTTTGTTTTGCTCTCTCTTTTGATAATAGGATATTCGAAAACCCTTTCTTTCTCCATTACAGCTTCATTTCAAAACCCAAATCCTTAAAATTGCCATTGCATAGCAAATTAACAATGACAAATACCTCGTTATGCTTTCTACTGTTTAATGTAACAATTTTGCCATTGCATAAAAGGATACGTAGCAATTATTCTAATAATTGAAATGCCATCCAGAATTTTCTTTTAACTGGAGAAAAGCCTATTAAAATTAATTCACTAACAAAAACCACGCTGTATTTAGCAAGGCATTTCAAGTAAAGTGATACCACTATCTCCCTTGTTCAGATGTTGCTATTTACATATTCAACATCCTGAACTACTGTGGAGATTTCAGTCCTCTTTAAGCATCAGCATAATGCAAACATGTGAACCAGATACATCTGCTTATTGCTTTTCTATATTTGACTCCTTCCTGTCTTGGTCGTCAAACTGAGAAATCTTCACCAATTTTATGGAGATTAAGGAAAGTCAGCTTATGGCGCCCTCTTGTGGAGAAATTCTTCTGGTGTAAATCTTGGCAGCTCAGCTGCAGTTTGTTTAGGGAAATCTGAAAGGATGAATCATTTTTCATTTATTTATCAACACGATTTGAATTTCTGAAACAGTGTGACTCACTTCTTGCTCGGTTATAGGACTGAAGGAATGACACAAATTTCTATTAAAGCAAACACGAGACATTAAAAAAAACTGGTAAAGCAATTAAATTTTTGTTAAACTTTAGATTGTTCTCACTTGTATTGATACTAGTTAATTGCCACAATACCAATTCTCTTTGCTCCCTTCCTCCCTGATTCAAATGACTAAAGGGAGCCTTTCATTTAGCATTTACCTTCTCAGCTCAGAGGGCCGGACTCACCATTGTCAGGAGGTGTATCACTGCAGGATGCATCTTCAGATGCAATCCCTAATTCGTCCCTGGTGTCTCTCACATACTGTGGCATATCCCACAGTGAAGGTGGCCTTCACTGGCATGCTAATTTTTCTTTTCTGAGATCAGGAAAAATATTTAAACAATCATTGAGTAATGGTAGTGGGATAGCACAGTGCTTGTATAAGCCATGCCTAGATCACACAAAGGTAGGAATTAAATTAGTCTCACAACATGTGGATTATTTTTCTAATTCTGCTTGACCTGCCTTTGTGGAACCATCGGCTGCCTCCAGGTATCCCAACCCAGGTATTTCTGGGAGCGAAGCAGGAAGGACAAATTTCTTCGAGTGCGGGGAGACCAGGCTCTGCACTGAGAGAAGAGGGTCCTTGGCGGTGAGTGTAGAAGAATTCAACACACACGCCAAAGTTAAAGTCGAAAGGAAAATTTATTAGAAAAGGGGTAACATTCCACAATGTGTGGTGTCTCAGAGGCAGACAGAGTAGAGTACCAGAGAGAAACACGGAGAATAAAGGCAGCGAGTGGGACCCTAAGTGTTTGGGGAATTCAGTTTATATATCATTCTTTGGTTCCTGTGAGTTACAATTAAAGACTTTGTTTACCCATTTCCTTTGATATGGGAATACACTGAGGAAGGGGAAGGGGAAGAGTATGTAGCCTGAAAGGCCTGCTGGCAGTTCCCAGACTTTAATCCGTAGGTTCCCCATGGTTTTAGCCTTAGGGAATGGATGATTTTATTTTGTGTAGGGCAGCCACTTAAAGACTCTGTTTTTCCTGTTTCCCCTTTCACAGGTGTGGGAAATAGGTTGTTAGCAATCTCAGCAGAAATCGTCCTTTGTTCTGCAGGTGTCCTGTGGCCTGGCTGCAGAGCTAATCAGCATATTGCAGTCTCTGAATGTAACTTGATTCAACACTTTCTCTTGCCTCCTCCCCACATTAGGAGTTTCCATCAATTCCCACAAGAGCTCACACTGAGTTCTCTCGACCACCACGAAGTCAAACATTTTCCTTCCTTTAACCAGACTCTGAAGACATGCAGGCTGCCTGGTGTGGCTCATTTGTGGGCGTGTAAGCTGCTGATGAACGTGTAGCCTTGAGGGTGCTACCACTGAGACGCTGAGGCCTGCCGAAGTCACTGTGGCGGAAAATGTCCCGGGCATGGCTGGTGGGCTGGAGCTCTAGTTATGCCAAGGCTTCACTCTGCTCTCTGATTTCTCAAGCCTGTGCTGGCTTCCTCTCTCCAAGTGGGGAAAATTCCTACCCTTTGTTTTTATCGTCCTTCAGAGGTTCCGAAGCAGCGCTGATTTGGGTGCCCAGTATTGCTCCGATCTTGTGCTAGGCAGCTCTCCTACATTTCTGTTAATGGCCTCAACCCTCAGGTCCTGGCCCAGGGCCCTGGAGGGAGGGAAGGTGCAGGTAAAGAGAATGGGTGGGTGGGTGGGTGGGGGGTTCCTGAGAGGATGCATGGAAGTCACAGAATAAAACAAACCACACTCGCTTAGTATGCCTTCCTCTCACTCTTTACAGGATATTTTTGTTAAAAGAAACAGTGAGTTTCACTTCTTTATCTTTCTTTGCCCTTTCCTCCCCACCCCCAAACAGATTCCTTGTGGCTCTGATTCATCTGTTAGCTAGAAATGCTCAGACATGTCTGAGTCTAGGATGAATGCCATTTAGGCTTGAGTGGGGTGCTTTCCATATTCATTAGTGGTGACAAACGTGAGAGTGGATGGCGGTAGCTAGGTTAAGGGAAAGGAACATCTTTAAATGAAAAATGCTCGTAGTCCTCAGGCTTCTAAGATATTCCAGAGTTGTTCTTGACGGGGAGACTATTACATCTCATGGAAACAGTATCATTTCAAAGGTTCTTGTACTTATCATGAGAACATAATACTAAACATTGGATGCTCTCATTTTGTTTTAAAAAGAACTTCCACTTTGTAATGTGTTCAGCAAACATGCAGAATTATTGTAAGCTCATTGTTTACAAATATTAAAGTTAGAATAGACTGAGTACTCAAAGGCCTATATTATACAAGTAAGCAGCAACTGCTTACTCTAACGGGAGATTAGCTTGACTAACCATAAATCTGCATAAAGACTTTTTGTTTCTTTTAATTTTCTTGGTAATTATTTGAAATCCTCTAGCACCTCCTCTCATCTCTGCCTCTGGCATTTTATGGCGCAATAATACAAAACTAGCTCTTCCCGATATTAACTGTTGGGTAGCCTTGAGGACAGTCTAAGTGGACAGACAGCCTGCCTAGTTTGGAATTCAGGTGCCTCTACTTTCTAGCTGAATGAATCACCTTGACAAGTAACCTTAGTTCTCTAAACCTCAATTTCCTGTTATATGAAATGGGATAAATAAGACTGGTAGTACCTACCTTCTAGGTTGTTAAGACTTCACTGAGATTATTAATAAAAGCTAGGACAGTGCAGGACGTGTAGTATAAGTGTAATAAACTTTTTTCTCACCAAAGTAAATTGTTGTATGCCAAATTTTCCTCAGTAAAGCTGTTAATAAAAGTGAGAGAACAGTTTAAATGAAAATCTTCTTACCAAAAGAACGCTATGCGTGACTCCTGAAAAATCTGTGATTTTTCTTTTTTTATAGGAAGATGAAGTTCTGGGAAAGACACATGAAAGGGCTTTGCTTCCTGCAGTACTTTCTGAAAGGAATGTCTGGGCCAAGGTCATAAATTGACCTTTACTGTGAATTTGAATCACCACTTTACTCTCTTCTGTCTAGACCAGCAAGGTCCAAAAGGTGGTCGCTTCACACATGCGGCTGTTAAGCACTCAAATGTGGATAATCTGAATTAAGGTGTGGTGTCGGTGTAAAAATACTCACCAGAGATGATAGTTAATAATATTGTCTTGCATATTTGAAAGTCATTAAGAGAGTAGGTCTTAAAAGTACTCATCATAAGAAAAAATTGTTTTGTAACCATGTGTGATGGCAGATTTTAACCAGATTTATTATAGTGATAATTTTGCAATATATACACATATCAAATCGTTATGTTGTACACCTGAAACTAATATAATATATTGATTATACCTTAATTAAAAAAATACACACCAGATTTTGAAGGCAAGCATAAAAAATGTAAAACAGTTTATTTGCTATTTTAAAATATTGATTGCATGTTGAAATAATATTTTGGATATTTTTTAAAAGAAATGTATTATGAAAATTCATTTTTCATGTTTCTTTTTACTTTTTAAATGTAGCTGCTAGATAATTGAAAATTATCTGCTTAGCTTGAATGACATTTCTATAGGACAGTGTTATGATCCAGGTACATTTATGTCTTTTCTTGCCCACTCAGAGATACATAGAAAGGACATTACTTGGGAAAAATTAATAATGAGGCAGGTTACCTCTTTAATGTCAAACTATTCCCATTACATTTGTAACATTTATATATCTAATACTCAACAGAGAGAACTCCGGATTCAGACTTGTGGCTTCAAATCCAGACACCATCACTAAATATCTGTATGATTTTGGACAGGTGTCTGAATCTGTCTGAATCTCATTTATTTTTTTCCCCATGAATCACGGGGGCGATATTATTATCTAGGTCTACAAACTCAGATATGCAATACAATAAACACACATTTATTTTTCCATAACTGAAATTAATTTCTATTATGAATGCCCGATCCATCTGTTGGTGAAAACAGGCTCAGTCCTTTCAGAGCTCACCTCCCTTCATGGACACAAAGCGTCCATGTCCTCTGAGTAGCGCTAAGGTAAGGGGGGAAGAGCACGTGGTCCTGGGCGGCATCTTCCTGCTGGCTCTAGCCAGGCCGTCCTCTCATCTGTCTGGGGTTTAGTTATCAAGGCTGCTCTTTCTTCCTCCTCCCGAGGGCAAGGCCTCTTCAGGAGCCAGAGCTCTCCCTTCTATGTGAGACCCACTTTAGATTTTATTGAAAACAGTCATCCAGTTACAAAACCTATCTCGTAGGTAGATGAAGAGGAGTAAAGAAGAGGATCCATATAGAGTGCGTAGCACAATGCCTGATTCAAATTTAGCACCTAATAAAGGAAATTATGATTGTTAGTGCTGTTGATGCTGCAGTTCTTGTTCTCAGCCAGTCGTACTCTTTGGGTTTCTGTTTTTAGCTGCCAGGGAAGGAGTGGGTGAGGTTGTCTTTTCCCCCCTCCTTTTTTTAGTAGTTGAGAGTGAGGAGAGAAACTGGATACCTTGGAGAAAAGCAAAACAAAGCAAAACACTGGTCTTTAATCTATCTTTGGTTTTGATCAAAAGTTAGCAGCTAGGATTGGGGCTGGGAAGACTCAGGCATATGGGTAGTGGGGTGAAGGCTGCTGGGTCTTCTAACATTGGAGGGTGCTATTTAATGATAGAAATAACAATGTCATAAATATTTATTAAGTATTTCTGATAAGCCACTCATGGTGTGGAGGGTACAAAAGAAGTGGAAATCATAGTTCATACATCTGAAGAACTCAAAATTGGATAAACAAAAAATATGTGTTGCATTTCTAAAATAACAGATGATAGTGGGTTGGCTGACTGTTTCTGCATGGTCTCAGATGGTGGCAGTACTTTGTTGGTGATGCCAGAGTTCAGGCAATACTTTGTTGGGGATAAAGAAACTCAGTTTGTTAGTGCACTTTGGCTAATAGGGATATCAGAGAATTTTTCTTTCTAACCAACTCAAAATAAACTTAATCCATAATCAGAACGTTGTATTAATATACATGGGTTTATTCCTTTCAAGTGAGAATGATCATGTAAAATTTAGTGACTGCTAATACCTACTAGAAGATAGAATGAATAATTTTCAATTTTTATTAATATTCATTTATTAATACATTCATTTTTGTCATCTGTTGGGTATTAGCTGACACTAAAGTTTTACTTTAAATGGAAATTCTTTACTTTAAATAGACATTCTTTAGCATCGAAAATTTTATCTACTAATTATATTTTTAAATATGAAGAATGGGAAAAGATTAAGATTTTAGTAGTTAGAATGTCTCAGATCAGCATGTGGAAAACCAGTGTTTCTCAAGAGGATTGGATGAAAACCACTGCTACAAATTTTGAATGCCTTATTGTCTTGATGCTTCTCTTCTATGCACTTACATTTATTAAGAGGTTAAAACTTGCTCTGATCTTTGAATGAGGTATGGTATTTGGATTAGAATAAAGAAATAGGACATATAAATTGGAGAGTGAATAAAAGTACAGGCAAGAGGTGTGCAGACAGACTTTTACTAGAATGCAAAGGAGAATAAAGTTAGAGAGGAACAGGAGAAAACATTATTTGGAGGCTAGATTTGATAGGCAATTTGACCCTGCTGTATCTTATTAAATTGCACAGTGGCCTGAAGAGCGTGATATTTGTAGGAAAAAAAAATCTCTTAACAAGAATATTAGAATTTGGAGTGTTAATTTACATTTAGCTGGATATTAAGAATCTATGCCATCTAAGAAAATTTATTTAAAGTTTTTTTTCTACTCTATAGCTCCATTTTTAAAATGTTAAAGTTTTAGATAAAAAAAGGGAGCTTATTTTGTGATTAATTTCTGTTAGTACTTGTTAAAAGCCATTTCACAAGCAGTTCTTCGAAACATTGTTTAAAGAATCAGCAATCTGAACTATAATGGGAACTATAAAAGTGTCTGATTTTAAACCTTCTTTGCTTCTCAAAGTTGTCTTTTTTAGATGATAATTTGAGGCCAAAGGTAGCATTTGCCCCCAACATCTAATATAGAGTTATCAAATCTTCTTATTTCATATTCCTTGTCCCGTCTTTTCTAAATTTTATTTAATAACGTTAAATTGATCTATAGAATATTAGAACTGTAAGCGCTCTTACTTCACATGGTTGTGAACTCTGTTTTTCTGGAGCTCTGAGGGATTGGAGGAAATACAATTTAAAGTAGTAGTCTATTTTTTCTAGGTGGTCATAAGGATTGGGCCAACCTCATAACTTGGCCTAAATCTCAGCATCTTTTTTATGCTCTGTATCTATAGACAGGCCCTTGTGCGTTCTTCTGATTTCTTTATCTGATCTCTTCTTTGTTAAATTTGGTACTCAGTTTCATAGAACCTTCCCTTTCACAAATAAATAGACTATGACATTTCTGTGTCATGACTTTGGTAAATGTAGCAATGCTGGTTCCCGCCTTCACGGTGTGCTGCTATGTGATGGTTAATTGGGTGCGTCCACTTGGCAATGTCACTGTATCCAGATATTTGATCAAACACTAGTCTAGATGTTGCCATGAAGGTATTTTTAAATGAGATTAACATTTAAATCAGTAGACTTTGAGTAAAATAGACTACCCTCCATAACGTGGGTGGCCTCATCGCATACAGTTGAAAGCCATAAAAGAGAAAAGACTGCCTTCCCTGAGGAAGAGGAAGATCCTGCGTGCAGTCTGCCCTCAGACTCAAGGTGCGGCATCAACTCTTCCCTACGCCAGCCTGCAGGCCTGGATTGGCACAAAAACAAACCCCTGCTGACTTCCTGCTTGCCAGCCTCCACAAGTACGTGAGCCCTTCCTTAAAATAAATCCCCGCCCCCGCCCATCCTGTTGGTTCTGTTTCTTTTGAGAACCCTAATACGATCAGTGGTCAGGATTAATGGTCTACTTCTGGCCAAAATTCATCTATAATCCTATGTGTTAGAGTTTAAAGTGAGAGACTAGAGTCACATATTCTAAATGAATGAATCAGTCTTCATGAGTAAAGAGGAGAAAATTGAGATCCAGAAACAAGGAGAACATTTGCTCAACATGATTTTATTATTGTCTAATAGCTAACTCCTCAAACAGAAGATTTTGTTGTATCAGACATTACTTACCATTGGGAACAGGTCCAAGTTTGCTAATACAGTTTGGGGAGCTTTCTTAGGAGAATATAGAAGAACTACTACCAAATTAGGTATGAAAGTATATAGGTTGAGGAAAGGAATTATAAGAATCACAACAATTTATAGAAGTTTAAAGCTGACAAATACTGTAAATATCAGAAAATACACAAAAGAAAACATATACTTTTATCAATTGCCTGATATATCTTGATATTATCCTCCAATAGTGTATATTTTTCATTACCATTTCAGAATAAAAAGTTGATTTACTCTGTAAATTTCAAACTGTGTCTCTCCTGCACTACCAACAAAATTTCATGCCAGAGGCTGACACATTCATGTGGAGATAGGACCTTGACCCACACCTTCCTGTCACCACAGGGAGTGAGTGTGCATAGTGTTTATCGAAAAGATGTATTTCTGAAAGCCTTTCCCATACTGAGGTGACTGGTAATAATGAACTATACGTGAATGTGACTGTAAGCAGTCTAAATATATCCCACAAAACCTAAACTAAACGTACCCCTGACTTAATTTTCCTTACTAGAGTCTAAAAATGCCACAGCCACTCCAATGCCACTCCAATGCCACCCAATGTGAGGGGACATGTGATGGAGGGGATTCAGAGTGGAAAGAATCAGAGGTCCTATAATAAGATAAAATATCCTCATTTTGTAGATTTTACAAAAACATACGATTATGTGACCATGACTTTGGAAGGGACTTGGGTAAATGAGAGTCCCCAAAGCTTAAGCCTCTGGCTCTCACAATTGTATGGCATTCTTCTCTTTCTTACTTCTAAGTAACTTTTCAAAGAATCACTTATTAATGTAAATTTATTAATCTATTTTCATGCTACTGGGATTAATGTGTGAAATTTTTCATAATTAACTGTAAATATTTATAGTGTAAGTATGGGAACCACACATAAATAGGAAATGAAATATCTGTAAGTTATATATTTGCAATGAATATTTTAGAGCAGTGTAATTCAATCCTGCTTATACTTTTGGTTGACATAAAATAATAGATTTTTTTGGATATGGCTTTTTCTTTTTCATCATCAGAAATGCAGAGGAAAGACAAAAGAAAAAAAGTGAAGCGGGCCAGTTTTTATCATGAGAGGCAGACTTCAGAAACAAAATATGTACTGAAGCCATTCACAGAAGTGATTTCAAAACAAAATTACAGTTGGCTTTCAAATGGAAATTCCAGGGAGAATATGTTAATAAAAATGTGATGGTTATAATGGCAACCCTAATGATGAAGATATTATATGTGTGTTGTTAGATGAATGATTATCCTAATCTATGACCTTTTTTTTCGATCTTTAAGGGGTAGACTGAAATTGGCATTTTATAGGATCATAATTCATTCACTTTTCCCTAGTTCATTAAAATGACTTTGCCATTATTTCTAAATTTCATCATATGGTAAGACCATGCACATATGGCTTAGAGAATCAGACTGACAGGAACTTTTAGTCAGTTTTAATTCTGCTTTCATTACTCACAAGACTAAAACCTCTCTCTATAAAACCAGTTATCAGTCCCCTCTCATCGATTCTGAAAGAGCTTTATACTTGAACATGCATAGGAATCTGTGGCAGACGGGTACACTGGTGGTGGTCACTACAAAACTATGCCTCCCAATACTAATTGTGTACCCCCTTCCACAAAGGTTCTGGGCTTGGCCATATGACTGGTCGTGGTCAATGGACATTAGCAAATGTGACCAAGCAAGCCTTGTTGAGGGCTTGCATATTCAAGTTGTCCTCTCAGAAAACTCCATCTTGGAACCCAGGTATCATAGTGTAAGAAAGTCCAGGCTATATTGCTAGAGGAAGACACCATGTGGAATGATCCTGGAGGATGAGACTCCATGGGGAGAGAGTGGCCACTTGGAAGAAAACCAAAATTTTCCAGCCAGATTTCCAGTTGAATGTAGCCATATGAGAGACTCAGCTGACACTCACTGCATAGAATGGAACCACCCAATTAACCCACAGAAATGTGAAAAATAGTACATCATTGTGGCTTTAAACCGATAACTTTTGGTTTCTAGAGCAGAAATTATGAAAACAGAAATCAAAGACTTATTTTAAATTATCTCACCTATATATGAAAATCTGAAAGTGATTTAAATGAGAATTATAGAGTCTTATTAAGTCTAATGCCCATAAAGTGACATTTATTCAAGCAGTTTATATGTACAGCATTATAATTTAAGAGCTAACATTTATTAAGCACTTACTATATATTAGCATTATACTAAAAAGTTTACATTTATTAATTTTAGTAATCTGTACAACAGTTTTATTGGGTAGACACTATTTTTGTCCCTATTTTATAGATGAGGGAGCCGAGACTTAAAGATGATAAAACATTTTGCCTGAAGTTACATAGCTACCATAGAGCATGTGAAAGATACACAGAAAAATCGTCAAATGCATACTGTATAATGCACAGTCTTTAAAAAGGTCTATGCTCATGAAATTATTATGAAAGGTGATAATATTGTAACATATTAATGTGATATTAGTTAGAAGATCATAGTATTTTGAATCAGAATGAAACATTTAAATGGTGGCTGTGCTGCCAGCTGTGTGACCTTCAACAATTTGCGTAAACTTTCTGAGCTTCAGTTTCCTTACCTACAAGATGATTAGAAAATGTCTCTTCTATAGTTGTTGAGAGTGTAACCTGGGCAGTGATATGTTGGAGCCAGCTCGTACTCACTTTTGACTGTCCTCGTTTCTTCTGAAACTTGTGTTCGGGGACATCATGCTGGTAGCTTAAAAGCAGCCCTCTGGGGAGTATTAGCACCATGAAAATGTTAGACTTTCTGTCTGTAGAATGAAAAAATCTGATTTCTTGACTGATATATAACAAGGGAGAATAGTCAGAAAAACTGTGCAGTGTCACCCTGGACAAAGGGGGCAGAGACTCATGTATGTAAGTGTTGGGCTACTTCTGGAGGGTTCTGAGGAGAGAGTAGGGGAAGGCAAGATCCATTCTGGTTGGCTGCTGTTTCTGAGACAGGGTTAGGAGAAGTGGGCATTAACTGGGGATTTTATTTGCTGCTGTGAGGATAGGAAGGTTTAGCAGTTGGGATCCAATTGGGAATAGCAAAGGGCATATCTTTGGTAAGAACATAGTGATCACTCATACAGGGGGTTATTATGACGTTTTACAGCCACATAATCTTGGGAGAAGCAAGATTCGTCCCATCAACTTTGCAGTTGGCTTTATGTGTTTGTCCTTTTAGTCTGATTAACAGACTGGCTGCTTTTTGCTATTCAGCAGGAGCTAATTTTTACTGTCTCAAAAAGTCTTTCAAAAATTAGCAAACACTGAAAATCAGGGCTTTTTATTTTTCCTGGAAACATAGTCGCTAAACATGTACCAGCACATTTCTGCTTGTTTGTTCTTATATACCTGTCCTTCGGGAGAGAATTTCTAAGACTCAATGGACACAGTTGAGTCCCATACGTATAACTCATAAAAGTCTAATGTCCTCCTCAGGTGTTTCTTAGAATCTCCAGAGAATGCTTATGTTTCACAAAACGAGCCTTCAGTATCTAACTTTGGGTAACTTACCCATGTCAGAATTTCCCTGAGACTGTGTGAGGATTCTTGTCATAACTGTCTGACTAAAAGATACTTAAAACATATCTTCTCAGAAAACAGGAAGCCTTTTCTCCAGGACAAAAAAAAAAAAAAAAAAAAGATTTCTCATCTTAGTCTGTAAAAGTTTCTTAAAATTACTAAAAAAATTCCAGATTTTCTAGCTTCAATGAGCTGACACAGTGACTATACATAAGAAAGTGGAAATGGTTAGAATATGCTTACTTGTGTCTGTCCAGAACTTTAACTGTACAAAGTGAGTACATGTTAGTCTATCTGTTTAGGAATATTGATGGGGAAATGACCATGCATTTGTTCAAAGATACAGATGCAATTGTTAGGCAAAACACAAACATCCATTAGAGCAGGGGTCCCCATCCCCTGGGTCCCCATGGACTGGTACCATCTGTGGCCTCTTATGAAATGGGTTGCACAGCAGGAGGTGAGCGGTGGGCAAGCAAGCCAGCAAAGCCTCATCTGTATTTGCAGCCACTCCCGAGCGCTAGCATCAGCACCTCAGCCCCACCTCAGATCATGAGGCATTAGATTCTCTCATAGGAGGACAGGTCCCTGGTGCCAAAAAGCTTGGGACTCCTGCTTAGAGAAATTTTCAATCACAATATTTCAAAATGCAAACTTATTTGTGTACCCTCAAGCATTATACATTTCAGAAGGAAAATAAATGGTCTCTAATAAATGGAAATTAAAGAACTGTGACTCAAAGTAGAAGATGTACATACTGTCAGAATTGAAAGGGATCTGAGATCATCTTAAAATTTTTGGATTATGGGCCTGCTTGAGAATCTGAAGCTATGGACCTTCTTCCCAGAAAAAAAGCATATGCCCTAGAGCATGTGTGCATATGTACCGCCGTCACAGAGTTCCAGTGTTCCTGGACTCCTTCGAGTTCATCATATACTCCAGTCTAAGGGAAAACTCTGAATCCAGATTTCCATTTTCCTTCATTTTATTCATCAAGTTATCAAGCCAAAGTGACAGACTGAAGCAGTGGCAGATCTAGGATTACAAGTAACAACTTTTGCTTTGATAGGCTGCTGGCACTCATGTTTTCTATCATCAACTCTTTCTCTACTACCACCAACATGAGGCAGCTAACCTGGAAGGTTCCAAGTCTTGTGACAAGAAATCGGTTTGAAAAGGCCATATAGTATGGTGCAATGCACAGGCTTTGGAGTCAGGCCAGTGTAGGCTTGAGGCCTGGCTTTGCTTCAGACTTTAGTTACTGTTCAACCTTTCTAGACTTCATTTCATCATTATAATACGGGGGAAAAAATACCGGAATTAAAGAATTGTTGTGAAGATTAAACAAGAAGAATAGGTACAAAGTATTTAGTGCTTGCGTCCTCCAAAATTGGATAGACATACAAGCAGACATGGAATCACACTTATAGGAGGAGAAACACATGAGTAGAAGCCTCTGTGGAAACCAGTATCAGGGTAAGAAAACCTAAACTGTAATTTATGAATTGCTGTAGGTGCAGTGTGGACAAATCTGAGAGTTAGGACTTCTGGGGGAGCCCAGGCTTGGCGGGGCTAGTACCATACTTTTCTGAGATTTACCTCCAGGAGATCTACCAGGTTCTCACAGTGAAGACTGGAGGAAAATCCCATTTTGAATCATTTTGAAACACACCAGAGCATTCTGCTCTAACAAGGGCTGTCCCATGATCCAGTCCTCTGCTGAATCTAAGTGTTTGATTTTCAGTTCAGTTTATTACCTGTAGGGATGGAGATGGCTTCCAAGCTCTTTACATGCTGGGCTGGAACTTAGAAGCCCTATACAACTTCTGTGGACATATTTATTTCTCTTGGGTAAATATCTGGAAGTAGAATTGCTTAATGAAAATTTTTAGTGTGACTTTTGTTGGCAATGCAGAATTATGACTTTATTTAAGTACTATATTTCAAGTTTTTTTCTGAAAGTCAAGTAAACATGAGTGGGTATTTGGGAAATGATTCTTAAAAAAAATGGCATTATTATAACATGTCATTGTTTTGCTGTCAGCTTTGAGATATGCAGCTAGACATTTAATATTATAGAGGAAAAGTCTCACCAAAGAAATCTTCCTGATTTTTTTTTTTAAATGCTTTGTCAAGAAGCCCTTTGTCTGTCCTTGGGTGATAGGCTAGTCATGAGTGAGGATGGAAGGTATTCCTTTCCTCCACGCCCCTCCATGCCTATTGTTCAAGAAGTGTAGAGAAGTTCTGAGGTTCTAAGATCTGGCATTGACTGTGGTATTACCAGGGGTTACCAGGAGCATAGACTGGACCCGTCTAGCACCTTAGCTTAGGGCTGATGACCAGGTCAGAGTGCCCACCATATGGGCGTGAGTGAAGTATCTTGCCTAAATGCCACAAGAGGATATTCCTGGGACCATGGGAAAGCTCTGGAGAATGATGGAAACTGGTGGGGATGGGGAAGAGTCTGCTCACCGATCATTTACAGATAGGATTAGAGCTGATCTTTGTATCCCATGCTGGTGACAAAGGGGAGTTATGCCATGTTATAAACTAGTGGCCATAAATGAAACAAATATAGCAAATTACTTATATTATAAAAGTTAATCTTATGTTAACGTTATTCAAGTTATCCTTTTAAAATCACTTTACTTGTTTTAATTCTATTTTTATGAGAATAAGAGGTACAGATCTGAATGTCTTTGAATAAGTACTAATGAGAAATTTTATATTTTGCAGTTTATTTATAAAAAAATCTAAAATTTTAATATAAGCCAAAATAAATATGTTCTGGGTCATCTGACTGAACATTTATAACTGAGGATGATCTCATGATTTCTGTGGAGTGTGCATTTATGTTTATGACATACATTTTACCCAGTACAGGCCAAATGACATCATCATGTGCTATACTGATTACATTTTCAGAGTAGTTTAAATTGAGAAAAGCGATTAGGAATTGTTTCTTATGGCACACGATAGTATCTTAGTTACATTACAAAAAATCATATTATGAAAATCTCTAATTTATTCACCACTTCCCCCTCCTGCCAACTTGGAGAATTCTCTTAGTACTGAGTTGTATTAAATATACAAAATACTTTTTAATTAGATAGAAAATTTTACTTTTAGTGTTGAATGTTGCACTAAGTAATTGATTGATTCATCAAAAATAATTGATAGTTTAAAAAATACATTATTAAAAATAATGGCAGAGCACAGAGGATATTACAGTAGAGAGACTAATCTATATGATATAATGATGGATCTATGATATTATACATCTGTCTAAAACCCATAGAATGTATAACACCAAGGAGAACCTTAAAGTCAACTATGGACCTTGGCTGATTTTGATGTGTCAATGTAGGTTCATCCTTGGTATGAAATGTACCATTTTTATGAGTGATGTTGACAATGATGGAGTATATGATATGAGTGTGCGGGGGCAGAAGGCATATGAGAAATCTACACCTCCCTCTCAATTTTGTTGTAAACCTAATACTGGTCTAAAAAATAGTCTTAAAAAAATTAAAAACATCTCCCCTCCAAAAATAGCAATATAACAGCTCAAATGAGGGATCATGATGCTTAAAATCAAAATAATCAAATTGAACATTAGTTACCTATTGCTGCATAACAAATTACCACAAATTTAGCAGCTTTAAACAACCCATATTTATTACCTCACAGTTTCTGTGTGCCAGGCATCTGAGAGTTCTTTGCTGTGAGCTCTGCTTGGAATTCACCAGGCTTTAGTCAAGGCTCCCACTTGCCTGTGTTCCAATTTGGAGCCTTGACTGGGAAGCTCAGGTTGTTCACAGAGTTACTGCACTTGCAGCTGTAGGATTCATGGCAACTTACTTCTTCAAACCAGCATAGGTGGTGGTGGTGGGGGCGGGGGGGACAGTGCGACAGAGATGGGGAGAGAGAGAGAAAGAGAGATTCTATCAAGATGGAATCCTATATGACATACTTAATTGCAAAAGTGCCATCTCATAACCTTTGCCATATTCTGTTGGTTTGAGGAAGTTACAGATTCCTAAACACTCAAGGGGAGGAGATTATACAAGGGTGTGAATACCAGGAGGCAGGTATTTGAGGCTCCTTACAAGTCTGTCCACTCCACAATAAATGAAGTGTAAAGCTTGCGTAATCTACTCTTAAACCCAACAGTTATCATTTGTTTAGCAAAGCAACATCATCTATCACATAAAACTAATATAATTAATAATGAAAGTAATTTACACTGGTAATACATGACAAGTTTTCTTGATTAAAGAGGACTCTGTATATTACAAGCCTAACTGGAAGCAAATTGTTGTCTTCAGAATAAAAAGTTCTGTTATTGGGATGATGTATATATTTATTCTTTAAATTAGCACCTATATGAAAGTATTAATTTCCTAGTGCTGCTGTTACAAAGTAGGACAAACTTGGTAGCTTAAAACAATAAATTCATTCTCTCAAAGTTTCAAAGGCTAGAAATCTGAAGGAAAGTTGTCGGCAGGGCCGTGTTCTTTCTGAAGGCTCTAGGAAAAGAATCTTTCTTCGCTGCTTCCTAGATTCTGGTGGTTGCTAGAAATCCTTGGCATCTCTTGTTGCTGTAGATGCATCCCTCTGATTCTGGTTCTGTTGTCATATGACATTCTCTCTGTGTATCTTTTCTTATAAGGACACTAGTTATATTGGATTAAAGGGCCAATATGACCTAAGTTTAATTTAACTAATTATATCTGCAACAACCTTGTTTCCAAATAAATTTACAGTTTGAGGTGCTGGGAAGGATGTGAATACTGGGGTGGGGGGGATGGGGCGCTATTCAACTCAGACAAGCCCTATAGTTTAGTAGCACTGATATGGGAAATGTAAAGGAATCTAAGATGGCTACCCTGTCCCAGAGGAATTTTTTGAACCTCTTCTCCCTGGAATACTACCTTTCCTGCTCGCGGGAAACAAAACACCGCCAAGTATGCGGAAGTAATCAATGTATAAATCTACCTGCCTGCCTTTGTTCAGGCTCAGACTCTGGAGAGTGACTCCTCTGAGCCCGCCAATGTAAATAAACCTCCTTTTATTCTTAGTCGCTGAGTGCGCTTGGTTCTTCTGGGTACATGGGCCAAAATCTACAACAGCACCATATGGTAGACTTTATGAAAGTCTCCTGCTTTTCACTCCTTGTATAATCCCCTCATCTTTTGTGTTAGCGGCTATAGTGGCTTTTTTCTAATGAATAGAATAGGTAAAATAGATGAGATGTGACTTTGAGATTAGGTTGTAAAAGTCTATGATTTCTGTCTTGTTTGTAGATTTTCTCTCTGGTTCTTCTTACTTGTTATGATGAAGCAGCTGTCATGTTATGAGGTACCACCCTATAGAGGAGACACCTGCATGGGGAAGAACTGAGGGTGGCAACTACCCAAGAGTCAGGGAGAAACTGAAGCCCTTAATCCAACAGCCAGAGAAAAACCGAATCCTGCCAACGGCCATTGGAGTGAGCTTAGAAATGACTACAGACCCAACTGACAGCCTTATTGTAGCCTTCTGAGATAATCCTGGTGAGGGATTGTAGCCGGGGGACCTAGTTCAGCTGTGGACTCCTAACTTGCAGGAACAAGAGATAATACTGTTTGTTTTATGGCACTCAATTTTGGTGTTATTTGTTATACTTCAGCATATAACTGATATTCACCATTTAAGTTTTTCCTCTGTGTTATTCTCAACAAATATGAAACTTGAGAATAGGTTTTACATTTTCTTTTATTTTAAAAAAGCAAGTACGGTCTAGTGTAGCTTAATATAGAATTGCATTAGGTGTCACTGTAAGCTTTATATGTATGATTTCTTAATATCAGATGAAATTCTTGCCTGTTATGAACACTGAAGAAAATCCTAGAGATTTGACCATTAAGGTTTAATTAGAGTCGATGGGATTAATTATTGTAATCATATGAACAACATAATTATGCTGTATGTTTGCTTTTAACTGAAGTGCTGGTGCTTTTGTTCTGGACATTGAAGTACATGAAATGTATTTGGCTTGGCAGTTTAGATTAATTGGGTATGGCTTTATTATTGTCTTCAAAGAAAAGCTAATTTTTTTAGTCAAGAAAAAAATTTTCTGGTTTCAGTCCAAAGGTAATGTAAACCTGTAACATAAAGCCTTGAGAAAAGAAGAATTGAATATAGATGAGTTCCATTTTGATTGTCTTTAGTTATTCCATTGATATTAATACCATTGACAGTAAAGACATAGTGATGAATCTGGTAGTAGTCTAGGATGTTGAAACAATTTAAAAGAAATTTTATTATAATTTAATTTTGAAAAATTTCAAGCATTTCTTTGGACATTTAACTCAGATTTTCCTAAATAGTTTATTTAAACATCTTGTTGAATAAGTCTCTGCATTGTTATTAGTTAAACTTGAATAGATTCTGAACACATGGGTTGGAGTCCAAATGTAAATGGACTTAGGAGAAATCGTGTAGAATTGGGAGGAGAAAACTGAGAATGATTTTTGGAATTTATGTGTATTTTTTTTTTTAATTCAAAGCATTTTTTTCTATGTAATTTTTTGTGAGATAGGAATTAATATGTAACTGATTTATTGTTCAACTGATTAATATAAAAACTTGAAATAACTGCTGACATTATTCAGTCCCAAATTGGCTGTGCCCATAATGGTAATTATAACATACGTTTCATCCTATTAGAACCTTCTCAAGAGCTCCCATGACCTTCGTTGTCACATTTCAATTTTGTATTCATTGTAACAAAATGAAATGTTCTGTTAATATTTATATCTTCTTTGAGACTGAATATTTTAGATATTTTAATTGCAATGGGATAGAAATGTCAAGGACACTAAGATATAGAAATAAGACAATATCACAAATTTTTATTTCCTATTAAGTATAATGCCAAATAATAGTTATTACCTATATTGCTTCTGTGTCTCAAGGCAAGATACTTCTACTTGTGTAAGAGTGGTGGGTCCTAAAGTAGTGTTTTTGGTGCTGAAATAGATGACTGGAATGTGTGTGTATGTGTGTGTGTGCGCATGTGTGTGCTTGTGTGCTTTTGTCTGGTATCTATAGCCTCCAGCTGAACCTCTTCAAAGAATTTCTGAGCTACCAATCTAGTGAGGAAATGAATATGTCTTTTCCATTTGTTACTCTCACATAAGGCAGGGGTTTTATATACATACTAAATTTAACTGAAATCGCAGTTCATAATCTGGTCAGGCCTGAATGTATGAATTGTGGAGCCACATATTCAATAAGGTAAGCCAGCTGGCTCTAAACAAAAGGCATTTCAAGCGAAGGACTGGCATATGTTATTATGGTAGTTGGCCTCCAAGATAGTCCCCCATGATCTTTACCTCCTAGAATCTGTGCTCTTGTGTAGCCTCCTCCCACACAGACCACAGTGACTAATAGAATTCAGAGGAAGCAATAGTATGTGACTTCCAAGCCTAGGTCATAAAAGGCTCTGAATGTTCTGTTTTGGTCTTCTGGATATCTCATTCTGGGGAAAGCCAACTGTTGATATACATAGGCAACCCTGTGAGGAAGCCCACGTAGAGACACCTTCAGTCTCCTGCAACAGCCAGTGCCGACTTGCCAGATGAGTGAGTGAGCTACCTAAGAAGCAGTCCTGGTCAAGCCTTCTAATGGCTGTAGCACTGGTCGCCCACTGAATGCGCTCTCAGATCCTGAGGTAGAACTGCCCAGTCAAGCTACTCTGAATTTCTGACCCACAGAAACGATAAAACATAGTTTTTCTTGCTTTGAGCCTCCAAGTTTTGGGATGATTTCTTTCAAAGCATTAAGTGCTTACCAAGTTTATTTATTCTCCCTCAGTATGAAGATGAAGATACTTGAAATGAAAAGGTGGCCTTTATGTACCAAGCTTGAGTAGGTACTCAAAAATGTTAATTGAAAAATTAATTAATACATAAATGAAAGCATTTAAAAATATAATGCAGGAATTTAGCTAAGATTTCAAAAAGAGCATCCTGATGACCGGAGAAATATTTTTATATTGTTAAAATATTTCGCCTTGGCATTGGAGGAGTTGCATAGCATATATTGAACAATAGGACATGATTGTAATCCCCCTTCATATAGCAGGATGTTTGTTTTCATAGCAATATTATGAGAAGAAAAGAAGAAATAAGGACATTTGATATTTGGCAGTGATAGTGTGATGGTTAATTTTATGTGTCAACTTGGCTAGGCTATACTGTGTGGTTATTTAATCAAACATTAATCTAGGTGTTGCTGAGAAAGTATTTTATAGATATGATTAACATCAATAATCAATGCACTTTAAGTAACATGCATGGGCCTCATCTAATTAATTACAGGTCTTAAGAGCAAAAACTGAGGTTTTCTGAAGAATTTCTGCCTCAAGACTTTTTCCTGAGTTTCCAGCCTGCCAGCCCGCAGATTTCAAATTTATTAGTAATCACCCCCCACCCCCATATTGGGTGAGCCAGTTTTTAAAATAGATTTCTCTCTCTCACTCTCCACTCTTTCTTCACACACACATCTATTGTTTTTGTTTGTTTGTTTGTTTGGAGAAACTTAACTGATAGTTATTGCTCAGGGTGTATAAGTATGTTTCTCTCCATTCTCAGGCTTCCTTAGCTAATTTGATGTCAAAGGTTCAGACTGGACAGTGGACTGTGAGCAGTAGTGACCTGTCATGTTTAGTTCAAGCCACTAAGGAGCCAGGATGCCTTCTTCCCTTCTTCCCCAGACTGGTAGGACCTTGGAAACCATGTGCCAAAACAAAATACCTATGCTGTGAAAGAAGGCAGCCCAACTAGTATTGGACTGTGATGTGAAATTAAATTAAATCTTTGTTGTGTTAAATAACTGTGATGTGAAATAAAATTAAATCTTTGTTGTGTTAAATAACTGAAATATGAAATTTCATTTTTTTTTTTTTACCAGAGTTAATTTTATCTTGAATAACATACTATCTAAATGGAAGAAAATTGGGTCATGGGCACATTAATCAGAGGTCTTCTGGTTGTAAGTGAATGAAAAGCCATCTCAATTCTTTTTTTTTTTTTTTAAAGAATGGCTTATATAATAGAATTTTTTAAGAGCAGATCTTCAGATTTAGTCATAGGTAAATCCAAAGAATCAATAACTGTCATCAGAATTTGGGTCTTGCTTTTAGCCTAACTTCCTTTCTTCCTTTCTTTCTTTCTTTCTTTCTTTCTTTCTTTCTTTCTTTCTCTTTCTTTTCTTTCTTTCTTTCTTTCTTTCTTTCTCTTCTTTCTTTCTTTCCTTCCTTTCTTTCTTTCCTTTCTTTCTTTTCTTTCTTTCTTTCTAAACCAGCAAAGTCTAGGGGATGATTCTGGTTTGCCTGACCAGACAATGCCCCTGACTCTGAACCATCCACCAATTGCTGGATTATGGGTTAAACTCATTGGCCAAATTATGCATAGGCCTATCCTTAGAGATGGTGTTTTTGGGGACTAGTAATATCAGCCCCACTTACATCATGAGGACTGAAAATTGATTAGAAATATTCTTCAAAGAAAAATTGGACTGCTGCAATCAGAAGTGGAAAGGAAGTCAGGCAGTAAAACAATAGGTTTCCATTGCAAGGGAGTAGAAGATTACATGCCTTGTATATCAGGAGAAAGGAAACTGGGTTGCATGTATAGAAACAAATGTATTTGCTGAACATGCTTTTTAAACTGGAGTATCATGGTGGATGAGTGATAAGCTAGCCATATAACTGACAATTGGGAGAGTAGTTGTTGCAGTGTGATAATTCATTTTAATCAAAGATAAAGGAGACAATTTGTCACATCAAGACCAAGTATATCAATAATACATCTATCGATGTATAGATGATGTCACATCTGATCGAAAATAATTAAAGTAATATTATACCTCTCAATAAATAAAAGGCAAGGGCAGGTTATTCCATATTGAAATCACACCCACAATTCATTATTTAGATAATAATGACATATTTAGAACATGTTGAAAGAGCAATTAACAAGCTGACTGTTCAGCTATGTTCTAATCTGTTTTATGTATTGTTACTAAAACTAGTCAAATAGAAAAAAGAAATTCAGATGGAAAACTCCTTGTTTCTCAGTTTTATTGTGGTATTTATAGATAATAAGTTGCTAAATGAATGATGGCAATTATTCATTATAAAGTACATATCAATGTGTATATCCATTATTAATCTAATTTTGTGATATACATATATTTCATAATTGGTAAAAATAAATAAAATTAAGCACAATTATATATTAAAGCACACTGATTACTTGCTAAAGATGTAAAAATATTATAAAAATGATTAATTTAAGAGGTTTTCAGAATAGTTTAAACAGCTATTGGTATTGGTTGGGTGCCATGACGAAGACAAGAAATTCAAATCACGTTTTCCTTTCTCTCTTGTTTTTACTTTGCTTTTTAAAAAAGCAAAAATATTGACTACAAATATAAAAAGCAAGAGTCTAGTAAAAGACTGAGAGAACAGTGAAATAGGGTACATGTTAATTTTCTGCCAAGTTTCAAGATTATGTTACTGAATTTTAATGGGCATGACAAAACTGGAGTTGTAGGATCTCATAGACATTTAGAAATCAACAAAAGTTTGGTATATTTTGCAATATATGTAAATATAAACATAAAAAATTACAAATAAAAGTTTAAAAGGCACCTTCTTTCAAAACAAACAAGTCCAAAAGCTATTAAAAAACTGCACTGATAGATTATTTTTTTCCTAAATCACTTTCTAGTCTTGCTGTGATGTTTTGATCTGTTGTAGCAGATTCTTTTCTAAGTTTTTGAGTCAAGCTCACTGCACCTCTATTCATATGTTGATCTAGTACTAGTCATGTCCTGGGCACATCACATTACTCCCCTAAGCTCAAAGCATTTAGGAACTGTTTTCAAAGAAGTAAGAATTCAGATCTGCCTTACTCCAAATCTCACCTACAGTTTCTCAATCATTTGCAGTGCCTCACCTGCCGTACATGTTATGGGTGTTATGGTTGTGCTACCTGTTCTTGATGATTCTCTGCTCACTCCTCCTTATCATGCATAGGGGCCCTAGGGAGCACTTTCAGTCACCTGACCTTCAGTCTCCTATATAGTTTTAAATACTACAACATGAATTATGCTTCTTGATATTGAATCACTTTGGCTTTTTATAGTCTCACAGGAATCAGAAGACCTGTGTTAGAATTTCAGCTCTCATACTGGCTATGTGATCTTAGACAAATGGCTTAAACTATCAGTGCTTCCATCCTTATTATTTATCCCTCTCATTTACCCATGAGATTTTCTCACATTTCTTCCAACTTTGTGGAGTTTCTAGTGATGCCAATAAATTTGAACTTATTTTAAATTATCTTGTATTTTTCTATTGTTTTACGATTCTTGTGTATTAAGTTTGGCTTTCCCCTGCAATTTTTGGGAAACTATATATCTATATATAATATAATATAAATATATATAAATAAATTATAAATAAGTAAGTATATTTACTTACAAATTATTTACAAAATAAATGTAGATTTGCACCCCACACTTTCATTTGAATCTTTTCTCCCTCTTTCTTGTTCCTTTTTTGAGGGGGTGTTGAGGGGTGGTAACTACTGGCTGTCTTTAGGGTTGTGCAAACATTCAAGTGTATAAAAATAGAAGAAGATCCTGGTTATTAGTTTATTGTGTTGTTTGTCATTAATATTCACTCTACTCAATGATGCTGCTGAAGAGCTGCTTCTTTACCATTATTGAGGCACGCTGCTCCAGAAGGACTCAGAGCCTTCACACCAGTTTTCTATACTGACTCAAGCTTTGTCACAGAGACTCTTTTCTCTGTGAAGTCTCAGGACTTTGAGGCCAGGATTCCACAGATGTCCAAAAGCCTTCTGTCATCCTCCCTAGTCAAAGGATGATGACACTGTGAGCAAGGGTTTGTGAATGTGCACCAAATTATGAAAACCATTAAGTCCTCCTGTACCTTCACTAGTCTCCCAGAAGCTATTCTTTCTTCTCATTTTCTAAAATGAGTCCAAGCACAATCTCTATCCCCTCTCCTCACTGGTATCACCCAAACTAGTAACTGTAGGTGCTTAGAGTCTCCAATAAAAGTCTAAAAAGGATTTGGCCCTTGGTGCCTGACAATCTCTGTTTCTGCCTTTGAAACCCAAAGCTGTTCACAAGCCTCAAGTAAAGGAAATCAGAGGACAGTGTTGGAAGTTTGGGGTCACAATTGCATTTCTTCTGAGAGTCTCATACAGGCACAAGAATAAGGCATTATCTCAGTAAATTATCCATGACATTGTTCTTCATGTATATTTTAAAAGGGTATCAATTTAAAATTCTGGAGTGAGCATGGCGAATGCATGACTTTGTAGGTGCTGCTTTCTCCCTCTCCCATGCAGATATAGTTAATGAATCATTTCTATCAATGATTTACACTTGTTTGTTAATTCTCAACGTAATGGACAAAAAGCCGGTATTAATGAATCTGAATCAGAAATTGAGATTACAATATTCTTACCATCTGTTCCCTGAAGACTATAATGTGAGAAATTTTGAAATTTTGTGATGTTGCCAATGTGGCAGGGCAGAGTGGACAGATGAAGGGTGGTGGGGAGGGAGAAGAGATGAACAACTGGCATTGTGTTCCACAGAGATCACTTGGAGAATGTGCTCCAGGTGACTCCTCTTGAACCTAGGTGTTGCTCTGAAGCCTTTGTTCTGAGCACCTTGTACTTTGAGTCCATTCATTCATAATAAGGCTTGGGGAACAGATATATTCCAAAGAAAATTTCTAAATCAGGCAGGAGGAATTCTCTCTCTTGGGGCAGGGTCATCCTTTTTGATCTTGGGCCTTCAATGGATTATATGAGCTTGGCCCACGCATGTCGAAGAGGGCAGTCTGCTTTACTGAGACAATAGATTTAAATGTCAAACTCACCCAAAAAAACCTCTCACAGAAGCACCCAGGATAATTAATGTTTGACCAAATATCTGAAACCCTATGGCCCAGTCAATTTGACACATAAAGGTAACATCACACCTGGAAACATTTTCCTGAAAGGGCTGAAGTAGAGACAAATGCATTTTTACTCTGGGTCTAGTTTTTAAAAATGTCATGCAGGCTGTAGTTTTATTTTGTGATGTATAATATGTATATGTTTATATATATATATTTGTTGGCTTCCTTGAAAGTTTAGTAGACTATGCAGATTCACTAAATTACAATTACAAATGATATTTCAGAGTGTTACTTATCCAGATAACTAATACTCATTTAATAGGAGTATATTTAATTCTAACTCAGAAGACAACTTTATCTACAAGTTACAATTTGTCCTGTAATTTCAAGAGGGCAGCCTATTCAAAGCCTAAAAAACATCATTAATCATATGTTTGCAACTTATTTACTTTAAGTTCTTATGTACATCTAATTTATGTTATTTAACATATATAGACGTCTACACACAGGTACCCTTATATATACATTTAAAGTATGCGATGAACTTTAAAATAAAATTTCCCTGTAGAATTTTTCTTATATCTATCATTTCTGTTTTTTCCAATTTGAATGGTGTTTGAAAACTAGATATTTGGCAAGCATTCCTAGGATTTTTGGCTTTTTCTCCCTTTATTTTCTAATGTAAAAGATAAACAGCTGAGAGGAAACAGATTTAAATTTGGTTGGCCTTGGTATAATTTAAACTATTCATATTCCACAGCTACCAAACTTACTTCTAAAAAAATAGTAACAACCTTAGCCACAATCTAAATTTTGTCATACCAGTGAAATTTATAAACTCTGAAATCAAAACTAACTATGCCAAGAGTTAAATCTAATTTAGTAGACATGTGAATTTATAATAACAAAACCACAAAATAATTCTCACTTTTTCCAATTCATTTCTGGAAAATACATTTTAAACACATTGCATTTTCCCACAGGAACCTAAAATTGCAATTGTATTCCTGCTTAGTTACTCACCATCAAATAAAAGATAAAATGATTAACCTACAACAAACTTAATAATAAAATTATTTTGTAAGTGCTATAGAATTAGAAAAATGGTTTCTCTATATTTTCTGAGATTGTACTCAAAACATTCTACTCAATGTTAAAATGCTGACAAGTAATTTATAATGTTTAAAAAAAATAAAAACTATGGTGGTCAAAGAAAACATGAGTACAGGACCTAGTAGGTGCAGCTCTTAATGTTCCTTGCAGTCTATCTTTGGAGCTACCACCACACCAACATTCAACTATTCTGTTTCAATTTTCTAACTATTTGTGGAATAAACCTCACTTTTGAATTGTATTAATCAGGACACTTTCATTTGCAAGTGCTAAAAAAACCAACAACTCAATTTGGTTTAGGCAAAAAAAAAAAAAAAAAAAAAAAAAAGAGGGACTTTATTCGTTCCCATAAATGAAAGTCACAGGGCTATGTTCTATAGGCCCTGTTGAATTCTAGGGGTCAAAGGTGCTAACAAGAATCTTTCTCTATTCTTCAGTCCTGTGTTGTTTGTTTATCCCCAGTCAGGCTCTCATCATCCTATTGGCAACATAACCTCTAGTAGCTCCAGGATTTATTCTTCCATTTTGGAACCCTAGGACATAGACAGATTTGTCCCTCTATAGTGTCAATAAAATCTAGTTAGTGAGTTTCATTGATCCAACTTTAATAGGACTCTGCAAATCAAAATGTGTTGTTCTGTTGAACTGCAACCATTTTATATATTTTAGTTTATATACCACTTAATATATTGTTAGTTTATATATTCATTTAAGATTTTTCTCTACTACTACTCTTTCTATCCCTCTTACTTCCCTTTTTAAAATATCTCCTCATTTCAAAAAGAATCAGTATATATCTGTGATTCTTATTGCTTTTAAGGTTCTCTTTTAACATTTTGAACTTTTATTTTAAGATAAGAATTATTTAGCAAGAAAATACAATCTTAAAGTGTTTTGTGGCTGATAATTTAATTAGTTAACAATTATTTTACTAATTTAATTATTAATTATTAAATTTAATAGATTTGTTTTGATTAAAGTAATTTTTGCAATAATGCATTTAAACAAATTGTTTGAAAAGTTTTTTTCTATGCATTAGTGAACTCTGAGGAGAGAATATAATGCATGGCTGTTAAAGGCATTTAGACATATAAAAATATATATCTATATTGAAGAGGTTAAAAGGTTCATATGCTCTTAGCAGTTTTTGTGTATTTAAAAAAATTTTTATGTTGCTGTATTCTTTTGTTTTCATCATTTAAATATTTATGAAGTATGAATAGATTCAAGCCACCTGCTGATTTGAATAGATAGGCATGGTATCTTTATGGTAGCTCCTTTCCAGAATTTTTTAGTAGCAAATATTCCATTTATTTTCAAGCAAAACAAAGTTTATTTGAATAACAAAACATTTTTAAATTCAACTTTTTATAAAGTAAGCTTTATTTACCTTTCTAATATATATATTTAATTATTTATGTATTTTTTAAATTTTTTACACCTACGGCACCTGGTCTTCCTAGGTGGTCTCCTATCCAAGTACTAACCAGGCCTCACCCTGCTTAGCTTCCAAGACCGGGCTTGTTTTCAGGGTGGCACACCTATAGACTCTAACATATTTTTTTAAATTACAAAACTCATGTTGTACTTTTAGTTGAGACCAGAACTTATAAATATTTCAATGCTTCCTTAATTAGGATTTATACTCCTTTGAGTAAGAAAGAGGAAGTTTAGAGGAGCTTAATCAGTACCTTTAGACTGATATTCACATAATAAAGCTAAAATCTGTTACTTAACAATGACTTTTTAATTGAAGAACCATAATAAGAACTTACCTTGTTCATGTTGTGAATATCTAGTTGATAAGTGACAGACAAATACTTGATGCATTGTAGTATATAGATGCTATTATATTATGCATTATAAAAATAATACTTAATTTCGTTTCAGCGGAATCACTGTGTTGAAATAGTGGGCCACAAGGAGGGTGTGCAATCATGAAGCAACTTAAGTTTCTTCTCCTTTTATTCTTTAAAACCTTTGCTATGGGGCCAATTTCTCTTGCTCTGTGGATAAACTTAAGGCTAGTTTCACGACTTTTCAGGCTACTTTTAGATCTTCTGGTCCCTCAAACAATTTCAGGTCATTCGAATACTTATTTGCATGAAATAGACTTTTCAAGTTCGTTGCAGTTAAAGGTTCTTCCCTTCATTAAATTGAGCCACCATCTGTGGAAAAAGGGGCCTGGTTAGCTTCTTTATTTCTCTAGAGAGTCCTTTTCCTTCTTCCCACTTAGAGGCTGCCTTTTGTTCCTTCTCTAGAGTTGAAAGAGGTGTGGGGAGGGCAGATATTTTTATTGGCACAACGTGTCTGGCACTGGTCTGTGTTGGTTTCCTCTGGCCATGGCAATGTTTTCGTGTGCTCTTTGGAAGCACCACACTTCCTCCATTGCTGGAGATCTTGCACCTACGTGTCCTTAATGTTGCTGAATATATTTTCTGTCTGACTGTTCATATCCCCTTCTTAGCTCTTAGGGGTCTATAAAGGTTTACTTTCTGCTGAATTACCTCATGTGGGAAGGTAATCTTCCTGGGCAGGACAACACCCAGGCCAATTGTCTTTTGTGTCAGAAATATACTGAGTTCAATGGAACAATCTTCTTGACTCTGCCTTTAGAGAGAGTCCAACCATGGTCAGCTGCCAAACAGAGTATTAGGTATGAGTCTGATATAAGGCAGCTGTGATCCATAAACTCCAGAGGAACTATGTCAAGCTCTCTGACTAGGCCATCAATGCCTTTGTGGTGGTGGCTAGTGCATGCATGGTGGTCCACAGCAACCTGGGTCCACCTAATCTCTTCTAATCTTACCTTCCCTCTTCTCTTCACTTCACTTTGCTTTACTTCCCTTCCCTTCCATTCTTTTCTCTCCCTCACTGCTCCCTCCTCCCCCCATCCCCGCCACTTTCTGGAAGTGATGGATCAGCTAAGGGGTCTATATGGTCCCACATGAGCCTGGGGTGGGGGAGCAAAACAGTTTCTCAGGCACTTTATTTTCTAATTCTGGTTAGGTGATCTTGAACTTCTCTTTGGAATGCAGAACTGGTGCCATCTGTTTTCCAAATTTGAGATATAGAGTTCTATTTAAATTCTGTCACAAGCAAAGAATCATGAACTAGTTAAGGACATGATCTATTGTGTTTTCCTATTTGGGGGCCAGGTATTTGACAGCTGAAGTATGACAGGGGAAAATATGTTATAATAGATTTTTTTTTTTCTGGTGAATTTTCTACTAACTGTTAAATTTTTTTGCTCCAGTTTCTTCATTTATAATATTCTACATGTCTTATGGTGAGATTATGAAGATTATAGTAGTATAAAGTGCCTGGAACTAGTGTGGGAAAATCTGGTAATTATATGACACATATTACATTATTTTTCTGCCAGGCAGGTATTATATAAGTCATCACCTGTAGCTTGTCAATGGAAAACTTGAGGCTAAAATGAACACTATTTTGGAATAAAAGTGTATTACACGTGAAATTCCTAGAACACTTACCTTCTAATGTAACTACAAAAGATCTCTAAGAAAGGAAAAAGTAGCTTCACTCTCCTCGAGTGAATATGTTTTATGTTAAGTAGTTTGCCCAAGTTCCAAGGCATGTGTAAAATAAGTGCTTGATCAAGTTCATTCAACTAAACCATTAGCCATTATTAGCACTGAGATTCATTCATTAACAGTTTGTAAATAACAGCTGGTTTGTAAATATTATGCAAATTATAAAATGCAACTTGTTATCAATATTTTGTTAATGGACTACTAAAAAGCTGAAAAGAATATTCTCATTTTAACAATTACTTAAGTAAAGGGGGCAAATTATAAATATTATAGGTATGCAAGTATTAATATATATTTGAGTCTAAGATCAAGATAATAGCTTTAAAAAATAATACCCAGTTTTGTATGCTGTAAGATTTGCATATTAATTTTAGAATTTGTTATTTTATATCAAACATTTATGTGTGTGTACACTGTAGTCTTTGTCTGGAAAGCTTTTTGTTCCTTTCCATCCCATCCATCCCCAACACAAAAGCCAAGGAAGGAAAGAGTATCAAGAAGATGACAACAATCGATTTTGTCAAAATTCAAAACTGAGAAATTTCCATTTGGATTTTTGATAAAAAAATGTCACTTGTTAAATCAGGTCATAATTATTTCAGTGACTTGGAAGAAATAGAAAGCACAGTGGAATGAACTGAAGGAAAAATAAGAAATCATAAAATGGGGACAATTATTATAGACTCTCTGAGAAGTCTGAGAAGAAAAGGATAGAATGATGTCTACGTATATATTGTGAGACCATAAAGACGCAGGGTCAATTGGTTTATTTGTTTGAGATGTGAATCTATGTCAGTTTTTTTTTCTTCTGTAAATTGAGGAAGATTATGACTACATTCCCTGCTCCCCCACCAAATTGAAGAACCATATCTACAAATACATGATTTTAGGAAAGAACAAAGACTTAGAAAAATGTACAAATAGGCCAAGAAGTCTGATTTTCACTGTTAATCATAGAACAATAGTCACGTAAACACACACACACACACACACCTGCGCGCGCGTACATCATCTTTCTGACATTTTCACCACTGCCTATTTAGAATGAAGAGAAAGTTAGCTTCAGATTTGATGCATTTCAAGAAGCATGATTTTAAAGGCTTTTATATGTGACCAGAAAACTTGATTAGATATACTGACTTAGATCATATCGATCAGTTGATATCTTGGGAAGTTAATATCAGCATAGGTTAGTAGTGGGCTGGGATTCCTTTAATAAATAAATTCCCACCAGTTCGATTTAGTAGAGCTATTTAGAGCAGTTAATAAACAGAAGGGTGAAGCGATACAATTTTTTATATTTGACTCTTGCTTTTTTTTTTTTTTTTAACTGAAAACCTGAATGGCCAGCTGACATCCTACAGGTCCACTTTCATCTGGTAGCTTGTAGTGAATTTATTTTAATCAGTGGAGTCTTCAGGAAACATGTGGAAATCAAAACAGTGACCTCTCCACTTTGCTTTATTCCCCTTCCTAACCTCAGCCTGTATTTGCTGGTAGTGGAATATACTTGTTAATCTCTGCAAATGAAACAGTTATACGTTTCAGGTTTGTTCTGCAACATCTTCATACTTTTTTATATTTTTGAAACAACAGCTATTACTAAAGTTATGATTATACTTTGATGCATAACACCTCACTTTATCTCACATGATTATTGAGAAGGCAGAGTTAAATGTGATTTGAGAATGTGTTGTTGACCTAAGTAATCAGAGGGCGTGGAATTGGCAGCAAGAATGGGTCAGAACTGAAAAGAAACAGAAAAATTTAGATTCAGGAAGGCAAAGCACAGCCTGGAAGTACAGTAACACGTTGAAAAGAGACAATTTTATAAAAATGTGAATTGTAAAGGATGCACTAAATCAGAATTTTAAAATCTAGGGTCCTAAGATCTATAAATGAGGATTAAAAGGTTCCATAAACAACTTGAAATTTTATGCAAAATTGTGTGTGCCTCTGTTGTTTGTCATCATGTGTGAATATACATTTTTCAGAGGTCAAATTTTATTCCTTTTAGCAGAATTTCAGATAGATCTATAAACCAAAAGAGATTAAGGACCATCAGACAACATGTTCTACAAGGCCCTTTTCAGAACTTAAATTTCCAGATCATAGATACAATGGAATTGGGCAGTAGGAGACCACTATCTGATTTTAAGGTCAGGCAGAGACTATAAAATTCTAGGGTCGACCCTTTGTGACGATTTCTGGATTTGTTATGTTTTCTCATAATGTGAGGTTAAGAGCATGACCTCTGGATCCACACTGCGTGGATTTGAATCTTGACTGAAAGACCTTGGGAAAGTGACTCAAACTCTCTGTGCCTCAGTTACCGCTTATACAAGCAGTTTTGTCCTTTATACAAGATAGCTATGACGATTATGAGCTATCCCATGTCAAGTACTTAGATCTGGTCCCAAGATCCAAACTTCCTCCCAGCAACTCAAATGCCTAGAACCAGGCTTGAAGTAGGTCTTCCTGCATCCATAGCAGGACTGAGTTATTGTGGCTCAGCGAAGGAACTCTGCTGTCCCTTTCCCTTCTCTTGCTTGAAGAGACATCTCCTGAGAAGATGAGATGTCTTTAGTAGTTATTTGTTCTTCTCACCCTGACTTGGTAAGAACAGGCAGAGGCTGATGTTCACCTCTACAGCTCTCAGATTTCTTCTTTGTAAAATTAAAGAGTTGGACTGCATGACTTCTAAGGTCTCTTTCAGTCATAATTTATAAATATAGAAGGATTGCACAGGTAAGTGACATTAGTGGTGAAGTAGAGTGAAGGATTACCACTCTAACTGCATTTTCAAGCTTTAAAATATTGCCCTGGACATTTAGATAAAAACTTGGCTTCCAAGGTTTTCTAGGTATTATATTACACATGAAACAAGTATTGTTTCTGAAAAATGAGATATCTTAGTAACTATGTCATTAAAATTTGATTAAATTTTGTTACTGAATTCCATGTTTTACATCATGAGTCTTATTTTTCATGTATTTTGTTTCCAAAAAGCAAAGCAACTGCTGTGGAAACAAAGAACTCGAATTGCTGAAAATGTGACAGGACCAAGAAATAAAGTTTTAAGAAGACTATTAAGATTCTAAAAAGGAATAGTTCAGATTAAGTAGGTAACTTCACCTTCTCTCTTTTCAATATTATCATGGTAAAAAAAATAATGCCACAAAACTGCCAGCAGAGGTCCTCAGTTCCATATTTTATCAATTTACTGAAACATGATATAACAAACTGATTTCAAGGACTTATTTGTTTATTTCAGATGACTAATCACAATGAATGACATGAATTTAAACTACTAACAGAAGAGAATATATTTCAATTAAAAATACAATTAATATGTATAGCAGTATATAATATATAGAAAAGTATTATAGAGATAGAAAAAACTAAATGCAAGTTACATATTTTTAAATTGGTGGTTTCCAGAAAAATTCATTGGATGAAAGTGAAGAATGGTGAGGAAAAGACTAAATCATTATTTGTGGGTCTCATTTTTTTTACTATTCTACTTCTGAAAGAAAAAAAGAAAGGATTCACGTAGGATCTTCTTTAGGTAAACATTCTGAATATTTTAGTTTTTTTTTTTTAATTAAAGGTGAATTTTAAAGAGTAAATAAACCAATGAGAAATAGAAATAAGTAATGTGAGGTTATTGTTATCCAAAATAATTAGATAATATTTTTGAATTGCCAGTCTTCCTTATTCCTATTTCTTTTTTGTCTTTGCACTGAGATACCTCTGTAAATTCTCTTAAGAAGAAATAATGAATAAGGTGACCCCAGAGATAGTAGGGCCTCTCTCTTGATAGAGCTTACTAATCCTGTTAGTTGACAATATGTTCAAAAAATTAAAACCTCACATTTGTTCAGAAGAAGAAAATCAAATTCAAGACAATGGTGCAGGCTCATTCTCTCTGGGTCTCAGTGTCCTAATCTGATTTTTCTAATCAACTTCCTAATGCCCAAGGGTGTGGATGTGCTTCTGGAGGGCATGAGTCAGAGAGGGAAGGCAAAGGGTAAAATGAAATGACCTGACATAGACATAAATGCTAGGCAGATTGAGTAGGTATTATCTCAGGGCCAAGAAGCAATATAATGGAAGTTAGATAAAGAGGAAGGTAAGATTCTAAGGAATTAAATTATGATAAGTAATCCTAAAGTACAATCATGCACCATCTAATGACATTTTGGTCAATGATGAACCACATATGGGACAGTGGTCCCATAAAATTATAATGGAGCTGAATTTCCTGTAAGAAACGGAAGGATACGTGGCTCGAGAAGGTTTTTCTGTTTGTTTATTTGTTTTTTTTTGTTTGTTTTCTGTGGGATTTGGCAATAGTCCCCAGTTCCACACACTCTCCATGCTGTAAACATTCACTTTTCTTTTATGATATCAACCACAAAGTTTCTTAATCTGACCACTGTTCCAATATACAGTAGTCAAAACCACACTGTGACAATTGCTGTGTTTCTTTATTGCTCAGTCTTGATTTCATATTGGTACCGACCCTCAGGCCACCTTTCACGTGCTCCTAACAGTCACTATTACTCAGTTATGTTTCTCTTTGATATTTCCAGTCGATCTGGTCCACATCCTTGTTCAGGAAGCAGCTCTGATGTTCTTTTTCTCACCCTGTTGGAAGGAATCAGGAGGAGGGCTTGTGGGACGGTGTTAATAAAGTCTATGGGAGTGTACAGTAATGTCCTCTGCCTTCACGTTCACTGACTCAGAAAAACTTCAGTACTATAAGCTCTATTATAGTAAGGGCTTTATACAGGTGTACCATTTAAAAGAAATCTTTCATACATTGCAATATTTTTATTGTACCCTTTCTATGTTTATATATGTTTAGATACACAAATACTTACCATTGTATCACAATTGCCTGCAGTACTCAGTACACTAACATGCCGTACAGGTTTATAGCCTAGGAGCAACAGGCTGTACCATTAGCCTAGGTGTGTAGTAGGCTATACCTTCTAGGTTTGTGTAAGTGCACTCTATAATATCTGCATAATGACAAAATCACCTAATGACGCGTTTCTCAGAACATATCCCCATCATTAAGCAACACATGACTAGGAAAGAGATACACTTCTAAGCAATTGTCTTTTCATTCTTTTAAATTCTTCTCAAGGTTGCTTATGTTTGCTTTTTTACTGATGTTCTCTGGGCTGCCTTGAGAATTAGAAAGTCTTTAAAAACTAGACAGAGACAAGCTAATACAGGCATACCTACCTCATTTTATTGTGCTTCTCTTTATCGCACTTCGATTTATTGCACTAAGGAGATATTGTGTTTTTTACAACTGAAGGTTTGTGGCAACCCTGTGTTGAGCAAGTCTATTGGTGCCAGGTTTTTCAACAGCATTTGCTTGCTTTATGTCTCTGTGTCACAATTTGGTAATTCTTGCATTATTGCAAAATTTTCATCATTATTATATTTCTTATGATGATCTGTGATCAGTGATCTTTGAGAAATCAGTCATGAAAGGAGAAGTCAATTCATGTGGCAGACTTCGTTATTGTCTTATTTTAAGAAATATCCACCGCTCCCCCACCCTTCAGCAACCACCACTATGATCAGTCAACAGCCATCAACCTTAAGGCAAGAACCTCTATCAGCAAAAAAGATAACAACTTGTTGAAGGCTCAGAAATGGTTAGCATTTCAGCAATAAAGTATTTTAGAATTATGGTATATACATTGATTTTTTTGACATAATTGCATGTTCAATAAATTACAGTATAGTATAACATAACTTTTATATATGCACTGGGAAACCAAAAAATTCACGTGACTCACTTTACTGTGATATTTGCTTTTTTGCATTGGTCTGGAATTGAACCTACAATATCTCCTATGTACGCCTGTAATAGGAATGTAGGTGACATTCTTGGCCTTTATCAAGGGTTGTATCTGTGAAAACTAAGTAGCCTTTTAAGAGTTTATTTTTTTTTTTAAGCTGCTGCAGAAAAGAGGTGGGTGGCATTTAATTAATTCGCAGTAGCTTCTAGAGCAAGTAAACATCTTTGGAGAAGGACTTGTTTATCTTCCTTCCATATCTTAATCAGCAAGAATACATTGAATAACCAAAGGGAATACTATTGTCATTTTTAATCTGTTTGTTGAGTGTGATTGTTTCTTGTCTTTCTAAAAATGTAGGCTCTCAGATTTCTCAGTGCTATGTAGAATAATTTTCAGGTACACAATAGTATAATAGGCATAGATATGCATAGAGGTCTTCAAGGCTAGTTATCAAAAGTCTGGTTTTACATAACGATATTTGTAGTATATGTAGTATTTTATTAATTTGGATGTTGCATGTACATAACAGCATCTTTCTAGTGCATTAAGAATGCTGTTCAGGTACATATATTAATCTTTATGTCTTTTTTTCCCTCATAAAACATTTTTTATGCTAGTTATTTGAGGCATTCCATTATATCCAATGTTTCTATGAACACTGCTTAGACAATAACTATCTTTAAAACATTTGTTGACTAAATAAAAAATATAATAAAGTACAATTATATAACGTATTACAAGGAGTTATATAGAAATTCATGACATGTCTGTTTTATATACAAATTAGACCTTAAAATACATCTAACCATATTATAGAACCCTTATCATGACATTTCATTAAATTCAGGAGCTCTTATATATTATTTTATAATTATAATTATATGCATTCTTAAATTCTCTCCTTATAGAAAATGCATCTACAAATTTCATGACTCATATTAGGAGATGGCACTTTAAGTCTCTGGCTGTTACTTTAATCTGGCTTGGTATTTTTCTGTGGCTTGATAAAACTGAGGGGGTTGGATTTTATTATTCTCATTTTTCTCTGTCTAAGCAACAATAATATATTAAAATATAAATTAAAAAATTTTATTTCCTACTTACCAACTAACTCAAATAATATAAATCAGACTACCCATTTATAGATCAAATGTGAGGCGCTCATTACTCAAGAGTCAAGGATGCTCTTTCTTCTGTGTCTCTCAATTATTGAGACTTCTAATCTTATTGTGGTGTATACTGTTTTTTAAGGGAAAAGAGAAGCCGGAGGAACTGAAATGTGTCCCTAAGGGACCAGCATTGGAAAGGCACTAAACTCTGGCTGGGATGTGGAGAGGGCTACTTACAATCCCTTTGTTACACATGTAAACAGTTACCAGACACATCCAGGATGGAATATATTGGAAACTCTAAAATTAGTTTTAAGAGGTGAGTTTAGAAGCATTACTTTCTTGTGCCTGAAAAAATAATCTATAATTTCCAAGGATTACAACCCTTTGTCTTCACATATTTCAGAGCCCTTTCGCAACTCACTCATTTACTCATGTTTGGTTCCTAGGTGATGGGTTACTAAAAATTCCTTGATCTTCTCATCTTATTAGTTTCAATGTTTTACATCAGGTATCTTCAATGATGACTTCTTCTTTTCTACAGAGACATGCCGACGTGCTTAGACTAAGTCATGGAGGAGTTGAAAGGGGAGGAGTCAAAGAAAAGCTCACAGTTTCTTCCCTAACGGCCACTTAACTGGCAGAGAGATGAAATGGCTCCCAAACCTCCACGTCGAGGTTAAACTTTGACATTCTGAAGAGAAAGTGATGGCGGTGGTGCTTGAACCATTTGGTCTTCTGGTTATATTAAAAATAGAAACAAATTTCAAAGTGGAGTTTCAGTTTTAAATTTTCATGTTTTATTTATTGCTTATTTCCATTATATGAGGTGGGCAAGAGACATTCTGAAACCAAACCAAACCAAACAAAAACCACAAAAAACTTTTAACATTTTATGATCGTTTTAAGAACTTTTACACTGAGACAGAGACAAATATTTTGGATCAGTATTTGTCCATTTGATGATGGCGATGAATATAATTATTTAAATCATATTTTTATGTCATTCTGTTAGGAACTCAACACAAGTATGTGTGTAAATAAAGAGACTGCATTTTTTTTTTTGATAAAGTTACAATTTATAAATTTTTCCTGTTTCTGAAACTATTTTCCCCTTTTGGATATTTGGATATTTCTATTTTGTAAAAAAAAAAAAAAAAATGTGAAGGATAATTTTTTCCCAATGTCACGCTAGCTTTGCCAGGATAAAAAAGGGGTTAAATCAAAGAAAGATTAAATTTAACATTCTCAAATAAGCATCAATTAGATTCGATGGCATCGGGGATAAGCTGACTGGTAGATATATCATTGCTTTTGTTTTTATTCAAAATTTGTTTCCAATATATGACCAATAGTGGCAGTAAGGTTGAATCTCCTTTTCAGTTTTGTTCCCCCCCCCCCCCCCCCCCCCCGGTGGTAGTGGTGGAGGAATCTAGGTGAGAGTTGGTGTCTGCCTTATGACATAGCTGTTTTGGACTGTAATATAAGGTAGGTACACAGTTACATGGGAAACAGAAACTTCAGAAAAGGAAGTTCATACATTCAAAGTTGGGAGGCTCATATATTATCCAGCCCATCTATTTGCGTCTCTCCATTGTTTTGTTCTTCTATTTCTATCTAAAATATATGAGGAGCTATGATGGATCTATTTTCTAAGACTTAAATTAGGGTTGACAAGGGGCTGGTGGAAAGGATATATTTGTTTATAAGCTCTTTTCTTTAAGTTTCCCTCTTTTCATTTTAGAAAATGTTATGATAAGTATTCTTACCCATACTTAATTTTTCTTATTTTAATGTCCCTATTAATATACAAAATATTTTATTTAGAATCTCATTAATTATGAATTTACATTAATTTTAAGAGGGGCTTAACTGAAATTTACTTTTATGCTTTCAATGAAAAAATTTGTTAAGAAAATTAATACCAAGTGAAATTTCAATGGCACAGCTACTTAATTAAGAAACTACTTACAGCCAGTTTAGAAACACTCTGAACATAGTGTAATTGCCATTTACGAAATAAATCTATAAATCTAATTTATATATTTGTATATATTAAAATCATTCTTATCTATTCCTTAAAGTAAAACTAATGTTTGATAGCTCAGTTAATGTATACAACTGGAATGATAAAGTTGTGCACTTAAAATTAGCTATATTTATAATTACATACATAATAATGAACACTTTTCATTAGATAATGTAGTTTTTTTTTCCAATTAGCAAAAACTTGATAAAGTTTTACAGTATCAGCTTTTATCAGTTTTTAAAAAGGCAGTAAAGGACAAGGAAGATTTTGAAACAGTTGAGATGAATTTAATCTTTTATTAAACTCCTTTTAGTTAAAAAGATTGCATTGAGTTACTTCTACATGCTGAATTATAATCTTGACAAAATATTTTCTAAAATCCCTAGAGATTACAAGATCGATCATATAAGCATTCTAAAATAATTGATAGAAATGTGAGTACTTCAGTTATTTTTAATAGAAAATACTGTATTGTATGAAAATAGTATCAGTGCAGTACAAAAACAGCATAATATAATACAAAATTAATGTGGCATTGGTTGAGTCATTCAGCATTTCTGAGTCTCAATTTCCTAATCTATAATATAAAAAATTTGGACCAAATGATCTGTTGGGTTACTTATAATTCTAAAATAATTTATATCTGTTATATTACTATTATGCAACCTGAAAGAACATGTATCATATAATTTTGAAGACTGTATTTATTTAAAACAACAGGACTTTGGAGATATGAGTTTATTCATAAGGGTAATTTATCAGATCAAAACATTTCATTTTGAGGAAATTACTGAGCTTGCCTGATTGTTACCATTTCCAGGAAGAGCTACTTTATTTCTCAGCAGAGGAAATGATGTGCTATTTGAAAGTTTCATTCTGATGTTGGCACTCACATTTCAGGGACATCTGAAGAAACCAAAGTGGTTTTGTACTATAGGTTATATAGTCGGCATTGATGTTATCGAAAGATATAGTCAGTTTTTTGGAGTGAGATGTTCAATCCTTTGCTTCCTGCATGCAACATTTTAAAAACCTTGCTTGGAAGTGAAGTTTATTTTTCATACAAGAGCTGGAGATCCTTTTGAAATGGAATTATGTTCTTGTTGTCATGGCAACATAGGATTCCACACTTCTGCTTTCTGCAATGTATATTTCTCTGAGTCCGGATGTTTATAAGTGTTTTATTCATTGGTGGCAGTGTGTGGTTACTGGCTTCAAAAAAATACATGAGGCAGATGACATCTATGGTGCCTGTCAACTTTGAATTTCTAAGATACGTTAAGCATTCTAAAGAAGATGATTACAGTGTCTCTTTTAGGAAGGAGACTAACTTTTATTTTCCATATTAATCAGTGTATTTAGTGCTAGTGGCTGTAAAAAGCAACTCTCATGTCAGTGGCTTAGTTTCAACAAAGGATTTTCTTTTTTGCTCATGTCAGGTGTGGACAGGGCAAATCTCTCATAGAGGGTGACTTGTCTTTGTTGACCCTTAGAGGCTACTGGGAGTCCTCCACTATACCTCTTTCATCTGCTTGGCTGAGGAGCAGAGAGAAAGCATGCAGAATTGTATAGGTTGTTTTACGGCCAGAACCTTCTCACATAGCCCTAACTAACTGCAAGGGAGGCAGGGATGTGGCCCAGAAAGATTGGACCACATCGGATTGGCAAGCATCCTGTCTCTGCCATAGTGTCTTTTTGTTTACAAATGTTTCATGTTTAATTGGAACAGCTTTGGAGAAATTTAGATCTCTCTATTTAAAATTCACTTTGACTGATGAACAGGTGGTAGCTGATATATTAATTAAAATTTATCCTTGTTGCTGTTTCATGAAAGACATTCGCTTTCTCTTTCCTTACAATTTAGAGTATTCTGAATTTAACAATTAACCTCTTATTTTTTATATTTATTGCTACCTTAAGATCTCATTTTAATTATCAAGCTCTTTGCTTCTGTTGAAGAGAACTCCATAACTTACAAAGTAATAATCATAACAGGACTTTTACAATTCCTTAGAGGCTAGATGAACTTCATTTGAAGTAATTTAAAGTAAATTATTTTGTTCCGAAAATATCACTTTTTAGTTTAACATTCTCTGGTAATACAAAAAAATGGTCTTTAATGATCATCTTTTCTGGTTTCTTATGTTTGCAGTGAGTGTATGGCTATATGCGACCAATTAAAAGTATCCACAAATTCTTTGATACTTGTCTATTGAGAGGTGGAGTCTTTGGGCCCTCTTCTTGAATCCGAGTGAGCTCTGTGACTGCTTTGACAATAGAATATGGCAGTTTCAGGCCTTCCTTAAGAGACTGACAGCTTACACATTTGGCTCTTGGAATAGATGTTCTGGGAATGAAGCCACCATACTGAAAACCTTAAGCCACCTGTAGAGACCATGTATAGGAGCTCTGGGTAACAGCTCTGACTGAGCTCCCATCCTGCAGCCAGTATCAGTGGTCAGCCCTGTGAGTCAAACATCTTGGATGTCAGTCTGACAGAGCCTTTAGATACCTTCAGCCCTAGGTGCTTTCTGAATGTTATCAAAGAGAGACTCCAAGTTAACAACTGTCTGAGCATTTCAAGCAATTCAGAAATGTGAGGGATCATAATAAATTGTTGTTTTATTGACCTGGAACAGCATATTTTTATTTATTAAGATTTACTCTTAAAAGGCTTCTAACACAATCATTAAGTTCTCACCAACCTTGAATGTGGTTGAACAGCCTTTGGATTTAGAAAAATGAACATGAATCGCCTTTTTCTTTTCTTTTTCCTTCCTTCCTTCCTTCCTTCTTTCCTTCCTTCCTTCTTTCCTTCCTTCCTTCCTTCTTTTCTTTTCTTTTCTTTTCTTTTCTTCTTTCTTTTCTTTTCTTTTCTTTTCTTTCTTTTCTTTTCTTTTCTTTCTTTCTTTCTTCTTTCTTTCTTTCTTTCTTTCTTTCTTTCTTTCTTCCTTCTTCCTTCCTTCCTTCCTTCCTTCCTTCCTTCCTTCCTTCCTTCCTTTTTCTTTTCTTTCTTTCTTTCTTTCTTTCTTTCTTTTCTTTCTTTCTTCTTCTTTCTTTCTTTCTTTCTTTCTTTCTTTCTTCTTCTCTTTCTCTTTCTTTCTTTCTTTCCTTCCTTCCTTCCTCCTTCCTTCCTTCCTTCCTTCTTTTCTTTCTTTCTTTCTTTCTTTCTTTCTTTCTTTCTTTCTTTTCTTTCTTTCTTTCTTTCTTTCTTCTTCTCTCTCTCTCTCTCTTTCTTTCTTTATTTCTTTTCTTTCTTTCTTCTCTTCCTTCTTCCTTCCTTCCTTCCTTCCTTCCTTCCTTCCTCCTTCTTCCTTCCTTCCTTCCTTCCTTCCTTCCTTTTCTTTCTCTCTTTTCTTTCTCTTTCTTTCTCTTTCTTTCTTTCTATCGTTCTATCTACCTTAGTTGCAATCTAGTTGCTAGCTGGGACAAGTGAGTCGATTAATATTTGAGTTCAAGTGACTGGGTTCAATAAGATATATTTCTCAAGGATGGCAGCAGGCAATATTCTTATAGTTTTCTTAGTCACTATTACAAACTAGAATTCTAAGAGCATAATGATTTAGTTTAAGGGAACATCAAACTCAATAGTTTGTCCCTGGTGCCAGTATCAAAGTAGGTTGAGAAGCTTTATCCTCAGAGAAAAACAGCATACTTGAAGCTAGGCAAGAGAGGGTATGTAAACATTACTGGTCAAATAACGTGAACGCAGGCAGGGCTAGCTAGCTGTGTGCAGATTATCATTAGCTGACTCCTTGTATTGCATGACTTGGAAGAGTCAGTAAGGATCAGATTACCTTAAGTACTTCCCTTATGTAGGAGTCTATGTCCTAAAATCCCACCATTATAGGTTTAGTCATTTGTGTTCTTTCCTCAGAAAACCTCCGTCAAAATGTGATTTATTTTCAGAGAATATAACTTGAACAAACTCAAAATCAGGTATTATATTCAGATATAATCTTTCTTCTATGGAGAAAAGAGTCTTCAAAGCATTGCTGTTTAAAGAGCCTTAAAGAATTGGTATTGTTCTTGGGAAAGATGCCAATGTTGAAATAGAGAAAAAAGAGAGATGACATATATTGTATACTTCATAATTTTATCTGAGCGTATGCTAAATGCACTGTGTACTTCCAATTCTATATATACTACATTCTGTGAGTCTCCTTTGAGTCATAAGCTCTTTGAGGCAGGTTCATATATTGTACATATTTTATAAAATGATAATATAATAAGTCAATAACATGTATTAAAACCTACTATTAACTGATAAGCATTCCTTTTATCAGCCTTGTTCCTGAGCATATGCAAATCTTTAGAAAATGGCCATGTGAATTCTGAACATAACATGATAGTGCTTTCTTCAAGAAGCATGTGCTTAGAATTGTAATTCTTTTGGTAGTTTCTTCATGTTTTATGTATAAATGGAATGATAATGTATGAGAACAGTTGCTCTAGACAGTCCAGCTAAAATAATTTGACTGGCAGACTCTCCTTACTCCTACTGTCTCCTCCTCTCTTTGGGAGCATATAGCCATCTAGCTAGAGACTACATTTTCCAGATTCCCGCCTCCTCCCACCCCCCACCCCAGATTGCCCACATGACTAAGTTATCACCAGTGGCATGGAAATAGAAGTGATGTGGACAACTTGTGCCTCATTTTTGCTTAGGATAAAAAAATATTCTTGATTTCTTCTCTTTTTCCCTTTTTGTGAGTAGGAATATAATATGTTTGTAACCTAACTTCAAGCACACAGTTGAAAATAATACCCTAGGGGAGTGATGGAGCAGCAAGATGAAAAGGTCCTGTTAGCCGAGGGACCTTGTGGATCAGGGCTACCCAGCAAGATTGAATGCTCCCCTTGGGGTAGTTACAGGAAAAAAAAGTAAATTGTATTTTATGTAAGCCACTGTTTTTTATTTTTAAATCTCTTTCTCAAAGTACCTTAGCCATTACTGCAACTAATATACCTCATCTTTTATGATTAAAATAAATATCTGCTCTGAAAGAGCTCAATGTTTAGCTTAGTATATATGGTTATTAATGGCCTCATTAACTTATGATATTTTTAAAAAGTTCTGAAAATAATACACTGAGTTGAATGTTTTCACAAATATAATCATGAAACAGTATGTAAGTGGCCCAATGAAACATCTAATTTAGGATGAAGACAAAGTGGGAAGGCATCATTTCTTCCTGTCAAAATAGTTCTTATTTTTGTTATTTACTTATTTCTTTAAAACTTAGATTTCTATACCTACTTAATAAGTATCTTTTTCATTCACTACTGTGTTATTTTTTTCTAAGTACTAGAGAATCAAAGTAGTATTGGCTCTGATTTGAAGGAGTTTATGCCCTTGTCTGTTTTGATGAACATCATCTTCCAGAACTCAGAACAGTGCCTACTATATAGGGTACTTGTTGAATATTTTAAGACTGAGTGAATAAGGTTGATGAGCAAATACATAGAGAGAAACACATAGAAGTATAGGGCAGAATTGGAGTGATAATAAATAAATAATAAAATAAAATAAAATAAATAAATAAAATAAAATAAATAAAATAAATAAAATAAAATAAAATAACAAATATAAAAATAAAATAAAATAAAACTATGGAGTTTAGAATAATGAGAGTCAACAGGGTGGAAGAAGCTTTGAGGATGTATGGAGAGAGTTTATGTTGGTTCCTAAAGACAGAACAGATAGTATGTACAAAATTAAAGGCAATATAATCTCTGTCCAGTAGAACTTTTTGTGATGATGGAAGAGTTCTGTATCTGTATTGTTGATGTGGTACTAACTAGGCACATGTGGCTCCTGAGTAATTCAAAATTACAGCAATAGTGACTGAGGAACTAAAATTTTAGTTTTATATAACTTTAGTTAATTAAAATGAACATTTAAATGACTACACATGGCTAATGGCTACCATGTGAGAACACAGGTATAGATAATTCAAGTATAGGGTGTATAAACAAAGATTTAGATATAAGAATGAGCAGGTAAGTATTGGGCTTAGTGAGTACCTGAACTAACTAAAGTGACTAAAGTGGGAGTACTAAAGTATAAAATTTAAAAGAAGGCTGCAGAATGGTATGTGTCTTCAAATCACACCTGGAAACTGCTAAGTTCACATTTGATTTGCCAGGAGGCCATATTAACTACACACCACACACACACACACACACACACACACACACACACACAGACTTGAAATGAGAGCTATATATTGAAAGATACTGAGAAAACTCAGGAGGTGGTCAGGATTTTTAAAGTGCAGTCTGTGTTGTCTCCCTTTAAATCCAAGTTATTTACTAGCTTTAATATATATATTAATACTGAGATTGTGTGTATCAAGACATCTAAATCCCAGTTATAGGAGTTTTCCTAAAATTATTTGTTCCATGAAAAGCCATGAAATACTAGCTTTCGCATTTTTCTTTGTCTAAATATCTTCCAGGAAATTATATGTGAAAACAGGATCTAAAGTGTTTTTTCTAAATCTAATACAATTTATTTAAAAGTTTTCATTATTTATGTCAACTTGCCCCTAAAGATATTTTTATCTATAATAAGTGCTTGTAGTTAAAATTTAGTGAATATAATTTTGAAATACAGTAGGTTCAGTTTTGTCCATTTATGTCAGAAAGAGAATTGAATGAGAAGGGAAGTTGGAGATAAAAAAAGATGGGGAAAACACAGGATAGAAGATATATTAACTAACTTCTTTGATGGAATATTTACTTATATTGAATACTTGAGTTTAATTTTTCTGTTCTCCAGATGCATGCAAGTGAGACGCAGCAGCATCAAGACCTCTCTAAACTGAGAAGTATCAGAATGTGATCAATCTCTCTCCCAGCTGTCATAGCGTACTGCATGGTATAAGCAATGTGCAGTCTCTGTGATATGGGAAAATAGAAGTGCATGGGAAAATAGAATATTTTTTCTTTCAGATATCGAGGTCATTTTATGAGATGTAAAGAGAGAAATGCTTCTAGGAGGCATTCTGCTCACTCTCAGAGAGCTTTTATCGATCTACTGTAAAAAACCAATTTCTGCTCTCATATGTGTAGAACTCCTATTGAGGTCAAAGGTAAAGGACACACCTGGATCCAAAAAGGATGTTTTAGCTTGAATTTCCTAAAATAAATTTCAGTAGCAAAAAAAGTTAATATGAAATATTAAGCCCAGAAGATTCATTCCACACACAATGATATCTCTGTAATGTTTCTTTCCTCTGCAGGAAACTTGATCCACTCTCTATGTGTTTTGAATTGCTCTGTCCTTCTACCTCACTTCCAAACATACCTTTATTCGCCTGCTCAGCTGTTTAAGGGAAAAGACAGAAAAGAAAATGTCTAACAGAAAGGCTGCTGGAAACTGGAGTTTTTAATTTGCAGCTATTTGTTTCACTATTAAGCAGAAACAGTTGAGTTTGGGGCAAGCCACATTAAACTCTTTGATATTCAGATTTAGCTACTCTAGATTGGGCATAATGAGTTCTGTCAAATGTTAGTGAAAGAATTCTATAGGGATTTTTGCTGCTGTTTTTAAATGGAAAATATACATGGTTTAGGCAAAGTCTCCAGACTAGCTTTTATGTCCTTCTATTTGCAATCTTGCTTTCATTTATATTAAAACAGTTACTGGGTGCTTACTGTATTTGAGATATTCTACAAGTCTCCATGTGAAGAAGAATTTTGTGATTGGAGTAAAGTGAGTTTCTTAAAGAAATTCAAAAAGAAAGATTTTTGGTTTATTGAATAATTTTATTTTTCAGTGAAAAACATTTCTGAATATTTAATTGATTTCTGACAGAGAAATTTAACCTTTACCATACTAGAATATTTATATATTTTTTAGAATAGAAGTAATTTAATCCTATGGCTCCAGAAGTCTTAATAACTGATTCCTTCTCAGTCCATCTCTGACCATCTGTTCCAAAAATTGGACCTGTAGAAGGGCTGTGGCCATTCTCACTACAATTTAATGTTGTAGTAATTGGATTACTTTCTCCTGGGTAGAGCAATGACCCCTTTACTCCAAGCCTTCTGAAAAGTCTGCTGGGACTCTATATAAAGACTGGAAGTAAAGGGTCTTCTTGATATTTCTGATGAAGTTTGGAACTGTAGCATTATGTATAGAATCAAGAGTCCATCTGAAAGGCTGGCTAGGCATGTGATTTCTGGTTGTGACAAGCACATTTCCTAAGACAGATTGGCATTATAGGATCTAAAGTACATCCCTCCATAATCTTGCTCCACTAGTCATCTTACATTAGCAAGTGATTCTTCCCACTGTTAAGTAAGGGATCCTTTTGTCAGTGAGAGTAAAGTGTGTACATATAAATTTTTACCGTTTTTCTTCAGTTAACCAGTTATTTTCCTCTCCCTTGATTTATCTATCCCATATAACCTTCCAAAGCCCCATATTACTCAAAAGTTTGAACCATTTAAAACAAGCTGAAACTTTATATCCTTTCTTCTTTTCTCCATGTTTCTTAGTTAGCATTTGATTTCCTATCTGTATTGTTAAAGGGGAATAAAAGTGTTCAAGCCACTTTAAGAACTGTGGCTTTTTTTTTTTTTTTTTACGTATCTTTAATTTTTTTAAAATGGAAATTCTCAGATATACACTAAGGAAGAGAGAATAGTATGATGAACCTATACCTAGCTTCAAAAATTATCAACTTTTGCCAAATGTCATCACTTTTTTATATTGCTGGTCTATTTTAAAGCAAATGTGAAGCATTATATACTATTCTATAAATGAATACATTGACACACATTTCTTTTTTTTTAAAATATTTTTTCAATTATGGTTGACATTCAATATTATATTAGTTTCATCTGTATAGCTTAGTGGTTAGACATTTGTATAACTTATGAAGTTATCCCTCCCGTAAGTCTAGTACCCATGTGACACCATAGTTACTACTGTATTATTGACTATATTCGCTAAACTGTACTTTACATCCCCACATTAATATACATTGTAATCTATAGAGAAATTTAAAATGTAACTATCATGTAGTAATCATTTCTAATAAATTTTAACAATTATTCCTTCATATCATTTATATCCAGTCTTATTTAAATTTTTCTAATTATCTCAATGATGTCATTTTGCTCCTTGTTTATTCAAATCAGGATCAAACAAGAGATATAGTTCATTTAATCATTATGTCTGTAACGTTTCTTATTCTACTAAAGTTCTTCCTCACATATCACTTTTTTTTTTTTTGTAATAGATTTGTTGGAGAAACCAGGTCAGTTAACCATAGCATGTTCCATATTCTGGACTTGGCTAATTGTTTCTTTGTGCTGTTATTAAATGACTACTCTATTCCCTATGTTTCTTCCTCATTCCTCATTAGACCTAGAGGCATTATGAATTCAGATTCAAATTTGGAGGGAAGAGTACTTCATAGTGGCTACTGTATGCTTCATATTGCATCGCATAGTGGAACATTTTCTCCTTTGTTGACTCACATTTAATGATTGGTCAGTTGGTTCAGGTAGAGTCAGTCTAAAGCTTCCATTATAAAGAGCATATGGAAGCTTAAACTAGAAGATAGCATATTTACAAGATATATTATAGTTTTAGCACCCATTATTGATTATTATCTAGATTCATCACTTAATTATGGTTATAAAAAAAGTTTTGCCAAATATTTTGTGTTCTTTATAGAAAAAAGATCTAGTTCAAAATCGTGCATCTTTAGTTATGCTTCTTTAGTCCCTTTTGATCTGTAATAGTTCCTCAGTCATTTCCTTGATTTTCATAGCCTTGGCTTTCTTGAGATTACAGGACACTTATTTTATAGAATGTTGTTCAGTTTTTGTCAGTCTGGTATTTCCTGATGATTAGGTTATGCATCTTTAGGAGAAGTATCACAAAAATGGTGTGTTCTTGTTGTATCTATCAGGTGGCTTATGATTTTGCCTTGTCCCCTTATTGGTGATTTTCACTTCCATCACATGATTTAGGTGATGTCTGTCAGGTTTCCTAACTGTGAAGTTACTCTTTATTTTTTTGTAATTACTTAATTTATGGAGAGGTACTCTGAAACTATTTAAATATTCCCTCTTCATGAAATTTTCAATTTATTAAATTTTATAGCAGTATGGACTGTATTCTTCAATTTCATTCAATGAATTATAAGCCATCAATATAATTTTTAATTTTGATACTTAAATTGATTTGGCCAGGTAAATTCCTTGAAAATTGGCTTCTGTGTCCTTTTGACATGTCCTATTATTCTTTGAACACTCACCTACTTTCTGATACAAGTTGATCTGGGCATATGTGACCTTTCACTGCCCAGCCTTGGAATCAGCCATATTTCCAAGGATCCTAGTTCCTTTCTGTGGAGATTAGTATTTAAAAACCAAGATCTGAACACTCGGTATGCTCATTGCTAGTGGAACGTCACTGTTCCCAGACCCTCTCAGTGGACAGAGCTACATACATACATACACACATATTTACATTAATATTTTTATATATACCTAAATATGTTAAAAATCACTCCACAATTTCCATTATCATCTATCACAGCATTCTTTCTAGGTTTCCCTCTAACTCTTTCTTTGAAAGGAATGTTTTTACTTTTTTGATTAATCCTCCTGAACATTCCCAATCACTCATCACCCTCACTACCCCTTGGGTGTAGGTGCTCTCCTCTCCCACCTAGGCTCTGGCATTTCAGCCAGTCTGAGCACCTGCATGGATGTCTTCTTCACCCTGCCCCAACTCTGACACCTCTTGCCAAGCCATCCCTCCACAAGGACACCTGATTTGGATTCTGACACCCATGCCTTGCCATTGTTGGTGGTGAGGCTGCTTCACACTCTTCAGCTCTAATATACTCTCCCTGTCTGAGGATGTCCTCTTCATTCCACTTAGACTCTGACTTCCTCACAGTGCTCATGCTCAGCCTTCGTGCAACAGGTGACTTGCCTGCATGCATTTGGGCTCTGACACCCAAGTTTGGCAGCACTTTTATATGAACATCTTTGGGGTAGACAGCCTCTTCAAGTGGCACCCATGATCCATATCTCCTTTTGTCCATTTTCTCTTCTTCTCTTGAGTGTGTAGGTGTGACTTCTTTAAAACAATAGAATATGGCAAAGGTGATGGGATATATATTATTATGTGATGTGAATACATTAGCATAATTACATTATGGTGCCATCCTGCTAAAGTCTCTCTTCCTTGCTGGCTATACAGAAGCAGTGTACTTATTTCACACAGTAACCCTGTGTGAAAACAATCTGTGGGAAGCTTCTAGGAATTGATGGTGGCCTCCTGTTGTGAACCAGCAAGAAATTGATGCCTTTAGTCATACTTGAGTGAGATGGAAGTAGATCATTCCCAAGTCAGATGAGACTACAACTCTTGCTGACAGCCTGATTTCAACCTGCTTGAGACCCTAAGCAGAGAACATAGTTAAGCTGTGCTAGGTGATGCATAGCAACTGTGAGATAATAAATGTGTGATTTTGAGCTCTCTTTGTTGTAATCTGTTGTGATGCAATAGATGACTACAATACTTAACCTACCTAAAACGATCCACTCTGGAATACCATGGGTGTCCCATATTCCCAGCCAGGGTGCCTATTTGCAATGCCCCACCAAATGACTTTAGGACTGAATTGTTTGGGAAGGAAAGAGAGGAGGAGGATATGAAAGGGAAGGGAAAGAGAGGGGCATTAAGAAGGAAAGGGGAAGAGGAAGGAAAGGTAAGAGGAAGAATAAAAAAAAATTTCTAATTTGGTTATTCCTTCTCTCTCTCTCTCTCTCTCTTTTTTTTTTTTACTTAGAATTTTTCTTTAAAGAAAAGTATTATATCAACGTTTTTGTTATCTGGAATACTATTTGTGTAAGCAAAGAAGAAAAATGCTTATTTTCCTCCTTTATTTTTCTGTTTTCAGAATAGGGAGTTGGTGCCCTAGCAATATCTAATGGTGACCAATGAGTTTGCTTAAAATATATATTTATAAACTCATAAAAAATTTTTCTATTTAAATTTGGTATATTTCAATTTGTTGTTGCTATTCTTTTGATATTAAGTTGTCCTTTCTAAAGGATATTGTGAACCCCTTTATGTTGATTCTTGCCTCCTTTTGACATTGACCTCATTGGTCTTTGATAGCTTTTTGTTTTCTGTCACAGTAAGATGATCCACTGTGTGCTATACATCTTCTGTTCCACATTTTTAATCAACCAAGGGACCTCATTACAAATGATATTTAAAATCATAATCTGGGTGTTAGAGGTATTTATTTCTACTGGGTGCTCATTATTACTAGGCCTTTACAGTGGATAGAGTTAGGGAAATATATAAATATTATTTTTTAAGAGTAAAAAATCATGAGTTCATACTGATGTTTTACATTTGAGTGTAGAATTTACAAGCATCCAGAGTTAGCTAAACTTGAGGGTAAGAACACAATCCTCCAGATTGCCAAATCTGCAGTCTGATACCAGCTACAAGTTTGGGGGTCTCCAGAGCCACTCTGACTTCAGATCAACTGGCTACAAATTCTGAGTCCCATGCACTCCCTCGGTTTTGATAATTCAATGGGACAAATCACAGAACTCAAGAAAATATGATACTTATAATTACAGTTTTATTATAACAAAACATGCAAATTAGAACTAGACAAAGGAAGAGACATTTTGGGATTGACCTGGGGCTGAGGGTTTCCAAACTCGAAGCTTCCATGTCCTCAGTGACATGTTACCCATTCAGCATCAGTGTGTGGCACTACATACATGCAGTACTGCAACACAGGAAATCACCTGAGCTTTTGTTTCCAGAGTTTTTATTGGGCTTTATTATGCCAGCATAATTAAATCATCATCCATATGGTTGAACTCAACATCCATTCTCCTCCCCTTCCTGGAGGGCAAGCTGATATCATATGCTCAAAGCTCTGACTCAAAGTACATGGTGAGTCTTTCTAATGTAGATAGCCAACATTCTGAGTCATCACATTAGTATAATCTTTCTAGAGGGCCACCATGAATCACATGGGTAGCATAAACTACCAAGTATGGTCTGGATAGCAAAGACACTTCTATCATTCAGGATATTCTGAGCTTAGAGGTTACCTCTCAAGATTTGGGGCAGAACTCTCTTTGGGTAAAGTTAATTCTTCACTACACAACAAGGTTTTGCTTAACAATTTTTCTTTATAAGCATGCCTCTTTTATACTAAAAGTCCTGGCTTAGGCTCAGGGATAAGAATATCCCTGGTTTAAGGAATTAAGGAATTAGAAAATGCAAGAAGGCCACTGTGAAATATTAAACCAAAAAAAAAATGAGTGTCATAATGTATGATATAATGTACAAGTGCTCAGTGGATGTGAATGAGAGCGACCATAAGTGATTAAATGAAAAAGGCAGATTTGAGCAAGCTGAATTGTTATACAAATGGGACCTCAAATGTAATGGTTCAGCATACTAAGATTACTGATTGCTCATGTAATAGTCTAAGGTCTTGCAGCTTTAATGCCTGGCTTCTAAAGTTGACCTTGATGTCACCATCCCAGTCTCCTGGTGGTAGAAAAGAGCATGAAGCAGTGAGTTCAGCACTTTCTGTGAGTTATGCCTGGGGGTGGCTTCTACCACTTCTGCACACATTCTATTAGGGCCCCTACTAATAGAAAGTGAGATAGAAAAATATGGCAAAGCTATATTCCTAGCAAAAAGATAAGAATTAATTTGGTGGTGAGTGGGCAGTCCCTATCACACAAGGGCTTGAGTTGAACTTTGAAGATAAAATATGATTTGGAGAAGAAAAAGGGAACATATCGGGGAAAGCTGGGGAATAGAGCGCAAGGCAGACAGAAAGAATCAATTTCTACAGTTGTGAAAAAGTATATTGTTGGAAAGGGCTCATGGTGTGATTCAATAGATTGTTCCTCAATTCACATGGGTTTATAAGCATTTGTTTACAAGTTAGCTTCTCCAACTAGACTATTACCTTCTAGTATAATATCTGGCACATAGTAGATATATAAATAATATAAAATCAGGATGCTGATTTGGATTACTTAAAAACTTAGTTTAAATCAGAGCAGTGCTCACTTTGAAATATAATTTATCTGTCATCTTCAGGACACATCACTTTTAAAGGAGATTTAATTGACTAATACTCTATTACATGTATTTCTGTTTTTGTTTGTTTGTTTGTGTGGCTTTTTAAGCAAAGACTTTGGATATATTTTAGAATTATCTTACCTTGAACTTGCATCTATCTTTTCATTGTGTTTATTTACTCTTCTGTTTATATACATTGAATTATGAGAAGGGTCTAAATTATCTGCCTTCTTAACAGATTGAAATGAATTTTATTAACTGAAAACAGAAATATTGTATTTATCTCTAAGGAAGAAAGATACCTTTAAAATTGTTAGACTGAAAATGAAGCAACTCAAAAAAGGACAAATATGAATATGGAAAATGGTAAATGTTACAGAAATATGTGAGATAAAAATATTTTATCATTTCTAATCCTTATCTCTTTATATAGTTAGAAAATTAAAAAGTATTCTGAAGGAAAGTACTTAATTTTGTTTACCACTATTTTTGTCTATTGATATGAGTTTTGTTCTCATTTGTACTTAGAGTATGGAATATAATAATAAAGCATAACAACACTAATTATTTGTACATAGCTTGACGTATTTCTTAAGGATCTGCAAATGTGTAGAAGATATTGCTAGAGAGAGAAATGACCAAGAAAAAATTTTGTGTTGCTTGGCCTGTGTATCTGATTGAATTCATTCACGAATAGGAATTTCAGTTACGCAAGGTCTTGCTTTTGACCATTCAGATCCACTATCTACTCTTCTCTACCATGCACAGTGCCCTGAGAGGCTAAGCTGGATGGATTGGTAGGGTTTCTTGTTCTCTGGCTTCTGTTTGGGATAGGAAAGTAGAAGCACTTGCAGTAAGACAGAAAGAGAGAAAAAATTTATTCCTCTAGTTTCTACTTGTGACACTGCACCACAAACTGGACACATCCTTTGCCCCAAAGTCGCAAGTCCTTTCATGTAGTCCTTTCTCTCTCTCTCTCTCTCTCTCTCTCTCTCTCTCTCTCTCTCTCTCTCTCTCTTTCTCTCTCTCTCTCTTTCTCTCTCTTTCCTTGTGTCTCTTTGTGTCTGTCTGTCCCTCTCTTTCTCTGGATTCTGGTAGACACTCCTCATGTCCCTCATTGCTTCAAACTCACAGATGCTAACATTGCCCCACTGTTACTAGCCCAGGATACTGTCTTATCCTTTGTGGCTTCTTTATACCCTGTTCATGCCTTTGTAAACAAATCTATGTCTAACAAATTTGAGAGTTCATTATTTTCAGGCCAGGATCTGTCTGCAGTAATTGAAACCAGGGGTAGGAGGTATACTGGGAATAAATTGCTAACATAGTTCAGAACTTTTTTGCTAGGGGGCAAGGGACATGGATAATTAATGGCATGCAGTATTAACATTATCATTTCAATATTAATAGCAGGGGAAAAGGATTAGGGCAAAGCATTGAGAGATCAAATATAAAATTTGCTGTATTATTATTTTTATGACAATAGTGATTATAAAAGTTATGGTCCTTGAATGTATATGGGAAAATGGAGAATTTTAACTCTTAGAATATGCATAGAAAAATCAAACAGGCTCAAAGGCCATTTAGAAGTGTCTATTGTATATCAGAGCAAATACAACTGAGGACAATGAAAAAGACCTAACTGTAAAAGGTACAGAAGTTCAGCCCCATTAAATGTTGAACACTATTAGGTCTATTATGCTAAAGTAAGAGAAATAAAAGGAAAACTATGGGACACTGAAATATGGGAAAGAATTATTTGGACAGACATGGACAAGGTTGAGAATTTTGAGCATGCATATCTCCCTGAACCTCTTATGTTGATAGAAACAGAATCTCTCCTTTATCTGAAGGAACCAGCCTTACCCCATTGAAAATATTTTTGATTACAGTATCTGTTGCCTTTTGAGGAGATGCCCAACAACACAGGACTTTCTTTCATCAAGGTTGATCTGCCAACAAATGCTACTGCTGTGTACCCATCCTAGATCATTCTCTGGGGTACAAGCCAGTTACTTAGTAAGAAGGTTAATTACACTGGATCCTTTTCCAATATAATCTTGGAGAGGACAACACTCTATCCTTCCTAACCTGGGTATGGATTTGCATTCTTGTCCAGTGTTTCTACTAGCATTATTAGTGCATTACAGGATGCCTTAGCCATTGCCTTGGTATCTTTCACAACACTGCCTCCAAACAGAAGAATCATTTAGCAGGAAAGGAAGTGTAGCAATGGGCTACTTCCCACAGAATTAACTGGTTTTATCATATGCCTCATCAAATGGAAGCAGGTGGATTATATAGTAATGGAATGGCTTATTGAAGTCCAGTTATAATTACAGTTGAGAAGTGATAAAGCTCAGAAATAATGAGTCCTATAATACTGCTTTATCTCTTATGATTTTCCTACACCTTGCCTTTATCAAACTTTATTTCACTTATCCAAATTGAATATAACATCTTTTTTTTTGCCAGGCCCCTAACTGATAAGACTACATGACAAGTTGGTCCTCTTTACCCTTATTTTCTGCCCCTATGCACAACCTGATTTATAACTGGTCAGTTCACATCAGGGTGCATTTCTTGGCACTGATGGAATTAAACAGAGAAAAGGATAGTTGTGGAAGTTTGGGCTGCACGACACTGCTGGTAACTAGGAAGGCCTTTTAGGATGGCCCCAAATTCCATCTGAGAAGTTGAGCTTAATTGGTAAATAGAGCAAATTGTTCCAAGTGTTGTTATCTTTGTTCTTTTGACATCAGGAATATATTTTTTCCCTTCAAGAAAATTAAGATGAATTAGAACTATAGGAATGTGGACCAGTGGGTCAGAGAAAAAAAAAGAAGTTTGAGACTCAGTAGCTTTTGATAACTATTGCAGAGACAGGGTATGTATACAGAGAACAAGTGAAGTTGTGACCCAGTTATGATATGCCTGGGTCAGATAGCAGCCTCCATGTGGGAATCATGCAACTTTTCTCTTATTGGTGCTGATGGTGATGGTGGGGAGACTAGTTGTATTGGTGGTACAAGTTTGTGAGGCTAAATAACTTCAACTTGAAGATTTATTGAAGGTTAATTTAAAATTAAAAGGTAATAACTTTCCGAAGTCTCTACTGGATTGTACTTTCTAGCCCGATAGTCCACAACCCAGGCAATTTTATTGAATTTTATTTACTTCGCTTAATGGGCACACTCATTTTTCTGGTTCTATCCCTTTTGTTACAGCTTATAACATAATGGTATTCCACAACCTGAAAATTGTAGTTTTGAAATTTTGATTGTTTTGACGGTCGTACAAACTTTATACTTTCCTGCATACAGATCGAATTGGACTGGCTCCCTTGATAGCTGCCCTCTTACATTTATACTAATGGTGGAAGCCTGGAGGTGGGATTAAAGGATAAATTGTCCTTACAGCTCTAGACATTGGGCATTCCAGCAGTTTACAGCTCCTAGAAACCATATACTTTCCTGATCGTATTTTACCAGAGGCTGTTCTTGCAGCTTATATTTTCGGGATTTGTGTCAGTCATTGACCTGTAACTTTAACATATTATTTCTGACTAAATTGATGCCAGTTATAGTATTGATAAAGGCCCAGATCAAGTGTCTCTGACAGTGGATGAATAATATATGTCCTAGTGCAAGGTCCTGAGGCCATCTGCGAGCCTCTGTAGTCCCATGGAGCCAGTTGTGGTTTTTCACAGAAACATCGTGCTCTTATTCCTATTTCCATTTAGCCTGAAGTATCCTCCTCTGCTTTTTTTTTTTTTCCATTTTTCAGGCCCCATTTCATAGAACGCATTCCCCAATGGCTCAAACCTGGTGTACATCCAATGTGACCTCATGGTATGGCATCTCTTGCAGTTGACTATTTACTCCACTAAATTATATACAGGGAAGGAACTGTAATCATTTATATTTGTGTTCCTACAGTTTAATGGTTATGAATATGGTCTTTCCTATCTGTGAGACTGGGTTCAAGTTCCACTTTAGTATTCATAAAGTACATGACCATGATATTTGTGACAACATGGATGGATCTTGAGATTATCATGCTAAGAAAAAGAAGCCAGACCGAAAAAGCTGAGAATCATATGATTTCACTTATATGTGGGATATAAAACTGAAAGCACTAAATGAACAAGGAAAACAAACAAAAACTCATAGAAACAGACAACAGTTTAGTGGTTACCAGAGGGAAAGTGGTGAGAAGGGGAGGTAGATAAGGGTAAAGGGGGTGAAATATATGGTGGCAGAAGAGATTTGACTATGGGTGGTAAACACACAATGCAGTATACAGATGATGTATTATTGAATTATACACTTGAAACCTATATAATTTTATTAACTAATGTCACCCTGATAAATTTAATTAAAAAAAAATAAAGTATATAACCCTGGATGAGCTATTTACACTTTTTGAGACTTATTTATTTTAAAAAATGGGAAAAACAGTATTACCTAATATGAATATTTTGAGGATAAAATTATATATACACAAAGCACTTAGCTCAGATCCTAGAGGCTATTACATGCTCTATAGTTATTATAGCATATTCCCAACAGATGTAGAATTAATGTTTCAGTTCTCATACATACCTATTGGACTTGGATACTTAACAGAAGTGGAACTATGTAATTGTTTTGAATCATTGACCCACAAGAAAAAGTGTTAATCCTGAAGCAAGTAAAAACTAAGGGCAATGAGTAAAATCTGACAATTAGTTTTGGTTGCCATGCCATTGCAAATATTACCTCACTACCCGTTCATGTATCATCACATTTGGATAAGTTAAAATACTGATATAAAATTGCTTTCAAAATAAGAAATTGAGAGTTGTTTTAACAATTAGCCTGTCCTGATTAATAAGGATATTGCTGAGAGAATAAAATCCAAGCTCATTTTTATGGTACAAAGGATTTTTCATGGTCTTTCTTCTCTGTTTTTCCTCTCCTACCCTAGGTCTCTGTGAACTTCATTCCATATTTTTGAGCTCCTGTTAATAATGCAATTATATTGCAAACACCCTAATCCACTAGTTTCCAATCCTCCTAATTTACATAGAAAACTTGTAATCCTCTTTTAAGATCCATATCAAAAGTTATTTCTGCTGGTAAGAATTTTCTAATAATCTAGTGTGTAATTTATTTTTTGGTGTCCCCACCATACCCTATAGATTTTATACGATGTCTTCCTGCTAGACTGTAGCCCACACTAAGGGCAGACCATGGTATATGGCAGGCACTTACTATATCTAAGCAAAGGAACAAATGGTACAGTATTCTAAGTATATTTAAGAGATATTCATAATTGCAATGCTTACATTTCAACTCCACTTGTTCTCTGTACACATTAATAAACAACAATCTATTTCTCATATTTTCAGAGGAGTCCCTAGATTCTTAAATGTGTCTTTTGATATATAGGTCAGTGTACTTGACTTAAATGATCTGGAAATATAATCTCTACATCAATTAGGAAAATGCATTTATAGCAGTTAGAGATCTTTTATTTTAATTTTATTCCCTCTTGAACACAATCAATACATGGCACAGATGACTAAGGTAATAAAACATGACAACAGTGAAGATGAAAACAGAATTTTCATAAAAGGCAAACTGGACCATAACCAATTTGTTTATAAAATGAGTTGATATAATTTGGTCCATATAAACACACTAAATTAAGATTTAGAACCATGGTTCAGGTCAATCGGACCAATAATATGAGTCAATTATCCTAAGGTCAAACTCAGATGACTACTACCTGAGTGAGACCAATTGCAGGGCTAGACTATACTTACCCGTTCTGCTCAGAATGAGCAGGAACAAAATGGAAACTTGTTCTAGCCAGTTTTGGTTGCTTCCTATATCTCACCCGTGTTCGAGATGCAGGCACCTTCTCATTCTCCTGATCTGTCTCATCTTATCCGTCTTTGCCCTCATGTATTCAAGAAGCTGAGTTATTGTCGCACTTCCTAAAACACTCATGTAGTCTCTTCTGCTCCTTCTCTGTCCAAGTGTTATTCAGATGTGAAGATTGAGACCTACGCTGAAGTCCAGCCTCTACTCATCAGCAGCGTGATCTTGCACAAGCTTCTTAAATTTCTTGCAGCACGGTTTCTACCTTTGCAGAATGGGATCACACCTTTTCACAGGGGATTTGTGAGAACTAAACGATGGGATGCACACAAAAGCAGTAAGTAAACTGCAGAATATAAGAGTGAGTTTGGTATCATAAATGTGTGCTATGCTGTGAGTACCAGAAGACAGGGAGGGACCCTCTTCTTCTCTAACTCCCCTATATTTTTCTTTGAAGGGTACTGTTGGTGGAAGGAACCTGTTCTGTACCGTGTATTCAGAGATAGAATATGCACATGCCATGTTCTGGTTCATTCACTGGACAACCTTTGGGGTAATTGACTATAGAACCAAGTTTTCTGTGTAGCTGAGAGTTTAGTCTTTTCATTTTCAACACTTTAAAAATATTTCTTGATGAAAATTTTTTCAAAACATTCAATGGGGAAGGAGCTAGTGAAGGAGAGGTGGATTTTTACTGTGAATAGGAGGAAGTTTAAAATATATCCTTGCTCTAGACCTTATTGACTTGTAAAGAGCATACTCACCACAATTTTCCATTTTATTGGTGTTTCAGGCAGGGACATTATTATGAATGTTAGTTATACTGGGCTATAACTCTGTGACAGCTTCAGGGAATATGCTGCCTATTGAGTTATTTGCCTCTATATCAAATAATTTCAAATTGTGTGTTTTTAAATTTGATTGTTTTTATTTTTATTAAAATAATTTCATTGAAATAATTATTTCCTCCTCTGCTGCCACTTCTCTTCACTATGTGGCAATACCTAAACCAGCTGTTTTCTCTTGTTTATTTGCTGCTTTCTCGTTAGAGTCAAATAAACCCACCTCTCTATAGGTCTTTTTCAGCAAAGGCTCGTGGGACATGGCAGGACTCAGTTCTCCCAGAGATACCGCCACCATCCTTCAACCTCATTTGACATTCAGAACCTTTTCCCCACAATGTATCTCAGGACATCAGGACTAATATTCAGGACAAGAAGCCAATGCTTTCAGGTCATCACTCATTTTCTCAACTTCTATCCTCTTTGTGCAGAATGTCATTTTTGGCCCTGTCTCTTACTCCTGTCCCATCTTCTGAATTTCCACCAATGTGCCCTCTGGAAATCATGTTTAGTGAAAGCATCAGAGTCTGTCTAGGCTGGAATAGTGTCTCAGATTGAAAAGAGAAAAAAAGCATCCTTGCTATTTATCAGGCTGGGAGGTCAGACAAGGATACAGCTAACTACAAAATTAATAGGAAGTAGTATTTCTGTGGCAGTCATGCAGCAATTGTAAAACACCACAAGACTCCTCTCTCTGAATGATTATTGCTTTCTTACCCATGGCATTCTAGACCCACTTTGCCATACTCATCTCTTATTGGGGACACCCAACTGCTAAGCCACACTCATCTAATAACAGCATTAATCCCTAGTTATTTTTTGCTTCTTTGAATTCTGTCTCAGAAACAGTTAACCAATCCAGAGCTGATTCTCACTTTCCTTAGTCCCGCCTCAGAATCCTTCAGCAGGAACCCAAACTTTACAAAGCATGTTTTCTTCCTCTTTCACGTTGAAAGCTACATTCATGCCTCCTCCTGAGTGCCTTTTCTTACTGCATTAAGTCAGTAAATCTGATTTTGTCAGCCTACTGGTTTGCCCGTCATGGTCTTTGGCTGGTTAGACTTTTAGCGCCGGTCACTGGCAAACTCACCTTTATCACTGACCTCTTTTCTGAACATAATATTAATGTCATGTTCAATGTGGATCTGAACATTTCTTCTGCTGCAGGCTTCCCAAGTGGTAGTTGTATTTTCTTTTATGCATCTTATATCATTGGGTCTGCAGATGGAGTGCATGTCCTTTTTGCTGATTCCAGATCACTCTTTCTTCTTCTCCTTACAAACACTCAGCTTTAAATCATATTTCATCAGACTTTATTATTGCCCCCTACTCTTCTTTATGGCAATCATTCGTTCCTACCATATGCTTCATACCCACCCCACTACCTTTTATTCCCTGAAAATTTTAGCTCTTGACCTATTGGCACACTACAGCAATACTGTTATAATTCTGGGTAATTTAAATATCTGTGTAGATGATACTTCCATCAGTATCTTGACATTCTGTTCTCTAATGATTTTTATCCTTAGCCAACTCTAGATTATTTTCCTGAGGTCATGTTTCATGTTTTAGGCTCTGTCAGCACACACTATTTAATACCTTCATGATTTCAGTTTCAAGCACCCCTATCATTGAATACCATCTCAATACCAGTAATCTCTAATCCTACCAGGTATGGTTCTACCAGTATTTTAGTGTCTGTAACTCCCTTTGTGTCCCTAGTTCCCTTATTTTTTGTCTTGAGTTACATGGTTTGTCATTATAATGACTTACTTGATCTTGAAAAGCAAAACAACAATGTTTAAATCTTACTTTCCCACGGCCTTGCCTGCACAGCTGAACACAGCTGGAGAAAAACAAACGATGCTGTCAGATTTTGTTTTATACTTTTTGTTTGACAAATATATTTTTTATTGTGATAAAATATATATAACAAAATTTGCCATTTTAACCACTTTGAAGTGTATAATTCATTGGCATTGTGTGCATTCACATTGTTGTGTAACCATCACTACCATCCTTCTCTAGAACTTTTTCATCTTCCCAAACTGGAGCTCTATAGCCTTTAAACAATAAACCTTCATTCTTCATTCCTCTCAACTCTTGGTAGCCACCATTCTACTTTATAACTCTATGAATTTGATTACTCTAGGTACCTCACATAAGTGGAATTATATAATATTTATTCTTTTATGACTGCCTTATTTCACTTAGCGTAATGTCTTCAAGGTTCATCTGAGTTGTAGCTTGTGCCAGAATTTTATTCCTTTTTAAAGCTGTATGCATATTTTATTTTAAATTTGTTATCTCCGTTGGGCCTCAATGCTGCCAGATTATCTCACTCCATTCCCAAGTCTATTTTTCTCTTTTTCTCCTAGACTATTATTTCATATCTTCTTTTTTTCAAACCTACAGTACTTTATTCTCAGCTATTAATCTTGCTTTCTATGTAATTGAAAAATTAGAAGCAATCAAGAGAAAACTTCTATAAGATTTCACTACTATATATATATATAAATAAAACCAATGAACATTATCCCCAATACACATTGTCTTCCCACTTCTCATTATTCATCTACTTCTCACCAGCTCACATCCCTTTTCATTATTACTCAAGGTTATTGCTGTAACAATCGTCCTTTCTAGCTCCTACATCGTCAGGTTTCCTTATCTGTGGGACTGTTCCCATCAGTACACAACATACTGGAACTTCTCTTACCTCAGAAATGTTAACAACAACAAAAACAACAACAAAATTCCTCCTGGCTTACTTCCTATACCTTACCATTTCCTTTCAAGTGGTAAAACTTGAAAACTTTCTCTATACTTTCTGCCTCAGTTTCTCTTGATTAGTTCTAATCTGTCTTTTGCTTTTGCCACTCGCCACTCGGCAGTGAAGTATCTTTATCAAGGTCACCAGTGGACCCAAGCTTTAAATCTAATGGACACTCCCCAAGTCCTTCATGTTACCTGACCCATTAAAAAGCATTTGGCATCACTGATTTCTTCTTCTCTTGATGTAAGCGCTCATTTTCTAGAGAAGAGTACTGCTCTCTACTGGTTTTTCTCCTATTCAACATGACCTTATCTTATTGTCATCTTTGCTGTTTCTTTTCCAATTTCTCTGATTTTTTAAATGGCTAGAGGGTCGTAGGTCCCAGTCCTTGGTCCTTATGTATTCTAATATACACCTAAACTCTTAGGAGCCTTAAAGATCTTAACGAGTCTCATGGATTATATGTTGATAGTAGTCTGTTGACTGCCAAATTTATTTCCAATAGGTCTTAGTCCTTTTTTCCTAACTCCAGATTTATATATGGAATAAACTACTTAAAATCTCTACTTATATGTCTGATAGTTATCTTAAATTTGGTGTGTTCCAAACTGAGCTTCCCATGTTTCCCCCCCACCCCAAACCTACTGCTCTTTTAATCTTTTCCATTTTAATGAATAGTTACTTCATTCTTCTAGTTGTTGATGTAAAAAATCTTTGTTTTTTCTTTCTCTTACAACCTATATCCAATCTATCAAGAAATCTTATTGGCTGTACCTTCACAATATAACCACAATCTGATCAATTTATATAGTTTTTTCCTTCATATCCTGTATGTATTTACTCAAATGTCACTTTCTCAGTGGAAGTCAAGACAGATACCTTGGACTATCACACCCACCTGCAACCATATGTATACCATTTCCTGTTCTGTGTTTCTTTCTTTAGCCCTCATGTTTAACATAGTGTATATTTTGCTTATGTACTTTTTATATTTTCCATGAGAGCAAAGATTTTTGTTTTGTTTTGTTATTGTCCTCAAAGCTTAAAACACTGCCTTACACGTAGTTGAAATTTACTAAGAACACTGGATGAGTAAAAGAAAAGATTAGTATTTTTAGTAATTTCTGAGAAATTAGTAATTTCTGAGAATTAGAAAAAGTAAGATATTTAGAGCCATGTGTACAAGAGAAAATAGTCCCTTGGGTATTATCTCCATGGTTCTCTGTGAGTAAAATTTTAGTTTTATGAAGGAGCAGCTTAATGGCAATAATAGCAACTGAGTACTTATGTGTGGAGGCCATCCCACATGCTTTGTCACTTCTTAAAGCTGTATGAGCATAAAAAATAGATATCATTATCTCTGTTTTACAGACAATGCTAAGTAACTTGCTCAAAATGACCTGGCTAGCAAGTAATTATGCTGGGATTCAAAATCTGTTCTATCTGACTCCAAAGTTCAATTTTTTTCACTATAAAACATGGCTTACTTTTTGGCTCTTGGCTGATGTTTTGGTTAATGAGGATACATATAAATAAAGGCAATAAGTAGGCAGAAAAACTGAACAATATGCCTTTAAGCCTATTGAGTTCATTGTTTTCTTTTTTACACAAACTTCGGTATAATGCAATTTAATATATATATTTTTAAATTTGTGGGGAGATCTGAATAGCCAAAATGTAGGGCAAGCATTGTTTGCATTTTTAATTAAAAATTAAAGGTTGTCCTGTACCAAAATTTGTATGCATGTGATACTAGGAACAGGTATACTTGATCTTGTTTGAGTGTGATATTTGATGGTTGAAAAAGGAATTTTATTTGATTTGAATATTTCTCTTGTATTTAGGAGGCAATAAAAAAGCCCTCCCGCAGCTAATTTAATAACAGCAAATTCTCACAGATGTAATGCAAATATCCGCTGTGAGGCAAGGCCCGTTTCATTTCATAATTTATTTCTGCATTCATTACATTGATTACACTGTAATAGGCTTCAGGGATCCTAACAATGGAAGAGAAAATTGGATAGGTACATGTAAGAGAAAATTAGTGGGCCATTTGTCCTGCATTCAGATCAGACATTGTGAATTTTGTACTGAGCTTTAAAACTTTACTCTCAGCTATTTATCTTGCGTTCTATTTAGCTACATGATGAAATGTGTTGATAAATTAATCTACTTTCATATATAAAACTTCATTTTCTAGATCAAAGAAAATGTTCATTGTAAATCACATATACTTGAATAATTCAATGGTTTAGGCATTAGAAGAGCAGCTCCAACTTTTACATTTTCTTAATATCTCTGCGCCTTAGTTTTTTACTCTGAAAACTGAGCATAATCTTTATCCCTTTTATTTTATGGACATATTGAAACTTTCTTCAGGTATTTTATGAAAAATCACTTTGTAAATTGCAGTTCCTATGTTAATGTAAAATGCTAGTGGTTTTATTACTATTGTATGGCTTAAAGGGACTATTAAGTGTTTTATCAACTTTATACTTTTCCCCAAAATTAATGGTTGTGGATTATAACATTCACCTCTTATTATTATTGTTATTTGAGATGCTTATTTTTTATTAGAGAAAAGAACATCATAAAATGGATGATATTAATAGAGGAATTATATTCTAAGAAAAGATTAATTCTTTGTGTCATTTTTTTGTTATTTTTTAGTTAACACAGAATTTCCTGGAAAATAAAATAAGCCACTGACAGATTTAAACTATAGTATTGGCAATGGTAAACCTCTTAACATTTATTCACATTATATTTTCTTTTCACCTTAATTTTTCTTTTGCTGCTAAAATTATTAATGTTGATATTAACATTGTTTCTATTTTTGTTGGTATAAACAAGGCAATAAGATGCATTTGAGTACATATGCCTTTGCATATTTGTATGATTTAGCCACCAGTTTTCTAGTTAACATGGTATACACTTTACAAAAACTTTTGCCTAGATCCTATCTGGGTTAAAATAGAGGATACTTTCAGTGACCTCTCCCAAATTCTTCATTTTAAATCTGTAATATTAAATCTACAAGAGGATCATCAGAACATCACATTTCATAAGATGTTTAAGTACTGAAACATAATCAATTTATGTGTCAAAAAGGACAAAAGTGATAAGACTTTCTGTTATTGATTTCTAATTTAATTATATTGCTGTCAGAGAGCATACTTTGTATGACCTGTGTGCGTGGTTTTATGGCCCAGAATATGGTGTACCACAGAAAATGTTGTTTGTACTGAAAAAGAATGCGTATTCCTGTTGTTGGGTAGAGTGTTTGTAAATGTCAACCAGATCAAGTTGGTAGATAATGTCATTCAAGTTGTCTATATTTGTCTTAGTTGCTAAAGCTTCTGAAATAAAATACCACGAACTGAATATCCTGAAGTCTCAGATCAAGGTGTTGACAGAACTATGCTTCCTCCGAAGGCGCTAGGGAAGAATTCACTCCAGGCCTCTCTCCTAGCTTCTGGTAGTTGCTTGGCTTGTGGCAGCATAACTCTGAACTTCACATTGTGTTATCCTTGTGTGCTTGTCTCGGTGTCGAAATTTCCTCTTTTTAATAATCTGTCCTACTCTGATATGACCTCATCTTAATTAAACTAACAAATCTGCAATGGCTCTATTTCCAAATAAGGCAACATTTGAGATACTGGGGCTTAGGACTTCAACATGTGAAATTTGGTTGGGACACAATTTAACCCATAACAATATCCTTAATTTTCTGTCTACTTTTCTCAATAATACATATTATTGAGAAACAGGTACTGAAATCTCCAACTTTAATGTGGATTTGTCTATTTTTACATTTTCTTGGTTGTATTAGATTGTGCTTTATGCATCTTTAAGCTATGCTATATTATTAGGTGCATAAACTCAGAATTGTTATATTTTTTTGATGAATTAACTCCTTTATCATTATTAACTTTATCTTTGATAAATACATAATGTTCTTTTTTCTGAAATTGACTTTGTCCAATATTATTATGGACAGTCAAGCTTTCTTTTGATTTCTGTTTATATCTACACTCTATATCTATATCTATATTTATCTGTATATCAGTCATCTTTGCTGTTTTTTTTGCTTTCTTTGTTTGGATTTATAAGGTATGGATTCTTGGAAATATCTTTTCACATGGGCCCTGTGAAGATTTGGTACAAACTCTTTCATAGCTTCAATATTCCTCACTGAGTGAAGAGACCCGCAAACCTCACTCAGAGGCCTCATTGTTGTTCTGAGTCAGAAAGCATACATGTGATGCGTAAGGAAAGGACCTGGGGAGTCATATGAGATGTCTGAAATATCTCTGTTTCTACTGTGCTTCTTGATTGTGGTAGCCTTGAAATTATTAGTAAAGTTTGATAGAGAATAAGATCTCTGATTTGTGGGAATTTGATCCCTTTGACAGTTGGATCCTTTGTGTTGGCTCATATACTTAAATATTTAGATGCACATCTGTAAAAAAGAGAAGTTTACATTTTCTAAAACACTTCAATGTCAAGGTCCCTCCCATTTTGCTTGGTAGAAGGCTTGGGAATAGTAGGGGAACATTATCTGAGTTCTCTCATCTTGCCTGGTCAGTGTGCATTTTCAGGCATATACTATTGTGTTTTGAGCTGGTGACACTCATTTTCTGGTCCCTGCAAGGCAAATAAATAGGGGAATGGCTGTTGCTGTCTGATGACCTGGCCTCGTTTTGGAACCTTCTGTTCCTGCAGGTTCTCTGAGACTCAGCCATGTCATTCCTTAAGCCAAGCCTTGAATCACCTCACCCCTTACCATATGGCCATGTCAGGCCCACTAGCTTCAGAGCATGTGTGAATACCTGATGTTTTTCATGACCTGTGGAGCCAAAGGAGTGTCAGGGGAGGGCTGCTTCCTCTAACCCTCTAATGCCCAAATGGTCTCCACATAATTTCCATTTTGCTCCAGCTATTCCATATTGTGGCAGATTATGTTCCTTTAAAATCTTTAGTGGTAATTGAGGGGGAAAGCCTGACTAATTTCAACTTTATGTTCTCTCATGCTTTGATATCATTGCCTCTTGCTAATAAACTAATGGAGTAATGGGGAGCCTGGCCTGCCAATTTCTCTACTCTGGGAATCTCTGCCCCTTTCATCTTATCTCTGGCAATTCCTTTCTTGCTTTGTTGAATGGGAGTTTTCTTATGATGTAAACTTTTACTTTTTAATTCTGTGAACAACTTTAAACCCTTCCCCCCCCGCCCCCATCTTCCTGGTACAGTAGACTTCAAGGCTAATACTTAATGGTTAAGCAGTATAGGAGGACATGATTTATGGGGTCATGAACCACATATTGGTTTACTATTTCCAAAACTATTATCCTCGTTATGCAAACCAAATCAACAACAAATGAAACAAATCATATAATATTCAGATTTTACTAAAATAATTCCTGAGGTGTTGGAACTGGATGAAGTTGCAGGGCAAGTTACCATTTACTGAAAAAAAAATGTAGAAGGGGAACCAGAGGATGGTGCAAAGGACAGGGTGATTAAATGAGATACCAGAGTCCTACTGACTCCCCTCTATGCACAAGATACTTATCATAGTTAATTTTAAATAATCCTTTTATCTTATGAATTAAAATACTAAACAATTTATTTATTAAATTTATTGGGGTAACATTGGTTAATAAAATTATATAGGTTTCAAGAGTACAGCTCAGTAGTATGTCATTCGTAGATTGCATAGTAAGCTCACCACCAAAAGTTAACTCTCCTTCTGTCACCATATATTTGACCCCTTTATCTTTATCTGCCTCCCCCTTCCCTTTCTCTGGTAACCGCTAAACTGTTGTCTGTGTCCATGAGTCTCTGTTTGTCGTGTTCATTTGTTGCTTTCAATTTTATATCCCATGTATGAATGAAATCATATGGTTCTCAATTTTTTCTGTCTGATTTCTTTTGCTTAACATGATAATCTCAAGATATTTCCATGTTGTTTCAAATGGCAGTATTTCATTTCTTCTTATGGCTGAGTAATATTCCATTATATATATGTACCACATCTTTATCTAGTCATCTTTCAAAGGACACTTTGGTTGTTTCCATGTCTTGGCCCTGTGACTAATGCTATGAACATCAGAGTACATGTATCTTTACAGATAAATGTTTTCAAATTTTAGGAGTAGATACCCAGAAGAGGGATTGCTGGGTCATATGGTAATTCTTAACTTTTTTGAGGAATCTCCATACTGTTTTCCATAGTGGCTGTACCAATTTACATTCCCATCAGTAGTGTATGAGGGTTCCATTCTCTCCACAACCTCTCCAACACTTGTTATTACCTGTCTTATTGGTGATAGCCATTCTCACAGGTGTGAGGTGGTATCTCAGTGTGGTTTTGATTTGCATTTATTTCCCTAATAGCTAGTGAAGTTAGACTCTTTCATATGTCTGTTGGTCATTCGTATGTCTTCTTAGGAGAGGTGTCTGTTCAGGTCCTCTGCCCATTTTTTAATTGTATGTATGTATGTATGTATGTATGTATGTATGTATGTATGTATGTATGTATTTATTTTATTGTTGAGTTGTGTGGGTTCTTTGTATATTTTTTATATTAGGCCCTTATCAGAGACATTGTTTGCAAATATCTTTTTTCATTCAGATATTTTGCCTCTTTGTCTTGTTGATGGTTTCTTTTGCTGTGCAGAAGCTTTTTAGTTTGGTATAATCTCATTCATTTATTTTTGCTTTTACTTCCCTTGCCTTTGAGGTCAAATTCATAAATTCCTCTCTAAAGCCAAGGTCCTTGAGTTTAGTACCTATGTTTTTTCTATGCAATTTATTGTTTCAGGTCTTATATTCAAGTCTTTGATAGATTGTGAATTAATTTTGGTGCATAAATTAGATTTTTAACCCTCCTTTATATATGAAGAACCAGAGAAGAATGTTACAGCTAAATCTAACAGGAACAGACTGTAAACCCACAAATGCCCATTTTCTGAATTATAACCTGTTTTGTTCTATCAAATCCTTCTATAGGTGCTAGAAAAGACCCAGGCTCATGTCTACAGTAACTACAGGCAGTTGGTAATCTACTACTAGCACCAATGCAAAGGAGTAGACAGGCTGTTGTGCCTTTGTGATTTTTTCCCATTTAAGTTATGCCTGTTCACACCTATTTTTCTGATTAAAATCTTGTCAATAGACACATAGATAGGGAGATGATTCCTGAGCATTCACCTCTAGAAAACTTGTAAGTGAGATAAAGTTTAGGATTCGTAATAGAGATAGCTATAAATGTACACTGGTGTTTTGGGAAGAATGAAGTGAAAAAATTTTAACAAAGTGTATCTGAATGCTTGGAAATATAATGCTACAAAATCTTAAATTGAGCTCAACAATTCTTGAGACTTTGACTTAAATCAAAAGGTTTTTCACCAGCTTATAGATTTTTTTCTTCCCTGAAACTGTTGGAAGCCATAGATTTGAAAAGGGATTTCACACAGATATGATTATCACAGCTGTATCTCTACTGAAGTAAGCCAGTGTTTTGTGGGACCAGGTTCCTCAGGAAAGCCAAACTGAAAACATGGGATATTATGCATGTTAAAGGGTTCATGATGATGAATTCTCACTAACATAAATATCACCCAGTCACTTATGTAAATAAGATAATTTCATATTGAATAACTTGGAAATGGGAAGTTTTGTTCTTTCTCTACCAATTTTATTTAACAAGAAAATATAGCCATGCTAACTAAAATGTCATCGCCTGAAACAATTGTTTCCACATTTTCCAAGTTGCATCTTTAATCAGAAAAAACTTTAAAGCGCACTTCTCCAAACTGTTTCTCTTATTTATTTTTAAATTTTATAGAGTATTAATATACATCTTAAAAAGTACACACAAATGGAAAGCAAAAATAAAATTGTAACTGGAGGCAACCGAGTCCGGGGTTCGTGCTACCTGTGCTGCTCAGCCAATGGACCTCCACAGGAGTTGGGATATTTAGAATAAGTGGTTATTGTCAGGGCACTGGTGATCTGAGAATGCAGCAGGTTAACACCTGCAAAACTGCCTTGCCTTCTCAGTCCCGCCTAGAGTATTTAAGAGACAATCTGGTCATTATTCCAGGAGCTATGTGACAGTTGGGGTGGGGCTGGGAATGGGGTCTGCTGTGCTTCAGGGAGCCATTCCTCTGGCAACATGGTCCTCTGGAGCCATTAGCAACCCAGGAGCAAAGGTGGGAGTATTCTTGAAAGAATGTTAAACCAGAGGATTGTGATTAGTAAGTGTAAGGGCATTAATCATAAGTTTCAGGGCAACTTTCTATGGCAGGAGATGTTTCAAGCTCTGGGTCAAGCCACATGGGAGACAATCTATAGGGCAAGGAAAAGTGAAGCCAGGGATGCTGTGAGGCCTCTACTATGGGAATCCCAACCAGGCCCTTCTTTGAAATGAAATAAACAATATTTGAAAATGAAAAAAATTTTAAATGTACAACAAACCTTTTGCTTTTACTTAGAATGCTGGTATTATTATTAATAGAAATGTAACTGAATGTGTTACATTCTTTTTGAAAAATTTGGTTTAACAGTTTGTGATTCAGTTATTTAAATGTCAAATTATGAGGTTCATTTTTTTTTGTGGGGGGGGTACTTGCTTTTAATAGGTAACATAACTGATAAGATACCTTACAAAGAATATTGAAATAGAAGAAATAAATGTATTATTGGCTGAGTTTATTAATCAAGGAATTCATAAAATATTCACCTCAAAAGTACTAAATTTGCAGTCAACCGTAGTCATCATTTTTATATTACATTTCTAGTACTTATTTATCTTGAAACTGGAAGTTTTTATCTTTTGACCTCCTTCCTCTGATTCCCCCACCCCTTCCTGCTTCTGGTAACAGAAAAGTCCACCCATTTTTAAAAATATATTTATTTTTTTTATTTTTTATTTTTTCAGGTGAGGCAACCCTTGCTTGACCCCAGAGATTGCAAGGACCTTGTCAGCTTATAATCCCTTATGTTTTTTATTTTTATTTTTTATGACTTCCAAGGTGGTCTCACATCCAAGTACTAACCAGGCCTGAACCTGCTTTGCTTCCGAGATCAGGTGGGATCGGGCATGTTCAGGGTAGCATGGCTGTAGCTTTACCCATTTTTTAAATTGGATTTTTTGTTTGTTTGTTTTTGTGTTATTGAGTTGTATGAGTTCTTTATATATTTTGGATTTTAACCTTTATCAGATATACAGTTTGAAAATATATTTTCCCATTTTTTAGGTTATTGTTTCACTTTGTTGATTTTTTTTTCACTGTGTCAGAGCTTTTCAGTTTGATGTAGTCTCATCCGTTTATTTTTTATTTTGTTGCTTGGGCTTTAGGTATGATTTCCAAAAAATTGATACCAAAACCCATGTTTATTCAAGGAGGTTTATTCCTATGTTTTCTCTAAGAGTTTCATGGTTTCTGGTCTTGCGTTTAAGTCTTTAATCCATTTTGAGTTAATTTTTGTGAATGGTATAAGATAAGGTTCAAGTTTCATTCTTTTACATGTGAAAATCCCAGCACCATTTATTGAAGAGACTATTTTCTCCATTGAATATTCTTGGCTCCTTTGTCAAATATTAGTTGATCATATATACTTTGGTTTATTTCTGGGCTCTCACTTCTGTTCCTGTGGTCTAGTTTCTGTTTTTATGCCTGCACTATACAGTTTTAATCACTACAGCTTTGTAGTATAGCTTGATATCAGGAAGTGTGATGCTTCCTGCTTTTCCTTTCTCAGGATTTCTTTGGCTATTTGGGTTTTTTTTGTGGTTCCATAAAAATTTTAGATGTGTTTTTCTACTTTCGTAAAAAGACATTGGAATCTTGAGTAGGGATTGCATCAAATCTATAAATGTAAGTATGAACATTTTAACAATGTTATTTTTCCGACTGACGGACGTGGGATGCCTTCCCATTTATTTATATCTTTTTTGATTTCTTTATTAATGTCTCATAATTTTCAGAGTAGAGATCTTTTGCCTTCTTGATTAAATTTATTCCTAAATATTTTGTTACTTTCAATGCTTTTGTAAATGGGATTGATTTCTTTATTTTTTTTTTTCAGAAAATTCATCAGTAGTGTATAAAAACACTACAGACTTCTGTATGTTAATTTTGTATCCTGCCAACTGAATTTGCTGATTAGTTCTAATAGTTTTTGGGGGTTTTATTTTTAGATTTGCTCTATATAAAATTATGTCATCTGCAAATATAAACAATTTTACTTCTTTCTTTCCAATTCTGATGCCTTTCATTTCTTTGTCTTGCCTGATAGCTCTGGCTAAGACTTTCAGTACTATGTTGAATAGGAGTGCTAAGACTGCCACCATTGTCTTATTTCTGATTTTAGAGATAAAACTTTCAAATTTACTATTGAATATAGTGTTATCTGTGGGGTTGTCATCTATGGCCTTTATTATGTTGAGATGTGTTTATTCTTACTTAATTTGTTTAGTGTTTTTATCATGAATGGATGTTGAATTTTGTCAAATTCTTTTTCTGTGTCTACTGAGATGATTGTATGACTTTTTCATTCGATTAATGTGATGTATCACACTGGTCGATTTGTGTATGGTGAATCATCTCAGGGATAAATCCCATTTGATTGTGGTGAATGATCTTTTTAATGCGTTGCTGAATTCAGTTTGCTAGTATTTTGTTGGGAATTTTTGCCTCTGTATTCACCAGGGATATTGGCCTATAGTTTCCTCTTCTAGTGTGTTCTTATCTGGCTTTGCTATTGCAAAAGTATACGTGATATTCACATTCACTATTTTTAGCAAGAAAATTGCATAGAAATGGAAAGATTTTCAAAATGTTTCATTTTATTTTGAAAGCAAGTTCTTTCAACCATTGTCAAAATATCAGCTTTATCATGAAAGGACTAAATATGTTTACTTTGTCAAAAATATTTGCTAGATACAGATTATTGAAGCCCACTTGTTTGGCAAAGGTGAGCAGTTTTGGAACTCTTTTTTTAAAAAATTAGAGAATACTGCTTAACTAATATTTAAGTTGGCATATCTTAAGTATTTGGCTTGTATAACCAGTAAACCTGTTGCAATAGAAAATAATTTTCTGGTTACTTCTTATATCATGCAGAATGTTACAAATATTATATTATTTAATATTGTTGTTTTTATAAAAGCAACAAGAGGATGACATTTCAAAGTAAGCAACAGCAATCGCTCACAAAGGCTGCCAGTCAGTGAGTGTGGGAGGGCGATAGTATCAAATCCCACCTGTGGACTTTTCTTCCTCAGGTTCATTCACAGAGGAAGCCTGGACTAGCCCTCATATTTATGTGAGCAAAACTTTCTTATTTTAGATTAAAAAATACATAATTAAGAAGTTCAAATCCTGGTAGATTGTTATAAACTCTTGGGAAATAGTCACTATTTTAGAGATCACAGAGCTAAAGTGGTTCTCAAACTTTAGTGTGTATGAGAATCATCTGGAACGGGCAATAAATTATAGGTATCTAGCCCCTACCCAGAGAAATTCTAATTTAATAAGTCTGAAGTGTGACTTGGAAATCTGTGATTTTATCAAACACTTTAGATCTTTCAAATGCAGTTCCTTAGAAGACCGCACTCTGAGAAACCCAGACTACAGGGACTAGATAAATTTTCCATATTTTCATAGTATCATTTTTGGTTCAAGATTATTAGCACATCGCAGTTCAGTGTAAGACTTTGCATAAGTACCCAAGGAATGAAATGTAGTGAATGAGTAACTGCTCCTTAGTATATTTGTTAGAGAGCTGTAATTAATTAATAGGTAGACAAGATTACCAACATATACCTATCTAATTAGTGCATAGTAGTTAACAAATTATAACCCAGATGCTGGCTAAGAATCCTATTCCCTGACCTCTATGGATAAAATATCCTTGAGCTTTTTATTATACATTCTGGCGGAGATCCAGTGCCACAGCTAGATTTTCATGAATTCTTAACTGATTTATAGGTTTGCATGATCACTTCTGGCTTCAAATTCCTGTTCTTGTTGGGCCGCGGTTGCAGTGTCTGATCTCTTCACTTTGCTTTGTGCTCAATGTAGAGAATCAATAACTTTTTGTTTTTCCCAACCGAACTTCATGGCTCTTAAATACACATTGCACTGATTGTTAGACATCCTGCTCTTAAATGTTATTTGGCATCCTGACATCAAGACTTTCTCACTGACCACCTTTTCCCATGGCTCCGGCTTCTTGTTGGTGGACTGTCTTCCTACTCCCCACAAACTCCTTTTCTGATCGTTAAGCCTGGTTATTTACTCTTCTACCTGCTGCTCAGCTTCTTCCATGTACAATTACATGTCAGGATGATTTGTTGTAACAAACCATTAGCCACATGGAAGAATTTACAGATAGTCCTAAATTTCTTTCCTTCCTTCCTCTATCATCCACCTCTGTAAATGAAAAGACAAGGATCTAGACCCAGTTTTGTACTCTGAATTATGCCCTGGCTGCAATGTTGCCATTTTAAGCAGAAATGACTACAACCAGTTTTTTCTTTTCTTTTTAAGTTGAGGCAAAATTCACATAACTTAAACTTATCCCTTTTAAAGTAGACATTCTAGTGACAGTTAGTACATTCATAATGTGTGTGCAGCCACCACCTCTATCTAGATCAAAAACATTTTCATCACTTCAGGTGAACCCCATTCCCGTTTAAGCCGTCATTCTCTATTTCCTCTGCCTCCCAATTCCTAAAAATCCGCTTTGTGTCTTGATGGATTTACCTATCCTGGGTATTTATATAAATAATACCGTATGATATATGATTTTTTGCCTGGTTTGTTTCACTTAGCACGATGTTTTTGAGATTCATTTATATTGTAGCATGCATCAGGACTTCCTGATTACCCTGAATGATAATCCATTGCATGTATCTACTCAATTTGTTTATCCACTATCTACTGATAGACATTTGGGTTGTTTCTACCTTTTGGTTATTCCAAATAGTGCTATTATGAATATTCATGTCCAAGTATTTGAGTATAATCTGGGTTAAAAATTTTTTTCTTAACACTAGTTTCTCTTTTGTACATTTAATAAATTAGCAGTGATCTGACATATATGAGAGTACTTGAATTTTATACTGGTCACCATTTTGGTTCCTCATTCAGGTTATTGATTTCTGTTTTAGCTTGTGGTAGTGTTTTCCTGAGGAGGGAGTTGATACCAGGTTTGGCCAATTGATCCTGGGTTTGTACTTCGCTGTGTGGGTGGGAGTGAATGGTGGGCCACTAGCCAAAGGTATACATTGTGAAGCCAATGCCAAAAGTGGTAATTTTGACTAAAGAGCCAAGGAGCTCTGGTCGTGACAGTTGAGGAAAAGGAGAGCATTAGATGAAAGCCAGGTTCTGGGTTCCAATGAACATGATTTAAGACAGTTACATGTCTGCCACATTCCTACATCCTTTTAGTATACATGTCCCAGCTTTTTGTGGCTTGCCTTGTCAATTTTAGGTTAACTGTATTCATCAGCTACAAGCTAAGTGTTACATCTTCTCACCCTATGAATCAGAATCGAAAGACTACTATCATCACTTTTTTTTTAAAGCAATCAGTCGTATTGACAAAAAGCTTAAACTCTCCTTGTTTTAACATTAGGCTTCTTCTGCCCTACCAGTTGATGCACACAGGGATAAAAATAAGAAGCAATTAAGAAAAGGAAAGGAGAGAGTATTATTAACACTCAGTTATAACTTTTGAGTCATGAGTTAATTGCTTATCTACAAATCTATGTGTATGTGTTTTTTTTTCTAGCTAGTCAATTCCTTCTAAATCTTCAAGCAATTGTGTAATCAATGTGGCTGCTTAAACACTTATGGCAGATAGAGTCAATAAATTTTTCTAAAGAAATGGGAATTAACTCTGTGTTGACTTATTATTTGGGAAAAATGTTTTTTATCCATTTGACAGGTTTTTATTTGCAGATTTATTTGAGGGAGTCAGAATTAAAGCAAATAAACATTGTTAAAGGGAGAATGTTGCTTATAATAAAGATTAAGATATTAAGTAGACTTTTTTTGTTGTTTGTCAGTTTTTTTTGTTCCCCCAGCTTTATTAAAGTATAATTGACATAAAATTGTATATATGTAAGATGTACATGATGATTTGACATTCATGTATTTGTGAAATGATTATCACAATCAAGTTAATTCACACGTATATCACTTAATATGGTTACTTTTTGGGGAGAGTGATGAGAACACTTAAGATCTACTCTCTCAGCAAATTTCATATGTACAATGGACTATTAACTATTGTCACCATACTGTACTTTAGATCTCTAGAATTTATTCATCTTATAATAGAAAGCTTATACCCTTGACCATCATCTCCCCATTATCCCTGCCCCCCATCTCTGCTAATCACTATTATATTTTTTGGTTCTGAGTTCAAATTTTTAGATTCCATGTATAAGTAAAAGCATACAGATTTATAGTTCTCTGTCTGGCTCATTTCACTTTGCATCATATATATTCCATCTTGTTGCAAATAGCAGCATTTCCTTCTTTTTCATGGCTGAATAATATTATACTATGTTTATATATATCTCATATATTCTTTACCCATTCATCTGCCAGTGGACACTTAGGTTATTTTCATGTGTAGCTATTATGACTAATGCTGCAGTGGACATGGGAACACATATATGCCTTTGAGATACTGATTTTATTTTCTTTGGATACACACCCAGAAGTGGGATTGCTGGATCACCTAGAGGTTCCATGGACTATGTAATGTTCTTTGATACATTTATTTTCTTCTTGAAGTAGTCTTCTGTTGTTTCTTACTCAAAATTCTGTGTCATACAATAAAACTTAACAAATTTACTTTAAGTTATTAATGCATCCAATATTTGTTCAGTGCCTACTATGAAGTAATTTAATTTATAGAGTCTATTTTATACTATAAATGTAAGACAGGAAAATGGGATAAAGCATAATGGGGGAAGGGGAGAACTATTTTTGTCAAGATTAGGAGTTGAGAAAGAGGTGACATTTGGGCTGAGACCTAAATGATGAGAAAGGTGTATGTGGTAGGCAGGATTCTAATACGTTCTCCAAGATTCCTGGCCCCTACAGTACCTATACCTTCTTCCAGTTGTTAAACCAAACATGAATCTAGATACTACTGTGAAGGGATTTTACAGATGTACTTAAGATCTCAAATCAGTTTATTTTAAAATATGATAACAATATGAAAACTTAAAATTCAACAATAACAAAACGAAAAACCCAATTAAAAAATGGGCCAAAGACCTTAACAAACACCTCACCAAAGAAGACATGCAGGTTAGAGAAATGCAAATTGAAACAACAATGAGAAACTCCTACAGACCTATTAGAATAGCCAAAACTAGAACACTGATAATGTCAAATGTTGGAAAGGATATGGAGAAACAGGAACTCTCATTCCTTGCTTCTGAGAATGCAAAATGGCACAGCAACTTTGGAAGAAGTTTGACAGCTTCTTACAATAGTAAACATGCTCTTACCATATGATCCAGCAATCATGCTCCTTAGTATTTACTTAAAGGAGTTGAAAATATATGCATATACAAATTCTGCACACAGATGTCTATAGAAATTTTATTCGTAATTGCCAAACTTGAAAGCAACCAATGTGTCCTTCAATAGGTATATGAATAGATAAGCTGTGGTACATACAGACAATGGAATATTATTCAGTGCTAAAAAGAAACAAGTTATCAGTGCATGGAAAAACATGGAGGAAACATAAGTGCATATCACTGAATAAAATAAGCCATTCTGAAAAATCTACGTACTTGATGATTCCAAGTATATAATATTTTGGAAAAGACAAAACTGTGGAGACAATGACAAGATCAGTGGTCATCAGGGGTTCGGGGGGGGGGAGGGAGAGATAAACAGGTAGAGAGCACCAAGGATTTATATGACAGTGAAACTATTACGTATGATATTATAATGGTGAATAGGTGTCACTATAAATTTGTCCAAACTCACAGAATGTACAACACCAAGGGCGAACCCTAATGTTAACTATGGACTTCGGGTGATAATAATATGGTAATGTTGGTTTATCAATTGCTACAAAGGGTGAGGGATGCTAATAATGAGGGGGGGGGTATATGTGTATGGGGGCAGGAATGTACGGGAAATCTCTGTCCTGCTCAATTTGGCTGTGAATTTTAAACTGCTTTAAAAAATAAAATTTGTTTAAAGATATGTATAAGCAAGAGCTCTGATGGAAGTAGGTTTGGTTTTGCTGGTTCTTGTTAATCTGTGGAGCTGACACCTAGTCTCGATTGTCATACTTCTTTAGAATGTGAGGTCCCAGTTCATCCTCAACTTTGGGGCCAAGTCATTTATTCTTGAGCAAAAGAAAATGAATTTATTCTAAACTTCATTACTTTAGTGTTTTAGAAATCAATTTTAAAGTGATTTCCCTCTATTTAATGAATTATTTAGTTTAAGGTAGGTAATATATTCCATAAATTTATTAACTACACGAAGATAAACTGCAATGCATTTAGCTAAGCTATAAGCTAGGTTCACAACAAACCTTTTGAAGGTGGAGCCCTCACTCTTGCCTTCAGATATTTGGAGTACACTCTGCAATCATATGTCTATGGACCAAGTGAGAGCATCTGTGCCTAATGATTTATTAAATATGTAGTAAAGTTTATTTTGTTTCTCATTTTAAAATAAAAATTAAGAACTTTTGATATTTTCTTCTTGCATTCTTATGGATCACCTTGCTCATCCTTAACGGACAAATGTGGAAAAGACAGGCAGCAAATATGTCTGAGATATCAAGTTAAATGAGAATGGAGAATTGTTCATAGGACTTAGCAAAGGTGGAGGTGTTGGTGACCCTTTAGAGCCATTCAGTGGAGTAGCGGGAAGAAACACTGAATGGAGAGAGTAGAGAAGAGAATGGGAAGAGAGAGTAAGATAAGTAGTATTACTTTTGAGAGGGAGATTTTGTGTGAATAGAAAGGCAATCAGTATGCCAGTAAGCTAGATGAGGTGTGAGAGTTTCAAGGATTCTATTTCTTAAATATGTATGAGATACACACACACACCCACCCACCCACACACACACACACACACACACACACACACACACACACACACACACGTATAACTATATCCTCTTCCTTCTATGTGGCCTAATTGAAAAGCAGTTTTAGCTTCAAATTGATCCTCTGTAGCTTGTGTCAGAACATTGTTAAGAGGATCCTAGCAGACAGGCACAAACTTCTAATAAATCATTTTCACTTTCAAAATATGTTGAACTAGACTTTATCCTGTGTTCTTATTTTTCTTCGTGTATTTATAAGTTGCATGGAAATTGCTATTTTGCTATACATAGCCTTTGGGGTGGCTTGATTTTCAGGGTCTAAAACAACCTGGAAAAGAAGTATCTTTCTCCGTGCCAATGGCATCACTGGTTTTACTGTGGTTTTACTGTCCATGACCCAGGACGTGTGATATTGTTGATTAATTACTGCTAGAAATAATAGTTTAATGGTAAAGTTGTAACACAGTGTAGCCCTGTCTGTAGCCAGCTGTCTTGGGGGCATTTTGCAGCTAATGGCAGTGAAACTGACAGGAGGTGGTGCTATTCCAAAGCAAAGAGAAACAATCCTGAGACTTCGTTTTGAAGGTGGATGGCTGTTAACAGCTGCTGCTCTTTTCGAGGTTAAAATAATCTCTCCTGTATTCAAGCTATAGAATTTTGGTCTGTACATTATTTATTCACTTTAGACACGCTGGCAGCCTCCATTTAGTTATTCAGAGTCACTGGAAAATGCTCATATGACATATAGGTCATACAATAGAAAATTGACAGGTTATACAAATATGGCACTAACTTCCATCATGTGCTAAAATAGAAATTAAACCTGCAATTTTAGTCATTGTAAGCTCTGGAAATTGCTTTTCAGATATTTCAAACAGCTATACAGTACTGTGGAAAATACAATTGCAATACTGTAGAGACAATTATTAGATAGAAAGAACTGCACTTACTGCTTTAAGTTAGCAAAAAAATTTCAAAGATTCAACATAATAATAGGATGATTATAACTTGGGAGTGTGCTTCTGAAACCAATGAATTATAGTTTGATCAACTTTTTTTCCCTTATTTTGTATTGCCTGGCTTTACTGGTTAGTGACTATTACCTACGACGTCAAAGGGAGAAAAAAGAAGCAGAACAGAGGTTGAAAAATTGCAAGTAGAAAACTATATCCCTGTTTAGATAAACAAAGTTTCATATAGAGAATATACTAAACATGCCTTAATGTGTTCACGTCCAAAGTATTAAACATTTCAAAATTCCAAGACTTCCCATTATGATTTTATGATAGGTATCTGAATATAATAAAATATATAAAAAAACATACTGTATACAATTAAATGTTTTACAAATCCTGCCTGGCTGTCAGTCATTTTAAACAGCATTCAGAACAACCAAAATCTTAGGACAAACTTAAAGGACAGATACTTCCTTGAGGTTTATTTTAATGTAATAAACCAGAAGCTAATGCTAAATCCCACCTCATTTGCTTGCTATTGCCTATTCAAACTGTTGCCTTAACACATCAGAAATAGTAGTGACTGAATATAAGGACATGGCAAACTGCTCCCAGAACTTGAAGTGTAAGACTATTAAGAGTGAATGCATAATGGATGAGATTAGCCAATTGAGGATACCATCAAAGAAAGGATTTCTAAATATGTTGCTGGGAGACTTGGAGTTACTGGGGTGTAGAATCAAGACGCATGAATAAGCGGGAATGTAACTTAGACAAGCTGAAGCCTCAATCAACTATACTGTATTTCAGTCAAAGGAAAAGGATACTAACAGATAGGGAGAAAGTTTGCTAAGAGCCTAGAAGAGGAGCTCAAACTTTTTGTTATTTCTGCCCCATGAGGGAAGATTCCTTATAACTGCCCAAGCGTTCTGATCTCCTTGTACACCCACCTCCATAGCAAGATGGATGCTTTGCCTATCACAGTTTCAGTAGCTCACCAAACCTCCTTATTTGATTTTACAAATGCCAAGCAAAAGTCTATAGATTCAATTATAGAATTTTTATCCTGAGACAAGTAACAGATCCTCCCTACCACAACATCAAATAAATTAATTGAATAATTTAACAAATATTTATCGAACATCTGTTTTATGTCTAGGTTTAGATCTATATTACTCAACAAATAAGCTTAATCTCTACCTTAATGAAGCTTAGAAAATATATTTTTTTAATGGATGGTTCTTTATCATTATTTAAAAAATCTTTGATACAATGCTATATTTATTTGGATTCTTATTTATTTATTTCTATTTGGATGCTTATAATTGTCTTAGCATATATTCATCACCCTAACTTGGGTTACTCTGTAAGCACTGACAAAAAGTAAGTTTTTGGAGATGCAAGTGAGAATAGGATCCCTGATGTCCTCCTGATGGTTGTACGGAACAGGTATTATCTGCATGGCCAACTTGTTACCCTCAATGATATTATCACCTTCTTCCTTTTCACCTGAAACAAATAACATTTTCAGAAGTGGTCATGAGACAGGATTTCAAATAAGGTATGTCAAAAAATGAGAATGATCTTTATGTCACTATTCCTGAGGAAAGATAAGGTAAGGGAGAGATAGTGATGATATTCAAATTTCTTACACAAGTTAGAATGAATACAAAAAAATCACTTTATAAGTCATTTAATTTAGTTTTAAAAAGAGAGAGATATATATAATTTAGTCGTTAAATCAAAACACAAATGTTACTTTAAAGGAATTTCTTTAAAACAATTTTGTTTATAATGTCAGACATTTTATCTGAAATATACTTTTTCTTAACTCAGCTAAATATTTCAAATTAATTTTCAGTTTTGAAGTAGGTAAAAAATTAAATACTAGTTAAATATTGAAGAAAGCATATTGAATTAAACTTGAAAGATAAATAGTAATGAAAACTTCTAAGAAAAGCAAGTATATATTAGAATATAATAGATTTCAGTGTTTGATATCACCTCAAAATAACAAAATCCATTAGGTATTAAAAATGATTCTATATACCCCTTTACAGAACCATTTATTTTTGCAGGCTCTCAACCTTGAGAATAGTATGTATTTATAATTTTAAAATGTGATTCTTTATATATAAAATGGGCATGAAAAATAAAATAGAAAGCATAACCTAATTAGGAATATTTAATTTGATTACATATGTCTGTGTTAAAATTTATTTTTAAATTTGAGTTCAAATATTTAAATTTCAAAGCTCCAATTTTATATTAAGAGGCTTACTCTAAATATGAAACAAATCTATATTTTATAAATATAAGTCTGTAAAAATAAAATTCTGATTCTGTAGGTAGAATGTTTTCAAATATAATTGAGTTCTCTAGCTATAGTTCTCTGAAAGATATACATTGTAATCCTGAACTACTGCTTACCTTAGGGCCTCTGCATTCACATTTGTGCCTTTTATATTAACAATAGATCTCAATTCAGATTGCTTTTAGGTCAATTGTGCCAGTGATATCAATGTTCTGGTGCCATGCACCTCACATCATTCTTCTTTAGACATCACCCCCACTCCCTCCCCCACCCCACCCCCACCCCCACCCCCACCCTCACCCCCACCCCCACCCCCACCCTCACCCTCACCCCCACCCCATCGCTTCCCGCGCCCCGCCCACGCCCTGTCCTCTATCCGGCCTGGGTTCTCCTCTGCTCTTTGCTTCAGGTCCTAGTCCAGATGAAGTCATGTTTCCTTTTTGGAGCTTTAGTTGATCCTGTCAATTCAAATGATTTTAGTTTTTTTGGTGAATTTCTGTAGAACTTTCTGTTATTAGTTATGATTTAGAATTTGTAAGTAGTTGTATCATATCTTCTGAAACTGAATAAAATGCTTATGAACAAGAGTTCTAGTAAATTGTTTGGGAAAGAGAGCCTGTGGTATTGGCAGCCCAAGAAATCTGATCCTGGTGAGTTACAGTGCACTCAAGGTTCTAGGACATTGCTCTGCTTCAGAGATTTCTGGATTCCAGACTAAGCTTTCCTTTGCAAACTCCACTGTATCCACTGAATGCTTAGACTTGCTAAAGAATATTCTTTTTTAATTTCCACATATTTCTTCATAGAGCAATATTATGATGCAAGAATATTAATTTATCTTATGAGATATAATGTTCATCAATGAAAGTTTCTATGCTTATGATCCACCTACAGTTTTTCACTTGGGGGCAGTTGTATAATTAGCAAGGTAGATGAAAAGAGGGGAGAAGGAAGGTAAGAATGATGCCGGAGCACCAGAAGCAGTCCTGTTGCTACTTCTGTCTCTCATAGTCCTGTAATGGTGCTGCATGGTACTCATCCTATAGACTTCCACATATCTGGACTCAGTTTGAGGCCTCCAAGAGCAGTCCCCTGGAGGCAAGGACATGGGCGAGGCAGTTATTTGTAAAGTTATGCCAGGATTCAAGAGTGAGGGAGTTAAGTAGGAAGAAAAGAGAGAAAAAGAAGTCAGTGTGGGGTGTGTTATGGAGATTACTGCCTCAGGCCACAGGGGCTTGCATTATAAGTCCTTTGGGAAACAATGTAGCATTTCTCCAACCAATCCTGTCCTTTATTGCTTGAAAGTTGCCTTGGGTGCAATAACACCCTGTGACTTCTGGGTTTGCTTGCAGGTGGATTTGCTGCACTCCCATAATGGTGGAAAGATCCTGGGGCTTAGTAGGTACCTGGAAGTGTCAGGTGTCAGAACTTCATTCTACAACTCTAAGGCAAAGGAAAATGTGACGGTGACGTTTGTTGTACATCCCACTGAAGAAAACAAGGGTTTCAGATGGATGCCTTCGAGAGAAAACTAGCCCGAGCTATATTTTGGGTGAAGGAGAGGTTGAGAGTAGTGGTCTTTGAGCTCCTCAAAGTTTCTGCTTAAGGTTTGGAATAAGTTTAGATCTTCAATCCCGCACCTTCAGTCAGGTTTGGTTCAAGTTTATCTCTTACATGTATTAAGCTCCTGACTGAGATTTTTTCTGAAGCTAAGAAAAAATTTGAAACCGCAGGGAGATGATGAAGAGTATGTGGACTTGGCTACGACCCTGCGGTCTGCCACTCGGCAACTCTACAAATGCTGGGGAGTTATTTAAGCTTCAGTTTTTACATCCCAAGACATTTGATTGCCTTGTAGGTTTGCTATGAAGATGATTTGGGATAATGCATGGAAAGGGCTTACAGGGCCTGGTGCAGTAATAATACTGCAATAAACTGGATAAGACACTTCAAGCGAGGAAGACAAATGGAAGGCCTGGGAACCGGAGGGGTAGGGCATCAAGGCAGCTAAAAAGGAAATAGAAATTTTACTGTTAGGAACTGCATGCTTTGCCTATGAGTGACACTGGTTGTGTTATGGGTGTCTAACTAAGAATTAGAGATACAGAAGAATCTTAAATTTGGCCAAGTCGAAGTCCATAATCTATATGTACTTTACCAACTTTAAAACATGTACAGCTTTTGAATAATATTGGGTTCAATTGCTTTCTATAAATATAATTGTTTTTAAGATAAAGTCTTTAAACATTTCCTAGCATAGCTGTATGTTTACAACTGGTGGAAAGAATTCCTTTTGGTGTTATGTTGATGGTTATACAGTCAGTTATTCTGTTATATTAATTAAATCTTTCTGGCTCTGAATATGTATTTGGCATACTAGCTTTAATTTATACCAGTTGTAATTCCATGGGAACAGAATTGGAGGATAAATTAATTTCTATATATGCAAACTCAATTGTACAAAATGGCTAAAGAAGACATTATTTTTTGAATACTGAAAGTAGAATTGAATATTTAATGTTGCTTTAAAATTTTTATTCTTCTAATTTGATTTTTCAATGTTCCTTTTATTTTTCTCAGACTTTGAGATAGTAGCCATAACTTCTATTTCCTAGCTTTTATGTGTTAATCGTAAATTTCCTTTATAAGGAAGTAATGCACTATTAAATTTAAATAACATTATTAAATGTGTCTTCCTTAAATGAAGAATACATTTAAAATGAATCAGATTATAAAGTGTGTTTTTATTTAATATATTAATAGGCATATAGTTAACCATTTATTCCTATAATTAAGGATGGTTTTATAAATATTGAAGACTTGAGTTGCTAGTTGATACAGAGTTCCTCACTCTTCTATCACAAAATTTCATATAATACATTTTGCTACTACACATATACATCCAATCTTTACAATTTCAAAAATATAAAACATATTCCATGCATAGGTATTATTTCACCCATATTTAAGAGAAAATTAAGTCATATAAAATAGGTCAATGTCTCATTGATAGTATATGACAAAGAAGAAATTAGAACCTAAATCTGTTTGACTTCTGAGCAGTATTGTGGTATACATCTCTAAAACAGAAAAGATTCAATTTATAAACCAACTTTAATATTTTTGAGGTCATTTTGTTATATTTATTGAGCCTAAAGGAACATTCTTTTTATTCCCAGCTGATTATTCTTTGTATGAAATCCACTCCTCTCAGTATACCAGCTTTGGGGCAATTTTTAGATCAGAACATCTGATTTCACTTATTCATTATGTGACCATCTGTTAAGTACCTCCTGCATCAGGACCTGTGTGATTGCTAGGAGTATAGACATGAGAGAGGTATCATCTGCCATATAGGATTTCACACTATGGTGAGTCATGTGGATAAGAAAGAAACCAGACCATTGTGTAATAGGTGGCAACCCCTCATGATAGAGAAATAAACAAAGTGTGATTGTCAGATGTATATAAGGATGAGACAGTCTATGAAAACTAGTTTTCCAAAGGCAGCACTAGTGTAATGTGGGTGATTCAACACTGTCTAGCTGAGGGGACATTTGAGTGTCAAGGTGGTGTCACCATGGGGCAGTTTATAAAGTTCAAAAAAAATAATGGGGCAGTAATTATTTCACCTCTGACCTATCCAAGAGCATTAATGAAAGGCTCATACCAGACAGCAGCTAGAATGGCAAGATGTCTCTTTATGACATGACTAGTTATGGAAGGTTTGTAGACTTTGCTTTTACTTGCACGAGTTTCCCTGTTGTGGACTCTGGATGAAGCTGGAAATCTCCTACTGATGATTTCCTCCTTTCCTCTTACCTGCCTCTCTGCCCCCACCGGATTCAGTGTCTTAGAGTTTATGACCAACCTGACTCCCCTTTTCCCTTCTAGCTAGATGACTCTCACCTGGCCTCCTTGAGAAAGCTTATCTGACTTTTCCTTACACTCTTTCTGGATAACTTTTATGCCCCAAAATATGACAGTGCTGAGCTTGCCAAGTGCCTCTCCTTTGGATTCAAGCTTTTCTCCTGTCAACAAAATATGCATTTTGCAAAACACAGGCTTTACATTTGAAACTCCTGTTTGTGATAATGGCTTCAGAATCCTACTTTGTTGATGCCTCTGATGGATACCAAGAATAAAAGGAGACACAGAACTTTAAAAATTTCTGCTATTTATTTTGTGAAAGTAATTCCTGTACATAATTTATCAAATCAAATAGTTAACTAAAGTCTCTTGCTCCTTCCTTCACAATTACCAAGTTTTTCTCTGTAGATGCAACCATTTTAGCATTTTCAGTTAAATTCAAAATAACAATGTTTGATTTTTGGTTTTACATATTGCAATAGAAAATAATGACCCCAAATATGTTTACATCCTAATCCTTGAAATTGTAAATATATTGTTAGTGGCAAAGGTCGATTAAGATGAGGGAATGGGAATTATAGTTTTCTAATGAGCTGGCTTTAAGTTAAATAGAATACCTGAGTTTCCAGGTGGACTCAATGCAAATCACGGTTCCTTTAAATGTGGGAGAGGGAGGCAAAAGATTCATTGTAACTGTGATGTATTGTGAGGGTTAGTGGCCATTGCTGGCTTTCAAGCTAGAAGTGGGGCAGCATCTAGAAACTGAAAAAGATAAGAAAATAGATTTTTTCCTAGAACCTCTAGGAAGAACGCAGACCAGCTACACACAGGAAAAGGTAAGAAAGATTTTCTGCTTTCTAGAGCCCCTAGGAAAGAACACAGACCTGCTGCATGCTGGAGAACGTAAAAAAAACGTTTTTTTTTTCCCGTTGTTGTTGTTTTCTAGAACTCCTAGGAAAGAACATAGACCTGCTGCACACTGGAAAGGTAAGAAATTATTTTTCTCTAGACCTCCAGGAAAAGAACGCATACCTGCTGCAACCCCTTGGTTTTCGCTCACTGAGAACCCATTTATGGACTTCTGAACCTTCAGAACTGTAAGATACTGAATTTATGTTTATTTAAGCTGCTAAATTTGTGTAGTAATTTGTTTCACCAGCAATCGGTAATTGAAGCAGATATTATGAGTACATTTAGATTTTCCATTAAGGCTATATCACAATTTTGGTTATATTTAAAATCAATGTTTAGGTTTTTAGGGTCATTAGTACTTTTCACAGGTGAACCATATGATGTCTTGAACAAATGCTAATTTTCCCTGTAGCAAATGTTGCATTTTTTTGTTTTTGAAATACTGGTGGCTTTTCTGAGAAAAATTAAGTGGGAAATACTTTTTTGGGATTTGGAGTGTGTGACATGTCTTTATGCTACCCTCATATTTGACAGATATTTGGCTGGTATAGAATATTACATTGGAAAAGGTATATTTTTTCATAATTTTTGAATGCAGTGCTTCAGATTGCCCTGTCTGTTGCATTTGTCATCACTGTTTGTCTCTTTTGCTTTTAGCCTTTACATAATGATATATCACCCACCTACAGAAATAATAAAATATTCATGTACTATATACCAAATGATTTTAAAGTGATGGTAGTTTAACTACTGATGGGTCAATAAGTAGTACATTGCTGGCTCCAAAGAAGACCTTGAATATTTCTTTGTGACTTTACTACCTCTCTTTTAAAGGCAAACACTTTCCTGATGTTTGTTAATTGCTTTCTTGCCTTTATTGTTTTTACTACCTATGAATGCTTCTTTTAGCAATGTTTTAGTTTTGTTCCCTATTTGAGCGATATTAATGGAAATAGAGCATACATAATTTGGGTCTTTGTTGAATGTTATGATCAGTGGACTTATCTATTATGAGTAGCTACCTTTCATTTTGTTCATTTCGTTGATATGAAAATGTGCCATGGCATGATTAGACCACGGCTCATTTTCTGTTATTTTGGATTTTTCCATGTTTCTACTTTTAGCTTCCAAATTGTTTCTCTTTCTGCTCTGACCTTTCTTTAATTCTCTCAGCTGTCTAAAATAAAATATGTTATGCCTTTTTTTTTTTTTAAGGCTTTTTACTTTCATTTTCATGGATGGGAAGTGGTGAAAGGGTTGTGAAGTAAACTCTATGCTTAAATGAAGCCAGAATTGTTATATTAAAATAGAATGGGTACAGTAACTATGGAGATTATTCTAAATACACTTTTATGCACCTTGAGTTATTTTGTTGTCATAAAACCAGAGATCTCATCTAAACAACCTTAAAATTATGTTGAATGTAAGTTTTATAAAACCTAGAATTATAAACTTGGTTTAGAAGAGAGATCTGCTGTGTTTGGTGGGGATTCTGCTGTACAGAGAATAGAAGTAGCTGCATCCATAAGAGGCAGGGCCACCACAAACTACTTAACACTTGCCTTTGAATTTGTGATAACTTCTAATGCCCTAGTACCTTTTTCCTAGTTCTCTTAAGAAATATTACCTGGAATGATACTTTATCCATGTACATACATTCTGCAATGACAAATATATATATAAAAAATTGAATATGTTGTTTCTTTTTGCTATTCTCATTATCTTCAATATCTTCTGCTTCCAATAAACAGGTAGTTTTTTGTTGTTTTGATCACTGTATTTCCACAGAGCTGAGCATATACAATGGCCAATGAGTATCTGGCCATGGATAGTAATGATATCTGAGTACTACCCACATAAAAACGATATTTTTTAAAAAAATTGTAAATGATGGTTTTTGTTTCTAGGCATGAGCACACAACAAAAAGAGGGTTAGGTAATTAAATGCAAATGATATAAACACATACATTCTCCTGTTGCTAAATATAATTAAATCACATGTATCAAAAACCGAAAGGTTCATTTTGAGAACAACCTAATTATTTCTAAAGCTCTTTTTAATCCCAGGTGTGACGTTGACATAGTTTAAGAAAGCTATATTTTGAGTTTTTTTTTTCATGTAAAGATGTTTTTTTCTACTGATACCCTCAAATCACTGTAAAACATTTTTCCTCTTAAGTTTGTGATAATGCCTTATTATAAACATTACGGAGTTAATTGAAAAATAAGTCTAGACTTCAGAAAAATGTGATACTATTTGTAGAAATGGATTTTTTTAATTAAAAAAATATATGCACAAAAACAAGTACCTTAAGGAAGAGGAAATCTTATACACTAGAAGCTTTACCTGTGATGCAGTAGTGTTATGAAGATCATTTTTATGATGTCTCATATTGTCTGATATGAAAAGATAAGTACTGTCTTATTGCCTTCTATTTACAGAAGAATAGCGTATGTGTGGAATCATGTTACTTCTATAAGAAAGATAATCTTTCAATACAAAAGATTTTTTTTTTTTTTCAGAATTTCGAGATGGTTCTTCTAAAGCAGGAATCTTTTTCTTGGAATGTTTTTAGTTAACTCCAATAGGATTCCTGCTAGAGCTCAAGCCGTGGTTATTTTCTTTTTTCTTGTATTTATTGATAAATGGGTTCAGCATTACTGTGGGGACGGAACAGAAGGTGGCACTCTTCTATCTTGTTATTATTTTCCACTTGAGTGTTTAATTTTTTTCTATTAAGGTGCAGAGAGCATCACTGAGTTGAAAAGTTGATTGTATCTTTGTGGTTAATGGCAACTTTTTTACTTATCAAAAGGTAAGGACACATTCCATGAAGTGTAATATCAAATGTGAGGCACCAACTGTCATTGGTAATTCAGTAGTAAACAGTGGTTGAAGTTCAACCATATCTCTTACAGTTTACTTGCCCGTGTGAGCAACTTGTCTCCTGAATAATTTTCTCATCCTTTATAGACATAGGTAATAAACAAACAAAAACATTTAGGTATGTACGAGCACCTGGAAAAGACTTACTATTATCAGTTTCACATGTACTGAAATTGATGGTTGATTAAATGAGCATGTAGTGATGTAATCAGCCAATTCTCAAACTTCTTTTTGAAGCTTAAATCTTGTTTTTATTTTTTTTGTACTTGGTATCTATTTCGGCAAGTTTATGCGGGTAAAATTGAGGTACCTCATAGGTGGCAATAAAAATCAACTCGATTGCTTTACTTTGCATTTGTTACATTTTTTCTAAAGGCATGAAAGCAGTTATATACTCACCAAGTATTGTCAAAATGCTGGTACTTTTTAGAATTAATATATTCTATTTTTTTGAAGTCATCTTTTTCATTATGGAAATAAAAACAGACTTCAGATTTTCTTCATGATACCTATATCAGCTCCAAACTAGTTTTATTTGAATTATAAACATCTTTTTGTCCCTGTTACTAATGTAAACTATTAAAACATATGTCTTAGGAAATTGTTATGAAAATTGGAGTCATGTAATTGGAATCATGTAATTCTGTCTGTAACATTCTTGCTGGGTATCAGTGTAGTGCCCCAAACCTGTCTCTGGACAACTTTATATATGGCCTTTGGGAAACTGCCTGTAGCTAAAGATCATTGGGATGCTGTGGTTTTTAAGCTGTAGGCCATCTAGCAGAAATCTACATTTCACACCCTAAGTGGTTGTGCTACTTCATTCACTATTAGCTGAACAATTTAAGACTTAAACCTTGCACACTTGTAAAAACATCTATTGAGGAAGCAAGCCAAAGTTCACCATCAGAATGAAAAATGTTTCTTCCTGTACAGGAACTAGATAAAAACAAATGACATTTGTTTCTGGGTGGGCTAGGTTGAAACCTGAGATAATATCTTTTAGTGTATCCTTAAAAGCTCCTGGCTAGAAGATACAAAAAGGTGTGACCAAGTGTGGTTTCAAAAACCATGCCTAGAGAGTTACTTTATCTCGACTCGTGATGCTCATCTTTGCTCATCTATCTTTAATATCTTGTGAGAACCCTACTTTCAATAGTTTAACTATTAAGATGATTGCCCTGTACAGCACCCTGGCAGGAATCCAGTCCTGCACAATAATGGAGTCGTATAACTAAATCTTTGAATTGTAATTTGAGAGCTAAAGAGTCCAGGTGCCATTGTGTAGCCTCTGATCGTATTGGGAAATAGGGCATCTCTGCAGGGTCAGTACAGATTTTCCCCAATTAGAAGGGCAGTGACTTATTTTGCAGGGACTTTGGCTGCATAGCTGATTGTCACACTATGATTGACATTGGTCTAGCAGCAGCAGCAGCAGCTTCTTCCAGAAACAAGGTCATGAGGCCTAGGAAAGCTTCCTAATACAAACACTGATATTCTATAGCAGCTGTCAGAAACTTTTTGTCAAAGGCCCGTTAACATTTTAGTCTCTTTGGGGTCAAGAGGCAAATCAAGAATATATTATGTAGATATTTGTGTAACCATTTGCAATATAACCATTTCAGCATGTAAAAATCATTCTTAGCAGCCTGTACAAAAAATAGGCAGCAGGCCCGATTTGGTTCAGAGGCCATAGTTTTCCCTATTCTTATAGGGTTCAAGTATTTTGAGCCATGTCTACATTATTTTTCATAATTTAGGCTAACATCTAATATATTTGGTTGGTCAGATATATAGAACACAATATTCTCAGAACTCTACTTGAATTTACAGAACTGTAGCTGATCGGAGATTGAATTTTTGATTTGGTTGATTTGCTTGCACTAATAAAGACAAAATTACATCTGGTAAACATGAAGTTAAGTCCTCGACAATCAAATGGCATTTATTTAAAACTATTATGGAAATGTCAAAAGTCTCACTAGAGACAAGGAGTCATTACAGTATATAGTTCTGATATTTTACAATTCTATGCTTGAGAAAGAACCTGATTTAGTTTAATAAGTTAAATCATTTAGGAAAATATAAAATACTATTCATTGAAAGGGAAAAATATAAAAGCATAATTTATGGATAAATTTTGTCTCACAGTTACAGAAGCTCTTTAATGATTCCCTGGTCAGTACTAAGCCTTTAAGAATTTGCCTCCTATGTAGTTTATAGGAAAACTTCCAACAGATGGGCTTTGTCTAGCAATTGAAAGAGTTGTTAGCCCAAAAAGAAATTGGGTCATCCTATCAGACTAAACCATTCTCTTGAGGCCCTGCACAATTGCTTCTCTGGATGGTGGAAAATCATCAGGCCATATAGGTGCTTTTAATATTAGGATGATAACTCCAGAAAGTCAATTACAGTTAAGCTAGATTTTGTTTATGCCTTATAACTTGTCAGAATATCATCTTTATTGGGAAATGAGGCTTTCAATTCTTCAGTCTTATTTGTCTTACAGAGTTTTCATGGCTGTGAGCTCTTAGATTTGTCACCTATAGGAGGTGAGTTACTTTTCCATTAGTCTTGTCCTATGTTTGGTCCTTTATGGATGCAGTACATGTATAGCTTTTCTACTGTAGGTGATATATAACCAGTGGTTTTAATTTTAAATTTTATCTGACATAAAAATACGTAAAATATTATGGACAGATGATGCAGGAATTTAGTGCCTTCAACAAAGAAAGTACCTCAGAATTTCTAGATCATAGATCAGAATTCTAATTTTTAAAAGTAATGGAGAATTTTGTTTAACATTTACTGAATTGCTCAGTAAACATGTTTCAGCCATATTAACTTGATTTAAATATATTTTTTTAGTTAGCATTCCTTTACAGATTTTCTTGGTATAACTTTAAGATATTGACATAAAGTCCTTTGAAATAATTGCTCCAAAAATAGACATTCTATTTAGGGAAGAAATCTATAAAGCTTTTCCCAATAATTGGACACCTAATAAGTTCTTTTCAACAAAATGTTCCCCAGCTTAACTGTTAGATTGTATCAATTCTAAGAGGCATATTCTCTTTTTCACTTTTTAACATCTCTGCAATTGAGATGCATCCTATCAGCAACAGCATGTTATGATATAATTGGGAGAATGGAACTGCGTAAAATGATAGTGCATCTTAAAATTGGTATCTTAGACTCAATGAAAATAAAACAATTTCTGAATCACCCTGGAAAGAAAAAATAAAAAGAACAAAATCACATAAAGGAATAGGAACAATCATCATTGGGGATGTAGAGCTCAACTAACAATGTGAAGTTAATTGAATATTGGTGGGCCTATATTCATTACACTAGAAAACTAATAAAAAATGTATGACACCATCACTGATCTGTAGGAAATGGAAATGTCTTAGAGTCAAGTAAACAAACGTAATAATGAAACATTGTTTAGCCATTTTATAAACATTAAACATGTTTACGTGTGTGTGTGTGACATACTATTGTGGGTTAGTTTAGTTGAGCTATTTGGAATCTTCATCAAAATCATTGTGATCACATCTAACATTGAGTCCTTACTATAGACTGTGTCAGAGACAGTGTAACATAAAAGGCAAATTACAGAGGATCCTGAAGAAATGCTAGAATTTATTCAAATTCTAGAAGTCAGGACAAAAAGACATTGTAGATGGGAAAAATGGTATCGAAAAGTACTTGAGATAAGTTTTGGGACTAAAGAGTTACAGTGGCAGTAAGATATGATTTTATGAAGTTTAATGCTGGAGGACAGTGGTGATGAGGCTGGTTAACAGACTGGTATCAAATGGTAGAGAAAACCATGTGCTAGGATAAAAGACTTGATGCCAACAAGGACATTCGAGTAAGGGAAGGACATCTCCTTCATCTTGGAAAAGCCTTCTCCACTCTGCTGTTTCCTATAATTATTACTCTTTTTCTATTAACTGCGAACTCTCAAAGAAGTTGCTATTCACTCTGTAATTCCTTGTCTTATCTATTTATCACCTAACTCCTCACAGCATGCCCTTTTCCCCTCATTCTGTGGGAATGGTCTCTTAAAGTATCTGTATATGAAATCCATTTTACCTCAGAAGTACCATTTTATATGCCCTTCAAAACTCTTTAAAGAGGAGATAACTGAGGCCCATGAAGTTTATTTGACCTGTCTAAGGTTATTCAGCTCTATGTGTAAAATCTGGTCCTAAAATCAGACCTACTGACTGGCTTTTTTCATCTGGACCAGAGCTTCTTTATTTGTATTCACATTGTTGCCTCTCGGGACTGTCAAGATCCCACTGACATACACCTTGAGAGATACGTAACCAGAGCAGTTATTTAGTGATTCTGCCCTTTCCTTCATCTCATAGCTATAACCTAACATCAAAATCCAGGTAAAGAGTTAGATTGTAATATTTCTTACTGATTTTCCTAAAGCCTGAAAGTACTTAAAAAAAAAATGCATCCATTCTTACAGTAATCTCAATAAAGAGATGTTATATAAAATGCCACAGTGGGAAAAACCAAGGAATAGAGCTTTAATCTATTTAATGACCTAATCAAACCAGTGGAAACAGTCGCTAATGTTCTGTATGTGTGATTCATACTCTTGCCTCACTGACATTCTTATTAGGAGCTCTGTTTTCGGTTTGATAAGTTTCACCTTTATTGATCCCATCTCAAATGATTTTGATCCATGTGTTATCCTTTGTTTTATTGTCTTAACCTAGAGGACACAGATTAAGAATTTTATTAATAACCTGATTGATTTGGTAAATACCGCACTAGGAAAATTTAACTTTAAGATTTGTAATGATTACATGTCATACATGTATTTTCTAAGCATGAAAAAGCATAATGTTACATTAATACATTTAATTGTCAGAAACCCCCAAATTGACATTACCACAGGATGCCTGTGATTCTAGTGATTTCCTTGTCTTCGTCAGGTTTCCAGGCTTGTGGGCACTATTGCTTCACTTGAGACTCTGGATAACAGAATTTTTTTTTTTAACATAGATTCTCTCTGCAATTCAACTAAATTTTAGAGAAGAGAAACCATAGTCTAGTTGGATTTAACACAATTGGGAACATACCAGTTGCATAAACTAAAAGCATGGATTCATTTGCTCAATTTATGCTGTAAAGATCTGTTTATCTCCATCTTTTGTTCGAGAGACTGTAGGTTCTGGTTTTTCTGAGATAGCCCAGATTTATGTTGTTTTCTGGCAGCCTGTTTAGCATTTGTCCTAAATGTTTTGAATAATGAATTACATGGTCACCTATCTGGTCCCTGAATTGGTCTTATGCATATTTCCCGGGTGGAGCTGAGATGGCCTCAGCAGGTCCAGTCTGGAAAATGCAGTGGCTTGTGTCAGCTTAGTCATCATGGCAGAAGCTCTTATTATTTGGGCCATGTGCCTTCACTGAATTGGTTATTTTGGTTAGATGAACAGAATGTGTTCACCAGGAGCTTTCTGTTCTTGTCAAGAGCAGAGGGAAGATGGTTTTCACCTGTACTCAACCACAAAGACAGATGTAGGAAAGAGTTGTTCCTCAAGGCAAAATTTCCACCAAAATGGTATTTCTAAGTGAAGGGTAGAATGGACATCTGGTAAGGGAAACTATATTGTTTCTTGAAAAAAATACACCCTCCATCTTCGAACCAGAATTACCAAGGACATTTTCCTTAAATAGTAACTGTTTTATCTGTTTTTCCTAGTCTCCAGAAGATTGTGTGCTTCCTCTTGTGTTATTGTCTTCCATGTTGTCCTCCTGAAGACATCGCCCCCTCAGTCACCTCCCTTCTATCTCTACCATTAGTTATTTCTTCTCTCTGATACTCTACTACTTTCCCTTAATACAAAATTTTGAATATGTATTTAATTAAAAATAAAAACCTTGGATTTAATGTCACATCTCTCAACGATTTCCAGTCTCCTTTTTCTGCTTGTTCAGTTTCTCAATTAACTAGTGTACAATTGCTGTTTCCTTTTTAAGTCTTCTACCTTTCAACACATTTTAATCAACAGCCCAAACTGCTTGCATTCTCTAAAGTCACCAATTAACAGCTTGAAGGTTTGGTCCTTTCTCCTGAACATGTCACCATGGATCATTTCTTCTCTACCATGAAGGTCAGACTTAAATGCTTTACTCTTTCCATTCTGTTTATCTTCGTTGCATTTCGGAGTCCTAGGTGGGCTCCCTTTCCTTCTCTGCCCCTCCATGTTCGGTCTTTTGTTCTTTTGCCTTTCTTACCTACAGGTCACACTGGTCTAGTCACTTCATTTATTCCAATATTTTTTAGCTTTCATTTATACACTATTTCCAAACTTATAAGCCAATCCAGACCTTGCCTCAGAGCCTCACATTAATATATTCAATTGCTAGCTGGAGATCTCTGCCAGAATGTACTTTTGACACCTCAGGTCATTTCACACTGAACTGATTATCTTCCCTCCCACATTGACTTCTCTGCAGTTCTGTTATTGTATTTCATTACTCAGGTGCAAAACTTGAAATAAATTCTTGAACTCTCATTTCCTTTTTCCTACATATAGTCAAGACTGCTGATTTTTTTTTTTTTTTTTTTTTTTTTTTTTTTTTTTTACCATTAAGTGTTCTTTAAATTTTCCTTGCATATTAGTAATTCCTACTATTCTTTTATCTTAGGACTTCAATTCTTATATACTACTATAATCATATTTCTTTCAGAATTTTCTGCTTCTAATTTTTTTCTTTCAAATCCATCTTCCACATGATTGCTAAATTCATTTAAGATAGAAACCTAAATGTGCAATGTTACTGTGAACCCTTCAAGAGCTCCTCATTGCCTGCCATGAAAAGTCCAAAGTCTTTAAGGAGGTTATGCTTTAGGGCTTGAAAACACATCGCTCTTACCTTCTTTGTATGCTTATCCATTTATATTACCTGAAAAAAATATGGGAAATAAAGGGAATAGAAAGATATAAGCATTACCTGGGTGGGATGGAAAATAGGGTAAAATTCCTGGTCAATTATTTGTGTCTATTGAAAGATAGATTATAGGTAAGGTCTTCTATAAATTGATTCAAAAAAAAGAAAAAGAAATGGCTTGGGATTTAGACATCAGATAAGGTTTTAAAGAGTTAGAAGGGCATTTAGGAAAAAAGTGCCATGGGAGTCAAAGCTTAAAGAGAGTATCATCCTTCACTGAATGAACTATTGAGTATATTTCCCAGAAAGATGGTAAAATGTGGTTCATGGGGCAAGTTAGTGGTATTTTAAAAAGTTGAAAGTCAGGATTTTATAGTTGTTAGACCAAGATTAGTCCTTAGTTGGTATTTATTTCAACTTATTAATTTTACAATATAATTTAGGTACAAGTATCTGCAGACACATGGGTTTCTACTTTCTCTTCTAGTATTTCTAAGTTGGCTTGTTAGGAAGCAGATAATTCAGTAGATTCTATACTGCTGTGTTCCTCTGTTGGAGTTTTTTTTTTTTCTCAACTAATGGCACTAAGTTCACATGTTGATGGATTGAATCAGAGTAATAGGCTCTGAAGAGACAGTTTGTAAAGCAGAGTCCAAGTTATTTATAAATGAAGATCCGTCTAGTACAATCTATAACTGGTATCAGCTGCCTTCTCAGGACACCATTCTTGACATCAATATATGTGAGAAACCCAATTTGTAAGTAATAGATGACTTTGGCAAACAAAGATTCAGCTCAAGCAAAGCGGATGTAGTTAAGGAAACATCTTTAAGTTGAGACGGAGTTGAAGGAATCATGCTGTCCCATAATAAGAGCAGATGCAACTGGTAATCAGTACCTCATTCAGCTGCAGTGTCTCTGCTCTTTAGCTCAATTCCTGGTAGACACTGGTAAAGTTCTTTGTCTGCTCTCTTCCCAGCATTTCTGTCAACCCTAATGGATTCTTGTTTTCTCATTTCACTCCCAGGACTGATCCGAAGATTGATCAGTTGGAGAGTAAGATAAATTGTCTTCATGAGTTTTGCATCATTTTTCCTTGTCCCTTTATTTTTAACTTTCTATTAAGATATACATGCAAAGAAATCACATATGTGTTAACTCCATTGAATTACACACCAAAAATGAACACAGCATTCCTTTTTTAATAAGTCCCTTTCACAGGTAATCTGCTGTCATTTGATCTTTCTTCCCCATTCCTTGGTTTTTCTATTTTAAAACAAGACTGTAAAACAAGATAAGTGCTCACTTACTACAGGGTGATGAGTTTCTGAGATAGAATATCATGGAATATCAGGAAAATAAAATTGTAGAATTGTTCAGTTTTTACTTTGGACCTAAGGTGCTGGGAGATTTGGAGGGAAAAAATGCTGTAAGAGTTGAGGAACTGAAAAAATTGGAAATGAATTCTGAATTACGAGTAGAATATTAGAAGGCTGGGGGAGAATGAGTAGAAGTGAAAGGAATACAGTGTGGCATAGCATAGAAATGAAATGAGGGAGAGAGGGAAGTAGGCAGTCTAGGAAGCACTGGGGCAGGGGATTCAACTCATAGTATAGTTAGAAGCAAAGATTCAGAAGTATAGAGTTCAAGCAAAGGGAAACATTTAACACGAAACAGATTAGGGACTGGATCATGGCCTTCAGTGAGAATGCCAGTGACAGACATGCTTTAGGAATAATGGTGTGACAGTAACATGTTGAAGGGCTTTGAGGGAAGAGGAGGACAGCTAAGGCAATTAGATTGTTGCTCTATGTAAGGTATGGTCTGATTTAGATTTGAACTGTAGAAATGGAGAGAAATGAACAATTCAGATATTTTGAAATAAAGATAGAATTAGGTTACATCATTGTATACACGAATGTAGATATCAAGAAAGTGAAAATTAAAGTTTTCAAGCTTGTAAGATTGATTGCTAAGAGGGGCTGCTTTGTAGGCCAGGAGGAAATTTAGTTCGGGATCTGATGTGTTTCCATAGTTGATAAGACATAGAAATGAAGGAAGGGCTCAGGTGAACATGGGAAATATGAGATAGGAGTATGAGAGTTTAAAATTAGAGATGCATTTGGGAAGAATATGCATGAAAAATTATGAAACCGAATAAGCTGACATTTGAATGGTAAAATGGGCAGGAGGACAATAACCTATATTTTGGGTCTACACATTGAGACAGAATACTTAATACATAATAACTAAATAAAAAATTTTTTGAGCAGTTTTTATATGCTCGTACTATCTTAAGTATTTTGTGTATTACTTCATTAAATCCTTATTACAGGAAAGGAAACTAAAGCACTAAGAAAAGCAGGGTGCAGAGTCTTGAAAATCAAGGCATTTTGTTCCATTTATGCTAGATGCTACAGAAAAATCAAACTAAGGATCATTATTGTACTTTAGTAGTTTTATGAATATTAGTACAGAAAATACATTTTAGAGATTAAGTGGAAAATATTTAGAAACAGTATATAGGGAACCTGTATGCAATGAAACTGGCATTGAATGGAAAAGTAAATATGGGATAAGGCAAAACTAGAGTTTTCGAACCAAGTTTATTTAATTTTTATTTTTAATTAATTTTTAAATTAATTATTGGGGTAATATTGGTTAATAGGTTTATATAATTTTCAGGTGTATATTATAATTTGACATCTGTATATTCTAATTCTACTGTGTGATTACCACCCAAAGTCCAGTTTCCTTCAGCTACCATGTATTTGACCCCTTTACACACATCACCCTCCCCCAAACCCCTATATTTGACCACCTTTACGCCATCTACTTACCCCCTCCTCCCCACCCTCTGGTAACCACTAGTCTATAGTCGTGTCCATGAGGCTCTGTTTGTCTGTCCTGTTCATTTGTTGCTCTCTTACGTTTATATCCCACATATAAGTGATATCATGTGAACTTCTACTTTTTCTGTCTGGCTTATTTCACTTAGCATGATTATCTCGAGGTCCATCCATGTTGTTCCAAATGGCAGTATTTCATCTCTTCTATGGCTGAGTAATTCCACTGTATATATGTGCCACAGCTTCTTTAGCCAATCATCTATCGCAGGGCACTTTGGTTGCTTCCATATCCTGACCGCTGTGAATAATGCTGCTATGAACATCAGTGTGAAAATATCTTTTTGGATATGGGTTTTCAAGTCTTTGGGGTAAATACTCAGTAGAGGGATTGCTGGATCACATAGTAGATCAATTCTTAGTTTTTTGAGGAGCTCCATATTGCTTTCTATAGTGGCTGTACCAATTTGCAGTCCCACCAGCAGTGTATGAGGGCTCCTTTTTCTCTACGTCCTCTTCAACATTTGTTATACTTTCCCTGTTGATTATAACTATTCAAACAGATGTGAGATTATCTCATTGTGGGTTTGATTTACATTTCCCTAATAGCTGGCGATATTGAGCATCTTTTCCTATGTTTGCGGCCATTTGTATGTCCTGTAGGGAGAAGTGTCTGTTCAGGTCCTCTGCCCACTTTTTGATTGGATCGTTTGTTTTTTTTGTTATTTGAGTTGTATGAGTTCTCTGTATATTTTGGATATTAGGCCCTTACTGGAGGCATTGCTTGCAAATATATTTTCCCATTGAGATGGTTGTCTCTTTACCTTGATGTGAGTTCTTTCGCTGAGCAGAAGCTTTTTAGTTTGATGTTGTCCCATTCATTTATTTTTGCTTTTATTTCCCTTGCCTTTGAGGTCAGAATTCATAAAATCCTCTTTAAGTCCAAGGTCCTTGAGTTTCGTTCCTATGTTTTCTTCTATGCATTTTATTGATTCTGGTCTTATATTCGGGTCCTTAATCCATTTTGAGTTAATTTTGGTGTGTGGTGATAGACAATAGTCTAGTTTCATTCTTTTGCAGGTGGCTTTCCAGTTTTCCCAGCACCATTTATTGAAGAGGCTTTCTTTTTCCACTGTATGTTTTTGACTTTTATGTTGAAAACTATTTGCCTGCATACATGTGGGTTCACTTCTGGACTCTCATTTCTGTTCCCCTGGTCTGTGTGTCTGTTTGGCTGCCAGTACCAAGCCGTTTGGTTATTGTCGCTTGGTAGTATAATTTGAAGTCGAGCAGAGTGATGCCTCCAGCCTCATTCTTTTTCTCAGGATGGCTTTGGCAATTCGGGGTCTTTTGTGCTTGCATACAAAAATGATTACTTTTTGTTCCATTTCTTTAAAAAATGCTGATGGGATTTTGATGGGATTGCATTAAATCTGTACAATGCTTTAGGTAATATGGTCACTTTAATTATGTTGATTCTTCCAATCCAAGAATATGGAATATCTTTCCATTTCTTTGTATCTTCTTTGATTTCTTTTAATAGGGTCTTGTAGTTTTCATTATATAGGTCCTTCGCATGTTTCGTTGATTTATTCCTAGGTAGTTTATTCTTTTGTTGCAATTGCAAAAGGAATTATTTTTCACTTTTTTTCTCACACTTCATTATTAGAGTATAGAATTCTATGGATTTTTGACTATTGATTTTGTATCCAGAAACTTTACTGTATTTGCTTATTGTTTCTAGTAGTGTTCTTGTGGAGTCTTTAGGGTTTGCTATATAGAGAATCATGTCATCTGCAAATAGTGACGTTTGACTTTTTTGTTTCCTGTTTGGATGCCTTTTATATCTTTCTCTTGCCTGACTGTATTCTCTAGGACCCCCAACATTATATTGAATAACAGTGGTGATAGCAGACAGCCTTGCCTTGTTCCTGGCCTTAGAGGGAAGCTTTTCAGTTTTTCATCATTAGCCAGATAAATTATTCTAGGCTGGTAGTTCCTTTCACTTAATAGTTTAAATATTTGATTCCATTCCTTTCTTGCAAGGTTCGTGCTGAGAAGACCTATGATATTATATAGGGTTTTCCTTTATACATTACTGTTTTCTTCTCCTTAGCTGACCTGAGAATTCTATCTTCATCATCAATTTTTGATCACTTTAATACAATGTGTCTTGTGAAGGCCTTTTTGGGTTGAGATAATTGAGTGTTCTGTTGACTTCTTGAATTCTAAGCTCCAGCTCATTCCTTAGATTTGGGAAATTCTCATCCACTATTTGTCTGAAAATGCTTTCTAGTCCTTGCTCCTTTTTCTTGTCTTTGATAATGCCCATTATTCTTATGTTTCCTCTCCTGATTGTATCACTAGTTCTTGTATTTCTCTTTAATTATTTTCACTCTTCAGTTTCTCTCTTCTTCCTTCTGATTTATTTCTAGATTTCTGTCTTCAATATCATTGAGCCTTTCCTCCATTTGGTCCAATTTATTTCCCAAGCTTGCTATTTCATTTTTTCAACTCTTACAGTGTGTTTTTTTATCTCCAGAAGATATATTCTGTCTTTTTTTCTTTGATGGTTTCAATCTCCTTGCTCTGCTCATCTCAGTGTTTTTCAATTCCTGGAAATTGTTGATATGACTCCTTTTGGAACTCAATGAATCTTTCCAGAAGTACCATCCTGAATTCTCTGTCATTTAAATTGCATATTGCTATCTCTGTAAGCTTATTATCTGGAGATTTTTCTCTTTCTTAGGTGCCTTGTCACCTTGGTTGTAAATGGTGTTTAATGGAATATTTCTCTATCTGGACATTAATGGAAGTGCATTCTGCTTTTTTTTTTTTTCCAGAAAGATTTATTATGTAAAAGTCTCTCTTTAGCATGCTGCAAAAAAGGCGCTTTTCTTTTGGTTTCCAGTAGGTGGCATCCAAGCCTCTTAGATTCCTGCTTTATATAAAGCCTTAATAATGCCTTTTTTATTTTGTTGTAGATATTTAATCATCCTTGCTACCCTCAGTTTCAGTCCTTGTCAATGTCAGTGACAGTCTTGACAGCGTTGGCTCAGATTCCACTGGGGCTCTGCAGTAACGGGTCTCAGAGGGTATGGGGGAGGGGCCCTCTGCGTTGGAGGTTGTGGGCTGTGGCTCAGCCTCAGTTTTGCAACTGTGGCTGGTAAAAACAACTGTTGTTTCCCTGCCATCCTGTCCAGCTTCTCTACTTTCTTCCCTGAGACTGGGCCCTGCCCCTGGCTGCATTAAACTCACAATTCTCCCAGGCAGGGCTATTCACCACACATTCCCTATTTCTCCTTTTACAGGGAGCTCCAGTGGCTGCGAGAGGCCGCTTGTTTATTTCTCCCAGTCCACGGCCCAATACCTGGGGTTCTGACCTATGGTAGCTCTTATGTGCAGATCCCATGCTCAGACATGCTAGTGTGCAGTTTGGATGTTTTTTGTTGAGTTTTAGATGCCCAGATTATTGGTGTTTCAAGGAGAGAGATCTGGGGATGCCTCTCATTATGTCATGTTTCCCAGATGCTTTTAAATTGTTGTCTCAGACTTTGGACAGAGCAATCACTGGTAGTAGATTGGTGGGGGTGGTGGGGTGGGACAGAAAAGAGTGGAAATTTACTCTCAGAGCTTGCCTTCCAGGGCTTAGAGGAGACAAAATAGGCAAACATAGCCATCACTGAGCATTAAAATCTTTTTCATTGAAGACTACCCTCCCTACCATGGACCTATGTCTTACCAATGTAGATGGTATCATTTTAAATGCATGAGAAACACGAGCCCAATGGCCAGCTGAAAAGGGTGAAAACCAGAAAATGTGAATTTAACTATACAGCAATGCAGTCTTTTGTATATTTACAGCCTACTGTAATTTTATCAAAGAGAAGGAAAAAACCCTTGAGTATTCTATCATAGTCAAGATGATAAAGATACCAGGTAAAATTCTGTCAAGTAACATAATAAACTTATTTTTTCTTATACCTGAGAGCATAGTTCTTTTAGCCTGCCTGAGAATAAGAACTCATCTATTTCTCCATAAAACAAACATTTCAATAGATGTAAAGTAATTTAAAGATTGCATTAAGGAGATTGAAGACTTCTACTCAATAGATGATAGAGAACCAAAAGTGTATTTATGCAAGCTTCAAATTCAAGGAAATTGCTGGTACATGAGGTTATGTTCACATATAGAACATCCAAATTGGAATTTAGCCTGAGCAGAATGCTTCTTACAAAATAAGTCAACCTGGAGTCAATGGAAGATAAAATAAAATTTGGAAAGAAGAGAGAACAAATTGTCCCAATAATAAAGACTGAAAAATAATACAGACTGAAACATCATAGATAACATGAAGGAAGACATTCAATTTTACAAAACTGTTGCATTAAAGACTCACATTGACCGATCTGTCAGTTTTTAATCACAGCCCCTGGTGCAAGTGGATTCTCAATGAACATGAGCTTCCTTCTCTTACCACACCCTTTCCTTTCATTCTTTGCTTGCTTCTGTTTTCTATTTGATGAAGGCAACATAAGTGCTCTGTGAGCTTTTCATGTAACGAGTCAGCATGGGTTATTTCACAATCAGATTCCCTTACACTGTCTTCCCAAAACACTAACCAAGAACACATCTATTCCAGCACATAATGCTTCCAGGCACACACTAGATTCCATTTATTTTCACATTTCCCAAGATGTTTCTTTTACAATGACTCCCTCCTTCAGAGATCTGTAATCTTTTCTCTTTCACATACTTTTTTCCCATCTCCCTTTAATTCTATTTAAACTTCTTTTCAGATACTGAAGGACACTCGTAATGATACAGAGAATCAATAACCAAGGAGACATAACACTTATTAATATCTATGCTCCCAACTGGGGAGCCCTGAAACATGTAAAGCAATTACTAACAGATACACTATCATCAAAGGGGACCTCAAAAAACTAAGAATTGATCTACCATGCGATCCAGCAATCCCTCTACTGAGTATTTACCCCAAAGACTTGAAAACCCATATCCAAAAAGATATTTTCACACTGATGTTCATAGCAGCATTATTCACAGCGGTCAGGATATGGAAGCAACCAAAGTGCCCTGCGATAGATGATTGGCTAAAGAAGCTGTGGCACATATATACAGTGGAATATTACTCAGCCATTAGAAGAGATGAAATACTGCCATTTGGAACAACATGGATGGACCTCGAGATAATCATGCTAAGTGAAATAAGCCAGACAGAAAAAGTAGAAGTTCACATGATATCACTTATATTGGGATATAAACGTAAGAGCAACAAATGAACAGGACAGACAAACAGAGCCTCGTGGACACGGACTATAGACTAGTGGTTACCAGGGGTGAGGGAGGAGGGGGTAGGTAGATGGCGTAAAGGTGGTCAAATATAGGGGTTTGGGGGAGGGTGATGTGTGTAAAGGGATCAAATACATGGTAGCTGAAGGAAACTGGACTTTGGGTGGCAATCACACAGTAGAATTAGAATATACAGATGTCAAATTATGATATACACCTGAAAATTATATAAACCTATTAACCAATATTACCCTGTTAAGCAAAAAATAATAGAAATAAAAAAATGCAAAAAAATTAAAAAAAAAATCTGTTTTCCCACAGGGTTATCAGAAATGTTTGTGAAGATGAGTTGAAATCCATGAACCACTATCCTAAGCACCCTGTGCTATTAGATTAGTGGGACCTTTTTCTTAAGGCACAAGGTTTTTAGAAAGTTACTCTCATACATGTGAAACACAAATCAAAGCCCCTCTCTTTAAGATTCCTGTTGGATGTGTATGTGTTAAAATATTTCTCTTGCTAAGGTATTACAATTATTCAAGTTAAATTTTATATTTCACAATTCAAGATTATGGCATGTTTTTTAATAAAAAAAAATTTAAATGTTCGATAGTTTTTGATTTTTCAAGTCATCATGATAAATTTCTTAGGTGGTCGTTAATATAAAACACTTTCTAATTGTCTCAGTATTTTTGCATTTATTATTTTGGAATCTACTCACTGGGACTTTTGCTTTAAATCCTCGTGAATATAAAAGCGTAAGAAAAAGCAAAATAATTGCAATAAGGTGTAAGCTAAGTTGCTATAACAAAGGAAGCCAAAACTACTCAAACAAGTTAGAAACTTATTTCTCATAACTTATGAGAAACCATCCAAGGCATGTAGAAAACTTTGATCCAGGAGGGTGTTCATGAACCAGACTTCTTTTGTTTGATTGTTCCACCATTTTTCAAGATGTCCCCTTGTCTGCATGTACAAAGCTATATCACACCAGCACTGTATTTACATTCAAGGCTATAGGGAAAGAGTGATAGGAATTTCTAGTAAGAATGTGATCTGGAAGTTACAATCACTATTTCTGCCCATTTCCCGATGGTCTAAAGTTAGTCACATAACCACACCTTGCTGCAAGGGAGGTTGAGAAATACAAACAATCCTTTGCTAATACAGGTTATTAGCCTAATTGAAATTCATAAAGTTCTAGTTCTGAAAAAGGAGGGGAATTACAGATACTAGGAAGAAGTTAGTAGTCTCTTAAAACACCCAGGCAAATTAAATTAATAACCCATGGACTAGGGATTTTGAAGAAATAGGGGGAAATAAGGGATTTTATAGTGTAAAGCGTCAACTCAACATCAGGACTGGAATGCAGTTTCAGACCTCTTATTGCGAGGCTGTTTGTAAACTGGAGAAATGCAAGGGGCGATGTTAACAGGTAGTGTTTTTTTTAAATAACTGAAGTAAAAAAAAAAAAAGTCAATTTTACAATCCCTGCCTATACATTCAGTCTCCTCAGTGCTTACCATTCATAACCTCATTTTTTTTTTTCCTTCTGACAACGTGCTGGACTGCTTTCGTTGTGCTTCTAATTCACTCAAATTGTCATGACTGGAAAGCATTTGTAGTCTTGCTCAATTTCTTATAAAGGCAGAGTGACAACTCTGATAGTTTAAGTTTAAAAACCCAGTAAAAATTTCCCTTAAAGCAATACCTACAGTTAAGAGTTTATCACTTTACATAAAGAAGCCAAGCTCAAGCCTATAATGAATTTTAAAAGCATTTCCCTTAAAGCTAAGGAATAAAAAAGAGATTACAGATAAAAACACAAATATAATTCAACAGCGTGCATCTTTACCTGTTTTCTTTCACAGTAGTGCCATCCTCACTTAATTTGCTTTTGTTGTGTAATCATTGGAAATGTCCGAGGCTTATCTGGCTTAGAGTACATATGTAACGCTGATGGACTGTAGTGCGGTTTTATATTCATCCTTGTCTATTCGCTTTCATGGCTGCAGTAGTTCCTAGTTCCTTCTTTCACTTATTGCCACCCTGTGGACATATGCATGACCCCATACCCCTATTTTTAGGGTTGATATGATTGATACACTTTAGTTTAAAGTATTGATTCTTGAAATTTGGAGTCTCTTGCTCCTGTCTGCTGGAACCGAAGGCTGAAGGGATGACTGTAGCCAATCTGATCCTTGTCTCACATTTCCTGTTTCATGCTTGGAATTTCTGGCTATAAGCCCATTTTTCCCTCTCATCGTAATCAATTTACTTTTTAAAGTGAAGGTGGAAAAGGGCAAGTGTTCACGTGAGGAGTCCCAAGCAGGTATTTCAAACGAGCTTTATCATGCTGGTCTTTATTTCAATGCATGCATCCCATTTAATTACAGTGGGAGACAGACACTGCACAGCTCACAAAGATGGATAACTTGATTACATTTTATAGTTTTCTTGACTTGACAAGTGTTGGCAAAGGCAATACATTAGTTTCACTGTCTAGGGCATCAAATGTCATAGTGATAATAGGTTTGGGAACCACGTGTTTCCTTTGGTGACAGGCGGACCCATGCTGTTCTATGGTTTTAGACTAGGGCTTGGAAGAGATGAGAGAAGGTTGCAAGGAGGTGAGAAGTATATGAATCGGTTCCTGGGGTGTCCTGAGGCTCAGAAGAAAATGACTTGAAACAATTCCAGCTCTCACTTTTTTCCTTCAATCAATTCCCAGCTGGTTGTGACAGAAGGCAGATGATAAGAAAAGAGAGGAGAGCAATAAAGTGCAGCCACTTTATAAAAGAAGAAGCTTCCCAGAGGGAAGGAGAATGAAAAAGAAGCAAAGAACTTGGGGGCGGGTAAAGGAACAGAGCTTGCTTGGAGGAGCGGGGAGTAGAATAAAATCTTTGAATGTTCTGATCAGCAGTAATGGCTGTTAAGAAGTTGAAACAGGTGTAACAGGATTCAGTGGAAAAGGGCTTCACGATAACCCTACACACTCACTATATTATTCAATATTTGTGTCTTTGACAAAACCTGCCTTGGCAAGTTAAAACAAAGATGAAAGAAACTTTCCCAGTTACCACCTGATCTTGATGTAGTCATTAAAACAGCAGATAATTTATACATAAAGCAAGAAAGAAACTACCAGGGATTCCTCAGTCTTAGGAAAAACTGAGAACGCATAACTCTATTTAATTCTTATATGTATTTTTTTGTAGTGGTTTCATAGAAGTAAGTTATAGGGCACTGGCTTGATATTTACATGTTTTGAGAAGAAAGGCGGGACTGCTTCTGTGTCCCCCGAATGTATATATTTGTAACTGACAGAGTTAAAGTATAGCAATTCAGGAAATCATGCCATTACAAAGGAATCGCTTATGTTTCTGCATCTCTGTGGTTTACAAAGCAAAATCAGGCTGAGGGAAGATAAAAATTTCCCACAGAACTTTGGAGTAGTTGGATACATGTTAAAGCTTAAAGAGTAACAATAATAATAACTACCTTAAAAAAAAAAAAGCATATTTAAAAAGAGTTAGCATTATTTGGAGAATATTCCTACAATGAGCTGCAGAAAAAAAGGAATGTTTTCTTTTTTCTTTTCTTTTTTTTTTTTGCTAAGTTGATTTTCTAATATATTTTGTGTAAGTCAGAATGTTAGGGACATACCTGAAATTTCTGGATTTCTTGGAGGAAGATAAGTGGTGGTTTTCTGACTTTTGTTAGCATGAATGAATTGATTCCAGCTTATAGAAGGTAGGAGAGGGACTAGAGAGATCCATAAAGTCATGGTCTTGCTCTTATGTGACTAGGAATATTTCAGGTTTGTGGTAATTTTAATGATGGCAGAGTCTAGGTAACTTTTGGGATTTAAGAAGGTAGCTATACTTCTGCTTACTTTCTTTATATCTAAATATTAAGTATACTTCTTTAAGGTATTTAGGGTCTTTGGAAGCACAGGAAAGGCTTTGCTTCCAATCCACAGAATTATAGAGTGATGACTTTATTTTTTATATTCATGAGGATTTAAAGCAAAAGTCCCAGTGAGTAAACTGATTAGGTGGGAATCAGTCACCTACATACAAACACTTTGCACCATGAACAGAGGTTTATTTTTGTGGACTATAAGACTGTTAGCATTCTATTTCTGTTCACCCTCACACTGTTTACTAATATACTGAATAAAAAGCATTTTCCACAATTAGTACCCTGCCCTCAAAAAACTTTACAATATGGATTAAAGTTGAGGCAGATCCAAGTAATGTGTATTAACCTCTGTTTAACTCTTACTTTAAAATACTTTATTTTACTGTTTTAATTTATAGTCCAGTGATTATTTTCTTATAGTGATTTTGAAAGAATTATTATATTGCTAAGGAGAAAAAAGAGACACTTAGGAGTTAAGTCAGTTTTATCACTCTAAAGAATAGGAAATAGAAGTCATTGAGAAATTAAGTTTGTTTTTAAAACATTTTCTCCCACAAAAGTTAGATTATCAGGTAATTTTTTCAGCATAAGAAAAATATTTTCCAATAAAAGTTTTTCCTGTTGATTTTTCAGATTTCTATATTTTATCTTCCCATGTTTTTCATCTTTATTAATCTCCAGAGAGATTTACTAGTGGGCTGGGATTAAGATCTACAAATGATAAAGTGATAAAACTAATATAATGCAAATCACATAAGATCCAATGATGTCAGATAAATGTCAGTTTATGCTAGATATAAGAAAAAAATTCAATGAGATGATTATTGGGAAGAAATTGCAGTTTTCAAAAGTAAAAGACTGATTTGAAAAGTCACTATTTTCTCTGGCTGTAATTGTACAATGAAATCTATGCAAATAACGTGATATTTAAATGGATTTCTTAGTTCAACACAGAATTTTTTCTTAACCTTGAATTAAGCCTTGCAGCATAGTTAGAAACCGCATTTACTTTTTTCATTACACAAATATTCCTGTTTTATTTTTACCAAGATTGAATTCAGACCCTCTTAAAATTGTTCTGATAAATGCCTGTAAAGAACAAAGCACGGAGAAGTTTAAAATCTACATGAAACAACAGGAAAAACTGACTGAGTGTGTACCTCAATGGATTTTGGGGAAGAAATAAATTGCACTGTTCATAATGTTGCAGTACCACATGCCGTTCAGAGCGGCTGGGGTCAGGAAGATGCAGTGGTCATAATGAAAAAAATTTATTATGCATGAGTCAATTCCCTTATGTCGTGTCTGAAAGATGTTGTGCTTGGCAGTAGGGGACTAGTGGGAATAAGAGTTTTAAGTTCTATTTCTGTAACCTTAAAATAAATTAGAAGTTGAACATGATGGTTTCACATAGCAGAGCTCCTTTAACTCTTATAACACATCAGTTGGGGCCTGGTTCTTTTTAATTAATGAACACGCACACAAACCTGACTGACAGAAAAAGCTTTCCCAGAATCATTATGACTCTTGTATAGCTGCAGAGCCTTTTCTGATCTAACCTTCACTCTTCAGGGATACCGCTCCTCTTAAAGACTCGACAATTTCTTCTGCATCCTTTTCTTACAACATTTAGAACATGCTGCCTGGAATCTGCTTCACCATAGCTTTTTGAATAATTAACCCACTCATTTTCTCTCTTCCTATTTGCTTTCTTCTCCCTTCTCCCATTCAATCAGCAAGTTTATAAGCCTCCAGGGAAGGATGTAACAGACAGGAAAGTACATACAAAGACTCTTCCTGACTTTGGTTTCTAGAATATTAATGTCTTAGGGGAAGGGAGCGAGTTTCATAGTTTAAAATACTACAGGGTTTGGGGGAGAGATTCCCCTTCTCCAGCCTAGAAAAATTCCCCTGGGGGTTCAGGGGAGCACAAAACAGGGGAAATGATTGGGGAATAGAAATTGGGTCACAAGGGCCCCTGTTCTGGGATTGGGTCTCTGGAGTCAGGGAGAAAAGGGTTTGCAGATGTGAGGATAAACTCATCGAGATTTCTGGGTATTCAGTGACTCATAAGGGGAACCATTCTTTTGTTCTCAAGTAGGAATAAGTAGTTGGTGGTAGGAAATAAGTTTTAAGTTCTTTTTCTGCAACCTTAAAATCAAAAAGTTGAGACTCTCCACACCTAAAGAGGAGAGGCAGGGCTACCTCAGTTTGCTACTCACTTAGGTTAAGGAGAAGGTGGGATGATGGAAGTTTTAGGAGAAGACAGAAGGTGGTGAAAACCAGGTATTTATTCTTGTCCCACTTTGTATGCTTTTCCATTTCATAAGCCATTAAGAGAATGGATACAAATTCAGATAAAGACTGGATGTGGCTAGATGATTGGTTGAAAGTGGATTTTGCAGCACCCTATTTGGAATGGGCAAAGAGGAGTAATTTCTTGTAGTTTTAGAAAAATAAAGAGGACTGTATTGGGGGCTTTTGGTTTACTTGAATTTATGAACTAAGCTTCATGTCTTATCTGCATTGAAAAAATTATCAAAGTTATGATATACTAGATTTTTTCCTAGATATTTTCAGAACGTTAACTAATTTCATCATTCCACCATGAAAAGATACTATCTTTGCTTCATCTCCTTATTTTTAAATAGATGGAGAAATTAAGGCAGATGGTGATTATGGAAATTGCCCAGAGAGTTTAAGTGACAAATTATGGAATTTGAACCCAGGTGTGTCTCTGGAAGCTACTCTTGACCACTATTTTCAGTTGCTTCTCACACTTTGTATTTTCTTAAAGGCAGAAATCTGTCTTTGCTTCACCCAAAGTCCCTGCTATACTATTTTGCTAAACATCTATTAAAATAAATCCATAGTCCAAGTAGACAAGGCATACTGAATATAAAAAATTAAAATTCTAAAACTTGGAAGAGTGCTTAAATTCATGGAGGATGCCATCCTATTTCTTTATCATAAACCACTTACAAACTGGCATGGCGAACTGTAGTGAAAGCCTCCAGTGCACTAGCCATGTATACTTTATACAAATACTATTTTTATTGCAGCTCCTTCCCTTTTGTTTTGGTGGAAAGCTATATTGTATATTGAAACAAAATGGAAAATTGTGCCATTAGATTTGAGCTAGAGCTGTAAGGGAAAGTTAATAAAGCAATAAATACCACAGAACCACATCTGATGAATGTAATTAATGTCACACAGCCTCCTTCTATATCTGAAAACCCTCAGCTATTTGGTTTAATTTTTGGTTGCCTGGATTTTTTGAGAAACATAGTGATTTAACCATTAAAAGACCTCACTTAGTGGTTGCAAGATGCTTGTGGTCAGATATTACGTAAGTCATTGGTTATTTTCTCAGACAATCAAATTAACTTAGCCTGTCGAAGTATAAAGTATGAACTAATTGTGACTGTGGCCACTTTTGATTGAAAAGACATATTTAAAGCAGACAGGATTAGCTGTTCTTTATCTCCAGTGAGAATGAAGCAAGAGGTTGTGCTTAAATTGCAGCCAGAGCGCTTGAGTTAGAAAAAGCTTTTTGATAGAGAAATGTGTGGCTTGGGACTTCCAGGGAGTTCTTCTTTAAGGTCTAAAAACCCACAAAACAAAACCGTTCAGGGTGTTTTAAGGGCGATCCTAGTGTTCTTTCCATCACCCTAATTCTCTGGGTGGTGGTTTTTGGCATTTTCTAGTGTGGTTGAGTGAAACATTCCATTTCACTTGTAAAATTTAGAAGTTTGTGTTTCTAGAAGACAATTTTGTGTCTTTTGGCCTTGATGTTCAAAGTTTAGTGCTCAGAACTGCAGTGTTAGAGTCATCGAAGACCTCAGATGTTTAGAATTTCAGGCTCTTGTTAGACCTACCACTGAAATCTGCATTTGACAAGATCCTTGGTGATTCACATGCATATTAAAATTTAGGAAGCCTTTTGTGGAAATCCTTCATTTACCCTTATGACACAATGCTACAGGAGTGCCCTTAAAGCTTACCTAGTATGACGGCAGAGGTGAAAATTGGGTTGAAATCCACTTCAGGGATTTCTGTAATTTCATGCTCTTTCCCTCTAATCTCAAACTGTAGCATGCATCAGAATCACCTGAACTCGTTCAAACACAGATTGTTGTGCCCCACCCCTCTAGTTTTTGATTCAGTGGGTCAGGAATAGGTACTAGAATTTGCATTTTTGGAATGTTTTCAAGTGATGCTGTTGCTGCTGATACTACTGGTTCAGATCACCACTCTGAAATCAGTATTGATCCTGGTTTACTTTGGCTCTAATTAATTCTTATTGCAAAACCAAGTAGAGGCAGTCATTTATAGAGCAGAGGGAGTAACTGTCATCTTTGGATTATGTGGTTTTGGGGAAGTTGTGTAATCTTTCTGAGCTTTCATCTTTTCACCTGTCCAGTGGGGATAAAATGAGGTAACAGAAATAGGAGATAGTATGTGTGTAACAAAACTAACACAACACAGTGCCTGGAAAGGAGTAAGTTCTCTATGTAATATTAACCCTACCCCTTTCTCATTGAACTTAATTGCATATAAAACAATTGAACACCTACTGTTCTCACTTTCGTCTCACCTAAAGTCCTTCATGCAAGCTAAACTCCTTGCATTAAATCTAAACTCTAGCAGTAAAAGCTTTTTGAGAATTTTCAGATATACCATATTGTGTTGTTATTTTTATATGCTATGTCTTCTCTATTTTCTGTTACTACTCATAATCAAATCATTCTACAATATTCAGTCATACAGTCTCTGCTAATTTACCACCCTGTTCATACAGATTTTATTATTCCCCCTTGTCCATTTTGTATTGTTTAACTTGTGACATTGCATTTAATTAGTAAATTAATCATCATTTATACATTTATCCCCCACCCCCGCCCCACAACACACTCTGTCCAGGATATCTCTTCTCTTTATATTAGAGTCACAACTGACTTTGTATTCTGAGCATGTGATGCATATCTTTGTTCATATTAAATGCTCCATAGATTGGCAGAGATCGAAGAAGCCTATGTGATATCTTCTCATTTCTTTTTGTTTGGGGTTCTCTGTTGGGAACTAGAGGGCAAAGGATTTCCAGCTGAGGTTTTAATGAATTGGCATAGACAAGACTTTCAGGAGAGCTGGGTTAAGATTGCAATCTTTAGAGAATCCTGCAGATAAATATGGTATTGAGTATCAGATTTAAAGATTATATAACAGTTGAAATAAAATCCATGGAAAATTAAATACAAAATTTATTAATCTACTCATGCAAAAAATTAGATATAAGTTTAATAGGATTTTTCTACATGCCTGTAATACATTTACCATGTACTTATCCACCACTGTCTATTTGGATTTCCATGCATTACATCAATGAAATACAAAAAAAAAAGATGCATTTGAAGGTATTAAAGAAATTACAATAAGATAAGGGTGTCCACTCTTGCCACTTTTATTCCACATAGTATTGGAAGTTCTAGCCACAGCAAAAAAAGAAAAAAAGAAAAAAAAAAAAAGAAAAAGAAAGATTGGGCCACGAACAATCCAAATTGAAAAGGAAGTAAAACTGTCATTATGTGCAGATGATATGATAATATATAGAAACCCTGATGACTCCAAAAATTGTTAGCACTCACAAATGAATTCAGTAAAGTTTCAGGATACAAAATTAATATATGAATATCTGTTTCTATACATTAATAACAAAGTTTCAGAAGGAGAGATTGATAAAACAATGCCATCTACAATAGCATCAAGAAGAATAAGAAACCTAAGAATACATTTAATAAGTATTTATCCAATCATAATGACCTTGATATCTTTTTATTAAGACATACTCTGAAAATTATTTCTTCATAGGTGTTTCTTATTGAAAGAAATTTACATACCAACAAAACTTACTAACAAAACTATAAATACTATTTTCTCTCTCAGAAGAGCTGAAAGGGAAGGTCTACTCCAATTCTTTTTTAAATATAGACTTGAGATGGGTCTCATAGAAAAAAAGTCTACTGATCAGCAGAAATGAAAACTTTGGCTAAGAAAGACAGCAAGTGCAGCTCTATATCCACAAATTACTGAATATTGCAGCCTTTTATTGCACTTGAATGTCTTTGAGGTACTTTTCTTCCTTGCCTCTGTCATTGCCTAGCACTCTAAACTCATCAAAACAAATCTATAGTAGAATCTGTCAAGGTGATATCGCCGTTTATTTAGCTTTACTTGTATAGGAAATACAATGAAAAATACCTGATTTTATCAGAACAGTAGTTCATTCATTTTAATAATCATCATTCACTCTGTTAGAACTAAGTCTATTTGGTTTCTGAACTTGCTTAGGAACACTTAAATGTATACTGGGTTAAGTATTTTTTTGTTCGTTTTGGAAGAAGCCACATGGGCATTTGCAGACACAATGTCCTTCCATAGTTTCATTCATGTAAATATGGCTCCAAAGGCAGCCTATAACATGTACATGGATACATCTTCTTAGTGTGCTTACCCATCTATTATATATTCTCAGAGGCAGATAGAGAAGAAACAGGTAGGATATTAAAAGACTAAACATGACTGTATATGTATTGTTATCACTGACCTTTATACCTAATGAGGCAGGGTCAGCTTATCGAATTCCTTGGATCAATTTATGGACTGTATTTACTACATCATTGGTCTACTTTGGCCTTTTGTTATATCCCTTTAAGAACTAACTATATACTTCAAAGCAGATTCAGTTTTTCCTTTTACTTAGTGCAAATTAATACCATAAATCAGTTTTTAACTCAAGTTTACTGTGACATGCAGTATATGTCTGCTACATGCCAGGTGCATATGGAATTGAGGATTCTAGGATGACCAGCACTAACTCTGCCAATGAGCTGATGGTCCATTGAGGAGAAAAAAAAGGCAAACATTGTTGGCTTATCAAAAAAGATTGCCTTGGAAGCTTAGGGATCACGGAAGAGGAACACTCAACCACTGTGCTGGGATTGAGGAATCTTTCCAAAGAAAACGCCTAAAACCATGTCCTGCAAACAAGTAGGAGATTATGACATAGAAGAATGGGGGAGAGTAAGTACTCCTGGCAGAAGGAAAAGTATCTAAAAATGTTTGGAAGGGGGGGGTGGAAAAGAGAAACATCACACTTGAGGAGTTAGAAGCAGTTCTCTATTGCTGATGCAGATGGAGTATAAGAATAGTGGCAAGAGATAAGGGCAGAGAAAGAGGTCAACTAGAATCTGCTTATGAAGGACTGTGTGCCATGTAATAAATTTGAACTTGAAGGATTTTAAAAATCATGATATTTTTTCAGTTACAGATTTGACATAATTTACATACAGTAATTTAAATTGCACACATTTCAAACATATACTCTTGATAAGTTTTGAAATACACACATGAACACACCTGTGAAACCATGACAATCAAGATAATTCTTCGCATTTTATATAGATGATCTAGCAGCAGTATGAAAAATAGATTGGAATAAGGCATTCTTGGAATCAGGGATGCGATTGTGAAGCTGTGGTCAGATGATGAAGACTTCACTAAAGGAGTAGCTTTGAGGCTGGAGCAGTGTTTTGTTGAAAGATACTAAAGTAGAATCGACTGGGTAATTTATTGGATGATCTGGATAGGAGGAGAAAGAATCCAAGTTGAACTCCCAAGTTTATATCTTGGTCCACTGAGAAAATGGCATCATTTTTTCTGGAATGGCAAATACAAAAAGAAGAGATGAGCTCAGCTTTAGACTTGTGTTTTAGAAGTTTGTGCTAGAGTCATGGACTAAAAGCATAGTAGACAGAGGATGAAATGGTTCAGCAAATGTATAGCATGAAAAGAGAAAAGAACAGATATCAAGGAGTGGGGAGAGAAGTTGGTAGAGATACAGAAAATGTGAATGTGTGAATTTAATGGACAGAAATGCCATAATATTACACTTAAGTCAGTATTCACTTGATCTTTGACATGTTATAATTTTGTTTATTGCCTCCCCTTTTCTGTATGGTTCTTTGTTCTCTTACTTTTTTTGTTTGCTGAACATGGTCATTTATTGCACAAATTACCCCTTATCTCTTTGATCGGTAAGTTCCCAAGGGATGACAGTAAAAGGAAAATTTTAATTTATTGTTAAACATTTCAATGATCTGACTACTATTTTAGGCTTCTTATGTATATGTAGAAGAACAGATTTTTCAATCTTGTATTTTCTTTCACTTCTCACTGTAGGTGGCCATTTATTTTGGCTTCTAGATAAGGGTGTCGCATTTATTTCAGTTAACTCATATGTGTCAGATAACCCATTCAATTAAACAATTCACTTTAAGGAAGAGCTCTTAAAATTTTAGTTCCTGAGGGCAGGGTCTCTTTGTTTCAGATAAATTTTATTCTTTCAGCAAACATTTTCCCAAAAGTCAATCAGTTCCTGGTATACTTCTACTCATGCAGGGTTATTGGGAAAGTTCCAATTTTCTGGTCAACTTCTTGTCTTGGTGTTTGGAGAGGTGGTGGTGTCTGAGTAGTTCACTGTCCTCATAAATTGATGGTAACTGGAGTCTGACTAGGAAAGAACATAATTATGTGCCATCTTAATGATTTTGGATTTTATCTTAAAGGAGTTTAAATATGAGAGATATGAGTAGATTTACTATTTAGATAGATTGATCTAGTAACAACATATAACTTGATTTATTTTCGTTTTACAAATATTTGGTTATGGAACATTGTTGAAAACTAGGGCTTCTCTGGGTTTTCTTCAACATAGGTTTTTCTCCATGACACTGTTTGATGGATTTTTTTTTCCCCTTCTGCAAAAGGCCAGCATACTCCAGTGTTTCTCTCATCAACCTGACTTAATTTTCTCCTTTTCTGGCTCATAATTTTTGCTTTTTGCTATATAGATGATGCAGCATATATAGTGATGCCTACCTTAAACAAAAACTTAATGATTTCCTGCTGTCTTTCTATACTCTAGAACACCCAGAGAGTGGCATAAGTGGTTCTCCTAAAGAATTCTTTTCTTTTTATACTGTAAAGTGTCTTAAAATTGAGCCCAAATTTGAAATAGATAAAAATTCTATAAACTGGCACAATTACTGAATTATAGTAATGGTGCTCACTAGTGAAAATGTGGGTTATTTTCTAGAAAGATGTGTTGCAACTCAAACTTTTACTCATGCATCATTACATTAGCATTTCCACCCTTGTTTTTAAATAGCCTTTGTACTTTCTAGGTCACTGCCTCTAACCTTAGCACTTTGGAAAACGATATTTCCACCTTTTACCCTCACCAAATTGATGATACTGAATTTTAAATTAGGTATTATACACCTGCAAGAAGAGTTGTGCCAAATATTCTTAAACTGAAAGAACTTTCAAGAGAAATGATTTTCATATGGTAATCAGTCCAGTTCTAAATAATCAAAAAAAACAATGGTTTTGCTTATAATTGCCTGATTTCATAAATATTTATGACTAGTTATTATACTCACATACTATTTTGTTCTCTAGGTGATCTAGAATAACATTTGCCATATCCCTCTGGCAAAATAAGTTACCTTATTAAACGAGGACACTTTCCTATTCAGGATAGAGAGTGACATCTGCTTCACATTTTCCAAGTTTACTCAATTCTTTTTTTTTTTTTCCCCTAAATGAAGATCACATAACAACCTTTTTGGTTACGTAAATGCTTAGCCCTACTCTCTTATCTCTTAAATGCCTCTCATTATGCTCTCACGTGAAGTCAGACTTGAGAATGGCTTGTATCAGGTGAATCTCCCTTCACATCTCTCATTCCATTATTTGAAGTCATTTAAAGCATACTGGGAGGGGACTCAAGATATGAGCAAAAATTAAAATAACTTTTTAAACCAATTTCAAGGCAAAAGGAGAGAATATTTTTGAAGTTGCAGAAGCAAAAGTCTCGAGCATAAATTCTATGAGTTATATGATCAATTAAATTTGCCTCAATCATATAACTTTGCTTCAATTTCAAAGTAAAAGAAATTATTTTCATGTCATTGACGGCCTAAAGTTTATTGTAGCTAGCAAAGATCATTGAAAAAACAAGCCTGGGTAAAAAAAATGAGGTAAGTATAAACTTCAATATATGTGTGTGCACCGCATGTACATGTATAACAGTTTTTGATAAATTGTGCATGTGTGTCTGAATCTCTATGCTAGTAGTTTACAACTCTTATGAACAAAGACTTTTTAATATTATGGAAATAATTAGAATCTCATTTCATAGTAGTAGACTTTTAATAACCATAACTGAGAAGATACATAATGGCAAAAAGTTGATTGCATTTATATAGTGCATATGAACAAACTTAAGCCACTTAATCCTCAATTCGACTCTAATATACTCATTTTGCATATGAGAATACTGAGGTACAGAGAGGTTTGTAACTTGCCCAAGGCTACACGATTAGTAAGCGATGGACCTGGAATTCAAACCCAGGTTGGTTCCAAACTATTTTCTTCTACATACTACATACTGCTACTATAAATTCAGTAGCACTTTAATATTAATTGCTAAGGTATTTACATAAATTTTAAGTGTAGCATGTATATGTGAGATGATTTATCTGGCCCATTTACTAATGATATTTAATGTGACTATGTTTTAATATGTCCTCATGTGTTTCAACTCAGGCTGGCTGACCTTGAATGGAATCTGCCACAGGGTCAAGTATCCTTCCAATCCTGTTTAAATATTTATTTAATATCCTTTAGCACAAACTTCCATTTGGCTGGGAATCTGTATTTCTAGACAGAATTGTCTTCCTAGCCCTAGCACAACTGTGAATGCTCCTTCACCATTTTCTTTGAATTGCTACCTTTCTTTCTCAGCACTTCTATCGGTGCCTGTTAGCTTTCTGTAATCAAAATCTTAAAATTGTAACTCAATAATTACTTCTAAATAGCAGTAAATATTATTTCCCTCATGGAGATTTTCCTCCATAGGAAAAGCTAAAAGAATGTAGCTTTTGGATAGGGTATCAGTCCCGAGAGAACACCTTTCCTGAAACCAACCTTTCTTCCACGATCCCTCCTTCCCTGCTTAGCTCTTCCTCCCTCCCCTCTGCCTTATATGTTTCCACAAACAGGTGGAATGAGAGCAAAAGAGCTGACCTCTCGCTCCAAGGTGTTGTTGAGGAAAAGCATCAAGTACTTAGAGATGATTAATGATGATGTTTAAGGAAGTCTGCTGATGAGTGTAAAAATAAAATGAAGTGTGAATGCTAACTAATAATTGGGCTATGATAACATTTTAAACATCTAGAAAAATGTATCTCAAGTGAAGTCTCTGGAAAAATGTTCACCAAGCAAATTCTAACATTTAGTTGCATACTTTAGAAAGATTAAGGACCTTATTAATCTTGACAAAATGTCATCTTGCAGTTGCAGGGATTCTAAATATTTCATGTAGATCAGTAAATTATCCCTGCTGGCAAAGTTATACTATTTTAGAAAACCTCAGAAAGAAAAAGAACAGTGTATTTTCAAGTTAACATTTAATCATAACAAATAATTTTCCAATGTAAATGAAGAAGCAACTGGATATGTCTTAATTTTCAGCACAAAGACACTGTTTCTCAGTGTAATTTTAGATCTATAAAGTAAGTTAAGATGGTTAGTTCTTAGAAATGCCTAGAGTCCTTGGGTCTTAAGATGTTTCGGCTTTAAAAATAAGTGTACTTAGATGTACAGTTACCCTTTTCATTCTATAAAATGATAAAACTCAAAAACTAAAGCTTGACATCTTTCTTTGGAGTTACCATTAGTGAAATTTCTGTCATTTTTTTAAGGGTGGCTTTCAAGAATTCCTAGAAATTTGTGTTTTCTGGTCCCTTAATAACTAAACTCTGCTCTAGGACAGAGCCACAATGTGTCCATAGCCTGCCTTTTTATCTTGGGTGGCTGTGGGTGAGATGTATGGAGAACTTTGCATGCTTCCCTGAGTCTTGTTCATCAGCCGTAACCTATTGCAGTTGGTTCTAAAGTATGCAGACAGGTTTTATGGAAATTTATGGTTGCCATTATTAGAGTTTTGTAGTTTATTCACCTTGAAAGCAAACAAAATTTATATCTAGGGTTTGACTTATATAAAAGTTCTTGTTTGGGGCATATAAACAAAAGTTTCTAATTCCTGTGAATACCTGAATTCAGGGACCTCTAGGAGGAATACTGGTCAGTATGAAGCTATACTCTTTTGGGGTCTGTTAGGAATTAGAAAAAAACAGGGAGATCTCCTTTGGGTCCTCCTAGAAGGAGGTGGCATCTCTTTTAGTGGTGTTTTAATAGTGGACTGTTGGGTGGAATCCCGGCTCTGTTATTGACTAGTTCTGTGAACTTGGGCAAACATAATTTTGTATGCCTCAATTTCTTATCCATAGAAGGGGCATAATACTAGTATCCACCTCATATAGCTGTTCTCAGATTACATGAGTGAATTTGTAACTCACACAGTAAAGCAGTGCTTTGAGGTTTGATAACTTAAAAGACCTCTTTGCCAGCATTTTTGTAGTGGCCTTAGAGGGTTCAGAGAGGAACTGTAAGCCACTCTCCAGTGGCACTACTGAGAGAACAACCCTGAGCAGTGTAACTGCATAGTCTATCACTAAATGAGATGTGTGTTAATGTTATGTTTTCTATAACTGAAAACAGCTAGTTTCAGAAGCTCCAATTTTACCCTTCAAGGTTAATAATTCACTTGTAGTTTAGAGTACTGTTTTGTTTAATTATTCATTTACCTCAAGATTTCAAGTCAATCTATTTCAAATTCCCATGCCCTTTCATATGTTCTCTTCCTCCCCAAGATGGCCGCTGGGCAGAAGTAATTGTGAGTACTGTAGGGCAGTGGGAGAGGTGTCTGATCTTCAGTGGCCTGCACTGAGGCCAATGGACATCTATTTCACTTTGTTTATTAACCCCTGTTCCCACAGCTCTTGCCATTCCCTGGTAAGGCAGCTTGTGTCTTGTTCTCTCAGCACTGGTTGTCTTTAGTGGTCACTCCTGGGGAAGGGCTTTCCTGCTGATAAGACTTCAGCACTTGCAGAAGCTGCTTATCATTTGGCCATGTCCTCTACGCATCCCCATCCTTAGCCGCTGTACCGAATGTCGTCTGCTATGGAATCCTTTCACCTTGCTTCACAGCAACTCCCTGGCAAGATTGCAAAGCTTTTGTTGCTGTTGCCATTTCTGCTCCACTAGCGCCACATAATTTTGGGCCTAGAGAATGTAACTTCTCTCCCTTTAGGCTCTGGAAAGATACCTTCTGTTCTCTGGATCCTCTTAGTTTTTGACTCCTTTAAGGACACTCATTAATTTTGCAATAATTTTTAAAAATATTTATTTTTGTAGTAAATTTATTTTTCTCCCTTTCTCTCTAGACACTTCCACAATCCAGGAAAAGATTATTTTGAAAGCATTTGAGGTGGAAATCTTACGTCTTACCTCTTTATTTCATGGTCAGCATTTACAGACTCTATGCTCTAGACCAGAGGTTGGACCAACTATAGTCTGTGGGCCAAATGTGGCCCATTGCCTGTTTTTGTCAAGCTTCATTGGAGCACAGCCATGCTCGTTAACTTATTATTTATGAGTGATTTTGTGCTGCAATGGCAGAATTGAATGGTTTTGGTGGAGATCATATGGCCCTCAAAGCCTAAACAATTTCTGTCTTATTTTCTAAGCCAAGAGATTTTGAAATTTTTAACAAATCTCTTTGTATCTTAAGTATCTTATTCTTGCAAATAAAAGACACCTTGTTTTCATGTGCCTGTGAGTTTTAAAAATTCTTTAGCACTTTAGCTGGCTTCTTTATTTCAGAATGTTCAGGCTTCCCCTTGAGGCCATTAAGTGCCACAAATCCGATGAATGAAGAACCACAGAACATCGATAATATTTTTCAGAAAGACAACTACTCAGTTTAGAATCTCCAAATAGTGTCCTGCCATCACTCACTCATTTGCTCACTCACTGATTGATTCAGTTATCTGTCAGTCACTAATTTATATAGCACAACATGCCAGGCACTGTGCTAGGTGCTAAGAATACAACATCAACAAAACATAAAAATATTTCCCTGATCCCAAGAAGATGAAAGACAATTATAACGGGATTTAAAAAATAACTGTGTGAATCATCTGTTGATTGTTCTTTTCCTTCATGCTGTAGGCAGACAACCGGGGTCTTTGTAATGGCATCAGACACGTTATCAGGGTAGAGAGCTACCTAGAGTAAAGGCAGTAATACCGTTGATCTTGTGTAAAGGGGGCATGGGAGGTCACAGCAACTTTGAAGGGAGGAAGAAGAGGATTCAAAATGAGAGTAAATAGGTTTGCAGCCATGGGTTCTGGAGTCATGGGGGACCTGAACCACCATGGTAATGCTCTGGGAAGGCGGAAGACTTGTAATACAGTATCTGTATGACTCTCCTGGAGAGAAAACTGTGGGTATCACTTTCTAAAACTCAACAGATTGCTGTATTCTCCATACATGGAAGAAAAGCTAAGAACTGCTTACTTCAAAGAACTGTGTAAAGCTTAAAAAATGAAGACCAGGATATAATGATGATTAAAGATTCCCCCTTTTTCCCCTGCACTGCATAATTTTGGTGTGACCCTAAAGGGATTTTGGTTTGACCCTGAAGGAATGCAGGGCCACAATAACTGACATTAAATTTCCTGCTGTTCTGGTTGGTCAGGGGCTAGAGTTCAAGTTTAATTTAGTTGAATGGGAAACTAAAAATAAATATTTTTGAAAGATCTATATAGTCTAAGATTTATACACCTTGAAATAAAAAATTCTACCTCTAATGATAATACTTTTATTAACCACCTGCCATGGATTATTCGATGAATTGCTATTGGTTAAGCACAGGAAGTTACTGTGCAAATAAGTGAGCGGGTTGGGATTTTTAACCCAGCTCTGTATTTATAAAGGCAGAATGCTTCCCTCATGACCTCTCAATACCTGATAGAACTGGTGCTGAGTAAAAAAAGGGGAGGGGGGAGAGTAAAAACATAGGAAAAAAAATAAAAAGGTAAAAAATAAAATCTTTCACCAGGGAGTGTCACTAATTGTTGCAACCGAGGATGACAGAAGATAGAGCATTAAATTAGGTAATTGTTTCTCCCTGGAGGGTTTCTATCTTTACATAAATACATTATTAAATTTTTAAATATATTTCATTGAGGAAGAAAGTAGTGAAGACACTGGGGAAAGAAAAGAGCTTCTCATCAGGGTACCTGAATAGTTTGGGTTCGAGTACCAAAATCTTTGGTTAAAACAAATCATAGAAAACATTAATGTATGATTCCATTGCTGGCTGAATGAAAAAGTAGGTTATAATTAGGTCTACTAAATTATGATAGATTTGTACTGCTCTGACCTATATTAAAGAATTTCATAGATTTTGTTTAAAGTATTATGAATATTCAGAGTAAATGAGTGAATGCTGTTAAAATAGTTCCAGTTTAGCACGTACCAGCAGAGCTAATAAGTTTGAGGGTGATATTTCCAAGAGCCTTTTGGATGGCATCTTTAGCAATCTACTACTTTTTAAAAAAAATGAGTGTTGTTCTAGAAAACAATAATTGAGTCTGTATTTCATAAGACAATATGGCAATTCAGTTACTTTCATGGGTGAGAAAGTAGTCAAGCCAAAAAATTGACTAGCTTTCTTGAGTCCTCAATTCCAATATGAAGTGGCAGATTTTTATAGTATACTTTGTCTTATAGTCTGGTATCAAGCATATGTTTAATCTTCCAAGTGTAAGAGTAGGGATGGTTAAGTGTACAACTTTAAATCTTTGATTAGACTTTTAGTATTTCCTTTTAGTTGACTATTTCAAAATACAATTACATATATTTAAGGAGATACATATATTTTAAGTTTATTGGGGCAGCATTGGTTGATACAATTATAATTTTCAGGTGTATATTATAATTTGATATCTGTATATTCTATTGTGTGTTTACCACCCAAAGTTCAGTTTCCTTCAGCTACCATATATTTGATCTCCTTTATCCACTTCACCTTCCCCCTCCCCCCTATATTTGACCCGCTTTACTCCATCTACCTCCCTCCCCTCCCCCACTCCCTACCCTCTGCTAACCACTAGTCTGTGGTCCACGTCTGTAAGTCTCTGTCCTGTTCTTTTGTTGTTTTTAGGTTTATATCTCACATATAAGTGATATCATGTGACTTTCTACTTTTTCTGTCTGGCTTATTTCGCTTAGCATGATTGTCTCAAGGTCCATCCATGTTTTTGCAAATGGCAGTATTTCATCTCTTCTTATGGCTGAGTAATATTCCACTGTATATATGTGCCACAGCTTCTTTAGCCAGTCATCTATGTAGGACACTTCGGTTGCTTCCATGTCCTGGTCACTGTGAATAATGCTGCTATGAACAGTGGTGTGCAAATATCTTAATGGATATGAGTTTTCAAGTCTTTTGGGTAAATACTCAGTAGAGGGATTGCTGGATCATGTGGTAGATCAATTTTAGTTTTTTGAGGAGCCTCCATACTGTTTTCCATAGTGGCTGTACCAATTTGCAGTCCCACCAGTAGTGGAGATATATATTTTTATATTCAACCTAGAATTTGAACTCTTGTGTGCCAAGCATTGTTCTATGTCAATAAATATTACTTTTAGAGATCTCAGATATAGCTAGACATCTTTAAATTTAGAATATTAATGTTCCAAGAAAATGGAGAGATTCTGTTCAACATCCTTGTTTTACAGGTGGAAAAACTCAGGTCTACAGAGTTTAAAATACCTCCAGTCCTGGCTAGCTAGTTACATGGCCGTAAATAACCCAAATTTCTTGATTCTCTTTACAGACAACTTTCTGTCATATCATATTTTCCAAGTAAATATTTTCAGTTATTCTCAAATTATCAAAGATCTAGATATACAGAGACCATACTTTCAAGTCCCATTTGTGTTGATGAACAGGAAAAAAATAGTTTTTTTAAATATATATTTTATAATCAGGAACAGTTTTGCATTTTTCCTGGGAAAGAATTAAAATTGATAAGCTAAAAAGTTTGTATTTAAAACGTGATTTAATTTTGCAAGTGTAATTGTTAGAAGTATAATTGGTTGAAACAGGTTGAGTAAAGTCGTTTATGATACTTTATATAATGGACTGATCTTGTAGTCATGGCCACACATATCTGTATAAATGACAGAAACAAGCAGCTGAACATGTAAAGATGGGAAAAAATGAAGGCAGATATTGAATGAGTAGGACAAATCTAAGCCGACTCTGACGTAAAATACAATCCATACTGATGACTAGCTGTTTTACTTTTTTAAAATAGAAGTAGTCACATGGATAGTATGTTAAAATAATTTTAAAGTATATTATGAGGAGAAACAATCTGACAGGAAGGTGACATGTGAGTAAAATCTCTAATGTAAAACCTTTTTGCTGTAGTTCTAGTAGTTCATCAATAAAGGAGAAAGGTTTGGTATTAAAATTATATTAATTTTTAGCCCGAATCCAATGCTAACATAAGTGTTAACAAGTTAATTATGGTATTCTGGTATCTTCTCAGTTAATGAAGTAAACATGACTGATACCTGACCGAAACATGGCTGGATCATGATAACTCGGTCATTTCTGTGCCTTTCTCAGTAGACATCACATTTATGTTTTGGTTAATATAGAACACTCCTGATGACATCCATATATAATTCATATTTGTTCCTGCCTAGCTTATCTAAATAAATGACTTAGGAAAAAAATGATTGCCCAATATTGTTTTGTTTAATTTATTAGCAGGTATCAATCTAAGCAATGTATCAGATTCTTACAAATTTAAAAATCTGTTATTGTTATAAATTGGAACTCCCCTTCCATTTCCCCCCAAAAAGGCATTTTAAATATCTGCTAGGAGGAGGACTCTTAAACATTATTAAATTTTTAAAAATTCTGTTCTGAAAACTCTTAAATCAGCTTGTGTGAGATCTAAGTGAAAATTTTGAAGATAAATAGATTTGGGTATATAATATATGCAGATTTGCATAGGTTAACTTTTGCGAGGGACTAGTTGATTTCATATACCTAAATTCCAATTTCTCCAGGATGAAAAAAATATTTGTGTGAATGTTTTATTGTTAGTTTCTATGTGGGATAAATGCCAACCAGATGGTCTGTGGCAATCTAGCAGAAAGGCAGCTGGACTGTGCTTGCTTTATATGTATGGTTTATCAGCCATGCAAAAGGCATTTGTTTTCTTTGCACTATGAAAAGTGAAGACAAATATACCTAAGGTATGGCTCACACACTGCAAATAAACACCCTGGGCTTTAAATTCATTAAATAACAATAACAACAAAAATCTTAGTCATGTTTATTTGTTTGCTCATGCGACTAGTTGTGTTTTAGCTATGTTATCTTCATAGGAAACAAACAAAACCCCCCCAATCTCAATTGTGTCAAATATTTTTAATTTAAAAATATATTGCAAAATGGATGATTGAATTCCAGAAGAAAACATTCTTCCTAACCTCATTTGAGGCAAGTTTCTGCATAGGGATATATATATATTTCACATGTGTAATAATTATTAACTATAGCATTATAGCTAATAAGAAAGTAAAAGAACAGGAAATGTGCTACTTCAGAAAATAGGTTCCTGAGTTCTGGTGCACAAATTGTTTTGCTCATAATTATTATGTTAAGACTTCCATTACATTTCAAAAATTTTAAAGACAAAAATTTAAAGAGTAACAGTGAAAAATTTCTGTGGATGCCTAGATTTATGAGTTTAACCAGATACTTGCTCTTTAGACAAGGGGATGGAATTTAGGATACTTAAAATTTTGGTTCTCATACTGCGCTGTATATCAGAATAACTTGTGATGTGAACTTAAAGTTCATAAACAAAACAGATTCTGAAGCAGTGGATTTAGGATGGTGCCCAGTAGTCTATTTTTCACACGTATCTCCAATGATTCTGATGTAGATCATCCATATTTGAAAATTAAGCTCAAGTATGTGGTTAGTGTTTCATTGCTCATGCTTCCTTAGTATCAATTGTTTTAATTGTTTTATCCATTTTGTTTGCCTGCTTGCTTGCTTTTAATAGGCACTAGGACATCAGAAAATGAGAGACTACTGTTTTCATGATTAAAGGAGAATCCTTTACTTGAATAAAAGATATATGTAGGTGGCAATGTGAAAAACTGTTATGTAAATTGATAAATCAGATGAGCCACAGCTGAGTGAAGAAAAAGCATTTCGGAATCAATGGGATCTGTTTAAAAATTCAAATTCTGATATGACTAGCTATGTGATCTTATACGTTATTTCACTGTGATAAGCATTTATTTTTCTGTTACCTATATTTATTAGGATAAACTAATTCTGTAATAGATAAATTCTGAATTTTCAATGGGTTTAACACAATAAAAATATGGCAAACATAAAAAATAAAAACAGTGTCTCTACACAGTGATTCAGGGACCTAAGCTGACAGAATCTTGACCAACCAGCAGGGGATTCATCAGCAGTGACTCCTGGGCATTGACTTCTAGCTGGCAGTTGATGAAAAAGAGAGAATGGAGGATCTTCAGATTATCACTGATTGTGGAGGTACAAAATTAGAAAACCAGAATAGTTCTCTGAACGATTTGTGGTAAGCTGTCCTAGGTGGCTACTCTAGTCACCATTTGCCTTGCACATTACCTTTCATATGACAACTATGAGATAGTTTTCCCAATTAACTGAGTAGGAATGAAGAAAGAGGGGAGAAACAACTCCAAAAAAGAGAAAGAAATGTTCAGTTTGGAGCATACAAGTTTTGACAAGACAGAAGGGTATTAAGTTGGGCATATCTTCTTGGCAGTAATTATATGATTTTATGCTGAGAGGCAATAGGAAGCTTTTATGTGTTCACGTATATAAATGTAATAATCATTTAAGGTCAAAGATTGGAGAGAGAAGCAACAGTTGAGGGGCAGGGAGAGGAAGAAGATTAGAATGATAGTCATAAGGAAGTTCTAGAAAGAAGATACGGGCAAGAGGGGTTCAGTGTTTCAGAAAATCTGTAGGAGACCTGTGCAGGCGCCATTGGTTCTGGTAAGTAGATTAGTGGTGATCATCATAAATCCCTTTTTCATTATGGTATTGAGGTAGAATCCTGATTGTAAGGGAGATAAGAAATGTTGGGGCGTGTGGAAAGAGATGCAACATGACTCTCCTTTGAGAAGCTGATGTTGAAGAAATTAGAGAAATGAAAGTAGTTGGAGTAAGAGAAAATTATTTAACATAAGGAGGTTTCAATAGTATGAAATTAAAGTCACAGATGTCTAGAAAAATTTTTTTATTCATGCTTTAAATTTAATACAAATCAAGTACCCATACCCCCTGGGGGAGAGAGAGTCAATCTCAGTCATTAGACATTTTCCCCCAAGTTCACAGCGTTGAGCCAAAATCCCCAAGTGGGGACAAAATGCTGTGAATTCTCATTTCTGGTGTCCAGCATCTCTGAAAGATCTAATCCTTCTCCTGTGAGTTCCTACTTCTCCTTCCTAAATCTCTTCCAGAGAATGGAGTGTGAGTCTCTAGATCCTTGAGACCTGCTGACCTCCATCCTCCTTGCAGCCTTGAAGAACTCTACCCACATGTGCTATCGCAACACATTCTTCCCTTTCTGTCTTTGGGGAACACAATATAAACATTTCGAGACAGGACAGTCCTTTAATTTCAAGACCTCTGATATCTGCCATGCAAAGACAGGGAAAATGTAAGGCAAAAGAATACAAATGAAATAGTGACTCTTGAAAGGACAAATGCAAATCAATGAATTATCTGATCACATATACAATACAGTTAATTTAACACTGAGTACTATAAGAAAAACAGTCAAAAGGATTTCAAGGGAAAGTGGAAGCTGGACATGAATGATAAATCATAATACCCCAAATACATCATGGGTTATGTGTTATCATAGTTCTCTCCCTTCTCAGTTTCTTTTTTTCCAGGAAAGGCAACTGTGAGAATAAACCCTTGGTGAAGGGCAGGCTACCACTAACTTGTGTCTTAGGTGGCTGAGAGGCAGGGAGATAGCTTTATAAAAATAATAACTAGAGCAATGCATTCTAAAGATGCATTAGATGTAGAGATGCTCCTAATATTCTCTTAGAGGGTCATTTCTTTGCTTCATTAATTGTAGATATGGACGTTTGAGAAGTTTTTGAAGTATTTTAGCTGTGATGGTATTTTAATTTTTTTAAAGCTTTATTGAGGTATGGTTGACATACAATATTGCATAAATTTAAGGTGTATTTATATGATTTGGTAAACTTACATATTACAAAATGATTATGACCATAGGGTTAATTAACACCTCCATCATGATGGTATTTTCTAAAATAAAAAAAATTGTGTATATATTCTTATACAAGGTTATCTTGTCTGTGACTATATAAGGTAGTTAAGAAAAAAAAGATTTTTAGTTGCCTCCAATTTGCAATATCTTATTGTCTATCTATTTTAGGTAGCTCAAGATTAAAATTAAAACACATTCGATCAGTTCAAAAAATTATAGAGTTCATAAAGAAAAATTATAGTCTCATGTTATCTCAACACACCACATTACATAGGTGTTATAGTAATACAAAAAAGTGGTTGTAAAATAGAGTTCTCTTATATTTGAATCATTACTTTATAATTGCTTTTGCATATTATAGTTATCTTTATATTTTACTGATATTTTTTATAGTATTGATAAAGTTTTACTTCTTTTGCAGCCTAGATATGAAATAAATAATATTTCAGTCCAGGTTATGACAGATGAACAAATTGAGGCTGAATGATAGGTGGCTCTACCAAGGACACACAGCTAGGAAGTAGCAGAGGTAAAATGAAGAGGCATTTTTCCATATATACTTCCAATATTCCTATTTTGAAATAAAAACAAAGAGTAAAGTTAAATAAAGTGTCCATACTCTTAGCCTCTTCAGTGTTAGGATATATTTTCATCCTTTTGCATTTACAGTTAATACCTTTATCAAGGAGAGGTTATCGTAGAACAACAAGGAAATATATTTGGTAAATGAAAAACAATGAAACAGGCCTTCTAATGAACTGGAAGTAAGGTAGTGGAAGAACAAGACTCACAACCTTATTATATGATAACATCTCAAATGAAATAAAATAAATTTATGGTTTTAATCTTTAATACTCTCTGTATACCCTAAAGGTATAAGATATTTAGAAGGAAGAAAGATTCAAATTTAGTATGGCTTTGGTTGTATCCTTTATGGCATGAACTGGTCTCATCAGTATTTATAAAGATTTAGAGATCTAGCCTTATATTATTAATGAAACATAAGAAGTAGGTAATAAACCTCAAATAATTTAAATGAGTTTTAGTCATTTGAGAATGTGTACAGGTATTTTATGAAACAGAAATAACATAGCTGATTGGAAACTTCTCTTTCAGTTTTCTTTTTCTTTATTTTTATTTCTTGTAATAGAAAGTAAAAAGCCTGAAGGAGAAAACGTCTGTTATTTTTCATCAAAGAAATAACCCTGAGATGTTCTTCCCACTCCCCCCCCCCCCCGCCCCTCTGATCTTTTGTAGAGTTTGTGAAGGCTAACTAAATCCACTTTCAGATCTACCACTAATTGGTGCCCTTGTTAGTCGCCTTAGTAGTGAGGCCAAAAGATTAAGTGGTGGTGGAGACTAGACTTCTGTACTATTTTGAATGTTGCTCTGCAGGTCAAGGCTGAATTCTATTGACAGGATAAAGTTGTCCAGACAGTTTTCTGAACTATCAGCAAAGTCCCAACTGGTTTCCGAAGCATTATAGGAAGTGAACTGCTATGAGCCAAATTCAAAGAATGGAAATCAGAAAAATGTGTGCTCAGAGAAATTCTAAAAGTTACTTTAAACCCATTAGGCAGAAGAAGAGTTTCTGATAATGGATAAGTAAGAATGAAGTTGGCAGGCAAGGAATGGATGCTTTCCGGTGTCCCTTTGTTGGGAGAACTCCTGAGAGAATGAAAGATACAAACTACTCAGTGAAATTTCACCAATGTATGCCAGGCTTCCCAGAACAAGCAATAGATCTTAAAAACACTGGCTAAACAAGAATGACAAAGGTACAAAAGAAAATGAGATAGAGCCATTAAAAACACATATGTACTTACGACTCACCCTCTCCATTATCAGCTGGCAATATCCTGAGGTCAAATAGATGTAAATATCTGGTCTTCTAAATCTGTGTTTTCCATCGTATAGATAGTACAGTGAGTGACTCATTGATAACATTTGGTTATTTTTAATATTTGCCAGTATGACTAATGTGATAGATATATCATTCTACATATTAATTTGGATGACTTGTATGCTTCTTTGGCATTAATCTCAAGGTGTTTAATTGCTGGTTCAATAGGTTTGTGTATTTTATTTTTGATGGACATTACAAAATTGCCCAGTGATCCATTGTCTTCTTGATAATAGACCTTCAATTTTCCTATATTTCTGCGAAATACTGAATTGCTTTCTCAATGTTTCAGGAATATCAGGTTTTCAATTTTACTTGAATCATCACCTTTCCAATTTAAATTCTTATTAATTCTCTTACTCAGTTTTTCCTATATTAAAGAATTTATTTTCTTTCTTCCTACTGTCAGAGATAACATAGTTCTTTGTCCTTTAAAAATAACCTATCTATTAAATACCATTAATGAGGAGCTAACTCTTAGATTAACTCATAAATTAAATTGTTTTGGGTACTGATGATTAGGAATAAATTAGATTTTTTTCAGTAGGACACTACAGTTTCAAATTTAGTATGGCTTTGGTTATATCCTTTATGGCATGAACTGGTCTCATCAGTATTTATAAAGTGCACTTTTAACCATTGAAAAGTAGAAAACTATGTAAAGAAATTGCACTGTACTATAACTTCTGTTATAATTAAGACCAAGATTAATATTAAAGGACTAGACTAAATCTACAAAATACTTTTTTGAAAAATTCATAAAGAATATTTGGTATAACAGATGTTTTTCTAAGTTCTTGTGTATGTAAACAGGACTTCAAACACAATGACAAGCGTGTCATTACCAGCACCTGCACAGTGTATAGACACAGTTAGAACTAAATTCATGTACTCTTTTTATTCCCTTTCATTCATGCATCTTAATGATTTCTTTAGGGTAACAAATGAGACCAGCCTTGTATTTTCAATATCTATTTTTGTTATCTTTTTTTAATTCAATATATATGGATGATATTGGTTATAAAATTATATGTTTCAAGTATACAATTCAATAATACATCATCTGTATATTGCATTGTGTGTTCACCAACCAAAGTCAAATCTCCTTCCATCACCATATATTTGATCCCCTTTACTCTCATCTACTTCTCCCCTCCTTCCCTTTTGGTAACCATGAAACTGTTGTCTGTGTCCATGAGTCTGTTTGTCTGTCTTGTTCATTTGTTGACTTTACTTGAAACTAAAAAAAATAAATATACAGTACATTGGTTAGACATTGATATAGTTTATGAAATGATCTCCCCAGTTACCCTATCTTTCCGTTGTCCTGTGCCTCGCTCCCCTTGGATCCCCGTGACCCTCTATCAACTATTAATTTGCACTCCTTTAGACACTCACCACTTTCTTCCACCCCTTCCACCCCCCTCACCTCTACCATCGCCCTATTGTCCTCTATATTCCTGGGTCCGTTTTCGATTCATTTGTTTTTTTGTTCCTTATATTCTGCATATCAGTGAAATTACATGGTATTTATCTTTCTCTGTCTGACTTATTTTCCTCAGCATAATCACCTCTAGGTCCATCATGTTGTTGTAAATATAGGATTTTTTTTTTTTTTTTATGGCTAAGTGATATTCCATTGTATATATGAACCATAACTTCATTATCAGTCATCTGTTGATGGGCATTTAGGCTGCTTTCATATCTTGGCTATTAAATATAGTGCTGCCATGAACATAGAGGTGCATAGATCTTTATGAATTATTGTTTTGGTTTTCTTTGGATAAATACCACAAAGTGCAATTGCTGGGTCAATAAGTAGATCCATTTTTTTTTTTTTATTTGAGGAAACTCTAGACTGTTTCCATAGTGGTTGTATCAATTTGCAACCCTAACAACAGTGTATGAGGGTTCCCTTTCCTCCACGTCCTTGTCAACACTTGTTCTTTGGTTTATTGGTAATAGCCATTCTGATAGGTGTGAGGTGATATCTCATTGTGGTGTGAATTTTCATTTCTCTGATAATTAGTGACCTTGAGCATCTTTTCATATGTATATTGCATCTATATTTTCTCTTTGGAGAAATATTTATTCAGGTCTTCTGCCCATTTTTAATTGAATTATTTGTTGTTGAGTTGTATGAGTTCTTTAAATATTTGAATATTAACCCCTTATCTGATGTATCATAAGCAAATATCTTCTCCATTCAGTAAGCTATTTGTTTTGTTGATGGTTTTCTTTGCTGTGCAAAAACTTTGTAGTTTGATGTAGTCCCATTTGTTTATTTTTTCTTTTGCTTCCCTTGCTTAAGGAGATATATTAAAAAGAAATTATTAGTAGCAGTATTGGAGTGATTACAGCTTATGTTTTTTCTAAAAGTTTAATGGTTTGGGCTCTTATATTTAAGTCTTCAATCCATTTTGAGTCTATTCTTATATATGGTGTAAGATGGTGGTCCAATTTCATTTTTTGCATATATCTGTCCAATTTTCCCAGCACCGTTTATTGAAATGACTTTCTTTACTTCATTTTATGTTCTTACTCATTCATCATATATTAAATGAGCGTATCAACATGGATTTATTTCTGAGCTCTCTATTATGTTCCATTATCAATGTATCTGTTTTTATGCCAGTACCATGCTTCTTTGATTAGTATTGCCTTGTAGTATAGTTCGATTTCAGGTACTGTGATACCTCCAACTTTGTTCTTTCTCAAGCTTGCCATAGCTATTCGAGATCTTTTATGGTTCTATATAATCACTATTTATTCTTATCCTCTATACTTGAAAGGCAGTTTTGGATAGTCATAAAGAAATACCAGAATGTACGGTTTTGCTTGTTTTATAACTTTTTTTTTGCTTTATTATTCTAACAACTCTTCCTTGTTTTTATCGTAACAGGAATTTATTGTTTACCTACATTGGATGGGCCCTTAAAGTTGACAGTTCAATTTATTAAAACTATTTTTGTTTTTTTTTTTTGTTTCTATCATTAGGAATTCATGTGCAGTTTAGTTGGATGCCTAGAGTCTGTCACAAGGCTGAGATCATGGTGTCAGCTGAGGCTATGTCAGTTGAGGCAATAGTCATCTCAAGGCTCAATTGGATGCGAATTCACTTCCAAGTTTATTTATATAACTGTTGACACCTTAGAGCCTTGCTTGCTGTTGGTTTGAGGCATCATTTCCTTGAAACATGGGCCTCTCCATAAGGCAATTCACAACATGGCAGCTCGCCTCCCAGAGTGAGGGCTCCAGGGGCAGAGGTGAGCAAGATAGAAGCCACAGTGTTTCTGTGACTTAATCTAGGAAGTGGCTCCCAATACTTTTTTGTTGTTCTTGTTTTAACATAACCTTTTAATAACTACGGAATAATTTCAGATTTAAAAAAAGAAAAGTCTATAAAGGAAATTCTGAGCTCTCCTAGTTTTCCCTAATGTTAAGATTTCATATTACCATGCTACATTTTTCAAAACTAAGAAACCAATATTGGTACAATATTAACTAAATTTAAGACTTACTCAGATTATACCAGTTTTTCCATTAATGTTTTTTTTTTTTTGTTGTTGTTCCAGAATCCCATCTAGGACACTCTAGTGCAATTAGTTGTCAAGTCTCCCAGTCTCTTAAGGTCTGTGACAGTTTCTCAGTCTATCTTTTTCATGACCTTGAGAGTTTCATAAAGTAGTTATGAGTACTCCTCAATTTGAGTTTGTTCACTGTTTTGGGGAATTATAGGTTTTAGAGAAGAATACCACAGAGCTGAACTGGTGTTTGCATCCTACTGTAGCAGGGTGTACAGGATATACATGACAGGTCACTGGTGTTGTGAACCTTGACGAATTTCCAAAGAGGAAATAAAACAATATTCATCTACTTTTCTGCCTTTTAAGCATAAGACTTTTACACTGTCACTGAGGCTTCTATTAGTAATATTCTCATTCCTTTTGTAGCAAATCCTAAGACAATATTCAGTTTCTGACATGTTAAATAGAATATTAGAAAAGTTTTTTAAAAAACTTATGTACCTCAAATTAAAACAATTACTGATTTTAAATAACTCAGATCATATAAGATCCCCATACTTATGATTTATTATTCCTTTGTACCTTTAAAGCTTGGCTGCAGTCAGAACAAGGAATGACATTAGGCAAGGGAAGTCAACAAAACTATGCCCTTTTCTATCCTTGAAGAACGGCAGGGGGAAAAAAAAAGGAGACAGGGAAATAAAGAAATGAGATATTTGTCTCCCAGTTTTTTTTTTTTTTGTCTTTAGTTCGGGGGCAGGGGGTGGAGAGGGGGAGAGAAGGAGGGAGGGAGAGAGAGAACATGTGTGTGCATGTACGTGCCAGATAAGCTGAGGTGATGATGGCAGGGAGTTCTTATTTGAAACTCTCACCAGAAGTAACCTTGAAGGCATAGTTATAGCTATATTAAAGTAAGCCAACTTATGCACTATGATCAGAGAGAAAAGCCTGGAGATTAGATTTTCACATGATACCCTCAGTTCCTGCACAGTGTGGATGGTGAGTGAAACCTAGCTGATATACTGCAAGTTTGTCATGGTAGCAGCAGAGGACAGGGTGGGATGTAAGGCCAGAGGGCTGAATAAAGAATGTTGCAGACTTATGGAGGGGCCTCCAGCAGGGGGAGGTAAGGTCTGGATGAGTTAGGCAGAGAGCAGTATCAAACTATGACAACCCAGGAGAATAACCCCCTAACCGAGATTACTAGCAAAGATGAGTACCATAGACAAGAGAACGTGTCCACCATCATGTGCCCCGAGACCAGCACATGGTCAGGAAAATTATCACACCAAACTTCAGAAGGACATTTTGGCCACTAGTGCCATACTTCTTCTATATGTCTGGACATCATTTGAGGAGACAGTCAAAGGTAAGGGGTAGCTATAAGAGACTGAGCATTTCACGTAGGGATACTGTTTAAAGGATCATTGTGGACTAAGCTGTAATTATGTTATACAAAGAGTTTTGAACAAAGAACATACAATTTCTCTGTACATCTGATCCAAGTTTAGGTTCAGTGTTGTAATTCTGATGTGCCTTTATCAAAAACTTGTCAATTGATTAGGCCACTGTCAAGTCCTTTTGGTTTGAAAAACCATTTAGGCTTCTCCTCCTCAACTTGACTTCCCTTTCTGACTTGTGGTTTTGCTCTTTCTACTTCTTGAGAATTTTTTAAACTAGCCTATTTGGATAAAAGAGGGAAGGTAGCTTCATGCTCAAAATCTTTACATTCCTTTAAAAACACAGCTCTGACTTTTCCAGACTTGAGACTGTGATTTTTCAGGGGCATAGGAAAATGTGGCAGACCAAATAACCCTGCAAAGGTGTTTGTATTCTATCCTGGAACTAGTGTGTCTGTTACCTTTGGGACATTGCAGTTGTGATTAGGGATCTTGAGATGGGGGAATTATCCTAGGTTGCCTGGATATGTAATCACAAATGTCCTTCTAAGAGCAAGGCTGGAGAATCAGATTTAGAGAGAAGATTTAAGGATGGAAGCAGAGGTCAGAGAAAATAGAGTATGCTACTTTGTGGCTTTGAAGATGGAAAAAGAGGGCACAAACCAAAGATTACAGACAGATTGCAGAAATGGGATAATACAAGAAAACAGGTCCCCCACCTAGAGCCTCCAGAAGGAACTAGATCTGCTGACCCCTTTACTTTAAAGCAAGTGAAACTAATTTAGTACTATACTTTACTGAACTGTAAAATAATAAGATAATCTATGTTGCTTTATGCCTCACTATGTTTGTGGTGTTATAGTAGCAGTGGGAGGCTAATACAGAAGGTATGTAAGATCTATTTCTTTTTTTTAAGGGGAGATAGCATCCATAAAGAATAACAGACCCTATTCTGTACCACTGAGCCAACTAATATAAAGGAGAAGAAACTGAGTTCTCTATGTATGACTCTGGACTTTAGGGATCAAGATGATAATTCTTTCCTGGACTTCTGGGACCTGTAATTCTGAGGATCTTGGGTGTGGAAAGGTAGATTCTTGAAGATTTCCATACTTATTCACTCAAAAACTAAGTTTTGTTCTCTTTCCAAGGCCATATATATGTTTAATTTTAATCTGGAAACCTGGATAATTTCCTTGGAGTTATCTGGGCAAATTTGAAGATAATTTCAAATAAAACAAGCTGGTAGCTCCCTATATTTTATGAATTTTTAAATTATCTCCATTAAAAGTAAATAGACCTCAGAAATAAAGATTGGAAATTAAATGTTATACACATTTCTGCTAATAAAAATGACTTACATTTTTAATAAAAATTATTCAATTTAGGCAAAGAAGATGAATTCAGAAAGATCTTTGGAATGGAGGTTTCCATGTGAGATGAGCAAGTCATCTCATCTCTTTAACTTTCCTTAGCCTCATTTTATCTTCTACAGAGTAGAATTAATAACCTCTGAGGTTCTTTAGAGCTCTGAAAATTATTGATTTATGCTGATAGTCATTGCTCAGTCTGTTAAAGGAAAATGCCATCAAGAAAGTATGAAAAATTGGCATGCAAAAGCTCTTCTGCTCTAATGAAGTCAGGTGGCACTATTAAGATATTGTGGAAGCTTAGAAGAGACATTTAATGATTCAAAATATCCTCTCCACCCTTACATAGTTTAATTTCAATTATTTGCATATTCATGCAGTGACAATTCCTCCTATCCATCCACAAGGCTCAGTGCCAAGGTAGTCAACAGTCTGGTTGACTGTTTTGTCTTTTAAAAATTGATCCAACAAATTTATTCTGAGTCATTTTCACCATCTGCTATATAATTGTGGATTGAAGGAAGGACAATTAGACAGCTCATAGTTTTAGTATGGAAATTCCACTTAGAGGTGTGACTATGGTCATATTGGCAAAAACCATGGAAACAAATGATGCAGTTGTCAAAGGGCTAGGGTACAATTAGAATGATAGTGTTCTAAAATACTGGCGACTCATTCACCTCTTATCTCACTTCTCCATACTTGATCGGATTCTTAAGCCTAACTGAAATGACAGTAATGTGTAGTACACCTTCATAGTCCTTTTAGTTCTCTAAATGTTATCGTATATAATATCTAATTTGATCTAATAAGAACTGCTGTATAATAAATTAAAAGAGCAACAAGTATAACTCCAGAAACTACTATTTTCTTCCACCCTGAGAAACCTAAGTGGTTTTAGTTAAAACTAAAGGAAGTGATATGGTAGCAATCAGTGGCCATAAAAATTAAGTGTTAATAGATACCTGGGGATCTACGTGGCTTAGGAAGGAAATTGGTCAGAGGCTGAAGATTGATGTCTGTTTATAATATTTTACAGCTTCTATAAAATCAGTGGCCATATTGAAAGGATTCTCTTATCAGAGCTTTTTCCTAAGGAAAGAAAAATAAAGACTCTTAGAGGGATTAAGATGCCAAAAACCATTTACAATTAGTGTAAAGCATGCAAGATTTATTTGGGTACAGGTATATATGTGAGGAAACAACCCATGAAGACTACCTCTCAGAGCAATGTTAAGAGTGGGGCTTATAAAGGTAATAGCTATCAATTTTCATAAGGAAAAGTGATCAATTTGTTAACTCAGAATCAGTTTGTTGAAGTAGAGAGTAGCATGGCTGACTGTTGAATCCCAAGTCCATTTATGAGATCTAGATAGCTACCCACAAGTTCTCCATCAGGCTGTTTTTAAATGCTGATTCTAATCAGTTTTATGAGAGGCCACTCTGATTCCCTGACCACTTCTTTTCTTCTACCCTCCAGGCTTGAGATCATGTGGTGGGAGAGTTCATATGCCTAGGCTCAGGCTTAGAGAAAATATCCCTCATCATTCCATCAATGACCATGATAAAAACATGTATATTTACTAACCATTCAGTACCTTCTTCATGTGTTCACTAACTCCATGTTGAGTATTTCCTACTTAGTTTTTCTCTGACACATAGAGTGGGCTGGCAGTCAATCAAGTGCCCAGAACTATCCTTTCATATGACGTGCCTGATGGGTGTTTAAGAGAGTATCATTATAAAGATAGGATCTATTTCCAATTTGAATGCCAAAAGAAAGACTTTTTTTTTTTGGCAAGAATTTTTTAAAACTGCCAGATAACGATTAGAAATAAATCCAGACAACAGAAAAGATGACTTCCTGTACCTGAGGAGATTGTATGGATCAAGCACAGAGCCAGTGTGGTACCCCACACTGTGCATTCAAAGCACAGATACAGTATTAAAAAACTGTGCTTGCAGTGACTACTAAGCAAACTGAGTCTTAATATTAGTCCTAAAGCAGGAGTGGACATTTCTATGTAGAACCAATTGGGTTTGGGATAAGAGCAATACAGGACATATGGAAGAGATTTCAAAAGAAGCAGCACCAACCTGTATTGGCTAAAGATTATTCTTGATTTCCAATTAAGGAGGAAATAGTGATATCAGAGCTTGTAATGTATCTTTTATTGTTAAGTCTATAAGCAACATATTTTTGTGTGTTTATTGTGTAAGTATATGTAATCAGCATATAATTTCAGAATGTGGGTTTAATTACTCTTCACAAATATTTTTGACATTAAAAAAATATCCAGAATTAAAGACTTTTTTTCCCATACATCCTTTGGGATTGAAGAGACATACTGAATTGAATTTGGAGGTTTCTCAATGATTATCAGAATAAAAATTCTGCCTCTCCATTTTGACAGAATGGGTGAGAGGTACACTTAAACATTTCTTTCATTAAAGAATATTTCTCTCTAGATGTGCTTTAGTTTTTAGTCCATCACCTTAAATTTTGCATAGCTTGGAATTATCTTTATAATGAGAACTGTCTCTCTCATCAATTGCCTCTCCCCATTCCAGCCATTACTCTATTTTAGCCAATACCCCATATTCTCAATCAGCCTTTAATGTATTTTTAGTTTCTTTTTAGAAATTCCTTGTTTTATTCTTTATTTGATACCTTTGTAAATAGAACACTCAGACTTAGTTTAGGCTGATTTTCAGAAATTGTGGATGAACATTCAATGTGGAGGTAGAGGTGGGCAGGCCTGCAGAAGCAGGTTAATGTAAACTGGGACTTATGTGTCCTGGCAAGAACAGTCTGGTCAAATTAAGTATCCAATTTCATGTTCACTGAGGAAGTTTGTGTGTGAAGCCAACAAAGATTCATCATTACAAATTCCTCTGACTTCCCTGTGGCTGACTCTGCTTTGGAAACTCCTTCCATGAACTTAAAATTGAATGAAGAGTACTTTTCTTTCATCTATATTATTTTAATTTTAATATGAGATGTATCCATGTATTACTCATTAACTAAAATTAAACATAAAGGAATGAGTACAAAATTTAAAAATGAAGACTTAGGAAGTGGACTACTGTGAAACAAGTTGGAGGACAACTTCAATCTCTTTGTGTGATAACATCGACCTAAACTGGAGTCATAAGACTGGGAGGGTAAAGATAAGAACATAGAATTATGAGGTAGTCATCGGTGAAACGTGGTAACTGAGGGATAGAGAGGTGGCAAGGATGACACAAAAGGTTCTTAGCTTGGGTTGATTAGGACCACGAGAGGAAAAACAAGTCTTGAGAAGAAAGATAATGAGTTTGTGTTTTGAGTATATTGAATTAGAGATATTTGTGGGCTCTTCAAGTGATGGCGTCTCACAGGAAATTGTATATACAGGTTCAGTATTCACAATAATCTTCAGCAATGACATAACACACAACAGCAATAATATCATTCACTCATTTGCTTACTGTATTCCAAGCTTTATACCATGTACTTTATATTCTGTTCTGCCTCTTTCTATTCTTCTGCCTGTTTCTGATGTTAGATTGTGCTTTTTTTTTTTTTAACTCTTTCTTTAATTTTTATTAGAGAGCCATCTAAATGTCTGGTCTGCAGTGGCAAACTTTTTGGTTTTTCAGTGCTGTTCTACTTTTCTTCCCCATCAATTTTTAGTAATTTTAGTGGAATATCAGGAGGGAGGAGAGATAGATGTTTACCATCAGATTGCCATCTTAGACTTGAAGCCACAAACTCTGCATTGGGGTATTATTCTGCTTTCTAGAAAATTTAATGACAGTTTGAAATGCATTAAACTTTTGGGGGCAAGACATCATTTTATTCTACCAAATTATACTCTATTGTAGCCTGAAAGAGATAAAGCATGACTTTAATAAAATGTTGATTTCTCAGTTGTAGTGGGAAAAAAAGATTCTAAACGAAGTTTAAGATCAGGTTTGTCTCCTTCTGTTATTCACATCCAGATAACTGACAATAAAGGATTCTTTTTAAAAGTTTTTTTTTTTTAATTTATTATTATTTATGCCTACAACACCCAGTCTTCCTAGGTGGTCTCCCATCCAAGTGCTAACCAGGCCTGACCCTTTTTAGCTTTTGAAATTAGACATCGGGCTTGTTCAGGATGGCATGGCTGTAGATAATGGACCATGGCTCCACTGGGGTGTGAACCCAGGACCTTCTGTGTGTAAAGCAGACTTGCTAAACACTACACTATGGAACCAGGTCCTAAAAAGTTTTTTAAGTATATACAAATAATAAACATTTGTAGAAAGTTTAGGAAATGTGGAAAAAATAAAGTACAAGGAAGAAAATTAAAAACCATCCTCACTTTTATCACTCAGATACAATCACTATACATATGTGGATATATTCTAGTCCTTTTTCTACATGTAAGTATGCATGTATGTATTTGTGTATGTGTATACATAATATACCTATAAATACATATTTATAAGATTATATATGATGTCCTTTTTCTACTTCTATATCATAAGCATTTCTCCCATGTATTATCTTTAAAGATGTGTTTGTGGTACCATGTATTCCGTTGTATTGATGTTTCAGAATTTAAGCTATCATGCGTGGGCAAAAGATTGTTTTCAATTTTTTACTTTTGTAAATAATTCTGCAACAGACATGCTTATAAGTAAGATCTGCATGCACATTTCAGTAAATAAGACATACCATGCATTCTCTGAAGGGTACGAGGCCAAGCTGTTTGGGGTATGTAACCCCCATTGATCACCAGGGTAGTTCAGTCTCTCTCACTGGCTAGATGTAAATCCTACCTGAACCTACCTGCTTCATATGACATTCAGAGATAAAGATTGTGCTTTGGCTATGGCCTTATGCATAGCTGCATGAAGTTGGCAACTAGTCTCCAAAGAGGATTTTCTAACAGACTACACTTCCAAATACTCATGGTCTTGTGTAGTGCCCCATCCACAGTGAATTTCGACTCTGTACAACCAATAGAAAGTAGCAGAAGGGACGCTGCATGACTTCCAAGGTTAGGCCAAACTTCTTGGACTCTTGGAATGTTCATTTGGGAGAAGTCAGTAAAACAAATACAAAAAAACAACCTTATTGGGACTGTCACATTGTAAAGAAGCTCAGTAGCCATAGGAGGCATGAGAAAATGCTATTGATATTGCTTTGTTTTTTTTTTTTCTTCTATATATGGAACTACATACAAACTGAACTTTTGAATTTTTTCGTTTTGGCTTTTGGTAGTAGGGAAACATACTGTCAATAGCTATGAACAGATGCTACCAGGAGTCAGTGGTCTGGACAGCCTCCATAAGTTCCAGCCATCTCAGTTCAAGTTCAGATATCTGAATAAAGTTTTCCTTGATATCCAGTCCAAGTGAGTCCACAAATGACTCCAGTCCCATCCACTGTTTGATTGTCACTGCATAAAGCATGATGACTCCAAGAGAGAACCACCCAGAAAGACCCAATATACCCATCAGAATTATGAGAGAATAAATTTTTAAGCCACTAAACTTTGGGACTCTTACATGGCATTAGATAACTGAACAATCGATATATGTTTAATAGAAGAGTTTGAAAAAATTTCATGTCTATCTGTCCCACACTGGCTCTCTTCTGTTTATATTAATCATGGGTTAGGATGAGACAAAATTTGAATTCATGGAAAAGATCACTAAAAGCAGCACGTAGAGGAAAGTGGAAATAGGGCCATAACTCTTAAAGCAGTCTTTGGAGACTGTGCTTGGCTTGTTTTAAGAGGAAGATGCTATTCACATTACTTTCTTTTCTTCTATATTTAGAAGAAATAACTTGAATTTTTTCATTTTGGCTGTTGGTGGAAAAAAGATGAAAATTCTGTCAATGGAGGATGATTGGGATTATATTTAGCTCCAGCATGAAACAAACAAATGAACAAATTTTTTGAAGACTGTAAACCAGAATATCAGGCTCATCATAGTAGCTGACATTTATTGATTAACATTTATTTAAATAATGTAGCAAAGCTTTACTTTAGGTGTTGGGCACTAGTATTAATGGGTAAATTCTTAAGGTCTGAAATTGGCTGTTTTTTCTGTAGTGACAGTGGAATCTTTTTCTTTGTACATTCAGTCATCATGATCAATTATATTGAAGTTATGCGATAGGTACTATTTCTATTTCTAGAACTACGGGAGCATTTTGTAATGAGAAAATATGATTATTGTCTTTGAACAAATTGGAATGGGTAAGATAAAACACCAAATAAGCCTCTAACACAACTGAAAATCTGTCAAGTTCTAAGCAATGGCCAGAATTGGTCAGACATTGAATAGCATAATGGTCAGTGACAGGGTAATTTAAACAGACTCTGAAGGGGTAAAACTGTGAATGGCAAGGGCAGAGGAGTCAGACATCTGAATAAAAACAAAACAAAAAAGTGTTTTCCAGGAGAAGTGAATGTGATGGGGAGAGCCAGGAAGATGATCCTGAAGGAGCATTTAGATTTGACAAGAGGAAGTTACCAGTTCATAGACCTGTAGGAGTATCGAGGTTGAAAAAGAATAAAGATCCTGTTGTCCGAAAGCATGTCAAATGCATTTCATAGTTTAACCTAGACACACATAATCATTTTCCTTTTTTTTTTTTTTTAACCCACAAGGGGAACATGCTGTGATTTGCTTTAGCTTTTATAATTGCTGTGACTTTGGCATAGTCCATTTATAGGCTGTCCTATTCCTGTTCAATAGATCTTTTTCCTGGAGCTGCCCTACCCTACAGCTGAAAATAATACTTTATGAAATTGTTATGACAGAAACACTCTTTAACAACATATTTATGCTGCCTTCTACAAAAAATTAGTTTTGAGAAACAGAGTAATGGGCCATGCACATCAGGGTAATAATATGTTAAAAAGTCGATTTTTCAATTCTAATAATTTTTTAAATGCCAGATGCTGAGCACAGCCTCTCGGAAGGAAGTGGCAGAGAAAAGTGAAAGGCACAAGAACTCCATTGCGAAGTGACACTATGACTGGGAAACACCTGCAGGCAGAATTCCAGCTGGTTCACTTAATGAATATTTCTTGTATATCTCTGTTTTTAGTTACTTTTATTGGTTTTCATGGGTTCTAATTCTGTGACTATTATTTTTGACTATAAATCTGCCATATTTCCAACTTTGATCTGGGACATGGCTTTATTCTACCTTCTCCAGGACTGTAACTTTAAGGTTACTGACTCATTTCTACTAATTCTCAGTTCAGATTTTAAAGGCATAGAAGCACAGCCCAGGCCTGGTTTTGCTTTTACAAACCCTGACTTATGCTGGGCATGGATTTGATGTGGCATGTAAGCTGCTCTGCATAATGTGGACCAAGGCTGATGAATGTATGGCCAAAGGGCTACCCTTTCCCTCTTCTTTCTTTCCTGTGGATATTCCCAATAATCACAAACATTTTTCTCAGTGATTTAAGATGCAGAGTCAGAATCCTTGACATGACATTTCTTAGAGCCACTGCCAATCACTCAAGAAATTGATAAATACCTTAAAACTTCCATTTATAGCTCTAATGGACATGAGAATTGAGAAGTGTTCTTATAATTTGTCACTTCAGATCATTTGGGCTTCTCCTTTCCTCCTTTAGTAGAGTTCTACCTAAACTGTATATTTGATTACTTTGCTTTTCTGGTTATCTATATGTAAATGTTTAGATATAACCTTCTAAGTTCAGAGAAAAGCTTAAATAAGGACAAAAAAAAAATCAATAAATTTAATTAACATTATTGCTGAGGGGTTAGTAATTGTTTTTAACTTTACATTTTCAAATAATAAAGTATATTATCCTGAAAGCTTTAAAACAAACAATATATACCTAGGTGGTTAACACCTGTCAGTTTTCAAATGAGCTATTGTCTACAGATAGAACTTAACACATATGTAGCTTTAGACATCAGTCAAGGATATTTTAAAATTCCTATCACAATACTGAAAGTTAGAGATCATAAAGAATAATATTAAGGAAATTCAACAAAAGCAGTTTTTCTTTCAGTCTTTGCTTGCATGTCATCTAAATGAGGCCTCTCTTGATGTTCTTTTTAAATTTCAGTACCCCTACAGCATACCCGATTTCCTCCTACTCCAGTGCCAACCTCAGTGGCACAATCTTTCCTATACTTCCCTGTCTTCTGCTGGGAATTTAAATTTCACTTATTATTTCACTTATTTATTGTCACATTTATTTACTGATGAATCAATCCCTGGCACCTAGAACTATTCGTGGTATAATAGGTGCTCAATAAATATTTGTTGACTAAATTGAAATTGATGTATTTTTATAAAGGCAATTAGATAATTCTGAAGTAGAAAGAAAAGAGGTAGATATACAGGTATTTGTAAGTTACATATGTTTAACTGTAAGTTTACCTGCATATCTATACAAGGTGCATTTATTTATTCATCCATTCCACAAATATTTAATGGATTCCTCCTGGGTATCTGACCCCAGTAAAAAATCGTTCTTCATTTCAAGGATTTTGAAGATTAGTAGCAGAAGCTGTAATGTAGTTCAATATATACTATAATAGATATATACTCAAGGTAATAGATTATATCTAGATATCTTCAGATAAAGCTCACAATAGAGGTTCTATTTTACATGAACTAAATATGTCTATGCATTTTCATATAAATATTTTAATACATGGACTTTTATAATAACTAAAATGTGTGTATATGTATACTTTAGTTTTCAAAGGAGATGAAAGAGAATTGTTACAAGAGTTATTAAAAGACAGAATGAGTTATGTACTTTGATAAAGTTTGAAATTGTTTTAATAAGACATTTTAAAATTAGTTAAAAGTTTGATTTCCATTTTTGTTTATGTGAGTGTATGTGATATTTAAAAGTGCAAACATCAGAACATAGTTACAGGTAATGCATAAAGAAATTATGATATTGGCATAAAATTAGAACTAGAAGTTGCTTTAATAATTCTTTTTAGTAGAGTTTCTGAGCTGCAAAGTCTATATATAGTTTAAAAGTATGAAATTCAGAGTAAGTAGGAACCTTAGAAGGTCTGAGGCTTTATCTTACAGATGAGAACTGAGGTCCAGAGATTCTAATTAACTTGATGAAAGTCTTAAGGAAAAAATACCACCCCACCTAAACTCAGCATTCCAATTTGCAGTTAGGGGCTTTCTAATACACACTAATTGATTTAATTTGCTACTTTCTCTGTACTTCTACCTGTAGAAGGTTTCCATGTTTAGTGTTATTTTCATGGGAAACAGACTAACAGAGAATAGCATTCTTTGAACATGCTATTGGAGGTTACAATTATCTTGGATAACTTTTCTTTGGAAACATTTTTCTAATGAGATTCATTAATATATATATTATATTCTAAATCCCTTGGTAATTTTTAAGTCAGCAAACTATTCTTGGGGGAATTTATTTCTACAAAGAATGAAATGCAGGAAAATACTGATTTCATCTTAAATTATTTTCTCAGGAAATAAAAGTCATTTGAATCATTAGTTAGTGATTCAGGCTTTTGCAGGCTTGTGAGATGTTCATTTTATACAGATTATAAAAAGGAAGCACCAGAATACCTATTGGATCCACAATCAGGATGGAAAGGCTGAAGCTTGGAGGTGGAGACTGTTGACCACTTTCATTATAGTGTAATTAACATAACACACAGCATTGAAGTCAGAAGATGCTTAATTTATTTTATCTGATGATTATGATGGTGATGAATAAGATTCCTATTATCTTTTGAAAAGGTATTTGATCATGTCCCAAAATGTGATAAGAGAAGAGAAATGTGCCTATTATCTCATGTTTAGAATTGCTAAAATGTAGCAGACACCTAACCTGACCTTCAAGGTAGTTTAAATGCGCTTGCTGCTGCTTTTACCTCCCATGTATCAAGTACCACTGAATATAAGGAAATGCAGTGCAATTACTCATTTGTTGTCACTGGCTTATTTTTAGCACTTTAAGCTTGGGCACATCCTGCCTTCACATACTCCCCCTGTTTGTTTTTTTTCCATATTGTCAGGAGTCTGACAATTGCTTGCTTGTGCATTATTAGCCTTGTGCTTTTCTTTCTGGAAGATAATAAAGGTCAACTATCTCCCTAGACAAGTATTTTGAAATAAAGTTGGATTCAAAGAGCTCCAAAGTAGAATTTATAAGAAAAAGGTCCAATGTTTCCAGTGCCAAAAGACTGTGAACACCAAAAGGTGTTTTTTTTTTTTTTCATTAAACACTTAGTTCACACAGCAAGGCAATTTCTTTGCCTTTTGAAATTCTCTAATAAAAAATAATAGAAAAATAATATAATAATATCTTTGAGGCACAGAGCTTAGATCATATTGACAGTCCATGGATCAATGCAAGAAAACTGATTTTAGTTTATTTTAGTTGTAGAAAATGTGAACCTTACAGATAAGTACTCATTAGGTAAGAGCTTATACAATTAGTTTACTGATGGTTGACAATCATTCATAAATAATTAGAAAATAGAAAAAATTTGTATTTTTCATTTAAATAAAGTTTCACTTAAGATGTTAAGTATAACACTTTTAGTTGTATGTAGTGGTGGTTTTTTTTTTTTTTTTTTTTTTTTTGGTAAACAATGGCTGTTTAAAAAAAAGCAAACGAAAATGAAACTATTTCTTTTATAAGTCCCCCAGACATTTTTTGGTGTTTAATTATAAAAAGAGAGAACAAAATTTAACCATTTAAACTATTTTATTTTTATTATTTTTTTATTTTTTATTTTTTAGGCGAGGCAACCCTCGGTTGACCTCACAGATTGCAAGGACCTTGTCAATTTACAATCTCTTATTTTTTTTACACCTACAGCACCTGGTCTTCCTACATGGTCTTCCATCCAAGTGCTAACCAGGCCCGACCCTGCTTAAGCTTCCGAGATCAGAAGCACCCTGGCCTGTTTTAAGAAATAATCCTGTTAGGTGGAGTTCACCAAAATCCCCTGAGTTTGGATGTTTCCTTTTAGTAATTTTCAATTCACTGACCACCCCTAATCCTGATCCTTGGCTATTAATTTTCACTTGCCCATGCTGTATGCAGAAAAGAGTTCTATCTCTTTCCCTGACTGTAAAAATTCATTGTGGTGGTTTCTATACCAATTGCGATGGTCTCAAGTAAAGTCTGCCTTGTGGCACTTTGACAAGTGTTATTGAATAATTTTTCCTTTAACACAGGACGAGGTAAATAGTTTAGGCCTAGCTAATTGGAATAATTTTGATAGGCTTTGGGCTATGGTTATGGTCTCTATTTATCTGTTACCTGGGCCTGGGATGTCTGGGCCACACAGAAGAGGTGTGGCTCTGGATTGGTTAGTTTGCATATGGAAGACAGGCTTCTAGCTGAGCACCTTGTCTCTAAGGAATAGTTAGCTCTGGGAAGGCTGGTTCTTCCCATTCAGAAAGTTCCCAAATGCCATAACATTCCATAAAGAAAACAAGAAAACAGTTAATGTAACTGACACTGTGATGAATGGATGGCTGACAGACAAATACAGAATCTAATGGAACAGTGACATTAAATACACATAGTATTGTGCAACCATCAACACCATCTCCAAAAGGTTTTCATCTTCCTGAACTGAAACTCTATACCTATTAAACAATAATTCCTCATTCTCCACTCTTCAGGCTCCTGGCAACCACCATTCTACTGTTTCCATTAATTTGATGACTATAAGGTATCATATATAATGGGAATCATACATTTGTCCTTTGGTGACTGGATTATTTCTCTTAGCATAGTATCTTCAAGGTTCATCTATGTTGTGGCAGATATCAAAATTTCTTCCTTCTTAAGGATTGTATGTGTACACTACATTTTGTTTATCCATTCATCCATGGATGCACACTTGGATTGCTTCCACATTTTGGCTATTGTGAATGATGCTGCTATGAAATATTGGTGTACAAATATCTTTTTGAGGCCCTGCTTTCAATTATTTTGGGTATGTTCCCAGAAGTGAAATTGCTAGATTCTATGCTTAATTTTTTTGAGAAAGCACCATACTGTTTTCTATAGCGGCTGCACCATTTTACTTTCCTATCAGCAGTGTATAAGGGAAAGGGTTCCAGTTTTTCACATCCTTGCCAAATATTTTTTTCCTTTTATACGGGCCAATAGTAAAGCTGTAACTAATTGAGATTTTGATTTGCATTTCCCTAAAGATTAGTAATGTTGAGCATATTTTCATGTGCTTACTGGCTATTTGTCATACTCTGGCTTTTAATCCCTTATCACATAGATGATAAGCAAATATTTTCCCATTTTGTGGGTTGCTTTTATATTTTGTTTCTTTTGCACAAAATTTTAAAACTTTTCCACTGTTTCTAAATGTTTATTTTAAACAATTTTGTTTTTTGTTTTGACAAATATTCTTTGAACAAAAAATTGAAATTTTAATGAAGTTATTTCTTTGTTGTTGTTGCTATGTCCAAGTTTTTTGTTGCTATGCCCAAGTTTTTTGTCTAAGAATTTTATGCTTTTAGCTCTTAAATATGGGCCTTTGATCCATTTGAGTTAATTTTTGTATATGGTCTAAAGTAAGGTATTGTAAAAAAGCACTTGTCGGAGTAGGAAAAACACTAAAGATATTTTATTCCAAAAGCTACGTGAAGAAAGTATGTCTGGGAGGCAGAAGCAACTGACAATTTCAAATGCTGTTGAGAGGTCAGATAAAATGTGGACTAAGAATTGATCATTGGACTTAACAATGAGGAGGTAATGAGTGACTTTGGCAAGTTTCTGTTTAGTAGTGGTTAAATTCAGAATGCAGAAAGAACTGAAAACAATAATTACAGAGAACTCTTAAGGTATTTTGCTACAGAGAGGAGCAAAAAAGAAAATTAAAGGAAGCTATTTGGGAAATGCTGCCAGGAGAATAAAGATTAAAGAAATTAGAAATCATAGCACACTTATATATTGATGGGAAAGTTCAATAGGAAGGGGAAAATTGAGTAGGTGAGAAGGTCCTTGACAAGTCAAGGGATTGGTTTTATATATGAAAAGAGAATTCACCTATTTTAAAAGGAAGAAAAGGAAGGTCAGGGTAAGGAGGTGCAGTTGCTGGTACATGGGTAGGTGTGAGAGTGGAGCTGTCTTGCTGTTCTCTTGATTGCTGAATTTTCTCAAAGAGTCAGGAGTCAAGGTCATAAGCTCACAGTGAGAGCAGGGCAGGAGGTATTGGATTCTTGAGAGTAGAAGGTATATAATATTCCAGGAGAGTGAATACACTAGGGAAATACAGCTTGATGGCAAAGTATTTTGGGGTCTCCGAGACTACTACTAGATTCCATGATTTGCTAGGAAGCCCGACAGGACTTGGCATATAGTCATACTCACCACCATGATTCATTACAGCAAAAGGACACAAAATAATATCAACAAAGGGAAAAGGCACATGAGGCAAAGTCTGTGGAAAACCAGATACAAACTCCAGTGGAGTCACACAGGACTTGCTCGATTTGTTCAATAACCAGTTGTGACAATACATGTGAAATGCTATCTACCAAGGAAGCTGATTAGAGACCGATTGCCCAAAATTTTATTGGAGGCTGGTCATATAGACACCCTCTGTCCAGAACCTATTACAATGTCAGATTTCCAGAAGGAAAACAGGTATTCAGAATAAACCATATTGTTTGCACAAACAGCTCAGGTGCAATGAACCATCTTATTAGGGAATTCTAGTTTCCAGATGCCTGTGAAGGGCCAACATTGTAAGTAAGCTTTTCTAAAAATAGCTATCTCAGGCCTGCTATTAACTCCTCTGTGCTCCAGGATATCTTAAGGGCCCACTTGAGGGTATTCAACATTTTAAAGTGAGATGACAGCTGAAAGATCAGCACAGTGGGTGGTTTTCTCTAGCCACTGTCTGGCATAGAAATGGTGTTGGATTAAAACCTCAGTAGAAGTGTTGCAAGTGAGTACAATGAAATGACAGAAATGCAAGGGTGTTGAGAGTGTATAGAAGGGAGTGGTTATAGATTTGCTATAAAATTTAAGCTTAGTAAGGAAGATAAAGGACATTGGCAGGTTGATGAATAGTGGGAGATAGAAAAATTGAGAATGGGCTCAAAGGATTATTGGAAATAGAGAACTAGAGAAGTGAGAAGGAAGAATGTGCAGTGGTCAGAAAAGTGGGGGCCATAGCACTGAGACTGTAAGAGGTGAGCTGTTGATTAAGACGAGGTCTAGTGCCTACTCATAAGAGTCGTGACTGAGGGAGAGTGAAGAGCAGGTTCGCTGGAGGAGAGGTCAAGGAACTTAGAAGCCCCGGTACTGAAAAGCTCATTTGTGTGGATATTACAGTCACCAAGAATTAAGACAGGAGTAGTGTTAGAATGACAATGAATCAGGCAATGACCTCATTGAAAAATGAGGCAAAATTAATTGGAAATTGGTCAACTACAGAACAATCAAGTATAGGGAATGATATGTCTGATGACACAAGAGTTCTCTACTGATGTGTGTGATAATCTGGAGATTTAGGGAGGTTGGAGGGAGAATACACCATGGAGGAGAGGAGCAAAAAGGACAAGTGCCCCAGCCTATGGGAGAAAGATAGCCACAATTTTAGAGGGCTGGGTGGGAAGCAGAACCCTCAGGGAAGGCCAGGCTTCTGCTATAAGTAGCCAGAAAGTGAACAGAATGCTAAGAGATGGTGGTGGTGGCTGTGGTGTATTTGTCAAGAATTGTCACACTCAAAAAGGATTTTTCTACATGTAAATGATGACTCAACAAACATTACTAAAAAATCTGAGAACTAATGATAAAGTAGAAGCAGGGAGAGGATTTGAATTGAAAGAGATGAGACTGAGGTGTTTCTGAGATGGGGGAGGAAGGGCTGAGGACACACCCTCCTCTGGCTGCTGCCCCAAAGGGCGGAGCCTGGGCAGAACACTGGCCTACTACACTCCTGGCAGCCATCAGGATGGCCCAGGTAGGTGTCATAGTTTTAGAGCTTGAAAGCCTGAAATACAGAAAGAGACCAGCAATTAAAAAAGAGAACAGTGTCCACTTTTCTGTGTTCAGCTTCTTGATTTGACTCGAGAGATAGGTAATCAAAGAGATGCAAAAACTTGAAAAGAAATACAGGGAAAAAAAGCTACATTTTTAGAGTAGGTAGTGAGGTTTTATTTTCAAATGTAAATTGTTCACATGTGATTGAAAAAGACAATATAATGACTGCTAACCAAACAGGTGAAGTATAAGAGTTATAAACAAAGTGATATAAATACACTTGAATTTTTCTTCATGCAGTCAGCCTTTACATTCTCCTCGGAGAAAAAGGAAGGTTGCATTTTTTAAAATTTTGAGATATTTTTCTTATGTTCGTAGATGTAAGAATGTCCAAACCTGTAGAGAGTTTTTATAAAAATTTATTTGAGCCTAAAAGGAGATATACCTGAAAGCAAGATCTCAACAGACTTCATAAATGCTTAAGAGAATAACAGTGAAATTAAGGAGGGAAGGTAAGGAAGATTACAGGAAGGGGGGATGGGATTACAGGATAGTTAAGATTGTGTGCTCTTGGGGATAGTCATGTGGGGATTGGATTGCAGTGTAGTTAAGACTGCTCTCTTGAGAGGTCTGAAAGTGGGCGTTTCAAAGATGTGTTAACCTAGGTACATAGAAACGATGGACAGGGCTTGCGTGAGGCAAAGATAAACCTTTTGGAAAATAAGTTTTATGCCTGGCGAGTGACTACCCACCATTGACCTTCCCAGTTAGTGATTTATGATCAGATCGCCCTGTGAGGTTACCTTCCGTATAACCCCTGTTTTTCATCCACATGTTTTAGATTAATCTCAGATATATATAGATAATATCCTTTTAGCTAAAAGGATTATTTACAGATTATACACACACACACACACACACACACATACACATATACAAACATGCTCTCTGTTATGAAGGTTACTGTAACTGCAGCATCCCTCATCCCATTTTCCATCCATGAGAGCAAATTTTCGATCTAAAAGCAACTTCCAGATTGGATAAAGCAAACGTTTTGTTTATTTCTCATAACTCCAGCTGTGGATATTACTGCTCTGTCTTATAATAGTTTTACATTATATTTAATCACTGAAGTACTACATGAATGCTTTCTAGGAAGCAAAGTGTTGACTTTGTTCATTTGGTCTGTCTTCAAATGTTCCATTTCATTGCCACTGGAAAACTCATCCCTGTGTAACTTTTAGTATATTCTAGTGGAGTGTTGCACTGCTTTGCCATTGGTCAGCACTATCTGTGGTATAGTTTGCCTTCCTAATTAAAATGGAAAACACAGCTGGTGGTGTAGCATCTGGGGCAGTGATTTCCTCTCACCATCAATTACCTCATGAACTTTTGAGAATTTCTTACCTGTGACTCCAGAAGAAGACACTACCTGGGTCTGAGATTTACAGATAGAGACGAAACCTAAACCTTTACTAAAAAATCTAGGTTGTTTGTGAGACAGGAAATGTTGGGATGGGAGGGTGAACAGTGGGATTGCCCATGACATTAGATGGACTTAAATTTAAATCCTGGCTCTGCCACTTTGCTAGCTACGCATCATGTTACTTAACAATTCTGAGCCACAGTTTATTCGAAAAATATACACGCTGCAGCATTGTGAGAATTAGAGATGTTTCTTGTGAAGTTCTAGCTATATGGCAACCACTCAGTATTTTATTACAAAAATTGATAGTAGCATATGACAATGCATAGACTCCTCAAATTGAAATTTTCCTGCTCTATTTTCCTTTTTTCTTTTAGGGGGAAATTTTTTGTTTCTCTCCTCTGTTTAAACCTCAAGCATAGACAATTATATCTTCTAGAGTTTGTCTCCTTCATGGCTTGTCTGACTTTGGATTAAAGTAGCTGTTTTTGGTGCCTCAGAGCCTCCTTTCCTTCCTGTGTGGGTATTAGCTGGAGGGTTAGTCAGCATGGCTGCTCTGATGTGATGTAACAACCAGTTTTCTTTAAAGTCAAGACCACCATTCTATGGCACTGCCACATTTATGAACATTCCCATTTGCTTCTCTGACAAAGACACGTGACAGCTAATTTCATATTTATTCATCTTAAAGGAAAAGTTGTTTTCAGGTTGTAACACTGAACATTATGCTGTGTCTAAAGTGAAAACTGGACATTGTTAGTTTTGAGATTTGTTCTGTTTGAAGTTTCATAGGTAAAAATATCAGCAAAATAGTGATTTTTTTAAACTCTAAAAGTACTGTAATTTCATTGTCCTTTTGTGAGAAATGAAGAGAATGGTTGCCCGGAGACTAAAATGAATCTTAGGGTAGTAGATGAAAAAAGATTCTCCCGCTAGCTACAAAAAGAAAACCTGCAAATAGAAAATATTCACAGCAGCATTCCCCAATGGCTGGATCTTTTCACTTGGTTGGACATTCCAATAAAACCTGTCAAGAAAATAAAGCCAGATATTTTATGCCTACATATATTTTGGGGATAAAAGACAGTGAGGCTTCCTCTTTCATACTCATTTTAAACCCACAAAAGGAAAACCTTCAAATTATTTTAGCCCCTAACTTTGCTATACTGGTTGCTCAACACCAGGAGATTTTTATTTTGCCCCTGTGAATCATTATTTTTTATTGTTTGTATTTTCTTCATTTTCTTTGTGACCACTGATGCTTTTCAATGACAGGTTTTAGGGCTGACTTACATGGTCCTGTCCACAGCCTGCAGCTTTCATTCTGCTACAACAGCTTATTTCTTGTTATTCTTAGTTTCCCTTGGTCTTTAGATGGACGATAGTGTGGTAACTGCCCTCTTCATCAGTTCTGCCCCCATCCCCGCCCCCGCCACACACACACACAGAACTTAAGTTCTGAGGAATGCTTCCGGGCTTTCTCTGTACATGAACACAGACTGATTCTTTGCAAAAACATATATTGGTTTTCAAAGAACTACGATCTCAGTATTCACTATAGAAACTAATATGTATTGAATATTGCTAGTGATCAAACTCAAATGTCTTTATAGATCAGGCAGGTAACAAATATATGATGTGGGAAGGCAGGAACAGGAGAAAAATATATGACTTGAATAATATATGACTTCTGTAAATATATGCAAGTTAATTTTTCTTTTAATACTGCCTAATCAAACTAACCACTGTTATCTCATCTAGTTGATGGCCATAATGTCTTAATTTAATTAATAAGTCTCTGACTGGGAAAGATTTTATTTCCATTTTACGGTTTAGAAAATTGAGCCTCAGAAGATTTAGATAATTTGTCCAAGGCCACGGGGAGGGTTAGGAGGAAGAGATTTAAAATCATGTCCTCTGAATTCAAATCTCAGGTTAATATCCCTTGTAGGGGGATATTATCCTGTGAAGTTGATAAAACAATTCATTTATGCAAACATTATTATTTGCTAGGGAAAATTCTAAGCACTGGAGAGGAAGTAAAGAATCAGCCAGAAAAACTTCGGCCTTCGTGGAGTTTGCATTCTAGCAAGGGGGAGATTCAACAAACAAAATGTTAGTATGCAGTATAATTTTTTTATTAAATGTTATAGAAAAAAGATAGGGAAAGGAATAGAGGGTGTTAGGTAAATCAATTTTTTAAAAAGGTTGGATGGGGAAGACCTCATTGAGAATGTGACATTTGAGTAAAGGCCTGAAGAAGGCAAGGGGAAGAGTCCCATGAATATCTGTGGTTGTGTTTTCCAGGCTGAGGGAACATGTGCAAAAACGCCTTGAGGTAAAAATGTGCCTGAATACTGGAAATGGGAGCAAAATAGGATAATAAATACCCTGTTGAATTTGAGAAACACGCAGAGGCCTAGCTGGAGTGGAGAAGTGAGGGAGAGCGCAGTAAGAGATAGGGTAGAATGGTAAAAGGCCAGAGAAATCACTGCGAAGACTGGTTTTCACTCTAAAGGAGATGGGAAGGCACTGGAGAATTTGAGCAGAGGATTGATGTAATCTGATTTATGTTTCGTAAGGATCTCACTTGTTGCCATCTTAAGAGTGGATTATAGGAATTGGGAAATAAGGCTTGAGAAACAGTGGTCTTTTGGATCCTGGTGATAATGATGAAGTGAGGGAGAAGCATTGGGAATCTGTATGTGTTTCGAAGGTGGAACTGGAATGTGTTGCTGACAGATTGAATGTGAGATGAAGCGATGGGAGTTGATGACAGCTCGAAGGTTTTGGCTTGAGCACCGGAAAGAATGGCCTTGCCATTGACAGTGGTATGGGAAGCCGAGGCAGCAAGCTTGGAGGGACTATCAGAAGTTCAGTTTTAGGCATGTTAGGTTTTGGAAGTCCATTAGATATTTGAGCAGAGATGACAATTGAATATACATGCATAGAGTTCAGGAGAGCAATCTAGGATGAAAATATACAATTGGGAGATGTCAGCATGTATAAATGTTATCTGAAGCCATAAGACTGGATGAGATCATCAAGAAAGTGGGTATAGATAGTGAAGAACAGATTATTTATGAATTTCAAATTGGAGGAAAATTAACATTTTTTAAAACTGAAAACATTTGATTTTTATAAGTTCTTGAAACCAAATGTCTCATTTATATCAACCAATGTTCATTTATATCATATATTTAAGTTAAAACTTAAAATGTCTTTTAAATTTCATCATTAAAACTTTATATTATGCATATTTTAAAAGATATTAAAATTATATTACTTATTATTCTCTCCTTCATGTATTTCTACTACCAAAATTTGTGGAAATATACTTACCTATTTTCCATTTTTTTTGTAAAGTATAAATTGAAAAGAAAATGATAACCATACGAGTTTACTTTTTCATTAAATTTATGTCTGTTTTTATTTTTCATCAGATGATTTTAGTGGAGGTATTTATTGATATTTTAACTTGGAACATTACTATTAAGATCTAAATTAAATAGGTATATACCATGTAAATGAATTTAGTAAATATTTTGGGATAATATTTGTCTCGTTAAACAAAGTAAAAAAATTTCCCTTTGATCAGAAATACTTGTTACAGTGAATAACTGCTGATTTAAAAATGTATCTGAAGAAACATTCCTTCCTGTAAAACATACTATGTTTTGGTTGTCATGTTTCTCATTGCAACTATTGGAAGTCATCCAACTCCTCTGTTTGGGTATTACAATTCAGAGTTAATGAATAGATCCAAATATATCTCTATTCAGAACTACTCATAGGCTTTCTGACATCCTGAGCATAGCCCGTGTGCTGATTTTTTGCCTCTTCAGAGCAAAGGTAATATTTGTCACAATGTGCATATCTTTAAGTTGCTTCAAAATAAATAAAAGCTATATAATATGGAATTTACTTTCTGTGATTCTTGAAATAAAATGCTACTAGATACATGGCATTGGCTTCTGTTTAAATGTCTAGGATTTTATTTCTTTCTGCTTCTTTTAAAACTGCTATGATTATTAGGTTGTCCTTAGCTTTCTATCTGGCTCCTGCCTGTTTGACATATCATCCTTCTTTGGTTGAGGGCCCCTTGTGAGTTCTTAAAAATGAACAACCAACTAAGGAAGAGGTTACTAATATATGCCTTACCACCTAGTTTACTCATTAGATTTTATTCTTCTCTTTTTACATACTTAATTAATTCTGTTTATATACTTTCTTTGTGTACCCAACATAGATTTGAGTCAATATTTTTACTTATTGGCCTCACTATTCATTTATACTCTAACCAAGGGAAAAAACTGATGTGCTGTAAACTACCAAATTATTCCCAAGGGCCCCCCCCCCCTTAATATATTTCTCCCTTTGCCTTGGCTGTCAAGAAACTCAAACATAATTTATTGTTCATTTGCCATAGTTTCATATTCATGTAGTTTTATTACCTCTAATTCCTTATTACTCGACACATTTTTCATTTAGCATATATGATTAATTTTTAAAAACATTGTTTTAAAAGTTATAAAGACCTAATTACCTTCAGGACATAGGTTGTAGCAATAATTACTCCTGATTTGGCATCATCTCTGGGCACAGTCCTGGAGATTGAGCCCTGGAAATGTTCCTCCCACATAGGGATCCACCTGTGGCTTGGACAACTGACGAGTCCATAGTGCCAGGAGCCCAGCTCTAGAGCGTTCTGACTTCCTTCCTGGCATTCCTGGGACTTAGGCAGTGAGTCTTGTCTTAAATTAGCAAGAGCCAAGATAGAGGAGTAGATAGAACATACTCCAACTTGTCTCTGCTTTCAAGATAGCGAAGATTCGACAGTGTTTTGGGAAGAATCTTTGTGTGTAGCCCTCCTGTTTTTTGTCTTTTCCCCCTAATATAGAATTTAGGCAGTCCTTGCTGGGCTGATCTTTAACTACAGCTCTTGTGACTCTGTAGGAGCTTTTCCTGTCTTTCTCCCTGTTTCTCATCCCATTCTTCAACCACAGATATACTTTATCCTCTGTACTTAGGACCTGAGACTGTAGCTCTTAACTGACTTAGTAGGTTATCTGGGCCTGAAAAGAAGCATGTCCTGTGGGATGCTTCAAGCCAGGGCTAGAGCAGCATCCTGTCCTTCTCTTGCTCTGTGTATTGTTTTTGATTTTACTGCTCTCAGAAATCTGGCATGTTGACTTAACTGCTGAGTTCTGTGCTTCAGTTCACTTTGATACATCCCCTATCTCTAAACTATGGTTTGTACCCCGACCACTCTTTATAGTCCATTTTCTGGCAAAAGTGAGATGTGAAACTTCAAGTTTTGCTAATTATCAGTCCCTCCAGTGAAAAGTTAGATTATGGAAAGATAGAATGTGTTAGATAAAATAAGGTTTGAGATTTATATGTTGTTTTCCAGTTCCATGTATTCTGTATTCTCATTATTGGGGATAATTGCAAGCTGGCAGTAAGAACACTAATGAAGTATATGAAAAATATGAGATGCAGTAGAATGAAATTAAGCCATGTCTCCTTGAAAAATGATGTGCTTCTGGTGTTTCAGTTATGCCTAATGCAGTCCAAATATGTTTTTTTCAAGGAAAGCATAACCTTCTGTGGTAAAAGACATGGGGGAGAAATGGGCAGAGGCTAGAAATCTTATGAGAAAGAAATGATAAATTTAAAGATTTTTTTCCTATTAGTAATTTAAGTGTATGAATGAAATTTAAAATCATGGACAAATTGTTGCTTATTATTTTAAAGAGCTCAATAACTTGTTTATCATCGAGGAGAAATAAAAACATAACTCAGCCTAATTCTAGGCAGATCTGACTGCTTTATGAAGCAGGAGCAAAATTTAAATAGTTTTAAGTCTGTGTGAGGGGAAGTATTTTTTCTAATACTTTATAGAGAGTTGGAACAGAAAATGTTTTCATAGTATATATTATTTCTCACTGGGTCAGGTAGTAAAATATGACTTATTAAAGCTATTCCCCAGATCTGTGTGAAATTTAAGAAAATGTTTGATTAAAAGAGCAGTTTTAGAGATTGGTGCATTAGTGGTCAACTGTCAAGTCTAAACTGCTGGTTTAACCTTTCATTACAAGTTTCCTAAGTGATACATATTAAGTGGCTATAACTTATGTAGATGAGTCTTTGAAATAAATGAAGCAAAATTTTCATGATTCATCAATTATTTGACCTGTGCTTTGCTTTGATGTGCAGACCTCTTCTTTTGCTTCTAGTTGCTAGGTAGCAGAGAAAACATGTTTGTCCAAGAAGTTTGGGAAAACACAGAATTCAGTATGTCAGAACACACGTGAGCATACTGATTCATTTATGTATCTAAAGAGAAACCCTGATGTATTGAAATAATGAATTATTTCTAGCAGAAGACAAATTTAAATTTGTTCCTTCTCATCATGGGGATGCATAGATATGATCCAATAATGATGAGATTATAGGTGCTTTTAATCAGTTTTTTTTGAAAGAAGATAATAGGTTTCTTAAATTTACCTTTAATTTTTTTTTAAAAAAAATCATTCTCCCTCTGAATGCCAGTATTGCTTATCTCTTTGACAAATACAGTCCGTGGCTTTAGAATAGATACTCAGGATGATGGAAGAGAAGAAAATGGGAAAAGCAAAAAATGATTTAGCAGTGGCATTCCCAGAAGCACAGACATTTCTAGAAGCAGGACTCTAATCAACAGTGTGGAGGCGACTTAACCTAGTGGCTTGATCCTATCCTCTGCTGTGGTCATGTCCTTGATTTAATCAGTCGTTTTCTGCTAGATTTTTCCAGGAACAAAGTCTCCATACTTTGTGTTTCCTTTCAAGTGAGAGCCGCAGGTGTGACACATTTTGAAAGCTGCATTAGTAAACAGACTTCTGCTTAGAGGATGCAAGAAGACACAAAACTAAACTTTGAGGTGATTTTCTGTCATACTATAGTAGTTAGTCACACCAGCAGTACAAAAGAGCATCTTCAAAATCATTTTTATACGTACGAGCTTGGGGAAATTCCTTTCTAGTGTGGGGAAAATTAATTATGCTGATATTAATGAGAATATCACTAGAACAAAAGGATCATGAAGGCAGGGGTTTATCTGTCCTATTGTACTCAATGTCTGGAATAAAGTAAGGCATCCTGTAAATTTTGCTGAATGAATAAATAAGATCAGTGATATGTTAATTGTATTGTTATAATACATTTTAATAATCTTGCTATTTTGCTTTTTCTAAGTCTCCTTAATTCATATGCAGATATTTCATATGAATTAGAAATAAATCTTTTAAAATACAAAAAAATTTATAAACTGTGGATAAGAATGCTTGTTTTATGTTAGATTTATAGATATTGCCTTTATAACATTTAGTACTTAGTTATCATATACTCATACATATAAAGAATATAATTTTGACTATTTTTAAGGCAATAGTATAATACAACAGTTGTGTAGACACTCAACAATGTACCTTGAAGCAGAGGGGATAATACCCCCATAATTCCCCCATAATTCCATGGGTAATTTAGGTGCCTGAAAGCAGGTTTACATAAAAACTGCCACATAATTCAATCAAAAGCATGAGCTGACACGGTCTATCCATGTAATTGCTCTACATCCCTTTTCCTTATTGTGTCATAAACAGAATAGTTTTTGCCAATCATGAAGACTATTATAAAACACAAATAGAACATTGAGGTCATTATGTATGCCCAAATTTTGCATTCTACTCAGATTTTTCCTAAGTTGGATATCTGTTTAGGTGAATCCAAGTGATCAAGAACTTTTACAGATTCTGTATCTCCTTTGAATGTTCCATGTGGTGTTTGGGTTAACTATTTAATCCTTGTAACTTGCAGAAATCTGTAGGTAGCTGTGGTGATTCACACCACTAATATTTGCTCATAGAAGTAGTGGTAAATAGCGTTGACTTAGGTTTCTGACCCACAGGTAGAACCAGGTAGCCATTTGTTACCTTCACAACCTGGGGTGAATTACTTACTTTGAAACTTTGGTTTTATATGAGAAGGTACAAACTTGGAAGTACACTCTCCATAAGGTAAATCTGATAAATAAGGGAATGCACAAGACTACCTTAGTCTAAGGCTGGAACATGGTCACCTTTTTTTCTTGCCTTATTTTAAGAAGTATTAATATACACATTTCTACTATAAATAATTTTTTAAACTATTGGTTATGGGCATCTATTTTAGGGTGTAGATATTCCTTCGATTAAAATGCATTTTTGCAATTTTTCTAGCACCTCTAAATAATAATCAAATTTATTTCATTCTGTCTTCCCTCTCAAATGTCATATGCAATATTTCCCATAAAATACCCTGATATATTAGAAAAATCCTGAATTTGGAGGCTCATGTTTCATTTCATGACCTACATGCTGAGTGACAGTGTAAATCACTACACATCACATAGGCCCAGTTTTCTTATATGTGAAATAGAATAAAAATACCTGCTCTATATTCTGCAGAGATTATTTTGAGGATTAAGAAATATATGTGAATCTGTATGTTAATCTCAAACCCATAGAATAAATATAATCCAATGAAAATGAAAATCATATAATCTCTTCCCTATAACCAAAAAATATATTCAATATCATTCTTAGAATATATCATATTTGACATCATTCTCAGAGTATATTTTCTTATCTGAAGTGTAATTCAAGTGGTATTTGGTAACAAAGGATCTTTTACCATGGTTTATGTTACTAAATTTTTATTATAATGATTATAATTATTAGATATATAAAATGAACTATTTTGAAGATTCCTAAGAAAACATATTCCTTTCTGAGAATTTTTCTAAGTGGATTAGACTAGTTGAGTCTTTTGAAAAATGAGTTCACTAAAGTTTGGTTTGAAGAAAAAAAATTTACCTAGAAAATCACCTTGTAACAACAATAGACAAGCTTTTTATTATTATTATTATTTAACCATAGGATTTTTGAACTCTGTTGAAATTTATGTGATATGTGTCAAAATAGTTCAATTATGATCTGGTGTTCATGAAGCCTCAGAATAACAAATGATGAAATGGGGCACTTTTCACAGTGAAATTTTCTGTGATCTGGCTTACTGCATCAAGAATAATAAGCTCATTTCTCTTCTAAAATTTCAATGGTCTTTTCTGAAAATTCTTTGATGCTTCTTTAACCACAATTCTCTCAAATTCAACATTATGCCAAGCAGTGTTTTTTTTTTTTTTTTTTTTTGTTCTTGAAATTATGAGGCCCTCTTTTTCTCTTGGTGAAAATATCTTCACGTGTGTTAGTTATTATGAAAAGAGACAATATGGTTCTGAAATCATTTCTTCAAAGTTGTATTTGCTGCACTTGCTTGTACATTTATGCAATACAGTAATTTTCTGATTCATGAATTAGCCTATTATAGTTACTTTTAAAAGAAATTTTGTCTAATTTCAAAAATTACAAATACAGTACAAAGAAGTCCCAAGAATTCCTTCACCTAGTTTCCCCAAATGTTTTTCTACTATATTTGCTTTTTCTTCTTTCTCTTATTGAAAACCCTAAAAATAGTCCAAATTGAAAATCTTTGATTGAATTAAGTAAAACTAGAAATTGTCAATAAATGAATAAAAAAGCAATACTGCTTTTGCTTTTTTTCATTACCTTGTCAAAGAGGAAACCAAAACTACAATTATATGCTATTTAGAAAAAAGTGTAAAAACTCTTTATATTAACACAAATAAGCCTAGTAAAACAGGAAGAGGATATTAAAACAGAGAAAACCAGAAATTAATGAAGTAGAAGATAGAACTCTAGAATCTATAAATAAACAGGAGTATAGTTTTGGGGGAAAACACAAAACAGATAAATTATCTGGCAAAACTAATTAAATTGAAGGCATACCTGTACTATATAAACAGTGAAAATTAGATAAAAATCACATTGCAGAAAAGATAAATATATAGCCCTTGTCAACTCATTTGAAATCTTACTGATTAATTCATTTTTCAGGAATACATGACTATTAAAATTGAAAAATAATGGAAAATAATGATAGACAATAAAAAGAATGAATAAACCCAAGTGATTAGTATGTTTAATACTTGGTATTTTCAGACTTCAGATAGTGGGAATGTTTCATTTTTTAGGAGCAATTTAGTAATATATGTCAAAACCATTATATAAATGCATACTTTAACCTAGTAATTTTGCTTTAGCAATTTTCAGGAAATGATCTAATACATTTTTAAAGAAGACTGCACATGGATGGTTTTATGTAGTTATTTTTACACACTTTTATGAGTTTTTCCCCCATAAGAACAGTTTATCCAATGATAAGGGTTAAGAATTCACTGTACATTCATATTTGAATTCTATGCAATCATTGAAAATAAGCATGAGACTAAATTCATAGGCAGAAAATGTGTACCTGATGCATTCATGTGCTCATAGTCCCCTCTCATGTGCTCTCTGTATCTTCCACTCTTTTTTGGCAAATCTCCCATATGCTTCCTTGACCCTTCTCTAAATAGACAGCTCAGAAAATCCTTGATCCATCAGAAATCTGGCCTCTTTTGTTTTTTCCCACACACATGCCCCTACCATGTGGTCATATTACCTTTGGTTGTTTGTGTCTATTCACTCAGTTTTGAAGGTTTAAGGGAATATTTTTTTTTCCACTAGTTTTGTTGTTCAGTTTTCTATGGTGTGTTTTTGTTTTAGTATCCTGGTTGCTTTGTCTATTTGTGGTGATTTGTGGAGATTTGAAGTCTCCTTGTTTATTTCTGCACCTCTCTGCTAAGAGCTAGATTTCCCGGATCACAGAACCCTTAGGGACATTCAACATCACACTACCATATGTCTCTAATCGTCGTGCTTTCCCACACTGTAAGATCAACATTTTCTATGTTTGCTCATCTCAAAAGTATCATAGTCCTTCTCACTATATTTTCAGAAGATTATTTTGCTTTTTTCTTAAATGAAAAAAAAAGTGATCAGATGCAAAATCCCTCATTTTATCACTAACAACCTACATTTCTTGATTTTCCTCTTATTCTTTATTACAGTAGAGGATTTGTCCTTTTTTTTCTTTAAAGGATTATTTTTCCATTCTTTCTATTTTTTCAAGGATGATTGCTTCTTTGCTTATATAGTCTTGCTCTTGAATCACCAACCATTCTCACTTCAGTAGATCATGTCATGTCTTCATTTATATTAAAAAAATCTCTTTTTACATACCCATGTCCTACTAATCATGTCTCTGCTTTCTTTTTTGCCCCAGCTTTATTGAAATGGACAATTAGTTGCTCATATTTACATTGTACAATTCAATGAGTTTTTTCAATTATGGCTGGCATACAATAATATATTTGTATTGTATTGGTGTACAACTGTATTGACATATAATATTATTAGTTTCCGTTGTACAGCATAGTGATTAGAGATCTGTATAACTCACAATGTGATCACCCCTCTAAATCTAGTATCCCTCTTCCCACTATTTATTACAACATTGTTAACTATTTTTCTTATGTTATAATTTATATCTCCATGTCTATTTTGTAACTATCCATTTGTACTTCTTAATCCCTGTGCCCTTTTTCATCATCCCCTCGACCTCCCTCCCATCTAGTAGCCCTTAAAATATTCTCTGTATCTATGAATTTATTTCCATTTTGTTATTTTCTTTAGATTCCACATGTATGTGAAATCACATGCTATTTGTCTATCTCTAGACTTATTACATTGAGCATAATACCTTCTAGGTCCATTAAGGCAATATCTTTTTCCATCCCCTTTTGGTCTGTGTGTGTCTTTTAATCTGAAATGAGTCCCTGGTAGGCAGGCATATTATAGGGGTCTTGTTTTCTTATCCATTCAGCCACTCTATCTTTTGCTTGGAGCCCTTAATTCTTTTCCATTTGAGATACTTGTTGGTAGGAATGTAGTTATTATCATTCTTTATTCGTTTTTTATACATGTTTTTTCTTAAGTCCCTCCAACATTTCCTGTAATACTGGCTTGGTGTTGATAAATTCCTTTAGCTTATTTTTGTCTGGGAAGCTCTTTATCTGTCCTTCAACTCTAAATGGTAGCTTTGCTGGATGAAGAATACTTGGTTCTAGATCCTGGGTTTTCATCTTGTTGAATATTTTTTGCCAAGCTCTTCTGTCCAACATAGTTTTTTTGAGAAATCAGCTGCTAGTCTTAAGGGTGTTCCCTTCTAGGTAACTGCTTTTCTCTTGCTGCTTTTAATATTCTTTCTTTGTATTTAACCTTTGGCATTTTAATGATAATGTTTATTTGTGTGGGCCTCTTTGGGCTCATATTTTTTGGCACTCTTTGAGCTTCCTGAGGTTGTATGTCTATTTCCTTCACCAAGTTAGGGAAGTTTTCCATCATTATTTCTTCAAATAGCTCTTCAATGTCTTATTTTCCTTCAGATACCCCTATGACATGGGTATTTTTACATTTAATTGGGTCCTATGGGCTCTTTAAATTATTGTTACATTCTTGGCTTCTTCTTCTTCTTCTTCCTCTTCTTTTTTTTTTTTTTAACCGTCCTGATTGAGTGTCCTTGGCTTCCCCATCCTCTATGTCAGTGATTTGATCTTCTTTATCCACTCTGTTGATTCCCTCTAAAATACTCTTCACCTCAGATAATGTGTCCATTTCTGACTGGTTCCCTTTTATAATTTCCATTTCCATTTTTGTTTTTTATCTCTTTGTTAAAGTTCTCACTGATTCATCTACTCTTCCCCTAAGTTCCTTGAGCATCTTTATAACCAATGTTTTGAACTCTGCATCTGTTAGATTGCTTGACTTCATTGTTCCTGAGCACTGTTCTGCTCTCTCATATGGTTTCTGCTTCTTTGTCTTCCCATTTTGCATGCTTTTCTTGGTTTCTATGTACTAAGCAAAGCTCCTAAATTTCGTGGTCTTATTGGTGCAGCTTTGTATACTAGGTGTCCAGTGGCACAGAGCTGAGAGGCGTTTAACTGCAGGCCAAGTAACCCCAGCCTGTGCCCTTCCAGGACCACCTGTTAAGATTCAGCAAGCAATCCACAGATGCTATGCTTACAGTTACCTCAAGTGACCACACCAGAAACTGTGATCAGTTGCTACCAGTGTGAGTCTAGGTGCTGCTCAGCAAGGAGCACCAGGTTTGCAGAGGACACACCTGAATATTTCTTGGGTGGGGCCATGAGTTGGAAAAGGTGGAGTTTCAGGGAATCCTCTGGGTGGAGCACTTCTTATCCAGTTCAATTCAGTCTCAGCAGTAACAGTACTGAGTCTGCACAATGGGAAGAGGAAGGGCTCAACAGAGGAACAATGGATATGACCAGCACTGGGAGAGAGAGCCTCTGGCCCTTGCTCCTATAACTAAGTCCCTGGTGTGCCCTGAGCAGTTTTCCCAGAGCTGGTGCTCAGAGTGAGCAGGTCTGTCACAGCAAAAGTCTGCTTGCAGGTGCAGCCCCTTTAAGAGATGTCTAGCTGTGGGCTGCTGCTGTCCCACTCAGCCACTCAGGACTGGGTAGCCTTGTGTCCTCATCCTGTCTTACATTCTACCATTGCAGGTGATTTCTTATTTATCTTCCTAGTTTGAATGCTTCTGTTCATCTAGATCTCAGGTGACTTTGCTTGCTGTTTGCTCTATGTTTCTGCCACAACTTTGATTTGTTTGCAAGAGGGATAAACAAAGCCTCTATCATCTATGCCATTTTTTCCCCTCTGACTGTCTCTACTTTTTTTATAGCCATTTTAAAAAGCGTGGCAGATAATCTGTGTTTACATTCTAACTTCCTATTTACTTTTGCTCACTGCAGTCTGGGTTCTGTTCTTACTACTTACTGTTCTACTCTTGTAAAGGTCATCAGTGTTCTCTTGGCTGCTATGTTCTATATCCCACGTGGATAGTTTATTATCTTCATTATATTTAACTGTTCAACAACATTTGACACAACTAATATTCTTTACTTCAGATATTTTCCTTATTTTGTTCATGTAATATTGCAGTCTTCTAGTTTACTTTCTGTCACTCCTAAGTACTTTTATTTGAGTCATCTTTTTCTACTTGATCTCCAAATTTTGTAATACCTCATGATTCAGACATTGCTTTGTTCTCTTCCTCTTGCTGTGCTCATTTTTTTTCAATGATCTCATTCACTTAGACTTAACTAGCAAGTATATAGTTATAAATTTAAAATTCCAAATCTATATTTCCATTTCAAACCTGTGTGCTATAGACTTGGATCTCAAATTGGATATCTCAAATTAATATTCAAAAGCTGAACATATTTCCATCAGAAAACAGTAACACCGTCTACACAGTTCTATAAGCCACACCTTTAGGGATCATTCAAGGCTGTCTTTTCCTTGCCCACTATAAAAAGTCCTGTCAACTCTACCTCAGAGATAAATCTCAACACTATCTACTATCTGCATTCCACTGTTTCCCACTTAGCAACTATGATCTTTACTCTTGACTGGTACAATAGCCTTCTAACTTGTCTCCTTTGTATACTTTCCCTTTTCGACATCATTCTCTCCTTAGCAACTAGTATGACCTCTTTAAAAGTTAAATCAGATATTGTCCTTTGGTGATAAAAATTAGTGCTTCTTTTTATTCATCTAATAATATTCACTGCTTTTCCTGAGGCGTATTAGGTATTACATAATTTAGTTCCAGACTATCTTTTAAGTCATCATTTGCATCTCTCCCTTTTGCTTGTTGGCCTCAAGCCATACTTTTTCAGCTCTGTAACCATATCAAACTCCTAAATTTGAGCCACAGCTCCAATAAGACTAGTTATGTGACATTGGGCATTATCTATGTGTGTCTTGGTTTCCTCATTATTAAAATGGAAATAATAACGGTATGTGCATAGTGCTCCAAACAGTATCTGGTGGACATAAACGTTCAAGAAGTAACTATTCTCCTGTTGTTGTGTTTTGTATTGTTATTTTCTTTCTCTCAAAGACCCTATTAGTTGTCTTTGAATCAGAGAAGCAGAACCAAGAGGAAATATGTATTTATTGAAAGGAATTGGCTTATGTAATTACAGGGCTGTCTAGGCAAGTATGAAAGAGAAGTCATGAAGGGAAGGCTTGAACTCTCAGACAGTTAAAACTATAGGCCTCAGGTAGAATTTCTTCTTCTAGAAAACTTTGGTTCTACTCTTAAGAACTTTCAAATGACTACAACAGGCCCACTAAGATTAGAAAGAATAATATACTTACTTAAAGTCAACTGATTATGAACATTAATCACAAAATACCTTCACAACAATACCTAGATTAGTATTTGATTGAATAACTGAGCAATATAGCCTATCCCAGTTGACATATCACACTGACCATCACGGGGCTTTGAATTGACCAATTCTTCTGTCAGGAAATGCGCCATAATCAGTCTTCCAAGATTGATTTCTGCCCATCCTTGAATCTCAGCGTAAATTCTGCTCTTTTAGGATTCTGCTCTTTTAGGATTACCAAATTACAAAGGTAATACTCCACATATAATTTTATATCTCAGACCTTTGATTATTTTCTTTATAACATTTTCTGTAATGGATTGTTATTTTGTCTTTCTGTTTTAATGTTGCTTTGCTTTGTCTTCTAGAAAGGGCTATCAAAGCCAAGCCATTCATTCTTATTTATTTCAAGTGCCCAGCATGGAAACTAAAACATAGTTACTGAATACATATTTACTGAATAAATGGAAAAAGTACTATGAAGCAGAAAAGTTAAGAGATATTAGAGAGATGCATGTGCGTATATGTATAATATCTATCCATATATAGACATACAGATATACAAATACACACATATATATGAATCTATGAGAAAACTATACATGAGGATAAAAGATAATGGTTATTTTTAAGTTATTTTTTATGTATGGTAGAAGTATCAGTAATTTTTATTTACTTTTATTTTTACTTTTTATAGTGTCATATTTTTCTTAAAAAAGCATGGGCTACTTATGTTCTCTCTCTCTCTTTTTTTAAATATAGCAAATATCTATAAAAATATCTATACTAAGAGAAAAGAGCCAATGGAGCATTGACTCCTATTCAAGAGAGACCATTTCTTTCTACTCATACCATAAGCATGAAATGACTCAGAAGGAGAGATTGGTTGTGAGCTTCACAGCTGAAAGTCTTTATGGGTGAAGATACTCTGAGGAAAGATATGACAAATGGAGGCTCATGAAATTTCAGAGCTGTTTATATGTACAGAGGGATGATGGAATGATGACCTAGGCCCCAGTGTTAGTTTTTATTTTTTTATGGCAAAACTTGCAGTAGAGAAATGGCTAATGAGTCCATTTATAAAAATAATAGAGAAAACTCGGCAAGAAGGGTGCTGTCTTTGAATGTTGGCCAGTCTTTGAGTTCTCCTGCTTTTGTATAGAGATAAGAATTGAATATATTCAACTGAGAGAAACACACTTCAGTACCAGTGGTCATAATAGTAAAGTAATTGTAGAAAAAGAAAAGGAGGAGGAAGAAACATGGAATGATCACATGTTCAGGATAATTCTTGAATGTAATGTCTTTCCTGGAGAATGAGAGCCCCCAATTCTCTGTCTCTCAATAGCACTCTAGCCTGAAATTCTATTTTTTGTGTTAAGGAGACCCTTCTGAAAGTCCATATATGTTAATTACCTTGGCAGAATCACATAAAAATGATGTTGTGTAAATATGCTTATTAAATAATTGAAAACTCAGGCTCTCTTCAGAGAAGAAAAGCCTCTACTAAAATGTTTTTATAAGGTAGACATGATTGTAAAAAAGTTTGCTGGAATCTTGGCTACTGAGGTAGGTTTGTTGCGGGTCTTCAGGGAATATCAAGGAAACTTGTGAGAGAGAGAGGTTAGGAAACTAGCAGGAAAACTGACAGTGCCTTAGTCAAACTTTGGACTAATTTTTTAATAGCTTTATAGAGGTAGTTTTTTTTAACTCTAAAGTTAACTCATTTAAAGTGTACAGTTCAATGGTTTTTAGTGTATTTAGAGAATTTTACAACTATCATCCATAGCCTTTGTTTTTTTAAAGAGGCTTCCATAGCTAAATGCATTTTATTCCATTTTTGTTAAAATTTTTAAGCAGTAGAAGTATTCTCTTTTAAGACTTGGTATAGAAATGAGGCTCTGGCTCTGTACTTTGTGAGATGTTTGAAATCAGGTAAAGCAATTCAGGTGATATTTGATTCTATTAGTAAGTTTACATGATGACAAATGATGACAAACAAACATGTATAACTTTCCAAGAAATATGGCAGTGGAATTTAATGTGAACTGTATAAAATAAATAACCCATAAGCAATCATATCAGTGAGAGACATACAAGATTTTGAATTATCAACAATAGAGAACCATAAGCCAAAGAAACACTTATCATCCCCTTGAATCTGTTCATTTAATTAGGCCTTCTAGAGTCATAGCACTTGACCTTAAAAGTACTTAAGTAGCAAGCTCCATATTTTATTTATTCCTTTATTTTCCTGTACAAATTTCCCCCATATGTGTTGTACTCTCTCTACTCCCAAGAGGAATGTTAAATCATTATAGGTCAATGGCAGCACTTGAACTTCAAACAAGCCCACAGATGGCAGAGTCCTAGTCTAAGTCCCCAGCACTGCCAGTGCTTCAAGTAAAGACCAAATAGGGTTTTCTTGCTTACATTCTTTTTGACTTAATATTTGATGAGTCTCTGGGTATGGTGCTTACAGCTTCCCATGGTCTCTTTAAGGAAACCAGTATTATAGATTGTACTTGTTTTGCATGTTACTATGCACACAGCTGGCGGCCACAAGAAGGCAAAGCTTAGTGAATATTCAGTCTTTAATTTCTTCTGCAGGTGTCGTTTCTGTGTTTTAGCCATCTGCTGTTCTGCAGAGTAGAATCTCACAAAGACTTACTGAGATGTACAAGCTGAAAAAAAAATCTCTTCAAAATAAAAGTATTAAAAATGACTAACATAACAGATACAACATTTTGTTCATTTGTTTTTGCATGGGGATAGAGATCCGGAGCAGACACTGGCCACAGAGGGTACATAAGAAATAATGCTCATGTTAGGTTATTGCCCCTATTACATAACCTCTATAAAAGAATTGTCTTTTCCAAAGGTACATCAGGCCTGAGAATAACAAATATTGCCATTCTTCCTCTGAAAATGGACTTGTGGGTAGGAACAAGGAATAAAAATGCTATTTTCAACATTTTGATATAATAAGATTAAGGTATTTGTTGAAGTGAATAGTAGAATTCCCCCTGCCCCCTTTATTTGAATTAAAAAATTTAGTGTGAAATAGGCCTATATGAAATCATGGTAAAGAGAGTAACAAATGTTTTATTCAATCTTAATTTACACATGAAAGTGTAATCTACTTTCTATAGGTGGGAGCACTGGGCCAGAATACAGATTCAGCCCATCATCCTTTTCTCTACTTCACTGAACTAGAGGTTAGACTAGAAAAAAAAATTATGGAGAAAAGATGACCTTTTCATCCTTTTATCACCTGGGGTTTGATAAGGTCGAGACAAGATATGCAATTAGAGATACATTAAACTCTTGCTTCAATTTTCTCATCTGTAAAATGGTCTATCCCCTAATATAGAATTGAATGAGATGTACATGTGAAGCGCTTATCTCAATCCCTGAAATAGTAAATGTCAATAAATGTTCATTATTTTTATTCAATTAATGTCAGGATTCTGTATGAAATTTGAGAGGAAGCAAGCGTAAGTTTTTTTCTGACATCTAGTGAAAAATAGCAGTTGTACTCTGTAACCCAGCTCTATGCCTTGCTTTTCAAAATCCCTATATATCTTTTATCAACCTGGGATGCTTTAGTCATATATTTCCCTTTATGCAAAGTAAATTATAGCTTAGCCAAATTTTATAATTTATGTATTAGAGAAATTGAGATACAAAGAGATGTATAGTTGTTTTACCAAATTATAAAAAGGCAGTAATGCCAGTGGGCACAGTCTTCCAAAAAAGGACACAAATGGTAGTAATCAGCCAAGGCATCTTCTGCCAAAACAATTATTTTTCCTAGCATTTTTCCTATTTAAAAGAAAGACTAAAATATAATGATGTGATTGTTACCATTACAAGTTATATTTTCTCATAGAAGATTACTGGGCTTGTAGAACTATAAGATGTACATGAGAGAAACATCCATAGTTATTTAGGCACTCTCACTGACAATTTGCAAATTTCCAGTAAAATACCCACTCCCTCCATCCACCATCTCCCCCCCCCAAATAAACAAAACCCACTGTAGTAATTCCTCTTCTGTGTCATACCATTGGATCGTCTCTTCCCATAGTGAGTCAGGGTTTGAGGATGTAACTTTATTTGGCCAATGGGACATTAGCAAATATAAGACCAGCAGAGTCTTTAAAAGCACTTACATGTTGAATTTTTTTTTTCCTGCTCCTGAGGACCTTGGAATAAGCCCAGGCTTCCCTGCTTAATAGGGAGACACACATGGTCAAATCACCTTAGTAGCTCCAGACATGAGGTAGCTGCCAGACATGTGAGTGAGACAATATACTACACTGTCCAGCCCCGGCTAAACTAATCCAAAAGACCCATTCAGATGATCACAATATTGTGAGAAATCTGTTTTCTGTTTTAAGCCACTTAGTTTTGAGGTAGTTATCAAACAAAAATTAACTGATACTAAAAAAGTTAAGCCTCAATTTTCTCAGCTATAATAATCTTATATATACCCTATCATGAGTTGATTAAGGTCCTCCCCTGACAAATTCATATCTACCCAGCACCTCAGACTTTGACCTTATTTGGAAATACTCTTTGAAGATATAATCAGTGTAAGGATTGGGATGAAATTGGACTGCATTTGGGTGGGCCCTAAATCCAATGAAAGTTTCTCCTATGAGACAAACACACCACACAGAGAAGAGAGGTGAAGACAGAGGTAGGGATTGGAGTGATGTACCTACAAGCCAAGGAATGCCAAGGATTGCTGGGCAGCTGCCAGAATCAAGGAGAGAGGTATGGAACTGATTCTCCCTCAGAGCCTCCAGAGGGAACTCAAACTGTCAGCACTTTGATTTCAGACTCTGGCCTCCAGGACTGTGAGAGAATACATTTCTGTTGTAGCTACCAGGTTTGCGGTAATTTGTTATGGCAGCCCTAGGAAACTAACACACACCATTGCATATATATGAGTATTACATAGTATGTGACTAGCAGATAGGATATTCCTGGCATATGAGAATCCTCAATAAACTTGACTACTGTTATAATTAACAGTCTACTTTGAACTCCTTTAAAAACTCCTAATCTTCATAACTCTAGTACTCAGCATGGTGCCCAAAACAGATATTAATACATATTTTTTAAAATATATAAATGACTTGGAAACATTATTTTGTGGGGTACAGCTGAAGGCTTCAAAGAATTCTGGACTAGGAAGGCATGTCATCTTTTAAGACTGCCACGCAGTGGGAGCTCTATCTAGAAGCAGCTCCTTTGGCACTGGGAGCCTCTCCCAGGAGTCACATCTGCTGAGTGTTGGTCTCTGACTCTTCTATACCTCCCTATTCCTAATCTTCGCCAAGGAAAGTCGGGGAGGAGACAGCAAGGAAGAGACGTGGGGAGAAATAAAGAATGAAGAAGCACAACGGGAAGAACAACATCTAGGAAAGTTACCTTTCAAAGTAGTTTATCCCCATTAGGTTTTGGCTGGAGAACAGAACTGTGCAGGACTGTGTACATACCTGTTTCCAAGATGGATTGACTCCCTGTTTTCCCCAAAGTTTCCCAATCTCTGTCTCTCTGAGCACCTGCTCTGAAGTCAGAAATTCCACCTGCATCTTAGCTTAATGAACAGCTCAGATAAATTACTGAAAATGCTGGCTAATGAGCGTGGTTCCCATATGAACTGAGAGCCAGAATGTCACAGGCAGGACTGTTTTCTATAGGAAAGGAGCTGTTGATTGATTTTAATATTCAATTGTGGTATGAATAGAGAAATTCATACCGTGATTTTAATTCAGAGAAATTATTTTAGCCACTGTTCCAAAGTACCAGATAATATATAGATAATGTATTAGGGGGTGTTGTGTACATTTTATTCCACTTTTTTCTTGGCAACCAATTGTGGAGTAGTATCTTGCTCTTGTCACCTCTTTCCTTTCTAAGCTATTATCAGCACAGTGAGAAAATGGGGAATATATTTGGATTAGCATTTATATAAGATTTTCTATTTACTAAGCACTTTAGTAAAGTTTATATTAGTTTTCTTTCCCTTAGCTTGGTGTTTTACCTTGTATTACAGTATTTGCATTTTGCAGCTGGGGGCACTAAAACACAGGAAGGTTAAATAAGCGGCCTAAGGTCACATTGAAAGTTAATGGCAGAGTTGAGATTAACTCTAATTGTATTTTAGAATTGGTTTACTGAGCACAATATCTTCAAATCAACTCGACCAAGCCTGTCATCATTGAGAGGAAGGTGAGCTTATGAAATTCCTAGAAAATTCAGAAGCTGATTTTTAAATAAGCAGTCAGTGAGCCTAAGATAAAAAAGTGTAACCACATTTCGGAAACATCAGGTCAAGGGCATCTGGGCAAGAATTTAAAGTGTTAGACTACTATTCTGAGCTTCAGACTCATTTCAACTGCCTACTAGTGTCACCAGTTGAGTATCTGATAGTTTACCTGAAATCAGCCTATCCAAAACTGCAACTTTCTTTTTAAACTTGACCTTCTACATTTTCTATAGAAATGAACTATTGCTGAAATAGGCCATCCTAAACTAGAAGACCGGAATCATACTCAACTTTCCTTTTCTCTCAATCTTAAAATATGCTTGGTGATCAGGAGCTGGCAATTCTACCTCATTAATATTGTGTAGTTATTCTCTTAACTCTACTGGTACTGGTTTGGTTTTGGCTTTTGTGATTTGTTTCTGGACCATTGAAATACTTTTAATAGTCTCTCTGCCTTTAAGAATCCACAATATCCACAATATCCAATATCTAAAACTTAGATCATATTATGTTACTCCTTTGTTTGAAACACTTCAAAGACTGCTCTAGAGAGGCCTAATTATTGAACATGGTGTAAACAGTCTTTTGACCTAGTTTCTACTCACCTTTTGAAGCCAGCCCTACCCCATATCCAAAATCTACCAGACTATTATGATTCTCTAATATATTATGTTCTATAATTTTCTTATTTTCTTGAATTTACCATTTCTTTTATTTTAGCTACCAAGTCATATTTTTGAGACAACATAAACATCACTTCCTCTGAAGTTTGACATCATAGCAAGAATTGATATTTATCTCCTCTACAATTCTGTCTTAGCACATGAATGTTTTTACATGTATGCACATCATCCCTCTCTTTGTACTAGTCTCCAAGCTCTGCAAGGGCAGCAACTATGCATTATTAATTTTTCTATTTCCAGAACCTAGTACAGAAATTGGTTTCAGGTTTATTCAATAAATTGCTCCCTGAATAAATAAAAAAATAAATATCCAACAAAGAAAAATTCCACAAATCTATAGTGGAAATTCTTCTAGAAATTAATCTTGAAGTGAACATAAAGATGTACCTCAGTCTATAAATAAAACCACATTGCTACATGGCTTTAAAAAATTATGTCAATTAAGCCTCAATTGGAAAAATGAAACACATACAAATTGGCAGTATAAAATAAATTGTCTAGTAGGCTGAATTAGGGTCTCTTAGTTCAAAGAAATAGCTAATCATGAAATTAACTTTTTTGTATAAATGATTATTGTAAAGGCACATATACCACTGCAATTTCTTCAGAAAAAAAGACCAAATTATAAAGAAAATCTAAGCTATTGATGGGTTATTTCCTACAAGTTGCTTTCTACTTAAGCTACATACATCCAACATGTCATTTCTCTATTTACTTAGCTTCTGTTATAGATTTTTACTTCATATGTATGTTAAGTAAAACGAATAATTATGGTCATAAGAGACCTAAGTAAGTATCATAAGGTGATGTAACTGAGGCATGTAGACATAATAATATCAAATGCTGAGGAAACTTATTTGTCTCTTTCATCTAAATTATACAAACCAACAGCAAACAAATATTAAAAGTATGAAATTTTGGCTGTGTATCCTAAAGTAGTGACATAATGGTGCAAAATCATTTTATAATATTTATCCTTTATTGGCTGGCATAGAAACTTTCATATTGAAAGATTTATTGCTAGAAAACTACATTTTGATTTTTTGACATGTTTTGGGGAAGACAGAATGTACTGTGTGAGAGAGACCCTTTTACTTATGTAAGAGATTTTGTAATTATGAATTGTTGCTGCTCTTGGAGGGTTTTCTATATAAAAAGAAGTTATATAAGTATACCTAAAAATGTGTAGAATATTGAATATATAAACAACACATACTATTTCTGTTATATACAAGTTAAAAAGTCTAAGACTATCTTGAATTTACTTTTTTGGGGAATCTTAAGCTTTTATGCTCTAAGATATGAGTAAATACAATCCTTTGTTCTACATTGAAAATGTTAGAGAGGGAACAGAATTTCATAAGACAAACTAATGAATGAAATATTGCTAAACTAGAGAGAAGAGGAGGGGTTCTTGTCATGTTAGCTGAAAGGTAATAAGGTAATAATAATTGGTCTATTCACTGTACACATATTTATTGAACATCTGTGTCAGGAACCTTTTAAGATACTTGACATAATAGCAGTAAACAGGAGCAGATCAGAGAGATCATTAAAAACATTGATATAAAGGGGTCACTGGTGAATCACAATGTTAGATATTTATGAGTTAGGATGACTAAACGTACAAATAATATATCAACGTCTCCATATTTAAGATCGTAGAACTCAGGAAAAAATCTTAGTCATTTTTAGAGATTTTATCATATTTACTTAAATGAACTAGAGAAATGACACTCATACTATCTTAAAACAACCCCCCCATCCCCAAAAAAGAAACCCATAATTTATTAATGTAAATAAATTCTCAGAAATTATCTGTGAATTTCTGGTCAGTTTGAGGTGGTACCAAGAGAGTTCTTACATTGATCCTTGTGGGGAAAGTACATCTTATGTGAAAGCTCATGGGGGTTAGCACCGCAGAACTCTTTGTATGAGGAAGACTTCAGACCCAGGACCATGCTTTATCATGTGTGCTACTGGGAGTTCTGTTCATTTTGTACACAGAAGATATGCTCGATCTTGACAATTTTCCCTGATATTCTTATGCTTCCACCGTGACCTGTGACTTGTAAATAACTAATTTTAGAAGCTGAGATCTGCTCTTCAAAAACTGTTAAATTTCCATTTTCTTCCTCTTTTTTATAGTTTTATTTAACTCTTATAATGTTCCAGGAAACTATGATAGGTGTTCTCACAAACATTTAATCTTCATAGTAACATTATGAGCTAAGTGCCATTATATTTAATTTTCAAATTAAAAGAGTGAGTGTTTAAGTAATTTGTACAATTTCATCAAGATAGTAAAATTCGAATTTATAATTTACTTGGAATCTCAGACCATCATGGTTATACTTGTTCCTAAATACATTAGTACCACATTCTCTAGCATTTATTAACAGTTTTATTAGCAACTGCAATATATTTCAAGTAAATATATTATAAAATTGCTTTATTTTTGTGTATGTTGTTTTTTTCCTACTAGACTGAAAGCTCCTTAAAGATAGAAATTATATTAGATACAAATGAGTTTAAGGCTCTGTGTTCATAGATGTAATAGGATATGTTGCTTCATTGATCAAATACTATTTTGCAAACTGATGGATTAATAAATCATCCCAAACTTTATGAACAGATTTCTCTTCATAATGGATCTGGGACAAGAGTTTTTTGAGTGTTAACTTTCCAAATTCTTTTTTTTTTTTTTTTGATAATAGGACAGTAGAAAACGACCGTCTGTAACTATCAGCTTACTGATTCACTTAATTTGAGAAAGAGAAACAAAATAAATGGCCAACATTTCCATATGTGTAGTTAATGAGTGTTCTAGGGAGATTCTTAGGGTTCATCCAGTAAGGCAAATCAAAGAGCAGACATCACTAAATATTATAATCTCTAAACTGAAGTGCGGGTCCATAGATCACCCCTGCTTATTACTATTATTATTTTCCTGGTTGGACTGAATCAGAACTCAGAACTCTAATGTACAGTATTGTGATTATAGTCAACAGGACTGTATTATATACTATAAAGTTGCTAAAAGATTAGATCTTAAATGCTTTTACCACAAAAAAATAAATGACAATTTTGTTACAAGAAACAGTATTTGTTATGAGCAGTGCTGAGCACAGAGGCCAAATAGTGCAAATAATTTCCTTTCAGAGAGTTCAAGGGCCATTTTTAAGTATTGGGTTTTGGTGACTATTTTAAGAGGAAAAGTTTATTTTTAGAAATATGTAAGTATGATAGATAAGGTACATAATAACCATTAGTTATCCCCAAGATCCTTTACTACCTGATGTAAACTCACTAGTTCTAGACCTAGAGGTCATACTCCAAAAAGATAAATTTACTGAGAGGTTATTGTTTTTTCCCTGTGAACTTAGATATATAAAAACTCTGTGTATACTTAGAGATCAGAAGTCAATTATTTTGTGACATGTTTGTAAATATATATTATACTTTCCTAAATTTCCACCAGAATCTTTCTAGATTTTACTTTACTACTCTGAGCACGTCTAATGAACAGGAGCAAGTATTTCTTGACAAGAAAGAAAGATATCAGCTGAATAAATAAAATAACTTGTTGAATAAATCAAATTTGTGTTTTTCAGGTAGATTAGGAAAGTCTGGGGTAGATAACATCTGTAAAATTTATATTTCTGCCTCCTCTTGAAAGATCAGAAGATCTTGCTATCTTTGGCATGCATGCCTTCAGGTTAACAGTTGACTTGAAGTGAGAATAATATATCTTTTTAAGACAGGGCTCATGTGTTGCATTTTGACACATATCGTTTCAGTTATCTTCCTACCTCTGAATTAGGGTAGAAATTATAAGCATAAGTGCTCGTTCTTTCTCTTACGGTAGAGCAATTTTTTTTTTTTCTTATAACAGTAAATGTTTTCTTGTGCAAGAGCAAAATTTTCTTTAGATTTATATCTCTATCAAGGTTAGGGAAATAAGAAGGCAGTGTGTTCCAAGAAAAATAAGGGAAAATGTTTGTTACGCTACACGTCTCAGTTTGATTACTTACATTATTTATCAGACCATGTAAGTTTTTGGTCAGCTAGGCATCATTCTGAAGTTGCCTTTAGTTCTTCTTGTTTAACCCCCAAGACCAATTAATTTTCATGTTCTACCAGTACTTTTTGCATGTTATTTCCTTTTTTTTTTAATCTCAGTATCGTCACTCTTTAAAAAAAAAAAATGCCTAAACTAGTTGACTAGTCTCTCTCCCTTTGCTCTTTTCTCACATAATTCATCCTGTGTAGTTTAGTCAGATTAACTTAAAACTTGTCACTTTGATCCAATAATTTGTATTATATTTGAAATCCTTCATACTTTGGCTCTAATCTGCCTTTCTAGCCTTATCACACTACAAGGTGATCACAACTGCTTTATGTATGATCCATTCTTTATATATGATCCATTTTTTTGGCTCTCCTGTGCCCTGCATATACCCTTTACCTTTTGAAGCTGCTTTCCTCTGTTTCTACCTAGGTGTGAACTATTCTGATAGATTCAAATAAAATATCACTTCTGTAAAACCATCTTTAAGGAGTCCAGTTATTAATGATCATTCAACTTAGTCTTAAATTAACTTTTCTCTAACAGTTATTTGCTATGGATCATTTAATTTATGGTATTGTTGGTTAACATCACTGAGTCCTGTCTTCACAAAAGATACCATAAATATATTCCAGCTAGAAATCATATATATATTTTATTATTTTCCTCAGTGCTACCATAAGTTAATTGAAGATATTAATGACCTGCAAGTGTTTATTACTTCTATGAGATAATTGAATACAGGTATTGAAAAAAATTTAGAAAATTTCCTCATGTGAGTTTAAACCTTCGATAGTTTGTCAATGTAACAGTTTTTTTTTTTAAAATTCTTAAACTGAGAACATTAATGATTATATAATCAATTGTTGAGATAGTCAAAAGTCACTCAGCCCCTTGTATGATAGCTGCCTATATGTACTCAGGGAGCAATAATTACACATGCAAATCTCATGCTCCTTTATGGATGTTCTGCTGAGATTTGGAATGTATCCCTCATCTATTATTGATGCTGTCTGTACTTCTAAGATCCATTAGAATTAATGAGAGTGAGGGACATAGTTAAGGTCTAAGATCTAGGGTGATCATATAATTTATTATCTAAACAGGGACCCTTTTAGAATGAAAGGTGGCACTACAGAGATGGAATACTGGAATAACAGGTATAAAATGGACTTTTTCTGGATAAACGTGGAAACATGGCCACATAGGTAAAGCTTGACAAAGAGGATTTCATATTTAGCTATAAGCCCATTAATGTGCCTCGGGAACAATTAAAGAACTGCTTTCTTCCTCTATATAGGTATAGTTGGCTTCTTCTGGGATTATTCTCAGTGGTTGCTGCCCCCTTGGTTCATAACCTTATGCAAAACATCCTCTTTTGTGAGGGCTGGACCTAGGGACTTCAAAGAAATGGATTATGGGTGTCATTTCCAAAATTAGGTTATAAAAGACTATAGCACAATAAAAAAAAATGCTCGGTGTTGCTTCTAAAGATTATTACATCATGTTAATAAAGTTTCTTTCCTAATTTATTAGCAGAGTTTTAAAAATAAAGAGTAAATGTTGATTTTCATCTTCGAAAAAATGACTTTGTCTTGTCTTTGCTTGCACGCCTCCTCTGGCTTTCTTGCTTATCATTCTAATGAAGCCTATGGGTAAGAACCAAGGGGGACCTCTAGTTAACAGTCAGCCAGCATCCAGGCTTGAATCTATATCACCTTGCTGAAGTCTCTTATGAGTTCTAATAATTTTTCTGTAAATTCCCTTAAGTTTTCTATCTAAACAATATTATTAATTATAAACATAAACATATAATTTTTTATTTTCCAATATATTGTACTTTTTTCTTTGTTTTAAATTCGATAGGTCTTTTATAATGTTGAAAGGAACAATAATGCTTAACCGTCTTGTCTTATTTTTGACTTAAAAGAAAATGCGGTTTGTATTTCATATGAAGGCATGTATTCCTGCAACTTAATTTGGATGTAAAATTTTAATATGTTAACAATTTTTGAAGTAGATTTTTGTTTCCTGTGTTCTGTGAATCATTTTTATCATATTGAGGTAGATCAGATACCTCTCCTAAACCTGGAGACTTTAACGAGGTTTTCTTTGATCTATTAAATTTTAAAATGTAAAGTGTATATTTTTCTTATTTTAAATCATAATATATTTCAGAGGATATATTACATCATATGCACAGGCTTATCACTAGTTATCCTCAGAGAGAAAGAAGCATAACTTTTTTATTTTTTCTATATTTCAATGGAAACCCATCTCTAAGCTTGATGCCTGAGTGATCAGCCGTTTGCTTTTCTGTCAATATATTAGGCTCTTAAAAAGAGATCTTAAAAGTAATCAGTATTATATTCACTAGGAGTTTTATAAAAAAAATATTTGCCTCCCAGCCCTACAATGTAATGAAATGAACTGTTTAGTGTTCCTTAGGTGTTATGTCTTCCTAACCATTTTGTATAATATTGATTTTTCTCCCTATAAGAGTGGTTAGATCTAGGTAGATATGGCAGTAACCATAAAGATTTGTACTCGCTGCTCATTATAAAACCTGAAAAATTTCTCGGAACTGTTAGCAAAGGAATCTAATAACATAGATAGAAAAGCAATTACAGAATAAAATCATTTGTAAACTTTCTTGGTTTAATAAACTATTTGCAGTGCTCAGAAGATTGCAATGAACTTAGATATTTGACAACTGATTTTAATATTAGCATCAATTAAATAAAGCTCTAAGAAGGCTAGAAATGTTTGCTCTTCTTATTGTGATGACTAGATCCCAAAGTTTCAAGGAGTAAAAAGTAAGTCTGACTTTTTATTAAGAAAGGAGTTGCCCTTCTTCCTTTTGAGATTATAAACTATCAATTATCCTTTTTAAAAATGGATTCATAGAGATACTAAAATGAATGCACATGTGTTGTAATAATTTGTGTGTACAGTCAGAGACTAGTAATTCTAATATCAGCCAGGGAATCACCTGGAAATGTAAGTGGTAAAGTCTCAGATGAGACATCCAATTGCTAATTTGTAGAGAAAAAAGAAGACATTGTGCTGGATCTAGTGTCTTTGTGAAGATTTGTAAGAAAAATGAAGAAAATAATATGGGGGTCCTTTTAGCATCTTGCTGTTAAATTTAACAAATATTTTTAAGTTCCTACTAAGTGCTAAGCACTTCACACTTTTCCTTCCTATGTCTTTCTTTAAAATGTTTTCTATATGATTATGAGAATTCATCAGGGTCCTATGAACATGAAATTTTGGGGAAAAGTATCCTAGGAAGACAAAGGTATGAACAATACACCCTCTTCCTCCTATGACTGACAAAAATTGTATGTATTTAGATTGTATAATGCAATTTTTCTTTTTCAAAAAGTGTACAACGTGGTGATTTAATACATATATACATTTCTGGGGATCTAACACAGTATGGTGATTATAACTGATAATACCCTATTGTATACTTGAAAATTGCTAAGTGATTAAATCTTAAGTGCTGTGACCAAGCACAAAAAAGATAACAATACATTACTTATGTAGGGGGATATAAAGCCATATAGTTTCAAATATTGTAACTGCATTTTTCTATCTCAGTGTAACCTCTACTTCAAGTCCTGCTGCTGCCTGATTGCAAAAATAATGGCACCCAATTCTGGGTTCTCCAGCTGAGATCAATATTAAACTCAGTCAAAAGAGCTTTCCCTTCTCCTGTCTTCTCCTGTGCACTGGCTTAAAAACCAAGGGGCTAAGGCAATTATTGGGTTTAGGGAGGCAGCAGGCCCCTGATTGAGTCTTTTCTGCATTCTTTTCTGGGGCCACAGTTTATGTCTTGTTTAGTGTGCCTTCTCATAATTATGATGTTCTTCCAAGTCCTCTGCTTCTCTATATTACTCATGATTTTGGCAACATGAGGTGTGTGGCTGCTTCTCAAGCTGAGTGGTGACCTCTATAAGCTGACTGAGCCTCATTCAGTCCCACCTGCTTATGTACTCATCTGACCTTGCCTCAGTTGCTTGACCTGCTGTACAGTCAGGGAATTCTCTGCAAGGCAACTAAAAGGCACACAGGTAGAGATACTGTAGAGTTTTAGATCTCCTTATTTATCTGTGGTTTATTTTTATTTTCTTGTTTTGTTAACTCATGAATTTTACAGTTTTGTTCTCTCATTCTGCTAACAATTGTCACAATGGTTATCTTACGTCCAGTGGCCAGAACAGAGTAGAAAAACATGCTATAGAACAGTATGATAGGAAAAAACAAAAGAGCAGATTGACTAATACTTTGCAATATGGTCTGGCAGCACTGAGGCCTTTGAGTGCAATGATTAAACATATGGACATAGAGAGCAGTTTTGGGTTGAGGTTTTATGGCTTTTCGTTAATTGACTTTGAGCAAGTAGCTTAGCCTCACTAAAACTTTATCTTTCTGTGTAAGATATAAATAAAGATAATGGTGTCTATGTCATAGAATTGTGAATAAGAGGTATATTACATGAAAGCACTCAGTAAATAAAGGAGTTGTTTATGCTTGGCATAGCAGTAGGATCACTAAATCGACCTATTATAATTTAATGGGACCCTCGGATTATATTTTCCATTACTATTCATTTTTCATTTTAATTTTTTCCTATTTTTCTTTCTTTCTTTTTTCTTTTTTTTTGAAAAATACTTGTGAGCATTTAATGAACTTCCCTCCATGTGATTTCAAGCTACCAGGATACAACCCCCCTCACCAACACACTTCAGTTTCTCCACAACTCTTCTGCTGAAGAGTCTGGCCTTCACATGACAGTCTGCTTTAGGAGCTTTCCCGTCCCCAGAGCTTTGTAGTGGCCCGATCGCAGCACATCAATGATAGGAGGCTCCTGTCTTGTTTTTGGCAGCATTTACCCATGTCTGCTCACTGACCAAAGTCTACAGTTTATCAAGGTTGACAGCTGGGCAGAAGCTCTTGTTCCTCTTTAAGTTGTAATGCCTTATACCAACTTTCCTAAAGAAACCCGGGTGATATTTGTCGAAGTTGATCCTGTGGTGATGCATGCCGCCAGTGTTACCTCATCCTCCTGGGTGCTTCCGGTGCTTGCCCACACGGCCCTGGCTGTGGCTCACGTGGCCCCGAAGTTTACTGATCTTCCTCAGTCTGGATGGCATGTCCATGGCCCAGATCAAAGTTTCCTGTTTATTTTCTTGCACCACTGAGATTATTATTATTTTAACAATTTCTTTATCATCTTCATTGTTAATATACTATAGAAATCCACTTTATGATATATTGCATTTTAAATGGTGGGACAGTTTGTAGGTTGGCAACAGAGTTGCCATCTTATGACCCTTGTCTTATAGGCAATGATTTGGGTGCCACAATTTAGCCTGGCTAAAACTACATAAATTTTTTTTACACTAAAAAATTTTGATATGCCAGGGTGAGAAAAATTTCAAATCTTTGAAACTCTAAAATGATAAACTAGTACATCAAAAATAGCCACATGCCCTACCCACATCGCCTTGTTTTTAAGGTGCTAGATCAATAGCAGCTCATAGGGGTGATCAATGTAAAGCTTTACAAATCTCTACAATCGCATTCAAGTTAAAATTATTTCAAGCTTTAAAGTGATTAATGTTTCTGTCAGGTCCAGAGTTAAGAAAGAGACCTTTTTTTTTTTTTTTTTTTTTTAGCAGAATGGATTAAGACCACACTAGCTGCTACAGCAAACAAATTCAAAATGGGTAATGGGTCAGATGTACTTATTTTTCATGTAGGTAAAGTACAAAAAGGATGTTTCTGAGGGTGGCTCTATTCAAAGCAGTGCTTTAGGCATTCAGACTCTTCCATCTCACAGCTCCACATCTTCAATATGTGGGTTCCAGGATCGCTGTGACTCATCTTCCTAAGGAAGGCTATCATCGTCAATAGAGATTTTTGTGTCCCTGAAGTAAAATTGACTGGTACAATTTCAAAGAAGGGTTTAAAACTTTTTATATGATGATATAATGTATTGTGGTAGCATGTGTGCATGTGTTGTATTTATCTGGAGGACATTTACTAATTTTTTCTTTAGCAAGATAATTATGCATTTTGTGCCTCCCAAAATTTTAGTCAAGTCTCCAAACATAGGATTGTATTTTTCTCAACTCATCATGACATCTGGTTTTCAAGCTATCTTCTTATCAAATGACCTAGTGAATAAAGTATATTTCAATTGCTCATTTTACTAAAATTATTTGCTGGGAGTATCTAAAATGACTAGCTTGTTGAGTTTACACTAGTCTTTAAATTATCTAAAGATTATATATAGAAAAACATTCCCTCATCTGTTATGGGGTCTTGAAGAAATGATAAGATTACATTTAATATTTATTAGGATTAGGCATCTTTAAATGGAAGGAAAATATCCAGGAGCTGAGAAGCATTCTCTGTAACAAAATAAAACATGTTTGCTTAGAATGCTGTGGCTAACTATCTTGTCTTTGCCATGAGTATGGTTAAAATAAATCTTAGCAATAATATAATATGTTGAGAGTAATGGAGGAGTCTCTGAGAAATATGGATGAAATAAAGATGTAGGAATAATTTTAAGGCACAGAACAGAAACTTTATATGCTCTATTTTATGTGAATAGTGAGAAAGATTTAAATTCAAGATGTTAACTATATAATATGTTATATATTAGAAGTGTCTAATTAAAGCTAAGCTTATGTTTATATGTCATATTGCATTAATTGCCTTGGGGCCATAACAATGTGTTCAAATAAAAATTTTGTTTTATCTAAATTATCTTTGTTATTCCTTTATTCTTTTTCTTTATCTTTGTCCTCAAAATGAGTTGTTAAATTGATTGCTTTACTTATATCCCAAGAGGAAAATGTTTAGTGTGATAGAATTTGACTTATGAAATTTGATTGCCCTTGGGATATTCAGTTTGAATCCTGAGAAATTATGTAAGAAACATTCTCATGAATAACTATTAAATACCCTAAGGTATCTGATATAAGGAAAAATGAACTGCTCCTGTCAGCTTTAAATAAGACACTCATGCTGCTGCTACAGCTAATTCCACAATTTTATTTTTTGATTGTAGTTGTTTTCAGAAAAATTCTATTATGTAATAAAGGGACATCATTGCTACCATGTGACATCTCAAAAAAATTCTTTTTTTTTTTTTTTCAGAAATGAGCATAGATTATGATGAATATCTAGTGCTATAACATTTCCCAAGCTGTTAGGTAAAGCAAGAGTCACCAAGTTAATCAACAGTTATGTCCCAGGTACTTTTCTAGGTGCTGAGAATATGGCAGTAAAAAAAAAAAAAAAAAAAAAAAAAAAAAAAGGCTCCATGGAGATAAGGCAGAGAGTTTTCCCAACCCAGGGAAGAAATTCATTCACTTTATATGTGGTGAATCCAATGAGCCTAGACCTCCAAATGCAAAAATTACCCCCTATCCTTATCCACCCCAAACAACTTAGATTATTCAAAATAAAGCTTTTGAAATCCTTCCATGTTGCTCACATTCCAACACAGTTTTATCCGTCATCCTCTTTCTCCCAATTATAATAGCATATAAATGTTCTCAAGCAGCAATTGTCAGGTAGAGCTGACTTAATTGAATTCTGGACCTGAAAATCTGTGCTTTACAAAATTGTTTCCTATAATAATGACCCCTAATCTTCTTAGATATGAGTCTATCTTTCTGATTTATTTTGAGAAAACTCCTAAAGTAAAATGATACATTGAAAAATGTCAAGGAATAAGGACTTTATTCCTTAGCATAAAAAAAGGAAAACTCTTTGGGATATAGGGAAATTCTCTAACAGGATGCTGTATTGGGAAATACTTAGGTTGTCAGCCAAAATGATAGTCCTATGTCTTACGAACAGTAATGAGTTTCTTAGCTTTGTTGGGGAGGTCTAGAGGTCAGTGTCATTATGACAAGTTTTAGAAAATGAGAAACAGGAGACATAGAAAATCTAAATGACATGCCCTAAAACTGTAGGTATGTCACTGGGTCATAGTAGCCATTAGTAATAATTTCTCAAGCCAACCTTTGAATGCTGTCTCTCTTAGCAAGACACAGAACGAAAACGGAATAGCAACTAAGGAAATCAAGAGAATGGCAATTGTGTTAAGACAGAAGTAAGGATTTAAGAGTTAGAGATGAAGGAGAAATAAGAAATGTGATGTGTTTAGCAGCATAATTATGGTTCTGAAAGTGAAGGTAAGAAACTCAAAGCATGCAAAACCTTATTGATGTGTACAATATTGTGCTTTTGTTTAAATATAACTCTTGAAAATGGGTCATTTTTATATGCAACTACATTTAATGTGGAAATCTGTAGTCAGCATTTTGTCTTCTGCTTTGAATGGATTTGCTTTGACTTCTCTATTTAGTTAAGAACTTCTATGTATCAATTCAGGTACAGGACTTTTTTTTTTTTTTTTTTTTTTTTTTTTTTTTTTTTTTTTGGTCTGTGCTCCCACAGAGAAGAAAAATTAAACTACAACTACAAGTAAAGAATTAGGTGAGACAAAAGAGGAACTTCTTGAGGGAAGTGGTGATTAAACACTGAAACTTTCAGTCACCTAAGAAAGATTGTGAAATCATGGTCTTTGGCCATATTTAAAATCAGGCCAGATCATTATTTATTGTAGGTTAAGACTAGAAGTTGACTCTGGTGGCCTCTTAAATTCCCTCCCAGATCTGTGATTAATCATTAAAATTTTGTACTTTAGCGGAAGGGATTTTAGAAATTTTTGTTGTAGGTTATAAATTGAACTGATACTTTTGAAGACAGACACACTTCCTTTTAATATGACTTTTTCAGATTAGCAGTTTTCAAAAATCATATGTATAATATACATTTCAGTAAATTTAAATGCAAGTTAATATAATATGCATTTTAAGACACTGGTTTGTAACAGCAGTGGTTCTCCGTAATCATCATTTTACATATATCTCAGGAATCTTCCTCTGATGTAGCCATAAAATATATTCCATGAGATTTTGGGTTAAACTATATGTATAAAGAAAGAGTATAGATAAAACCATATTACATATGGAACTTTAGCTTATGATAAATACTGAGTGAGAAATCAATAGAAAAAAAGCAATTATTCAGTAATTGCTTGGAAATTAGAGTAATTGGTTGAAAAAAATAGCAAACTCAATTTTTTCACTAGATTTCACCAAATGTTCTTCCTGGAAAGTTTGCACCAGTTTACCTTTCCACAAATTGTATGAAAGTACCTTTTTTTCCATATGGTGATCAATACTGGTTATCATCAGTTTAACCCATATAATAAAACATTTTTGAAGATTTTTTCATGTTTTAAGCCATTGATATTTCCTTCTAAACCTTTGGTGATTTAGTAAAAAGCCTAAGTTTTATAGTTTGTGCTCTCATAATTTGTCTAGAAATGGTCATTTAATCCACATATCAACAAATCTCTAAGCAAGATAATATTTAGAAAACTAAGAACATTTAGCAAATGATTATATTTTAGTCTTTCATGGTTTTATTTTCATGAAAACAAAAAGAAGAATAACTGTTGGTTAAGTAAATAAATGTGTGAATGAAAGGCTTTGCATTAGCACCCACTCTAGGAAGAGAGAATGTCCATTCCACACATTTCACATTTTCACAATTAGTTGTGGTATGTGCATGCATGATAATGGGGGCTGGGCACTTTTCTAAATATATATTGTCAGGGTTTATTACTTTTCTAAATATATATTGTCAAGGTTTATTAATAGCAGTTAAGATGTTCCCAACCACATAGAAAAGAGAAAATCTACTGAGGCAAAGAAAGGTGAACTTGGACAATTTAGATTTGAGTTACAGAACAAAAAGTGTTTCTTATGACCTTATTTTGATCAGCCATATTATAATTCTAAAGAACCAAGGGTAACGAGATTCCTTTCTGTTCTTGCAACCTGAAGGCCTTATTGAAACATGCTTCCCTTACTACTCCTGAGCTTAGAGAGTGCTAATTAATAATTTGTATCTGTTCAGAGCCTCAGTGCGCCAGTACTCTAGGGGCTAAGTTCTCTGAAAGACTTGAAGTGTTGCTTAAATTTTTTTTCTATAGTGCCAGAAATTAACATGACACCAGGCATAACAAAGGCTGACATGAATTTAGATTTAATAGATGCTTTTTTTTTTGACTCTCAACTAATAAAAGGTTAATGTTTTGAGATTTTTTTTTGCTTATCTAGTTAAAAAATAATTAAATTGATGATGTGCCAACTTGTTTTACTTATCTTCTTTACCTTAACAACAGTCCTGTGAAGTAGGTAGATTATCGTATTCATTTTACAGATGACAAAACTGAGACTCAGAAGATTAATTTGCCTAAGGTTTCCTGCTGAGTAAATATTAGAGCTATAATTGAATCAAAGTTCTCTTTACACTGGAGTCTATGATCTTAATCCCTATAATTTTTGTTCTCATTATTCCATTTAGTATGCAGAAGTGAATTTTCTCAAAAGGCAGTTAACTGAGCATAAGCATAATGCTATTTTTTTTGTTAATGAAGTGTTTGTGCTTTAAAGTGAATTGTGGATTATGATAGGAGTCTCAGCCAATAGTAATCGTTCCGAAAGGCAGAAAGGTAAATGGGAGCTGCTATAATGTGTAGCACATTACACATTAGTCAGCTGTTTCCTGGGATGGTGAGGGCGACATTGGCCACATTTTGGGGCAACTGGGAGAAAAGGACTCAACAGGTATCTCTTGTCTTCAATTTCTGTCTGTCCTAACCACCTCTCTTCCTTTGAAAGTCTGATCCTTAGCTTTGGTTTTTAAATGTATTTTAGATTTATTAGAACAGTAATACTAATTATACACTGTTTCGGTTGCAGAATATTTTGATAATTTTAATTACAAAATATTGATCAGGGAAGGAAATCTGTAATATGGGGAGAAAACTCATTTAAAAAATTAAGTTATTAAATCGAGGGAAAACTGTTCAGGTCAAAAAACTCTGCAGGTCAGCCATGACTTAAGTAATTTGAGTGAGATTTTATGGAGAGAAAGATGGAGTTTTAAAAAGGAGAGAGTAAGAGAGACGTTAGAAGAGTAATAGAATTTTCTTTTTTTTCTGAGCTAAGAGTGAAGGCAATGGAGAATTAAGAAGCAATGTAATAAACTTAGTCTTTGCTTAAAGCTGTACTTCTCATAGTTTGCTAGTTAACGCCTTGTGAAGAGGAAACCTACTTTATGGTAATGGTAATATAATTAATAAAACCATCTTCAAATGAAAAATGTAGTAAAGGGCAGACCTGTTGTTAGACACCTCCCCTTGTGACTCTGCCTTTCTGTTGAATACAGAGCATATCATTGGCATTTGAATTATAGTTAAATTTATATTATGAAAACAATAAAGCTGGATATTTATAAGGGGAATTAGACTGACCAAATACGTGACAAAATTAGAAAGTAAATTAAATTCTCATTGAGATACTTAAATTGTAAACATGTGCAGGGTCCCACTCAGGGACCTTGCACAATTTGTTGTCACTAATAAGCTTTTATGGGGGGCATTCTTTACTGCTTCCTGCTTTCCTGTGCAAGATAGGAGATGAATTTTAGTTTCCAAGTCATGACTGTGGCTGCCGGCTTCCTCTCTGTTCTAATGGCTACAATGCACACCAGTTCTCAGGGTAGATTAATTCTCTCCTTCATTGTAGAAGAGGACCATCTAAAAGCAAGGTTATTTTATTTACAAAGTATATTGCAATATTTGTTGAGGCTTGGGAGTAAAATTAACCTTCGGCAAGATTAATATTGTGGCTGATTAGTTTGTAAGCACTTGACCTCCGTACTCCCAGAGATACCTGTATATCCACAAAAGCTAAACAAATAAATGCTTGATTTGATTTCTCTAAGTAAAGAAATTGTGGTGTGTGTGGATAGGAAGTTGGTCTCCTGTTGCTCTTTTAAATGGTAGAAAATATACCAGGCTTTTTATTCATCTCTACTGCAATAGTTTTTTTCTCTTCTGCTATCAGCAGTATGAGTTTAGATATGTAAGTGCTGTTGATCAAAGTGTCAAAAACTGTTGGTAAGGAAGGAGAGAGAGAGGGAGGAACAGGGGAGGGAGGGAGGGCGGTAGAGGGAGAATGAGAGAGAGAGAGAATGTGTCAGTCAAATGAAAAATGCCTAGTTGGGCAAAAAGTTGAAATGGAAGTTAGTAAATATAGGGAAAACAAGAAAACCCTTTTTTTCCTACTGCCCTATACACTTCTGATAATTACAGTAGTCCACGGTAGACTAAAAAGATAAAAGTCTTTCAGAAAGTTTAGGTCTTTTGGATTGAGGATGAAATATGGCCTTTGGGGAATACATAAAGTTCTTCAAAGGTTGTTCTGTTCTGAATACCAAACAGGCAAGCAGGACAGATTCACTTCAGAAGTGCTCAGGAAAGGTGATTTCTGCAGCTGCCAACATCCATCTGGGAAGACAGAGCTTACTAATGAATGATTCATCTCAACTAATGCTGCCTATAATATTTTTCTTCCTTGAGTTGGGGTTGAGAGAGGTGAAGATACCAAAATTCAAATATATAACATTTCAACAATTTAATTGTTGCATTGCTATTTTGCAGGCCTGTGTTCAGAACCAAGGCCTGTTCATTAATCCTTTCCAACCTGGATTTCAGTATTGCTACCTTCTATGTTTTAAAATGCCTCACTAACATCCAAGAGTTTTATTATCACTGTATATGGATTGAATTCTCTAGGACATAAACTGCTTTAAATGAAGTCATTTGGGGTTGAAAAATAAACTGTTATTAGAACTCATTTTCCCTTAGAGTTTTATTTTCTAAGTTTGTCTCATTTTACTTTATACTTATTTATTTCACTTGTAGCAATTACATGGTATGCCTTTTGCCTGAGCATACACTAATTTACCATTTAAATAAATTTCCAGGTCAATATTATTTTAAATCCTCAAGCTACCGAACACACAGCCCAACTACTTAAGTTGTTTAAGGAATTTGCGGGAAATGGTGACAATGAAGTTTATACTATTTTTCACTTCTTCAGTTATTGAACTATTCGAAAGACTAAGAGTAGCACCTGCCATCTCTTGAGTAATACTATGCAAATTGGTAATGCTTTTGGTGCTTTTGTCTTTGTTTTGTAAATAAAAATATTTTTTGATAAAAATGTCCTGAAAGTAAAAATTAATTACATGAGAAGACTTTGTATCCTTATTTCCTAGTGAACTGAATTGTTAAGGCTGTGGTTTAAGGCTAGAAATAAGCAAGTCTTTGTAGGTGAACACCAGGTCATTTGGGTTTATAGATAAAAATCTTCAATTGCTAAGGAACTAGATTCTCCTCTATCTGAATGTGCATTAATTTGGTAGAACCTCACAGATACTTAAATCTGGAAAATGGATGAGGAATTTGACTACACATTAATAATACTAGTTTATAAAAAGTTAACATGCTAATATTTATATACTCAGAATAATTTGGAGGCAGTATACTTCCTTCAATGTTAGTGTTGATATTGACAAGCTATTCTCTATCATCATAATCGTCATGATCATCATTCATATTAAATTCTGTTTAAAAATTGTCTTTGAACCAGAACATGTGCCACACAAGAAAATTACTCAACGTATTGTAGGCATACTGTTGTGTTTTTGTTTTTTTTTTTACCCCAGATGATTAATGCCATACTTCTTCCTGAGGTTTATTTCCAAAAGATTAGACTATTTTAAAATATTACATTTACTTTCATAGTGAAGCCACTGAAAAGTTAGAAGAGGAATTCCTCATGGGTAGCATACCAAGTAATCCACTGGGAAGGACCCAGTGCTGATCTAGGATACTGAGTTTTTGTAAGTCTCATTACTAAAGACTCACAATTCAGACTTATTTTTCTGGTACAAATTTATTTTGCTAAAATTAAGTTTCCAAAGCTTTTGATTATTGAAATGCCAAATTTGAGTGAAGTAATATCTCTAAATAAATACACAAACAGCCGCTTATTTAAAAAATAAAATAAAATACCTTTTCTCTGTTACTTTACTTCCTTTGTATCCTCCCTTTAGAATCTCAGGAGAAGGTGTCTGGGTGGTAGTGACACTGAGGTGGGTCTAGGGCCTCATAGAGTCCCCAGGGTCCTAAGTACTTTATAAAGACAGGATAGTGTCTCACTCACATTTAATTTCACACAAAAACAATACTAAGGTGTAACATATGTATAAAAAATGGAATTCTGATTTCCTCGAGGTAACAATTTCAGTAAAAATATATTAAAATTTTAAATTATTTTGAGTTTTTTCTTATATATTTGATGCTTCTGATTTGTTGTTACTGTTTGTTTCTGTTTGGTCATCCAGCTCTTTAGGAGAGGAGTTTTGGCAAAGGTCACATGAGCCTTGGGGTGAATGCTCAAAAATCATGCACTATCCAGAAACAATGTAAATACAATGAACCTGAGAGGAAAATAATTATTTTTTTAGAAGTGAAAGAGAACAAAATTTCTTAAAATGCATTTAGTTTTGAAGCATCTTTTGAGGTTTTTAGGTGATACCAAATGGTTGCCAGTATGTAACTGAATCATAAAAAATATATTGCGAAATGGTTTCTCTTTGCTCAAATACTAAAATACTCCTTGCATAGTGGCTTCAGAATAATTCTGGTTTACTATTTTACATTTAAAACATAAACTACCTAGAAGATATTCCAAACACTTGGATTAAACCTAACAAGTAATACCAGCATAACCAATATAAACACTTCTATAATTTTTTACATTAACTGTCAAAGAAGAGATTATCACTGCATTAAGTAAATTTCACTTTTTAATAAAATATCAAAAAATAATATCATGGTTTATCTGGAACTCTATGCAAATATTTAAACAAAAGATTTGTAAGATAAAAAGGTGTAATTGCTCATTTCCTAGAAAAAAAATTACCAAAAGATTCAATTTTAGCATGATAAATGGCCAAAAGAATTTTGAGCATATGTTAGAGTTGTGCTTCTGGACACTTCTTGTCCTTGGAAATGTTTGAGAAATCTGTCCCCAATATGCTGGTTCCAGAAGAAAAAATAATTAAACATCTTAACCTTGCATTTCAAATTTAAAATATAAGATTAATGATAATTTAAGCAGAAAGCTTTGACATTTTAAATTATTTTAAACAGTGACCGTGCATTAATCTTTCCATAAGATAATGTCTTAACAGTTCGTAGTTAGCTAATGTAATTTTATATCATTTATGTATTAATATTTTTGTTTACTAAAATTTTCTAAAGACTGTCCTTTAATCTTTTTTAATATGGTCTCCTTCCTAAAATGTGACTTTAGGTTTCAGTGAAATCTCTTACAAATTTTATATCTAATTTTTAAGAAATGAGTTTATATTTTAAAATACACAATTTTTTTAAAAAAAGATAATATACTGGGGTTCTTTCATTCATAGGCTTCAAGCTTTCAACTTTACTTGCGTATATATTTGTTTTTATTGTGGTAAGGATATTGAACATGAGATCTACCCTCAGCACATTTTTAAGTACCCAATGCAGTATTGTCAACTTCTTACAACAGACCTCTAGAATTTATCTGTGTAACTGAAACCTTATACCCTTAGAACAGCAACTCCCTGCTCCCCAGTCCCTCGGAAACCACCATCTACTCTCTCCTCATGTGCGTTGAACTGTTTTAGATGCCTCATATGAGTGGAGTCATGCAGCATTTGTCTTTCTGTATCTGGTTTTTTCATTTAGCAAAATGACTTCAAGGTTCATCTACATTCTTGCATTGAGTACATTTTTTCTTTTTATTTTTTTACTTTTTAATTAGCCTTGACATTGAATATTATTTTAGTTTCAAGTGTATAGCATAGTGATAGACATTTATATAATTTACAAAGAGATCCCCATGATTTGTCTAGTACCCACCTGGCACTATTTATAGTTATTATTGATTCTGTTCCCTCTGCTATACTCTAAATATCCATGACTGTTTTGTAACTACCAATATGTGTTTCTTAATCCCTTCACCTTTTTTACCCAACCCCACAGCCTCCCCTCCCCCATACCTGGCAATCATCATTTTGTTCTCTGTATCTGAGTCTGTTTGTTTGTTTTTTTTTTCTTTCAGTTATTTTTTTTTTAGATTCCACATACAAGTGAGATCATATGATATTTGTCTTCCCTGTCTGGCTTATTTCACTTAACATAATACCCTCGAGATCCATCCATGTTGCAGGTAGTAAGATTTTACTTTTTCATGGCTGAGTAATATTCTAGTGTGTGTGTGTCCACACACATCTTCTTTATCTAATTGTCTACTGATAGGCACTGAAGTTGTTTCCATATTTTGGCTGGTGCAAACAGTGCAGCAGTGAACATAGGAGTGCATATATCTTTTCGAATTAGTGTTTGTATTTATTTGGATAAACACCCAGAAGTGATTTCCTCCCTACTCCCTGCCTTTTTTAAATGCTGAGTAATACTGCATTATATGTATATATCATATTTTCTTTATCAGTTCATCCACAGGTTTATTTTTCACATCTTGGCTATTGCAAATAAGGCTGCAATGAATGTGGAAGTACATATATATCTCTCAGAAAGCATGATTTTAGTTATTTTGGATGTATACTCAGAAGTGAGATTGCCAGATCATATGGTAGCTCTATTTTCAATTTTTGAGAAATTGTCATACTGTTTTCCATAGTGGCTGCACCAATTTATAGTCCTATCAAGAGTACACAAGATTTTAATTTCTCCACATCATCACCAACACTTATCTTTTTTTTTTAATAGCTATAATAACATGTATGAGGTAATATTTCTTTTTCTTTTTTTCTAGCATCTTTTCATAATACATGTGAGTGAGCAATTGTGTGTCGTCTTTGGAGAAATTCAAGCCCTTTGCCCATTTTTAAAGGGACGATTTTATTTTTTGCTATTGAGATGTAGGAGTTTCTTATATTTTTTGGATAGTAATATAAGACATATGGTTTGGAAATATGTATTTCTAGTGAGTTTTATGGTAAACCCATTTACTTGTCTTCTAGAATAAATGCAAAATATTGCTTTTCTGTTTGAGACCTATGCTGTTCTTCAAAGTTTCACTCTTTGTGTGAACAGTTATAAGATACACTGTTTTCAAGAAGAGTGTAAATATAGTAGTCACTAATAAATAAGATGACATTTCATTCAGAGAGAAAGCAGAATGAACTTCTGGTTAATAAGATAGTATATATTTATGTAATTATTACATGTCTCTTAATTAGATATTTCACAATAAGTTGCACAAAATTGGTAATGTACAGAATGTGGTTTTGTTTTGCATGTAAAGAAGAAGACCTTGGGACCCTGAGTTCTCTTTTCATGCTAAAGGAAAAGAGTATAGTAAGTTTTGTGTAGACTTGAAAAAATTACAATTAGGATTAATGTTGATGGATCCAACTATGTAATTAGTAAGAAAATGCGTTGCTACAGAAATTATATTGCCGAACAAAACTGTGTTTTTCCTTTTCTTCATGGAATGTAGTCACCAAGAATGACGGTTATGGTTTATTTTCGAGAATATATTTCTAGTTCACCAACCTAAAAAACAGTCATGTTCAGTCTTGGTAATCCAAATGCCTGAATGCCTTTTTCTTACAAACGTGTATTATTTCTCTACTGTTACAAAATAGAGAAAAGGATATGATAAAAACAATAAATGAAAATAAGCCAGACAGAAAAAGTTGAAAATCACATAATATCACTTATATGTGGATATATACCTGAAAGCAACAGATGAACAGGACAAACAAAGAGAGACTCATGGACATGGACTGTAGACTAGAGGTTACCAGAGGGTAGGGGATAGGGGAGTAGGGGATAGGTAAATGGTTAAAACAGGTCAAATATAGGGGGTTACGGGGAGGACGAAGTGGGTAAAGGGGATCAAATATATGGTAGCTGAAAGAAACTGGACTTTGGTCAACACACAATAGAATATACAGATGTCAAATTATGATGTATATCTGAAAATTATATAATTGCATTAACCAATGTTACCCAATAAACTTAATTAAAAAAAAAGCAATATATGAATACTATTTGAAAGCCAATTTGGATTCATCCCAAGATAAAAGAATACTGAGTTTCTTCTTTCATACATCTTATACTTTAGAGTCTGCATCAAAGATTGGGATCAGGTATTGGGCTAGAAGAAAGTTGTTACTGGGTGCAAAATGGGGCTATATGGCTTTGAAAAGGTGTCATTCACAATCTGTCTTTTGCTGATGATTCACTTAGGACACAAATAGTGATATTTGGGTGTATGATTAAATTGCAATCCCTGCGAAGATGGCTATTCAACATGTTTGTGGAGGAATGAGAACATGGCTACTTGCCCAACTACAGGAACATGGCCAAGGGCAAGCAATCCACATGAGTTTATGAAGTGGCAAATGATGTCTGATTTGTCTGACCTCAGTGCCATTAGCCTTAACCACAATGCTTTGGGGTAATAGCAATAAAACACACATAAAAAGGACTAGAATAATTGTCACCTGGCCAAGGACAGGAGAACTTAATTTTGGGGGAAAAAAAGATTCACAACATTTCAAAAATTTGGAAAAATTGTAGAATAAGGTCTGCATCCAGCCTGCTGTCGTGATAAAACCCAAAAAGAGCCTTCAAATCCTGATATAGGAAGAACAATTGATTGTATCAACATTTTATTCCTATGCATCACTTATATATTTTTTAATAGAGCCTGTGTAACTATGGAAATATTTCATGTAACCTGGACCTTTTCTTAATTGTTTGTGAATTTTTTCAATTGAGTAGAAAAATAATAACAGTATTATTGTGATTTGATGGGATAGTAACATTTAAATTACAACATTCAGGTGATGATGAAAATATTTTTGATTTTTTCTTTTATTACTAAATAATTTTTTTTGTAATACTTGAGAATTAGAATTTATGTTCTTAGGATAAAATGAGGAAGAAGCTACATTCCATCAAAGACTCTTAATCAAAACTGCACATTTCAAACCATCTTAAGTCCCACCCTGGAAATTCTGATTTGGTAGGTTTAGGGTAGGGCCCAGGCTATTGTGGAGAGAAAAAATTTCACTAAGGTCTATTTTCAGTTATGAATGACTAAAGAGAATGACTCTAAAATTTTGTTATAGATATAATATTCTCATTTTCATACCAGATATGGTTATGTAACTTTTCATCTTTTTCTCTTGGTAACTTATTCTTTCTACATTTATTATACAATTTTAAAAATCTATATACCTAACGCTTATACTTTTAATTAAATTTTCTATTTATAACTGTATGCATAGGTTAATAGAGCTGTTATAACAGGTATATGTATGTATACACATATACATATTCACATGTGTATAATATACTTATATACACACATACATACACTTATACAAGAAACCTTGCTTCTGTCATCCACATTATCGTATTATCCTTTGTTTTCTTGGAAAAAATGATAAAGCCAATTGCTTACATGTTATGCTAAGGCTGCTGAGGAATACACCAAAATATTTTAAGGTACCATTTGGGAAAACAACCTTTCAAGCACATACTCAAAACTGAAAATGTTATCTGTGTCTAGACTTAAATAGTGTGTACCTGAATTGAAATATGCCATTTTTAAGATCATTATTGAAATACTTCTTAACTGCCACACATAATATAGTTCTTATTTTAGGAATGTATTATAAAATTATTCCTCATTGCTACTTTTTAATATTTGCTCTATTATTGATATGCTCTTTGAGTAAGGCACCATATTTCCCTAAATGATGTAGAATTCTAATCATATTCCATAAGGATACCACTATTATAATTTACTGCTGCTAGCTTGGTTATTTACCCATAAATTTAAATGCATAAATTACTCATTTTAGTGCTGTAGTAAAACAGCTTAATAGTGTAACCAGATATTTTCCATACAAAGCACTCAGGATCCTAAAGATTAGCCTACATTTTTCACTTCCTTCCTTGTATATGTTCATATGTCTTTAGCAATGATCGTATTTTTGAAACAACTCTCATATACTTTCCCTCCAATAATCTCTTAAATGCAAAGTCTTGTAGAGCAGTAGGCTATTGCAATTTTATTGGACATCTTAATGATACCAGAATCACTAATAATGCTGTCCTTTATATTCCTCTTGAAATTTCAAAGGAAGAGGGAGAGAAGTTTGAATAATCCTAACCATCTTATTTTTTATATTATTAAACAACTCTAGTCTCCATAAAATCTTGGATGATAATGTGAGGATGAGAGAAAAGGCAATTATGTACTATCTATAGGATATAAAAATAACTTGAATTTATATTATCTCTTTATGATGAGATTTAGGTTATCTATTTAAAGAATATCTGGCAGTTTCAAAGGATCAATAAATCATACATTTTAAAATATTAAAAAGCTTAATTCATTTTGCTGAAATAATTTAATATAAATAATATTTTAGATTGGTAGCCTTTTATTTGATTATGAATAGAACTAGTTTTTATCTCATCTTAACCTCATCTCCCTCAGAATTCTGTTCAAGGATAGCCAAATATTATTAGGCATGTCCAGCTCATTTATGCTCCCTGTCTTTTTTAAATGATCAATTTTAGAAATATTGTCAGTTGAAGATTGCTTCAAGCTTGCTGACTCATTTTTCAGTGATTGATGATGCTAGAAATGTTGATATTTTATTCGCTATTTCACCTCTTCATGCATCATCGAGGTTTGAATTTTATAAAACCTATCATTGGTAGTTGAAACACTTTAAAATCAATGAAGTGTTTCTATTATCTCTTTTCCATTCTCTAACTATTAATAATAGCTTCGTTTTCTAATGGGCTCAAAATGGTGTGTGTCGGACCATGTCTAAGAAGTCTTTTTTGCTGGTCTGTGTCTTTACCTTAGCAAGTAGGTGGGCGAAACCATTCCAGTCTGTCTGGGTTTAAATTCTGGCTCTACTAGTTCCTTACTGTGTGTTGTTAGACAAACATTTTCACCTTTTTGTTTCTCAGTTTGGAATAAGACAGTGGTGATGCTGATCTCAAAGGGGACTTATGAAGATTAAATGAATTATTATGTGCAGAGGTTTTAGAATTGTACCTGACATAACTCTCAGTAGCATGTGCCTTTGAAGTGGGTTTTAAAAAACAAAAAAAACCTTTTTTCTTTTTCAATAGCATTTATGGAGTAACTAATATAAGTAAATGGCTAGTACTTGGGAATGCAACACACATGGTCTTTGTAATATTAATATTTAATCTATTGAGAGGGCAAGCAACAGACAATCATCTAACATTGTGGTAAGTCTTTTAATGGGGGAAATATAGGTGATACTCGAGGGTCATTGTCCCAAATTTGAGCGTTAAGTGAGGATTTCTTGGAGGAAATGGGGCAGTTTGGAAACTCTTTGATATTCCTGTTCCAAATGATCCAGTGATAATATTTTGGAATAATTGTTAATATACTCAGTAAAATCTTTCATGTCACTTCTTTGGATTGTGCCTATCATCCAGATTGCTGAAATGTGGTTTTTATTCTTATGCCATCAGATCAAATCACCACCTACTCATTATTGTTAGTTATCTACCAACACCTGGGAATAGATCTCCGATTTCTTGAAGATTATGACTCTTAAAACACTCTTTCTACATATAACTTTATTTCCATTATGTCTTAGTGATTTTAATATTCCCTTATTTTATTCCTCTCATTTCCTAGATGTCTTCTGCATCAGTGATCACATTCTTCACTGTAACCCAACCACTAACTTCCTTGATCAATAGGCCTTGCTGTTATCAATGCACCTCCTAAATGATCTCATTCTAAAACTGCTTAACACAAACGTTAATGATATCAAAGACTGATGGTCAGAAATCTGGTGCCCTTTAGCTGGATGTTTCTAATTTGAAGTCTCTCACAAAGCTATGAACAAAGTGTTAGCCAGGACTCCAGTGGGGAAGGGTCTATTTCTAAACTCACTGATATGATTTTTCATAGGCCTCTGTTCTTTGCTATCTCTTGGTCAGAGACACCAGTTTTGCCATGTGGACTCCTCCAAGGGCCACTCATAACATGGCAGCTTGTTTCTCCTAGAATGAAGGCTAAGAGAGATTAAAACCTAATTTCAGAAATGATACTCTTGATCTTTTGCCATGTTCTATTTGTTAAAAGTGGGTCACTAGGTCCAGCACACATTTAAGACAATAGGTACCATGAAGCATAGATCTTAGGTGAATACCTTAGATCTCTCACCACTTTTCTTTCTCTCCTCACATTTCCAGAACTCCTTGATGATCTTCTCATCTGATGATCTTCATTTCTATTTTATGAAAAATTAGAGACAACCATAGAAGACCTTCATAGATTGCCACTACATTATCTACTTTGTGTTGTGCCAATATTTTCTTATTTCTGTTACTATGGATAAGTTTTCTTTCCATATGTAACCTAAGACCAGCCTTCCTACTTGTGCCCCATAGTCCAAGCCATCTTGTATACCTAAAGCTATTGCAAAAATTTTCCCCTTTTTTTCTGCATCATCAAATTCTCTCTCTCAATTGGATCATTCACATCATCATGTAATTTCTTACATCTTCAAAACTCTCGATTTCACATCCCTTTATAGCCACTGCCTCATTTCTGTGCTTGCCTGCTGGAACATTATTTTTAAAAAATGTTTCTATTCTTTATCAAAATTTCTCTCTTCCTGTACCCTCTACAAACAATTGTATTGCACTAGGAATTTTCCTTTTCAGTGATATTCTTAATAGTAGAATGATGTTGATGCAATCCTTTATACAAGATAGAGAAAGCAGATGGATATGAGCAGACTAAAAAATTTCAAAATATCCAAGAGACCAGTGTATATCTTTCTTCAGTGTATATGGTTTCTATAGGATAGTTCAGTTCAGTTCCTAAATTGGAACATTTTCAGTTTATCAGTGACAGGTTATTCTTTGGGCATTAATTAACCCTGCCCACTGATAAATGCAATTTTGTGTTTCATGTTATAATGACAATTTTCTTTAAAAATTTTTTCTTACTCTCTTCTAAAAGAGATTTTAAACTTCCAGCTGTAATTAGTTGTGAAGAAGTCAGACTCCTTTCCACCCTGGAGTGATGAATGTGTTCATTCTTAAATAAAACTTATCCATGGTACTGCTGAATAACAAATACATAAAACAGTCGCATCCTGTCCTTTTTCATGTTGTGTTTACCCGGGTTTGCCTTGAAAGTTATTTGAGGCTGGGAATTGGTCTGTTATGTTTTAAAGATATTCCAATGGATTCAGTCCTCTCAGGATGAAAGCAGTTTTCTATGGATCAGACTGATGTTATTTAGTCAATATGTATGACCTCCTGAAATTTATATGCTCCAAATGACCTTATAAATTGTCATTTAAATAGGGTTCCAAGGCAACTAATGCAATTCCCATTACTGTCCTAGCTGCTAAATCTGAATATTAAAATAGAATATAGTTTAATTTATTACCCACTGTAAAAATCAGAGTTTTTTTGTTTAACTTGCTGAAACATTCTTTATTTCTAAAAGGAACAACACACACCTGAGAAAGTAAAATAGACAACCGAAAAGGGATTATTACTAACTCATCATTTTCAATGATCCTCATTTAATAGCATTTCTCCATGCCAAATATTCTCTCTCTAGAATTCTGATTCCTCACTGCGGTACTTTCAGTCTTGACCCATATGCTATGGTCTGTTGAGACTGCTAAGCTTTTGGTACTGAGAATTAAATTTGGTACTGAGAATTAAATTTCTTAAAGGCCCAGGAGGATCTGTTCTCCACTGAGAGAAATAAACACTTAAAGGAAATTCAAAATGTACAAAAATGTGGCAAATGGATGTAAAAAAAAAAAAAACCAAACAAACAGTAAAAAATCATCTGGACCTCTGAGGATTAGTAACATTTTCTGCATCTCCAAGGAATACTCTGTTTTTGGTGGAGTTCCCCAAAACATGAGGAGGATTTGTTTGCTACACAAAGACTTCAGATAAGTACACTTGTTTTGTTGCTTTTTCTGAATATTGATTTGTTCAGACATACCTTCTATGTTCAACTGCTGTGTAATATCCATTCCTGGATTATTTGACTACCAGACACTGTCAGTATTTGCTAGTGGAAACAAACATTAATGCGATGGCAACAGAAAAGGGCCGAGACCATGCTGGGTTGGAATCTAACATAGTTAATCCTTTGGTTAATATTCCAACTCAGCATTCAAGTAAATTGAAAATCTTAGCAAGGTTAATTTGAATCTTTTTAAGAAAAGGGAGTTTGTTTATTTTTCCTTTTGGTGTTCATGCTACATATTAAAGCAATAGTGTATTCCATAATTATGATGCTCAGAAACGAATTGCCGATCTTATCTGTTTTAGACTAGTTTAACATATGACTTGTTTCTTGATAGGTTGAAAAATATTAATAATAAAGATTTATTAAAAATTGTTTTTCTTTGTGAAGCTCTATGCGAAGCTCTATGGGGCCTATGCAAATAATTTAGTTATAATTATGAAATCTTTTCCTCAAAATGCTACAGCCTTGAAAGGGTGACAAGAAAATAATTAGATTTTTTTTTATATGGAGCAGGAAGTGATTTGTCATAGAGAATAAAGGGAAGATTATTTCCTAAAGTGGTGCCCCGTGCATGTTCTATAGAGCAGAGAAGATAATTTTGATTGTGCCTTCAAGGATAAGATTTGTTTTGAACACATGGCTAAAAGGATGAGGAGATGTAGGAGGACAGTCCAGACATAGAAAAATATCAAGAAAAAATCACATAAGATACTAAGATGTAAAGAAGGTAGGCTATACAATTTCTTTGGTTAGATTATAAAGTGAGAAAAATTGAGTACAAGATAATTTTGAGAAGACGTGTTTACCATTCAGGGCCTGACCAAATGTTGAAGCTACATTTTGTCAGGCCTTGAATGGTAAACCTAAGAGCTTGGATTTACTCTCTGAGCAATGGGGCTTTTGTAATTTCTCTACCTCCTGAACCCTTGCCTTTCCCAGCTTCCCAAGGTAGTGCCAATTAGTGGGCTGAACCCTGATCCAGACTTTACTCTGCTCAGAGAGGGAGGTGTTATCAGCACTCTTTGCACCATCCTTCAAGGGGACTTGGAATTATATTGTGTTGCCAAAAAGATCTGTTGTCTGACATAACATATGTGTTCTGGGTCCAGTGGAGTCCAGTTGTAGCAACCCCTCTCTTTCCATGTGGGTCCTGTCAAGCTGCAAAGTTAGAGGTGGGATAAAGCCTTAGAACTGCTGTGAAGACTTCAGTTATCTGGATAAATACCTTACTTTCCAATCATTGCTGAGACTCTTTTCTGGATTGCAAGGTATTTTTCTGATATCCTTAAAATCTTCTGAATGCTGTTAAGTCCTCTCCTTTGGAAAGGTGGGCTGCTGCATCTTGAACTTCAGGTAAAAGCCTGATGATTCGCTATAAAGGCAAAGATAACTTGAAATTTGTTTGTTTACATAAGTCTGTTCCTTCACTCAGATTATAGTCTTCCTCCCTACCCCAACTTCTTACAAAATCTGCTGAAAACCTACTTGACATTGCCACATTCTGATATTCTGCCTGGGACTTCCTAGGTACCTACCCTATGGACAGGTACTAGAACTGTCTTTCCTGGGTCCAGCTTTTGCTTTTTCCTAAGAAACTGGCCATCATGATAAAGGAGATGAGCACAACTAATTTGTAGATTTGATTGTATCATAGTATCCAAATGACTTTAAGATTTTTTGAAAGATTAATATTGAGAATTTTTAAGAATATAAGCTGCAAAGGTATACATGTATACATGAGTAAAGAAAACATACTTACAAATAAAAAAAATGGTCCTGGGCAAGGAGTAGCACTTGAAAATTGTCAACTGCAGCAAGTCATAGATAGTCTACTAGGATTTTTTAATATTATATGCAAGCATGAAAGAATTATGCAGAAAGTAGTTTAGCAGTCTTTACATCAAGCATAATTCTGTGACAGATTTCTTGACATATGTGAGTCTATTGTTTGTATCTCTGCTTTAATTATTGAGAATTTTTTACAGTGAATTCACGTAATACTATTGCTTTTAACAAGTAGAAATGTTTTGATTCATGGCGATGATTATTCTTCACATGCTTCTTGAGCAATTTCTGTAGAAATAGTGGGTAAAAATTTCATATGAAAAAATACCTTTAATTAGACTCATCCATAAGATGTTAAAATCCCCTGTATATTCTTTATCTTTTTTAAATCTAAGATTCTTTATGAGCATTATATTATCAGATAATCTTGTCTTTAGTGTTCCTCCAAATTTAAATAATTGCTTCTCATGAGGTCTCCTGAATAAATAAGGAGGACACTCATGGAATTTACATTGCTTTTTCAGAAATAGGTTAGGCTCTAGGGGGAAAATACTCAAAGCTTTGTCGTATAGCTTTTTTTCTTTTTCTGTCATAGCCTTCATTTACCACCTCCAGAAAAACAAGCTATTACACTGCCACATCACTGGAGGAGTGTCAGCTCTATCCAATTCAAAGTGACTGAAATTCCACATTATTAATCAGCTTGTGGTAAAGCACAGGAAAGCACATTTTAGAGCATTTGTTTTCTGTGTCCATGTACATTACCATGCAGAGTCCACCATCATTTTAGGGAAATTGCATTCTTGTTACAGTAGTTACATACTGGAGTAAGAATTGGTAATAGCTATGCGAATAAAGGCTTTTGGTGAAAATCTACGAAATGGTAGACCCCCAAATTTGGGGCACGTGAGAATCATAGTAGCTTTTGATGGGTGAATCATGGGTGAATAACATATCTAAAATATTACTAATATAAAAGACTCAAACAAATAGTATGTAAGTTATTTTCCAGAGATATAACCATGTTATAAGTCAGTGGTGTATAACTATCCAATGAAACTGTTTTGTTTTGTTATAGGTTGAATGTACGGCCCCTACCCCTGCCTAATTTTTGTATGTTAAATGCTAATGACCAATGTGATGGTATTTAGAGGTAGGACCTTTGGGAGATGACTAGTTTATGAAGGTAGACCCCTTATGAATGGGGTTAATGCCCTTAAAAGAGATACTCCCAAGAGCTCTCTTGCCTCTTCTGCCATGTGAGGACAGCTAGAAAATGGTCCTCTATGACCAAGGAAGTGGGCCCTCAACACTCACTGAATCTTCTAGTGTCTTGATCTTGGACTTCCCAGCCTCTAGAGCTCAGGGAAATAAATTTCTCTTGTTTATAAGCCACTCAGTCTATAGTAGTTTGTTATAGCAGCCCAAAGGGACTAAGACAGTTTGTGATCTAGTCTGTCGTCATCTTTTTTTTTAAAAAAATCACTGTTTGAGATGGCCATTTACTAATTATGCTTTTATATGATTGCTATAATTATCTAGCTACTATAATTTTGAACCCAGAGAGGATTTTTTGGCATAATTTATTTGTACTGGCCATCCTCATAGGACAAATTCAATATTTATTTTGATCACTAATCTAATGCAATATTGTCATGAGGGCATTTCAGCTTTTTGCATAAAATAACCAATATTTGCCTCAGTGCTTAACATTTTAAATTATTTCTATGAAAATAACAATGTACATAGGAAAATGTTTTTAGCAGAACAAAGAAAAATTAGTCTCTCTCATTCTCAAGATATTCATGCTACTCCTCAGAAGTAATTTTGAGTATTCTTCAGGAATTTTTTCAGACAAACACATGGATAATTCTTGTTTTATGCCAGTGGGATAATATATACAACCTGTTTGATCATTTGCCTTATATCTTGGAGAAATTTTTAGATTATCATAATAAATCTACTTTATCCTTTTTTAACAGATATATAGTCATCTTTTCTAGTTCATATATATCTGAGTTGTACCCAAATATATTTGCAGGGTAAATACCTCAAAGTAGAATTATTAAGTCAAAGGGTTTGCACATTTTACAGTTGTGTAAATTCCTATTCAAAGATATTTTACCAATGAATAGTTTTAACAATGATCTATGGAAATACATTTTTTTCATACCCTTGATAATAGTGCATACTCTCAGTCTCCATTTATTCAAAAATTTTTATTATTACCATTCTTTTCCTGCTTAGTTTTCTTTCATAGCACTTATTACCATCTGATGTATGTTCACTTATTGTTTATCTGTCTCTACTCCTTGAGAAACAACACGGAGAAGGTTTTGTCTGACTTGTTCACTGCTATATCCCCTATGTTTAGACATGTACCTGGAACTTATGTGCTCCATAGGACTTAAACCACGTATAAGATGAAACTTGAAATAAATTTGTTAGGACATTTTTTAGGTACTGAGATTTGTGCCTTCTTAGAAGGTAACTTTTCACTCCAGAATAAATTTTTACAACTACATTTTTTTCTTTCACATTATTTCACATAATATTTTTATTTTTATCTAATTTTTTAAAACAAGAATTACAGTAGAGATCCAGCTTTATTTTCTTTGAGTTCTCTATAATAATTTTTTAATCTATTTTTTTTCTGATTTAATTGCCATCTTTATCACATACTAAATGCTATACGTTTTGAATCTAGTCTATTAAGGCTTTCATTTTGGTCCATTGATCTGCCTATCAACTCTAGTGCCATACTACATTATTCTACTTACTTTAATACAATGATATATTTTATTATTAATGAAGGCTGTTTCCTCTTAAATGGTATACTTTCTTTAGACCCTTATTGATTAATTTGTTGATTTATTTTGGACTGAGTGTTAAATTACTTGTCATGTTTTAATAAAAATATTTGACCAGGCTTATAATTTGTGGAAAATTTTTGGGAAATTCAATTATGATATACACCATTGAGTCCTTTAATCAAAAAAACCTTTTATTCAAGTATTTTTAAAATTCTATTTGAAAAATTTCACACATTTTTCTTAATTTTATTATAGGTATTTAACATTGCTTTTGTTGATAAAGTTTGTCACTATATTTTCTAATACCTGCTTTTTTTGTATAGTCCTCCTACTGAACTCTTCCAGTTTCTCAGTTGATTGTTTTAGATTTGCCATGTATAGAACTTATCATATCTGAAAATAGCATAATTTTATTCTCTCCAGTTATTTTTTAAAATGTTTTATTGTAATATATAAAATTCTCTTAAAAACAACTAGAACTTATTTGAAAATCAACTTATCAGTTTTATATGGACTCTAAGGTGATTCTATTTTATCAATATTTATGAAAAATCAAGCTTCATATCATATTCATTTAAATTCAATCTATTTAAATATTTTCTTATTTAAAGAAATTTACAGATTTTGAGTTTCCAAGAAAACATGAGATAATTAAACTCTTTTTGAAGTAAAATATTTAGAATTCCTGGAAAACAATATCAGAAATCATCTATGATAGAGACATGAGTTCTAGTAGAAATGTATCTCAATTTTAATAGCCAGGCAATTAAAGTTTTTTGTTTTGTTTTGTTTTTAACGGCAAAGAAGAACCACAAAGAGGCTTAATATATAATTATCTAAAGACTAAGAGCTACTCTTATACTTGGCTTTCACTATTTTCCACATAGTTTCTTTGGTATGAAGTTCAGATTATTGGCGACTATACTCCATGTGCAAGTTCTATAAGTTTAATTTGGAATTGGGAAAATTTTTAATAATTCATTCTGTAATAACAATTTATTTTTATAAAAAGTTGTCATTACAAAAGTAAGAAGGTAAACATTTCTGCATGTAGCATTTAATGTAGCAGTCTTTCTCAAATTTAAGATAATTTACAATAGGTTCATACAGGTCATTTAATAGTTCTGCATCTGAATTTTATCATGTTCAAGGCTAGATTATTTAAGTAATGCTTTAATAAAATATTTGGAGGATGAGGGATATATGCACAAACTAATGTAATTCAAACAATTCAATATAAATTCAAAGGGATAATTACAGGCCCTTGAGGAGTTAAACTTGCTGGACTTGAGGCCCTTTTACCAACTTAAATTGGGAATACCGCAATGTGCATTTTGTATCTTAGTGATAAATGTAAAAGAAGACAGGACATTGCAAACAGATGAACCTATTAGTAGATATAATAATATATCTTCCATTTCTTGAATCAATACATAGAATTTTTTTTTTACTTATATATAACATATAGAACATTTACCTCACCTCATCCTGAACTTAGGCAGAAGACATTTCATTTAGAAATGTTTAGATTTATTTGCAATATTTGAGTATTACTTGCGGATGTGTGTGTGCTGTGTGAATATGTGTAAGCAATTTTCTGAAGAGACAGCAAATCGTAATAGCTAATATTCCTTCAAAAATGTACTCAGCTCAGTTTTCATAGCTAAAATCTGTGTGGCTTTAGATAAATTACTCAGCTTTTTGAAACCTCAGTTTTTCTCATATAAATTGGGATAAAAATCAGTACATCCTTTCTAGGGTTATCAAGATTAAGGGAGGGTTATACTTATAAAATTTTGAGCATTGTGCATAAAATCCTGCACATTATTCTTAGTAAACAGTAGTAGTAATAGTTTAATTTTCACTTTGCACACAGATGGCTTGTCAGTTACAACATGGAAGAAGTAGAATATTGGCATGTGAAATCCAGTTCTCAGTTGTCTGAAGTGGCAGTTCTCACAGCGCATTGGTTTGTTCTCTCTCACCCAGACATACACCAGAGACATAACACACCCACTTTAAATCTACAACAGGGTGGTTAGCAGTAGAGAGGGGATTTCTTAATAGTAGAAATGACTTTCTGTTGTAGTTATCAATAGTAGTTCTCCTTGCATCAATGCAGGAGAAGAAGGGGAACTATTATTAATCTCACTTTTTAATATGACTAGTAACTTATCAATTTTTATCCAGAAGATTGTAGCTGGACTTGCACTCCAAGTCTCGTTAGGTTCTCTGATCTAACACTTGTCTCAGAGTGAAGTTCAGATTCATATGTTGGAAACTGAAAAGAATTGGGTTAGTAAATGAGAGTCAAACAAAGAAGTGGACAGAAGCCTGTATGAGAGAATCAGTTTGAAATATTAATGCTTATAGAAAAAAAGGAGAGATGTTTAAAGGTGAAAGGAGTTTCAATGTAGGAACAAATGGGTAGAAATTAGATAAGGTGCAGAGGGAAAGACACATAGTGACTAAAGGTTTTTAGAAAAAAAAAAATAGGGGGGTAAAAAATAAAACACAGTAATAGTGAGCCAAGAGAGCAGACCAGAACAAAACAAAGGAAGGGCATTATTAATGGTTATGGGCCCTCACGTCCTTGGTTATGTCATAGGTTTGAGCTTTTTTTTTTTTTTAACTGTTTCATACTATAAACCATGCTTTGATTCCTTTCTTCAAATCTCAATTTTGGGTCTGGGTGCATCCGGCAGTGACCACAGAGGCGGAATAGTGCAATGATACATTATTAAATGGACTCTGGGAGTTGTTAGATGCTTAGGATTAGCATAGATTGAAAAGGAAAGTTATTCTATAGGAGTTAAATACCTTTAGAGCATTTCTTCTGCTTTCATGTAAATGAAGATGACTGTGCTTAGGATGTAGAATTCCAAATGGATTTTAGTCAGCTAAAATTAGCGTTGTTGTGAACATTAGGACAATATGTTACATGCCAGAAGTTCAGGTTGGCCTTCTCAACCAGTTAACCTCAAGCAAAACATGATGGCAGGTGACTTAAATGTTTGGTACCAAGGGACACTGTACTGTGTTTACTCTAGCACCCTGAGCATTGACTTAGTATTGAGTTGAGAATGTTTGATCCTGAAGTTACTTAATTTTCTATTAAGAAAAGTCTTTTAGACAATGTCACGCTTAGTGTCTGTTCTATAAATAGGTGTCACTAAAGAATTGATAAAATGATGGATTTTTTGAACCAAAGTCTTCTCACTTCCTGAAAACTTTAGCTTTTGGATTCAAAGTGGAACCTCAGAATAGCTCCTTGCCTTTGCTTTGTTGACACTTAATAATTCTGCTTTAAAATAATAGCTCATGTTCCAACTTATTGTTATCTATAAGTAAAATGATGTAAAGAATAAGTAATAATTCAATAATTTTTACAAGTTTAAAAATAATACTTAATAATAGCATTTTGATCTTTTTACTATTTGCATAAATAATCTTTTTATTTTGTCATTTTCTAGTCCCTGGGTAATTTAGAAGTATTTTTTTTTTCCTAGCTTTTCTTTTCTTTTTTTTTAAATTAAGTTTCTTGGGTAATATTGGTTAATACAATCATATAATTTTCAGGTTTACATTATCATTTGATTCTGTATATTCTATTGTGTGTTCACACCCAAAAGTCCAGTTGCCTTCAACTACCATATATTGATCCCCTTTAACCCACTTCACCCTTCCCCTACCTCTCAATATTTGACCTCCTTTACCCCATCTACCTCCCCGCTCCTCCCCAGCCCCCTACCCTCTGGTAACCACTAGTCTATAGTCCGTGTCCATAAGTCTCTGTTTTGTCTGTCCTGTTCATTTTGTGCTTTTTACATTTATATCCCACATATAAGTGATATCATGTGAACTTTTACTTTTTCTGTCTGGCTTATTTCACTTAGCATGATTATCTCAAGGTCCATATGTTGTCACAAATGGCTGTATTTCATCTCTTCTTATGGCTGAGTAATATTTCATTGTATACATGTACCACAGCTTCTTTAGCCAGTCATCTATCATAAGACACTTTGGTTTCTTCCATGTCCTGACCACTGTGAATAATGCTGCTATGAACATTGGTGTGTAAATGTCTTTATAGATATGAGTTTTCAAGTTTTGGGGTAAATACCCAGTAGAGGGATTGCTGGATCATATGGTAGATTAACTCTTAGTTTTTTGAGGAAACTCCACACTGTTTTCCATAGTGGCTGTACCAATTTGCAGTCTCACCAGCAGTGTATGAGGGTTCCTTTTTCTCTGCATCCTCTCCAACATTTATTATTACTTGTCTTATTGATTATAGCCATACTAACAGGTGTGAGATGATATCTCATTGTGGTTTTGATTTATTTCCCTAATAGCTAGCAATGTTGAGCATCTTTTCATATATTTGGCCATTTGTATGTCCTCGGGGAGAAGTGTCTGTTCAGCTCCTCTGCCCATTTTTTTGATTGGATCATTTGTTTTTTGTTGTTATTGAGTCATGTTCTTTGTATATTTGGATATTAGGCCCTTATCAGAGGTGTTGCTTACAAATATATTTTCCCATTCAAATAGTTGTCTCTTGATGTAGTTCCGTTCATTTACTTTTGCTTTTACTTCCCTGCTTTTGAGGTCAAATTCATAAAATCCTCTTTAAGTCCAAGGTCTTGAGTTTCACTCCTATGTTTTCTTCTATGCATTTTATTGATTCAGGTCTTATATCAGGTCCTTAATCAATTTTGAGTTAATTTTGGTGTGTGGTGATAGACAACAGTCTATTTCATTTTTTCTGCAAGTGGCCTTCCAGTTTTCCCTGCACCATTTATTGAAGAGGCTTTCCTTTCTCCAGTGTATGTTTTTGGCTTTTTTTGTTGAAATTATTTGTCCATATAAATATGGGTTTTACTTCTGAACTCTCGATTTTGAACATGTAGCTTTTCACATTTGCCCAACAAAATGTTCTTAAACGTAAATACTAGTTTATAGTAGAAAGGAATTCCAATTCTTTATATTCCATATTTTTTCTGTGTAATGATTTAAAAAGCTTACATTTTCTTAGTGGCTTACTATGTAGTAGAAAAAAAAATCAACTTTTGTTCATGATCCATGTGGACTTTAAATAAATGAAGGATGGAAAAAAATTAGAAACACATCATCATAATCTGATGTGTCTCATAGTTTAATTAAATTTGCTCAATGCAGTTTTTAATTAGAACATTTGTTTCAGATGACCATATTCTGAGGGATTAACCACACAATAGAAATTAAAATAAACATTTAATAATTAGAAATGAAATAATCTGTCATGACTTGTTTTTGTCTCATCCTGCGCATGCCTTTCTGGTGTGCTGAGTGAGCACTTCTATGTTGACAGGTGGTGTCAACCATCTGCAGTACCATCTTTCAAGTGCTATGTGTCTATAAGTAAATTTCTAACTGGGTAATAAAAATGAAACTGAACTGCCCACATTTCTAAAGAATTTTTAAGATATTAACATGCCTTTATATGCAAGTCTCACAAAAATTTATAGTGAAAGTTTTAAGACAGATGATTATGCAAAGTTTCAGTTCCTCGGAAAGAGGAATTTCCAAAAAAGCCACCAGAAATTATTGAATATGGGCATGGGAAGATGCAGGAAAGACTAAAATCTCTTTTTTTTTCTTGGATTCACTTGTATACTTTTAGAAAATTCTTTCAGGGTTGTTTGATTTAAAACACTCTTGGAAATTCATTCTAATTCCAGCCATTCATATTCTCAAAAATTACTGATAAAATATCTTCAAGTTTTTAAATACTTACTATGTACCAGGTATTGAACTCTTTTACATACATTTTCTCATTTAATCTTTATAAAAGTGTGAACACTATTAACTCCATTTTTTACATTAGAAAATCTATTGTAGAGAGATGAACGTTTTGGTCAAGATCATTCAGCTAGAAATAATAGAATAGATGTTGTTTCTAACTCCACTCATACATAGTTTTATTACATTTACTATCCCATTGATAGTTACATTAAACCTAACTTTCCAAAATATTTCTCATGTTCTGTCCCATAGCTGTAATGGGTATTGTTCATCTGAAGGCTCTCTATGCTTTCTAAATGTTTAGTTGTTGGTAATCATGGAAAATATAGCTTCCAAATTTCTAATTCAAATCACTTATTTAGTATCACACAAAATTCTTTTTATTTTTCATAAATTATTTAAAATAGAATGTGTCACATACTGGAACCCAAAGTCTTTGACCAATAATGTGAAAGTATATAGTCAGCTACCTTTTTAAAAAAAAATCCCCGTATGACTATAGCTTCTTTGCCCTGAACTTTAGCCAGCTAGTAATTGTATTATTTTATGCTGTCAGAAGTCTCCATGCTTCCTTTTCTAATGTGCCAAGGTCACTTTCTCAATTATTTTCCTTTCTCAGTGGGTTACATTTAGGAAGCACTATTCATATCATATGCAACTAAAGTAATAGAAGACCCAAATCCCCATATGATCTAATTATGTAAAAATTTGGCTAGCTATTATGCTAAACATGCCCTTTGACCTGAAGAAAACATTTCTAAGATGTTTTGTTCATTAAGAACACTAAATGAGATACATCAGAAGTTTCTTAACTAATTGTGAAATGCTTGAGTGGTCATTTCTATTTGATTGCTATCTACTGGAATACATTTTGCTGGTGGTGTAAAAGAAACTTTGGAATTTAATCAGTAAGGTGGAGCATTTTAAGCAAGGGATTTTAAGATTAAAGAAAAATGTCATTGAAATCAGCTTCAAAAAAGGAAGAACACACAAAACATGATCAAAGATTTAAGCACAAAGATATTTTTAAAGCAGAGAGATAAAATTCACGTAATTAGACCATGTTATTGAGGGAGATAAAATCTCTAGTTTTAAGCTAGAGGAAGATAGGTTATTATGACTATCCGTTTAAACATTAAAGCATACATACTATAGACAATGTTTGTATTTCTGCCTGGTGGTTGGGAGGCCTTTGATTTCATGAGGTATATGTGGTACAAGTTTATAAGCCAGTTTATTTCAGCCACTTCCAAAAAAACCCACAGTGCCAAGGATTCATGGGATCACTTTCTTTTGGGTTCAATGAGATGCAAAGATATAAGTTTTATAGGGTGAATAGTTAGCTTAAATGGTTTCACTGTGTTCTAAATGATGACAGTGACCATTTAGAGAATGATAGAGAATCCTGGTCCATGGGGAAAAAATGCTCTCTTGACCTTGGCTAGCCATCTTATTTGTTATTTCTGGTCATGATTACAACTGGGCCCTAGAGTAAAACAACTCTAAAAGCAAAGACTGCTTGTAGTTCTCATCAGCATTATTAAATGTAGTAGAATTATATGTTGACTTATTTTTGTATGCAAAGGAGAGCAAACAATTAGAGAGATGGAGAGAAAATACCCCACACCTGACAGACATTTTCATAATAATCAAAGAATGTTTTTGTACATCAAATAGGATGTAACAGATAACTAAAATTAATAAATCTTCAAATCATGCTCAAATCTTCTTTCATTGAGTCCTTGTAAAAAAGGGAAGTGCTGTGGGAAAGGGGAGAGGGTATTTCACCCCACCAAGCCAAATGAGGGAAGATGCTAAGAGAAACCTTCTTAGAGACACAAGATACTTAGCAGAATCTTGTTGCTTTGTTAGATTGTTGACCTCTACATTCATACAGTGTAGTAATGTGAGAAGTCCCTTTGGAGAGCCTGAATTGTGTACCTGTGATTTTGGAGGCATAACAAGCATGAAAAATCCAAGTGCAGGGGACTGAAGAAGCACCTGAGATGGCAGGGAGAGAGGGAAGTTTCCCCACCACCTTGCCAAGCTAAGTAAGCAGAACTGCAAGTACATCCTCCATAGAAATTAGAAATAGGGGTTGACAGCCCATTTCCAGATTGGATATTGGTTTTTGGAGCAGATTGCTGATATAATTTCTACCGATTTGAGCAGGGAAAAAGGGAATGAAAAGTGATCGAGGTAGAGAGATAATGATTGTTGCAGGTTTAAAGGTTTTAGTGGAGGGTTCTAAGATGAAGATTAGCATGCAGGCCATTGATTGGGGAGCGTCCTTGGAAGCAGCACCTATGGAAGGCAGAGGAAGGAAACAGGATTTGGCGGAGGGAGGTGAGTTGCACTGCAAACCGATTGAAAACATGATCTCTGGAGCTGGGACAGATCATCAGAGTCGTCCTGAAATGAGATGAAGGCACTGAGCCTTTATACCTCTGCACTGATTAGTCATTGAGGAGGCTGATCCTGGAAGCAAGTGAAACAGAGGACAAGATAGTTTTTTCTTGAGTGAGTTATTCCCTAAAACAGCTGACAACTGAGGGCTGCCTTCTGGTGTCACCTGTAGCAGCTGCAAGAATAAATTGTTGGTTTCAGACTCGAGATCTGGATGACTTATTGGGTCCACCACAACAGCTTTCTTTTTTTGGCTTGGTAGTCCTCAGTGCTATGAATGATTGTATTAGTCAGAGTCCTCCAGAGCAATAAAATAAACAGAGTGGATATATATATATATATATATAATATTTATTATAATATATATATATCCTATATATATATATATACACACATAACACACATACATACACATATACACACATATGTGTGTGTGTATGGATACTGACATGTATAACAGAATGTGTATATAGAAAATATGTAATTTACATGGATTAAAGTATGTTAATTTATTTTATATGTAATATATGCATAGGTTATATATTACATATAGCCTTTACATATTATATGTGTACACTATATTATGTATATTATATGTATGTTTATGTTTATGTATATATTGTAACATAATATGTAACACATATACATATATTTTATATATATGTAGATAAATATAAATATACAGAGACAAGTTTATTTTATAGAATTGGTTTATACGATTGTTTAGTATACATGAATTAATCATCTGATGGGTAATCTAGGAGGCTGGAAATGCAGGAAGAATTCCAGTTTGAGTCCAAAGGCAGCCTGATGGCAGAATTCCTCTTGCAGGAGGGTGTTCAGTCTTCTGTCAAGTAAAGCTTTCCACTGAGTTAGATGAGGCTCACACACACAATAGAGGATATAATCTGCTTTAGTCAAAATCCGCAGATTTAAATGTTAATATCACCCCCCCCCAAAAAAAAAAACCTTTACAGAAATATACAGAATAATGTTTGACCAAATATCTGGTCACTGTTGCATTGTGTTGCATGATTATTTTAAATAAAAATAGTTATTAAAGGTAATTCATTTGACATTATTTTGAAGTAACCTCTTTTGAGTCAAGGCTTCTATTTCTCTCTATGTGTTTAATTACACAAAATAGTTCTGTAGAGAAAGAGTTATACTATAACTAAAATTATTGTTGATAACTTTTCAAATTTTGTAAGTCAAACTACAAAAAAAAGCATAGAAGTTACAATGTGTGTTATGAAAAAATGTGTTATAGGTGACAAAATTTTATGAATATGGAGAAGAAAAACTGGAGGGAAATCTAGGGGAGTTTATTTCTTAAATTGAATTTGTAGAAATACCAACTGTGTTATAGGTGACAAAATTTTATGAATATGGAGAAGAAAAACTGGAGGGAAATCTAGGGGAGTTTATTTCTTAAATTGAATTTGTAGAAAGTCAAAATATTCTAACTTGATAAAACAGAAAAAGACTTAAGTATTATATTGAATTGTAATCCTGGAAAGATACAGCAGAGACAGCAAGAGTAGGGAATCCTTGTGTATCTCAGTGGCTGTGACATAATACTGTCTAAAGAGCTGTCTGGTATGGAACATACTTCTCTGCTTGTCCTTCTGTACTATTCTTTACCTGTTCTTTTCCTATTTGCAAGGAGTTTAGCTTTTTTATTTCTTGATTGTTCTTTTAGCCATTTGTCTGATTACTGAATCTGATATTCCATAACATATATATTTATAGGTAGGGGTATTAAATGAATCCTAAATTTCATATACTGCAGAAAAATTTCCCCCACTCAATTCTAATATTTATTATGGGTCATGCAAGTTACTTTTCAGTTATTGAGGACAGCCTTTTGTTTCCTGATTATCTTGAAATACAAAGAGAAAGGTATTTAATACTTTATAGCTTTTCATTTTGATAATTAAAGAAGCCCAGAGGAATAGCCATAGTATTTCCTTTTTTTTTTTTTGGTGAAATAGTTGAGACTGTAACAGGTCAAATCTTCAACCTTCTAATATTTACAGAATGGAATGCATATTTTAAATGTATCCATTTAAATTTGTGATTCCTCCTTGATTTAGATGACAAAGGCCAGAGTCTTTAATTGCCTGGTCACTTGCCAAGAGAGTCTACAATATTGACCAGATCCCAGTCTTTGAAGAGAAAGATAGTTACATATTCCTTGGGTCAAAGAATTTTAGGTGGATATTTTAGATTTTAGTTGGGGGGGGGGATAGTATAATAACAGAAGTAAACAGGGGCACAAGGGAGTCATCTTTAGGCTCATTCTAAAAACAGTGCACAACAGGCTGCAAACATTTTTGACATGATTAGACATTAGCATAAGTATTTTGTTTACTTTGGGTAATGCCAATCACATTTTCTTGTGGCTGAATACTAGCCAGTGAAGCTGATTCTTTTCCAAATTACAGAATGTGTAAACCTTGTCACCCTTTTCACAGTAAAACAAAGGAATGGTGTTATAAGGTCTTTTTTTTTTTCAATCAAATAATGTATGATTGATAACTTGAATCAACATTGAAATCAAAGTATAAAGAGTCCCAGACTTGTTAAATAGCATTGAGAGCAAGAAAAGTTATGGGTAACATTTTAAATCACTATCAGGGCAGATTGCCAGTCTCTGTTATAGAAGTAAATTAATAGGGATGTTTTGGCTGAAATGATGAAGAGAGATGTTGAATTCTGTTGTGCGGTGCAACAGTATCCCGTTTAGTTCTAGCTGGATATGTTTGGCAACTTCTTCCATGTACGTTAGTTTAATACACTCTACCTCACATAGCCATCTGGAGTAAAGAAAATTACCTACAATTTACATATGTTCATTCTTCGCTGTCAGGCAGAGATCTTTTTGGACTCGTATGACTTGAAATCTCTTTGCCCTCTTTTTACCCTGAATCTCACATGTCTTCTTAAAGTTCAAGCTGAGTAAATGTGTATGTGTGTGTGTGTATGTATGTATGTATGTGTGTGCGCACACATTTTTGTGTGTCTATAAAGGAAATAGCTCATCTTTTCTAAGATATGGAAATTCTATTTTGCAAGTTTTAAGATTTTTCCAATATATAATTTTCACAAAATTGTATGTTTAAAATGCTTAGGTGAGTTTTGCTTTTAAATGAATGGATTTGAGATATTTTTCAATTTCCCATTAAAATCCATCTGATTAAAAAAGAAACATTTCCGTAAAGCTTTTAAACTTACTAATAGGCTTCTCATAATATATGTCTAACACAATGAAAAAAAGTTGAATATAACAAATCCATAGAAAATATTTTTTTGATGGGGGTAACATAAGTTTATGTATTTTGATGTAATATATCCAAAGTAAATTATTTAAAGGAAATTAAAAATGAGAGAAAAAGTCTTTACTCACACATTCACCTCTTCCAGCACTCTTCATTCCTTTGGTAGATCCAAGCTTTCATCATGTATCATTTGTCTTCTGAGGAACTTCCTTTAACATCTCCTATTGTGCAGGTCTGCTGATATTAAGTCCTCTCAGCTTATCCGAATACATCATTATTTAGCCTTAATGTTTTATATCAACACATAATTAGAGTTATCTTTAGATGAGAGGACTGAAACTGATTTTTTAACTTTTTTTTATTCATCTGAATTGTTTCATTTTGTCATATTTTTGCTTTATAATGTAAAATATAAGAATATTATCATTTTTACTATTCATAAGTGTACAAACTCAGTGGCTTTAAATATACTCACAGTGTTGTGTAACCATCACCACTGTTTTCCAAACCATTTTCCTCATCCCCAACAGAAATACTATATTTATTATATAATAATTCCTTTTCCCACTTTTTCCTAGCCCCTGGTAACCTCTATTTTACTTTCTATCTCTGTGAATTTCCTTTTTCTTGACATTTCATATAAGTGGAATTAGACAATATTTGTTCTTCTGTGTTGGGCTTATTTCACTAAGAATAATGTTCTTTAGGTACATCCATGTTCTAGCATATATCAAAATTTCATTCCTTTTTACGGCTGAAAATATATTTTCATGTTTTAATTTTTGAAACATATCTTCATGGACATTCCAGTAATAACTAATGGTAGAATAATTGAAAGTACTTAATTAGTAAAGACTTTGCCTTTGAACCCTATCAGTCATCATTCAATTAAATATAAACACATGTATCTATTCTTATGATTTAGTAAACAGTGTTTACTAAACTCAGTCTTTGCATTTTTTTTCCATCTCTAATGCATATAATCTGAGAAAGTCATAATTGGGAGATATCTTTTTTAAATGCCTCAGTTTTTTTACTAAGTTCAGTCAATATGGGTTGATTTTTTTTCTTTCATTTAGGTTAGCATATAACTACTATATATGCTAAGCACTTACAGGTTAAAGTATAAGCCACAGGTCATGCTCTCTAAATGCTCACTGTCTAGTAGAGGAGAGAATTAAGTAGGCAATTCAAATGCGATGGAAAATTAGTGCTACAGTGGAGTCAGAAAGTGCTGTGGAAGTAGGCAGTAGGGTATGACCAACTAAGGAAGAGGAGATACATCCAGAGAATTAACCAATAAGCTTCATCAAGAAGGATGAATAGTATTTCTGCAATTGAATCAGAATGAGGGCAATTCTAGACAGAGAATCACACATGCAAAGCTATTAGCATGATATGAAAAATGATGGTCAGAAATTTAGCTTAGTAGGAGATAGAAATATGTAGAGAAAAGGAATAGTATAGATGAGACATCAATTTTCATATTAAAATGTTGAAGATATAAATGATAAATTTTTTTCTTAAAAAGTCAAAATCAAACAGTATTAAATGATTTGAATTTAAATAGTAATGCTTTATTTTAAGAATGCTTTACTCTAATAAAAGTTGCTATCTTTTATTTATGCTTTTATTTTCTTTTTGAAGTTCGATGTGGTCTAGTTTAAAAAGCTTAAGCTCTGGAATTTTTACCTTTAATTCTATCACTAATTAGCTTGATGTCTTGGGTAAGTAAACTGCAAACTTAGCAAGATGAAAATAAAAGTGTCTCTGAAGATTACCCACTATCACAAAGACTGACTCCTGTGTTTTCATAGAATTTTGCAGTTTTAGCTCCTACATTTAGGTCTAGGAACCATTTTGAGTTAATGTTTATATGGTGTAAGGTAAAAGTCCAGCTTCATTTCAATATGAATGTGAATATTCCCTTGTCCCAAAACCATCTGTTGAAAAGACTATTTTATTTAATTGACTTGGCAACCTTGTTGAGAATCAATGAACTGTAATGTAAGGATTCTGGACTCAGTTCTAACCCATTGATTTATATATCTATCCTTATGCTAGCACTACACTATCTTGATTACTGTAGCTTTGTAGCAAGTTTTGACATCTAATATGGTGATTAACTTTTGGTTTCAATGATTATCTCCATTGTTTTTTTCTAATTTTTTTTAAAAATTTCATTTCTGCTCTAATCTTTCTATTTACTTTGGGTTTTGTTTTCTCTTTATTTAGTTTCATAACATGAAAGATTTGGTCAATGATTTGAGGTCTTTTTAAATACAGATATTTACAGTTATAAATGTAAGCATTGATTTAGCTGTATTCAGTATTTATGTTTTCATTTTAATTCATCTCAAAGTATTTCCTAATTTCTCTTGAGATTATTCTTTGAACCATTGGTTACTTAGAATGCTTTGTATAATTTCTTTACATTCATGGAATATCCCAAATTCCTTCCATTTTGATTTTATTTTAATCATATTGTAGTTTGAAGAATATACTGTTTATGATTTAAACATTTTCAATATAGGTTAGTTTTATGACCTATTCTGGAGGATATTTCATATGCACTGGGAAAATGTATATTTTTAAATAAAAAAAGGTGGGTTTTTTTTTGGTGGAGTATTCTGTAGATATCTGTTAGGTCTAATTAGTTCTATTGTTCAAGTGTTCTATTTCCGCATTATTCTTTTGCCTAGTTTTTTGTACTACTGAAAGTGTGATTTTTGAAGCCTCCCACTATTATTGTTTAATTTTATCCTTTCAAATCTGTCAGTTTTTTCTTCATGTATTTTGGGGTTCTATTGAAAGGGTATTCTATTTTATATAATTATAAAAATATAAAAATATATATTTATAATTGTTATGTTCCTGGTGACTTGTTCCTTCTCTCATTATAAAATATTCTCTTTATTTCCGGGAAAACTTTATTTTCAAGTCTATTTTGCATGATATTAGTATACAGCTCTCTTTGTTCATAGGGAATATCCTTTTTCATCCTTTTATTTCAACCCATTTGTGTCTTTAAAACGGTGCTAATCTTATTGAGGATTCCTTTTATGTGTGGAGTCACATTTCTCTTGCCATTTTCAAGATTCTCTTTTTTGTCTTTTTAATAGTTTAACTATCATGCTTTAGATTTGGGGCAAAGTTTATTCTAATTTGAATTCATTGAATTTCTTGAATGTATAGGTTCATTTGAATCAAATTTGGGAAGTTTTGGTCATTATTTCTTCAATAATTCTCTGTTCTTTTCCCTCTCCCTTCTTATTCTAGAATTTCTATTATATATATGTAAGTATGTTTGATGGTGTACTGGTCTCAGGCCCTGATAATTTTTCTTCATTCTTTTTAATTTTTATTCTTTAGACTAAATCATCTCAGTTGACCTATTTTTAAGTTCATTGATTCTTTTTTCTATGGCTCAAGGTTGTTTAGTAAAATTTTTATTATATTTATTTTACTTTTTGCCTCCAGAATTTCTATTTTGTTTTTTATACTTTCTACCTCTTTATTGAAATTCTTTATTTCATGAGATAGTTTTCTCATACCTTTCTTTAATTCTTTACACATTTTTCCTTTGGTTTGAATATATTAAATTTATACTCATTTAGTTTCGAATATATTCGTAATATATTTAATTTTGAATCTATTTACAATGACTGATTTAAAATCTCTATAAAGTCAACATTTTGGTTTCCTCAGGGACAGTTTCTGTTGACTGCTTATTTTCTTATGTATGGACCACATTTTCCTGTATCTTTGCATGTTGTGTAATTTTGTGGTTTAAAAACTGGACATTTAAAGTAATAGACCTATAAGGTTTTTTCATGTTTATTCCTCTTCAGTGAGTTTCTTGGACTAATTTCCAAAGTTTATGTTCTTTGTAATATATGGACAACACAGTCTCTGCTAAGTTAACCGTGTGTTCCCTAATGATTTGACAGAGGTTTTCTTAAATAGGTTGTACCAATCACTCTCTCACCCTTTGCTAAAAGGCTTTATATGTGTGCTGGTGCATGCTTTAATGCCACTGAGAGCTGATTGTGGTAGGCCTTCTCAGCTGTGACAATGGGTGAGGAGGTCACCAGGGGAAAATAGATGTGGGAGTAGGGTACCAGATTGTTCTGGATCTCCGTGAGGTCCACATTGAAGGCACAATCAAAATGCAGGGAGGCAGTGATGGAGGACACAGTCTGGCCAATGAGCCAGTTCTTGATACAGTTAGGGTGCTCAGTGTTCAGGTTTGGCAGCAGATACCATAAATGGTCTCATTGATTCCCATGAAGGCACAATCAAGTTCTCCAGGGTGGTGGTGTTGGTCAAGGTGGAGTTGTAGGATCCTGTAACTACTATGGACACTTGGGAGACTGGGTAGATAGAAAACTCCAACTTGCGTTTCTTGCCATAGTCAACAGAAAGCTGCTTTGTCACAAGGGAGGCAAAGCCTAAGCCAGTACCAAGGGAGGTCAGGAACTCTGAAGTCAGCAGCACTGGGCACCTCTGCTTTAGCATTCACTTCCTGCTTTACACAGCCTCAATGTCAGCCAGTGGTCAGAGAGTATAGGCTTTTTAATCTTTCCTAGGCATGTGCACTGCACTGTGCATATACACAGACTTCAACATTTCCACAAAAAAAATTTGAAACTTTATAAAGCTTGAACATCTCATTTCCCAGATATTCCTTTGAAGATATTCCCTGCCCCTACCCCCACCCTCCCAGCTTCTTGTTTGACACCACTGATAATACTGTCTCAGAAAGCTGTGATGTGAAACAATTGCTATTGACTGTTTCCCCAAATATCTCAAGGACTGGACTTTGTGTCAGGTCAAATAAAGACAAGCCCCATTAACGTAGCTTTCCAAGGAGATTTCAGACATGTCAAATGGCAATTCTCTGTGAATGTTTTTTTTGGTGTGTATATATGGGGGAGAGTCTTCAGTCTATTCTACCCTGCCTACCAACTGCTAAAATGCTATTTTCACACTTAATATGATCCCAAGGTTGCTGCTTTTTGAGGTGCAATGGAGTTGGGGAGAAGATAGGAATAGAACAATTTAAAACAAAACGTGTTCTTACTGAGATTAAGATATTTTTCTTGTGTAAGCACTCCTGGGATTGTTGTAAGCCTTTGGATAATTTCCATAGATCTGAAAAAGTCAATTTTGATAAATTTTTTTTTTTGCCAGCTTTCTCATTGCTTTTATACAGGGGATGATTTTTAGAGGTACTTACTCCATTATTTTGGAAGTTTTTCTTTTAACAGATTTTTTAACATCTATGTACCAAGTGCTATGCAATGCACTAGGGATACAGTGGTAAACAAAGTCTCTGTCCTTACCTTCAAATTGAATCAAATTACTTTGTGCTATGGAAACTGATACTGGGTTCATTTATTTTTCTTGATCCTATGGAAGAATAAGACACAGTCCGAAGTAAATAACAAATGCAGCATCAGTTTGGTTTCCTCTGACTTTTTCTAGATTTCTTCCCTTCCAAAGAAAGCTGGATATTTTTTCCTCATGGGAAAATGAAGCTGTGCAGTATTCATGTAATGTCTATTTAATGTCAGGAGCATATCTGCTCTGTTTATGACCTATCCCTGATGTCTAGTGATATCTAGCACAGTGCTAGGATATAGAAGGAAATAAGTTCATTGAATAAATACAAAAACTGTATGTTCAACAGAAAAAGAATAGGAAGAGAAGAGCTGTGGAACTACTAATCTGATTCCTAGTAAAGCAGTACAAAGATGTTGAGATAGCAATATGCTTAATTAAGACTCTCCACTCATAATAAATCTTGAAGAGCATGCTATCCTTTTAGCAAAGGCCAGCCTTTTTTTTTTTTTTATCTCTTGAGAGGTAGCAGGTGCAGCACAACTAAAGGGGTACCATGCTGTCTGTTCCTGCTCATAGTTTGACTGAAAAATTAATTTTAGGCTCCAAATTAATTAGAAAAGTACCCTCTGCCATAAATGAGGAAACCACTGAACTATACTTAAAATAATTCTGTTTCCTTTTACACCACACAAATTAGAAATGTGTTCTATGATGTCATTTTCCTAAATACTTTAAAATAGTCATCTAACTCTTGTCCCCATTTAGCTCAATAGGAAGTCTCACATTCCCTTTGATTTACATGTGCATTTCTGTGGGATGGGAAGTATGCTTTTAAAATGCTAGGTTTAATAACATTTCATGCCAATTATACATATAATTATCAGTTTTGTAGCTGTTCCTCAATTAGTTGGGACTGAGTGAGCGAAGCATTCATACTAATACCTCATTATATCATCATTACCAGTTTATTTTCTTTCAACTCTAAGAGATCATAAACATATTAATTTTCTTTCCTCCTTTGTACTTCATTTTTTAAAGGTAGCATATCTTTATACCCTGAAAGAGCCATTTTCCTCCTGAGACTTTTGTATCTATCATCCATAAAAGTACTCCTGAGTAATGAATACACTCATGACATTCAAAGAGGAGATATATATTTAGGTCATACATTTTCACGGGAAATGAATCCCAGTGCATTCTTGACAAATGCTATTTTCTTTTGATTCCATTTTCTTTAATAACCAACTAAGATTAAGATGTTTTGCCAGCTAGAATTAGTCATGCTTAAATAAGGCCTAACTCTAAATATGTTGAAATATTGAATTTTTATTCTGCTGTGTGTAATGCATGATCGATTTTGTATGCTGGGTCGAAGAGGAGGGCAGGAAAAGATGTAGAAGACACATTTTTTTACTCTGAGGTGGTTATAGAAGAAGCAACTTGGTAATTGGGAAAAACCATGATTGGGAATTGAGAAATTCTAGACTTGGATTATGCAACTGAATTGGTATGGTTTATAAACCATAATTTGTCATTAAATTGCTTTTGGTTTTAGTAGCTTATTTGTTAAATGTCAGGATTTGACCAAGGGATCACTGAAAGTCATGTTGTTCTATTATCTGCAAGTCATTTTACTTTTATTTGGAGTTTTGGCTTATATATTTTAGATTTATATATAAATGATAAGTCCAGTTGAATTTAAATTTTATTAGTATTCTGGAGACCATAATACAAAGGGCTTGTAATCACTTATTTTGTGAATGACTTACTTGCATAAGTATTAATAAATTCAAAATAGTGATGAGCAAAAATCATGAGGCTGAACAAAAACAAAACAACCAAGGTGTAGAAGTATGATTTCATATATGTAAAACTAAAGTATATGAAAACATGAGAAACAACCTTATATTTAGGTATATGCTAATTTGTGGTATGAAAAGGAAAGGGATGATGAATAAAAAAAAATCAAGGCAGTGATTACCTCCGTGGGAAAGAGGAGTGAGGATGAAGAGTAGCTTCAGAACAGGACTCATGGGCTTCCAAGGTATTGTGATGTTCTAATTCTTTAACCAGGTTGAGAAAACATACTTTTAGTGTATTGTTACTGACATCTTATACCTCCATTATATCTATTACTTTGTATTTTAGAAATATGTCATTTCATAATAAAAATCTGGAGATGGAACATCTACTTGTTGCAAAGGAAATTGCTACAACTATTTTGTATAGCAATTGGGCAATACTTAGTAAAGCTGAAGATACGCATAGTATGAAACAGCAGTTGGTCTTAAATGTGCACACTTTAGAGCAGTGGTTTTCATCCAGGGCCGATATTTGCTCCTCAGGGAACATTTGGCAATGTCTGGAGTCATTTTTGTTCGTTGTAAAATAGGGGCTACGATTGGCTTCTAGTGATAGAGACCAGGGCTGCTACTATGCATCCTGCAATGCACAGGGTAATTCTCTCATCCCCAATGTCAACAACAAAGAATTATTTAGCCCAAAATATCCACGATGAGAAGATTGAGAAACCTCATCCTGGAGAATTTTACATTCTTATAACAAGAAGGCATGAGTAAGAATGTTTATTATAATATTGTTTATAACAATGAATAAATTAAAATCTAAATGTTTATCAATTATTGGGCATATATCAATAGAGTTTGTTACATTCAATCAAAGGAACTGGGCAATAAGGAAAATGATTAAACTAATGGTAACGTATCAGTTTGGACAGTAGTTGTTGAATAAAAATGTATATATTTTTTCTATAAAATTTAAAGACATGCAACACAAATGTAGTTATAATAGAAAATCAGGCACTTGGTTATATAATTTATGCTAAAATGATTGGCAAAACTTTTTTTTCAAAACCATTTTGTGATTTCCAAATACATTCTTGTCCTGTTTCATACTAATGTTATATATGTTACAGAATAGCAAAGCCTTATGTGATCCTTTTTTAAATGATCCTGGCCTGAGGAGGCCATGTTCTCATCAAGATCCCTGCCTTTGAGGGCTCTCGTGTGGGGAGGCAGAGCCCTGAAGAATTGATTGATGGTGAGGAAGAAGGTGCTCAGTACCTTTTGCTCTTCTCCAGGCATTAGTGGACTTTTCCCCCAGCCAGATCCATCCCCTCAACCACCACTGCTTGCACTTAGGACTAGAAACCCTAAATTAGAGCTTTTGACTTGTTCTCTCTCTCTCTCTCTCTCTCTATATATATATATATGTATTTTAGTCACCTATTATTTTAACGCCTGTAAAATGTGGTTTTAAAAACAGACATGTCTGACCAGTATGGAATTTATTGGTATTTTTTTATATCCCTTTTTCTATTGTATTTATGGTGGCATAGTACTATCTCTTTGAACAGACAATACTTTGGGCTCATTTGAGTTTTAGGTCAAAGAATTTTAGTGTCAGAAACAGATGAATTAGTTTGGAATCAAGTATTTCTCATTAGATTTGATGTAATTTGACATATTGAGCAATATCTATATGTAGCATGACCAAATTTTAAATATGCATGTAGTCAGTATTTAAAATATTCTCATTTAAAGAACTTTCAAGATGTCTGATTAAATGTCATGGAGTAAAAACTACAGGGACAGGTAAGCAAAGCTCATAGGTTATAAGCAATATAAAAAGAATTTACCCTTTATTTGTGGTATTCATAAATGCGGAAAAAGGGTGCTTATTCCCAATTATAGAGTAGCTAAATTATGTCCATTAAGAGTTTGTTAGAGCAGTGGTTAAGAACGTGGATCACATAGCCAACTGACTTGGATTTTAACCTGGATTTACATTTACTAGCTTTGTGACTTTGAGCAGTTTACTTAACCTTTTCTCAGCATTGGTTTCCTTATTTGTGTAATGGAAGTAATAACAGTGCCTATTTCAGAGCATTATTTGTGGTGCAATATGATTTAATTTTTGTAAAGTACTTAATGCCCAGCTCAAAGCCAGTGCAACATATTTTTAAAAAGTAAAGTAGAGAAGATTAATCTAGAAGAGTGATGCCAATAATGTTTAGAGAAGATTAAAAATAGCAACCAAAGTAACAAAAGTAAGACTGCTGAAGATAGTTTATATTTCAGAATACTCTATAGGTTTGAAGTTGGAGGCACCAAATACCAGTGAAAACAAGAGTATGAGGTGTCTTGAAGGCAGAAGACCTGGCAGAAGGCCATATAAAAAGACATGCTAATTTTCTCTGCGGTTACCTGTTGTCAGTAACTTCTCTTTCTGAACCCAGAATTAAAGAGGAAGATCACTCTCTGGAGAACCTGAACCAGAGAGACTCTGACTCTTGGGCAGTAGGCGGAGGGGAGGTCAGGGTACCATACTGAATATAGGAATTCACTGCACCTACAAAGCAGAGAAGCACAATTGCCTGCTTCCACTCTGTTCCTAATACTGTAGCAATCGGTTTTCTATTTCAGCAAATGACGTCACATCCACCCAGTTGTAAAAAATGAAAACCTACATGTTTTCTCAAAAACTTACATCTTTTCATTCATCCTTCACTAAATTCTGTGCACATTACCTCTGGAATATATTTTACGTCTGTCCACATCTCCTCAATTGACCTTTGCCATTAATGTTGAAGCTAAAATTCCACTTCCAGGTTAATACCATAGCTTTTAAATAAATAGTTCCACTTTGACTCATTTAATTTCCATTCAGTCTCCAAGCTGGAGCCAGAATGGTATTAAATGAATAGGGACTCATGCCATGTCCTGATGAAAACATTTTAATCATTTCCCAGTGCCTTTAGGATGAAAAATGAAATCTTTACCACTGCGTAAGAAGCCCTTCATGATTAGCTCTCTACCTGTATTTTCATCCTTATCTTTTACAATTCTCTTCCTACACCACAACTCTCTAGTTATCGTCATTTTCTTTCACTATCTCAAAAGCACTACACTTTTCCCATTTGGATCCTCTTCCTACAGTGCTTGTCTAATTTTTAATCTACGTGTAACTTCCAACCATGATCTTCCAGAACTTGCTCAGATAACACTTCCTCAAGGAGAACTTCCCTGATCTCTCAGGCTGCATTATGCTATGCTCTCAAAGCACCGTGTAATTTTTCTTCATGGTATTACATATATATTATAATTATATTTTTAGTCTTGAGACTTTTTTCTTATTAATACTTATTTGTTTATCTAAATGATAAAGTCCAGGGAGCTCACTTTCTTATCTACAAAATCTAGCACAGTGTTTGGCCCACAGAAGGGTAAATATTTAATACATAAAAATAATCAGCCAAATCAGACCATTCCAAGGCATTTTCTTTATCAAAACTACTTACACTTCATGTACCAAATTTTAACACTAGAGTTTAACAACTCTGTCAACTCTACTACCCAATATAGGGAATACTAGATTATAAATATAGAAAGGCTTTTTTACTAACAATAAAGGCCAGACAGTCATATAATATATTAATCTTTGTTTTTGTAACATATATCTCCACTTCAGTAATTGCTCTGTATTTTCCCTTATACAGATAGACTAAAAGCCCACCAATATGAACAGCATTACCTCAGTGGACGTCTTTTAACATATCATGAGTGAGATTTTAACTAATCCATGTATCTCTGGGTTCCAGGGTCATTTCACTAAGAGAAACAAGTTTTCTGTAAAAGTGTTTATTATAAAAGACTGTATTATGCAATGAGACTTAAGACAGCTTTGTGTCTCACTGGTATTTTAAGAGAAACCCAGAGAACAGGCTAGAATTGTATAATACAGCATCAATTAAAACACATATTTTTTGTTGTTGTTATTAAGACATGTACATGCAAAAGTTTGCAAGAGAAAACTGCTTTTCATTAAAATCTTTTCTTGCATCTGCCCACTCACCCTCTTACCACTTCAGGGACATGTCCTGTACACCCAGGCCAGTTTAAATTAAACATATCAATCATCCGAAGGCTCAAGAATGACCTAATGCTGTGATGAATGACTCCTGTGACTTAGCCTCTTTAAGGTTTGCTCTTTTAAGATTTGTTCCCCATGTTTTCTAGACTGAGGCAGTCAGTCTGATGCAAAGTTGCAACAATTGCCTATTTTTTGCTCAGATATCTGGAGTAGCTATGGTGCTTGGCATTCACACACTGCATTATTTCTTTGAACAGAGACACTATCCAAAGAAGATCTCTGTTCTGATTTAAATACATTTTCTTGGCGGAGTGCTAAGATAAAGAGGCTGTCATAACAAATCTGAATAGTAAAGTCCTGAAGATTTAAAGGGTAGCTGTGTTTGGATGGTAGCGTTGATAGAACTATCTGAAGCATGAGGTCTTAGGTTCTTATCTCTTAACATCCTAAAACAAAAGAGGAAATTGAGGGTCACCAAGAACCTAAGGTGTGTACAGAAAATACAAGGTTGGTTTTAAGTGGAGATGAGGGGGATCCCAGGCAAAGATGTTCTCCTTTAGGCTGGTCTTGTTTTCATACACTGAATTGCTGCATATTTGTTAGGCAACCATATTTTTTCCCCAGTCAAGATGCAGATAATATGTATTTTTTAAAAGTGAGATGACCTGAGACTAGAAAAAAATAGAATGCTGCTTTTTGAAATAATTTACTTGCAAAAAAGATTTAAAGGGATTTTTAGAATTTAAACAGACATGGTAATTATACATCTTCTGCAGTCTGACTGGTTCAGCTTGCAATACGTAGCTAAACAAAGGATAAAGTGAACTCATTTAGATGAATGGCCTGGAATTCATACTCTGATTTCAGTAGAAGTGTGATACATCTGAACATGTCTTCTTTATCTATTTGATTTTGGTGTAGGAAAATTAATATATAATTTTCTTTATCACTGTCAGTCATGCTTTATCTACAATAAAAAACAGAAGTGTACTAAAATGCTACCTAGGAAAATGGTGGGCTGCCTTAATGCAGCTGAAAACAGAGAAAGCCCATGAACAAAGCTTGGGATGTGCCCGTAGGCATTGAATGCAGTTATTTTGTAAACATTTGGACTCTTTCCCAGTTTGGTTAATGAGGTAGCCATTTGCTGGACTGAATGGTCTTTGAAAAACCTTCTGTTTAGTGAAAGATATTTCTTGTTGCTGCCAGGTAATTCTTATCACCAAGCCTGTTTGGAAAAAACAGGTCCAGTCTGGATGGCTGGAAGGAGAGAGTTTCTTTAATCATCTAAATTGACTTTCTTTTCTTTTCTCATCAATCTATATAAAAAATGGGCACAAAAAAGAACCAAAGACCAGTCTTCACAAATATCCATTTTTTATTCTACTGTAAACAATTTCCAAACAGCTTTTTAGCAACATGTAGAGTTTTATCAATCATCCTCTTAACCAAGCATGTCAACTGCCAAGCCTCAGAGCCAGTATCTTCCACCTGGCCTGATTTTATATTTTTTCACCTGCAGACTTCAGTCCTGCCTGACTGTAGTAATTTCTCAAAACTACTGTTAAATCAATTTGACCTCTGCCTTAACCTTGCCACCGTGCCTCCTTTGTACTACACAGTGACTTTTCAATGTCCTACAAATTTGAACCAGAATTCTACTTTAAATCTACTTATCCAAGTGTCATGATTTTTCAATCTTCATGTTGTTTGCTTTCAATTATCTCAGTCAAATTTCTAGCTTTCCTCCTGGACCACTGCTTCTAAAGCTTGCCTAACCATTTGCCTTCTATCATTTAAATAGCTAATCTCTGAGCCTCAAGAATGTTTTCCCCAACCAATTAAAACTATAATAGTCATTTCCGAAGACAGCTTCCAAATTTTTAAATTATCAATTGCTGTACCTGTGTGCACATAAGCATTATTCTAAATGTAATATTCTAATTATATATGCATATGTCAGGTTCAGATTTTTATGTTTATAAATTCACTTAGCCAAGTATTGTAACTTTATTTTTCCATAGATTAATTAATCACTAGTTTGCCTTTTCCTATCATTACTTCCCTCCAATTCCATGGTCTTATATCCCGAAATCTAAGTGCCACCCTAAGAAGGAAAGGTAGAGGAAAAATCTTATACTGATTAATTTTAAATGCAAAAGTTAGTGTGCAGAGAGAGGAGGTGAATTTTATTAAACTGAGAAATGTAAAATGCTATAGCCATTGTAGAAAACAGTTTGGCAGTTCCTCAGAATGTTAAATAAAGAGTTATGATCCAGCAATTTTACTTCTATGTATACCCTCAAGGAAAATAAAAACATATCCATATTATAACTTGTATACAAATGTTCATAGCAGTATTACTCATGGTAGTGTGAAAAGTGGAAACAACCTCAATGTACAATTAAGAGATGAATGGTAAACAAACTGTGGCATTTATACAGTGAAATATTATTCAGTTATAAAAGGAATGAAGTATTGATACATGCAGAGTGTGGTGACCCTTGAAAGCATTATGCTAAAGGAAAGAAACCAGACACAAAAGGCTCCTAATATGTAATTCTGTTTATATAAAATGTCTAGAATAGGCAAATTTATAAAGAAGGTTAATGGTTATCTAGGGCTGGGAATTCACTGTTAATAGGTTGGGAGACTTCTAAAATTAGATTGCAATGATGATTGCAAAACTGTGACTATACTAAAAATCCTTGTGTTGTTCATATGTATATACTACGGTATGTAAATTATATTTCTCTGATTTTCTTTTTCTATAATGTCTCTCTGGTTTTAGTATCAGGATAATGCTGGCTTCATAAAATGAGTTTAGAAGTGTCCCTTCCTCTTCAATTCGTTTGAAAGTTTCAGAAGGCTAGGCATTGATTCTTCTTTGAATGTTTGGTAGAATTCACCTGTGAAGCCATGTGGTTCTAGACTTAGTTTTGGGGAGATTTTTGATTACTGCTTCCATTTCATTGCTAGTAATAGTCTGCTTAGATTTTGTACTTCCTCCTGGTTCAGTCTTGGAAAGTTATGTATTTCTAGAAATTTATCTATTTCTTTTGATTGTCAGATTTGTTCTCATAATTGTTCATAGTATTCTTTAATGATTCTTTGTGTTTCTGTGGTATCATTGTAATGTCTCCTCTTTCATTTATGATTTTACTTAGAGTCTCTTTTTTTCTTGAGTTTGGTGAAAGGTTCTCTTTTTTATTTCTCTTTTCAAAGAACCAGCTCTTAGTTTTATTAATCTTTTCTCTTTTTTTCCTATTTTGTTTATTTCTTCTCTGATGTTAACTTTTTTTCTCCTGTTTGGGTTTGTTTTCCTAGTTCTTTTAGGTATAGAACGAGACTGTTTATTTGGGATTTTTCTTGTTTCTTGAGGTAGGTTTGTATAGTTATAAATTTCTCTCTTAGAACCCCATTTTCTGTATCACATAGTTTGAAAAGTTGAATTTTCATTGTCAGTTGTTTCAAGATAGTTTTTGGTTTCTTTGATTTCCTCTTGATCCATTGGTTGTTAAGTAGCATGTTGTTTTTTCCCACATATTTGTGTTTATTTTTTCAGTTTTCTTCCTGTAGTTGATTTCTAGTTTTACGTCATTGTGATTGGAAAAGATACTTGATATGATTTTAATCTTCTTGAATTTACTGAGACTTGTTTTGTGTCCTAGTATGTGATCTATCCTGGAGAGTGTTCCATGTTGCACTTAAAAAATGTGCATTCTGCAGTTTTTGGATAAAAATGTTCTATAAATGTCTATGGTATATAAATTAAATCTCAGTAAAACTGTTAAAAATGGAAGGAGAGTTTGAAGATACATGGTTAAGAAATAATTCCTGAGAAAGTAAGGGAGATAGAATTAAAGCACATGCAGAGGTACTGTCTGACTTTTTAAAAGTGAAATCCAGATAACATAAAATTAATCATTTCATAGTAAACACTTTAGAAGCATGTAATACATTCACAGTGTTATGCAACTACCACTTCTATCTAATTTCAAAACATTTTCATCACCCCCCAAAAGAAAACCCGTACATATCATGTAATCATTCCTAATTTTCCTCTCCCCACAGACCCTAAAAACCATTAATCTGCTTTCTGTCTGTATGAATTTACTTATTCTGGATATTATATCTACATACAGGATCATACAATGTGTGACCTTTTGTATCTGTTTTTTGTTTATGCTTTATTCACCCATTGATGGCATGCGAGTTGTTTCTAGCTTTTGGCTATTGTGAATATTACTTCTATGAACATTCATAAATATATATTTGAGTAGCCGTTATTATCTTTTTAAAATTCTGTGGGGTAAATACCTAGGAGAAGAATTATGGGGTTACATAGTCTGTGTTTAAGCTTTTTTAGGAACTGCCAAACTTCCCATAGTGGCTGAACCATTTTATATTCTAGCAGCAATGTTTGAGAGTTCAAGTTTCTCTACATCTTCACCAACATGTTATTTTTCAATTGAGTTATATTTATTCTAGTGGGTGTAAGGTAGTATTTAATTGTTTTGATTTTCATTTCTCTAATTACTAATGATGTTAAGCATTTTCATGTTTTGGCTATTTGTATATCTTCTTTGGAGAAATGTTTACACAAGTCTTTTGTTATTTTTAATTTGTTGTTGAGTTTTAAGAGTTCTTTATGTATTCTGTATGCTAGATCCTTATCTGATGTATGATTTGCAAATCTTTTCTCCGCTATTTGTATTTTTATAGAGAAGGCATGCTTAATCGATTTTAGTGAGAACAAATATGAAGGATGGGTTAGAAAAAGATTTTAATTAAAAACTTATTCTTTAACACTGTTTTACAGATATAGATATAGATTGAATAGCTATAACTACATACACTTGTTCAGAACCTCATGTGTCCTGCGTGATTAGGCATGTGTTTCATAAATGTTAAAAGATACTAAGTGCCCCATCTTAAAATGGAAATTGTGGTTCATTAATCCTTGGTTCAAACCAATGGAATTATTTACAAAGCCATGTTCCAATTCACTTGGTCATTTTCATTAGAGGTAATTGAGAACTTTCAGATAACCTTATACTTAACTGTCATTAGACTGTAGCTTTGACACGCATTAAAAAAGTGGCCCCTTTCCAAGGCAAGTCAGTTCTTCTCCACTGCCCCAGGATCACCATTAGTTTTCTAATTGTGAATTCCTAATCTCCTTATACTATGATAATTCTGAGATACTGTGTGGAGAAAAGATTAAAAAATAATGTTGCAGACATTCTACAAAGTGCCACTTTTTCCATTTTTAAAAAGGTAGAGAATCAATAATTTATGATTGCATGTCTCTGTTTCTCCTTGAGGAATTTATGAGACAAAGGTAACTTTTTTTTTTAGAACAAGAATTTTAGATCAATGAAGGTTAAAAGTTCAACAGGATAAGGAGTTTAGTGAATCCCTGAAGCACTACACTGACATTCCAAGACAGGCCTAGTAAAGGTCTCCCTTTCTTGATGTCAATTTCAAAAGAATGTATTATCAAAATGTCACCTATTTGGAATATTCATCTCCACTCTGTATCCATTTGTAAGTCTCATAGGGTTCTGTGGAGCATTTTACCAGGATTTTCATATTTCTGTGGCAGTTTACCTCAGAAGAGGTCAGCCAGATGCATTGCAGTGTCACTGACTGACTTTAATAATAGACACCTGCCACTTCCTTTCATTGGTATTTGTCATAAGGCACACACATACACACCAAACACAAACACGTAATAAATCTAAGTTTATTTTCCAAGTTAAGGTGATCTTGATCAAGAAGGTGGTCTAGAAGCTTTGGATTTATTTACTTACTACTTGCCTTGGGTCAAACAAATATTGCTGTTTTTTCCTCTCTTCACTATGAAGATGATAAAAATCTCAGAATCTTAAGAGTTTCAATGAATTCCAGCAAACATCCAGTTTGATAATTTTGTCTTCTAGCTGATTCTTGAATAACCAGTGAGGATATTCACTATGTCCTGGGATAAACAAACACTTTAGCCATTCCAAATTTCTCTCTCTCTCTCTCTCTTTCTCTCTCTCTCTCTCTCTCTCTCTCTCTCTCTCTCTCTCTCTCTCTCTCACACACACACACACACACACACACTTTAAAGAAATTTGCTTAATAAAAGGCATTCAATCCTATCAGTCTAGTTTAAGAATCCACTCTTAACTACCATGACAGCTGCTTCTCAACGATTTTAAGCATTTATAAAACTACATGTACATAATTCAGCCATTTGCCTGATTTATTTTTGAGAATCACATATTGCTAAACTCCTCAAAATGAAAAAGAAAAGGCCTACCCTTTTAGAGATCAATGAGATAAAAACTCTTTAAAACAAACTATTTTTTTTTTTATGAGAGACTTAGGTAGAGTTTACTCTTCACAAATGAAATGCCCTTCCCTAAACATTATAGTGATGATGGTATTGTGGGAAAATGACTTACATACTAATTCTTAAAACAGGATCACTATCCAAACAGCATCCCAGAGGAATAACTCTTCCATATGAAGTATTGCCTTAGATATTGAAAGCTATTCTTTAAATTATGCAAGAGGACTTCAGTTATTCTTATACAATTTATCGAAAGAGAGGTATACTCTTGTTATAATCATCACTACTCTGTAAACCCCAAGAAAACTATGCCTGTCAAATGGACTTCTCATGGTTAACTGGGCCCAAATTCATGACCAGAGTCTAGTGGCCAATACTCACACAGGCCTCACAAGCATTCTGCATTTGGGAAAAGCTATAGACGAGCTTTCAATTTCCTATACTGTGCCCTTGCTTGTTTACCTAGTCCAAGTCAAGCACTGCAAGATGTTCCTGGTTTCATTCTTCAGCCAATGGACTGAAACTTGCCCTGTCCAATCAAAACTACACAAATTGTATCCTCATTTGCCTCTCTGCCATCTGATCAGAACTATATGATTGGAAACTGCATTTGCATGAAAAGTACCAAAACAGAAACTATGGACAATAAGTTTAACTATAAAAAGCAGCCTCTTCTTTATCTCAGCAGAGCACAATTTATGTATGTTGCTATCTGATCTGTGTCTCCTGGATGGCAACTCTTTTTAGTTAAATGAATGCTTTTATTCCTTATTACAATCTAAATTAATTTCGATTGACACCTCTCATTTATTTTAGTACTATGGATTTTCTAGCTCTGAAATAGGATATAGACATAGACAAGGATTGCCGTAATGGAGGAAGGTTAGCTTCTGTTCGATGTTATCTCCTTAACTGTTTGGATTGCTATCACTTCCTATCTCTTCTGAGATCTTCTGTCACCCCTTATTTTTCCCTGTCTCTCTTTATCTACCTTTCTCCTTTGGGGCTTTCCCCCATCATATAAATATATTTAGTTTTATCCCATCTTAGAATAAATATCTCCCATAACCCAGGAATTTTTTAGCTCTTCCCTCACATCACTTCTTCTTTTAACATCCATTTAGCAAGAGCGTGGGTGAAATTTTCTATTTCACTTTTCTTTCCACTTTTTCCTTTTTCAACTCACTACACATAGGTGTATGCCACTACTTCACTGAGTCCTCCCCTGTTGCTTATTAATGGCTTTCTTATTACCTAATGCCATTGGTTCTTTTAAGTCCTGTCTTATTTAACTTAACCTGAACATTCAGACTTCTAAAATCTTTCTTACTTAGTTTCTTCAAAAATTCATTCTATTTTTCAATTTCAGACTCAATTCTTAGTTTTTCTTAAAGATGCCTCTTTCTCTAACTGTTCCATAGATGTTAATGTTTTACAGAATTTTTTCCTGCATTCTCCTAATTCTACAAACTCTGTCATTAAACCTTCTAGAAAAATAAAATGATCTCTTAGCCAAAGACTCTTAAGCCTATAAACTCCATAGCTTTCTTAAATACTATATCTGTATGTTACCTAAGATTGCCTGAAGTTTTTCTTTTACTTTATATAAAATCTTTTTAACCATAGGCTTCTCCTTCATTCTGTCCGACTTCAGGAAGCCCATACCACACCGAGTTATCCTACATATCCCCAGAGGGAACTTAAATTTAGATTATTTATTGTTTTGAATGTTTGCTTTGTTACCTTTGGCCACCAAATCACCACTTCTATGTGTTTCACAGCTGTGTCTAGGCCTCTTTATACTTGACATCTGTCCTGCTCAGCAACACTACCCAACTGGCTGTTCCTCTGCTCAGGCCCGGGCAGCTACTGTGTTGCTGGGACCCACCCATCCTGTTAAGTTCTTGTTTCATTGACTATTAAAAAAAATCTAAATTCTCCTAGTATCAAAATATCTGTTTAGGGCAAAATGTCTTCTCTCCAATATATGTGACGTCTTTTCCTTTATTATTCAAGGCATTTTATCTCTTTACCTCAACCTCTACCTTCCAGACTAGGCTCTGAGCTTGAGACTTACCTTTGCATACATAAAATACCAAATTAAGGTGCTCCTTTTCAAAAGAAAATGTCATCACTGTTATAGTCTGGCTCTATACCTTAAAATGTGTGTGTGTGGGGGGGAACCTACAGATTTTTAACTCGTGTCATCTATTTCCTCACACGACTCAAAAATGACGTTTAGGTTGTATGTACCTTATGGACATACTACCAAAAAATTGTAAATACTTTCGTACCAGTTAGTTAATAGTCACAGCCTCAGCCCAACTACCACAACCCCTTCCCCACAATGTGCTGCCCAAGTCTTCTTACAACTGAGTAATTCAGCACCCAACACCTGACACAATAGGGTGGCTCCAGGACTCTGCACTAGCACCTCTCCTCAGCTGGCCTCAGCTGGTGCTTCTGTTGAACTGGTTGTTAGTTATTTTGAAAATCATTACCACATACATTTCTGTGATACTGTAATTTATAAGATTAAGTTGGCGTCAGTGAAGTGGGATTTGCTAGAATGGCCCCAGCTCACAGAAACATGTGTTTTGGGAAGAAAACAAATGAAAGGGTGAGGGATGAGCGATCTTTGGTTCCTGGGTGGCTTTGTGGTCACCCATGTGTGGGAGTAGCAACTGTGTTGCACTCAATTACTAAAGGTAAAGTTACCAGTGGAATTTAGAGATGGCTTCAATGCCTGGGGAATTGGTTCACTTAATGCTTAAAGAAATGCAAACTAATAAAAAGGTGAAATATAAAGTCCCTCGGTTACTGCTATCTGGAATAACCAAGTGAAAATCAAAGAGACTGCTAGGTTGGACCTTGATGTTAGACTAAACTCAGATTTTAATCAGTCTGAGATTCTGCAGCTAGACTCAAAGCCTTCTAGAAAGGGAAAAATTATGCAGGGTCAATGGAAAGTACCTCTAAGGCCTGAGCTCGGCAAGAAGGCAGTTAATGTAGGGGAGGGCAAAAACGAGAAAGCACTAAAACAAAGGATTAGAGTGTAAGGGACTGGCTCTTTTTGTGGAACCATGTCACCAGCTCCCTAAAGAACCTTCATTAAAATGGATCGTGCGAGTGTTACTCAGCAAGGGTCTGCTGCCCCGTACAATGAAAGCTAAAACCATGACACCATGATTTTGAGAAAAGAAAGAGCCATTTTACTCAATGCCGAGTTGCCTCGCAGGAGACAAGAGGCACTGCTCAAATCTGTCTCAGTGATTCAGGGTTTAAAGTGGGGTTTTAAGGAGTTGGGGGTGGACAGGTATGTGGAAGTGCTAGAGACACACGTTTTAATTGGAGGGCCTTGGAATTTGGCCATTTATGGTAAGAAGCTTCAGCACCGCATCTTCCTGGAAACAGACCCTTTCCTTCTGAAAAGTTTCCAGCGTTCAAGCTCCTGCTTTTTTCCAGTCCTTTGATTGCGTGATGGGGGCAGGTTTTGGTTTTGGGTGCTGTAGGGAGTCAAAGTTTTCTCCTCTGTGCATGCATTGGCTGCACAACTTGCCTGTTTCATCTCTTGTTTCTGAAAAGCAGCTCAGTATTTTGTTAGAAACAAAATTGGACCATTTTGAGTTGGTTTTGCAAGTCCTAATGAAGGCTATAGTTGGGAACATAAGAGTTGGTGGAATTAAGGTAAAAGTTTGAGGGAGAATCAGTACTTTGGAAACAGGCATAATGTAAAATGGTTGTATCTGTTTTTACCTGATTGTATTAAGGGGATGGAAATTATATCTGATTGGGGAACATTTCTCCCACCTACTATTGTAAACAGAAGGCATATAAAATCAGCTTTCAAGCAGCATTAATTGGGCACTACTAGTAAGATTGCCCTCACCCACGCAGTGTTGTATAGAAGCTGGAATGCTGGGAGGGACAGGTTCTCTGTGTGATAGCCCTCTGTAGGACATAGCCTGTGAGCACCTCCCAGTGATGACTACTGAAATTTTGGACTAGAGAACCAAAGCATCTAATGAGGATGACAATGCCCAGAAGAGTTCAATAATAAAATGGAAATGCTTTATACAGGACCATCATGCCTGGGGACTATAAGAGGACATAGGTGCAGGGAGCCTCTTTTCTTCCGGACTGACTTTGGTACTGCGTGAGGAGTAGCCCTATAAAGAACCCTTGACCGGGAAAGAGCTGCTTGACTTATGGACAGCACTTCCAAGATGAGTGAGCATCATCCTATTTGGAATGCTGATACCCTGATTCAAGAAGGTAGAAACAGATCAGCTTGTTTGGCCAGAATTGCATACTATTTTCCTAGCAGTGATGGAAGAATTGAACAGCAGTAAAAACACCTATGTTTGGGTTTTTACTGACTCATGGGCAGTGTGGCCAATGGCCTGGCTATATGGTATGACAGGAGTACAATGGAAACCTGGCCTGCTAAAGGGGTGGCTGTGTAGGAGCATGACTCTGTTGAAATTTGAAGACTGAGTTAAAGTAGGATGTGTTGATGCCCATCAGAAGAACTCTTTTCCAGGGTTTGAAGATGATTGGAGTCTCTAAGCAGATATCCCCATGTGCTTCCTTGAGATGGCCACCTGGTCTGTGAAATGAGTGGACATGGGAGTCTACAACAATGTAAAGATGGGCTAAATCTAGATATAGTCCTCTTTGTTGGGAGCAAGGAAAGCAGCTACCAAAGTAATACCCTCGAATATGTATTTTCCACAAAGCCAGGTTTGAGTGGAACCTTCTCAGATAAACCAATCAGGTACCCACACGGGATAAAAGAATACACAGAGAGGGGAAATAGAACCTTATGTGATAGGGCAAAGGGATGAAAAGTCCTTATTGTCTCCCAAGCCAGCTCTGTTGACTAGTGGCCTGGATGGTTTTATGTAGATCCCAAGCCAGCAGCTACGACGGACAGAAGATCAGAGGCTTCAGTCTCAGAGTGCCCATTTGTGATGCTCTTGGGTCAGACTTGAACACCGTCTGTCTTAGGTGTTCAGCTTATATGGTCCTTACAGGATGGAATACTTAAACTTACTGGCTCCTGTAGTAAGGTCTTATCGACAGCAGTCGTGGCTGATGTTACTGTGGTTTGGGGTGCGCTGGTCACACTCTAGGGCATTCCCATGATGTGCCAGTTGACAATGCCATGGCTCCCTTGAAATCCATTTTGTAAAGTCCAAAAAGCCCTGAGTTTTTTATGCTCTTTATACTCCTGCACCCTCTGAGGCACAGAAAGCCAATAAGAACTGTTTGCCAACAAAAGAGACAGAGACTGCAGACGACTATGTGGCGCATCCTCTGGTGGGAAGGCCCTAAGCAGAGCTGGCAAGTGAGACTGGTGCTGGTCGTCCTGGAAGGCTACCAATAGGCTCTGACAGGAATAGACACTGTCTCTGGACTAGGCTTTGCTTACCGGGTGGTAGATGGAAATGCTCACAGTTATAAAATAACTGCAAGAGAGCATATTGTACAAATTTTGACAGCTGACTGTCATTTCTTCAAACCAAGGGACACTGTTTACAGCCAATAATGTCCGACAGTGGGCAGAGAGCTTTCTCTTTAGAGTAATAGTTTCATAGAGAATTGGAATGGGAAATTAAAACATTGGTTGTCTAACAAGGGAAAATAAAAACAAGAAGGACTGGCTTATACACCTTCACTAGTGTGCTCTCACACTCAACATGAACATGAGTGAATCTACTAAGATTTCTATTTTTCTGGTGGAGCTGGGAAAGAGGGTAGGGACGAAATGGTATTCTCTTTTCTTATATCACCTCAAAAAATTTTCCCTACTTGATGCAGTGGTCACAGGACCAGGGCTGTAACTAAAAGAGTTGGAAGCAAGATTTCTAAATAGGAAATTATAACTATGTTTTTAACCTCTATGTCAGAATTCTCTAAGGGCCTGATCCGGTAGGATGTGCTTTTGTCCCATTTGGCAAAATTGGGGCTAACGGAGAATGCAGCTACATTGCCTGGTGGTAAAGGTAGCCCACTAGTTCTGCACCTGTGTGAGCTGACCCCATGTAAACAGGAATGGATTGAGGGGGAGGCACTTGCTAGACTACTACTGCCATCTGCAATCTAGACCAGCCCAGTGGCCAAACCTAATGTCCCTTCCCAAGGTGGAAAAGTTTGGGTGTAATAGAAAGAAGCAAAAATATAGCTGAGGGTAAAGGAATGAATAAATGGGTTATAAATGGGTTAGGTAATGTAATCAGAAAAACCCGCATTACATTAATATCTTGAAAGAGTCTCAGAGCAAGAAATGATATTACCTCTCAGCTCAATTGCACCAGCTGCCTAAAAGAGTGAAGCCCTATATTGCTGAAACCACCCCTGACTAGGTTGAATAGAAGTCTGTAAACCTAAATGACCTCACCCTGGAAGACATTTTCATAACATATGATGATGGACCGAATAGTTATTAATGACTGAATGAGAATCTAGTAATTTACCTCTATCTTTTGACTTATATGATTATTGTGTTGTGAGGCATCCATGTTCAAAGACTAGAGGGTAAACTTTGACATTGTGATTTATAAATTATTTGGTCTTTATCTACAGTTCCTTCATCCACTTTCCTGGCTCATGGCTCCCCAAACCGTTGGAATTTACTGAGTGTTCAGAGTGGTCTGAGTGATTAAGGTGTCTTTTGTTATATTAATGAGGTGACATTTCGAAAGCACGTAAGGATGGGGACTGGTTGCCAATGATTAGAGGATTGGAACTTTTAGTCCCACCCCACAACCTCTAGGGACTGGAGAAGAGCTGGAGGTTGAATCAGTCACCAATGGCCAGTGATTTAATCAATCAATCATACCTGTGCAATGAAGTTTCCATTAAAAACCTCAGGAGGACTGGGTCTGGAGAGCTTCTGGTTTGGTGAATACACGGAGATGCTGGGAGAGTGGCGTGCCTAGAAGGCATGGAAGCTCCATGGAAGCCCCTTCCTCAGACCTTGCCCTATCCATTTCTTCCATCTAGCTGCTCCTGAGTTATATCCTCTTGTAATAGACCAGTGATCTAATAAATAACATGTTTCTCTGGGTTCTGTGAGCCATTCTAGCAAATTACTTGATTCCAAAGAGGGGGTTGTAGGAACCTCTGATTTAAAGTCAATCGGTCAGAAGTACAGGTAACAAACTGATCGAGATTGGCATTCTGAATTGGAAGGGTTTGTTAATCTCTAATCTGTAGCCACTCTGTCGGAAGCACAAGTGCAAGCCTAAGCTTGTGACTGATATTGACGTGTGGGTGTGTGTGTGTTCGGTGGGAGAATACTCCCTTGTAGGACTGAACCCTTAACATGTAGAATCTGATGCTATCTCTGGGTAACAGTGTCAGAGTTGAATTCTTGGATACTGCTGGTGTTTGAGAATTGTTTGATGGTGTAGGAAACTCTCCAGCTCATGTGGGAAATTGTGTCTTCAAATATCAATTTATTAACCACTGAACATCACTTAATTTATCATTTTTCCTATTTCTCTCAGAACAAACAAACAAAATGATTATGTTATGTTATAATTATGTTAAATAATGGGTTATGTTAAAATAATGAGAAAGCCCCTTGGTCTTCCTTCTATAATTCTTCTGTAAATTGAAACTGACTACATAAGCCAAAAACATCTCAAACCTTGCCTTGAAGGCTCAAATCTAAACCGTCTCTAAGTTCTGTTTATTATACCTCCTCTGTCCTCTTCAGATCTACTCCCTCTCTGTCCTGCCAACCTTTTTTAGATTAAACACTGATTGATACATGTACTTCTGCAGTACATTATAACTCTTATCCCTGTCTCCAGTCTTGTTCCTTTCAGATTCATCTTCCTATCAGAGCTCTCAAAGGATTCTAGCAAAAACTCAAATATATCCCTTGCTTTTTAAGGTCCTAAATGATGCCCATCTCCTATTTCACTTAGTATTGAAAGCCCTTCATAATCTGGCCAACCATATTGGACTCCTCTTTTGCCATTCCTTCACACTTACACTTGTCCTCCAGCTTTGCTAAGCAATTTGCGATCATAAAGTCTTCTTGGCCTGGAAATCTTTGTCTCTCCTCTCTACCCTTTGCAAGTCACTCTTCAAGGATCAGCTTAAGCATCACCTCCTCTGTGCACCTTCCTCTATTTTTTTTCCCCTACATCTTTGACCTTTTAAGGAATTTTTCTACATCACAGTTATCAAATGTAACATGCAGTTTGTACCTCTTTATTCACTTGTCTCTTTACACTTAACATTCTTTGAGAGCAATGATTTTGTCTTAGTTTTTATTTCTGCAGTATCTAGCATATTGCTTGGTACTTAGTAAATTACTGACAGAATAAAAATAGCTTCTTTTATCTTTAATTTGTACATGTAGGACAGTATTTGCGAATTGGGTTTCTAGAGACTCAAAGTCAGTTGATTTTATTTTTTCCCTAAGCATTCTGAATAATCACCTCGACCTTGTTTCTTATGCGTAGTATTGTGGATTTGCAAATGGCAAAATGAGTGATCATAAATAAGTACACAAATATTCTTTCTTGTGTTATGAATTATGTAACTTTTCTAGTTAATTTTGCTATATAGGCATAGTCTCATATACTAATGAAAAAGAAATATGGATATACTAATGAAAAAAGAAATATGGCATGTCTTTTTGAAATGTAAGCTAATAAAACAAGGACATACATTTAATAAGTGCAAGGGCTTTCCTTTTTCACATTGGAGTTATAGTTAAAACTGATGGCACAATAATGCCTGCTCATATTCAGAATTTTTTTTTTATTTTAGTGTTCACCAAATAAAAACTTATTCCCCTCTTCTTAGATCTCAGATTCTAAAGATTAGGGCAAAAATGGTTGTTCCAGTCATGACTGCATTATTTATATAGACTCTCTACTAGTCTTTGCAGTGATATCTTATTTTTATCACATATATATTTCAATATTTAATTAGTTCTTGGCTCCTGTATTGGAACACAGCAAAGACAAATGTGAAATGGGGGGAAAAAAGCAAACTACAACAAAATAGACAAGATATTGTCTTGTCAATATGAGGCAAAAGATGACATACAACATTGATTTTAAATAATAATTAGAAATTATTTGCCAGTTCAAAATTTTCACGTTTTATTGATAAATTATAAATATTATAGCTAAGATTCTTAATATTTTTGAGATAATATTCATTGTTAAGTGCTATATTTTTAATACTATATTTTAGTCTCTAAAATATTGTTCAATATCATAACTATTGAATTTTAGACCAAACTTACTACTGGTGAAATAATACAAGAAGAAAAACTTTTGCATGATATATCCAAGTGATCCTTTTAAAGTGGAATTCTATTCGATTATATTTTGCCTATTGATAAATTTTCTAAACTACGATACTGCTGAGCTTCGTAGTGCTAAAAAAATATTTTTTTACTTCGTGAAATAAAGTGTAAGTCTACTGGAAATTTGAGGACTGTGTAAAATACACTTTTCAACACTACCAGATATCGACAAAATCACCGTGCATGGTTTTATTTGTAGGCTGTGACAGAACTTTTTGCCTTCTGGACATTCTTATTTCTTCATTCCTAACATATCTTTAGTTTTGTCCATGCGTCCAACCTCTTCTGAATACATATGCTTCCGGGAAGGTTGGTCCCAGCTCAAGCCCCAGGTGTGAGCTTTGATTATTCTCAGCCGAATGATGGCATTTCTATTTTTCGCCAATGAGCTTCATGAGGATGTGGTGGAATTTTGTCCAAAGAGGCATGAGGAAGCCTGCTGGAGGGTTCCATCTGTATGTGATAACTGGAACTGCTGTGGCCATATGCTACCAGCATGAGAATGACACCAACACGCAGAGAATGGAACGGAGAGGGTTACAGAGTAAATGAACCAGACCCCTGAAGCAAAACTCCAGCAACTTGCCATGCCTATGGAATCTGGAATATTTGGTTTTGGAGATTATAAATTCCCTTAGTGTTTAAACTACTTTAAGTCAGAGTTTACTATTACAGATGGTTTTAGGATGATTTGACTCTTTTTTTTTTTTTTTTTAGGATGATGCAAAAAAAAAAAAAAAACAATAACCACACACACATTCTGTCGAAACCCTATTTTGAATTTTGAATTTTAATCTTTTCCCAGGCTCGTGATATGCGGTGTAATATTCTCTTATAATTCTGGTGGCAGCAGCTCCCAGTCAACCATACAATCGATGCGCTGAGATATCCCGCAGTCTCTCCTTATCCGTGGTTTTGTTTTCTATAGTTTTAATTACCTGCAGTCAATCATGGTCCAAAAATATTAAATGAAAAATTTCAGAAATAATTCATAAATTTTAAATTATGAGCCACTCTGAGGAGCGTGATGAAATCTTGCACATCCATCTCCTTCCCACCCAAGACGTGAATCATTCCTTGCAGATTGATTAGATGTGACATGTGGGGAGAAAAGAATGTTAAGAATGACTCCTAGGTTTTGATTAAAACAAATAGAAAAGTCCAATAAAATTAATGCTAGAAAAGGAAGAGTAAATTTGGCGACAGGAAAATACTAGATTCCTTTGAGATATGTGGAATTTGAGATTATCCTATAATTGTGAAAGTATGTGCTATGAGACAAAATAGGACACATAAGGAGAAAGGTATATATGAACTTGGACACTGTTATGAGTTAAAATTTTAAATATTTTTGACAACTTTAATCAGAATTATTCCATAATCTTTTCTTAGTTATCTTTGTTTCTTTCACTAAGAATCAGGATTAGTAATTGCAAGACAGAACTACAGTGTTTCTAAGGGTTTATGGCATGACCTGAGCAACACATGGATAACTGACCCAGTTGTAATCCCAGAGATCTCAGTTCATTAGAATACTTGGACCAGGATGTGTTATCCTGGAAAGTTGAGTGATGGGACTAGGTTTAATCTTTTACATGTTTGTGTGTTTTGTATTCAGAAACTACTATTCTATATTGCATAACTCTTAAGACTGATTGATAAGTTAAACCCAGCTCAGATGACATAGTTCCTAGTATGTATCCAGACCAGACTATGTGTAGAACAGTTCTGTTCCTGTGTACAGAATGCCGGTTTGAGGTGGAGAGCTAAGCTTCCGTATGGTCTAATATGACATTCACTCAAGCAGGCTAACTATCTACCACTGTGTGGCTAAAAGAATAGCTGTTTTTACGGGGACTCATAAGTTTATACTTTGTCCTGGTTGTAGAAAAAGTCACTGATCTCTTTGCTGTATATAGTGATTGTGCTTATTTACATATCCTTTATATAAGTCTGTTTTGATCTCCCAGGTGGGGTCTATGTCTCAATCTACTATGGCATCTTTTAAAATATGTCATATTGCCATTAGTCAATTGCCAACAGAATATCAAGAAATACTCTGTTTCCTTGTCTTTTTTATTTATTTATTTATTTTTAAAATTTTATTTCTGAGACTTGTTCTTCATTGTCTGTGAGGGTCCTCCAGTAGCACTGGATTCTAATGACCTACAGTGGTTAGGTTTGATAATATACTTTATTGATTTGCTCCTTGTCTCATTCTGCATTCTTTTACTGCTATTTTTTAAAATCACCTTAGAAATTATTTACACTTAAATTGTTGCCTCAACATTTGCTTCTAGAACGAAAAAATGTGACCACTAAAACTACATTTTTTCTTTTTTAAGCTGTAATTATATATTAAATTTTTAATGAAACAACTTGGAATATTCCATCCAATGTACATATAAGCAAGAAATTTATGGGAGAATGAAATTTATGAGGTGGGCGGAGACAGGGGACTTCATAATTTTGGAGAGGTGGTAAAACCTTTTATCACTGAGGTGTCTTAGCCATTGAACAGTGATTAGAACATGTAGGCATTGTATCTAGAAAAAGTTCTAGAACCTAGAAAAGGTTCTATATTCAGGGAAGACCATGACTCTTCACTTAATAGACAAAGATATCTCCTCAGGAGGATATTATTTTATTAAAGTTAACTTCTGAACAATTGGAAATAAATCTAATTGAAACTCTCTTTCAGAGTAAACATGGATTAAAAAATGGTAGAGGAATTATTTGTATTTTAAAAAAAGAATCTTCATCAGGAGACATTGAATAAAAGCTTACATTAAAATATGTATAGTTGTAAATGGCTCTATTTTTCACTTGCAGGTTGGTTTCTGCATCATAGATGAGATAATTTGTTCCCTATAAAAAATGGAGTAAAATTGAAGCAGATTACAACTAAAATGTACTATAATTATAGAAACTAAATATTTTATGCATCAGTTTTAGCAAGATTCATCCATATAATATTGAAATTATACAAACTTACTAATATTTTACACTTGAATTTTCTAGATAATGTTTAAAATATAATCTGATACATTTTCCTGGCTATTTTAAAATTTAATTATAGTTTATCTGATATATCTTTGTCATATTTTCTAACATCTCTAATTGGCATTTGGGAATTTGAATTAATATAGTATGCAGTAACATATGTCTGTATTTATCCAAAGGACTCTTAAAAATTGTTTTTTTGCTGTAGGTTTATTAGTAATTAGGTATAACAGTGATATACATATGAAGTAAAGTTTGAATTCTAATCATGAGACAAAAGATTTTAGGCCAAATATTAAATGCCCGTACTTTATTGCTAATCAAATGCACTTTCAAAACTATACATATATTTTTATCACTCTGAAGGAAAATTATAGTCTACAACTACTATTAAAGGAATTTTTGGATTTATATTTGGGAAATCCTTGATTTAAACTACATAACATGTATTATATTGGTAAGAAATAGTGATTATAAAATGAAGAACTTGTACCATAGAATAAGAAACCAAATAAATTAAAAAGCTTTAAAATCAGGATGGCATTGAGTAGAATTAAATGTTAACTCATTATGAAGACATTCATGAATTTTAATAGTACCAAAAATTAAACAAAAGGAAGTAGAGATGGCTTATCCAGGTATATGTCATATATGTTAATCTTGAACCTATAAACTATCTTGAAAGTCACTTTAGATAGGCCAGGTAATGGTAGCAAAATGAAACTATTAAACAAAATTTTGGAGACTGACTTTGTGTTTTAATTATGATAAAGAAGGAAACACTCTCTTCTCTCTTCTAGATGTTTCTTCCTACCAAGGAAAGACTTGTAGCTGAAAGTCTCCATATTTTAGGAGCTTAGAGAAATGCCAACACTTGCAAACTGAAAGTGACCTGAAAAAATGGAACCAAACTAACCACCAAATAATACTTACATAACCACACAGAATGGCAGGTTGAGAGCAACTCCAGAACAAATATGATCAAATAGCATTAGTGAGCTACGTCCTAAGAACAAAGGAACTGCATAACATTTTTAACTTTCATCAGTTATTGTTTGCTTTAATGTCATATAATTTTGGATCTGTTTTCTTGGATTTTCAGATAAAACAAATAATGACTTTTAATTGGATAGATATAATGATTTTTCAGTATTAAAGGAGGCACAAAGTCAATACAGTATTACAAATTTAAGTGGGAACTATTTACTGTTAGAACTTAATTGGAAGTATCAACATGGATGCACGCCTTTGTAAGAAAAAAAGACTTTTTTTCCTGGCTTTATCTGCTGAAGGGGTTTACCTAGGTGTCCAGATTCTCATTGTTAATTGTATTTTTTCACTCCAATAAACCAGACTTCCATGGAGATAAGAATGTTAGAGGCTAAGTATAAATGAGACTGAAAATCATGTTGTGTCTGAAAGCAAAGAAGCTTTTAAACGTTAATATCATGTCAAAGGATCACAGAAACTAATGTTAATGGGGCTCAGACCAAATTTGCAAGAACTTAAGCATCAAAAGGAGACAAATAGCCATGGTCTATTAAAACACATTAACTCTAAAAAGCCATGAATTATAAATTCTCAAGCAAAGCCATTTATGCACCTGGTCTAATTATTTTATTACATCACTGAAGAAAATAGAAATGATTAACTATTAACATAGTAAAACCGTGTTTTCTGAATCATGGGAAATATCAGTTAAAACACATACACATGCTCTGGAGTCAGACAATGCCAAGTGAAATGTAGAAAATTCACTTGGATACAAGATTAAATATCCTGAAGAATTATATAGTCCTATGAATATAAAGGAGTGAGAGCACATCCATTCAAAAAGTCTGTCTAGTTACAGTTCTGAAGATCCTAGCAATGATGTAAATAATTAATTTAGGCTTTGATTTGAGATAAAACTGTACTAAATCATTCTCAATATTGGAACATTGTATGATAACTTTAAATTCAAGGTATTTGTAAATTTAGCATATCAAATTTATAAGAATCCTATTCAGGAAGGTTGAACATGTTAAATCATGCAACATAAATACTGAAAAAGGCAATACTTGAAGTGATCCAGTTAAATTGACTTCTTACACAGACCATTAACCACTAACATTGGTATCTCTGTTTTATTCCCTGACCATTACTGCTTGACCTACAAAAGGCCAACATCAACAAGGAAAAATCTGCCTCAGCATCAATAAGCTCACTGTATTCACACTCTAACCACATCTAGAAGAGATCCTGTATCTCCTAAATTCCATTTTTCTGGCTGAATCTGACAACCACCCAATTTCATATGTAAGCAAAAGAGAGATAATAGACAAAAACTGCTTAGTTTGTATATTATTTTATACTATAGCGGTTTCTCATTTGTTGTGCTTTTAACACAGAAAATGTCTAAATCTCATGATAGGACACCACCAGGAATTGGGGTCCTTCACCCACTAGCACAATAACATTCCAAATTATTTTGATACTGTAATAATGGGAATATGCCTATTCTCTAGATGGTCCAAGATTTTCTCCTTCAGGATGGCAAATGCTATTTCAGCATATTTTTTAAGGTACACATTTCCTAATGTATATGTGAAGTCCTAAATAGCTTCAACCATATATTTTATACTACATCCAAAAATATTGATTATAGCATTAACCTATGCTCATCAGGAAGGCCTTTCTTCCCTGTCTGTCCTGTCAAGGGTCTCTTTTAGTTACTGGGAAGGCATGCCTATAGCATAATGAATATATAGGTATAAATGTGTGATGAAATCTGCTATTCCATAATCCACAGTAATTCATCTCACATTCTAAAAGTTGAACATTTACCTTATAAAGAGATTGTCAATGTTTTTCTACTCTAGACAAACACAGGGGCTACTTTATTTATCTTCAATGTAAACTCTCTGGTGGATAGTGAGTATTTTTCTGGACAAATGAGATGATCTCTTTTAAACATTTGTTGTTATTCCTTTCAGTTAGCCTTTTGAATGTTTTCTAACATTTCCCTTTCCCTTCCTACCTGAGTGTTATGAGGCTTTTTCTCCTCTAATGAGCACAATGCAGTTTTTAGGGGATAGAAATCTGAATAACCAACTTAGACAATAATTATCTAGCAATGTAAAAGTGTGTGTTCCTCATAACCTTGAAACTCCACTCTGAGACCCACATCCCAGAAGAATTAACTGCCTGTGCACCAGATGACACGTACAGCATGTTCATGACAGTGTTATTAATATCAACTAAAGACTGGAAATAACCCAAGGCCTATTGAAAGGAGATTGAATTCTTATATGGCAATGAAAACCAATCTATTACAGCTTAAGTGAAAACAGAAATGACTTTAAGAAACATAATGTTGAATCAAAATGCTAGTAATATGGAATGATTACAATTATATATAATACCATGTAAAATTAAATGATACAGTATTTAGCAATATAGTTACCTTTGTACAATTAAAAGGAAAAGCAATGAATCGATAAATGTAAAACTAGTTTCCTGGGGAGGAGCACACAGGGGCTTCTTTCTTTTAAAATGGTGTTAAGTATACTTAGATGTCTTTTTTTTTTTTTTTCTCCTGGAAGTTTGTACCTTCTGTCCACCTTCATCCAATTCTCCCCTCACCCCGGCCCTGCCTCAGTAGAAAGGAAATCTTGTTTAAATATTAAGTCTCTGCAAGAGAACACCTAAAGTTTGACAAAATTTTGGCAAAATTAATCCTCTCAAAGAAAAATCAGTGTAGAAGAGTCAAAGGAGAAGAATGCAGCTAAAAGGGGAGTGGGGATTTGAGAAGGAGCTGTGGACGCTCATGAGGGTAGAGTCAGATCATCAAAGAGAAACTTGATTCTATTTGACAGTTTTCCTAATTTTTTTTCCAATCAATATATATATATGTATATATATATATATATACACTATTAGGAAGTTTAACCTGTAGGAACAATGATTTCCATTCATTCATGTAGTTCTTTTAAGCAAGTATATTAAGATTATAAATAAATAAAAGGAATCACTGAAAAGTTATTTATACATATATAGAAGACTAAGTGCCAGGAAGCAACAAAATCAGTGCTTCTCACACTATCTTGTGCCTACAAATCACATGGGGATTTTTGTCAGAATTCAGATTCTGATTTAGTAGATCTGTGGTGAGGCCCTCAATTCTCTATAACAGATTCCGATGTGGTGCCCATGTTGCTTGTCCATGCATCACATTTTGAGTAGCAAGAGTTCAAACTTTTCCCGTACATGGTATTTAAAATTTATAATAATCTAAAGTGTGAAATTTTTAGGAATTTAAGCTTATCGCTCAAATAAGAAGTACTTGCAAAACAATACTGAAAGCAGAAATATAGGCAATGAGGATAAACTTTCAACTATAGATATTGAACTTAAAATTCCAGAGGAGTATATTCCATTTCTTGATGTAAAGATTATGTCTCATTCTTAACTAATGTTCTGCTTGTAATGCCAGATAAGTACTTTTTAAGAAAAGAAATTGCAAGATGATTCTCAATTAGTGCTTAGATTTTAATATTTTTTTGGATAAAGCCGGCATTGCTTTCCTTTGGGAAAAAAATAAGAAATGTTAAATTATTTTCAGAACATAATTAAGAACACATGGTTTCAGTTTACTAATTTTATTTAATGCACAGGATATTCAATTTGAAAAAAAAAAATCCTGTTCTGCATGTTACTTTTTATTACAAGATCTGCTTTAAGATATGAGTGATGCTCCTTGTCTCATCTTTCTTAATAGGATATAGATAATTCTGTTTAATCTAAGTTTTTTTTTATTTAATCTTTTGTCCTTGGGTAAGGTAGACAAATTGAGTTTCCCTTGTAGTTTATTTATTCTGTCAGAGATTCTGAATCAGGAGTTTAAAGTCGCTGTCTGACAAGAGCAAGTCAACATCTGTTGAGTTGATTTATTATTTATGTATTAGATTTTATGGCAGTCTTCCTCTGAAGAGCTGAAAGTGTTCTAAACATAATTCTTACACTTTTCAAATACCTTTCACAAGAAACACCTCTAAACATCTCAACATGAAAAGCGGCAGAGAAGAAATCAAATGAGGAAAACAAGGAAGAAGAGGACCCCAGAGCAAATGATCACAACCTCAAATAGGTGTGCCTAATAATTTAAGAATTCACTTTGCAAGGCTACTGGGGATGTGCTTGTCTCTGCCACAGCTTTCACCCTGCACATCTGTCATCAGTTAGTGCATTGTACTTGTCTCCTAGAACCTCTTTTATACTGTCACCTTCCAACATTCTGTTGATTATGATAATCCAGGGATTTAATGTGGTAATAAGAGTTTAGGATCACCAAGTCATTCTTGCTCTTTACTCCTAAACATAGTGGGATTTCTTAGAAGGTGGGTTTGTGATAGAAAAAAAAAGTAAATGTTCTTAAAATTTGTTTCATCAGACTTACATGTTGTATTGTTTGTGCTAAGGTGTACATCTCAGCAGTGACTGAAATGAGCAGGTGTTAGGGATAAGTGTATTTCTGAAATAGAGTATCTATCTTCTTTCATGATCTCTTTAAACTAAATATGTGGAGAAAGAAACTTGGTATAATACTTATTGTTTTCATTCATTCTCAATGAAACATTTGGGTTTCAACACTTTCCTTGCTGAGAACATATTTATTTGAAACAGATGTCTTGCTGAAACATTTCATAAGATAGATCTGATTTCTCAATTACAGAAAGGCCACCCATACCAAGTTAGTACTTTTCAATATATTTCTTTATTACTATGTAGACCTTGGCTTTTTATATAGCATGCATAAATCATTTAATATGTTTCATTCTCTCCATATGTTAAAAGGGAATAACAAGATCCTCTTCCTGCATCTTGATACTGTTAGAATTCTTTGGAAGATACATTATTGTTGATAGTGTATAAGAAGACTTTATGCTGGTTAGACCATAGAGAAGCTGAAGTTTGAATTAGGCCATAAGGAATAGACAGGACTTAACGGACCTGTTGGATGGAGTTGAAGACTCTTTAAAGGGAGTAACACAGAGAGTGTAAAGTACATGGAGCTTGGGAAACTGGAGCCCAGCTAGAATGAAGAAACCAAGTAGTGAGATTTGAGATTAAAAAGTTGGTAGAAATGGGTTGTGCAGGAGTGGGGCTTAAATACCTGAATGAAGAACTAACAGACACTTAGGAGTATTTCACCATTTGTGAGCACAGGAATGAGATGGTGAAGGCAGCACTTAAACATAGGTTTAAAAACTGTGTATGGAATGTGTCCAGTGCATACCTCAGGCCAACTCGACAAGAATATAAAGTAGTGTCATTTAGTAGGGAAAAGAAAAGTGTACATGTGGCAGACATTTCAAAGGAATCTTCGGTAAGAATTAGAGACGGATCAAATGTCAGGGATAGAGTTGTTCCTTCATCGTTGTCCCAAGCATTCTGCCTAAAGCATCAAGGAAATGAACAAGAAGAGTAAAATCTAGATGGGCGATGACTTCAGTTTTAAAAAATGTTGATTTAGGTTTTAGACATTTTGAATTTGAGAGAAGAGAATAAAGGATTCATTGAGAAGAAAAAAATGACAATATGAAGTGGAGTATTAACTTTTATAATGTCTAAATCAAAAGTCTTAGGAAGAGAGAAACTGGGCTTTGGATAAAATGAATAGTGAGCTTAATAAATAAAATTTAGTTTTTGAGAAGTAGCATGACATCAATTGAAATAGGTCTGAGTGAATATAATTTGGAGGCATTGGAACAATTATTGCACATTTTTTCTTGATTATATAAATAATGTCATTATAGAAAAAAATTTAAATGAGAACAAATATAAACAAGGAAGAAGAAAGCAACCTTAAAATCACCACCCAAAGCAACAGCTATTAACATTTTAACAAATTTATGTTCCCTTTTTATATGTTATTCCATAGTTGATTCTGGATTTTTTGTTGTTAACTTTAGTGTCTTCCTTGGCTTTATATAAACTTCTGTCATACCATTAAAAATCTTAAACATCATATATCGTCTGCCTTCACTGAATTCTATTAGGAGTGGTTTAAGCGGTCAGCCTTGGAGTCAAACAGCTTTGTTTTAAATTCTGAAATCATGATGAACACATTGCACGATACAAAGTCATTTAACTTCTCTAAGCCTAAGTCATTTCACCTAAAACTATAGGAATAAAAATAGGACTTATTTTATAAACTTAGAAAGTTAAAGATATATATTAAAATTAAAGATAAAGTAAATAGCACAGTGTCTATAAATTTTAACAGGTCTGTTTGGAATTAAATATTTCTCTTCTGGCTCTGTTTTCTTATTTCTGCCTTAAGAACTCTTCCATATTTATTCATCCATATTTCTTTATAATTTTTTTTCCTTTTCCTCCATTCCTTTCCTTTTCAGTAAGAACTACATTCTTCACCTTGACTGGAAGAGAAGAAAACTGGAAAAAAATCTATAATGGTCTTGACTTCAGCACAATTGTAGCTTCCCTTTCTCATTCTCAGATTTTTAAAGCAAAAAGGTCACTGGAATATGTCACTCACAGATGCCTCAGCACCCAGTCTAGTTACTGACTTAGTACTCTGACCTCAAATAATCTTCAACAAGATATTCTTTCTTGCTTGTCTGGGTATAAGAACCAACTAATTTGGGGCATGGTTGGTTACATTCCACCTTTTAATTGACTCTAGTCCTGCCCTGCTCAGAACTTCTGGCCTGACACAGATCTACTATCCACTGCTTACTTCTGACCCTTCCCATTGGCTGCCGCATATTCTTAAAAATAGCTTCTCCCATTTCTCTCCCAAATTAGGAAACTTACCAGCAATTGGTTGCTGTAGGAAAGACCTATGTGGACAGTGCAGCGAGGGAAAAATCAAAGAATTATCAAATTCAGATTCTCCTAAAAATAGCGAACCAAAATGTGATTACTCCTACATCGCCCATTTACCAAGTGGTTTTAGCAGTACACATTGAGTAAGCACCATTCTTAAGCTATTATTTTTCTATTTTTATTAATGTAGTTAACATATAGTATTATATTAGTTTCAGATATACAATAGTTGTTCAATATTCATATACTTAAGTAAGTGATCACCATGATGTCTAGTAATAATCTGACACTATACAAGGTTATTTTGATATGGATTATATTTCCTATGCTCTATGTTACCTCCCCATGACTTATTGATTTCGTAACTGGAAATATGTACCTCTTATTCCCCTTCAGCTTTTTCGCCCTGTCATCCACCCCCGTCCCCTCTGGTAACCATCAGTTTGTTCTTCATGTCTAAGTCTGTTTCTGTTTTGTTTGTTCATTTCTTTTGTCTTTTAGATTTTATGTGTAAGTGGTATCATACAGTATTTGTCCTTCTCTGCTGACTTATTTCATTTAGCATAAGATCCTCTATGTCCATCTATGTTGTCACAAATGGTAAGTTTTTTTACAGCTGAGAAATAGTAACTGTGTGTGTGTGTATGTGTGCACTTTATCCATTCATCTACTGATGGACACCATTGTGCAAAAGCTTTTAGTTTGATGTAGTTCAATTTGTTTATTTTTACTTTTGTTGCCCTAGATGAGCAAGACATATCCAAAAAAATACTGCTAAGACTGAAGTCAAAAAGTTTACTGTCTGTTTTCTTATACTTTTATGATTTCTAGTCTTACATTTAAGTCTTTAAACATTTTGTTTATTTTTGTAAATAAAATAATACAAAAGTATAAGAAAATATTCTAGTTCTATTGTATATAGCTGTCCAGTTTTTCCAATGCCAGTTATTGAGGTGATTGTCTTTTCCCCAAAGTATATTCTTGCCTCCTTTGTCGTGGATTAATTGACCATATAAGCAGAGGCGTATTTCTGCGCTCTTTCTTTTCCATTGATCTATGTGTCTATTTTTGTGTCAGTAACATACTTTTTTACTATAGCTTTGTAGAATAGCTTGAAATCAAAGCGCGTGATACCTCTAAATTTGTTCTTTTTTTATTATTTCTATTACCTTACAAAATAATCTTGGTGGTGTGAGTCTTTTTGGTTTGGTTGGTCTGGAGAGTGGAGTAGTGCTTGTGCGTGCATGCATGTGTGTGCGTGCGTGTGTGTGTATGAGCTTGAGGTCACAGAAAATTAGAAGCTTTTAGTTTAAAACAAAATTCATGACTGCCTCTCAGATATGGAGAGAAAATATAGAAATGCTGCCTCGGATCACTTGAAGGAAGGACAGGAGAAATTTTTTTGGCATTTCTGCCAATAATTTATGGAATTAACTGACCAAGCAACTTTTACACTTATAGTTTTGAAGAGCAGCTGTGAAAATGTCACAAAGTAAATGCAACCTGTCTTGCTATTGTTCCAATGCCCATCAAAAAATTCTTTCTGACAATTTCAGTGCCTCTTAACAAATCCCAAGGTTATACTTCCCCAGGATTGGTATAATGATGAGTTAGCCTTAAAATGTGTGTTTCATTTAAAGATGCATTTAGTACCTTTTCTCCTACAGGAGTAAAGCTTTAAACATTGTTTTTTTTTTTTTTTTTTTTTTTTTTTTTTTTTTTTTTTTTTTTTTTTTTTTTTTTGCCTCATATACAGTTTTGGTGCTTTATAGTAATTCTCAGGTAAATCTCAGATATAAGTATATGCTTTGTAAAATCATATAGCTTAAAACCATCAAGTAAATCTGTCGCTACTCATGGTGCTTATTTCTTGTCTTTATTCAAGTCATTTGTTTTATTTCACATGAGTAGAGACAAACACTGAAGTGTGGGTAATTTTAAAGTAAATTTTAAATATTTAAAATTCTTATTATAAATTAATACTTTAATTTGAGATTTAATTTTGACTCTCATTGTAAGTGACCATAACAAATGTGCTTAAGTTTTCATGCTTTTGTTTTTCTATTAGCATACTAGGTTGTGTTGACATTTTACTTCACCTGCAGGGTTATATTAAATTATGTCAGTCAGTTGCCAAAGATCTGTATTTAGTGGACTTTGGTTAAGGTGTAAAGGGAAGCAGCATTAACTGGTTGCCTACCAAAAAACAACCTTGTAAAACTGGTTTCCCCTTGCAAAAGGAGATACTTTCTCTGCTGTTCAGGGAAAATAGGTAACTTATCTAGATTACAGAGTTAATCATGTACATAAAATTAAATTTTCTTTTATTAAAAATTTCAAACATAAACAAAACTAGAAATAACAGTATAATGAACTTCTTATGTATCCATCACTCTGTTTAAATAATTAAGTCTTGGCTAATCTTATTTCATCTTTCCTCCTTCTCACTTTTCATCTCCCCCATTTTACTTTGAAGTAAATAATCATATTATTTATATCTAAAAGTGAAAAATTAAGATATTATCAACAGCACTCTCATAGCACTTAAATTATAATTTCTTAATATTAAATATAAAGGGCTCAAATTCCTCAGCCTCATTTTTTTTCACTTTGATTGAATTATGGTTAAAATAAGGTCAGTGCATTGAAATCAATTCATGCGATTGTTCTATTTTAACCCAAAGCTCCCTTTCTTCGCCCTAATCTTTTTTTTTTTTTTTTTTTTTTGGTGGTGGTAATTCAGTTGTTGAAATTACTGAATTCTTTGGGAAAATATTCTACAATCTGGTTACATTCCTCTTATGTTAAGATGTTATGCTGTTCCTATATGTTCTATAAAGTGGCTGTTTAATTTAGAGGCCTGATTAGCTAAGGGTTCTATCTTTTAAAACAATCATTCTTAGGTGATATTGAACACTCATATCAAGAAGGACCTACAGTGTGATTTTTCTCTTTTTGCAGTCATTAATTATTTTATCAAGAGTTGCAGAATTATAATATTTAAATTCTAATCTTTATTACTTGCAACACTTTTATGAAAAGATAAAATTACCCTCATCAGTTTTGGTATGAGATACAGTTAGTTCTTACAGAAAGTCCAGATTAATGTTTGGTATTTTTCCTTTATCCAGTTTTTTAAACACATTGAATTAATTATATATAACATCATCTATAAATAATCAAGTGTTTTTTTAAAAAATTATGACCTTATGGATTTAAATATATTTGAGTTAGTCTCCCATTTTTAAAATGTAATATTAATAGGATCATTGTAGGATGAATGGTGGAATACTATACAACCTTTTCCTATATTGTTTATTCACTTAGGTACACGTACCAGGGATCACTCCATAGCCATATATACTAATTACTTACTACTTTTATAAATATGTATATTTTATTTTGTAGGTATGAAATGATATATTCAAATTCCTACTAATAGTTACTCACTGCTATTTGTTATTATAAATTATAATGGTCTAAGTGACAGACATTTGTGTACATCTTTCAAATTTTTCTATGATATCTTTAGAATAATTTTTGAGGAGAGAGATTGCTATATCAAAGATCAGAATATTTACAATTCTGCTGAATATTGCCAAATTTCTTTCCATAAGCATTGTACCATTTTGCATTTCTGAGTGTCTCTTTGTCCTCAGCCTTATCAAGTAAAGCTGTCTACCTTGTGAATTTTTGCAAATACTTTTTCTACTAATTTATTTTTAATTAAAACAATTGAGGTGACATTGCTTAATAAAATCAAATAAGTTTAAAGTGTATAGCTTAACAATATGTCATATGTTGCATTGGGTATTCACCACTCAAAGTTAGATTTCCTTCTGTCACCAAATATTTGGCCCCTTTTACCCCTATCTAGCTCCCCCTCCTCTCTGCCTTCTGGTAACCATGAATCTATTGTCCATGTCAATGGGTCTCTGTTTGTCATATTTGTTTGTTGCTTTCAGTTTTATATCCCAGATATAAGTGAAACCATATGGTTTTCAGCTTTTTCACGCTGACTTATTTTGCTTAGCATGCCATATTGTCTTCTCTTTCACCTGATTTATAGAGTTGGTAATATAAAAGTAATTCTGTTATATTTTCAAGTTGTGAAAACAAAAGTGTGTTTCTCCATTTATTTCTAGACATAATTGCAGTCTACATCAAATGTGATTTTACTGACTTCTTTTTATACATTTCAATACATTAATTAAATTTTTCTAAAGACCATTTCTAGGATATCTATAATCAGTTCAGTCTATCTCTGTGGTATGTAACTGATATAGTTAGATCCTGCCTACTGGGTTGTGTAGATGGTCTGTTCTGATCAGTGTGATAGAGTTTTGACTAAATTGCTTTTTGGGATATTTCACTTTTCTGTTAAGTTTACAACACTGCTTCAGACAAAGAAAGCTTAGATGACTTTATATAAAAAACATACAGAACACATTTTTTAGAAAAAAATGAAGGCAAGACTAAGTGTTGAATTTCTCAGCTCTTTGAGTCGCTAGTATAATTTCTGATCGTGATATATACTGCTTTCATTTATTGTCCTGAATTTTAATTTTTTGCCTAAAGCTAGCTATTTTTCCTTAAAGTGAATCATTGATTTGTTCTCCCTCAAGCTAAATTTCAAACTCACAACCACCTGCAGTGATAGGCTTGTTGTGACTACAGAATCAGTCAGGGAATGAAAGCTGTTTTGAACTATACATGTAAAAAATACCTTTTCTCTTTTTCCAATGAGAGAAATAGCCCAAACTCCCTTCAATGGAAAGCAAACAGAAGCAATAGTTTATGAAAATATCTATGAAATGGGATGTAGAAACCAAACATAGTGGCAGCCACTTAGGCCTTTTAGATTAAAGTGCTTTCGTTTTGAGCAGAAATAAAAATAAACTCAGCTTTCCAAAAACAGGTTCTGCCTGAGAATTCATGAGTTTTTGCAGAGGAATATGGTTTTATATTAGGGATAAGTAAATGACTTTAATTTCTACTTATTCACTATACAACCAAGTATGAAGTATGTGAGGTGTTAAGAAGTTAGCTCTCAAGTTAACTCAACGTCTTCTTTTGATCCTTCAATGTCCTTTTAAAACACATTCTTCTGAAATTTGGAGAGAAATATTCTGTGGATTGTGTTAGAATCACGAAGCACCACTTTATTTGTGTACCTCTAAAATGCGGCTACAGTATTTTTAACTATTTAAAACACATTTATTTTAGATTTTTTTTTGTCCAAACTATTCTTTGTCTAGATATGTATTCCAGACAGAGAAATGAAGATGCTGCTGAACATGAAGTGGGGAACACTAAATTGATGAAATTGATGCTAAATCAATTTCTGGCTCAAAGAGCCATGCTGACTGTTCTTACTACAGGGGGAAAAAGAATAGAGTTATGAGTTAGTGCCACGTGTTAGAATGTGGTTGAGCCAGTGAGGTGGACCATCAGGAAGGGGAAGAGGATTTGGGTGTAACTTATGACATCTTCTCCTCTAAAGAGAACAAGGGGCCCCAAAAACTTTTATTGTTTTTAGGGAATATTGTGAAGGGAATGGTATAATTAAACTATTTTTAAAAATAAAAGTGATATAATAGGTAAAACTTTTTTGATGTCTTTATTAGTAAGCTGTTTTCTCTGTCTGCTATTAAGTTTTTCTTGTGAAATGAGCTGAGAAAGAAAATATACAGTGTAGATGAAACAAAAATCCGCTGACCCCAGGGAATTATGGGGACAAAAGGGAGCAGAGGGAAGAGAAGTAAAATAAAAATCCGCTGACCCCAGGGAATTATGGGGACAAAAGGGAGCAGAGGGAAGAGAGGCATCTGGCTGAGATGTGTAAGCCCTAGTGTCATTTCTCTAAAACGGAATTCTGGATCAGAAAGTATGTCAGATTCAGAGGGGGACGTGAAAGCTGGAGAGACTTTGGCTCCTCTTCCCATTTAGGGCTCTGTACGGACAATTGGTAGTACACTGCGGTCTGGACTCAGGGCTGTCCTACAGAGAGCAGAGTGCTGTAATCAGGTAGAGAGGAACCTACTTAGCAACCATACGTTAATAGTTGATTGCCTTTGGTTATAAGGCACCAGAGTTTTCTCCTTGTCTCATACTGGGAGAATGGGGAAATACTGAAGCTGAGTCTGTGGGCTTGCTATGGTTCAGGGCCAAGACGACTCTACAGCACAGGCTGTAAGTCTATGAACTTGTGGTGAACAAAAGGAAAGAAAATCAGAATGTGTTTGCAATTCTTACAAGAGTACCAAGGTGGGGCCAGGTCAGGCATAAGACCGCACTGAGGCCCAACCAAGTTGATAGAGACAAATGCCACAAGGTATTTCTGGCAGAAGTTGAGCAGCAGGAACTAACATATTGCTCAAGGATGGAAACTTGTGCAATAATGCCTCAGAAACCCCAACCAGCACAGACACAAGAACCAGCACAAGGTGAGAATGTTTCCTTTACGCTAATACCATGAAGTTTTCAAATAAACTACCTTTACCAAACCTAGGTGCCTTCTTGGAGTAGAGCAAATGTGGAGTCATATCTATATAAACAGGAAGCTGAGTATTCACTGAAACTGTTATAAAACATTTTACTAGGTTGGGCAAGTTTAACATTTATGTTTACTACTTGAAAAGTAAGATCAGTGATAAGTAAAAGAAGATATATTTTCTGTGCACATTTAAGTGTAGTGTAAATAAATTTGTAACCCCATTAGAATTTCATTATAGTTCTCTGTCATCAATTCTTTATATAGCAGTGGGGCATAAGTGACTTGAGGGCAGAAAGCTATCTGATTCTTCTCTGGAGCTGTTGCGAAGAGCATAATATTTGGCATAGAGAAAATGCTGAAACCGTGTTTGTTAGATTAAAATGAATATATTGCCACTAAGAACATTTCCTTTAAAATAAAGTTTCCCTTGTGCTTGGGCTAGAATTCTAGTATTTTTCCAGAGGTTCTGAATCTTCTGGAAGAATTGGTTCAAAGGCAGTCTAAGCAGAAGTATGAGCAAAGCATAAGATTAAACGGGAAAAGTGTGTTTGTGAAATGGTGAGTTCTCCAATTTGGCTGATTAGGGATTATCATTGTCAGAATTAAATTCCATTAATAATATTAACAGTTATAGTTTACTTAACACTTATGCCATTAGCAAGTTACTGTGCTTTGCAATTTAGACCCTTTTTTCAATTAATCCTATGGCAACGGGAAATAGTGTTGTATTAGTCAGGTTCCAATTAGAAGGTGGAAATCACACAATAATTTAAACAGGGAAAGCTAAATATAAAAAAAATTACTAACTATATCATGTGATTGACTAGTAAGAGGAAAAGAAAACTAAATTCCAGAATAGCAAATATTGGGCAAAGCCTCTACTCTTAGCTAGGCTTACACCCAAGAAAGGGAAATCTGGACAATTTCCTTCCGTGGGACTGAGATCCAGACATTGTTGGAAAGGGTGCAGCCATAGCTCACTGGGTGACAGAAGTTGGATGAGGTGTTGCAAGCAGGTCTCACCAGGGAATCTCACTCTGGGGCGATGGGAAAGCTGTCATGGGGAAGTGCAGAGTCTCAACTCTATTAAAAGCCAAGGGAAAGCTGTTCGCAGGGATGTGTGGGGATGGTAGCACCCTCTGCAAAGCTGCTCAAGTGAGTGCCAAAGGAAGCAGCTCATGGAGAGGTGTCACACATTGCTTGCTAATAGGTGCCATTAGCTGCCACACCATAACCTTGTGTGCTGCAGGAATCTGTGAGAGAGGAACACCTGAATCAGGAAGAGAAACATCACCTTCTCTAGTGTCCCTCTAGCTTTCTCTACTGTAAAGCTTAGCAGCATCATGCCCACTGGCAAAGGAGAAACAATTATAGGGTTCAGCAGCAGGTAATGAAAGGTAAATTAGGAGCCAAAAGACATTAAATTGATAACTGGATGAACCATCTTGTTTGCATTTTATAGGTTACGAAATCAAGGCAATTTTTGTCACTTTGCTAGTCACTCAAGTGAACAGAAAAATTGGGGATCCAAACACTTTTTAGTTTTCATTATATATTTCTGCCCTAGAAGATTCATCTGGCAACAGTGTACAGGATAGAATGCAGGGAGAGTGAGGCTGGGGTAGGAATATCTGGTAAATTGTTACCGTGAGTCAGATAAAACATGGGGGCTTCTGAAATATCCAAGTACCTGGATCTTTCTTGTGTAACCTCTGAATTTTCTTATCTAAGTTAAGCGGTAAATATAAGAATTTACTATTGTTTGAGTGTTCTGAGGTGAAAGTAATTGATGAGAAAATGCCAAGAGACTCATTTTAAGGCTGTTTTTTATATGTATACAAAGAATACAAGTTATCATATTTAGATAGTTGTGAAATGCAAAAGACTCAAGGACAATCTCCCTTTTAGAGGGACAAGTTCCTCCTGGCTTCAAAGCACTGAAGATCCCAACAGGTCCCTTGCTATCCATTTGCCATTCTCTCCAGGAATTTGTAGGTTCTTCTTACCCTTCCCAGTTGCTCTGGTGTCTCTGTATGTACCTGGCTGCTTACTGGATGCAGGTAACTGTGGCATCCCTAGCACAGTCTTGAGGGCCTAATAGGCAGGTTCGCAGGATGGATTTGTCAGGTATGTCAAACCCTTGTAAGCCCAAATTTTAGATCTGTCTATTATATCCAAGCAACTGTGTATTATTACCTTTGTCTATAAATTATGTGGACTCACAAAGAGAAATCTTCTAGAGTCCCAATTCTTGGAACTCTAAACTTGGAAAAATGCACAAGGATGTGTAGAATATGTATTATCCTGGATTTACTACTGCACTATGCCCTCTTTACTAAACAATCTTAGGACTTAGCTACCGTACTGCTCTTTTTGGTTTTTCTTCCACTTCCCCTTGCAACCTCCAATTCCACTTTAGACTAATAGAACAGTCTAGTGTTTACGAATATGTTGGTGGTCCTAAGAATGCGCCATACAGACTTGCAACGATGGGGGCCATAACTGACCACGGGCCCCAAAGGCTGTATTTGGAAACCTACAGTTGCATTTCCACTTGTAGTCAGGGACCCAGCACAGCAAGGCAATGAAGGGAGGCCCAGTCGGGGAGATGGAGAATCCTCTGATGGCATTTTTGGCCTGAGGACTCTCCAACAGTCTCGCCAAACCTTCCTTAGACTGTCTTGCACCTGACTGAGTCATTTCTGTCCAACTCATTTCCTCTCTTTTTCACTTTTGTAGTGACTTGGATAGTGGTGTGAGACCTCTCCCATCCTTTCCTGTTTTTTTTTTTTTTTTTTTTTTTTTATTATTCCGTTACTCTGTAGGTATCTCCCCAAATAAAGTCTATTAATCCGATTTGGTATCTGCTCCTTGGAGCTCAGAACTAACTCAGTGGTGAATTCATATAAGTGGGTTCAAACCCGGGCTTGGATATTTCCTGGAGACAAGGCCTATTAGTTACTTAATCTGTGTTCTTCATTTAGGCATACCTAATATGGGAATAATAATAATTATCTATGACATAGGATTATAGGAATAACAAATTCATATATAAAAAATAAATGCTTACTATTGTTATGCTTTCATGTTTATAACAGTTTACTATATGGAAATCTAGGTGAGAAAATCCTACATGAGCTATCAGCAATGTTTTTCAGTACATCTTATTAGGTACCTCTTAAATTCATACTTACTGCAAAAAAAAAAAAAAAAGGAAGTCACTATAAGGAAGTTGAGGAATAAAAGCAGAAAATGAAAGCAATATTCATACTTACCATATGCTGTTAGCAGAGTAATTAACATAACAAAAACTTCCACAAGCACAATTTAGAAGACCCCACTTTGCCATATTTAACCACCTTATGTGAATAACAAGAGACAGTAAATTACAGAAGTGGTGGGACATCACTGATGCCTGGGGATACCCCGCATGTAAATGAGATGTGTAAAGGGCAAGAGGAAATAGTAAGCAATTATTTAATAAACAGTAACCAGCTTTTTGTGCATAATCACTTGCATAAGTAAGTGATTTTTACCAAACATATTTGTAAAAATATAATTTAAATAATTTTTTCTCAATGGAATTTTAATATAGACACAATATCTTAGAATAACTATCTTAAAATGCTATTACATGATCCCACTGTACGTCATACTTTAGGCTTTTTAAAGCATTTTCATATAAGTTATCTTAAATAATTCTCACAACTACGTGAGAGTTAATAGAATAAATATTAACAATTTTATTTTATATCAGGGTAAACTGATGAATGAGACTATAAAGACCCTGTAAAGGATGCTTTGCTCCTTCCTTACAATTTAATGGGATTCTAGATCTAAATAGGAATTGGATAAGTTCAGTTTTATTCAGATCTCTTCAATACCACATCAGCTGGGTCTTGGACCCTCTGAGACTTTCTAAGGCTTTGTGGGGCAGAAATCACACTGGCTTTGTCCAATAAACTGGACACTCTTCAAATCAGGTATTTTCTGGGACATTTTTTCAAAGATATTTGATGTAGTGACAAAATATGGTTTCCAAACAGTCAGATCTTATTCAACTAGCTTTCCTAAAATCTATAGCTGTTTGGTCTGGCACATAGTTCCTATCAAGATTCTGTGCAAGAACAAGGAATAAATGAGCCATATGGATTTTAGCCTCTCCCAGTGAGCGAAAAATGTGTTTGATTATAGAGCTGAGAATTTCTAGAGAAGAAGGTATGTAATAGATGCAACTCCCTGCTGGATCTTGCTATATATCTGCCTTGAAAATGCTTTGCGATGAGGCTTTTATTTATATAAGATACTATGCTTCCCTTGTCTTTGTGACTCTTAAGCAAAATTTCTCTAAGGTTTTCAAATGAAATTGTGCTCCTATTTTAATCTTCCTAGTATCCCCTTTTTGGTGAAATAAATAAGATAAAGAATGAATACCTGCAAAAGAAATAAATGCCACATAATTACAAGTCATTTGTCTGCTTTTTAATTTTATTGCTTAATTTCCTGTTAAAGATAGCCATATTTTACTCTGGTCAACCAGTATCAGAAGGAAGTTGAAAACTTAAGTAATTCAGAACAGAATTGTATTTTCTTGACACTCACCCTACAGATAACCAGGACTAGCACATAATTTGTTTTAGTCTTTCTCCTTCTGGAAGATACCGATCCAAAAATACCTGATGAAAGTGAGCACTTTAGATGATTAACCTGGCCTGCCTTTTGACTTTATTTCTTCTGGGAGAAGAAAGTTAGTGAATGTAAGAAATACCTAAGGTTCTTGTTAAAAATGCAGTTCCCTAGGCCCCACCACCTTCAGAAATTCTGATGCAATGTCCTGACAGAACCTAAGAGTCTGCATTTACCAGGCATCCCAGGTGACTCTGATGCTATAGAGCTGGGCCACGCTTTGAGAAAAACTGTTTTGATAGGTGTTTTTTTTTTCCTCCTCACTATTTTGCTGTGTAATCATCTCTCCCAAAGGATTGCTTTGGCTATATACATTTACAGCCACTTGAAGGGTTGATAAGAACAGCCTACGAGCTCTGAATAGTGTTTAACTGTAGGAAGGCTAATTAGCCTGTCAAAGCACAAAGACAATAAATTATGGATTGTAACTTTTTTAAAAGCTACAGATCAAATGGACAGCACAATGAGATGTCAGCAGTTTAACTTGATAAACATACCTCAGAACTCCTTGAATCTTCATTTTTATTTTCCATCTCATTTCTTCTTCGGTCTTCACTTCCTTTTACATGTTTTTTATCTTTTTTTTTTCTTCAATAGATTACCTCTGTATTCTCTTCTTCATCATTCTCTCATTTTGTGTTGAACCTTCTGAAACTTATTTTTCTTTCTCTTGTTCTTTTTCCTCCTCTCCCTCTTCAAAAAGATGTCTTTCCACCCTACATCCACGCTGTCCATGGAAACAACCTCTTCCTGACGACATTCCAATTGAGTATTATTGTTCTAAATAATGTATTGATGATCAAATGACAATTTATATGAAAGTACTTTGAGAATGAGTGAAGCTAAAACAAAGATTTGTTTTGGGGTTGAAAAATTAGTAAGGATGATGTTTGGGATCCAATTCAAGATTGCCTTCCCAGGGAGTGGGAAGAATATATATGTGATAAGGATACAACATAGTGCTGCTGTCCATATTTCTCTTGGAGGAACCTCAAAGTTATAGCCAATGAACTCACACGGAGGAAGGATGCAATAGGCTAAAAGAGCTCAGAGCCAAGGTGTTCTCCTATATTACTATGAGGAGTGTAGGGAAGAACACATTAGCACTTGAGAGAAATTAAGAAAATTCTTGATCGTAATAGAATTTAAGAAAATTCTGCTTATGGGATTTCAAAAAAAATCTGCTCTCACATCTTTACATACTATTTCTGTTCTATTTATTACAACAATATCGGTTTACAGAAACTCTGACCAATTATAGTCTGCACAGATGAGGTTGTCATCTTGTACTGTTTACTTATAATTCATGAAATAGAAGCAGGATAAATGCTTACTTATTTTCTCTACCAATTTTCAGAATAATGAGTGAGTACCCTAGTAACCTCCAAAGATAACCCATAGGTTTTAAAATATCATGAACTTGAACAACTTCTTATTTTGCATCATTCTGTATATTACAGTTATTATTTTGTTGCTGAAACAGTTCCATCTTCAGACAGTGAGAACCTGTCTTCAGGTTGGTTCCTGTGTCCTTTTGACATGGTGTTCTTTGTTTTCTGTCAAAATAGGATATATCAGATATCTCTTATATATTATCTGATCCAGCTAAACTTAGTTAATTGTCTAATAAGCCTTGCTACCCTTTCAGTAAAAAAACGTTTATAAGTTCCATAATCTGTAAGTTTTCTGGTCTCTCAACCATTTTATTAGAAGTCCAAAGAATAACTGAAAAAAGAATAACAAGATCAGAGAACAGTAGTTTGTGTAAATACTTTAGGAAAACAAGAAAACTTGAGACTAATGATTTTTAAAAATTTATTTACAATTTAACTTTAATATTTTATTCTACTTTATCTTTTTCCTTATATTTTGCAGATACCTATGTATTTCTTGACCTCTTTTTGGATGAGTCTTCTAGATGTTAACTTTATTAACTGTGAAAAATGAAGTTGCCACCATAAGTGAACTAGACAAACAGTCTCAACCTGTTTTTTTCCTAGCCAGTTTATCAGTACACTGAGCAAAGTAGGAATGTATATTTAGGCTGAAGATGTGGCTCATTAATCATCTACTACCATAGTCTCCCTTCTAAGCAGTAAAGCTCTTATTAATGAAGCTGATGGTTTGTGAAAAACACCTAATGAGTCCTTCAATTTTTGCACTGGTGAGTTAGATATCAAAGAGGCATAAGGAGAACCAGGTGTTGTAGAGCTGTGATACCTGAAAGAAATTCCTATTTCTTTCAAAGAAATAAAGATCCAAAGAGGATGACTAATTTCTTCAGTGCCAGTATAAGGAAAAATTGTTAAAAATCTGACTTTCAATGAAATTCATTTTCCCCCTTGCATATCAAAGTTTACTTGGGGGAAAATAAGTAGTCAGCTATGTTTTAAAATGTGCTTAAATGGAAATAAGCACCTAAGTATTTGAAATAAGTAATTATATCTATAGGGAAAAATACTTCATATTAATTATGCAGTATTCTCATCATGGAATTTTTTTTGAGGAATGTTGTGGAAAAGATAATATAGTCGAGACAATGTTTGTGATAATAGAAAATGTATCCGTGTTTCAACGAGAGTTTATAGGTCACTTTCTCACTTTATTGAAGGTTTTATAAATTATCTATCTTGTCTGAAGATGATTTATACGTTTTCTTACAGTACAATTCCATTTGGTGTACAAAATCCAAATTCGAAAAGAAAAATTGAACCTAAATGATAGATTGTTTGAAAAGAAATCTATTAGCAGAAACCAGACAGACAGAGCAGTTTAGAATGGCTTGTAATTTTCATAATGAGTGCTTAATCATCAATTGGTGTTTCTTTAATTTTTAAAAGCATTTTTTGTTGTAAACATTTGCATGGACATATCTTTATTACCCCTTTATTTAAAGATAATACCATGGCGATGGTTGTATTTTGTGAGATAAGTATTTATAAAGTAAAAGATATATAACAAACACTTTGCCAAACACTGTGGGTGGTACCATGGTACTGGCATTCCTGACCTAGAGGACTGGTGAAGATAAAAGTATAGCCATAACGCGTGATAGAAATGTGGCCTCACAATCTTGGTGTCAAGGTGGAGTCTATTTCTTTAATTTTTGAATAGAAACTGGCCCTGTGACTTTCTTTAAATAAGGTGGAAGTGACATTGTGCATCTACTGCCTTTGCACTTTTAGAATGCTGCCCTAAGACTGTCATATAAGGAAGCTTGTATTACCTATTGGCGGATGAGATGCCACATGGCAGCTGATGGCAAGCATAAACTGCCAGACGAGAACCAAACACAAGTGCTGTGGAGCAAAACTCTAAATGGATTTAATGTTTGGGGTGATGAATGGAGGCAAGGAGACTGTAGACAGAGGCTAGGAAAGTGGATAAGGAACTGTTGGAAGCTGAAAAAAGAGCAATGTATGTCACATGTGACTGAACAGTTATGAAAACTATCACTTGCTATAATTTAAAAGATATTACACCAAATACTCTGGCTCTCAAGAGAGCTCCATTCAGATACTGAAAGTTAGCTTTTCCTAGTTGTGTTTGATTTAGCATGGGAAACTAGAGATGAACTAAACAAGGAACTGCTTGATTTGAAAGAGAACTTTAGGAGAAAAATAGAAGGTCCTGGGATTGCTAAATCAAAAAATAAAACTGTCATTTCTAGTCTCTTTAGCTGGTAAAAACAAAATAAAACAAACATATAAAAGATAGAACCAAAGGTCAAGCCAAATATGATATTTAATGACTTTTAAAAGGTTTAAGGCAGTGCCTTATTGATCATTTGAGGTAGGTAAATGAGCTTCTAGGAATCTTAAAGGCATTGTCCACCAGCAGCCTCACACAACCCAAAGTAGAGAAAGTTACATATCCCTAAAGAATAGTGAGTGTCTTTGGTTTTGAAGAGAATCATATTGATAAAAAGACTACCACTTGGACTAAAGCGCAGCGACATTTAAAAAAGAAAAGGGGCCTCTGACAAAAGTAGGCCATAGGAACTACTTAATTATGAACATGAGCTATAGGAAAGGAAAACATCTTTGAGAGTAGAACCAAGAGTCCAGAGAAGGAAACGAGCACTTGGGAGAACAATAGGGAACCATTCCTAGGGAGCACATGTGGGCCATGGTCAAGAACATCCCATACCTTTTAGACTTAGGGCAACTGGCAATAAGTGATGGGTTGGATTTTAGAACTGTGTGCTCCAAATCAGTAAATTCTATGTGTTCCTATTCTCTATATTGAGGTTACATATTTCCATTATTTCTATTGAGGTTTTCTGTCCCCATTATACCAATGTATGTTGGAGGGATGGATGAGTATGTGTGGGGAGATGATGGTGGTGGTGGTGGTGGTGGTGGTACATCACCTTTTATTTAGCTTATAGATCTCTGGGCAAGATACACATAGGTATCAAATGTTAAGCTCAATGCTACATATGGGTAAGACTTTTAGGAGTCTTGTGCAAGTGTATGAGCATTTTCCATGTGGGAGGATTGCAAATAATCATGACCAGAGGATGGATTGTGGCAGAGTTAATATGGCCATAGATTGTAGTTTTTCCTGTTAAGAAGTGGTCTCTTTACTGCTCCTTGAATCACAGCTGCTTTTTGACTTACTGTGCCTAATAACATGCAGCCGAAGTGATATGTGATCCACAAAGTCAGGCCTCAAGAGGTCTTGCAGCTTCCTTTTTTGCCTTTTTGGAATGGTGCTCTGAGACCACAATATCACTAAGTCAGTCCAGCCTGTAGGAGGATGGAAGAACATGAAAAACACACACACACCCCAAAAGCATACTCAGCACACCCGCCGGCAGCCGGCACTAGCTGCTAGACGTGAGGCCATTTGAGACTTTCCCACTGAGCTGGCCTTACAGCGAGTGCAGATATATGAGAATAGGCAAAATTAGCAGATATCAGCCAATCCTTAGAAATGCGAAAAACGACGACTTGTTATTTACTAAGGTTTGAGGGGTGTTTGTCATAAAGTAGTATTTAATTAGAAACAAGATATAATGAAAATATAGAAAAGAAAATGTATTTTATGTAAGGAAGGGCCACATTCAATTTAAGAAAAATAAGAAAGCACTCATGAAAAATGTGGTAGTTGAGATTTGTACTAAAAGATGTATCCAGAAGATACAGTGAAGATGTGTTGTAGAAGAACTTTAGAGCCAGGGTGTGATATTTATTCTCTAAAAGCAGTGGGAAGCTGAAATTGTTTATTTGGGGGAGTAGCATAAATCTACTGCATTGCCAGTTAACAGGAGAACTAGAGTATTGGAGACACCTCATGAATGATCGTTGAATAAATGACTAGAATTTTTTTCTAATCTGTCAGATATTACAATCTAGTGAAATCCAACTAATGTCAGTTCACTCTACTGAGAGAAAGTGTCAGAATGTGTCAGAGTAAGACATTTTAATGTTTATCAAAGAGCCTGAGTACAGAAGCGAATGAAATGTCTTAATGTGACTACTGTGTTGAATACATTGGCATGCTGCGAACCTACATGGATATGTTTGGAACAGATAAGGCTTAGGAAAAAGGCTGAAGTAAAAGTAAACAAGATGACCTTTCTGACAAAGTGTGCCACTATTTTATGCACGGTCACAGGGTACTTTATGACACACAGCGTACGTGTGGAAAACATTTGCCCTTCGTGGTATTTTGGATTAATTTGTACCATAAATGCATCTTTTACCATCCTGTTCCTAGATTCATGGGTTTGATTTATGGCAATGTTTAAGTCTTTATTTTTCCTCTTAACTTCCCCTGAGGGAGTCTTCCAGTGTGACCACACTGATTGGTCACCACCCTCCTGGTGACTAACCTCTTAGAGAGTGTGTGGACAGCTTTATGGCTCATAGAACTCTGGGAACATTTCCAACCCCATTCATTTTGTTTCCCCTTGGTTTTTGCTTTCTTTCAAAGAGAGAAGTTTGAATTTACTTCTTACTTTGACTGGTAGAAAACCACTCCTGAGTCTTAATTTCAGATACTACATCCTTGTCTTGACTGTTTCACTCTGCCAGTCAAGTAGGCACTTTGCATGAGTTGATCTGTTCTGTTATGGATCCATTGACTGTGTCTCCTGCCTCTGGCTATGGGTCGTTGTCTTCTTTACAGTTTTCATATCAGAAAGACTCCATACATTTTTGTTTTTGTCGATGATATTGTTATACTAGTGTGTCAATACATTGTATTTCCTCTGTTATAATTGGCTGAACTGTCAGTAGCAGTTTTTACCATTTAGATTATTCATTTCTGTGTTCTTGATTCTGTTTTCTAAGCCAGCTGTCCCTAAACTTTTTGGTACCAGGGACCGGTGCTCTTGTGAGAATCTAATGCCTGTTAATCTGAGGTGGAGGTGAAGTGGTGATGCTAGTGCTGGGGAGTGGCTGCAAATATAGATGAAGCTTCGATGGCTCGCCTCTCACCTCTTGCTGTGCAGCATGGTTCCTTAACAGGCCATGGACCAGTACTAGTCCGTGGCCTGGGGATCGGGGACCCCGTTCTAAGCAACTGCTAATTAAAAACTGCCCTTTTCATTGTCATGTCTTCTGTTACTTAATGGTATAATAGGTGTTTTTTCAGTCATTAGGCTGATAAATATAGCACATCAGTTATAAGTAACCTAGAACAGGAAGCAAAAGCTTTGGCTTGAGCTAAGTCCAGCAGCATAACTACTAAAATGCAAGTTTTCTTCTGTCTCCCTTCCCTTTCCTTTTCCTTCCTTCCTCTTCTCCCTTCTTTTTCCCTTTTTTTTAATTTCCGGTAGTCTTAGTTGTATGGGTTCCAAAAAATATTGTAAGAAATAATAAAAAGTATGGAAAAAGTAATTTTTTCCCCTGACAGACCACCAAAGTGTGGTTTTTTTTGTTTTTTTGTTTTTTTTTTTGTAGAGTCCCTCTGTGCCTAGAACTAAATGCTGAGACAGAATCTCTCTTGTGTAGTCAATGCCGCCCAATGTTTCTTCCCAGTAAAGATAATAATTATGATGATGATAATGGTACCAATATTTACTGTACTCCTCTCATGAATAATCTAATTTAACCCTTATTTCCATCTGTGCTGGATGGTTGCATCATCACTACCTCTTTCTAAAGTCTCTTCTGTAATACAGAAAAGCCAAGGCCTTCATTTTTCAGAATCCCTCTTGTTGGTTTGAGGTTGGCCTGTGTCAACACAAAGCTGTTCTGTTTGGTCAGGAAGGCAAAAGAAAGGAGAAGTCATTATTCTCTGGAAGAAATTTCAGCCAGATGTTATGCAGCTAAGATTCACATTGGCTTGCTGAGAACCACCCCTTTCACTTCTTCAGACCCCAAAAGTTAGTGGGAGCTCCTATATGTTTGCAGCAGCTTCCTGGTGAGCTCATGAACATCCCTGTAGCAGTGCTTCAGGCCGAGATCATGGGCTGTGGCTTCCCTCACCTTCACTCCCCAGTTTTCCAATGGTTGGGTAATTCTCTCCTTTGTATTATACCCTTCACTCTTAAAACCCATTAAGAGGCTCTTTTTTTTCTTAGCAAACCCTGACTGATAAAAAGTTCTTCAAGTTTGGTGTTGATATGCTTACTCTTCCGTTAAAGGAACAGGTAGAGTGAGTCAGGTAACTTGAACAAGTACATAGAGCTAGTAAGTGAAGGAGGGAAATTAGTAAGCAACCTGTCTTAGGGTTTATCCAAATCCCTTGTGCTGCTGCTTCTGTCCACTGTAGTGTCTTCCTGCACTCATTTCCACCAGTGCTGCCTCCTCTACCCTCTAGAGTTCTGTGACTTCAGCTTCTCCCACACCCAAGTCAGCCATCGCTGCTCTGAAATATGAGCCTCTTTTTTATTCTCAGGTCCTAGGTCTTGAATTTGGGGAGTGAGAGGTAGGTTTTTTTGTTTGTTGTTTTGTTTTGTTTTTACTGCATTCTAAATAAAGAAAAATTCTTCTATTCTGCCCCCTAAAGGTTTTACAGGATTGTGAAAACTCTGTTTTTGTTCTGAGGGAGCTGTCTTTTCTTTTTTATTATTTTTCTTTTTAATTACTTTTTAAAAAAAATATTATTATTATGGTGACATTGGTTAATAAAATCCATTAAGTTACAGATGTACAATTCAACAGTAAAGCATGAATATGTTGCATGTAGCTGTCTTTTATCTCTAATGTCACTACTGATGGTGGGATGCAAGGTGATTCGTTTCACTTCTACCATTCCTTGAGAGATTCCTTGGCTTCATGTTCAGAATGTAGATCTTATCCTCCTGTTTTTGTGGTTCTTTCCCTTTAAATCAAGGATCAAAATCTAGGATCAATTTGTGTTTCTTAGTTTACAGCATCTCTTATGATTTCTTTTATTCTCTTCTGTATCTCTTTACTGAAGTTTATGGAACTGATTAGATACTTAACAGAGATTTGTCACATTCTCTCTTGGCAAAATAACCCACAATCTAAACATGCTGCTTTGGAATTTCATCTTGTGATGAAATTAGTAGCACTTTCTGTGCTACTAATTATTCACAATAAATTATTCAGTCTGTATATTTACAGTGAACATTTCAACTATGGCATAAATATGGCATCGTTTGTTAATTTTAGAAGTAAAACATCAAAGTTATCCAATTTTTCTTGTCAAAGGTTTAAATTATATGACAGCTAAAATTAATTGCTAAATATATCAGTAACTTCATTTTTCTTGAAAGATAAGAGATATATGAAAAATGTGGAATAGGGTTTCAGTATGTCTTGCTTTATTTCATGAAGATTTCCAATTAAATGGATGCTTTTGCTATCAATTATCATGGGAAGATAAGTTAAATCCACTCAATTAAAGTGTCACTTTTGAAGTTTCTGGGTCTAACTTTGACACATCTTAATGTTAATTTAGCTTCCTTTCAAAGAGAGGTCAATGGTTTACCTAAGGATTTCTGTTATTAATGTGAATTAGTGAATCCATTCGACAATGTCAAGAAAAGATAAGATATTTTGAAATGGAAAAGCAATGCCTTTTGATGAACTATGATAATTATTCACTTTCTCTTGCCATGAAAAGATACTAATACTTTCGCCTATTGGCCTCTTTTGAATTCCATTTTTCACCTGCTACCACAGCAAGTTATATATGGACTATAGGTATACTACATTCAATTTCATCACATAGATTTATTGAATTTTAGTTGTTAGATTTAAAATACCTTCTATTGTCTTACCTCATTTATTCAGTCATCCCAGACTCTTACTGAGTCTCTGTTCAAGGCGCTAGGTATACTCTAGCCATTTATAGATTTAACAGGTACAGAAACTGTTATATATATGTATATAGTACTTGACATCAGAGACTCAGAGAATAGAGGTTAACTAAGACATGTGAAGTAAAAATTATAGTATGAACTAGGAAATGTTAAAAAGGAATGTAAATTGGGTTATCATAGAAGAGGAACTTTTAAAAATTTGTTTAAATTATCTAGGAAAACCACATTTAAAATCTGATATATTAGCTGGGACCTCAGCAGTGAGCAGAAGTTTTTCTGGTATGTGTGTGTGTGTGTGTGTGTGTGTGTGTGTGTGTGTGTGTATATATATATATATATATATATATAAAGTGGTTTGAACTAAAGAGTCCTAAAGGAAGATGCAGTATAGATAGTTTCTCTGGGTTAAGAATAACAAAAATAAAATGGTCATCATTTTTAATTTAATATTTGTAGTCAGATTGTTGAAAACTTCCATTTTTTTTATCTTTTATACTTAAATTATAATAGTTTATCATGTATTTAACAACACATTAAGTACAGCTTTGACATTTTCTTAGTTGTTATTACATAGTTTCAAACTTCATCATCTAAGCTAAGATAAATAAGGACTATATTAAGACCTTAATATTTTTATAGTTATGAGTTAAATTTGGGATGACGGCCTCTCCATGGAGCTTATCAATGCTGCTTTCCCAGAGTTTGCCAGAGCATAAAACAGAAGCTCAGAAGCTCAGGTGAGTCTAGAAGTTGTTACTTCTAAAATGTGACAATATTTTCAAAAATTACGTAAGAAATTTATTTAATTGGGGGTGGGGGAGGGAATGTATCACCTAGAAGGCAGTGTGAATTAATAGTCTTCAAGTACCTATCTCCACTCTTACCACGGGCTTTCTCATTTATGAAACTTCTGTGGGATAATGGGCTGAGATAGCTTCCTTATCTAACAGTAAACCCATGAGGACTTAGAATGTGTAGGTTCTGGTACTCCCTAACAATGTGGTTTTGGATAATTAACTTCTTGGAAGTAGCCCAGTTTATTTACCTGTTAGATGGGGATTATGCCCTTCTATGGAGATTTAAAAAATGAAATAACAGGTATAGGAAAGACCTATATAAACTACAAAAGTACTGTATCAACTCCTTAAGCGTAATGAGATATTCTTGACTCGAGAGTATGCAGTCTGGAAGGCACCATTCCAGGACAGATGAAGGAAGTGCGATGCATGGAGTTGTTTAGACAATGCCATGGCAGGACTAAGAATCCTATCCAGTGTCTCTTCAAGATTCTTTCTTCTATAGCATGTTGAGTTTTTCTGTGGGTTTGTGTTGGAGAAATGGACTTAGAATATTGCCATGCTAGCAGTTCTGCCACTAAAAATGACCACTTATGAAAAGTGTTTTTGTGGCCCATCTGCTTTCATTGTGGGAGCTGTAAATGTAAAAAGAGATACATTACTTCCCATTAATCTGTGCCTAAGAGTGCATTTCTTGTAAAATTCTTAGAAGTAACTGTCATTTCATACTTAATACCATAGTAATTCACACTAATGGTTTAAGAATTCCCAAGAGATAACTAAATTGTGCAAATGAGTAGCAAGGAACATTAAAAGGCAACATTATAAAATCAGGAATATGGAATTCCGAGGTGTACTTGCTTTATTTATTTTGACAAGGGCAGTTTACAGTTTACTCATGATAAAGTACTACTGTAGAATAGTAAATGTACTAAACTTGTTTTATTAAAGTAATAAAGCCTGAATGGGACTCCTCACAAAAGCCCACCTCCACTAAATCATTACTAAATATTGAGTTAAAGATGCCAGATTATTATGTTTCTTATTTTTTGTATAAAATTCTATTTACAATTGTGAGCTTCCAGATAATGTAAGATTTGGTGACTACTCTTGCTTACCCTATTTGTCTTTGAATTAAAACATTTTTCTGACTCCCTGAATAATTCCAAGCACTCATTTTCCAGTATCTTAGAATAGTTGACTAAGATTAAGATCATAAGCAAAAGTTAACAGAAAAGCCTGTGCTAAAAATATATGCTTGAGCCTCACCGACAGCACTTATGCAAACACAAACCAGAGCAACAAGAAATGGTGGGGTCAATGGTTGGGTTCAAGGAGGCAAACCTGTATTATGTGTTACATGCTCTAGCCGCTGAGCTCTTCTCTGTTGATTGCCTCCTTTGGTGTTCATGTCCATTCACTCAGCTTTAGAGTGGTCATAAGTTTCTCAAGTCAGAGATTGCCTGTACCTTTTGTCTCTTTTGGGTTCTTGCAGGGCTTATGATACATATGGATACATAATGTGTTATTAATTATTAGAAGCTCGGTCAACTTTATTTATTATAGCTAAGAAAAATGGAACCATATATTTACTTTGTAAATTTTCTTTCTCCTATAAAATTTGATATAAGATAAAGCTAGTATGTCATAGTGAGAAAGAGCCAAAAAATCAATAGTAATAGTACCTGGGTAAAATACATGGAATCAACTTTCTTGCTTATATTTTTAATCAAGCACCACATGGATCAGTTTGAAAGGCTGAGTAAAACCCATTTCTACTTCTGAGAATGTAACTTAAAGTGCTACTGACTGGCTGTTGTATCCTTTTCTCTGGATAATCAATAACTCTTTTCATTAATAGTGTGAAACCTAGAGCTATACATAAATGGTTTCTGTACTCTATAAATTCACTTTAGTCTTGTTTAAATCCATGTTAAGCTGAATTCTGTTCTACTATTTTCCATTTAGTGAAAACCCAGGTTGTATCAGTGGGGTTACTGTTAGTTATTCAAAACTTGTAATGAACTATAACCCAGATAAAACAACAAAAAAATAGCAAGTCCATGATGTATTTTCTCCTTCTATTTATTTTTTGTTGTTGACATGGTATATAATGAAAGAGTCGGAAGAGTAGTATACGGTTTACATATGGTATTTATTTAAAAGTAAGTAAATGTTATTTACTCTCTTATAGTCAATGACATGTGTTATCAGCTATAGCTGTAGTTTACCAGGTTAAAAATAAGAACATTTCTAACAAAAGTATAACAAGAAAGCGTGACACATAGTGAACTTTGATTGTTTTCTCTCTATCTTCTGCTCCCCCTTGACCCCTTTAGTCTCATCTGGACTGTCTTGGCTCATCATATATGATGAATTCAAAAAGTAGGTGATCAGTGGCTTGTGGTTTGGAAGAACCCAGAGAAAAAACTTAAACTTTCTTTATGAATAATATAGTGCAGCCAAGGCTAGAAATGCCCAAATCCATGTGAGAACAAAGTTCCAAGGTCAGCTCAAGATTGAAATAGGATGAGAGTGATGGGGTCTGGAGCATTCTCATGGGTAGTGGTTTTTTGGTATCGCACAGACACTCAGATATGTCTGAAATGTCCCAGTCTGAGTCAGCCTTTTCCCTCTCAAAATGTCCTATTTCAAATTTTCCATCCCTTACTTTCATAGGGTGTGCAATCCAAGAGGCCTGGATTCATATTATAGCTTCATCATTTACTATATGACCTTAGATATATTAATCTTTTTGAGTCTCAGTTTCCACATACTTTTGTGGAATTGGTAATTGTTCCTTTCTCTTGGTGTGGATTACATGTTTTAAATTTAGATGCTACTCATATTTTAAGTGTTTAAAAAATCCATATGTTGAAGAGAAAATGTCCTATTTATTCATTCAATTGGTGATATTTCCATTATTTAATAAGATTTAAGTAAGCAGCAAGGAAATCGACTTCTCTCAAACATAACCTGAGCTAACTCTTAACTGGTATGAAACTTTTATTTTTTTATACCAAAGAGGATTTGCACAAAGAACAAACTGCTACAATTATTTTATCTTGTTTTATGTAAATAAAATGTGTAATACTTGTCACCCTAGGTGGGAACTGTGTTCCAATAAGCAAATATTTAGTGAACATACTTTCTTTGGGCATGGCAATTGAAGTCATGTTTTCTATCTCTAATCATAAACTTTATAATATAAACCATTTTCTTAAGTTATTAAAGATTTTTACAAAGGAGTTCATGTAAACCTTGTTTTTAATTAAAAAAAAAATTCTCACTGAAGTGGTAAACCTAGTAAATCTATTAATTGCTGTGGTAAGTACTAAATACTTTTCTATGGTTTTCTTTCAAATGCTGGGGGTGCCGCCTAGTTATAATTTACTAAGGCTGTGATTCAGAACTAAGAATATATTATTCATATTATTATTGCTGTCAACCTATGGGCTCTGTGGATTTTATGCTTTCACTTGTGTTCCTTTTTGACTCAGTGGACTTTCTCTAGCTTCCTAATGCAATATTTTTAAGGTCGCAACTTGGAACTGCTTTCTGAATTTCTGAAAAGAAAGTACTGTGGTTACGGACATTGGAAAGATATGTCCTATATCCTATTAAAAATATTTCTTTAGTAACCATCTATATGTTAAAATAAATATTTTCTAACAACATTTAAACTTTTAAAAGGCCTATTTCTGGTTTATTTTCATACCCTATTTTACTAACTTTTGCCTTTACAAAATTAAAATATTCTAGATGATTTCAAGGCATTCTTTTTTTATTTCATTAAAAAGTGTGTGCGTATGTGGGAGAGGAAGTATTTTCTGTCACTAATCTATTTTTACATAAGAAAGATAAAAACACTTTCTCTTAAAAATATCCAACTAAACATTTCTCCTCAAAAATATACAATCAAAATTCTACATGGTTTTAAACATTTAGAATTGAATAATTGAGTATGTAATATTGAGGACCACTATCTAAGATTGTAGATGTGTTGTATTGCTACTGATTCCCACAGTAAAATGAGTGTAAATTATTCACTTTTTAATTTTCTAATCTTTGAAGTGAGTTTTAACCTGCATACATCAAGATAGCTTATGTAGAACAATTATGTAAACCCTGTTAAGAAAGGCATACTTTAAACTAAATTTGAATTATGGTCCCTGGACCAGCAGCATCAGCATCTCCTGGGAGTGTGTTAGAAAGGCAGAACTGCGAGCACCTCCCCCAACCTGCTTAATCAAATCCTGCTTTTTAACAAGATCCCCAGGCGATTCAATGCACATTAAAAGTTTGAGAAGCACTGCTCTAACTAAGCTATTATTAATAAGAAATAATGTATAGCAGATAGTTGAAATTCCTGATGAAGTACAAAGACCTTTTACCAGTCTTTTGCTGACACATAAAATTTCAAAGAACTTTTAGGAAAATTCTTTGATACTTGAAGCGATTTATAAAATCTTTAATGGCAGAGTAATATTTTTAGATATTAAACTACTATTTTTTCCCTGTTTTCTTCCTGTATTTTTCCTTTTTCAACACTCCCCTTCAAACAGTAAGTAGATACTATGGTTGGCCCTAAGGGAGCAATGTGAGAAGATACAAAACAAATTGTGTGACTGATCATGGTTTTCCAAAGGCCAAGCCCTTAGGTCAGGGACCTCAAAATTATGATCTGCACATTAAAAGCACACCACAGATGTGTTTTATTTGTTAGTAAAGTGCTTATTTTAGTTTTTAATTCAGAAGCATGTAGGGAAAGGGACTCCCCTCTGCCTGCCTCCAGTGTCATAAGAACAGGGTTGGGGATGCCTTAAAAGGCCAAAGTTAAATTTCTCCATTAAACCACCTGGATGGAAACCAAAATCCAAATTAAGTAATTAAAAAAAAATCAATAGCTAACATTTACATAGAATTTAATATGTGCTAGGTATTGTTCTAAGTAGGCCTCACTGAGGGAGTTAACCAGGCAAATTCTGGAAAAGTGTTTTAGCTACAGGGATGCTGTCTGCTGGAAAGCAGCTGCTGACGTAACACTGTTGAACATATTTGTGTTTTTCCACAATGCCAGGTTGAGTGGAACTTTCTCAGATAAACCAATCAGGTACCCACAGGTACGGAGAGCTGCATGTCACTCTCAAGCCCAAGCCCATCAGCAGCTCCTATGGCTCAGAAAGTCAGAGTTTTGGGCTCTAGCACGCCTGTTTGTGACACTATCAGGTCAGGCTTGAGCATCGTCTGTTAAGGTGTTCAGCTTCCATGGACCTTACAAGGTGGGATCCTCATGCTCATCAACTCCTGCAGAGTGGGGCTAATGTTTCTGTGATTTTGGGTATTCCTGTCACACCCTAAGGGTGTTCCCATTATGTGCAAGTCAACATTACTGTAATGGCTCCAATGGAATCCACTTTGTAAAGTCCAAGAAGCCCTCATTTCTGTGTGCTGTCTACAAGGGAAGAGCCACTTTGAAGTCAATATAACAGTCTCCGGCTCTGTGGTGTGCCTGCATTGTTCCAGCCAAGTAGGCCTGTGTGGCTAGAACAGAGTGAGCAAAGAGAGAAAAAGAAAATAAGGTCAGAGAAGTGGCAAGGACCTCCCTTGCTTTAGGGCACTGACGGGCATTGTAAAGGCCTCGAAGGGCTGTCGCTCTGAAGCAGGAGGCATTTCTGTGCTCTTTTCTTAGGTCTTCACAGGGTTTGCTCCTTACATCATTTAATTGTTAGCTCTGATTTCATTTCTTCAGAAAGATGTCCCCGACCACCCAATCTGATTGTCTTCCTATCCTTGTCTCTATCCATTTACTTTGATTTGAATTTTTAATGTTTATTCCTAACTGAAATTGTTTTATGTATATGTTTACCATTCATCCGCCTCTTGTTTATAGATTTTATTCACTAGAATGAAAAAGCCAGCAGGACATGGCTTTTTTTGTTCATTTCTGTATTCCCCAGATGTAGACTGTGTCTGGTAAATAGTGGGACTCAATAAATATTTGCTAAATGGATGATTTCAGTTAAATGGCAAATAATCAGTGTATGTGTGTGTTTTATCCAGGAACAATAATTGCTCAGTACCAGCCTTGGACGAGTAAGAAAACTGGTCTGAGTTTGGAGTTCGTGTGTGGAGGAAAAGAGGTGCATGAGAGTGGAGGATGTTTTAAAGAGAATGATTTTGAGAGTCAATGGAATTGCAATTTTGAGGTCAAAACTGTAGAAATACTACTAGAGGAAATCAGGGAGTCCAGTGGTGGTGTTTAGAGAGTGAGAAATTAAAAAATCAGAAGCAACCAGTTACAGGTAAATGCAGTGCTTGGGCTTGCATAGCTGAGAGTGCAGAATTTTGGAGAGGAAAAGTTCAAACATCTCAAAGCTCGGTGTTGTATGAGTCATTCTCCTGATGCTGCGGTTCCCAGGGAGCAGTGATTGAGAGGAGCACAGTAAGTCAGTGCCTAAGTTCTCTATAATTGGGAATGGTGATCAAACCTAGGATACTGGTGCACTGCCTTAGTTTATGCCTTGACATTATTCTCTTGTCAACTGCAATGATTTTCTAAGTAGTCTCCCTACATTGAGCCTTTTTCTCCCTTCAGTCTGTCCCTCATCCCCCAGAGCTTTTTACCTTTCTAAAATGAAGCTGTGATATACATCAACCCCTTTCTGAATTCCTTTATAAGTCCTCACATCTCTAAAACAGTTTTTATTCCTTTGTCTTACAAAGGCCTTCTTGGTGTGGTCTTTACTGCCTTCTTCAGTATTATGTCTTACAGTTTAACCCAAACCATCTTAGGTGCACACAGTAAGGACCTGCTGTTACATGGTTTATGGTCTGTACATTACATTTCTTTCCCATTTGTTTTATTCATCATGTGCATTGTCATACTTTGTCTTCTTCCCCAATAAGACAGGAGTATTGTGGGAATTCTAGCGTTGACACATCATATGCCTTCAGTAAGTATTTCTTTGCTGAATGAGTGAATAAATGGATAGCTGAATGAACAAACTTGTTAGGTCAGTTAACAGTGATTGTTAAAGATGAATTATTTATTTCATTATAATGTGGAGATAGTAGATATCCATCTGTAAGTGTGTCCTTACTAGGAACTTTGTTGCTTCTTGCTATCTAGAATAGAATTTTTGACATTTCCTTAGAATATACCATAAAGGTATATAAATATAAGCCATTGCCACAAAATATCATTTATCTTTCTGTCTTTGTTCATTTCTTTTAACTAGAGTTGTCCCCCAAACTCTGGCATCAAAAAATCATTTTATTGGAATATATCAGTTTCATAGAATGGAAGTGAAAAATTTGATCAAGGACGAGGCATGATATTACTAACAAACCATGAGACTCTTTAGTAGTTAGCGAAACAGTTGCTTGATAAACTAAGCATACTAGAAAAAGGCATTACCATAAAGGTACATTTTTTAAAAAAATTAAAAAAACACATACAACTTATAGAGTAGAAGTTAATTTTATGGTCATTAAGATTATGTTTTATGAAGGAGCGGCTTTAAATGTGTTTAGTTTATATTTCAATAGTGTCCTTTTTTGATGTCAGATAGAATTAACAGATGGAAAATATACTTCCAGAATGTCTTCTAAATTATTGTCATCTCTGAAATATGTCAGAAAAAGACTGACTGCTGGCAGATGTGCATAAAAGCTTAGAAAACCTTTATATAACAAGAAAAAATCCATATCTTTTAAGCTGTGTCAGAGTACTCAGGCAAGGAAGGCGTGTTTTGAGTATGATAGCTGACGGCATTGTCAATAAAATCCCCTTGCTCAGCATACTTAAGCCATATTTCTGGTGCAGATAATCCCATAGTTTTGTAAATATGTGTGAAAGTAATGGCATCTAGAACAATTAAAGTGGAATTTTCAGGAGATCTGTCTTTTGCTCAATCAAATGTGACCACATTCTATCTTACATGCCTCCTTGTGTTACTGAGCTGGCTTTCAAGCTTTCTGTCAGGCATCATGGCCTGAGCTGTCTAAAAAACACTTCTTTTTTTAGGTGTATCTAACTGAAAATAAAAGAGGTCCAGTTTTTTTTTTTTTTTTTCCTAGCTACAACTATTAGACTTTACTTTTCTTAAGAGAAAAAGAGTTGCTCAGCTTTCTTGGGGAAAAATGGTTTTGAATTGGGAAAAAGATTTGGTGCAAAAATGGTATACTGCTTTATTCAAGCTTAGCTCTCTGTGATTCAATAACCAGAGAAGCACAAGAATTTATGAATTGCCAAAAATAGTTTATTTACATAACTTTAAAATTCAGAATGATTAACAGTGATAAAAAGATTAACTCACAAATATAACTCATTTCTTATTCATCAAGATGGAGCATTTAGATGCTCAATTTACTTTATTGAGTAAATGTAAATTAAAAGGAGAGTAAATAAGGTACAGTATAAGACGAGAAATAGAGCATTAAGACCATGGGTAAGTATTATTTATTTTTCCCCAAATTTAATGTCCCCACTAGATAACAAAACGGATCCATTTTATCATGTTAAATATCATGCTATTTGAATACATATTAAAGAATTTACTATGCTTATTTGTAACTTTTAGTCTTTTTCTACCTTTTTTCCCTTATAGGTGTTAAACACTATGTGTGCATAAATGTTGGCCCATTTTAATCTTTTAAAACATGATATACATTTCAGAGCAGTATCCTAGATGCTATTAATGTCTGCCACACCAGCATTTCTTCCATTGGGAGAGCCTCTTTCTTTACCATTTAAGTGTGGTTTTTCATTCTATTAACCACAGTTCTCTTGCTCTCCAAGGATGAGAGGATGGCCTATAGCCCCAGTGAAGACATCCTAAGGCCACAGTCTAACGAGATGGTCTGACTTTCTGCTGCTATATTTGCTTGGGTTTCTGTTTTTATGGCTTGCAGCTCTTCTGTGATTCCATGAATTAGTCTGTATTTTAAAACAAACATTCCTTCAGTTCCTGTAGTTTTTAAATGTTCCTATCCCTGGAAAATTGAGGGCCTGCATACTCAAGTGGGGCTGCTGCTGATGGAGAGGGTGGCCAGGGCTTGGGAAAGGACAAGAAGTTGTCTATGATGCAGAGACTCACATATTATAACTTTGCTGAACACTCTTCCAAGCCATTCTGGGGCTTACTGTCTAGGTTGCTGGTCCTTAATTTATAGAACCATTATGACATTTTGCCTCACATACACAAGTATAAACACACACATGTTTTTACAAATATGTACACAAATTAGATTTTCTATATTAAAGCCAGTGGGTTGTCATGCTGTTGGGACATTTTTACCCACATATTTGCAGTTAGTATCATGAGTGTTATATAAATATTGAATAAAGAAACCCACCCCAAGATACAAATTTTACAATTTGCAAGATACCATCCAAGATTCTTGCTGGCTTTGTCTCCAATATATTGTGAGAATTTAGAAATCAAACATCTTGCAGAAGAAAAGCTGGCTTAATGTCTCCCAACTCTATCATGGTTCAACTCTATCATGGACACTGTTTCTTCACATATAAAAATCAGTTAACTATAAATCTGTCTGTGGCTTTTACAATCAGCTATTGACTGTAAAAGGCAGGAATTGTTTATGGGTCAGGCTGTGTAATCTCAATATTGATCCCTCCCTCTTAAGACTTCTTCAGAGCTTTTGTCAAAACACTTGCACAAGAATCAGAGTGGTCAGAAATTACTTTCTGAGAGCAAAGCTTTAGTTTGAGTACAATTTTTTTTTAAAAAAGACTGTGACCTAACCACTCTCCTTTTAACTTTCACTAGCACAATTTATTAGAGCTTTGAGATGTTTTCCTGTCTTGGTAAATAATAAGGCAAACATCTTTTTATATGTTGACCCTGTGGGCACTGGGAGTAAGTTGGAGGGAGAAGGGAAGCTGTGTATAACCTGCTGTCAGGGACTGTAATCTCAGGCTTGACTTTCCTAAACATGATCTGATTCCCATCACCTGGAGCACTGACACAAGAAACTGGAATAAAGCAGCTAAACAGCATGATTCTTAGGTTTGGCATCCATCCTTTGGCCAAAATAAGTAAATTCTTATGAAGCCTACCGTTTTCTCTCCCCTTAATATCTACTGGGCCAAGAGAGTTATAAACCTGTTCATTGTTGTTTTTGAAACCCCCTTCCAAAAAAATAGAGCTCAGATCCTGGACTCAGTAAGGCAGACACCTAAGAGCTACCTAAAGCGGGAGCTATGAGACTGGCAGGTGAAATACAGCACAGGAAGGGTAGGGTAAGGCAGAAGTCAGCACCAAAGGCTGAACTCAGACCAAGAGCCCAAAGGATCATGCAACTAAAGTATCTTTCTGAATGTCATAGGCACTGAAATCTATCCCGAGATAAGGAAATGGAATCTGGAGACACAATAACTGAGCAAGTTAGTCTCGAATGGAATATAGGAGGCAGGGACTGGCCAGAACCTCTGAAGTGTTAGAGCCAAGGTATAGGTGATTTTCACAGGGAGCTGTGCATTTGCCTTTGATTGGCAATGAAGCTGATAAGTACCAGTTTTCATTATCTTCTATAAGTCTTTACCTCCTAAAAGGAGTCATCATTTCAACTATCACATAATAACATATTCATGGCCATTCTAGAGCTAGCAGTTAGATTGCCATTACCATTGATTCCTCCAGGCAATCTCTTCCTAGTGGACCAGATACTGGATCTGTCCTGATGTGTTACTATGTGGCAGTGCTACTGTGTGTTCTGAACCTTCCTTATAATGTAATCCAGTTCCAATGCAGAGCATTAAGACAGGTTTCTCAGATACAGAGCAGAAGATAATTCTCAGTGACCTGAGCATAGTAGAGAGGAATAAAATATGAATGCCGCGGGTTCACATGAATAGTGGTAATTAGAAACATAAATTCACCACACTGATAACTTCCACCGATTTTAAGGGCTTTATGTACTTAATCTCTAGCTTTTAGCATAAGTGAGTGATGCATATATATTGGAAGGAGAATTATATAGTGTCTTTCATATATTACCTGACTGTACTTGACATATTCATGGATTTTGACTCTTCCCAGGAATGGTCCTTCAAGTCATTCTCACTGATCCGTGTCTGATTTTAGAATATTGGTTATAGCATTAGATAAGATGGGTAAGACAAAAAGGTAGGGAGAATGGGAACCATAGTTTCTCTTAAACACTGTGAGGAGATATGCAACACTAATTCTATCGTGGTATTGCATAAAAAATAGCCATACTGTCAATTAAACACAGGTGTAGCCCATCTATAAAGGACTGAGACTTGAGAAAGCAATATTTTTCAAGGGGTGTTATTTACCTCTTTTTCTCTTTGAGAAACAAATTGGACAATAATATTTTGTTAAGGTCACAAGATCTATTCCAGCTGTTTTTATGGAAATGGTTGAATTGGATCCAGCAACTTAATTTTTTTTTCTGTCAAAATATTATATTTGAAAGAAATTATTTCTCTCCACTCAAAATGAGAGTAAACTTTGATCAGTAGAGGATCCAATTGGAGGAAATTACTGAGAAAAACTGCACTGAGGATGACACTTGAGACAAAATTTTTAGACTAATCTAACATTTATCCCAGAAAGAGAATTAAAATATAGCTATATAGACATACATATCTTAATCTAATTATAAATATATTTAGTTATCAACTCTAAGGATTATATCATAGATTTATGATATGTACATCTTCCTCAGTAAGGAGATGGTGAGAAAAGTTAGCCCTTTATGACTTAGGGTTTGATTTTTCTCTTTCCTCGGGTTTTAATAACTTTTGATATAATTCATGACTAATATTAAAAGGATTACAGCTCCCCCCAAAAAGAGAAAAAAGAGACATATTTCAAATTATCTTTTAAACAGATGTAAAATGGACACTGTGAAACATGTTGTAAAGAGTCATGAGAGCTTAAAAAAAGTATTTTAGTCTAAGTAAAGAAGTTAGGGGGAGGTTCTCTGAAGAAATTATCCAGTCCACTAAGGTGTGAAAGAACATAATCAGGGAGAACAATATTCCAGGCAGTCGAAACAAGTTAACTGAGGTGGGTATGGGATTTATTACTTTCTGAAGAAGCTGAAGGCATTTGAAGTGACGTCAGCAGAGGGGGCATGGTGTGAAGTGAGGATGGGAATGATGATGAGGAGGAGTTGGGGCAAAATCATCCTGGACCTTTTGGCCATGTTAAAGATGATTGTCTTATTCTAAAACTATTGGGTATCTATCAAAAGATTTCAAAAGCAGGAAGATAAAATGATTAGATGTTTCTTTTGAAAAGATGACTCTAGTTTTGGGTAGAGAACTGGTTGGAAATGGAGACCAAATGTCTTTTTCTATTTAAAGAAATATCTTATGTTTTGGATTTGAAACTCTTAAAAGTTCATCTGTAGTACATTTTTAAATTGTAGATTGTTTTGAAGATGTCTCTCTTTCACTACTTTCTGTAAAATGTGTAATCCTAACTGCTCATTAGAGAAAAATGTTCTCTGTTTTTGTGTTGCTGTGGCTTCGAATCTAAGCTTTCTTACCTATGTCTGTGTTGTCGAAGTATTGTGTTCTACCATAATCAAAACAAAATGCAACACATATTTCTTGAGCTTCTTTTTGAGCAATTATAAAATAAAATATAAAATAAAAGTTATGAGAGAAACTGTTCTGGAACCCATCTTCTGACATTTGGACAAATCTCCTACCCAGTGTTTAAACCAGATCCTGCCAAATCCCTCTCTATAATTACGTTGAGTTTTGAAAGTTAATTTGTAGACCTAGTCTTTAAAACCTGGAATTGTTTTCTGTAGCAGTAAACTTTTAAAACTGAAATAACAGTTTTCAGACCACAAAATTTTTAAAAAAAGAGAAAAGGAAAAATTTTTTTGAATGTTATTACATGACATTGCCACTAAATGTTGACAGATGATATTACCTCATTTAACCTTCACAATCAGATGAGATATTAAAATTCCTAGACTATAGCTGAGAAAATGGATTTATTACTTCAAAAATTTGTACATCATTGTTTTTATAGACTAATTAATACCTTCCAGGTTCCATATAAGAATCTAGGAGTGCATTTTTCCTTCTTTAGCTGATTAGATAGTAAGAATTAACCTTTTGAAGAAAGAAGTTAGTGAGTCTCCTTACTCTTAGTATTTCTCGGATCTGTGGCTTGATTTCTTTGGTCAGGCTTGAAAATTTTTTTCCTTATCCCTTTCAATATCACATTGTCTCAAACTTTCTTTTCTCATACTGGAATGCCAGCTACAAATATGTTGAATTTTTTATTATGCCTCATATGTCTCTAACATTCTTTTATGTATTTGCCATCCCTCTCCTGTTTACCTTGATATTCCAATCTGGATTTTTCTTTTGAACTACTCAAGATCAGTAATTCACCCTTCAGATGTGTCTTATCTGCTCTTGAACCTATCTACTGAATTCTTAAATACATCTCTATTTCCATTTGATTTTTTAAAATGTCATTTTTAGTTATGGTGTCTAAAATCTACATCTTACTTGTATTCCTGAATATATTCATTAGTTTAAAGCCTATGTCTGATAATTTAATAGCCAGATTTCCTGTGAATCTATTTTTATTATCTTTTTCTTTTTCTTTTTTGAGTATCTTATCCTTTTTCATAACTGATTATTTCATTTATTGAATAAGGACATTGTAGATGGAACTTTGTATAGTTGATTTGAGGCTCAGGGTGATGTTAGTCATTGGACATAATTTACTTTTGCTTTGCCAGATAGTTAGGCTAGAAATAGATCAGCTTTAATCTAATCAGGAATAGAACTGATGAAAACTAAACTTTAGTCCTTGCGACAGTTGAACTGTTTCTGTTTCACCCTTATCCTTAGGGCTTAGCCCTTCAGGATCCCTACTACTTCAAAAAGGAAAACAAACAGACTAACACCTACCATGGTCCCGTCCTCCCTGCTGGGCTCTGGACCATAATTTTGGTCTCCCAGGCCTATGAGATTTTCAGAAATTCTCCTGAGATTTTTGGCTTCCCATTTACTTTTAGATTTGTAAACTCCGCTAAATTCATTCAAGTAGTGTCAGTCTCTGGTGTTTCCAATTATTTTTAACTCATAATACAACTTTTCCACTTTTCTTTAAGGTTTAAAAATATCTCATTTTCTTGAAGTTTTGAAATTTCATCAGGAAGATTCAAGAGTGTGTCTTAAAAAAAGTCTTGACTGGTCCTTGAAGGGCTTACTCCACGAGAAATTTTGTGATTTCCTATAGCAATGGCAAATTTTATTTTGTTACATTTGATTATTTCATTCCTACTATTTTTTTGTGGAACTTATAATAAATAGGTTTCGGATTTTTCTGAATCTGCCCTTTAATTCTTTCAGAAGAGGTTGAATAGTGAAGTAGTTAAGAGGATAATATTAAATTTTAAATCCTTGTTTTAAAATTTAGTTAACTGGGTGACCTTTGGCAAGTTTACAAAACTTTCCATGCCTGTTTATTTAGGAAAAAATATTAATTACACATTCATAAACTTTATAAGAAAAATTTTAGCTGAAACATTAGCCCTCGCTTGTCTGACACTGGTTTTTTGCTTTAACTTCCAGATGATTACTCTTTACTTGTGTCCATTTTGTTGAATGATTTTTTCCCTTTAGCAATCAAATTTAAAATAGCCAATACTATCTCTTATTTAGTTATATAATTATTCCTTTTTTGGAGATTCTCTATTTTAAAATTATTTTTTTATTTGTATTATCTCTGTTACTTTTTAATTCATCTTAGTCCTTTTCTTTTGGGTTGTTAGAGCTTTATTCCAAATGTTTGATAATTCTTATTTGTTTACATATGACTAAGGACTAGAGTGATGAGTGTGGGTTGCTGCTGTATTCTTGCAATTTGCCTGTTTTCATAATTAGCTTCTGTTGAAAAGAAGAGCTGACTCTGGGCTTTGAGTCAATGGAAAGTGTGTGTCCTAGACGCAGTGATGAAAAGGTGGCCTTCAAGCTGGGGATCACCCACTGCTAAATAGGATTTTGGGAGGTAGGGGGAATTAAGTATGTTTTCAAAGCCTTCCATTTTAAACTAAAAATCTTTTAAATTTTAAAATACAATTAATAAAACACTAACAGTAGATTTTAAAAAGATTGCTTTCTATTCATATCACATTATTGGGTTATTTCTGCATTTAGAGATAGCTATAAATTAAGATTTATCGACATTTTTAGATATATACTTTGTAATCCTTTATAGGAACTATGTTAAGATTATATTATTCAATGTGTTTTCTTTTACGATCAAAAATAAAACCTTTTGTTATAGTTCTCATTCATATCTAGAGTCAAGCTCACTACATTTCTCAAGTGCATGGTTTTTTCTTCCGATGTTAGAATTAATTTATTCTTCACCCAAATCTTTTAACAGTTTCTGTCAATTTTTTACACCTATACAAGAGGATATGTCAGAATCCATTTATAAATTTCAGTTTCATTCTGAGAAGTTCTGAGAAAAGGAAAATAAGTATATCTGGAATATCAATATAAATCCACTGTTTTCTGAAATTTGGATAGGTTTTAATGAAATTTTACTGGGGGATATAAAATATAATAAAAGATGAAATGATATTTTCCATATTTCTTGAAAATTTCCTAGGCATATGGAACCTTCATCATTTCCTTAAAATCCTTCTAAAAAGCAACATGATTTCTAAATACTGCTGACTGAAACATTCACCACAGATAACAAAGTTGATTATATCACAAACATTACTTTCTCTGTTTGTGATAATAGACCTTCCTAAGAAAAGAATTTGTGAAAATATTCAGTTTAATCATTTCATGTTGAAATAAAAAGATCATGTACTAAATAGAATAATAACAATGATACGATTTTCCTATAAATAAATTAAGTATATTAGTTATTAGTAAATTGATTCTTGGATAACTTAAAAATGTTTTGCCATAGTAATACATTTATAATGTATATGCATGACTACTTATAGAACATAACTCTAGTGCTCATAAAATATAACCTGATTAAAGGCTACTCACACAGATTACATCCAATTTTATCCCTTAATTTTTTTTTGTCCTTTTACCATTCTTTTTTGAAAATGAATGAGTCACATAAGGAATATAAGTGTGTGGAAAACCTGCTTTTTGTTGAGGTAAAGTCTACTTGAATTTTAATTGAAAGGGATATATATATATACCTCCCCCCCCCCCCCATGGAGATTTTGTAATATATTTATGTCAGGACAGCAGAAAAACATTTAAAATAAACCATCACAGACATTGTCATGAGTCCTCATATTGACTTAAAGTTTGAATCTCCTATTTGAATGTAAGTTCCACAAGGTCAGACTCTGGAATGCAGAAATAGGGTTTGGCATATAGTGAGCTCTCAAAAATAGTTGCTGAATGATTGACTAAATAAATGAATGAGTGAAATAGCTGAGTCATGTGAATTGGATTAAAGTTATTTTCTATTTATGTCAAATTTGAAGTGTATAGATTTATTGAAGTTCACCTGTATAGACATGTACTATAGAGATTACTTGGCTATCCCAGAAGTAATTTTTAATTATATTTCTCCAATAGCATTTTCAATGTCCTATTGGAATATGAGCGATGCAAGATGATAATAAACAAACAAACAAACCCAGGTCCTATTGTTATATAAATTTTGGAAATGCTACATACTACCTTTCCTTCTTAGAGATTTAAAATGGTCATTACTGTATTAATACCTTTGCAAAGTCTTATGGTAAAGAAAAATTTTAAGTTTTATTATTTGACCATAGATTCCTTTTAAGAAAAAAATTTAACATCCTATATTACTGGTTTACTATGAAACCCATGATTAGTGTTTTGGTTAATGCTGCATAGATAATTTTTGTTCCATTTGAGATGTTTACCATGACATAATTTATTATAATTTTTTAGCATAGATTGATTACACAGGAATATCTTTCCAGGCATAAATGTGTAATAATTTAGGAATCTAATTGATCATAGTTTCATATTTGAATTTAAGGTTTATATACTATTTGTCAATAGTATAACATGTTCCTGAATGATGAACCTATGTTTAAATAGCATTTGAGTCAAGAAATAAAGAAAATTCAAAGTTTAGTCTTTGGAAATATATGACTTTCTAAATATTCATCAGAAAAAAAAATTCACTGAATTTTTCTCATATTTATGCTACGGCTTACATTAGGTTATCTTTTTTTTTTTTTTTTTGAGAGCAGATTTTTCTAGGAATATCAATTGAGACCAATGATTTTGTATCTGCTTCAATAGTACTGTTATCTATATTATCTAAATTATCTATATTCATTATTAACATCAAATAGCTCAGAAGATGTTACAAACTATCTGGAAATTTTGAACAAACTTCAAAGTATATATCTATGTATATAAATCAAAATAGATACTAGTATGCTACTTTATGTAAATGGTGTTTAATTCTGCATATTATTTTATAACCTATCTACCTTAGCAACTTCCACTTTTTTTTTCTCTCCCTTGGCCCCTCTATGTAACCACAGTGGCTTTCTAATGTTACCTTGAATGTCCATATTATCTTTTGAGAACTTATCTGCCTGAGAAGTTTTCCCCTCTATTCTCCAAGTTAACACATATGACACTTTCACATCTCAACTAAATTGTCATTTTCTCAGAGAAATCTTTCTATTCTCCCTTTCTAGACAAATCTCCGATACTATATGGTCTTATAGCATAAGAGTTACCACATATCTCTCTTTCATAATAGCTGTACAAGATGTATCATTACATTTTTCTCAGATAAATTGGTCATTGTATTTTGTCCAGAAGAGTAAGCTTTCCGAAGGGCATGGCTCAAAACCTTTTCTTGCCATTTGTGAAATATTTGTTACTACTCACCCCTATTCCCATGTTTTTGTGTTGCCTTTATCACAGGGCCTGGAGCCTGAAAATTACATTTTCTGAACTCTCTTGCCATTGGATTTTGCACAGGCTTTGCCAATAGGTGTTCCCTGGACAGAGAAAGAGGCTTGCTAGGATGGGGAAGCCATTCCGCTATTGGCTGTAGCATTAGTAACTATTGGTGATCATGGGTCCCAGGCAGCGGCATTAGTGTTTCAGTAATGGAATCATGGAAGCTACTGCTTAGTAGACACCTCTAGAATCATCAACAGTGAATTTGGGTTCATGGGATTCAACCTGGGTAATGGCAGCTCCTATTTTCTGGCTAACATCATCATCTCCCTTGGGCTCCTTCAGCATTTCATCACCTTTATGCCAAATTTCTTCCACTGGATTTGTTCTGATTTCCTAACGGGATCCTGACCAATAAAACTAGTTGATACTGTGTGTTTTCAACAAATAAATGCACCCGCTTTTCCAGTCAATAATATGCCATAAATATATTTTATGTAAATAAATACAGATCTACAGCAACGTTGATTTTACAAATCTATTTAAATTACTCTCTTTTAACTAAGCTATAAAATAGAAATAAAATTCATTAAAATCCTTTCTTAGTGGGTTACATTTAATTTTTAATGTTCTATTATTCTGTCAGTCTTCAGTCTCAGATGATGCAAAGATGTAATTAGGACTTGAAATTATATGAATTTTCAGAGCATACATGTAGTTGTATTTTCACTAATAATTTAGTTCAGTTTTCACTAATAATTTAGTTGTAGGAAAACTAGTTAATTATATTGATGAAAGAATGTCTTTCAAAATTATTTTCACATATTCAATGAGATGAACACTTTATTAGGAAATAAACTGGTCATGAATAATAGCTGTATTTGTTATTTTATTTGATTGAAATTTTCTTGAATTGTGATAATATTAGGAAAAAAAAATTCCAGAGTTCAACATAGTCCTAAGCATTCCTAAAACCTCAAGAAAGTAGCAGAAGAGTTTCTGGCTTAAAAAAAAAAAAAACATCATATAATTGACCACATTCTGGTTCACCTAACTTAAAATGATTTTGGAAGCAGAATAATATATCCTTTGAAAGTAGAAAATAATAAATTAGAAGTGTCATTCTCCCTTTAAATTTGAAGTAGTTCTAATTAATGGGAAACTGTGAAACAATCTTTTTGTACTAAAAAATCATTCATTGTATTATAAAAATGTCTCAGCCTGTACAGGAGAGAAAACAAAAATGACAGGCATTTGAACTAAATAAGAACTGATTAATTTTCAATTGATTAATCAAAATGAAGTGTCCCAGGAAGATTAATTTGAACTTTTTTTCGGTTCTCTCAAAAAAATGACAGCTTTTTCTGTTGTGTGTTAATATACGATATAAAGAATTAAGAAGTCTCAACCATGTTCTTTGATGAATCACTTTGATAGGTACTACTCATGCCTGACTTTTAATCAACCTCTCTACTTCTCAATTTCCTTATACATACTCTGGGGACAATAACATTGTTCTATTTACTTCATAAGGCTTTTTGTAAGATAAGAGAAATTATATGTACACCAGTTAGTACAATGCCTGGTAAATTGTTAATGCTCAATAAAATAGCTACTACAAAAAGCAAAAAGAAAAAAAAAAAGGACTCTGGTCATATATTTTTTATAATAGAGTCTGTTTTTACATTTTTAAATTTTAAACCTTTGTATTTGAACAGAAGCACATGTAACTTGTTTTAAATAATTGTGAAAAATTGAAACATGGCTTTGGAAGGTAATGAACTTTTTTTAGCGTATTTATTTTATAAACTTTCTGAATTTTTAGAAATTCTTTCCCCACTACTCTGGGTTTTCTAATAATTTCTAAGAATTGCAAAAGACTAGATTAGCTTATAGTTTGTGATATATATATTCAATTTTAATATTTCTAATCTGTTGAGTTTACAATAAGCTTTTATTAAAAAAATTCTTCAGGCAATGTCTAAACCTAAACACACTGAGGATGTTAGTTTATGTATTATTTCTCTATCTGCCCATGATTTAAGAAACAGGTGCTTACTTTATAGTTGTAAAATCTTATTATGAATTCTTTTCAATGTTGAAATTTTTGAAAAGGTAAGAATTAGAGTACCTCACCGCCTTTTCACCAAGATTCTGTGCTATAGTAGGGGTCCCCAACCCCTGGGCTGTGGACCAGCACCAGAGCATGGCATGTTAGGAAGCTTGGCCATACAGCAGAAGGTGAGTGGTCGGTGAGCAAGCAAAGCTTCCTCTGTATTTGCAGCTGCTCTCCAGTGCCAGCATCACCACATCAGCTCTGCTCAGGTCATCATACATTAGATTCTCCTAAGATCACTGGTCTCTAGTGTCAAAAAGGTCGGAGACTGCCGATGCTGATATAAAGGCCACAGTGAAAAAGGTTAAAATCTAGCAACTGAAAAGCTATGCTTTTAATGGGTAGTCCAGAAAGGGGGTGGGGGAAGAGTAAGGAGGAAAAAATAAGACAACAAAACTGAGGTTAAAATTTCCCTGAAGTGATCCTAATTAGATTATGGTTTTCCTAAAACTTTCATAATTGCTGAGCAGAAAACACACACACACGCACACACACACACAGTCACACTTTGCCATTACAAATATTGTTTTGGAAATATAGCTTCATAGGAGGTTGCAAAGATAGTACAGACATATCCTGTGTACCAATCACTTTTTCCCCCCAATGGATACATCTTATGTAACTATGGTATAACATCAAAACCAGGAAACTGACATTGGTACAATGTCATTTAACAATGTATTGTTATTTTCATCATTTTATCACATAGGTAGACTCCTGTAACCATCCCCATGGTGGAGATACAGACCTGTTTCATGAACATAAAGATCTACCTTCTGTTAACCCTTTATAGTCACACTGACCATCCCCACCCCCAATCCCTAAACCCTGGTGACCACTAATTTGAACTCCAACGTGTAAATACAAAATTCATATTATTCCAAAAAAGAACAAGCAGCAACAATAAACCCTTCAAAATCAAGCTACTTACAGGGAAATGAGAATCTGACTGATGAAAGACTTCTCATTAGCAATCTGGAACTCATCTCTGAAAGTTAGAGGACTTTTTCTTTGAAAAAAGGTCAAATGGAAATGTTTATTTGAAGTAAAATAAGTGAGAATATGTGTTTCTTTTTCTTCTGTAAATGTGTCAAATTTTCTCTTCTGAAGAATTTAGTGTTCAACTAAACAGTAAATGTGAGAATGTTACCAAACAAAGCTGTTGAGTTCAGTGCCTATCACACACAGAGAAGCTAAAGTCAGAGCAACAGGTTTTTGTAGAGAGAAAAAGACTTATTGGTCAAGCAGCCAAATCGGGAGACAGAAGGCAAAGCTCAAATCAATCTCTCCCAGGCAAAGGCTTGGAGTATATTAAAGGAAGAAATTAGGAAGGAGCTATATATATTTATTCTAATTCAAGGAGTCAGATTGGGGAGTCTTGAAACTAGGTCATCAATGGTGAAGAATGTGCAAAGTGCAAGAAAAACCAAAGAAATCCAACTTGGCAGTGTGATTACTTAGTCCTACAAATTTGTTCTCTGCACCAGATCTTCCTTCCTTGCTTTTTAATGGGGTTTGGGTGGCAAAAGTAGCATCTCTACTACTTGAGTTCTGTGACTCTTGGTTCCACTGTGCTCCTGAGGGTCAGTTTAGGGTCATTTAGCTGCTAACTGCATCTGCTCAAGCCTCTGGGACCAGCCTGATCTGGCTTGGTTTGGTGGTCTCCAGAGAACTGTGAGAAGGCCTGTTGTTATCTTTTGAAAGTCATTTAAACTAGGGAAAAAACAAAAACTAAAAACTATTAGACATTGATTTAGTGTTAGGGCCTGATTTTAAAAAGTGTTTGTTTGTTTGTTTAATTTCTAAGAAATGGTTTGTTTTAAGCCAATAAATTCTGGGGGTAGTTAGATTTACAATGGATGATCAAAACATCTTTTAAATTTTTTCCGAAGCACCACTGTCCACCCATCTAGGCGCCATCTTCTAATACTAAAGACTAACTTTGGAAAAAGTCTGTGCACTCTTTATTGAAATACTGCAGAGGGCAATACAGAAAGAGAAGGTAGAAAACAAGTGTGTAAACCATATAATTCTCCAAACAGCAATTCAGAGAGCCCTTCATTCTAACTACTTATGAAATCTTATGAATCCATTTTCTTGTTAACGTTCTTAAACCAGAGACCCAACAGCCTGCGTTGTCTCTGGCCTTGTTTATCCTGATTTGTTTTTGCCCTTATAAATCTCTCCACCTATATCATCCATCATTTGGGAGTTAGTAGAAGGGATTCTTTCTCGTTATCAAATTATGCATGCATATCAACCTGTGTTTCTTGTTTTTCCATGTGTTATTAGTGGGGGAAATGGCAAGTCATTACCCATGGATATAAAGATAGGTACTGGCCCTCCCATGCCATGTGCTCTAACTCGCAAGTACTAATGATGTTCTGACTGCAATACAAGTAGAGTTGAACAAAAACAAAAATTTACCTGCAGCAAATTTCACATATAGTTTGTCATTTTCATTGTGAAACTATACTTCATAATATAGTTTGCCAAAGTTACTGCAGCTTTCAAGGAAATCCATTTGTTTTCTGTGGTCATTAGGTTATTTTCTGTGCCTATTGATTTAATTTAATTCTAATACTGGGAAGTTCAGTTCTTATGGCAGGGATATTGAACTTATCTTTTAAAATAACAAAAATAACACTTTTTTGAAGCATGATTAAATTAATAGGCTCGCACTGTGGAGATATAAAAATGTATAGTTTATCCCTCACTGATACAAAATTAGAGTCCAATTATTAGAATGATTTACATACCCCATTTTGGCTGAGATGTGGGTAAGAGTTGGTATTTTAAGACTCTTAGAATAAAGAAATTACATTGTAAAAATTACCTATTTACTTATAGTTTTATATGCATAAATAAACCAATGTAATATGCACAAAAGAGAGACAGAGGCCTAAGAGTCATCAGAATGAGAGAGAAACCAAAAACAGGGAGATGATCCAAATCCTGCTTTATATCTCACTATATATTTAAATTTATATTGTAAGTATTTGCGTATGAATTTAACAGGCTTCAAAAATTTGATTTTTCATGGCTGTCATGGATGAAAATAAAATTTCGACAATAATGAAGAAATGTAAGTACTTATTTTAGCAAAAGGAGTAGCAATCCAGGAGATACTGATTTAGTAGCAATGTAAATTGCAGCCTAGTTCCTAACAGGCCATAGACCGGTACTGGTTCTGGGGTTGGGGACCCTTGTTTTATAGGACTGAATACTTGATCTGTGGAATCTGATGCTATCTCAGAGTAGATAGCATCATAACTGAGTTGAATTCTTGGACATTCTGATGGTGCCCCAAGAAGTATTTGCTGGTGTGGAGGACCACCCCCCCCTTTCCAAGGTAGAATTGGGTCCAAGAACCCAAAAGCCTTGCCCACACAAATATACCTTCGTGAATGTAAACTTTCAAAGTATAATTTTTATATTATTGAATGATGGCAACTTATTTAGATCAAGGATGACTCAATCTAATCTTGCCTGCCATGTTTGGCGTTCTCTGGTGTGCTGAGATTATTTAAATGAAACACATTTTGCAAATTTCACGTGCAATTTCTTTTAAATAGAAAAAACATAAAATATTTTTAATCATTTAAAAAAGTGAAACAGCCAAACTTAATTTGTTTAGTTATTAAAACATTTGTTAACATTATTAATAGCAGACAGAAGTTCTTATCAAATAGCTATAGAGTTACTCAAATTAAAATTTTCAGTTTTTGCTAGGCCATACTTCATACTTTATCTGAGTGTGAGTTGTTCATGATTCTTCTCCTCCTCCTCTTCCTCCCCCTCCCCTTTCTTCTATTTTAATCTAAGTATAAATATGGGTGTTTTCTCTATATCTTTTTATTCTAATCTCATTTTGAAGTAATCATCTTAGGTGTCAATTGTTTCTTTACTTTTCAAATTTATTTCAATGTTTAGTCACTCTCAAACTAATTTCTCCTACATATAGAAAATGGTCATTTTCTTCTGTAATACCCAGATGGCAGCACAGAAAACATTATGCTCATCTAAACTTTGGGTGCACAGTGATAATCCTTAAAGAATATTACAAAATACTTAATATCAGGGATCACTTGTTTTGATGAAAATTATTGATTAGCTTTTTATTTACCTCTTTTTTTCTAATGTGTGCTTTTTGGGTGCAGTGATTTTCTTTGAGGTGGATAATTGGATCATCATCTATCAAATAATATGAAATTGAAGGAATATCATATGATCTGTTCAAGTTGCAGAATTGTTCTGTTTGTGAATTTTTTATAGGTCATGCTTGACAGAAAACTGCTCACTTGTTTTTAGGTGTAAATATTTAAGCAGAAGTTCCTTTTTGGAATTTTTTAAAACATTTTTTCTTTGTAACTTTATATGTGTTTTTCCAAACTCCCTTTTCTTACTCTTTGTTTATATTTTCATTTCTACTCTTAGTTTTCAAAAAGTCTAAAAAATAAAAAATAATTATATTTGAAGTGTATAAGTTCAAATATATTTTCACAAAAGTGAAATTAATATAAATTCAAACCAAGAATAATTATAATTATATTTTATGTTTTGAAAAATTATTTTTCTTATAGAATATTCAAAATCATCTGCTAAAAATACATGGTAAGATTAAATTTTAATCATATGAATTAATCATGAGTCAATATATAAACAAATCAAAGTTATTTAAAATATGGCAAACTTCATATTTAATTTTTGATCATTTAATGAAATCATATTTTTTTAATTTAGTAAAACTATTTTGCAATTCTGCCCTCCCATTTGCATCTAGTTGTCATGTATCATGTTTCATGCATACGAAATACAGGACCACATATATACAAATTTAAGAGTAATAGGAATTGTTTTTCTTTAAAAATATTTGTTAGTTGCCAATGCAACTCTTGCAAATCTGTACTTTTCCCTGAGAAAAAAAGAAAACCATGAATCGGAACCTAAAAAAAGCAGAAAAACAGATGCTTGGCAGGACTAGGTAATGCGCTACTTTTTTATGCAAGAATTGATTTCATTCAAGTAATCCAATGGGAAATTTCACTTAAGCAATTTTTGAAGTAAATTAATTTGTCTTATACTTAAGAATTTTCATCAATCAGTGTCTTGTCACTCTGTGAAAGTACACATTTCTGACATTGTCAAGGTACAAGCCACAAACATTCAAAGCACTTGGAGGCAGATACTCTTTGCTTCAAAGACAGAACAAATAAATATGTCCCTGGGGCTTGAATGACGTTTGTTACGATGGCAGATGTTTAGGGTCACAGATCTCTCTGTGCCAGACCCTGAGTGACAGATGAGTGTGTGTGTTCTTTAATAGAACACATGTAATGTCATCTAATAACAGAGCCTGGGCATGGACCCATCATACCCAAGTCTAAAGGCAGTTCTATCAATCATCAGGCTTCATTTTAAACATTTTCTCAGTGACTTTCATAATCCTCCAAATAGTTCAAATCTCTTATGTACTTTCATTGCACACTAATCATAGTAACAATTGGGCTAATGATTGTGTTTAAAGTTTATATTGGCTGCTAATACACAAGCTTCATATCCTGTTCACTGCCATACCTACCTTTAGTCCTACATTGTCAAGAACGTGGTGGGTCTTTAATATGTATCTGTTGAGTTGCACTAAGAATAATGTGAATTTCTTGTATATAACTACTAATGTGCATTTCTGATTACTGTTTTATTTTTTAAATGAAATCTTCTAATTGGAATTACTGAGTTAGAAAGCAAAAACATTTAAAAGTTTTGCTCTACTGCTAGATTCCATTCAAGAAAGTTTGAGCCAATTTACATGCATTTAATTGTATATAATAGTATATATTTTGTTGTGCTTCTTACTATATTATATTTTTACTCTTTATTAATGTAGAAACAGTATTTTTAATTGTAGTTTTTATTTACTTCCCTTTTACTTAAGAAGTTGAACTTTTTTCATATGACTATGCTGTTTTTTCTTATTTTTTACATTGTCTGTATCCTCTCTATTCTACCGGCTGCTTTTCTTTGAAACAGATAGGCTATGAGCATTCTTTATGTAAAACAGATAATAACTAACTTTTTCCTGTCAAAGACTGTGAAAAATATCTTTCCTAGTTTATTGTTTGCTTTTCAAATTTTGCTTCTGAGTTTTTGATGAGAAATTTTAAAATATGAAAGGAAATACTTTTTATAGTTCTGAGTTTTATACATAGGCTTATTAAACTGAGTAAAAACAAAATCTATATCTTTTCTAGTACTTTTTTGGTGTCTTAAGTTTTTTTTTACTGTATTTAAATTCACTACAAGAAAATGACCTAATATTTCCCTTTTTTCTTCAAAAGGTGGCACAATTTCCTTAGCACTAATTAATGACTAGTTCTTCCTTAGAACCCTGTGTTTTTAAGGAAGTCGTACTTATAAACATGGCTATGGGAAAGTTAGACTCAAACTCAGAATTACAAATTATATATTTTCTAGGATTAATACAGCCTTTTAAGAAAGAATAATTCATTTTTTTAAAATCTCATCCTAGAACATTACTTTTTCAAATGAAGCATAGGGTACAAATGCACACCTCTTAATTATATAGTGCATATAATTAAGAGGTGTGCATTTGAATGTGCATTTGAGGTGTGATATGAATGCATATCAGCATATATCCAACACCCAAATCAATGTAAAATGTTTCCAGTACTCTAGAAGAAACACATGCCTCCTCTAGTCATTACTGCCCTCACAGAAGGGACCACTTTTACTCACCACTATCACTAGAGTTCAGTTTTCCCTGTTTTTGAACATTATGGAACCATGCAGTATACTATTTTGTGTCAGGGTTCTGTAGCTGAATTTTATGTGTATGAGATAAATAGCAGTTCTTTATTCATCATTAGATCCCTCAATTGTATGACTGTAACCAGAATCTATCCATCTTATACTTCATGGATTTTTAGGCTGCTTTCAGTTTTAGGCTATCATAAATAAAGTTGGTATGAATATTCATATACATATCTTTCAGTAGACTATGCATTTATTTCTTTTGAGTGCATACCCGTACCCAGCAGAATTGCTTATCACACAGTACAAATACTTGTAGCTTTAGTAAAAGCCAAATAATTTCCCACAGTGTTTATATCAAGTTACACCCACACCAGCAGTGTATGAGAATGACTTTTTCTTCTCTTTGGGCATGCCTTTTTTAAACATTCAAAAAAGATAACTTCTATAAAGCTTTTGATTGGAGTCATCCACTGATTTTGTTTTTATTTTAATAAAGTTTTGGGGAAATGAAGGTAGGGCTTCTTAGTGGAAGCTTAACACAATGGCTAATACCATCAGCTTAGTCATAAAAGACCCAATTTCTAATTTGAGTCATTCACTTCATGTGTGTTCTTGAATAAGATACTTAAATTATGTACGTGTTGGTTTCCTCATTTGTAAAGCAATCAGCAAATACTCTAGAATATATAATTAATAATATTTTTAAAGCTCCAATAAAAGGTAAGGTACCATACTAGGTTTACATAGTACTTAAAAGATGATGCTAATAATAGTAATAATAATAATAATAATAATATTGTTTTCCCTTTTTAATTCTAGAATTGGAAATTTCAAGTGTACTGTGGTCTCCAAAACTATCGGAATTTAAAATGAGTTTCTGTAGGCTCTAAATTAATCAAACTGTTCACATGAGCATTGAAAAACTATCTAATTTGGGTGGACTTGTGAAGAACTCATTACATTTAAAGTAGTCACCCAAGAAATCTTGAAAACACTCGTTAGAAATACAAATTTTGAGTATCTTATCTAAAATGAACTGTAGCTAAATGTTTCAAGTTTGTCTATTATTATGTTAAATTCTGTAATAGAAAGTGTCAGATGAACCTCTGCAAATGGCAGGGCTATGAGTGGAGACATCCCAGAAGTAGAACTAGAATACAAAACCAGGAGAGAAGCAGCAAACCAAAATATTGGCTAGGAATTAGGTAAGAAAACTATGTAAATTCAGGGAGGATATGGATATCAGAGATCACTCTAAATCAAGGTGTAGTAGTCAGGTACCAGCGTGTACAGAAGTCAATTCAAAAGCCAGGCAAGAGGTTAGTGTCAAGGATATACCAACATTGCTCATGAGCAATGAAAAGGAGGAGACAGAAACTTATTATTTTCCTTTGTGCAGGAGCAAGAGCTAGAGATTCTTGCCCAGGATCAGAGATTAAAAAAAAAAAAAAAAAAAAAAAAAATTAAGAGAGGGAGTTCATGGTGGGATATGTGCCTGGCAATAACAGTAGGCAAATTTAACAACAACGACCAAAAAAATCTGAGTCTTTTCTTTTTCTTCTCTCACTCATTTGTGAAGTATAGCTAACCAAACTTTTCTTGAAAATGGCCTCAGTGATATGAATGATTTTGATACATATCATTAATAAATTTTATCAAATTAGTCAAAGTCAAGCCCCTTTTATTTTGGCAAAAGTTTCTAGTTGAAGAGGCGTCACAGCTGAAGAAGTTTCCTTAGGTACTCAGTGCTAAATGCAAAGACAGTTTTATAGATAAGTGATTCTGTAGTACCTTCCCTTCATTTCATCAGTATTTAATCTACCTCTTCAGAGGCCTATTTAATTTATGGGGTAAAAAATGAGTCCATCCTCACAAATCATTTGAAGGTAATTTTAGAACTTTTGGAAATTATTTTTTCTGTATCCCCCACCCCCACCATGCCTTGTGTTTTTCTGTTTAATGCATAGGTTTAATAGGTGAATAATGAAACTAGGTCTCTCTAAAGAACAGTTAGGTTACACCAATATGTTTGTTTACTTTGTTATTAGACAACCAGCCAAGCCCTCCGTTTCTGGTAAACACTTCAAAAATTTACGTTACCATTGGGCATAAAGTGTAATAAATTTGATTCCTTTACTTTTAACACCAAGGTTATCCATTTGAAAGGTACATAAAGATTAATGACAGGAAGGGAAAGGCCCTTTTCTCTTACATTTTGGTCTATTGCTCTGTTGACTTTTTTTTTTTTTTTTTACAGAATCTTATTATTTTGTAACATCAATTGATTCTTGTGAAATTGATGCCTTCTAAGCAAGGGTTCTGGATTAATTTCATTTCTAACATTATTGCAGTTATGACAACAATATGCAGACACTTTTTTTGATGTGGAAAAGAATAACATAGCAAAGTAAAAGTATGGGCAATGTGTACTGAAAAGAGCTGGAAACCAGGAGACCAGAAATCAGTCAATTTCTATAAATTGTAAGTTATGGGTAAATAACTTACCCTTGGGTAAATCTTTAACTTCCCTGGATTTCAGTTTTCTTATTTATAAGAGAAGGAAATTTGTGTTGGATGACCTCTGGACCCTTCCAATTGGAAATTAGTTCTTTTACTTACCATTATTTATATCCAAGTCTCTTTAATCGTACTTTTCTTGAGAATGAAAGCCAAGAAAACAGCTTTTAGTTTTAGGTGTTTGTTTTGTTTTCACCACTTACTGTTTTATACTGGCATAAATAAACAATTTAATTCCCAACAGCAATGATGTTGAAAAAAAGAATAGCATTAGGACCAGAGAAGTATGAAATTGAATAATTTTTAAACTGGAGAATATTAATTTATTATAAGAAAATTGTTCTATTTCTGGCTTCAGCTGGTTATTTTATTCTGAAATAAACCATATGAAATTTATTTATAGTACCTATAATAAAAATGTTGTATTTTTATAGTTGGAAGTTCACTTCTGTGATGTTGAAAAAAAGATTCACACAGGGAAAAACATTTGTTTTGTCTCTGTGCTATGCAATGTATTGTTTCCCTCTTCCAAATTGGATCACATACTTGATATTTGAAAGCTACTCATTCAAACTGCATTTGGTGATATATGCTGTTTTATTTTTAACTTTTTGACACTTTAGGAGAATAGTTTGTTTTTACGTTTATCTGAAAATCACTGTACTGGAAAAGAATTAGAATACAGCAGGAAGGTTTATTTATTTATATTTATTTACTATATTCAGATTTAATGTATCTCACTTTCAAAGTAGTTCAAAAAATTTTATGTAAGGTTTAAAATGATACTTACAATACCATTTGCAATGTAGATGGGTAATAAACATGACAGAAATAAAAAAGGAATAAAGAAATTACAACTATGCATATTTTATTTGAATATAATCATAGCAGTAATTTTGGAAGAGTGAACTTTGGATGGCAGGACATGTCCATACAGTTCTGCCTAACCTGGTCCCTACCTATTCCCAGGGTCAGCACACAGGTCTCTCCATCTGCGCCCCTTTTCCCCTCACCCCCAAATGCCCCTTTAAGCACCTCAGGAGCATGAACCACTTTAATTCTCTTGAATGCATATGGTCTCTTCCTACTTCATTCTGTCCCTTTAGTGCTCCAATAATATCTGGCCTGTTGACCTAAGGCAAATGTAACATTGTTTTAGTAGCAGGATTTGGCTTTATGGATTCAGATAACAGACAATCTTCTGAATCAATGTAAGGACACAGGCTCGCTTAACTTTTTTCCCATTTGAAAAAAAATGCAGCTCACTGTCAGCATTCATTTTAACATCATACATAAGAATGTTATGTTTCCTAGGATTTGACATTTTCAGCGATGGAACTACTATAAACAGAAAGCTATAAATAGAATGTCATTTGTTTCCAAAGACCATCAATATACTAAAGCAATGAAAAAATAATAAAAGAGGGACACATCATGGCAAACTTTAGGAATAAGGTTAGGACTGTAATCTGTGAGTTATCTTGGAGTAAATGCTGCAGCCACAAGAGCCGCTGGCCAGTATTCTTGGGGCAAATGGAAAATGAGTTAGAATAAATGGATCGTGGTCATTGTTTCTCATTGTTGGACTAGATTTCAAATAAGCAAGGTAAAAAGATAAAATGACCCATATAGTACTGGGTTTACATTGAAGACATCAATGTGAACTAATAATATCGATTCTGATATGTAGATATGTAAGTAATTATAGATGTATTTATTTACATGGGTTAGTATACATACATATATATCCTACCTCTGTCTGCACAGGGGGCCTAGAAGTGATGACACCCAGTGACAATGAGCACACTCAGAGTTCACATCTTAGTTTCTTGGGCTGTTCTCTAATAAGTGACTGGTGCTGGGACTGGGGCAGGAACTATGTAAGATGAGCCTAGAGCATATTTTTGAGCTAGGAAGTCAGAAAGTGTTCAAAAACTCAAACAATGGGTGTGTTACAGATCTAGGAGCCAAGTGAAAGAACTCCCAATGGCCAAAGTTGGAATGATTGAGCAATAAAAAATGTAGTAGTAATGGATTATAACTCAAAGTATGTAATAAATATGCATGGGTCCATAGTGCTATAAATATTCAAATGTATTAAATGAGAAAGTAGAGACAAATTTTCCATATGGAATAATTCCAAATAATTTTATAGATGTATTCCCTTCCAAAGGTGGCAGAGCATAGTTCTCAACTCATTCAGTTTGGGTGTACTTAGTGACTTGTTTTCAAAGAGTACAGTATGGAAATGAGGAGAAAGTAATCTTAAAGTGGAGAAATATGGAAAACGCGACTTTTGCCAGGAAATCTAGGTTAACATTGTTAGTGATAAGTCATGTCGATAGTCTACTTCTGTAACATGATGTGTTGAGAATGGCACTTCATCTCTGTAGTCTTCCTCCCTGAGACCCACAACCGCCATCTAACCATGAGAAAAATACTAGACAAAACACAGTAGAAGGACATTTATAAAATATTTGGCTAGTACTCCTCAAAACTGTCAGGGTCATTATAAGCAAAAAAAAAAAAAAAAAAGTGAAAAACTGTCATAGCACAGAAGGACATGAGACATGACAACTGAAAGTAATATGGTATCTTGGATACTGAAAAGGACATCGGGCAAAAACTAATAAAATCTGAATAAAGTGTGTATATATGCATGGGTATGTGTATTAAACTGTTCAATGCCAATATAAATGCATAGGTGTATATGCTTACCAGATTTTTTATATATTATCTATTCAAGAAAAGGGCAGTCCAAAGTATTTCTTTTTTTCTAGTCAAAATATTTTGAAAAAGTAACTTTACCAATAAAACCCCATTTCTAATACATGTTCTTGAATTAATAAAAATTCTCATAAAGTTAGTCAAAGCACTTGTGAAAATTACCTGGTGTAATACATACTTTTGGAGTATGTATTTCCAATTATGTTTGTTAACTGGCTCATGGATATGATTCGAGGCTCTGGAAATAGATACACATATTGTTTACGCTGAAGAGTTTTACAGTAAATTATGGTATCTTTCACAGTATTCTGTCATTCTCTTATCTTTTGAATTTGACTCTTTTATATGTGACTTTTTCATAGAGCTTACTGTGCAGTGCCATTTGTTTAGACACATTTCTCTTGTCTTAGTGCAATTACTCACGATTCCCAGTCAGCACTTTGTTTTGGAGACTTTCCTAACTCCTAACTCTGACTTTTCATTCTCCCACTTCCAAACACTCACTGCCTACATTAGCCACTTTGCTATTTACTATAAGAACGCTTGTCTCTCACTCAAGTTTCCCATAATTATTTCTTCCTCATCTGGAACTTGCTTTTACATTCACGTTATGCCCAGCGAGGCAGCTTTCTTTTCTTTATTTTTGAAAAATTAGGATATAAGTTTAAGGTGTAAGTGTATTGATTTGATACATTTATGTTGCAATACGATTACCACTTTACATAATCCTTTTATCATGTCATATAATTATTATTCTTTTTTTATGATGAGAACATTTTCTATTTTCTGTGAGATATAATTTTATCATGTCAACTTTTTAAGATGTTTGATATTTATCTTATCAAATGAGATGTTTTTCTGTGTAGTTTTTCATCATATATTTAAAAAGACTTACATATATGGTAAGGACAAATAAGAGCCAGTCCCTGCCACCACAAGGCTTAATGTGTGGAAGCAGATAGAAAATAAACCGATAATAATTGTGCTATATGACAAACTTTAGGATAAAGGAATGCACAGATGTTTATAAAACCCCTTTGAAGGAATTTCTGAGCCAGCTTTGTTAGGGATGATTGGCTAGAGAAGGCATCCTGGAGGAGGTGTCACCTGAAATGAGTCCTGAGAACAATGGGTGACGGACAGATAGGGATATAATAAAGAGAGAAGGCAGGGTGAGCTAAAATTTGATGTTGGGAAAGATAAATTCATTTTCTTGGGATGCAATCCATGCAAAAGACGAAATTTGAATGTAATTGAGAAGTACCAAGAAATAAAACTGCCAAGGTAAGCAGAGAACCTATCGCGATGGGTTTTCTGTTTCATGCTGAAGAGTTTGAGTTATGTCAGGGTCTTGCCATAATCACATTTGTGTGTTTAAAAAAAAAATCATTCTAGGAATGATGAAGAGACAAGATTGAAAAGGACATTATCAGAATCAAGCAGGGCAGCTGCTATTGCTAAGACTTAGTTGAAAAAAAATTATAATGTAATGTATTACAACAGTGGACAAAGAATGGAGAGAAGGTGAATCTTGAGTGCCATTCATAGTACCCATCAAAGTCAGTACTTCATAAAAAGTTTCAAATAAATGATTCAAAATGAATCAATAAAATTAAGAAATTTAGATTAGAGATTTGAATGGGTGTCTGGCTTAGGCAGTAGAATGGCTGACTATAAGAATGAGAGTTGCAATAAAAAAAACTTTGACTCAAGCACAGGTAGAGGTAGTAAAGGCAGATGTCAGGAGGCTTAGAAGAGCAAGTTTCAAGTGACTAAAGCTCTATTATTATAGTTCTGATCTTTCTAGAAGTAATTTTTAAGGCATAAATCTTATGCTTCTGATATCTGACTGAGCAATTCATAACTGCCAGAAAAATAGAAATTTTATGTTCTGTTATCTCGACCAAAATGCTTATATTTGTTTATGAAATTCCATATAAATATTGTGTTACAGCTTAGCACAGGGTACTCCTCTGCTTTCTGCCTAGTTTCTACCTTTATTTCCTTTTCCCTTAAACCCATGTACATTTGCCATGAGTTTTACTGGTCTATCCTGAATATAACTTACAGGACTTAATCTGTGCCTACAACTTCTAACATGTTTAGAATACTGGGGAAGAAGTAGATCATGTATTCAAGTCTGTTCTAATTTTCCCAAACTGCTGAGCCAGTTATAGCATTTTACAAGATGTGAAGGTGTGGGCCAACAGATCCTGGAAACACCCATGCCCACTGAGTACTACTCCACTCCCTTGTTCCCAAGGATGTCTCAGAGGAAGGCAAATTTATACAGGAAAAACCTTCTAGAACTCTAGTTCTACCCTAGAAGGCAGGAGGATCCAGTGGGGGTTTGTCAGCAACTCATCACTTTAAGCCTCTATGAATTAAGCAGACTTATTCATAAAGCTCACTATGAGGACAAATTCTTTGATTTATCCTAGTCTTCATGTACTTCTCAATTCTACAAAATGTCCTTCAGGCATGCTGGCTTCTATCTGCTCTACTGTTATTTTTGTGCTTTATTGATTGGACTTTCTCCAAGGTTTTGTTTTCTGGCTTAGATCTGGTCTTCTCCATCCTCCTTAGTTATAATATGAACAGTCAGTTCCTCTTCTAATATCTTTGGTTTGATTTTATATCTCCAGTGGATTAGCTCTAACTCTCTTAGTCCAGCCTGTATTTCTATAGCTACTCTCTGGAGGAAAATGCAGAAAAAGAGCATGATGGGAATGATGGAGAGGAGAGGTCTTTTATTTACAAAAACTGTCTTTCAGTGTATTCCAACCAGATGCCAATCATTGTCTGGAGGAAAATAAAAGCTGATGAAATAAAAATAGCTGTTTTTATAGTCATCTGGTCAATTATATTTGATTTGAATAAGCCAATATAGAATCTGTTTGTTGTTGTTACTAGCTGATTCATGGATTAATTTGAAAAAAAATTCAATTATGTATCTATTATCTTGTTAGCATATTACCTGTATAGCTTATTTTTTTAAATTTCCATTTATAAAGAAAAATGAGTATTATAATAAATCCAGCTTGATTAAGGTTATTCAATATTTATAAAGTTCGTCTCTCCTCCATTAGAACTCTATTGACACAAGTTCAGATTTCCAGTTCACATACCATATTTCCTCATGATACATGACATTTCAGACTGCATATAATGATATATATAATGTTTCCATGAAATTTTTTAAAAAATTTAATATCTTAATTTAAAACTGATTGTATATTTTGTACAAGTGAGTAATCTTCAGAAATAAGATTAAATTTGTTCAAAACCCTAAAACCATGAATGGATTATAAATTTTTCTGAGCATTGCAGGTAACAAAGTAATGTTAAAGAACAGTTTGGAACTTGTTTACATAGGTTAATTTCTAAGATTGCCACATGCTAGCTGTGTTAATATGGACAAGTTATCTAAACTCTGCATGTCTGCTTTTCTTCATTATAAATATCTATTTTATAGAGTTGTAAATATCAAATGAATTGCAAGTAGCAACTATCAAAGCACTGGCACATAGAAAATGATACCTAGATATGTTTGTTAAATAATTTTTAAAATGCTCTACCAGGAAAGTGTTATACACAATTAATTTAAATTTTTCTATTAAAGAATAAGTGCAATTTCCCTCAACCTAGGATAATAATCAGGTTTCTGAGATTGGGAGGCAAGAAAATAAGACATTCTAATGAAACTAGAATTTCAATGTTATTCTCTTTCTATATATATTCTAAGTACATGCCTAAAATTACTGTGTTTTCCAATGTTTTTATTAGCTGTTTATAAGTGTAATATATTGTGAATTGTTCAAAGAACAGATAAAAAATGGTAATGATATGGTCAGCAAAATCAGTAGGTCTGACCACATTGCATATTCATAAAGTTTGATTTATAATGATTGTTGCCAGTGTTGTTCAGTTTCCCTATGTAGTGTCTTATCAACAAATAGTATGACTCCTGAAGGTCAAAAATGAAATAAACAATATTTTGTGCATCTGCTAGTTCATTCTATTTTAAATGGCAAAGTGGTTGGCAATTGCTTCGTTGAAAATTTAATTTCCCTTTCATATCTTTCATCCTCTGTGGTTATATAAATGACTGTATTTGCAATCATGCTTTTCCATAGATAAAAGCCCTTTGGGTTCAGTCATTGGTTGAACTTTAAAAATATTGATAAAAGAATTCTCTATGCCATATTTTTTTCTATTTACTTATTCTTGTAATGGCCAAATTCTTTATACTATTTTAAACTTAACTTTTTCTATCAAATCCTTTTACATGCTGCCATTTGAAATTTATTTTCCCAACTTCATCACTGCACTGATTTTCTTTTTCTTGTCATTGCTGAAGAACTATGTAGAAAATAAATGTAAAATAAGGTGATTTTATTTTTAATCATGAACCAATTTTTATAATTTTTAAATGCCTATTAAACTCTTAATCAAAATATATTCAATATGCTACTCAGAAATTCAAACTTACATACTCCTGCTTTTCAGGAATTATTCTTACAGAAAAGATAAAATATGCTCAAACACATATCTGTCAATATGTTTGTTTTGTGTTAAAATGACATTTTTACATTTCACCACTCTTTAGTTGAATTGCCCACAATATTTATATATTGTTCGAATATCTATTGTTAAAATGTGAATTTTTTTATCCAAAGCCTTTTTTTTTTTTTTTTTTACTATGAATACCAAAAATTCACTTGGATGTTTTATTTTTTACTTAAATGCACTGTAATGTGATTTGTCCAAACAGAAAAGTGTTGGTATAGACATCCTGCCATATGTGCCTTTATCTGGCTGGTCTACTCTCAGACACAAAATTTCATGGCCATTTAATTTTAGTTGGTAAACTCAGTTGTGCTCATGTCAGAAAAAAGCAGAGAGGCTAACTCAAAAAATTTTTTAAAAAGTCTGAATATACACTATTGAACCATCTCCTTTCTGTTTGCTAAAAAGAAAAATATTTATATAATCAGACACACTGAGCTCGATCTAGCCTTTATGTATGTATCTTTGTGTAGTAGGTCTCTGGTCTTTGAAATCCTCTTTACTAGAGAACTTTCTAAAAGAAGTATCTATCCTCATTCTGTATGGGTAGTACAGAGACTCTTTTTATCATCTGGTTCTGCAGCATTCCTTTTTCATGTCTTCATGATATGTTCATTTTGAAATACAAATTTTTTTTTAATCAAGATTCCCATGCTAATTACATAGCGTTCCAAAGCGCTGCCATTTCCCAAACTTTCAACTTCAAAGTATAGAGCAACATTTGCAAACTTTGTTCAGTAGAACGTCATGATCCCTCAGTTAAGTTTGGAAGGATTACGATATTTAATCTTATTTCAGGATATCTGTAATTCACATTAACAAGTAAAAGGCTAGACAATGTTGTAGTCTAAAGAAACCAGCTTAATTTTCTTACACCCGTGTTTTCTCATTTTTAGACCATGATATCTTTATTCTTTAACAGGTAGGTGTTGCTGAAAAGAAGTGCTCTATAAAGTATAATGGAACATGTTGTCTTAAGCTCTACAAAAGCCATTTTTATGAATATTTCTAAGATCCTTGAAAATGCTAGAGTCTCTTGGGTTGACATTCTTTCCCACTGTCGACTTCACAGCCATGCCTGCTGCCGCTGCCTGAGGAGGAATGCCCTTCCCTTCTCAGCATTGGCGGGAGTTAGGAAAACCACCTGGGCAGTAAAATAGGACTAACTTCAGGCCAAGTAATATTTGAGTGACTCTTTGCTTAATCAAAAGAATTATTTTGTTCACTTTAGTTCATACTCAATCTTACATTATGCATACTACAGCCAGGGTTTTGTTTTTTAATTATGCCATGCTAAGCTTTTCTATTTGAAATGATTGAATTGACTGACAAAAATTATATATCAATATTTGCATCTGTATAGACATTTGTGTTTACATATACATGCACATGTAAATAATATTCAATGTGAAATATCTACCAAGTACCAGGCAGGACAGGCAAAGCAGACTGTTATCATCAGGAAGTTTAAGTCTAATGTAAACACAGTACGTCCTACTTATTTCAGTCACAAACCTCCACACTGTGTTTTTTAACTAGGGAAGAAGTGGATGCTCACTTAGATATTGAAGGAAGGATCTAGGACTAGTATTTAAGAATAAGAGTAATGATGAAATCTGTTGATACCTGGTTAAGGTTAGTTTCATTTTCACAGATATCTATAACCAAGTTAAGTTAAAGTATTCTAAATGTATTCCATTTACTCTACCTTATACTTTATAAAGAGAGAATTTTTTTTTTGTCTGTGTTTAGTAATATTTTGTGGCATCACTATGTGTGGACAACTCCATTAGGTTACATCAACTTTTCTTTCCTTGACTCTTTTGCTTGAGTAAATAGGCCTAAAGTGTATTGTCGGATGGGAATTGTGATGTTGGAACTCATGATGCCTTCTCTCCCCTTCCCTTACCTCCTCTCTTTTGCTTTTGTGTTACTGCTTAGGGTGCCTTCATTCTCAGCCATGCTAGTCATGAAACTTCAATTCCTCTTTGATTCCTTCATCACCTGAATCTCCAATTTGCAAGGGATTGCAAAGTGATACAGATGCAAGCCTATAATCTGACTTGTCTTCTCTTGTTTGAAATGGGCCTTTATGACTTTTAAACTATGTTCCTATAATAATCACATGGTTTCTCTACTTAATTCTGTACAACAGCTTACATTCCTGGTTCTGTACAACCACTTACAAACTCCTTGAAAACAAACTTCCCATTCTGACATGCATGGTCTTTCACAATATGACTGTTTCTAGGCTGATGATCCTCAGTAGTTAGTTCACTTATGATTTTCCTGTCCTATATTCAAACTAGCCCACAATTTGAAGTCTTCACGTCTGTGATTTTTGTTCATGCCGCTACCTCTGCCAGAGTTCAGAATAACTAACATTTGTAAATTACTTACTATGTTCCAGGCTCCCGTGAAGCCTTTTACATACTTTATCTCACATAATACTCATAACAACCCTGTGAAGTAGAAACAAATTATGCCCACTTTACAGTTAAAGGAACTGAGACACAAAATCTATAAATAGCATGCCCAGGGCTACACAGCTAATAAGTAAAAGAACCAGAATCTGACTCCAGAGACTCTTAACTAGCAACATCATCTAATTAATGAACATACGTTAAATAGATAAAGATATTCGCGAGGACATGGTCTTTATTTTGTGGTTATCAATCAAGGTTAGTAGAAAAATATCATCTTTTTCTTATTGACAAATAAAAGAGGGATGAATGGCCCATCTTCTGTGTATCAAAATTCTACTCTTTAAGTTCCATGTCAGTGATATTCCTTCCAGGAATATTTTCTTGTCCTCTTTCTTCCCAGAAACCCATTCCCTTTTCAAACTCCTGTGATTCTTTTCTCATGTAGCCTTATCCGTGCCACTTTATTCCAGCATGAATTAGGGCTCGTCTAGTGGCTCATAATTTTCCATTGTGTTTCAACTGTGTTGTCAGCTCTCTTCTCGAGCTTGTGTCTTCCTCATCCTTTTGTCCCCTGAAAAAAAACTATGTGCTCAAAAATATTTCTTCTGAGTTTCAAGCTTTTATGGATGCAGAATTATAAATAATAGCTAAACTTAAATTGCTTTTGACACTTTCGATGTCTAAAATTGAAGTATTATATTTTTCCTTAAGAAATTCTCACAGTACAGAAGTATATTTTAATGTTTATTCACATTTTGAAGATACATTTCCTGAATGGTTTTTTTTTTTTTTTGGACTTCTATGATTAAAATATGTAGTTGCTATATCAATTTTCAAGCAGGGTTCCTGTTTTTAGGTATCCAGCTACAACTGTGATCTCTGGCTTCAGCAACTGGCTTCAGCAATGAGCCACAGGAAAAATTTAAAGCCGGTTTCCATATGATCACAAAATTAGGAAGAATACAAAATTATCCATGTACAGGGGGCTGAGGAAACTCATATAAATTTGGGATGGGGTGCAGGATGTATGTGGGAAAATCTTCTAAACAAGACCTGATATGATAGTTTCAGATGGTGCTTGTTTTTCAAGATGTACTACAGAATGACAAATAGCGGTGCAGCCAAATAGGCATTAATCCACCAGGGGCTAGAGGCAGGGAAGAAACCATAGCAGCTTATAACTGTATTTAGACAATTAGTATGCTAAAACCAGGGTCAGGTAGTTGGGTGAATGCCTTTTATTTTTTTCTCTGTGTATGATCAATTGTTACAGAATGAGGTCACCATGGAGTATAGCTTTGAAGTTAATTTCAACTCTTTTTCTGATAATGTACGGTTCATCAAATTGACCTGACAAGTGAGGACACATAAAAGAGGCAAAAGAGTGTTTTCTTTACAGTGTTATAGTAAGAAAAATGTTGACAACAGAGTAAAGGATAGATACATATTATTTCTATTGTTTATTCTTACTGTGATCCTAACATCTGCCGGGGGTAAGAATGCCGTAAGAATGCCCTAGACCATTTCATTTTTTGACTTTCTAGTATAGTGAAAACAAAAAGGAAAAAATTGTTAACACAGGCCGCAACAATAGTTTTAAGCTGCATAATGTTTGCTTTTGCAAAGCTCATATTTTATCCTCCCCAACCTTCTCCTGAATATCCCAGGATTATAACCTTTGTAATGGCAGGAATATTCAGTGTTTTAGAATACAGTTCTAAACAACATATTTCATTTCCTTCTTACATGCCATATTTTTGTTGTTGCTGTTGTTATTTAAAATTTTGTCAGAAAGAAAAGAAATGAGAAGGAAAGGAAAAGTTCAAAGAGAGGTCTGTGATAGAAGAAAAAGCACCTTGGCATTTCCAAAGACATGTTGAGAATGATGCTCAACATGTAGGATGCTTTCTGGAAAATGCTCTATCCTGGCACATCTTAGAACAGTGGAGCTCCTTTAGTTATCAGGCAATTCATGGTGACTTTCAAGAGTTATAACACTTTGGAAATTCCCCTGCATCATCAAACCTTGAGGAGCAGAGGTCCAGCCACAAAGCACAGCAGCTATACTGTGGGAAATTGTGCTAAGGTTAGTGTGAGCTTCTTAGTACAAAAGAGACCAGAAGTGGCTGGGTGGTTGAAATATCAGCAGTTAAACTAGAAGATGGACTTGAATTGAAATGTCTCTGCAGCTTTCCTTATTCACTTGAATGTCTCCAAAGCTATAATGACCTCCGCAAACAAAGATTAAGCTCGTTCTTATGCATTAAATTCTTTGAACATTTCCCTCAAATATGTCATCATCCTAGTTGATTAAATAATTCAGAGTTGGATTAGAATATTAGAAAGTGAGATTGTCAGTGCTATAAGAAAAATGAAAACCATTTCAAAGAAAACTCCAACAAATAGGGTGAGCAACTGTTCCAGGGTCCCTGGAACTCTCCCGGTTTTGCACTGCAAATCCTGCATCTCAAGAAATAGCTCAGTCCCAGGCAAACCAAGACGACTGGTCACCCTAGAGAGATGTTCATAGAGTAAAACCTTTCTCATTTCAGAGGCAATTTTTTTTCTCAAGACATCCTTCTCCTGAGCCTTCTCTAACCCAGGTAGTGTTTTCTCAGGTTCAGGACACCATTCCAGGTCCATCTGTTTAGACACGCTTTCCTCCGTTGATGGGGGAGATAAATTATTGCTATTGCTCTCTTATATTTATGAGGCTCTTTGCTCTGTATGCATAAAACGCTTTCTAAATATCTTATTAATCCTCACAACCTCTCTGTTGGTAGGGGAGCCAGCAGTATAACTTCAGGTACTGAAGATTCTTGTCACTCTAATAATGGCATTTTATTACTTAGCTTAATGTGATTTTTATTGCGGGTTCCTGGAAGTTCGAAACAGAGTGGCTTTTGCAAATGGAAATAGTAAGTAAAGAAAAACATCATCTTGAATGTACATACTTGAGGATAAATGTTAAAGATTGACAGTTATGTTTGAGATAGAAGAGCACATCGTACATTCTCTTCCATTTTTAGTTGGCATTCAGCTTTTCTACTTTGTTAGTTTAGCCAGCTTAAAATTGTTTTCTATGTAAATGTTTAAGACTTCTAAAGGCTTTACTATGTTTTAATGTGAAAATATGCAATTTTAGAATTGGAGGAGCTACCAGAGGTCACCTAGCAGTCCATAATAATTCAACTTGCAAATTTCTTTTTCAGATGAGGTAGAGCGTGGCATAGTGGCAAGAATTCTTGTTAGGCTGTGGGACTGTTGGCAAGTCCCTTACTGCCTCTGAGACTCAGTTTCTACATGAAAATGAGGGTGCTAAACTAAGTAATCACTGGGGTTCTGAGATAATAGAAAACCCGTGCTCAGGGTGTTTGCGAATAAGCTAGGGTCATAGAGCCAGGACTCACACCAGCTCTGCATCCCTGTTGCAGTGCGTCTTCCACAAGACTGAGCTATTTCTCCTTAAGACTTTTCAAGTTTTTTTACTTCAGAACCCTACTTCACTGCTCCTGAAGTACAGCTATATTGGATATTTTCTCTGTGTTTTTCTGCCCCTGTTTTCTGAGATTGGAAATTTGATGAAACTTGCTTAGGATACCACCTGGATTCATAGACCACCTGCCTAAACAAATTTGCCAAGCACTGATTCTGTTTCCTAGACGTGTGCCGCATCTGGTGGCCACCTGCTTTATGGGTCTCTGAGCAGCTCACCAAGTACATTAGGAGATGAATCAGATTTTTTAAATAGGAAAGCAATAAAAACCACAATCCCCCAAATTGGTAGAAAATTGAGCTTTTAAAATTACAAATATTTCTTGTTTAACAAAAATTCACTTAGTGTAACCTGTAACTTGAGAAAGTCACACATCAAATTTCTACTCACCCAAACAGTAATTCTGACCTATTTATCCTAGTTTCCCCCTTTTATTTGTATTGAAATAATCTTTTCCTTCCAAGGAACAAAAATAACTATACATTTTGATGGTTTTTGTTGTTGTTGTTGTTTATCTCACAGAGACTGAAAACATAATCATTTCTGCTTTATAACCAAGGAAGTATTGGTCCTGTGAGGAAGTGATGGACACAGATTAAACAAAAATAGTTTTTGGATCCCAAGCTGGTGTTTTATCCATTAAGGCGGTTCTCATTTTATTATTTCATCTCCCCCTGTGGCAGGTTTTACAGCAGGCATTCTGTCTTGGTAGTTGTACTATTTTCATTTTGCTATATAATTAAGATAGAATGGTCACACAAGTGATTTGCAGTGGCTCCAGAAATGGTAATTAATTTTGTTACCTTCATGCCGTCAGGCATTTATATTTTTTCCCCAAACATTAAGGGAAACAAACTGTTTAATTGTATAAGCAGCTATACTTGTCTCTTAGGAATTAAAGTTTGTATTCAAGTGATGGTGAAGGTAGCCATTTTAAACAAGTTATTGATCAAGCACAAAGCTTACAGAGTAAAGATTGTGTTGCTGATCACATGGCTAATACATCCTAAATAATAACTGTTACAGGCCTTGTAAGAATGTCTTCACTTTTTTCATATGCTATATTAAATTCTTGGGGTAACCAATTTCAAGATATGTTGGGAATTTATGACTGGATATTATAATTTGTCTTACTGTATGTCATAAAATCTAAGGCACGCTGTATTTTATGAATGACCAAGAAAGTAAAGGTCCTTCTAATGGAGATTCAGGTTATTTCAAAAGATTGAAAAATGCTCCTTACAACTGATACAATGTGGTTGTTTTAAAAATGGTATCTATTGCCCTTACCTCTGCTGGGATTGTGTGGACTTGAAATTTATACATAAAGCTGTTACCTTTTAGTTTCAACAATGTACGAATTGAAATAACCTTATAAGGGACTGTTACTTCAGCTAGGAAACTGAGAGAAACAATGTTAATTATTCCCCCCTCCCCCACCATACTATGGACTAGAAATAGGGTTTTTTGTTTGTTTGTTTGTTTGTTTGTTTGACATAGATAACTCAAATAGCTTTCCAGGGGTTCCCTTTCTTTCGAATAACTCATTTTGGACCTGAAAATACTTTATAATATTTCAAGGGAGGAAGCATGTTTATGTTTATTGTAAAAAGGCCTTAAACAATGCCTGAAACTAAATGCAACAAATCTTTCTCTCCTTTCCCCCCCCTGGTTCATAAAACTATAGACAGAGAATATGCAAATCTAGAAGCAAAGCATTGCTGTATTATTCAGTGCTGACATTTGTATGTGAATAAAAACATCATTTAATATTTTCTTCAACCATCGACCAAATGCTTTCTGACATTACACTCTAATTTTGTAAGATACAGAATCAGGTGTCATAAATGACAGAGGAGGTGAGTTGCAAGACTCAGTTTAATGTCTCGTTTTTCTCATTTTCCAGGGGTTGTGATAGAAACATTCTATAAAAAATCACTTTTATGCATATGAATCTTTATAAATGCAAATTCTATTGACTTTAACATTCAATTTGCTAGCAAGCTTGAAAGGTTTGAAATTGCACTTGAAAATACCTTCTTTTTGGCAGTCAACAATAAATAGTTTCCAAGCAGTCAATGACACTAGGATGAAGTCACAGTCAAACCACAATTCAGTGCATAAAGATTAAATAAGATTTCTATTCACAGTTGGTAATGTTATCATCTCTCTAAGGTGGCAAATAAGAAAACTTTGACACCATTTTTTGCTGTCTATCCCTAGCAACAAAGGCACCTGATATGAAGTGTGCACCAAATGCATGCTTGTTAAACTAAACATATTTCCACTTGTTAAATCACTAATTCATTCAAGAAATATCTCTAATCACTTGCTTTTTTGCCAGTTTCTTGAGGAAAAATAACTGCATCCTACTTCCTAGTCTCTGTTCCTGTACTTCCTTTTTAATATTTTTTCTCACTATAAAATGACTCCATTATCTTCAGCTTGGCTGCTAGTACCTCATTTTCACTTGATTTCCCATTTCCGGGATCGAGTACCTTTTCATCTATCTCGTTATTATTTTCAAAGCTGTCGTCTTCATCTGTCACACTGACCCATCTTTCCTTACCCAAGACCTTTATCAATTTTCCACTGTATTGAATACCAAGTCTGCAGTATTCTCATTATTCCTAAAGCCGTTCACTAGGAAGATCAATACAATTTCCCTTTTTCGACCTTCTCTCAGTCTCTTTTTTCTGCCTTGATTTTTCCTTCTTGGATGTGTCACATTGAAAATGTCAACACTTTTCATTCTTTTGCAAAGCACAATTTATCTTGACATATCATACTATTCTAGCATATAACATTATATAGATAATTTAAACAACTCATGAAATTCCACTGTTTTCGCTAAACCTTCATAGACTGTTCAAATTAGTTATAGATTGTAATTATCCCAACCAATTAAAATAATGAGATTTCCTTTTATTATGACATGATCTCTTCTGTAGTAATGAAGATCACTCACCCCAAATTGTGTTGCACAGAATATCTTACATTTACATCAATTTTGGTGTAGAAATTTATTCCATTGTCTGTACATCTTATAGTTTTCCATGTCTGTATTACCACTCTTAAGTCTGACACTATTTAATAAATTTCTCTGAAACACAGGCTATATATATATATACTCACATACTTAATTTCGACTGCTTCTGTTATTTGTTATTCTTTAAATAAAGGATATGATAACATACTCAAACTGTATATTGAAAAGAGCTCAGAAATTGATCCAGTGACACTTTATTAAAAAAAAATAATAATGCAGGTTACCTTTTAGGGAGGAGAGAGGGAGCCATAAACAATATATCCATATTGTTTATCCATAAACAATAAAGCTCTTTCCACTGCAACTGATAATTTTTAATTTTCTTCTCTAAAGCTGTGGTTCTTGTATTTTAATATGTATAAGAAAAACAGAGCTTATAAAAATGAATAGTTCCAAACCCTAGCAGTAGCAAATTTTAATCCACTTATCATGGAATGGATCCAAATAATCCACAATTTTCAATTAAAAATTTAGTTCTGTCATGGATTGGAGGTGTGTGTCCCTCCAATATTCCTATGATGAAGCCTGCACATGTAATATGATGGTGTTTAGAGGTGAGACCTTTGGAAGATACTTAGGTTTAGATGAGGCCATGAGGGTGGGGGGAAGAGAGAAAAAAACTCTCTTTCTCTCATTGTGCATGTGCCCAGGAAGGGCCATATGAAGACACAGCAAAGAGCTGGTGCTCTACAAGCCAGGAAGAGAACTCTCATCAGGACTCAAACCCTATAGGATCTTGACATTGGGGGCTTTCCATCTTCTAGGACTGTAGAAAATAAACTTGTGTTGTTTAAGCTGCCTGGTCTATGGTATTTTGTTATGGCAGCTCTAGCAGACTAAGACAGCTTCTTATTATGCTTTCTGATATATTTTTTTTGTATTATATTAGCTTATGTCAGAAGGTTGATTTATCCCATTATTTCCCTGTAAAAAACATAAAAACTAGAATTGTCACACAGATTTCTTATGTGTAACATTACATTGTCATTTGGATAGTGATTTCATATTGTATCATTTTACCTTTTTATTGGAATTTTGTTAAAAATATGAGCTTTCAAATTTTCTGATTCATACATTCTGTGGGAGACATTAATCTCCTGAAATGCAGTGCTTTATTTTGACCTTTTTACAATTTTGAAATGAAATTGGCTGTTAGTAGTAGTGTATCATTTTATAAATTCAAAACCATCTTTGTAAGAGTTACCAGGGCCACTTTGTAAGAGTTACTAGGGCCACTTGAATATGATATGCAACAAATAGTAACTTCAGAAATAACTAGTTCTTCTTGATATTGAACAGGAGTGTGGAAATTAAACATCATTTTAGCAGAAAGATAACACTGGAGGATCATGTAAAAATTTTCTTAAATACAGTTTACAGAAACTATTTTTCTTCTCCTTCTCATATGCCACTTCCTTTAATACTTCGCAGAGGAGGTAATTTTCTCATTCACTCCCTATAAGGCACTATCTTTCTTAGCAACTAAACTGTACCAATCATTCTCACCTCTTTTTATTTCAACTTTTAAAATTTTCTCCATCTCCCATAGCCAAAGAATTGTAGCTTAAACAACTGTTTATCAGAAATTAAGAGACTTTATGATGTGCTTTCTACTTAGAATTTTTTCTTTATACTGGATATATGAGTGTATATAATTTTATTTTTAGAAGGAAATTTTAATTTCTGCATAGTTCCAAATTATATTTCTTCTTAAAAACTTTATTGAGGACAGGGATGACTATATAGCATATAAAGTGTAACTTTTGCTTAAACACCAACTTTTCTGCTTTAATATTATGTAGCGCATTCAAAAAGGCACATGCCTTGACAAGTCACAGATCTGGAATGGAAAGCTGGTTTGTACAGATCTGGGCTTTAGGAATTTTGTCTCCAATAGTTATCTGAAGACAAAGATTATCTCCTGTAAGAACTTAAAAGTACTGAAAGGTTGTTCTACTCATGGTTTAAGAAAGAAAACACATGAATACAGAAAAAAAAAATGAATGGACAAATTTATATAGAGGATTTCATAAAGTTAATATATGCTAATAATACATAACATTCTAAATATTTCAGTGGAATTCTAATATAAATTTTTAATTCCTCCTTAATATACACTGGTGAAAAGTCATAGCCAACTAATCCTTGGGAATTTACTTTAGTCTTGCTTGATCCCAGTATCATTTTCTCTACATTTGTCTAAATTCTGCTAATCTTCTTTTATAGATAGATACTATCATGGATGAAAAGATCATCAAATTTGGAGACAGAACTGCCTGACCTTGGCAGCGTGTGGTCTCTGATAGTTCCTAATTATTCTACTTTAGCTTCTTCATCCCTTTCGAGCTGTAGTTTCTTTATATGTCTGATGAAACTAAGATTATTTTAGTTCCATTAAACATTTTAGGAGTGCGGTCGACACAAAACGAGGTCACACGGAATGCTCAGCACATAGCTGGCTCTTAGTGAATGGTCGCTGCTAATTATGGTGGAGTTGATGATGATCTATAACTTTTCATTTTTATATGTTTGTTTCTCTAAATTAAGTCCTGACTTCAGAAAATAATGTTCTCCATAAATTTCAGTGTTAAAAAGAAAAAAAAAATCTTCAATTGTTTTTTTTCTTTTAATGTTCTCTGCCAAATGGCTTCCAGATATTATTCAAGGTGTTCTTTTCCTCTGATGCCTCTGTGATCAACTTTTGGCTTAGTAGTTGGGAAGGTCAATTACACTGGTATGGTTTGAATGAAAAGAGTGTCTTCTCATGGTTGAAACTCAGATGGAAGGCATCCCACATATATGCAAATATGGCTTCCCTGACATTTATTTTGTAGCTTGATGTAACACTCTCCTAGGGCTAACCACTAGGTGCCAGTGCTACTGCCATTTTCGATAGCAGACGGAAGTAGGGATAGCAAGGGGCTCAACTTGCTCTTTAGGAGATAACATTACACCTCAATTCTTCAATAATGATTAAAAAAAATCACATTATTGAAGAGACTGGGCTGAATTTGGTGAGGAAGTTTTACTGACAGGAGTCTGGCCTCTGAGTAACTTACATTTAAAAGGGTAATATCAGTTTTCCTTTACAAAGAGTGAAAAAGTAACAAAATATTATTCAAGTGAAATGAGCAAATCTTACTTTAGTTGGGAAATTTTCTCAAATAATATTCTCTGATTCGAAGTTTCATTTCTCCATAAGAATATCTAATGCTTTTCCCCCAAAGTCCAACTGCCTGTTAAAACTCCTGTTGCAATTTATAAACCAGGGTTCTAAGTGATGCAAGTCATTTTATCTATTTATTTTTCTTTGGCAGTTCTAATAGCTGAGATTTAGTATCAGCTATGAATTTTGTTATTGTAATTTTACTCCCATTCAAAATCATTAATACTGATGCTAAATAAATGATACTGTTATCAAAACTAAATAATATTATTCTAAACTGCTTAGAAAAGAAAGCACTGACATTTTTTTCTCATTGCTTTTGCAAAATGAAGATATGACAGCAAAGTTTTAGCCATTGTCATGCTGCCATTCCCTTTTTTTTCCCCCTCCTCTACTATCTGTCACATTTATGAAAAACTGAAAGACTGTGGTCTTATTCCTGAAAGTTTTTTTTATTTATGAAGCATCACGGCAGAATAACATTGATATCTATTAAGTGTTAGAATATATCAAAAAGAAAGTGTAGTATATACATTGATTCTAAACTGATTTTTAAAAATGTACCCATCTTCAAATTGGAGTCCAGTTAAAACCTGCCCCTTTCCCCAACACGATTTACCTTCAGCATACAGATTAATCAATGGTCACCTACCTACATTTTAAAATACCTCCTTAGATGCTCTACTATTGACTTCAGAGAAAATATATGAAGAAATCCAGTTTGGTAGGAGAACAGCTTGCCATGGCACACACATGCGTGTACTCACACACATACACATACATATATTTCATTTCTTCTTTGCTTTCTATGGCATTGTATGTATTTTGGTTCTTTGCTTCTTGGTACTCTGTAGTGACTGGATTCTTGTGGCTCTTTTTTTAAAAATCCACTTTATTGAGGTATGATAGATATACAAAAAGTTCTAAATATTTAATGTATATAACAATGTGTCTGGAGATAAGTACATCTATGAAACCATCATCATTATCAATACCATAAACTTATCCATAACCTTCAAAATATCCTCCCACTCTGTTTGTTTTTCTTTTTTTGATAGGAATATTTATAAGATCTACCTGCTTACTAAAATTTTAAGTACACAATAAAGTATTATTAGTTGTAGGCACTGTGTTGTACAGTAGATCTCCAGAGCTTACTTATCTGGTATAACAGAACTTTGGAAGTCCCTTTTGACTGTCACCTCCTCATTTCCCCCTCCCCCCAGCCCCTGGTAACCATCACTCTATTCTCTGCTTCTATGAGTTTCTATTTTAAATTCCACACGTGAGATCATGCAGTATTTGTCTCTCTGTGTTTGATTCTTCACTTAGCATAAGGTCCTCTAGATCCACCTATGTTGTTATAAATAGCCGGATTTTCTTCCTTTTTAAAGTTGAATAATATTCTGTTGTGTGGTACACAACATTTTCTTTGCTTATGTTGATGGACATTTGGTTGTTTCCATACCCTGGCTATTATGAATAGTGCTGCAGTGAACATGGGAAGGTAGATAATTTTTTGATATCTGGATTCCAATTTCTTTGAATACATACCAAGAAGTGAAATTGCTGGAATATATGGTAGTACTATTTTTGATTTTTTTGAGGAAATTCCATACTTTTTTCCATAATGACTATATTAATTTGTATTCCCATCAATGATACACAGGTTTCCCTTTTTTTCCCACATCCTTACCAACATTTGTTAACTTTTGTTTTTTGATAATAGCCATTCTAACAGGTGTGAGATGATATCTCATTGTGTTTTGATTTTTATTTCCCTGATAATTATTGATGTTGAACACCTTTTCATGTACGTACCTATTGACAATTTTGTATGTCTTTGGGAAGATGTCTGTTAAGGCTCTTTGCCAATTTTTTAGTCAGATCATTATTACTATTATTATTTCTTGCTTTTGAGTTGTGAAAGTTCCTTATATATTTTGTGTATTAACTCTGTATAAGATATATGCTCTGAAAACATTTTCACCCATTCTGTAGTTTGCCTTCTCATGTCGTTCATTGTGTTGGCCGATATGGCTCCTGCTGGGTCCCTGGAACTGCCTCTGGGATGTGAGTGGGGCTGGAGCTCACCACAGTGCTGCTTCCAGATCAGATTTGCAGTCTGGTCCCCATACAGCTGGCCTGCTACCAGGGAGTGGGCCTGCCTTCTGAATATCACTGTACTTGGTCTTGGGCTCCACTAGGGTGTTGCAACCTCCTACGTAGATCCCAAAGCTCCCACAAAGTCACTTTTCTCAGTAGATGATTGCCAAATCAGTGTTTTGTGAGGGATGAGGGCCATATACCTCCTATTCCACCATCTTGCTGACTCCACTGTCTGACCGGCTTCTTGTTTTAACATTCTGATTAACCTTTAGAGCACTGTACTAATTAATGGAGATTTGGCAATTTGAAGATTGTTTGAGCTCTTTGAATTTCATTTGTTTCATTGCAGAAGGACATAATTCTCATACCATGCAGAAATTTTGATAAATAATAGGTTTGCTAGAGTATTAGTTCAGCTCTTGCTTTCCTTACTTCTCACTAGAATATAAATGCTTTGTCTTATCTGTATATATTCAGGATCTATTCCAATGTCTGGGACATTGTAACTCCTTAATAAATATTTGTTAAATAAATAAATGGCATACTAACCAACCCTTTTAAACCCCCAGATCCTAGGAATTTACTCTGACAAGTTCCTATTAATTGCTGTTGGGTCACTAAACAATCATAGACCTTCCTAGACACCTGCTCTTAGGAATGCTAGAGATGTAACTCACATTTGCTTTAACAGGCTTGCAGAGATAAATGTTCAAGTGATGAAGTTTCTAAGGGGAAAAAATGTCTAGAAAGCAAATTAATGTGAATTATGTATGTACTTTTGCAGGCAGAAGGAAAATGTGTTAGAATGAAAATCATAGTTGTTCAATGTCTAAATGAAAAGAAATAATATCATGAAGGAAAGAGAGAGGAGAGAGAGTGGTCAATATTGTCCAATTTTGCGGAGATGCTATGGAGACTGAAAAAAATGCCCTTAAATTTATTAATGTGGAGTTGATTAATTATTAATGAGTAGGGTGCCCATTCCATAGTAACCCAGGGTAACTGGATAACATCTAACTCTATTTACAAACCATGCAGACGCAAAGTGATGCATAGGTTTAAAATCTAAGGCTGTCAACTATCCTTTACCTTCCTGTAGAGACCCACATACAATTTGCAACTTGTTTCTCTAATCCCTGACTGGTCATCTTTATATACTTTGTCAGAACTGACAACCTTTCAATCTTTCAAGAACATGGAATTCTTCCTGTTGTCTAATTTCTATTGAACCCATAGGCTGTCAAAGGAAAATTACACTGGACAGAGTTAAACAAGCAAGGAATGATTCAAGACTATATATACCCCACTGATTCAAAAGGTGGGAGAGTTTCTGATAGGTGAGGTGAGTTAATGGAAAAGTATTAGAGGATGTGAAGGGGGTGTCATTGTTCAAAGTGCATCAGTACTTGCTAACTGGTGTTTAAGTTGGGGTCCTATTCTCTCACAGAGACTGGGAGAAGGGGGCTCTATCTCATGAGATGATTATATTTCAGAAATACGGCTCCCTGATCTTTGAAAAAAAAATATTCCTGGGTTGTAAAACTGGCTAGGGATTTATCTACATTTCAGAGGTAGACTAAGAATTTGTAATTACTACCTAAAGTAAATGCTCTAAGAGAAGGGAAATTGGAAGCCTACAGTCAGCAAAAAGCTGTCTAAGATTTAGTGAAGCTGAGGGGAATATTGAAGCCATTAAGTCCATCTTGGTCAAGGCCATTCCAGTTTTTCATTGTAAAACTCTACTGGTCTAGTCACAACAATGTATCTTGGTAGTGCCTTTGCACAGGATCTTACAAAAGAAAAAGCTGAATATGTATCCACGAAATACAATTGTTTATTATTGCATTTCTCATTTTATGAGATTGATTAGAAGAAGCTCTTAATTCCCCAAGAATCATACATTCTAGGGCAAGTTTTTGAAAGCTCTTATTCATTAGATGATATGATTTAGAATATTGTTTTACTGAAAGAATTAAAGCTGTTACCCATCAGGCCGATTTCCCACATAAATATAATTTGAAGCACAGTGCGCACAGGTCTAAGTTTAGACTTTAGTGGACTGACTGACTGTTCAGTTATCTGCTTCTTGTTTATTGTTGCCTGGGACAATATGCTGAACTGCTCAGAATCTCAGTGCCACAGCTCTTGACAGAGTAAAGCCTCAGGCTTTTAGGAGGATGCCATAGTAATGCTGTATTACCAAGGAGATGGGTAGAATTCTTTGTTTTCAAGCTGAAGCAACCTACCTATATATGCTGTTGAGGAGGAAAAATAGTTTTCCTTTCAGACTTCTAGATTCTTGGCTGAGACCCTCCCCTGACCCCACCCTATGATAAAAGACATGTTAACAGGAGTAAAAAAACCCCAGGGATTTAATAACACATATGTATACCTCCTGTATAAATGGGAGATACCCAGGAGAACTGAGTAACTCTCCAAAATTGCCCAAACCACCCCATGAAATACCATCTCACTAAAGATTAAAAAAAAAAAAGTGTTAGGGGTGGGGGTGGGGAAAGGACAGTTATGGGAACAAGCACAGTAAACAAGCTGAAGTTGTTATATAGATTTAAGTCCTTGCCTTCTCCCTGGAGAAGTATTTCCAGAGATTTAGAGCTATCCTATTCTTCCTGGTACAGACCCAGAGACACCCTTACAAATTCCTTTGTAAATGTAAATGTGTCTTACAAAAGACTAACTTCTCAGTTTTCAGAGCTTCTTCTGCCTCTGCTGTTTCTTAAAAATCATAAGCAGAGAATAATCCTTAGGCCAAGGAGGCATATTTTGAGGTAACAAATTATGCTCCCCTTCAACACAAATCTTTCATACACACTACTGAAATTCAATACAATTTGTTTATAGTCTCTTTATATTCTTGACTTTAAAAATTATTTGGAAAGTCAACATTTCCATGATTCCTGATGAGAAATACCATATGATACCCTCCCTAAGTGGCGTGGAGGATGGGAGTGAGAGGGATAGGACAAAGACAAAAACATAACAAAGCAAAACAAAAAAAATTAAACTTTATACCAGTGGTGAGTTTGAAACCTCAGTCTTTAGAAAAATACATTTCAAAGCCTTTTTAATCTTTAAATATTATTCAGTAGTTGAAAGCTAGCCATACAATCATTCTCCAATTGTAGAGGCAACTGAAAAATACATTTCAGACCTTGACTTTTTTTCATGCCAAAAAAAAAAAAAAACCCAGCTGCAGGCTTGAGGGAGCAGTCCCAAGGATGCAATTAAACTCAATTGCTATCTAATGTGTTCTTCACCCTTTACAACTATTACATTTCTATGTAATACATTACTTAAAGTAACAATTACACTGTGATTTAGAATGTTTTACACAAAATGTTATAATGTCAAGAATAGTATTTACATAGAAACTAAAAAGAGATGACTATTCAGATGAAAAGTTCCGGAAAATGAATTAAACTTTGGTTTAACTACCATTTTAGAAAGTAAACTTAGCTTTCAGTTTTTAGATTGAGAGAAAATGCCAATTCTTCTCAAGGACATCATACTAAATGAAATAGGAAATATAAGTTAGGATTCTGCTACTTGGAAAGTTTATGAAAGGTTCTGTGGTTTGTGTGGAGAGGGTTCTGGAGCGTACAGCTTGTACCTCTCTAGCAAGAAATTCCCTGTGTTTTTCCTTGTTTATAAATGAGTGAAAAGCCAGGGCAGGAAAATTGGATCAGAAATTACTTTTAGGTTTCTTCTACTCTATGAGCAATGGTACATGTCATATAGGTCTTGCTATATATACTGAGAGTTTTACAAGGTTTAGTGCTCAGTACAACCTTATTAGTTAGAGATATCAATATACACATCTTAGTTACTGTTGTGGAAACCTAGGCGCTAAAAGATAAGCATCTGGCCCAAAACCAAGTAGTTAGTTTTGCGTCAGAAGTAAAATGCCTACTTGTCTGGCTCTAAAACCCATGTTGTTAATTTCTGCCCTCTATTATCTTGCTCTAAAATCTGGAGTACTATTTCGTGCATATGTATTCAGTGAGATGATTTTTTTTTGAGGGGGGTCAACATCATAGGTCAGCACATTTTTAAGGGGGTGTTTGGTTAAAAGAAATTCACTCTTTCCTCTCAGTTAAATATATAATTTGAAATGTATGTATATGTAACTGTAGTAGTAACAAATTAAATATGGGGGAAACATCAATAGTACATGTTCATCAGAATCATTTGTGAAACTTTTTAAAAAATACAGCTGGTGGATGGTTTCGGATATTGGCATGTGGCCCACGTACTTTGTGAAAAATCAGTTACACCACCCCTAACACACACACACACACACACACACACACACACACACTCACACTCGCAGACTTCTCCCCAAATAAATACATTCCAAAATGTATGTGGATAATTCTGATATGACCCAAGTCTGAGAAAACTGAATTAAGGCTACTTGATGCAGCAAAAGGCATCTTATATAAGATTGGCCTCCTGAAAAAAGAGTATTTTATCTTAAAATTCACCCTAATGCCATTGATTCTAATTATATTGGTCTTTAAAGTTTGGTAGAATGCTATATCACCTTTAAGGCCCTTTCTCATTGTCCACTCCTTCTAAAAAAAAATACACTATATTCTTTTTCTTCTTCAATCCTAATGCATCTTTTTCTATAGCTCTCCTATGAAACACTTCACATCCTATTTTGTACTGTTTACTTAGGTGCATTATTGTTGCTAGCATACACCTTTGATTATCATATTTCCCACAGAGCCTAGAAAATTATTTAGAATGTCACATAATCAGCATTCAGTTTGTTGAGAAAACAAATGAATAAGGAAATAGATGACTACAAAAAGGATAATAATAATGCAAAACCAGTATAATGTAGTCAAGTATCAGCTAACCCAGTAGTCAAGAGACTTAGGGCAATCCCTGCTCTGCTGTTAAATCAAGTATGGCCTTGAATTCACTGAACCTCTCCTTTTTTACCAATACATTTTATAGCAATATTGGGTAAGATTTTTAAAGACTCTTTCAATGCATGTAAAATTCGAAACAAATAGTCAACTGTTCTCTTTGACTAAATTTGAAGGTACCTTTTTTCCTATGTCTCAAAATGTATATCTACCTCATTCATCAAGTCATGATATTGTAAATAGTTTTCATTAATTATTGTGATTTTAGAACAAAGATGTTATAAGACATCAAATATCTGCACTCCCAAGATGTGCCTGAACTTTATCATATGACTGGACTAGTTGTCTATGAGGTATAACAAATTACACAGACGCAGTGAATTTTAACAACATATACTTATCCTAGTTTCTATAGGACATTAGTCCAGGCCCAGTTTAGCTAGTTTCTCTGCTTTAGGGTGCAAGCTGCCATCCAGGGACTGGCTGGGGCTTTAGTCAGAGGCTTGACTTGGGACAGGTCTCATTCCAGTTTCTCTAAGGTGCTTTCCATAACCGAAGGAGACAATTTACGTTTTCTGCTACTTCATAAGTTGGATCTCCCTTCCTGTGTCCTGATAACATTTTCCTTTCTTCCTTCTGAGCCCTAACTGGTAGCATCCTCAACATCTGTATTTCTAGCAACAGTCTGTTCAGGTTGACTTAGGCTCTGTTGTGCTTATCAAAACCACTTCTGGTTCCAAAGCACTCTTACATTTTAGTCACTTTTTTTTTTTTTTTTTTTACATTATTCCCACTTGTGGTAGCACAATCTTACCTAAATCTCTATTACTTTTCTACTGCTTTGTAACAATTAAGCACAAAATTAGCAGTTTCAAATAACATGCATTTATTGTTTCATAGTTTCTGTGGTTCTGGATTCAGAATTCCAGACCTTAACCATCCATTCAGTTCTTGCTCCTAGATTCTCCTGTCTGCACAGCATGGAGGCCAAGTCCTGCCCTCTGCTGACTACCCTGTGGCTTCCCCAAAGGCAGTCTCTGCTTCTCCAACCAAAGGGTCAGCACAGCAGGGGTGAATGGTGGAATGGCCTACCTGGGTCCTCTACTCGGGGTCTCCAAAGCTGCAGTCAGTAACTCCATGAAGCTGCGCTGTTATCTGGAGACTCCACTAAGGAATGTTCTACTTCTAAGCTCATTTGAGTTATTAGCAGAATTCATTTTCTTGACTCTGTATGACTGGAAACCCTGGGTTTTAGTTGATTAAGGAGAGGATTAGGTAGCAAAGGACTGTGGTCAGCCTCTAGAGGCTGAGAGCCCCAGATGACAGCCGACAGAGAATAGAATCCTCAGTCCTATAGTTATAAGGAGATGAGTTCTTCAAACAGTCTGAGGGAGCCTGGAAAGGAACTGTTCTGCTTTAGCTTCTGGTGGGCGCTTAGTTCTAGTCAATACCTGAATTGCAGTCTGGTTTGACTGTTAAAATGGTGATTATAATTAGCACGTCAAGCTTATACTATTACTACATGAGCACAAGCAAGTCATTTAGTTCTTGAAACTCAATTTTCTCATACATAGAACAATGTAACATGATAACTCAGCACACAGACCTTGTAATCAGAATTGCTGGGTTAATATTTCTAGCTTTGCTCTGTATTAGTTATTAACTTCTGAAAGCCTCAGTTTCTTTTTCTATATAATGCTGACATATCATAGGATTGTTCTGAGGATTAAATAAGATGCTTATGTGAAGTCTTTACATGAGTGTCTAGTACATGTTAAGTATTTAATGACTATATATTATTAAAATGGGAAATCTTATGGGACTTCTTATATAAGATTAAGTAACTTTGTGTTAAGTACTTTCTAGGAACTAACATTACCTAAGGATATAATTATATTTCATTAATTTAAAGGAAAGATGATTTTTAAAAGTTTTGATAAAAAGGTTATATCAATTTAAGAAAATACATTAAATTAACAAACTATTCCTTAGATCTCAGGTGTATTGCTGTCAGAATGGCAGCTTCTTTCCTGAATCTTATTTTGTAGTCTGTGCATTCTTTTCACAGTTATAAATTCTGAAATTGAAGTCTTCACGAAATGAAGGAGACAGCCAGAAGGGTTCTGCCATATCTAGGCATCAGTTAAAAGCATAATGCTCAGTAGCATCTTGCTGGCTCTGTATTGTCCACCTACTTCTTTGGTAATGAGATTTTTTATCTAACCACTACAGTATCTACAATTTCAGTTATTCCTTCCCTCTCATTTCTTTCATAATAATTTTCAGTGCCACTTTCTTTTTATAAATATCTGCCCTAGTCTGTCTGGGCTGCTATAACAAAATCCTCCAGGCCGAATGGAACAGACTAAAAACAGAAATTTATTTCCCACAGTTCTAGAGGCTGAAAGTCCAAGATCAGGGTATCATCACAGTTGGATTCTGGCAAAGGCCTTCATCTGGGTTGCAGACCACTGACTTCTCGGTGTGTCCTCACATGGTAAAAAGGGTTAGGGAGCTGTGTGGAGTCTTTTCTATGTGTGATCTAATCCCAGTCATGAGGATTTCTTCCTCATGATCTGGTGAGGTCCTCCAGGCCCATCTCTTAATGCCATCACCTTGGGGGTTAGGCTCTCAACATATGAAGCTGAGGGGATGCAGACAGACTGTAGCAACATTTGTCTCAGGGCCAGCCATATGGACTTCTAAAGAAACGAGGTCCAAATGTGTAAAATCTTTAATAAGGGCAGGTTTATAAGAACCAGATCAGTTCGATATGATAGAACAGACATTAAATGAAGAATCAGATGATATAGGTTTCTGTTGAGCACTAACTTACAAGTTAAATATATTTAAGATTCTTGATTCTTGTATCATATGAGGAAATTAAACTAAATATGAAGTCTCTTTTAACTACAAAATCTATTTTTCTATATGTTGGATTTCAGTAAGAGTTGGAAGTAATTGAGCCAGAAATCAAGATGGGATAAGAAAGCCCTTGTCTGTGATACTGTATAGCGTTATTATCCAGAGGCACTTGAGACTTTGTGGGCAGCCTTGGAATAGATTTTTTTTTCAAAGTGGCATAGGACATCCTCCTCCTCTCTCACCCTCCAGCCCTTCTCTGCGGTTAACATCACACCATTCATCTAGGAATGTGAAATAATGGACAGAAAGATGTTTCTCGAGAAACATGGCTAAAAAAGAGGTTTCCAAAATCAGACCCTGGATAGCTTTTTGGGTACACCTTAAGAATAAATTATCTTTAAAATCTTGTTTTAAATATATAAACACATTTCATACCTAGGTTCTCACCAGTATTAAAGTTAAAATATATTAAAGCTATTTCTATTTGCTCAATCTTTATTCAAGGCATGCATAGTAAATTTTCAAGGCTGCATTGTGTGATTATATTTCAAAGTTAATTACTTCCTACTATCAATAGACTTAAGAAATAAAGTTCATTTGAGTCTTTCATATTTAAACATTGACTTTAAATATTTTATAAACACAGAAAATGTTTGGTAAGGCGTCATAATATATACATTTTCAATGTAAAGCAATCCAGTGGTATAGATGTAGAATGTGATATCATTTTTCACTATCATTAATGAAATGAGACCTAAAATCCAAGAGTAATTGTGAGGAGAGATGAAAGGAACATTTATTTAGAAGTTTTCTTACCTCTTGATGAATCATATTGCTCAAGGGAGAATTCATTTCCAGAATACAAATATCCAAAGAGAATTTATTAAACTTCAGAACCAAAAAGCCAGCTGCGAATGAAAGTACAATTTCAATTGAGAGAAAAATATATAATTGGACTTTCCCCCCTCATATATATTTTTTATATATATTTTAAAGATTTAAGAAAGAATTAGAGTTAAGAAAAGGGAATTGTATTTGATTTCTTAGAAAACAGGGAATTTGTAATTATGATGGCCAATTTAAGGTAAAATATAGGACTATTACCTAAAAATTCTGAAATCTCAATATTATTTTTTAGTGCTGGAGTTAAAGAATATTCTTGAAATGTTTTCAAACTATTTATTACTAAAGAAGATAAAAAAGCCTCTTGAATTTTTTCCTCATCATTTTTAATGAGTACACAGATGATTTATGTATACTTATTCTCATGATATCTATTAAGGTGCTGGAAATCTTCTGTTTTATAAACATATTGTGTAGAAAAAAGTATTTTTACCTGTTTTTATTTTCATTAAAATCATTATACTTAAGCAAGGAAGATTATATGACAAGTTTTTTTACTGTTGTTGAAATTTGACAGTGAATTACAAGACATTCTTAGTAAACTACAAGAAGTACAAAAATACAATACTGAACACAAAAGAGATATTAATATTAGACTCTACCACAAACAAATGTCTATTTTGAAAATTGGGAATTTGGCTTGTCATATTTATTATTTTCTTTATACAATACATAAGTGCAAATTTTTAATGTAATTTTAAGAATCAATATAATTAATTTTTATGTCTACCTAACCTCATGTTACAAAATAAAATCTAATCATTCCATTTATCTTTTAGGATTTATATAATTTCCTTTTTAGTAGTGAATATAACACATTTTGCCTGATTTTTATTCTCTAATTTTGTTGATGTTTGTTTTATAACCCAGAATCTAGTTTGTCTTGGTCAATATACATGTACAATTGAAAAAGTATATGTTCTGTTGTTGGACGGAAAGCACTATAAATTTCAATTTGGTCAAGTTGGTTGAAAGTTCAGGTCTTCTAAATCTTTACTGATTTTCTGTCTTCTTACATTGATTACTTAAGTGAAAAGCCACCAAGTATACTTGTGGATTTTTCTGTTTCTTTTTTTAGTTTAACAATATTTGCTTCATGTTATTCGAAGTGCTTGGTAGGTGATACACATTCAGGATTTTATGTTTTCCTGATGAATTGACTACTTTAAAATTATTTGATGTTTCTCCATACCCTTGGCAATATTTCTTATTCTAAAAATGTGTGTGTGTGTGTGTGTGTGTGTGTGTGTGTGTGTGTTTATATATATATATTTCTGGTTTATACAAACTTTCTTTAATATTGCATGATGTAATTTTTTCCAAATTTTTATGTTTAACTATTTAAAGTTGGTTTCTTATACACATTGCATAATTTGGTCTTTTAAAAATTTAATTTAATTTGACAGTCTTTTTAAATTGGAGTATTTCAGTAATTCATACATAATGCAATTATTGATATGGTTGATTTAAATATTCCGTCTTGTTAGATATGTTCTCTGTGTCCCACATATTCTTTGTTCTTTCTTTGGCTTTTTTTGTTGTTGTTCATTTGAATTGAATATTTTTTATTCCTTTTTTTATTGGTCAGTCAGTTATATATTTAATTTTTAAATTAATGGCATAGATTTTATAAAATACACCTTTAACTTACAATCTACTTTCAAATACTATTATACCACTCCACATCGAGTACATGTAATTTAAAACAGTATGCTCTCAAATCATTTCTCTCATTTTTTGTGCTGTTTTTAAAATACATTTTATCTTAAATATCTTATAAATTTCAACATATGTTGTCAGTAGTTTTGCCTTAGTCAATTATCTTATAATGTGATGCAAAATAAGACAAAAATGTTTTATATTTACCTTCATTTTTGTGATTTCTTTCCTCTTTATTTCTTTTTGTCCATTCAAATATCCATATGATGACAAGCTTCTGTTACATACCTTCCTATAGTATTTATTGTAAAGCAAGTCTCCTGGCAATAAATTCTCAGCTTATATTTTTCTGAAATGGTGTTTGTTTTACTTTTAAAATATATTTCACCGGATATTAAATTCTGAGTACCTCCCTCCCCAAGTTTTTAAAATTGTTTCTCAGGAGTATGCTTTAATTATTTTTGCTCCTCTTTACAAAAAAAAAAAAAAAAAAAATTTTGGCTGCCTTCAAGCTTTTCTCTTTACTTTCGGTCTAAAAAATTATTTTGTTACACTGTGGGTTTTGCTTGTTATAATACTGCTATGGTTTTTCCGTGCTGTATTTTGTTGTCTGTCTTTATATTTAGAAAGTTCTCAGCCAATATCTCTTCAAATATTTCTTTTGCCGCTTTCTCTCTTTCTTCTCATTCTAGAACTTCAATTACATGTAATTTAGACTATTTGATTAATTTCTTAGTTTCTGGATGCTCTCTTCTATTTTTCTTTTAAAATCATTTTCCTCTTTAAGCTTGAGTATAGATGATTTCTACCGACTATTGAGTTCATCAAAATAATTATCACTAATACTTTATTTCTAACATTCCCATTCAGTTCTTTCTTATAGATTACATCTCTCCACTAAAATTTTCTATCTGCTAATATGTGATAATCAAACTTTTCCACTTAAGTCTTTCAGATATTAATTATAGTTGTTTTCCATTTCCTGTTTGATAGCCACAATACCTGGATAACTTCTTAATCTGGTTCTATTTATTGTTGTTTCTCTTAAAAATGAATATTCTCTAGTGTACGGCCATGAACAAGCCTGATCCTGTCTGATCTTGGACCCTAAGTAGGGTTGGGCCTGGTTAGTACTTGGATGGGAGACCACCTAGGAAGACCAGGTGCTGTAGGCATAATAAAATAAAAATAAGGGATTGTAAGCTGACAGGGTCCTTGCAATCTGAGGTGAGGCTTAACAACAACAACAACAAAAAAACAAGGGCATTCTCTGACTTTTCATGTGTCTTATTGATTGAATAATAGCTCTTTTATGTAAAAGAACAGTAGGGACTGAGATAAATTTTGCTTTCCTCAGGGAGTACTCATTGCCTATTTTCTCAGGCCTGAGTGCAGTTGATTGATTCAATCTACTCAGGAGTTGAACTGTGTTTGGATTTTGTCATTGCTAGTATTGTTTTCTTGGCACTGTGTTTTTCATATTTCTCTAGGAGAGGGCTCTAGATATCTTGTGTTTTAATATAAAACCTGGAGAGCTAATGCTTTTTTTCTCAGTGTTTTTACTCCTCTCTAAGCTTTTTGATTTCCCTCCTCACTTGTTCTACAGATGGAGTTTCTATTGATGCTCCTTTTGATCCCCAACAGTGGACTACTCTTGCTTGTTACTTAGTCTAGGCTTATGATAAAGCAGGGGTAGAGCTCTGCTGCCCTTGTGCACTTAAATCTAACCTTGTGCTCCTGGGCATCAGGATGAGGCTTCTTAGAAACCTGCCATTCTTCCTTACATCTTGCCTGGGAGGAAGTTTATTAACTCCTGAGGTTATTAAACTCTGCTAATAGTCAGGATAGGATCCTACGCCCAGAATGCTTTCCTGATTCTCTACCAGGGCCAAAAAGATTTTGCATCGACTCTACCCCCAGCATCAATATGTTATTGCTTGTGTCTAGGGCATGAATATTTGCCCTGTACCTTCCCTAGAGACATACATTGTTTCTTCTCCAGAAGTCATCCTTCCCTGAGGCCTTGTAGCAAGAATATATTTTGCCCCTTCCCTAACAGCACCATTATTTTTTTCATCAGTTTTACTAAGGGATTATTAGTATCAACAGAATAAGAAATAAAAATAGAATAAGAATTAGAAAACTTAAACAGCATAAATAAATATAGATATGGATAAATATATCTTTCTCTGTCTTTGTGTCTCTAAGGCAGGGAGGGGAGGGAGAAGGAGAGAGTGGGGAGAGAGAGAAAAAGAGAGAGAATACAAAATGATTGTGATAGAGAAAGTAAAACTCTATAAATGACATTGCTGTGTGTCTAGAAACTGCTGCTAGAATTAATAAGTAAATTAAGAATGGAAGGTCAGTGTACAGAAAAAATGACATTTTTCTACACTAGCAATAAAATATTAGACATTGAAATAGAAAAATGCCTTTATCATAGCATCAGAATATCAATATAGCAAACAGTAATATATCTAATGAAAATTGTGCAAAACATTACATCAAAAATGATTAAACCATAAAGAAATTAAAGATCTAAATAAATGGAAAAATATATAATTTTCATTAACTAAAGATAATTTCTTATTTCAGTTCTTCCCAAATTTATCTATAGATTTGACAAAAATCCTAATAAATATCAAGTAAGTTTTTTAAGAAATTGATAAGCTGCTTCTAAAATTTACATGAAAATTCAAAAGACTTAGAGTAGTCAAAACAATCTTGAATACTGCAATGAACTGGATGTGTGTGTCCACTCATCCAAACTCATGTGGTGAAACTGTAGTCCTAATGTGATGGTATTTGAAAGGGAGATACTATCTCTCCTTTGGGAGATAGTTAGCATCAGGCCTTCCTGATAGGATTGATGTCCTTTAAAAAGAGGAAGAGACACAAGATCTCACTTTCTCTCTGCCATGTGGGGACACAATGAGAAAGCAACTGTCTTTAAACCAGAAAGATACCTCTCACCAGGAATTTGGCCATTCTGGTACCCTGATCTCAGACTTTCAGCTTCCAGAACTGGGAGAAATAAATTGCTGTTTTTGTTATGCAGTCTATGGTATTCTATTATAGCAGCACAAGTTAAGATAAATAAGAACAAAGATGAAGAATCTATATTCTGTGATTTGGAGACATACAATATATCTGTAGCCATAAAGATGATGTAGAATTGGTATAAATATGGATGACTAAATGAATATATCAAAATATAATAAAGAATCTTGATAAACACAATATTGTGAAGTAATTTTTGACAAAGGTGCCAAGTGAATTCAATGGTAAAAGTCTTAACAAATCACACTAACACAACTAAATATAAAAACTCAAAAAGTAAGCACAAATTGAACAACAAAAATTGAAGATCAATTGTAAAAGCTAGAGGACAACATGGGGGAATCTTTTTGAAACTTGTCGCTGCATTTTATAGACAGGACAAGTTTTATAGACAGGACAAAACATGCACTAACCATAAAGAACAGATAAATCGGATTTCATATAAAATTAACATTATTCTTATTAAAGGAAACCATTAAAATAAATAGGCAAGCCCCAGACTAGAACTTGGCTTTGCAGTACATGTTTTTCACAAAGGAGTTGTTATATCCCAGTGCTCTACAAATCAAAATAGGCAACCTGGACATTAACGATGAGTTAAAAAATTTGGACACTTCACAAAAGAAAATATAAAAATAGTCAAGGAGTTATAATGTGGTCAACATTCTTAGTCATCAGGATAATGCAAATTAAAACTATAATGAGATACAATTTTATACCTAGTAGAGTGAATACATTTAAAAATATTGACAATACCACAAACTCTATTCATTGACAATACCAAATACTGGCAATATTTTGAAGCAACTGAGAATACTCATACATGGCTGATGGGAATATAATGTGGTACAATCTATTTGAAAGACTTTTTTATAAAGTTAATTGTGCACCTATCTTATGACTCAGAAGTAACACTCCTAGGTAATTATGTAAGAGAAATAAAACTAAGCTTACAAAATGACTTGTATAAGAATATTTATACAAGCCTTATTCATAAAATTTCAACATTGGAGATAACAGAAATATCTACTGAAAGGAAAATGGATGAGAAATTTGTATTATATTCATACAATGAAGTATTAATCAAAGTTAAAGAGGAATGAGCTACTAATACACTCAAGAAATATGCATAAATCTCAAAAAGTATTATGTTGAGCAAAAGAATACACACTGTATGAACTCATTTATTTGAATTCCAGCTATAAGCAGAGTTAACCTAATAGTAGAAATCTCAGAGTGGTTGCCCTTGGGAGGGATTAAATGAAGAAGGAAATTAGGGAACTTTCTAGAAAGATGGAAATTGTATATATCTTGCTTTGGATGGCCATGTTTAATCATCAAAACTCATCACACCAAACACTTAAGCTTTGTGCATTACAATGTGTATAAGTTTTATCTCAATTTAAGGAAAAAATGACCAGGTTTAAAAAGATTTTGTGGAAAATGTATCCTAAAGATTTACATAAAAACAGATGAAAATTTAGTATATTTTGACATCTATAAAGAGAAAATATATATGCATATAATCAAAGAAAAATAGTAAAGGAATAAGCCCTAACTGGAGGTGTGAATTATCTCTGGATAGTGGGATTAATAGTAAGTTTTATGTATTTTATGTATTTTATGTATTTTTTTGCTTGTCTATATTTTAAACTTTTCTATTATAAAAGTATGGTATTTACTTTTGATTCAATCTGATTTTTCTCCTTAATTTGTGGGAATTCTCTGTATGTAAACTGAGGATGACTTCCTTCAGGAAGAATTTGTATTTGCTGCTGCCTAGGTGAAAATGGACCTACTAAACCAGTGACATTTTAGCCTCTTTCTGTTAACCTGGCTTTGTAAAGAAATCTTCAAGTACTCTCATCTATTGCTGGCCCAAATCTTTGTCTCTTGGACTGACTTGCTTGATAATGAAGTGGAAACAGAAGTTTTGTTTGTTTGTTTGTTTTTGTTGCTGTTTGTTTTTTCCCTCATGGCCCAAATATTCATGAGAACAATCTAATGACTCAGCAAATGATGGAAGTGTCCTGACTTTGTATTATAAATTTTCTGTGAAGTAAAAACAGTGGCCTAGAACAGCTCTACTCACAACCTCCCCATGGTCTAAATCCATTAAATCCTCATGGTTTCAGAATCTCATTAGATACGAAACAAACTAGAAATATCCTTATACTTAGATTAGTGAGGTTGACCTAAAGTTGAAGGAGTTCCGGAAAGATTTCTAAAAAGTAGGACTTTATTCATGAGCTTTACATATAGTGTACATTTTTTCAGTTGTAATGTGTGCCCAATCTTAAAAGAAAATGGTGCCCTGACTTTGGCGTCCTTTGATTAAAAGCAAAGTCATAACCTATAAATCTCATACATTTTGACAAAAAGGAAGAATAAATAGTTATTACAGTGTCACTTTCAATTTATGATTATTTTGAACATTCCCTTCCCCGATTTGTGGGCCTGAATGCACACATCCCTCTCAATATTTTATTTTTAAAGTTGCACAAGTAATATATGAATAAATTTTTCATATGTGACATTAAAGAAATACAGATACCTTGGACCTCAATTTCTTGACCATTACCCAATCTCATTCCTTTCATCAGGAAGGACCTCTGTTTTGAATTTAAAATGTAAACCTCAGCTATTGCTTTTTGTTCACCTCCATTTATACTTACTATAATTTTTCTGAGCTATGCTTACCTTGGCATTTATTATAATTTTCTTGTAGTTTTTTTTAATAGAAATGATCTTATATTACACTTTTTGTTCTCCAAATTGTGTCTTTATTAAAATATTTTTTTGACTCCTCTGGCTCACTAACTTATTATGATAACCATACCACTATATAATTTAGTACTGTAGAGTTCATTTCAATAATACTTCTAAATTCTCTATTATAGATAATATATCTAAATTCTCTCTTCTTTTCATAGACCAATATCCTTTTGCTCAGTATTTGTGTAAAAACGTTTATATACATACAAGGCTACCTTTACTAGTGACACATTCTTGTTCAGCGTCAGCATAAATTCTGTGGCCAGCATGGTCCACTTAGTGGGCCATCCCATTTTGACATTTCTTTCTTTCCTTTCTGTATATTGGCATACACAAGAGACATGTTTAATCAGGCTCTGTAATTCTTGCAAAAACATAAACAGACTCGGTAAAATCATATTTTCATTCAACATGTATTTATTGGGTACTTATATGATTAGTCAACACATATATGATATATTAGTATAGTGTTATAATAAATGTCATTCATTGATAAAATCATTAATTTATTCATTCAGCAAATATTTACTGAAAGCTACTATGTGCCCAAACTAAACTATCTGCAAAGGTTATACCTTGAGGTTTATCACAACATCAAGGTAATTATGAATAATTATTCAATGAATGATTTTAAAAAACAATATAGGCATTGTAAAGTAATTTATGTCAGGTGATTGAGAACTACTGAGTGACTGAATTAAAGATTGAAATCTGATATAATACCTTTCTGGAGAAGTAACATTCAAACTAGGACCTGAATAGCATAAAGGAGCCAATCAATCAGGGCTTTGGGGAAATAACATTTTAGTCAGGAATATTTAGGGAAATTATTGTAAAAAATAACTAGAGTGCTTAGAAAATAGAAATAAGATGATTAAAATAGGGCTATATGATTAAAATAAAGTGAGTAGGTGGGGAGACATGTGAAATTATGCCTGAAAGGTAGGTGATCGATCATGTACATGTAGTAGATTGCAGTAGAGAGGTTTTCATTTTTCTCTTTTTTCCCCCTAAGTTTCATAAAAAGCTATCGTAAGGTGATATTCAGAAACATGGGCCAATCTTATATATATATTTTAAAGCTCACTGTCTACTATTTAGAGAATTGATTATAGAAATAGAGAATAAATTGTAGAATAGAACAAAAAGAGGAAACAGGTAGAATATTGGGATCATCCTGATGGTGGCTTAGAGGATGGAGATAGAAAAGTGGATGAATATGTTTTGGATATATTTTAAAGTTAGAGTCAAAAGGGCTGCAAATATTTTAGATATGAATATGGGGAATAAGTAGAAGACCCAAAGGTGAGATTAATATAGCAAGGATATCTAATCCATTTAAGATTCTTGTAGGAAGAACTGTTTAAGCTGAGTAGTAAAGAATGATGAAGAGTTAGTCTCATGGTGGTAGATTAAATAAGCATGTCAGGAGCCATATCAAAAAAAGTTTTATTATTCTAGGGATAATGGTGAACAAATGAAATGTTTAACTAGGAGATGAGATAACATATTTGTCAGATCAGAATGATGGATCATCAGAATCCTCTGGCTCTTAACACTGTATGGTCAGATCTATAATGGGATAGGTATAATTTGGATGAAGTTTTATAGGTTTTCAGTTTCTTAAAGTTCTAGTAGCGTATGAGGTACTAAGGAAGGATTTTATGCATCAAGGGGAGGATTGCAAAATCTTAGATATCTTGTGTGAGCAAAAATTGAAAGTCTACGTTCTTCAACATTAACTACCCTGAAGATTTTGCAAGATACTGGCAGAAGCTGTTAGAGAAGCTGTAGTAAGTATAGGTACCTGTGAGAATGCAGAGTGAGAGATGGCTCTTCCAATCATCTGTACACAGATGATTTACATACCCTGAGAACCACTGCAACTCATTTCATGAAGTAATAAAATCCTCAGCTCTCTAAATAGATATTTGATATGTGAGGAAATATAAAATAACACCAAAAGTGCTGCATTATTTTTTAAATGTTCATTATAATTTTTAATTTTCAGTATTTTTATTGTTAGAGTTTTTAAGAATTTTTAATAGATGGAAGTGGACATCAAGAATATCCATTAAGAAACTGCCTTTTCTGAAATAAAACAACCATCTGTGTAGTGAACAGATCTGACTTTCACACCATTTGGCAGCACAGATGGCCCAACAACTACAACCATTGGTACTCTTTTCCGATTTTTCTTCCTAGGCATGTTACAGCAAGTACAGTACTAGCAACTTAACTGTGGTGATGAGGATGCGTTCAATGTAGTATATCATAAAAGTACAATTTGCAAAGTTGGATATTGATTTGGGGCACTTATCAAATATTTTTCTTTTTAGTTTTAAAAATGTTTCAGATTTTGCATTTTATAATTAAATTTTCTGTTCCTTCTCTGCTAACCCGTTTTTTAGAAATGCAAAAAATAAAAAAGATATATGGCAAGGTAGTTTATGAGATCAGGTTTTGGTTGCTCCTACTGTTATTCTGCTGTGCAAGACATTATGAAATAATTTGCTCAACTTCTACAGAGAGATAAAGTATCCTTTTAGATCTGACCTATTCCTTGCATCCTTTAATTCCTGATTTATACTTACATTTTAAATTTTAGCAAAATCTCTGTAATGTCAAACTGCAAAGCTGCATAATGTAATTATGGAATTGAATCTTGGGGGCCAAACAAATCTGTTACATGGACTCAGAATTTAAGGGAATTTGTGCTGATGATCTCAGGTGCTTTCTTTCTTATTACCTACTGTTTCTATTATATTTGAACTGCCCATTATATTGGACTTCTGTTTTCTCACATGAATTAAGGGTGCTTCCAATTTATACCTTTAATACCTCATAATTTCACTCTTAGTGTTATTATGTTACTCATTTTCAGTGCTCTTTGGACTTTCCCTGTCTGTTCAGACTCCCATTGTTATTATTTATTACTTGTCCTTTTCTGTCAATATGTAAAGCTGAAATTAGAGAAACAACTAGAACCAAAAAGGAAAACAACAAAAAAAGGTTTGGAACTGATAAGAGGAAATGATGGACTGCTGTATGTTGTCCTTGAACACAGTTTACTTTCCAGGTAAATCATATTCTTAGTTAAGCAAGAACCAGAGAAAGTAATAGAATATATCTCAAGTAAGTCTGAACGATTAAGATTTTAAAAGACAATTTCCCATGGATTTCTTAATGTTAGTAATATGGCCCCGAATATTACCTCAGGTAGTGTATCAGTATGGATTCTCCCAAAGTCAGACCTTATACAGCAATTTGGATGTAAGTCATTTACTGGGAGGAGCTCGAGGAAGCATCATGAAAAGTGTCAGCATAGCTAATGCAGAGTGTGTTATCGAACAGGTGGCTGAGGTCAGTCTTCTCTGGAGTCTCTGACCAAATATGTGGGAAACACTTCAGAATTGTCTCAATGAGAGATGACTTAGAGTCAAGACTTACCTCCCTCATTGTGTGAGGGCTATTTTGGGGCATAACTTCTTGGTATGTCTGACTGTTTCAATGGCAGAAATGCTACTGAATCTAGAGAACGAGAGATTGTCTCTGTGCAACATTTTGGGGGTAGGTGAGGAGATAGGAGCAGGATACCGATAGAATTTGCTTCACTGGATACATGCAAAAACATTTTTATTATGCATCTAAGTCCTCCTTTCTTTTGCATGGAAAGCAAAATCTTAGACTCTTTTAGAATCAGTAGATTTTTTTTTCTTCAGTAAATATCCTAAAATCAACCTATCTGGCTTATCAAGGTACTTTCTGTCTATAACCTTATTTGCATTGCACAGTCTTTTTCTAGGGGAAAAAATAGTAGAAAGGTTGCTCTTTTAGTGTGATGCTCATTGTGGGAGGGTTCTTTGAGACTTTCCTTTCAGAATATGCAGGTGATGATCAGCACTGACTAGACAGAAAAGGTTTTATTGAAGTATTGACAAGAAAAAGGAGCCTATATGGTCCACCATTACTATTTCTAACCCCAGAGTCAATGTTTATGCAGTATTTGGGAGTACTTGTAAACAAATTGCTATTCTACTTTCCCAAATTTGTATAGTTCTATTGCTACAGCCAAAAGATGGGAAGATTGAGACCTAACTAGAGAAAAAACATCTTTGTAGATGTAGTACACCTGCTATGTTGCTTGATTCTTGCTACATTAAAAGATTTCTGAATCCCTTCTTATTTTTTCAACTATCGTTGTTAGGCCCAGAAGGGAAACATAGCCACTTTAAATATTTCTCCTGGGCTATGGACAGTAGCCAGTTTCTATAAGAAAAATCCTTCATCAGGTATTTGTGAGTTATTGGTTAAACTTTAAATAGCACAGGATTTTCTGATTTGGCTCATCACTTTAGTATTTATGAAAACTGAGATAGGGTCATGGTTAAGTAGGAAAAAACCACATTTGCTTCTTTTGCCTTTGCTTTCAGAGTTATTTCTGGGCAAAAATCCAAATTTCTACCATCTGTGGTTCCTTAGCAATATGGAAAAGAAAGGAGTCTGATTATTAATTGAGCTAGAGTGAGGTATCTGCCAGAGAGTTGCATTCTGATAAACCCCCACAGGACTGATTGGTTTCCTTGTTTTATCTCTGATAAAGGAGTCTGGATATCTATTTCAGAATGTCCAATTGCTTCTCCTCCAGAAATCACAGTGCCTGTAAACTCACAGTATAGCATAGAATCTTACTACAATGGAATTTGGCATGATTATGAGTTGTTCTTTTCTTTTTCTTTTTGGACATACAGTTAACTGAGGGTTGAGCATCTCAGACAAGAAAACAAGGGCATATATTATACTCTACATCTAGACATTTGCATTAAAAATGTGTTACCTTAAGCTGATTTCTAGCCATTAAAAAGGAAAAATTTATAGATAAATATAACATCCATTCTCAGGAAACTATACATGACCTAATCTGGCTGTTTTACTTGCTGTCTTCAGTGAACACAAATAATTCTTTGATTTCTTCTTTTGAATAATTTATTTGAAAAACAGTTCTTCAAATAATTCCTTAGTCTTTTCTTTTGATGCTATCCCCTATTTTACACTTGCCATTTTTTTGTGTGTGATTTTTCTGACAAGATTGTATTTTCTCTTTATTCTTCAAATTCTTCATAAGACTTTTACCTAATATACTTTCAATTTCTGTAGAGATAAAACTAAGGCAGGTAAGGTTAGTTATTAAAGATAATTTCATCATTGTAAAGGTTTTGAAATTGGAGATGTTACCAGAATCTTCTAAAAATTTAATCAGGTTGTGTATAGTATTTAGTATGTAACTATATTAATTTTACTTATCACTTTACCTACAAAAATGTTTTCTATGCTTTCTGCATGTGATAGTTTCTCATAAATAGACTATAAATAACTTTTTGGAAGGAATTCTTCTACCTTTTACATATTGCAAAGCCCCTCTTAAATCTTTCCTCACATTTCTGTGTCGCATTTGCTCAAGGACATCCATGTTCTCGTCTCATCATCATCTCCAGACTCAAACTTTCCTTCTCTACCCTGCTGCTAGAACTTTTTGCAAAGCTCTGAAAACAATGTGCTCTTTTTAGCTGTCGCGCTTCTCTCTCTGTCCAAAATGCCCTTTTCTGATCATTAGTTAAATGTTACTAATTCTGTCTCATCTTAAGTATATTCTTGCTATACATTCCCATAGCACCCCACTATTCTCCTTTGTGTGTTTATTTTTAATCCTCACCATGCTGGTAATAACTTACTTGTTGCTTGTCTTTCGTCACTAGATGGTAAGTTTCACAGGGCAGGGATGATGTCTTTTTTATTCACTAACAAATCTTGAGTGTCTAGCAGAAATTCCTTATAATGCTAAATATTATTATTTGACTTTCACCAACAATAGGAAGAGTTTTATCCTAGCAGAGGATGTCTAATGGGCAGTCCAGACAAGGGAGAAAAATAACTCTACCACATTTATAATGCAATGTAAGACAAGCTTACACACGTTAGTTTCTAGATATCACATATAAGTAAATGGACCTACACATATACATCTTTTTTCAATATCCATCATGAGTTCTATTTGATTACTCTTGTGGCTATCCAGTAAAATATGGAAGTAGGTTGAGTGAGTGACATTTTTGGTACAGAGGAGCGAATATCTACTTTCATACAATTACAATTAAAATACATTGTATAAGTTATTTCCAGATACAGTAGAGGCCATCTGTCAGATGTGGTTTAACTTCAAATCATTTTAATGTGAAATATAATTAAATGTTTTGTACAGATGTACATGTTTGGAGCTGCCTGTGTTTTGCCTGCTTAAAAATATATATTTTCAGCATTTTCTAATGACCTCTAAATTTTGAAGGTCTAATCTCCTATTAAACATTTCTTTCAGACATTAAAAATTTTTTTTGAGTATCTAAGAGGTTAATGAAGTGAATGAGCTCTTCCCACCTCTTCTCAAATAATTACTACCATCATTAGTAATTCAATGCAATTGTTTATTAAAAAAGTATTTTTGGTCAAAGGAGAGCAAGTAAAAGAAAGAATGGAGTATGATTAAAGGAAGGTGGGTGATTTTTATGCAATTGTAGGATTTGAAATCATGGCAAACATATTATTATGTAAAAATATATCATTGTAATTAATTTCATATACTATTATCAAAAATGTGTTGGGAAACTACTTAAAACAGTTTTAATTGCTCTACTATATAAACTGCTTCCCAGAGAGTAAATTAGATGCTTCTACAACAGCACTAACTCTTTAAGATTACATAGAATGTACTGGAGCAGGTATTCACCAATGTTTCTCCAGTATTAAAAAAATGACTTTTAATCGTTTCCTCAGAATGTGTTTCAATCAGAGCCCAGTAATGACATGTTCATTTATTTGTAAGTTTTCCTTAGACATTTAGAAAGAGACAAATTTTAAAGATTTAAAAAATGATGGCATGCTAAAACTTTTTTTGCATTATACATGTTTAAAAGAAAGGTGATAGAGTACCTCAGTGCCCTAGCTCACAGGACTGTATCCCAGCGATGGGAAAGCAACCAGCTATTTATTAGAATAATCCGAGGCACAGATTTTTAAATCAGTCTTTGTTCTGGGGTCATTAGAGTGTTCTTGTATATAGGAAAAAAATGAATTAAATAATTTTACTTGACTAATTTAAAATAAAATTAAGTCTGGGCTAAGTTTGGTGTTACAAAACACTGCAGTTATTAAAGGAAACAGGATGGCACCCGGTCTCTTGTATTTAGTCTCTTTTACTTCCTGTGCCCTGGGCCTGGACTACCCTTTATTTTCTTCACAAGTATCTGTTGAGCATCTGCAAAGTGAAGGCCCTGGGGATACAGTGGCAAACAGGTCATAAATAGTTTATGCCCTTGTGAATATTAAATTCTAATTGGAAAGATAATATTTGACTTATTTTTCATTTTCTTTATTTTTCTATACATACTACATATTTTTATACCATATTGATCATATAAAAATGATGTTGCTCTTTGTAAATATTCAAACTTTATAGAAAAGTTTAAGCCACTATCTCTGGCTTAATTATTGTGATAAACATTCTTCCAGATATGTATCTTTGGGGATACTTTTCCATAAGTATAATCATACTATTTTGTCAATGTTTGTCTCTGAGTATAACTTTTAAAATACATTGCTTAAGATTTTATATCAAAATCTCATACACTACCATTTTTTAATAAATCTATATCACCACCTTTCAAAATTTCATTATAATCTGATGAACTGTAGGTTAAAATGAGAATATTAATATTAGTATAACTCAGGATATCTTCTCAATGGCAGGGTGAAGAAATATTACAAACAAACTCAGGCAAAGGGACCTGGTAGGTAATAGCAATGAAATGAATGAAGAGAGCTAATGTGAGTGAATTAGTGTGCTCGGGATGCCATAGTAGCACACCACAGACTGGGTGGCTTAAGCAGCAAAGATTTATTTTCTTACAGTTGTGGAAACTAAAAATTCAAAATCAAGGTGCCAAGTAGATTTGTCTTCTGGTGAAGTTTCTCTTTCTGGCTTGTAGGTGCCCTTCTTCTCGCTGGTCCTTACCTGGCCTCTCCTCTGTGTAGTACAGAGAGAGATCTCTTGTGTCTCTTTCTCTTTAATAAGGTATTTAGTTCTATTAGGACCCCACCCTATGACCTCTTTTATTCTTAATTACCCCCTTAAAGGCCCTATCTCCAAATACAGTTATGTACCACATAATGAAATTTTGGTCAACTATGAACAGCATATATGACAGTGGTCCCATAAAATTATAATAGAGCTGAAAAATTCCTGTCACCTAGTGACATTGTAGTCATGGTAACATCCTAGTGCAACTCATTGCTTACTTGTTTGTGGTGGTCCTGATGTAAACAAAACCTATTGTCTTGCCAGTTGTATAAAAATACAGCACATCTAATTATGTATAATTAATAGTACTTGAAAAAATAATAAACAAGTATGTTAGTGGTTTATGTATTTACTATACTGTACCATTTATCATTATTTTAGAATGTACTCTTCCTACATATATATACACACACACATGTGTGTGTATGTATGTCTGTGTATGTGTGTGTATAAACATATATATACACACATACACACACAGTTTGCTGTATAACAGTATGCTGTATTATGCTTGCCACAGCCTTATACATATTGTGTTGACCATGTCTTTTGCACCATTTTCTCCTGTGCCTCCTTTACTCTCATATTTTGTTCATCATTGCTGCTAAGTGTTTTCACAATGACCAAACTGCCTAATGGCTCATTTCTTAGAACATATCCCCTTGTTAAGTGAGGCATGACTTTATAGACACATTGGAGATTTATGGAATTAAAACAGGAATTTGGGAGGGGACACAATTTAGTCCATCTCAACAAGTAGATAGATACTGCACATACATATCTCTGAACATGTGAGAGGGATGCAAAAGGAACTGGGGAGTCAGGGTGAAGCTCCTAGCTCATGAGATAGCCACTGTTGAGCTCCAGTCAGTTATTGAAAAGGAGAAACATCACCTCTTTCAGTTTTTATGTAAAATCTCTTGCTTTTTTAACTTAGCATATCTAAATTCTTTCAAATCATTACTCAGTCCAAACAAAATGGTCTGTGAACCATATTTGGCCTTAGGCTGTCAAATTATTGTCACTGGTAGAGTCCAAAGAGCATGTTCTGCACTATACCGAGCTGGGTTTAAATATTGGTTCAGCCACTTATTCATGATATAGTAAATGTCCCCTCTATCCCACCCTACCTTAAATCCATTTTTAATGGCTATGATGATATTTAAATTGAATAAATATATAAAAATTCTTGGGATATCATATTGTATTCTCTTTAGCTCTAAGATGCTTTGGGTTTTCTCAATGGGGTTTTCTAATTGACTGAACAATTTAGGGGTCAATAAATAAAAAAGTTTCTTACCCTCCCCTTTTCTGACACATTTTAAATTATAAATATACAAAGAACAATCATCCTCTCATTAAATCAATTGTTATCCTATATAGCTTGACATCTCTGTTAGCAGGAATTAGTGCCCCTTCTCCCAAATTCTACAGCAGCTTTGTTGCTTTGCAATTCAATGGTTAAAACAAGACAGTACTGGAAATTGCATAAATTTTATCTTCAAGGCAGTAGTAATCCCTTTTTTCAACCTAGGCCAAGTTGAAAAGAATAATCTTGTAAAAAAGCTTTGCTTTTAGAACTCAAACTGAAGACAAACCCATTTTATGGCAATGATGTTTCATCCCTACAATTATTTATGCTGAATAGATCATTTTTAGGGGGCAACTTTTCCCCTTGCAAGAAATAAGTTGACAAAATTACTATCATACTCTGAATTTGAATTTCTGTGCCAGAGTTATTGAGTTAACATAGTGGCTGAAGTCACGGCTATGGTGACTTTTTCTGTTTGTAGTAAATTTAAGCCAGTTTCCTATGAGAAAATAAATCAGAGGTAATTTGTTTTAAAAGCAGCCAAATATCTTATGCACATGATTTTATCTTTATCAGTAATATACTTCATTTGGTTAATGTAGTCTCAATGCTGTTGTTGCTTTTATATTCAAAGTAGATAAATTTACATGAATAAATGTTTATATTTTTGAAAATGCTGATGAGTAAAAATTCCCATAAAGGAAGACTATGCACCCTTTTGAACTGGTAAAGATTCTGATTTTGTTTTAATTTGGTGCTATATTGCTGGTATTATGAGGAGTTCATACAGATAACCACGCTGTCCACCAGGAATGGTTGTTACCAGGGGCTGGGCGAAAGGAGAAATGAGGAGCTGTTTCTCAATGGGTATAGAATTTCAATTTAGCAAGATGAGAAAGTTATAGAGATTTGTTGTACAACAATGTGAATATAGTTAACACTATGGAACTGTACACTTAAAAAATAGCTAAGGTGGTAAATGTTATGTGGGTTTATTTTATTTTATTTTGTTTACCACAATTGAAAAAAAAAAATAAAGATCTTGACTCAGTGTATGGGGCAGAATAGATACACATTTATTGAGTTGATATTTAAATTTCATAATTTCCAGTTTAAGTATTTTTTCCAAGACTCTTGCAGACTTATTCTGGAAGAAAAGAAAGGCAATAGAGAGGAATGGAGGCGTTGGGGAGGATTTAAACTAAGGGTATTTTGTTTGTTTGTTTTTTAAAATATCAATTCAGGTCATGAGTCAATGAAAGATTTGGATTAAATTTTTTAAAATTATTCATTTTGTTAAATTAGATTATATTATAAAATTCAGTCAAACCAGTTTATAAAAACAAAGAACAAGAACCTTAACTGATGAGATTTGACAAGACAAAAACATGACAAAATAGTTGATATGGAACAAATATGTTTTGACCTTGGAGAATGAATAATTTAGAACTAATGTTCAGATGTTCCTTTCATTTTGAGCCCAGAAAGATGTTCACAAGTAGTTCAAAGCCATATCTAGCAGTAGGTTTTAATTAACCAACTATATAAAAGAAATAGCCAGCATGAAAATAGTTAGAACTGCTTGGAGTTGGGTTATTTACGGTATAGACCTTAAAATGTTTTGTTAACTAAAGTGATCGCACACCGATTTACGTGAAATACTTTTTAAACACCACATGAGTCTGAGTTTTTCCTTGATATCCAGTGGGAAATGGCTATTTGTGGTTGGCATATGTCAGAGAGGGGAAAGCCCAGTGGTGAGGGCAAACCAGCTGGCAACATTACACACTTCTCCACAAGTGAGCACTGTTCAGTTTAGGGGCAGAAACCAACGGGATGATCTAATAACATATTAAATTTATAGTTTATTTTGCTATTATAAATATTGTTAGATTTTTGCAGGTGAGAAGCATTGTGTTGCAAAAGTAGTTCAAAACACCTAGAGAAAATCATGTTACCTTCTCCAAGGTATTTCTCACTAGAATTAAGTCAGGGTATTATACTAACCTATCTGAATTGGAGCTTCTGTAACAACGTATTTTGATCCATGTTATGCAGTTGGTATATTTTGCTTCTAATTCTGTGATTGCCTATTTTGAAGATAATAGATATTAGGATATGAAGTATGAAATAGAAAGCAGGATTGGTCCAGCAAATCAGGTTCTTTTGTATGGTAGGGTGTATATCATTGGGGTGAAGCGACTATTTCTTTGGAGAGTGGTCTCTAATAGAAATGTGGGAAGCCAAAGGCTGCTGTTAGGGTCATTGTGTTGGGGTCGAGGAGGGGGAGTGTTGGTGGTAAGCAGTCAAGAGAAAAACCTCAGTATTTACCTCTTTAAAAAATGAGCTGCTCCTCTGCTCCAGGTCCTTCAAACTTGCAAATTTTTGCAAAATTAGGTAATTTAACTGTGGGGGAAAAAATCCTTTAAGTGTTTGGCAAGTTTGAAATGAGAAATTAATATAAAATGAAGAATATTACGATGATATAGAAGAAAACATTTCACATATACAATAGCAACTAAACCAAAACATTTTTTAGAACAAAAGAAAATTTAAGATGGACCCAATTTAAAAAAACAATAATAAACACAGAGTTTAAGGGAGAGAAAAAGAAATTTTAAAAACAGTAGATAATGAATAGAAGGGAAAAAAAAAGAAGGAAAAGAGCTATTGAATCTAACATTTGTAACACAAGTTTCAAATTAAAAAATACCATACAATTTCCAGAACCTTGTTAAAAATACAAATTTTGGGACTACAGACCTACTAAATAAGAAGCTCCGAAGATGTAGCTTGGCAATGTGTGTTTTAACAGCTCCTGGGAGATTCTGATGCCAGCTAAAGTGTGAGAATCACTGAATTATCTAAGGATAAGCAACAGGTACATCTTGCTTCCCAGTTGCACAGCATCCAGCATTGTGCTTGATGGATAGCAAAGTTTCAATTAGTCCTTGTTAAATAAATGAAGAGACAATAAGTAAAGCATAAAATTAGGGATTACTAAAAATAAAAAGCAAGGCCTAGTTAAGCAGATTTAAAGTACGGTAATTCATAAGTATATGCTTAAATAAACAAAATCACCAAAAGAAAATATGTTAGCAGTTAAGAATTCAAGATCCCTAGGAAATTTCTTGAAGCAAGTCTTATGTCTCTGTAAATACTGCACTGCTGAGGAAGCAGAAATTTCTTTACTCACCGGAAGAAAGCCAAGATGCAAAAGGCATAAATTGTTCTTTATTTTTTCCACTTTAGTGTGAGACCTGAAGCTCACACCATTTTCGTGAAGTCATTTTTGCTCTAATACAGTAGAAAACAAAAAGCATAGATTTCTTATTCCTTATTACCTACCCATCCATGTACTGTATGCAGGACACTAACCAATGATACTATAACTCATTCTTGGGAATCTTTCTTTGATTCCATAACAAATATTGCTGTATTTTATAATACCAATTTTTTTTTCTAAAAGTTAAATGTCTTAAATATATATAAAAGTACAAAAAATAATGTAATACATACCCATGTAACACTCATCAGCTTTATTTCATATTGTTTTACCATGTTTGCTAGTTGGAATACATAATCTTTATGTTTTTCCAAGAAAACTGTTCATGAATCTAAATTAACAGAGAGATTAGAAAAATATTGCTAACAGTATTTTTAAAATCTCTGTGTCTATGTCTATGCCACTCAGAACAAACCCTATCCCATCTGATTTTGGAAGCTAAGCTGGGTCAGGCCTGGTTAGTACTTGGATGGGAGACCACATAGGAAGACCAGGTGCTGTAGGAAAAAAAATAAGGGATTGTAAACTGACAAGGTCCTTGCAATCTGTGAGGTCAACCAAGGGTTACCTTGCCTAAAAAAATAAAAATAAAATAAAATCTCTGCTATATCTCTAGTGTGCCCTCTTTTCCCCTTTTTAACTTAGTTTTTGTTTTATTGGTTTTGCTGAAAATTTTTCTTTTTCCTTATTTCTGTGTCCTAATGCACTTTAAACATTTTCACCTTTTTCTTTTTTTTAATTTACTTTCTTACACTTCCCTTATTATATATCGTTATGGGTTGAACTGTGTCCCCCACAAAATTCATGTGTTTAAGTTCTAACCCACAGTACCTCAGAATGTACCTGTACTTGGAGATTGGCTCTTTAAAGAGGAAATTAAGGTTAAATTAGGTCATTAGAGTAGGTCCAGTATGACTTGTGTCCTTATAAGAAAAGATGCGGACACTGGCTCTCATAGAGGAAAGACCACATGAGAGCACAGGGAGATGGCCATCCACAAGCCACAGAGAGAGGCCTCAGAAGAAACTATCCTTAACCCCCAACGCTATGATCTTGGACCTCTGGCCTCTAGAATTGTGAGAAAAGATATTTCTGTTGTTTAAGCTACCCAGTTTGAGTAGTACTCTGTTACGAAAGCCCTAGCAAACTAATACATATTTTAATTTATTAGTTAATGATTATTCTGCACAGTCACAGGTCATAAGTGAACACTTTTTTGATACATTTTCACATACTGAACATAACGATGTAACCAAGCCTGTAGGACAAGTCATTGTTCACTACCAGCATCCCAGCTGTGTCCTCTTTTAGGTCTAGTCCTCCTGCCTCGCCAAGTCTGGCTAATACATGAACTACAACCTGGTTTACAACAGCATAGCTTAGTTTTGCCAGATTTTGTACAATTACAAATGAAGTAACATACCTTTTTCTTTGTATGTATGTTTTCATGTAACATTATGTTTGATAAGAGTTAATTAATGTTGTTCCACATAGTTGTATGATAAGAGTTAATTAATGTTGTTGTAGATTGTTGAACAATCTACATAGTTGTAGATTGTTCATTCTCATCTCTGAGTAGTATATCATTGGGGTAGATGTACCGCAAGCTGTTCATTCTATCATATTCAGTTTTTGACTATTATGTCTGTGTTTGTAATGTGTATGCTAGTAGATGTTTTTTGGTGAACTCAAGTACACATTTCTCTTAAATATAACTTAGAATATCTGGGTCATGATGTATACATCTATTTAGCTATAGTAGACTTTGTTAAACCTTTTTCCAAAGTGTGTTTACCAATTTACAATCCACCAGCAGTGCATTAGTTAGCTCTATCCTCACCAACCCTTGGTATTTTTTATCCTTTTATTGACTTGTTTTGACAAATGTGTTGTGGTCTTGCATTGAAGGTTTGATTTGCAGTTCTATGATAACTGGTGATATTGAACACAGTTCCATATGCTTATTGACCACTTAGATATTGTATTTTGAAATTGTCTGTTGTCCATTTTTTGATTGGGTTTTGTGCCCTTTTCTTGTCCTGTTTCTCTTCTTGTGTTCAAATGTCAGTTGTTATTGTTTGTGCATTTTTAGTTTGTCTTCAGCTTTTGTACTTATCTTTAAAAATATTATCTATTATACTTCTTGTCTGGAAGTTTTGGTGTAATATTTTCAAATAGTATTCATTTGAAGAATATTTTTTCTCATTTATTTTTGCCTTGAATGGTCATATATTTATATGCAGAAAATATAGGATATATGTTTATAAGAATGAGGAAAATACTTTCAGATTTTTCATTAAGTGTGCTTTCTTTATCTTAAGTCAATTTCTTTTGGAATTTAGGAATTTAAACTGATGGTAATATTTTATAATTCACTTTGAAAGGTTTAATTATGAGTATTTTATTTATACTAAAATTTATATTATAGATGTTTGCATACCTTGTCTGTGTAAAAAAACCACACAATGGAAAAATCAATCATTTAAAAACTGATCACTCTTTATTTGTATATTGATCATTCAAAACTGATACCTAGCCCAATGTCAACCATAATATGAGTATACAAATTTACTTTACTTTAAACAGTCTTGATTTATATTGTTAACCCACTCATTCTGTGCTATGAAAACTACTAAAACAAAGTGAATAAGAATGTTAACTCAGTTATTTAGAAAATTAGGAAATTTAGGACATGAGGAAATAGCATTTTGGAGCACCAATTATACAAGAGAATAAGTACATTTATGAAATTTAGCAAATAGTTATGGCAAAACATGTTAACTCTTGCAGAAAGTTTTGGGTATAGATTTAGGCTCTGATTTGTAGATTGGCAGTTCCAATAATCCCTAACCCACCTACATATTTCAATAAATTAAGTATTCTTTAATAATGTGTCCTTAATTTTAATTAATTATAACATTAAAAAAACAACCAAGAATGATATTGTCTGATTTTCTTCATTCCTAACAGTTCTCCACTTTGAGCCTTAGAGCAAAATATCACTGTAGTCCAGGACAAAGTACTTCTATGAAGAATATTTCTTACTGTAGTCAGACTCAGAACTATGACTTAATTGTACATATCCTGATGTTTCTCATCATGGAAGGACCCAGAGATACACAATAATAAAAATAATTGTCTCCTAATAACATTGTCATGTTGCAAGGAATAATCATCTCTTTTGAAAGGAGAGTTCGATATTTCAAAATATTTTTCTGGCTAGATAATGATGATTGCTAATGAATGAACTTTGGTATCAGTCAAGCCAAAACAAACTAGTGAATTCTGAACTCTGAATATTAATATTAATATTTGCCTTTACCTCATTTAACAAAGGTAATTATATATATGCATATATATGTATGTGTGTATATATATACATACATATATATATATATATATTATATATATATATATATATATATTATATATATATATATAGAGAGAGAGAGAGAGAGAGAGAGAGAGAGAGAGAGAGATTGACTGACTGACTGACTGACTTAAATAATATAGAGACTTTCTCCAGGATACCTCAAACCTTCACTGTGTCACATCATTCTTTCTGCTTCTATTTGCTAAATCGTAACTGGTTCCTCCTTCTTTTCTTATATCTTTCAATTGATGGTAGAGTTGGATAGTCTGCTAGATTGATTATTTCACTTTCTCACCAGATTCCGCTTCTCTCACACTCTATATTAATGTCTCCTCACAGACATTCAGGGTTATGCAAAATCACCCAGAATACTATCCCAGTTTGAGCCCATCATCCCAGTCTTTATTTTATTTTATTTTCTATAGGAGACATTTATCAGGACACACACATGTACACAACATAGTTGAGATTAGTCCTTGTTGTGGGAAGGAATTTATTAAATGTGAGGTAGAAAAAAATCCTTTATGTAATTAAAGAGATTAAAGTCCAGATTTGGGGGAATCAGGACTTAGAAGTAGTTGTTTTTGATCAAAGAAAATTACAAACTGTATTGTAGCCTAGCAGACTAGAAAGCTTATTAAGAGAAGGATGATAGTCTGTGGAATCTCAAACAAAAAGAAAAAGGCTTAGAATTAGGAAGCTGACAAAATCTGAAGGAAAAAAAATACTAGTTTTCAGAGACATTTATATTAATAATTAAAGATTTGTATAATAATTTGCTTCAACAGAAAATGTAATAAAACTCTTATGTAATTTGCACACTTCTTATTTCTTATCTCAGACGCTGTTTCATGTTAGCTACTCCCTGACAAGGCAGGCAGATTCCTAGTTGCTGGCAGGAGACGGGTAGCTAATACCGAGGACAGCTGTGGGGAAGAGGGTTAATTTCAGGCAAACTGTGGTTTGTGGAACTAGCTGGCTGTCTGAAGGACACTGAATGACTGCATTGGAGAAGCATTGTGATAATAGAAGCAGGCAGAGAGGGTGGCTCCTAGAAGTGAAAAAATGGGATAGGGGAAAACAAGAGAGGGGGTTGAAGTAGAGGATTGTAGACAGAATGCACCATTTAATTTTTAGAGCTAGGAGAATATGGCTTCAGAGTTTTGTTATATTCTGTTTGCTAAGATACAAAGGAAGGAGTGGGCAAGAAGTTTACCAACAAAATTTAGGATTTCTGACTGAACATTCCAGCTACATGGCTCCAGAAGGTCATGTCCTAAAAGAAAAATGAGAACTCAGACCACTAGGAAGATATATAGTCAGCAGTACATTTACATTCCTGTTTATACACTTTTCTTTGGTCATTTTGATTAGCTCAATTCAATACCCAAGAGCTTAGTAGAAATGACTATAGATATGGAGCTGAAATGTTGAACCATAAAACTCGGGGTTAGGCTATGAATAGAGCAATCGTTCCAAACACAGACCATCCTGTAATTCTTCATCTGGGTGTGCATTGGTGCTGAGGTTGGGCATCATTTATTCTTTTGCAGTACTTTTTTTTTCTTTTAGCAATTTTTTAAATTATTAATTTCAAGAACACAGTACCTTGGTTAGACATTTATATAGTTAATGAAACGATTCCCCTGTTGTTCTATCACCCCTCTGGCTCTCCATCCAGCTGTTACATTAATGCTGACTGCATTCCCTATGCCATGCTCCCCATCCCCGTGACTATCTAGCAACTACTAATTTGTACTCCTTTAACCTTTTACCCCCTTCTTCCAGCCCCCAACCCCTGTAGTATTTTTTATGGTATCATTCTTTAACTGCATGGGCCTATGAGTTGTGAAAATGTAAGAGTAGTTACTTGCAATAGGACTGCTTTTGCCTAACCATATCTTATATCTAGAAAAATAAAATTACTTTTACTTTTATTAACGTAGGTATAGATATCCAATCTGTGTATGAATGTATTTAATGTGCATGCATATGCTTAATTTAATACTATGTAGTAGTTAATACTGATTCTAATAGTAGATGTTTTGAACATTTTTTCCAACGTGAGCTAATATAATCATATTATAACTATGGGCAGCTGCCTCATTAGAAAAGTGCTGACATACCCTTTATTGTATTGATACTGATTAGTGGGTAGAACTAGCTCACTAGATTCCATAGTATAGGAGGTTTGTCCTTCTTAAGGGTATTATTCCACTCCATGGAAACTTGACATTCTTTTAACAGGAGTTCGCTGCTAATAAATCCTCTTCATCAGGCTTTGTAATATTTCTTAACTAGGCTTCAAAATTTAAAGGAATAAAAAGGCTTTGATTCTGTTTTCAAGAATGCTTTTCACATTGGAAAATTGCTCTTAATTTTACATCCATTTTTGGAAATGCATACATCAGTTCTTCTATTCCATAGACAAACTAATTTTTAGGAAATATTCTGTTCTAAGCATTCTGGTCTAGGTGAAGACATAAAGATGAAATATGTGATATTTTTCTTTAATTAGCCATACCAGAGAAAACACACTTGTAAGCAGATAGCTCTAAGTGTTAAATATGCAATGATAGAAAGTTAGGCACTAGTTGTAGAACTAGAAAAGAGCAGAGTAACTGTTGTGTTGTGCATTCGGAGGAAGGAAATGAAGACTTTCTAGAGGAGGCACCATGTGAACAGTTCCTAAGAATAACTAGGAGTTTGGCAAATAGCCAAGGAAGGAGAAACATTTCCACGAGTGCATATTGCCTCTGTATTCCATTCTGACAGAGGCACCACTTGTGTGTGCAGCTCAGAGTAATTCAGTAGGATTGGATTAGGAATATTGAGAGAAAAAAATGTTGGGAGCTGAGGCCGGAGATGCATAAAGTTATGAGCTTATAAAGGGTGTTTTCTGTTTTGCTAAGGAAGTTGGACTTCATCCTATAATTAATGGGAAACCACTAATTGGTTTGAAACACGGTGATGGTGTCTTTATATTTACATTGTGGCAAAAATCACTTTCATGGCAGATCTGGGGGTGAATGAGGGAGAGAAAGCTTGGAGTCAGGAAACAATAGTCCATGCACGTGATGAGGTTATATATTTAGATAGTAGCAGTGGGGAAGAAAATAATTTAAAATTGAAAGTTATTTCTGAGGTAAAAATATACAGAAACTATGGGCATGGATAAAATGGCCAAGGTCAAATGTACAGTGTATTGTGAAAGAAAAAAGTGTTTCAAGCAGAAATGCAAAGAAGACTCACATTTAGAGCATGGATAAAACAACATCACCATAAGTGACTGAGAATGCACAACAGTGAGAAGTAGCATAGATCATGCTCCATTCTACATTTGCCTGCCGTGTTTTCCTTATTAACCAGTTTAACTTATTTTATCTGAAGTCATGTCTAATTAATCTTGTTTCAGCACATTCCTGCCTGTCATATTTGAGCAATCTATTCTCTGTCACCTATACATTAACCTAAATGTATTCTTACTGAGTTTTTTCTTTATACTCTTTTATTTTTTTATTTTGACACATTGAGGCATACTATTATTTAGTAAAGGATATGGGAGACTCTGACAAGATATAAATTCTCTTAACAAAATATTTTATCTTTGAATTATGACTAAAAAGTTTCATACACACTAATGGTTTTGACTTAGAACTGCTTTCTGTAACTGAATATTAAATATCAGTTTTCATAATTAGCAAATATTAAGAAGTCTGACAAAACCAAGTGTTGACTTCAGTCAACCCTGTGGTGAGGCGTAGATCAAAGGGGAACTCTTAAACAGTGTTGGTGTGAGTGCGATTCCTGTTGAAGTTTTAATTCTTTTTTAATGACAAAGATATGTGGAGAGAAAATGAAGTAAAACATTAAAGGATAACATTTAAAAAGAAAACTTTAAAAACATGAATTAACATATGCTTGGTCATAATTCTATGTTTTATAGTCATTAGAAAAACAATGGTTGCATGGAGAGCTTATTCACTCAGATCAAATCAATAATTAATGGTTCAAAGACAAATTTCCTAATTTTTATGTTTTTTATCTTTTGTCCTGGAACTAACAAGGCAATTATAATCTTCAATAATCCAATTTGCAACAATGAAAAAGTTTGTTTTATTCAGCTGAGAGGGTTGTCAGAAGAAGCTCAATTTTCCTTCATATATTGGAAATTTTCTTACTTTGGTGTGCCCTAACTCTATTTGTTGTTCCTTTGTCAGTGTGCTTATAGGAAGAAAGTCCTGGTGAGTTACTATACACTTCTGATATGTAGAGGAACACCACCCACAGACACTAGGACCTTAACCACTTATAAGAACTCATTGCTCAAATTAACAGGGAAGCACTTTGAAGCTGTGATGACACAAGAACTGGTTTCTTCAACAGTAGCCCATTCTCCATCATTGCATTGTAGACTATGAAGTCCCTCCAGCACTGACGTATTTTATTTATAGATGATTTTACTCTTTATTTGGCAGAAAATAGTTCCTAAAGTTGAAGACTCTTGTTCTCACTCCATATTCAAGTTCTTTTTCTCGATTATTTTTTCCTTTGTTTCTAGTTTATAAACTAATTTTACTCCTTCATCACTGTACTGGAAGAGATTCCCATGTCTAGGCATGATGGATCACAATGTGTAGTGTTATAGATTTACTTCACAGATAAACTCTTCTCCTTAAAGTGTCTCTTTCTCGAGGTAAATTTTGCACACCCATAAGGGTAAAATTAGATTTAAAAATACAGGTGTTCATAGTTTACATAAATATATTAGTAATATTTGTGGAATTTTTATAGATATGATCATATTCTGTAGATAAAATCATATAGTTAAGAAATATTTCAAAATAATTTATATTCTTTTAGCCAAAATAAATATTAGATATTAAAATTATTTTAGTAGGAAGAGTTTTTCAAATACCGTACATTATTCATCGTAAGACAGATACTTTTCATTTTTGCATCCCTGCTACACCAGAAGGCAGCTTGTAATAGATAACATTTTACAATAAGTTTAAATCAGATATCAGTCATGAATTCTCAGATTATCAGAAAGTAAGAGAAAGAGAATATTATCCATGTTTTCAGTGTGTGGACTGCCTTGGTGAACTTCTGGGACCCTGGCTGATTTTCTGGTTACCTGGAACAGTAATCAATATCAATGACACATCTTGCTTTTTAAGAACAAACTTACAATCAATTTTTAAAAACCTATTCCACCTATCTGTGCCTTTTAGTTGTAATAGGAAGGTATCTTTATTCTCTTAGTAAGATGGGGCATAGACTTCATGGCGTGATTATATATATTTTAAATTTCATTAAATAATCAGGCAAACATCTTTCACCCATTTCTGGATATAAGTAATTGGTGGTCTCTTATGTCTTGATTCTGCAATTAATCACAAACTCAAAGCCTCTCATTCGCATCTCAGCCTTAGTATCCACTCTCACACAGTATGTGTACTAAACATCTCTTATCCATGTCAAAATATGGCTTATGCGAGTGCTAGATGTCAATGCGGTGGCTCAGGGTAAATGGCATGTAGTTTCTGTCTGTCTTTGGAACAGGGAGGGTTTTCAGCTGTCCTCCACCATACCTATCTAACATTTGAGAAAAACAAGGCTCAGGATGATTAATTAACTTGTATATGACCATACAACTAGTGAGTCGCAAAGCCAGAATTTGATTTCAAATACCCTGTTGAGAGCCATACTCTTAAGCATGAATCTCTATTCAATTCTCTGATATTTAACCAAGATAACATGTGTTGTAAGTAATTGAATAAGTAATTTTCCATTTATTAGTTTTTTTATTAAGCCTCAATTTTCTTAAGAATACTTTTACTTATTTTCTACACTTGTTAATTGCTAGTATTCATTAAAATATGAAGAATTTTTAATTTGATAATGAAATGCGTACCTCACATATATTTAAATATTAACAAAAACTGATTGTGGTATGTTGCACACATGGAACATACACATTCAGTGTGCTCCAACACCTTTTATTTTTCGTTCGAAAAATACCCCTTATTTCACTTAGCCCAATGTACTTCACTGAGAGTTGAGTTCAGTCAGCTAATAGCTTGGGCATAGAAACTGATAAATCAGAATTGCAATTACTAAAGACAGGTAAAACCATGCAGAGAAAAGAATGTATAAAGTTGTCATCTCCTGAGAAATCAGTGGCAATTTCCCTTGGAAAAGTCAAGCTCCATTAGCTTGAGGAAAAGGATGAGAAAAGTTTCTTTAATTAGAAAGTTCACATACACAAAGCTAGAAAAATCATTTTCTCTCAGCCAGATGATGTTCGGAAGGGTAAAGAACCAGACGGTTAATCTAGCTCCTCTAAAGTGTTGATCTAGAGTCAAGGCTGTCACCGTTTGATGAGTAGTATCTACAAGCTCTTCAGATTGTGTGCCAGTCCTCTGTGCAGAGCAGACTTATACATAAATCCTAATAGAGAGGGTGGATGGTAGCTTGGTTCTTAAGGCAGTCAGTAGCTAACAAATTACCATCCCTGGATGAAAAATGAGGTCATGAAGATTTAAATGGCAAGAAAGAAGAAGGTGCTGTCTGCACAGGAAGGATACTTAGTGTGAACCCATCTGTGGTAACAGATTAATTGCCTTCATTAGCAAAGATGTATATCTTACACCAACCATCAATAAACATTTCAGATCTACTCAGGAGTGTTGCTCTGTTGATACAAAGGGTAAAACTTATTCCTAAACAAAAGTTGAAGTCAATATAATTCTAAAATTTTACATAATCTGAAACATGGTTTTATAATAAAGAATATTATATTTCAAGTAAAAAAATAAGGACAAGAAAAGAATGGCTTTAATAAACTTCATTACCTGTAATGAATAGTTTTTATAAAGCTCTACAATAGTCTGAGAGAATATCTCTGGGTGCTGGAAATGATCTTTACTGGGCTTATTTTTGCTTTGGCCTTTAAAATAATTGGACTATTTTTTTCAACCATTTAATTCAGTTAATTCTACTTAGTTTATAGTTTTTCCCTTCCTTGGTTCAAAGAGATGACTCCCACACTTCATTCTTTTATTAGCGAAAAAATTGTTATATATGATGTACAGCTAGAAAAATTCACAAATTTTCATTTTTTTTTCTTAAATGATGACTGAGTAGGTGGAGGAGATTAAGAAATTAATAAGGCAACAATATGCACATAGGTCATAGACTACATCAGGTAGCTTATAGTTTTAAACATAGTGGAGAATGAGACAATCATTGACTATAACAACACTGAATCTAAAGCAGTCAGAGGGAGAAGGCTACAGGACCCCAGGGTAACTATAATGGATATTGGCCATAGCTTTAGGTTGCTTAATAGATAAAGGAAAAGAAGAAGGGAGTAAGCTCTATTTTATATCAAAACAAGGCACCCAGATTTTTTTTTTTTTTTTGGTGTTTAAGAAATGATTTTCAGGACTTAAATATAACATGGGAACTTGTATGCAGTAGGACCCTATATAAAGGGTGTTAGTATTTAATAGCTTCTATGTGGATCAGACAAAAGGAATTTCAGTATATAAATGAAGAATGCAAATATGCTTTCTACTCAAGTGAGCCAAATTGATTTGACTATTTTCTGTGCCTATGCTAATTGCAAATATCTCACATCTCATAAACTTTTATCATAACCCAACTGAGAGAAACTCTGTAGTCAGGAGAAAGAAGCTGTGTCTTCAGTAGTTTGAGTCTTACCTACAAGAGAATAAGAAAACAGAGGCATGAAGCATCATCTTAAATCATGGCATACAGAAAGCTCTGTGGTTCATTCATTTATTCATTAATTTAAAAATATTTATTAGGCACTTACTATATTGCAGGTAAAACACAGTGGAGATAAATCAATGAACAAAAGTGATAAAATATGCCAAACCCTTCTTAATAGAATTTACATTCTAGTTGGAGAAGAAAAACAAAATTTTAAAAACAATACAAAATATTAGTAATAACTGGTGAAAAAAAAAGAACAGTGTTCAGGAAACTGAGAATATAGTGGCAGGAGACAGCAATTCATATGGGCTGGTTCTCTGAGTCTCCCTACAAAAGGCAATGCTTGAATAGTGACTTGGTAGAGGTGACGAACTGTGCCACAAGGATATATGAGGGAAGACCATTCCAAACAGAAGGAACAGCCAATGCAAAGACAGGAAAGTGGGGGTATACTAGTCATGGCCAATTGACAGGAAGCAGGGTTAATTGTGAGACAACATAGAAACATAATCTGGATCTTATACTTCTCTGTTACTTACTTTTGTGCTATCTTACTTCTGGATAGATTCACACATGAACACATACATACATACATAACACACATTCTTGACTTTTAATTAATTTGCAGTTAAACATCCTATTATGTAAAATATTAAGGGAGGCCTTACTCATTATGTCCATGTTAAAAAAAAAAAGGTAAAAGGAAATGAGGACAATTTGGAATAAATGTCAGTAAATTCACAGGGCCTATTTTTTTTGTTTTGTTTGGTTTTTTGGGGGGAGGGGTTGTTTTTTTTAGGTAAGGCAAACTTTGGTTGACCTCACAGATTGCAAGGGCCTTGTCAGTTTATAATCCCTTATTTTTTTATTTTAATTTTTATGCCTATAACACCTGGTCTTCGTAGGTGGTCTCCCATCCAAGTACTAATCAGGCCCGACCCTGCTTAGTTTCTGAGATCAGATGGGATCAGTCTTGTTCTGAGTATGTCTGTAGACTACAGGGTCTATTTTTATGATACTTCTTTTCCTTTAAGCTATGATTCTAATTATTTTTCAAAAACCATTGCTTTAATAATTTGATTTTAAAACGTTTTAGAATTTTGTCTTACCATTTCTTCTGTATTGTTTTGAAAATCACAAATATATTTCTCTGTAAGAAATGCTGAAAAGACCCTCTTTATTCTGCAAGAGTCTATGATCCTACCCTACTTCCCATCTTAGAAGACCTACAATTACTAATATCTACCTGTATTTTGTGTTAAGACACTGAAATTCTCCTTTACATGCATGTTTTCTCAAGCCAGAAGACATTAAATAATCATTAATAGCTTGAATTTATCAGATAACACTGCATTTTAAAGCACTTTACAGTACTTTAAATCATTTTCATGTAATTAAAATATTTAAGTCTTAATATTATTACACCTGTTTTGCAGATCGAGAAAGTAAAACTTTTAGAAATTAGTGACATGAACTTAATCATATTAGCTAGTAAAACAGGCAAGCCCAACCTACATTTTAGATAATCTGACTTCAAGTGAACTTTGTTTTAGAAAGTGTAATGGAGTATAGAAGAGGAAGTAATTCACAAGAATTCCTTCCTTGCCTAAATTTCAGTCAGGCTCCTTGGAGCTCTCTCCTCAATTAGGCCTTATCCTTGGCCTAAGCCCACTTCAGCAAGAATCCTGTCAAGCCACTTTAGCAAGAGTCCCCCGCTCTCCTACTTGCCACGTTTAATATCTAACCAAGTTTCTTTTGGTAATTTTCCATCGTTGACTCTCTTACTCTGCCTGGGGCTATGAATCTCCAGTCACTCCTGTTCAGAGCAGAGTTCAGTCTCTCTCCTCCATTGCTATATTCTTAATGTCTTCCTTACATGTTTAACTGCATATAGTAGAATTTCCTTTTGCCATACCTCAGGCAAATGTTACTACGCAGAGAACACAGGCCATAATGCATTTCATGCATTTGTCTAAAAGAAACAGAATACTATGCAGTATGGTAGAAACCAAAAGGGAGACATTGCATGGTTACGGGTCCCAGAAGCAAACTTTTATGTATCACAATTTTCTGTGCAGCCTGCGTGAGGCTCAGGAAAGAGCTACCTTTTGTTGATACCCATGATAGTTTTTGTTTTACCTGATGCTACTTTTTATTAAAACCTGTTTTAGAAGTCATTCTATTTAATGAAAACATTTAGCTTTTGGAAAAAGTTTATTTTGCTGTCCAAACTAACTCATTTCCCATTTCTGAGCATCACTGGTTCAACACAACATTGACTTGAAATTGACTCAACACATAATAGGAAATTAAATAAAATTCATTTACATGAGAGTAAATGAGTAGTCATGCATCCATGTATCCTATTGCAAAGATTTTTTTAAAAGGTAAACTTTTTTGGAATTCTCCTTTCATGTAAACTTAGACATGTTAGTTAACTTCAATCTGGCTGCTTTTTTCACCTGTAAGATGTAGTAATATTCTGTATCTCACCTTGATATGATTTGAATTATGACAGTGATTTATAATAAGAAATATGTATTTGGTATTTTCCCTGTTTCTATCACATTGCTCCTAAAACCCTTGTAGTTTCCAAAATAAGAGTAATTGAATATCTTTTATTATAATATTTTGTCTTTTGTCTTCAGTCCCTGAAATATGTCCAGAGTGATAAAGGTGAAAAAATGTTTCATTTTCATAATAAGTTCTTTCAACCACAAGAACGTTTATATAAATGAGGTAATTTTTGGAAACCTCATAGATAACCACAGGGTAAGTGCTGGTCACTGTGAGACCCAACCTGTGATTACCTCTCTAACCCTGAAATCCAGGGAGGGGAGAAAGGCTGTAGGCCAAATCAGTCACCATGGCTGATGACTTAATCAGTCATGCCTATGTAGTGAAGCCTCCACAAACCTCAGGTAAGGAGAACTTCTGAGCTGGTCAACTCCGAGAGGACATGGAAGCTCCAAGCCCCTTCTCACATACCTTGCCCTATGCATCTATTCTATGTAGCTGTTCCTACTGTATCCTTTTATGATAAACCAGAAATCTAGTTAGTAAACTATTTTCCTGAGTTCTGTGAGCTGCTTTAGCAAATTATCAAAACTGAGGAGGGAATCTTGGTCAATCAAAAGTACAGATGACAACCTGGACTTGTGGCTGGCATCTAAAGTAGGGGAGGGAGGCAGTCTTACAGAACTAAGCCCTTAATCTGTGGCATCTGTACCAACTCCAGGTAGATAGTACCAGAATTGAAGTAAATTGTCAGACATCCAGCTGGTGTTGAAGATTTGGTCGATGTGGGACAAACTCCACACTTTTGGTAATCAGAAGTGAAGTATTGAGAGCGGAGTTGAAAAGAGACACAGGAGAGTTTTCCTTTTCATGATTAAATAAGGTAGCATATTTCAATTGCCTACTATAATTTTTGGCCCATGATAAGAATTCAGTAAAAATAGAGGCACACCTTTTATTTCCTTTCCCTATTAATAGCCAATTCAAGTACAAAATGTGGCTGATTAAATTAGCCAGAATCAAGCCCACAGTAACAATATGTTTCATTTTGAAAGCCAATATTTCAGAATAGGAAGAAATAATTTAATATACATGCTGTAATTTACCTAAGTTGCTGAATGTACCATCAATTAGTAGTGATTTTTATTAAATTTCTTCCAACTGTATTTTTCATTTTAGTTAAGAATATATAATTTAGTATATAATTAGTTAGAGAATACATATGAGACTTTTCCTTATGAGAGCTAGAACTTGTATAAAATTTTCCTCTAAACTTAAAATGTTACAAAAAAAAATTGAACTTGAGTCTCTGAAGAAATTAAATAAATTGAGCTTTTTTTCAGAAGTTTACTACATTTTTCCAAAGACAATGGCAACTCTTCCTTCCTTATCCTTTGCATTGTTGACATTTTAAAAAGCTGCTTTATGTAAAAGATGCTTTGGAAACAAAATTAACTCTTTCAGGTAATTAAAGTGGTTTTCATCAATTATTGATCATACCTTGTTTTATTTGCTAAACAATACTCTAATGATGTGCAGAAGTTGATATATTTTCCGAAAGCCTTTCACAAACTAAGAAATAAAAGCCACGGATCGATGGGGTTAGCTTTATTCTTCCATATTAAAAATAAAATCGTATTGACGATTTTGTTGACGAATATTTACAAGCCACAATTTATGATTCCAAAGTAGGTGATTTGTAGTCTTTTTGCCATGAAATCGTGAATTTTACTGAGTTGTGACCATGGTTATAGCTGTGGATAATAAAGCTATCTCTTTAGAGTATTGTATAGAAGAAGATAGACGAAAATGCTGAAATTCATCAATAAGAATTTTAGAGAATAGAACAGGATAAAACATCCCACTATTATAGAGGCAATAATTATTAAAAACTCGAAGTGAATGAGCTGAACTATGCAGGTCTCTGGGAATGGAGCATTCTCAGAAGAGGGAAAAGCAAATGTAAAGTTCTTGAAGTATAAGCTTGCTTAGGTCGTTTGTGATTAAGAAGTAGCAAGGAGCGTATAGCTCGTTCAGAGTGGTTAAGGGGGTCAGGGTACAGGGGGTGGTAGGAATTGAAAAGGATATACCTGCCATTGTTTTTTCCTTTTCTTTTTATCCTCCTTTACAGGCAGGTTTTGTGTTCTGACCACAAATATTTAAAGTAAGTCCTGCCTGTTAATTTTTATCACAGTACCCTGATTGTTGCTTATTATCATCAGTAACAATTTGTTCACATGTTTTGTTCTCTCTTTAATAAGAATACAAATGCTACAGAGTCAAAGACTGTGACGCCTTCTTTACCACAGTAGTGTTATTCCTTGTACTTAATTAGCACAGTGCCAGGTACAGTGAAGTCACTTAAATATCCGTTGAATGAATGAATGACTTTTTTCTGAGGTGGGAATGGGGACATGTTGACTTGCTAAAAATTTATCAAGGTTCACTTAGGATTTGTAAACTTTTCTATACATATATTGTATTTTTTTAAAAAATCCCTCCAAAAGCAGCATAATGAAAAAAATATACAATTAAAATTAAATTTAACAAGCTCTGGGAAGTGATGATAAAAAACAAAATGGAACAAACCAAAACAAATGGCCAACTGGGTAGCCACATTCCATCCTCCCTGTGATGATTCTGAAACACTCAGAGACTTCCCACTCTCCCAGGACCTTCTCTGTTGCCTCTGAAGAGTGAAAGTCTACTTCTGCTCCAGTGTCCCAGGGAAGCAGTGGGTAAGGAATCCTGCTTCCTGTCAGCCTAAGCTGAGAAACTATCATGCAGAAAGCTTTTCCCCAAAATGTCAGATTTAATTTTGATTGTGATGTCTAGCACTGCTGTAGTTCTACTATGCTTTCAACTAAATCATCTTTTGTTAGCATTTTGGGAACTAATATTTAACTCACTGGAAACAATAGAATCAGAAGGCATAATTTCACTTCACTGAGTCTGCCTAAGTCCAACTATTGCATATAGTAAATGCTTAAAATAAATATCTTAAAAATAAGATATTTAAAAAAAATTATTTGTTGAATATTAAATTTTAGTGAGAATGAATATGTGCCTTCTGATAACAACTGAAGTTACATGTATATTTCAGATGCCAACTTATTCTTTTTTGCTTGTGTTAAACCCATTCACAGCAGGCTTTAATAAAATAATGTACAGCATAAGTACGGATTCATTTCCTTCCAAATAAATAAAACAATAATTACTTGAATAACTGTCAAGAAATTCCAAGAAACAGACTGAAATTCGATTTCATGTGTACACAAGTTATGTGAAACTTTTTCATTTCATACAATGGTAGTTACTTGATAAATATCCTTCTTGCTCTAATCAACAACAATACTTTGAAAATTTATTTAAAGCTAAATATTAAACAAAATCCTTATCCAAGTTGGATACTAAATAGTTTAAACATATTTTCAGTAGAGGTTTGTTGGCCTGGAAACCATTGCCGAGATATTTGGGACTCTCACTAGGAAGTACAGAAAATCCAGTGGCTTGAGACTCCTAGGAAATGTATGAAACATTCCTCATTCCTCCACTCCATTCTCTAGTAGCCTGTCACCAAGTATCTTTAGAACTGGCTAACCTTAGTGTGATAGCAAGAGGTACATAAATTTATGATCATCTCTCTTCACAAGTCCATTAATTAAAAAAAAAAAAAAACTGGTTATTGGGGAGAGAACAGTATATTTTTCATATATATCAGCCTTTCTTGTTGACTGCTTGCTTGAACCCAGTTATTGCTATATATACTTCTTATGCTACATGAGGAGATACAAAACTTGAATTAACATGTTTACCTCCATGTTTGAGAGCATAGGTTGTGATCAAATGGCTGAGTTTTTATCTTGAAGAGCTTAAGTGCCTATTACCCATCCTTGATTACTTTGTAAGACTGACTTATCTTTTGTACAGAACTTCTCAGTCATTAAGGGCTTAATTGACTTGTTGCTTGGTAAATGGACCAGATTTCTTAGTCACAACCTGAACCTAGAATGGTAAAATATTCTTCCTGGTCAACTGCCACACTGTGGTATAACTAGAAGACATAAAGCAAGTTGCGATAACTGTAGATATAATTTTGAGATTTCACAAATGAATGTTCCAGATAAAGCCATATTTTTTGCATTTAAATATACTGTGGGGTATTTTTTAGTAATCTTTTTATCTGCTTTAGTATTGTGGTATAACAATTATTCAATGGCTTCTCTAAAATATCCTGATTCTAAAATGGGCTTGCAAGGTAGATAGTATAAAGGTGTGTGTCCACTAACTGCATATGTTCTTTCATTCACTTACTTATTCTTTCATTTATTAATTCAACTAATGTTTGTTTGGTGTCAACTTGTATTTAAGGTTAGGGACCAGGAATTGGAAATGCAGCCATTTCCATAAGCTCGTAGATATCCAGGAGCTTATTATTAGCTGGTAAAAAACATCCATGCAAAGTGCAGTGCATTGGGCTATAAAAGCAGCCCATAAAAATCAGATTTTATTTAATTTATAAGAAAATATTAATGTTAGAGATTTATAACTTCAGTTAAAATTCAACCTTATATAACTCTAATATAGTTCATGTTGTCTTACCATGAAAATGTTATCTTCTGAATTCCTTTTACCGTAAGTCTAGTAGCCTCCTACAAAATAAAACATATTTTAATTACAGTGCATCTGAAAAATTTTAAGGAGAACAGGTGCGTAAACAATCTTTATATTGCCAGAGCCCTGTGCTCTTTTGACTGCAATTGTAAAAAAAAATTCTTTGATTTGACTTTTCTCAGGCCTGTGCAGATGATTTGTTTCTGAGAAAGTACAACATGGAGGGAGAGGATAGAAGGAGAGAAGGCCCTTTCTTGGCCTCCACGTCAGTAGGTGGTGTGGTCGTTAGGCCTCTGTGACTTGCTAAGAGAAAAATGCTATAATAGATATACATCCATGCTTAACCGCTGGGGCAAAATTAGACTTTTATTGATCTTCTGTCTCCACATTTTTATGTGAGAATGAGGTGTTTATAACTTTTCTATTGATAGTATTTTATTGTCTGTTATTTTATATTTAATCCATTAATTTATTCAAATTAGAAATATGTACAGTATGAATGATAACTGAATTTTCAGTGTTATAAAGACATGTAGTTTTAGTGACTTCAGTTCCATAGAGAAAAAGTTTCAAGTGGTTTTAATCTGTAAAATCTCCCCTTCAATAGAAATTTTGGGTGGAAACTATATGTAAAACTGAAAAATTAGGGGATTCCCAACTTTACATCCTATCTGTACCAATTGCTTCAACCTCACACATGTAATTTCTGCTAGAGTGCTAAATTCCACAATTTGTAAGAAACAGTCAAAGCATTGTTGTCAAAGTATTCATTGTTGTCAAACCATTCATTGTCCCCTGACGGTTGTAACAGGAGGCTGAGAGAAACAGGATACTGGAACCAAAACATTGATAAGATGGACAGCACAATGAGTCTTTAGCCAATTGCGTGAGAAAAACCAATGAGTACAGTCATGGCAGAGGGCATCAGTTACATAGCTGTTGTCCATTGAAAGAGATTATCTTGCCCCCCATGCTCAATACAAAGGATATTGCTCTTTAGCAGTTTCACTGCTTAGATACCTCAGGAACCTAATGCCCATTTTTCCATAGAAACCCCATCCCAAATCCTGCCCTCTTAAAGATAACTGTGTGGGAAGGTGTTGCAGCTTTATGCCACTCCTGGAGCACTATAAACTTCACGCTCCTCATATGAATGAACCCAGCTATCAAAGCCACCACCCTCATCACCTAGAAATGTAGGTCTCCATCATCTCTCTTTTCCTAGTGTCTCAGTCCTTCCATATCAAAGGCTTGTAAATAGCATAATCTTCTGGACAGTCCATCTCTAAGAGGAGTATCTCTTTTTCAGACAAAGAATGTCACCTCTTTTTCCTCTTTACCAAAGGGATATCAGAACCTACAAATAAGAAAGCCTGACAAATACATGTCTCAGTAATCCTCCTACAATATGTCATTGTTAAATGCATGTATGTGTGTGTTATGTATTTCCTCTTATGGCCAAAGCATCTGAACAAGTTGAGATACTATACTTTAATTGTAGTACCACCTGGCCTTCCTCCCCAGACCTCTTGGGTGAAAACACACAGGTCTTTTGCCTCACAGACTCTGTAGCTGCTATGCTATGAGCCAGATCTGTGCTACTAAGGGCCTTTGAAATCAGGGCAAATGTCTGAGTAATATGCTTCTCTCAGGCTGGGCTGCCAAAGGACTCTGGCATGTTACTTGATAACAACAGTTATTTATCCTCTCATACACAAGAAGTGCTATAATCCTGAAAATCAACGTGAATTTTCTGGGCTTGTAGCCAGTTTGTTGCCCAATTCTCATGAGAATGGGCATATAAGCAATTCACTAAGAAATTCCAATGGACCTCAGAATTGGTGAACTTTATTTTCCAATCGCAGTTTTTATGTAACTGAGAACAGAAGCTTTCTCTAAGGCAATGATGAAGATACACATTACTGGATATCAAGAGAACCCTGTAAGAAAAGAGCTCTTTCCAGATCATTATTAAGTGTTTAAGGGCTAGGAATTTTGTCTTATTTTTGGTTGTGGCCAATCTTTGACTTTTATTAGTTTTAGGAATTAGACCTCTGCTTAATATGTCATATGTGGGTCCTCATTTTGTTTTCTGCCTGGTTTCCTGGGTCTCTCAAATAGGTTTTTTTGTTTTGTTTTGTTTTGTTTTTTTTTTTTTTGTTTTATGGAATTTGTTAATGTAATTCTCCATGGAGACTAGAGTAAAATCTTTAACATGTATAAGTTTCTTGAACTGGCTGACAGATGTTTGTTATGATAAAAATCTATGCCATATTGGATTTGCCACCCTACATGGAAAATTTATCTCAGTTCTTTGTCTTCTCTAGTCTAGCTTGTTCTATTATCAGTCAGGTGTCATTCTGATGACCTGGATGAAACGTAAAACTCATACTTTAAAGTTGGCAGGAACCTCAGTTTGAAGACTTAGATTCTTTTACATAGGGGATAGGAAAAGAGACGGGAGCTAGTATAGGGAGCTCTTTTTATGTACTAGGTTTATGCTCGGTAACTATGTGTATGTATTATCCCTTTCCACAATTCTTTGGAAGCTGGAAACGTCTTAAAAAAAAAAAGTGTCATTTAAGCAGTACCCAGATCAAGAAACAGAATAATAACAGCACCCTGGAACTCCCCCTCCCCTTGCTGCCGTCTTGTTTCTACCACTCCCAACCGCTTCAAGAGTAACTAGTATCAGATTTCTTACTCTGTAGATGAGTCTTACCTGTCTTGGTATTTTACATAAATAAAATCATATGGTTTGCACCTTTTATTTTTCTGACTTCCTTCTTTCAACACTATACTTATGACATCCACATATATAAAATGTAGTGAGTAGCTGTAGAGTGTTCATTCTCATTCATGTGCACATGTCTTTTGATCAACGCATGTATATGTTTTTGTTAAGTATATACCTATGAGTAACAATGCTGCATCATAAGCATGCAAATATTCAGTTTTAACATACATTGCCACATTTTTAAAGTGACCGTAACAATTATCAATCCCAAGTGTAGTTTGCAAATTTTTTGTTGCTCCAAATCCTCACCAATACTTTGTATTTTGTATCTTTTTTATTTTACCAATTCTGAAGATTATTTAGTGATATCACATTGTGGTTTTAATATGTATTTCTCTGATGATTAAGTTGCTCATTTTTTACATGTTGACAATTTGCATATATTTTTTAAATGTTTGCTTTAGTCTTATGAATTCTTATATTTTAAAAAATGTATTCTGGACATGAATCTTTTCTCAGATAAATGTATTGCAAATACTTTCACTCTGTTGGTTGCCTTTTCATTATTTTAATGTCAACTTTTGATAAGCAAAAGTCAATAGTTTTAATATATTACAATTTATTAATTTTATTTTTATGGTTAATATTTTATTTGTGTCTTGTTTAAGAAAACTACAGCTAGTGCAAAGTCATTCTCCTTTATTTTTTCCAAAAGCTCTATTGTTTTCCCTGGCACAAATTTAGATCTTCAATTCATCTGTGATTGATTTTTATACCTGGTATAAGCAGGGGCCAAAATACAAATTTGTTTTCTTTGCAGGTATCTAACTGATGCAGCACCATTTATTAAAAATACTATCCTTTCCCCTCTGACACTCTGACTTTATTTTATCTTACCTTTTTTATTCCTGGAAGACATACTTTCCATATTATATGCATATTCTTTTCTTAGTACCATCTTTCATTTCTTTCATTACAAATACGTGTGGCTTAAAATCAATTTATCTCCAGTTTTAAGGAAAACGTATATATACATAAATTGTTTGTGAACACTGGAATTTTTAAAATGGACCTTCCTTGTCAGAGAGGACAAAACACTCTGTTAATAATTCCCATGATTATTAGACAGCTCAACAACTCCCAGCACAGGTATGTCTGCAACAGGTAGCGTGAGGATGGTGAATAGGCAGTCAGCATCTGTTCCATCTTCCTTGCATGTCTTCCTGTTCTGTAGCGCCGGGAAGTGAAAAAACTAAATAGAGCAGCAACTTTTTTTAAGTCCCCTTAGAGGTAGTGTTCTGTATGTTAACTAGCAGTATTCGTACAAGATGTAAAAGACTGAAAATAACAGAGGACATCTTCCTGTAGTTTTAGCTACTTCTGTTTTCAGTTCCATTATGGAGAAGCTCACACTGTCTACAGTGGTGCTCAGCATTCCATCTCAATGTGGGAGATTGAGAAACTAGTTATGTCTGTTTTCTGATTCCTAGACCAAAGCTCTATTGGGTGTCTTATAGGCTGAAGTCTTGTTTTCCATCTTTCTGTTTGTGCCTCCACATGACCTTACCTGTTGTTCATTCTGGGAGCTCTACCTGGAGATCTAGCCTAGAGCCCGTATTTTCAACATTTCTAGTAATCACGTAAGCATCTGATTTCCTATAATACATCTCTTGGCGCCTAAATAACTAGAGCAGTTTACTCCTTGCAGTTGTACCCCATTGAATAAGGGAGGGACTACAGAATTTTACTGAAGGGTGAAGTACCCAAGGAAAGAGGGCAAATGGCAAATTGCAACAGCCAACTCCAAAACAGAATTCTGACCATTAGAAGTAAGGTTAAATAATCAAAACATATATTGAAGATTTTCAGGCAAGGACACAGCAGTACCGGTAGTAAAGAAATGATAACATTGAAACAATATGCTCATGGTAGTATGACTTGTTAAAGGCCTTCAATGAGGATAAAGCAAACGTTAGCTTATTGTCAACTTCACTCATGTATTTGCTAATTGCTTTTTCTTGTCATTAACCAATTTAGGATTAGATCATAATAAATAAATTTAAAACTCTGAATTTCACTTTGCTGTATGATGCAGTTTTACTGATCCAAATTTCCAATTTTATTATTTGCAGTAGTGATGATTGCCAAGAGAAAGCCAAAAGAACTACTTGGATCTTATTCCTTTGCTATTATTTGTAACCCACCTAAATGCATAAAGGATCTGAGGTACTTTATATAATAAACCATTTTTAAAAAACCAAAATATGAGAAGTTTAATCAAAGATAATAGTTGAACAAAACAGGCTAGAAATAGCAACTGAGTGTAAAGTACGACTTTAAGCTTCCTAAAAACCAACATTAAAGAGGAAACATTTTTTTCTATTTTCTAGATTTTGTTATCTAAGAAAAGACAAAACTTCAGGCTATCAGAGCAAACAAAGATTTTCCAAATAAAAACTGTGAGAAAAATTTAGAGAGAGAGTTGCCAAACTCTGTTAAAAATGTAAAATTTAAAACTAATACAATTTAAGAAGTAATAAAATAAAACTTAATCAAATACATTTCTATACTTGAGGAAGATTAATGATAGACATTCTAACATTTCAAATATTAAATGCCATTCTGGCTTTCTAATCACATTCAATATTAATCATTATTTAAAATAAAGTAGACTATAAGTACCAAATTCAGTATGCTTTTTTAAATCGTTCAGTTACAATATGTCCAGAAACTTAATAAAATATGATTTATTGCATTTTTTCATAAGGCATCTTATAGTTTTACTGACATACAATGATTTATGTGAAAATAAGTTTTGAAAACACAAAAGCAGAGATAAAGTGGAAAGTAAGTATAAACAAAACCTTCATTGGCTTTTAATTTTGATTTTCTTAACAATTTCTTCAAGAAACCCTTACTGAGAACCTACTTTGGTTGGTGGACTATAGGAAATACTGATAATATAAAAATATTTAAGACATCACAGTTGCATGATCCAGTTTTTATTAAAATCCTCTGATTACCTTTTTAATATGGATGAGGCAGAACAAATTAACACAGTTCTAACATTTCTATTTTCCTATTTTGAGCCATCATCTCTTTTTCAAGCGTCCAGCAGCCATCCTAGCACTGGCTTTGCTCTGTATCCTGGGTTCTTATTAGGCTGTTAAAGCTTTATCATAGGAGTCTACTTCATTATTTATTTATTCTAACTTACCAATTTTGTGTTCTGCACTCTCAGATTTCAGTCTGAAACACATTCTCCTGGTTCTTGTTAGCGTACATGGTCTTTGTTGTGCAGCTTCTTTGATGTCTACCTTCTCTTACTATAAATCTGCATGTGATTTAACCTTTATTTGTTGGATTGTCAAGATGGGATTATTTTATAAAGTGTCTGTCTCATTTGAGGTCTTGACATTGTCTTTAGGTATGAGGAGTTAGAATCTTAAAACACTGAAGAGTGAAGGGCCACATCCACAAAACCTAGTGGATTCAGGGGAATTTCGGATTTCAAGTTTCAGAACTGTACCTAACCAGATTTCCTCATCTCAACATGAGGGTCCCACTTCTTTCCTATTATGGCTTTGGCCTTGGCTTAAAAGACATCCTAGAACTGAGAATTCAACATTTTCTGAAGCACCTCTACTCTAGCTAAATTCTAAACCTGGTCCCCTGCTCTGTCTGCCTTTTAGAATAAAAAAATCAGGGTTTCCATAAATGTTGCCATGGAGATAGTGGCTTTCACATTGTGCCTTGAATTGGTGATTAATCATCCTAACCCTGTCGTTACATATCTCCTACAAATCAATTGAAGTCAGGATCACTTAATTCCATGGCATTTTTGATTAACCACCCTGTCACGCTTTTCCAATAGCAAAGATATTATACCAGCCAGGGTGTTTCTTCCACTGATATTATATTCCAGTTACTTTTGGTGGAATTTTAACAACTGCATTTTTATAACATGCCAGAGGCTTCATACTCCATTTACTACCAATATGGCTTCTCAATGCACGCTAGCCAGCAAGTGATCCATTTCTAAAATCCCATATTAGAGTGTGCTTCCTAGAATTGCTCTTGGTAGTGGCTGTCTTAAATTGTGTTCCCTGGAGATAAATTCCAAGACAGAGAGTTGTACCAGAAGATTTACTGAAGAGTGGCCTTTTGGGATATGCATGTAAGAAACTGAGGAAGACAAAATCAGACAGAGAAATTTATCTCACAATGTAGTTGGAAATGAGGCCTCAACCAACTCTATGGGGAGCTCTGGAGCTGGGTGGTCTTTCAGAGTTGTCCTGAATTGAGGCAAAGAAGTTGGACCTTCCTGTATTCCTACATTGACCAGCCACTGGCTTCAGCCCGAACCCTGTGCAAGGCAATAGCTTTATATAAGGATGTTACCTATGGCCAGTGGTGATTCCCAGTGAAGGGCACACAACATAATCTGTCAGCTGCCAATATTCCTAGCTACTGGGGGATGGGTGCATTGACCCTAGAGAGAGGGGGATCTAAGCAGAACATCATAGCATTTGTCACAATCTGAAAAAAAATATGATACAGTTCACTGCCCACAGCATATAATAATTTATTGGAGAGAGGAAGCTAACAATTTTGAAACAATGAAAAGGACATGCATGCATTTAATTATGTTGTGAGGTATTTGCTGTAAATCCTATCAACCTATACATGTGGAATTAATTGTGGGAGATTCTAGCAAGTAAATGCAGGTTGTTCACTAGATCTTACATTTTATTCCTGCCTGTACTCGTAAATTAAGAACTCTTATTGTTTCTGCCCTCTCTTAGAAATATTGGTGACAAGGCTTGTACCATTATCTCAAGGTCATTTTTACTTGTCCCTATGGATAAATAATGCCTTTTCTGATTGAAAACTTGGCATCAGTTGGGCTCCAGCAGCCTGTTGGGCATGACAAATTTTGCTCCTGCCAGTCTGGATTCTTGTCACTTCTGTTTTCTTTCACAGCTTTCTGCCTCAAATAGGCATGTTCCCCTAACTCACTACTTTACTCAGCAGTGCCTTGAGAGAGCAACAGCAAATGTCATCCCTCCCACAACCCATCACTGGGTGTTCCAAGTTCTACTCTGGCTGCCTGATAGCCTTCTATTTCTTCTCACACAGATAATCACATATTGCTTCCACAGTACTTTGCGCATATCTCTTTTATCTCCCTGCATTAAAATGATTAGTTTTCCTGTCTGATACCACTTGTTTTCCTCTTCTGTGCCACACACATCCTGCAGAATGATGACCACATCTTATTTTTTTTTCCTCCTTATTCATCAAATGATCATTATACTGAAAAACCACTAGGAGATACTCAGGTACTCAAGACAAACCACTGCTTTCAGTGACATCACGACCTATTAAAGGAAATCAAACTATAACAAATAAACTACAACACAGCATGATAATATTACTTTTTTATGTCTACATGATAAGCACTGAGTCTGGCACGTTTTAAACTATTCAGTGACTTTGTACTGTCCAGTACATACTTTGCTTTTGCTCATGACATTCCTTATGCCTAAATCACTCTTCCATGGTCTTTCAAGATTCCAATGAAGTGGTTGAACCTACTTTCAGAAGGTCTCAAGAGACTCAATTCAATATATTTAAGTCTAGGGTGTGCGAATTTCTATAATTTGATAGCAAAAATCAAACTCAATCATAGCACTTAATAAACTAAAGCCATTATTTAATAACAATTTCTATTATTTATTAATAGCTACTATTTAATGGTTATTTACTATGTGCCAGCCACTGTCCTATATATTTTGCATGCATTTTTACATTAATTTTTCATACAACCTTAGAAAGTAAACATTATTTTCATTGTACTATGCGATATGTAGTAATTGTTATAACTCAAAGGTAGCTTCTCAGTTTCTCAGAATGATTTAACTATTGTCTAAAACCATAAAATCATTGTTTGTTTTCCTCTTGAGAAAAACTGAAAATCTCTTTCATTTTACCTTTTGACAGACACTTCCTGTGGAGGTTAGCGAAATAATAATATATCGAAGACAGTGGCACATCCTCAAAGACAGTGCTATTTTTTCAAACAATAACCTATGTCTCTAGCCACCTAGATTGTCTTGCTTTTTGGTGTTGGCTTTTATAGGAACATTGTAAATTTCACAAAGGTATTCATTAGGACATGAAGATGATATTGTTAGAGTTTATAAACATCTGGCTTTACAGAAAAAAAATGTTCAGTAAGTCTGAGTAAATAATTTCCTCATATTTACAAATCTTTCTACATATTTCCATTTTAACTTTTTGAAAGTATCATCTTTAGCCTGAGGTAATTTCAATTTCTTACAGATGTTCACCTGACTCATTTAATTTACTGACAAAGGAAATAGAATAGGCCTAAGGGTTAAGTTTTTCTTGATAAGATGAAAATATTTTGTCAGAGTTTGTGATCTGCTCTTTAGACTTGTATAACACTATTAAATATGAATCCAAATAGAAGACAAAAAGTGTGTTTATATGTGTGTGTATACATAGGTGTTTGTGTATGTGTGTATAATGGAAAATGTATGGAACAAAGTGGAAAATAATATATACAGCATACGTATACAAAGTTTTTGGGTATATGTATATGTATGTATATATATGTGTATGTGCATGGTTGTGTATATATATATATGTACATATATGTGAAAAAATAACTTGGAAACACATGACTGTCAAACAAAGGCAGTCTGAATTTTAAAGCAATATTGTTGAAATATAGGCATGAAAATGTTCCTCCAGTTAAGGTAAAAAATACTTGTTTAGACCTTGAATCTTTGTCTTTAGATTAAATAATATATATATAAAGGTTTTCATCATCATGACTAATGTAAATAATTTCATAATCACTCTAACACACCAAATGCATTGCTCTCATTACTGTCTTTTAATATCATAAAGTTCTCATCCCTGAATTTTCAATAAATGTGGCTATTAGGTGATGGAAATCATTTCATGCTCAATGAAAAGCAAAATAGCTTAATGCTCATAGAAGTCAAAAGAACCACTGAAAATAGATCTTAATTTGCCTTTATAGCATCCATTTTTCTTTGTGAGTCAAAGAAGTCACACTGGGAGGAAAACAAGTGCTAGAAGCCTGCTCTTACGTGAGACCATTAGCCTAAAGAAATGTCTTGAGCAATATTTTCTTTTCCCTGATTCATATTCAGGTGCAAGTCTCTCTCTATTTAGTTTGTCATATCCTATCTCTCTTTCTGATTTCTTATAATTGAAAGACTGATAACAAATGCTAGTATACTACATGCTATAGTTCAAGACATTAAGAAAACTTTAGGTTGCTGTGCTGCTTTACTTCTGAAACATTATAATTTTCTTTGTGAAAAGCAAATTTTTTTACCGGTCACTATTTTTAAGTAACATGGTATTTAACATAATGATCACTTCCTTGTAGAATGAGAAAAAAAAAACTGTGTTAAATTATTCCTTATTTTAAAGAGACATGAACAGAACTTTGCTGAAAGTTGTTTATAAGAACAGTAGGCAAAGAATGAAGAAAATAAGTATGGTTTTCCTATCAGATTTTTGTTACACTAATTTTAAAGTGGCATTATTATAGGAAAAGTTCAACCTGCCTGTAAATATCATATATCCTGTGGAACCATAATTCTATATACCATTTAGGTATATTTGAAATATAAAGAATGCTAGCAAGTAAATCTCAAAACAAGCTCTCATTATAAAGAGTATTTTTATCTTTTAATCACCAGAAATCAAAGAGCATTTTGAAACAATATGCCTATCTCTGCTTCCAGCTTCAAAACAGAATAAAAATGGGATCTCAAATAATTTGTCCAGCAAACATTTTCTTGTGGCTGTGTTTGAAGGGGTTGCACTGGCTAGTGGGGAAAAGAAAAAAAAAAAAGCTTATTATAGAGTTGCAGCTCTTTCAGGATAGGTCCTTAAAACCTAGTTCATTTTTAAACATTTCCATTTCAGATTGATTATTCATAATAACTTGTCATTGAAAAAACTCAATGCATGGAAAATAGGAATGGTTTTTGTTGCTTATTTGTTATATGTTATACCAACTTACCAAAAGAAATTCATCCAAGCATGCCATATGGTTCAATTTACTGAGTTATGACTGTTTATAAAACTTATAATTGGATCTAAAGAGCCCATCATGTGCATGAAACAACCGCTATAAAGCTCATTTATTTGGAACGAAGTATTTTGGCAAGAGTGTTTATTGTTTTTTTTTTTTTAATTTACATATCATAGGTTTATAGGGGTATTTCTGTTTCATTTAAATTTAAAAGTGCCTACTATATCTGCCTTGCATTAGCTTTACTATTGTAAATAAATAATCCATATTCAAAGTAATATTTGTAATTATTGATACTTTTAGTATTCTTTACTTCTAGTAATTGTTTACTTGGAAAGGTAATTATAATCTCTCTCAATAACCCCAAGTCTCAGCGTAAAAAGGATGTTAAATTACTTGTTACAAAACCTTTTTATCAAGGCTAGTTTGTCACAATAGCCTGTGGCTCTTAATCTCTCTGGCATTCAGTTTTCCTATCTATGTAACTAAAGAAACATCCAGTGTTATTTCATTTTCACCAAAGACGTAAAGCAAATGATTGAGATTTTAGTGCTTATATTTTATCCTATTTACTAATACGAAAATAAAATGGAGAGGATATCTTCTTTTTCTTTTCTTTCCTCTTTCCTCCCATAAATATATTTTAGAAGAAGTGAATTTGAATTCAAATGGAAGTCTGTAAGCCCTCTTGTTTTCTGTGACTTTCAAAAAAAATTCTGCTTTTAACTGAAGATCACAAAACTTGGGAATTTAAGGACCAAAAATAAAACTAAAGCAATCACCAAAGAGCAAATTTAACCTGTATGGTTAGATATTCTTGAACTGACATGCTTTCCCCTTAACTATCAGGTCATTTCTTCATATGATTAATAAACAATGATTATAATCATTGAGCTCTGTATTGTAGAAAGTGTACTTTATCTTAGTAATAAAGTCTCTGAATAAATTTCTGCCTTTTTAATATTTTGCAAAAAAAATAGTCATCTTTATACAATGTTACGACTGTTTCCTTATCCACACAGCACCTATTTATTTTTTGTACCTTTTGACCATCTCTTATTTATTTGATTTTAAAAAAATAATGCATTAGTTATTTTTAAATATAAGTAATTATCACCTCATTTTAAGCAGTAATATTTGGGAAAACAGTTGATAGTTAAATTTTTCTGGTATACATGAACTTGACATAAATCCAAAATTATCAGAATAAAAAAAATTAACTATGGATGATCTTCTGAGATGATCTCAGTGTACGTGTACCACATTGTGGGAAATTGTAAAGGTATTTAAAAAAAATACTTTGATATTTTTTTACTTTTTGTTAATAAAAAGGAGCCCTGTTATAAAAGATGAGAACTTTATGTTCTTTCAAATTTCAGAGATTCTACATTTTATTTTTTAACCACATTGAGAAAATATCTTTCCTTAATTCTATGGGTGTGAGATTTAGTTGGTTTTTCCCACCCTGATTTAGACATACATTAAAAAGGTGTGATAGAAAATATTAATTACTAAAATATTTCAGTTGAATTGAATAGAAAAAATGAAAAAAATCATTTCGAGCAAAGAAAAAGATTTTACAGTTATCTCAGCTGAAGCACACTGACAGCCACATGAAGAACAGGAGTATTTTATGCACAAAGAGAGTGGAATTTAGTTATCAGACAAATACCACCCATAAAACCTAAATTCTTTCACAGCAGAGAGAATACATCCCAAGGAAGAGATTGAGTTATGACATTGAGCAAAAAAATATAAACAATACTGAAAGATTTCTTGGAATAGGCTGATAATTCTATACTATAGAATTATTATACTAAATTTCTATAGTATACTAAATTTCATGTTTTCTAAATTTAGCATTAACAATATACCTTTCAATTCAAAGCAGCACCTTTAAATATCAGATTTTGTTTTGATATTTCAGATTTATATTAAATTTCTAGTTCTAGAGGTGGTGATTTTATTTAAATGTTTGCAAAAATTGAGACAATACAAAAAATCATTGAAAATTTAAATATCCTATAATTTCACCTACTGGACATATATATTTAGATTTTATAGAAAAGTAATATATTCAGATTCCAAAATAATTGGGATTACTTGCATGTGAAAGGCAAACTTAGTATGATTTTCTATATCTAATGTCTGTAACCAAAATTCTACTACCTACTTATGAAGTAACATGAAGGAAATTCTCAATGAAATAGAGATGACACTCCTGGTTCTTTTGCTTCCTTTTGAGATTCCAACTTATCATACTTTCTTTTTATATGCACCATATCCCTAGAATATTAAAATTTCAATGCTTTTCTGTTATGTTCAATTTTTTGACTTGTACTTTGATAAATATCGGTTTGCTCTGCCCCAAAAGTCTGTCTCCTATTTCTTACATATCATAATCATAGTCATTTTTCCAGAATTAGTTCAAACATTTATAAGCCTCATCCTACTTGCAAATTCAGAAGTTTTTCTTGGTTTTCAATATCTTATGTTGCCATAAAATTATGTTCATATACACTGATTGCAATTACTTTGTGTTGTGGTTGTTTTGTTTACATTTCTGGGTTCCACACTTGTGCAGGCTAAGGTAGAGATAAAATCCTATTCATCTTGTATCATCTATGTCTGGCATAATTCCAGGCTTATAATACGTATTTATCAAATGTGCTGAAAGAATGATCAAATAAGTCACACCTACATGGTACTACAGAAAGCTGTCAAGGTTTTATTCACTGAAAACAGAAGTTAGTCAGATGGTGTTGATGAAATTTTTGCTTTGCAGTTGAATATTTGGACATAATAAAGACCCTGCATTAGAGAGCAGAAACAATTGCTGGGTCCAGTAAAATATTTTATTTTTAGACAGATTTATCTTGCAGTATTTTGGAGACTAGGCTAGAAGAGAAGGATTGGCATAATAAATACATGATGAAATCCTAACAATAATACCGTTATCAAAATTTGCTGAGGAGCTGAACTTAAGCAAAGACAGAGTTAAGGAAAATTCAAAATCTCTTAATGTTCAGTAACTTCAATGATATGAGTAGTAATCTAAGCTATTAAATGGTAGAATGGGACTGGCCCTGTCCCTTGACTATTACATAGATATACTCAATAAGAATAATATACTAAATAAAATTTAAAATTAGTGGAAAAATGCGTATCCCACATATCAAATAAATGTTGTATAAAAATATCTTTTATAGGAAGAAAAAGTTATGAAAAATTGTATTCCAGCTCCTCTACAGAGGGGTTTCAGTTATGAGATTTACTTTTTGGGTGGCATTCCTTAAAAATATGAAATGAGGATGAAAAAATTTTATTCTATCATCTGGAAAATGGGAGTGAGGAATGTGATTTTCTAAGTTTTGAACATACCGTCATTGTAATACTACTAATGGGCAATTTAGATAGAGAAATTCCTCAAATAAGAATAATGTCTTAGGATTAACAAAGATTCCTGAACAAAATATAAGGTCTGGGAGATCGTAATCAGAAAGATCACTATTTAAAGCAACATAAAATTATGTAGAGTTATATGAGAAATGAACAGAGAACATAAAAGATAGAGAGGTAGAAAAAAATTGTACAAAGGGAATGGAGGAGTTAAAAATCCAAGAGAGATACCTTTTTTGCTATCAAAAAGCAAATGAAGAGGGTGCTTTCAAAAAAGTAATGGTGAACAGCACCAAATCCATTCAGATTAGAATAAGCTATAATCAATATTAGAAATATTAGTCTTTTATCTTATTAGAAAGTTTCAGATTACACCCAATAAAGACAAATTTGGTGAGCATTTCACATATGGTGAAAAACAAAATACAAACAGCAAAAAATTTCATACAAACAGTATGTGTAAAAAGAACAATTCATTCAAAATATGAATAAAAACTGAATTGTCACCCAACCTAACAACAGAAATAGAAAATATAAACTAAAATGATATGAAATTATAATGTCAAAAAAAAGAATGTCCTGAAAAATTAGGTGATACATTCTCATAGGAGAGGATACGTGGCCAATATATTCAAGAGAAAGATATACTCTAAGTTTAATGCAGAACTTTTAAGTATTTATGTGCTGTTATGCTTAGTATTATGCTACTTGAAATTCAAATTTTTAAGAATTTAATGCTCTAACAAGAGTGTTGATACTCTATGGAAATGAGTACCAATATGAGATATGCTCTACCAAATATAGTACACACAAAAGTTGTTTCAATTGTGTAACAATTAGATTTTAAAGTAAACGAATTAATTGACAAATTCTCAAAACATAATAAAACCCAGGTCGTCATTTAGTATGTGGCAAGTTGTGATATATTAGCAACTAAAAGTTAAATATCATTATAGAGAAAAAATAAATTTATACCTCACACATCACAATAAGATTTCAGATAAGTTAGTCTTTAAAATTAAAAACAACAAACAACAATTTGAGATGTCTAAGAGTAAATCTAAGGAAGAATGTGCAGTATCAATAGGACTGTTAATAGATTATCTTTTTCTTGCAATGAATTGTATTTCTTTATTCAGTTATTCATTTCATAACCCTTATTGATGGCCTTTTGTGTAACAGGAATTTGGTTAGGAGGTGGTGGTACAGCAAAAAAAATACAAAACCTATCATGTTCATAATGCTGTAGAAATACAGAGGAGGAATACCTATTACATGTTGGAAAATCTGGGAAGGCAGGATCATAGATTATATTCCAGGGAAAGGGATACAGTAGTTGAGGTCTGAAACATGATTTATTAGTGGGATAAGATGAGTCAAAGGAAAGAAAATTTTACAAACATCAAAAACAACATGTAAAATGATACAGATGTGAAAGGTAAATTGGATGAAATTCAAGTAACTTGGGTATGGCAGAATGTGAAGGTAGCCAGCACATGTCAAAGGAATTAAAGGCTAGGAACTTGGACTTCATTTTAAGGCCAATGGGAATGACTGATTGATTAAAGTAGAGGACTGATACAATCATTAAGTAAGAAAGCATCAGTGAGGGTGAACCACTGAAGGTCAAGAGAGATTCAAGATATATTTTGATGTTGAATTAGATGACCCAGTGTGGAAGATAAAGGAAAGGGGGAAATTGAGAGAAATGCCTTTTGGATTGAGATGTGGTGGACTTAGAGAATAATTTATTTGGGGGCGTATAACATATCAATTAGATATATATATGTATTGTAATATGATTGCCATTGCGGAGATAATAGCACCTCTATTCCCTTACCCAATTATAATTTTAGTGGTTGAAATAAAGTTCTAGCTGCTTATCAAGTTTGATAATTATAATGCCATTTTGTTGTCTATATTTACATATACTATGATTAGATCCCTAAGACTTATTACTATCGGTTGTAAGTTTGTACCCTTAAACAACATCCATCCTATCCTTTGATTCCTTATCCCTGTGACCACCATTTTATTCTCTGTTATGAGTTTGGCTTTTTAGATATCACGTATAGGTAATTTCATACATTACTTGTCTTTTTCTGCCTGACTTATCGCAGTATAATGTGCCTAAGTTTCATCCATGTTGTCACAAATGGCAGTATGTCCTGTCTCATGGCTATAGCTATTACATACATACATACATAAAATATATATATATATAATATAATATGTATATCACATCTTTAGTCATTCATCCCTTGTTATTAAAGAGGGATTTTCATATCTCAGCTATTGTGAATAATGAGGCAATAAACAGAGGAGTGCATATATCTCTTCAATATTCCATTTAATTTCCTTTGGATATATACCCAGTGGTGGAATTGCTAAATCATGTAGTAGATCTGTGTATTTAATTTTTCAAGGAACCTCCATATATTTTTCCATAGTGGCTGAACCAATTTACATTCCACCACCAATGTACAAGGATTCCCTTTTTTTCATATCCTCCCCAATACTTCTCTCATTTTCTTGATGATAATAGCCATTCTAACAGTTATGAGGTGATACCTCATTGTGGTTTTGATTTGCATTTCCTGATGATTAGTGATATTGAGCATTTTTTGTACCTGTTGGCCCTTTGGATGTCTTTTTGAAAAATGTTTAGTTTTTCTGCCCATTTTTTAATTGGATTGTTGCTGTTATTGAATTGTATGAGTTGTACATATTCAGTATATTAACCTCTTATTTGCTATATGAGTTGTAATTATTTTCTCCCATTCTGTAAGGTTGCCTTTTCATTTTTTTTTCTATTTGCTACACAGAAGCTTTTAAGTTTGATGTAGTCCCACTTGTCTAATATGCTTTTGTTGCCTGTGCTTTTGATGTTAGATCCATGAAATCATTGGCAAGACCAATGTCATGAAGCTTTCCCCCTGTTTTCGTTTCAAAATTTTATAGTTTCAGGTCACATGTTACAGTCTCAATTTACTTTGAGTTGATTTTTGTGCATGATATAAAAAGGTGTCTGGTTTTATTCTTTTGCATGTCATTAATCGGTTTTCCCAGCACCATTTGTTGAAGAGACTATACTTTCCTCATTGTGCATTGTGGCACCCTGTTGAAGATCAGTAGAGCATATATACATGGGTTTATTTCTGGACTCTATTCTTTTCCTTGTCTCTATGTGTCTGTTATTTTATGCTTGTACTTTTTGTATATATATTTTGAAATCAGGAAGTGTGATGTCTCTGGCTTCGCTTTCCTTTAAGATTGATTTAGCTGTTCATAGTCTTTTGTGGTTCCACATGAATTGTAGTTATTTTTTTTTTTAATTCTGTAAAAAAATGCCATTGGAATTTTGGTAGGGATTGCATTGAATCTATAGATTGCTTTGAACATTTTCACAATATTAACTCTTCCAATCTGTAAACACAGAACGTCTTTCTGTTTGTCTCTTGTTTAATTTCTTTCATCACTATTTTGTAGTTTTTGGTGTAGTTCTTTCATCTCCTTAGTTAAGTTTATTCCTGAGCGTTTTGTTGTTTGTTGTTGTTTTGGTGCTATTGTAAATAGGATTATCTTCCTAATTTCCTTTTCAGATAGTTCATTGTTAGTATATAAAAACAGAACCGATTTTTGTATGTTGCTTTTGTATTCTGCAGCATTACTAAATTTGTTTATAGTTCTAACAACTTATTGACAGACTCTTTAGGATTTTCTATATGTAAGATTATATTATCTAACAATAGGAACACTTATTTTATTTTTTTTCTTTTCCAATCCAGATGCCTTTTTATATTTTTCCTGCCTAATTTCTTTGGCTAGGACTTCCAGTTACCTGCTTCTCCACCAATTTTGGGATCTTTGTTACCTTGCTAATAAGTGCCAAGAAAGTATTTAAGAGGCAGTAACTGATTTGCTAGTTTAGTTTCTTTCTCTAAAAAAAAACAAAACAAAACACAACAAAAACCCAAGTAGTATGTTATGGGAGTGATTATTATTTAAGCCAGTGGAGATATTAGATAACTATTGAAAAATAAGTGAAAAAAATAATTGTATTGCCAATAGAAAATACATCCAGCTGACTTAGCTCTAGTGACTATAACAAATTACCATGGACTGGGTGGCTGAGGCGAGAGAGATTTATTTCTCACATTCTAGAGGCTGGGAAGTCCAAGAAGAAGGTTCCTGGTAAGTGCTTTCTTCCTGGTTGGTAGCTGGTTGTCTTGTATCCTTACATAATGAAAAGAGAGAGGAAGCAAGCTCTTGTGTCTTGTGTGGGCACTAATCCCATCATGAGGGCTCCACCTTCATGACATAATTACCTCCAAAGGTCCTATCTCCAAATATCATCATATTAGAGATTAGTGTTTCAACATATGAATTTGGGGGAGATATAAATATTCAGTCCATGATATTTTACCCATGGTCTCCTCCCCCACCCAGTGACACATACTTCCTAAAGTGACTTGTTAAAGTCATTCTATATAGCTAAGCTTGTATGAATTTAAATCCTATTTTAAGGGTTTTTATTTGGAACAGAAAATACTTGAACATGGTGCTGACTTTACTCTCTCAGATAAAGAAATAGAAAAATGATTGACAGAAGGGTTGTGATCTATTCACTCAACCTCCAGTATGGATCCAAGGCCTTTCACAGTTGCATAAGTGAGATAATCTGGAGGTAATATAATATATTTCTTCAAATTATTAGTTGCCAGTAATCCTACAGGAAGGAAAAGAGCATTTTTACAGGTTTAGATATGAAAGTAGAGGGCAGATAAAGAGTGGGGGTTACAAAGGTTATAACTAAGATACAGATTGGAAAATGTGACTAGAGCATATATTCCCAAGTTCTGTTGCCCTTGTTTGAATGTGAAATTGTAATTGATATTATGTGTGAAAGGGATGCTATCTAATTTTAATTGGCATGCTGAATGGGAACTTTTCTGTAGGAAAATTAAGCAATGCAGAGTTCTGAAAGCATGAAACCATTGTTCTCACTAAGGAAATGATGGCAGTGGAACTATTAAACCTCTCTCACAGAATACAACAATAGCCTTTTGAGGATGTAACAAGGTGATTCACCTCATTACTTAAACCATAACCAATATAGTAAAGATAGTTCAAGAAGTGTCAAAGGTGATTGGTCCCATAAAAGGTTTGGCTAATGCCTTCTTTTTTATATCTATTTGGAATCTAGTATGAGACTATTAGCATTTTTTGTGCAATAATTTTCAGTATATATTTATGGCCCTTTTGTGAGGATATTTACATTCATACATAATTTAGTGTAGTGGTATCTGAATTTGATAACCATTAGGACTAAGTTGGTTCTTTGCATTGATGACATCATGTTAATTGCCCCCTTGAAGGAAAGAACACAGAAGAACTTAAGCCTTTCATACTGACAAGTAGTGGATGGCATAGTGTGTTGGATTTTGAGAAATTATATTGCCTGGAGAAACCAGAGATACACCTTAATCTGTGAGAAATAAACAACTGTCTTTACTGACCTTGCCAAAAAACGGGAAGCCCAAATACAGGTGGATCTTTCAGTTTTCTGTGAAATAACATTCCCCACTTAAAATTTTGTGTATTCCCAATTCCCAGAGACACTAGAAAGAAGATTTGAATGGAACTCTGAGCAAAAAAATATAAATTTTTTTTTAAAAAAGTACTGAAAGACCCACTTGAACCTTCTGACCTGACTGTCAGCTGGTTTAATAGTGTCTGCAAGTAAGATGTGCTGACTGGAGCCTCTAGTAGAAACCGAATGTTGTATTCTGTAGAGCTCACTGGAAATTTAGACTCAGAAACTACTGAGCATCTCAAAAGATGTAGAGGTACTTTTTAGACCTTTTGAAAGACAATTCCCAGCATGTTACTGGGGCATTGGTGAAAAGTAACCCTAATAGTGAAAGATAGCAGATATTCCTAGGGCCAGAAACGCCTTTTCTGTCTGGGATCAGGCCAGAGAAGGATAGAGAAGTAGTAGTTCAACAGAAGTCACTTATAAAATGGAAACATTGTATTCCACAGCATGTGGCAGGAAGAAATCCTAATGTATTCACATAAATGAGCAACGTACCTCACTTGCTCCAAGGACAATGACAGCTCTCCGCGACTCTCCCTACCTCCCCACCTCTTTATTACCTGTTTCTCTATGCACCGATGCCAAAAAGTAGTTTGCTTAGATGCGAGTTCCTAAATCTAGAGTTGAATCACAATTGGAAATTGGCCACAATATGTCCTATAGGTGGTAAAATTCTGGTGAATAATGGAAAAGTAAATCTGCAAAACAGAAAGCACTGAGAGCTATTTATTCAGGCCTACAAATGGGTGTTGACTGGAAACGATACTGTACTATTCTACGTTTGCTTATTCTGAAGAAGAAGCAATTGCGAGAATATAAGGAAAGCTTAGGAATAAGTAGTTGATTGTTTTGCTGTATATGAATATATTTCCTCTGAGAAAGGTTTACACTTCACTGCCACTAATGTTCAAAAATAGGGCAGGAAACATAATGTTATATAGGCATATCACATACCATCTAATCCTCAGGGTAGTATTTTCATGGGAGATTAGACTTAGCAGTTAAAATATCTGATACTTAAAACTTAGGGAGGAAATTTTGATGTTGATAAATCTGTAGAGCAACAAAATCTCTCAAATACCATTGAGAAATTTTAAATTTGTACAACCACTTAAAAAAAATCTACTTCTGATTTTTAAGGTTAAATATCAACATATCCTCTGAATCAGCAATTTTATTTCCATAGAAATGCATGCATACATGCACAGCCTGGCATTCAGGAAGGATCGTCACAACATTATTCATAATAGTTCAAAGCTGGAAACAATGGAGATTTCTGCCAACAACAGAATAGATAAATTATGTGTTTGCATAATAGAATTCAATAAAACACCGAACAATGACTTAAGTACAACTCTGTAGGACAAAATAGATAAGTCTCATTAACATAATACTGAGTGAAGGAAGCCTGGAACAAAATAAAACACGTTGTATGATCTCCATGTCAATAAAATTCAGAAAACTACAAAGCAAATTTATATTGTTACAATTCAGAATAGGGTTTAATTTGGGGTGGACTCAAGGAGTGTAACTGAGAGAGTGCATGGACAACTAGAAGTTAATATATTCAATTTTTCATCCAGTTTTACATAGCAAGTGAGTGGCAGACCAATGATTTGACTTGGGTCAACTATTTATAAAACTTACACTTTGTCCACCACAAAACAATCTTTTTTCTATTATTAAATTTGTCGATTTTCTGTTTCAAGATTGCCATATATCCGAAACACAAATAGTCTAGTGTTAGATGTTATAGTACTTTGAAGAATCTATGTATTTCTCCTGGTGGCTAGTCATGCTTCTCTCTCTTTATGCAATCTCTCCACATAGCTAACCTGGTCTTTCTCACATTACAGTAGTCTTGGAAATAAGTGCCAGGATGGGCTTCTGTAGCTCTTCTTTTTTAAAAAAATATTTCAAAATGTGTGTTCTGACTGAATTTGCTCTTTAGTTCTCATTCTGCAGTAAATGATAATCTAATATTTTCTGCCATGTACTTCACCTGTCATTGGTCAACATATTTCTTTCTAAATTTTGTTAGCAAAGCAAAAGTATAATCCAGTTATTTATTTATGTTTAACAAATCATTCTAAAATGTAATGGTGTAAAGCAAAAATATATTATCATTCCTCATGGTTTTGTGGTTTGACTGGGTTCAGCTGAGCTGAATTTTTGTTGGGTCTCTTATATGTTTTCAGACAAAATCTGATGGAGTTGAAGTAATCTGAATGTTTAATTAAATAATTGGATTTGCAGTTAAGGTAAATAACTTATTTTATAATTGTGGAGCCTGGTCTGGGATACATGGGACAACTCACAGTGACCTTTCATCTCTCATGTAGCCTCTCCACATAGCTAACTCGAGTTTCCTCACATCATAGCAATGTTAGAGTAAGGGGACTTCTAACATCTTGGCTAACTTTGCTGAGAACAAGTATTCCAAGATACTATAGCAGAATCTTCAAGACTTCCTCTAACCTAACTTGTCACAAAATGTCTTCTGTTACTTGTTACATTTAATCTAGGCCAACCCAGATTTAAAGGGGGGACACTTATACAGAGATGTAAATACATACACTACACAAAGATTTTCTTTGGGGTTGATCTTTGGATACTGCAATGATTCACATCACCTCTACATGTGGGAGTTTGAAGATCCCTGATGCTTCATGCCATTGTGACCAAAGGTTTGGGATTTAAATCTAAATGTTATTATCCAAATAAAATGCAGTCATGGAAGAGTTTCTTCAGGCAGAGTTCCTTGAATACAATTCACCTTATCCCAGATCTGGGAAGTAAAAGAACAGATTTTCTAAAACCCACATGCTCAATACAGAGTAGTGGTATATGGATGTGATAGTCACAATAAAGTTCCTGTTCAAAAGTGATGAGAGGCACATAACATTCGCTGTTCATAGCAATTCTAAAATCTAATCAAACTCATGTGAACTGTTCAATGATTAGAGCCCAGTTTTGAATCCTGAGAATGATTTTCTGTTTTTCAACTCTGCTCTTCGAGCTTTTGTTTCAGCTCTCTGATCCATCCTTTATTTTGCTTAAGAAGTTGCAGCCTCTTCCTGCTCATTGAAAATTGCTATTCCAAAGGCCCCTTTGCATTTTGTTCTGCCTCTAGCCTTTTTAGTCCAAGATGCTTGTGCTTCCACCCATATAATTCTTCTGAAAACACCATGGATTTCCTTTGAAACTTATTCAGGTTTACTTCATTAGACAAATGTCATACTCACAAATATCCTCAGTACAGGCCTTTATGTATGTGGATCTTGTAAGAGGCTTCTTTTTATAATACTTTTCCTATTCCTGGAAGCTCTATTGTTTAATAACAGAGTTTCTATGAAGCACACTTTACAATTGCTAGAAGGAAAGAGATGTCAGTGAAAATGGTGGAATAAAGGCTACTAAAAATGCTCACTCTCTCTCTTTTTTTTTTTTTGGAAAGCATATACAGGCTGTCTAAGACTGTCTGAAGCAGTAGATAACAATTGAGCCAAACAGAAGACTAATCAAAACACTTAAAAGAAAAGATATGGGGAAAATATGTCCAGAAGAGCTTTGAAAAGCTCCAACATGATTCTGGGAGTGCAGAGGGCCACATGCATATGCATAAGGCAGTCCACACATGCTCAGCTAAGACCTAATAAGGCCGTGCTCTCTCCTTTTTCTTGACCTCATGGTTCTGAATGAGTAGGAAGGTGAGAGCTAAGTCAGAGTTGTAAACTATCTTGCTGAGTGTTGCAGGCATTCCCCTGCATGTACTCAGAGCTCCTCAGCCAAGACTGGGAGACTTATTGTGTTTGGTTACACAATCTCTGTCTAATCACATTAGCGGACCATTAAGTTAACTAGCGGATACTTCCGTGGGCACACTTGACAAAGAATAGAGACTTCACAGACTTAATTCAGAAAAGTCACTAAACAATTACTACCATAAAGAGCAACAACAACAAACCCTGGGGAGGGGGAGACTGATTTCCCACTTAGTCATGGCATATAAATCTTTTTATATGTTGCTGGCTTTGCATTCTAGCATTTTTAAAAGATGTTTGCCTCTGTATTTACTTGAGATATTGGTCTCTAGTTTCTTTTCTTATGATATTTTTGTCTGGTTTTGGTATAATATTGACCTCATAAGAATTGGGAACTGTATACATACCTTCTCCTTTTTAGAGGAATTTTTAATAAATTTCACTCCTAGATGTACACCTAGGAGAAACAAAAACATATGTCCATGCAAAAAATTGTACAGGAATGTTCATAGCAGCACTATTCACATTAGCCCAAAGGTAGAAACAAATGACCAACTGATAAATGGAGAAACAAAATATCTTACATCCATACAATGCTATATTATTCAACCATGAAAAAATGAAGTCCTGGTATATGCTAAAACATAGGTAAATTGGAAGTATTAAGCTAAAGCACAGAAGCCAGACACATGTTATATGTTTTAATTTATATGAAATGCCCAGTATAGACAGTACAGACAGAAAGCAGATTAGTTGTTGCCCAGAAATAGTTTAGGGGGACTGAGGAATGACTGTTGATGGGTATCTGGTTTCCTTTGTAGAGACAAAAATGTTCTGAAATTAGATAATGAATGTAGTTATACAACATTGTGAATATACTAAAAACTCTGAATTGTATACTTTAAAATGTTGATTTCATGGTGTACGAATTCTATCTCAAAAAAAAAAATCCTTGGAAATACTTTTGTCTAGTTTAAATGTTCTTGAATCTTTCTGTAGTAATGAAGGTAAACCTTATAGCTCCATCTAAGATGTGCCCTTTGCCCTCAAGTCATTTATTATTTTGAAAATATTTTGCAGAGTGACAAAATGTTGGTGGAGAAGCAATCTTTTCCAATTTAGAAAATTCTATTTTGTATTCACTTTAAATTCTTTTCAGAATTGAACATTTCATTATTTAGTTCAACATTCCTTGTTAGTATTTTGTCATGGGCATATGGAAGGTTACCAATATTACACTCTACAGTTTTCTGGGAAATCTCCTTGGCCTGACTCAAATTTATTAGATAGTCTTTTATTTTCATGTTGTTATAAATGACAACATTGCCAAACTTTCTGCTGTTACATAGAAAGTGTTATTTTTTTAGTCCCCAGTAGCATTGTCTTATTTATCCTTCGGGCTCTAAGGAAACATCTCCAGGCTCACCTTACACTAAAAGCCATTTTGAGGCTCTTCCAGATCATGCCCATTGCTCTATTTCAAAGCCAGTAGTGGAGAGTGGGGAGGAGGAAGGTAGATGGGGAAAAATTTTAAATCATTTCTTCAATTCGATAAATAAATAATAATAAAAAAATAAAATAAAAGCCAGTGCTAGATGTGTTAGGTTTTCCACACATTGTCTACTTATTTCCAGATGCCAAATTTTATTCTGATTATCTATTACTGTGTAACGCACTTCCCTAAGCTTAAGATAGCAATAAATAAACCATCCTTTTGGTTTGGAGTTTGGTTTGGTTTGGTTTGGGTGTCAGTACTTCAGGTAGGGTTTAGTTGGATGAATCTCTTATTCTACACATCAATAGAGACCATTCACTGGTACTTCTTAGGCTCATGGAAGCAGGAGGGTCCAAGATAGCAGTAAGTCTTAGCTGGCTGGGGATCTCTCTGTATAGAAGCCTCTCCAAATGCTAGTTTGGGTTTCCTCACAATATGATGAATCATACTTTTTCCATGGAAGCCAGCTTCATTTCAAATACCATTTCAAGCCTCTGGAGAAGAAATCTCAAAATATTTTTCTGCCTTAGCCTCATAGGTCACATTGTATCACTTCTAATACATTATATTCTTTATAAGAAAATCATAGGACAAACCCAGATTTAAGAGTTAAAGATCAGAAAAGGCTATGAATCCTGGGAGATATGTTTCATTTGGGATGTGAGCAGATTTGTGGAGACAAGCAACCATAGAATTTTTTTCACAGAAATTTCTTATATTTAAAATTTCATGCTTCTTATCTTATAGATATATATGCATGTGGACATATACCTTTTGAGAGCTAAATTCTCAAACCAAAAGGATGGTTTGCTTTATACATGGCAGTGGACCTTCTTTGGCTTCCTTTGTACAATGTATGCCCTATCCGATTTCTTCATGTTTCTGATGTGATAGGGATTTATTAAAGACTAAAGTAATCCAAATATTGTTTATCTCAGTTCAAAGCTATAGGTGCAAATGTTTTTTTTTTTAATCAGCCTATAAAGGATAAAATATTAGTCTCCTTAATTTATGAAATTCTACAAAATACATACAATTCTTTGGAAAGATTTCATTTCACACCAACTTTAATCGTAGCAATTTTTTTTGTTACAAATAGTATAACAAACTATAGTTTGAGTACAATGTATTTAATCCACTAGCCTTGTGCATTGTTGTTTTGGTACAAAAGAAAACATATTATGTCATCATTTGAAAAAAGGTCACTTGTTTTATAGAGTGATTTTCTGTTGTTTAGACATTTTCTTATTTTCAAGCATTGTCACATCTGACCTTTAGCTTTAGATGTAACTTTTGGCCTTTTGCTTCTACTGTTTCACTAAATACCTTTAAAAGTAAAATAGAAGTGTACTGCAGGAACTGGTTTATTTAAGGAAGTGTAACATAAATGCAATGTAAAAAAATACAGGAGAAAGAAAAATAGACAATTATGTAGGTATACTTTCTAAATGGCTCCCGAGGACAAAAGGTATAAAAACAAAACTTACTAGTTTCTTCCTGATCTTAATTAATGTTCATAATCTTTCATTATTATTATTATTATTATTATTATTATTATTATTATTATTATTTGGTCTATGAATTGTAGTGTTTTAAAAACACTTGATAGGGGAAGAGAGCTGAGAGAAGAATCCGTATGTGCATAGCTCCTTACTTCATGCAAGTAGTAAGTGTGAGTTTCCTCAAAAGTCTAGACAGATATATTTCACAAATCTCAATTTTCATCAAAGGGAGGAAAGTAGTTACTAACATATATTAAGAGACAGATGTCAGCATAAATCTTAAGACACAACTAAATAGATAAAAGTGGGCCTTAACATGTAGACTTTTAACTGCAAAAATCATTATAATCTGATACTGAGAGGCTTGACCTCTGAGTAAATGAAAAAAAAGGTAGATGTGAGAAACGAGATATGGGTTATAAAAGTTTCGGTCTAAAAATATTACTATTAAATTTAAAAGAAAACACAAACAGAAATATCTTCATTTACATCCATCAACTTCAAATCATTGTATCTTCACATTGCTGTATAACAAATTGCCCCCAAATGTAGTATCCTGAACAGCAAACATCCATTATCTCACACTTCTGGTTGGTCAAAAATTTGAGAATGGCTTAGCTGGGTGGTTCTAGCTCAAGACCTCTCATGGCATTATAGTCAGGATGATAGTCCGGGCTGCAGTCATCTGAAGACCTGCCTAGAGCTGGAGGATCCACTCACAAGCTCACTTACATGGTTGCTGGAAGAGGTCTTGGTTCCTCACCACATGGGACTCTTCACAGTGTAACATGGCACCTGGCTTTTTTCAGAGGGGGAGAGAGGGAGACAAGGAAAGAGAGAGAGGGAGGGAGGGAGAGAGAAAAAGAAGGAAAGGGAGAGAGAGAACACAAAGGGAAGCTTCAGTGTCTCTTGTAAGAGGAGAATAGATCATGGAGAGCCATCTTGAGGTTAACTGTCACAATACCAAATGCGGTATTTAAAACAAAATACATTTATTTCAGTCTTTCTAAAATCCCTATTTTATTCATTGTTTCTTTCTATAAATATAAATAATTTAAAGACGTGTTGTGATAATAGATGTAAATGGAATGTATGAACATTTTATAGGGATACATAATGCATATATATGTGTATATGTGTGTATATTGTCATCTCTTCAGCTTATTTTCATTATGTAGTGTCTGTTTTTTCTTTTATTCAGAAAAAAAGATTTTATCTTAAAAAATTTTACATTTCAATAGAAAAATAGAAAATATCACTTGGTCAGTGCTTACATTTACTGATAATCATTCCTTAAAATTAGTCATTTCTTTAAAAATAATGTTTTTTTCTGAGTAGATTAAAGTGATAAATGGCAGCTTGAATTTTTCTGGCATGCATAAAATATTCTATTACAATATCATCGCAAATAATGTATTTTAATATGCAGTCATATTTTAAGTGATAATCTTCTCATATTAAACCAAACAGTGATTTGTTCACAGGACATTCATCATGGACAATCAGATACATGTAATTTTGAGGCTCTATTCAACAATTAGCTACTTAATTCTTAATTTAAAAATCTTATGGAAATAAATACAGTATTTTCTCTGAGGCATGATTCTGTATAATTTTGTTGAATCGTAGGGTATGGCAAATTAACTTTAAGCTAGTAGATGTCTGAGTCGATTAGCTTATGCATCATATCATTGCATTTTAAACATTTTAGTCATAAAGTGCCAATAACTCACAGATTCCCTTAATGTTCAGATAATTTACACAGGTAGTATTGAAAAAGTATCTTAAAGAGTGTTTTCTTTTGAATGAGGTCAATTCATGGACACTATATATATATATATATATATATATATACATATATATATATTTTTTTTTGGTCACAAATTATCATATAGCAATAGTTTAAATTTTTATTTAAATTCTAGCAGGAAATTATGACTTAAATCTTAGCTATGTTAGGTATTATTTAGCTTTCATCACATGTATTCTCAAACTCTTCCTTAAGTTTAATAAGACTGGTTCAGCTTTAACTGGGATTAGGTGTTCTCTGTCATTACCGAGAGGATCATTGCTGAAATATTCTTTTAGAGCAGTTTCCATGGGCTACTTTTCCATTCTCTCACATTAAGGACTATTTTATGAAGATAAGAATGATATTAGTACTGCTGAGTCATAATCTCCCTTTGTAGAAATATAGCTTCGGAGTAACTTTGCTCTTTGTATATAAATATATTGTGAATTAGAATTTTACTTGTTTGCATACTTGTCCATTTAAGAAATAAAAATTATAGCAAAAGTGGATTAACTAAAACCTTTTGTCATTTTTAGAATTACTTTCCATTTTCTCTAAGATATTCTTTTAAGAAAATTGAGATATTTACGATAACAAAATCAATCATTTTAAATGTACTGGATAGCACCAAAAAAGTTTAATTTGATAGTTATATATTTAGTAAATATGTGTAAGTACCTAGCTAAATGATCCATTTTGAAATTTATTTATTTGAATAAGGAATTCATACATCTGAAGACCTTTAAATTAAACTAAATTGTCAGCCATTTATTTGCAAGATTATCTTCTTTTATCAACTCAAAAAAATTTCTGATGCAACTCTGGGTTTCCTTTGCCAGTAAGGTCTTTCACTCATCTCCCTCAGCTCCACTTTTAAAAGCTGTAGTTTTTCTGAGCTGAGGCTATGTCAGTTTTTCCTCAAATAATTCTATAAGAAAGTAGCTTTTTTGTTAACTTCTAATTCTCCTTCTACCATACTACTATCCTTGCTTACTGATCCTGCCAGGTTAGGAGAAAAGAAAAAAAAAGTTGTTTCATGTTCCCTGGACTATGGCAGGATTTTTAAAGATGATATATTTCTGGTCATTTTCTAGTATCTTTGGAGACAGCCCATGCTGGTGATGCCAATGGTTACTCATGGGAAACATATCTCTCTTTCGCTGTTCAGTCTGGTCTTCATTCTCTGCCCTTGGCGGCCAATGATCTTCCACTTTTTTAGCCTGTCAGATCCCTTACCTCTCCAGAAAGCCTTGGTGCCTGGGATCCAGATAACCCCATGATATTTCTCTCCTGTGCAGCAGGCACCTGAGTCAAAAGAAGTGTTCAAGCATCTTTGCTTCTACCAGCTGTGGGAATGGAGTAATCCTCAGGCTGCGGCCTTTTTTTTGAAGCCACAGTTGCTTTAGCCAGCCCTTTACTCTTTCAGAGCCCTCTGAAATGCGTCAGGCACCAGTCTACCTCTCTCCAAACTGAAAGATAAACATATAAGTCCTCCAAGTAATTGGATTAAAGCCCTTCCCTTTTCCCTTGGAGGCCCAGGCTCATAGTCTCTCTGAAGAAATCATTACAAATAATCTCTCAACTCCATTCTTCTCAACCCTTTCATACCCTCTGGAACTGAAAGGTTTCTAGAGTTATTTGACCTGGAGCTTACTTTGCTTAGAGTTTTTTGTATCTTACAATACAATTTACTTTGGAATATGGCTCACCTGATCTGTCCATTTTATTTTAGCATTTGATTATAACAAGTGGAGATCTATGAATAAAGGAAATTTCTGAGTTTATTTATCAATTCTTTCTTTTGTGAATATTCTTTCAACCTTTCTGTTTATGAAGCATTTTGAATATAAAGAAAAAGATCTTCAGAATTTGCTAATTAAATTTAAGACAACTACAGTAGCAAATTTGGAGGAGCTCACATTCTTGTTTGAGCCTGTGTACAAGGAGTTAGGAATCATTTATCAGAAATTCAGGAATTCCTGAGCTGACATCTAGGTAGAGAATTTATATTCATAGAGTTGCCTAGGTTTCACTTTTTCACAATTAATATTTAACTAGTCTTCAAAACTATTTTGAGAAAATTTAGAAAAATATTTTTATATTTCAATGAACAATTTTAAAATTGATGTAAAAAATAATGAAGTGTAACAGTTGTAACTGATATAGGTAATTAGGCAATTAGTCTCTAATATTAACATATTATCATTATCCCAATTTTAATTGGGCATTTAAGTATTATAACATACTAGATGCAACAACAAGAGTTAATGTATCAAGAAAAGACACATGTTTAGTTTTACCTCCAAGAGCAATATTAGAATACTTCAGTTTATTCATGCTTTTCTTTATTCAGTAATTTTTTTAAAGAAAACATTTTAAACTACTATAATTTGAATCAATTGTCTAATTAGTATGAAATTATATTTAAATACAAATAATAAAAAGAGAGGTCTTATTATTGATCCCATGTCAGGCACTCATCTAAGTGCTTATTTGCATTACCTCTTCAAATGCCACGTATCTATGAGATAGTTACTATTAATGTTTCCATTTTACATGAGGAAACTGAGGTTTAGTGAAGCTAGTAAACAGCTGAAGATCACACATATAGTGGAGTAGGGATGCAGGATTTCACACCTGTTTTGTGAAGGCAAAGCACACACTCTTAATGATTCCAATATTCTGAATATAATAATTTCCTATGACGTTTGTAGTTCAGAGACACAATATTAAAGTCAGGGTGTTGTAAGGATATTTTTAAAAATCAGATTTATAATAAATAATTTTTTCAAATCTTGGGGATAATTTTCACTTTATTAGCACACAGCAGAATTTGTTATCGCTCAGTCATCTCTATGTATCTATATACAACATATAAGAAAACATGCCCTGACAGCAGATTTCATTTATTCATATTTTAAAAGTTCAAGGTATTGATTTAGAAAAAGGTGAGCTGCTACTTTTTAAAATTGTAATAAATATATTGATCAATTAAATGCTCAAATTATCCTGCTATTATTAATGCATTGGTTCTACTAACATTAACGAGAAGAACTCTTGGGGAAATATGATTTGGTGAAGATTGTACAAATGAAAAATTGGTTCTGTTTTGGTTATTTGAGCTGAAGAAGTTTACCATAATTTTAATAATACCTTCAACGTTTACATATGATCTGAATCATTTTTACTGTGATGTATAAAGCAGGGAAGCTCATGTGATATTGTAAGGGATAAATCCACATAATGAGTGATCAAAGAGCCTAAAGGGCTCCATTATAGGTCTCAGGTTTTGTTTTACCTCTCATTTCTGTGTATTGATCAGGTGCAAAATTGTTCATTGGTTGTCTTAAGTATCAGTAAACTGCATTAACCACATTTTTCTACAACTTACTGGAAATGGGTGAGATTCACTTTATAATTGATTCTTGCATTTAAATTTAAAAGGTATCTAAATAGTGTTGTACTTTCTGTTCAAGTAAGGTTTCCCAGTGAATGATTCATTAGCTCTTTCAAGTCTGGTTGAAAACATCTCTTTTATAAGAACCTTTTTACAAAGAAGAGCTTTCCAAGCAGCTGCATTTTCATAAAAATTATACTTATTAAGATTAAATTATCTAATGAAATATATTTTCACTGGAGTGATAGATTAGGCACCTATATCTAGTAATAACATGTCTAAGATTTAGTTTAAGGGCAATGTTAAATTCTCAACCAACAAAGGACTAAATAAATGCCATTTTAATGTTGCTGTTACTAGACATTTATAAAGTTCTTTCCCATGTCTAAGTTCCTAGAATTTAAAAGTTATTAAATTTGTGAGATGTATTGTCCCTTTCAGTCCAAAAGGAGTTAATATATTTTTGCCGAATTACTGAGTTTAAGGATTTCAATCCCTTTACAATTAGTCAGTGTTATGGGCTACATGTTGTTTTCTCCCCTATAAATTCATATTTTGAAATCTTCATTTTCAATGTGGTTCATTTGGAGATGGAACCTACCAGAGGTGATTAAGTTTAGATGAGATCATGAGGGTAGAAATCCCATGATGAGATTAGTGCCATAGTAAGAATAGAAAGTGGGTAGAGATCATACTCTCGGCCTTGTGGAGATTCTTTTAGAAGGTATCTTCACAATCTACAAGGAAGTGGGCTCTCACCAGACACTGGATCTGCCAGTGCCTTGATTTTAGACTTCCCAGTCTCCAGAACTTTGATAAAAAAGTGTTTGTTGTTTAAGCACCAGTCCATGATATTTTTGTTATAGCAGCCTATAGTGACTAAGAGAATTAGAGTCTTCTAACTTCTGAAGTTAGATTGCTTTCCCACTTTTCTGTTTTTTGAAAAGTATATTGAATTAACCGAAGATTCTGAAAAATAGCCCATCTGTGTTATAATTTCTTTGAAAGATACTCAAAGATGTCAGTGCAGTAGTAATTACAGGATAGTATTATCTCTCTTTCCAAGAGGACCTGTCTGTTTATTCATTCACACACAAAAAACGTAAGATCACATTTGAAACAGATACTGCTTGCTCTTTATGACTGAGATTGCCCTAAAAGGTTAAATTCTAACCATAAAATGACAAAAAGCTTATCCCTAACAGTAGTATTATTAATAATTTCATTTCTATTCTTGCTTCATTCTCTATTTTTTCACAGTCACTAAAATTAAATATCACACATTATCTTGTATAATGCTAACAGAGGCATATAGCTTAAGACACAGATTTGCCACACTCTAAAATATGGCTCTTTTGTAGTCATCTGAACTTAAAAGTATAATTGGAAATGTTTGTAAGGCTTTAAAGTGATAACATAAACTTAACAGATGCTCTGGAATTATTGTTTTGTTTGTTTTGTTTTTTATCTCACTGCTCCAAATCTTCTTGTGATTAGGCCTAAATTAGAACTACTTGCTTTAAGAGAATATTTTTGTCAAAGAAGTGGCCTTTTTTTTTTTTTTTGTGGTGTCAAAAAGTGAATTTGCTGTAAGAGGAATCAAAATTCTTTTTCCTACACTTTTTTCAATGTCTTGCAATCTCTTTACAATCCTAAATTCTATAAAATGCTATTAATTGCTCATCCTCAAAACATGTGGAATCCCATCTTTAAAAAAATCATGAAGACCGTAATGACAAAAAAATACATACACTTGAACCATCCTCACTAATAATTCGTCATATTTTGATGAACCTACTAGACAAAAAGAGTCATCATAAACCAAGCCCAATGAATAAGGAGCGTTATCAGGCTGGAGAGAACTATCTGTAGGCAGAAATGTGAAATCATAATAATGTTGTTATTCTCAATTTCTCCATGAGATAAAAAACAGAGGTTTTTGAATGTCATGCAGAGTATTTTAGACTTGGTGTAAAGCTGAATTTTTAATGTAATATGCATTTATATATGCTAATTGGGAAGAAGCACTACCCTTCAATCAACCAGCTAAACATTCATTATTCAATGTCAGTTATCTTCTGTTTAACTTTTGGATTTATATGGGACTCTCTAATTCAGTGCATTTCAGGTATTTGCCTCTACCTCCGGGGTTTGAGCCAGCCCTGAAATGAAGAAGGGAGCCCCGTGGACAGTGTATGATCTGCTGGTGGGCTTCACTGTTTATAAACAATCCTTTTCACTCCAGGGACTCCAGCTAACTAACATAACTGGTTTAAAATTTTTAATTTGATTATTTTGCTACTGAATGATACCATCACACAAGTTATCATCAGTAAAACCTCTTGGAAACTCTTCATACTTACTATTGAGAGAAGAAATGTTTGAACCTTTTTAATAGTGACTATTATACATGGTTGACAAACCAAGCAGAATATGTGCTTTAATGCTATACATCTTAACTGCTATCACAGATATACAACTTAAGGAGCAAAGGAGGAATCCAGCTTGTGTGGTACCTTAGCTCACTATGCGGTGGTTGGTCCCTCTTAGTGGGAGAGGGAAAGGGCCCATGGACATGCTAACCAAGTGGCAGCATGAGGCTTAAAAGAGGATATTGGAAGCCAACTCAAATAATGTGGATTTTATTGCTTTTCATTATACTGATCCTAATATTTAAAAAAAGTATTTTTACTGCAAGAAAAAGTGCTAGTGTCTTACATCTAAATGGCAGTGATGAGTTTTTAAAGGTTTTTGTTGTTGTTGTTGTTGTTGTTGTTGTTGTTGTTGTTTGGTAGAATAGCCACCCAAGCTTGGACTCTTTTACAATATCAAGACACATCTTACTTAAATTCTAGATATTTCTTTGAATTTTGGGTTGGCTCTTGCTGCTTATAACTGAGTCATTAGTTTGATTAGAGAATAACAATCTTCAATGTCAAATATATTTTGAGAGTCCTTGTAGACTATGCTATGATGTTACAACTTCTGATGGGTTTATGATGTCCTGAAATTCTCTCAATTTGTTTAATTTAATTGACTATGCTTATGCTTCAAATGATCTGTTTATGACCCTGTATCCATAACCATGGCTACAAATGTAACTTAGATCCTACAACATTTTAAAATAGAAAATTCATAAATGATAGTAAAAATCTCAAAGGTCCAATATTTCAGCATTTTTTTTCCTATTGAAAAACTTGAAAGTTAAAAAATCAAAATATGTATTTGTAAAGTATTTTATGGAAAAGAAATTTGCCAAGAAATTCAACAATTTTATGTTGTTTAAAATGGTCCAACAACAACAACAACCAAAAAACCCACAAGGGAAACTGAAATAGACACTTTTGTTACAGGTCCTTAGGGGTCACATGGGAAGGTCAAGGCAGAGTGCAGATAGGAGGGAGAACAAGGACCTGGGGCATGTGCCTTTATTAGGGTCCGTAGGTACAGTGCTTTGAGGTAAACCTGGAATGGTCAACCCAAACCAAAAAGAGTAGGGTTTTGATAAGCTTCTTGGGGTCTTATCTTTGGAGCACAAGAGGTAGGCCCTGGGAGTCATGAAAGACTTGCTCACATTGGCTATTGGGGAAGTCAAATCAGAAACTTTATTTGCTTGTGACTCTGTGAGTTATCTAGGGTTTGCAATCATGGAGAGGCTAGTGTTAGTTCAAGGCCCATATAGGCCACTTACACAAAAGGGATGCTGAGGATGTAATATTATGGAGTAGTTTAGCTAAACTCTCTCTAAACACACACATACACTCTCTCTCTCTCTCTCTCTCTCTCACTCTTGTGCTCTCTCTCTCTCGCGCGCGCGCGCTCTCTCTCTTTTCTCTCTCGCTCTCTTCCAAGTAAAACTGGGAAAATCTACATAAAGTATGTGGAACGTATAAATGTCAACATCTTGTTTGTAATATACTGTAGTTTGGCAAATTTCAATGGTGAAACTGGGTGAAAATATACACAGGATCTCTTTTTATAACTACTTACAATTGCATGTGAATCTATAATTGTCTCAACAAAAAATTCTATTGAAGTATAAAAATAATGCATATTCATGACAAAATGCTTAAAAATACAGATGAAACAAAAGAGGAAAATAGTCCCTGTATAGATATTTATGGTAACTTTTATTCTCATCTTCGGGGTTCTATTTGAATTTTGTCTTATCAAAAAGGACTATCTTTGCCATTCTACATAAAATACTACACTGTCCTATACTGCCTGACCCAATAACTTGCTTTATGTTTATTCATTTCATTTATTATCTACTGACAATAGTATTTCTGCATTTTTTAATTGGTTGATTTTTTGGTATCATTTATGAAAACCCAGGAGGCAGGGTCTTTTATTCATTTTTCCATTGCCAATACTAATACAGTATCTGATGTGGTAGGAGTTGATAAATGTTTTTGTATGAGTTAAAAATTAAATCATACTGTATTAATGCCTTTGACTGGTCTATCACGTATTTAAATTATTTATAATAGCTAGATCGTACTCAGTACTGGTAATATAATGATAAAAATAGCAGATTAGATTTCACCTGCTTGAAAACCCAACTCTATTTTTATCATTGTATAATTTTCTAAGGCACCACTAAAATAGTTACAAAATGTTCTGTTGAATGAAGTTTAGGGAAGTTCAGTAACTTGCCCAAAGGTCCACAGCTGTTAAGTGAAGAGTATGATCACCAGTGTAGAGCTCCTACTATGACACTATGCTATGGTGGCCTAATTTCATTTAGGAAGCCTCTTCTGTATGTAATGATTGTGTAATTCTTATATTTGAAAATTGCACTCTCCGATCATGACACATACATTTAAACTGAAGGCCTGAATTAAATTTAATTTTAGAACACATTGAATGCATCTGGCAATATGGGTTCTGTTCAGACCTTCAAAAGTATTAGACAGGAGTACAATGAATACTAGAATTGAATAATAATTTCTCAGAATGAAATGGCAGATTATTCTTTTTTAATATGTGACACATCTGAAGTGGCTAAAGTTTAGATAAGCACTTAATAGCTTACGTTGTAATTATTTTAAGGAATTCATCACCACTTATTTATTTTTCCTTTTATATAGTCTCTAATCTGTAGAACTCACCCTCATGGTTTTATTCATTTGACACATCTTAGAATATTTCATAGAATTCAATAAGTGTTTGTGAAGATTTATAGTGACTTAAAAACTATATGTCACTATATAATTCACACTAGTTGAATATGTGTTAGTCTGAGGAACTTTAAGAAAGTAGCAGAATATAAAGAGTGAGGAAAAGGGGGCATGTTTGTCACCACAGAACAAATGTCCTGCATCAAAATATGTCCCCACATTACAATGAAATGTCTCACCCAAAAGTTTTGACGTGCTTAGTAAAAAAATAAATTGTAAATATGTTAAAATTACTAAAATACAAAACATTAGAAAAATCAACAAAAAACATAAAGATAGGTGACCATTCAACTTTTTCTTTTGTAACTGTAACCACAGATTTTAAATCAGGATAGAAACCTAATATAATGCTTAATTCTAAGTAAATAGCCTCTAAATTATACCCCAAATCTATCTACTTTTCTCTATCTCCACTGCCACAATTACCTCACCTTTCCTAATGCAACACCCTTTGTGATCTTCCCTTTTCCAAGATTATTTCCCTGCCTGTTTTAATCCATAATTCTCTTGGCATCTAGACTCATTTTTGTCTCTCTTTCTCTTAAACAACAACAACAACATCAACAAAAACAACAAAACGGGATACAAGGAACTGGTAAGTGTTGGATATGTGAATGTGTGTATTACCTTGACTGTGGTTATGGTATCATGGGTATGTGCCTATGTCCAAATTCAATAAATTACCCAATTGTACACAGTAAATATATGCAGTTCTTGTAAAAACACACACCAAAAACAAGCAGACAAACAAACAAAAAACTATCCCTGGATTCCCATTGTCCTGAGAGTAAAATTCAGAACCTACCATGGATATCTCATAACAGCTACCTTAAGAAGCTCATTTACTTCTCTGATTTTATCTAGCAAACTTTTCCCTCCTTCACTATGCTCCAGCAACACTGGCTTTTTGTTGTTGTTGTTGTTTCTTGGAAATGCCAAGGCCTTTCCCATTCTATAAACTTTGTTTTTCTTGGGAGAGGCTTCTTCTCCTCATTCAGATATTAGATCATATGTTACCTCCTCAGAGAGGCCGCCTCAGTGGTCCATCTAAAGTCATTTGCAGAGTGTAAATTTTTTTCTTTAAAACATGTATCTCAAATGGAAATCATATTACAAAATTATTTAATTGTTATCCATCTCTCCTCAACACAATTAAGCTCCACAAAGAAAGGATCTTTTGTGCCATATTTACTATTGTATTCTCAGAACCTATATCAGTACTTAGCACATATTAGACACTCAAACATTTTCTCATGGGCATGCACCATCTCCCAGCCCTTGGATTTTACTCATCTGCCTTATGATGTAGATTTAAACAAGAACAATGAAGAGTTAAATTAAGAAATAATATTGAAAATAAGTTTTAACATCCCATGTGACCATTAATAAATTTTCAAAATTGTTGATTACAGGCAGATGAGGAGAGTGTAAACATTGATAAATAATATGAAATGTCATTCCAGGTTTATTTTATTTATTTATTTTTGCCATTGTGTACACATGGTACAGGTAAATGATCTTTGGAGCTTACTTTTATGAGCAATGTAATGGTGGAGAAAGATCAGTTCTATCAGGTGAATAGGTTGAAAAGGAAAAAAAGCAAATTAAATAAAAGTGTTTGAAATTTCCCTCATGATTCTGACAGGTTTTTTTTTTCTTTTAATAATTCTTTTGTTGTTTATTTTTGTTTGTTGAAGATATTCTGTGAGTCACTGTGTATATTTAGGAGACAATTTGACTCAAGAGCTTCATGAAATAGAGAGTTAAACGATCAGGTAATCAGAAATCAGTTTTAATTCCCTATTTGCATAGAACTAGAATAGTACTCTTCAAAGGAAAATTATCCCAGCTTTTATATTCTGTATAATAAATACTAAATTGTTAGGACAAAGCCCTTTCCCACACACTAAACATTACATAATCGATTTTCCACTCTTTTAGTTGCTTTCCCAAAGCATTGTCAGAATATTATTTATTACATGCTACAATTTTAGTTACATTAAAGCTTTCTAAATTATCAAAATCTTGCATGAATTAATTCAATGAAATGTTATAAGTAATATTCTGTTATTATTTTGAATAAAAATGTGTTGATTGAATCCAGACAGTGGGCATATTATTTAGGAGGTGTGACCTAAGCACCATGAACGTGAAAATTTTGCAAGGAAAATCTCATCATTTTAAGCTTGAAAACAATTTCATGAATGTTTATAACAGAGAGAAATGTATATATAAGGAGTTACAAATGATCCAAATACTTGTCTGTGTATCTTAGAATATTTGGTGAGTTTTTTATTTATTTGTTTTTTATTTGATTACTTTAGTCTTGAATTATCTAATATTTGAATTTTCCAGTTTATATTTATAAATCAGTTAATGGCAGAGATTTTTGAGTGCTAAGTGCAAGAAACTCTGTGCGAGGAAAATGCTTATGATGCAATAACTTTTCCTTCATGATAAATAAGAGGTTGTATTTTAAAGCACAAAGTGAGGAGAGGGAAATCAAACAAGTCAAAATTTTAAAACTGAGGTACAAATTTTCAGAAGTTACAGGATGCTGTAAAAGTGGATAATCATTGGTACTACAAGGGAGCCCTCTCAACAATGACCAGGAGGGTCTTTCTGAGAAGTCAAAATTTCAGATGCCGCTCACATATTAAAAAGAAGTCAGCTATCTCTTTGTAAATTATATAAATGCCCAAGCATTTATACACCTAAACTAATATAATATTGAATGTCAACTGTAACTGAAAAAAATTATGTGAACCAAAAAATTAGTAGTAGTCAGCCGATGTCTACATAAGCAAAAAAATTTCAGGCATAGGAACCAGCAATTCAAAGACCTTAAGACAAGTAAACATTGTGCAGATTTAAGGAACTAAATGAAAATTAGAGTGAAAGGGAAAGCATGTTGGTTGAGATTGTGTAAGATAGCACAGCCTACTGAGACTTTTTGGCAATTGTAATATTATATTGTATATGAAGAGCAATTAAATTATTTTAAACAGGGGCTCACATAGTCCAATTTTTTTTAAGTGTATGTGTAATTATAGGCTGGATAGAGAATGAATTTGAGTGAAAGAAAAAGAGGAAGTGAGGAGATCATTTATAATAACACAGTCTTCTATATAAGAAACCATAGTGGCATAGGATGTAGAGATAAGTAGACTCTAATTATATATCAGTGGTAAACATGATGGAAGTTGAGGGCGGAAAAGAAAGATGTCCTTTGAGAAGGGCAGTTTCATGCATCCAGTCTTTCTGCTCCTACTTGGCCTCATAAGCATGGACATTGGACTTGGAACAATTCCTTTCCAAGACATAAAGAATCCACAGAGCTTATGCCAGGCTTATCATATTGTGTGGGAATATCTTTTCTTGTTTTATTTAGCTTAATGAATTACCTTATTATATTGTCTCTACTTAAACTATGTATGTCATGTGGCACATGGCCAATCCTACTGTTACATCTGTCCTGTGATGGGAGGGGACAGGATTCTTCCTACTGTGGCTCCAAAAGTGTACATGTGAGCAATTGTCCTGTGATGGCTGCCTGGAAACACCCGCTGGCCATGTGGGACCACTGCCCACTACTGAAGCTGATCTTGCTCTGTCTCTTCTCTGTGTGAGTCAAGTGTTTTTCCATCCAGTGCTTGATTACATTGTGTTTTCCTTGGTAACTCATATACCAAGATAAAGTGGGCAGAAGTGTTCAGAGTCTTACCGGACTGGTAACTGGTACATAGTATGCTACTTCCTTTGGACCGATAACTAGTGCATTAGATTCTGCTCGACAATAACTTCAATATTTTTCACTCAAGGAACTAAAAGCTTAGAAGGGTAAAGTTTGGAGTAGGGCAAAATCAACAGTTTAGATTTGACCATGTTGAGCTTAGGTATGGTAGTACATATTCCTCAGAGGAGAAATTAGAATCTGACATTCATCAGGAAGCCAAGTTTTCATGTCATGAGAATGATCTCATGGGAATGAGATCTACAGAGAGAGTATAGAAAGAAAAGGTGGGGCAAGGAGCACGTCCTAAGAAATGACATTTTAACATCTGAATAACATGGGGAAATTGGCAAAGCCCAGTGGCAGAAAGCAGAGAATTAGGTGGGGAATTTAAAATTATGTGTTGTCAGAACATGAGACAAAAGCCATTTAATAAGCAGGGAGTCACCTGTTTCAATGCTGCTAGGTTGTTAAAGTAAATCTATGAAAGTACATATTGGCTTTGAAGAAACGAAGATTGTTAGTGATCTCTGCTGAAACAGATTCATCGACGTGGTTGGTGGAGGGGGTGAGTGAAAGTCAGGTTGTAGTGATGTGAAGGGTGATGTGATGTCAGAAAGTGGAGGTGAAGCATGTATGCATTTTTCTGAAGAAGTTTATGGAGAATTTTTGATGATCAGGAATATAAAATCAAAGGAGGCTAAAACTACTGAACCTGGAAATGAGAGCACCTTTATATGTTGATTAGAATGTAACAGGGAGATATTAATAAGTCAAGAGAGAAAAGGAAAAATGGAGAAAATGAAATCCTTTATTAAATGCTAGAGGAAAAGGTTTACCTATGATAGAAAAACAAAACAAGACATCTGGTTTTTTTGGAAGGGAAAGTGTAAGCTAAATGCAGACACTAGTTGGTTTATAGATTTGTCATGGGGAGATAAATGAGTGCTACTCCAAAAGTTAGTGTTTTCTCAAAGATGTGAAAAGCAAAATTAATGGTAGAAAGTAAGAGGGAAGTAGATTCAGAGGAATGAGACTCAGGGAGACAGCTTATTATGTAAATTTGAATTTACAATGGCATTAGTCATTAATTAATGGCCAATTTCATAATATTCTCTAATGATATTTGGATGCACAGGTTGTTGGCAATCACAACTTAGTTTTACTCACTAAAGTGGATGGTAGATGGGGCATATAGGTGTAGGCATGGAGAACATGGATGATTAAATTCATGGAGATATACCAAGAGTTTTATGGTTAGGCCACAGTGGTCTAGTATACACAAGACTAATAGCAACCTAAGTACATGCTACTGTGCTACTGCTATAGTCTGAATGTTTGTGGCCCCCCAAAAGTCGTATGATAAAATCCTAATGCATAATGTGATGGTATTTGGAGGTGAGGCTTTTGGCAGTTGATTAGGTCAGAAGGGCAGAACCCTCATTAATGAGATTAAAGCCCTCCTAAAAGAGGCTCCATATAGCTCCTTTGCCCTCTTCTGACTTGTGGGAATACACACAGAGTTTCTAACTCAAACGAGGGCCCTCACTCAATCATGCTGGCATCCCAATCTCAAAATTCCAGCCTTCATACTATGAGAAGTAAATTTTTCTAAGCTACCTAGTGTGTAGTATTTTGTTATAGCTGTCCAAGTGTACTAAGGCAACTGTCATAAGCTACTTGCAGTAGTTAAACTGTGTGCTTCCAGAATTATTAACCAATTATCTGAAATTAATGAATACAGTCTAAATATTTCTGCTTCTACAACTTCTTCCTTCTTACAGTTACCTCCTTCCCTCAAGGTAGAAAAACTCGATAGATAGATAGATAGATAGATAGATAGATAGATAGATAGATAGATAGATATAGATGATAGATTGATTGATAAATGGATACAAAGGATCTAAGATATAACTTTAAATAATCAGTTGAAAATATACAAACCTTATGATCCCTCTAAAACCTAAGGTGGTCTTAGATGATTAAGAAATTGGAAACTGATGAAATGTCCAGACATCACAGATCCAAGAGCAAAAGGCTTAAATTCTCATTTTTAATAACATCTTTTTATATACTCTAATTATCATCTCTCTGTCTTCATCAAAGTTTTTCTCCAAGTTCTGGCATAGTAAGAGCCAAACCTCTAAATAACTGATTCAAACTTTGCAGTATTGAATAGTCGGTTTGCTGCTGATTTCTTATTTTTGATAGTTGTGACCTTCATCTGAACGTGTTCTTTCTAATGAGGTGGCTCCCATTGAATAGATTCAGTATGTTCACATATTTGAGAATAGAAGTGTGGTCTTTCGCACTAAGTTTCCTCTTTCTTCTTTGGGTGCTATTACATTTTAGAGGAATGCTGACTGTAATAATGCCTCCATTATGATTATTACATCATCTCTGGTAAATAGAGTTGAGATTACTTTCTGAAGCTTCATATGTGGGATAGTGGAAAGTGCTTAAATTCACCAACTTCTTTAGTTGTCCCTATTTATATTCTCCCCTAGACCGTGCTTCTCTATGCTTGGAAATTTTCTGGGCTCGGTTGGAGAATGCACTTAAACTATAGGTTGGCCTATTCCCTGACCCTACTGAACTGGGAGCATCTTTCTTCTCTCAATCTGGTTCTGTCTAAACTTTATCTTCCAGAAGGTGTATCTATGCAATATATTCTACTTAATGCAATAATTATCTTCCTTGTGTATTTTTTAGGTAAAGAAATATTGAATTAATATAGCTTTTATAATTATATGTTTCATTTCTTTTGTTCTGATATGTTTAAAAAGATTGGAGCTATTTTTTAAAATCTGGCTACTAAAAAAATCAAACTTTTTTTAGATTGTACTGACATACATAAAGTGTAGATTAGCTGAGGTAATGATATCATACTCTTCACAGGGAATGATATATATTTTAACACTGAATTTTGTTGAATGTCGTATGTAAAAAGAATATTGACAAATTAGGTTATATAGAAGTTGGTTTTTGGAACAGATAAAGATCAGGCTGTCAGTATTTGTGAAAAATTGTTAAAGAAAGTGGGAAGATCTGAACTACTTATTTGAGCATGTAATAGTAAAAACTAGAATGAGAGGCTAAAAATTGAAGCTGAATCTGTCTTAATAAATAAAAAACAGACAATAAACATTGAAACACCCCAACATTAAAAATTGGCTGTCTCAAAATGATGAGCCATTTATACTAAAGGTGGCATTCAATCAAGGACTATATGTATATTTGTCAAGGCTGATGTGAAGTAATTCTTTCACTAGAGAGGCAGTTGGATTGAAGTTCCTTACAAATCTTATGATCTACAATTTGGTTAGGGTCAAATTGAAAACACTATCTCTTAAAGGATAATCTGATACTTATAAAATATTTCTTTAATATGTGCTATTGTAAACAGAAAAATAGTAATAGCTTGTGATCAGAACATGAGAGACTATAAACATGTAAATTACATATTAGAAGAAAGAAATTCATTAATATATAACAATATATTATAATTTACTGATATGAGAAGACTTTAATTCACTTCTCTCAATGCATAACAATTTAAATAGACAAAAAGTAAGTAAAAATATAAAACTTGAAAAACAAGGTGGAACTAATTTTTATATATTTAACCCTGTATTCTGAAAGCAGATAATAAAAATATTTTGAAAAACATAACTGATATAAGATTTGTATCCAAAAAATATTTTTAAAAAACCTTCTCTGTATTCAATAAGAAACAACTAATTCAAAAAGGGATAAAGATTTGATTAAACTCTTTGCAAAAATAGAGAAATAGATGGTAAATAAACATGAGAATATGCACAGTATCATTTGTCATTGGTATAATGTGAATTGAAACCTCTTCTGATTTCATACCTATTAGAAAGTCTTAAAAATATAATTGACAATACCAAGTACAACAATTAGAAAGAACTGGAATTCTCATACATTGCTAGGGGGCATTAAAAATACTAGAACCACTTAAAAAAAACATTTTGACATTTTCTTTTAAAATTAAACATACATCATTATTAAACTAAGCAATCTTCCTATAGATATCTAGCTAAAGGAAAATAGATTTATCTATATAAATACTGTATGTAAATAGTTATAGTAGATTTATTTGTAATCACCCAAACAAAACAAATCTAAATGTCCATCAACATCTTATCAAATGGATGAAAATTGTGGTACATCATACAATTAAAAAGGAAAAATCAACTAATACATGCAACAGCATCAATATCTTAAAAGAATCATGCTAAATGAAAGATGCCAGACATATGGTTCAATTTATGTGATTTCTGGGGAAAACAAAAATATAGGGACAAAATCAGATCAGTGGTTACCAGAGATTGGACCCAGGTGAGAGGAATGATTAGAAAGTGACACAAAGACACTTTGTGGGGTAACAGACCCTTTCATATCTTGATTGTAGTAGTGATTATACATTTTTGTACTTTTGAGAAAACTCATAGAATATATCTTAAAATCCAAAGTGTAGATTTGACAGTATGTAAATTATCCTCCAGTAAAATCTGATTTAAAATTCTCCCTCAAATTAAAAATAGAAATTAAATTAATTTTACTTGTCAAATGGGCAAATATACAACCATTAAATGATGCCACCTTTTAATTGACAGTGTTCTCAATTAGTTGGTGAAGTATAAATTTATATAATATTTATGTAAAAAATTTTGGCTATAATTATCATAATTTATATGCTATGTGATCCCTGAAATCTCCTTCAGGATGTATACTAGAAATGTAAGTTTAAATGCACAAAAAGGGGGGTTGCTCCATAGTGTAGTGGTTAGCATGTCTGTTTTACATGCAGAAGGTCCTGGGTTCGTGCCTCATGTGGAGCCACAATCCATACTCTGGGCGCGCCAGGCTCCCCAGATGCACCAGGCCACGAACATGTGGAAGGAGATGACATGCTTTCAGATATCCAGTTCTTGAGGGGAAACAACATCCATAGGTCAGGGGTAGAAGGGAGGGGATTAAAAGAGGGGAAAAAAAATAAATATGCACAAAAAGTTATGCATAATAATACTCATTGTAGTATATTTGTAAGTTTGAAGCAACTTAAATGTCCATTGGTCAAAGACTGGTTAAATAAATTATGGGATTTTCATACAGTTGGATATATACTATGTGGCTGTTTAAAAATAGGTCAACTTTACAGATATGAATGTCAGCCTAATATAATAAATAAGAAAAAGGCAAGGGCCAGAAAACTCAAAATAATATACTAAGATGTATGTATACTTCCGAGTACATGCATGTGTACCTATAAAAATACAATGTCTCTGGGAGTATACATATGGGTCATGCAACTATCAGATTTAGTTAATTTATCAGACCTAGGAATTCCTCCTCTTTGATGCTATGTGCAAGCCAAGATAAAAGCAGCCAGTAGTAGGACTTGCCTTGCCTCCCTGCTTGAGGTGAAAGTCAACCAACTAACTAACTAACTAAAGGAAATGCCTATTTAGACAAACAAATGAAACCAAATCATCATGAAGTGCCACATTCTGCTGAATGCTAGTTCTCATGCAAGTGGACAGATTTACAGTGTGGCTGGGCAGACATCGCCACTAGTATATTGGGAATCTGAAAGCACAGATGCTCTCTCCTAGTCCCTCAGCCCAGAAATTAGATGGCTGTTTTGTTGTTTTGCTGTTACCACCAGCCTTATGGAGTAGAGACTGCTGTACTTCCCCTCATTCTTTTATTCTTACTTCTTGAGAAACAGACTGACTTAGTGTTGAAGAAATGAAAGTCATGACAAGAGAAAGAAAAATAAAAACTCACTTCTGTGTATTAAGGCACCAGAAGGAAGAAGGCAAAACAAAAACATTGTTAAAGTTCTTTGTGATATGTTTTAACTATCTCTAGGAAAAGCAAATAGAGTACAAAATATTTTCTAGTTCTTAGCTAAAAATTTTTGAGGATAATATTCAATACATACACTGAAAAGGAAGAGGGCCAAGGAAAACTAGCCAAAGCGATTCTATTAAGTTGTAAGGAAAATTATTAAACTTGAATGAATTTTAAAAATCCTTTAAGAAACCAAATTAATAATAAAAATATCCCCAACCCAACTCTCTCAAATGTAGATAGCTTGACAGGTGCCTTCTAACACCTTTCAATATTCAAGATATCCTCTATATAATATATATGCAATTTCAGAAGATAGAAGTGGGAGAAAATGATACAAAGTCAACTTTAGAATCTAAACCGTTTTCTAAAACCAGGTAAATGCAGTTATGAGTAAAACAGTTATAAAGCCATTTCATACAAAAATATTTTCTTTAGAAATTGTAAATAAATCCAAACTAAAAACAACAGAACAATGAATATAGTAATATATCATAAGGAAGTGAGGGTTTAACATCAGATAATCTGTCATAATCTACCTTAATGGTGCATTGAAACAGAACCAAACCATATGGTTATTTAAATAATAGAAGAGACAAAAATCAAAAGTTATGATTAAAAATAAAAAAAATATTAGAAATAGAAGGAAAATTCCTTAGCTTGATAAAGCCTATCTGAACTAAATAACTAAAATTAAATATCACACTTTAAGGGAAAAATGTTAATTAATTTGGCAAGAAGAAAAGAATACCTGGTATTCTAGTTTATAAACGAAAAAATTGAAAGCCCTAATTTCCATATAAATAAAATAAGAACAAATAAGAGTATGAGGTAGGAAATGTAAGGGATAATATTTTTCAATGTCTCTTGATAAAATAAGCTTCATAGAATTGTCATCATACTAAAAAAAGTGATCTAGTATAAAGTTGCAGCAAGTTCTCCAGATACAAGAGCAACATAAGTCAATAATAGTTCTAGAAAATAACAAAATATAAGAAGTATGTTTATAAATCCTTTTAGTAAGCCAACAATTTCACCCTTGACTACAGACACATAGAGCATATCCAAACTGATCCATAAAGAAATATGTTAAAGGATGGATTCATATGTCAACTAGTATATAATAGTCAGAAGTAAAACAACAACAACCAGATGTACCTGAGGCATCATTAATAAAATTTTAAAACATATCCTATGGGCAAAGTAGTAAGAAATAAACCAAGATCAACAGAACAGTATCATTTAAATAAATTAACACATACCGAATTCTACTTCAGGATAGAGATATTTATGATAGATAGATGTTCCTGCCAAAATAAACTAAACAAAAACAAAAAAACTTATTTAAGAAAAGATTAGGATGCTGCTGAAGTAATGAGAATGAGGAGAATTACATTTCTGAGAGTATGGAGAATTAGAGATTTGAGCTGATAATTTGTAACCACTTTTTTGCTAAGATTATTTCTAATTCTGGGTGCCATCAAGAGGCTGAGAATCTTGGCTTTATCCTAGGAGATAAAACCACAGTTGACCTAATAAAAGCAAGTAGAGTTTTTTATTGTCATTTTTTAATTTTATTAAATTTACTGAGGTGACAATTATTAATAAAATTATATAGGTTTCAAGTATATAATTCAATAATACATCATCTGTATATTGCATTGTATGTTCACTGACCAAAGTCCAGTCTCCTTCCGTCACCATATATTTCATCTCCTTTACCCATATCCACCTACTCTTCCTTTCCCTTTGGTAACTACTAAACTACTGTCTGTGTCTATGAGTTTTGTTTCTTCATCTTGTTTGTTGATTTCTGTTTTGTATCCTACATATGAGTGAAATCACATGTTTTTCAACTTTTTCTGCCGGACTTATTTCCCTTAGCATAGTAATCTCAAGGTCCCTCTATATTGTTACAAGTGGCAGTATTTCATCTTTTCTTATGGCTGAGTAATATTCCATTGTATATATGTACCATATCTTCTGTATCCAATGATCTGTTGAAGGACACATTGATTGTTTCTATGTCTTGGAAACAATAAATAATGCTGCAATGAACATCAGGGTGCATATATCTTTATAGACAAATGTTTTCAAGTTTTTTTTTTTTTTGCTAAATACCCAGAGAAGGGGTTGCTGGGTCATATGGTAATTCTTTCTTAATTTTTTGAGAAACCTCCATACTGTTTTCCACAGTGGCTATACCAACTTACATTCCTATCAACAATGTATAAAGGTTCCTTTCCCCCCACAACCTCTCCAACATTTCTTATGACTTTTCTTGTTAATAATAGCCATTCTTACAGGTATGAGGTGGTATTTCATTGTAGTTTTGATTGCATTTCCCTAATAACTAGTGAAGCTGAGTATCTTTTCATGTCTGTGCCATTTGATGTTTCTTGGGAAGAAGTGTCTTTCAGGTCCTCTGTACCTTTTAAAATTGGATTTGTTGAGGTTGTTGAGGAATTGTAGGAGTTCTTTATATAGTTTGGATATCAGCCTTTTATCAAAGGCGTTATTTTCAAGTATCTTCTCCCATTCAGTTGGTTGCCTCTTTGTTTTGCTGATGGTTTTTTTTTTTTTTTTTTTTGCTGTGCAGATTTTAGTTTGATATAGTTCCATTCATTTTCACTTTTATTTTTCTTGCCTTTGAGGTCAAATTCATAAAATCCTCTCTAAATCCAAGGTCCATGAGTTTAGCACCTATGTTTTCTTCTATGTAGTTTATTTAGATATTTAGATATTTGATCCACTTTGAGTTAATTTTGGTGTCTAGTGACAGATAGCAGTCTAGTTTCATCCCTTTGCCTGTGGCTCTCCAATTTTCCCAGCACCATTTATTGAAGAGTCATTCTTTTCTCCACTGTATGTTTTTGTCTCCTTTGTTAAAAATTATTTGCTCATATATATGTGAGTTTATTTCTAGGATCTCAGTTCTGTTCCATTGGTCTCTGTATGTATGTTTCTATCAATACCATGTCGTTTTGATTATTATCACTTTGTTGTGTAATTTAAAGTCAAGCGGTGTGAAACCTCTAGCTTTGTTCTTTTTTTTTCTCAGGATTGCTTTGGGGACTTGGGGTCTTTTGTGATTCCATACAAATATGATGAATTTTTGTTCTTGTTCTTAAATAATTCCTTTAGGATTTTGATGGAGAGTGCATTAAATATGTTTATTGCTTTGGGTAATATGGCTACTTTAACCATGTTGATTCTTCTAATCCATGAACATGGAATATCTTTCCTTTTTTTTTTTGTCTTCTTAAATTTCTTCACTTGATCTTAGCCAAAAGGCCTAGAAGCAATTTCTTCAATTTCTTTGAATAATGTCTTGTAGTTTTAAGTATACAGTTCTTCACATCTTTTGTTAAGATTATTCCTAGGTTGTTTTCACCATCTTGCATGTTTGGAATGAGCAAATTGGACTTGAGGCTTATGAAACATGAGACATGTTTTTCCTCAAGACATCTGCCCATTTTTGAAGCTCCTGGGGAGGTCTGTTAAACATAAACTCCCCCAAATTTGTAATGGCAAAAATAGAAAATGAATACTGGATATTTTATTGATAGATTTTATGAGAAATATGTACATCTGTTGCATTTCTCAGAGCTACTGTGATTCATATACTCCTATTGGTTCCTGATACTGATAGCCTGTTTGAATAAGTGACAAGAAGTAAAATATTGTTGTATATTTAAAGAAGATAGAAATTAATTTGTTTCATAGGAACTAGGAGAGTCAAACATATGTACTTTTATGATAAAAAGTATCTTTTCAACTCATTCTTGGTGCTTAAATTGAAACTAAACTATATAGAATACACTCAGTTTCCAAGAGTAGTGAATGTAAAAGGAAAGGTAAACAGTTTTGTGAAAAAGTGTTTCTAATTTTTATATCCAAAATTATTGTCAAAGTCTATTCTGTGTAGTACAATAAATACTTTAATCATGCATTATTTCAACATTAATTGTAAAGCTGCATGAATAGTATATGACTTAAAAGGAAAAGAGAAGAGAAAGGAGACATTTTTAATTCAGTAGTTCTCATCTTTATCACTAAAAATCTTTTAAAAAGAAAGCTAATGGTCAATCAACACAAATTTAATGTCTATCATTTCAAGTGTGACTAGATAGTTATTTTAGTGACTGTCATTATTAGAAAATCCCTCTATCACAGGCAATACAACTCTCTCTTAATGTGATACTTCTGGAAAAATCCATTTAAATTGTGGCTCACAGTATTTAAATTATCTATTTTTTTTTGTATTTAACATTCTTATAAAGATCAATCATTCCCAGCTGTATACATTTTACTTCTTGTCAAACTATTATTCATGCCTCTATCTGGTGCATAATTCTTTACTACAGTTTCTGCACTTAGTACACTAAATGCCTTAGTAGTCTGAAAGAGTTAATGTGGCTCGCTAAGCATCTAATTTAATACATGAAAGTGACTTGGGTACTGATGATATGCTAGCTCAATATGTATTATAGAGAATCAGTCATCTCATGAAAGTAGTGTTTAAATACACTTTAATTGAGATTTTTGTTACGAGTGGGAGTTTTAAAAGTGCTGATGAATTAAGAATTCCACTTAGAGTCAGAGTTAATGTTTGGCTATAGGGCTAATGTCTGGGATATATTTAAGGCACCATGAGAGTGGATGTAGACATAAGTAGGAATAATTCATGCATCTGATGGATGGTTAAGCTAGATGACTTTAAGGTCCTTTTTAACTCTGAGAGTACATGACTCTATGCATATTAGAAATATAGCCCTAGAACAAATATGCATGAGCAGTCTCACTATAAAATCAGAATGTAAAGAGGAAACTATAAAAATAACCATAGGTGGGGGAAGATGGATAGTTAGAATAAGAGCCCTGCTTTGAATCGGAGATTTAAAATAACTAAAATGCTTTGCTTTGAGTGTCCTTTGACTAGTGTTTTCCAGATTTTTAAGGATAAAGACTGGTTTTAATAGACAATTTGATTATCTCCTAAGATGATTATACACTATTATTATCTCTTGAGAAAATGTATAAGAGTAGAAAAAAAAAGCCATGTTTTCAAATGATTTGTTATGCCATTAATCTTTGCGTGTACTGCATTATTTACCTAATCAGTAGACCAGGCTGTGTACACATGTAGTTTTGTAGAAATAACCTTGGGCTCCCATAAAAGTCCAGAGTCACAGACTATAAAACACTGTTTTAAAGTATCATTTCTTAAGAATATGAATTTTGTAATACTTGAGATTGATTCCTCAATTGAAATTTAGAAGGTGGGTCTGAAGTCCCTGGGCATCTGACATGTAATGCATATTAGAAAACATACACACACCATCAACAGAAGGTAACTAATATGATGTGTTTCTTATAACCTGGTTACCAGGAACAGTATGAAGAACTTTATATTAAACATCACAAAATCTTAAGAATCATTATTAGTTTATAGATGCCAAAAAAGTAAAATACAGAAATGTTTGATAAGTTGCTTAAAAACAAACAGATTTAAACTTCAGTCTGTCTGTTCCCACCTACTGTGTTCCTGTCACTAAATAATGGTGCTTATATAATGAAGTATAACAAATATTAAAAAATCAATATGAATGTATTGAGAAATATTGTATTATTTGCAACCACATTAAGTTTAAATTGGAAACTAGGTAAGAATTTAAGTAATTTGAGGCTTTTGACTCTTCCAATAGACTCTATGACGTAGAATATAAAATGGTAAAAATATTTTCTTTCTTTCTAGTAATTTTATAATAGTTTTCATGTGCCACCAGGGGTTATACTACACATTTTAGCATATAAATCATCACAGCAATACCTTAAGTTAGGTACTAGTTTTATCTTTATTTTACACATGAGGATTGAGAGGCCTAAAGAGGTTATATGAAATCTCCTAAATCTTATGGGTAATAAGTGGTAGAACACAGGATTTGAGCTTAGCCTAATTCAAGAGTCTGTTTTCTTAATACTCTACTTAATCCTTTAAATAATCATGAATTCTTGAACAAATACCAAACATACGCATAGGAGGACACCTGGAAAACAATGGAGGAACCTGGTTTCCAAGAAATCCCACCACCTGGCTTAGTGATCGAGGGCATAATAAATACCTTTCATTGGACTGGAATATGCAGTTATCAAGTTATTTCATACATGGTAGTATAACATTTAGTTGCAGCGTTTTGAAAGTGATAGAACAGTTACTGTTGTCTCCATTTTACATATGATTAAGAGAGGTAAAGTCTCACTTTAATAAATGGTGGACATGTTTTATTCCTGCTTAAGTCTTCTATCCATCAGATAAGTTACACAAACATTACCTTAGTTGATTGTACTTTTTGAGATTTCATTGGGGCTGACACTTCTTGATGTGGAGATGTCTGTAATAGAAAACCTCTAACAGAATAGACTTGACTGAACGTTTCAAGATACTTAGAGTTCCAAAGCAAGAGGAGGTACAATTAGTGGCTCAAGTGAAAAACACTGATTCAGGTGTGATCATCTCATTAGAACTTGGTCTTCAATCATAAATTTGTCATACACAGATGTGTTGAGAACAAAATCTTTATTAGAGTATATGTTTTCATATATTTATTTTGCCCTTCTCCTTGCCAATAGCACACACACAGTTCCTGCTAAAGAACATTATTTATTTCTCTAACTAGAACTTGCTTAGTGAATGGTGCAATGAATGGAGATATAGAATTAGGGAAGCCAAGATAGGCAGTGTTCTTGGAAAAATGGAAACACTGGAAGGAAAGAACTTAAAATGGGGGAAGGTACCAGTGATAGGCATTGGGATAGGGATGTGAGGAAAGAACACAGTCCAGTTGATAGAGTTTTGAGGCATAGGGGAGAGAGGAAAGAAAAGAAGAGATATGAGTATCTGCTTTGAGAAGCAATTTTGGAAAAAAAAGAAAATTCATAACTGTTCATCAATGCTTTGGAAGTTAAGTGTGTGAGTGAGTGCGTGTGAGAGAGAGGCGAGGTGGGGGGAAGGAGGGAGAAATATAAGAATATGCAAGGCTGCAGTGTTTTATATGAGTTATGTGCTTTTATTACATTTGAAAATTTTGGAGTTTGCCTTAAATCTAAATCTAGAAGGGCTTGTTTTATTTGGGTTAAAAATAGAATTATTATGAAAATAGGAGATGTGTAAGGTCTTACTCTGATTTGTTCTGTCATCTGTGTCCACAGAGCTTAGTGTCTTTGCTTCCCTACTGAGTGGTAGAACTGCCACCTTTTTCTTTCCCTAATATACTAGGGAATGAATTAATTCCTCTTAAGTGATATTCTAGCTTTCAAACTGTATTGCTCTGTGATCAGAACATTGCTCTATATTCCCATTCAGATGAACAATGCAGCTTTATCTGTAAGCACAAGATGCTAGCCTGATTTCATTCTCTAGTGACAGAGAGGCAGGGACATTACTTTGTCTCCTTTGGATAAATAAGATGTAATATGTTGTATATAGAGAACAAATTGACCTTGTGCATACTATAGTTAATTAAATGAAAACCAGAACTGAATGCCAGTTTGCACTAAAAAATGGTCTGCCACCTTCTGAGATTCACCTAAGAGCAATTGAGACAATGTGTAGATGTTTATGGGCTGGACATCAGGTCATTGCAAGTGTTCTGTTAGCAATTACTGCTTTTATTATCCAGGTTATAAAGAGTGTTAAGCTTTCTTCTTGCCGGAAGAGCATAATATTTAATATTGTAGAAGGCGTGTTGAGCATTGATTTAAAAGTTACTTTGGGTTCAAGTGACCTGTGACAACTAAGTGATTGATTTTAGGAAGGATATCTTACAATTTAGGGCATAAATCTTCTGGCATTTACCATTAGCAATGTTTCCTACTGATAAAAATAATGGACATTTATAATATGGCTGTTTAAGAAACATTTGCCCAGAGTAGCTGTGGCTTTGTTCTATAAGACAGACACCCAACTACCTGGATTGGTACCAGTCTGTGGCCTGTTAGGAACCAGGCCGCATAGCAGGAGGTGAATGGCAGCAAGCAAACAAAGCTTCATATGTATTTGCAGTGGCTCCCCAGTGCTAACACCACCACCTTAGCTCCACTTCAGGTCATCAGTCATTAGATTCTCTCATAGGAGCACTGCCCCTAGTGTCAAAACAGTTGGGAACCTTTGCTATGAGATGTTTGTCTATTAGCATTGCAAAAGTATAAATAATTTATATTCTTTAGTTTAGGAACCGGCTCCCTCTCCCCATGGAGTGTACATATTTATAGTCTAGAGAACAGGTTTCCACTTTATTTAAGAGTCATTAAACTTTGCCTTGTTCATGTAGATTTTGTCACCAACCACACACAACATCTTCCCAGTCATAGACAGAGACAGGTGACAGGAGGGAAGAAGTTAATTATTAAAGTTACCAGAGTTAGACGGTCTAAAAATTTGTGGTAAATGTTCAGCTGTGGCTTGAATTCCATACCCAGTTCCCATATAATTACCCCAAATGTGAGCAACGAAGTGCCACTTTGGGTTCCATGCCCACTCACAAATGGTATTATCCATTATTATACAGAGAGCTGAAAACAATGTCAATGTCTTTAAATATGTGAACTTTGAGAGACAAAATGATGTTCAGAATCCTTTGACGAATTTCTTTCACGGGATTTTACATTTGTATTACCTCTTATTTTAATTAAAATAATCAAAATGTCATGTGGCCTGTGGTATTAGATTAGGCTAAGCCATTCTTGGCTATCAAATAAGCCCTGAAATATTAATGGCCTATGTTAAGTTCTCCAGGGGAGCTCCCTTCGAAGTGGTTTTTAAAGATCCTATCCTGTGGTTTTGCAGTATAAACAAGCAGCTTCTGTGGTCACTGTCATGATTTGAGCATGTTAGAGTGGATCAGGGTTTTTCAATGTCTTAGCTAAGAAGTGAAACTTGCAACTTTTGTGTATACTTCAAGTGGAACTGGTCTCATTACCGTGATTACTTGTAAGCAGGCTGGAAATTTTTGTTTTCTGGGTGTCCAGAAGGAGAGGAGAAATGAATAATGATGAGAGCTGGTAATTGCAACCATACCCAGAAGGGCATCATTTCTAATTATGAACAGATCCCAATACAATTGCATGTAATTTTTTGCTTGCTGTTGTTTAAGCATATTGGTCTTCTGAGATTTTGAGCCTATAGAAGTCAGTTCTATGGAACTGGGACACTGGTTTTCTCAAGAAGTGTTTAGGCTACTTAGAGTCTGTTAATTCTTAGTTATTGAAAAGTTTGGGTCAACCTCTAAAATTGCTTTGCTTTCAATATCACAGGAAATAGGAGATGTGGACTGAATATTTCTAGCAGAAAATTCATGAGAAAGATGATTTCAAATTAATACATGTGTAAGGGGTGGGCACAGTTGTTTATCATCATTAACTATTCATATTGATGAACATCCCTTGGGGCCCCGTTATTCCAAAAAGCCTTGATGATAATGGTAGGAGGTTAAAAGGGGCTCTAAGCTGGAAAATATATTATTGTTTTAGGCCAGGTGTTCTTAATTTGGGTACATGAAACCATATAGAGTCCAGATGGCCTTTGGTGGGCTAAATGCGAAGCCCTTGAATTGTATGCAAAAGTTTGTAGATGAATGCATATGTGCCTTTTTTCCCCTGTATTCTCCAAAAAAAGTTTAGAAATGCCTAATTAGGAGAACATCTTTATTTTGCATTTAGACTCATGGGAGAAATAGAGCAAACAGGATTTAAAGTAAGAAATGAAAATGTCTTACAAACATCTTAAGTCATCAGCTTTTATGTCTGGTGTTCTATTTTTTAAACAATTGCTTTAAGATTAATATGTACTCCACGTATCATTTTGAAGCTTAAGCCTGGCATTCTCAATTGGGACTCTATTATCCAAAAATACTCTCCTCAGTTTTTTTTAAACGCAGTGATAAACTGTTTACTTTTGGATTAAACTATTTATTTTGCTATTTTTTACCGTGAGTGGCTGGCTCATATCCTCAGCATTAACTTAGCAGTATTGCAGTAGTATGAATTTAATGAAATGAGAGAAAATGTATTCTTCGATATTTTAGGTAGCCTTCACAAAATATTCTTAAACATGTTTTTGTATTACTTTTAACAGAGTTTCATATTTTCTGCTAGCAGTACAGGAATTAAATATATGGAATGACTAGTATAATTTCCCTAGAGCTTTATAAGACAATATTTGTGAATCTGTAATAGTAAATTAGCTTTTGGGTCTGTTAAGGACCCAGACACTGGCTTAAAAAATACTGTGGCTAGTATATATGAATGAGGAATTTGAACACATTTTTTCTTCCAATGATTTAAAAAAAAATTATTGTAACTTCTATACTTTAATTCTTGCAAGCTTATCTCAGTCTAGGATTACTCTTTTGTGACCAATTTTCTTAAAGCATAAAAGTCTCAATTTTTAGAGTAACATTGGCATTTTTATCCTCAATGTGCTACTATTAAAATTTTATCTTTTGCAAAATAAGTATGACAGTTAAAGCTGGCTTTTATTCAGGTTGACTAGCTTATGTAAATCTACATTACATGTACTAGAAGCAAAGACAATACATTTGGGAACTGGTAAAGGAATAGACATATTTGTAAATAATGCATAGTGAACAAAAATTATTGAGAGGGGGAAAGAGAACTAAAAGTAAAATTATTTAAATTCTTTTTTCAAATTTTACCACAACAATTATTTCTGGAAAATAAAAAATGAGAATCTTAAGTCTAAAGATGATAATATATAGATGTATGTCTATAATTTTATCTTAGAATAAAAAGAAACTGTCTTAAACATTATCTTTTCATTAGGTCTTGCTTTCTAATTTTAAAACTAGACAATGTTTTTTCTGGGTGTGGAGAACTGGCTTTGGCTCTTGACAGGTGTTCCGATAATGACTAGCCCAACTCATAGAAGACACACATGTAAATTAGAACATAAATTCTACATTGTATATTTCCAATCATAGTACTTCCGTTGATGCCTCTTGATATAACATGATGTTCTACACATCTGTGGGGAGAAAAAAGAGTCATGTTTCATAAGATTATTTGTAAGGTTTTGATGTTCTCAGTGCTTAAAATGGCATTATTTATTTTTATTTTGGAGGAACAGCCTTTAAATTTTATTCAAAATGGCTTATTCACTACCTGTGTAAATTATAGTATTCAGTCTAAAACTGGTCTTGTAGGAGTTTCCCTTTGGTTCCTGTGCTGTGAGAAGTCTTTATATACTGCATCTAACATCTCTGCTCTTGTTTCCTTTCAACACATCTGTGCTGCATCATATGGCAGGAGTGACAGCGCACTAGACCTGGGACATCCACATGAAAGATATGAATTATACCACTGTTTTTTTCTACAGGATCTTAGAGGACAGAACAGCACATTTTGGGGTGGATGCTTTACTTGTTTATTCTGCCATGCTCTTACTTTCTTTATGTAGATCTGAGTTTCTGATCTGTTATTTTTCTTCCCTCTAAAGAGCTTTTAACATTTTTTGCGAGACATGTCTACTGGCAACGAATTCTCTCAAATTTTTTCTGTCCGAGAAAGTCTTTATTTTTCTCTTCAGTTTTGAAGGATAATTTTGCAAAGTAGAGTTCTACAGTGCTATATTTTTTTCTCTCAATACTTAAATATTTACTTGTACTCTCTTCTAGCACACATGGTTTCTAGGAAAGTCAAACATAGTTCTTTGTTCCTCCATGAGTAAGATGTTTTCCCCTCTCTAGTTTCTTTCAGAAGCGTTTTTAACTTATCTTTAATTTCTGCAGTTTGGAAAAGATATGTATAGGGTTTCTGTTTTCATCTTATTACTTGCTATCATCTGAGATTTTGAAATCTCAGACTTGTCGATACTGAGCCTCCATCAATTACATGCCAGGTTTTCTACCCTGGCACTGGTTCCTGTAGTGGTTTCCATTCATGAATCTCTGCTCCAGTAGGCCATGACTCCCTCTATTTGCCTGTCTGTCTCCCCAATCTGGGGGACAATGGTTTGCCTTGTGACTTCACTGCCTTTATGAATCCTAGCATATTTATTGATTTTTCAGTCTGTTCAGATTTTTATTTGTTGTTGTAATGGAGTAGCGACTTTCGAGTTCCCTACATGTTGAACCGGAAAATGGAATTATTCAAAGATATATTTTTAACATTTTATTTTCTCATTTTTGTTGCTGTATTTAGATATGTTAACTTTTATACAAAGATCTATTTTAATTCACTTATTAATTCTAATAGTTTATCTAAGATTATTATTTTATTTTCAACACATACAATCGTTTGTCTATGAATATATATATATTTTCTACATTCTACATTTTGTATACATTTATTCCATTGTCTCTTGCTTGACCATATTTTTCTTAAGAAGTAAACTATAAGTCTTAATGAGGTTACATAAAAGCAATTATTTTCATACCTCCTGAATTTATGATTTTCTATTTGTATTTGGTTTTCATTGATTTCACAATTATGTGCCATAGTGTTCTATTCCTTATATTAACCTTGCAAGTCTTACTGATAGCTGTTCTATTTGGTTCACTCTTAATCCTATCTATAGGCCTCTGTGTACTTCAGCAAAAAGCCTCTCTCTCCCAGAAATTTAAGATAACTGAAAGTTCTCAGTCTCACAGGCAAGTCAGTTTATCAGTCCCTAACCCACGTGTAACTTTAGAATAAGTATACACCTAAAGAAGAATCTTGCTTAAATGTCACTTCGCCTCTTCTGTGCCTCTTTCCATTTATTGAACCCTCGAGCCTTTCCTGAAATGATCATATTTTATTTATATGTTATATATTTTCCCAAGGTGATAAATGGTCTGCAATAAGATAATTCAGTATTAGTGGGACAAACCGATATGCATAGGTCTCAGAAAACATAATACCACTAAAAATGTTTTGATTTGAAAACTATTGGTGATTCTTGTCTTAAATAGGCAAGAAATTTCAACAACACACAAGACAAAGGGGGATGCAAAAAATTCTAATAAATGAAAAATGCATAGAATAGAGAAGTTATTTATTACAATGTCAGCTATTTAATATAACAAAAATGAGTGGAAAAACAGTGGGTAGATGAAAACCCACTCTTTACCTGGGTCTATTCTTTTTTTATAGTTTTCAAGGTTTGTTCATTTTAAATCTACTTAATATCAACAACATAAAAGGGTAGGTTTCACTAGAAAAATTTAGCTAAAACTTATTCAGTAAGTATAAAAGTTTAACTATGTTTTATTAAGGACAATTATAGCAATATATACTTTGATTTTTGTATAGATAACATTATAATAAAACTATAAATTTAAAAGTCACCAATATTTTCAGTTAGTTATTTTCCTTATTCCATGCTTCTTTTCTCTCTCTTCCTAGAAGTATGTCTGTATGTGTGTGTGTGTGTGTGTGTGTGTATATATATATATATATACATATATATATATATATGTATATATATATATATATATATGTCAGTCATGGAAGAAACATAATATTTTTACTTCATCTTATATAATGAAACCATGTGACTACATAGTCTTCATATAGTAAGTTGTTATAAGTATGTGATATAATATTGTCATTATTGTGTATTTCCTAAATAATTCTGGTTTGTTTTTACACTTAAATAATAATAATATTATTATTATTTTGTATTATGTGGTTTAGATTATCATTTTATAAGTTTCTACAAGAAAGGTGATTTAATGGCCTGAGGGCATATTCATTTTTATTTGTATATTTAAATGTAATGTCTAAATTGCTGCCGTTAGTGAAATTTGAGTGTGTTAATTTTATTGTGACCAGGTAGCATTAGGCATTATAAATTGAGTTTGTTAATTTAATGCAATATAATTCTTGTAATGGTTTAATGAATAACTAGATAATTACTAGTTTTTAAAACAAATCTTAGAAAGCTTGATAATTATCAGACTTCAGCAAAGTCCACTTAGATCAACTACCAGATCAGATACCAACAGAATTCTCAGTATGACTATCTGAGATTAAAATTGTCAGTATAGATAGAATCTGTTTACCTGATCACTATTATGTTAGTACTCTTCCACCTTGAGTGTACAATATTAAGTACTGAAAAAACATATTCCTAGTTTTATATACTGTGATTCTTAATCACACTGAATATAAGTTTCCATATGATGATATTTAGGAAGCTATAAGGAATAAAGAAGCTCAGAAATGTAAGAAAAATTATTAGTTACTACTTTAAATTTTAAAGCAGGTATGAATTGCTGAAGAAAACTGCTAAAACAGTTTTGATGATATTCCTATAATTACATTCATTACATATAGACTTCTCTATATAATATCAAGGTATTAACTTTTGCGGAAACATTTTTATCTCCCTTAAATATCATTTTTCCAGATCCTCAGTTTTATTATTTTACAATTTAAACTTGTTTGATTTTTGGTAGGTAATATATTTATAAGTTTCTAAAATATCAAAATATAAAACTGCATTGAAATGAAGTTTCTATTTTACCTTTGACTTACTCCCAGTGCTAGTTCGCACCATCCTTTATACTATTATTTATTGCTTGTATATCATTTCCAGAGATTTTATGACAATTTTTGTATTGATTTTACTGAAATATAGAAGTATCATTAATACAAAGTATCTGTTATTCTCTCTAACATCAAAAGCATTTATTGAAAATATTAAACAATTAAAATTATTTTCAAAAGTTTTATGTTGGAGAAAACCCAAGAAAATGTAAGTCAAGGGGTTTTAATTTCTGACTGTATCAATAAATTAGGATGTAACTATCATACATAATTACAAAAATTCAACTCAGTCTGCCTGAAACAAGAGATTTATTTTGCCTAGCAAGAAGTCTGGGCATACGAAAACTCCAATGCTATTTAATTCAAGGTTCAATTAGTCTCTTATTTCTAGATTATTTTCATCTTTCTTCTCTATTACCTAGTATATCACTTCTCAACTATGGAGTGTGTCTCCTGTTTGCAGGAAGCTAGAGTGGTTTCAGACTTCCTATCCACAGATGGTAATGTCTAGGCAAGGCCAATGCTGCCCATTCACATGTTTCCACCTTTAACAGTAAAAAGCCTTTCAATGAAGCAGTTTTCTCCACGGTACATTTACCATCACATTTTATTGATCAGAATATCTCACATGCCTACCAATAAACCACTAACGGTAAGGGGATGACTTTCAGTGGTTTAAAAAAAAACACAGTTTTACCACAGAGTTATGTCGAAGGGGAGCAAATAGTAAAATAAATTCTTATCTCTTCTAGTAAAAAGGAAATGCAGAATTATATCCAACAGTGTTTTCTATACTGGCTGTGATTACTGATTATATAGAAAAAGAAAATACAAAGATTTGAATCATTATAAAGAACAAAATTGCTCAGTAAATGTTTAAATTAAGAACTTGGGGAACCGGTTTGGGGGAAGAAGTAAATGTGTAAGTGAATTAATATATTTCATTAGTCACTCAGTAGATATATGTATTAGCTCAAGCCGCTATAACAAAATGTCACAAATCAGGTGGCTTAAACAACATTTATTTTCTCACAGTTTTGGATGCTGGGAGTCCAAGGTCTAGGTGCTGGTCCATTTTCCTGGTTTGCAGGTGGCTACCTTCTCCCTGAATCCTCACAGGGCCTTTCCTCAGTGCTCATGCAGAGACTGAGAGTGAGCGCTCTGGTATCTCTTTTATAAGGACACTAATCCTATAGGATCAGGGCCCCACCCTGATGACCTCATTTAATTTTAATGACCTTCTTATAGGCCCTATTTCTAAATACAGTAACATTGGTGTTTATGGCTTCAACACATGAATTTTGGATGACACAATTCAGTTCATATCAATATGCCCCTATTAATAGGAATATATAATTTCAGTATATTATGACTGATGTGTAGATTATAATATAGAGAAAAGCAATGATTGCAAAACATCTTTCCAAAACTTAGGAGGAGAAATCTCCACTCTTGAATTAATGTCTAAAAAGTTACTTTAGAAACCTCTCACTAGTAAACATTACCATAACATTTGTAGTAATGATGACTTGGTGCTTCCAGCAACAATAAATGATTTAGATAGCAAGTAAGTAACACTTTCAATTTACCCTTTAACTGGTTTTATCACCCAAACATAAACAGAGCATGCTACCCTGGAGCAGAATTACTTACTTTTGATTCTCTAGACGTTTGATGCTGCAATTCTGAGACACAAGGTCAGGAAAAGGAAAAAGGATGTGAGGATTCCATTTTTCTTTTTTCTCCAGGAAAAAGGCTTTAATTTCTAATCAATTCAGCTCAGAAAGAATGATCCCCTTGAGACATAACTCATGATGCCCTTTGCTTTTATTGAGTGTTTGGTTGTGTTCTTCTTTAAACTATGTTAGTATAGAAACCATTTTGTCAAAGGCTAAGCCAATAACCTATGGTGAACCAAACCCCCAGTTAATACTGCTCTCCCACAGATACAGGCATAGCTTCAAAATTTGGAGCATTAGAAATGGAAGTTGGTAGACAGCACTATACTTTTTCCCCCTGTGGTTATTTTCATTATAGTTCTAAAGGAGTTGTGAAATGTCACCTTGGAAATGTATTCCATGAATCATAATGGGGAAAGCATGAACATTAAAATGAGGCATAAGTAAAATGAGGGAAAAAAGTATGAAAACAATTGATAAAAAGTCATACTATTGAAAATATTACTTTTATAACCTTGGCAGAGGTAGAGGCTGGTTAGTGGGTCCCCAAGAATCAGAGCTTATAACACAAAAGCTTTTCTCCATGGCAGAATGGAGGCTTCAGTTCTAAGAACACAACCAGTTCACAAGGTTACTGATTTTCACTTTTTCCATTTTATTTCTTAAACTGGAAAAGCTCTGAGTTGTTTGTTTTTTATTTTATTTATTTACTTCAAAATCAACCTTAACCCTCATATCACATGAATAGCTCAATATGGAGGAAAATAATACATACTGATACAGATTATAATATATCACATAATTTATATGAAAATCAGCCTTAAGTGTAGGAGATGAAAGGAGCCTTATTAGATAGCAGCTTGAAAAGTGTTATTTTGGAATTATGGAAAATCTTTGTTTTTTGAGTACTGTTATGGTTTTCATAAATATAACTAAAACATTAATAAAAGTTAGAAAAATAGAATATTATTTGAAAGTTCATGAATTATATTTGGATTGCTTCTTTAGAAACTACAACAGGAAATTAGCCCACATCTTGCAAACAAATGTCCTTCATATGTAATTTTTTTTTTTTTATCAGCAAGTAGGCATTTCTGCAAAGCACTGAAATATTATTAGCATGTGGTATGCTTTATTACAGAGATTGATTGTCATGGTATAGTTTGATTAGTATAAAAATACATCCACTTAAAAAATCTCAAACACATTAATATAAAAGAATTTTATCAATTTATAGCATATAAATGTGATAAACTATTGTTGCTTTAATCTAGGTAGTTTTTATCTAATGTCCTTTCTCTGTTCCCGTTGCGCATTCAGGATACCACATTACATGTATTTGTCATGTCTCCTTAGGGTCCTATTGGCTATTAACTTCTCTAGTTTTTAATGCCTTTGACAGTTTTGAGAAGTACTGGGCAAATATTTTTTTAGAATGCCCTTCTACTAGAATTTTTTTTCTCAAGACTAGATTGTAGTTACAGATTTTTGGTAGGAATAATACCACAAGGCAAAAATCCATTTCACCATATCATATCAAGTGTACATATTATCAACATGATTTATCACTGTTGATATCAACCTTGGTCACCTGGCTAAAGCAGTATTTGTTAAGCTTCTCTACTGCAAAGTTACTGTTTTTACTCCTTTTCATAAGTGTACTGTGGAAGAACTCACAATGCACAGCTCATACTTTAAACTCTGGTGATTTAAACTCTTCTTCCTTGAGGATGGAGTATGTACATAAAGTATTTGCAATTCTTTCTATGATGTATTTATCTTTTTCCCCCATTTGTTTGTTCAATCACTTATTTATATCATTATGAACTCATGGATATTTGTTTTATATGTTTGATTACAATCTAATAGCCCTTTATTTATTTTGTTCAAATATATCAAACTTTGGCCATTGGGAGCTCTTTCAGTTGGCTTCTGTGTTTCTTTGCTACAACCTTTTCAAGGTAGATTTCCTTTTTTTTCTCTTTTTCAAATCATGCCTTTACTGTTAAGGACAGCTTCTTTGAGTTTCTAATATCAGAAACCAAGATCTGGGTGCTAGGGGTGCTCTTTGCTATACTAAGGTGTGACTGTCCTAGGCCCTCTGAGCTGGCAGAGCAAAGTAATATATGTGTTTAAACTGACCCATGTTTATACACATATATGTAAGTATTTCCATATGCAAATATCTGTGTGTGCGTGTGTGTGTGTATTTTGCTAACTATGAGTCTATACTAACGTCTCTAACTTTAATCCATTATCATGCGTTATTTTAGCCACTTCCTCTTTTCTGTACATTCCCACTCCAACTATGAGAAACCTGATTTGTGCCGTTCATTATCCATTTAATTGTTCACTTGCAATATACTTTTATTGTAGTGTGAGAATTTTTGCTCATACCACTTTAGAACAGTTTTATCAACTGCAATGCAATGTTTATGCACACTTCCTTTTGCCTTCAGTCTCACAGACTCCACTGATTTCCAAAATTACTTCGGTATTCATAATATCATGTAATTGAAATATACAGTATATAGTCTTTTCAGATTGGCTTCTTTCACTTAGTGATACACATTTGAGGTCTATCTGTGTCTTTTAGTGGCATGATAGCTTTCTGTCTCTCTCTCTCTCTCTCTCTCTCTCTCTCTCTCTCTCTCTCTCTCTCCCTTTTTGTTTTTTCCTGACTGATACTCCATTGTATGGATGTACCACAGCACCATAGTTTGTCTACTTACTTACTGAAGGACATTTTGCTTGATTCCTGTTTGGGGAAATTATAACTAAAGCAGATACCAACATTTGTGCGCATGCTTTCACGCAGACAATAGTTTTTAGATCACTTACATCAATACCTAGGAGTGGTATTGGTGAATCCTATGGTGAGATTGTGTTTAGCTTTGTAAGAAACTGCTAAACTTTCTTCCAAAGTGGCTGTACCATTTTTGCTTTCCAATTAGTAAGAGCTACATAATTGCAGGGCCCATTTGCATATCATTAGGGGAGTGTGTGAACAGATTTAGAATGTAAGAGATTACTACATAGCTATGAAACAAGACAGGCAGAGTCCAAATCATAAAAGCCCAAGTGTCATATTCAAACTATGGAAGGGGAAGAGCATCACTAAAAAAATTGATCAGTTGAGGGATATAATTATAGTCTTATATTAAAATAATCATTTTTGCAGCAATATTAAGAATAGAAATGTGAGAAGAAAGTTGGAATAAGAAAAACCATTATAGTGTTAGACAAAGATGTCTAAGAAACAGATGATAATAGGAACAGTGATGGAAGATGAAAAATATGGAGGAGATGTAGGACACATTCTAAATTTATTATGGAGATGGAATTGATATTGACTGATTGGATGTGGGAGATTAATGCGAAGAATTTGGCGACAGATCTCAGGTTTCTCACTTGGGTTACTGGCACCATTAACTAGGATGCTGAGCAGTGGAGTAAGTTTGGCATAAAATGATACAATGAGATCAGGTTGAGATGAATATAAGTAGCCTGAAGAATATCTAGGTATAGATATTTTAAAGACATGTTATATAAAGATTTATAAACCAGAAGACAAACTTGTACTGGAGAGACATATTGGAGAAGTATTTCTCAGTAAGTGGTGGTCAAAGTCATGAATTATAGATAAAAGATCCCAAAGGTGTGGTGAAAGAAGGTTAGAGTAGCCTTAACTTTATAATCAACATATGAGGTGATTATATGTTCACCTTCAACGTATGAAGATGAACCCATGTAGTTTAAGGAAATGTGACAAACACAAATGAAAATGATCATGCTTAAGGGAAAGAATTAGAATCACATCAGTTACTTGTAATACAAAACTAAAATTCCTCACATGTCTTGTATTCTGCTACAGATTTTTCAAGCCACAATCTCTGGGGCTTTGGAAAATTGCATTTAAAAATTCAGTAAATATAGTCTTACTATGATGGACTATTGAGAGTAGATATCACCTTGCAATGAATTGAAGGTATGTGGAAGATGAGGAAATGGGGTCATTGAGTAAAATTTACATACTCATTTTAAAATTTGACAATGGAAGCAAGAGAAATGATATAGAATAAGTGTAGAATATACATTAAACATAAAGGGATAAAAGCAGGAAGGAAATGAAAGTATTCCTGATAGAAAAAAAAAACTCTGTGTGTGTGTATATATAAATTATACATATATATGTTTATATATATTTATATATACAGATGCCCCTCGACTTACAATGGGGGTTATGTCCCAATCTATTGTAAATTGAAAATATTCTAAGTCGAAATGCCTTTAATGCAATGAACCTACTGAACATCATTGCTTAGCTCTGCTGATTTCTCCTGAATGTGTAACACTTTTGGGCCATCATAAAATCTAAATATAAGTTGAACCATTGTATGTTGGGCACTGTCTGTGTTCATAGTTTATTATACATAATATTATACATAAGCCAGTGATTAATTATGTGGGCTAAAGCATCTTAGTTCTAGGAACTAAGTTCTAGGAACTGCCTACTGTGACATATTGTGCGAGTTGCCCGACCTGTCTGTGTTTCAGTGTTTTCATTTGTATAAGATATATAATAATGATACCTTCTTTCTGGGGGATTTGGGGAAAATTGAATAAAATCTAGAAAAAAGCTTAGTGCAACGCTTGCCATAAGTAAGCACCAAGTAAATATTAGGTATTTTGTTAGAAGATATGTCTTCAGTTTCTAAAAAGGTTCTGGTCTAGGGGTAGGGTAAGAAATACAAAAGTCAACACCCTTCCTTTGTGTTTTTCAAACATACTCTAACTAGAAAGAAAATGCACTTACAGATAAGTAAATCTGTACCTTTATCCTTTTTTCAATAGAAATCTATTCTTAGTAATGCGTACTATAAAGCACTTGAGAACAACAAATCCAACATTTCTCAGCTATGACTCCCAGATGAAAAACCTAGCAGCTATATCAATAGCTATTAAACTTAGAAGACGAGTTTTTCTTATATTTGGGGAAAATCATGCTCTATGTTCTCTAAATTGGTCTTGGTTGAAATATCCCACTTTTTCAGTAGTTAAAATTTCAGATATTAGTTGATTTCTAGAAATGTAAATTTTTAAACACCTGGATTTCCATTGTTCTATTTGTTAGTCAAATCTGTAAACAAGCCCCGAAGGGGGAAACTTACTGTTAAAGTTTCTCAATTATAATTAAGACAAAGCACATGAGAGTAGTTACTGCTATGCGTTTATCCAGGTAGACAGATATTTAACTCTGGAGTGAATCAGAAGTAAGATTATGCTTGGAGGTTAGTAAACTGCTTCTAATAATAATGTTTCAAAGCTTTTTTTCCCCCCTCTGCTGCTCTCTATCTTTGGTTAATGCCTCCCTAGCAGGGATATATTTATAAATGCACAATGTGTGCACAACATCCAGGAGTGGAAACAACTCTCTGATCTTTACCAATGAGCATTCCAGATAACTGCAAACTCTTAATTTATACTTGGTTTTGATCTTCAATTAGGTGAACAGTCATGTTTACTTTCTCATAAATAAGAGTTAATGACTTCCTATGTAAATAAAATATGTTCGTTCTTACCAACCGCCTTAATTACATGGCATTCACTTAATAAATTCTTGGATGGTTTTAAAATAATATTTTACTGTATTTGCAAGATTCCATGTGCTTTAAACTACAATATAACAGCTTTGTGCTGTAAAATATTAATACACAACTATAAAACAATTATTTGTGAATTAAATTAAAAAACAATAACCCTAATCCTTTCATTACAGTGAACTATTATGATTATATGTTGAGCATATAAATGACTTTATAATATTTTGTGATTCTAACATTTAGAAAAATATATATTTTAAAGAAAGTCGAATATCAATGAATTTTTCTAAATTAAAGTCACTTTATAATTTAAGACTAAAATGTAGCCACCTCCCCCACACAATGACTATTTTTAATGACAAAGGAGAGATTGGATTGATTTTGTTCATAGTATTTAAGTGGATATTACTTTTTTCATGTAGTTAGAATGTCTTATACACATTGGAGTTCGAGACTCGATGTAATTTTAAATAATAACTAGGAATTCCATCATTCATTAGACTCAGATAAGCTTGAATCAGATCATTGAGTTTTAGGAGTTGAGACAATTTTAATGGAAGCAAGGAACTGAGCTAGCTCTGGGTATGCGTGTATGTTAAAATATATAAGCAAAATACATAATATTTTGACCATTCTTAAGTATATAGTTAAAGGACATTAGGTAAAGGACATTCACAATATTATGCTTGGTTGGGTTTTAAGTTCTAAATATCAAGTCTTACCAGTGGTGCTATTCAAAATTACATTTGCTTCTCAGAGCATGTATGGTATTGAGAAAGGATGATCTGACTGGTTATGTTTTAGAGAGAAATATTTTAATGCTTAAAAAGGAATGGAATAGAGCTATTGCTTGCTAAGAAGGAGGACTTCTATTACTTCAAATAGGGTGAAACTAGAGATTCTGTACTCAGTGCCAAGCATGCCAGTTAGTAGGAATGACAATATTTTAGTTGTCTACTTGTTAATACTTTTGTCTATTTCTAAATTTTTTCTAAACTTGGGACAAGCAAGTGTTATCTATTACTCCTCTACTTTAAAAATAATGCCCCCTTAATAAACCTTTTAAAATGGATAAGAGACAATTGCTATATTATCAAATTGAAAGGCAGCATGGTAACACTAACTTCTGTTAATGCTTACATGAAAATATGATCTTCCATGTTGAGCTGCTTCTGAAAAAACTAACATAGTTAAAATGGGCTCAAGGCTAAGGATGAAATGACAAAGAAAAACATTGATTTTTAAAATAGTAAATATTTATATCAAAGATATTTAAGAATATGCAGTATTAACTTTGAAATCTAATCCATGTGCTAAAGATTGATGTAAAATGTTACTACTGGTTCTTAAAAAGGTAAACATTCAATAAAGTGACATATACAGTATGTTTTACATATCAGACATATTTTGCGACTGCAATTCATTTGTCCTGTCAGAATAGAAATCTCATCATGAGTTGAACTGGTTTTCTCTTTCATGTATATCTTAGCAACACATTGAATTAACAAATTAAGTTTCATTCTTCCAAATGTCTACTCATGCATTATCAAGGAAATCAGGTCAAATATATACCTATATAGAGTGGCATGATGGGAATTTGTATTACTGTTGAATTCACTTATCGAAGTCCTAGAATTCTTTTACACACTGCTCATTGCAGGCTGAATAAAATGCCTATTTTCTCACTAGTCCCTTTGAGATTTGAGGACATACATTTTTCAATCTATTAGGGACATTTTTTCATTTCCCACAGTGTGAGTAATCTTCAGTAAGATGTCTGTATTTTTAGGTAAAACATATTGAAAGTGGCAACCATTTTAAACATATTAACCACAGAAGGAATTTCTACTATTACTGCTGAACACATGTCCACATGATATTTCCTTAGAGAGATCTTGTTGAAAGATTGTCTGAATCTGATTTATATTTAGGCTGACATTCCCATTATTCCTATTAAGGAACTGTCGGCAATTACAGTTCAGTCACTGAGTGGCAGGCATTGTTGATATTTATAGATTGTCTTTCTTAGTGTCTTTCTTGGCTCATCATTTAAAGCTTTTTGTTTTGTTATTAAACAAAGTTGAAGTCTCGAATCCAAAAAATTCTATTGTAATTCCTAAGGCCAGTAGGAAGCAGTATGCTCTGAGGATGGCGAGACTTAGAGTTGAAGGGATTCCATGGCCTCGATTTTTGTTGGAACATTTGCAAAAATAGTATTATTATTGTTATTAGTTAGCAGTGACCCACAGTGAAATTGGAAATAGTTGAAATTTGTCTCTAGGCCAGCTCTTTTATCATCTTTCTGATTATATACATTCCCAGGCTCCTTGGTATCTCATTTACAGAAATGCAGAGACATTGGACTGCAATTGCCATCTACCCTTTGTAGGAGAGACTCATATCCCATTTATGTTTCCTTGCTCCTTTGAAAAATAATTATATACTCTGCTTAACTAGCTAATGTGAATTATTTAATGTGGATGTATTAACTTGAAGTAATAAATTTTACCACAGCGTGGTGATCTTATCATGCTTCTCCCTCTGGCAAAGGGGACTTTCATCCACAGCTTATCAGAGTCCAATGCATTTGTCTTTCATGTCACACCTTAGTCCCTTTCTATTTTTACTGCTGGGGCCTTAGTTCAGATCTGTAACTCCTGCTTGATTTTAGTGGTCTTGTAACTTCCTTGTTTCATATCTACATCCTCCAGTCTTTCAGTCATTAGATATTACAAATGCTGCCTGAAACTTGTCAGTCTACTTTTGCAGCATTTGGTGGCAGTTTTTAAGGCAATGTGGCTGACTCCAATCAACAAAATTACTTCCAGTACAGCTACTACAAATACTAAAGTAATTTTTAAATCTTTATTGAGTTATATCTTTCATAATATTAAATGTGCTCAATTTAAATGTACAGTTTGAGTTTTGAAAATATAAAATATTTATATATTTGTTATGTTTACAGTCATATGTGTGTATGTCTCCATGACACCAAACCATAATCAACATATAGAGCATTTTTATCAAAACTTAAAACTTATTTTTAATGCATTATTGAACTATGTGGGAAAATAAGGAAATTTTTCACAGGCCATAATAATCAGAAAGTGGAAAATCAGAAAGGTATATAAGCATTGTATCTGGTGTGGCCCTGATATATGCAAGATACTTGGAAGTCCATGGCCTCGGTTTTGTTGGAATATTTGCAAAAATTGAACATATACCACACCATACAACAGCCTCAACAAATCCCAAATAATAAAACTCATACAGACCATATCCTCTGTATAGCAAGGTAAATTAGAAATAAATAAAAATATATTTCTAAGGACTGCAAGGATAAAAGAAGACATTATAATAAAAATAAAAATTAGTTTTTAAAAAAATCTCATAAATAAATGGGATATAGCTAAATAATATTAGAAAAACTAGCTCTAAATACTCATGTTTAAAAGGAAAAAAGTCTGAATATGTGATCTGAGTTTCTGAAGTTAAGAAATTAGAAAAATATTAATATATTGTATTGGGCATAGCTAGTTGATACCTAAATTCCTGAAGGAAGACCTGGGCAGTGCAACATAGTGTTCACCCCATGAATTATCCTAAACTCCTGTGACTTTTCTTTCTAGCTTATCTAAACCTGAGAAAATCCTCTAATAGCTCTTAATTCTGATAGAGACCATGACTTAAACCATGAGGGATTTTGTGCTTTAGTGAAGCTTAACTATGAAGGGCCAGCTGAGCTTTGAGAGTTTCTATTTGACCTCAGTGGAAGAAAGGTCAGAAAGAGGAGTGAAAGCAGGAAACAATAAAGGTGCATTGGAGAATCCAAGATAAAGATAGCTTCAAGTGTAATTTAGAGTGATCCAAATTCATCATGTGCTGAAGTTGCCATCATATTTATTTGTCTTGATCAAGGAAGACTTAAAAGATGATTTTGGAATTTGAGTTCTTTTTTTGTAATCTTCTTCATACCAGTCAAAAGTGCAGACCATTGAATGTTTAGAAATTTGGCTTCTTAATTTTTCTAAGAATACTTCTTTTATTCTCCTCTAAATTTTGATCGTGGGCTATGATTTCCACGTTGTGGCTTGGTATTTCTCCTATCAAGATGGTCTCTAGCTGAAATACTTCTCATAGCATCTAATTTGGTGCTACAGCCCACACAGAGATTCTGGAGAAACTTGATACACCTTAAATCCCTTTCTATTTAAACTACTAAAGTATATAATGTCTATAACTAATATCACAAGCAAATATAGTATTATTCCGTAACAGGGAACTAGAAATGTCAAACTAGAGTGCTGTACAGGCTATTTGAGCAAAGGGACAGTATCCTCAAACAATGTATGTCCTTACTGAGATATAATCACATACTATTCATCCATTTAAAAAGAAAAAAAATCAATGTTTTTTGTATACTCAGAGTTGTGCAGCCATCACCCAAAATACAATTTGGAACATTTTGTCACTCCAAAAAGAAATGCCATACTCACTAGCAACATTTCCCATTTCTCCCTCCCCCCAGCTATAGGCAACTGCTATTTTTTTTTTTTTGTTTGTTTCTAGAGGTTTGTTTATTCTGGACATTTCATATAAATTGATGATAGAATGTGTGGCCTTTTGTGTCTGTCCATCTGGAGTAGAGCTCTGTCACATTGGCTTTGGGTGAATTTGGAACAAACTACAGACTCCCACTATTTTTCTGAGATGTAGTAGATTTTTTGAATAATGTTTTCCATTTGCAGCATGACCTTAGGACAATTTCTAGAGATCTAATATATCTTAATTTATTTTTTAAATTTTTACCAGTTAGATGGTTATGTCACTGGGGAGAGATTCACTGAGCTTCTCAAATTGCAGATCCCAATTCCCATTTCTATAAAAAGATTTTTAAATGAACTTTTTTAATATACTGAAAGTTCCCCAAAGTGACCATTTTCTTGTAAATTACACTTTGCTATATTTTGCTATTTAGAAATAAAAGTACAAAAATTGGTGTTATAATAAGAGTCATATAAGAGGCAAAAGTCTGGTCCAGAAGAGATGTGTATATAGATTGATACAAACCCATGAAAATATGTTTGATCAAATATATTGCTTGACACCATATATCTCAGGATCCAAACCTAATAGTTGGTCCTTTCCCATTGAAAAACTAACAAATATACAGCCTCTGGTAACAGAATGTGTGTTGAGCAGATCTTTGTTAGACGGCTCCCATGGACAAAACCAGGTGATACTATGGAAAGTATTCCAGCTGTTTGAGAGATGACTCAAATGAAAGATTGATCTATGACGTTAGATTATTGCAACTTGTCACTTGTTATTCCTTGTAGCTGTCTAAAAAGACGAACCTAGCAGACCTATAGATGTGAACTTTGTCCTGTGAATTTCCTTTTATAGACTAACAACAGAAAGAGATGAAGGCAGATAGGCAGTGTCAGTAAAAAATGCAGAGCTTTCACAAAGATTGTGAATTTTCAAAATTGATCAGTTTATCAAAGGGTTCTTAAAACATGAATATACATTTCTAGGATACACAATAAACCAATTGCTTGTGATTTCAATTAATAGTAGTCTACTCACCACAGAACATAGCTCACTATTGCAAAAGGAGGACTCAGAGACCTCAGGAGAAGACTCTGATTCTGAGGATCACTATGGATCTGGAGCCATGGTGGCAAGATTGTTTCTGCTGGATCACACTGAAGTGTCCAGAATTGTTAAAACCTCTATTACACCACAAAAATCACCAGAAAAATCTGCTGATCAAGTAAAATTAAATTTATGAAACTAAATGTAGCAAGGGAGAACATGAACTTGGCAGAGTATCTTTATGTCTCAAAAAAGTGGAGGTAGGGAATGTTATTTAAAGAGTTTTAGAGGACCTGGATATGGTGAATTTAGGTGGGTTTTGCAAGGGAAAGAACCAACTGAATTAAGCAGAGTTTATGATAAAATAACTGGTTTGGTGGGCACAGCAAAGTAATGGTTTTAGAATGAGTTTTGATGATCGTGCTCTTAGTTTTGACATGTAGACTGATTTCATTGAGTTACACAAATATTTTAGAAAAAAATATTTTTCAGGGCTAACTATGCTCATTTTGTTTGGTCTCAGAGTTGTTTAACTAGGGACCTGAAATATGCCTGGTTTCATTTTTCACACGGGAACACATAATTATATTGGCTTCATTTCTTACCATCAACATCCTATTTTAGAAAAGGAATGTGAAGGAAATAGTATCAGAAAAAAATCAGCTAGATAGTGCACATTTAGAACTTGATTACATTTAGTTTATGAATTTCTGTGTACAATAAATATATTTTTAATGAACTTTGCTAAAGCGAAGCTTTAGTAAACTTTTAACCTTTTCTACTGAAGTTACATATAACTATGGAAGTTACTCAGATAAAAGATAAGGTCATATCTCTCCTCAGGTTTCTTTGAAATGTAGTTCTTTATTATAAATATGTTCTAAATATTTGTCTAAGTTTATTCTTTGGTACTCATCCTTTGACTAACTGTATGATATTTATTCCCCCCCCCTTTTTTTCTTTCTCCTTATTACTCTTATTAATGATATTCAAATAAAGTGTGCAGAGAGACAGTTTGGGTCAAATACAAAATTAATAGGATTTGCATAGTAATAACTAAATAAATATTGCTCCACTCAGAACCAAAGAATGTACTATGATATGTATATTTTTCCCCTATTGCCCCAGCTCCTAAATTATGTATCACCTATATATTTCTTTCTTTATAACATACACTTAAGTTATCTGTTGATTTATTAAATCCATGCTCAAAAGAGGTGAATATACATTTAGACCCTCCCCTCCTACCTTTGTTACCTGTTCCCACCATTCAAATCTAATAATTTTTCATGCCTTCTGCACAGATGTTATCCTCTAATTTCCCTTCCTTACTTTTGAGTCCAATTTTTGTTTGTTTTAATTTCCTTGGATTACTCTCTACTTTTATGGAAGTAGTCCTCAGATTACTTCCTATGATATGTGAGAAGTAAAAGTTTGGAATGTTTTCCATGTCTAAAGTTGCATTTTTTATTTGCTCTGTACCTGAGAGTTTTGTTGTGTAAAAGTTGTACTTGAAATTCTTTTCCCTCAGAATATTTTCTTCTAGCTGCCAGTTTGATGTTAATCTGATGCACATTTTTTCCCTGTTGCTCTAGAAATTTTAGAATCCTTGTCTTATCGTTAGTGTTGTGAAATTTAACTACAATGTGTTTACATGTATTTCTTCTTCAGAATGAAGGGTGATTTTAAAGAAACCTGTGTCTCCTAAAATCCAGGAAATTAGTATAAATGTTTTGGTAATCAACCTGTCTACATTTGAAATTACTGGGCATTTTGAATTGATTTCCTAGATATTCTGTATTTTCTACTTGTAGTTACATTTTCAGATATTTTCTCCATGTTGGTTTCTAATCTTTTTGTTCCATATTTATTTTTGCAGTTATATTTTTAATTTCCAAGAGATCTTTCTCACTTCTCTGATAACTCCTATTTCATAGTATTTCTTGTTCTTATTTCATCATTATAATAGTTTCTGTACTTTACCTAGACTACTAACTGAAGTTGAATTTTAAATGTTTTCTTTTGTTTTCTGGATTATTTCTATTTAGCCTAACATCAGATTGTGTATTTTATTATTTTAGATTTTTCTCTTTACTGCTGCAATTTTCCTCAAGCTTTGGGTGACTCTTAGTTTCCCTCTGATATTTAAGAATAAGACAAGAGAAATTCAGAAGCTCTGTGTATGTGAGGTAGGCACATCCAGGGATAAGATCTTATTTAAGAAATAGTCAAGGATCAGAGAGAGTACTTTCCTCCACTCTAAAATGTTAAAAGTATTTAAGACATTAATTTGGAAAACAGAACCCTTGTTATAGCCTACTCTGGATTCTTCTCAACATATTCTACATTAAAAAAAATTTTTAAATGTATTTACATGCGACTGGCAAATTCATGTGCGATGACCATTTTCAAAGAAAGGACAGGAAAGGTATATAGGGAAGTTTAAGTTTTTCAGTGCAGCCTTTTAACTAATGCCTACCCCTTTTATTCCTGCCCTCCATTGATAGTATGTAATTGAATCTATGCCTCTCAGGGTATAAACTAAGCCAAGTGACTGAACCTACTGTTTTAGCCCCTTTTTCTGTGGCGTACCAATCAACACTATTCCCTCAGTTTTCCATCTTTTGAAAATTTTGTTAAAATCCCTTGATTACTAAGAGCATAGCAAGAATTTCCTGTTTCACTTGTGCTTTAGGTCTATGCATTTTTAAAATATTTTCTTTAATATCCCTCTGTTTTTTTTTCTTTCCCTATTGAGTTTTTAATAAGACAGGAAATAAACTCAGATACTCAACTTGACATGCTTAATTTATTTTAACAATAATGTGTGTATCCTCCTATTATATCACATTTAAAACAATTTTTCACCTATTACATGAACAAAAGTTAGAATGTATAAATTGTACTGCTGTTGTTGAGAAGTAGGTGAGATGGATGTTCATAGGCTGCTCGGAGCAGTTACATTTGTTATGACATTTCTGGAAAGCAATTTGGCTATGTGGATCAAGATACCCAAAGATGTAATATCTGGCAATTGTAACAATCTTTTCTAAGGAAATGCCTAGAGACCTATTTGAAGAATTGTTAACATGGCTGTCATAGCAGTTTAAATTAATGAGAAGTTTGAAATACCCAAAATTTAAAACACTAATAAATTAATAAATGAATTATGGTTTCATTCATGCAAAGAATATATAGGCAAATAAAATGATGTTTAAATGATGACAATATAGTATTAAGTGAGAAAGCAGGATAGGATACATAGTCAATATAATACAGATTTTAACTCATATATAGAATTACCATTTTTATCAATAGAAACAAATTTTGGCATTTTTAAATTAAAAACATGTACATATTAAATAATTATAACAAATATAATTACAACACATTGTATAATTATATAAGTTAAAATGAATTATATAAAGTATAAATAAAAATGAATACAGGAAAAATTAATAGCATTGTGAACAAATTTTTACTTTAAAATATCTTGATTATAAATACTTATTGGAAAGAGGAACAGAAGTAGGAAAAATATTCTAGCTCTATTCATTATAGTGTTCTTTTAATTTGCATGAACTTTATCATTCAAATTTCAGGGTATTTATACTGTTATATCAGTGTATACAAAACAAATATATTGCTCTAAGGCAGGATTTAATGTGACAGATTCACAAGTTTCTGGACCCCTATCCTATTGAGACAATTTAGCTTTACTGTTATTTTGCTTATTTTCTGCTGCTGTAGGCATTTTTTGTCTTCTGCATAGAAAGCATCTTTTTCTCTGTTAAAGTTCGGTGCCATTCAGAAAGACACTGGCTTAAAAAGGAGTTTGGGAAAGCAAGATAAGAGCCTTTTAAATTAATACTGTAACAGACAAATCTGAACTAAGTCATTTTCTGATATGCTTGCTGAGGAAATTCAATTGACTGAATATTTCTATTCAATCATTATGTAAGAAGCCGCACTCCTCTTCAACTTGTCTAAATTTTGATGGTACTATTTTTTGTTTGGTTGGGAGGCATATATAAATAATCATATTTTCTTTATTAAAGTGTACTTTGAAAACATGTAAGGTATTTTAACATTCTCAGAAAACTTATTTTTGTAATTAAATTTTCAGACCCCACCAAATATAAGTGTTATGACATTACATATTGTGGAATTAATGTACACTTTGTCAGTTGCTAAAAATAATTTTAGACAGTAATGTATTAAGCTAGATTATGCATTTTCAATAAAAATTTAATAATTTCTTAGTGATTAGACTGTTATTTTGACCTTTAAAATTAATTGCTACTCAGTACAACTAGGTAAGTTTGTGCATGTATATATTAGTTAATTCGCAATTTAAATTACATCAGGTTTTTCTCTATTGAGCCTGGATATTGTGGTAAGTCTTCCAAGTTGCATTAAGTTTTGCAAAAACCCCTTTAAAAAATGTGACACCTTTCTGAATTCAAGCTGATAGGATTTAAATAAATATAAAGAGAGGCATCTCTGTTTGGATATAATAAAGAGGATTGCCCCATATGCAATATACATGATCAAAACAAACAAAAAAGCTGAAGACAAGAATTTCTTTTTTAAATTAGGCTTGGATTTTTGTTTGTTTGTTTGTTTTTTGTTTTTTCTTTTTCTTTTTTAAAATCTCAGTTTGCAGTAGTGTATGTTTGGAAACCTAGGGCAACGACTTTAACCATGATATAAAAAGAGAAAAAGGGTGAAGGTGAAGAGGGTCTCACCAGTCATGGGTGAGATCACCACCTTCCCTAACTAGAAGCTATTACCTGTAAGATATGCTGAGTAAGACATCGTTATCTGTCAAGTGGCTCTGGGGAAACTATTTCTTTGGAGATTATGCTTCATTATGCATTCAATCTTCATCTTTTATAATGTTAGCCAGTATTTAGTTAATATCAAAGAAGATAATATATGAAGTAGTATGTATGAATAGGAGTATAAAAGGTGAAACTGTTTAATAAAGACCATATCATGTTAGGTAACTTCAAACTTCAATATTATTGGAATGTAGTTTTAAGACCTGATCAAATAACTGTCTAGCTGCTAATGTTTGTCAAACACAAATTGACAAAGGGTTGTTTAATATAATAGGTTATAGGAGTTTCTATCCTGGAAAAAAATTGTAGTAACTACATATGTTAATCATGCTCATTCTTGAATTCAAGTTAAAAATAGCTAAATAAAGCATCCTTCTTCACCAGTTGCAGGTGTTTCTTTTTATTCTTTTCTGTTTTTTAATTTCTAGTGTAGCTATATTTACATTTGAAATTGTCATTTATTTATTGTACATGGATCTTTACTACCTTAATTGAAATCCTTGGGAAGAGGTGAGTTTTGGAACTAGATTCTTTTATTTTTGACAGGTTAAAGCAAATATTTCTTGTATAATTTTCCATTGTTATTAGAGCTTGTTACCACAAGGTATGTACAAACAAGGATTCCAAATTCAAAGTCTTACTTTCTAGGGCTAGTCAATACCATAAAGTGATGAGGTGGTCAGATGGTCAGATATGAAGCAACAGAGAATGGCAGAGAGTATAAACTGTAATGGGATACCTTGCCCAGAGGCATCTACAGTTTTTACTCCCTCCTTCCCTCCCTCCCTGCCAGCCTTCCTTTCTCACACACAGAGCCAGATGTGATTTATGAGCAGAAAAATATATATAATAAAAAATGTATTATAAAATGATTTATGACAAAATTAAGTATTTTCAGATTTAGCTTATTTGTTGTTGCCACTTTTTTTTACTTCTCTAAAAAAAATCTTTTTTTTATTTACTTAGTCAATCAGTCTGTCCACAAATAACCATTCAATTTCTACTTTAGTAAGAATAAGTATAAAACTGAAAAATAGAAATGAATAGGCCATTCAAGCCTTAAAGATGAGCTAAACAATATATAATTACCACACAGAGGTAAGAGTATGGAATTCCAAACACGTGCACCACCCATCTTAGTCTGTCTGGGAAGCATTTCCCAGAAGGTCAAAACCATGGCTTGAAGGAAAAGCAAAAACTAGTCAGGTAATGAATGGCACAAGGGATTTCTAAGCAAATGAACAACTGGAGGAACAGTAGTAACTGAAGAATGGAGAATTCTTTATGGCAAAGGCATGGATACAAAAGTACTTGTTACAAATAAACAAGGTGAAATCTAGCTCCTCCCATTGTAGAGGATGTTAGTTTCTTTGTCAATTACATGTTTGTTTTTTTCTTTTATCAGTTATAAATCAGCATAATTTGAACGTAAATACTCATATTTAAGTGTCTGTTCCAAATACTTTTCTTCTTAAAAAAATTTCTCTTTAGACTCCCTGCACTCTGAAAAGACAAAATAAACAAAAAAAAGTAAAAAAAAAACTAACAAAAAGTACTCTGGTTATATTTGATAAATGTATGCCAAAGATAGAGTAACTAAAAGAATATAAAGAGAAAATGAAAGCAAGAAAGTAACTAGTTCTTTTCTAGACATAATTTCATAGAGTAGTTCTACCTCCTGTTTCAAAGAAAAAGTGCAATTTGTATTATAATTGAGACAGTATTATTTTTTATGCCTATATATATATTCAAAATTTTAATATAAAACTTATCACATAACTTGAAACACCAAAAGAAAAGTATATGATTAACTCCAGAGCAAAGCATTCTGTTGCTCTTTTAAACTCTGTAGAGCAGCGAAATGGAAGAAACTGAATTAAACAAAATTATGTATTGCCCTCTTTTATAAAAATTCCTACAAATGGGGCAAAAATACCTGTATTTCAAATATATCCAATGTTATGATTTGAAAACTAACAGAGCAACAATACCTTGCAAAATCTATCAGGAAAAACTTCATACTGACCTGGATGAGACTGCTAATTTAATTTTATCGTTTCAAGTGAAAGTGACTTGAAACCAAGGGAGACTAATCTGAACAGTAAGCCTAATTGCAAATGCCTCAGTACATTATGCAGATAATAACAGCTCCCATGTGGATAATAGAAGTTAGAAGAGTACTGAAAATTATACTTTCTTTGCCAGTGAAAATGAACTAATATTGCATCTTATCTCCTGATCCACATACTAAAATGGAAATTGCTTTCTAGGTTTTACTAATTTTACTGACAGAATATGATGTAAAGCCTTTTTTTTTTCTTGTGCATTTATTTTGATTAAGTATAAAAATACACTCAGGAGCAATATGTGAAAGTGACAAAAAAATTAGAAAACAAATTCTAGTCATGTTCATGTCTATGATTTCATATGGCTTTATCATCAGCATTCATTCTGATATCTAAAATAAATTGAGAAGATTTTTGTTTCAAATGCGTCTATATTAAGCAAAGATACTCTATGTGCCTGTGAAACTGAATGTATCTGAAATTAGCATAAGCTGCTAAACCCTCCACACAAATTGTACATTAATTTAACACCAAAAATGCCATTATGAATGCATTGAGATGTTTAATATTTGCATAGAAATTTAAGTAATTTCAATAAATTATATCTCATATAAAAAGACTTTCATATCTCCAGTAGAGTGATTAGAAACCAAGCTGGGTGCTGGGAGGATAATATAACTATTTGCGGAACCCTGGGGGCCATTCCACAGCACAGACCTTTCAATGACACTGCAGTGAGAGGAGCCTCAGACTCATCCTCCGAAGGCATGAGTTCCTGTCCTGATCAGACTAGGGTAAGGGCAGTATTAAACAATTGATCCGCTATTTTCACATTAGCCTTTATTGAGGCATGCCATGCTCTCAATGACACTCATTGGCCACGCATACATATAGACAAATGGCCAATTTCATGTTGCCAAGTTATAGTTAAAATTCAAATCACATTTACTATGTTTAAGCATTTTGTTCTATAGTGTAGTACTATGGGGTACGATTTTTGTGTTCATTTTTTTTTCACACTAAACTTTTAAAATTAAGTTAATGAAGCATAAACTATTCTGAGTTAAGTAATACAACATTATACTCTTATCTGTTTTAAAATTCAGTTGATCCCCAAAGTAATGTTTATTGAAATAATATATAAAATTTCTAGAGTCTGAGAAATTTGGTGCATTTCTATAGGATGTACTAAATTGGTCTACTGAATTTCATTCTGGGAATCCATTCACTATCCCCCATCTAATAATAGGCACTTGAGTTTTAAAAGGAAATTAATAAAATGATGCAACAAAAGGCTTGTCAGAGACCTGAGAATAAAACCTTTTTAACCCAGCATACTTGGGTTTTATTCATGGGATCCACTAAACTAATTTATGATAATTTATTTCAATAGTGGCATTATAAACTGAGTAAGTTATATTAATGAACTAACATTCTAGGTAGAGTATTTGGTTCATTTTCTAAAAGTCATCATAAGGCCACAAAATGCTTGAAGCATTATTACACTCTCACCCACTGTGTAACATGAGTAAATGCGGTGGGATGTTTTGCCATAACTATATTATAACCTTATGCAAAATGGAAAAAAAAATCTTTGACTGGAGTACTGTTGAGTCAGATATCCCACTCAAAATGTTTTACTGCATTAATACTTTCATACTCAATATGCGAAAGACACAGTCTCAAGCACCAGAAGTGGTTATCCCCACTTTCAAACAACTTATGGTTTAGTGAAGGAGATAGATAATTATACAGTTCTGCAAACAAATATAAATATAGAGTTTGCTAACTACTATGAGGATGATGTGGTGCTGTAAAAGCACGTTGGCTTGATGTAGCATAGGCTGTGAGATAAGAGATGACTCCTCAGGTGAACTGCTGATAAAGCACAATCCTGAAAATGTTTAGTTAAAGCTGTGTCTATAAATAAGGGGAGAACTGTTCCTGCTCTAACTGTAGCTTTTAATTATATACACCTATAGCCATTTTTCACAGCAATGTCATTAGCAAAAACTAACTTATAGCCACTTTTGTCTCCATCACTTTGTGACTGCATTGAATAATGTAATAGAATGATACATCCACAATGAAAATTGATCTTACATTGCTGACGTACATATACCCTAAGATTCTGCCTTTCTATGAGCTTTCACCTATCCTTTCCTCACAAGTAAATATTCAGAGTTTCTTCAGTATAACTATTCATAGTCTACATGTTGGAAAATCTTAAGATAATATTTAGAAGTAGTTTTCTGGTTGTTTTACCGAAGAAAAAATGTTTTCATGTGTTTATCTCTTTAGAAAGATATATTTTTAAAAGAAACTACAAAACTTTTGTATAAAAGTTACAACTTTATAGTAACAAGCTATAAATTGAAACACAATTCTCATTTTCATAGATTAAATTTTTGGCATGACTTTCGGCCATCTCAATGCCTTGGATTCTTCATCAATAAAAGAATAAACATAATTACCTAGCTATAGGAATCTTATAAGGATTACGGAATTAATATATTTACATTTTTTTGAGTCTAAGATGAAAGGTTATAGATGACTATATTATTCAAGACAAATACTACAGTTAATCTCACATTCAGTTAATAAATGTCACTTTAGATCAAAGGTTTATTTTGTGCATTTCTGCAGAAATATGAAGGAAATTATTTATCTTTAATATTCTGCTGACAAAAATTTTTTAAATGGCACGAACTGTTACTAGAGACTGAAAGATATGGTATTTGACATTTTCTGACTCTATATTAGTGGCGTTATCTACAATAGCTATATTGTGCAAATAGCCTTCAAAATTAAAAGCGACACTTCTGCATCAAGAAGAAAAAAGTACCTATTAAGACATGAACAATTTACGCAATGGGAATTTAAAATTAGGTAATATTGATCAAAGAGAGCAGAAAAGAAAATGGTATCTTTGAAAATATAATGACGTTTTTAAATTGCCGTATCTCTATTAAAAGTTATTTTTAACCAAATATAAATTATGTTTCATTAAGATTAATAAAAATGCCAATGAAAATCACTCATTTAAAGCAAGGATTTACATCCTTTAAAAATAATATTTTATAATCAAATGTTTAACCGTAGGACCCACGCTCTTACCATGTTTTCTCTATATGATTTTAAACATGACATACACACAGATATAGCGTAGCTATGAATAGTGTATAGGATTAACAGATGGAGTCTAAGGTGTTCTCAGAGTGAGAAATTCCCAGCTTAAAGATTTTAAAATGTTGTCTAGCTTTCTTAATATATATTAATATATTTGTTGACTTTTGGAAAGAGTGGAATCCAGTGGTCAGACATGAAAATAAGGAAATTCTACCATCCCTATGTGTTCCTCCGTTGACCTGAATGAAGGTAGTTAAGCAGTGTGTTTCCTATGTATTTGTGTAATGTTGCCATTGGATCAAAAACACATATCCCACACCCACATTAGGATAATGAACCAATTAAAAAATTTATTAAATTGTAAAATTATATTATAAATGGGTAGTTTTTCCTACTGGTAATATTTTTTTCTTCCTTTTAGGCATCATATGAATCATAAATTAGCAGAAACTGATAATGTTTTCTGAATCTCAGAAAACAGTTCTAAAAAATATTACTTGAATTCATTTGCAAAACGGTGATTAGGAGAAATTCTGAAATAACATAATATAAATATATGGTTAAGGATTTTTTTAAAAAATATACTGAATAATAAATAGTTTCCGAGGTTGATTTTTTTTTTTTTCTTTTTTTCTGACAGGGTATAGTGCTTGCTGAGGGAAGTCTAGGAATAAGCTGCCAGTTAATTGCTCAATTTTCTGATGTGTTAAGCAGTTTATGGAGGCCTTTATTGCCTTATAGAATTATTATAGAACTATATATATGGACAGGATTTTAATGATCATCTAGTTCAGTTATTAAAAAACATGTCTAAGAAAGCTGCTCGACTGCCACGAAGTGGGGGGAGATGAGAGATTGAGTACAGCCCCTCTTACTCAAAGAGATCAGCTCTAAGTTTACTTTTTATATATAGCCATTTCATAAAATATCTCAGCTGCTTAATACAGTTTGAAATATACTGCTTTAAACTACTCTTTTAGTTTAGTGATGAAAAATTTCTTCTCACCTGAGAGCCAGAGGGTCAAAATGATTTTTATATCTGAAGGTAGTACTTTGAACTTCGGAATCATTTAGTCACTTTTCTTAGACTGTAAGACTTTGAAGTACATGTCCTAAGACCCTCTCTCTTACTCACTCTGCTATAACTCCAGTCACCTGATTTTCTTTACTAATATAAGCATGCTTCTTCCTTATAGACTTTGCCTTCTATGTTCTCCTTGACTGAAATGCTCTTTCTCAAGATAACTTCATAGCTCTTTTCTACTTTATTTTTTTACTCAAATGTCAGCTTTTTAGTGAAGTCTTCTGGTTTTATCTGGAATAATAGGTTGCAAAAATGGCCATGACTCTTTCCCTCTCTCTGACAATGTCCCTTGCAATATGACTTTACAGCTGCCTCCATGATCACAGAGATTGGAAGTTTTTCACCTCCTAACTCTGGAATGACCTTTGACTTGCTTTGGGAAATAGCCTGCTGTGGAAGTGATAGGTCCCAATCCTAAGTGTAGGCCTATGAGACCTTGAACACTTAGGCTTATACTTTTAGAGCCTGCCACCGTCAAGAACACACACCTAGTCTAGGAGTATGAAAGACCACGTACATTAGAGCTAAATCATTCCGGTTGAGATTCATCTAAACTGGCAGCCTATAGCCCACCAATCACAGATCTGAGTAAACCTGGCTGTGATCAGCTGAGCCTGACCCAGACTACAAGAACAGCCCTTGCATCCCATAGACACACAAAATAACAAATGGCTATTGTTTTAGTCCAATAAATTTTGGGGAAAATGTTATGCAACAGGAGTTAACTAATATTTCTGAGTTTCTTAACAAACTGGGCTTGAAATATAGCTTATGTAAGAAAAAATATAAGGCAGAGAACCACAAGTTAGTAATATAAGCTGATCCTATTAAACTGATGATGGTCTCACAAAAAACATCACTATTTCTTGGGTCACTCAGCCATTTCCACTCTTCTTGGAACCAGCCATCAGGAAAAGGAAGAGCAAGGAATTTATATAGTCTGTTTGAAATGCTGTATTTCTCACTCATCAAGGTCTACCTCATGGGATATAAGTTTCCACACTCTTCTGGTATGTGAAACACAGTTTTTCCAGGCAGTCAGTGGTAGAGACATAATCTCCATTGGTCAATTCAGCTGATCCAGGACACTAGGGCTGTTGAAACTCTGTCTGTATCAGACATGATAAGAGCCATGCTGAAGACTTTCCCTCATTCCTCGAAAAGTCTAAGAACAATCAGTGATATTAAAAGATAAGGCAATAGTGGGAATATCTGTATGTGTATGACTATAGGACTGTCATGATTTGAGCAAACCATCCTGGTAGCTAGGAAGAGGGGCAAACAGACAAAGCTCAAGGTTAGGTAGGTTCTATAGGACTATAGGATCCAGGCTATATAATATATATAATATATTATATATATATATATATATATATATATACTGGTTCCAGTGTATATCCTAGGACATCTAGCTAAGTTCTACATCCCTTTCACACTGAATTAGCATACTACTTTCATGCTGTTTTTCTCCTTATTCCTTTCATATTTATATTATATATTTTAATTTTACACTGTAAATTATTTTCTTCCACTGGAATTTAAACTCTATGAGGAAAGGAAATTTTATACAGTTTGTTCACTAATATTTCTCCAAGACACAGGAGAGAACTTGGAACATGGTGGATTCTTAATAAATATTGATTATTGAAGGAAAAATAAGAAATTTTAAACAAATACTTGATTAATTAGATGTCCAAATATATTGAATTATTTGTGTCTTTAAGAATTAAACAATTCTTTAAAAAATTAAGCTATTCATGTTCAATTATGCAACAACTAAATAAATCAAATATTTAGTATAATATTAGCATTGCTAAATTCTATTGGTTAGAATTATTTTTAAAGAAACATTTCTCCCCTTTTTCATTAATATATGTGAATGTAATTGGAGAGAAAACTTAAGTGATTATTTTTAGACATATGAAAATTTGGGCATCACCATCTCACAAAGATTACTTTTTGATTATTATGTAATCAGTTATTCACTTAGCTCACAAATTTAGGCAAAAATCTTGATTAAAATTACCACTGTTATTTTAAAATAATGTAATTCTGCTTCTTACCCTGAACCAGACACTCATTCTGCCATACACATCCGGGGACTTCTTGATTAAAACATTGAGTTATCTAATCACTCTGTGCCCTATAAATGTATAACATATGTTGAAAATGGAGCAGCATGTGGCTCTTCAAAAATAGATTTTCTACTTATTCTTCTTACTCAAAATTTTAACAATGTTACTTAAATTCAAGTATTAAAGATGCCCAATGAAATGCATTATTTCTGCTCCTGGTATTCTCATTTCATTTTTGGAAATGATGTTAACCTTTTCTCCATATGCTTATGCCACTAATAATAAAGAAAAGTTTATAAACTCTGTTGCATAACTCATCTCATTTGTGCCTTGTTTTCTTCATTTCTAAAACATTTTTTCAATTATGTAGAAATTTATATAATTTAGAGAAATTATAATTAAGTGCATAAAAATAGTACTTATCAAATAATTAATGTTAACATCTCTGTGACTCCTCATGGCCCAGCTTATTTGTATTTCTCCATAGACTTTTTCAATAAGTGTACTGTTTTCTTTTCTGAAATTAAAACATATATACCCTAAAACATCCCCATTAAATTTTAACTGTGTGTACATGTGCATGCATGTGTATGCGTGTGTGAGAGAAAGACAGACAGATCAAGAGACAGACAGACAACAGACAGACAGATTTCAGCTTGAGAGTAACTGTATTAAACGTTGTGATAGAGAAATTATGTTTAAATGTGTCTAAAGAAGTGGTGAATCCATTACGTGAGAGTCTATTTCAACTGGGGAACAAAAACTTTTTGAGAAGCACTAATTCTAAGGGAAAAGAATATCAGAACCAATTGACTATTGTATATTAATTTTCAATATTCAGCCAACCTATTACTCAATTATTTAAAAATTTTGTAGATTGATTTGAATTTTCTATGTGAATGGTCATTCATCTGCAAAACAAAAAAAGGAAATTGTATTTCCTCCTTTCTATGCTTATACTTCTAAATTCTTTTCTTGTATCATACTATTGACTAGAGACTACACTCAATAAAACTGGTATATGCTGTGATTTTTTAAAAATTAACATTTGTTAGGTAGAGCCCTGGGGATGTCAGATGGTGAGCCTCAGTTCAAAGAAAGATCAAAAGGGAAATTGAAATAGAGAACTTTATTACTCACAGGACAGGTCCTGGAGAGCATGCTGAGAAGTCCAGAGGGGAATTTAAGGCAGGATGTATCCAAAGCGAGCAGTGGCAGGCCAGGGTAATGTACTTTATTAGGATCCTCTGCTGGAGTACTCTGGGGCACCTGGGCTAAGGCCAGATTAATCAATTTAAAACAGAAAGATCAGGGGTTTGGTTAGTTTCATGGGGGGTCTTATCTAAGGGGTACCAAGGGGAAGGCTCAGGGAGATTTGAGGAAGACTACTTATCGCAAGCCCTTTCGGGGAATCATATCAGGGACTTAGGTCTACTTACAACTCTCTGTGGGATGTGATCTAGGGAAGGGGATAGAGAGGGATGGTTTAGTTAGAAGTCCCTCCACAAGGCCACTTGATCACACAAAATAGGTGTCAAGGCAGTGATATTATGAGGTAGTTTAGCTAAACTCACAATAGTGTAGTTTGCATTTATTCCTGACTAAAGGGAAAGTTTATAAATTTCTATATTTATAATGCAGTTATCTCAGGTTTTTCTTGTTTATTTGTTTGGTTTTATAGGTATTTGTTTACAAGGCTAGGAAATGCCTCTTTTTAACTTAGATCTTTTTTATTTTTTAATAATGACTTGAAAGTGAGCTTTACCAAACACTTTGAGATTATGATGATTCTATTTTAATTTTTTAATGTAGTGAATCATTTATGGTTTTGTTTTGTTTTCCTAGCCGATCTGGGCATCTTCGATAAATCTTCATTGGTTGTGTGTTATCACTTTTTATTACTATTCTCTTAGTAGTTACCAAGTTCTCCATATAGAAAAGAGTATATTTAGTCACCACTTACATGATTTATAATAATCAATAACAGATTGTGTAGATGTCAAACACAAACTTGTAAAATATAAAAAAGAGGTAAATGAATATCTTTTACTTCTTGAAAGATTACTTAAGACACAACAAAAACAATTATAAAAGAATATATATATATTTTTAAATAATAAGAACTTTAAACTAGCAATATATTTAAAGTAATTGAAAAGACAGCTACACATTTGAGCATTATACTATTAATACATAAAACCGAAAAATAAGTAGAAATAATATTATCTAAAGAACTTCTATAAATCAACAAGGAAAGCACAAACAGCTCAATAAACTAGCAAAAAAAAAAGTATGTAGGAAAAGGAAACAGTCAGAAAACACAGGTGTTCAAAATCATTAGTGATCGAGAATGAAAAGAGAAAATCAAGATAGCCATGAAATACAATTTTATGCTCATTTGAAGTTAAGTTTTTTTTAAAAATTCATTTGTCATCAAGTGTTGAAGAGAATATAGACCACTGGATCTTTAACTGTTGATGGGTATGTTGTTGCAGTCAGGAAGAAAAGATGGGCATTATCTCCTAAATATGAACATTTATATACAGGATGACTCAGAATTCCACTCCTAGGTTACTGTCTAAGGCAAACTTGCACATACTATGTTGACTTAAGAAACGTCCAAACCTGTAGAGAATTTTTATGAGTTTATTTGAGCCAAATTGATAACAATTGTGGAGAAGCAAAATCTCAATGGATTGAGAAAATGCTCTAGAAAATGGTATTTGCACCTTATTTTATACATTAGAATCAAAGGAGACATAAGTAGGGCTACATGAAATCCATTGGTGGTAGATGAAAGAAGGGGTGGGAGCAAGCAAAGTGGGAAAATCTCTTGGATTTGATAAAAAAAGAAAGATACTTCTTTTACACTGGTGGGTACAAGATAGTTTATAATGAACATCTACTGCATGTAGAGATGGTATTCAGGGAACAAGATAACAATAAGGCGTTCTGTGGTCTCAAGCTCTGGTGCAGTGGGTTGTGCCCTGAGGGATTTAGAAAAGCAGATTATTGACATTTCAAAGATATGTTATCTTAGATGAAAAAGACAACAGACAGGCTCACTTAAGATAAAGACTAACCTTTGTCAAGAAAGCTACAGGCGTATGATGCGACACCCACTGTGACCCACTTTTAGTAATTTTTATATTCAGAACTCCCTTTGTGGTTACTTCTGGTCTCTGAGTTTGTAGAGCTCATCATGCTGGCCCCCTCTGAGCTTGTCAGGTTTAGTATGTGGCCTCTTTTTTATCCACACTTATACCAGGCATGTACAAGAATATTTACAATAGTTTTCACAGAAAGAAAAAACAAAATGAAAAACTAGTATATTAAAATACTGTGTAGTCACTACTGATCAAAACTGACAAATGGAATTATAGATGAATATCATTGATATAAAACTAATTAGAAAAGGATGTCCCAAACACAACATACAGCATAATGTAGCTTATAAAGAGCTAAAAAATCCTAAAATTTAAAAACTCTTTTTGGAAGTGCACACACATGTACAGGCATGAGGTTATATATAAAGGACAAAACTGATTAAAGTTAAACAGATGGTTAACTCAGCTGAGGAAGACCACTGGCTCACAGGTTGGGGATTTCCATATGGTCAGTGTAGGTTTTTGTCAATATCCTAAGTGATTTTGAATGACTGGTTTGTGATGCTTATTTTATTATTTAAAATAACTAAATCAATAAGAGTGGGCCATTCAGCAATGCTTGTGTTATGAAATCATTAATCCAGTTCTGTACATTTGTAATCTATAGATAAACCAAAAGTGATTTCAAGACCCAATTCCCTTTCTTCGTAAAGCTCTTTTTTTGCTTAATCGTATGAAAGTGTGATTAGGTACTATATTATGGAGTTTGTAGGGGAGGACAGAATCCTGAGTCCTGATGGAAGTAGAATGATTTAGATTCATTTCAAATTCATTCCTTGGACAGCTCCTTCCCTGCACTCAACAATAGTGGGAGAGAGGTGTGACTGACTGCATGACATTGATTTTTTGGCCCCCTTCCCACTTTCCTCTTTTTGAGCTGTGGTTCTCAGAGAGAGCCCTTAACCAGAAGCATCATCATTGCTGGGGAAACTTGTTAGAAATGTAAATTCTTTGGCCCCATTCCAGATCTTCCAGATTGGAAATCCTGGAGTGGACCCAGCACTTTGTGTTATACCAAGCCTTTCAAGTGATTCTGACACTTGTTAATGTTTGAAGGGCACTGCCCTTGATTTTGATTCCTATACATGTTTTTTCTATCTTTATTGTTTACTTTCCTCTCCCATTTCAGGTAAAACTATTTAAATTATATTTTAACTAAATCAACTATGGCAGTGATTTTCTATTAGGCTTCTCTAAATTCAAGGTTGTTCATCTTCCGACCCTTCCATTTGGAACCTGAGTGACCTCCTAAAATGCAAAACGTTGTAATTAAAATGCTTCAACACTAACCCATTGCCATTAGCAGAACATTAAACTCCTTATGACAGAGTAAAAATCTTCCACAATTTGGCAGTGTCTTTCTCAAGATCCCTCTTTCCTTTACACCATTACATTCATTTTCAAACATTCTGAACTCCTTTCAGTTACATACACTTGTCCATATCTAGCGCTTGGCACACACTAAAACCTCTCCGCATCTTCCTTCTCATCCTCCTCATCCACTTTTAACTGGTAACCTCTAGGCTTGATGTAATTCTTATTATAAAATTCCTTATCTCTTGGAATTCTTGATACTCTAAAGTTGGCTAGTTCTCCTTGCTACCCATTCCAGAGCCTCATTATTAATATTCATTACCCTTAATTATAATGGATTTTTACATGATGTGCCCTCATAAATCTCCAGTTTGATTTTGTCTGCTAAATGCTAAGCATCAGGCTTTATTTTTCTTATCATTAAAATAAAGATTTCATTGTATTCCTAGGATAGATGTAAAAGTAAAGTGAAATCATAGACTTAGCACAGTGCTATTAACAGTATCTATGATATGTTGAATGAATGAAATTTAACTCTACCAATTACTTTACATTATAAATTTCACACTGAATATCATGTTAGTCATAATAGTAAATATTTATAATATTTGGGTTATGGTTAAATATTTTTATATTAAGAAGACAACTATCTAAAAAAGTTGCACATGCAGTAAATGTTGTCTTTTTTAATGCATATCAGGATTACTCTATTTCTGTATATAATATGTAGGGTAAATGAAATGTGTGAGCTGTATGGAAATCTCATTGGGTGCTATCTTAAAAAAAGAAACAACTCACCACTACCATCAAAAACATCTGCTGGCAGACTGCCAAGGAAAAAGCATGATGCAGTGAAAAACAGTCAAAATAATGCTTCATTTTGATATTGCAATCACAGAGTCATAGATAATGAGTCTACCTTCTTTTCTTAATGATGTGCTGGTCTTGGAAGCACTCTGAAATTTTATTCAGAAGAACTTAGAACTTGTATCTCATAATTAGCAGGTGTAAATGGCTGGAATTGAATCTTTGGAAAATCAGGGTAAACTTAATGGGTAAACATTGGAATGTGCTATATTTGATACATTGGTCTTAAACTAAGCTAACTTTTGAATCTGTAAGAAATGATTTATATAGTATATATTACACATATACATTTTAAATATACACCACATAATCAAGGAGCTTAATCTTAAACAACATTGTCTCTTGTCAAAATAATCAAAATGTCTAGCAATATGCTTGTGAACACTGAATAACCAAAAGAAAGTGTCTATTTTCCTTTTTCTCATGAGTTTTTTTTTCAAATAGTACAATGCTTTTACTCTGTCCATGCTGGAACTTCATCATTTAAAATGTGTCACGCTATGATAAATCATTTGGTATTGAATCAATTGGTTTTTGTTGTGCTTTTCCACTAAGCCAGTATGAAGTGGCTGATGAAATCTGGCATGACAAATTACAAAAGATGAGTCATCTGGGGTTGACAAAAATCAGTATTCATTTGTTTACTTTAGAAGACAGAATGTGTTAAAATGAACAACATGCAGCATTAGCTGTAAAATGCTATATAATAATGGAGGGAGTATCATGAAGGAAAAATAAAGGGTATTCACAGTACAATAGTTAGTCAAAAGATCTGGCTAACCAAAGATAGCACATATTAACTGAGAGTGCTACCGTTAGGGATGATCTAAACCCGCGGTTACCCTGGTAGTGTTGAGGAGGCCTCGATTCTTTCCGCCGATGCAGTAAAGAAATACAGATCAGTGAGACTTAGAAAAGTAAAATTTATTAGAGTGCATTTCAAGAGAAAAACTATGCCAGAGAGGGCTGTAGCCTCATAGAAGTGGAGAGGTCTGTATTATATCTGGGCTGTGATGGGGGGTTAACGGGTGATGCTAGATGACTGGCAAGTGAAATCACATTGATTGACAGTTGGCTGTTATATAATCTTTTGTTCACTGCTCATGTACTTACCCAGGATTCAGTCTGTTATAGTAGATTCATAGACTTCGGGTATATGTATGATATTATAATGATGGTATAAGGAGGCTGAGGTGGAAAGGTCAGTGTAGTCTTTACTACGCAGGTATCTGTAGCTGGCCTAAACCAATGGCTATTTCATGGATTTTTATTTCCTTGTACTTCAGAATGTAGGGGTATTGTTAATTGAAAAATGGGTGTTTTGGGGAGGTCATAAGGGTGGCGTTTGGGTTGGGCCTGCATTCCCCTCATCACACATGTTTACCTAACTGCCTAAAAAAAGCAGCCACAATTTGTTAAATATATACTCTACAATCAACTCAAAGATTTGTGTGCAAATCTATGTGTAAAACACCTCATACATGAGCAATTATTATAGTTATATGGTCTATTTCATGTCAAAACATGCAAATACTCAAAAGGTTGAGATTTTCCTCCAGATACTCAAGTTTATTTGAGAGGTAGGCACAAATTCATAGATATAAGTATGTTCTATCAGGGCATTCTTGAGAGCACAAGCTTTTGCTTTTGCATTATGATGTTATGTCTTCAATTGTTGAGCAGAAAGTTGTTTGAAAGAAAACCTGTGAGGCTCATGACTTTGCGTTTTATTCTGGAGGTAGGTTAGCCCTCCATGGAGGCTATCATGCTGCCTGTCTTAGAATGTCTTAGATAGAATCCTTTCCTCTGACTTTGGATATTATTTGAACTAAAACTGACAACCCATACAAAGGTGAAGGGACTCCTAAAATTAACCCTGAAAAGTTCTGGTCCAATATGATTTATCTTCTTGTTCCTTTATCCTCAAACTGTTTGTTTGTGCATTTATTTATTTACTTAATTTTTGTCAGGAAAAATGGTGGCACAGTGTTGCAAAAGAGCTATTATGGTTTGTTATATATTCATTATGGAAGGTTAATGCTTGAGCTCTACCTCCTCCTTCTGGGCAATTAATATCTCAATTTTCATTTAACTAAGTCTACTGTTCAAGCACCTTTGCACATTGAAAAATGCTATGTCTCTGCTTTTGAAACATACACAGAATTCAATTATTTACTATCACTCCAAGCCCCTCATGCTAGTCTAAGCCCCATGATTCCATTCTTGAATTATTACAATAGAATCTTTACCTCTCTCCATCTACCCTGACTCCTCTTCAATATGTTTTTAAGAAAAAGCCAGAGTGATACTATTAAAATATAAGTTAGTTCATGCCACGTTTCCCCCAAGTCTTGCCATCATTTGTAATCTCAGAGTGAAAACAAGCTATACATATGATATTTGAGTGTCTGCATAATCTAGTTCCCCTGATGCCTCTTCCTTCATCTCTTCCACTTTTCCTCTCATTGATTCAGCTGCACTGGCTTCCTCTCTGTTCCTCTAAACATAACAGGACTTCTCTCAACTCAGAGCCTTTGCAGTTCTCTCTTCATGTGCTTTGCCAAAAGATGTACATAAGTTCACTTCATTTCTTTTCAATCTTTACTACAAAACTAGATTTTCAGTGAAATCTTCCTTTATCACCCTATTTAAAATTTTAACCACTACCCTGACACTATGTTATACTTCCTAGCCTTATTTTCTCCTTTCTTGTTATCATTGTCCATTTTCATAAGTTATTTATTGTCTGGTTCCTCTACTACAATGTAAGTATTATGATGGCAGAGATTAGTTTTCTTTCTGTTCTCTTCCCAGGAGTTATATTACTATCACTGACTAATGTTTCTTTAATGATTGAAAAAATGTGAATATTCTAATATATGGTCACTTCCTGATAAACAGTTTTATCATAAAGAATTTTTATATATAAATCTTTTAACTGAAATTGCATTTATCATATGTCCCTTATCCTTATATACATAGTCCCAGCTTTGCATGGCTATAATACAGATAGATTTCAGTTACCACAGAGCTCCCTAACAACTCAGTTCATATTTCAGTTACTAGGCTATATTAACAGTAACTGGATGAAGTACAAATTTGGCTATTATTTCAGTACGCAAATCACTATGTAAATAACATCTGTATCATGATCAGTACCAATCACATTTCTTCTTTCAAAGTCTGTTGGAGGTTGGTCACTACACACATATAATTCAGTGTATGCACAGATACTAAGCATGTAGTTATAGTAACTCCTTGTCCCCAATGATAAACCCATATGACATTTTACAAAAATGGGTCACTGAAAGAGAAAATTGGCCAACAAAGTTGAGACTGTGGTGCAGAAATTAAAAGTGATAACAATACGAGTGAAATTTAAATCAGTGTAAGTGGAATTACAGAAGAATAAGCTTAGCATAGGAGTGTTGCCACTGTTGCTTTGTTGAGCCTCTTGATACCACCAGTGGAATTGAGAGAAGACAAAGTTAAAGATATAAAGGAAGAAAGTGGTTGTGAAGAAAAGGATAGAAAAAGCCCCAGAGGAAGTGATATGGCAAAAAAAAAAAAAAAAATCACACAAAAGGAATACTTGGAGACATTTCATGTCACTGAAAGGGCAAAGGATAAAATGTTAGCACCGATAATTTAGAAAAGAGTATGACAATTTGCCAAGATATATGAAAGATGCTCCATCTCTTTCTGTATCATAAATTATATGACAAGAAAGTACTGTCTAAACTACTATTGATAAGTTATTTACAAAGAAATAAAATGCTTTAATCTCAATCTTTCTAATGTTTTAAAATGTAATACATTATATAAATGTTAGTTGTATTTCAAAATTTTCCTTTCATATTTATAACTGACAGTAAGAGGATTTCTAATGTTTTCACAGAAGGTCACAGAACAATTATTAAGATTGCAAATTGCATGGTAATTGTTATGGTTCCATACTGTCTTGCAGAGTGAACACTGCCTATAGTTAAGTATTTGGGAATTAACAGGGATTTATTATTTATAGATCATTTGTTACAAATTGGTAGAAAGAAATTAGAATGATATCTTTCTTACATAATGTTAGGGGAACCATTACAGAGCTGAGAACACAGAGTCTCTATTGATCTCATGTTTTTATGCTTACTCTGAAATCAAATGTTTCAGCCATTTTTAAATGTGCAGTAACAGTAGACCCCTGAACCTTTTCACTTGTGAAGCTTTCTGCCAGTTCACAGACACCCAAGTCAACCCAATTTTAAGAACATTGATGAATGTAATGTTTCCTAAACTGATCTTTTACCTCTTTTGCCCATAAATGCAGGATAAAAGGTGGTCTGTATGTAGAAATTAAAGAAAATAGCATTTATTTAAGATTTTACTGTTTATAAAGTACTTTATACCCATTATTTTAGTTCTGCAGAATAGCTATATACATTTTAATTTTAGAAATGAGATAACTGAAATTTAGGAAGGCTCAGTGCCATGTCACAGACTTAGTAGTAGAGGTGGCACTGAAACAGGTTTTTGAAGTACAATTCTCAAATGCTTTCTAACGTATAATACTAACTGAACAATAATGAATAAGAAGACTTTTGCAAGTCTAGGACATAGTATATGTGTTGCACTATGGTAATTTCAGGATTTTTAAATTGATATTTATGTTCTTCATCTGGGATTCTTACTGTTTTTTAACATTTCAGATGGTATCAATATTATGCCCTCAGTCTTTTTCCTGTAATTATTTCTTACCAGAGTAACTCTATGTCACTTTTGGAGAAGAGGTTTATTATTCTGGCATCATGCATTCCCTTTACATTGTTTCTTCTCCATTTATAATATCTTCACACAATCTAAACCAACCCCATCTGGATTTCAAAGCACAATAATCAGGCATTAAACAAGAAATGATTAAATCAGGCATTAAACGATAAATGTATTTCCAGTACAAATAGTTCTGCATTGAATTTCCAGAATCATTGGTGATATTTATCATGGTTTAAAAAATAAACTTAATTTAGAGTTGTTTTGGATTTATGGGAAAGTTGTCAAATAATACTGAGTTCCTGTTAGCCCTATACCTAGTTTCTCTTATTATTAACATCTTGTATTAGTATTTGTCACTGTTAATGAATTGGTATTGATACAATATTAACTAAAGTCCATGCTTTATTCAGATTGGATTAGGCTTTTTAAAAACCTAATGTCCTTTGTTTCTTTCAGTATCTAAACCAGGATACCCATTATATTTAATTGTCGTATCAAATTAGGTTCCTCGGCTATAACAGTTTCTCGGACTTTCTTTTTCTTTGATGGTCTTGACAGACCTGAGGAGTATTAGATAGTTTGTACAATGGCTTTCAATTAATTAAGATCTGTCTGAAATTTTTTCATGACTATATTGGGGTTTTGGGTTTTTGGTAGGAAGATCATAGGATAAAGGGCTATTCTTTCTCATAACATCATATCTAGGATAAATGCTGTCTTCATGATATCACTGGTGATTTTTCATGATCGTGAAACCAAGGTCACATTTGCTATGTTTCTCACTCTAAAGTTACTCCGCTTCTTCCTCCCCATATTATACTGTTTGGAAGGAGGTCATTAGACATAGCCTATACTTGAGTGGGGAGTTATGCTCGAACTCCTTGAGGGTGGAGGATCAGCATAAGTTATTTGGAATTCTTCAGGATGGGAAATATGTCTATTCTCCTTGACTTTTAAAAACTAATACTTATATCACCATGGACTAGCAGATATTTATTTTAGCCTTTGGATAAGTTGTAATCAAATACTTCTTTGTTAAATTTGTTGCTTAATTTTGTCCAGCCTTGGCCATTAGGAGCTCTTATAGTTGGCTTCTGTCCTTTTGATGTACTCCATTTTTTTTTTTTTTTAACCTTTTTTTGCCTTTGACATATAAGATGCTCAAGGCAAATCTTGTATATTCCATGCTTTTCAGTCCTAGAATCAGTCATTTCTCGTAAGTGCCCAGTTCCCATTTTTGGAGAATGGTTTGAGAAACCGAGATCTGGGTTATAGGTGTGATTATTGCTAGTAGGGTGTTGTTGCTTCCAGGTTCTCTTGGGTGACAGAGGAAGGAAATACACACACACACACACACACACACACACACATACATACATATATACACCAACTCAAACATATGTACATATCTAGAAACACTTCTGTGTGTATACATGTGTATCTACATTAAACTAAACATGAGTTCATATTGATGTATAATCCATTACCACATGGATCTTCCTAGTCTGTCCCATGGGTGTTCTCTAGCCTCCTACTCTAACAGGGAGAAACTTGGCTTCCACTCTGATTTGCTTGCCTAATTTTTCAATTACAGTATCCACGTACAGCAGGTCCTCAATGTCATTTCATTATAAAGTTGATGAGATGCTGTAGGAACTTAGCTCTTGTTCATATCAATTAACCTATGGTAGAATTGGTTTCATTATACATCATTTCACTTAAAGTTGCAGAATCCTATTGATGATATTATGTGAGGACTTACTACTATATGGCAGTTGCTAAATTGGTAGCCTATAATCCTAAGGAAAATAATTTATTAACTAGAATACAGTGATTATGTGCAATTCCCTTTGCTTTTATTCTCATAGTCTCCATTTATTTACTAAATGACTTACATCAAGGGCTTTTCCCCTACCCCTTTGAGTAAGGTTGTTTCATACATTTGTAATATAGTTAGATTTTTTGTTTGCATTCTATACTGGGACCTCTCAACTCTCTAAAAGTTTTTTTTTTTTTAATTAGCATACATTAAGAATTATTTTTGTCCTATAAAGTTCTATAGTTTTTTGACAAATGTATAGTTGCACATACCTACAATTACAATATCACAGAATATAATTTGATCCTCCTTACACATCTCCTGTTCTTCATCTAATCAATTCTCCCTCTACCTTAGACCCCTAGCAACTACTGATGTGTTTATTCTCTGTATAGTTTTGCCTTTTCCAGAAAGTGACATAAAATGGAATAATACAGTAGTCTTTTCAGACTTCCTTAACTTAGAATTAAGCATTATAACTTATCTATGTCTTTGCATAATTTGATAGCTGATATCTTATTATAACTGAATAATATCCATTGTATGGATGTGCCACAATTTGTTGATCCTATTTCACCTGTTGAAATACATCTTGACTGCTTTTAGTTTTTTTTGGAAATTAGGGATAAAGTCTGTATAAACACTGGTATGCAAGTTTGTGTGTGAATGTAAGTTTTCAAAGAAGGTAAATACTTAGGAATAAGACTGCTGAGTTTATATGGAAAAGTATGTTTAGTTTTTGAACAATCTGCCAAACAAGCTATGAACAAGACTCTAGTTGTTATACATCTTCTTCAGGAAAATGAATTGTCAATTTTACTTTTACCTATTCTAAAAATGTATAGCAATATCATGTTATCATTATAATTTGCATTTCCCTAATGACAAATTATGAGCCTCTTTTCATAAGCTTAGTTTACATCTGTATACCTTCTTGGGTGAAGTGTTTATATATATCTTTGGCACATTTTATAATTAGATTATTTATTTTCTTGTTGAGTTTTAAGATTTCTTTATTTTGCAAACATATTCTTTATCAGATGTTTAAAAATATATTTTCTAGTCTGAAGCTTATATTTTCATCTTTCTTTTTTTCTGTCTAATGCTCTCAAGTGTATTTATTTGAAAATAAGATTTAATTTTAGGACCTGGAAGGGCAAAGATGAACAATTCATGTCCTTTCCTTTTTGGCTTTCATGATCATGTAAATATTCTTGATTTACTTCCCCTCATTCTGTTCCGATTAATGTTCTGTAGTAATTGCTAGAATAAGTGGCTTGTTTTTATTGTTATGCTTTTTAGAACACTGGTATCTATTTGAATTTTATTTATGAAGATAATGTTCAACATTGTACATAATTAAATCTTTAGCTGAAGAATTGCTCATATATTTATAATTAAATATGGGTGTAGCTAACTAGCCTACTTATTTTGGAAAAAACGCTGAACTGAGAATTAAGATTTCTAAATTAAAGTCTCTAATCTTTTATTAATAACCCATGTTACTTCAGATCAATTACTTTACCTTTCTTAATCTGTTTCCTCCAATTCAGCTTTGTTAGGTTATCTCAAAGGGCTGTCTTATTCCAAGGTGTTCCATACCTTTTCCAGAGATTAAAACTTGCAATACTTGTTATGCTGCTGTCCATGTTTCTGATATAAAAGAAGTCTATGTAGTGGTAAGATAATAAGAGATAGACTTGGAAGACATTATTGTGGTTCTTAAGATTATTGGACATTATAGACTTTATTCCTAATATTGTAGCCTGACTCTTTAAAGTTAAATATAGTATAAATCCAAGTATTTTGTTTTTTGGTGAGATTACCAAATAATATTACTTTAAGAATGTTTACATACCTGATTTGGATTCTTATTTAGCTTGCTCTTTTGTATATGTGTAAAGATATCTTGATTTATTTGCATGGCTAAGTACTAATACCTACTCCTAGTATCAATGAAGCCATTTACTTCTTTGTTGTCCTTATATCTTAGTGAGAAATATCAGCCGTAAATATTTCTTAAAGTTTTTATTGTTATTTCTAGAAAACACATTTTCAGTTAATCTCACAATACCCTTTGAGACTGATATTATCACAATTTTAAGATAAGGAAACAAGATTATAAAGTACTGGTCAATTTATCAAAATTGGCTTTACTTATGATTTTTATTAATCTTTCCATTAATCTCTACATGAGATATTAATATGAGAGTTATAAGCACCAATGCCCCTAGAAAAGGCAGATAATGTAACTGGTGTTGATTGGGTGAGAGAAAGACAACAAAAACATCATGATAAATAAACAACTGACAAATAGCCTTAGACCATGCTTGCCTTTAAATATAGAATTTTTTTCAAATGCAACAGAATGCCTTTTTTTCTCTTTTCTTCCTCCTCATTCTTCTTATGAAAAACTGAAAAGAAACCAGAAATCCAGACATGTATTTGAAATATTCAAATTAATCAATGTTTGCAACTAACACAAAATTTTTTATGGCATTTTTGGTGAGCCAAATAAATCTGTGTTGTCTGGTTGCCGCTTATGTGCTAGGGTTTCTGATGTGTGCTTTAAAGAGATAGCAGGAAGAATTGTGTTATTGCTTTCAGTCAGCTAGCATGTATATTACTGGACAGGTGCCTTTCACAGAGCACTGGCTATGCTATTCTGTGGATATACCTCCATTGTGTTCATATTTTGTCACTTACTTTACAGTACCTGAATTTTATTCCATCAGAACTCATAAAATCCTTTGCCAATACATAATAGAAAGTCCTCAATTCCAAAACATATACTAGGAAGAAAAGATATCACTGAAAATGTCACCTGTAGATGACTAAAATAAAAGACATTTAGAAATTAAAATCATGTTTAATTTGTTTTTAAAGCACTTTCTCAACTTGCCATAAAAGATAAATAAAAAGACAGGTAATAGAATGACAGTCTTCCTGACTGATGTTTCTTGTCAACAACTTTATTAAAAATAAAATCTCAGATGCCTAACACATCATACTGAATACTTCATAGTTAGACAAGAGAGCTTGAGGGCTCTTGGCATATTTAATCAATTTAATATGTTAGTCCACAGATACCTTTCAGATAAAGACACACAATATCTCATTTTACTGATAGGGAATTGGTAGCCAGAGAAGTAAAATAACTTCCTAAAGCCACACGGAATATTTTTTTTTTTTTTACATATACTAAATGGTTACTCATTATAGAGTAAGAATTCTAAATTTAACTATTTAAATATTATCATGGAATTTTTATAAAAAGGCTCTTTTCAAAAACAAGATCATGGATAAACTACAATAACATAAAAAGAAGATTTTAGAGGTTTCCAGGTTCTCTATTTTAATTGCGAAGAGAAGAATATCAGATTGTTTGAAAAGATAACTGTACAGGAAGACACAGCAAAGAGGATTCCCTTCAACCATTAGCCATATGTGTGTGTTCTGGTGTTATACGGATCACAATTGGGGTTCCCATTGGACAGCATATAACTTTCTCTGGCTGAGAAGCTCATCTAGGTTTCCTGGTTTTTTCTCTTTATCTACCTGATCTTGTAGCTTCCTGTTTTAAATAGCCTCTGTAATTTTGAATTCAACTGAAAAAGTAATTTCTATTGAATGATTTCTTTCTTTTCCATTTATCAATCTGACTTGTTTCTGATTTTTGAGTTATTCTGGTATGAACTACTTTCCCATCCAATTTCATACCAAGGTTTGAAGAGATTGAAGGCTCTTTAAATTGTTTTTAAAAATAAAATCCTTTTGGTCACTTCTTTCCCTATGGATACAGTTTTTTCTTCTAGGTAAGACATATAGATACACATTTATTGCATATATCCATCAGGAGATATATTTGTGAATTTAACCTAGTGATCTTTAAATAGTCTGAATTAGATGTGTTAAGAATTAGGAAATTAGCATATATATTTCCATCTGTGACTTGGCAAACTATGGGAACTTTTACAAGTCATCTAGTTTACCTAAATAATGTAAAAAATATTATTCTCAAAGCATATCATAAATAGTTGAAAACCTGCTTGGATATGATTAAAGGAAATCCTAAAATGATAAATGCTGTATAATAATTTATTGCACTAAATATTCTACACAATGATCTTCCATTGTAGTTAAAAATCTTCCATTTCTATAACTCGCAGAACTAAACCACTAATATTAATTTTGTTTTTACATATAATAATTACATATACAGTTGTAATTGAGAAATTTATATAAATTAAGAATAATACAAAACAGTGTTACTTTACGTTCTCTTTATATTAAAGCAAGAAAGCCACATTAAAAAAAAATTTTTTTGGTAGAATTGGTTAATGAATTCCAGTAAGTTTCAGGTGTATAGTTTAACAATAAGGCATATATTGTATTGTGTGTTCCCTCCCCTAGTCACCACATATTTGACCCCCTTCACCTCATCTGTCTACTTCCTCCTCCCTCCTCCGCTCCCCTCTGGTAACCACTAGTAGTCTATTATCCATGTCCATAAGTTTGTTTTGTGTGTACTGTTCATTGGTTGGTTTTTGGTTTATACCCCACATATAAGTGATACCATGTGGTTTTCAACATTTCTGTCTGGCTTATTTCACTTAGCATAATTATCTCAAGGTTCATCTTGAGATAATGGCAGTATTTCATCTCTTCTTATGGCTGAGTAATATTCCATTGTATATGTGTACCACAGCTTCTTTAGCCAATCATCTATCGTAGGAAACTTCGGTTGCTTCCATGTCCTGGCCACTGTGAATAATGCTGCTATGAACATCGGCATGCAAATATCTTTTTGGATATGAGTATTCAAGTCTTTGGGGTAAATACCCAGTAGAGGGATTGCTGGATCATATGGTAGGTCAATTCTTAGTTTTTCGAGGAACCTCTATACTGTTTTCCATAGTGGCTGTGCCAGTTTGCAGTCCCACCAGCAGTGTATGAGGGTTCCTTTTTCTCTGCACCCTTTCTAACATGTTATTACTTGTCCTATTGATAACACTATTCTAACAGGTGTGAGATGGTATCTCATTGTGGTTTTGATTAACATTTTCCTAATAGCTAGCGATGATGAGGATTTTTTCATATATTTGTTGGCCATTTATATGTTTTGAGAGAAGTGTCTGTTCAGGTCCTCTGCCCATTTTTTAATTGGATCATTTGTTTTTTTTGTTGTTGAGTTGTGAGTTCTTTGTATATTTTGGATATTAAGCCCTTATTGGAGGTGTTGCTTGCAAATATATTTTCCCATTCAGATGGTTGTCTCTTTACATAGTTGATAGTTTCTTTTGCTGTACAGAAGCTTTTTAGTTTGATGTAGTTCCATTCACTTATTTTTGCTTTTACTTCCTTTGCTTTTGAGGTCAAATTCATAAAATCCTCTTTTAAGTCCAAGGTCCTTGAGTTTAGTTCTTCTTTTCTTCTATGTACTTTATTGTTTCAGGTCTTATATACAGGTCATTAATCCATTTTGAGTTAATTTTGGTGTGTGGTGACAGACAACAGTCTAGTTTCATTCTTTCGCAGGTGGCTTTTCAGTTTTCCCAGCACCATTTATTGAAGAGGCTTTCCTTTCTCCACTGTATGTTTTTGGCTTTTTTATCGAAAATTATTTGTCCATATAAATATGGATTTATTTCTGGACTCTCAATTCTGTTTCACTGGTCTGTGTGTCTGTTTTTCTGCCAGTACCATGCCGTTTTGCTTACTGCCGTTTTATAATTTGAAGTCGAGTTGAGTGATGTCTCCAGCCTCGTTCTTTTTTCTCAGAATGGCTGAGAATAAAAGGCACATTTTTAACATTTGATATCTTTCTTCCATAGTCTAGCTTCTGTAGTCTGTTAGCCACATTCTCAATATGGAATAAAATCTCAATACTCTAGTTTACACTTAAAAGAATCCATTTATCTTTGTTTTTGTGTTCAGAACTCAAAATAGACTTAAGCTGCTGAACAGTGGGTAAAGAGTCTTTTTATGTATGTATATATGTATGTATGTAGTTCCAGACCAGTTAGTTTCCTTCCTCCTACGACAATCAGATATGTTTTCCTGTGTCATCTTCTAGAAACATTGCTTCTTTTCTCTTTGCTTGTCAAAAAAGAGAAAAATACTATTTCCAAAGATCTTTGATCTTTTATTTTAAATAATTCTATATTAGAAAGGAATACTTGGATTTGTAAGATACCAATGTTAATAAGATCTTGAGAAAGAAGAGAGGATATACTGAAAAATAATGGAGATAGTATGACTGCTAGATCAGGTCCTTATACAAAGATAAAATGTAGTTGAGGTTGGAAAGGAAAGAAATAACATGAATTAAGTTAGCAGGTTAAAAAGGAGTACAGTGAGTTCATCACCAATGGAGCATAAAGTTGGATTCAAACTCTTAAACAGTTCAGTGAGTGCTTGGATGTACATAATGATAGTGGATGAGAGAGACTTAAGTAGAATTTCTTTGTATGTGGGTCATTCGGGGGAGGGATGAGGATATGGAAATCTATAGATGTCTGCTGCCATGCAAGCCCTAAAGGCAATGCCTAAATCCTACAGAGAGTAAGATTCACCACACCTAAAGAAGCTGTTTGCAAGAAAGAGAAAAAAATTCAGGACACAGAAATTAGGCCAAATGACGTAGATTTCAAGAAAGTGACACATTTCACCCTTTCTTCAGAACAACGAGGACTCAGTGGTAGCATAACACTTTGATTAGCAATCAGGTTTTTCTATTTGGAGAGTATCCTAGGGAAAAAAAAGAAGAGCTACCTTTAACCTCTGGAACCTTTGTTAAATAAAGCCCCACTTCCCAGGGACACTTTAATCCCCTCTATCAGAAAACTGTAATAGTATATCGGTTCTGTAAGAATGAGACAATTTATTGCTATCTGCTAGAAAATTGCCATTTATCATGTTCAATACTTGAAGTCTATCTCCAGGGGTATGCAGTGTATACTCATACACCTGTAGGTGGAGGTTTTGGTGGGAAGGGGACGTTTCCCCAGAGGACAGTAGCAGCAAGGTCAGGGGCATGCCTCTTGCAAATGGATTACAACAGCAATATGATGTTCAGAGTGGAAAACGAATATGTTTTTTTTCCTGTGCATGGGTCTAACCCTTGTTAAATTCCAGAAAGAAGGGAGATTTTTTTAAAGGAAATCCCTTCAAAAGCTAACCATTGAAATTATTTTAATATTACTCTACTCTGATTATAAATTTTGCTAGGTACATTAGATCTTCCTTCTCTTTCACAGGAAGATTTAAGTCCACTTTCATGGTGTGCTCCATTCACAAATCTTTTATGAGATTACCAGAAGAAAATAAATGAGACTGTCTTATCTCATAATAAAATTCAAGCCCTTGTATGTCTATTTCCAATCATTCAACTCCTTCAAGTAATTCCTGTCATGTTATTTTAAGCATTACATTAATGATTTACACAATAGAATAATTATTAGAATATTAGACTGTTCTAAAAAGTAGAATTTTTTTGTAAAGTTTTCACTTGATTTCACAGGACCATTTCCTTCCCTCCCCCCACCCCTAAACATTTAAGCCTCTTTATCCAGATGATTCTAAATTCAAGAAGCACCATGATTTTCATGTAACTTCTGTAGGCAGAGATGCAGATATAGTTGTAGAGAACATACAGTGGTCTTGAAGTGCCTGGCAAAGTGCCTGATATATGCAACATACTCCTTTCTTTCCAGGGCCTACCCAAATAAAATTTCCAAACTTGTAATTTAAAAGTGAAGAAATGCATATGCCTTCATTGCCTTGGCCTGCTTCCTCAGCAGGGTATTATGTTACTGGAATTACTTGGTAACCACAGAAAGGCACTAATGAGAAGCTGCCATGGCAATCCTAAGAATTCTATAAAAGTCTTGTAAAATTCATTAGGGTGACATTATCATACTGAGTTCATCTTGTTTAAAATATTGTCATTATTTCCTTCTTGCCTACATAGAGTGAAAACCCAAGAATTCTGCCATCCAAATAAGTATAATAGTTTTTCCCTTATTTGACTTATTAATTGAAAATATATTTTGATATTTTCGATGCTCAGGACCGTTGACTCTCTACAACACTAGATGCTTTGCAGACTGCAAGGCAGTCACAAATCTAGTGAGTCTGTAGACCATTATGTGCTCCGTGGTGATTCTCACCTCACAGGGCTAATGTGTTGCAGATGCACTATTGTATTGTCAAGGAGACCACATCTTAGAGATCACATCTTTTGAAACCAGGATGAGGCTTTGCGGGGATTCTGTGTGTCATTTGCAGTGTTTGTATCCTGATGATTATTGCCATTTATACAATGCAATTTAAGTTGTTTCTAAGTTGTTCTATATGTCCTCAACTCATTTACAGTTTCATTTTGGAACTCCAGAGTTCAGCACGTGACCTTTACTTGTTACAGACTTTATTTTTTAAAGAGGATAAACTATATTTCTCAATTACTCTAAGATCTGGTTTCTTCTATTTCTTTCCCACTAGCCCTAACATTTGTTCTTATGGCCTTCAGTCATATATTATTAAACTCTTTCACAGCAGGATCCTTATAATTCTTATATTTTTCTTCTACCTTTTTGTAGCATCTATCATAGCTCAAGGCACATGGTAACAGCTCAGTGCAAATGGAATTCCTCTTTGTCTCTCTTTCTAACATTTTCCATATAATTTCATTATGGACATAGATTTAAAGAATTACTGAGTTGACGTGATCACATAACTCACTGATTCTTAGCAGGGTGCAAGAGACTACAAGAATCACTTGAAGAAAGAAAGCAAAGAAAGACTAGGGAAGTAAATGCACATGAAGTGACTCTGATACCCTTTACCAATTGCTCAAAGAACTATTATTAATTAATTCCTATTATCCTCAAAACGTGGCCTTAGATTCAGTATCAGCATCACCTGAGATTTTGTTTGAAATGTAAATTTCTGAGTCCCATTCATTAGAGACCTGCTGAATTAGAAACTCTGGGGCTGGGGACCAGCATTCCAGTTTCTAACAAGTTCTCTTGGTGATTCTGAGGCATGCTGATTCTGAAGTCCAGACCCTATGTTTACACATAGGAAACAGAGAACAGAAAAATTATGCGGTGATTCAAGGCCATATAGTTAGCTAATTTAAGCATGCCTGTTTACATTCCAGGTTCTCTTTTACCATACAAGAGCTAGTTCCAAGTTTACTTGTGATTTTGCATGGCAATTATTGCTTTTCCCTGAATTCAGTATACCCATATAATACCTAATTTCACATATAGCAGTCATTAAGCATGTATAATAAACGTACACAATACTTAGGAATTTGAATTGGCTGAATTCTGAATATTCAGCTCTCAATCTTCTTATTCTTCATTTCATAATTTGTTCTTTAAAACCTAAAATCCTCTTATTTTTATAGTTAATGTAAAATTAAAGCAGAGCCATTCAAATTATATTTTCTTTTATTAAGACATCTTCATTCTTTTTTGATGGCACACTATATTTTCCCAAATTTCATCCCTCTCTCACGTCAGTACCATAAAACTTATACTCCTTTTATGTGCATCTTTCTATGATATGGACTTTTCTGTTTTTGTTTATACAGATCTGCCTACTGTTTATGTTTATGTTTACTTGAACTACTTGGTAGGAGAGTGCCTACATGAATACTCTAGAAATGAACATGAGAAAAATAAAGCCCTAATGAGTTTTTCCTTAGAAATAACACTTTATGAAGGCTGAAAATTGCACTGTGATCTACCTGCCAAGGATAACTGTAAGAGCTTCTTTCCTTCCTCCTATTTTGTATACTCATGAGGAGAAAAGAAGAATGTTCAACTTATAAATAAGGTTTCCAACAGAAGAGGTATGATTGCAATAGCTAAAACCTCTTTGAAGATAACTTAATCAAGAAGTGACTATTATATTTTTCTAGCATCTTATCTTGGAAATTCCTTGGGATTCTTTCCTAAGTGTCACCATTATCTCACATGGTCTGCTCATGAAACACTGTGTATAATAGCTAAGAGTATGGTTTGAGAAGTGTGGTAGGCAGAATAATCCCCCTGTCTCACCCCCGCCACAAGATGTCCCATCCTAATTAGGAACCTAGGAATATGTTACCTGGAAAAGGGAAATTGAGATTGCAGATGAAATGAAGGCTGCTAATTAGCTGGCACTAAAATAGTCTGATTACTCTGGATTGTCCTGGTAAATCCAATGCAATCACATGGGTTCTTACAAGTGGAAGAGAAAGGCAGAATAGTAGAGTCGGAGAGAGATGTGACTACTGAGGAAAATTGAGAAATTCAGTGCTGCTAGTTTCCAAGATGGAGGGAGGGGGTCATGAGACAAGGAACGTGGATAGCTTCTATAAGCTGAAAACTTCAAGGTAACAGATTCTCTCACAGAGCCTTCAGAAAGTGACACATTCCTGCTAACAGTGATTTTAGCCAGTGAGACCCATGCAGGATTGCTAAGTTAGAGAACTGTAACATAAATTTGCATTTTTTAAGCCACTGAAGTTGTGACAATTTATTACTGCAACAATGGAAAATTAATACAAGAAATAATATAGATCTGGATTTGACTTTTAGCTCCAACTCTTACTAGGTCTGTCCTCAAGTAACTTCTTAAACTCTGAGCTCTAGTTAATTTATCAACAAAATGGTTATAACATGAGTATCTATTAAACATCGCTTTAGGAATTTAGTGGGAAAATGTTTATAAAATGCTTCTCACTGGCTTTAGAATATGTACATATCAGTTATTATGTCTAAAAACAGAATTTTCTTTGATATGTGAATAAAAGGCACACAATTTCTGAAATGGGTATTATTGAATATTGAATACATCAAAAGAAGGCATTAAAAAAAATAAACTACAAAATGTTTATATAAATGTATCACAGAAAATAGTTTATCATGAAGTTATATCATAACATTTCATTGAGAACCAATCTTTTTTATCTGTATATATTTCATCATTCATCTCTAAAAAAAATACTTTTTAAAAATTTTATTTATTGGGGTGACACTGGTTGATGATAACATCATACATTTCAAGTGTACAATTTGATAATATGTTATCTGTATAATGCATTGTGTGTTCACTACCCAAAGTCAAAATCTCCTTTCCATCATTATATATTTGATTCCTTTAACCTTATCTACCTCCCAACCTCCCTCTCTGTCCCTCTGGTAACCACTAAACTGTTGTCTGTGTCTGAGTTTTTGTTTGTCTTGTTCATTTGCTACTTTCAGTTTTATATCCCACATATGAGTAAAATCATATAGTTCCTGATTTTTTCCATCTGACTTATTTCACATAGCATGATTATCTCAAGATCCAACCATGTTGTCACAGATGGCAGTATTTCATCTTTTCTTATGGCTGATATTCCATTATATATATAAACCACATCTTCTTTATCCAATCATCTATGGAAGGGCACATCACTTGTTTCTATGTCTTAGCCACTGTGAGAAATACTGCAATGAACATCAGTGTGTATATATCCTTATGGCTAAATGTTTTCAAATTTTGGGAGGAGATCTCTAGAAGAAGGGTTGCTGGGTCATATGTTAGATCTATTCTTAAAATTTTGAGAAACCTCCATACTGTTTTCCATAGTGGCTGTACCAATTTACATACCTACCAACAGTGTATGAGGGTTCCTTTTACCCAACAATCTCTCCAACACTTGTAATGACTTGTCTTGATAATTGCCATTCTTACAGGTGTTAGGTGGTGTCTCTTTGTGGTTTTGATTTGCATTTCTCTAATAGCTAGTGAAGATGAGCATCTTTTTATGTATCTGTTAGCCATTTGTCTTCTTGAGAGAAGTGTCTGTTCAGGTCCTCTGCCCATTTTTTAATTGGATTGATTTTTGTTGTTGTTGAGTCGTATTAGTTCTTTGTATATTTTGGATATCAGCCCCTTATTGGAGGCATTGTTTGTAAATAACTTCTATTCAGATGGTTACCTCTTTGTTTTGTTGATGGTTTCTTTTGCTGTGCTTTTTAATTTGAGATAGTCCCATTCATATAATTTTGCTTTTGTTTCTCTTGCCTTTGAGGTCAAAGTCATAAAATCTTCCCTGAGACCAAAGTCCATGAGTTTAGTACTTATGTTTTTTTCTATGCAACTTATTGTTTCAGGTCTTATATTTAAATCTTTGATCCATTTTGAGTTAATTTTGGTGTATGGTGACAGATAATATAGTTTTATCCTTTTGCATGCGGCTTTCAATTTTCCCAGCACCATTTAATAAAGAGGCTTTCCTTTCTCCATTCTATGTTTTTGGCTCCTCTGTTGAAAATTATTTGCCCGTATATACAGGGTAAGGGCTATTTCTGAGCTCTTCATTCTGTTCCATTTGTCCATGTGTGTTTTTCTGCCAATACCACGCTGTTTTGATTATTATTGCTGTGTAGTATAATTTGAAATCCGGCAGTGTGATAAGTCTGGCCTTATTCTTTTTTCTTAGCATTGCTTTGACTATTAGGGTCTTTTATGATTTCATACAAACTGATGAGTTTTTGTTCTAGTTCTTTAAAAAATGCCAACAGGATTTAGATGGGGATTGCATTCAATCTACATATTGCTTTGGGTAATATGGCCATTTAAACTAGAGACCAATGCACATGTTCATGTTTCATTCGTGGCTTTATTCCAGCTGTTAGTACAAGGACCCAGAATTATCACCTTTAAATCTCTGTTAAATTTTGGATTCCTCTGAATCCAGTTGATCCTCAGGGGAAGAGATGAAAAAAGATATTTCTATTTCTTAATCAATTTTTTTCCCTAGAAGCTACACATCTCACTTGTGATTATAGTTTCTTTAGAGAACACTTTGTAAAGGTCCATCCATATGTAAGAGCAGCGGCAAAATATGGTCCCTAACTGGTGAGCATTACCTAGTCATAACTCTGAATTATAAAAAGAGAAAGCATACCATTTTGGTGAGCAATTAAACCATCTATACCTCCTTATTGTGAAGAAACAAAGACCTGAAAGAGGGCCCAAAATACATCTACTGGGGACCTAAATCTATGTGTACTTGTTAGGTTTTCTCAACATCTAAAAGGCTAGGCAACATGTTCTCCATTAGTAAACATCTTATTGCACCATAGTCTTAAGTTAAAATTGCTAAAATAATAAATAATGAACATATGTAAAAGCATTTTGTTCATGTTTGCCACTTTATAAGTATGTAGTATATGTTAGCAAAATTTAAATGTGCATTTAGTGCCACTAAAATAGAGAATATTTCTCTTTTACTTGGGAGAGATATTTAGAGACAATAACATACATTCTTCTAAAAAGTATGTTTTCAACGATTTCCAAATAAATGACTAAGAGATACATTTTTAAATCAATATTAATATCACAGCTTATGAGTTTTACCTGAAGTATAATAATTATTACTGGTAATTAGGAGACACAAGATTTCAGTTTTTCAGAAGAAATTCATTTCTTATAAATGTAGTGCAATCTGTTATTTACTCATCATTAAACATATGTTGTTTTGGTTAATTCATAATGATAGTAAAGACCCAATCTAAAATACCCTTAATTTATTTGCCAAGTTTTAAATATATTTTCCTTTTATCCTAGCACGTAATATATTTGTGCATACCCTTTTAAGCTTATTTTTAGAATATGAACAATTGCCTTAAGCAACTTCATGTTCTGTATATTCCTATTTCAAGATTTTTTTTTGCTTGAGGCAAGAAGTAATATAATATTAATATTCAGAAAAAAATCAGAAGATAACACCCATAGAGGTTTATTATGATTATTTTTCATTGAGATTCCTCATTTACATGGGATGCTTCAAAGATGCAGTCAAAATTGTTTTGTAAAATAAATTTGCAAAAGTAAATTTTTGCATAAGTTTGCTTTGATTCGTTGCCTTTCCCAATTTTTAGGTCTTCAAAAAATTCTAAGTTTCTTAAATATAATTGCAGATTTTAGTAAATACTGGGGTTTTCATGGATTAAGTCAGAGTACATTCTCAGAAACTACATTTTTACCTCCAGACTTCACTAGGGGCACCTTATTGTTATATGCTTTTAGATGAACTATAAATTGTTAGTCTCCACAGATCTGTATACTATGCACTGTAATCACTGCTTTAATAATGTATACATGTTCCTGTTAAGCATTTAGATGTCTTTCCACATGGATACTCCACTAGAGATTTTTTCTGTGTAACAGATGCTTTTAAGTATTGTAGAAGTTGTAACAGATAAACAGTGATATAAATTATTGAACCTGGCTGGGATTCTCATTCAGTGGAGTGTTTTCTCTGCTTTCTTTCCAGAACTTAGGCCGGTGTTATTTGAAAGAAGAATGAGAATCATAAAAGACTAAGTAGCCTTTTTAACTTCATAAGTTCATTCCACTTTTAGTAAATTTATGGTATGTTTCTATGCACGTAGTTCCTGACGATTAGATAAGTTTAATGCTGTGCCTTTTTGGGGTGGGGTAGGGAAGGATATTTTACTGGCCATGAGAGAAACTCATCTTCATTATCTCAACTCATCCAAAGAAAATGATTGTTGGGCAATTCTACAGCAATCATTGATACTTGTCTCCTCTAAAGATTTGCTTCCTGCTATTTTCATGACTCCACGTCCCCTTTTTAACCTGTTAACAGGAATGTGTACATTCTTGATTCTCAGATCTCTATCTACTATAGTCATTTTAGGATAAAGCTAGATGAAACTGGAATAAAACTGATACAGTAACTAAACTAAAATGTTTACATTACTTTTCAATTTCACCACAAATATGTAGATAATAAAATATCTTAATGTGTAACTTTCATAGCATTCATTGTTTTAAATAGGATCATCAGCAATAAGTAAATAATTTTTGTATATAAGCATAAATATTCATATTAGCCTGAATAGGAACAAAAAATAGATAGTTGCATGTAATTTAATTATTAGTCTTTCAAATGGGGATAAAATGGTATGTTATGAAGATTTTCATAACATTTCTCTCATGAGCGAAAGTCTTGAGCATCTTTTCATGTGTTTATTGACTATTCCTGCATTTCCTGTTGTGGGTGATCTCTTCTAGTCTTCCATTTTTAAAATTGTTCATTTTCTTTGTTGTTTGCTTAGCTGTGAGATTTCATTATCTATTCTGAATAATCATCTATTTTTAGATATATGCATTGCAAAAGTTTTCCCAGTCTGTGATTTGTCCTTTCATTTTCTTAACAAAGCTTTGTGATGAGTAGAAGTTTTAAGTTTGAAGAAGTCCGATATATCATCTTTTTAATTTCATAATTTTTTTTAAAAAAAACTTCTTGTTAGAAATAGTTGCCTATTTTAAGCTTCTGAAAATATTCTGTGTTTTTCTGGAGGCTTTATTTATTTAACTTTTAAGTTTAGGTGTATAATCCTCTTAAATTACTTTTGGTGTAAGGTGTGAGATATGGGTTGAGATCAAATTTTTCCCATATATTTATACAAACAATGCGTCATATATGCATATATTTTTTTTTCTGGACTCTGTTCATTTTTTTTCCTAGCCATTAGATCTTTTTCTGCACCCTTATTAAGCTCTTTCCAAGTGTATGTTCAACAAGTCTTCGTAATCTCCATTTTATGTCCCATATATTGCCCTCTTTTATGTTCCATGCAGTACTGGGAACTATTTGTCTAAAATAATATTAGAAGATCTTATGATCAATTTCCTACTGTTACCCAAAGTTTATGATTTTTCAAAATACATAGACTTAAAAATGTATTTTTTTCCAATTCATAGTTGACATACAATACTGTATTAGTTTCAAGTGTACAATAATGGTTAGATGTTTATATAACTCATGACATGATCACCGTGATAAGTGTAGTAACCGTCTAACACCATACATAATTATTACAGTATTACTGAGTGTATTCCCAATGCTGGACTTTACATCCCGGTGACTATTTTTATAACTGGCTATTCATACTACTTCATCTTTTTATCTTTTTCACTCATCCCCTCACCCCTCTCCCATCCGGCAACCATCGATTTCTTTTCTGCATCTATGAGTCTGTCTGTCTTGCTTGTTCATTTATTTTGTTTTTTAGATTTCACATAAAAGTGAAATCATCTGACATTTGTCTTTCTCTGTCTAACTTATTTCATTTAGCATAATACCCTAGAGGTCCACCCATGTTGTCACAAATGGCAAGATTTCATTCTTTTTCATTGCTAATGTTCCATTGTATATATGTATCATGTCCTTATCCATTCTTCTATCAATGGACACTTATGGTGCTTCCATATCTTGATTATTGTAAATAATGTTAAACGAACATAGGGGTGTATATAGCTTTTCAAATTAATGTTTTGGATTTCTTCAGATAAATACACAACTGGGTCTTATGGTGATTCTATTTTTATTTATTTATTTTTGAGGAACTTTCATACTCTTTACCATAGTGGCCATACCAATTTACAGTCCCATCAATAGTACATGAGGGTTCCCTTTTCTCCACATCCCGAACAACACTTGTAGCTTATTGATTTATTAATGTGGCTATTCTGACAGGTATGAGGTGATATCTCATTGGGGTTATTTTATATTTCCTTGCTGATTAGTGATGTTGAGCATTTTTTTCATGTCTATTGGCCATCTGTATCCTCTCTGGAGAAATGTCTATTTAGGTTCTCTGCCTAGTTTTCAATGTTTTTTTTTTTTTTTTTTAATTTTTGGTGTCAAGTTGTCTGAGTTCCTTATATATTTTTGGATATTAATCCTTTATCGGATGTATGATTCACAAGTATCTTCTGCCATTCAGTAGGTTGTCTTTTCATTTTATTGATGGTTTCCTTTGCTGTGCAAAAATCTTTAGTGTGATGTAGTCCCATTTATTACTTCTTTTGTTTCCTATGACTGAGGAGACATATCCAAAAAAAATGTTACTAAAAGTCATCTCAAAGCACATATTATGTTTTTCTTCCCCGCCCCCCCCTAAGAATTTTACTGTTTGGGATCTTACATTTAAGTCTTTAATTCATTTTCAGTTTATTCTTGTATATGGTGTAAGGTGATCCAGTTTCATTCTTTTTCATGTATCTGTCCAATTTTCCCACCATTTAATGAAGAGACTGTCTTTATCCTGTTGAATGTTCTTGCCTCCTCTGTCATAAATATTGACCATAGAAACATGGATTTATTTTGGGGCTCTCTATTCTGTTCCATAAATCTGTGTATGTTTTTATGCCCATACCATCCTATAGACATGTAGTATAGTTTGATAAGAGGTAGCATGACCCCTCCGACTTTATTCTTCTTTCTCAAGATTGCTTTCGCTATCTTTAAAGCTTTTTGTAGTTCTTTATAAATTTTAGGATTATTTATTCTAGTTCCGAGAAGAACACCATTGGTATTTTGATAGGGATTGTATTCAATCTGTAGATTGCTTTGGGTATTATGGACCTTTTAACAATGTTAATTCTTCCTAACTATGAGCACAGTATAGCCTTCCATTTATTTGTACCTTCTTTAATTTCTTTCTAAACTGTCTTATAGTTTTCCAAGTACAGGTCTTTTACCTCTTTGGTTAAATTTATTCCTAGGTGTGTAATTCTCTTTTATGCAATTGTAAATGGAATTATTTTCTTATTTTTTCTTTCTGATAGTTTGTTATTGGTATATAAAATTAGAACTATTTCTGAATATTAATTTTGAATCACGCTACTTTACTGACTCATTAGTTCTAATCATTTTTCATGTGGCTTCAATTTAAACTGTGTCTTGAAGAAAGTTAAGAGGAGGGGTAAAAAAAGATCAGGTGAAGAAGAACAACCAGAAGCCAAGGAAATAGCAGATGAGTCTAGAGAGATAGAGTATGATTCAAATTGAATAGTGGACACATGTTATAAAATATTAATATATTTGAGAATTTCATGGTAAGATTTTAGGGCTCCATACTTTATGGAAGAATGGGGACAAACTCCAGGCATAAAGAATTATATTTACATAGGAGAATTTTGATGTCCTAAGTTATTATCGTCATTTGCACAGATTTTTAGAATCTCCATTCCTCTAACATTCTTTTGTCTCTTGCTTTGCTCATGCCTGAAGCTTCACTGGCAAGTGGAGTTGGTCTTAATTCAGCAGCTCACAATACCCAAGGAGTAACATAAAGGTCTATATCAAGGGGCACACACAAATATATACATAAGACTACAGAAAGAAAAAAACTAATACATGCCTACAACATAAAAATCTTAAACAGCAGGATTTTACTTTGTCTTTTTCCTTATTCTTCCTCATATTTTTGTGCTTTATATGACTTTTATACATCCACCATTTTACACACACACTTTCTAATCAAGTATAAATAGATAAGCCATTTAAAAAGTTTACTTCCTAGAACACACCAATTCAAAGTCTATTGATTATACACTTTCTATAGGAAGAGTCCTGGAAAATCATTTTACAGATATTGTTGGCTCCAGAATTTTATTAGTCTAATCCATTAGATCACATCTTAGTTTGTTGCCTTAAGAATAAGATGAGTAACAACTATTATGCTTCCAGAGCTTATCTTATGTGCTATATAGTATGTGTAAATTACTTTTTACATGGATTTATCTGAATGTTAAGATGCATACATGTCAAAAATGAGGAAGAAATTTATCTATTTGAAGACTGACAAGTGCATTTTTTACTTAATGGTTGATGCTTCAGAGTTTTACTAAATTGGGATTGGCTTCCCATTTATTTTATCACATATATCCACTCTTAAAATAAGCAGAACATAGCAGAGATGCCTACAGAGAAAGAAGGATGGAGTCAAGATATAGGAACTGATTTGTGTGAATTATTAATATAACAAAAGCAAGTCCATCATGTAAAGCAAAGTTTTGCATAGTTCGATTACTAATAAGGAACAAAAATGGAAAATATTTTTAGAAAAAAATGAGCATACTCAAACTATGCTTAGTGTCAATTAGTCAACTAGTATTGATTGTGAACTGTGTATCCAGAAATGTTTTGCTTGCCAAGGCTTATGCTGCAGATACATATTTTTTCAATTATTGTCTTCGCATGCTAATGGTTTAAGATAGAGTCAAAAATTCTTTATTAGTCAGTATTTGAAGTAGCATTTGTAATATTTATCTTAGATAACTAATGTTATTTTTTTTAATTCTCAGTTGACCAAGAAAAATCTTTCATCCAAACACATTTCAAAAACTATTTTTGATCCATATACTTAGAAAGTTCTTTTATTTTATTACATTTCATAAGGTGTTTTAAAGGTTGAAATATATATTTATTAAAATGTTGTATTACTTCCACTCATATAGTAATAATGTCCTTTGGTTAAAAAAGTCAGTTCACACTTACTGTATTCACTTTACAGTCCCTAATTACATGTTTACTGAAACATTTTGAGTTGCTCCAGGCTAGAACACTGAGAACAGAAACAGTGCCATTGCTTATTTCTTTTCCCTTTGTGTAACTAGGAAAATAGCTAGTAGGCTTCTTGTTTCTATGTACTCATGAGCAAAACCATATTGAGGTCTTTTATCATCTAGGAGTTAGTTACCAGAATCAAGCGTATGACCATATGATCAAACTGACACTAGCCTAGTCATTAATATCTCTCATTTTTTTGTAAACACTAAAAGATGTACATTCCACATCTAGTTCTTTTTCCAAAAGAAAGGAACACTTCGCCAAAACCTGTGAAGTTAGTCCTGTCCCAGATGATATAATAAACCTACACCTCAGGTAGGAGAAATGTAAGGAATTGTGCAAAACTTTGGATATCAGCATCAAATGGTTCCCATTGATGAGCTGCCTCTGATCTTGTGATGCAGTAATGATAACGGGCCCCCTCCCTCTCTTTTTGTATTTGTCTGACATACTTTCTTGGTAAGTGTTATAGACATTTGTTGCTTTGGTGTACTAAGCATCATTCTTGTAAGAGCATCCTTGGATTCTTTTGGAGAAATGCTTTCCCCTGTTGCTTGCAGTCTTTGTCTGCTATATTGATCCCCTATGTCCAATGCATCAGCAAATCTTGTTGGCCTAATGTTCAAATTACATACAATTCCCTCTTATTATCTCCACAGCTGCCATTACTCTTTACCTAAGGTAGTTCAGGAGCCTCCTAATTAGTCTCCCTGCTTCCCAAGCTTCTCTCTCTACAATCTGTTCTCAGCATAACAGTAAACATGATTTTATTAAAAATTAAATAAAGCTGTATTATTCCTCTTCAAAATCCTTCATTCTTTCCCCATTATCTGATAAAAATCACAGTCCCTGCTGTGGCTTCCACGATCATGTCCCCGGTTTTTCTTCAAGCTTGTCTCCTACTGCTACTCTCACTTCACTCTGGTCACACTGGACATTTGCACTTTCTGTTGCTTCAGCCTAAAAAATATGTCACCCTGATGTATTCATGAATTGTCCCCTTACTTTCTTCAAGTATTTATCCAAATATTTAAACAATGCTCCATACAGAATAGGCAATCATTAAATATTTGTTAAGTGCCTGAATGTCTGTCAATCAAGGTTCTTCTCTGCCCCTCTCTGACAAGGGGTGGTCACGCCCTAAGAATACATTTATCAATCTTTCATCCATCTCTCTCTTCTCTCTCTCTCTCTCTCCTCTCTCTCTCTCTCTCTCTCTCTCTCTCTCAGAATACTGATTATGGAGTGCAGTGGATAAGTTTTTTTTTTAAAGAAGTACAACATTCTTGTTGATAGAAATGCTTTTTCAGTTACTTGAAGATTAGAGTCCTCAGCATGAGCCTAGTCCTTTCTAGCCGGTGACAGATTTTTAAATTGCCACTTACTTGCCTTCAGTATCACCTCTCTCTTCCCCATTACTCACCCACCTGTGTGAAGAACCCCAGTATTAGAATCCTTCTTCCACACTCTAATGCTGACAGCTTCCTGGACTCTCTCTGATCTTTAAGGACTATACTGCAGCTAGTAGCGAGACAAAACATATTATATGAAGATGCTGTTCATATTAGGGTAAACATTTCATCATGAGTTGTACCATATAGACTATAAGGAATATAAACATGAAACAATATCAAAGGCTTGGTTAAAGAGTGTGTCAAGTTCTTTTATTATAAGTGTTTTTAAACCAAACATATTCTTCTAATGGATATTTTTCTTATATAAATTGCTATGTAAAGCAGTTACATTTATAAGATCTTTACCTTTTATCCTCTTCAAAATCCCACATAAGAAAATGTGAACTTTTTTGTTGTTCACCATTTTAGATGGCTGAAAAGGTCATTTTCAAAACTTCTGGCAACTGAATACTGGTTAAAAGTGGAAACATATGATCTTGCAACTCAGAAAAGGCAGAAGGCATATATTCAATTCATTTATTTAGCAAATATTTACTAATCCTCTTCTATGTACCAGATACTCTTACAGGTGCTGGGATACAATAGTGACTAAGACAGGAATGGCCTATACTACCATATAGCTTGGTAAACATTGCCAATTTATAATCAAATTCTCTACCAATTTCCATGACAGTAGTCTTCAGAAGAGATTTTATATTATTAACATTCTTACCTCTAAATTAAAATATTTTTTTCTTCTTTTGTAATTTTTTATTGTTGCCTCCTCTATTTTCCCTATTCGATTAGAACTAAAATTGAATCCCTTTTCAAACTATGTCTTTGATATAAGAATTACTTATGAACTCAATTCTTTTTTTCTAGAATATCTGTACTTAAAGAATATGGGAAAGTTAAATAAATCTACAGTACTTCTAAAAATAGATGCTCAATTTAGTGGAAGATAATAAAACAAAAATAAATATATTGTAAAGACTTAATTTTAAAGGCAATATTGGATTGTCTGAATTTAAGAAATATTTACTTATATACTATTCATGAGGAAATATGCTATTTATAGTTTTATGTAATAATTCTTTCAATTTACATTTTATACTACATATTACTATATAGAAATCTTACATAAATACATGATTCTACACACTAATATTAAAACTATAGTACTTAGTAGCTAAAGCATAACATTATCTTATTTATTACTGCTTTATTTAGTATAGTGCTTATTTGACTTTTCCAAAATTTACAATGTAATATACTCTGAATACCAGAAGATACAATTTGCTTTCTGAAGTCTGTTGTTATAAAAAATAGAACCCTATCTCCACAACCTCCCTACAAGTTGACTGTTCACATTTCTAAATAAATTCACTCCTGGGTTAGTACATACTTTTGTGGTATAAACAATTTCAAAGTCCTCTAATGGCAGCATGGAATAGTGTAAGAACTTGAACAGATTGAATAGGAGAGCAATGAGCAACCAGACCTAAGTGCCATCATGGCCAATACTATCCCAAAATAATACATTTTCAAGAGATTTAAAAGTGTGTATATTGATTTAAAAATTCTTTCATCTCAGAGATGATAACCACATTTATTTTTCTTAAACTTTAAAACTGTTTCTTCAGAAACTGATTTTCCAAGTACAACTGATTTTAGGTGTCAGAAATTTACTTTCTATGTTTAGAGTTATCCATTGAGTTTATCTTTCAATTTATTATAACACAGTAAGTAAAGAAGAAATTAATTTCAGTGTTTCCAAAAGAGGCTGGGTCAATGTCCAATTCAGATGATGAATTTTCGTGTTTCTACTCTCCACATTTTACAACAGTGTAGTAATTTGGAATTTTCTATAAACACTCAAATGCATTTGGCCTCACGTTGCTGATGCAGAAATAGTCCTAATTCTGAAAATTCAGCATTTTCAACATATAAGTTTAGGAGTGAATCTAGCTACAACTTTTTAAAAATATAATACCCTATGTGAAACTTTATCATTCATTCATTCTTTTTCATAGGTATCATTAGCTTCTGTAGTTTCCGATAAAAGATAGTAAACTCTTATCACATGTGTATTTGTATCTTTGGAAGTTCATTGAATCTAAAAGACCAATAGTAATATCTAAAACTAAAACCAAGATTACAAAAGTGGCTTCACGATTATTTGCTTCTCTATTATCTTTAGTAATTTGTGTCATCTGGCCTTCATTGTATTTCTTGCATAAAAAAATAATATAAAGAGGGTTTAGATGATTTTTTAATCTTTGAGAATTTGTTAAAGAATCCTTTTTTTTTAACATTTGGATGGGTTGGAGAAAGTTTTCTGTTTCTTTGTATGTTTTATTTCCAAATTAGATAAGTATATTGCTAATAACTAATGACATCTGACATCTTTGTCAGTGTCATTTTTTTCATTATTCTTCAAAATAAATCTTTAATATTTTCTTTAGTTTCAAAACTTTTTTGAAAATACATCATTTTTTAAAAAATTTTATACGTTCATCTGGATTGATTTTCAGAGCCCAATTATGGTTTTATATTTCTCATATCAGTATCATCTATAGCTTTCATACATTGCCCATTCCTAATTCTAGCCCATTATATCACATATTCAAAATATCACCTATCTCACTGAATGCTGAATAATGCCTGCTTGCAAATTTCACAGATTGAACACAAAAGATATGTTTGACTCACAGAAGATACACTGTGAAAATAATATCATGGAAGGTTAAAAATTTATAAAGTATTTCAGTATTATGCATATAATTGGTGGAATTGTGCTCTTTTATTTTTCATGAGTACATACAGAAATTTGTAAAAGCTGGGCTGAGACAGAATAATTGAAAGACCAGGATCCTCAGAGCACAGGGCAACTATCCCCATCCTTAGCTGTAGGGACTCTGTGGAAGCACATATCACAAAATTACTCTTGACAGTTTGGACAGTGTGGACTTGCTCCAACTGTCATTGGAAAGGCATCCCAAAGGAAGCATATATAGAGTTTGCAAGGGCCCAAGTGTCCATCATCTGTCAGCCATCCTCTCTAATCTCTTGCTTGGGTTCATTTCACTTTATCTCTGTGACTCACCCACCACGTCACCCATGGCATCTGACAGAAACCACAACAAATTGAAAAAATAAAAATAAAATTTTATATCTGACCTTTCAAATTATGCTTGTGTGTCTTTGAAAAGGTTATCATTTTTGTTACAACACTTTTTAAAATAAATCCCAGATGCACTGGCCGATATTCAATAGGGAGTTACCATTCAATGCTTGATAGACAATATGAGTAAGAGATTTCATTCACTGTTCCTCAACTTAAGGTTACTTTAACAATCTGCTTTGGTGAGGAAACTTTCTAAGGACTACCTCTTTTAGGCAAAGAGTATCTTACCACTGCATGATAGATGATTTATAACTGCTTAAACATAAAATTCATTGTCAATTTTACCTGGTTTTGTTTGTTTTGTTTTGATTTATATTATTGGTTTAGGTAAGGTCTTTTGCATCCTGTTTTATACTGTAGTGGGCACAAATATAAGTTAGGGTTTTCAATATAAGAGCAGAATGTACAGAACCACAGAAATCTTAGAAAACCATTTTGATTTGTCTTTCCCCAACACTGTGTATCACACTGGATTGCACATTACTGACTATAAAATAGCATAAAACAGACGAGTTCTCTTAATATATTTTATTTTTATAAAGAATGTTTCTTGGACATTTCTTCCTTTTCTATACCCTCCATCATAGCATGTTCTAAACTTTCTTGCTTTTTTGCTGTTGTATATAGATCACCATATTTTGAAAAGATTTGGGGTATTTCCTTAGCATATGATTTACAGTTAATAAGTATTTTCTTTTCATTTTATTAAGGTCTTTCAGTTAGTCATCCATTAGTATCGATTACTATACATTATTATTTAACATCATAGTTCTCTTTGGCATCTGATCTTAATGTAAACCACCCAAACTTCATTTTATTGTGTCCATATCTAGCAGGACACATATATCATAGTCCCTAAATTCTACTTTTAGAAACCCAAGTGGTAATTAATCTCAGGGAATTATGTGAACCTGCTTTAAAAACCAATAACAATGAGCACCATGGGGTCCACACATAAGTAAAAACAGGTTTTCTTGCCTTTAACATTCTTACGATCTATTGAAGGGGACAAGATATATAAAAGGAATCAAGAAAGAAACTGGCAGAGGACAAAACATGATAAATCGAACAAAGAAAAATGGAAACAATGCTAGGACTTACAGAGAAGAACAGATTTCTGTGGAGAGAAGTTGCAAGTGAGAGTAGAGGTGGAATGTTAAAAAGAGGATAGATACAACTGAACTCTACAGAATGCATGGGTTTATCTTGGCAGTTTAAGGAGCTGAAGCATGGGGAGGTTGGTCTTTAGGGGTGAAGGATTAGAGCCTTGTGCACAACAGCTATGCAAAAGGCATAGATGCAAGAAAGAAAATGGAGTTGTAAAAAAAATTATGTTTAGATCATTTTGCTTAATGGTGATGGTTTGTGTATATAATAGGAGGTAAAACCAGATGTAAAGTTTGTGTTCCAAATCTGAGAATATTACAGTATGGATCTAGTAGGTAGGTTGTATGAATATCAAATGAAAAATTATTTCAGAAAAACCAGTAGGTACTAGGCAAATAAATTCTAATAACAAAGTTGGAAGCAGGAAGAAAAGAGAGTACCTCATTTTAGTGTTCCGGGTAATATATCTGGGTCTACCTGGGTTATTAGATGTAAGAATATAAGGAAAAGAATGGCTAAGAGAGAGGTTACACAAAAACTAAACAGTAGGTAATTAAGGTAAGCCTGCAAAAAAAAAATTGTGTGTGGGTTTTTTGTTTGTTTGTTTGTTTGTTTTTGCAGGAAATTTAGTTTTCAAAATGCCAAATTTGAGATGAAACGAACATCTCAGTGTGGCCATGCCAGACTGTTAGAGCAATGGATTAAATACAGATGCAAACTTTGGTTACTCCTAATGTAGAGAAATAGTCTTTCTCTCCTCTTGAAACTGCTGGCCTTGTGACCTGATTTGACCAATTGAACATGGTGAGGTGACCTTGTGTAACTGCTAAGGCCTCACCTTAAAAGATCTGCAGTTTCTACCTTTACCACTTGACATATTCTCTCTTAGCCTGCTACCATGTAAGATGTCCAACTACTTTGAAAGAACAAGTAGGGCAAAACAGGGGACCCTAAGGTATTGCAGTGGCAGTTTCGGCATAGATCACTGCTAATAGCTTGACTGCCAAGGCTATTTGCAATGATGCTCCCTTGGTTGGGATCACTACAAATGATTTTATTCCTCCCTCTGTGGATAATCTAGGGAATTTACACAACTGGGAGAGATGGTATTATCTGAGAACCTATGGTTGAAGGTATTTTAGGATATTACACTATGAGATCTAGAATGATATAATTTGAATAGTTAAAATTGGAAAGGTAGCTCATCTCTGGCCAAGACTATGTTGATATATGTTATAGTAATTCTACTTTAACATTTTTTATAAATAACAGAAACCAAGATGCATTTGAGAAAAAGGAAGGCTTTATTTTGAGGAGTCAAAGCAAAAGGCCAACTATAGTCAGACTCGGAAAGAAACTATAATAGAAAACAGAAATACATTAGGAACTTAAGACATCCTCATTTATGGTTCTTGTGACCTACTTTGTTATTTTTTGTATCTTTTTTTTTTTTTTTTGTCAGCACTTTTTGTCCAAATATTGGAGGCAAATTGTACTTCAGTGCTTAGGTTTTGAATCCTACCCCCTCCTAGTTTTTTGAAAAGACTAGCACATATTAAAATTTAATCTCAGAAACCCCAATGACTTAATACCAATTTCAATTTCTGGGGAATTGTCTTGGGTTAGGTCAGCACTTCTTGTGTAGGTTTTGTGGTCATAGGCATGGAGGCCCATTATACTGACACAGTCACTGAAGGTCCATCCTTCTGAATTAGAAGGAACAGCACAGATTAGATAGGAAATAAAAGTATTATTAGCTTGGGCTACGCAGTCAATATAAAGGTGTCTACTAGTGGTCACTATTAGTGGAGACCTAGAAAATTATCTTGATTTGTCCTGTATCAGACTCTGCTTTTGACTATTATTATTCTGATAATGCGCCTGATGCCTTTTCCCTTTATCATTAGATTTCATTCAGAGAAAAGTGACCCATTTGATTTCTAGCTGAGAAAGCATGTAATTAAATAATACCCTTGGGCTCATTCTATTTCCTGCCTTATCATGAGCTAAGAAAGGTCTCCTGAAGGAGAATTAAAGAAACTGAGCAAACAATAGTTTACTTTTCCCTACAAGGACAATCCTTTCTATAAAATAAGTGAATATACTGCATTGAAGAAATATGGAGGGAAAAAATGCTGAAGCATTATAAATTGTAATGTAAGATATTTTTTGTTGTTATCTGTTCCAAAAGAAAAACAAAGTTATTAGGTTATCTTCTATTTTCCCACATTCATTATCGTCAGCAGTAGCACTTGTGTCTTCGATAAAAGCAAAACTTATAAACTAAATATATACTAGATTCTTATATTTATCTCAAAAATTAAGTTTTAAAAACAGACTTATTTTAAACTACTAAGAAGGAATAGTAGCATTAAAACACAATAAAAGTGAAAGGTTTAAATATAAAGTGAAAATTCAAAGTTTATGTTGTTACTAAAAACAATATTTTAACTTTTAATTTTAGTCTTTCTCATATTTCCTTTTATATGTGCTTGAAAGAGATATACAAAATTATAGATAATATCAGTAGAGAAATAAAACACAAAAATTTATCACTTACAAGGCTTGCAGGAGATAAATAAAAGCACACCATAATACTGAAAGCCACTTTAAGGAAAGACCCAATAGGATCTTAAATAAGCATGGATATTGTAAAGAAATATTGATTCAGCTAGTTTTAATTATAAGCACAGAGAGATATACAAGGCAATGAAAAACAAAATTAAATAAAAAACCACACAAGCAAAAACCCCCAAACTGAATATATACTTGGAGATATTTGGAAAGTAGAAGCATTAGAATTAAGGCTAAAATTGAGGGTAACCCTGATTGTACTGATCATCCTAGCAAATAAATAGGCAAGTGGTTAATTAATCTTAGGAAATGACTTAATTTATATATTTGATAAGACCATAACTTACAAATGAACTGACTCAGTGATGTCAATGAAACAGATAACTTCCAATTAAAAATTCATTTAAAAAATTTTTTTACAAACCAATGGAATATTGCAGTTTACTTTTTATTAGGTTATTACCATGACTACTATGATCTCACAAAATAAATGATTAATAAAACAATACATTAGTTGATTATTTAACCGATATTTATTGAGCACATAATATTTTAAATTTAGTATAGAAAAGTAATCAAAGATATAAAAAGTATACAACATATATCACTATAAAGTATTAAAATAGTAAATATATGCTATATACAAGCTTAGAAAAGACTAGTAAGTACTAATGCACTTATTCTGGTCCAAGGTATAGGCTGATGTACTAATTGAGAAGCACCTGGGAGATTGAAATTCTTCTGATTGGTTAAGGGACCATATCTGGCTTTCTCCAGTTGGCCCTAAGTTGGAAGTGGGGGCTAAAATTAGGAAAGCTGTCAGTAATTAAGTACTGACTGTTTGGAGCTGGTTTTGAACAGTTTGTGGTTTGGCTTCCTGGATTAGTTGCTGCAGATTGTGGGTCAGTTCTATTTTTATATATAGCCTGAATGTTGTCCATATGTATATTCAATCTCTCATTACTTTGGCAAGGCATATATAAAAATGATAGTCATAAATAAAAATAAATAATTTAATATTAAGATAAGATCAGTTATTTGTAGTTTGGGTGGCTGGATTTTCAGAGATTGACATCTGCTTTATGGAGAGTGAAATAAAATTACTTTAAAAAATATATTGATTTGAATATAGTCAATGTTATATTCAGATTACTAGGACATTAAAAAAAAGTGATAAAACATGTAGAGAAAACCGATATAATGAAATGGTTTGCATTCTTTTGACCAAAGGGCTGAGCTGCGTCAATGAGGGAATAGAATTTAATTATTATAAAAGATATAAATAAATATGAAACATACTATGTACCTTCATCTTTGTCTTCCTCATCTTATGATAATGAAAGGTGAATAAAGTAACCAGAATATATAATAGGAAGAATTTTTCATATCTTTCTGTGAAAGCTCTAAAGAGATATTGGGAAACTGTTAGGATAAAGACAAATTGGTGAGGTCATAAAGAAATTAGTTTAAGAATGTAAGAATTTCCTTGAGTCATGTTAGTATTTCTAGATTTTGAGAATCTATTCTTTCTTCCACGTATTTTGGTCGTTGATATAGATGTGACTGCATACGTACATTGTCTTTCCTATTTTACTCATTGGCAATGATGCCTAAAAAAACTAAATTGAGACATTCAGGAGATTCATTCTCCTTGTTTATGATATAAGTTGATCTGGGAAATTTAAGTAACCAATTGCTTAGATTGCCCTCTCTATCCTTACTATCACCCAGGTTTTAGTACAGACAATGGTAGTAGAACAAAATCAATATTTACTGTCAAGTGTACACCTTATAGTATTAAGTACTCCTATGATAATTTAACATTGAATATTCTACAAGATTTAACTACTTCTTTGTGGAAGCGCTACTATCATCATACATAAGACCTGATCCCTGTACTCAAGTATGTGCTTATTGTGGAAAAGTAGACATGCACACACATAACTATCATAAAAGATTAAAAGTGTGTAATATCATGAAGGATACTATAAAGTCATAAATTTTCAAAGCAGACAGTGTATTTTTTCATTCAAAGTAAAAGATTTATGGGCCAAAAATGTCTTTGTAGAGTGGTGAAGATTGAAACTGAAGTGGAAAGATAGAATTAATTTACATTTGGGAAAATAGGGGAAAGGGCTGGGGAGAACTTTTTTTTTTTTTAGAAGGAAACTATGTGATCATAACACAAGCTGGAAATTTGTTTGCCAGGAATTTAGATTTTGGGGGTATAATAATAACATACCTAAAAAAAAAAAAAAGATTGAAACCAGAATTCTCTAACAAAGACTTCTGATGGTTTCTGAACTACTGAAGTGACCTAAGTTTTACACACTTTTATGTATAGGAAGAGTTTTACATGATGTCCATCCTTTCTACCTACCTAAAGTTTAAATTAGAGAACAGTAAAGTAACTGCACAGAAAACTATGCAACAGGTAGTTTAGAATAGTTCTAAGAAACATACTATAGTGATTAAATTCATGCTTTAACTATTATAACATTATAAAAACTAATACTTTCCTACTTTAGATTTAAAATAGATTAATAAACCCTATTTCCTATAGTGTAATTTTACAACTTGATTGATTTAATACTACGGCTTTTAAAAATCGCATTGTTTTATATTTTGCATTGTTTTATAGTATAACTAGCAAAAATGTAACAAATTTCAAATCCTTGATGACCAGTCTCCATGTACTGTCTCATTTCTAATGGACAAACAGTAAAAAGTACTTCCTGCTGTAATGAAATAATTATGTTTCTGGAGATACTGTAGTCAAGGGAAGGCTGTCTAGAATTATTTTGTTAGGTTTCATTCTGGGTGAGTCAGTTTAATAGCCATCATTATGGGAACAAATATAATTACAAACAATGATTGTCTTAGAAAGATTTAGTAGAATCAGGTAATGGCCAGCTTCTACTCAACTTGCATTTTGCAGTTCTCATTTTATGATAAAATGTTACTGGAAAGAGAACAAAAACAAACATTGCATTTTACAATTCTATATTTTGAATAAAATGTAGAAACTGTAAACATTCTGAAGGAGATTTTTTTAAAAACTGGTCACAGCTGTCCAAAAGCTAGGATGTACATTTAGATACATTTGGTTATGGGGTGTGTTACAAGGGATGATTATTTTTGCTTAATATTTCACATTACAACCACAATTAATTGAGGAAAATAATGTTACTATTGTTACTGAGAAGTACCAGCTCCTTGCCTTTCATTAGCCCTGAACGGCTTAACCTCCCTTCATGACCCTCCCTTCATTTTGAAGCCATCCTGCTGACTCTCAAAACTTCATATGTTATAGCTAATATTTCTCTCTGGAAAACATTTAATATTTGCTTATTTTGAAGGAGAGCTTTATCTTCCATTAGCTATGCATCAATGTGGAGATAATACAGCTGAGGGTATGAATAGTTTAGAGGCTGTATATCAGTGGTCCAAGGAGAAATCTTTCTCATAGATATGTGAACAGAGTCAACCCACTTCATGGTTTCCTCCTCTTTTATGTCTGTACCTAATCAAGCTTTCTAACCCTCTCTACTCTTTTTCCTAATTCCACCTTTTCTGGAACTTCTGACAGAAAAATAAGTTTATTTGATAAGTGATCATTTTCTACTAATTTAAGAATATAGGGAAACTTGCCTTGTTCATACCCAATAAATTATTCTTTTGTTTTTGTATTATGTGTGTCAAACTATACAACTCAATTACTCCCATGCTGAAATTCACATTTTTTTCAGAGAGGACAAACACCCACAATATTTTCTAAACTGTATACTTTAGTTTTATTGTAGTAAAATATACATAACATAAAATTTACCATTTAAATCACACTTAAGCACAGCAGAATTTTTAAAAGGTACATGTGATAAGAGCTTGGGGCGGGTGGCAGCAAGTCATCTTATAATTATATATCCCATAGTCAGCAGCTATCAAAAGAATCTTCAGCAAAGAAATGGCTTTTTAAAAAAATTGTGTGTACTTTTTTCCTACCATCTCCAAAATCTCTGTTGTATATGGGTAGGTATGACTGCTCCATAGTCCCTATATACTCCTTCCTTTCCATATTTGTCTAGGGTTGTGCATGCCTGTAAAGTTAGGATCATAGGGTTTCTTTTGTCCTCTTTTAGTTTATGGAGCTGCTGCTTCCTAAACCCCATCTGTAGGTGTAGTGTCTTTTCACAAAGGAATGGAGAATGATTTGCCTCAAATTTCGACAACACTCTACATTCTGGTATCTATAGGAAAATGTTGGTAAAGCTATAAAGATTAGTAAGGATAAAGTGATTAATTATCCATCTCTAGGTTCATAATTTATATATGTTTTAAGTCTGGCACTTACTAGCTCTGTGACACTTGACATGCTTTTTTCCCTGCCTCAATCTCCTCATCTACAAAATGAGCATAATTATGATGGGTCTTCCTTTATACAGAAGACCATCAGTCTCTACTGATTCTTTAGTTCTGCCTAACATCATGTTGCATTTCTTTAGCTCAGTTTTCTACTCTTTTAGATGATGAATTCATCCTTTCTCTCGTCGAACATCCAAAACCCTTCCCCTAATCCACATTCTCATCTGTTTGTTTTCTACTTTGCTAAGAAAAAAAAACGAGAAAACTTCATCAAGCCTGCACCATCATATATATCTGCACTTGTACCTGTGCTTTTATACTCTGCCTTTTCTCCTATAAATAGGTACGAGTTCCATGCTCTTAATAGGCCAACTGCTTTATAAGTGCACCAGATCCATTCCCTCTCCTCTATTCTAGGATATCACAACAGATCTATCCCTTCTTTCTAGCATAATCATGTATTTATGTCCCTCCTTCTCCACTGGAACTTTCCCATCAATAAACACACAGGCTACATTTCCTCCACCTTAATAAAATTCTTTCCTGACCCATTGTCTCCTTCCAGCTACGGCACTTTTTTTCCTTCTTTTTCTTTCTTAAATAAGTTTTCTACAGTTGCTGTCTCCATAAGTCATGTCCTATTTTGTGAGCCTCTCTACCAAAATTGTTTTCTTAAAGTCTTCAATAACCTTTGCTTCGCTAAATTCCTTGGTGAATTTTTCTTTCTTGAAATATTTATTCACTAGAATTCTTAATTCTACATTCTCTGGCATTTCCTCTACTCCACTGGCTACTTTCGTTGAGGATTTTGTTGATTCTTCTTTGTCTTCCCATCCTCCAACACTGAGTTCCAAGGTTCAATCCTTGAACCTTTGCTTCTTTTCTCTTTCTCTCTTTCTATATATGTGCAACCCCTGTTTCTCTTATTTGGTCTCATGGTTCATCAAGTATCACCTATTTGCTAACAACTCCCAAATTATAACTTCAGCCTTGATCTCCCCCTGAAATCCAGGCTAATGTCTGCAGCTGCTTACTTGATATTACACATGGCTACTAATTGGTATTCAAACTTAACATATCAAAAAATAAACTTCTAATAGTCTCACTTAGGTTTTTCTCATCTCAATAAATTATAACTCCCTCCTTCCAGGTGCTTAGGTTAAATTCTTCAACTCTCCTCTTTCCCTCACATCTGATACCCAAACCTACAGCAGAATTCTACTGACTTTGTCTTTTATCTATAAGACCACTACTCCACACTCTCATTATCTTTATGGTCATAATATATGGCCACTGGTCCAAACCATCATGGTCCCTCAAATGAGTTATTATGATAGCTTACTATATGATCCCCTGCTTCCCCTCTCCCTTAAACCAGTCTTATAATGGAGCCAAAGTGTTCCTCAGTAGGCATATGTTATTCTTCTGCTGAAATCAATTCAAAGACTTTTCATCTCATAGTGAAAACTGAAGTTCTTGCAAATACTGCCAAATATTTTAGGATCTGATACTTTTTTTGCCATTCTTTTCATATCTAAAACTCTTCCTCCCCTTCGCCACACTGTCTCTCTTTCTACTACCAATATGTCAGGCATTCTTCCCCAAGAGATATTAGCCCTTGTTCCTCTATCTGCATTACTCGTCTCCGGATATTTGCATTGCTCAGTCTCTCGTCTACTTTAGATTTTTATTTGAATACAATTTTCTAAGGGAGACCTGCACTGACTATCCAATTTATAATAGCACTTCCTCCCAACCACACTTTTTCTATTCCTTTTCCCTAAAATTTAAAAATAACATCTCTCTCCATATAAGTTTGTATTTCAATAATTTATGTTTATTTTATAGCTCTCCCCACTACCAGAATATAAGATCAATGAGAGTGGAAACTGCACACTTTAGACAGTTATATAAAACTATTTGGAACACTGTAGTTATACACAGATATTATTTAAATTGATCAATATCTATTGCAAGGGGTTGTTGAAAAATTAAAGGGTACAATGTACATAATCTCTGAGCACACTTGATACACAGCAGAACCTTAGTAAATGCTTTCTATTATCAAGGCTATAAGGCTATTTATTATACACATAAATATGTAGTAAAATTATAAAACATGGATGAAGAGGAAATTTAGCAGTTAACAGTAGTGTTTACTTCTGCAGTAGAAGAGATAAAAGTGGGATTATAGAGTCAGACTGATACAGTAATAATAGAAGATCCATCACCTTTACAACTGCATATCAATTTTTAAAAATGATTATAAGGTAAGAGAAAAAACTAATTTTTATAAAATAAAAACTTATCATTCTCAAAGCAATTAAACTAAAAATCATCAATAAAACATTTTTAAAAAACCCTGTTTCTTCCATTAGAAAAGTAAAGAAACCCTTTTATTAAAAAATCATTTGGTGAGAAGAGAAATACAAATCTAAAACTCTCCAACCAGAAAATTATAATGTTCATTCTTTTAAGAGACAAGAGTTATTTTGAAACACAGACAATAATAAAAGCTCCTCGAGCTTTTGTTTTCTTTGAGATCTTGTAAACTCAATTCTTAAATAGTACTAAACTCTAACATTTGTCTTTTTAGCTCTTACTGCATAAAATTCTTGTTTATTTCTCACTCTCTTAGTTACTACAGCTTTCTACTCAGCTCTTCATCATCTTTACCCGTGTCACTTAGGATGCAGCAAATTCTATGAAAAAGTAGCAAAAAATCTGGGACTCATCTCATTTTGTTTCCTCCTTATCACTGGAAAGGCAACTCCTGATTCCATTTAAATTTTATCAAGATGTTCCTTGTTACAGTGTAAGGATTTGTTTTACAATGTAGTCTTATACTGCTGGAAATGGAAGTTTTCTTGCTGCCTTGATTCTAAGAGCCATAGTATTAAGATGTAGTTATAATTTCCTTCTTGATACTGTGGAGAGATATATATGTATATATACATATATATGTTTGTTTTTATGTTTATATATATATATATATATATATTATGTTTTTATGTTTTTTTCTCTAACATTTTAAAATTATATTTAAATATTAGTGGGGGAGATATTGATATCTGGCTTCTTTCAACATTCTTTACCAATAATTCTTTATTAAGGCTACACCTTTCAAATCATTTTGTCTCAGTGTCTTGTATATTCCCTTTCATTGCAAATCTAGTTAGTCATTTTCTTTCGTCTCTTGAGGCACAATGAAAACTAATTTCTTGCCTGTACTTGGGTATTTGTGTTTTTCACACTGTTCATAATTATCCTAAATGCAATGAAATGACAATCACTCCCTCATGGAATGGAAAAATTTTTATGATAGTGTACCTTTAATCCACCATCTAGTGATACTGTTGGATTTTGATATGCCTTCACTTATAATGATAACCCATTCAGTTGGAAGTATCACTACATGGGTATCAGAAGTTCTGTTCATGGTTCTTACTGGCTTTATAACCTTGTCTATCTTACTCTCATATTTCTGAAGCTAAATTTATATCCATCTCAAATTATTTTAAAGAGAGACGTATAATTTCTCTTATAGTAATTACATAGTTGAAAATTTGAGTTTTGCATTAGAACAACAACAAAAAATTTTTGGATGCCATAATCTTTATACATAGTTCTTTCTAAATATAGAGACTGAAACATTTATAACAGCTTAAAAATATCAGTGGAAACTGAAAAACTGCCAACCTAAAAAAACAAAACAAAACAAGACAAAATAACTGCAATTTATCTACATGATTATTTCCCAGCCTCTCATAACTACTGATTTTTTTTTTTTTGGATTCTATAAGCATCACTACCACAGCCTTTTCTTTTATAATTACAGTGTTTAAGCTTTTGCTTGTATTCAGTTCCAGAGCTAAAAATTCATTCATGTGACTATTTGTCCAGTCTTATTGAACTAGAAAGGAAGCACTTCTCTGTTATGCTCTAATGGACACACCTTGGCAAGTGTTTTTCAACAAGCTTCACCTTATTCCTAAAGAATCAGGCATTCTCCAGGCAGGCAAAAGCTAGTAAATCAACTGTAGTGTTAATCAATAAAAGTAATCAGCCTCTGAAGCAAAACCTGTCTATTACAATATGTAACAACTAGCTTTTGGGTAGACTTTAAAAAACAGCTTAACGAGTAAACACAGAGTTGTTTTGCTATACCATTTGTTTCACTTTATTCCAAGTTATATTCGAATTTTAGATGTGACTAGGGTTTAAACAGATTCTTTGGGAGTATGTGCACTGATGAGTGTGAAAGAATGTGAAAAAAAAATAAAAGAAGCAATGGAAATTGGTGTAAAAAATTTCTCTGCAATGTTGATATATCTAATGAAAATAAGCTCTGCTGTATATTTCCAAATATGACTTTGGCTGTGAAAAAAAAATTATTTTCGTGGTTTACATGCCATTCAACGTTTTTGTCTAATAGCCAAGTCAGTTTCTTTTGTGCAATTTCTCACCCTGCAATCAACTGTAGATTTAATGATATAATTCTATTTTTAAAAAATTGTTTGGTTAAATTTCTACTTTGTTTTGATGACATAGGTTTTCAAATTGATTGATTATATAAGGTGCTTAAAATAGTAAAAAGCCTAGAATATCAAATCAATTGATTTACAGCATTGAATCAATTGAATAAAGAAATCATTACATTTAAAAACTAAGGAAATAGATTGTTACATTAAAAATTATTAAATATGGTTTAGAACAGATATGTTTTGGGAGTTGTTACAGGGCAGAAATGAAAACCAAAAATAGCAAAATCTACAGTAAACTTGTAATAAAGAATAATGGAAAGTTTAGCTGTGACATTTATTATCTTCATTAGTTTTTTAAAAAACTCGTATTATTAAAAGTAATGCAATTATTTTAACAAATTTCTGATAAAATGAGCTTCTCCAATTCTAAATATAAAAATGTTAATAATGATTTATGAATTTTAAATTATATGATAAATGTGATTATTTTTTTCAGAAATTTCTAATAACATTAACTTAAAAATATCATTAATATGCAAAGATGTCTAAATATTAAATATCTAAATATTGCTAAGCCAACATGTAATCATAAAAATAACAATTGTGACAAAAACATCTAAACATTCACTATTGTTTAGTATATATGACTAGTGTATATTTTTTGACATACAGTCTGTAGTCCATATTGTAAGTTTGTAAATAGCTCTCTTACATTTGAGAAACAAAACATAAAAACTTTAAATTATGGTATATTTGGCAATGTTCCCACCTCCGAACTTCACCTTAAATGTCTATTAGCCATGGAGAGCTGCAAATATGTTTCAGACTAGAAAATAGTTCAGAGAACAGGGAGATGTAAAGTACAAAGAACTTCTACTATGGCGATCCCTTTATATTATTAGCTGCTGAAAAAGCAGGCATATAGAATCACTAGAAGTAGCAAAACATGAGTGTTGATCTGTATGGTCAGTTTGGGCACATGAGAGCCAGGAAGGCATGCTTACCTGCTCATTCCCAGCCTCATTAAGTTATGGGAGTTAAGCTGCTAGACTGTGTTATTACCTTCACCCAGGAAGGAAACTGAAGTTTCAAGGGCTAAATTCTGTGTGTCACATGTCAGATTAAGGCTGATAATGGCTAATGTTTTAGTTGTTTGTGTAATTAATTTTTGTTGCTATAATATTCATCAAGTAAGTATCTGGTTTTTACTTATTTTTATAATCAAAGGATATATGTAAAACTTCATGACCTATATCTATAGACTATCACATTTAATGTTTAACAACTGATAGCTATTCTAATTTTCCAAGAGATTCATTTCCTTAGTCTGTTCACTATACATGACAGTCTCTAGACTTCTTGAAAAATGGTCTATAAACGTGTTCTTCCAGAGAAACTCACGTTTATCAAGAAGTGTTTACAAGTCAGATGGCCAAGTGTTTATTTAATGATGTTACGCTTCTCAAAAACACTTTTAAAGTATAATTTAAAAATATATACATTCACTTCTTAATAGGATTTTAAGTCTGTTTTGGAATAAGGCTAATGGAGTTTTTTCCTACATCACTGCTGAAGTGATTGTTAATTTGCACTTAACAATATCACTTCAGCTTTTTCTGGCAATCCCCATGAGTTAAGTAATGGGCCCAGGTAATAGTCTAATCAGATAATTTTCCTTACTAAAATTCCTTATTTTTACACATTTAACCGGTTAGAATAACTATAAATCATTTATTTATGTTAGTGTATGGCTTTTAATACCGTGAAACAGGCAGAATCTTCCAGTTCACCTGGAATTTAGGAGTTGTTAGTTGCTTTTAACATCAATTGGACAATCAACATCCAAGGGCACAGGGTGATAAGCTTAATTATAAGACTTAAACTTCTATCATGAGACCAATAATTTTGTCTTGATTGTTAAACTCTACAAAAATAACCTGTCTTTTCTATCCCAGCAATTGAGTAGTTATTTACTGTTTCAACTTGCATCACTGACTGACGAACCCAAGGGGCTTCTTCAAAGTCTATAATACAAGTGTTAATAACCACGCTCTAAACCTCTAACAGGAGTGTAAAATGCCTGTAAATGATGATAAATCTAAGTGTGTGCAATATAACCAATTTGTAGTGTCAAAACAGTCTTCTAAAGCTGAATCCTGTCATGTATTTAAAAATCAAAGCTCTCAAAACTCAAGTGTGTGAAATAAAAATTTTAAAAAGATCTAAATAATGCAAATCCCCCTGGAACTTGTGAAAATTATTTACTACTTTAATTTTTATCCCTTGTTTTTGCATAAGCAATTAAAGCAACATAAGTAAACACTGAAATTTGCTAACACTTTCATATCAATTCTCTTAAAAATCTCCTCCCAAATTTCCTAATAAGTTGAATAGCCTGATATCCATTTTTATCTACAATATTATTTAATTTCTACACTTTTCATTCTTTCATATATAGCTGGAGCAACTTGACCTTGAATTATAAATAAAAAGGAAGATACACTGGAATGGAAAACTAGTGGTGTTCATTTTATGTGTATTAGAAAACCTACTTTGGATTCAAACAATTTAAGTAAAATGCAAATGAACCATTAAGAAAATAAAATTTAAAAGTATTAGAAATTACAATGAAGGTTCTAGGAGATGTTCCCTTTTTTGCCTCTTGCAGCTTTTGATGACAATCCTAGGCTCTATCGCATTACTCTCAGTTGCTACCTCTGTCTTCACAGTGACTTCTCAGTGTACTGTCGTTCTCTTATATAATACTTGTCATTGGATTTAGTGCCCATCTGAAAAATTCAGAATGATCTCATCGCAAATTTAACTTACTTGCTTATTTAAACACCTTTTCCCCAAATATGGTAATATTCAGAGTCCAGGAATTAGAAGTTGGATGCAGATTCTATCTATCTATCTATCTATCCATCTATTGATAGATAGATAGATATAAATATATATTTTTTGGGGGGTGCACTATTTAGCCTCCTACAGTAATAGAGCTATTTCTGATAATACTATGTTTAGATAAGTCATATAAAATAAGTCCTTTCCCACTTCCCAACTCTCCTCAGAACAAGGATTTAAAGATAATGTTCATTTTTTCAGGCATGAGCAATAATTTCAGATTTGTGGTTAGAAGAGGCAAAGACATGTGCATGAATTTGGTTATATCTAATAGGTATAATAAGACCAAGATTCTAAATGATCAAATAATAGAGCATATTTTTTTCAGCAATAAACTCACAATCATTGGAGGTCAGATGGAATATACTATCTCCAGCTGCATGTCTTACCCCTTCATATGCACATATACTACCCCCAATAACAATTAGTAAAGAAAAACTATATTGTAAACCACTAAGTATATATAAACAGGTTAAATTATATGAAATGTACACTCATGTGAAAAATCACCAAAATTTAATAATAGTGAAAAGCATGATGTAGAAGTAATATAACAGACTTAATCAACAAACCATCTCATACCCAAGAAAGATTTAGTAGAGAAAACAAAATATTGGAATAAACATTATTAACAACCTCAGCAAGCCATAAAACTAAACCTCTACTGCTAATATTTATAAAACCTAGATTTAAAAATTAAAAACGAACAGCTGTTTGAAGCCATTAGAAAACATCAAAACCAGCCAGAAACCAAGGGGCTCAGGTCTCAGAACAGATAATAAGGACACTGAACAAGCCCCAGATTCACCAATGCTATTACTCCTCAGAGAATCTGATCATTTGCTGACTCCTAGAAAATAGAACTTGAAGAGGAAGTAACCTAGAGCCTCCTTAGTTCTTGCTAAGCCAAGGAGAAAATAAGTATATACAATTTAGCACTACCAGGCTGCCAGGACCTGCGACACTATAAACATGAAGAAGAAGAAAGGAACTATAAAAACAGGCATGAACCTCTTACTTATCTTATAAGCAATATGCCCATAAAGCACTGGGCAACCCCCTAGGACAAGTGCAGAGTGCAAGAGGCAGACAGGCTGTTCTGTGGCTAAAAAGTTAATCAGAAAATTCTGCAATATTGAGGTACAATGTACACACTCTGTTGGTCGTTTCTCTGGAGAATCCTGATGACATACACTATTTAGCCTGGTGTTGAGGGGAGCATGTGCTTTGTTTTTTTTTTTTTTTTTTGATTTAGCCTTAGTCTTAAACAAGCACCGAGTCCCTGAGTCTCAGGTGTTATTCTTTTCTGTGTCCTAGTTGTACTTCCTAGTTCATCTTGCATTTTTACCCCTTATCTAGAGATAGCTTTTTTATCATTTTTTTTTCTGTTCCTTTCCTTCAGATGTAGCATGTTTAGAACTTCAGTGCCCAATAGTGACAGTGTTTGTTGTTCTTACTTCTACATATCAAGACTTTTATTCCACTGGAAAAAAGCATAGAGAAAGGAACAATGGATTACATGCTATTCCCATCACAGCCATATTCTCCTTCTCTGGATGTGCAACATAAAGGCCATTTTCTTGTAACTTTTCCAGTAATTTCCTTGATGTCGTTCAAGGAGAAAACTGAAGAGGGTATAGACTCACCCATTTCTGTGTGCCCAGGGAGTTCATGTTTCCTGACTTACCAACATGCTCCCAACGTCCAACAATCCTTAGGATGTGGTAAATCAACTCTTCTTGCTATCCAACTGCCTCATAAGCCATTGCTTGTGTTAGTCTCTCCTGGCAGGCATCTCCTTGGTTTTTGTGTCAGTTAGTTGCACAGCAACCTCAGTTCTTGGATAAGTTCATGGAAGGTTGTTAATTTGTGGGTTGTCTGGCTTTTCTTTTTAAGATTGGAAGCAAGATGCTTTCTAGTGTCTCATCCCTGAGCAGATACCAGCAATAGACTATTTCTGATCTAATAATAATGATTTTAGATACTGTCCTATTTTCCAAATCACCATTTTTATACCAAAGTAAACTTGGGATATTGAACCTTGGAGGTTATTTACATAGTGGTTTGGTAAGTTTATCTTCTTTCCCCTATTATTTTTCCTTTAGCTTGGATGCAGGTCCAGTTTCCTACTAAACAAAGAAGTTATAGTGTTTTCTTTAGGCCTAATATAATTTGAAATTTTTTTATTTTTTTAAATTGAGATATAATGGACAAATAACATTAGTTTTGGGTAGATGCGATAATGATATGCATATATTGCAAAATGATCACTAATAAGTCTAGTTAACATGCATCATAACACCGTTATACACTTTTTCTTGTGATGAGAACTTTTAAGATTTACTCTCTTAGCAACTTCCAAATATATAATACAACTAACTATAGTTATCTTGCTACACATTACATCCCTGTGACATTTTTTTTTAATATCTGGAAGTGTGTACCTCTTGACCACTTTCACCCATTTTTATCCTCCCCCACCACCTTTGGCAACAATAATTTCTTCATTAAGTCCCTGAGTTTGATTTTTTGTTTGTTTTTTAGATTTTATATACAAGTGAAATCATAGGGTATTTGTCTTTCTCTGTTTGCCTTATTTCACTTAGGATAATGCCCTCAGGGTCCACTCTGTCAAAAATGGTCCAATTTTTATGGCTAAAATTCCATTAATATACACCATGTTTTCTTTATTCACATTCATCGATGGACACTTAGGTTGTTTCTATATCTTTGAAATTATAAATAATGTTGCAATGAACATGGGGGTGCAGATGTTTTTGAGTTAGTGTTTTCATCACCTTCTGATAAATACCCAGAAATGGAATTGCTGGGTCATGTGGTAGTTCTATTTTTAATTTTTAAAGGAACTTCCACACTGTTTTTTATAGTGGCTGCACCAATTTACATTCCCACCAACAGTACACAAGGGTTCCCTTTTTTCCATATCCTTGCCAACACTTGTGATTTCTTGTCTTTTTGATAAAGATCATTTTAACAGGTGCAAGGCAATATTGCGTAGTTTTGATTTGTATATCCCTGATGATTAGTAGTGTTGAACACCTTTTCAGGTACCCGTTGACTGTCTGGATGTTTTCTATGGAAAATGTCTATTCAGATCCACTGTGTATCTTTTATTGAATTGTGTGGTGTTTCTCTTTTGCTATTGTCTTTTAAAACATATTTTGGATATTAAACATTCATCAGCTATATGATCTGCAAATATTTTCTCCCATTCTGTAGGTTGCCCTTTTCAATTCGTTGGTGGTTTCCTTTGCTCTGAAAATCTTTTTGGTTTGATGCAGTCTCACTTATTTTTGTCACCTTTCCTTTTGGTGTCAAATCTAAAAAACCATTGCCAAGACTGATGTTAAAGAGTTTACTGCCTGTGTATTCTTCTAGGAGTTTTATGGTTTCAAGTCTTACTTTCAAGTTTTTAATCCATTTTGAATTGATTTTTGTGTATAGTGTAAGAAAGTGGTCCTATTTCATCCTTTTGCATGTGACTGTCCAGTTTTTCCAACATCATTTATTGAAAATACTGTCCTTGTCCCATTGTATATTCTTGGCTCCTTTGTGATAAATTAATTGACCATATATACATGGGTTTATTCTGGGTTCTCAATTCTATTAAATTGATAGATGTGTCTGTTTTCATGACAATTCCATGCCATTTTTATTACTACAGCTTTGTAATGTAGTTTAAAATTAAGAAGTAGGATGACTCCAGCTTTGTTAATCTTTCTCAAGATTGTTTTGGATTATCAGACTTTTAATTGAAAAAGGTGGTAGTCATTTTTATGAAAATCCATATCCCACATCGAGCATAAAGAAAAAATTTCAGTTAAATTAGAAATACAGTGTAAAAAAGTGAAAGAAAGAAACCAAAAAACCCCATCTAAGTATTATAAGGAAAAATGGGTAAAGTTCCCTTAAATTTCAGTGTAGGGAAAGGTTTTCTAAATATGATTCAAAATCCAGGAACAACAAAAGAAAAGACTGAATATGTAAAACATTTTTTAAAGCATTGTATTACAAAAATCATCATAAGATAATCAATTAAAACTGCCAAACTGAGGAAAAAACTTTTAAAATATATACAACAAAGTACTAATATTCCTAATGTTAAAAAAAAAACATTGTTGCATCAAGGAGAGTAAAATAAAGGAACAAGATATGAATAGGCAATTCAACAAAAGAGATATAAAAATAGATTTTGAAAACATGAAAAGACTTTCAAACTCAGTTGTATTTAAAGAATTACAATCAAAATGAGATGCCATTTCTGACAAGATATCAGTTAAATTGAAAAAAATTAAAATTATGAAAAAAGTCTGTTGGTGAGGCTATACTTTCGGTCATTCTCCAGATTGCTGGTGGAAATGCAAACCATTACAACCCTTCCAGAGGAAATTCGACAAAACTTAACAAAACTATACATAGACTCAACTTTTCACCCAGAAGCCCAACTTTTAGAGATCCACCTCAAGTTGCATCTGTTACATGATGAAAATATATTTGAGCAAGGTTATCATTGTAGCATTGTTTATAATTGCAAATATTTGAAATAATATAATACCTTTATGGTAAAGAAGTTGAATAAACTACGATAGTTTATGAATAGTAAGTTTCAAATCGAGGGGCTGTCAAATGCCCTAATATTCCATACTACATGGAAAGTCTTAACTTGAGGCATGGTTCTTAACAATCATTTTTATTAGTCACATTTCAATCAACACTAAAGCTCACTAATTAAAATTATGAATGTCATAGTGTATTATTTATTTGCAAAAACTGTTACTTGTATAGTAGTGATGGGGGTTAGAATGGGATCTTTGAGATAGTGTGGACACTTGCACAAGAAGGATGTACAGATTTAGTGAGGCCTTTAAAAAATACAGCCTGAAGTATTCTGTGAATAATCCTTACAAATACCTAGACAGATAATATGAATGCTGTGATGCATGCAGTCCTTTCTCCGAGGGATGGCAGCTGAGTTTTAATTCCTAAACAACTGTTTAGTCCTGGTTACTGAGGAATACCCTCATCTGATTCATAAGTAGGCAAAGGAAGATATAGGAAGTAGAATCTGGTTTCTATTGTGTCATTTCTGCTTTAGGTGAAACTTTCCTGAGGTAGTAATCAGGTATGATTTAAAACTAGGTTTCAATTATCTGTGGTGGTAAGAGAAAAATATAATGAAATTTGAATATTTTCAAAATTGTATCTAACATATATTCTAACATTTTAAGCAGTTTCCCTCCACAAATGGTAGGTTATGGAGGACATAGAATTATTCATTATATTTTTCTTTTCAATGAAACTTGAAAACAAGATTTGAAAAAGAAATCCATGTTCTCATTAACTGTAATTTTAAAATATTGACATTTGCCATATTTGCTTTATAATTTTCTTTTTTGGGGGGAAACTAAATATTAGTAACACAGAGGAACTTTCTCTTTGTTCTTTGTTTCCCTCCTCAAACATATTAATTTCTCTTCTAAAGCAGCAGCACTCTCCTGAATTTTATCTGTATCTATTCAGTTTACATATTTGTATTTGCTTCTTATATATGTATGTTGTCCATCTGTATGTCCTATTGGGAAAAATATCTATTCAGGTCCTCTGCTCATTATTACATTGGATTTTTTTTTTTTTTGGTGTTAAGTTGTATGAGTTCCTTATGTATTTTGGATGTTAGCCTGTTATTATTTGCAAATAGCTTCTCCATTCACCAGATTTCTTTCGTTCTGTGATGGTTTCCTTCTCTGTGTAAAAATTTTTTAGTTTGATGTAGTTCCACTGGTTTTTGTTGTTGTTGTTGTTGTTGTTATCATTGCTCAAGGAGGCATAGCCAAAAAGTTTTTGTTAAGAGTGATTTCAAAGAGTTTATTGTCTATATTTTCTTCTAGAGTTTTATGGTTTCAGTTTAAACTTTAATCCATTTTAGTTTATTTTTGTATATAGTGTAACAGAGTGGTCCAATTCATTTTTTTTTTTTTTGCATGTATCAGTCCAGTCTTGCCAGCACCACTTATTGAAGAGACTGTCTTTACCCCCACTGTATATCCTTGCCTCTTTTGTAATAGATTAAGCATATAAGTATTTATTCTATTGGTCTATATATCTGTTTTGATGCCAGTATTTTTGATTATTGTAGCTTTGTAGTATAGTTTGATATCAGGAAGTGTGGTGTCTTCTGCTTGTTCTTTCTCAAAATTTCTTTGGCTATTCAGAGTCCATATAAGCTTGAGGATTAGTTCTAAATCTGAGAAGAATGCCATTGGTATTTAATAGGGATTGCATCAAGTCTGTATATTACTTTAGGTAGCAAGACCATGTTAAGAATATGAATCCTTCTAATCCATTTTGGTGTGGGCAAGTGGAGAATAAGACATAAGAACATCATAAATTTTAAAATTGCATGATTAGGTTAGAAACTGATGAGTATTATACAAGATACAAAACACAGATCAAGATAAGAGAGAGAGGTAGGAAAGTGGTTATACAATGCAGTATCAAATAGAGAAGTTAGAATATGTCTCACTAATGAGGTGAAATTTGAGCAAAGACTTGTTAGCCAGGAAGATAAAGAATTACATGTAGAGATGATAACTCAAGCTGTTGTTTAATACTGATTAAAAGGACACAAAAAAGGATTGGAGATGTTCTGAGAGATAATGGTGTGTATGAAAAGATGGTAGCAAAAATGAAACTGGACATATCTTGTACATATTGTTAAAGAACAGAATATAGGATTTGCTAGTGTATTGGATATGGTATGATAGAGAAAAAAATGCACAATTATTACTCCAAAATATTTGACCAGATCAAGTAAAAGAATGATTAACCACCAATAGAGAAATGAGCTGTAAGCAGATAAAGATAATATACTGAATTCAGTTTTCTGTGTGTTAAATATGAGAAATACTTTTCACAGTTAATTCAAAATGTGGATAATGGGAAGATGGATTTTTTTTAGAGTTCAAGAAAAATCTGGCTGGAAAAATAAATTTGGAATTTGTCAACATAGGGATAGTATTATAATTGTTAGAATGGATGGTATCACCAAAAAATGCAGCATAGATAGAAAAGAGTGCCAGTAAGAGAGCCCTAAAATTTCAACAGAAGTTTAGGTTAAAAAGGAGAAACCACCCCCCAAATTTTTTTTTGAAAAGAACAAGTGAGGAAGATGAAGGAGGAAGATGAAGAGAGCATGGGGTACATGAAATAAAATGAAGAAAGTACATCAAGAAAGGAGTGATCAGTTCTATTCAAGATCATGAAAAGTTTGAGATGTATAAGTGTGAAAAATGCCCATCGGATTAAGCAATGAGAGATCATTTTTGACCCTCACAAGGCTTTTTTTTTTTTTGGAGTAGTACCCTGATACAAGCCAGGGCTTAGGCTCATCAAAGAAGTGAAGGATAGAAGAAACTTGGGTGGGGTGGAATCAGAATTTACAGATGTACAAAATTTAAAGAATTATGGGCACTGGGGCACTAGAGTAAGTGAGCTAGCAAAGAGGAACTGGTGATCACAGAGTAGGATACATGAAATTGAAATTATAGAAAAATTACAATAATTGACAATTGTTAGGTTCCATGATATAACCATGGAAGTAAGTGGTTGAAGTAAAGATATGGACAAAATAATTGCAGGAGCAAAGTTTAAAAAAATGACTGGCTAGAGTGTTGGAAGGGTTATCTCTGTATGTATAGAAACTTCCAAGAATTATGACTGGAGTGGTATTTGAAAGAGTGACAGTGAGACAGTAGCTAAAATCATTAGAAAATGAAGGGTGATATCTCGGGTCTACACAGATGATAACAATAATAAGATGTGGTGGTTGACACTGTTGACATGAGAGTCAGAGCTGGAGATTTTAGGAAAAATGGTTGTATTACATTTTGCTGTACAACTAATTAAAAAATTAGGATCATAGAAATACAGCAAATATTTCAGATTTTGGGGCGGCGGGGAGGTCAGGAATTTGCGAGTAGCTTTGCTTCTTGCTTCTGTCTTGAGACCTCTCTCACAACATTGTTTTTATGTCAGCTGTAACTGGGGTTATCAGAGTTCATGTAAAGATTCACTTCTAAAATCGCTCATTCATATAGTTGACAGGTTGATTCTGGTGGTTAGAACAAAGTCTCAGTTACTCAAATGTGGACTCCTCCATAGGGCTGGTGGAGTGTTCTCAGGACCTCGCAAGTGATTTGAGAGAAAGAAAGGCAGAAGCCTTCCTTTTATTACCTCTTTTCAAAGTCACTCTTTCATTCCCCCGTAGTAATATATTGGTTACCCAGAGCAGGCCTACTCTGGGTAGGACTAAACAGAAGTACGAATACCAAGAGATGAGAATCACTGGGAATTACCCTTGAGGGTGGCTATGAAAATGGTGGCTACATGTTCTAAATGTGGCTTTAGAAATAAAAGAATACCTAGTTCACTTCCAAGAACAATGATATAAGAACGCTGAGAAAAGTAAAAATCAAGCCACCACTGAGAAAAATAAAGTCACCACTGAGAGGCACTGCACAGGAATTTGTGCACTAATTTGTGTATCTAGGTGATAGCTGGATTCCAATTTGAGCAAAATAAATGAAGGGACTATTCAGATAATACGTTGACAGTAAGAGGATTGTATGCATTAAGGATTTTATACGTAAGTCCTATGCACAACAGTGAACTTCAGGGGATAGAGTAAAATAAGAGTTAAGACTGTAAAAGGAAATATAATAGGATGCATAGAACTTTACTGTATTAAAGTATGGAAACAGAAAGGTAATCTGTCCAGGGAGTCTTTTGGTGAGACATAAACACATATATAATGAGAATGGTCCCAATGGATTCATTGCAGATAATGGTAGCAAGGACTTTAGTATGGGCTATAAGGCGGTGAGTTTTTAGAGTTTTCTCCACATAGGTAGAAAGTTAAGAGAAAGGAAGGTCTTGGCCACAGAGCTCAGGCCTCTCCTAGACAACAGGGAGATGTGCCCTTAATCCCAGTGGGTTTTAGTGGGAGAGTTTCTACTGAACCCCTTGGAGAAAGGCTGCTCCAGCTCTCAGTGTGTGTGCTCTCTCTTGTACCAGTTAATGGATTGAATGACTGTGGGGAAAACTGAGTGCTACGCCAATGTGTGGGCCTCTTCCTCAACCCTGGAGATGAGGTTAGAGGGCGCAGGGGAAGAAACATGGCATTATTTCTATTTTTGTATATTTCCAATTATTTTGTAATTTCTACTGTAGTTTCATTTTAGCTGGAAGTTTTTCAGAAGTGTTTGTTTATTTTCAAGTTCCACGAATGTAAAAAGATGAAGGACTTCTTTTATTACTGATTTTTGATTGTGCTAAATTGTGTATAAAGATGATTCATATGATTATGAATATTGCATGATGGTGACTTATAATGCTATTTAAAAAAAAAAATCTCTCATTTTGTGTCCTGTAACATCAAATTTGGGAATGGAGTCATGTGTTTGGTGGTTGTTATGGGGTTATTACTAACATGTTGAGCTATATATATCTATATGTATACCCTATATATAAACACTCATTCCATATTTCATGTTATACATAAAATACGGAATATCATACATAAAATTATGTATGTTCTCACTATAAGCTAGTTTACTATTTAATTAATGTTCTTAATATTTTTCTACTGGTTGATTCATTTTGAGAAAAAGTTAATATCCTTTTATTTGATTCTAACCATTCTTTATATATTTTTAGTCTATTGTAGAAGGTCTGTAGCTGCATGAGACTTTTAAATCTTGGTGAATTCTTTCTATTATAGATACTGTTCTTTTTTCTTATGCAATTCTTTTTAAATTATTATAATATCACCATATCATCTTTTTAGAATTGTCTTGTATGTTGTTTTTCCATCCCACTATTTTATACCATTCTGGATTATGGTTTAGGTGAGACTTTTTGAAAGAGTATATAGCTGTAATTTTTAAAATACATTTTAAGAGTCTGTTTAAGCAGATGATTATAATCACTGATGCATTTGAAGTTATTTCTATCCTCTATATTGTTTTCTATTGACTATTTTCCTTTTTTCCTTTCTCCTTTCTACCTTATGTTAGATCATTTGTTCATGAGCAAGGCTATTTTTACTTGTCACAGTGTCATGACAGACAGGGAGGGGCTGCTATTGGCATCAGGTGGATTCATTTAGGGATGCTGCTAAACATCCTACAATGCATAGAACCCCACACAACTAAGAAGTATCTGGCCCAAGATGTCTATGTGCTATGATTGAGAATACCTGTTCCAAGTTCATGTGTTCTTTATTTGTTTTACTTTACAACAAATTTCATAAGAGGTTGAATTAATGGACATCTTTATTTTCCTGTAGTGCCAGGAAAGACATTTAGAATGATTAAAATTCATCCAGCTACTTCTTTCATCTTTTACATTATTCTTAAAATTTTAGTTCTACTATATTTTTAATCACCCACAGTGAGTTAGTCAATATTTATATCCAGTACTTACATATACATACACACACCCATATGTTTTACCATTTTCTTCACATATCCCCTGTTCTTTCTCTGGGTCTCCATTCCTCCTCACTGAGGTTCATTCATTACAAGCTTTTTCGGTGAAGGTAAATGGATAGCAAATTCTCAGGCTTTATTATATCTAAAATACTTTTATTTTATACCAACCATTGTATTTTTAAAGAATGTACAAGACATTCTTTAAAAATACAATGGTTGGTATAAAATCATCATCATAGTAACTTCCCTTCAGCACTTTTAATATCTTATGTCAGTATCTTCTGGGAACCATTGTTGCTCTAAATATTGTATGCTATTATTTACCTTCAACGTTGTGAAGATAGCCTTTATTTAACTGCTAAATGAGCAATTTGGATACTATGTGTTTAGTACTAGGTTAGCTTTCGTTTATCCTGCTTGAGTCCCATTGTGGTTTTGTTCTTGGTTAGTTGGATAACATGTCTTTAGTCATTTCTGGAAAACTATTGAAATTGTTTTGTTAAATAATACCTCCCTTAAATTGTCTCTAAGTTTCTGAAGTGCTTATTAGAAGTCATCTCGACCCCTTTTTATCCTTTATACTTCAAATTCCATTTCAAATTTTCTATCTTTTAATTTCTTTGCAGAATTATAATGTTTCTGGGTATATATATATATTGAGGTTTTCATCTGTCCAGCTTAAATTTAATTCTGCATTGTTTTATATCAAAGACTATGATTTCTGTAATCATTGAGACTGGAATTTTTGTGTTTAGTTTCATCAAACATACCTACTTTTATAATATCTCTTTTTTACTTCTGTATTATTCTCTTCATTCTTTCATCACTTTTTACCTATGTCACAAGATGGTTGTTAATAGCCAGTCTCAGTGTTCTAGCTGATAATAAGATAAATTAAGTTCCAAAATCTGCAGTTTTATTTTCTCAAAAAGTTATCTTAGAATTCCTACCCAAGTTGTGGCCTTAAGGCCATCAGTGGAAAAATGGAGCCACAGTTCATCCCAGTAAGCTTCTTCAGAAAGAGGAATTTGGAAGGACCAAATCTCTGCTGCCACCATACTCCCCGAATTCCAACTGTTAAATGTTTATGAATGTTCTCTTTTTAATTAGATATTTAATCTATATAACAGGCAGTTCCAAACAAATGCTCAAGAATACAACTTTATCAGTTCTTCAGTAATTTTAGATAGCATAGTGGAAATATGTATCTCAAAAATTATTTTAAGCACAAGTAGACACCTTGTTATAAACTTAGTGTTGAATGAAAACCCTCTGACTGTAAACAAAATATGGCATAATTAAAAAGAAAACTGCAAACACTTGGGAAAAAAATTTCTGAGCTAAAGGGTATGGAAAAACTGAATGACAGAAACTCCTTTAGTAAAATTCTACCCAAACAATAAGGGGGAAAGACACTAGCAAAAATCCAGAAAGAGAGCATAGCACATTTGAAAAACGATACCAAAATCCATCTACAATACCTGTGTTCCTCTCAATACAAGAGAAGAAGGGAGGTGAGTGGTCAACATCTAATATTCACTACCCAAAAATTGTTTTGTGGAAGACCCATGTTGAGAAGGTGGGCAGGAAATCAATAGGACAGAGGCTAAAAACTCATCTCATATAAATATAACTTTAATATTCAGAATCTCACATGGATATATAACTTTATTCTTCAGTGTCTCACCACTGCTATCCATCGATAGTCTTTAGCTAAGAGAGCAGCTGGAAAGGAAAGGCAGCTTAAAGTATTTGGCCTTGAGACTTTCTCTGACTCATTGATGAGATAAGATTTTGTCTTTAAAATTTTTAAATAGAATTTCCAGATACCATTCTACTACTGACTTTTAAAAATCTTTAAATACTTAGAGATTTTTGAGATGCTTTTCTACTACTGACTTCAATGTCATTATGGTCCAATAACGTGCTTTGTATAATTTGTCCTTTTAAATTTAATTGGGTTTGTTTTATATCCCAGGGTGCAGTCTATCTGGATGAGTGTTCTAGAACTCTCAATTAGATCCAACTGGTTGACAATGTTTTCCGAATTACCTATTGCTTTATTGGTTTTCTCACTACTTATTCTATTACTGATATCTCCAACTATAATTATAAATTTGTCTTTCTCCTTTCAGTTCTACCCATTATTTCCTCATATATTTTGACACTCTATTGGTGGGCATACATATTTAGAATTCTTAACATTTTTGGAAAATTTACCCCTTCATCAATGTAATGTTCCTCTTTATCCCTGAAAAAGTTTTTCATTCTGAAATTAATATAGTAGCTTCAAATTGCTTTTGGTTAATAACTGCATCTTTCTTCATCCTTTTACCTTATCAGTGTCTTATATTTGTAGTGGATTTTTTAGACAACATATAGCTAGACCATTATTTTTTAACTAATACAAGATTCTCCTTTAACTAGTGGGTTTAGATATTGACATTAAAAATGATTATGTGGTTGAATTATATTCTAGCATCCTGTTTGTTCCATTTGGTCTTTTTTTTTCCCTCTTTTTTTTGCCTTCCCTGGTTTTAATTTAGTAGTTTTTCGATGATTCTATTTCATTTCATTTATTGGTTACATTAAATATATTTTTTAGTGGTCATGCTAGGGTTTACAATGTACTTTTAAAAATAATCTGTAACTAAGTTCACATAGTATTCTAACACTTCACGTGTAGAAGAAAATTTTAATTGTGGGCAACTAGTTTCACCTTCCCATTCTTTGTGCCATTGTTATGCTATAAATACCCAATATATTGTTTGGTCTGTTTTTCCTCAATTATCTTTCAGAAGAAAAAATATTGTATTTATTATTTTTACCATTTTTAACATTCTTCATTTCTGCCATTCTGTTTCTGATTGATCATATTCCTGTTTCTGGTTCAGTGTCTTTAACTAATTTTGGAAAACCTCAGCATTCCTTTCTTACATAGTTTTCTCTTTTTTGTACTTCTGAGATTCTGATTACAGATATGTTGAACTCTGATACTGTCACATAGGTCTAGGATTTTGTTCTGTATCTTTTGGTGTACATCTCAGTTTGACCAGTTAGACACTTCCCATTGTTCTATTTTGACTGATTCTTTCCTCAACTTTACTGGTTCTATTGATGAAGCAGACAAAGGTATTTTTCATTTCTCTTATCACTATTTAAAAATATTTCTATCACTTCCTGAAGCTAACCATATTATCTTTCTATGATACCTCCTAGCATGGTGGGAAGTAAAAATGACTGATAGAGAGGGGGAGATGAAACTTTGATAGTTCATATCTGACTGTCTCTGACCAACTGCTAACAGAAACATCTACTATGATTAGCAGTGAATTACAGTACAAACTATTTGATACTATGTAGTTTAGATACAATATATACAAGTAACAAGTGAGTTGTCCTTGTCATTTTTTATCAATGAGGATTTATTTAGAAAAAAATTCTCACTAGAAGTGTATTATTACACCTAACAGAAGTCCTGAGATACAGAGTTCCAGAGTGGTTCAGATGATCAGAAACGCTATTTAGATTTAGACTTCAGCATCCTTACATATTAAATTGATTTCTAGGCTTATTTCCTATTATTTCAAGTTCCAGGTGTCTCACATCCAGCTGAAGAAAGGAATTTTTTAAATTTAGAGAATAAGGCCTTTACACAAACTGCCCTTCCAGTAGACTTCCTTATAATATTAATCAAGATTCACTAATAGATATATTTGCTCATTGTGACAGAGAGTGGGAAGGGTAACATCTGACATTACCAGTTTCTATAGCAGATGAGATTAGTCAGAAAAAAAATGTTTTTAGGTATGCAAACATTGATGTTACCAAGCACACTTCTCCCCAGAACCTCTTGCACTAGAATATGGTTAAAATCTATAATACTTATCTCTCAAGCCACACTTTCAAATGAAGGACAAAGATCTTGGATCACAAGTCCAATCTTACCACCTCAGTGACATTATCCTGGCTTAATTACAGTAAGTGCAATGGACTTATAACTGCACTGTTTCTAACCATAGTACCTATAGTTCATTCTTCCCTACGAGTCTTTTACCAGGTTTAAAGTTCAGGAACTTGAGTTATAGTTTATGTATGTATGCCTATTCTTCCTTGCTAGAATTTAAGATTCATTAGGGTAGGGATATTTGCAATTATTCCTCATTATGTATCTTAGTAATATGAATACTCAGTGAAACCTAATAATCATTAATAAAATGTTTTACCTGAGAAACAGTATCATAACAACAAAATTTCTAATTTTAAATATGAATATATGGAAAAGATATGAGGGCAGCTATGCTACATCAGATAATTCCTTTTGGAAATATATAAAATCTATGAAACACATTTTCACTGAAATTTGTTGTACAACAAAAAATATTTTAAAAAATTTAAAAGATATAGATAAAATAATCAAACTAAAAAATGAGAAAACAGTACTGCACAAATAATTTAGTAACTAGTAAACAGAATAGACAGAAAATAAATTGATGACACCCAGAAAAAGCTTAAAATAATTACACTTAATACAAAAGACAAGTAGAGGTAATAAAAATTATCAAAACAATAATAAACATAAGAATTACTATTCCTGAAATAGATTATCTGAACATTTAAATGAAAAAAATCAACAAAATTTTAATTTAAAGGGACCAAGTACTTCAGTAAAATTATTACAGAATAATTTACACTGAAACATATGCTTAGATATTTAGGTTTTAAAGATACACACACATTTTAAGCATTTGGTCAAAAAAATAATATAAAAAAGCAGACTTCCTCCAGATTTTATCACAAAATCAGCAAGTCCAAAAAGAGAAATATCACCAAATTTTAATAAAAATAAATATTGGAGTGATATCTGTGAAAATGATGTAAAAATCAGTAGAGGTGACAGCCCCAAACAGCAACTAAAACAGACAGAAATTGTCAGAATCAAATTTCTTAGAATTCTGAAAATTAATGAAAGGCTTCACAATAGGTGACATGAAGTCAAGAAAATGGCTGAATCTCAGCAATAACATCAAGTTTGCTGATATTTAATTTACTAGTTTTACCCACTGCTCCACAGTTCAGCAGTGGCCTTGAAAAGATAATAGGCCATATTCCTGGTATCGGAAGCAGTAAAATGTTCCTGGAGCTCTTTGCAAAGTGTCCCCCCCCCCCAAAGAACAGTGATTACTTGACCATCTAGTAGTTGCCAGGAAAACTCTAGTTTATTTTTGTTTGACCTAATTTAAAGTTGCTCAGTGCTGAAAGCTTTCCCTGAGAGGTATTTTTGTAAAATGTTTTAACAACATGACTACTAAGATGATTTATAAGAGTTGAGGCACATAATAGATTAACCGAAAATCTTAAAAGGGAAAGCTGAAGAATTGAATATCCACAGGAGCTTTGAAAACCTCTGACATATTCCTAGGAAGGAATATGTATTCATAGAGTTATTCAGAAAAAATATGAAAGGGTCTTAAGGTCTCACCTCTGATATACCTTGAGGATTGGCACAAGCAGGAAATGAAGGCTAAATCAGAGTTTAAAATTCCTGGTTGAGTTTTGAAGGTATGTCCCAACACTCGCATGGAATCCCTTGGCAAATACTAAGAGACATTTGTTCCAAGAATTTAAGAAAATCCCTATTTAGTCATTATCTGACCACTAAGCAAACCAAGTAAAGACTTTAATGGCCTTACATTATTTTTTTTTAAAAGACTTTAAAAATTAGTTCAGAAATGTCATTAAAGAAATAACAAAAGCAAGTACCAAGAATAGAAACTCTGAGTAGGGGTTTCTGATTTCCACAGTTGCACATTATTTGAAATGTACATTTTCTATCAAAATATTAGGATACACAGAAGTATGACCCACACAAAGGAAAAAAAAGCAATAGAATTTGTTAGACTTACTAAAAATTAGTTATTTTTAGTATGTTCAGCTAAAGGAGACCATATCATAAAATTAGAGGAACATATGAGAATGTTGTCTCAACAAATATAGAATATTGACAGAGATAAAAATTATAAAAAGTGATCAAAAAGAAATCCTGTAGTTGAAAACTAAAACAACAGAAATGAAAATTTCAGCAGGAAGGATTAACAGCAGACTTGTGCAGGTAGTAGAAACAATCAAATTTGAGAAAAGATTAATTCAGATTATCCAGTCTGGAGAACAGAAAAATTAAGAAAAGTAAATGGAGCCTCAAAGACATTTATATGCCTTAATGGAAAAGACAGATCTCAAATCAATAACCTAATTTTCAACCTTAAGAAAGTCGTAAAACAACTACAAATTAAATACAAAGCAAGCAGAAGGAAGTAGTAAGAATAGTGATTTCCCAGAAAAATGAAGTAGAAAAAATACAGAGAAATAAAGACAAAAATTGATTCTTTGAAAAGAGCCATGAAATTCACAACTCAGCTACACTTACCAAGAAAAAAAAGAAAATTTTCAAGTTGCTAAATCAGGATTTTAAAAAGTATCATTACTATAGACTTTACAGAAATAAAAGTGGATTATAAGGAAATACTTTGAACAAGTATATGCCAACCAATTATCTAATAATTAAATTTCTATAAAGACACACATTACCACATATTAAAAGAAAATCTACATATAACTATAAAAAGTAAACAGATTGACTTAATAAACAAAAAACTTCACATAAAGAATCACCCATTACCAAATGATTTTAATGGTGAATTCAACCAAATATTTAAAAAATTAACATTCATACAGCCAGCCCTCTGTATCCATGAGTTCTGCCTACCAATCTATGAATTCACCAACCACAGAATGAAAATATTTGGGGGAAAAAAACATGTTGTTACTGATGTGTACTATGTATTTAGGCCTACCTTGGATGAATCTGTACTGAACGTGTATGGACATTTTTTATTATTTCCTAAACAAAATAGTATAACAACTATTTACATAGCCTTTACATTGTATTATAAGTAATCTACAGATGATTTAAAGTATATGGAAGGTTGTATGTAGGGTGTATATATATGTATGTATGTATGTATGTATATATATGCAAAATACTATGCCATTTTATATAAGGGACTTCAGCATCCCTTGGGGGTCCTGGAACCAATCCCCCACAGATACTGAGATGACTGTACCTCAGAAACACAAGAAATAGAAGAGAAGAAGGAACATTTCTTAGCTCATTTCAGGAGGCTGATATCATCCTTTTAGTAAAGTCATACAAAATTCTCAAAAGAAAACAATACACGCAGTGTCCTCTATGAATATTGACACAGATAGTTTCAACAAAATATTAGTGAACCAAATTCAGCAGCATATTTAAAGGATTTATCTCAAGAATGTAAGGTTTGTTTAACATATAGAAACCAATCAAATACCATATGAATAGAATAATGGTGAAAAATACACACATGACCATTATAATAATGCAGGAAATACATTTGATAAATGACATCTACATACAATCCACAACTAATGCCACTTTTAAGGCTTCTACCTTAAGATCAGGAAAATAACAGGAAAGTCTGCCCTTGCCACTTTAATTTAACATTGTATCACTTTATTAGAGGTTCTAGATAGGACAAGAAGGCAAAAAAAAAAAAAAAGATGAAGAAAAGAGGCATAAACAATCAGATTAAATAGTAAGAAGTAAAATTATCCCTATTTTCAGATGACATAATTTTATATAGAGAATCTTTAAAGTATATGCAAGAGATACTAAAAATGATAAACAGTTCAGCAAGTTTTCAGGACACAAGATCAATACACCAAAATCAACATTTTTATATACTAGCAATTTACAAACCAAACCTAAAACTAAATTCCATTTACAATAGCATCAAAAATAATAAAGTAATTAGGAATAAGTTTAAACTATGAGGGGAAAAATTTCAACACTTAAAACTACAAATCATTACCTAAAGAAATTAAAGATCTAAATAAATGGAAGGCCACCTCCTGTGCATAGATAAAAAGTCTTAATATTGTTACAATAGTGATACTCCCCAATTGGTCTACATACATTGAATGTAAACTCTATCCAAATTCCAATTGCCTTTTTTTAAAACAAAAATATATAAATTGATCATAATATTCACATGAATATGTAAAGGACCTATATACAGAAAAAGTAGAATGTTATAGGACTCAACACTTCATGACTCCAAAAGTAAGTTAAACTTCATTACAGGTCTTTAATTTTTTACTTATCAAAATGGTATAGAAAAGAATAATCTCAATTTAGACATTATAATCACAGCTTTCCATACCTTTGTTCTCAGAACAATATTACAATTAGAGGACCAAAAGAGAAAACATTGAAAAGTGTACCAAACTCAGTAATCAAACAATGTCATTAAACAAAGTAATAGAACCATAATTTTATCACCAACATATCATAAAAAATATAAATTGAGCATTTCAGTTTTCTATAATGAGGGATATAGAGCATGACTAAAGTAAATATATTCATTCAAATCATAGAATCACTCATGTCCTAATTAAGATTAAATCTTTGCTGGTATAAGTTAAAAATTCTTAGTTGTTCACTTCCTAATTCTAAAGCAGTATGACTTATGAAATCATTCTCCAAAGATTTTGGAATACTATTAGTGGTATCATCAATGGATAATTGAAGTTTAATAATTAGAAAACCTTGAAAACCACAAATATTCAGTAAATCCTTTAAATCAATACATGTTCAGATGTATTGTTTAGCTGTATGTATGTTCAGATGTTCTATGGTTCTGAGAGAGATTTTATAAAATACTGTATTTTGCTCAACTAACAGAAAAATCAATAATTACAAGTTTCTTATCAATCTCTACAAATTTTATATAGAGTAAATAAAGGTATATTTTCATGATTATTAATTTGATAGAAAATTTAAATTATTATGAAGGAATATATACATTTTTAAATGTCAAAGACAACTGATATGTATACCTTCATGGACTATTAGTAAAATTACTGAAAATTTGTGTAATAGAGAACTGACACATTATTTGAGAATGACCTAAAATGTAAATGCACATAACATATATAACTGAAAATTCCATAACATTACACTGAAAATTTTAGCAACATTTATGATAAAATCCTCATCATTTTTACATTTCAAAAGTATGAAAATTATTGTTTGGATATAGCCATGCAGAATCAGTATAACTAAGTTAACTATTAATGCCTACTATGTTCCAAGCTTCTAATCAGGTGATCATATTGAAAGAGAAAATGTTCAAGGACCACTTTGACTAGTAGAGATGAAAGACAAGTAAATCATTTCGGTATACTTTTATGAACTCTATGATGGATCCATCTATAGGCTTTTATGGTAGTAAATGAAAGTACATTTCTTATGCAGAAAAAGAAACAATGACTAAAGCCATCTGGAGTGTGTTGTCATGTAAGCTGAACCCTAAAGTTGAATGGGTATTGGTGATGTGAAAGTAACTTACTCCCCATAGATAGACCAATGTATAAAATATCACAGAGGCACAAAGAAATGGCATAGTCAGCAAGGTAAAGATGTCAGTGTGTCTAGGTATAATATCTAAGGAAAGAACCAAAGAAAACCCTGAAAAACTAGACATGTTAAGATAGTAAGGGTCATGTCTGTAGCCACAGCTCAAAAAACATCATTGTAGCATGTCTAGAACTCCAACTTTATCCTGGCTATCAGATTATTAGATTTAGTAGCCATGTAGAATAAACTGAATATAATTTTATGCTAAAGTACTATTTTGTGAACAGCCACCCTTAAAAATATATGAAAGCATCAGGCCAAGAACCACATCTCACTGTTAAGACCCAGGGACCATGATAGATGACTGACAGTTCTGCTAAACCACACAGAGCATTACATTATCCTTTTATCCAAGAGTACAGCTCTTTTGTCTGTGTTTTAGAACTCAAAGAGCTTATGATATATTCAAAAGTTAGACTCCTGATTACAGATATTTAACATAACTATCAATGTATCCATTTGTAGCTATTTATCATCTATCTACAAAACACTAATCTGAATGAAAACAAGGGATATTTCCATTGTATTTAACTATGTCCATAATAAAATGGAAACTCTCTATAATTTTAAAAATATTTTTGAAAACACTAAAATATTTGAATAAAATGAAGATGCACTGTATGATTATTTGAGAAATATCATTTATAATTGCTTTGACATTTTGTCTTATTCTATTTTGTGTATATAAGTAGGGTAAAGGAAAAGTCATACAAACATTTAAATAAAAAGGCTAAAGAGTAAAAATGATCAACTGCTGCTACAAGCAGTGATGCTCCAGTTGGATACATGGGAAGTATCATAAATCTGAACATTAACTCAGTCTTTTAAAACCTGGTTGGGCATTGTAATCATCTATACAGACTGTCAAAAGTACAGATTCTTAAATAGGTCCCCCACAATCATGACTGGTAATAACTGAGGCTCAATAATTTGTTTTTAATAAGCACCCCAGGTGATATTGATACTGCACATGCCCCGTCTGTCCTTTGAGAACCACATCAACAGGGGTTACTTTTCTAGCTCATATCTGAAGATGGAACTTAGTTTTATAATTCAATATAGTATTGATATATAATGCAGACATTGAAACTTTAGTTCAAATTACAGACAAGAGCTACTATGTCCAGAATTTAGAGCTAAGGAACCTCAAGCCAAGAGAAAGGTGCTTATGGAATCACTAAAATAGTTAGATATTTATACCAGGAGATTTGGTAGTATGAAATTTCCATATCAGAAAGACTGTTGGCAAAGGTTATCGGACAAAAAATTATTATCCAAATGTTGCAAAAGTAAGGCAAACATTTTGGAGGCAAGTCCTCTTGATCTTAAAACAGTTACCAAAAAAATATACAAATGCTAGTCTGAGGTAACATACTTAATTTATCTCACTTTTACTATTGATTAATAGTTTCAGACAAAGAATGGTTTCTTCTTAAATTGCAGATTTTCATACTGTAGTAACACAAATAAATTTTCTCTGGTGGAACAGATTGCTCCAAATACTATGGCTTGTTAAGCATTAACCAGTATTATATCTAACCCAGCAATATTAACCTAATATTTCTTTGTTAAATTGACTATGAATAATCTAGCTTCTCAGATGCCCACTGAACCAATCATAACAATTTAATTTCCCCTTATTAATGGGTTAAATGAGATCTTACATATATGCTCATTTTATGTTTGCATGAAAGTCTTGATTTTACTTTTTTTGAAATTTATACTTTTTTCAAGGCTATAGCTAGAACTGCCTATTTATTGGCAGAATAAAGAGATGTAACTACTTCAAAATAATCTGTCCTCTATACTGAGAGTGTTGTGGGATTAAAGATAACCTTGGAGGTTATCTTGGATTCACCTTTCGTAACTAACTGCCTCTGGAGAGTCAATATGGTTCTGTCATAGAATTGTACACTGTGAACTGTCTACAGCCCTCATTCTAATGTGTTAAATAAAACATTTGATGTGTTTTCATTTTATATTTCCCTTAGAACAAAATTTTAGTTTTGATAATTATGCTTTCATAGTTTTGGAGCTCATCTGCTGAGATTCCCAAGTAGGCTCACCTAAATTGAATGGCTGAGGAAGTATACCATGTACACTCTAAGTCTAAACAGTCTGTAGACTCCCAGAGTGTGTCCCAAGCAGAACTAAAACTTAACTATCATTAACTATTTTCTTGTCTCATTTACTCCATTTTTTGACAGACTTTGAGTTTTTGTCTGTTTTTCCAGTTTACACAGCAAGCTATTCCCCATTGATGATAACAGTCTTTTTAGGTGAGAAGACAGGAGAATCCAACTAGCTAGTTTTTAAACTTGTCCTTCAGTCCTTACCTGAGTTTTCTCTCATTGAAGGCATTAAAACAACATGATCCATGATGGCAAGAGAAATGTCTATCTTGTTTACCATTGTGTCTCAAATGCTTACCAAAGAGTCTTGCAAAGAGTAGGCATGTGGTAAATATTTGTTCAGTAAGTGATATTCTTGTTTCTATGATTCTATTTAGTTTCTTTCTAGCTGTATTTATTATATTAATAGGTAGTGATGCTTCTGTCCATTAACTTCCCTAGCCCTTTGTCTTCTATTCTCCTGAGTTCTAGCAACCAAGTTCCAGCAACCAAGAAGATTAACTCTTAAAATTTCATTCCTGTGACCACACTGAGCTCTTATATGCCACTAAATCCTATTCAATAGAAGGCACTCATTTCCAAACAGTATTTCCTAAGATATTATACTCCAATAGAAATAAAAGAAAATTACTGATAAATGGAAGTCCACCAAGAATATATATTGATTTTCTGATAGATTCTTAACTATACACCTGAATATAGTTATGTTTAATCTCTGGATTCAAAATGTAGATGGACCCATTTGTTTCAGCATAGCTAGTATATAATGAGCTATCAGAAAACCGGCAAGATTTCTAATACACTGATATTTCCTTCATACACTAATATATTTTTATGCAAATCAATATAGCATCAAGAAGGATAAATTAGCAAAATAACAAAACAGAAAGTTTTAGGCATGGTAACTAGCACAATCTCTGGATGCGTATTGTCTTATATCTTAAAGCCCTAGTAGTATCCTGTGTTTTTAATATCTCCAAATTATAATCTAAATCTTCCCTAAATCTTTAATCTTCATTCCTTGACATCCTCACTCTGATACTTTTTTTTCAAAACCCATAAACCACTCAAAAGTTGTTTTCCATGATTGTGCATATCTATACTTTCATTAAAATGTACCCTAGGAATGAAACAGATAAGAACATCTTAAAGCATTTCCTCTCACCTATGCCTATCTTAATATTTAATCAAGCCACTTTCTTGATAAGGTGTTAAATAACGTGCCCCATGAAGAGTAACTGAACAACCAACTATTACAGTAAACACCATTATTGCTTACTATATATATGAGACTCACATTCTTCTAAGTTCTCTACAGATGCTCCTCAATTTATGATGGAGTTATATCATGATAAATCCATCATAAGGTAAAACTATAAGTTGGAATGCATAACCTAATCTACTAAACATTATGGCTTAGTTTAACCTACTTTGCACATATTTAGCATACACTGTTCAAGAAGCATTGTCAAAACAGTACACTAGAGTATTGGTTGTTACCCTCATGATGTATGCCCGAGTAGGAGCTGCAGCAATATTGCCACTTACCACCATTATGAGAGAGTACAATACCACATAACAATAGCTTGAGAAAAGATCAAAATTCAAAATTTGAAGTAGAGTTTCTACTGAATGTGTATTGATTTCACACAATTGTAAAATCAAAAAATCATAAGTCAAAGCATGTACTTGGGGACAATCTATAAAGAGATAGGAGCAAAGTTATCTATATTTATTAACCTTCTAGCACTTAAAATTCTGCATGTCAATAGTGATATGCCAAAAACCTATTATTTTTTTTGCACTGTGTTAAAAAAAAAAAAGAAAAAAAAAAGACTTCAAAAGTCATTTGAAGCCTGGATTATATCCATGATTTCTTCTTACACATTAAAAAAAAAATTCTTCCTGCAAGCTATAATATGAATGCTTTCTCTAAAGCCCAAACTCAATGATATCAATTAGAATATGATTATCCAGAAGGTCTTTTAGGTATTTATATGAATAGGTCATATAATTATAAAGATTTATTTCTCTAAACATCTAAAACATTGAGAAATAGTTGGATTAGAGGTAGATTAAGACATTATCAGGACAAATAATATGCATCCAACAAATCAAGAAACTGTTAAATGACAATATAACTAATAATATTTAATAGTAATCAGAAATATTGGCAAAATCTTATGTGCAAAGTACTTGAAAATTTATTTCAGTCAAAGCAGGAGTCCATTTTGCAATGATAGCCGTTGACAAGTTTTGTGGAAATAATGGTGATATATGGATTAATAATTTTGGAAATTACTAATTAAGTTTGCACAAACCAAACTACTCTTTGATCAACATAACATTAGGAATAATACATATATCAATGTGATACACCACATTAAAAATGAAAGATGAAAAGCATATGATCATCTCTATAGATGCAAAAAAAATCATAGGACAAAATTCGACATCATTTCTAATTTAAAAAACTCTCAACAAGGTACGTACAGAGGGAACATACCTCAACATGACAAAGACCATGTATTACAAGCCTACAGTTAACATCTTCAATAGTGAAAACCTGAAAACTTTTCCTCTAAGACAAGGAACAAGGTAAGGATGCTCACTTTTATTCAACATAGTATTGAAACTCCTAGCTAGAGCAATTAGGCAGGCAAAGAGACAAAGGGCATCCAAATCATAAAGGAAGAAGCAAAACTGTCACTATCTGTAGAAGACATTATATAGAAAAACCTTAAAAATTCCACAAAAAAACCTATTAGAATTAAAAAAAAATCATTAAAGTCATAGGATACAAAATTAATCTAAAAAAATCTGCTGCATTTCTATACACTAATAAACTATCAAAAAGAGATATTAAGAAAACAATTCATTTTTAAAAATTGTATCAAAAGAATACCTAGGAATAAATTTAACCAAGAAGGGGAAATACCTGTACATTAAAAACTTTAATACATTGATGAAAGAAATCAAAGATGACAAATAAAAAGATGTTTTTACTCATGGATTGAAAAGATCAGTACTTTAAAAATGTCCATACTACCCAAAGCAATCTACAGACCAAATAAAATCCCTATCAAAATTTCAATGGCATTTTTCAAGAAATAAAACAAACAATCCTACAATTTGTATGGAACCACAAAAAACCCCGAATAGCAAAAGCAATCTGGAGAAAGAATAAAGCTGAAGTCATCATGTCTTCTGATTTCAAATTATATTAATCAAAACAGTATGGTATTGGCATGAAAACAGACACATAGATCAATGGAACAGAAGAGAGAGTCCAGAAATAAATCCGCATGTATATGGTCAATTAATTTACTACAAAAGACAAAGAATAACAATGGGGCAAGGACAGTCTCTTTAATAAATGGTGCTGGGAAAACTTGACTACTATCTTATACTCCAAAGTCAACTCAAAAGGAATTAAATATTTGAACATAAGATCTAAATCCATAAATTTGTAGAAAAATATAGTCTTTAAGCATCTTGAAATGAGTCTTGGTGACAATATTTTGAATATGACAACAAAAGCAAAAGCAATAGTAAACAAACAAGTGAGACTACATCAAACTAAAAAGCTTCTGCACAGACAAGGAAACCATCAACAAAATTAAAAGGCAACCTACTAAATGGGTGAAAATATTTGGAAATCATATCTAATAAGGTGATAATATGCAAAATATATGAGAACGCATACAAATCAATAGCAAAAAATCCCCTGAACAATCCAATTAAAAATAGGCAAAGAAACTGAATAGATATTTTCTTCTGAAACATATAAGTAGCAGTTACATGAAAAAATGCTCAACATTTCTAATTATCAGGGAAATGCATGTCAAAAACAGTGAGATATTATCTCATACTTATTAGAATGGCTATTATCAAAAAGTCAAGAAATAACAAATGTCAGTGAGAATGTGGAGAAAAAGAAACCTTTCTATACTGCTGGTGGGAATGTAAATTGATGCAGACACTTTGGAAAACAGTATGACGGTTTCTCAAAAATTAAAAGTAGAACTACCATATGATCCAGCAATTCCACTTCTGGATATTTACCCGAAGAAAATGAAAACACTAACTCAAAAAGATGTCTGCACCACCATGTTCACTGCAGCATTATTTACAATAGCCAAGACATGGACACCTTAAGTGTTCATCAGTAAATGAAGATAAAGAAAATGTGAGATATATATTCATCTATTATATTCATATCTATTTATATGTATGAAATGGAATATTATTTATCCATAAAAAAGGAAATCCTACCATTTCTGGCAATACGGATAGACCTTGAGGACTTTACACTAAATGAAATAAGTCAGAGAAAGAGGAATATTGTGAGATCTCACTTACATATAGAATCTTAAGAAAAAAAAAAGAAAAGAAAATCCTCATAGGTCAGGGTTTGGGACATGAGCAAAATTGGTGGAGGGGTCAAGAAATACAAACTCCCAGTTATAAAATGTCATGGGATGAAATGGATAGCATGACTTTAGTTAATAATGCTGTTTATCATTTGAAAGTTGCTAATAAGTAGATCTTAAAAGTTTTAATCACAGGAAAAAATTTTAACATGGCGGTGAGAGATGTTAATTAGACTTACTGTGGTGATTATTTCACAGTATATACAAATGTCAAGTCATTTTATATAACTGAAACTAATATTTGAATTATATCATAATAAAAAATGATAATATATACACTGACTTGAACTTGTCTCTTTTATACCATCTTCATTCTATAATTTTAAAGTTCATTAAAAATCGGTAATATTTTTTTAAGAGATTAAGTGTATATAGAGGTCTAAATGGAATTATTTTGCAATTCTTTTAAAATCAAATATTTTAGATAAAAGCAACAAATGAATAGGACAAACAAGCAGAGACTCGTGGACATGGACAATAGACTAGTGGTTACCAGAGGGTCAGGGGAGGGGAGAATTAGATGGGGTAAAAGGGGTCAAACATGTGGTGACACAAAGAAACCTAACTATGAGTGGTGAACACACAATACAATGTATATAAATGCCTTACTGTTGAACTGTATGTAAATCTGAAACTTACTGGATTTCATTAACCAATGTCACCATAATAAAAATTTTTTAAAAATTAAAATAAATAAAATTATTCTTATATATTCATTAAGAAATTAATTGTACTATCTTGCAAACATTTAAGGGTTAATCAACCCCTTAACCTATAAAAAGATTATTCTGCATTCCATGCCGTGATAAATTTAACTTCAATTTGACTGGCACACAAAGGACAAGCTCTACTATCTCATAATCATTAAATACTGAGAGAAATATTCAGTGACAGTATTTAGTATTGCTGTTTTTAAAGGATGAGGGCTTTCCAAGTTGGGTGATCATCCATAAACAAACCCAAAACACACGACAGGATTCTAAAGCCGATTAAGAAAATCACTGGAGGAAAAGAAATTATGCATCGATCTTCAAGGAGCTAACAAATAAATTAATTCCGACCTTAGCATTTATTCTGAGGCATCCCAAAGTTAAGAAAATTTTTATCATGTTTTCATGTTATATCAGACCAAGCTTTTTTTAAAGTAAAGTTTTAGCACATTACTAGAGAGATTTTTCTTGTTTTCCTCATTCTATACATTTAATTAAGAACATTAGATAATTATGTTGTCATCTTAAAAATTCTAAATTTTGAAAAGGTTAGCAACATATTCTACCTTCTGTTCTTTTTTATTGAGTCCTTATTTCTAAACATCTAGAGTTTCATTTTTAGCATTTTTAATTTGTAAAAGCCACCAAGGGAGGGGCTTGTGCACAGAGACTGTTCTTCTATAATGTTGACGTTATATTTTTAATTTTTAATAGAGGTTTGCAGAAACTTAGTTAGAAAACTGGATGAAATCAACACTCCCAAAACCTTTCATTAACTCAGTGGAAAGCCTAATGAGGTCTATGATTGCCAATATGCAGTTATATATTCCTATTTACCTACTCAAACAGTTCCAGAAAAGGTCAGAATGAATTTATAACAGTGGCTGAGCTATTGTAGATATAGGGATATAACTAGAGGTATGAAATACATATAGCCTTTGAAATGATTTTATTGCCAGCAGAGAAGAGCAATCAGAAATGTTAATTATGACAGAAATAGTGACTGCTGTTAGATAATAAGCCCTAAAAAGTCTTTCAGTCCAAATTTACTTAAGGAAATAAAAGGAAGAAATGCAGATGGACAAAGAATGCTATTTTCTCCAAAAGAAAATTAAATATTTCCTTTCATTTTATAAATATATCCATGGCATAGTAAACATATATATTTAAACTAAACTTTTATTTGAAAATACAATATTCTTTCTATTACTTTTAAACATTTGAATAGTCTATAAAATTATATAAACTAAGTGAGTAAAATGAAAAAGTAATCACCTAGTATTTTCCAGCATGGCCACTAGTCATGCTTCTATTAACATACAGTCTAATTTGGGACAAGTGACTTATTTCTTGAGCCATAGAAGGTTCATATATAAAATGAACTTGGACTAGGTGGTACCTAAGATAGTGTAAACTTTAAACTTGACTTCGTGGTTTCTTATCCACTTTCTACAGCACTGAGAATAAAAAGCATTGTTTTATAACTTTTCCATTTCTCTGGTCAAGACTAATTGTAACAGTCCTTAAAAACTTTCAAGTTGAAAGAACATCATTTATTGAAGCAATATAGTTCAGTATTCACAGTTTTCTCAGACCTGTTGTAAGAGAAACATTTTCTACTTAATGTGGCACTTGCCTGGCAAATACACAATTAAGAGCATAAGAGACCATCGACTTCAAGAAACACCAGACCCTTACTTAAATAAAGATTATTTCCTAAACAATGAACAATGAGATTTATTTTAATAAGTTGTATACAGGCCTCTTTGGAAGATTTGTTTTTTAATCTTTAATTGGTATAACTAAGATGACTCCCCTTTCTTGCAATTAAAAATTTCTAATTATGTCTTAGCAAACCATTCAATCACTTTTCTGTCATGAATTTCCTTCCCTTGCAAATTAATACTCAGCTTTATGTATATTTTTGTTGTTTGCTTTGTTTTGGTTTTACTTCAGAAGTCGTTTTATACTTTAACAATCTGAAGATCCCACTGAAATTTCCTTCATGAGCCTCACTTATAAGTACGGTGCCACTTGCCCACATAAAGAAAAAGGCTAGCTTTCATGAGGCCTCTTGTGCTCAAGTCAGTTTGCTGCTTGTTCAAACTCTATAAAGGATTTTCTTTTCCCTCTAAATTTTCAGTCTTGATTAGTTGTCTACTGGTGATTTAAGGGGTGGGGGGAGCTACTGTTTCCTTTTTCAGGATTTATTTAATCTTGTTTTCTTGTATAAAAGAAAATCTTTCTGTGTCTATTCTCTATAAGCACAGTACTGCCACAAGTTAAACAGTTATGCCCTCTTCTCTCAATGGAAACGATTTTAATTTGACAATGGTAAGCCATTGTTGTACAGCAGATCTCTAGAACTTATTCACTTGTATTACTGAAACTTTACACCTGTTGAACAGCAACTCCCCATTTACGCTCCATAAGGCCCTGGCAACTATTTTTCACTTGTTTCTATGAGTTTTACTTTAAGTACCTTTTGAATCACAATATTCACATTTCTGTGACTGGCTAATATTACATGATATAATGTTCTCAAGGTTTACACATGGTGTTGCATATGGCAAGACTTTCTTCTTTTTTAAGACTGAATAATAATATTCCATTGTATGTATATACCAAATAGTCTGCATTCATTAATCTGATGAATCTTTAGGTTCTCTGTATATCTTGGACTGTGGATAATGCTCACGAATGCACATATATTTCTGTGAGATTTTGATTTCAATTTTTTTTTTGGATATGTACCCAGAAGTAGGATTGCTAGATCACATGGTAGTTGTATTTTTAATTTTTTGAAGAACTGCCATGCTATTTTCCATAAAGGCTGTACCATTTTACAATCTTACCAAGAGTATACAAGGGTTCCTTGTTCTCCATATCTCCACCAATGCTTGTTATCTCTTGTATTTTGGACAACAGACAAACTAACAGTTGTAATATCTCACTGTGGTTTTGATTTGTATTTTCTTTATGATTAGTGATGTGAGCACATCTTCTTGTAACTGTGCTATTTGGATATTCTCTTTAGAAAAATGTCTATTCAGTTCTTTTGCCCATTTTTAAATGGGATTATATGGAATTTTTCTGCTATTGATGGATATTAAAATAGTTTTTACCATTCACAGGTTACTTTTTCATTTTGCTGGTTTTCTTTGCTGTGAAGAACCTTTTTAGTTTGATATAGTCCCACTTATTTATTTTTGCTTTTCTTACATTTGCTTTTGGTATTAAAAGCCCTAAAAATCATTGCTAGCAGCAATGCCAAAAAACTTACCACCTTTTCTTCTAGGAGTTTCACAGGTATTAGCTTTGTGTCAAAGTGTTTAATCCACTTTGAGTTGAGTTTTTTATATGGTGTATGAAAGTGTTCTATTTTCATTCTTTTGCTTATGGTTGTCCAGTTTTTAAATTTCATTTATTAAAGATACTGTATTTTCCTCATTGTATATTATTTGCTTTATTCTTAAATTAGTTGACCATATACGTGCGGGTTTATTTCTTGTCTCTCTGTTTTGTTACATTGATTTGTCTGTTTTTATGCAACTGTCGTATCATTTTCATTACTACAGCTTTGTAATATAGCTTGAATTCAGGAAATGTATGCCTCCCGTTTTCTTTTTCTTTCTCAAGATTGCTTTGGATATTTAGGATCTTTTGTGATTTTATACATATTTTAGAATCCTTTGTTCTATTTTTGTGAAAAAAAAAACTATTTAGATTTTTTAAGGATTGCATTGCATTTATAGACTGTTTGCACAGTATGGCCATTTTAACAATAGGAATTCTAATCCTTAAGCAGTATAACTGCTGATGCTTTAAGCTGAAGCCTCAAAAAATTCACAAATTGAATGAGAGTATAATGTTTTTTTGTACATGTATGTTTTTAATGGATGACTTAAAATGACTTGTGTTCGAATTCACTGATTTTTCTGCTTGATCAAATTTGTTATTGAAGTTATGTACTGAATTTTTCAGGTCTGTTATTGTCTTCTTCAGCTCCAGAATCTGTTTGCTTTTATTTATGGTTTTTATCTTTGTTAATAGTTTCATTTGTTCACGTATTATTTTCTTGGTTTTGTTTTTTTTTGTAACTCACTGAGCTTCTTTAAGATGATTATTTTGGATTATTTTTCAGGCAATTCATAGATACCCATTTATTTAGAGTAGGTTACTAGAGATTTATTTAGTTCCTTTAGTTGTATCATATTTCCCTTTTTCTTCTTCATAGTCCTTGGTCCTTGCTCTGCATTAGTGTCTGTATTTGAAGAAACAGTCAATCTCTCTTGGACTTTACGGATTGTCTGCAACAAGGAAAGACCTTTACTATTCAGCTCAGATACCAATTTCAGAAGTATCTCAGATCTCTTCTATGGATATGCATGCTCTGCTCATCTCCCTTCTTCTGTAGAAAGTCTCGGAGTTGTATACATTCTTCTAGTCCTGCAGAGCCATGGTAGCCACAGTAAGCCACACACTCATATTCCCTAGTGCAGTGCACTGAAAGTCTGAAACACTGGTGGCACACTCCAATCTTCTCTCTCCCTCCTTGGGGAGAAGTTTCAGGGTTCTGACAGGACTGGGCCAGCTTCAGTAAGCCAACATCCCGTTTTCATGTTCTCAGTTGCCCACAAGTACTCAAACTAAATTGGTTTCTTCAGTGTTTCCAGTGAGGCAAGAAAGAAACAGGTACCTCAGGCTAAGGTAACCCCTCTCAGTGCTAAGTTGTGCTGTCTTTGGGGGGAGGGTCTGACGTTAGCAAAGTGAAATTAATCTTACCCATTTCAATGTATCTGTTCTTGGTTTTTTGCTTGTCCAGGGTACTGCAAATTCTTAACTGGATTATGAACTTGTCATAAAAGTATTTTGATCCATATATCATTTTAAAATCAGTGTTTCTGTGGGAGCTTGAGTGACAGGACTTGCTATTCCATCATCTTGTTCTTATCTCTAAGTCACACCATACTTAATGAAAAATTAAATGCTATCCTCTTAAGTTCAGAATGAATCTATGGACACTTATTCATACCACCTCCATTTCCTAGAAATATTATAAGCTTGTTCTCAAATAACAAACATTTTAAGGAAAACAAAACAATAGTAAGAATATAACACAAATATTAAGTATACATATAGAAATGCTGAATAAAATACTTTTAAATGAATAGTTGGACTCATAAAAAAGGAAGATATTTTACCAGTAATTTAAAATTTAGAGAGTATTGGAGGTGGGGAGAAGACGGGTGGATGCTGAGCATGCCTCCTCCCAAGAATACATTAAATGTAAACCTATATTTAGAACAGTTCTTCCTGAGAAGCAGCTGTGAGCCATGAACAGCATTTGCACAACAAGAAAGAGAGGGACCCCATAGAGAAGGTTGCAGGATCACTAGAGCTCTCCAGGAGCTGAGGGGACAACACAGGACCGAAGGAACAGGTGAGCACCATTGTTTATGCTTCCTCTGAATGCGGACATTCAGAGGGCGGGAGCTCCATCTAGGTTTTCTCACTGACCTGAAGGGTGCTGCGGTATGTCCCCAGCCACCCCTCCTGGATCTAAATACAGCAGAACCATGAGATTGGGTACAGAGGGTGCTGCTTTGGGCACCCACTAGGCTGCAGGAGCATGTGGGGCTCCCCAACCTGGAGAGAGAACAGAACTAGAAAAATGCTGTGGCACCAACACACAGGACTGCCCTGTCCAAAGGAAGTGTGAAGATAGTGTGGTGCTACTGTGTGCTTACATAGAGTGCCCCTCCTGGAGAGAGTGTAAAGTGAACAAAATGCTGTGGTACCTACATAGGACTTCCATGTCCAGAGAAGGTGCACAGATAGTGAGGCACTGCTGGATGTGAAACATAGAGCTGCCCTGCCCAAAGAAAGTGAGGAGCTTGTAAAACTTTGTAGTGCCCACACACAAGGCTATGGAAACAGGGCAAAGCTAGCTGGGATTTGAGACACTGGCACACAGAGTGGCCCCATGTAGACCTTACGCTGACCATAGACAATTAAAGCAACTGGACATGCTTGAAGGGCAAGTGTTAATGGACATAAAGGCAGTGATGCTATAGTAGTTGAGCACTTTAATACTCCACTTACCTCAATAGATCATCCAGACAGAAAATTAATAGGGAAATATAAGCCATAAATGACATGAGACCAGTTTGATTGATGGACACAGAGAATTTCATCCAAAAACCACAGATTACACATATTTTCTAAAGTGCACCTGGAATATTTTCCAGGATAGATCACATACTAGGCCAAAAAAAGAGTCTCAATAAATTCAAGAAGATTGAAATTAAATCAAGCATATATATATATATATATATATATATATACATACACACATATAAATATATATATATATGTATATATATATATGTATATATATATATATATTTTTTCACCACAATAACATGAAACTAAAAATCAATTGCAGGAAGAATACTGGAACAAAAGCACAATAATGTGGAGATTAAATAACACGCTTTTTAACAATCAGTGGGTCAGAGTAAATCAAACAGGAAATCGAAACTAACTAAGACAAATGAAAATAAAAACACAACCCTACAAAATTTATGGGATGCAGCAAAAGCCATTATAAGAGGGAAGTTTATAGCTACATAGGACCAAATGTGAAAGGAGGAAGTAAAACTGTCACTATTTGCAGTGACTATATATATATGTAATATATATAGAAAACCCTAAAGAATCCACCAAAAAATTAACAGAATTTAAAAAATTCAGTACAGTAGCATGATATAAAATAAATATACATTCCTTTGTGCACCTGTGCACTAATAATGAAGACTCAGATGGAGAACTTAAGAATATTATCCTATTTATAATTGCATCAAAAATAATAAAATACCTTGGAATAAATTTAACCAAGGAGGTGAAAGGCCTGTACTATGAAAACTAAAAGACACTGAAGAAAGAAATGGAGAGGACACAAATAAATGAAAGCATATACTCTGCATATGAATTGGAAGGATTAATGTTGTCAAAATGATCATACTACCAAAAGCCATATACAAATTCAATGCAGTCCCCATCAAAATACCAATGACATTCTTCTCAGAACTAGAATAATACTGATATTTATATGAAGCCATAAAAGACCAGGAATACCAAAGTCATCTTGAGAAAGAACAAAGTTGGCAGTATCACACTCCCTGATTTCAAACTATACTTCAAAGCTATAGTAATCCAACAGTATGGTACCGGCATTAAAACAGATAGAGAGTCCAGCAATAAACCTTTGCTTATATGGTAAACTAATCTAGAACAAAGCCTTTAGCAATATTCATCAAGCAACAAAGAAAGAAAGAAGAATATACAGTGGAGTAACAACAATCTCTTTTCAAGTGGTGTTGGGAAAACTGGACAGGTACATGCAAAAATAGGAAAATGGACTATGCTCTTATATCATATACAAAAATAAAATCGAAATTGGTTAAAGCTTTAAATGTAAGTACTAAAACAATAAAATCTTAGAAGAAAACATAGGTAGTAAACTATTTCACATCAGTCTAATATCTTTTTGGATATATCCTCCCGAGCAAGGGGCAAAAAAGCAAAAATAAGCAAATAGCCTCGGCATAGCAAAGTAAATCATCAACAAAACAGAGAGACAAGCTACTAAATGTAAAAATATATTTGCAAATGATATATCTAATAAGGGTTTGATATCTAATATATGTATGTATACAATTCAATAACAAAAATAAACTTTCCAATCAAAAAATGGGCAGAGGACAGAAAAGACATGTCTCTAAAGAACACTTACAGATGGCCAACAGATATATGAAAAGATGCTCGACATCACTAATTTCAGGGAAATGTAAAACAAAACCACAGTGAGATATCACCTCACACCAGTCAGAATGGCAATTAACAAAAAGTTAACAAATAACAAGCTGTGGAGAAAAGGGAACACTTGTGCACTGTTGGTGAGAATGCAAATTGGCGCCACCACTGGGAAACGGTATGGGATTCCTCAAAAAATAAAAATAAATCTACCGTAAATCCAGCAATTCCACTGTCGGGTGTTTATCTGAAGAAAATGAAAATGATTCTAAGAGATATATGCATCCCCATGTTCACTGCAGCATTACTTACAATAGCCAAGATATGGAAGCAACCTAGGTCTCCATCAACAGGTTCAATAGGTAAATGGATACATGTAACATATATACATATACACATGTTATATATAATGAAATATTACACAGAAATAAAAATGAATGAAATCTTGCCATTTGTGTCAACATAGATGGACCTGGTGGGTATTATATTAAGTAAAGTAAGTCAGAGAAAGACAAATACTATATGGTTTAATGTGGAATTACATGTGGAATTTAAAAAATATAAAACAAATGAACAAACAAAACAAAAATAGACTCATAGAAACAGACTGAAGGGAGCAGATAGGATGTGTAAAAAAGGTGAAAGGGAATATAGGAAAAAATATTGTGATAAGTTTGCATGGTGACAGATGATTAATAGAATTAGTGGGGTGATCATATTTTAAGGTACAAAAATGTTGAATCACTAAATACTGTACAACTGAAATGAATATAACTTAATACTGTATGCCTACTATACTTAAATAAAAAAATTTTAAAAGACATATTCAAGAGTTGAGATTCAATAAAGTAAATATTCTTTACTGTTTCATCAAGGGCAAAGAAAAAAAAAGTATTGGAAACCAGTATGTGAGAAACTCTTTAAGCCATGTCTCCCTATCCCCACCCCTGGAGAATCCAATATACAAAAACCTTGGCTATAATGGTTACATAGATAATAAGCATATAAAATGTGTACAGTTGGATTGTAAAGCCCTTCCTAAAGCTATGGATCTTTAAAAACTGAGCCCTTAATTAAAAATCAAACTATAAAAAACCATCTTTCGGAAAATAGAGGAAAAGAAGTAAAATTATCTGGTTTGGCTTAGATTTGGTGTTGGTAAAAAGTTTCATTAAAAATTTATAACCGCTGGCTATTCTCACATTGTTTTGTAGGTTCGATTTTATATTAACAGTACAGTATGGAGAATTTCACACTGAGAAATCAAGAATTAAATAGTTCTCAGAATGGTGGAAGTATGTGTCAGAAGCAAACACTTTCAATATAGGCCTCATGCAATTCCCACAGATTAAATAAATTGGACCTTCAGGAAAAAAAGAAAATCCTACAGAGTCACAGACACAAGAATAAATAATGAGGTGTGTGAAACTGGTAAGCATGTGTGTAAAGCATAATGTCCAAATTTAAGTGTATTTAAAATATAGTAATGCGATTATAAGCATAGATTCATAGAATTACAAGAGGGAATTGAAAGAAAGATCCCCCATTTCAGGGGGAATTCTTAAAACATTTAGCAATAGAAAGACAAAGCAGACAAATGTCTAGATCCTTATAATTTTATGTGACAGGGAAAAAAAAGGGAGAACTATAAGGAAAGAGCCAGGGAACTATGAATATTTGCATCTTGTTAAAATATAATAAATTTTGTTATGATAGACAAATTTTCAAATCTGTTTTCTAGATGAGAACATTAGAGTAGTAATATATTTGTTAATGTTGATAATAGGTTTTATAACTTCTCAGCTAATCACTATAAACAGGACCCCAACCCACTTTTAAAAAAGTACTAAATGAGCCTGAAAGGAATAGATTCAACTTTCACTCCAATTAATGGGGGTATCAGACCGTTAGTGTATTTGCTCTTTAAATGGTATTGTAAGCGTTCATGTGGATTTTTTTATATTTATGCAAATATGAAAGGTATCATTTTTTTCATACAGATATGCTACCAAGGGACTACAACATCTCTGAGGAGGGATATATTCACTAAATTCGGGCACTGATTAGCAATTTAAATGTTTCTCTTACAAATATGTAGCATTATCTCTTTTAAAAGAACTGTGATATTTTGAAATCATTGCCAGGATTTTCTATAATGGTTAACATTGAATAATAAATTTATTACTAATTAAGAACTAATTAAGAATTAATGAACTAATTATCAACTTTAATAAATACATTGTGTCATTATCATTACTATATCTTAAATTGCTACCTGTGATAGATAGTATATGAAATTAATAGCTGCGTAATTGCCCTTTTTCGGAAATATCTCCAAACCATTAAAACGAAAAGTTTTAAATAGTTGCACTGGAAGAACTGAAACACAAATAAACATATAAATAAACCCTTATGCTGTTTCATATGGGCTTTCCCTTCAATACCAAATTAAAAAAAAAAATTGTGAGGCAGAATTCTTTGCCTATAGATAAACTCTCGTTTTCTTTCAGAAATCTTGGAACTATTTTTTAATAGACTATTTTTAGAGCAGTTTTAGTTCCAGTGCAAAATTAAGCAGAAAGTATACTTTCCACAAACCACCTCCTCCTACACATGCAGTCTCCATTTTTAATGCCCCCCATGAAGTGGCAGGTTTATTACAATCAATAAACCATAAATCATTAAACAATACTACCCAAAGAAGTCTACAAATTCAGTGTTATTCCCATCAAAATTTCATAAAACTAAAACAAATAATTCTATATTTGTATGAACCACAAAAGATCTCAAACAGCCAAAGCACTCTGGAAGAAAAACAGCTGGAGGCATCACACTCCTTGACCTCAAACTATACCACAGAGTTACAGTAATCAAAACAGTGTGGTATTGACTTAAAAACAGACACACAGATCAACGGAACAGTATACAGAGCCCAGAAATAAACCTGCACATATATAGTCAACTAATTTATGATTAAGAACCCAAGAATATACAATGGGGGGAGGACAATCTCTTCATAAGTAATGCTAGGGGAACTAGATGGTCACACACAAAAGAATGAGATTAGACACTACTTACAGCAAAACAAAAAGACAACCAACTGAACAGGAGAAAATACTTGCAAGTCATACATCTGATACGAGGTTAATGTCCAAAATATATAAACTTACCCTACTCATCAAATAAAAAAACACAACAACCCAATTAAAAATGGGTGGAAGATCTAAAAGGACATTTTCCAAAGAAAACATACAAATGGCCCAAAGGCACATAAAAAAAGATGTTCAACATCACTAATTATCAGGGAAATGGCGAGCAAAACCACAATGAGATAACTCCTCACACTTGTTAAGGTGGCTGTTATCAAAAAGACAAGAAATCATGACAGAAAAGGGTAGAAAAGATATGGAGAAATGGGAATCCTTGTATACCATTAGCAAGAAAGTAAACTGGTGGAGCCACTATGGAAAATAGTATGGAGACCTTTAAAAATTAAGAATAAACTACCATATGATCCATCTGTTCCACTTCTGGATACTTATCCAAAGAATCTGAAGACATTCATTTGAAAAGATAATGTGCACCCCTACATTCGTTGCAGAATTATTTACAACAGACAAGATATGGAAACAAACTAAGTGCCTGTTGACAGATGAATGGATATAAAAACAAAAATGGAACCTGTGTGCACTGTTAGAAAGACTACAAGTTGGTATAGTCACCATGGAAAACAGTATATAGATTCTTCAAAATTAAAATAGAACTACCATATGATCTAGCAATCCCATATCTTGTATCCAAAGGAAATGAATAAAATATCAGAGTCATCTGTACCCCATGTTCCCTGCAGCATTACTCACAATAGCCAGGATATGGAAATGATCTAAGTGTATTCACCAATGGATCAATGCATAGGGAAGGTGTGATACACACACAAGCACACACACATACATACACGTGAATATATTAAGCCATAAGAAGGAAATCTTGCTGTTTGCAACAACACATATGGACCATGAGGACATTATGTTAAGTGAAAAAAGCCAGACAGAAAAATACAAATACTTCATGGTATTACTTTTATGAGGCATCTTAAAACAAAAAAGTCAAATTCATAGAAACAAACAGTAAAAAAGTGGTTGCCAGAAGCTTGAAGGTGGAGAAAATAGGGAGAGTTTGGTAAAAGGGTTCAGACTTTCAGTTAGAAGATGAATAGGGTCTGAGGATCAAATTTTAACATTGTGACTAAAATTTATAACAATGTATTTATACCATTGAAAATTGCTAAAAGTCTAAAACTTAAATATTTTCATCAGTTAAAAAAAAGAATGTATATAGGTATGTAGAGAAAAAATATATATTATATGTGAGAGAATGTGCAAATGTCAGATGATTATTTGAAGCTTTATCACATCATTTTTTCAGTAAAGTCTTCAATGATCAATAAATTTATTTTGTTCATTTGCCCAATTCTCAAGCTAAAATGTATTATTTTAAACATTATATCCATAAGGATGCTTTGCACATAATAAATGCTTAAAATATGTATTAAATTAATAAGGAAAAAAAACATGACACAGTATCAACAAATTGATAAAGAAAAACCATTAGTATACATCTAAAAATTACATATGACCTTAAAGTGACTGAATAAACTTAGATAACAATCAAAGTACTGACATAGACAAATTTTTCGGCTTCAAATCCTGAAGGTAGGCAGAAGTTGTTATTTAAGAAATCAGATATAAGATGATATTTACAGAAATGAGAAAATAGTTTTGTGAAATAAACAATTAAATCTGCTCATTAATAAAAGCATACTGTCTAACAAGAACTACTGATACTGAAAACTTAATATTGAGACATGAGAGATCAGATTATGGTTGAGCAATTCATTTTCTTTCCTGCTACCTATATTAAAGAACCTTTTTCTGCTTCACGATGTTTGGCTTGGCCAAGTTACTGCTTTGGCTGAAAGAATATCGGTAGACCAAGCAGTGGGCCTGCTAAGAGCCTATGCCTAAAGTTATCTTTTTTTTTTTTTTTTTTTTTCAGGTGAGGCAACCCTTGGGTTGACCTCACAGATTGCAAGGACCTTGTCAGTTTACAATTCCCCCTCCCCCCTCTTTTCATACGCCTACAGCACCTGGACTTCGTAGGTGGTCTCCCATCCAAGTACTAACCAAGCCCGACCCTGCTTAGCTTCCGAGATCAGACGGGATCGGGATTGTTCAGGGTAGCATGGCCGTAGACCTAAAAAGATTTTGAGTGATTCTGCATGTTCTTATAAGCTTCTGATCACTGCCTTTAGAAGTCCATGACCCACTATCCATTGCCCCATTAGTCTGGATTCCAGAATGAGATACACAGAGCAGATCCTCTGCAGCTGACCAGCAATCAATAGCTTGAAGCAGTAAGTCACCACAGCCAAAACTCAGACATGTGAACATGAACACAAACGCTTGCCACTGTATAGCACTGTTTCACCTGGATGGTTACATACAATTACTATGGCAATAGCTGAGTAATATTAGATATTGACTTTTCGATTTTTAAAATAAAGGATAAAAAACGATCAATGAGAAAACAGGTATAGAAAGCAAATACCTTATAAGAGAGCAAATAGGATGGTCTCTTCCACATAAAAAGAAAATGGCATATGACAATGGAGCAATTTTACAAATTTTTCAAGAAGATTTAGACTCAAATGTTATAATCAGTCAAATTGTTATAAACCTATTAAAAATAATGAGGAAACAAAGATGAAACTATTCCAAAAATATATATGCCATAACTATTGAAAAATAAAAATAGTTTGAGAGGAGGTGGAAAGGCAGAGGAAATTGGTAGATATAAGTAAAATATAAACTTAAAATCAACATGTTTTCCATATTCTTTGTGTTTATTTTAGCTTTATTTTCCGACTCAAGGTATGGTCTATTTTGGTGAATGTAGCATGTGCACATTTTCCACTGTTGTTGGGTTAAGTATTCTACAAACATCAGTTAGATCTAGTTAGACTGTAGTCTTGTCAGTTCTTTTATATTGTTCATTTTTACTAGTTCTGTCAATTATTCGAAAAGAATGCTGAAGTCTCCAAGTATGACAGTGGATTTGTCTAACTCCATATTTGCCTCCTGTATTTTGAAGTACTTTTGTTAGGTGCATGCATATTTCAGATTATAATGTATTTTTAGGGAATTTACTTTATGTAATATTCTTAATAATTTTCTTTGATCTAAAGTCTACTTTGTCATTTGATACAATTTTGCTTCTTCCTGAAGAACTCTGTATAGCAATCTTGCAATGAATTCCCTTAGTTTTCTTTAAGAATGTATTTCACTTTCATTCTTGAAAGACATTTTCCTTGGATATTGATTACTGGCTTGACAGTTTATTTCAGCTTTTTAAATATGTTATGCTACTTCTTTCTGGCCTCTGTGGTCTTTGAAAAAAATATGCTGTCATTTAAATTGTTGTCAGCCTGTAAGTAGTTTGTCATTTTTCTCTAGCTGCTTTCAGGATTTGTCTTTAATTTTTAGCAGTTTATCTCAGTGGCATTTTCTTTGTATATATACTGCTAGGGGTTTAGTGAACTTCTTGAATCTACATATTTACCTATTTTGTCAAATTTTGGAATTTTCCAGCCTTTTTTTTTTTTTCTATTGCAATCTTTCTCAACTTCCATAAGGGGTGGTTCCTCAAAGGAACCTGACATATTCATTTTTTTTTTTCTTTCAATCTATTCTCTTTTGGTCAGATTGTATACTGTTTATAGATTTACCTTTAAGTTCAATGACTCTTTTGTCATCTCCGTCCTGCTATTTAACCCAAAACACAGAGGGATTGTTGCTTTTGTTTTTGTTATTATTTTTTGTTCTAAAATTTCTATTTATTTAAAAATTTTTCTATTCTATCATTTATTACTTTACTGAGAATTTCTCTTTCCATTCATTCCAAGGACATTTGCCCTATTTGTTGGAATATTTTTACAAAATACTTTAAAATTTTTCTCAAATGTATATAACATCTCTGTTGTCTCAAATTTGACATCTGTTGGTGGTCCTTTCCCATGTGAGTTGCTATGTTTCTGATTCTTTGCATGCCAACAATTTTTAGGTTATCTGCTCTTCATTTTGAATAGTATATTATGAAATTGTGTCTTGTTTAAATCATATAGAGCATGTTGGTATTTTTGTTGTTTTGACAGAAAATCAACCTAGTTGGTTAAGACTGTAAGATCTGTGGGCCATGACTTCGATGTAAGTGTTGTTTTCAAATTTTTGTAGGGCTATTCAGAGCTGTCTCATCTGTACCTTACTGTCTAATTGGGACTTTGGCAATGGACTATCTCACAGTTCCATTTCAAATGTCTATATATGCTGATAGATCAGATTCACACCAGTATATCTCAGAGGTGAGCTCAGTAATTCAAAATCAACTCTGTGGATTGCCTCCCAAGTTTGTCTCTATCCACAATACACTCCCTATTTTGTGGTACCCAAGATTTATATTCCCATTCTTTGGCCAGAAGTCTGGACCTTTATTTAACTGTCTCTGCCATGAACTTCTCACATCAGTGCCCATGATGCAAGAAACAAAAGACAGAGGAATAGGAAAAAAATATTTCTTCTATCCTTGTGGGACCATGGTCTTCCGAATACAAGAAGTTTCTCTGACTTAGACTTTTAGATGCTGCAGCTGCCTATTTTCACTGCTGTTGCTTCTATTGCTACACCATACACTTATTTGGGTATTATGATAAAGGAAAACAGAGAAAAAGTAAACAATTGAGGAATCCTCCCATTCTATCTCTGAATATTAAGAGATCCCTTTTCCTCTCCTTGTGCCAGAACTAGAGGGCTTATTCATGAGAGAACTTAATCAGGACCACGGCTATGTCCAGTTTAGACTTGTGCTGAATCGAGGTCAGGGTATACCAGCAGGAGGAAAAGACAAACTCATCAGTTTTGATAATACTTTAAATTCCAATCTTATTTCTCAATGTACTTGTTCCTTAAATAGTATATTAAGGGCTCTCAATTTACTATTTACTTTTGAGAGCCCTCAGCACAGCTCTCCTATGCATTTTGTCCAGGTTTTATAGCCATATTCAGTGGGAGAGACAGTGGAGTGTGCTTATTCCATATTACATGGGACCAGAACTCTTCACTTTATTTTATAATTATATATGTATATATATACATATTCTATAAAAAAATTCATTAGTCCTAAAATGAGAGGTCACTGAATTTGGAACTTCAGAATAACAGATTTAAAAAAATCTCTTTAAAACTTGGATCTGTTGAATATTTATTTATTTTAAGTCCATTCTTTCACTGTAGGTATTATATATAGAAAATTAGTTGTAGTTCAAGCTTTGTCAACTAACCAGCCCTACAGTTGAGATAAATCTCTGTAGACCTCAGAACTTTGTTTCTTTAGCAGTGAAATGAATCAGCCAGAGCAAAATATTCTAATATATTACTTGCAACCCAAATCATTTTATTTAAAATGAATTTAAATAAATAAGACTAAAATTCTCATATTTTAGTCTTCACATTCTCTCTATGGCATGCTAAGCTCAGATCCTTTTATCTTTTTTCCCCTGATAAAAAACACACCCAGTTCCATATTAAATTTATCTATTCCTTTATAGGTTAGAGCCAAATGCCTCTGGTTTATGCGAGTGTTTTGTGCACACCTCTTCCTAACTCCACATTCACTGATGACATGTCAGTACCTTGGATTCAGCTGTAGTAGAAATATTTGCCCAACAAAAACTGTCATATGTCACAAATTGGATCTCTTTCTGTCTTTCCTTTTTTTAAACTTACCCCGCTCCAACTGGTTATTAAACATTTACCAGAACAACACTGCTTATACTCCTCAAGAATAGACATTTTTAATTAATAGATAGAAAAATTATTTTATAGATGACAAAGGTTAACAAAAGGTACATTGGGACATAGATATATCCTATATTAGATATGTCAGTTCTCCTGGCAATATAATTTACTGTCACAGAACTTGGCTGTAATTTTTGAAAACTTGCCTAGCATTTTAGACACCCTGTCAAATTCTGACTGCAAATAAAATGAAATTGTATAAATAAGTTGTAGCTTATGTAGCCAAACCCTTGGCTGTTTGTTCAAATCCTCTAATGATCACTCTAGGAATAAGATGGGCAAATATTGCTTGTAGATCCTGTGGATACAGCTTATATGCCATATCCAAGTATAAATCTACCTGAATTGAGAGAAATTATTGCAGCTGCTGTAGCAAATTTTTCCCAAGTAACATTTAAGTAGAAGAGCCCATGAATATGATTTACATAAGTCACCTTGAGGGAAAGTAATTTTTCCTTTATAAGAGCTCTTCTATGTAGGCAGAGTTGCATGCTACCCTGCAAGTGGAAAGAAGTTAATTGGTGGAAGGCAAGATGGTGGTGCATATTTCGTACTGAGAAGCAAGAAGTGATGGATGGCTCTCATTCAGAACACATTTGCCCTGGTGATTTTACCATAGTACCATAATTCAAGTTATAGACTCCATGTTGAAGAGTCAGAAATACAATTTTATCAAAACAACGAAGGACCTTCTAACAGAAGGATGTTCATAAAGAAATCTGAAAATCGTGTAAAAACAAAATACTAAGTAGACTTTGCTACAGTAAATAAACCAGATATATAAGTGGAATGCCAAATCATAATCAGAAGGTTATTGATTTGAGTCAAATGAATGTATCAGTTCTAAGAGAATCTGATTTGTTCATCTCTACAATAGGATTTATCTAATCATTGAAGCTTTCATTGGCTGAGATAACAAGTTCTGGTTCCACAATGAGGATGAGCTTAGAAATACACCATGCAAAATCAATTGACTGAAGCTGCTACTGTGACTCATCTGATTTGACAACTATATCTGATATTCAAATTAAAGCATTATTTTTGTCTGTTTTTAAAAAAGATACTTTATATTTATTCAGATTAAAACAAAAGCATTTCCACACATACCCATGTTTAAATTTTGGGGGAAAAAATAAACCTATTTGTATGTTTTTATGATTATTTTTTCTACATTAATGATGTCAAAGTAAGTTTGTAAACAGGACACTGCTGTGTCTATAATTAGTATAAAAAGATACTATAATATATATATATATTTGATTTTTTCCTCTCTACCTCCAAAAGCATTAGACACAGGTAGAAATACAGCAAAAATGTAATATTCAACAAAATAAAACAGTCCTCTTTGGCAGTGTGACAGTTGTGTGGTGGGCTCCATTCTGCTTCTGGACATATTTCTGAACATTAAGAAATATGTGACTGAAATTAAAAAAAAAAAAAAAAGCAGGCATATGCTCAAAAGAAAATATTCAAGTGCCAGAAATGTACTAAATAAATGTTACTGAGGAAAACAGAAAGAAAGCTTGTGTTAGGCTGGTATTGAAGTGGGGAAAAAAAGTTCTTTGGTAGCAGAGGATTAGCTTTTCCTAAATCTAAAGATACTATGATTACCTGATCGCCTTAGTGTGGGCTGTGGATCACAAGCTGAAAGGACCTCTGTATAAAAACCCAGACCTTATTCCTTTTTGATTATAGCTGGTTACCTTGAAATTGGTTCTATTTTTATAGAACTTTAAAAACATCAGAAATAGCTGATAAACATGTGTTAAAAACATCTTTTATAATGTAGCCTCAGTGGTTTCTTATTTCCAAAGATATTTGTATTAATTTAATAATAATTACAATAATTTAATAAAATGCTTTGCAGTAAGGACTATGAACATCCCAAATAAAAATGGAGGAATTCTTATTTCTCTGCTTCACACTTCAACTGAGACAATTTCACATTTCATTTCAGGTCCCTTACGTGAAATATTCTATTTTTAGATATTAAATTCTGTGACCAAAACCCAAATCAAACTAGCTTAACCAAGAAATGTGAATATACTGCCCCAAGACAGTTGAGAACTGGGAATGTGTGATTGCAGCTAACTTCAGCCATGAATGGACCTATAATTTAAATTCATGTCTGTTTTTTGTATTTCTCCTCATTTTTTGACTCTACCAGTCTGCTTAGCTCAACTCTTCAAGGTTGATTTCACTACATTGTTGAGTAATCTGACTACCAATTTATCTTTCAACAATCCCTAAACCTAACATTCCTCTGAGAAAAATAAATATCTTCCTGATAGCTCAGACACAACATCTATAGTAAGATATTTGCCATCTTGAGCTACACATCAACCTCTGAAACAATCAAGAGGCCAGACTTGTGTCACATGCCTACTTCTCTATTCAGGGTATGAGTTTACTTAATCTAAAGTATGTGTTCCCTTTAGGAAAGGCAGGAAACAGATCAATCATCTGATAACCACTACAGTATCCTTTCCAAAGATATTTTCCATTTGCTCCCTTATTTCCATTCTCCACTACTTTATACCATGCTCTCTAAGAAGCAAAACAGGTGGACTAAATCTGTAGCACCCTTTCCTCTATTCTAGTTGTATTTAAGCAACAAGATTCCTGGATTTAGATCTGAGGGAAGATAAGAGTGAGGTTGATTATTCTACCAACTCATCTTTGTGAGGTCACTTTAGGCTAATTACATTTATCACCTCTTCTCTCAAGATGTATTTTTCTCCATTACTCTCCCACTTCCCTTTAAATTACTCAAATCTGATGGTGCTATTTGTTTCTGTTTGAAAATATGATTGACACAGTATATTTATTTCACTGTTCTTCATAGGTTTTATAATTTTCTATTTCTAACTTTATTAATTTAATCTTTAGTACTTCCCTGTTTAATTTTGATTAGTTTTACTGTTAATTTTTCTAGCTATGTAGTTAAATGTTTGCTTTATATAAATTATAAATATATAATTTCTTTCCATACATCTGGATTCTATTTTCTAATCTTATAATTAAGAGTACCGCCAATATCCTCTGCAAAATTGTTTCTGAGAGACAATGATTATTCTTCAAATTCTCAACTTTTTTCCAACAATAGTTTTGTATTATCTACAGAAATAGATAAGTATTAAATACCTCTTCAAAGTTAGTATTAAATGTTTTAAAGAGCACAAATCATTCACCTCAAATATCATTCCCTATAATATGGGGCTACAATTTGCAAAGTATTATTAATACTCGATCATAGAAATCTTCCATTCACTATTCTCTTAAGTCATTATTTTTGTTATTTTCTCTGCTTGGAATTCTCCCCCTCCTCTTAAACTAAACCAATTATACCCACTTCATAATTTAAGTCAAGTTTTTATTACTTTGGAAAAGCCTTTCTATTATCAAATCATGTTATTTTCTTTACTGCACACTATTAAAATGATTATTGTAAGTAGTGCTTATCTATCATTTATTAATTACAATAAAATTATTTTTCTGGGCCCATTATTGGTAAAATTCCATTAGTAAATGTTTCATGTTGAGATAAAGTTTTGGTTTTCTTTTTTGTTTTCTTTTGCTTTTCCAATATTGTTTTGACAGTTGTGAAGCCCTGGCTGGAGGCTTGTTGATTCCCCTTTTTGAGCAGTTAAGCCCAAATCCCAATCACTTCCCTCATTGGGTTCTCACCTCTGGGGCTGTTCTAACTCATTGTAATAGGCCCTGGGCAAGTACCAAATCTCTAGAAACAGACCTTGTGCCCCAGAGCCAACAGAAATTATTCAAATTAGCTAAATTATACAGAGAGCTCACAAAATCTAGCTAACCTCACCATTAGCCATACATAAGCTTTCTCCATCGTTCTAGTTGCTGTTATTCTGTCCCTGCATACAACCCATTATGTGGCCTTGTCTAGAAGTTTTCTATTATTCAGAGCTGTAAGTAACAAAGAGTTCTGCCTTTGACCTGAGTGTCAGTGTATTGTTGTGTCCTTCCATCAAAAGAATCTCTAAAATTTAAAGAACAAATTATTTCTCCTTTTGCATCCATAATTTTCATTTTCTCAATAGCTTTTTCAATGACTATTTTAAACCTCCTTTTTCCTAAAGTACTTCACACTAGTATTCTAGGATGTGTTTAATTGTATAAACTTATATAAGATGATTAGCACTTTCCTCTACAATCTCTTTCATTGTCTTTCAACTATTTTTGTCTTATTCCTTCAAATGACTGCCTAGTAGACTGGATTAGTGTTCTCAATTCTTTATACCGTTCTTCACTAGGAAATATATATTCTTGTCCTTTGACATATAACTCCTCAGTTCCTCTTAGAGAGGTGGATTCTAATTTTTCACAAATTATTTTGGACTTGCTCATTTGACTTACTTTGTCCAAAAGACTAAGGGTAGAAGTGACAGTGTGATAGTTCCAAAAGGCTGTATGTGTTTCTGCCCTTCCTTTTATTTATGCCTTAGTGTGAGCCATTAGAAAAAACTCTGCCTGTGTCACCATTCATCCAAGGACAGTGAAAGGTATGTTGAGTGTGTTAGTGTTCTATTGCTATAATGAATTACCACAAACTTAATGGTTTATGGCATGCAAATGTATCATTTTACAGTTCTGTAGGTCAGAAATCTGACATAGATCTCACCAAACTACTGTCAAGGTTTTGGCAGGACTACCTTCTTTTTTGCAGGTTCTAGGGGAGGATTTTTTTTGGGGGGGGTGTGATATTCAGATAGTAGCCAGATTTTATCTGAGTTATAGGACTGAGAGCTTTCTTTCCTTATTGTCTGGCAACTGAGGGCCATTCCTAATTTTTTTATGAACTACTTGTATTCTTTAGCCTGTGTGCCCCTTCTTTTATCCCAGTAATGTAGAATGAGTCTCTCATGTTTAGAATCTCTCCTTCTTCTGTTTCATCACTCTAATCCATGCAGAGAAGATTCTCTAGTTTTAAGGATGAATGTCATTAGCCTGAGACTACTCAGTTAATCTGGGATAATTTCCCTATCTCAAAGTTCATAACTTTAATCATAGCTGCACAGTCCCTTTTGCCATGTAAAGTAACAGATCTGGGGATTAATGTGTGGACATCTTTGGCAAGGTATTATTCTTACTACCACAGTGATCTAAAGCCAATCAGCATCCTGGAAATAAGCCCAAGTCTGTAGCAGAGCCTTCCAAAAGATTTATCCTGCAGCCTTGAGGAACAGAACTGAACCCTATTAGCTACCTGAAGCCAAGCATACTCAATTGACAGATTTAGTGCCTCAAGAAAAGGCACTAAACTTGGCTCAGTCTTAATTAGTTATGCCACAATTGACTTGCACATCAATAAACACAAGACATATTTGTTGGTGTAAGACACAGATTTTGAATTATTTTGTTACAGAGTATGATTATATTAAAAACAACCTAGTACAGAATAGGTTTGAGAAATAATGATGGGACCAACATGGATGTTGTTGGGTGTGGTAGATCCAGTGATGTTTGAAGTATATGTGCAAGACATATATAAAGTAAGGAATTTTGGTAATCATGGCATTAATCCCTGTGATTTTATAGCTAAGCCCTGTACATTTTCTACATATAACTCCTCTCTTTTTGAAAACACTTTTGGTTTAATACTGTGCCCTAGAAGCTGATCAAATGGTTGACTATGGACCTCAAGTTATCATGTGACCTAAGAATCCCATTCGGACATAGGTATTTTCTGACCTACCAAGTCATAAATTTGGATGTTCACAGCAACATTCTATAATCAAATGGAAGCGTGATATATGATATCAAGCCCAAGGAACTCCATGAGAAACAAGCAAGTTCAATTATTCAGTAGGTCAGATTCTCATAGTGCCTACTCCTGATTCATAGCTACCTTTTCAACCCACGTGTGTGAACTTATCAGGAATTTCCCACAACCAGCCCACTAAAAAGGTTTAAACCTTGCACCACCTACTGGTAGAAAATAGCAACCTATTTTTAGTTCCAATCAGAAGGTCCTTCCACACTAGTGGTGAAGGGAAATCTCTACTTCAGAAATTCAAACAGAATGTCTGATTGTTCACTTCTCCTGGAAGTACATATGATAAGCGTCTAGTTATTCATAAACCACAACTCACATGTTGACTGAGAGAAGGAAGGACATGACTCATAAATTACTGACAAGTTATTTGGGAGAGATAAGTAAAAGAACACCTTAGTATGGGCAAACTGTATAACCACAACAGAGAAAGCTTTTATTATCCAGGTAGGAAAGATGATTGGTTCTGTAAATGTCTGACAGCCTTTCTTCCCAGAAATATGAGCTTTCTCAATGTCCTCTTGAATAAAGTGATCATGGTGACAGCAGAGGTTACTTGTGTATTTTAAAACATATACCTCTCCTCTAAGATCTGATTGGCTGAAGCCCACTTGCCAGTAGCAGTAATCAGCCATGAGCTCCCAGTATGACATCATTCCCCTGGGACAAACCTGTCACCTGAAAGCAGGTTGTTTTCTTGCATAACTTCAGATTGGAAATGGAAGCATTTCTGCTCCTTTAGTATAGATATTTATTCTGAATAGAATCTGCTTTTCCTGACTTATACAATGCTCTATTCATAATCATATACCACCACTTACCATAAAGCTTTATCATATATAAACAACCTTAAAACTGTTAAAGGTCAGTGGAATCACATTTGAAGAACAGTACCAGCAGAGTAAACACTTCATGTGGCTGGGAAGCACTCTCTAGGACATGTTATATGCTCTGCTAGTGTGACAGTGCTCTTGCTCTTAGAACCAGCATTCATGGTTCCATATAATGAATGAGTGGACATGAGGTAGCTGTTTACACTATGGACCTTAATTTCCCATCAGCAAGTTTTGTTTCCTATCTTTACAACATTAGGTTTGATGATTTGGAGGTTGTGGTTCTTTTGGAGAATGATGCTTTCACCAAGGGACTCATGATTGAATCCATTAAACTAGAAGCTAAGCATTTTGTGTCCCTTCTGTCACTGAAGATATTAAAATGGAGAAGTTTATGTGTTAGCTGAACTGATTTGTCTTGATTGGTTTTCTACTATTCAATGGAGTCAGAGAGAAGTAGGCCTGGAACACAGTGGCCTGTTAACAGGGTGGACAAGTCGTGGGAGCTACTCAAATTCCTTCAGAATGTAGCAGCTTCTCTAACTGTGTCTGTGTTTTCTGGTAAAAAATAATGGACAAATAGAACTATTTGACACAGTGCAGGGTACTTTAGGAAGAGGTTTTTGGGGAAATGAATCTGAGACTCATCAGGCAAAGAACCATGGTTGTACTGCTGGCTGAAGGTGAAGTGAATGTGGAAGAGATAGAGAAAGAGATGTTACAGATGCCAACTATGACAGCATGACCTTTTGCACAGTAAGAATTGTAGCCACTAAGCATATTTTCTTTGCTTTTAAATACGCATTTGTATATATTAACAAATCATTTTTTACTTTCTTCCTATGGTTCCCTTATTATCTAATATAAATGGTCATCAGAGGTTGAATTTACATTTTGATTTCAAGTTTTAGGATACCCAAGAGAAATAGTGACTGAGAAAAGAACATAACCCACAGGTTAATAGAATGGTATGTGTGATTTTGTATCTTCACTTTTGAAGAGATGATTATGCCTTTGACTTTACAAGTATAGTTCTGATAAAGTAAGCAAACCATGATGCTATTACTTTTGGTCAGAACTTAATGTATAATGGGTGTGTATAGCTACGAAGTCCACATACACATGCACCGTACAGGACAATTAGGCATCACCTCCACCTGTGAAGTGGGAACTACATTTCATACAACCTGCTTCACTGTATGGTTATTGGATAAGATTTCCCCATGAGAAGAATTTGGGACTTTTGAAAGACTAGAGTGAAGGGGAAGCCATTATCCCTGGGCAGAGGTGAAGTTCACAGCAGAAGCCTGGCAAGCTCTTGAGGGCCACCTCTTCACTATAACTGACTGGACAATTTGTGGGAGCTACTCAAAGTCCTTAAAAATGTAGCAGCTTCCACAGGCAGGCACTTGAGGACCTCGGTTCAGTTTCCAGGCAAACACTTTTGATGTCTACTCCTGTAACAGCTCCCCAAACGAATGGTAGGAAACTTCCCTGAATTTTGCTCCCCAAGCAACTGCAAAGTCACATAAAGACCTAATTCTGTATTTATGGAGAGAGGCTTCTGTTTTCCTATTGAATCCAGACTGATATTGGATTGCAGTTCCTGAAGGACTGAAAATGGAATATACAGTTTATGTATCTATTTAGTGTTTAATTCTGAATAAGTATTCAATCGATTGTTTCTCTAGGTTAAATCTACTCTTCACATTATATAGTGAAAAATCTAAAAGAGAGAAATGGTAGAAATTTTAGGAAAAGACTTTTGCTTCCCATATTATCAACTTCCTATAGTGAATAATATGTAGGAAATAATCCTCTTGAGTTGTCCAAGGTCTTGAATTATTTACCTAGGTCACAATAGATTAAATATTTCCTATGTTTACCAAACAGACTTTCTTTTGATAGCTTAGATCCACTGGGATTTGTCAGCTGTCTCAAGGAAGAAAGGAAGTACAAAAAAAAAAAAAAAAAACCCAAAAAACAAGGAAAAGACTACAACAAAAACTTCACTTGTACAAATACATAAGTAAAACAGGGTGTAGCTAATCCTGGACATTACTATAGTATTACATTTCTGAAATTACTTGATATATAATTTCATAAAAAAATGTCTTCCTGTAAAAGTCTTTTCTTCAAATACTTTTTATATTTTTAAAAGACCTTTAAGTCAATCTTTGCTATTCTTTGCTGAAATGTACATTCTTTGACATTTAAAATTATGTCTTTACAACATTTCTGTTCAACTGAACTACAAAATTCAGAGATTGACAGTCACCTGCATGCATGGAAATCCTTTGATGTGGCTCCTAAAACACGGTTACGTGTTGCTGTTTTTTCCTCTTAAGATGGCTATGAGTAAATGGAAACAGTCAAGCTAAGAAAATTGAGGTTCTGTTTTGAGAGTAGATAATCAAACATATCAGAAGCTGTGAAAAGACTCTAGGTTTTATAATTTAATATCAGCAACACCAACTGGAAATCAGTCAATAGAAATTATAAAAGTTTCCTGACATTTTGATAATGATGCACTTAGCGTTTTCTACAACTGACCACTTACTTGCAAGAACTAGCAAATGTATACTTTCTTCTGACAATATCTTTGCAATTTATTGATTTCAAAAGTCTGCTTTACCTAAAGTAAATTGACCTTTATATTACTAACTTAGCAAAGATGAAACTTTAAGGAGTTTATTGTTCTGCCCTGAGGGGCAGCAGTATCACAAAACATTAAAGGCTTTGATCTGGCTTCTAAGGTAGATGGAAAGAAAATGTCTTTGAAAGTAGCAGTTCTTTTTTTCATATACCAATTTTGCTGTGCAATAGACTGTACTGTTTTTATTGGAATGACTGAAGAGAAAAGCATGTTTTAGTGAATGAATTTATAAATGGATATCATCTAGTTGAATTTAACTGTTAATAAATGTAACGGAAAAAGAGAAGTAGAAAATTAAGTGTGATTAAACCTGGGAAACAAGTCTTTTATAATTCTAAACTTTTCTTTACAACCTAGATAAAAATAAAACTTTCCTGAAATCACAGCACTTTAGAGATATCCGTGTCTAAATCATAATAAAAGCAGAAACTACCATGATTCAGTATTATTGTCTCAATAATAATGCTATTCACATTATTAAATTTGGATGGCCCACTTCTATTTCTATGCTGCAGTGATACTGCTATCATATTAGAAAATAAATTCAATTTCCTATTTAATGCTGCTACAAAGCTATTTTAAGATATTTTAGAATCTATGATTGTGCTCTTTAGATAGATTCTATTATTTTTTTCATTAATATTGATTAAATGTAATTATTACCCTCTAATTTAGTCCTTTTAGTCTATTTACTTTCAATAATTTAATCATTTACTTATAGAACTTATTCTATTCAGGTTCCAATACTCATTTCTTTCATTTTCATAGACTATTATGAAAACAACTTCCTTTAAACAACTTTGTATCCATCAGGCTTCAATAATACTGTTAGAATGTATTAGTTAAACTAATAATTGAAGAAATATTTGCTGATATCTACACCACTGAGTAAACTGAGACTGTCATACATGTTTTTGCAAATTTGTTATATTTTCTTAGCTACTTAGAAATATTTTTGAAAAATGGGGTTTAAGAATTCTTAAATATTATGAAATTTCATTTTTTTACAATATCCATGTATTTATCTTTAAATGGAGGCAATCTCACAATAATTTGAGATGTATGAAATAAGTTTTAATTGTATTATAGACCTATTTCACTATATATGGTAAAACAATTTTTGCCATTTAACTAAAGATTATGCTTTATCAGAAAAATGTATTTTAAAAATGTCACCAGATTTAAAGAACATAAGAATGATGAATATTTTGTCTTTTAAACTCTGTACAAGTAGGCTGGCATGAAGCTAGTAACACTGGATTTTGCCGAAGGTAAGAAAATCTAACTAGAACAATAAGCCCATATAAAATGATTTATTTCATAAGATACAAGGAAATAATAGTTTATTTTTCAAGGAGATTAAAAGACAAATCATGAGGTTATTAATATACTGGCAACATTATTAATTTTCACAAAATATGATTAGATTTTTAGATGTAAAATTATGAAGAGAAAAAAAAGGCCCACCTCCCCAGATAATCAGTATTATTTAAAAATATAGATATATTTAAAATATGAATGTATGATAATGTATAAGGTGAAAAAGAAAATTTCATATTCCCCTACACACTTCTCTATGCTTGTCAAATGTACCTACTGTTAACATTTTTTTGCATTCCATAAAATTAAATAAATGTATATATCAGTTCATATCTTTTTTTATACAGTTTACTCTTTCAGTACACAGTACACTATAAGAATTTTTATAAAATTCTTATTATAAGAATTTTTAATTTTTAAAAAAATTTATATAATTCAAAAAAAGAATATTTATTACTTTTTTTCATAATATACTTTGGATATTCTATCAGTCCAAAAAAGATCTAACTTACTCATTGTGTATTCCTGTATATATATATGAAAAAATGGATCAACACAGACATTCACCAAAATTTATTTAAAGAATTTCTTCATATTTAACTTTACATTGTTATATGTTTTGTTATTATATGCAATATTAGAAAACAATTCTGGTGAATGTAAGCATGCTTATCTAGAATGTAAAAGCAGCTATAATGACTCATTTTAAAAGTATAATCCTATGAAAAATTACTGATTGTGGTAACTATTGTTCATAATGTAAGTGCAATTTTAATTTATATAGATATAATTATTTTCTCCCCTGAAAGAGTAGGTATGAGTTGCCGTGGATTTGTTCCCTAACTTATTCTCTCTCTGCTTATTCTTTCTCTTCCTCATTTCTCTTTCTCTTTTTCATTTACCAGGTATCGGCAGTTTAAAAAGTGCTATATTATATGTATTTGTATTTTTTTTAATTATAAGCAAAGTTGTGTCTTTCTATGTATTTATTAACATTTCTAATTGTTATTTTGCTTTAAACTGCTGATTTATATCATTTTACAATTTTTCTATTTTTTTAAATCTTGAGTGAGTCTTTTGTACACTAACAGTTGTTTGCAAAAATATTGTTTTTTCCCTACATTTTAAATTTTATTTTCTTTCTATGCTTACTGTCATTATATTTTGGGAAAAAAGGTTTTTATCCCTCCCCCAACCTTTGTGGCTTTGATTAAAAGAATTTTTGATTAAGAGAATTTTTCCATTTCAAAAAAAAAAAAGCAAAAACATCATGCACAACCTATTTTTTTTTTATGTAGAATAATATTGTTAAAAGTATGTGTGAGCCATGTATATAATTTAAAATTTTCTGGTAATCACATTTTAAAAAGAAACAGGTGATATTAATTTTAATATATCTCATTTACATTAATACATCCGACATATATCATTTCAACATGTAATCAATATAAAAATTATTAAATATTTTAAATTATTTTAAGATATGTGTATTTTACACTTACAATACATCTCAACTTGTAACTCTGTTTTCATTGGAAATACTTGATCTGTACTTTAATTTAATAAAATGTACAGTTTAAAATGTTGATTGATATCCAGTTTTTCCAATCATAGCTATTTTCTAATAACTGAGTCTAACATTAGTTTTAAATTTAAATATAATTAAATGAAGTAAAAAAATTTGTTGCTCAGTTACACCAACCGTATTTCAAGTTCTCAACAGCCATGTGAGGCTAGTGGCTACCACACTGGACTGCACAGTACTAAAATTTTAGATTAGGTGTTTGGATGTTAGCTCACTGTGTGAATGAGTTTGGGATCCAGCTTCATTTTCCTCTGGAGTTAAACATTTTTATTATCATCATATTTTTTAAAAATAGAATCTTTCTTTTCACCACTAACGTCATTGTGAACAAAATCTCTACTCTCTGAATCTGAGTTTTCTCTCCTGTTTCATTAAATTTCTTGCCTCTTCCCTAATGTTTATTTCCTAATGAATCTAGTATAACACAATGCTAATATAGTCTCTTCAATCCAATCCACCAGATTCAAGCTAGCCTTTATTAGAAAGTAAAACATATTTCTTTAGTTTTTTCTGCTTTCTAATTTTAATTCCTTCCATCTAAGTTTAGATTTTTGGATAAAGTAATGCCAGTAAAAAAAAAATTAATCGATAGCCCCAAACCTGAAGTAATTACAGCTGCTTCTACATTCTACACAAGCATAAGTTTCACCAGGGCAAGTGTGCTGCTATAGGAGAAACTCTGTAATTCAAGAAACTTCCTTACTTCCTTGTGGTGGTAGGAAGTATAATTCATCAAAATGTTTTTAATCGTAAAATATAATTTATTGTAGTCTCATTTTCTCCTTTAGGCCAATTTTAACAATGTTTCATATTCAATGGAGCAAAATTCAACTCCAAAGCTTAAAATGATGTATCTTTTAGGTGCTTACTTGAAAAAGAAGACTGGAAACTGTGGAATTTCGTCTTGATGCACAGCACCAATGTTCTAAAATTCATCTGCGAATGACTTTCCAAGTTCCTATCATTTGGAGGTCTACTTCTAACTCACTGTCCACTCCAAACTCCACTGTCTTTAACCAATTCTGTCCTTTTATTGAGCAGATTTCTTTTTTTATAAATAAATTTAATCTCCTTTTAATATAAACCAAATTTGTTTTTCCCATTTATTTCACTTTTCTCTACTTCTCTGTATCAAATGACAATGAAATCGGAATAATGTAGAAAGAAGATAGAATTATCTGAGTGTATATATCTAAATATTTTTCCTATTGTACTTATGACTATATATTTTGTACTTATGACTATATATATTGTACTTATGACTATATATATTGTACTTATGACTATATATTTGACTATATATTTGTCACATTAAAAGTTTTCAAAGTATTCTCTATACAGAAATTCTATCCATCTATAGATTTCCATAGGTCCTATCTACCTTTATAGAAATCAGTGATCACTTCTGACAATTATTATTCATCATATTATTAAATTAATACTAACCCAAATATACATAGTCTTCTCTACAAAAATTTAATCTTAGATATACGTATTCTTTTTACTTTTTAGTAAATTTGTCTCTTCCAAATTACTAATGTCTAAGAATAAAAATTTTTCCAAATTGAGTACTTTATATAATGCTAACTAGATTTCTGTGAGATGGAGGCAGTATTTGGTGGTAGGGAAGTGATTCTTAGTTTTTTATTCAAATTCTCAATAAATTGATCATACCCATAGAATATACCTGTGGTCAACTCTTCCTTGTATTTAAATGAAGTTCCTAGGATCCAAAATAAAATATGATCTAGCATTTTAAAGTTATGGAAAAGAACTCCCATAAATACACCAGTGCTTTCTAACATTTCCTTTATAACCAAGAAAGAATGATTTGTATATGTCAGCATTATGGCAGGGTGAGATGATCCCTTTGTCTCTCTCCGTCAATGTACAGCTAGTGGGACATCTAAAACCCAACAAAGATTTCACCATTCAGCATACTAGGACACCTGATATATCCACACATTAGCAAATACGAAAGTAAGTGTAATAGAATATATATGGGAGACAGAACAAGGGGTAAGATGAGGACAGCTCCTGAAGCTCCATTCCTTGACTGCTATGGCTGAGCCTGAGGCTCTGGCAAGGGTGGTGGCAGTGTTAGAGTCAGGTCTGCAGCTCTAGCTCCAACACCATGGCCTGGCAAAGGCTAAAAAGGCAGCAGAAGTGTCAGTGTCCAGCTCCCTCCCCCAGTTGCAGTGGTGGTCAAACTACCAGAGAGATTGGAGGAATCAGTGGAGAGATGTCTCCTGGTGACAGCACAGTGAACCAGCAGCCACAGAAAACGAGGCAGCAGCATGGCGGGCTAACAAACTTGGCTCCCCCACAACCCACCTCATCCTCCTGCTACTGTGGCGCCCAAAGATACAGGTGACCTAGACACAGTGGGGGCACCCACCACCCTCGTCATTCTAGGAGCAACTCCCACTGCCACAGCAGCACCTTCCACCATGGGGACACTAGTGGGAGCAACACACCAACAATCCCAGAGCACAAGCAGCAGAAGTGAGAGAAAGCAAAGACTTGTGCTATAGCGCCATCTATTGAAAAACAAAAGAAAGATCTCTAATTATCAACCGGATATACTGACAAAATTAAAACTCTACCTAAATAAAAAAGGCATTCACTACTTCAAATGCACTGACAGTAATAAGCCATCAAGTACCATGCACACTAAGGTAACATAGTATCACAAAAAGAATGAGAGTTCTACAGAAACCAAACTCGAAATCAGGAAAGATGGTGATCTGAGAATTCAAAATTGCAGTATGAAGAGACTCAATGAAATACAAGAAAACTCAGAATTGAAGTTCAATAAACTCAGGAATAAAATTAATGAACAGGAGGAGTATTTACCAAAGAGACTGAAATGCTAAAAAAAAAAAAAAAAAAAGAACCAAATAGAAATTCTGGAGCTTAAAAACTCAGTAAATCAGATGGATAAATCAACATTAGAACCCAGTGGAAATAGAGCAGACCATATAGGAGACAGAATTAGTGAGCTTGAAAATAGGAATCTAGAAATAATTCAAGTAGAAGAGAGAACTAACATTTCAAAAAAAAATGAAATAACTCTATAAGAACAATCTGACTCCATTAGAAAGGGCAACAACAACAACAAAAATATATTTGGTATTCCAGAAGGAAAAGAGAAGAAGAGAACAGAGAACCTATTTAAAGAAATAATTGATGGGAATTCCCCAAACTAGGGGAAGAAAATGGACATACAAGAACCTAACAAAACACTCAATTATCTCAATGCAAAATGACATTATATTAAAACTGTCTAAAGCCAATAATACAGAATTCTTAAGGCTGCCAGAAAAAAAAGAAAGTAATCTACAAAGGAAATCCTGCTGGGCTATCATCAGATTTCTCAGCAGAAACTCTAGGCCAAGAGACAGTGAAATGATATATTCAAAATATTTAAAGATAAAACCACCACCCAAGAATACTCTATCCAGCAAAATTATCCTTTAGTTATATAGGAGAAACAAAGGCTTTCTCAGACAAACAAAAGTTGAGGGAACTCACCACCACAACACATGAATTATAAGAAATATTTAAAGGAGCTCTTCCAGCTGAAAATAACAGACAAAAGTACACAAAACTTTGAGTAAGGTGACAAAAACCTACAGAAGCAGAAAATTGTAATTCTATGACAGCATAAGGTATTGAACACTTGATTATAATACAAAGGTTAAAGGGAAAAAAAGCATTAAAATAACTATAGCTACTTCAAGTTGGTAACAAACACACAACATAAAAGGGTATCATTTGGGATGAAAAAAACATACAAAGGGAGGAAGAAAAGAACGGAACTTGTATAGACAAATAAAGACACAATCAGATGAAAAATGACTATTTTATCTATGAGACATTTTATACAAATCTCACTGTAACAACAAAATTCTAGAGCTGAGACACAAAGCAAAAAAAGAAGAAACAAAAAATAATGACTGAAAAATTGCCAACTAAATTAGCAGAAAGAAACACAGGGAAAAGAAACTATGGAGGCACAAAGCAATCAGAAAACAAAAGATAAAATGAAAGTAGTAAGTCCTCATATATCAGTAATCATATAAATGTAAATGGACTGAACTCACCAACAAAAGGCAAAGAGTAGCTGGATAGATTAAAATAAAAGACCTAACTATACGCTGCCTTCAGGAGACCCATCTTAACTCCAAAAATAAACATAAGCTCAAAGTTAATTGGTAAAAGATGATACTCCAAGTAAACAGTATCCAGAAGAAAGTGGGTATAGCCACACTCATATCAAACAAAATAGACCTCCAACCAAAATAGTAACAAAAAACAAAGATTGATTCATAATGAAAAAGGGTACAATCCATGAAGAAGTCATACTGTGTATTAATATATATGCATCTAATGTAAAGGTCCAAAACATATAAAGCAAATAATAGCAGACCTAAAAGAAAAAATGGACAGCATCACAATAATAGCAAGATACTTTAACACAAGTGGATAGGTTATCCAGACAGAAAGTAAACAAGGAAACATGGCTTTAAATGACACATTAGACCAGATGAACTTAATAGATATTTCCAAACATTCCATTCCGAAGCAACAGAATACATATTTTTCTCAATTGCACAGGGAATATCCTCAAGGATAGACCACATGTTTGGACATACAAGTTTCAATAAATAAAAAAAGACTAAAATCATATCAAGCATCTCTTCTGACCACAATGATATGAATTAAGAAATGAACTACAAGAAGATAGCTGGAAAAATCACGAATATGTGATTAAACAACATGTTACTGAATAATTATTGGGTCAACGAAGAATAAAAATGAAAAAAATCAAAAGATACATACAGACAAGTGGAAATGAAAGAAAATGAAACCAAAATTCTTTGGGATGCTGCAGAAGCAGTACTAAGAGGAGCGTACAACAATACAGGCCTACCTAAAGAAACAAGAAAAATCTCAAATAAGCAATCTAAATTTATATCTTAAAAAATGAAAAAAAAAATAGGAATGAATGAAGCCCAAAGTCAACAGAAGAAAGGAAATAATAGAAATAAGAGTGGAAAGAAATGGCACAGAAATTAAAAAGAAAATAGAAAATATTAAACAAACTAAGAGTTTGTTCTTTGAAAAGAAACAAAATTGACAAACTTTTAGTTAAACTCATAAGAAAAAGAAGATTCAAATAAACAAACACATAAATAAAATCAGAAATGGAAGAGAAGCTTCAAGATACTACAGAAATACAAATTATCATTAAAAAAAACTCTATGGAAAGCTATATGCTTCAAATAGGACAACCTAAATTACATGAATAAAGTTTTAGAGTCACACAATCTTCCTAAACTGAACCATGAAGAAAAAAAAAAATTGAATAGACTCATCACTAGTATGGAAATTGAATATGTAATTAAATATATCCCCAAAAAACAAAAGTCCAGGAACAGATGACTTCACTGGTGACTTCTACTCAAGAATCAATGAAGATTTAATACCTATCCTTTTCAAACTCTTCTAAAAAATTGAGAGAAGGGAATGCTTCCTAACTCATTTTATGAGGCCATCATCACCCTGATATCAAAACTAGTCCAAAACAACACAAGCAAGAAACAAGCCAATTTCTCTGAACATAGATGTAAAAATTCTCAACAAAATATTAGTATTTGAAATATGTTAAAAGGATCATCAAGTACAATTAAGTGGGATTCATTCTAGGGATGGTTTGGAGAAAAAAAAAATTCTTCTTCTCATATCTAAAGTAAAAAATAGATTATTCTTGGGTATATGCCCTCCAAGACTCAGCACTAAGATAGATACCCAAAGTGGGAGGACCAAAGCAGGACCTAAAATGCAAGACTGTTCTGTTTAGCTATGGTATTTTGAGTTACTCTACTGGTCATTTTAACATTTTAATGTCTACTCTTAATACTTTATGCACAATCCTTCCTTATGCATACATAATTACTATAAATATGGCTGATTCCACTAATTATTATTTTTTAAAAACTATTAATTAAAAACTTTTCAGGATGCCAGCAGTAATATTCACAGGCAAAACATAAGAGTTAAGACTTATAGGCTGAGTTGAAAGTTTAGGTAGACACAATTTTTGAAAGAAATATCTAAAAATAAAAGATCAACAAGATATAGCACAATGGTAATATTAGAGACAGTATGTTGGAACAATATTAAATTCTGAAGTACAAACCCGAAAAATACTATGGATTTCATACCAAAGCAATTTATTTCTTTAGAACAAGAAGTCTTTTTTTTTTTTTTTTTTTTTTTGGACAGCTAGGCATCTTTGCCACATTTGTGAAGAAATTTGCATATCAAGCTTGCCTTCATATCCCAAACAGAACTTTAAAATATGATTATATGAAATCTAGTCAGTCTTAAATATTATATTGCTGAGTAAGGATACTGATAATGCATTTAATGGAGAAAATAATGAAATGTAAATATTTTTATGGTGGATATTGACAAAACCAAAACAGACCTTCTATTTTGCCTATACCTGATGACAAGGCCAGACACAAATCCTTTCCCTTGTACCCCTAGCCAATGTCACATTCTTGTGATTAGAACTGCCTGTTCTCCTGAAACTAGCTACAGAAATATTTCCTGTTCAAATAAATGACTGTGACTTCCCTACTTCTAAAATAACTACGTGTAAAGCACTCTGTCTTCAATTTGTTTACCCCTCCCTAAAATGACTACAGCAAAAACACTCTGCTGAGACACCGATTTTCAGATATGATCTGTTTTTCCTATTGCAACTATCCTGAATAAAATCATCTTCTTAATTGTCTGGTGAATTTTGCCTTTGACAGTACTATGTATCTTTATCAACAATTTCAAACAGATAAAAGAATAGTTAACAGCATTTAAATTGAGGCGAGTAACTTAAAGAATGAAAACAATATAGAGGAAACAATGAATATATAACAAATTTTTCATTGTCTATCAGTACTTGACAGACAGATAATAAAAGATTCTACATAAAAGCCATATACATATGAGAATTTGAACTATTTCAGAAGATTAATTTGAATAATGGTGCCTAGAAAAATTACTTCTGGAAAGAGAGAACTTTTTTGCATACAGAAATAAAGAAATAAAAGACTTACCTTTTCTTGACTGCTCTATAACCTTCATTTTTTTTCTCTAAACAAGCCTATTCTCTACTATCTGCTCTAATTTATTGCTATCACTCTTTAAATATATCTGAGAGAGAGAGATAGAATTTACTAAAACTCTCAATATGATATGGAATCAAAGAAAGCATGGAAAGGGCAATACTAAATTTAGAATGACAAAATTATACTGAAAAATTCTAGTATCAAATCGTTCAGTCTGAAGTACGTATATGCATTCTGTTTATCACATTCTTCGTCTTTTTTAAATTTTTTTTTTTGGATAACTTTTGTGTTTTTCTCTTATGTTCAGATGATTGGACCCATATGCACTGCCCATGGTTTACCTTTTGTTTCATAAGATTTTCTTGTCCTATTGACATCCACAGCACCCAGCAAGTCGCTAGGTCCATCTTTTTCAGTATTGCTAGATTTCCCCAATTAACCTCTTAGTGTATTTGACAAAATGAAAGGACAAACCAAAATTCAGACTTCTATTTCTTTGTAATATGTGTTTAAAGAAAATAATCCTTAAATTCTTAAGTATTTTCAAACTTGTCAAGTTTATAACAAAGAAAGACTAGATGGTCACAGATTGAAAGAGACAAAGGAAAAATAATGATTCAAAATAATGCGGTATCTGGACGGATTCTGGAGAAGACTAAAGGCACTATTGAAAAATATTTGAGAAAATCTGAATAGTTTGGAGTAGCTGATAGCAATACACAAATGATGGTTCACAGTTTTGACAAATATATACTGTCATTATGTAAAATTTTAACACTGATAAAATCTAAATGAAAGGCTTACAGGGATTCTCTGTTATTTTTGCAACTTTTCTGTAAACCTAAAATTATTACAAAATACAAAATTAAAACAAAAACACAACAATATGAAGGCACCTACCTTGTTCTTCTTTTCCAAGCCAGGCCTTCACCAAGTTGCCTTTTCCGACTGCCCGAAGGTCTTGGCTATGCTCATTGGCAGGATTATGATTTAGATTCAGTGATGTCACTCAGTGCTCCCAAACCTGGAAATCAAAGAAATGTGTGTTTGTGTCTCCTTCACTCTGCTTATCATTGTAGTTGAGGGTCAGGCTCTTTGCCCATTTTCCTCATTCTTGGTAGTTTTCAAACATTCACTCCCAGAAACTGTGTCGCATGAATTCTTTAGGAAAAAAAAAGGTCTGTTGCCTCTCTTTCCATATGACTCAAAATGTTCCCAAATGGCAACATTTGGGACCCGCAGCATCCTATTATTTATTTCTATTTCTAACCTGTAACAACCCCGCAAATTCACACACATACTTCCATCAAAAGCAAATGAAAATCGAGGTATAAAAGATAATTTTTGCCTGCCTCCTGAATTCAGCAATTAATCAGATATCACCAGCAAGTCTAATTCCCCTTAAGGGCACACAGAATTCTACTCTATTATCATTACAAAACATAGTCCTCTCTGAGAGATTCTAGAAAAATCTATTAAAAACAAAAACAAATGACTATTGAAGAATGAAGAAGACAGAAGATTAATAGGTAATTGGTTATCTGATGGTATTCATTCCTTTCCTTTACTAATGCTAAATCTGCATTTACAAACCTCCCCTGAAACAATATAGCTCATTCTATAAAGTCTTGCTAATAAACAGCTGGGCTCTGATAAAAATACTTCCTTATAAATACATTTGAATTAGAAAAATACATACAATTTGACTATATGAAACAATAGTTTCATTACCACCATTTCCTGCTTCCATCCTGTAGTTAATCATTTCCCATGTTCTTTAACGAGTAACCCCTCAGCCTCAGGGTGATATGCCCTTTTCTCATAGGCCTTTGTGTCATCTAAAATATTTCCCACATATTCAGCTAAAGGTTGTATCTGAGTCAGATGTGATCGGGGGAGGCTTTTTAAAAACAGTTGAAAATTCATTCATAATGTTGTCTGATTCATAGGCCATAAAAATTTATATGTTATTTATGTTCTATATAGCTGCCTTTAGTGCTAGAAGTTAAAGCATTTGAAGAGGGAGGAGACATTTAAAGGAACTATTTTTTTTTCTACTTAGAAGAAAGATGGTATGTAAAGGAACATTAAAAATTCATAGATGTACAAAGTGCTTGTGGATTTGTTAATTGTTTTCAAAGATTTACATACTATCTAGAGATATATAAAGTTATGAACAATAATAAATTTTTATGTAATTTAAAAAATTGATTTGAATCAGTGGCACTTATTCACCAGTATGGATGTTATTGACTTTGTGTAAGAGCAATAAATATTTTTCATTTAAATTAAAGTGGTGCATTACATTACTTGTATCTGCATTTATACTCTTGCATAATTTTATGCCTGCAAGAAAAAGAAAGGAGCAGACAACACCAGGAGTTGTTTTTGTCGCCCTGTTTAAAAAAATCAAAAATTATTTCAAAATACACTTAAGCTATATCATTGAATTCAAAGAAAATTGTAAAAGAAGAATATGAGTAATCTGTCTTTTTTTAGAAGCACAAATATATCTTTTTCTATATGTTTAAGTCTTTTTGGCTCATATACACCCACACTTTTTTTCACAAACTATAACCTATGTATGTGGGTGTGGGTGTATATATATGATGCATGCATATTGCTATATACCAGAATATATATGATGTATTTATTATATATTAAAATACAAAGATTGCATAACTTACATTATAAAAATAATTGCTCTTTTATTATTTTTTAAAGGATGACAATCACTAGGAGGACTGAACAATATTATGCCTTTCTAATTGTTTAGAGTGGAGAAGACTGATAATTGGAAAAATGATGGATATGGTCCCAGACTGCAGACATGTTCTGATAAGGGTGATACAATTCATCCTTAATACAGTAATATATCCTTTATATCTTTGAGCAAATCTAGCTATTAGAATGTTTATCATAAATCTAACCAAAAGCTAATTCTTTGCCATGTTTAATCTTTTGTCCCTTGTTCTATAGAGTACCACAGAGTAAAGCAAATGCTCTTAACAGCTTGGGAAACACTTGAGAGTAGGTATAAAATTCCCTTATTTGATTAAAAAATTTTTGAGACAGTTTCTTTAGAGGTTTCCATCCTGTTTGCTTTTCTTACAAGTTTTCTGACTTTTGCTTCTCATAAAAATCTGGATTTATGAACTAAATGCAACATAGAGTCTGACGAACTCTGTGAAATGGAGCCACCCTTTATTCTGAATTCTGACAATGCAGAGCAAATCTTAGTAATATCCATAAGTCCTTATATTTTAACGACTTGGGAGTAAAATCTAAAGATGATTTCACCAACTTTCCCCGATCTAGTCATATAGATAATTATTCCCTAACTTTCTCTTCCCCATCTCCTAAACTCAAATTGACCGGTCCCATCTTTCTATAGCATAGAGATATTGTTAGAAGATTACTATGCAGGTGCCGAAGGTTGGCATTTGTTTCTAAAGCATGTTTGTCAACAAACTATGCTAAGTGAATAGAACTAAGGACTCATTTTCCCATTACGAGGGCTATTTGCAAAGACTGAAGCAAATATTTATTCATTCCCCTCTTATGTACCATATATTGACCTAGGCTCTGAGTATAATGATAAGACTATGCATAATTCTTGCCTTAACAAATCTTACAGTTAGGTGACAAAGAATAACTTTACTAAATCATAAAAATCACAACTGTTAAAAGTATACCTATCTCTCAATTTACACAATATTTTTTAAAGAAAGTTTTTAAATATGTAGTAAATACCCCCCCCACACACACACCTACACACAAACAACTAGGTTTACATGGACTTTTTCATGTGGTTTCCATTTACACGGTCTCATTTTATGTGGTTCTTTATTTTTCATTTTCATTATTGATGATTACTTTCCAAAAAAAAAAAAATAGCTTAACTCAGCAGCATACAAAGAATACTTACTAATGCACAATTATTAATGATCTTCCCATTTATTGGATAGTAAATAAAAAAGTATGGATGACAACTGATATTTTTTGGGATTGGTTTTACAAATGTTTTCCTACAGAAGCTGAAAATCATATGAAGGAGAAATGTCTTCCTTTTAAAATACTTTTACTTTTAGATAATGCACCTGGTCATCCACACAATTTAAACATCCAAATATAACTTCCTTAATCCAACCTTTAGATCAAGGTATCATTTTCACCTTTAAGATTAATTATATTAAACAGAGTTTTAATGATATTTTTAGTAAATTTGAAGATAATGAATCACTTACAGAAGCCTGTAATAAATACAAAATTTTAAGTTGTAGTAATAATATTGCTTTAGTTTTGAGTGATATAAAGCCATCAACTTTAAATGTTTGCTGGAAAGCAATTGGCCAGAAGTGGTTGTACCAGGGAATATAGTTCCAACAACAGAAGAGTGATCAACTAGCATTATTAATTTATTAAATAAATTTCAAGAAGGGTCTGACAATTTGAATGTAGGTGATAGTAACAAATTACTGGTTGATCACAAGTTAACTGATAATGAATTAATTCACTTAATATCTGAAGCCCATCCTGCCAATGAATACAGCAGTAACCTTGAACCAGTTTCACTAACTGCAGAAAATATTTACAAATTGGCCACAGAACAAGAAACTGCAATTCTAGATTCTGATCCAAACATCTGAACCTTAAAAGTTTGAAAAGATGTAAAAAAAGTCACAGTGAATATCTAAGAATTTATGAATATTTAGCAAATGATGAAGTTGGAAAAAAGATCATCTAGAAATATAAATATAAGTAATGAAACCAGAGTAGTCCTTCCACATATTTTGATCAATGAAGATATTGACTTTGTGCCAATTAAAAAGAGATTGATTGCCTTAGATTACAGTACAGACACAGCAAATGAAATTTATTTTTCTGAATTTTCATGAGCATTGATTTGTGAAATGTAAAATATTTTTATGACTTATATTGGCCTATTTCTTTAGTGTTTTTTATACATGTGGACTCTTTTTACAGTTTTCCTCCATGTGAAAAAAGATGCATGGAAGGGACAATCCACATAAATCAAGGGACAGGTGTACATGGAAATAGTGGTAGATATTGGTAGATAGTGCCATTACAAATTATGAAATTTTCACAAAACTATACTTAAGTAGCAACAAAATATCATCTTTAGAATTAATCCAACAAAATATGTTCTAGACTTAGACACAGAATCCTTAAATGCATTCATAACAAAGACCTAAATGAATGAAGAGGAAAAACAGGTTCAAGGTTTAAATACTGAATATATTAGAGTTGTCTTTTCTTCCCAAATTGATCTATAGATTTAATGTCATCCCATTCAAAATTCCCACATATTTTGGTTAATTTGATCAAACCTAAAGTGTAAATACATTGTGGAGACAATTTGGTCTTTTCCATAATTTTTCCAGTGTAGTTGGACTGCCATTGTGGGGGAAAAAATCATCAAAATTGAAAAATGAAACTTTAAACAAAATTTTAATCCAAGAAGATATATATGCTAAAGTGAAAAGGTTAATTAAAAAGCTTCTAGAATAAAATATAGAATACTTTCTTAATTGGAAAACAGTTTTTTTTTTAATTTTAATTTTTATTTCTATGTAGGGTTGCCCAACTTAACAAAAATATGTGTCAACTAGTTAAATGTGAATATCAGATAAACATGGAATCTTTTTTAGTATACATGAATGTAGTATTTGATATACTGGTATACCAAAATATTTTTTGTTGATTATTTGAAATTTACACTTAACTGAGTGTCTTATCAGGCAACTCTATTTCTACATAGATAGTGCCCTTCACCAGAGTTTTCCTGATTGCTTTAGTGGAAGAAGTATTCTCAGGCATTTATCATAGAATATTTTTAGTTTGTGGGTTCTCTGATTTTATATAATAAATCCATGCTAAAATTCCCTCATCCCTGAACTTTTTTTAGTTTTTCTTTTGTTTCCCTTGTCCGAGGGGATATGTCCAAAAAGAAATTACAACTAGCAATATCAGAAAGATTATTGCCTCTGTTTTCTCTAAGTATTATGGTTTAGGGTATTACATTTAAGTCTTTAAACTATTTTGAGTCTATTCTTATATACAATATAAGAAAGTGATCCAGTTTCATTTTTTGCATGTATGCATCCAATTTTCCCAACATCATTTATTGAAGAGACTGTCTTTACCCCATTGTATATTTTTGGCACCTTTGTATATATATTAAATGAGCATATAGTTGTGGATTTATTTCTGGGCTTTCTATTCTGTTCCATTCATCAATATATCTATCTTTATGCCAGTACCATGCTGTTTTGATTACTGTGGCTATTGAGAGTCTTTTATGGTTTCATGTAACCTTTAGGATTATTTGTTCTAGCTCTCTGAAAAATTCCATTGGTATTTTGACATAGATTGCATTGAATCTATGCATCCTATGTTTATAGCAACACTATTTCCAGTAGCCAAGATATGGAAGCAACCTAAATGTCCATCAATAGACAACTAGATAAAGAAGTTATGGTTCATATATACAATGGAATATTACAGTCATAAAAAAAATGAAGTCCTATCATTTGCAGTGACATGGGTGGACCTAGAGAGTATTATGCTGAGTGAAATAAATCAGACAGAGAAAGATAAATGTACCATATGATTTCACTTCTATGTGGAATCTAAGAAACAAAAAGAACAAACATATCGAAAACAGACTCACAAATATAGAAGACAGTCTGGTGTCGGCCAAAGGGGAGGGGGCTGAGGGGTCGGGAGAAATGAGTGAAGGGTTAAAGAAGTACAAAAAAGTTGATAGATGGTCATGAGGATTGGGAACACTGCATAGGGAATGCGGTCAGTAGTAATGTGATGGCTGTGTGTAGACCCAGAGGGAAGAAAGTGTAATCAGGGGATCGTTTCATAAACTATATAAATGTCTAACCAATGAATTGTACTTGAAACTAATAATAATTTTTTTTTTAAAGAAATGGATTCACTAAAATAGATCTGTTTCTTGGAGGATTACTGGATGAAACTTTATTGAAAGTTCTTATCAGAACTTTTACCTCAGAAGAAACCACATCTTTTGCTATTGTATTAGCTTATTTACCAAAAGGTTTGTAAATGACATTCATTAATCTCACAGGTGATTTCTATTCCAAAATTGATTTGGGTTATACTGAGAGTTGTAAAAATATACTTTGTATTTATATTACTTAAATCTATTGTGAGCGCCCAGATTATTGTCTAAATAAAGGAAGAAAAGTGTTTGATTTTATGCATTAATATGCTTGAATTATTTACAATAGGCTCTCCAGAGAGGAAAGGAACTGATTTGTAGCACTTGATGATTTCTCTGAAGTTTCCCACCCAGGTTACCAATGTGATGTCACTAAATGAGGAGTTGGGAAGGAATGAACACAATCACTTTCATGAGCCTGTAAGAGCTAATGATAGCCAGCACACCACTGAACATGATGAAATCTTTTACTTAAAGTTTACATTAGGTAAATATACTAAAATCTCCTGAATATTTTTAAATATATGCTATTATATGATTAAGGGTCAGAAGTTGTTTTGTAATAAAAGCCTTAGAAAAAAACTTTCATTACATCCCTTGCTCAATCTTAGCCTAAACTTATAAATTTTACCATACTACTGTAACCCAAGATTCTTTTAAGGGTCGTCACCTCCTGGCCCATCTTACTACATCTATTCTTAATTATTTCAGTTTCATTATATGTTTGCAGATGACAGCTGAATTCTCTATTTTCAATTTCTCTCATCCTATACTTGGTGTACAACCATCTTATACCTTGTCTTTTCCCCCCAAATTCCTAAATACTTAAATATGGGTATATACCTGGAAAACAAACAAAAATGGCAAATAATTTGCAATAAGTTCATGTTCCTTAGAGCAGGAGTGACATGTATTAATTTTTCAAGTGTGCTAATTTAATTATTGTTATATTTTATGTTATAATATATAATTAATGGAATCACTAAAACTTCCTTCTGATATAAAACACTTTTCTCTGTTAAAAACTTACATAAAGCACTAAATATATATTACACCAAAACACTGGAAAGAAGAGGAATAGATGGAAAATGGAGTAGATGCTATAAAAGAGAGAGAAACATTTTCAATAGAATTTGTTGGGTATTGAGAAAAACAAAACCAAAATGTGTTTCCTCCAAATATAAAAACTGAAGAGCCAAATGCTGACCATCAACAAATATAAAATAATAATCTATAGACATGCAGGATATAAATTATTCTTTTTCTATATTAATTTATACAAAATACTTAGAACATGTTTGATATGTATTTGATACATTTATACAAAGTAAATTCAGCAATATGTGGAATACTCATTACCCAAATATTTGCTATCCAAATAGTATAAATGTTGTATAGCAAAGGAAAAAAAAATCAAAACACAATAATATTCACCAATGGAAAAACAGATTCATTAATGTGTGGGCTTTCATTCTGGTTTCTTTCACATGGTATAATGCCTTTGAGATACAACCAGGTGGATGTATGTATCAGTTTGTTCCTTTTTTTAAATGACTATATGGGTGTATATTATTTAATCATGGTTGATGAATACTTTTTTGGGGGGCAGGGGGATTATTAGAACAGCCCTTAGATATATCTGCATACAGACCTTATTGTGAATATTAATTCTCATTTCTTGGGATAATACCTAGTGGTGTGATTACTCAGTCATATAATAAGTGTATTTTTAAGTTCATAAGAAACTGCCAAACTGTTTTCCAAAATGAGTATACATTTGACCAACTTTCCACTTATTTCCTCACTTGGAAGTCCCAGTTTCTCTTATCTTCTCACTTTGTAGTTTCAGTCTTTCTAATTTTAGCCATTCGTATAGGCATGTTGTGGTATCTACTGTAGCTTAAATTAGCATTTTGCTAATTAATAATGTTGAGCATCTTGTCATGAGATCATTTGCCATTCACATATATACCTTGGTGAAGTATTTGTTTACTTTCAGATAAAAAATGTTGCTCAATTTCTTTTACTGGGTTGTCACCTAATAACTGAGTTACACAAAACCTCCACATATTTTGGATTCAAGCCCTTTATCAGGAAGTAGTTTGGCAAAATTTTCCTCTCAGTTTGGGTCTTGTATTTCAGTTTATTAATGGTGTTATCCAAAGAGAACTTTTAAATTTCGGTGAACTTCAGTATATACATTTGCCCTTTATATTTTGTGCTTTTTACAACCTGTTTAAGAAATCTTTGTCAAACCTAAGGTCACAAAGGTTTTTGTCTTATGTTTTCTTCTAAAATTTTTATAGTTTTCATTCTTAAAGATTCAGGTTGAGTTAATTTTTAAAACATAACTTAAAGTAATAGTGGAGGTTTATTTCTTTGTATATAGATTCCCAAATGTTCCAGCACTATTTATTTAGTTTGCTAACTCTGGTTCTAGCTTGGCTCTTTTTACCTCTTTTCTATTCTATTTTGTTTATAAGGTTCAGAATATAATATCCTAGAATCTGCTGATTTGGTTTTTCTCTTCTCTAAGACCTAACAGAAACCAAAGAGAAGAAATACCCATCCATTATTCATGTTGAGTCATTCCTGTTTGATGGTCTCCTCCTAGCCAAGAAGCTGCACAAACACTATTTACTGGTCGCTCAATCATAAACTAGTCTCCTCTGCTGTAGTGAATGTGTTTTTTATTCCAGAAATAGTGAGGAACTGTTTAAATATATTGTCTCTAGAGCATAAATTTTAAATTTTGACTGAAAGGCATCCATAAATGCCCTAATATTGTTGCATATTTTATGCATGAGCGTGCATTTTTTTTGTAGAGAGCCAGAATCATCATTTTCATCAGATTTTTAAAAATATCTATGCCTCAAAAGATATCAGGATGGATTACTTAAGAGCCCTATAACATATTGCCATTAAAGAGGAAACCACAGCCCCAAAATGGCATCACTTGTGCTAAAACCAATGATACCAAACCAAGATTCAACCCTGGACTCAACTGTTGTTTCAATCTCTGTCTGAACTTTAATCTCTTCTAACCAATCTGGAATTTTCTATTCAAGGACAAGTAAAATAATCTGTCACATTGGCCCCTCCAGTCCCCATAAAAAGAGGAGGCAATCCTCATGATAAAAACTCTTGCCATTCCCTCCCTGCCAAAAAAAGATATCCTGGTCCAAAAATAATCCTTTTGTTAATAGCTCCTGAAGTTCCCTTCTAGTTGCTGGGAGGGATGCTGTCAGATTCATGAATCTCTTCTCTTCTCTAACAAAGACAATTAGGTTTTCAAATTTTATCAGATGAATTTTGTTTTTTTAACATATCTAGGGTCCTAGGATTTGTAATGTAGAAAATGGCCACAATGAAAGCTAATACTTGTTGAAACACAGATGATAGAAAAACCAAAATTAAAGAAAAAGAGTATGTATCCTATAGTACACAAATTTATGAACTTTTACTATTTGAGAATAGTAGTGAATTTTATTTGTCTCTTTAAAAATGTCAGCATTAAAGCAATTCACAGTTTAGACTTAACTAGAAACGTTTTTTTTCCTTTACCAGAACCCCTGCATTTCTCTTTTGATATTCTCTCCTGCTAGTAAGATAAAGGTCTTTACTAAACTTCTGATTTTAAAGCTAGATGCTTTGACAGTTCAGGGAGTTAGTTCCCTTTTGAAACTCTCACTGAGCTAGAAATGCAGAGGCCTTAGGCAGAGCCATTAGGCATGTACACCCTTTGTTTACACCTACCTGTGATGGTATCTGTTTTGCACACTGAAACACAACAATTGACCTTTGTTTGTTAGTCATCAGGTTTAAATCATTTTTATTGAAGCACTAAGATAAGCACAACTTGGCTGTACAGCCTGGTTTCTATGGCTATCTCCTTACCCCACATCTATCTTCCTTACCCCACATCTATCTCCTTACCCCACATCTATCTTCCTGAAGTCAGAAAAGTGCTTCTTTTTTTTTTTTTTTTTTTTTTTTTTCCATTGCCTGCCAGCAGTGTTTACTCTTGTAACATTTTTCCTTTAAATTTTTCTTTAGGGACCCATATCTGGAAAGCCAGGCACAGTATACTATTGTTTATCCTCTAAACACACTGTTTGTTAGAGGACATTCCTTTAAATGGGAAACCTTCCTTAAAATCTAATTGCTTATTATAAAGGTAACTATCAGGGATATATGTTTTTAAATGCTTCAAAATTACTTGTTCAGAATGAGAAAGTCATTCTTATGATTAAATATAATATTTTAAACTAAAGATGTTTTCCTTGGTATAATTTATCAATATTGCTAATATTCCTCATCATCTACCTAAGGTAGTATACAAGAAAACCTGCATTTGAATGAATTTTTTTTTCAGTTACTTTATTCCAGTTTATTTATTCAAATAGTATAACACATTTATTTCTATATGTCTATAGCACAGTTACTATTTAATTTATTCTTCCTCATTCAAAAGCACTTTGTGGGTGCCTCTCCCCTAAATCACTTACATCTATATCACATCGTGTGTTATTTTATTGTTTGCATTTATCATAATTTACTTCAGTAAGGAATATTTAGATCAGGCTTTTTAAAAGATATTATGGCCTGGCAGTCTTTTGATATATAAATCCTTTTAATCTGAAGATTTAAATTTCTGATATTTTATAGGTTTCTTATTATTGCAGTTGATGTCCTTTTTTTCAGAGAATGTTCTTTTATAGTTCTTTTGGTAAGTGATCTCTTCTTTTTTCACTATTTGATATATTAATTATTGAAATGTTAGGTTTTCTGACTCTAAATTCTATATATTTTATTCTAAAGTCGATATCGCTTATATTTTAAAATTTATTGCTGACAGTTTAATTCTTATGAGTGTTAAGATGTGTTCTATTCACTAATCATTTAAAGTAAAAACAAACAAAAAAACAAAAAATAAACCAAAAAAACAAACAAACAGCTTTATGAAGTAAGCAGAATGAATCTCTTTCACAGCGGAGAAAACAGGGGCACAAAGAGGTTAACTAACTGACCCAAGGTCATTTAATTAGTAAATGGTAGAGGTCATGTTCTTAACCACTGAGGTATAATATTTCTTGTGAAATGTGTTTTTGGCTCAGCCTTTTGGGATAATTCTTGGAATCAGTCTATTTTACTATGCTTATTCTGTTTTGCTATTCAATGCTTCTATTGAGTTTTTATTTCTAAGTTTTTGTATCATAATTCCTTAACTGAAATTGCTAACATCTACATGTTAGATTTGAATTGACAATTTTTATATTGTTTCTATGTTTTAAAAGAATTATATTTTATTCATAATTGTTAGCATGTAGACATTATTCTCCATTTATCTCATGGTCTACCAGTTTATGTGTTCAACGTTTTACAGAAAAAATGCATTCATATAGTTTATATATACACATATATGAAAGCTTTATATTTATTTTGCTTTCTGAGAGCTTATTTCTATCATATATATAAATAAAAACAATATGAATAAGTATATTATTTATAAGTTAAAATTTTACATGTTCACTGCTTTTATATATTTGAATTTTTGAAGCAAAATTAGGAGACCAGATTGAGTTATTTTAACATTTACTGGGTTTTTGTGGAATTTTTGTTCATTAAATTTTTTGAAGTAGTTTTTTATAGGACTGTTTTACTTCTCAGTATTTTTTTTTTTTTGGTTAGGTTTTCTTTTAAAATAATATTATTTAGTAACATTTTCGTTCACTACATTCTGTCTTCTTTTTCAGGAAGGTCAATTCTCTATACTCTGGATTTCTTTTCACATCCTTAGAAACTATACTTGGTTTGTTTTATTGGTTGACTTAAACAAGATTTGCTCTCATTTAAGATATTCTTTCCTTTATATTTTTGTAGATCTCAAGCTTCTCAAAACCAATTTAATTTAATTTAATTTTTTTTTTTTTTTTTTTTTTTGCAAAATCTAGTCTTTACTGTTTGTTTAAAATGAAGTTTAAACATCTCCAATGGTATTGTAAATAACTGTCCATAATTCCTAAATTAACTTTTCTAGGTGGCTTTTATTTTTTAGTTTGAAATGATTAATACAAATTCTTGAAAGTGAAAATATGGTGTAGCAAAAAATGTCTCAAAGTTCTGTTTTCTGCAATCAATATTCAGCAAATATGTGCTTATAATTTGATACACTTTTTTTTATATTGGAGAATTCTGCTTATGGATAGCTATACTTAGATGCTATTTAGTTGATTTCTTATAATTTTATTTTTTCTAACTTTTTGAATTCTCCCCTAAGAACATGAAATAGAGATTCCTGCTGTTATGTAGATTTCACGTTACCATCTTTTGAAAACAACTACTTCCCCTTCATTATACACTAATGACATCAATCCACCTGCTTGGATTCAGACATTGCTCTATTTCAACCGATCGTCAGATAATTTTAGCTGTCATAAGTGGTACTGTTTGTCAGATCACAGATTTTCATCATGAGGGTAGCCTCTTGTTTACATAATAATTGATAATTACTAAATTTAAAAATTTTTCTGTTATTTTATAAAATATTATAAAACCGTTACAGTGATGAAAATAGTTAAGTGCATACACAGCCTAATTAAGAGGATATTGGAAGTTATAAGACTTGCTCATGGTATCAGATCATTGAATGCACATTAGATATACGGCTATTAGAAGAGCATGTAATTGTAAGTAAGAAAACAAAATTAAATAATATATATTAAAAATCTTAGAAATATATCACCGACCTGTTGTTTTCATCAGGGAACGTGAATATTATATGTTTTAAGATTTTTTAAAAAATAATAAACTCTGCTTTGATGTATATACCAGTTGACTTTTCAAATTAAATATCACATATTTCCAGGATTACCTTGTGCACAAAATGATGAAAGATGGAACGAGTAGATTCTTCTAAAGACATTTACTGTGTCCTTCTTCTTTGTTGAAATGTCAGTGTCAGCTCCTACTCATCGTTTCCCACACCTTTTTTAAAATATAACTTGCCTTTATTCTATGTAGCTAAAGGACTGTCGTTGGACCCCTTCCTTTAAGCTTTCCTTGCTAAATTTGAGAACTCTAGACTTAAAAAAAAAAAAAAAAGCATACAGAAAAAAAATCATATGTAGCTATTGGTTTTCAAAGGATATTGCAAGGTGATAAATAATTATGTCTTTGTAATGATTAAAATGTGCAATTTAAAATGGCATTAACTTGATTCTAACTTTCTAAATGTTTTTGAAATGATGTCAGCATAATTACGAACCTCTTTCTTCAAATCTAGATACCTGTTTTTCTTCCTTCTGTATAATTTTATTATTCCAAATCATGGTTTAGCTGATTTAGCCTAATTTGTTTTTCCCAATTCGATACAAGCGTTTTAAAGGTACTGAGAAGCCTAGCTAGATAGTATGCACATGCAGCCACTGCCAACTAGATATGAGCAACTAGGTGCAGTTACACTGGTCAGGTAGAGTGCTCTCATTCATCCTCCATGACAAATTACTCTTTTCTGAGAGAGTAAAAACGACTTTCATTCCAATATGAAACGTACTTTGCTTTAAAAATCTTCCCTAGGTAACTGAATTCAATTAGACCTTTTTGTTGTTGCTGTCAATTTTTACCCAGCCCTTCTCTATAACTCAGCTGATCTGAACTTCCATTGTCCTGCTTGATGCAGACCCTGATGCAGCATAATCAGGTAAATACACTTAAATGGTAAAAGTCTCAGTTAGGAGAAATGCTCCTTATTAGACTATCCATGGGAGGCACTCTAGCTTTCATATTTTACAGCTGTGTCCTGAGGGATAAATACATCGAAATTTCTGTTAAAGTTTAAATACTCATCTCCCAAGAGGACAACATCTATTCAGCTATTTACAGCAAGGTTGTATGTTAGCTCCAAACAGCTGTTCAGTTTATTTCCTCACACGAGGATTTGTAGCTTCATAGTCTAATGAATCAACTTGAGGCTGATTTAGTCTTGCAGTCATGTCAAGAGTTATGCAGTTTATTGGTGACTTAATAATTTAAGAGGACCCTTGTCATTTTCTCATAATATAACTAGTAAATCAATCATAAAACAAAGTCATGACAGATGCGGACTCAACAAATTAGACCAACCTTAGGAAAACTTAATATTACTTTTGTTTTAAAAATAGTACATTATTTCTGCATGAATGCAAAATAAAACAAATCATGATCTCTTCCAACATGTTTATAAGGTGATAAACCCCAAGGAAGCAGACTTATTTCAAGTGATGGATGTGTTTAGAGCAACAGTCATAAGCATAATGAAGCATAACAGAAATGTGCATTTGGTAAGAGCAATATGACATAAATGACTGAATGAAGTTAATAGAAATAATTCTGACCATGGAACATCAAGTGATCATGTGTCTATAACTGTCCATCATAAGCTAGGTGGTGTCATACCCACCAAATCTTATATTTGGATGAACCCAACAGAAGTCTATCATAAGATGGGTCATACATCTGAGATCAGGAACAAGCAAAGCCAGAAGGTAAATGTGCAGATGGCCCAGATTCCCATGCCATCCACAAGTATTTTATCATAGCCTCTTCTTCATGCCAAAATGTCACATGGACAGCTGATAAAGGGAGGAAAAGTGTAAGTTTGGTTCAAGATAGCATCTGGTCAATATGTGAGTACAAGCTGAAAATGTTAATGGCTGCTATAGCATGGATTAAGCATAGCCTAAAAGAGACTGGTGAAGAAATGTCTGGATGTCTAGAACTTTGTGTTTTATATCTCATCATCCACTTCATGTGGAAAGAAAAGCAGCCTGTCATTATAATATACATGAACTCCCAGACATGGTACTATGAGCTCAGTTATCTCCCACAAATACATATGTTCAAATTCTAACCCCCATACTTCATGATGTAACTACATTTGGAGGTAATGTCTTTGAAAAATGCCACTAAGTTAAAATGAGGCTGTCAAGGTGGGGCTCTACTGCACTATGACTTGTGTCCTTATAAGAAAAAGAAAGAACACCAATGATGGGCAAACAGAGATAAGGTCATGTGAAGACATGACAGGAAGGCAGTTATCGTCAAGCCAAGGAAAAAGGCCTCAGGAGAAACTAAATATACTAATACCTTGATCTTGATCTAGAACAATGAGAAAATTTCTGTTAGTTAGGTCACTCAGTCTGCAATATTTTGTTATGGTGGTCCTAACAAACTAATACAAACGTCAAATAACTTGACTGGCTGGAAAGAAGTCTGAAGAAGGTGTAGAAGACTGGAGACATGGAGATCTGAGAGTGAAGCATCCTTAAGAACCCACACTAAGTATAAAAAGTTTTTTACTGCAAGGTAACTCCCACTAAAAATCATTAAGGAAGGAACATTAAACAGTTTAGTTCACAGAATAACCTAGACACTTGATGTCAACCAGTCACTTTCAGAGCCAGTCAGGAACTGGCACAATAGATGCTAGCTACTGTAGCAAGGATAGAGGCTATTTAGATCTCCAGAGGTGATAAAGCTATCATTTCTATTGCCAAATCTCACAGCAACAGAGACCATCTCTTAGCTCCTAATATACCATTTATTGAAGAAATTAACAACCCATCTGTAAAAAGTCAACCTAATTACACTGAACTTCTTTCACTCTGAAAAAAAAAGCATTTTATTATTACTGGGATAGAGCCATATTCTCACCATTCCTGTTTATAACATAACGTTTTAGGTAGCAACAGTATCTAAGAAATTAGAGTATCTGATCTGCTGATACTGCATCAGACCAAGGATCTGATCTGCTCCATAAGATTGAAGAATATGTGCACAGGTTAGCATTTGACTATAGGATTCACTGGTCATATTGCATATCACGCCACCCTGAGCCTGCAAGCTTGATAAAGAAATGACCCACTGGGGATACAGTTAAAGTGTAATCTTGAAGATGATTCCCTGTGATGATGGGAAGCAATCCTCCCAGACACCATAAACCAATTACCATTATATTGTGATATGTCTCCAATACTTAAATTACATTAAAGTATCAAGGAGTGAAATTAGCAGTGGCTCTGTTTACCTTCGCTACAAGTAACCTACTTAGGAAATGTGTACTTTCCATCTCTAACTCTGGGCTCTTTGGATTTAATGGTCCTATGTCCCACAGGAAGAATTTTTCTGCCAGGTAACACTTTCTATTAAACCTTTAGATATGGTAACCTCCCAGCTGCACTATACTTATGATTAGAGACCAGCAGGCAAGGAGAAAAGTCAACCCTGGCAGGGGTAAACTGACCCTGATTTTAGGGAAGGGGTAAGGCTTTTGTTATATAACAGGGAGAATAGGGAAGATAAATTGGAAAACCAGGTGATTCACCACATTGTAATTTGGTACCCCTTTACCAATTTTGACTGTGAATGGAAAAATATAATACCCATCCAAGAAGGACTAAGTTCTCTGCTAACTTAACTAGCAGAGGTGCTAGTTGATTATATGGAGAATCTAGAATGGATGAAAGAGGATATGGTGATATACTTTTTTTTTGCCATCAAATAGAGCTGCAGAGCCAGTGGTTTATCAAACCAACCTTCCTCTTAAAACTTTACTCCAGGAAATGAGGCCCAACAGAATCTGAAGAAGTACTCTCCACAACAGTGCATGAATGAAGGGCTCCTGAGCATTTTAAGAGATGAACTGTATGGTAAGCAATCCAGGTACTCATTTTCCTGGCTTCTTGGATGGAGTTTTGGTGGCTTACAGCTCTTAGCTGAATCCCTATCTGGGACTTGCCCTTAGGTGTAAAAGTTGGTTCACCCAAGGTCATCTCTTCTTCCTAAGAGCCACTTGTACCTAGTCAAAGTCAAATATAGAGGGCTGGCTCCCTTGCCCAAGTGAGAAATAATTTTGATAAGTCTACCTTAACTGTAGGGCTTCTTGTAGAATTGACTGTAGCTTTTGTTGAGAAGACCTTAGTGTTCAGCTTTAATCTTTGCTACCAGTGTTGATTATATGAACCTTCCTTAATTATTTTCCTGGATAAAAACCTCCATCTCAGACTTTGATTTTCAAGCTAGCTGATCTGCAGTGTCTTTATTTCTTTTAATTTTAACTATCTTGCTATATAATAATTCAATATTTAACTTGCCTAAGACACTTTTTTGTCCTCAAATATCTTAATTGAGATCTTTATCCCTCTTAATTGAGAGGGAAAAAGATAAAAAGGACATTGTTTCCTATAAATTTGCAAGTACATGCATTTAAGGAATTATTAAAAAGAAAAATTTTCATGATAAGGCTTTTTCTTTGCTGTTTTTATGTCAAAACCCAAAAAATTATCACATTTTTATATCTATCAGCTATCAAATGATTTTTCATCTCAAAATTAAGAATTTGAAATTTATCACAAGCAACGAAAGCAAAAATAAATAAGTGGGACTACATCAAACCAAAGTTTCTTCAGAGTAAGTGAAACAATCAACCAAATGCAGACAATCTACAAAATGGGAAAAGATATTTGCAAATCATATACTCATAAGGGGTTAATATCTAAAATATATAATGAACCCATACGACTCAATAATAGAAATAAAGAACCCAATTCAAAAATGAGCAGAGGAACTGAACAATTTTTCAAAGAAGACATAAAAATGGTCAACAGGTACATAAAATGTAAATCAAAACCACAATGAGATAACACCTGTTAGAATGGCCATCATTTTAAAGACAAGAGGTAAGTAATGGTGAGGGTGCAGAGAAAAAGGAATCCTGTGCACTGTTGCTGGTAACAGTAAATTGGTGCAGCCACTATGGAAAACAGTATGGAGGTTTCTCAAAAAATTAAAAAATAGAACTACCATATGCTCCAGCAATTCCACTTCTGGGTACATATTCTAACTCTTATTCTGTTTGCACTGAGATAACTCAAGAATTACAGGCCTAACCTTACCCCCAGAGTTTGCCATGAAATATCTCACTTACTATTTTCACTTCACTCTAGCATATCGATAGTCTTTGGAAACAAATGACATCATTCTATTTATAGCATTCTGTTTTTAGTAGTGATGTTTCCATTTACAAAATATAGTAATTCCCAATCGTTAGAAATCTCAAATCCTAGAAAACTGCATTCCTACATGAACTGCACTTTTTTTCCTAAACAGGAAAAATAAAGAATTAAAATCAGAATCTACACTCATGTGTTCTTGTCATTTTTTACAATAATTGAGCTATGGAAACACCTAAGTGTCCTTCAATTAATGAATGGATTAAAAAGATCACACACACACACACACACACACACACACACTGGAATATTATTCAGTCACAAGAAAAATGGAAATCCTGCCCTTTGCGCCAACCTGGATGGACCTTGAGGGCACTATGCTAAGTGAAATAAGTTATACAGAGAAAGAGAAATACTGTGTGATATCACTCATAAGTAGACTCTAAAAAAGCTGAACTCAGAGAAACAAAGGGTAGAGTGGTAGTTACCAGGGGCTGGAGGGACATGAAAAAGAGAAGATATTTCTCAAAGGGGAAAAATTTTTAGATTACATTCTGAGGATCTAATGTACAGCATGATGATTACAGCCAATAATACTGTATTATATACTTAAATATTGTTAAGAGAACAGACCTTAAATGTTCTCACCACACATACACACACAAAAATAGTAATTATGTTATGGGATGTTAGGTTATTTCTAAAGACATTTCCAGAACTTATATTTAACTGTTAAATAAATAAAGGAAAAAAAAAAAGATCCAAGTAATTTAGCAGTAGTATCTCTGACACTCATAATACTCATTATACTCCTCAAGGCAGTTCCCATTTCTAAATCAACAACTGGCCAATTGTGGGGGAAGAGTCACGTGGAAAATGAACAACTTGTAGGCAAGTGCCATAACATCCTTTCCTACTAAGGAGCAGTGCCTGTAAAAAGAGCCATCTCAATTGAAGCAAAAAATATTCTATCAAATGCATTTTTCTAAATATCACATGATAAGTTTGAGATAGGTCTAAGGGGAATGTTACTTATATAGTTAGTCATGGTACCAATATTATTTGTTACTCAACAATGCTTTATTTCTTTTTTGAGTGTGAGTCTTAAGAGATAGATGATTAAATTCACTCTATTCCTCATTATTATATCTCTATGATTATGCACAGTACTAGATAGATCAAGATGTAAAATGTTTGAGCTGTAATAAAAGCTACCAAGATATCATAGGAGTCTTGGAGTCTTTTATATAATTTGTCTTCTTCCTCAAAATGTAAGAAATCTCTGATGGTTCATTTATAATTTAAAAAATATAAATTATAATAACTGAAATTAAGGTAAGAAAATTATAAAGTAGGCAATAAAATATTCAAACTTAAATTATTGTTAATATTTTATATAAATATTTATTTTTATATTTTAAGTTGGACTATCAGACATTTGCATATTTAAAATGCACCACATTGGATTCTAAAAAATGTATTTTCCTTTTTCACTTTGGCAATATGCCAATAGCCTTTAGTGGGAAAAGAATTCACATCTTTTAATTTTAATATTATGTGTATATTAATAAAGACAGGTTTTCTTATTTTTCCACTATCAAGTCTTATAGAAGACTTTTTTTTTTCCAGTCTTAGTATTAACATAATTATTATGAATTGTTATTGCTATTTTCTTTTTGGATTCTGGTAAGAACTCTCTTTTCTGTTGTCCTCTCTGGTTGGATATGATCCTTCTGGTAAATTGCAAGATCTACCTAGACTTCTTAGAATGGCTATCATGAAGAAGGCATGAGATAAGTGTTGGCAAGGATGTGGAGTAAAGAGAACCAATATACTCTACTGGTGGGAATGTAAATTGGTTCACCCACTATATAAAATAGGGAGATTCCTCCAAAAATTAAAAACAAGATTCCTCCAAAAATTAAAAACAGAACTATCATATGTACCCAGCAATTTCACTTCTGGGTACATATCCTAAAGAACTGAAATCAGGATCTGTATTCATATGGTCTTTGCAGCATTTTTTTTTTTTATGGTGACACTGGTTACCAAAATAAATTTCAAGTGTACAATTCAATAGTGGGGTGGGGTAGGGGGGTGATGTGTGTGTGTAGGAGGGCACTGTGTGTTCACCATCCCACAGTTGTATTTCTTTCTGTTACCACATATTTGACCCCTTTTACCTCATTTATCCCCCCTGTGGTAACCACAAGTCTATTGTCCATGTCCATGAGTCTGTTTGTTTGTTGCTTTTAGGTTTACATCCCTCATATAAGTGATATCATTTGGTATTTGAGTTTTTCTGTCTGGCTTATTTCTCTTAGCATGATTATCTCAGGGTCCATCCACGTTATCACAAATGGTAGTATTTCATCTCTTCTTATGGCTGAGTAATATTCCATTGTATATATGTACTACAGCTTCTTTAGCCAATCTATCGTAGGACACTTTGGTTGCTTCCATGTCCTGGCCACTGTGAATGATGCTGCTATAAACATTGGTGTGCAAATATCTCTTCAGATATGTGTTTTAAAGTCTTTGGGGTAAATACCCAACAGAAGGATTGCTGGTTCATGTGGTAGATCAATTCTTAGTTTTTTGAAGAACCTCCATACTGTTTTCCATAGTGGCTGTACCAATTTGCATTCCCACCATCAGTGTAATAGGGTTCCTTTTTCTCCCCATCCTCTCCAACACTTGCTATTTGTCCTGTTGATAATGCTATGCTAACAGTGTGGATGGTATCTCACTGTAGTTTTGATTTGCATTTCCCCAACAGCTAGCAATGCTGAACATCCTTTCATGCAGCATTTTTCACAATAACCTAGTATGGAAACAACTGAAGTGCCCAACAATGGATAAATGGATAAAGTATGGTTTACACACACACACACACACACACACACACACACAGCGCATGTGCACGCGCATGCACACATACACTGTAATGTTATTCAGCAATGAGAAAGAAAGACATCCTGCCATTTGCAACAACATAAATGGACCTTGAGCACATTACGCTGAGGTAAGCCAGAGAAAGACAACTACTGTATGGCATTACTTATATGTAGACTCTAAAAAAGCCAAACTCATAAAAACAGATAATAAAATGATGGTTATCAGGGGAGATGGTGGAGGAATAGGATAGATGTTGTTTAAGGATACAAACTTGCAGAGCAGAAAGTAAGCCCAAGAGAACTAATGCACACTATAGTGAATATAGACAACTATATTAGATTATAATCGTCAAACTTGTTAGGAGAGTAGAACTTAATTATTCTAACGACTAAAAAGAAATGATAATTATGTAATATGATAGAGGTGCTAATTATCACTACAAAGGCAATTATATTACAGTATATAAAAGTGTCAAATTAACACCTTAGATTTATACAATGATATATGTCAAATATACTTCAGAAAAAAATACATTCCTCTTTCCTTTGTAACCACACTTTGATCTCCTTTGGGTTTAATGCAGTACCTTTCTTAATGAATGCCACAAAGCCTCTATCTAGCACATTAGATTACCACTCAAATGTTCCCTCATTATGTCTAATATTGGACATAGATGTGCCCATCTCACTGATGACTGCCAATCATCTATCTTTTTTCTTGACCATGCACTTTCAATCCTGCTTATATACCAAGGGGTGGTTTCTCTTATTACTTTTTTAATCTATATACTTCTTCTCTTTTTTAAATGTCTATATGACATTCTTTTACTTCTTTGTTCCTATTGACTAGGAAGTTTAAACTTTTCATTGTCTTAGTAGATACAATTTGCTGTGGAATATATTCTTTTTCCTGGGACATTATGTTATTTCATCTATTTAAACTATTTATTTCATCTTTTTATAGAGTTGTAATTATATATATTTATATATATGAAGAAGTTTTTATAGGTAGAATAAGATGTGGCATTTTTAATTTGAAGGATTTAAGATTTCTGGGGAAAAGAGGATTAATCTTAGTAGTAATATTTGGTTTTATTTATATTGCTGTCATATACAGTGGCCTGCATAAATTCAGAATTCTGGTTTACTAAGTATCTAACTCTTTTTTAAAATTATTATTATTACTATTTTAGGTGAGGCAACCCTTGATTGACCTCACAGATTGCAAAGACCTTGTCAGTTTACAATTCCTTTTTTTAATTTTTAAATTTTATTTATGCCTACAGCACCTGGTTTTCCTAGGTGGTCTCCCATCCAAGTACTAACCAAGCCTGACCCTGCTTAGGTTCTGAGATCAGATGGGACAGGCTTATTCAGAGTGGCATGGCCGTAGACTTTTTACTTTCTTTTTTGATGTTTAGTTTAGAGTGATGTTTTTTTATATACTGCTTTCTTTCAAAGATGTTGTGACTCTTCATTGATTTTTAACTCAGCTCATTCAGAATTAAGCTGAGGTTTATTTTATGAGAAAAAAGGATTATTACATTAATTATATGAATAAAATGTCAATATCAGATCTACAGTTAATTGGCAGACATGCAATTGTAGCCTAAATCAGACCCTAAAGCCCAGAATCTAAAAAGTCAAGTTATTTAACTGCTCCATATTTCAGATCTTTTTCTATAAAGTGGAAATAATGTAAATTATTTTACCCAGTTACTGAATTATTGTAATCACTCTGCAGATCTGGGAAAACCCATACACACACCAGAATTTGGCTCGGTAATTGAGACTGATAATGGCGCACACACACACACCAGAATGGCCTGGTTTGCCACTCCCAATCTCCATGTTGCTAACTATACAGTAATCACTTGACCATCCTCATATTGCTCTCCACTCAGCATTATGCAAAATATCAATCATTCCACCACTGGCTGAGGATGGGGTGTACTTTTTCTACACCCTGTTTTTCTTCTATTTAGTCCCTGTTGAGTCCCCACTTATGAAGGTAGAATATTCCGTGTTTGTCTGAACCTTTTTACTCTTCTGTCAACTTTTTCTAAGAGATCGCATCCATCCCATTGTTTAAATGTCATCTACGTCAATTTTTTTCAAATATTAAAACTTCAGCCATCAATTTTTAATAATTAAAATACTATTACGAAAATTTTCCTTCTGATTTATGGTATTCATTTAGTTGTAGAATACTGAATTTTTAAATGATTAGGGTTAATTTGATTGCAACTGTTGATGGATTAGCTATAATTATGTTTTCTTCTAACCTAAATACTGTAAGTACATAGTTCGTTTCCATAATTTTAGCATATCTTTCATTTTAAGAATGTGTCCAGTTTTAAATATTTTTATAGCTATTTAAAGCAATCCTCAATTTTTTGAAAGGATAAATAGATCATAACGTTCTCAGGAAAAAGCAGTATTTTCCCCCTTAAAACAGAATTAAAACTTTGACTCTTTGTTTTTTTTTTTTCCTCTTTAGCACTATTTTACATTCTTAAGTAATCTGCAGAGGCTTTAGGGGGTGCTAGTGGCAAAATTAAATTTATGCCATACGAAGATGCAGCTTGATTAAGCAATTGAATGAGATTATTAATTACAAATGGAATTTTGTTCTACAAATTTCATGAAAAAACAAGCAGTATCTTTCTGTAATTATTACTGTGCTTACCACATCATTATGTCTTTATTTAGGAATACCAATTTTGTTAATATCGGCCTAATGAGCTCTCCCATGCATATCAGAATATCTGATTTTCATTATCTTTCACCAATATCAAGAAAGGTTTTGATAATATTGGATATTGCAATAACTTTTAAAAGTTTAGAGATATTCAGAATTACTAAAATTAACATTTTCTTTATCATAGGAAATCCATAACACCTTTTATTTTCACTCTAGCTAAGATTAATATTTTCATCCTGGTTTGATATGATAAATGAAATGAGGAATTTCCAAGTGGTTTTAAATACTGTATAAACAATGTAAGGAATATCATATCCCATCTGCTTAGTTAGTTCCTTTCTCTATTTGCAGCTTTCGTTGCTCTAAACTTTTGTTAAGGACTTTTTTCCCCCTCAATAATGGGATAAATACATCGTGATGCCATGGTATTAAATAAATTACATACGTAACAAAATCCAAATCAACAGAATCTTTATGTAAAATGCTTTTACAGAATAATGTTCACCAAAGAGGCTTATGATAAGAGTAAAGTGTTCTGAGCTGTCCTAAATGATAACTGTAATGACTTTCCATAGTTCCTCACTGCTACAGTGTTTACCAAATGGCCATTCATAATCAAGAATTTATTCCTCACACACAATTAATAATGAAGTAACTGTAGCTAGAAGAGAAAGTTCTCAATATGAGAACATTTACCTCAGTCCTTTTTTTAAACATATAGTTTTCATTTCTTCCTAAAGAGTTTAGCTGCACAGAACCCCTTTTTAGGACAAAAATCACAATATGATGCATTCCTTCCATGCTGCTGATTTTAACAGCCTTTCTGTGCCAGGTTTTCAGGCTAGTCAAGGCTGTTCTGTAGAACTGTTTATCTGCACTCTGCATAATTGAAAGATGCTGTTGTTTTCCCCTTGTCTCGCCTATGGGTTTAGACAGCTGTTTTTCCAACAGGCAGTGAATTGTTAAAGAAAAAAAGTATCGCTTTCTGGACAGTGTGTACCAGTCCAAAAAGAATTTATTAAGCTTTTACTGTCGATATGATAACTGCTTGGTCTATTTTTTTTTTACATAAATTCTGTTCAGTAGCATTTCTATGAATAACTTTTCATTTATTTCCTGCAATAAAAAAATCTTTTAGTCTATATGATCATAATGATGAAAATAAATATATAACACTTATCTTTGTTTCCATCATACTGAAGTAATTAAAGAAGCAAGTGTAACTGAAAAGTGTGTGTAGGTGATATTAGATATTTACTCTGTACCAATCTGAGCTTTTCATAAAGGCCATTAAAAATAATCTTGTGTTCCTACCATTTGTTCTGTACAATCTGGCACTGATGACAATTAGGCACAATCACTAAATCAACATATAGATAAGAGATAAACAGAATGTAGTATAAAAATAAGTAAGCATTTCCATTCTCCTTGCTGGCCTTAACAGATTAAAATTTAGTTTGTTGCCTCATAGTGTCTTCTGAGGTGAAGGAAGGTGGTTTAAGATGTGTTTATGTTCACACAACAGCTAAGACAATCTTTGGAGTCAAGAAACTTGATTCAAATCCCAACCTCTGTCTCTAGCAGTTCCACTTGAAGGTCATCTAATTATCTGAGTCTGGGGTTCTTTATTTGTAAAAGTGAAATAAGTAGTAGGCATTTCAAAAGATGTTTCTGTCAACTAAATGAGATGCTGCATGCAATCTTTTAACATACACTGGGTCTACTGTACTGTAATTTTACAATTAATGGTACATAAAAGTCATGTCTTTGAAACATGTTTCTACAAACCACATTAAATATGTTTCGCCCTTCTTTTGTGCTATGTATATTCCATGTATATAGTTTCCTCACTAACATAGGAACGTGGTTTTATAAAAAGTTATACCTCTGCATTTTCCTTTATATTGTTTTCCATATTAGGTATAATGTCTCCTCTCTCTTCTAGAACTCTACCCATATTCATTTAAAAAAAAATATTACTTCGCAATGTATTATTTCCTTCTCTAGTAGATTCTTTGATCCTCTGGATCAGCATGAGATATTTAATCTCTTCTATATAATCTATATTCCTTTGCATTTTAGCTCTTACCTCACTGTTTTTTATTTTCTCTTCATACCTATATTATAAGTATCTAAGACAGAAATCACACTCTATATTTCCTCTGCAAGCGCTAAGCACTCTTATTACAGGATTGTGCATTGTCTGAACATATTATAAGAAGTAATATGTATGTGCTCATTGAGTTGTTAAATCATTAAACTCTGGAAAAGTATTTCATATGCTCTAATGAAAAAGAAACCTTGATCTTTTTATAGTAAAAAAAGGTGGTATGTTTAAGAATTCAAAACTGATGGCTTACTACTTTAATAACCAGTCTGCACTTGATTTAGTAACACCTAAAAAAAGATAAACTTAAAATATAATATGAACAATTTGTAAAGTAACTAAATTTATATCTATTTTTAGAGATGCAGATATAGACTAACATAAGATTCAGAGAGGTGAGACAACATAGTCTAAATCAGTTAGCTAGAATTCAATCTATAAAGGATGTAGAATCTTCTCTACAAAGCTACATTTCCATACTACTTCATACCTACACACACACAAGCACACACATATCTCTTAGTCATTATTCTATATTTCTTTATAATATTAGCAATGTATCATAAAACTCAACTTCAAATTACTGTGATCAAAACTTATGAAAAGTGCAAGTAAAGACAACTAAAAACTGCATATGTAAGAATCACTCTAGTGTACATATTAACTAATTTTTGTTGTTTTAAAATTCTTATTTCTATAATATTAAATAACTAGTATTTGTTTTACCTTCCTTTAGAAATGTTTTACATACTTTATAATTTAGGTTATTACTTGTCTTTTTTTTTTTTGGTTAGTTTAAACATAGGTGAAGACAGTATATGCTACTAATATTTCAGTGAGAAAGAGCACAAATAATCCCTTACTATTTAAGGATAAGAAAAAGTCTCTAGTAAATTTATGTATGTTTATCAGTCTGTGTTGGTTAATCAACTTTAAAAAAAAACCTTCCTCCTTAGTACATCCTCAATGCAGATTCTTCATACATGCATCTTAGAAGACCCTGGTGCCTGCCTTCACTCTATCTGGTGGACCTTAATGGTCTAAATCATCTCTGTCCAGTAGATAGTATACAGTGGGCTACCTATAAGTCTTAAATTTTCTAGTAGCCACAGTAAGAAGTAAAAATGGTAGAATAATTTTAATATATTTTATGTAATCTATAAAATATTTTTAATTGTTTTACATTTTATATTTTTGAAATTAGCTTGTATTTTATACTTAAAGCACATCTTAAATAGAACAATGCATTTCATTAGGAACACTTGATCCGCACTTGCATGATATTTCCTTTTCCTCTTCATATGACTGCATCATCTTAAATTCCCTTCAATAGTGTAAAAATCACCTGTTTGCCACAACCCTGACAAAAGAACATAACATCAAACTTTTGGGTGTTGCCACTTGTAAAAAGAATTAGATCTCAGTAAAATTTTTTCATTTTTCTTTCTCCTACAATGATCAAGGCTAAACATCTTTTCATATGGTTAATTCCATCTGCATTTCTTTTTCTGTGAATTATCTCATCTTTAGTCCATTTTTATAGGGTTCCTTATCTTTTTGTCCTTTATTACTTTAGTTCATTATAAAATAGGGGGATAAACTTTGTATGACCCCATTCTATTTTGATCTTAGTTATTACTTATGCTATATAACTATCTTTTTTGACCTTTTATCTACATGCATATTTGCACAGAAATAATTTCCACTTACAGACATGTAGAACCTAGCCAGAAAGTTGGCAAGAATTTTAAGGCTTTGCTACAATCTTTTTAAAAATGATGTCCCTGATCTTCAGTATCTTCATGAATAAGACTTTTTATAGAGAATTACCTAAATATAGTTTGTAGAAATCACCAAAATGATAAGCAAGTATCCAGGGATATTAATACCTACTGTTGTATAAATCCAAGTTGAATCTTTTTTGCAGATTTCTGTGGTTGGCACTGTCATTGAGTCATGACATTCTTTAAATACTTTTAAGTGCTTCTAAAAGAAACATGCTTGTCTATGGTACACATATTTTAACCTTTCTCATTTTTATAAACCAAGGAACTATATGCATTCTGTTTACCTCTCTGTATCTTGAAGGTATATGAAGATATTTGACTTCATGAATAGAGCTGAGTACATATATAAAATAAATAAATTTCAGATATTTCAAATTAGGTTACAACTAAATGAGGCTAAAAAAGAGTTGGGAGCTGTAGATATCAAATCAGGATATAACATTTTATAAGAAAATAAAATAGTAATATACATTAATTAAAAAGTACTTACAATTTTGATTATATGAGACAATTACAGATTTGTGAGATGCTTTCCTCTGCTAAGTAGTTTAATGTGGTTGCTTTCCTTACTTTTAACAATATTTAAAAACAGTATATGGAACTGATTCTTGGCAATAGCAATGAAAAGGAGAAGTAATCACATTAGGCTGGATGGACTAACATATGTATACCGACATTCCATCCCAAAGCAACAAAATGTACATTCTTCTCAAGTATGTATGAACATTCTCCAGTATAGATCATATATTAGGTCCTCAAACAACAAGTCTTAATACATTTGAGAAGACTGAAATCATATCGAGCATCTTTCCCCAAAACAAAGAAATAAAACTAGAAATCAATTACTAGAAGAAAATGAATATTCACAAATATGTGGAAATTAAACAACACACTACTGAACAAACAGTCTAAGAAGAAATTAAGAGAGATTTCAAAAGATACCTTGAGACAAATGAAAATGTAAATACACTAAACTTTGTGGGATGCAGCAAAACAGTTCTAAGTGAGTTTATAGGATAAATAGTACAGCAATAATTTTTTTTTTAGTCTCAAACAACCTAACTTTGCACCCAAATAAACTAGAAAAGAAGAAGAAACAGGGTCTAAAGTTAGTAAAAGAAAGGAAATAAAGATCACAGTTAAAACAAATGAATAGAAACTAAAAAGACAATAGAAAAGATCAATAAAACTAAAGCTGGCTCTTTGAAAAGATAAACAAAATGGACAAACCTTTAATTACACTAAGAAAATAAGAGAGAGAACTCAAATAAAATCAGAAATGAAAAGAAGACCTTACAACTGATATCACAGAATATAAAGAATCATAAAAGAATACTACAAACAATTATACACAAACTAATTGGTCAACCTAGAAGAAATAGATAAACTCCTAGAAACATCAAACTACCAAGGCTGAATCATAAATAGAAAATCTAAACAGACCAATAACTAGTAAGGACATTGAGTCATAATCAAAAACTTCCCAACAAACAAATGTCCTAGATAATATGGCTTCACTGGTGAATTCTACAAAACATTTTTAAAACAATACAAATCCTTCTCAAATTTCTCAAAAAATAAAGGAAAAGGGAACACTTCAAAACTTATTTTATGAGGTAGTATTACCCTAATACCAGAACTAGGCAAAAACGCCACAATAAAAGAAAATTACAGGCCAATATCACCAATGAACATAGATGCAAAAATTCTCAACCAAATATTAGCAGACTAAATTCAACAATATATTAAAAGGATCATACATGATGATCAGGTGGGATTTATTCTAGGGATGCAAGGATGGTTCAATAGCCACAATGTGATATAACACATTAACTTAATAAGAATAAAAATCATATGATCATCTCAATAGATGTAGGAAAGTATTTTATAAAACTTAACAACCATTTATGATTAAAACTTCCAATAAAGTGGGTATTGAGGAATTGTACCTCAAAATAAAGGCCATATGACAAGCCCACAGCTAACATTATACTCAATGGTGAAAAGCTGAAAGTTTTTCCTCTAATATCAGGAACAAGATAACAAAATCCTTGTTGCCACTTTTATTTAACACAGTATGGGAAGTCCTAGCCAGAGCAATTAGGTAAGAAAAATAAATATAGTCATCCAATTCATAAAGGAAGAAGTAAAACTGTCACTATTTGCAAATGACATGTTACATATCGAAATACATAAAGGCTTCACACACACACAAACTGAAAAACATGCAGCATACTGGCAGGATACAAAATTAATACACAAATATCTGTCGTGTTTCTATATACTAGAAATGGACTATCAGAAAAAGAAATTAAGAGAAAAAAATCACATTTATTATTGTGTCAAAAATACAATGCTTAGGAATACATTTAACCAAGGAGGTGAAAAACTTGTACACTAAAATATAAGACATTGATGAAACAGAAGACACAAATAAATGGAAAGATATTTCATGTTCACAGATTGGAAGAATTAATATTGTTAATATTTTCATGCTATCCAAGGCAATCTACAGATTTGATGCAATCTCTATCAGAATTCTAATGGCATTTGTCACAAAAATAGAGCAAACAATCCTAAAATTTGTATGGAACAACAAAAGACCTCAAATAGCCAAAGCAATCTTAAGAAAGAAGAGTCAAACTATATTACCAAGTTATAATAATCAAAACAGTACGGTATTGGCATAAGAACAGACACATAGGTCAGTAGAAGAGAAGACAGAATAAATTGATGCATATATGTTTAATTAATCCAGGGCAAAAGTGGCAAGAATATACAATGGGAAAGGACAGTCTCTTTAATATACTGTATTGGAAAAACTGGAATGCTATATGGAAAAATATAAATCTGAACCACTATCTTAAACCATACACAAAAATTACCTCAGAATACATTGAAGATTTGAATATGAGATTTGAAAGCATAAAATTCCTAAAAGAAATGTAGAGAAGAAGCTCCTTGATAGGTCTTAATGATAATTTTTTGGGTTTGACACCAAAAACAAAAATAAGTGGGACTACATTAAACTAAAAGGTTTTGTATAGCAAAGAAAACCATCAACAAAATGAAAAGGTAGCCTACTGAATGAGGAAAATATTTATAAATAATATATCTGATAAGGGGTTAATATCTAAAATATATAAAGGAATCTTGCAACTCAAAAGCAAAAACAAAAACAAACAAACAAACAAACAAACAAAACAAAAAACCACTCTCTGAGTAAAAACATAAGGATTTGAATAAACGTCTTCCCAAAGAAGACATACAAATGGCCAACAGGTACATGATAAGGTGCTCGACATCAATAATTAGGAAAATATAAATCAAAACCACAATGAGATATGGCCTCACACTTGGTAGAATGTCTATTAACAAAAAGATAATAAAGAACAAGTGCTAGTGAGAATGTGGAGAAAAGAGAACCCTGTGTACCGTTGGTGAATATGTATATTGATAAAGCCACTATGGAAAACAGTTCTTCAAAATTAAAAACGAACTACCATATAACCTGGCAAGCCCACTCTGGATATTTACTCAAAAAAAAAAAAAAAAAAGAAAACGTTAACTCCAAAGACATATGCACGTTCATGTTCATTGTAGCATTATTTATAATGGTGAAGATATGAAAAAAAAAGTGTTCAATAATGGGTAAATGAATAAAGAAAATATATGTGAGATACATATATATATATATACACACACACATATATGTATATATCATTATATCTATATATATGAGGGAGATATCTATCTGTATATAGGTATAGTGCATATGCACACACACAAATGGAATATTATTCAGTCATAAAGAAAGAAATCTTGCCATTTGTTCTAACATGGATTGACCTTGAGGGCATTATGCTAAATGAAATAAGTCATACAGAAAATGGCAAATTCTCTAATATGTGGAATCTAAAAACAAAACAAATTGAGTTCAGAGATGCAGAGAACAGATTGGTGGCTGCCAGAAGCAACAGGAAGAGCAGATGGGTGAAGGGGTTAAAAAGGTACAAACTTCAATTTATAAGTCATGGGATAAGATACAGCATGCTGACTACAGTTAATAATACTCTATTGCATATTTAAAAGTTCCTAAGAGAACAGATATTAAAAGGTCTCATCACAAGAAATAAAAATTCATAACTATGTTTGATAACAATTGTTAACTAAACTTGTGGTAATCATTTCACAATGTATACAAATATTGAATCATTATGCTTTGCACCTCAAATCAATATAATTTTATATGTTAATTATACCTTGATTTTTTAAAAAGGAGAAGCAATATTAAATTTAAAAGCAACCTAAAGAAATGTAGTAGTGCCAGGAAAATATCAAATTAAAGGTAATCAATGAAATTAGATGTTTAATTATATAACCCATGGTGGGTAAATATACCCACCATGTATTATATTGTACATATACATATAAATATTGTATATTGTACATATATAATATGTATATATATAATATATGAGGTTGATATGGACTAATAATGGCCATTAATTTTTCCCATCCTAATGACAATAAATGACAAGGAACCTCAGTTTGTGCTATATAGATTTCTTAAGACAATGAGGATTAATTATTTGGGTCATTGTACATTACTCTTCAAATTAGATTTCTTATAAAAATTGCATTTCTAAACCAATCAACTATAAGAGATAAAAAAAATACTGTTTTATGGATTAGCATTTACCTTCTCTTTAAAAGTAACAATTTTTCTATTCTACTTATATCTATCTCCAAAGTCACTGTTCTCATTAGAAAAAAAAAAGTTGCTTTCAAAAGCATGTCAAACTACATTAATTTTATTCTAGAACATTTATCCCCAAGTGTAAATTTGCCTTGTATTAGACATGCAGAAAAATAAAAGTGCTTTAAAAAATGTAATATCAAGATTTAATTAGGTTATGAAGACTTAGGATGCAGGGAGGAGAAAGCAATAGAAATTCACAAAACTACAAGTTTCTCTTAAAACAGCTGACTTCTCTAACACTAATGTTTTACTTTTTCTAGAATTCATTATTGTAAATTGAGAATTTATAAAATGCTTATAGGCAGTTTCTTTTCTAACATTTGTCTGAAGTACAGTAAGGAAACTTTAATTCTCACTATGGATTACCAAGTCTGATTTGATTCCTAAACACTGTCTTAAACAGCATTAGGGGGAAAAAATGTTTTATACATAGGTATCTTCAGACAAGAATGTACATGTACTATTTCCTCTGCATTTCCATTTGATAGTTTTTTGGCTGTCTGACAAAAAAGTTATATACCATGTACCTTAAAAAAATCTTGCAGAAATATTTCGAATATTACATTTTTTAAATATATATTTTTTTAAAAAACTGCTAACAAAAATTTTTACATGGACTTTTTTAATTAAGTTTACACAATGATTTTTTTTTCTTTTAACTTAGAAATAATTCTATGGTTTATATTTATGTAAAATACAATTATTTAAATTTTGGTTGTCTTTTCTGAAGTGAAGCATTTCTCACTTGCTTGCTCCAATATTTGTGGAGCTCCTCAATTGTGCCTCCTTATATTTTAATGGTAAACTGTTGCTTAATATAAATGCACATAAATATATTAAAATTTATGTCTTATTTCATTTAAGGTTTGCCTTTTATTTGCATTACTTTATTGAGTTGAAAAAAATTTTTATAGCATAATATCTTATTAAAACTCAAATAACATTTATTAATGATATATATGATTTATTAAAATATCATTTTATTCTTTATGTATAATCCATTTATTTACAAAGTTATCAATATAATTTATTCACATTTAAAAATAAAAATAGGTATTTAATGAATATAAGTTTTATAGACATCTACTATATTTTTAATACTTAAATGTTTCTCTCTTCAACCATGTCTTCACGCCTGCCTGGCATGAACTGTTTTGTCATTAAGTTCAAATACAAGTAATTATTAAAGTAATAGTTTTCTTCAACTGGTTTCTCATTTGAAAGCAATTTGTTTTATTAAATAACATAATCAGAGAAAGTTGACAAAAAAGCAACTCCATTTCAATTATTTATATGCATTATTTGTAATTATATTTGGGGTAGAAAAAATCTGTCTAAACACAAAAAATCAAAATCAAATACATAATAAAATGATTGACATGTAATAATGTAAAAAAATCATCTGCATGGGAAAAAATCTAAAGATAAACTATAAACAAAAATAAACAAATTTAAAGACAAAAGATAAAGTGGGTAAAAAATTTGCAGCAACATATATTGTTAATTCTCTAAAAGTTCTTACAAACCCAGAGATAAAACTATTTGTCCATCAGGAAGATGGACAAAGTTGATGAAAAAACAATACCCATATTGAAAATAAAAGTGAAGATATATTTACTTTTACTAATAACCTCTAATTTAAAAAATGCAATCTTTTGAATTACTGAATTCTTAAAAATTACCAATATTTACAAGTTTGTCTTTGGTTAACATGAAAAAAAATGTGTTTTGAAGCTCAATTTGTGGAATGTTAATTCTTCCGAAGTTTCTGAAGGGCAATTTGACATTGTGTATCATATAAAATTTGCATATTATTTGCCCTAGCTATCCTTCAAATAGAAATTTATACCAGGAAGATAGATAATTGTACATGTCAGCTAGCCTCTGCCCTCATGGATTTATTATACTATGGCTTATGCAGTATAACAGTGAAAAACTGAATTTTGCCTTAAGAAGCCACAATTAGGGCAGTGGGTTAATAAACTGGGTACATTTATTTAACAAAATCCTAGGCAGTTATTAAAATGATAATGTACATTCAAATTATGGACATGGAAAGAAATGAATGACATACTGTGCATTGAATAAAGCAGGGACTGTAACTACAAGACCTTTTAAAAAGTGTATACTCATTTGGAAGATTATATGTGTATAGCTTAATATTTAAAATAGTTACCCAAAATATTAGCAATTATTTTCTTTGAGTGGTCAGATTTCAATGAATCGTTTTTTATTATTCATTTTGTTTACTGTTTTCAGAAAATTTTAATTGAGAATTGTACTGATTATTATTAAAGTACTGTGTCTCAGCTCCAAACCCACAGACTGTATTCTGCTTTGTGATGCTTTAATTAAGACTCTGAAAACCATTTCTTCTTGGTGAGTGCCAGTTTCCACTGTTTTTCCACAATTACAGACTGATCTCATATTGTTCCCTTCAGTGACAGCTGGCTGGCATCCCTTCCTCAGAAATCTGGACACTTGCTCCTGGGGATCTCCCAAGCTTCTAGATTTAGTAACTACAATCTCTTCTGTTGTTTCCCCAGTCCTAGGGTTGGTCACTCCTTCATGCATCATTGTCACTACATTACTGTGGGTCATCCTTTTGCCTTTTGAGTTTCCCCAATCTTGTTCTACACAATTCCTTATATTAAAGTTTACTCAATATAATAACCAGCGTGGGTGTTTTCTATTTTTCTATCTAAACACACAGATAAAAGAAATAATCATGATTGCCATCAGAGTTAAAAAGGTATTTTATTTTTAAAAAATTACCAGTGTTGTTCCAGTGAAATTTTCTTGAAATCCTCCTTATCTCATAAGGTTGTATTAAGCACCCAATTTGGCAGCAGCTATTGGTGTTCTTCTCTGTCACTGTGCTTACCAATGTGTATAAACTTTGTTTACCTCAGTGACTTGACATCTGTCCTTATACTCCCCACCATCATACCCTGGACAAATATTGGAAAACACATATTGTCTGGTATGTATGATGTTTTCAAAGCTGTTTTTGGGGATGTTTTAAACTAGGAGAAAAGTTATGAGTGACAGGAATAGCAGTTGAGAAAAAAGGTGAGAATCAAGAAGCAGACTATACAGCTTTTGTGAACAATAAGAAGATGGGAATAAAAAGTTCTTAGATTGGAAGATTGACAGCACTATCTAATCAGAAGGAAGGATCTGGTGAGATAATGTTGGGAAATATTAAGTGGTAAAGGTGTCTGTAATGTTTTGAATTGAACATTTTTTTAAGGAAGTAAATATGCATTATGTAAACCAAGTAAAATAAACCAAGTCACAAACTTATGACAGAGATAGTTATTTTAGTAATTTGTTGATTATTCCCATACATGTATATAGTCTTTGCAATGCAATAAATGTCAACAAATCATGCCGTGGTTTGCTATGCATAAATGTGTTGAATATCTCTGTACATCCATTTTCACTATTAAATCTTTCAATATTTATCTCTTAATGCAATATTTTTGAATGTCTGCTATGTGGCAGGCCCTATGATAGTCACTGAGGATTACATAATGGGGAGAAAATACTGTTTCTGCCTCAAAGAACTCATATGTAATAGGAAAGAGACAATCATGTAGATATGAATTCTATCAATTTAGCTCAGCTGGACTAGATTCTCCAGGATTTTGTTGCCAGAGCAGTTTCAAGTTAGATTGGATCACAGAAAGATTTTGTTTAAGCTTTGCAATCTATGAATAAAAGGGAATTTCCTTAATTGATAAAGAATATGTCTGGTACCTGTAGCAAAAAAGGTGGAATACTTATCTCTGAGATCTAAAATGAGACAAGGATGTCCACTATCAATATTTTCCACAACATATTAGAAGTCTTAGCCTGCACAATAAAATGAGGAAAAAAATATATATATAATTGAAAAGAATGAAACAATATTATTATTTGCCACTGAAACTTATATATCAAGAAAATTGAAAATAATGTACAAATAAATTATTAGACACACTAAGTGGATTTAGGTTTGGACATAGTAATTGGATATAAGGGAAAGATACAAAAATCTATTGAATTTGTATATTCCAGTTACAAATAGAAAAACATTAAAATATATGTATAATAGCTTCAAAATTTAAATGTATCACAAATCTAATAAAGTATATTAAGATGGCAATAGATAGTAAAGCTAAAAAGTATTGAGATAAATTAGTAAACACCTAAGTAAATAAATATATTATGCTTAAATACTGGGAGAAGATGTTTTAAGATATCACCTTTTTTTCAATGATAGCATTTAACTTTGCAGAAAATAATGAAAATGCCAGAAAGATTTCTTTGTTCAAGTAAACAGAATATGTAAATCTAAAGGACTGAGAATAATAATACAACCCTTGAAGGTAAAGAAGGAAAAGGAGAAGAAAGCAAATTTGTACCACTTATCAAATATATGACTTATCATAGGAAACAATAATTGAGTATGGTATTAGCATAAAGGTAGACTTGATTAATGGAAAATAATAGAAAAGCAATAACAGATACACACCTCTATATAATCACATGATTTATGACATACTGATAATACAATACGGAGGGATTCAATATCATATCAAGAAAATGGAAATAGACACCTACTCATAGATACTATGAGAGCTGAGATAAACAGTTTAAGGCTCCAACCTAGTGTTCAGTACATTTTACAGTTCAGTAATTGCCAGCTGTCAATTTACTATATCTGATAGATTATTCTTCTTGTCATATAATTATTGTTTGTCATTGCATTTGAAACCACTCCTAAATATTCATTTATTTATGAAGTAACTAACATCTTCTGCTTCATAACCCACAGATATTTTTTCCAATTTTATTTCATTCTATGCCTTCAGGCTTCTCACTTTTCTCTGTAATATGCCCTTCTATATCTAAAATTGCTCTATGAACAAATAAGCCCTCTTCTCTTTTTTCAAAATAATTTAAATTTTGTCACTTAACTAGACCCTTGCTTCTTTTTTGATATCCTAGTCATTTTGACAGAATGTTCTGTATACTTTATATAACTTTTTTGTCTATGGTTCTGTAAATTGCTAAGTAAATTCATTGTTTAGAGTTCTATATAATCTACCTAGAGAATCAAAATTTGAATGATCTACTAAAGGGACTAATCAGCTCTAGATAAACAGAATAATATTCCTAAAAGTACTATAAAAAAGCAAATTTGCTCTCCTAAGAAAACACAGGGTATGCTTGTATTTTGTTTCTTTTTATTGAGACTAGATTTTTCAATACGTATAATAAACACTAAAATGTCATGTGTAATGACCCAAGCCAATCTTGTCTGCTTTCCTATACTTTTTTAGAAGAGATTGTTTTCTCTGATTTAAAACTTTTAATAACATCTACTACATAATAGCATATGAGAAGACAGTCTCTGATGGAAAGTAAGAATGGTAATTCTACAGGTTGCTGTGACCACTTCACACCATAAAATATACACCATAAAATATAAAGCCCATTTCCTGTAAACACCAAGAACAGATCATCAGAACTGATAACTGAACCCAAAATCAGTTCATGAGCAAAATGGTTTATTTTCATCTGCTAATTTCGATAACTGAGTGGTACACAATTGATTTATCTGTTTTTCTTATTTAGATGTTTATAAAAATCAAATCATCTTTAAATTGGATTTAGATCCATCTAGAGGTTAGTATACTACACCTAAATAAATAGCACTTACCCTTTCAATACATGTAACTTGACGTTTTCTTTAAATGACCAAGTATAGCAACAATGAACCTGACAATCAGATCGTATTGTAAAAAACACATTTTGAGCAAGTCTTTCAATCAACAGCACATGTCTAGTTAATGCATACAACTGATTTCTATTTTCTTCTAACAAAATTACTATTTTGTTTTACTACCCACTGAGATTGAAAACAAGTTAACAGAACATATTTAAAGCAACTCTCTGTTCTATTAAAAAATCATAAAATGAACTACTGAAAATTAACCTTTGTATCAAAATTTCTGTTCATTTTTTATACTGATAACCAATAATACCCTTTTTTTTTCCAGGAGTATAGTTTGATAAATATACATCTGCAATGTTTCATTTTGTACAAATTACATTTTCTAAAAATAATGAGGGGATTAATTCATAAAAATAAATACTAAGATAAATTAACACTAAAACTTTACTTCGGCTACTATAACAATGGACTCATAAATTTATTTCTTAAATGCATGGACCAAATGATGTTATAAGGATAATTAGCTATTTGTGCTATTTGTATAAGGGAGAACAATTTGAAAACAATTTTTCTATAAGCTGCAAACATAATTTTAGGATAAAAGTGAATAGGATGAAATAGGTTTATAAAAACCCCTTCCTCTCTGGAAGGCTGCTTTCCTTGGCTATTTAATTTGAACATTATTTTGTACACACATATAGAAGACCTCCTCTATTTTAACTAATTTTGCAAAAACTTTAAAGGTAATGTAACTTGAAATTCTATAGACTTAAAGTAATTCATTTAGAATGACTTTAGGAACATTCTAGAGTTAAAGTTACTTAAAGGTCCCAAATCACCATAAAAAAACTATAAAAAAAATTATGATTACTATTTTACTTGATAGCTAAATGAATTATTGCCAATTCCTTGACTTCTGTTATGAGGCTCTACTAATCTTTTTCTGGTATACCACATCATTGTATAATTAACTGTCACTTGAGTGTATTTGGGCAATTTAAAAATTGTTCAGCATTTGCTTTACTGCCTAGATTTTTCAAAGTGTGATATTAAATAAAAGAATCCATGACATTTCATCTATATTACCATTTAATTTACAATTCATCTGCAAATTCATTGTTAGTAATTGTCATTTTTTGAAATAGCTTTACACTCTCCTAGCTCATGACTGCCCTCTCTCTATTGTGGACTGTGATATCATGGACTGGCTTTCTCCTCTCTTTCAAGAATTAGTTACCTCAAAAGTTTTCCTCAAACACAGATATGTGAACTCTGTATTTTCTGTGTATGTTCTTAAACAGGTTTTGTTAATTCAACAAAATTGGATTTTATAGTTATTTCCTTACCTCAATCAAGTGGGCTACTCAAGTATATCAGAATTCAAACTCAAAATTCATAGATTAAGCTACCCTGGGATAGCAACTAGCAGTTCTAAGTGTATAAGAGAATGATGTCTTCTCACTTTTTACATAATACATAGCTACTGACACTACAAGTTATACAGTCTTTCTTGGAGGGAGCAAATAATATATGCCTTTCACATTTATATTAAGGGCTATAACTCCAGACTTGTACTCTGAATGTTAAACTTACTCAGATGATTTCATAGATTGAGACCATTTTACTCAAATTACAATGAATAAGGTAGAAATATTTACGTGTATAACATATATCAGAATTCTGTATATAAAATTTGACATTCATATAACAGATTTAATTGCTATCTTGAACTGTGTCTTCTTTGTGAATTCAGTCATAACATGCTACCACAGTCTCACGAGAAAATTAAACAAAGATAACATTTTTGATACTTTTGATATTACCTGCCTGTTTTGATACTAAATTCTATATTTGGAGATTCACTAAGTTACTGGTAAACAAGAGTTATTGTACAACCTATTAGCTGGAAAATATACTGGTAAACAAGCTCTCTTATAGTGAGGAGATATAATCAAATATTGAATTTGATACAGTACAATGATTGACACTAAGATATCCTTATTCAAGTATCCTTTGGGTTAGTGTTAGGCTCAATGTCAGAGTTTTAAGAACAAGTTTGCATCTAAGAGAGCCTTCAGGTGTGCTCCTGTATTCCCTTGCAAACTAAACGTGCAAGGCATGGTACTGGGTGATACGATGTTGCTGAGAATATGAAGTTGCTAAAAGAAGGATCTGCTTGTAGTTTCAGAATGTAGAGCCTACTGACACAGATGGGAATAGGCCCTGATAAGAGTGAATAATAAGGAGGCATTTAACAGTGATGAGTGTTTTCCAAACAAGGTGGTGAGACTGAGCAGCTCTGCCACTGGCTACATTAGCTACAACCGGTAAAATAAACTAGACATTTAACCTTTTCATTTAAAACAGATAAAAGATAGGCTGAGAATATCAGCATTTGAACTATGGAAATATCATTATTTGTGACTGATTCTGGGACCTTTCTATTTCCTAAGATTGTGAGAATAGAGTAAGGTGTAACAGGCCAGGTCACTTGGTATCAAGAAGCAGATTTTATTAAAAAAAAAAAAAGTGAAAACCTTCAGAAAATCTTTGAAACTCACTTTGTCCAAAAGTAACAAACTTTGATAAGAAACTTAGAAAAGTTATAAAAAAATAAAAAATAAATTTAAACTTTTTAATCTCCCATTGATGTTTTAAAACCAAATACTCAAAATAGAAGTGGCATAAAGATAAATAATAAAGGTAACCAATAAACTCCTATGATCTTGAAAATACTAGACTGGATCCAATTCATGTTTTTTACAGAAATAATAAATATAGGCTACATATATAAGTTAGGAACTATTATATCACCCCTTTTTAACTCTGAAAACCCTGAATTTTGAAGAAATTATGTGGTTTCCTCAAGGTAAGCAGTAAATCTAAATGGCAAAGCTTTCCAAACTATGTGTTCTAAATAATGACACATTATTTTAGTGGTTTTTTTATCACTTATAATTATTACTATAGATTTCAAATATTCTTCACCCAAACCCTGTGTAACTTATTTAGAACCATTTTAAAGAAACGATTGTAGAAAAGTTAACTAATTTCACAGCTGTTCCAGAAGTACCAAATGGTGGAATATTTCAGATATCAAGGCCAGTATGCCTCCTTTATTCCATTCTGCTTTAGGTGATTAATTTTTATATCTGCCACTTCTCAATTTTCTTTTAGTTAAAAATAAAAGGTAGTCTAGATATATACACACAAGCACACACACTGTGGAAGAGTTTTTGTATCATAATTAATATAAGATTTTTAGTACTTTGGAGAACATTTAAAATTTTATGTTGTTAGATTAAAATATACATTCTTATATACACACACCTTTATTGGGCTTTTTCTTCTTTGTCCTTTATTTAGAAACATTATATTATTATAAATACTTAGAATTAAATGACACAGAAAAGTACTACATATAGTGGTTCTGATGGTTCCTTATATCCTGCGTCCTCCTTAGCACCTTAATTCACTGTAAAAATCCATATACTTGTTTTTATTCCCATTTAAAAAACACTCATGAGTTCAGCAGACTGACTGAAAATTTGGATTGGTGGGTCACAGTCTAGGTCTTAGCATACCACACAGAGCCGTCCCATCTCCGCTTCTTCATAGACATTTCCATAGAGAGACATCTCAGGACACCCTGTTCTAAAGAGTTTCCTACTTTCACTCTCCATTTCATTGCCCTATTTCTTCCTTTATACTTGTTACCTTTTGAAATTTTTCTGTTCAATTATTTGTTGTCTTTTATTGCCTACTAGAATGCCAGACCACTAAGAATTGGAAAGGTGCTCTTAGTTCATTCTGTGTCCTATGTAATTGGAATAATGTCTGAAACATAGCAAGTTCTTAATAAGTATTTGTGACATGAAATAATATTAATTTGTTTGTTTATTCCGCATCTCTAAATCTCTGCTCCTGACTTCAGCTTCTTGCTTGATCTCTGGAGCTCTGATTTCTTTTACCTCTGCAAAGCACACAAACTTCTCCCCAGTAGTGCCGGGTGTATCACCTACTTCAAGCTCTAATCAAGTCACTCTTCTATACAAGCATAATATTCATCCTAAAAAGACTTAAAATCCATAGATGTCATTCCATAAGTAATTGTGCATTCATATATAGTCACGTGTTTTTTATGTGCATGTAAACCTATATTACCTACTGTTTTAAACAGAAGTAGTCTATCAGCACATCAAAGTTAACTAAAAGTATGATCAAGGAGTATTTGAAATAGGCTATGGTTTTGCAACAAATCATCTATTTCTGCTAAAACATTATTTATTTATTTTTTCTAAGAAATAGGGAGAAAATAACCTAGGACAAAAAATCCAGTAGTGAGTAGGTATAGCAAAGACAGCTTCATGAATTACTACAAAGGATTCAAGTCAATATGAGATCCACAATATACACTCACCAAGGAATACTTTTTAACAAGCTCCAGGAGGCATACTGTCCTTATGTTATCAATTCAAGGTATTTTCCTAATATTTTGGCCTTTATAGCAATGTCTAAAGGGAAAGAACTCCAGGAATGCATCTGTACCTCTAGAATTGGAAGATGGCAGGGATGTTTGAGAAGGTTGAAAATCAGATTTACAAACAGGTAAATAATAAAAAAAAAGAACAAAAAAGCTTCATCCATCATCAGTAATTGTATGACAGAAAGTGGATAAATTTGGACTTTATGCTACAGCAGTGACATTCTATGGTGGACAAATAAAAATGATTTACTTATACTAGATGGTGAAAAATTTGTTACAAAACAGAAAAAATATATAAAATTTGAGTTGCTGATTTCAAGCTGAGGGTATTACAGAAGCAGTCTTAGGCAAAGTCAATTGAATTACTTTCCTGGAATGTTTCTGATCAGAAATTTTAGGAAAATCTAAGAACCCATGTTGATTGTTACTAATTAAGCTATAATGGTCAATATGGTCAAACAAATCTCCAATTTGAAACTAAAATGCTAAATGGAGTAGAAAGTGTTTTCATATTTGCATTGTGGAAAGAATGTATCATTGAAGGGAAAGAATAATCATGCTAAGTGAAATAAGACAGGCAGAAAAAATTAAGAACTATGATTTCACTCATATGTGGAATATAAAACTGCAACAAACAACAAGACAAACAAGCAAATAGTCACAGACAACATTCTAGTGGTTACCAGAGGGAAAGACAGGATAAAGGAGGTAGATAAAGATAAGGGAATCAAATATATAGTGACCGAAGGGAAATTTGACTTTGGGTGGTGAGCACACAATGCAATATACAGATAATGTATTATAAAACTGAACACTTGAAACCTATATAATTTTATTAACCAATATCACCCCAATAAATTTTTTAAAAAGGATTTTTTATAATGAATGTGAAGAAAACAAATTGATATAAATGAAAGGAAGAGCAATGCTTGGCACAGAACTACTTCAAAGAAATCGAAGACAATAGTGTAAGGAAAGAAAAAGGCAAAGTGAACAGATGTTAGCAGAAATTCCAATGACCATAGAAGGTTTTTTTTTTTAACTTTGTAAAAATAAAAGAGCTAGTTAACTCACTATTTCTGCTTTCTCCAAAAGGCAAGTGCATTCAAAGTAAAGATGTAAATAGCTATTGATCATTAAAAATAATTTAAAACAGGGCAGATATTCAGCAGTACATCCTATGGTGGCCATACATGTTGCTAAATCTTAGCTTCTGTTCCAATTGGTCATTTTATTAGTTGTCTGTGAAGAAGAAAATTCAGAGAGCAGATAGCCATCTTAAGTGACTTCCAATTTCCAGGTTCAGACAAACTGCATTTAGGATGTCGGACACATTTCATATGTAAGTATTTAACGAATGCACATTCTTAGTGACATAAAATAAGAAAAGAGCCAACTGACAATTTCTAAAGAGTAAATTAGATTCTGGAAAGTACCGACCTATGGCCTACTTATTAAATGACAATTAAAATCCAGATACTGTGTAAAGCAGTGGAAATAAAATGATACACTAGACATGGCTGACATGGTTATTATGTTTAGGATGTTTACATGTTATTCTGTGAAAGAGTCAATACAAGGGTAAAAATGTCAATTGGTAGTAAAATTTATCAGCTAAGATTACTAAATAGATATCTGCATGTTTTGGGAAAGAGAAGGGAGAGGAAGGAATTGAGGGAGACAGAGAGAGAGAACAAACCAGCCAATGTTAGAGGTTGTCAGGAAAAACAAGTCACCCCAAAATAACTAATTTATCTTTGCACATAGATTATGTAGTCTTTATATTGTGAAATATTGTAGTTATATCTTTTTTATAAAACATATGTTATTCAATTCTTCCACATTAGAATCAAGATGATAGTAACATTTATCGTGATATTTGTAATTTGATTTGAAATATTTCAACATCAGCAGTATTATATTTGTCTTCATTGATTAGTTTAAACTATTCACTAGGAACCATAGTGCTCTTTTAAAGGAATTCCTACTCCAAAGATAATCTCCTAGCATTTAATCAGAAAGTCCACACTCTAAAAAAATGCTATAAAAGATTCAGCTTTCTTATCTCATGTTATCACTGCAAGTTTTGTTAATTAGAATAATTGTTATAAGTGAGCTTCAATTTAAAAAAATAATGATATTACAGCAATAAAGGTAAGTTAAAATATTTAGAGTGGATATATACCACTGTGTGAACATGGTATAAAATATAGGGGCCTTCATGTAATACACTGTATCACAAGAGTTCAAAGGCTGCCTTTTCACCTATTCCGATAGATGAATCTGGCTACTGGAAATTCCCACAATATTTTCATGTAAGCTGTCTTTAAAGCACCAAATATGATAGAGGCCTGAGGATATCCCAAATTTATACAACAGGTTTTAAAACTATTTTTAGCTTTTAATAAATGTCTGAACAAGGCAGAATTAGGTCTGAGACCTTACTTCAGTATAAGCCAAATGACAAGACTGTAGGAATAGCTTATCTTTATCTAATTCTTTCACCTCTACAAACACACACACAAATGCCTAATTAGGCCAAATGACAAGATAATTCTTTTCTAGGTTTTTATTCTGTTAGACCTTTTTCTGCTATACACCCACAAAGGGCTTAGCAACCGGCATGGACTATTAATACATATTTTTCAATAAGTGGATGACAGAATTAAGACCCTTGAGAAATTGTTATAAATTATTGATAAGCTTACTAAAACTTTGGAAGTTATAGATTTAGAAATAATTAAGTATATTCCTAAACAATGTCTGACCGTTGCCTCGTAAAAGATGCCAAAACGAAGTATTAAACAATTCTATACTTCGGTAATTTCACTCCTATATCCAGAATTTTGTATCTCTTACTTTTTATTTTATTTTAAGAATAATATTTGAAATATGCTCACTCTACAAACGGTTTCAACATTTATTTATTTATTTATTTAACATTTCTTTTTTTTTTCTCCTTCCCTTCTCCCCCTCTCCCCTCTGGTAACCACTAGTCCATTGTCCATGTCCATGAGTCTCTGTTTGTTTGTCCTGTTCATTTTGCTTTTAGGTTTATATTCCACATATAAGTGATATCATGTGCTTTTCAACCTTATCTGTCTGGCTTATTTTGCTTAGTATGATTATATCAAGGTCCTATCCATATTGTCACAAATGGCAGTATTTCATCCCTTCTCAAAGCTGAGTAATATTCTATTGTATATATGTACCACAACTTCTTTAAGTGTACATTATTGTTTATTATAGGTACAAATTCATACAGAAGATCTCCAGAACTTAATCTTGCTTAACTGAAACTATATGTCCATTAATTAGGGAACTTCCCAGTTTCCCTCTCTCTAGCCCCTAACAATAACCATTCCACTCTGATTTTATAAATTCAACTATTTTAGAGTCTTTATGTAAGAGGAATCATGCAGTATTTGCTTTTCTGTGACTGATTTCATATAGCATAATGTCTTCTTGGCTCATCTATGCTGTTGCATACTGCAGATTTTTTATCTTTATAAGGCTGAATAGTATTCCATTGTATGTATATGTTATTTTTTAAAATCTATTCATCTGTCAACATACATTTAGGTTGTTTCCATATCTTGGCTATTGTGAATAGTGCTTCAATAAACATAGCCCTCTTCCTTAGTTTACAAACTTTACACTATTTAAATGGATATCTATTGAGAAATTTGTATTGTTGCACTAGAAGTGTATTCTTGTGCATTTCCTTTTCTCTCAATTGATGAACCTTAAGAGAAATAAATGACTTCTGTTAAATATTAAAATATAATTATATTATAGAAAAACTTAAGAACATGTCAATCTTGCTTTGATTCTAAATCAAATCTTAATATCTAATTTTTCCTTCATTAATTACCTGAGTGATAATAAACTATAAAATTACAATTTAAAAGTTCAAACTCTCCTTTCAAAAGATTGAAAAATTTAGTTAATGGTGAAATATATGTACACATGCACACACACATGAAACATATGTATGTATATATCATATAATGTAATAGGAGAGAGTTACAGGGCATTCTTTTCCTTTAATATAAGAAAGAGAATCTACACTCTCAAAAATTATGGAGGTAGTCACAAAATAATAAAATTCTAGTTAGAAAACATTCTTTTAAGCTTTGGCCACTGAAGCTCCTTCAGGTCAGCTCCTGTTTCCCTTTGACATATTGCTGAACTTTATTTGGCACTGTAAGATATTACAGGTTACGTTAAATTTCTCTCCCTCAATTGAGAAATCAGTCATGTTCTAAAGAGCTTTCATCCTTTTGTTGAAAGATAGTATTGGAAACCCAAATCTGGGCTCTAGGTGTAATTGGTGTTACTGGAATATCACTACTTCTAGGCCTTTTCAGCAAGAAGTGCTAAAAAAATATATATACATAAAATCTCACATGAACACACATCTATAATTAGTTGAATTATAGATCAGAGTGGAATGGGACATGTCAAAGGGAAGGAAACAAGAACTAGTCTGAAGGAGCATCAATGGCCAAAGCTGAAAAAAATGAGCAAAAAAATAAATAGTGGAAAAATAGGTTATAACCTGAATTATAGAATGCAAAAAAGGTTATACTTATATAAATATAATATTGAGTAAATAAGGGGGGCAGACATGACAAATTGTCATTATAGAAAACAAATTTTTGAGAAATTTGCCCTCTAGGAAATGGAGCTTAATTCTCCTCTATCATGTTATCTGGACTTAGTGACTTACTTCAACAGAATACAGTATGTAAAAGTTAAAAATAGTAATTTTATAGTAGAGAAACTTGGAAGATCTTAAAGTGATGAAGCTTAAATTTTGCAATAATAAGTCACATTGATATCATGCACTTTCTGATATGATGAAACAAGAAGCACAATCCATCTACAGGATTTTGTCTAAAACTCCATACCACCAGCCTAATCATTAGAAAATATCAGAAAAACCCAAAATGAGTACCTGACCTGTATTCTTCAAAATTCTCAAGGTCAAGAAAAGCAAGTATAAAAAACTATTACAGATCAGAAGATACTAAGGAGACATGATGAACTATATACAATGTGATATCCTAGATTGGATCCTAGAACCGAAAAATGACATTAGTGGGAACTGGTGAAAGATGAATATCCGTAATTTAGCTAATAGCAATATATCAACATTAATTTCTTAATTTTGACAAATGTACCATGGGATTATTACCATTAAAGGAAACTGGGTGAAAGATATATGGGAATTCTCAGCATTACCTTTATAATATTTCTCTAATTGTAAAATTATTCCAAACAAAATGTTCATTAAAAGTTTATATAAAACAAAAACAGAACAAAGAGGGCTATGGTGGTTGAAGCAGGCATAGAGTTTGTTTGGAATAAGTCATATAGAAGGAAAAGATTAAAAAGCAATGAGATTTTATATCATTTACCATCTATCCTATTTCTTTCTTTAGTCAGTGTTGCCTTTGCTGATCTCAACCTCCTTCATCACAACAGAGATGGCCAGATTTTTGATGACAGCATAAAAAAGTTTTTCATAATTCTTTCTGAACCACTGATGTTTTTACACAGTAGATTTTATACATTTTTGAATTTTTCTATTCAAAATCGTGTTTAACCAATTAAAGGTTAAGATGAAAATGAGCAAACCTTATGATTCTGTTGAATAGCCCTATTTGAATTTTATCTTGTTAATCAATACACTTTGATACATTCAGCTGGTCGAATGATAGCATCATGTCATTAATGGTAAGGCCAGAACAATAAATCACAACTTCATTTTTCGAATTCTCTGATTTTGTAAATTTATTTTGTTTTCCCTTCTGGCTCTGCACCATCTCACTCTGGCTGCAAATCTGGTAGATTTTGTTTTGGTTGGTTCCCCTAGAAAACAATTTAATGTGTGCTTCACAGATGTTTCTTTACATTGGCCTGAGGAGGTACAGATGTCTAACTCTGCCTATTTCCAGCAGAGCAGAATTGTTCTGAATGCTCTTTGGCTGCTGTTTTTCTGCAAAATTCTTAGTTAACAATTCTTGAAACCCAACCACATACAGTTAAACATAAGCGTATCTATCAGTAGCATTTAAGAGAAAAAGAAAATCTAAATATTAGAATTTTCTTTTAACAAACTCATTAATTTAATATTAAATTGTAATGATCACATATTAGGGATAAGAAGCATATTAGGTTCTACTGATGGAATAATAAGCAGAATCTGCCTAATTGAGTACACAGTCTAATTAGAAAGAGACAATAATTAATTTTTTTCCCATAAATAATATACTTGCATATGGTCAGGTAACCATTGAGCCAGAAAAAAAAGTATCTGGATGACAGGGTAAGCAACATAAACCTTCTTAAGCCTATATGTAAAGCTAAATCATAATGGATGTATAGACATTTATCAAATAAATATTACTTTACTTAAATCCAAGATTATTATTTTTTTAATTTACTGGGGGGACATTAAAAAAAGTATATAGGTTTCAAGTATATAATTCAATAATACATCATCTGCATATTACACTGTGTGTTCACTACCTAAAGTCAAATCTCCTTCTGTATATATTTGAGCCCTTTACCTTTAGCTACCTCCTTCCCTCCTTCCCTCTGGTAAGCACTAAACTTGACTATGTCCATGAGTCTGTTTGTCTTTTGTTTGTTGCTTTCAGTTTTATATCTCTCTTAATGTGGGGATATGGTTTTCAAATTTTTTCATGTGGTTTTCAAACTTTCTGTCTGACTTATTTCTTCAGCATGATTATCTCAAGATCCATCCATGTTGTTGCAAATGGCAGTATTTCATCTTTACTCGTGGCTGAGTAATATCTTATTGTATATATGTACCACAGCTTCTTCACCCAGTCATCTATGTAAGGACACTTCAGTTGTTTCCATGTCTTGGCCACCATGAAAAATGCTGCAATGAACATCAGGGTGAATATATCTTTATGGCTGTTTTCAAATTTGGGGGATAGATACCCAGAAAAGGGATTGCTGGGTCATATAGTACTTCTATTCTTAATTTTTAAAGGAAACTCCATACTGTTTTCCATAATGGCTCTACCAATTTACATTCCCACCAGCAGTGTATAAGAGTTTCTTTTCCCCCATGACCTCTCTGACACTTGTTACTTGTCTTGTTGATAATAGCCATTCTTACAAGTGTGAAGTGGTACTCATTGTGGTTTTTATTTGCATTTCCCTAATAGTAGTGAAGTTGAGTATCTTCTTATATGTCTGGTGGCTATCTATAGGTCTTCTTGGGAGAAGTGTCCAGGTCCTCTGCCCATTTTTTGATTGATTGTTTTTTGGTTGTTGTTGAGTTGTATAACTTCCTTATATATTTTGTATATTAGCCCTTTATTGGAGGCATTGTTTGTATATTTCTTTTTTCATTCAGAAAACTGTTTTGTTGATGGTTTCTTTTGCTGGGCAGATACTTTTTAGCTTTATAAAACCACATTTATTTATTTTTTTGCTTTTAATTTCATGCCTTTGAGGTCAAATGCATAAAATTCTCTCTAAAACCTAATAGGTCCATGAGTTATTGTATCTCTGTTTCCTTTTATGAAATTTATTTTCAGGTCTTATATTTAGGTCTTTGATCCATTTTGAGTTAATTCTGCTGTATGATCTAAAGATTATTTTGAAAACTTAAAACTTTTTGTTGTCATTGTTTAAAATCTGCTTTTGAGACTATATAACGAAGTGTTTGGCAGTAGGTCATTGTACCATACTCAACAACCATGAAAGCAAATGATCAAGCTTATATGTATGATGTAATATTGTGTGTGTATATATGTACATATACATGATCTGATGTACATGTATATGATCATACATCTAAACAGAGATCCTAACATCACTATCATCTCAGAATATAAGCACTATTAATAATTTAAATGTATGTCTATGTGTATGTTATGATTAGAAAGTTACATATAAAAATTATAATGATATGCACAATGTGCGAGAACCAAGAAAGTAAAATGAAATTGCATAAGCAGAGGACATGAGTTAACTTTACAGGCATGACTTGTGCAGTTGTATAGGGCTTGCATTCTAAGGCCTCACATTCAGTTTCTCTGCTGTCACTTCTGAAATTGACAATTTTAGGCAAAAGAGATACGTGCAATATTTGTCTACCATTCCTTGTCTCTTTATTTAATTATACCATTCCGATGCACCACAACAATGAATACAGAATTGTGGTACAACCATGATGTGTGGGGTTCAGTGAGACTCAAACAAGAATAAAAGAAGTGTGTTTACATCTAAAACTAAGCAAGCAGAAACACTGACAGCTCCCAGAGGCCACACTTTCCATTCCAACCAGAACCCACTTAGAACACAGAAAGAAGGCAAAGACATTCTAAGAGAAAAAAACAGCCACGGGAACTTATCATATCCTTTCTCATTTGTGTTTCTTCCCTGTCTTAGCTAAATAACCACTTAGACTGAAATGATGACATAGAAGTAAAGATAAAAATAACATAACCCAGAGTTACTTTTCCTTTCAGTCCTTCTTTACTCATCAACAATCCAAAGGTGAAGTGTTGGTAAAATATGCCAACTTGTATCATAAGTGAAACAAAAAGTCATGTTAGTTTTGTACAGTTCCACTGCTCTAGTAACACTGAAATACACAAATGTATGATGAGCTAAAAAATTGTGTAACTTTGGTGATTCCGCCACAAATTAAATGATCTTATATTTGCATTAAAACTATCACTATACAATATAAAGTTGACCACTCAAAGTTAATGGTCATGTCATAAAATTTTAGTTTTACTTAGAATGGTGCTAAATAGTAAATAAAATATAACCTGGCAATTAGAGAGCTCACAGAAGAAGGAAAAATGCTTTATATTTTAATACCTTTAGCAGTACTTTTTTCATAATATTTGCTATTACTGTTTGCTATATACTATTTAAACAAGGGGACTCACATTGTCTTTTAGCACTAGGACCCACAAATGATAGGGTTGGCTCTGCAGAGAAAGAAAGTTAGTTCCTGTTTATAATAACTATGACTTGACTTTTTTTATTTGAAAGACTTTGCATATGAGAGGTAGAAGGGGAAAGTGGTAAAGAAAGGACTTTGAAGACAAACATGCCTGATTTTGAATCACGGTCCTGCCACTTACTAGCTGCACAACACTACGCAATAAGAAAATTGTGTAACAATAACCTAAAACAATAAGATTACCACCCTTATAAGATCCTGTTTACTTAAAAGTCTACATACTTTTAATGATGCAACTAGACTATGGTGGATGCTACATAAATTGTTTCTATCATTATCATTCTATGTATATATAGAACTGTTCCAAGATATGATTCAAAAACTGAGAAGTGATGGATGAAAGTCAATTAGAAATAACTTTGAGTTGCAGAAGACAGGAAGGACTTAAATCATTTTATAAGATAATGTGCAAAGTAAAAATTTGTGGGAAATAAATTGATATAAAAATGATCTAGCTAGCTTTAAGTAAAAACTGATTAAAGGCTGAGTGACCATTCAAATCATGGTTAAAGTGGAAGGCAATTCTTAATCAAAAGATTCAGAATGGTTATGGACTAAATGCGTGTTATAATAACATTTGGAAACATGTAATGGATTGTCTCCTTCATAGGAGATGAACAAGCACTGTCAAAAACATGTGAAAAGGATACTATACAAAAGATTCAACATTTTTGTGAATTATATTGCCTATAAAGTTTCATGTAACATACATTGTGGATGAAAATGACAGAAAAATAGATAAAAATGAAACAAATTTATAAAGTGAGTAATTGCATCAAGAAAGAGGTCATGGGGATATTTATAGTTAGGTTTTGTCTTAAAGATTATATATAGCTAAAGGAATCAGAAATAATGTTAAGAAAGATGTAGAAAAGAAAAATCTAAAGCATACAAATAGATATTTTTGAGGAAAAAAGGTGATTTTTAATGAAAAAATTAACTAAATCAAACGCAGAGAATTATCCACTTTCAAAACAATGTGCAAATACCTTGTAGAGTATCACATCTCAAAAATCATCCAGACCATGGTGGTTTTATTCTGTGACCAAGGAGGATTTCCTTTGAAGCTAATTAAGCCTAAGCTTCAGGCTTTTTCACATGTCGCTACCAAACTATACCTAAAATTTTTAAAGGGCTTATAAAATTGTAAATGCTTGAAGAGTCACAAAATGTAGGTATGACCCAGCAATCCCTTTTCTGGGTATTTACCTACAAAATTTGAAAACATTTATTCATGAACATACATGCACCCCAATGTTCATAGCAGCATTACTCAAAGTGGCCAAGACATGAAAACAACTGAAGTGTCCTTCCTAGACGACTGAATGAAGAAAATGTGGCACACATATACAATGGAATATTATTCAGCCATAAGAAAAGATAAAATATTGCTATTTGTGATAACATGGATGTATCTTGAGATAATCATGCTGAGAGAAATAAGTCAGAATAGTTGAGAACCATATGATTTCACTCATCTGTGGGATAGAAAACTGAAAGCAATAAATGAACAAGACAAACAGAGATTCATGGACACAACAGTTTAGCAGTTACCAGAGAGAAGTGGTGAATGGGAGAGGTAGATAAGAGGTAAAGGGGATCAAATATATGGTGATAGAAGGAGATTTGACTTTGAGTGGTGAACACGCAATGCCATATATAGATGATGTACTTATTGAATTGTACACTTGAAACCTACATAATTTTATTAACCACTTTCACAATACATTTTAAAATAAAATTCCTAAAAGTTACATTTTAAAACTTATATTCATGTATTAAAAGTCATGTTTATATTTGTCAAAGGGTATGCTCATATGTCACCTCCCTTTCTGTAATACTTGACAATGCCTCTGGTAACTTTTCCTACAGCCAACTAACTCTTCATTAGCTCATAAGACTCACATTTTTAGGTACGCTCACAGAGAATACTTTGTGACAACGGAGACAGTTTGAGCCATAAGCCTAGGCTACATTCCCAGTCTTGGTTATTGGCAATAAAGATAGTATTTTGATCATGCAGAGGTATGACTTAATTTCACCTCAAGAACACAGTCATCTAGCATTAAGTGCTATAGATGATGGCCCTGACTCAACTAAAGCATTTTGTTTGCCCACTTTCTTGTTTTATTTCTAAGTCAAGTTATGCAATTCTTTGATCTCAGAACAAACTTTTTCTTACACCTATTCAAGGCCTTTTCACTTGAACACTATAACAATATTTTCTTTGCATTTCATTTTTTCTTGCTATCCTATCTTTAAGGTGATCTCACTACTATCACGTTATTGATCTTAACACATCAATAAAATATAATGATATCTGATAAATCTATTTCTCCTTTGTTTCTTGTATCACTATTCATGTATTAGGTCATACTATTCATACACTTTTTAATAGATTGTAAATTCATTAATGGTAATACTCAAGACCATATTACTTATCTACTTGAGAGTTTTACACACAGTAGGCATTCAACAAGTATATACTAATCAGCTTTTAGGGAATTATAGATTGCAGTTTTCTTGGGATAGGGACTTAGTTCCTCAATTTCTGTATTAACAACTTTCATTCTTAAAATCGCTTATGTGAGTTCAGTTAAATTCACTAGCACTTACTTGATAAATAAAAACATGAATTTCACATTAGTTCCTGAACCTACACGCTTGATGTCATAATTAGAAATTGATTTTCATTTGTTTTGTAATCCTTATTCAAGCAAAGATAACACATTTTTAATGTATTTTGAAATAAGCTTAAGAACTCAAGATGTTTTTTTTTCAACTATCTAATTAAAACACATGCTAATCATTCAAAAATTTCTTTTTATTTTGAAAGTTTCTTAAGTGCAACCAGAAAATACAATGGTTGTCATTTAATAACATGAGAATGCTTGATCAAGTTTTAAGCCTTATTTTTCAAACTCATAAAGTTTAGAAAATTCAGCTAAGTTGAAGAATCTAGTCTCTGGTCCTTGCTGACGATTGTGAAAATGCACAGTGCTTTTCTTCCCTGCATTACCTTAAAAGAACCTCTATACAATTCTTGCCAATCCTGAACCTTTTTATATGCTTTTACGTTGTTAGGTAGAACTTAAAAAGAACTCATACTACTACCATTAGACTGAAAAATCCATTGCAGCTTATTAAAGAAATTGTAGCACAGATATATGTATGACAGGTCTGGAGATATAAATCTGGAACATTCAGTATTAGCATTAGGAACTCAGTAATGGAACTTGCTGCTGGACATGATGGAGTAACAGCAACCAGATTTACTCTTCCACTTTAAGCAACTTAAAAAATTGGGGAAATATATGGAATACTATTTCTCAGATAATAACCCTAAAATGAGCACTAAAAGAAAATATTTGGAAAGCAATCAACCAGTTACTATTAAATTTAATATACAAAATATATATATATGAATTTTTGTTTCATGACCTTATAATCTTGAGTAACATAATGCTTAATAGCTACATCTCTTCCAGACTAATATGTAAAAACAAGGAAACCACGGACCAATATTTCCACAGAAATTTAGGAGAATTTTTTTATTTCATAAACACAAATAAAGATATTTTCAGAAAAGTTTATGTAGGCTACACTTATTTCCACATCCAAACATCATTTCAAATGCCTTGAACTATCTCAGTCATTTTATTACATAAAAAGCATTAGGAATTATCAAGAGAGATGAATAGAACCAGCTTGGAAATGGCTCTGCCCTTCAATATAGAGGTTTTATTCTGTGATCTCCCCCCCACCCAGTAATCTCATCTCTTTGGGTGAGCTTCTATAGCTAGGTTAGGCAGCCTTAGGTAATCAATATCTAAGCTCATCTCTAATTAAAAGTCCCACATTTTGTTCAGAGCGAATGGAAACATTACAAAGATTCTACAAAGCAAATACAGAAAAAGTTCTAACTAAACTCCAATCACAAAAGGTGTTGTAACATGAGAAACAGACCGACACCAAGAGGTACTGTGATAACATGCATGTGCATTAAAGAAATCCAAGGAGATGCACACATTTGAAATTTCCACTTTTCCAAGTGAAGTACAGCTCCCTTCTATTTTCATAAGTTGCATAAGCAAAAATGCATTATAAGCTTAAAAAATTAAATGTTATTCTGCCTGGTATCCCTTGCTAAAAGATACTAACAGGAAATACAAACATACATTGTATTAATTTTTTGTTTCCCTATAAACTCTGCCACAGCCATTTAAGTCATTTTTGGATTTGCGAGTTTTCAAATCAATTTCAGATTAATAGTGCTATATATCGGTAGCAATAATATAGTTTCTAGTAAGATAGCTGAAAAATTAAAGAAGGCTGTTTTTCTAAAGAAAATAAGTTACTTTGATAAGTTTCACCATCCCACCGAGAAGCTTTTGACTGAAGGACTGCTGTGATTGAGTCTTCCTGTCCTGTCCAGCCTCTCAACTTTTACAAATGTACTCGTTCAAGTATGCATCTAGATAATTTTCCATTCCCACTTTCAAGCCTTATGCCAGCCAGATAATATGCTTGAAAACGCCTTTTTTTCTCCTTCCATCAGGCCATTACTTTTTCATCAGACTTATCCAAAATTTTCATATCATTCTGAACATTTCCTCATTTAATCAGTGAGACAGCAGCTCCACTACACCAATCCTGCCTGCAGGAAGGTTTCACATAGTGGTTCCCTGCCACTTCATTCCAAATAGGGGCTTTTTCAGGTCCTCCCCTCAAAAAAGTGCTTTGACATAAATCTTATTTTATTGTCTCTGTATTTGTATCATGTTATTCTGCTCTCAACAGATTTTATTTGTTTGTATGACTTGCCTCTTTAGATTTGTTGGGTTACTAGAAGCCAGGAACCTTGTTTGTAACTCAAGAAAGGCACATTTCTTTCTAATCCTCAAGAAGATGCTCATGATATCCCTTTTGATATAGAAGAAAATGTATCAATCTACTACATCAGTGGAGATTGTTTTTGAACCTCCAGGGATACTCTCAGAGAAAAATGCTTTCATGAGATTTTTCAATACATTTTAAAGAAATTAAAACAAAATAAACCAGTTGTCAAAAGTAAACATATTTCTTTTGCCCTAAATGCATACTTTCAGAGGCTTAGAAGTTACTTTCTATGTCCTATTTCTGACTGGTTGATTTAAATATATTAACAGCTATCATTTATTATCGATTAAAATGTTGAGTTTAAAGAATTTATCCATAATTCCATATGGAATAGCTATCTTTTTAAATTGAAACCAAGGCATTTTTGTTTCCCCCACCCCATCCTCCTCTTTTGATAGAGAATGAGGACTGGTTGCTACAGCAACAGATTTATTCTTCTTGTGCATTTGTACTTTCATCAGATGTTCACTCTGACAGTGAGTTCTGCTTTCTGAATTGTCTGACTTTTACAACCACAGCTAATTATAAAACCTGTAACAGTTTCATTCTGCTGCCCTTAAGGTTAATACAAATCATGTTGTATTTTGCAAAACAGTTCTTGGGGAGAACAAAGAAAAGGAAGTAATTATATTTTAAAATCTATAGTCAAAAATATTAAACTTTAAATTATCTGTAGCTGTTCTATTTGTAAAAAAACCATTTGGGGAATTTTAAAAAGTCAGTTTTCTCTTTCTTCAGTTTTCTTCATCACTCTTTGACTACGGTTCTTCACAAATACTCAGACTAGAATAATATATTGTATTCCAATCACTTAGCTTTTCAACTACAGATTTAACTCTTGAATCGGGAGAAAGTGGAACTCAAAAATGTTTAAATTTCTACTCTATAAACTACATTTTTATCTTAAACTGTTAGCTTTCTAAAAACATGGTGTGTTTTAAAGCTGCAGAATATACATATTACATTGGAAAACAAAACTGAATATTCAACACTTGCTTTGTCAGTTTTACAAAAAGCAAAGAGGTAGAATATGTTCAACAAAAAAAGGAAAAGCTTTTAGTAAATAAGTCAATAAAGCAGAAAGGAAAAAAAAATCAGCAAAAAAGGAAGATAAAGTTGAGGAAATGTCTTAGAAAGTAAAGTAAAAACACAAACACCTATAGCATAAAACTAAAAAGAGGAGTAAATATTGAACAATTCTGGGAGATACAATGTTCAGCTACCATTCCCAACACTGTAATGATTCCCCCTATTAGAATGACTTCCAACTGACAATTCCACCAGAAGCATCACTTCTTCTTTGCATGTCAATCTGTTCCAAACTCTTTCCGGCATTGTGAGCATCTCTACACTCCATACTTATTCCGGCATTGTGAGCATCTCTACACTCCAACTCCACTAGCCAGCCAGGAATAAAAACAAACAAACAAAAAACTTAACATAACCCAAAAAGCTAGAATAACTTCCCTTAAGAAATGGCAAGAAATTGCTTTCCAAAATGGCATTTTAATAGAAATTCTAGTTTTTTTTTTTTCGATAATTTCACTCAAGTACTCTCAAAGCCTGCAGAATAACTTACTTTTTAAAAAAATTATCATAATTATCTGCCAGAAAAACATAGAAACACTCCTTAATGCCAGGTGAAGTAATTTGTAATGTCTCAAACTACTTTGAGTTTTCTGTTGCTTAGAATGGTTTACATATTTTCTTTGGCTACAGGTAAAAAAAAATGGATCTTAAATATTTTATATGTAAAGATTCACTCTGCCAGCATTATTTTAAAGCAGAATCTTGCAACGGCTCTAAAAATAAATAAATAATATGCTGATAAATTATTCCTATCCATACCAAAGATTATCTAGAAAATAAAAAAGAATCTATATTATCTGACATGAAATAGTCTTTATGAAAAATTTCCATTATATATAGTTACAAACAGCATTTTATATCTAATTTGTATAAATTTATATTATTTATATAAAAGATCTAGAAGAATGTTCACTCAAAACATTGACTATAATCTGAGTAGTGATCCCTTTTTATTTTTCTAGATAAAATTTTCTATTTCTAAAATTTATTATCTTTTTCAATTGCCCGCAAGACTTGATAAAATAGGCAGTAATTGACTATTGAATTAAAGATAATTTTAAAAATATATTTCTATACCTTAATCTTTCTGAATGGGATTAATGCCCACATACATAAAAGATGCTGTGAAAGACCCCAGACTCCTCCTGCCATGTGACGTTATAATGAAAAGACAGCAGTCAATGAGGAAGCAGGGTCTCACCAGACATGAAATCTGCCCATGTAATGCCACTGGATTTCCCAGTCTCCAGAACTGTATGAAATGTGTGTAGTTTGTAAGCTACCCAGTCTCTCTTATGCTCATTATAGAGCTCAACTAAGACATTGTTTGAAACCATCTGATGTATGTTAATTCATGAACACAGAGATGGTAGTCCTTTGAGATGTGGAATAATGAACATAAATCTTCTGACTGGAAAGCAGGACACCATGGATTTGTCATACATAGTTGTACTTATTAGGAAACTCACAGAACACAATGTAGGGGCATTTTTTGATAAAGCAAATTTAAGTGATACTTCACTATAAAGAACAAGAAATTATTGCTCCTAATAATTTTTTTCTTTAATTACTTTTCTAAGATATTGTGTAACTTTTAATCTATAGCTTTATTTTAATAATATATAATGATTCTAAGTTCCTGTTTACATCAAACATCAGTTTTTCTCAAACAAGAACATAGTTGTAAAGTATCCTCAACCTATTCATAATACAATTCTATATACCTATGGAAAATAGGTATATATCCTGACATGAGAGATATAGTTGAAATCCTCCAGCCACCCATAAGCAGCACATAATAACTGTAGTCAACATATAAAGAGAATATAACTTTTTTTACATGTTTAAAGGAATAACAAATGACAATGATAGAGGAAAAGAAATAAAAATATTTCTAATTTATATTATTTATAACAGCTCTTAGTAGGATGATGAGATATAGAATTAGCAATCTAAAAAATCTCATCCTAATTTTCCATCACATTCTATATTTATTTTGCTAAAAAATTAGTGTTGAAGATCTTGACCTTCAGGATGCAGAAATGAGCCCAACTGACACTCTCACTGTTGCCTCCTGAAATCCTGACCAGAGAACCCAACTAAGCTGTACTGGAAAGCTGTGAGACAATAAGTGTTGTTTTAAGTTGCTGCGTTTATGATAACGTCCTCCACGGCAACAGAAAATTAATCCACAGTGTTAAATTTTACTAAAATCTTACCACTTAAACTGATTTTAAACTATGAAGTAATTGCACATGTTGAGTATGACCTGTCTGTATATAAGTCTATACAAAAATACATGTCAACTGTGGCATGCCTCTAAAACTAATTTCTAATTAAAATACCTTATATTTGACCAGTCCTTATATTTTTTTACTTATAATAAAAATAAATGTGTGCTGAATTAAACAGTTAAGCTTAAGAAAGCAAAACCAATATGTGGTTATCCATATCTTTTTTATGTTTATTTACATTTTAATTTGAGATAGCTATTCCTTTAAAAGTACATTATTATGGAAGGAGGTGCTGGATAAATGATCACTACTAGTTCCCCATTACAAATAGTGAATAATGAATCTGTCAATGAGAGAGAGCGTAAAATAAGAGAAGACTATTCAAGAGTTGCCTAGGACCCCACTGGTGCTCCTTTAACTTGCAAAAGGTAACAGGTACTCGACGTGCTTTAACATTTGACAAAATAATGTTCAAAAAAAGAAAGTTGTAATTTTGTCCAGAATTTGCTTTCACTAAAAAAGTAAACTATTTTACTAATATAAATGATCATTAAATCGATTTTTACTATGTGTAAATAAGATATTCTTGAACGTATTTTGACAAAAGGTATTTAAAATATTTATCACAAAGATTTGTAACTCGATTGTGGAGTTTTTAAAATTTTTGTTTTCTGGTTTTAACTATAAATAAAAATAGATACAAAGTCATAACTTATCAAATATATTTATTATTTTGATTATGTAAAGGTAACTAGATAACTTTAATTAGTCTATGTTTTATTACTAGTCTCTATTCATGAAAGAAAATTTAAAGTATTAAAAATTTTATTAGCTTAAATTTTTTAAATAATGAGTGTTGTTTTGTCTAGAAAAATCACTTTGGTCACTGGATATAACACAAGTAGTTATAAAATAGTGTAATGCAAACTTTTATCATCCTGACAAGGTTACTATGCTTTGCACAATGTGACAAAAGGGAGATTACATAAAGTTTTAACTACTTCAATTTTAATACAAGTTTTCATTGACTTACTTGATTTCCCAGGCTGAAGGTAAATTTTTTGACATTTAAAGAATTCCCTTAGCAACATGTTTTTCAATGCATTGTACTCTGCCAATTATGATCATTCCAGCTCATTAGATGCTGTCTGGAAACAAAAGGAATGAAGCAGAAATATCCCTACTGATACATTATTTTTGGAGGATTGGCATTACACAATTAGCAAACGTTATTAAATGTCTTTAAGTATCATTAGTGAAGAAGAATGGAAAACTGTTTAATGGTTACCCCTCTCTGTGCTTTGAATGGATTGATAGTGCATGAAGTCATTTAAAGATATTAAATATAAAAAGACAAGCAAGACCATCTGTTTTACATATTCAGTATTCTATACATTTTCTTTTGCATAACTATTTCACTAAAAAAGGATTCATTGAACTGATACAGTGTTCATAAAAGGTGAAATGCCTACACATACCTCTGATCAAAAACTTTAATAACATTTCAGCAACATTTTATTGGAATTAAAATACAGCTTTTATTTCATGTAATTGTAATCCTTGAAAATGTCATTAGAAAACCTGACTTATATGGTAACAGAAATTCTTAATGCAAGTGATTGTGTGTCATATGAACCTATCTTAGTTTTTTAAAAGCCATGTTTTCAAAAATTTATATTTATCTGAAAAATGGCTCTGAAAAGACTATTTTAATGATATCCCAATTTTCCCTATTACTAAAAATAGGGAAAATATCTCAAGAATTAACAAGCTGAAAATGATTTTCTTTACAAAATATTTACTTGACATGGATAAGAACTCTGGTAGATTTTTCATAAGTTTATACCAAGAAGAAAAAGTATGAAGTGGAATTGAACTATTTATTGAACAATACTGTTTCACAGTAAACCTCTATTTGCTACAAAGCAATAGAGTTAAGTTATAAAGCAGGGCAGCCAAGGTCCTGCAAAAAATTAGAAAGATGCGCTGAAAATTCCTCTGCCATATAGGAATCTTTATACAATTTATGAAACACAAATTAGTCTTGCTCTCCAAAAAATGAAATAGAATCTTTTTTAGAAGTATTAAAAATATTTTAAGGCAACATGAAACACAAAAGAATTAACAAAACACCCTTGTCAGTATCTCTTTATCTTTGTTAAATATTGTTATAATTTATAAAGACGTCCTACTACCAAAGTATAGTATCTTTTTATATTCCTTTAGATAAAAATGAACATGCAAAAAATTTATATAACACTCTTGTCAGTATCTCTATATCTCTATTTCTATTGTTGTATTATGAAGTATAAAGTTCCAAACCAAATAAAAGAAACCACTACAAACATCAAGAAACCACCCTCCAGGATATGACACAAAGCACAATCAACAAACTTAAAAATAAACCAGTGGGAATACATCTAACAAAAAGTTTCTGCACAGCAAAAGAAACCATCAACAAAATTAAGACGACCTATGAAATGAAAAGAAGTATTTGCAAACCATGTATCTGATGAGGGTTAACATCCAAAATATCTCATAGAACTCAATAGCAAAAAACAATCGAATTTAAAATGGGCAAAGGACTTGAATAGACATTTTTTTTCCAAAGAAGATATATGAATGGCCAACAGTACATGAAAAGATGCTCAAAATCACTAGTCATTAGAAAAAGGCAAATTAAAACCACAACCTCAAGCCTGGTAGAATGCCCATCATAAAAAAGACAAGAGATAACAAGTGTTGGTGTGGATATAGGGAAAAGAGAGCCCTTGTGGACTGGTGAAATTGTAAATTGGTGCAGCCACTATGAAAAATAGTATGGAGATCCCACACACAAAAAATTAAAAATAGAATTCCATTGCTGGGAATATACACAAAGGAAGCAAAAATACTATGTCAAGAGATATGTCCATAGCAGGATGATTTACAAGTGTCTACTGATGAATAACTGAATATAGAAGATGAGGTATATATACATAAGAAGAAAACGTTGCCATTTGAGACAATATGAATGGCTCTTGAGGGCATTATGCTAAGTGAAATAAATCTGAGAAACAAATACTGTAAGATCTCACTTATTTTGGAATTAAAAACAAGAAAATTAAAAAAAAAAATTATAGGAAAAGAGACCAGCTCAGTGATTACTAGAGTCAGGGGGTGGGTTAAGGGGGAATTGGGAGAAGGTGATCAAAAGGCACAAACTTCCATTATAATATACATAAGTACTAGGAATATAATGTATATGATGACCACAATTAATACTGCTGCATGGTATATATGGAAGTTGCTAAGAAAGTATAACCTAAAAATTCTCATCGCAAGGAAAAAAAAATTTCTGTATTTTTGTATTTGTATGATGATGGCTATAAATTAAACATATTGTGGTGATCATTTTGCAATGTAGGTAAGTTAAGTCATTCTGCTATACACCTTAAACTTATACAGTGCTGTATGTCAGTCATATCTTAGTAAAACTGAAAAAAAAAAAATAACAAAACCCAGGAAATCACAAAGACCAACAACAACAAAAAAAGGGTGGAGGGAGAAAAAGAAAGCAGGCTTTAGACTGTCTTATAAAGTTGATTCGGCCCAATCATTAAAAATTGAAAACTGAAAAATGAAGAATAACAATTAGTGATAATGAGTAATTTATTTACTATTTCAGTTTTAAATCATTCACTGCATCTCCCAATAAAGTTTCAGGTTTGGAGGAGGAAAGAGGAAACTCTGATCTGAAAAATTACAGAAATTACAAAAGACCTAGAAAAAAGTAGCTATTATTCTTATCACACTGACTATGCTTTCACTAGCAAAGTCCATTATAAGTCCATCTGTTTTCATATCCTATTACTTAAAATAGAAATTTAATTTGATCTCACTAAATTTATATTAAATACATATTTAAAAGAGGAAATATTTATGTTTTAAATATAAATATTTATAAAAATATCCTGTTAAAATTTTTCTTAAAAAATGGGCCATTGACAAGTTATACTTATATTTATATTCAGAGCTTACTATAAATGATAATTTGTTATAAATATTACTAAGAACACATTTTAATTTATCTATCTCTTAATATCAGATAGTCCACATTTATCTAGTACCAGGAAATAGAAATCACACTTAAGAAGCCAAAAAAGTGTCATAAATCTGTACTTAAAATCTCATACACTCTACATACATGGTCAGCCCAAAATGTTTGGATTCTAACCTTGGACATATGAAGAATAAACTTGGTTATATGACAAATATCTTTAGGCTAGTGACAGTATGGTAGGGAAAATTCTTAGACTAAAAATAACTAGCAAAAATGATTGTTGATGGTATTACAGTAAGTATGGTAGACAGGCTTTTAAAATGACATTTGTTTTAATTTACTTATGACAAGATTTTCTGTTATTGCTTAAAATATCAATCGCTATATTGGTTGATAATGATAATGTGGCAGAATCTTCAAATAGTTCATTATCCCACATTTAGAACACCCAATCCCAAATCTATTGTTCCAGTAAGAATTTCAATTACAACTGTTTTTAAAAACTACTGATTCTTAATAAAAGTTGAGTATATAATTATTGTGAAACTTTATTTAATCAGTGGTTATCACATGTATTTTAAGACCTTATGAGAACAGTAAAATGTATTGAGAAACAAAACTCTTATTTGTGTGATTTACATCTATAGATATTTACATTAGAAAAAGGGACGGAGCTTTAAAAATGTATTAATTTTAAACTCATAAGTCTATTACATACAAAATTTTATAAAATATATTTTTTAAAACAAAAACACTCAAAGAAGAGGCATTGTTTTATATATTTTCAAATAATAGCATCTGGTTTAATAGGGAATAGCTGGATTCTCATATCCATTTCTGCGTTCAGTTTGTTGTGATATATTTTTACTAAGCTACACAAACAAAATCCAACTCAAACCAATATAGAGCTGCAAAATAGAGGGGCATTTCAGTAATCTTTCAGATGTAATTGTGGATGTTCTTGATACTACACCCAAACTCAAGGCGTGAGAGATTCTTAAAGTTTACTTTCAACATTATCTAAAACCTTACAATAACCTTTTTTATATTTACCCCAGCATTTTGCATTTTTAGTGCATTTTTTACTTATGCATGATTATATAACACAATATATTGGTCATCTTTTGGTAAATATTTCAAATTTATTCACTGATCATTTCTTCCAGATTTGATACATTATACATTATCAAAAAATCAAATTCTTTAATATCACTATCTCATCTCAAAAATATTTAAGCATTATGAGTAGTCAACTCTGTGGTTGGATAAAATATTTTCCAAATTCTGCTTGAAAGCTTTAATTTTATTATTGGCAGTTATTTTCTTGAAGTTATTTTGTTTATAAATAAAAATACATCTGCCTGATACCCAACTTTAAGTAACCATAATCTGTCAGTTGTTTTTTTAAGTAGGAATGGTATTCCATGAAAAAGTAGTTAATTCAGCTCACAAATCTACCACTATGTGTTTTTCTTGAAACAATCATTGCACTTCATTATGCAGAATAAATGCTTTGACAATACTTCCCAATTTATCTCAGAAAAATCTAAATGATGCACACACAAAACTAAATATTTAGTGAAATTAATAATTTGTATTACTTCATCAGGGGTATGTTTTATGTGGAATTTTTGCTTTCCTGTTTAATTGTGTATCTTTTTTTTTAAACCACAGTATGTGGCAGTGACGAATACAATGACCATTATTACAATCTGATGCCATTGCCTTGGTTAGTGCTGAGAAACCAGGTTTTACCCACCATCACAACAGTGCAATGTCAACATAATATAAAAGGCAAATAGTATCTTGATAGTGTTATGAAAATCGTGTTGACCTTGTAGTCCCCTGAAATAATCCCGGGAACCCTAGAGGATCCATGGACCACAATTAAGAACTACTCCTTAAAAGCTAATGCATTACTTGGTGCAGAAATTAGAAACTTCATATTATTTATAAAACTGCTTATTATCTTCTGGGAATGTTCTATATTTATCTTAGAGAAAACACAAATATATTATGACTAGGCATATCACAAAGGTTTTGTGACTTCTATAGTTTTCTGAGTCTAACCAATATAGACTGATATTACTCATAATTAATAATTTTGTAACAGCCTAAATCCTATGATATAGCTTCATTAATTCCACATCTTGGAACATGTGTGGTAATTATTCTAAAATGCCTAGTTGCTTTAAAGGATAGAGAACTGGTGGCAATGCTAGGTCGTCTGGTGTGAATCTTGTTCCTGCCACATTTCGCTTTGTGACAGCATAAAAAAAAAAATGAGCATAATTTAATAATTACTTCATAGGATTATAATGAAGGTTAAATTAAAAGTACAGGTAAAATACACATAAGCTTACATAATAGTGTAAAAACTAATTAAATGTTAGGCTGACACAGAGAAAACATTTTAGAGTTAAAGGCATCATAATTCCAGGATTTGGGTTCCTGGGAAACACAAAGTCACCATATTAAGGTTTAAGGTATCTGCAGTCTAATACATTTAGCACATTTATAATATTAAAACAAATACTGATGAAAGAGAGAAATGGTCAATTTTGCTTTTAAATTTCTGGTTATTGAAGTCAGAATTTATACATATCCAGATTACAATTTATTTGAATTGTTTCTCCCAATGACAATTATTTTAGTCTTATTTGAAACAGACATCTGAAAATTGAAAGTTTATATTTTGTTAATATAAAAAAGGATGTGAATAATATGGTATTGTGATAAGGTGAAAATTTCATAAAATATACACTAACCTTTTAAAAGTTTTAAAGTTTATTTACAAGTTAGGGAGGACCCGCCAACAAAGTTAGATTAGACTCATGGATTTAACAATTACAATTAGAGGCAGGTAAGTAAAAGTGTTGATTTTTACTAAAGATAGTCGACACTATTTTTGATTCTGTGAATTTAATGACACTAAACAAAGCACTGTGCTGTTAGTGTGCACTGAGAACACTAAAGGCTGTCAGAAGTCTTTCAAAACAGTGTACCTCTAGTAGCAAAATGCATTAAGTTTTAGTTATTGACATGCTAGACCAGAATTTTATTCTTAATTGGAACAACTTATTTACTTTTTAAAGTTGTTTTGTATAACCTGATTATTATTTCTTGCTTTTACGTTAATAGAATTATTTAAAATTTTAAAACTCTCACATGACAACAGTAATACAGTCAGAATATACAGCTAAAATCTGAAGAGCCTAATCAAATTACCTCAAACCTCAGGACTGTACAAAAAAGATAGGGTAATGTCACAGGCAGTAGAAGTCATAATAATATGTCCTACATATCTTTTTTGTTAGGTAACTGGTGATTCTCTTCAAATCCTTAAAAAGAAAACTACATGATGGACATTTGGATTTAAGTGTTGTCCTTCTCAAGATAAAAAAATATAGAACATTTTTTATAAAAAGGAAATAAATTTTACTTCCCATTTAGAGTCTCCCTGGCTCTACAGTAAGGCTATATTTTCAGGTTTGGGGTGAGCTTCTAACTAGACATCTATGGTTCACTTTATAAATGTTTCATTAGTCACTTATCCCTCCCATCAAATTGAAAAATTATTTTCTCATCAATGGCAATCTTTTACACTAGAAATAAAATAAACACTTTATTTCAAATGTATATATCATGTAGATGTAATGTTATAATGAAACTTCATCACTCAGATACAGTTACTATTAACTCAAAAGCCAATCCTGACTTACTTTACATCTACCCATAATCTGAAACAAATTTTACACATCTTTAACAATCTTCAAATATTTCAGTTTATATCACCAAAAGATTAGGACTTTTTTCAACACAACCACAAAACAATGGTTTCTCTCTCTCTCTCTCTCACCCACACAGTGTTTAATATTATCAAGCATCTACTTAGTGTGTTCAAGTGTCCAATTCTAAGGAAGTCCTTTTTTTAGTTTGTTTGAATCAGAATCTAATTACACACAGTAATGATTGATTGATATACATCTTATATGTACTTTAACCTAGACTTTTCTACTATGTATTTTTTCCCTTGCAGTTAATTTAGTAAAGAAACCAGTTCATTTGTCCTTCAGAAAGTCCCTCTGTGTAATGTTTGTATACCACCTCTTTATTGTTGAGTATATTACCCTGTCTTCTGTATGACAGACTCAAGTCTAACTCATTATTTATGTTGAGTTCTTCCATAAATATGCAGGTCAAGACTCTTTACCTCTAAAAGACATATTAACTTTGTATATTATTGCAAAAAAAAAAATACACATGGCTTGAGTGGCACTACCAAAAAGATGGCTAATCCCTTCTAAGAAAATAAGAATAAACTCTCTTTAATGGAAGATGTTCAGTGCATTTCTAGATTCTTTCCCTCTGAAACAATGCATTTGTAAGAGAAAATAAGCACAAGAATCAGAATGAAAGCACACTGTTTGTTCATATAGTTGCCAGTTGGTGTTTTAATAAACTTTAATCATCATTTTCCTCCCCATTGAGTCAATTGATGTTTCTGTAAATTTTTGGGATAAGCCATAGAACAGCTGAACACAATTCCTTTAGACTTAATAATTAGTGCTTCCTAATGAGTGATGACTGATGACCACATTTTACCAACAGAACCTTCCTAGAATGGCTTATAGTTTAGATGGTTCACTCATAGCTGATAATAAAAGGAGAGACAGCAGATAGAATCTCATTTCCTCAGGAACAGATAGTTTGCACCTGGGTTAAATTCAACAAGTAACATTGTATTTTTAATTTGCATTTCTTTTTGGAGCAATGAATTTTTATTTATTTTTATTTTCTAAATTATTTTATATTATTTTCAGATATATAGTACAATGTTTAGACATTTATATAATTTATGAAGTGATCCCCCTCAATTACTCTGGCACTCATGTGGCACTATACACAACCATTGTACTATCATTGACTATATACCTTATATTATACTGTAAATCCCCATGACTGTTTTGTAACTATTAATTTGTACTTCTTCATTCCTTCACCTTTTTCACCCAGTCCCTCAACCCCCTCTCCTCTAGCAATCACCGGTTTGTTTTCACTGAGTACATTTTGTTTAGTTTGTTCATTTCTTTTTTTCTCCTTAGATTCTGCATATAAATGAAATCATATGGTATTTATCTTTCTCTGACTTATTTCACTCAGCATAATATCCTCTAGGTTGATCGGTGTCTTTGCAGATGGTAAGATTTCATTTTTTTAATGAATAATATTTCATTGTGTATATATATGCATAACTTCTTTATCTAATTGATAGGCACATTGGTTGCTTCCATATCTTGGCTATTGTGAATATGGTTGCTGTTAACATAAGGATGTCTATATCTTTATAAGCTAGTGTTTTGGTTTTCTTTGGATAAATACCCAGCTATACAATTGCTGGGTCAAATAGTTCTTTCTTTTTTTCCTCCAAACTTTTCCACAGTGGCTGTACCAATTTGCGATCCATCAACAGTGCACAAGGTTCTCTTTTCTCCACATCTTCACCAACATTTGTTGTTTTTTGATTTATTGATGATAGCCAATCTAACGGTGTGAGGTAATATCTCATTGTGGTTTTAATTTGCACTTCCTTGATGATTAGTGACCTTGAGCATCATTTCAAAAGTCTATTAGCCATCTATATGTTCTCTTTGGAGAAATGCCTATTCAGGTCTTCTGCCCATTTTTTTAATTGGAATTGTTTCTGTTGTTTTGTTGTTAAGTTGTAAAAGTTCTTTATAAATTTCGGATATTTAACTCTCTTGTCAGAAAGTATCATAGGCAAATGTCTTCTCTCATTCAGTACGTTGGCTTTTCATTTTTGTTGATGGTTTCCCTTCTTGTGCAAAATCTTTTTAGTTTGATGTGGTCCCATTTGTTTATTCTTTTGTTTCCTTTGTCCGAGATTTATCAGAAAAAAAAATTACTAATAGCAATCTCAGAGAGCTTACTACCTATGTTTTATTCTAAAAGTTTTATAGTTTCAGGTTTACATTTAAGTCTTTAATCCATTTTGAGTTTATTCTTGCATATGGTATAAGAAGGTGCTCCAGTTTCATTTTTTTTTTTTTGCTTGTATCTGTCCAGTTTTCCCAATACCATTTGTCTTTACCCCCTTGTATATTCCTGCCTCTTTTGTCATAGATTAAGTGACTGTACAGGTGTGGATTTATTTTTGGTTTCTTTCTTCCATTCCATTGATCTATGTGTCTGTTTTTATGTTAGTATCATGCTGTTTTGATGACTATAGCCTTGTAGTATAGTTTGATATCAGGCAGCGCAATACCTCCAACTTTGTTCTTCTTTCTCAAGACTATCATGGCTAGTCAGAGTCTTTCCTGGTTCCACGTAAATTTTAAGTAACATTATTCCTTTGCTGTCTGCTTAGATATATAACTGTATCTATATTTTAAATTATGCCTTGACCCAGTTTTGAGTCCCTGGCTAGTGGCCAGTTAGTTCCTCTCTTTAAGCAGCTAAGTCCACACCCCCAAACACTTCCCTTGTTGTGCTCTTACACTCAGGGAGCCATTATTCACCAGCCCAACTGTCCCAAGGCCAGGTATTAGACAAGCAGGGGCAGCCTCTACGCCCAGCATCCTACAGAATTATTCAAATTAGCCATGTAACACAGAGCCCAAGAAACCTTGCTAACCACCCAACCCTTATCATATATAAGCCATTTTCTAAAGCTCTAGCTTGCTGTCAGCCTGTCCCCAGTTCCAATTCTCTGCGTGGCCCTGTCAGCCTTCTATTGTCCAAAACTGTATGTTAAAAAAAAAAAAAAAAGAATCAGCCTTTCATCTAAGTGTCAACATGTTTTGTCCTGCCATCCAAAGAATCCTTAAATTTTGTAAAATATTCAGTCAATTCTCACTTCTCCAATCTGATGTCTTCATATTTATAAAAAAGTTTTTGTTTATATTATAAACTCAAATGTCTGATGAAAAGTTTAAAAAGCACAACAAGAAATAAATATATCACAGAAGAAATATAAACTACTTAAAAGATAAAAATGTCCTAACACCATTTTTGTCAGGTCACTATTGTGAAGAAATTAATTCAATGGTATATTTATAGAAGCAGGACATATTTTAAGCTTACTGTGAATAAGTTTTTAAGACACTATTTATATAAATTGGAGACATGCAAAAAAATGCTTTTTAAATGAAGTTAAATCTGAATTTTATATATATATATATATATAAAATTTCCTCATATGAAAATAATTTAAATAGTAAATATAAATGAGTTATATATTTCCACACATATGAATACATTAAAAACTTTCTCAGTTATATTAATAAGTAAAATAGATAAGCAATGTTATTCTTAATTAGTTTCTATAAGTTTTTAAAACTGGGTCAAAAGGAATATACATTTGATTACTGCCACCAATATTTCCTCTAAAATACCTTACCAATTACATGTATGCTAACTGGATCTAAAAATGCATTTATTCCAGTTTTAATAACACTAAATAATGTTTGTTACTTTCTTAAAATAAAATATTGCATCTTATGTAGTTTTACACTGGTAGCCTCTGATAATAAATTTGAGCATATTTTCATATACTTATGAAATAATTGCACTTATGATCATATCGACTCCTTACCCAGAACATTCAAAGCCCTGTTTTCTCCAGTCCCAATATTTATAGTCAATTCCAACTCATGCCACTTTCCTTCTCACTCATCCTACAACTCTCTAGCAATATTCTAGCAGTTTCTAGATTTCACCTGAGCACAATGTTACTTATTGTACTCTATGACTATTTCTCCATTCCCACACCAGCCCTAATTCTTTGAATGCTATTTTGATCCTTTAAATTTCCTTCCACTGCATTATTCTAATGCAACACCCCGCTGATTTTCTTCACAGCAGATTTCATGATACAGACTATTATTGCTTAATGTTTACTCTCTATATATGTGGCTAGTTTGTTTTATACAATACTTTATGGATATTTCCACTTGCACAGGGAGCCACCTGATTTATTTCCCTCTATCTGTCTAGGAGAGGTCAAAACAAATAGAACTTTCCTGAATCATCTCTACATTACTTCTTGATATGCCCTCACATATATTCTTCTCTTTGACAATGCTGAACTTCAGTTTTCCCTAAAACATCATGAAATTTCATGTGTTCATGCATTCACATATTTTCTTTGCCTGGAAATTCATCACAACAGAGCTGCTAATCCTTCATCAATTAAGTTCACTTTCTGTCTTCTCCGTCTGCATTCTCTACTTGCAGAACAGCCAGTAAATAGCACATACTGTTAGATCACGAGATAGTGAACTCCTTGAAAACAGGGACTCCATGGTTATTATAGAAAGACTAACAGGGTCTGTTGCATAGTAGTTGATTGATACCTAATGAATCTGGAGCATTCTGTATCTTGATGGCATGACTTTTGCATAAGAGTAGAGGGATTTCTCGACAAAAACGATACGCCTAAATGAGCCACTAATATTAAGAACTAACTGATCATGGTCACTAGATGCTGTGGTAGACTAGAGAAACATTTTAGAGCAGTACTGCACGCTGAGACAAATTTAATAATTAGACTAATACATAATTAAAAACAGCACTGCATACCTATAAGCAGGAAAATAAGAACAAACCTGAGCAGACATTAGTAGACAAGGTAGTTTTTTTAGGTATACATTTGGCTGGGGAATTTAATCAGTTGCTTAGTAAGGATTTGAAGTTATTACAAAAACCCTAAGAAAAACTATTAGATTTCATATCTTTTCTCTGAATTTATATTTTAGTAAACCAACACTATTTTTCACTCCATAGCATGAATTTAATTATTCTCAGGTAATCCAGTTTTTACTTGATTTTCAAATTAAACAAATGCATCTTTATTTAAAATGATTGTCACAGTCAAGACTTTGGTACTTTTTCTAGTCCTTTTCAGTCTAGGAAAATAAAAGGGAGAAAAAAAAAGGGATAGAGAATTCCTCAATACTTAAGTGATCATTAGCATATAACACATAAGTTATGTGTAAGTGAACTTAACAGTGACTACTTTCTCATATAATTTAGAACTAGATTTTTAAAACTAACTAAAATTCTGGGTTCAGAGAAATTTTAATTTATAAAATTTTATTAGAGGAAACACTTGGTTTTAACTGCAAAATTTCTTGATTTGCCTTTTGATTTCTGAGTATTCTAAACATCAAATATGAGCATCAGATACTCACCATATAGTTCTTATTAATTCCTCACCCCTCTCACCAACTATATTAACTATCAGGGTTGTACTGTTTTGATGGCATACAAGAACAGCTGTCTAGACTTCTTTGCTTAATTTGTTATTGTTTGAATTCACATATATACAAAATATTTTACCAATAATTAAAAATTATTTACTTGTACAAAATTCTTTAAATTTGATAAACATTCTATGTGGCTTAAATAAATATCAGTGGTAATAATAATATAGTACAGTATTGGTAATGTATACTCACATATGAATGAGATATGTTTGTCATGAAGAAAATGTTGAGGCTAAAAAGTATCACTAATTAGTTTTAGTTCACATCATAAATAATGTCTTTATAACTTGATATATATGTTATTAAAAATTCAAATATAGGAAATAATATGAAACTCTGGAATAATCATGAATAATTACTCAGTCATTAAAAAAAAATTAGTCTATGGCCATGCTACCCTGAACAAGCCCAATTCCATCTGATCTCAGAAGCTAAGCAGGGCCGGGCCTGTTTAGTACTTGGATGGGAGACCACCTGGAAGACCAGGTGCTGTATGTGTAAAAAATAAAAAAAAAAAGGGGGGTGGGTTGTAAGGTGACAAGGTCCTTGCAATCTGTGAGGTCAACCAAGAGTTGCCTCACTTAAAAAATAAAAAATTAAAAAAAAAAAAAAAGAAATCCAACCCATTTGCAATGACATGGATGGACCTGGAGGTTATTATGCTAAGTGAAATAAGTGAGACAGAGAGAAAGATAAATACCGTATTATTTCACTTACATGTGTACAATCTAAGGAACAATCAAAAAACAGACTCGCAAATATAGAGGACAATTTGGTGACAGCCAGAGGGAAAGGGTTTGGGGGACTGGGAGAATGGAGTGAAGGGGTAAAGAAGTACAAATTGGTGGCTGGTTGTGGGGATGGGGAGCTTGGCATAGGGAACGCAGTTAGCATTAATGTAATGGTGAGGTGGAGAGCCAGAGGAGAGAAAAATAATTAGGGGGATCATTTTCTAAACTATATAAATGCCTAACCAATGTACTGTATACTTGAAACTAATAAAATTTAAAAATTTTCCTCGTGATAAAAAGTCTTATGATGGTACATGAAGCACTAAAATCACCCTGTCTAAATCCCTTCATTAAAGTCATATTAATTACTTATGAAAACAAAATGGAAAGATATTCTAACAAATTGAACAAAATGTAATGGAAAACTTTAATGTATTTTCTCTACTTTTTAACTAAATATGCTTGTGCTTTTAGTCTGTTTCAAAAAGTTGACATCTATTATATTTTCTAAATGAAATGCTTTCTTTTCAATGTTTAAGTAACCGAGTATTCAATGAAGTAGCTCAGTGGACTCCTATTGGAAATGCTGAAAGTTAAACAGATAAAAATTCATTATACAGACCTATTGGTGTAGTTGGCCAGCCTAAGCTGGTATTCAGCCCCATAATGAGTCCTATGCTCACTCCCACTAATAGTACACTCTTCTCAAATAAACTGAATTGCAATGGTGGGAGAGCTGTTTGCCTCTCGATGCCTGACTTCTTATAGTAAAATATACTTAAATATCTCTTCCCAATTTTACAGTGATATATATGCATATATCTATATTTTTAAATATTTATACATATTTATGTTTATTAATATGTATGTACATAAAATATATGAAAAACAAGGTTTATTGAAGCATTGTATACAATAGCAAAGTCTGGAAACCAATCTTTGTTTAATATGGAGTAATATTAAATAAATTATAACATATCCATATGATGTAATACCATGCATAATTTATTTATTTTCTATTTATTATTATTTATGCCTGCAGCACCTGGTCTTCCTAGGTGGTCTCTCATCCAAATACTAACCAGGTCCAACCCTGCTTATCTTTCAAGATCAGAAGGGATAGGGCTTGTTCAGGGTGGCATGGCGGTAGATCATGGACCATGGCTCCACTGGGTGTGAACACAGGATCTTCTGCATGTAAAGCTTATTAGGGGAAGATTCAGATTTCAAATTCCGGTAGTCTGGACCTGGAGTCCAAAATTTAATTACTTCAATGACTGCTTACTAACTTATGATAAGGAAAAAAATCAATATAATTCAGAAAGACAAGGTCAGGCTATATGCCAAAGTAGTTTAGAATTTGGCATGTCATATTGGGAATCCATGCACTACATTGATCTAGATAAGATATGAATATAATACAGATAAAAATATAGATACGCATGTGGATATAGATATATAGGTTTCCAACAAGAAGCAGCTTGGATTTAACTTCAAATTTAGTTTCTATTTTTTTTTTCTAAAGATAAAGCAGGATGAAGACTAATGATATGATCCAGAAGTACTTTCCTCAGAAAAGTACAAAATCACACACACACACACACAAGAAAACATTAATATTAAATAACAATTATATCAATAATGACAAATGACAAGCCAACAAACTTCCTCACAAATAGCAAGTACATCATACCAAAGTGTCAAGGTGGTTTTAAATTAGATGACAAATGTAAATTTCTAAAACTGGGTATACCTACTTTTAAATTTTCTGTGAAAATTCAAAAAGAGATTTTTCTTTTGTAATTTTCCAACTCCCTCAGGAGCACTGAAGCTTAATTCTTCTCACCCTCCTCTCAGTTAATTCTAACCTAGAATCTCTTTATACGGTTGTTGAAATTCCTTCTGCTTCTGTGCTGAATTCTAGGACTTTTTGGCCTGACTTTCCACAGTTAACATCTTTACGTTACATGAAAAGATTTGGATCCAATGAATTAAGCATTAGTACTGTGAAAACAGAGACAACCAATGAATATATTCATTCGTTATGGTAAACATTTTGACTACCAATTAGATGGATTTAAGAAGCTGATGACATACACTAGTGCTGCTAGTTTTTAGTTTGAAGATTACACTGCTTTTTCCCCCCGCCCTGCCCCTGTCTACTAATGTAAAAAGATTCACTCTAAATATTAACTATCGCCACTGTATGGTTAGGCCCCTATGTAAAACTATAATCTTATGCTCTGAAAATGAACTATTGTTAACATATGAAGTAAATTCCAAACCCACTTACATTAAACCGCCTGGTCATTTCCTTTTTAAAACCTAGGTAGATATCATCATATAATTGGACGTGTATAATAATTGGAAAACTATAAGCAATCATTTCAGGAGTCTTTATGTTAATGTTCAAGTTAAATATAGAAAAAAAATAAAAGGTCTTATGTAATTAAATTAGCTATTTCATTCCCTAAATGAAAGCAGTTTTTTCTAAGTATTTTTTAACCATTCAAATTTTTAAATTCTTCATCTGTTTATACGATGATTATGCAAGATTGTACAGCTAAAAAACTCATCTTAACAAGTAACAGAAAACTGCTTTTATTTTTGCAATTTCAGAAAATAGTTCAAAAAGCTGTACATTATGTGATCAACAAAAAGTAAATGACAGTAGTCATAGCTCTGTTCCATTTCTCACTAAAATGTTTCTTTTTAAATGATCTAAGAAAAGAAACTTTAAGTAATGTGGAAATTGCAGTTTTTGATTTCTTCATGCTTAAATTTCTGTGATTATAGTGAGCTGTACTTAGAATCCTGTGCTGGATGATTTTCAGGACTTATTCCACATACATTTCCCATACTCCTAAGGTCTTTCCTACCACTCTTTCCCCCGCATTAGTGATAAACTTAATTCTTTTTTTAATTTTTGTTCTTTTTTTTTTTTTACTGAATGTTAGACTAATGAAATTATAAATAATAGGAATTTAGACACATTAAAAATATAGATTATAATTGTTTTCAGGAATTTTAATAGGTACTTTTCAATTACATATAATTATTTTACAAATGAGAAGACCATCAAAAGTCTAGCCTCTTTCTGACTCCAAATATTTGACTCCCTTTACTTCCTTTGTTTTCCTCTCTTCCCCTCTGGTAATCACCATACTGTTGTCCATGAGTTATTTTGTTCATTTTGTTTATTGCTTTCTGTTTTATATCTCACATATGAGTGAAGTGAAAGGTTCTTGTCCCATCTGACTTATTTCACTTAGCTGATATTTTAAGATCCACCCACATTGTAGTAAATAGCAAGATGTCATCCTTTTTTACGGCTTAGTATTCCATTGTATATATGTAGCACATCTCCTTTATTCAACCATCCATCAAAAGACAATTTGGGCAAGGAAAGTAGAAGCAAAAATAAATGAAGGGGACTAAATCAATTAAAAACATTTTTCTAGAGCAAAAGAAACCCTTGACAAAAAGGTGACCAACCGAATGGGAGAATAAATTTGCAAACAATACCTCTGGTAAAGGGCTAATATCCACAATATATAAAGAACTCATATAACTCAACAACAACAAAAAAACAAACAGTCCAATTTAAAAGCAAGCAGAGGACCTGAACACCTTCTCCAAGAGGACATACAAATGGGCAGATATATGAAAAGATGGTCAACTTCACTAGCTATAGTGAAATGCAAATCAAAACCACAATAAGATACCATGTCACTCCTGTTAGAATGACTATTATCAAGAAAACAATTGTTGGACAGGATGGGAGAACTAAAGGAACACTTGTACACTGCTAGTGGGAATATAAACTGGTACAAGTTTCCTCAAAATATAAATAGAGCTACCATATGATCCAGAAATCCCTCTTATGGGTTTCTACCTGAAAAATTTGAAAGCTTTTACTTGTAAAGATATACATACTCCTAGCTTGCCTGCACCATTATTCACAGTAATCAAGCTTGGAAATAACCTAACTGTCCTTCAATGGATTAATCTTTATTTTTAAGGTGACTGAATTCCTATCATCTAAAATTTCAATAATTACTATTATTTGCAGTCAAAAAGAACAAACTTAAATAGCATTATTTGTTAGGTGTTTGAGGGAAAGAGTAATGAAAAATGTTAGGAATATAGGAAATGTATATGATATATCTTGAAAAATTTTAAGTTTTACTCAAACGCAATTTTTTTTTAAATTAAAGAAAAAGGCAAATTGTCTTTCATGCAAATTGCATTAATGAATTTATTATGTTTGTACAATTCTGTCACTAAAGTATTTAATCTAAAATGCATTATACATTGTCAAAGGATCATGGATTATTCTTATTAAACAATTAAAGTTTTCAAAGAGGCTGGTTATAAATGGCAAATTCTCATATCCAGGGAAGTGCACTTTACTTGTAGGTAAAGTATGCTTCTGAATGATTTTTTTTTTTAAGTGAAAAACCTCTAACTACCAAATTTAAATGTTAACTCACTCTCAGAATAATGATCATGTGTGTATCTTCCATGTGAAAAATAAAAGGTATATTTTTTCACAAATATTTTAAAAGGCAGGAGTAGATAAAAATAATTTTAGCTATTTAGTGAACATAAATATTGAAATAAATATCATAATGACTATATTGTTTTGTTTGCCATTTAGCTCATCTTCTAGCATAACATACATGTAAAATGACAATGGAGTCTTCAGTTTTCGGCAATCTGCCATCGAATTTTTGTTATTGTACAAAAACAAAAAGTTAAAGAAATATTCACAGGCCAAAAATTATATGCAAATATGAAAGAAACTCACCAAGCGTAGTTGGTGGCTGCCCAGGGAATATGTATTAAATCCCAGCTGCCTAGATTTTTCCTAACAGGACACAGGGAAGAGGAAGCAATACTGGGGCCTAACCAAAATGGGAAGTCAGAACCAAGAGACTCTACATAAAATTGCATCCTTCCAAAACATTGATTCCAGCAACACATAAACTAGGAGAAAACTCACCAAAAGGGGAGGGACTTGAGGAAATGTGCCATTACCATAGCAGAGAGACTCCTCAGAATCTATAATCAAAATCAGGCCTTTGAATGGGCACCTGGCTAGAATTCATAGGACATATGTGGTGTTAAAACCCTCCCTTCACAACTGAGAGCCAATGACTTAATCAAATCAATCTTCCTCATGTATTTATGGAAACAAATGCAAATTATCTATGTAAGAATCGCCTGCAATCCAGGCCTCAATATATTCCTATAAAATAAAGAAAAACATGAATGTCTATCCTCTCTTCTTGTCCCCTCTTTCTAAACAGACACAGACATAAACTTACATGGAAATAAACCACCATGAATAAGAATCAGTAGGGAACAAATTTCACAATCAAAACAATTCAACAGATACAATTTGCTTTTACATCCCCCAGATAGAAAGATAAGATACATTGTAAAATTCGTGTTTCCACACATTTTCAAGTCCTTTTATTTTGTCTAGTAGCCAGTAGTGTTAACCTCCAGAGTTCAAATCTGTTATCAGTAATTCCTATTTTGGATTGCACTTTCTCCTGGTGTGAACCCTCATTGATATGATCTGTGTTTCTCCTCTGTGAGAACCTTGTCGAGTCTCCTCTATTATGCTCAATACTAAACTAATTCTTTGGAAGGTTTAAGTAAATTTAGAAACTCAGTGGTTTTTTCTCCATTCAGTACAAGTACTTTAAAGTTTTTGATAGTTTCTGTACCCTAGTTTTGCTGTAGTCATAGAAAATAGGTGATGCTATATGTTCTCCTTGTTGATATTTATAGTTTATGAGATATGTGGTCATCATTTTGTCTATGGAACCAAGAAGTGATAATATGACTTTTTGAAGTGTCCAGACCAATTATAATTAAGTGTTCCACATTTTCATGTTGTCTGAGGGTTTTTTCCTTGAATAATTTACTTTGTCTTCTATCCTTTATATTTTCTGCAATCTAGAAATTAGATCTGGGTTTTTTAAAAAAAATCATTCATGAATTTGTGCTTTTCATTTTTCATTAAAAAAGGGGATGAAAAATATAAAGTCGTCCTACTCTTAAAAAAGCCAATTTCACCCAAGTGGTTAAGGTGATAACAAACCAGATATCTTCATTATAATAATACTTTTTTTTTCCTTTGGCATTAGCAATTCATAAGAGAAAAAAAAATTTAGTCAGGACATAAAATGTAATTTCGTCATCTGAAAAGTTTGTGAATATATAAAGAATAAATCTCCCAAACCCTGTCATTATTATACATATATATTATGCATCATTATTACTATGACTAAATAAAAAATTTCAAATTTCTGCAAAATCTTACAATTTTTTCCATTAAACATATTTACCAATAATGCAAATGCAATAAAATGCTTAAAATATTGGACAGTTGAAAAATCACTTAGATCATCTTACCTATATTTTCATATTTAAATAAACAGGTATTGATTAGTGTCCCAGTATCATTTTTTCTGAGAACTCATTATATTATTTTCTTCACCCATCTTCCACCTCTTTCCCTTTGGCAAGCATCATCTTGTTCTCTACGAGTCTGTTTCTGTTTTATTTTTATTCTTTTTCACTTTTTAGATCCCGCACATAAGTAAAATCACGGTATTTGTCTTCCTATGATTTATTTCACTTAGCATAATGCCTTTTAGTTCCATCCATGCTGTCGCAGATAGAGAGATTTCATTCTATATTATTATTTATTATTTTGTATTATTATTGCACTACCAAAACACACATGCAGAATATTTGGGAGGGCAAGCCAAAAAAAATATTATCCCCCAAAATACAGTTTGTTAGAGAAAATATAATTGATAAACTTATGAAAAAGGAATAATGCTTACTCATGATGAGAAAGGTAAATTAAGGCCCACATATAAGAGAACTTACAAGCTAGAGATTATGTTTGATGGTATTTGATAAAAATTGCTCTAAGAATTTTTACAAGGATAAGTATAATATTCAAAGATCATAAAACAACATCAATATTTTTTGACATTTCGCCTGTTCTTTAAAATGTTAGACCCAGGAAAATTAACAAAGGGATGAAGCTGATTAGGAAATATATACTTATTAGTGTTTGCTCGCACGCTCTCTTCCTCTCTCCCTCGCTCTCTCATTGTTCTTCATAGCCACTGGGAGCCATAGATAAGTAAATGAATTGGAACTGAAGAAAAAGAGAGTTCTACTGGCAAATGAGGCATAAGGAAGGTCACAGATATCTTTTTGAAACTATAACTTATAAAAAGTTAGATTTGTCTGAAGGCATAAGTCTTACTCAGATGATCTCAAAGGACCTTTTCAAGGTTTTTAATTTTATTACAATTGTCACTCCACGAGGGAAGAACATAGGATTTAGAGTAAGAAACTAGAATTTATGTTTCAACTTCACTTCTGACTGCTATAATATCTAAGTGAGCAAATCAATTAGTCTTTATGTGTTGTCGTTTCTCAGTGACACAGTTGACATGCTCATAATACTTCCCAGATTTTGGTGAAGATATATACATATATATTTGAAATTACAAAAATATCAGATACCTGTACTAATTTGAATGAAGGTATAAATATTCACAATTGAAATTACTATATTATAATTTGTATCTATACAATATAGCTTTATGTTTGCTACATATAACATATCCATACAATATAACTTTATATATTTGCTACATCTTCCCTTTGTTTAAAATGTTTCCTTGATAATCTTTTTTACAGATTAGAGTATGTTGAGATAAATCTATAGGAGCTCCAAAGAGTATAGATTAAAAACTTATGTTTTACCTATATGAACTATATAGAATTTTCTTCACACTAAATTAAGTGAACAATTGAGCGATCTCCTTAGGTAACAGACTTAATTACCAGAGAAGTCATGTCTTTTAATGTGCCATCCACAATAGATTTTGAAGTTTATTCTATTACATGGGAATCTTGATGATGAATGTATTATGTCTAAATGGCATTACTTTCCTCATCCTAATTAAGTTGCTACTTTAATTTTCAATTGTAATGCATAAAAAATGTAACCTGAAGTCTGGCAAAAAGGAAGAAAATAAATTTGTGTCAAAGAGAGGAAAAGTAAATGTTTTTAATAAGAATATTCTACTTCAGTTGCAAAGACAGCTATGTTAATGTTAACAAATCTTCATGTTCTATTTATAAACTCATGTTATACAGACCTCTTAATGTTTATAAATAATCATTGCATTCTACTATATTTATTGCAGTAAATGACAATGTGATCATGAATGGGAATTTAGAATCACCTAAGAACAAAATATTTAGTGATAATAATAATCACTAATTTTCACATAATAAAAACTGAAATTTTAAACCATAATTTTGACTTTCTCAATGATACTGAACATTGAATGGCAAAAATTAAACCACCATCATATTGTCTCTATTTTAGTATCCGATATATTTCTATAAAAGTGCCATGGTTTGCCTAATGGGAAAATAAATCTAGTGTGATCATAATAAAAGATTAGTTCCATGATATGGTAACAGGGAAAAAAACCTTACACACACACGTATGTACATGCGCATGCATACACGTTCACACACACACACACAAACACACATACACTGACATATGAAATGTATTTTCTAGATCAGGAAAAGAGACATTGTAGTTATCATGACAACTATAAAGCAAATAGTGAGCATCTTACCAAATACGAGGCGGGGGATATTCTTTGATTACATAATTGATAAAAGCTATTCAATATGAACCCGTAAGTTAAAAAAAAAAAAATCCAAGACAGAAATAAGAACCCTAGAAAGGGGGTTGACTCAAAGAAGTTTAAGCCAAGAACAAAATGTAGCATTGGAAAGGTGACCCAAAAGAGTGTGTATGATAAATGTGATTATATGAGAGGCCCTTCTCATAGGTAATATTTTTATTCCTGAGTTATTAAGGAGAAAATGAAGTTCCATAGACATTAAAGTTTGTAGTGTACAAATATGGCCAAATGAAGTGAAAAGTGTAATATAATGCATCTAGTTCCCATTTTCAGAGAATTGATTTAGTCTATTTCAGCTAATCCTTTTACTAGTGTTGCTAAAGTTATATAAAGATATAAAGAATTTATCTATATTATTTAAGAGAACTATAACTGACCTTAGTGACATCTAGATTAGTCAGAATTCCAGTGTCTAAAATGTTCTTCTAAATTTGTATCAGATAGCTAAGTAGAAGAAGCAGAACTCACTTCAGAAATAGTTATATTGAAAACTGACATTTTTCATTTGTTGGTAGCAAATAGTATCATAATATCATATGCTAAATACTTTATGCCACTTGCTTCACTTAATTCTAACAAATATTTATATCATAGCTTATTATAATATTCATTTTACAGATGAAATGACTTAGATTTGAATAAATAAAATGATTTGTTCATTGTTCCCAATTCTAAAATGATGGGACTAGGAGTCAACTGATGCAATTTGCTGCTACACCCAGAAGTACTAACTGCTATTCTGTATTGCTGTTTCATGACTTCTGTCTTCTATTTCTAGGATTTTGATAAAGGGAGTGCAGCCAAGGAGACATAGTGATATCAGAGTGGGCGTCTCATGAAAGTATGCATCTCAGGAACAGGAGTCAGAATATGAATCCACATTCTACTGGGACTTATGGAGGTGCGAAAAGGCCTTCCTCAAAGTCTCTACAATTGGGAGGTGCAATGCTAAGTGGATGTCACACTGTACCCAAGACCTTCTTCAGACAAGCATGGAATCTCTTTCTAGCCACATTTTTATGTCACCAGTACGTAGAAATAACATTGATCTCCCCTGCACTTCTTTCCTTCTATCTATACCAATACTTAAAGAAAATTCTCCTGTAACAGGATGCATAGTCTTAAGATGTAGTTCCAAAAAGTTCAGTTTTAGGAATTTCCAAATTATTATTTTTTTCAGTGATTTTTTCTGATTAAAAATCTACACTAACTTATTTTTCTAGATGCTTCCTTAACTCCCAAAGTAGTTATTTCTTCTGCTAAGCTCAGTGAAAATGAAAACAATAAGCATTAGCCTTTCAAAAGGTTTTATACTTTATAAAGGCTAATTTATGTTTGGGTGTACTTCATGATACATAAAAATCCTACAGAGATATTTACAACATGGGCATTATTTCCTTTAATATTTGTAATAATAATATTACACCAGAATAAAATAGATTCAATATTTTTAAGCCATTCATTCTTATCATTTAATTTCACAGTTACCATTTGTGGAAAACCATTAATTTTAATAAACCATACATATCTTAAATCATGTTGTTTTGTGAAAAACAACCAGATGAAATGATAGGAGTGGGCCAAGTGACTGTAATATATTCCTTTCCAAATCACTTTTTAAAAAATCTTCTACATGTATAGTTTTTTTAATATACTGTTATTAAGAACAGTATATTGCCTACAAAACTGAATATCATTTTGAATGAACATTCTAGTCATATGACATTAAACTATTTCTCTTCATATCAACAAACCAAATTTGTAAAATATAATATTAACTTAATTGTGTGAATTAACTGAAATAATATATAAAAAGGCAGAGTCCCTGCAACATAGCAGTATTCGATATGACAATTTTTTGTGTGTGTGATTAGACACAAATGGACTCTCAAAATCAAACTAATCCATTTTGCTTAGAAAACTTTTCTGAAGACTTTCTATTGCTATTATTGTTCACTGACTTAAAATTATTTTTGCATTTACTATAAGGAGAACAATTTGCCATTTGCCACGTCTAGATATGGAAAAATTGCTAAATGAATGTGGCTGAAGTCCCCTAGACTATTGAGGATGCCTTGCAGACAGTGTGTGATAGCCTCTTCTCCATATCTGTGACTGATTACACCTGTCTGTGGTCACATGCTGCTTTACCTGATAGCTGCAAAGTGCACAGTATTTTGCTTCATAATTCATGAAATAATTGTGAAGCTAATATTCCTGCAAAAACAATGTTTCTGAAGAAAGTTTAAAGCTTCAAATTAGGAAGTAAGTGTTAAATCTGTACCAGAATTGCCCACCTGCATACCAAATGAGACTGTCAATATCTTAAAAAGAATTCAATACCTAGAGGTGGAACTAATCCATTATCCACAATTCGTGCCTCCTTGCCTTCTCCAATAACTGGTATACTGACCGCACATTGTGTTAAATTGCTATTTGTTAATATTCTAGAAATTAAAGTAGTGCTGAGGAATGTAAACTGAAAGATTTTCATCTTATATGAAGAAGCAGAGTCTCTGAGTGGTGCCACTCTAATTGAAATGTCTCTTCAATTGCAGGAGATAACTCCTTTTTTTTTATATTGCAATTGCATACAGTAAAATTCACTTAGATAGTAATCTGATCCCAAAATGTAGTTTCATAGATACAAGAGGGTGATCTTTTTAGGTATTTCCTAAAATGTGCATTATTATATCACATTTTTGGTGTACCCTCTATTTTTGCTTATAGTTGCAAGAATAGAGATTACCCACAGCCCATGTTATAGATCATTAATTATGTAACAATCATTGACAATAAGAGAACTATAATAACAAGATTGTGGTTATTGCCATAGTTGATAGTTTGAACTCCTGTGATCTATCTTTCATATGTTATTGCAGCTGACTTAATTCTATGTGTTATTTAATTCCACAAAAACTTATTCTTCTTGAAGCTTTCCATAAGACCCAGTTAAAATATTCTTTTCAGTGACTACTGGCACTTTGGGCCTCTCTGAGATTAACTGCTGACTCCTGATTTGTTTTATGTTTACATATTTTATCTCCATTATCTCTTTATCTCCATTATCACTTTATATATAGATAAAAATAGTTAATGATCTATTATTTATATATATAATATGTATATTTATATATATATAACTTTTATATATAAAATATATTTATATGTATAATTTATCTTTTTTATTAAAATGAATTGAACTGGATGGACAACTGGGATCTTTAAGTACCCTGGTTTGTTACACTTTTCCCAATAACTCCAATGATTTCTATACATCCCTAATGTATTTGTTTAAATTTTTGTTAGAAAATGAGAAGCGATTCTCAATATAAGTTATTAACAAAATAGCCAGGACAAGCTGCCTAGCCAGTGTTGCCAAATAACCACTTATTTTGATTTAAGTCTGTCTCCATGCTCCGATCTCTAAATTCTGAAGTTCTGGGAATAATATAACAACATTTGCCACAATTTATAGTTTACTTTACTCAGAGAAATAGTAACAGCCATAAAATCATATATTATTTTTGCACCAAACACTAAGCAAAATTTTCAGAGCTTAAAAAAACTAAGGTACTCTTTGTGTTCATATTTCCAAAAAATAAGTCCTGGGTAGTAAATAAATCTGTGAATGAACACTTTACTTGAACTAAAACATTATTCTTGAAATACATAAATATAACTGTAAAAATGCTAAGAGACCATGGGAAGTCATTATCTAGACTTGAGGGCAACACATAAACAAAGCATAACTCTAGAAACCAAGACAAAGCTTTAGAAACCTACAGTTATAGTACTTTAAATGGTATTTCCAATGAAAAAATATTCTGAAAGTAAGAAATAGCTTCAGGATAAAGATCAAATCCAGGGTATTTCCAATGAAATGTGGCCTCAGGTCAAAGCTTAGATCAAGTGTGTGAGGTAAGATTATTTGATAAGATGTTGGAAAGTATGTAAATAATTAGGTGGCACCTCTAATATTATATCATGAGGCTCCAATTTATAAGGTATGAAAAAAAGTCTCAAGTGTTAGATTCTGGTTTCACACTAACGAATAAATAATTTTTTTAAAGGGAGAAAGTTATCTAAAATATCAAATTTGATATCTAGGAATTCCTTAAAACTCATATTTTAAATAACAGAAAATTATTAAGTATGTGGACATAGTATTTTTTTAACTTCCATAAATCCTCTTATTTTAAAAAAAGACAGTAAAAAAAAACCTATGGATATTTTCAACTAAATTAGATGATAAGAACCCCAATGAAGTGAGAATATGGGCAGATGGGAATAGTTCTTTATATTTGAAACCTGTCACTAAAGAACCAAGTTATCTACTCTCATATTCACCCGACAGATATTGGTAAAACAGGTTTAAGGAACGTGGAATCAAATGGGGGTTGCTGTCACACAGAATTTTTGAATCTGTCTGGGTACATTTCATAAGTTCCTTGATTAGGATCATTCCTGCTCTTAGGAACTGATTTTCCTTTGATTTAACCCTGCGTCAGCTTTCTTGTTGATAAATAGTTTCTATTTGTAGCTGAGTAGCTTTCTGAATCTGCTTCTTGACATTTGAAGGTTGAGAGTGCTGGAGATTCATTTTTTTAAATTCATTCATTTAAATTAGTTTCAAGTATACAGTACATTGGTTAGACATCTATGATGTTCATACAAATAACCCCCCAATTGCTCCTTCCCTCCCCTGGCCCTCCACCTAGCCATTATATTAATGCTAACCGCATCCCCTCTACCATGTTCCCCATCCCCGTGACCAACTACCAACTACTAATTTGTACTTCTTTAACCCTTCACCCCATTCTCCCCATTCCCCAAAGCCCCTCCCCTCTGTCTGTCACCAAATTGTCCACTATATTTGTGTGGAGACTCATTTTTTAACTGTTTCTATCTGTTTCAGTCTAAGCCAGTTGCTTTTGCTGATCCAATTCTTTTAAAATCTTTGCTATGGCCCTATGAATATTATCAGTGTTCTTACCATTAAATTAAAGTCACAGCCACTAACTTCAACACAGACTCTTCTTAGAGAGATTGGGTCTGTCTAAATGAGATTTGCAGGCTGCGTTTGAAATTGCTGTTGTACAACAGCCAAATGATTCTTAGAAGCTATTTGCCTAGCAAATAAAGTCTAGAAATCATACTCTTAAGATCACCAAAAGTCATTTTTGTCTAGCTGAGCTAACACAAGATATGTCGCCTTAAATCTTTCCAATGTCTAAAAGAATTTTAGAGCAACATCCTTAATCCGGTTTTCCAGACCCCATTTTACTAGAAGTTCTCTGAATTTGATCTTTACCCTAACACCAATTTTTTACTTTGAGAACATTTTAGATGGAAAGACATTCAGGCTACCTTATATTTCCTATAAATTCTGCTCAAAAACTGAACAGTTCTTCTTTAAAACAACTTTCTGCATGTTTCTTATCAAATTACAACTAAAACCGTCAATTGTCATTTTTTTTTCCTGGAAATGTCTGTAGGCAGATTCACCAGTTCATTTAATTACATTTTCCATTTCCCAAGATAGAAAGGGGACAGTTTTACTATATTTTCCACTACTCCTTAATACAGGCTTATTCCTATCCAGACTCTAATAACGATTTCCTCATTATTTTTCTAGCTTCTGTCATCAGTTACCTCAGGTCTTCCTAGCTACTTACTGTTATCCACTTCCAAACCAATGCTACACATTTTAGATTTTTGTTTGGCAATACCCCATGCCTTTTAACAATTTCCATTCTACCTATTACTTTGTGAAAAATCACAAAAAATTTAACAGCTTAGAAAGAAAAATATTAGTTCTGTGGTTCTGTAGTTTCACTGGGCTCAGCTGCATTTTTCTCACTGGTTCTCACATGAAATGCTAGTCATAGAGGAACTGGTGCATTTTTTTGGTCAAATAACATATATGTTTTGAAATATGATGAGTTAGTGGTAGAATCAGAGTAAAGATTATATTTGGAAAACTATGCTGAATTGAAATTCAATTTTATTTTTACCTAGAATATCATACATTTTCAGTATAGATGGTTAAAAATGATACTGCTTTTAATATTTTATCTTTATAATTTATTATTTTATGATATGTTCAATACTATTGTTATTATTACTGTTATTTTTATTATTATCCCAACTTTAAAAACCAAGGCCAAGTACTGCTAATCAACTTATCTAAATATTATTTAAAAAATGGAAAAACAGGTATCCTAATCTTGGAATTACTCAAAGATCAGTGCTTTTAAAAACTCTGATGTGATAATATTGTCTTGAGTTCCTATGTCCATAATAATGGACATAAATCAAGTGCTAATACCAAAATAAGAGTATACCATTTGATAGCAAAATAGTTGCTATAACATTAGAAATCTACGAGTTGTTGGAACATAGAGAAGTGAGTAAATCTGGCTCAAGGAGTCAGTGTGAGGTTGCAAATAAAGGCATTGATAGTAGGACAAATCGATATTTAAATATGTGCTCACGTTCAGTTATAAATTGAACAGTATGAATTCAGGAGAGCCAGGTCCCCGATTTAAAAGGTAAAGCAACTCAGAAATCACAGTTAGTTGATAGTCATATATCTTTTGCAATTCTAGATGTGTCATCAAAACCCAAACAGGAAGGCATCCATATCTAGTAGTCAGTGAGCATACCACAAGCGTAGGCATATTCAATTCTTATGAGATTCTGAACTCAACAGAAAGTGTGGTTGCTGTTTGCAGGGACAAGACCTGATCATAAAGCCAATAACAAAGAATATGGAGTCTTACTTGGAACAAGCAAAACACCAAACCAAAACAAACCTAATAAATAAATAAATACCAACAGAGCCTAAAAAAATAGAAATGATGCTAACAGAATATACATTTTCCCCCCTTTAGACTATAGGTTTGTCTAAGACTCTAGAAAAAACTTTTCAACTGAAATGCACAGAATCTAATGTTATGTTAAATATATAAACTATGATGTACCAGGAGAATTTTAACCTTTTTCCCAGCACTCCCCTGATCACTGAACCCTTATCTCAACAGCTTGACAAAAGTTACTAATTCTTCATTTGATTTAAGGATTCAGAATCATTCTTCGGTGGTTTCAGAACATCAATTTAATGTTTAAGCTAATATACCACACACACACACACACACACAAACTACATAACAAGTACAGTATCTATATCCACAAAACTGAGTTTAATTTTCACTTGTAGTTAATCATTAAATTTCTATCTCTAGCACTGGCCTTTCAGCTCTAGATCTATCGAGAGTCCTACATGAGATTATTTCAAAATCAATTTAGATTCCATCCTGTGCAATAACTTATTATTCCCCCATTTCCTAAATCTGATATATTATAAAATTTCTCTCAATAAGTAAATGGCATTACAATCCCAACTGCTTTTACCAGAAAACTAGGAATCTTTTCACATACATTTGAATTAACCTTTTAAATTTATCCCTAATTTGCCAATGTTAAGTCTTAATTATTTTAAAATGTGCCTCCTTTCTTCCTTGCTAGCCATCACCTCATTTATTAGCTGCTTTTATTAGCTGCCACCTAAACCATAACTTCCATATAAATTCTGCCCCCCAAAATCAACTTTGCCCCTTCATCCGTAAGTTTACATGTGCAGGGACTTGTAAGCAAACATAGGGACTTTTATATTCACTTTAAGAGTAATGGGAAGATACTGACATGTTCTAAGCAAAATGTTAACTAATGAGATTAATGTATTAGAAATGTCATATATATGTATACATGTATATACACCCATATGCATACATATATATACAGTTAAAATAATTTTTTCAAAAGTTAATTTTTGCTGCAAAGAACAGTTGCAATATCATAATTGTTTTTGAACACATGATTAATATTTATATCTGTTATTTGACTGAATACTATGAAATGAAAGAAAAAGTTGCATTTGTTAAGAATTTTTTTTTACACTTTTGTTCAATGTGCATTAGACTTTGTAGGTTAGCAACAAATAGTTTTGGAAAGAATAAAGTTGTAGTTGATATATGATAAAGAGAAAAAGCATCACTGACAGTCACAACCAAGCCTAGTACTATCAACTAGGTCTTGGTGTTGCAAGGAGCCAGCCTGGCACTCATAGCCAGGCTGGACATAAACAATTTCATAATACATCATCATCAAACAAGGCCACTCTATAACCATGATAGATCAAGACAAAAACAAAATAAAAAAAGAATAAAACCTTAACTATTTGTGACAACATAAATAGACCTGTAATGTATTAGGCTAAGTGAAATAAATCAGAGAAAGACAAATACTATATGATTTTACTTATATGTGGAATCTGAAGAACACAGTAAACAACATACAAAATAGTAACAGGCTCATAGCTGATGGTTGCCAGATGGGAGGCATGTTGGAAGGATGGGTGAAAAGGAGTAAGGGTTAAAAATCACAGATTGATAGTTATGAAATCTGCTTTATTTAAAATACAACATAGAGCATATAATTATTAATATTGTAATAACTATGTATAGTGCCAGGTGGGTACTAGACTAATGGAGGGTGGGGAGTTCATGTAGTAAATTAAATAAATGTCTAACCACTATGATGTACATCTGATGTTAACATAAAATATTGAGTGACGACTGTAATTGAAAACAAAAAAATGTTAAAAGACAAAAACAAAATTATTGACTAATCATGCCTGAAAACTGGCAAAAACATGAACATTTTCCTAAGAACAAAAAAAGAATCAAACAACCCCCTATCCTAGTTAATACGTGATTGCTGCTTTGCCAATTTAAGACTTAGTCTCACTCTAGTCTTTTCTCCTTCTAGATATGATTTAGACTTCAAAACAGTATAGATTTCACTGGTGCTTTATGATGCTGCCACACAGATATATTCATATTCTACTGGTACCACACCAAATTAGCTGGAAGTAAAATAAGTAATTAGCTAACTTTTTAATGTACTTTTTAATGCACTTATAGTATGCTAACCACTTACCTCACTGAGACAGAGAATATAGTTAGGTACTGAGTTCTCCAGGTCTGAATTAGGGTTATGGGAATATAATTTAAGAAAAATACGGAATCAGAAAGAGTACATGAATAAGATATCCAGAACTTGAATGATATTGTATGTGTGGTTTATAGTCTAATAGCATAAATAACACTGCACCCTCATACTCTAGTGAGCTTCATAAAAGTCAGAATGTTATGGATGATGACAATGATGACTGTGATGTTAAGAACAGATCAGAGAGATGTTTGACATAAAAGTTTGCTAAGGCCTATTTTAAAAAGATTGACTTCTAAGAGACTTAGAATAGATTTAGAACATTAACTGGATAGCAATCTAGTTAGGACAAGAAACATTTTAAAATCCTTATATTTACTATGCTTGTGCCCTATTACTCATAAAAAGTAGAAGTCAATGTAATTTTATGAGTTCCAACTAGTTTTAAAATATTCCCTATAATGGTGATTATTTTAGCTATTAAGAAAAAAATCTGTTTTAGATAGTACTTAATATATAAAATATTAAAATATATTAGAGCATTAATTTAATTCTCTTATAAATAGAGGGAAGTTAGATAATGGAAAAGTGCTGAGAAGGCATTCATCTGCAACAAGAAAATATTGATTATACAAGGTTTTTAAAACAATAATTATCAGATCACATTAAAGAATAAATCCCCCCCCCAAAAAAGAATAAATCCATCATTGGCCTATCTATATATTATATAACTTAAGAACAAAGAAAAGTTAAATATAAAAATATTGAAAAAAAATTAAGCAAATAATTGGTACAGCTATGTTATGGTTATATCATGATAAAGTTAAATTTACCTGAAAGATAAAGATAATATATATGATATGCTTAATAAAATTATGAATATAAAGATAAAAAAATTGCTAAGAATAAGAGTGAAGAACTAATAAATCTACCAAAATAGTAGTGGGACATTTTCATACGTAACTCTCAGTTATTCACTTGTCAACTAGAGAATAAACAGAAAGAGAAGATAAATGAAGAGGGGAGGGAGAGGAAGGAAGGAAAAGAAAGAGAGAAACATGATAAAGAGCTAAACAGTGAAGTTCATGAGCTTAACATGAAAATTTAGAGCACACATGAAAATTTTTTATAAATTGACTATATAATTTTTTATACAGCAAGTCTGAATTTCAAAGAACTGTCATCATACAAACCACATTTTCCAAGTACAATAAAATTAAATTAGAAGTTTATGACAAAAATTTATGTGAAAATGTACATTTGGAAACTTAAAAATAACATTAAAAAACTATAATGAAATTTCAAATGCTTTGGAAATGAATTATAATGAAAGCACTACATAAAAATTTCTGTAATGAAAGTGATTTGAATGAAATCTATAGCCTTGAATGTTTTTACTATGAAAGAAGAATGAGTAAAAAGCAATATATTTGGTTTCCATCTTAAGAAGTAACAGCAAAATCAATCAAAAGGAAAAAAAGGAAGTGAGAAAACAAAGATCAGAAACCAATGAAAAAAATAAAGATCAATGAAACCAAAGTTATTTAAGTATAGATGTATCTTTGACAAAATTGACAAAGAAAAAAAGGGAAGACAAAGATAGTATAATGACTCAAAAATAGTCTCAACTACAGATTAAGATAAAAAGAAAAACAAGAAGTAACTTTATACCAAAAATAAATGAAAATTTTGTCGAATATAGGGGACTAGCATCAAAAAATCAAGCTTCAGAAAAACACTTTCAATATGATAGCTTTTTTATAAATTCAAAACAAAACTAATGTTTATGTGTGTTGATATATATAAAAACATACTTATATATTTTATATGTGGCCTATATATCATAAATATATATTAAATATATACAACAAAATATATGTATATTGATAAAGCATTTTATATCAATTTAGATATGACATTCATAAGCTATACTATACCACATCTATATTTTCATATATAAAACAAATTATATATATGTGTGACATATGCATTATATATAATATACCATAACCTATATATGATAAACATATATTATGTCATATATTATAAATATATTTATTTTTTAACAAGGGAGCAGTAAACAGAAAATTCAGGACAGCAGTTTCAGAAGAGTCAACCAGTAAGAGTTCTGGAGTTGCCAATAGGCAGAGAACGTTTTTTGGTATGATTTTTAATGATAGATTGGGTGATAGGTGAAATATCTGTGGACATGTACATAATACTCTTAAATATTTTAAAAAGACAGTAAAATAAAAACATATATGCAATAATATACTTGGAAGTTATTTTCTAAATATTATGACTAATCTACCTCAGAGATCTTAAAGTCAATAGAAATTATAACGCATCCCATTTGGCAAAGACTTTTCAGATACATTATTTTTGCACGTATAAGATGTTCAGAAATGGCCTTTAAGTCCATATAAGATATGAAAAGCTAATGCAAATTACTGAATAAGTCTCTGATGGTATTGCCCGTTAGATTTTCTATAATTTATGAGAAGAGAGAGTACTAAACAATATTTAATTTCTCAAATGGCTGCAACACTGGAGCCCTTACATTTTACATTGCTCCTTACTGGTAAAATCCTTTGAGGTCACTATGGCTCCTTAAATAAGGTGAGGCATAGAGTCTGTTCAAGTCTATTCTATGAAAGGTAGCCTTATACTTAAGTTTAAAAAAAAATACAAAACAAAAGCATATTCAATGCATTACTCACATACGCCAACTTATTTGTTGTTGCTATTGCTAAAATCAAAAGTTGATGCTATAGTTACTTCACCTGAAGGGAAGATTCATACAATGAGTATATACAAGTCTGAATGAATTTAGCATCAGTGTCCAATAAGGGAAAGAAGGAAAAATGATAGATTTTATATGATTTTAACTTTAAGTATATAGGACATTCTGAAAATTTGAGTTGAGAACTACCTATCTGTAAATATTTACCTGCTATTTCATTAAATGATATACTATAAATATTACTAATCAATGAACTGTTAATTTAGTGGACACAAGGTATATGGAACACTCTAAAGTGTTTATTCCTTTTGACTAAAATGGCTATTAATATTTGTAAAGCAGTGGTTAACTCATGGTTTATACATAGGAGTATAAGTCAAAGTGACTGTTTCCCTGCCTACATCTATAGCACAATTTTTTGTGCTGAACTATTCTTTTATAAGTGTATTGATCATGATTCTTATCCCTGACTTCAACTAATGAGACTAGTGGAGAAAAAATATCATACTGGGAAGAATCAGACACTCTGGTGACAAATTGTATGAACTGCTTAGGTTACAGAAAGTTTAACTTATTGTAAAAAATATATTCCAAAAATAAATTCTAGATAAAAAGAAGAAATGATTCAAGTACTTGAATCATTCAAGGAAATGATTCAATTATTTGTTGAATATTCCAGATGCCATCTCATTTATTTTTCTATGAGACAGTTTTATAGCTGTTATAATCTCATAAGATTGAGGTTCCTCAGATATCTCAGCTAGCAAGAGTCAAAATGCAATCAGGGTACATTTTGCCTTCAAAATCTGATTTACACTTCACCATTTTGTAAGCCTAATGAGAGAACAAACAAATCTGAGCACCAATAGGTTGCTCTTCCCCATGATGGGGACCTTCACTATAAGCTCTACCTACACCGGAACAAGGAGCACTGAGGTTGCTGATTTAATTGTCAAAATCTTGTGCAAGGGGATCCTTAAGGTGCAGATTCACATTTGAAAGTGCTTTAAAGTGTTTTCTCATGCAAATATCATTTTCCTAACACTAATCATGATTCACTTAGTCTCTAAAGTTGAGTATCTGCTTCTTTAACTCCACACATATTTCACTTTTATTCATTTTATTTGGTTTGTAAAAGGGAAGAGGAATCCATCTGCCACAGATTCTCCTGTCATAGTACCTGGTTCTGCCAGCAAATGTTGAAGAGTGTTGATTTGTTAAAGGCAAAACTGTCAATATATTTATCTACTTGCCCCTACCCATTACCCTGTGCCATTCTGCTATTTAAAAGGAAATGTGCTGTTTTTTTATATTTAATATTTATTGCTGTCTGTTTCCCTATGTCCAGAGGCAAATTTAAAGATGGTGAAATGAAATGTTTTGTAATTTCTGAGTCAAAAATTCAAAGTTAATTGAGGCTAAGTCATCTTTGACAGCATTAGAGGTAAGGAAAATCTGATGTATCAGTGTTATTTTTTAAGCAAGCCATCTTAACTTAATGTTAAATACTTACTAAACTACTTATTAAAATGCATTTGGGGGAGAATTGTACTAAATAAGAAATATGAGAATAATTAAGGAAAATAGTACCATGGAAGCTCTTTATTTTGTTAAATATATATTGCTTTTGATATCATGTAAAGAAGGCAAAAAGTAAGGGGTAATTTATATGTGTTTTACCTATAATAACTGAAATGATCACAACTAAGCTTGTTTTCTACTGAAATGTAAATAAAAATTTATATTTAAATGTATATATTCGTTCAACAAATATTTTTTGTTACTTTAGCAAATATGAAGTATTTGCAAGAAGAGACATTGGATGTATAGACTACAAGAGATTTAAAAGTTATTCCCACATATAATAAAAGGAGTTCAAAATACAAGAAAAAATCATTTTCTAAGTTTGTACTGTGGGATAGGAAAGAAATCCTTTTTGGAAATCTTGTCTCAAGGGAAAATGTTTTTATTCTTTGAAAAAAATTTCTTTCTTTTAAACATTAAAAGCTTGCTGATGACTTACTTTAATCAAAAGGAATGCAACAAAACTTAGCATTCCATATGGGCTTTGCTTCATGGTATTGCCTAAGACAACAATTATTTATTTGAATAATTGTATTTGTGTTAAAATTTCAAAGAAACTTTTTGTCATTTTGTAAATTGTATGAAATTCTAGGCCTTAATGTTCAGTCTCAAAAAGAAATATAAATACGCCTCTCTTTAAATAGGATAAAAGGAAGTATGAATGAAGCTAGATATAAAGTTTGATATTTTAAATTGCTGGAGAGGAATGTTTATGCTAAGATTAAAATGAAACATTTTATGAGGGGAAGTACAAAGCAGAGAGGAAAGCAGACTAATTGAGAATAATGGAAAGGATATGGAGTGGTTTTTGTGGACAGAGGTACATGAAGTCAAGGAGGAAACAGATAAAGTGTTAATTTATTCCTACGGGTTTTCTTTCTAATTGTGTTCTTGTCGACCCCCCAAATCCCCATCCCATCTCTTTATTTTGATAGCTAGGATAGATATTGGGTTCTCATTGTTAATATCGCAAAGAAGTTTGTGTGGCATGTAAACAAATGTTCTTGGTACATGGAGCTATAGACCAAAAGAAGATTCATGCTTTAGAGAGCACCTTAGCTTCAACAGCTTTCAGGAACTACATGGATTTTAAAAGCCTATTAAAAGACAAACTGCACACCAAACAGTGATAACTACAGAATGCAAAATAAGAGATGAAATGCTGTGATGGTTCTGTTAATCAGAATTTGCAGATGCAGCATCTATCCTCCTAAGTGTCTTATGATTTCAACATACAGTTCTAAACTGGGTAGTTCACTCACACTGTCACCTAATAATTTATGCCCTCATTCTCCCATTAGTAGGCTGTACATCTGGCCATAACACAAGAAGCCAATACAGATGTCCAAGTTGTAAGATTACTGCTAGCCTTGTCTTGTTTACAAAGAAGCATCGATCAGATTCAGTCCTGAGGTCCTTGGAATCATTCATATTAGTATATACATTTGCTGACATAGGTCTTAGTAAGGTAAATATGCACTTTAAAAATCAAGGGAAGAGTGAGCAAAGAAGTAGGTATTTTAAGTAGGCTTATAAGAAGTCTCTGCTCCATCAGAACACAGATGTTCTTTGCTGTCTATTTTAGTGATTTCCACATTTATACTACCAAGGCGACCTCTAATTAGCATCTCATGGATCTCAATCTTCGGGAAAAATTTACCAAAAGTGTATCATTAACTAAACATTATTTTCCAAATATTATTAATAAAAAAAAATAATAACTGATGTTTTCAACTTGTGTTGAAAATTACAGCCGAAATGAAGGAAGCATAATATTTAAGTTAGCACATTTAGTCTTTTTTACTGTTTTTGCTAATAAATATCTGTGCCGTTTTATTGTTTACTTTGTTTTGTTTTTAATATAATTTTCCCATGTCTCAGTGTGGTTTTAAGGTTTATTGACTTTAGACAAAAAAATATTACAAACTTATAAAAACCTCAGTTTAAACCATAATTTGTCTCTATCTGAATTCTCTGTAATACGTTTTAAGATTTATTTTGTGCTTATTTCAGTCAATATTTGTCATTATCAGTCACAGGGACAAAAGTTCTGAGAACATCTGTGTTACTTACAAATTCTCTTAAGACCCATGTTTTAAAACCATAAGCAATTTGAATATAAATTTAATAAAAATAAACATATTAATTCACCTGTCTGTTCAAATTTTTCTTCAAGGCCTATTTTCTAAATTAAAAAATGTAATTGAGTTTATAGTAGCAGTTACAATCTATCAGAGATGTGATTATATTTCTTTTCTATCCTTCATTATGAAGAGTAAAATATATTATTTTGGATATTAGGGGCTTGTTGTTAATATATTCATTCCACAATATATTTGAGTGCTTATAATGTACCAGGTACTATATTTCCAGGAATAAAAGATAACCAACATAACCCTACCCTTTCATATTTAAATGCCAGATTTTCATGATTTTACATTAAATGTATTCTGAAACTAAATAATACAAAATAATTCAAACAATGATGTGATTTTCTTATATTAGAAGACTGCAGGAAATGGATTTCTCCAATAGATATTATAGTGGCTCTGAATTGTACTATTTAAAAATTATATTGAGTATCTCTTGGAAAATCTCATACAGAACAGAGAAAATAGAAAAATATATAAACAATTATTTCATCATATAAAAATGAATTTTAATTATCCTTTGATCACTTAAAGTGTATTTTATCATTCTGATTAAATCAATTCATTGAAAAATATATCATTCAATCTTACTGTTTTTTTCCCACTTTTATTATGATTCTGTAAGATTTTATGAATTCTTGAAGGAGATTTTTTCTTTTTTTAACATTTACATAAATTATATAGCTCAGCTACATTTTGCAATCTGTTCTCCTTGATGGAAATCAGACTTACACAACACACTGATCAAATAAATCAGTTGTTATACACAAAAACTTATTTGCATTAAACATGGGAAAACAAAGTCATCAATAGGTGTAAAAAGGGCCCTAGAAAAGGCCAATTTTGAATGCAATTCATGGAAATTTGTACTTATCAGATTGAGCCATTCTACCAAGGGATAAATATATAGGAAGCTGCGAAAATTTAAGTTAAGAAATGGTTTTAGATTAGGATTTATACACTGAAATCCCCTTGAAAATGTTCTGGCAATAAGAGCTCTTCTACTATGTGTGTATAAAGGATAAGAAGTAGCATTTTATATTTAAAATCTGTACAACTTATTACCCTTTTTTTCTGGAGGCTCTCAAAGTACAAAGTTATACCTTTTCACTGTAAGTAAATATTTTAGATAAATATGGGGAATTTTGAAAGAATACTCAGGAAGAAATGTTAATATACAAATGGGAAAACCAGGTCCTCGCAATAATTTGTTTTACATTTGGTTAAAACATTAGAAAACATATTAAGATACATTAAATATCTTTATGAAACAGCAAATGTCTCTTCACAATGCTTCAAGGGAATTTTTTTTTTTTAAAGTGAGAAATGAAAAAAAATCACTCATTTTCAAAACCTCCTTACTTGCTAAGGCATATGCAAATTTTAAAGGAAGTATATCCACAGTGTAATATCAGAATTTACATTATTCTTTACAAATTTTTTTTTATAGTCTAGTGACTGAATCTTTTTGGTAGGAATACATACCTCATTGGGTTATAATAGCTAAGTATATATGTTTTACTTTTTAAGAATCACTCATAAGGTATAATTATAGGTAATTTATTAACTTTTTGGAAGTACCCAAGCTAATTCTATTATCCCATAGTTGTTAAAATAATCCTAGTCAAGATAAGGACAGAGACTTCTTTACAGTGAAAAGAAGGAGAAGGTAAAAAAAATCTACCTCCATAAGTTGCTGTGAAAATAAAGAGAAATCACTTAAAAGTTCTTTGAAAGTGATTTTAAGTGTAAATTTAGCGAATGTAAGTTACCTTTACTACTGAAATGGATAATAAAGCCAAAAGTAGATAATAAAAATATATACATATGTGATTATATGTATGAGTTATATATATGTATATGAGTTATATGTATGTATATGAGTTATACATAGACATATGAGTTACTTTATGTATGTTTATCATATATATGTAGATGAATTACTTTGGGGTGATTAAATTGTTTGATTAAAATGTGGAACAAACTTTAATTTCCCTGGAATTTTTTTTTTTTTTGAGTTTGGCAAAATTTAGATTCCCTTATACACTGGAATAAAAATTGTATTATGGAATACCTTTGTTAATAGAATAAATTTGCCTCAGGATTCTTCCTGATGAACCAGGGATTTTATTTACATATAAATTTTGAGCTATAAACAGTTATTTTAAGGGCCAGTCCTTGAATCAGTGCCTCTTTCCTAAGGTCTCTGTAGTTCTCACCTGTGGTGAAGTTCTTTATTATGACATGTACTTTATATATGAAATGGTTCACACATCATACTGGTTTGTTTCAAGCATCCATAAATGTTTACATGTGACTATCTTGTCATGTGTAAGTTAAGAAATGGCCACATTTAAGTTGCCATCTTCTAAAGAGGGTTTTTGTCTCCCCTTTCTGCAAAGCTTTCATCTACTGACTAAGCTTTGAAGCTTTTTATTGTTGTCTTAAAAAAGGCGTATGTGTTTCTCTACCAATTATCTCTCTATTGATTTCCATTTAAGTATCACTGCTCCTTTATTTGCTTACTCTGAGCATAGTGAAATATTTAGATGGTTTTCATTTACAATTTATTCTTAATGATTCTAATAAGGCAGCCAAAGATTTAAATCCCTCAGCTAGAATACTGATTTTGAATTCTATGAGAGTATATAATTTTGCTCTATATCTTTAAGAATTTTTACTCTTCATAAAGTAAACTACCAGCATCATTTACCTATAAATAAAAGATAAAATCATTTGTATTCCATGTAAGTTCAGACTATATTTATGACATAGTTTAAGTATTGCATCTGAGAAATTTATCAATATAACCTTACTGTGGTTTTTACATTGCATTCATAAAAATAGCTTTATTTAATATTTGTAACTTGTTGGTGTTCAAAGTGAATCACCTGTATTTCACGCTATGTTCTTATTGTAAACTGAATATACCCAAATTATCCCTTTGCTTTTTAAATTTGCAGCATATCTTTTGACAGATCAAATATACTCAGAAGTGAAATTCATATACAAAGTGAAGAATACATTTATACTTAGATAAGAGATGTATTTAATTTACAACTGTGGGGAATATATTGGATATCTGCATATAATGGATGTTCACTATGACATCTGTGCTTTGATGATCTCAGAAGTTGATAATTTTACAATCAAGACCATGCTATAATAGTGTACATATACAATAAATCACAAAACACATAGCTATTTTAGTTTATCTAAATTTACTTAACTCTCATGTTAATTGTTCTCTGATAAAAGATACCCAATTTTAATAGATCTAGCATTGTTCTTTTTTACAAAGTATTCAATTGCATTTCTATCCTGGAAGAAATTGGAAAAGAAAATTGTGGTTATTATCTGGATGAATTGAGACCAAAAATAATTATTTTGGCCCACTTATATCGAGCACATATGAATAAGGACAAAAATTATTTTTAACTTAAAATAATTTTGGATTTACCAAAGAGTTGTAAATCAATTAGTTTCCTCTAATGTTGACATTTTGCTTAAACATGATACATTTTTCAAAACTAAGAATTTAACATTGGTATCATCTTGTTTGTTTACTAAACTATAGTCTTTATTCAGATTTCTTTAGCTTTTCCATTATTATCATTATTTTTTTCTGTTCCAGGATTCACTACAGGATATCTTGTGTTCAGCAGAGTATAAATTTGACATAAATTTTAAGAAAAAATAATTTAATTTTCTACATCTATTAATTTGAAGGGATGCTTGCTTTTTATTTTTAATTTTGTTTAAGGTGTTTAATTTTTTCAGTTGTGTATATTAATTTTTCTATATGGAAAATGCGAGCTAAATTATTTATGCAGTTTGACCCATCTTGTTTGGATTCATAATTTTTAAGTCACGTTACAAGAGAGATACTTCATATTTCAATGATGGAGTTTGTGTGAACTATTTCTTTTGAGTTATTGTATCTTATTAGGTTAATCTCTTTATTTAACTCATCACACATTTGCTCAAGCAGGCTAACTGATAAGAATAAATCCTCTTAGCATATCCAATTAAAAATATGACAATATAAGTTCTTGAAACTGACGGGAAATATAAAACACTTTTTTCATGTGGAATAATATAAACCGAAAAGGAACAAATGAACAGAACAGACAGATAGAGACTCATGGACATGGACAATAGACTAGTGGTTACCAGAGAATCAGGGATACGGGGCAGGAGAGAAGCAGCTGGGGAGAAAAGGGGTCAAATATGTGGTGACATTAAAGAATTTTAAAAAATAAAATAAATAAAAATTTTCTGTGGCATTACACCTTCGAATTTCATTTAACATCAAGAAATATTGAAATATTGGGAATAACTACCCATATGCCTAATTAAAATGTAAAATGTTATCACATTAGCCTACAATGTGTTAATAAATTGCAGTTATTATTGATGTGTCAATTTAATCCATTCTCCCTGATATCAATCCTAATCTCATGGAAAGAAAATTGGACCTGGAACTAGAGAAGTATGGCTAAAACATATTCCTCATTTACCAGAACTGATAAAACTTTGTAGTTATATCTTCTGTGCCTCTGAGCCTGAGAATCTGACATCAAAAGGGACCATAATGAAATTATGAAATTAACCATTCCTCACAAACCTTATGAAAGAGTAGACAGAGAGATTAAAACATAAATAGGTTAATACACATATTCATGTGCCAGAGCAGTCACTAGGTCTCAGTAATTTCACCTCATATGAAGGAACTTATTTCATAGAAAAACTTGTTTTATGCAAATAAGGCAAAGGACACACTCACATTGGATTTATTGGTATCAACATTATGCAAAGCAGCTGGTCTGACAGAATGCTGGAATGACCTATTGAAGGTTCCATACCTGTGCCAGCTAGGAGACAACACTCGACAAAGTTGGATGCTCTCCTACCTAATGCTTTATATGCTTTGAACCAGTGCCCGATATATTATACTCTTTCATCTACAGCCAGAGAACAGGTCCAGATGACACCCAAGTGGCAGAAAGATAAATTATATTTCTTGTTACTAAATCTAATGTCCTATGTGTAATACGTTGACTTTTTTTTTTTTTTTCCTGCTTTGAGCTTGGCTGATTCAGAAATGCTTCCTCCAGGAAACATAACGATAGTCATATTGAAGTGAAAATTAGCACTACCACTTTGCTATGCTCAGTGGTAACAATGTACTAGAAATACATAGGAACTCACTAGAAGGGCTGAGAATCCAAATAACCTTGTTGCATTGATTAAGACTGCAGGTGGAATTAAGGTTACTAATCAACTGACTTTGAGATGGGAGATTAACCTAGATGATCCAAGTGGGCTCAATGTAATCACAAGGCTTCTTAAAGATGGAAGAATGCGGCTAAAGATATAGTCAAAGGGATTTAAAGATGCTATGCATTTGGCTTTGAAGGTGGATGGTCTCTAAAAGCTGGAAAAGGCAAGGAAATGAATTCTTATCAAGAGCCTGTAGAAGGAATGCAGTCCTGCTAAAATCTTTTTTCCAAGTGAAACCCATTTCAGATTCTGACCTCCAAAATGTAACAAACTGTATTGTTTTAAGCTATGAAATTGTGATAATTGGTTACAGCAACAAGAAAAACTAATACATGCATAAAATTGTTGCTTTTCAGCAAAAAATGGTGGCTATAAGCAATATTTCATGTGGTTCTATCTATGACAACTGATTTTGTTTACTCAATAATAGACTCCCAGTGGTTACTTCTGTTACCATTTTGCCTTTTTGTATTTAATTTGCCTCTCATTTTTTATGTAAACTAGAATTAATTCTGGGCAACTACATAAGTTATCAATTCTTAACTTTGGGGAAGAAATATCGGTCAAAAATATAGAACAAAACAAACATTTCCAAGGTAAGGTATATTTTACAGGAGCAGGCTGCTTTTTCTTAAAATAGTTACCCCACATTATTTTAAGTGATATGGGGTTTTATGGTATTGGGTAGAAGATTAAAATTGGTACTTAAAATATAAATTCAATAGAAGTGAAATCTCGTTTTTTTTGTTTTTTTTTTCCCCCTGAAAACCCCTTCATTTTGTCTACAAGGGAGCTATGATTGGGGATATATGTAGCCTTAAATCCCACAATCTCTCATTAGACATGATATCAAAGGAATTTTTTTAAAATGCCTGGAAACTCTTCTAAATTTTCTTAATGCCAACAGAATCTTCTAAAACCCTCCCAGCCAGACTGGTTTCTGATTTCTTTCAAGGTATCCCCATGATCTCCAAGGGCCATCAGTTCTGAAATACATGCTTGGATGCACAGAGCTAAATTTTAATTAGGCTTTGATGTGTTCATGTGCAGTCAATAATTTACGTTATTTGAACCAACTTCTACTCATACAAAGTCAGAAGGACTTTAGAATAAGTTATATTTCTGTGTTGCTCTCTTAATTAACTTATCTACACTATGGAAAAAGGAAATCTCTAAATATTTTTAAAGTTACAGGGGCAGCTTTTGTGTTTTTCTAAAATTTCAAAGAGATGAAATTATGGAATGAAAATTTCTAAATGAAATCCCTAAACAAGAGACAAAAGTGTAAGCAAATATTAAGCTCTACTTAGGAAAGTTTTCTTTTTATGAGTACCAGAGCCCACCTAGTTAGAGAAGAAAGTCACATATATGGAAAAGTGGAAAAATAGAAAGATCTCGGTGTTGAATTGAATTCGGAGGTATCACTGTGAACTCATGATTTATTAGGTAGGTAGATACACAAATATACGAATACATGCCTATGTATACATGGATCTATGTTTACATGCAGTTTCCCTGTGTCCAATAGAAAGCTTTAGAAGCAGTAAAACTTTAGTAGCCATAAATACACCTAAGGCTGATACTTGGGTTTTTAGTTCACATTTTCTACTGAAAGGAAACAGGGAAACTATTATTTCCTAGGAATGTGACTTAGAGAATAAAAACAAGGATGCACTATCTTGTGACAAAAAGTAAGGACGTGTCAGTAATATACTATAATGTAAGAAAATGCTCAAAGAATGATATAGATATGTCAGAAGGACACAGAAGACACCCTGGAGGAGCTTCCACTGACCAAATCTGTGATGATTTTAGAATTGAAATAATAACTGATAACCTATTGAATAGGAATCCTTGATTCTATAATATTAGTTTACAGGGGTCAGGGAAAATTCTTTTATATAATGGAATGCTAACTAATAAATAATGAGATTTTTTTTTAAATCACTATTTTGCAACCATACTGGTAGTACTAATTTTAGGCAAATATCATCAATGGATGCTCAATGGGTGAATGTTTAATGAGAAACCATATATCTATACAGTCTCAAATTATCTCCCTCTAATACAAAGGGAAACAATAGTAAACTACAATTGGAAAAACCTGGCCACATAACCATAAGCACAATGGAACAAGTCAAAACTGTGTCTTCTGATAGTATTTGCTAAGACAAACACAGCATAATTTTTCTGATATTCCTATAAAAAAATGTATCACATGAATTGAATAATGAGAAAACACTGGAGAAACTCTAGCTGAGGGACATTCTTCAGAATAACTGCCCTGTACTCTAAACAAATGATCGATTGCTTCGTACAACTGATAGCTGTATTGTGTTTATGCATAAAGTGTCCTTTTTATAAGAAATACGCACTGAAATATTTAAGGATGAAAAAAGCATGTCTGCCACTCATAAATGGGTTGCAATGCTGTACACACACACACACACATGCATACACAGGTAGAAAATAATAAAGAAAATACGGTAAAATGTTAATATTTATGTAAGTTGAGTAATGAGTAAAAGGGAGCTCTTTTTATTATTCTTGTAACCTCTGGAATTTTAAACTTATTTCTAAAATTAAAAATCAAAACATATATTTGTATAACTAAAAGGAAAAATAAGAAATAAGGCTTTAAAGAAGTTTTCAAATTTCAAATATTTCTTTCCTTTAATAATGCTATCACTAGAACAAATTTTATCATTATCACGTAAAATCTTACATATTTGTGGTCTAAAGAAGTTATAGAAATGCACAATATGCTCCAAAGTACATGAAATGTGTTAAAGAGTGATAAAAGAATTTTTTTAAGTTTATTGGGGTAGCACTGGTTAATACAATTATATAATTTTGGGGTGTACATTATAATTTAATATCTATATATTCTATTCTGTGATTACCACCCAGAGTCCAGTTTTCTACAGCTACCATATGTTTGATCCCCTTTACTCACTTCACCCTCCCCCAAACTCCCTATGTTTGACCACCTTTATCCTGTCTACCTCTTCCCTCCTCCCCCCATCCCCTACCTAAAGATCTTAATCTAGGTCAGTGACCTCACAAATAAGAGTTACAAGAAAAATAATATTGTTGGATTCATACTTCTTAATTTGAAAACAGAGGTGGAAAATCTAATCTAATCTTTTAGTATTTTTCCATTTTGGACATTGAATTCAGGAAATATATGTATAATATATAAGAAAACATATCCTGACATTTGAAGTTAGATTTTCTAGCATTTTTTATGTTTTTCCAATGTTGGGAGCTTTTAACTTAAGATAATGGTACTAGAAAGAAATATTTATGTTAAAATGTGTCACACATTGTGTACCTTGGACCAAATCTTACACTATTCTCCTTCTCATGTGCCCATCTTCAACACCAACAGCCTAAGAGTTCTTTGATTTTACCAAACATGTTACATGTCAGGGTCCTGAAACCTGGTCTTGCCTTTTCTAGAAATTTTACTCTTCCAGACATTTACAAGGCTTTCTCCTGGCTTCATGTTTCATCAGCTCTCTGTACTAATGCTATGTTTTTAGTGAGATGTTCCCTCATCACTCCCTGTCTTTTTTTTGAATCATTCTCTTTAAATCAGCCTTTTCTCCCTTTGTAGCATATGAAGCATATTCCTATGTTTATGTTTTATCTCAAGGACACACAGCGTGCAGGAGAATTAGAAGCAAACAAACCAAATGTTAAAATTAATTGTGCTGCCTGTTATAGGCGATGACTGAGGCCTGGCTCTACCTATGCCTCCCAAGGGAACTGTGTCAAAACCTCCAGTTTGAAGGAGTATTTGACCTTGCTTATATCTAGATATTAAAGAAAAAAATTAGTATTGCAATTAAACTGATACCAACTTTTTAAAGATAGACATATCCTAATGTTAAATTATGCCTAGAGAGAGAAAACCTCAAGAAGTTACAACACACACACACACACATACACACACACACACACACACACAAATACTGATTTGGCAAGGAATTTAAACAAAATTTTTCTATAATAATTTTAAAGTAAAATAAAATTTGGAAAATGAAAATATTTGCGACACGTAGTTTAGAAGCTAGAATCAAACAATCTGAATGATTTTATAAAATCTAAGTTGTTCCTGGCCGCCTTACAGTTTGAACTTCTGCCTCATGCTTCTGCCAAATTTCAAATTGACCTTAGAATGTCTAACTTGTTTCTCTTGGATACTTTGAAATCTATTTTAATCAAATGGTAAATTAAAATATATTTAAAATGGTTTGGCCCTCATGCTTTCTATCACCTTCTTTCAAAGATTCCATTTGCCTGCTCTATGATATTTGACTGAGTAAATCCATTCTGTTCAGCTCTAATTTGCTGACAAAATTGAAATCTGCTTTGTTCTGTTTTTTACTGAATTAAAATAGGAAGAAATAATGGACTCTATTCACAAGCTCTGGGCTTTGCTTAAAATAGTACCACCTCAGTGGGAGTTCTGCCATACCTGACTGCTTTGTCTAAGCTCTGCTTGACTGCAAATTGGCTCTGCAATGTATTTCTGCTTGTCCGCTTGTTTTGCTTGGTTGTTTCATGAATAACCATCTGATTATCTGTCTTTGCTTTATTGAAAAGTCCTGTACCACTTTTGGTTTTGGCCAGCCAGGAGAGTCAAAGGATCTATTCAGAACAAAGTCTGGGAGCAAATTGGATAGCTTTAGTGAATAAATGGAGAAGTTTTATTTTAAATGATTCATGCATGCTTTGAAAACCACTCAATATCTAATTGGGAAAAATTACTGTGTATTTAGCCAGACAATATGGTTTATGAGTTTTTCTGTGTTTAAATGTGTGAAAAAATGTGCACATTGGTCTAATAGATATTTTCAAGATAGAACTATGAATTATAGTTCTACAAATCTGTTAACTAATGTCTTGATTATGTTATTAGCCAAAAGGGTAGTTTACTGTAATTTCTTACTACTTTAGAATAACATGACGGCAATTGATCATACAGCCATGGGGGAAAGGTTTCTTTTTAAAGCTTGTAGTACTGTTGGTCCATCGTTTTCCTTTTATGGCAGTTGAGTCTAGAACATTCAGCTGTCTTGTTCCTAACTTCTTTATGTGCGAGTTGGTCAACAAATAACTGAGGACCTACCAAAAACAAATAGAAATTTTTCTCAAATTTTCTTTGTTCCTTTCAGCTACACTCTTCAGGGGCCTTTTATATATTTTCTAAGTACCTCTATCCTCTTTTCTAACTCCACATTAAAAACAAACAAACAAAAACCATAACACTGGGTGTGTTTAGGTCTTTTCCAAGGTTTTCATGTCTCAAAGTAAAGGACATCCTCATTGGCTTGTACTGAAGTTACTTTAGTAAGAGGAAACTATTACCTGAGGGTTTATATAAATGTTTTGGCATCAGGGTCAGGATTCCCTTTTTTACCTTGAGCAGATTTCTGACATCCTAAGGAATCTTAAAACAAAAACAAAAAACAAACAAACAAAAAAACCCACTTGGTTTGCAGCAAGTTTGGAGGTTTTACAAATGTTAGGCAGTTGCATATAAGAGAGGAAAATGTCCAAGCACAGCCACGTTCAAACGTATATATTGTCTTTGGCTTATACTTCTTTCAAGAACTTTGCAACTCTTAAAATCTTATTTCACTTCTGGCCCCTTCTCAAACAGTACCAGATGTAGCCAATCAGGAGAGACTTAAATTTGAAAACAAACAAATCTTGTTTGGGGAAATCCCTTCCTAATCTCCTTGTGAAGAGCTGACATTTGAAAATATGTCATCCATAATCTCTGGCAGAATTGACCTTCTTGAAATGTCACAGAACTTGTGTCACTCTGATGTCCAGATGATTATCCTAGATATAGCCTCCATTCAACCAAGGAAAAGGGTGAAAAGCACAGTATAATAAGGAAAAAAAAAGGAATATAAATTATGTGATGATATTTTTCTAATAGATATGAAAGGGAAACATCTGTAATATTACCTAAAGAGAGAATGGCAAAAAGAGAATGAAACCGTGGTAGTCAGAATACTAAAATGACCTCAGGAAACCTCACCCTTGTATAATCTCCACTTAAGTGTGGGTGAAAACTATAACTGTTATTACTCATTATATGGCAGAAGTAATTAAAGATATTAATGGGTGACTTTAAGTTGATCAAAAGAGATTAGGTAGGTTGACCTACACATGAGGCCTTCAAATCTGTGTCTACAGATAAGAAACAAAGATAACCTCTATAACAATCTACAACTCTACAAAATCACATGTGCAGTCTTTTGACATATTCATTATCCAAAACATCTCTAATTTTAAGCCAATCATTTCTCCTAATTGGAATAGTTACATTTTCCTCTCTCAAAATAAGATATCTTATTCAATGACCAGTTTTAAGAAACTAGCTCTATAACTATTAATACTAAAAGTGTTAGAATTTTTTTCAACTTCTATGTTCTCCTTGAAGACTTTACAATTGCTCTTGACTAGAGAAAGAAAGTTAAAATAATTCAAGTATATAGCAAAGATTAGCAATGAGATTGTTCCTTGATCTCTAACCTTGAAGTGAATCCAATATTATAAATGGTATAGAATCTGTTCAGACTTGTTAAGTAGTAGCAAGAACTAGAGTAAGACACATACATACACCCGTCCCTCAATTTACACGGTATTTTTTTACACAAGCTTTTTTCTATGCAATAAATAGTCTCCTCATTTATGTGGACTTTTTATATGCAGTTTCCATTTATATAGTTCTTTTCCATTTCCGTTACCAGTGATTACTCTAAAAAACAATCGCTTAACTCAGCAACAAAGAACTAATACACACACAATTATAACTGGAACATTTGAAAATTGATTGTTGCACTGTGGTTGGTAACAGTTGAAACTAATTTAACAAAATGTTAAATCACTGACAGCTGTAGGAATTAATATGACATACAGTTGCATCATAATTCAATTAAAGATATGTACTTCCAAATATTTCAAGCGATAAAGATAGTGACTTTTTGCTCTAGATTACAGCAGATACCAGTAGCAAATTTTTTTTCCTGAATTTTCATTAACGTGTTTTGTATATGAATTATGTGAAATAAATATTTTTATGACTTACGTTAACCTATTTCTTTAGTATTTTTCTGTATTTGTTGACTCTCCCACATTTTTTTTTTTTAAAGATGCATGGAACAAATAATACACGTAAATCAGGGGATGAGTATATATCAAATCAGATAAATCCAGTAAAACTTTAAGTGCTTATCCCATTAGTGAATTTACTAGGGGGCCTGTGCTGGGTATTGTCAGAATGCCCCATTTGATATAAAGGATAGGTTAAATCTCTTTGGCTAACACAGTTTGCTCTGACCCATTTCCTAGGGAACCCATAATGTTGCTAGTAATGGGAGGAGCCCAGAATAAAAAAGGGAAGGCATTGAAGTAATTCCAGGCTATTATACAAAATTTCAGGACACTCAGGTCTTAGGGAACAGTAGATCTAATGGTATTTAAATTGGCTTTGGTAAATACATGCACTTGCAAATTCCAAAAGAGAATTATTTCAAGGATCCCTAGGGTTTTGAAGTAAAGCCACACCTTGAGCTGCTAACCAGTACCTTACATTTCATTAGCCCTGAGCTCATTAGTAAAAAATTAATGTTTGACTAGGGATATCTAAATGATGTGAACTGAATGCTTATCAGAATTATTTGATGTTATCTGACATACCAAGATATAATATTGCATGTGTTCAGGAGAACTCTTTTATAAAATGGAAATATTTCATAAAATATTAAACTCAAGCCTCTTCGGAAGGCAAAAGAACTTATGTGAGCCTGAGACTCCAGCACATGACTGAGGCATTGTTTCCTAGGTTCCCAGGTCAGCTGTCTTCAAGTTTTCCTGGCAATCGGAACACTGGCAGAAAACTGAAAGCAGAGAAGTAAAGAGCAGCTAGTCTCTCCCCTTTCTACTTCCACTGCTATCTCCGCTATGGCTCAATCTCTAGCTAAACAAGCTGCTGCATTTTTAGCTTCCACCAGGTGACTGCAGACCCTAGCTTCAGTAACAGGTGTCTCTTCTTGCAGCATTCTGCACTTCCTACTAATGTTTTCTGGGGTGGATCACAGTCCACTGTTCTATTTGTCAGCAAACCTATTACCTGTGTAATCAATGCCCTCTACTAAATTTGTTCAATTTAAATACTTACTGTCATTTTTGTTTTCTTGGTCAGACCCTGAATAATATGTATAAAATTTAATTACAAATTATATGATGTTTTACTTAACTAAGTCATATGACTATTCATAATAAAACAACGATGTTGCCAATAAAAATGAGTGATGACAATGTCATATGGGTGAAGGCATCAGAAGAATTTGAGATTCCATTTGTTTAAGAGAATCAAATATAGTTTACAATGTTATTTGGGAAGCCAACAGTGATTGTCAATATAAATGAATGCTTTTATTTTAGTATTTTAGTCTGAAAATTATCTATGTAGCTATATATATATATATATCTTCTGTCATTCTATATATCATTTTTATCTAACAATCATTATAATTTATCATCTATAAAAGTGTCCTATTTCAGTTACTTTGAATTCAAACAATTGCTGTGTTAAAATAGAGAATAGATATAGCTTTAAATGATATTGGTATGTCCTCAAAATAAATTATAATTATGACAAGAAAAATTTATTTTAATTGTACTAAAACCAATATGCCTTATATCCAGCTATGAATAAAACCCCTGTAAGTCTCAGGAGTTAAACAATTTCTACTTTGATAATTCTCCATTGTCATCTAGACCATTCCTTTGTTTGATGATTCAAATGTTAGTAAATTCCCTCATTTTCATTTGAATTTTTAAAAATGAAGAACATATTGCAAAATATCACATGTAAAAATATCCAACATTACTGCTTAAATTTCTCTTTCTCAGAATAGCATAAAATATAGAATTTTGCCATTGCTGTTAGAAACTGGCAGAGAACAATTTTTGGATCAGAACAGATGGTTGGTGGTGGTAGGAGAGGTTTCCATTTTACTGAGGTTTTATAACAGGAGCGCTTGTGCTAAAATATGATTACTTCTACTAAAAACTGTTTAGACAAGTTGAATGAAACTAAACCAGAATACTTGAAAATAGAAAGAGAAAAGTCAGGATCCTGAGAGTTTGATGTAAGCAACAAAAGGGTGCCTACGATTTGACACTTTTTTTTTTTTACCCATTTTTATCCTTATTTTTCTTTATGCAAAATGTCACCCTTTACAGTTCAGTTGGCATTTGGAATAAAAAGAAATCACTTTTTTTCAAGTGTGCACAAGGTCGATTATTATTATTTTTTAAATGAACTATCACTTTAAGCAACAGTAATGTCTAATACCCTTTTTCCCCATTGACCTACATACATCTCTGCTACAGATATTACGTGTAAAACCAGAAATTCAATCATTTTTTTATCCTTGATAACATGGTCTTATCTAGTATTTACCTTGTGGATATAATTTGAAAGGGAGAATTTCATTAACATTTAAGCTCAGTGAACACATAAGGAAATGCAATTTGTTTTTGATAAATATTCTAATTTAAGTAAATGTCCTATCTTATTTTCTCTGTAGATTTTGATCTATGGCAACATATTACTGTTTATGTTACAAATTAAAAATACTGTGATATAAATAGTTTTAGGTATTTGAAATACAACATTCCTTGCTGGTATTTGCTAATGCAATTAAATGACTTTAAATTCCACCGATATCTTATGGTTAGTTAGAGAGACATAAAATGTTCTAGAACTTTCCAAAACTTTTGAGGATGCAGGAATAAGTTTTAAAATTACACAGAAATGTCTGATCTACACACATCAATCAGAGTCAAAGGCAAATTGAAGCAAGCATTTAAATATTTTTGACATTACAATACAATATATTTAACTTGAAGTACCTTTCAAACTGTCTCACCTCTGAAGGTATATAATAGGTGAGTGTCCTTAGTAGAGAAGCATGTTCATGTCAATGATTTTAAAATTACAGCACAGTATTCATCACACTTTTCTCAAAGTTTACCAGAATAACAAAACAAACAAACAAACAAAAACTGTACTTGAATGTCAATAGGGAATGTCCCTTCATGAAAAAAAAAAAATTCTCATCATTAAAAAACAAAAAAAGTAAATAATATAGAGCAATGGAAAGAGGAAAAACAAAAGAATGAAAGAAATCGAATAATAGAAAAGATCTCAATCTCAGTAGTAATCTTTGAAATACAAATTAAAATCTAAAATATGATTATTCTTTTTTAGATTCCTATCAATCTCAATCCTTGGTTCTTGTCACATGCTTATTTTGTCCATTAGAAGCACATTTATACTTATTTAACATACCTGATAATGAAAATTCTTAATACAGTACCAAAGCTAAAATCTGAAAATAACCCATATTCCAAATATGACCATTTGTTGCCGAGTCCCACACTGTCACACACCACTTTTTTTGTTTCACAAGAAGAAATCCTTGTCAGGAATCCTGGATGCCTTTATTTTAAAATGCATTCTCTAAGTATATAAGTGTTGTTAACTTTATAAAAAGTTCAGAATGCAAAGTATAGCACAAGGAGCATAGTCAATAATATTGCAATAACTATGTAAGGTGTCAGATGGGTTCTAGATTTATCTGGTGATCACTTCGTAAGTTATATAAATCTTCAATCATCATGTTATTGAACAAATTACATTTATGCCAAATATAATTGAAAATTTTTTTTAATTATTCAAAAAGAGGACAGAATGCTACACGCAATAGTTTTGTTTAATATTGCTAAATTTTGCCTATTCTGTAACATTTGGCAAATCTATTTTGTGCATTTGTTTAGTGATAAGAATATTCATATATTGTGCCAAAAGTCATAGTTTATTCTTTCACTCCACAATGTCTCATTTGGGGTGTTTTGAGCAAAGAAAAGTTTCGTCTAACCAAATAGTAAAATATAAATAACCCAACAATACTCAGGTTGGAGAAATAAATTCATTTAGCCTATTTTGGCACATATGTAATAATGGAAAAAAATCCTGTTGATATGTAATTTAAAATAAATCTATATTAAAATATTGGAAATATATAAACTTCTAAAGTATTGAAATTTTTCTTGGCATCTCAGTGTATCATTTTTTGAATAGGGCTGCTATTTTTTATTTTTTCCACATATTTATTCCAGTTTTGTGTTTCTTTCACTTTCTTTTTGTTTTTTTCTGATTGCACATTATAAGTGTGCTTTTGTGATTTTATAAATATAAAATGCTTACTTAATTTAGCAAATTCAAGCTGCCAGGAAAGATTCCCTGAAATCCCATCAACCACATCGACAATGTATGTTTAGCTGATTATCTTTCATGCATTTCTCTTTTAAATGCAACTGCACACACAAGTTCTACATATTTTACTATTTTGTATTGTGGCTACCTTTTGTTATTAAATTTATTGACATCATCTTCACTGTTGATTTAAATTTAAACCCAAATAAGTTTTGCACTGACAATTATGAATTTAATTCATTCTAAGGAAATGATGAGTGTACATGATATGTACCACAGGCATCATCATTGCTCTATTGTTTCTATTATGAAAAACCTGAAATCAACCTAAAAATACTATTTAAGAAAATTAAAATATAATGTATAAAGTATAAAGTAAATGGAATAGGATTTTGCTATTCTATACTCTATAAGAGTTTTGGCTGTGAAATACAATAGGTTAAAGTTTAATCACATAACCATATGGATTTTTACACTAATTCTGCATTTTATATTTTATTATGTTAAATAAAAGGTCTGGAAAAAATATGTATGCACACATATCTATATATACATATGTAATAAAATAAATATATGTTAAACTTTATGGTGTTTAACAGTGAAGTCATTAGCTCTATGTAACTTATGTGCTTTTAAAAATTCTTTATATTTACTATATTCTTCACATTTTATGTATTATCTGAATGTTTATAATAATTTATAATAAGTATATCAATTAAATTTTCCTCTTTATAACACAGAAGAATAATATTTGCTATTTCAATTGCTTAAGGCATTTCTTACCACCTTTTAATCTGCTTATCACCTTTGAATTTACTTACTTTGAATCAATTTCCCTGGTACATAGCAATTTTTTTTTTAACAGAAGAATTTTCCACTTTGCCCATTTTACCTTTCCCTTTATTTTTATGTAATTTAATTTTGAATTTTATTGTTATTTGTAATCCTAATGATGGATCTTTCATAGATATGAGATAAACTTGTGGAGAAAGCCATTCAACAGCTTGCATGTAAAATAGGAAAGTTGAAATGTCTTTAAACTCTAATTAGAATCTTTAAATATCCTGAAGAAGATATTCTCTGTGTATAAAAGAACTGTGCAGAGGGTTTAAAGCCATGAATTTTAAGTTAGCCTTTATTGAATTGCAGTAGAATTCCATGCAAAAACTACCCTTAAACATTTAGATTAGTTTGAAATCCAGGAGAAGGAACCATATCTATGATATACAGGTAAATAAAAAGGAAAGCTGATCTAACACTAAATAGCTTTTTAATACAATTATTGTGATTTCTACTTCTTACATATTAAATTTTATGCTCCAAGAGGTTAAAAATTGCTCCATGTTATATAATTTGCAAGTTTCGGAGCTGGGGTTTAAATACATATGTGTGTCTGTGATGACACTTCCTTCAAGTGAAATATCAAAGTAGAATTACATGAATATTTTAAAACAATCCAGGTTCTATGTTACAACAGTACATAATCTATTAAATAACTATCAATCACTGATTCACATTATGGAATAAAAAGGATGTAAATAAGAAATACTTTCCACAGAAGACACTTCAGCGTAACTACTTCTCATATTTTATTCCAGGAAATAAGTGTATGGTCCTAAACTTTTACATAATTCTTTAGACAAAATTCAATGAAAGAAACTTAAACTATAGGAAAGGAACACTCACGATAACAAACATATAGACAAACTAATGAATGTCAAATATTTCACCAAATCTACTTTGGGGTGAGTTTCTTCATGTTCTACCTCTTTAAATTGGATTGGCCAGATTGTGCTCAGCTGAGACCAGTATACTGATTTCTTCAATACTTTTATAAGGAACACATGTATGCTGGGTTTCACTGCAGATATATTGAAGATTCTGATTTAATAACTCTTAGGACACAGGAATCGAAATTTTAATGAGTTTATCAGTACTTTTGATAATTGGGAAATTTGGGGAAGAACTATATTAATGTAAGACAGGAAATGAAGATAAAATAAAATTCATTAATAGGCACTTTCTAAGTTATAAATAATGCAACCCTTATAAAAACACTAATTTATGTAACTCCATTTTGAAAGTGGAGAAACCAAATTTTAGAGTGATTCTAAATATTTTGGGGATCTTTGCCATTAGAGCACAAACTTGTTTGACTTCATTACTGTGCGTATCCTGCAGGTTTTGGAAACCAATTTAAGCACCTATAATCATTACCATAATTTCAGAACACAAGGCAATGATGAAAATGTAATTCGTCAAAGTACAACCTTAAGTCACATGGATCTGAGAAAAGTGATTCACTTTCTTCAGGGACCAGTTTGAACAAACCTGAATATACCTTTTCAAGTACACACTCTATTAATGCTAAATTTCATACTATATAATAAATCTTTGGGAAATTTCACTTGCTTGTGTATTTAAGGTTTTAATACTGTTAAATGTTATTAGATAATAGCAATGTGTTTAAACAATTACAAAAGAAATAGTTTCCAGTCCAGCATATTCAAAGCTTAGAAGTGTTCACTCGGTCCTAGCAACAAACTGACCAAATTATAAAAACCAACAATTCTTAGATCCACAAGAGAAGTCACAGGGCAAACTGCTGCCCCCGAAATTGGAGAGTCTGACAAATATAAAAAAAAAAATCTCAACTTACCAGAGCAGAAAGCCATGAGCAGAAATCACCACGATAACCACTATCTGGATAGGGAAACCTGAACTGTAGATGATGAGTTCTTGGAAGCTCAGTGTGGACCAGTCCATAAGACAAGAACGCCAAGGGGACACAACAGGGAGCCCCCATACTCCCTGTGCTTCTGGCAGAGCGAGAGAGCCATTCTGAAATGCATTAGAGCATTCTGTTCTTAAAAGACCTACTCTCAGGAGAAGCTATTTAAGCAGAGCCTAAATTGCTGGGGTTTCATCAGTCTAGCTTTCCACATGGAAGAGAAATATCAAACTCAGCTGGTTGCAGCCTTCCTCCTGGAGGAAGGGAAATATCCAACTCTAGCCCACTCTAGCCAACCAGTCGCACCTAAGAGAGGTGAGGAGGGATGGAGAAGCGCATGTGAAGTTCACAGTCTGGAGTCCCAGACACACTAAAATACAGAAACGTAATCATAAGACTATAGAACACTTCCCTTCTCTTCACAACTTACTACTACATTACTAAAGGCCTATTTACAATAGCCCCTTTTACCCAGTAAGTCATGCCTACCTATTAAAAAAATAAATCAAAGACATGCTAAAAGGACACATTTTGAAGAGAGCAATTATCAGAACTAGACTTTGATATAGGAGGAATGTTGAAATTATTAAATCAGGAATTTAAAAAGAATAATGATTAATATGCTAAGGGCTCTAATGGATAAAGGAGAAAACATGGAATAACAGGTAATGTAATTAGAGAGATGGACAACTAAGAAATAACTAAAAAGAAATTCTAGAAATCAAAAACATTGTGACAGAAATATAGAATGCCTTTGATGGACTTAGTAGACTATGACATGACAGAATAGAATCTAAAGCTTGAGAATATCTCAATAAAAACCTCTAAAACTAAAAAGCAAAAAGGGGGGGAAAGATGAAAAAAACAGACAGCATATTCAAGGACTGCGAGATAACTACAAAAGGTAGAACATACTTGTACTGGAAATATCAGAAGGAGAAGATAGAAAAGAGAAAAAAAATATTTAAAAGTAATGACTAAGAATTTCCCAAAATTAATGTCAGACATCAAATCATAGATCCAGGAAGTTCAGGAAACACCAGTCAGTATAAAGTCATGAAATCCACACTAAGCATATCATATTCAAACTACAGAAAGTCAAAGATAAACTAAAAGATTAAAAAAAAAAACTAGTAAAACAAACACTTTACCTTTAGAGGAGCAAAATTAAGAGTAACAGTGCAATTCAGAAACCACGAAAGTAAGAAAAAAAATGAATAAAATATTTAAAGTGTTGACAGAAAAAAAACACTAACCTAGGATTCTGGTGCTGCAAAATTATCATTGAAAGTGAAGGATAAATAAAGAATTTCTCAAACAAAAAACTGAGGGAATTTTTTGCCAGTAGACTTGCCTTGAAAGAATTGTTTTTAAAAAAGATTTTTTAGAGAGAAGGAAAATAATATATCAGAACTTCTATCTACCTAAAGACATGAAGAACATAGGAAAAAGAATAAGTAAAAATAAAAAAAAATTGTCTTATTCTTAATTGATATAAACTGTAGTAGTGTAAGTGTCTGGCATTAAACGTTTGATTGCTGAGGCATCTTTTTAAAAAGAAACCCATCTTAAATAAACATGTTGCCAGCTCTATGACACAGTTACTAACAAAGCAACTAGATAAGGAACCAAGCGTCCCACACCCATGAAGTTTCCCTTTCAGAAAACCCTGGGTGACCTAGATTACTTGAGTAACCCTGCCTTCACTCTCTCATGCCCTAATTCCTACTCTTATGTTGCAAATTGGCTAATAATGAGTGATTCAGCAAAATCCCAGATAACCTACCCTCAGATCCTTCTAAAGACAAAGTCTAAGGTCCACAGTCTCTCTTTCCCCACGACCTCACTGTGTTAGCCCTTGGCATGTAATAAACCCTCCAGGATTTGTGAGTCCTAAATCTTGTTTCTGAGAGTTCCCCTGATAGTTTTTGCTGAAGTACGTCTTCTAATTATAACAGGCACCAGATGGGTGGGTAGACACAAATTGGCCACCCTGGAGGGAATGTGTGTGAGGCTCACAATGAGTAATATGGACCCAGGCAAGTGCCTCAGGCATACCTAGCTGAGAGCATGGCCATCAATATGCTGAGACTGACACAACAAAGTAACAGTTTGTTTTTTTTAAAGCAACATTGTATTTGATACCACTCCTAAATTTGCTTATGTATAGGTGAAATGAATGTATAACAGCAATAATACATGGGACAAGAGGGAAGAATTAGGATATTTTATTATTATAATGTACTCACACTACCCATGAAACAGTATAGTGTTGTTTGAAAGCGGAATTGGATTAGTTGTAAATGCATATTGCACGCATATTGGATAACTGCTGAAGAAAAGGAGTTTTAAAAAAGTATTGAAAAAGTATAACCAATATGCTAAAAGAGAAAAAAAATAGAATAATATAAAATGTTTGATTAAAACTGCAAAAGGCAGAAAAAAAATGGAAGATAAATAGAAAAAAAAAAGCAAGGGCAACAAATATAAAACAGTAGCTATTAATGCAACTATATAAATATCACTTTGAATGCCACTGGTCTAAATGCACCAATTAAAAGACAGGGATTGTCAGAGCGAATCAAGCAACAGCCTCAACTATATGGTGTCTACAAGAGACTTCATATAAAGACAAACAGATTAAAGTATATTTTCCATGCTAATACGAATCATAGCAAAGTGAAAATAATTATATTAAATTCAAACGAAGCAGAATTCAAAGTAAAGAGAGTTATCAGGGGTATTATATAACAGGAGCATACGTAATAGTAAAGCAGAAGATTCTCCAAGAAGAGAGAACAATCCTTAACATGTATATACCTAACACAGAGCATCAGCAGAATGTCAAATTTACAAAAAAGGACTGCCAGAAATATACAGTGTATATGTAACACAAAATGAATTAAAATACTCTGGATATTTTATCAAACTGAATAATTATATTTTAATTATTAAATTATATTTAAAATTTTTGAATATGAAATACCATATCCTAGATAAATGTATAATTCTAGGTAAAATAAAAAAGTCATGCATGCACTCTAAGTATTTCTGTGCTTTACAAAAATTAAGCATTTACTTTGAGTGTACTATAAAGCTGCAATACTTCAGTATGCACCTACATACACATATCAGTGAATTTATACAAAATCAGACATAGATAATACTATAAGTTTCAAAAACACATATATGACATCTACAGGAACTCATGATATTTATTTTTCTATTAAGTAGCACAGATTTTCATATTCACAGGTTATTATATCTTCAAAGAATACTTTGAGGCACACCATAAATTTATTAATGAAGCAATGGTTTTAAAAGTATTAAGTGATTTTCTCAGGGTCATATAGTAATTAATTTGCCTCTGGATTTGAACAAAAGCTTATTGATTCCAATCCAGGGCATATTTTTAATATTATTTCACACTTCCTTATGCACACTTCACAATATGTTGGAAACTGTAGCTCCAGATTAATACACTGAATGTAATCACCATGTGTACTAGGAGATGCACTGAAACAGAGTCAATAGGTTTGTAAAAGTAATAAAAATTAATTCCAGAACATCTAATTTTACAAAGGCTCTTCTTCCTTAGGGATTATTGGGTATAATTTCATAATAGGTACAAACTCTAGCAATTATTAGTTACTGTTATTTCTTCGTGCGAATGTAAGTAATTATTAGGGCATTCCATCAAAACCATAAGGGGAAAAGCTGTAGAACACAAATTTTTACAAGTCATTTGAATTGCTTTAAGAGCTGAAACAATGCAGAAATAATGGTATGTAAAGAGAAGTTTTGCAACACAAATTCTGCATAGAAGTCTCAGTTTAAATTTTTAGAAGACGTGTTTTAAAATTAAATCTAAAACTCTCATTTTCATAATATTTATGGAATATCTGTTATATGCCAACAACGTGCTTAGTTCTGGGAATTTCTAATCTCTGGTTTTATAAGGTAGAGTAGGAGAACAGAAACAGATTCCTTAAATAGATCACTCATAATACAATGAGATAAGTGCAATGAGAGTGTGGAAAGGGGTATTATGCAAACGTAGAGGATAAGGAAATAAGGAAGGGAAAGCTGACCCAGTGTGAAAGATTCAAGGACAAGTTTTCTCAGTTTAAAATAAATTTAAATGGTTAAAATGTGTTTAGCAGGTGAAAAAAATGGTGAAAATGCATTTTAAGCACAGATCATATATTCTAAAAAGTCTGGTGTGGGATATGTAATGTGTAGAACATTGTAAAATAAAACATGACAACAATGAAGCTAGACAGACAGATATGGGGACTTTTAACATCACAATAAAAATATAAGGCAGATTTTTTTCTAGAGACTAATTAAGTTGTGAAAATATGAATGGCATATTTAGGTTCATATTTTAAATAGATCTCTGTGATATTTTAGACATATTTTAAATCGGTCTCTAAAATAATACTGCAACATTAAGTATCTCCATCATACATTTTTATTTACATTTTTCTTGAATTAATTTGAAATTCATGTGTAGTCTTAAGAAATAGACAAATTTTTTTTTGTTTTAATTTTTCAATTGAACTGACATACAACATCTTAGTTTTAGGCGTACGTCATAGTGATTCCATTTTTAAAACATTACAAAATGATTGCTCCACCAAGTCTAGTTACCATCTATCACTATGCAAAGTTATTATAATATTATTAACTATATTCCCTATGCTGTATAATACATTCCTATCACTTATTTATTTTACAACTGGAATTTTGTACCTCTTAATTCCCTCTACCTATTTTATCCACCACCAACCTCTACCCACTCTCTGGTAATCACCAGTTTGTAGCCTATGATCTATGAGTCTGTTTGTTTTGTTTTGTTTGTTGATTTGTTTGTGTTGTTTTTTACCTTCCACATGTAAGTGAAATTATACAGCATTTGACTTTCTCTAATTTATTTCACTTAGCATAATACTCAATAGATCTAGCCACATTATCACAAATGGTATGATTTCATTCTTCTTTATGGCTGAGTAATACTCCATTATATATATGTACAACTGCTTTTTTCTCCATTCATCTATCAACAGACACTCAGGCTACTTCCATGTTTTGGCTACTTTAAATAGTATTGTAATGAATGAAATGCTGGATCATATGGTAGATCTACTTTAATTTTTTGAGGACCCCCCATTTTTCATGTGGCTGCACCAATTTCCATTCAGACCAAAAGGGTATGAGAGTCCGTTTTATTCATACTCTCACTAACACTTGTATTTGTCTTCTTGATAATAGCCATTTCGACAAGTGTGAGTAATATCTCATTGTCTAAGCGAGTATTGCTAACACTAATGTCAAAGAGCTTACTAGGCTTTCTTCTAGAGTTTTATGGTTTCAGGTCTTACATTCAAGTCTATAACCCATTTTTACTGTAATTTTGTGTATGATGTAAGATAGTGGTTCAGCTTCATTCCTTTTGAACATAGCTATCTAGTTTTCCCACCACCATTTATTGAAGAGACTGTCTTTTCCCAATTTTGCCTTCTTTGTCATTGACCCTATATGCATGGATTTATTTCTGAGCTCCCTATTCTATTCCATTAATCTATGTGTCTGTTTTTGTAACAGTACATACTGTTTGATTACTATAGATATAGTATAGTTTGAAATAAGAGAGTGTGATACCTCCTACTATGTTGTTTTTTCTCAATATCACTTTGGCCATTAGGGGTCTCTTGTGGTTCCATAAAAATTTTAAGATTCTTTACCCTTAATTCTGTGAAAGATGTCATGATGTTTTGATGTGGTAGCATTTCTATACCCTAACAACAAGCTACCAGTAAGAAAAATTAAGAAAACAATTACATTTACAATTGCATCAACACAATAAAATACCTAGAAATAAATTTGACCAGGGAGGTGAAAGGCCTGCACTCTGAAAACTATAAGACATTGATAAAAAACAAACAAACAAAAAAGCAAAAAAACAAAACAAAACAAAAAGACAAACAAAGACAAAACAAATAAATGGAGAGATATAACATGGTCATGTTCAAGGACTGGAAGAATATTGTAAAAATATCCATACTATCCTGAGCAATATACCAATTCAGTGAAATCCTCTTGAAAATATCAATGATATTTTTCAAAGAAATCTTGTGTACCCTTAACCCAGTTTCCTCCATTAGTAAAATTTTGAAAAATGTGTACAATTTCATAATAGGATACTGACATTGATAAAATCCACCAATCTTATTCAGACTTCCCCAGTGTTACTTGTACTCACGTGTGTATGTGTGTATGCAAACATGCCCATATTTCATTCTGTACAATTTTATTACCTGTGCAGGTTCCTATATCAACACCATCAACTACCACAGTCAAGATACTAGTTCCTTGATGACAAGGATCCCTGTGTTGCCCTTTAGAGCCATACCCTCCTCTCCTCCATTTGTTCCCCTGGCAACCAATAATGCATTCTCCATTTCTAAAACTATTATTTCAAAACTATTAAATAAACAAAATCACATATTATAAACTTTTGGGTATTGGCTTTCACGCAGGATAATTCCCTGGAGATTCATCCAAGCTGTTGTGCATATTAACAGTTTGTTCTGATTTATTGCTAAGTAGTATTCCATGGTATGTATATATGTAGTACAGTCATTTTACTGTGTAACTCTTCAAAAGTATGTGGTCTGTTTCCAGTTTTTGGCTGTTTATAATAAGGTTGGCTGTTATGAACATCATTTACAGGATTTTATGTGAACGTAAGTTTTCATATTTTTTGAAATAAATGGCCAGTAGTAAAATTGCTGGGTTGTACTATAATTACTTTATTTTTATTAGAAACTGCCAAAGTATTTTCTAGAATGGCTGTACCATTTTGCATACTCACCAGCATTTAAGAGTGATTCTCCACATCCTTTCCACCATTTGGTGTTTTCACTTTTTTATTTCAGTCATCCTGTTAGGTATGTAGTAATATCTCATTGCAGTTCTAATTTGCATTTCCTTAATGTCTAATGGCGTGGAATGTTTTTTCAAGTGCTTATATGCCATCCGTATATCCTCATTAGTGAAATATCCATTCCTGCCATTTGCCCATTTTCCAACTGGATTTTAGAAAATACTCCATGTGTTTAGAGATTTTCCTGTTGCCTTTCTACTTTAATTTGATTCCTTTATGGTCAGAGAACATACTTGTATACTTTTGATTATTTCAAATTTGTTAAATTGTGTTTTATGATCAAAAATTAGATTATTTTGATGGAAATCTCATTTTGGAAAAAATTTTTTATTGCTGTTGTTGATGAGAATATTCTATATGTGACAATTAGATCCCACAGTTGACTGTGGCATTCCTCTTGTCTATATCCTTGCTGATTTTTGACTACTAGTTCTATGACTTGCTAAAAACAGGTGTTAAAGTCTCCATCTAACACTGTAGATGTTCTATTTTCCCTTTAGGTGGTACCAGTTTTTGGTTTATGTATTTTGAGACAGTGGTTTGGTGTGTACACATTTAGGATCATTATTCCTTCCCTCCTGTTTGATCCTTTTAAAAAATTATGTAAGCTCTTTGTTTCTAGAAATTTCCTTTTTTTGTTTACTAATTTAGAATTTAATTATATATCCCTGCCTTTTTTTTTTGATTGTTTGCATTTATATCTTTTTTTTCTATTTTTTATTTTGAGCTTACCTATATCGCTGCAATTAAAATGAGTTTCTTATAAACAGCATTCAGTCTGGTTGTGTTTTATTATCCATTCTGCCAATCTCTTTTTCTGTGTGGTGAATTTAGAATATGTATATTTAGTGTAATTATTAATACATTACAAAAAAACTAGGAATGAAAGGGAAGTCTCTCACCCAAATATAAAAATGCAAATCAAAATTACAATGAGATGCCACTTCAAAACCACTAAGATGCTCTAATCTAAAAGGGATATAGTCCCAAAGGCTAAAAGTAAGACAATAATCTGTGTGGACAAGGATTAGAGAAATTGGAATTTTCATACACTGTTGTTAGTGGTAATGTACAAAAGTGCAGACACTTTGGAAAATCATCTGGCAGTTCCTGAAAAGAACAAATATAATTATCACAGGACCCAGTAATTTACTCCTAGATACATATACCAAAAAAATGAAAATATATGTTCAGACTAAACCTTGGACAGGAATGTTCATAGAAGCATTATTTGTAATAGACAAAAATGAAAATGTCTGAGGTATTAATCAATTGTGCATTAATAAATAGTTGTGGAATATACATACAAAAATATAATTCATAAATACAAAGGATTAAGTATATGCACATACTATAACATGAGTGAACCCTGTAAACATTATGCTGTAAAAGTAAACACAAAGTCAATCACAAAAGACTATACATGATATAATTTCACTTATAGGAAATATCTAGGAGAGCAAATCTATGGAGACACAAAAGTAGATTGTCAATTTCTTTGTCAAGGATGAAAGATAACCAAAGACTGAATTTAAAATATATTTTTTTAAAAACGGGAGTTGCATTGGATTTTATGAATGACCTATTTTTTTTCTAAATTGAAGATATGATGATGGAGTTTAGGAATACAGTATGTAACTATATATTATTATAAAAGAATGATAATAAACAAATGTTTTCTCCTGCTATGTCAACTCTTATGAATCATGCCGTCTCATAATTCAAATCCAAAACATAAATATAAAAAATTACTGTTTGTTCAAACAAAATTCTTATACCTTCTTCCCTTCAGTTACTTAAGCTTTCATGACTCATTTTGGGAGAAGTACAGCATCCCCAAATATCTCTACTTCACCAGTGCAATTGAAAAACAGTTTTTTCTGTCTAGACCTTTCCTTTTAGCTACCTAACATTCAATGGAGGTAAAAGCTTCCTTCTGTATTCTCACTAGTCATAATAAACTAAGAAAACACCCTTTGATGATACCTAACAACCACTAAAATTTTTAAATAATTACCTAAATATTATATTTAATTTACACATTTTGTAAAAAAAAAATGTTCCTTTGCAATTTCTTAGTAAACATAAAAATTTTATCATAATATATTAAAACTTGACTGCTCGTATATTGAATATTACCTTGAAGTAACAGTGATAACAGGCAATTTATAGTTCACTGAATATTTTTCTTTTGGTATTTAAGAGTTCAAGATACTCTGTCTAGTCATATAATTCTTCAATATGCAATGACTTGGACATTAGAAAGTACAGATTCACAAAATCATTGAGTCAATATTTGCAACAAAGGAGATCACAAAATAAATCCCCAATACTTAATTAATCAATTAATAGCCACTGAAAAAACTAATTTAGAAAATAAGTCTATCATTTGCATTTTAGAAATACATTGGTGAGAGTCAACAAAATTAAAACCATTCTCGAAGTTGAATCTTAATATTAGATAATATTACATAGAAGAGGTCAAATTTTCATGATATAATTTATTCATATCTTCTTCAAGTCTTTCCCTTTTATTTTTCTAAGGGGTTGTCTTGGCTAGATGGAATTCCACTTTCTGATGATATGCTCTCTTGTCCTTATTCTCTCAAGTGCATAAGCTTACTAGCTTCTCATGATTCACACACTTAGCCTTTCAGCAGATGAAAATCTATGAAATTATTTGTTGGTTTCTCGATTGATTTCATAATGCCAAACCACTTCACAGTTGCTGTTCCTGGGTCAGAATATCTACACTTCCCATTAAGTTCTTGAATCAAAAGGATTATGTGACAGTAGAAAGAGACATATCCTGCAAAAGAAATAAATCAGACCAGAAATCTCCCAAAAGAAAGCAACATGCACTTACATTGAATAATCAAACCGAGTTATAAAAAACAATATCATCTTCTTGTACAAAAAAAAAAAAAAAAAGAACAAAAATTTTTCTCAAGGAAGCACAATAGTTAATCCTATAGAGCTGTGCAAATATATTTTTTTGGTACATTACTAAATCTGTTCATAAAAAGTCAATCTTTAGTAATTATTGAAAGAATCTGACAGAAGCACTGAATCAATTTTTAGAAGCTAGTTAAGAATAGAATAATTATGAGTAGGTTTCATGCTTTAAAAGGCAACATGCAGAATCTAATTTGATCACTTCTATAAAATTCTAATACCATCAACTGAATGTGATTTTGTGAAATCACTGAAATTCAGTAATTTTGTGTATACTACTAGTTAGCATGGCCATTTGTATCAGTAGGAACATGGTGCTTTTCATGTTGTTTGCATTCATATAATATTTTGTACATAATTATTTATATACAATCTTATATACGATCTTTGATTAAAAATTTCCAACTGTTAGCTATGTTAAAATAACTAGAATGTGTGTATAACTAACACCTCCATTAAATTAGACCCATTGGCTTGTTCTCATTGTATTTTGCAGGTCATGATTTCTAATCTCTCAGAATAATGAACTGAAATTATACTTTGGGTTTGTATGCTGGTTAGAAAGGATAGAGGTAGCATGGTTTGGTCAGGACCCACATAAATCTTGTCACTTGAAAAGCCATAATATTACATACTCCAGGTAGTTGTGGCTTTTATGTAGCAATTGAGCAGCGACGTGCATTATGGACAATGCTATGACATTGCTTTAAAAGTTCCCTGTAGCTATCCCTACATTTTGAATTCATATTTTTTTCCCCCAAGTGCAAATCATAGTGTACTGGATTTATGTGATGTTATAGGAACCCAGTGAATAAACATTTTAGTAGTCAAATTTCAAAAAAAGTAGGTTAAATGAAGTTCTTCAAGTTATCTTACTGTAGAATTAACTGTGCAGGGACAATATATGAAAATAAATTTAAATCACTGTGTCAGTCAGGAGGTGTGTGTGTGTGTATATAATTGGCAATTCAAATCTGAACTATGGTCTCACATACTTGAGACCAAAACGAGCTGATGGTGCAGGTGAGGTCTGAAGGCAGTCAGAGAATTCCCTGTTACTCAGGGAAGGATTACACTTTTTGTTCTATGCAGGCTTTCAACTGATCGAATGAGGCCTGCTTACTTTATGAAGGGCAGACTGCTTTATCTATCAATTAAAATGTCAATCTCAGTCTCGTCCAACAATACCCTCACAGAAAAACCTATAATAATGTCTGGCCAAAAAGGAACCCTCAGACACTGCTGGTGGGACTGCAAATTGGTACAATCACGACGGAAATCAAAAAACTAAGAATTGATCTATCATATGATCCAGCAATCCCACTACTGGGTATTTACCCCAAAGACTTGAATACTCATATCTAAAAGATATTTAAACACCAATGTTCAGAGTAGCATTCACAGTGGCCAAGACAGGGAAGCAAATGAAGTGTCCTATGATAGAAGAAAGTGTCCTATGAAAAGCTGTGGTACATATATACAATGGAATATTACTCAGCCATAAGAAGAGATAAGTACTGCCATTTGTGACAACATGGATGGACCTCAAGATAATCATGCAAAGTGAAATCAGCCAGACTGAAAAAGTAGAAAATCACATGATATCACTTACATGTGGGATATAAATCTAAAAGCAACAAATGAACAGGACAAACAGAGGCTCAGGGACATGGACAATGGACTAGTGGTTATCAGAGAGTAGGGGGTGGAGGAGGAGGGGAGAGACAGGGTAAATAGGGTCAAACATAAGAGGGTAGGGGGAGGGTGAAGTGGCTAAAGGGGATCAAATATATGGTAGCTGAAGGAAACTGGACTTTGGGTGGTAATCACACAATAGAATATATAAATGTCAAATTATAATGTACACCTGAAAATTATATAATTGTATAAACCAATGTTACCCCAATAAACTTAATAATTTTTTTAAATAAAAAATTAAATTAAAAGAAGAAATAATGTCTGGCCAAATATTTAGGTATTCATTACCCAGTCAAATTGACACAAAATTAACCATCATAATCAACAAAGGAGGCATATAATATGCACTATTTACCAGATTTGTTTGACCAAAGCAATCATTCTTTAAAGATATACATCATGATATGTTTCCCAAATACAGATATTTGTATGATAGACTTATCTGAATTTTTTTTCTATATACACTAAATATATGTCCCTAAGACTGCTATAACAAAGTACCACAAACTATGTGCTTAAACATCAGACATTTATTCTCTCACAGTTTTAGAGGTTAGAAGTCTAAAATCAAGGTGTAGGCAGATCTATGTTCCCTCTGAGATTCACTCCTTACTTCTCCTAGCTTTTTGTGGTAGCCATTGATTCTTGGCATTCCTTAGTTTGCAGCTGTATTATTCCAATCTCTGCCTCTGTCATTACACATTGTGGGTACATTCATTTGAAAGCATATATATATATATGCTTTGCATGTACATTAAAAGCATCTGAGAAAAAGAGAATTGATCAGTCATTCAATATTCAATATGACTATCTACCATATATAGGCAAATTTGCTATGTATTTTCTTTATAAAAATTAATTAGGCCTATTTGCTTCTTAGAAGCTCTTTGTGAAGAAGATAGATAAAATAAAAAATAAAAATATATAATGTGAATACTATTGTACGATGAGATACAAACCACAATAAGATACTGCACAGAGAAGAGATTTGGCCTGAGCCATGAAGGAGGAATCACAAGTGTGATTGTGATAGTGGGCAGGAGTGGGAGTGAGAGGTATGTATGTGTGGGTGGGAAAGACTGTTAATGGCAACAGGATGGTGATGCATGAAGGTGGTGTTTGCATGTGTTTGTTTCCAATGGCATTCTGAAAACTGGGTTACAGAATTTGAATATATCACTTTTAAAACCTGACAGTTTTATACTCAGAGTTGTCCCCATCAGAAGCAAAGGTTAATTTGTCACAAAAATGAGAATTGAGTCCACTGATTTTGTGCTATTGAACAAAAATAAACAAATGAGCCTTCGAGAAACAATGAAAAATGTACATGTCTACAACCTACATAAAAGTAAAAAAAAACCCCAAAACCAAAACAACAACAACAAAAAACAAGTGACCGGTAAATTTGGAAAAGAATGAGTAAAATCTGCACAGAACAGTAACATTTTCATGTTCCAGTCAATTAAAGAAGAGCACGACAGAGGTGCTAGAAGACCAACAGGCCGGATTACAAATAAGCAGAAGTCACAGAAGATTATACATTCTGACAATCCTCACAGCACGATTGGAATAATTACAAAGCTTACAAAAACCTTTAAGAATACTCAATGTTTATAAAAGTAACAAATTAAACAAAACAAATTCAAATGGAAAATGGAACACAAAACAATTTGTAAAAAACAGTATAGTCATTTTGGAATCAGGCGATGTATTACAAATGCCTACATCAGGGATTATAAACATTGGAAACCAATGCCAATCAAGGAATGGGAGAAAAGGGTTTTATCAGGTGGGAGTTAAAGCCAAAACTCTAACATAGAACTGGGACCCTTGACTTTCTACCAACAATGAAAAGGTGATCTAGATAAATTTATCTTGCCAGCAAAAGAAGCATCTTTGTCTGCTTCAGATCAAGAGGGAAAGTTTACTCATTTAGCAAACACTTGCATCTACCATGTACTATGCAATTGTTTTAGGTGTTTGATACATTATGGATACCCCCCCCCCACCCATACCGCTCCAAAAAAGACTAAGATTTCTGTCATCAGGGTAACTAGCTTCTGAAAGGAGGAGAAAAATAGATTGTAAAATGTACCTAGATTCCTTTCCCTTGGGACCTGGGCACTTTCTGCCCTGTGTGTTGCCTGCTGTCTGCTAACAGCTGGAACGGGCTCTAGGAACTGCCCTCAGTCAAAAGGAACACCAAGGACCACCCTTTCCTTTGGCCAAGGAACACCCTTTGCTCCAGGGCATCCTGCATTAAATAACAGGTATTACAGCAGTCAAGAAATCAACTAAAGCCTTTGTTGAAACTGCATCACAATTTATCTCCCCCCATCCTGCTTTTTTCTCTCTACTTATAGATCTAATGCCAGAATTGATAAAGAAAGCTCCAAATTAAATTTTTGTTGTTTGATCAACCTACCAACCAGACTCAATGGGGAGCCCTTCACTGATGGTTTCTAAGTTTGTAAGATACATACATATATACAGTACCAGGTTAAGTATCAGTCAAATAATGACTATGCAATGCATATAATAAAGACAACTATTTAAAAGAATTATATACAGAAAAAACATTGGGAGAAAATATTTCCCTTTCATTGCTATTACCAGTGCTCCAGAAAAGGATACTCATCATCGTCCTACAGACTAATTCAGTATCCTTCTGTTACACTTCTTTTCCATCAGACTTCCACATACCTACCTGATCATTTACCAATGCTACTGCAAACTTACATTTTGAAAGTGCAGTTCTGTTCTTAGCAGCCCCTTCTTCAAATCATTCACTGGCTTATTCATAGAATTTGTAGTTCTTCACTCTATGAACCCAGTTTACTTTCTATTTCCCTTACATATAATGGTATTCAGTTATTATTGTCTGCTTTCTGCCCCAGAATATTTCAGGTACCCACATGAGTTTGCTCCAGTCCTTTTTTAAAAATTTTAAAATTTTTCTTATTAAATTTATATGGGTGACATTGGTTCTTCTAAAAGCAATTTGAATCTCTCTTCTCTAGGTGAACTCCTTAAAATATCTTGTTTAAGTATTACCTCTCCTATGATGCTATTCTTGATTTTCCCTGGATACCCACTATACACATACATCATTATTTCTGCTCGTTCCCATTAGAACCTTTGCAATTCCTAATTTCCCTGCTTGCATTGATACTTTCTAAACAGTTTCTGCCTAGATTTTCCTTGGCCATCATATCTTAACTCAGATGTCATCTCCTCATAGAGGTTCTCTTTGACGTAAACTAGTATAACCTTCATAACATTTCTCAGTGTCTAAAATTATCTTTGTTGTATTTATTCACCTTTTATTTTAACTAACTCTTATAAGCTCTACAGAAGCAAGAATCTTGGTGTGTCTGAATGCAATATTTTGCATCATATACTCTGCCCTTTTATCTGACTTTAGACAGGACAAAACTCAAAAAACAACTCTGGCTTTCACTTGAATTTCAATTTCCTCATCATGTAACAGTGGATACAATATCTACTTTCTATTTTTATCATGCAGATAAAATGAGATTGCATGTCTAAATTTTCCTTCTCTCAATAGGTAATATTGTGAGGTTATATTTGGCAGTTTATACCTTAGAGTTAATGACAGGTGGTAGCCTCATTGTTTGAGAAGGGGAATGGAAATATAGTGTGCAAACCATGGTTTTCTCTATGCTGTTTGAAGGAATAGCATATCGTGCTCACTCAGCCTTTTCAGTTTGGGACTAAGGAATTTCCATATAATCAACTAGGTGTATCATGAGTTCTAAGAAATAAAGTCATGAAATTAATTATATTTCATCTCATACTATTATCTGAGTTATTTTCTCTGGTTTACATATCGATTTACCCAAATGGTATAACAATCACATATGGAAACAAGAGGATTATGTAGACAGGAAATAAAGCAATACTTCCAATCTTGTTTAATGATCTTAAATAAGGTTCATTCTTATTTATAAATTATTTTGGGGACATTTTAAATATAACTAGTGATTGAGTTACATATCACCAAATGTTTTTAAAAAGATAAACTAATTGTGCTCTATGTACTTCTAAAATTTGCATTTACCATAAATAAAACCTGATACACATTGTAGTTAGAAAGAGTTACTGTATAATTATAAAGGGTGCTCTTTCCACTCTAATTTTATATGTATATTTTATCTTTGCAAAGGATAATTATTTAGATCCTATGAGAGAGAAGATTCTTGATAGATATCTAAAAATGACTCCCAATAATTCAGAGTGCTTTCAAGTGATAAGATCTTGGGGCCACTGCCTTGGTCTATTTAAAATTTTGAAATAAGTCTAAGTTTTAGTTCAATATATAGCAGACTTGAGATACTCTTATAAGTGTTGGAATTCAAGCCTATGATAACAATTATTTAACATTTTACTTTTATAATGCATGTCTCCTAGTTTATCATTCATACTATCCAACAAGTTCAAAAACAAAGAACAAAAATTTCAGCAAGTTCCCTTCCAGGTATTGTTTTCCTTCAAATTGAAAGCAAAAAAATATAGCAACATTTAAAGAAAAACTCCCCACATGGAATAATACTAGATAGTACCATGCCCTTCCTTCTTGGAGATACAGACCCTTAAAATAATTGAGTTTTACCAAAGACGTCCAGAAGTTTCTCTAAATATACTAGATTGGGACCATTCTGACACAATAACATATGCCACAAACTACCAAAGGCTGTAAAATGTGCCACCAGTATAAATTACTTTAAAAACAGAGTTGGGCAAGTATTTGGAGAAAAGAAATATTGAAGGGCAGATCTGCTAAATCAAAAGAAAGCGATGGGCCATAAATGCCAAGCTACTGAGTTCTTGTAAGATTTACTGCAAATTCTTACTGTGCAGTAGCTTCATTTTTTTTTTACTGTGAGGAAAATGAAGATATTACAAGGTATCATGCACATCTCATGAAATGCCATGACGAAGCACTAAAAAATGGTTACTTTCTACATTGAGTTCCCCAGAGAACTATAGCTATTTTTAGAATGAAAAATAAAAACTTTGTTGAGTAATTTCATTTTATTTAAATTTCTTAATACAGAACATATATTATTTTTTATTTTTTTAGAGTAACATTTATTTGAAAGATTTTCTACAATGTCTCACTGTTATTTTCTGATATGAAGATGTTAACTAAATCCTTCCCAGATAGGGCATGCATTTAGCTTTTCCAGTAAAGATGCATTTCAGTTTTAATCACATTCCTTGACCCATATATTACTTACCATATACTTTATACTGGCTGACAACTTAAAATTTAACTGCCTGGCATATGCAGAGATGTGGCCTATGACAAAGGTGTTAGAAATACTATACTCTAACAGTTTTACCTAAAAATATCCGACCTAATTCAATGGGTCTGAAACTGAATTCTCCAAGCCAGACACAATTTTCTACCAACACACAGTCAATCCTTCTGCAAATCTCTTTAATTGAATCACTTCAGAATCCCTTTTTCAAACTGTAAATGTTGGAATCAATCTTGGATACTCTTCCTTCCCTACACTTACTGCGACTTGAGACGTTCCACCACCGCCACACTCCCAAATCTCTGCAAAGTCAGTCTTGCTCCCTAGATACTAGGAAAGTTATCAACAGTCTTCAGTCGTTAGCCCTTTCAGCAACTGCCTGACTTCAGTGATCTGCCTCAGCCAAAGTCATGTTGTTGTGAGTGTGGCCCACATCCAATGACTAATAGTATAGAGAATGTAGAAACACTCATTTTAGCCAAATGCAAGACATCTGTGACCAGCAATTTCAGCCTCAATAACATTCCTCCACTCCTTTTTGGTTTATTGAGACTGTTTGGACTATATTACAGATGAATTTCTCCCTCTGGCCACCCCTACTCTTCTTTCTCTTTTCTAAATGTACTGATACCATTACAATCCTTAATAAACAGCTTGAACACTACATTGTCTCAAAGTCAACTTCTCAGAGAATCCTATTTGCACTACTCTGATACATTACCCTTTAAATATTTTTAACTATACCTCTAATTATATAAAAAGTGAGTCTAGTTTATAATCCCTATTAACCCTGCCTCATTATAGTCTTTAATTTTACACTAGATCAAAGACAGATCTCCTAATTGATTGTCTTTTCTACTCCTGTCCCCTTCAAGTACATACTCCACACAACTAGAAAGAACAAAATCTCTTTAATGCAAAATAGATTGTGTCTCTATTCCCTCAGTGATCACCCAACAACTACAAAATAAGGTTTATTCTCTTTAACACGGCATACCGAATCTTCTATTTTTAACTCATGGATTACTTTTGCAGACTCAAAGTGTTTTATTCAAACAGTTTCTTCTTCCCTAAATGTCTACTTCCTCTCATCCTATATGTTTGCTTTGTTTTCTGCTCCTGAAAAACCATTCCTGGTTCTGTCGATTTATCTTCCTGGATTCAGCTAAAACCACACTTTCTCTACAATCTGTTTTTAAATTAAACCCCCTCCAACTTCCCAGACTGAGTTACGCGACCCCCTTCTCTGCTACCACAACTCTGTATATATATCAAAAGATACTGTCATGTTGTTGTATAGTTTTACTTTATTAAGTCATTGTGTTTATTAGAACTTTGTTTTTTGATGATAGTGAATTCCTTTGCATTTCTTTCAAAGGAATTGGCATATAGGTGTTCTATAACTTATATAGGCCCTGAGTGACTAATGAATGCATTAAATATGTACTTTAAACTACCATTCTTTTGTCAGTTAAAAATGATTACAATTAGTAGACAAACAATACCATATCGAAGTACATGGGCTTTGATTGATGTGAATCTTTACAGTCATCTGATGAACTTTACTTCTGAAGTGCCCTATAGGTGGATAATTTTCTATAGGATTTTTATCTTTCAAATACCGACTAAAAGTGTGTTGATGAAGGTAATATTTAGTCTGATAGAATATAAAGTTACTACTTATAGCCCTTTTATAAAAATTTGGCATTAACATTGAAAAAAATCTTAAACCAAAAAATATTATTTCCTCTCCTAAAAATTAAACCTATTTAGCAAAGAACCTATATTGTGTTCCCAATATGTATGGGTTGGTTGAACTGAATGAGTTGCTGCATGTTTATAGTTACATTACATAAATATAATTTCAACCAATATATCACACTTATTTTAATATTTTATATACATATATTAATACACACACATAGATTTTTACCATTCTACAGTTTCAAATTCAGAAAGGACAAATAAAGGACAAACAACAAATTCTCTGGCTTACTTTATTTTTTAAAACTCTTTTTTCTGTCTATCTTATCTTTAAATTAACTTGTAGGGTCTAAATCAATATCTTTCCAGGGCTTTTGTTCCCTTCATCTTGATTTGATGTTTTTGAACTAATGAAAATACAGTTTATTTTTAGGTTTTGCTCTTCAATTTGAACTTACTGAAGGACAAAACATGTTCAGACTACCACTCACTTTTAGATTAAAAGTAATCATTTTGTTTTAATAACAACGTTTATTATGTATTATTATTACTGTTATTATTACGGTTATTTAGACCTCTTTTGCCTTTAGCTAATCCTTTCCAGAGTTACTGTGTTTTTTGGTTTTGTTTTTTTTTGTTTTGTTTTGTAGACTCTCTTACAGGAATCCTAAACATTCAAAAATCTTTCAAAAACATGTTGTGGGGTCTATAAATGTTAATCAGTGTTATTTTCTATGATTATCTGCATCAGACTCACTGAAAGTAAGGTGAATTCCTTTATTCATTTAAAGTCACACATTCTTTATAAAAATTACTAAATTTCTAAAAAATATGTAATTGTATATACTTCAGAAAAAGACTTTTAATAATAATAACAGTAATAATGATAAGTTTTTCTTCATTGGAAGAGTAGACATTTCAGAGTTGAGAGAATTTTGTGTTCCATTTAACTATTTTTTGGACTAAATATTCATCTCCTTTTAATTGTTCTTCATACATTATTTAATCTAGATCCTAGTTTATATATGTCATGCTATCTATTCATAGTCATTTTTACCTAGGTTAATATTGAAAGGTGGCATGAAAAACAAAACAATAATGTTCCTTTTGATAGCGCAGAGCTACAATGGAACTATCATAATTTAGTTTTATGCTAATACATACTAAAATCATTTTAGCTTTTGAAAAAATCATGCTGGAACATATGATTTATCTGCCCATCAGGACTTGTAGAAATGAAATGTTCCTTTTTAAACACTGATGGTTTCTTTCAGTATTTTCTCCCCTTCCTTGGCTCCTCTGTTTCACCGTTTCTTTGTAAGTCTCCTTTATGTTCCTCTTATATTACTTGTTGTCTCTATGACACATATATGCATGCTTCTAATTTTTGTTGTTTTCATTTTGTTTTTGTTTTCACCAAAGAACGTTTGTGAAAAATCTCACCTAGTCTATTCTCTTCACCCTCAAATATACACACGAATGACCCACACTTAATGCAATTGAATTGACAATTTTTTTTTCTGTTTTATTAATATTTTTCAGCATTTAGCTCAATGTCAGGCACATTAATACTCAATTCATTTTTGCTGTAATTGCATACATTTAAAAAAAGATTGCGGTATGACTTTATCCATTGCAAACCAAATTTTAAAAATTAAAAATCAGACAAAACATAAAAGTCTGCTTTTTAGAACTGAAAATATCATAAATATGTAACCTAATTAAACAAAAATATACAAACTACTTTAAATATTAGCTTTTTAGATGATATCATTAAGCTATATAATGAAAAATTCAAATCATATATTACCTATAAAAGTAAGATAAAATTTTGTCTCGAGGTAGATTAGAACTACATATAAAGCAATTTAGGTGAATTGTTTCAAATCTCTTTAACTCATAATCTTGGAGTTCTTTTCAAAGCTAAAGCTCCAAAAAAAGAAATAGTTTACAACCTCAGGAGGTTCTTAGACAAATTAAGTGTTTTAGAAAAACAAACCTTATTTAAATACATGTTTCATGAGTCAAAATTTTAAGAGGTACAGAATAACTGAAATAAATAAACCAATATTTAATAGTGATGGTAATTGGTTGAGGAACTGATGAACATTATAATTTTGCTATATGTCTATATCTTCTAAGCTTTATTTAATAAAGAAATAATTTTTTTAGCTCAGTAACAATTCATTTGCAAGCATATGAAAGATAATGCTTTGAAATGAATTATAAAATGTTTTTAAAATTAGTCCAATGACATCATGTAACAATTAATTTTAGGATTACTAGTATGATAAATGGCATTAATGAAATACAAAGTGCATATTTTAAATATTATATCATATATGCTATTTTTTTCAAAATCCATATACAGTCAAAATGTAGATAAAATGAAAAACAATGAGTACATAAACAGTGAAAAAAGGAAATTTTAATGTAATTAATTAAATTCATCAGTACAATGAATACAGTAGATTATTGAGAATATAAAGGTTAAACTAATATGTCTTTAAATTATTTATCTGTATATTCTTATAATTATCTAAATTAGTCCAAATGAGGAAAGATAAAGTGCAAATATATGCCCCAGAGCCCCAATTTGTTTTATAATTGATCTTTTATATTATTTTGCATTCGTTTGTTATGTATTGGAATTTAAAATTAAGGTGGTGGAAATATCAGATGAATTAACAAAAATAACTTGAGATATTCAAAAATTGAAAATAATGCTTATAAATGAAAAATTAAAGATTTAGAATCTATCGTATAGTTAATTCAGTAGGGATTACAGACACACATACATACAAATGTAATAAATTTAATGGTGAGCACCTGCACTCTGATCATTGAGTATATTAATTAAAAATATTTAAACTGCAGGTAAAGATACTTGTAGAAAACTGGCTAAAAATGTTGGAGAATAAAATCTCTTTGGATCTGAGGAATAATCTAATATAAGTGAACAATTACAATGATACAAAAAAAATAAGTACACATTTTAGCCAATATTTTACATTAAAGTCTAAAATTCAATTAAAAATTAAAGAGCTGATACATCTGAGTTTTTCTTAGTCTAAATGCCCTAAAAAAATCAGAAGAAAAATTCAGAGATTTCAGTTTCAGTGGAATAATATTCTGATTTTCTTCCTGGTCCAATTTAAAGGCATATCCCAACTTTAATCTTTCAACATTGTTTAATGTCTTAAATAAATTACATCTCATTATTAATAATAGATTATAACTCACTGATAAAACAGATTTGTGTTATTCATAACACTTGTCTTTATTTGATGTTTTATTTTTTACTTTTAAATCATCTTCTCTCCCTTATAACTTAAGTTCCAAGAATGGTAGTACAATCCAACACTCTAATATTTAGAGTCTAGAACAATGTCTGGTTCATTTTAAGAGCACAGTACTTAAATTAGAATGAAGTCCACTTCAATCTTCATCATATTCAAGTTACAGCAACTAGGCTTTGCTTCAGCAAAGACATACTTATTTTCCAAAACAACTCAGTGGCCACATGAAATATTAGAACACATCAGGATGATGGACATAAAAAGAATAAACAATGTTAAGTAGAGTGATTAAAAAAACATTGTTATACCAAGGCAATGGAATTATGTACATTAATGAGAGTGAATGAGTGATCTTTTTCACAATCAATGAGTGACATAGATGAATCTCACAAACATAAGTTTAACTGAAAATAGCCAGACCGACAGATGATGTACAAATGGTACATTTAAGCAATGGTGACCGATGTCAGGATATTGAGCTCTTTAAGAAAGAGTGATGACAGGGAGGACACAAGAAGGAGCATCTGGGTACATTATTTACTTCTTACCAAGCTTGCGGTTCGAGGGTGAATTCACTTTGAGAAAAATCTGTTAAGCTGAACATTTGCGATTTGGATATTTTTCTATATGTATTTCTGTGTTTCTGCAAAATGCACTTGATTCAGACTACTGAGAACTATATATCTCAGTTGGAATGACATCCTTTTGGATTGGGAACACATTTACTCAATCTTTGGTCCATGGACCAAAAACATCAGGAAAAAGAACAAACCACTGCAGCGTTTTTATAATTACAAGCTAATTTCAAAAATATATAATTAAATTAGAATTTTCATTCATGACAAAGCCATAGATTAACACCCCCTGGTTTTATCCTAAATAAAAAATCCGATTTAGGAAACTAATCCAGATTATATTTCCATTTGCATTACTCTGAAGTTCAAAGGCAAATGAATAGGAAATAAGTAACTAGTTAATTAATCCTAGCACAAAAGTGGAAGTGATTCTTTGTCCACAACATAGAGAAGTGAGAAAGAAATGACAGTCATCAAAAAGGAAATGATTTCATGCAAGAAAGCACCTGTTACTTATTTTTGTCTTTTCAACTGATTTACAGAGCCAGAATAATACTTAGAGTGGGCCAGGGAAGTAGAGTTTTCTCTTATTTCACTCTATCTGAAGTTGGTGCAGATTATCAAATCCCTGGAGAATGTGAAAAGACAGAAGTACAAAATACAAGCCAGTGGAGGAAACAAATTGAAGATATCCAGGGGTTTCAGTAGTCAAAGTAGGGCAAAAGGCATTCTTAAACTCAGATTTAAGTATAGAATTTCGGCTTTCCTCAAACATTTACTGCATTTTAGTTTGTTTTATGGCAGACACTATCAAACTTCTATTTCTACAATCTTACAACCAGGGAGCTTTCAGAAACCTTACTTTATTTCAGACATTCCCAAGAGTCTGAGTAAAGGAAAGCAGAATAAAAGATAGGGCAAGAAAGACAGTATTTTATATTCTAGTTAACCATGGGATTCAAGGAAATGCAAGCCTTTGGAATTTTGAAAATTGATTTCTAATATGCCTTTTTACATAATCATGAATGCACAGAAAACAATGATCAGTTTTAAGTGAATGATAGTAGGCCCTAAATTCATGCTGATGCTATACAATTAACCTGCAGACATTTTAATTAATTTAATTCAGTTTTGGGTATACATAACTTTGGTGCAGCTGTCCATAGTTCATGAAAGGCAATACTGTTTCATAAACTATAACTGTACTTGTAAAAGTATTTGTGATAATATATGTTTAAAAAAAACACACAACACTTGCTAATACAGAGAATGCAAATATCATGTATAATCAATTTAAATTGTGCATTGTAGATTTAGCTATGTAATGAAGTAATATTCTTCAATGACCTGACAACATATTTCTCTGGTCCTGCAGAGTTTACAGATTCTCAAAACATACTATCCACACACCTGAGACTCCTGGCCTTTAATGTGCAATCACCTCTGAACACTACCTCTAAACTCAGCCATGAGAGGCAAAAATAAAGTTTGAAGCAATGCAATGTAATTCATTATCAATTGTAATTGCTTCTGGCCTAGAAATCCAGTTGTGGTATTTGGAGCTCAAGAACAGAAACTGCACAGCAGTATTATAGAGACTCTGGATTCTCTAGCTGAATAGACTTCCAACCTCAGCACCTCCTGTCACTAGCTGTGTGGCCCTAGAAAAGTCATTTTATTCCTCTGCATCTCAGTTTTTTCATTTGTAAAACAGGGATACCAATAATAATGGTAATTCATAGGATTATATGAAATAAAATGGAATTTTAGCTCTAAAGTGCTTAAAGTCTAGCATATTGAATAGCATCACATTCATAACTTTAAAACATAAATACACAACTCTAGTCCTCATTCATTCATTTCAATCACTCTGGGCCAGAATCACTGCCCTGGTAATTGCCTGCCTTCACGAGAACTGCACTTATTTTCCTTTAACTCTAAATGGGTAGGCCAGGCTCCACTATGGTGCTGAGGATATGCACAATTGCTCACTAAGTGTTTTTGTAGATCTCCATCATACTTTGTCATCATGTTCTTCCTGTCTTTTAGGAATTCTATTACTCCTTTTTAAACCTCCCATAGGATTTCCTGATTTGCATGATTTACTGATCTATTTGTATTAAAGCTGCCTAGTAAATCTATTGATCTATCTACAGTCATTTTTTGAGCAGTCTCTTCATGATAATTACTGTACTAAATACTTTCCTCTTTTATTTAATCCTCACAGTAGCATTTAAGGGGTAGGATCTATCATTATCACTATTTTGCCACTGAAAAAAGTAAAGCCTGTAGAAATTAGGAAATGCTCTCAGAGCTATATGCCACAGACTACACAGAGCTCCCACATGAACCATTCAGCAACTATGACATAGAGTTTTCCCTGGAAGAAGGACGTGGGTAAGTCTGAAAGAGGCAGGTACCTTAGGGGTCTTTGACCCCATAATAGAAAAGTTCTCTTCCACTATTTATTTGTTCTCCTCCAATCCCTTCTCCTCTTTCTCTTCCTTCTCATTTAGCATGGATATCTCATCAATCTTAGGCTGGGGAAACTAAGCTAGTACCTCTCATTTTGTTACCATCAAACTTAACTTTGTCATTTCCCATAACTATTACTGAAGGATGCTAGCAGACAGCCATGGTTAGTTAAATAATTACTTAGATATCCATGAATATACCATATTTTTAAATGCCAGGAATTGTTTAAAATATGGTGCTATAGCAGTAAATAAAACAATAATAATAACATGTCCCATTTCCTTAGAAGCAAAGAAATAAAGACTATATATCTATATACCTATAGAGCATGTCTTCAAATAATGTTTCATTGTTCAACAGTGTTTCATTATAATGTTGATGAGATGCTAGAGGAACTTAACTCTGTTTATATCAATCGGTCTATGGTAAAATTGGTTTCACTACTCATTTTGCTTAAAGTCACCAAACCTATTGTCGACATTAAGTGAGGACTTACTGTAGATAGATACATGTATATATGTAGATATAGATAGACATACACACAGTATATCAGCTAAAGGCATTATATTTTTTAAAAATCTCTCTTACATAGCAATTGACAGTTTTATATGCTTTTTAAAAATTAGTAATTGCTATGATGATGTAAATAATTACAAGGTAATTACAGAACATTTATACTGAAGCTTCAAAATGTTGCTCACAGTGAACTGGCTCTATTATTATAGCACACACAAGAAATAATCTTATCAGAATCACAACATAGAGGTGGTGAGATGTAATCATAATCATAATCCACAGAGAAATTTCATGGATATTTCAATTATGAAAAACCTATTAGACAGAAATAGAGGAAGAAAAAGTAGTGAACTGGTTGCAGATTTAACCTAAATTATGTTGAGGTTCTTAAATGGTGGCACAGAAAGTCACCTAACAAAATAATTAATGTGTTTATATATAGATCTTTTAATTAGAGGAATGTACCATTTTACTCCTGGGGCAAAGTGGCAAGAGCTGCTTGAATAATTTCAAAGAAACATTAAAAAACATTTTTTCTTTTCATAACTGTGTTTAAGATCCTCAAGTTGCTTCTTTATAATAGGTATTTTTGTATCCTAGTCCTATTAAAAAGTTAAAATATCCATCTATCACCTGGAAATGTAGGCTAAAACTAGAAGATTGGCAATTTGAATTGTTTTCTTAATTCCCCTAATATAAATTTCCAAAAAATAGCAACCAGAACTATAAGCACCACTTTTTTGCATGAAAGAGAATATTAAGAAAAAATTCTTATTTACATTTGACCAATTTAATATTTTTAATTATTGTTGCTAAAATAATAGTTTGGTACATATACAGACATATAAGGTACATCTTAGCCAGCTCATGTGAAAAAGTAGAAAGCACTGTTAGGAGATTGTGGACTATAACATGTTATTCAGAAAACAGAAAAAACCTCTCTATACCAAGGTGTAGAGGAGGCAATGTGATTCAAATGCCCGAAAACAAAAAGAATGATAAGAAAGAGTACCAATACGATAACAAGACACTTAGGGGAGAAGAGAATTCTTAACCTTCTCATACTTCCCTCTTAAATCTTAAAATATGTTATAAATTCAGTGTTTTGTATTTATGCTCAGAAACGAAATTGCATTAAAATACACACAGGTAAAACAGCACAAGAAAGCAGGAGGGATTTGTCCCATTTGCCATCTCAGCCCAGGCTTTACAGCCTTGACTCAAAATGAGTCAAAATATAATCCCTCATAACTTGAATTTTTGATAAAAGGTCATAGAAACACACTATTCTCTGCAGATTTCAGATTGTCATTTAGGTAGTCCCGTTAATTTTAACCCCAAGCATTTACATCTGTTAGTTGTAATCAAGCAAGATGAGGTGCTTATAAAACAAACATATGCCTGAAAACAAAAATGAGTGACTTACAACAACTATATGTGTGTGTGTGTGTGTGTATTTGTATATATGTTTGTATATATACATTTTATATGTATAAAATATATGTTATATATAAAATAGATGATATACATAAAAATATATGATATATATATATAAAATATATGATATACATTAAGTTGTTCCAAGACCATTTCACTATAGTATAAGAAGCAACCTGGCAATGATACACATTAAGGTTTTTAGATTTCTAATATATCCTTTCTCATATAAATCACTGTATTTGTCATACTCACTCATATATTTTAAGAGATTATTTATGAAGGGAGAAATTCACTTAAATTTTCCAATAGGAATTTTGTATTAGTAAGTCTTATTTACACCTTAGTATATTATACTCTCTGACTTCTCTGGATAATTGTAAACAATAGCCTTTCAAAACATTCATACCTTTTGAAGTGTTCAGGATACTGTTGCTTGCAAGGAAAGAGATTTAATGTTTGTGTTCCATAGCATATTTACTCAGCATTTAAAAATTTGAGTGAGACATACCCAACACTCTGGCTTATACCCCTTTTAATAAGTTTTCCATACTCCTTATTGTATTTTAGCTAATTTTCCAGGGAAATTCATTAAAATAGACTTTTTTTCTTAATTCCACAATCCTCTTCCTCCAATATCATTTTACTTCTATTTCTAAAGCCTTAGGCATTGATTCCATCATCTTTGTTTTTATAGCCATCATATCACTGACAATATACAAAGTTTTACTTTTCACAAGATTCCTAGAGGGAGAGACTTTTGTAAAGAAGCTCAGTCCTTTATCCTCTTTATCAAAGACATTCGCAGGTAGAGAAGGAGGTGAAAAAAAGGACACTTTGCCAGAAGTTCTGAATGCCAAATGCTCCTGACTAACCATCACTGTTCCTGAATAACTCAATATGTCCCTTGGGATTTAACTGAAACTATTCAATGATGGCTGTGCCATAGTAGCAAAAAGTCTGCACCCAATGGTCAGAGCTTTCATTCAGCCAATGGAAAAAGGACCGAAAGCTCCTTTCCTTTTCCATTTCTTCAGCCTTTTTGTGAGCTTGGCACAACCCAACTGAGTTAGAATCTCACTTGGCTCTTTCTAATCATCCCACTGTCCTGGCAATCACCTGGGGAAACTGCAGAAAGGTCTGTAGTTCTGAATTCCCCAGCTTCTTTGATTTGTAACCCCTTCCCTAGACACAATTCTTGCTTGAAGCATTTTCTCTCTTGCATCTGGATCCTTAATAAAATAAATGTGTTGGACTGGGTGTAGAAACACCTTGAGGAATTCCAGAATGGGTTGTTAATCTCATTAATGGTGTCTGTACAAGACCTGTCTTATCCCAGCCTGTTTCCCTAACAGAGGGCCAATTGAGCCATTCTAAGTCCCCTTAAAAACTATTCACACACCTCTATTTACTGTACCATGCTGTAAACTCATCTGCCCTACCAGTCTTGGGGTTTTGAAACAGCTAGAAAATGAAATCAGATGGGACCAGTGAAACTAGGTCAATACACAATTAGTTAATTTATAATAGCTTTGACTATGTCTGTAATACCAATAATTTCTTAACATTATTATTGTTAATGTACATATAAAGGATTGATTAAATTATATAGTTCATGGGGCATTATAACATTAATTTATCCAAGATATCATCATTTTTTGTTTTTTAAATCTATTTATTTATTTATTTATGCACTTTTTTTCTCCATTTACCATTCCCTGATCCCTAGTCACCTCAATAAGGCAACCACATCAATATGTTATATATGCCTCCGTCTGTTGGTATGTATTGTGCTAAAATATATGTCCTTTCTTAGTTTCATAAAATTTTACTAACACAAATGGTCCTGCATAATAATTTGCAATATTTTTTTGGTTTGTTTGTTTGTTTCATTCTATACTATATTTCTAAGTTCATCCAGTCTGTTGCTTTTGGTTTTGTTTTGTTTTGTTCTGTTTCACTCCATTCTATGTTAATGTATTCATCAAGTCTCCTGCTTCCAAATGCCATGTGGTATTCCACTGTGTGCATCTGCCATATTTTCTTAAGTACTCTTGAAGAGATGATGGGTACCTGCACTACAGCCGACCTTCTGCCACAACAAACCACACTACAATCTGCATCTTTGTTCATACCCTCCTATGTTTTATGAGAGATTCATTTGAGACATATATCCAGCAGAACTGTTGTGTTACAGAGAGTATGTCCATGTTATTTAATAAAGAACTACCAGATTTTCCTCCAGGAAAGAGCAGTACTTGAAAGTTTCTATGTCCCTAGTTTAGAACAAGAGTTTCCATTATCTAGTTTTCTAACTTTTATCAGGCTAGTGGGCATAAATTGATATCTCAATTTTTTAGCAGTGTTATTGATATATGATTGACATATAAGAAACAAAATATATTTAAATTGTATATCTTGATAGGTTTTGACATGTGATTACCATAATCAAGAAAGTAATAATATCCATTACAATAAATATCTAAAAGTTTCAAAATTTTCCCTTTCCTATCTGGTTGCTTTTTATCTCTTCTCTTGCACTTATTACAATAGCTTAAAACTCCACCATGATTGTGGAAAAAATTGGTGGGCACTGGCATTCTTTCACTGTTCCTGATCTTAGAAGAAAGCTTTCAGATGCCCTTTATCACTCTGAGGAAATTCTCTTCACTTTCTAACTCACTGAGACTTTAGCAGGAATGGATGTTGAATTTTACCAATGCTATTTCTGCATTTGTTGTTTATATGATCAAATGATTATTCTTTTTTTAGTTTGTAACCATGGTAAATTATATTACTTGATTTTTAAATGCTAACCAACTTACATTCTTGGGATAGGTGCCAATAAATTATGATGTGTTGTCTTCTGTATATATTGTAGGCTTTTATTAAATTTTAACATATGATTTGCATCTATGTTTATGAGACACTAAGCCTTAGTGTTCTTTTCTCTAATAGTAGTATTCTGGTAAGCCAGTGATCTTTTTATAAAAAGTGTGATTTATTTTTCAATTTCTATCACTAAATACTCCCACCATACTGATATAAAGTTACCAAAGTGTCATGGCTGAATTCAGAGTACGGAGATGAGGTTCACAGTTGGCTATCAGAAATAGGTGCAAACTGGTTCCAGCACACCACTCAATCGGTCACTCTAATAATATAAAATATATTGAGGAAAGGATAATGCTAGGCACAAATCTTATCCTTCCAGCTGAGCTAGAGAGTGGAGACAATCTTAGGATGAGGACCTCGAGCCACCACAGACCCCGTGAAAATCACATCTCTTCACTTTTACTCCAACAATTTCTCTGTTCATGGGCTCATTATTAAATTTTTAGAATATGAAGAATTGGAAGGAAATAGTCACCTCAGGTTGTAAATTGATATCCTTGAAGGCGAAGGGAGATAATGCATTTATGGAACAAGAACTCAAGTCAGTGTGATAACTTTCAAATGCTTTAAAAAATTGTTCATCCCAGCAAGATTTTGTCCTGCCTGATATGTTCTAGATAGGAGGCCTGTTTAAATTTCTGTGGTAAAGAGGCAGGAAATTATGATTAGGAGACAATGGTGGCATGGGGAAATGGAGGAACACAATCTACAAGAACTCCCTTCACGCAATACTCTCACTGCTGCTCCTAGATGTGTTTCACCCCAGGTGGCAGCCATGAACACTCTTCCTGCCCCCCACTCCTCCGGCCACAGACTAGTTCACAAGATCTTTTACTTACTTAAAGGTTTCTAATATTTTGTCATTTTTGTTATCTTTTGCATGCTTTTCTCTCATTTACTAGGGTTCATCAACGTTGATCTTGAAGGAGGGAGTTTGCAACCTTTCAAAACTTCTCCCCAAAGCATCCTTTAAATTAAACTAACCAAATTGCACCATCATATGAACTTGAAGCAGAGCATATATAAAGATACTAGATCATGAATCCCTTTTGCATATTGATTGTTTTCTACTCTTTTAAGAGAAGTTTAAAATTTGGAATTAAATCTAATTCAGCTGTTATTTAACATTTAGAACAAAGAACAAATCTTGACTGTCACAAGCAAAGAAAATATAGAGAAAATGTTCCTGTTTTCTTCTCCCAACGCTCATACCCTGAAGCTGTTTGTGTATTTAAAAGCAAATTATTTATTCTAGATTGAAACATAAATCAAAGTAAGTTTTACAGCATAGTTCTAACCAGAGATCCTGTATGTAAATCCCTTTAGCAATTTAACTGGGCATCTAGAGATATGTGGGTACTGGGAACAACTAAACGTATTTATAAAACTGAAACATATGAGGAAGATAATTATGATGCCTATATGTATGAAGAATCAGGCTTCAGCTTTTACCCGAAGGACAATTTATTTGACATTGAAAGAAGTGTTAATAATGTGTATAGGATAATTATATATGAGGTTGGATTAGAGCTCTATTCTGAAATTCCTCACAAACTTGAGAAAGGAATTAGTTATCCTGTGTGGCGATAAAGTGATTTATCTCCTTGACTACACTTGCATGTAAAATTGCTTAAACTGGTAACTTAAATATCAGACTATTGTCTTTAACATCTCTGAAAGAAAAAGTATATTTTTTAAATAAATTTCCTTGCATGAATTATGCATTTCCTTTAAAATAATAAAGTAGCAATATTTTCTATTATAAATATTCTTATAAAGATTAATTAAGACATGATATGCAGTAATATATACATATTAAGATGAAAAAAACTATGCAATTTTGTAAAATTAGAAAAGGTAAAAAGAATTCAAGAATGAGAGAGTATTCGTATCCCGCTGTTTGTATTCACATCTTTGTATCCCTAGCACCGAGCACATATCTCCACTGACCCGATAATAACTTTGATTGACAACTCAATAATTAAGTAGTTCCCCCTCATTGATGAAAACTACTTACTTTTATGTTTTCAATATTTAGTACAGTGGGTCACATAGGAGAATTTCATTAACTATTGCCTAAAATGTATTTGGCGCCTAATACGAGGGAATAATCAATAATTGACAAATTGAAGCTGTTACCAGGGAGAAAAGCTCATTACTTTTAATTTTTCTTTAAGAACAAAGTCAAAAATTAGCACAAAACAGGTTTTATATTTCTAAAGCAAAATCATTAATATGATTCATATTCTGTAAGAATTCAAAAGTTGCCAAATCTAGCCACTTAAAAATAATTGCACCTTTATGTTTAAATTCTTTAAAAGTTTAAGTGCATCAGCTTGCTAAAGCGTATATGTTAAATGATCCTTTTAAAAGTATAGAATTTACAGTTTTTAAATGATTCATTTGGTCACAGACTGACAGCACTTTAAGATTAGTGACTATTGCCACATGTGTTTCATGATTCAATCATTTTCTAATTTTGTTAAAAGCATAATTTTAGAAACCATTTCATTTAGGTGCTATTTCATTGGTCTTCTTTACCATGTAAAGTGAATGTAATTTTCACACTCATTAAAAATATCCCAATTTACTTTCAAGAATCCTAAATACTCATATCTGCCACATACCATTGTTTAATAAACTTGCAATTGCATTAAAGAACCTTTCACACGGACCAAATTGATAGTTCACATTGTTTATGTTTAGAATTTACAAAAAGGCCAGAATGTCAGAATGTCATAATTATTAAAGGTTTTAGTCAAATTTTTACTAATAAATCTTTTGCAGAAAAATTATTCTAGTTGAAGTATCTATACTTCCTACTTGGGGTGGGGGGAGGGGGGTCAATCTCAGGTTATGTCCATGCCAAAGAGAGTAAACTAGGAAATTCTTCTCCAGCAAAGTACCGATTTAGTTTGCTAGAGTTATTGTTACCATAAAATATATTATAGGAAAACAAATTATTTGCTAAAAGTAGCAAAAAAATCAAACCAATGACAATGATAAACAGGCTGATTAACCTTATCCAAGGGCAATGCCCAAACTTGTTCTTATCTCAAGTAAGATGAGTTTATTATGAAATGCACGGCCTCATAGAAACGACAATTTTTTGAGAATGAGTAATTTTCACATAAAGATGGAAAATAGTTCATATTCTCCTTGGACTTTGTTCCCTTCACTGTAGAGATTCTATTCTGATTTTTATATCATTAAGTGATGTTCACAAAATGATGGAAGCTTCACGGGAACTATCTTTTTCCACTGCAACACATTAAATCATACATTTTAAAAGTGGAATAGCAACATGGGAAAAAGCTTCCTGGGAAAGAGTCATGTCTTCCTGCTTAGTAGCAGAAACACCAGAATTTAGATACATAATGTATCATACATGTTAATGAATACTATTGGAATTAATGAAGTAAAATTATAACAGTTTCTCGGAGTATCATAAATCTATATGCTTTGCTTATATACCTTATATCAGTAATTCCTGGTTGTTTAATGACTTAAAATGTCCACATTACCTTACAATGTTTAAATATTTGAAAATCATAAAAGTAAAGTTAAGTTAAACATAAAACAATATTACTTTAAAATGCAATATAACTGAAGATACATAGGAAGGGTGGTAGCATGAATTGCAATCAGGCAGAACACAGCTCTACTCTATGGCATTCAAGTGATTGGTTGAGCACACCATAAATATAAAAATTATCATGATAATGTTACACAATGTTAAATTGAGTTTCAACTGGTGTCTGAGATGTATTATATATATATATCAAAATGAAATGGGAGGTGAACCAATATATAGAGTTATAAAGAAAATGATTAGAACTATTTTGATGACAAATTCTCTCATTCGCTTTATGCATATACAAAGCATTAAAAAGAGATTTGTCAGAAAGGGGAATTAAAAGAAAATATATCTGTAGAAAGTAGCTCCTTTGTTGTGGGTTTCAGCACTCACAAGAAAGAAAGCAGTGAATGTGAAAGCACCTTGAACCTCATGAGAACGGCAACGGTGAGACAACTCAGAGTAGCACCTGTCTCCCACATTCTGTGGGACCTTTCGTCTTGTACTTGAAGAATCTAAGACTAGATTCTACCGCTCTTTGCACATGGTAATATGGAAGATGGTGGTGATAAGGAGAGAGGAGAATTGAGAGAGGGAAGGAGGGAAAAAGAGAGAGAGAGGAGTGAGAGAGAAAAAAAAAACATTAGGAAGTAGTGTTATCAATGGCATAGCAAACTGTATTTCCCAGGAACTGAGATAAGTCACACAAGATTTTATATTCGATATCCAAAGATCTTCAGTTGACAAGGAAGAATGAGCAAATTCCTCTAAGTTACTGAGGAAAGACCAGCAGCTAGAGTTAGAAAAAAAAAAATCTTAATTGTTTATGAAATGGAAGTTACAGGTAGAAGAAAACAGTAGGGAGTCTATACAAACTTATAATATGTGTTACATGAGAATCAGGTTTAAATCCTTGCTTAGAATGTTTGAGGCCATCTTATGTTACTACAAATTCAAAGAAGCCTTTACTTCCACTTATTTTTTACCCATATTCTCAACTCTAGAGAGGTCCAAAATTCATGATAAGTTAGTGAGAGGAAGGGGTAACTGTCTACAACCTTCATTACATCCTGCTTGAGCAAAAACATGTCCTACATAAATATGGCTCATTGGAGAGAGTAGAGATTTTGTTATGATTAATTAATGAAACTAGAGATTTTAATTACTTAATTGCAACTTGTTTTTATTATTTGAGCATAACCATAAAAGTCATATTTCCATACAGCATGGTGACTATAGTTAATAATATTGTATTGTATATTTAAAAATTGTTAGGAGAATAAACCTTAAAAGTTTCATTACAAGAAAAAAAATGTTTAGCTTTGTAGAGTAATGGATGTTAACCAGACTTATTGTGGTGAACATTTCACAATTTATACAAATATAAAATCACTAAGCTGTACACCTGAAACTGATATAATGTTATATGTCAATTAAACCTAATAATTTTTTTTTTAAAGTCACGATTCAGCCTACAATTTTCTAGCACTGTTGTAATAAAAACTTTCTCTACTAAATACATCTTAAATGGTCAGTAGGAAAGAGTAATAAAGTTTTTTTTATTGATATCTCATGATTCATGCTTGTTAAATGGTTACAGTAGAAAATAAAATTCCATATGGGTATCAAAATACACGCAGATATCCTTGAGGGTAAAAATATTTTTATTAACACAATACATAGGTTTTCTCTCTCAACTGAATTTTTTAAAAATCTAGCTGACAAACATTTATGGCAGAAATCCTAAGTTCTTCATATAAAACAATCTCAAACCTGCCAAATATATTCACGATGTCAGAAAAATCTCTAAGCAGTAGAGATGTTCAATACAGAAACAAAGTAAAATTAGGGGGAAATAGAACCAAATATTTTCTGTAAGGTTTCTAGCATTCACAAAAGTCCAAGCCGTGTAATAAAATGGGTTTCACTTGTGATTATAAACCTGAAATCTTTATAAAAGCACTGACTGAAGTCTTGTTAACTACTTCTTTCCTACATTAGAGGTTATAAAAATCAAGCCACTCTTTTGACATCTTATTCCAAAAATAACAAATTTGTCATTAAACCAGAGCTATAAATTTAAGCTTATTGATATCTCTATTGGCACAGTGGCATGAGAAGCTATAAATATTTTTTATATTCTTATTACTAACTTGAAAGTCCAACTGAAAGGAAAGATAAATCACTCTTAGTTCCTAGAAGGTAATCAAGAAATGGGCAGCAGAATTATATAATTTCCTATATGATGGAAAATTGGATGAAAAATTTAGTTCAAATTTCTACTTAATTTGGTCTTATCAACTTTACCCATATTCTGATTTCTCAATTAATAAAAGAGAATTAAGAAACTAGCATTCATATTCTTGACAACTTCATTCAAAAAACATTTATGTAACTGGCAATATTCCAAGAACTAGAGATATAGTAGTGAATGACAATAGGTAGGTAAAGATGTTTTTCACAGGAAGAAAGCATCTCAATGAGTACAAGACAGTATATATTTGAGGAGGGCACAAAATGATCCCTTGTGCTGTAGGAACAAACTATAACTTCTAAATTCTATTCTTAACTAAAAAATACTTCCATCAAACTTTTATTCCCCAAATTCTTCTGAAACGTGTCTTGACAAGATCATCAGCAACTTTCACAGTGACAGATTCCATGGGTCAATTCTCAATCTTCATTATATTAAATTCCCAATGGTAATTATTATAGATGGCTACTACCTAGTTCTTTAAACACTCTCTACATTGATCTCCAGTCCACTTCACTTTCCTAGTTTTCCACTATACATTTGCTTCTTTTCAGTCTCATTTACAATATCCTCTTATTTCTAGTTTTTAAATGTTTTTGTGCTTTTTCTCTGTTCTTGGTACCTTCTTTGCATCTTTCCCTAGGTGATCTCATTCATTCTTTTAAATTTATATACCATCCATACTTTAATAAATTCCAAATTTTGTTCTGATCGCTCTTTTGAAATCTTGAATCATATATCCAAGTAACTGCCTGGCATCTCCACTTAGATAACTAATAAGTATCCAAATATTACTTAGCCAGGCTAAAGTATACATTTCTACCTCCAAATCTGCTCTTCTCTACTTGGCACCTATTTTCCCAAAAAACTTATGCCATCCTTGACCCATCCCTTTGTCTCATATCAAATGTATCAGTTGATTTTGCTGCTCTTCGGTCATGCATTCCAGTCAATAAACTTTGTTGCTTGGATTACTATTATAGCCAGCTTATTTCCCTGAACCCATTCTTTTTCAGCTACAGTCTCCTCTATAGAATCTGAAAGACCTTTTGAATATGTCAATCTTATCACTTCTCCATTAAACTCGTCCAATATTTTTTATAACACGTAGGATAATATATGATGACCTTAAAATGGCTATCTCACCATATGAATTTGCACCCCCGATCTCCCTGGATTATTTCTATTTCCCTTGTTCACATCATTTCAGTCAAAATCAGCAGTTCTTACAACTGTTTGAGTGCACCAAGGAAACACCTGCTTCAGAGTTCTGAGCTCGCTCTTTTCTTCCACTTCCACTCTTCTCCCAAATATTAGCATAGCACCAATTCACATTTTATTCAGATGTATGTTAAAATGGCACTTCATAAGAAAGTCCTTTCTTACCTTAATAAAAAATCTGACTCATATCTCACTCTGTATTCATTATCTGCTTTATTTTACTTCGCAGCACTTATCCCTATCTAATGTTATATTATATATTATGTGTTTATTATCTATGTATTCCTCAAATATAAGCTCCATTAGGAAAGGGTCATCATCTTTTATTCACTGCTATACAGTGTCTAGCAGAGAGCAAGTACTAACTGACAGGGAAAGGCAAAATTAAAAACACGATGAGTTGTCACCTTACACCTGTCAGAATGACTATCATCAATAAATCAACTAAACAAGTGTTGGTGAAGATGTGGAGAAAAGGAATCCTTGTGCATTATTGGTGAGATTGCATATTGTTGCAGCCACCATGAAAATATTATGGAAATTTCTCAAAAAATTAAAAAAAGAACTATCATATAACTCAAGAATTCCACTTCTGTGTTTGTTTATCAGAAATCTAAAACACTAACTTGAAAAGATATATACACCTCTATGTTCATTACAGCATTTTTACAATTAGCCAAGATAAAGAAGCAACCTAAGTGTCCATAAATAAAAGAGCGAATAAAGAAGAGGTGGTACATATGTACAATGAAATATTACTCAGCCAGAATATTACTCAGCAAGAATAAAATCTTGCTACTTGCAACAACATGGATGAACTAGAGGGTATTACGCTAAGTGACATAAGTCAGAGACACAGTAAATAAATACTATATGATTTCACTTATATGTAAAATCTAAAAAACCAAAATAAATAAACAAACAAAACAGAAACACATAGATACAGAGAACAAATTGATGGTTGCCATATGAGAGGGAGATTGGGGAGATGGGTGAAAAAGGTGAAGCAAAGGAATAGTTACTACATATGGTAGCATGATGGAAGAGTGTTAGTTCCATTATGTGAAAATAGTGTAAATATACATCTTCAGGGTGATGCAACTGAAATGTATTACGATGTACATTGTAAAATACTTGAAATTAAAAATGTATATATATTTATACTATATTTAAATATGGTCATATATATTTTATTTTAGAAATATATATTACTTTAGACACATATTGGTTGAATTGAAGTTAAAATATATATTTGCATATAATATAAAATATATTTAGTATTTACATAATTATACTCATTACATTTTATTACATTTTATTACATTTTAACTTTACATATAATATGTATTTAATATATAAGATTTTATATCTATTCTATTTCTTATAAGTAATAATATCATATTAATATATATTATGTAATTATTTAATATATATGTAACTTCAATTAAATACTCAAAAACATGAAATAGTTTTAAAATATTTCTTGAAAAATAATATATTACTAATCATAAATATTCAGGAGAATAGAAAAATGGCAGTCCTGATATTTATCTTAATTCTATCGTGAGTATACCATAAATCATATTAACAAGTCGAATAATAATCAAATCAGATAAGAAAGTCAGCAAAAATTTAAAATCAAAGTGGAGACTATTTGAAATAATTTTTAACCCACTATCATTAATAATAAATTTTATTCTAATAGTAGTTCTTTGAGATATGTGCTAGTGATTAGAATGTGAAGCCACAGTTTACCATTTATTAAGTGACATTTAAAGAAATATAATTCTTATCTCAATATTTTACAAATTTCCTTAAATTTAGCAAAATTTGAAAACTCCATACTTGGAAAGTGCATTTTGAAAAATTCCTTTGTCATTTATAACCTAATAACCACATCCATTGAGAAAACATTTTGCATTCCAATTACATTAAAATGGATAAAATAATATACATAAATATGGAAATAAACTAAAATGCATTCCTCTATTAGGAAATGATGTTAAGAGAAATAAAAATGACAAAAATCAGGAAAATGATGATAATGTCTAGATTCTGTTTAAAGAATGAAATGCCCCAAAGTTGTAATTTTTTGGAGTCACTTCAAGGAAAATAATTCATGAAAAGACAATACTCAACAATAATTATTCTTTAAAAGCTAATAGGATATTTCGTGAAAAATTACAAAAATATAATCATTGATGTATTGGTTGACTTGATTGCATTATAATTACTCTGATAAATTTACTGAATTTGTACTATCTGTGTCAATCATTCATTAAATGATTCATGAATGAAACGATGCGTTTAAGAAAACGAGCCAGTATTTTTAATATAGCATACATTTTCATTATATGATTAATTTTTAATACTCAAGATATTTAGAATAAAATATAATTGTGAAAGTACTTTTCATAAAATGGGAACAAAACATAAAATAGTTGCACTGCACAGTTGTCTGTTTAGTATTTCATTCAAAACACTTGGTCTAAATTTGTTGACCTAGATTATGATGAAAAGTTACTATCAGAAAATGGTGCCAAGCACCTATTTAAGTGGAAAAAAAAAAATAACACACATATAATTAATCTATACTGTCCAGTTAAATCACTTTTAAAAATGAGTTAAAATGTTTTGAATGAAGATTGTGCTATAATGAGAACATGTGAAAAGAAAATGAAATATTTTCCCCATTATAATAATGTTATAAGATGTGATGTCCTCCATATCCTTGCCAATCCTTGGTATTGTCAATCTTTTTACCTGCTCTAATATATATGCAGTAGTTTCTTACTGTGGAATTATTTTACATTTCCATAATGATTAACAATGCTAAGCATATCTGCATATCTTTATTTGCTGTCTATCTTCCTTGGTGAACTGAGTGTTCAAATTCTTTTCCTATTTTTATTGAATTGATTATCTCCTTATTGAGTTTTAATAATTATTTATATATTCTGGGTCAATTCTTTTAATAGATATATGACTTGCAAATAGTTTTCACCTATCTGTGGCTTCTCTTTTTATGTCTTAATGGTTTTACTCAAATATAAGAAGTTTAGAATTTTGTTAAAGTCCAATTTGTCATTTTCTTTAGTGCTTTTGGAGTCCTATATATTAAAAAAAAAAAAAAAAAAAAAAAAAAAAAAAAAAAAAAAGCTAAATCTCTCCCTAACTAAGTTTACAAAGACTGTCTCCTGTACTGTCTTTAAATTTTTTAAATTTAGGTTTCCACTCTCAATCTACAATAGCCTTTGTGTTAACTATTGTGTCTGGTGTTGTTTTTTGTTTTATATATGAATATCCAAATATCCAAAACAAAAGTTTTGAAAAGACTAACCTTGTTTTTAATGACTTGTCTTTGCATTTTAGTCAAAAATCAGTGCTCCCTTATGTATGGGTTTCTGAACTTTCTATTCTGTTTAATTCATCTTTTTTTACATCTTTAATTCAATACCACACTCTCCTGATTACTACAGTTTTAGTTATAAAGTGGTTGATATCAGGTAGTATTTACCCTTTCACTTTTATTCTTATTTTCATTATATATTGGCAACTATATGTAATCTTTTGGATTTCCATATAAATATGATATAATCAATTTATAAATTTCTACTAAAAAAAGAAGCCTTTGGTATTTTTCATTGAGATCACATTGTATCTTTGGGAAAATTTGAAGAGAACATGTTAATAGAATTGATTTTTTTAAAATAAATTTATTTATTTAAATTAGTTTCCAGTATGCAATACATTGGTTAGACATCTATATAGTTCATAAAATGATACTCCCAATTTCTCCCTCCTTCCCCTGGCCCTCCATTTAGCCATCATATTAATGCTAACTTCATTCCCTCTGCCATACTCAATAGTATTGAGTTTTTTGACCCATTAATACAGTGTGTACCTCCATTTATTTAGACATTATTTTATTTATCATTTTCTCCCAACAGTGCTTAAAGTTTTTAGTCTTTAGGTCTTATACATATTTTGTCAGATATATTTCTATTTCACGTTTTGAGGTGATTGTAAATGTTAAAATGTTGTCATTTACAAAACCCTCAAATTTTAAAATCAAAAAAGTAACAAGCCTAAGAAAAAATACTGAAAACTTTTGGAAAAGCAATATACAGATGATATATCATATAATTTTTCACCTGAAACTTATATAATGTTATTAACCAATGTGACCTCAATAAATTTAATTAAAAAAAAAACTTTATTAAGATTTCCTATAATAACTTCCAGTCAAGATGGCAGGAATAGGTAAATACTGTGCTTGCCTCCTCTAACAATCACAAAAAAAAAAAATAAAAAGAAAGAAAACTACAGAACAACTACCATTGAGAATTGCCTGACATCTAGCTTAACAGAAGTCCTACAACTAAGTATAGAAAGAGGACATATTGAGACTGATAGGAAGGGTAGAGACATGGAACAGGCTGGTCACACACCCACATGTGTCTTTTAAACTAGTTAGAAATAACTCAGCTGCAGAAGTCCCCCCTGAGGAGCAAAGGATCCCAGGCGCCCCAATGAGGGTTCCAGTGCCCCAAAGAGAAATCCTCATAACTTCTCACTGTGTAAACCAGTGGAGAGTGTGACTAAATGAAATGGAAGGTGGCTAGAATCCCAGACGTTCCTCTTAATGGGGCCATGCACAGACTTATTTGCTGACAGGCTAATGCGCTCTGAGCTCCAGCACTAGGGCAGCAGCACAAAAGGTGCCAGGGACATTAAGAAAGGAACTAAATTTTCTGGCTTTAGGGCAAGAGCTGGAGATACAGCTTTATCTCAGACAGAAGTGCTAGCAGAGGCCATTATTCCTTTGTTGCGCTCACTCCTCACCCAGCGTGCAGACGCAGATAGATGCCATATCTGGGTCTTCAACAACCTAACAAAATCATGTGGCCTGCCCTGATAATTCCCTGAGACTCAATTCCACTCAACTTGTTGTAAACTTTCCTAAAATCTCCCAAAGGTTCACAAACTCAAAACAAGCAGTATCTGCCCTTGCTGTGCCTCGTACATTTTGCTAAGCAGTCGCAAACCCAGCTAGTGGCAGCCAACTTTGGTTCACAGCTTAGCCTTTCCCAGGTGCCTCCAAGTCTAGCACAAGTTGCAACCACCTACAGACCACTCTGTAGCTCATACCAACTGACACCGGGCAGGGCATGGGCAGTGGCTGACCCTGGCCTGCAACAGAGCCCCTCTCAAGAGGTCCCAGAATCAACACACCTTGTGGCTAGCTGCAGACCACACCAGTGTTCCATCAGACCTCCTCCACAAATGATATACTGAAAGGGTAGACTGAACAGACACAAGAGCCCTGCTAAAGCGATCTTGCTCAGTAGGGTCAGCCACAGCACAATAGTTCCTTCACAACAGTCACAGCCAGTCTTCACAATGAATTAGCCTGAGGATCAATCCCTCCCATTGAAATACAAACAACAACCAAGGCTTAACTACAACAGGAGGACACAAACAATCCACACAGAAACATACCTTGACCACCCAGTTCAGGTGACTGGGGAGACTGAACCACCGGACCCCATAGGAAACGTATTACATAAGGCCGCTCTAGTAAGACAAGGACACATAGCAGCTCTTTCTAATACATAGAAAACAAAAACGAAACAAAACAAAATACATGGAAACAGCCAAAATGAGGAGACCAAAACAAACAAACAAAAAACAACAACAACAACAACAACAACAAACAGATGCAAAGCTCAAAACACTGGTCGTAAGAATAAGAATGCTCAATGATCTCAGTGAGAACTTCAACAAAGAGATAGGAAATATAAAATTGGAAAAAGCAAAAGCAAAAAGAACCAGTCAGAAATAAAGATTGTGATAACTAAAATGAAGGATACATTAGAGGAAATCAACAGCAGATAAAATGAAGCAGAGACTCAAACCAGTGATTTAGAAGATAAGGTAAAAAAAAATAACCAATTAAAACAGCAAAAAAAAAAAAAAAAAAAGATGATTATTTGAGAGGACTCTGGACAACATTTATATCAGAAGAAACCAGAAGGGGAAAAGAGAGAGCAAGAGATTGAGAACCTATTTGAAGTAATAATGACAGAAAACTTTCCTAACCTGTTGAAGAAAATACATGCCCAGGAAGTGCAGACAGCACCAACAAGATGAACTTAAAAAGGCCCACACTGATACATGATAATGAAAATGCCAAAGGTTAAAGACAAAGAGAGACTATTAAAAGAAGTAAGAAAAATCACATAGTTATTTACAAGGGAGCTCCCATAAGACTGTCAGATGATTTCTTAACAGAAACTTTGCAGAAACTTTGAATATAGTGATGAAAAGCAAGAACCCACAACCAAAATTACTCTATTTAGAAAAGCAATCATTTAGAATTGAAGGACAGATGAAAAAAAAAAAAGCTTCTCAGATAAGAAGATAAAGGAATTCATCATCACCAAACCAGTATTACAAGAAATATTAAAGAGACTTATTTGTAAAGAAGAATAAAAGATGTCGAGAACTTCCTATTATTCAACAATTACTTTAACTGTGAATGTATTAAATGCTCCAATCAAAAGACGAAGGGTGGCTAAATGAATAAGAAAATAAGACCCTTACATATGCTGCCTATAAAAGACTCACTTCAGATCGAAAGACACACACAGACTGAAAGAAAAGGGATGAAAAAGAAGATGTTTCATGAATATAAAAACAAACAAACAAACAAAATGTAAGGTAGCAATACCTATACCAAACAAAATAGACTTTAAAATTAAGGCTATAACAAGAGACAAAAAAGGACCCAGCAATTCTATTTCTGGGTTTTTATCTGAAGAAACCCAAAACATTACTTCAAAGGGACATGTGAATCCATATGTTTATTGCAGCATTATTTACAATAGTCAAGATATGGAGACAACCTGGGAGTTTATCAATGGATGAAAGGATAAAGAAGAGGTGGTACATATATATAATGGAATATTACTTAGCCATAGAGAAAGAATAAAATCTTGCTATCTGCAACAACATGAATGGACCTAGAGGGTATTGTGCTCAGTAGAGTCAGAGAAAGACAAATGTCATATGTGGAATATAAAGAACGAGATAAACAAACAATAGAAACAAGTTCATAGATACAAAGAACATTTGATGGTTGTCAGGTTGGGAATGAGATTATGTGTGAATGGGGGAAGGGATTAAAAAGTACAAATTGATAGTTACAAAATAGTCATGGGGATGTAAAGTACAGAAATGGGAATATAGTCAGCATTATTTTAATAACTATATATGGTGTCAGATAAGTACTAGATTCATTGAGGTGATCATTTCATAAGTTATATGAATGTCTAATCACTGTGTTGCACAACTGAAAATAATATAATATTGTATGTCAACTATAATTGAAAAAATAAAAATATAAAAGTTAAGAAGCAAACATACAAACAAAAATAAAATAAAATACTAGCTAGTATTTAGGTGGGTGTGCATAACTAAATCTTCAAAAATATATTCTAAAATTTTATGCAGAGATAAAAAATATAGTCTCAAATAAACAACCTAACATTATATCTTCTAAAACTAGAAAAAGAGCAAATGAAGCCCCAAGTCAGTAGGAAGGAAGGTAATAATAAAAATCAGAGCAGACTTAAACATGGCCAAGACATGGAAACAACTAAAGTGGTCTTCGATAGATGATTGCGTAAAGAAGATATGGTACATATATACAGTGAAACACTACTTGGCCATAAGAAAAAGATGAAATACTGCCATTTGCAACAACATGGATGGATCTTAAGACTATTATGCTAAGCAAAATAAGTCATACAGAAAAAGTTTAGAACCATATGATTTCATTTATATGTGGGATATAAAACTGAAAGCAACCAATGAACATGACAAACAAAGACTTAGAACACAGACAACAGTATAGTGGTTACCAGAGGGAGAGGGAAAGGTAGATAAAGGTAAAGGGGATCAAATATATGGTGCCAGAAGGAAATTTAACATTGTGTGGTGAACACACAATGCAATATATATATATATCTATAGATATATATAGATATATATAATGAAATTATGTACTTGAAACCTATATAATTGTATTAACCAGTCATCCTAATAAATTTTATTTAAAAAAGAAATAATCAAGGCACCAATGAGAACAATATGTAGAAACAAGCAATCTGTATAAAAGGTATTACATAGCTATAATAACTTAGTAAATATTATATTAGAATAAGAATAGGTTAAGGATCAATAGAATCTAATGGAAACTTTATGGCACAACTAGCATTGCAGTTTAATTGAGAAAGTTTCGAATATTTAATAAATAATGAGAGACAAACATAAGAAATTGGAAGCCAAACACACACATACCAAAATCCTTTCTAGCATTACCAAGTGATACAATAAAATGTATATAAACTTTGAAAATTTATATTATTTTTCAAATCATAAATAAAGCAAGTGGAATGGCAAGATGAAAACTAGAGAAAGACATCTGAAACACATAGTACTCCTAATATATTTTTATCCATAAAAATAAAGAATTGCTACAAACAGTAATAATAGCATAAAATTATACAAAGGGCCTAATAGAAAGTAAATGTCTATATACAAAATATGAGTGACTAAATGAAAGAACATGCTCAGTCTGACAACCAGAAAAACCACAAATTTAAACTTAAAATATCACTTCACACCCGCCACATTGTTAAAAATTCAAAACACTTGACCATATCAATTATTGGTAAGAGTTTGGAGCAAACTGAACACATATGTGATGGGAGTATTAAACACTTTCAACAAAATTGGCAACAATCATCTATTACAGTTTAAAAAAAGATAACTCCCAATAGCCTTAGAAACTCTACTTTTAGGTATATGTTCATGAAAATTCTAAACATGAATATTTAGAGGAAATTGTAAGATAATTTATAGCAATAATGTCCATCAAGAATATTATACTCTGTTGCCTATGTTTATAAAATTTCTCATATTTAACTTTTAATTTAACTTCTGTTAGCAGCTACTCAAGTGGCATAAATTAAAGCCTAATGCATGGGCTTCTATAATGGGGATAATATCCTTAAAAAATCTTACTCAGTCATAAGAACAGAGAAAATACTTGTATTTGCAACAACATAGATGGACCTTGATATTATCATACTAAGCAAAATAACTCAGAAAAAGTTGAGAACCATATGATTTCATTTATATGTAGGATATAAAACTGAAAGCAACAACAAAAAAACAAGACAAACAAAAACTCACAGACTCCGACAACAGTTTAGTGGTCACCAGAGAAAAAAGGAGTGAGGAGGTAGATAAGGGTAAAGGGGGTCAAATGTATGGCGATGGAGAGAGATTTGACTTTTGGTGGTAAACACAATACAATATACATATGACATATTATAGAATTGTATACTTGAAATTTGTATATTTTTATTAAACAATGTCACCCAATAAATCTAATCAAAAGTCCAAAAAATTAAACAAATGTCTTTTAATATTCCCTTACATTATTCCATCCATAAACTGAATCACGAGGCATGTGCACCCAGGAAAGTAAAAGCCAAGTACCACCAAAAACACACAGGGCAGTGATTAGTAGTCTGGATCTGGCTTTCTTTAATCAGTATTATGACAATGGTTTTCAAGTCAGTACCTGAAAAGCAGTAAAAAGGTCCTCTAACTTGTAAGTTATTCTCTTCTACTTATTAACATCTCAACTGGAAGGGGTATAATTTTGAGAATTTACTATAAACTACAGTACCAGGCATATGGTAATGCGAAGGTGTCATGCCAGAGCGAGGCAAGAAAGAGAATCTTTTCAGTAAATGACATTAGGTCAATTGAACATTCATGTGAAAAACAGTGAAAATCGACCATATTGCTTTACACAAAGTCAAGTGCAGTTGTTAAAAGCAAAGCATGTTGCTAAATGTCTGTTTAATTATTATTTTCTTTCTGTGCTTCAATTTGGATATTTCTATTTACCTGTCTCTTTGAGTTAATGGCCTTATTTTCACCCCCCTTCTGTGTCCTTCTGCCTGTTATGCTTACCCGATGAATTCTTCAATTCAGATACTGACTTTTTCAATTCAAGAATTTCCCTTTGGTTTGGTGAATTTAATCAATATTGCCAGAAATCGAGCTGTGTTCTGGTTCTGCTGGTCTTACAATTACCCTGAACGCACCAAAGGCTTCAAATTCTTCTCATATCATCTTGAGTTTGGGGTGTGGGCTGATCATTTGGGGGGACTTTCTCAGTCAGCTCTCCCTCACCTAAAGACTCCCTTTCGCAGTTGTGCTTCGGAGAGGTTTCTCTTTGTGCACTTACTGTAGGCCCAGCAGTATTCTGATGTAACTTGTTGCTTACTCTCACTAGTCTTATGGTGGTGGGCTGAGACGGGGCATACCCTGGGTGGTTCACATCAGGTGTAGGGAGGCACTGTGTTCTTGGTTCTCAAAGCGGATTTTTCATTTATACTGCCCTCTTCCAAGTACTAGAGGATCTTTAGTGTCTGGGATCATGATATTTTCCTCTCTCCCTTTGGGATAGAGGAGATTTCTGGTTTGTTCTGTTCCTCTAGCTGCAACTAGTCCTCACCTGTGCCCTTTTTCCAGAAAAGGTAAACCAAAAGATATCTAAGAACATGGATGCAATGCTGTCGGGGAGCCAGATTTAGGCAGCACATTGTGCCTTTCTAATAGTGGCTGCCTCATGCCTCTCTCTCGTGGGAAGGCTTTTTCAAGTTCTCCAATGACCCCAGTCATCTTTTCAGTACCTGGTTAGACCTGTGAACAGCTTTCTAGCAGAAGCGAACCCCCTTGCCTGTGTCTGTTGCTTCTGGAGATCTAGGCCCTTACTCTGTACCACAACTGCCTTTAGCAATGTGTTAAGATAGTACTGAATTCTTACCAATTAGTAAACTTCCCAATGCCTGCCTATCCCAGGGAAGGAAGTGATCTGTCCCATTTCTCCATGGAGACATCCCTCTCTCCTTGGACTTCAGATGAGTCCATTGTCTTGTGGCTTCAGCTCTCTGTTGTGTTTAAGAATCTTTTTTTTTTTCAATAGAGCATTTGGCTTTTATGTGTTACAAGGATGAATGCAATGTTCTTTCTAGCTTTATATATCCTAAGCAGAAACTGAGAATCCCTCTATTATTTTATCTTCATTACAGGTTCACATTTTCTTCTATCTTTACATATATTTTAATTTTTTGATTTCATTTTGTTTTTATAAAGGTACAATAAAGATTGAACTGTTTAATATGTTCACTTTATTGGTTTATTATTCCCAGTAAGGGCCTGTCCTTTCCTCTTGCAGGGTGTTAACATGAAGCTAATCATAAGTCTAGCTGAGTTAAGATTGGGTTGAAACTTTATTTAATTTCAATTAAACTCTGAATTGAATTCCAGTTTGGACCTTGAACCTAAACTTCTGATAACACCGTGATATCTCTCTCTCTCTGTTTCCGACATATACGCACAGATGCTTACTTAGCAAATTCTTATGGGTTATAACTGTCTGGTCAGAGATTTATTTTTCCACTGGAGCTCTTCTAGATTCCAAATGGCCATACTAGCCCAGCTTTCATTAGAATTTCAGCTTGCTTCTCCTCATTCCACAAAAGTCTTTCCTTCTATAGCATACCTCCTCCTTTATCCTCCCTTAATTTGCAGCCCCCAGTCATTTCTCACCAATGACAGGCTCATTTCTCTTCATAATGGGTACCCTAGATGTTGTACCCAATATACTTAGATAACTTTAAAGCCAATTACATTTTGTTTATCCAGTGTTTTCTTGCTGTATGATTACCACAATCTCTGAAACTATTTGTGCTGCTTTTGTAAAATTAAAAATTAGTTGAATTAATTTCAATTCAACTCCGAATTGAATGCAGCTGGGACCTTAAACCTAAACTTCTGATAACACTGAGATATCAGTGTTAACTGATTTTTAATTTTATAAAAACAGAGCTCAAAATTTTCATTTTAATCGTACCATGCTAACTAAGAGGGTTCATGTCTGCATGTAAAGCAGAGTTGAAAGTTTTTTCCTTTACTGTAAAAGAAAATAATTAAATCCTCCATTATGCCTAAGTCAAAATGTTGACAAATTTTTGTCACACTAACACAATTTCCTATTTAACAATCACAGATGGCTGGTTGGTAGAAACACAAGTTGTAGCAAAACAAATAGTAATTGCAATCACTATGTTAGAAATTCCTTTATCTACATAACAGGATTTAGGAACCATCTTTTTGAGTAAGGTACATTCTTCAGGGATGATGGAGTTCACATTTGGCTATACTTGGTGTAAAATTACTTACTAATTTAACATTTTTCAAAGGTTTGAGGATGATTTAATAACAACAGGTTAAATAAAATTAGGTTATTTTTGCACTCTGTGTAGCAGCAATTTACTTAATCATTCTCCAACTTTCTTTGTTAAATAAGATATTTATCTCTTCAAATGTGCTCCTAATATATAGAGATGATTATATATTTGACCATCTCTGATAATAAGTATGAAATGAAATATGAATAAAATTACACACCTGGTGATTTTGTTTAATTTTAGATTTTTATCAAAATTTCATTTGGTTCCTTATGAATGTTACTTCAGTAACATTCATTAACACAAATATTATTTTACAAAATGTGATCTGTTCTAATAAAAAACATCCTAAATCACTGATACCTCTAGATGACTTTAAAGTAGATCATGAACATATATTTTTCTATAAATTAATAATCAAAAACTCTGTGAGCTGTAATCATCATTAGAAATATATATGTGTACATATTTATTTTCTACTTAGTGGATTAATCTTTAAAAGGAAGTTCCTTGTTGATCCCTAACTATAGACCAACAATCTTTAATCTGAAAAATAAAACATTTCATCAACTTAATATTTAGTCGATGTAATGCTATAATTATAACTACTTTAATATATCTGAGTAATTATAACTATAAAATATCTGGGTAAGTGCCTAAAATATTTAATATTTACCTGTATGTTTGAGATAATCACATATTATTTTACTCATTCCCTATTAATATTTTAAATATCTAGCTAAACCCATGCACACTGCAATCCTTTAGACAAAGGTAAAAAAGAATGTTGAATATAAAACAGAAATAATTTACTCCTTTTAAAAATGTCAATATTATATCAATGTTTGTTTGAATCTGGGTCCTTTGTTCTTCATAGTATTACTAATAATATAAAACTCCTTTTATAGACTATACCAATGCTTTCCTTGTCCCTTATTAGTTACTGTGTATGAAATAAAAGCTAAAATATTTCAGATTCAGAAGAAATTTTGGCATATAGTAGATGAGGGTAAAAAAGAAAAAATGGAATTATTGCAGTCACCTCTTTGGTTTACCATTCCAAACTTTAGGCTAGTCATATATAATACTACTAATATGAGAATTGCTTACAATTTTTTTAAAAAATGAGTCTAGTTTCCTCTGTCATGTATCTATCAGTATTGTCACAATTCACTGATGATAAAAAAAAATAAAGATGAAATATGGAAAGAGCTAAGCAACATTTACCCTTCTGCTAGAGTAGGAAAATATGCTCTAACAGAGAGAATTTAGGCTCTCCATGGTGAAGACTTAGGGGAAGGAGATGTTATTGTGTTTAAAGTAAAAATCCACAATCAGTCTCACGGCCAAATTAGGCTTGGGAGAGCCTCTTTGGGCTTGTTCGTTTTTCTGATGTTACCATTAAATCAGAAACTACCAACATGTAGCTGATTTTTTACTGGTTTTGATCGGGTTTTCCAAAATTTTTCCAGAAGTTGTTGCTATGTTCTTTTCTTCTGAGGCTCTGGTCATTGTTGTCTTTTAATTTCTCATGGTCACCAGGAAAATGTAGATTTTCATGTAGATTTTCATACTGTAGATTTCATGTAAAATAAACCTGCAATATGTTACCACCAAGGAACAAATTTGTAGACATTTTTCTCTTCCTGTTCTCTTCTAGAAAAAATAGTTTATATAGAAAGTGGAAGCTCAAGACCTTCACTATATTTAGTCATATTCTGAATATGAATGAATGAATATAAAAGCAGTTTAACATTGCCAGATTGACATCATGCTGGTCTAAGTTCACTACATGAAGAATGAAACATTTAAAGAAATTCAATTAGTTGCAGAGGTTAAAAATCTATACCTAGTGAAAGATACTGTCAAGACAATAAAGAAACAATCCAAACTGCAAGATATTTGCAAAAGACATATTTGATAAAGGATTATTATTCAAATGTATAAAAACTCAGAAAGATAGATGATGATGATAGATAGATAGATAGAGATAGATAGATAGGTGATAGGTAGACAGACAAATGACAGATACACATAACAGTAACATTAAAATTTGGTGAAGACATACAGCAATTAGAACTCATATTATTGATGGAAGACTAAATGATATAATCACTTATAAGAACTGTTCAGTAGTTTCTTATGAAGTAAAAGATGCATCTTTCCTATGACCTATCAATTCCCTACTCGGTAGAAATAGGAACATATGTTTACAAAAATACTTATATAAGAATGCTCATAGCACCTTTATTCATAATAGAAAAAAACCTTAAACAAATGTTGATCACTAAGAGAATTGATTAAAAAATTATGATATAATCGTAGAATCTAGTCAATAATAAATAATGAATTACCGATACAAAGAACATTATATTAAGAATCTCGAAAACATTATATTAAGCAAAAAATCAAATACATAAAGTGTGCATACTTTATGAGTCCATTTTTATGAAAGTCAAAAATGGATATAATTAATCTATAATGATAGAAATCACAAAGAAGTTATGTGTTAGGAAATAAGGTTGAAGTAGAGTTGTCTGGAAAGGGGCACAGAGAAACTTTCTGGAGTAATACAAATACTCTCACTTGATTGGAGTAGTGTTTACCATAGATAAAAAATTATAAACCATTTATAATTATTATTCATTCAACTGAACACTAAATTCTGTGTTTTTTGTATACTGCCTCAACAAAATATATAAAAAACTAATAAAATAGATCATATTAACATGTTCTTAGTGCTTATAACCACATGAATTGTTTCCTAAGAATAAGTAATCTCATTTAAACTACATTTAAATACTTTAATATTAAATTATCTGTTTAGATAACATATATTGTATAAAATTTTAGCTGTGTGGATAAAATGGAATACATATTATCATTATTATTATTTTAAATACCAGAGGATTTGCTAATTATATATAGAATGTATTCTGTTGTAATCATTTATTTCTGCAACAGAAGTACTTATATGTACTTTTAAGATAATTTTCCTCTTTAGAAAATTATTAAAATATTATGAAAGAACAAATATGTGTATATTAAAAGACTTTCTTCTCAAATTTTTAAAAACTATTCTTCCTGTTTGATAGAAACTGGTATTACTAGGATAGTCTCAGTAGTACAAATCTAATGCATCATGAAAACAAAGTTGCACTCTGAGAAAGGATCACTAGCATACATTTTTCTGGCACTTTGAAAAAAAAATTTTTTTAAACTATAAAAAGTTGGAGCACAGTTAACTTGGGAGATTCAACTAGGATATTTGGAGAGTAACAATTCATTTACATGTGAAAATCTTGTGAATGTAAAACTATATAAAAAATCAAGATTTAATATTATTAAAATAAAAAATGGAGACCGACCTTCAAAATTCCCTGAGCAGACAAAACCAGTTTAGTCATCACAAAGTTTAATTTAACTTATTTTCCAAGACTGGCTTGAACTGGGTCATTTTTTGCTTATGCCTCTGGAAATCAAAAATGAAACTTGAACTGTTTCCTAAGATTGCTAAGAAGTAACCACTAAAATTTCTAATATTATAATCAATCACTGTAAAGAAAAACAGTCACTGCCTTCTCACTATACAAGCTGCTTAAAACAATTTACCCCACAAGCTTCGTTCCATGTTTTGGTTTGAGTGTTTCCAGTTAGCACTGTTGTTTTGGTGTGTGCACATAAACTTTTTCTAATTGCTACTTCAGTGAGTCAATGGTTTTATTTCAGCTATTTCTGAACTTTTGGCATCTACTCTATTAATTTTCAAATAAGACAAGTAATGACTCTGCACTACTGAAGTCAGCAGCCATAATCAGCAAATAAACGAATGAGAATTAGTGATAGTTTTTTCAGGTCACTTTTTTCCTTTGCTGAAACACAAACATTGACTAACCTGAGATTACTTTTCAAAAAGTAAAATGTTAGTCTACCAATGGAATAGTAAGATGAATATTATACTACCTTAATAATGCATACCAATATTTCCGAAATTTCAAATACTTTGTCACATGTATGTTACATGTTAATGTATGTTAAACATTATTTATGTTATGCATTAATGTGAAAGTTAAACTCATGGTAGGTGTTGTGGGTTGAATTGTGTTCCCCAAAAAAGATATGTTAAAGTCCTAAGCCTTGGTACCTATGAATGTGATATTATTTGGAATTAGGGTCTTTGCAAATATAATCAAGGTGAGATGAGGTCATACTGTATTAGGCTGGGCCCTAAATCCAATAACTGCTGTCTGAAAGACAAACAGATACATACCACGGTAAACAGCTATGTGAACACAGAAGCAGACATTGGAGTGACGCTTCTACAATGCAAAAAATTCCAAGGACAGCTAGCAACAACCAGAAGTTAGGAAGAGACAAGGATGGATTCTTCCCTCGATGTTCTCAGAGGGAGTACTGGCCCTGAAGACAATGTGATTTCAGACTTAGCCTTCAAAAATGTATAAGGATAAATTTCTATTGTTTTAAACCACCTAATTTATGGTAATTTGTTATTGGCAACTTTAGGAAAGTAATACAGCATGCTTCTTTTTAAAAATTATCAATGTCTGAAGAAGTAGGAAGGACCTATTTATTTGTATGAATAATTTCCTATCTTAGATTGTTTATTTCTCAACTTTGCTTTATCTTTAGCCATATATCGATTTTTAAAAATATATTAAATAAAAATAAAAACTGAATTTCTAATTTATTTAAAAATGTGAAAAGGAAATTAATTATGCCTTACGATGTGATACAACTATATTTCTGTGATTCAAAAATATAACATTTGGATAAATGCTTTGAGCAATAAAATCTCATGTTCTTTTTCCGTCACATTTACTTAGAGTAGTACTTTTCACGTTAAAGGTCTATAGCCATTCATTTTAAGATAAAGTTTGCTCTGTGTAATCTGACTGAATTGCACAGAATTTGAATGCAGCCACAGAAAATATTAATTTAATTGAATTAAAGGCTGTCATAAGAACCAAATATCTAATAAGCTGTATACATATAAATTATCACCTATTCTTCATAAAAATTGTTATTTTACTCAATATAATTATGTAGTGCCTTATAATATTAGTGGATTATCAAGAAAGCCAAATCAGTCAAGATTAATACAAGTCAAGGTGTTGTTAAACCAAGCTTAAATTTAGAGTAAATGCTTATTAACATGTCTTTTAGACTATATATTTACCAGGGTTGACTAGAGTGCATTATGGTCGATGGGTTAATCCTCAAATAATCAAGTTAGCTGCCAAGGGCACCATGGCCATAGCTAATGGCTCTAAGTCTAGCAGTCAGCTGTGACCTCTGGATGGTGGAGTGTTGGGTGATAAATGGAAAAATGCAAATCTAAACTGGGACTACTAGAAAATCAATAAGCAGAGACAAGTAATATCCCATCATATATTTTTTTATATGAAAGATCAATAACTTTTACAACTTGATTAAATAATATTGAAATTTAGTCTGAATACAAATCAGATTTATGACCAGTTAATTAGTTACCTGCAATTTATTCAATGAATGATCCTTCACTCTTGTTCTCTTAGTGAAATGATTTATACTATAATTTTGACAAATGATTTATACATTTCAGTATTTTCTAAACATTTTTATGTGTGTTTTAGTGTTTCACATACTATTCTTGTATATGAATTACTGAAGCAGAAAATAATTTTTCAACCATTGAGTACTAGAAATAAAAAACATAGGTGAAAATAGTCTATATTATGAAATTAGTCAAACTTACTGTACAACTGAGACATAATTATTATTCTCATATATTTAAACAATGTGTTTAGGTTTTATGTGTTAATCTTTGTTATCATATCAGTTTACTATTGCAAATATCAGGAAAATTTTAGTTCTAATAAAGTGAAAATCATAACAAAGGTTATCAAAATTACATGGCTTATAATGAATGTAGAATAAAAAGTCATGGTTTCTTACTATATCCCAGAGTTTGTGTTCTAGCTATAAATAGTAACAAAAATATAAAACAACCCACTTTTTAGTCTAGAAATCTATTATATTTTCACCCATTCAGAATTCAGTACTGTACTTAATCCAGCTATTTATTATATCACCAAGTAATTTCCAGTGGAATAATTAATACATAATCAGTAGCAGCCTTTCCAATATAGTGGATTTAAAAATCTATAAAAGTGCATAAAAATATTAACATTTAAAACATTCATAGAATGTATATTAATGCAACATTCACAAATATAAATGTATATGATTTATTGTATATGTATAATAGGCTGCTGATTTAATACATTAAAAGAAAAAATGAGAATAGACTACATATTTCACATAATTTTTATTGCCTTTAATTTTAAAAATCTATTTTAAATTTTAAAAATTGTTAGAATTTTTTTTAAAGGTTCTAGTTTAAAATAATTCTTTTCTACTTAAAATACCTTAAAATATCCACACAATCCATTTTAGCCTCTTTGAGAGACAGTTCCACATTTTAGATGTCAGTGCTAGAAGCTGATGAAATAATATTTTGCTCAACCTGACATGTGCAATTTGAATTAATCAATGGCTACACCTTAAAAATTGCTGTTGGTGAAGCACAGTGAAAAGAAAATTGGTCTACAAATACCTACTTAGCTACTCAGGTAGTAAATACCTGCTGTCATCTATCTATTTCTCAAGTGTACTGGCCTCATTTATCCTGCCTGAGATTCAAGACAGCCCTGAACTTCATTTCAGAAAGCAGTGAACCCAAAAATCCACCTCAGAAAATTTTGAATACAACCCCATTTGGTAATACAGTATCAGAATCTGTAAAACTTCACTAACTCTCACATTTCATCTATGGCATAATTTGAAAGAATTAGATAAAATAGGCAAATACAAACAGAAGCAAAAAAAGTTAAAATGTAAGTGCAACGATTTATGTTTTTCTCTTTGCACCAATTTGCTACATCTTAATTTCATCACCAGTGGATCAGATAACAGTCCTTTCTTAATCTTCCCTTAGCAATTACAATAACTGAGCTTGCCAATATCACCAAATGAAGTGAACCAATAAATTGAATTGCCTCTACAATAGTTTACTCATAAAGTAATACCTATCACATTACTATTTGGAAACTTATCAGAAATAGCATAAGCTGTAGAAGTTTCATATTTCAGATAAAGGGATATACTTAAAAAATAGATTTCTTTACCTTTTTGCACATGAATCATTATTTCTACTCATTCCTACTAGGACATTTACAATTACTAATATTCCTGCCTCCAGTGTTATTCTCTAAATAGTCTCATGGCTGGATTTTCCTTGGTCTTCACATCTTAACTCAGATGTTATCTCCTCATTGATATTTTCCTTGACTTAAATTAGTGTAATCTTCATAACACTTCTCAGTGTCTAAAATATCTTCTTGTATTTATTCAACTTTTTTTACTGTCATGTAAGCTCTGTAAAAGCAATAATATATATATTTTTAATTAAGCAATTTTTAGAGCAGTTTTAAGTTCACAGCAAAATTGAGAGGGAGATACAGAGATTTCCCATGTTTCCCATGTATCTCTTGACCCTACACATGAATAGACTCTTCCATCATCAACATACCCTGCCAGAGTGTTACATTTGCTATAATTGATGAATCTACATTGACAAAACATAATCACTCAAAGTCCATAGCTTATATTAGAGTTCACTCTTGGTGTTCTAAATTCTATCAATTGGGACAAATGTATAGTGACATGTCTCCATCATTATGGAAGCATACGTAGTTTTTTCACTGCCCTAATTATTCTCTGTGCTCTGGCTATTTATCAATCTCTTCCCACAATCCCTGGAAATTACTACTTTTAACTGATTCTATAGTTTTTCCTTTTCTAGAATATCATAGAGTTGGGATCATACAGTATGCAGCCTTTTCAAACTGGCTTAATTCACTTAGAAATATGTATTTCAGGTTCCTCCACACCCTTCCTTCCTTTAAAACTGATTTTTTTTCTGAAAATAATAATAATACATATTTATAGTTCCTTCGTTTTTTGCATAGCCTGATAACTCATTTACTTTTAATGTTAAATAATATTCCATGGTCTGGATATACCAGTTTGTTTATCCATTTACCTAGTGAAGGATACTTTGGTTGTTTCCAAAAATTGGCAATTATAAATTAAGCCAAAATAAACGTCCATGTGCATATTTTTAAGTGAATATAAGTTTTTAATGGGGTTTTGGATAAATACCCTGGAGTGTGATCGCTGGGTCTTATGGTAAGCGTATGTCTAGTTTTGTGTGACATTGACAAACTGTCTTCCAAAGTGACTGTATCACTTTGTATTCTCACCAGCAGTAAATGAAAATTCCTGTTGTTCTACATCCCCACCTGCATTCAGTGTTAGTGTTTTGAGTTCTGGCATTCTGATAGGTATGTAGTAGTATCTCATATTGTTATAATTTTCAATTTTTTCAAATTTTATACACTATCTATATATCTACTTTGGTTGAGGTATCTATTCAGATCATTTTCCCATTTTTTAAATGAGTTATTAATTTTCTTATAGTTGAGTTTTAAGGATTCTTTATATATTTTGGAAAACAGCCCTTTATCAAATATATATTTTACAAATATTTTCTTCCAGTCTCTAGCTTTTCTTTTCATTCTCTTAAAAGTATCTTTTGTATAACAGAAGTTCTCAATTTGTATAAAGCTCAATTCATCACTTTTTTCATTCATGGATCATGTGTTTATAACTAAAATCCTAAATCTGCAAGACTTTCACTTTTTTATGACTGTGAATCATAGTTCAATTTAATAGGAAGTTATATCCTCTAATATCAAATCAATTAAATCCATACTCAATACTCTTTACTAAAATTCTCAAATTATTTTGCAACCTTTGCTGCCCTCTATACTGCCAAACTACCCTCTTTATCTCTGAGCATAATATTTATTTCTAATAATTGCATTCCTTATCTTTAAAATGAGTCAACTGTGGGAGATAAGGTTATCAAGTATAATATATTAATAACCCTCATAGGGTTTAAAAGCATTTTAGTGTATATCAAGTCCTGAAATGTCCTGGAGCGGGGGGGGGGGGAAGGTAATTATGCCATCATATCCATATTTTGAGTAATATCCCATTGCTTATTTATTTATTTTTAAAGAATGGCATCATCATATCATAAAGCACTCACTTTGTATTGCAGTTTATATTCATCAATTGTAATGGAAGTGGGAAAAATCACTAATTAACTTAAGGTAGGATGTTAACTGATCTGTATTTCACCTGTATTCTCTACATATAACTATTTGCCATGTGAACCCACCCAATTAGATGTTTCTACAGTCCCTGGAATTATTGACCCTTAAAACACAGATCAGTAATGCAAAAAGATGAGGGTTGTGACTACAACCTGTCTCATCTGTTTCTTGTTTTTCATATATATATCTTGAATCCCTAAAGAACAACCTCTAAGTTGACAGGACAAAATTTTTCTGTGTTTTCACAGCATAAAGTGCTTTCAATTTCCTTTCTCATTTAACCTTGAGATATCATGCTAAACGAAATAATTTAGATGAAGGAAGTCAAGAACTGTATAATTTCACTCATATGTGGAATATCAAACTGAAAGCAACAACAAACAAACAAAAAAACAAAAACGAAAGCTCATAGACACAGATAACAGTAATGACAGCTACCAGAGGGAAGAGGGGGATGGGGAGGTAGGAAAGGATAAAAGCAGTCAAATACAGTGGTGGAAAGAGATTTGGTGAACATACAATATATTATACAGATGATGTTTATATAGTATTGAACACTTGAAACTTATAAAATTTTATTGATCAATGTTGCCCCAATAAATTTAATAAAATTTAAAAAAGAAAAAATAATGCTTTATTTTTATTTTTATTTTTTCAGATAGAATGATAATTTCTAAAATTGAAATTTGATTTTTACTTTGATCCTTATTATTAGTTCCTACTAAAGTGTCAGGTCTCTATCCCAAGACAGGGACACAAGCTCATGGCCATATATAATTTCTTAAAATCCTGTTTAGAACACAAGAGAAGAACCTGACACATGCTCATGATTTGTTGCTTTGAATTAATAGATGGAATGTATTTGTGAGAGGCAATAGCTTGGGAAGTCAGTCTTCCAACAATCCAGATAGATCATCTACAGACATACATATCAATCCAAAGTGGTTGGGAAAGCAGGGGTCTATGGGTATGAAACCATACAGGAGCAGAATTTTGCCACCCCAGAATATGTCTCTTGGACCTGAAGATTGTTTTAGGCTGATTATTTTCAAGAAATAAAAGGCTCAGGAAAACCTTTTTACCTCCCCCTGACTGTCCAAAAGAATTTAGATAGAGAGCTTCTTCCAGTAAAAAGAGCTATCATCAGAGTTAACTACAAAGAATATGAGATAGGTAAGGCAGGGGTAACTGCAGGGCTTAGAGACCTCTCTGTGTCTCACCATCTCTGCATGGCCCCCACAAACATTTATTTACCAAACATTTGCTTTTTCATATACATGTGAATTGACTTCCTCCCCTCTGAAGTCCTTCCCTCCTGAAGCCTGCCCCTTCTCCTTAATTCAGAATGGCATAAAAGCATCATCTGTGGACCCCATATTCTTGAGACCCAACATGAACAAAACTAATTTGATTTTATCCTGTTAATTCTTCTCATGTTAATGAGAAGAGGAGGGTAGAGGAGAATTTTTTCCTCCTCTACAAATCCAAAGAAATAAAAACCAAAATTTGATACCAAACAAAATATCTGACAAGGGATTAATATAAGGGGCAGGACTTCCTGGGCTATGTCCTTCCTCCCTCCCACTCTTTCTCCTTTCCATCCCTCTTTCTCTTCTTCCAAACTTCTCCCTTTGTGAAGGCTATCTATCTATCAAATAGTATTGTACACATTGTAATCTATTTTAATGTTTATAGAATGACATGCAAATCCAAGCGCACATGCCAACATGTAGAGTTAGGCCTTATTCAGAGATACTGTCAGAAGTCTGAATTGTAAGTTCTGTATATTTGAGAAGCTAGTCAGGGCAAAATGACCCTTTAGAATCCTCTTGTGACAGGCACTGACAGGTGATAGTAGTCAGTTCCTGTAGATACTTTAGGATTGCAGCTATTCTCTAAAGGGTAGTTGTACCCTGAGGTGGGCTGGAAGAATCAACATGGAAAGAAAGTAAATAGCATAGAATTCTGAGAAAGAGACCTCTCCAATTCTTCTGGTTGTAGAATAAATATCTCCATGCTTTGTCATAAGCATGAGCCTGTAGTATACACATACACTAATTTTTAGAAGAATCTTATTTCCATGGATATGTTTTTGCACTCAAAATCAAAAGAATATCTGTAAATTATATTCCAAAAATTATTTTAACAGTCTTGATAATCAGAGGCCAGGATGTAGTCAAGTAAACACGGCTCTTTTTACAGTGTGGATCTGGGTCTTTGAAATAGGGAGATTATATTGGATAGTACTCATGAGAACTAGGGTCATGGACATTTTAGAGATGTCTTTGGCAGGCTGTTAATTACCAACAGTTCTTAACAAGACATACAGAGAGAAGCTGGTACCTTCTGAGAATAATCCATAAACCTCTCTCCTCTAGTAAGTATTAAGGCATGGCAAATAAATAATTTCTACAAATATTGTTCTCTCTTTACAGGTGTTATAAATAGTATGTTTTCATTTACAAAGTATTTTTCAACCACAGTGTAAATGACTTTTGCACTGGGACTTTGTTTTATATTCTGTTCATTTATTTTCTCTCTTTTCAAGAGACTGTAAATTCTTTTTTTCTCTCACTTAAGTGCATATTCTCTTTTCAAAAACAAAGTCCAAATCAATATTCACATGAATAAATGCTGATTTATTAGAATAATGGATTTGAAACCAAATCAAATGAAATGCTGCCACTGTAAAAGGATCTTTTCTTGACAATTCAAAAAAAGAAAATTGCATTAATATTTAACATTTCATTTCTACAGCCAGTCTGAATATTAATTGCTTGAAGAGCTATAAATTTACTCTTTATAAACATTGCCCCATTGCTCAAAATCACATTGCCAATCAGTTTGTATTTTTTCTTAGTTGAAAAAAAAAAGTTTGCCCTTAGAGTCAAAGAAGATGCAGAAAGAGATTTTTAATAATAATTCATCTGCCAAGATGGTTGTGAATGAGGATACAGAGTTTAATAGGAAACCATTTACAACCATATTGTCATGACATTTTCTATCCAGATGGTACTGTCAATATTTATTTCTGAAGTTGAGACATAGACAATTCTAAAAATTTACTACTGGAAGAGAGTAGGAAAAGAAAAATGCCCAAATTACTAAACTCTAATAGTTTAAGCCCTGATTTAGACATTGCTCTGAATATAATTGTTGAGCCTTAATTTAAATAAGAACAATTAAATGCTAAATTTACTCTCCACTGTTCTCTTTGATAATTAACAAATTGTTACTCTCATATATCTTGCTTTTATCAGCTGAATAGGACAGCTAAATTATAATGATGAAAGAATTTTAATACCAAAAGCATTAGAGTTACTACATTAGCCTGCAATAACAAAGGTAGCAAAACTTCAGCCAAGGTGAAGCAATGCTCTTCCTTTCTATTACTTTTGGTTGCACTGATTGAAGCTTAAAATGGTAGCAGAAGGTTTTACCTGGTACACTTACAGGGTTAGCAAAAGTTACCACAGCTATATAGTACAAGCAAATACTAACAGCCACAGTCATGATATAGGGCTGTTTTGATTATCCACTCTAAACACTAGTTTTAGAGGTTTCTAGTCAATAATCTATGACCTAAATATTCACCGAGTCCTGTTTTGTTTGATCTGGTGGGTGGCAATTTTTTTTCCAATTAAGAAAATCTCATTTTAAAATTCTAACTTCATTTTTCTTGGCAAACGGAAGGTCTATACCCAAATCGTCATGTGCCAGGAGATTAATAAAGTTTATACCGGTAGACAGGGCATTTGATTCTTTGCTTGCCAGTCTACATCCGTTCCTATCAGTTCCCACCACTAAGACTGGCTGTTGTTTGCATACATCATGTTTCTTGAACGAATTTTTTTTTGTAACAGAAGAGTATAGCTTCTGTGTCACTTTCCTAGGGCTGCTATAACACAACACTACAAACTGAGTGGCATATCAGAGAAATATATTGCTTTATGATCCTGGAAGTTAATAGGCAGAAATCAAGGTGTAGGAAGGGCCATGTTTCCTGTAAAACCTGTAGAGGAATCCTTCCTTGCCTCTTCCACTTTCTGGTGGGTGTGGGCCAATTTTTGGCATGCTTATTTTGCAGATGCATAACTCCAATCTCTCTGCCTATGTTGTCCTATGGTATTCACCCTACGTTCTCACATGGCTATCATGTTATAAGAACATAAGTTACGCTGGACTAGGGGCTCATCTTACTCCAGTATAATCTTTTCTTAACTAATTACATTAGCAATTACCCTATTTCTAAATAAGGTTATATTCTGAGATATTTCAGGTTAGGACTTCAATATATCTCCTTTTTTTTTTTTTTTTTTTGTGGGTAACACACAATTCAACCTATCAGTCTTCCTTCTGGCCTCAGAAAATTCATGTCTTTCCCACTGGCAAAATACATTCACTCTGTCCCAATATACCTCAATGTCCTAACCCATTCCAGCATGGACTCTAAAACCTTATCTAAATATTATCTAAATCAGGTAGGTGTGATACACTGTGTGCTTTAGGCAAAATTCCACCCCATCTGTAAACCTGTGAAACCAGAAAACAAATTATCTACATAGAATAGACATCTCCATTTGAAAAGGGAGAAATGGGAAGGAAAAAAAGAGTTAACTGTTTTAAAGCAAGTTGGCAACAAAGCAGTGCAAATCCCATTAGGATTTAAGAATAATTATCTGTGGCTGAATGAACTCCCTATGGGCCTGCAGGGATGGCCCTGCCCTTTGGTTCTGGAACCTAGAGGTCCTGACAGCCCGGCTTCTGCATTCGTGGATGCCTTGGGTTTCACCTTGTCTTCATTTCATCCCATTTCCATGTCTTTCATTCCAGGCTGGCAGTGTTTTTGCTGGTATAACATTCAAATTTTTTTGTGTAATTCATGAAAGTCCAAGCCATCAGGTAAGAGTAACTTTCATAGATCTTTCCTAGATAACCACATCTCTATTCCTGGCTTCTGCTGAAATTGACTGGATCTATATATCACATATCTAATCTCTTGTCTAGTGGTACTTTTTGCACTATTCTCAGAGCACATTATCTAGATAGGCTGAGAATTTCCCAAATCATTATGGGCTGGTTTATTTCTGCTTAGAAGTTTCTTCTTCAGTTTATTTATTTATTCCTGATTTTACTATTTTTCCCCAAGAAAAAAATCCAGGATGTGCCTTCAAAACTTTGGGAATCCTCTCAGCTAAATAGCCAAGTTCATTTCTTACAAGATCTATGCCACTTTATAACAAAGATCATGTTTCCTTGTTTCTAAGTACACGTTCTTCAGTTCAATTGATCCTTCAGCAGAATCACCTTTGTCATCTATATTTCTACCAACAGTCTCTTCAAGGCAACCTAGGCTCTATCGTGCGCCTAAAATTTTTCCCAGCTTTTATCCATAACCCAATTCCAAAGCTACTTCTAGATTTTCAGATATTTACTACAGTAGCATTCCACTTCCTAATACCAACATTTCTTATTAGTTTTTTTCAGGAGTTCCGTAATCAGATATCACAAACTGGGTGGCTTAAAACCACAAAAATGTATTGTCTCACAGTTTTGGAGGTTAGAAGTCCAAAATCGTGATATTGAATTAGGAGGTCAATTCTACTCCAATATAAATGCATCTTAACTAATTTTATCAGCAATGATCCTATTCCCAAATAAGGCCACATTCTAAGGTACTGGGAACTAGTGGGCTTTCTTTTGGGTGGAATGTACAATTCAACTGATAACAGTTTATGTACACATATCTTTACAAAAATGAGAAGAAAAAAAAAGATATACTGCTTGATTGTTCTTGAACTTTGATCACTTCTCGTATACATATTTCTTGCTTGGTAGCTCTTAGCTTAAAATCAGTTATAGTTTGAGGATAATATGTGATCTTCAGATCAAACTAGACTTTCTTCAACTAAGAAAAATCTATAGTAAGACTATATGCTAATAAGAAAAATAAATCAATATATGCCCAAGCAATAAGATGTTTTTTGAGATTATTACTATTTCTTAAAAAATAAAGTTATTTTTCCCAATTAGCATAAAAAGTCTAAATCATCAAAGCACAAATATCCAAATGCCTACTTAATACTCATGAATATGTCTTGCACATGAAACAAATCAGGGAATGTTTTCGTACTTGCTTTTAAATTTTATATATGTTAAATTTTAAGAATAATTATTTGCCACATTAGATATTAGATACAGTGAAAATAATAAATCCTGCTCTATAAACAATTTAACTTAGGGAAATGTAATCTTTAAATATAATTATAATCGGTTTTCTTAGAATCATTTAATTTTCTCCTCAGTCTTCTCTCTCTTGCTGTGATCATTATTACTATATTATAATATTGTGTTAGTTTTCCTCATGACCAAACAGATTGATGGTCAATTAATGTCCAGAATGATATTAACTTTGATCCCTTTATTATTATACCTTGAATTGTCCCTGAATTGAAGATATTTCCACAGGGAAATATCTAAACTGGGAAATGGCTGAATATTAAAGGCAGATATATTTTGTGTATATTGGTTTGCAACTTTTTCCCAATATACATTACTTTCAATGTTTTTACCATCTCAAACTGCTTTCTTTCTGAGAAGTCCTCATTTATTTGTATTGCAATTGGGCTCATTTGTAACAAGTCACAAAAGAATCATCATGAGCAATATTATAATATCCACTGCCAACATTAAACTGCCAAAAAGACACAGATAATAAATCATATTGTCTTTTTTCCCCTCTCATTTTCCCATGATGTCCCTGTTATAGACGTTTTTCTTTACGCTAGATATGGAATCTCATACACCGTATACTTATACTCATCTCATATGCTAGGTTGTACTTGTGCTGCAAGTCCTCACATACTCAACACCCTCCTGCAACCCTGATGTTATCTGTTATTTCTAAGAGCCAAAAACCCAGAAAAATATAACATTTTTAAAATAACTCTTATGACTTTTACAATCTTCGTCAAAAGAAAACAATTTTGTAATACCATTGCCAATCTAGAAATAAAAAAAATATATAATTCAGTCTTTCTTCTAGCATGGTCAATAAAGGCTTTTATTATTAGCTATTATTTGGAAAAGTTTCATCTTCAAACCTGTTAATGGAAATGTCATATAAATTCTAAGGTTATTACCAAATTTGGCAAAGTCTCTTTTAAGTTTCCTTCTTGCATAAACTTTGAGATTTCAGAACTTTTTATTTTTACTTTTTGCTTTCTTGTACAATATCTAGTTAAACATTTTTGAAGTGACCATTATTTGTTGATTAAAACAATGTTTTAATGTTGTTTGTTTGTTTTATTATTTTCAATATTTTGCATCATTCAGGTATAAATTAATAAGAACTTGTAAAGATGGCATTGGGCAAGTCATTTTAAGCTGAAGCAAGAACATGAACGAAGGCACAGTCAAGCAGAGACAAAGAGTGAAGTAAAGTGTATAGGTGGACTAGAAGTAGGCAAAAGAACTGGAAAATATGTGTATAACCAGATAAGATGGGTCAGAGTGCCAAATTCTAGAAATGACTTAAGATCAACCAAAATCAACAGATGGATCACAAAACCTGAGCCAGATGGTACTGTATATTATTAAGCTCATTAGCATTAATATTACTCAGATCGAGATTTAATCTTAGTACTGTCATTTAGCCTGTGAACATGTTAGCAATAACTAAAGTATATACAGAAGTACCTGCAATCTCAATCTCAATCTCCCTCCCTCTCTCTTCTCTCTCTCTTTCTCTCTCTCTCTTTCTCACACACATACACACATGCACCCCAAACCTAAACTAATTTTTATCCCCAGTTAACTCTCCTTTAGCTCTCAAAATAACTGTAGTTATTCGAAAGGCACCCATTAAAATAAAAACTGCACCAGGCAAAGTTAAAGAGGCAAGAAAGACTTTATTCAAGGCTATTGCACTAAATAAATACTTCAAATACAGTCTGAACTCAATTCCACTGAAACAAAGGGCAGATGAGCTTTTAAGAGCTGACATGGACAGAACCATACGTCATCTGTGTTTGCTAACTGGCCTTACTCAAAGGCAAAGTAAACTTTCTCATGTCCTCATAACAGGAGATAGTTTTAAAATTAGAGCAAGATGTCCACTAAAGTTAGGCTCCTACCCTCTCATTAAGACTGGGAGACAGGTGCACTATGTTCCTTGGGGGTTGCTTTCCATAAAGAGATGGATTCCAAGTCCTTGAGAAAGATATTCCTGGGCTGTAAAATAGGTAAGACGGCTCTTAAAAAGAGGTACTTCTCAAAGAGGCAGAGAAAGATTTTATAATTGCAAGATTTTGAAAGCAAATGCTCTGGGGAAAAAGGAGTTCAGTGCCTAGAGCCAGGTAGAAGTCTAACATTCAGTCAAGTTGAGGGGAATTTTTAAGGTCATCTTGGTCATACCCAATATAAAGAGAATAGGGAGGGAGAAGTCTGAGCAGAAAGACAGTGGACTGAACCATGGTTAAAATATTTTTGCAGAAGTATGTTCCATGAGAAAACATTGCTAAGGCAATCTCAGTGCATCTGAAAGGACCTGAGTAAGTGAAGAACACTGAAACTGAAGTTTCTTTCACATCCCAATATATTGACCACTGTGAAAACACATGGAGCATTGCATTAGACAGAGCTAGGCTCAAATCCCGGCTCTGTCATTTATGAAATTTTCTCTTGGATAATTTGTTCTTTTTATATCCTCTATTTATTCTATATACTTCAACAGCAGTTCCACAATTTGGGCTTCCCAAATGGTTTACAGTTCTTCTCTTCCATATTTGCAGCTACTATGTTGGTCTAGAACATCATGATCTTTCACATACAGCAATGCTGACACCACTGAGTCACTGTACTTCTGCTGCCCCCATATAATCCCCACACCACAGCCATAATGACCTTTCAAAGTTGTAAACAAATCCCGTCACTTGACTATTTATAATTTCAAAGATAGTCATTTCACTTCTAAATAAATCCACATCCTATCCCATATCCTACAATAGCCCAAATGAATTGTCTCCTTCATTTAGTATATTCCGGAAGTTACTGATCTGTTTTCATGCTTTGAGCATGTTAATTTTTCTTCTTGTCTGGACATTTTTTACAGGCTGATTCGCCTACAAAAACTGAGCATTTTCTATATTTTTAATCATCATCAATATGATGGAAACATTTAAACTTACTTTGATTATTAGTGAGGTTAAATAACTTTTGGCATGTAAATTGATCATCTTGAATTCTTTTCCATGTGAATTTTTCACTTACATTTTTTTTTGCTCATTATTTCTATTGTACACAATAATTTTCAAAGGCTTTTTTATAAATTTATATGTCTTTTTACATATATTGTGAATGTATTTCTCAAGGTTTCCTTGTTTTGATTCATTGTTTAAAATTTTTCCCATATATAAAAAATTCTATAATGTTAATTCTACCAGATTTTCTTGTATAGTTTCTAGCATATCCTTTTTTAACCATCATTCCATTTAGGTGGGTAGAAGTGGTGAGAGCTTATTTCTATTGTAGTTGTCCTATTTTTCTCAGAGAAATGATAAGCAAAGTCACTAGCTGCAAGTTAGGATGGAAGAAACTGCTAGTATTTTGAGAGAAAATAATAAAGAAGAAATACTAGGCTAGGAAAGGAGGCAATGGAAACAGTAGGCTTGCTGGGCTACACTAATGGACAATTGAACACGTGCATTAGTTAACAAATATTTACTGTGCTCTTTCTATATTCCATGTACTCCTCTAGGCATTTATGATGTAATGAAAAACAAAAGAGATTTCTGACCTTATGGAACTTAGGTTAGTGTCATGAATTTTAAATGATATCAACTGTGATTTTTCTATCAGCCATATTCTATTGTGTAGATTCATTCACAAATAGAGGAAACATGGAATTAGCCAAGATGAGGTTTTACCAGATACTGAAACAAAATGAGAGAGAGGTAAGGAAATTGAGAGTAAATGGGAAAAAATGATTTTAATAATAAATCATGGACTTTTCACTGGTAAGGAGGGAAGAGAAGATATCAGGTTTGTGACAGACAGTAAAAACTGGCAGTATTAATAAAAGGTGGATCATGATGGAAATAAGATCACTCAGTTCAGGGCATTAGAAGGACTGGGCTAGAATAAAGAGGTTGTTCGAAGAATAGAATTCTTGAATTTGAGATTACTGTAGTGACAATAATTGATTATGATAATGTGAATGGCACTGATTGATTCTTTTGCAAATTATAACAAATTAAAGCAGATCACAAAACTCCAGTGTGAGTCCTGAGCTTTTGTATTTTTTAATTGCTCCCAGGTGATTCAAATTTGCAGCCAAGAAAAACCTAACCTAGTTAGGTAGAAAATCTATCCTAGGATATGACCATAAGGATGAACGTCTGAGGTAGGATAGAGGTCAAAAACATAAAGGAACTGAGGCCAAAGAAAGAATCAGCTATATATCTAACTGGACTTTAAAAGCACCAAGCTTTGTAACAGGGCTAGTGTTGGAGAGACTAATGGCGATCCAGCTCTGGTGAGTGATCTTGAAGTGGGTAGTTAATAAATTTATTGTTGATACCACATGAATCAAAGCTATGTAACTTTGTTTTTGTTTTTGAAAGAGAGATGGAGAATGGCTTTGATGTACCAAAGAGAGATTAAAAGGTCTCTTATTCCACTGTCAACCCAGGATGTGGGAAAACAAAATACAATAACAAAAATATCTGACATAAAGAGGCTATTGAAAAAATAATATCTATTTTTAAGGAAGATCCAAAACTCTTAGGAGTTTTAGTTATCTCTAGAAGTCCTTGACTTCCAGAAGACTTGTTATGGCAACAAATATATACAGGAATAAAAGGCATAATTGTTACTGGTGTCAGCCACTTAATATAAACTGTTTTGTTTTGTTTTGTTTTTAAATAATAGGCACTCTTCCAAAGAAGACCTATTGTTATACTAAAGCTTAAAAAGCAAATGAAATTAAAATTTAAAGTAATTACTGTAAAACAATTTGCAAGGAGATTTAGATAGTCAGTGCCCTAAAATTACACTTTTAAACTTCTTCTCTGAGCCATAACCTCTCAGGCAAAATCCAGTGGCCCCTGTAATTGGCTCCAGACCTGACAGAGACCAGGCTATCCACTGCCAATAAGGATATTGGTATCCTTTTTCCTCCATGAGGAATGTCGTCTTTGTTCTCAATGTTAAATAATACTGTGAAATATTAAGTCCTCCCCTATGGTATACACTACTTTGCATAGTGATGAAGAATGGTAGTGTTAGTCTCAAAGACCTGGGTTTAAATCCTACCTCTATGACTTTCTAGCATGTGACCATGTTCAGATACCATAGCTCTGATCTTCACTTTCTTTGTTTATAAAAGTCGGTTACTATAGAACTTGCCAAAAGTGGGGGTTATGAAAATGAGATAATCCATGTAAAAGCAGAACACTTGTCATGTATTATCTATTAAATAAATATTGCTGCTTTTCTTATCTCTCTCTCTCCCCACAGCACTCCTATAATGCAGATGCTATTATTATTATCACTTTACAGATGAGGAAACTGAAGAACACAGCTGGTAAATGGCAGAACCAGGCTGGATCACAAATATCTGCTGCCTCACACTTCAGTTTACTTCTTTTCTGTTGGCACAGTGGCAGTTTATCTTCTGTCTCAAAACTGACTCACAGATAGAGAGGGGCAGGGGTCATTGGCCTACAACTTCTCCAAGAAGAGCCCCTTTGAAGGGAATCTTGAGTAAACACAGGGAAAGAAGCCTTTGTCTCCCATGTCATAACTTGGCAACAATCTAAGATCCCTTTGATCCTGGTTCCTCAAAAAACTCAGACAAGTTCAAGTTAATTCCTAGGAGAACCAAAAGATATGTATATTATATAGTTTCTAAAGGGAGATCTATCAGCTAAATTCTGACACATCCTAATGTGATTGTTAATGAAAATAATACAGGTTGATTAAAAAAAAACTATAGGCGCCAGAGATTTTGCAATATGGAGAAATATAAAGTGGTGTGGCTGTTCTGTTACACTTATGGAGAGTAGCTTCAGCAGCTGCCATTTAGAAAGCTATCTGGGAGGACAGACTAGGAACATGAGACGATTTTCTTTGATGCTAAACCTAGTTATAGCTCCATATGTTTAATAAAATTATGTATTTTAAAAGAAATGGAATAAGGCTAAACAGATTGTCTCTGTTATACTTTCCCTACTAAGCAACATTCAATTTCATTCTTTTTCTTGGAATATGAAAATATGGTCCCTGCATATATTTATTTTTAAAACTATTTCTAAGAAAATAAATGAAACTAAGAAAACCTGGTCTCTTCTGATGAATTTGATAGCTTCTCTGAAAGAAAGCTATCTTTTTTTATATCTCTATATTATAACCCGATATTCAATTGTAATAAAAAGTGAATATGACATAATGACTAAGAGCTTGTTACTATGATGATGGACAATATTGGGCTAAAATTCTGACACTCTCGCTTGTTTAAACCCTCTAAGCCTCTATTTCTGCATCTTTAAAATGATAATGACATAATTAACTCATAAGATTGTAGTGATGATTAAATGAGATAATGCCTTAAATAGCAATTCACACACAGTGATCATTCAATACTATTTGCTGTTAATTGCAGTAGGGGTAGTAAGATGGCTGAAAATTTTTCATTATAAAGTAATCCTCACAGTTTAGGGCTCTAGGTAGAGAAAGACTAAGAATTCTCCAGAAACCTCAGCACTAAAGGATTACAGATCCACTCTCTTAGAAGTCTGAAACTTGTGTGGCTCACTGTCCTCATCTCCAGGTTTGTCTGCATTTAAAACATAAGGCTCATTTCGTTAGTTGTAATGCTGCTACGTTGATCTTTTTGTTGTTGTTGTTCAATATTCACTGGTCTTAGTGAAGAAGAAATTAAACAAAAATAACACAAAAAATGCCAGTTTAGAGAATGCTATTTACATTTAATTGTAAACAAAGCATTCAAGAAAGCCATATCCAGAACATTTCTAGCTTACCAAAACAAAATGTGGTAGAAGGTGTAGGTTACATCAAGAACCAAATAATGGCGACGATGTGATTCAGAGAGGTAAAGACTATGGAGGACAAAGGTCACACAATGGCGATGATAAAAAAGCATCCTAACCTGTCTTTCCTGACTGCAGAGGCCAAGTTCTTTCTTCTATGCAAAGCTGCCTGCCAACTTTCTGAAGATGATGATTGAGAGTTTTCTTTAATGGGAGAACTTTCCATCTATAAAAGTTGGAACACTTTTACAGCAAAAGAGACATACAGTATATTCCTCATTGCAATGGTAACATTATGCTTTCTGAAAAACGGGAGAGAAGCAACCTTTAAGGCACAATTACTAGGGTCTTTTGTTATATTGAAAAATATCAAGTTTATTAGTTTCCCTAAGTATAAATATTTTAAAAAGTAAACGTACATTTTTATAAAAAGTCAAAAGTTATCAAATATTGGCAGCTGTATATAATTCCAACAAAAATAGGTTTGAGAATCATTTTGATCCTTGTTAATTTGACAGGCATTTTTAAACATTTTCAAAATAAATGCATACTGAATTTATCACTTGTCAATGTTAGTCATGTGATATACTTGAAAATGTGATATTCCTTTAGCAAACAGAAAATAGGTTAAGATTTTTCATAGTTAAAGTTTAATTAAAACTTTATCTTTTTATTCTAAGAGATTGTCTTTTTTATGTATACATGTCTCTGCATATGTTTCCTAAAGATTTAAGGGAAATCAGCACAAGTGAAAAGGAATGTTTAGCAAGGGATTGTTAATACTTATAGGAGATAAGATGAAAAGTGATTGCGAATGTAGGTTGATAAAAATTACCATTTTAACTAAATTAAGATATCTTTTACCCAAGTTGCTGTAATGTTTTAAAATATACCCCATGATAGATGAAAAAATTGAAGAAACTTGCCAGTATTAAAAAAAAAAAACATATAATCTAATAGAAGTTATCACTAAAATTTATTACTCAAATGAAAAAAAAACAATTGTGCTTATAAGTTTATCAAGCAAACTGTCATAAACTAAAAATATGCCTTGATGTAATTACTATAAATGGTTGCTATAGTTAATTTATTTTTGTTATAATTAAATTATTTTTGTTAGTAGTAGCAGTAGTATCATCACAGTGTTATCTTCTAGGCAGGAGGGCGGGAGGGGTAACGATAGTCAATTTTATTCATGCTTATTTTTAATTAAAAGACAGTGTAGGGAATCTGACTAAATTTATTGTGTCTCATATTTGTGAAATTTTCAAGACAGAAACATGTTCTGTGGCACTTTATCCCATCAATGATCATTTCTTCTGGCAGCAGAAAATGTTATTTTCCTCACACTTGATGGTTCCTTTCTGCTAGGCGGAACACTGTGCTCAGAGCTGGATAAAAACTTAGACATGTAAACAATCTATTTGCATCCGCTCTTCTTAATCTAATGTGTAATTTAACCTCCTGCCGTTTCTCTTAAAATACTACTGACTTTCTCAAGGGGCTGGCGATGGCAGGAGAAAAAATTCCCTGTACCCAACAAGTGAATCAAGTGCTCAAGAGTTGGTATTCTAATAATTCCTCCAAACCTTTGAGCTAATGAAAATCATTTTATCAAGGGCTTGAGTTATCTTTCTTTACTGGATCTTAACTTAGATATTGATGTTCAAATGTAACAAAGCAGAAACTAGGTGATTTGGTCATAGCTTCAGGATATCCAGATACTTCATTTAGCAACTGACAACATTTAGATAATAACTACAAATATCTAAAGAGGCTAGATACAAACAAAAAAATACCACAGTCCTTTTAACCTTAATATCATTTAAAAAAAATATTTTGGGTACAACAGAGTTTCAGAATCAATCGGTATCATTTTATTTTGCTCATTAATTATACTCTTAAGTGGATATGACTAAATCTTGGGAATTAAAATGTATTTCTTAGATTTATATTCACAAAAGCTGGACTAATTTGTTTATCCTCTACAGGCAGCAGACCATGTAGCCCCTTATGTTTCTTAAGAGCCTCCATTCAGATACCTCAGTGACAGACAGTTACAAAAGTACTAGGAGTAACAAGTTAAGTTTAAGCCAGCAACTTAATGATGCTATCAGTGGGATATAAAATATGGAAGAAACATTCATACAATTCAGGGCAGGGAAAGATGGGCCTGGTATTTATCTAAATGGCTTTTTATGAGAATTGCTAAAGGTCTTTCTTTAAATGGAAATTAATATGGTAATATTCATATGAGATCTCCATTTATCTTTGACTGACAGTTATAAACTATCCTAATCAACAGTGAGAGTTTTAATTGGGAAGGTATCATATAATTGCAAACAAAGGCATCTAATTTAAATCATAATTTGGTAGAATAGCATGATAATCAAAATTTCTCAGGATTAAGTCAGCTAGGACATGTTATAACTCTAAAAGAATAATCCACAAATCTCTATCCACAAAATTCAGAGGACATTTCTTAAATTTGATATCTACAAGTATGATCACAATCTAAGTAAAGAACTCATTCTAATAAAAAGTAAATTAAAATATTATGCAAAGAATGATGATCCATTTATCTTGTTGATGGTGTGCACTTTAAACCTTTGTAACAGAACATATTCATTCATTTGGGTACTCTCAAATAATATATTGAGTATGTTTTCTACATTCTAAGCACTGGGAATACAGAAATGTATATATGTATTCCAGGAGCTCACAAATCAAAAATGATGGAAAATCAAACCAGACTTTGATGGTAGGTAGCCTAGTTATAATGCATGGGATGTTATTGGACTACAAAGGCTGGTCATCAAACTTAGTCTGAGAGAGGAATGATTTGAAGAGTTTATACTAAAAACTGAGCCAGTCAGAAAAATGATAAGATCTAGAGCTGATCAGCAAACACACATATCCCATGGTCCTTTCCACCTCACCTCGTAAAAGCTCATCTGCCCTTTGTTTCAGTAGAATTGAGTTCAAACATTATTTTGTCTCTCTCATTGATTGCAATAGCCTTGAATAAAGTCTTCTTGCCTATTTAACTTTGCCTAGTGCAATTTTTGTTTTAACGGGTGCCTTTGGAATAACTATAGTCATAAATCATATGTTAAAATCCCACATTTTAATATAGTCTTCAATTATAAACACAGATTTCCTTTAGGCTTCACAAACCAGAGAAGTAGCTACAATATACAGGAGCCACAGGATAAATATTATTTTACACTTTTATCATATTTAATATTATAAATATTATATACATGAATGTGGATAATCAGTTATATCATATTCATGTGCATATGTGCTTATATGTTATATTATCTAATTTAAATCATAATCTGTTTATAGCATTCATTTCAAAAAGTTAATCATCTATATTACTAATTATATATTTGCATTTCCAATGTTGGTAAAGTTATTTCAAATTTTTTCACTTTCATCAAGTCCAGATCAAGCTGCAGACACTGAAATTCTCCTTCTAGGTTAAAAGCTTGTTTTACCTCCAAACCTTTCCTGTTAAGTGCTAAATATTTGCTGAAAGTTGGTTGAACACATAACTGCTTAGGAGTTGGAAGAGTTCGTTTTAGAATAGCTTTAACATCTAATTTTGTGTTACAAGTGGTCATTCATTAATTTAGCTTCATTAAATACAGACAGCATATCACCCAGAATCTTTCTTGTTTACTCTTTTATCAATAAAGTAACACAGAGTTATCATGGTCAGTATTGAATTGCACCATTTCATTATTTCTTTTCCAGAAACAGCTTTGGTGGAGGTACAGCTGGGATCTGGCATTCTAGTTTAGCTTTACTGAAACTCCTTCAAAAATTTTTTGGTCTGTGGTTTGTAGATAAACATTAGTGCTCTTCTGTGTTCTTTCCCAAGGATGTCGAGATGCACGAGAAAAGTGGCTTCTTTTGTACACATGCAAAAGCCACTGAATCTGAAGATCTGACTACTTCGAGGATGAGTAAATGAAACCTGAAAACCTAAGACATTATCATTTTGTGAAAATAATCTGCTTGCACTGGTCTTCTATTTATATAGCATGACACATCAGGAGATGTCAGTCCATTCGATTTGAAGTACATTCTACAGAATCTTCCTTTTACAATCCACATGTCCTCTGGTACTTGAATGAAATGTGGTGGGTAAAACTTCTGGATTGCATCCTGACCATTCACATCTCTCTTAAGGATGATCTGTTTCTTACTCGTGACATAGGAACTTGCAGTTGTGCATGTTCTGAGTTGTGCTGTGGTAAACCTTGTGCTTCACTGTCACTGGAGCTTGACACTAGCAATCTGTAAGACACCTCCTCAGGTGTGAGCTGTTGATTTCCATCCCGAAGAAGGCTGTCCTTACATTTTAGTTTTCTCTCCAAATCTTGATCTTGAATTAGAGCTTCTTTTTTCTTTTGATTATCTATGGATTTCATAGTTGGGAGTTCTTGGTGTGGGTCTAGCATTTGCAGTTTGATAGCTTAGCATTTACAGGTGGGCCATCTGAGGCTTGTTGATAGTTGAGGTCCATGGTGTAAGGACTTTTACTGTTACTGTCATCAGGCTGTGATGACAATACAGAAAACAAAGGAAGCTGCCTGCAGACTGATTATAGGTGGCTATAACACTTTGGCTCTGGTTGGAATTAGAATACTGCCTTTCGTGACAACCTGGGTAGGCCTCAAGATAATCATGCTAAGTGAAATAACGCAGACAGAAAAAGATGAAAATCAGATGATACACTTATATGTGGATTATAAATCTAAAAGCAACAAATTAACAGGACAAACAGAGACTCATGGACATGGACTATAGACTAGTGGTTACCAAAGGGTAGGGGTTGGGGGACAGAGGAGGCAGACGGGTAAAGTGGGTCAAACATGTGATAACAGAAAGAAATCTAACTATGGGAGGTGAACACACAGTTAAATATATATATATATGCTTTACTGTTATACAGCTGAAACTTAATGATTTCATTAACCAATGTCACCATAAAAAAATAACTATTTTTTTTTATAGTTTAAAAAAATAAAAGAAAACAGCTGTAGAGAAGCAGGAAAAGCAGAAGGGGACACAATAATGTGAGAGCTCACTATTTAGAAGGCAAAAAAAATCTTTGTTCTGGGTACTGCTGGCTGGATGATAACAGGAGATTGGTCTGGCTAAAGAAGCTGGAGCTTTTCACAAAATATATGTTTTTATATGCATTAGTGTCTTATAAATTCTAACACTAATTAAATAAAATGGAAGCAAAAATAATTTTTGAAAACAGAAAGGATGTACTCTTTCATATAACACTTAAAGTCATTACAATTAAAATGTAATTGAAAATAATAACTTGAGTGTATAGAAGCCTGCATTAAATTTCATAAATTCTCTGCTTTACAAATGGACTATAATTTGGGGGTGATAGTTTCTGTTTTATTTGAGCTTGTAAATATTGTAATAGATGTTTTTAATTTATAAATGCACAATGTCTCCTTGAAATGTTTATTTTAAAAACATTTAATATTTATTTTGTCGTATGCTGATAAGTGAAAACAGATCAGCAATATGAGGTAGAAATCAGTGGCCATAAGAGGTTAATTTAAACTAAAAATGTAAAAGAAAGAACAGGGTAATGAAGGAAAAAGTCATATGAGTTTTGGAATCAGAAGACCTAATTGGATGCCCTGGGACATGTCAAGTTCTGCGAACATTGATTTTTCATTTTTAAAATGGTTGAATACATATCCACTAGTGTTATTATCCATACACGTGGCTCTGGCCAAGCATACCATGTTCCAACTCTTATGGCCCTTGTGGCACGTGGATATTTATAGTGCATGCTATAGATTTTTCATGGTCATCTAACCTTGTCCATATTACATATCCTGCTAATATAATCTATTACTATAATTTGCCCTCAAGATTTTTTATGAGGAAGCTAACCTCTATTGAATATTGATTTACCAGAAACCATTCTAGGTTCATGCATAAATATTATATAATTAATGTATATGTATAATACTATGAAGTACTTTTAATTCCCATTTTCACAAATAAAACAAGCCTAAAAAAATTACTGTCTTTTCTTATAACATACATGAAATGGGACATAGGAAAGCTAGGGGAGTTCATCTGATGTTTGTATCATCACCTTGATTTGACTACTGACTCTTCGCAATTTTTATAACACATGCATTTCTTCATTTAGTCATGGCCAGAAAAACAGGTGTGATTCTTACTTATATTTCACAGATGATAAAATGGAGCAATAGAGAGCTTAAGTATCTTATTATCAAAATATATTTAACTAGTAGAACAGAGATTTAACCTCGGATCATTTGACACAAGAGCTTCAGCTCTCAACAGCTTTGCTATTAGTATCTCTGAAGGAGGCAAGAGTTAACAGTTTAAGTGTTATCAAAGATATGTAACTACAAATTATCAAGATAAAAATGGGGCTACTTTCTAATCTTAAAACAAATGAATTAATATCTTTGATAATTGAAGGAACTCAGATTTTGACTCCTATTGCACAGATGTATAATAAAGTCATGACTATTATAATACTTATATTCTGCTGTCATATAGATTCAAAATTGGCCAAAGATATTTTTTCTGACAGAATCTAGAGAAAATAATTTTCATTCTCGTTTCATTTATGTACTGAACATAAGTTAAAAAAACAAACATTATATTTACATCGGAGAGTCTTACTACTTTCACTCCACATTTCATTGCCCTTTATTAACTACACATTTTCAAGCACAAATTTTATTGTCATTCTTGTCAAAAACAACTTTTAAAAGTGTACAATGGACACAATTATATGCACATATAACTGATTATTGTTAATCAGTAATAAATCAAAATGTGAAGAGGAAAATAGAATACCTTATGAGTCCGTGGATATGTTGAAACTTTAAAAATATGTTGGTTATCATGTCTGCCATTCAAATAGATAATTTAAGTGTCAATATCTATTGGTTTTTCTATTTATTTATCTATATAATCATCTATCTATACATATACATTTATACACACATGCATATATATAGGTATATGGATATATGTGTACATGTATTTACATGTATATGTATTTGTATACACACACACACACACACACACAAAGAGACAGAGAGAGATGACATACATTAATTTAGCTCCAACAACAATTACATACCTAGAGCAGTAAATTGTATAAATGCTACAAGGAAAACAATGTTATCCCTACCCTACAGGATATTATAATAGAGATAGACAAATAAAAAAATCATTACTATCGACAAATATTTAAAATGCATGCATATTGACAGTTTGTAAGTAAATCAAATGTAGGTAAAGATTACGTATAGTTCATTAGAGCAGACATTTTCAAGATAATGAGACATGCAGGGAAGACTTCAGATACAGAATATATATCTAAAAGTATAAAGTAAATTTTACATGGGGTACATATATACAATGGAATATTACGCAGCCATAAGAAAGATGAAATATTGCCATTTGTGACAATATAGATGGATCTTGAGATTATCATACAAAGCGAAATAAGTCAGACAGAAAATGTTGAGGACCATAGGATTTCAGTTATATGTGAGGTATAAAACTGAAAGCAACAAATGAACATGACAAACAAACAGAGACTTATGGATAAGAACAACAGTTTAACGGTTACCAGAGAGAAGGGGGAGAGGAGGTAGATAAGGGTAAATGGGGTCAAATATATGGTGACAGAAGGAAATTAAACTTTGTGTGGTGAACACACAATATGAAATACATATGATATATTATTGAGTTGTAAAATGATAAATTTTATTAACCAATGTCACCCCAATAACTCTAAGTAAAAATAAATAAATGAAGTAATTAAAAATAAATTTTAGAAGAATACTAAAGATGTAAGAAACAGGATACTATATGAAAACACTACACGAAAAACATATAATAATCTGGATTTTCATAAGAAATTCTCAGAGAGTCAACTTTTGGGAGACAGAAAGGCCACATTTAGAAATTTTTATGTAGAAGATTTGGATGTTAAAAATAAGCTAAATTTACGAAAGCGTAAAACTGCAATATGGCAGTCTAAGGTGGTCAGAATGAATCTCACTGAGGACTCACAGGAGAGACTTATGGTAAGCCAGAAGTGATATTTAAAAAGTTTTGGGAATTGGAAGAGCAATATATACACATCCCTTTTCTGAAGCCTACTTTTGTCTATATAAACTTTATTATCAAGAAAACTACCTCAACGCAATTTGTTTTCCAATGCAGTAAACTGGAAAACTGGCCACAATCCTTCAGTTCTCCTTATATTCTTGTCCTTTCAATGTAGCATTGAATTTCTTTCCATCAAGCAGTGGAGTTACTTTTTTCATCTCTTGAATATGGGACTGGCTTTGTAACTTGGTTAGCAAATAGAATGTAGTATAAGTGACAGCACGGTGATGCTGAGCTTAGAGCTTGGGAGTCAGAGTCACTTCCACTCTCTTTGTGGGAATCCTGCCCAGTTGTCATGCAAATAAGTTCCAGTTGTCCTGCTGAAGAGTGAAAGACATAAAGAGTAGAGACCTTTTCCTGTAATCATTCTACATAATCACTTCCTGGCTAACCATGGGTTTGAGCTCTGACACATAATTAAACCTCACTGAGACAAGAAAAATCGCCCAGATAAGCCCAGCTCAACTCCTAAATCACAGAATCATGAATTAAATAAATGGCTCTTATTTTAAACCACTAAGATTTTGAATGTTTTGTTAAGCAGCAAAAGCTAACTGATACGTATAGTCAATACTTTTAGAGGCAATTTAAATGTATTCCTACCCTATATAAAATAGGTTTAATTGACATTAAAATATTAATTAGGTTTAATTGACATCTTATAATTAATTATAAGATAAACTTCTTCACCAAAATGTATTAGATAGTCTTGTTTCTTTAAGGTCTAACTTAAAATAAATATACATTGTGATTTTAGTCTCCAGTGAGTTCTAGATCTCTGCTCCTGACATATGGACATCAGATAGCTTCGCTGATTGTCCAGTTCACTTTTGTAATAATCATGGTAAAAGTGACTTTTGGTTTTAAGTCATTTTACATTAGCATGCTTAAAATGTCAAAAAGAAAGAAATTTCTCTGCATAAAACATTGTGTATATTTTTAGGTAGGTTTAGTGTAACTCCAGATGAGAAGCTTTGTAATATTTCACACAGTTACTTTTCTATGCACAGACGCTGTGCATGTGTGTTTGCACATGCGCGCATCAAATAATGAATGGCAATATAAAGCAAATTGCCTTTCTTATGGTCCAATGTTAATTAAAACCAAATGTCCCTTCTACAATGCAGTTAATGTACTTTAATTAGTCTATCTTGTTCAGATGGGACAAAAGGAAACATGCAATTATTAAGAGAAAAAAGTACACATCGTGCAATAATTGTCCACAATGTGAAATACTACTGCTTTTCCTCTATAAGTAATTGAATACTTGCCAAATAATTCTCTCTACACCATTTAAATAAATAATGTAACATTACATGAATAAAAAAATTTAAATTATTTATTTACAATAACTTATACTTAGAATTACCTTTTTTAAGTTTAAATGAAACATTTTTATTTCCATTTACATTCATTCCATAGTCTTAAACAATGCAAAACCACAATTAAAGGGTTTTTTAATTAAATTTATTGGAGTGACACTGGTTAATAAAATTATATAGGTTTCAAGTGTACAATGAAATAATACATCGCATGTGTTCTACATTGTTTGTTCACTATCCAAAGCCCAATCTCCTTCCATCACTATATATTTGACCCCCTTTCCCTTATCTACCTCCTTTCTTTCCCCCTTCCCTCTGATAACCACTAAACTGTTGTCTCTGTCTATGAGTTTTTGTCTTCTTTGATTGTTGCTTTCAGTTTTATATCCAAAATATCAGTGAAATGTGGTTCTCAACTTTTTCTGTTTGATTTATTTTGCTTAGCATGCATGATAATCACAAGATCCATCCAGGTTGTTGCAAACGGCAGTATTTCATCTTTTCTTATGACTAATATTCCAGTGTATATATATTACCACATCTTCTTTATCCAATCATCTATCGAAGGACACTGGTTATTTCCATGTCTTGGCCACCATGAATAATGTTGCTATAAACAATGGGGTGCAAATATCTTTATGGATAAATGTTTTCAAATTTTAGGGGAGATACCCAGAAGAGTGATTGGTATGGTAATATCGATGATAATTCTATTCTTAATTTTCTGAGAAACGTCCATATTGTTTTCCATAGTGGCCGTACTAATTTACATTTCCATCAGAAGCACATGACAGTTCCTTTTTCCCCACAACCTCTCCAACACTTGTTGTTAGTTGCTTTGTTGGTAATAGCCATTCTAACAGGTATGAGGTGATATCTCATTTGGTTTTGGTTTGTGTTTCCCCAACAGCTAGTGAAGTTGAGCATATTTTCATATGTCTGTTGGCTGTTTGTATGTCTTCTTGGGAGGAGTGTCTGTTTAGGTCTTCTGCCCATTTTGTTTTAATTGATTGTTTTCTTTGTTGTTATCGAGTCATATGAGTTCCTTATATATTTTGGATATTAGCCCCTTATCGGAGGCATGATTTGCAAATATCTTCTCCCACTTAGGTGGTTGCCTCTTTGTTTTGTCGATAGTTTCTTTTACAGTGCAGAATTTCTTAGTTTGATATAGCTCCAGTCACTTCTTTTTGCCTTTACTTCCCTTGCCTTTGAGGTCATATTCATAAAATCCTCTCTAAAACCAAGGTCCATTAGTTTAGTTACTTATGTTTTTTTTTTTTTCTATGAAGTTTTTCATGTTTTCTACTGGCATAAATTTTAAAATGAGTGTTATTTTATAGAAGAAAGAGACTTGGTAGCAGTCATTTAGCATCGAAAGCTAACTTTTTCCTTTCAAACTTGGGCAAATCTCTGTACCTCATTAAGATTAATTTTCTTCATCTATTAACTAGGGATAAGAGTACCTACAAGGGTGGTGAATGGAAAGTGGCTGAAAAGATGAAAAGATAACACATACTAAGTGGTCAGGTCACATATGATCTTTCTTATAGTGCTTAATTATTAGGAAGCAGAAATAGAATCATGTAAAATAAATTCAAATTTTCAGATATGAATTATTTCTTGATATCACATTCTCTTATCTTTATCTGTTTTTTAAATCATTTATTCTACCAGAGAACACTTTCTCTCCTTAGAATAGTGATACTGCATAATAAACATCTGGGGACTCCTCACTCAATCAAATGCTAATATATCTGAAAAAGAAACTCTGTAAATGAAATAGAAGGGTTTTGAACAAGACAACCACCATGTCACAGAGACTGCGTTCTCTCCCCAAAAGAGGAAGTTGATTTTCCCCAGTGATGATGGAAAGAATAATTCAAAGGAAGAAATTAAGTAGAGACCAGTTTTCAGCTCAGTTTTTCAGCAGCTCTGTTCCATAGCCCATTTTTCAGTATTCTGAGTCAGGCGTCATTTCTGACAGAGGCTTTTTGATTCTGACATTAGCTTCTGTAGTGGCATCCAAGGAAGGGACTACCCTAGTGAATCATTTCTTCACTGTTATGGGACACAGCCCTGGCCTCTGGGTTAGAATCTGAATTTTGGCCCTCAGCATTTCCATCAGTAATCACTTAATTCCCTGTTCTGATATCTTTCTTGTTAACATACTTATAGAGTTTTCTATCAGTTGAATTAAACCCTGACTGATACAGCTTCAAAAATTTTTTGAGAAGGCAATGAATTTGTCCAACATAGTATTGTAGAAAAGAAATAATGATACGAGAGATAGATTCAGATTACAGAAATCTTTAGATGCTTAGTAAGGGACTGAAATTCATTCTAAAATTCATGAGACACCATGAAAGGCCTCAGAGCAGAGAATTAACATGATCAATGTGTATTTTAAGAAGATGATTCTGGAATCTGTGCATGGAGTAAATGGAAGGATGCTAGACAGGAAGCAAGTGGTTCGATCTGATTGAAGCTGCCGGAGCCAGCATCAATTACAGCATGGAATAAAAGATGATCCTCTGAGATAATACCCCTTTTAGAAACAATAGGCATAAAATTGTTTGTTAGTACTATAGATAAATAACCTAGAAGAGCCCATTTTCTATTTTTTTCCACATTACTGCCAACAGTTGTCACTTTATTTAACACTTTAAGGGTACATTTACAACAGGTTTCTCAGCTGACCACATGGGCATGGCAATATGTAAATGAATGGATGTAAGGTGCATATAGGAAGTATCATTTCTCTGACAGACAGTTCCTGGCAAATATATCAGTTCTTAAAGTTTAAATACACCAATTGTTTTTATTAAACTATAGGTCACTGGCAGAATCAAAAAGAACTTGAATATTTCCCAGTAATAAAACCGAGTGCCCACCTTTGTATAAGTATTCACTACACCTTAGTTTGTTTACTTCTTATCATACCTACAACACTGAAAACAGCCTGATATTCCAAGCCAAAGGTAGGCATGCTCTGATATCACAATTGTAAAGTGCAGATTTCTGGCTTTTTAATTTTTTTTTTTTAATCAGAAGACATATAAACAGGAAGATGAATTCCTACTCAGCAACTAGAGTAGGCTTACAGATGAAAACTTATCAGTATCATATTTTGAGACATTGAAATTACCAGGTGCAGCTCCCTTTGCCCTTCATGTGTACTTTCCACCAGCACAGTTCACTTATCTGTGGCTTCAGTATAGCTGAGAGATATGAAATCTGATTGCTGTATCCCTATTCTTAGAATACATTCCACTCCATGTAAGTTCTACAAAATACTTGAAACAGCACAATATATTTTCCTACCACAGTATTTTCAGTATTATTATCAATATAAACTGATACATTGTTTATTTTGGGTCTATTTCTTGGGTAATTGCTCTGGCTGACAATAAGTGATAATGAATGTGGATAAAAGACATGTACGTTTAGAAGCCAAACTTTATATTTGATTATGCCTTCGTATTTATTATTTTAAAGAAAGTTCAAAGTTGTTGTAGTTTTTCCCTTCACTTTATAACTCATTTAAAAATTGTATAGTCAGTTATAATAAATTGTGTCTACATGTTTATTTCATTTCATATTTAAATATTATACAAATATTCATTTTGTAACTATAGTGAAAAGTATTGCATTAAAATAATTACTTTTTATTACAACATGTAAGAATTTAGTTAAATGAGTGTCTCTGTGTGAAGGTATGTGATTGGGGATGTATGGGTCCTTGATCGTAAAAACAGTGAGGAGGTTTTGGGAAGTACGGAGGTGCATTTAGAATACTATATGTTTAGCGGTGTTGGGATTATATGATTGCTTTCTGACTAACTGTAAGGGAAAGTCAAGGGAAAGGTAGAAATAAAAAATGACACAGCTGGGCATGTTGTTTCTGCTGGCTGCAAAATCAATTCCTGGCACCGGAAGGGAGCAAAAAAGAAGATGGGATTTCCATATCTTAGAGACACGCTGTGTCAACCAGAAGATAAAGCAAACACAGGTGAAATTAAAGTAAATGTTTCTGGATTTTGTAACTTTCGAGTTCTAATTTGGTATGTTTGCACCAACTATTTACCCAGCCATTGAGTCAAGCCCACAAGCTTATGAATAATTATTTGCTCACTGAAATAATTTCATAAAATAAACCAAATCTTCAGCCATTAAATAACAAAATATATGGTGTTAAAATAATGCCGTTGCTGAGTGTGTATGTAGACTATGTAGAATTAAGGTTTCCTGGTGGTAGTTTTTATGTTATTTTGACCCAGGGTACCAGGAACATTTTACCAATCACCTCTGTTGGCCCTCACTTGAACACGCACACACACACAGCATAAAAGAGAGGGATGTATGAAAAGAACAATATCCAAATTAAAATTCCAAGTTATTAACATATAGGCTAAACCCACTACGGCTCAGGGTCTGGTAATGGCTGTGATGCAATATATAGTTTAATGGAAACCTTTACTTTCCTTTTTTCTTAAACTTTAGCTTTATCTGCCTCCCTAATGAAAATTGAAGTTAAGAAGGCAAGTAAAATCATCATATGTACAGCCAGCTTCGGCAAAACTTAACCATATGGAAATGTATAACACACAAAGGAAGTGGAAAAAAACTAATATCTGCCATATGATCTAGCAAGCCCTATACTATTTACCCTGAAGACTTCAAAACTCATATCTGAAAAGATATTTGCACATCCGATGTTCATAGCAGCATTTTTCACAGTGGCCAGGACATGGAAGTAATTGAAGTATCCTACAACAGACGACTGGATAAAGAAACTATATAATGGAATATTACTCAGCCATAAGAAGCGATGAAATACTGCCATTTGCGACAACATGGATGGACCTTGAGATAATCACGCTAAGTGAAATAAGCCAGACAGAAATTTGAAAATCATATGATATCACTTACATGTGGGAAATAAACCTAAAAGCAACAAACGATCAGGACAAACAAACAGAGACTATGGAGATGGACTATAGACTAGTGGTTACCACAGGGTTGTGGGGGGAGGAGGGAGTTATATGAGGTAAAAGGTCAGTATGTGGTGACAGAAAGAAATCTAACCATGGGTGGTGAACACATAATGCCATATATATGTGTATGTGTGTGTGTGTGCATACACACACACACACACATATACTTGAAAGTTACTGGATTTTGTTAACCAATGTCACCATAATAAAAATTAATAAAAAAACGAATAGAAAATAATGGAAGAAGCACAAAGGCTTTAGCACAGTGATCTCCCCTCCTAAAAGTATAACTCTTATCAATGCCTTGGACTCAGGTAATTTGATTAGCACTTTCTCCTCTCTATAGAAAGTGCTTGGGAGAAGTGGAAAGAAAACACAGAACAGTATTCTATGCCTTCTTTTTTCCCCTCTCCCCTCACAAGGCATGTTTCTATTCATTTTATAACTTCTGTTTATGTCTTAATTGATAAAAATCAACTTCCATAGAATAATTAGCACACAGACTATTTGTATACAGGTTTATAGATTTAAATATATATCCTCTGAGAGTGTACTGTTTCTAAAGAAAAAAACATTTCAGAAAAAGTCCCGTAGGTACAAAATTTTAGCTTTTTGCCATCTCATTTTGAGATAGATTTTTAAGACTTCACGAATTTTAAATTATTCCTCTGATTTGCAGACAAAGCAAAGTTCAGCGAGGCAGTATTCTTCATTAAGAAACATTTAACTCAGTAATGGTCTGGGCCAACTGGAGAATGAAGAAAAGCAATTTAAAAGAGGACAGGATTTGTTTTAAGAATAATCACTTGTTCACCATATAAAATGAATAATTTAGATGGCTGTTAGCCACAATTATTAAAAGTAACAAAGGCAAATGGAAAATTATAATTTCATGAACGCTAATTGCATTTTGGTTGAGGAAGAGAAATTCATGCACTTGCTGAATTGAACAGTAATATAAGATGAAACAACTATTTGGTTGGTTGTGAACTCATCAGAGTTTTAAAATGCATATTGATCTTTTTTTTTTCTATTTTTTAACACTTTATTATGGAAAATTATATGAATATACCACACATCCAGCTTCAACAATTAATAAGTAATAGCTGATATTGTTTCATCCAAATCCCCACCCAATTTCTCCTACCCAGATTATTTTGATATATTTATGCATCTTACCATTTAATTTGTAAATTTTATAATGATTTATCATTATGTTCAGTATTCAGGTCAATTTGAGTTCTTCCCATTGTTTTCCCAAATGACCGAAGCAAAGGAAGTGAATCATATTCACCAACATATATCACCATTCTGCTTGTCTTTTATGAATACAGTTATTGTAGCTGTTACAGTGGCTGATCAATGAGATAAAAGGTATTGGACATATTTCGGGTTGCTGCAAGTGCTTATAATCATTATCTCTGTATATTACTTATAAAAGGCTCATTGAACACTTGTTCGATGAGTTCAGAGAATTTACATTTTATGACCAATTACTCTCATAAAATTCATGTCCGTATCACACATGAACAAACATTCATAAAAGCTATAATAGTACCTATGACATGTTGTCAGAATAAAATGTGACAATGCATGTAGAGCCCTTAGCATAAGTTCTGGCCTGTGATATATTATTAAATATTTTTACTTCATATTAGTGTTGTTATTATTGAAAGTGATTTTGTAATAGTAACTACAAGTATGAAGATCTATATACTTTTCTGGGGCAGACTTGCCTGCCTGATCATTTGTGGAAAGAAACCTCTAAATTTAAAGTCTTTAAAATACTTAAGAGCCTGAATTTATTTCTTCTGTATTCACTGCTATTAAAAATAGCCTTTTATCAATTATACTTAAACCACGGTGATAGAACCATAGTTTTGCTTTTTCCGTGCAAGACCTCCAAATACTCTGGGTTATCAACTATGTAGATATTCTAAGGGTGATTATCAATAGCTATTGATCTCTTCCTCATGAAAATTTGCCTAAAATTAATTACTGAGTCAGTATGCACTTGCTTCCTAGAGTTCTAATCTCTATTGAGTTGGGAGAGAAATTGCAATAGAGAAAATTATTGACTAAAACAATAAATAAAGAAAATTATTAAGGTAAAATAAAATTGAAACTTTTGTTAAATATTTCAATAGCATAAATCATTTGCTCTCCTGCAAGACATTTGCAATCTATTAGGTAATGGACTCCAACATGAAACAATTTGACAGTAATGTAATGATGCCTACCTTGGTTAAAATATAACTTGTATTAAAGTTCATAATTAAAACTTAACTAAATCTATAGTATATAATAAATCTATACAATAATATATACAAGAAAGTAAGATTATAAATGGATCCACAATAAAAAATGAGCGGTCTTTAACTAAAGTATGGTCAGAATTCATCCCCAAATATTGTGATTATGTAACTCCAAATTAGATTCTCAAAAATTCATCCTTTTAAAAAGCTCTAGAAGAAATTTTTATATACACTCCCTGTTGAGTGACACTGTTATAGATTATGATGTGAGCTGCATATATATGTAAAATACAGAATGCAATATGTCTAGGAAAAAAATGATCTCCTGTAGAGGTAAAGATGTCACCTTATGCCTTTGTGGTTTCTCCAACTGACCACCCAAAATTATTAAGTGACTAAATATATCAGGCACTCAGTTGATAGTTGATCGATTTTTACCTATATATTTTGATTAATTAACCTTTTATTTGTGAAGCAATGAAAGAGAAGTTAGATTTTAATGAGTCTAACAAGTAGAACATCAGCAAGAAAATTGACCAAATATCATTATTCATAGCATATTAAAGGGAAAAAAATCATTGAGCAAATGAGAGAACAAAAATGTAAGGTTTATTGCATGAGATATAATGAGTTTAGGGGAAATCTAGAATGCAGAGACTTGAGGTAGGTCCAAAATAGACACAAAAATGTTTTCCTGTATGTATGTATATTAAAATATCTTTCTGGAAACATTATTAAAAATTAATCTAAAAAGTGACTGTTGCTACTCAGATCAGAAAAAATGTTCATTGAACATTAGAAACTCAAGATTTGTCTCAAACTATTATGAAAATTGTATTATTTTAGAAGTTTACAACATAAATCAGAGTAAAAATTAATGTGTTAACCAACTACTTAAAAATAGCATCTTATTAACACATTTTCTCCCAATGTATTTTTCATATACATGTTTAATTTGCCTGCCCTTTTTATTCAGTGTTCACAATAAATGTCAGTATAGTACCTAAATGTATTACATATCACTGAAACCAAAATATACTAATCTTATCATATAACATTTTCATCTAATACCTGAAATCCTTAAAAAAATTTTGAAATTATGATGAAATTGGAGAGTTTACATTTTGCATCAATGTTACAATTGGTATTGCTTGCAATACCAAATTTTGCTGTGTTCTAAGAGTTCTATTTTATATTGAAATGGAAACACAACAGAAAATCAGTCTTATAGTTGTCAGTATGTTCAGTTTTTGCCTAATAATCTAAGGGACAATATTTACTTCCTGGTCTGGGACCTCTTTCAAATATGGAAATGAATGGTAAGAATCAATCTGATACCAAATATTTGATCATATTCTGAATCATGTTTAGTTAAACTGATTTCATTCCACCCTCTTGTTGAATTGCTTTCATGCCTTTGTGAAGTTGGGCATGGTGAGGTTAGGGCTGATTTTTTAGAGGAATGTACAAATGTATATAATGATCATTATTTTCTGTGTTAGTAAACAGATAATAGCCAGTGGCAAACCTGAACAAACTTAGTAATTATAGTAAAGCCTGTTTTGTTATTTCTTCTAATGAATTAGTGAAGAAAACTCAATAAATGTTCAGAGTTTATCCATGTTCTTTCAGTTATTTGTCTCTAATGCCTCAAGCAAAACCAAATAACATTTAAATAAACTTTTTAAAAAGCTATTCTGGATATTGCTATGTCCTAAAATGCTTTTCTGTTTCTAAAATGCTCCAGGTGTTCCTATCTTGAAAATTGTGTGAATCATTCTTGGACAGAAAGTTTCATTTAGAGGGAAAACAGCATAGGGTAGAGTGGCAATTTTTTTCCACCCAGGTATCAGTGAAAAGTGAAAATTCACTTAAGTAAAATTGAATCCGACATCTTCGAGATTTTTTGAGATAGAAATACTAATAAGATATCAAGGAAATCAATTTGCTGATGATTTACAAGTGATCATTTCACATATTTAAGTTAAACATTTATTAAACACCTGCTAGTAATGAAGCACTCTATACTTAGTACTTTTTACCTGCCCCCAAAAGATTATATTCTAGTGAAAAAACAGAAATATGAGAGCATAGACGAGAGACTCTTAGCATACCCTGGAAGGTTTCAGAATAATTTTTATATGACCTTTTTCATCAATAAAACCTATCTTAAGTTTAAATGTATAATTACTTGTATGAATTTATTATTTCTGGATTGTAAGGTTCATGAGGGCAGGAAAAAAGTCTATTTTTGACAGCTTTACCTCCAGAGTCCAGAAACAAACAGAGTTTAACAAACTCTGTTAACAAGTAGCAAGTTATATGAGTTCTGCCTACATTATGATCAAAAGGTAAATTGAATTATCTGGGAAAAGTGTTCTGGGAAGGGCAAGGTTGATGTGAAAGAAGAGAGGGTATGATATTTGCAACAAGGCCATCTTAGACTGAGCAAAGATCACAAGCCAAGGTATGAAGCAGGATGGGGCGGGGCGGGGGGGGGGGGTGGGTGCTGCAACTGAGAGAATTCCAAACATGGCAATCCTGAAGATGAAGCTGAAAAGTGGGAAAGGGTCTACACCAAAACGCAATGGCTATGTGTCCCTTGGTAAGGATCTAAAATCCATGCCTGAAGGACAAAGATGGCATATATTTGCACTCATATTATCACCACTTCTCAAAGAAACCATACAGCCTTTGTTATTCAGTCACTAATCAAAGCACACATTCACACTGAGTCAAGATGGTCTCTGAAAATATAATGAATTTGACACAAGAATAGAAACTTTTTTTCCAATGCCTGTTCAGGACAAGATGAAAATTTATAAACTTTTACTGGGGAAGTAACAGCATCAAATGTGTGATTTACCTATTTTTGTGGTAGGAGGTTGACAAGAGATAATGAATATCGTGTGATAATTTATGAAGCAAATATAATAATTTACATAAAATATAAATATTCTATATGAAAAAAATGCCACATTCAGTCTTGTTTTGTGTTTGCTGTTTTTTTATTCATTGCCATTTTAATTTAGTTTTAATTTTCTAATTTCAGTTTGTTTCTGATTTTTACTCCCTTCTAGTAGGACTTACAGTTTAATCCATAAGAAATTGTTTTTACTATTTGTATATTCAGTAGGATTTACAAGCATTGGGCTTACCTTCTAGAAATTGGTTTAAGTATTTTTATATCTACATGTTATATATATATATGTATATATATATATATGAATGATCATAGATAGATATTTGATAGATATTTGATAGATCATGACAGATATTTTCTTACATATATATACATATATATATGAATGAAATTCCTTCAGGTCTTCTGATAGACCATTCTTACACTACATGGGCAGTCCTAGATTAAAACAGGGCTCACTAAGGGCTTCATTCATTGACCACTATTTTTTTAAATATGGAAACAAATTCTCTATGATCATTTTCATTTAACTTGTCCAAAGAGATTAAGATAAATTCATTAATATTATCTCCATTTTTAAATCTTTTCCTTTCTTGAAAATAAAGTTTTCTGTATATATTCTAAAGAAAGGTTTACTGTCTTTTAACTTTCAGATATGCTTAATTAATTTTATTCCAATGCATTTATCTTTCAAACAGTTTTTATGAAATAAGGAGCAACTGCCTGTTTTTTTTTCATTTGCAATGTTTAAAAAATTAAAGTGATAGATATTTTCTTACAAAAACTTATTGCACAGAAAGTAGAACGAAATATGCAAAAACTGTCAAACAGAATATATAAAGCAAAGAATAAAATTTTGATTTCACAATTTTCTTGCATTTATTACTTTACAGTTTCTCATGAAGGTTTACTCATAGCAAACCTAGGATCAGGCATCCAAGAGATGATATATTTTTTTGACCCTTTAACATCTGACTATAAAAGATCTTTGGTCCAGCCTCCTGCACACAAAAGTATATATCTTTAAGCAATATTTTCATATCAGAGAGTTTCCAATTTTCTACTTAGAGATTTCCAAATATTCATACCTAATTATATTAGTATAGTACCAAATGGGTGATCAAACATTCCCCATAGTCACTTTAACAATATCTTCTACAAAAATTGAAGCCTTGTTAATTCTTCCCTCATCAAAGTTTTCAGTGTCCCTGAATAAAATAATATGCAATAATCTGTCCCATATCATATTTTAATGCACTAATTTTAGCATCATTGATGGGCCTTACCTGCATACTTATTTCTCTGGTGTTTGCCTAATAGTAATTTTTCTATTTCCAATATTCTTTCTATCTTTTACTTTAAGTAAGAGCTGCTTTTCTCCCCATTTATTTATTTATTTTCAAGTATTTGTTTTACACGAAGGTTCATGAATATTTAAATTAGCCTACAGTTTATGCATATTTTGCATATCCATAATTTATTACAAACTAGTCATAAATTAATATTATTTATTTTTCAGCTCAACCTGGCCCAGATTTGGCCATTGGGAGCTGCTTCAGTTGGTGTTTGTGTCATTTTTTTTTTTTTTAATGACTGTATCATATAGCATCACAAGATGTTCTAGGCTCTTTCTGTACTTTTGCTAACCTCACCGGAGAATGAGAGATTTTTTCCAAGAAGCTCTGATTTTTTAAAATTGGAAATAGAACTTAATAACCAAGGTTTGGACAGTAATTGTATTCATTGCTACTAGAAACTAAGTCTTTTTAACTAGAGGAAAAATATCTGTATACAGTGTATTTAATCTTAACCCTTAAAATATACAGTTAGAATGCTGTTTTCCAAATTATATAGGTGTAGTTCTTTTCTTCCCAACCCTTTTCGCTGTTTTATTATTCACTTATGATGCAATTAGGTGTCTTTGTTACTGTATATATTCAATCTGAGTCAATCCATCCTATTCTTGTTGATTTTAATTATTGATATATGAGTGGTAGGAGATATGTGAAACATGACCATGGTTTTAGTGATAATTGCTAGGCAAGTAAGATTCTATATATAGTTTATTTAGGTAAAGGCTTATATAGTTTGTTTAGGATTACCAAATTTCCCTCCAGAAGAGGTATACCAAATTGCATTCTCTCCAGCAATGTATGAGTATGCCTGTTTCCCAATAACCTTATAACTGACATACTTTTAAATTTTTACCAATCTGAAGGTGAAAGAGTTTGAGATTTTTCGTGCAAGGACCATTTCTACATTTTTTGGTGTGTGTATGTATCTGAATTTCCTGTTCATGCTTCTTTCCCATGTTTCTTTTTAGATTTTGTTCCTATGTCTGTGAGGACTTTTTATATATTAGAGATATGAAGACTTTATGGTTAACATTCTAACTATTCTCTCCCATTCTCGGTTGTGTTTTGATTTTGCTTTTGATGTTAACTGCAATGCAACTTTGTAATGTAGAAAATATATCAATATTTTATTTTATTGTCCTTGAATATTGATTAATAGCTTAAAACTCCTTTTGCTACATCAGTGTTAAGAGAAACTCATCCATGATTATTGCTGTACCTGTATGGTTTAATTTTTTTTTACCTTTATCCCTAATCCACTTGTAATGTAGCCTTTCTGTGGTATGACATATGAATCACACACAATTTATTAAAAAGAATTTTTTCTGCTCTAATAATTTTGATAGTTCGCCTATATGACTATAAATTTTTTATATTTTTGGTCTATTTCTGGTATTTTTATTTAAATACAATAATTTATTTTCTTTCTATATATCACCACTTAATTTTCAATTATAGAGACTTTATAGTATGTTTTAATATGTAGTAGGTCTAGTTCCTTCTCATAGTTTTTCTTTTTGAGTATTCTCCTTTCTTCTCATTCATGCTTGTTTTCTAATGTGAAATGTATTATCAAATTGTCCAACTCCTTACACATTTTTGGTATGTTTTTCAGGATTGCATTAAATTTCCAATGTAATTTGGGAAGAATATATCTTTTCAATATTGACTTATCTATGAACAGATACAAGGTTTTGTTGTGACAAAAAGCAAAGAAATAGAGTGATATTTAGATCATTGATATCAAAGAGAAATTTTAAAGATTTTATATATAAAAAATCTATCTCAAATCACTTTCAGAACTTTCTAAACATTTATTAACTGTTGTTGGTGTTGTTTTGTTTTTTCCTTGTTAATAGAGTTAAAGCAATACATAAAATGCTTACTAGCTAATGCTTATAAATAATGTAAAGTATTTGCCTACAAATAATGTATGGTTCAATCAATATTCCAGCTGAAACAAATTATCCTATACTAGCATTTGATTGTTTTAGGGTTTCCTAAATTGCCAGCTTAAATTTTAATGGACTCTAGAAATAAATTAGGAGTTTAGAAATAAACAAAAAGAGGATAGATTTAAACTGTATGTTTTCCCTTATTCTTTTGTCCTTTAATTTTCTGTGACTACCATCTGCTCAGTTTCATATTACCTTTATTTGCTTTCTCTTTTAATCTGACTCATAATTCAATTATTATCTCACCTTACCTAAAATAGAAAAATTTTATGAATATTATCATTAATACCAAATGATGATTTCCTTGGTGCATGTATATTTCATTTGCAAATGAACAAAGATACTGTAAGTAGTTGCTCTTTATAACAATATATTTACGAAGAAAAATTATCAGAATGTATTGAATCCTGTCTAAGACTCTGAACTACTGACTACTGGTTGAATTTAAACTGTTTTCTATGGCAGATGCAGGCCATATAGATGCTTATTTATTTTATATACACTACCTGTTTGTTGTGCTATACATTCAGGGTAACCAACCATCCAGGTTTTCCCAGGACTGTCCAGTTTGAGCACTACAAGCCAAGTCCAGGAAACCTCTCAGTCTCAGGCAAAGTGGCATAGCTGTACAACATTTTATTTTAAAGACAAAATCAAATTGCTTAAAAAATTGTAAATACTGTATTTAAACATTATTAATCTATTCGGTATAATACAGCATTCTTCTATTTTGAGAAAAACAGAGTCTATGATATCTATATTAAGAATTATTTCAAAGCTCTTTCAGAACGTGCACCAGTTCAGAGAAAGAACTTATTGCATTATAACGAAGATCTACGATGCAATCATGAATTTCATTTTTCTAAGCTACTCTTTGTAAACCTATGCTGAATCAATACTTCTCATTTTGCTTTCAACTTTAAGACTTTTGCAAGTAATGCAACACAAGAGTCAAACAAGAGAAACATCTGAGTTTTTAAATTTGGAGTTTAGGGAAAGGATATATCCTATAATCATTGCTCCGAAGAAACAAGAAACTATTATATCACCAAAGAAGCAGATAATTTCACAGTGGTTGCTGAATATGTTACTTACATTTTTCTCAACAATATTTATCAATTCTAATGAGATTATAACTATCTGAGAATTTGCCAACACACATTATCTTCCTGAGTCTCACTTCCGACAAAGATCACCTTTCACAATATAGTGAATTTCAATAAAACCCTAAGACACGTCTTGGGAGAGTTTCAAGAAGACATAAAAAAATGATGACAAGCAAAAAGCTTAAATGTAACCTTTTCCTTAAATTTAGAAGGTGGGAAATAGTACAAAGATAAATAACCTGTTCTTTGGAAGATATCACCAGACTGAAAAATTGTTAAAAGGAAAAGAAAAATCTTCGTACTGCAACTGGAAAATTGTTTCTCTTGTCTTTCAGGGCAAAGCAAATTACTGTAAGCCCAGATAAAAACCCAAGATTGTCAAGATACATTTATTCATTATATTCAAAATTTAATTTATCTAAAGCAATCAAGTAAGCTGCAAAACTGAAGCACTCTACATGCTCATCTTTCTTTAACAAATCATAGCATGTTAAATTCTGTCTCTGTGGCACTGTCCATCTTGTATTCCTGTTAATAACATCTTCCACATTCCTCCCTACTATATCAATCCCATCTGCCCTTCAGTCTAGATAGTCTTCCTCCAGTGTCTACAAACCACTCACTCCTGTGCTAAGTGAAATGTTCTGAACTTTTAGTTTAAACCGTCTTATAATTTTACTATATATCTCTGCAATTACAAATATGCATATCAGCACCTTATAATAATAATAATAACAGCTAATTTTCATTGAGTACTTTTTACAGTGCAGGAAATGCACCAAATATATTTATTATTTTATTTAAAATAATATTTCAAGTTAGTTTTTATTTTATATTCTATTTTGCAGATGAGGAAACCAGAGACATAGAGGGGTGAAGTTATTTGCTTCATTCAGACAACTAAAAATGATGGATTGGAAGCTGTAAATCAGAGTTTACCATCATATGTGTGTGTGTATGTGTGTGTGGGGGGGTTGTTTGTTTGTTTGTTTGTTTTACTTTTTACTTTTTTACCCAAAGATAACACTCAGTATGTTTCTATGGCTGATTTTAAAGATCTACTATCAGAAAATTAGAAAGTGTAGTGTGGACAGAAAACAAGTCTACATACTTTCCAGATCTCTAAACAAAAGTTTATCTACTTTGTGGAGAAACACTACAGAAAAAGTAGTAAATCAGAGTAGTATCTCATTCACAAGGTGGTTTCAGGGACCCCAGAAAATTCCCAGATCTTATCCTTATATTCCTTACAGAAAGAGTTTAAAAGCCTCTCAGCCTGCCCAAGAACAAACTGAATTTTAAAGTAATAAATAAATATCTAGGTATGTGTATGTATTGTGCATATACGTACAGAATTAGAAAATATAGTTAGAAAAATTACAGGTAGAATGAGAATTTGAAAATGACAGGTAGATAAATAGATACTCATAAGATAGATAAGCAGATAGAAAGGAATTGGAGCATCATAAAAAATATGGCAGTGATTGTGCTGGTACACAGGGTAGGTAAATCGGTCACTGTAAAACAAACAAACAAACAAACAAACAAATAAAAAGAGAAGAGAAGAGAAATCCAAATCATAGGAAAAGAAAAATTACAGTGTGCATTAGGAAGCTCTAAAAATCAACCCTATTAAAAGTATACTTAGAGTACTGGTTCCTTTTACTCTTTAACCTTGACCAAGAACACCAATTTAATTTCAGTTTTTATTCAGTAAGACAATCAGTTAAAGATAAAACTTAATGTATAATATACTTTGTTATATGAAAATAATAGCCATAGGAAGAGCCTATGTTTCTTTGAAGTCTATCTTCTCATTACCTCTGAGTTTCCAAGTAGCTTATATTTTGCTATATTGATACTACAGTTACTTATTTTTCTGTCAAATTTCAGTTACTCTCACACCATTACACTTGTAAACGAAGTGCACGTGATTCCAAATCTCATATATTTCATCAATGTTTATTGTTTTGCATACATGATCAACAGTTACTTTTTCTCCAAACTATTTCCTTTTGCAGTTATAGTCAGATATACAAGTATTATTTTCCTTCGGATTGGTGGTGCTGCATTTACTTTTTGTTTTAGTATGCACACTTTCATAATATTCCTTCTTAATGGTTTTTCATATATACCACTTTGCCATTTTCATTCCTTTTGTGTGCTTGTTCCCCCTGCCAGCATTTTTCCTTGTACTTTACACTCTTTTCCTCTATGGGCTAGTTTTTCTTTAAGGACATTTATTTCCTATCTGTCTAAAATCCATCTATCCTAAAGCAATTTCTAATTCCTTACAAAACTGAAATTCATTCCATTTGTGCCTCAAGCTAAGTTTTTAGTTTTATGTTCCTCCAGGCCTGGACCTAAATGAGGCACAAGCAAAATAATGAACTCTGACCAAATTTCAAGGATGGCTTATGCGGCAAAGCAAGAATTGTGCTTCCAATCACTGGGTGACAGTAGACAGGAGACTGTTCACTAACAAATTTAAAGGAAGTGGTGAGAGAGTCACTGGTATCAAGCACTGCTCATAAAAGATGAATAGAACTCTGCTTGAGGTAGTTTCTCCTCTCTGGAAAACTATGCCGATTAAAAAGCATCATAAACAAATTTAAAAATCTATTCTCAGAGATGCAAAGACTCCAAAACCACCTCTCAAAGGGAAATAGCATTGTGGTTATCATGGCTTACTTTCTTTTATTTATTCTTTTTTTTTCAATTTGATGACTTACATTTTAATCTTGCTTCATATATCATATAGATATATGAAGCAAGATTAGAAACACAATTACAAAGATAGTCATCAGACTCACTCTTTCTGGTATTCTTTCTGAAACATGCCCACAAATAAAAACTGTACTGGACAAGCATATAAATAGTGAATCACTACCACATTCTATCTCAGTTTCTAGAGTAAATGTTGATAACTGGACACTGTGAGGATTACCAGAAATAGTTAATCTTCTTAGAGTAAAAATTGCATAAAACACATTAAAGTAATTACAGATATAAGGTGTTAGTATTATTATACTATGTTAAGAGCTTGTTATCACTTAGTATTGACTGTGTGAAAATTAATGCAAATTTACAAATAATATTGAACACTATTTTAGATATTTCCTCCTGAACCCACAAGAATCTCATACTTCATATTAACTACTATGTTATGTAGTTTGAGATAGCAAAAATTTTAAAGAATTCACTATAAATTGTAGAAAAGATTAAAAGATGCTCAAAGCATTTGTATTTTCTAATTTCTTTTAACCCATATTCCTACAGCCTTATTTGAATTAATATAGCTCATCAACCTAGCCTTTTGTATCACACTACACACTGATAGGGACTAAAATATTGTAATAAAGGACCTTAAATAGCACAGTGGGAGGTAATCTATTCTACATGATTTATTTAGGAAGTATGAGTGACTCCTTTGTTAGGTTTCTCTATCATTGTTCCCATTTAGTACAAGATTTTTCTACTGTTTCTAATCAGTATTTACTTCCCTCCTACAGGTGTCTTTCATGTGTGGTACAGTATAATACTTATGCCCTTCGGAAAGACGAGCAAGGCATTAAAGGAGAACTGTCCATGTTGTGCTTAGGTTAGAAAGACTTCTCTGATGGCAGTCCTGACAGCAAGCTCAGTTTGGAAAAAGAGATATTTTGTTATACAATTACAGAACCATGAAGTTGTATAAAATAATTTGGCTTTTCTGAAATAACAGCAGTGATTTTTGGCTCTGTCAAGAGTAGGGTCAGACTCAAAAATTGAAGTCTGAATATTTATCGGTAAAAATTATTACTAACATAAACAGGTTACAGTTTGAAAACAGGAAATTATGTATCCAACTGTTTCATAATTTGAAATTCTACTTATTTAAATATTTCTGGTTTTGCTTTTTTGAAGTATGGATAAAGAAACAGTAAACTATGCATTCAAAAGTCCTTTAAACACATCTAACACATTTTTCTGAATAGCATATAGAAAATAGAAGGCTGTTTTCTCTAATTATCCATAAATATTGGACTTATAAATTAATTACTGGACCAAATTATATGAATTATGACTAACTTAAAAGATTAGAATTATATCACATTATTTATTATTCTGAAATTTCAAATAATTAATATAATCTTCTAAGTATTAAACCCACCAAAAATAGACTCAGTTACCCCAGAGTGATGAAACCTCATTATGATGTTTTCAAAATGTCTACACCTTTTTATCACCTGTATTTAATTAGTAGTTGTTCTCTGTCTCTTGTTTTCTAAAAATATTGTCAGTTGAAGAGGGTTCAGGACAGGTTCATGAAACTGTTTATGTGAATAAATAGAATCTTTTCTTGAATATGACAACATTCGTGTTCAAAAAACATATGTAATTGTTAACTATTCATTTATATTTTTACACAAACTATTCATGCCTTCTCATTTTATAACTGAAAATTAAATACACAAATTTAAATGTATTTTTAAAAACATTAAACTATTTTTGCTAATGTGCTGTTATTCCTTTAACTTCTTCTTGAGTACTCTTTGAGATTAAGATATAAACAGATAACGGAGGGAATAGAGTATAAAATAGTTATTAGGCCTCCAAAAGCAAACACACATATTTTTGAAGTACACTGATATATTCATTTATTTTCCTTTCTCGACAAAATTTTATGTCTTATCTTATGATTGATAAATTCTTAAAAGGAGATTTTTCTCAGAAAGATGCATGCAGAAATGTTCTACATATTAGAATAGGGCCTTAAATCAGGATTAAGCAAAGCAATAAAAATCTGGACATGAATCAGACCTCAGCTATCTCAACGTCATGTGCTTTCTTTAATCAACTGAGCCAATGACTTATGAGATCCTCTAAAGGAGAATAACAAAAGAACAAGATACAGTATTATAAAAATAAATTATTCTGCAATTTCTATGACAAAAACTGCTTGTCTCATCTTTCTTTCACAACACACAAAATCAACTTTCTCTTTGAGAAGATATATCTTCCTGGATTATAAGCTGACATATTCATATTCCTTTCTATAGTTGAGTTTAACTAAAACAATGATTTGGTAGAGAGTTATCGAGAAGTTAATTTTCAAAAGAGCTTGTCTTCATGGTTTAATTCTTCCTTAAATAATATTATTGCTGTATGAGGTGATTTGACTATAAAATTGTTTGAAATTAATTATGTAAATAATTGCTTGAAATAACTGTCTATTGACATCTATCCTGAGAAAATCTGAAATACCCTCAGTTGGATTTGAAGTATAACTTTTTTTCCAAAAGTTCACTTATTTTTTCCAATATTCTAAAATAAAATGGGGCATCATGATTTTTACTAAGTGCTACATCTAAGGAATGATATGAGATGTAAAAGACAACACGAGTTATTTAAAATCACCCTTAGGGGACTCATTTGAAAATTGCCATGACACTGAATGATTACAAAATATCCTGAAGCATAGTTTAAAAAAATATAATATAATCAAACATGGCTGCATATAATTATAACTGCAATTCTTGTAAATGGAGAACTCCTACTATTACTCTGTAATCCCTATATGCAATGAAGAAAAAAATGATTAAAATGAATTTAATATGTACATTTTTGGGGAAAGAAACCCTACACCAAGGTTTAGATTTGGGGGCACATTTATAGTATGACAAATGTAATCAACACTTGGATCTCTTCTGGGTCAGAAGTACCCAATATTTTTCCAGTTAGGTATGTTTTATTTGAATCCAAAGTATCTTCTGCACAACATCTTCTATTAGATAAGATTCTTTAGTAGTAACAACAACAACAAAATGCTACGATAGATGATTTTGGCTAAAGAAGCTGTGCTACATATACACAATGGAATATTATTCAGCCATAAGAAGAGACAAAATACTGCCATTTGCAACAACGTGGATGGACCTTGAAATAATCATACTAAGTGAAATAAGCAAGATAGAAAAGGTTGAAAACTACATGACATCACTTATATGTAGGATGTAAACCTAAAAGCAACAAATGAACAGGACAAACAGAGACTTATGGACATGGACAATGGACTTGTGGTTACCAGAGGGGAGGAGGAAAAAAAAAAAAAAATGTTAGAAAATAACAATAAAAAAATAAAAATAAAATAAAATACTAAAAAAATGGACTAGAAAACATAAGTAAAAGGAAGTTATAGATATAGGGTCATTGAAGGAAAAGGTAAAGGGCCTGTCTTTTCATAAACGTACAAAAATTAGAGAGGCAGTAAGTAATGGACAGTGTCCCAAAGAGTTGTCTTCGGGAGAATGAATCCTTACGGTCTTTAGCTTTTGCGTTACCCTGCTGTGATAATTTGGGGTGAAAATGAAGGACTAACCAGATGGCAGTTTGGTCCCTTGCATTCCTTGACAAGTGAAGGACTGGGTATTTTAATTCATTGCCCCTCTAGAATCTCCATGGGGGAGATGTTCTCCCAAAGCAAAACATGGGCTTATACTACTAGAAGAGTAAAAAATGGCTCTCAAAGTAGATAAAACAAAGATGCCTAGAAAACTACCACCCCTCCAGTTATTTCCTTTCTAGATCAACATATTAAAAACTAATATTTTAAATACAGGTTGAAAATACTGAGACAAAATCCATGCCAAATTTTCACCTGAAATATATATATTAGCTCTATTTTAAAGATTTTTCTGTCTATCTCTATCTGGAATGCCGCACACACGCTCTGGTACAAATAAATTTCTATTTAAATACAACTGCATATCTAGCTACTTCAGAAGGATGAACCATTTCGTCTCAGAAAGAAATTATTTTACTCTTATTTTACTCTCTATACACGGCATTCTAAAAATATTTGTTGCTAAATATGTTAATAGGGCCCATTTTAATAAATACAATGTCTTTATAATGATGTTATATGCACTGCAAACTAAAATTTTACTAAACCTCCAAATAATAGTAAACTGCATAACCAGAATTCTACATATATTTATGCTTAAATTACCATTTGTTGATAAATAACTAAATGGTCACAATTTTAGAGAAATGCATGAGCAGCATTGCGTCAAAAAATATCAAAACAGACTAAGAATCCATTCAAATTACTCAAATCTTATGTAATTATTAACAAAGCAAATGATCAGAATTTTAGATGTGGAAGAGGACTATATTAAATAGAGGAACTGAATTTGATAAAACTCATAATTTCTTTTTAAATTAAATAAAAAGTGCAATATAACTATATGATTATACAATTTACCAAAGGATGTTACTCAAAATATTCCCATTTATACTCATTAAATGCTTTCCTAAAACATTTGTTTATACCCTAAATGTAGGCATAATATACAGGGCTATTTCCTATCTTTAATAATAAAAACAATTACCTTATTTCTGATTATATAAATAATATATGCTCACTGTAAAGCAAAATAAAATTTTAGATTATATAGACAAGTTTAGGGGAGATTGTAACAATTATCTAAAAAACAAGTAAAATCTCACTACCCCAAATAATTATCAATGACATTGTATGGCCCATTTTTTCATGTATTTTTATCCAATTACATGTGCATCTATTCGCACAGCTACCAAAGCTGGATCATATAATTTAAGCATTTTTTTTTTTGTGGACAGCTGTGATAGGCAGCATAACACTGCCCTCATGATCACTGTTACACACACCTTCTACAATTCCCTACCTGTGAGTGTGCTCAGGACCAGTGAGTGTGCACAGGACAAGTGAGCATAACGGGTATCACTGCTGAGAGTAGGACAGTAATAAGCTGACCTTGGGTAAACAAAAGAGAGAGAATTTGGGTGCGGCTTGGCCTAATAACTGAACTCTTTAGAAAATAAAGTGAGCATCATACAGATGTTCTGCTGGCCACAAAGTAGGATCAAACATTCACCACATTGTGAATTGACTATGGGGACACTTGGCAAGGGAATATGAGCAACAGCGAGGACCTGAGAGAGTCCCCCAGCTGAGGGTCAGCAAAATAAACAAAACCAAATAAGTAAGCAGTAAACAAACAAAAAACAAATAGGGACCTTAGTCCTATAACTGTAGGCCTTGAATTCTATCAATAACCATGCTACAGCCTTCAAAAAGGACCTCTAGCACCAGAAGGCTGCATAGCACCAGGCAAATACCTTGATTGTAGCCTGGTGAGACTCAAGCAGCAGAAGCTAACCCTCAAACGCATAACCACATACCCAAACCACTGAATAGAAATCTGTGAGATAATACAATTATAGTATTTTAAATCATTAAGTTTGTGGTGATTTGTTGCGCAGCAACAGAAAATTAAACAACTGATTATTGGCATGAATTTTTTTTTCTTATTTTGTTGTTTACAAGTTCAATCTGCCCACAATACCCACAAACTAAGTATAAAGATAATTTAAATGTATTTTAACTATGCATTTAGTAGAAATGTATTATTAGTTATTTTATAAAAATGGTCCATTTTATCCACAATTTCTGCATCTGTTTTCACACTCAACAAATACATTATTGCACCACTCTCTGAGAAAATATGAGAATACTCTAATTCATTTCCTTTGGCTATAAAGTATCCCATGGTATGGTATACCATATTCTATTATTCCTTTGTTTGAATTGTTTCCAGTTCTTTTCACTAAGACAACCCTGTAATAAATGTCTGTTCCTGCAATATTGCATATCGTAGCTTGATCTGCATAGGATAGACTCTCATGGAGTGTGATTTCTGCATCAGAGAGCTTATACATCTTTTGATTTAATGGATAATGTCTAATGGTATTCCAAAAGATCTGTACCTGTAGCATTTCCATCCAGAACGTATTAGAGACCTACAGCTCTAAGTATTTTCACACTTAAATTTTAAAAATTATAAGAAGTAAAAAATAAATACCTTACTTTACAATGAATTTCCCTATTAATATTTTATGTGACTTTATGACTATTGATCATTTATATATGCTGTTCTTTGAATGCTTATCTGAGTTTATTTTGTTTCCATCAAAGATCTTGTTTATTTTTTGTTTAATTTCAAAGATTTATACATTATAAACTATTTGATCTAGAATTGTAATATTTTTTCTATCAATCTATCTTTTATTTCACTTTGTTTAATGATATACTTTCTATAAAATATTTTTTCATAGATTAAGCTTTTAATTTTACTTTAATGTACATATAACTTCCCCTCAGGGTTTCCTCTAAGTTTTCTTCAACTGAAGTCTTTTACTCATTAAAATTTATTTTTCAATATGTCTGACTTAATGGTCAAACTGTATTTTCTTCCAGATGAGTAACTTGTGTCAGCAACTTTTACTAAATAATTCACTTATCCACTAAATTAAAATGCCACCTAGACATGCAAGTTTTTTAGTAACACTGCTAAAAAGCAGAAGAATCTTTCATCAAAACTATAGAGATTTAAAGTTTTTAACAAGTATTGCATAATTTTAAATTGTCTACAATGATTGAAAATAATTAAACAATAAATATGAGACTTGCTTAAAATATCATCATTAATAATTTATGATTACCATAATTAAAATATTACATGTTGATAGATTCTTAATGAGGTGGAGAGCATTACTGTTTAGCATATTAATTTGCCTAAATAATTCTGCCTTTGATTATTGTATTTATATGTGAACTCTTTGACAAATCTAAGGTTAGTAACATGAAAAATAATCTTACTAATTTTCTATGAAGCAAGAATCAATAGAAAGTAAACTGGTGATGACAAAATATTTTGGCAGAGGTGTTATAAATCATTGAGGGGTTCTTTTCCATGAGGCAATTTAGAGATCTGTGCTCTTTTCAAATGGTGTCCCACCATACCTGGGGGCTTGTCATTATCTGCACCAAGATGAAAGGGTGGGGGAAAATGCACAGGAGAGGTTTTTGAAATGGTATTACATTTTTATTGCCTTTGGGAAATCTAATGGTTACAATAGTAACTCTACCTTAATAAAAGTCATGATTTCTTTTTGTTAGATACTATAATCTATTCTAATAGTTACTTTAGATATATCAAGTCACATTGCAATCACAAAACTAAATCAAATGGTCATACTTCATAACTATAAAGGAAGTTAAGAAATGTTGGCTGTGTTCAAATGAGAAAATTTATTTTGCCATAATGTTCACATTTTTAATTTAGTTCAAAATTCAGTTGCAGAGTTGATTGTTAATTAATCTACAGAATCTAAGCTAGACCACCAAATTTAGGATTGAGGCATGGACAAATGCTGGCATTAATACTTTATTAGGATATAAACAATTTAACATTATTATAGATGGGAGTGTTTGGACAAATTTATTCTTTCACTTTTCACTTGAATAGTGTTTTCATCTGTTTTTTTGAGTGTTGTTTTGAGTTCTCCCCTGCCAATCATTTAGAACTCTTCCTAACAACTTCTTTAGCTTCTTGCCTTTAAACTAAATAATTTTTGCTCCATGTAGACACATCTGCAAGTAGAGACCATATATCTGTAACATAAATTATCAAATGATATTGTGTCATGTAATGTTGTGTTAAGATAGGTAAAAAGAACAAGACAAACAAAAACTCGTAGACTCGACAAGAGTTTAGTGGTTACCAGAGGGAGAGGGGAGGTAGCTAGGGTAAAAGGGGTCAAATATTTGGTGATGGAAGGAGACTTGACTTTGAGTGGTGAATACACAATGCAATATACAGATGATATATTATTGAATTGTCATTTAAAACCTTTACAATTTTATTATCCAATATCTTCAATATATTTAATTTAAAATAAATAAAAAAAAAAAAAGATAAGTAAAAAAAGATAAGTCTTGACAAGAGTCAATACATTGATTTAAAAAAGGCAACAAAAATGTAATTCTCCTAACAATTTATTTTACAGCTCTAAATATGAAGTACTTTTGCTTCAACTTCATCATTAAAGGTTACTGATGCATCCACATACCTAAATTCTTTACGACTAAATAAAAATCCCAAAGAAGACAGTTAACAGAAAATGTTTAATAATACTAAAAAATTGAATGAAGGTTTCTATTATTATAAAAACAATGTTTAACAGAATATGTGTTACTTTTCAGGAAATCAGAATTATATGATTTACAAAGTCTTACAAAGTATTACCCTGTAAGGTCTCCTCTCATGAATGTTGTAAAAGAAAGCAAAATATAGCATTTAATTTTTAAATAAAAAAATAAATTAGGCCATCATACTTTTCTTGGATATATCTAGCAGTAAATTTTGGAAATATTATTAATATTTATTAATGATGCATGTATGAACTGAGGAGCAATAGTAAGGTTTGCGGGTCTAATGGGCATAGAGGCACTGAAAGAAATTATTTCAAATATTTCCTTTGAAGAAGTAGAAAAATCTTCCTCTTTGTTCCCAATAAACAATTAAATGCCATGCTAGCAAGTCATCCCCTAGCAGAGCGTTCTCAGTAGGGAAATAAGGCACTGAAAATGATAGACAAATTTCATCTTATACTTAATAGGCTTACCTTCGAGGCCAATTGCAAAGACACGTGAGTTCAGTGCTCTGAAATACATAGTTATCAGACATCAGTATGTAAACTGGAGAAAATTTCTACCCATGCTTAACAATATGATCTTGTTAAGAACTGTACTCCTCTAGATAAACACTGTTTACCATTCTTTTTTTGTCCCTTTATTTTTAAAAGCTAAAAACATATAGTATTTTTATTGTAGTTTTCTCTTTTTCTATGTTTGAAGGAACTTTGAAAATTAGCAATTATAGTAAGAGAGGAAAGGTGACCTCTTTATGACAACTTTCTTAAGTGTAGCCAATATACACTGTTCATAAAATGAAATCAAATTACAATGAAAAAACATTTGCAATAACAAAAGTTTTGCACAGCAAGGAAAACATAACTGTTAAAAGTAAAAAAAAAAAAAATTATAGAGGATGTGAATAGTAAAATATAATAATGAAATATGAGGTAAATTAAAGTACTACAAATAGAAGGCAGAGTAAAAAGAAATGGTATGACTTAGGAAGAAAGGGAGAGAAGAGAGGGGGCAAAGAGAAAAAGATAAGTCAAATAATTCCAGAATATCCAATATACGTGTGCATCACCTAGCATTCTATATATTGAAAAGAGTAGGAACCTATGTAATCAATCAAAAAGTAAACATGTTATTATTCCTATTTGAGCAGAGGCTTTATTTTATTCCTGCACCTAGAACTATACCTGGGACATGGCAGATTTCAACAAATATCCTTGGATAGATGAATAAATGGATGAATAGATGGATGAATGGATAATGGATGGATAAATGGATGGATCCTTTCAAAAAGGAAATTTTATGTGTTCTGATTTTATTCTTTGGAAAACATACATTTTCAGATTTTGCCTTGCTCATTTAACTAAAGAATGACAAAATCTTGTTCTTTGAATGAAATCGTAATTTTGAAAATGCTACTTTGTTAACAATTTTGTTTTTCATCTGAAGATAAAACATATTTCTGAGTGCTGACAGATGGTTCAGTATACTTACAGGACAAAATTTATTTTAGGATAATCACAATTATAGTGTAAGTAGTTATTTATTCTGATGGTAAATATTTAATATATATCCTCCTGGAAATAAGAGAGCAACTAGAGTTGTTTAGTAGTGAGCACTTAAGAGCAGTAATGTATCTTTAAATAACAGTACTCAGGACTGCATATAATAGCTTAAAAAACAAAACACAAATGGAAAGAATGAAGACACAGGAGGTCGATTTATAATGGGATATTAAGCTTTTTAACTTGAGGTCATCAGTTCAGATCTAATCTAAGTCATCAGTCAGTGACATATTTACCCTTTTTGTGGAAATAATTTATTCCCTCCAAATACAGTTATATTAAAAACCAGGATGGATCAGGGCTTATATGAGAGACTCATAAGTTATGATTATTAAAATGATAAAGAATGCTTATTGAGTGTCTATGAGCTCAACACTCTTCACCACAAATATATCTTTGTGAAATTCTATTCTGTTCATTGACTAGAGATCTTCATGTTTATATGTTGCCAGGTATTAATTTACCAGTAAATACACTTTATAATACAAATACATGAAATATATAGGACATTGGAAGAGTCACTCTTCTGTTTAACTATAAAATAATAATTTAAGTGATTACTCTAGTGTATTGGTAATAGAAACATAAAATAATTGGAATATACCTAAAATAGCTAGTGGAGATAATATAAGTAGTGATCAATTCTCTTACTTTACACCTGAGGAAAAATTATTTCTTCAGAGTCTAAATTCTTGCTCATGGTGGTACTCAATAGTGCTGTTAGCTGAAATTTAAGGCTTAGAACCCATGTCTTATGAATTCTAGTCTACTGCCTTTTACATCTGTGAGGCATTAGTACATCAAGAATTATGACTAGAAGTGAAAAAAATGAAAGTTGAGTGGAAAATGCTCTATATGATTCCTCTATTTGGATTTTATTTAATCTAATCATTCTTAAGATTTAAAAAATTATGTCTTTTACTTTTTTTAATTTCTCATCAATTTCATAAGGTTGAAGTTACATCCTTCCAGCAGTGTGGAACCTTTTCACAAATTTTGTGTGGACTATGATGCACAGTTCTAGAGTATAATCTGCTATGCCTTTATAAATACAGACAGGACACCCACTTTGATGTATATAAAAAAACAGCATTTGATACTAAAGATGAAATCTTAGAGGAAGAAATATTTATATCCAGATGAAAAACATGTACATTTTCTCCTTGGAGTTAACAAACTTCAGATAATTTATTTTTTAATTATTCAATGCCCTCTTATTTTAGTAACCTTTAAACAGGCATTAAGGAAGCTGCTATGATGCTCCTCGAAAGAAGATTAAAAATCAATACAGAAGCCACAGTGTTTGGCACAGAATAGGCATAAAATAAATTTTATAGTTAAATTACTTTTGGATCTTTTTTATAAATATATTTTATTTTAAAAGTGTTTGAAATACATAATATTATGACATAAATAAGGCTTAAGTAAAAGAATGAAAACTATTCCATAAAATGTATAACCTTTCTTACTGCTTAGTGTCTGAGGATTGTATCAGTTATATCATAACTGTTTGCACCTATTATACCTATTTTTAAATATATTGAATAGCATACAGGATCTATTAATTATGGAATTATTTTGTTATAATATTCTGTAGGATTTAAATAAATTATGAGCTGTGCAAAGTATGAATAAGGCCCATTCTGTCTTATAAGATTGTGCTTTGCACATTCTGTTGCTATTTTTCCCAGTATAATTATAATCTCCCATCGTCACTTATGGTTTAGCCAAATTCTAAAGAAACATTAATAAATTTGTCATACCCTTTGAAGTACAGTCCTTCATACCAGAAAACAATGTAAAATATTTTACGTAAAAGTTGTTTTTCACAAGCATCATGTAAATACTATATAGTACAGGCATGCATAGTTTAATAATAAAGGCATGTTCTGAGAAATGTGTCATTAGGTGATTTTATCCTTGTTCAAACATCATAAGGTGCACTTACACAAACCTAGATCATATAACCTACTGCTCATAAACTACAAACCTGTACATGATATTACTGCAACTGTAACACCATGGTAAATATTTATATATTTAAACATATAATCATTAAAAAGGTACGTAAAAATACAGTATAAAAGATAACTGATGGTACACCTGTATAGGGTGCTTAACCATGAATGCAGCTCGCAGGACTCTAAGTTCTCTGGGTGAATCAGTGAGTGGTGGTGAGTGAATATGAAGGCCGAGGACATTACTGGACACTGCTATAGGCTTTACAAACACAAACCTTCCCCTAGCTTCCTTCTGACAGGACCAGAAATAGAACACTGAAGCCATTAATGCTATTCATGAATAGGGTCATGGGCTAGAAATATGGAGGAGAAACTGGCTGTGTAAGGACTAGATCACTGTAATAGTTACTGTCAGGAGGGAGTGAAAAGTGGCCTAAAGATCAAGAGGAATAAGAAATCAAGATGGAGCGATAAAGAAACGTATCAAATTGTCATGGCAATATGGTTTTGGCTGTTGCATATTGGAACAGTGGTCAGATTAAGCAACTTTGTGGTACTGGTAAAAAAAATAATAATAAAAGAGGATGTTTGGTATGGAAAGAGGGCAGAATTGAGGACTCAATATTTTGTCTTTGGGAATTTGTGTTTGGCTCCATGGACCTTATCAGCCACAAAGGACTCTCTCTGAGTTGATGGAAGAAATAAAACTCTATGTTTTACATCATTACAACTTGCAAATATTTCCAAGGTATAAAGACAGGGTGGCTCCATTCTACCACAGAAAGCTTTCACTAAAGTGGCAATGGCACTTAATACTTGTTAAATTAGCTCTTGTGGTCCTGTGTCCTTTTGCAGGATCTTAAGTCCTCAACAAAGAACTCAAAGCAATGTACTCTGTACACTGACCTGCAAGCTAGATCTGGAAGGGTTGAAGCACCTTCTGAATGTGTAGCGCCGGAGGACAGGTTTCTCCGTACTGCAACAGCTCAGGGGCTGACTGGTTGGGATGTATTTTGTGCACTTAAAAATGAGGTGCTGTGAGTGAGAATGAATCTACTGTCAAGCTCCACATATATTGCCCAGTCACGAAAAAAAAAAATCCTCCTGACCCACATACTCTGCCATTTCTTCCAAGAAATTGAGCTCCACTACAATCTTATGAGACCACTGTCACATGTGTGGTCCGTCTTTGACTGAAACATTGTTATGCAGTGTTATGTTATGCATGACTTTATCTATAGAGCATTTATCTTGTTTGGACAATGGCAGAAAGATCTGGAAAGTGTCTGATCTATGGTCATGAGAACGTAAGTGGCAGTTGCTCTTTTGAGAATCCAAAGTTGATAGTAAGACATTGTGACTTCTGGAAAGTCACAATTATTTATAAACAAGCAAATCCCTCAGAATAAGACATGGTAGTCTTCAAGACCAGATGACCTGCAGCATCTCAGTGAACTATTGTTATTTGTGTCACATAAATTTTAATTCCCCATACTTTCTTCACATACTCTTTCTCGTGTTCTTTTCTTCTACACTATTTTTTCAAATATTCAATTTCTCCAAACTTGTTTCTTTGACCTTCTCTTAATATAGTATCTACATATATTTCCCTGCTGCTAAGCTAAACAAAATGTATACTAATGTGTATAATTATATGCCTCTAATAGATCAATCAACAATGCAAAATATATGCATAAAATATAACATACATATTTAACACCTACACTTTAATGACTAATGCATGTGACATACAAATGTATACATATATATGTATGTATATGTATATATTATACATTCATTTCCACCGAAAGGAAGTGGTGGGAAACTTATCTTCATGTAAAGCACATTCCTAATACAGGGAGCCAAGTTCGCGGATCATTAAGAACCAAGTATATTTATTCTTTCTACAACTTCTATTTACTTTATTTCTGTTGACCGTTTACTTTTGTTCCAAGTATAGTAAACATATGAAAAGCAATAAAAAAAACTTTTAAAAAATATCCTTTAAAATATTTTATATTTAAAATTATTTGCAAGTGATCTAACTAAATGTAATTTGTAGGTGAATTGATTACTTATACAATTATGACCCAACTGTTTCAATAAATTGTGCTGTAGTTCTCTGGAGAATTGCCATTAAATGTACTATATAATGTTATTTTACCAGTCTGCAAATTGTATATGGGATGTAATTACAATCAAGTGAAATAGCCTAAGTGTAGAGAGAAAATGTACCAATTTATTTGTAAGAAAATATACCAATTTATTTTAATAAAGTCAAAATTAAAATGCACTGCATTTTACTAGCCTCTGATAGTGGCTCAACTAGCATACACAGCATTTTAAACAAAACTACAAAGAACCTCTCCTGTGAACATGCTTAAGAATAACCAATTTAACTGTGTTTCTTCTTTTACTTTGTAGTCTACTTTTTCCCACTGTGTGCCACAAACATCCTCCTACCTGAAGAATTCTTATGAATTAATAACCACAATATTCAACCCCTAGGAAGAAATAACCTCAAAAAGGATCACATTTGTTTTCATGTAATAATTAATATTTTAAAACTCAGAATATTTATGAAGATATATCAAATATCTTATTTGGACAAATACAACACTATATATTCATTTGAGCTTTATTTTTAATCATATTTTAGGTCCAAGTTGCAGCTGAATCTCATGTGAAAATGAGATATATTCTATTTACAATTATAATCATTCATCTTTCATCTTAAATGTTTCCATTAAAATAATCCAAATTAAACATGTCTTCAGTGGTTCTCAACCTTAGATGTAGAGTAGAATAACCTGGAAAGCTTGTACATATCCTGATGCCCAGATCAATACAGAAGACCAATCAAATCAAATCCCAGCTCGTCAGGTGATTCCAATATACAATTAAGATTCATAAGTATTACTTAACAATGAACCTTTTGTTTGTTTGTTTTTGAGGTTTACCTTGCATAAAATATAATGAGCAAACTACTATTCCTGCATCTCACATGATGCTGTTCTCCATGTCCATGACCACCTATATAATGTCTTAAGGTAACAGCCATAAAAGCCACTGAGATTTTGCATATTCGGTAAGAAAAATATATATATTTCTGATGGTTTCTTCTGTTAGTGATTCTTGGTTTCTTCTGTTAGTGATTATTTCTTGCACCAAAGTGTGTCTGTCCCTCCCTTGGAAAAAGAAGGCTAAAATTAATGTATTAAAATTGAACTCCACTGTTAGACCAAAAAAAAAAAAAAAAGCTACTATGAATGCAAATATTTCATTTTTAGCGGAATTTTTAAAAAGTTTGAAACTCTCTAATGTGTGTGCTTTTTTTAATTTTGAAAGAATTGTTAAAGCATTTGACACTCTTCTTGGCCAAATAAATCATTCATACACTTTTCACTTCCATGAAATTTATAACCATCCTGTTCAGAGTAGTTTAAAATAAAAAGGTTCAGTATAATTTACAATGGGAAATTTTTATTGTTTTTCTAGTAAAGTTAAAAGTGCCAAGATTGCATTTTATCCTTCAACTAAAAAATATTATGTTTTTCCCTTTAAGTAGGGATTTCGTCTTGATTGGAATTGTATAAACAATAACTGTACTTTACCCAACTTAGAAATAATTGTGCAGAAGGAAGGGACTGATGAGACATTAATAATAGAAAAACTCTTCAGACAAATTTATGTTAAAAATCAAGCCCACATTATATGAAACTATATGCGTAAAGTAATAACATTTCTAAATACTTCCAAATGTGTATGTGTGTGTGTGTCTGTGTGTGTTTTAATCAGTAAAGCTGATTTCTCTCCCCACACTGTTGACCAAGGAGTACTGCCTCAGAAAATGAAGAGGATCTATCAAAGGCAAATCCTTTTCACAGAGGAAAAGATAGCTGAAGGTCCATCCTTTATGACAAGGGAAATTTGAAAAGACAAAGGTAAATGGGTGAAGGGGAGATGCCAAGGGTGAGAGGCCTTGATGATTAGAAAGAATGGCAGGACTTAGCGTCAGCAGCAACAGGTGTCATGCATGCTACAAGGCTAGTAGGACCAGTTTTATCGTGGCAGTTATATCAAGAAGAATGAGGACAACAACAACAAAAAATGACAAGGGGGAGGTAAGGTGGCAGCAAGAGGAGGGGTAGGAAAGGGAGGGGAGGAGGAGGAGAATGAGGCTCTAGAAACAGCCAGATTTCAGGTGAAAAGGATATTAAATTGGCTTGCTGCATCTACTCCATCCAAAGGCTCGATCTCCTATCCTCTCTTTTTTTCTCCCTGTCTTTTCCTCCTTTCTCCCTCTCCCCTCCTTCCCTCTTTCATTTCATGTAGGATTTGTCTCAACTGTCTTCATATTCTAGATAACCATATCTAAAAGTGCCCTTATCCCCAGCTATCCTTCAAACCTCTTCCATGATTCTATTTCACTTGTAACTTCCTAACATTTATAGATTTATGTTTATTGTCTATCTTTCCTTCTACAATATAAGCTCAATAAAGCAGTAACTTTGTTTTCATCTCAGCTACATCCACAATTTCTAAAATAAAATCTGGCACAAAATAAGTGCCCCAAACATGCTTAGAATGAATAAATTGATAAATGAAGAGACAAGGAACTAGTACTGGAATATTTAAAATCCACCTCTACCCATGCATCCAAGCTACCCAGTGGAGTAAAAGCTCATGAGAAAAATTATTTAGCTTACAAAAAAGAAATTTACAAGTTCTTTGTAACCATAAAATATATCATGAAAATTTGTGACTATGAACACATTCAGGCTGTGTGTGTGTGTGTATGTATGTTTAAATGTACATATGTATGTATATGTGTATATATGTACATATATATATGTATATGTGTATATATGTACATATATATATGTGTATATATATATATATGATTTATTATGAGGATTTGGCTTATGCAATTAGGAGACTTACGGGTGCTACAACCTGCTGTTTCTAAACTCGGAGACAAAGAAAGGCCTGTGGTACAGGTCTAGAATCCTGGTTATTTTGGCAGAAGTACTGCGTGCAGGAAGGAAAATCTGTATCCAGAGGAAATCTGTATTCCAGTAAGTGCTTTCCATGATAGAAATAATCCAATGTAATCAACCTGCCACCAGGTAGCTGGCTAATCACCCAGGAGAATTGTGCCATACTAGGAACTCAGTGTTTGTCTCTGGCAGATTGAACACTCATGGTGAAGGGAAATCCATGTTGTTGAGCCCTCTGTCCCTGACACCCTGGCTGGCCACTTTCTTAACAATCTCATTGGGCATCGACAGGAACAGCTGAGGAAGGTGGCTGACTGACCACTTGATTAGTAAAATCCTCCTTTGCTGAGGTCACCCTTCAGTGAGCAGTACATAATAACACTTCTAACTATTTCTCTTTCCAAAATGAACAATTAGGCTGCTTAAAGCACTGCTTCATGGTGGGCTTTCCTTTCACTACTGTCTTCAGGGATATCCCACAAAAGGGCTACAGTGCTGCAGCTTTCCACTTTTTGGTGGTGTCAGCACATTATGCAAAATCATTGTCAACCTGGCCCAAGTCTTCTCTTCCTCTGTCCACTAATTACAGAGAACTCCCCACTACTAGGTCATAGGTGCAGGCTGGAAGACAGAATGCAATGTAGCAGGAGTGAGGACCACAGGCATTTGGGCCACTTCTTCCTGTTACTTACTTGTTCCTTCAGAGTTAGCTCAGGCCCAATGACCTACATACCACTTTCATTTTACGATGATTTGATGCTGTTCATGCCCAACTTTGTGGCTTTGTGGGTCTAAAAACACTCAGTTCATTATGGGCAGATCAAGTCACATAGAAACTTGGTGGCCCATAGTTACATGTTCGGTCTCTACTGAGTCCCAATAGCAGGTCAAGAAATATGTTTCTCAAAAGGAGAGTAGTTATATGCACAGGATGCCAGAAATCTGCTCCAATACTGTAAAGGTCTGCAATGTGGTTGTCCGTTAGGGACCTGCCAAAGGCACCAAACATCACCCTTATCTGCCACTGACACTTCAAGCACCACTTGATTATCTGGTCGAAGCAGCAGAGCATTTTGCATAGTAGCCTGTTATAGAAGTTTCTCCTGGTCTGGGCCCTGCTTACAACTAACAGCTTTTCATGTCATTGGGTAAATGGTAATACATGAGTATTGTGCCTTTTTTTTTGGTTTTAGGGGGGATCAGATACAACAACTCATCCTTCACCTTAGAAGAGACATATCGACATGCCTCATAGCACTGGATTCCTAGAAATGACTGAAGCAGAGGCCTCTGAATTTTTGTGGTATTTATTTCCTACCCTCTGGCAAATATCTTACCATAAGTATACAGTAGTTGCTACTTCTTGCTTATTAATTCTAATTAGCATATGTCATCAATGTTATGGATCAGTGTAATATCTTGCAGAAAGAAAAATGATCAAGACCCCTGCTGTCCAAATTATGACATAGGGCTAAAGAGCTGATATATCCCTGAGGTAGGACAGTGAAAGTATATTGCTATCTGAAAGCAAACTGCTTCTGGTGTGACAGAAATGGAGGAAAAAGGCATTTTCTAGATCAACAGCAGCATACCAGGTACCAGGGTATGTGTTAATTTGCTCAAGCAATGAAACCACATTTGGTACAGCAGCTGCAACTGGGAGTTACCACCTGGTAAAGTTTATGATAATCTACTGTCAGCTCCAAGATCTGCTTTCTGCACAGACCAAAGAGAACAAATGAATAGAGACACACTGGAAAGCACCACTCATGCATCATTAAAGTGCTTGATGGTGGCACTAACCTCCTCAATTCTTCCAGCAACGTAGTACTGCTTTCAATGTTCTACTTTCCTATGTAGTGGAAGTTATAGTGACTTCCAGTTAGCCTTTCCCACAAGGTAGGTAATCAATTGTGAGGATTATATCAGCTTATAGGTATATCCATTCCAACTACACATTTTGGAAGTGAAGAAATAATCATTGGATGAGTTTGGAGACCCTCCGGGCCTATTGCGAGATGAACCTGAACTAAAATTCCATTGATCACTTGACCTGTACAAGCCCATACTGTGACCAGTGATCCACAGTGACATTTTGGCTATCTCCTGGAATCAATGTTGGTTCAGAGCTGGTGTCCAGTAGTCCCCAAAGGGTCTGATTATTTAATTTTCCCTAATGCACAGTTATTGCTAGGAAAAGGTCATAGGTCTCTGTAGAGAAGGCTAAGAAAAGGATTAATAGTATAAATTTTGGGTGTTTTACCAGGGTTCATCCTCATAGGGACCAGTCTCCCCTTCATTCAAGGGATTCTGGGTCTATAATCTTGCCCAAGTCTGGGAATTAATTGAGGGGCCATGACTCTGATTTTATGGTTCAGGTTAGACTTTTGTTCACTCTACCTCTAATTTTTCCGCTTATAAAGAATTTAGCAGATCTCCTATTTCATTTCTAAGGACACCATGATCAATTAGCCACCACTGTAAGCTTGCATGAGTCGGACTACTGATTGGAGCTTTGACTCTGCTATCCATTATGCTAACCACACCTACTTTGCTTTAGTGACAGTATCTCCTTTTGGCCCTTGCCATCCAGGAATCCAATTACTACCACTGCTTTTAGGTTTCCCAATTCAGTGACAGCAGTTTCCATGTCTAGCCTACAAAGAGTGATCACAGAACTTTTCAAGGATGCCAGGATTCACCTCACAAATTTATTTTTCACAGTATTGGGAAAGGTATGTTTTCTGGACCCTCTTAGTGTGGGTGAATAGGTCTTAAATGACAAATTCATTCTAACATTAAATGCCCCTAAGCTTCTGAATCCTTTCCTTTACATTAAACCAAGACAGAGTCCACATTTCCAATAACTCACTGTAGTAGGCCACCTATTGGCCCATGTTTCAGCCAACCAACCAACCAAAGTGATAGAGCCCTTTCTAACTCTCCAAACTGTAATATTAAATGCAGAATCTCTGTTTAATGAGCCTATATTAATAAATTCACCCTGATATAACTTTATATTCTTCCACCATTATCTCACACCCTAGTATGAATTTCCATACATAGTCCCTGGATTATAAATTAGAAATAGTTCTTTTGCAGTGCACCTCCTTTCTCATGAGTCATACCTGAGCACCTTTAAAGACCTGCTAAGACTTGAGCCTAGCTATATATCTAGAAATAAAAGAGAGTAGTGGGGATAGGTCCTGAGGATAATCAGTATGGTCTTTCTTGGCAACTGCTTCTGAAAGGTCATTACAGTATTTCTTCATAATATGCAGAATTCCCACAGACCTCAAACAATAGGGATTGAGAGGCTGGTATCACTGGTGGTGGGGAGGCCACTTCTACTGAGGATGGGGAAGCTGCTTCCATTGGAGATACAGAGGTTTCTTCCATTGGCACAGAGGTTTCTTCCATTGGCAAATAAAATTCTTCAGAATCATAGGCTTGACATCTTTAATTTTACCAAATGCTTCCTATACATCCCCATTTCTGCTCAGGAGATCCCATTCTTTCCTAATCAATACCCTCTCTTTAACAGGAGGCATCCTGTGAGACTGTGAGTTCAACTTGTATTGTAGTTCAGCCAGCACATGATGAGATTCTGCATTTGATTTTATCAATCTGTCCTGAGGCTATAGGAAGTAAGGGTCTCCTTCAGGGAACACACAGAAGCTTTTAGGCCATTTATGAGGTACTAGAGCTAAAATTCAAACCCCTGAGCTCATCCTTTTCTTAGCAAGCATTCAATCTCTTTTCATTTGTTAGTTTTCCACAAATGTTCAAAAATATCATATACACAGTCTCCCAACTCCTTACATCATATACACGGTTGATTAAGAACATCCAATGTAGACATGTTGTGTATTTCTATTATCAGTTCCTGTTATGAACTATCAGTCGTCACTATTAATAATAGTCATTAGCATTTTTAAATCTAATCATATTAAAGAACTAATTCTAGAAACCTGAGAACCAATGTATAAAACTCTTAAAATTCTGTTCCTCTAAAACCTCTCATTACAAAAACTCCAGAAAAACATAACCAATAAGATACATAGATGTACATCTATATCTATCTATCTATCTATCTATCTATCTATCTATCTATCTATCTATCTAAGAAATCTAGTATAAGTAACTGGTTCACCCAATTACAGAGACTGAGAAGATCCATGTCTGTTGGAGACCCAGGAGTCCCTGTGGTGTAGTTTCAGTCTAAATTTGAAGGCCTGAGAACCAGAAGTACTGATGGTGTAAATCTCAGACCTGGGACAGGAGAAAACTACGGTACAGCTCAAAGAGTCAAACGGAGAGAGCAAAATCTCCCTTTCTGCACTCAGCACTCAGCATTTTGGACAATGTCCACCAACATTGGAGGGGGGCAAGCTGCTTTACTTAGCCTACTGATTTTAAATGATAGTTTTATCCAAAAACACCCTCACAGACACACTCAGAACTAATACTTAACCAAATATCTGGGTAGTCTATGACCCTGTCAAGTTGACACATTGAGTTAAACATCCCTGAATGGAAGAGTCTCTCACTCACTGGTAACAATGGCTCTTCCAAACAAGTGTTTGCTTACCTCTCTAAGTCTCAGTTTTCTTAACTGCCAAAAGAAGATATTATGACTCACATGAGACATAATCTAGGGAAAAGACTTGGCCCATGCCAAGGATTAAATAAACTGTAGATATTTTTCCCCACAAGTTGAGAGTATTTTCAGGACACCTAAGATCACACCAATGAGCAGTTGCCATCCCTCTATATCCTCTATATCAAACATACTAAGAAGGCTTCCCCTTTTGCTGCCCTAGTGGCTAGAATACCAACATTAATCATTTCTTTGGAAAAAAAAAAAATTGTTCTTTGAAAGAAAGACTCTTTCAAAATATACCTGAAATAATGCAAAGGGTCAGACTGTCAAACCATACTCATAAGAATCAAATATCTTTTCTGGTATCAAACTTGACAAAAAATACAGAGTATGACAAATGATAAAACACAGGCAACAAATGCAGAAATCTGGGACTATCCAAGTCCTTCCTTGGGACATAAAGATAGGCTTGGGCTCAGATTTAGTATTTGAGGACTCTAAGTAATGCATACAGAGCATCAATTCCACAAAGAGAGTTATTTTAGTTATGAAATATTTGTATCCTTAAACAATTATGAAATAGATACTAACACTTTTCAGTAGGCCATGCTCCATAAATCCATTATTTCCAAATGCATTTACTATGAGCAACTTAGATACATTTCACTAAAAGAACTCCGAGTATAAAGTAATATTTCCACTAATATCATCTGAAGTCCTGATTAATAAGTTTACAATATTTGACCTCATGATTTCTCTCTCTAACCTGGACATCTACAGAATAGAGGTAAGCTACGTATCAATTGCTATGCCTTTCTTAAATGAAATTAGATAAAAACAATATATAATTTTATTCATGTATATTAAAATTGCATTTACAACACTTTCCTGTTCTGATACCAGTTAGTATGTAGTGGTAGTGGTGGTATATGTGTCTGTATCATAGCGCAGATATGAAAGAGTTTTATTAGATTAAAACAGACAGTAAAGAACCATACAGTGTCTTTCCAGGAAATCTATCTTACTGTGCAAAATACAATCCATATGCATCATGGCCAATGTTCCAGTGGAGAAGAATCCTGTCCCCATATTGTTTTTACGTATTTATAGTAACGAGGTGGAGGGAAATCTATGTGAAATGTGAAAACAGAAACTTCCTTGTCAAAAAGGTGGCCTGCCTAGAATGGGTCAGACTCCAAACACAGCTGCTGGTATCAGCCTATTCTTCTATTGTGGTAACTCCGAGCTATTAAGCATATTCTCAACTAAATTCTCAAAATAAGAAAGGAAATGAGCCCCCAAGGCCATTCAGATCTTTCCTCTACCCACATCTTAGAGTTTAAGGATTATTAAATATTATTTACATCAGTTCGGTGACACTAGTTTGCAGGAATTTCCAAAATCAATAAGGAACAATCAATAGATTTTGAGTCACAAAAATTAAAATGTGGGGTGCTAACTAATTATATGATTATTATTCAAATGAAGGTATAATTAGGTTTTTGTTTCCTTTTAAATAACTTCTGATTCTTGCCAATACACTCCCTTAAGGAACCCAGATTTAGTTCAATATAATAAGTGTCAGAATAATTCTCAACACAACATTAAGTCAGTCCAGGTTTCTTTGGCAAGGTTCTGTTGTTAAAATTTACATTTAAAAGGCAAAAGAATTTGAATTACTGGCGATAAAGTGTAACTACTTTTTAAGGAAAATAAATCTTAAAGTTTAACATTTGGAAAAAAAATTCTTTTTGGCTCTGTCACTAAGTCATCACTCTTGTAGGGGAAGTCATATTAACACAACCTATGAGTTAAATTTCAAAATGTAAAATCAGTTTAAAATACACAGAACCTGAAAATATACTTTTATCAATTTTTATATAAATTAATACATTCATAGGGATGTTTTTATTTTATTCTTCCATCTCATAATTATAATAACAATAAAAAGAAAGAGCACAATAGAGATGTGTAGGAAGAGGTCTGAGGGTAAATATTTTATCACAAAAAATAAGCATGGAGTTATTAAACTACATGTGATAAACAATAATTTAAATATAAACTGAAGAAAAAATATACTAGCTTTATTAGAATATGGGATTATACACCAAGCTATCACTTTTAATTTTAAGTATTTTGAATGTTTAAGAACAGGGGAGAATATTATGTGGTTAAGTTATGATCTTAAAATAGTTTTATAAAATTTAGCTAAGAGTTTATTTTCACAAATCTGCATTCAAGTACATTGTAATAAAAAATCAGTAAGTAATAACAAGAAAGTGATTTATATTTTTGCCCTTACCCTTTTGTCAATGGAACATACATTTGAATCACAACTACTGGGTCATTTGTTAGACTTTAGAACTAAATAACTTTAGATTCTGAAATCAAGTTTCACTTCATCAATGTTTAATAGACAAGAGGAAATTTTTTTTACTGTTCTTCTGTAGAGAAATAATAGAGAAAAAAGAGATCAACATGACACAATGTAAAGATCTTGGCTTTAATATAATCTATATTTTGTCTTTGACTTTATGGCTTGTAGCAGAGTTTCTGAAATATAAATATGTAAAGATTTCTTTATAAAATTTTCTTGAGTTTTCTCTTAATTTAGATTATTAAAATACAATAGTATTTACATATAAAAATATAAGTATAGACTTCTCATGTTCACAGTTTATACAAGTTTAAAAACAAGAAAATTACCAATAGAATACAATAATTTAAAAATTAATAAAATTTAAATTAATAACATTGATTTAATGTATTAGATAATATAGATTTGCCATGTGTATGCTTCTCTTACCATAGATCATCTGAAAAAATTAATTCTTCCAGTTTTCCTAATTAAACTACTGAAAACTTGGTTTTTTCTTATTATGAATTCAATATGTATATATCATCTTCCTTTTTCATTTTTTATCATTCTAAACAATTAAGACATACATCATGGTGCCAATGTGATTATAGGTGCAAATAATAAATATCAGCACTGACACAACATGGGAATATGCATTTTTAGTCATTTTCTACATAATCATAAAATTTATTAACTATTCTAAAGTAAAATGACAAAATTTAATAATTAACAATGGATTAAGTGTTTACAGAATATATTTTAATCATCACCTCAGAAAATAAGTCACTTAGCTTCTCTGAACCTCAGATTCTTCATATGTTCAGTGGGTGAAAGCGTAGACTGGATGATTGATTAGGGTTTTATTTGTTTTTTTTTGCCACCCATAATTCAATAAAACACGTTTAACATAAACTACTGAGTTCCTAATGTCAATTGATGTGTAGGGTCTGAGATTTTACTCTACTTGAATGTTAATAAGTTGGCCTGCTCTAGTGTCCTGGATGCTTTCAGAAGAGATAAAATTCCTAGGACAGAGTCAAAGGGCTTCATTACTCAGGTGCACAGAGAACTGCATGAACTTTGTATCTGTGTCACTTTTTTCTTCAACACGAGTCCCATGGGGCTACTGAAGTGGTTCAGATAGAAACTGTGTAAGTAGTGGGTTTCACAGCTGAGGACCCTGGGTTTAGGGTCAATCTTTTATAATGGACCACAAGCAACCTGTCCTTTGCTTAGGAGGGAGACATAATCTTTATTAGCCTGGACAGTGTAATATAAATATTCCCTTGCTCTGGAAATAGATACTAGCTCTGTTTTCCAATGCTATTTCCTATATAAAAAATAGAAATATCTTTGAGAAGGCAATCTGGAAAAAAAAAACAAAAAACACTGCACTGGAGAACAGCAAAGAGGGAGGGGGGGGGCGGGGGCTGGGCAGTGGGTGGAAGATAAGAATACATAGTCTTTATTCTTAAGGAGCTAACTGACTAGTGACAGAGACTGATACTTAAATAATTTTACTACAATAAAATAAGTGTTAAAAACAGAACACTATAATTTAAGAGATTTATCCTGACATGGAAAGACCAGGAGGATTTTGGATAGACAGGCACTTGGGACTGGGGGTTAGGAATAAAGCACAAATAATTAATAAAAAACAACGGGGCCAAGATGACACAACAGAAAGAATTTGACTTTAAGATACCTTAGATTTTGTCATTAACTAGTTCTATGGCTTGGAGTAGCCTGAAATTTAAGTTAATGTGCGTAGTCATCTTTAAAAAACATTTTTTAAAAGTAAACTTCCCTGTTAGTTTATTGTATTACAATGCAATTCACAAAGGAAAGCTTAGACTTAGACATTTGAAGATCTCATTCCTGACTAACTCATCACCACTCATTTCCGTTATCACACTGTAGTGGTCAAAGTTATAGGCTAAATACTTGTGTTCCCACAAAATTATATGTTGAAGCCCTAACCTCCCAAAGTGGTAGTATTTGGAGATGGGATTAGGTTTATATTAAGTCGTCAAAATGGGAATCTCATGACAGGATTCATATCCTTACAAGAGGAAGACAGAGCTCTCTCTGTCTCTATGTGCAAGCACTGAGGAAAGATTGTATGAGCACATAGCAAGAAGGTAGCTTCCTATAAGCCAGGGAAAAGGCCCTCACCAAGAAATGACTCTGTCAGCACCTTGTTCTTGGACTTCGCAGCCTCCGGAACTGTGAGAAACACATATGTGTTATTTAAGCTACAGATCAATCTATTTTGTTACATTAGCCTGAATTAAGACAGTCAAACACTCTGCATAATAAAAATACTGAAATATATTTGAATACTAAACAGCATTCTGAATTTAAAATGGTTTATCTAATGCAGTGGTTTTCATATTTGGTTTAACATTAATTCATAAAATATATTTACTGCTTTTCTTTAATTATTTTTATCTTGGTCATTTAAACTTGGTTTGATTTTGAAAAAATAAATTATACACTTCATTTCATATATGAGACCAGTTTGCAATGTACTGTAAGTACTTTTAAATATCTAGTGAATTCTACCACAAGGTGAGGCACTTAATCTGTAAAATAGCTTTTGATGTTTGACATTAAAGATACTGGATAAGATTAAGGTACTATTCTTGATATTAATATTTAAGCTATGATACTACTAAGTTGGATAAAGGAGGAGAGAATATCATTTAAAAATTTCAATGTAAGCCTGCTATCACTGAGACTGAGAATGATACTTCAAAATAATAATTTATGGCTCATTTCTGTCTGTAAATGCAAAATTTGAAAGTCAAGTCTAATTAGAAAATAACATCATCATTCTTACAACAATCTATAACCTGAGTTGTGATTCTTTCTTCTTTTTTTACAGTTCTCTTCTGTAACAGTTTTATTTCTCTTACGACATTTTAATTCCACCTGTGGAGCTTTCCTCTGAAAAGAAGTGTCAGCCCTAATCAGGTCTAAATTATCCTTGGTAACATATTTTGTGTTAAATTTTAAGTGGACAGAAGAGGAAGAATCTCATTTCTAACAGAATAGATACCTGCCAGTCAGTTACCTAAATATAGCTATATTTTATAAATAAATATATTTAAATATTATATACAAATATATAAAAATATATAAATATATATATAAATAAATATAAATATATATAAATATATAAATATAATTATATATAAATATAGGCTTTATGCTATGGAGAAATTCTGCATACTTTAGAAATTAAAAAAAATTAAGGGAAAAGGGGAAAGGGGGAGGTAAGTACGTGTAAAGGGGTCAATATATACGATGACAAAAGAAGATTTTACTTTGGATGGTGAACACATAATGCAATATACAGAAGATGTATTACCGTCCATTTGAAACCTATATAATTTATTAACCAATGTTATTCCAATAAACTTAATAAAGAAATGATAATTTTCCACAATTCTTTTGGCAATGGCATATTTGAATCACTTTATTTATTTTTATTTATTTTTTATCAAAATTATTGGGTTGACATTGGTTAATAAAACCAAATAGGTTCAAGTGTATAATTAAAAAAATATGTCATAAGTATATTGCATTGTGCGTTTACCACGCAAACTTAAATTTCCTTCTCTCACCAAATATTTGACCCCCTTTACTCCTATCTACCTTCCCTTCCCCTCTTTCCTTCTGGTAATCATTGTGCCTGTCCATGAGTCACTCTTTGTCATGTCCGTTTGTTGCTTTTAGTTATATAGCCCACATATGAGTGAAATAACATGGTTCTCACCTTCTGATTTATTTAGCTTAGCATGATAATCTCAAGTTCCACCCATGTAGTCACAAATGGCAGTATTTCATCTTTTCTTAAGGCTGAGTAATATTCCGTTGTATATACTTATTTAAATGACACATCTGTACTGAGAGGTTTTTTTTTTTCTTTTGTGGGGGGATGGTAAAGTTCTGGTGCTAATGCTATTCCCTGGACAAAATTTTATTTTGTATGTTTTGGAAAAGGTTTATGGAAATAGAGATTGCATTATGTTCTCCTCTTACTGTTAGGGAAAGCATCTGTGTTTTTTAAAATCTTTAATTGTTCTATTACCCTCTTTTCAACTAAACACATTAAATATATATCAGTTTGAGAGTAAAAAAGGTTTTGACTACATGAGATGCAGTATGATAATTTACAGTTAATATGGGTTTTAACTTAGCTTCATTATATAGAAAATGACACTCTAGGCCTGATATTCAATTCAGGAACAGCTAGTAAGACAATTATTGGATCTCATTCTTGCACCATTCTGAGCAGATACATAAACTGTGTGTTACCATAAGCAATCTATTATAATACTGAACATATGACTAATGATATTTTAGAAATCATCAATTTTTTTCTTCTTACTTGAAGAGGAAAGAATTGTTTCTTTCTTATATTAAACACAAAGTGAAGGCAAGGGATATTTATGCATAATTAGAGAAAACATTGTTGTCATTTATAAGAAAATTACTAGACTCCCTTTATAACTTTAATTTTTGAAGTAATAATAGAGTCACAAGAAGCTATAAAGCTAGTACACACAGGCCCCATGTACCCTTTACCCTGTTTTCCCAATGGTTATATCTTCCATAATTATAACAGAATATCAAACCAGAAAATTGATATTGGCACAATGAATATTTAAAGTTTTATGCTATTTATAATAAATGTTAGTCATGTAACCTTCAATATAATCAAGATACAGCTTTATTCCATCAGTGCAAGGATTCCCCTCATGCTATTCCTTTATAAGTCACTTTCAACTTCCTTTCCCTCACTATCTATAGTGGGTTGAATAGCATCCCTCAAAAATTCATTTTTACCCAGAACCTCAGAATGTGATGTTATTTGGATATAGGGCCTTTTCAGGCAGAGTTAAGGATCTTGAGATAAAATCATCTTATATTTTGGGTGGAACCTAAGTGACTGTTGTCCTTGAATTAAGAAGAGAAGAGGACACATAAAAACACAGAGAACAAGGTCATGTGAAGAGAGACAGACCTTGGAGTACACAGCCAACAAGCTAAGGAATGCCAAGGATTATTGGCAGCCACCAGAAGATAGGAGAGAGATGGAACAATTTGTCTTTCAGAATCTCCAGTGAGAACAATGCTAACAACTTGATTTTAGACTTCAAGCCCCAAGAACTGTGAAAATAAATTTCTGTTGTTTTAAGCTACCTGGTTTGTGGCACTTTGTTACAGTAGCTTTAGGAAACTAAATAGACCATCCTTAAATTCTGCTTTCTATTAATATGTTCTCTATTTCTATAATTCCATCATTATAGAATAATATATGAATAGAATCAAATAGTAAATGACCTTTCGAAATAGGCTTATTCAGTCAGAATAATACCGTTGAATACCCTTTTGCTACATGTATCAATGGTTAATTCCCTTTCATTACAGAGTAGTATTCCATAGTGACCTTTAGCAGTAATTGTTTAATCATTCACCTATCCACAAACATTCTGATTGCTTCTAGGTTTTGGGCTATTACAAATATAATTGCTATAAACATTCATGGACAGGTTTTCATGTGCTTTAATTTTTCAGAAATAAATGTCCAAGCGTATGATTGCTGTGTCATATGGCAAGTGTATGTTTAGTATTAAAAAAAAAAAAACTGCCAAATTATTTTTCAAATGGAGTATAGCATTTTACAGTCTGACCAGCAATGCATTAGAAATGCAGTTTCTCTGCATCCTTGCTGGCATTTAGTATTGTCACTATGTTTATTTTAGTAGATGTAATAAATATGTAATGCTATTTCTTCATGGTCTTAATTTCCCTAATGGCTACTGATATTGAAAATCCTTTCATGTGCTTATTTTCCATCTGTATATGCTCTCCAGTAAAATGTCTTTTCATGTCCTGTACCCATTATCAAACTGATTTTCTTTTTTTTGTTCTTGTTTGGGGGGGTTCGGTTTGTTGTGGTTGTTGTTTGTTTTTCTTTAAGAGTTGTAAGATAAAGGTGGAATAAAAAGGGTTTCTCATGAGAACTACTGAGACTAGAAACAAAAGGTCTATTTTTCAAGTTCTGAGAAAAAAAAACCTGTCAAACAATTATTCTATATCAAGTGACAACATACGTCAGAAATAAAGGAGTCAAACAGTATAGAGCTTCCTCAAAAAAATTAAAACTAGAACTAACATATAATTCAGGAACCTCACTTCCTGGTATACAGCCAAAGGAAATGAAAAAGCATCTCAATCTAGTAGTGCTTCCATGTTCTTTGCAGCATTACTCACAACGTTGTGTCCATCAATGAAGAAATGGATACAAAAGAATATTATGTAGCCATGAAAGAAGGAAATCCTGACATCTACAAAAACATGGATGGACCTTGAGAGTATTATGCTGAATGAGTGAAATAAATCAGACAAAGACAAATACTGCATATTACTTGCATGTGAAATATAAAAAATCTGAACTCATGATAACAGAGACTAGAATGTTAGTTATCAGGGGCTGGGGGTGGGGAAAAAGGAGAAGTTGGTAAGGCTCTAAACAAACCAAAAACGAAAGAAAGAAAGTGGTACCTTAAATTCTCAGGTAAAAAAAAAACAAAAAAAAACAAAACCTAAAAAAAAACAGTAACCTACTAAAAAAACTAAAAAAAAAAAAAAAAAAAAAAAAAAAAAAAAAAAAAAAAAAAAAAAAAAAAAAACCTCTAGACGAAAAAAAAAAAAACAGTAAAAGTAGGAACTGGAACAACAGAAAAGAAAGAATAAGGACAAGAACAAAATATGGTTAAATAAAATAGACATTTCTCCTCTTTTCGAGTTGTCAAAATTATGTTTGATGATTGAAGCAAAAATTATAATACTCTCTAATGTATTTCTTAATATATGTTAAGAAAACATTTAAGGCAATTAGATTGTAGATGGAGGAGGATAAAAGGACATAAGGAAGGTAACACTTATATAGTTCATTTGAATTTTTAAATGTTGACTCCAGTAGGCTGTGATATGGTTTGTATCTATAACGTAATGCTAAGAGCAACTAATGAAATATACATATAAGGAGAGATATACATAAAACATTATAGATCAAAATAAAAAATCAAAATGGAATTCTAAAAAAAATGTCCCACCTCAGGGATATAGAAAAACATAAGCAACGAAAAACAAAGGATAGAGAGAACAAGCAGAAAATAAAATAAAATGGTAGATTTTAGCCCAATCCTATTAAAAATTTCATTAAAATATATCAGGTAAAAACACAATTTAAAAGGCAAAAATTAGCAAAATTCATTTAAAAATATGATCCAATTACATGTATACAATAAATTATCTTCAAATATAATGATAGAGGGAGGCTGAAAATAAAAGGATGAAAAAAACTATACCACACACACATTAATCAAATAAAGCAGGAGTGGGTATATTTTTTTTATCAGATAAAGATTTCCAAAAAAGAAAACTGCTGACATATAATTACATAATGGTAAAAGGGTTAATCTACATATAAGGATCCTAAATGCATCAAACCACAGTACTGAAAAATATATGAAGCAAAAACTGACAAAACTAAATGAAGAAATAAACAATTCCACAGTAATATTTGGAGACTTCAAAACCCTTTTCTCAACAATTGACAGGACAACGACTGGACAGAAAACCTGCAAGGGATGGAATAACTCAACAATACCACTCAACGATAGGATCTAATCATATTTATAGAACATTCAAATCAATAGCACACGGATACATATTCTTTGCAAGAACATAAGAAAAAAATACCAAGATACTTTATATACTGGGCCATAAAAAAAAAAATAAAGAATTAAAATAATATAGTGTTCTCTGATTACTATGGAATAAAACTAGAAATCAATAACATAAAGATAACAGGAAAACTTTCAATCACTTAGAAACTAGCTAACATACATCTAAATAATCCAAGGGTCAAAGTCTAAAGAAAAAAATTTAAAATACATCAAACTAAATGAAAATGAAAATATAACGTATCAATATTTGCTGGACTCAGCTAAAGTAATTCTGAGAGAAGAATGTAGTGTGAAATGCTTACATTAGAAAAAAGAAAACTCTCAAAAATCTAAGCCATGCAATAAACTACAAACAGAACAAGTTAAAAATACAAGGCAAGCAGAAGATGAAAATAATAACAACAAGAACAGAAAGCAGTAGAATTGAAAAAAAATGTCAATAAAGAAATCAATGAAACAAGATAACACTATAGACCACACACACAAACCACAATAAGTAAAACTACAATTACATTTAACTACTTAATATAATGGAACTATTCCTGGAAAAGTACAAACTACCACAATGGACTTAATGTCAAACAAATAATTTGGAATAGCATTGTAATTATTCAGGAAATTGAAATTTTAATTCAAAAACTCTCGGGGGAAAAAAAAAAAATCTCCAGGCCCAGATGGTTTCACTCATAAGTTCTCTCAGACATTTAAAGAATTAACATCTATTCTACACAATCTTTTCTAAATATAAAACACTTTCCTACTCATTTGACAAAACCAGTTATTATTTAGTAAAACCAGAAAAATACATAAAAAAATACAGACCATATCCCTCATATATCTAGATGTAAAAAGTAACAAAATATTAGTAAAATAATTCAGTAATATATATAAAAAATTACACATTGAGACCCCAGTTGTGTTTAACCCAAGTATAAAAAGCTAGTTCAAAATTGGAAAATTAATTAATGGAATGCATTATTCAACAGGCTAAGGAAGAAAATTACATGTAATATCAATTGATGCAAACAAAGCATTTGGGAAATCAACACCCATTCACGATAAAAACTCTCAGGAAAATAGGAACGAGAATAGAGGACTTCTGCAAACTTGTAAAGAACATCTACAAAAAAACATAGCAAATATCACACTTACTTATGAAAGACTAAAGTGTTTCCACCAAATATCGGGAACAAGGTAAGAGGGGTACTCACAGTCATCACTGCCCTTCAGGTAGTTCTGGAAATTCTATTAGCACAATAAGGCAAGAAAAGGAAAGAAAAGGCATCAAATTAGAGAAGATGAAATAAAACCCCTTCCCTCTTACAGATCTACATAGAAAATTCTGAAGAATCTATAAACAAATTCCTAGGACTAAAGTTAATTCAGCAAAGTCACAGTATACAAGATCAATATATAAAAATGTATTGAATTTCTAGATCCTAGAAAGGATACTTGGAAATTCAAATCAAAAATACAATACCTTTGTGGCTGGGGCAAGAGGCAGGGCTGGAGCAGACTGACACACAACGAATGTCCAGAAAAGGGCTGCCAGAAAAGGCAGTAAGCACCAGCCAGACGCTCTCAAACCCTGCGGGAGCCGAGCATCTGACCGCGAAGCGCTTCACTGCACATGCGCAGCAAGAGTTCTTCCCGCCCCTAATCAGGAGACTCCAATGGCCCAGACCCATGAAGCCTCACCTGCTCAGCCAGGTGGACCCAGTTAGGATGCACTGTGTGAACTTAGGAAGTAGTGGGCACGCCTTCCCCTGCTATCACCTCTGCTCCCCTGCTGGGCTGAGGCAGTGGAAGGAGAACATGGCATCCCCGACTGAAAAACAAACAAATCAAAAAACAATACCAATTATAGTAACAAAAAATAGGAATATATTTTGTGTAAATTAACAATTTTGTTAAATTTAAACACATACTTGTGAATTGAAAATTACAAAATACTAATAAAACAAGAGCTAAACGAATTGAGAGAATAACATTTAAATGGATTAAAAGGAAACATAAGAAAACAGTCAAGTATCCTCAAACTGATATAGTTTTAATGTAAATTATAAAAAATTCCATCAAGTTTTCTTGTAGATATAGACAGATCATATTAAATTCATACAACAATATGTAAGGGAAACTAGAATATCAAGATAATTTTTTAAAGAATAAATTAGGAAAATTATTTTACTTGATCTCAAGACTCACAAAGCCACAATAATCAAGACCATGGTAATGGCAGAGGATAAAGGCAAAAAAAAACAATCAATCAACCAGAAATAATGCCACATAAGTAGAGCCAGCTAATTTTTGACAAAAGGGCAAAAGCACTTTAATGAAAAAAATATAATCTTTTCAACAGTTGTGTGCTGGAGCCATTATATATCCATAAGAAAAAAAAAGTGTGCCTCAAAATGCATCATAGATTAAAGTATGTAACATAAAACTTTAAAACTTTTAGAAGATAAGAGAAAATCTCCTGTATCTAGGGCTTGTGGATAGATCCGAGACAGTTGCATTAAAGAAATGATCCATAAAAGAAAAAAATCAATAAATTGGACTTTAGGACAAGCTTCAGACTTGGAAAAATACTTGCAAACCTTATATCTGCCAAAAGACTCATAGCTCAAATATGTAAATGAATTTAGACTCCTGTTAGTTCTTTTACGTGTACTATGTTCTAAATCTTTATTAATACTAATCAGTTAGTTAGACCATGACTGATACAAATGTACTATTTTTTTGAAATTTTTAAAATAATTTTTTTGTATTTTAATTACAGTTGGCATACAATACTATACTAGTTTCAGATGTACAATATAGTGTACACACCCAGCCATTGGGTGTGTAGGCCAGGGCCTCCTGGGAGTGGCCCCACCACAGGCTAAGTTCAGTTGCAGCTGTGCCCTGCCCAAGACCACCTGGCATGAGCTACCAAGCAATCCACAGACGGCTGCTCCCTACGCTGGGCTTCAATGTGCCTCTAGGGGTCAAGCCAGAAACTGAGGTTGGCTGCAGCTATTGCTGGCTTTGAGGCTCCTTAACGAGGTACAGGGCATGTTGAAGCCAAATACTGCTTATTTAGGTTTTGTGAACCTCTAAGAGATTTTAGGAAAGTTCGAATCATGAACCAAGATAGGCCATTTGTACGGAAAACCCACAGGAGGCAGTGTGGGTAGGCCTGCAAGTTGGGTGAAAGATGATCTCAGGGAATCACCAAGGTTGTGTAGGCAGGTTGATGGAGATTCAAATATGGTGCTCACCTGCATTGACATGCCAGGAGGGAGAGGGCTCGACAAAGGAACAATGCCCTCTGCCAACACTTCTGTCCGGAAGAAAGCTGCCCCTCCAGGTCTAGCCCAGACATCAGACAACTCAGTTTCAACTGAGTGCTTTTTAAGCCGCTCCAGTGCTGGAGCTCAGAGTGAGTGAGTCTATCAGAGAGTAAGTCCCTGCACAGGCCATTTAAAAGGAATTCCAGCCACCCTCTGTCTCACTCAGCAACAATTACCATTGGTTTTCAAAGCCAGAAGTTGTGGGGACTTCTCTTCTCCACACTGCAACTCTGGGGAGCCCAGTGTGAGAAGTCCTCCACAGGTACCTCCACAGCCAAGATATCCCTCCTGGTTCTCAACCACCACATGCATGCATGGGGCAAACCTGTTCTGCATCTCCACCCCTCTTACAGGTCTCAAGGTGGCCTATTCTGTATGTCCTCAGTTATAGAACTTCTGTTGAGCTAGACTTCAGGCCACTCCCAATGATGACTGTTCTGTAGTTTAGCCGTAATTTTGATGTGGTTGTGAGGGGAGGCAAGCACAGATTTTACCTACTCCTCCGTATTGACTGGAACCTTTAAATGTACTGTTTTTATATAAGTGCAATGGGCGGTGACATTTCAGGAAGAAGTCCAGAAATGGATATTTTTAATCTTCTGTGAATAGCAAGAAGGCAAAAGAACCATTTATTTAACTAAAATGTTAAAAAGTATTTTATGCTCAGTAGTTTGTATAAAAGATACACATTTACTATTCATTCTCTGACAAAGCCTAGATTAATAAAACCTGTGTTCTGTACCGTTCATTTTCCCCACGCCGCCGTTCTCAAGTCTTTGAGACAATGACTCGCTACACATTTAATGATTTCTTTTGATTAAGAGTTTCATTAGCTTCTATCATATGAAGTTTTAGTATACGCAGAAATAAACTATGGTTCCATAGAAGCCAGATCTTTCGAAATTCAGGAGCAGAGTTTGGGAAGGATTGATTGTAAAGTGCAGTGCAGGATTTTTTGAAATGACCTATATGTTAGTTATAGTGGTGGTTACATGACTGTATGAATTTGTCAATGTTTATCAAATGTTTAAAGTTGATGCTCTATCAAATTTTGGGCTTTCATAGTAATTCTGAAGACCCTTCCAGCTGTTGGGAGCCATTATGAGACACCAAGAAGCCGCGTAGCTGATAGCCATAAAGCAGCTGCTGAGACAGCTTAAACAATGGTTTTAGGAAGCAGGGTGTTGAGTTAAACATTACTGACCCTGGAGGAGAGGTATGCCTCCTAAAGTAATCCTTTTAAGATAGTGGAATGTTTTACAGAAAGCAAGGATGTTTGTACCCTAAGGGAAGGATGTATAGGAACTTATGTAAATGTCAGCATTCCTATGGTAATGTACTCTGTGCCCTGCTATTGTGTTCAAAAAGAAATATAAGGGCTATGCTAAATAAACTCGAGGCTGCAGCATTGACTGTATGCCCTCCCAAAGCACTTTCCTGTCTTCTTTTTTCTTAGGCTTCACTCCCCTCTTTTAGGTGCTGTTTGACTTTAGCGGGCCGACTTGGCATCCACCCACCTTCAAAACCGGGAAACATGCACCAGCAGTTCTTTTCATCTTGAATAATTCATCATAGATATGGAGACATTTATATTTCTTCCCTCATCTATTGGTCATTTGATACAACACCATCCAGACTCTTTTTACTGATATCTCACTATTTACTCCAAAAAATTCTGAGCAAAAAAACCTCCCTCTTATTCTGTCATCAGAGCATGGGGCTCTAGACACAACCTCTGGCCTTCCAATTCTCCAAGTGTGAATCAGAAGTGATTCTATCACATCTTCCAAACTGAAGACAAGCTCTCCAAGAAGTTCCACTGAAACCCTCCTCAAATTACTTGAAGTTGGAGAAGACTCCTCTCATCCCCCCAACACATTTACAATAGTCTTTAAAGAAATCCTTTTTCTAATATAGAACTCCTCTATTGTCTAGAGATGGGTTATAAAACTAGTTCTTAGTTATCTCTGTTGCAAGTCTTATTTATGTGGTCTAACACCTCATTTTGGATTATAAGAGAATTTGTTCTTTTCTTAGCATTTAGTCAAAACTAATATCATAAAGTTTCCCATTTTAACATTTTATTATGTTTTTTTAAATAAAATAAAAATTCAAATATTAAAAATATACACAAAAAAATGTTTTTTGTCTCATCCCATACCCTTAAATCTTCTTCCCCATGTGTAACCAATCTTAACATTTTTTTGTGTTATATATATATATACACAGGTATACACAAATGAGTAAAATACAAATAACGACATGTTATGTGTCATACATTATTTTGCAACATGCTTTCTTCACTTGAGGATATATGTAGCCATTTTTAAAATGTAAGTCTGTAGAGCTTCATCTCAATATTTAGTGGCTGCATGGTATTTCCATGTGTGAATATAATCAATCCTCTATTACAGGTTATTTAATATTCTCTTGGTTCTTTAATATTATAAACAGTGTAGCAATGGAGAACTTTTTACATATTTTCAAGGACATATAGGTTTATTTTGTATGATAAAAACTATAATCAAAATTGCTAGATGAAATGTTATCATGATTATATATTCTGTTAGACATTGCCAAGTTGCTCACCAAACTTGTCAGACCAATTTACATTTACAGCAATGGGAGCTAACAGTCTTCCTACATTCTTGGAACAATGTGTGACCAAACATTGGATTTTAACAATATGATAGAAGAAAAGTAATAGCTTACCTTTATTTTAATACAAATCATGTTCTTTTTATATTATCTATAGAGATGTTAGTTTTTTTTTCTCTTCGTGATTTGTTCAAACTCTCGCTATATTAAGTCTATGCCTTATACTAAAATTTCCCCTCCATTTTATATTTATGTTCCTTTTGCATTATTTCATGGTATTTTTGCTTTGCAGTAATATTTATGTCTTGTTTTTAATACTTTTTTCAGATTCTTGGAATTGCATCTTGCTTATAAATATTATTTCCACTGCAAAATACTTTTGGTTTTAATGTTTATGCATAAATATTTAATTTTATATATCACTGTATTATTATCTTAAGAAGTACTGAAACTGTACCAGGAGACATTCCTGCTCCATTCATTACATATATACCTAACAAATACCTGCAAGAAAACAACTTTGGAAGAGCTTGAATTTATGGGCAAAATAAAGGTTTTTCTCTAAGTTATAGACTTCTGAATCAATTCTCCTTAAATTTTAGGCAACTAGAGAAAAGTGTAATGATAATTGTACCTTTTAGCCCTGTAATATTTTGTACACTGAAAATTATAAACGTGCATTACCTAAATTAGTCTTGATAACAAGTATATGAAAAATTAAAAGTCCAATATAGCTATCCTTATTATTACATTATTTTTTATTTTGAGATAATTGTAGATTCACGTGCAATTGGAAGAAATAATACAGAGAGATAATATGTACCCTTTACTCAGTCCCCCCATAGTAACATCTTGCAATAATGTTTTTTGGCAAAGCTACAGGGAAACAAGAATTATCATATTTTTTGCTGGGGATTCAAAATAGTTTAACTCATAAGAAGAAAACTATACAATTTCAAAATATAAAAAGCTTATTTGCCCTCTGATACAACAATCTCATTTTCAGAAAACTTTATCAAACTGCAAAAATACAAAATGGCCTGTTCACAAAGATATTCTTTGTAGCATTATTTTAAATAAATGTTGAAAGCAACATATATTGACCCTTAACAGAGAAAGGATGAATGAAATAAGTTACATCAGCAATAAAGTACTCTGCAGTTGTAATTTTAAATTAAAATTAGAATCTCAACATAACTGCTTAAAAAAATACCTAGCTTTTAATTCTAGTTATTGTGAAGTGGTAGAAGTACTCTTACTAAGTTCTATGATGTATTTCCAACGTTTCTTTTTATCAAATGGACATTTTCAATAGATTTTTCAAAAATCATGTTATTTCTATTTCTATTTCTTAAGAAAATTATTAGGAGTAAAATAACTGGATGAAAAGATAAAAAAAACACTATAGTTTTTGATATACATATATATATCTCACAATTTTCCTCAAGAAAAGTTATGCCTTTTCAGTCTCATCAACATTTCATGGAAATGCCAATTTCGTAGCACTCTTGTACAAACTCACGTAGTTACTGAGTTTGAGTCTTTCCAACATAATATAATTTTTAAAACCTTGTTATTTTATAATTCTCATTTGAATTTTTTGTTGTCTAATAAAATGAAGTGATTTTTCAAAAATCTCTTTGATGTTAATATTTATTTTTTGATTTCCCATCTGTGATCTTGGCCTCTCTTTCAATGCAGATATTCAAATTGTTCCTATTTCAATTCCTATAAATATTTTTAATATTCCAAATATTTATCTGTTGAACATGTTGCAAATTTATTCCAGTGTGTTATTTTCATTTGTCAGCTGCTCCTTTTTAGGCTATATTTTGTGATTAATAAATTCTACAATGTGAACATTTCAAAGAATCATAGTATAAGTAGGTAAACACAATGCATAATCCAAAACAGATAAAATGCACAAATATGAAGCATAAAGGAATGATCACTATAGACTGTAACTTGAATTTCATTTGATTGTTTTGTTTCTGGGTTGGATTTATAAATGGAAAATATTACCTTTCTTCAAGTATTTAAAACTACTCTGGATATACTGACCACTAGAACATGTAAGCATCAACTTGGGAATCTATGAACCAAGTTGTCTTCATGGAGCATGCACTTGTAAGTTTTCTGTGCATAGAAATGTGATGTTTTACTTTGCAGAATCCACCTGATTTTAGCTTACATTCTCAGTTTTAAGAATCTAAAAATACTGACTAATAGAGTAAGTCTTTCAATTGTAGACAGTCTAATTTATAAAGCTTTGTTTTATTTTTGACTCCTTCAAATGTTGCCTCTTTTTGAAAAAATTCAAATATACCTTTAAAAATGGACCATCTTTAAAAGACTAGTTATTCTACATATGCTGAAATAAAAAGCAACATGTAGGTAATTTGAACTGGATTAATTTTTTAAATCTGATTAAACATGGTAGTTCAATGAATCTGACAAATTTTTGTTAGATAGAAACTTTCTACCTTTTGACATTATAGTGTTTAAGGAAGATTTATTAATTATATTTGAATTTGCAAGATTCCAATCAATCACTGTGCTAGCATGTGTCAGTTATTATACACCAGTCAAATGAAATGTCAAATTTAAAACCCCAGGGAAATTCAGCTACCAGAAGAACAGAGAACCATTGAGATATTAAAACTTATCTGTAGTATATCAGCATTAAGTTAGAAATGCTGAAACAATTCCTAAATTTACATTAGAATCTGAAGCTGCCTTTTAATATGTATACATAAAGAAATACAGACTTTTTTATATTATCTATTCATTTATAGGCTTTTAGTTTAATAAACCAAAGCAGAAACTTAGTCTTCATTTTATTATTTCTATTTCCAAGATAACATTTTAGAACTTTATATATCTTAAGCCATATTAATGTACTTAGATCTTGATTGTAATTTTGATGTTTGCCTCACTTTTTCATAGTTATCATTTTGGGAATTATTAACATGTTTTGGATCCAATTTTGTTGTTAAAATTAAAAAGTAGAATTCAATGTATTTGGTATATAAATATTGCTTTTTTCCTACATTGTAATTCTAGGCACAAGCATTTCAATGGCGATTTGAAAGATGGATTAGAGAATGGAACTGTTCGTATCTGATTCTCTTATTAGCATGGTAGATAGCTGGTCATTGAATATTTTTTTTTCTTCCAGCTGTGCATAACAAGATATGCACCTGCTATGCGTATGGTGACTGTTACATTTTAAGAGCAATTTCATTGTTAAGCAGCTTCAAAAGCAACCATCTCAGAATAAGTCTGGCACCTTCATGCTGCTTTTGCTTCTTTGAGGCAGCCTCTCAAGCCTGGTTTATTAGCCAGAACACTCAAGTCAATAAGCAGCTCTTGGGCAGCTAGAGGCAAGGCTACGACTTGCATTGTAATTTTGTTTATAACATTTTTTGACATAAAGAAATACTAAATTCTTTTTTATCAATCTCTACTGCTTATTTCCTTGCTTTTATACTTAGAGATGATTTTCCCATTCAAAGATAAGAATCTTTCAGCTATATTCTAATTATTTTATGATTATCTTGTTTTAATTTTAAATTCATCTAATATACATTGTATATAAATTGAAGAGAATTTTAGCATTTAAAAAAAATTAATCATTGCTGCTCCATGTACAGAATATTCTATTTTTTTTTCTCTAGAGGATATTAATACGGATCTTACTAGAATTTCTCTTGTGTGCTATTAACATTTTGGTTAAATTTATATCAGTATTTCTAGATCTTACTTTGTTGTTTAAAAATCTCAGAATATTTAAAGTACTAATGTTAATAAGACTCCCTTTTTATTGTGGGATTTAATGGGAATGCCTTTAGTTTTCAAAAATAAGTCATCTTTATTATTTTATATACATGATACCTTCTATGTAATAGTTATTCTTTATTATTAATTTACTGTGAGCTTTTATTATTCTATTTTTAGTTTTCTAAACTTAGGAAACAGTTTTTGAAACTTCTATAAAAACAGATGACATTTATAACAGATTTCTTTATATTGGCCCATTCTAGCACTCTATTCCACCATTGTAGATTAATCTCAATATTTCAGCTGCATTGCATGTGATTATTTTTAAAGCATGTGAGGTAATAAAAGAAATCAACATTTTTCTTTTATGTGTTTTCTTTTTCACATTTGGTTCAAAGTTATTCAAGTGTCATGGAAAGAACTAAAAGTATTCTCACTTTTTTCTGTGCTCTAGCAGAGAATTTGTCACAGGGAAATGTGTTGTCTTAAAGTTAAAAAATAAAAACCCTTAGACTGTCTTAGCAAAGAATCTTTGCTCAAGCTAAGTAGTCTGAATCCCAAAGGGGATATGGTATTGAAATAGATTTCTTTTCCTTGAATCACTTTGAACCATGCTTATAGCCAGTCCATATACACACTTCTTCATCCTCTGAAAGAAGAGGAACATCAGGGCGGGATAGTGGTTAAAGACAGTCTTGGGAATCAGACACATTTAGGTCTGAATCAGGTTTGTAACTTTGATCTTACAAACCTGATTTTACCTCTCTAAGCTCCTGTTCACTGCAGTGTAGAATGAATAAGAATACCTTGCTATATAAGTTTATATTCAATTTATAATCAAATGATACCTTACATATCAAGGATTAGTAAAAGGTTTGGAGAGAAGACATTTTACTCTTTGCTATGTTTTGTAAATATCCAAGACTACATTTCTATCTAATCATGTAAAAATGAGTTATCCATCAGGTAATTCTTAAAATAACTGAATTGTTACATTGTCACTAAAAAGACTTTAAATGATTGAGCCGTACACTTACAAAGTTCTAATATTTTTTGATCAAAGACTGTCATTTCTAGACTGACTGAAGTTTTCTGTATTACTATAAACTGCTGCTGTTGCCAAATAAAAATGGGTCATAAATCTTTTTTTATTTTTATCAACAAAATAATTCTTTGAATGGGAAGCTACAATTCAGGTTCAATTTAGGATACTAAGAGATAGTTTCCATTTTGAACAATAGCCATATAAACCCCACATAAAGGAAGTTAAAGGAAATCAGCAATGGTGCTGACATTCTGCTACTCAAATGTTTTATGCAGGTTGATGACCATCTGAATATACAAATAGAGACACAATAATTTTTTGCCTTCAATATCTAGAATTTATACAAACACAGTAAACCCTCACAAATTTGGGAGAAAAGAAAAAAATGGTCAAGATTTGAATAACTAATAGAAAAGCAACACACTGTCTATATGGAGATATGCTGAAAAACAGTAGTAACTTAAAAAATTAAAACTATGATTAAATACTGTAACTTTACATCCATCATAGTTCTCAAAATTAGAAAATTGAATAACATGATGTATAGGCAAAATGTAGGAAATGTAGGAATCCTCATACACTGCTGGCAGTAGTGTAAATAATTCAACAGTTGATGTGTTATTTAGCAGATTTCAGTGAAATATGGTTTTGCAATTTTACTACTAGATATAGAATCCAGGAAAATACTTGCAACATTGCAAAATGGACGAGGAACAAGAATACCCATTCCATTATTGTTTTGATAATAGAGAGATATTAGCAATCTAACTGTAGTAGATGCCATTGAAGCCTTACCATTTTCCCTTTACAAGGCTTGTGTACTTGTCCCACAGCTACCATGGGTAGTGGTCACTAAAAGCTTCACATCTGACCTTTTCTCCAGAGGGTCAACATTGTCAATAGTAGCTTCCAATTCAGGAGATTTCCACACCCACTTTCCCACTCCCCTTCCCCTAGTTCTGTCTCAAAAACCATGCATTAGCCTGCGAATTACTGGCTGGTATGAGGATAAATAACCCAGTCCGCCTCTGAGCAGGGAAACCCCTAATTTACATTCAAGAGCTCCCTTGCTTTCCTCACTCCCTTACAAGTTTCTGCTAGTAGCATTCCCTCAATAAATTGCTTGCACAAAAATTTTCATCCTAAACTGCTTCTTGGAAGCTTAACAAAAGACACTATGCAAATGTTAATAGAATTTTTTTTCCAGCTTTATTGAAATATAATAGACAGTTGCTCGTATTTACATTGAACAAATCAATGAGTTCTTTTCAATTATAGTTGGCATACAATAATATAGCAGTTTCAGTTGTACAGCACAGTAATCGGAGATCCACAAAACTCACAAAGCGATCATCCCACTAAATCTAGTAACTCTTTTCCTCCTTACATATTTATTACAACATTATTAACCATCTTCCCCATGCTACACTCTACATCCCCATGTCTATTTTGCAACTATCCATTTGACCTCTTAATTTCTTCACCTTTTTTATTGTTCCCCCCAACTCCCACCCATCTAGTGGTCCTCAAAATATTCTCCGTATCTATGAGTTTAATACTGCTTTTGTTGTGTTGTCTACTTTATTCTTTAGATTCCGCATGTACACAAAATCACGCGATATTTGTATTTCTCTATCCAATCCATTTCATTCAGTGCAATACCCTCTAGGTCCATCAAGGCAATATCTTTTCCCATCCTTTCCTTTTAGTCTATGTGTGTCTTTTAATCAAAAGTCTCTCGTAGGCAGCATAGGTAGAGTCTTGTTTTCTTATCCATTCAGCCACTCTATCTTTTGGTTGGAACACTTAATTCTTTTCCATTTGAGGAACTTGTTGATAGGAATGTAGTTGTTACCATTCTTTATTCCTGTTTTTGATATATGTTTTGATATATGTCCCTCCAACATTTCCTGTAATATTGTCTTGGATCTGATAAATTCCTTTAGCTTATTTTGTCTGGGAAGCTCTTCAACTGTCCTTCAACTCTAAACGATAACTTTGATGGATAAAGTATTCTTGGTTGTCGATTCTGGGTTTTCATCACATCGACCTTTTTTTTTTTTTTTTTTTTTTTTTGCCTATCCCTTCTGTCTTGCATAATTTCTTTTAAGAAATCAGCTGCTGGTCTAGTGGGCATTCCCTTGTAGGTAATTAACAGCTTTACTCTTGCTGCTTTTAAAATTCTCTCTTTGTAGTTAACCTTTGGCATTTTACTTATGATGTGTCTTGGTGTGGGCCTCTTTGGGTTCCTCTTTCTTAGGACTCTCTGAGGTTCCTGGGCTTGTATGTCTATTTCCTTCACCAGGTGAGGGAAGTTTTCCATCACTATTTCTTCAAATAGCTCTTCAATGTCTTGTTTTCCTTAGGTACCCCCATGACACTTGTATTTTTTACATTTAATAGTGTCCCATAGGCTCCTTAAATTATTATTATAATCTCGGCTTCTTTTTTCTTGCCATTCTGATTGAGTGCCCTTGGCTTCCCCATCCTCTATATCGGTGGTTCGATCCTCTTCTTTATCCACTCTGTTTATTCCATCTAATATACTCTTCATCTCAGATGTGTTCTTCATTTCTGACTGGTTCTCTTTTATAATTCCATTTAGTTAATAGAATTCTTAACTGAAATATGAAATGTGTAATGATGGATTACTCTGCAGTGGTAAAATGAAATGTCTACCTATAAAGTAATAAATAAAGTAATAAAAATTGTGCATGGGCCAATGCTAAAAATAAATATAAACTGAAGAGTTTTCTACATGAGTTTCATGATTCTGTCAAACAACAACAAAAAGACAAAAACACAGTGGTTGCTTAATGAAAATTTGTATTCCCAAGACTACAACTCATTTCTTTATCTGATTAGTGGCTGAAATGATCTAAAACCATTGTTTAATATGATGCAAGGCTTCCTATCTCAATTCACCTTAGTTTGGGAGTTCATACATATTATAAAGACATCTAATTATCCATGATTTTCTAAATTGTAATATTTCCTTGCTATTTTTTTCTACCGGCCCCCTACTTCAGTAATCCCTGCTTTGGTAACTTTCTAGATTAATCTAAATATATGTTGTGGAAAGTTGACTTAAGTGTGACCATTTTAAAATAGAGCCGGGACAGTCATTCCAGAGGAATTGCTTGCATGTCTTGCTTCTTGAATCTTTGGACCATTCGACGTGGACAAAACAAACTTTGGACTGGGCCAAAGCATCACTGTCTTACAACAATTGTTTGTAAAACTAACAGGAAAGCAGACACCCTCACCACAAGGATTAATGATTACTGATTGTTTTTCTGCAGATAGAATCAATAACCAGCTATGTATAACTAAAGCATAACTCAGTTTAACACAAAAAATAAATTCCTTTCCTCTATTCATGTAATCATTTCCCTTCCTCATAAAAACCATAACCCTGTAATCAATACACAGTTTGGTTTTTTACCTGAATCTGTGTCCTCGAATTGCAATTCTTTGATCTCAAAATAAACACTTGTTGCCTCTTATCTTGGCTTTTCAGTTTTTAGGTTAACAGTGTTAACTGATTGTGATACATTATTTGATGAGGGGCATGAAGATGGTATGGAATGCTGCAGCTGATATTTTTACATGTGAAAACATAATTTCTCTCCATTCTTTCTCTAATACTATTCGATAATATATTATTTCTAGACAATATTGACTATTGTGTTGCTACTCAAGAATTTCACCAATATATCTGCAATAATATTTTCAGAATAATGTTAAACCATTTACATTTTAAAAGATTTTTATAAAAATGTGATGCAAAGAACTTTAATAAAATGTTAATAATTTTATAAATAGGGCTTCAGAAGTTCTAGATAGGAGCCCAATAATTCACTTGGTAAGATTTGAAGGTGTTTTGTAACTCTTTAGATTAGATTGAAAAAAATTAATATTCTCCATCAAAGAATGAGTGAGAGCAGTGCAGGCTGATGAAGACTACGAACAAGGAATGAAATACTGTGGAAGAATAATTCATCATTCTGATGTTAGGTTTTAATCATGTGCATTCATACTCACCTTTTTTTTAAAAGGAAAACACCTTCCTTCAGAATTTATTATGCACCTTTGTACCGCAACACTCAATACTACTATAGTTTATGAGACATACTTAGGGGAAAAATGAAACTGATTTTCTTGTACATAGTGGAAATACATATTAGGAATAGAATTTTTGCTACTGTAATTAGGGAAATATTCTACATCATTTTAATCACTATCATGTTCAACATAGCTGATACACCACAGGAGTTTAAATATTATATTGCATCCTAATTGTTGAACTTCTCGTATAAAGTAAATATAATCATTATAAACTGATCTCTTTAAAAAATCTAAGAATGAAGAAATACATTGAGCTTTCAATAATTCTCAACAGATATAGGTTCTACCAAGTACTTTTAATGTTGATATATATATTTTTCTTTTTTTAATAGAACCTACTCTGCATACTTTCTATAACTAACCAGTTGACTTAACCTTTCAAGAATCTCCATTATTCTTGGGTTCTGAGAAGAGAATTCCAACACCACTAGTTCTGTGTTGGGATTATATTATACGTAAAGTCAATAACTGAAGTCTGCTGTATATGGAATAGTTTCTGAATCTGACATAGCTGACTAAAACTGCCTGTGAGTTATCATTAATAAATTTACATTAGAACTTGACAAAGAAGAACTGTGAATTCCAGTTGAAAGTGATGTTATAGTTTAGGTCAAGATTTTTTTTTTTTTTAAATTTGGGATCCATGGCAGTCTTCTAGGTGTCCTTGAATTCCTAAAACTACAGACAAAATTGTGCATCTATATAGGTGCATGTATCTAGGCAGATGGCCTTTAGATTTGTATCAGATTCTTTAAGAGGACCTGGACCCAAAAGAATGAGACACATTTATTATATAGCACACATGCACATATGTTCTCTCTCTCTCCCTCTTTCTCTTTTTCTCTCTCTCTCTCTCTCTCTCTCTCTCTCTCTCTCTCTCTCTCTCTCTCTCTTCAAGAAAATAAATATCCAGACATGTAAGTGAACTGGTCTTAAATGAATTTGTCTTTGTCACACATTAAATAGAGCTGAGACTGGAGCTGCATTCTTGTTTTCTGGTCCAACTCTCATTTCCATTATATCTGTCTTTTGTCTCTTGTTAATATTGTGAAAGCATAACTCTTGTATTATGATAAGTAATCTACTAAGTTATTACCAAATATGCCAAACAATGATACAAAGATTTACTCTTCAGTAGCAATAAATGCATTGTATTATTTTGCTTACTTAGGATCTGAATAAACTAAATTTCTTCCTTTCAATTCTGACTCCTAGATAAAAGAATGTCCTTCCCACATGTTTGATTGGTTGCCTGACAGGCTTTGGTAATTGAAACTAATTGAATCATTAACCTACACATACCAAAAAGTAAGTCTGTTTTAATGATAGCCACATTAGAACTTGATAGATAGTTATTAGATGTCAGTCCTATGCTTCGTCCTCTTAAAGAGCTATATTAAAGTAAATAGCAGGCCTTTATATCAGAATAATTGTTCAATATATTTTAACTATACCAAATAAACCCTACATATGTCTAAAGCTCAAACTCTGAAGAAATCTTGTTATTCTTGTGTCTTTTAAAATTCTCAACATATCGTTTATCACTGTGCTGTTGTTTCAACTTTTGGTATTTAATGTATCAGCCACATTGCATCAAGCCTTTGAAATTATTAACTCATTCAAATCATTAATTCATCTTTTAGTAGTATTATAGTCCAAAATAGTTTTATCAAGCCAATGCATTTTTCATTATTCTTGCCTCCTTAAACCTGAGGTTATTAAGCATACAGCTAGGTGATATTTAGATGGAATGACCCTCATCTAGTTACATTATTCTTTCCAAAATTATGTAACACTAACAAAAGTCAAATAAGACTCAATATAAATGAAACTATATTGTTAGGATGGAGGAGTTTGACAGAGAAATATGTGTTTTGAGCCTTGTTATAAATAATCATTTTAATTTCTTATATCCTTTGTAGATTCCTCTGCAAAATTATTTTTAAAAATTCTAATATTTTCACAAAATTATAATGCAAAGACATTATTTGCATATTATGCTGAATACAAATCATTTATTTCATAACAGATTCTGAACAGTAAAAGGGAGACAAGGTATAAACAATAGAAAGAACCCTTAGAACTTCCAGCATGGTATATAATTAATATCATGATATAATACATTAACAACATTTTTTAAGTTACTTTAGAGAAAATTCACAAGGAATTTTCTCAAATTACTTGCTCTTACTCTTCCAGAAAATTTCAAGTATACGATATATTTTTTTAACTATAGTTCTCATCAAGAACACACACACATAAGGCAAATATGTGTGATGATGGATAGGTAAATTAGCTTGATTGGGGTACTATTTCACAATGTATATGTATGCCAAAACACCACATTGTACACCTTAAAATATATACAATGATGATTTGTCATTCATACCTCAATAAAACTAAAAACTAAACTTGAATTAAATATTAACTCAAAAAAAGTTTTCTCAAAAGTTAGACATTTTTTAATTTTCCCAGTCTAAAAGTCATATTTATAGCAGCCATACCTATCCATGTTACAAAATTTCTTATAAGGAATAATAGTAACTGTCCTTTTAATTACCTAGGCTTAAAAAATATTGATTTGTAAAGGCAATGACTCAACTCTTTCTATATATCAATTAGGAAACAAAGGAAGATATAGAAAAGATCAAAGAAAACCTGGATGTCTGGATCTTTAATTTGAGAACATGAAATTCTGGAAGATGATCTAGATGCAGACTTGCTAATAGTTGCAAAGCTGGAGTGAACACTGCATAAACATGCAAAGAGCAGAAGGTTGCAATTACGTGAATAATTGTGACTATATGATGATCATAAATAACATTTAAAAGTATTTGTCACAATCATGTGATGCAAAAGACACAGGTACTACTAACACCACTGTGGGTTGCTATCTGCATTGACCATTAAATAAAATGCTAAATTTCAGTTAGAAGTTAGCCAAAATAAAGATGTAATATAGTTCTTATTCAAGATTAGTAATCTGTTAATTCTATACATAATAACCATGTTAAGAAACCCTGGTATGTCTAACAGAGTATCTGAAATATTTCATGAATATATATAATAACTTATGAAAAAAGTATAATAAATATTGTAATATTTTCTAGTTTCTACTTATAAATTACTTCTACGAAATGTGCCTAAAAAGGATAAAGAAAATTTCTGCTAACAAAAGTTGAGAAAATAATAATTGAACTTTATACAGCATCGATAAATAGCATTTAACAAAAACAATATGCTGAACTACAAAGTAATATAAATCTTAATAGTTTCTTCTAATAGATGAGAATGGATTATTGAGAAGGCACTTTCTTAAGCAGAAATGTTTTTATATAATTTGGTTAGTTTAAGTAAGAGTATAAAGAGGATCATCAAAAAGATCTCCTTAAATTAATATGCAAGCCTTTTAATATATTCTCAGTTTGTCCCATCATATGAAAAACAGTATGCCAAAATAAATTTTTACTCTTGGACATTTTATATTGAAATATGATAGAAATTGACTGAAATATCAAAAGAAAAATAACCAACATACATAGAACAGATCTCAAAATACTTTCAGAAGGAGCATATGTATTTCAGAAAGGTTTATTTAGATAAATCCAAGTGATACTTTTTACATAATAATTACTCTGCTTAACTATAAGCTTTTTAAAAAGCCATTATCATAACTGAGAAAAAAACCTAATCTTTTCTATAACTTATTCTATTACATTTTAAATTTTCAAGATGTCCTTAGTAATCTAATCTTAGGCTGATAGGAAAAATATTCTATAGTATGCAATGATTTCTTACTATTTCAGTATCTTTTTCTTGTCATTAAAAGAAATATTTTTATTCAACAATTTTGCCCTATTTATTAGAAATTTACACTATTTATACAATAAAATTTTTATTTTATTTTACTTTTAAATTAGTTAAAGGTTTCGTGCTGAGAAAATTGGTAAAACAGATTATTGATTGAATGATACTATTTAACCCACAATGCTAAAAGATAAAGTTCCTTGGAATTTTTTCCACTAATAATTAAAATGTTTTTCAGCTCTCATCCCCTCTTCACCCACCTAGATTTGGGTAGGATCAGTAATGAGAAAATGTTTGTTTTTCATCCTACTCCCCACCTATCCTATTTTTTTCCACAGATTTTCATATATCTGCAAGTTTTTCTCATCATTTTCTATTCATTTGCTTTCTGTTAATTCTCTGTATCTATAATAAAGTGTATTTTTAATTCCTCAGAGAGCCACTCAATTACATATTTTTGAAAGAAAACACTTAAAATAATCTGTTATTTTAATTTTTATCTGCATATTTATAAGATAATTATATATTTACTTTGAATTAGTTCTATTATTAAATCAAAATGTTCAATTAAAGCATCAATTAAATATTCATGAGGAAGAATTAGGTTACACATATCATCCTTAACTATTATTATAAATTGTCTTTGTTAATAAAGCCAATTATGATAGCACAATGAAAACTGGATAAAGAGCAATTTATTTAAATTTAATTATATGAAATATTTAATGGTCTGTTTATTATGCAGGACAATGAGCTAAACCACATCTCATATAAAGGAATCATTATTACTTAAAGTCAGAGTCATCATAATTTAGCCACTGATTCACTTTAAGAAAGAAAAATATTTATACTATACATAATTTTTATATTAGTATAATCATTTGAGCAACAACATAGGTTCATATAAGTGTCATTATATCTATTGATATTGGACATAACATAAAAGAAAGAATGTGGGCTAGGAGTCAGAAAGCTCATTTCATTCATGACTCTAGAAGTAAATCAGTGTTTGACCTTGAACAAGATTCTGGTTTTCTGTCGACTCAGTTTCCTCATATAAAAAATAAAGGTCTACTCTATCTACCTTACAGATTGGTTATTGTTGAATAGTAATTCATAATTTCAATAAGGATTCTTGATTGTAATATGAAGTACTTATGGCTAGAAATCTTTTCGTAGTATAAAGTGGCTAGGTAGTTCATATGCTCCTATTCATTTGTGGAATCAATATGCTTCTGGTTTTCTCAGAATTTGGGCACAGGTATTTACACTTTAAATTAAATACTTTTTTTGGATTAGATAATTGCTTAGCTTCTCTCTGTCAGCCAGCTCTCACTTAGCTAAACTCCAGCATCAGTAGTAGTAAATACAATCACATTGGGTGGCAAAAAACCCATCAATCCAATCATTGGATTTTATCCTCATAATATTTAAATGTTAGCATGCACCAAGAGTGATGAAAATATTTTCTCTTTACTCACAAAATTAAACTCAATCTGTGAACTAGATAAATATGTTATTTCTAGTAGAAGGAAAATGAAGAGAGAAAAATGAAGTGTATAGTAGACTATTTCTTCCTAGCACTTATTTTCTAGGTAAGTGTACTTTTTCAAAACATTACTTGAGAGTTCTCAGAGTTAATGACATTCTCATTTACTGATTTTTCTTAAGCACTAATATTCATGATATTTTTTTCAAAAGACACAGGTCCATAAAGCTTCGATCATTTTTTATTTTCTGTTTATTTTGTCTGTTATTCACATTGGGTGATTTCTATTGTTTATCTTCCAGTCCACTGATTCCTCCTTTTGACCTCTCCATTCTGCTGTTGAGCCCATCAACTGAGCTTTTCTTTCAATTACTATATTTTTCTGTTCTAATATTTCTATTTGACTCTTCCTTATAGCTTCTGTTTCTTTGCTGCAGTCTTTTCCCTAAAACTTTCTATTTTTAAAAATATTTTATCAAGTGTGTTTGTATTGTGTGTCAAAGCATTTATATCATGGATGTTTTAAAAAAAATCTTTGTCAGATAATTCTAACATCTCTGTCATCTCTTTTGAGCATTATTTATTGTTCTCTTTCATTCTATTTGAGATGTCTTGATTCTTGGCTTGACGAGTGATTTTTGATTGAAATCAGCACATTTTTACATTATGTTATGAGACCTAGATCTTTCTAAAGTCTGTTTTAGTTGGCTTTTTCTGATGCCACCTTGTTACTGCCAGATGGAAGTACTAGTAGTCCTCATTCCTCACTCAACCTCTGTTGTCATCCCGTGTAGGATCTTATTCTTATTGAATAGTGGAAGAAGCTGTAGTAACACAATGTCTTCTGTAGCATTTAATGGATGGAGTACAGCTGTTTTTGTCTAAAAATGTTCTGTCTTGCTAGCCTCCCCTTTCCAGATCCCCTTACTAAAAAGGGCTGGCATTTGGTGGGAAGGTTGTTTGTCTCTGTTGGTATTTTCTATTTCCAGATTGCCCATCTTCTTCCAGGTCAAGTCTTCCATATATGAAGCAAAAAGAAAATCCAGAAACTCTATCTTCTCTCTACCTTTAAGAGTCTTATATTTATTTTATAAGATTCAGTGATTTTAGTTGCACTTAGCATGAAAAAAATATTTGAACATATTTCGATCATTACACAATTATATTCTCGAAAACACTTGCATTAATTATAAAATCTCTCCAATATTCAAATATAGAATAGAAACAAAAAATTCTAACTTCTATCAAAGCCTTCAAAGGATGAGTGTCATTAAGTTTTTAATTCATTTTTTAAAATATTAAATTCATTGTCTTCCAATTAGCTTATAAGTCCTACACACATATATGCCTGATAAACATATATGCTTTACTAATGATGTTTGGTATCAGTTTACATTTGAGTAGTAAAAAAATAAGTTTAACTTAACAGCCAGTGCACCTTGAAATATGTATGTGCACTTGCTTTATGATCTCAGAGGTAAGATGTGTCTGGAAGTCGATAATGCTACATCATTTTTCAAATAGCCACATACACATTTGATCATGTGTCAAAATTAGAAAAGAAACTGAAATGAAAGCAATTTTATTGTTTGACCAACAATTTCTGATTATGTTTAATCTTTTAATAACATGAAAGGGTAGTGCCCTCAAATCTAATTATAATAAATTTTACATTAACATTCCAGTCCTCACACATCCAATCACGGTTGAACTTAAAAAATGAGAGCTTCATAAATATAAAACTTCAATTGTATTTTAAAATTTCAAATCCACCTGCATTTGGTGTGTTTTAACACATCACCAAGACCAGGTTCATGTGACCATAGAGAAATCACAAGGCATGTACTGTTCTCATAATGCCTACAATGAACTATTAATAAAGAATACTTCAGTATTAATCATTGAAATTGGGTGTTATTCTGGTACTATATATATTTATCATAAATAAATGCATGAAGAAAAAATTCAATGTCTATATATGTTAGAGGTTTTTGTGAATTTTGAAATAGGTCTGGAAAAGTGAGTAGTTAATTTCCATGATAATATGTTAATGGAATGAATATTTTGGGCCCATGGGATGATGGTTAATAATTCAAAATTAGTAGTCTCCACTACCAGAAAGTTTTTCTTTGTGGTATTATAATAAATTTTTACTTCTATTAATACAGGATTATATATGTTTTTCCTTTCCATAGAAATCCATAGAGGTGACAGGTTCTGGTTATATACATTGCTTTTAGAAGAGGAGTCCCCAAATAATCTCCACAGCTAGACCCATATTGAGATATGCATTATTGCTTAAAAATTTTTCCTGTAACAGGCTGTAGTTCTTCCGTAATAGGGAATCTTATAAGATAACATTAAATCATGCCTAATAGAATACTTTATAAAGAATAAGTTCTCAATAAATATTAGCGCAATAAAATTATTTGACGAATTACTCAATCTCCACTCCATCTTTCTTTCCATCCTTTCCTTCTTTCTCGTCTTGCATTCTTTCTTTTGTTCTATCTCCCTTCCTTCTCTTCCTCTCTCTTTTCTCTCCCTCCCTTCCTTCCTTTCTTCTTTCCTTTCTATCTTTTTAGTTGTTCTTTTTGATTCAATATACCATGCATTTAGAAAAAAAATCTCAGAAGTCTAATTAAATATAATAATCTTAGTATCAGGAAAATCGTCTTTTAAGTTGAAGAGGCATAGTTGTCTCTGGAGCATGACTTTACAACTTTTACTTGTCTAAGTTTCTCTGAATACATTTGGAGATATTTAATACTTCAGAGTCTTCCATGTTTTTCCAGGACAACAAGTTGAATGTGTTATAATCAACTTTATGGTCAAAAACCATATAGCTTAGTGGTTACATCTCTTTATCACATACTATATAAAAAAGTATGCTCACCCTATATCAGGACAGCTCTGTTTGCTCCCAAGGCAGCAAATGACAAACTAAATTTGATGCTCTAGTTAGACAAAAGCATGCAAGAAGTTTATATTCTATTTGAGTTCTATCCCCAAGAATTATCCTAAGCCCAACTCTGTTAGGAATCTTCTCAAAATGCTATTTCTTTTGCCCCCAAAATGATGACTCAGTGTAGGAGGAAACTGACTATGGAACAAAAAAAGAAACAACAACAACAAAAAAACCCTTAAAATAGTTAAAATGAATAATCCTTGCAAGTTAGATGTCCAGGCATTAATCATTTCTTAAAAAAACAAACAAACAAACAAAAACATGTTCTTTGAGAATTTAATGTATTTGAATAGTGTTAAATGACTGTCGAATAATAATAACATGATAAATTAAGACATGTGATTGTGTGTCTACTCACTGCCCTTTCTACCTTCCTGCTCATGCTTAGTTTCCAAACTGTGAATTCGTTTGGCATGATTATGAGTATCTCAGTGTTTTTATCCTTCTCATAACTAATCTAATATAAGCCAAGATTTGCAAACTGGTGGCACATAGGTATGCCTTGTTAGTTCTACCCAATATTAGAAAAATAAAGAAAGTTCACAGATAATGTGGATTTCCAAATTATTTCAGTAATAAAATTGACTGGAGTAGAATATAACCAACTCTCTTTGAATAAAGAATTAATTATTTATTTTGCTATGCTCATGCATACCCAATCCCCTTTCCCTATGTTCTCTAACACATGGCTGTTGCACTTATTTGAATTATCATTACCTGCCAATCTTTTAGAAACATCTGAAACTGAGAGTGCCTATATTAACTAAGGTTAGGCCATTAGTCACTTAGATTCTACTTAGAAAGGAAGGCACAGAGTTTTCCATATCCATGACAGTTATTTTTAAGACTAAGAATTGTAGTGTTGTATTGTTATGAGAAGGGCCTAACCCTAAAGGTAGTTGATCATACTTGGTACTACATTTTATTTCTATAAAATAGAACAGTGACAATATTTAGTTTGAATGGCACTGTGAGTGTACATTGCTTTGAGAGATCAATAATGGGTAGAAAAAAATCCTTAGACATAGCATTTGCAAGAAGTGGTAAGCCAATAATCAGGTAATTTGTAGATGTAAATAGGATTTGTAGTAAAGTATAAAATTCAGAACATTTTAATCTCACAACCTGTATCTTTTGGCAATTCTACCATGGATATTTTTAACAAATAATGAATATTTTGAAGACTAAGAAAATGAATGCTTGTAGAATCTTCCAATGAGCCACAAGATATCTGAATAGGCATGGCCACATATTGTGTGCGAATTATCAATTTATGCTCCTGGATCTAAATACTATAAATATATTTTTTCACAATACTTTTCAGTAGAAGTATTATTCTTCTCCCTTTTTAATTCTAAAATTTCTGCTAGATGTATTTTCTGTATTTATGTTTCCATGGATCTTATCAAAATCTGAATTCTAATTTTAATATCTCCAATTCAATTTAATCAATTAAAAAACTCCTATGAAAATTTTGACATCATTATGGTAACATGCTAGCAAAATAATCCAAATATCCAGTTAGTTTGATTTCATTATCTGAAAATTATGAATTCAGAAGGAGCTATAAATTTATAGCAATGCCATAGAACATCCCAACTTAGAAATTTATTTATGAATTAAACTTAGTGTATATTTTATGATCTATGGACTATTAATCAAAATTATTTTGTCCTCTAATCACAGAGATTATTATCATTTGGGGAACTTACTATCGTTATGCTTCAAAAATGTATATAAATTTTAGGCTGCATTATTATGAGTTACTTGTATCAATACCATACTATTGAAGATAACTATCTCATATATTTACAATTTAAGTGAGCTAAAGATGTGAAGACTTTTCTATGCTTATTCCTAGAAACAAATGATCATTGGCATTGCAAATACATCTACTCTTAGTAGTTCTGTAATCAGAAGAGCTTATAAATAGATGATTATAGGGATATACATATTATCTATGTAATATTTTGGCCAAAACACAGTAGGACTTACAATATGTATTTGTTATCTAACATTCTGGTTACCAGATGAAATTATTAGTCCATTCAAACTCTGTATACAAGTGCATCTTATACTTCCATAACCAGTATGGTATAGTAAAGTGATTATGAATTATCATTATCCTATGGTAAAATGTTGATAAAAGTGCAGTGTCATTGTTTAAAAGCTCTGTTGCTTTAGATTCATTTTTATGTCTATCACAACATCAACTCAACCATCATTTAGTCAACAGTTTTGTTGAGAAGACATATCTTTAAATATGTTTATATTTCTAATATATGTTTAAATTTCAGTGACTGACATAAACTTAAAAAAATTAACTGCCTTCCATCTTACTTTGTTTTACTTTCCTGTATTATGCAAATAATTGTTTTCTTTCTTGACTTTATCTGCACAGATGCCATCATCCATCATTTTTCAGAGCTAATCAAGTTCTCTTCTTCAAATAAAGAAATTTTCATGACTAAAGCTTTCATGAAACAAAGTTAAATGTTTCAGATCTATGTCATTTAATTTTTATGTTTCCTAAAGCTGAAAGAATGAAGTTTCAGTATCATGATTAAAAGTAAGCACTCTAATGTCAGACAGCTTGGATTCAAATGCCAGCTCTAACACAAGTCATGACCTTGAGCTTCATGCCCCGTCACAGTTTAAATTTCTGTCTATGTAAAATGGAGATAATAATATTAATTGATTTATAGGTTTATTACTAGAAATAAGTATAGTAATCTGCATAAAATTTACTAGCACATTATCTGAAAAAAATTAGAATAAGATCACTTCTTATTATCATATTATATGCCAGTCTTTGTGCTATTACATTATCAAAGTCAAGTCAAGTCTCTGCCATCAAGAAACATTATTTTTAAGGTGCACAGATAAAGAAACAAGCAAGTAGAACATATTTTTATGTTTACCGTGATCAGGGTAAGTACAGGTGTGATACAAGAGACAAGTATTCTAGTGTTGGTGGTCAAGAGAGAAATAATATATCTTAGCAAATATGTGAAGGATGACAAATAGTTTTTCTTACCAGGAGCCCCTTTTGTCCTCACAGCTTAAGTACCCTTCACCAAAAATACCATTTACATTTGTGAGATCAATAATGGGTAGATCTGTGTGAACATGCATGATCCCACAGTCACACTTGGCAAGCACCGGGCCCCACATTGGATGAGTTCCTTCCTCCAAATTGTGGGATATGACATCAAAAAGCAGTGAAAGGAATTATCTTTCCAGTGGTTGGAACTGGATGGGAGTATAATATATTATGGCTGTTAAGTTAAGAAACGCAGTCTGCAGAACAGAGGGCAGCAGCAGATAAAAAAATGAATCCAAATACCGAAGGTGTCTGATTTGAAGCTTTCGAGTGTTTCTAAGACTTAACTTCTCTCATGCTTTCTTGGTGTCTTGACTTTGTAATTATTCCCTGAATTTCTTTTTCCAATAACTTCACTTCGTTCCCCTTAGTTAAAAAAATAAACAAAGTATTATTTTATTTTATTGGCGACCAAAATTCAGAGGAGAAAATGGTTTAAAATAACCCATAGTTTCTGCCAAGAACTTAGGTAAAGATGTGCCTGATGGGTTTACAAAAGTCAAATTAGTGTAGTTTCAAATCCTAACTTAACATTCGAGTGCTTCTAAATAATTATTTAATACTTATTTCTATGAAAAAGTGAATGTCTCTATTTTTAGCTAAAATGTCACCATTCTTTTATTCTGGTTCCTTCCCACCAAATCTTTTCAACTTATTTGTGCTACTCCAGAAAAGTTAATTTCTCCTTTGGTCAAACTCTAATCTCACTTTTCTCTTTCTCTCATTTCCCTGTTTACAATTCCAGGAGAGCTGCAATAGATTTAATGTGAAATCCTTTCTGGTAATTGTCTCTGTGACAAAATAGACCTCATATGTACTCATTGGTATCTGATCTGTAAATGTCCTCATGATTTTTCATCAGCCTTCCATGTTGTGGTATTATACTTTCAGTATGCTACACTCCTCAATACTCAAACCCACACAATGATTTCTCCTGATAAACCTCAAGATTCTGGGTAAAGGTACTTTCACCAATTCGACACATAAAAATTGGGCAGGTAAAAAGAACAAATCACGATTTTTAAAAATCATAATATACATAAAATCCAAATCTAAAATGATAGCATTACCAGTTCAAAGTTCTTCAGTGTTTCTGTTACTCCTAAAATAGAGACCAAAATCCTTTATTTGTCTTAGGAGCCCCAGCAAGATGATATGGACCCCTGCCCTGTTTCCAGCTTCATCTCCTGTCATCCTCACTATTTTTAAACACCATTCATGTTGGCCTTTATTCAGTATCTAAAATTTATCATTTCTTCCTGTTTCTAAGCCTTTGCAAATGCTGTTTCCCCTGGCTAAAATATTATTTTCTAGACCCTCTTTACTTAGTAAACACATCATTTAACTCTCAGTTTAAACTTTATTTTCATAGAGAAATCTTCAGTGACACTAATTTTTAATCCTGTCTGTTTTTATAGTCTTAGGTAATCTGCATTTTTCTTTCAAAGCACAAGTTGATAATTACATGAATTTGTGATTCTATCGTGTGTGTATGTATATGTATATATGTATGTATAGCCGTATACAAACAAATACACACACACAAATACACACACACACACACATACAAAGACATATATCTTCCTTACTAGACTAGTTCTATAAGGGCACCAACCATGTTTATTTGCCCATAGATGTGACCCCAGAACCCAGCCTTACAGCAATGCCTGGCACAATGAAAAGCAGTAGTGCGTACTTGTTAAGACTGTGAGCTTAAGAGCAAAATCTGTAGGGTTCAAATCCAAGCACTGACGCAGACTTGGGTGACTAAATTTTCTGTGCCTCGGTTTTTTTTCTCTAAACTTGAGGTTGATAGTAGTACCTGCCTTAAAAGTTGTTATGACAAAAACACATGACAAGTGCTTAGACCGGTCCTGCTAGTCACTGCGCAGTTTCATCAGAGGCAATGTCCCATGTCCATAGGGAAATATAAGTCTTCAGAAGATGAGCACCTTCATTTCTCTCAATTCAACTCAGCCTTATCTAAGAGCACCTCTTGCCTTGATTGCCCCAAGTGATTCTTGTAAGAAAATTGCTGGTCCCAGGAAAAAGGAAATTAGCTGCTGGCAGCATCTTATTGCAAAAATTTGAGTCCAGAATGGAATAGCCAATAGCACCCTGCTTCTCTCTCTATGAAGCTAGAACTTCCACTTATCTAGATCTTTCCACAGTGCTTTTAGGGGATAAGAAAAGGCTTTCAATAGATAAGAGCATAGGGTTTAGAGCCAGATAGATCTGCCATAATAGACTATCTGTTCACAAATATTTAGTTTCCTTCGCTGAAGGAAGGTTGTACACCCCCAACCTTACGCTAGTGAGCTGAGATGTGGCCTTGGGATTTGCTTTGGTCAATGAAATATGAGAGAAAATAAAGTGTGTCACTTCTGGGCAAAAGCTTCAGAGACAACATTGCATTCATCACATTCCTTCTTTCTTCCATCACTGTGATCTAAATACTCCAGACTGTGGCCGTTTTGAAATGCTTATGTGTTTTTCTAAAATTATCCTAGCATATGCTAAATAATACACCTAGATCTGAATCCTTGTTTCACTGCATGATAGCTCTATGATCATGAGCAAGTTGTTTAAACTGAGTTATGTTTTCCATATGTGGATATGAAAACAATAAAGTCTGTGATAAATATATTTTGTGGCACTCAGAATATTTTCCTACCTATTCCCTCATTCCTTTCTATACAGAAGAGGCTAAAAAGCTAAAAACAGTATTTATTCCTTGCAATCGAAGTTCTGGATGAAAAACTTACTATAAAATTCTATATACTTCTCTGAGATTTGGAAAGCATAAATGTAACAGGCTATCTTTCAGCTGCTTTGCTGTTTTCTGCTGGCAAGTTGAGATGTAGAAATGTCTGTGTTAAGTCTCCAGCTTTGAGGCTTTCAAAGGCAGCCGTGGCAGAGTTTTAACTGCTTTGGTGGTCAGGTTCTGTTACAGGCTTGGCATCATTCCCGGAGGCCATCTGGAGTCCACATCTCAACAATGTTTCAAAAAACCAGATTTCTTACATTTAACTATTTTTTACTTCAAATATCTAGAACTATTTCGAGTTTTTGTCCAAAATTCTGGCTGAGTCCATTTTCAGTTATTGTGCACATCAAAGTATACAATATATGAAACATTCTTCTTCCAGCCTTCAGAATATAATTAAACATTCAAAAATATCAATAAATTTTAGATACTATTATTTTTGTTGACAATCTTCTACTTAGGTGTTCAAATACAGAAAATAATACTGTCACTGAGCTACTTCTGTGGTTAATTCATTCATTCAACAAGCCTCTACTACGTGTTGCCAGTATTCTAGGTGCTGAAGATAAACAAGCAAATGACTAAAGACCAGATGGCTGCCCAAATATCTCATGAGGAAAAATAACTTCTCCAACATGAGCTGCCAGTCAAAATATCAAAACTTTACTTGTTCTAAATACAGTAACTATTCGTATCTCCCTTTGGAATTTCAAAACTTCAGTTCAGTTGCTACACTAACACGCTCTTGTAGAAAATGCCTGTGCTCACTGCTAAATGTAATGAACATGAATATTCCCAACTGCAACACATATGAGGGATAGCAAAAGGAATACCTTCACAACCAAATGATTTCTCACTACACCATTAAATCACTTAAATAATCAACTTGGCACCATTAATTTACTCATAATGGTATTTCCCAATTAAAAAATGTGTTTACTTATTGGTGAGAGATATACTAAGGATTTAATTGGAATTAATGACAGCACAGTCGTTGGTAAATTTAATGATGCCAACTGGTCATTTAGATGACCTGCCACTAGTTACACAGGCTGATAAAATCCTTATTTAAAAGGAGTATCATTAATTATGGAACGGAGCTGCTTATTTCATGTGGATAGATGTGAAACATATTGAAGAAACTCAGGATATCTGTTATACCAAATGTCAATTTGAGTACATTGATAGAGTTGAAGATTTACATGTGCTAGCACATATATAAAAGATATTAAAATAAGAGTAGTATTCACTATACGGCCAGAGTGATTGATCATCTTAGTGAATAAAAAATAAATACATTGAAAGATATAAATGGTAGAAAGTTATACTCATTGATTACTGGAGAACAATTTATATAATTAGTGTATGACTTCTTAGTTACCACGAATGTAACTTTCTTTACTATTAAAGTCAATGACCCCAATGGTAGGAATTTACTTAGAGCATAGTATAAATAACTAAATGTGTATAATGTACATTTAAGAAAGCACTTTCCTCTGCTTCATCTCATTTAATTGTTATAAAACTTCTGAAATTATACTGATAAGAAAGATTTTTCTAAATAATTTAAATGGCTATTTGAATCGAAGATAATATATTCCCACTCTGCATATGAACCACATGAACTAACATTGTCTGACTTTGTATCCAGAGCTCTGAGTCAGTTTTTATAACAGTGCTGACACATGGTAAATACGATGAGTGTTAGCTATAGTGTAGTAGTGGTGCTGTTATGGCAGTGATAGCAGTAGTGGTGGTGGTGACAGTGGTGGTAATTGTATAAGTAGTAGCAGTAATAATAGTAAACGACAGGTAGCTGGGGTAGTAAATCTGCAATAGAATTGCAATTTAAAAGACTATTGCTGCAGTCAACAGAAAGAGCTATTTACTCTTTCCAGATATATCTTTCTTAATATATCTTTTAGCTACTAATTTCTAATTGATCCTTAGTCAGCATAATAGAAATTTCTGTTTCATAAGAGAATGGGTAAGTTACACATATTATAGCATTCAGTCAAAGGTGATATGATATAAAAATTATATGCCAAAAGAAGGATCCAAACTTTATATATAATGACTCTTCAGTGTCTATGAAAGTCTTCTTATGGTAAATTAAAAAAAAAAAAAAAGAAAACTAAAATCATGATGAACATGTATGAACATAGAGAAAAGTAATGACCATACTAAATGAATTAATTCCTTATTAAATGATCAGTAATTAGATATACAAGTAACAGTATACTAGACTGGAAGCTTGGTTTATATACAGGCAAATTTCTGCCACATGGTTGCATGCATTTTTTAAATTGTGCAACAGTTTTCTTGCATATTCCTAAAAATAAGAAAGCTCAAGTAATAGAACGTATCTTACTTTGGCCAAAGGAAATTAAAATACTCTCAAAAGGTAGCTTACCTTCCTTTTGCTTCACTTGCTTGCTTCCTTCTTCTCCTTACAGATTGAGGTTTCTGCTTCTCCTTGAAGGTGAAATGTCACCAAACAGCTCCTGACTTTATTTTAGGTGAGTTTGAGTATTCTAAGTAAAAGAATTGGAATCTCTCAATCCCAGTTTTAAATTCCTAAGAAAATATTAATACATAGAATTCAGTGTCTATTCTTTATAGAACAAATTATAGCTGAGAAAGGGTCACACATAATAAATATGGCAAGTGTAACTCATCTATTATGGACGAGGAAGTAGTTCTCATAGAAACAGGCACAGATTCCAAAGGTGAGTAATATTAGGTAGTTTTGAAACAAATTACTTAACCTCTCTAAATATAAATTTGTTATTCTGAAAATGATGATTACAATACATTGCTCAAATGAGACATTTCAAGAAAGTCATTTATGTGACTTGATAAATGTCAAGTATTATTGATGGTGGTGGTGTGATATTATTGGAAAGAGACCATATGGGCTCACCTTTGTATTCTACCATTTACCATGTACCTTGTATATAGTTGATTCTTAATAATTTTTGACTAAACTATTCAAATTATGTGCTCTGGCTAGGAGGAATAACCAGGTAGCATCTTCTTCATATACATATATAAAGGTCGGCATGTGATTCTGACTTCAACAAACTCATCATAACATTTTAATTCTGTCACACATAGAGTATTATGAACCAACTAATTTCATAGTTTAATTTCAAAAGGCTCAAGATTCTGACAAAGGGCAACTTCCCTGATGTTAAGCATGTTATTCATCCTGGTTATACATTTCTACTCAGCAGGATGTAAACAGTGCATCATGGAAAATTACTTTATTTTCAAAGACTATAATAGAAATAAAATGAATTTTGAAAACTCAGGTATATGCATATTTGGCAGCAACAATTATGCCTACAATCATAAACATATCAAATGCCTCATTTGTTCTTGTGTTGTTTCAAAGATTACTTTTCAAATGCTCTCATAGAGCACTCTTTCAACTTTGTCATGTGTCCTAAAAATAGCAGTTATTTACATAAACAGACAGTATTCTTCACAATGTTTGGTAGTTTTTGGTTTTTGTATCTCTTTTTCCTTACTTAAAAGGCAGTTAGGGGACTGCACAAAAGTAGGATACCATGACTATTTTTATATAATATAGCTATATATTAGTATGCATATATACATATTGTGAATACATTAATGAATAAAACCATACATATTCATTCATTAAGAACCTACCTATTATAGTTAGTGTTTTGTTGTTAGGAGATTCAGTTGTAAACAAGCACATAAAAATCTCTACATTCCTGAAGTTATGTTCTTAATGAGAAGCCAGAAAATAAACATGATAAAAGGGCAAAATACATAGTATTTTAGGTAGTGCACAGTGCTAAGGAGGAAAATATAAAGCAAAGAAAAAGGTATATATAAAAGGGATTTGTGAATTTTAAAGATGGTATCAAAGAAAGTTCACTAAGAAGTAGTAAATTTTAGTTTGCACTTACATACAGTTTCCTTTTTAAAAATGTGAGCTTTTCATAATTTCAGAAGTCATTTAGGCTGATCCTCTAAAAAAATTCAAATATCATTGACATCTGCAATACAAAACATGAAATTGTCCATTAATTCAGATTATGTATGTATGTATGTTCACCAACTCCTTCCACATAGGATCACCCTGTATATACTGCTCAGTAACTCTCTTTTCCTTCATCGAAACTGTTTATGTAGATTTCCATCCATTTTATTTAACTGGCCAGGTGATTTTAATTGAAACCAAAATAAGCCTGGAAGCAGAGTTTGGAATTCTGAAGCCACTTTGGTAATACTAAACAAAAGCAACAGCCCATATACACATCTTTAAAAATCATTTTGAGTTATTAAAAAAGTAACACTTTAGTATAACCCCTTTCATTTATGAAATAAGATTTTAGCTTGTCTTCTATCACAAAATTCCCAAATTTGGATGATGGATTATGAGAAGCTTGTTCATACATTTAAAAGCCTGACATTTTAAATCACATTTTTATTTTACAGAAATGAAATAGGTTTGAAGAATTTCCATGCTATATAGTATAATGTATTTTTTAGTAATTTTTTAAATTACAGTTGACATACAATATTATATTAGTTTCAGACATACAATATAGTAATTAGATATTTATTTAATTTATGAAATGATCACCCTGGTAAAGCTAGTACTATCTGACACCATAGTTATTACAATATTATTGATTGATTATATTCCCTATGCTATACTTTATATCCCCATAACTACCTTGTAATTACCAATCTGTACTCCTCAATTCCATTCCCTTTTCACCCATCCACCTGATCCCCTTCCCATCTTGCAACCCTCAAAGTGTCTGTGTGTCTTTGAGTTTGTTTCTGTTTTGTTTGTGCATTTATTTTGTTCTTTAGATTCCACATGTAAGCAAAATCATATGACATTTGTCTTTCTGTATCTGACATTTCACTTAGCTTAATACCTTCTGGGTCTATTCATGTTGTTGTAGATGGCAAGATTTCATTCATTTTTATGTCTAGGTAATATTTTATAGTATATATGTACCATTTCTTCTTCATCCATTTTTTATTGATGGACACTTATGTTGCTTTCACCTCTTGGCTACTATAAATAATGCATCAGTGCACATATGGATACATATGTCTTTTCAAATTAGTGTTTTGGGTTTCTTTGGATAAACACCCAGAACTGGGATTACTGGGTCCTCCTTTGTCTATTATAGCCTTTGTTTTAAAGTCTATTTTGTCTAGTATAATATTGCTACCTCAGCTCTTGTTTCTTTCTTTTTTTTTTTTTTTACATTTTCATTTTCATGAAATATCTTTTTCTATCCCTTTACCTTTAGTCTGTGTGTCTTTTGATTTGAAGTGAGTCTCTTGTAGGAAGCATATGTAAGGGTCTTGTTTTCTTATCCATTCAGCCGCCCTGTTTTTTGATTTAAAGTAATTGTTGGTAGGTATGTAGTTATTGCCATTTTTAAACATTTTTAATGTTTTTCCTTTTTTTTCTTCTCTTTAAAGAAGTCCCTTCAACATTTCCTGTAATGCTGGCTTGGTGGTGATGAACTCCTTTAGGTTCTTCTTGTCTGGAAAGCTCTTTATCTGTCTTTCAATTCTAAATGATAGCTTTGATGGATAGAGTAATCTTGGTTGTAGGCCTTGCTTTTCATCACTCTGGCCTGCAAATTTTCTATTGAGAAATCAGCTGACATTGTTATGTGAACTCCCTTGTAGGTAACTGTTTTCCTCTTTCTGCTTTTAAGATTCTCTCTTTGTCTTTAAACTTTGACATTTTATGATGTGTCTTGGTGTGGGCCTCTTTGGGTTCATCTTGTTTGCAACTCTCTGCAGTTCCTGGGCTTGTATGTCTATTTCCTTTACCAGGTTAAGAAAGTTTTTGTCTTTTTTTTTTTTCTTTTTTTCTAATAGGTTCTCAGTCTCTTGCTTTCTCTCTTCCTCTTCTGGTACCTCTATGATGCAAATGTTGCTGTGCTTAATGTTGTCACAGAGGCTCCTTAAATTCTAATTTTCTTTTTGAATTTTTTTTTTTTTTTTTTTTTTTTTGCTGTTTGTTGTTCCGATTGGGCATTTTTTACTACCTTATCTTTTAAGTCACTGATTTGAACCTCTGGTTCATCTAATCTACTGTTGATTCTCTCTAATATGTTATTTTAGTTATTGGATTCTTCTTTTCTAACTGGTTCTTTCTTATGATGTCTGTCTCCATTTTTATGTTTCCCATATCTTTGTTGAAGCTCTCACTGAGATTACTGGGCATCCTTATAGCCAGCGTTTTGATCTCTGCATATGGTAGATTGCTTGCCTCCATTTTATTTTATCCTTTTTCTGGAGCTTTGTTCTGTTCTTTCATTTGGAGCATGTTTGTCTTCTCATTTTGGCTGCCTCCCTCTGTTTGTTTCTATGTATTAGGTAGAGCTGCTATGTCTACCAGTCATGGTATAGTGGCCTTACATAGTAGGTGTCCTGTGGGGCCCAGTGGTGTAAGCTCTCTGGTCACCGGAATTGGGACCTCCAGGTGAGTCCCTTGTGTGGGTTGTGTGTGTCCTCCTACTGCATTTGAGTCTTGTTTGCTGTTGGCATATCAATAGAAGAAATTGACTCTCAGGCTGACTAGTTACGAGGACTGGCTGTGACAGCAGTGGAGTAGCTGTTGTGGAGAGGCTGACCCCTCCAAAGTGGGATTTGTTTTAGTGAGGCTCTAGTGCCTTCTGAGTTTCTCCTTTAGGTGTGTCATTTACCGAAGTAGTTGGCGGGTGCCCTGGTGTGGTGTGAAGTTGGCCACTGGGTAAGTTTGTTCTGAGGCCTCTTGGGAAGGGCTCTAGCACAGGCCAATTTCAGTCACTGCCTGCGTCCTGCTAAGACCACTAGGTATGAGCTTCAAAGCAATCTGAAGGTGGTTTTCATTTGTGCTGGGCTTGGAAATACCTCAGACAGGCTAAGCTGCAAACTGAGAGTGGTTGCTGCTAGTCTCAGGCTTGGGGCTGCTTAGCAAGAGGTGCAGGACACACCAAAGCCAGAAGCTGCTTGCTTGGGGTCTGTTAACCTTTGAGAGATTTAGGAAAGCCTGCAGTATGAGTCAAGACAGGGTATTCATATGAAAAAGCCACTGGATGCGGCTTGGGTGGGCCTGCAAGTTGGGTGGAAAAGAATGTGAAGGAATCACCAGGGCAGGGCAAGAGGTATTAGCCAGATTGATGAAGATTTAGATACGGTGCCCACACGTATGTGAAGGATGGGTGATGGGAGGGCTCAACAAAGGAATAATAGCTTCTGCCAGCACTTCTGTCTGAGATAAAGCTGCCCCTCCATCTCTTGCCCTGAAGCCATACAATTTGGGTCTTCTCAGGATGTCCCTGGAACCTTTCAAGCTGCTGATCCAGCACTGGAGCTCAAAGACAGAGAGAGAGATTGAGAGAGAGAGACAGAGAGAGAGAGAGAGAGAGAGAGAGAGAGAGAGAGAGAGAGAGAGAGACTGTCAGCTAGTATGTCCATGTGCAGGCCCCTTAAGAGAAATGTCTGGTAGTCCAGCAGGCTTCTGTCTCATTCAGTGTCAGTCTCTGCTGGTTTTCACAGCCAGGTTATGATGACTTTTCTTCTCATCACTGGGATTCTTCACTACTCAGGGGGGATCTTCACAGCCAAAATATCCCTTCTGATTTTTAACCACCACACATAGATAAGGGATCAGCCTCTTCTGCATCTCCATCCCTTCTATATATTTCTATATATTATTATTGATAGAACTTCTGTTTAAGTAAGACTTTAGGCAGTCCTCAATGAGGTTTGTAGCTTAGTTGAAATTTTTACATGGTTGTGGGAGAAAGCAAGAACAGCATTTCCTTACTCCACCATCTTGGCCATAAGCCTAATGTCTTGTTTTTTTAACAAGACATTCATATTTTCAATATAGCCTAGATTTTAATAAGCATAGTTATTGAATGTTATATATAAAAGTTTAACTAGAAATTAATATTTTTGGTAGAAAGTGATCAAAATTATCTACATAAATACTTTGATTATGATTTTTATGATCAACTCTAATGATTCGTTGAAATTAAATAATTGTGTCTTCAAGAGTGATTACTGTCAATAAATGGTCATTTGTTTCACTAGGATTGAGTTCTTTGGTAACAATTCAGATACATTAACATGTTCACATAAGAGTGAAGTAAACAAGGCATGCTGTCTCATTGTATCTAACAAATTGTTCCTTATAATCAACATAAGTACTAAAGAACCATAAAAATTATTTCCTCCTTTGTGTTCCTGCTGTTAAAATTATTCCATTTCTTTATCTCGAGTAATTGGCCTGGCAATTCTCTTTGACATCTCCTTATAATTAAACTCTTGAGGTACATGAATCACATACTTGGTTGAGCTCTGTCCTTCTTCAAAGAGGTATTTTCTTAATAATAGCTGAAGATGGGCTCAACGTAGATTGTGAGTCCCTTTAGGCCTATTTAAAAAATTGCAGCAGGCTTTGTAAAAATACTCTTACTTAGCAGAGCAAATAACCCACTGGAAAGTATTGGAGCTTTCAAAAATTTCCTTTGATGAGACATTAAAAAGCAACTAAAAAGAAAAATAATAGAGTTTATTTTTATTCTCTTGTTTGTACTCTGTCATATTGAACCAAAATAGATTTTGAATAAAATGTTATGAATGTAAACATTTTATTTAAGATTATGACAGATCTTTTTTTAACTTTTTTCTAGAATAAAATTTAATTGCACAAAATATAAATAAATCTCAAAGTTAACAAAAAGTAATTTAAGTTTAGAGTTGTGATGCTATTAAAGTACTCATTTTTTTTTCATTTTTTCTTACTATCTTCTCTGTAAGTGACAGAACATTTTGATGGTGTAGAGCATTATTTAAATATTAAAGGGAGGAAATATCTTCAGGATCAAGTTTTCTGAAATAAGTAAGTGTTGTAGGTGGAAAAATTTCTTACTACTTTTATAGCATTTATTACTTGCTTTCAAAATTTTCTGATTAAAAATAATTTATAATTTGAAACAATGGTAAATCTCAGAACAATAATAATTATAATAAAAGCAGGTAAATTTTTAAATAAAAAGTTATTTTATTTAAAGTATTTGGTTTTATTTTAAGTAATTATCATAATCAATATTCAGTGATATCTCCACAATTAATATTTCAAAAAGGTGTGGGTAACATTTTGGTTGGAAGTTGAAGGATAAGAGATTTATCTATAATATAGTATTGGCTAATAAAGGACTGTTTTTACATGGCTATATATTTACTGGGGTGATTTTGAGAGAAACTACTGGAGACAGTGTTGGATACAGCCCCTTACCCCAGATATTTCTCACTCTATTATTTCTTAGAGTCCCAATCTTACTTAGCACCTTAAGTACCACCATTTACTATTGAGCAGTTACTTAGATGCTGAGTGGACATAAAAGAGACAAGATAATTGCCCTCTAACCACCCTAATCAGGTATGTGAGGGGGTTAGGTGAGAATAGGTAAATAAGCAAATAATTTCATTAAAATGTAATATGTGCTAAGAAGAGGAGAGCTAAGCTCAACTTGGAGACTCAGAGAAGGCCTTCTGAATGAGAAGATGTCTTAATTGAATCTCAAAGAGTTAGAGCATCCTGGAAAGGATTCTCTGTAATCAGAAACAAAGTAATTATATAAACTTGATGTTACCAGATGTAAAGGAGAGAGAAATTCTTGAGCTGTTGACAGAAGTAGGGAAAAGCTTATATAGGACTTTATACACTGAACTAGTGATGATAAATGTATTCTAGGAAGAAGGGTGTTTTAAAAGTTTTTACCTAGAGTGTGACAGTCTGATTTCTACTTTACATGGGTGATTATACTATGGATAGCATTCATACCTTCCATGGAAGCAAGGGAGATGAGGACTGTGGGAGCAGTTGGGGAACTGGAACCATCATGGATAAAATCTGATGTGAAGGTATTTCCCTGGTAAAGTGATGAGGAAGGGGTTGGTAGCTGGTTTAGGAGTAAGTGAAGTGTAGCACAGATGAAGAACTGAACTATGTAAATTCAGTGTGAGGTATCTGTGAGATCAATCAAGTGCATATGTCTAGTGGAAAGAAGTTTCCAGCCTGGTGACTTCACCTTGGAATTTATCAGTAAATACATAGTAATAAAAATTTTGTCAGTGAATGGAATCAGCCAGAACAAGTGCGAACAGAGAGAAAGTTAATAGATAAATATGAATGTTTAAGGAACAAATCCTCTTGTTTGGATTATAGGGCAACATGAGAAGCCTAATAAAAAGGCTGAGAAGAAATACAACTACAGTACTGAAAGGTAGCTAGTTTTATCCTGATTTTTTTCAGGTAGACCCTGAGCTTCAGAAAAATGCAACTTGCCCAAAATATTGTAGCTAGAAATTATCTGAGCCAAGATTCAATCCCTAATTTTTTTAACTCTAAAAGTTCTTTCCAGTGTATTGTAAAGCCGCCACCTTATAAGAACTATAATGTTCTTAAAGGTAAAGACTATGTGTTCTACTTCCAAAAAGCCTCCATAATATGTGCTTTAAGGAACATGTGATTTTATTCTATAAAAGCCATATTGAATTAAGATAATTGTTTTTTCCTATATTTTTAACTAGATGTATCCTTTAGTTATGTTATTTTTTTGATAATTTTTTTTCATACATTTTGAAATTGACAGTGAGGTTTAAGAATCTATGTCTTATGGAAGCACATTTAATTAAATGATTAAATATAAATTTTAATACAATGACTTTCTTCCAAAATAGGAACAAAATTATATAAAATTCTAATGTATGAGAAATTTAATTATTCACTTATAAAATCAAATGAGGCCTTTTCTATTTTTAAAACACAACAGGATATTTCAGTAATGGGTAGTCCTTGCCCTTGTTCACAAAACTTTTTTCAAGAGATTGTATTGTACTGAAGAAATATATGAACCACTAGTCTTACCAGAAATTTATCATAATCAAGGTATCACCCCTTACATGCCTCTCCAATGAAAAAAAATGAAGAAATTTCACTTTAGTAAGCAACACATACAAATTTACATTAAAAGCAAATTCAAACCCAACACAAAAATTCAGGTTTGCTGACAGTGACAGAAGATGCTGTATTCTTTGCTATGTAATGCACCCAAACTTAAGTATTCGAAAACAAGAAAACTTAACAAGAATTTAAAGCAGAACCTAAAATGATCTTATCACATCCTTTTCCAGTTATGGATTTACTTTAGGCACTCCTTTTCTCTAATTACTTAGAGATATAAATAATCAAAGAAAACAACAGAGTCATCACTAAAGCATTATGAAATTTTAGAGAGATCTATTATTTATCCAATTACATTATAGATTCAAGAAAATTATGGAGTAACTCACATCTATATAGAAAGTAAGTTATGTAATAAGTAACATCTTTTTAAAAGGTATTTTATATTTGGACCAATATAATATAATTTTCTTAGAATTTTAAGTACTACTTTGTAGCACCTACATGTTTTCTAATTTTCATGCATATTTTAAATTTGTGATTGTTTTTGTAGGTAAATAGTAAAGAAGACTCACTTCACAATTGCACATCCTCTACTAAATGTAAACAGCTACTATAGTATTGTCACAAAGTGGGCTCTCCAGATGCAGATGCTAAGACAGAATTTGGGGTGCAAGTATTTATTAGGGACCAACATCTGTGAAATAAAGGGCAGTGGGTATTAGGATTTGGCAGTGGAAGAAGCTGAACAACAATACAGGACCGTCAAAGCCATGGCCAACTTAGTGGAGAGTTTTGGCACTATTATTGACTATCAAAGCATCCTATGTAAAGTGACATGACCAGGCCTTTATACTTCTGCCTCAATCAGTCACCAGATGCAGGCTGAACAAGAAAGCATATAACAGTGGGGAAGGGTGCTTTCTATACCCAGGCAGCCCTTGAGGATCTAACACATGGAAACTGTCTGTGAAGGTAATCCTGGGTTCTGGACGGCAAGCCTTTAATTAAATAGGAGTGTGAGCTGCAAATCTTTATATCTACCACACTCTATTATGAAAACACTCAGTGAATTATTGGCAGCGAAGGTAAAGGGGCCATGGTCATTTTCATCTTTTGTTCCTGAAGTCATGTAGTCTTCCTACTGCAAGTGCAGAGCCAAATAAAAGTTTTCAATTCAACGCATATACTACATACTAAATATGACACCATGCCATTACAGCATATAGCCACCAGGCTGCCCCTCCTGTTGTGTCTTCAGTAAACCTTTTCAAAGCTCTATCATGCTGGCAGCTTAGGTGCTATGGAAATGGCAGGCGCATTTCTGTCCTTTGCATAAAGTGGGTTACTCGATTGACATGATATTTTATGGGATCCAATGCCACTCACTAAAATACTCTGTAAGCCCACAAATAATAGTACTGCCTGAGAACTTGTGGGCAAGAAAGGCAAACCTGTACCCAGAATATGTATCTATTCTTGTGATGTACCACTAGTCCTTCCAAGACGTAAGGAGAACAAGGTAGTTAACTTGACACGAAATGGCCAGTTTGTCTTCTCAAGAAATGAATCCTACCAAGGACTTGGCATTGTTATCTGATACTGACTTCTGGTAGTGAAGTTGGCGCTTTCTGTTTTATGCAAAGTCTTTATATAATTACTACCATAGCCACTTAATACATGTGTACATTGTGCTAGCACTGGATAATCGGATGACAGACACAAACTGAAGCCATCCTGCTTTTCCATTTTGCCCACGTGTATGTTTAGAGCTGCTTCAGTGGTAGATGTTTTCTGGTGGTCATAAACATGTGATACAAAGATCTTCCTACATCGTGCTCACTCTCATATGTCCATCCGTATGCTTATACTCCAGACTTTCTTGTCCTCAGTTTCCTAAGTTGATTAACTCCCTTTCCTTGGTGCAAAATTATCTGAATAAATGGTTGGGCCTGTATGGCCATTCCTCAATTAAGTCACCAGATAAGCTGCCCCTGCAAAAGATATAACCTCAGGCAAAGGGACTTTCTGCAGCTAAGTCATAGTTTGAAGAAGCTCACAAGTAAAGGCTGTGTGCTGACCACACTCCCTGAGGCCTAATGGCAAGTCCTTCTTAAAGGAAATGTGGACAGTATATTTTAATATGTACCACAAATATAATGTGATAACAGCTTCCCTAACAGAAAGCATGAAGCATTTGAGGAGATAAAAGGAAGAGTGCTCAAAGCCATGAAAAATTATTTGTCAGGTAACATAGATTATCTAGATGAATTAATAATAGATTTTATTTTATAGTTTAATGAAAAATTACTTTCTTCCTCCTCTACCTATTCTAGGTTCACAAGGGGGGGGGAGGCGCAATTCTAGTTATTTAGTTGTAAACAGAGGCAAGGGTGGTTGGAGTTCCTCACAGAAGAAGTAAAAAAATGTTAACAGATATTTGAAAATCAAATACAAGAACAGAAACTAGGTACATGCCAGGGGATGCAGAGAGAATATGTGGGTGAGTTGTTAAGACAGTGGGAGAAGCATTCATGCAAAGGCCTAAGAATGAATGAGTTTGGTGAATGAGAGAACTAGAAATTGCTTATTATGGAATGAACAGCATATGAGAGGCAAGGAATAGTGGGAGACATGGTTGGAGAAATAATTAGAGAACACATTTTAAATTTGTAACATGCTGTGGAATTTAACTTTATGGTGGGGGTGCTAGGAAATCCATGCAAGTTTTTAAGTGGAGTAGTGATATGCTCACATTTTATTTGTGTTTCAGAAAGTCACTGAAACTGAAGTTTGAAAACAGATTCCAAATATTGACAACTTCATAGGATCTCCCTTCAGTAAACAGACCCACTATATTTCTGAAAGGTAACAATTCACCATTCAAATACCCTATTCTTCCAAATTTGCTGTAATAAAAAATGACCTTGAAAAATTTTTTGATGAGGCCACCATGCAGAGGAAATCTGTTACAGCCAACAAGGTTTTATGGTAGAGTTATTCCATTTATGTTCAAAATCAGATTTGGTGGCTAAAACCAGTTAAAATATTATGACATCTATGATAAATGCAGAATTTGATTCTGTCTATAGCTTTAAGTAGAAAGGAACCAAACCTGGTCAAATTCCAAAATTCTAGACCTAATAATAGAGCATATTATTCAAGTAATCATGCAAATTGACTAAAAGTAATGACCAAATTATGTATTTTAATAATACTTAGGCAGGTTAAAAAATTTAACATATAGAATAAAGTTTTAATATAATAATCTTGCTGCAAAGAATAGAAAAAAGCTCCTGTTTTTATTTCCATTATGTATATTGTTTTCCCAAAGGATAGTGCTTGCATTTTGTATTAAGATAAACTACAATACATGGATTTTTTTCACTCTGGCAGTCCTTGAGATTATTATTCCAGTACCCAAATACTCATATCAGATCAATTTAGCAAGGAATAAAAACCTTCAATATAGCTAAAAACTATTCTGTAGTTCAGGAGGAGGGGCTACATTTTATAAGGCTGCATGTGAAAGAACAATGAGCAAGGAGGCAGGCAATAAAATGCGAAATTAAAAGACAATAAGGATTAAGAATATATAAAGTAAAAGATGTGAACATGTAAATTTCAGTCAAGTGTTAGCAAAAGAGATAAACTCTGCTTGCATAATTATTACAATTAGAGACAGTTGATTTGTATGTATTTAACTACAAATGCTCGCTTCAGTCCACCTATAAAAGAATATTGTAGATGAGAAAGCATGCAATATAGGAACACTATACAGAGGAAATGAAAAATTTACCATGCCATACGTGGCAATCCATAATGGAAAAATATGACTAGTAAATGCTCATGTATCTGAGACCATTTTGAAATATGATCTCATTTTTTATTCCACAATGAATTAGCTTTTCCCATCCAATTAGAAATTTTCCTCTTCAGTCAATATTTAATTTTCTTTCATATTTCCCAAAGCATAGGGGTTTCCTCTCTCTTATTCATTTAGAACTGAGATTCTGGGATGCTTTGCCAGCTGAATAAGCAAAATGCATACATCTGAACAGTCACTGAGCAAGAGCACAGATCACACTAAGGAATAATGAGCACATCCCTTCAACTGTTTTATCATTACCATCTTATTTATGTAGGTCAATGAAGAGAACTACTTATAGGATCATTTCTGTAATTTTCCAAACAGCTAAAAATGAGCCATTAGAAAATTCTTTCACCTTAGTTGCTGATTCTTATCTATCTGTTTAATATGACTTAGATCCCTTTGTGTCAGAAAAGCACTTTTGTAATTCCAAGGACAGTTTTCATCATATCATTGTTTCTCTGATTACTTCTATACCTTAAGCTAATTCTTATGATAAGTTTAAATAAGTATCAAGGAACCTTTTATACAGGTTTGGTATGATGATTCATACAGACCCACTCTCTTACTCTCTCCAGTTTCCTCAGTATGGGTTCTCAACATGGGCCATTAAAGAATTCAAGAGTTAATCACAGTGACTAACCAAATCAGATTGTCCAAATAATTTTTGGAACAAGTAGAATTTATAGCTATATGTGGTCATTAACCATTTCTTGTGAATTAAAATGCTTCTATTTAGCACAATCAGGTTTTAATTTATATTTCATGAATAGCCACTAATGCCCTGCCAAGAAAAATGAAGCTTAATATATATGTCTAATAAGTTTATGTATATTTTTACAATTTCCTACATGAAGCCAAGTGCCTGTAATAATGTTGAGTCACAGACATTTTTCCCTCATTCCATAAAAAGTATTAAAATCTTGAAAAACATTGTGCTGTTGAATTGTTGTGCAATGGGCATGTTCTTCCTTTATGCCTTCCAGTGTGATAGCCACTAGCCAGACATGGCTATTGTATACTAAAAGTTTGGCTGAAAAGTTTAAAACTTTATATTTAAATTTAAATAATAGCCAGTTGTATATGATGACTACCATATTAGACAGAGAAGATCTATTGCAGTAAGAAAGTTACTGTACTAACATTTTCACAATATTGGCAGAAAATAATTAAGTATAATTGTGAAGCACAGTGTGAAAAGTATAATATTAGTATAAGTTATACACAGGGTAGCTAAAGGAACACAGAAAATCTCTAACTCAGATTAGAATAAATGGCAAACATCAAGGAAAGTGTTTACAAAGGAGAAAAAAAGCAATTGTCTTGAAGAATGAGCAAGAGTTAGAGCCAAGAAGACCCTTGGCTGCATTTGAAAAAAAAGATAAATTATAATAATCATGGCCATACCCATTTTCAAAAATAGATTGTTCTAGTCACTGTGATTGGTGTTCATGTTTCTTCCTTCCAATGTTAAACTTCTGTGTGCAATCATCAGGAGATCTCACAGCAAAGATTAAAGAGTATCCACCAAAATATTAAATCAGTTCCGCATTGAATAAAAAAATACAGGTAAATATTTTGTAGTTTGGCAATCTCCCTTTTCCATATGATATCTAAAGAAAGGTATTACTACAAACAATATATAATTGTCTACTTATAATGTCCAGAAGATCATTGTTTCTTTCTGCCCTAATCATGAATTTTTAAAACAGGTCTAACTATTTTAGTGGAACTAAAAGGCAATACTAGGAAGCTGGTAGCATAGTCCTGCTTATGACAATGAACAAACATTCCCTTACTTCCTTTCTCCCCTTGTTCTCACTTCCTGTTGTGCCCCAGGTGAACCTGACCTCCAACCTCTAATTTTTTTAGTTCAACTTGTGACCTACAACTCACCATTCATCCAACAGTTTATTAAGCTGACTCCCTCTAACTTCAGCTCTCAGTTCAGTACCGAGTTCTTATTCACTCTGTTGCCCCTCCTGCTCCTGACTACTTGGGGTTAATGCATTTGCCCTTCTCTTTTTGTGCTGGAGAAGCAAGTCCTCTGTGGCTTCTGACTGAACTCAGATTGATTTATCATAGCCTTAAAGTTATTCTATGGCTTCCAGGGGTATCTGTTCAGTATGTGTTCAAAGATACCAATTATAGCATACTTTACATTTTCTGATTCTAAAAAGGATTTGATTTTAAATTAGACACACATACACAAAGGACAGCATTGGATATTGCCTGTGTAGTTATTTTCTGCCCTTTGAAAACAGATTAGCAAATTAAGGCTACAAATTCTTGATGCTCCTCCTATCAAGTGGGTGGGCTCTGTGACTGTTTTGACTAATAGACTATATGGAAGTTTTGCTGTGCCTGATTCTGGCTCCAGGCCTTTAAAGACTAGCAGCTTCCACTTCATGTTTCCTGGAACATTCACTCTTGGAAATCAGCCACCATGCTGTGAGAAAGCCAAAGCTGCCTCACAGAGAGGACTAGCCTGGCTGAGTTCCCAGTCAGCAATCAGCACCAACTTGCTCTTCCATGTGAGGAGCCTCCTCAACACCTAAACCTAATTTAGATGATGAAATCCTAGATCCTGATCATGTACCTGATGCGCTGTATTGGGATGAAACTTTTGGGATTTTTAGAGGGAGAGTAAGTGTATTTTGCATGTAGGAATCACATAAATATTTTTTTGGACAGAGGTTAACTGTGACAGATTAAAGATGGTCATAATTTTTTTTTATGTTTCTCTGTGTAACAGTTGCAATCTGTATCCACTTGCCTTGAGTCTGAGGGCTCTATGACGACTTTGAGTGTGGCAAAAGTGGCACGTTAAGAGACTAGGATCTTCCACTTCCTGCCTCTTGGAATACTCACTCTTAGATGCCAGGCACCATGCTACAAGGAAGCTAACAGCAAGCCCTTAGAAAGGTCCACATGAGGAAGCATTGAGGCCCCAAGTCAACAGCCCCAACTGAGCTCCTAGCTATCAGTCAGCACTAATTTATGAGATATGTGAATAGATCTTTCAGCTCTATTGACACAATAGGTCATGGCTAATACAGAGCACAGCACACCACAGAGACCACCCTATATTCTTTATCCGCAGTCAAGAGCAGAATAAAATTCATAGAAACTACTAAGTTTTGTCATTATTTGTTACATAGGAATCTATATTTGAAACCCCAGAGTATCTTCATGCAGAATCCTTCTGCCCCCCTGTGTGGAATACTTTTCACACAAATCTTTGCAGGGTAAGTTTATGTTCAGCATTTGGTACTCAGTTACATACAACATCATAAGAAATGCATTCCAAGTCTTAGGAACCCTCATTCTCTCAAACCCATCACTCTGTCTTTCCACTGTTTATTTCTTTAATAAGTGTGTATTATCTGTATGTATCCACTCCCACCCAAATTGGAATATGTTACATAAAGTAAGGAAATTTATTTGACTTGTTCTTTGCTATATCTTTCACCTAAAGCAGTACTTCAACATACATGTGCTAAATATATATTTTATTAAATAAATATGAATTATTAACTCTTCTACTAATTTCCCTAACAAAGAGGATCTGATTATGTGGTAATAGAAGTGAAGAATTCTAGAAGCTGGTATATTCATCCTCTGTACCTCTGAATGCTTTTCTCACTGTTTCTCAAATACTAAACAACCAAATTAAGAAACTAAATTCTAACTGAATCAAATTTCAATAATCAGTCAACAACAATATTTTTAAACCTACAAGTCAAATATTCAGATAGCTGTAATGTTGGTTTAATTCATTACAAACCAATGCAATTTGAATTGGCCTGCTTAAATATGCAGTAATTAATGGAAACATTGAAGTCCCTAATTCAACCAAAAAAGTGTCTGATATGTGGCCACAGTTGTGTTTTAAAATATTAAGGTTCTTATAATGCTCTCAAGGAAACTGACTTTCAAGATTTGGGGTAAGGTGGCAGACCAGGGCAGGAGCCAGCACCCCCTTGACTCACTGAATGTACAGTATGTACTCCTATACCACCCAAGCAAACGGTCAGACCTGTTTAATGAACACAAGTTATCCACTCAGTTAAAGCAATCTTTTTTTCCTCCTAAAATATAGATGTGTGTGTGTGTGTGTGTGTGTGTGTGTGTTAGTTCAAGAAAATTCCTATTAAAATTTGGGTTGCAAAAGTACTGAGTCAGGTCTTATAGCCTTTATTACAGAAATACAAAGACGGAGGCCTCTTTGTCATTGAAATATTAGAGTACATTTCAAAACTGTTAAATCATGAGGAAGTATGACTCTGATAATTAGATCATGAATGGCAGAATAATTCCTGTGAGTGCTTGACATGCATTTTAAATTTGCCTGAGCACTGCTTTCCAAATGCATTAATTTTCTAGTATCTGTTAAAACACTTATTAAAAATTATTTATAATCTGCTTATTTGGGATTTCTTCTATTATCTGTGAGTTCATTTTTTTTCCTTTGACACAAAAATACCCTATGTAAAATTTCAAGGGAACCACATTATTATCTACCAGGGCCCTTGACAGAACCAAAGCAATCACACTAGTATTCCCCCAGCTTCTACCTCTCAGACACTTTCGAATCCTGTCATCCAAATCATCATGGTGCTAATACATTTCCAAGCACTGAGGACTCAGAGGAGCACGATGCTTCAATGTGTTTATAGAATACATTTCATATAGACAGGCACGAAAGGAACAGTTTGCATAATTACCTGCCAAAAAGAATCCATCTGTCAGAAGAGTGGAAACTGGTATCAAACAAGTTCACATTAAAAAACAAAATCTCAATTTCCATCCTATGCACTTCATTTCCTTGAGCCTAATTATCAGTGTGCATATAAATGGGGAGAATACTTCTTCTTGGTTACAGTTCAAAATTCTGGTCTTGGCAAGAGACAACAATAGCTGCTCATTTCTTTGGGGGCTGTACCATACAGCTGAGAGCATCAGGGCTAAAAATGCCAGGCCAAATTCTGTTGCTGCCAATGTGAAGCTTTACTTTACTGCTTGTGGCAAATGCAGTATGTGTGAGCAACAGAAATATTGTCTCATTTCCTTAGTGTTAACTAATCTTGGCTGGGCTGCAAGAAAGAAACACAGCCCAGTTTCCCTGAAAAGCATTCATTTTTGTACTTATTTTCTAATACATTTCTTAAATTTCTTCCCAGTTAACTATGACAGAAACATCTATCTTTGAGAGAGAAAGAAAATTGCAAAGACTCATTTGAAAGACTAAAACAAAATCCAAATATTAGACAAAAATACAAAAAGAAAACCAAATTATTTGCTTCATAAAATATTCTTAACTTAAAAATTATTTGTACACATTCTGCAAAAACTCAACTCTCAATTTTTGATATGGTTTTAATCAAACATAATTTTGAAAAAGTAAGACTTATATAAAGAGGTTAATCTGTACTTTTTGAAATAGAAACCGAAAAATCATTATTCTGGAAAAATATTTGAAATATATAATACTTGGAAAATATTTAAGTGCTGCAGCATAAATTCCTATTAAATTATCAAAAACATCCTAAAATTGTAAAGAGAATTTTATTATTTGTGGATTAGAAATGATCTATTCATTCATTCATTCATTCATTCATTCACAGATGTCGTGTACCTGCTTTGTGTCAGGCACGGATCTAGGATTATGGTTGTAAAGGTAGACAAAACTGAGAAAATCTGTCTTCATGGTGCTTGTATTTAATAGAACAGATGTTTTTAAAATATAGTACTGGTAGGAGTTTGCTTTATAGGAACACTGCATTTTTTGAATAATGTTTTATACTTCCTAGAAAATTCTGTATGTCCTTCATGTTCACAATTAACTTCTTCATTAACAATATAAAATACCTGAATTTTCAGCAGACTCCTAAATATTTCTTTTGATTTCCAGGTAGAATCTGATGGTTGAAGTAGGTAGTTGGAAAACCCATTTTATTTTTGCCACAACACTGTTATAATAAACATCCTTATAGCTATATAAATGAGGCTTGTCTTTCCTTAAGGTACACTCACAGAAAAAATATTGAATATGCACATTTTTATTTTAATAGATTTTGCCATAAATATTTCCAAGTACTGTAAAATTGATATTTCTATTAGCAATATATTATAATATTTTTTCTTTTCTGTTAATAGGTATTAATGAGATAAGCACATTAACTGTATCATGTTGTATTAAAATGGCAGTAAGTCATTTATTATGAATATCTTCCTGTTTCTAGAATTTGTGGCCACCTTACACTATAGATGTTAACTCAGTTACAAATATTAATTCTAATTAACATTAGTTATACTAACTTTAGGGTATATTTTATAGCGCAACCTATTTTTTAAAGGTATAGTCAAGTATGTCCATCTTTATTTTTCCATAGCTTCTGGGTTTTTCAATGGTTAAAATTCTTCCTAACCAATAGATGTTCATTTTAGCTATTAGATTTTATTACAAAATGCTTATTTTTTACATTTACAGTGTTTCATCTAAAATTTATTTTTGTGAGTAATATTAGATAATAATTTTTATTTTTTCCTATGTAGAATGATAGCTTGATCATCACATTTGATAAATCAGCTATTATATTCCCACAAAATCAAAATACCCCAGTGTTGAATATAACATTTCAATTATGTATATGCTGGAATCTATTTGTCCTTCACTTGGTTCCACTCTTTGATTTTCTATTCCATACCAATATCATTTTAAAAAAAAATTCTGATGCTTTTGATATTGTTTCAGTATATTATAAGGCTAGCCTTCTATAACTATTCTTCTTTGTTATAATTGTCTTGACTAGCCTCAAGTATATACTTTTTCAAAAGGAATTTAAGATCATTTTAGCCAACTTAAAAAAATAACTCTATTGTGATTCCATCAAAAATTACATTAAATTTATAATATAATTTAGAGAGAATTGACAATTTCATGTATTAATCTTCCTATCAAAAGCCTGGAATGTCATTCTATTATTCAGGCTTTACTTTACATTACTAAGATTGAGTAGTTTTCTGTATATAGTGTAATATAATACTTCATAATACTTGATTTTAGTTCTACTTCATTATTCAATGTTTGCTTTTATGTCATTTTATTGTTATCATGGTTTTCCACTTCTATATTTTGGTGATTTATTCAATAGCCTAGAAATTGTCTGCCCCCCGCTTTGGGAATTCTGCTTCCTACTGATAGATTAGCTTCTATTAACCTAACTTGGCCTTTTAAGAATAAGTATAAAAGCTGTGTAAGAAATATCAAAAATAGTTATTTCAAGGTAATAGAGTACAATTAAGAAAGTCAGAATTTTATAGGGCAGAGATCCCAGAGAGAAGACAAAAGTGCTGAAAATATCCAGATATTTTTCTGCCACTTCTCTTTCCATGTATTTGTTTATTAATAACAGTAGGAAACTTAGTAAACAAACATAAACAGCTCAAAACTTATGGTGGTCTTATGGGGCCAGGGGGACAAATAATTGCAATTCAAGGCTATATAAAGTTCTCTAATGTTAGAGGAGAAAGACACTGTAAAAAATGGAACTGCAAAAAAAATGAGCCCAACTTTCTGTGTTCCTTTTCTCTTTGAAGCATATTCATTTCTTAAAGTCATGGGACGAAGGATAAGAAATTGAGGGAACATATGTTTGTGGTCTAAACTAGATATCAGCAGTCTACAACCCACAGGTTAAATTCAGACCAATATCTGTTAATGTAAATAAATTTTTATTGGAACACAGACATACTTATTCATTTATGTTTCTCTATGGATACTTTTGTGCTTCAAAGGCAGAACTGAGTAGTAATGATATAGACCATATGACCAGAAAAGCATAGAATATTTACTATTTGGCTACTCACAGAAAAAGTTTGCTGACCCCTACTATTGACCAAACACTTTTAATTATAAAAGGGAGTTTCTTTATACTTATGCTAGGAAAATAAGCATAAACTAGGATTGCCCTAAACAAAAGCCAATAGAAAACTGGCTAACTTTCATAAAGACTAAAATATCCCATCCCTATTTTTACAAGGAAAAGTTGCTACAACATCTAGCTGCATTTTAGAAATAAAGTAAAAAGACTATAAGGAAGATAAGATCTTGCACAGCCTCCACAATTTTTCAAACACAATGCTGGCATTAAATAAATTGTGCCAGGATTATCAGGAGATTGAATAGAAATAACAAGTTCAAGAGAAAAAAAATCAGACAAACGAAACAAACTCAGAAATGATAGAGATATTAGAGTTTCAAACAAGCATTTTTAAATTACTATGGTTAGTATGCTCAAGAGAAGATGGGGAAAAATACAGATTTGTATCAGAAAACTAGAATCTATAAAAATCTGAGAAATGTAGTAACTTAAACTAAACATTTAATAGATGGTTTTAAAAAAGAGAATAGTGAACAGAAGACCAGTAAAGTAGAAATTGTGTAGAAATAAATATTTAGGCAAATACAGAAAACAAAAGATTCAATGGTCTGCCATTCATATAATTGGATTTACATTAGAAGAGAAAATAATAGGGTAGAATGAAGAAATTTTCGCTATGAACTTTTCAAATCTGATCAAAATCAAGACATATTTTAAGTGCTTGTTTGACTTAAAATTGTGTTTAAGTTAAATTATAACTGTTGCTTTTGCTTAAAATATCTTCCTCGTAAGAGCAGTCTTATTTAATTAAACTACCTCTTTTTTCTGTTCTATCTGCTAGGGCCCTTACCAACAACACTATTTTATTTTGCCTGCTTATTAAGGCTCAATCCAAATACTGGAGTGAGGTGGAAGCGAACTGGAGAGAGGTGCAAAACACTGCATTCCTGGTTTAGAGACAATAGTCAAGTTTTCAGCTCCACATCACTCTAATTTTCAGGGGCACAGAGAACTCAACATGCCAGGGCTGTTGTCCCACAGTTCCTCCAGTTGTTCCTCCATGAATCCCTCCAGGAGAAAATTCAGCCTCTCCCCTTGTGGGGGATGAAATTCATTCATATATGTAGGCCAGGTTCTCTCTGGAATCCATCTAAACTTCCTTACCCTAAAGATCCTCCCACTTGGCCCAAAATGATATCAAGCTCAGTGGGAAAAATAACGGTACTAACTCTCTCCTCTAGAACTTCAGTTAAGCCTGAGACCTTGTTATCAGCCTCTAAGCCTCAGTGTAACATGTGTATGACAGATGAGAGATAGAGTTATTGTGTGGCAATTAGGATAACGACAGCAGGGCAGTAAGTATTTAAGTTGCCATCTTTTCCTACTTTCCTAATCTTGCTTATTTCAAAACGCATTCCCTCAAAAAGGCTTATTACTCCAGAAATTTTTTTCCTACAAATATAACTCTGAAGGAAATTGCATGCAACTGAAATAAAAGCCCAAAATAGACTCTTATTCTTATATGGCAGTAAAGCAAACAGATCATTAGTGGAAACACCACTATAATAACTTTTCTTTTCATACACTGAATAGTTTTGTGCAGAACATAATTTTACTAATAGTATCTCCTTTTATATGTACTCTATAAAATTTATTGTAGAATCTATGCCAAAATAATTATGTTTATGCATTCTAAATTCAATAGAAAGTCATAAAAATAGAATCATTTTTTTCTGTTTAGCCATATATTTGTCAATAGGTTTTTCCATATTTTTCAAGAGTTCACAGATAGCTATGAATTTGTGACCCAAATGACCTGGTATAACATTTAACATCATGTGGAAGACTTTACAGAGATATTTCAATATTCTCTAAGTAAAAAATTTTCTTTTCCCCCAATGATTATATCATAAATAAAAAATAAAACTTTAGGAGTCTAGACTTCTCCAAGTGCTAAATATATTGAATTATTAAACTGCAATTTTTCTTCTTGTTTTCTGGATTTCAAATGACATTGCACTGGCAGCAAACAGATCTGAACCAAATTAACACTGAACCATGAAGAAAAATGAAGCTGACACTTGGCCAAGGGGTCTTTTAAAAGGACCATAGTTTCTGTCCCCATTTCTAAACTTATTTTTTTTCAGAAGATAAAATAGATCTTCAATTCCTCTTTAGTAAAAAGGAGACTGGATTTAGGAAAATTCAAATGCTTGTAAAGAGAAATGTTAATTATAATTATCCATATTTATATAGTAAATATATAAATATGAGGAGGCCTCAGAGTACTATGATTAAAAGCTGCTATTCTTTTAATTTAGCCATACAAAATTTATATGTAAGGTGGCAGGTAATAATCTGAGACAAATCTACACTTGTGGACAGTATTGTTAGTGGAAGTTCCAACACTGTTTATTCCTGATTGCTCGGTCATGAGAAAGTACCACAGACTTGCCACCAATCATTGAGTTAATTATGACCAGTTTCAATGTTAAAAGGAGCTCTGAGAATACTTCAAGAACCTAATTACACAAATGAAAAAATGGAAGATCAAAGAGATTAAACAATTTATTTACAGCCATGGTAGACTTGAAAGAGATCCCAGGTTTCCAGATTTCTACTGACACGGATTCTTATGCCCGTTTAGTGACCAGATAGTAACTAGTTAATTCAGTAGAAACAGAGAAATAGCTGGAGTCTTCTCATGTTTGATATACATACATGTATATGTGTATATATGTAAATAAGAGAATATATATGAGAATGTATATAAAATCTCAATCACTTTTAAAATAGAGAAGATAACTAATATCTGCAGGAGAAGGGGGAAAGCATCATTGAGAACTGTGGGGAATTTGAAAAACAAGAAATTGCTGGGTGAAAATAATGAATTTATTCTTTGACATGTTAAGTATTAGGTGTCAACAGAACAGCATTTACTCTAGTGCACTGTGGGGAAGAAAAACAAATATATCTCAGTGTGTTAAAAGCAATGGATCTGACATGTTACAAGGTCTTTTGAATGAATTAACTCATTCCTTTACACAAAATGAAAGCTGGAAATCTGTCAGTAAACCTCAAAAATAGTGATAATATTGTAATATTGAGAGATGAAATGTAAGGTAGCTCTTAGGTGAGCACAAATTCTTATTCATTAAGAAAAAGTGTATTTTAAAAAGTAGATTGAAGATCAGTTCTAAATAATCATAACAACTCCAATACCATTTGAATTCTATAAATTTCTAAATGGATTTGACTTTCTAAGGGAGCTTGACATATGCAGCAACAATGCAGTAAGCAATTGTCAAAGAATTTATAAGCTGTGCAATGGAATTTTCATAATTACTGTGAAACAGAAAACAATTTCCCTACTAAATGATAGAGTAGATATAGCTTTGAAAAGAAGTCTCTAAACAATTTATGATTTGAAAGCATTTGTCTGTCAGAAAATGTGGTGAGCTAATTTTCCCATTTATAGCCAAAGAATGTTAAAATATGGCTGACATAATAACTTCAATCTTGAGTCATACAAATTTTTTGCCTTAAAATTTTTATTTCTTTTGACTTCATGTGATTTTAGTTGATTTGAAATAAATAGATTTCAGGGGCATTTAGAAATTGACTATTTTTTTTTCCAAAGTTAATTTACAAATCTGTAAGTGATTATTTAAAAACTGACTTTATATTACTAAATAGATCTGGTGAAAGGTACAGAGATATATTATGTAAAAGTGGAAAATTCTCCAGTAAGCTAGTCACATTGACAAGACAAGGAGTGATATCTTCAAGTGCCAGCTCCCAAAGGAAAAAAAATAATATCACCACCAGGATACAGATAACAGAACTGCCTACCAGGCCCTGTTTGCTATAAGATTTAAGAGTCCCCCAGAAACAAACATTTTTGCACTAGACAATAACAGCCAACTTCTGCTTCTATAATCTGCTTAATGGATAACTAGAGTAGTTCTAGGAGATGTCCTGTGCAAAGATATACTAATGGCTAACTTCTGCTTCTGTAAACCTGCTTGATTGTTTGATGTGGTTTTAGGCTTTATAAACTACCTCCTCCGAAAGCTCGGGGCTGACTCTCTAGTGGGGAGAGTGAGTGGCCGGCCAGCCCGGCTAATAAAGGCTCATAATTAATCTCAATTGGCTCCATGGGTCTTAGATTTGAATGCGCCACAACGATTAGACATTATCCTGGCTCTCATGAAGTTTACATTCTCATTGGGAAGGCAAGATTTACAAAATTAGTAATATATATTTACTATATTTACTAAGGCACAAAAAAAGTTCTTAAGTAATAGACTAAATTAAAAAAAAAATCTAGGACCAGCATATTTAAAAATCACATAAACTAGACAGTAATTTAAATCTAAAATGAAAGGTAATATAAAGCTATTATAAATTTCGGGGTAGATAATGTACATATTTTTTTCCCATTATCTATAAGAGAAAATTAATTTTGGGAAAAATTAAACTAGCAATAACATGTTACAAGAATTAAGGAAGGAAAAAATAGAGGTACAGGATTGTTAAGAAGCTGCTACTATAACCCCAGAATGAAAACAATTAGTCCCTTAATTATTTTTCTGGTTGTGAGAGCTAAGAGGAGATTTGTATGTTAACAATTTATGGTGTTATAATTTACCTAGTTTCATTCATGTGAGATGTACAGTCACAATAATATGTAGTCAAAGGTAACTTTAAAACTTTTGTCTAGAATACTAAAAGGGTGACAGTGACCAATAGACTTGGGAAAATTAAGGAGGAATATTTATGTCACTGAAAGCAATTTTAGATTTAGACTATGAGGAAATGGCTAATATTAACCATTACAGCATGAAACAATGATTACCTACTGTGAGGCATTTGAATGAATAAATTAGCAACTTTAGACACTTGTTTGCATCTTACCAGAGAAATGAAATCCTGCTGAGCATCCATTTACCATCACAGCAAGAAAATCGAGAAGAGCAGACTGTTGAAGTCTAAAAATTTTGTGTGGCTTGCATCTCGCAAGGCACACTGAATAAGAAGTAGATGTGTAGCCACAATAAATGTGACAATATAGTAGTATTTTCACTCCATTTCTTCACATTTTATAAGAACTCCAGTCATGCCTATCAATTTCCACAGTTTTGCAAGTTCCTAGGTCTTTTACTTGTGCTCCAAAATCTAGTTCTCTTAAGTGTAAGTCATATGACATCTATCATTTTCTCTAGTTACTTTCAGCTTTTAAAACTCCCAAACCCTCTGCAATGAATCATTGAAATTCTTGCCAATGTCCATCTAAGGGACGGTTTTCGCTAATAGGTTCTGAAGGTGTTGAGAGGACTGCTAATGCTGTCAACGACCGTGCCAAGACTGCTAGCAGGTCATGTCTGAAAACAGACGCCAGTGGAGATGGCCCAGCTCCTGCATCTGAGGTGGCTGGCAACAACTGCTGCTCTCTTCCTCTCTGCGTGTCCTCCAGTTAAACTAACTTCCTTTTCTTATTTTTACTAGTATGTGAATAATAAATCCACAGAAATTAGACTGGGAAATGATCTTAGTGTTTTCAACTTAAAATAACTCTTTTCTTGATAATTTGGGGACAGACAAAGGGGAAGGGGTTTGGAGGGCTGAGAGAATGGGGTGAAAGTTTAAAGAAGTACAAATTAGTAGTTGCTAGGATGGGAACATGGGGATAGGGGAGCATGGCATAAAATAGGGAATGCAGTTAGCATTAAATGAATTGGCAAGGTGGAAAACCAGAGGAGAGAAGGAACAATTATGGGTATCATTTTATAAACAGTACAAATGTCTAACCATTATACTGTATACTTGAAACTAATAAAAAAATAAATAAAATAAAATAAAAAATAAAATAAAATAAAATAACTCCTTTCTCATCCAGACACACTGTCCTTAGACCACATAGGTGGGCTTTAGCACTGTTCCTTCAGTTTTACAGGTTAAATTTCTGGTGAAAGTAGATTATTCAAGCATAAATAAGGGAACATAAATAAGAGAGATCAGAACTGGAGGTGTGGATTTTGGAGTCAAATGCTGAGCAGTGAAAAGCAGGTGCTCTATCCGAAGGACTGCATATGAAACTGGGATGAGGATGTGTCAAAAAGTAATGGCTGGAGAAGAAAGTGGTAGCAGTGGATGCAATGAGGGCCCAGTTAAGCTAAGAGCCATCTGGAAAATTGTCAGAGGTAGACAAAACTGTACATTTCAAATGGTATCCAAAGGAATCCCAGAAATAAAGAAAAAAACTTAACATTGTAGAGGAGGAAAATCTATTGCCAACTTAAGAAAGCTCTTCTTCCAACCACATAATTTCATCCCCAGCTGCTACTAATATCCTAAATCTCTTGTAAAAGTGGATCCTGATTAAAAGGAGGCGAGTAGAGAATGGTATACGTGCAATGGACAGAGTGAATGCTAGAACACCACAATGGTTTCATGGTGAGAAAGAGCCTGTTGGAACATGGCTGGTTTTAAGACAGTATGTCCATGTAATTATGTTTTAAAAAGTGACCACTTTAGACATGACTAAAGAATGAATCATTTTAAAGTATTTTCTGAGCATAATATATATCTCAAGATCTAATTGTGAATATTTGTCAGATACTGGAATGCTCCAAAGAATTTCAGAATATGGTTAATCTGTATTTTATAGACAACAATAAAGTCTTCGACTGCATGGATCATAAAAAGCTATGGGTTTATCTGAAGGAAATGAGTGTGTCTCAGCACTTGATTGTACTGATATGTAACCTGTATTGTTACACAATATGGGCAGGGAGCTACTGTCAGAACAAAATATGGAGAGACAGAATGGTTAAGCAAGATGCATTTTCTCTCTATTTTTTATTAATCTGTATACAGAACATATATCTTATGAAAAACTGAGCTAGACTTAGAGGAAAGAGGGGTGAAAATTGGTGGAAGAAATATTAATAACTTAGGATATGCAAATGATACCATATTAGTGACAGAAAGTAGCAATGATTTGAAACAACTTCTGATGAAAGTAAAAGAATAAAGTGCTAAAGCAAGACTGCATTTGAACATCAAGAAGACAACAATCATACAAAAGAGAGACACAACTTTAATATAGACAATAAAGACATTAAAATTTTTAAAGATTTTGCTTACCTTGGTTCAGTTATCAATTCAAGTGGATTCTGCAGCTGACAAATCAAGAGAAAGTTGATATTCAAAAGGACAGCAAGAGAAAGTTGAGACTCAAAAGGACAGCAATAGAAAAATTAGGAATGAGCATCAGGAGCAATGATTTGTCATTAGAGTGCAAAGTTAAGATCATCCACGCCCCCGTAGTCCGAAGTACTGTGTAGGAATGCGAGAGTTAGACAGTGAAAAAGACTGATAGGAAAAAAATGATTCACTGGACATATGACGTTGGAGGAGAGCTCTGTGGATAACTTGGACAAAATGAACAAGTGGATCTAGAGCAAACTAAGCTTGGAAAATTATTGGAGGCAAATATGACTAAATTGAAGGTGCCCCAATAAAAACACATTGTGACAAGGCAAGGTTATTTGGAAAATACGATAATGCTGGGAAAAGAAGAAAGCAGGAGAAAAAGAGGAAGACCAAATATTACACGGGTTGACTCCATAAAAGAAGCCATAAGCTGGGCAGTGCTGTTGAGGATAGGACCTTGTGGGTATAACTCATTCATTGGGTCACCAGGAGTCAGAACTGACTCAGCATGTAACACACATAATATATATCTTGCTCATTTTTCATTGTCAGTACTCTAAGACACATTCCAGTAGAAATGATATTCCAGTTGAATTTTTGTCAACGATGAGTGTAACAAATGAGATACGTTCTGCTCTTAAGTGTTCATTTTCAACAGATATCCTTTGTCATTCAGCTAGTAAGAAGAAGAAAACTTGTTCCTGCTTACAGTATCTTTCCAAAAGTTTCTGATTCCCTAATCCTACTGTAATTGATAATTACAGTTGTCAATTAACTGTAAAGTCATATCAATATGAGCTCTAAGATTCTAAGGTACCCTCAAATTGATATTTTTGAAAAGGAGATCCCTCAAGAAAACAAAGGAAAACATTAAAAATCCACAAGCCCAAATATTTGAATTAACAGAGAATAAAAATCCTAATTCTGGAAAAGGAATTTTGGATTGATCAATATCAAATAAAAATTATTAGAAGAATTAAGTTCTCAAAAATTCAAGTCTTCATGAAAGTGTATGTACAATATTCCTAAAAATATAAACCAGTTCACTTTGTGATATTGTAATTTTTTAATATTTGTGCGTAAACAGTTTAAAATGGAAATTTGCCTGTTTTAAAGGAGTTATTGCCAAATTTTTGTCAGAGAATATAATACCTAAAATCAATCTTCATTTTGTACCCATTCCTTCTTGTCTTTCCCAAGGCCAATCTTTAAGAGAAGAGAGAGACTGATATAAATGGATACATAGGATTTCTTCTACATGTTTCTGGGTCCTTCTTTAATTCCTCAAAATCCCTAGAACTCATATCACTATAAATTAAAGATTTAAAAAAAAACATATTATACTTTGAAGGATGTTTTCACCCAAATGCCATATATAAAATTCCTGTTGTACTTTAGGTAGACATTATATCTAGGTATTACATTTTGCTTTTATTTTTGATCATTTACATTTTTCTTGTATTTATTTCTTTAAAAAAAAAAAGTAGACAGATTTCCATAAAAATAATGAAATGTTACCTATGTTACTTGGTGAGGAAAACTTTCCCTGAATCTAGTGAATAAACTCAGATTTATTTTCTGCCTTAAATGCTTACCATCTTTTCCTTCATGAACCCATGAGATTCCTATATCCAGGTGCAGTAATTTAGCCTGCTGCTTAGCTCAGGAGCTGTAGTGAAGCTAGGATTTTTACCTTTCATCGCACTTCTGGTGTCGGTTCATTTCTCATCTTCCTATATGCCCCATAGAGCTGATCTGAGTACAGAAAACCCTTTGAAGTCACTTGGAACTTTGTGCTCTGATGAGGCCTGAAGGACATGCAAAGTAAGAAACATGGCCATGCTTGCAAAAAAGGTAAAAATTCTATCAGCTTTACTAATGTGTTTCTTATACCTCAAGGCATATCTACGTGTATATATATATATAATATATATATATATATATATATATATATATATGTATATCTGCAACAAATACCAGAGCAAAGAGAACTATAATTCTGCAAAAACATAACACTTATATGGATATGCCCACTATACTTAAGCCAAATTATTTCACATGTGGAAAAATAGATTAAGCAAATTAGTGAAAAAAAAAATGCCTTCAGAGGCTCATATAGAAAGCATTTACTAGCACCATAACATCTAAACTATTATTTAATACACATATATTCCTCTTAACATAAGGCATTTTGAGACAGATTTTGAAGCAAAAACACAGTTAATGGTTGTGATACTCTGATGTCCTCAACTACATAGCCCAAATCTTAAAATTACATCAAATATAATGCCCATTTTCAACACAAGCATTCTCCGGCATGCCAGAAAATGAGCAGTAAATGAGTGTGCAGTTTTGGAGTTGGGGTGCAAACCCCACTTCTGCTTTATGGGTCTGCATTGCCAGTTGGTCTCTGCCCATAGTGGGAGCCAGAGAGAAAATGAAATGCTGGGGCCCATTTGCATCCTTTGAGCTTTCTGCCTACTTTCTGTTGTGCCTGTCAGCTCATCCCAGCCCACTTTTTTACAGTTGGCACACAATTTATTCTAGTAGCTCCAGCAATTGAATCTACTTTTCATTTCTCTTACACCTTGAAGAATCAACCCCATCACAGGCCATGAGAGACAACAACAGTACCTATTGGTCAGTGACTGCTCCTGCAATGTGATTTTCAATTTTATTGAAGTCCCTTCCTCAAGCTAATAAACTGAATCAAAGTTCAATTGCTTTCCTTTAATTAGCCAGCTCTAAGGATGGTAGCTCCTGCCTGCAATTGCTATTTTTATGGCCTCTTAAAGCAGATTTTTACATTAAATTCTCTCACGTTATAATGTTTAATTTAATTTGTTTTCCGACTTGACTCAGAATGGAACACATATTTAGTTTAATCCACATATATTTAGGGATTTTATAAAGGCAATCACATACTTGGAGTCTAAAGAATCTTCTGAGTGCAAACAGACAAACCAGACATGTAGGCATTCTAGATATGCCACTAAATGTAATCATAATTGAAATTCTGAGTAGTAATATTAATAATTAGAACAAGAATTCTTCCTAGTATAGACCTCACATACCTGGAGGCCAAGAATTACTGCTCTTTCTCCGCCCTGCCCCCATTGCTAGTCAGGTTATAATATTGGGAATTAAACTTTTAACACAGCTTTAAACAGAGGTACTAATGTTGTGAGAATTGTTGACATGCTACTGATCTTTCTAAATGCACATCTGATTACATCTCAGTTTTAAACCATTCAATGGTTGCCCAATTATATCAAGTAAAGTTCAGACTTAGACAATAGGTTTCTCTGAGAAACCCCAAAGAGTGAAGAGATGCTTCCTGAATGAATAGTTCTAGAAAATGTACTAATTTACTGATATCATAACACTCAAAATAACATTACAATTACTTGTATGCCTGTAGGTATTGCCTTCTAGATTATAAATTCTATGAAATTAGACACTATGTTGAGTTCACCATTGCCCGTGTGAGTACATTGTCTAGCACACAGGATAACCTCAATAAACGTATACTTAATTTCTACTATATGTACACACAAGAAATGAGTGGTAGCAGTACTAGAAAGAGTTCTTATTGTACTGGGCCAGCACCTCAGTCGTTAGGATGATTCACACTGCACCTTTAAGTGAGATAATTGAGAAGGAAGGAGGTATTATTTTATCATCAGGAAAAGCAAGTTTACTCTTACACAAGCAACAGAGAGGTCTAAGTAAGAGAAATATGTGATTCTTGTATAAATAATTTAGGACCATTGTCCTATAGGCACTTCCTTGTGGTACTCACACTCATATATGTAGTAGTTTGACATGCTGGTGGGCTACTTGGAAAAGTTCAATTAAAATTTTTTTTAAAAAATACTTTAAAAAAGACTTTTTATGTCATAATAAAGGAGATATTTATTTTTCTAACCCAGAGTGTCTTGTTTGAAAAGGTTTATGAACCATATAGAGGATGCTTTCTAATATTGTGTCTGGTATCTTGTAGGCCAAAGATTTTTAAAATATTTAAAATAGGATAGAATCAAAGACATCTCAAACGTGTTCCTCTTGATTAAATTTGATATTGCTCATAAACTAAGTGGCTCCATAAAATGTCATTCAATACAGACAAAAACTTAGTTCAAAAATATATGGTAGACTTCCTCTATATTGATCTATCAACTTTCCCTATAGTGATTTCACTCATTTGCAAGATTTTAAAAAGCACTTAATAGACTGGAGAATCCTTTGAGAATCTGATAAAAATTAACCAGCTCTCTCCTGGAAATGTGCATACACATATATATTATTTATTGTTTATCATTTTGAGTTGCTCAGAGATCATCTAAAACCATCCATAGGCTCAAAGAAGTCAGAGTCATATGTGAATAGTTGAAAATTCTAAATTTTATCTCAAAACTAATGTCTATGTAGATAACCCACAGCCACTTCATTCTAGCATGTCTAGAATGGAATTCTTTAACTTCTATTCATACCTACATATACCAGTTAATTTCCAGTCTCAGTAAATTATAACCACTATGCACCCAGTTTTGTAATCCAGAAACATGGGAGTTATACTTTGATGGTTTTCTTTTAGTGCCCACATCCAATCAATTTACATGTCATGTTGATTCTATACACTTACTCTCAAATATGACTTGTTCTTTTATGCTCTTATCAATACCATAAATACCCATTTTTTCCTATTCAAACTCCTCATCTCTAAAATTGTCCCCTCAATTCAATTCTTCATATAGCAGTCAAATTTAGCATTCTAAAATACAAAACTGATGATGATTACACAATTTTGGATCCACCGAAAGGTAATCATTGTCTTCAGGATGAGACAAAACACTTTAAGGTGGTTTAAAGACCTGTTATAGCCTCATTTCTTGAAAAATTTCCACAATTACTGTAAGCCCCTGCCACAGTACCCAAATCTCAGATGTCCCCCCAGCTTGTGGGCCCTTGTTTAGAATTACTTATGTGGAGTCACTGAGAAAATGCTGTTTACATAGGAAAAATCTCTTCATTTTAAGAGAAAAGTACAGAACAACCAACAGGAGATCTGGGTTCTAATCTTAAATTTGACAACTGGGGCAAGTTACATAACTTGTCTGGACCACATGTTCTCTGGTAGAAACAAGTGGAGTTGCTCCTTCATCTTTAGCAGTTAATAGTTTCCTTTTGTATTTCCTTTCTCAGAGATACAAATTTAGCCAAGCTAATGTATTGTCATCTAGTGTATTTGTTTCAATGAGATTTACTAAAAATATTTAGTTTGTGTAGAAGAAAAGGGAAGACAATAATGACTGCTTTGTCAGGTCTGAAGATTATAATTTTATTTTTATTGATTTTCTAATAAAGACAAAACATTTACTTTAAGATTTTGAATATATTTGTATATTTTGTGACCTGTGAAAATACTTAACTTTCATTTAGTTTATATTTTGTATTATTATTAGTTTTTATTAACATCATTGTATACATTATTAATTTTTATTTTATAACATCATTAGTTTTTATTTATACCCTGCATATTTTTAGGTGGCACTTGTAATATCTTTTAGAATCAATGCAATGTGAAAGTAAATTAGAAGAAAAAAAGAAACAATAAATTAAAAATAATTTATTTTAGGAGAAAATAAGATAACCTAATTATTATAATTAGATAAAGAATTTTATCTGTAAGTTTTTAATTAGCTAACATAAACAGTAAAAAGGTTTTTAGACACATTTTTTGCCATCAATGTTAAAGCTTGGATCGGTTATTTTTCATTTGACAACCCCTGCACCTCATATACTGTCTCAATCCGTTCTTTATCCATCTTTGGTCTGAAATAGAACTATGTGAAATATTAAACAATATGAATATTTTAAAAGGACCAATCAAAACTAGAAATGATTCACTACCAAAATTTAAAATAGCTAGAACGTACTGAAAGAGAATAATATTCCTGGCAATGAAATAAGAACCTAGGAGGAAAGTAGAATTTAAATAGTGGGTGTTAATTATCAAATGAGCGTCAAATGTCTAGACCAGATGTCACAGTCTAACAGAGTGATTGCTTAAAAATATAATATGCAGTCACATTGTTACATTTCCTAATCCATCCATGACCTCCCATTGTCACAGGATGTTCTTAGAATGATAAATAACATTCTTCATCACATAATTCCCCTTGCTATCCAATCTCATTTCTTGTTATTCCTCAGTTTAAAATTCTAAGACTCTATACTCAGAACATTTTTCAGTATCTAAAATTGCTCTCCTAGAGTGATATATATATATAACATACATACACACACACACACACACACACACACACACACACAGATGTAGATAGAAATATAGATATATCAGTATAACTTCCCAGATTTTCTAGGTGCCTGTTACTGTCCATGGGTTACTTGCCCCCATATCTCACCTCTGTAATTATCATTTATTCTTCAGGTCTCAGTTTGGTGTAACCTCCACTGGGAAATGTTACTTGATTATCAGTACTTGAGGAATACATGTTTTTCTCAATGCAGTGGACCTATGTACTAAAATAAGAATAAAGTCACCATTATTTGAGCTTGTGAAAAAGAGTTGCTTCTTACAGCATTGCCTTCGGCGATGAAAAAAATTTTTTTAAAAAAAGGTGGGATGCCCGTTCATAGAGAAATTGTTTGATAAATTACATTATATTAGTGCCATGAAATACCAACTGCCTTTAACAAAATTTTTAAAGAAATACTGCAGTTGACTTGGAAGTATTTCACAAGGTACTGTTGGGTAAAAGAAACAAGGTTCAGAGAAATTGCCATTATCTAGTATTTGTAAAGCAATGAACAAAACCAATGCATATGTGTGTGTATGTGTGTGTCAAATACATACATACATATATAAGGATATCTGTTAAAATATTTATTACTTATGTTATTAGATAAGCATATGTAGTATGTATGTATGTGAAGAGGAGGAAGTGGCTACGTTTATTAAATAAGAATGGTGAAGAATGAATAGGAAGCATATTTTCTAGGTTGGCAACTTAACTTTAACAGAGGCAGATAAGCAAGGATAGAGGTTGGAAGGAAAGGAGCCAAAAATAAATAAAGAAAAAGATTGTCCCCAAAGAGTATGTATAATATAATTATATTTATTCCTTGTTCATAAATACTCTTTGTGCATTCTTACACGTATAAAAATACATTTTAAAAATAAATATGCTAAAGTCTGTCAGCTATATGAACCAATGCTTAAGTATGTTACCATGGAGTTAATAACATATTTGGCCCTGATTACCACAATTAGTTCTAAGCAATGATCACTGACATTTGTCTTCCAAAATCCTCAGAGACAGGAAAACAGTCTCAGTCCTACCTGATTTCCTTCAGAGTATCCATCCAGTAAATTTAAACATTGTTGGGGATATTAAAGTTGTGCTGAGAGCTGGATAGTGTTCATGGACTTGATGCTTAGATTGCAGAGAAAAGGAAAAGGGAGAGGAAGGAGACTTGGGGGGCCAAGTGAATGTTACCTGTGTCGAGTACTAGACTTGGCGCTTAAATAAATAAATAAATAAATAAATAAATAAATAAATGAGACAGCTTTTCAGAATTAGGGGCACTTAAAGATCAAATAAAAGTAGCAAAAGAATATTGACGTATTACCCATTTTGAATTGTGTTGTTTGCATCGAGCTATTTGCTTTAATCTGTGGTACTAATTCAGTACCCATTTTCACTATATAATTTATGTTATTAGTAACATTTAAATCCAGATATCAATTGCACATGTCTACTTCATACTAGATAAGAATATAGGTTGTGTTTGTTTGTTTTTAATATAAGATATGGCCACACCTATGAGACACAGAGAAGAAAGTGATTTATGCTGGAGGTGGCAAAAAGTGTTATAGAGGGCTTCATAGAATAAATAATATTTGAACAGAGCATTATAGGAAGTAAAAGTAGAGAAAATAGAGGGTCAATATATATATATGCTTCTGCCCAGGAAGGGAGAGACCATTTATCTCCAATGTGCAGCAGAGGGCCTTGTGAATAACAGCCTTCAAGAAAGGTTTGTTTAATAGATAATTGAGTGAATGACTGCATAGATCAGGATAACATTCTAGTAATTAAAAATGTAGTATTAAGCCCAGTCAAATAAATTATTAGCAGATATTGTGACATAATGAATGACACATGAAAAAAAGAATAAGAAAGCGATCAGCCCTTTTTACAATCACTCTACTAATTTCTTTTAGCCAAAACTGATGTAAGGAGGAGTGCAGCAAAGGAGACTGGAAAAGAAGTTTGGGGTTGCTTAAAGACTTCAAAAGTCATTCTAAAAATTTTACTTCATACTTTAGAAAGGTAACACAGGTGCAATGGAACTTTTTTAAAATAGTGTATTGCTATCAAGACTTGCTGTTTTAGAACAGCAAGTGGCAGCAGTTAAGAATATTTAGCAGATGAAAAATACAGGTGGCAAAAAGATTGAATAAATTATTGAAATAATACAGAAGTGGGATGATAAGGATGTGAATCGAGGAGTCAACAGTGGAATTAGGCCAGAAGAGACAAATGTAAGAGATAACTTGGAACAATCCTATAAAAGGTTCATAATAGAGGAGGAGTAAATTTGATGATTATTATCATCCATTTACTTTATTATTGGGTAACTTTGAAATGTTACCAAGACATCCAGATGCATGTGACTAATAAACAAATAGAAATGCAGGCAGAGATTTTAAGCAAGAGGTATGTGCTAGAGAGATAGATGTGAAGTTATAAAGAATATAGGTAATAATTTCAATTATGTAAGAGAATAAGATCACCCATGGAGAAAAAAGCTTAGCAAATACAAGTCTAGAAACAAAGATGGTAATCTGAACTCCTGACACACACACACACACACACACACACACACACACACACACACACACCACAGGGCTCCTTAGAAATTTTCACCTTGTACTTCATCAGGGTTCTACCATGTTGTTTTATTTATTTCAAGTCTTAGAAAAGGAATACATTAGTACCATTGCAAAAAGTAATAAAACAAAATCTCATTTAAATTGTAGTCAGGGCGCTAGAAGAGAGAACTCTCACACACTGTCAGTCAATACACACCACTGACCCCAGTAGAAAGAGTGGTACCTTGCATCTCTGACAGGAAGTGATAGCACTTTACTACTTCATCAGGAGGAAGAAAAGATTCCTCCTTGCCCAATAACAGCTCACCAATGGGAGACTGCCATAAGTCAGCCAATGAAAAGTCACTATACTTAGAACTTTCAGTTTCTTCCAATGGACTCTTCTTTCATTTACAACAGCCTCTCCCAAGTCATAAAAGGATTCTTCTCCTTTGTTTCTTTGGACTTCAATGTGTTGTCTAATTAATCACATTAAACAGTGTAACCTGAATTGTAATTCTTCGTTGTTCCCAAATAAACTTGTTTTGAAGAAATATCTACTTAATTGTTAAGTTAACTCTCTCTATCATCTATCTATCTATCTATCTATCTATCTATCTATCTATCTATCTATCTATCTATCTATCTCTATCATCTATTTTTTAAATTTTACTTTATTAGCTTCAAGTATATAGTACATTGGTTAGGCATTTATATAATTTATAAAACGATCCCTCTTATTGCTCTCTCCTCTGATTCTCCACCTAGCCATTACATCTACCTATTTTTATGCCACTTAATATTTGGTAAAATAAAATAAAATAAAATAAAATAAAATAAAAGCTACAGTCTGTTCCTGAAATAGAAAAATTAAATTCCCTAACTGGCAACAATAATTACCCCTTTGCTCTATTGTGTCCTTGCTGTTTTCTAACTTGATTCTAATTAACTAAATTTTAACTACAAATTTTCACAAACTACAATCCTACAGAAGTGTAGAATTAAATTAAAAGAATGAAGAATATATTTCACTATTAAGCATATAAGGTACAGATTGCCATATAAGGTTATTCTACATTTTTATAAGCTTAAGATTGGATTATAAGATATTTTAAATTTATTTTAGAGGCATTTGCAAGATATGGTGCATAAAAAAATTTATAATGATTTAAATTACCTTCAGGAAAATGCCTTATTAAGAAGCTTTATAGATAGGGAATGAAGAGTATAAGTCCTATGCTACTATTATGTTTTTAGTCTCCTGACAGTTTTTGTTTTGATCAAGTACAAGGTGAACAGTGAGAAGTGAACAGTCTGCACTCTGAAGAATTAATTGCAATATGATAGAAGAAAAAGGAATCAGAAAAGATGCCATTATACTTGGAAAATACGTATACACGGCCTTTGGCCTAAATATAAAGAGGGATGATACATCAATCTCTGACTTAAATACCCCTGCCAGTTAATTCTATCTTTTCATAGTCATTTCAGGACATTGATTAAATTTAATTCTACATATTCTTACATTGTTTAGGTTGATCGATTGGTTGATTGATTGATTGATTTTACTTTAGGAGTTATCTCATCTGTTAGGAGTTTAGCTGAGCTGAGAGAGAGAGAGATTGAGAGAGAGGGAGAGAGAGAGAGAGAGAGAGAGAGAGAGAGAGAGAGAGAGAGAGAGAGAGAGAGAGAGAGAGAGAGAGAGAAAGCAGAGCTGTCAGGTGTCAGAGTAACCATTTAAAGGAACAAGCCAAAAAAGGAAGGAGTTAGGCCTTAAATCACTTATTGCGATGGTATAAACTTGAGTCTAAAACTAGAGAAAATGTCACTCCCTGGTTCCATTTTCTGCATGGAATGGGGCACCAGTCTAGGGTGAGATGGAACAGTATCAAACATGAGGCTTGTCTCACTGTTGAGGGACTCCTAACAAAAAGGCTCTGGTAGTTTTAAGGACTGAGGGAGGAGGGGGACATGAGGGGTAAGCCTAGGAGTGGAGAAGTACTGGGTACTGAATAAGAAGTGGGGAAAAGTATCTTCAAGGTTCTCCCTTTGCCCCTTTAGGGAATACTCAGCTGGGGCCCCTGAAGAACAGAGGGGCTCTGCACGCAGGCTGGGGTGGGGAGGGAAGCTTCCCATGAGCCTCTGGGGTAGAGCCTTTCAGATGCCTATGATGAGAGCTGAAAATCACACAGAGGTTTCTAACCAGGAGCCAGACTCCTCATCATCTGTTTCCTAGAAGAATAATAAAAAATCATTCTTTGATTTCTTTGGTGTGAAACCAAGGGGTTATAATTGGACCATAGTTTTAATATATGTTGAATCGAGTCTAACACATTGACTATTAGGTTGTACCTTTTCTTGAACACTAAAGATCATACATTGTAAATAGTATATTAAATTTTCAGATATGACATGCAAATGCCAAGGTCACTTTTTATATCAATCAGGGTTAATGGATAAATGATTACAGAGCAGCTACCTTATCTATTCTAGTTTTTTTTTTTTTTAAAGTTTTGTGTTTCTCTCTTTTTCCAAGGGAAAAGTCAACTTCAGATAGAGTCTAAGAATTCCTATTTTAGCATACACTTAAAGCATGATATCAATCTGTGGGCAACTTATATTATTGATTAGCAGTCTACTATTAAATTAAAGAGGCCTGAGTCAGGACAAGAGAGACTGCAAAAATGGTTGGATTGCTGACTTGTGTTGGCACATTTACATGATTAATCTTTTTAGGCTTTCCCATGACAGTATTTATGATATGGCTTTAAGTTCTAAGTAGGAGAATTGCACAATGGCAGCATAAACTGTAGCAAATATGGCATATTTTCTGTACCTTTGTTGCTGCGTTGTTTTGTTTCATTCTGTTAAAAGGTAAACAGGTATATTACAAAGTTTGAATGTTTATTTGAGCAAAAATCAACTTAAATCAGACAGTGCCACACTGGAAGTGGTTAGAAGCACTCCACTGACTGAAGCCAAGAAAAAACTTTCGTAAAGAGGCAAAAGCAATGTAAGAAAACTATATGATCGGCCATTGCTTAAGTGGTTGCATTATTTGGGAAAGCCTAGTTGATTTTGACTGGTTGCCCTTAGGTCCCATTTCTTAATCTTGAGGCATTTACAGGCTTAGGTCTTGATTTGCTTACCTAGGCTAAGATATTAGAACCACCTAATGGCCTCCTTCTTAATTAACAGTCCAAATTAATATGTTTAATTTAAAATTAAATTTTACCTAATTTTTAATTGACTCTTGCTGTCAGTTTACAATCGCTTGAAACATCTTCATCCATCCCTTTATTTATACCCTGTTACTACGGTTTAGATGTTTCTAGCAGAACCTCTATAGCTGGATTTTGTGTAATTAGTACAATCTCAAAGTCTGGATCTTTTAACAGGAAAATTGATACCTTTAAAAACATCATTAATTGATAATGTTGTTTTGCATCCTTCTACACTATTGTTTTTACTACTTTGCTGTTTTGTTGTCACTTTGTTTTTTGGATTGTACCAGATTCTCTTCATTCCCTTTTCCTCCCCGACCCATTAATTTGGAAGTTCCACAATTCTTTTCAGTCCCACCAGTGTTTATTTTCTGATTTAATTTGAATATTTTATAAGACAGCATTTAAAGCAAAGGTGTATATGCTAAGACCATCGGTGAGTGCAATCCCTGGGACCCAAGATTAAGAAAAAAGGCATGATAACAGAGAAAGAAGGAGTGGATGGCTGAGCTGGCCTTGACAAGTGATGGAAGGGAGAATGTATCTCCTCCCAAATTTTATTGTCAGAGGTGGTTGCATGAGGTGTCAAATCACCAGCAGGTTTCAGATGTCCATATGTGATGCTATGCAGGCCTCCAGATGAGGGTTAGAGGCAGGCAGCCTTGATGCAAGGCAAGACACTGTGACTGCAAATAGGAGGTATCCAGAGCTACTAATGCAGTGGTCCTTCTTTCCCTTTCTTCTTAACCTAGTACTCCCACTCCATCAGTATGTAGCAGCAGCTGCAGCAAACTGGCTGGACCACCTATGCCATTTTCAGGAATGCTTTGGCAGAAAAACAAGGCAGGTGCACAGACCTGGGGTGGTACTAAAACACATTGTTACATCTTGCCATCCTAAAACATTCTACTTCACCAGTTTCACATTTAAATTAAAGGATAACTTTGAGCCCAACACAAAAATGTTTAACTTCCTCAATATCCTCTTCCATGTTAATAAAGGTTTTAGAATATTTTTATTTTTTCCTCCCTATACTCCCCCACCAATCCATTTTAGAGAAGAATTTTCCCAATGTCTCTTTTGTTTGCCCAATATCTGTATTGCAAATTCCAAGCACATAATTATCCTGATATTAATGTATAGTCCTAATATTAATCCTAACATTAATTTACAGTTTAATTTCATTAATGCCCTAATATTCATTTCTGTTTTCTTCCTACTTCTACATCTCCTATTTTGTTCTGTTTCAGATTTAACTTGTTTGGAGCACTTTCTCAAAGACTTTACTCAAATTGGCTATATGAAGGTCACTCTCTCTGTGTTATTTCCTTTATACCATCTACATCTCTGCGGTTTTTTGAATAAAGAGTTCACGTTAACTTTTTGAATTTTTAAAAATTATCCTCTTTTTCATTCTCTTTTTAGAACTTCAGTTATTCACACATGAGCTCTCTGGATTGGGCTTCGGAACCAGAGCTCCAAACTTCTTTCGTTTCTCTTTCATAGCATCAGTGGCAAATGGAGTAGGCTGCTCATGATAGCAATTTGAACACCCTGGCCACTAGATTTCCTTCACAGCTGACCCAGGGCCTGTGGCAAATCAATATTTAGCATATGTGTACCCTATCAGCTGCTCAACAATCTTACAAAGTCCAACAATTGGGACATTCTGCGCTAAAGTTCTTTACTCATTATTTTTAAATATCGGTTTTTAAACAAACAAAAAAACCGATATTTGGTGACATTTTGTTTGTATAGCGATTTCTTTTAATTTGCAAGTAATATTTTCTGATTTCAGAAGGATTTTGGAGGAGGCACTAACTATATGTTCCTCTCTTTGAATATTATTAATATTTTTCTGGAAATTCTCCTCTGTTTCCTTCATCACTTCTACCTCAGCCGATTCCACTTATCTAGGATTTTTTTGGCTTGTTCTTCATCCGTCAAGTTACTTTGATTGTGATTAGTACTTTTCTCTTGATTATTCACAACTGGTGTTCCCACAGTACTCATTCAGGTCAAATTGCTGGCTTTTCTAAAGCAATGGCAAACCAGCAAGTGGAAGGAGCCACATGCTTTTGTTCTCGTTGGCCAGGCAAGCTGTGAGCTCTCTGCTGAGACACAGAGAGAAGAGCTCTCCCACATCTCCAGCTTTTCCTTTGTAGTCAGCACACAGGCAGCTCTTTCCCAGTGGATTAGATCAATTCACCCCAGAGTGTATCCCCACTATACGTCTATTATGCCTGGAGAGCTAGGTGGGCCTCTCTTATGATCACGTTTAGCAAGATCCTTGCAAATATCTACAACCCCTTGACAGAAGCTTAAAACACATCTATTTTACCTCAACTTTTGTCTCTAATGACAATGATCAGATTAAGTTTTTCCAATGTAACCTCCTCTCTAGAGCACCAATATCTTATAGTGTTTTATTACAAGAATTCTTGTCCGTAATAACCATTAGTTTCTTTCCTATATAAGGATGATGAACACTTTCCATCAGTTTAAGGTCTCAAAAGGGAGTCTATATGTAAATAAATGAATTACATTGTGAAATGTATCATAGAAACCTGCATAAGAAACAGAGTAACTAATTTTTTTGTGGATAGCCCAGAGAAATCTCTATTATTAAAATGGCATTGAAACTAGGTTATAAAGAAAACTAGGATTTTAATATATAATTAAATGATATCAATATTATTATTAGTGATAATATTAAATGATATATTTTAGATGATAGAAAACCATAAAATGTAGATATCATCTACATAGCAAGTAATGTGGCAAATAATATCTGTCTCAGCGAAGGTGTATTTTATTTCATAATGTACTTTAAAAAGTTACTACATTGCTATTCATTAACTAATACAGTAAATAATTCTACCATAAGTAACCAATCACTTTAAGCTGACTTATTCTCTCTAGATATATGGAAATTTTTATAGTAGTCAGGAATAATCGAAATTTCTCTCTCCACATTTTTATATACACACAATGATAATTATATAAATTATAGTAATAAATATACCAATAGATATCTTTCTATTCTAATATCCTGACTGATAAAAATTATGAATTGTTCCCATTTCTTAAGCATGTTGATAGTTCCTTAAATATTTTAATAACTTTTAATTGCTTGGCCTTGAGTAACTAACCACATTAACTTGGCAAACTTATACTGAATAGATCAACATATAAATTACAGATTAAATTCACAGAGTATATTTAATTGGTAGTTTTTCCTCTTATCATTTGGTGCTTGATACCTTTTCCATTCTGGAAATGACAATGCATTCCTGCAAACTTAACAAATGATCCTAATCCCTCTTTAATATAATTGCGGTCCTGGATAAAGGGGGGAATAACCATGGTAAATATGAATGGGTAGTGACAACAGTGGCATAAGGTGACCTGATTTTGTATATGTTTATGGACCTATAAAGTCTAGGACGTAGTTTCTTGTGATTTTCATTATTATAGACTAGACAGGGGTGAAATTATCTTTAGTGTTCTGTTTCAGAGCATGAGGCATACTTTAAAAGCCATTCTTGTCAGCCTATAATGTAAACTAATCTTCTAATAAGACACTGTGTCCTTCCATATACTTCAGTGAAGTGCATAGTGGTTTGAGCATTAGTAGAAAATCATGATCTTTTCCTGAGGTGACCTTTTAACCCAAATAGTCCAAGTTCATCTTTATGTTTTACTGGTATGTATAATTCAAGGAGTAGAGAGTATTACACAAAGCATTACTGAGTCAGATTTCTATTATAAAATAACAATCTTCGTGGTATAGTTTTTCACTGTCTAGAGAGCCGTGTGAATGACTGGGGATAGGGTAGTATCTGTCTCACCCAGAACACCTGTCTATGCTGTACAAATACAATAAATAAGATTTTATATTTCCTTTTTTTTTCTTTTTCTTAAAAGTGAGCCCTTTGTGGTTTCTTAAAAACTATGACACTACCCCTCAATGTATGTGACAAGAAAAATAACTTGTACTTATATATTTTAATTTTGTTCTTTATGTTTTCATTATTTGCAGGAAATGTTGAATGAGTCACACACACACACACACACACACACACACACACACTCATTTACATGACATTCAAACTTAGCTAACAGAAAATATGATACCGAAATAGCATTTAGAGAACACAAAAATTAATTCCTAAATAACAATGGAATTAAATGTAAACAAGTTTTCCAAAGTGTTTGATATAATTTATTCTCTTCAATATTTTAACATATTCTTTTAAGATTTTATGTGCACTATTAGTGTTATTTCAAACTTGTTTTCTTAAGTACAGGAACTTTTGCCCAGGCCCTTTCTGTTTTATTAACAGATTCCTAATTAAGAGTTTCTATGTGATCTTTCCTAAGAGTTCCTAAATTAATTCTTTGGGGCTAATACGTCACAATATATATTAGATGATTTCTTGATCTGTTGAAGTTTCAATTTCCACTACCAAGAACACAGAGAACAGCATGAGGGGAAGAAAATGGCAATAATGTGTTCTTAAATAACTACATAAAGCATTTATAAAAACATTTATAGTGACATTGACTGTTTACAGCTCTTTAACTTGAGAGGGATTTTCCCTCCTTAGGCTTTTATATTTGATTAAAAAGAATTCTTCTTGCTCATTGACCTCCGTCTCTATGGGGTTGGACTCCTGAATAAATTGCTGAGTGCCTAATAATGATAAACTTACTTCAAAGCAACCTAATTGGTGGAGGTTTTAGTATATATAACTGATTATAAATAATAAATAATTTCGCTAAAATAACAGAACTTTTCTTTTTATAAAAATGCTGATACTCACATACAGTTGTGAAATAGCTTTGGCTTGTTTAGATTATTCATTCTCTATACATTTGTCCATTTTAGGCAACATCAAAGCTCTATTATGGCTGCTCAATGAGTCTCCCACATCATGCTACAGTTGTTTAAGAAACTCATGCCAAAAGAAAAAAGTACTATCTCTGCACAATCTATGCCAATGAAGCTTTGATAATCAGGCCAATCACCTAATTACAAGTTTGTATTTCCATTCCCACTGAGATGTGCCAATTAAAAGGATTCAACTTTAATTCCAAACAACGTATTATTCCTAATTACCTGATGCATGCACTGCCTGCTTTGAATTTTTAACCCTCTGTGTATTTGTGTGTGAGAGTATCTCTCTCTCTCTCTCTATATATATATACACACATACACACACACACATGCATATTTTTAATCCATAAAGTATTGTGAATTACAAAGTATATACATAACTTCAGCTATTGACCATGGTTTTTTTTTTAAATGAAGCTTGTTCTCCATGTTCAAAACAAGCTTGTGTCATTATACAGGTAATTTGAATTATAAAAATAATAACCATGGATCATCAGTCCTGCAGAAATTACTCATTTGTCCACGTTAATAAAAAAAAAAACACATAAAACTCTGTTTCAGTTCATGATTGATATCATTGCCTGAAGTAAATTAAGTCATTTGAAATGCTAACAAGGTGATTCATGTGCATATTGATTACATTCATTTCTTAGCATATCGCAAATTAACCCCATCACTGCAGTAAGTATTTGCGTGCTTTATTTGCACACTAAAAACTGATCAGCAAGTCAAAGTCTAATGGACAACTATAAGAAATCTGTTATATTTCTAAAGCAGTGCTTAATGAAGAATTTCTAGCTTTTCAAATCTCCATTGAATTCAAGGTTTGGTGAATTTTCCCTTTGGCTTAGAGATCCAAAAATGACAATTTTGAAGAAAGGAAAATGGTCAGTGAAAAGAGAGGCCAAGTTTCAACCAAAACATTAATGTTTCTTGGAGACCTAGAGTTAAAGTATAGAAAAAAATGGACTATGAGGCAGAGAAGAATTAAGCCCCTAATCAAATGATATTCAGAAGCTAGTTTAAAAGAAATAAAAGAAAAACTGCACCTCTCCTTTTTCCAGCTTTAGACTTCAAAAAAGGAATTTCAAAATTGAATATACTACTTTCAAATGTGCTTAATATGCAAGTGTAATTAAATTTTACTTCTTTAAGACACTTGCCTTTCCTTTGTCAACCTTCCTGCATTCCACATTTTATTACATATAGTTGAATATCATCTTATTAAATGGTTGAATCCAAGTTAAAATTTAAAATAAATAGTGCTAGATAACAGAAAGGAACCAGAAATTGAGTAAATTAAAACACTGATTATTAAATTAGAACCAAAAAAAACCCATGAGTAATAATTTGACAAGAAATACAACAGAGGGAATCAAATCCATAAAAGGAAGAAGAAAAAAGAAATTTGCCTCTTACCACTGTGGATTCTCCCTCTAATAAAGAGATTTTGAAGAAACTCAAATCATTCTATGCTCTATAAAATAGTATAGCAGATGAAACCAGTAAACTTTATTTACTGATATAGAGAGCCTCAAGATTTGTCATACTTATTCATTTTTACTTATTATTAAAGACTTGGTTTTACATGTCTTAGTACCAGAGCGCTACAGATAAAAGATGTGTAAAAGAAGTTCAGAGAAGTGTAACAGAAGTGATTAAGGGAATATGGGTTTGACTTATGAAAGAAGATTAAAGAATCAAAGTCTCTATGACTGTGTAAAAGGATGACTAAAAGGTAAGATGATAAAAGCCTACAAATATTTAAAATGTATAAGAACAAGGAGGACAAGAAATTATTGAGCATTTCACAAAGGAGATTATTAGAGTATAGAATGAACAAATGGATTGAGTTAAAATGAGAAAATTTGGGCTGCATATCATAAGGAAATAACTCTTCAAATGTGTAATACTTGTTAGACCCCAGAATGACGAGTTTACTGCTTACGAGGTGTTACTCTGCTCACCTTTTCTCTGCCGTACATATACACACTAAAATGAAACATTCATAATTGGGAAAAGCAGCACAGGATTTTTCATTTAAATTTTTCATATCGCTTTTATCTAATTTCACAGATTGCTATATTTACTACTTAATACATAAGAATTACAATTATGTGTCAACTAAAATTTGTTTCAGCCTATTGTGCAGGACAAAAATTAGTACTAAGAAACAGAATTATAAAATTTCGGACTTAAAGAGAAGGCACATTTACTGCTAATCAACATCCTAACAAATGACTATCAAGCCTCTGCATAAACCTTCCCATAATCAGAACTTTTAAACTCTTTTTCATAATCAGATATTTTAATACCCTAAACTTATTTTAAATCCTAAACTTATTTAAATGACGTATTTAAACTCTGAGACTACCCATGTCATCTACAGACCTCTGTTACACAGGTCCTTCATTATGTGGAGCTCTGTTTCTGTCTCACAATACTTTAGAACCATAGATTCTAATTCCACTAATCCCACCTGTAAAGTTGTACAAAAATGCATTTGAAGGCAGCTACCATAACACACTCAGACACTCAGATAAAACATCACTATATCTTTTCATTATTTTTCATATCACATTATTTTGACACATTCTTCTATCTCATCATCGCCTAAATGTGTTTTCCTACTTGTTGAGGTCTCTTCTTAAATTTAATAGCTAGAACTATCCAAAATAGTGAATTTATAGACAAAAACAAGGATGAGCACCTCTATCAGTTCATATAAATTATTTCTGTTTACATTAATGGGAGAATATGGTAACATGAGGGTTAGGCTGTGTGCTTCCAATGAGATAATTAGGACAAATTACAAGAAGATGGAAGAAAAAGCATATTTCCTTGAGTTTTAAATATTGTTATATGACATGACAGTTTTGCATTTTTCTACTTTATAACACCGCTGTAAATGATGTCCACCTCTCAAATGATAAAGCAGAAGTTGCATTTGGAGGTCATCTCAGTTTATTATCTCAGAAAGGCAGACAACTGGTGAGGAATTTGGGGAAGGCTATAGAAATGTTTTGTGACCAACCGGTTTTTCTCTATAATTCCTAAGATGGTGAGAAGGAGGAGGTAGTCTCTCACTGCTTGGAAGAGTACACACAGAACAGTTTAAAGAAATGGACTGAACTGAAAACTAATACAAATTATACATAATATTTTATTATGTAATTTTTTCCTTGAATTTCAACAACCTTGTTGAAAATCTCTTTTATTGGCACATATCTCTCAGAGTTCCACAACTTTCATTTACTGCTCTGTTAATTAACTTAGGACAGCAAAAACTGGGCCCAAAATGCCCCATTCTGAGGTAATTAATGGCTAACTAAAACATCTACAATTTTGCTTAAATTCTGGCACTGATATTTATTCAATTTTTTCAATACAAATATGGAGTCTTACTTCTGATAAATTTTATTTCATCAAATTTAGATTATTCTTTCTCTACATTATTTCTGTATTCTGTCTCTAATATCAACAAAACAGTATCATCTTGAAATATACTCTAACAAAATTTGGTAAATATGTTTTACAAATTTTCATTCAAATTATTCAGAAAAAGAGATGAGAAAGAGATTCATGGATAAAGCTTTACATAATTAGAAACTTTTTTTTTCAGGTAGAACATTAGTTAAAAAATTTTAGATATCACTATCAATAATTGGTTATCATTGATCAGTTACTAATCCATCTAGTTCCCCTAACATCTATCACATATAGGGATATTTACCTAATATATATGATCTCATGAGATAATTCATTAAATGAAAAGAATAATCATACAATGCTATTCATCCTTTGGACAAATATTTTGTTTAGATATTAAAACTAGTAACATTATGTGGTAAATTAAAGAGATATATAAACATGGAGATCTACAGTTTATGTTTGTGTGTGTGTGTATGTCTGTATTTATACTAAACATATACAGATCCATACTTATTGATAGGTTAATTTATACAACCTCACAAAAAATTACCACTGTATCCAGACATAAGTATTAAGCTTAGAGTTGTAAAATATTCAATTTTCACATGAGAGAATTCGTTAAGTAATTACTGCTGCATAATATAGGTTAAAAGTATAGAATTCAGGTCAGGTATTTAGAATCCTTGTTCTGACTTCCATAATTAGTAGTTTAGGATGAATTACTGATTATCATTGGCCTCAGTTTATTCACTGATAAAATGAGAAAAGTTCATTAGATGGTTTCTAAATTCCCTTCCTTTTCATATGTTCTGTGAGATCTAAACTTACTTAAATTACTCATATTTTAAGTTCCATTCTTCTGAAAAACTGTTTTAAAAAAACATTATTACAGCATCATAAATATTTTAATGTAATTACTTCTATTTTAAAATAAGTCGTTCTTCTCAAATGCATTGCCATTTCAGAGTCGTGTAATAGTTTTTAAATTGAATATGGTGAATTTTAAGTGGTGTAATTTATTATCATTTTTGAAACTTCAATACATTCTTTTTATATCCATAATGGTTTTTCTTTTTGTGTTTTCTTCTGAAATGGACTTTGTAAGGCTCAAACTTTAAATCCTCTTGGCTTGAAAAACTGATATTTATCAAGTACTGAATTGTGTTATTCCACTAATACTATCTCAATTGCAAAAGTGCTACACCATCTTGGCATCCTAAATTAAATGAGATGTATTTGCTTTAGCTGAAATCTCTCTTCAAGTAAATGACCGAGAAAAATGCATGAAATGTGGAATGCTATATGTAATGTAATCATGAATTTCCCTTTGTTTAATCAACTCTATGGGCTTTGGAGAAATGCAAACTGACACTGGCTGATTCTTATTCACTCCCATGAATATTCTTTCCTGACACAGCATTTTGATGTTATTCATCACTGTGCTTTGTTTGTAGGCAGCTTAGTTTCTAGGTAACATAAAAGTCCTTTTGGAAAAAAATAATGGTTTCAATCTAATCAACTTGCTTATATTCTTGTTGTTCTGCTCTACCTTAACACATAAACTTTAAACAGTATTCTTAAACAAAACGAAGGAAGTAGACACCACTGCAGCTACCTGTGACATTCTAAGTAACTACTCATGCCCAACTAACAACCTGTTGTTCACTGACATCAAGAAGACATTAGAATAAGAAGTCTCCAGCTAGTCTCCTCCCTCAGTAACAATAATTTGATAGCCATCCATGAACAAATGTAACATTGTGGGAGTTTTAGATCCAGGTAGGAGACTGTGGAACCCCTGTGGAGCCTAAGACCAAGGAGGGCCATTTTGAGAAGGCAGGTCTATGCCCATGATAGAATTACTGACTGTGATCCTAGATGCAAATGCAGAAACAGACTTCAGTTCCTGTTTAGCCTTAGTCCTGTCACCAGTACCATCTGCTAAGGGACCCAGCAGGAATTATGCCTGCTAACCCATGCCCTAGGTAGTAGACCCTTGGTCCCAACTATAGATCCTGAAGAGGCCTGAGGCCTAGCTCCAGTCACTCTCAGCCGCCAGTCATACCCTTCTAGGGACCTGCTAGAAGACATGCTCATCCATATGCTCGAGAAGACCCTCTGACCACAGTCTGACAGCAGATCCAGCTCCTCTCGTCTACTGGCCAAGAACACTCCTGCTCACCGAGGGCTCTCCCAGGAGACACATCTGTCTAAACCCTGAATGTAGTCTCACAAATCGTAGTCAAATTGCAGAACTTCAAGCAGCCTGTGATCTGGTATTATGAAGATTCCTCCAAAAATTAAAAATAGAAGTACCATATAATCTAACAATTCCACTTCTGGATATACATCAAGAAAATAATGAAATCAATCTCTCAAAAAAAATCTGCACTCCCATGTGCATTGCAGAATTATTCACAATAGCCAAGATCATAAGTGTTTACAAAATGATAATAAAATATTGCATATAAAACACAATGAAATATTATATAGTGTCTAATGAAATATAGTGTATAAAGAAATGTTATTCAGCCATAAGAATGAAATCATCCCATTAATGACAGCATAGTTGAACCTGGAGGACAATGAGAAGTGAAGTAAGCCAGACACGGAACAACACACTGTGTGATCTCACTTACTTGTATAATCTAATAAAGTTTGAACTCAGACCAGGGAGTGGAATAGTGGGTCTGAGCCTAGGGACTGGATAAATGGAAATGGGCAGATGCTGGTCAAAATGTACAAACTTTCAGCCATAAATGAATAAGTTCTGGGTATATAACATACAGCACAGTGATTATAGTTAGTAATATTATATCTTATACTTGAAATTAGCAAATATACCTTAAGTGTTCTCACCACACAAAAAAGAGGTAACTATGTGAAGTAATGGATTATAAGTACACATTTTACAATGTATATATAGATATTAAATCATCACAATGTCTATCAAAAAAAATATTACATTGTACAACCTAAAAAAATAAATAGCTGCTGAAATAATAAATAAAGTCACATAGTTTTAAGGCTGTTATCACCTGCACTTGTCTCTTACTGTCTATTTACTTATGTTTTATTTTTCCTCAGAATAACTCTAGAATATAAAAGAAAGTTCTTTCTTTTAAAAAGATGTGTCTCTGTTTAGCTCTGCTTACCTCTCTTACTCTATTTTATGAGATTATATAACTTGATTTTGAAAGCATTTCAAATAGACATTAATTTTGGAGAGGAAGTAAAAATAATTTTTAAAAAGTTTTAAATGGAAGAATAAATGGAAAGTACTTGCAATATTAATATTAATAATACTGTTGCATTTTCCTTTCAAATATTTCCCTTGAAATTCCGTTGGTCTTCTAACTCATAAAATTACCATCATTATTAATTTTAGGAGTACAGAGTGCTTTACTGTCAAAATTACATACAAATGATCTTTCATCAGCTTATACTCAATTAACACAACATAAAAATGAGCATAGTGCCTGTATTTATAGATGAAAATAGATAATGTTAAGAATAGCTTTCAGTTAAAACAATTGTGTACCAGAAAAAAAAAAAACTTGCTACTTATAAACAATATTTTTATAAGCTAAAAAGGTCAAATATTGTTCTATAAAGAACCTCAATATTAGCTCTTACTATTAAATGTTTCTTTTCTGATAGCCTGCAAATAGCAAAAACTGGCCCTAGTTCTTTGTTTCACTGAGTTTATCCCTGTATATTCGAACAGAACACATATCCTTGACATAAAACATGAAGAACTATGCATATATTTAAGACTGTTTCAGGTTGAGACAAAATTAGCTTGTAATGATTAGCCACTGCAAATGAACAATATTTTAGATAATGAAAATGAAAGTGATTATTTCCCATTATTCTGGAATAGGTTGTAACTACATAAGTCATGTCATGCCTGAATGCAGAACACAGTGAGAAAATAACAATTTTCAAATTGTTTCTATTAAGTCTTCTAGTCTCAAAACTAATTAAATAGGACTTCTGCCCTCATCTGAAGTATAATATATGAAAATATGTTGAAAGAGTCTAGAAACATGTAATGCAAGAAATCTATACATTTTTACTTACTCACAAAACATAAAGCTATTTTTTTTCCTGATAGGCTTTGTATAAAAAATTAGCTATAAACAGAATGACCAAGGCCAAATTTAAACATTTTTCAATGTTAATCGAAGTGGATATTTGTCTGTGTCTCAGTTTTCTATTGCTGCATAACAAATTACCAAAAACTTAGTGGTGCAAAACAACATATTTTTATTATGTCACAGTTCCTTTATCTAGGCACAATTTAACTGGCTCCTCTGACAGGGTCTCATAAGTCTCATTCAAGGTGTCCACTGGGGCTTCGTTTTCACATGAAGACTTGAATTGAGATGAATCAACTTCCATGCTATGACCGATGATCCTGGATTCTTGCTGGCTGTCATCCAGAGGCCATTCACATCTCCTAGAGGTCATCCACACGTCCCCTGCCATGTTGACTTTTTTCATGGGCAGTTTACAACATGGCAGTTTACTTATTCAAGGTCATCAATAGAGTGGGAGCAAGACAGCTAGCAAGACAGAATATTATAAAATATAATGTAATCATGGGAATCACACTTTTTCCTCCATAGTCTCTATGAAAGAAGGAAGTCACAGGTTAAGGGCATTACACAAGGCACAAATACTAGAAAGCAGAAATCATTAGGAGATAAACTTAGAGTCTGTTTGCAATTGCGCTTAGAAAAATCATATATATATACATATATATATATATATTTCTATATTAAAGACAAATAGATAAATTAGTAACTAAGAAGGAAGAGTTCATAAAATACAAAATGCTGGCTAAAGAGGCCATATGATATAATGCTATTTTGGCCATATCATTTTTATTAAAGCATGACATTAGCTTTGATGAAATGGTCTATCATGGTCAGTGGTTCTATTGTTAAATGTAGAAGCTAAGTTTAGTCATTTAATGCATTGATATATAGAGATAGATAGATTGATCAATCAATAGATGATAGAAAGAGGAGAGAGAGAGAGAGAGAGAGAGAGAGAGAGTGATGGATAGCTGGTTGAGAGAGAGAGAGAAAGAGAGAGAGACATATCTTCAGTGTCATGCTTTGGTAAACTTGTGCAATAATTGCCACCAATTTTTTCATGTCACCATGTCTCTTGGTATCCTTACCCCCTTGGAAATTTCAATCCTACACTGACCTGATACTTGGCCATGTGACTTGCTTGGACCCAATAAAATAGAGGCAAATGTTTCACAAGCTGAACCTTTAATAGTAATTAAACATTGGGTTCTTGCTCTATCTCCATTCTTGCAATATGTCACCATTATAAAAATGAAGCTGGACTTGCTCACTGGATGATGAGCAATTCTTAACATACTTGCCTCCTCACCCCTAGCCGATATTCAATCAACACTTAAAAGCAGAGCTGCCCACCTGACATGTAGCTGACTGCAGATATATCCCAAGTTAAACCATCATAAGAACTTCCCTGTTGAGCCCAACTCAAGTCGATGATGCACAGAATTAGGAGCTAAAAAATGTTGTTTAAGCCCACTAAGTTTTGTGGGTCTCAGTTAAACACTAAAATACAGGCAATAAATATATCTGTTAATTATATTCAATAATTATAGACTCACACATTTATCTACATGTATCATATCAACGTATGTGTGTATGTGTGAGTAAAATCCCATGTCCATAGATATTATTTGATATTGATGATATTTTAGAAGGAAGCTAAATAAAGTGAATATTTTCTTATAAGTATTCCTTATATTAATAAGCTACAATTTCCTTTGTTTAGCAATACAATGGACTATATCCAGCAAAGATCATTACTAAACAATAAAATATTTTAAAATAGTTTTTTTATAAATTAAGATATTTCCTCTTTTTCTCAAAAAGGACTTGCTATTGCTTGATTACAGTGGGCAAGTCTCTAACCAAACAAGTTCTAACAAGAATTACATTACTTTGGCCATTTTTAGGAACCAGGATATTACAGCTGCATTTACAATGTGTAAGAAAACACAAATTTAATTAGCTATATTGTGGAAGGGGACACAGATGGAGATATTTAAAAAGATGGATACATCAAAGAAAGAAAACTTGCTATAGTTTTGTTTTTATGAGAACAGGGGCTAAAATATCTCTCTACTCTGCCAAAAAGAAATTGCTACTTTATCCTTTTATATTGATTAATTAAAAGCAAGATGTTTGTGAGGATTTTTGAAGTATGTTCTTAAAATAGTGAGGAGGATTAAGAGTTTTGCATATCATAAAAACATTGCTCTATGCCATTTAACTGACTTTAGGATTTAAGTAAATCTATACTGATTCAAATTTATTTTCTTTTATTTTTACTATTTTTAAAAAACTTTTATATCGTAATTTAATCTTAATTGCTTCCCTCTGTCTACTCAATAAAATATCTAGATGAAAAGTGAAAAATTTAATTAACTACCTAGGTGTTTAAATAGTGAGCTTATAAATGTAACAGCCAGCATGTAAACACTTAAAGACATCTGTTACCCCAGTAATTCCCGTCATCCTATTTATTTAAGAAACAATAAATAACTTAAAACATCAAGTACTTAAAATATTCCCTACTTCTCAATCAATCAAATCCCAAAGATTGTTTCTTAAGTACCCCTTGAATCTATTTTTTCCTCTCCTTTCTCTACCACTAACTTAGATCTGGCCCTCTTCACCTTTTGCCCAGATTACTGCTTTGGCTTCTTCAGTTGTCTCCTTACTTCATCCCTTGCTGTTTTCTGATCTTTGGGCATCACATTCCTGCAATATAAATTACTAGTAGTTAGCTGGAAACACTATGTTGCCTCATAACTCCATGCCTAAATTGTGCAAAAATGCCATTTATTATTATTCACACTATATGAGTACCTATCCATCTTCAAAAGCTTGGCGTAGATATTTCCTCCAATTATATTAAATGGTCCTAATGCTTTAGTAAATTCTGCTCTTTTCTGCATTTATATCCTTTCCACATTTCTGTGGTTGTGTATTACATAAATTTTTATTGTGATGTAGGAGACTACTTTATTGATGATGATAAAAATCTTTCAAAAATCACAAGTAAGCCTCAAGGGATTTTTGGAAATAGACAAAAATCAATTAATAAATTTATCTTTTCAAAAATCTTAAGTTCACATTTCTTGCATTTTGTCAATAAAACATACATTTGGCATTTCCAGTGAATGCATGATAGCCACAATTTTCCTCGGAATCGCCTCCATCTTACTTTATGTGGTCTCATTTTTCTTGCTCTCCAACCTCGGTTGTTCTATTACTTCTTTAGAAATTCTCCCTATTAAAGCAAAAAACAAACTCCTCTGAATTTATCTTTTTATGGCTTTTCTTTGATTATGACCGTGAATGCAAGACCTCTGGTGTTAACCAAGTGACAGTAAAGTTCTTTACATTTATTAATTCAGTGTGTGCTAAGTCAGTCAACTTTACGTACCTTAAGGAGTTGCTTTTTAATCTCTTACTGCATCAATTCTTGAAGGATAACATACCGTTTTCTTACTTTGAGATCTATCTTATGCAAGTTCATTATCAAGTTCAGACTCATAAGAATTTTAAAGTCTCAATAATTTTTCAGGTAGTATTTTCTTCTCTGAACCCTAATTCATTTCTACTAGTTCCAACAGCTCCTATCTTCTCTTCATTGCTGATATCTCCATAAAACAAAGGATAAGACAATTGTTTTGGTACTTCATATTTCTATTTTTTTAAATAAAATTTGTGTTTGATGCCCAAAATATGTAGTATATGTAAGAAAGGTGTTCTACATTTATCTTAATTTAACTCCATGGAATAATAAGTATTTACAATTTAATTGCTCTCTTAAATATGCCTTACCAATCTGAACTTAAGGTAAGAGATATAAGTCAGCAAAGAATCACAGAATTTTAAAGTTGAAAGAGATTATTATGTCCAAATCCTTCCTTCTTACAGATGAAGAGTCAGGTCTAAAAAGAATAACTGATTTTCCAATGGCCAAATATCCTTGGAGAGCCAGACTGGAAACTTCTGACTTCAGATTTGATTTACTATAGGACTCCCCTTATTCAATAAATAAATATATGTGTGTGTGTATGTATATTATTTATATATATAAATAATATATATATTATATATACATATATATTATATATATACATATATAAATAATATATATTATATATAAACATATATATACATATATTATATATACATATATATTTATATATAATATATATAAATAATATATATTATATATAAACATTTATATAAACATATATTATATATAAACATTATATATTATATATAAACATATATATACATATATTATATATACATATTATTTATATATACATATATATAAATAATATATATTATATATAAACATATATTATATATAATATATATTTATATATATAATATACACACATATATTTTATATATAATTTTTATATATATGTATATATAATATATATAGTATTTGCATTTTAGTTAATTTCATACATATCATATGATATTTCCTAGTTACCTTAAATAGTGTTTTTAGAAGAAACTTTGCTTCCAGTGAATTAAATACTAAAATGTAGACATCAGGGTTCAAACCTTGGGAGATTCTTCTCTGCTTTAAAACTTGTGTGTGAGCTATTTGTATAACTGGGGATAGCTCTTTGCTCTACTTTCTGTACCTGGGGAGATTTTTCTTCTCCCCATTACCCTTTCTCAGCTGTCAGAAGCAGTTGTGCTACATTCCATGAAGGCTCACAATGCTTTGGAGGGATTTTTTTCATCTCATACTTATTCTACAGCATGAGATTTTCAGGACTGATAAAACAATACACTAAACAATATGTGTGATCTGCAGTACAGTCCACAGTCTTGATTCACTATAATCTCATTGATATTAAGAATGTAAAGTATTGATTAAACTGATTAAGCTACTTTGCTATGCCAGTGTAAGAAAAGCATCTGAAATCTCTGGCATAGTATAATATTGTCTAACAAATGTGTGTAAAGTGAGAAAAATATAGCCCTTGATCTACAGAAATAATAGTATTCCAATTTAGAATTTTTGGTTTGACTATATTAATTAAATTAGTACAAAAATAAACACAGCCCCATTCTCATAGCAGGCATTATTAAATGTGCATTAACGAAATTAACAGAATATTAAAAAATCTTGATTTTCTCTTCAGTTCTTTTTTCTTTTTTTGGTGGAAATAAACAAGAGTGAAAACTTACTGGCTGCATAAAAATTCATGATGTTATTTCATCTAACCATACTTAGATGTCATAAATAATGGCTGCATGAAGAGGTGAAAGATAGAAAAAATATATAGCCAAATAACTTTTATAAATGAAATTGAGTTTTATTAGATTATATACTTTTAACTACTTCCACTATCACTCTAATTGGTTTTCACAAAAACTCTTTGCATATATTTTTCAAAAAGTTATTTTCATTCTTCATTCTTTGCATTAATTGACAGCTACAATTTTGAAATATTTAAGATATCTTCAAATACCTCAAGTAATATAAAACACAGTGGACCCCACCACCTTTTTTAGAGTTGAGTGTTATTTTAAATAGTCTTTGTTGTCAGTTTGTTCTTGTGGCAAATGGAAAAATGCAGTATGTCAATTTTTTATTACTAAGTAATTTATTTTGAAAGTACTGTATCCCATATACTCATCTCTTCTTATTCTAGTGGAAGACTTTGGCAAAATAAAATTTAAAAAATTAACTAATTTTTTTCAATAGTTTATAAATCATTCATATGTAGTTTAAGAAGGCCAATAATAATTGTGCATCTCAAATTTATCCAATTCTACTAGTCACTATATAAATTCCTTCATGCCCTAAATTTTCAAGGTAAAATTTAAAATAAAAGTAAAAAAATTAAATGTATTACATATATTATACAAGTATCTATAGATGAGAGAGTGATTTTTGCCATACAAATGAAATTACAAATTAAACACTATAATAACCACAGGCTACAAAACCAGTTTACGATTGACATATAATAATTTTTCAAATTGATAATATTAAGAGTTTGTTGTGTTATCTCTTTGTGAGCAAGTGTACTTACATTTGAATAACTTAAGTATTTTAGCAAGTACTTTTTCTTCCTTATTTGACTTGTCACAAATGTCAAAAGATGACTGACCGTCATACCGGCAATGAATAAAATGCCACACCTAAAAGTCTGTGGCAGAGACTTTTTACCACATAAATGTATTATCTGACAAATGCAAATGAATAATGTGTCTTATTTATTTATTTATTCATTCATTCATTCATTCATTCATTCATTCTCTTATTTATTTACTTAGCTTTCATCTATTCACTCAGTATTCATGGTTTTAGGCTGGGGCTTTCAGAGTCACAGAGACACATTAATTTCACTTATTTAATTTTCAGATTCTATTCTCATTTATATTAATGTGAATAAACTGATATTATAACTTAGTTTGAAATGAACAACCTGTCATACATTCTTTCAATTACCTTAAAATATTTTCTATTATAACATTTAGGGCAACATTTTCAGTAATCTGCTCATAATTTATATTCAGCTACATATTATGCTAAATAAAGGAAATGAAATCCTGGCAATAAATTCCAAGAAACTTATTGTATTATAATATAGAAATATACACATAACAAATATATACGCTTACAAACAGGAATTGTCTTAAAATTCTTTTTAACCAAATAGGAAAACAGATATAGAGAAATGAAATATGACCAAAATCACCCCACTAGTAAATTCTTCTCAAATTGTTTAAATTGACTGTTTTATCTTCAACCCTTAAATTCTTCTAGAAGTTAACACTTAGCTAGATAATGTTTTAATATGCCTTTGCATACAAAGGAATACATGTTAATATTTCTACTAATTTAAACTACTCTAGAAAATCTTATACGATATTGCATTATTCATCATTATATTTGTAAATAAGACACATGTAAATTTGAACAATGAAAAGAGCCTCCTTTCTTCAGTGTGCAATTATGCATTGGTGTGTAAGCAGCTATTCAATACTGTTTTTACCTGTGCTCTTAATCTAGCTAAGAATTGGCTGGAGAAGGTTCAGCTGTAACAACTGGAATGTCTGGGCCTCTCTCCAGATATCTTTCATTCTCAAGGAGACTAGATCAGGCTGGGCTTCCTCGTATGGACTGCCTACATTACAAGAGAGTGCACCATCTCTCAACCAGCTCAGAAGTTGCACAGCATTATCTCTGCCTCATTCCATTGGTGGAAACAAGACACAAGGCCATATTTAAAGGGGGAGAGAAATAAGAAGCCACTTCTCAATGGAAAGAGCTGCAGTGGCACATTGTGCCGGGGCTTTCAAACCAGGCCATAACTGGAACAACCACATTTGTTTTACAGCAAGAATGCCAATATATTCATAAAACTCTATATTTTTACAAGTTTTTATAAGATATTTCTCTTAAGTGTGAGATGCCTTCAAGACTTAAACTTAGCTCTTTGTATTCTTTTTCCATTTCTACTTCATTGGAACCTCTTATTATATTTTCTTTTCTTGGCAATCTATAATGATAACTTATAAATGCATTCTATAATGTAAGTTAATGCCACTACATACACTCTAACTATCTAAAATTAGATTTATCTTCACAGAATTCCTATCTATTAATGCTACCTCTTTTTCAGGCTCCCTTTCAATCAATAACTCAGAATAGTGGTTTTAAATATCAGCAAATGAACAAAATTTTTTCTAAACAAAATCTTATATAAAATGTCAGTAAGTAATTAGTAGAAATTTATTTTTAGATTAAATTTATAACATTTACTTATTTCAATCAATGAGAAAATTGAAGGTGATCTGAAAGTTGAAACCAAAAATTATTAATTTATGATTCTACTATACATTAGCCTATCATCTAATATCTATCTGTTTGAGTGTTTTGATTGTAAAAAAGATAAAATCTTGATTCAAATAGATAAATAGCAATATCTGCTTAACTTAAAATCTCAAGATATTCTCTAACCTGAAATAAAAGCTTACAAAAGTGTAATGGAAAAATGTGTGCTTCAAAGTTGAATCACTATCAATATTAAAACTGCCAGCACTCCTTAAAATAAATCTGAAAGCAGTATCCCAGTTATAATAACGCAAAAATGTCAATAAGGTATTCTTTTCATGGCAGGGCTCATATTCTTTTATTGTTGATAATGATTATCCCTGACATTGATGATCCTGAGCTTTGACTAGAAGTCATTCCACTAATTTGTCTAGAGAAAATAGTCCATTATTAATAATCATGAGAAAATAGTCATTTCTTCTCTGTGCAAGGGGCATTGTATAATAAATTTCTTTAATTGTATAATTCTTTCAGTTTAATCATGTGGGTACAGATGAGTCTATATGCACAAGTAGCAAGTACCCTTTCCTAACCTGCGGCAATGGTAACAGATTCTCAACTATCTGGTATAACATTTTTCAGACTTATCACATATTAAAATTGGATAAATCGAGATAGCTCTTGAATATATTGGAAATGGTTATAGCCAATTCAAACCCAACAATCTAGATTCTAAATCTACATCAACTGGCTCCTTAATAATTCTTTAACCTCATCTACTATTTCAAATCCAATATATTCCTATATAACCCATCTTATAGAACAGGTCAATTACTTCCCTGTGCTTCTTTATGTAGAATATTCTCATGTTCTCCCCTCAGCCAAAGATATATTTTTGTTTGTATGTATGTATGTATGTATGTATGTATGTATGTATGTATTTATGTATATATATTTTATAGTTATTTAATGTGAGGTTTCAAAAAATTTGCATCTTATAGGAGGTTAAGTTATAAAGTCAAAATTGCCCTTTAAAGTTGACTTTAAAACTTGGACTAATTTTTAATAGCTGTTATAAAGTCATCTGCTAATTATGACACCTCCGTCACCTTCATTATTGATTGATATTCCTCCTGGTTATGGGTTTCATTAACTTTTTTTTTCCTTCACATGTCTATTTTTTACTGTATACTGGGCATTATGAATATTACATTATATTATTGATATCTAAGTGTATTTTCCTTAATAAAATATTTCTTTTGTTCCATATGTAAAGGAGTATTTATAATTGACGGCAGTCTTTACTTTACTATTCTAGCCCTACTGCCAAATCTTTACCTCTTTACTACCTTTCGTATTAAACAAAGTCTCTCCACACCAGCTAATTAAAAGTGGAACATCCATTCTGTGCAAGCTGCAACGGTTGTTCACCTCGTGGGTCTTTAATGGTTGTGTATTTTTGGTAGTCATTATGTCTCCTCTTGGAGTATCTATCAATTTGCACATGTTCACCTTGGCATTTAGTCAATGACCCAAGGTAAACCATATATTTCTGAACCTTATTGTCTACATACATATCTTTTCTCTGGTACCCTGCTTTGAAAATTCCAGCCACCTGAAGAGCCTCCAGCTCTAATCTTTGTCTCCTTAGCTTGGGGAGAGTACTTTTGGGCTTCCTCTCCCTAATCTATAGTCAAGAACATACATTCAGGCAAAAAACAAACAAACAAACAAACAAACAGAAAAAAAACAAAACAAAATAAAAAAACACCCACACAGAATGATCATATGGGTAATTTCATTTGTTTCCTTATTCTCAATGTTTTCAGTCCTATGATACCTGCTTTTTAATGTCTGAAAACAGATCATACATTTTGTCCAGTTTTGCAGTTATTTATGGTGACAGAACAGGTCTTGTAGCAGTTATTTTGTGGTGGAAGAAAGTGAAACCAAAACTGCATTCTACTCCACTCTACTACCTAGTTGTTGGTAACGAAGTAGGCAAAGATCTCTATAAGTGATATAATGCATATCATTGTAGTGCAGAAAAAGGGAGAAATTTTAAAATATTATTTTTCAAAATCTTGTCCAAATTATGCAAACTCCTTTCATAAACATCAAATTAGTATTTTACATCAAAATATGCAAAAAAAAAATGAAGTGGCAGTCTTACTCTTGAATAATATTAATATGCTCTGGTCTAATTTATAGCAATCAGAATGTTGTGCAGAAATCTGGAAAGCAAAGGATAAAGAGTATCCAGGTTCAAGTCCTCAAGTTTATGTGTGCAAGTCTTGTAGATAATATAGATTTGGCCAGGCAGAGGACCAAGTCAAGGAGGTAAGCAGGAAGCCTATGCACAAATAATCTCAATTCAGATTGTATGGCGCCAGGAATGACCAATACAATATAACCATGCAGTGCTAAACTCTCTGTGCTACTCTATCCCACCTTTTGAAAGTGGACTTTTTGCCTACAAACTGTAATCATGCTCAGTAGAAACTCGGAGTCCTGCACTGGAATATGGCAAGTGGGAAATTAGGTTTCTCTCCCTAATTGGTTTAAGATTAACAGAGCATAAGTTATCATAGTAGCACATAGAAGGGTTTACTTATGTCACCACAGAGCAAAGCAGCATTTTATTATGAAAAGCCTGGAAGGCTGACTATCAAGAAGCTTTAAAAGGTGAATTCAATAAAGTCCTGTACCTTACTACCAATATTCAGAGTTATTGACAATTAAGAATCAAAATGACATTTAAACAAAGAAGATTTATGAATGTGTAATAAACACATAAAAAATGGACATCCGCTTAGTCATTTGACAATGCAAATTTAAGCCACGGTGAGATGTAATTTCATACCCACTAGAATGGCCATAATCAAAAGGACATACAATAACAAACAAGTGTTGGTGAGAATGTAGGCAACTGGAGCCCTCATACATTGCTAGTAGTACATAAAACGGTGCAGCTATTTTGGAAAATCTCTTGCTAGTTTCTTAAAAAGTTAAACAAAAATTAATTACACAATCCAGCAAGTCTATTTCTAGCTATCTACCCAAAGAAATAAAAATATGTCCACACAATGCATGCTAATGTTCATAGAAGCATTATTCATAATAGCTAAAATGTGGAAATAATTCAAGTGCCCATCAACTGATGAATGTATAAATTAAATGTGATATAGCTGTACAATGGAATATTATTCAACAATAAAAAAGGAGCAAACTACTGATACATGCTAACAGGGATGAACCTTAGAAATATTATGCTAGGCTAAAGAAGTCAGATGCAATATTACATAGTGTATTATTCCATGTATATGAGCGAACCAGAAAGATAAATGTTTAGAGACAAAATGTAGTTTAGTGGCTGCCTGGGGATGAGAGTAGAAATGAGGATTATCTGAAATGGGAGAGGGGAATCTTTTGGGGCTTATGGAAAGGTTCTAAAACTGGACCACGATGATGGCTCTACAACTCTTTATTAAAAATTATTGAATTATACACTTTAAAATGGGTGAATTTATGATTTGTAACACACACACACATATCAAATTCAGTAAGGTTGTTTTAAAAGTTAATAATCTGACAGCTAAAAAGAACCTTAATATAACGAATTAGAACTGTACTATAGCAGTTAATCATGTGCTTAGAGCAGAATATTTTAAAACTAACTTTTTAGTATCTGAGTTTTTTTTCTTGAACGTTTGACATCTTGGAAAAAAGAAAAATCTGAAAAATTCCCTCTACCATGGGTGGGAAGGGAGGTCACTTTTTATTCTAGGAAGTCGGGAAAGAAACATATCTTTAAGGGCTATTATTTTAATCTCTTATATACAAGCTTACAGGCCATTCTGTACAATAGCAAAACTAATGACAAAAAGCATCTTGTAGAGGTAATTAATCGCTACTTCTAGAATAATATAAGAATGTTATATCTTACATATTTTTTAAATTTTTATCAAAATATCATATCCTAAAAGAATGAAGTAAGAATGAACATGCTCTTTTAATTTCACTTTAAATATTATCGGTCCTTGAAAGAAGATGAGAAAAGAAGTGAAAAAGGTTACATTCTGTGCGATGTCAATACCTTTCAGACACTCCAGATTTACATGTGAATTTTTTAAATAAATTTTTCATATATGAATGACAACTGACAAAAGACTCTTATACTCTTTGGAGAGATTCACTATTTTTTTCTTATGATAGTTGTTTTTTCCCCTTTCAAATTCCATGCTTCATCCCACAGTCACTAGATTCTAGAAACCACTTACAGTGTAATGAGACTGGCAGTGTAAAGGATACACGAAAGGAAATACAAGAAAGGAAATACAGCAGAGGAGACTAAGTGCCATTCCATGTGCTGCCCATGCTTGCCACATCGTGTCTTATCCTTACTCCAAAACTATTTTGGGATTTGTATAAACTGGTCAAATCGAATATTTTTTCTGAGGCGGAAATTTTAAAAGTTAAATTTACTTAGTCTTATACAAGGAGAATTCCAATTCAATCTTGGAATCTTGTAAAGAGATATCTGAAACTCTAAAGAAATGTATAATTCTTAAAAGCATTATTTTTTTCTTTCTCAGTACAAAATGCAAATGTTCTCACAACTTGCCTTCAGCATACATTACTTAGGACCAATTGTCTAAATGTATTAGTGCTCTCTATTAATTCTCACATGAAAGAAAAAAATTATGTAACCTATTCCTAGGCGGATTCTGTGTCCCTTGGATTAATTTTCCTGAGTCTTTGTAGTACTATATCATTTTCATTATCTAGTCAATAAATTATCCCCCAAATGCCATTGCCTGTTTCAGGGTCACATACTGTGAGAGACACACAGTTAGACTCCTTGTGCCATTTAAAATTGCCATCAAAGGAAAAATTGGGATAAAATGAAAATATGAACAGACTAGCAAACATATGAGTAGTCATTGTTAGACCTCACTATCTTTGTTTATTTACTTACTTATATAATACCATGCTTCAAAAATAATTTGTCATTGTTTATAGGCACCAATAAAGTACAAGTAAAACAATAAATAATGGTAGATGAGAGAAAAATGAAACATGGAAGTATAAAACACAATAAACATTGAAATCTTTGTAGAAATTTATACCTCTTGTTATTAGGAATTTATAAAGGTTGGCATATATCAGTAAAGAGTATCCTACTTTGGATAAAGAGGCATTCCCTAGCCTATAGAATTAAATCCTAAATTTACTTTCAATACCAAGCAGAGTTCTTACAGGTTTGTGTATGATTTTATCAACTTGGGATAAGAAAAACAAATGTCAGTGGTCCATGAACTAAAACTACGGTGTTAAGTACATAAAAGTAATAACTTTGTACCAGTCAGTAACTGATGAACACAAAAATGTTTTAGCTTTGGGTGTTACTGAACTTTATCTCACTGAGCAAGATAAAATAGTTGAATAAACAAGAATAAGTGTCTCTATAAAGATTTTATTAGTAAATGACAGAAAATTAAGCCTGCCTACTTCTAATCTAACAATCTGTTGGAGAAGAAAAAATATGCAACAGACCCCTGCATCTGATGACAGAAAAGGAACAATAACACAGAAGAAAGATGAAATTCTGGTGCTGAAGTCAATACTCTGCTTGGACAACTTGATGAAAACTCCACACCCATGGCTTCTCCCTTCAACTACAGTAGGAAATCAATGTACCATAAATCAATGGTTAAAGATTCACAATCGTTATATCCATTCCAACATCCATCCAATTGGAAGATGACTAGATCACAATATCTATCCCTGGGAACAAAATTCGGAATAATTAGGACAGATGATGATGAATCTAAATAAATAGCCCTCTCTTTTGATAGGTTTGATGTGACACCTGCATTCTATTAGTACATGTTGATACACTGATACATTTCCCTCCCACCTCCTTGTTCTCTAGCTCATTTTTTCTCAAAGTATGGTCTAGGGTGCCAAAAACAGCCTGTAAGACCCTTTCAGGGGACAATAAAGTCAAAACTATTTCATAATAGTGTTAAGATTTAATATGCCTTTTTTACTGGGCACAGTCACATACATGGGTTGATATGTACATTGATGGTGCAAAAACAAGGATGGTAAAATTGCTGTCACCGTAACATGATAAGGTAGCAGCACTAAGTTGTATTAGTCTAGCAGTCATTATATTCTTCATTGCCATGCACTCATAATTCAAAAAGTAAAAAATTGAATTTCACATAACTGTGTTCTTGATGAAGCGGTAAATTATTAATTAAACTCAACCTTTGCATAAATACCTCTCTAATAGTCTATATGACAAAAATGGGAGATACAGATAAAACGCTTCAGCTACATTCTGAAGTATGATGGCTGTCTCAAGTAAAATCACTTATGCAGTTTTTTGGATGCACATTCAATGGGCTGCCTTTTTAGTGGAACACCATTTTTACTTGAAAACACAACAGACAGACATACTATAATTATTAAGACATGTTTTGACAGACTTTTTTTAAAAAATAATGAAACGAACCTGTCATTTCAGGGAAAACAACATTTGTTGCAATGGTAAATTTTAATCATTCAAGAAAAAAATTAGAATTTTGGAAAATATGGGTTTGCTATCATGAACTTAACAATTTTCCAATACTTAAATAATATTCTGATGAGAACACCAGTGATGTTAACAAAATGACAATAAATTTGTCAATTTGGGGAGATATAACATACCTCAGTTAACCAATATTTTCCAAATTGCTAATGCCTAATGTATAAAATTATGCATAGGTAAAGGGTAATTAAGGTGCAAGACATATCAAAGTTTTCTCATTTGTTGCTATAAAACATTTTGCTGCTATAGATCAAAGTTCTATATTACATTCTGCTTTTAAGAAATCACCAGTTGACAAGTTTTGATGTAGTTCCCTCCTCTAAATAATCACAATTATTTTAAAGATTATGACAATACTCCTCCCTTATGTAAGTGCATATCTGTGTAAAACCAAAACTTCTTCATTACAGTTCAAACATAATAGAATAGTTTAAATTCAGAAGCAAATATGAGAAACCAGACACTACAGACATTTGCAAAAATTATAAACAATGATTTTTCTCATGTTTTTATTTTTTGAAAAAATCAATTTTATATAAAATATTTTTCAAATAAAGTACAGTAAAATTAAAATGAAGCAATCAATAAATATTTTTAAATTTCTTAGTTTTCAATTTAACACAGTGAATATTGACATAGACAACTCACATAAACTTAGGTTTTTGATGTTCTAAATAAGAATATAAAGGGTTCCTATTTCTGAAAAATTGCTCTAGTTAAATTTTTACCCATTTTGTATTTTACTCAAATGTTTCTGTCATTGACTAATGCGTCCCAGCATTTCTGTCCCTGTGCTTCAACAACTCCTTTCACAAACCCTCCCCCACACTTAGGCATATGAGCTGTGACACTTAATCAATAGAACAACAGGTGCTTGGATCTGTGATCTTCCCCACTAGCAGCAGTAGCAGCAGCATTCTGTAAATTTATTTTTCATTTAAGTATAGGTTGGTATACAATTTTATGTTGGTTATATTAGTTTGAGACGTACTATACAGTGTTTTTAGCTTTTTCATACCTCATAATGTGATCACCCCCCAAATTCTAATAATCATCTGTCACCATGTAAACTTATCACAAATATTATTGACTATATTCTCCTTTCCTTTATACCTATCCCCCTCCCCCCTCCCTCTGGTATCCATCCTTTGGTCTCTGTTTCTGAGTTTGTTTTTGTTTTGTTTGTTTCTTTTGCTTGTTTTTAGATTCCACATATAAGTGAAACCGTATAGTATATATCTTTCTCTACCTGACTATTTACTTAGCATAATACTCTCTAGATCCATCCATGTTTTCGCAAATGGCAAGATTTCATTCTTTTTCATTACTGCATAAAATTCCATTATGTATAAATGTACCTCACCTTCTTTATCTATTCTTCTATCACTGTATATCTAGGTTGCATCTATATTTTGGCTATTGTAAACAGTGCTGCAATAAACATAGGGGTGTATATATCTTTTCGAATTAGTGTTCTCGTTCTTTTTTGGCTAAGTACCAGAAGTGGAATTGCTGAGTCATATAGATATACCATATGACCCAACAGCATTTTTTTTTTTTTTAAAGCTGAGAGCCTACTAGTTTCTATTATGGTTACTTTATCTCTTATTTAATTCAATCTTCACAATTCCTTGAGGTAGATTTGTGTATTACTTAGAATGATGTTAGTTCTAAATAAATGAAAACAACACGAGTTTGTTTGAATTTGGGTAGCTGTTATTGTATATTTAACAAAAAATCTAGAAGGAGCTCAGGGTTAATTCAGCGCTTCAAGATGTCATCCAGAACATTCTCCTGCTCTTCCATCCTTAGTATGTTGGTTTCCTTCCTCAAACTTGCATTAATGGCCACAACACATCTACTGCATCTCCATGCATTACATCCTCATATGACAAGCCAAAATACAAGTAATTGAGAGGGAAAAAGGGATTCTCTTAATATGGCACTCTTTCTTACTTAGGAGGAAAATTTTTCACCACCGACCTGGCCAACTTCTCCTTTAATTCCTTTGGCCATAGTTAATTAACCTATCTCCAAATTAACTAGAGGAAAAAGAGACTGGTCTATTTAAGCCCACACTAGTAACAGAAAGGTGCATCATCCTCTGGGGCTGAGCACAGTGATACTGGACAAATTCTAGGTTCTCTTAGCTAGGAAATGGTGAATAGCTCTGAGGTATATTTAGATTTGTGTTCTAATAGGTCACTAGATCAGAGGACAAAGCATTACACTGCACAGAGTGTCTTAGCGCCTGCTCTCCAAACTCCGCTTGGCAACGTGGTTGAAGCTTGAGGTTACCCTGTGCTTATAGTGGTGTTGCACCACAGAGAAGAAACTCTGAATTTATGAGACTCAGAAGTGTATAGGGCAGCTGACATGTCTGTTCTTCCTTTGAAGTGCGTGTGCGTGTGCACGAACATGTGAGTGAGAGAGAGGCCTATAAGCTGGAATGTAAGCAAACATTTTCTAGGGAAGGGAGAGTAAAGTCCCCAGTGTCCCAAAGTTGGAAAGACAGCAAATGGCCCCAGGGGAGATAAGTCTCTAAATATATTTGGAGCAATATACAATCTCAAGATTTCAAATCATGTTTGCTATTAATCATCCTTTTAAAAAGTTTTCCAGTGAGTTTTGTTCAGAAAGCCCAGATCATGCACAAATGTGAAAAATAAACATGGAGAACTGTTCCCAACAATGCATCATTACCGCTTTACAAACAAGATAAACAGAGCTCAGTGATGGCAAGGAACTTGCCAAAAGTAAAGCCAGCTCAAACCTAGATGTTTTTGATCTCAAACCCTTATTCTTTCATGAACGCTATGCTCCTTTTTGTAACATACATCCAGGAAGGGAAAGGATATAGATAAATGGATTCTGGAATTCTAAATTATAATTCCAAAATATTTTTCCATTAAAAATAAATTTCTACTTATTATTTGATATCTTTTTCTTTTTGAAACCAAATCATGATTTCTAATATTGAATATATGTGAAAATGCATTCCTGATAGCAACCAACCAAACTATAAGCAAACTCTGAAAAACATTCATTTTAAAGTTGTAACTGTTGTAGCCAGAAACACTAACTTCCTTAAATATGACTTGAGAGGATACTTATGACTGTGAAGTGAATATCTCCCATTTGCACTGATTTGAAGCTTAGGGATAGGTAAATATCATTTAGAAGCTGATTTGTGCTGCAGAATAGAAAATAAACTCTTTTACTGGTTAAAAAAAAAGAGATAAGTACAAAGGGCCTTTTTGTTGAAAAAATTGTCACAACATATAAAATGTCACACATATGACATTATTTTTCTGCTTTCAAATATGGCTTTTTTGATCATCTAATACAGCATCTCCTGCAGATATTGGTGATCATGAAATGAAGGACTGCATTTTTTTTTTCTCAAAAGAAACCTTGGGCAATTCAAAGTAATATGATACAAAACAGAATGCCACATACAGATATTTTTTAAACTTTCATAGCTTCTGGGATATTTTGTCTTTTGTAATTCAGTCTGCACTCTACTGACACCGTTTTTATGTCAGAGAGGATTGTTGTTCAACTTAATGTTAAATATTGTATGAAAGTAATTTCCCAAATTTACTATTCTGAACAGTTTATCAGTAATAAAAGTTACTAACCTTTGCATTTAAGTAATAAGTATGACCAAGTATAAAATAATAAAACTATGAATTTGGAGGAAGGAAAAATAAAAATGCAAATGAAACACCACAGAATTGTATACAAGTTTTTCACCTATTTAAAAAAAAAAACAGCAAGAATAAATCAAACAAGGTTCATGTACAGTTACTTGAAAAAATTGTTTTGCTAATATTCATATATATACATATATGCATATACATGTGTATATATATATATACACGTGTGTGTGTGTTGTAGTCCTCTTTCAGAAGATTGTTCTAATTTTAATCCTCAGGTTTGAAGGCAAATTGTGGCTGTCATTGGATGACTCTATTGATCATTTACATAGAAGAAAAAATCTGTTTATTATTTTTAAATAAAATTTTCCATTCATTGTGCCATGCAGAGTACATTTACTGTCACAAGTCTATGAAGTAAAGCACAGAGTAAATTGATTCTAACTAACCTGAAAGCTTAGTTTATTTGAAGAATTTTATGACCAGAAATCTTCTGCATAAATGCATATAGAAATTCTAAGGAATATTCGTAATTTCTTTTCTAATTTTCCTGGGACGCTTTGCCTCAGTCGGTAAAGTAACTGATTAAAACCTAATCAGTTTACAGTATGTACACAGTCTCTAGCATATTGAAATTGAAACACAGTTTGCAAAAAAGAGATTTAAAAGTCGAAAGGTTTAAGTGTAGACAAAAAGAAAACTTTAGAGAATAAATAAGAAAACACAAATATAGTTCAACTTTTTATTTGGTATCTTTAGTTCTGTTTTAGATTCTATTTGGAACCAAACAATGATTTCTAGTATTGAATATATGTGAAAATGTATTCCTGATAGCAACCAACAAAACTGTAAGTGAACTTTGAAAAACACCCTTTTGTTGTTGTTGTTTTATTTTTTATTAAAGTACAGTTGGCATACAATATTGTATTATTTTCAGGTAAACAAAATAATGATTTGACATCTTATGATGTGCTCACCACACTAAGTCTAGTAACCTTCTGTCACAGTGTGACGTTATCACACTATTATTGATTATTTTCTCTTTCACCTTTTCCACCCATCTCTCTATCCTCTTCTCTAGTAACCACTGGTTTGTTCTTTGTTTCTATGAGTCTGTTTTTGTTTTGTTTGTTGTTCATTTTTTTTTTTTTAATTCCACATATAAGTGAAATCATGTATTTGTCTTTGTCTGAATATCTACTGCTAAATATTTTTAAATAGAATGAGCAATACATACATATATAATATATAAAATTGTATAATATATCATATATATTACATATAATGTATCAATTATATCAGATTAAATTGCACTTGGTTTTAAATTATAAACAGTCTCTGGGAGACTTTTAGGAAAATTCTCAATTTTCGAGATGGTATTTTTTACCTTAATATGTTTAGAAATTATGCTTTATTAAAACTCAGATTTTCACATTTCTTAGACTGCAAAGTAAAAAAACAAACAAACAAAAAGGAAAATTTATTCAACTGACACTTTCATTTTTCCATTATCAAAAGGTGTTTGTGGTGTATTTCAGAAGTCTTGAATTGAATATTTTACTCAGACGAAGTTCAAACATGGCCAAGCACAACCTTTAAATTTCAGTTTCTCTTAAAACTAAAGAATATGTACCAAATTTTCCATTTCTTTTTCAATCTGTCTCAATTTAAGCATCTAATAGTCCCCTTATGACTACCATCTCTTTACAATATGGACTTTTCCCTAAACAGAAATCGAATGAGGCTCCTACAAAGCAAGATGGTTGTTTGATATGCTTGCCAACATTCTTATGGAAGAAGTGGAAGGATATCTAAGACGTTTAGATATAAATCCAGAAATAATTCTTGACATTTCATAAAATTGAAGAGGTAGATCATGGTTCCATAAATTCACTGATTTTATTATGATATTCTCAGCTATTCGAAAGCCTAAGTACTAAATTTAACTATAATGGTTCCTTGTGGACTACTCAGTATAATATTCTGAGTGAAGGTATTGTGATTTTAGTGTTTTCATCCTGCTCAAACCTTCTTAAATTTCTAATTTCTTTAGCGATGTTAATTCACAAAGTTGCTTTAAGTTAAAATCTTCAAAGCAATTTCATCTAGAGTTAATTCAACCGAACCCTTAAATGCCTGACCAATTTCAATTTACTGGCATAAGTTTCTGCTAGGATCTCCCCTGAATTAGCTATTGTCCTACTCAGAGAACACATATTCAGCATATCCTACTGTAGGTCAGGTGGGAATTGTTCCCTGAGAAAAGATGTAATTTGGCTGAGAAACGTGTTGGATTGTGTGGAATTCTTTGGGCACTCTGACCCATTTTCGCCCTTCTATGTTCTTTTATCATAGAAGCTGGAAGCTTAGGAACTACATTTTCAAGAATTCCTGCCACTGTGGTCCTAGATTAGATTCTGCCAATAAGAGGAACTAGTGTAATGTTGGAAGGCATAGGAAAAACAAAAGCAATTATTATTCTCACGGCTGTGGCTAGCAATACACAAAGCTGCAGCATCAAGTTTTTTTTTTTTTTTCCCAGCAGCTTCCTAGTGCTCTCTAAACTAAAGAATCACCTGGTTTAGCGCAATGGGCAGTAAAATCAATGACAGTGGTTTCCTATCATTTGAGCATTTCCTGATTTCCTAATGGTCATGTGGCCTCCCTAGTATTCTCTTTCCCAAGTTTTCAAAGCCCCTCTATTAAGCTATTTGTTGTTTAAAATACCTTATTTCCAGTTTCCTCACTGAACCCCAACTGATATAGAATATCTGGCAGAAAAGAAATCCAGAATCCTTTTTAAAGCCCTTTGGTAGTCCTGAGTGAGAAAAGAAACCAAGGATTCCAAATAGGATCTCACCAAGAGGAAAAAAAAGAGAATGTGGTGGTGCTTTTGCGATCAGCTCCAGGTTGCCCGCATGAGGAAAATTTACTTGGTATTGTGTAACTAGGGATGAAAAACCATCTGCTTAGGCTACTGGGTTCAATGAACATGCTTCCGGATAGTAGCTGGGCATTTAATGGCAAGCAAAAGAGGAAACTGTAAGGCAATACCTATGTTTATGCAGATTCATATTAGGTTCAGCAAAAGCCATTTCTGCATTAAGGACAGATGCATCAATCTCATCTACATGACTCAGAGAGGAAAGTCATCATCAACCACAATCTTCCCAGTCTTCCAACAGATCTACAAATAGATCTGTATCTCTAGTCTTTCTTTCTCTTCCGTTATGATAGAGAAACTCCATGTGAACTAAAAACAAGGCCAGGACCTCCCTCTGCTTTCTCAGCGATCTCCAGCTTTTAATTATCCTGTTTTTTTCCCCTCTGTCTTAAGCCACTTTGCCATTAACAATGATATTTAAAGAGCATGAGGTGTGTTCTAGGAACTCACAACTACGAAGGATCTCTTTTAACCAATACTAAAGTCTACTTTATCTAGCCTATTATTGGCCAAACTTTTCAAAAAAAATCTACTTATACTGACTCTTTTCTTTCTTTTTTTTTTTTTACCCCAAACACCTGTCAACTCATTTCAGTTTAGTGTTTTTAAATTTTCACTATTCTTTAAAAAATATTCACTGGCTATGGTCATTTATTCATTCATATTTAACATTTTTCATTTTTTTCCTTTAATAAATATTAATATAACACTGCTAGGAGCTAGAGATCTATATCTATATATCTATGTCTATAAAATAAGTAAAAGAAAAATTGTCCCTATCTTGATTAATAATGTCTACATTACAAATGCAAATAGCATCATTTTTTCTAATCAATTTATTCTTTCTAAAACAAAAAAGTAATACAAACTTATTGCTACAAGTTAAAAAAAATAGGATATATTAAAGAAAATGTAATAATCTCCCCCCAACTAATTAGTTGATGTTAATAGTTTGGCGTAGATTTTCCACATATTTCTCAATATTCACATAATTAGTAACACATGTATTCAATAAATTTACAACACATGAAATTGCTGATATTCTACTGTTTTTCATTTACAAGAGTATCAAATGATTCAACCTAATGTATGTGCATGTATAGAGATTTTTATTTATTTTAAAATAGTTTTGGAGTAATTTTCAAATGATATTTTAAAAATATAAATGGTTTAATGAATGAATGATATCTGGTTTCACCTTTGTTAAGTAAATATAATTTAAAATCTTCTGCTAACCCAGAAAATCCTCTCCACTAAGGTAGAAGAGAGAGAAAACAGTTTTATTACTGAATAAGCATCAACCCAGAACACGGTGAGCATTATAGGCAATTTACTAAGAGATTGCAAAAGCAGAAAAAACATCTTGTCCTTTTATATGGCCAAGCAGATACAATCAATTTTATATATCTTGTCAAGATAAACAATAACTATTGTTCTAAGAGGACTTGACAGCACCATTTGTCACACAGTTTATTCTAAATTCACCTGAAAATTGATATGACCCATTATGTTAATTAATTGGATTTATCCTAAGGCAAATTAAATTCTTACCTTTATGACAGGTGACAGTTTTGCAAGTTGGCCAAGGTTGGGCTCCTACTAGGCCACAAAAACTGGGAGATCAGGGTGCTGCCTTCCTTGATGATTACATTTCAAAGAGATGGTTCCCAGGTCCTAGAGAAAGATATTCCTGGATTGTAAAAGTGACAAGAGGCTTATTTAGCCTTTAAAAAGATTTAATACATTTCAAAGAGATAGAAAATTTATAATTACAAGTTTTCTAAAGTAAATATCTAAGAGAAGGAAGGGTAGGCCATCTCTTCCCTTATTTTCCACAAGAAGTAAACCTTTTATTTATTTAGATATTTATTTGCCCTTGCATGTTATATATCAAGTTACAAAGTATTTACATAAAATTATCTACCTTTCTCTTTATCATAAAATATTATTTCCCAATATTTGAATATTAGAATATTGGGGTTCTCCTAGGTAGTAACTGTATAGAAAGTAGAGAAGAGACTATGGAAAGGTTGGATAAATATACAACTGTATAGAATGAGAGATTTAGTCAGAAAGCAAATCTCATAATCAGGAACCCATGCAGATATTATTTGTAGACAACTGAGCCAGTAAACTTATATATACACAAGTAAATTTTGCCAATATTTATTTTAGGTAAATAATCATAATCAAACTGAATAAATTCTGCACAATTTTTTTCTTAATAGTTTAAAAGTAAGAGCATGATTGTTGCAGTGAAAAATGCATATACTAGATCTTGATGGTAATTAAAATGTTTCCACTTTCCTTTTATAGAAAGTCAATTATATATTGAAAAACCACAACTAGTAAAACATAAAGGCAGAAATGAAATAAATCACACAGTCATGCAGACAAGGAAATAACACACAATTATCTCATCATTTCTTGCCTGAATAACTATATAATATGTTTCATTTTTGCATTCAGGCTATCACATGTATATCCTCAGTGAATATGATTATCTTACCAAACTACATTTAATTTTGTATTCCCGATGCTTACATATTTCCTGGCACAATGACAAAACCCAATTAGTGTTTATTGGATTAAATTTTAGAATGACTTTAGCTCAAAATTATCCAAGGATAAATCTTGTCTATACATATATTGTTTTCCTTCAGAGTGGTAGTGATCAGGTCAGGCTGCCTCAGAACGTGCCACTGGCATGGGAATTATTTCCAGCTGAAGACAATTGAGGCCCAATAGCCTCAAGAAGAGCTTTTGACTCTCCCTTAAGGCCTAACAGAATTTAGATAGGTACCCCACACCAGGAAGAGAGCTAATACCACAGATGATGTTTTACATTTAAAGACATATCTACACATTGTGGAAAATTTTAGTTTATCAAACATTCGTTCTCATCTTCCTGTGAATTGTCTTCCTCACTGTCTTTGAAGTCCCGCACTCCTAATCCCTTCTCCTTATTGCATATAAGCCTAAATTGCCTGATATCTGTCTGAAAGCTTGTCATGTCTTTGTAGAGTTCCTGTACATACAAATTAACATTTTTCTTCCTGTTAATCTGTCTTATGTCAATTTAATTATTAGGCCAGGCAAAGAACCTAGAAGAGAAGAAGGAAAAGTTCTTCTATCCTATAAGAAGAACAATAAATTTGCAAACTAAGCCCCAGAAATTGTTACTTTAATTTGCTGAATATTGTTTACAGTATGAAAAGCAGCATTGAATCTTAGTTATACATTTACTTGATCTTTAATCATATTCAATGGCATCTCAATTATAGCTAACAGTTACCATTTATTGAGTGCTTACTATACACTTGGTAAAGGTTTTATGTATAATTCTCAAATTTTCAACTTTATAAGGTGTGTTTGCTAGTCTTACCCTTAGAATTGGTGAAACTGAAGGAGATTACATAGAGAAAGCAAGTAACTTAGCCAGGGTTTTACAGCTAGAAAATGGTAGATCCAAGTTTAAACTATGTCAGTCTGAGTACACAGTTTCTACTCCAAGGCCTCTGCTTTTCTGTCAATACATCACTCTGCCTCGTTAACCAGGTAATGTGTGCCCAGCCTGTATAGCAAGCAGTGTACACAGTATCTACCAAAGGAAGTGGCAAATTCTTCCTAGTTCAAACCATTGTTAGAATTCAAGATGGCTTAATACTTTGGATTAGGAAATGAATTGCATGACTCTGGTGATAAACACTCTCAGTCAAATAGGTAATAACGTCGTGGTTCAATATAAAAAAATAAAAGAAGTGGGTGTGATGGATGTGGCCCATGAGGATAACTCTGTGAGCAATTGACAAAGAGGAAACAGAGTCCAGAACTTGTGGGAGGGCTTTCAGAAGGTATGCAAAGAGTTATTTCTCCCAAACAACTGTACTGTGGTTCAGAAGAATCTCCCCAGTATTCCCAGTAAAGTCTAGAGTGATAAACAAAAACTGCAATCAAGGATTTAAAGAAAATGCGAGGCTTAATTATATTTCACTGAATATTATGCAGCAGTTAATTCAGTAAACCAGATCTTCCTGCTTCTGGGAATGAAATTACTGCTTTATCCTTCTGAGCCAGTGTCTGGAACTGCATAGCCATGTCTGGGAGTAGTTTCTACAGAGAGCTATGGAAGGCAGGGTATTAAGGGAGGGAGGAGTTATGCTGTTAGAGTGGAATGGGAAGGGAAGAATAGCCTTTGCAGGATTCATACATTTGCCAATATTATTTGTCTGAGGAGGCCTGGTTCTCTTTACTTTATTCAACCTGGAAAGGGAAGGCATGTCTGCAGTACTATTTCAACAGAGGTTTTAAACAACACTTCCCTTAACTATTTATGATATTTCTTGCTTTTCTTATTGCCCTGGACCACAAGCTCCACAGGAAATTGTACTACCACTGCTCCTTCTTGCTTTTTATTGCTTTCTCAATTACTTAAAGTTTGTATTTTTATTTAAATATCTGTTATTTGTTCATATCATTTCTCCTCAACCCAATGGCAAACCCCTTGAGGGCAGGAATATGTCGTAGAGATCAATTATCTTACAATAAGGCAAAATGCTGGCCAATTTGATCTGGCAGAGAATTCAGATATATTGATCATTGACATATGACTTTGTAGCAAAGAGTGTTCTCCTTATTCAAGGATTATTTTAACAGCAAGTGAAAGAAACCCACCTCAGTTCACCTTAATCGGGAATAAACATTTTGATTCATGGGCACAAATCACAAGAAAAGCCAAAAATGAAGCCTTCCTTACACATTTAGAACTAAATATTATTATATTTACCACAACGCTTTCTGTGTGACAACAGAGATACAGAAAACTTCAATTTTTACATTTCCAAAACAGTGAAACCTGAAGGAAAAGACTAACTCTCATCCATAATTTATAAATCCCAGGGGAAAATTCCCAAGCCCATTTAAGAACTGTGAATAAAGAGGCAAGATACCAATAGCTCCCTTCAGTGGACATAGTTAGAATGTGGGGAGAAGGTGCAGTTCCTCCATTTGTGAGCTGGAAAGCCATTATATTTTATATCTAATGTAGAATGTTATAAAAGGGGAGAGAAAGTTTATTTCAGTATGTGCTGACTACCTACTATATGCCCTATGAACTTTATATACATTATAAACTCATCCAAATATCCATTAAGGATAAAAATATGAAGATATATGGGATAATACTAGGCATTATATTTGTCCTCTAAGTTTTAAACAGAGTGAAACATTTATAATTAAGATAAAGATATAATAATACATTTTAAAACCATTAACACTGAAGTTTAACCTCTCTGTTAATCTTAGGATACTTCTTTGCCCAAACAAAATTAGATAATTCAAAAATTCAGTCTTTAAGAGAGCTATTATTTGCATAATACAACATTCAAGCATTTTACATACACTATATCATTTAACCCTCATAAAAATACTAGAATGTAGGTGTTCATATTTGATAGGATATAGGCTAAGCTACTTTAGCAATATACATTGACTTTCAAAAAAAAGGTTTCTTTCTTTCTTAAGGAACACTCAGACATTTCAGGTGATCTAGAATAGGTCATCTTGAGGGTTCTGCCAGACTCAAGGTAGAGCTTCCATCTCTGAGTCCAAAATGACACCATTTCCTATGTCTAGCTATTGGCATTTCTCATCCAGTGGAAAAGGGAAAAAGGAAATGGAGGACAAATGGGTTTTTTTAAGGCTACAATCTGAAAATTGCATTATCATTTGTATTCTCCTGTTAGACATAACTGGGTCAGATGGTCACATTTTGTAACAGGCAGGCTAAAAAAATGTAGCTGGGAGTGCAGTAATCCTACTACAATATACGTGTGTACGTGGGGAGTTGATTGAAGTAGAATTACTGGGATTTACTGTGAAGTTAATGTGTTATAACCTTTAGAACTCCTCACTTACATGGGCTCCTTTCAAGGCCCTGGGAGAGAGGGAGTTAGTAAATCATTCATTTATTTATTTTATATCCTTTTTTCCTTAATACTTTCAAAAGATAGATCTGCCCCCAGACAGGTAGAGCCTGTCTATAAAAGAAATACAGGAAGAAAATGTCTGGAGGCAAATTCACAGTCTCTTCCCCAAAATAATTTACTTTACCAATGAGTGCCAGAAAAGTTAAACATCTTGCAAAAAGTCACATGGAGTTAAAGTTGAAATTACAATGTTGGTTGCTATAGCTCAAAGACTTTTCACTATTATATCTCTAGTGCATGATGTACTCATTACCTTTTAGAATTGTATTTCCTGCAGGCACTATCTCAGGAGAAAAGTTGGATAATCTAGAAAAGTTAGACAATAAGAAAATATAAGGTAATTGGCTACATCTTTTTGTCCCTATCTGTTCAGATGATCTTGGGAGACAAAGTGAAAGTGAAACAGAACATGTGAAGCCCAGCTGCCAAGCTGACATGACAGCCAGTTAGTTGGGGCAATGCCACTCTCAGAGCAACCCAAAGGTTAATGACACAGATGCAGCCGAAGATCTGATGAACAGAGGCTGTGAACTCCATATCAATAACTTACAGCAAATGCCTGGAGGTGGCAGATGAAGAGGCCCATCATCAATTAACCATGGCAGCCCATTTTTATAAAATTGTCAAATGGGATTATTAAATTTCACATCTTAGTTTGCTTGGGGAGAAAATATCAAATAACACTAAAGGTTGCATTTTAAAAACATTTAGTGTAAACTCTTGCTTCTGGCCTCATGTCAAACTGTCAAAGAGGTGCTATACAATTTGATCCATGCTTTTCATTTTTCCATTTCTGGGCTAAGGTATTTCTTCATACTCATTATTAAATTTACATTTTTAAAAAAATCAGATTAATACTTTTTAGTTTAAGAATTTCATAAATTAGGGAAATATTTACTCATTAAGAAAACGACCTCAAAGTCTGGATATGAGAGCAAAAGGAATATTTATTTAGCATATCAATTTTGAGTGCACACTCCTCGAAGTAAAATACAAAAAAATTACAGAACATTAGGTGTAATCTTTGCTTTTTACAAATTTCCTTATTTATAGTAAATTCAGAAAGACATGCTATACAAAGTCATAGGGACTTTAAATGGTCTCTCTCTAGATATGACTTTTTTTCATTTCAAGACTTGATTCAGAGGGTTTCATCTAACTTAAATTGTATTTCCTGTGGATTAGACTGATTATTCAACCTTCTAAAGTAAATCAAATTTCTTATATTTCTAAAATTCCTATAAATGCCAGATTTATTTGGTAGCACAATGGAAGCAATTTAAAAGACCAAATATGACACTTTTAAAAAGGGCAATTATAATTAAATGCAACCACTACTAAAGTATAACAAGTTTTCATAGTAGCCAGAAAACCATTCAATTACTTCACTCACCACATTTTCACACTTAGCAATGTGATGCTATTTCAATAATTGTTTACTATTGTAATATGACTGGCCTAATACCCTCTTAAGAAAATTATTTTCTTTAGTACTGGATTAATATTATCCTGTGCTTTTAACTTTTTATTTGTAGTCAGTTGTACCCAATTCAATACCACAATCCCTCAATGTAATGATCTCTGATGGACATCACTAAAACTGTTTGTAAACTTGATTGTAAAAAAATGAAATGTTTACACAATGATTAACTGAAGGTAGTTCACTGAAAAGTGCTCACGGCACAGTAGAAAGCTGTGGGAAATTGTTGAGAGTCACTATGCTACATATTGATACAGATGAAGAAAAAGATTATAGAATTCTAGAATTATAAAGCATAGGTATTATTTAGGCCAATGTTCTAATTAAACAGGCCATGGAGCAAAACTAAATTTGATAAAAATCTTAAAATTGGCAGCTGAACCAAGATTTGGATCTAGTGTTGTGTATACTGTAGCCTAACTAAAATCATACAGTCTCCAAGATGTCATGGATATAATGACAAGAGCAGTACTTGACTATACTTACTTGAATCAAGCAAATTGTAGATCGGCCTTTTATTCCCCGATTAAAACTCCCAGTGGTCCTTTGTTTCTCCATGTCTTCCCCATAAATCAACCTAGATGGAGGGCTGAATCATGTGGTTGTGGTGCTGAGAAAGTCTGCACTCTCCTATAGGTTGCAGAATGTTCCACCCTGTAGCAAGTAAACGTGAATTAACTGGTTGACTGACTGACTGACTTCCAGACTAAATGGTTGATTGTCTAACAAATTAGGGCTTCAAGGGAGGCTCCTCAAGTAAACTTCCAATGTCAAACAATTGACAAACCTGATTATTTATAGTCCCAAGTTAAGAAAAATTTCTAATTATAACTAAAATCTCTTCAAATATTTCTTAAAACCCCATAATTTTTTTGTTTACATAAAAATAATAGCTAAAAAATTAAATTATGTTGTATCTAAGAATAAAATTAGTCATTCAACATCAATACCTGATATTATGTGATAGATGTAATAGACATAATATTGTTATTATGATACTCACAAAAATAATATAGCATTTATATTTCAAGAGTTGGTCATAACGCCATGTCTTTCAAAAGGCAACTTTTCAAATAAAATTTTAAAATTAATATTATCATCTTGGGGATCAAATATATGGTAGCTGAAAGAACCTGTACTTTGGGTGGTAAACAAACAATAGAATATACAGATGTTAAATTATAACGTGCACCTGAAAATTATATAATTGTATATCAACCAATGTTACCCCAATAAACTTAAAAATAAATAAATAAAAAAAAAAAATATAATCTTTTTCTATCTAAAACTTATAGTAGTAAGTTGATAGACTTTGTTCTAGCATTCGTGTCTGAGAAAAAGTTTTGCAAACTTTATAGAAAAACATTTGGACAAATTAAAAATCATTGCTGCAATACATATAGGCCTCATATTTCTTAGAATTTCTACTTCTTTTCTAATTTCTACATTTTTTATATTATGGGAAACATTACCAAAGAAAATACAATAGTAAAAGACATTGGTTCTGAGTGAGAAATACAGTGAAAATTATCTCTTTTGTGAGATCAAAGAATCTCTTCTTTCAATGTTCTTGTTAATGTGAAGTGAATTAAAAATGTAAACATATAAGTATATGAATTGCTTGATTCCAGTTTCACCTTCATTAGGTAATCTGTGTCTTATAAATTCTGTTCCTAAAGAACGATTTGTATATTCATTGTTTCCTCTCCATTTCCCACTAAACTTCCAATTATTTTAAAGTAAATATAGCAAGGCATCAAATAAATATGAAAAATTTTAAGTTACAGCATCATGTAAACATGAAAATTTTCAAAAATTTATATAATGATTGGTCCTTCATATTATCTTTAGGACTTAAAGATCTATATACAAAAGTGAATGCTAAACTGAAATGTCTAGGCTTCATCTATTATTACATGACAGAGCACTGACAGTATCAGATTCTAACTTAACCAAAATTAAACTAAAATAGAAAGCATCATTGTAATCAGCCATATGGCTAATTCATTCTCAACTGATTATTTTTAAAGACTCAGACTCCATTTCTCTCTAGAGGAAGAATAAAAATAGCATTACTAGTGTGCACATCAAAGTTTCATTGCTCAGCCAGTCATTGTGTTAGCTGGCATTAAATTCCTGAACAGTATACTATTACAGCACAGGTCACCTGGATGACTATGAATGGATGGTCTTTATGTGATCAGGATTAATTTGGTAGACCTGACCTTTGTAGAGAAAGCCACAAAATACAACATTGATTCTCAAGCAGCAGGGATAAGAATAGAATCTGCACACAGATCTTAAAAATATAGTCTAAAAGTACCCGCAGGCAGGGTTCTGCTTCTTGAACATAACTGATTTAATTTCAGATGATGATGTAGTAGCTTTTCTTAAAAAAAAAAAAAAAATCATTTAGATAATTTTTTAATGCTTCATAAAGATTTGAAGAGTGTGTAGGGAGAGGGTGGGAGGCGGCTGATAAAAATGATACCATGGAAGAGCTCAGGCTGAACTTTGAACTTTAAATTTTGTATTCAATTCTACGGCGAATGGCATTACCTTCTCCTTCAGGTTATGGGCATCATAGATTTGGTAGCAGTAAAAGACAGATATGAGTCTCCATTTGGCCTCACAAGTTGTGGTTTGCCCTCCTATGTTCCAATTTTTCTCTGTTTTTCCCTACTACACATCCAGCTTTCTTTCCAGGCTATTGACTAGTTGACCTTTTGAGACTTGAGGCCTAGCACAAAATTCACAGCAACTAGCTGATATAGCTTTCTGCACCAGCTTCCAGAACTGTGTGAGGTGAAAGTCTCTAGAATAAACCTAGAGATTTATTGTACATTACTTATAATGATTCTACTTCTCAGACCAAATCCTGATGGATAAAGTAATAATGCATAAACATAAACAAATTAAAGGGATTAATGCCCAAACACTCTGAAAGGGAGTTAGTATAATCTAGAAGCATGTCTTTATATTCTTTGATTTGATTCCATATCCCTGAATGCATACTTCTAACATCTTTATTTTACTTTTGGGACTATTTTACACAATAACACTGAGTTTCTCCAAAGGTAGACAGAAAATAGCTCCTAATAACTACTACTTCAAATATTCACTCTCAAGCCCACTAGAGTCTTCAGTCTGAAGTGTCTTAGTTCCACTTTTCCTTTCCTCCTCGCTGGCTTCTTGGAGGTTTTGTCCCTCAGGCTGTGATCACAGACCTTTGAAAAATTATCATAGGTTTTTCTCTTTGTGTTTTATGAATAAAGTCTTTTCTAAAAAAGAATGTTATTAAAATACAGCAAACAATATTGTATTAGTTTCAGGTGTACATCATAGTTATTCAACATTTATATACCTAAAGAAGTGACCACCATGATAAGTCCAGCAACCATCTGACACCATACAATGCCATCATCATATTATTGACTATATTCCCCATGCTGTACACCATATCCCCATGACTTATTTTATATCTGGAATTCACTCCCCCTCCCCTTTTTGATTTTTTCAATTAGGGTTTACATTCACTATTATTTTAAATTAGTTTCAGATGTACAGCACAGTGGTTGGACATTTATATAATTTACGAAGTGATCCATCTGACTAGTCTAGTACCCACCTGGAACTATACATAGTTATTACTATATTATTGACTAGAATCCATAGGCTTTACTTTACATCTCCATGACTATTTTATAACTACCAATTTGTACTTCTTAATCCTTTCAGCTTTTTGACCCTACCCCTAATCCCTCTCCCATCTGGCAACCATCAGCTTGTTCATTGCATCTATGAGTCTGTTTCTGTTTCGTTTATTTTGTTCTTTAGATTCCACATATAAGTGAGATCATATGGTATCTGCCTTTCTCTGTCAGACTCACTTCAAGAGGGAAGTCTTTACAGTTTAGCAGTTCACTGTAAACTTGTGAAATGATGATCACATTTTCTTTTCCTTCTATAAGGATCAGCCTAGCAGAAGCTGAGCAGGGCAATGAGCACACCTTCTAGCAAGTATTAAATCACCCATAGTGTGAAAGACAGGAGAGTATATCAACTCTCTTACTAGAAGCTACCAGACAGGCATTTCCTTTTATTTCAGCAAACTTGCTTTTTGGAAACCTGGGCATTCACTTCATTTTTCTTCCCTGACAGCTTTCTAAGTCACAGGTCCACTTTGTAGGGCCTTTCTTTTTTCTTAACGATGTCATCAAATATTCTACAAGTATTTACTGAGCACTTACCACATAGCAGGCATAGAGTTAAGCCTAGGCCTAGGCTGGGATGAAATGTGTGACAAGGGAAGCCTCCTCAGTTTGTCTAAGGACATAGCATATTCTCGGGTTACAGGGGCTACCTAAAGAGGAAAATTGTAGCAGCTTTTGTTGAAGTTAAAAATATGTATATATAATGGTGTTTTAAAATTTTTACCTAATCTGTTGCTGCTAGAGTTTAGTGTAATGTGAACAGAATTCTTTTCTTGGTTAATCCTCGGTTAATATTTCCATCTCAGCATAAACAATATTTGGCCGGGAAGAAATGGTTTACAGCAGATCTCTAGGATTTGCTTATTAGATATGCTATGCCCAAGGCTTGGGCTTTCTTCGTCTTCATTTTACCCACTAAACATACATTCAAATGATTATTCTACAGATGGCATTATCAATTGGGGAGTTCTATTGAAGAAATTAAAAAAAAATCAATTCTCTTTTTTAAACTTTTTCCATTCATCACTACATCCTACCACAATACAATAAGATAATGTTCAGCTACTCATTTATATCAAAGAGCAACAAAAGAAGCAATACCTATTGTTAACTTTTTACAAATGCAAATTTAAAACTAAAAGAAATCAAACAGGGACTATATAAATGGCTGCAATTTTACTAAAAGACAAAGCTTAGTCACACACACACACACAAAAGTACATCGGTGTGCACTAAAATAAATCCCAAGGCAGAAACTCATAATTATGTCTATAGCAGAAGACAGGGTAGATGCGTTCTCAGTAGTATATTCAATTTTGTTAGATTTTCGGAACAAGTGACCGAGAAACAGTACATCTACCAAAAGCAGTGACGCCTAAAATATGTTTTAAACCTAAGGGGAGTAGAGAACTTTCCTGCATCACCATTCAGGTTAAAATACTTTGAATTCATTTTTCAATGTTGGCACTTTTACTATTTTATTAAGAATACATTAGTAGCTTTTAAACTTTAATAATTATAACAAAAAACTGCAAAAGTATGTTATTAAAAAAAATTTCTGAAAGCACTTTAATACTGTGAACCACGTGAAAAAATGTACAAAACAAATAAAAATATTTATATGCTGTCCTAGTCACTACTATTATTTATTTGTTCGTTTATATCTGTACACTCAGTGCTTTTGTAAATTATTTAGGAAACATAAAAATACACTGTATAATAAAATGTGTATCAAAAATAACTGAAGAACTGTGGCAAAGGTAAATAAGTGTAGAAATAATAGAATGAATTCAAAAGTTACACAAAAATGCTTGCCCTGAAGTACAATAGCTAATGTCAAGCCTCTAATTGGCAGTGTGCTGTCTACTACAGTTAAGCAAGAGGAAACAGCCAGTTACTTGAGCCATAGCTTCCACAATAAGAGATAGACCAATTTCTCAAAGAAGCACATTTATTGCTCATATGGACACCAAAGATAAATACATATATACATATATATATATATATGTATATATATGTATATATAGAAAAATTTAAAAAAGGAAGCCCTAGGATCTCCACAGGGCTACTGGAAAATCATATCATCAAACCAAATGAATGCACAGGTAGTGAAAGCTTTAAATGTCTATAGCAAAAATAATAGCAACAAGAACATTAGTCTAGCAAATATGTGTAGCCCATTTTAATCATACATTCTGATTTTAAGAGTGTTTTTGTGTGTGCATGTATGTATTCTCCAGTAAACCACTCACAGGTATTTAATAATAAAAGATCATACTACGTATTCCAATATACATATCAATTGCTGAATACAAAGCAGGAAATTGTTGGAAGACATACCGAAAGGAAAAATATGTCTTTGGTTTTAAAATACCTGATATAAATTTATTCTTTCTGTCATTAATTACATAATCAATTTGATTGGCTCAAAATTTAAGAAAATACATTCCTGTCAATTGCATATAAGAGAATATGTATGTTTCTATTCTTTCTATAAAGAACAGGTCTCTAGGGCAAGCAAAAGTGGCAGCAAGTCAAAATTTTTCCTACCAAACTTGATTTTTTAAAAGGTATTGAAATATGAGTACTGTATAAAAATCAACAATGAGGTGTTTGCATTGATTCCAAATAGCTCTCTTCTTAGATATTGTAAAGTGTGAAATAAGTTTAGAGTACCCTGGTAATATTTTAAATTACCTAGATCCAGTCAGTCAAGAATATCTAAAAATAGACTTCTGATTTACATGGGTCAATAAGTTCCTTTTTTCATTAAACTCTTTTGAGTTTGGTGACTTTTAATCATAGTACAGATATATATATCTCAAAGTCAACAAAAGTTCCATATTATCTAATATTATTCTTAACAGATATTTCCACAAAACGAATGATATAAGGAGTTCAATAATGAAATCATCATACTGAAGCTAGCCTACTCTTCAAACAGAAAAGTTGATGGAAAAAGCCAAGATTACTAATTGCCAAGAACAGGGTTTACTAAACAGTTTAGATGGGATATCCATTAAGTTAATAGGAGTATAAATCAGTGAAATAGAAGCTTGCTTTACAAATGAATAAAATCGCTAATTCTTTCAGCCTAACTCTTACTCCACTCTTTTGTTACTCCTGCTAATCTTACAGGTCTACTCCTAAATGCCTCCTTTCCAGAAACCTCTTCCTCAACTGAAAAACTATACCAATATTCCTGTTACAATTTCTAGTTATATCTTTAACAGAGTTTTTAAATTAAGAATTACATTTCTATATTGTCATATAACTATTTAATAGCATTATCCTCACTCCTATAAACTGTGATTCTTATTAATGCATTTTTTCTTTTCACTCTTCTCTCCCTCCCCATCTCCCTCCTTCCATCTCTCTCCATCTCTCTCCCTCTCCCTCTCCCACTCCTTCTCTCTCTGTTTCTACTGTATCCCCATCCCAATGTAGTATCTGGCACTAGATGGATATTTGTTAAATTAATGAATGGATGGATGAATAACTGGATGATAGAATGGGTGACTGGTTTAATATGCAGGCACTAAAAAAAGTATTTACAAATAATCACTTCCCCTTCCCAGTTCCAGAGCCCTGCATTATCGAAATTAAAACAAAGCAATAGTTGGACTGTATCACTGAATCTTACTATAAAATGAAGCAGAAATTGACAATTTAGCTGTCCTGAACAAGTCGACTTCTACAGATCACATTATTTCTTTTGTAGACTACATTTTTCCTGATGTTTGTGTCTAGGCAGATTCTTACATTTTAATAGCAGGGAACGAGGTCTGAACTCATGGAGAGTACATTAGTTGGAAGTATGTCATTTGTTGAATATAAAATAGAAAGGGGAAATTGCATGGAATTGTTTAAGATTGATGCTGGAGAGATACGAATAACAAGTGTATGCTATGTGCTAGGTATATTTTATAACACTTCATGATAAATAAATTAAATTTAAAATTTAAATAACTCACCCAAATAACTAATCAGTAGTCAGCATGTGGATTATAGAATACAATGAAACATTCATGTGACTCTAAAATGCAAACATGAGCTTTCCACTATAACAAATGATCTCCTCAAGAAAAATTATAATTTGAATGTCTATTTTATTGTTCTAATATGTATATACATACTAGTGTTTGATAGTAAAATTTTAAAATGATTAAATAAAAATTATCTTTACTAGAAACATGCATGAAATATAAAAGCATCTGAGGAGCTTGTGTTTTTAAGGGAAAGACAACAAAAATGTGTATTATGCAAAGAAAAAATGAATAAAAGTTCATAGAGCTACATAGAAAGGAAAAAATTTTTGAGTCTATTTAATAAATATCATCTAAACAATGCAGTAGTCAACACAACTAAAAACAGAAAAACAGCAACAAGGACATACGCACGAGATATTGTGAATATAAAAATTGCATTATAAAATTGCATGCATTATATGATCACATTCATTATATAGCTGGTGATAGAGAAATACCATATTTAATCAATTCTAAAATGGTTTATTTTGCTGCTTATTTTCCTGTTCGCTCTCAGATCCATTTCCCACCCATCCCTTGCTCTGCTGACCTTGCAAGCTCTATTTCCCCGGCTTCTTGCCAGCTGGCTTCCTTTCAGTTTCTACTAATGGAAGGCATATGTGAGCAACGGGGGGTGGAGAAGGGAAAAGATTCTTGCCTCTCCCTGCTGTAGAAGGCCTCCTCAGCCAGCCATCAATTCCATGGCTCTAGGTCCAGCCAGTCTCTGGCTCCATGGTTCAAGCTCCTGCCATGATTCTAGTTTCTGCCAGGCATCTGGCTCATGTGCCAAATACCAACCACCACTTCATCCTTTTATTTTCTACCCTGAAACTGAGAGCAGCTTCCTTCAGGGGCTAATCTCAAATTGTCGAACCTATCTCTATTTGCCTTTTTAGCTCTTTTGTTAAGTAGTTCTCTGTTAAATTATTTCTATTGAATTACCTGACAGTTCTGTTTCCTAACTGGACACTAACTTATGCTCACATTGTTTTGATGTTCTAACATCTCTGAAATAGGAGTGGATCTTATAATTCTTATTGATGAGATAGCAAAATTGATCCTGGCAAAGGAATGGACCCCAAATCTGGGTGTTCAGTTGAATATTTTAAGAAATAAGATCATGATAATCATATGGGAGAATACATTCTGAGACAATAAACTCTGGATTTGAAGTGAGGATCACAATAACAGGCTTAGATCTCCTTAATAATATTCTTATTTGTCAGGAGGTTGAGAGGGAGATAATACAAGAACATGTATATAGTAATTACAAAATTCCAGGCTCTGTTTGAAGTACTTTACATATATTTCCTCATTTTATCTCTCCAAAAACCCAGTACTATTACTGTCTTTGACTTATTCATATAGACTAGTGAAGAAGCCAGAATTACTTGGAGAAAGAAGGACAATAAATATGCATAATTATATAATGTAAACCTTTAGTTTTTATAGAAATTGGCCCTAACCTTAGTGCCTGTCATGCATCCTAGATACCATGAACTAAAAGATCACTAAAATTCTGAAAACCAGAATAGAACCTTGTTTTCTTTTAAATCTCCTGGAGGCAAAGGACCATGGTTACTGAAAGGGTGAGGCTGTACCCTATCATTAATAATCATACAATAAATCAATTTTTGATATCACCTATTTAAAAAATCATTTTATAAATGAAAATTGTGTAGATGAAAATAGCCCAAATATTAATCTACTGCTGCATAAGAAATAACTACATTTAGTGGCTTACGACAAGAAACTTACTATGTCACACGGTTTCTGAGGGTCAGGAATTCAGAAGCAGCTTAGCCATGTATTTCTGAGCCATGTGGCTCAGGGTCTCTCATGAGGTTGCAATCTAGCTGTTGATTGATCTGTATCTCTGTGACTGGGGCTAGGGAATCTGTTTCCAGGCTCATTCACATAGCTATTAGTAAGTGGTTTCAGTTCCTCGCCATGTGGGACGCTCCATAGGGTTTCCCCCAGATCAAGTGATTGGGGAGAAAGAGGAGGGGAGAGAGAAAGGAGAGAGAGAGAGAGGGGGGGGGGAGAGAGAGAGTTGGGAGCTATAATTTCTTACAATTTAAACTCAGAAGTAATATACTATCCCTTCTGCCATATTTGATTCATCAGGTAGACCACCCCTGGTACAATTTACAACAAGGGTACAGATATACTGAGAGGCATTAAGGGCCATCCTTAAGGCTGGCTACCACATAGTCTTTGACCTGGAATCCAAAGATTTGGGTTAATAAAATTATTTGGGCAGTAGGGTAAGATGAAACCCCAATCTTTCCTGACCCTCTCCCAAAGCTTCATGAGTAGAAGAGAAGACCCTTGCCCTTCCATTTTAGAAGTACTGTATATCCTCCTGACTTTGTCTCATCCTTAGGAGATATAAAGCAATAGTGTATTTGAGCAGTGAAATGATACACTGAATATCCACTTAAAATCATGAATTCCCCTACATTTGTGTATTCTCCAGTTAAAGCAATGGATTTATTATAAAAACCTATTGTTAATCAGAAGTTAAGGCAGTTTCCTTAACAGGAGTTGAACAGAGTAGCAGAGCAACTGTACACACACCTATGAGATGCCACATTCTTCATTCTGTCAGAGTTCTCATTTATCCTCCTGGGATCCATAAAATAGTATGGCTCTTCAAGGATTTATGAATTCTTCTTTGATGTTTTCCTGAGAAGTTTTCTATATACTTCAAGACAGAACATTGAATTAAGTTAACCCTAAAGCGAACCTACACACTTGGCTAAGAATTTACATGCTGTTCTTTATTCGATCTGAATTAGGTTAGTAGGAGTGATATAGTCTAGAATGACAATTAAGCATGCAACTTACTATTTGTAGAGAGTTTTATAGACATAGTATAGACCTTACATTAAGTTAGCCTCTTTAAACACAATTTTTTTTTTGATAAGACACATATTTTTCAGTGTATTACCAAATAAAATCAATGTATACAGTTTTAGAATAGGCTCACCATCAGGGAGAATTAGAGCAAGCAAGAAGTATTTTTGTGCTAAGCTTTACTGCTCAGAGTGACCACTTACATGGAACAAATGTAGTTCAAACATCAGCAGGTCTATTCTTCAAAAGCAGGCTCTTTTTTCACCTTATTGATTTTTCTCTGCTCATTATGGATCACTTCATCTCCTTTTGATTTGTTTCTCTTACTGACTTGGCACTTCTTGTAGGTACTTCACTTTTCACTAATGGCAATTGCTGGCTATTGACCAAATATGACATGACTACTGAATCAAAACTTTTTACATTATAGCTCAATAATGGTAAATGCAATTTTATACACTCCAAATTAGTTCTGCCGATAGCATTAAGAAATATAGGGACTAGTCAAGATAAGATCATAATAAAAATGTCTAACATCACAACCACAGTTTAGATTGCTTCAAATACTATTCAGTAAGATAATTTTGTTTACCTAAAATAAAGTGAAGGAGAAGATTCTACAAACACCCATATACTTAATGGATATCTGTTTTCTTTTACTGGGAAAAGAAATGCTACTTGGTAAGAGAACTACAAAAATAAAATTAATCTTATATGGTAACTATTTGGTCACTGACTAAACAAACCAAAGAAAACAATGATTTTGTTTTTTTCTTAAATGCTGCATTTGCTAATCCTAACTTTCTCAAAGATAATAATTGCTATTTAGCCCACTTGTCAGTACTGCATGACAAAAAACTGTGTTACATCCTATTCCTATGACCTACAGGAGTTACTGACTCTTCACTTTTTTCTAAAAGGTTGAATTTGTAATATAACATATTTTATGGAGCAAAAAATGGAAATATGTTCTTTTGTGAAATATACATGTTTTGGAAACATGAATATTCAGAAACAGGATGGATAAGGCATAGACATGATGAGAGAAGCTAAAAAGAAATAAAAAAGTATCCTATAGTTTTTGTCATATTTGTGAAGGCCCCAGAAATGATATATGCATCTTATAACAGAGCACACTAATAGGGACTAGAAGAAATACAAGTTGCAATAATGTGCATTGAGATTTTATTCAAATTCTTAGTTGGATACAGACCTTTTCCTTTCTTTGTTTGAGCATACTACATTATCACTTATATGACTGAGTTAAGTCAACACATCATTACTGACTGCTTTTCCCATATTCCTCAGTGGTTTTACTATACCTTTACTACTCTCCTTGAATCCCTACCTTTCCTCTTGACTGACACTCTCACCTTGAACTTCAAATATAGTCAATCCTTTCTACCCAGAAATTGAACAAAATGATCAACGTATTTCAACTTCCACTTCTTTTTCCTCTTCTGCCATAGACCCTCAAGTGTAATCTACACCCACTTTTTTCACTCTTATGCCTCCTAGGGTCTTGAATCCTGCACTGTATTTTTCTTTCCTTTACCACTCCAATGAAAATACAGGAAATTGATCTCTGGATTGTCAAATAGACTTTTCACTTATTACCTGCTTTGATTTCTTTATGATATCTGTCTTGGACAGTTCTTTCTCTTTTAGCTTAACTGGCAGCACTATTTTGACTTTCCTTCTTATCATACACTATTATTTATCTTGTTGGTTTAACATCAGTTTTCATCTGTTCTCTGATCCACAGAACATCTTTGTTCCTGTTACAGTCTTTCTACAGTCTCTTCTACTATACAAAATTATTTCTCTAGTATTAAACTTTCCTCTTAGTGCAAGCCTCATTTTAAATCACCTGCCAAACTAAACATCTATATAGCTCTCCAATAGAAATTTTAGGTATATTATGGACAAAAATAGTAATAATAATTATTATTATATTGTGAAAAATAGCAATATATTTAATATACATTGTTTCAAGCTCCATAATAACCTCTTGAAAGGAATTACTCTATGTATTTTGCCATGAACAAAACTAAGAATCAGAATAATTAAGAATGTGCATAATATCCAAAAAACAGTAAAGGCATGTACCATAATTTGAATTCAAGTCTAGGGCCAGTAAGGGAAAGTATAGTGATTTAACTGATTGCTAAATTCCACTGCTTCCAAAACAAATTTTATACACACAAAAAACCTGCTTTTCCACTTTGTTTAAAGCTCAGTTAATGACTCTGCACCTTCCAATCACTTATATAGCAAATCTAAGCGACAGCTCTGATCATTCCATCTCTAATAATAACCACATCCATTTTTTTTGAGTTTTGATAAACGAGTGCCAAAAGTGTTTTTAAATAAATACCCTGCTTCCATTTTCTCTACCATGACTCTTATTCAGACTTCCTAATCTCGACTTCCACTTACTACCTGAGTAACATTCTTAAACTTAAGCTTTTTCATATTATTCCCTTGAACAAACTCTTTGAATTATTTTAATTTCACACAGGATACAATCCATACCCCCAACCCTCTCATTCACATATCCATTATTATTTCTAGTTGTCTCCCTTGTCACTGAGGCCCATGACCTTTTGGCTTTATATTCATTGCATCATTATTTGGTATGTGAACATGCCAGTCACTTGCACATTTTCCCTTATTCTTTGCCTCATGCTCTTCTTTCTGTCCTTGTTTTCTTCCCTGACTAGAAATCCAGTTCATCTCTATTCATCACTGATATATTTGGATTTGAATAGGTCTGTTATATGTCTGTCTCCCAAAATAAACTGACAGGTTTTCAAGGCAAGAGCCAGGTATTCATTTTCACAACTCTGCTCTTTTTGCCCTAGAGACCCCATTGTCTAAAGCTTCTTGCACAGAAAAGTTCAGACTGAAATTGTTGTTTCACAGTCATGGTTGGATAATAAGCGAAAGTTTTAACACTCATTTATGTAGTTTTGAGATCCTGGGAAGTCTACAAAAGTGAGAATAATCATAATAACCAACTTTTTTATATATTAGAGTGTGACAATGACAATCGCACCATGGTAATACATAGTAACATTTCAGAACACTTATAACATGAAATAGATATTTAAATATTTCAGAAATAGTAAAAAAGATTATGCACAAAGAATAGAAGAGTTGTAGATGAGCATCACATTTCTCAAAATCTATAGCTAATACATGTTTTCTAAAAATTAAGGATAACATTATGAAAATACAAACTTGACACAAAAGCATTCAAATCACAAATGGGAAAATGGAATAAATAAAAGTTTTATTTTCGCAAAATTCATAAAAGAAAAGAAAGAATAAGAATTTCTAAAAACATGAAATGAAAAATCAACTAGGATACGTAAAATGAAAAGGTTATTACAATAAGTGCAAATTAAGATTTAAAAACTCTCAGATATTATTAAAACAAGGGAAAGTAAATCCAGGTTTATGGAGTTTACAGCAGAAAAACTAAAAATTAGCTAATAAGTAAATAGGCAAAAATATAACAGATAAAGGCAAACAAACATATTGTAATATTGTAATTTTATATTAGATGACACAGTAGTCAAGAAAAAAGTTTTATTTAAATTAATGGGGAAAATGTAAATCTTTCACAATGGGAAAAGCTGTCATACTATGAGCATTTATAAACACGTTCCTTTAATGTAGCAGCAAAATATATAAAGCAAGAGTATTAGAAACAAAAATTATTTATCACCTCCCTTCAAAAAGATTCATGTTAGAAGACAATAACTTAATTACCTCAGAATTCAACAGGCTAAGAAGACAAAGAAATGATACAAAAAATTTGAATATCATTCTCAATATTCTTAGAATTTTATATTGTACCCTAAATATTCATTTTAAATTTACAGAGTATTTATAAAAATCAGTTGTCTTTTGCCACAGAGAAAATCTCAATAAAATTTCCAAATAGTAACCATAAAATCAACAGTCCCTAATTTCAGTGCAACAAAAAATATTTTAAAAACATAAAACAGGAAATTTAAAATATCACTCCTCTATTTTTTTAAAGAAACCAAATTTTAAAGAGTATTCTGTTTCAAATTAGTACTGATGAAATACTGCTGTTTGCAGTAAAAAAAAAAAAAGTACACCTTAACTCCTTTAATTAGAAAGATAGGTATAGAAGATAAATTATGCATTTTAACTCAAGAAAGTAAGGAAAAAGCAATCAAATATATCAAGTGAATTTAGGTGGATGCTATTAAAGTGGATGCTCAAAGAACTTAACATGTAGTCCCACTTGTTTATTTCATTTATGTTATCTACCTTTCGATGTCAAACTCATGAAGTCATTGCCAAGACCAATGTCATGAAGTTTTTCCCCTATATTTTCTTTTAAGAGTTTTATAGATTCAGGTTTTATGTTTGAGTATTTAACAAATTTTGAGTTGACTTTTGTATATCATAGAAGATAAGGGTCCAATTTTATTCTTTTACATGTAAATATCCATGTTTCCCAACACTATTTGTTGAAAAGACTATCCTTTTTTCCTTGTGTGTTCTTGTCAACCTTGTTAATAATCAAATGACCATATATGACTGGATTTATTACTAGACTCTCTATATTCTGTTCCACTGGCCTGTATGTCTCTGTCTTTAGGCCAAACCACAGTCTTCTGATTACTATAGCTATGTTTTGAAATCAGGAAGTATTATACTTCCAGCTTTGTTCTTTCTTGGAATTGATTTTGCTAATCATGGTCTTTTGTGGTTTCATATAAATTGTAGAATTGTTTTTTCAAATACTGCAAAAAATGAATTTGGAACGTTGATTTGTCAAAGTTAAAACCATTTGCATGGTGAAGGAAACAATCAATAAAGTAAAAGGCCCAGATAATTGGAAAAAGATATAGTGAGTTAATCTCCAAAATACATAAGTTACTCCTATAACTCAATAACAGCAAAAAAACACAAAAACAAAAAACTAATAACCCGATTTAAAAATGACCTAAAAATTTGAAGACATTTCTCCAAAGAAGATATACAAATGGTCAACAGGTATATGAAAAAAATGCTCATTGTCAGAAACCATCAAGGAAATGCAAATCAAAATCACAATGAGATATTACCTTACACATGTCAGAATAGCTATTAAAAAGAGAAAAGACAAATGTTAAAGATGTAGAGAAATTAGAACCTTTGTACACAGTTGGTAGAAATACAAAATGGTACAGCTACTATGAAAAATTATGAGAGGGTCTTTAACATTTTTTTAAATGAACTACCATATGATCTAGCAACTCCATTTCTGGGTATATATCTAAAAGAAATCAGGATGTCAAAAAGATATTAGCACTCCCATGTTCATTGCAATACTATTCACAATAGCTACAATGTAGAAACAACCTAAATGTCCATGGACAGATAAATGGATAAACAAAATGTGGTATATACATACAATGGAATACTACTGAGCCTTTAAAAAGAAAAAAAAAATACTGTTCTCGCCAGATAGAGGAGTAGGTAAATGCTGTGCTTGCCTCCTCTCACAACCACATTAAAATTACAACTAAACTACAGAACAACTCTTTGAGAATCACCTGAAGTGTACAGAACATAAGGATACATACAGAAGAAACCATCTTAACGTCTAGAAAGAGCAAAGACACAGAACAGGCTGGTCCCATTGCCACATGTAGTGTTTAAAAATTGAAAGATAGCTCAGCTGTAGAGGTCCCCTCTAAGGAGTAGAGGGCTCCAGCCCATACCAAGCTCTTTAACCAGGGTTCCAGTGCCAGGAAGAGAAGTCCCCATGGTTCTGGTTGTGAAAACCTTGCAGAGATTGTGGCTGAGTGAAACAGAAGACCGCTGGAGTCAAAGGCCTCCTCTTAAAGCACCTACACATGGATATTTGCTGGCGGACTCACTTGCTCTGAGCTCCAGCACTAAGGCAGCAGCTTGAAAGTGCCAGAAACATATGAGGAAAAACTGCATTGTCTAGCTTAAAGGCAACAGCTTGAGGGGCAGCTTTCTCCCAGACAGAAGTGGGCAGAAGCCAATGTTCCTTTGTTAAGCCCTCCCCCAAATTAGTGTGCATATGCAGGTGGTACCATAGCTGAGTCTAAGTCAGCCTGGCTAACACTGTTCACCTTGCCATGGTGATTTCCTGAGATCTCATCCCACCCAACATGTAGGCCTACCCAGGTTACTTCCAGTGGCATTATGATACAAGTGGTCTGTCCTGGCTCATGCTGCAGACATTCCTAAAATTTCTCAAAGGTTCACAGACCCCAAACAAGCAGCACATGGACTTTGGCATGCATGAACCTCTTGCTGAACAGCCCCAAGCCTGGCACTAGTGGCAGCTGGCCTTGGTTCGCATCTTAGCTCACCCCGCCCCCACCCTAGGCATATCCAAGCCCACACAAGTGGCAACCATCTGCAGATCACTCTTTAGCTCATACCAAGTGGCCTCAGGCATGACACAGGCAGAAGCTGAACTTAGCCAGCACCGGAGCCCCTCTCAAGAGGCCCCAGAACCAACACATCTGGTAGGCTACTTCAGATCACACCAGAGCACCACCCAACCACCTCCACAAATGACACACTAAAGGGCAGACTCAGCAAGCATCAGAGCCCTGCTGAAGCAAATCTTTCTCTGCAAGGTCAGCCCCTGCACAACAGTTCCTCCACGATAACTAAGCCAGTATTCATGACAATCAGCCTGAAGGTCAATCCTTCCCATCAACGTGCCAGCAGCAATTAAGACTCAACTACAACAGGAGGGCACACACAACTCACACAAGGGACACACCTGGAGCACCTGGCTCCGGTGACCAGGAAGACTGTACCAACTGGGCTGCATAGGACATCTAATACATAAGGCCATTCTATTAAGACTGGGAAACACAGCAGCTTTATTTAATACATAAAAAAACAAACATAGGGAGGCAGCCAAAATGAGGAGATAAAGAAATATGTCCCAAAGGAAAGAATAAAGCTCCAGAAAAAGGACTAAACAAAATGGAGACAAGCAATCTACTAGATGCAGAGTTAAAACACTGGCTATAAGGATACTCAATGATCTCAACTTCAACAATGATATGGGAAACATTAAATGGAGATAGAAAACATAAAAAAGAACCAGCAGAAAAGAGTAATACAATAATTGAAAGAAAGAATATATTAGAGGGAATCAATAGTAGATTCAATAAAGCAGAGAATCAAATCAGTGATTTGGAAAATGAGGTAGCAGAAAATATCCAATCAGAACAGTAAACAGAAAAAAAGATCCAAAAAAAAAAAATGAGAATAATTTAAGGGGCTTCTGGAACAACATCAAGCATAGCGACATTTGCATCATAGGGTACTAGAAGGAAGAGAGAGAGCAAGGAGTTAAAAACCTATTTAAAGAAATAATGACAGAAAATTTCCTTTAGCTGGTGAAGAAAATACATATACAAACCTAGGAAGCCCAGAGAGTCCCAAACAAGAAGAGCCCAAAGAGGCCCACACCAAGACACACAATTAAAAAACCAAAGGTTAAAGACAAAGAGAGAGCTTAAAAGCAGCAAGAGAAAAGAGTTAGTTACCTAAGGAAGTCCCATAAGATTGCCAGTTGATTTATCAACTGAAATTTTGCAGGCCAGAAGGGACGGGCACAAAATATTCAAAGTGATGAAAAGCAAGGACCTACAACTAAAATTTCTCTATCTAGCAAAGTTATCATTTAGAATTGAAGGACACATAAAGAGCCTCCGAGATAAGAAAAAGCTAAATTCATCACCACCAAACTAGTATTGCAAGACGTGCTAAAAGGACTTCTTTAAGAAGAAAAAGGAAAAAAGATAAAAAAATAAATAAATACTAAAACAGCAATACTATATATTGACAAGTACTTGAAATGTAAACAGATTAAATGTTCCAATCAAAAGACACACGGTGGCTGAATTCATAGGAAAACAAGACCCTCACATATACTACCTACAAGAAATTCACTTCAGATAGAAAGACACACAGATTGAAAGTAAAAGAATGAAAAAAGGTATTTCACAAAAATGGAAATGAAAAAACAAAATCTGAATAAACTTATACCAGACAAAACAGACTTTGAAACAAAGGCTATGACAGGAGACAAAGAAGGACCCAGCAATTCCACCTCTGTGTATTTATCCAAAGAAACCCAAAATACCAATTTGAAGACAAATGCATTGATATTCATTGCAACATTATTTACAATAGCCAAGAATGGAAGCAACATAAGTGTCTCTCAATAGATGAATGGATAAAGAAGTGGTACATAGATGTAATGGAATATTGCCCAGCTAAAAAAGGAATAAAATCTTGCCACCTATAACAACATAAATGGACCCAGAGGGTATTATGCTAAGTGAAATAAGTCAGAGAAAGACAAATACCATGACTTCACTTATATGTGGAACCTGAAGAACCAAATAAATGAACAAACAAAACAGAAACTCATAGATACAGAGAACATTTTGAGAGTTGGAGGGATGTATGAAAAAGGGGAAGGGATAAAAAAGTACAAACTGGTAGTGAGAAAAGTCATGTGGATATAGAGTACAGCATGGGGAATACAGCCGGTAGTATTGTAATAACTATGTATGATGTAAGACAGGTGTTAGATTTATCTGAGTGATCACTTCATATGTTATATAAATGTCTAATCACTATGTTGTACACCAAAAACTAATATAATATTGTATGTTAACTATAACTGAAAAGTTAAAAAATATTTTAAAAAAGGAAATTTCTGTAATATGTGACCACATGGATGGACCTTGAAAACGTTAAGTGAAATTAACCAGAAACAGAAAGTTAAATACTGCATGATTCTACTTACATGAGTTATCTAAAATAGCCAAATGCATAAAAACAAAGACTGGAATGATGCTTAGCAAGCACTGGGAGGAGTAGAAAATGGGAATAATTAATTCATAGGTATAATTTTCAGTTAAGCAAAATGTATAAGCTCCAGAGATCTGCTTTACTGTACCTATATTTAACAAGAATGTATTGTATACTTAAAATTTGTTAATAAATCTCAGGTTAAGTGTTGTTGTCATATTTTTAAAAAGTTAGCATGATTAATAAAACTACAAGCGGAATTTTGAAATGATCAATGAAATGGACAAATTCCTAGTAGGTCTGCTAAAGAAAATAAAAGAGATATATAAAAAAATAAACACTGTTAATTACAATAGGAATATAATGACAGATAACAATAGGATTAAAAATTATAAGGGTACAAAATTATGTTATGTTAAATTTAGAGATATTTATATCAGAAATATATGATACCATAAACTACCAGGATTAATTGAAAACTGTATGAAACCTAAGGAAAACAATTATGTAAAGTTAATGGAAAAGCCAATGATCTATCTTGCTCCTTATTCCGTGTTATTGAAAAATAGCTCAAAAATAGAAGATCCAAGATTCTTTTTATTTGTAAAGGTGCAGTGGATTTGCATTTTACACATGATTAAGTTCTGAACTATGTCTCTAAGCTGAAAATCTGTTTAATATTTGAAATTACTCCTGAAACCCCTTTAAAATGCTCTCAACAACATATGGTGTTTTGTGTTTTGTAAAGCAGGTCATAATATATTACTCTGTATGTGCACCATGTTACAATAGATTAAATACTTGCTTTGCATTTAGGGGCCCCATTGGTTAAAAAATACATTTAAACACTAGAATAAGAAGTTATCTTAGAAAAGTATTCCACAATGAGAGGCAAACAGAAACTGAGTTCATCTGAATAGAGAAATTCCTATCTTCATCTTCTGCATCACGTTTATTTCAGAAAACAGATGTACTGAATGGAATGGCAGAAAAATACTGCTCATTAATAATATTCAACATTTAGTAATTTTAGCCTTGAAGGAAATTTACTCATCATAATAAAACCATACCCAGAAAAAAAAATGCGACTCTGTGTACTCTGGTGTAAAACACCGGAACCAATGCCATTTATGTAAAGAAAGAAAAGAAAGATAAAAGAATGTACACTAACACCACTAGAATTCCATAATTTGACATTGTTTTGGAGATAATAATTGAAGCAATATATCAACTGAAATAAATAAGAAAATTTTTAAATAATGAGACAAATTTTCACTATTTCCAAGAATATAATATTTAATTGGAAAAAGTAAATTGTACAAAGAAAAAAATACTATCAGATGTTATAGAAGGGTTTAGTAAAGTGCAGGCACAATATCAATATGCTGAAATTAATATCATTTTATATACTATTTTTTGAAAATGAGAATAATTAAAATTCATAATAGCTGCAAAGACTATGAAACATACAGAAATAAATCAAATAAGAAATGAGTGAGATCTATAAAATAAACTGTAAATCTTTGTCAAAGTACATAAAAGATAAGGGAAATATACACTGTACTTTTAGATAAGAAGATTCCATAAAAACATAAAACGACTCAATATTTTATGCTAATAAATGCTAATCTTGATAAATGCTAACCTCAAACAAATTCTCAGAGGTTTTCTGTGGGAAGGACAATGAATTTATTCCACAGTTTATTTGGATTAGTAAATGTTTTAGAATAGCCAGGAAATTTTGAAAAGGAAGAGAATAAAAGAACACTGAAGTATTTTTTAAATGTAACATTGATGTGATACTTGATAAATAGATCAAAACCAAATTAGTAGTCAAGAAAAGGACATCAACATATATGAGGAATTTTTATATGGATAAGGGAAATTTTCACTTCAGCAGGGAACAAATAATAGGGGATAATTCCTAATGAAAAATAAACTATAACTGCTTTAACAATTTAAATTTTATGTAAAACATATAATAGCAGAAAAATATTTTTATATATTCCTGACATAAGGGAAGGCTTTTCTAACCATGATACAAACAAGATTCCATAAAAGAACTGATAGATTTGACAATAAAATTTAAAAGTTCTGTATATCACCAGAACCTATAGTCATAATGAAATGATACAGAAAGAAAAATATATTCAGCATATATAACATAAAAAAGAGTTAATCACCATGATATATTAAGAGCTCCTATAAGTCATAGTGAAATAGGGTATTTTAGAAATTTAGAACCAATTTTCACATGGAGTGTAAAGATGAAAGTAAAGGAATGTTTATCACTGCAGTTTTTCTAGAGAAAATATTAGAAACGACCCAAATGTTCATCACCATTTATGGATGTTTCAGAGTGAAAGTGTTCCACAGAGTAAGAAATGTGAAAGATTCGGTTGTTTCATATTCTTTCTATACTTTGTAATGTCAGTCTCTAATTTTAGTCATTTTGGCGGCTGCACAAAGGTTATCTAGTTATTGCTTTAGCTTCCATATCTTTTGACTATTGAGTTAAGCATCTTTTCTTATGCTTATTGGTCATTTTAGAGCCTGTACAAGTCTTTTGCTCATTTCCCAGTTTGTCTTTTTCTTACAGATTTATAGAAGCTCTCTCTATATATTTGGATATGAGTTCTTTGATGAAAATATGTACTGAAATATTTTCTCTTGGAGTGTACCTTGACTTTTCACTCTTTCAGTGGTGACTTTTCATAACAGAAGTTCTTAACTTTAATGAACACCAACATCAACAGAACATCAACAGAAACGAGTGCATATCCACAGAATGATATGTACAAAAATGGTCATATTAGCTTATGTATAATAGTCAAATTTAGTAACAGCCAAATGTCCATCAGCAAGACATTGGATTAAATAAACTGTAGTATATTTATACAGTGGAATCCTGCATCAATTAAAAATAAATTAACATCTACATGCAAGGACACAGATCAGTCTTAGAGCTATGGTTAAATATCGACTCTACCGGCACGAATAGATCAAGGACAGTGATGGGTTGAGTAGACAGACAGAACAAAATGAATACCCTCTAATTCTACTTATGTAAAATTCAAAAACCAGGCAAAATCAATCTATGGTGAAAGAAGCCAGAATAATGCTTACTAGTGGTTCTCAAGTGGGGATGATTTTTGACCCCACGTTACATTGGGTAATATCTAGAGACATTTTGGGTTGCCACTACAGGGTGTGGGAATGCTACTGCCATCTAAATTTAAAGGGCGGGATGCTGTCTATTTAGATACTGTATTTTATTTTTTTTTCTGCATTACATTGGACAGATGTATAAGAAGTGTGAATAATTTAATTTAATCCATTAATGTCTATAAAGCAAGCATCAAAAATTTGGTATAGATGGAAGGAAGGAAGGAAGGAAGGAAGGAAGGAAGGAAGGAAGGAGGGAGGGAGGGAGGGAGGGAGGGAGGGAGGGAAGGAAGGAAGGAGGAAGGAAGGAAGGAAGGAAGGAGGGAGGAAGGAGGGAGGGAGGGAGGGCAATTCCTAAAACAAGGCAAAACTAAAACTGATTCACAACAACATTCCAGGGGAACACAGGCACTGATAGGTAAAGAGAATACAATAAGGTATGAGGGTTTTTTCCCCTCCCTGCTTAGTATTTCTGTGTCATTCTTCATCATTTCTTGTTCCTCCTTCAGGTACCCAAATTTGCTGTTTTCTGAGGGTATTTATTATACTTTTTTTAAGTTACTGAACTAACTTCTCTACTAATTCTGGTTAATCTAGGCTGCAGTGTATAATCTTCCTTTCATAGCTGTTCTTCAGATTTCTGCTGTTTTTTTTTTCCTGTAAATTTTGAGAAGTGGAGGAAAATCTAGAAATGCGTTTACTTTGGCCATTCCAGATCATTTGAAGGATGTGGAATGCCTAAGGTATCTGTAATATCTCTGCATTTAAGTACCTTCTTTGGCTATCCCCTCAAAAGGTAACCCCAACATTGGGGAAGTATCTTAATAACTCTCTTCCAAGAGCTAACTAGCTCCATAAATGCAGTGGTTCCCAAATTTGATTGTACATTGTAACAACCCAGTGTGCTTCATAAAATATGCCTGAATACCAGCCCCAGAGATTCTCACTTACTTTGTTTTGAGTTATGGCCCTAGCATCAGAATTTTTTTTTCAGGTTCTCCAGATGATTCTAATGTGTAGCCAAGACTGAAACTAGTTTTACAATCAGAAGATTCAATTTACAGAGAACTAATCTTATCAATCTGTTTTAATCTCTTCCTAGTAGCAATACCCTACTATAATTGTCTTAAACTATAGTGTGCTTCTAGATCACAAAGTGGGCTTATAAAATCACAGACTGCCTAGCCCAAAGTTCCTTATTCAATAGTTAGACTGGCACCTGAAGTTTCATTGCTAACAAATCCTCAGGTGATGCTGATGCTATGGTCCCACTATCTAAAAGAACGACTGACCTACTGCTGATATTTATACATATGCTTGATTTGTAGAAAAAGTATATTAACATGTTGCTGGCAATTATCACTTTTTAAGTAAAATTATTTAAAACAGTAAGAACATTCAGTGAAAATTAAGTGAATTCAAATAGATTTTTTAAAAAGAAAATGTCTGAAAACTTAAGGGCACTTGTTAATTAAGTAGAAAAATCCTGGAATGCTGAATAACTTACATTGGAAGTTACTGTTCTGACCTGAACACTTGAAAATTAAAAGTAAAATTATTAACCTTTATAATGATCATATTCTTTCTATAAATATTATTTTAATTTTTTAGTACTTAAAAAATGATCATGAATACATCATTTCCTAACACACTCCAATGAAAAATAATGTTAAACATTATAATAATCATATCAAAGCTTAAGCTATTGTTTTGTCTGCATTAAATAAACCAAATAAAATAATCACTCTAGAAAATTTTTTATGAGTGTTATGACTGGAACAACATATACTAAGAGTTTATTAAACCATCTTAGAGATAAAGGATGATAGTTTTCTGTCCTATTAGATATCATAACTCTATGCTAAACTATAGTGATATATGAAATTGATAAGTTCAGTTCAGACAATATAGAACTGTGATGTACTTTAACATTGCCTATTTTTCACAGCTAAAAGCCAAAACAATGCTAATGATAATTAAATATTTTAGATGTGACTATCCTATCACCTAATGATTTATTTTTTGTTTAAGCTTCATGAAGCAGAAGCTTCAAAGCTACAATATATAAAACTTCCATTTTACAAAAAAGAAATTCTGCATGTATATCATTGTCGCATATAAGCCTAACTTGTAGGTGTATGACATGACGCTGCTAAGAATCATGCCTTTCGGAAGGCAGTCCAAAAATGGTAATGAAAACTGCCAAGTTAATGTGCCCATATTATTGAATCTAAACTTAGTGGACTAGAAAGTTGAAAGTGTTTTTTTTCCTGTTCTTTGCCTTCAACTATCCTTGAACGTGTCTTTCTCTACTTTTCTCAGTATCCTTAAGGATATCTTTGAGTCCATAGTAGGACAGAAGTGATAGTGTTCCCTAAATAAGCCACAAGAAGTATCTGGTCTTCATTTGTTCTCAGGTCTCCTAGAATATAGGGTACTAAAGCCTCCTTGTCTTCAGTTTTGGATCCAATTCCCAGGAACAGGAAAGACCTACTCAGCACTCTATTATAATGGTTTTAGAAAAGCAATCATGTTAACTTCAGAGCACAAAATGCTTAATGCAATTAATTTTTTTTACGAAATTTTTTACTAAAAATTTGTTCTTTAATTCAATTAAATAAAATATTTTTCCTGAAATACATCTCTTTGAACTTCAAAGGTAGTTGCTTTTAAGTAATTGATTTTTTGCACAGTTTAAAATATTACTTAGAAATATATTAGATTTGAAGTGTTATCGAACTATGTAATTTGGGTGTTTGAGTTTTGCCCACCTTTCCCCTCACTATAAAACATTATCAAGATTCTCTAAATGAAAATAAAAAAGGAATGAGAAAAAGAGTCTTATTTATCCTAACTGGACACGTCCACCAAATCTATGCCTTTCTGTAGAGCCATCTTAAAGATAGAAACTTAAATATTACATTTGACTTTAAACAACACATATGAAGTGTGGGTGACCAAAGTATATTACTTATGACATGGATAGTATATGCTCATATTTGCAAATTTGAAGATATAAATTGTTGAGCAAAATACATAAATTGACTAAAAACTAACTAGGGAAGATGTGCTAGAGAAAGAATGTTTTAAATTGGACTCTAAAAGAGGAAGAGGCCCAGGGAAAAATGTAAAAATGGAGTGCTTTCTTTGGATAGTAGGCAAAGGGAAAACTACATCAGGATTTATACAATGAATACTGAGTTGAGAGGAGGCTCTAGAAATAAAACCTCTAATTCTTTCAGATTGGCCACAAACATTTAACTCCTTAGTGTTCCCGCCCAACTTTCAGTGATGTTACTTCTAAAATTCTTTCTTCTCCTGAACATGGTAGGGGCTGGAGATGTGGGGGAATGGCAGTTCTCCAAGTACAAAAGATAGACTAAAATAGTGAAATGAGGGTGGCTGGGGGCTCACTGGTTATTCCCAAACTTTCGAGCACCAATGAAGACTATTTCCCAATGTCTGCTCTTTATTTTCTCTTCATATTAGTATAAAAAAGGATTTTTTGTCTCATTGGAGAAATAGAAAATCAGCAAAAACTATGTATATTTCTTAGACTAATACATTTGCTTTATTCTTTAATAACTCAGTTTTTAAAATGAATATTTTAAAATTGAAAGCAGTTGATAATATTTTTTCATCTTTTCTTAAATCTTTCTGATGAAAAATTATTCATAGGTGTTTCAATTTTATTAGCTTAATCTAAAATCTAAGTCTAAAATTTTCTAATGCATCCTCTAGACATATACATTTACCTTTAACAAAAGACCACTCTCTAGTGCCCTCAGATGATGTCTACATAGCTTTACATTTAATACACCAAAGAATTTGCTATTTGCAGACACTCGAGATCTGTCACTCCAAAGTATAAATCTGCAAGATTTTTTTCCAGAATAAGATGCAATTTCCCATACTGAAATATTTCCTCCCCTACTACTTTTCAATAATATAGTATTACTGAGAAAAACTTTTCATCACTATGTTGTAGAAAGATCTTTCAACCCATTCTACTTGACCAAACCTGTAGCTTTCTCAGATTCAAACATTTTGAAACCCTAGCTTTACTTGAAGCTGCATTTACTGTCATAGGCATTCTTGTATGAATTTCATTTAAACAATTTACTTTCAATGTAAAATCCTTAAGAACTGAGAATTTTAAAAACATTAAAATCTCACTCATGTAACACTGTACCATTTTGTTAAACATATTCTGTAAGTGCAATAATTTTGTGTAAAATGACATAAAAATACCCTGACTCATCAATACATAATACAGAAGTGTTCCACACAATTAGGCATTCTTGTTTTACTTGTTTGGGGGAATTGTTTTAAAGAGAAATCTATACTGGACTATATTACATGGAATTTGGATTTAACCAAATAAAATTAAGATCATGTATTCCTACAATAATTTATTACTATTTTTATTGTGCCATGGGTGATTTTCTACTCTTAGCATATTAAGTCCATACATTGTTATTATTAACTGTTTTTCTTTACAAAGCCTGGCAGTGAAGGTCGATATGCCAATTTAAGTCCAATAAAATTCAGTAAAGTGGTTGAAGTTAGCTACGCAATAGTTTTGCTATTCAGTCATGTGGATGAAAGAATTAAAAAAAAACATTTTTATTGAAGGGTAATTATTTTAACTTAGTATTTGAAAAAAAAAACCCAATGTTGCACATCAGCATAGCTCCCATCTGTATTCTTATAGCATCCTCTGATTCTTTTCTACAATTCATTACAACTTGTATTTTATTGAGTCTATGATATTATATTAGCTCCCTTATCTGACTGCAGGTACTAACAGTTGGAACTATATCTCATTTAAAATATCAATGTCTAACACAACAGCTCATCCTCAGAGCTAATAATAATTGGGATTGTTTTACAAACAAGTAAATGACAGCAGATCAATGTAAGACAACAACTAAAGGGAAGATACAACAGCACAATATAAAAAAAAATGATATGAAAGTAGCCAGACCTTAGAAAATTCAGAATGGGAAACTAAAATGCTATTTGTTATTAAAATAGCATTTTGTTGGTAAACAAAAGCAAACAAAACTATAGTTACTATCCACTCCTCAACTTTGTTTCTATCAAGTCACTTTTTTTTTCAATATTCATATAAGCTTTGGCTACATCCTAACCTACATGGCAGAAAACTTGGCTGAGTTATTATATTTTAACCATTCAATAATCATTTCCAGGTATAAGTCAATTCTCAGTGTCAGTTCTAATTTCATTGTAATGGGTTCTGAATGGCCCATCTTGGGTCAAGTGAACACCTAGAGTTTGCCAGATGTGGCCAGAAAGTGGGTCAGATTACTCAGTGGCCATGGGAATGTGAGTGTGAAGCAGCTCCAAAATGGGGGTACTGAAGATGTCCATGGAGTGCTCACATAGGTTTGATAAAAAGATAAGTGAATGAATCACACTACAGCATAAAATCCATTTTAGAAGTTCTCATTAATAAGCTTTGACTGATACTTTCTTGGAATAGAAAGTGTTTTTCCCTTGGTGACAAGCAAAATAATAATTAAAGCAATTTGTTGTGATTGACCTCATTTTTGGATACTTGTTTTCCTCTCTTTTCTTTCTGCTGTATTTGTCTTGACTTCAAATTGGTAAGGAAGCCTTTAAAGTACAGAACTGGCATTTCATCTTTTTTTCTTCTGTTGTGAGAGAATATGTAGTTTCCACAGGATGTTCAATGTATGTTTTCAGAACTGCTTTATTTATTGGTATCCTCCAGTGAATCATGTTGAACAAAGATGTGTGTTAACAAAATAAAGGAACAATGAAGATATAGAATACTGGAATTCCCAGTTCCTACTTCCCTTAAGTCCTTGAGATAATTTAGTGATGCTTTCTCATAAATTCAAGAAGATATATTAAAATTTTAATTAATAGTTTTATACACATTCTATAATTTTTTAAAAGTCCTTTCTTGAGGTTGCAGTGTGCTAGGCTGCTCAGGTCAAATGTAGGATAAGTGTCTTCAATAGCAGCATAAGCAAAACAAAAACAAGTGAGTGACTAAGCAGGAAGCAGAAAGCATAAACAGGAGAGTGATGCTGGGTAAAGATGTGAACTGTATTATTAGCTTGTGGCTTGTGATTATTTCTTTGATGTGCCAAGGTATGTAGATGGGTCACCTGGCTCCATTTAAAGTTTTAGGCATATGATAGTTTCCTTGCTCTTCCACATTTAGGGCTCACCTAGCAGATTTACACACATTCTGGGCATTCCTGAGGTAAAAGCTTAGTTGGCATCATAATTTTATTTTATTGTATCCTTTCTACAAATCAAAATTAGGAGATTTCAACAGTGTTTGTGGGAGAGAAATACTACTTTGATAATCTACCCAGTTTCCCCTTCTTGGTACATCAGTGATGATTGCTAGGGGTGATAATGAGCATGGAAGTCCGAATCTTATTAAGATTGCAGGAAATTTTTATATAGCAAATACGTGTGTTACCAAATTTTTAAAGAAAAAATTTTAATTTCTTTAAAGCTAATTTACATATTTTCCCATGATCTTTGTCACCCTTTGAGATGAACATTATACATATGCTACATTATCTTCAACTTTAAAAATGGGTTTCACTGATAAAACAGAATCATTAATGTTGCTAATTAAACATGCCAAAAGTGGTCTTCAAACCAGTTACAAATTTAATTGTGACTTAAATGATTTTAAATGTATATATTATAAAATCAAGCTTTGTTGCATATATTGAATAACTATATTACCTCCATTTAGAATATGAAAAAAGTTAATTTAATTTTACACTTTATCTCTTACTAACAGAGTTTCAATTGGAAAAAAAAAAAAACTAAATCCTTTATGGATTATCCGTTTGTTTGCTGAGGTATAGTACTACTGACAGGTTAGAAAATATTGTGTAGTGTAAAAGGGTCCAATTATAAAAATCAGATTTTAATTCTGCCTTTCAGTAGTTTTTGTCCACTAGAAAAAAAATGTCTAATCTCTCTGACATTCCTTTTCTATTCTAAAAAATTAAGGAGATTATATTTATTTCTATAATCCATTATAGTTCTAAGATTCTACAAATATATGGATATCGATTTAGTGTTATTTTTTTCTTTCAAATAGTAGAAGTTGATTAACTGGAAAACTCTGTGCTATATCTTGCCATCTTTTTTATTCCTCAGAGTTATGATACATGAGTAAAAGAAACATGAATATTATTCAAAAATACTTATTAAACCTGTAAATTAACAAATCTATTGACCACCAACCATGTGCAGGCATTCCTGTTAAATACCAAGGCAGTTATAAATTCCTGCCTCAAAGAGCTTACAGAATTTTATACTGCCTACCAATGAGTTCTACAGCTAACAGATATATCTGATTTGGTCTGCAGTGCTAACTGCATAGTGTTTATTTTTATATATTTATTTATTTGCCTAATTCAAGTGATTTTACATAAATATATGCATTTGTGTTTTATGAAAAAATCATCTTATGTCTTTTATTCTTGTAAAATAATAATGAACTAAAAGAACCAATTTCTACTTTTAGATAGGACCATCATTCTCTAATTGATTATATAAGACTTTATTTACCCCTCCTGGCCTCATTTAATTTTAATCCCTTGTCTACAAACATGAAACTAGTTGGGAAAATGTGTCACTAAGAGAAGTCATACTGAGCTAAGTCTGTTGTTACAACATGTATACCTAAGAGATGATTTTGTCAAGAGACTGGCATAAAGAACAGGATAAAGAGAAAGGTATAATACATTTGATGAACTTTGTAAAAATCCAGGGTACAAGATGATTTAATAATTGGTTTATAAGACATTTTACATCATGTGGATTAATTTTTGTTTTAGCGTATTTATTGATGTATTGAGCCCAAGGAAATTCTATGCAGATGCTTTGCAGATACAGGGGTAAATTCTGGATAGAAAGAAGAAGTGTAAAGAGAATGGTAATATCTGAGTGAAAGGAGGAGAAAAAAAAAAAAATGGTGTATGTAGAGAGAGAAAGAAAAAATGTTAGAGAGATATTAATGGCTACTATACATGTCCAGCTAGCACTTGGTAGCTATTTGGTTTACTATCAATTTGAAAAATGCAGAAAAATAAGATAAGTTTAGTTTGGAAGGTGGCACCATTCTAAATGAGTATGTAAATATTAATTACATTTGATTGCATCTTTTTGCTTAACTTATGCTTTTCAAACTCCATTTACCATTAAAAAAAATCTAGAAGTTTGCAAACAGCCTTAATGTCCATCAGGGGAATTGATTAAGGTAAATTAATTTCCTTCTTGTGGAAAACATGTAATAATAAAGCCAGACCTGACTTCCTTTTCAATTAGTCAGAATAGGCATAGTGCCTAAATCACCCAATATTTTTATGGACCCATGAAAATGTGTTAATTTTAATTTATTTTAAAATCAGAAGAAACACATAATTATAAATCCAGCCTGGAATATATTCATCCTTATACCAACGTAGTCATAATATAACTTTATTTTTTTTGTTGTTAGTAGAGAAAGAGGCCAAAGGCAACAAAAGTACCTAAGGCTAATAAAAATCATAACTCAGCCTTGAATAAAACAATATGACAAATCTCATGATTTAATGATATGGAATGATCTCTAAGGTATTTAAAAAAAGAAAAAGCAAGTATATGTAAAAGAAGTTTTATATATCTTTTATATGTATATGGAGATTTCTGGAAGATGACAGAGAACTGAAAACATTATTAGCCTTTGAGAGAGAACTGTATATTAGTGAGTAGGGTTGGAAGAAAGCTTTTCAGTAAATATCCTTTTGCACATTTTGAATTTTGAACCATGTGAATTCAATGTGTGTTTAAAAAATAAAGTAAGTTTTCATAATATGGAGGCAATTTATCACTAGGAAGCCTTTCTATCTCTGGTATGGCATCAAGTATATCCCTCCGAATTAATAAGCCATTTAAAATATAATAATTACTAACCAGATAGTATATCCTTTTCTGAAATTAAAACACAAGTATAGCATCTCCAACGAATTCCAAATTTGGCCCCATTAAAGAATGGCAAGATTTATTCACAAAGACTTACATATTCAATTACTTTGGGGAATTTGGTTTTCTTTTCTGAGGTATATGTCTTGTTCCTCAGCTTTAAAATTTAAATTTAGTATTTCACTTCCTCTCATACCTCCCACTAATATCAACAACCAACTCACACTGCACTGAAAAGGCTCTATAGAAGTCTGTTGCAGACATATCTGTTACACATTATAAACCCCATGGCCCTCTTATCCCAATGACTCTTCAGTGTGTCAGTAAACCTCCATCACCTGGTAAGGGCAGTTTTTACCCACCTGGTGACACTCATCATTGCAGTGCACATATAGAGCTGATTATAACTGCCTTGTCTCATAAAATATTCAACTCTTTCCATTTTCCCTTTCAACCTGACACTGACTTTTCCTTTTAGGTTCATTGCCAATACACTACCCCTCATCTTACAAACATTAAATTACCATGCAGGATGAAATGTTCATTAATATAATCCTCCTCTGTGAGGCCTAACCTTCTCTCAAGTGTTGATGGAAGTGAGTGGGAAGCAAAGGTACTATCACCCTACTCCATATCTGCTCACCTTGTTTATTTCCTCTCAGGAACCATAGCCCACTTGCGTAGTCATTTTTTTTTAGATATTTAATCCTAACATTTATTCATGTTCCTATTTGATTATTCAGTGCCTAAAAAATAGCACTGTTCTCTTCTGATTCTTGCTCTTCACTTGCCTCTCTGACATTCCAATTCTACCTTCACATTCCAGCTTTTCGTATATATTCTCTTGGCCTCCTGGTTTTGTGATCAGGTCATATTCTCTATTCTGGATCATTTAACTGTTTTCATTTGGACTTCAAGGTATAGGTAGTCCCCTGATGTGGAAATTCCTGTCATTTGATGTATAAGAGATTCATCCCTTCTGTTAAATGTAACCATTACATTTAAGCCAACCTCCTACCTTCCCTCATCATTACTGGACAATAATGGGATTATAACACCAAGAAATACTTATTGAGCCTTGTTCTCTATTAGACTGAACTGAAAATAAAATGCCTCAATATAAATTTTTTTTCTTTGTCCTTGCCAACATAAATACAATTTGGCTAGAAATAAAAATGCCCATCTAAATGTTAAAATTCCCAGATTCCTAAGCTAGAAGTAGCTATATGACATACACTTCTCCAATGAAAATAATTGTTTTAATTGTTTTCTTTTTTTTTTTTTTAAGACACACATGGCTCATTTCTATGTATGCCTATCCCCATTCCCCTCCACTAACCCACTCTATGGCAGGAAGTGCTGATCTTTGACTTAAGATGAACATGATCCAGATAGTTGTCTGATCCCAGAAGACTGAGATGTGCCTGGAGTAAAATGAACTAAACTTGTAGCCTGGAACCAAGCTTACCCAAGATCAGTTTAAATCAGTCAATCCTGGCTTGACCAAAGACATGAGAAATATACGCTTATTTGCTATATGATACTGGGATCTTTCTTGTTATTGTTTATGCATCATTATTCTAGCAATAACTGATTGAGACAATAAGCTAGACTCAAATCATGAAAACGCTTAATGAGAAGAAAAAATGTAGCTGGGAATAGCCCACCTCTGCTTCTAAACTGCCTGGATTCACTGCCTGGCTCTAGTTTTTACTCATGAGGATTTTTGCCAAATTAATTACCCTATGTCTGTTTACTTAAATGTAAAATAGGAATAATAATGTGAGATTTCTTTGGTGAGGATTAAACAAAGATAATTGTTTAAGTTTTGATGACATGATATTGGTATACAATGCTTAATTAATATTTAAAATGTATTCAGTATCACTGTGGGCTTTAGAATATACTCAGCAGGACAATGGTTTTTAACTATATTTTCATGAAAAACTGCTGTGTGTCAGTTGAGAAGGTTCCCCAATAAATTTGAATAATGATAGTCTTTTTCCAGTATTGCAGATTGAGTGAATTGATATAAATTCCATGTTCTAAGTATTTTTCTCTCCTATATGTTTTTTTTTTTTAATCTACAGTGCTTGGTACAACTTTTTTGCAAGCCAACTGAAAACAAGTAAATGCACAAGTATTGTTATTATTATTAATTGACAAAATTCAGAAACACCAATTATACTTTGTATAGACATATGTGCCCAAACTGCCATTTTATATTACACAAGCAAAACATTTTCTCCCAGGAAACTTGCTCCTACTTCTGTGATGGAATTGAAAATGTTTCATCATACAAAAACTGACAGACACAAAAAAGGGTCTAGTGGTTACCAGAGGGAAAGAGGGGAGGTAGAAAAGGGTAAAGGAGTTCAAATATATGGTGGCAGAAGGAGATCTGACTTTAGACAGTGAACACACAACACAATATAAAGATGATGTATAATAGAGTTGTACACTTGAAATCTATAATTTTATTAACCAATGTCACCTCAATAAGTTAAATAAAAAAGAAAATATTATTCTATGATACTTTACAAACAATATGGTATTCTGCAAGGAACATGATAATTTGCGGGTGTTTTACCTGCTTAAGATCACCGTCATTGAGGACTGAGAATCTTTAAAAAGAAAAATCTGTTTGTTATTTTAAGAGATATCCAGGCTTGAAAGTTTACCCTGTATAGAGTTTAATTGGGTAGATCGGGCTGCAAGCCAAGCAGTCTAGTGTATAGCCCTAGCAATATAAAATGATTCCTTGTCAGAAGCAGGGAACAGAAAAGAGTTGACTAATAAAAAGGCATTAGAGAAGTGAAGATTTGACAATATCTGGATGCAAATGGCAAGGTAAAGAGATTCTTAAACTTAAGTATAACATGAAAATCACCCTGACAGTTTAAGAAAAATGCATAAATAGTCTACATCCCCACTCCCAAAAATTCTGGCTCAAAATTTCTGGAACAGTGATCTAAATCCTGCATTTTTAACAAATCTCATTTCTGATTCCAATTCAGGTGGCTGACAGTCACATTAGGAGAAATGTTAGAAAATGATATGCACTAATAATTTGGAACCATTAGTTTGACTCTGCTATTTTAGATTTACTTAGCACTTGCATGCCCCAGTTACTGGCAAGGATTGCTGCAGATGGGAAGCCAAAGAGTAGAGGCCGATGCCACGATTTCATGCCTGACCACTCTGGAGAAAATTATGCTAGTAATCAAGATGCATAACATAATAGTAAATGTGATATTGTAAGAAAGGAAAGGAAAGATGTACTTTTTTTTCTGATGTGTTAATATTAGACTCTTCCACATATGACTCTGAATAAGGTTATAAATAAAGGAGCTATGAAATTTGAAGAGTAATGTTATAACCTATAAGTGGCCAGATTGGTAGCTAAAATTAGGTTGTTACCAATGGTCTTTCTCACACTGGAACCTGACATTAAGATGCCTAGTCCCTGCAATTCTACCAAACAGAAGCAACTGCATTACTCTGTTACTCCAATGACACTATGCACCCTACCTACAATAGTCCCTTACAAAAATTTTACTGTAGATCCTGTACTTGTAATTTATAACAAATACTTGAGAATTCATAATGAGTCCAATTGTTTATTTTGTTATCTCCATTTGAACCTAAGTACTATGAAAGGAAAGCTCACGTCTTAATTATCTACTATCCAATACTCATAATTTAGCACAGTACTAAGCAAGTAGAAATTCTAAACAATTAGCTGAGTAAATAAGTTTTTTTCAAAAGAACAAATATTAACTTTGGCTTCTGGTCAGGTATTTTTGTTGTTGTTGTCGTCGTCGTCGTTTGTTAGTTTCTGCTCAATCCAAAGTTCCATTTTCAGATGTCAAAGTTAAACAAGTAAGGAAGACATTATTTAAGATTATAATAACAGAGGAGAGAGGCCAGATTTCATGAGCTCAACTACTCAGAAACAAAATGCTGGGAGAGATTTTAAGAGTTGAAGTAGGGAGTATTGTAGGCCACCTCTGTTTAATAGTTGGCCTCATTCAAAAGAAAAGTTAACTTTTACTCTTAGCTTCATGATAGGAGGTAGTTCTACAAATTGAAACAATGTGCCTGCCTATGTTACGCTCTAACCTTTCTGTAGACTGGAAGGAAGACAGGACTGCTATCTTCTTCGTTTCAAAAGCATGGCTTCCAGGCCCTTAAGAAAGTCTTGGATTGTAAAACTGGCAAGAGCTTTTTAAAAGACTTACATCTTTAAAGGGCAGATGGTGACTTTACAAACACAAATTTTAAAGTAAATGCTTCAAAGAAGGGAAGGTCAGGGACCAAGAACAGGAAATTTGTCTAAAATTTGTACCTGAGCTGAGAGAAAGTCAAGCCCGTCTTAATGATTACTTGTGTTTCTGCAGTGCTGCACCGAAGAACTCAAATTATGAGCTCCCAACCTCTCACGGTTTCCTTAAGCAAGAGATGCTGAACACATTACGCTACACTTTTTTTGTTTACTTTCTTACCTGTGACCCACCCCTTGTCTACCCCGCGCCTCCTGGCAGTGCGCGTGCGCAGAAGGCACTTGCGCATGACGTCACTGAACGCGCCAGCCCCTACATGTTAGCAACCGAAAGCGTCCGTAGTATCAGTGGCTGCTGAGATGTACGAACTTCCGGTTTTCCCGGCAGCTGCCGCCGCTGCAGCTTCTACCTCCTCTGCCACCTGCCGCGGCCTGGTCTCAGCCTGGGATTTGGTCACCTCTTCCTCGTTATCTATTGCGCCCATGGTCTCTCTTGGAGCCAGGGCGGCGGGACCGGCAGCTCCGGCGTGGTGAGAGGCCGGTCCGGGGACGATGACGGCCTCGCACTGCAGCTGCTTTCTCAGCCGCGTTCTGGCCTCCGCCCTCTTGCTGGTGCTACTCCTGCCAGGATTAAGGGGGCCCTTGGCGGTACTGCTGCAGGCAGCTGAGGCCGCTCCAAATTCTGGATCTGTGGACCGTGGACCGCGGACCCTGCCCCCCCTCCGCTGGCCCCACCGCCGCCCAGTCCCCGGGCCGCGCGCAGATCGAAGCCGTGGGGCCGCGGGGCGCTGAAGGCGGCAATGGCAGCAGCCCCAGGGCTGGGCTTGCGGCGGAGGACCTAGCAGGGAAGGCGGGGGAAGAAGGCTCAGTGGGTGGCGTCCTCGCTGTGAGCCCCAACCCCGGCGACAAGCCCATGACCCAGCGGGCCCTGACCGTGTTGATGGTGGTGAGTGGTGCTGTGCTGGTGTACTTCGTCGTCAGGACTGTCAGGTGAGGCGAAGCCTCGATCAGCCTCCCCCGAGAGCCTGAGATGGGCCGTCCTGTGACCTTCTTGCAAGGCAGATTTCTGTGACTTGGCTTTGCCCATTCTCCGCTCCCAGTATCAGGGGTGCCTGCCTGAGATTGTGAAGATGACTGTCTTAAAAACCCGTGGTACCTTTCGGAAAATTTAAACCACCAAATAGTTGCTCCCTTTCATTTCTAATTTATAAATTAATACCCCACCTCCAAATCTCTTTACCTTGCCTCAAACGCATACTTTCCCTGAAGAGAAAGTAAAATTGTATTCGACCACAATACCTCGTAATACTTCTTTCTACTCTCTATATTGTGTCCTTTGTCATTTTCCTTAACAGATGTAAACTTCTTAAGGGCAGAACTCCTATTAGTATTCTATTAGAATTCTATTAGTATTCTATTAGAATTCTATTAGTATTCTATTAGAATTCTATTAGTAGAATTCAGAACTCCTATTTAGCAGAATTCCTAAGTTCTTTTTACAATAGTGCCACTTACCTGGAAATCAGTATTTATTTGCGTGGGTTAATAGTAGTGCAGAAGGACCTTGTTATGGTTATTTTATAAAATATAAAAGAAGAAAAGTTCTTCCTTACCAGAGAGTTCTTAGTATTGCCCTTTAATCTGCCCTTTCAATAATTAGGTTGTACCATATGAAATTTCATACATTCCACCGTTTTTGACCTGGAAAAGTGATTAATTTTTGTGGTTCACTCTGTCATACTCCCCATTAATCAGAAACATTTAATATTCATTCTGCAGAGCACAAAGTATTTCAGTGCAAAATGTTATCAGTTGCAGGATAAGATGGAAAACTGATAACCTATGCAGCAAAGGAAAAAACTTACAAATATGATCCAGTTTTAATATTGGAGCAAATTTTAATAGTCAACAAAACTATAAGTATATTGACTTTAAATTTCCACATATTTAAATTAGTATAAGGATAAATTTGATACTTCACACACAAAAAACTTTCTAAAATGAATTCACCTGTAAATAACTCTGTCATTCAAAAGTTTACATTATATATGTATATGATAAATATACATATATTACTATATATGTGTGTGTGTATATGTATATATGCGTGTGTATATATATGTGTGTGTGTGTGTAAATATACATATACTATATATGTGTGTGTATATGTATATATATTTAAGCCTATTCTTACTACAGAATGATAGATTATTGAGTTATTTAAATTTCAGATTGGGAACAGACATGATCACTTAAATGACACCTTTCACTTTACAGGTGAGGCAACTGACCCAGAAGGGTAAAATTATTTATCTGGTACCCCATAGGGTCTAATGATAATCTATGATTGTACCATTTGCTTTGTTCCAATATTTCCCAGTTAACAAGATGTCTGTTCTCTGACCTATGATCAACCTTTTGATTAACTAAATGAGGTCATTTGTTGTAAGTACCATGAATAAAGTAGACGATTTCCACTTATTTTTCTACTACCCTTAACGCCTTATCAAATAGAAAAAGAATTATATAATCCAGTTAGTGATATTTGTTATTGTTATCAGTAGCCTCCATTTGTTGTATTCTTTATTATGAAGTAAAATTGGTTTATGGAGTCATTAAATTAAAATATTCCAACCATGTAATAAATTGATTTGGAAAATTTATAATAAAGCTTCTTTAAGTGGATTAGCTGGGGAGCACCTCTCTGAAGAGCTGACATATAGAGCCAAAATGTCACTATTAGGAAGAGCCAGCCAAGAGAAAAGCTACGGGAGTACTGTCTAGGTAGTTTCCTCCTTTGTAAAATAGTGTAGAGGGTAGGTTTGCCAGAATGCATTGGTTTATTGTTTTCCAAATTTTTATTTTTTTTCCCTTAACTACCTATTCTCTATTATTTCATACATTTCTTTAAATATATTTAAACTAAAAGTGTCCTTTTAAACAAATCAAGTTATTGTGAATGGAAAAGCAACACCTTCTTAAACAGCTGATTAAAAAAATACAATATAAGCCACTGGTTCTAGACATAGTCCAGGGGGTGGATCTTTGAGACCTCTTCAGGGGATCTGCAAGATTAAAACAATTTTCAAAATATTACATTTTCTTACAAGTTTACAGGATACAAGAAGCTCATTGATATAATTTCAAATTCCACATTGCAACTAACTTTTAAGAAACTACCTCTTGTTGAGTTTTGGTGTAGTAGCGAAAAAGAACACTAGCATCTGAAAAGGTGATTAAATTCTCCTCCCTTTTCCAAGTTCCTATCTGTGTGAACCTGATCTTCATATCCTTCAACCAAACAACACATTACAAATGACTGACTGCAAAGCAAATATGAAAATTCAGCTATTTTCTATTTTATGTCTCTTTCTGTTTTTTATCTAATTCTATCTGCTTAAGCCAGACATTAAAAGGATTTGAAAAATCCTTTTCACTTTTTTTTTTTTTTTGGTTTTCTTTTTGACAGTATAGTTTTCATAAAAAAAAAAATTATGTTAACTTGCAATGGATTTTTTATTTTAAATCAAATGATAAATATTTAAATTTTTTCTTAAGTATAATTAACATATTAAGTATTATTATATATAATCCATGTAAATATAAGTTCTTTGGGATCCCCACTTATTAAGACTGTAAAGGAAGCCCAAGACCAAATGTTTGAGAACTACTGGTATAAGCAGTATTATTTGAGTTAGTTACTATTGGTTCACAAAAGCCAGCAAACCCAGGCCCACTTTCTGTTAAAGGGGAAGTTAGAAAATGTGGGATGTTTAAAGTCATATTACCTCCATACTAAGGCTGTATTCTTGATATAAAGAAAGATTAGAAGAAAATTGAAGTAGTTTTTTTTTTTTCCCCTATGCGACTGTTATTTATTGCTGTCTATATACAGCTGACCCTTGAACAATATGGGGGTTAGGAATGCTGATCCCACTGCCCTCGCACAGTGAAAAGTCTGTGTAAAACTTTGACTCCCCTAAAACTTAACTATTAATAGCCTACTGCTGAATGGAAGTCTTACAATAACATAAACTGTCATTTAACACATTTTGTATGTTATATGTAGTATATATTATATTCCTAAACTAGAGAAAAGAAAATGCTAAGAAAATCATAAGGAAGAGGAAATACATTTACAGTATTTGTTAAAATCTGTGTATAAGTGGACCTCTGCAGTTCATACTGTGTTGTTCAAAGGTCATCTGTTGCTCTTGTGAGGATGCAGAATACCCTGTGTATTATGTTTCTTATACATATAAATTATGGATCTAATGATAACTTTTTTGAAATGACTCTTTTCATTTTGCTTCCACCTTATTTATAATCTTATATATAAGTGTTTATTGCCATTGACTTTCTGCCTTCACTTCTGTAAAGCTTGGAAGGGTATAGTCTTTTCACTCTGATTCAATTGGATGACTCACTAACATGTGTTACCTTCCAAATTCTAAACTATGCCTAAGAAAAACGCTCATTAACCAACATCTATTACATTCATTCAGTCTAAGTCCAAAATTAAATTAAATTTTGTTCAAAGTTTGATTGATGCTAACAACATCTGGGCAATGTTCAGGCTCACACTTTTTGCTTCCAGTTAAAGGATCAAAATCATTCATTTTGGTGAATGCCCATTTTGGCTTTTCACTTCCAAAATATGTGAGACAGCACACCAGCATTAGTTCTGTGTGTCATTTCTTTAACTGCCGTGAGGTGACATGAGCATATTTTACTTGTAAAATAGTTGAACTCCATTAAACTTCCAAGTTGTTTGTTTTAATTTAATCCAGTAATAAAGAATATATCACTAGAAATAACTTCCATTTTGAGTCTGGAAATGTTCCAAAGAACAGTTAGGTTATCTCTGTAGAATTTGAAAAATATATACAAGGAACAGTAGGAACAGAGTAGGATTCCCAGGATTAATACAAAATCTCTATATGAGAAGAGGCTCATTGTCTATCTTGTCTCTATTATATCCCCAGTCCTAAACATTATGCACAACATATGGTAGGCACTGAATAAATAGTTGCCTAATGAATGAGTGTTCTTTGTTAATTCTCTAGTTGCTATGTAGGTAGGTGGTGAAGATTTGGATTTTAAAGGGTAATTGCTGCTTATCGGGAATTATGCAGATCTCAAGTAATACTTAGATTTGCTTCCTCTATAGGACATTCTTCTCAGTAAAATCTATAAAGCAAGAAAAAATTATAGGGTTCTTATTATATTTTATGCAAAACCTTAAGATAAAGGCCAGCTAAATTGCTGAGTTACCACATGGAGGACAACTGTCCGAGAGGATAGTCCAAGCCTAAATTCTCATAATGGAGAAATAAGTTTTTATTGCATTAGCCATCAGATTAAAATTGTCTATTTCCTTACCATAACCTATATTTCCCTGATTAAAATACTTAGGCTATCATATTGGTTCCAATATGTGTAAAAATCATCTTTTTACCTCAAAGATTTTGCCATTTCAGCATAAGTCCTTCACAGTTGTCAGATCTTGGTAAGAGAGACTTGAAACTTATATAATCTTACTAACCAATGTCACCTTAATAAATTAATAAAATTTTTTTCAAAGAGTGCATAGGGGCTTTTGACTACTCCAGCCAAAAATGAATCTAATTGTATGAAAAGCTGGAAGTGTGTATTTGTGTGTGTACACGTGTTCCAGATTTGGTGACTACTAGTAATATCTGTCATGTGAAATGATAACACCAAAGGTCATGTAACTGGAAAGTGTCCAAACTCCTGCAAAACCCAGTATTTGAACTGCTCAGTGAGTTCCTGACGTGAGTGATTGATTATATTTTTATTCTTTTATTGAGGTGAGTTTGCATTAGACAGAATAGTGAAACAAATTTTTATTGATACTAAAAGTAATGAGCAATTAAATAATGCTTTTCCAGGTAGTTTGATCTGTACTGTTTCCCCATGCTTTCTTATTAAGTGTGCACATTATAATGGATGCACAATTATAACCATTGCAAAACAATTCTAACTCTTGAAAAAGTAATTCTGCTATATAAAATTAACATTTATCTACTCTTTAATTACCTGTTCTTTTGTCCTATTACTTTTGACTGATTCATTTATTCACCATGCATATCTTTTTCTACTTCATAGTTTCTGGCTTCTAGTTTTTATTTTCTTATAATTAAGGTCTACTATGACCCATTATTCCCAATACTAGTCATTGTATGATTCCATCACCCCTTCAAATTGTCTTATGTTCCTGTTTGCATGTGTGTTTTCTTCCACGTGGACTTCCTAAAGCAGGTATTCTGATGGGCTTATCTTTGTAGGCTAGGCCACAGTATAGGTCACAATCAATGTAGAGATTGACAGGCCTGTTTTAGGAAAGGTACCCATCCCAGGATCGTTAGTTGTAGCTGAGAGTAAGGGTTTTGCATGGCCGAAAACATGATGAACCATCATTACCCGTTCAGAAGGCTTGTAGGTGGAGCCTTATACTTTTTTTTTTTTTTTTAAAGAAGCCTGGGGACAGGTCCCATGGTAGCATGCTTTGTGCATTTTTCAAATGTTAGAGATTTCCATTCTTTTTAGTGGCAGTGCTCCAGTATGTAAACAATCTAAAAACAACACTGCACTGATTAGCAACACTTCCATTGAAACCTAGTGCTCTAAGGATTCTGGTTTAAAAACAGTTGTGTTCATGAATTTGGGTTGCCAAATCTCTGAGAGAAAAAATGAAGAGGACTTGATCTAAATGGAGATGGGGTCACTAAGCTAAGCTGAAGAAAAGAAGTGTAGCATGAAACTATGAAAAGTTACTGGGTCTTTTTTGTGGCACTTTAATTTTTGATTTAAAACTGCTGAGAAAAAAATGTGTTTTTATTTCATTCAGGGTGGAGGGATTGCTAATAGAACCTGCCTGAAAGATTCTTAAAAAGAAGAGAATCAGAAGGAAATAGACATCTGGACTATGGAAGGTTGGCATCCTAACCCAGGGAAGCTAAGATGCCAAGTGCCCTTATCATTTAGGAGGTTTTCACCTATAAGTAATATAATTCCAATTAAAAGTGACTTTTTTAAAGGACATAAGTGACTTTAACATAAGGACCTCAGCTTTTAACATTATATTCTCATATAATAGTGTCCCAACCAGGAAAGGGACCTTGAACAGAGGCTTTCTCTTCCTATGCTCAGGGAGAAAAATCTTTCCCAGAAACCCCACTACTAGATAGAGGCGTTCCCTTCTGTCCTGTTTGTCCAAACTGCTTCATATACTCAGCCCTAGAAAAGCAAAATTTCATTTTCATGATTGATTTACACCAATTATTATGATCATTATGTATCTCTTAGGGCTGGGCTCTTAATCGCTGTCTAAACAAAATCATGGTTCTGTTAAGAGCGAAGAAGAGAATTTCCTTTTGGATAACCAAAAGACAGATTCTGTTATCTAGTCTGGTATAATGTAAGATCATTGTATCGGGGATGAGGAGACTGTTTTGGTAGAAACATTTGTAACCTTGGTTAAAATTACTTTCATTAGGTAACAATGTGACTTAATGTTTAAGAAACTAGGCTTGGGAGTCATATTGCTTGTATTTTAATCCTATCTCTGCCATTTACTGTCCCAAATTTAATTTTTTCCAAGCTCTGCCTTTCTGTGTATAAAATAAAGGTAGTTATAGGATCGTTGTAAGGATTATTTATATCAGGTAATGCTTGTAAGCTCCTTAGCTCAATGTTTGACATATGTGCACACTCAGTGACTTATTTTTAGTGATCTTTTGTCTCTAGAATTGGAATTGTAACATATTTGTGGATTTTAATATACTATCTTTTCTAATACCTCCCCATACCATATTCTGTGTGGTATTTGACCTCTGAAACTATAATCAGCTAAAGGGTAGGTCTTAAAAGGCTAGACAGGTTGAGAGGGGAGAAAAGGGAGACAAGAGAAATGTGCTAGTGGAGTTGGTCATCAGATCAGTCAAAAGCGAGCTGGGATGACTCTTGGGGATGCTGGGTTGTAGCTAGACTTTAAAATGGATTGGGAAATGAACCCATGCTGAACTCTTAAATGTGAAGGTCAGAATTATCAAGCCAAACATCCCAAGCTTTAGGGCCTTAAAGAAAACACTAGAAAATTCATGTAAAGACAAAGAAGAGAGATGACAAAGGAGCTATGTGTTAAGTATTCACTTTTATATAGGATACTTCATAGCCAAGCTTTATGCCATTTCTTAGGATTTACTCCACCTCAGTGTTATCTATTACAGTACCATCAGATGGTAGACAAATCTAAGCGTAAGAACTGATTTTATGTACTGAACTACAAGGAGCTGGTTGAGAAAGGGCTATCAGAGAAAACAAGATTGAAATACCCTAAACAAAGATGAACATGATTTGATATTTTCTTTTTTAATTTGTGGGTATTAGCAGTGAATGTGTTACTGTAGATGAGCAGTGATAAGACACGTTGTCGGGAGAATCTTCTATTTAGTTCTGCTGTTGATCAAGCTTCTGTTAGTGACAGAGCTTGGTAACTAACAGGCCAATGAGAGGACCCAAGAATAATGTAAAGAAGCCATGGGAATTCAAAAACACAGGTTTGAAAACTTCACTTTGAGGTCAATAGTTCCTGAGAGCATCATTGCTTTACAGCAGAGTGAAATAGTCATAATGATCCTGAAAGATCAAAAATAGTTCAATTTACTCATTTTATCCTGTGTAGTAAGGCAGGGATATCACAAGTATTGGATACGGTTCCATGTAGAATGCTAAGTCTAAAAGAGAAGAGCAAGAAGTTAGTTTGGCTTTTGAAAGTATAAACTTATTTAGTGAGTAAATGAAAGATAACTACATGTAACAACATGGTAAATTTTCATACCCAAAAGATAAAAATGAAACTCCGCAGCACAGGATACAGGTTAAATATTGGTAGTTCTGGTTTGCGCAGTCTGTGAAAATCACCTGGGCACTACTTAAAATATCCTAAATGAAAATGTTAGAGTCCTAGAGTGAGTGCATATTTAATATGTTTAGTACTTGTTTTGAGTTCTGAGTCAAAAGCTATTATCTATATTATGATTTAAAAATTAGCTAGCTCCCCTAAGTTTTGCTGTGCTATATTTCTAGAGATGATGTCTTCTCAGGCTTCTCTTATCCCAAAGGTGATGATTTGCATATAAAATTATAAGTATCCATGTTATGCAGAAAATGCAAGATATATTGTGAATTTGAATATTTCAGTTAAATAATTTGTTTAACATATTTATTAGACATCTGCTTCATGCCAATTTCTGTGTGCTGTGGGTATTGTAGTGAATAAGAACAGATCTATTTCCTGCTCCCAAGAAACTTAACTGTCTAGTAGGACAAGCAGTTACACAAATAAGTACACAAGGTATCTTCGGTAAACACTTTAAAGGAAATGTACATGAGTGCTATGGAAGCCAATACTAGGTGAGCTAGGTTGATCATAGAAGGCTTCCCTGAGGAAGTGATACTTGAGCTGTAAGATAAATAGGCATTAATATAATATTGTGGTGGGTGGGAAGAGTTTGTGGCCAATGACAGAGAAAGCATGGCCATTAGAAGAGAATGAGAGAAAGCTTTGTGGCTGGAATGCTGAAAGGGAAGTAGAATGTAGAGTGAAGAGCAAGGGAAGGCTGGAGAGGTAGGTGAGCCATCTTGTGTTGAATTTTGTAGGCCATATTACAAAATCATTACTTAATGCTGAGCAGTAGGAAACCATTGGGGATTTTAGAAGATGGAGAGGAAGTTAGTGGGCGATCAGAGTAGATAGAAGAAAACAGGTATATAGCTATTTTAATAGTCAAGGCAATTGATGATAGCAATGGTGAGCACTACAAGTGAACTTCAGTGATTCTCAGAAAGTACAATCAATAGGACTTTGTGATTATAACTTCATTTTAACTTGACTGGCTCTGTGATGACCATGTCTTCAAGTAAGCTCACAGGCTGTGGAACAAGGAGTTAGGATTTCCACATGTGAATGTGGGCGGGGGGCACAATTCAACCCATAACATTCTCGTCTCTTACTGGTGTCTGCTCTTGATGAACTTGAAATTACAACTGATGGATTGGATTTGAGGAATGATAGATGAAGAATGATAAATAATTTTTACTATATATATCCAATTGGGTTGGATTTCGTGATGAAAGTCATAGACACTAAAATTGTAACTCTCTAATTTTCCCCCCTTATCTCACAGTTGCAAAAAATAAAATTAGTTTCAGAATCATTCTTGGTTACTAATTTACTCTTTTTTCCAAAAATAGTCAAGATGAAAAATTCTGTATCACTAGTTGTATCTTTATTTATAAAAGTTTACTCTGCTTTATCATTATGTCTGATCACATAGGGAATGTATGTATATAAAATATATAGTAAATAATATATTCCTCAGTCTAGTTTTGAATGCACTATAGAAGAAATTAAGGAATAATATTACTGAAAAAACAACAACAACAAAAGAACCTCACATTATTCCTTAATAATACCCTACAGGCATTCAGTTAAAAGGAAACCACGAGAATAAAATCAGTTGGGTACAGCAACTGATTTTATTTATGCAGCGAGTTACCTTGGTCGGTTTTCTCCCTTTCATAGCATAGTAAAATGAAATGGAATTTTATTCTGTTGTGTTTATTTTATGTGGCATCGTACACTTCTACATAAAATTCGATCAAGCTTACTTTAGTAGTTCAGTTTTATTTTTCTGCTGTAGCTTTTACTTGTTATTTAAACAGAAATAATTCTTACCAACCTGAGTGTAATGGAACATTGAGGAAGCTGCATCTCTGTTAAGACAGCTGATTGAATGATACTGTAAATGCCCAACAAGATAGCTTATCAAGATCATTTACCTGAGTGTGCCATGCAACGAGTGAATATAATTCAATGTAATAAACTATATAGCTATTTTGCCCTCTTAGGCTTCTATAGTTCACTCTCTGCGCATTTGTAAAGTTCCTATTTTTTTTTTGTTAACTAAGAGCTAACAAAATTTGGTTTCCGATTACAATATTAATTTACAATGTCTAGTAAAAAAGCGTGCATTTCTATTATGTGCATGTAATTATCAACACATAGACAAGTTTGGGCATCATAAGCTTAATGAAAACATTCATTTATAGGAAAAGAATCATAGCTATTAAAATCGTAGGAATTTTAAAACCTCTTTTACTCTTGTTTAACAATAACATCACTTCATAAGAGAAAAGTAACTTTTTTTACTTAAAATTTTAGTCTTTTTGTGTGTATTATATTTTACTCATAATGTTTGTTAGTATTTTGTTAGTAGATGGTTCATTGCATCAGCCCAGCAATTTTAAAGCTTTACAAGTGTTTTTTTTTACCTTCCCTGAGAAAAACCAGTACATATGGGTAAATACGTATTTTATTATATTTGATATTTTCATAGTCACGTAGCTGCCACAACCATGTAGCCATCATTGCCTATCTTTGGGTTTAGGAAAGACGTTTTTAGAAAGTTCATTTTAAATTTAAATTCTATTTAATACTATATAGTTTTATTTGACTTATTCTTGTGTACATTAATAACATTTATTAAAATACTAAATTAATTTAAATTGAATTGCATTCCCCATTTATTTGGTGCATAACAGTACACTATCTCTATATGAAGTAAGTTCTTGTTTTTCAAGAGCTTAGATTTATTTTAGGAAGATACTATTTATATACATAATTAAAGTACAATACAAGCCAGCATAAGTAACAAAGTATTCACTAAGTCCAGTCAAATATTTATATAGAGAAAATAGGGTTATTCCTGTAGCCACTCATTGAAAGATTGGGAATTCATTCAAGATGTGATGAAGACCTTGAGAGTGGAGAAGAGTGGCAGCAGAGATAAATTCCAAAAGCCTTTAAGCTCTCTTCATAATATCCCTTTTTAAAGACTTGCCAGGATATCCTATGACTAACAATCGCCTGGTTATTTGCATATTGACTATTTGATATATAATATATAACCTGGAAAAATCTGGTTTATTTTCAGAAATAATTTGCCATGACATTAATTTCTTTGTTGACTGAAACAATATTTGGAAAGCCATATGGTTTTGAAAATTGAGCAACAGACTAGCACAAAGAAAGAGGAGAAATTATAATTCTGAATATCCTTAACTTATGCTGCTAAGTGACTGCTTTCGAGCTCGTGTAGTAATTTTTTTAAATCAAAAGAATCCATGCAAATATTAAATTGTGTGGTTCAAAAGAACCAGTAGTAAACTAGAAGGTCCCTGTACTTTTTATTTCTATTTCCAGAGTCAGTACTTTTATCATTTCTGTTCTTAGTTTTTCTGTGAATTAATTTCATAAGTATAACTCAGAGGTTGGCAAACTATGACCCATAGGGCAAATCCAGCCTGCTGACCTGTTTTTTTAAGGCCTGTGAGCCAATTTTTTTTTTTTTTAAGAGTTGTTAAAAATCAAAACAAATTAAGATGAACATGTGACGGTAATCATATGTGATCTACAGAGTCTGATATATTTACTATCTGGTCCTTTACAGAAAAAAGTTGAGACCTCTGATCTACATGGAGAGAGAGAGAGAGAGAGAGAGAGAGAGAGAGAGAGAGAGAGAGAGTGTGAGAGAGAGAGAGAGTGTGTGTGTGCACATTACTCATACATAGAAACATGCACACATATATACGTACTTGTTAATTTGACAACCTAAACATATTTTTTACTCTGTAAAAAAGACTGGCTTATAATTTATACTACCACCAATCTACCTCATATTGTTATTTCTTATATTAGTATTAATTCTTTCCTTTGTTACATTTGTAGCTTTAAATACTATACTATTCTTTAAAAACAAACAAACAAACAAACCTTTTCTGTTCTAGCACCTTTGATTAGGCATATAGATAGAGCTATAGTCAGTGGAAATTATCTTGGTTTTTGTCTAGGTTTAGTCATATTTCCTAAATTTTGATCACTGAAACTAAGTACTTTATTCCCAGAAGCTAGCGCACACTTTATACTCAGTAAGACTCTAATATTTCTTGAGTGTCTGTCTGTGTGTATGTATGTATGTGTAGGACAGTTAGTCTCTCAGGGGTCCCCACTGTCATATTTACAGAGGCCTATATTGCTTTTTGCAGTTGATGTTGTACTTGTATTTATCGTTATACTTATGACATCACACAAAGTGAATCAGAACTTAAGTAAACTTATTTGATATTACTTGCTGAAATATCTTTTAACTGCCATATATACTTGGGTGAAACATTTTCCTGTGTGTGAGGTTAAGGTTGTTGCATTTTTTGCCTTAGAAGTGACTTAGGCATTGGTTGTAGGGTCACATTTGGATCACTCAAAGGCTCAGCAAACACTTAAAGAATGTTTTAATCAACCAGACACTGTGCTGCAAAGTAGCGATGCAGTGGGAAGCCAGTCATGGTTGCTGCCTGCATGGAATTTAATGGGGATGATGGGCATATAAACACTCCATCATATACATAAGCACATGTACTTGCAAATTGAGATAAATAATTTGAAAGAAAAGAACAAGTTATATGAGAAAGAAGCAGAGAGTAGGGTTCTAAATCATGAGACTTTCAGATATATATACAGATAATTAATGTTTAGCATCTTAAAATATTTTCATTCCTCTAAGGCAGTAGTTCTCAAACTTTTACATACATCAAACTCACATGGAGTGTTTGTTAAAATGTGGCTTTTGGAGCACCGAGTTCAAACTTTCTTATTCGCTATGTCTGGAGGGCAGGAGTATTTGCATTTCTAATAAGTTCTAGATGTTGGGATTCTCCTGATATTGGGAACCACACTTCAAGAACTACTGATCTAGGATAGTAGTTTTTAATACTTTGGACTTATAGAACTCTAGCAAAATGTTGACGCTTAGTTCCTGTGCCTGGAAATTCTGATTTAAAATTGTGAAGCTATGGCCTGAGTATGGAGCTTTTTCAAATACCATAGGTGATTCTCATGTATAGCCTGGGTTGTAAGTCTAGGATTTGAATATGTATATACCTGCTGTTTCTTAGTGGGGCAGAAAGTATCTAATCCTGCATAGTGGTAAGAATTAATGGAAGAGGTGGGGAGAAGGCTGTAATAGAAGACTTCATTGAAAATATAGAACCTGAACTAAGGCTAAAAAGAGTATGTATCAACATGATAACTTGACACAGAGAAAAGAGGATATGTCAGAAAAAATAGTGGTGTCCCACAAACATATAGGAGTAGGTTTTGTGTCATAAATAACCTAGACTGCATTTCTGAAATGTAACTATTCTGATATGGAAAGTCTCCTATGTCAGAAACAGAGAGGATAATTTATTTTTAATAAATGAATATAAAGTAAGGATCATCTGTACTACATTCAAGTAATTTTTATCCATTAATATGTTCTATTTAATAGAATGAGAAGAAGAAACCGAAAGACCAGGAGATACGGAGTTTTGGACACTAACATAGAAAACATGGAACTGACACCTTTAGAACAAGATGATGAGGATGATGATAATACATTGTTTGAAGCCAATCACCCTCGAAGGTAAGTGTTGAGCAGAGTTTAATTTCATGAAACAGGAGGCATGCGTTTGACAAATAAATTGAAAAAATAGAATTTCATTTACCAGTTTTTACCCTAACAGATTTTTTTAATTCAGTTTTGTTGAATGCAGTTCTTTGTGCAATCCAACCAATAGCTCACTTTTTTCCTGGGCTCACCCTACAGACAGTTCTCCTTGAATAGGATGGGGGTAGAGTCTTATATAATTCTTATTTTCTTATAATTTTCTGCAAAACTTTCATAGTATTTAAAAAGTATAGTATTTGTAGTATTTTTAAAAAATAAATGCATCTGAGGCACCTCTTCTGTACATACACAGAATGGGAAGACAAAAAGGAATTTGTTAACTTAGGGAGTCAGGGTTGTTTCCAAAGGGGAATGAATTTGAAACCCAGTTAATTTCAAGTGTGCTTGACTAGAGACAAAGATTGTTGTAGGCAGAAGCAACTACTAAAGTTTAGCAGTTGTGAAGGACAGTAGTTTGTTCAGTTAATGCAGCAGAAATGTCTAGAATGCTGCCTGTTGTGTGTGCACATGCGAGGTTGGGAGGATTAGCTATGAAGGACACAGGTGTACACGTTTTCTTCAGGGAAACATGCAGAGTTTTGTAATCTGCTAAGGAGTTTGGTATTACCCTGCCGTCATTGAAGAACTATCGATGCTGTTTAGAGTGTACACAATCAGATAATCAGATATTTGTTGTAGAATAATATCTCTTGTAGTAGTGGGGAGTGGCCTAGGAGAGATGAAAAGGCACAGAACTAGGGAAGATAGGAGGGGCATAAAGAAGTGGATAGTTTCCGTGAGATATAGTTATCTGTAGCTATCTTTCATTCTGTATCCTTTCTCTAATTTTTATCCTTTTTTATGCTCCACTTTTTATGAATATTGCATTCTGTTAAGGAGCTAGACATTAATCAGAGTTACATAAATGGAAAAAGAATAAGGGTAGGTGGTGTAAGAATTAATAATAGAGGCATGGAATACTTAATCAAAAAATTCAGAAAAGCCTGTTGGAAGTGATATGTAAATTGAGACCTGAAAAATTAGTGGAAATTAGCAAACTAAACGGTAAATATAGTAGCAGGAGTTGGAGAGAAAACAACAGGCATAAAGTGCCAGAGGCAAAAGGGAATATAGAGTATTAAGGAACTAACGTTACATGAATAAAAATAGTACAGAGAATATCCTATAAGTTTTGTATGTAGATTCACCCATTCTTAACATTTTACTTCATTTGTTCTCTTGTGTGCTCTTTCATAATATACAGAAGAATGCATCTCCCTCATTTTATATTTACCTGATGTTCTGATGTGTCCTAGAATCAGGTTATACATTTTAGTTGAAATACTATATAGATTTTTCTATCTTCTCAGGATATCACATGATGTCCATCTGTCCTACATTAGCAGTGGTAATTTTGTGCACCTCTTCAAGGTTTTATTGAATTTCTCCCATATGTTACTGCTTTTTTCCCCAATGCAACTAACAAAGAGACATTTTAAACCATGAAAATATTCTGCTTTTCATTAAAATTTACCCCTTGGTTTAGCACTTTACTATGATAGCTGCAAAATAATGGTTTTCCAACTTCAACATGTCCTCCGTATTTACCAATCAGCATTGACCTTACCTTCTATAGCTTTGAGATTATTTTCTGTGATGAGATATGCAGTCCAAACTCTATTACTTCATATAAAGCTGATTCAATGAGCACCATTCTCTATCAAATCTTCTTCTGTTGATATTAGAGATTAAACATAATTATGCCATCAATTTATTCAACAGTTCAGATTTATCTTGTGGAAAGATGCATATAGATCTTATTGTGATTCACTTTAATAACATGATAATCATAGTTAATGTCATTTGTTTCTCTCAGTAAAGGCAAAAATCAATACTTATATGGAGAATGTGTTCTAAGGGCTTGACCCTGAAAGAGAACTTTCACCACCAAGGGCTTCCCAACAGCTACATCAATGCTAGAAGAAAGGTTGATAGTGCTAGAATGCTTTTAGGAGGATAAGATCAGGGTCCTATTACTGAGCCCAAGGGGTAGCCTGGACAGAGTAGGGCAACAACTGCAATGAGTAATTATAATAGTCACTTGTTAGTAATATGCTCTGTTCTTGTAGAGTGCTATGCTCCGTGTTAGACTTCTTACATGTACTTGTATTAATAGTTCAGAACAGTGTTGTAAAGTAGTTCCTTATTGCTTTCATTTTATGTAAAATATAAAACTGAAGCTCAGGAGTAAGTTTATATTTAGACTTCCTCCTCAATCTCATTCTCTACGATTTATTTTATTTAACCTTATTAAGTATTTGATTTATATAATTCTAAATTCTGTGCATTTTGTCATCTATACCAGCACTTGATATTACTCATTTTCAAATGAGAACCCTAGACATGAGCAATATAATTATTTTGACTCGCTTACCTTGCCAACGGCAATGCAGACTCCTATTAGTCCATAGTATAACTGCTGGCAATTCTTGTCGGACCACCTCTTACTGGTGCTGCTTTCATTGTTTAAATGCTATCTAAAATTAGTTCCTCTTCATTTCTCAAATTCCATCCACAAAATAACAGGAAGCAAGTCATTTCCAGAGAAGTAAATGGATTTCCTTGCTTACATACAATTTTATGACAGTATAAAATTATCCTGCTGTAGTTAGCTCTTTCTGAGAGGGATATTTTTAATACATCAAAATTTTAATCATGATTATAGTTGGCAGTTAGGATTTAGAGTGATGATTTTTACTGTTTCTTTGTATTAGATTGAACTATAGAAACTACCAATATATGGTTTAAATATCCTAAAGAAAATTTTTATATAAAAGGATGTCTCAGATAGGGCTGACTTCAGGCACAATACATTAGGGCTCTGACTTCTCTCCTCCATGATCCCCTTGGTTCTGCCCTCTTCATGTGTTTCACTTTTAGGCTGATAATAGGTTGATGCGAGCAGTTCCTATAATATCATCTAGAATGTTAACTTGGAGTAGAAGTTAGGGACTAACTCTTGTTTCCATTTCTTCAAAATGAGAAAAATTTCCCCCAGAAACTCTTAACAGAGTTGTTTTTGGAAATGATTTGCTTCCTGTTATTTGTTTTTGTTTTCTATAACATTGGTCATGTGATCATTTCAAAACTAAACCCTGGGTAGAAAAATGGAAGTGCCATGATTAGCTCAGAATTATCTTTTGGGGTTGAGTGGATATTGAGGAGTTAACTACCATTACCATAGTATCTGGTAATTCAAGTGTTGAAATATAGTCAAACTGTGAACATTTGTGGTGGTGTGTATGGAAAAAAATAACTTGAGCAGCTTGATTAATAGAACTTGTCTTGAATTTGCTCTTAATATCCTAATTTTGTATATTAAGTTATTTCTTTTGTTGAGTTATTGAGACATGTTGCACAAAAGCATTATAAAACAAAAACAAATATCAATTCTTTAACTGTTGTGTAAGATGTTTCAGCCCTTCTGGATAGGAAACTAATAGGAATCCGAAAGCATATACCGACTAAATATTACCTTTATTTTTCTCAAATGAAATATTGAGACTATAATTCAATATATTTTATATATTTAATATAATTTAAAAATATTGGAAACAAATACTATAACCTGGCGCAAAACACAGTTTAAAACAGTGCTTTATCACAAAATAACAATTGGGAACAATATATTCTTTCTATTCTGTTTGATTTCTACCAAACAGCAAAATTAATATTATTTTATAATGATGTACACTAAAGGGCATTTTGACAATCTTGATAGCAGCTTCTAAAAGCTGGCAATTCTGTTACTTCAAAGCTATTCATGTAATTTTTGCCAAGTATATAATTTTAAAAATCCTAAATTTGCTTTTTATATTGTTCTGCTTCATTAAATTTAATGTCATATTGTATGTGTTCATTACATTTGCACTGTGTTACTTGGCTACAAAATATTTTCTGGTTATTAACATCAGCATATCAGAATCAGAAAGCAGATTTGATATAAGTATTTAATTAGAAATCCTCATTAAGAAGATTTTATTTAAACAGTCACCAATTTGAAAATAGTTCTAATTTCTCAAATACTACTTTGAATGTGGAGCATAACATATTTTCAGAATAAATACTGTTATGCAAATGTTTATTTTAGATAGAAATAGGTATTTTATGATGACCAGTGATGTGTTACAGTACTTTATCTAGTAAAGGGTACTGTGCTTGCTTTTTCATTGCTTCAGCAGATAACAAAGGAAACCTTTCATGTACTTTTTTTTTTGGTATGTTTTACTTTTTGTGGACATTGAGCCTTAGAAAAAACTTTGCCTTGGTCCATTAATAATTAGACAGCACAATGTGCTTATTGGTTAAGAACATGAATCTTTTGTATATTAACAAACACTAGGTAACATCAAATTCTGATTGGTGATGCTATTTTCCTCATCAGTGCATCGTCTAGAGTTGCCCCGTCTAACTTGATAGCCACTAATCATATGTGACTCTTGAACATTTGAAATGTGACTGTGACTGAGGAACTTTTTAATTTTATTGACTTTTAGGAAGTTGAAATTATAATTTAAATTGCCAGATTTGGCAATGGCTATTGTGTTGGACAGCACAGACCTAGAGCAAAAGCGTTTGATTGATCTGGTTTAAACTAATTCTATTAAAGAAAAACTCTTAGACAACAATTGAATTACAACTTTCTGTTCATATAGCAGTTGATTCGTTTAATAAAATGCTAACTGCTTTAGTTCAGGATTTATGCTCTGCTCTGATTGTTTAGGTTGCAGACTCTCTAAGGAATTTAGTGGGATAGATGGACGAGGGTGGCAGAGCATAACCACCCACAAGGTCGATTTATATGGATGAGGTTAGGATAATAAAGGAACAAGGACCTCAAGTTTATGGACAGGAAAAGTCCTAAACACAAATATTAAGGCATTAACCTTTCTCGGTGCTTTCAGGTAGTGTCCATTCTCTAAAATCCACAGACAGGCATCTTCTATAAAAGGACCAGGGAGGAAAACAAACTCCAGGAATCTAGCATTTGCAAATTTATTTAAATGAACAGAAAGTAACAATGCTCTTGACTACACTAGAACGGTTTTTCCTTTCAAACTTGATTTGGATTTATTTTGATAGTTTTAGATTTTCCGAGTTAGCTTTTGAGTTGTCCTTGAAAATAATGTCTTTTTAATATTATTGTATCATTGTGTAATGTGCAGTGACAAAGCATTCTTGAAGCTTGAAAAATACTCAAATAGATTTCCATAAAATTTATTAATACTGTGCAATGGCTTTACCTCGTAGAAAAGCATGGAGATGTGTGTGTGTGTGTGTGTGTGTGTGTGTGTGTGTGTGTGTGTGTGTGTGTGTGTGTGTGTATGTGTGGTAAGAATATTTAACATGAGGTCTACCTTCTTAAATTTTCAGATGCACAATACAGTATTGTTAACTATAGCCGCAGTGTTGTGCAACAGATCTCTAGAACTTACTCATCTTACCTAACCAAAAGTTTATACCGGTTGGCTAGCAGCTCTGCATTTACCTCTCCCCTCCACTCCTGGCAACCACCATTCTACTATATGCTTCTATAAGTTTGACTATCATTTACTACAAGTAATAGAGAACCCAGAATTACAAAGACTCAGAAGTTTTTTCTCAGGTAGTTAAGTCTGCAGTAGTTGTTCCTGTCCTCAATTCAATGGCTATTTGATAACAGAGTCTACATCTATGCAGTGTTCTTGAACCTTCTTGAACCTTTTCTTATGCTTGTCTCATCCTCGTTGTCCAGCCACTATAGTTTTTACCTATGACATCTATGTTCCAGTCATCAAGAGGGCAGCAGGCAAGAACTCACACCATGTTGACCTCTGTATCAGAAATCAAAATTTCTCCAAACTGTCCCCATCCTCCCAAGAGACTTTCACATACACACTGCCCTTCTCTGACCAATCATCATAATCATTATCATCATCATCATCATCATCATCAGAAGACCAACATTTTTATTAGCAAACAAAAAGAAGAGGATAAATGTTCTCTTATAATATTGCCATCTGGCTATTAAAAGTATTTTCTAAAGTTACATTTGTCCTGGGAAGACAGAAATGTTTAGGTTTGGGTGAGGGTCACTGAATGAAGACATGAATTCTGAGGAATTATTGATTGTTTATGAGTAGCAGTGTTGCAGAGAAATAAGAGGTATCCAGGACAATAGGATTATAGGATAGAACATAGCATGCCAATAGGATGCCACAGCTTTTGCTTTTTAGAGTAGGAATCTATTGTCATAGCCAGAGTAGTTTTGTTTGTTTGTTTTAGTAAGGTGGGAATTCTGTAAATGGTAGAAAAATAGAGCATTTGACATCTGACCTAATCTTTAGATTTCATTACTAAACCCTCATGATTGAGAAGTATTGTGATAAAATAAAGAGAACATGATTGTATAGACTCCAGGGCTTCTTGAGCTTCTGTCACTGATAACTGAATGACCTTACTTTAGTCCCTTGAATCTCGATTCTTTCTCTTTACCAAGTTACCTGTCAAATAGTGTGTTTGACTGCATCTCTAAACTCTTTCCCAGCTTTTGGGCTATGTAATGGCTATCTGTTTTCATCTTGAAGACTTCCATAAAAAGACATCCTTAATCTTCTTTTGGAAATTGTTTTATCTCCCGTTTGAGAAAAAGGACTTTAGAGCATCCATAAATAACTGACCAAGATGGTACTAGAATTCAGGCTTTCTTTCTAAGACCAAGGTTTTTTGTCCATGGAATGATTTCCATGCTTTAGTTGTGGTCCTGTAATAAGCGAGTGAGGAATTTTGTTTTGTTTTGTTATTTTATTTTGTATCACTATCTTCACCACTGTCAAATAATAAAAGCTCAATATATATGTTAGTGATTAAATGAATGAATGTCTTTTTTTAAAAAATGCATTTAACTATTAAATTCAGTAGCACAGACAACTTAATATGTTGCATATCCTATTTTAAATACATTGGAAGCTGTCAAGGCATTAGAGGTTACCTGTGTCTGTTTTCTCCTGTCACTGTTGTAAAATGTGGTTAAGCAAGGATGTAACATTCTTAATTTTTTTTAATCTTAAATTCTAATGGTGAAGTACTTGAACTTGTCAATTTCAGTACGTATTTTCAGCCTAAACATTGTTAATTCAAGTTTTAAACATTACTAATTAAAGATTCTCCACACTTCTTTCCCCCCTTCCTTCACTTCAGGTTGACCTAAGTTCTGTGGAGATTTGCACCATTATTCATTTAATCTAAGCCCATATTAATTTTAAGTTGTAAAACCAAAAGAAAAAATGCTGTCAATTTAATTATGCAATAATATAATGATAGTTTTACCTAATATAGGAATCATGCACACTAACCTCTTAATACTGCTACATTTTCATACCTGTAAAAAAAATTGTCAATTTCTTTTGCTGTCAGATACATTTATTAGTGTGTAATAGTTTTTTAGAATAAAAATTAGCAGAGTTTTATCTTCCTGGAATACCATCCCATTTTTAAAAGACATGATTGTTTCTTGGTAAAAGTATGGAATTGACCCCGCTGTTCCAGTGACAAACATTTACTTACAATACAAAAAGTTTTGACCAATTCTGTGCACATATAGGCAATGTCAACTATACAAGAACTACCACCTGTCTTGACAGCAATTCTGAGATGTCACCAACTGGAAGATGCATCCCAAGTTTAAAGATGTTAAAATATGAAATATGTGTTTTAGAAACTATGAAATATAGTCCTGTCTATCGGAGAGAATACACTTGCAGTCCTGTTTGGTTTGAGGGCTTTAGCCTCTATTTCTGCCACTTTTGCCAAAAGAGCCTCTTGTTAACAGTCCACACAGATTATACCGTGTACTCCTGGTTCTATCTCTAGGATTCTCTGAATCTGCCAGTCCACCTCTTACAATTTCTATATCACCTCTCCAGGCAGCAGGAGCTCTTACTTATTTTCCCCATGCCATGCTAATGCTCCACATTTTTCAAACTGCCCGGGGATCTCTGAGAAACTGAGTTGGGGAAAGAAATATAACAGATTTTACTAAGGAAATGATGCTTGAGTTATAGTTATTAAAAAATATATGTAAGATATTCAAATAAGCCTTATGAAAGGGGAGAAAGCTGCATTTCATGCTGAGCTGAAAGTATAAGCCAAGTGATGTCCTGTCAAGAGTGTGTATGTCATGAGCCTCTTTAGAACACATCATAGAAAATCAATCAGATTTGGGATTAAATCAAGAAAACTGTGTTAAAAAAAAACATATTAAGGATTTAGATTTTACCATTTGTAAAAATGGTCATAAGTCATCAACTGCTTTGGAGTCAGGGAGTAATACCATGAAATTTATGTTCTAGAAAATTGGTTTTGGTGACAATTGGTGAAAGATGAATTAAAATTGAGAAGAAACTAAGGTCCAGTATTTTAAAGTCATTTCAGCTGTTCAGCTGAGAGATGTTCAGTTGAGAAGCAAAGGCTAGCTTAGGAATAGAAGGAAATGAAAAAGTCTAACAAGATAATAGTACTGAGCAGAATGTAGGGCATAAGAAGCAGTCAGAGAGGACCTAAGTGCTCCCACTGAACACAGTGACTAGGTAGATGATGTCATTATTTGAGTGAAGAAGATACAGAGAAAAGACCATGTTTAAAGCTGGAGGATGATGGTTTAATTCTTGATAGGTTAAAAATATTTCTTATAAGGCACATAGAGAAAGAACATTTTCTTCTGTATTCAGTCATGCCAGGGAGAGATTAGAGAATGGTGGTTCCACAGCACATTGCAGGTGTTAAAAATGATGAAAACATCTGAGGTGGAATTCTGAGGAAACTCCAACTCAAGGAATACAATACTGTAGGTGGGGGAACAGGTTGTACAATCTGAAAAATGTAAGTAGGTTTAAGAAAATGTTGGATGTGTGTAATATAAATATATTATAATAAAGTTATGCATATTAACATATTTTGAGGTTATGAATTTCAAAATGCATATCTGAAACTGTACATTAAGAGATTTCTTCATATACTAAGTACTTGATTGCAAAACATCTTATAGTACTGTTGCTAAACATTCCTTAGGTTCTAATAAGTAATCCACATTCCAAAGGCTGTTTAATGATAGAGCTGGATTAGGTACCTGCCACTTTGTATTCTTCCTCTGCTAAATGAAACTGCAATTTTGATTTTACTGATTTACTTTTTCATAACCCACAAATTCATTATCAAGATGATTAATAAGAGTTTCAAGCATGCAAAGGACAAAGGTTGTATAAAATGAGAACTAAATGTTACATTATTTTTAATAACCTTGAATATCTTTTTCAAAACTTTAAATTTACTCAAAATATATTAGAAACTCATTAGCTTGTAGCAATCTAATAATCATTTAGACATCTATTATAGGTTATTTACTAATGATTTAGATAAAACGATAAGCCAGAAGAGAATGTTACTCATTCTCATATATATCTCCCATGAAGTTCTAAATGTTCATGATTATAAAGGAAGATTTATTAAGTTAGTAAAATGTGTACACCTGTGGCTGTTCTTTTAGTTTGACTAAATGCTTTTGGTTATAATAACTCTTATTGGTGGAAGTTTCTTGGTATCTATGGTTTGCGTTAAGTAACAGTAAAGCCTGGTGCATATTTAGAATTAAGGTCTATAAAAATGTGTGTGATGACAGTATAACCTAAGAAACTAGCCAATGAGGTTAAAAAATGGGCAAACTTTCCCCATTATATGTTTATGGAAAACCTGATCTTCTGTAGAGATAAATTCTGCTATTGTGTTGTAAATATTAGAAACATTTTTTGTTTCATAAAACATACTTCCAGACCTGCAGCTTCAATTAATTCTCATTTCTGAAGGTTTAGAAATAGGATCAGTTAAGAATTCTATTTACAGAAACTATGGAAATAAATAACCATATTATATATTTAAGTCAATTAAAATCATTTATGAATAATATATGAAGGTATCACTTTGGTATGACTATGAAATAGTCTTTAATTACCCACACAAGTTACATAAAATTCCGTTTGAAAAAGTTAGAATTATAAATTAAAAGATGGTATCTAATATAATTAATATAGACAAAGTAATTATGTGTTTTATCTGTGCCATTTATTATAATTCCCTTAGACTAAATACTTATATTATCTTCTTGCCACTCCAAATCTTAATGAATATTTTTAAATATGTTTAAATTTGTTCCAGGGCGAGCATTTATCGTTTTTTTTTTTCCCCTCCTTGCAGATGAGAATGTGCCTTTTGATGAGAGGACTTCATCTTTCTACACTGAAAAGCAGAATTTCTAAGTTTAAGGAATAAGAAGCCACTTTATCATTGGGGGGGGGGGTATTTAAGTTACATATATTATGACAACCTTTGATTTGTTGTTGCAGTAAATCCTGTATCATTTGCTATATCTTTGTATATATAGAGGTGCTCTTAATGGGCTTAGAGTTACTGGGAGTAAACTGTACTATAATAGAAATCTGTTTGAAAATTACTTTAAAGCAGTGTTTACTGATCATTTTTTGTTTCTTGCTTACCATGTTATTGTAAACTGTTTTCTATAGTAATCAGTTTTTTTTTTTTTGCTTGTTAATTATTTTTTTGTTGTTGGAACTACAAATTCCAACAAGTAACTGGTGTGTAAAAATAATTTAAAAATTTCTTTATCAAGATATATTTCCCATTTTTGTGGGGAAAAGAAGCCAAGTTTATTACTTTGCATTTGGTTTTTTTAAATATTAATAATTGTGTGAGTTGTGTGCAAAACAATAAATATGATTTAAAATTATTTTAAAGTGGTACAGACAGAATGTGTTTACAAAATAAACCCAAAGGCTATAGAATTATGTATTAACATATATATTTTAAATATCTAGAAAAATCAAAAAAGCATTATTATATTTTAGCAAATCCCTTGCTAAGATACCTACTTTGATTAGATATTTGACAAACCAGTGAATTTCAAAGCCGTTTTATTTATCAACAGTGTTGTGAAAATAAAAATAATGGCAAAAACATTCTAGTCATATTATGGTGTAGAAGAGTAAAGAATTAAAGTAAGTGCATAGACTTTAGAGTCAGACAGACCTGGATACAGAGACTTACTTTATTATCTCTAAACAAACTATTTAATCTTATTGAGCTCTATCTATGTTTTCACATTCTAAAAATTAGAGACAAACTTGTAGGAAAAGCATGGATCACAAACTCCATTGCTTACAGGGGCCAGGGAGGTCGTTTAAACGTGTGTGTGTCAGTCAAGATAGGCTAGGTCAGATGGTAGTAACAGATGGTCCCCAAATCACAGTGGGTTACAACAAAGATTTATTTCTCACTCCTGCTGCCCATTTGTTATGGACTGTGATTCTACTCTTCATTGTCTTTTCTCCAGGGCCAAGGCTGATGGAAAAACCTCTGCCTGGAATATTGCCTCATAGCTAAATGTTCAGACATGGTGAACTGTGTGCTAGTTCACAAGTTTCTGCCCTGAAGTGATACATTTCATTTGCATCTGTATTTTATTGGTCAAAGCAAACCCTAAGGCCACTTCAGAGTTCCACAAGGCAAGAATAGGTAATCCTCTAGCAATGAGGTAAGTTGGAGTATTTAGTCACCCAAAATGCCAACTTAGTTTTACCTGTATACTAACTGCCTTACTACAATGAGTCAAGTTCCCTGATGTCAGTGTATTTGTATATATTGTGTTTGCAGGGAATGAAGTGAAAATACATCTCCTTTTCTAAAGGGATCAGCCTCAGTCTCTGTCCAGTTCCTAGTAATAGTTACTAAGAGGGAATACTTACCCAGTGTTGCTAAATTTCTTAGTTTTAATTTTCAAGAGAAGCCAAAACTCCAGGTTTATTGTATGAAGTTTCCTCATTTTAAAATGTTATTATGTGATAACATGGATGAACGAACCTAGAGGGTATTGTGCTAAGTAAAACAAGTCAGACAGAAGGCCAAGTACCCTATGATCTCACTTATTTGTGGCATCTAAAGAACAAAATAAATGAACAAACAAAACAGAAACAAACTGACAGAACATACTGATGACTGCGAGATAGGGTGGGGGTTGCAGGACTCGGTAAAAAACAGTGAAGGGATTAAGAAATACAAATTGATAGTTGCAAAGTAGTTACAGGGATGTGAAGTACAGCATAGGAAATATAGTCAGTATTATTGTGATAACTACGTATAGTGCCAACTGGGTACTAGACTAATAGGGGGAATCACTTCGTAAATTATGTAAGTGCCTAACCACTATGCTATACACCTGAAGCTAATATAAAGTAATATTGAATGTCAACTCTAATTGAAAAAAATTTAAAATAATTACCAAGAAATATTATTAAAACCACACTTTTGTGACATTTGAAAATCATGCTATATAGATCTTAGAAATAGTGATCATTTAATAATTTCTGTTATTTATAAACTGACTTTTGTATTAAAACTGAATGAAGATCGTAATCAAATCTGCCAGAGATAAGAATTCTAATTATTAAAATAACTTAATGATAATTTTCATAAATGATCTTCAAGTTGGTTTTAAAGGGAAGTTACCAAAATGTTTAAGCAGTGGTAACTTTATTAGAAATATACAATTTCTCTAGGTTACTACTTTAAAAAGAATAGTTCTCAATTGAATATGGAAATTCTGGCATGATTGCTAAAAATGCTTTTATTTTATTACATTCATATCCTCATTCTTGAACTGCAAATCTGTTATAATTATCGTAATAAGCTACACTTTGATTAAAGTGCCAGATAGCACGCCAAATTTTAGCTTCATTAGATATATAACAAACATACTGATGAAATGGCTAGGATTTTCACCGACCAAGATATATGTACATTATAAAATAGCTGGTGATATCTTAGATGTTATGAAAATGTGTTACTATTCTCCTTTTCTACTTTGTACCTCCTTTTGGCTGTTTTATTGGTAAGAACCTTACCTAGGAATTAGAGATCAACGGACACCAGTGTAATTGTGTTTTAGCTTAGGAGAAGAGAAAATGGAGATAAAGGACAGGTTTGAAATAATTTATCAATGTTCTGCACTTGAACTGGAAGCTTCAAGTGCAGAACCACTGCGTGGGGCTAGAAAATCGGGTCACTTCTTCCATCCTAATTTCTTGTGTTTATCAGGTAGGTAACCACTACTATGAAAACAGATCCTTGGGCTGGTGGGTGCTCAACCTGCACCTTGTCAGCTTCTAGCTGGTTTGGGGATTTAGTTGCCTTACCAAGGACATAATCTATTGCCTTTTATCACCTGTTCTCTCTCTTCTCTCTCTCTCTCTCTTCTCTCTCTCTCTCTCTCTCTCTCTCTTTCTCTCTCTCTCTTCTCTTTCTTTTTTTTGTTTTTTGTTTTGCTACCTTAGTTCTCTAACTTATTCATTTTCCTTTATTCAGCATAGTTTTACCTAATTTACCATTCTAAATGAAGCAATAAAGGAAAAATAGTTTGTGTCTTTCATATTAGGAGGTAAACAGCTTTACCTTTAGTGACTTAAAAGAATCAAGCAGAAATTATTCCCAATACAGATACTATATTCGATTTACTAAGATAGATGTTTGATATTTCATTTCACAGTATCAGTCCCTACATCAGAAGCTGAACATTTTAAAGACACAGTCTTCAGTATATTTTGCCTGCCCATGCCAGTAGCATGTTAAAAGGTAAGAGGTAAAGGTAGAAAGTAAGAAATTAGGGGAGGGACCCCCATGAAACTTTCATGTCTGGTTTGTTGAGAACCTACCAATGCTGCATGTTTCAATAAAAGATCGTATTATAGAGCCACAGTATAGGATTTATAGCCAAATTTCTGGCTCTATTTTTGCATCTGACTCTAAATATACATGTTTTTTATTTGCATTTCTCTTCATTCTTAGTATACAAGTTCCTTTAGTACTCTGTCACCAAGGATAAGGCAAAATTACTCAGGTAGTTTTTCTCAAATAGGCATTCAAACCAAAATAAACTAAACACCTCTGATAGTTATTTTTCTTAATCTGTCAGGGCCCTTTTAGGGGCCCTAAATCCACACCTATTGTTATTTACCTAAAAGGGATTAGGAGTTCATTTCATCCCTTCACTCTGCTCACTTCCTCGCGTGAGTAAAGTTCTTGACATTGAATGCAGCTTAGACTTCAATAATTGGGTGGATGGTGATCTTCAAGCTTCAGACTTGTTTTTTGAATTTTTCCCACTTTATCAATTGTTACTAGTCATCCTTCTCTAAAATAGAAGATACTGGTTTGATGTTTTTTGTTGTTGTTGTTTTTTGATTTTTTGCAACTGGATATATTGTGCCTCCTGCCCAGCCTTCTAAAAAAATATCTCTTTGAACCTTCTTGTAACTGGACCCTCAGACCAATTTTCCAACTGTATTTTACCCAGAAAGTTTCTCATAGTCCAAAAGTTTCTCCTGGATAAATCAGCTAAATTTTAGGTATAGTCAGGGAGGCATAAGAAGCCTGCAGATTTCCAAACATTTGTGACCTTTGATTAGTGGCTCTTGGTTTATCATATTTGCAATGCACCATGGAACTGTGGATTTAACAAATCCTAAAATCTAAGGTAAAATCCATAGGTACAATCTTTCAGAAAAGACAGACTCTATTTCTGTTGATAATTGTGTCTTTCTTAGAATATGGCAAGCTAGGTTCCAAGAGTAATCAATCCCAATTCTTTGGCTTGTCCTTTCTAATAGATTTTAATTTTTGATATGTGAATTGTATTTCATAATATTCCATAGGTTTTTGTTTTGTTTTGATTTTCTATATTTGTTTGTTTGACTATGGTAAAATAGACTGACAGATAGGGTAGATTAATCAAGCTTATTTCACACATCCATCAGGGGTCTGCTGCTTATTTTTCATGAATTAGTTGCCTATCAAGGTATCTAACAATATTTCTAGCAAAAGTACCTTCTCTGGATATCTGTGCACGGTTTTACTTACTTATAACTTTTTTATGATGTTCTTGGTATAAAAAACAATTATATCTGGGACCAGAAACTCGACATATAGCAAGACCAAAGAGACTCTTCATGGACATGATGAGGAGCAAAAGATTTCTGCAGGAAATGTGATGGTTCCTAGTCTATGGAGATTTTAAAAATATGTACATGTGCTGGTCCCACACTCAAGAATTCAATTCGTGTTATATTGGCATAGGGAGTGGCTTAAGTATGTGTTAGAAACCTCAGAATGAGATTCTTTGTAACCTCAGAATGAGATCCTCTGCCACCTGAAAATTAACCACATCATGATGAAGATCAGAGCTTCAGACACTAACAAACCTTACACTGAATTCTGGCTCCATCATTTTCACCAACTTAGTTATCTTCAATGTTTCTCTTATCACAGCTTATTCTCCACATGTAATTTAAAATTCAGACTAATATTAATGTACTAAATGCTTTAGAGTTGTTAATTCATTCAGTCCTCACACTAATTCTTTGAGGAAGAGATTATTATCCTACTTTTCAAATGAGGATACTGAGGCTGAGAAAGATTGAAAAATTTGCCCCAAATCAAACATCTAGTAGTAGCAAAATGGCTTTTTGAATATGAGTTCAGGAAATTTATTTTTACTAATATAAATTTTAGCATGTTTCCAAAGAAAAGCTAGGGTTGTTTATAAATGTACATACCGTGAAAAGATAAAATCAATTTGAGAAGGTGAAGATATTAAGGTATAGGGAAACAAAAAGGAGGAAAATAAGGTCATACTATGATTTTATTGTCTCACATCTATGCTACGAAATTCCATGCAGTTGTTCTAAATGTGCCATAAATGTCATTCAAGAGAGAGGCAAAGTTATTCAGTTATTGCTAGTATAGAGACCAGAGGGAAATTTCTTTTACCAGGTTCTCAAGGAGTATGCAATAGAGGTCATCTGGTATACAGTAGTGAACATTTTGCTCAACATCTTTACAATAAACTCACAAAGTATATCATGTACATCTTATTATGTCTTTTAATGTAGACTGATAGCATCACACTACATATTAATTTAGCAAAATTAATTTCACAGGAAAGCAAAATAATCTTGTTTATATACAACCACTACTGATTTATATTAACTAAAGGGTGAATTTAGTAGTGTCAAGGCAGCCTTTCCCAAAATAGTGTATAAAAACAACCTATAAAAAGAATCACTATCCTTGTCTTCTCTGATATCTTCCTTACTTATTTGTTTGCTTTTCGTATTCTCGTTCTCTCTTTGTTTATAGCTCTCTCTCTACTTTCTGATTTCTCTTCACACCCTGATTTCTCTCTAGGCATAACTACTCATGAATTCAATTATTAGATATAAAAAATGTGAAGTCAAAAATTGCAACAGGCAAAGTAAAATAGGCAAGGAAGACTTTATTCAAGGCTATTGCAGTAGTAGAGAGAGGCCAGAACTAAATTTAAACTCAGCTCCACTGCAACAAAGAGCAGGAGAGTTTTTAAGCGCTGGGATGAGCTAGTTGGAAAGTACTGGCAGATGTCTGAACAAGCCATAGGCAATCTATGTTTTCTAATTGGCTTGATCCAAAGGAAAAATAAATTTACATCTTTATGATAGGAGAATTTTGCTATTTAGTCCCATCAAAATTAAGCTCCTACTCTCCCATAAAAACTGGGAGATAGGGATACTATCTCCCTTGTAATTTATGCATCCAACAGGTAGATTCCAGGTCCCTATGAAAGACATTCTAGATTGCATGATTGAGAGAGGTTTTTGTTTTGTTTTGTTTTGTTTTAAGATTTACATCTCAAAGGAACAGAGAGAATACAATTAAAAGTTTTCTAAGTAAATGCTTTAAAAAAATAGGTAGGTAAGGGATCTTGAAGTAGGAAGAAGTCTGTCAATTTAGTCAAGCTAAGGGGAATGGAATGTTAAGGCCATTTTGGTCAGCAGATTACTCACAAATGTGTATGTCCTTAAATTTTCTATGATACTTAAGATCTATATATTCAAACATATACTTCCCACCCCGATGTGGATGGCCCATAGACCCCTCAATTAATGATCCTCTGCACACAAATTAGGTCTTATTCTGTGTTTCTGATCTTGGTAATGGGCATCAACAGTCATTCATGTATCTTCCTTAGCATCTCTGTCACCTCCTCTATCCAAATTAACACCATGGCCATGTGTGTGAGCGGGTGTGTGTGTGAGCACATGTGCGTTTACAGTCAAAGAGGCATTTGGCAGTTCCCAGTTATATTTTTTTCCAAGTTAAAATTATTGGCCATATACTCTATGGACTAAACCATTAGCATCTTGGTTTACCATTTTTGTTGTGAAATAAGCAGAAATGTTCTATAAGAAAATCCTTTGTTACTGGCTACTATCTCAGTCAATCTCCATATTGAATTAGTCTTCCATCCAGCCAAATATCCTAATTAGGATCTTCACATTCCATAAATGGATGATAATTCTTATCTCCATATTAGCATTTGAGTCTATCTTTAAATATATACAATATATATCAGATTGATTTATCTAGAGCTTACTAGCAAGATGTTTTTATAAAAATTGATAGTAGACATTACTGACCACCAATTCTTCTATATTTTGAATTTTGTTCTTTGATTAATTCAGACTTCCAACAGCTATAAAACTGGACTTAATTGTTTTTCAATTTGTGGAATTGCTTTGGATTTTCTGGCATTTTGCCTTTGCTGAAAAGAGATGTTATAAAATATATAGCTGTGAAATAGGTTATATTTACCTTGTTGACAATGGTAAGTTGTATACCACATCACAGTGTATCTTTTTTTTTACAAGAATCTTTGAGAAATACTTCAATGCAGTATCAGAAATGTTTGGGTTCCCATTGAGTATTTAGTATGATTGCTATTTTCAGACTCTGGAAGTTTTACAATCATTTGACTCATTCCCCTCATACCACCACCACCACAAAACTCAAAACTGAACCAGTACCCTCTGTTTAGCAAAGTACTATACTTTATGGTATTATTTGTGTATTTGCTTCTTCTCTGGAGTATCATTTGGTTACATGGCTATGACCAAAAACCCAAATAGGAGATTATTTTTTTGGATATCTTGAAGTCAGGAAGTTTGTGTTTGCTAGAGCTTCTTTTATAGTTTAAGGAATTCAGGGACGAGGTCTTAAAATGTCTTGATATTTCTTTCATGGTCTCAAGATGATTGTTCCAGCTGAAGGCATCATGGCTTTGTTTCAAAAGGGAAGGAAGAAAGAACCAGAAGAAAAATAGTCCAGATAACAAGAGTTCTTGTCATCCCATATCAAACTTCCTCAAAACTTAGTAGGTTAAAATAATTCATTATCACATATGGATGTGTATTAACTAAGCTCAATTGGCTGTCCTTACTTGGGATCGCTCATGTGATTGTAGTCAGGTTGTGGAAGCATCTGAAGACTTAAGTGGACTGAAAGGTGACTCATATGGCTGAGTTGATGCTGGCTGTTGGCTAGGAACTTAGCTAAAATGCCTATACCTGGCTTTGGCTTCTCGTAACATGGCAGCTGGGTGCTGAGAAGGGGCATCACAAGAGTGAGTATTAAAAATTAAAGTGGCAAGACTTTTTATGACCTGATCTCAGGTGTTTGAGAATATTGCTTCTGTCACATCTATTGGTCAAGAAACTAAATAAAGTGTACTCAAATTCAAGGGAAGGAAATTAGGGCATACCTTGTCATGTGAGAAAGCAGTATGCAGATATGGAGACAAAGAGTCAATGGTGGCCATTTGTGGAGGCTACGTACCACAGTCTGCTCTTGCTACCGATATGCATGTCCCTTTCACATATAAAATAATCTAATCCCTTTTCAATATCCCCCCAAATTGTAATTCATTATGGCTTTGGTTTAAAATCTAGGATTCGTAATTTAAATCAGGTACAAAGGAAGAAGAGGATTCAGTTTTTCACATGCAATTTCTCAAGCATGATTTCTTTCTAATGGAAGAATTTTTAACTAAAGAGATAATTTATCTGTTCAATAAATTCAATAAGGTATCTGCCCAATACCCTCAATATTACAATGGTGATAACAAGAATATAAAATTTGAAATAAAAAAAAAGAAAAACTCCAATTTTAACAAACTCCACTCTAACAGGAAGCACATAGTGGTCATTCATCCATAAGAAGTCTGAAGTCTAGATGAGCACATTTCACGTATCACCAGTTTCCTGATTGGAGGAGAGTTCTGCTCCCTAAGAGTGAGTCTCTGTGACACTAGGCTCTGCCTTCTAGGTTTCTGACTCTGAGCTTTAACACTTCCCTTCTTTTTGTTTAGAAATGGCCTGTTGTTGCTGCTGAGTAGCTTTCTCAGCCTACTTTTGACCTTCAGGAGGTCGGAGCCCCCAAGGGCTCTTTTTTGTTTTGACTGCCTCTATCTCTTTTAGTTCAATCTTACTGAGGTTCACTGCATTAGACAAAAGCTACCCCATAGCTTTTTTTTTTTTTTTTTCAAGAAAGGCTATTGCCTACTTTAGTCTGAGAGTCTTGATGGTGTGGGAACAAGACCTTAAGATTCTTAGGAGCCCTATTTTCTACTTAAGAAAGTCTATAAGACACTCACAATATTCATAGAAGCCTTTTGGTCCAGTTGAGGCCCTGCCATAAATATTTCTTAAGTCAGTAAAGGGTGTTCCACATGCACCATTAAATTGAACTTTACCCTCCTGGTATTACTGTAAATACTCTGGATTTGAGTTTTGCCCTGGGGCCATTTCTTATTTTGAGAAATTTTTGCTTCCTGGAGAGACTGAAGGTGATAAATAGTTCTATTTTTGAGCCTAATAAGTCTTAACTCTTTTTATTTTCTAAATTCTATAAAACACTGAATATTGTCTTTTTTTAAAGCACATTCTTTCTCTATCTTATTTTATGCATCTAACAGAAAACAATTGACACTTTCAAAGTTCTTCCTGGAAATCTTAGCCTGATATAACAGTTCATTAATACTATTTCCTATATTCTACTGCAGCATGTTATCAGTAAACTTTTTGCCATTAAAGATTTCATATGATCTAGTTTCAAAAGTTCCTGCATCACTTCTGCTATATCCTATCAGTCAAATCAGTCACTAAAGCTATCTCTGATTCATGAAAAGAATTAGACTCCACCTTCTGATATGTGAAGAAATGCACATATAAAGAAAAGGAATAATATATGGTGGCCATCTTTGGAGACTATCTATCACATCAGGAAAGTAAAATTCTGCAGAAATCTTAAGCACACTTCAGCTTTTTTCATTAGGCAGAGTTATTTCAGAGTTTATAAAGGGAATAGTATAGAGACTAAGAAATATGTTTTTTCTTCTGGGTTCATTGCCAACCCACAAAAAATAGGAGTTTTCTTTATGAGGATGAAGGGGTGTTTGGTAGGAAACTAAAAACATTTGCTATGGTCCATACCTTGGCTATTTAACATTCTTTATATATAATTTTTCCAAACAGTGGAATATAACCATTACTTTTCCAATGAAAACATCTCAAATTCTCTTTTTGTTACTGCATCTAACTGAAAGTTCAAAGTGTATAATCTTGATGATTGGTAATTTCACCAGTAAGAAAACTTGTAGTTTCTGGTTCTTCTGTGTTAACCAAAAGACAAATTACCTGTGTCCAAAACATGACAATGTTGGAAAAGACAAATTAACTGTTATGAAAACTTCCATTTGGGAAAATAGAGAATTAAGAAAAATAAAGAGAAGTAATAGTCAACACAGTTTTCAAATCTTGTTACTCAGAAACAGACAGGACTCCATGAACTAGTAGCAGTGTAAGCTCTAGGTCAGCCGTTTTTTCATTCTCATTCCATTTTGGTGGTCCCTGGCCCTGCCTTCTGAGATGCTGCACAAATTTGATACTTCAGGCTATCGTATAGACAATTGTCTGTGATTGCGTGTTGGGGAACCTGAGACTTGTTTTATAACTTTTTCAATGGAGCAATGACAGTCACAAAATTCTCCTATCCAGACTGGGTATTTGATCACCATACAGTTCCATCAGAATGTTCATTGGCTACTTGTGTCCAATCAATATCCTGTAGGTATAAATATAGCTAAAGATTTTATCTAGTCAAGATTTTTAACCTTGAATATTCTCTTTATTTTATACTGACCTTTACATTCTTTCTACACTCCCTCCCTGAACTTAATGGCTATTGCTTTGAGGTAATTTCAGATAATATATTTGAGAGAAGGCCAAACCCGTAATCTCATTTTTCCCTTCAGACAGGCTGCATTTGCCTGGCGGCCTACCAGTTTATCTCTTACTGAAGTTGATCTTATTGCTGCCCTTGCTATGGTGTGAAACGTATTTTTATATTTTTTAACTTTCTAAGGCTCCAAATTAGAGGATTCTCTGGTAATATAAACGTCAGACTATAGAGAGAAAGTACTTCTCAGCAAAGTGGCATTCCTCCTATCTGTGTTTGCAAGTTTTCTACCTCTCACCTGGCTTCATCTAGCTCTTACAGATTTTCCTAAAGGTGCAATAGAGCCAGCAGTAGCCAACATTTTGATTAGTCCCCATTCTTTCCATCAGTACAGCCTCTGTCGGTGTATAGCTTGCTTCATAGAGTTCATCAGATGATGATTTCATCAAATGTTTTTCATTGTATAAAAGTGTGACCAGTTTTCCATTGTCAGGTATTTAAGACCTAAATTTTCATTTCTGTATTTTCTCCATTAAGTCAATTCAACATTTTAGTTTCTGTTATTTAGAGTAACCTATTGCTAATAACAATTACTAAATCAATCATGGTAATTATCCCAAGAACAATGCATTTTCACTAATTTAAGTAGCAGCAGTTTACAAAATCTCCAGAAAAGCCAGAGAAAAAATTGTTCAAAGGGAAACATGACTGCTTCTTTATTTGTTACCTAACGTGACACTAGGAATTGGATAACAGAAACTACTACAGCTGCCCCAGGAAAACAGACCTCTGTGGTTGTACATGCCAGCAGATCAGATCTCTCTGCCAAGCTGACTCATTGTGTTCTATTCTATTGCTAGACTTTCTGATTGGTTTGCAAATGAGTCTGGGCATTGCAGTTTTTTTGTTTTTTGTTTTTTTTTTTTTTGCTTTATAGCCTCTGTTTTACATAAAGACAAGCTAAAAAAGATACAAGAACAGGCGTTGAATAGGTGGATATCTAGAATTTGCCACACCTTGTTTTTATTCTATTTTCCTTCCTGTTGAGAAACAACATAGCATAGTGGCAAATACAACATAGTAGGGCTCAGCACTCAGACTTAAGTGACATCCATTACTACACTACTTGTGTGGCCCGGGTTATTAAGTTTTTTAAAACTTCCTTATCCCTATTTGAGAAACTGGATAATACCTAACATAGCTTAATGCGATAAACTATATGGGATAGTATAAATAGTTATTTAGCATACTATCTTCTTGAAGCCAATTCTCACTAAGTAATAGTTATTGCTATCATATATATCTCTACAATCTCCTATGTTAGTTTTTCCCAATTTGAAATTTATCTATATTTATTTTGAAAAGGTACTTTAGGGTTTTGAAGTTTATTTTGGACTGAGACATGGCTTTAATAAATATAAATAATTCTAAGTATTAAAATATTTAAAGGTTTTCATTAAAATTTAAAATTTGAAATCAGAAAATCTCTCAGGATTTCAGGAGAGCTATAAAGGCATGGAAAAAGTTTAACACTTCATATTTTTCTTTGAATCATGGGTAATGTTACTGAGTCTTAATATTTAGTCAGTAATTCTACAAAATTTGTTAAGTATTTACTGTATGTAACTGTTTCTGCGCACAAAGTGAAAAGACTTGACATGGTTCTCTACCTGTATAGAGTGTATTCCAATAAGAGAGACAGACAATAAACCAGTACACAATTAGGGAAAATGATTACTGATTGTGACAAGTACTCTGAAGGAAATACCTAGGTGTATGTTAGAAAAGTATATGCAGGATAAGGCAAACTATTTAATGCAGAATTCAAGAAATGCTTTCCAAAGAGTGTAGATCTAAAATGAGACCTGGAAAAAATAAAAAGAGACAGATGTGTGAAAGACCAGTAGGAAAGCATTCCAGGAAATTAGAATCTCAGAGTTCCCTAAATTGAAACTAATTTGAGCAGTTATAGAAACTGAGAGAACACCAGGGTGCCTGGGTTTAGTGAGCTAGTGGGAGAAACTAGTGCAAAGTTAGAAAGCCAACATGGGCTAGATTATGCAGAGCTATAAAGGCCTGGCAAGAAATTTGGGTTTATTATAACTAAAATGCAAATGGGAAGCTATGGAAAGGTTTAAAGTAGGAAAGTAGTCTAATTTGAGTTTTAAAAAGATTCCTCTGGCTGTTATATAGAGAATATACTGGAGTGAGTTAAGAGAAAAATTAGAGCAGCTAGTTAGCAGGCTTTGAAATTAAAAAAAAAAAATGTATATGGGAGCAAGGTGGTGGCAGATGAAATGATTTAAATAGATGATATCGCATTCCAATTTAGACACACAACCAACCAACTGGACCTATTGATTGGATGGGGAGCTAAAGAAAAGGAGGAGTCAAAATGACTCTCAGTTTTCTTGTTCAGTAATTGAGTCAGCTATAGTATTTTGAGTTAGGGAAGATTAACAAAAGATTAGGTTTGAGATATTTATTTTCTGGGGACAGCCAAGAAATCAAAATTGCAATGAGATGGGCAAGTAGGGATATCAAATAGATGGCTGGGTATGGGTCCAGAACACAAGAGTCATGAGATATACCAAAATGCAGTGGTAATCTAAATTCATGCTCTTGTCTGGAGTGTTTAACAAATAATCAAAAAACATATATTATTGTTAGGAGCTAGTCAGACATGAGCGACAAAGAGAACAAAGGAATAGGGCCCAGCCCAGAGACCACCGAAAGAAAAACCCTATTGGTAGTTACAGAATTCCTCCTGCATCCCCAGAGACAAAGGACAGGAGGTGATAGTCTTAGCTGGCCTAACCCTGCTACAGACGCCTACACAAGGTATTATTAATACTGTTTCTGCCTGCAAGTTCATCAATCTAATTATAACAGACTGTATTCTGGTAAGCACATGCACACTAGGCAAAGAGTTATATAGCAGCCAGGTGTCAATCAAAATGACCTCACTTGCCAGTCACCTAGGAATGCCTTTGAACCACTCATCCCAATCCTAATATACGGTAACCATTCCCACTTCTGGGCCTTTTTTTTTTTTTTTTTTTTTTTTGCCTTCTTGTGTTGTCATTATGGCACTCTATTGCAGCTCTCATGCTGTAACCATGGGCCTCCTTCAGGGCATATGTTGTCTTTTGTCCATATGCCTCCTTGGGGTGTTTTGTCTTTCTACAATATACTTTTAATAATACTATTAAATCTCAATTACCTGTGATTCTTCACTGTCGTTTGAGGAGAACCAAGGGAAAATGCTAACTTACACTTCTGCACCACTGTTATCCCTCTCCCTCTCCCCTGCCATGGAGGCAACACCGAATTTAGATTGGCCCAATGTGACATTATCAACATAAAAACAGTATTTATCATGGGATAAAAAATGAAATCACTTTGGGAGATTGTATAGATTTAGAAAGTCATCAGATCACTGAGAATCTACCTCAGTGTACAAAGTTTTGTGAAAAATTCTTTATTGTGAGTATCCTTGGCTTATTATATTATAGACTGCAGGGAAAATGTATGTCTGTATCTATTTAAGTAATATGTGATTTTAAAAAAGTCATAGCATGAGTGAGGTCACTGGTCACCTAGAGAGAGTATGTAGATTTTGAAGGCCCAGACTGAGCTCTGAGAAACTTCAACTTTTAAAGGTTTAGTGGAAAAGGATACATAAAAAGAATTACAAAAAAAAAAAAAAAAAAAAAAAAAAAAAAAAAAAAAAAAAAAAAAAAGGAAAAGAGGAAGAGAAGAAGAAGCAAAAAAAGGAAAGAAAAATTAAGAAAGAAATATTACTTAAACAGGAGAAGAACCATGACAGTGCTACCCATGGCTGAGAGAGGAAAATGTTTAGAAACGATGGAGTGGTCAACTGTATGAGATAATGTTGAAAATTTTAGTAACATGCGTAGAAATATATATTGAATTTAGAAACATGAAATTTATTGGTGGTTTACTAGATTAGTATCAAATGATGGATGCTTAAGCCAGAAAAAGTAATTGAAGACTGATTTGAGATGAAGTAGGAGCAATATAGAAAACTTTTTTTTCCTATAAACATGAGTGAAGAAATAAGGTGCAGGAAAGCAATTAATTCTTTAGAAAAGGTGATTGGGATCTAGAATTCAAGGGGAGGTTTTCGTATTTTATGAGAGCACAAAGTTTTCTTCAGATGTAACGAGAGGAAAGAAGTTAGATACAGACATTGGAAAAATGAGGGATTTAACATTTGGTTTTCATAAGGTTATGAGAGTGGAGCTAAGAAAATGATAAATTTAAAAACATGATATAAAATAACATCAATTCAGAAAAGAAAAATTGGAAGGATATAGGATTGCTTTGCGCTCAGTAGTATAAAATGGTTTATTCAAAGTCATTGATCATAATTTGGGAGGAGATCAGGTATGTGATTACTTGCTAGTTAGTATCTCAGGTATTTCAGAATATTTTTGGCCGCCAGTAAGACAAAATCCCATATCAACTTAACTAGTAAGGGAGATTTATTTTCTCAAGTAAAATTTAAAATTGTAATATTGTATTATCCAAGGATTGGCTAAGTAAGTCAGTGGTTCACAGTAACCCATGTTCATGCAACTGTTCCTTGGCTATTCTTAAAGTGTTGTCTTTTCTTTGAGCAGCTTCCCTCATAACTGCAAAAATAGCTGCCGCTGTTTTAGGAGTCAAATGAGACATCTAGCCAAAGGAGATAGATCATAATCCCACTATGTCTTTGTAAGTGTGAAGAAACTGTTTCCAGAAGCCACTTAGAAAATATTCTTTCATTGGCCAAAATTCTGTCAATTTTCATGTCTAAACCACTTCCCAGCAAGTGGAATGGGAAAACATGGTTGTCTTATTCTAATCGGAATCTACATCTGGGTTGAGTTGGCCTCTCCGACATTACCTGGTTATGAAGAATAGTGTGCCTGTAGGAAAATAATAGTAATAGTAGTCATAGTCGTAGTATAGTGTAGAGTAGTAGTAGCAGTATTAGTAGTAGTAGTAGTAGTAGTAGTAGTAGTAGTATAGACATGTTTGAAAGGGAGAGGGAGTGACTTATATAGCACTAAGCTGTTATGTTAATAGTTAGATCTACATTTAGGTTTTGCCAAATGATACAAAAGAGAATGGAAGACAAGGCATTTGGTGTATTTGCAAGTGAAAATTAAAATGATTAGCAATAGAATCTAAGCTAGACAATGAGGGAAGCAAAACATGATAGTCTTGATGGATTGTGAAAGGTGAAGAGATCAATGGATTGGTGATCTTGAATAAATAAAAGCATTACAGAAATAAAAATATTATTTAAAATAAGGTTTCCAGATGGAAAATGGTTCAGGTTGTGAGATATTTGAAATTGTGATTGTGAGGATGGTAGACTTTATGGTATTAATTCTGATTAATCTTTTAATTTTTTTCTTATTCTGATAGAATGTGGTTTTTAAAAATTGGTCATAGGACCCAAGACTTTATAGGTTACAAAAGTTAGGCTTGAAGAGAGCTTTCAACTCCAAAAGAATTGAGATCACTATTGAAATGCAGTTTGTTAAAATTTTGGAGGTTTCTCAGTAATGGTGAGAGAGTATTAAAAAAGATATAAAGTATATAATATATGGGGTATATGAATAATGTCCATCTTATGCAGACATAAAATACAGTATATAAAGAAATCCCTTAGACTTATTTTGACCTATTCTGCTATTTGTCACCAATACATTGCTTTTAAGAAATGAATGCCATTATCCAAAAATTTTCATTGATTAAAGAGAATTAGAAATTGTGAGGATGATATTTGATATGACAGGTATCAGGTAGGAACCTTTAATAAATTGTGCTCCTTAGTGGAAGCAACAATTTGTTTTCTGTTCATTTCTTTCTTTTGTCTTTTACCCTAGCAGCATGCTTTTCGTCGTTATTATATTCCCCCGCAGAGTGAATACCTATGTATATTAGCTGCAGCAACATGAAAATCTGCCAAGGTTATTGTTAAGAGTCAGACTCTACATTATAGCTGTGTTTGACCATCAAAGTTGTCTGACTAACAAGCTTTGGTTTATGTTTCCATGGTTAGCAGGCCTTATTTTATGCAAAAAATATCTGTTGGCTGAGCATCAGAGTTCATATACATAGCTGCCCCCTACTTGGAAGTTTGCTTATCTTTTCTTTTTTCTCTTCATCTAAAAAGTTTAAAAAGCTATTATTGCCTTTAAAGTGTAGGAGAAAGTCAGCCTCATTGGGTAGGCTTCTTGTGAGGCCTCTTGATCTCTTGTGAACATCAGTTAAATTCTATGCCAAGATGCATTAATTATTTATGAACTTTGGGTTTCTAAAATGCTTCACTTTGAACAAAAATATCCATTTCTACTCCCACTTTCTTTAGACTTAAAAAGGGAAAGAGTAAGTCAATGGCACAGGAAAAATTAAAGCAAGAATACATCTTCTAAAATCTAAGAATTTTTAAAGAGTAGTCATGCCAGAAATATTAAGTAGAGAACAAAATATTTATATCAAATAAAAGATAGGTTTTCTGAATTTGCCCTTGTCATTTTTCATGTTCATATAATTGCTTTTACCACTTTTTTACTTTTAGAAACTTCATTCAATTCTATTCAATTCATCAATGAGTTAATGATCACCTATTACATGAATAGCACTAGGATGATGCATTGGGAAATAAAAATGATAGTTATTTCTCCACCTCAGTGAGCTTAGAATGTATATGGCACTTTAAAGCACTTGGGTCCAGTGATTTTTTTTTTAGTTGCATAAGCCTTCTAGATTTTGTTTCAAATACATATTTTTAAGACATAGTTTATAACAGAAATTTCCATATTAAGTTTTTTCTAAACATAGACACAAAAAGCATCTTCAAAGATTCAAACTCATTCTTTCTTGATACTTCTCTCCATTTTGCTCTCATTTACCTCATTATTCCCCGTAAAGTTTATAAGAAATGTATATTGCAAATTTTCTCTTTGTTAATTTTTTGTATCAATTTGTTTCTTGCCTTTGTATTTATTGACCTTTTCCTATCATCACCAACTTAATATACATTACATATTTTATTAATGTGCGCATGTATCAGGTCATTAATGGAACCATGAAGAAGTTAACAAGTAATTTTACTGCTTCGCTTGAAAGAGCCCACGTTTTCTGGCCCTTTGGGCATAATGGGAAAATACATCTGTTTGTCAGATAGATGCCAGATGAAGCAGCAGGCTCAAGATCCCAAATTCCAGTTCTAGGGTGTCGTAAATAATCAAAGGTATTATTTTTTGTACCGAAGCAATAGAATAAACAGATCACAAACTAAATGATATCTTAATTATACTTTTTTAGGTACATTGACAGCTAACACTAACTCTATTTTCACTAAAAAGTCTAGTAATTACCTTTAGAATTTTGACTTTTTATCCTATCTCCTGAAATTAAAAAACATTCATCACGAACATTTTAGAGAATGTAAATTAGAGCCCACAAAATTTAAAGTAACTTTATGTCTTGTCATTGGAACATGTTGTATACACCCACACTTAGACATGCAAATATTATAATTTGTACATATATGAATGTAGTGTATAAACAGCTATTTTTAATTTTTTAATGTATGTTCAGTTTTGTCAATAGTCCATTTTTACTGACTGCACATATTCTATTCTGTGAAATAGTATAATTTATTTAATCAAACCCTATTGTCACACATTCATTTCTGATTTTTATAAAGAATGCTAAAATAAAACTGTATATTACACATACATATGCATAGATCTCACTGTTTAGCATAAATTATAGAAGTCATGATGTTAGATTAATATACAAGGATAACTGTTCTCACTTCTACACATACATAGAAATAGTTTGTGATACAATAAAACAATACCACAACTTAAAAAAAAAAACATAAACAAATATTTTAGAAATTACAAGAGGAAATAAAGCCCTATAGCCCAAGAAATGCTGGGCTCAGTAGCAGGGGTTGAGTCTAGAATTTCAACCTTTGCATGTGAACAGGACAGCATAGCTCATGCTTAGGTCACAAAGCTAAGCTAGGTACTGAATGTAGTTAGTAGTTTTGCCCACTTGTAAGAGAAACAAACTGATTCTATGGTAGAGGGAGTTAAAAAAGACACCAGACATCTTGGATCCTGTCCAAGCCATATGCTAGTTTTAAGAGAGGATGTTGTCATCTAGTGTTCTGAACGCTTTTGGATGACCTATTTCTGAGCTGTGGATTGCTGGGGTTGGGCTGAGACGACCTAAGAAATTACTGCACAGAGAGGGGTGATCTGGTGGAAAAAGAAAAACAATGCAAGATGATTTGTCAGGCTAAGATTTGCTAACATAAAGTACAAGAACTTTTTCTTTCTCATAACAGTACAGGGTGCTGTTACATGAGAAAGAAATTTTAGTTTTATGCTGACTTTGACTCATACAGTTGTTTCAAAGGCCCAGGCCTGTAGGTGGTTCTTCTATCTTTAGTGCTTGGCTTCAAAAATTGATCTTACCAACATTTTGAAGGCCACAGGAGAGTGGAAAGAGCATGGGAAAGTATGAGTGGGAGGTTTTATGAGCCACATGTAGAAGTGGCGCATGTTGCTTTTACTCAGACTCTGCTAATGGCTATCTTGGAGTATCTTGGAGACTCAAATGAATTATGGAATAAGATCGTGCAGTTATTAATAACAGTGCAATATAAAATTAACCAATTAAAATATTGGAATTAACACATAATAATTGACAGAGTAATTTTAATAGGAAAGCTCTACAGTAAACTGGGCACATCCCAAGCATATAATTAGTATACTAAAATGTAAAACAGAAAATCACTCAGAATTTAGGACAGAAAGATAAAAGAAAACTCAGCAAATATGTCATTTCTAAGGCAGCACAGAGTTAATTGGGGAAAGATACAATTCAAAATTATAATGGCTAAAACTTGAGAAGTAAAGAAAGCCGAGAGTACTAAATGAACAAATAATAAATCAAAGTATGCAGGAAAAACATAAAATGTACACTTCATACATTCTAATAAAACAATTCATATCAAGGACAAATAGGAAAAACTCATAACTATCAAAGAGAAAGTAATGATTACTGACAAAAAGAAGAATACTGAATTATAGCAGACCTCAATCTTTTACTCAAAAGTAAAAATAAGTATGTGTATAAGCAAAATATGATTAGGAGTTAAATAGTTGTGAGAAGTCTAGGGGAAAACTATTAAAAGATGCATTTCAGCAAGAAATAGAACCAGAAAAGGAGTGGAAAAGCAAGAAGAAATGGTGAAAAAATTAACTAGTAAACCAAGTTGTTAAAAACAAATAAGTACAAGTGTAGAAGGAGAAGATGGAAGAAGGAGTAGGGGGAGCAGATAAATAATGTGCTGGCTTTGAACTTTGTCAGAAAGCATAAAAAGCTAAGTTTGTTCAATATTTAAGGCTAATCAGTACAGAATGTAATTCAGAACTTAATGAGTAATTGGGGGAAAGGAGAAAACTTAGGAATTAAAAAAAGGTAAGGGGAAAACAAAGTCAAGGCAGCATGGTGTATATGAAAGATTGCAAAAGTAAGACCAAATGCACATTAGTATTAACAAAAATAGATGAAATAAACTTGTTAATGAAATATAGAGATTGGAATTATATAACTGCTCATAAAAGATGAGCATACATATTTAAACAATATAAAGAGGATGAAAATAAAAGGGTAGAAAGGATTCACTAGACAAGATTAACAAAAATAGCATTATGTGAAAAATAGAATTTAAGGCAAATTAATTAAATGGGGTATAAATATAGGAGGTTACTTAATGTTAGAAGGGAGGTATCAATCATAAACTTGTATGTACCTAAAGCATGTCTTGAAAATCCAAGGTAAAATTTGGGAGAATTACAGGAGGAACAAATAAAACCATATCAGGTTTTCTGTAATCATTTCTGAAAAACAAAAGGTAAAAAGTATATATTTTCCTTATTCGGCCAGTATTATAGTAGATTGGTGATATGAAAGACCCTCTAACTTCACAACAACTAAAAATAGATAATGGCACATTCTTTGAGGCATTGCTGCTGGTCTCACATGGGTAGTTTTTTACTCCAAGTCAATATCTCTGAAGGTAACCGCTCCCAAACAAGTGAGCAAACGAGTCGAGAACTGGTGTTAGAAGTGCAGGCTGTAAGTGGAGGCACAGTTGATAGCAGGAGCATAAAAGTTGTCTGAATACTGAGCTTTGGGCAAGAATTAAGGTGGAAGAACTGGGGCTGGACTTCTTAGTGAAACTGCTCACCTGGAAATAGAGACCACTGACGTGGCTTTCCCAGCAGAAAGAAGAAGCGGAAGCAGATCTTTTCTTGAGGAAAGCTTTTCTAATTTAGGCCCACAGGACTTCTGTTGATTAAAATAAAGCAGTGAGCTTACAATCAAAGATGAAATATAGGAATTTTCAAGGCCACAGGTGTAACAATCAGTAGAGATAAAGTATCATATTTAGGTTAAGGGCTGACCAAAAAGTAATTATGGAACTTAGGAGGCTTTGTATAAAATAATAAAAAGAAGGAAAAGACAATCACGAAGATGATCAATAAATAAATGATTAATAGAAAATGTATGGGCAAAGAAAAATGGAAGAAAAATGGAACTGATAGAAATGAAAAAAAAATACAATTTTAGAACCAGAAAATCATCAATATATTAAGCAGCAAAATATATATATTTATAACTAGAAAAATATATCTGGAGAAATTACCTATTCATGAAATTCTGGACATTTTTTGAAAGCATAGCTAATCAGGGTTTGTTCATCAATTGGAGACAGTTTGTAAAAGAAAGGGAGGAATCAAGAATAACGCCAGCTTGTTTTGCTTTGGCAAATGGAACGATGGAATTTCATTTAACTGAGATAGAGTCTGTTTGAAGGAGGACTACCAGTGTTTCAATTTAAACTATAAGTTTTATATGTTTATTAGATATTATTGAGTATGCAACCAGGAATATAAGTCTGAAGATTCAAAAATGGTCTCGACTATAGAGATATACTTAGGAGTCATCAGCCAAAAGGTGCCATTTAAAGAACGCATGAGATGAAGCCTGATGGCAAAGGGCATAAGTATAGCACAGGGGAAAAGAGAAGTTTTCAAATATCAAGTCTTGGAACATTCTAACACTAAGAAACAAAGAGAGCAGAGAAAAGAAAAGGAAATTTTTGAATAGGGTGTAATTATGCATAGAAGAGAAACATTTTGTGCAGAGAAGAGTAACCTATTGAGAAAATCTTGAGTTTGAGTTTAGCTTTACTCTAACGGGATGGTTGGCCTGGGGCAAGTTAGTCTCTCTGAGGAACTTATCACTGCTTTTTCACAAAGCTAGTCAGGTCCAAACATGATTTAGGTTCAATTTAAGTGTCACTTCCCCAAAGAAGTCTACATTGTGCATTTTTATTCTTCATTCAGCCCAGTAGTTATTCCCTATTACCATGTCTTATTTATTCCATTTGCTAATCCTAGTCTAAAATTAGTTTATGTATTTACTTATTTATATTAATTGCATGTCTACTTCTCACCACCAACACAGAAATGTGTATGCCACAGGTAATTTTTTGCCTCGTTCAGTACTTTATCCTCAACTCCTAGCATGGTGTCTGGCACATGTAACAGGATCAATAAATAGCCATGAAATAAATGAATGAATCTCTTAAGAATAAAAAAACACTGAACTGAAAAGTTTCTTGTATCTTAATGGACACTCAACCTGCTTAAAATGCTCCTCAGTTTTCTGAAAGAACATGATTTTCTATTTTTAGAAATACATTTTTTTTTTGTGAATTATTTGTGCATTTCTAATCCTTTCTAGCTTTATCTACTTGTAACAATCAATTTCAGCCATTTTAAAACATTGAGCAAACTTGCATACCATCTGTATAGGAGAAGCAATGGTTCTAGAGAGGTTATTGAAGGAATTCTCCCTTCCACAATACACAAACACATGTGTGCCTGCACACACATACCTACATAAATGCACACACTTCATGCTTTCCTTTTGCATTCTGAAACATGCTATAGATGGGTAGGTTTGGCTGATTTTTCTAACATGAGTTACTTCCACATATCTGTAGAATTGAAGTGTTATTACATTTACCACCATGTCTAAATTCCTAAGAAAAATTCTGAATTATCTCTGTTGCCTGTCCCTTGTTACCTCATATATTCAGAATTACCAAGAATTTATATTCATTTGGCATATAAACATAACCAGGAATCTCTGTCATTTCTTCTGTTTTTGCTAACCAATCTGTAAATACATGAGAAAGGAACAGTAATAACTTGAAAAGTGGGATTTCATAAAATTACAGATGTAAATATGTGCATTTTATTTTATAAGAGCCCAGAGAAATAATTGTATCAAGCTATCATAATCAGAAATCACTATTATAAAAAAGAGAGAGAGACAATTCTCACATGAAATCAAAACATTCTTATAGAGTAACCATGCAGTTCCTTAGCAAAGATAATAAATGACCTATTTGCAGCTTCCTAAGCGACTACCCAACCACATAAGTTATTTAAAGACCACCATCTTGACTTTTACAGCTAAATAAACTCGGTGAACACTCATGCGTCCTTTTATGTCAGTGTCATGGATTTACGATCTCTTCATCCCAGAATAAAAGAGCTTTTAATTTGCCAATGAATTTAAGGCTCTCTGATTATTGATTTATTTATAGAAATATAAAGTTTCAGCATGGAAGACACTGAGAGTTTCCTTCTGGAATTTCTTTTGCACAGATGTATAGTATATTCGTTTTTTTTTTTTAAATGTATATCTGTCATACAAATGTTGAATTTTTCTTAATTTTCCATTAAATTATTAAAGTTATAATTTTTATAAAAGTGACTTTATTAAGATTATAATTTTATTAAATAAGTTATAATTTTCATTGAAAATATTCACTGTGTCATATACATTTAATTCATCTTCCTTTATAGTAACTTTTTTATGAACCAGTATTTGTAGCAGTAGGAAATATTATAAATAACTTTGAATATCTCCTATAAGTATGTGTTAAACATCATACAATTTAGGTACCAAAATTGATAACCTTCATTTTGACAAAGTTAAAATTATGACAAAGTAAGTAAAACCTCATATTTTTCAGAAAACTTATTTTTAAGTTTAGAAACTACTTCTTCCTGAATATAAACTGATACAAGTACACATTTATTCAACATATATAGTAATATATTTATTTTTGGCATATATTCTGTTACATAAATATAAATTTTTCTTATCTTTCCTTTTTTTTTAATGTCACAATAAATTCATGGATTTTATTTATTCAATGTTTTACTTTCACGTTCAGTCACTGGGATGCTTTAATTGGCCAATGGGAACCTTTTCAAGCTGACTTTGTGTTCTTTTGACAACCTTTTCTATTAGGCTTCCTTGTTTTCTTGCACAACAAAAGTCTCAGGCTCATGTTGTGTTTTCTCTGTTCTAATCCTGGAGTGTGTCCAGGAGCCCTAGTTTATTTCAGCAGGATATATGGAAACTAAGAATTCTGAGTTTCTAGGTATTAGGGGTATTCAATGCTGCTAGAGTCTCCAGGCCTTTCAGTGACTTAAAAATTCTAAGTTCATATTGACATGTCTACCTTAAATTTAACATGGCAGAATTTTTCTTAACTTTTTTGATTTTATAATTTTACCTCTTTCCTTACATGAAAAATCTGTTACTAATATGAATAATGTACTAACTTGTTTTAGCCTGCAATTTGAATATAAATGTTAAAGAATTATAATACCAATATGTATATTTACTAATATTTTTACTAACAATAAAGCTACTGAGAGAAGCTTAAGATTTCTTTGCAATTTTTTTTATCCTGAAAGAATGTTTCACTACGATGTATGCTATGAGTTGTACTCAAAAGCTACATTATTTTTTCCTGTGGTTATGATACTAATTCGATATTTCAATTAAGCTACACTCCCCTACTTCCCACATTAGTGTCCCTCCTCCAGGCTCACCTTACCAAGATCTAGTTTAGCAAATCTGTATATATTTATTTTCTCCTCTCCTCCTATGAATTTGCTGAGTGTTACTGAGGGGCTAATGTAACTATCCTTGTAAGTTTAATATGTATTGATGTTTTTGACCCAAACTTACTTTTACTTATGTTTTGTAATCATTTTTATTCCTCTGTGGTTGACTCCCTATCATGATCCCTAATATTTCCTCCTAAATTTTCTTATCATAACTCCAGTGAACTTCTGTACAATAATCACCTTGTTTGTTTTATCAAGATAAAGCCAGAGGAGTCTTGAGGAAATCATTAGCATCTGCATTTGTCATGACATTTTCAGTTCCCCTCTGCCTGTTATCTAGAAAAAAGAGGATACTAACCTCTAGAAAGGATGTGGCTGTATATGCATGCTCAGAGGGTTGAAGGTAACAGAAGTTTCAAGGTGGAAATCTATTTCCAGATACTTCCTTCTCAATTCCCAGTGTCTCACTAAATCCATTATAAGGCTCTGACTTTAACCTAGTATATTTGCTAAGCTGTAGATTAAGACTTCCTTATAATTCTGTTACAGCAATAATTGGTTTGGGGCTTTATTTTCTGCCCATTCTACCCTCCCACTATAGATTATGAACGTCTATATTACGTATATACAAGGCAATGTATATATGCCTTACTTTTGAATTTTACACCTAAACTTACTGGATTTCATTAACTGATGTCACCATAATAAATAATATAAACAAAAAAAAAAAAAAGAAAGAAAGAAAGTCTAAATTGGCATTATTTCTGGCTTTCACACTATGGCTTCAGTTGACTGTTGGCTTGGTTGAGCCTGCCACTTGTTTCCTTCAGTAACTATTCAGTTCTGCTGAATAAATATTTACTATTATTTCTCCCAAATATTAGAGATAACTGAATAAATCAGTGTTTCCTCTTTTAACTGTATCATACTCAGTTCACCACAGTAATAAAGAAATTCTAGCATGGTAATGCTGTCATCATCCAGTTTACAATCAACTATGGAGTTCTTGTTCCCATCTGACTGGTGTATAATTCCAGTTTGATAATTCTATCCTGAGGATCTAATTTGTTAGACAATTTCTGGTACCAGGTGTCTTAGAATGGATTTTCCCAGAAACTGAGTATAACACAAGAATTTGAGTCTAAAACTTACTTCAGAAGTTCAAGAAAACATTAGAGATTCAGTAAGGGAGTCAAAGAAGGGAAAACAGCTAAAGTTTGTTTCAAGGTGAAGCTTCTTAAGCTGAAACTCATAGTGAAATTTTGGGGAAAGAAAACACTAAACAAGATGATTGGCTCCGAGGCTCTCTCACAAATAGAATAATAGTGTCCTCATCAATTTCCCAGTAATATCAGATACGATCTGGATGTAAGTATGATAGAACTGCTGTTACAATATTAATTAGTATATTTACACAGTTTAATTTATTGTTATCTAAGAAAACAAGTGTCATTTCACTGTAATTTCTTCCCCATATTATAAAACACATTTGTCAATACAAATTTTTTGATACATACATAATTCAAAACTCCTTTTGTTATCATTTATTTTTATGTTAAATTCTTACTAAATTTACCTTCAGAATGTTTTTATATTGTGTTGACAAAGTACTTATGATCAATAATTATTGTAATATCTATTATGTGAATTTAATTGAATCATTGATTTTTAGTCATTTATAAATACTGTATGTTTGCACACTCAGCATTATATGGGTTTATAGTCACCTAGTATCTGTTAAAAGTCCAAAAATATGTGTGTATGTGGATTGTGTACTTTATCTAAAATACAAGGTCGCTTAGTTCATAATATATTTTTAAAGTTAATTCACTATTCATAAAACATGGCAGGTCAATGAAATTGGATTATGTGGGATAAAAGGCTCAAAGGATAACACTGAATAGATTTGCAGTAGTCTCACATATTTGGCAGTATGTTTAATAAAAGAGCTTTTTAAGCCACTCATATTGTTTTAAATCCCAGTGACATTACTTAAACTCTGAACCTCCATTTATTAACCTGAAGAATTGGAAAGCTTTTGTCTACACTTCTAAATTGTTTAGGATGAAATGAGATTATATGTAGTTTCATTTAACTAATCTTTACTTACCTTCACCTACTCAACATGTACTCTTGAGGCTATTGCTTTCCTTTCCTTTATTAAGTGAGCAAATGCTGAATGAATGAATGAATGAATGAACTATAAATTACTTAGCAGGAAAACCCTCAGATAATATCAAACAGCAACAGATAAACTAGGGAAAATATTGCAGTACATACAACACTACAAGAATTACTTTTCTTAATATTCAAAATGTTCATGCAAATTGAAAACATACAAAGAAACAGATCTTTAGGAAAATGAGCAAAGGATGTAAATAGATAAGAGAAAATACATATTATCAGTAACATATGGAAATTATTGACTATCTCTAATGGAAATTTAAATAAAAATTCTAATTGTTCACCAATTATAATTGATTATCACTCCTAAACATCTTTCAAATTGATCCTGTTCGTTCCACTCACTTCCAATAACTTCATTCAATCCACTTTCGTCTCTTTCCTGGATTACTGTAATAACTTCCTAATGGTGTTTCTTTTTCTATTTTCTGATTTGTAACTTTTTGCTAATTTCCTATGAAATTTATCATCTCACTAACCTTTAAATGCATTGTTAGGTACTTGGTAAAGTTAATGTAAAGTTAGTTGTCTGACATTTTTTACCACATACCTCTACCGCTATGTCCTATTCTAACGTTTTTTTTTTTTTTAAGTGACTGAAATATCACGTCATCTCAGGCCTCCAATGCTTTCTATGTGCTGTCCTCTACTCTAGGAATACTCTATTTTGCCTTGCTAACTCTTAGTTTTCATATCACTTACACCAGATATAAAGACAATGACCTCCATCTCTGGGCTATGTGTTCCTCTTATGTGCTTCCATAACACCTATCAAAACAGCCATTCTATAGTAGTTATTTGATTACTTGTCATTTGCTTTGCTAAAGTATGAATTTTTCAAGAATAAGGACTATGAAAGCAGGGTCTGAGTCATTGTCAGTGCACCACTGTTACGTTTCCAACACTGAATGGCATAATACATGCTCAATTCTAATCATTGAATGGATAGGAAATCAATGAATATAATATATAAGATAGTTCAAGAGTAATAAACATCATTTTAACCAATAGATATAAATATCTTTTTTTAGTGCCCAAGGAATATTTCCATAAATCAGTTATACATCATGTCAAAGAGGGAAACTATAAATTCTATGAAGAAAATATATAGACTAGATTTCATGACCAAAATGCCATAAAACTGTGAACAAATATTATTAACCAGAATAATCTAGCCATCTAATATTTTTAAGTACATTATATTAAAAAAAATCAGGTGAAAGAGAAAGTAACAACTAAAATTACAGATTCTTTGAAAACTTTAAATTTCAAAAAGTATGGACTCTGGCCAAAGCCGTACTCAAAACACATCTATAGCTTTTTTTTTTTTTTTAAAACTACAGGGTAAATAAGGGCCATAACTTAATAAGCACTTGATTCTAAAACCCTTTTTAAAATTCACAAAATCATTAATAAACTTACAGAGAAGTGAAAATTTGAAAAAAAAAGTAAAATAATGGATTATAAAATATTGTGATTTATTAATAACTAATGTAACTATTTAAAAATAAAATTGGAGAACATTTTGACCATTTAATCAATTTAAAGAAAACAATATTTAGCATGAAATAAGGGAGTATAATCACAGGTAGAGTAGAATTAAAATAAAGAAAATGCTGTTTTTAATTGCAAGAATGCTGTATTTAATTCTATGTTAATAATTTTGAGTTTTGATTAAAATATATTGTTTCATTTGAAACTTTTATTATAAAAACTACTAGAGGTTTTGAAGAGGTGGTGTGAGATCCAGGATTCTGGAAAGAAAGTAAAGTCAGATCAATATTGTTTATGTGGAATCTGGTTTTACCTTTCCCTTTCATGTGGGAATTACACGAAAACCAAAATAGTTCTAAATAATACAAACTGTAGCTTGTAGAATACACTCAAACTGTCCATATCAATACTCAACAATTAGACCTCTCTATATATTCAAAAAGGTTTGATGTACATTGGACAATCTCATTTTTTCAATATAGAGTATATGTAATCCTATGAATAGAACTTTTAAATATATAGCCCAACATTGCTAAACGTAAACAATTAAGAGAATATATCCTGTGCCATCAGAAGAGAAAAAACTTAAAGCACTAGATAATGTATGGTTTCCCATGAAGTATGTCAATAGATACAAAGAGAAGTTACAAGGTTGAGCTCTCATAAAGACATATGCATAAAATTTTCTCCTAATTGGAAAGTAAAATTAACAAGTAAATAAAATTTGAGTGTGGCCACACTGCTAGTATTTGTATTGTTTTTATGATTATTGAATGTAGAGAGGTCACTAATGGAGCAAGGACTCTGGGGAGCTAACTGGGCTGAATTTGTACTTATCTTTTTGTTTACTTTTTCTCTACTCTGAGAGAGAACAAGAATAGCTTGCTAAGGTCATTAAATCTCTAATTTAAAAAGATAGTGATAAGCAAACTCGCCCTTTATATTTTCAGGGCCCAGGGCAAGGACCAAAATGAAAGATCCTGGCCTCCCAACATTATTTACCCACTCCCCAGCTCCAGTATTACTCACTGGCTCCAGTGAAGATTCTGTAAGTAGGCTCAGGGCTGTTGAAGCAAGAAATATGTGGACTTAAGTATTCAGGATGTGCTCTAGAAGGGACACAGGGGTGCAGGCTCATTGGCCCCATAGATTTCTTATCCCAAGGGTGGATGTTTTTGGCCAGAAGTAGTCTCTCTAAAATTATAAAAGAAAAATTAGGGTACTATGAGAGATAATAACAGGAAAAATAAATTATTAAATATAAATGTTGGCCAGTGTGTTTAAGAGGGCCCTCCAAGAAAGTGATTATTACTCAAAAACTGAAGGGTTGTAGACATTAGGCATAACAAAATTAATTGAAGAGAATTCTAGGAAGATTGAGTTACATGAGCAATACTCTTTTACACCCCTATATAGTTTTTTAAAAATAAGTAATATTTTATAATAGATTAGTGTAAAGAATGAGGTAAAGAAGATTTTCAAAGAATAAAGCCTTGATCACGGACTGCAAGAACCTGAAGGAATTCAAATGTTGTCTAATAAGATGATGAAATGTGAAAAGCACATTTTGGATAGGAGAAATTGTGAGTTATATTTATAGAGAATATGTTTTGTATTCCTCTGAGATATACAAATGGATAAAGCTCAAAGAAGATGTCACGTTTGAAGATATAGAGTTGAGAGTTACCAGAATATAGATGAAATACAAAGCCATAAGACTGGAGGAGAACATTAGGAAGAGTTTGCAAGTAATACAAGCAACCAAAAAGAGACCCAGGACTGAACCCTGAGTTATTCTAACATTCATAAGACAGGAGAAGAAGCTAGCAAAGGAGATTGGAAAAAGAATAGAGTTATAGAATTAGGAATTAACACTAGAGTTTGGAGTCTTGGATGACAAAAAGGAAGAGGTAAGAGGAGTGGGAACTTGAATGTTTCATAACAAAATATAAGCACAGAAAAGTGTTCATTAGATATGCCAACTTGACTAGAAGAAATGGACCAGTACTTGGAAAAATACAACCTTCCTAGATTGAATCAAGATCTGGAAAAACTAAATAGACCAATCAGTACTATGGAAATTGCAACAATCATCAAAAACCTACCAAAAAGTAAAAGTCCAGGACTAGATGGCTTCACCAGTGAATTCTACCAAATTCACCCTGATACCCAAATCTGGTAATGATAACACAAAAAAAAGAAAATTACAGACCAATAAACCTCATGAACACAGATACCACCAAATCAAATACAGCAACATATTAAAAAGATTATACACCAAGATTAAGTGGGCTTCATCCCAGGGGCACAGGGATGGTTCAACATACACAAATCAATTATATGATACACCACATAAATTAAAAAATAAGAACCAAATGATCATATCAATGGATACAGAAAAAGCCTTTGATAAGATACAGCATCTATTTATGATCAAAATACTTAACATTTAATAGCTATAGAAGGAAAATACCTTAATATAATAAAGGCCACATATGACAAACCCTCAGCCAACATTATACTTAACAGTGAAAAACTAAAAACCTTCCTTGTAAAATCAGGAACAAGGCAAGGCTGTTCACTATCGCCAATGTTATTCAATATAACGTTGGAGGTCCTAGTGAGCGCAATCAGGTAGAGATATAAAAGGCATCCAAATAGGAAACAAGTCAAACTCACTATTTTTAGATGACATGATTCTCTATATAGAACACCCTAAAGACTCCACAAGAACACTACTAGAAACAATAAGTAAATACAGTAAAGTTTCTGGATACAAAAATCAATGTTCAAAAATCCATAGTGTTCTAATGATAAAGTGTGAGAAAAAGAAGAGGAAAAATAATTATTTTTGCAATTGTAACAAAAAGAACAAAATACCTAGGAATAAATTTAACAAAACATGTGCAGGACCTATATAATAAAAACTACAAGACCCTGTTAAAGAAATCAAAGAAGATAAAAGAAATGAATATATTCCGTGTTCTTGGATTGGAAGAATCAGCATACTTAAAATGACCTTATTACCTAAAGCATTATACAGATTTAATACAATCCTCATCAAAATCCAGTCGCATTTTTTTAAATAAATAGAACAAAACTCATCAGATTTGTATGGAAGCACAAAAGATCCTGAATTGCCAAAGCCATCTTTAGAAAAAAGAATGAAGCTGGAGGCATCACTCTGCCCAACTTCAATATTATACTACAAAGTGACAGTAATCAAAAGGGCATGGCATTGGCAGCCAAACAGACACAGGAATAGGGGGACAGAATCGAGAGTCCAGAAGTAAATCCATATTTATATGGGCAAATAGTTTTTGACAAAAAAAGCCAAAACCATACAATGGAGTAAGGAAAGCCTCTTCAATAAATAGTGCTGGAAAAACTGGAAAGCCACCTGCAAAAGAATAACACTAGACTATTTTCTATCACGACACACCAAAATTAACTCAAAATGGACTAAGGAACTGAATATAAGCCCTGAAACAATAAAATTCATAGAAGAAAACATAGGAACAAAACTCAAGTCCCTTGGACTTAAAGAGGATTTTATGAATTTGACCTCAAAGGCAAGAGAAATAAAAGCAAAAATAAATGAATGGGACTACATCAAACTAAAAAGCTTCTGCTCAGTAAAAGAAACTGTCAACAAGATAAGAAACAACCATCCGAAGGGGAAAATATATTTGCAAGCAACACCTCCGATAAGGGCCTAATATCCAAAATATACAAAACTCATATGACTCAGTAACAACAACAACAAAAAAAAAAAAAAAAAAAAACGATCCAATCAAAACATGAGCAGAAGACCTCAACAGACACTTCTCCTAGAAGACATACAAATGGCCAATAAATATATGAAAAGATGCTCAACATCACTAGCTATTAGGGAAATGCAAATCAAAACCACAATGAGATACCATCTCACAACTGTTAGAATAGCTATAATCAACAGTACAAGAAATAACAAATGCTGGAGAGGTTGTCAAGAAAAAGGAACCCTCATATACTGCTGGTGGGACTGCAAATTGGTACAGCCACTATGGAAAACAGTATGGAGGTGCCTCAAAAAACTAAGAATTGATCTGCCATATGATCCAGCAATCCCTCTACTGGCTATTTACCCCAAAGACTTGAAAACTCATATTCAAAAAGATATTTGCACACTGATGTTCATAGCAGCATTATTCACAGTGGCCAGGACATGGAAGTAACCAAAGTGTCCTATGAAAGATGATTGACTAAAGAAGCTGTGGTACAAATATACAATGGAATATTAGCCATAAGAAGATGAAATACTGCCATTTGTGACAACATGGAAAATTAAATAAATAAAATAAATAAATGCTTAATTAAAGGGGAAAAAAAAAAAAGATATGACAACTTAAGATGACCGGAGCAGGAGCAGTTTTAGCATACAGGTAAGGGAAGAAAATTCCAAAGTAAATAATAGATTACTAGACAAAGATCTACTGTTTGAGGACATGGATTTGAGTTTAGGATAATGTACATTATTGACAAAATATTCACGCTTTTTCCTACCAAACCCCTTTGTAGTGAACCTATCCAGTAGACATCAGGCAGTCATGGAATTTGCTTTGTCTTATGAAATGTGAGTGCGCGTGAGGCATGCTATTTCCAAGCAGAACTGTTAAGAGCCAGTAGATGTTTCTGTTATGGCTCTTTGGCTGGACACTAATTTTACACGTGTAGATGGCTGCTCCATTAGCCTGGGTCCTAGAAGGAAAAATGACAACCTAAATGGATGTATAACATGAAACTTCAGGATAAACTAGTGAAAGATAATTCTAAGGGGATACTGTTGATTTTGCTATCTTGATTTAAACCTGATGATATGTAACATAGTGCCAGCCATTTCCTATAGGGAAAAAGTAAATGTGTAACAAGAGATGTAAATGCAATCTATAAATATGTAGTTATATTTCCAACGTAATAATGTATGTTAAAACAAGATTATATAAATAGGTAAATATAGATATATAGCCAACATATTTAAGTTATTTTTAAATGATTCTGTGAAAATCGTAAAATGAATAGATTCACCTATTTTTCTAACCTATTCTGCCTATGTCTGGTTATTCTATTACTATTTGATCTTTAGGAGCTAACAAATTAGGTTATTAGAAGGCTCAGCACATTACCAAATTTTGCTTATTATATTATTTGATTATACGTAAATTCAAGTATATATCAATCAGTCTAAATAGCAATTTATTTTAAAGATAAGCATAGATTTCATCATTTCTCTAGTTTCTCATTCCCATGATATATCACTGCTTATCATTAAAGCATTATATATTATGAAGCCTGATTATGTTTTACAGCAAAAAAATAAATTAAGGAGATTTATACTTCTTGATAACTGTTTCTTATTTTAAAATATCAAATATTTCCTATTGGAAGCATTTTTAAGGAAAATCCTACATTTTATTCAAAAGTGCTATACAGTAACTTCCTAAAAACGTTCCTATGTAACCTTATTTCTTTGATTTAAACTACAGTATTTCCAAATATGTGACTCTGTAAAGCTGACACATCTCAGTGCTCCAGTCTTCTCCCCCGTCAGTGACTTTCTTTTCATACTCAGTTACCAAGTTCTTTTTTTTTTAAAAATAATGTGGTCAGTAGTGCAAGTTTAACTACTTATTATAAAATCAAGTTGTGTTCTTTCCACTTCATACATCATCATCAGCAATAAAAATCCTGAGATCAGGATATTTCTGGCAGCATTTCGACACTGCAGTAGGTGGAAAAAAAAATCCACTTGCTTTTTAGAAGTTCACAGCTCAGCATTGATGGTAATAGTGCAATTGTTTTTTCTTCTGTGAAATACCCAGACCCAATTTCTATTTCTTACCGGGCTGAATGTATGTGCAGTGCAGGAGTGCTATTTGATGTCTGACAAGAAACTTTTCTGATCACAGTTCTGCTTTTCAAGTAATATACTTTATTCATGATGCTAGAACTTGCAGTACTATTAGTGATCTTGGAGAATTTTGGTTTACAAAAATTGATTAGTTTATAACAGGCTATAGATAAGAATTCTAAGTTTCAGGTTTTTTTCCTTTTATTTGATTTGTAGGACAAAGTTTTCTGTCCCCCTCACCCACTGTGTTTCTTTCTCTTCTCACCTCTGGCTGAAAAAGCTGTTTTGTTGTTGTGTTTAGAATAATCTAATAAAATCTGTTCACATTAGCAAGAAAATATTTTGGAAGATTGCTACAAGAGGATTTCCAGGGTTTCTACTTCCCACATTGTCCCAAGGATAGCATCAGGACATGGGTGAAGGTATAAAAATGAGGAAGCCAGAAGGATACAGAACAATAGTAGAACGCGGAGGTAGAAACCAGGCAGAAAGTAAGAATACCTGGAACATGGCCTTGAATCTATACAGATTGTAAGGTGTCCCAAAATGAAGTTAACACTTTGCCTAAATCTCTGGAATTACTGTATGTTGCTCATCAAGAAATAATAAGTCAATTTGCTAAATAGTTTGATTTAGGTAATGGACAGTGTTTGTATGTAAATGTAATGGACTCGTTGCATGTATAAGAAAGTCAGATACCCTGAGTGATGATTTAACATTATATCTCCAGTTCTTCTAATTCAGCATTCGCAATCTGGGACAGTCTCTCTGATGCGGATAGACAGATATGCAGAAATAGGGTGAAATGGCAGTTTGTAGTCATGCCTCAAAAATCAGTTTAGAAACTGAATCATATGTAGATCACAATTACACAAGAGATCTATGTATATCTCTAAATATCTTTGTGGAGAATAATTATGACCTTGAAGAATAAAAGAATAAATACATTTTTTTTTTGTCAAGCTAGGATAGCTTACTATGCTCAGACTATTATTTAAAAAATAAATGCTACATATGTATAGTGTTTACTGGAATACTTCATGCAAAGAAAGTGTTTTAAAAAGAAGCTGTTTTTTATTTTTATATAACAAACATCCAAAGTGTTGAGATTTTTAACATGCATGAATGTACTCTGATTTTATGAATGATGTTTGATGATCTACGCATATTTATAAATGAATAGATTAGGATTAATATGATTAAGTTGGCAAAATAATGTTTTCCTGGGAATTTTCTATGGAATCTTTGGATAGCAGCCATATATAGTGATGCAGGTTGTGTGCTGTGCAAAGATACTCATCTGAAGAGAGTGTGAAAGGGCTTAACTATAGCATCTTTGCTGTGGCATGATCTGAAAGGATGCATTTTTAAATATGTATCAATTTTAAAATATTTATCAAAATGTAATATTTGTGACATTAATTTTTCTTTAGTTACTTCCAAAGTTAAGGAAAAATCTTTTTCTAGCATGAATTGATTCAGGAGAATCCTAGACTTATATCCAAATGGATACATTTCTTTAAATATAAAACTTTTAGGTGCTTATTTTGCACAATGCTTTTTTCTAGATGTTAATACTCCTAATGAAATATATTTTATTTTCCATCTATATGAAGTAAAATAAACAAAAAATAAGTAACTGGTTTTAATTTTTACATGAGGACATTTGATAGCATTTTTGGTGTATTCTAGAACATAAAGGTCTTAACAAGTTGGTCAGTTAATATTTTCTAATCTACTTTTGTTTTTGTTTTTTTTTTTTTAAGAAACTCTTGATGAGCAATCCTTGTTCAGAAAACAATGCCAATGTTATTTTAAATATGAGACAACACAAATGCCTGATTGATATGCATCCAGTTAGGGAAAGTCTTTCAGATTATGATCCTCCTAGACTTGCATATGAAGGACTAACTTTTTACCCTTGCTAACATCTCCTCTTCCAAATAGCAGGTCTGGATAGATAGCCACTCTTAGAGGCAGCTTTTCCAGCTTACTCTATGCTGATGTGTCACATTTTCCTCCACTTTCCCTTAGTATAATTTAGTTCTTAGGTTGAGTAAATTACATTTCAAATAATCTCACACAGGTGTATATCTTATTCTCCTTTTGCCTTTTATTCATTCCTTCCTGTACTCAGCTGCTTTTTGCTGAACACGGAAAATGCTTTCTCTTCTCTCCACAGTAGTCACTGATATGTCTTCGACTATCTCTAATAAACAAGCTTTTTCCAACAAACATTCTGAAATGTTATTAGGAAATCTGTTGAGTAGTTTAACTTAATTTCTGATCTTTAAACAGTGTTATGTTTCATAATGAACTAAGCAGGTTTTTATGAATTAGCCTTGATAACTTGTAATTTTTTTGATTATTATATGTATATGGATTAGAAACTGCAGGTAGAGATTTTAGATTCAAAAAATTTAGCAAACCTATAATTTTAAAAAATGCTCTGAAACTAAACCCATTAATTACCCATATTCCGTTCCTAATCTATGTATTTTATAATTTAGATGTGAAAAACTGTAAAATAATAAAGTCCCAAGAGCAAAGATACACTTTCGTAGCAGAGTAAGATCTCAAATGGGCAGGACCTCAAGGAGTCTCATTATAGGAAACCTTGGTATTTTTGTGGTTTCACATCTGTGATGGCTAATTTTTAATGTGTCAACTTGACTGGATCAAAGTCTTCTCAGATTAAACATGAATTCTAAGTGTGTTTGTGAGAATGTTTCCAGATGAAATTAACATTTGACTCAGTGGACTCAGTGAAGGAGATTGCCCACCCAGATGTAGGCAAGTGTTATCTAATCTCACTGAGAACCTGAATAGAACAAAATGGTGGCAGAAGGAAGAATTCATCCCTTTTGTTCCTGTCTGCTGGAGCTGGGACATTGGTTCCCTCCTGCTCTTTAACTGGGATTTATACCATCGGTTCCCCTGGTTCTAAGGCTTTCAGACTTGATCTGAGCTATGCTGTTGACTTCCCTGTGTTTCCACCTTGCACATGGCAGATACTGGGAATTCTCAGCCTCCATAATTATGTGAGCCAATTCTTCATAACAGGTGTTCTTATATATGTAAATAATACCATATTGCTTCTGTTTCTCTAGAGATTCATGACCAATAAAACATCCTAAATCCTTTCTCACTTTGGTTTCTCTTTAAGTTAAAAGGAACACCAATTTTCTCTCACAACTACATGGCAGGAAGATTGTTATGTTACCCAGCTCTAGCCCATTAGATAATTATTTTTTAACTTTGAATTTTGAGGAAATAATTCAAAGGAACAAACAAGTTTTTAATCGCTTTGCAGAGGCTATAGCAGAGATGAGAATATCCAGGTGTGGCCACAGTCATCCAGTGCTGATGGCACCAGTGTCAGCAGCCCAGGCAGATGCTTAGTGTGGAAAGATCTTGTTTGTTCTCATCTCTGTCAGCTTCTGCCTGAATCTCTGTGAGCTTCCCAATATTCTTCTTGACCTTTGGAAGCTACCCAAATCTCTTCCAATAAATAACCTTGTAAGATATTTCTTGTGCTAGAATTAGTCTTATTTCCACTGTTACAATTAAAACCATGACTGAAGAGTCATTAAAGTGGATGGACAATGCTGAAGGAATCCATTTTAATGATGGCAACTGAAGTCTTAGATTTGTCACTGAGAATGTTGTTCTTGATCTCAGAATCTAATATTTAGATCTCAGACTCTAATATTATCCATCCTCCCATTCCAGGGAGAAGAAGTGTAATTTTGAAATGCTATCAGTATCATAGCAGTATAATGTAGTTTTATAAGACCATAAAGAAACAGACATTAATGGATGATATTCAGTCTGCTTCAAACAACATGTCTTGAACACTCAGGTTCAGCACTGGGCTTAAAAATTATGAATCAAGTGTTACACTTTCTCTTGCAAAGTTTGGAGTCTAGAATAAAGACATATACTATAATACTCATAGCTCAATGTAAAAAAAGTTATAATTGAGATATTGTATAACTGTTGTTGAGGATGTGAAGTTCAGGAATGATGTAAAATTAAGAACAGAAATATTTTCTTCTGTCAAAATTAGAGGTAGTTAAGGATACTAAAGAGGTGATAACAGCCTCAACACAGAGAGCCTAAAAGGAGAAGTAGTTAGATTGTGGAGCAGAAAGAAAAGGATACAAATTTAAGAGTGTCTACAACTGTATTTTTATAGCCTCTGTTTGTTATGATAAAACTAGTTTGTTTAGTATCTATCAGAACTGCATAAAGTAGACCCAGATGCCTGCAGTCACTGGATGGGATCGGGTATATAGACAGGAGGTATAAAGGAGACACACAAAAAAAGGGCCACCAGCACCACATTGAACAGTTTCTCAATGTTTCTCAACTTTGGCAATCATTTTTCTACTCACGATAATCATCATTTCTCTAGTGCTGAACTCTTGATTACGTGAGCATTGCTATTAGCTAGCATGCAGAGAAGCAGCTGGGTGTTGCTCAGGGGTGTAGCCAGGCTTCCTGCTTTTCACAAGAGCTGAGGAGAGCCTTTTCTATTTGTTTGTTTGTTCACTAGAGATACTGCTGACTCCCAAATATACTTTACAGATAAAATTTGAAGCCTAAGGATGTCAGATCACAAATCTAAGAAACTATGTCGCCAGATTTCTTGAAGCTGGATCACACTCATAATATTGAGATCTCACTCACCTGTCCTTTCATATCCAATGATATTTGCTTTTTAAATAGTTTTTTTCATGTTTCAACATCCTAGGCCACAAAGGTTAATGAATAAGACTAGAGAATGAATTCTTAGAAGACATTATAAATGAACTATTTGAAGTTTTCTAGAAACATCTAATTACATAAAGATAGTAAGTAGTAAGTTTATTAAAAGTCATGATAAGGTTTTTCTTATTGTGTACATTTTTTGAAGTACCTGGCTTAAAGATTCCTACAAGGTAATATTTTGTTAGCATGATTTGAATTACGGCAGATGCTCTAGATGAGCAAATTTATTTTAAATTAGTATGGATTTCTTTTTTTCCTAACAACGGCTTTAGGTACCCCCTTCTAGATGGCATGAATCAATGATATTTCATTCTAACTTCTATATTTATTTATTTTATTTTATGTTTCCTGAACATTTCCTAGAACATATTTGGGCAGTTTATGAGCCTCAAAATATCTGATCGCTACTGTTATGACAGAAAAATTAGACTATGGAAGAGGCAAGCAAAATCTTTTTAGCTGCTCGTGTCGACCAAACAACGAGAGCCTATCTGATTTCTCAATATTCACTGATTATTATCAGTTATACTAGATATGAAACAAAAACAATAGCTTGATTTTTAGAGTGAGGATTGAACTTCAACACTGTCAGAACAACAACAAAAAATCTTATTTTAACTTTTACAGTAAGAATATTTACTTATATAAGACATAGATGGAGAGAAAAGAAATAGCAGAATGTCATCTTGAGAAACTGTCTTTTGATCAAGACCACATGGCAAACCCCTTTAGAGAATAACTATAAAATAAAATATTTATATATGTTGATTTTTGGCAGGAAAGAAAATTTCAATTTAATTACTCTCACATTGTTTCTTTTCTTTGTGTTGGATTTGTTTTGTCGTTATACAAATGAGACCAATTCAAGAGCATCCTGGAGTTGAACTTCCATCTGGGGACTGCTAATCACATTGCTGGATAGTTTGTAGCTCCAGACTCCAATTAGATCCTATGCAAACAAATCACTCTAATACTGGGTATACTCTGGATATTTTATTTTCTATACATCTAAAGCACTTTAGTTGTAAAGGCTTAGCTTATAAAGATGTTTATATTAGATTCTTATTGCTGCTGTAACAAACTACCACGTGTACTTAGTGACTTAAAACCAAAAAAACTTATTATCTTACTTCTATGGAGATCAGAAGCCCAAAATGGATTTTACATGGCTAAAATCAAGATGTCAGCAGAATTTCATTCTTTCTAGAAGCTCTAGAGGAGAATCCATTTCCTTTAGAATCAGCTTCTAAAGGCTGCCTGCTTTCCTTGGCTCCTGACCTCTTCTTTCATCTTCAAAGCCAGCAACAATATAGCATCTTCAAATATTTCTCCCCCTCCCTCCTTTTCTGTTTCTGTCAATACATCTCTTTTAACTCTGACTCTCCTGTCTCTCTCTTATAAGTGCCACTGTAATTACATTGGGCCTACACAGATAATCCACAAATATATCCCCATCCATAAATCCATAATCATACTTGCAAAGTCCCCTTTGCCACATGACATCATATATTTACAGGTTGGAGATTAGGATATGATCATATTTTGAGGGTGGAGGCATCCTCTCTACCACAATGTCCTTCTAGCAATCATAAAGAGTAAGTAGATTTTCTTTTAAGGATGGCATGGTGACACAAAGTAATAATGGATTCAAACTCTATCGTTCTTAGAATATACAAATTATCACATTAGAAGGCTTTCCTTTTGAAGACATGAGGACAAAGGGTATTTTGAAATGTGTGTGATTTGGCTTGCATTTTTATACAATTGCTATAAATTATTGTATTTAATCAATAATTATATTATGTTTGGATATCAGATATTACAATCCCCCATAGGCATATATCTCTACAAGACCTTTCCTCTTTCAAATTTGGTCATTCTACCTTCAGTTTTCAATGTGCTGCTATTGTGCCTAAGGAAAACTTATGTTTCCCTTAAATGACACATATAGCAGGTTATTTATAAAATAAGACAGTCTTGTTTGTAAGATTCTAGTCCAGAAGACAGGGTCAGTCTATTCTGCTCATCTCCCCTTGTTCCTCAGGCCATTTGCCTATCAGAATCATGCTCACTTATCTCTAGTTATGCAGCTTTATTTTGAAAATTTGAAGTTGTTGGAGATCTATGCACCTTATAACTTAATTTGTTATTATAAATTATATATTTAAATTTGTATTTTAGTTATATTAGGCAAACTCTCGTATTTCAATATATAGTTTAATATTTCATGAAAAAATTGAATAATTAGCTAAGCTATGTTTTTTGATCAAAATATATATTAATGTCAAAAGTAAGATAGGAATACCTATTTATTTAGATATACCTGACTTTCTCTCTCTCTTTCTCTCTCTCTCTCTCTCGGTAAGAATAATTAACAAGAGATCTATCTTCTTAATAATTTTTTTATGTATGCAATACAAAATTTTTCACCATAGGCATGATGTTGTACAGTGAATCTCTAGAAATTATTCATCTTGCTTACCTGCAACTTTAAACCCATTGAATAGCAACTTCTCATTTCATCCCCCAGCCCCTGGCTACCACCATTCTACTCTCTGCTTCTATTTATTTCATTTTTATATGAATTTCAAGATAAAAGCAATAATATGTCTTGACAAAATTGGCCTTTTTGATGGTTTTGAAAAATTTATTCATTTTGATAAGTTCTTTGAGATGTTGTTAAATGACTAGCCAGATTGTACTGATTCAAATGCCATTGCAGTGCAATCCTCTTGGGTGACATTTAGCTAGCATAAGATTTGTATCATAAGATTTACATCCATTGTAATATGTTATCATTCAATAAGTAAACCTTACTATAAAAATGTTGTCACTATGCTTATTATATTTTTAATTGAGAGTATAGAAAGTAGCAACATGTATTTATCTATGTATCTATCAGATTGAGTCTTATTTTTCTGTTAACATTTCTACTAAGATTGTTTCGATTAATACACAAGTCAACTCACTGCAGCAACATTTTTTGACCCAGGAACTCTGAAGAAAACCCCAGAGTTCAAGAAAATCCTTTTTTTGACTTGAGATACTGAGCGGGTTAAACTGTGCTTTTCAGTGGACCTGTAACTCAGATTCCTAAAGGGCTGTGCCTGCTACATTATCAACATAGGTTGTCTTTGAACAGGGTTGGCTTTGAAAGCATTGGCAGTGTTCCCAAGCCTCCACCTCCTGATTCCTCATCACGTGAACGAAGAGCAGTTATGAACAACCAAATAAATAAATAAATAATTTAAATGTCTTTCTCTTTTAAAAAAAGGATCTTCATTCAAGTCTATTATAATCAAGTCTGAGGGAACATAATATAATACAGTGTCTCTGAAAATCAGGTACATCAAAGTTTCTTCTGTGTCAAGCACCATGGCAAGGCCATTTATAGAGAGCTTACTTGTGTGTGGAGACTGAAAAATTCTGTCTGTACTGTTGCCACAAGGGCATCCATTTTATATTTTAATTCTTATTATTTCTGAGATTTTTGGAATAAGTTACCTAAGGAGAAAAAGCAACTTTTTTTTCATACATGTGCACATTTTAATTTCCAACAATTATAGTTTTAGTTTATATTTGTCTTTTATCCAATTATTGATACTTGAAAAATATGTCAATATTGTTGAATTTTACAAAACAATTTCCTTTGAAATGGCATAATATACCATTAAACTTGTTCAGATAGGAAAAAATATTTAGTTCAATATTACAGATAAATAATGGGTGGTACAAAGAAGTTAATTGTTTGATTCAAGTTCATATAGATAATCTTCATGCAAAAAATAAAGCTATTATTCCAGTTCCTCAGTGTTGAGCCTTCTGTAGTCCCACAATAATTTTACTTTAATCTTTTATATATTCCTGTTTTTTGAAAACTAGCAAAATTATCTTATATCTAGATTTCTAAATAATTTTTGAACCCCTTTGAAATTTTGTTCCTTCCTAAATATATATCTGTCTACTTTCCATACTCTTGAAAATTTTATGTGCTAAGCATAAACAATATTTTTAGAGACTAGATCACATAGAAAATTGTTTAAAAAGTCCATACTCTATCATGTGCTTTAACGTGTGGCCAGAAATTTAATCCAAAAAGATTACAAACCTGTAAAATAAACATATACAAATAAGAAAAAAATAATTGATGTTTTAAAATGTTTCATCGGACATATAGGAGCTAAGTGAACCATGAGATGTGAAAATCTGAAACAAATGGAAGTGAGAAGCAAATTCAGAAATGCCTAGGGCAACTTAAATCAGGTTTTTATGGTTTTGTTTGTTGTATTTATTTTTTTTCCTAGCTGCCTAGATTATATCTTCATTGATAGATGGTGTGACAGAATAATTCCCACTGATCTCAACAGTTTGAATCTTGAATAAATTAGACATGTGGATGCTTATGAAAATTTTATGTGATATGTTACTGCCCTGCTTCTCTTTGGCCATTTCTCTACTTTTGTTTCCTGGCAATATTCAAATAAATCCCTATTGCCCATTAGATATGAAATTTTTGAGGTTAGCACTGTGTCTTAATCCATCTTTTCATTTCCAAATTCTGATACAAGATTCAGCTCAAAATAAGTAGTCAGCAATTACTTGAATGATTAAATGACTTGGGGGGGGATCATATGATGACTTGAATATTAATAAAACTTTAAGAAAAATTATTTAACTTAAAATCTTTTCTCAAAATCTTTTCCATCTACTCTGCCACTCGCATTCTTATCTTAATGGAAAGGAAATTAAAAGAAGAAGATCACATTTTGAGTGTGAAATTAAAGGAACAAAAATATGAGTGTCTTTATGAAATAGAAGTGACATTTCGAAATGGAACTTGAAAGAAGTGTAAGATTTTGAAAACAGAGATTGAAATACTTTGATTGGAAGGAAATTTCTAAATGTCATCCTTTTATGTATATAATTTTTCTTTGTTTGATTTGATTGTTTAGCCTGTACGTGAATGTTATTATTAATACAGGTGATCATTTTCTCATTTACTATTGACCTAGCCTAGCAGTACATAACTTTAAGTTTCAAGTATGGACTGACTTTTTAGCTTTTGGAATCTTTTTTTGTTTAAAAAATCATGTTTGTGAATGTATTATTGGCCTCTGATTCAACATTTGCACCTCCAGGTGAATGAATGTGCCTTTGTTTTACTGCCTGACTCCTTAAAAGTCAGAACCATTTTTATATTTTAAACTCTCACTAGTGAGATATAGATACTACCGAAATTAATGATTTTCTTTGCATGTTGGTGAATTTCACCGCAAAATATGTTTCATTTTGATCAAGTTTTAGAGATTTGAGGACCCAGTATACTGAGGTATGGAGTGGTTCCACTAGTTCTGTAGACTCTTAGAATAATTTTTGGTATGTTATGTTTAATTTTGTAGGCTCAAGAAAGTCAAGATCTACCCCCTTAGGATTTGAAATAGCCCCTTTGGTCATATTTTAAGCTCTTTCTTATACCTCTCTTCAAGACCATTATATGAGGAATAAGACTATTGGGTCAATTCCAAACCACTCTAAAATGGAATTGAACTGAGCTTATTCTTCAAACAAAGGGGAGCCAGAAAAAGGTCATTCTTGAAACATAAGAGTTAAGTACTATTACTCTCAGCATTATTTTACAGACCATTTAAAAAAAATACTGATGGGGATTTAAGAGAAATAAACAAAGGTGATTTTCCAGGCTCATGATCATATTATTCTCATCCCTGTGACTTTGTAACAGAAATTGAAGTTCTTACAGAATGAACTGTGTGCAATGATCTAAGAAAATGGTACAATAACAGGAAAGCTATTTCAAATTTACCTTCTTGGAGTTTTAAGCATTTCACTTTCCCCCCCCCCAACCCTTTTCCTGGTTTGGATGTTCTCTGCACTTGATGCTGATTCTCTAGCAAGGTCGGCTGCTGACCCAGACAGTATAAGTATAAGCTCTTGTCCCTCCACTTTGGCCATCAGCCCTTCCCTCCTCTGACGCTTCAGCTTTCATCTGCTCTGCAGCCAGCATTTATCAAGCATGAAAAAGTGACTCTCTCCTCAGATATGACAGGCAGAAAAGCTGCCACTTATACTGAGTGCATTTTGGTCCTTAGGGAAAAAAAAGTAAGGGGAATAAAGGGAAGGGAAATCTTTCTTGTGGTTTTGTTGCTTACTTAGATGACTGTTTATCTTTTTCTTCACAACTGTTTCCCCGCCCCCAAATAAACAGGTTTAAGAAAACTCATGTGAACTAGATCCCCAAGGTTAAAATATTTTTCCTCATTGTATGCTGTTTTCTTTTTCCTTGTCTGTTAAGTTTAAAACTAATTTACTGTGGAATAAAGTGGACCTCTGACAACACTCTGAAGTTTGAACTTTTTATCATTGTTATATTTTCTTCTCCATTAGGGCTGGTTCCTATGTAACTATGCCTGCAGGGAAGAAGATACTGCTCAAGCAGGCATTGTTATTACTTGGGGTTATAATATATCCCTTTTATGGGTTATTTTGCATTTCTCTCCTGGAGATAATAGCAATATAATTTTGAAATATTCTTTAGGGAAGCTTCTATTTATTATGCATAGTGAAAGTAAGAATTCTGCTTGCACTGGTCACTCTATTATATTTGTGGTTACACAGCAACTATTTATTAAAAAGTTGGCTTAGTTTACTGATATTTTCTCTTAAAAATTTAGATTAAAATAATGGTTGTCATTAAATATGGAAGGAATGGTGGTTTGAGATTATGCAGAGAAGGGTGAAATTTTGCTGCATTTCTGTTTGACATATCCTTGTGTGCTATACAGCACAGGGAAAATTATCACAGACTGAAAGGTGCAACAGGCCTGAAAAGCAACAATTTCGATTCTGTTCTCCCACTACTACGGCCATGACAAAGACATTTCACTTCTTCACACTTTAGACTCTGTCTATAACATAAATGAAGGGCTTGTCTATCTCCAAAGCCTTTCTCAGAAATTAAAAAAAAAGAAATTACTTAACAGTGTCAGACATTTAAATTGTGACAGATCCTGTGAATGGATGATTAAAAGGTATGGGAAATAACTTGAGGTATGATTTCCCATATCTCGAAAAATGGAATCCTCTCTGGAAAAATACATAAGATGAATCTGACATAAATCTAGGAACTGCAGCTCCAGCCATCAGTACTATTTTTTCATGATATGTTTCAATTGGGTTGCTATCATCCAAACAAGTCAAGTCACCTGTCATATAAAGTTTGGTCATGAGAGTAAATTGCAGTAAGCTGGGTGAAAATAAAGAGAGTACTCTGGAAAATAAACATTTGAATGACACTATTTTCAGGGAAGATAGATGGTTTTACATGTCACCTTTACTGGGCCACGGAGTGCCCAGATATTTGGACAGTTGTTCCTGTGAGGATGTTTTTAGATGAGGTTAACCTTTAAGTTGGTTAACTGAGTGTGTCCTCCTTAATGGGGTGAGCCACATCCAATCTAGTATTTGAATAAAACAAAAAGGTTGACCCTTCCCCAAATAAGAGAAAATTCTACTTGTCTGACTGCCTTTAAACTGGTACATCAGCTTTTCCCTGCCTTCAGACTCAAACTGAAACATTGCAAGGTCTTTCAAGGTCTTAGGCCTGCTCTTCATTCTAGAATGATACCATTGGTTCTCCTGTTTCCAGGCCTTTGGACCCAAGCTGAAACTACATATTTGGCTCTCCTGAGTCTCCATCTTGCTGACTCATCTTTCAGATGTTGGAACTTGACAGTCTATAATCATGTGAGTCAATTCCTTATAATTAATTTCTGTTTATATAATCTAATATATTCCATATTTTAGAATACATTATGCATACTATATATGTGTGTATTGTCTGTGTATTTGTGTGCATGTATGTATATATGTTCTGTTTCTCTGGAGAATCCTGACTAATATAATGTTTGAAGAGAATATATACAGCTTTAAAAAAAAATCATATATTTTTTTAAATTCCTCTGAGTACATATTGATATTAAGCACAAAAAGAAAAGAGTTGATACAATTGACTATGGTTTTCCCTTGAGTCCTTAAAAATTTTTTAGGCTTGCCTTATTTCTTTATAACCCCAGAAAGAATATCTAAGAAAGACGGCAAATTAGTCCTTCACACAGGCAATATTGAGCCATTGTGTGGTCACTTCTCAACTTAACTACCGTGTTATGACAAAAGGACAATGCAGATTGATTATGCCATTATCATACCCTCACCGTGTGCCTCTAAGCTGGATGGCCAATTTGGTATAACTGTTCTGCTTTTCTTTAGACTTTAATATGTGTTACATGGCCGTACTGGGAAACACAACTATACATGTGAATAAAAGTGAATCAGAGGATGTGAGTGGAAATATATTTATCAACTCAGTTTTAGAAATCCTGGATGGTATTCTAGATATATTAACTGTTTCTGCCTTTTTTTTTTTTTCTGAAAGATATGAATAAATCAGATAGGAAGATTAAGAATAAATCAGATAGGAAGATTAAGAGATAAAGAAGGAGTAGTCAGGGGAAAAAGATATTTTACTACATCAGCTACAAAATAACTATAGAGCACAGTTTCAATTGTTGAATAAAAAGTGACATTAGACTCTTCTCCATTGCTCTTATGCAGATGCTAATAGGACTGCAGGGTGAACGGAAATATTTTGTAGTATACTAATTCCCCACAATGATAGCAGAATTGTTCTAAAATTGCTGTCAATGAAACCCCTAAATTTTTTCTGTTGTTAAGTGGGTCACTGTAGAGTATAGCATAGTCAGCAGGCCAGCCCAACTAAGGGCTCAATGGTTCATGTCAAGTGTGAAATACAAAATATCTGGAATGCTTTGCTGTCATAACATTGATACAGAACGGGAGGAAATGAGCTTCCGGCTTAAAATACAGTCCAGAATAATTAATCTAGAATACTGATCTTTTGGAAAAGGATCCTGATCACTGATAGACAAAGAATCAACCCTTAGAAAAGGGAAAGTAAAGAGACATATATTTACTATAATTTCAGAATTGTTATGCACCAAGGACTGAAAACATTATAGCAGCAGCAGCAGCACAGGCAGCAGAATGAGAAAAATGAAGGCTTCCAGCACAAATGGTAGTCCTCTGGTGTGAAGCAGTGACATCTAAGGTAGCTGCTGCCACCTGGCAAAGAGAGAGTGATAAGAACCCAGATCCAAGAGAGTCAAACTTCTAATCAATAAAATCAATCAATCAATCAATCAATCAATCTTTACAAGGGGTACTGTCAAATCAGGCAACTGGGATATGATGCGTCAGTCAAGCAAATGTGACCCCAGCTGTCCTGACAGCACTTGGGCAGCTGGTGCACTTTGGAAACGTGCTGTGACACTGTCACCAGGAATTCAGTAAGTGCAGAATATTTCCTGGAAAATGCGGTGCACACAACTGAGAGGAAAGGAGCAGATTCAGCCCAAGAGCAATGCTCAAACCTGGAACTAGTGACTATTTGGGTTGAAGCATTGGCTCTAATGACCAGAGTGAGATGGATCACATGGTACGGCTCATCGGCCGTGGAAGATCTTACACAGAAACCTGCACACTTAGTTGCAAACCCCAATGCTGCCAAGACAGAAGCAATCTGAGTTCTGTACATTTTATTACAGGACACAATGTATCATGGTCCCACTTTGTACTTTAGATTTCTTAGAATTATATTATGTCCTGTCTAACTTCCTCAATAAGTAGTTAAGAATTTGCTGTGAAAGGATATTCACATGATTTTCAAGGTATCACTGTGCAGATCACTTATCCATCACAGAAGGGGAAATGCAGGTAACACTCAGGCAGATAACAGTGATCCAATTTCACATTGTCTCACTAACAATAAGACAAAAAAAATTGTCAGGTGACTTTATGTTTGGTTCAATGACAATTCTTGTCATCTATGTAGTATTTTTACCAACAGGTTTAAAATTAAACTTAAACATGAGAAAACGATGAGACAAATAGAGATTGTTAAATATCCCACAGCACAATTATCTTAATTAGATAAATTTAGAATGTTGGTATCCTGTAATGCAATTGTCCTAAACTTTTTAAAAATGTCAATGTCCTGAAAAAATAAATATGGAAGGATTCTTATTGATTTCAGGGTAATAAAGGGACATGACAATAAGGTAAAATGAGGTAATATACCTGATTTACCTGAATGGAAGGTCAAAAAAAGCTATTAAGATATTTGGGGGAAAAATAATAAATTTAAAAATTGCTATTTGGGGGATAATTGGATATATATTTGTGTGTAGATATATAATTTCTAATATATATTTCTGACATATATCTAATATATACATATATTTCTAATATATATTTATATATTTCTAATATATGTGTATATTAGAAAATATTTTTGAACAATATTAAATTTATGGGCTGTGAAACCAGATAAAATGAAAAAGACATAGTAGCAATGCACAGAAGAAAGATTACCACAGGAGTTCGTGGTGAAACACATTATGGCTACAGACTTCTCTCATACAAAGAGCTCTCTGACCAGTTCTGCTATTATTGAAATAGTTTCTCCTGTCGCCAGGTGGGTGGGCTAATTGCAGGGTGCTTACCCCTTCAAAGAGAGAAGGACCAGATCATCCAGGCTTTTTGGATCCTAAAGCTTATACAGTTTTGAGAGCTTTCTTTAAGAACAAGGGTATAAAATCATGGCTACAGAATTCAATAAAACATTTTTAATATTTACTGAGATTGAGAAACTTTTAAAAATTATAAACTAAAACAAGTGAAATCTACCATTGTCTTAAATGAAATTAACTTGGAATGGATTGTGCTGGAAACTTTTTGGAAGATTGTGAAGGCAGGGGTTCCTAAACCCCAGGCCGCAGACCAGTACCAGTCTGTGGCCTGTTAAGAACTGGGCTGCACAGAGGAAGAGAGTGGAGGGTGAGTGAGCGAAGCTTCATCTTGTATTTGCATTCCCCCACCTCCCCCAACCCAGAGCTACCTTCACTGCCTCAACTCCACCTCAGATCATCAGGCATTAGATTCTCATGGGAGCACTGGTCCCTGGTGCCATAAAGGTTGGTGACTGATGTGCTAAGGAACAACACCTTTGAGGGAGGAAGGGCAGCAGGATTAGTAAGAGAGAGGGAAAGTCTGAACTGTGGTGCAGCGGTGACAGGGGCCACGGCCACTCCACCAGCAGCTCTGGAACTGGATTGTCCCTCAGAGTCACTCCCATGGCAAGCAAGAGTCAAGAGAGATAGGACCTGGTAGTGACCTGGTTTTGGATGTGGGCTGCCCCCAGAAGGGGCATCATCTTGGGCAGGGCAGCTGACTCCAGGCAGGGAAATTTCTAGGAGGTGCGACAGCTGTGAGCGAATGGCAGCCACTACTTACAGCAGCTGGAAATATAAGGGAATCGCACCTCCATATACACTGCCACCCAGCACAAAATTCAGAAGGGAAACCAATATTTTTTATTAATTAACTGTCTGACCTTTAGAATACAGTGTTTTCCTTTGTATTTTTTATTAATTAATTGCCATTTTTTACACTGCCTTCCTTTATTTTTTGTTTGCACACTTCTTAATTTTCTTTTTATTTGCCAACAATTTATAATATTATTTTCCTTAGAGACCAGAGAAAGATAATATAGTCTTAACTTTGGAAGAGTTGTTCAATGTGATAGCTTCATTACTTATAATCATTTTTTAATTTGGAAAATTATTTTGAAATTTGGACAAATCTCTATCAAGTTTCTTGTATGTATAAACTCTAAGATTTCAGGTATTTTCAAGTGTCTTAGGCAAACGCTGTTTGTAATGATGATGTTCATTTATCAATTAGTATTCAAATATTACTTGTAGTGAAGGTTATGAATTTTATGTTGGGCCTATACCTTCGTTTTAGCACATGAGGGAATTGGCAGAGTGGTGGTAGGAATATTCTGGAAGCCATTTTGGCACTGGAACAAGCAATAACTTAACTATAAATGGAAATGACTGCAAAACACAGATTTATACATATAACTATACACAAATTAATCTGTAACTTCATTGCATCTCCACAGTGCCAGTGATCGCTTAGAAACACTCCACACATAGGGGCTGGTGCAGGTGAGGGCCCTGAAGCTGTAGCTTCAGTAGTTTCAAGATAAATAATCTGCTTCCTCCCTCAGGGTTCATAACTTTCCGAGGTTTCTGTTTCTTCATTATCCCTCTCACTCATGATGCTCACTGCTGCACTTCACACACAGTCAGCCTGCAGGACAGTGATCAATCTGGTAAAGTGCAACCAAATCTTGGGTTACAAGCTCAGTAATGGTGAGTGAAATATGAGGCTGAAAAGTTTCTCAGGTCAACTTGACCCTAGCTAAAAGCATTGCTCAGTTTTAATCAGATACTCCCAGCCCTTGGCCATTTTGTAGCTCCTCTAAACCCAAGTTCCTTTCATGTGTCTTTTAGTTAGGCCATGATTATACTTTCCCTCCGGTTCCTTTGGATTCAGTTATTGTGTGAGGAAGCACAGCATTTTCTGCTGGTACTCTCTGTTCCTCTGTAAGTTTCTCTGGGTTTCACAATGAAATTGTTTTCTCGAAGTCACCAGAAATTCGAGTCCACAGCATCTTTGCACAGTTCTCACAGAATTCTTAGAGCTGGCTGTTCTCACTTCCGGGGAACATGGCATCTCCTGCTCAACCCCCTTAAGTGTTATCTGCATAAACAGACTCTTTCTCTTCAGCCAGTTCTTCTAAATGTCCCAAACACTTTTTGAACTCAGATCTCTATTGCCTGTTAACCCATTTCCTGTTTAGAGAAAAAAAGTGCAGCTCACTACCAGCATTAATTTGCTTTTACATAAGCATGCACTTTGAGGCTGAAACAAATCTGACTGGTTTTCAATGTGAGAATAAAATATAAAAACTGTTCTTGGAGTTATTTCTAAACATAACTTGTCTCTGATCTTAATGTAACAGTAATATATACATAAATCGGATTCATTGACTGAATCTTCAGCTGACAACTGTTCAAGAACAATGTTAACATCACATGTACAAATGCTATGTTTTCTAGGATTTGACATTTTCAGTGATCAAGAATTACTATATTTTGTAAATTTTACCACTACTAAAAATAGAATGCTATAAACAGAACAATGTCATTTGTTTCCAAAGACTATGGATACACTAGAGTGATGCGAAAATAATAATAAAAGTGAGATATTTCATGGCAAACTTTGGGGGTAAGATTAGGACTGTAATCTGCAAGTTATCTCAGAGTAAATGCAGTGCAAGCTCTGCTGGTGAGTATTCTCAGGGCAAACGGGAACTGAGTTAACTATAACTACAATAAAACATATAAAAATCAATCATCAAGATTCTGAGGAGAATCTAAAAGTTGCTTTAAGCAAATAGATCTAAATGTGACATACATCCCTTTTAGAATTATGCTTAAGAGTTAGATGGCCTTAAGAAATTTAATAAATTACATCTCAAAGTTTTAACAGTAAAGAATAAAAAAATAGTTATACTTTATTCAAGACCCATTACATTTAAAATCTGTATCAGATATTAAGTGTAATGACACTTTCAGTGGTAATGTTTACCAAGATGCAGGTGTTTGATGCATTTCTTTTACTCACTACAGTAAGATTTAACATTTCTTTTGAGTCAACAGATATGGTGAGCATAAGGTTATTAATTAGTTGACTCATTCCTTTTCCTCTTGCATTCTCTTAGGTTGCTAATTTCTCACCAGATTCCATTTCACAACCTTTTCACATCCCCAAATGTAAGCATCAGAGAACTAGACATAAGTTGTTTTCAGTGAAGGGCTTTTATCTCTGAAATTCTTACCTGATGTGACATTTTAAAGTCCCATTTTTCCCACCTTACTTAAAGGAGCATGCAATGATTATAGTTTTCATTGGGCCACTAGATATGGATAACAACTGAAAGAAACAGTTTTTAAAAATGTAGTTTATTCTGCTTTAATCAGAACTATGATTTTCTTCATTAGTTCAATTTTAATTTTAATACTGTTATCCTGAGGCAGTTTGTGGGAAAGATAATATAATTTTGTTATTTGAACCCTTCCATCACATATTAGCATCACTGACACAAGATGTTCCTTCAACCCTTTAATTTTAAAAAAGTTCTCATTCATATATTTGGAGGGTGGAGGCTGTTTTTTTTTTTTTAACCAATCTAATACTGTATTTATAAAATAAAGAATATTAGAATTGTAGTTGTTACAATGATAAGCCCTATGGCAAGTTGAAAAGTCCTTCAAACTCAAATACCTTAATTATTAAGTTATTAACTTAATCAATTAATAATTAAAGTCAATTAATAGCTGTCTCTTCTATTTTCTCCTTAACTTACTCCAAATCCCCATAAGGTGGCAATTAAACTGCTACTTAAAATTCTTAGGACAAACCCAAAGAGGCAGGGAAAATGCTTCGTTAGCCTATGTTCACCTAGGGGAAGGCAAAGGAGAGAAAGGGGGGAACTGTCAGCTTTCTTTACTCTCTTCAGTGCCTCTCACTGACTAAGATTCCTCAAGGGCAAGAACACTTAGTGGAACTCAGTGTTTAACTGTCTCTCTCAGAATTCAGTCTGTTAAGTCTCTCCCTTGTCACTTAGTTTCAGAGGGAAAGCAAGGAATGTTTCCTTTTGAGCGCTTGGCAGTTAGGGAGTCACTTTACCGTGAGGCCCTTGCGTAGGAGATTTTAGTTTCAAAGGCAGGAACACCTCTTTTCTTCTAGACATATTTAATGTCGGGTCACTTTGCAACCAGAGTTTGCATGGGTTTGGCTAATGGTTGGCTAGAAAAATTGTAATAACTGGGCTTTCATACTGCAGGATCCCTCACTCCTGTAGAGTTTACTGATTTCCATAGCATCTGTGCTCTCGCATGGCTGATTTTGAGATATAATGTGATGCTACTGAACAGGAGTTGGGGAGAGGTGGGCATAATCAGCACAATGGAAGTTATCCTATTGCAGCTGAGGTTTGGCCCTTGAGGAAAAGAGAGTGAAAGCCTCTTAGATTTACCTACAGTCTACCCAAGGATTCTATCTTGGAGTCCTATGAAGCTCAGTCTCTTATAGATGCCTTATTAGAAATCGACATCCATATAACCCAGAGGAAATACACCTTCTAAAACATAGTTGAACCATAAGTTTCTGTCAAATCAGTTATGAAACTTGTCTACTTAGTTTCTTTTTAAAATTCTGATTGTGGTTCCACAGAAAAAAATTTTTTCACTTAGTGAAAGGGAAGCTTTGTTTGGTATGATTGAGGGAAAGTTCTGTGACTATGCAAGAAGGTACATTCTAACAGAAGGTGTTTCCTTTTCACACTGTAGTTAACTATAGTCATCATACTTGAAGCTTTATGTCATGGACCTTAGACCTGGAAGAGACCTTACATGATGAGGAAACATTGAATAAGACTTCAAAAATTCTACAACAATATTTGTACAACTATTTTGTTTTATTCTTGACCATTATAATATACTGTTCGCCTGATAATATTACAAAAAGATTAAATGATTTTCCTTAAATCACACAATCATTATTAAAGGTTAGGGCTACAACACAGATTGTTGGACTTCCATCTAAGGTTGCCTGCCCCCCTAATCACTCTCTCTTTTAAACATTGAAATAAAATTTTAAAATTTTGTGTACCTGAATGAATGCTCTTAAACTAAGTTTTTCTAATTTATCCAGGTCTGAAGTTACCATTGAATTTTGAGCCTGTTTTTGTCACCTCTACTATCCCACTGCCTCTTAAGAAATTTATGTTACCTAATTTGGGTATGTCATATAATATTCCTAAATGATCATAAAGAACATAAAGGACGTAGTAGGTATAATTTGTTTTAATTAAGAAGAAAATGTAAATAGTTGGATTTTTTAATTAAAATACATAGACATTATAGTCATGAATATATATATGGTCAATTCTTTTCTTTCCAGATTTTTAATCTATAGTACTGTCCTATTTAGCAATTCCTACTGTTATTAAGGTGACCAAAATCAATAGATTAGCTGTATTTAGTTTACCTTTATTTTATAGGTGTAATGTTAGCCTTTCTGACATTATATGAGACGTGTAGGTGGGTGATTGCAAACTTAAAAATTATTCACTCGATGGCTTCTAATGATGTCTTTAGAATTTTAACATATCCTTGGTGACTTAAATTTTGAGAGAAAAAAAGTTATAAAAAATTCCAGCACTTTTTTTCATAATGTTAAAATTTGCAAAATCAAAATCACTGCTCAGGTCTTGATAATATAATTGATCCCAATATATTTGATCCCAAATATATTTTCCACAATAATTATATTTAATTATTTTCCAAGTATTTTTTTTTCTCTCTCTTCCCTTCTCTTTCTCTCTCTCTCTCCTGAAACAGATATCAGAATTTGAAAGATGCTAAAATATTTCATATAATTATTTTTATGGTATTAAACAATAAATATTTGAGTAATTATAAAGATTTTAAACTATAATATAGATCCCTTTTCTCTTCTAGTTTTTATTTATTTTCTCAGATGCTAAGACAGTTTTCCACAGACATTAGTTTTGTGATAAATGTTTCTAAAGCATCTTCCCTTCTAATTGTTACCATCAAAATATAGCTGAAGTAAAGACTATTTTTATTTGAGATTTGGGCATCATGATTCTTCTCTTCAGAAAAGAGCTGCAGTTGACCCTTGAACAATGTGGGGGCTAGGGGCACTGACCCTGTGTAGCCAAAAATTCCCATATAACTTTTGACTACCCAAAGACTTAACTAATAGCCTGCTATTGACTGGAAGCCTTACTGATAACATAAACATTTTTTTAACATATATTTTTTAATGTTGTATGTATTATATACTATATTCTTATAATAAAGTAGCTAGAGAAAAGAAAATCATAGAAGAATGTATTTATTGTATTTATTGAAAAAAATTTGCTATAAGTAGACCCGAGCAGTTCAAACCCATGTTGTTCAAGAGTCAACCGTATTTGATATTTAATACTTATGTCCGGCAGAAAAGACTTTGAGGTCTGTTAGTAATTTAATCTTACATGTCATAGTACATGTACAGTTTCCATTGAGTTTTATATCCTGTATTGTAGTAACCATCAAAGAAACAATTTAAGGTAGATAGAATAAATATTTTTGTGAATATTTATGAGAACACTGAGCAAGAGAAGTTAAAGCTGAAATATAGAAAACTTTAAGGAATTCAGAAAATATTTAATTTTAATGTAGGTTTTAACAAAATGTGTGAGCATATTTTGGAGCTATATGACATTTAGAACATTTAAATCACTATTGATTTCCTTAGATACCATTACATTTAGAAGACTGATTTTAAATTACATCTAAGGAGTTATGTCTGTGAAAATGGTAGAGAATTGGAACTCTGAAAATTATCTCTCCGTAAAGTAATGAGAAAATTGGCAAGCTTGTTAGAATAGACATTTTTAGAATTCTGGATATTAAAGTGAAACTTATTTTTGGACTCTGTTCTGTTTCCTTGAACTTTCTGTTCATCCCTGAGCTGGTGGCTTACCAATTAATTATTGTAGCTCTACTGTACATTTTGGTACCCAACATGGCATATCTCACCTTATTTCTTTTCCTAATGTTCTTGGGATTTTATTAGTTTTTACTTCAGATTACATTAAATTCATAGATTAATCTAAGAATTATTATCTTTGAGAACTTTGGGTTTCCTACTCAGAAATAATACATGACTTCACATTTATTTTGGTTTCCATATACCTTTCTGTAATGTTTCATAATTTTATTTATTTAAGTTTCCATGATTCTTATTAGATTTATTCATTTTATATATTTTATTATAGAAAATGTGATTTATTATTTTTCTTATATCATAAATTTGTTATTGCTAATATATGGAAAACTTATTGTTTACTTACTTTATGGACCTATTATATATAGATTTTTATATATCTTTTTATCTGCTTATACAAACATATTGTTTGACTATATTTATTTTAATTTTTTCCAGTCTGATACTCATAACTTTCATTTTTTTTCCTATGTTATTATACTAGATACAGTCTCCAGATTGATGTTTAATAACTGTGGTGATTGGAGAATTCTCGTGTTATGCATTTGTTATTATTTATTTACAGAACGAAAAAATGTATAGCTTTTTGTAGACTGCAGAAAAATGAATCCAATTCTTTAAATTTACTTATATAAGACCAGGGAGCAGAGTATTGAGTGACTTGCTTAAATTTACATAGTTCATTAATGACATAACTTCTACCGGAATTTTCCCTTTGGCTTCATTTAAATTCTTTCCTACTCTAGCCTGCTTTTCTTTACAGAACAATCAGTGAGTCTACTGAGTAGAGTCTCATTTTGCTTTGTCAAAATATTGTTATTTAATTTTTACTCTGCTCAAGCCTGCCAGGGGTACATATACACATAGCAAAAGAATCATTCTTCACCACCAAATTAGGTGCTCCACAGGACTAGAAAAAAATAAATGAATAAATCGTGGTTAACAATGCACTCTTCTCTCTGGCCTGGTATTCATTACATATACTTATTTATTTTATATATAAGATTACATACATAGTCTTAAGTTCACAGATATGTAGAATATGTAAAAAAATATCAGATCAGGTCTCTTTCTCTAGCAGATTTTCATTTAAAACTTAAATTTGAATATAATTGATTCTTGTAAGTATGGTTATTTTGGGGGAGGAGGGAGTATCTGAGTTGACCAATATAACATCAACTTTACTTTTAAAGAAACAGATGATTCTCCTGCAAGAAGTCCTCTTTTTGAAAGTGTGTCTAATGATTTTTAAAGCTGAAAGACAATATTCTGTCTGCACCAGTGTGAATGTTTTGTCAGAATCAATTACGGAATATGTAATTATAGGGATGTTGACTAATTAATGCAAAACCCAGTGGAACTGCCAGAGAGTTAAACAAGTTCTCTCTAGTTCACGAGGACAGTGACTCTGATAGGTCAAGTTTCATTAAAACTCTGATATCAACCACATAAGATCTTAGAGAAGTTTGGGTTATATTTTCACATTATAGGCCATGATTCAAACACCGTTCCATGTCAGCAGAGCCGCGTTTCGTTGTGGCAGAGAACATGTGTTCCAAACTACTCAGCAGTTTCTTTCAGTACAATATGCATCATAATGAGACTCTACATTCGAAGCAGCTACGTTTTCATTCAATTGGGCATCTTATTGAAATATCTTATTCTTGTAACCATGATTCACTGCTGTGAACAAAATCTAACAAAGATAACTGTAGTCTACTTGTTTCCTATATCAGAGACCACATTATTATCTATTAAAATAGAGTTGAGAACCACAAACAAAAGGGTGATGACATAAATCTTTTCTACTTCTCTTCACGTATACCACTTTCTAAGAACAGAAGAATTGTGTGCTGCTCATCAATCCATCACCATGACTCAACCTATATTCTGTCTCAAAGGAAGCAAGTTCTCATATTACACAACTACCAAGAGAAAAAGCCAAAGGGCACCATTGTGATGAGTGTTAAGCTAGGATAGAGTTCCAAGACAATGTCTTTATAGAAACTGTTCTCTTTATATTCCTAATAGTTGTCACAGAAGAAGAAAAAGCTATCTGGGAATTTTGCACTTCCTCCAAATCTGTGTGGAATGCCTCACGTATGTGTAGAACTTATCTAATGCATTAGGATTCTTGTTGCCTATCTAGTCCATTGTTAGCCTAAATGACTTACACAGAAATATGTCGTTTGGGCACTTTGCTGGCCCCTGAAGAGAGGCTGGAAGCAGGGACTCAAGGAAAATTGTCACTAAGTCACTCACCTACATGCCTTCTAAAGTCTAAGTTTATGCTTCTATAAAAGCTGTACAGTATTGAGTTCCAAGAGTATTTTAGTCCCTTCGTGTAAGTATTTTTAAATGATTTGCTTATTCCAGTGATAGTTTCTCCAAAAGCATCATAGTTCATAAATTTTGGCCTGAGTTCTTACTCATACCAGCTATCCCTGAGTGGATTTTAAGAGTAGGGACTGGACCTTATAATGGAATACAGCAGCGGGTTGGACATGGCACTATAAGTTACCAGTGGCAAGATTTCTATGAATAAGGTAGGGAAGCTGGCAGGTTCAAGAAAGATGAATTATTCATAAATTCTTTGCTCAGCATACCTTTTTAGCAACATTCATCCATGAAATTTCCAAGTGCTATTTCCTCTGGAGGAGTAGGAAAGAAATATTTCCTTCTTAGCCCTTTCCAGTATTCAGGTATATATACATGAATATATTTATGTTGCTTTCTTCATATCCTAAACCTGGAAAAACTGTTAAGAATAGGAGCTCATCATGGTAAACATGCTTTTTTATGACTATTGTATGTAATAAGTATTATTTAGTACCACTTTATGAATATTAACTTTCCTCTCTCTGCCTTTATATGTTTTTCAGTTGTATTTAAAATTTGCATTATGATTGTAACAGCCAACTACAACTAGCATCATTGTTTTTTGAAGCTCCAGTGGCACAATCTGTTAGCATGTGGTACTTATATGACAACTAAGCTCATTTGTGTGACAATGCTATCAAATTTGATGAAATTTTGCTGCCTATAACAAATACAATGAATTTGCATAATGAATGCACATCTGGATGTTAGGCTCAATAACAAAATGCTGATTTCTAAAAAATAAAATTTTAAATGTCTTAAAAACATAAATTTATATTTTATCTTTAGACAGAGTAAAATAAGAAGAAAGGGTCATTCCTTTATTTCACACCCTTAGGATAACACCAGGAGACAGATCTTGAATTAACTTTCTCTCTTAAGCACCTCACAGTGTGCATTTCTCTCTTCTGTCACTCCTATTCTCCCTGGGCACAGAAACATAGCATTTTGAGCTGTCAGCAATGTACAGTCAATATTAGTTACTCATCTATTTAATTTTACAGATAGAATATTTTAAGGTAAAGAAGATTAATTTTAGTTTTCGGATTCTAGGTCTGTTTTTGCTCATTATTTTATCCCTTTTGCCCAATACAGTACCAGGCATGTAGAGGATTCTCAAATAATATTTCTGAAATGAATAAGAAAATGAATAAAGGTGTGTTGAGGAAAGACATTGGAAGAAAACAGAACTTCCTTTTACTCAAAGTTTGAATAAGATCTATGAGCCAGAAATCTTTAGTGGTAAAAAGCATTGCTACCAACACTGGATGTTAGAACTTCTGTCAGCTACTGCATCTTTCTCAGCATTATTACCTGATAACCTTAATAATTTTCCCTGGGAAGACATCTTTTAGAACTATTGAATTGTACTATATAAAGTGCAAAGATTGTCATTGATTAGACTGATTATTATCTATTGAAAGCATTAGTTCAGCTAGACCTGTGGAAAGAAGTCCTACTCTACTTTTATTCGTACCAGGTTAGTAATCATGGTACATTATTTGACATTAAATGGATTTTTTTAGGTTCTTCCAAAATTATTACCCATTGAAAACTTATACAGGTACCTACTTAACACACATGATATGCCAGAAGAATTTTTGGCTGGTCTAAATTTAAATATTATGGAAGGACTTCAAGGGTTTTTATTACAACTGTGCCAGTGGCTATAGAGCTCTCTCAAACTTATTAAGCAGTGTTTATTTTTTTAGTTCAATGAAGGACTTGAAGATAGAAGCAAAGTATTCCTCAAGATGCTAAACTCAAGAAAGAGCATGAGAGAGCAACGGCGATTAAATGAAATCTTTGGGGAGGTTTATACCCGTTGAGTTAATCCACATACACACATTTAACTGCTTTGCGGGTGTTTATTTAAGATGGTGACACAGATAGCTCTCAGCCTCTTAAAACGCTTGCTAGTTCCAGCTCTTTGGTCACCTGATGAATTTATCAACTTAACCTTAATGTCATTAAACTCTTTTGACAAAATTTACTGGACAATAGTTATGGAAACAAAGAGGGGAGAAACCTCTTTTCTGATCATATAGGAAGCACTGGCACCCTGCATAGGTGGAGAATCAATAGATCTTGGTCTATTTACTATCAAGGTGTGAAAGCTCAGAGACAGAGTTATCCTGGTTTGGAAGTTTATAGCAAAAGTTTATATAGAAGTCTACTAAGGACTACTATATATAGCCATGTATGTCATGCATGGATAAGCCTGCCATGAATGGCTTCCCAAACATTATGCGGTATACAACTTGCATCATCCTACAACGCAGCCGTGGGTCCAATCTACTTTGCTCCTTTACTTTTCAAATGCAAGACCCAGGGATATTTGTTTCTTATGAAGATAAGTCATTTTAAAAGTATGGTCCCTTATGTTCTACATTTACAATTGTAGATACATGAAGAAGATAGGCTATGTGTGTCTACACTTAGATTTGCTATCCCAGGTACAAACTCTTTTTGTGTGTATTTTTTTTTAACCCAAGTGGAAAGCATCTCATTTCCATTTTCATTTTTTCTTAGGTCTATTATGGAAACTTAAAAAAAATAAGTTTATGGACTTTCAGAAACACTGAGACCAACTCAGAAATCTATCTGTCCAACTCTGTATGGTGACACGGGTACTAATGACAGAAGTTTCTAGGATGATGATTGATTTACTTATCACACTGTCTTTTTCTGTTAGTTCATGAATGTCTGCTTTCCCCACAAAACTGAAGCACCATCTGGTTAGGAACTATTTGTTTACCATTTCTCTAAAATTTACCACAAAGAATTTGTTCAAAATATATTATCATGAAGTTCAACTTTTAAAGATACATAGTTTGTAAATAAAATAATATTAATACTTAACAAAACATCTGGCAAGTCATGACATCTGAAAGCTAATAAAAGTGCTGAAATTATTGAATTCAAATGAGTGAAGAGAAATTCACTTTTATTGTGTACTTTCCTTTTGTGCATATTATTCACTTATTTCTATAACTTATCTTAAGGGTTAACTCCAATTGGAAGATTTTTAAATCCCGGACTTATTTTGGAGTTGTCAGTTTCCCCCTATAGTTCTATCATTTCATGATTCATGTTTTAAAAAGTTCTTCAATTAGTAGCATAATCATTTAGAATTATTACATCTCTTGGTGGGTGACTCCTTTATTATTATAAAATGACCTTTATTTATGAAAATATTCTTTAACATTTAATTTTTCTGATATTAATGTAGCCATTTTAGCCTTCTTTTTATTTAGTATTAATATATCATCTTTTTAAAATCTATTTGTAACTTTAGATTTAAAGTGTGTTTCTTATAGGAAGCATAGAATTAGCTCTTGCTCTTATATCAAATGACAGTCTCTAACATTTAATTGTGTTATTTAGGCAATTTACATTTATAATGATTATTGATAATAGGCTTAAGTCTACCATCTTTCAATTAGTTCTCTGTTTATCCCATTTTTTAATTTTTATGTTGTTCCCATTTTCTGCCTTCATCTACATTACATTTTATGATTCTAGTCTGTCCTTTTTGATGGCTATTTTATTAACTATTATCTGTTAACTTTTTTTTTTTAGTGGTTGCTTTAGGGTTTATGATATACATGCTTAACTTATCACAGGCTACCTTCAAGTGATATTATACCAATTTAAATATACTTAAAGAAACTGACTATATATACCTTTACTTCTCCTCTTCTCACCTTTGTGCCATTTTTGTCATAATTTTACATCATATTATAAAGTCCCTAATATACCATTACTATTATAACTTAGTCAGTTATGTCTTAAAAAAGTTAAATAATGATAATGATAAAAACTTCACATATTTGCACATGTAGTTACACTTTCTAGCTCTTTTCATTCCTTGTATAGATCCATATTTTGATCTGGTATCATTTTATTAGACTTAAGAAACTTCCTTAATATTTATTAGGATGGAAGTCTTTAAGGATGTGTTATTTCTGCTTTTTCATGTCTGGAAAAGTCTTTATTTCACTTTTGTTTTGAAAAGCAATAGCAGTGGATGTAGAAATCTTGGTTAACAGGTATTATCCTTTTAGTACTTTAAGGATGTTGTTCCACTGTCTTCTCATTTTCATTGCTTTTGACAAGAAGTCTATTAATTTTCTTATATTTTTCTCTCTCTGTGTCCTTCCACCCCCCACACCCCGACCTGGGTTCTGTAAAGATTTTCTTTTTATATCTTTGAGTAATTTGCTTATTATTTTAGTTTCCTATTGCTACTGCAACAAATCACCACCAACTTCGTGATTAAGAGAAGATATTTTTATTGTCTTACAGTTTTGTAAGTCAGAATTGCAGTACGGATTTCAAAAGGAGAAGCAGATAACATCCCTCTCTAGGGGAGAATCAATTTCCTGCTCATTCAAGTTGCTGGCATAATTCAGTTACTGTGGCATAGACTAAATTCCCCAATTTCTTGGTGGCTGTAAAGTGAGGGTCTTTTCCAGCTTCTCGACGCTAACATAGTCTTTGACTTGTGACCTTTATTTTGTGTTTCTATAAATATTTTGGAGCTTTGTTCTAGAAAAATAAATATCTGTAAATAGTTTGGTCCTTTAAGGTCTTACTTTTAAGATTTTTTGGTAATACCAGAAAATGCTTAGTATTGATTTAATCATTCCAATTTTTCTTTTTGAGCAAAATATTTCTAGATACTGTACTCAATGCCCTGTGAATTATATGTGTTTCCAGTCTGGCTGGTGGGCGCAGTCACTATTTCCAGCTATGTGCAAGCATCAAGCAATATTCTAATCCTTTCTGTGAATCTTTCCTCAGTCTCAGATAGTTTCCTCATACGAATTTGCTGTTAAGTACTCTGCTAAATACTAAGGACAACCTTTAGAAGATAGATGGAGCTCTCTGTTTATGAAGTTTTTTCCTATCCAGTACTCTGTCATGAGAATTCTAGCCACCTTGGTCACCCCAGACTCTCATTTTGCTTCCTCAACTCAAGAAATACACTGGGATCCTACTGGTATCCCCTTCTTCTGCTCCTGGCTTAGAAACTCTCCAAGTACTGAGCTGGATAATTATGATTCATCTCATTTGTTTCATATGTCTGAGGGAGAGTTCACTTTCATTGTCTGATGTCCGTTGTCTTGAATGCTATTATTTCATAAATTTTGTCCTGTTTTTTCAATTACTAAAGACAGAAGAATTAATTAATTTTCACTTACTTCATCTTCGTTAGAGAAATCTCTCAAGAAAGTCCATTTAAAACTGTAGAGCAAACTGAGAGAAACCCTTATGTCTTTATTTTTGATTCATAATACTTTATTTTAAAAATCTTCTTGTCCTAATTATTTTTTTTAAAGGTAAGAGGACTCTTGCTGAAGAAAGAGAATAAATATGTGAAAAGAAACAGTTTATAGCCCGATAGCAAAGAAAATACAAAAACTAAATCTGACACGTTGCTGAGTGACTATATCTATGTTGATATAGTAATAATAATAGTAATTTGAGATATCAAGAAAAGTTTCAATTCTAGTCAATACCCTGTGTTTATAAAATTAAGGGTGAGATAATATAACTTGTTTTTTTGTTTTAATTTTAAAATCAAAATGTCTAAATTAAGGCTTATTTTACTTTTTATTTTGAGAGTGTATGCTTCAGTCACCTGAGGCAGTCTTCTCTGGACTCACTCATTCTGCTGCGATGCAGTGTATAGACAAAGTTACGCTTGGTCTCTGAGGCAGCAGCAACCTCTCCGTTTGTATCTCTAACGCAGGTATTTCCCATTGGTCCTTCACTACATTCACAAGGGACTTTACTCATAATTTGATTTCTCATTTTTTAATTGGATTGCTGACCACTGAGACCAAGGTGCACTGTGCAATGTGTCCCTTCAGAAAATAAATAAGAAAACTTACTTAAAGTAGTGTTATGCTATGATTCTTCAAGCTTCAGTACGCATATACAAGAATCTCTCTCTACAATGCCCAGTATTAAAATGCTTAAATTACTTTCTCAAGGACATATATCCATTAGGGGGATATTAAGACTACTTCTCAGATTGTCAAAGACCTCTACTAATAAAATGTGACTGTGAAAACAATTTAGAGTAAAAAAAAAAAAAAAGCAGTACAGGAACAAACAGAGGTACAGATACAAGCAACTGAAAAAATCTTATTTCCCATTTTTTCATTCTAATTTGATAGTTTAAAAATTTTCAATCTTGTTCTCCAATCTTTTCCATTACCCCAGTGAAGAGTGCATTGTGAAGAAGAAAAGTTCATATAAAGTGTTCTACAAGCCCAATAAAAGGTGGCCTTTTGTTCTTTGAATTTGAGATTAAAACAAGTAGTCATCTCAATCTAATCTAAAATTGAGATAATAAAGCAACATTATCTTACTCAGGAGATTCTGGTCTGACTGCAAATATCTTTATTTTAGATTCATTTTTTTATCTTTAATTCACTGCTATGCAACCACCCAGAAATGAATGTATGTTAATTTACTTTGTTATTAAAGCATACATGAAATATGCAAAGGTTGTCACTACCATATTACATTTACTTTTTCAGTAACTGAAATGAGTATACTTGCTTCATCATATTCTTAGAATTGTTTAATCTTCATAAGAATTACTTATATGCTGAAATTATTTTAAGTAATTAAAGAAACTATCAGTTTATGGGAATCATCTAAAAAACAACAATAACCAACAGTTCACAAAGAACTATTCTCCTTACAGTAGAGGAGAGATAATGAATTAGAAAAGATAATTAATGAAATCATCCAGCTAAGCCTCTGGTGAGAAGGTTTACAGAGGGTGGATTTACTGCTTAAATATATTGTCATGTACTGGAGCAATTATAAGTAAATTAAATGCAAAAAGAAATCATTGAAATCTAAGATCAGAGAATAATAGTCTTTCTCTATGAATCTGCAAAGTACACACCCAGAACTGCTAACTACAACAGCGATAGTTGTTTGAATCTGGAATTAAATTATACTAGTTGCTAATATTTTTCATCTCTCAAAAGATTTGTGGCAACACATATTGGGGCCATTTTTCTCCCTTTGAAATTACCTTTATGCTCAGCCAGAGAATAAATGAGGCTGAAAATTAATTCACATGGCATTTTAACCAATAGTCAGTAATTTCTGTTCTGCAAGCAAGAAGCAGCCCAATGCACTTAGGAATGATTTCTCCAAAAGCCACTCTGTTAGCTGCCACTCTGAAAGGAACTAATCCATTTCCTTTCAAGCCTTTCCACCAAATGAAACTTGTTTTTATTAAGGTTCCAGTAGCTAACCTATATTTTATTCAGTATGGGAGCCACTGGTCTTTCACTGTGGCAAACCTGCATCTGAACCGCTTTCAATATTTGGGGATCTCTCTACTTTATGAATTTTGTTAGTTAGCAAAGCTGCCTTCCATTATTGGAACCAAAAAGGCTAGGCAAATGCTTCCTCAGCCCTCTTACCAGCTAAGGCAGGAGACTTGTTCATGCACCTAGCCCAGAAGTTCAAGGCCCATAGTGAACTTCCATTTTTGTAGTGGTGATAATTGCAAGATGCAAGGAGATATCCAGAACAAGCTGCAGAGTGTAGTGATTCTCAATATAGTATTATTTTCAGTCGACAAGTTCTGTGATATGATTTTTGCCATTCCTCTTTCCTGCATGATCCCTAAAAATTGATTCTCTAGTTCATGATACTGGTATATTCCCCAAGAAGCCTTTTGTCTCCCACCAGACCAGTCAAGTGAAAAAAACTTGGCCTTTGCAGACAAATACACTTGGGTTCTAACCTCATGTTGCTCAGTTCTCTAAGTTATATTATTAGCCTCTAATAAATCTGAGGGCAAGTTTTTTCTTTGTAAAACTGGGCTGGTAATGCAAATCAGATTAGTTTACACTTGCAAAATGCCTAGCATAAGTCAGGATAATTTATTGAGATATTAATTGCTATTTTGTTTTTATTGAAGTTGAAGAATTAAAATAAATTGCTATTTTCATTCTGTGCTTTAGATTTTTTCCCTCTAACTCTGTGATGTTAGCCAGTCCTTTTTGATTTCTTATCTCAAAGGAGTAGTTCAGGCTAAGAAGTTACCTAAAGATGTTTCTCAATTGTCTTCAGTTGTTATAAGGTTTAGTTCATCAGAAGGGTTATTTCAAAAGAGCAAAGAGAAGCAAGTGAAAGCAACAAAAGAGAAGTTTTCCAAATAGGCAAAGAAGCATGACTGAGTTTCCTAGATTGGTGTGAACTCTTACCCACATCCTGGGAAAATGGAGTAGCCTCCGAGAGCAGTGCTATTGCACATCTGGAGAGATGGAAACCTATCAGGGGCTGTACCAATCTCCACTCGGAAGCAGCAGAACTACTTGCCTGCAGGGGACTGTACAACCAAGCTAAAGAACATTTTCTTTGTCTTTTGTCTTGGAACTAAAAAGGCTAGGCAAATGCTTTCTAGACCTCTTTTATGTGTGCATGTCCCTAGGAGAGGTAAAGGCCTAACCACAGATCCATGAGTGAACTTGAGTTTACTGGTAGCCCAATAGAATGAGGATTCAGAGTCACCTTTAGTTTACTTTGAAGAAAATCACATATATCTTGCTTGCTTTTGTTGACTATGATTTTTTTTTGGCTATAGACACACAGCAGTACTTCAGCAAATGTCAGTTCTATTCCTTTTTGTCCCCCTTTCCCTCCCTCCACCCCTTCCAATTATTTTGAAGTTTCTAGTTCAGGACCTGACACATAAAATAGGTATTTAGGAAATATTAATTCTATGCTTCTCTTAAAGTTGCTAAATCTTTAACATTTTGAGGTCATTTCTAGACCTAACACATTAGATACAGGCTTGAAAATTTAGTGATTTGAAGTTAAATAATCATTCAAACATATTTTAGTATTTGTTTAAATATCCCACATTGAATTTTTAGGAGCAAGACAAGGCAATCATGCTCATCACAGCCCCACCACTCCTCATAGTCTTACTGGGCCGAATTTATCGATTTTTATATCCTGCTCTAGGTCAAACTTATTTATTCTATCTATCCTTTTTATTCTGGATGATAACAGATTGAAAGTTTGGGCAAGTAAATACATTTATGGACAAAATATTCCAACAAACAGAAAAAGAAGATGGGAAGGGAAGAAGTATTTTTGACTGTGAACATCCACAGCAACAAAATGTAAAGGCAGAAGGAATAAATTAAAAACAAAGGTACATTTACAGGAAGAAACAATGAAGCAAACTTATTAAGGCTGCACATATATACATACTAGCTGTTATGCTAAGAATTTTTTTTCATGTATTAGCTCATTTAATTTCAACCAAGTTTTGAAATCTGTTCTGTTTTAATTCGTTTAACAAAATGAGGAAGCTGGGGGACTGAGAAGTTAAGAGATTTATCATCTAGTTACCCAGTAGTGAAAAACAGTCAAGATTTGAACCTAGCAATTTGACTTAAGATCATATATGTATATGTATATATGTGTGTGGTGTGTGTGTATGCATATATGTATATGTATGATATATATATATATGTATATATATATATATATATATATATATATATATATAATTTCTTGATTCCTTTTGTAAAAAATATGTTAACTAGTTAACCTGGAAGAGGAAGTTGATTTTCACAACCAATTGGCAAAACTCTATGAATGACAGAATAAAATGTAATGCAAAGTACAAAGACTGCTTTTCCTTTGAAAATAGAATGAAACAAACAGGAAGAACTTTGCTGTGGTACTGTGAGGAAGAAAGGCTTGGGGTTTAAGAAAGATTTTGGTTATGGAAGTACTTCCAAGTACTGCTATTGTTGCAGATGAAGAACTGATTTTGTGATTTTGTGTCTTAGACTTTATTTATGATCTCCAAGTGTTCTTAAATTCAGGAAATACAATACCAAATTCTCAGCAATGAAGGTTCATGATAAAGTCCCTTGTCATGCCTTGAAATCTTTGTTCATTATACCTCAGCAGGATATGTTTGGCATTGTTATAAAATTGGGTAAAAGAAGAAAGATAGAGCACTTCATGCATGGTGAATAGTTGGCAGTTGTAGATGGCAGATGATATATCCAAATAATCTATGAAACAGAATTGCAATAGAATACAGATGTATTCACAGCGAGGAAACCCATATAGCAGCATGGAGAGCCCCACAATTAGACATGCAGCAAAACGAAAGTTAAATAAGGATTGTGCAAGTAAATGACAAGCTATAAGCAATAGCCAGCCCAGTGACCGAAAGAACTTCCACATTAGGAAGGATATGTTTGTAACATTTCATACATTTAAGCATAGCTCAGCATGTGGCTAAGTATTGTGAAATCTGCAATTCAGTTCTCAGAATGGTCTTGGGTGTTTGTGCTTGTTTTTTTTTTTATCAATCCTGGAAGTAACTCGGTTGGAAAAGCACACTTCAAAAGTTTATAGAGATATGTCTAGATATGAGCCAAAGTCAAATTTTCAAGGGAACTAAAATAAATGGTAGTTTAACTTTTATTTTTAATATGTTTCTAACATTTTCCTTTCGATATACTTGCTTTTTTTAATGGACTTTTTGTACCATAAATATTCATAATTAACTCTAGAATGAGAATATTTCATCAGAGCCCCATCTTTCTTTTGTGCCACTAAGCATTTACATTTTTAAATAAGTTATAGGATTTAGATGTTGACTTAGAACTTCACTTAAAATGAGAGTAAAAAAAATAAATTCACTTGAAGTTGGTGCTTTGGATTGTGATGTTTCCTAGAAAAGCTGTTGTGAGTAAACCCAAAGATATTCTAGGTCTAATAGTAAGCCATATCTAAAAGAAACAACTGATGACAATTTAAGGTATTGGCTTTGGAGTCATTCAAATCTTCATAATGCCACTGTTTGACTTGTTCATGTTTATGTGAAATATATAACTTCTCTTAGCCTTAGTTTCCTGTAAAATGGTGAAATTATAATTACCCCACAGGACTCTTATGAGAATTAAATGATGTAATATACAATGTAGAGTTATTTATTGTACCTTACTGTGACAAGTAGTTGATTGGTTAATTGAAAACTGGTTAAATCGGCAATGTATAGTATCCCAAATGCCCTGGAAAATGGTCAATATGATTAACAAAAGAAATGGAGAATGATGCATACTTCTTATATCTATTTCCATGGAGATAAGTTTGGAAAGTGTCTTCTGTGTATGAAAAAGCCTGACAGAGCCTAGAAACTAGCTTAAAATATATTAGTTTTCCTTTCTTTTTTCTTACCATTAATGCAATGGAATCACTGAGAAGTCCAAAGACTGTATTATTCTTGTTTCAATGGAAATATTTTTTTTCTGGTTTAAAACATATGTATTTATAATAATAATATGTAGCAAGTAGAAGATGGCTTAAAAAATAAAACTCTTCCACTTTCATAATATAGTCAATAGACAGTATAGATCAATTATCATATCTGAGAAATAATAGGTTTTTACCTCAGATTCTTCTAACTCTAGGACATGTATAATTTATTAGTGAAACTTTAAAACCATAAAGGAAATTACATTTTAAGGAAAGAGAACAATACATTTTATTTTATTAAAATTTAAACTCTCATCTAATAAAAGACGGCATTATTCAATTTTAAATCAGAAAATAATTTTGAAGAGTGTTATGGCAATATCTAGTGAGCATCTTCATCTTCTTCTATGACCTAGTAGTCCCACATCACAACATATACCTTGGAGAAATTATTGAATAAGACACATCTTTAAAAGTGTGCTGTAAACAATAGAATACAACACAATGTACAATGGTAAACAGGAAAAAAATGTATAAATATCTAAATATTCAACAAGATATAGTGGATACATTTCATAAAATGGGATAGTATACACATCGTATATTTAACAAACTTAAGTGATTATGTGTTGTACTTCTCCAGGTGATTTACCTACACATTTAAGCCTTACCATAACCCTGCAAAATAAAGACTATTAAATATTTCTATTTTATAGGTGAGGAAAATGCATTACAGTTTGGTCAAGAACCTTATTCAAGGTAACCCACAGCTAATAAATATTAAGCTAGAATTCTAATCTAGTTTGGTTTCAGAGTCTTTAATCTTAACCACTTCGGTTTTTTGATTCTTCAGTGATGCCAAATAAACTAGAATCTCATGATTAAAGTTGATGCATCTCAAAAACATAATGTTGAATGGAAAAAGCATGTTGAAGAATTCAATATGATACCAAGAATTGAATAATTAAAAGCAAGGGAAAATGCCTATATATTATTAATGAACATATATATGGTAATAGTATTTAAAATTATTTAAAAATATGTAAAAGATAAAAATCAACTATAGGATAGGGATTACTTCTGGAGAAGAAAGAGAAAGGAAATGAAATGACCTCTTTACTATCCAGAAATTGAATTCACAAAAAAGCAACATGTTTATGTACCTAATTTAAAAAAATATTTTATCTCATTAAAATATAAATTTAAAAAAATAACTGTATATTCTAATATGTAAATATTTAGACATGACTACAGAAGATGGCTTAATGAAGTAGTCAGATTCTTTCACCTATTTATAATAAATAAGTTTTGATTTCAGAGAAATAAGGATCAGAAGCCATTCTAGACATATAGGAGAATCAAAGAGAGGAGATATTATTAGATACTTATACAAAATAAGTGTTAAGATAAATATTCACAGACAAGATATTAGTGTATGATAACAAATGGAATGAGGAATCATGTAATCAAATAAAGGATAAACAGAAACAAATTACAAATGAGAAAATGAGAAAGTATAATATAATCTGGCCAAATTTCATTGTAAAATTTTCATTTGATTTTAGTCTTTTTTGTTTAGTTTTTACTTCATTCGAAAAACTAAAATCTTGACAACTATAAACTTAATTTATGCATAGCATGATAAAATATTTGGACATTCAAAATTCTGTTGTGATACAGAATTTTCTCAGCCCTGAAAAGTCTTTGGCATCACTGCCCCTCCTCTCAAATGCTAGCTGTACCTCCAATCACTGAGGCCATATAATTTTTAATATTTGCAGTATCCAGTTCTCAATTATTAAAGAAAACATAAATTTAGAGTCATGGTAGCTTGAAATTATCTTTGTAAGCACTAAAAGTATCTACCATAAGGTCTTACATGTAATGGGGGATATAGATAATTTGCTAATTAATTAACTTAGATTTTAATTAATTTCTTCATTGAATAGTTTGGTATACATCAGAAAAAGAGTTGAAATAAGTCAAACAATGTGTTTATGACATAATTCTATTTCAGATGTTTACCCGAATCCTATCTAAATGTAGCAGCCATCAGATCATATTAACTCTCAACAAATAGTATAAAGCATGAGACCTCAAGAATATTTCAAAAAATTACCTTCTCTCCAGAGCGTAAGATAAGTGGAATGTATTCAAATATATCTTATCAGTCCCAAGAAAGCAAGAAAGTGTATCTGCCAAGCTTTCCAGCCAACTGGGACCCTTCTTGATCTAATGACACGTATTTCTGCATTGCTTGCAAACTTTGACAGCCCCCCTCTCATTATGTTCCTGGATTAGAAATCCAATTAAATGATTTATTAGATGAACATATTTTCTATAACTCAAGGCCATTAATATTAAAGAGGCACTATACATTTGTCTTTTTTTTAGAAGTTACTCTAAGAGCTATTTTGCTGACAGTGGGGCGACATGTAAAAATAATAGAAAAGAATTTGGAGAGAATTAGTTCACGACTAAGGAATGGAGGCAAGGTCTTTTCTTGTTCCTACAGACATACATGAGTGATTTGCAACCCAGTAGACTCGTGTTGCTCAGACATTGGCAACAACACTGTCACAGATTTCCCCCTGAGGTTCCTGTAGTAACTATAGCTTACTATACCAGCAGTGTGGGTTGGAACATGTTAAACAGAATCATGTGTTTTTTTTTCCAGCAGTTGACCAAATAAGTATCACTTGACTATGGCCGCTCTCTAAGTACACTAACATTAGTCACCAACCTATAATTGCGGGCATGATGACTAACATCTTTTTTTTTTTTAACTCGTTTTCTCACATTTAAGTTCCTATCATGGACTCCACAAAGCATATCCTGTCAAGACCAATGGTTAAGCATTTGTGGTAGTTTTCATTTGAAATGTGCAGAAGAGTTATAGGTTTTCATTAATGCTAATGGCTCATCTGAGTGGAAAATGTGTTCAACCAAGTGCTCCTTTGAATGGGATTTCCAGATGTCACTCAAACACAGCTGCTCTCAAGGCAGAGTAATGCAAAGACAATTTCTGCCAAAGTACAATATTTCATACGACTTAAGATGGGGCTCTTGAATTACTGACACACTTTCCAAAACCAGAAATATTATGTATTTTGCTTTTGTGCATGAAGTGACTGGCAGACTAAAAATGAGGAAGTGTTATTCAGTCATCTTTCTCTCTTCTGGCTTGGTATCCACTGCAGTAGCTAATGAATGTAATGGTTAGCTGTCGTCTTGCAGCTACTGGGGCTACTTGGCATTAGTTTTCATAGATGTCTAATTGTTGTTGCTGTTCTGCCTCTGGGGACAAATAGGATCTCACTGGCTCATCTAGTGATAATATCAGTTCCATGGAGCCCTTTTATAGCAGTTAAATCAGTTCTACTTAATAGGTTATAAGTTTATTTTTATTTTTGGATATATCAGATAATAATATTCCCGATGTGAAAGGTTAAAACCATAGTAAAAAGAAACCTAATATATGTTCTGTTTGTAGCTGGAATATGTTGGGATCTGAAAGTTACAAGTTCAAAATAGATATTCAAACCATTTCAAACACAGAGGAAACATACTGGTTTACATAACATAAAAGTTCAAGAGTAAAATCAACTTTATGCATAGCTGGATCTAGAGGCTTGAACAATGTTACCAAGGTTTTTTTGTTTTTGTTTTTGTTTTTGTTTTTGTTTGTTTGTTTTTTTGTTTTATCTCTTGGCTCTGCCTTGCTTTACCTTAGCTCTGTTTTCAAGAAGATCCCCTTTAGGTAGAAATGTGGATATCATCAGTTTAGGCTTATGTCTTCACAGTTCTAAATCCAAAAACAAAAACCGAAAACAAACAAACAAAAAACAACAGGAAGGAAGAAAGGAAAGAAAATGTTTCTCTTTAATAATAATAGAAAAGATTCTAATAATGTGTACTACTGACTCTTAATAGCTCTTGTATTCTTCCCTGAACCAATCACTGTGATCAGAAGCATGAATACTCTAACTTGTCAGATATGAATCCCATCTTCACTACTGGATTGAGGATAGAGTTAATACTGCCATAACTACCTTGTCTAGAGTGGTGTAGAATAGTCCTTGATAAAAATCAATGCAATTTACCTACTTGTAGGAGGATGGAGAAAGAAAGAAGGAAAGGAAGGAAGGAAGGAAGGAAGGAAGGAAGGAAGGAAGGAAGGAAGGAAGGAAGGAAGGAAGGAAGGAAGGAATTGTGCCATCCCCACCCCAACCCCCACCTTATCAGAAGAAACAAGACTTTTACCATGTAATCGTTATCCAAATACTGGTTAGGATTAAACTATATATTATATATATATATATATATAGAGAGAGAGAGAGAGAGAGAGAGAGAGAGAGAGAGAGTTTTGTTTTTGTTTTTTGACAGATTAGGCAGTCTTTAAGTCTCATCTGAAAGTTTGGCCTGAGACCATGGACAATATGAAGGTCCAGAGACACTACAGGAGCATTTTCTATTCTGAGAAGCTCCAGAAATCCCAAACTCCTCTTATTTGGGAGTTCCATACAGTGAAACCATGGAACCTGTGGATGGAGCTGGAAAAGTGCCATGTGGAGGCTGACTACTAAAAGCTAATTACTCTCCCTCTGAAGATCCCTTTTTGTCTTGGACAGGAACCTCTCTCTAGTTTTACCCCACTTGTAGTATGTGTCACTATAACTAAAAATCAAAATTGGAAACATTTTTTAAAAAGGAATATAACTAGAGCTAAGATAAGAAATATGTTTTTATATCTCTGAGTCAGAACTGGTACATCAAAGAAAAAATTATCATATATAGTTTTACAGGTATTATTCTTACAGGAATATCTAACAGTAGCACATAGTGAAAATATGCAGTGGAACTGAAATATTTTATGGATAAAATTTTTGAATAAGGAAAGGACATGAAGGGTACAAAATTCACTCTTGATGACTCTAAATTTCTGCTGAAGGAGCACACAGGCTAAGAGAGGAGTCCCAAACAGTCAGTACCCACCAGTTATGACTGCTGTAACAACTAGGAGTTTGACAACTAGACGTATGAAGATAGTTTGGAAACTTCTCATGGTGTCAGGGTCAGCCTGAAGCAATGCATTAAGAAGCAAAAAAGTCAGCCTACTTTTTTTCTACATCAAAAATCTTACAAGTTAATTTATCATACAAATTGATCAAGTATCGATGATTCTCATAGAAAAAAAATTTACTATCTAAGAATATGAGTAACTAATAAAATTTCCTTGGCCATAATAATTTAGAAATATGAGAGTATATTTTCCATCTAATATTGGGGATCCAACAGCTATTGATTTTTTTTCTTTCATTAAAAATTCATATTTTTTTCCTCTTATGAAAGGATTTCAATTTGAAAACCATATTGCTTTAGAATAAGTATGCTATCTGAGCTCAAGATGGACAGTATTTTCAACTCTGTAGGAAGTCACAGTTGCCAAGAAAAGATCTCACACTGGTAGGTCAATTAGTAGTACAGAACCCCTGCTTCTAGGCAAATTTCCACGCTGACTCAGAGCAGCATGTCAATTGCTCTTCTGTGTTGGCAAAATAGTGACCGTACCAAATTTACATTTTTTTTTTTAGAAAAAAGAGTACTGGAGAATTTCACAACTCATTTTCAGAATATAATTGTGACTTTGTAGCTCACAAGAGTACTAAAATTAGATGTGGAGTAATTTATTAAATTCAATAATGGTTATTTGGAAGTATTTTAACAATTATTTTTATCTAGAGGTATTTGAGAAATATTTTGTAAATTAGAAATAGAGTACATATTTATTCAATAATAAATGGGCAAGCAGATTAACATTCCTGTTTGTGTTGGAAATAGTCATTTCAACTTGCCCTGACAACTGGGGAGGAAATTCACTTATGTTTAAATAAGAGTCACATACCCCCACCCACGTGTTTTTTTCAGCCTAAGACAGTTGCTGTCTAGCATGTATTAGCAAGAAACCAGTACATTTGGGGGAAAGCATTGGGAGCAAGGCTGCATTTTTTTTTTCCTTTTCAAAATTCTGATAGGCAATCTTAAAGAATATATACATATTTTAAAAGTTCGATTATGGCACACCTCATTTTAAGCCATTGCTCCTGGACATGTCAAGTAAATTTGTGAGGTAAATTTAAATATAACAGGAGTAAAGATATTTTTCAAAGAACCTCATAGCAAATTATTTGGTTAAACAAAGAGTGCTTTCATAATATGTTCTTCACTTTGCTTCTATCTTTTATATGGAACAGAAACTCATCTGAAATACCACATGGAAAGGACAGGTGGTTATTAAAGAACACATGGAGAGCAACAATGGCAACAGAAGTTTTAGAATCAGAAGTGGAGCTGCTCTCATAGTAACTGGGACCAAAAGCTTTCAGGGGTGAGTTTACTGCAGATGTGGCTACTCTCTACTCCCTTCCTCCTGCCTTTATGTCTTTCCTTTGCACCTTCTGATCTCCTTTCATTAAGGCTAGACTTCCTCCCTTTCTAACCTGTATGAATTTTGTCTCATTGCTTATTGTTACTCATAACTTTGGCTTTCTAACTCAGAAACTCCAAGTCTAACTCATTCACATTCTTCCAGTCTCAGCTCTAACAACAAACTGTGCATCTCAACAATCAAAGATAGAGTCTGATTGGCTCTGTTCATCTTTTATGGCTAACAGATTTGCTGCTTTAGGGCAAGAGGCCCATCCTAGAGATGAATCAATTTGCACAAGGCATGTTACAAGGCATAAAACAGAACTAATTAAGGACTATACTTTCAGCATATTATGAGTGTGGGACAGATGACCTCCAAAGGGAACTCTGCGTGTAGTAGACATTCTGAGGCTTGGCTTGTCCAGAGAGAGAGAGAGAGAGAGAGAGAGAGAGATAATGTGATACAAATGGCATTGATCTCATCCTCATTTCCAGAGGCAGATCTATTCCAAACCATTCAATCCAACCTGTTGTTAATAGTAATTGCTAATTCATGACTTGAGGCATTCAGTATTTCAATTTTTTTCGGCAGAGAAATATCCTAATTGAATCAATCAGAATAAAGCCTGAGACTATTGTGTGATCTTTAGGAAGGGTGAGGTTCTCACTCTTCCTGCTTGATACGAGTGATGACACATGTGGTTCCTGAAGCTTGGATAACCAATCTGTTACCATGAGGTAAGATATCTTATGATGGAACACGTACCACCTAAGGCAAGACAAAAATAAGAAAAAGAAAATGGTATTTTATAACATTGTTGAGATTCTGAATTCAGCCTCACTTAGAACATATATTTTTAAAATGTTTTAGTTACTTGAGCTAATATATTTCCTTTATTATTTAACCTAGTTTTCTCTAAGCTACTTAAAAATGAAAGATACCCAGTAGAGTCTAGTATGTTTTTCTTAAATCAAATTTTATTGAATAAAGGGATTAAACTTTTAGTAAGTATTACCTCTAAACAAAATAGTTTGTTCAGTGTAGGTAATATTTAGTGAGCTGTCTCCTGGAAGAGTAAAAGTGAGTAAAAAGGGTTTCAAGGAAGGTTGGGGAAACAGCAGAGGAAGATGAGAGAATAAAGTCAGTAATCTTGATTTTTATGTAACTTGGGTTACAATGTAAGGTTTATAAGAGAGAGAAATTTGTTTTTCAGCCTGTAATAATGGATCCTTCAGTCACTATTACACCAAATAAGAGGATTGATTATAGGTTACATTTTCAGTTGTACCTTTTGAAGCTGTTCTGCTTGTTTGCAACGTCCCACCTATGGACCTGTGGAAGGTTACCAAAGAGCTGCCTTTCCTCAGTAGGATGGTGGTGGCAGCGGGGAGGTTCCCAGACCCTGCTGTGCTCCTAACCAGAGCCTGGGGAATATTGTGGACGATGGGAGAATGTGCTGAACAGGGACATGGGTGTGATCCCTGAGCAGAGGACTGGAAGCACTCCAGGGAGAGAGGCTGAGAAGATGATTGTGTGGGTGGATCATCCTGGATTACTGGAGGAACTCCAAGGCAATGACTGCTTCTGGACAGGCAAAACTAAAGAGGTTGTGCCATGTAGGAGGAAATTTTTATCCAGGAACGTTAAGGTTGGGAGATATACTTTTGAAGAGAATAGAACTCTCAGAAAAACATGTTATATATTAAAACTAGAGGAAACTTTAAGAGTTCAACATCTCTCAATGTGTGTCTCTTGTAATAGTGTTTCTTTGGCATATTAATAGATGCCACATAAAAAGAGAATTTGAAAGGAATTTTCTGGTTAAATACATTCAGAAAAGAATTTTCAAAACAATGTAAGACAGGGTGTGGTTCCATAGTGTAGCAGTTAGCACATCTGCTTTACCCACAGAAGATCCTGGGTTCGTGCCCCAGCGGATCCACGGTCCATGGACTATGGCCAAGCCACCCTGAACAACAAGCCTGAAGTCTGATCTTGGAAGCTAAACAGGGTTGGTCCTGTTTAGTACTTGGATAGGAGACCACCTAGGAAGACCTGTAGGCATAAATAATAATAATAATAATAATAATAATAATAATAATAATAATAATGACAATGTAAGACATTTCTTTACTTCTAAAATACTCAGGGGTCTTATTAATATGCACTGCGAATCTACTGATTTTTTGTGTACTCTATAATTCTTTAGACCCCTCTCTTTTTTTTCTTCTCATTTCACAAATATCATTACATCCCTGTAGTGCTCATAGAATATATTTTAGAAATGTTATTTGAGTTTAATCATAGAGTGTTGCAGATAAGGAGACTGAAGGCTAGAGAGATAACTTGGCTCAACCTGCTTACACCAGTGTGAGTTCAGATCCATATCCCCAAGCTCTACCCGTGACATTCCCCTCTTCTGTAACATCTGACACGCACTGGAGGTCATTTCTGTTGAGAAATATTCCCTTTCATTCATGTTCCCTGGTGAGTTTTTAGATGGAGCTGTTAATAACTTTTGACTAAGCATACATATTTCAAAATACTAAAAGGTAGGCTCAATCATGGATATTTGATCCCTTGAAAATGACGTGGCTCATTTGTGTCACAGAGACTCCTGACACAGCAGTTACAAATGCTTTATAAAAGCATAACATCTTTACTAAATAGGCTGAATGCTGTGTAAACAGGATCTCGTGGAGACATCTATTTTACAGGATACCTTATGGAGGTGGAAATACCTGTATTCCTATTAGCTTAGCCATTGTTAAGAAGGAAGTACTAGTCGGGATGTGGAAATTGGTTTCATACATGAGATAGATTCAACTTTCATATGTTTTTCTAAAATAGTCTTGACTGTAGAAGAAGAATGTTGAAATTACATGAACAGATTGCTTTATATTGCAGTTTGAAGAAGGAGTAGTATAAAACACTCCATAAATGCTGCACAGACATCTATCTTCTTATCTCTCTAAAACTTTTAGAGTGACCTCATGGGGTGCTAGAAGATTGTAGTCTTAGATTATATTTCAGGAAATATTACAAAATCCATTTCAAATACTTGAGTAGGTTTTCATAGTTCAGTGAAGTGTGAGGCAAAAAAAAAAAAAAGATGGACTTTTTAGGAAGAGTTGTTTAGTTAATCAACAGGAGAATATGAAAAGTTGTCATTTTTAACAGGCATAATTATACATTGTGATTCTAAAAATCTAATTAAATAGAAACTAAATAAGGACAATGACAAGCCTGAATTTTAAATAGGAGTGTTTCATATAGTCGTTTGAATATGAAATAATGATGCTGAACTATATTAAAATCTTGACATTTTATAAAGTATTGAGAAACAAATAGAATGAAGTTCAACTGGGTAAACTCTTTTGAATTACATATAAATAGGAAATTCAAGTAACTCAGGTAAGGAGTTGAATAATGATTTATTAATTATGAGATCACAATAGACTAGACCGATAAAAGTTATTTTAGTATAGATTTGACGGAAACAGCATCATCTTTCTGTGGGAATGATGAAGGCTATCTAATGACAGATGGCCCTATTCCATGGTAAAGATTAGGCATAAATATTCAGCATATTAAGTTCAGCTCACAAACCAAGGTTGTGAACACAATTTGGCCACTAGGACTGTAAGAGACTGAACAAAGTTTGAGAAAGAGGGAGGCAGATATGGGATCATCAAACTAGACAAGAAACTTTAATATTCTACTAGGTCCTGATAATCAAGGGAAATGCTGAAGATAAATCCTGAAAATCAAAAGCTGAAGAGAAATCTGAAATACCCTTTAGAGATCCTCTTGTTGAGCTGACCTAATGTTTAGATCCGAGAAGCTTGGAGAAAGGTAACTGTACGCAGACTGGGCCGTGGTATTTCCTCCCCATGACCTCCATGGCTGCAGAAAACTCTCAGGGCTCTCTAGCCTGAGGCCTTCAGCCACCCCATTTAAACAGTTTTGCTGCCAGCTTGAAATACCTCAGTCTTAAGGCTTTTCGAGGCATACTTAAGACAATCTACAATCAAGACCTATAAAGTGATCAATTCTATTTGAACTCAGAAGAGAATTAAATAGTCTTTATCTCCCTGCAGGAATATTTTCTTAATACCTTAATATCTTTGTTTTGCCACCTAATAGATACATTAAAGAAACATTTCTGTAGAAAAAGAGAGAGGTACAAAGATGGTACATGCATTAAAAAAAAAAAAAAACCCTCCAATATGTTGCTATGAAAGGCAAATTTACTGTGAAGCTAATAATACTGAAGTTGCATGTCCCTCGCGTGAATGTGCTCCCTCTGATACCTTGGAAGGAAACCATGCAAAGTGTTCACATGATCATATGCTTGTGTGATATTTGTAAATGTAATATACTATATTTCATTTCTCTTGAACAGAGTCTCTACAAAATCTAGAATGGTCTCTTACTGTTTTTCTGATATATATTTTATATATCTCAGCTAATCTTAATTCTTCAATTATTAGGCAATGTATTTTTTTTGAAGTTGCCAAATTGTGGTATTTTAATCCCTCCTGATATCTGGATCTCCTTTTCAGATAACTTTGTTGCACTTGTCTGTCTTGAGTAAATGTTCAGTTTTCAGTGTTCTTGTCCCAACTCCAACACTTCTCCACTCCAAGATGGGAATATGTCTTTTCCCCAATGTATATGGAGTAGAATACTCAACCCTTTGGTGGCAAGAGAGAGGGAAGAGAAAACGATAAAATCTGTGTGCTCTTTTCACTCTTTGTTGGTCTCCACTTTAGTGTTTTAGCTGGCCTAGAGTTAAAGATCATATAAATTATTTTTTCACCTAGTCAGGGCCTAATAGTTCTTTGCTTTTTCATCAATGGTGCAGACCTCTGTGTACATAAGCTACATTATCTCTATGGTTCTTATTCGGAATTCTTAGCCTCAGCTTCTTTAGGTTGCCACTTGCTCTATGATTGCATAGCAGGTCTTAATTCTCAATTCAGTTATCATTTCCTTGCTTCTCGTAGGGCCTACAAAATCTTTTATTCACTTTCACCTCACTATATATGGAACCAACGTGAGTGCTAGATATTCTAATCAAGGCCCCTCTTACAACTTTCTACTGGGCATTGGAACCCTGTGACAGTCACACTCCATGTTACCAGAGTGAGGCATAGTTGTCTTGCCTTTTAACTTTGCTGTCACCATATCTAACACATCTGTTATAGGATTTTGCCACTGATCAGTGGGATAGATGCAAAAATGCCCCCAATTCTCTATTCCTTCAAGTATTCATATTCGCTGCAACATAAGTGTACAGTTCTGCTCCTCAAGAGGTGGTTCTATTTCTTTACTCTGAATTTGAACTAGCCCTGTGATTTGCTTTAACCAATAGAATGTGGAGGCGGAAGTGATGCTGTACAAATTCCCAAGCCTAGGCCTCAAGAGGTATTTTTTATGGTTTAGTTCTATTTGGCCCTCTACTTTTACCATGAAAGCAAGCCTGAGATGAAGTGCTGAAGGATGAAAAATCATGTGGACCAGAATTGATTCATCCCAGCCCAAATCACCTTATATCAGCTGCCACTAAAGATTTCCCAGCTAACTGTAGACACCTAAGCATGAGCAAATGAGATGACTTCATATCGACCTGTAGACTTATAATAAATAACAATTGGTAAGCCACTAAGTTTTGATATTTTTCTATAACAATAAATAACTGATAGGTCATTCCCTAAGTAGTTCTCCATCTTCTCATGAAAATAAAATGAATTTATTTACCCTATGGAATATGTTGAGTTTTTCTATACCCATGACTTATAATACTCAATGTGCTGATAGTCAAACTTTGCGTTGTGTATATAGTGGGGAATTTTTAGATTTTAGAAACACTTTCAAACTTTTCATAAATTTTTCCTTTCTAGATTATTTTCTCAAAAAAAATCTCAAAAAATAACCTTTGAGATTCAAAGATTATTCAATGGTCCCTTTGTGGTTGTACTTTCTGCCTCTTGGAGAGGGTATTTGGCATTTATAGACTTTGTGGTAAGCCACAAGGCAATCTGATTTATAACATATGAAAGGATAACTGACAATCCTTAAATATGACTATTGCTATTGCATATTTATAATAAGATGGTATTAAAATAGAAATCTGAAGAACTTTTCAAGTTCTTAATTTTTATCTTCAAGTTTAGTCAATACTGAATAAAATTTTTATAAATTTTGAAGCTCGATGATCAATAATAAAAATGATATGTATAAAACATTCCACATTTTCAGAATAATACCATGATCAACATATCTCATTTAGATACTTTTAAAAATCTGTACATCAGGCAAAGCATGCATTATGATCTTTATTTTAGATAAAAGGAAATCTAGCCTTAGAAATATTTTTTAAGTGGAAGACCTGGAATCCATTTCAATTTCTCTGGCTTCTAATCTATTATTCTTTCTATTCTGAGGAAAAATGAAGTAGGAGAGACAAGTGCACTTATCTTCATAAAAAACAAGGTAGGATATGCTAAAGTATATAGAAAAGGTAAATATAGTGCTGTAGCAATTTACAGGAGGGAGGAAAACGTTATTTTGATGACAGATCATAAGTATTTGAATTGGGCTTTACAGAAAAGGAGATTAGCTTAGGAATGTAACAATGAATCAACATCATAGACATCTATTACTATAACACTGCACTGACCAAATAATGGGTTAAAAAGCAGGCATTTCAAGTGATGCTGAAAAGGCAACTGTTTAAATTCAATATTAATTTAAAAAATGAATAACAACCTAAAAATTTAAGATGCCTTTCTTCATTGAATAATGAGTGCCTTTCAAAAACCTATAGCAAACATCATACTTAGTGGTAAAATTTCAAAAGCATTCCCATTAAATCAAGAGCGCGACAAGGATGTCTTCCAGGGCCAAGTGTGGGACGAGGCCACTAAGGACAGCATCAGCATTTGTACAACCCTCTGAGTGAGTGACATCTTAAAATTCACACCCTAGGCCTCACACTAGATAGTCTAGACAGTAGATTGGAAGAAGATACATGATTAATAAGATGACTATGAATAAGGCATATGACTAGAAAAGGAGACAAGACTGTTTTTGTTTACAAACTAAGTAATAATGTTTATTCCACAAATATCAAATGAGTATCAGCCTAGGTTTTGAGGGGCACCATTAGAATCTTAGACCTATCAGCTTTTTTTTTTCTTTTTTTTTTTTACAAAAGTAAAAATCAATAGATAGATATGGTATTCTTCTTACAGTGTTCTAGGAAAGCTCTTATAATTTTCATGATCTGAATAATAAAAACAAAGAGTATTTCCTGGTCTTACAACTACTTGCTTTTATCAGAACTCTAGCCCTGTTCAAAACATCTCTTAGTTTTAGGGGAAGTCTCTGGTTGGGGTAGGGTTACCGCATGATTGAGGAACAGCTTTTTTTTTATCACCTATGTTGGTACATACCCTTTTCTTCTTTCTACTCTTCTGCTCTGACACTGTTTACTAAAACTCACTTTATATATTCAAGAAGCTACCTCACCAGTGCTACAATTGAAAGTGTCCTCTGTGAGGGATCCGCTTTCTGTCCCAAAGGATCCTATGAGATTCCAAAGTAGTTGGTACCACCTGTCACCACTGACATTAATTCCTGCTGCTACAAATAAACAAGCAACAGGCACCACTACTACTGAGGTCCCCTTTGCTGAGTGAGAAGTCTGTCGTCACAGGCTCTTGTTGCTGTTTGCTCATGTATGCCACCTCAGTATTTCAAAGCAACACTATACACCTGGACATAATATGGAGTAGTCCCACACTGAAGCTATGTTTGCAAGCATGTTATACTATTTTCATTGTGTCTGATGCCTTGTATCCTCAACATCTTATTCAGCTTTTAGGGAAAATATTTTTCCAGGCTTTATACCTTAGCCCTACTATTTCTGAGATTCAGTCCTAGCCCTGTAATAGGTGGGGCAGTGAACAAATTTGGGTAATGGCTCTCATGCCATATTTTGAATTATCCTTCTCTCTCATAGCTCGGAAGAGGCTTTCTCATTGCGCAGAATTATGTGTTGTCGCCTTAAGGTAAATTCTTTCCCTAAACAGTTTTTTGTACATCCTGCAAAAAATTCTGTCCTCTCCCTCCCAATCATGTGTCAGACATGCCCAGTTATGCCATGGTTAAACGTAGCTTAGAGTCCATTGAGAAACTATATAAATTCTGATCTTATAGAATTTTTTTTGGTCAGTTATTCAGCTTGACAATGAAGATATATAAACAGTTAAAGCTAAAAAAAAAATACAGAATAAATTCGAAAACCCTTAAAAATATAAAAGGTACAAAAGAGTTTGTTCTTGGCCTTTCTAGTACTTCTAGTTACCTACCTTCAGGATATAAATGTCGAATAATAATAATACCTACTAGTTAAAATTCATAAAAAAGAAACTTTTTAATGATGTTTGGAATATCAAATACTTTGTGCCAGGGCTCAATATTGATAGCCTGGACTTTGCTGAAGAACTGAGATCAGGAAATTTCCCAAATGATAATCCATTAGGAAAAATGCCATTGGAAAGAGCAGTTATTACATTTTGCAGTCTAGGTTTTTAGGGCTGAAAGCCTTGTTTTTAGAGAAAGACTTGAGTTTGAAGCCTTTTTATTCGTACTAACTCTGTGATCATAGGTAATTACTTAGGTTCTCCCATTCTCAGTTGAATTTTCTATAAAATGGTAATTATAATTTTGTAGGATATAATTTAGAGATTCAGTAGGATAATGTCTTTATGTGCTTAGCATAGTCACTAGCGAATAGAAATTACCCAATTAATGGTTGTCGTTTCTTATTTTTTAAATTTATTCAAATAGTTCTCCCCAACTTCCTTGGAACTTCCATTGAATTTTACCCCATTACCTATAAAAAATGAGATGAATAAATCCTTTAAAAAGACTTTAAGCATTACCCAATTTTCCTCCATTCATTTCTCTGATTTAGAAAGAATTTGCTGAAAGATGATCTGGGCACACCAAAACAATACAGAATATTTTCAATTTTTCTTAGAAGATTCCTTAGAATATCGATTCTCAAATATACTTTTTTGTTCATGTCATGTGCAAAATGACTTGAACAAAGCACAGCCTTAAATCAATGAGAAGAAATACTGAGAAATAAATTTTAAAGGTGTAGCACAAAAATCCTACACCTTACTCAGATTTTGCAGCTCTGGGTGAAATGGTTGTTCACAGCACTTTCCACATCAGCAATGCAATTAAGGCTGTGTGGAGTCATTATTAGATAATAAAATGAGGTCGATATCAACTTTTCACTCCTGGCAATCTTACAAAAAGCAGGTGTCTTTCAAGACAGAATGGACATGGATGGCTGGGCTTGGCAAACCACCAGAGCATGAAAAACATACCTTCAAGAACAGCTGAAATCAACCCTTTTTATCAGCATTCATCCCATGGAATCACATTTCTGGAGCTGGATTCCCTGGCTCAGAGATTGCTTCGGCTGTATTCAAAATAAAGACTGAGATCATGCACATCAACTTCACTTAATTAGCTTTTTACATGACTTTCATTTCTGTTAAGTTAGCTAATTAACAACATGCTTCGAGATCAACTCTCCCACTCCTTTTTCTTGAGTTCACAGGCATTTTCACTCTCATACTAACATCTCTTCTGCAATAATTCAGGCTTGAGGGTAGTTCCCTATTGATATACAGTATCTGTACTATTAATTTTGTTCTATACTTTTCGCTCTCTGGGAAACAGGCTATTTAATTTGTGAGATCGCTCTGAGGCAGGATGTTTATGTTGTTGACTAGATTTATGCAGTGCCTGTATTGAACAACTAAGTATGCCGGCTGGAAATTACTATACTTGCCACAGATATGAATTTTAAATAAAAAATTTCCAGAGCCTATTTAAGTAAATGAAAAAGAGCTGTCTCCATCACCAAAATGAATGCTATCTCATTTTTCCATAGTTTTTCACCTAAAAGAGTTGCGATTATATCTTCATGACAGACCTTCCATCATTGTTAAATATGTCCAATACATTCTGGTTGATTAGGAGATTAGTGAAAAACGACTGATAACACTGGACTCCTGAACTCCTTCCAAAAACATATTGACACATATAATCAGTTGATTCAGCTAAATCTGTTAAATCTTTATGGAAGGAAGTTACATTTCTCTCTCAGTTAACATGTAAGTTTGATTTTTAGTTCTATGCAAACTGGTATTGATACTTATGTCTCTCCTTTTGAAAAGAACCGAGGTCTATTTACATTACCCATTTTGGAGAGGAATACAAAATATAAACTCCAAAGATCTAGAACTAGTGTAATCCTCATAATTTAGACTACCACACTGTTTTGGAGAGTTCAGTAAAAGTTTGGACTTTTATCACAAAGCAATTGCTTTGCCCTACAAACTATGCAGTTTTAAGTACTAACTGTTAACCTTGGTGTATAAATACCAAACATAGTCAAGATACCCAGCAGTACTGCTAGGATATTGAAATAGGTACAATAAAATTTTCTATTGTGATTTACCCTAACTTTTGTATGTTACATTTATACAACTAAAAAATTTCTTTTCAGACATTCCATTAGCAAAGGGTTACAAACAATAATATAACAACATATTAAATAACAGCGAAATGCCATTATTAATAAATTTGCGTATATAGCTCATTAGAAAAAAAGTTGTTTAAACGAAAGTTTTGAGTATGTACAATTGATAATAAAAAATTATTGATTAATGTCATATTGATAATTCTACATATAATAACTCATTTTAGTGGATGAAAATTGAGACTCAACAGGTACTACATAGGGTGACTTTGGCAATGGCACTGATGTACAAGGAGAAAGATATTGAAACAACGTTGACTGAAATCTTGATTTATAGCAAACAATAGCCTTCACAATTTAAAAATAGTTGGATGCCATTTCAGAGCATGTAACAAAAAATCGATGTGCAAATAGGTGGAATTCACTAATTTGATATGAAGCTTTTTATTATTTGAGGTTCAGTAAGTCTATGTCTCAGGAGTCATACCTTAATATTTCTTTCTGTATACTCCATGGGTTTTATTATGCCACCTGGTAAACAGTAGGCCTTTATCCACATACTTATGAATTTTCTTATGTAGTTAGATTTCTAATGTGCTATGTTGGGGTGTGATTTCACATAAACTGTTGATTAAATGTAACTAAATTGAAAATGAAGATTTATCATTTAGAAAATTATTTCCATGTCAGCTTTCTCTTACAGAATTAAATATAAATTTGGCTTATAGGCAACCCAAGAAAGAGCATTGAAAGATTTCTCTGTCCTTTCCTTTCAAGGAAGGCCAACTGCACAATGAAAAACAAAATTGAGTTCAGCATAAGCTACTCAGATGCAATTTCCTTTTCTTAAGGATAATATCTATTCAAAACTGATGGCTTTTAAGAACTATTATCCATTTTCCTTCCTCTTTCAGCAGGTTTATAAATCAGCTACCTGTGGAAAACATTTTGAAGGTTTGTTCAAATGTTCTTATAACTCATATGGTCATTTAATAAAACATTCCTGCCCACAATTGAGAAAACAACACTAGAACTTTATTGGGAGCTAAATTCTGGAAGGAGATATGTTTTTACAAGATGCTCATGCACAGTGTTCATCTCTGTGCTTATGGCAATATTCATTTTTCTTTGAAGGAGGACAAGTTATAGAGAACAGAGGAAGATGATTACTATGTACATCTCATTAAGGAGTTATGAATTTGATGGTCTTCTAATGCTAGTGAGCAATACTCTTTTGTCATGCTTTCTTGAGAAAAAATATAGAGATTTATGACAGCCAAATTATTGGTGTCTGTTTTTATCTGATGACATACCGGTGGTAACATTCACATATAAAGGTGAGGTAAAATTCTTCAAGTGCCTTAAAAACCAGTCTTCTGAGTACTTCTGTGACACTTATGTCTGCATATATTATTGAAATAACAAATTTGTGTGGCAAAAGAACACATGGTGTTCTTATAAGAATAATCATTTTACAGATATGACATTCTGTTAAGAGTATTTCAAAACTTCTCTGATTACAAAATGACTTCCTCTGCAGTATAATAACATGAGAAATACAGAAACGTATAAAAAGAAATGTAAAATTACACATCTACCTACTCTCAGAGACAGCCGTTGTTAGAATTGTTACAGTTACTTCCAGTGTTGAGTCAAGTGTAGCTATATAGGCTAATTTTTGTCCTCAAAATTACAGCTCTACAAGCCATTTGGATTGTTTTCCAATATAATCACTGTACAGCTTTTGAATTATTTTTATTTTCTCCTAATAAAAAATGATTGTGTTTCTAAGACATTACAGAATCTTGCTTATAGGTTTATAGGAGAATTCTAGCCTGTGGATATGCAACAAATCTTTTAACTTTCTGCTTTTTTGTGTATGCTTAGATTATTTTTATTTTTTATATTGTTCTGGATAACACTGGAGTCATTGTATTTGTGTGCAGTCTGAGCACATTTCAGATTATATCATTAGGATAAATTAAAGTGGAATCACTAGGTAAGCAATGAAGAAACTATTTCAGACATTTAATATATATTACCTTTCTGGGAGTCACCCTAGAAAGACATACCAATTTTTACTCCAAAGAGAGATATATAAAAAAGATATTTGTCTCATTTCTCTTCACTCTTCTATAAAATATTATATAGGCAAAAACAATATTTCTCTTTTTTAAAATTTGCATATTTTATAAGTTCTAGTATGAATTTATCTTCAGTGGTACTGGCTAGTTTGTTTTCATAGTTTTAAAAATATTTCTAATGAAATACGTATCTTATATATTAATATATGAGAACTTTCTATGTGAAAGAGAATGGCTTTAGTAATTAAACATAAATATTCTTCTGTTTTATCTGCTTTTTAAAAAATTATGTTCGTACTCTTTTTATATAATTTTATTCATCGGTCATCTTTTCACTGTCATGTTTTTAAAGAACGTTTTCAATTTTAGTCACAAATATTCACCTTTATTATCTAACTTCAATTTTTTATAGGTTTAACTTGACAGAGCATATTGACAATAAATTCTTGCTTTGAAACTGTTAGAACTAAGTTTAAATTCTCTTTACCATGCTGATTTTATTTATGAAAATTAGAAGTAACAAAACGGTGGATTTTTAGACTTTTTACATCTAATTTTAAATTAAATTATGAATGTAAAGCACTTGCCTTATGCCTCATACACTTAAGCACCAAATTACTGAGGTCACTGATGATGATGATGATGATGATGATGATGATGATTATGCTAATTTATGTACCGTCTTTAAACTCTCGTGCTCATGAAGTAGGCCTTCTAGTGTCATGGGTTGCAAAGGAAATGTATGTTATTGGATCAGTGTTTTTTCTTTTTAATCTGGAATTGATTTGAAATATATCAATTATTTAATATTAAAAAAATGCTGTTTCTATTTGTTCTACTGATATAAAGAAATATAGTAGTTATTTTTAATATTATTATTAATATATTCCAGAAATACACTTTGAATGGTTTTGTGAATTATTTAGCAGATATTCAGATTAAGTTTGTAGTATTTGCTTTATGGATTTTAAAAATCTGTATTTTTAATAGCAACAAGTCTGTTTTTGTTCCTTTAGGGGCTTTTCCTGGCATGTTTTGGTATCAGAATTTTGGGAAAATTTTGTGTAATAAATTGACTAAAAAATATTTATTATATACATCATCTACAATTATATACTTATTTTATTTTTTCTGGATTGTAAAAAACTAATTTCTATATTCAGATAGATTGTACTGTATAAGAACTGCTTCATTTTTTATTGAAAAAATGTGTCCCAGTATCTCAGGGATTTTCATATCAGACTACATTTCAGAGCTATCTGAGAATCATTATCCTAGGAGAAATACCTGAGAATTTGTATTTTTCCACGTTTTCTGGTTTATTATTATATGTAATAGCCCTGTGGAACTCAGCTTTGGACCCTTTGAGTTGTTTCTCTTAGTGATTTTTATTCAACATTGTGTGTGTGTGTGTGTGTGTGTGTATGTGTTTAGAACTTGTTCCTAAAAAATCCTTGTAACTTCTGAGGATTTTTTTCCCTCACAAGGAAAAAACTGATTACTAATGGAACCTCTTTTTTTTGCTTTTGGCTTTGAGAAGCCTAGAGACAATTCTAAAACTTAATCATAGCAAGCCTCTTTATATACTGACAAATTGATTTCTTTTTCCCTGAACTTAACTCTATACTTTCTTTTATATTGATTCTTTCTTCAACTACATAGTACACTACCACTTAATTTTAGCTATTTTTTAATGATTTATTCTTAAATATAAAAGTATTTACATACTAACGAGCTCTATGAAGACAAATTTTTTTTCCCTCTGTTTTATTCTCCTCATATTCTCCAACACCTTGAACAGAACAATGCCTGATAGGCATTCAGAATATATTTATTTGCTGGATGCGTAAATCAGACAATAAATTAATGTTTGTGAAATGAAGTGAGACATTAATAAAAATGCACAAAGAAGCTATCCTTAAAAATTAGTAACAATAATAACTCACACTGCCTTATTATTGATTACCATGTAGTTACTTCATCTTCCTGTTTTCTTTTTCTTCTTCTCTGTCTTCTATTTCTATAATTCTTATAATTATGATCAGTTGTTTGCATCCATTATTTTGTCTCTTGGAACCATCAAGGATGAGGCTATAATACTTATACCAGTTTTAAATTATGTGTTTAAATAGCCTGTTGAAATTGCTTTTACTCAGATTGCAGTTGCTCTAAGACTAATAATTTCCCCTTAAGCATTATCTTCCTCCTTGCCTACTTGTATGTGAAATAATACAGGCTTATTCTGGCACATAATGAAATGTTGAAATTTGCCGTGAATATTTAGGATAAAATAAGAGTGCAAAACAATGTTGCCAGTATAATTTATTGTCGTAATAAACACACTTCTGAGAGTAAACTGGTGAGCTATTAAAAATTTAAACCAGGACAACAGGCATAAACTAGGATGACCCAGGGCAAACTGAAGTGTGAGGTCACCCTCATCTAAAGTAAGCTAAGGCTTTTGGAGAAAAGCTTTTGGCTGTGCCCCCATGTCACAGTATGAATGAATACATCTCTGCATAAGGAAATGTAGTAGAAACATTTGTGAATCTGCTGTGATATGGTGTGTCTAAAAAAGCAAAATGGAATACTCTTTTCTTTTTGCCCAATGTACTTATATTTGTCATTAAGCTCAACATCTCAACTCAAGTCCTCCTGTTATAGACACTTCTCAGAAATTCATAGCATTGAAAAAGAATTGCAATTTTGTATTTATGAATAATTTAATTAAACTCTCCTCTTTCAAAATACATGTGTTTTGAAGACAGACACCGTGTTTTTTTGTTCATTTGTCTGCTGACTTTTGTATCCTGTATCCACTATAGTCCATGACACAAATAGGTATTTTAAAACGTTTAACAAATAAGTAAGTAAATGAATGGATCTCTTTTGTTTCACCCAACTCATTAAACTCAATATCAATTCTTTTCATTTTTCTGATAAAAATTAACTTTGAAAATTATGAAAGTCTTGGAGAGTCAAGTGTAATTAAGGCTCTTTCTCTTCGAATCATTTTTTTTCTACCTGGAGTTTCTAGTTTCTGAAAGAGAATTCGTATACCCTTGCTTTCATGACATTATTTCACTCATTGATTTCAGGTAACATATAGGACAATAGGAACTAATAAAGAGGTGATAACAGAAGATTTATAAAATAAAGGTCAGTCTTTAAAGACTCTTTTTCTGTTTTTGTGCAAGTTGCATTTGTTAATGGTACCACCCTGGCAACTTAGAATTCTTATAATATAAACATAAATGCTATTTTACTTTTATTCACCAATTAGCTCACTGTTGACAAAGAATTGTAGATAAAATAAAATTATTATTTGTTGCAATCCTATAATTCAAAAACTGTAGCTTTTGGTGTGTCTATTCATTTTGTCTGAGAAAATGATATTCTATGAAATATCTAACATTTGATAGTCAAAATTATCTATCCCAGAAATACTTAGAATAATTCAGGAAATCAAACCAAAACAAAAAATCGAATTGTTATTTATAGGTAAACCACAGTTCTTATTTCAAGATTTTGTTTACAAACTACTCAAACCAGAAAACAAAAATTCAAAAAGAATTAATTGGTAATATATTTCTAAATGGTTTGTGGTCTGATTAGAACCAGTACTAAGTAAATAGTTCTTTTAACATTTCATTTCAATACAGTATGTTTCAGTGAACATTTTGGGCATTGTTCTAAATCATGGGAGCAAAATTTGAAATTTAGCAACAAGTAAGTCAAGAGTCAAGTAGGGGAGGCAAACATATAGCAAAACTGGTTTATGGATGATGCAGCTCTCCCATACCAGGATACTAACATACCTCAAATCCCTCATTAATATAATTATCTTTAGAAGGTTCTGGTTAAAATGCAATTCTATTATCCCTGGGATAAGTTAAGACATCAAACAGTTATCAACTTTTGTTATATTAGCACAGATCTTAACCTAGAGAAGAAAGGACAATATGTATGAAGTAAGGAGAGCAAAAAGAAAATGGAATGACAAATGAGGACATCTTATACAGAAGACTAATCACTAAGTTTTCAGACTATAGTTTTCACAAGGTAAGGGATTCAATCTTGACCATCCATGAGCCCACAATTACATTTTATATGTGTTTGGCAAATATTTGGTGAATTAGTAATTAATGAATAAATAAACATATTCCTGGTAGCAGTAGGAGGGCACGAGATCCACATGGGGGCAGGAGGCAAGGAAAGGGTGCCTCCGAACTTAATTATATATCCAATGAAAATTTGGGGCTGCTACTAGAAGTAAATTTTCTGTCTCTGCATTGTTGCTGAGTAACAAAGACACCAAATTTCTTACATTTATATTGACTTATGGGTTATGTTTTGTAGATTCTGTTTGGAGTGATAGAAGCATTATAGTGGCGGGGGTGGGGGAGTGATTGATTCTCAGGCTTTTTCTCATTTGTGATATCTCAATACTCTTCCTCAGCAACTAATTCAACAAATGTGACCCAATTAATTAAGTATCCCTGGCCTTTTATCCGGATTTGGGGCCTGCACATGGATTGCTGTGCTCCTAATAGGGTGTACTCCTTAAAGGCCTCGCACCTGTAACCACAGCCATTCTCTAAATCTCCTTTTGCTCATCTATGTGACTTTTAGCTTCTGTTTGCAGCCATGAAACTTGTTTCTAAAATCTATCTGTTCCCACATCTATTTTCTTGGACCTGTAAATTGAAGTGGGGAGATTCAACCACCATAATTCCTGACACGTTTTTAAAAGTGCTCCAAGAGAGATTGCCATTTCTATGGCATTCAAAATGCTCTCCAGTAATGAAACTGTTTCGATCTTTAAAAATAAAATAAAATGCTCTCCAATCCAACTTTCATTTTTCTCTATCATATTTCCCAAGAAAATATATACCTGATATGTTTATTAATTGTGAATTATTTTTCAGTTATTTAGAATGATAAAAAGAAATTATGAATGCCTTTTCCTATAGAAATATATTTGGGACATTTATATACCTGGTTAAGATCAACTATTTTTTTTATTATTTTAATCCATGTAGCCATGGTAAAAGGTATCATGGAATTATTATCAAAATCTAAACAATACTCTTTAAAATAAATCATTTGTTCTCATATCCATGAAATAAAAGTAGTTAGCAATGAGGCTTTTTTAACCACTTCAATTATGCACAGACTTAGATATAAGAAATAACCCCAAAGAGCCATCTTCTGACTACATTTTGCCTTTTTTACCAGATACTGAGTAGAGCTGAAGAAACTTCCAGTGGAAGGCTTATCTCTTAAGTGCCACAATAAATTGAAATCTGGTAAATTTCAGTTTGACACTTCATTAATTCTAAGTCAGGGGTCACTGGTTTCTTATCTTTTCTGAACTTCAGATTTTTTACATTTCTAAAATGAAGTCATAATAATAGTCATAATAAAACGAGCTTATTTTAGAGTATTAAATTGCAAATTCTACTGAAAATGATAAAAAACTGTGCAATTATGAGGGATCATTATTTGGCGATAGTTAATTATTATTTTTTTTGTAATTTGTAATTACAAATCTCACACACACATATACAAAGCCACACACATAACTGTATATATGTATGTGTATATATATATGTATATATATATTATTATTATTATTATTTTGCAAAAATCCTTTTACAAATAGAACTCAATTCAAACTATAGATATTGCTTTATTCCACCTGTGAAAACAGATACTACAGGTCATTAACTAATTCACAAGACTTTATTTTCTTTTAGTTTTAACAGAGCAGCGTCTGGTCTTCTGGCAGATAATTCGAACCATTTTGTGGGCAGCTACAGGATTCTCCCGTGGGGAGCCTGTTGATGGGGTATCTGAGTTTATGTGCGCTCTTAACCATCATTACTCTATGGCAGATATTCTTCTCTCTAGGCATTTTCTATTGGCTACACTTACTGGAGTTTTTAAAACTAGCTTTACTATCTAAAGAAAAACCCTAATGGATCATATTTTATGACTACCTTATGTAAGTTGTTTTATTCCAGTTGTATATGCTCTATCTTATTGACTTTTTTTTTAACTTCTGCAATTTTTCTTCTGCAGTTTTACACCTCCATTATTTCTCATTATACTATTTAGCTTTTTCCTGTTGAGTATATTTCTTAATTTTTCTTTCTATAATATTTGTAATTTTACTCTATGAGCAATTCCCCATGAAATTTTTCAGAATGAAAAGTATTAAGAAAAAGTATTAAGTCTATTTAATGTGAGTTCTTACAGAGGTTTATTTTCTGTATTATTGTTACGATCATTATTTTATAATACATAAAAATTTCTTTCATATATACTGAGGAAATGAAATTATTTTATTAATAACAGGTCTTATGTGAAAGTACAAGTCATCATGGTGGAAATAAATGAAAACTAGAAAAGCGTAAACCTGAGTTGAGATCTGCTAAGTAGTTTTCCCAAGGTTATACAAATTGCAAAGAGAAGAGCTAGGATTCAAATCCAGTTTATCTCTAGAACTCATGCTTTTAAACATGTCCCTATACTGGAAGACTTCAATCTCAAGGATCTTGCTTGAACTGTTGGTAAAAAGCCAAACTATGGCTGTTTGCTGGGTTTTGAAAATAAGGCTGTGTCTGCCAGTGACCATTTTGGCATTGAGGAAATTGACTTCCTGAGAATGAAGCCAACACAACTTAAAGCATGGCCAAGATATGGAGACTAAAAATTTTCTGACAATATTGTTTGAATTCCTGGATCTAGCTATGCTATGCTTTAGGCTAGAACTATCCTTGGATATTTCAGTTTTGTCATGCAATAATGCCCTCTCCACACTTTTTTCCCCTTTAGCCACTTTGATTTGGAACATTGCTACTTTCTACAATCTTTAGATTTTTGTGAATCCCTAGTATATTTTTAAAATGTTAAAAGTTTTGTGATTTTTGGTTTCCCAAATCTAAAATATCTCTCAAGGTTGTTTCTTCTTAGAACAGGAAAACCAGTAATAAATGTTATTGTTTTTACTTAATGTACAACCACACTTGGGTCACAATAATATATATCTCATAAATAATAAAAGATGTAAGAATAATTATACAGGACAGTGAACTGAAGGAAGTTTAGCCCCTGGGTGAAATATTAATGAATGTGTTAAAATCCTATGTGTATTCAGCATTTAACATTTTGCTTTAAATAATATAGTCCTGATCTTATTGTTTAGAAAACAATATAAGTTAATTGACTATACTCAGTTTTGCATTAACAAAATATAAACTACTACATTTCAATATATTGCTTATAGGATTGTTTCTCCTATTCAATCCGTATATAAATATAATATTATTATATATATATATATATATATATATATGTATTTTTTTTTTCCTCCTAGTGACCAGAAGTGTTCATGCAGGTTATGTGCTTCTCAATTATCCCGATAAATAATTTCTCACCTTTGGAGAATATAACATCTTTAGAGTTTCAAAAAGGCTGTGTACATTCTCTCTTTTGACTTATCTGACTATTCTGTAAGATAGAAATAAAACTAAAATCTCCATTTTGCATCTGAGATAAATGAGTCACAACATATTCCCATAAGGTTTAGACTATAGACCTTTAGTTGCTTAGTTCAGCATCTCTAACTGCAACGCAAATAGAAAAGTAGTTTGGAGTTGGTAGATCATTTATAAATGTCCTCACCTAAACGTTAAATCTAACCTACTCTGTGGACATCATCATATCTTCAAGGTATACAGCTTAGGACAGGGTCAGAACTGCCATATTGTACATGACAGGGAATAAAAATACATACTACAGCATGCCAGGCCCTATTTTGGCATGAATCTCAGCAGTAAGCAAGTCTGACTTTATCTTTCAAGATAATCTTTACTATTTATCTACCTTTATTATATCAGTTGAAAGCAGATCTATTCTGTTATCAATTATTCATGGTAGATGAGCCTAACCCAAAGGCTTAGTTAATTAGGAAATAGAGGGACAGTATGGGACTGTATATAAGCACATAAATATGTTCTGGAGTAAAATAAAACTGTAAAAATAATATATAATCTTGTCTGAGCACAAAATCACATCAGAAATAAACACATACACAAACATACAAAAAAAAGCATTTCAGTTTGGGAGTTTTCCCAGGTGAACATGCAGTTAATCTCAGATAACAGACATATTTTACACTATTTTTTGAAGATTTGAGGCTACTTGTTGAAGATGGGGGTAGGTACCATCTCCCTGCTTAATAATGAGAATAGGAACTGAATATAGAGAAGTATAGAAACATATTAAAACCAAAAAATTCGAAAAAATGTTTATTTTCAACTGCAAATAAAGACTTGCTACAACTATAGACATTCAACCTTACTAACCATGCCAATTCTGTTCACCCTCCTGCTGCGCTCTGAAAAGGAAAGGCACCATTGGGATCCAACTTAAAACAAGTAATTACTTTACGTTTTAAATGCAAACTATCTGTGGAGAACAGCAGGCCAATCTTTTCCCTATCCACTCAACAGAAGTCCCTTTGGTGCCTGGACAACTCTACTAATCATTTGGGTTTAAATACTTTCAACTAACTGCCTTGCGTTTTCACTACAAACATTTTTACCTTCTTTTGGAAAGGCCTACGCACTTGCTTACTATTTAACCACTTATCTGTTGAAACAAGTGTATGAGAATTAAAGCTCCCTAGAGCTGGCTGATGAGCTTTCACATAGAGTAAGTGTTGTAACACATCTGGAAATTAAGGGCTAAGGAGAACAGGAGGCTAGAATAAGTTTCTGAAGGCACTTTTTGCTATTTACAGAATCCACCATTATAGAATGACCAATTATAGAATGAAGTGTTTTCAGTGGAATCAAATTTGTATTTCCTTAACAACATTAAAATCCTTCTCAAATCTTGATCTATCCAATGCCAAGGCTTAAAATAGACCATGATAACTAGGAAAATGACTGAAAGAAAGCTCCAAATGTTTTTGTGGATTTTAAATTTCGTAATTTCAATTGTTCCTTATTTATCTTTTGTTTAAAGTTAGACCACACACACTTCCTTGCTTCTTAAGCATTTTGACATTTATTTTATAAATTCTTTTATACTTTGCTCTAAGACAGGAAATAGCAATTATCTCAGCTTTGCAAATAAGGAAAGTGCACAGAAGTCATTCTGGCCTTCAGCTAAGGTCACACAATTAATCAGTGCAGAAATGAAACTACAACACAGATTTTTATAGGTCCTAGCCTAAGACTTTCCCATTAGAGTCTGTGATTTCTCGTACATTTATTTATATATTATTAAAATATATGTTAAGTGCAAATATGTAAAAGTGACTTCTAGTTGCTGAGTGGAGAAGATTCTTATTAGATGATCTGACATGAGTCTAATGGGGAAGGAAATTTGTTCAGATTAGAAAAATATATGTATAAAATAAGATACATTAAACGCTCATCATAATCACCAAGTAGTATATAGGTGGGAGAAGTCCAAGTTAGTTGGAAAGGCAAGACAAAAATGGAATGGTAGGGAAATGTGGAAGACAACGTGCTTCTTCATAATTCTTTTTTACTTTCTTTTCTAAATTGTCTCTGATCACTGTAATTTGTGGTGACATGGGTCAGCAACAAAGCATCAAAGATCACAGCACAAAGGTGAAGTGCTTCACTCTGCTTTTAAAATCTTAGTACAGAACTCTCAGATCTTCTAATTAAAGAACCAAGATAGGCATCTACTTGACCTTCACTTTGACATCATCACATTTAAAGCAAATTTAACTCTCACTCCTACTCTCAGGTTAATTTTCTCTAGAAGAAATGATTTTGTCAGTTTCAGAAAGTCAGGTTAAGCTCATATAAGGAAAAAAAGACGAAAATTTTCTTCTTTTGCTGATAGATATATCCTCAAGATGAGATTTCCGAAGAGCTTGAGGACTGGTTCAGCACAGGCTCAGAGCACAGGCTTGGGGTATATGTGTAGTGCCCGCTCACCCCCATACTACTAATTGTTGTGTGATCTTGAGAGAAGTCCTTACACGTGTCTGAGATATTCCTTCTTCTATGAATTGAAATAACATTAATACTTAAAATTTAAATATATTGTGACTGATAGTGGGCTGAACAATGCCCCCCCTCCTGCAAAAAATACATATATGCTTGCTCTAATCCCTAGAACCTGTGAATGATACCTTATTTACGAAAAAAAAAAAAAAAAGTCTTTGCACATGTAATTAATTAAGAATCTTGAGATGAGACCCCTCTGAATTATCTGGATGGGCTCTAAATCTAATGACAGTATCTTTTTATAGAGGCACAGAAAGGAGAGGCACACAGAAGAGTTTACTATTTACAGTGGAGAAATTGGAGTGATGTGGCCACAAGCCACGGAACATCTACTATCATAGGCAGAAAGAGATAAGGAATGGCTACCCGCCCCTAGAGCATTTGGAGGGAGTGTAACCCTACTGACAAGTTCACTTTGGACTTTTCAGCCTCCAGAACTGTGAGAGTACAAATTTCTGTTTTAAGTCATCTAGTTTAAAATAATTTAATACAGCAGTCACAAGAACCAATACAACATTAAATAAGATAATTGTAAAAAGAATGTACTTAGCATATTATCTAGAACATAAAATGTTATTTGTAGTTAGAAATTATTATCATGCAAAGCCTCAGCAATATAGAACAGAGGACCACTGCCAAAATAGAGATTTCCTTTTCTTAAACATTTTCTGTCTGCCAAGTATTGGCCTAGGTGTTTATGTATGGAGTACATAGTTTTTCCTAGCTCTACTGAAAGTAAATGATTTCTTTCGACAGACAAGGAGACTGAGACTCAGAAAAGTGAAATGACTTCTCCAAGGTCTTATAAAAAGTGGAATAATCAAGTTTAAACTCACCTGTCTGTGGGAGAAAAATTTACTCTTTTTTTTCCATGCTCCTTCTGTAAGATTTAGTGTGCAGGAACAGTGAGTGGGTTTGGGGCAGGAACCAACCCAAATCCAGAAGTTCTGTGTCATAGTTTGTCAGTCTTGAGGGTGCTGGCACAGAAGGAAAATCAAAGAATGAAGCAATAAGCAATGGAATGGATAATGGAGGCTGCAGATAAAAGTGAGAGAGTTAGAAGGAGATCAAATGATCAAACATATTCTACACAAATTATAGTCTTGGTAATTGGAGGCAGGAATTGGATAGAGTAAATTTTGTAGGATATTAAAATAGGTTTGACACTGTAGCAGGCAGAATTCTAAGATGGCTCTCAAAAAATCTTGTCAGCTCGTATGCACACTTGTATAATCCCACTTTGGAGTATTGGTGGGAACTGTGAATATGATGGGATGTCACTCCTATGATTAGGCTGCTTTATACGGCAATGGTAAATGGAATTTGCGGATGTAAAGTCCCAAATCAGTTGATTTTTAGTTAATTAAAAGAAAGGTTATCTTTGGTGGGCCTAATTAATCAATAAAAGCCTTAAATTAATAACTGGGACTTTCCTGAGGTTAGAAAGAGATTCTCCTGCTGCTCTTGAAAAAGCAGTCATGTTGTGAATTGTCTTTGGAGAGAAGGCCACATGGCATGGAATTTTGGGTGGCTTCTATAAACTGAGCATTATCCAGCCAATAGCCAGTTATAAAATGTGTTCCTCAACCTTACAATGGTAAGAAGATAAATTGTGCCAACAACCTGGATAAGCTTGCAAAGAAATTCTTCCCTAATCAAACTTACTGATACAAAAGCAACCTGGCTGACACTGCATGTAGCCTTGTGAGACACTGAGCGAGGACTCTTAGCTGTTCCTGGACTCCTGATGTTCAGCAACTGTGAGATAACAAATGCGTGTGGTTTTAAGACAGTGAAGGTGTGTGTGGTAATTTGTAACCATCAGTGGGAAACTAATACAGACACCTCAAAATCAATTTTGTTTAAATATATAATTTCTATGAAAGGAATCTACACTGTGCTACAACTAGTCCGGACTTTCCAGGGTTTACTGAGTGTGGGACACTTAAGTGTGGCCACTTCCAGCTTTGTTCTCAGAAATAAAATGTTCATCCCCTGACCTTACATCCATTATACATGTCATTAGCACCTTCAACTGTAGCAAGTGAAATCTGGGTGCCACCTTCACCTCACATGTACACACACATATGGGCACATACATGAACATACGTATATGTCCAAGCACACACACGGAGATATACATGAACTCAGCACATTACCCTGTGTGTGACATATACCACACATACACACAAACGTCATTTTAGCCTGATAACATGCATTATGCCTTTTTACTTGCATGAAAGCCACGGTAGCCTTTATTCCTGTTTCTCTTTAGTACTTAAAACACACTTTTGGCCAAATGTAACCCTGCAGTTGTATCGTAATGTACTTTTAACATGTTAATGGCATCGTAAAACAGCATAGTGAGAGTACTTTAATGTTCAACTGCCACATTATTAATAAGAGAGGTTTTGCCTTTCCAGAATCATCCTGACTTCATTGTGATCCACAGTCATTACGCCCAATAAACATGTTGTGGGGCAGATTGGAAATGCAAAGAATTTGGTGATCTCTGAACGTAATAGGTGCACTTTGAACCATTTACTGCCACAATGTAATAATGCTGCTTCAAAAGAAGCATGTTAGAACTTGAAAGAAAATCTTTTCAGCACCATGAATTGTTATTCTATCTTATAGTAAACGTAACAGGTTTCTTGACAAAAGTTGTAACTCTTAATTTCACATTTTAATTTTTCCCAACTTTGGTTGCTGAATACAGAATGATGACATAGTTTGAGCACAGACTAATGATTAAAAATTCAGCATGTAATGTAATCAAATAGTTCATTTATATATTAATTTGTCAGGTTGGTATCAAAACCTCTCTCCTTTAGATTAAATTCATATTTCAATTTTTTACATATGATGGCTTAAGTATTGCTGAATAAAGATGATATATGTGTTGATTTGCAAACATATTTTAAACAGCTAATTCACAAAGGGATGACGCACAAATACATAACCTAGTACAAACAAAATAATGCAAATAGACTAACAGTACAAAAATCTCCTAATCAATACACAAAATAATATTTAGAAATGCTAATAACAAACAAAAGCCTAAGTGGGAATAACTGTAAGCTATCACTTATTACCAAATGAGCAAATATTTTAATGATTATAATAAGTTTTGTGATGTAAGTAATGAAATAGGCTGCCTATCAAAAAGTGTGCATCGATATAATTTAAAACCTGGAAAATATAGTATATACTTTTGACCCAGTTATTACAATTGTAATTATAATTTCCAGAAGACAATGTAGCAGTTACACAATCCTAGAAATGAAAACAAGATAGAGATGTGACACCTCTATATCCAATCAACTTAGAAAAATTAAATAATGTTAATCTATTTTAAGTAGGACATAACTCAATACATGCTATGTCATTCTTGGTAAAGATAATTAGTAGGTACTATATAAATATGTGTATATTTGAATATGAAAACTCACGATGACACTTTGCTATGTGATTTGATGATCAGTTCAGTTCTATATTTTTTGTTTTTATTAAGTCATCTTTATTTTCTCTAAATATACATATAATACATGTTCACTATAGAAAACTTTGAAAATACAGCTGCAAAGATAAAAAGTAGAAAAAAAAATAATTTGCTGTCTTAATTTTAAATAACCTTTGCACTATGAAATTCATAAATATTTTTCTACCGATTCAGAGATATTTTCTTTAAATTCTAACATTGGGTATGTTATATAAAACAGAACTCCGGATGTTTCTAAATATATTGCATAGTTTCCTTAAGTAGAAAACATTTTGAAATCTTCCTGCTTCTTGGGCTGCTCAGGTAAATATTTGACTGATAATGATTGAGATCTTTAGCTATGATTTAGTGATCCTTTCTTTTTCAAACTTTTCAAAGGAATTTAGCACTGGCTAGTATTTTGTTATAGACTGAAATTAGAATTAGATCTCATGTTGCTGCGTGTATCTAGCCCCCATCCAAATATCATAAATTTGAGGTGAATGATAGATTTTCTGAATTTTAGTTTCTTCTGATCTTTCAACTATTATTAGACTTATATGAGGAGATATCGAGAATTCCGTCTAAAACTGAACTTGAGTTTTTCCATGTTAAATTAATCCCCCCGCTCCTTCCTCCCTTCTTCTCTCTCTTTTGCCTTTCTCATTTCTCTTTTCTCTGCCTCTCACCTCTACTCCCTCTTCCCTTTTCAACCAATATATATTAGACATATACCATATGCCAAGCATCGTGCTAGACACAAAGGATATAAATGTGAGAAAGATGGTTTTGTATCTGCCCTCCCAAAGTTTAGAATCAAAGAGTCAGATTTAAAATGTTAAATATTATTTACAAAAAAGTATGGAAAGTGATACAAAAGAAAACCAGAGGTTTAAGGACATGCCTAGCAGTGGCCCTTAATATAGTTGTAGGGAGAAATTATTGATCAGGAAGAGTTTCTAGACAGAGTGACCATTAGGCCAAGATCTGAAGAATCATTAAACATTAGACAGGTACTATTTCTACTGTAAAGAATGGAGGCACTTGTTTACCTAGGTTTCTACCTCATTAGGTTGTTGGCTTCTTTTTGCTTGTTCAGTACCCACCAAAGTGCCTGAGATACAAGTGGTGTTTAATAAATGTTTGATTAATTATGCAGAGACATATAAATAAATAGTATATTGACAAAACACAATTTCATATATATGTTTGTAAATTATACAATTAAAATAGCATGGATTTCAAGAAATATTAATATGTCTCCTGTATCTCTCCTGCTAATCTTAGTCTCTATTTTCTGTTATTTATACTTTGTGTGTTTCTCCTCCTTTCATTAATTTTTTTTTTTGTCCCTAATAGTGACTTCAAATCAATATACATTTGATTTTAACCTTCTGACAACATAATTAATACAGCTTCAATACTTCTTCAAAGCTTAATGACTTATTTTTAGGTGTAAACTTTATAAAAGAATATTAGTTTATAAACCTTCTGAATTAATATTTGCCATTTGTTTTTGCCTGTAAGTAAATTAGTTTAATAAAAGTAAAAAAAAATTATATAAAGAAATTGCCAAAAGGTTTGAGTACTAAATAATTACCATGAGTATTGCTTTAAAAAATCTGCATGTTAACTTCTCCATGCCTATGGAATGCATGCAAATTCATGCTGCTTTTGATAAAGATCATTTAATTAAAGAAGAATGAAAATAATTTAAAAGTTATTCAAAATTCATTTTGTAATGTGAGGATATAATACACATGAAGTCAGTATACTCATAAATTCATAAATAAAGTAAATGAGAAGACAGCGATGCTAATTGATATAAAACACCAAGGCGACAGGGTCTGTGAAAATGTCATTCAAAGTTATTAGAATATAGTTAAGAGAATGAGCTTGAAGATCTCATTAGGAACTGAGCCCAACAAGTCGTATAGATATTTTTAAGCTTGAGTGAATATTTGAATTTCTTTATATTAGTTCAAATTGGTCTTGAGTATTTCATTTTCTTGTATTTCATATTCTTAATAATCTGATCATTTCAATGCGGAAAAAGTATCAGTAAAACATGTTAACAGTGGAAATGGGCATGATTTAATAAATACTATCATACATTGTTTTTGAAAAGCAAATTACTTTTGAGAACTTTAGAGGCAAAAAATCTATGGTTTACATAAAAATTTTTAAAAAAGAAGAAATTTTAGTTTGCTCTAATAACCAGGGCTGATTTTTTAAAAGAAACAAATTTATTTTTTAGGAGACTGAATATGTAGCACACACACACACATACACACACACACAATATGTGGTACAACATATTTCAGAAAATTTAAATAAGCCCTAAAGTAAACTTTTCTTTTAATAAATTACTTGATTGAGATTTTTTTAGGAAAGAGTTGTCTTTGGATATGTTCATTTTAACAGTTATAATTTTTGTGCTCTTATAATTTAAATGGAATGGCAAACTATAGGTTTTATGCTTTAAGTGCATACGTATTTCCTATATAGGAATATGGAATCCTAGCACAGCCATCATAGAGGAAGAGATAGTCAAGTAACTCAAGGTTTAGAATCTGTGCAAAGATGGGAGAAGGCAGGCATGGTAGGAAACAAAAGGAGAGATTCTAATTGATCTGATGCCATGTGCTCCAGCCATTCTAACTTTGAAGGTGCAAGGGAAATGGAGCTTTTGTGGTTTTATTTGGATGGAGGAGTAGCAAACAAAAACAATTTTAATTTACAATTTTGCTCAATTGTAAAAAGATTACAATGTTATTCTGTTATTTTCTTCTTATTAAAATCATGATGTACTCATTTCACGTAATAATATTAAGAGGCCACACTCTCTACATGATTTATATAAGTTTGAACTTAAAGATTGAGGAAATAATGATAATCAGGTAAAATATTATTTATAATTCATATGAAAGCAGAGGATTGGGGTTTGAGGTAAGGAAAAGAGAAGTATACATCCAGTTTCTTTATTATGTCAAGTTTTTCTTCCTATTTTTAATACAGAGAGAATTTTCCAAATCTGAATCTGTGCTATGAACATGTTTGAAGTAAATGCCTGTCACACTGTCACTATTGAGGATTAAAAAGACTTCTTTACAGACTCCTTTTTTTCAAATTCGGATTAGGAGAAAATGAAGATGATTGTTAACATAGAAAGATTGGATAAAGATTCAGCAAATTAAATCATTGAAATATTAGGCTGAAATACTACCATCTCGGCTGGCATGATTGTGGCCAAATATTGGTTAAAGTTTAAAGATTGAAAAATAGAAAGTTAACTTTCATTTTCTAATCCTTTTTGATAGATTTATACACAATAAAATATACCCCTAAGGCATGATAGAAAAAAGCAGCAATTTATTCTTTAGATATAAAAAGAAGACTTGGTACTTGGAGATTTCAATATAGCTCCTTTTATAATAATTTAATGCACTTACAACAAATTGCAGTAATTAGACTTCAACTTTAATTTGTCAGCCATAGCAATTTATAATTCTTAGTAGCAAAGTTTCAGTCATTGATATATATCAAAAGTATCCTTTTGGTACCAGGGGAAGGGACTGATGCTCTTGGTAAGAGTAATCTTGCCATAGGGGAGAGATCAAATTACAAAGATAACCTTGAATTAAAGGTGATTCAGCAGGAGAGTGGAGCTGATGCCCCTAAAAAAGGACATGGTATGCAGTTGCACTAGTCATACTTTTGTTGAACACTGACTAGTTTTACAGTTAGAAAAAGAGGTAATTGTCACCTTTATTTTAGTCAACCAAATTTGGCTCTGAATTCACTACCTACCTTTCTAGTTGCAGACTTGACCTAAAATTGATTAAACATTTTACCTAATAAATACTAAGAGTGAGATGTATTTTTGAATATGCCTAATGAACTAATCTCACAAATTGTTAAAGATTAAATTTTACTGAAATTAAGATATTGATAGTTTTGAGCAATTATAAACTCTTCTTTTTTTCTGACAGTATATTATTTATAAGTAAAATATACTATTGTCTTATGTTGAATTATGGTCAGGGCGACAATACGATTTATCTTCTAACACAAGAAAAGTCTGAAAGAAAATAGGATGCCATTAATGATTATACTAGGATATCAGACATAAGCCAGAAGCATCTCAGGCCCTGAATTAGGGCCATAATAATTATGACAGACCTATTTTCCATGAAAATATTTTATGATGTGGTGGGAAGAATCACAATAAAACAAAACTTTATGTGATCGCGAGGGTTAGATTTACTTTAGTTTTCAAATGAAACTCAATTTGTGAAATAAATAGCATCTTAAAACATGCTCCTAGACTTTAATTTATGGATGTCACATTTAATTTTCCATTGACCTCAATTCTTCAAGTCATTCCAATTTTTTTTATTTTAAAACCTTATTAATGTAATGAGGGACCGTACATTGAGATGTTAGATAACAATAATATGTACTTAACATTTAATAGCCAATGGAGAATAGAAAAATCACCAACATTTTTATGATTTGAAGTATCAACTGGTGATTTTTAGGGCATTAAAATTGAGAAAATATTAGATAATATTGCTGTTTAACTATGTTACATTTTGTAGAGATTTTTTTTATTTGTAGCATAGATTTATAATAAACCGAGTTATAAGTTCTGCATTTACATAATAATTTATGTTAAATCACTCAAAAAGTTAATGGAGTTATCCTTTAAGAGAAATAGTATCTTGCTGTCCAGTCAGTATTTCTCCAGAATTCATGATAAAGTTACTAAATTACAGAGATGTAGCTAAAACATTTAAGTTGTTTAGACAATTTAAAATCTGCTTCTAAATAATGATTTGGTAACACATACATGAGGAAATACAAATGCTAGTTTTAGTATTTAAAAACAACCTTAAATCTTGAAAGTATACACTTTAGTTACTTCTCTATTACTGCTGAACTTAAAATCCCCTGAGAATTCTAATCTACTTTTACAAATGTCTTGATCTGATCTCATCACTAATGGAATGCATCCATAAAACAAGCTTGAACATTACCTTTTCCAGTCTCTACAGGTTATGGGCCAGCATGTTCCAGGCTGCATTAGGGACTACCTCCTCTGACTATTGTGCTAAATGCTATATTCAACATGTTGTGTGGAGAGCATAATCCTTCCTGTTTTGCAAATTGCTTTGATCTTCTATAAAGTCTGCCTAAGACAATTATTCAGGGAGTTGACTTGATTTTTGGAGACCAACCTGAAGAAAGTTCTCTGTCAAAGGTTTTGTGTTATTTTTCTCCTAAGCAGGATGACATTGTGACTTTCTAGATCTAATGGTGCTTACACAACCCTTTTACAAACACATGTGGACTGGAAAGTGACTATTTTTTTATTGTCCTGCATCTTGAACAAAATTTCAAATTCTGAAAGAGATCGCTTGACTAGACTGAGGAGGAATTCTTCTATAACTATATGTTGGCCATTTTATAGTTATTTTCCCATTCTTTTGCTTAGATTCAAATTATTCTATATAATTATCCATTGAATCCTAATGTAGAGAGATATCTAGATAGTGTCTGTTTTGTTTTGTTTTGTTTTTACCTCCAGAAAGTGATGACAATCAACTGGAAAGATCAAATAGTGGGGACATGAATTTTTTTTAAAAAAAGGAGACTCTGATAATCATAAAATATTGGATAGTTTGTGGTTTACTATTATATTTTAAAATCTGAAAGAAGACAACACTCAAATTCTCAAGAATAATGCTTAAGATCTAATGAATATAAAAACTATAAGAACCAAAAGAGTTAAATATGAAGAGTATGTATAGAAATGGCCTGGATCAGTCGAAAAGAAATAGTTCTTATTTATTAAATATTTAACATGTGTATTACTATTCAATCTTAATTTCAATAGGAATACTTCAAGGAACATACCTCTGTTGTCCCCTTGCACACATGCAGAAACAGTGGTTCAGCGAGTGAAAAGATTTTTCCAAAATAATTCGTAATTGTGTGACAGAGAAATGGTTTCATCTCAGGCCACTCAGACTTCTGCCAACTCAAGTGCCATAGAGATGTAGGAACTGGTGTGGAAATCCAGCTTCCTCCCTTACTGACTCGATAATATTTTGCTCTAGAAATGAAGAAATTGAGGAACATAAAAGGTAAGACCAAGATTCTCATTTGTGTATAACTCCAAACTGCATATTTCCACCATATCATATTACACAATAAAATCACAATTCTTTATATATTAGGTATACTCAAGAGTAGGTAATAGTTTTACTTTTGGCAATGGAAAGAAAACATATTAAGTTTGGAAATTTGAAGCGCATAAATTATCCAACGAAATTATTGGTTCCTGCAAATACTTAAAATTCTAAGGGGAATATGGCATAGCAGACATTTGTTCAGAACTTAGTAAGAAGTACAAAAGTTAAAAACACATTTGTGTACATCTCTCTACTGATAGCATTTTCTTTTCTTTCTTTTTCCTTTTGTATCAAAAGACCATGGCCAAATATTTTGTCATAAATCTCCTGAGTTAAAAGATTCTTAACAATTCTTTCCTGTATTAAAAAGAAGTCTTTAAGTGAACAAAGTCTTAAATAAAATTACAATGTTGAGAAAAAATTCAAAGGGCATAATTATGGTAAAATTTAACATCAGCTATTCTGTGTGAAGTCTAGAGATCAAACTTCAGCTTCTCAAATTTTCAGGCCATGCTGTTTGGAAGACCACGAATCTCCCAGTACTGACTGAGATTTTTTTTTTCTTCTTCTTTTTTTTTTTTTTTGTTTTTCACATTAGAAGTAGAATATAGAGATATTAAGATAATATTAATAGTGGATTGCACTTCAGTGTTTTATTGTCGTTGTTTGTTTATTTTTATTTTTTAATTAAGACTTTATGTTTTTTAGAGCAATTTAAGGTTCACAGAAAAACTGAGAGGAAAATACAGAGATTTTTCCTGTTCATTTTTTTTTTTTTTAATAAAGGGTACACCACCTCACCCTGTTTCATTCCAAAAGCAATCTTGTATATTATGAGTGCTTGAGTTTAATTAATGGAAAACTATGTTCTACTTAGATTGTTACCCACCTAAATTTACACACCTCTTAAATGGGTCCAGTATTGCTTAATGCAGTGATGTGTTGGTAAATGTTTAACAACTGGCTCTCAGGAGAAAAAAAAAAAAAAGGCTGTAATTTGTACCTATTGATTTCAATGGTGTAAATCTTCCTACTGTGGTTGATTGCAGGCTATAATAGTGATGTCATCGAACATGGAGTTGGGAGAAGATGCTCTTAATCTGCTCTTTACGAGCCTGGGTGAGTTGGCTCCTATACATTGTGATCCACAAGGAGTAACATAAACCAAGGATTAGCACCTTTTTTCTAAAAGCGATAATTTAATCTTTACTAACCATACAGTGTCCAACACAACAATTTAACTCTACCATTGTAGGGCAAAGAAGTCATAGGCAATAATGTAAATGAATGCATGTAACTGTGCAAGTCCGTTTGTGGATATTAAATTTCACATTTCATGTAATTTTCAAATGTCAGAAGACTTTCTTCTTTTGATTTCTTCAACCATTTAAAAATGTAAAAAGTACTTTTAGCTTGCAAGGCATATAAAATATAAAAACAGTCTGTGGTTTGCAGATTCTTGGTCTAACTGTAGAAAATTGGTTAAATTGAGGGAAACTGAGCTAAGTGGCATTCTTAACAGGTCCAGACACACCAGTGTCTGGTCTCTTATGTTACAGTAGCTTTTTTTGAACTTTAGGTTGTCCATGATCCTTTTTGGCTTTCAAAAGACACCAACTCCAAAGGCTTCTGCTCCCACAGTTCCTTCCTCCTTCCCTTCCTTCAGCATTTCTTATGAAGTTTACTGCATACATTGGTTTAAAAAATTTTAGAACAATAAGAAATATACATTACTTTCTAAATACAAACACACCCATGAAATAACTGAAACAAACATTCCATAAATCAGATTTCACCCATCTATTTGCAATTACTATTACATTTTCTAGTCTATTCATTTTTCCATTCCATTCCATTGTTTTATTTGTTAAAAATTGTTCATGGAGACTCAGTTGTGAGTCACCATCTATAATTTGAAAATTACTGATACCAAGTTGTGAATATTCTATGAACTAGTTTCCACCTCTACCCCACCTCCTCATACACACATATTTTGGGCTATTTGCAGTTACCAAAAGGAGGCAATAGCCAAATTAATTATAAATTATGGAAAGTATGTGATAGGTTTTTCTGAAGATGGATTTCTGAGATTCTATTCCTACTCTAGAAATTGTTGAGTTTTTCTTTCTCAGAGACCTAGAATTCCCTCTCTATAAATGAATCTACATCCTATGGATTCGTATTATAATGACACTGTGTTTTTTCGGGGGAGGGAGGTCAATATAGCTATGATATACAAAACACTATCCTGAGTTGTAGAGGAATCCAGTACAGTATTTATAAATTTGCACAAATTTTACATGTAATTATTTAGGCTTTTGTGATTTTTTTCTGTTTTTGCACTTTTGTCCAATAGAATCATATAAAATATAAAGTAGCATATGTATTAGTCTACCAACATCATTAAATTATTTTATATTTTATTTAAAACACATTTTTATTCTTCTACATGGGTTATTGAGCATGCTCATAAAACACAACAAAATTAACATCAATCCAGCTTGAAACTATTATGTCAGACCATACATTGTACCAAAATGTTCTGTGATTCCATCAGACTCTCCCCCCCACCACCACCCTTTTCCGACAAGCATTAGGGAAATGTAACTTCTGATTCAAACTGGGAAATAACTTGAAGAAGCTGTTTATGGTATGATGGAAGTTTCACATCATGTTCCAGAAAACGATTCTGACTTGCAATTAGAAAACTCATGTTGAAATCACACCTGAGCATAAAAACTATGTGACCTTTCGCATATTTATAAAAATTTCTTTGTAGATCCAGTTTATTCCTCTTTATAATCAAGGTAATACTACTCTACTTATCTCACAGGCATCTATTTGCAAGGCAGTGATTAACTATACGTGTAAATGTTTTTGTAAACTTGAAAGCACCTGGAAACAGAATAAATCTTCTATCCATGGAGAACTATTAAATAATTTCTGTCACTTCTAATTGCACCTCGATTGGGAAGCCTCATCTAACCTCCCTTGCTCCTCAGTTCTATGATAGTGACACAGCCTCTGTGCCCTTCTCTGTAAGGAGGCAGATTGGGTTGCATCAGGTAAAGTGTGCACATACCTGTATTCTGAGGGCATCCTTTACTAATTTTGGTGACTCAAATGCAGTAACAGCAAAGTTGGTGGAGACAGAAATTTCAGCAATCATACTGACTTGAATATATAGGTAAAATTTTGAACATCGTCTTAACTTACTGCTAGAAGACGCTGAATAAATGCATTAGACACACATCAGCTCTTTTAATTACCATTTTAAAGCTTCACTAGTTCCTTTATCCTTTATATTTAATAAGCTATTATAACAGTTTCATATTATCTTCAAATTAAACTTTTCTTCTATTAAAAATGAAACCTTTAAAAATGATTGAAATATTTTAGTACATAGTTGAAACTGTATCAGAGTGTGAAAAAGTCAGAGATAATTCCCTTTTGCTGTTCTTCCATATATGTATGTACATAATAAGCTGGAGAAACTCCTTAACAAAACCTATATATTACAAGGCAAAAACTTGAGACCTGCCATGGGAGGAGGGGAAAATGAATTACTACACCTTCCTAGGAGATCTGAATAAAGGATATGAGTTAATAACAGATAATATGTGTAGTACCACACCCAACAGTGCCTCAAAAATCCTTATTACTGTAACTATTACTACAATGAACACCAATGTACATATCTCTGATGACTTGTGCAATAATTTCTTGGAGTTATATACCAAGGAGAATTCCTAGATCATAAGGCATACATAATTTCATTTTATTAAGAAATGACAGAATCTCTTAGAATGAGTATTATAATGTACCATTTCAGCAGACACAGATGTTGGCTCATATCTATGCCAACACTTTGTATTATCTATTAATTTTTTGGTCATTTAATAGGTATAATATGGTATCTCATTGCCTTTACATTTGTAACTCTCTGTTTACTAATGATTTTCATTTGGGACTGATTTGTTGATGTCAGGAATTCTAGGGTTTTTTTGTTCTACTATTTGTAGACTTCTAATATCTTTTCTTGTTCCATTTATATATATATATATATATATATATATATATATATATATATATATATATAGACATACACTAAGTTTGTTCAGAGTCCATTTTGAACATGAAGTCTTAATTTTATGTGATCGAATTAAACAAGTTTTTTGCTTCATAGTTTGTGCTTTTGAAATTTTAAGAAGTCCTCCCTTATCATGAAGATACTTCCAAATTTCCTACTAAATTTTTTTTGGTGTTACCTTGAACATCTTGTATCGAATTCTTTTGGAATCGTCTTTTTTTTTATGTGCTGATAGTGATCCAATCTTGTTCTTCCATATAATGAGATAGATTAGTAACACTATATAGTAAACATTTTACCTTTAATCTTTGATCTGAGGGTCTCTTTATTGTAAATTAAGGTTCTATACATTGTTTCTGTCTGAGATCATCTATTCTACTAGACTATAGTCTGTTTCTATCTGATTCCGTACCATACTTATTATTATGGTTTAGTAATCCATCTAATTATCTGGTTGGCCAATTTTATAGTTATAAAGGGATTGCAAGGTCATTTGATTCAAATTTCCATCTAATGCCTAAATCTTTTACAGCATCCCTGATGGATTATCCTCAGCCTCTGTATATCTACAACTGTTAATACTGTTGATAATTTATCATGCTATTGATTAGGATTCTTCACACATGGTTCTTAGAGTTTGAAATGAAAGAATCTATTATCCTATATCTCCCATTCTTTCTCCATAGCTAGTTCCTCTGGAGCAAAACAGAAGATTTACTTCATCTACTACATGACAATTTTTTAGCTATTATTATGATGTTTATAGTCATTTTTTCTCTAGGTTTACTATCATCAACTACTCTAGCTGTCTTCATATGCCTTGATATTCAGACACATCTCAGTTCTAGCACAATCCATTTGATCTTTGATTCTTCTGAGGCATTGTAAGTGTAACTTGGAAGCAAATCATTCAGATGTGGTCTAGTAAACATATAAAATAGTGAAATTATAGTCTTTCATGTGGACCCCAAAATTCTAATGATGGGTGCTTTTTCCATGGCTTAGCTAATGTAAGTCTTAAAAATGCAGCACATTTAGAAAAACAAATAAAAATGTACTCAAGTCTACTAATCACTGGAATAAATCTTACTTTCTTTAAGCAGAGAAAAACAAAGTAATATTTTAACACAATTAAATTTATGATTTTCTAAGCTTCCTTTCATGAGCTAATTCTCAGAGACCTTTGACTTGCTACTTGTCAAGATATACACCATGAGTGGTCATCTCTGTGGTCACAAATCACAAAATTACTATTAAATCTTCTATTTTGCCTTATTTCACAGGAGATCAAAGTTTGTTTTTGGACCACTCCAAGTCAAATTGGCTATAATAATGTCCTGACATCTCTCTTTTCTATTTTTAGGCAAGATTTTCTCATACATCATTTGCCTCTCAACATGGAAATATCTTGGAAAATATTAGAAGGATGATTTGCCCCCTCTAGGCAAGAAGGGAGAGAAGTTTAAGGACCAATGGCAAGTACCATGTGAGGAGAACCCAAAGTGTGACAAATCCTGTCAAACCATATGACACACTGCTGCAGACCTGTCAGCTCACCTTCAGTGTGCTATTAGAGGATTAGCTGCATCACATCCTCATGCAAATTCTGTGTCCTGAAATCCAGGGAAATGGCCCAGCAACAGTGTGGTGTGTGGTGTTTATTGAAAAGTTCATTGCAATAAATTCTCTTAGTTTTTTTCCTCTATAAATTCTTGCTTACATTCCTTGAAAAATAAATACTTTTGCTGCTTTGAGCTTCAACATATTTCCCTAAGCAATTTCTAGACTATTTTGACAAGCTGTCTTTAGGTTGTGTTTGGACCCTCAAAGCAATTTAGCTGAATGCATTTAGAATCAGCCTAGAAATCTGTTGAGCTTTGTCTGATTGTATACTAGCATAATTTATCTCATCCTTCAAATCCAAATCAAAGGTCATTTCCTCAATGATGCCTTCCTCTCTGCTAGAATTATTAATGCTTTGCCTTTTTATACTCTATTCAAAGACAGTTCATAACATGATTATAGTATTCATTCATTCATAAAACATGTGTATGCCCATTGCAAAGCAAACTCTGTGTTTGGTTATCAAAGTTACAGGGTTGAACAAAACTTAAAATCCTTTGCTTTAAAAATGCTTGCAACCTAGTTGCGGAGATAGACATATAAATATATGAATGTAACGCAGTGCGGTAAGTACAAGGATGAAGGCATATACAAGAGATGGATTTTTACAGGGAATTGATTAAATTGACTTGGATTTGAGTTAGTTAAGACTTGATAGATGAGACATTTGACTGGAATCTTGAAGAGAGAACTCATTTGCGATCTAGTTTGTCTTGAATGTACTGGTTTTCTCCACTAGAGAGTAAACTCTGTGGGTTAGAAAACATGAATTCTTTGTCTCTGAATTACCACTGCTGGCAAGAAAATGGGTATACAACAAGTGCTCAAAAATTTTGGATATAGGTATGTATTTTTGTGCTAAGGACTAGTTCTACTTTTATTGTAAATATTGACTAGCTTACCTCCAATGAAATTTCCCTCCTAATTATTTACACAGATTATAACACATAGATTTTTATTAAAAAAAAAAAGTAACTCACTAAAATATGAAAAAGGGGAAGTAAGAAAAATGCCAGAGGGAAGCACCCATTATTTAGGGTCAAGATTTATAGGAAGGACCTTTTATAACCAATATGTCTCTGTCCTTCTGATCATTGGTCCTCAGGAAGAACCCAAATTGCAGAGTTTATGTAAGTTTTTCCAATGGGCTTTGCTTTCTTGAACAGCAAGAATTAACATGCAAATATTATTTTTCCTTCATCACAGCCTGACTTGATTATTTTCCAGAGGCTTTGTCTTGTGTCCTGTAACATCGAATCCATCTAAGAGACAAGTGCTACAATCATGGTTTAACATGTTATCCCACACAGTACATCTGGGTTTAAAGTAGGCAGCTACTATGATTTGTTCAAAGTAATGGCTTCACAAGTGGGATTTTTTTCAGACATCATGGCAGTTCAGTGGTAACAATATGGTGGAACAGGAAGACCTCTTGTTAGAACTGAAATTCTTTTAAAGCCTAATCCTACCACATTCATTGATTCAAAACAACTTTTTCTCTAGTGTTCAGAGAAAGAGGGGGAAGGGGTATAATGGAAAGTGTGCCTTTTGCCTGAAAACAGCCAGCTTTGTTCTCCCTACTTTATCTCCAAACACCCTCTGACAGCTAAATATTCTTCTAAGGGTTTGGTCTTTTATGTTGTTAGATTCCCAAAAAAGTTACTTTCATACTAATTCTCATATAACTCTAAGGATTATTAACCTCAAAAATAATGGCAATATGCCAGACACTAAACTAGTCAATTTAGTTCTTATTTACTAAATATAAAATTCCTAAAGTATATGTATTCATGTATTACAGATAAACTGAGGTTAAGTGAGTTGATCACATCACACAGGAAGCAGAAATTAAGTCTACCTAAGTCTGAAATCTTAGCTCATTTCATTAAATCACTCAATCTTTTAAATATATGTTTATAATGATATAGTATAAATTAAGTCAAATTTTGACAATCATGAACCAGACATAGGAAAAGCACAATTTTCATAATGTTTGGAAGGAGCAGGGAGAAAGCCAATAGTAAAGAACTTCAGACTGTTGCAAGTGTCAGTGTGTGTGTGTGGGGGGGAGCTTGGGAAGATGAAAGTGCTATTTATAAAGATGAACTGTTGCAGCAATCAGGAACAGTTTAGATATAGGCTGCAGATGGACCTAGACAGAGGAGAGCAGTCCCTGACACAGGTTGGGGAGACATAGGTACAGAAACAAGTTAGGATGAGGCAGTTTCTAAAATACACAACCAAAGCACTTGCTTTCTGTTTACATTAGGAATGTTAATTTACCCAAGCAGTTTTGTTTTCAAATAGTTCTGGGTCACAAGTACTGTGAACGGTACTGAATAAAACATAGTACAGGGATGATTTGAGTTAGATCTTCATCTTTGGGAACCAGTATAGCTCTTAGGCCATGGAAAATGGAATCCCTAGTAGGGCTTTGGGATGCATTTCTGGAAATTTTCTATCTCCCAGTGCTGGGACATGGTGGGCATGGGAGTGGGGAAAATGTGGGCAGCAGTGCTATTCTGCTATTCAAGCAGGTACCTGGAGCCTGAGTGGGGAATGTGTGGGCTCTGAACTTTCTCCTCACTTCCCAGGTGTTTTCTAGCCCTCTACACCTACATCAGACCAGTGGGGATTAGCACAGGTCCAGAGAGTTCCAGGATTGGTGCATATGAAATTGCATTGCTTCTGGACCAAGCTGGGGTACCAATAGGGCTCCTGGAAAGCAGATCACTCTTCCTCACTAGTACAATATGCCTTTTACTGAATTGCTTGAAGTCAGGGCACCAGAATGCTGCTGACATGCTTATTTAAGTTAAGTCTGTTCACTTCACGCAAAGAATATTCTTCACATGCATTGATTGAACAAAAAAAAATCTAGGTACCGCTTCTTTAGCCATTGTTCTAAATCTGCATCAATAAATCATAGTATTTCCCATGGGCCCATTAATTTTGTAATACATTTTAAAAATCAAAGTTTTGGAAAATTCCTAGACCCTCCAAATATTATTTACTTCAAGGAGACTCTGCTGGGCGTTGTAATGAAATATTGGTATTGTGTATGCATTTACAGTGCTCTCAGAAGTTGGAATCTGCGGACCATTTTTCTGGGCCAGAAACTATTATTAAACACATTGTAACTGAGCAGGAGTTAAGCTTGGTGGTTCTGCAGTAAGTTAAGCACAGGCAAGATGTTCCAAAATTTTTTTTCTCTCCATAAAGGGATGGTTTATGACACTACTGTTTGTAATTGAAATTTGCATTGAGTGAAGTACATTGTTTCATGTTGCCCTGAAATATGTTTCAGATTGCTGACTACTTGTGTTATGCATGTATTTCTTTTTATTTTATTAATATCATTTATTACAAGCATCCAGAATGGGTGATAACAAGATTTACAGTGCTTTGATATTTTTTTTTTCCTCTGAGGGGGAAAAAAAGGCTTGCGTATAACACAGAAGCAGAAATAATAAAATCCGTGAAGCAAGGCTAATGTAGTGGGCAATGAGTAACATCGAGACCCTCAAAGTTGGTTTGCCGAGACTGCCTCTAGCTCTAGGCAATGATGTCCACCTGAGGAACTTCCCGTGGATTCAGTACTTTAATCTTGCTCACGTAGCCTTAATATATAGAGGCCACAATGTGTTCTCTAAGACTGGACACGGAGTTGTGAATCGTTAATACAGATCCACCAGGAGACAATACACAGCCCATTTCTGCTAAGTAGCATTCCAAGGATCAAAAGAAGTCAGAGTTTAGCCACCTAACCATATAGCTTAGACATGGACCATCCAAAAAAGCTTCGCTGTGGTCCAGGCTATGGTTCCCCACTGAGAATGTCTAGAAGGAATTTTGACATAGCTGAAACATTCAGGCATAGGTTTTTCTTATCAAATATAAGCAGATCAACTTCTCAAAGAGAAATAAACCTAACCGTCAAAATATTATAGGCTGTCATTTTCAGAATAATAATTCTATGTTGCATGATATGGCTCCCTAAAAATATGTTTTAATACATACAAATATTCACCTTATACCTGTTTAGACATTAGTTTTATTCTCCTGGCTCTGTAAACATTTAAGTTTGTAACAACTGGGTCAAAACAAAGTGGAGTAGGTAAAGAAGTCAAGCTGATGTGAAGTACCAGTGAAGAAGTTGAGTGAATACTTAGTACTTCAAAACATGGATAGCTCTGGGTTGAATGAGGAAGGTACTGTGGGACAGCAAAGTTTATAAGTAATTTACTTTTACTGATACTACATTCTAGAAATGTCAAAAATAAGAAAACATTGAAATATTAATGTACATTTACATGTATCGCTTACTCTTAATTATCCTAACCAAAAATATATTTATTCTAATACAGCAAAAAATATCATTGTCATTTAGCAACATGATCAAAAATTGATTTTAGAGGCACAACTAAACAAAGTTGTACTGGCTAGGATCCTGGACTGGCAGGAATAGGACATGTATCGCCTGTGGGAAAGGGTAAAGAGTTCATAATTTTTAAGGTAAAGCAGTCAGTTCGATTAAATAAACTTAAAAGCCTTTCTTCTGAGATCAGCTTTTTTATCTTTAACCTGACCTTCTCTCTGAGTGTTTCTGTGTAAATCATTTATTGATACCATGTATGATAAAGGTCACAGCTAGTAAATATGCTCTCCTTCATATTATACATCACTCACATCTAATGTATCTGACCAAACCCCAAAGGAATGAATGTTAGTCACAGAGCTTAACATTAGGAAAATAATTGGATTTATCTGGCTTTGCAATATAAAATGATTTGAAGGACGAAGAGGACTAATCGTCTGAAAAGCCAAGTCAGAAAAGGAGGACTGTTTTGAGAGTGTTTGTTTTTTTCCCCCAGAGGATGTCATGCCTTCACAGCATGCTATATGAACTATCTAGGCAAAGATCTTAAGCCAAGCCAAGGATATTTTCACAGTTTGTTCTTAATTTTCTGGATATTTTAGACAAATTAATTTCAAGATGGGTGGGAAAGAGAAAGGAAAAATGGACTGCTTGTTTTCAGATGAATGGCCTAGTGAAATACTACTTCTGGGTCTACAGCCCTGTCAAAAGGATAAAAAAAGGACCAACTTATCAGGATAAACGAGTTGAGACTGTGTCACTTCATAGAAAAACATGGTTGCAAACTTACCAGGTTAAAATCAGAGAACCTGATTTTAGTACATGCTCAAAACACAGTACTTGCTCAAACATTTAGAAGCTGGTAAAATGGCTCAAGCCCATATCTAAGCACAGTTCAAAGCAGCATCTATGTACTCTCTTAATCTGTCCAATAATCTAGTGAGAGAGGTATAATTATATCCACATTTTAAGGAGGAGAAATTGAGGTCTACAGTCTATAGCTTGTCCAAGATCACACAGCTAGTGGTAGGCACAGGATTTGAACCCAGGACTGAATTCGGAGCCTCAGCCCAGGTTGCCTTCCTCACTGAGTTTCTGGACCCCTATGTCTGATACTCATCATTTCCCCTGTGTTACATCTAGAATGCTTGAGAAAATCTCTCTTCTCAAAGTCATATAATTAATATTAGGAGAGTTAGAATCGTTCTTTAGAAGTACTTCTAAAATGAGGAGAGATATCTGCTCCTCACTTTTTGTTTTACCAAAGGAGAAATAGGACCCACACCTACAATCTAACACTGAGGTAAGTAGCAGAGAAGGAACTAGAATCCAGGTCCCAACTCACATTTCAGGACCCTAAGTGGTCCCTACACTGACTATATCAACTGATTTTTCTTACAAGAAATATCAATTAACATTTACTATGTTCCAAGCACTGTGCCAATATAATTTGTTTTATCTCATCATTTCTTCTCAAAACACCATGTATATCTTCAGATAAACTTTATATATTTTAATACTTCATTGGAAATCTCTCCACCCAAGAAAAGGAACCATGTTCTTAGATCTATCATTTTTTGAAACAGTCATCAGAGTGGGCGCATAGTAGGGTGCTCAGTGGGTAAACATAGGTATACTGAGTGAAAAGTCTTTAAAAGGAGACACTCAAGGTAGCCTGACACACATCATTGCCCTTACCTTGCTCTTAATTTAGTAATTTAAAGTACAGTAATTTAGCTAAGATTCAACTTGATCCTCCTGTTTCAATCCTACTTCTTGCCTTCTTTCTCCTCCACCCTCATTTTTCCAAAAGCAATAAAATTTAGTCAGGGTGACTTTTCCATGTTTTAAATATCTCTAAAAATATTCCTAATAATATAATCATCATGTGGTCAATATTGTCTAAGTTTGTTTGTGAATACTGTTTTTATTGTATAATATAATATAGTTTCCCACATCCCTTAGTAGAATAGAAACTCTCCAAAAACTTGTGATAGCATTGTAGTATTTTATAAATATGTTATACAATTGGAAAGCCTGGAGAGAGACTCAGAGGTCTTTGACAGTAAAATATCTATTTGTGCTATCGACTTTTTCTTGACTTGTTTGTAACTTAAGGAATAATAGATGGTTAGGGCTGTTATGCATTCATTTTATTAACGAAAAATCAGTGAACACACTTTGACCTTAAAATATAAAGTAATAACAGCAATGCGAAGAAAACATATTGTCATTATCAGAGGAAAATTATATTGATATAAGTATTAAAAGGTAAAATACATTTTTCTCTACAAGATTTTCTTTAAAGATCAACCTTTCTGAAAACAATCTTAAAAGCACCCTTTGGATTTTCTTTGTTACCTTTACAAGGTTCTTTCAGAAAGTACCAATTTTGTTTTAAAGTTTTAATCAATATTTCACACAGTGAAATCTTTTTCTTTGACACAATGAGTTATCAAAGCATTTTTTCTTCCCAGCAGCATCTTTGGGCTGTGACCGACAATAGATCTCGTGGATACTGTCTATGTCAAGATTAGATCAGACACCATGGGGATTCCTTTTCATGTTTGTAACTCTTAAATCAGCATAAGCAACGCACAAATTTTTCCATTCTAAAGGTGAGTTTTCCTCAGTGGAATGACTATTGCTGATCGCCTTTGATTTTCATTACTTCAAAAACAACTTATAGTTGTACAGTTGGAAATTTTAAGCTGGATATATACTAATCTGACTCTTTTATTTTCTTTGAAAGTAGTTGTCTCCAAAAACCAGAGTAAAATTTCCTTCTTGATATATCGTTACAGTTTAAATGGCATGTGCAATTAAATCTTTCAAGTAAAAAACAACTTTGGGTTTGGTTTACTCCTAAATATCTCTCTCTGGTATACTGGTTGAATGCAGTCTGACACCAGACTTTTGTGGGCTTGAATCCTGTCTCTGCTGCTTACTTGCTGTGAGACCTTGGACAAGTCAATTAAGTTCTCTGAGTCTCATTTTTCTTGCATGTAACAGTGACTGACTCATTGACCATATAGAAGGATTTAATGATATAATCCTCACAAGCACTTAAACCTGTTCTTGACAAATAATGGGTGCTTTATACATATCGGCATCATTATTTATGTAGTAAGTCTGATGAGTACAGAGACAAAACATTTCTAAAAAGGACTCCTTGTTTAAGAAAGGAAGAAGAATTCATTTTCCCCAAAATTTGTCTTCGAGTATCTTATGAGCTTTTTTTCCAATGAAGTCTAAGAGATAAAATAATGTTATTTCCTAAGACTAGAAAGCAATTGGAGTGTAACTAATATGGCCCCACATTTTAAACATGGGTTTTCTTACGCAGTCAATATTCTTTTAATATTAGATGGCTTCAGATTTTTATGATTTGAATGATCTGTGACCAGCTGACCAGAAGGATTCTTAAAGAAAAATGCTGAAGCTGGTAGGTTCCAACGTCGAGTTGGGCTATAAGGAAAATTTGCTTCTGATTCAGCTGATACACATCAGGCTCTGTTAAGGGAGGTAGTGACTGTCTCAGTTACTGATGACCACCTGAATGCTTCCCTGCTGTAGAAGAATTGGGTAAGTAGAAGATGAAGTCCTTTTCTTCACTCTGACCATTCAGGCGATTGGTACATATGAGCAAGAAAGGAAGTGTGATGCTGACATGAAAAATGGGGGTAATGAACCACAAAGATGCATGTTATAAACAAAACCATTTTAGCAAAATAGAGTCTGCATCTTTTGCTCTGTAAACAATGAGTGCACACTCCAGAAATTAGCCAGCTTTTAAATTCTTAATTGATTTGAAATGTTAAGTTGGTTATAGGAATCCACTTCTTTGTTGAAGGCTGGAGGGAAGTTAATCATCAATAGAACTTCTGGGAAAGAGAGCTTTTCTGCATACAGGAAATTCTCACACATAGGAAATTTTTCAGATGTGATTTTAATACTTTTGACTAGGGCCTAAATAATTTCTTTATATAATTCTTACGTAATTTAGCCATTCTATTCCATAATTATATGCACAACAATTCAGGAAATATTCAGGAGAGCTACTGATATCCTAACTACATGAATGACAGAAATATCTTTTTAAAGAAGAAAGTACGTACTATTATTATTTGGAGAATTAAATGTTTATGGAGAAGGACTGAAAGAATGTTTTAAGTAAGGCTCTTCCCTTTGGCTAGAATTCTTCCCAGAATTTCTATTCTATGAGAATTATAATATGCAAAGTCACACTTCCATTTCTTTAAGAATGTGCAAGTAGAGTGGAGAATTACCCCCTCTTTGCTCACCAAAGGCCCCTAAAACTGTGGCTTATTTCTGGCTTGCACAACCGTCTGCCGGTGAAAATCAGCCACCTGTCCAGGTAAATTAATCCAGATCAGTTTCAATCAAAAGATAAATTTTGTTTGATTCCAAACAAATTATCTAAGGACAAGCTGCTAAGCCAGTGGTAATCAGAAATTTGATTTAAAAAATAAATAAATAAAACTCTCTACCATTTTGCTGTCATCCTCATCTGTAGAGAGTTTCTAATTTATCCAGTCTTAGGTGAGTGAGGTGACAAGCAAGTTTAAATCACAGGGTCAGGTGCCACAAAGGTGAACAATTGCCCTCACTATGTGGTGCTAAGTTGTAACTGCCATTCTCCATCTGTAATTCCTCTGTCTCTCCATGGGGCCTGTTCTCAGAGAAATGTTAAATGTTACTAAAGCTTGGAGTGCAACTGCTTGTGAAAGAGCTGTCCTGGAATAAACTGAAAAGCTTTTTATCCTCCTTGCTGTGAAGCCTATCACATTTTCTTTGGGAAAAACTATCTTTCAACCACAGTTCATCAGCGCCTAAAATGGGGGAAAAATACTACCTATGGATATATGTTATGTCATGAGTCATATTGGTAAAAATTTAAGAATCTTTGTTTGTTTCCAGTCTAAAAGAATATTTTTAAAAAAATTAGAATAAATTACTACGAAAAAATTATAAATGTATAAAATGCTTCTTGAGAGAGTATTATAATTTTATCTTTGAAAGAAAGAAAACCTTTAGAAATAAGACTATATCAAATAAAGAGAAATTTTCCATGGATGGTTTTTAGGGGTTTTTAGTGTGGAACACATGTATTGAAGCCAGTGAGTAACTTCTCTATGTACGTATGATGATATTACTGTTGGCGTCAGACATGATGAATTGCTATGGTTTTGCAGAGTCATGTTTTGTGTCTTTGTGACATGAATCACGAGAAGCCAGTGACTTCTTTTTTACATATGCCTAAAATTATCATGATGTTCCTGAACTATGGTGGCATGTGAAGACATTAAAAGAATCTTGTGTATTAAATAATATTTAATAATCATATATAGGGGATTCAAGTGTGTAATGTATGTATCTTAGCATCTTAGCTTTCTCAATATTTTTTTTAAAACGTGCACCTCAGTGTATTTGCTAGTCCCTGATTATAAAATATGCTAAAAATTATAAAATATTAATAATGTGTAAACAATTAAGCCAGGTAACTTTTAAATTGATTCAGAGATATTAGATTTTGTTTTATTCTTTTACCTGAAACCTGTGATCTGATGGTATTGCTCCTTCCTTGGTTCCTGCTTCATTGGATAGCTTTACTGATAATCATCTTCTAGGAAACAGATTGCTCTGTGCTTGTTCACTTCCAGACTTCCAGACTTCCAGTGGCATTTATCAACACTACTATTTTGCCATTCTATTCATTCTGAGGGCCGGGATTAAGATCCTTGGAGACTCACATAGTTCTTGGCAGATAGTAGGTGCTCAAAGCCGATTTTGAGTGGATAAGAGAAAGAATGAGTGCCCTGCTGGCAACTGCTTCCTGAGAGGTCCACATGGCCACCCAGTTTAATGAGGAGGTTACAGAGATGAATTTCTTGCTAGCTTTGCAACAGTACATCGTCACGCCTCAAGTGTTTTGCTTGCCATCCAAGAGGGAACCTTCTGATCATCTCTCTTCTCCCATAGTCTTGGATGACTGAGTTTCGTATTCTCTTTAGCATGACACACCCCTTTTCAGCTTTTCAGTTTCCCAACACTCTTCTATGATTTCTGAAATCTACAGTCTACGATTAATACTCATATAATCACAATCATAGTCTAATCAAAGAAAGTCATCTTCACTCGTTTCTTTAACCAATATTGTCTCTCCCCTTAAATCATTATTTTTACTTTGAGATGGAGAACTGCAGTATCCCACAGCTCACTTTTCTCAGTATTGAGAATGGATTTGACCTTCTCCTCATTCCCCGCTTTCAGATAAGTACTGCTCCATTCTCATCAAAAAACTTGCATCTACGGTCATAGATATACTGTACAAGATTATGTAAACATTAATGGTAGAACTCTCCACATGATTAGAATTTTATTTTTTTTCCACTATTTTGTTTGAATTTTCAATAATATGCATGTATTATTTTGCCCCCCAAGTGACTTTTTACTTATTTTTTCTAGTGTTATGGAGATGTAATTGCACATAGAACATTGTTTGAGCTTAAGATGTACATGTTAAGTTGATACACTTATATATTGTAAGATGATTCATACAATAGTGTTAACTAACACCTCCATCATGTTACATAATTACCATTGCTTTTTTGGTGGTGAGAATATTTAATATCTACTCTTTTCTTGACATTTTAATATATGCTGTAGTATTATTAACTGAAATTACTATACTGTTCATTAAATTTCCAGAACTTACTCATATTATAACTAGATATTTATACCTTTGACCAATAACGCCCCATTTCCCCACTCCTCAGCCCATGGTAACCACCACTCAACTCTGTGCTTCTATGAGCTCAACTTTTTAGAAGCCACATATGGGTAAAATTATATACTATTTGTCTTTCTCTGTCTGATTTATTTCACTTAACATAATTGCCTTTAGTTTCATCCAGTGGCAAGATTTCCTCCTTTTTCACTGCTGAATAATATTCGTGTTTGTGAGTGTGTGTATTATGCTTTTATATCCATTCATCCCTTAGCAGACACTCAGGTTATTTTCCATATCTTATTATGAATAATGCTGAGTGAACATGGAAGAACAGATATTTCTTTGAGATCCTGCATTCATTTCCTTTTGGTATATAACTAGATGTAGGAGTGCTGAATCATATGGTAGTTCTATTTTGAATTTTTTGAGGAAATTCCGTGTTGTTTTCCATAGTGCTACACCAATTTACATCCCCACCAATACTGCACAAGGGTTTCCTTTTCTCTATGTCCTCACCAACAGTGGTTGTTTCTTGACTTTCTGATGATAACCACTCTAACATGTGTGAGGGGATATCCCATTATGGTTTTGATTTGCATTTCCATGATGATTAGTAATGCCTAGCATGTTTTCATGCACGTGTTGGCAGTTTTCATGTCTTCTTTGGAAAAACAACTATTCTATTCCTCTGCCCATTATTTAATTAGATTTTTTTTCTATTAAGTTGTATACATTCTTTACATATTTTGCATATTAACCAGATACATGATTTTCAAAGATTTTCTCCCATTCTACAGGTTACCTCTTAATTTGTCAATTGCTACTTTTGCTGTGCAGAAACTTTTTTGATACAGTCCTGCTTGTTAATTTTTACTTTTGTTATGTTTTGGTGTGATATCTAAAAATTCATTGCCAAGACAACTGTCGAAATGCTTTTTCCTTATGTTTTCTTCCAGGAGTTTTATGCTTTCAGTTTTTAATCCAATCTGAGTTAATTTTTGTGGGTCATAAGACAGGGGTCTAGTTTTATTCTTTTGTATGTTATCCAATTTTTCCAACACATTTATTAAAAAGACTATCCTTTCCCCATTGAGTATTCTTGGTCCCTTGTCAATATTATCTGCCAGTATATGAAGGTGTTTATTTCTGAGCTCGCTATTCCTTTTCATTGGTTTATGTGCCTGTTTTTATTCCAGTACTGTACTACTTTGATTACTGTAGCTTTGTAGTATTGTTTGAAATAAGGAATTATGATGCCTCCAGCTTTTTTGTTCTGTTTCAGGATTGCTTTCCTGTGGTTTTCCAGTGACTGCAAAATTTTCCCCAGTCCTGCACACTGCAGTGTAGGATGGTGACAGGACTGGGGTTGGACCGGGGCATGCAGGTGCACAGCTGGACGGTAGGGGTAGCTACCGGTGAGTGTGGTGGTACATGCCAGTGACAGAGACAGGGCATGCACAAGCAGCTGCAGGGCTATGGCTGCACAATTTCCCCTGGGTGTGTGGACTGCAGTGGAGGCCAATGATGGTGGTCATGCAAAGTTGGAGGGGCTAGTGTGCACACGACAGCGGGGGATCCATCATAGGGCTCTAGGCACATCTAGTACAGCCATAGAGGTCTGAGCTAGCTGCCAGTGTAGTCCTAGGGCTCTCAAGGGTGCAGACAGAGGAAGTGTGGGGGGACTCAGTTGGCTGTCTTTATAAGTCTCAGCTTTTTTTTTATTCCTGGAGTTAAAAGTAGTATATAGTGTTCATTCATTCAAAACCCCATATATATTTAAAGAGCATCTACACTATAGCAGGCACTGTTCCAAGTATAGGGGATCCAGTGATGTACATGATTATAAAGTCTTACTCTCATGGAACTTACTTTCTGGTGGAGAATAATTAATAAACAAATAAATTTTAAAATACATAATGTTAAATAATGATATGTAATAGGACGAAAATTAAAGCAACACAATATACTAGAGAAAGGATCCTGTTTTACATTAGGATGATCATGGAAAGGGTTCTTCGATAGGGTTAAGTAATTGTTACTGTAGTTGTTCAGAAATAAGTGAATACATAATATGTATGATGGATATGTGAGCAGACTTCAAATAGACTGCAAGAAATGTCCTTGACACAACTTTTATTTTCGTAGCTTCTTAAGTCTGTAGTGGACAAGCATATAACAACTCTCTTCCCCCACCAAAAACACAGACAAATATGACAGACAATACATTATTTTTGTTTAATATAAAAACTTAGACATTATAAGAATAGGTCTATGAGCAAGTGCAATTTACAAAGCCTTTCGGTAGTCTCTGGTTTTCAGTGTTTAGCTACAGAAAAATAATGCCCTCTCTGGCAAGACATTACTGCATTTTAATATTCTTCTTTTACCACTACTAATGAAAACTCCATAAGATTTACTATGATCAGATATAATTACCACTAAAAAAGATATTTATATGTTCTAAAATGGCAGCATATGTTTGAATGCTTGATTCACCAAAAAAGTACGTATTAATTCACAGGCAGTAATTCTAAGTTACTTTTAGTTATTGGATTCAAACAGCATGACTGTCCTTGGACAAAATAACAGAGAAATCAGCAAACCAGAAAAGAAACTCTAATACAGAAGGAAAAATAATAGACATTGTTTGACTTTTTAATTTAATATATAGGTTATAAATTGACTTTAAAGAGACTCATTAATAAAATATTTTTGCAGGCAAGTTAGAAAGGTGATTTTCTGTAAATCATTAGAAAAATAAAAAAATAAATGCTTTAACTATAGCTTCCATCCATGCATTATATCATCTATCTGCCTAGGGAAGCAAAAACTGATTATGGCTTCTCTAAATGGGTCATTAGTTAAACAGAAGGCATGTGACTAGGAAAATTGTTTACTATTTTTTTCTGGTAGAACGTTTTCTTAATTCATGGCACAACCTAGGCAACACAAGGGGAGTGATTTTGACTTTCATTTTATTAAAAAGGGAGGAAAGCAAGGCTTAATGCCTGTCATTTAAAAAATAAATTAAGCCCATGTTATTTAGAAATACTCTTTACCATAATTAGTCAATACAAAGAGAAATCCTTTAGTTAACAAAGAGATGGGCTAAATCCAGACTGATTACTTCACAAACACTATGTACCTTAAATCTCTAAAGAACAAAGGCAATTTTGTTAGATAAAGTATCCCTTCTCTCAGGATATTTTTAAATTGCTTTTGGCATGACAGATAAATAGGGTCCAAAACAAACAAAACAAACAAAAACTCTGATGATTTGTTTATTAGACCTCTCTTTACTGCAAAACAATAATGTTTGAAATTGAATCATATTAGCTGCGTTAAAGTAATGCATGCCTCTTATGGAAAAGTGTTTACTGTGTTATCAGGACTTTTTTTTTTTTAATTTTTAGGTAAAAATACTCGTAGCACAGTCCTAGTCAATTCAGTTCAAGACAGGCAATAAGCCTATATTAAGTACTCACTCTTTATAAAGCACAGTGCTACATGAAATGTGGGATATGAAGATACTAAGGCTTGACAGCTGGCCTCGGAGGGATCACAATCTAGTGTGGGAGAAAGAAGTTGAAAGCAATTAACCATGAAGTAAGACATAATGTATTAAGTGCTGTATAATAGATACTACGTGACAGGAGAATAGAGGAGAAGGAAGAATTAATTCTGACTAGGGAAGGAAAAGAGTCTTGAAAGTGTTTTTTAGCTAATTCTGTTTTAAAATTCAGATTTTGAAAGGTATCTGACCTCTTTCCCTGTCTCTCTAGCTATTCTTTTTACACATTTGTGCAATGAGTCCAATCAGCCATGTGCCAGGTATATTTTAAGAAATTCAGAATATAAAAATGACTAGAACATGACTGTTGCTTACATTAAATGCCCCTATAGTGATCATATTTCATGACTTTAAGTATCATATCTTTATGCTTAACTCTTAAATTATGTTGCTAGTTCCCATCTCCCCTGATTCTCGATACTACATTTCCAATTTGCTTTCTAGGTGTCTCACCCTAGATTCCCTGCTGCTACCACAAACTCAATATTTCAAAATTAAAATTTACTTTCTCTCCAAATCTACATCACCAATTTTACAAATATAAAATGAGCATCGTTTTGTTCATGCAAAATCATTTCCCTACTTATTCAAATTTGACTTCCAGAGTCACCTTTGCCCTTCTCAACCCTGAGGAGAGTCTCATCTAGGCTCTTTGTGGTCTTATGTACAGCCTGGGATTGTTACATTTCCTTAGGTTGTTCACAGAAGCAAGACCCTCGATTCAGACCACTTTCATCTCTTTTATTTTTATTTTATTTTATTATTCTTTTTTCATTTCTCACCCCACCACACATACACAGATGCCTAACCAGGCAGGATTTTTCTCTAGTCTATAGGGTAAGGCATCCACTTACTCCCTATTTTGATATTTCCCCCTCATAGGTACAATTTCTGATGTGATATTTTCCTCTAACACTACGTTACTAAACTTAGGTTTTGAGGTACACAAAGCCAGATTGGCTATTTCTTTTTCTCAAATACATTCTATGAGGATGAACAACATAATTTTTGGTTTGGAGGATTAAGGTGGTAATAATAGGGAGAAACAAACATTCTGCTAACAATATTGTACTCTTCCCAGCTGTATTTTTACCTTTTTGCGCTTTACTTCCCCATTAATAAAATAAGAATAGTTGTAACTGTCATGGTTATAATAAAGATTAAATTAAAAAATAAATAAACAGCATGTATTATCTATTATCATACTTTTGATGGTCAAAGACTTCACCTTTGACATCTAGTTAACTGTCACAAAAAGAATCAGACAGGAAATATGAATCTTTAGGAAAAAAATATCAGTTATGAGTAGAATTGCCACAAGGATCATCACCAAAATTCATCTCCTCCAATAGCAGTAAATTGTACTCTCTTTGAGGCTGAGGGGCAGGTGATTCTGGGCAACAGGATGTTCTAAAGCAATCCTGAAGGACTAGTCAGATGCCTTGATTAATTGCCAGTTTTGAAGCAGAAGTAAGAGGATCACAAAACCATGAATGAATACTAGACTCAAAAGAAGCTCACATCCAGCACAGCTCCAGGCCAGCAAGGTACTCGGCTGTAAACTGGAGGTACTTACTTGCCTTCTAATGTCATCAAAAAGCTTAGCTGGCCAGCAAATGATAAACAGGTAAACAAAATAAATAGTATGAAACACAAAATCAGAATTTTCTACATGTATGTATCCTTAAGCTAGAAGAAATTCTAGGCAAAGAGCTTAAAAAAAAAAAAAAAAAAAAAAGGCCGAGGCAACTGCAGGATGGCCTTTAGTATCTCCAGCAAGACCCAGGGAACCTTGCCTAGTGCTTTACATAATGGAGGGAAGCTATGGTTCCTGGAGGTTCTGCGAAATGAGCTTCCTGCAAGAAGCCAGGCAATTCACCTAAAACAGATTCTGGCGCTAAGTGGGGCAGTGGTACCTTTGTTTGGTCAGGCAGAGACCTGCCTGGTGTGCTCCTGCTGGGATGTTCACACAAATTTGAGTTGCCTGGGTTCAACAGCTCCCCCTTGGCAAAAGTATCCTAAAGGCCTCACTTATGTCGTTCTGAGCGTCCAGTTACACTGAGAGGAAGGACCTAGAGGACTTGCAGAAGTGACTGGAAGAAGAGGCACCTCATTCACTTGGGGAGGGAAGAAGGAGTGTGGCTCTTAGGGCCTCTAGATTCTGGGTTTAGCTCATGGGTCAATTATTTACTGAAAGTGAGAAACAAAATCAGGTGTTTTAGCCATTGATTAAAGAGAAGATGTTTCGTTAAAAAAGTCAGCTGCACAGATTCAGTCTGAATGTGGCTGCCGCAGCTGCTGAAAGGTTTTGATTTGGCTAATCACAGAGGTCTTTATCGAATACTAACTAAGGATTCCAAGCAGAACAAATTCATTCCTGATGAAGTCTTGCAGCCGACAACGTGGAATAATTTGAATCACAGACCTGTAAAATTTGATCAGGATGGAATTAAACGACTCTCTTGAAGTGATTTGGCAAGTTTATTCTCATCAAGGCGTTGCAGTGAAAATGGGTAGCCAGTGAAGGGCCATGTTCATCTGCCATCTCACTCAAGCATCCTGCTGCCAATCAGTCTTCTGAGGGTCACGTCATGGGATCATGAGTGCCAGTCTGGGTCTAACTTAATAATCTGGTACAACACTCACACCTTCTCTTTTTTTGCCATTATGTCTCCATTATTTAAAGATGTTCGAACTTATTTAGAATCCATTTATGCTAGGACCACTTCTTGAAAGTGATTGATACTTTTATCTTTATTGCCATCTGTATGAAATATAATTTCTTCCTATTTCTCATATACTTTACATCTCGTACAGTTTAAAGAGTACCAAATACACGGAGAAAAAAAATTGGAAACTAGCATAAAATCATCAACCCTATTCTTGAACTACACTGACCCCAGGATAGAAATTTTCTTAAAGTGGCCATAATGAAATATATTGAATAATTCATTTCTGTTCTCATAACTTACTGGTCAGGCAATATTAGCTTGGCCTTCTTAGATTAAGGCCGAGGTGAGGAGATAGAGCTGAAGAGGGGACATAGACCTTCAAGTTGCATTCTAGTGGCCGTGAATTCTGCTGTTGAAAAGAAGCAATTTGTACCATGCTGATAAAAGAGTTTCTTTTGTGTTTGCAAGAATATGTTAAAAATCAGTATTAGAAATTTTACTACAAAAAAGCGAAACATTTGAAGGATTTCTTTTAATGATGTGGCCTGCTACTTTGTCTCTTAGATACAAGGTGTGATGAGGGAAACTTCTGAAAAGGATATATAGGGCACAGCGAATTCAATTTTAAGGATCCGTGTGGTGGTGAGGTGAGGGTTCAGAATGGCAGTTGTTGCAAAGTAAAGGAAGGTAGAAAAAAGGGAATATGCAAGATAGATAGCATAATAAAAAACTACTGACGTTCAGAGAAATGAGTGAATAGATTTAAGAAGACCGTAAAGTTAGTTATCCAAGAAAATCCCATATAAAAATTGCTACATTTTTGCAACAAATATAATATTTTACTGATTCATCTTAAAATTTGCTAAATATTTGGTAACAAAGGAAATATTATTGCTAGAGTCAGGAGTTAAGCACGTGAACAGGCTCTCATTTTTGCTGTTTAGCTGTTTATAGAATTTCTTCTCCAGTCGGATCACCTCTGCGCATTCACTGAGACACACAGGGAACACTGTGGGCTAAGGTAGAGGCCAAGGGTGCTGCGGCTCGAAAGTTTAATATTTCCTTACAAGTGCATATGAGAATGAGCATGGTTACTATTTAAAACAATCTCTAAATTCAAAGAGAATTTTTTTTAAACTGGGCTTTACTCTTCTAGAATACCGTAAAACTTCCTGGGGTGGAAGGAGATCTACTTTTTTTTTTTTTTTTTTTTTTTTTAATTAGGCAACAATCAATTCAGAGATGAGCATGGAGATGAGGAAATTAGGTCAATCCATGTAACATATTTTCTTTTCATATTCATTCCTATGTTAGTAAATTTTTTTGTTTTTCTTTTTCTTTTTCAGATGCATGGCCTACCTAGGTCAGGGTCCCCAGCCTTTTTGGCACCAGGGACTGGTGCTCCTATGAGAATCTAATTCTTGATGGTCTGAGGTGGAGTTAAGGCGGTGATGCTAGTAGTGCTGGGAGCGGCTGCAAATACAGAAAAGCTTCTCTGCTTGCCGTCAATCATCTCCTGCCATGCGACCCATTTCCTAGCAGGTCACAAACCAATACTGGTCCACAGCCCTGGGGGTTGGAGTATCTTGGCCTGGGTAATGAAATATAGGTTTCTTTCCTACCACAGCTCTACCTTATTGCTTAAATTATGTTTTAAAAACCCCTGCTCATATATAATAATACACACACACACACACACACACACACACACACACACACACATAAACGTAGATATATACATTGTTCGTATATGTACATATAAACAAACCATGTATATATTGCATTTTATATTTATATAAGACTCAAAAGGAGATGCTGAATAAAGAAGTGTTTATTCTGAGTCACATAGTACCAGAATACAAATAAAATAACTTTGTCTCCTTCACAGGATCCTATATCAGCAATAATTTAAAGGAGAGAAAAATGCTTTTAATATTGTTTCAAAGCAATTTTTGCATGTAGTTATACTTAACAAATCACAGTTTTTATTTGCTACAATTTATTTAAAAATAAATTGCGGAAAAATGCCTGAAAAATTAAAATCTTCTTTTAGGCAAATAGGAAGGCATTCTAAATGCTATTAATATAAAATGATAGGCACATTTTGTCTCTGATTTACTGAAACAAAAATGACAAATCACTTGTCCCTTTGGCTTTTGACTATCCAGCTAGAAATGGAGATACTCATTTTGAAGCAATTCAGAGAATCGTTAACATCTATAACTAATATCATAAATGTTTATAACATTTTTATTTAGACATTGTGATTACAAAATTTTAAAGAACATTTTGTCTGATATCTTCCTGTTGAACCCACAGAGAAAGAAATTTTGATTATTAGAAAGATTTTGAATTATTTGGAAAACAGTAAATACTTTGGGAAATATCTATAGACTTTACAAATTCCTGGCAAATTGGCTCTAGCCTCCACACTGCCTTCAGTCATGATAAAAATCGCCTATATCAGGGGTTACATCTCCTCTTTCTTTTCTCTGCGGTACTTGTAGCTGTTCACAGTCACTTTCTTAAAACCGTCTTCCTGTAATTCCTGTGTAGCTGTACTTTTTTTCCCCACTGACATGCTTTCTTCATTTCCTGTTTCGTCTCCCCTCTCCGCTTCTGCTACATCAATGAGGCGCTCTGCCAATTTCTGTTCCCTTTCTGTGCTTTCTCCCTCATATTTTTCATATACTCTTCTGGTTTCAAATTTTATTAATAAGTTGAAATTTTCTTAACCTATTTCTTTAGCAGCAAATCTCTCTTATGGTTCCAGTTCCAATTTCAGCTTCCCATTTGCAAGCTCCATATTTGTATCTTATGTAACTTTTCTGACATCCAGTCTTGTCTGATCATCTGGGCTTGAGCAATACTCTTCCTTGGTGCATTTGCTTTTAGATTCTCTTCCTAAATACAAATCACCTCTCTAATTAAAACTTCTAGGCTCTAGTTCAATACATTCAATGTATGCAACTGACTCCTTAATAGCTCTGTTAATATAAAAAAATCTACAGCAATTTAATTTATCATACACAAAGCTCTTGATTTCTCACTCTCCCAATCTGATCTTTTTTTTTTTTTTTTTTTTTTTTTTTGGTGTTCTTTGCATCAGTGAATTGTATCATTCTCCATCTTGTTTTACAAACCAGAAATGTGGGAAGTATCTTTCAGCCACCCTCATATGCAGTGCAGTCAATCATCACTGCTGATTTGATCAAAGCTACCACTGTGTTTCTCCTGCTACCACCATGGCCTAACTATGTTTTCCACATAAGCACTTTTTCTTCTCTACTCTGTTTTCCTTACTGTAACTAGAATCGAGCCTCATTTTCACTCTCTTCACTTACCTGAGATTTTAGCCATTCTTTAAAATCTCAGTTTATAGTCATCTTCTTTAAACTCTTCCATGATTGCTACCAACCCTTGAATTTTATTTTAGTTTTTAAAGGAACAATGTGATGATAAGCTATGTGCTTTGATTATAACCCATTTCACAGATGTGGAATCTGAGGCTTGAAACAAGAAATGGTATACCCAAAGACACCTAACTACTTGGTAACAGAGCAGGACTTTGAAACTTGATCTATGTGTCTTAAAATTCATCTTTCTCTGCAATACCACCTCCCTCGATGTTCAGTCTTTTCCCTAACACATTAGTGTTACTACTATGACATTACTCTTGTGCTTTCAATCTTTCATTTTCCCACCTGGAGTAGAAGCACCTTGAGAAAGGAACCATTGCTTTACTCATTCACTTAACAAATGCTTTCATCACAGCACAAGGACCAAGGAATACAGTGGTGATCATGTCAGATAGAACAAATAAATATTTCTCCAGCATAAAATATACTGTTTCAAAGATTTAATAATTGCCAACAACTTGACTATTCTCTGTTTTTATTTGAACACTATTAATAATCTTCATGAGATACAGGATTTTATGAGTCTAGTTATTGAATCTTAAAAAAATTGTAATTGTCTACGATATAATTAAGATTTTGGAAGATATAAACACATTTCTTCAAAGACTCATCCCTAAAAAATACCCAGAGGTACATTTTTTATACACCTTTTATATATTACATATAGTTCAAAATAGATGAAATGCTTAGTAATATGCATTATAGAAATTTACAGACTGAACTCAGAAGTGATTAACTAAACAAATGTTACCATTTGCGAAGTAATATTCATAGCTTCCATGTGATTAATAGAAGGTAGATGGCGGGTTCAGTGGTCAAATGTTCAGTGAAAACTACAAATGTTATAACTGGAGAAAATATGAAGGCATGATATGGCCACTGGATATTCTGAGTACCTAAGTTTCTTCTCCTTACCCATTGCCCAAAGGTGGCTGGGGCAGAATAGATAGAGTTAATCTAAGTGATAGGCTCAGGTGGAGGAGGGGTGTAAATTAGTCCGGACCTCTGAATCTGGAACTATGAATCTGTTTAGGAAGTTCAGCATATCCTCCATGTTCAAACAATAAACAATCCATGCTTCAAAGGTAAGTGGTCCAAAAAAAGAAAAAAAGTAGTCTGTCTAGAGCAGTTATGACTTTGCCATCAGTCTGTTGTTAGTGGTCAACCTGTCCAGAGTGATCCATCTTTCTGGTCAATGAGTATAGATATTTAATATATTTAAATAGGTCATTGTGTTTGAGAAGTGTGCTTACCGGGTAATTTTTTTCTTGGCCATGTGTTATTCATGTCTTTGCTTCTTTTACACTTTATTTTGTTATTAGGGGTTGAGTGTCTCAAAAGAGGCCATTTCCTATTTGAAGAGGAGTGTCAGGATAGGGGTGAGAGTAAATAAACTCTTTGACACCTGTTTAGGATGTGTCTCCAGACACATAAACAATGTTTCTCAGATCCCGCCACTCTGGTCCTGTAGAGAAATTGCTCAACAACCATGGCAAAGAACTCTATATCATTACACCTGGCCTCGATCCCAAAACATCTAAAGTTGGGAATGGGAAGCAGGGATCAGGGATAGGACCCAGTCTGAGCTCTTGGTAACATATTTAGCAGGCTTCCTCTTCACTGTCATCTAAGATCTTCTGTGGAGTCTCCACCCCTTACAGTTCTTCTCTTCTGAGTGACCTCTGACTTTTTCATTCTCAACTACTGTCCTTTCCTGTGTTTGGGCTACTTTGTAAATGAGGCCTACAGAGTGTGCACAGCTAACTCACGAGCTAGTGTGACCTTAGGAGTCAAATTTCTTCCTCCATCCTTCACTAATGTAACCTCAGATTCTTCATCAGTAAAATGAGATGGTGTTAATGCTGAAAACTATTAAAGACTAGAGTAGCTTATGTAAAGCACTTAGCAGTATACATAGCACAGATTAAGTTTGCTATAAATGAAAAGAAATTATGTTCTTTTATTTTCTATTAAAATAACTTGAAGATGAGTTAAAAGTTTTATTTGGGTATGATTTTCACGCACAAAGAAGTGGGTTTTGTGTAATTGCCTATCATTAACTCAAAACTTCTCTAGAGGTTTATAATGTATCACAGGAGGAGCTGGAAATGTTACAAGGAGAATGATATTAAACAGGTTTGAGTGATAAGCAAGAGTATGTTAAATTGAAGGAATGAGGACGGAGCATAGAGAGAAGCTCTGTTTAGGAATTAATCTTAGGAATGTAAGCATGGACATCTGAGGGAGAGAACAAACTGAGATGGAAAAGATACGTGGGACCAGATAATGGGGGATTTTGCAATGCAAATTAAGGAGTCTCAATTTTGTCAAAAGGTCAATGGTGTTATAAATAATAGGTGCATATAATCAGCTTTTTATTTGGATCTGTCTCTGTATGAGAATGGTGCAGTAGGGTCAGGGAGACCTGCACAAAGAATCTTGTTGTTTTCCAAAATATAGCATCTCAGACTATTATAATGATCAAGGGATTGGAGATATTTGGAGTTCTAATGAATGACATTTGATTATTTGTGGGGACTAAAGAAAACAGATGACTACATCTTGGCCTTAGTAACTGGGTTGATAATGCTACCATTTGTTGAGATAGAAAACATCAGAAGAAGAAAATATACAGAAATAGGGAGAATATTTAGCTTTAAGTTATGTTACACTTGCCAATAAACAGTTACCTATCTGAGTCTGGAGGTGTGGGAACAGATCTGGGCTGAAAGATCAGCTTAGACATATTGGTATACATAAGCCACTAAAGCCATAAGAATAGAGGAAATCAACTGTGAGGAATATATAGTGGAAAAAGAAAAAAGATTACAGCTTCCCCCTCTTTAGTGCATTGAACAGTACACCCTGCACGTGGTGGATATTCAACAAATTCAAAATGGATTACAGTTTGACAAAAAAAAAAAAAAATATATATATATATATATATTATATATATATATATATTTAAACGTTTGCAATTTTAAGTATCTTCTCAGTGCAAATATAGACTTCTGCAAATTAAAATTTTTAAAGTTTGGTTGGTGCTTCTGATTTTATTTGGTTTGTCTCTGCCATTAGCAGTTAGTTGACAATGACCTGACTTCCTGACATGGCTTTAAGGAAAGAATACTGAGGCTCTTTCCCTGTGACCTAGACCTAGACCATAAGAACCTGACAATGGGTACCCCCGGGAGTGGCCATGCAGAGAAAATCTGTACTCTAAAAAATAATAAGCTTCTAATAGGTTCATTATTTAAACTTAACAAGAGCTTACTGAATAAATGGGTACCTGAGAAAATCTCTTTTGCTTTCTAGGTACTGGAGTGGTGATAGAAGAAAATAGGAAAAAGAGTTAATTAAACATTTATGGAAAATCAAGGAAAATTAAATTGTGTGAAACAGAAATGACAAGGTAAATAGGTCCCTTAGACCTGAACACAATATTAATCATTACCTTTGAGGCTATCCATATTTTAGCAATGTAGATACCATTATCATAACAACAAATGTTTATTTAGTTGGAATCCAATGCTTCATTGCACATCAATTTTAATCACAATTCATTTTACCTATATATTAATGTCTTTTTAAATGTTAGAAACAAATTAATGTTTAAATGCTGCCAGGTTTATGTGACATCCCAGAAAATATGTGGCCAATTGATTATCCCATCAGAATCACATGCTTCTCATGTGATTGTGAACTTTCTGACCTGACTCGGTGGAGCAAAAGACCCCCTTGAAGAACTAGTTTGTCCATAGAGCATTGCTAAGCCATGTACTCAGAGACATGGCACCTTTTGAAGGTAGCTTTAACTCCCTGAATCACCTATTTGGGATCTCTCAGATTCTCAGGAGCACTGAGATATAGCTTTGAAAGGGTAGGTGACATTCTGCAGCTTGTTGTGTTTTCACACAATACAGTCCTTGATCATGTTGTCACTTCACGTGAAGAGACTCGGAGAGTAAGTTGACTTTAGCTGTCTTTTCAGGAATGAACTAAGAGTCAGATCTTGAATTCTCTAACTCTATCGAGCAATATTTCACCTTGCTGCTATACACTTTCCAATTGCCTTTAGACTTGCTAAATGCATGTATAGATTGAGAACGAGCAGTAGGGAAAATGCAGTAGGTGAAATGAAGTCTTTTTGACACTGCCCCTTTTATTTTTGTGTTATAAAAATCCAGGCTCAAAATAGATTGAGGTAGATTTATCTTTTAATGAAAATCACCAAGAGGTTTGAAGTCAAATATTCTTATCTTTTCTCATGTCTCTAGCGTAGAACCCATTTGCTTTGCTGACCTTGTAGTATGGTCCTAGAGGGAACTACAATGATATTGTGGACCGACTTCTTTCAGAAGGGACTTTTAAAAGAGACAATAAAGCCAGCATGCCTCCTTTTAGACTACATTGTCCAAGGTTATGCGTGTCAGCTTTTCTGGAGAACAAAAGACAGGAAAGTTGAAGGGCATTATATGCAGCAGAAAGGAGTAAGTTCTTGGGACACTGTTAGGAATCTGGCCTCAGCCACTTAAGGCCGTCCGCAGCACTTGCAGGCTTCAATGCTCACGTGAACTGCAGGTTGGAGGTTGGGTGGGTTTACAGCACTGGGTACTTTCATAGTTCCCACTGGCAGGCACTGCGCAGAGAAACTACCAAGGAACCAAGCACACAGCAATGCAAATGCCTCTTCCTGCTGTGACGGCAACCTCCTGACACCTAGATGAGCTCTCAGAAGTCTGTTAGTATGAGAGTGACCTTACCAATTGTTTCTTTTCTTAGTTTTCTCACCTTACGTAAACCAGTGGGGAAATAATTTTATGCTTTTTTTTTTTTTTGGTTTTTAGTTCCTTCTTACATAAATTTCAAAGTTCATAACAGAGAAGAGGTTGATGTTGGGAGGAATGAAAGCAAAAGTAAGAAGAAAAAGTAGGCGAAGGAATGGCATTTATACAAAGATCGTCATCAGTCAGCATTTCAACAAATATCTAAAAAGATCACACTGGGGAAATACTATAATGAGAATTTAATGTCAAAATAATTGTAATTTTATGCCTAAATACACAACATGAGAAAGAATTCTTTTAATCTTAATTAGAAGTGTTGGGGGGGCGGATTTTAATTTTATTCCACAAACTACATAACTCCTGGAAATAACTGCCTTCCGAGAACAATAGATAATAGAAAAACACGAGTGCATCAGATGTTCTGGAAACATAAACAGCATCTCACTGATTTCTTAATTCCCTGAACTGGAGCAGCATCTCAATCTAGCTGGTAGTAATTAAAATGCCATATATCTATCTATTCAAATGGAAGGTTTTACGTTCTATGTATATTACTGTACAATCACCTTACTATAAATGAATTCCATGTGCAAATGACAAAGCAAGCTTGAAGAACTGCTGTAAATTCTTTTTAATCTATTATTTCTGAATGAAAGTCTGAAATTGTTCATCGCTTAACCTTTTAAGGACTTTTGTAAATTGTTGAAACAAATATATCTCCTATATAGATATGCTTGTCTGATACTTATTATGGTAAAATCTCACTCTACACTACTCCTACCCTCCTTTTTAAATGATTCACAGGACCACTTAGCGTCCAGACAAAGATGGCTGAACAAACTTGATTAACTTTTAACTCTGTTCTACTCATCTGAAACGGGCAGCCCCATCCCTCTTCAAAACCTACTAGAGCTTCCCTGAAACTAAGCATTGTCTGAAAAAAAATGTCTTTAAAGAAATGAAAATTCTTTCTTTCCCCTTCTTATTTCATGTTTCCCTATTCTAAGACACACTGTAACTTAAATTCAATTGTGTCATAAAAATTTTGTTCATTGCTGGATCTGGTTGAAAATTTCACTTTCATCCATATAAGTTGAAAACATATGAAGTTCTTTTCATAGTGGAAACTTAAAATCCAGAATAATAAAAAAAAATAAAACTAAAACTAGAAAAGAAACAGCTCAAATTATCAAGGTAGGCACAGGTTTTATACATGTATTGGTTGTCGTGAAAGGCGATACATTCTCCCCCAATCTGAGAAGCATGCCTGTGTTCTATCTCTTAGTAGAAGGCCTATTAAAAGAGTCAGAAGTCTCCTATGTCTTAGATATACTTAGAGGAGCATATCTGACATTATGAATGAAAAAAAAAAGGTATTATTAAGGTAAACAAATTTTTTTGGTCTTATTTGCATAATGAAGTTTTATAACTAAGATCAGAAAGTCTAGATTTACTGTTTATGCTATTTTGTTTTGAAAGGTGACCCATGGTAAGCCAAATCCACTGGAGGTACCATTAGTTGTTCAAAATGTTTGACACAGTGGAGGTGTTTTATAACCCTATATTAAAAGGGTGAACAAGTGAGTGAATGATAACCTAAATTTAATTTATGATTACGGTATGAGAAATTTATGAAAATGTGAAGGGTCTACATTTTAAATTTTACATATTTAGATATTTTTAAAAATTTAATATTCAATGTTACATTGAATTCTAATATACTAAATTATAAATTTTAGTCACAAATATTGGCTTTGTTGAATTAAACAGGATATTTTCTCACTTTAATCTCTTCGTTGGCAATCAAAATTATGGATTTGAATATCGTGGTAACTCTGAGTCTTCAAATATATTTTTAAATGATGTTGCTCTCAAAAACTATTTTTTGCATACTTCTTATGTGCCAGACACTGTTTTTACATGCTAGGAATAGAGATGTAAATAGTGAAAGTCAGTCCTTCTGCTTTTTCAAAGCTAATGTTCTAGTAAAGGGAAGTATATGATAAGTAAGAAGTATGTAGATTTCAGACAATGATGCGTATTTGGGGGAAAAATAAGCAGGAAAAATATGGGCATATGTTTAATATAATGCAATTGGAAAAGGCCCACTGAGAATGTGACATTTGGGGAAAGAACAGAAGATGAAGATGAAGTGAGCCATGGAAATATCCAGGAGTAGAAGGATCTCTAGAGAGAGGGTACAGCTCGTACAGTGGTTCTGAGGCAGAAGCATGAGTGGTGTGTCAGAAGAATAGCAAGCAGGCCAGTGTGGCCAGAGTGGAGTGAAAGAGGGGAATTACTGTATGTGAGTGGTTCCGTGTTACAGGTCACGTAGGACCACTGTTAGAACTGACTTAATGTCAGCATGAGATGGGAAGGTTAGTACTTTCACCCAAAATTTCTATTACTTGGATACATAAATTTTATTTTGGAATCAAGATTCACTTGACAGTAATTCTTTTGGAACATGAATTCAAAACAAGGCTGATCCCCTGAGTCAGGAGGAAGGATTTTATTGTATTTTGTCATATAACTGTCCATGTTGTCAAAATCTATAGAAGTATGAACAATTGGTGAAGGACACCGGAATTAAAGCAATGTAGATGAGGTCTAAATTGGACCCAGAAGATTTAGATGTATTTCTCATCCTAAAAATCCCAAGATAGGATCCTTAGTGCAACAGTCTGATCACAAGGGTAGGGTGAAGGGGAGGATGGGAACCAATGTCTCTATGTCCAGACCTTCTTCCCAAAGCCAGAGTCAGGGTGGAAACCTGATGTCTGACTCATAAGGAAAGTCTGGAGACCAAGGGGAAGCAGCATTTGCTTGGCAGAATAAGAAGACCAGCACTTCCTGCCTAATAAGCCCTGAAGGTCTGGGTTTAGAACGAGGCTTTGCCATGGGCTCCTATGTCCTGGCACAGCTATTAGGTCAATATGGACAAACAGTATTCCACCTCAGAAAGAGTCTCCAACATCCCCTCTTCCAATGAAATTGTATCCGTTCTAGATCATTTGCTGGTTTCTAACTTTTTTTAAACTTATAATTGCAAATAAAGGAGCTTAGATTTATACACATGATGAAACATTTTCTGTCCTTTCAGACAGAAATGACAATGTTTGTGGCCTGAGTGTGTGTGGCCAATGCTAGATTACTCAATAGAAAGACAACCAGGTTGATAGGCATAAAAATTTTTTTTAAGAATTTGATAATTAATTTTAAAATATAAACTCATCTTGGAGATTTATTTTCCATCTTACAATTATTTTACTACATAATGATGCTTCTTATTTTTGATTATGTGTGGAAGGTCACTACAAATTCTGAGGGTCAAGTGCTCTAAAGAATTTATTCCTTGACTAGCCAGAGCTAAGTTATGCAGCTCTTTCAAGCTGCAAAGATGTTTGTGTGTGTGGAGGTGAGGCGGGGGGGGGGATAACCTGGTGATATTGCCATGTAATGCTTATAAACAAGGTAATTTTAGATCCTGCTTATCAAATTTTGGGTTCCAGTAATTTATGGTGTAAGAACAAGCTAACGTTGCATGAAAGAAAATTTATCAACTTCTCTTGAGAATAAAAATGTGACAGAAAGAATTGGATTAACACCAATTGATGGTTAATAATTAACCATCGTTTTCACATTATTAGTATACTTACTATTTAGTAAATGTAATAAACAATGAGAAGATAATTTTATACTTCAAGTATTTTCATCATTAATTACCATCTTTTTGTAGAATCAAATATATCCTGTTGTAAGATTCTCTGTTTTAGATGAAATTAAAACAAAACAGTCTATAAACACTACCAATGCTAAACAGTTTAGAAATGTTAGACTATTAAAATATGTGTGCCACAGAATCAATGAAACACAATAAAATCAAATAATTCATTCAACTAAAATGATCACAGATTTACTATGTACCAGGTACTGTAAAGGGCAGTCTCTTGTCAGAACAGGTAGAACTGATATATACAATCTCTGTCCCCAAGCTTTTAACAGTTTTGCAAAGTAGATAGAAAATTACATAAGTAATAATAATAAAGTTTAGACAGTGCTTTGATATGAGAAATATAGATTAATGTTTGAACTGAGATCCAAGTGATAACTAGGTGCTAGCCAGATAGTATATAGTGAGTATCAAGAAAGGTGTTTTAGCTAAAATGATTAAAGCAGAAATTTGGAAGCCAGAAGATAGAAATAAGAAGGTGTTTAAAAAATTTAGCATGGCCAGAATGTTGATTTGGCCCATAAAGTTTAGTTGGCGTGACAAGAAATGCTATTAAAGAGACAAAAAGATACAAGTTCCTGAAGGGGGTCGATAAACAAAGAATACTGAAAAACTACATTTAGGTCTATAATAGCTATCATTTAAATACAGTCAGGGTCCTAATCACCCTGAGTGCATCTTATTCCTGAGACACCTTGTTTCCTTTGGAGTGAATGGAATGAAATGTTTGTGGTAAGGAAAATGTTTACCTGAAGGATCAACCTGTAATTAAAAGTTCTGTAATTAACAGAACTTTTTGACTTGAGACATACAGGTGCATGCTTGGAGCACATCTTGACACATGCAGAGAAACTTTGGCTTTGCATCTGGAAAGGTTTAGGCAGGATGTTGTCTGAAAAGTATTCTTTCATCTGAGTATTCCAAAAGACAGAATCTTAAGATTTAAATTTATACAAAAGAATACTAAAGAGTAGTGAAAATGAATCAAATGGTGCTACATGCACTGACATGAATATAACACATAAATATAATGCTAAGAGAAAATTCCAGTGGTAAAATAATACATAAAGTATGATTCTATTTTTACTGAGCTTAAACCATGCATAATAAACTCTATGTCATGTAAGGATATAAATGTGGTGAAATTACCATGGAGAACCAACAGTTCTATATTCTATTTTATTATGAATATATGGTAAATTTTCTATAATTTATTTATTACGAGAAAACAGTTCCTTTGCAACATTTCTAGTACCCTCAGCCCATAGTACATCACAAATTCTTTTATTAAAATTATTTTCTATCAATTATCACATCTTAGTATAGCTAAGTGTTAGACTCTAAGAGGATATTACTTTTCTCTCCAATAAACAAATAATTTGAAAATCAGAGATTTTACAGCAAATCAGTGAGGGGAACCAGGACTAGACTTGGCATTTTGTCTGTAACCTTGTGCTTCTTTCTGCACAGCCATAACCTGATTATTGACAGTGAAAGTCTTCTTACATTCTGTCAAAGAAGCAATGCCTTGAAGTGCCCTGCCCAAGTCAATAGTCATTAGCTTTGTGTTGCTATTGAACACTTTAAAAGTGGTTCAGGGAAATCTAGAAATTCAATATTTTGAGAGCTGTCAGCCTATGTGTTCCTGATTTTTTTTCTCTCAATGAGGGCCCTAATTTTAATAAAAAGCTTCCTTGGTTAAGAATTTTACCTTCTTTGGAGTTGGGTTACTCAGGTGATTCAGTATTGGGTCTGATCCTCAGACTCCCCATTTCAGAGTGGGAGAGGAAAAATTTATCTATGTGAACTTTCAGGTAATCTCCTTCCTTATGTTTTCCATATTGCTTTTCAATTTCTTGTTAGTTAACAGTAGCTTTCATTATATTTTTCTAGGGCATCAATTATGGTGCTTAACAATAGCCATTCAATTAAATTGTCCTTAAAATTACTGCTTCTCCTATACCTGTTATATAGCATCATCTGGATTTACTGAATGACAATGGGGCCTAAGTCAGTCTAGGGTGCACTCACAAGTTACACAAACAGGTGGCCCAAGTTCCATGTCAATTACTTCTGTTGGACCATTGTTTATTTCTCAGCTCACATCTATGACCTCTTAGGGGATTCCATAGGACCAAACAACAGTAGGGAAAATTCAGGTCTGGTTCTGAAAAGTGTCAGCTTCATAGTTTGATATAAACTGAAAATGTGTACCCGCTATACTTCAGCCCAATCCAGGTATGGTCTTATGAGACAGTGGTGAGAGGCAATTCTCCCAGTTAACAAAATTGGGAGTAGTATCCTTGGTCATTCACTTTGTATCAAAATGACAAATGATTTCACTAGTTGAATAGGGAACTAGGTAAAGATTGGAAGCTAGAAAAAAAAAAGAAGAAAATCTGGAGTATTATATGCAGATGGATTTGGGAGAAGGCACGAAGTTGGGATTATTGTGTGTCTCACATTAATGTCTAATGAAGACAGAAAGCCTCTCTCACAGAGGAAAATTTCCCACTAGGGAGACAACATGGCCTTTCCTGCTGATGGCACTCAGCTCGTTTCTCAGGCAGGACAGCATTTGTCCATTGGGCCCATAAACAGATTGTCCACGATGGTGGCAAGATGGAACTATGCACAGGCATATCAGTGTGGGTTTCCCCCTCACTAAGACTGGATTAACTATTGCCACTGTTCAATGTACAACCTCTTAATGGCGGCAACCAATGTGGGCCCTCAACATGCTGCCAACTCAAGTTGAACAATCTGGAAGCATGTTGAGATGATACAAGGTTAAAAGTCTGGACCCTTTCTAATCTGGAGGAGGCAGCAATATAAGCTAACCAGAACTGATATAATTCTGGATATGGGTTTGCTTTCCAACACACAACACTTATGCCAATCTTACCATGCAAGCTCTTACAAAATCTTACAAAATTCACTGGAATGGGATCCTGCAAATTTCCTCAGACTAAGAAGAAAATGTTATGGCAAACAAGATGAGGCAATGAATGAGTGATTACCACTACCATGGAATCTACTTGTGTCACTACATGCCTTATCATCACAAAATGCTAACCTAATGTGATAATGGAATGACCTCCTAACTGCTCAGTAAAATGACAGCTCAGAGCCAAGACACATGCAGGTTTGATATGCTGTCTTTTAGGATGTGTAATAAGCATTAAACTAATGGCCAGCATATGGTGTTGTGTCTCTACTGTCTAGAATACCAATCCCATAACTAAGTAACAAAGGTATTATTGGCTCCTCCTGCCATTTCTTCTATCAATCCACTTTGGAAATTTGTGTTTCAGGTACTCAAAATTTAAACTCTGGTCTATGGCCAAGCCACCCTGAGCGAGCCCGATCCTGTCTGATTTTGGAAGCTAAGCAGGGTTGGGCCTGGTTAGTACTTGGATAAAAAAATAAATAAAAAGGAATAAATAAAAAAAATAAAAAATAAAAAAAATTTTAATAAATAAATAAATAAATAAATAAAAGGAATTGTAAACTGACAAGTTCCTTGCAATCTGTGAGGTCAACCAAAGGTTGCCTTGCCTAAAAAAAAAAAAAAAACAAAAAACAAAAAAAAAACAAAAAAAAAAACAAACAAACAAACAAAAAAAACTCTGTTAGATTAAAAGTCCTTCTTGCTAATGGGGGAATGTTTCTTTCAGAGGACACGATAAAGATCCCACTGAACTTGAAGCTATGATTACTACCTTATCAAATTGGGCTGCTTATGTCAGTGAGCAAAAAGGCAAGGAAAGAAGTAATTGACATTGGATATGATAAAGAATTAGACTTGATACTATATGATGGGGAAATGGAAAAGTATATCTGGGATCTAGAAAATGCACTGGGTGTTCCTTGGTGCTTCAGTGCCCAGAAATAAATCTAAGTGAACAATAGCAGCAATCAAAGTCTACCACAGGCAAGTCAACTAAGTGCTCAGACTCCTTGAAGATTAAAATCGCCCCTTAGGCAAGAAATTCACACTTGCTGAAGTGAGAGGGCTCTTAGAAAGAAAGAGATGATGAATACCGGCTATGACTTGGAATGATTCACAGATGATGGGACTATCGTTTCCAAACTAACCCCCTTATAGAAACTCTACTGTAAAGCTTATAGCAATCTATCGATTTTGAGAGTTCATTATAGATTGGAATTAACAGGGAGCACAAACCTAAGCAAGTGGTGCACTAGAAGGACCATTTTAAACACCTTGTGCACTACCTCAGGTTTTCTCTGCCTCACCTCTCATTCCAGTCACTGATTCAGCAAACCATTTCAAGCTGCATTGCCTCTCTTCTATACTGTGTGCTTCTCTGGCATATGCCTTGAGACACCTGTGAGATCCAGCTTAGAATTCACAAATATAACTCAGAAGTTGAGGGAATTTATGATTGATGGAGGATAGCGTCTGATGGGTAATCGTTCCTCTGTACATCCCTCGAATCCTGGGATGTATCATAAATTTCCTTAGTTAGTCCACATGAGATTGAGCATTCAGTATCCAGAAATGCAATCAATTTGAAAACATATCTTTACATAGGTTTTCTCTCCTTTCCTGTTACAGTTTCCTCGTGTCTTAGTCCATGTAGACTGCTATAACAAAATGTAATAATCTAGGTGGTTCATATAACAAACATTTATTTCTCATAGTTCTGGAGGCTGAGAAGTCCAAAATCAAAGCATCACCAAAGTTGGTGTCTGGTGAGCGCCTGCTTCCCAGTTCAAAGACAGCCATTTCTTGCTGTGTCCTCACATAGTGTAGGAGGTGAGGAAGCACTTTGAGGTCTCTTCCATAAATTCATTAATCCCATTCATGAGGGCTTCACCGCATGACCTAATCAGCTCCCAAAGGCTCCACCTCTGAATGCCATCACACTGGGGATTAGGTTTCAACATATGAATTTTGGAGGGACACGGACATTTAGTCTATGGCACCCTGGTTCCTCACTTCTGCTTCCTGGAAACGTTAGCCCAATCATCTGTTCGCGTGAAATCCCTTTCGAGCTGTGCTTTTGAGGAAACCAAAGCTATGAATATGACAAGTGTATGCACGTTCTCCTATATACAGATTTCTTAATTGTATTATATCTACCTGTCTCTAGAGTTGTGGAGAGAAAGAAAACTAATATAAATTCCCACAGAAATACATTTTAGTTGAGGCTATAAAAGAAAGAGCCACAGAGAAGAGAGAAGGTATGTGTTTGAATGAGAAATAATATTAGAAGGCTCACATTCTTAGAAAGTTTGAGCAGGTGAATTTTTCAAATTCTGGGGTCATTCCAAAAGCAAACGTAAAAGTTATGATACTTTGGAAACATATATTGAAGAGAAAGAAATAAATCATTTTTAAAAGTCATTACTCGGAAGCGAGTCCAAGACATATTCTTTTATGGTGCATTCCTTCAAGCTGGAAACACAAAGTAAATATTAAGGTAGATATGTAGAAGCGGAGAATATTGTACAGTGGATAATTTCAATAAGTCTGCAGTTACTTGGTCTTGGTGGTAAGTGCTTTGTGTAGAGCGTACCTCAGTTTTATTTACACTTGTAATTCAACAATGATTCAGGAGAACTATGGTCAGGAGCAGGGGTAGAAATTGTGTAATTTTCAGAGATTGTTGAGTATTTCAGGTTTTTAGGATAATAGTTTCTTAAACTCTACTGTTTATATTACTAAATATATATATTCACACACACACACATACAGTTAGTATCTGTTCTTTGGGTCTTCTGCGTTAATGGAATATTGCTTATCTTGGTTTCACCACCTGATTACAAACTACACTCACTGTAGCATGTGTCCGCTGCCTGGCCTCCTCTATGCTCCCTTAACTCTCTGTGCACGCTGGGAACAGAGCACTTGCCATCAAAGGATATGATCATTTATTATCTTGTAGGTCTTTTCCATATAAACTTTGGTAACCATGAGGAAAGAAAGGTATTCCTCAAGTTTAGTAAAGTGTCTAGTGGGCAGTGTTACTTTATAAATGTTGAATCAATGTAACTATTTATAAGATGGAGTATTTTTAGACTTTACATACCATCAAACTTTGCAACTATATTCATGTTAAAGTGATTTATAAATTTGCAGAAGAAAAACACAGCATCATTTTCTATAGATTTAAATAAAATTGCCTCAAAAATAGATGTCTAGTATATTGATGTGAAGTAGACTAAGAACTATGAATGCAGACAATTATTAGAACTTACAAGAACACTAATAATCAATTGCATCAAGGGCCATAGAAAATCAGAACATATACTTCTTTTTCTTTATTAAGCCTATATTTCAAGTTTGAAGAGCTCAGCAAATAAAGCCTTATAAAGACTCATATTTTATAAAAGAAAAATATTGACTTATTAGGAGAGACTTCAGAGGCATTTGTGCATATAAGCACATGGTAAATATCAAAGAGTTGAGCCCGTACCTACCCTGTTATTGTTCTGTACCTGAGAGACAGATGATCCATTTGAACACAGTGACCTTCGGCCCAGTCATGGAGATTGACTCACACAGAATTCAAAGTGGAACAACTCCTGTGGTAGTGATCTTTCCTGGAAAACATCTGCTACCAGCTGAGTGTGTTTAGATTGTGGCAGCACTGGCAGATGTGCTTACAGACGGCCCATCTGTGTGGTGATGCGAGGCTGAAGCTAAGGAATCTGGGCTGGACAGACAGCAGGGAGAGAGCTTACTGTAACATACTGAGTTATTCTAGAAATGCAAATTAGCACCTCATTGCATTTTTTTCTTCCTGTGCTATTAATGCCTTAAAGCTAACTAATCTGTGTGCATTGCTTAGAATGAGCAAAAACTTTAGCTTTGAGAATGCTCTTAACATTTAGCCATGGCTATGATTAATATTTTAGAAAACAGAGTAATTGCTGCTATAGAAATATGCTATAGTAGATTACAGAATAAATAAATATGTCAGTTTAAAATCTTTTATATTTGAAAAATTGGATCTATGCGGGAAAAAAACTAATCAGCATCAGCCTTTCTAATGAAGCTCCTTACCTTTCTCTTGTCTTGTAATTATTGTTATATTAAGAAATGCATCCAAAGTATGCTCTATAGAACATACTTGATAGAAGTTATTTGCAAAATTATTCTCTGACTTTTTTAAACAATAGGAAATGTCTTTATTGCAAACTTATCAGATCTTTTTCTATGTTAATGTATTTTCTGAAACCTCCAAGGAGAGATATACAGAACTGTCATTCACGGAGCACTTTTTTTTTGTGGAGCATGTCCTGAACTAGCATTTTTATGTTTATTTGTGAATATTCTACTTGAATGATTGAATCAAAGATCAGCAATCTAAGAAGTTGGGGGGGGAGGGTGGGATTTATACTGGCATTCAATTCTTTCTCATACTTTGTTTATTGGATTCCAATAATTAAGCAACCAAGTGAGCAAAATCTATCTTATCTATCTTTTAAGAATGGATCAAACAATATATTTTATTCTTACGTCCATTTTTTTTCTTTCTTGGTCATGCACAATGAAGTATTATATAGGGTAAAATCACTAAGCTACCCCTTGATTTGAAGATTGTTTTCTTCCATTCCAGGAAGAAAGGGAAACTAGATTTTTTTTTAAATAATAATTCAAAGTGGATGAACTCAGCTACCTGCAGAAGTTCTACTACTCAAGAAATTTCTGTAAAATAGTTGCTTAATGGAGATGAATGAAACACTCATGTTCAATCAAAATGTTTATATAAGAACCTCACAATTAGACTTCAAAATAGTAATATAATACATTTTTTGATACATGAAGTTTGATTCTAAATATAAGAGCAATCCAGCTTGTATGAAAAAATATATATAAGAAGAATTTGTAACAAGAATTAGCAGTGGTTATGCAGCATCGTCTGGTGGGAAAGCCACTGGCCTGAAAGATATACATCTTGTAAAGATGATTGCTCTATTTTGGGACAGGAATCATTTATTAGACTGTCCCAAAGCCTAAATTATATATTCCTCCTCTATACTTACCTATGTTTGATTTGTGCTCGTTAAAAAATAATTTATTTGCAAAACTTAAGCTTCCCAGGGAACTTCTTGCCAGTTAAACAGATGCGCCATCAAAATGTTATGGTTAAGACAGTGAACACTGAAGTCAGGCTGACCACTTGGGTTTCAAATCCTTATTCTCTTGCTTCTAAGCCGTCGTGACCGTCAACAGGTCACATAACCTTTCATTTAATCTCATCTGTAAAAGGGATATTTGCAATATTCATCTTATAGGATCATGAGGTTGGTTGATTATATTCCAAAATATAATAGGAATGCCCAAGAGTATATGGATCTTTGAAAGTAAAAGGTAATTACGCAAATATAAGTAAGATTCTAAATTCATTAATCATTGTTAATGTTTCACTGTTAGTCTCTAACAACTATTTCAAAATTAAAGAAGGCTAAAAGTGACCTCATGTAGTAAGTTTTGAGAGAGAAAATAGTATAGAGTCTGAAAACATAGACAGGCCAGTTATAAAAAGCCATGGAAGAAGATCTAAACATATAGTTTTTCAGATTCATCTCCTGGAAGGTGAACTGCAAACAATAGCAAGTGGATGTAATATCAGCTGAAATCACAAATCTAAAGAGCAGTCTTAAGAATATGCAGTTTGTTAAGTCATTGACCTCTCCAGCCATGAAGCTAAAGTGACCCACTGACAGCAGTGGAATATAAATCGGGTATAAATTACTGTAACTTGTGTAACACTCCATTCATTCAATTACCAACAGAATGTACCACAAAAAGAAAATTGTTAAGGATTTCCTGATGTTCACGGAGCTTTTGATATTGTTCATATTCCCGTGCATACATTTTGAAATAAATGATATGCCAGAATTGCCAATGGCTGGGTCTCAGAGGCAGGAAGACAAGAGCACTAGCTAAAGCTTGTTAAAAACTATCACCTAATGTTGATATATAAAGTAGACCTAGGGATTGGATATAAGAGATCAGAGAAACATTGAAAAAAAAAAAAGAAAATTTAATTTATTTTACAATTTTACCAATGATAAAACAGTAACACCCAATTGCTATACATAAATAGAGAAACAGTGTTGAACAGATGAACTTGACAGAATAAACCTCATCTTTCAGTTCCACAAATGATATAAGAAATATTCAGTAGCAATTATTTTGTGCAGCAATGCTATCTCTGTAAACTCTTTTTCCTGCTATTTACATTTGAACCCCTTGTGCTTTTGCCTACACAAAGAAACAGTATCTATTAAAAGGTGCTACTTAAGTGGGAGACACAGGGCCTGAAAATTGCAATTCATATACATTGCCAGCTCAAAGACATCTTTTTCTTAAATTTTCTTTACTTTTTTTTAAAGATTTGGACAGACCCTTATTGTAACTCTGGTATGAACAATGTAGAATTCAGTTATAAAGCAGTTCCCTCTTAAAGCAGGTTAATAACGGAAGTCTCAAAAGAACTTCTTTATTCCAAAGTGGTCTTATCTCCAGAGTGCTTCACGGTGCAGCCCCTGAAGACGTTAGCATAACACAAATCTAATGTGTGCGTATTACACACAAACACACATATATAACATTGTATATATGCATCACACATCTATTTGTACTATATAGGTATGTCTATAGCACATACATAATAAAATATCTATTTCTAGGTGGGCTTTATTTGGATTTTCTTTCATTAAATATGAACAATAACCCTCTCTCACTCAATATTAAAACATTGGTATATTGATAATGTCTATGGGGCAACTTTCAAACTTGTAGAGGTAACAACTAACTATTTAACTCTTCCTACACCTCTTCCACAATTATAGCTACTCTCAACAATAACCACGTGAAAACGACTCTTTTATGAACCAAATACCACATTGGGCGCATTATGACTAACTGGCTCAATGAGAAGTAAATTACTTTGTTCACCCTTTTCCTGTGTGGTAACTTAATAACTAGTTGGTATGTACACTACCCATAGCATTATTTAGAAGGCGGCTATGCTCACCACTATACCACCAATGCAAGCATAGCATTATTTAAATAAATTGCTTCTATAAGCATATGTGTAGAAATTCCCATTAGCAATTGATATACATTTCATAAGATATACAATACATAAAGACATTTGAATGCCCAGCACCTTCTTTCAGATAGAAAGAACTTCCACAGTAATTTTGTCAGTTTTGTGGGCTGAATGATTCGATTTGCCCAGAAAATCGGTTACTGATTCTTTTTTTTTTTTTTTTTTATTCCAGCAACTTAATATCAAGTATAGAGCAGGCTGGGTAATGATGACGAAAATGTTTCCATGGTCCATTTATGTCAACAGCACAGAAACAACCATGTTCTCTAAAGGACAGGAATACTGCACGATCGGCTGCCTGAGCGTTGCCAGGTACAAGGTTAAATCATGAAAAAAGAAATAACTAAAGCTGTGAACATATAATAGTTTCAAAAGAAAAAACTCCAGATATTTCAAGTATGTATTTATAATTTGATTTTATCGTGATCCCTTTTGCCCCCTATTGGTTTCTTGATTCTTTTCTTATTCTTGCTGTTAGCCTTCAGTGATCTCCATGCTCCAGCCCTGTTAGGAAGGCCACAATAGATCGTGAAGGGGGTTAGATGGAAAAGTATTCAATAGAGAATGAAATGATCTTGTACAGTTTGTATTCTTTGAACACTAAATGCCTTTAATTGAATTCATTCTTGAGTATTGAAAGTTCCCTGAGATGAACAAAAGTAGTCTCAGTCGATACTGAAGCCCTTTTTAAATGCTGAACATTTTCAAAACTGGGCAACGTATTGAGAGAACACAAAGCATAGGATAACAAAGCAACGTGAAGCTAAAAAGGCACTACTCAATGCATCTATGAGATAAACTTCAATGCACAGAACAGTGAATGGCTGAGATGCTTTTGCTGTGGCCTTAAAACTGTTTAAATACATTTCTTGAAAATGCAGTAAAAAGGACAAGGTACCTTACTGCTCCTTTTAAAGACATACTTTGAATGAGTTCTGAGACAAATTTTATTTAAGAATTTACTCCTGACTTCAAAATAGCTATTGAATTCAAATTAAAGGCTCCTCAAAAATCGTATCCACAAATAGTTGAAATTAAGTTTTTATAAATTATCTACCTTTGACTTGCTAAGTAAATCAGACTTTTCAACTTGACATTCAAAATATGTGTCTATTTCTTTTTAAATTTCAAATAGATACGAGATTAATGATGAAAGTACATCATGTTCTATCCATTTTTAGCTATGTATCTCTTTTATGCATTCTATTTTGTTTCTTAAAGAGACACGAATTCTCAGAAAATAGTCTTCCATATCCCATAATTTACCATAATTTTAAAAATAATACCTCGTATCATTAATATATTGAGAACTGTACTACTGTAAAAATCTTTTTTATGATAATGTATATATATATATATTCTCCATGCTATTTTTCTTTTTTTCAGACTGTCTTCTCTAAGAAACAAAACATATATTCTGCATGTTGTTTTTCCCTCAGCCTGCCTTGCCTAAGAAATAGGAAGTCATCTAAGTTGTTTCAGGTCAAGAGTAGAAGTGGGAACACAGCAGTTCTCTCTAAAGAAACAATTTACCATCAGAATTACCTACCAGTGTAGCATAAATTACCAGAAAACCGGCCCATTGGTCAATTCTGTTATATGTTAAAACATTTTAAATTACTTTATTAATAATTTTGTGTGCTTCTTCAAGAACACATTAACATGATAACATGAATAAATTTAACCACAGAAAAAATATTGGTTGATTTAATTCTTTATAAGTAAAAAAAAAAAAAAAAATAAGTAAAAAAAAAAAAAAAAAAAAGACACAGTTTCATTATTAAACCTCTTAAAATGAATCATCTCTATCATGAAAACAACACTGTATTAGTCATGTTATTTATGCACTAAAAAATTTAACAATGATATAAAGAGCATGCCAATCTTCCCATTTGAATAATGAGGGGACTATCAAAGAACTGGAAGTCGTATTTCAGCCCTATCAGTCAAATATTTACTCTAGAGGGCAAAATGCTTCCACAAAATTATTATGAAATGTAAAAGCTGTGGAAGTCTTCCTTCAAATAAAAATAAAATTTGAGTTTGGAAAATTTAAATTACCTAGACACAACTTTAACATTAGTAGAATAACACATTAATATACTACTTTTTATGAACGGAGAATGGTTTGTTGTGTAGAAACATTAATATACTCTTTGGTACCAAAAGTACATTTTTTTTCAGCTAATTTTACCATCTCAGATGACATAGAACATGTTTCCTTCAGAATGGCTCAAGATTACTGAGTGATACAGTTTAACTGGTACTTTCTACACCACTGGGGAAAAAAAATCTGGAGGTTTAGAGTTGTGCAAAATAAAACATTTTACAAAATTATTGTGTGATTGCTCTTTAAAAATATGAGAATTTTAGAAATGATTACTTGAAGGTTATCTCATTCATATTTATCTTAGAAAGGATTTCTAAGCACCCCAATACCCAAACCAAAAACTATTTCAGAGGAGAAACAAAAACAGAAAAAAAATAAAAACCATAAACTTCATGATAAGACTCAGAGTCCTGACTGAAAGGCATTTACTTGAGTTGCGTAATCTTATGAATTTCAATGTTCAAACTGTTTCCATCTTCGTATCTGCTGACAAGGATGGTTAGTTTCCCCAAGGACTGAGTTGTGTTCCTGGGTTCCTCTTCTCATGTGCTTGTTGTTGCAATGACAGCCCAACAGTGATGAACGTATTGGCTTCGTTAACTAATGACAAGTGAATTGTTGGATCTTGTAAACACTACTAATTATACATTCAAACTGTGTTCTTAGTGGAAGTGGCACTTACTAGGACCCTTGAAGTCAAAATATTTAATTTTTAGAGCACTTTGCAGGTATTTCATCAGCTGGTAGTGAATTTCTCATGAATGTCCTTTATCACCTTTCAGATAATTGGTGGATGCTGAAACCCAGCCTTGTTTTGGATCCTATTTTCAAATCTTAGGAAGCATCTTCAGAAAAGAAGTTCATATTCAGTTTGTCTTGTTTTCAAACGTGCTTTATTGCTTTACACATTTTCCTGTCGTCAGTTTCAGAGCGCCTCTATTATGTAGCACATTTAATGTTTTGAATTCTAATGGCATTCTGTGAGGACTTGCATTAGAAAAGTATCTGTATTTTAAGTCATCATAGTAATGATATTTGACAGCTTTTCCATTTAAATCCTTAGGGAATGGCCAGAATCCATACAGGTGATTTCATCACAGAATCTCGTGGCAGTGTATACATGAGGAGACCTGTGCTGGGTCTTTTGATGGGAACTTTGTTTGTCAGCCAGTAGCTGGAAAAACAGACACACACAAACCCAGAAGAGAAAAATTTAGAGACACATACAACACAGCTTATAGCAAGTATACTATGTCAAATTAAAGTTAACAGAAGATTGCTGAAGAAATCATATTTTCTTAAGTATTTAAAAATTTAACACATTCATTTTATTTTCCTTTATCCTTTATTTTCTTGCTTATTTCTGAGGTCATAGCACCTGGAAGGTAGGTAAACATTACTGCGTAATCTCGTATTCAAAATGAATTAGCAGCAAACATCTATAATATAGAGTAGAATTTTCTCAGAAAGAGTTAATATGACAAGAGGCACAGTCATTGATTAAGTAATTAATGTGATTTAATTACTTAATTAGGTCATTATTACATAATTCTCCCAGAAAAAGAGAATTTGAATCTATGCCTATCGTTTTTCAAAATCTCTATTTCAATTAAAAATCCAAACAAATAAGTGCATAGATATATTATCCTAAGTGATTTATTCAACTTCAATTGCCCAAGTCACATTTTACTAAAGCTCATTAAAAACTTCACCTCAACCCATAGAAGAACAACAACGTAAAACACATATATTATTTGTAAATAGTTCACCATTCATGAGGTTTTCATAAACATATTTCAAAGTTGATAAATATTTTATACTATCTTTTTAAAAAGGCAATGAAATGCTCCAAAATGTTCAAATCCACCACTTTGTTCACCTGCAAAGTACGCAAACTCAGAAGTTAATCATCACTTCTGGCATGGGAGGGGGTTTCCAAGACCTCTTGGGATATTCATTATCTTACGTGGAAACTGCTAAAAGAGGAAGGGTGTAGATTTTCTCTTACTTTCAAAGTTGTCCAATTATATGTAGACTAAATTTAATGAATTATTTGTTTTTCTGTAATTTTGTGTTTATTATCTCCTATTCAGAGAAATATGTACCCTGCCATCCAAATAGAAGGGGATTATTATATTCTTGTCATTGCTATATTTAAACACTTGCCTTAGATTTTACCTAGAATTTTTTTTTTTCTTTTTAAAAATAATTTCTGAAACTTTTCAGAGAAGATCAAATATATTTAGAGTATCAAATATAAAAAACCCCAAATTTTGTTTTACTTTATTTGGTAGAGAAATATTGGACTTTCAAATCTCACTACAAACATCTAAAGCAAGAAAAATATGCTTAACCATTTTCACTCCCCCCTTTTTTTCTTGTTTGTTCCCCTCCTTCAAACCAGGATTGACCTTTCACATATTTTATTTTTCTTCTTGGGTGAAGGCCACATGCTGAGTATGTTAAACAATGTGAAATGCATTATTGACCTTTTGTTATCACAGTGTTTTGAGGAAGCCTATTCTCAGGAAAGAAGATTCATGAGAAATTTTCAGAGAACATCTAAGAATTTTTCACAGCCCAAAGGTAGCTGAATGAGCAAAAATCATAGTACGCATATGGGTAACACCATGACGAAGCCACAGACACTGATTCTTTGTAGAGAGCATAGATAAACTACAGTTTGAAAAAAAAGGGCGGGGCTGGGGAGAGGGCAAAAAAAACCACACACTACAATTTGAAGGCTTTGAAGAGACTAAGATACAGCCTGAAGATCACGCAGCTTTGAGAAAGCAGGTGTTCTTAATATGAAATGATTATTATAGGAAGGTCTCCTGAGTGTGATCTATGTGTGCTTATAACTGTCAGTTGATGTAGTTTGTTAGTTTTAAAAAATACATTTATTTTTAATTGTTTAAAGTGGCTTAAGTTTAAACTCAGTCAAAAAGTGATTATTTCCATCAGGAAGTGTCAATGATTAGGAATAATAGTGTGGCAGTATAAAGATCATGCTGATCTTTAAGGTGAGAAAAAAATAACAGGAAAGAATAGAATACTATATTATTAGTATGAGACTGCAAGGTCAAATTAAATATGACTGTATGATCATATTATAAATAAATGCTTTCCATTTCCTAATTCTGGAAAGATTTGATGGAAATCCACTTAACTATGGTCGGTCATAGATGAAATACCAAAGCAACTTCCATATGTAATACAAATAAGCAACTCTAATGTTAGAAAGAAATACTGAGGCAAAATTACTGGCCTAAAAAAATCAAAACAGTGTCAGAGATGTGCAATCACTCAACATTATTAGATCCAGGCAATGAGGTAACACAAAACAATCAGTAAGGTTGTATTCTTTTTACCCTCAAGCACCTGACATCTCAATGCAGAGCAGGCAAATGAAGCATTATGGAGACATCAGCGCATTTGGGAAAAAGTAACAGAAAAATGTAATTCCTGTGACAATTCTCAATTCTGTGATGTGACTTTAGTGAAGATTTTTATGGAAAAAATAAATGTGTGAATTTTTTTAATAGGGAGGCTATACCTGATATTAATTAATAAAAATTGTGTTTTGAAAACTAAATCCTGATCATAAAGTATTCTTTTTGAAAATAATAGGCAGAGATACTTTAGAAACTTGTGTTTTAAGCTATGCAGTTAAAATACTGGTATTAATAAATTTTACTTTAGAAATGCTAACAGGAGAAATTAAGATTTGTGATGTTTGGCTTGTAAAAATTTGAATAATTCCAAAGAAAAACAAACTATCTGTTTTTCAGGACATTTTTGGAGAAAAAGTAGAAAACAAATGCCATATATCCTATTGATTGCTAAAGAACATCACAAGAAAACAAACTTTAATAAATGGCGTAAGTGTGTAACAGAAAAATTGAAACAAAACCTTAAAGCAGATCACGAACTAAAGTCACAGGCAATAATATTCTGTGAAATTAAAAAACAAAGGAGCTAATCCAAATATAGTCAGTAAGAATTTATATGTACTTATTATAAATCAAATGTAATGCTTGAAATTGTATAGACTAACCTAAATTATAAGGATTCAGTATTTTCCCAGAAATACATTCCACATGTGTAAAAGACAAAAATGGATATTCCTTTTAAACTTCTATTAGCATAATCAGATAATATTGGTCAACTTTACCAGCCAACCACAGAGTAAAAATTTTAAATACATATTTGCAAGTATCTGCTTATATACAAGATAATATTTAAAAACTATAAATTCCTTGTGAGGAGTTTATGAAAAAAATAGAATATTAACTTAAGTTTTTAATCCTAATTAGGAAAAAATCAAATGCAAAGAATGCATTAATACAATAATGAACTCTTTTAATTGAGTACAAGCTATTATAATTTTGAGCTCAAATTTATATCTGCCGTAGGTTCAAACTTAGCAATGTTTTCAAGTCAGCAAATAATGTAGTTTGTATGTATTCATTTCTTTTTTTATAATTTTTTTTTATAAAATAAATGCAGGTTTCCTGTAGAAAATTTGAAGAAAGAAGTAATGAATGAAAAATATTACCTATAATATACTACACAGAGATAATTACTGTTATATTGTGTGGCATCCTTTTATTTCCCTGACAGTTTTGGATATTAATATATATCACAACCATTCACAAACATACATGGAGTATTTTCCATCAGCTAGGCTAAGTTTTATTTCAGATATTATTAATCCCCCCTCCATTCCTCCCTTCCTTTCTGCTTTAATATTATAATACTCTGTCTTGTTTTATGAAACAAACTCACCTTGGATTTTATGGGTAAATTGTGTATTTCTTTTTTCTTTTTTCTTTTTTAATAGATACAATCATCTCACTAATTCCCAGTATGGAAGATCTCTTCTTGCTAAGCAAGATGTCTTATCTACCCTTCATCCAACATATCAATCCTGTTTCTTATTTCAGAAAAACTGAACACTTGGAATACCTTTACCCACCAAATCAGTGTGCTATAGAAATCCATATTTATGGTTACAACATGTGATTGTGAATGTGTTGTATAATATTTTTGCATCCTCTGAAAAGCTACTTCATGTCCTTGGAAATCGGTTAATAATATTTGTCATATAAGTTTGTTATGATCCTGTTAAAGAGAGAATAAATGTGGAAGAATATAGCATAAAGCTTGAAACATAGAAATATGAATTGAATTTCAACATATCTCACATTCTTCAATCCCACTCACAATTTCTACTTTTCTCTTGGCATCTTCTATAACTACACGTTGGCTGGACAATTGAGGTCACATCATTTAACCTCAGCGGGCATGTTTCCTTAGTTGAGAAACAAAAACTTTCATTATGTGCTGTTAGGGTTTCCTCAATCTATGAAATTCTATTGCTGTTTCATTTAGATCTTCTCTTTCCATGACACTGCACATTCCCTGACAAACTCTTGGCCCTGCTCTTCTTCCTCCTCCCTATTCTGTTCTCTTTACCTCTCTTTCAGGTTTCAGTACATTACAAAGCAAAGAAGGTACTTAACAAATGCTTCTTGATTTTAAAGCCAGCAATATATGAGATTTTATCTCAAAATATATTAGACAATAATCTCCTTATTAGCTAAAGTATAATTATTTCAAACAACTAACATTTTAGAAATAAAGCAAAAGGTGTTATACTCAACAGCATTTAATATACTAATGACAGTTTGCACTCAACATATTGGCAAATAAGGGATATTAACTTGTAAACAAAGAAGTCTAAAAGTTCAGAAATAATATATTTTTTTCTCTTAAAGCATTATTCTTCCAATAATCAAACATGAAGATCTCTAAAAGAATTTGAATATAAAATATGGAATCCTACTGTGCCAACAGTTTTTAACTTAACATTATATTATGCACAAAGTTTCCATTTTTGAGCCCAGAAATTCTTTTATCTGGAATGTGAGATGAAATACATAACACAGTGTCCTGTACACTCATAGTTCAGAGGAGTCTTTTCTCTTTCTCCTCTTATATTTAATCTTCCCACAACTGAGCTTTGTGCTTGGTTCCACAGAGATTCTGTTAAGGGTAAGTAATATGACTTCTTGTTCTAAATTGTCTATGGAAATTTGAGATATAAAAGAATTGGCTTTCTATAATTCACCTTTGCAGAAGATGTCTGCATCTCTTCAATTCTACACTCTGCCCCACCAAAATCATTATTTTATGATATCTGAATATTATAGATGAATTTTCAGAGGTTCTGTCCTTCATATTTGCCAATATGTTGGTTCATTCTTAGGAGGAGTATATGTATATAGGCCATATAATATAAAACTTAAAGTCATCATCCTGGCATATTGAAAGAGAACAGCTCTGCTGTTTTGTTTTCAGCTGTTCAAATACTCCTTTCATTGTATTCCCAGTCTGCAGTATGCTACATAACATGAATTCATTTTTTAAAGTGCATAAAACTTAATTTTATTTTAAAACTTATGGTAAAGTTTATGGTACGTTTTTTAAGACTATGAGATGACTTGTTTGCCACAAAAGTAGAGTTGGTGATCCTTTCTTTAAAAAAAAAAATGGAACTTTCATCACTGTACTTACTAAGAATAATTTGCTCCCCCCCCCCCTGAATTGATCTTTATATTATCCCAGAGATACAAAAAGTGACAAGTCTTAAAACTACTTCTCATATTAGGAAACAAAGGGACAGAGAGGCATATTTAATGTGATTGGGCAAGCTAGGAGTAAACCCAGGAGTAAAACTCTAAGCAATGATGAGAATAATTTATTGAGTATTTATAATGGGCCAGAGACAGGTATTTTTTTTTTCTTAATTTAATCCTTACCACAAACCTATGAATACTTGTTCTTTCACAGATGAGGAAAACGAGGCTTAAGAAAGTTAAATAACCAGTTTAAGGAACCAGAATTTAAGCCCACATCTATTTGGCTATGAAGATTTCAATTTTAACTAAAAAATAATTGAATTCTTTAGTTCTCAAGAGCATTCAGCTTGGAATAGCAAGTCCACGGGACTGTTTTCTACATAGAGTTCACATGGGGAAAAAGTAAGATCAGTATGATGCATTTTGGTGGTTAACAATCTGGTGTTAATGGTGCTGACGTGCTTTATGCACGGAGTTTTTCTGGCTTTTTTTGTTTTATTCAAAGGCAAATAAGAACGGACCAGTATATAGGACACACTTTTCCCAAGTATATTCTCAAAAGCGTTTGAAGTTAGAAGAGGATTTTGTAGTTTCAATATATAACTTAACCACATTGCAAATGCCAAAGGCAGTGACATTGTATCAAAGGGTAGGGATTTCCATGCAGATTCGAATAAGGCTTCTTAAAATATTTTGAAGTGTCAAGAAAATGAAAACAGGAATTTGTAACCTCGAGAGGTCAATCTGTCAAAATATTTTCCCCTGTCCTTTTATATAGAGTTCTGTATTAAGTAGGTGATAAAAAAGAAAATAGAAAATCCTTTCTGCAGAGGCCTTCATAGTCTATGTACAGAAAATTTTTATCCACCTTCCTAAGCCTAATTCATCAGAGGCATAGAGGACTCATGGCATGGGGAAAGGAGTAAGGATACTACGTTAGGCTGAATAAACTCTATATTCTATGTGCTTCCTATTTGTGTTATTTGATGTCTACTATAGGAATCAGACTTTTACCTTAACTCTGAATTTCATCCTTTTATTTATTTATTTTTAATCTGGATGGGAACATAGGTTAAGTGTAGATACAGTGTTAAGAAACTCTGTATCTACCTATACTATATTGGTTTTACTATGTATCTCATATCTTATTAGTGGACATATAACTCTCATTATTGTGATATTAGTAATTCTACTTCATGGTCACAGTTTCAAATACTGTCATATGATCCTCATAAAATCCTGCGATATACACTATAGTACATATTATCATCCCTGCTTCACAGAGGGTGCAATTAATAGCTCAAGAAGTAAAATAGCTTGTCCAATATTGCTCAGCCAGTGCATTTTACACTGGTATGTCGGTAAAAGTTAAATATCAGAGATTGACGAGGGAAGAGAGTGTTGCTGATTTGTAGTATTTACCACTTTCTGTGGTATAAATATTCCCATCACAGCTGATTTCAAGCTATTAACCTGACATCAGTGAACACTGATATGGGAAAAGATGGCACAATCAGCACTTAGAAGCCAGTACAAGCCAGCTCCAGTACACCCTGGTTGCAGAAAGAGACAGATAATATTTCTCCTGGCCTATAGCCCCATATAGTTTACACAAGAAAATTCAACATTAAAGAAACTTGTCTTTGAAATTTTCCAGGTAGTTGTTTATTTTTACCCCATTTGTAAAGAGAGAAGATGAGAGTATGACTTGCATCTCTGTAGAGATATCTCCACTGCAGACTAACAGAAAGTTTAACACTATTATATAATAAAGTAGAAAAAGATGAATCTATTTTTATCTCATGGTATCTTAGCACAGTTCTGGATATTCAGTAGATACTTGAGGAGTGCTTATTTAATTAATTCTTGCTGACGCTTTAGAGATTTGTAGTGTTAATGAAATGGAGCACATTCATGGCTTGGCCTTCTCTCAGTCACAATATTCAATAGTGGGAAACCCCTGGAAAAGCTGGCATATGGTTTTGCTTTACCATTAGCCAACTATGCAATCTTGAGCAAACCACTTAACCTAATTCAGCCTCAGATTACTAACCAATAAAATGAGATTTCTTAATACAGTTTCTACTACACGTAAAACTCTGATTTATAAAAGTTCCTAAGTAATCTAAATTAAAATTGAGGAACATGAAAATTTCATCCAGTTGTAACAGTAGCCTAATCTTTACATTACTTGTAGTTATTAACTACTACTATTTTTATAATATGTGATCTGACATAACAGCATTTCCCTTCAATAACATTATAGAGCTGTTTGATAAAATCATCCATGCTGAAAAACTCGACATCATTTCTAGTTTTCTACAATACTTGTAACTAGGGATGATAAAAATTACTTATAAATTCATAACAAATTGATTTTTGATCATCTAAAATTACAAAATTATAATTTTGAAGATAAAGCTAATGGAAGAGCATGATATGAGAAAATAGAATTTTGCTGAGAAGTGAAAAAAAATTAAACACAAATAAACAGAGGGCTACTTTAGCTTTTATTTACCATCTCAGAAACCTGAATGAAATTTAAATGGATAACATCAAAAGTACATTATATGCTAGTTAGATTTTAGTGAAAGAGAATTTTAAAAATCACTGTAGTAAGGAAATGGAATTCAACTGTATTCTGGGATATCTCAAAAATAATGCTTAAAAACTTTAACTGGTGCATGGAGGCTATGACCAAAATGAAGTAGATATAATGCCACAGGTTTTAATGACCTTCTCTTTTAACCTAATAATTGAATTCTGAAAGACAACTGAAATTTATCATCTGAACTGCCAGAATGAGGAAGTGGTGACGTCCAAAAGGTGAAGCACTGGAAACATAAGGGGGGATGTCTCCCAAAGCACGATGAAGGAATTCAGTGATGTTAATGCTAAAGTGCCTTTTGTATGATCTTTCTTATGAGATCAGATTGCTTTTTGAAAATCTTACATTTTTCCTATTAAGATTAAAAGGAAGTAGTGAAATTATTTATGATGATGTGGAGTCCTACAAAAAAAGAAAGAATTAAAAGCAAATGGGGGCAAGTTATCCTAAAGCTTAGCAAAAATGAGTTAGATCTTGGAAGATGAAAATGATTATGGTGTTTTTCATTACATAAACATTTATTCCAAACAAGCACTTATTGATTACACTTCCACATTCCTCAGCCAACATAAGAACAGTTTCCCAATAAAACTCCATTTTACTATAATAACAAAAAGCAAAGAGCTCTTCTAATGGCCTGATGATCTTATTTTAACTTGATTTAGACCATTTTCAAATGTGTATGCCCAGTTTACATCAATAAGTCAGGTTACATTAACCTTCCAGATAGGAGTTGTGCTAAAATCTATTTCGAGAGAAGTAAAGACCAACGAATGTGATCTATAATCCATTCAATAATGTAAGATGCTTGCTAGCAAAGTGTACAAATAGTATTAGTCCAAATCAGAATTCTTCTCAAAGCCCAGTGAAGGAATGGAATCAAAATATCCATAAGCAAGTTTAAAGTAGTTCTTTAAAGCTTTCCTTGCAAGTTTCAAAATAATAGCATAAGGGGAAGTTAGTCAAATTCAGGTCATTATTCTCTACTTTTACTTCTGCCATAAATGATGTTGAAGGGACTGCCTATTTAGACAATTGCCTTGTCCTTGGCATAAATTTATCACTCAGTAAAGTGCTTTCTATGAGCATATAAGTTGAGAAAGGGGCTTCCAGCTAAGGAAAAAACACTGTGAAGGAACATTGCTGAGGCAATACTAGGAATGCAGACTTTGGAATCTGAATTATATTCCAAAGCTACTTGTCACTAGAACTACTACAGCTGTAATTCTGCTCCACGAGATTAATTAGAGGATAATTTAAAATTTTATTTAAATTTTGGTCTATGGCCATTTTACCCTGAACAAGCCTGATCCCGTCTGATCTTGAAAGGTAAGCAGGGTCAGCCCTGGTTAGTACTTGGATGGGAGACCACCTAGGAAGACCAGGTGCTGTAAGCATACAAAATAAAAAAATAAAGGATTGTAAACTGACAAGTTCTTTGCAATCTGTAAGGTCAACCAAGGCATTATTTGCCTAAAAAATAATAATAAATAAATAAATAAACAAATAAATAAATAAATAAATAAATTTTGAAGGGCTCTAAAATGATATATAATGTTTTTCATTAAATTGGATGTTAATAAATACTTGTTTTTATCCCCTTCTAACAGTCAATCTTTTCTGATGAAAGACCAATCTAATGGAATCAATGCTAATTTCCCCCCTTTTTCTTTTTTTTTAAGCCTTACTTAATGCTGATCTCTTCAAAATATTTATAAGTAGAATCACTAAATATATAAATTACATTTAAAAAATAGTTGCTGAACAAGGTAAAGAGAGAAACATCCAAATGGGAAAATATATTTCTAAGTGACACCTCAAATAAGGGCCTAATATCCAAATATACTAAGAAATCATACACCTCAATAACAACAAAAAAAACAAATGATCCAATCCAAAAATGAGCAGAGGACCTGAACGGACACTTCTCCCTAGAGGACATACAAATGGCCAACAAATATATGAAAATATGCTCAACATCACTAGCTATTAGGGAAATGCAAATCAAAACCACAATGAGATACCATCTCACACCTGTTAGAATAGCTATAATCAACAGGACAAGTAATAACAAATGCTGGAGAGGATGTGGAGAAAAAGTAACCCTCATACACTGCTGGTGGGTCTGCAAATTGGTACAGCCACTATGGAAAACAGTATGGAGTTTCCTCAAAAAACTAAGAATTGATCTACCATATGATGCAGTAATCCCTCTTCTGGGTATTTACCCCAAAGATTTGAAAACTTATATCTGCAAAGATATTTGCACACCGATATTCATAGCAGCATAATTCACAGTGGCCAGGACATGGAAGCAATCGAAGTGTCCTATGATAGATGATTGGCTAAAGAAGCTGTGGTGCATATATACAATGAAATATTACTCAGCCATAAGAAGAGATGAAATACTGCCATTTGCGACAACATGGATGGACCTCGAGATAATCATGCTAAGCAAAATAAGCCAGATGGAAAAATTTGAAAATCACATGATATCATTTATATGTGGGATATAAACCTAAAAGCAACAAATGAACAGGATAAACAAATAAAGACTCATGGACATAGAATATAGACTAGTGGTTTCTAGTGGGGTAGGGGAGGAGGAAAGAAGCAGATGAGGTAAAGGGGGTTGAATATAGGGGTTAGGGGGAGGGTGAAGTGGATAAAGGGGATCAAATATATGGTAGCTGAAGGAAACTGGACTTTGGGTGGTAAACACACAATAGAATATACAAATGTCAAATGATAATATACACCTGAAAATTATATAATTGTATTAAACATTGTTACCCCAATAAACTTAATCAAAAATTACAAATAAATAAATAAGCATATTTATAAGTAAAAAAATAAATTAAAATAAATAAAGTAAAATAAAATAGTTGCTGAATGGAAGATCATTAGTAGAGATTTTTTTAAAAAAAATGTTCTTGTATTGCTGAAAAAATAAAACAATCTGCAATAAAGGTATAAATGTAATTACATTATGTAATATACTATTCTTTGCAATGAAAAATATGAAAGTGATAATGTACTACAAAATCGAGCTTTGTATGACAAATGGCACCTTGCCTGAGACTTGCCCTATTATGACGTTTGTCATAATATTCAGTTAAAATGCAATTGGTGAAAGAATAAAGTTAGACTCCTTAATAATACCCTTTGCAAAAACAACTGAAAATGAATTATAGATTTAAAATTAAGAACAAAACTCAAAAACTCTTAGAAGTACAGGAGTAAAGTAACATGACCTTAGGCAAAGCCTTCTTAGATATGACACCACAAGCACAAGTGACAAAAGAACAAATAAATTGGACTTTATCAAAATTAAAAATGTTTGTTTCAAATGAAGTCATCAAAAAACTAAAAAAAAAAACCATTGAATAGGAGAAAATATTTGCAAATCATATACCTGATAAGTGATTTACAACTAAAATACATAGAAAAAAACTCCTACAACTCAATAATAAAATGTAATAAAAAAGACAAAATAGTGTGTTGTCAAGGAGGCGATACAATTGGAACCCATACCTTGTTGGTGCTCGTGTGTGAGAGTAAAATGATGTAGCCCCTTTGGGACAAGGTCTGGAAATTCCTCAAAATATTAAACCTAGAGTTACATATGATGCAGCAATTGCATTCGTAGGTATTAGATTCTCTCATAAACCAAACTTTAGTTAGACTCCTCTGAGCCCTCTTGTCAACGAGGCCTCTGCGTTGGCCTCCTGTGTCCACCCTCACTGAGCCCAGTTTTAGCAAGCACTGTGCCAAGTTACTTTAGGGAGAATTGTCCTACTTTTGATGTCTAATCAAATTCCTCATCCTCTACCTTTTTCCAGTTCACTGTGATTTAATGAATTTATATACAAATGAAATTTAATATATTGTACCGATGCAATTATGTTAGAAAAGTTTAGTCACATAACCTATGCACATGGCTAGATAACACTCAACTAGTGAATCTGAGTTCAGTTTAGTTTAGTTCTTGTTTTTGTTCAAAGAATTTGATGAATTATTACTTGCCTTGTACTACTAGGGCTTAAAAATTATCTAGGAAAACAAAACGAAACAAATAGATAAACAAAAATCCTAATAGTTATTTCTTTTCAACTTCATAAATTTTAAAAGGCAGAAAGAAATGATAATTAAGTTTCCATCTAGAATATGAACTATACAATTAACTGAATACAGCAATCATGAAATTCACATAAATTTAAAGACACTGCCTAAAGACAACCATTTATTTCACACAATTTATTTTCTTTAAGCTATACTGACATAATAGAAATTCAAGAATGAGAGTAACAAAACTTTTTCTCCAGACTGTTTGAATAAAATATGTGTCGATGGAGATAATTAGCTCAGAATTCTTAACAATAAACTTATCAAGAGGGTGACACATAACTTTCTTTAAAATGAAAATGTAATTGAAATGGCTTTTGTTGTTGTTGTTGTTCAAGAGGAATATTTCCATATTAAAGCATCTCAAATCACTTGTCTCACAATTGATTCTCCTTGGAAAAAAAAATCTGAAGACAGGCAGTCTGTGGGAGTTGGTTTACAAAGCTTGTGTACAGTATCCTTGACCATCTGTTTCTCTTTGTGTTAGTACATTCACGTATTATTGTTTTGTGTGCTGACTCAAATTTCGCTTATAAACTTTAATGCACGAAACACGCAGAGTACAGAAAGCAAAAGATGAATCTGGGGAATATACAGGTTCAAAAAAGAGTGTGCACTGCTGGAGAATAAGTTATATATAAAGTTTGGAACAAGAGTGATTATGTGTCATATATTAAGAAATCTCATACCAATTCTCTAATGGTCTTGCTTAACTAATAAAAACACCTCTAAAATTTCTTGGTTGCTATCTCAACATTCATCCTTTTAAATAAAGAGGATAAATGAAATGCAACACCAAAAAGGCTACAAATCATTACCATTCCAGACCACTCTGGAAGAGCTGTCCTTCATTTTATAGAGGCATCAAGAGAAGGCTTTTTGTTTTTGGCCTAGCAAATGTGCACGAAAGCAAACTCAGGAACTCAAGACTGAGCCATATATCTGAGGAACATTAACTTACAGAATCTAAGGGGAAAAAAAGGAGCCAACATAGGCCATCCATAGAGGCCCTTAATTAAATAAGAAAGTGTACCTAATAAGGTTCTTAAAATGTCTACCTACATGAGAGACTGTGGTAAATAAAATCCTTAACCAGCTTACCAGAACCAGTGATTATACACTGAAGAAGGGGAACCAGGTGGATTTCTGGAGTGGAATGGAAGGAGAAACATAATAAATATTATAATTGTTTTGATCAAATTTAAATCATACTATTTAATTTATATTGAAATTCCAAAAGAAGTGAATGAAATTTCATGGGTTTTCAAAAGGAGCAAGGTTTAAAAAGGGCTTGAGGATGGTCAATGGGTTCTATCTAAATATATTTTACAATATTAACATTAAACTTTCTAAGTCAGTGATGTTGAAATGTAGTAGTAAGCACAGAAATAAGAAGTACACTGATGGCCTCCTCTGATAGTTTTCATTTTGGTTATTAAATTCTGTCTGCAGCATATGGAGTTCCCAAATTCTTAAGTGTTCAAGAATTCAGAGTTATCTAACCTTGATCAATTGCCAGTTAGTTTGGTATTACAAACCTTAATTTAAAGAAAGCTAAAAATATTCACTATGATTATTCTTCCCACAGCAAGAATTATCAGGTTAGAGACAGACTCTGAGAGTGCAGGGCAGTGATTGAACTCTAAACATTAAGTATGGCTTTTAGGGCTAGCAATTGGTTATGATAAGAAAATTAATTATATTGTATACAAATGGAATATCAATGTAAAAGTAAATATGCATTTTACATTATAAAATAAAAATCTGTGTTAGGTAGATTTTTTAATCGTTTTTTCTAAATGATTAAATGGAAGTATTTTTTTCTAAATAAAAATAATAAAAATAAAAGAATATTTAACTAATTTATAGCTTGTAAAGAACTTTCTCAGAAACTGAATTGCCAGTAAGGCTCAATTTAAGTTGACTTTATAGCTTACTAAGGTCAAAAATATAATTATAATTTGTATAATTTATATAAAATTAATTTGGCAGAATAAACAAATCTTTGCCAAAAAAGTACATTCCCTTCTCTTCTAACATTTCATCAGTACTTTCTGCTTTTCTGGAACTCTAGTTCTTCAAAGAGTATTCTGACTAGAGAGAAATGCAGGCAAACTGATATATGTACTGGTTAAAAACCCTCTTTTCAAAATGTGATGGAATTTTGGTTGGTGTAAAATGACCTGAAACTATTTTTCATATGTGGTTTTATGGACTAAAGAAATTGGAACTACATTGCCATGTTAAGTGATGATCTCCCATTTTTTATCGTCACACAATCTGGCCAGTTTCCCTGCTCTCTATCTCTTGTCCCAAGTTTAAGAACTAACTACATATTTCAATGTGGGAAAACACTGATCCTTTTCAGACAGAAGCTCCACATAAGTTTCAATTTCCAGTTGATTCATCAAAACAAAGCTGGTTCAGAAAGGGGAAAAATTACAAATTGCTTACATCTGTTCCACTGAAAACATTATTCATACTCTGCCAGTGACGATGGCTAAGCCATCTGGGGAATATGATAGGTGCTTGGGGGGAAAAGAAGCTGTCATAGTGCAATGAAGAAATGACATGTGTGAAAGTCTCAAGGTTCCTCATGGTTCAGTGATGGCTTTCAGGTATTTTGGGATAGACAACTTCTCATTACATACACATAAGCTAGAAACACTTACCTATAAACAATTTCACATAGTAAGCGTGAACATATTTGTTAAATAAATTAATAAATTATTAGATTCAAGAATTTCTGAGATAAACAAGTAAAACGCATTATTACAGGTTATGATTAGGAAATGGAACAATTCATTCTAATTGATAAAGTGAATAAGCATACTATGAAGTATAGCTATATAATAATAGTTATGTCACATATTATATTTACATATACAATTATACTTAATACATTAATATGTAGAAAAACATGTAAATAAATATATGTAATGCACATGTAAATATATATATCTCCAGTTTGCCATGCAAATACATAAATATACAAACATTCCATAAGTGTAATTATTTAAATATCAGAATGTGTAGCTGACAATAGTGCCTTAAAATCCAAAATAGTTTGGGATAGCAATACTTCTTTTAACTGTGTTAGTTGAAGCGAAGTTTCTCTCATTTCCTTTTTAGCTGTTAGGAAAACATAGTCTGTTGTTTGACTATGCAGATCTGAATAATTCCTGATAAAACTCTGCCTAAGATAAGGCATTTTTTTAAATGAGATTTATTTCAGCCAGTTTTATTCAAACGTGCTTGAATTTGGTACTTGACCCTGTTTCCTACTTTTCAAAAACTTTTAATATGAAATGAAAAAAAAAGAAATTTGCTCTAAAATTGATTTACTGCCACCTATTTGGACACACCTGAGGAACCATGTATGTTAATTCCCTACCAGGAAAATGCTTATATAATCACTAATCTTATTCACTGACCTTCTCTTGGCATTAATGATACAAGTTAGAAAATTTCAAATTTTACTATACATTTTGCTGTTAGTGCTATAAATTTATAAAAATGTTGAAAAAGAATAAATTCAGATTCAAGGAATAGATATGAATAATTCTTTTAAATCTGGATTATAGTGTCTCTTTTTTAAGCTTTTCACCAAAACACTTTGGGGGATCTATAGCAATTTCGTCTTCATTGAAGAAAGAGAAGGACGATGCACATTTTAAATCTGTATGGCTGACAAATATTCCATACCCCTCTCAGATATAGATCAAGAGAAATATTGAACCAGTTTGTCTCCATAAATTTCACAGCAATCAAAAATGAGAAGAGGTATGGGGTCACTTCCAGTGTGCATATTTAGTCTAGGCCATTCTGTTGAAAAAAATCACATTCAAATGTGACTGGAGCTGTGTATTTGTATTCATTCTACCATGGAAACAGTTTGAATGCTTTCCTCTAGAGACTTATGTATCTCAGTGACAGCTGCATTGCCACAATATGTTGAAGTGGCTCATCTTGACAGGTCATATCCTGGATTTCACATTCTGAATGGCAGCTGGGATGCCAGAGAGTTTTCTCACAGTGGGCGGGCCCTCCCGTGGGCCCTCACTGGTTTCAGAGACAAATGCACTGCACGTGTGTCGCCACAGACCACCCTAAGAAGTCCAAGAGGTACCTACGTCACTGCCTAAATATCAGTGACATTTATGGCAGCAATCTCTGCGGCTCTATTAGAACAGTATGAAGTGCCTTTTAAGTTCACAGATTTTATGTGTCTTGGTGTAGTACTTCTCCCCGATGCCAGAGCAACATCAGCACTATATACACTGTTGGTAAACAGTGATTCACGTTTCAGGTGGAAATTTAAATCTACACATTATCTGTGTATATACAGATGTATAAACTGAAGTAAAAATAAAACACCTGAATTTACAGTTCTGGGACATCTCAGCAATCAGAGCAAATCTTACTGTAACAACAAAACACGAATCCACTCTCATTCACTGGCAAGTGGATTATCTGTCCTAGGTGAGTCCTTGTGTCCTTCTAGGGGTGAGTTTCCACTTCTCAAATTCATTACCAACTGCAGCTTGCACAAACCAACCACTGTGCAAAACACAAATGAGTCAACAGGCGATAAATTAATATGTGCCAGTGTGAGGAGTATTTCCCTCAGCCTTTCAGAGCTCCTCATTTTTGCCAGGCAAGCAGCTTTTCAGGGCATTCCCCAGAGCATCTGAGAGAGCAACTCTTTGCTGTACTTTTTGCAAGCTTGAAGGTCCACTTTTCACTTGCTGAGCCCTCAAAAAGCAATACCTTTTTGAAAACCTCTCTGAAAGTGGCTCATCATGGAATTGAAATTTTTTTGTTAGATGGGAACATAGGTTGAGTTTAAGATTTTTAAGGACATCGTTGCAAAAAACCTCCTCTCAGCCCCAAAGCTTAGATTATGCCTAAGATTTTCTCACTTGTAGGATATTAGAGACATCTAGGGCCATATTTCATGATTAAAACTGCAGTTTGTCTGTTAAAATATTACTTCCTAATTGAGAAAGGGAAGAGTTGTTTTCTTTTCAAAAGCCCAGATTCCTCTGAAATGTTCTTAGCAAGTCTGAGACTGAGAAGAAGTTTCATTAACTTAATTATTATAGTCAGGCAAAGAACAAAGCCATGTCAAGTGACCTATTATGAAATGCCAATGAATTCCAATACAGACAGTATTTGGGTCCCACACAGTGCCATGATCCTCCAGTGGAGGGTGTGAGAATAGAGATTTGCTAGTATAGAAATATTTCCAAGTCATAAATCTTTACCTATGAACTGTGAATATCCTGCATGTAGAAATATCTGTGTATGCACTAACTCACATTTCCACTCATCCCACAGCCATGCTGTGCTCTGCCTTCTCAGGATAATTACCAAAAGGATGCTGGTGAACAGCAGAACCCTGCGAGCACTTTAACCCAGGACTCTCTGCCAGCACTGTCACTCTCCCCCTTCAAAGCAAAATCATCTTTAGGGCTGATGTCCTCTTCTTTGTCTTTTTTTTCCCCCTCTTATGGATTAGAAATTTAACCTAATCCATTTTCAAACACAAGCATATAGATCCTCTTTGATCCATTTTCCTTGACTCTTCCTAATGATTGCCCAAATGCTTTGATAAATATTTTCATTTACTTGTCATTTTTCTTTGCCTTAATTCTATTTTAAAGTTATAAAGAAAACATCTAAAAACAAAGAATGCTGACAGAGACAGATCTGTAATAGGGAAAGGAAAGTCGTAATTTGAACAGAAAGTGGACATAATAAGTTACTCACATTCCCAACTTCTCAAATGCTTAAATATAACCTGAATTGCCATAATGTTTCTATCTAGCAACATTTTCTCAACTAAGTAAAACTGAATTTTCTAAAATATAATTAAATGAGAGAGAGATGTAAAGTCTTATCTATTATTTATGACGTACTATTAAGAGCACAATAGTGATATTTTTGCAATCTTTGTCCATGAATGTACAATATTAAAGATAAGGGGCTTGTGTGGCCCGGTCTGAGTTTAGGCCTTTATGTAAATTATAAAAATATTGTATAACAAGACCTGTTCCGATGGGCAAACAAGGGAAAGCCTGCAGAGTTTAGTAAAATGGACACATTGGAGCCAGACTGATAGGGTTCAAGGCTCAGTGCTACCACTTAACTGTATGAGCTTGTAAAAGGTATTTAACTTCATCATCAATAAACTGGGGATAACCTTCATTTTATAGGTTTATTATGAAGACTAAATAACTTAAAATTTGGAAAGTGCTGCAAGCAATGCCTGGCACATAGTTAGCACTATACTATTGTTGAATAAAACAGCCAATATGAAAGCAAATTTTTAAAGCTTAATCCATTTCTAAGCTAGAAACGGTGCATATACAGCACATATCTACATAAGACAGATATTTTATTCTTCTGAATTCAGGAGACCCCTTTAAACACCAGCCGTCCTGTTTGAGACTGCCCACCTCTGGAGGTTATGATGGGTATGTTGGGGATCTCTCATCTCCAGTTCCTCTAGATGTCACTCAGGCGTCCTCTTCATACACGCACATATACATAAGTCACAGATGGAAGGTCTGGGGACTCTAAGAGCAGTCCTCTAAGCCTGGGATGAGTCATTGGCCAGTCCGGGGAGCATGTGTGGTTTCAGCCTCAGGAGTAAAGAGACTCATCCCCCTCTCCCCACACACAAGAAAAATTATTTTATGTCTTATAATATCTATGGATAGTAATATATTGTAATATTGCTTGTGAATTTAGGCATGCAGTCAAGGACAAAGATATTCTTTTGAATGGTTACATTATATTTGTCTATGTGTGTACATGCGTGTGCGTGTGTAGAGATATGCAAAAAGCATATGTGTATATAAAACTAAAATTAATTTCAAAAGATTCAAATTTTTTCTACAGTGAATTAAGTACTCATATATATTTATATAACCATACTTGTATATGACTTCAAATCTGAATATTTTTATTGCAATTACCTAGATGGTAACTGTAAGTATAGCATTTTAATAACAAATCACTAAAATATAGTTTGATCAATATATTATTTCTCGTAATTTAGACCCACAGTTTCTCAAAATGAAGCCTCGTGTGAATATGAATAGACTTTGTAAAGTGTCCCTTGACAACTGTCTTTAATAGGATGAGTTGAAACCGAAGTTGCTGCTTTTACCAGTGGATCATTACAATATATAAATAATTATATTTACCTACTTAATTAATTTTGGAAAGATTTCCCTTTTTCATTTACCACTCAAGTCCTCCAGCAACCACTCAGTTATGAGGATCTACTATTTGCTGGTACTCTGTTGGGGACAATGCAGAACAAGATAGATACAGTTTACCTCCCTGGGGAACAAACAGTCTCCATCCCATAACTGATTACTCAGCGAGCCTTTTAGAAGCCAAGAAAGGGAATGTATGGAATGCCTCTGAGGTGCCCATATCAGGAAAAGCCCTAAAATGTGACTATAAAAACACTAGGATTGTATCATACAATATAAAACTCTTCCCAATTTTATAACTTAGTACCTGGATTCTTGAACAAGTTTCTCACTCTTTATTACCTCAACTGTTCTCATCTTAAAAGAGACCCATAAAACCTATTTGTTATGAGGGTTAAATGTTCAATAAATGTTCAATAAATGTAGTTATTCTTATTGCTATCGGCCTTCCTCTTGAGCAGAGACATCCAGTCCTTCTCTAGCGTATCTTGCCTTCTCCATCCTGCTTCAGCATATTCATTTTCCTTTCATTCTCCACTGCTTCTGCTCTACCACTTAACTTTACATTGGAGTTGGAGTCCAGTTCTTAGCTAGATGATGTGCTCCTAGATGGTTTGACCCGATCGTCTCTGAAGGGGCCCGAAACAAATCATTTGATTTTTAAAAATCTTCTCATTTGACTCTTGATCTAACTTTTCTACAGTTGTTGTTATTGTTGCTGTTTTTTGTTTGTTTGTTTGTTTGTTTTAATGCCTACAGCACCAGGTATTACTAGATGGTGTTTCTTTTGTTTTTTGTTTTGGGGGGTTTTTTGAATGGGGAATGGATGGGTGATATGTGAGTTGAGAAGTGATAGGAATTTATATATCTCAGAATCTAGAATCATAACTTTGTTTAAAATATTGCTTCTGTAAAAACTTAGAATTTATCTATGAGTTCTAAATGGAATCTAGGTTAGTTTAAACACAACACTATTTAATGTTGTCTAAGCATATACTAAATTATCAATAACAGATTTCACATTCAAATAAGTTAAATGTGTGTGGGTTTTTTTGTTGTTGTTTTTTGTTTTGTTTTGTTTTGTTTTTATACTTAAAGCAAGAGTTTTGATAAAAATCTGTCCACAGTTTAGGTTTTATCTTTTTTAAAAAATCTTAATTCCAGGTGGGCTAGTGTTTCCTTTTAGGGCTCTGTTGGGCACCACAGTTTTTGCAATTAGACCTAAGATTAAATACAATATATCTGGGACATATGTCTGAGGGAAGCCTTCTTAAGTCTTAAAAAAATATTGAGGACATTTCAGTATCACAGGGTTTCATTATTGAAGATATTTTAGTATCACAGATATTTCATTTTCAAGTATGCTTTAGACCACAGCAACTATAATAATAAAAAGAAAGACTTGCTATTTCCATCAATGAAATGTAGGAATTGTTCTTATTTTCAAAGTGTGACTTTCTCTCTTTCAGATACTATAGGTTAGTGCACTAAAACCTATTGTAGCATTTAAAAAATCAATACACCTTTAGCTAACTTCTACATCTTTCTGGATCCTTCTCTTCTTGCTTTAGACCATTATTAGCTTGAAAAAACTTTAAGAAATTAGCCTCTAAAAATATTCTAAAATATTCTAAAAATATTTTGGCTCCAGTTGCCAAACACGACACTAATTTTATGGCAGTACATCTCCGATCTTGCCACTTCTTGTTCACAAATCTCTACTGATTCTCCATTTTCAAAATAATAAAGTTATTTGAATAATAAGTATCATTTGAGGCTTTCTAAAATCTTCCACTAGTCAAACTCTTTAGTATCTTCACTGTCCTTGCTTAGTTATTTATTTTTTGACTTTATTGATTTTGTGTTAAGCAAGGTTCATTTGCCCTGCTGCAACACCATCTTCCATTAGAGACATCCAATCCATCCTTTAGAACCCAAAATGCCTATTTTTAATGATACATCTCATAATTTACATAGATGAAAATAATTCTTCTCTTTTTTGTATTAATTAATTCACTCCATATTTAATCAGGTATTATAACTGTGCTATGAATTCAAAAGCAAATAGGGCAAACTCTCTACCCCCATATCACACAGGTGTTTGTTCAGTTATATTTGTTGTTAAGTTACTCTTGTTGGTTAACATATCATATCACAGACAAAATTGAAAACCACAGAGATTAAACTAATCGCTCTTTGTATCCCTGGGTCCTTGGAGGGAATTTTGCATATAGAGAAAGACAATAAATCTTTGTTGAAGTGAAGTGATTCCCTAGTCTATTGTGGACTTATGACTCATGATATTTGGCACTCAGGCTTTTTGATGATTTACATTATTTCAGCTATTATAAGTTGCTCTCTAAAATATTTTTACTGGTTTTATTGGCCTCCAAAATAAATATGAAGTATAATAAATTAAAATTTTACTTTAATGCATTTCCATTGCAAAAGGCACTATGGAATTGAGAGGAAGAGTACAGATTCAAACTGCTTGGCTTGGATTCTGGCTTGGCCTTTCATTAGTTGTATAAACTTGGCAAGTTACTTCACTAGTTCCTTCCACAGTTTCCTCATGTGGAGAATAAAAGTAATAACAGAACTAGCTTTCAGGGTTGTTTACACACTATGAAAATAGCTTGTAATAAGACTGGCACATAGTAAGAGTTACATGAGTGTTAGCTAATATTAAACAATAAAATGATTTTAAAATACATCTGTCTTTACACATGTCATTTTCTCTGCCTTAATCCTTTTTCCCTCCCTATTCCTACATTAACTAAAACAGAAATTTCTCCGGCAGATCTTTTTTTTTTTTTTTTTTAATCAACTTGCCAGTTTTAATTTTTCAAGAAGTGACTCTCCCACAGTATACTTTCCTCCCCCATCATAGCTTTTGTCACAATTTCCTGGTACTGATATAATCATCTGAGTGAAGGTGAGATCTGTATCTATTTAAGGCAAGTTTGTACCTCAAACCTAGCAAAGTACCTGGCACATAGCTTATGTTCAATAAAAGTTGAATGATAGATGAAGTTACTGAAGAAAATTAAAGTTAGGAAGTCCTCTTAATCAAGTTAGTACTAATATCATAATAAAGGAGAGTGCTAAAAAATGAAATCTAAATAATATTATTATATAAAATATATATATTATATAATATTTAGGTCTATTTTCAATAGAATTAGAAAAATTGAAAGATTGAATAATGATAGGAAATAAAACATGGAGTCCTATAGTGATAAAAGGAGCAATTGTTAATTTGTGGGCATGAGGTTCAGATCTATTAGCAAGTGGTCATTTTAGTAACTATAAAAGGTGATATTTCTCTCTTAGATTATTTGGCATATTAAGAAATATATTTGGTCTTTGCCCGCAGTTCTTGGCACAGAACTCCTAAAATGTTTAAAATTTTCTGAGTGATAGGCATGTTTTTGTTAATCGCAAAGTCCCTTTCATTACACTTGAGTTTTTGCTAAAAAGGTGACTGAGGGTAGGGCCTCTATATACCTCAGGACAGGAGCTGGTGATTAGAAAGATCAACTAGAGGGTGAGACCTTTCAGTCGCACCCCTGACCTCCAGAAAGAGGACACTGTAAAAGAAGAGTGTAAAAGACAATAGAGATTTACCAACAACCAATGTAGAGCTGTTTCATCTGCCTGCCTAGTTTGGAATGAATGGATTTCTGCTTTGGGGGATGTATTTAGACATGTCCATCCATTATTGATATTCATTAGTATAGAAAAATAAGCATCATTGACTTAAACCAAACTGAGAGAGAGAGAGAGAAATGGAGAGGAAGATAGAAGTGGAGAGGTAACTCAAACATCTGGAGTAGAGTACTCGCTAGTATACGAGTAAGGCATAAGATGTAATTACTGGGTCTCCTACTGGTTTTTCTAGCCAAAGATTTTATTTATTTCAATATAGTTTATTAGAAGTGACTGCTATTAATTTAAATCAACCAGCAGAAAGGGGTGGGGATTGCCTGGAGAGAAGGAAATACAGGTATCCCCTGCTTTTTGGAAGTTTGCTTCACTTTAATGAAAGACTTACACTAGTACCTGTTTTCACTAACCAAAAGAAATTTGAAGAGGATTTCAATTTTGTAAAAAAAAAAAAAAAAAAAAAAAAAGCAAAAAATTGCTTCAGCATTTGTTTTGCAGCATGCATTACTGAGCATCATGTACCACCACCGAGCTCCCAGCAGCAAGAGTGACATCAACAAGCTACCTCCCTGGAAACTATACTCAACATCTCCCCATCAAGCTGCCATAGCACTGAACGGTATCTGTGAGCATCTGGGCTTTATGTCTATTTATTTCTTGCATTTGTTAGCAAGATGTGTCCTAAGGAAATTGCTTCTTTGCTTTATGCCATTTTGGCTTACGAAAGGAACCTCTACCTTGGGAAAGCAGGGGAAACCCGTACCTGGAGAGAGAAATGAGCTTTACTTAATTACCCAAAGGGCAACTTAATACATCTGTTTTTCAGTGATGCATTTATTAGAGCTAAGCCTTACTTAGCACTTACGATGTGCCAGGAACTATTCTATATGTTTTACATATACATGGATTATCATCTCGGCAAAACTACAAGGTAGGTACGCTTAAAAACTTTGTTTTGCTGATCAGAAACCTGAAGCAGGATGAGAATAAAGAATTGGCCCAAAGTCATAGAGTTGGTAAGCTGTGGAACTGAGAATTGAAAAACATCTCCCTCCAGAGTCTATATCCTAAAAATTAGGTTGAGTTGAATTTCAGTAATGCTATCACTTTGGCCATGCCATTTTAGTTGGCATTACATTATTACTACTTCAAAAATTAAATTGCTAAAAGGTAAAATGTGACTAAGTTCCAATACTTCATTTTATAACTTTCTTGGGTATTATTCTGAGAATAGGTGTGTTGTATTAACTGGCAAAACATACACACACTCACACAATGAAGTAAAAACCCTTCTAAATCTAATTTGGAAAAGAAGGTCAACATGTTTTTTTCTCGGTTAAATATATGGTACCTCCTACTAATTGTAACCTGAAATTTAACACTTTCACTTTTCTATGGCAAATGTTAAATCTCATGTGGACTTTTCAATTTGTTGAATCTGTTATCATTCCATATCTCTGAGGGGGACAAATAAATTTTAGAAATAAAAAATAATTTAAAACAATCAACTTAAACTATGAATAATTAGAAAAGCATTTCTGGAAAAGTATTTTATCATCTCCAAATTCTAGTTGTACTTAGAAATAACACTGAAACTTGGAAAAGAATAAAATCCATCAGAGAAAATTGCCACTGTTCTGTGTTGACATTAAAATGGAATACTTTGGAGACATTTTCCCAATTTCCAGGTAAAAATACTCCCATGTCAGGTATTATCACTATTGATTTTACTCATAGGAGCTCTAAAGGAAGTCTAGGGAATTTTTTCATTAATGCTAAAATATACCCCCACTCCACCCCCCCACACACACAACATCCTAGGGAAATAAGAGTCAATTCTGATTATTAGCTCTACTTTCCACCTGTAAAATCTGAGTCATCATAAGTGTAAGAGGCGCTTTGCAGTGTCAGTGTTGAACTGATTTACAAAAAAAAAAAAGAAAAGAAAAATAGATAAACAGATAAATGATAGACAATAGCTGGATAGATGATAGATACATAGATGATGATGATAGATAATAGATGATAGATGATAGATAGATAGATAGATAGATAGATAGATAGACAGATTGACAGATAGATAAGGTAGATTCCTACAGTTTTATTTTTCATATGACACTCTTCCTCTTTGGAGAAACATAAAGCAAATTAATAAGACAATTTATATCTTAGACTTATGCACCCACTTCTACCCCCTAACTCTGTACAGATGATAATTCTAGAAAACTAGAGCACAAGCTTTTTTAACTGTTATGTTTTTTTTTTTTTTCTTTCATACACCACTTACCCCAAACTCAAAATCCTAACCCATTTCGGGGTTTATAAGTCCTGTGCGTAGTAACAACCTTTACTAGTATTTGAACATTCATCTAGAAATCTTATCTTTGTTATTCCTAAAGTTCTTCCTAAATCAAATGTTACATTTGCCTGTTTTCTTATTGCTTCTTTCATCCAGATAGGACAATTAATGAAAACCAATGGTGCAGACTCACTGTCTAACATTTAATAATTTCATGGCACTGTGAAAATCATCTTCCTGCCAGAGGGGTGAAATATCTTACATGCAGTGGTCATGATGGAACCACGTTCAAACATGGGGATGAATATAAGAGGTTTTAGATGAAACATCTGCTATTTTATTTTGCCAGTACATCTCTGTAAAAGCAGTTCTCTTGCCAAAATCATTTTCTTCAAATATAAGATTAAAAATGCTAGAAAATAGAGTAACGATGAACTATGTATGAACTCAAGTATTGAAAAAGGTTTGGTTCTCATTCCCTTTGCTGATGAGATGCCTTTTTTTTTTTTTTATGGAATGAGGAAGAAACAATATTTCAGTTTCTTAGCAATATTTCAATTTCTTAGCCTAAAATAACCCTGAAGTAGATAACCAAGTTACAGTAAAACATCACAAATTAAATTTTAAAAATTTCTGAAAATCTGAATTACTACTTTTCACACATACATCTTTTTTTTCATTTAGATATGAATCTTAATCTGTATTAACAATTAGTTCAATAAAATACTGCATTAGAGTTCTGGAAATAGATACAGAATTGGATGCACATTAACTGGAATACACACATATGCACATATCTAAAACATGTATAAATATATTTATTATAATATTTTAACCATGTATTATCCAATATTATAACTTATTTCTGTTTTCTGTATAAAAATTTACCAAAAGTGATTTTTCTTATTATATATTTAGTTATGACTAAAGGAAATTACTAAATATGATTTTAATATCTCAGATAAGTTATTATCATTTTACTTATATCACCTTGGTTTTTAGGATAAGTAGTTAAGAAATCACATTTTTCCAATTGTATAGGTAAACATATTTCATACCTGTGAGAATAAATGTCAAAACTACCAAGTTCCCAGAATAAAATGGAAAATTTTAACTAATATCAAAATGCTTTCAAGCATTTATAATAGAGAAATCAGACTATAAGAATTTTGCCATATAATAGCTATTATTAATAAGATTAGGAGTTCTTAAATTTTTGATAAACATGTAGGTAAAAAATAATAGGTATAGAGTAATATTCATTTCTGATAAAAATCTTAAAATCTGAATGTCATTCACAAGCATTTAGCCAAACCAAACTCAAAAGCAGTGTGAAGAATTTGAGTAATTTCCTCTAGTCAGTAACATTCAGAGACTCCACTTAGGGATTATCCATTATGCATGCCTATATTTGATTAGTATAATAAACCAAAGAGAAGAATTATATAAAAGTTAGTTGATTTTGTGTTTACATATATCACTGTAGTCACTGCATTTGCATTAGCCAATCTAAACTATGATGAGTATAATAAAAAGAAAATATCCTAATAAATGAGATAGACATTTCTGATAGAGTTGCCAGCATGATAGAAAGGATAACATTTAATAAGATTGCATGTTAATGGTTTGAATTTCTCTGTAATATACAGAAGAATCTTCCAGAATCATACAATTATTCTGGTGGGCGGAAGCTGGCTCTTAGTGATTCACAAAAGCAAGTGTTAAATTATCTTGATTTTTATAAGCTGGTTGACACCTCATCATTAGCTTAAAATTGGGCATGGTGGGAATATTTACACTGTGGAAATCAGCAAATGCTATAATCCAGGTTTCCTTTTTTCTCAGATTGCTGATTGTTAAACATTTATTAACACACATTGCCTGAAAAGAACCTCCACTGCTGAAATGCTATAGTTTTCTGCAACTATTTCACGGTCGGCTTTTTAAACTAGCAAACAGAGCGTGACAGATGTGAGTTTGAAACCATGGTGCTGTGTAGAAAGCTTATTAAGTCACTTAACTTACACAAATTTGAGTGAATGTCACTATTTTTAATGAGTCCTTTGGTTAGATGATACGCAAAGTTCTTCTCCTGTTCTAAGACTATGTGAATCAATTACATATATGTTTATACCTCATTCTCCTCACAAAAGGTAGAAAAATAAAACTAATAGTTAAAAGCTAGATAAAGCAGAAAACCAGGATGAGGGACTCAGATTGACTGTCAGGATGGCAAAGACAAAGGGGTACGTGGATTGTGAGGAACTAGGTAACAGTGCCTATACTACAGAAGACAGAACAACTCAGCTCTGGCTCACAGTTATCAAGAAAAAATAAAGGTTCAGTATATCCAGAACTTCTGATTTTTTAAAGAATCAACAAAAATTGAAATCTTATTTGAAAGCTCATGGTTCTTAAATTATGGCAGCAAGTTTTATTTTTAAATATCTGCATGGTTAAATAGGTCAGTAAACTGGCATCAAATTTTTACTCATGAGTTTGCTACCCCTATTCTACAATCAGGAAGAGGAACAGAAATAGCAATAGGGTGTTTCTACAAGAGAAATGAAAGAAATCAGAAAGTTTAATGAAGACCGACATGGTATTACTTACACTGTGAAGAAATAAGTGCCAAATACTCATTGAAAACAACACATATCAAAAATCTGTCTTGACCATAAATAAATCTAAATTATATATATATTTTATTTCAGTCCAAACATGAATAACTGATTCTGTTTCCAACACTATGAGGGACACCAGAGGTGGGGGACCTGTTAAATTAAACATTAAATTAAAAGTCATAGTACTACAAGTCATTTGCTTATTTATCTCTAAGAATAAAAGTCCTAGTTTAATTTGAATTTAAAATAAAGACTTATAGACGAGTCGAAAAGACCCAAGTCTAAATCATCAATGTTGTAGTTACTTAGAATATATATTCTCTAGCACTTTTCTCAGGTATGTCCTCATAATATTTGCTTTGTGTATAATAATAATATATACAACAGAAACAATGTGTACAACAGAAAACAAAATTGTCACTAGGTAATTTCAACTAATTGTGAAACAGTGACATTTTAAATCTAACATTGTGTTATCCACATTAAACTTCTCAGCAAAATTATTTAAACCATATTGACAAAGCTTGCTCTAAAAGCAGATTATTTTTTATTTCTATAACCTTTCACTAACTTAAAATGTGTAAGAATTGATATTTAGTTATGGTACAAATTACAATTATTCTCTAGCTAAATACATATTTTAAAATTCGGTATTGTGTTTCAAATTACATTTAAAATAAAGTATTTCAAATTTAGGTGGTTAGAGCTTTACCAATAATATGGCACACCATCAATCAATTTTCTAGGAGATATCCTGATTTTGCTTTGCAGATATCAGCTGAAAGCTTGAGTAGATAAACTTAAGTTTAACAAATGCTTCAGAACTCTGCTGTTGAATTTGTTATTTCTTTTAGAATTAAACAAAAATCATTTGAATTTTTTTTAGAATTACTTAAAAACTTGTGCCTGCAATTTGAGGTATAACCCTTAGCTATACAGACAGTTTATTTAGTTGTTTCCCCTTCTTGTCTATGAAAAATAATCTTTTTATCTCTGGCCAGGATATACAAGTCAGAATACAGCTCAAGATCTGTGATAACGTATATAAATAGGAATGAATTTATTTTCTGAATATCATTCTGGCAAAGAGTACAAAGCTATATAAATTAATAGGTTTTATTATGTTAAAAAATAAACATCGAGAAGGAATGATAAAATGGCACAAATATTGTCATGCTAATGTAAAGCTACATTCGTCCATAGAAATACTGATGGAAAGTGAGATGCTCCTGGGATCAGCAATTCTGGCTCTGCCTTTGAGTGTCTAGTCTTGGATGAGACTCTGGGCCTCAACAGCCTGCTCTGTAAAATGAGGGGTTTAACTAGATGTGTCAAAGATCACTAAAATCTCTTTGGTAGGTATTAGATATGCATATTTATGTTTATGATGGGTCTAGATTTTTCTAATCAGTTATAAATTTCCTCACATCTTTTTCAACATTTTCAAATATGTTTTACTTATTTCGGGGAGGATTACAGTGCTATTTTTAAAGATAGTCAAAACAGAGGCTACCGTTACTTGATGAACACATATGATACATTAGATTTTTCTTTAGGGTAGAAGAAAGGGGATTTTCAGAGAAACTATAAAACCTGTTTTCAATGCACTACTATCATGAAATAAAGAAGAAGATATGAAAATGTCCCCTAATATCATCAGCCATCAGACTGGTTAGAAAGTCCCTAATCAAACCTGAGTGTTAAAAGGTTCAGAAGGTTGAATTCCCCAAACAGTTCATTTCATTATGAGTCACAATGCTTGTGCAATGCAGTCATTTCCTAACACACTAACTTCTGGAGAGGAAACCATATCCTCCATCATCGCCTGACCAGTAGAGGCAGCATCCCATTTAAATAGTTCAGTTTGCCTTTGAGTCTCTTTCCCAGCCAGCTTACGTCTGCTGACATTCTTGTCCCGGGGTTATTAAGGATATAAGAAAACCAATGTCCAAAAAAACTTTTACATAGATACAAAAATAAAAATAAAATAAAATAAAATAAATAAGATAAGATAAGATAAGATAAGATAAGATAAATAAGATAAAATAAAATAAAATAAAACAAAACAAAACAAAATGCAGACAGTTTGTCCAGGGTGTCACCTTTTTCTTTTGTAATTGCTCCTTCCTCTTCTATTTTCCAGGAAGTCCCTGACCCACTCCTAATCTACTGGCAATTATGGTATGCCTTCTTACAGTCAGATTCAGTATCTTACAGGCAGTGAGAAATACGAGGACTTAGTTCCTGCGCACACCAAGTTAAATGAGAAAACGAGAATAAGGGAAATGTCAATCTCACCACATGTTGTGGTGGAAAAAAGAGAGATTCACAAATCTATCTCAACATAATTTTGTTCTTCGCCTTTATTGTTTCTAAACAGGTAGCTCATTTCAGTAGTTATATAACTGCTGAAATATGTTTTATTATTATTATTATTATGGTGACATTGGTTAACGAAATCCAGTAAGTTTCAGGTGTACAATTTAACAGTAAGGCATATATATACATTGCATTGTATGTTCACGCCCATAGTTAGATTTGTTTCTGTCACCACGTATTTGACTCCTTTTACCATTTTAACATTGTAAAGTCATTGTTTGGATCCTGAAGATTTTTGTAAATTGGGACTTCGATTAATATTCTTCTCTTTCTTTTTTTAAATCAAGCAATAAAGTTTTGGAGTCATTATATTTAGCTTTTTCAAAATAAAACTATGTAGCTATGTAGTATATAGCTATGATATAACTTTTGAACAGGCACTACTGTAAATTCTTGGATTTTACTCTTAGCTGACCTTTAATTCTGCTTGAAAACTCTTGTGTGTATCTCTATTCAGTGACCCTGCTTACATATCCCACTGGAGGGATTCCAAAGTTTGCTAAATTCCTTGGCTAGCATTCTCATATTACCTTGTCCTTTCCTTATATAAACTCTGGACTGTGAAGGTGGGGATTGCAGCACTTGGGGAATCCCTCACTGTGTTAACTTCTTTGCAGCTTCAGACCCAGACCAACTCTACAAATGCACTCTTAAAATGTTGTTGAAGGGGTGAATGAACAGAAATACATCTATCTATTCATATGCTCTAAATTATGTGGAATTATGGTTTTAAAGTATTTTGCCACTTTAATATAAACTTTTTAATGAAAAATTCTGTATTTTATTTTCTAGCCAGTCTGATAGGAATGCCATGCTTTTGTGCATTACGGAAATATTTGTGTGAAACATATTCTGTTAATTATTTCCCATAAAATAATCGGCATGCTAATTTTGAAAATAACAGCATTTCTGTTGTAGGCATCTGTTCCAGGGAAAAAGAAAAATATTTGCCAGCTGAATAAACTATAAAATGTGCTTAGTAGAACTGATTCTTCCTGGTATGACTTTTATTAATGGATACCTGCCGATGGATTATTTGACTATAATACATATGAACTCTACAAAGTATCAAGTTCTTTTCTTATCTTTTTTTCAATAATGATTATTAAGAAGTAAAAACAAAGATGAGAGTTTTGGGAAAGTGCCCACATTCCATCTGAACACTGCTTGCTCAATTTTTATTATTTTAAAATAGGTACTGTCAAACATTTATAATGACTGCAATTTTCTCAAGCACTACTGAGAAACAGATATTTCAGTGTAAGATCAGCTTGTCCTCTTGTAAAAATTTATATGCCTATAAAATAACTTCAGCAGGAAGTTTACAGAATTCTATTGAGAGGAATAAGATCAACAATGGAATAAAATACAAAATCATAACTTTAGATGCAAGTAATACTTTAAGTGAGATTCCCTGGAACAAGAAAAAGAATTTAGTTCTTATTAGACTAAATTATCAAAATATTAATAATGTAATATTGAATTCCTTCTATTTTAGATTATGTAAGAATATCCAGATGTCACATGATTGTCTTAGCTATTTAATTTTGTCTAAGTTTGTAACTGATATAAGTATCGTTGGATGGCTAAAACATGGAAGCTGTAACTCTGAACTCAGTTGCTTGATACTACAGCTTAATTATTTTGGCATATTTCTCTGACATTGTTATAAAGGCCAAGGAAACTCAATCCATATAATTCATTCAATGAAATCTATGCAAGCTAAGTACCTAAGATTTCCTAATGACTGTATTAAACTATCACATTGTTTACTTTTTTACAGAAGAAGAAATGGATTCTTACACTAATTTTTCCATCTCTAGAGAGTCATCAAAGGGCAATATTTTCTTCAAGAGTATGCTTTAAATGAGGAATTAGAGAATGAGTTAAATACTATGAATCATACTTTTTCATTGTGAAAACAATTGGGTGTTGACAATGAAAATGTATACTGCCTGAAATAAAACCAGTTTATTCTTGGTAAGAAATCAATAATAAGATAGCAACTTCCAGCCCAGTCTTTGCAACACATAGCATTTGACCACCAACATGATCATCAGATGATGAAAGTGGAAGAAGAAAGTGGAACAGGGTAGAATTGAATGATGAAACTGAGTTCTTAATATGCTAGCATTGAACTGATATTCTCGTTAGGAAAATTTAATCAAAGGTTTATAGCTAAATAATACCATTGCTGAGGTAATGAGGTCTTGTATTGAAAACCCATGTAAAAACAAAAAAAGCAGTAGGCATTTACCCAATACAAGAGCACTGACTTGTCACCCACTGTGTTTTTGGCACTGAACTTAAATGCAGTGACTAATTTATTATTCAGTTTGATAAAGATGCACAGGGTAAGAGAAATGTGATATCAAAAATCAGCAGTGCTGCTGTTCCCACATCTTTTTCACATCTTACTTCTCAGTCCCCAAAGTATATATATATGTCAGGCTTACTTTCCTTTAATTCTCAAAATATATCTACCAATAAGTAAGAATCAACTATCTTACTGTTTATTTAGGTTATTTTATTATCTCTCTTCTGAATGTTAGCTGGTTATTTCTCATCGAGACTAAAATCTGTTCAAATTCTATAGCAGTAAGGTCCTTTGAGGGATAAGGAATCCTTCGTGGCACATACAAAACATTCTGCCATATAGCAGAACTCCAATTTATCACCAAGTAGTAACAATGGTGTATCAGGAGGCTAAAGTTCTTAAGGTATGATGAAAACTAACCTTTCTTAAGAACTGAAAAAAATGCTTTAGGATTTTACTTTCCCTTAGGCCTTGACGTGACAGGCCCTGCATAATACCATTTAGAGGAAATGATTGTGACAATGAACGCTGATCTGAAAAAAACGAATGTAAGAATTTGTAACTTATATAATGTGATCTGATTGGTTCTCAAGATAAACTATTGAACGTTTCCCACATACACTGTTACATATACTGTTACAAACATATATTGTTACTATACTTGTTAAACAGGTATAGTCTTCAGAAAACCACACTGAACCACAAATGTCCTAACTTGAAGAGGGAGCAAGCTCACTTATCAATACATAAAAAGGAACACCATTCAGCATGTCAGTGGGGAACAGAGAAGGGTCCTGGCTGTTTCGGCTGCACTTTGATGAGGGCGGCTGGCAGAGGTATCAGACTCAGACAGCGGTACTGTGGTTTTCCTCCCTACCCCTAACTATTGATTTTTACTAGGATTCTATAACTTTGATTCTTCTCTTGTCTCTGTGAATATTCTTTTTGACTGATTTCATCCATAGAATGTGAAAATATAAGTGTCTTAATTCTGAGAAGTCAATCCCAGCTATATGGCACCAACTGGAACCTGTAGGAAACAGAGCCTCAAGCCTGGCCCTGGGGGGCCAAATGTGCTTTTCTATTCTTATTTTTTTATATAAACAAAGAACTAAAAGAACTTGTTAAAGACTTTAAAAATACATAATAGTCAAAGTCTTTATTCTAGTACAATATGCTTAGTTACTTATCCAGATAGACAAATGATTTAGGGGTAAGGCTGTCTAGCAGAGAAAGAAAAGGAAGAAGATAGCTCTTTCTTTAATCTCTTGGCAATAGGAATCAAGTGCTAGCACACTGGGTTTTGAAATATGGAACAGACTTATTTCCTACATGAAAATTCTAGTGGGCAAGCCCTAAGTCTTTTGCCTAATTCTCTCTAATATATTACTGGTATATTGAAGTGACATTTCAAATATCTAAAGCCATAATGTGGAAGTTGTAGCCGAGGCTGTGATCATCTGAGTGACCATATTAGAAGCTAGAGTTAGTTGATCGACTATGATCAATCATAAGGAAATTCTTAGTCTAAACTATTGCCTTTAAGATAAACAAGAGTTCAATAATCTTAAGGAGATAAGAAACTATAAACTTTGAAAGATTTATGTGACACTTGTTTTAATAACCTCCTCTGGCAAACTCAATATCCAGTCATGCTCACTTCTTAAAAAAAAAACAAAACAAAACATTATTACATATTCATTTTTTATTTTAAATTCACAATTATTTTAATCTATATAAGAAATCTCTGAATATAGTAATTGTTCAGTCATTTGAGCTTAAGTTAGAATAGCTTTTTGCAGATTAATTCAAGACATATTTTGCATATTGATTAGTGTTCCTCTTTTTTCCTGAAAGGTCAGAGAAACAAGGGAATTTCTCAGATTATTTATGTACATAGTACTACTCAGTACAAGATTGGGTCTTGAAAGTAGAAACTCAATAACACAACCAAAAGCATAATGAATATAACATATGAAATAAATTCATGAATTTTTCCTGTAGCTCTTAAATATAGTAGTATAAACCTTTTTTTCCATATACTAAATTTTGGTCTCGAAATTTTAAAAAAATGATGAAAATCAATTTATTTCCCCGTGTACAGTGTTTAAAATCACCATTTTTCTTCCTGAAAGCACCATACTAAATTTTTTTTTTAATTAGTAGATCCCCCTGTACACATATACACAGAGATTTTGCAAGATAATTCTCATGATAATATTCAAGAGATAACACTAAGTTACTAAATTATGGAACTATGGCAACTTTCTCAAGTAGCCAGGATAAATTTGCAAATGTTTAGTTTGGATATTTCCATGTGTCTCACTTCATTACTATGATCCATTTACTTTTTAATCAGAAGTTAATCTTATATTTTCATCCTAATAACACCTTAGGCAGGTAAAATTTAGTAAGTGTCAGTTTATGATTTTGTGGATCCTGAGCACAGGTTGGTTCTTAACATATACAAGTTGATTAGTTAATAAATTGCTAACCTGGATAGACAAGCTATCCAGGTTCTAGCCTCATTATTTGAGATTCAAGCCATCCTTAGTGGCATGATTTCCCACTGTTTCAACATAAACTGAAGGGTGAATGTGATTTCCAGTTGTACTCAGATTGATTTTAAAAAAATTCTTTCTTCGATTCTACTTGCTGCCTGCTTCTTTGATTGTTCTAAATAAGTAACCCTGAACCAAACTTCAACATGACTCCATTCTGCAACCCTTTACACCTGAGTCCTCACCAAATGAAATGGGGCTTTTGTGCTTCTTAGGTACATAAGCGATGAATACATCAAACTTTGCTCTCATGAACTTAAGTATAAACAGACAGAGAACAAAATGAACAATAATCATACATTCTGAAGACTGTTCTTGTTCTGGGAGATATACATCCCTTGAGAAGAGAATACAGAAAAAAGACACCCAGATCAATCTTAAAGAGATGAGAGTGAAGAATTGCGTCCAACTGGAACTTACCTTTAAATGAGACTTGAAGAAGGAGTAGAAAGTATCCAGGTAGAGAAGCAAGAACAACACATACCAAAGAGAAAAATCAGGATATGTCAACGTCACCGAGAGCCATGAAGGCTTTCCCATTTCTCAAAAGACATTCTAGATACTTTGCAGTCTTTTAGTCTCGATGAGAGAGAACCAGAATTGGAAAACATGTTGATGAAGGGTACCCTGGCAGCTCTGTTTCCCATGGCTTTCTGTTTTAATCTTGTAGCTGTGAATGACTTCTCAGATACAACTTGTTTGTTTGTTTGTTTTTGCAAACCTAAGTAAATGTTTATTAAAATAAAAACAACTTATACCAATATTAAAAGGTGAGATATTTTCACCTTTTCAGATATAACCTATTTACATTTTCACATTCCAGAAGGAAATATGAATGATGGAAGCTAGTAAGAAATAATATTGTGACTCAGAGAAAATAGAGTAAATATCAGGAAATGCTGCAATGCTAGAAGGGTGGGTATCCCAGTAAGTAAAGAAATACACCATCATGAAATATCATGAGGTTTAAAATACCTATTATGCAGTATCTCACTACTCAAAAACATTAAAGAAGGATACTTGTTTTACAAAGAAATAGTACAGCTGTGTTGCTCATTGGTCAAAATAGAAACCATGTGAAAATATTTTTGGCATAAGACTACATTTAAAATAATTAAGGCATTTTTTTCAGAAAGCATTTGGAGTGCATGTGCCCATTTTCAGTTGTTTTTTAAAACTGCTTTTCTTTACCTGACTGAATTGATTCAATATTCAAAACAATTCATTTAAATAACAGTGAGAAACTCAAATTTCCTGAAGCCTACTAAGGGTCTATTTCAGCCTACACTTTTACTGGGGGTTCTACTGGAACTGGTCTGATTCAAATTCTACTGCAAGCATGTGCCATTCACATAAATTTAGCCTGCAGAGGATCACTCTAATTTTACGCAGTCCTTTTATGTTTACGCTCATTTAAAATGGACAAATGTTCACATCTGAAAGATGAGTACAGTAACTAAAGTCTGAGAATTAGTATTTTTGTGTTAATCTTAAAACTGGAAAAAAAGTTGATGCTGGAAGATATGTGGAAATATAATCTGTTTATTTGTTAAGAGCAACATAAAAATCATACATTGTAACAAAGCAACTAATGTGTGCTTCTTTTACTAGAAAGACATACTTGACCAACGAAATATTTTACAACAGAGTGACAGCTATACAGATAAGAGGCAAGCTAGAGATGTCACTTGATTTGATTTCTGTAAGGTTGTTATTCCTTTCTACATTTAATTTCACAAGCTAGGGATTATGATCTTAATCATTAAATTGTGAATTAAATATAATCAATTAGCTTATGGGCTGCATGCCACAAAAAACATCAGTGATGCAGCAAAACCTTGGGAAATTTAGGAGGATACATTAAGTGATATCCATTGTTCAATTAATTTTATTTAATGACAAAAATGAAGAAATAAGTATACCATTCATGAAATATGAAGATTAATTAGAATATTATTTTATTTTTGAATAAGAGAAAATAATTCAAAAGTTATTTAGTCACTCACAGTAATAGTGTAAGAGAAACATCCTCCCAACGTAAGATGAAATTACTAGAAATAAATGCAAGACAGCACAACAAATACCAATAACATAAAGTGGGAGACTTTTGCTATATATTAAGCATGGCAAAACCAACTTTTGAAAATCCTAAGTGACAATAAGTTGAATATGAATCAACAATGTATCATAATTATAAGGAAAGTAGATTGATTATTGACACTGTGTTTGACACAAAAGGTCTAGCAAAGCAACTGCCAAGAATAGGTTGTTATATATATATTGTTATATAATATATATAATATATATACACATACACTATTATTATATTATGTAATATATTATATAATTCTATATGATAGTGCATTATATTATATTTGTGAGTGTATATAAATTAATAGTATATTAAATATTGTAATATGTTGTGTGTATTGTATCATATATGTATACTACTTTTATTTTTCATCTATGTAATATATACCACTCCAGATATAATTTTTCAGAATGTGCACTTACAAATGAGCTATATTTTTTTAAAAAACTTAATAATTGTAGAAATCCAAAGAAAGAATAAATTCAATAGACTAAATGGCCTCATAATAAACATATATGCCTGTATCCTCTATATCTATTTATATATACATACATACATACATACATACATATACCTATACATATTTGGCTGTAGATATGCATGTGTATGTGTATCTTTTACTATCAACAGGAAACATTTATATAAGGTGGGTTAGTTAAATTATAGTCTTGAAGAATATGAAGAATATTGAAATTCCAAGAGAAATGACTTTAAAGCAGGAATATTTCAGTAAGTTACCTTCACTATCCCAATGATCAAAAGTTACATGAACTTCCTTTAGGTTACAGAGAAAACATTCCTGAGGATGTTTATGAAAATTAAGTACAAAAGTTGACTGTGGTGATTTGAATAGTCACTTCAGTAAGAATAAAGTACAGAACCATTAAAACTCAAAGTCCAAAAGAATCTATATGACTATTTATGTCAATATCCACATTTTAAAGGATACAAATCTTACACTGAAGAAGATAAATAGTCTTGTCTATAGTCAAAATAGAAGTGTTTTTTTTTTTTTTACTTTCCTTAGAAATCAAACTCCAAAATAATTATTGAAAAATTTCTAAGCAAGTATACTCATTTGGGATCAATGTAAAAACATATTTTAAAGAGAATAAAACATTTCCTCAGACTTTGCAAATTTGAGAAACACTGGTATAGATCATGAGGGGCATATCAAGCACTTCACATGAAAAAATTTTAATTCCAGAGAAATGAAATTGCCTATTTTATTCTCTGCTAAAAGATAAAGAATGAAAGTCACAAGTAGGACTAATATATAAATTTTAAAAATCTATATGAACTGAATTTACATTTTCTTTAAAGCTTATTTTGAAGATGTTTGTGTATAAAATTGTTGGATGACTTTAGAATTTTTAACTATGAAAATAACATTGCAGAACATATGTACTTTTATCAATCTCAATAATCGCCAATAAATCTTTAATATGTGTTTATCTTGATTAATACAAAGTATCAGCTTATCAAATTAATGAGTAAAGTCACTGTTATATTAATATTAATATTAGAACAAATTAATAATTAGTATGTGGCAACAAAATAGAACAAATACATAATTTTTGTTACAAGTAGAATTAAAATAATAAAACTAATGGATCATATACATTCTGAAATAATTAACACTTATTTTGTTTTCTACTTAAGTATTTTTAGTAATGTTCATAATAATTTCCAGGGGGCAAAAGATTCAAATAGAAACTTTGGATATTTTTTTCAGAACTGATTACAAACAAATATAATGTTTACATCGATTAAGCTATTAAATATAAATATCTGAATAGAGATGAGCATTATAGTAAGAAATAGAAGAATGGAGATGATAACTATAAGAGCAAACTCCCTAAAATGCAAACTTCAAAAAAAAATTGTACAAGAGTACATATGATTCTAATCTAGAACTAACTATATATGTTTAGTTTCATAAAATGTAATTTTAAAATATGCTCATCTATCTATCTATCCTGGGAGAAATCTTAAGAAATTATCTATGGTAGTTGGTAGTGAATCTATTATTTTACACTGTTCACTTTTTCAACATGTAGAAAAATAAGAAAATTAAGTATAACCACCTTATTCAAAAAATTAAGACTTAGTGTTAATGAATCATATTATAGTAATTATAGAAATGTTTTTTTGCCTAAAACTATTTTATAAAAATATGTTTTATATGTCCTAAATATTATCTTTAAATTGTATATTAAATTATGTCATTGGGTTAATTTTTTGGAAGTTTTTAGGTTGTACATTGATAATTTTATTATAAATGAATAAAGAAAAATCTTGATTTTTATATCTAGTCACATTTTACAAAATTCAACAAATCATTTTATAGTTTCAAATTTCCCCTCTTTGGTCTTAAAGTTTTATGGAAATTGTTCCAGTTCTCAAAAGAAAAATTACAAAATAGCAATAAAAATATATAGACCTGTGTGGCTTCTGAAGAATACCAATGAAAAGCTTGCAATTCCAAACCAGTTTAATACATTTATGTATTCTCCTTAATGTGTAATTTTAGCTTTTATTTGTCCCTAATAGATAACCCTTTCATTAATTTGTAAGATTGTTTTAAAACTGGAATTCAACTATGTCTTTTCCCCTACTTTTTCACTTAAAATGGCTTGGGAAGAATGATCATACATTAAAACAATCTAAGAATCACTTTGAGTTTTGTGATTTATAATTATATTTTCTGAGCCTTTAAAAAAAACCTACAAATGAATGGACATTTATAGTAAGGCATCATAATTTCCAGAAAAGTTTACAAAATGTAATTTGACAATATGAAAACTACCTAAATGGTTTTCATTGTGTTCAAGAACATTTTGCCTTGGAAAAGCCTTCACATTTTAACATCGTGATTATGTGCACCCTAAAATGCATGTATGGGTGCTCCAAACCTTTCATAAGAGACAACAAACTCCCGTAATCAATAGAGGATATGAAACTCTCTAAAGTATTTCCCTGAAGTGTATTAACCACAGGATTTCAAAGAGATGTAAAACAAGTACTTCAAGATCTTTGGGAACTTTGTCTTATTTTAGTATCATGTGACTCTTCTTTAATCAACATTCACATCTCCTTATTTTCTTTCAGAGTTTTAGTAGCTGTGTAGGGTACAAACACTATGTTAGAAAGCTGTACTGCATGCATTAATGTATTAATTTCATTGATTCCACAGACAAAATTACCTTTCACATATACTATGTGTACAAATTTCCAAAGTATTTCAAATGTGGAAAGGCATCTCTACAGCTACTTTTTAGATCCTGGGCCACAGTTTAGAACTTAATCACTTGACATTTCAGGGGGAAGATATGGACACATGAACAAGAAAGTAGCAGGGTAAATTCTTTCCGGAGAACTCAAAATAAGTCTTTCAAAAATACCTACAGCATAATAATCAAAAGAAAGCATACCATTAACATCACCAGTGGTCGGAAGTTTTGTCTTATTGCTCTTTGAAATAGAATATTTAGGAATTAGTGAAGTAGTTTATATTTAATGATTATGGAAGAAAGGTGGATAAGATAAAACATAAAAGGAGAGTACTGATGAACTAATTTAAAGGCTGTGCACTTTCTATAGTTAATATATGTAGTTCTTTCTGGATTCTAATGATCTGAAAATGCCCTGTTTGAACCATGCTTCTTATTTTGTGTCTTGCTATTGGTAGTGAATAGAGATATATGAACCAGAATCAAAAGTAGAGAACAAAAGTACTAATTTCAAAGATTATATAAAAAGTAAAAAGACCCAGAATAGTCAAGATAATACTGATGGAGAAGAACAAAGCCAGCAGACTGACACTCCTCGAGTTCAAGAATTACCATAAAGCTACAGTAATCAGGGCTGTATGGTGTTGGTGAAGAATAGACAAATTGATCAACAGAACGTGTTGAGCCCAGAAATAGACCCACATAAATATAGTCAACTAATGTTTTAGAAAGAAGCAAACATAATACAATGGAGAAAAGATAGTTCAATAAATTGTGCTGGAACTACTGGATATCCACATCCAAAAAAATGATTCTATATGTAGACCTTATACCCTTCACAAAAAATAACTCAAAATAGACCAGAGATGTAAATGTAAAATGCAAAACTATAAAACTCTTAGAAGAAAACAAAGAAAAAAATCTATATTACTTTGGTATGACATTTTAGATATAACACCAAAGGCGTGATCCAGAAAAGAAATAATTGAATCTGGACTTCGTTAAAAATAAAAACTTATGCTCTGCAAAATACAACGTCAAGAAAATAAGAAGACAAGCCACAGACTTGGAAAAATTATTTGCAAATATACATCTGATAAAGAACAGTTATCCAGAACATATAAGAACTCTTAAAACTCAACAAAAACTAACAACCTGACTAAAAAATGGGCCAAACACCTTAAAAAAAACACTTCACTAAGGAAAGATACAGATGGCAAGTAAGTACATTAAAAGACACTCCACGTCATATGTCATCAGAGAAACGTAAATTAAAATAAATATAAAACATCACTACATACCTATTAGAACGGCCAAAATCCAGAATACTGAAAACACAAAACACTGGCGAAGATGTGGAAATAGAGAACTTTTCATTCATCACTGGTGAGAATGTATAAGGCACAGCCTCTTTGGAGGACAGCTTGGAAATTTCTTACAAATTATACAAACTCTTATAAATTCCAGCAATGGTACTCCTTAGCATTTACCCAAATGAGTTGAAAACTGGGTCTACCCAAAACCTGCACACAGATTTCATAGCAGCTTCATTCATAATTCACAAAACTTGGAATCAATAGGTGAATGAAAAAATAAACTGGTATATCCAGATGATGGACTATTATTCAGCACTAAAAAATAAGCTACCAAGCTATAAAAAGACATGGAGGAATTTTTAAAGCATATTACTAAATAAACAAAGCCAACGTGAAAAGCGAAATGTTGTATGATTCCAACTATATGACATTCTAGAGAAGGCAAAACTATGGTGACAGTAAATAGATCAGTGCTTGTCATGAGTTAATTAATTAATTAATGGGGAGGAAAGAATGAATAGGTTAAGCACAGAGGATTTTTAGGGCAGTTAAACTACTCTGTATGGTACTAGAATGGTGGATACATGTCATTATATGTCTGTCAAAGCCCATAAAATGGACAAACAAAGAATGAACTATAATTTAAACTATGGACTTTGGGTGATAATGTATCAGTGTAGATTCGTCAGTTGTAACAAATTTAATCTTAGCACGATTTTGATTCTTAATAAGCTATCACTGGAGTGTATCGTATATATGTATATGTGTGTCACAGCATGTGCATTTGTAAGATAGGACAGAGTGGTATCTTTGTTTTTCTATGAATCAACTGATACTCAACATTAATATCTCAAAAAATAGTTAAGTGTTCTTAGTACAATTATAACATTGTATAGCTACTCTGTTAAGAACACATTATTTTTTCCAGTCAAATTGAAATTACCAGGAATCTTTGTAACTTAAAAAAAAAATTACTTATTCTCCAAAGCATATTTTATCCTACTTTGTTAAAACTTTGTGCCAAACATCATAGAATGAACGTTGAATAATCATGATGTAATTATAAGAATGCAATTTAATTTTGTGAAGAATAACACAATCCAAGAAACTGTCAGGAGGCTTGAACAAGGAAAAGGTAAATCCTTGAAAGTATTTCAATAACAAAACAAAATGAAAACACTTTAGCCCAGTCTCAATTACAGTATATGAAGCAAACTATTTTTAACTCTGGGCTTGGAAACCTTTCTCTTTTAGGATTTTTAGCCACTGTATTTAATTGGTCCCTTGAACCTACCCTTCCTTTCCATGTCCACTGATCCTGCCCTACATCCTTATCACCTTATAAATAAATTAGTCAAAAGTCTAATTGGTCTTCATTCCACTTAGCACTTCACCTTGCCAATGCAGAGTGTGCAGTTACACGATTTACTCTCCTAAATTCACATAGTTAACTATGCTTAATGCAGGATAAAATGAATTCTCTTCCCAACCAGGTCGCAAGTAATTTTTCTAATTTTATATTACAATGCTCCATATGGACTCCATAATTCCACAGGTTTACTGTGTACTTAATCATTTCCTGCCTCAGTTTGCTCGAATGATGCAATAACATTTCCTTCTGTTTCCTTCCCTTTCCCTCTCTCTTATATCTCTCTCCCTCCTTTCCTCGAGAGCATACTCCCTTATCATTTGTTAATGCTCTAGCTGCTTGTGCTTGCCTCTGTTTCCACCATAAACCCTATGCATTCCTTTTCAGCAGTGATCAGTTCTTCCTCATTTTTGTATCCATAGCATCTGACACTTACTTAGTAGATATTTGATAAATACACATTATTGCTTATTTTTGTGTCATGTATTTTGCACACATATATATGACTGAATTTGGCTTTTTGATAATTTGGCACTTTTAAACAAGAATCTATTTATTAGGCTTTTCTTCTGAGCTTGAGTTAATAAAAGGAAAATGTTGACTTAATTCATAAAAATAGCATCTGTAACTTGTGGAGAAGCATTAAGGAAAAGTATCTCAGCCAGCCTTCTCTACCACTAGTAGGCCTCTTAACTACAGATGGGTCTTAATTGCTCCTTAAATACATTTAACATTTATGCTTCCATAATATTACCCACTAGCCATTTAGCACTTCTAGTTGATAGTTTTCTTACCCCAAATTCATCGGTTTTACTCTAAATTCTTCTTATTATTTAACACAGAAAATATTTTAAAAACCCCAGCAGTTTGTTCATGACAGACATAAATAAGTGCCAAGTTCAAATATTTGCTTTTTCAAGAAAGAGAATGAGGTAAAATACTATATAGCACATAAACAAAATTCAAGTTGGTGAATAGCCACTATAAAATAATGAAAACATATATCCATTGGGAAATTTTATGGAGGCTCCTTCCTGTCTAGGAGAAATGTTTAGTTATGTGTTCCATTGTGCCAAGGACAGACTGGTCCTTTCCAGACACTTACCCTCTGACAGCATGAATAAGTCTCAATGATGGATAGGCTGTGCGCACTTTCAGTTTATTCTTAAGGATTAATGCATTAACCCACTCCACGTGCTTCTCTCCTCCTTTGACCATGAAAGCAGGGATCCAAAGGACACTGTCATTCAGCATGGAAAGTCTATGCACAAATTTTTCTCTGTCACTCTCATTCCGAAAGCCTCCAAATGCTCTTTGTACAACTGATGGATTCATGGTAATAAAATCTGATTTAGTTCCCACATCTGCAGCAAACTCCACCACAGGGGCTAGATTACACCTGAAGAGGAAAAAAATTAATGGACAAATGAAAAATAAATATGAAACATTCACTCCTAAAAAGGTGCGCATGAAGAGAATGGAGAACAGACTTTTTTTTTTTTTTTTAACCAGGTGGGAAAAAACAAACACTGAGATAATATGGTAAAATTACATTTTTAGTAAGTCACCACACATTCAGGAATATTGTCTTCAATAAAGATGTACAGTTCTGGTATAGAGATCAAATTGTCATTCATGTTCATTTAACCTATTGCCTAAGAATACTCTTTTCTGTTATCTTCACAAACCATATGATATGAATTCCTAACAGGTGAATTTATGATGGTAAATTCGGCTCTTGTGATGAAGTAGGAAATCTAAACCACATGCTGTTCTTTCTATAAGTAAGTAAAACACATGAGACTTGATATTCCAGTCCACTCCACTTGTTAAGCTTAAGTCATTTCAACAACTTTGTAAACATATGACAGTGGCTATTCTGTCTCCTGAAGTTAAGGGAAAACTATAATTCTTATAGCATGTTCCACAGCCTATTTGTAATTACTTCTAGAGGCCTAAATCGGAAATAACAGTAAGAAAAATAGAGTTATCACACTTCATATTCTTTTTTGAGATGTTAAATAATGCAGAAAAGCCCTTCTATAGGGTTAAATATCTTTCCGTTCCTTTTGAGGACATCTTCAAAATGCTTGTTTTTCCTGCTAGCAGGCCACATGCACTCTCTGGAGAAGGGACAGGACGGTTGTCCTGTTCTCGCCACTAACGCTCCAGGACCTCTTAAAGTGCCCGGGCTTGATTTTCTTCTTATAATCTGATTTCGTGCTTGTATTACAAGAACGCTTTAGAGAGCATCTTGAATTTTGTCTTTGACCAATTTGTGATGCTTTTTTTTTGAATCTGTCACATTAATCTTTGGATACTTAAAAAATAGTCTTATATTTGAAAATATTTTAACGTGCCAAAAAAAGGCAAAGTTTAATTGGTTGATTAGTGAAAAAAATAGATTTTTACACAAGAGTTTGCTAATTTGGAAAAAAAATTATTTGAATCTATTCAATCTATACCGTCATGAAAACACACACACATATACACACACGCACACAGAGAAAAGTTCTTCTTTGCTTTTCCTTTCCTTATATCAGTCTTTCGAGAGGAAAACCAATTTCCTTTTTCTGCATTTTGCAGGTTTGACTGCATTATAAGTTTCTCACATTTCTCTTCCTTGTGCATTTTGCCATGTTAATTAAGTTCTTATACAAGTTAAATTTAATTAAAAAGTAAAGTGCATGCTCTGCTATTAAAAATATTGGCTTGTATATCCTTCCTTATCTCTTTTAATTAATACATCCTATTACTTCTTAGATCTCTGAAAACATTTAACTACCACAACAAATATCTTTCATCTCACACAATTAAGCTACTAAGAGAAAACAAATAAAAATTAGTACATTATATTATTTAGAAATAAATACTTTTTTCAAGCTATATGTATTTAATGACACCCACTATATTATATGAGAGCATTTTTTGTCTCTATCCATGATCCACGCATTATTTGAGATTAGATATTATTCATTCCCATCACAGTCAGAATATTTCTGAATGGGATTGCCCTGGATAAACATAGCTACATGTGAACAGAAGCCAGAATGAACATCTTAGCAGTGGAACTCACGGACGATTGAGGAAATGATAATTTGCAAAGTTCTAAAATGCATTCCATACCAGCTTGAGAAATAGTTTAAAATTCTAACCAAGCTGATTATAAGATGAATGTGGATACTGTGGGAGCATGTATTCTGGACTTCTTTGTTACAGACTCTTCTCCTTCCTCAGGTAAAAATAGACAGCACTTGTTAATGTTGCGGTTAACATGCCCTCGTCAGGGGGGCTAGCTTCAGATGTATCATTCTGCTATAACAATTCCTCAGCAAGTCTTTTCAGATGATTTCCACTGTACAAAAACAATAGATGCACTTCATTTTCTCCATACTTATAAAAATAATCCAAGCCAATCTAGTTAAAGAGAACGAAAATAACATTCCACTGAATGTTTTCAGGAAAAAAAAAATGATGAATTACTTTATACTTTCATTACTTTTTCTTAGAAAATAATTAATGGCTCCCCCACCTCAATGTTTACTAACACCCACTCTTTTAGGATTGACTCAGCATGTTTCTAAAACATTATTGCCTGGTCGTGTGTTATTAAGAGCTAAAGAGATTTTCATCAATAAAGTTGGGTAATAAAAGATTTTCCACCTTGGAAGCAAAAGGAAATTAACAGAATAAGAATATTTTTAGAGAATAGGGATGACCCAGAAGATAAACCAACATATTTGATGCAATCAGAGAATGCTAAATGGCTGTGATTCTAACTAAAAGAAACCAGGAGATCAAAGAGTAATTAATCCATATGAGCTTTATTGTAAAGTTTTTATGAGCTAAACATAGTCCGACCAGGCTTTGTGAGAGACAGAGATAGTGGTACTGAAAATAGCATGACAGAAGGACACATTGTAAAATATAACCTGTGCTGTCTCCAGGAGTCCGGTTGTTCATTTTCCTTGACTGTCTAATTTTCATTGGAAGGAAAGAGTAACATCACATCCACATGTTGCCAGTAAGTTAACTACCCTGTGGTTGAGTCAGATATTTAGTCATATAATTAGCTGACTGCCACATAATCAGGGCAAGCATTAAGAAGCCAAAATAACGGAGCAGCTGTGTTGCACTCCAGCAATTCAGTAGACTTGTAAACTTCATAGTGATAGTAGTAGCAATACAGCTGATTGAGCAAGATTATGAATAGATTTGCAATCACACATTTTTAATCTTCCTTTCTTTAAATCTTCTTTGGGATTATAATATTCAAAAGTAGCCAGAATGCATAGCAAGCATTTATGAAATAACGTGTTATTTGACATGTTATTCTTAATCTCATAAAATTGAAGAGTGGCCAATTTTTAAATGATGGATTTTTGTGAGTCAAAATTACTGATTTCATAAGAATATTTAATACACCTAAGCTCTATATCATTAGCCAAATTAAATTCTTTGTATTGTCCAACTATTTTTGACATATTAAAAACCTGAAAACATATACAAAGAATCAGGTATGTTGGCCAGACTTCTGCCCATTTTCAAGTTGTTTGTGTTCATTTTCCAACACTGATGAAAAATTTGCAGAAATGCAACCAAAACCTCTTGCTCTCTAGACTTCTATAACTTCTTCTGTGATCTCACACTACACATGATTGCCCTTCAACATTCATTTTATGCAGAATTGAAGGTATCTATGTTCTTCAAGGCTATATAATTTTTAAAATTCATTTTAATATTAATTCATTTAATTTTTAAAGGAAAGATGCTCATTACATGTATAACATCTCAAGATCACGAATTCCCTAGGGAGACATATCTCTTAGATTTGTCAGTATTTTATGCATTTCCCTTAAGTTATAGCTCAACAGTTTAAGCAATGAGGAAATCCCTCTTTCAATAGCTCAACAGCTTTGTCTTGAGAGTTCATTGAACAAATATTACACTGCATGACAAAACTCTTTTTTTTGGCTGTCTTACTATTTATGCTATTTTACAATGATATAATCTGGCAAAAATATAATCTTGACAGTTATTATTAGTAATATCAATAAAATAATGCTCATTCACTTAGCTATGTGTTTATTCATCCCATGGTGTGTGTTATATATTTGTGCTAGCCACAGGACTAGCCAGCTATGATACTGAGGTAAAACAGCGTGTACTGTGATAGAAGATATTGTTAATTCTTTATACATGTAACATAGATTAAGTGAGAAGAAAACAATATTAAATGGATTACAGACTAAGCTATTTTTTTAACCATTAGCTAATGTCCAGACAAGTTCCAAACACATAATTAGCATCCTTTTTTTTTCCTTTGACCAATTCCAATGTGCATTTTTCTGTACTAGCACTGAAATCCCTCAGCCCAAATCATCATTACCAACGGAACCACATTTTTCAACCAGCTGTGAAAAGGGAGAGAGTCTCTTCTCTTTTCTGCTTACAGAGGAAGCTCATGGTTCCTATTTATTCCCATCCTGCTTTTGAGCTTGAAGAATCAAGAGAACAAAGTATCTCTGATACCTGAGTGTTTTAGGTTTTGTGGTTACCCTCTCAAAATTGCTAGGGGAAGCTGAAACATGAAATATATCAGTCTCTCTGACTTTCTTGAGGTGATGGTAGGTAGTGGCCCCAAATGGATATGAAACCAATAATTTTTACAATACTTTGAGGTGAGGAGTAGTATCACCCCCACTGTAAGAGATGAGGACTAAGGTCAAAGTAGTTAAGAAATTATGTCCAAGGACATAGTGTATATAAAAGAAAAGCATGGCTACTTTAGAATGATTCTAGGACAGAAGATTTAATTGACACTATTTACACATATTTTTTTTTTTTTCAGAATTGGAGGCAATGCCTCTATGTTCATTCTTCACCCCAACTTTCCTGTAAAAGAAGGAGTTTTATATTTTGGTCTCAGACTCCCAGGACTTAAGCATGTTATATAAGGCCACTCAGCCATGAACTTGCCCCAAACCTGAGCAGTTATTAAACAAAAGGTTTTAAGTACATTAAATATGAAAATAATATTAACACCTCAGATCTCTTGAGGGAAAGGATTTTCAAAATGCCAGTTAAAGGATTAACTATTTAATTGATGAGACTTTTTGAAATATGAGGCATAGAACTAACAGTTAATTAATATGTGATATACCATATAAATTGACTATATATTATATAGTAAATAAAGTGTAAGAAATAGAGATGAAACATCATATTGAAGATTTAGATTTTCAGTATAGCGGATAGACACAAAAATACACACATCATATTTTATGCTTTCTGATAATGAAATAACAAAATCCTAAACTTCATAGAAATAAATACTAATGACACATATCATGAAAAACTGATTAAACAAAAGGGGAAATTTTTCACAATTCCAGATTTGTTTACATTACTGGCAAGGGTGGGAAGAACAGTGTCATATTATTTCTAGGGAAATCACAGAATGAAAAAAAATCAAACTCATTCAAAAGACAAAGATCTAAATATCGAGAAATATTTTAGACTATGCCATTCCCACACTTCAGTCAAAACCAAAATGGAGTCATTGGGCAAATTTGCTACAATTGCACAGATGTTATTTAATAACAGTTATTTGGGGGAAGGTGAAGGGAGAAGGTATACCAAAGAATGGGTATATTATGCTTAATTCAAATAAAATGTTAAATATCCACCTAATAATATCCAACTTTAGCTTATAATTTAAGAAATAAAAGGTATTCAGTTTAGTTTCTGCCTTCAGCCATTTTTTCAATAGTAGCAATATGGGCATTGGTGTTCACATCCCAACATATGTGATCTTAGACAAGTTACTTAATTCTCTGATATCCAACTTTTTCTGTAAATGAGGTTATTAACACTGATTGGAATGTCACTGAAAAAAATGAAGCAGAACATCTGAATATCCTTTCAGGATTGCTTGCTTAGAGTTAGTTGGTCGTAAATATTAGTTTATACTCATCTTTTTACATGCTCTTTCCTTTTACAACCTATTGTGAGAGGCAAAAGAAATGCAGGCAAGCAAATTAAAGAGCATGTAAAATAGGAAGAACTGACAACACTGTAAAAAAAAAAGATTATTTATAGCATATTTAATAATCCATTTTGTCTGGAATTTAGGCACCCCCAAAACTAACTCGGGCTTGAATGGTTGATTCAATGGTTGACTGCAAATATCTTGAGTATTAAACAGAGCAAATCTGACGGCACAGGCAATGTGAAACTTTAGAAGCTCATAGGCATGGCCAGTGTACTTAAGAAAAATATAACATAAGTGTGCAAGAGAATAAGGCTCTACAATTAGAACTTTGGAAGTTCATATATAAGGTAGTGAAGGTCTTTTACTATAATATTAAGAAGAAGAATAGCTAGGTTTTATTGGGCACTTATTATGTGCCAAAACTGTTTTATTTCCTTTGCATGTAAATTATATGCAACTCTCATAATAATCTTATGAGACAGGCACTATCATATGTTTCCCTATTGATGAAAAAACTGAGTTGTGGTGAATTGTACAAGTTTTACACAGCTTGCAAGGGGTAGAGGCATGCTTTAAGCTCTTAAAAATTGCATACCAGTTAATCCCTGTGAATGAAAAGGAAGAACTAGACCACAGAACAAATTTAGAGAACTCGACCACAAATTTAGTTGCAGCTGAAAGTGATACAGCTATGGCTTTTATCATCTCATTGATTTTATTGATTTGCATGTTTAATTGGAAGGTCTGGATGGCTAAAGTGAAGGTTTCATCCTTCCTCACTCTCCAAAGGTGAGGATGAGGATGGAAGAAGATAACAATCTCAGCATATGGAAGGTCACTTCTAGGAAGGATCTATAAAAAGTTGCGCTCCTCTGAAAAATCTCCAAAGCAAATAGACATGGAAAGGAACGTGAAGAAAAAGAAAAGGTTGCTTCTGGATTCCTACTAGTGAGGTATGGAAGAAGGGCCAGGTAATTAAAAGCAGGTTGCTGGATAGGATGGGGTTTGGGGTGAAAAAGAAGAAGGGATTAAGAAGTACAAATTGATCGTAACAAAATAGTCGAGGGGATGTAAAGTACAGCACAGGGAATATAGTCAACAATACTGTAATAACCATGTATAGTGCCGGGTACTAGACTAATGGGAGGGATCTCTTCATAAATTATATAATGTCTAACTACTATGCTATACACCTGTGATTCTACATTTTTAATCAAACTCAAACTTAGCATTTGTCATCCTTCTCCTTGGAGCCCACTTCATTTTAGTGGTGTGACTACTGACAAGTCACTTATTTTCCAAGGGGGAAAAAAAATGGACGAAGGAATAAAAGGAATATTAAAAGAAGTAAAAAGGAAAAAGTAACACATCAGAAGGAATAATAACTTACAAATATATTTTGCTCAATTAAAAATAAAGTCTTACAGCCCCTGGTGGTCAGCGCATGATTGTGTGCACTAAGCAATGAGAAGGTAAGAGCTTTAACTGCTGTTCTCTATTTGGGGCTTGACAACATATTTGTAAAAGTTCCTAAACTTCATGCGCTTTGTTAAAAACTTACTGCTACACTATATAAAATTTCAAAGTAATTTAAATATGATCTGTTCATTTTACCCTTTATCACAACTAAAGACTTGCATGTGCTTTCCCCCCCCCACAACAGTGAATATGGACATATACATATATGTGCAAGAGTAATATCTATTTGAATTATTATAAATCCATGTTGCTTGAAACTGCTTTTAGAATGAATACTAAACATACCCTCTAAATCCTTTTTTTTTTTTTGTAATTGAAAAAAGTAGGATCATTTTAATTTTCTGAATAAAGTATAAAGAGAAATTTCTGGCAGCTGTTGAGAAATTCCCTGTTCATTGTCTTGGTAAAAATCCACGATGGTATATTAAAGACAAGAGGGTAGGAAACCAAGCAAGAGCTCTTAGAATGCATTTTCATGCACTATTGTCAAAACCAGGGAACTGGACTTCTCCATTGATTGGTGGTTGCTTGAACAGTTGCTACTGTTTTATAGAGGAAAGAATTATTTAGCATGGGTTCATCTTCTTAGAAATTAATTTCCACATTAAAAAGAAACAAACAGAATTCATAAAATATTATGGCTGATACTTTAATCACTCATGCCAGAAAGCCAAGGCAGAGAAATCATAACTTTTCTCTTTGCAATTCATGGTGTTAATAAACTAGTTACCACGGGTTCATCACAGTGTCTGAGGGAAACATATCTGAGTTTTCTAACTTTTAATGATTACATCATCAAACTGGTCACAGTACAATTGCCTTGACATTTTATTTTATTGTTTAAGAAAATAAACTAAAAACATGTTCATTGGTCATTATAAATTGCAAATATATTTTTTCTTTTTACTTTTTTTGAAAGTTCAGTCCAATGTTGAGAAATGATTTCTAACTTAATGCATATGATTTATTCAACACTTGGTCTCAGAAAGACAGTTGGTATAACGACCAGAAAATTTAGGCATTATGATATTGGTCAAGCATCAGTTCTTTACTGCAAGGACTCCAACTTTATCATTCTCTGTTTCAAGGTTAGTATTATCTTATTAAAATATACGTTTGATCATGTTACTATCTTAATCAAAAATCTTCAGTAATATTGATCAAGGGCTTCATAGCTTGTACCTACACTTACTTTCAGAATATTCTCTGTCTACACCCATTGCCTGTTTTAGATCTGAATGGCATCGGACTATACTCTTTGTACTTTTCTGTCTCCCTTTGTTTACGATGATGTCTTTGCCTAAAGTGACCTCCCTCATCAAGAAGCTCTAGCCTCTAACCTAAAAAGAGTCATAAGTATTCTTAAAACTCAAAGGATAATATCCATTGCAATGCTTTACATGTTTTTTTTTTTTTTTGGCAGAACTAATTGCTTCCATTGCAGTGTTCTAAAATATTTACTTATATCCTTATTCTACCATGCATGAAATTCTGTCATATTTAGTTGCTTGTATAGGGTTGATGTATCTCTTTAATGAAATTAGTAGAACTGACCATAATAATAATGAGACTTACTCTGTATATACACGTGAAATGAGAACTATTCACAATGGTATTTGATCAGCAGTCTTCTAGAGCACTGCTGATGCTCTAAACCAGGTCCTGAAAACATACAGGTCCTTGGACCAGATGTTAACAGAACTCTGAAAAATGGGTAACTTTGTTTATACATTTCCCTATTTAAAGGGGACAGCCTCTCCTGGGCCTGTCATGATTAATGCAAAAGAAAAAAAAATAATAAGGTACCACCTGGATTGGACCCCCCTCTCCCCCCCGCCAGGCTGTCAGTTTGTGAACTCTGCACTAGATCTTCTGATTTCCTGTTCCATATTTATTTTTAACATGTTAGTTCAGTTAAACTTGTTAAAGATGTTCCATAGGAAAGTTGATAGTGTGTGTTTTGGGAGATAAGCTAAGGAAAACAAAAAGTACCAGTAAATATGTTAAGCTGAAAACTGCATTATAACTGCAGTTGTTATGAGGTTTAACTCTCAGAAGCTGTGCTAACTAAATTAGATCAAAACTGAAAAAAAATGTCCTTTTAAGTTGGAATTATTTACACTTAAACAAGAAATATAACCTACTTCACCAAAATACCTATTTTAAGTGACTAGTGTTTTCTGTAAGCAGAACTATCATCACTCAAAACGAGTTTGGAAACTAGAGAAGTTCTAAAGGATGATTTTCTTAAAAATACCCTAATTTTTAAAAATACTCATAAGTCAAAATTTACTCATAAAAAGAATTGGTACGTAAGGATGAAAAGTGGGAAAAAAAACTAGTGTTTAGTATTCTTCCAATTGTTAGGATCCCTCCCCACTCAATTTTATTAAAGCATAACAGTTTCAGTTTGTGGTTTGTAAAAAAACATGAAACTCCCAGTTCTCTCTTAACCAAGATAGTGTTTTGTTTTCTGTTGAATTTCATATAAAATACTGAGCTATGTTTAAAAGTCTATTGTATGTTAAAATTGTCCAAGACTTAGAAATCTCATGAATAATTAAAAATAGATCATAAATATCTTTAATCTAAAAGGAACCAAATTAAACATTCCAAATATTAATAGTTTTCTTAAATTACATATAAAAGATCATGCCTGGAGAATTTGAAAAATTAAAGTGAAGGGCAAGGCATGTATATATACGTGTTAAAAACTGAGTTGGATTATTAAAGAACTCGATCATCAAGGTCTAAAGTGCATGAAAAGCACATCCACACAAGACTTATAAGATGGTGGGCACAAAGAACAAGAGCAAGAATATCCAAAAAATATAAATCATTGAAAAGAAATTATTTTTCCTATCCCAAATGGAACTGCCTTAAACCTTAGTTTCATTCGTTTTATAATTAATTCCTTCTGTCTCTCTGGTGGCAATGCTTTGTTCCTAGCTCTATTATTATTACTGTCATTGTACTATTTTGTTACTCTTCTCTACATGTCTGTCTCCTCCAATAGACTGCAAATCCCAAACAGAATAGACTATGTAATTTATCTTTATATCCCTCATACCTCCAAAAGTCCCTCAGAACTTGGCATTTAGTAGTTGCTTGATAATTGTCTGTTGAAGGAAAAAATACTTGTTGAATAATGTGACAGCAGATTAATAAAACCACTTCCATTTTTAAACTTCAAATAAATGGTTTTTGAATTTTTTAATGATCATATTTAGGAACCATACATTTAATACCAAAGGTCATACTGGTAGTCAAAAAATAACTATGGGATTCTAATTTGGAACATCCTTCCTAAACAATTAATGTCATAATAGAAATCACTCCCAGTTTTTAATAGGATTACCATGCTTTTGAATCAAGACTGTATTGTTCAGTCTGATCAATATAATTCACTAAACATTTAAAAGCTAAATGTCACTACCTTATACCCAATACCACACATATCTAAGTTATTCCAACCCAAAGAACATCCATATAATTGAATATCAGTAATCATGTTTTACAAATAAGGTGGAGGAGTTTCAGTTTACAAATCTCCAGAGCTAGGATTTGAATCCAACTTTGAATCTGAAACAAAATAAATCCAAAATTTGTTGCACAATACTGCAGTTTCAAAAGATTTTGATTATCTGAAATACATATCTCTCTCTCTCTCTCTCTCTCTCTCTCTCTCTCTCACACACACACACACACACACACACACACACACACACACACACACACACACTGACAGTAATGAGAGAATACTCAAAACTACAGACTATAAAACTCTAAGTTAAATTTTTATGTTTGTTAAAATATATATATATATCATGCTTAATTTCACTGGGGAGTGTTAGAGCTGGAACATGAGCCTCACTCTTGTAACTCCTACTATATCACCCTTCCCATCTATACTCCAGATTTTAAACATAATATTTTAAATTAAAATTATTTTTATTCCCAATTTAAAAACATTATTTGTGTTCACTGCATGAGGAAACACACACACACACACACACACACACACACACACACACACACACACACACACCAGTACCAAAAACAGAAGTTAAGCTAGTTTTCAAACATAAAACACTTTCAAGTCTCCCTCTAAAAGAAAATCTGTATTAACATCTGATACCATACTGACTGCCATTGTTCTAAAAAGAAGTTTCCTGTAATGACATAAGTCAAATAACATACGGAAAAGATTGCTTTCTGTGATTCTAGGATCTCAGTGGTTGTCAGCGAAGTAGATAGGAAGTGGGAGGTCTTATTTTCCAGAAAAATGTCAGAGTCCTTTCCCCAAAACTATACTGAATGATGTTAATGTAAAATAATTTCTCTCCTTTTTGATAATACTTGTATTAACTGGTTCTTCTTTACATATTTTATAATACTGTGACTTTCTAAGCCCCGACCTCATAACTTTTATTAGTTATAATAATCTGTATACATCGTTAAAAATTATCCTTGTTTTTCTTTGGCAAAGAAGTGATACTCTCCTGATTTTAAGTCTTAACATTTTCTTACATATATCAGAAGGAAAGGTAACACTCCTGGACCAAAGGAAACAAACAGCCAGAATGGCGGATGTAGTATTAAATGGAAAATGTTATTTCTACAAGGTGAACAATGAGAAGGAAATTTATTCATAAAACATGTCAACCAGAAGAAAAAAATCAAACAACAATGTAAATTAACAGGACCTATTCCAAAGTTATCTACTGGAACATAAGAACATAGAATCACGAAGTTTCGAATATTGAAAGGAATTCATGAGTCCATCTAGTTCAACTATCTCATTTGGCATATTGGGAAACTAAAACCCTAAGTGGTTTTCATTACTTGTTCAAAGTCACACAGCTATACTTAGCAGCAATGCCAGCAGGAGGATCTGGGTTTCTGAACTATCAAATAAATATCATTTTCATCAGGCTTCATGGGAGAATCCATATTACTTAGCTACAATGGCCATATAACTGCAAATATTTACATTTTCTGTAAATTTTCTCATCATGAATATTAATCCTAAGCCACCAGAAGGAAGATTTACATTTCTTAAATAACTAATCTGTACTTAGGCTTATACTCTTTCCTACACATTATCTCATTTTATTTCTACAACAACAAAAATATACAGATTATTTTCTTCATATTAAATGTGAAGTAACTGGGGCTTAGAGACACAAATAAATCATTTAAGATGGAATATACATATTAAATGAAAGAACTGAATCTTGAAATCAGATCTACCTGATTTTAAGATTTATCTCATTTGATTAAGGTGTTAGCTCCCTTGAGAGAAGAGGTCATGTCTCCTGCACATTTATCATCTTTAGAATATTTTGATATACTTTTGGCACACAATAAGTACTTGATAAAAGAAAGAAATCTCACAGATGATTCATAGACCACAACTGGAGAAACTACTCAACATTATAAAATCAGCTTTTTAAAAATTATTTTATATTTCTTTGATTTTTAAATTTCTTTTCAGCATTATTGAGATAGAATTGACATATTACATTGTGTAAGTTTAAGATGTACAACATGAGTATTTGATATATGTATATATTGTGAAGTGACAAGGCAAGGTTAGTTAACACACCCATCACCTTACATAGTTATCTTTTTTGTGAGAGTGTGGTTTTATTTGTTGTTCAGTTGGTTTTGTGAGCCTAGACTTTGAAGAATGATTAGTACCTTGTGGAAATATCAGACATTAAAAAAGACATTTTTTCTTCTGTCTTTTATGCCATCAGAATTTGAAATCTATAATCGAAACAATCTCTCACTGATTTTTATATGTTTCAGAGTGAACATGAACTAAAAATCTATCAATCTAGTGTAGCACTAACTATTATTTCTAATTGAAAAAGATGTTTTCAATCTTTGAATAGGAGGGAATCAAAAGCTTTGTTATTGCTTCCTTCTCCAACTTACAGTATACACTCAGGAAAGTCATTCAAAACTCTGTTCTACAGAAAAAAATGTAGTTAACCTAAGCCTAACTACCTGAGAGGAACCAATGGAAAACAATTCAGATTCTTCAAGATTCGTTTTCTGTCATTCAAAACATGTTATATTTTAAAATGTGGCATATTTATGTTACTATTTGTGCTTTCCATTATATAATTGATATTGTTCTTTGATTTTCCTAATTTTCCTTCTATATCTATTCCCATTGTCATTTTCTTACTTTGCCATTCATTTCCTCTTATTGTCTTTTTTTTGTTGTTATTATTCACTATAGACTTTTCAGTTTATCATCTTTGTCTCTCTCTAATTTATCTATTACCCAGAAATCTTCCTGAAATTTACATTTGATCATGTCATACCTCTACTGATTGGCTCCACAGACTACCTGCAAAATTAAGTCCACCCTCCCTACCAAGGTATAATGGACCCAGCATTACCTGTCTCTCAGCCTCTCTCTCCAGCCTCACCTGCTTCCTCTGACCTATACAACCTTTTATTCCTGTATGCTGAAACTACTCATGGACCTGGAAAAGCCACTCATTCTCATTTCTAGGTCTCTTTGTGCATCATAGATACAGTTTGGACTAGGCATCACTCTCTTTTCTCTTTTCTATGCTTATCTCTTCAGTCTTCATGACTCAATTCAAGTGCTGCCTCTCTCAGAAAATCATCCTTGGTCATTCACTTATGTCTCCTCCCTGCCTCCCCCAGTGTCTACTTCTCTGCATATCTCTAATAAAACAATCTGCACATTATTAGTTCATTACTTTATCTCCTTCACTAGACTGCGATCGTCTCAATGTAGAAACTTATTCTCCACTTCCTGTTAAATGAGCGAGTAAAAGAGTGAAGGAGTTAATGAATAAAGTATAAGAAAGATCAAAGCTATACTACATATCACTTAAAACAATAAATACTGAAAAGTTTGTGTTTGGCTTTGGAGTACATACTTTAGGCTTATGTCCATTTACAGATGAGTCTGATAGCTGACAAATAACAAATATTTAAGCCTGGAACTGGAGTTATATTTTAAAATCTATAAAAGGACTGATCAACTGCCCATTTGCTAATGCTCATTTGATATCAAGGAAGGATCTCCACAATATTTTGATTCAGTAATATGAATCATACCATCTAAGCTTGGTTTATCATCTTACTCCATCCTATAATTTGAATTTCATCATATTTTGCCTCCTCTGGTATCTTTCTTATTGAGAGCTCTTTCTCTATCTTATCTTTGACTTATTTTTAACATGGTCCTTCCGTCTGCAAATATGCTCATGCTCTATACTTCTAAGTATGTTCCTCTCCTGCCTATAGCAATAGCAAAAAACAAACAACAAACAAACAAGAACAAACAAATAATTCAGCAAACCAACAAACTCTAAGGGCCTTTCTTGGACTACAGGATGCTATGTAAATTATTAACATGGTATAATGATCCTTCATCATTTAAGCCTTGCCATTTCCCCTGCCACATTGCTGCTCATCATGAACATAATAGTAGAGTGGTTCTAAACTCTTGTCTTATCCTAATACCTTGGGAAGCATTTGTCTTTGCACTTAGTTGTCCCTTTGCCTTAGATTCCTCTTTTCCATTTGTTGAATGACCAATCATCAGACGTATGATTATTTACTTGTCTTTTCTTGTATAATTTTACTGAATGAAATTTATTGGGGTAACATTTGTTAATATATTATAAAAGTTTCAAGTGTACAATTCTAAAATACATCATGGGGAAATTGCACTGCGTGCTTACCACGCAAAGTCTAGTCTCCTTCTGTCACCATATGATTGTAAAATGCCTTCCTACTTAGATTATTGTTCACATTTGGATATATTCCTAGAACTGAAAATACTGAGTATGGATATACACAATTTTTAAGTATTGCTAAACATAAAACTGATTTTTTGGAAAAGTTTTATCAATTTACACTTTAGAAAGCATTTCACAGGATTGCCAATATCATTGCAACTGTGTACTAAATATTAAGAATTAAAAAACAACTCTTACTAGATTGATAGATGAGCAATTGTATCTGTTTATATTATTTTTAGAAAATGGAGTATTTTAAAAATGTTTTAAAATATAAAAGTTTATCAGTCATTGTCATTTCTATTTTTTAAAAAATTATCTCTTGTAAATAAAATCTTTTTTATCCAAAATGACATGATTAAAGAAAAAAAAAAGCTAAAGCCTTACCTCACAACACAATCTATAACACATTCCATTTTTAGTTTAAGTTAAAATTTTAAAATCATACATAATTAGAATAAAATAGAAATTTTGATTTCAACCCCAAATTTATAATTTATGGTTAAAATCAATAGAAATCACAAAAATAATTACTTTAAAAACTACAAAATTTCATAGATCAAAAATATAAATAAAATATTAAATAAAAATAAGTTAGAATTCTCTGGATGGATCCCTACCAGAAACTTAGTTGTTTGACGCAAAAAAACATTACTTAATGACAAACATATTCTCTGTGAGAGTGGTTGGGGAAGACCATTCTATGAACACATCGAAAACCAGGCATACTTTTTTTTCCCTAAGAGTCTATTTTGCTAAGAAAGAGTTAGCATTCATAGACGGTCAAGAGAATAATTGAAAGTTTGCCATAAAGTACCCACTAGTGTTGAATGAAAAACTGATTTATAAAAACTCACTGGATAAGTCAAAGCAAGTCAATTCCTCCATCTTTTTCTTTTGTGAAACATATCAGTCCTTCTCTTAGGAAGCTAGATCATCACAAAGTAAAACATTTTTTATCTTATTACTTTAGTTTCATGAATAAATATATATCTTCACTACAATTATTTCTAATTTTATGTACTCAGATTTTACAGATACTCATCTATTCAAGCAGTGTTACTGTGTCTGCACTTCATATTATCTAGTGTTAATCAATGTCAACTATATACGTATTTGATAAATCAAGGGAAAGTTTGTCTTTTTGTTTATATCAGAGAATGAGAATTTGAATTTCTAGTCAATGGCCCTTGCTATCAGGATGCAGTGACAAATTTAATTTTTAACTACATTTAATTCAAACAAGATGTGCTTTAGTATCATTCATCATTAGTTTTGGTTTACATTTTATGCATTTCTTTACTATATTTTCACATAAGAATTATTGTGCTCTAGTCATGACAGCCTGTGGTTAGCACTCATAAAGTTTTGTTGTAAATAACCAATATAGTAAGTTGTTAATAACTTTAAGATAATAATTTAATGTTTACCTTTTAACAGATTATTTTCATTTTAAATGACCATAAGAATAATACCAAACAAATGTGTTTCAATGGGTAGAATTGTAATTAATGTGGCCTCTGGGTGGAAGAAGAACTTTAGGGAATTATTTGTGCAGGCCTCTAAATTTACTGGTCATATAAGTACTGGTATAAAAAAGTGCTTCACAATTTTAAACTTACATATATTTTTTCCTTTTTTTGTTAGAAATGTAAGTCTAGTCAACTGAATATTTGGAACGTCTTTCTATTAGTTAATAAAATAAAGCTATTGTTAGATCTAAAATTGCACTTCTCTTTACTTAACAACACCATAGACTTAGATGTTACTTGAAGAAAAAAAATGCTTATCCTAGAGAGTTAAAAAGAGAATATTGGAGATAAAATTATACATCTTACAGAACATTCTTTTGTGTAGATCCTGGCCTGTGCCTACCCTATGGATGCAAAAGCACATAAAAGGAAGACAGTTTCCTCCACTTTCAAGGTAGCACGTCCAGAGAATTCAAAACATCTATCAATATTTGAAAAAGTAGGTCTAAAAAATAACATTAAAATAACACATATTTTTGTCATTTGTGACCACATGGATGGAACTTGAGGGCATTATGCTAAGTGAAAAAAGTCAGAAAAGAAAGATAAATGCTATGTAATGTCACCCATACGTGGAATCTAAAAAAGCCAAACTGGTAGAAATGGGGAGTAGAATGGTGGTTGCCAGAGGCTGCAAGGTGGGAAAAATTAGTAGATGTTGGTCACAGGGTACAAACTTCCAGTTCTAAGATGAATAAGTTTTGGGGACCTAATGCATAGCATAGCGATTATAGTTAACAATGCTGTATTACGTGCTCAACAGTTGCTAAGAGAGTCATCTTAAATTTTCTCATCACAGAATAGAAATGGTAGTTATGTGACCTGATGGAGGTGTTCACATTGCAATGTATAAGTATATCAAATTAATAAAGGCTGAGTATATAACCTAATTAGTGTTGAATGAGATTTTATCTAAAAATAATGCTTTGGTTTATAAAGGTAGAGGTCAATTTGAATATAATATGTGGATGAATCTGATCATTGCAGGGTCACTGAACTAATTAGTGTCCGCGGCAAGCAGACCAGGCATAACTTATCTTTTTCTTAAAAAAACCTACCATTTTACAAGAAAAGTTGGAATCAAACAAACTAAGAACCCAGGCTATACATGCAAACAACCAAGCAAAACTATCTATATAGCTATGCAGATACACACAAAATATATCTCCAAAAGGTGAGAAATTTGAAAGATTCTATAGATTACTAAAATTTTTAACAACCTTAACCAGTTCGATACAAATGGAAATTATTTTGAGGAATGGTGCTTTGATTAAGTTTTAAACAAAAAATCTTTCTTGATATTTTAGCATAGAAGAGACACGTACAAAAACAAAAGGCCATACATACACAAACCTTTTCCTGAAGCAGAAAAGGTTTCTGGCACACAGACAGTGAGCCAGAATGGCATGACAAAGACAAGAGGTTTAGAAAGGATGACACATCACTGAAGACCAGAATTACCCAAATAGCTATTATACAATAAAGTTTTTTTTTTCCTGTAAAGATTATTTCTAATGATAAGTGGACTCCTGATAAAAGTTTTTCTTGGAAAATCAGAAACCCAATCCTGAGCAACATTTCCCTAATACACACTTTAATGTAGAACATTCCAACTTCTATTTCTGGAAAATAGTAACAATAGAGGGAAAATTAAAAAAAAAATATATATATATATATTTTTATATATATATATATGATGGTAATTTATATATATATATATATATATGATGGTAATTTTCATGCCTTCATTAAGATGCTTATCCTCATCTTTTCATACTTCTTGCTTAGATCATAACACACTTATAACTTGTAGGATTGGTCATTATTGCATTCTTATTAAATAACTTTTAAAAATAATCACAGCTTAGGAAAGTATAAAGAATCTCTTGAAGTTCTCTTCCAAAGAACACTCTACTATTGCCAAATGCTCCAACACCAGTAAGTGACTTGCAACAAGTAGATAAATAAGTTGAGATCTAAGTTATGGAGATCTAATCAGAGTGATTATAGTCATCAATGATGTATTCTAAACTTCAAAGTTACAAAATACTAGATCTTACTGTCCTCACCATAAAAAAAGAAACAATAATTATGTGACCTGATAGAGGTGAGAGACAACATTAAGGTCTTAATTTCAGTCTGAGGTGGGACTGAACCTCATTTGTTATAAAGATCCTAATGCTACAGCTCAGAGGGATGCAGGAAGGAGGAATCAGTCACATTTGGATCCTGTATTCCTCCAGTATTAAGCAACTTTTAAAATTATCTTCATTACATTGTAACAATTTCCATTATGCCTGACAATCTTTACTTCTTTATTTGACCTGTCCTCTGAGTTTAGTATCTTTGGAATTCTAGAAGCTTTATGGTTTTTTTTCACAACCATACTTCACATAGATTTCGTATTTGAAGCTCACTACTTCCACTTCCATTGCCATTTTCCCATCAAGTATTTTTATCTCCTTTTGGATATAATTTTGTTTGTATATCTACATGTTAACAGGGTTTTTTTCTCACAGTCCAATCAGTTTAAGAGATCAGGTTTTTAAAGGCTCAACTGACGTCAAATGAATCTCTGACCTTGCATCTGACTAAGAAAAGATAAGATGATAAGGCAAAACGTTTGTAATTATATTCATTGTTGTGAATTATATTCACTCGATAATGTTCCATTATGATTTTTCTTGGCTATTAATGTTTTATAAACAATTAATGCCTTTTTACCACTTTGTAGGTATTATAATTAATGGCTACATAATTAATGATATTAATTTTTAGGCTATATTTCAAAATGATTTTTTCAAGATCTGTACTTTGATAGGCTGGATTCTAGCATATTCAAGACTTCAGGGTCATTGTCAACATGGCTAATCAGCATCTTTTCTACTTATTTTATATTGCACTATTTCTTATTTCAATATACATACTTTATTCATTCAGCAAATTTTTCTAAAGAACTAAAACAAGCAAAAAAATCTGTCCAGATATATGAATTGGGGATTAAAAATTGCTAATAGTTGTGATGCCATCATGATCCCATTTCTGTTTTTTTCAGTTAATTAAAAGTTTATTGAGCACATGACTCATCAAATATCTGCTAACTATCAATGAAAAACAAACAGGTATGTCTAATTATGTGCAATAACTCAAAAACTAGAAAATACTAACATACACAAATACCATGTATAAAGAATAATGAAGACAATTGGGCCCAATATATCAAATATCAACTTGTTAAATTATATTCTTAGAATCTGCTAAGTAATTATTATTAAAAAGTAAAATTACCTTACATCTATTACATCATTGCATATTAATGTTTATAACATTTGTGAATAAATAGAATTTGTTTAATATAAAGATACTATAAATATAATTAAGTGAATTAATTCATGCAATAATATAAATAATTATTTATATTTGTGAATAAATTAATGTCAAATAATGAATATGAAGAAGAAATATTAAAAAAATAGTTTTCCTATGTATATTAAAACTAATAAAATTGCCATTTGACAAAAAAAATGCTGGTATGAATCTTTTCTTTCAATGACAAACTACTTTTAATTTTATATTTCAGGGTAAATGTAAATTTGGATGCTTCGCAGAAAGCATATTGGCTTGAGCTTTCAATAATCCATAATGTTGTTAGATTGAAATTTATGTCAGTTTTATACTTTAAAATTAAACATCTTTGAAGAAATTACAATCTTTAGGAACAGTAGAAAGCTTACCTTATTACAAAATTGTGACTATCAATCTCCTTTCCACATTCACTATCTAGCAGGATGCCAGAATTTCCAACAACTGCACAGGTCTTAAATCTGCGATTTTTCATTGGTGAAACTTCAGGTAAGAGGCTATGCAGATCCTGAGAAATATTTAGTGTCCGGCGCCTGTCAAGCACATAGTGTATGACATCACCAGGCTTAAAACTGCTTTTGACAACTGAGACATCTCGTTCCGCATCTAGGAAACGAAGAATGTTCTTCCTGTAGTTGAAATAGAAACAAAGCTTTCCATTAATGATAACATATCCAAGAACTGGTGATATCATTTACAAAGTACCACATAATAAAATGTAAATTGGTAAATTATTAATCTTAAATTGTGAGGTGGTAAGTAAACCAATTAAGTAGATACCATAGGACATATATTTTTTAAAAATCATCTGCACAGTTTCTCAATTTATACCTATTTGTGAAGTGAATGTATCCCCCATCTACCAAAATATATAGAAAAATGAGTTTATTAAAAAATACAATTGCCATGACTTGACTTTTTATAACTAATATTCTGCTATATTTAATTTTCTACAATCATCTATTTCGTTTAATGTTTTCTAGTTAAGATGAGTAGAATTAACTTAAAATTGTTTGGAATTATACCTTAGTTAACTCTATTAGAATGATTAAACTTTTCAACAACTTCAGATATACAGTTCAAATCACATGCATATTATAATTATTTGAAGAAGAGTTAAAACTATAACACTATTTTAATATGAAAGTTTCCTTCCAAGTTCAAAAATCCAGAAAGCAACCTCAGTACACTAGAGGAAAAGACGAAGAGATAGAACACTGAACTTCTTCACTTCTTTTAGTATTTGATCTTCTAAATTTTAATTGAGCACATGGGTTCTCAACAAGAACATTTTCAAGTTTTCAAACATAGGTGCACTGGCTTTGGTCATGTGAGTTAATTTTCTTAAGTGGTATATGAGTGAATCCTGTGCATGACTATATGAGAGAAATAAACTTTCAACGTGTTTGATCCTTGTATTTTAAGGTCTCTTTTTATGGAAGCTTAGGCTATCCCATAACTAATAAAGAAATTGATAACAGATATGAGAAGCTACATAAACATATATGCATATACTAAGTTAGGTGATGGAAAATGACATAATAGATATAGCTGGCTGAAAAGCTGGTGACCCTTAGCATGATATAGCAAATCTCCTGATGAAATTGTTGTCTGCAATAATATGGGAGTCATACTCTATATCTAATAAGCCTGTCATTCTTGGAGAATTGTTTAAAAAGTGTTTTCATGTTTTATGTTTGTTGCACAAATAGCTAAGTTGCAAGATGAGATGGAAGGGAATATCTCTGGCAATGACCTGCAATCTAAACTCTGTGATGCTCTAGTAATTGGGACCTCCCAAATGTTTCTAATATCCCAATGAGCAACAGGTGCAACTATAAATCAGCACTATCCCAGCAGCAAGAGGGATATTGCCTTCCCACCGAAGTATGTCTATTCAAATGACTTTTAGAGTAGCTGCCATTAAATTTAGGGAAAGGAGGGTTAGACCTGAATAATGAGAGGACTGACGGAACACTGAAGAGCTGTGTCCAGAAGAAATCTTTAGGTGGGTTTATTTATATCAGGAACTAACTACAAGGAAGTAGCCTGGGAGACTAAATACATTTTTGAAGGAATTATATTGCCAAAAACAAAACTATGAACCTGGCTACAAAGTCTGGTGATTGCTTGATCTTTAGCTATCAAATACGTAACATTTAGAAACAATTTGAGAAAGTTCTTTTTGCTTGAAAGTTGGATATTATTTGCTGAAGTGCTCTTACTGTGAGCTTGTATTTGCAAAGTGCTAAAAACAATGCCATTATTATGACATTCAAGATATGACAGACATATTTTTCCTTTAGTGGTATTATTCTTTAAGCTCCATCTCAATTTGTACATTTTATTACTGAGCACAAAATATGACCTTCTCCCATCATCCACCAAAAGGGCAATTCTCCAAACCACACTTGTGAGCCAGAAGCATGACTAGCAAGAAGGAATGGAAAATAACTGAGATCTTTTTGTTTTCTTTACTTTGGTTTGCATTAAATAGGTCCCAGTTTAATGTGTGGTCTAATTAGAAAACCAAGTGATTTAAAACTTTATTTGGCCAGATTTTACAAGGGATATGTCCATCAGCTTTCTGAAAAAAAGGTATATTGAAAAAAATTTCTAAAAATTCAAAATATCAGATTCATAAAGAGTGGACTTTGTATAGGAAAACCTATAGAAATACCTACAAATGAAATTTAAAAATTAATAGAAATACTATCAGACACCATAACGGTTCATCTTAACAAAGCAGAGAATATATAAAGAGAATCGCTGTGAAATCAGTAACTATAGGTCATTTGAACTGCAGAAAATTCAGGATTCTTTCATTATGTTAAGCAAACAAATATAATTCTTAGCAAAAGTTAACTAGCACCAAGAGCAGAAATCCATAGAAACTTTTGTACATACTTATTAACAACCTTAGTTTAGGGGAAAAAATTTAGTACCTGACACCTGCATTTCAACAAAAACTTCATTTCCTGTGAAAACGAGAAGGCTGGCTTTAAATAAAGACGCACGGATGTGGTCAAATCACCAAACTAGATAGTATTATCATTTTCCTTTGAACATAATTTGAAGGGGTTGCAGTAGATATTTAAAGATGTAATTCACAATTAGTGACATGTTTGCAAGCATGAAGTAAATAGATTCCAGGTCCAGATTTGAAAGAAGATTCTTTAGCTTGGAAATCCAAAATGGAAAATCCCTATACTCATAAAAACAGTTAACACGTACATATATGTCAACTGATTACATGAGGAACTTTCCAATAACAGCTCCTCTGACGTGTTAGAAAGTGAACAGCAAAAGTATTTTCAAATATTAAGTCTTCTAAGTTCCTGACTATCATAGGACATCTTTAATTTATTCACTCAGGGAAAACTGTTATAAAAAAAGTGGACTATTAGAGTTCAGAAAAGTTTTGAAAGACATCATATTGTCCTATATGCTTACTGAGAACAATAATTATTAAGCGCAGATGAATACTATTTGTATGTGTTCTTCATGGCTGTTATAGGCCCAACAATTTATTTTCGTATATAGGAGCAGGAAAAACAGTAAAAATGCATTCCAAGACAGAATAAAGAATATCAATTCATATAGACTAATCAAAATATTAAAATTTTAGGCAAAATTCAAAATGATTGTTAATGTAGTATTTGCTTTTTTTAAAACTGAAAGAGTGGAGGAGGAAACCTTGAATGTCTTCAGTATGTTCTTTTTCTTACATTGAACCAAACATTTAGCTACTCTTTTAGAGCTTAAATCCATGCATAAAAAATTGTCTGAGCTAACATTCTTCATGTAGAATGCAAGGAAGATTGAAAATAATGACTATTAGTGAATAGCATTGTGACTTCAATACTTAATATTTTTTTTGGAAACAGTTAGGCAAAGGTTAGTTCTTTTTTTTCTCCCTAGCAGGCTGTAGGCATTTTTTAGATTACAGATGTAAAGAACTATAGAAAGTTCTGTGAATTTACTAAGTCTAGTTGTTGTTCAGACTTTATAAAGAAGAAAACTAATGCTTAATTACCTAAATGTCACTGGAAGCATGAACAACTCTTGTACGTACATTGAACTGAAATAACACTTTAAGTATCACCAAGGAGAACAGACCTGCTTTTGCTCGGAAGATAACTGATATGAATAAAAAGAGCAAGTTAAACAAATTACTTCAGAATGAGAGAGATAGAAAGACAGCTTAGTTTAACTTTTGGACTCTAAAGAAACATGAATCAACAAAAGCTAGTATTTAATATGCAGGCTGAACTGGTATAGTAAACCCTTCTCATTTAATGTCATGGATAAGTTCTAGGAAACTGTGACTTAAAGTGAAAGGACATATAACAAAACTGATTTGGCCACAGGCTAATTGATATAAACAAGAGTTAAGTTCCTTCGATATATATATCTGGTCACAAAACGTTACCAAACTTCTGAAGATAAGAAATACTTCAAATATTAAACACTGAAATAAACATGAGCTACACACACATTTAAGAAAGATAAATAAAAACAAGTAAGAGAATTCTTTTCTAACCCACTTATTCCAGTTCAGGATCATGTGTGGCCAGACCATATCCTGGCAGCTCAGGATACAAGGTAGGCACCCACTCGAGACAGGACACCCTTCCATCGCAGGGTGCACTCACACCCACACCCACACTCACTCAGATTGGAACAATGTAGACACACCAGTTCACCTAATGTGCATGTCTCTGCATTGTGGGCGGAAACCAGAGAACCCAGAGAAAAATCTACAAAGACATAGGAAGCACATGCAAACTCCACACGGGCAATGGTCCCAGACAGGTACAGATTTTTTTTTTTTTTCTCATCAATGTTATAACAAAACTACATTGAATGGAAGCCATGTTAGTTAAGGTCCTTCTGTACAAGTTTTCCTAATATGTAGTCAAGTTATTACCAGGTATTTAAAGGGGGTTGCGTTTCCTGCATGTGATTTCAAAGAGCGATAACAACAACAAAAAGATTTCTTTAACTGTCATTTTACAAGCATAATGTAACTTTTTAAACTCCATTAGGTAAGAATACACCTAAATCAGTAATTGTTTTCATGATAAAGATGACTGAATGAATCCGAAAATATGTTTCACTTCTAGTGAGACTAAAAGTCTTAGTCATAAAGATTATATTTTTGTTAGGCAACATTGGCTTAAACTGAAAGGTTGGTTTAGACTGGCTGTTAAACTGACAAAAATAGATTCTATACAGAAACTTTTTAACTGAATTTTCAACTAGAACTTCCTTTTCAACATTGCCCATCATTCGAAATAACAGCTGTAGAGTCTCAGAGAATTAATTTACTAAACATTGTTTTCACTTGTGAAATGTTAAATATAGCTAACCTATCACCAGGTGCCACTCTTTCTTCTCTGTAGGTTTCCTGTCAACAACAAGCATACTGCTATAGCAACTGAAATTTAATCTGGATGACATTGTTGACACCACCAGCAAGTATTGTGAGACAAATCTTACAGTTGCAACGCATCACAAGTTGAGAAGCAAATTAGGTTGACACGCATATTAGGAATCCGTTTTTAAAAACTTTTGACAAAAATCTAGACAAAAGTCATCACTGAATTTAATTGTCACTACATGGGTTACTAAAAAGAAAAAAGTTTTAAGAAATGCCAAACGTTTTGTTATGCCTACGAAAAACTGAGAAAACATATGATTTTTTTTTTTTTTGTCTCAAAGATTATTTTCATGAGGCACCATAAGTCAGTGATTTAAAAACCATAACCTGTAGCTTATTAGGATTTCTGAGCTGAGGGTCCTCACTGTTACCTTACTGAAAGATATTTTAGTATCAAAATAAATATCCTAATAACAACCAAATGAAAAGGCAAAATTGTCTCAAAATGCTTTAAGGAAAGCATTTTTTTAGTTTAATTTACACCTCAGATGGCTATTTCATATTTGGCCCAGCATTTGGTAATATTGAATCAATAACATCTCATATGTATTTTGTTATTTTAGAACAAAAACTCTGTACTTCATAGATGCTTTAATCGTATACATTTTTAGTATTCAACATATAGTCTTCCAATAAGTTTGTTTCTTAATAAGAGCCCTGGTTTTACAGGCAGACAGGCCTCGCTTTGTAGCTTGACTCTGCCACTAGGAAGCTGTGTGACCAATGATGTGCTCTACTGGTCGTTTACAATTGAACAAAGTAAGTAGAAGTGTTTGTGGATCTTTTTATAAAGTAAATAAATGCAGCAACAGTAAGATTTTTTTTTTTACAGGTAAGCACATATAAATTTGTAATATGTTTAATTAACCTGCCAGCCTTGTCTGTTTAAGAACTCTGATATATAATGATACTAAGAGTTGAAAATATTTTTTTTTCTGACTAATTATGATGTGCTTACTCTGTTCTGATGAATATTTGCGTTCATGCATTTCCATACATCCATGTTATGTATTGTTAATTCTTTAGGTTTTATTCAACATATGGAAAAAACAAAACAACAACAACAACAAAAAAACAAGAAACAGCCTAAGATAGAAAGAAAAAGTCAAGTCACAAGTGTTAGGCATGACCAAATAATGTCTCAGTACAATGTTTACTGATTTACTCACAACAGCTGATGCATCTTAAAAGTGTTGTTTCTTAGCTTACAATAATAAAGAACTAGTACCAATAAAATCAAGCCTTTAACGAAGCTAATTTTACTTGTGAAGTTACCTGCAGAATGCATAAACTTCCCTGAATCACAATGAATCTTCAAAGTACAATGAACTAATACATGAAACCATATCTCTTAGACAACTCCCCAGAGGTACAATTGTTCAATGAATATATATGAATTAATTCTTGATATATTTATCAAAGTAGCAGAGTTTATATAGGGCTGAAAGAATTAGTAAAAAAAAAATTGTGTCTATAAACATGGGAAAAAAACAATTTATCTTCAGTGACTATTTCACATTTTAATGCAAATAGATAAATAATTTATTAGAAATGTCACAAGAGCATTATAATTTTAATGAGATTTTTTTTTTAAGTGAGAGATGTAAGCATGGTTCAATCATGTAAGATCAAAAATGATTAGTTGTAAAGTCTTAATCAAAAACTTCAAAGAATTTTGAAAATACTTGTAAAATATGCCCATACCCACTCACAGAAAAAGTAATATGATTCTTTACAAATGCTATTGATATGGGGGAAAAGCAAATAAAAATATATAATAAAAAATATGATTAACTATGTATTCTAAATTTTTCACTACAGGTGTCAAGCTGATTAATACTAGTTACTAATGCTATAGGCAATTATAATTTCAATGAACTGTTTATACATTGTGCAATAATAGTTTTAAAAAATTATTATTTTCTTGTAAGGAAGTGACAACTTTGTATGTATTATTCAATATTTGCTTTATTTGTTTTATTGTTTACTTCTTTATTTCTTAAGGAGAACCTTATGAAAAGAGTACTAATGCTTCATACACATTATCAGCTGTTATAATTGAAAATAGATCACCCTCAAATATAGGAATACAACCCTCGTTAATCTGTTAAGTTGCAATAATGAACTGCTTAATACCTTTAGCTTGAATATCTTAAAAATAGCAAAACATACTTCTGTAGTTTCATGCACATCTAAAGTATTTATTCTTGTACAGATACTAGGAAGACATAGCCAAATACATTAATTAAACTATTTCCAGTTACTTATTTAATTTACTTAATAGATTTTACTTTATCTGATATATTATTTAGCATGTCTAGATATATTAAACTATTACAATTTATTTCATTTTACTTTCTTCCATTTCTTTCCTTTATCTGATCTGTATAGCTTTGCCTAATTGGCTCACTTCCTGCCAATCATTCAATTTTAAAGTTTGCTTTTAAGACATCTTTATAGATCAAATATTTCCCTTTTCAACGATTTTTTTTCTCTCTTTACAATCTACTTTTAAGAAATGTGAATCTTTACTCTCTTCTAAACTAAAACACCCTGTATTTATGACTTCATCTAGTTCCACATACTGTAGCTTTTTTCTCATAATGATCTCATCTCTTATAGGGTTTCTGAATTCAAATGTGAGTATAAGGGTATGAAATAAGAAGGAATATACTAGGTGGGTACCAAGAGAAAAGGGAGCCCTAGGTGTAAAAATGTTAAACTAGGGAGACTTTGGCTAGTGTTCGCTTCAGACAACAAGTTCTTAGGGGCAATACAGGTCCAGAATGTCAAGGTTTTCCATTTCTCAAGTGTATATGAAAATCTATACTTTTAGAAGGAATCTACAAATTTTTAATATTGACTTTAAGTTGTTTTCTCCATCTGGTTGAAATAAATCTTTCCTGTTGACCATATTCTACCCCAAATATACCAATTCATAAACTCGGTCATAAGGCTACTCATGGTTGTGCTCTTGCACTCCATCTACAAATACACAATGTTCCCTCTAAATGAAAACCAACCACAGTACCTCTTGATAATGCTGTGATTTGATTCCTATTTCTCTTTCCAGTCACTTCCAAAGTTTTAAAACAAAGTAGTCTAACCATCCCTACATTTCCCTAACACATCTCTTTAAACATATTCTTTCAACATGTAGTGAGTGCATTTGCAGCAATGAATTCTATAAATTTCTATGCATACTTAAAAAATGAGAATAGTAGATTCTTCCTTCAAGTTGCTTACACTCTACATTATTTATGGGTATGATCTAAGAAGTGATTAGTAGTAACCTAAATAGATCAGCAACTTATCCTCTTAACCACTATCTACTCTTCTAAAATCTCTTGTTAATATCCAATCATTGAATAATTAGCATTTTGCCAATGCTAAAAAAAAATGCAATAATTTTCTTATGTAAAGGATAGTTATTCTCTTGAACTTTCAAAGAGTTCTGATTTACCAAAATGCTCTGATTTAAACATACCAACCAGTACAACAATGTAACTATAGGAAAAAATTATGTGCTTTCTTGTCATAATTAGGAAGGTCTGGCCCTACCTTTCTTACTAGTAAGAAAAGTAAAATTGAAGAAAATAGATATAATGGGTATATTTATGCACTGAGTTTGATTTCAAGAGCTTGTTTAGCTACAATGCTAATATCTTGCAAAGAATAAATTAGTACTCTAGAAAGCTTTTTTTTTTTATCTGTCGAGGATAAAATTATTAAGACTTTTATTACAGAAGCTCATATACCCATTGATAGATTAAGTTCAATTTATTTGTAATTGTATTTGTAATTTATATTTGTAATTGTCAGCAAAATAAGAGTTAAATAGGCTCCATTTTCATCTAGTGTGAGAAAACACAAGATCAGTATGAAGACTTAGTAGGAAAGTTAAAGCTAACTCTCAAAATATATGTCTATCCTGAGTAATTCAGTGAAGAAAAGTATGTAAATATTACTACTCTACTAAATATTTAATTAGTTATAAAGGCAGTATATTCAAAATTCACACATTCATCTTTAAATTTCTGACTGTATGATTTCATTTTTATGGTTCATATTCTTCAGTGAATAACATTAAGCAGAGGTGGTTCACTCTTTTATTAAAGTATTCATAGTTAAACTATAAATTAAACATTCAATATAAGTTTGCCAAGCCCAATGTATTCAAAAACATGATGTGAAATGTATTCTGCCTTATTAAAGAAACTCACCTTATCTCCAGGACCAAAGAGGAATTGATTTTCCAACCTTCTACAGAGTGCTGGAAGATTGAAGAGCCAGCCTTTCGAATGATCTTATCGGAACTATTGACAAGTGATCGACTCAAACACAGTTCACCATCTCTGAAACAAAATAAAAATGCCAGCTTTGTGAAAATAAGAAGCATTTTGTCTAAGTAGCATAATACATAACTTGATTTAGATTCTGGTAACAAATTGTAGATAGAACTTTTTCTACATGTTAGAAGAAGAGGTATGAGCACGATGAAAGGTAATATAAAGATTAATTGAATATGACTTCATCAGGACAATTACTTATACTTATTCTTTTTGAAATAAACCATTTTCATATAAAGAAAAAGCCTTTGACAGTAAAGGAAACCATCAACAAAACGCAAGGCTATCTACCAAATGGGAAAAGATATTTGTAAATTATACATCCAATAAAGGGTTAATATTCAAAAAATATAAAGAACTCATACAACTCAATAACAACGAAAAAAATCTGCTTAAAAAAATGAGCAGAACATCTGAACGACATTTCCCCAGAAAGAAATAAAGATGGCCAACAGACACATGAATAGATGTTCAACATCACTGATTATTAGGGAAATGCAAATCAGATTCATGACATCATCTCACATCTGCTAAAATGGCTATTATCAAAAAGAAAAGAAATAACAAGTTTTGGAGAGGATGTGGTAAGATATATGCGCCCCTATGTCCATTATTTAAAATAGACAAGCTATGAAAACAACCTAAGTGTTTATCGACAGATGAATAGCTAAAGACGTGATATATAAAGACACACACACAATAGAATATTACTCAGCCATAAAAGAGATGATATCTTGCCATTTGCAACAACATGGACGAACCACGAAGGTATTATATGCTAGGTGAAATAAGTTAGATTGAGAAAGACAAATACTATATGAAATAAAAAAAATCAAAATGAACAAACAAAACAAAATAAAAACAAACTCATCAATGCAGAAAACAGACTGGTGGTTACCAGAGCGGAAGGGTGGGGGAATAGGGGAAATGCATAAAAGGGGTCAATTTTATGGTGATAAGTGTGTTATAGTGTACGCAGATGTTAAATTATGATGTTGTACACCTGAAACTTACATGCTATATAAACTAATATAAGCCCTCATAAACCAATATAAACAAATGCTACCTGGATTAAAAAATCTTGAAAGAAAAAGGCTTTTGTTGCATTAAAAGAAAAAAAATATATATCATCAAAGCTCTGTTCTCCTTTAGCCAATCCCTCCCCACTGTGTTTAGACAATAGGACAGGATGTTTGGCCAATTCTTCTGCATCTGTATAATTGTGATTCCCAAGATTGTAATTTTATTTTCACAGAAGGCATATAAACATAAGGGAAAAATCTTTTGTTTTGGAGTAAGAAGACCTTGGGATATCAGGTGATCTGGACATGTTGGTGATTCTATCACTTGTTAGGCTACATGACCTTAGATAATAGTTTTTTCTAGGCCACCGAGGCCTTATTTTACCTTGAAAATTGCAATAACTGTTATCTAATTTACAATGACTTTGTAAGGATTAAGTAGGACTCTGTATATGAAAGTAATTTATAAAGCACTATTGAAGTGCTAATTTCTAAAATCACAGTGAGTCTCAAAACAAGAGACACTTTCCTAATAATTGGTGGTGGTAGGGAGACAGAGATTGTAGTGGGGGGAAAACTCATTGAGTAGTCATTATTACTGGTATTTTCTATTACATCAAAAGAATTAACTGTGCTCCTCCCTCCAATCAATATTAGTGTCAGGAAAGTATACCATGTATCATGGTAGTAGCAGGGGTGCTGGAGATAACGATAATAGTGACAGGTACCTTTGATAGCATTTATGCTATTAGGACATTTATAGCTGAACCAATTAATCGTTCAATAGACTAATTTCTTGGTACTTTACAAATGTAAACCCAGACTCAGACTCAGAGAATTGAAAAGCCACCTGTGTATGGCATAGCCCTTTCAGTATCTGCATTTATTTCTTTACTTGTTACTTTTAAATGCTAAAATCTCAAAAACATAACTAAAAAGTAACAACTATTTGCTCAGTCACAAAATATAAATCTGTGTTTATTACGTAGGCGATCCTCTCCTACTATCAATGGAAACCCTGCATGTGTAACAGCTGTTAAATGAATTCTCTAATTGGAGGCTTGTAGTTTGATATTTTTGCCTGCATTCTTTTTTAAACTTGTAGTTCCAATTTGAAACAACTCAAAGCATCATATGCAACTACTCCTGTGAAATTTAGAACTCTGTAAAAATTAATATTTAAACTATCTTACTTGTGAAAATCATACATTTGCATGCCTATGCATGGCTAGTAATAATCATTTTATAAAGGTCATTTAGGATGGAAGAAAACATGAGGAGCAATTTACTAGTCAGTGGCCCAGAAGTCAATTTTTATATTACATGTCTAATGATAATACCTACATATGAATGAAAATGTGGATACACAAAGAAGTTAACTTTCACACATTTGAAGATATGCCTTTAAGAGTATGGTACAAACTCTCACTATTTCTAGGGTAGGGTTCTTTCCAGCTTACCATTATTATCTTTTTCTAACCACAGATCGCTATATTTATAATAATTAATTCCAACACCAATGAACTTTTATAGTAGAAATAAAAATATACATAGCTTGGCATTTTTAAATATCTGTAGAAGATTGCTTTACTGATGTAGATACTTTTGACATGGCAAAATGATGGTTATGATGTACCTACCTGTATGGAGCCTTTTCAGAACCTCTAAGATTTAAAAAAAAAAAAAAAAAAAAAAGGTGATTTATATTAGTAAAATGCTACTATGTTACTCTGCTCTTTGAATTGTTTTCATTGAACTGGCTACTAACAAGCCAAATTTCAAACTTTTATCACTGGAAAGAACTTTGAATAAAAAACAGCTACAACTAGTCACACTTCTTGAAGTCAATGAAATTCCTGTATGAGAAGGCCAGGCTTAGTGCAATCTGAGGCTCTGGAGCAAATTTCTTTGTATAAAGTTAAATGGGTCCCAAGGGAGTTTTCATTTGTGACCCTGGTAATGTTCTGTCTTAAAAAAGACTTTTCCTTCCCATGAATGCAAGGCATGAAGAATGTTGCCGCCCACTAGAGTTTCTTATTCCAGATCGGACATGATTGCTAAACAGCTGCACTGAAAACATTTCTTGCACAGGGCTACACACAGGGAGATTCAATATGCACTTCTAAAGGGAAGATTATAAAACACATCAAGGAAATAACGCAGCATAAAGCAATATATACAGTATTCCCGCTTATGTGGAGCTTAAAACCTTAGATTGAATCAATGCGATACTAGTGACAAACTAATCATTAGTTATGTTACTATATTTACCAATATTTTTTTCTATTTGAAATTTGAGTTGTCAGGCATCACTATAATGTATTCTATTAATTCTGCAGTACATAACAAATATGATTAATTTTGTTTATGAAATTAGTTCCCTGAAGCCTTGCATTCAACTCCACTGAAAACTCTTCATGACTTGATTTTGGAATGAATGCATTTCCTTTGGACTAGGTTAAATATCCTCCTTAATATAAAACTTTTAAAGTCATTTTTTTAAAAAAACTTGCACCCAACTAAGTCTGAACACAAACAGCAGACAGTTTTCTATCTTCATTACCTAAATGTCAAACAACTAAAAATAAAGATGAGAGATGCACTACCTTAACTTACTGCTTTATGGTTTTTAGCAGAATTCCAAATATAACATATAAAATAAAGTACATTTTCTGGGTTTCATAATTTACAAGAGTATGTTCTACCCTAGAACAAACTGGAAGGAACTTTGCTGACAATGGTGATACTCTAAGTATGAATGCTTATCTCTAGAATCAATTCTGTCATAAGTCTCAGAACTAATACTGCTGAAACAACTTAAGGTACACAATCAAATTTAAAAGATCTCAAATGATAAGAAAAGTAATTTGAAATCACATTTGTGGTCAATCAGAGAAGTGGTATATGACAAATTTTAAGGAATAACAATAAAAAAATATTTGTTGCACTCTCAAATTAAAGTTTGTTACACTCTCAAAAATATTATCTCATCAAATGAGCATACCCACATATTATTATCTGCAAGACCCTTAGGTTAGCACATTTCCAATGACACCCAAACAATACATAGAGCCAGTGAAATCATGGGCCACTTGTGAGGCAAATCACATTTTTCCCATTAAGAAAAGATTTCTGTTGAAAATAGACCACTTCATACCCTCAATGCCCTTTGAATTCAACCTTATTAACTAGTCATCATGCCAGACAATTAACAGGTTCACATGAAAGGAAATATCAGTTTTAAATGAGCCATAATTAGTTGACCTATTCTCAAATAGTCCCTTATAAAAAATAAAACAAAACAAAAACAAAACAAAACAAAACAAAAAAACCATGCTGCTAGTACTCCTGTGGACATGCGAGAATGTGGATGGATGGAAGGAAAGTTATGCTGGTGTTCTTTTTCCTTCTGCAGGGAATGACTGCTTAATATTGTACATAAGAGTAATACTGCACTGACTCTGAATGGGACCTTCAGTTGAGAGAAGGAGAGGTCCAACAGACAAAGAAATTGCCTGCCTATTGCAAAATGATAGCAGGGAGGCAAAATATGAATCTAGGGGGATGTTTTAAGATATGAGAAATATGGAAAACCCTTAATTGAATCTACCGCCCACTGGCAAGACACGCAGTGCCCCCCCCCCACACCCCAAAGGTCTTGGCTCACTTAAATATTGGCCTGGGCTCTGTAGTCAAACCTCCATTCCAGTTTACTCATCTCAAAACAGGCCCCTCCACCTGACCTGGATGAAGTGTCAATGAAATGATCGTTTGATGAGTCAATTTCTCCATCAGAAGCAGTATTTGGGAGTTAAAACGAAATCATGAACTAACGTCACAAGCTTTTTCCGTTGAACGTTTTATTCAGAGGGAAAGGGTGCTCAGGGGGATTGGCTGTCCTCCCATTGCTCGTGGCCGCGCCAACTCCACGGTCTTAAGGATGAGCCCGTGGCGACCGCGGCAGCCAGGACACTGCGGGGCACCAGCAGAAATGCGGCGCCAGCAGCGGGCTCTCGGTCTCTCCACGCACACCTGTAATAGTGTGTTTTAATTTAGGAGGAGGAGCCCGGTTGCGAGCTGAGCAGGAAAAGTGATTTTTTTAAGGGTGCTTGATTTCTGCAATAAAGGCTTCCACGTCTCCTCACTCATTCTTCCATCCTCTCCGCCAGCCCTCGGGGATAGACCCGTGGCGGACCTCGCTTCCCGGTGATTAACTCAAGCGCCCGCCCCAGGTTTTCTCTGGGGAGCAAAGAAGAAACTGCAGCTAAGCCCGAAAACGGTGCAAACGAAATCAGCCCGACAAGCCCAACCGCCACGCCTGTGACTGCGCCGCCTCCTTTTCCCTGGCACCCTGGGTAGTGCCCACCCGCCACCAGCGTCCAGGGAAAGGCCACAGGAGGAATGTTACCCCTGAAATGTGGAGCGTCCCAGGTCTGTTATTTCCCCCGGAGGGACTCGAGGTGCGCGCCTCCCTGCGGGCGGTTTAGGGAGGCCCGGGAAGGGCGCCTGGGCAGCATGTGGCGCCTCCTCTTGCCTAATTCGTCCCGCCCACTCCTGCTCTCTAGGGTCGCGAGCCGTGGGCCCGAACCCTCAGAGTCCTGCAGAAGGTTGGCCGCTTTGTCTGGGCTCAGGCTTGTCTTTGGAGCCCATCAGCCCGGAAGAGAACAAAGAGCCTCGACCCCTACGCCCCAACCTCCGCCTCTCCCCCACGCGCCGGTTCATCACCTTCCTAAAGACGCCTTTGTCTGCTCGGGAAGTAGAGGTCTGCCAGGGATGCCCACACCCTTGCCCAAAGTCCTTCTTTTCTGACAATTGAGCTGGGCTGTATTTGCAACCCTGTCTAAACGACCTCATACAGTTCGGCATTCCTGCCCCCTTCCCAGACCATTTATAGATTCGTTTATGCATAAAGACCATCCAGTCCATTCCTTATTAGCTTTCTCATTCTCTTCCAGTTTCTTTCGACTGTACTTCTGGCTTAGTTTATATAAAATAGCAATTCCTTCTGTAAGGATAAGCCTGCCTCTTGCTGACTTAAATGCTCATTACTTAGGGAGGAGCAGGAATATTAAGAAATGGAGCGCAGGAAGTTCGTGTGTGTGTGTGTGTGTGTGTGTGTGTGTGTGCACGCGCGCACACACACACACACACACACACATACACGCGCGCGCGCATTTTAGCAGTCCTTATGCCCACTCCCTCCCACCCTCCCCCCGCCCCGGCAAGGGTTCTATGTTCGCTTTAACAAACGTCAAGGAAAATAAAAATCAAACGGGCGTCTCTGCCAGTGTAGAGTTTTTGATAGCAGACTGCTCCGGATGAAGGAGGATTTTCGAAACAGGACTTTGAACACAGTTGACAACCAGGTTCACATTCTCAGAAAACACTTCCAAGCAATGTAAGCAACACGAAAGTTGCAGCCACCTCCTGAGTAAACTTCAAAGACACAGAGGCCAGGGGGAGGGAGGAAGGAAGTGTGGTATTTAGATAACTTACTTGGGGTAGGGAAAGAGTCTGAACTCATCAAGACAAACTAAAAAAAAAAAAAAAAAAAAAAAAAAAAAAAAAAAAGCAGAAATATAGTCTGCGTAAAGCTACAGTCCCCCAGGTTCTAAAACTGTAGCCATGATGCCCATGCCTTTTACCCACGGAAGAGTAAATAAGGAGGTATCTAGAGTTTAAGATACCCAAATCTACCCTACGCCAAATAAGAGTAAAGAAACAGTGGAGACATATTTCCTGCTTTCTGGGCTTTAACTTCAGCCTTCAAAAAGCCAGCTTTCTCTAGCATCTCCTAGAGTGATAGGGTAGAGAAAGAAGGAAAGGCAACCAGATGGTCAATAAAGACATCCCGTTTGAGTTCTGCCCACGGATTAAAAGGACAAGGGCACACGTTCTTTGTTGACACTTCTGCAGTGACTTCCCCTTTGACGTGCAAGCCCCCAGCGCCAAAACAACTGTCACCACCACCAAACAGAGGCAAGTTGAACTCTTACTGGGAACACACCGTAGAGAAGCACACACACCTTAACAACTGCCTTTGTTATTTAATTCATTAAACTAAATACACACAAGCTCATACGAACACATACTATCCCAACCCTCTCTCTGTCATCTACATTCACATTTCTTTTATGACTTGACTTTTGTCATATCCTGAAATGAAGCTTTGCATTTACCCGATGAGTTGCGTCTCCTGGTGCTCCTCAGTTCTTGCTATTTCTTTTGTCTTATAAAAGATCAGGAGGAGACTTATCGTGCAGATCGTCCACCTCTTCCTAATGGAGCGCATCTTGGTTGCCCGGGAAAGTCCTGGTTGTCGCAGCTCTCGCACCTTCTCTGGATGTAAAAGCTCCCTTTTAGGAAATGTAGTCGCGGGGGTGGGGGGCAGAATCTGTAAAATGCGAGGGGAGCGTGGAGCCGGGATCTCAAGAGCAGGTCGCGAGGGTCCTCTGAGGCAGAGCTCCCGTTGGTGTTCAAGCGCTGCCCAGCGCTTTCCCTCTCGGTTCGCGCCAGCTCTGCCAGGTCGCTCCGCGTCGCCAACCTAGGTTTCAGGTTTCTTTGAGGACGAGACACCTTGTGCATCAGAGGTGGCGGCCGCTTCTGCAGCTGGGTTCGGGGGCGTCACTAGCCCTTCCCTTTTTCTAGCAGGGAAATGATGAGCAAAACCAGCCAATCACCGGACTGAGGAGGCGGAGGCTGCTGTTGCCTTGCGTTGCTGGCGGCTGCTTGGAGAGTAACGTTGCCGGCTTAGAGGAAGCCGGCAAGCTCATAGTCATGTACACACACACACACACACACACACACACACACACACCCACTCACACCCAACACTCCCACACCCCGGGAAAAGCTCAAACTCCAGGAAGAAGTCAGGCACCTCTCGCAGAATACCAAAGCGTCAGCTCCCTGAATTGAGAAGCGCCGAGACAGTCTATCCCCAATCGGCGTGGAGAGTACACTTCTGCTGAGGATAGATCAGAGACGCTTCTTGGTAGAGAAATTCTCCAGATAGAGCGAGGGTGTATTATAAGAAGGGTCGTTTCTTCCAAGCGCCTTTGCTAAACACACGCGCGCGCACACACGCATCCGCGAGCCCTCCCAAGTAGAGTGAATCGGGAGAGGGAGGACGGAGGAGGAGAAGGACGTTTTACATTCCGCGCACAGCTCAATCTGGAAAGTATAAATACATGCATGAACTGATTAACCTATCGCCCACTCAGGGTGGGTGGGGGATGACAACCCCGACTCAAAATCCTGTAGGAAACCAGTGATGACAGGTATCATTAGGCACTTTATGGATGCTTATGTGACTCGTTGCCATTTAAAAACTCCTCACGCAGAAGTCAAGGAAACTCCAATTCTCCTTAAACTTTACTGAGGAGAAACAGGATTCTGAGAAAAAGTAGTCACCAAGGACCTTCTTTTTAAATGCAAACATGCTCACGCAAAGAAAAAAAAAAGGAAGGAAGGAAGAAAAGAAGGAAGAAAAAAGGAAGGAAAGAGGACACGCTCTTCTTCAAAAGTCTCAATGATAAGCATTTATCCTCTGATTTTCACCTTCTCCTTCCTCCTACTGTTTCTTCACTTCTACTATATTATGTGGCAGGAGCATTTTTCAAGTCCTGGGTTCCAGTCTTTAGTATGAGTACTTCTCCACGGCCCTTGATCCCCACCCCCACCCAGAGAGAAGCTTTCTGCTATGGTACGTCCCACGCCTTGGTTTGACTCTTCAGCGCTAGGCTGGTGGGAATGAATCCAAGGCACGCTTAGCGTGAGACAATGCCTGGAAGCCAGGATTTCCACCAGGTACAGGTGCTAGTCCCAAATTCTTCGCCGTCCCTCCCCCCACCCCATTTCTCGATTGAATTCCTAGTTCCTACGGATTGGGCAGTGGCTCCACCCTTCATCCCCTCTTGGCCGCTGGGGTTTACACCCACACAAGCCCGGAAATGGTGAGGCCCACCACTAATTCTTCTCCGGAGGGGTCTAAAAAAGGGAGTTCTGAGTTACTAATCAGTCCCATGACAGCTTAAAATAACGATAACAGCCGGCTTCCTTGCTTAAAAAAAAATCGAGGTCCCCGCCAATGTTTAATATTCTTCGCCTAAGGGTTAGGAAGTTAAAAACCTCTCAGTTCTGGAGCTTTGTATTCACAGCAGGGCGAACTAAGGGGTTGAGTCTAAAATGCTCAAAGGAGCAAGTAATGATGAGCCTTTATTGACACAAAGTGGCCCACTGGGAGCCTTTCAAGTTTATTGATGTCTAGGCAAATCCCACTTGCTTTAATGCATCTCTATCACACTGACTTCTCAGCTTGCAGAAAGTGCAAGAACAAAACAGCTTATTTAAGTTAAAAGGGAACCTGGACAGGGAAGAGGTGGACAATGCATGGTTAGGATGCTAAATTCTCCAGGTTATCTTTTGATTTTTAAATAATAAACACATATTTTGGGTTTTAAATAAAACACCACTTGCTGATGGTGATGCAGTAATATGCATCACTTAATTAAATTTAACCAGTATTTATTGAGCAATTACTATAGGTCAGGCAATTTGAGGGCATGGAAACACAGCAGTGAATAAAATATAGCATCTAACCGGACTCAAAGTTCACTCACTAGGAGAGAGGGGGTAGATTGTAGGAGAAATAGCTGTGATATGGCACCACAACTAACGGCAGCATTTGAAGCATCTACCTGGATCTGGGTTAAGTCACTGGGAAGAAACAGAGGAAGTGTTTAAGTCTTTGGGAGCAAGGAATCTGAACTCCCTGGGGGAGGGCACACAAACTGGGTTTGCAAAGCTTTGGAGAGGCAGGCAGAGGCAGGACAGAACATCACAAGCAGAAGATGTGTGACTTCAGAGAGGAATAAAATGGTGGTGCTTTGGGGAACTTTGAAGTAGTTCAAGTACTATTATAACAGGAAGTGAGAAATAAGAGTAATGGGGCAAAAGTTTCAGGGTGACCTAATATTCTACAGCTCGACAATGTCAAACTGTCTCTTCTGATGTGAAAGTTGCCATGAGAAAATCTTCAAGAGGAAAATGGGTTTAATTCCTGTATTAAGCTTTAAGTTAAATTAGAGAAAACTGTTCATCTGGCCTAAACAGAACAGAACAAACCCACCAACAGCAAAATGAAAGCACACTAAGATCTAGTTCTGGAAACACATAAGACATTTTAACACCCAAAAGGGAAGAAGTGAACTTCCCAATTGTATAATGCGGCTGTTTCTAAATTCGTTAAGCATAACACCTTTTATATTGAGGTGAACATTTCTAACTGATAATAGTTCAGTGACACTCAAGAGATTCCCCATCTCAAATTTGAACAATTTAGTGTTTAGAGTGTATTTTAGTGTCATCTGTTTGATATTTTTAGATCTATAACAATTTGCCAAGTTAATAAAAAACTCACAGGCCAACACTTGAGCCAAATCGAGGACTGTCTGGTTCTTCTCAATATGCAATTAGGTACAAGAACAATAAATATAAATATTAGATAAGAAGTCTTATCCACACAAGGGTCCTTTGGACTCATTGCCTTTCATTAGAATGTCATTTTGATGATCCTGAGAAATTAAAGTTGTTCCTAAATTTCCATTCTATCTTTGGATTGTAAGCTCTTCAATAAAGAGAACACATTTGTCTTTATTCAGCACAATTCTGCAATTACACAGTACCCTGCAAATAAATACTGCAAGTAATGGCAGCTGCTTTTAAAATGCTTCTTTATCTTTAACTTAATGTAAATCATGTTTTAATTGCTGGCTGTGCCCTCAACTTTAGCTAGAGATATATGGATAGACAGTTGGAGTCTCAGTGGGTTTTTTAATGGTGCACAGCAGTTTTTAATAGACTATTTTTTAGAGCAGTTTTAGGTTTACAGCAATATTGAACAGAAAGTACAGAGACTTCTCATAAATCCTCACCTCCAAACATCCACAGCCTCCCTCACAATCAACATCCCACACCAGAATAGTGCATTTGTTATAATCAATGAAACTGCCTTGACATATCATTGTCACCCACAGTCCATAGTTTACATTAGGGTTCACTCTTGATATGGCATATTCTGTGAGCTCTGACAGATGTGTAATGACATATATATCCCATTATAGTGTCATAAGGAGTAGTCTCACTGCACTAAAAATCATCTGTGCTCATCTTATTCATCCCTCCCTCCCCACCAACCCATAGTGAACACTGATCTGTAATGTCTCCATAGTTCTGCCTTTTCCAGAAGTCAAACAATTGAAATTCTACAGTATTTAGCCCTTTTACATTGGCTTCTTTTACTTAGTAATATGCTTTAAAGATTCCTTCATATTTTTTTCATGCCTTAAAAGCTCGTTTTTTCCGACACTGAATAATATTCCATGGTCTGGATATACCACAGTATTTATCCAAATGCCTACTGAAGGACCTCTTGGTTACTTCTAAGTTGTGGCAATCATAAAATTACTATAAACATCCACATGCAGGTTTTTTTGTTTGGACATAAGTTTTCAACTCATTTGGGTAAATACCAAAAAGTGTAACTTCTGGTAGGATTGATAGTAAGACTATGGTTAGCTTTGTAAAAAACTTGAATTGTCTTCTAAGTGGTTGTTTTTTTCCATTCCACCAGCAAAGAGTGAGAATTCATGTTGCTCTACATCCTCACCAGCATTTGATATTTTCAGTATTTTGTATTTTGACCATTTTGATAGGAGTTAAATGATTTTTTATTGTTTTAATTTGCATTTTCCTGATGACATGTGGCATGGAACATCTTTTCATATGCTTATTTGCCATCTGTATATCTTCTTGGTGTGATATCTGTTCAGATCTTTTGCCCAGTTTTAAATCTTTTTTTTTTTTCATTTTCTTACTGTTGAGTTTAAAAGTTCTTTGTATATTTTGAATAAAAGTCATTGATCACATATTTTATAAATATTTTCTTCCAGTCCACAGCTTATCTTCTCATCCTCTTGACAGTATGTTTCACAGAGCAAATATGTTTAATGTAATTAAGTCCAGCTTATCAATTATTCTTATATTCATCATATATTTGATGCTAAATCTAAAAAGTCATTGTCAAACTCAAGGCCATTTATATTTTTTCATGTTATCTTCTGGGACTTTGATAATTTTGCATTTTATATTTAGGTCTACTATCTATTTTGAGTTAATTTTTGTGAACAGTGAAGGTATATGTCTAGTTTTTGTTTTTGTTTTTGTTTTTGTTTTATTTGCTCGTGGATGTCTAGTTGTTTATGAATCATTTATTAAAAAGACTATCTTTTCTGCATTGTGCTGCTGTCGGTCCTTTGTCAAAGATTAGTTGAGCATACTTCTGTGTGTCTATTCTTTCACAGATATCACATTGTCTTGATTACTGTAGCTTTATAGTAAGTCTTGAAGTCTGGTAGTTTTAGTCCTCAGACTTTGTTCTCCATCAATATTGTTTTGGCTATTTTGCATCTTTTGCCTCTCAATACACCCTTTAGAATAAATTTGTCAATATCCTCAAAGATATTGCTGAGATTTTGATTGGAATTATGCTAAGTCTGTAGATCAAGTTGGAAAGAACTGACATCTTGGCAATATTGAGTCTTCCTATCCATGGACATGGATTACTTCCTCATTTACTTAGTTATGCTTTGATTTTTTAAAACCAGAATTGGTTAGTTTTCATCATACAGATCTTGTGCAAGTTGAGTTAGACTTATATCTAAGTATTTTACTTTTTGAATGTTAAAATAAATGGTACCTTTTTTCATTTCAAATTTCAGTTGTTCCTTGCTAGTACTCATAACAGTTTAATAATTAAAATGTTGGTATTATTAGTCAAGAATCTCCAGAAAAACAATCAATAAGATGTGTGTACGTACAGAGAGAAAGAGGTTTATTTTAAGGAATTGACTGTGTGACTTTGGAGGTTGAGCATTCCAATTTTCCAAGGTGAGATGGTAGCCTGCAGACCAGGGAAGATAAGAGTTAATATTGCAGCTCAAGTCTGAGAAAATCTGGAGGGAGAAATCCCTCTTCCTTAGGGAACTTCAATCTCTCTTTTTCTTAAGGCCTTCAGCTTATTGAATGAGGCCCACTCACATTATGAAGGATAATTTGCTTTACTCATAGTTCATTGATTTAAATGTTACTCTCATCTAAAAATACTTTCACAGTAACATCTAGATTGGTGTTTAACAAATATCTGGATACCATGGACTAATCAAGCGGGTACATAAAGTCATCACAGATGGGTTGGTTGGAGTTTTTGTTAATGACCTTACAATATAGTGAGAATTATTCATGCAAAGCCTTTTACCTATGAACCAATGATCAGGGGAAAAAAAGAAGCATATTAATGAGAATATTCAACTAGGCAGCTCACTCTCTCTTTTTTAATACAAAATAACTAGTTTTTAAAAATTTATTCTAAATTAATTCATTTTGCCATGTAAATATCATAAAAGTTTCACTGATTTTTTTTGCACCTATATTTGTAGTACTTCTGTTACTTTCAGTTTTTTGGGTTTTGTTTTGTTTTGTTTTGTTTTGTTTTGTTTTGTTTTGTTTTGTTTTGTTTCCGTAATAAGCAAACTAATAAGCTCACAGCAGAAGGATGATTTTGACTCTAGGTACAATATACAATTATAAATCTAGTGTAATTTATGAAACAACAGGAAAAGTCCCATCATTGCCATTCTCAGTTCTTCCCCATTATCTAATGCATGCCACTTACATTATTGTTTACATTTATTACTTGACCTCTATTTAAACATGAATGCATTTAGAAAGATAGTTCTTATGCACTGTTAGTCAAATATTCTTCAATTTGTAATATCCGTTTGAAATGTATGAGACATCTTTTAACTACTGCCAGTCAAATATACTCCAATTTTGAATGGAGACTTCTATTGCTTGCAGTCTACATTTTGATTGTTTATAATCCCTATCTCCTTTAGTCCTGTAATCGCAGGTCTTGCTATCTTATTTCCTGCTGCAGAGACCCCTGAAACAAACATATATACTCTCCCTCACATGTTTTGGGAAGTCCTAGATGTCCTACCTTATTGCCCAGTGATATTTTTTTCTGTTTTGCTCTTGCTGTGTTTCTATGCTCAATGGTGATGGGATGAATTGTCTGGTAGGAAGAGAGTAACCATTAAGCTAATTATTACCCCAAACTGCTCTCCTATTAAATAGTGGTCACTTACAAGGCAATTTTCTGTGTCACTATCTAGGGAGTTTATTCTTTAGGGCTGTAATTTTTAAATTTTACTGTATTGAAATTTTGATGATGTCAGCTTTTATTGAGAAAAGAACTAAATAAAGCCCTTATGAACCAAAGTTTTGAATGCCATGTCTAGAGATGCTTAATCCGTTAACAGGAGAAAGTTGCTGTGGGAAAATGAATCAATAAACACTTATTGGAGGGAGCCTGTGGGAATAAAGGAAAAATAATGAGTCTAATTCACATCTGACCTATGCCTTATAATATAAATAATTGATTTATCTTCTGCATTACAACGATCATATTTCTCCACATTCCACCAGAAAACTTTATGTAAATATCAATGGCTAACATAAATACAGTAGCTAAACACACTCACAAAGTCACAACTTATGTAAATTATGAGTGTATATTGTTACAATTGTGCTCCTATTATTAGGAAACAAAGAAATACATTTTAAAATTCTATTGGGAAGTTCTAAAATAGCTGGAGATTTTAAACGCTCTTATGTGAACTAAATGCAGAACTATTTATCTTTTGACCACATGTGTTAGATGGTGACATGAAGAAGTAGATACGGTTTGCCCACTTATAATCTTTTTTACACAGGAGTAAATTTATAGGGAATTCTCAAGAGTGAATGAATTATTACAATATTTCTGATGTGTAGAATTTCAGTGGAGACTGACCTAGAACCCATGAAGATTTTGATGTTTATCCTTGGTATTGCAGATAACCTGTCACGTCTGTTGAGGTGAGTAGGGATATTTGGGCTGTTGACAATTCTTGTCCATGGATGTTAAGATCTCTTTGAAGATGAAGTCACATATAGCAAGTATCAAAACTAGGCTTATATCATCAATTCTCTAATGACAAATAGTAGACCAAGTGAAAAAAGACACTTCAAAGTACCAGTTGAGTCAAGTACTCACTCAATCCCATAGCACAGCTATTCACAATTTATAGTCCAGAAGTTAAAGATGGGACTAAAATCCCACAGGAGACTTTAGAAACCATATACTATCACCTTTTCACTGTACAGATTAAAAAATAAAATGAAGAGTCATTTAGGGATTTGCATATGGTATTCATTTATTTATTCATTAATATTTCTTGAGCTAAAAAATATTTCTCGTGTACATACTGTTTACCAGACAATATACTTGGTACTAAAGATTCAGCAGAATAGAAAATAAACAAATGTCCCCCTCTTGAGGAGTTTAGTTTCCAGATATAGAAATATATAAAATTTAAAAATTGAAATAATTACATATTGTGATTAGTGCTATGAAGGACTCAACAAGGCAGTGTAACGGAGGTGATAAAGGAGTTCTTTGAATAAGATGGTCAAGGAAAGACTCTCTGAGGAGGTGACATCTGAAGCAAGACTTGTAGAATAAGAGGAAGCTAGCAATGCACAGAACTGTACAAGAGCATTATAAGCTGAGGGAATGGCAAGTGCAAAGCAAAGACTGGAAAGTAAAAGACAGCTAGGCAAAAATGTGGGAAAGTAAAGAATACAATAAAAGTCATTATATTGTGCATAATCAATTAAGCAAACTAGAGGACCGCATAAGAAGATATATGTTGAAAGCAAATTTCTAAAATATTTATATCAGAGCCTAGAAAAGCAAAATTATTTAGGACATGTGATATTATTTTTAAGCAATGCTACTTGTCTATTTGAGGCTTGAGCTTGTGAATTAAAACAGAAACTTGTCAGCATGATTATATAAGTATTTCCATTTGAGTTGAATTATAGAGGTTTTAGACACAGAATGTATATACTTGAGTTCAATCAGGGTTGAAGTTTTTTCAGACAAGTATGGGAGAGGGAGAGAAAACAAAGTTGAAAGTGATTTAAAAACTCATGAAAATAATGATGAACCACCTAATCTAAAATGGTAAAAAGATGAGTGAAAACAGAAGGGGACACATGTATACAACCAAACAGGAAGAATTCTCAATATAATGAAGCAATTTTAAGGGCTACCAGAGAAAGTAAGTTGAAAAGGTAATAAATGGTACATAGAGAATGAAATACTTATAACTTGGATTTCAGACCAAAATAAGTTAATAGCAGTACAAAATACAAAATTTCTATGGGAATTTGAGACTAATGAAAGACTAAATTGAGGTGAAACTGAATTTTGTTAGATTTGAGAAAGACAAGGAATGGAAAGAGACTGGAGTTTTGGAATGGCATTGTCCACGTGATTAGTTGGAGTCGTTAAGCATTATGGACAGAAGTAAGTATGGATTATGTGAGTTGAGCAGGACTTTAATTACTGGGAATGAATAGGTAGTCTACAGATGACAGCATGAGGGATGACAGATGGAGATACCATTGATGGCATAAGATCCAAAGGAGATGGAGAGATGTTTTGTATATGTAATGGGAACCCAAAAGGATATCTTTCTTGTTCCTGATCATTACTTACATAACATGTCAAGGAAAAACAGCCCTTACTTTTATAAGGGCTTACTGGAGAAGCAGAGATCTCTCCTCAAATGCTCAGAAGTGATCATTTGAGAAGATTAGTTAGCTTAATCTTAAATTATTACAACCAAAAGACAAAGAAATTATGTGTTTTAGCACCTCTGGATTGCAGATGCCTTCTTACTTAAAAATTTTAATTCGGTTTTTACGTGAATTTGAAATAATTTTAATCTTACTTCTGTTTAACCAGTGTATTTGACACTCGTATTTGGCATGTCATCTAAAATGGGTTCAAATTTGCAATTTGAATTTGCTGTAAGATATTTCATTTTGATTATTTCCTAATCCAGCAAATGAATATCATTAGCTTTATTAATTAAAAACAACCCCGCAAATCACAGTGGCTTGCAACAAAATATGTTTACCTCTTGTTCGTGATAGATGTCAGTGGCTGTGAGTCAGCTTCAGTGGGTCTGCTCTACACATCATTTGCATTCTTCTGGAATTCCAGATTCCAGACTCCAGAAGGGGGCCTTATTTGGGACACTCAGAAACAGAGCTGGCGGAAACTCTTGACGCCTCCTAAAGTTTTCTTTTTTCAGATATTTCTGTATGTTTTCTCACATTTCTTTGGCTAAAGCTTGTGTTGTGGCCAAGCCCCAAATCAATGAGACAGTAATGTAGCATCAGCTTCAGGAGGGCTCTTTATGCCTCCTGTCCATGAGTGAGGCTGGGTGAAGCCTTTACTAAGAAGAGAAGAGAGCAAAAACTTAATGGCAAAAATAAGGCCTACAGACAGGTATCTGCTATGGCTAGAAATCTGCAGGGCCCAAAGGGGTAGGAGATTTAAAGACAGCATAAATGTCAAGAATATTTCTCTAAAAATCACAGAAACTAAAAACAGGTGAAGTGATGGGAGGTGCTGGTAGAGGAAAAGGTTAGCTAGTCCATGTTCCTAAAACTCTCACAAAGTAGCAATTCTTCGATGGTAATTTTTCATGATCCAATGTCTGGCCACCAAATTTACTGGTCAGATAGATATATGATTTTATCATTACTTCATAAGTGCTCATGGGTAAAAAGGCAGACTCACATTATCAATCTTTTGAAGCTAATAGCTTGTTTATTCATCTCAGCATAAGGATGGTTTATTCTAGAGAAAGTAAATATCTATCAAATACTCTATTGTGCCAGAACTCTCCTTTTAATGTTCAATTATGACCATCGTGCTTCATCGCAAGCAAAGTACTTCAGGTGTCCAGCAGAGATTGCTAGAGACAGTGACTTTATGTTGGATCAAAACTCCAGCTTCAGTTCCTCATTCCTAATACTATATTAGAAAGTTTCAGGCCTTCTTGGATTAATATACACACATTTGGATTATCCTCTTGCCCAATTAAGGCTGGGGTACTTGGCTGAACTAAAGTTATTTGGCATGTTAACACAGGCGTACTTCATTTTATTACACTTCAAAGATGTTGTGTTTTTCACAGATTAAAGGCAAGACCCTCCCCAATAAAAAGATTATGACTCACTTTATAGTGATACTCACTTGATTACAGCGGTCTGGAACTGAACCCGCAATATCCCCAAGGTATAACTGTATAGTCAGGAAAGATTTCAGATTTTCCTTAAGTGTACATATTATTTGGTACAAGAAACACACTCTGAAATAAAGACTTGAATGTAGAAAATTTTCAGTGACATTGATATCAATATTTGTGTTGGAGTGATAAGTTTGGGTAGAGAAAAGATGAAGTGTGACTCAATCTTAACAAAGGCCTCACTCTATCCATTAAGGAGCTCTGAATTTGGGAAGGACAATCAGTGTCACCCAGCCTTAAGGCAAGGGGATAAGGCCTAAATATCTTTTTACTGAGCAGTGGTTATGAGATGTGAGTTGCTTCAGGATAGAGCAAGGCAGCTTTTGTTAACTAAAAGCAATGCATAGAGAAGGACTCAGCTGAGAACCATTATCTATCAACATTTCTGAAGTGGGGTTTCTGGCTTGTGTGACACAATATCCACTGCAGTCCACCCCTTGTACTATTCTAATCTGTTTCTGCCCTGTAGTAAATCTTGAACATATTTTATGATTCTTGATGGACTCTTAGTCAAGAGAAACTTCAAAAAGAAAGGACAATGAGATGAATTCTCACCACTGCAAAAGCAGTTGGTTTTAAAACTGAAGCTCTACCATGTAGAGGATTTTTATCACTGTTACCTTTCAGGGCTACTCCTGAGAGAGATTATAGTTCAGCAGCAGATTAAGCTCAACTTCTTTCCTCCTTCATAAGCTACACAAAACAGGCCACTATATGGTCATAAATGTAGACAGAGGAAATGGTGCTGGCTGGTATAAGGGTTGTGGGTGTAATGAAGCTCTAGACCACCTGTTCCTACCCCTTATATGTTCCATCTGGCCCTGCGCATTTCCTGATCTTATATGTACTATTTCCATGTTACAATGTATAGCTACTAAGCATGCCTTGCTTATGACTTGAAGGATCTGACAGAACTAACCTCATGATTGGCTATTCGGATTGAATGGTAATTTAACTTCCCACGGTTAGGTACTCCTTCTATATATACCAGGCCCTAGTAACCTGCCTCCCTCCCTCTGTTTTTTTCTCAATGGGATCCAGGCATGAAAACTGGCTGAAATTCAGAAAGTTGGACCAGGAATCATGACATCTTATTGAAGTGGCTGCCCTCAGCCTCTGATCATTGATATAGATATAGATATAGATATAGATATTTAGATATATAGATATAGATATATAGATATAGATATAGATATAGATATATAGATATATAGATTATATAGATATAGATATAGATATAGATGTAGATGTAGATATAGATATAGATAGATATATATTTTTTTTGATGCATATGGAGGAATATCTTTGTCAGCTGCCCATACTAAGATGGTGTGTTCTATTAACCACTTCCATAACTCTCTGAGTAGATGCCTATGACTGCCACTCTAATTTTGCCACTCATTATAATGTTACACCCACTTTGCTTCTGATGGTTAGATGCTGCCTTTGGCCTCTATATTTTCAAGATTCTGTCATCCTTCTTATATTCAGAGAACACAGTTCTGTACAGCCTTGATTACCATAAGACCTACCAATAGAGGACAGCTACAAGTGAGCTAAGGATGATGGTATTTCCTTTACCAGTGCATTACTATTGCTTTGGCAAATAGGGTACCTTCCAGGCTCTTTCAGAACATGGTTAACTGGTGGGCTTTGTGGCCTTACTCATACATCCAGTAGTTTGAGAACTTCTGTGAATTTTTTAAATTCCCTTTTTCCACATTTGCCATGGCATTTTACCCTTTCTACTTTACTTATTATAGGCTATCACTTTCTCCATGCTTATAGGGACCATCTGAACAAAATATCAGTACCATTTTCTGAAGTCTTTATCAAAGTGTGAAATCTTTTATCTTGGGATAGTTCTCCCTTATTAATAAACTAGAGTCCTTATCCAATCACATGTTCTACTTTTTTTGATACAGGACCCTCGGGATGTAATCCCAATCATATTCTTCCAACTCCTCTCAGTGTGTATTGACTAGGTCATAAAGAACCAAACTAGAAATTTATTGAGAGGTGACCTCAGGAGCCCTCGGGGTATAGTCCGTTATCTTCCTTAGTATGCCTAGCACTTCCCTGGCTTGAGGGATAAATGAACACTACAGCCTGGTGCTAAGGGGTACTCATGATGCCTTGTGAGGCAGAGCTCACGGCTTTATTTTCAAGCAGTGAAGGCATGCGTGCCTTAGTAGGAAGGAGTGGGCCTCTTCTTTAATCCCAGAGGATTCAAGATATAGGGAGTTAATGTTTGTGAATTAATCAACCTAAATGTCCCCAACTCAAGCATCAGAGTCTCACTCTTTACGACCAGAGATCTATCACTGGCAGTCTTTGTTGTAAAGACTGACAAATCAACGTTCTCTGGAAGGCTCTCTGCTATTATAATTAATTCCTCCCTCTTTGCCAGCTGGCTGGCAGGGCATCCAGCTTCAATATCCCATATTAAAACCTATTTAAACTACTCTGAACACTAATTGTTTTAAATCAAGATGTCTGGAAAGCAGACTCTGAGATGTAGATTTTCATGTGTGAAGTGTTTTTGGTAGTAACCTCAATACAACATTTGTAGGAGTAAAGGCAGCAGAATTGTACAAAGGGAAAAGCTGAATTTCAGTGCAGTTACACGATGAACTCATATAGTGCCTTGGGAAGCATTGGAGTTTGGAGGGCCCTTAGGAGTTGTCTTGCATTCAGAAAAGGGAGCCATCACTTTACATTCCTGTATTTACAATGGGTAGGTTTCTACTTTGGATGGGACATAACCTTCATATAGATGCTCTCTTCAGCTATTGTAATTTTTTAGGAAGGACTCCAGCTGCTGGAATTCCCAAAAGGTGGAAGGATGAGTGTAGGGGGAGTCTGGGTGGCATATCCTATTAACCACTACAGAGTGATTAAGATTGACACTATTGGTTAGTCACACCTTGATTTTGCACTCATTAGGATTTTAGAAAAATTTTTTACTTCCTGTTTCTACTATAACTGGAAGTATGAAGTAAGTTGGTTCCAGTTTCATTAGGTTCATTCTGTACTGTCATCAATGATGCACGTGATGGCTATTTTAAGTAATACATGGTAGGGCGTTGTTATTTAACATTTCCATGAGAATTCTAACATTTTTTTTTTCAAGAAACTCAGGACTTTATAGCAAAAAGACAGCTTATTTCTGACACCTCTTATAAAGGCTAACTTCACAAAGCCCAATATCTCTGTAGGCTTTAGGAAAAAAGGGGGGGGCTATTTAATCGATTTGTATAGGCGTTAAGAAAAATTGAAAGAAGGGAAAACCAAATAAATACCACCTGCAGTTTTAAGAGAATTTTGTTTTAAAGTAACTCATTGTTAATTTTGGAGATTCTTTATAATATTTAACTTTCAGTTCACCTTTAATGTCACCAAGATTTATTGTCTAAATGAAACAATAAAAATAAGAGACAGTCATGTAAGTGGTGAGCACCTCTGCTCTACTTTCTCTTTGCAGTAGGATAATAAAGCTCGGGTCCATTGATTCAGGCATCACTGTATAAGAGCATCCCATGGCTCATAGCACAAAATCCCAAAGATGATGATATGTGCAGAATCATACTCCAATATGATATTAAAAACCCCATAGTAAGGTAATGTATAACATTATGGTTTGAGGAAAGACTATTTTTTGTGTGTGTGAGAGAGATTGTACATTCAAACATATTGAATGCTCAATGTGGCATTTATTTAGATGGGCAATGAAAGATTCATATAAACGTTCATGAATAATCACACAGTTGCACATAATGTTCAGCAACACGTACCTAAATGTTTCATATTGTCATGGGATAGATTCAAATACAAAGCCTGAAAGTGCACATTTAAATGTATGATTAATGAAAATAGACCTAGTTGATATTCTAGCATCATCTACTCACTGTAATGTTTATATAGGTCTTTGTATTGTTTCCAGATATAAAAATATGAGAGCTGTATGAATATTTTACAGGTTATTCTGAAAGAATTAAGAATCATTTTATTATTTTTTCATAGATTAAAAAGAGTTTTTGAATGAGTATTAAACTTTGTAAAAATGGAGATGGCTCCATTATCTTTGAGTATTTGGAAGTGCTATTTTTGACATAAAAGGTACAAAATTCTGCTTCTTTATTCTCTGTTTCACCTAGTGTGATTACATAGCTGACCCAAAATATTCCTAATCCCTGGAGAAAAAATTAAGTTTTGAGGGTGGGGATAAGGCTCAAGGGAGCGTAGAAATTTCACATATTCGAAGTATCCTGGGAGAAGAAAAAGAAATAAAATAAGGTAACTGGGGAGAATTCCTCACAAATAAGTCAGAAACACACTAATTCCATGGCTCTAGCCTGAGGACCAATAAAAGAGGTTCAAAAAAAAAAAAAATCAATCTAATTCCTGTGGATTGGGAGGCAGAACAAGAACTCTAACAAAGTCTAATTATTCAATAATTGTTGTGAATAATATTGCTTTCTCTTTAGGAATGTTTACACTAAAAGCTAAGGTTGAAAAATCTCTTACCCCTTGTGTGATTAAAACTGCTAATTAACTACCACACTAATTGTAGAGTTTTCACATATGATCCTTGAAGTCTCTGAAAACATTAGTGCTCATGAGTCTTCACAGCTGTCGTTATGTGCTACTGGCATGTAAAGACTTTAGCACAACAGACAATCTAGAGATTTAATAATAGAATACAAAAAAAAAATGCTGTTTTTCTTTATCTCAAATTCTTTAGCGTTTCACATTCTAATGCATTTTCTGCAACCTCTGTCTCCTCCTCCTCACATCTTTTCTCCATTACATTCTATAAACTAAGCACGACTTCATTAGTTTATCTAACACATTCCTTGTAAGTTGTTTATCTTTTTGTCAGTATTTTAATAAGGCCTAAGGGATTAATACAAATGCTGTTGTGATGGTTAATTTCATGTGTCAACTTGGAAGGTGTTTCTGAATGAGATTAACATTTTAATTGGTGAATTTGGGGTAAATCAGATTGCCTTCTATAATGTCAGTAGGTCTCATCAAATCAGTTCAAGACCTTAATAGAACAAAAAGATCAGCCTTCCTGACCAGGAGGGAATTCTTTAGCAGACTGCCTTTGGACATCATATGCACCACTGGCTCTCCTGTGTCTTGAGCCTAATGGTCCACACTGCAAATTTTGGACTTGCCAGCTTCTATAATTCCTTATAATAAATGCAGTCTCTCTCTCTCTCTCTCTCTCTCTCTCTCTCTCTCTCTCTCTCTCTCTCTCTCTTGTCTCTCTCTCTCTCTCTCTCTCTCTCTCTCTCTCTCTCTCTCTCTCCATATAGATATAAATATAGATATAGATACAGGTAGAGATATTGAGATATAGATATAGACAGGTAAATATAGACATATAGAGATATATGTATATAGATAAATGGATAGATAGAGAAATAAATATCTATATAGCTATAGATACTGATATCTATTTTATGTGATCTGTTTCTCTGGAAACCCCTGAGAAAACTTGTATATTCAAATCAGATAAAAGTATGTTTCAGAAATTTAACCATGATCACATTGTTAGCATCTCTCCATGGTTGTATCTAGGTCCTTAAATTCTCTCTGCTTTGATAATAGAGCTTGCTTAATGGAGAGATTATATCACTAATTACACTGCCAGAGCAGGTTTATGATTATACACCAGCATTCTCTTTCAAGAAAGTGACAATAAAAGTAGTTATTTAATATTCAAAACCACAAAATACAGCAAAAGAAAATGGAAAAGGAAGAAAGAGAAAATTAAAAATTATTAAAATGTTAATATCGACTGTTTTAGGGGAAAATGACAATATGTAGATATAAAATAGTTAGATAAGGAAGAAACTCCTGAAGTCACTGTTAAAACAACCTTTGTTTTCAGTGTCCCTGCTTAACACCTTTCTACCTGAGAGAACCAGTCAAAATACGCAATGAAATTTTAAACTTTTAAATTTGTTCTACATAATCATGGTTTTAAGTCTCCAAACAAGCAACATATAAACTTACTATATGACAGCATTTTTTTTTTTTTTTTTGCTATAGCAACTGTCTCCAAGGTTACTTCAAAAAAGCAGGGGAAAAATATTTGCCTAGGTAGAGAGTTTTTGATAAAAAAGATATCCATAAAAACTTCATAGAGGACATATATTTCTGGGTCAGGTCTTACTTCCATCCTTAAACAACTAGAAAATTAGAAGAAAAAAAAAACATATGTTTTCAGATAATGAACAACAGTCAACACAAGACTATTAGCTGAGAGAAACAAAAGGGGTAAATGTTCTTAATCACTCTGGCTTTCTGCTTACAGGCAATTTCTAAATCCTGGAGCAGGGAGACTCAAAAGACCTGTGATATACATTTGATTTGAAGAGTTTGCAGTGTGAAGTGGAGGTGGCTAGCATAACTGGAAGCAGAAAACCAATGAGGAGGGCATTACAGAGTCAGAGCTCTGAAAATATGCATAAGAATCCTTTGGAGTCCTTGGTGGAATATTAACCTGCATGTGTAGAGTGAAACTCCATGAGCGGAGACAAAGGAAAAACATTTCAGAAAAGAAATTGCCAAGTACATGTATGCCAAAACAATTGCTGTACCTTAAACAGAGCTATGGATCCTTCCAAAACCCAGCAACCAAAATGAAGAAACTTCATTAAATACATGGGACATTTAACAGAGGTACAAGAAAGGCCATACTTTAGTAATTGGGCTGAACTCCTTTTATAGAATAGATTACTCAAGACCAGGGGTCTGTGAACTAAGAACAGAATTTCATGTACTGCCTGATTCAGGATATAAAGTTTTACTGGAACATAGCTTTTCCCATTCATTTACATATGATTTGTGGAGGTTTTTGTGTCACAACAACAGAGTTTATTAATTGACATAGAGACCATGTGGCCTGCAAAGCTTAAGATAGATACTGGCTGCCCTTTCATAGAAAATGTGCTGATTCCTCCTCTAGACTCACCCTGATCAAAAGGATTTTCATGCAACTCAACAGCCTGTCAGAACCAAATCCAACACTGTTAAAAGTCAGACAACAAAATTCAGTAACTAACAATTGAAAATTTATAACGCCTGTTGTCCAATCAAAAAACTTTTCAGGTTTCGACTGAGATGACAATATAGGAAGCTCCTGAACTCCCTACTCCCAGGGAAACATGGGTAAATGAGAAAATACATCAAAATAGGTTAGAAAAGATTGAGACTCCATCTTTCCACAAGTCCCATCCCAGGCATAGCGCCATACAATTGAGAAGGCACTTCCAGCTCCCAGCTTCGCTGAGGCTTGCCACTAAGAGGCCTACCAAGCTATAGCAAACACATGAGCAGTTATTAGTGAGCACACTGGCACTTCTCTGGCTATGGCTTTGCCACTCAGGGCTCAGTGTAGAGAGTGCAGGCAAAATCACCCATTTTCCAGTCATCCCCTGAAAGGGGTCCATCTGCTTGCTTTGAAAGCACTGCTTGAGAGTTGGGTTTCTAATTTAGCACACATCTAGAGATATACCACTCTGTTTCTTATTTTTATCTTTAGATTTCAGAGGTTTTGTGATTTTTATTCTCATTCATTTGTTCTATAGTGACTTTAATGGAATTTGGGAGATAGAGATTGAGATAATCCTAGTAATCCGTTTCATAGTTGAGAGATTTACTATATGTATGTTTGACAGTTGTTGTACTGGAATCATCACTGTCTCAAATTTAATGGCTACAATGCTATATTCATTCTGCCATGAGCTGTTCTCAAGTTAATTAATAAAGCCAGGCCCACTGGATAGACCATTTGTTTAGACTTCCTACCATCTGCCCCTGGTATGTTGGAAGGATAATCTATATGCTTTGGCTAAATATTATTATTACAATTTTACCTTTAGATAGTTTAATACATATACATGATTAATTGTATTGAGTTTATATTTTAAGATGGTATTGTAATTTTCACTGGATTACATGAATCAGGTACTCTTACCTGAAAGTTTTAGCTATTTATATATAGTACAAACTTTTGCCATAATTTTACCAACACTGTGCAGTCTTTAAAAAGTTCATGACATCTAATTGGAGTGTATGTGATATATTAAATGACCCTACACCCTGGTATGAAAGACATTGTTATAATTTGCAATGTTATAGCTCTAGCATTTTGCTAAAGCTATAACATTGCAAATAATAACATTGTACTACAGCTCTGAGATGTACTAAAAAAACAAGAAACATAACACTAATTGTGCCAGGTGGTGCATTTCATTTGTAATGACAAAGCTTATTACTACACAAAATGAGTTTACTGTAAAAGAATGTTAAGAATCTATCTAGCACATCGCTGATTTCTTTAATTACCCCGTTAATGTCCCTTCAATAGCAATACGTGATGCTGACAAGCTACCCAAAGTTAAAAATTTAAATGACATTGTGCATTTATTATTAAAAGAAATATTTAAATAAAGCAAAAGAAACTTTATAATAATTCTCAGTTATGTGAATAAAGTTTAAAGCAGCACATATTCTCTCTTAGGGACTTTGATAGTAATTGCTGAGTTTATTTAATAATGAAAAGTTGGATTCAACAAAATATAAAAATACAAATAATCATATGTTTGAGTGGTTCAACATTTTAATGTGTTAATTACCTTCAAAGATATATTCTGCCTCGAAGCCTCCTTACATGCTGAGGAACATATTGAGGAATTATAAACATGTCGTGTAAAATATGTTGTTATATATTTCTGCAGTAACTGGGTTTTGGGAAAACCTGCCGAAGCCTTAAGGAAAACTGAAAGAGTTTAAAGTGTTATCTGTCGACAACAAAAGCAGTAGTTCATGACTCATGTGAATTATGTAAACTTGAAGAATGCAGAAATTAAGATACATCTGTGCAAGAGAATAATGTGTAACCAGGAGAATAGTATTTTAAAAGAGTATTTGAAGTTATTGAAATGTTCGTGATATATTTTAAAAAATGCAATTGTGACAGAGCAATATGTACCTTATGATAAAAATAGTGCGGGTGAATGTAATATGTGTGTATATATGTACATATATAGTGTGTATGAAAAATGAGATAGAGACAGACCACCACAACTAGTTAGAATTAAGAGTTAACTGAACAATAACAAGCATCATCTGGGTAGTGAGGTTATGTGTTCTTATTTTCCTTCTTATTATTTTCAGCATTTTAAAGTTTTCATCACGATTATATATAACTATTAAAAGACAATGATGGTTTCAAAACAACTTTATTAATGATTGTAGAGAAAATATATTTATTAATCATTTAATACATGCTATATCAATAATTGCTTATTTCTACAGAACAAAAATGATTACTTCATAAGTTATATAAAAGTATAATCACTGTTATATACTCAAAACTAATATATTGTATGTTAATTGTAATTAAAAAATAAAAAAAATTTTAAAAACCTCAAAATTTTCTTTTTTAAAAAAAATTACGCACAAATGTAACCAATTATTATTATATCTCCTAGGTCTAGTAATAAGATAGTATTGTCTTATAATTATTATAACTCCCAGATTCACCTGTTCATTTTATACCTATTCTTTTATGTACCTCAAAGAAAGGAATCTTGTTCTTTCTTGTTTCTCTACTTTATTTCTATTTTCTCTTCTCTTCTTAATCCCGTAAATAAGTATGAGTTTGTGGTGGATGCTGGGTGTGCCCCCAGGACATACTCATTCCCTTTGAAAACAGGAAAGCTGCCTGACAATGACAGGCAGTCAAGTGCTTCCCCAGAAATGCCTTTGTCTTATGAGAGACAAGCCACCCAAGATTTGATGATCCCTCCCCTGGGAGTGGTCATCATTCAGTGAAGACTGGAGTTGAGCTACAGAGGGCGAGCCCTGTGCCTGGATCCAGGACTTCTCTGAAGGGCCCATCCCCGTCATCTCAGATCTTCCGTGTGGTTGTCTGAGTAAGCTTCTGTAAGTGTCTGTAACACTTCCCTGTAATGGAATAATATGTAACCAATAGAATAGTATTTTATAAGAACATTTGAAGTCATTAAAATGTTCATGATATGTTAAATAAAATGCAGTTGTTGCAGGACATCTCTGCATAAACATCTCTGTCTTTGGGTCTATTGTGCAGGGACCATGCCAAACTGATTATACAAAATTGCTGTCAGTGAATATTTATGAGGATTACAGAGGAAATGTGAAGGCCCTATGTGAGGAGAGCCCATTTTCAGTTCAAACCACATGTGAGGAAAGTCTCTTTCTCTGGCCCTCACATTTAACATGGCAAGGATCCCTGAAGTAGGGGATTTCATGATAGGAAGAGCTGCAGTCTGAGCAGACAGACAGACACTATTCCTGTGGAAAACAAGGAAAGCTGTCAGCATATTGCAGAACATCTCTGAGGGGAAGCAAAGTTTCTGTAGATTCTACTTAACTAATGTAGATTCTACTTAAAGTGAACTGTGTTTTTTTGTTGTTGTTTCAAAGTCTAAATATTTAGCAGTAATGGCCCATAAAGTAATTGTCAGAAAGAAAAGGATCAGCAGAGTTGGGATAATCTAATTAAATTCAATTAAAGAAATACTTATTAAATTCTTCTTTTATATAGATAGATAGATAGATAGATAGATAGATAGATAGATAGATAGATAGATATACATATATATATATAATCACTAATCTGATGCTGGGAAAAGAGGATTAAAACACATAGAGTTAAAAAATTCTGCTTTATTACTGATAATAAGCATTAAGGAGAGAAAAAAAAGTGAGGAAAAGAAATAGGTCATGTTGGATAGAGTTTGAGATTTAAATGGGATGAAGAAATAAGTAGGTGATATTTAATACTTGAATGAGTTATGGAGTGAGCCATCTAGTTATCTGGGGGGAGAAAATGAAGGATAAGTTTTAGAAAAGATTATAATCAAGATTTTATGTGGATTAACATGCATTAACATTTTCATTTCTATAGTGAGGTGAAATGCAAAGATTCTTACTTGTCCGTGAGTCACCTCCTTCTCATTGTTCAAACCCCTCACTTGCTTACCTTGCATCTAGCACGCTGCCAGTCCCGTCTTACATCCCCACAACTCTTAAAACATGATAGCTAAATTTAGATATTATTTAGCCTTAAAAAAAAGGAAAACTTGCCATGTCTGACAACATGGAAGAACTTGTAGGATATTATGCTAAGTGAAATAAACCAGGCACAGAAAAAAAATTATTACATCATATCATTTATATGTGGAATCTAAAAATGTTGAACTTAGAAAAACAGAGAGTAAGATGTTGGTTGCCAGGAGTTGGGGGAAATAAGAGATGTTAGTCATAAGGCACAAACGCTTACTTCCAGATGAATAAGTTCTAGCTATCTAATGTACAGTATGGTAACTATAGTTAGTAATCTATTGTAGACATGAAATGTGCTGAGAGTTGATCTTAAGTGTTCTAACCACACACATACATATATACGTGCATGTGTGCGTGCATGTGTACACACACACACACACACACACACACACACACACACACACAGATACACACAGTAGCTCTGAGAGTACTATTGCCAGGTCTGAAATCTTCCTTTCCTTGTAATTGGTTGATGATCACTCAACTTTAGGTCCCAGTATAAATGTCAGTTGACTTGAGAGTCATTTCCTTAACCTAAGAATAAGATAGTCCCCACTAATAAGTGTGTCCATAGTATCCTAGGTTCTCTGTATTCCCATTTAATTTAATTACTCCATTAGTCAGTGAATTGGTTGGGGTTAAGATAAGAAAACAGAGTCTACAAGACATAGTTTAATAAAGGTTTTGGAAGATCTGAGAAGCCAAACGAAGCCTCTCAGATCTTCCAAAACCTTTATTAAAGATAATAAGGCTGCCAAGATATCAGCAGCAATTAGATGCTTGAGAAACAAAAGGAAAACATGGTGCTATGAGAGTCACGAATCCATGATCACCTGAAGAGAGCTGAAAACATGGATAGGATGGTCTCAGGAGTCCACAGTCTCATATGGAACCATGTGCAGAACGTCGTCTGGAAGAAGTAAAACCACTGAAGAGACTGCAGCCACCATGAGAAATGAGGCCAGAAGTAGAACAAGAGGGCAAGAAATATCTTAGCTTCTCTCTCCCCAATTCTCTCTCTCCTACCTCCCACTGGTACCTCTTTGTGTTGGGACCCAGACTGGAGCCTGGTGGCATGGGAGCGAGGGGGGTGTTGTCTGTGAGCATCAGCCCCATTGTGATACAGAGAGTGAGAGAAAGGTAAAGGATACATATGATTTGCACTGACTATGTGTTTTGGGAGAATTAAGACTGTTTTTCTTCTTTACTAATTTATTTACAGACTATAGCCCTGTGTCTAGTTCATAGTAAGTGCTCATAAATATTTATTTGAAGGATTAATGATCCCACTGTCCCCATATATGTGTTTGTATTTTATCTCTCCCTCTCTCACACATACACACAAACACTTTATTTTCAAGATTTCAGATATTCTCAATAAAGCTTTCTTCTTCGCAGCACTTTGTTATAAGAAATTCCTCTAGACACAGTTTTATAGTTTCCTGTGCTATATCTGAAACATACTTGTCTATTAGCATTCAAAATGTGGGTATCTGAAATGGATAAAACCATATAAGCAGTACTCTGTATATATGCCATCTTATTTTAGATTGTTTCTGCTCGAGTTCCTTATGTCTCCACTATTCACTTCCCCTCCTAATGTATTCATCACTATCTTATTCCCTCTTTCATTTATTTCTTTGGGTGATTTTTGCATCTTTAGTGAATGCCATCCTTGACACTCTCTTTCATGAGCCTCATGTTGGCTTGTGGCCCAGGAGACAGCAAGTTATATTGGATTTTCTAATATACTTCAAAAGCTCTGGATTGCATTCTGACATCAAAGAGCCATGGAATGATAGAATGATAGCCCTAGATTGTATTTGGAGAAACCATCTACTTTAATCCCTCTCCTCCTAAAAGGTTAACAACTGCAGTCTAGGTAGTGGCTATCGTATACATTTTTTCCCTCTTCCCTTCACTCAAACAGATATGGATGGCATTCCCACCACCTTGCAACTTATCCTATACCAAAATTTAAATACAGAGAGCTACTTTTATTCTATCTTCTTCCATTAGGCATTTTTTTTGTAGTATTTATCTCTTGTTCAAATATTCTGAAAACATGAGGAACAGCTTGTTAGTACTGCTGTATATAATGGTACTAATTTTATAAGATGGTCATTACACTATATTGAGATGTCTTCACTGGTAGGGAAGGTACAAAGTTCATAGTCTGAAAACACAAACTGCCATAGTAAACCTTTATTTTTCATAAATATATTTAAGTTTTGTCCAATGCCTGTTTTAAGTAGAAAATTAGTGTCAACTTAAGATAAAAGTTTTCTCTGTTTCTGCTTTCCTCTCCATTCTCCTCACTTGCTCTTTCCTCTAGCAGTTAGAAGATCAGCCAGTTCTGTATTTTCTCTTCTCCATTATTTTTTCTCTTTCTCCTTTGAGTTTGGTAGGAGAATGAGGTAGGCAGAGACTAACATGCCGAGAGCTGAATTGTTCTCAAGTTTGTTCTCTAGTCACCATGTTGGTGCAGTTGCCTTATAAATCGAGAGATCTCTTTGGGGCTACTTTTCTACTCTCTGCCACAAGTTTTGAGGATACAGAATACTTAGGGATATTCTCTCATGCTATTTCAGTTTCAAAGAGAAATGGTAGTGGTAGTGGTATGCAAAAGGTGTGTTTTTATTTTTTTTTATTTTTGCTTTTTTTGCTTTGTTCACTCAAGTTTCATATGGTATAATAGACCCTGCTTTTCTTTATCTCAGAATCCTTACAAATTATATGGATGAATCTCCTGACAACTACTTCCTCAAGAGCCTCAAAGGATAAAGGGAAATTCAAGTTTGCTTTGTGTATGAGCATCCACTTTGATCCTCATCTTCTGCCACACATCAACCTATTTTCCCTTTGGGGCTGGAAAAGGGACCTTACATTACTATAAATTCTCCTTCAGGCAATGGTTTACTGTAAAAACTTTCATGTGCTGATTCATCTGGCTCTGAGAGGGGTGTGGTAATGGACTAGGGTTCTGCTTCTGCAGACTCCACACAGCTCAGCAGCTCTTGGTCCTGTGACCTCCAAGCCACCCTGAATGTCTGCTATTTCGTCAAAGCACTCTCTTCCAATTTGCCCAAAGTCACCAAACTTATAACCTAAAATGGTTTTTTAAATAATTAACATTTCTTCTCTACTAAAACATTCTGCTATATTAGCTATTAAAACTTTCATATAAACTACACATCATCAAGGCTCAAGATAACTTATCTCTATGTATAGGTTTTATTTTTAAATTTTATTTTGTGGTGAAGTTCTGCTTTGCATAAAAATCCTTTTGAACCCAGCTGAGTTTCCTTTACATGTCTTACTTTACATCTCATAATGAATTCTAGCAGCACAAATTCAGGGGTACAAAAATGCAGTAGTCTTTATTTCTGTGTTAAATAACTAAAATAATAGTTATTTAACTGTTAAGCCTTTATTTTCTCTAGAAAGAGAACACTTAATCTAGTAATTTCCAAGCAAACACCGCCATTTTCAAAATTAAACCCAGTCTCAGAACTTGTTTTGTTTTTTTAAAAAAAATTCTTCTTTATTTTACAAAAAAAACTTTTTTTTTTTTTAATGTCCCTTTATTTTCCAGCTTCGAATGCATTTATTTAAACCCGAACGTTAGGGACATCACATACCTTGTTAATTATATATTATGTAGCATACACTATATCTATCTTTGATTCTCTCAGTCTCCCTAAGTGTGTGTGAATGGATGTGTCCAATGCAGAAATACAAAGTTGTAATCACTTTGGCTCAGTCCAGAGTGGCGTCGGTGTCCACAGAATGCAGTCTCCTAGTCAACGCACTGTGCTGGTTCTGAAAGTGGAAGGAGGAGGATTCTGGTGGCATCTAAAACCTGGGACGGAATTCAGAGTGAAAAAGGAAATAAGGACTCTGATCCTACAATGGCAAGGAACTGAATTCTGCCAACGACCCAAATGAGCAAGGAAATTTATTCATCCCCAGACCGTTCAAAAAGAACACAGTCTTGTCTACCTTGATTTTAGCCAGGTGAGAACTTTACCAGACTTCTGACCTATAAAACTTTAAGATGATACATTTTGGGGATTTATTTTTAAAGTGACCTTGGCATTTTTAAGGAGAAAAATTATCATTACATACCTTTTTTTCTAAACAAGATATGAAGCTGTCTAGACAACGACATGAAGTCTTCCTTAAATGAACATTTAAGCATGCACAATCTTGAGCTAAATGCAATTTTGTTATAATTATAATATAACCAATAAAGAAAAACTTTAAACTCAAATGAAAATAAAACACAAAAACTAAAAACTTTAAATTCAAATATTATTTTCAAGTCATGAATTTTTAAAAGAAGAAATAGTATGTAACTGTCAAAAAGGCCATGCAGATTTATATATTGCTTTAGGAAAACTAACAACTAGCAGATCTGATAAATATGTGGAGCATATACATTTTTTAGTATGCATTAATGTATATCCAAAGGCTTATATACTCAGAAATTAATGGTCACAATGTTTTGATGGTACTTCATTTTTGTCTTTTATTTCTTTCCGTATCGTTTGAATGTTTTGCAATTGTTTTATACTAGAATGAAAAGTCAGGGTTCTGTATATCTACACACACAAGTGACATTCACACACTATCACCTTGTTGAGTCACCTTGGTGAAACTTTACATGACATGCACATCTGATAAATGTTAGAGGCACAAAATCTTAACCCATGAAGTATAAATTAGAGAGAATGGTTGATAATCCACATGGAAAATTTAATCACAGGGTGAGTATGAAAGCATGATAATGATAATGGTGAGATATTAATTGCTAGGGTCACTGTGCCGTTGGCGGTTTGATCGCTCCACCATCACTGGATACACCTATCTTCTGACAGCGCTGCTGCTCAGGGCACCAGTTCTACCAGGTGACCACAGAAACAAACTGTCACATGCTGCTTTTAGATTCGAAACCACATTTCTCACTCTTTTTTCATACAGACTGCAATGAGGTTATTAAATCTTGGTTATTGTTTTATTCATCCCAAGTGTGGAATGTACCCAGTTATTAACAACTTTCTTTACTTTCATTACAAATCGTCTCTTAGAATTGGTGACATCTATGGATAGATAATATGCTTTTTTTAAAAAATAAAAAAAAAAAGTTAAACTGTATTAGTGACTGACTTTCTGTATTTTAGTGCATGACCTATATTGGAAACTTTTGTATAGATTAAACATTAGTGTTTAATTTATTGATATTTAATTGTTTATATGGTCTTTACATAGAGTATTAAGTTAATTTCTTCAGTTCATGGTATATCATTACCATAAACATATAAAATGTTACATTTTTATTGTGTTTAATTATATTTCCCCTTCTTCCCCCTTCCCCAATGCTATTATCTCCCAGACCCATGAAAAATCTTATTAATAATTTAAGATATATGTTGAGATAAAAATATACTTGAAAAATATGTTAATTTACTTTATTATTTCATTTATATTAATTGAATTGTACTAAATAGTTTTCTGATATTTTTCTTTGATGTTTTTAAGCATAATACATAGTATCACTATATATAGGCATAACACATTTTATTATTAATTTTCTTTATGGTGTTGGCTCAGTTTTTTCCAACTTTTGCCACCACAAACAAGCTAAGAAGAACATCCTCATGAACCCATTGCGGATTGTATCTTGGAGCTAAGCCTTGAAACACATGCTTAGTTTCATAACCAGAAAATCCAGAAATACCTCCAAAACAGTTACACTGACTTATGGTATAACTAGTTGTAAAATTTCTGAAGTAGTTACACTGATTTATGCTATTTCTAGTAGTGCAGAAATGTTTACATTTTTCTATATTCTATTATCCTAAAATTTCAGACAACTGTATTTGTCATTCGATAATCTCTTCATTTACTTGTTATCCTACGTTGACTTTGATTAATGAGAAATACTTCATTTTTAATGTAATAATACTTAATTTTACTCTTATGGTTAGTGCTTTGGAGATTTTCTAAAAAATAATAAACATGAAGAAAAGTCATAATAAATTCTTAACAACAGGCAGTTCAGTACATATTTAGTCCATCATCTGACCTGAAACCCAGAGTCAACACAATCTTATGATATGATAATTTTAAAGTATTATCCATTTGTATGTGTAATATCTCTGCGGTTTGTTTAAATATGTCTATATAGTTTTTCAACCTACATTTCAGAAAATATCAACATATTCAAAGGAAATAAAAACATTTCCAAAAATTGTTTTGTCTTTTGAGTAGTGACTAAATCATGCTAGGATGGGCCCTACAGGGTGTATCTTGCCTAGTTGAGTCACTTTGGTGAATCTTTACATGACAAAAATTAAGAAACAAGATGTGATTCTGGAATAACAAATAAAAAGTGGTAAACTACAACATATGGTCAGGCTAGCTTGAATAACATAAAATGATCTGATTGCATATATAATTGGTTTTCTTCGGTGTGTGTTTTCAAGCACTGTCTATGAAATGTTGAGAATCTAAGAAGTTAGCTAAAAGCTCTCCAATTAGATCCTGTCTATCCGAGGGCTAGTGAATGACAGACTGCCTGTGGCAGTATTGCTTGATAAGCATTCCATGATTCAGAAGGAAGTGAACTTATAGATTATTCATTATTGAGGAGAGATACCCAGTCTTCTCTTATTTAAACTTTTTGTGGTGTAATTTCTCAGCTTATTACTAGCGTAGATGATATAAATCAGTAGATAATTCTTCTTGACTTTCCCTAACCAACGTGGCAGTGTTTGAATTCCAGTAACAGAGATAAACAGGGAAGTGGAAAAGTAGACTCAAAGTTGTTGTGGATTGTGAACCCAGCTACTTTGCCGTGCCCAGTTTAGATTTACTGTTTTGTACCATTTAGTATAAAATGCTTGCTGTGAGCATTAAAAAACATCTGATAGAGTCATTGGAGAAAGACGGTACAGAGATTCTAGGTGCAGAAGCAACTGGCTGAGCAGAAAAACTGTTTCTCAAGGAAAATGTACACAAATCAATAATAATTAACTGTTTAAGAAGAGTTTTTGAAACTTCTGTTGTATGACAATTAGTTATAACTTGTAAAGTATCTAAATATATCAAGTTCAGGTAACATTTTTTTTGTTTTTCAATTTTCATTATTACCAAAAAAGTAAACACACAAGTATATGTATATCTACTTGCAGAGTTACTGATTTATAATCCAGCAGACTTGTAAAAGTCACTGAATTACTCTTAGTAAACACACCATTATGTGACTAAATGATCACTGGGGCTCTGCAAGACTCAACATAAATTCTCTAAATAGTTCAGATTAATTTCATTGTTAAATCAATTCTCTCTCTCTCCTTTCTCTCTCTCTCTCTCTCTCTCTCTCTCTCTCTCTCTCTCTGGCTAAATGAAAGACAAATCACATAAAAGCATTTGACATACTCTAGAAAATCACTGTGATTTCAAAATCACTGTTAAGAGTTTTAAGAAAAGCAAACAGTATCCTCCCAATAAAAACATATAACTTCAGACTTTGCTTAGTTTAGTATGGTTGGTTCCTGGAGAACAAATTTTACAAATTTCATACTGAGGTTAGAAATATTTAAATGATAAAGATTTAAAAAGCAGGTAAATGTTTTCTGCATTCAATCAATTTCTAATTTACTTTCAGCTTTATATATAATGAATAAGCCACTTTAAAACCTTTTGGATGAAGGCAGTATGGATAAATGCATAAGCAAGAAGATAATATTTTTAGCAAATTGCAATCTATTTTAACATTGTTTTCACTTAAAAGATCTTTCTAGTCATTCTTCAAGTTTCTAAACAAAGTGTGCTAACTTGACAAGTTTGATTAATCTAAATACTCAACGATTTAAAACTTTAGGAAGTCTTCGGTTCAAAATGCTATTTTAAATTACTAGGATAATTAATCAAAATAATTCTATAACTTTTTAAATCTGCAATTCATACTGTAGTATAAAGAAACAGCCTTAATGATACCTAATAGTGTACTTACAAAACATCAAATGGAAGGAATATTCAGTTTTATTCTTATTGTATTAATATTTAACATAATTTCATATTTTAATAATTTCAGATTTAAATATAATTGCTATAAAACAAATTTTAATGATGGGTGAATCATTAAATATGGCTTTATTGAATTTTATATGTTGGTTCAAAATTTTTGTCACTATTAATATGCTTTTCCTTTATTAGTTAAATTTATCAATTCCTTTTACTCAAAATTTTACTTCATAAGATGATCCCCACTCCCGAGTTTCACCTATATCATTATTAAGAAAAACACATTTTATATTGCTTCCTTTTTCTACAAAACACTTTCCAAAGAAAGTAAGTTAGTGGCTAAACAAATTTACATTCCCACCAGCAGTGTATGAAGGTTCTCTTTTCTCAACAACCTCTCCAACACTTGTTATTACTTGTCTTGTTGATAATAGCCATTCTAACAAGTGTGAGATGGTATCTCATTGTAGTTTTGATTTTGCAATTCCCTAATAGCTAGTAAAGTTGAGCATCTTTTCATATGTCTGTTGGCCATTTGTATGTCTTCTTGGGAGAAAGATCTGTTCATGTCCTCTTCCCGTTTTTTAAATGAATTGTTTGATTTTTTATTGTCAAGTTGTATGAGTTCTTTATATATTTTGGATATTAGTCTCTTTCTGCAGGCATCATTTGCAAATATCTTCTCCCATTTAGGTGGCTGCCCTTTGTTTTGTTGATGGGTTCTTTTACTGTGTAGAAATTTCTAAGTTTGATATAGTTCCGTTCATTTATTTTTGCCTTTACTTCCCTTGCCTCTGAGGTCAAATTTATAAAATCTTCTCTAAAACCAAAGTTCATCAGTTTAGTACTTGTGTTTTTTTTCTATGTAATTTATTATTTCAGATCTTATATTTAGGCCTTTGATCCATTTTGATTTAATTTTGGTGTATGTTAATAGCAGTCTAGTTTCATTTTTTTACATATGATTTTCCAATTTTCCCAGCACTATTTATTAAAGAGGCTTTCTTTTCTCTATTGTATGTTTTTGGCTCCTTTGTTGAAAATTATTTCTCCATATACACGTGGGTTTATTTCTGGCCTCTCAAGTTGATCTATGTGTCTGTTTTTCTGCCAATACCATACTCTTTTGATTACTGTCACTTTGTAGTATAATTTGAAGTCAAGCAGTATGATACCTCTGGCCTTTTTTTTTTTTCTCAGGAAACAGTATGGAAGTTCCTCAAAAAATTAAAAATTGAATTACCATATGACTTAGCAATACCTCTTCTAGATATCTACCCCTCAAATTTAAAAACATTTATCCATAAAGATATATCCATCCCTTTGTTGACTGCAGCATTATTCACCGTGACCAACACATGAAACAACTGAAATGTCCTACAATAGATGATTGGACAAAAAATATGTGGTACATATGTACAATGAAATATTACTCAGCCATAAGAAAAGATGAAATGTTGTCCTTTGTGACAACAAGGAGGAATCTTCAGATTACTATACTAAGTAAAATAAGTCAGACAAACTTATGAGAACCATATGATTTCGCTCATATGTGGGATATAAAACTGAAAGCAAAAAATGAACAAGACATACACAAAAACTCATAGGCACAGAACAGCAGTCTAATGGTTACCAGAAGGAAAGGGGGGGAGGAGGAGAGGTGGATTAGGGTAAAGGAGGTCAAAATATATGGTGACAGAAGATTTGTCTTTGAGTGGTTAACATACAATGCAATATACATATGATATATTATTGAATTGTACACTTGAAATCTACATAATTTTATCAACTAATGTCACTCCAATAAATTTAATAATAATAAAAAAAGAAAATAAGTTAATATTATATTCCTGAACTCTGCTACCAAATACCACTAAGAGTATTTTTCCCAGAAATCATTTAGGCATCGAGATCTTGAATTTCTTTCCTACAAAGGAAGAAAGCAATGCCCAACATACAGTCCCTTTGCAGATCAAGGCACTGAGTAGCATAAAAGAATATTAAGTGATGTATAAAGAATCCACAAAAATTTAGTGTTGTAACTAAGTCTTAATACAGTGTCAGTATTTTTCATGTAGACATGACTTTTGGGATAGAGAGAGATAATATTTTAAAGAATACTGTGAAATTACTATGTATAGTTTATTAGGTAAGCATCAAATTCAATAGATTATCTTATTAAATTCAAATATATTATCTTATTGAATGTAGAATTTGCTCCTGAGACTTTTGAATTCAGGGGTTGGGTGTGTCCTCTCTGCTTCTTCTGCGATTATTCTCTATTTCATTAAATTTGTAACTCAGCTATCTATGAAAAATTAAATATTAGGCTGTTGAAAATCAAAAAATGTGTATCCACCATGCATGTCCTGTCATTGGTAGAACTAACAGTAAATATTAAGTTATTAAATAAATAAAAAAAATAACAGTACAAAAGATCTTATCCAACATATACATGCCATAGATAAATATCTTTGATTAAAATATATATTCATTTTCAGATCTTGTATGCTTAGGCCATTGACGATAAGTTGTTTAGGACTGGTTCACTTATAGAACAACATAGCACATATTCATTGTCATTCACTACAATGTCCTACGGAAGTATTTTTTATTTTTGTAGATGCTCACTCACTTCACTAAATCTGCAAAGATCAAGTGATCTTTTGGCCTTTTGTACATAGATTTTTTTTTCCTCAAAGGATTAAAAAAATTACTGCATACGGAGATTAGATATAGATTAGTTGTAGCTATAAAAGGCAAACCTATGGTACTACTACTTATTCTATGTCTAAGGAGATAGGATTATTTTTTACTGAATAAAGGAAGAAATTTTTAATCATAATAAAAATATTGTTACTCTAGTGGATAACTGAACATAAGAGGATTATTTGGGCTTAACAGATATTAACTCAAAGAGGCCATTTAACATGAGCATAAATATAATTGTGATTCATGACAGCTAGGGCTGGCTGACCTATGTGGACACATTAAAGATCATAACTTCCAAAGCCACAAGTCAGATTCCAGAAGAGTTTCAAGTCATTGCAATTCTCTTCTCCACCTAAAAAGTTCAGTGTATAGTAAAAGAACAAAACAAAAAAATATACAGTCATACTCAGCTGTTATCTAGGAAATGTTATTTAATGTATCTTTTAAATGCTATAAAATACTTTGCTTTTTAGATGTAATTTTTTATTTTAAGAGACAGAGATATTAATTTGCTTTATAATTAAAGGACATTATTAAAACTGTAACCAAGATATTAAAAAGGGGCTCTGATTTTTTAGTAAAAAATAATTGCTACTAAAATAAACCATTTATATTTTAACGTTTATATTTTACTCTCTTTTATCCCACACTTAAATACCACATCTATAAACCAGTTAGTTTTTTAAAAATGGAGAAAATAGAAAAGGCAGTATTGCTGATATTTTGGTGCTTGATAGTATCTTTACTCTGAGACCTCTGAATACATTCTCCTTTTTTCTAGAATTTCATATCACGCTTAAGTATTACAAACATGTGATGGGCAAGACTAGCAATAACTGCTGCCAAACCTGCCTCCTTTAAACTCAAGTTCAAAATCTGGTATAGTGAGTCTGACCTGCAGAACAGGCTGATTGCCTCAGGTTTTACAAGGGACTAAACAAGTGGAATGGACAATTAAGGTGACAAGATGCTTTTATTATAACTTTTTATCTTGAAATAATTATAGATGCACAACAAGTTGTGAAACAGGGAAGTTTCACACATCCTTCACCCCAATAAAGCATCTGTTAAACGATAAACTGAGGCGCATTAACATTTCCAAGAGTTTACTTGAGCAAAGGAGCAAACATCTATTTGCATTGGGCAGCGCCAAACTGAAAGCGTGTAGGAGCTATTTTTTAAAACTCAGCATTGGTCTCTTAAAATTTGCCTTCTTTTTTCCATATTCTCTAATTTTTTTTTCTGTTCAGTTCCATGTTATTTCCTTCTGCTCTATTTTTCTTGACTTCTTAAGGTGGATGGCTAGCTTACTTATAATTGCATCCAAATGCAGATTCCTGAAGCTTCTTATATGCACAACTACTCCACCTCCTGCTCTCTGTCCTGAAATTTCTAGTTGTTTCATCCTTTTCAAACTCTAATATCTTTTTCCTCAACTTGACAATACTCACATGCTTCTCTTGTGATCATCCTCTTTGCACCATGGTCTGGAAGTGTCTCCGAGCAGGAAGCTGGGACGATAAAGAAGTTTCCTTCTATTAGTTCCTCTACCTAATGTACAAAGTCTGAAAACGTTGTTCTATGTCTTTTGTCCATTTTGTTGCTGCTTATACTAGGAAAGGAAATTTGTAGAGTGAATCTATCATAGCTAGAAGTCATTCTAAACAATATTTGAGAAATCAAGGAGATCCAGAGATACTGAAAGAAAAGATGGACAAATGTTTATGCTTTTATATATGAATTTTAGGTGCTGTATCAGAAATGATACACTTCTTAGCTTTATAGTAATTCACATAAAACCATTTCAGCATCACATATTAAACTGATAGTAAATACAGAAAAAAATATGGATGGTCATTAAGATCGTTTCACTAAGAATAAATTAAGCAAAGGAACTCATTCGATTTTGCACTAAATTTTATATATATGTATATATATACACACATATATATGTATATATGTATGTATATATATGTATATATGTATGTATATATATGTATATATATGTATGTATATATATGTATATATGTATGTATATATATGTATATATATATATATTCTCTACTTGTATCACAGTTTGATAAATAATATTGTGCTTTGTTCAAGGGCATGATAGAACAGTATAGGATAGATGGTGGATTTATACCAGGCTTACATCTTAAATTAAAAGTTGAAAACCACCCTAGGGAAACATTGATTTTTAAATGTTTGGTTTTAAAGCATCAGAATCTGCTATGTTGTATAGGAACACTAAGCCGTCATGGTACATTTGGGGTAATTTTTAGAGGTTTAAATTTTCTGTTTTATGTGTAGGGACAATTTCTTCTTATATTAACAGTTTTTCTTCCATTGAAATCTTTCTTCTTTGGGGCAAGTTAAAAACGTGATCAGAAACTTAACTGTATCATTTTATACATAAATATCACTACTGATATATAAAATATCCATAACTTTAAGTGCTTCAGTGATAATAGGATACAAGAAAGAGAGCATTTTAAATTAAAAAATTATTCATACTGGCCATTTTCAAAACAGGTTCTGTAAATAACTCTTAAACATTTAAGAACTATTTGTATTATCAAACTTTGTTGAGTCCTCTGAAAACACGTTGGTAAAACAAAATGATACTTAGAAGCATGTATTTGGCCCATGTAGTTCAGGTTGGACACGTTAATGACAAAAAGACAATGGATTAATGCCCCTAAATGAAGACCAGTGAGATAAATTTTAGGAATTATTTACAAAAGTATTCAGTCTTAAGACATTGTAAATGAACAAATTCCCTAGCATAGGTTTATATTTGTGTATATGACTATGTTTGCATTTATGTAATATTTATAATCCATGTATATATGTACACATAAAATATATAAACTTACTAAAAATGGGCTATAAACTTTAATCTACTAACAATGTGTTTAGTAGAAAAAATAATGTGTACTTTTAGAAGCTTAAACGCGGATGTAATAACACATCACCATGTTTTTGAAAATTACTGTATTCAAGTATTGTGTTAGACAGTTTATGAACATTATTACTAATTGTCACAATAACTCTTCAAACTAGATGATATTAATTATTTTCTTTTTCAAATAGAGAAACAGCTCACTTAGGTTGGACACCTTGTCCATGATAAAGTCAAAATTTGAATATAGGTCTCTCAGACCCTGGCTTAGATGTCTACGCTTTTTTGGCTCCAAAAGCCATAGATGTGATATAGGTCTGCTTGAGTTTTAATTTTTTTAACTCTCAATACATTTTCTCAGTATGTCTCACAGAACCTTAGTGGCTGTCATTGAAGTTGCAGAATTTTCAACTCATATTTCATTTGAATAAAGGAGGCTGTCACATAAGTACTGCTTCTCTCAGATGTTCTGTGCTACTTTTTAACTCTATCATGGTTATGTTCCCCAGATTTTTATCAGAGCCCTTGGCCTGCTTTGAACCTATGCTTTTAATTGAGGGCAAGGTAGTCGCATAACACTCTGTTCATGCTCAGTTTACCCTTTGTATCAATTTCTTTTGTTTATTAAAAGACATTTCAATTATCTTTTATCTACTAAAGAAGACATAGCAATATTTTGAAAATTACTAAACTCTGAAGATTATCATCATGTTCTTAGTTTTTTTCCTCCTTTCTCATCCTAAAATTAGTATGGTAATATGGAATCTAAAAGAACTACAAGTTAGAATCCTGAGGAATTACACTGTTTCAAATTTCAGTAACATTTTCCTGTCTTGAAACCACTGGATTCATTTCAAAAGCAAAATTTTTGTAAAAATATTAATGTTAGGACTTTGATCTTCAGCCATTGTCTTTGAGGTTTCCAGATTTATACCAAACCTCATTAGTTATCATTAGCAACATATTATCCAATGTGATTTATATTAATGGAATTTATGCTGATGAAAACACAGACTTTATACCATCTAGAAATTGCTATCTATAGTTTTCATTTCAATGTAACTTAGTGGATAAATGACTTTTGTGGTTCTGCATAGTAATCATTTTTCTGAATCTATATATCACTAAGAGTTCTTGTGGTTGCTAATATGACCACTGGTGAATTAAAATAAGAGGTAATTTTCCTGCAACGATGAGCCATGGTTGTAATTTTATAGCATTATTCCATATTATTCCATCTGATTATAACAAATATTTCAAGGTTTAGACTGCATATGATGATATTCATATTCCATTCTAACCTATTTTGGTATAGTGCCATGATTTAATAAACAGTTGCTCTTGTTATCAATAAGTTGCACTATACAATATGAGGATGATGTGTCTAATAAACTCATCTCTGATTTTTTGTGGGAAACAAGTTAATTTGGTTGACATTGTTTCAAACTAATTTACATGAGTAAAAGAGCCATATCTTATAACTTCATATTTATTCTTTATCTTTGCTTAAGGTTTCATAAAAAACTTGCTATTCAGCTACATGCTGGTAAAAAGAACATTTGAAAATCAATTTGTAAATAATTTGAGAAATTCAGATTAAAAAGTATAGTTTTTGAAATTAATTAATTTTATGGTGACATTGGTTAACGAAATCCAATAAATTTCAGCTGTACACTTTAACAGTAAGGCATATATATATATATACACACATATATATGTGTATATTAGATACATATATATGTGTATATTATATACATATATATGTGTATATTATATATGTATATATATATGTATATATATTATATATATTTATATATGTGTGTATATTATATATATGTATATATATTATATTTATGTATATATATATATTTATACTATGTGTTTATCTCCCATAGTTAAATTTCTTTCTGTCACCATATACTTGACCCCCTTAACCCCATCTACCTCCCTCCTCCTCCCATAAAAGTTACAGTTTAATCATGTTAATAAATCTATATTGGCTTTGTAAATTTATTTTTTAAATTCTGGTATACTCTATGAAGAAAGATCTGTATCACTGTCGATCTATCATCTATCATCTCTTTATACCCACTTTATTCTCACATGTCTATTCCAATTATTATTTTATATTTGGAGGACAAAATGGCAATTATAGAATTTATATTATTTGTAAAGTTTACACAGGCAAAAGAGAGAACTAGGAATCAGTCTTGGCGATATTGAACCCCAAAGTTCATGTCTTAACCACTGAGAGTAATACAATGACCACAAGTAAGTATCAGAAAATACTTGGTGACTATCATGCAGTTATTTTAAATGCTATAATTGAAATAAAATAAATTAGCTAAATATGAGAGTATTTCTCACTTTTTTTTTGTTTTGTCGATGGTTTCCTTCATGGTGCAAAACATTTTCAGTTTGATGTATTCTCATTTGTTTATTTTTGCTTTTGTTGTTTTTTGCCCTAGGAAACATATCCATAAAAGTATTGCTAAGGCCAATGTCAAAGAGTTTACTGTCTATCTTTTCTTCTAGAAGTTTTATGGTTTTGGGTCTTACATTTAAATTTTTAATCCATTTTTAGTTTATTTTTGTAAAGTGGTCTAGTTTCATTTTTTGCATGTATCTATCTGTCCAGTTTTCCCAGCACCTTTTACTGGAGACTGTCTCGATCTCACTGTGTTTTCTTGCCTTCTTCACCATAGATTACTTGATCATATAAGCATGGATTTATTTTGAGGCTCTCTATTCTGTTCCATTGATCTACACATCTCTTTCTGTGCCAGTACCATACCATTTTGATTACTACAGCTTTATAGTATACTTTAAAATCAGGAAGCTCAATATATCCACTTTTTCTCTATTTTACAAGATTTCTCTGGCTATTTGAGGTCTTTTGTAGTTCCATATAAATTTTAGGATTATGTGTTTTACTTCTGTAGAAAATGCCATTGGTAGTTTGATAAATATTGCATTAAATCTATAGATCACTTTGGGCAGTATAGACATTTTAATGATATGAATTCTTCAATTTATGAGCAAGGTATATCCTTCCAATTATTTGTGTTTTTAGTTCTTTCATCAATGTCTTACAGTTTTCAGAGTACAGGTCATTTATCTCCTTGGTCAACAAAACAAAAAGGTAACCTATATACCAATGATGAACTTTTGGAAAAAGAAATTAAGAAAACAATTCCATTAAAATTGCATCAAAAACAGTAAAATGCCTGGGAATCAAATTAACCAAGGAAGTAAAAAACATATTCTCAGAAACTTATATAGTTGAAAAAAGAAATTGAAGAAGATACATATAAATGGAAGCATATACTTTGCTCATGTATAGGAAAAATCAGCATCATTAAAATGGCCATACTACCCAAAGTAACTATAGATTTAATACAATCCCTATCAAAATATGAATGGTATTTTTCATAGAGCTAGAACAAATAAACCTAAAATTTATATGGAACCATAAAAAACCCTGAATATCCATGGCAATCTTGAGAAAGAAGAACAAAGTTGGAGGTATCACCCTTCCTGATATCAAACTATACTATAAGGCTACAGTAATCAAAACAGCATGATACTGGCTCAAAAATTTACACTGATCAATGGAACAGAATAGAGAGCCCAGAAATAAATCCACACCTATATATTCACTTAATATGTGACAAAGGAGGCAAGAATATACAATGGGGTAAAAACTGTTGCTTCAATAAAAAAAAAAAAAAGGAAACTGGACTACCTTCTTACACCATATACAAGAATAGACTCAAAATGGATTAAAGACTTAAAGTAAGACTTGAAACAATAAAACTTCTAGAAGAAAATATAAATAGATATTGCTAACAGTAATTTCTTTTCAGGTATATCTCCCTAGACAAGGAAAAGAAAGGAAAAATGAGCAAATGGGACTACAGCAAACTAAAAAGTTTTTATACAGCAATGGAAACCATCAACAAAACAAAACAACAACCAACTGAATGGGAGTAGATATTCATTTATGATACATCTGAATAAGAGTTTAGCATCCAAAATATATAAAGAACTCATATAACTCAATAACAACAAAAGGCAAACTATCCAATTAAAAAAAATGGGCAGAAGATCTGAACAGATATTTCTCCAAAGAGGAAATACAGATGGCCAGTAGACATATGAAAAGATGTTCAAGGTCAGTAATCATCAGAGAAAAGCAAATTAAAACCACAGTGAGATACCACCTCACACCTGTCAGAATGGCTATCATTAATAAATCAAAGAACAAGTGCTGGTGAGGATACAGAGCAAAAAGAACTCTTATACATTGTTGGTGGAATTGCAAATTGGTACAGCCTCTATGGAAACAATCTGAAGGTTTCTCAAGAAATTAAAAATTGATATAACTTTTGACCCAGTAGTTGCACTTCTGGGTATTTATCGAAAGAAAACCAAAACAATAATTGGTAAAACAATAATTGCTCATGGAAGCACAATTTATAATAGTCAAGATATGGAAACAACCTAAATGCCTATCAGCAGAATATCGGATAAAGAAGTTATGGTTCATATATATAATGGAATATTACTGAGCCATTAAAAGAATGAAATCTTACTATTTGCAACAACATGGATGGATCCAGAGTTTATGCTGAGTGAAATAATTCAGATAGAGAAAGATAAATAACATATGATTTCACTTATACATGGTATCTAAGGAACAAAAAGAACAAACTAATCAAAAACAGACTCACAAATAGACAAACAGACTATCTGGGGATGGCCAGAGGGGAGGAGGATTGAGGGGTTGAGGGAATGGGGTGAAGGGTCAAAGAAGTACAAATTAGTAGTTGATAGCTGCACATGGGGATGGGAGCATGGCATAGGGAACACAGGTAGCATTAATGTAATGGCCAGGAAGAGAGCCAGAAGAGAAAAAGAGAATTTAGTGGGATCATGTTATAAACTACATAAATGCTTAAATGTACTGTATACTTGAAACTAATAATAAAATAAAAATTTAAAAAGGCAACCTACTAAATGGGAGAAGATATTTGCAAAGGATATATACAATAAGGAGTTAATATCCAAAAAAAAAAAAAAGAAGTCATACAATTCAACATCAAAAAAAATAATAATCTAAGTGAAAAATTGGCAGAGGACCTGAATAGACATTTCTCCAAAGAGAATATACAGATGGCCAACAGATACATGAATAGATGCCAATATCACCAATCAACAGGGAAATGTAAATCAAAACCATAATGAGATATCACCTTACACTTGTCAGTACAGCTGTTATTAAAAAGACAGCAAAGAATAAGTGTTGGCGAGGATGTGGAGAAAAAGGAATTCTCACGCACTATTGGTGGGATTGTAAACTGGCACAGCCACTGTGGAAAACAGTATGGAGATTCCTCATACGAAAATAAATAAATAAATAAAAAATAAAAACAGAACTACTGTATGTTCTAGCTATTCTACTTCTAGATATTTATCCAAATAAATCCAAAACCCTAATTCAAAAAGACAGATGCTCTCCTCTGTTCATTGCAGCGTTGTTTTCAATACCCAAGATATGAAAGCGATCTAGGTGTCCATCGACACATGGAAAAGGAGGAGGAGTACACACATACAACGGGATACTACTCAGCAGTTAAAAGGAACGAAATATTGCTATTTGCAACGACAAGGATAAACCTAAAGAATATTACGCTGAATGAAATAAGTCACACAGAGAAAAACAAATACAATATGATTCCACTTACATGTGGAATCTAGGATAAAAAAACAAAACAAAACAAAACAAACAACAAAACAAAACAGAAACAAACTCATAGAATCAGAAAAGACACTGATGGTGGCCAAATGAGAGGGAATGGGTGGGTGGGTGAAAGAGGCAAAGGGTATTAAGTACTACTGACTTGCTAGTTATAAAATTACTTATGAGGATATAATGTACAGTGTAGGGAATATTACAGTCTAAAATATCATAATAACTATGAATGGTACCAGATGGGTACTAGATTTATCATGGTGATTGCTTCAGAAGGGATATGAATGTCTAATCACTATGTTGTATACCTGAAATTAATATAATATTATATGTCAACTATAATTAAAAAATAAAGAATATATTTATCCATTTTTTATTTGATGCACTTATATGTTGTAATACGCTCACTACCATAGTGTTGACTAACACCTCTATCATGTCACATAATTATCATTATCACCTCTACCCATTCTCTTAACTATAAATACATAATTACATTTTGCATAGTTTGTAATTTCTCTTCATTGATTGTCTCATTTATGCAAGTGATCTAAAAAATTATCAAAATTAACTTTTTTCTTATACCCAGAGTTGAAACAAACATTAATTACTTTTTAAAACATCCAGTGATAGTGACTGATGATTTATTTGACATAATTAAAATTAATCATATCAGACTTGGCTACCCCGTCTTGTTGAAAACTTCCAAACATTGAAAATCAGGGTATAGTTAATATTGCCCTTAAAATTGGTGTGTATTTATAATATGCATTATTGCTTACTGTGTTTTCTGATATTTTCCTATTGTGATAAGTTAATTAGTATATTGTTTCTATTGCTAATGATTGCTACCAACTCTAATTTAAAAGAAAAGGAAATTCATTGGATGGATATAGGATTGTCCACAGAATACAGGGGTGAAACTGGATAAGCAGGTATCAGAAACAATGGCTCTGGAAAATTTGGGAGCTAGCATAAGTGTGTAAAATCTTTCTAGTATTGTCAGAAGCTTAAATTATTGTCAAATATTTTAAGACCTTATTCAAAATATAATTCTAAGAAGAGAGTATCTGATTAGTGCATTTGGATCATGTGCCCATTAGTTGGCCTTGAAAATATATGTTGTATTTTGATTGTCAGTCTCAATAAGACTGTATTTGCAGAATCATGATAGTTCCCCAAAAGGAATTCAAGTTTTTATTTTCATAGGTGCTAAATAGAGAAGTCAATATATATCCTTTGCTCTAGAATTACCAATATTGTTTCTCATCACTAATCGTCTAAGTAAATAACTTTCAATTTTAAAAGAATATGATTTTATCTGTTTTTTAAAACAACCATTTTTAATGCAAGAATGTATTTTTGGTCCTTAAATTTCCAGTGGTAATCATTATCAGCCATTTGGATTAAACAACTTACAATACAATTTAATTACCTTTTTTCTTCTTATATGCTTCATTTCCTCTGAATGAGTTCTTCCCTCTGAATTATTTAAATTTTGACTACAGTACTTTTTCGAGTGTTCTCCTTAGGTTGGGTGTGAGGATGGCATAATCTAAATCTTTTAACTCCTGATAGTTGAACAACAGTTTGGCTGAGTCTAGGACTGGGTTGCAGTCCCATTTTCTTCCTAGCTTGTACCTAGTGTTGCTTAGTCTTATAGTCTCCAGTGCTACAGACAGAAAACCTAATTTCGAGCTGTTTCTTGTTGCATAAATTACTTTTTTCTTTTGCTAGGTAGCTATGAAATTTTCTCCATACAACTTGACTATTCCTCATGTTTTGTACCAATCATTTAAATGGACTCCAAACTTTTATAGCTTATACTACATGATTGAGGAGTCAAAAGTTGCAACACCTTATAGAATAGGAAGGCATTATTATTCCATCCCCAGGTGACAAACTATAGCAGGGCTTCATGATGGAGAAAGTATTAAAACACTGCTGAACCTTAAATAACAAATTTAGATAAATAAAAGTTATTGTATCTCTCAATTTAAATAGATTATTTCCCTTTTAAACTTCTCTTCAACTAATTAAACATCAGCTTTTTCTAAAAAATAAATAAGTTCTAGTTTTTAAATATCTGAGGCACCCTAAAGAATTGAATGTCTTCCACTTCTTTTTTTTTTGGGGGGGGGGACATGTGTTAAGACTATTTACATCCATGTTTCAGTATAAAATATTTTTAAAAACCCCTGTGTACATGGAGGTTCGAGTTCTCTCTGTCATACAGTTCTAATGTTTATTTTTACACAATTATTTCAACAAAAGAAAATGAACATCTAACAGGAAACCAGAATTTATGCTATACTTGTTTCTGCTGTCCTTTAGGACTAGGGAAGTCCTTTAAGAAAATACATATTATATTGTGCTCAATAAGGACCATTATAATTCAACATTCCCATCCACTTCTATATTTATATATTCTTCAGATATCACTGAATATGGAAAGCCAAAAAACTCTATTTTTCAAACTGTTTCTAGTGTTCCGACTGTATCATAGGTTTTGCCAATGAGTTTTATTCTTTTAGAGTTGGCAGCTGAAAGAAGGCTGAGACCATTCTTACCTGTTCCATGTCAGCTGGCAAGCTAGTTTAGATATGAGAGTCGACAACTGCCTGTTTCCATGTTCCACCGTCTCATCACCAGCTCCATAAGTATGTGGTAGTTTTGTGGGGGCTGCAGCAGTAATAGCAGTAGCAGTTTCCCCTTGCTAGTTTACAACTGCATTTATGTTGAAACCAAATGAGACTTCTTTAGTATGTCCAATGATAGTGTAAGACTTAATTTTGTTGTTAAATTGATTCTTATTGAAACACCTGGACTAGTTTCTGTTTCTTGAGCTGAATCCTGAAAGATATTTATCATATATATCATAGAAAAAACATGTGTGTGTGTGTGTAGCCAGCCAAACCTAGAATTGTATCCTTGATTTACTACATAATTCCCACTTGAACTTGCTAAGTCTCAATTTCCTCAACCTACAATGTTTATAAAATGTTTATTATATCATTGAAAGGATATAATTATGCAATATGTACAAAATATCTGTACCAAATAACAGCAGTAAATAAAGTGTGACAGGCAGATGGTGAACAGTTGTTGCCAGGATACGAGTTGAAATTACAAAATCTTTTGATTAGGTTCTTTTTGTTTCCATAAAAGTTAATTTTTTTGTTTTACATATTTTACTCAATCTTCTGACAGTAGATGGATAAGTTGAAAAATAATAAAAAAGTGTGAGTTTTCTGATTCCCAGGACATAATCATGAAAGATAATAAATAAACTAAATACAGTAAGCAGAAAACTGTACTTAAGTGAGTAAATAAAATTTTGTATATGTGTGAACAAATGGCTTGTGTTGCTCGAGAGTAAAGCTCATTCAACTTAGATGTAATCACTGAAATGAATATGCATTGAATTCATGAAAATCAGACTACTTTTAGGAAAATGCTTTCATTTTAGCAAGACAGAAGCTAATCAAGGCATAGGTGGTATTCTGTGTAAGATAAAATAAATTAGTTTAAATATTCATATTTTTGGTAAATATGCTGTTAGTTTGAAATTTTCAAGATTTTGTCTTAATCTTAACAAATTTATTCATTAGAAAAAATATTTTCCTCTGTTTGTATAATTTGCATTTCCTTCACTTTCTCTGAAGAGTTTTTTAAAGAAATCTGCATGAATTAAATTTCTTTGAACTGACTTTACTACAAATATATTACACTTCACCAAAACTTTATTTTTTAAAACATTTGTCTTGAGTGGAAGAAGAAAATAAATAAAACTAATATAACTTAAAAATTCTTTTGATACTTTTGAGAGCACATAGGAATATATTTTTCTAAATTATAATGTTATATTTTATAGTAATTTTTGAGCAATGCAATTTTGAAAACAAGTTATTTAATGACCCATCACATTCATAAGTATATTCAGAAAATAATAAAATAAAGAGAATGTACAGTTTCAGTCAACAATTAATTTTAAGTGAACTTATTCCTTCAATAGGTACTTTCAAGCAATTGATATTTTGACAATTCAACTTGGCACTTAATCTCTGATTTATAATTTAGTTCACAGATTATTAAGATTTATAAAGTTTTACAAGTTTTAGTTTTCACAATTCTGTTAATTCTAGTAAAATATCTTTCTCTCATTTATAGTACGACATATAATTTTATGACTTTCAAAATCTTTGATGTTTATTTCAGTTTTTTACACATTTTTGCATATATTTCAACTGTAAATTTAATGCTCAAAATTAGATTTTATGTATTGATGGGTATGTGCGATTGAAATATCATTTAGCATTATAATGTTTTGAAAGATGAATTGTGAATTGCAGTAAAAAAAAAGGAATACCCACAATTTTCATTAATATCATACTGTGTAACTAATATTGTAGGGAATGTGAACATGAAAAAAAAAAAGAAATGGACCTTGAGTTGTAGGAATATATATACACACACACACACACACACACACACACACACACACACACACACATACATACCCATGTGCATGTGTGTGTAGGGGGAAATGTATGAATAAATTTTTCTAATTTGACAGATAACTTTAAAAATATGTTATTTGACCTATGCTATTTGTCCAAGAAGATCCTTGTGCAAAGTTAAATAGAAATTGCTTTGAAGTAAAAGAAAGGTTTCTCAAATTTTATTTTATAAAGCAGGTAAGGGAGCTTCCCCAGAGTGCTGACACCAGAATTAGGACCCACATATATTTCTAGAGTGTTCTGCACCATATGAATTTTAGTGATCAAGTTTTCATCTTGAAGTTGGTGGGAAGATGAAGAAAAACTCAAGAATAATAAAGAGAATAAGGTGCTTTATAGGGGGAAATAATGGCCGAGAAGAAACACATGGCCTACTACTTATGAAAAAGAACTACTTTCTCTGAGCTGATCAATGTTTTACTAATAGATAAAGCTTAATAAAAATCATGAAAGCTCAACACCTCCTTTGACACATATTTTCTAGAAACTTTCTTTTCTGTGCAAACAAAAGCAGGTGAAGATTTATCTTATATATTTAATTCCTGTTCTTGGTCATAAAAGAAAGGAGAAATAGGGAGGCAGTGAAGAAGGGAGAGAGAAAGGTGGTGGTGGGAAGAGAGAAGATAGAGTGAATAAGAAAATCTCTATATGAATAAGTGCATTATGAGAAAAATATATAGTTACCATGAGTTTTTGGTACATGAAAAAAAAATTGTTTCTTTTGTTCTAGCATATCCTACTTAAGAATAAACTTGTATAAAAATAAGGAAATCTTTCAAATATTTAGATCTGGTTTTGTTACATTTTGTAGTATATATAATTTTTTTTATTTTATAGAAAATCTTTTTAAACACAATGTTAAAATTAGTAATATTGCAGAACTCGGGAGTTATTGAATCTTTTCAGAATGTTCTCAGTGTTATTCTATTCATTGAAAATCTAATTCAACATTTTATAATGCACATGGTGTTGTATTATTGGTCACGGATTCATGTTAATTTTAGCTAATGTATAGTTTTACTCATTTTGTTTTCTTTTTCTGCTGAGAATCATTATTTTGGTCATAGCTTAGTTTGAGTTTCTTTCTGGCAGTTTAATTTATGAACTTGTATTAGATATGCATAGTCACAGCTGGGTATGTAGAGATAATTTCACATTACTGTCAATGACACTGGAGACATCGGCCCATAGGTACAGATGGTTTGGCTCTTATACTTGTAACTGTGCATGTATTTTCAAGAAATAACATATCTATGATTTGATTGCTCTTTTGTTTAAATTTTGATTTTTACTTAGTGAAAACAATTCAAGCTTATTAAAAAGAACCTGTACAATGGAGTAAATGCAAGCATAAAGAAATAATTCAAAAGCCAAACATATAAGAATATTTGTATATTAAGATAAAATTATTTTATAAAAATGAGATTATGTTACCAGTTCAGTATTTAATTAAAATGATTACATTTATTTTTCTGGAAATAAATGGAAGAGAAAAATAAATTTAAAAAATGAAGACAAATGAACCGTCAAGCCATGAAAAAACATGGAGGAAACTTAACTGTGTGTTGTTAAGTAAAAGGAGGCTATCTAAAGAGACTACATATTATATGATTTCAACTATATGAAATTCTGGAAGAGGCAAAACTATGGAGACAGTAAAAAGATCAGTGTTTGTTGAGAGTTTGAGGGAAGGGAGGGAGGGATAAATACATGGAACAAAGGCAATTTTTAGAAAAGTGAAACTATTATTCTTTATGATACTGTAATGGTGGTGTTATGGGTTAAATTGTATTGTTCCCCCCTCCCCCCAAACATAATATGCTAAAGTCTTAACTGTCAGTACCTGAGAACACAATCCTATTTGTAGATTAAGTCTTCAGAAAGATAATCAAGTTAATATGAGGTCCTTAGGTGGATCCTAATATGACTCATATCCTTATAAAAAGAGGAAATTTGGACACAGGCATAAACAGGTGGGAGATGATGTGGAAATATATAGAGAAAGCAGCCATCTGTAAGCCAAAGACATAGGCCGGAAACAGATATTTCCCTCATGATGTTCAGAAAGAATTAACTCTGCAGAACAGTGAGAGAATATCTGTTGACTGAGCCACCCGTTCTCGTGCACACATGTCATTAAACATTACCAAGCCTCTATAATATATAACACCAAGAGTGAATCCTAATAAAATTAGGCACTTTAGTTAAAAATAACGTATTAATATTGGCTCATAAGTTGTAACTCATGTACATCACAAATGCAAGATGGAGGTGTATATGAGAACTCTATGCTTTTGCTAACTTTTTTTTCTGAAACCTAACTGCTAAAAAAAGAAGCTTATTATTAAAAAAAAAAAAACAGAAGGCAATAATCAACTTTAAAAATATTTGCTCATGACAAAAGTGACTGTTATTTGGTTACTATTTTGAAGGAGTTACAAAATTGAGGAGCTAGGAAGGGAATAAGGCTTTTTTTTCTTACTGAAATGTCTCAAATAAAGAAAATTATATATACAGAATGTCATAAAAAATAGAGAAACAATTTCATTTCACTCATTGGTTCAGTAGCATCCTATTATGTTTGAAAGGGAAAAAAGTAAGATAATAAGTCAAAGAAGGCTATTATTCATTATCTGTCCTAATAGTAATAGTAGTGTGGAAAACCCCTAATATATAAGTCAGTTTTCAGTTAAGAAAACACATACCACTCCAGGTATTTTAATCAGAGAGTATTTAACACAGCAAGTTGATCACATTGGTGATAGAAGAGATAAATCAATGTTGAAACAATCCAGAGCTAAGCAACAGCAAGAAATCAATACCAGTCTTAGCCTAGAGGGACATAGGAAAACTATGTTTTCATAAGTGTATGTGGTGAGAGGAGTAAAGGGGGATGGGAGGGGTGAGGGGTGAAAGGAGAGGGTAGAGGGTGGAGAGAGAGAGTGAGAGAATGAGAATCAGTCTGGTGTTCATTTCTGTGATCTCTTACCAAGGCTCTCAATGGCTGAATCTAGCCATAAACTATAAACCACTTAGTAAAGGAATCTGGTCATGGAGTTTGAAGAATAAAGGAAGGAGATAAAACTAAGGGAAGAAAGCAAGTTATTGTTAGAAATTAACACCAAGTTACCTACATGCATCTATCTTTTGAATGCATTTCTTACCAAAATGTATTTTTACTAGGACAATATTAAATTTGATTGTCATAGTCCAAAATCAAATTGAGATATAATTCTACTTTGGGAAAAATAGAGTAGACATTCTTTTGCTTATTTCTTCTGACAAGTAGAACTAAATACATTACATCTAAAACAATTACAAAGAAAGCTTAAATTGAAGAGAGGAGACAGAGACCACAAAACCCAGAGAATGACATGATGCCGAGTACCCCAGGGTTTTATTTTTGCCTCATATATCACATACTTGAAGCTGAAGCTGGCAATCCAGAGACATCAACAGGTACAACTAAAAAATCCTTTCAAAAAGCCTATTTTGGATTGAACTGAGGAAGGGGCAGCCTAGCAAGACAAAACTTTTAGACAAGAATCGCAACTGTTGTAGCCAAACTCTACAACTCCATCCCCACTCATGCCAGCAAAGACAGAGGGGAGAGCCTATATTTTCACCCCTGGGAGGCTGTAATAAGGTACTCCAACATCCTTTTTGGAGTAACAACATAGAAGGTCAAATAGAGGTCTGAAACTATTATCTCTACTGGCTGGTAACAAGGCCCCCTTCATCACGGTGTTAGTGAAGACTATGTGGGGACCCTGAACTTCCACCATCATATGGTGTCAACGAATTGCCTACCTCCTTGCTTTCTGGAGTGATCTTAACAGGAACCTGGCAGAGAGCCAGGGCTTTCTTTCACCATCCCTCAGGGATAATGAGCCCATACTCACCACCTGAGGAGCCAGAACTCCCATCCCCTAAAAGCCATAAAAAGGAGCCCCCACCTTGAGTGTCAACAGAGGCCAAATGCGGAACCTGAACTCCTACATTCACCTGGCTGTAATGAGGTGGTTTTGCCGAAATGATGTCAGATAAAGCCAGTAAACGTAAGATCCAGAGTCTTTTATCATAAGTGGAAACTCTATAAAAATTGTTCTTCTTACCAATAACCTAAAATATCTCAAACTATACAAAAAAAAAAAAAGAAAAGACAATCAATAGATTGCAATGTTGGGATGACAAAGATGCTTATTTATCTGTATGATTTAAAAGAAAGTTTCAATGAACAATTATGAATATGAATGAAACAAATGAAAATCAAAACAAAACAACTAATAAAAGAAAACCTCATTAAAGAAATAGAAAATCTCAGCAAAGAAATTGAAATCATAAAGAGGAATTGTATGGAAACTTTAGAGCTATAAATACAAATTAAAAAAAAAGAAACTTAATGAATGAGTTCAACAGAAGAATGCAGGAAACATGAAAAAATCATTGACTTTGAAGATAAACAATAAAAATTACACAATCTGAAAACAGAGAAAATTAGACTAGAAGAAAGTGACCAGAGCTTCAGAAACTTGTAGTACTATAACAAAAGATTTAATATTTTGTCGTTGTTGTTGTTGTTTGAGAGTCCTGGAAGGAGAAGAAAAAGAGCTTAGCTATATATGTAGTTGAAAAAAAAATGACTGAAACCTCCTGAATTTGGCAAGAGGCACAAAGCTATAGATAAAACCTAGGTAAAGCTTTGGATCAAATCAAAGAAATCCATGCTAAATTAAATTTTGAAAAGTAAACAAAGAAAAATATTGTAAGTAGAGAGAAAAAGATAGCTTACACACAGGAAAAAAATGAGTAAAAGCAGATTTCACATCAGAAACCATGGCGACGAGAAGAAAGCAGCACATTTTTCAAGTATAGGAAGAAGAGAACTGCCAACCCAGTCCTTCAGGAAGGGGAAATTAAGACATTCAAAAAGTAGAGAAAGTAAAATAATTTTTTGTAAGCAAGTCGGTACTAATATATGAGAGCTAAGGGAAGTTCTCCAAATAAAGGGAAATAATAAAAAAAGGAACCAAGGCTTTTCATGAAAGAAATAACAAAATAAGCAGAAATACAGGTAAATAATAGGTTTCTCTTGTCTTTTTGAGTTCTCCAAATTACAATTAAATGTTGAAGTAAGAATTATAATTCTGTGATTGTTTTAAATGTATGTATGGCCATTAGGGAAATACAGATTAAAAATAATGAAATATCAATACACACCTATCAGAATAGTTAAAATGAGAAAAAAATGTGATAACACCAAACGTTGGCAAGGATTCAGAGAAACATGATTATTTATACAGTGTTGGCAAGAATGGGAATGTAAAATGATACAACCATTCTGGAAAATAGTTTAGCATTTTCTTTAAGAGAAAACTAAACACCCAACATTAAATACCATGGAACTGCAGTTCAAGGCATTTATTCAGTAGAAATAAATCACAAAAACTATAGAGGAATGTTTATAGCAGTTTAATAGTAATAGTCAAAAGAGGAAACAATATAGATATCATTAAAGGGTGAATTATAAAACTGTTATGATCTATATCATTGAATGCTACACACCAGTTAAAAGGAACAAACTAATGATACACAAAATAACCTGGGTAAATGTCTAAAGACTTGCTCTGAGTGTAAAAGGCTGACTCCCAAAAGTTATATATTCCATTTATGTAACATTATTGCTGTAACAAATTGTAGAAAAAGGGAACAGATGAGTGGTTGCCAAAGGGGAGAGAGGGGAGGGGAAGGGTGGGAGAGAAGTGCACGTGGCTATAAAGGGGCAATCTGAGGAATCCTTTTTGTGATGTAAATGTTCTGTACATGGACTGTACCAATGTCAATATTCTGATTGTGATATTTAACAATAGTTTTGGAAGCTTTAACCATCTTTCGGGAAACTGGGTCAAGTGTATATGGGATCTGTCAGTATTTCTTACAACTACATGTGACTCCACAGTTATCTCTAGATAACAAATTTCATTTAAAAATATTGAATAATAAAGGGAAAGAATTGATTATTTCTGAATCATGAGTTATAAATAGGTAATTAAATTAATCATACATATTTTAATAAGTTGATCCTGACATTGAGACCAGGTACTCATTCAAAATTTTATTTTCAGGAAAATAATTGTCATGAGACATAAACATTCTTTCTCTTATATTTCCTTCTGCCTCTGTTCCCCCATGTGACGGAACTAAAATCAGTGATGAGGTATTAACAGAATCGTGACTCGTCTTGGCTGAAGTATATGAAGCATGGACTGAACATTAATTGGTAGAAGAGATCATTGTTTGAAAAAAGTATTACTTTGCAATAGGCTATCTAACATTTGTTAGATGTCAAAATCACTGTTATGGCTTAGGAATGTGTCAGCTTGGCTAGACCGAACCGCACTTTTCGGAATCCATTTCTTGTATGTTTCTTTTTGGGAAATGGACACAAGGGACATCCTGGATGAATATGGAGGACAAAGGGGACAGTTGCCATTTCATAGTGTGTCCTAATATGTGCTCACACATGTGCATACACATTGAGTATTTGCTGATTCACTTTGTCGACGAAGCAGCAGTGGACCGGCAACTGCTCTAGCTTATCTAGATTGTCTTTCAGTTTCTCTAACTAGTGGGCCAGGTGTGTCTTTAGTTTTGTGATGAAGGGCCCTGAAGAAAGACACTGATTTCTTCAGGATAGCGGTGTCACCAAAGTCAAAGCCATGGATTTTGGTCCACCCCTTTTGGGTTAAAGCTACTGCTTCTAGGTTCCAGCCTACTCAGTGGTCTTCCTCTCCTGATTGCCTGTCCTGTGTATCTCAAGCTTCAGTATCTGATGCTGAGATGACAGCCTTACAAAGACTGCCTATTCCCACAATTGAGTAAACCAATTCTCTATGACAAATCTCTACTGTATCTCATACTGGTCTCTGGTTGGACGCTGACAGATACAATCAAGGTGTACACAAAGCAGTTTAAATAATCACTACCTTTCTATAAATTGCTTTAGAAAGATGCAAATATATATTTGATATGTCATTATTTATTTAGACATATAGCATTACTTTAATGTAAATAATGTTTTATCCTGAGATAATTTAAATTATTGAGAGGCTACAAAGTAAGCACTTAAGGAGTTAGAAATATCTGTAATATAAATTTAAGTTGGAAATCATTCTGAAATGTTATTATTCATATATGCAGTGACTTCATTTTGAGATATGAGCTAAATTTAATGAAAAGAATAATTTAGTACTTGCAAAGTATAACAAGATGTTGATTGTGTTTTAAATATACATGCCATTATAATATTAAAAACATGTCAACTCTGTATTTATGAAATGCAATGACAGTCAAACTCAAAAATATTAATTTTGGAAAGCTTACAGACAGAAATTAAAGAAAGATCTTTTTCACAGAATGTTAAAATTCCAAAATAGACATTGACTATCTTTGGCCTCCGTTTAGCCTGCTCTGAGCCACCATTGAAAAAGCTGAATCATAAATGGAGTATTGCAAACAATGCATAGTTAGAACATGAAAAAAAAATTAAACTGGAATTTTGCAAGAGTTCTACATATTTGGTATATCAATAATTCTGTCTTCATCTAAGATCAAAATTGTAACACTTTCATTTTCAGACAGTGTGGGAAGCTTTCACTATTTTGTAATCTTCACATGAAGTTTGGACTAAATTTCAAATGACCAATACATATCATATACAGTCTAATAATATTAACTTTATTTGCAGTTGCATATCTGTAAGCAAATGGCCTTTTACCATGGGCTCTGCTTCTCTGTGTGATCAGAAGAAGGTTCATATTTTGATTATATTTTTCAGTAGTATTTGATTGAATAAAGGAACAGCTAATGTTTTGTTTCAAGCTTCCTGGAAGAACTGATATATGATTTATCCATACTCAACCTAACTCTTCAGAATATAGGTCACAATGTGTGGGAACATCTAAAGTACTATTGTATGATGCATTTTTTTCTCTTCTTTCCTTCTAAAGTGTCATAACCACCTTTCTCCAGTCTCAAAACATCCATTTGTTTGTTTTTAAATCACATCTGTCTTAAGACGGTGCACTCTCCTATAAAGCAATAACATCTTTGGTGGTAAGGCTCTGTATCTATGATCTTTGAATTCCACCTGTAGTAACCAGCAAGGTGGTTGACAGTATAAATTTAAAAGTAGCTGTGCAATGATAGAATAATATGAATGAACAAATCAATGAGAGATTAGCCAGAAATTACCTCCTCCTTCTCTGAAATTTTTAACTCCTCTATGGTTTGTGTGTGTGTGTGTGTGTGGTGTGTGTGTGTGTGTGTGTGTGCAGCTTTTACTTTTTTAGGCACTCCCATTCACCTACTGTTGAGGCTGTAGGCATCATAAAGTATATGTGCATTTATGTTTAGCAATTCAAGGACTCTTTCTAAGAGCAATCTCCTAAATCCTCTTGTGAACCCTTCTAGTTGTTAATTTCATTATTCTGCTCTGTTATCTTTGGATTCTGTCACTCTCCCAGCCTAGTTTCTTGTTGTTTTTGTTCTTGGCTACTACATTGGGATACTCAACAAGACAGACCAAGCTTGTCCTCAGTGAGCTCATATTCTAGTAGAATATATTGGAAAAATGAAATCTAATTACACATGGTTAGTAATAAATTAAACTGTGTCAATATAAAACTATTAGACATAACTTAAGTCATTTGGTAGCAGAAAGAATTTTTAGAAAGACAAACAACTATCATATTGAATCAAAAGGCACAAGCACAAACTTTATAAAAATAACTGATAGATTTTGGTAAATTGTACTGTTGGCAACTGAACATGAAAAATAAGTCTGAGAAAATATTTAATTTGCATAGGCCACCTTCAATTGCGGATTCTGACTCAGTAGGTCTGAGGTGGGCATTCTATTTCTAAAAATCTGTCCGGTGATGCCAATGCCAATTTTTTTGACAACTTTTATCGTATCAAAATCCTAATAACCAATTTTCTTTTAATGTATTCAAATAAAAACATAAACATCTTCTGTTTTAATCTATCCTTAATTTACTTTAAAATTTATATATAGAATATATATCCATATGTCTATATATCTAATACATATATTAGATATATCTATCTATAACATAAAAATCTATTATCTAACATAGTATTACAGATATGTATATACATTCTCCTTCAAAATAATTATAGCTCATTTTAATATGAATAGAAATAATCCATATAACCTAACATTCAATATTAGAATCAATTTTAGATTTATGTTTCTTTATTCAATTTTCACCTAAATCATAGTTTTTTAGAATGCTGTTTTTATATTTTGGGGGGATAGATTTTCTGATAGTGTATATGGGTGTATAACATTACAGATAAGATATTCTTATATCAGTCTCTCTCTAAAAGGTCTTGTATAAAACCACAGGAGAAATATATTAGAAATGTATTTATAATAACCAGCTGAATATAGCAGTGATGAAATTATATGAAATGTTAACAGCTTAGAGTTCCTTAGACTACCTTCTTTTCAGTTATTCATTTATCCTGGTGATTTTTCTTTCCTTTGTGGTGTCCCTGGCAAATCAGACGTAAGTCATCCCTGGCTCAGCAAGAAACCAGAGCTCCACCTAGAGGTAGAGTCCCAGGCTGAGATCTAGGAAGTGAGTATTGCAGCCTCTACAGCATATTTCATGCAATTTACAGATAGAAATCAGCCAGGGAATATAAAACTGTATATTAAGAATATTTTTACCATATTTTTTCTTTTCCTACAATTTAAAAGAAAATAGACCATCACTACTGTGACTCCTTGTTAAAAAAAAAAAACAACAAAACTTCTCTATGTAAATTTCTCAAGAAGCAAAGTACTTTTCAAAATAATTAAAATGATACACCAGAAATGAGTAGTTAAGTTGCAATTTCACATTATTAACAATGATAAATTTATAAAATTCTGGTTATCCAACTTACTAACCTTTTACAAACTCTGCTGAAGATTAAGCATTTTCATGATATTTAAATTTTGGAACCAGGCACTATTTACTCAACCTAAAGTGATGTTATTTACAATTCATGTCTTTACTAGATCGCTCTGAGGAAATGAGTTGTTTAAGTTCTCTTTCTATCTGTAGAATTGATTTAGAATGCTGTATATTTCTCAGGAGAATTAAATAACCAAATCTCTTGATGATCTTCAATTAGTAAATATATTAAGTTATTAGTACCTACTTTGTTAATAGTACCTACTTTGTTTTATGCACACATTTTATCTGGCCAAAACATATCCAGAGAGCAATGTCTTTGATTCTAGTAAGAAAAACAACAACAACAACAAAATAGCTGGCCCACAAATCCCAAAACTAGGCTTCTCATTTCCTGCTTTTAACTACGCAGAAGATTCCAGTGAATGATTCACACACTGGCATGCTACAGCTTTCTCAGAGAGGTCTTATCGCTCATTAGTATGTAACAAACTCTGAGATATTTGGAGTCAGGAAATCTGTTGAACCTTTCTTAGCCAATATTTTATAAACTCATTTAACAAAGGATACCACAATTCGTCGCACCTATTAATGTTCTTTTAAAAAAGTGTATTTTGCATACGATTTTAGAACTTTGGAGTAAAGTGGAAGCACAAAAAAGTCATTACATATGATGAAGTAAGAGATGACTCATTGCAAAGGAGTAGGAAATAAAGCAAGTTTGGGAGTACCACTTTAAACAAAGTCACATAGCTTTGTACCCTCAGGAATAAGAGCAAAGTACAGAACAGATTATAAAAGAACTAACAAAAATACAAGAAGGAGGAGTTTATCACTAAGTGCTTTTATTTCATCACTAATTCTCAAGTTACAGATGTAAACATTTCCAGATTCTACCTTTTTTAGGGCTGAAATCACAAAGCTAATTGAAAACTACGTGTCTTTGACGCAGAAGAGAAATTGAGAAAAAAAGACAAAGCCCTTCTAATTTCTTTAGACTGTCCAGAATTGAATAATTTAATATCACTTAATATTACAAACTTTACATATGAGGCATGAATGGTAATACAGTTAAAACGTATATTTGTAATGCTCTATATGGTATGACTGCGATTTGTACTTTTCAAAACTTTTCAAAAATCAAAATTTTACTATATGCTCCATTGAGAAATAATATTTTTCAAGCCTTAATTCATATGGATACCTTGTACCATAATCCCAAGAAAGTTAGAAATTTAGAAATGTACGAAGCCACTTAAGTTCTAAATCTTCGCAGGTGCAATTTTCAGCACACAACAGCACATTTTTCCTAATGTACAACTGTATATATTTTTTGAAAATATAGATATATATTTAACAGCTGAAATAGAATCATTTCTTTTTATAGTTTTTATAAAAATATTTTGTAGCATAGAGTTTTTTCAAGTAAATAATATCTATCATCGTATGCTAGTCAAGCGTATTATTTAAAGAGACTATGGAACAGCTGGGAAATTTTGTGAAAAATCAAACCATTTGAATATATTTTAATGAGAATGATTATTTGTGTTCTCCTCTCTCTTCTGAAGACTGCTTAAAAGAAATTTTCTTTCTGCCCTCCGATGCTCTGATGCTCTGTCAAGTAACCAGACTCCCCCTTATCCACTCTATCTGTGCCCCCTTCCCATGCTCGAGTTTGTTTTAGATTGTAATTTGATAAGGAGTTGCCAAGGAGAAACCCACCTTCATCAACCACTTTCTGAATGTTCAAAAGCATCTGTAGAATGCTCCCATATGTCCAAAAACATATTCAAAAGCATAGGAAACTCAAGGGACTCACAACTTTACCACCTTTCCACACTTGACATAGACACAAATATTTATATACAATATGTATACAATTTTCTTTGTTGAATTTAGTTACTATTTATGTTCAAATTAATGTAGGCCCTGAGGAAGAGATGATATGGAAGAGAGGGAGTGTATAAGATTAGTGACCTTAAAATGACTAAGCTTCAATTCTCCTCTTATCTCAGTACTTTGTTTATATCCTGAACATTGAACTAACAATGCCCAAAATAGCTGTTTTTCTGAGTCAAATATCAAGGGAGCTCTGTGAATAACAATAGTTAATGACAAAACAGCATGCAGTTCCACCTGCTAATTTGTCTTTTCTTATTTCATTTCCCTTTCAGCTTTGACCACCAATTTCATTTTCAGTTAGCTTGTTTTTCAGGTTCTTATTTCTTCCTTCTCCAATATGTACTTAATCTGAAGAGTTTAATGTTGTTTCTCTTTGGTTTTATATTTCCCAATTTTTTAATTTTTTTATAATTCAACTTACTTCGGCAAAAATGGAAAAATAACATTATATAATTGTATCAATAAACGTTTTGAATAAAACCTAATATCAAAAGCCATCATCAGGTTCTGTGCTAAGCTATGTGCTTTACATGTTTTTTCTGCTTTGTTTCATAAGTTACATGAAGAAAGTAAGTGTTGAATAATTAGTCAGGTATGATAGGTAAGAACACAGTATTAATTTCCACCACATCCAATCTCCCCTTAAAGTTTTACATTTGTGCTCTGCAAAAGGTCTAGTTAGAAGAAGTTTCCATTGATCTCAGGATTACTCTTAAATCTTAGAAAGAAAATAAAATATCATCAAGATCTTTGTTCAGAAAAGGTAAATCATAAATCAATGTCTATTGCACTTTTTGTTTGCTTCTGATTTTTCAAGATTTCTTTGACATAGAAGCAAAATACGTCTGAAGTTTCTATGCCTGTTCACCTCTCAAGATCAGTTAGCATACAATACTGATCATCAAGAACTATAACACTGCTGATCAAATTTGGTCTATAAGACCATATTATTTTTCAAATTACTCATCGATTATGACAACCACTTTAAATACTTCTTTTATCTTATATACTTCTCATACTTTCTTTAAAATATGGCTACTTCATAAGCTCAGGGTAATCTCTTTTGGCATATATGTATTGAATAGGAAGATTTAAATTTATTATACACTTAGAAGCTTACCCAATGGTCTTCTTGCCAGGAAAATCTACCGAAAAAATTACAGATATGGTTATAACTACAACCTGATTATGGCTCAAAAATGAAATTGCATCTATGTAATTTTCCCTAACATAGAAATTCCAAGTCATTGCAAAATCTATTCTTATTCTCAGATTTTAAAAAGTTAATGTAGATATGTCTTAATTATTATCAAACTGTAATTGTGGCACTAAAATATATTTTTCTATAGAGTTGGCACTGTACAAAAGGCACTGGAACTTACTTTGCTGGTAACGAATTGAAATTTAGTTGGCCAGCTAGGGAACAAAATTTTTTGGTTCAAAAGAGTTTGACCTATGCTTTTCGATTTATAAAATCTTTATGCTTTGTGTCAATTCTGCCTTCTGCATTTTATGTTTATAATCACTCAAAACTCTATTGGCTTATTCATCTACTCCTATTCATATAAGCACAACAAAAAAGGAAAATATTTATTTAAAAACTTACAAAAAGAAAAACCACCTATGCACATGAGCAATAATATGACTGCCTTACGTGGCAATGCATTTGGAAAAGCATAAATAGGTTTTACTTATTATTAATCTTCTGGGAATAGCTAAGTCTAAAAACCAGGTAAATTCAATTTTATTTATATTCCCCAACAGATTTAACATTATGACTTTTTCCTCAAACGTACAAAGAAGAGCTTCATGCTGCCAAATGTTCTCCTATCCTAAATTTTCACAAATGTATAAAAAGTTACTATATCTTGACAGTTGGAAAATGCTAAACATAGAGTAAGGTCTAAGACCCAAGGAGTGCAGAGAAATGATGCCCTGAATTCTAGCATAAAGTGGCCTACGAATGTTCCAGTCACTGTGGAAAAACAGACCCAAACTCCCACAGACTCTCCCATCAAGTATCAGAAGCATCATGGCTGGTGTTTAAAACTGAGTATCCATCCGGGTCTCCATGTGGAAGAAAGGCAGTATGTGGAGCGTGATCCTGCAGAGTGTGATGCCCTTGATGTTTTTTTCCCTTGGCTCTTGGGTGAGAAAGACAAAAAGGATATGAGTGGATGGGAAATAGGAGGGACCAAAAGAAACCAAGAAATAATTTAAATAATAATAAGTTCTGGCATATTTTTCCCATTTTCTCTAGACACAATTTTAATTATTAATAATGGTTGGAAGAAACCTTGACATGCATCTAGTTCAAATACATCAAAGTCTGCATATTGTGTATTTGTAAAAATAAAAGCGTCAGTTTTTTTGTTTTTTGTTTTTTTGTTTTTGTTTTTTGTTTTTTGGTTTTTTTGGAAGGAAAGCACATTAGAGGTGGAGTAACAATATCTCATTTGTAGTATATGAGACCGTGGAAATGTCACCTAATTTTGGGGAGGTTTCTTATGACATAAGAGACATGGTATACATACTATCCAGTTGTTTTGAAGGTGGCAGTGAAAATATTTTGAAATCCCAAAGTGCCATTAAATTATGAAATGCAATTATTTTCCTTTGCTTGTAACAGAACTCAGAATTAAAACAACAGGACATCAGCTATAAATTTTGTTAGCTAAAGCAAGAATCTTTACTTCCTTTTTAGATTCAGAAAGACCTAGAGAAAGAAAGGATATTATCAAAAGAAAATGATGAAAGCAACGCTTCTTAAGCAGACTTCCACAAAGAGAAAACGTGCTACATAATAATAAGATATTCTACCCAATTATAGGAGCTATGTGGGGGCTAGGGAATAGCATATTCAGATGAAAGAGAAAATAAAAATATATTAAAAAAATGAAATGGAAGGCTGAAGTCACAAAATGTTCTAACCTATGGAAATAAAGAACCAGTACTCTATTCAACATTGAACACTTAAATGAGAATGGTTAAAATATTTTAGAAACATAAATGGTGTCCTTGGAAATAATAAAGTCATGATGTCTCAATATACATTTATTAATAACTATTTTCTTTCTTTGTGGAAAATAAGCCCCCAATTAGATGTTAGAGTAACAAAGGTTTTGCTGAAGACCTGATCAAACATTTTGAGACAACTGGAGCAGACAACAGACAATACAACCTTGGCATGTTTAAGCATGGCTGGGTGAAGACTGTTAATAAAAGAATAGATAAAATTAAGTGTGGAATTTATTGGAATCAAATATTCCATTACTACAGTACAAGGACAAGTTGGGATTCTGTTTGAAAATATTTTATACAAAGCAATATTTATAGGATAACTAAGATGGTCAACAAGTTATGGTCAACACTATGGAATTTACACTATTTTTTATTTCTCTTGAGCTATAACTGATATACAACATTGTATGAGTTTTAGGTGTAAAGTGTTGATTTGATATACGTATAGATTGCAATATGTTACCACCATAGCATTAGTTAACACTTCTGTCATGTCATAATTATCATTTCTTTTTTTTTGTGGTGAAAATACATAATTTTTTTTTCTCTTTTAGACATTTAAGGCCTGAACAGTCATCTTATATTTGAACATTTGGGCATTTTTAGATATCTTCTGGGGTAAGAGAGATGTACAGTTTCTGGGGGTGATTCTGTTGTACTTTTAAATATCAAAACAAATTTATGTAACAAATTAAGTTTAAATCATAGTTTTAGATAACTTTTTAATTTTTTAAAACAATGGTAGTAAAGATTAGAATTACGATTGAATATAGTTGAATATAAAATGAATATGAACGAAATTAGAGAATGAAGAAATCATACATAGAACCAAATATTAGATGGCATTTTCTCTAAGACTTGAAAAGTGCACATCACTTCAGATATTTAGAGCTCTATGATGTAAAAAACAGAATTGTTTTTCATTCTTAATTTGAAATGTAATGTCATTAAAGAAATAAACAGTAATTTATGGGAAGCATAGCCATTTTGAGTAGTTAACATGAAAATATTTTGATATTAAAACAGCAAGGGAATACGAGGTGACAATTTTTCAAAGGAGCGGCTAATTAACTGCTTAATAAAAACTACATTATAATTTTTGTCAATTTTCATCTTCTTTTTTTTTTTCATTTGGAATGAATAGATTTAGATTAACAAGCCTGTCTTTCACTTTAATACCTTATTTAAAGGACTTATAGTTCAAGTAGCCTTCACTGAAATAATCCCATATCGTCTATTCAGTTATTATAAAACTACAAACATTTCTTTGATTATACTAAAATATACGGTAAGTTACAATGACACATGGAATGTTTTCCTGGTAAGCATATTTTATACTTGATATGTTATAAAGAAATTATCTTGCTACCCAAAATAAACAGTCATTAATTAAAAGGATATCATCTTGTCAAGGTTTATAAAATGAACATTAATAAATTTTCCAGGGAAGAATGTGCAGATGGCGTGTCATTCTAACAAAAATATGAGGCCATTCTTGGTAAATATTTTTAATGCTTAAATAGGCAATTATTTTTTGCCTGTTTCTAATAGTTTAAAACCTGGAAAATATATATCTAAGAATTATAAAACAGGTTATGGTTACAACAGCATGATTAATCTAGTGTGATTAAAGCATCACTTTAATATTTGCAGCACTGACCATAAAAATCTGAATTTTTTGTATGTATTGTGTGGGGAAAATATCTAAGGGCAATGCAAACATTTATTATCAGGAGCATATTTTACATACAGCCCTGCCACCTTCTGCTCCTAATGTTTCCAATTTGTTTTGAGGTCAAATCAGTGGAATCAAAGCACTAATTTAAAAACAGCAAAGGATTAGTATTTTAATCTAACACAAACAACATTATTTCTAGAATATCACTAACCTTAATTTCCCTATGTTCATTAATTCAGACATGCAGAATAATTTTTTTCATTAGCCCATTTACTTTTTTTTCAAAAGTTCACAAATATATTATACAGAATACTTTTTTGAGTTTTCATGGATATATTTATTATGTTATTGAATTCTAAAATAGTTTTAATTTTTTATTTTCTCCTTTTAAATTTTGCTTTTACAGTATATGCAAGCTATGACTGGAATTTTTTATTATATAAAATGAAATTTCAAGAAATTGAATTAGCAGAAGGCACTGTGATTCTGGGTTCAATGACAAAAGGAGAATGAAAGATGAAAATTGTAGACTCCAAATACACCAAAAAAAATTTGATGACACCAGGGGAACACTTTATGTGGCCTATTTTTAATTTAGTTAATTAAATGTCTTATATCTAAAGACAACATTTCAAATCTATTCTCACAGGCACATTATTAAGGGAAAAATACTACAACAAGAAGAGATTCCAGGTTACACATACAAAGTAAAGCAAGATACAAACCCATCCTTTGAGGACATTTATACTGTTGTAAATTTTTGATGCTATGTAAAATATTTGAAAGAAATCATTAAAATTGATGTTGACACATGTATTAGAAACTGCTACTATACTCATATCATTGGTAATACCATAAAACAGAAATTTAGATGTAGCACAGAAATTAGCTTGAAATTTTGTGACAATTCATCTAGGACAAAGCAGTAAAATTCTTTAACTCTTGGCAAACCCTGTCAAACGTGAGATCTACTTTTTTCTTATATGAACTTTTCCATTTTGTGTTATTTTTTCTTATTTACTGTTGCAAATGACACCCTTTGGAATACTGCTTTGCCACAGAGGTCAATATTGCATATGTGACTATCTGGCAAGCTTCTATTCTGAATATGTAGTAAAAATGGGCATATATTGACATCAGTTGTGTTTTCATAATGTCTATACCATAATTGTGACATGTATATTGTAATAACCTTTATAAATCTGGTTATATGGTCTTTCTTATCTCTAGTCATTTAATATGAAATGTTTTAAAGGACACCTGAGAAATTGGTGGTGAAAGAGGAAGAGGCCTTCGAAATGCCTGTTTGTATAGACTGACCTTCATAATCATTGCCACAGGACCCTTGCTATGTACCCATGGATGGTTAATTACATCTATTTTCATTTCCCAATATCAAAGTAATTTCTGAATGGGTAAGTTATGATCAATTCCTTCTGTGGGTCTAGATAAGTACTTCTGTCAAAATTTAAAAGCTAGAAGAAATTTTAGTTTATGTATGTAATCAAATACTTTCATTGTCAAGATGACATCATTGAGGATTATCAACACTCAATATTTAAGTTTATCTATATATACTACCAATTAGTTATGGAGAAAGGTAATGAACCAGGTATTCAGACTAAAACTGTGGTGTTCTTTCTATTTTGATCAATGATTCACGTCCTACTACACTCCCACTTACTCCTTTCCATTCTTAGACCACTAGACCTCCTATCTATTCCTCAATATTCACAATTTAGAGATTTTCCTTTAACTGTTCCATATTCCTGACATTTATTTGTTCATTCATTTATTCATTCATTCATTCTCTCTCTCCATTTTTTTGGTTCTAAAAAAATATCCTTTAATCGACTACAAACTAAAATAAAGTTTGTATTTTGTGCTTTTCCTTATCCAGAAAGTACACTGTAGCATTCATTTTGAAAGAAAGTGATCAGGAAGTGTCAAAGCTGTTTTAGATGAAAAGTAAACCGTTTTGGTAACAGAAAAGGAATGGATTCCGGTAAGATATAATGACAACAAGAAGAAGAACATCCGCAATTGAAATCAGAGCTCAGACTACCAGGAAGTGGTATCACAACTAATATCACAACTAATTTGTGAACACTGGATCAAGGATTTATACTATTCAGTTTTTCTTGGACTTTAGGTTCTATTTTATGGGTTTTGACCTTGGTGTACCTGGGTAGTTACTCCAAATTGACTGAACTGAAACCTCTGAAGATAGTGCCCAAGCAGTTGTATTTGCCCAATAATTTGCCCAAGTGACATAAATATCCCTGAGGATCACTCTATGTGGCCTATTTTTAATTTAGTTAATTAAATGTCTTATGTCTTAAGACAACATTTCAAATCTATTCTCACAGGCACATTATTAAGGGAAAAATACTACAACAAGAAGAGATTCCAGGTTACACATACAAACTAAAACAAGATACAAGTTCTTAAATGTATTTGAGAAACCTTGTATTAACCGACATTCTAAGATCAACAGAAGTCATTCAGAAACTTATAGGTAAATTATTCACCCCTGGGAGAGCGTGGCTGATACAAATGTTTCAGAATTATGTCACACCAGAATCAGATCGATAAATGTATTGCAATACCCAAATATCGAATTATAATCAGTACTGTACTATGAAAACCAAAACAATGAATGATACAAAGTGCCTCAATCTAGAGGAATTAAATCATCTAAAGATAGTAAAGTTGAATGATTACGCACCATATGCCATGAATTCGGTCAAATGTTACATGAATTCAAACAAGGAAGAAATTATTTCTGAATCAAATGATATGGGAAGCATTCATGGTGAAGGTCTTAAGAGGTAGAATGTCAATTTCAATGGATGGAGATGAAGGAGGGTCATTGTGCTTGGTTTATGATTCAGAGTGTTCATATAAGAGCTGAGATTTTGCAATTGTAGGTGTACATTAATATTATTATTATTAACAAATTTAATGTTTTCAACCTTTATTTCTTCAAATATTTTTTTCTAACTCATTCTCTCATCTCTTTCTGTGATCCAGTTATGAGGATATTGGCACATTTAATTGTATTCCATGGGTTTTTGAGATTCTGCTCATTTTTCATTTTTTATCATTTTATCCTTAGACTGGATAATCTCCATTGATTTACCTTTAAGTTTTCTGAATCTTTCACTGTCTCCCCCAAACTGTTGTTGATCTCTCTAATAAATTTTTGATTTCAGTTATTATTCCTCTCAACTCCAAAATTTCTATTGATCTCATTTTTATAATATATCTTTATTAATATGAGTAAATCTGGAATTACATGTATCTTGTGTAGGGGTGGGATACAGTTGTATGGTGATTAATGGAGAGGACATGAAGTAGTTTTTCTGGTAATAATAAATGTCATGCACACAAACTAGCTTAGAGGGTTTTTTTTTTTTTTTGGCTAAATAAGTAGATAATTTATAAACATGGCTTAATAAACACTTTTATTAGTAAAATTTAATAAAAGAATTTTAAAAATTGGATTATCTTTTCATGGATAAAACTTTAAGTAGAGAGTCTTAGAAGTGAATGAAAAAACTGTTTGAACTAAACTTTTAGGTTCAACCAATTTGGACTCGTCATGCTAATTTAAGTTTTCAGAAAATTATTACATTTATTTCACAGCTATCTGTTAGCAGCTGATCCAAGAATACTGTTCATTCCAACCCTGAAGTGTTCATTGCCAACTAGGTGATTATTTGTTTATATGCTTTCCTAAACAGCAAAGGTATTTTCTCAGATGAACTTGTAAGAAAAATATTTCATTTCCTCCAAAAGGGCTTTCCTTCCTGGTTAGTTACTTAACATAATAGTGGATTTGGATGCCCGTTAATGGCAATGATAGTGATAATGATGACAGCAAAGGTGATAGATTAAAGAAAAATGTGACAGATAGATTAAAGAGTTACAGGTAAAGAAATAGTTTTGTTACCAAATGGTATCAATGAACACATTCATAGCATTTGTCATTGTATTTACAGGTTTTTGAATACCACAAGGTTTATAAATAAGGCAACAAAAAGAAAAATAGAAGTGATGGAAAGGAAAATATTTGGTTTAAAAAGTACAAACTCCCAGACTGGTCTTTCGACCTTCTGCACAAAGCTCTTGATATCAATAAACTCAAGTGCGAGTTCACACTTTTCACTAATATCTTAACTCTGAGTCTGAAATAATTATTTAATAATACTCTCTTCTGTAGGAGAAAGACAATGATAGATATAAAGACAAACAAACATATTGTGTACTTTGCCAGATAGTCGAATTGTATCTTGATGAGAACTATTACCCAAATAACAATAAACAAATTTTGGTGACTCACAGCGTTTCAATTACAAGATAAAGTGCATAAAGTGCACATACCACTGTGCTCTTGTGCATTTATTTTCCTTGCAACTAAGAAGTCAGCAGCCCTCTGGGGTCTTGTCTCCATAGGTAACCCAGCAGGTAAGTAGAGAAAGCTATGCTAAAAAAACACTTTACCTCGATCACTGTCGCTTCATGACCTTCTGAATTACAGCAAAAGATTCCTAAAGCTGCTGTTTTTGTATCTACAAATTTCCAAATAATCATGACCCATTTTTGTGGTGGCAATTACAAGGATGTCAGAGCCTTCCTACACAATCTGAATCCGTCCTGCATGTCAAATAGTACAGATGGAAAAAGAAAAATATCTAAACTTTCAGGCAGTTTTACAATGCAGAATACTGTGGATGATCCAATTGCAGAATCAGCACAGTACATGATAAGGATAGAGATGACCTTATTCCTAGTCTTGAGTTTGTCATTAATTAACTGTGACCATGGGCAAGGTGTTTTCATCTCTATGCTTCTAAAGTGGAAACTAGATAGATTAAATGATATCTAAGTCCTTTCTAGCTTTTAAAAATTCAGCTAGTTGCCACAGACTAGCTCTTCTTTAAGATATTTATTAGGCAAACTGGGAAAATATACTCTCCATTACTGCCAGTAGTGCGCATACTACCTACCATCTTCTTTTCAAATGATTACGTGGAAAGAATATAGGTATCTCTTTGCAGCCTTAAACCCCAAACCTGTAGTACACTTTAACTTGTGTGCCTGTTTTCTAATACTTCTGCCACAGTTGTTAGCTGTCACATTTTTAGTAATGTCAAATTAGTCATTTTTCAAATCCTAGGTGTAAATATGGTATCTAAGATGTTCATGAAGAAGGGTGTGGCCTGTTCCATATATTCAGACAACACATACTAAAGATTCTTCCTCCAAGTTTGTGTGTGTGTGTGTGTGTGTGTGTGTGTGTGTGTGTGTGATTTTTGTCTTCTCAGAGGACTAAAGTCTCAATTTTATCTCTGAAGCTGTTTGAATAGTTCTCTATCTCAATTTCTGACTTAATAACTTAAAACCTTATGACCAGGGAGATGATACTAATCTTTCAAATCTTAGACTCCTCAACATAGAGTTTTTGTCAGGAGTAAATGTATAATGCATATGAAAGTGGTTCACTTGATGATCTAATTTGGTGTGGTACATGAAAGCAACTTTATTTTTTCTCATCGCTGTACCTTGAAATCCCTCTATAAAATATTTCTTTCTTTCCTATGAATGAATTCTTAGTTTGAACCCATACTTTTCTTATAATATTCATGAATATTAACAAATAATTTTATTTTTGCAGATTTAATATTCAAATACAATCTAACATTTTATTTTGTTCCCATTGTATTTTTTAAAATCATCCATCTCTAGATTTTAACCTCTTTGTAAACAAGAATTATATATATTATTAAATAATTTTTAACATTTCTAAAATTTCTGTTACTTCTAGGTAGTGACAGAGGAAATAAAAGTCACGGAGGAGTAGGCACAAGAGTGGAGAGGCATGTGATATAACAGTTGAAGTATAGAGCCAAAGCTTGAATTAAGATCCCAGTTCTAATGTGTATTATCTGTGTGAACTTCAACAGTGACCTAGTGAATCTGTACTTTAGATTTCACATCTGCATCTTGGAGCTGATAATAGCACTGGCCTCAGAAAGTCATAGTTAGAATATAACAAATCATTATAAGTTAAGCACAGAGAATGATGAACATAACTTAGGAAAATACTAGAATGTATTTATTTTTTATCGTAATTACTAATATTCATTAAGTTCTGAGTGTGTACTATGCATAGTCTGTAGTCAGGGATGCAACTTCAGGTTGAAATAAAGAAAGAGTTGTTCCAGATGCATTCTTTTTTAGGACTGACTACAAAAGCAGTATTAAAGCTTGGCTTCCCCAAATATTTTCGAAGTGTAAAAATGGAAACGCTTACTAGAGATATTGTTGTAACAATGTCGATATTATAATTCGTGTGTGTGCATGCATGTGTGTGTATAGTTTTAATATTTTTATAGGCACATTTCCCCAAGGTCTGTATGTGAGCATCACTTCTCTCTTTCACCAATAAGATGGTCTCTTGGGGCTAAAAACAAAAACAAAAACAAAACAAACAAACAAAAACAAAAACAAAATCTTCAAGCCACCATTAATATGAAGACACAGCAGATAAACTGTTTAGAATTTGTTGGATGGGACAGCATTCTCTATGTTGCTGCACCAAACTTCTCTCACTAATCTGGCCAGATACTCCCAGAGCACAGTCTCTACCGTTACACATCTTCTGATAGATTGCCTAAGTTAGATTTACAAGGACAAACTGAAAAATGAATTCTCATAGAAACATCCATGCCTGGGAATTGGGCCAATTATCAATGTATTTTCTGTATTTTCACCTAAACATTTGAGCTAATAGTCTATGCCTTCTGAAGAGACTGTTTTCTTTACCAAAGATATATTTAAATCTTATAAAAGTCATCAAAGAAGATATCTCTTTTCTCAGCTCAGTACCTCACTGGTTGCTGATATTTAATAGTTGATGACAATGTCATATAGGTTTTGACAACTGGAGTAACATATTCTTTTTCTGATATAATAAAAAATTTCTCTCACCACAGTACTGCTATTTCCCTTGAAATATCTCAGTAATGTGCTACTTTTATATATAAAAATCAGCACTATGTATCTGCTATTATAATAGAGTACTTTAAAATGAGGTTTCTATACTTTTTATCTATGTCTTACTCTACATAAGGAAATGTTTTTGGGGATTTTTGGAGGGTCAATTTATAAGTGTCTAAAATTTGACACTTGAAATATTCAGAGCAACCACATTAATGGAGATTTTTGTACAAACACAAACACATTAATACAGTAGGAAAGCAGAGTTTGAGCCAGCTGTTGCATGGAAGACATCGTTTTGAAAGGAAAACAGTGTGTTAAGTTCAACTGCCATCACAGTGACAGTACAACAGCTAAAAGACAGAATTCTTGCTAAGACTTCTACTTCACTTGTTAATGATTGAAAGGAAGTTCATTGTGATACCAGAAAGAAATGTAGTTTTTAGAATTCTTATTTCCCTAAAAGAAACTGCTACATAAAACAGAAATGTGTATTCATGTTCTTCTCAGTTGCATTTATTTAAATAGGTAGAAAAATAAGTTGCATCAATTTAAATATAATTTGTATTTCACTTTATTCCTAAGTCTTTCATTTGGGAAAAATCCTCTTCTGAAAATAAAAAAGTCAAATATTTGCACTTTTTATTTCTCAGCTATACAATTGAAGAAAAGCTAAAAAAAAAGTCATTTTCCTACTCATATGCTGTTTTGTTCTCTATCCAATTAGAAGCAAAATGTCTTTGAAGAAAAAAAGATGTCAAAAATGTGCCAGGGTTGAGGAAATTCATAGAGAGTGGTGTTCCCTGATTTTTTCTGAACATAGTATGGTGTTCAATGTATAAAAGTTAGTACGTTTACATATTATCCTTTCTTATTTTTAGCCAATAGGACTTGAAATAAAATAATTTTCAAGTTTGTTTCTTGCTATTGTTATATTAAAATTAAATATTTCTAAATTTATTCAGGTTATTTTGTCTCAGTTTTTTTTCTGTGTAATCAAAATCCCTGAACCTGAATATTTACAAAAATGTTAGTGTGTATATATTCATAATAATGCACTTTCATGTACACACACATGCACGGAGTAAACTGAGTTAAGGAAAGTGGTATTCAGCCATCTTGTAGGGCCATAGTGTGGAGGTTACTGTAATAGAGACTTTCAAAGATTAAACTACACTTCAGGTAATATAGATTAACTTTACAGTTATCTAAAATGCGGGAGAGGAACCTGGAGCAAATGAACTTTTGCCTGCCTCCAACATATAACAACAAGATAGGTTATGATAGGTAGGTAGATGATAGATAGATAGATAGATGATAGATAGATAAACTAATAGGAAGAGAAATTATATATATAATATATATATACATATATATATAGTTATGTATACATTTTTCCATATATTACTTTTCAAATGGTATAAATTTGAAATGAACTCTGTGGTCAAATATATGTAGGAAAATAGGGAAAGTTAAATGATTCTTTTTATTTCATATAAAAATACTCCTCATTATTACCATGATAAAAAAGATTTAGAATTTAGAATATGCCTAACACCCACCAATTGCCTATCAACACACTCAATGTTTATCAGGGTTTTTTTTTTTTTTTTTTTCAGTTCTGTGACTACTAGTAATGCAGTCATCCCTGTTCTCTATTGAGGAAAAATTTACCTAATCACAATTCCAATTATTTTCACCATGCACAAACCTTTAGCTGCTTAGATAAAGTGCCATTATTAACCTGCTAGGGCATCATATTCAAAGTCCTGAGAGATATAATGGGATGCATTTAATCCATCCGTGACTCAAGAATATTTCTAGTTAGCGGTAGTGTTGTAAGTGTGCTAAGTATATGTATTAAGCAATTTCAGTAAATATAAATTTTCAACATATATAACATCTGTTATTTAGGCATAAACAGATGGCTCAAGTGCAGATGTTTTCAGATATTGGCTACTGTTGTATTGTAGATCATAAATCATGGTTATATCCAAAAGCTCTTAAACTAAAGAAGATGGATGCAAACTTTCTTACCAATAAGGGAGGGCTCTAATGGTAGGTAAGAAAAAAATATACCAAATCTTTATATATTTAACTAGCTAGTTTTCTCATGCTGTTTTAATTATACTCAAAAGGGATATAAAGGACAAATTAAAAAATCAAATACATCTCTAAAAATGATGAGTATGCTCATAATAAACATAACTGATATTTTTCTGGCCTTCCTATGTGCCAGTCACTTCTATAAGTTATAGATATAGACATATTTCAGAGATCGCTGTGTTATAAAGACACTGTGCACATATGCAACTTCCAAAAAGAGCTTATAAATATAATTTGCATGACTGTCCTTGTAAAGCCCAAAATAAAGGATGGATGGACAGAGAGATGTTCTGACAGTGGCAAACAGTAGCAGAGAAAATCTTAAATTTCAATTAAGATCTTTGGTTTTATAAGCAATTCACACATAATGTATATAATGAGCATTATTTTTCAAATTTCATAATATTTTGATGATCTCGTGAGCTTCCAGTTCTCACATCTTCACATTTCTAACCATTATAACTCAAATATCTTTAATGACAGTTTAAGGATCTGGTCACATCAAATCTTTGGCATTCATAAGAGATATTTCCAAAAACTTTTATAAACACAAAGTCAGACAGCACTTCAGGACTCTTGCAGAAATTATGTTTGCTGGACACACGGCTACATTCCTCTGTGGTTTGAAATAAGTAAACTTTGCCCTCTTTAGAATGATGTTATTCTTCTATCACCCATTTTCTCCAACTGATAATGCAATACCTGACCCAGGTCGGTCATTTAAGTGACTGCCATGTCTCTGTAGATGCTTAAGAATAGTAACTAACTGTATTCTCGTTACTGCATTAGGTTCAACCCCACCCTCAGGTCTGCCCCCCTGAGTCTTCGAACACTAGGTGTGACATTCTCATTATCAACTCTCTTTCTCTCCCTTTCCTCAGTTATTGTTTCATGCTGTACCACTCTATAACTGTAATTTCACAGAAGCCACACATTACTTCAGATGATATAGTGCAACCAACAATAGCCATAATACTTTTTCATAATTTTTCACAGTTGCGTATTTCACAATACTTTTTCATAATTACATTTGAACAATGTGCCCCTCTTTTCTCATTGTTCATGCCATTGATAAACTCCATTAAGGAGGAATACAGAGTATTATCTCTACAGGCTATTTGCATTTATTTGGCTTTAGTTAATAGAAATCTTGTGTTTTCATTGGCAAGAAATCTCAATATGAAGATGCGGTTTCACTGATGCAAATATTTAAAAAATAAATGGAAAAGTGGCAACAGCTGAGTAGACTGGCTCCAACATGGACCATATCATGCTGCCCACTATGAGACGTCATACCAGAAAAGAAGTTAATTGAGTCATCAACACAATAGGCTAGAATAAAACCCATTGTGTTAATTAGCCTCGTAAATGAAAATGCCTTGTTATTCCCTACCATATCCTTTTGCCCATGATCTTCACATTGAATAACTTAACGTGCATTGCTGCACATTGTGCACATAGCAACACTTTCATTCCAATACCTCTAACACAGAATCCTTCCTGCATTGCTGATCTTGAAAGCCATTTTCTGATAAACAAAAAAGAAAACCCAACATTTCAAGAAAATAGTGGGGAGAGACTGAATTTCAACGACAGATTTCAGCCATTCTGTTAGAACTTGATGGCATTGTTTCTTTACATCCTCTTTTCCTTGATCTAGAGCAATGTCTTTAAGCAGCTACTTTACATGCACTTTTATGCTTTTTTTTATTACCTAGATACAGATCTCTGGCAGTCAAAGTAGCAACAGGACAAAGTAAACTGTGAGAAATTCATTTTTCTTAAGTAATGTTGAAACATCTCATATAGGTAACTATGTAGGTACAGCTAGTCCTCAGCAACTATATTCAGGAGGTGACCAACAATGTACCTATTGTCTGTCTGTCTATCTATCTATCTATCTATCTATCTATCTATCTATCTATCTATCTATATCTATCATCTATCTAATCTATCTATCATCTATCTATCTTTCTATCTTTCTATCTATCTACCTATCTATTTATTATCTATCTATCTATAAGTATATACACACTGATTGGCTGTACTTCTGGGGAAAAATGCGTGGCTGGTCTTCAGCAAATGTTTTAAAGAGGTATATGGCCAACCATATACATCCCCCCCCCCCCCAGAGGTATAGCACAATCCAGGAGGGCACTGGTTTTGGAGTCAGAAGACCTGGTCTCACTGTTTATTTAGCATAGGCCTTGGATCATTTTAATTTTAATAAAGGAAAACATTGATCACATCTCACAGAGCTTTAACAATCAAATAAGAATATACAAATAAATGCCTCCATAAATAATTATATAGCTGATAGTAATAATTACTTAGCTAATACCTGACCATTTGAGACCTTAGATTTTTTATAGCACTTGATCCCCACACCTACCAGACTGTTGGTACACTCAAATGGAATCAGACTTTGGTTCTTTACTGAGCATTTCACACTGACCTGTATACCATGGTAGAAATGTTATTTCAGATTTTATTGTGCTGGGTAAACCTGTAGCCTAAAAGTAAATGATTTGTTGCTAAGAAAATGTTGGGCTTACTTTACTCTAAGTAAGCTATTAGAGTGAAAATAAGAGTAAGAAGGAGAACAAAAAAAAATAAAAATTATGAGGTCAGAGTGCCTGCTCTCTGCCAGTAATTTTATATATCTATTACTGTAACCTTCAAAAATTGTGTCAAATAAGATTTATATGTTTGGCCAGAAACATATCAAAACTAATAGCTGAAGCAGAACACAAGGTCATATTTGTCATTCTCCAATGCCTGTCTAAAGACCTTCTGCTACATAACTAACTGCTTCTCTAGTTTTGTAGGCATAATGACTTAATTCAAGAGGGAATATTGAAGAAAATTTCACAATAAGAGGCTGTTAGCAGAAGGCATTTAAGAATGTGTTCATGGTCCAGCACTGAGTAATCATCTGCTTGGACAATACAAAGGATAGCATTAGCAGTGTTTACTAATATGTATACCATAGAAATATTTGAAACAATTTGAATAATTTTAGAATGAAACAAAAGTAGCACTTTTTTTTCTTAGTAGTAGAATGATTTATACTAGCTTCCCCTAGCTCCATTAATAAAGATTTATTTCTTGCTTATATCAAATCTGAAGCAATTCAACAGACTTTTTTCTTTTTGGTAACTATGCCTTCTGGATCAAATGGACTTTAGTAGGGAAAGTTAGGAGAGAGGATGCACCACCAAGTTTTTTAGTTGCATAAGCCCAGAAGTAACACAAATTACTTCCTCTCATAGTCTATCAGCCAGATCTAGTTAAATGAGCCAACTAATTGCAAAGGAGACTAGAAAATTTTGATCCGCATATAGATATTTGTGTATTATATGCTCCAACTACACTTTGGTTTCTGTTAAGGTTACATTTAATGATCGCAATGTCCTTTACCATAACTAAAATTATGAGGTGATAACTGGAAAACCTATATATTAAAAGCCAAATCTATTTATTGTCACTATAGATGCTAAAGTTTGTGTCATCTTACACATGAGAAACATTGGACCCTAGGTGTCACTTTTTTCCCCTAAGTCATCACATCATCAAAATACAATGCAGATCAATACTGCAGCTATAGTGAGGCATTATCAATGTAACTATATTATCAAGACCCTTCATTCTACCACATAGTTTTTTTCTAATAAGATATCTTAGTATTGAAATCTGAGACCTGAATGTCCGAAGCTTTTGTTGATTAAAAATTCTTATCAGAATTAAATTCAGGTTATAACAAATAAATTCAGCTTTATTATTTATATATGATATAATCTCACCCAAGAGAACGTAGAAAAAGTACTTAAGCAATTTTCAGGTAATAGAGTTTGTCTTGGATACTATAAGGAAAAAGACTTAAAGAAAAATTAACATCACACTATAATCTAATTGGTAAATTTGTTTCCCTTAGGACATGGGTTAACAATTGAAAATGATGTATATGTAGAAAACAGGAGCCAAGTTTCTCACTGTCAGAGAAAGAAGTTTAAATCAATCAATCAATCAATCAATCAATCAATATAAATGAACAAGAGGAAGCCTAGAGTGAGCCCTGTGGGGCTAGATGATATCAGTTTGAATTCTTGTTTTTTTATTTTTTTTAAATATACAATATGCCTATAGGTAGAGCATAAGTAAAATAAATATGTGCATATATACAGGTTAGTATACACAGATATGTGACCTAGCATTGTCCCACTTGGATTTAAAAGCTGTGAAACTCTAGTAGCATCAAACATACCTAGGGCCTAGGTCTTGGTTCCTAGATATAATCTACAATAGAATAAACAAGTGCTTCCTTGGAGAATTGGTTCACTGTAAGGTCAAAGGTTAATTCTAGGGCCAGAATATATCCAAGAGGAACCTGTGGCCTCTTCTTATAGCAGAGAGTACAGATGTACTTCATTTAAAAAAAAAAAATGGGATAGAGGCATGTTAAAAGACAAGACCAACCTGAAAGAGTTCCAAGTGGAAAAGATAAAACAAGTTGAGCAACAAAATAAATAATATATTTTATTACAACCCTAAGTATAGAATAAGTATCCTGTGACCATACTGATATAAACAAACAATTAAATGAATAAATGAGGAATAAGGGACAACTCTATCTTACAGAAGAATTCCAATTAGTTAGTGTGAAAATAATGATGGAAATTGAAAATCATCATTAGAAAACCATAGTAGTAACTGTTGCAGGTAAGACCTATAGAAAAATGCTAAAATCACTCTGGGACACTTTAAGGAGAAGCAGACATTTGCATAACCACAAGTACTTTGATATCTCTCTAGGAGATGGAGCTTAATCTCCTCCCTTTGAGTAGGGGTTGAACTTCTTGACTCAGTTATAATAAATACAGTACAGAAAAGAAAAAAATAGAGGAACCTGGAATGCACTACTTTCACCAAATGATCAAAGAAACAAGACCAGAAATAAAGCGTGTTGACATGATGTGCCTTGAAAAAAGGGCAGTGAGATGGGAGCGTCACCTCCATGGGAGTCTTCTACCAAATTTATAACCCAGATCTATTCATGAAAAAAAAAAAATCAGACAAATACGAATTGAGGGTATTTTACAAAATACCTGACCACTATGCTTCATGTTATTCCTGACCTTCAAAATTTCCAAGAAACTTTAACTACAAATAAGAAATTATGCAATTATCTTGACAAAAGCCCCAATATCATATTGAATTTATAAAGTACCTTTTCGTTGAAGTTATTAAGTAATTCTTTAAGTTGATCTATTAAGAGTAATCTGACTTGCAGTTTTGGGATGTTGATTTTAATGTTTTTTGCTTTTCCCATGTCTGTCTCACATAAGGGGCCAAGCTATAGTTTTAAATTCTAGGTTCCCATTCTTTACTAATATTTACTAACTTCCATATCTATCAACAAAAATACAAAGACTGCTTCGACTAAATGTTTTATTTGTGTAGTAGACTAGATAAAAGGTATAAGTTGGTAGTCTAAATTGTATTATCAAATAATTTACTTTGTATCACCTTTTATACAGCATTATTGAGATATAACTGACATACAGCATTATGGGAGTATATGGTGGCCAATCTGGTGATTTGATACATGTATCTGTTGCGAAATGATTACCACAATAGGATTACTTAATAGCTCTATCATCTCATACTGTTACCTTTTGTGTACGTATAATGAAAATACTTAAGATCTACTGTTTAGCAATTTTCAAATATATAATACAGTATTATAACTCAGTCTTCATGTTTACATTAGATCCCAGAACTTATTCATCTTATAACTGGAAGTTTGTACCCTTTAACTAACATCACCCTAATTTCCCCACACCTTAGTCTGTTTGCGACCACCATTCTAGTTTGTTTCTATAAGTTTGGCTTTTTTTTTTAGATTCCACATATATTTGAGATTATGCAGTATTTGTCTTTCTCTGTCTGACTTATTTCACATAGCATTATGTCCCCAAGGTTTTATTCATGTTGTTGCAAAAGGCAAGATTTCTTTCTTTCTTCTGGCCGAATAACATTCCATTGCGCGTGCGTGTGTATGTGTGTGTTTGTGTGTGTGTATCTTTATCCATCTCTTCATCCATTCATTCATAGACAAATACTTAAGTTGTTTTTATTTCTTTGCTATTGTAAGTAATGTTGCAATAAACGTGGAGTACAGATATCTCTTCGAGAACCTGATTTCATTTCCTTTGGATAAATACCCAGAAGTAAAATTGTTGGATCACATTGATAATTTTATCTTTAATTTTTTTGAAACATTTACATTCCCACCAATAGCACACAAGTGTTCCTTTTTCTCTAAATCCTCACTGACACTTGTTATATCTTGTATTTTTGATAATGACCATTCTAACACAACTGATATGATATTTCATTGTGGTTTTGATTGGAATTTCCCTGATGAATAGTGATGTTGAGCATCTCTCTTTTAATGTACCTATTAGCCATTTGTATGTCTTCTTTAGAAAAATGTCTGTTTGGGTCCTTTGACCATTTATTTATTTATCTTTATTTTTTATATTTTTAGGCGAAGCAACCCTCGGTTGACCTCACAGATTGCAAGGACCTTGTCAGCTTGCAATCTCTTATTTTTTTTTTTTAATTTTTATTTTCTTATGCCTACAGCACCTGGTCTTCCTAGGTGGTCTCCTATTCAAGTACTAATCAGGTCAGACCCTGCTTACCTTCTGAGATCAGACAGGATCGGACTTGTTTAGGGTAGCAAGGCCATAGAAACCTTTGCCTATTTTTGATAATTTTTTTTTTTTTTGCTATTGAGTTGTATGTATTGATTTTATTGATTTTTAACCCTTACCAGAAATGTGACTTGCAAATATTTTCTCCAATTTAGTAGGTTGCATTTTCATTTGCTGACTGTTCCTTTTTGCAGAAGCTTCTTAGTTTGCTTTTGTTGCACTTGCTTTTGGTGTCATATCCAAAAAAATTATTGCCAAGACCAATGTTAAGACTTTCTCCTATGTTTTTTTCTAGAAGTTTAAAATTTCAGATCTTACATTTAAGTCTTTCACCAATTTTGTTTTAAAATTTGAGTAAGGCAAGATGGGAGTCCAATTTAATTCTGTATGTGATTACCCAGTTTTCTTAATTTAATTTATTAAAAGGACTATTCTTTCCCCATTGAGTATTTCTGGATCTCTCTTCAAACATCAATGAACTCCATATGTGTGGGTTTAATTCAGTTCCTTTGTTACACTACTCACATTTCAATTGCTCAATAGCCACATATTGCTAGTGGTCACCATACTGGAAAGCACAGAAAAGAGTATTTCTATCAATGCAGAAAGTTGTATTAGACAGTTTGATTTATATCAAAATCATATTAATGTAACAATGATAATAATACTTTGCCTTTATTCAACAGTTCTTAATGGTGAACAACACATGAGTATATAAAAAAGTAACTTGTTCTCTCAACATACCTGAGAAAAATATTCTTATTGTTTAAATTAAAAACAAATAGAGAAAAACAGAGACTTAGAGTTTTATTTCAGTCTGGACAGCAGATCAGTAAGCTCACTAAGCGTTCAGTACCCTACACATCTGATAATGGTATTACATTGTAGTCCTGCCAAAAAGACCTCCAGAAAGGTCTTTGGTAATGGTTATGTCTAATTTACAGGGTCTACCTAAGAAGTTAAGTCTTCTCTCACTTACATTTGAACTTACATATGGTGAATTATGCATAATTTAAAATTATTTATTTTTATTCTATTGTAGATTATATCTAGGAACCAAGACCTAGGTCCTAGGTATGTTTGATGCTACTGGAGTTTCACAGCTTTTAAATCCAAGTGGGACAATGCTAGGTCACGTATCTGTGTATACTAACCTGTATATATGCACATATTTATTTTACCTAGCAAAATTATTAGCATTTCATATCTAATATTATGTTCCATTAAATTGACTTTGTTTTCATTGCCAGCATAAATAACAGTAGAAATTTCAGAAAATGATTTTCCAAGGTTGTTCAACACAAAAGAAATTAAAGTAAACCCTAAAATGTGTTTTTTAAAGATATATAATTAATAATATAAAATTCTATTCTTACATGTAATGAAATGGAATAGTAGAAAAGCTATTTGTAAAGAAATAACTTAAAACACAGGAACATTAAAAAAATTTATTTTTCAAGAATTACTTTTAGTCTTATGGAATATGAGTCACTCGGGATTTTAACTTTAAAATGAAACTTTTGAACAGATAACAATACTCTTATAATTGTATGTAAAATTACCTATTATTGAATTATAATCTCCTAGAATTTGAGGAAAGTTTGTAATTTTTTCTTATGTATTGATACCAGCTACAAGGTAGCATTATTTCCAAGTGATGCTATATTTGTTTCCTAAGATGATTGTAACAAAGTACCACAGACTGGGTGGCTTAAGCAATAGAAATTTGTAATCTCACAATTCTGGAGTTTAGAATTACAAAATCAAGGTGTTGTCAGGACTGGTTCCTTTTAAGGGTTGTGAGGAAAGAACCTGTTCCTGGCTTCACTCTTTGGCTTATAGATGGCTGTCTTCTCCCTACGTCTTTTCACATCATCTGTTCTGTATGCATGTCAGTGTCCAAATTTCCCCTTCTTATAAGGACACCAGCCATATTGGTTTAGGGCCTTGTGATATTGTAAGCTACACAAAGAAATATATAGTTTGTCTTGTCCCATTTCTAGCACAGAGCTCCTAAAACCTTTGGAGCTCCCTAAGTAAGAGTGGTAAGAGTGGTAAGAGCAACAGTGGTGTCTTTCATTATATTAATGAGGTGACTTCTGGAGTTCACCAAAGGATGGGAGCTGGTTGCCAGCGGAGCCAACCATGTGATTAGAGGGTAGGAATTTTGGTCCCACCCTTCTACCTCGAGGAGAGAAAAGCTGGAGATCGAATCCAGTCACCAGTGGCCAATGATTTAATCAACTATGGCTATGTAATGAAGCCTCCATAAAACCCCAAAAGGAAAGGGTCAGAGAACTTCTAGGTTGGTGAACACATGGAGATTTGGGAAGGCGGAGTGTTCAGAGAGGACGTGAAAGTTCTAAACCCTTTTCCCATATCTTGCCTTACACATCTCTTCCATTTAACTGTTCCCGAGTTGTATCCTTTTATAATAAACCAGTGATCTAATAAGTAAAATGTTTTTCTAAGTTCTGTGAGCCACTGTAGCAAATTACTTGAACCCAAGGAAGAAGGGAGTCATGGAAACCTCTGATTTATAGCCCGTCATAGGTAACCTGGACTTGTGATCAGCATCCAAAGAGGGGGTCGTGGGAACCCCCTTTTATATCCAGTCAGAAGCACAGGTGACAACATGGGCTTGTGACTGGAGTTGGAAGTAGGGAGGAGGGAGTCCCTTAGGACTGAACTCTTTGCCTGTGAGATTTGATGCTCTCTGAATAAACAGTGTCAGAATTTAGTTGAATTGTAGGACACACAGATTGTGTCCAGAGACTTGCTTGTTGGTGGAAAGAGCCACCCCACTCCACCCTTGTTAGAATTGGTTTCAGGAACCCACCAGAAGTTCACCCTAATAACCTCTATAAAGATCTTATCTCCGAAAAAGGTCACACTTTGAGTACTGGAGGTTAGAATCTCAACACATGAATTTTGGGGTGGGGGGGTGAGCTAGAGGGGACACAATTCAACTCATGACACTACCCATATGCATTACACCATCAAAGATTTTTCTCTCATCTTCTGCTTATTTGTGTGTGCATTATTATTATGTACTATATATCATATAGTACACTATATGAATTATACATTGTATATATTACATACTATATACCATATGTATATATTATATATTTTATTGTAATATATGTGTGTATATATATATACACATATATGTGTGTGTGTCTGTGTGTACATATATACACACAAATAGGCTATTTCACACTATTTAGTCTATTTCAAGGGAGGATAAGTAAGCACAAAGTCAAACCAATATGGAAAATGTATGGTCTTCACATATTCTCCTACTTAACAGTTGTTTTTAAGAAACCATCAACCTAAAAAGTTGGTTAAAAGAAATCTCTGAAAACTTACAAAATGTATTAGACCAGAAGGCAACATAAGTCTCTGTCTACGAGAGCATAATTCTGTTTGATTATATCATTAAATTTTACCAAAGACAGACTTAGCAACAAAAATCTCCATTTTCCATTCTGGCAGTGACTCAGCATACTATCATTTATAATAAGGCAAACTTCCTACTAATTCTATATATTATACATGTTCATACAGATCCAAAAGCAAAGTTTGTCTTCTTGTTTCCTGGTAATAAAATTCATTTCCATCTGTGCCTCATCAAGGCAGAGTTTCACTATTTTTATTCTAATTTTTGACAGCACTTACACTAGGAATCAATAGATAACATAACACAGTACCATATGTATCATATATTCACAGATAGAAATATCCATTTCAGTGCAATGGAAAGGAAGAACACCTGAAAACAAATTCAGAAAAGAAAATACACATATGCAAAAACATATTGGACATTACTGTATTTAAAGTATTCTGCACATCTGTTATCAATATCCCTCTGCTGTGCAAAATAATTATATTAGTTAGTAAAAATCAGGAAGAAACAGAATCAGAATTCAGAGGGATGCTGTAATAATCTATAAATATTCTGGCCATCTAGGCCAGTTCCATGGGCTTTGGGAAGGCAAAATGTTACACTAATGTCTACAGCGCTTTTGGTGCTGTTCGCCTGAGAAGTGACTTATTAGTGGAGTGAGTTAAATAAAAATGCACACAACAGAGCATATAATCCATTTGTAATCTAAAGGTCAGGGCTTCTACATGCTAATACTTCCAAGAAACTTGGCAAAGAATCAATAATATAATAGTTCTGTGCTTCCAAAGTGTCTCAGCTATTATAAAAGACAGATGTCAGGTTCATGGAAGTGCCTTGAGCGAAGTGTTTACTAGAGGGAAATGTTTAATGCTAAGAAAAATAAACTATATTTTGGTTAAAAATAAACTCCAAAAAAAATTCCAATTTCTGATTTTTTCTTTCAATTTTGGAGTACAGATATGCTGAGAGAAATAACTGGTAGAAAGCCTATCAAAGAAAACAACATGCACGCAGCACTTTTCCAGATTCCAGAACTCCAAGTCAGATTTGTATGCCTTTCAAGACAGTTAGAATATTAATGATAATATCTTTAAAACTTAAAGTTACTTAGATGTGTAACCTGCTCCTTTGTACACACAGAATGACATGCTGAACATGTTTTGCAGTTTGCAATTTTGCAGGTGCAAGTTCATTGGGAATTTTTGCTAGCAAAACAAAAATCACAAAATCATGGTGCTACAAATATCCTCAAATTTAAAATTGCTCAATTTGGACTTTTCTTTTAAAGCAGCTTTTTGCTTCTGGGAAGATTATACACCTCATGGATGCCATTTGTAAAGAAGCTTCATAATTATATATGTCTTCCTTCCTTTTTCTTGTGACAAAAATTTTATCCTTTACCAAATTCTATTCAGGTTCTGAACTTTTTTGCAACAAGGTCTCAGCTTGTGGACTTCTCTATTTTCCTCTGTATTGTCCAATTTCAGCAAGAATCCTGCTAAGTCAATTTAGCCAGAATTCCTCACTCTGAATAACTGATCATCCCTGATATCTGATCAGATTTCTCATTTTCCACCATCCTCCAGGTGCTATCTGATCATCCTGGCCTGCCTTCAGTGAGAATCCTACTGGATCTGTTTAGCCAGCATCTGCCCCTTACACTCTTAATACTTCCTCTTAACTAATTTTCTATTCGATGAACACCTTAACTCCACCCTAGATCCTTAGCTATAAATTCCTCTTCTGTACTCAGAGCTAAGTGCAATCTCTCTTCCCTACTGCAAAATCCCATTACAGTGGTCCCTACACCTTTCCTGATGGTCTGCCTGAATAAAGTCTGCCTTATCATCTTTAACATGTGTCACTAACAAATTCTCTTCTTTAACACTTTCTTCGTTCCTTCCATCCTTTCTCCTTTAAATCTAGCCTTCAATCTTTCCTTCCTTGTCATTAAAAAATGTTTATTAAAGATTAATTTTCTGGGCACTATGTGTTACTATGTGAGACATGTATTTTGTTTTTTAGGGGGTAGAACATTTTAAAGCTGATGTAGTAGGTTTATCACATCATGGAACTACCAGTAGAGGAAGTTATATTAGGGAGATAAATTTCACTAATATTATGGGGCCAGAATCTGATTAACATGATCTAAATACATACTATTCCAGATAAAGAAGTATCTGTAAATTCACAAATTGATCCCAAGCTATTCATTCAATATGACAATATAAAATTCATGGTTTGTGTACAATTTAGTCTAATTTCAAGGTTAACTGCTTCTCCAGAAAATTAGAATAATTTACATTTATCAAAACCTACAAATACTCTCTTGTGAAGCTACAATAAAATTAAAAAGGAAAAGGACTTCAGGAGTCATCTATCCTGCCAAAACTTCAGTTGAAAGAAAAAGGAAATCAATTATTTTATGTATTCATAAAGCAATTACTATTTGTTGTGTAAAATATTAAGGTACTGGTATGGTATAAATATGAAACCATGTGATTACAAAGAGGTGATACATTACATTGTGTAAGTAGGGACAATGAAACAAAAATTCAATGAAGGTCATTTCTAGCATAAGATAGCATATACTGATTATCAAATAATGATAAAGACAGTAAATACTGAAGATTTCAAAGGAAAATGTCTCCATGGGTCAAGTTATCCGGGAAGCAGAGGTAGAGATTGAGTTAGAATTTAAATAATTTATAAGATTTTGTTCATAATTCAAGTTTAAATATATTTTAGGCAAATTAAGGGTATTCTTACATTCTACCATAAGCTATACAACATCAGATTACTTGTCACTACCTTCAGTACTTTAACATGTGCATAATGACATACTTGAAAAATATATATGTCTTTGCTTCCTTCTCCCCACCCCCACCCCTACCTGACAAGAGTTCCTGAAATCCTTGTAAATTCCTAAGTGATAAGAGCACTAGAAGCATGGTTTATTCCAAAGAAGTGACTCTGGGTGGGCTCCTGAATGGCTCCTGAATGGGGGCTGGTCACCAGAAAGATCAAGCCATAATTAGAAACTTGGAATTTTTGGCCCCCATATCTCTAAAGAATGGAGTTAATGATCAATCATACCTACATAATGAAGCCTCCATGAAAATCCCAATATTACATGGCTCAGAGAGCTTCCAGGTTGGTGAACTAACCTAAACCTACATACTTGGGAGAGATAGCTTCTCCTATTATTCAGTATCCCTCATCCCCTACTGCAGAGTCAAACAAACTAAAACTAAGATATTTTGTCTTCGTATGTCCATCATCTCTATCACCTTTCCATCTCAATAAATTACTCACTCAAAACAATCTACAGTGTTTAGGCTTTGTCACATTTTTCTGTGACAAATGTGTACTATATTCATACAGAGTTTATTATTATGCTTTAGCATAATACAATGAACCTCAGTGGTATTAAAAATATGTTTACTTATTTTTATAGAATACATATATTATTTCATGAATTTGAGAGAAATCTTCCACCCATGATGTTTTTATTTCTTTAAATACTCTTTAAAGCATTGAGTGCGATTTTCTGTAAGATATTCTTAATTCACAATGCCTTTAAGAATAGAATTTATTCACTTGACAAAAATGTATTTCCATATAGCAGACTAGTATGTTTTTTATATGGACTTGACAATTATAGTTTCCTGTTACACACACACACACACACACACACACACACAAAACTATATTAAACAGGTATTAAATATTTAATAAACAGCTGATGAACAAAACTGAACATGCCTCAAAAAGACTCGAGAAAATGAAAAAGTTGCTCTTTTCCAATAACTGTTTATTTTTCTGTTGAATATTCCACATGAATCCCAAATAATCATTCTGCTAACATAAAGTAAAAGAGATTCACAAAATATATTAAGGAGGAGACAGTTGGAGTCACAATTTGAAGGTCCTGTTTGCTAAGTGGGACTGTCTACCTGGAGGTAGTGTCAGATGCCACAATTTTTTTGTTGTTCCACATTTTGATTTTTTTCAATTCTATAACTGGAGATCCAGCTTTCATCCCCAACCTCTCAATCACTCGCATTTACCGCACCATGCTTTATCTTGAAGCCAAATTTAATAACTGAGCTTTAAAACCTGAAACCTGGGACATGAATGATGTCAGAATTCGCAAAAAAATGCCTTCAATTCATAGGCCAAGATTAAATAATATATTTACTCTAGGTTCTAAGTGCAGAAAAAGTCAACGGCTGCTTCAAATCATCTCTATTATCCACTCTATAAAGATGTAATTCATTACTATGTATTGTTGTCTTTATTGTTTCCTTTTCATACTGTGATCAAAAACAGTAGCATGACATTTTCTTCCGGTTACTTGGTCATCTGGAAGCCCTATGAAATGACAAAGAAAACTCAAGATTTCCAATTGAAACAGTATATACAGGAGTGTATCCTTCAGACCTTGAGTTAATACATACTCTTCTTGATTTACTAATGAGATAAAGTCAGTGGAAAAGTAATAGCAAATATGCACTCAGAGTGTATTTCCATACTTTTCCTTTTCCCTTGGCTCATCATTTTATTACTGAATTAGATGGGAAAAAAATAGCCTTTGAGCCTGCATTAGCAATTCTATAGCTACTCAAAATACAAGTTGTCCTATTATTTTATTTTAGATCATAACCTTTTTTAGTATCTGAAATAAATCTGAGGTTCTCTCACAGTTGATGATTCAAACTAGCTGAATCTTCCTGAAAGAAGACAGTGCCCTAGAAACCTGGAGGTCAAATCACAGAGCACACAGATAAGCAGAAGTTTCTCTGGCCAGTCATAATTTAATACTTTTAAAAGCACTATAACTTATTACAACTCTTTTGATTAAATATTAGAGAAACATATAGAAGCTTATTTAAACAGAAACCATAGTAGTTACCAGATGGACAGAGAGCTATCTCCTGGAGTACGAGGGTGGGGAGAGTCATTCCTCAAGATACACTTAATCTAGATAGAAAATCATTAGAATAGCAGATGTACTTTCTTTCTGCTTGTTGGCTTTTTTCAGTCTACAAATTCATTTTGCATATTGGCTTTTCTTGCTTCTTGGTGACCTAGCAAAACTTTGCCATAACACCACTCCTGAGTTTACAGACCTTAGTTCCAAACACCTGTAAAGACTTAGTTGAATCTGAATCCTGTTTTTAAATGTGGCAATGTAAATACTCTCTATTATGAATATATTTGCCTTTTCAAAATAATCAAGTTTAAGTTATCTGAAGACAATTTATTTAGAGTTATGATATTCCGGGATTCAGCATTTTGATTCATGTAATTATAAATAAAAAAACAATTATGAAGAAAATTCTACTGAAATATTTGAATCAGTTCTGGCTGATGAGCAAAGTACTTGAATAGTACTTGAATAGTGAACATACAGTAAGTCCTCATTTAATATCGTCTATAGGTTATTGGAAACTTTGACTTTAAGGGAAATGAAGTATTTTACCATAAGCTAATTGATATAAACAAAAGTTAAGTTCCTATGGTATATCTCTGGTCACAAAAACTTCTCCAAACTTCTAAATAAAGTCCTAAAACACTTCTAGTATTAAGCATTGAAATACACATGAGCTATACATACTTAAGAAAGATTAATAAAGACAAATCAGATCATTATTTTCCAACCTGTTTATTTAGTTCAGAGTCACAGGTGGCTGAAGCCCATCCCGGCAGCTCAGGGTGCCAGGCAGAAGCTAACCCTGCACAGGATGCCCTTCTGTCCCTGAGAACACTCACATGCATAACCACATTCACTCAGGCTGGGACAATTTAGACATGCCAGCTCACCTAATGCTCGAACACAAGCACCGCCATACCACAACTGTTGACAGGAAAGTTGTGATGGCTACTCAGTGACTGATGAGTGGGTAGTATGTACAGCATGGATACATTGGACAAAGAAAGAGATGATTCATTTCCCAGGCAGGACATGGAGCAGAATGGCTCAAGATTTCATCATACTACTCAGAATCATGAACAATTTACAATTTATGAATTGTTTATTTCTGGAATTTTTCATTTAATATTTTCTTACTACAGTTGACCACAGGTAACTGAAATGAAAGAAAATAGTACATGTGTTAGACCCTAAGCCGATCTGTAGACTCAATGCAAGCAGAAAATAAAGACTAAGGCAGAATTTTAGTGGGCTTGGCTAAGTGCTGAAGGTGTGTCCCAACACAGAGCCAATTTGCAAAAGCTGGGAGAGTATTTTCTTACCCTTCCTTTCAATTTTGCTACAGGTATTTAAGTTCTGTCAAGCTCTTTTTGTGTGTGTTATTTTCTCTCTCTTCCTCCCCTTTTTTGCTCTCTTTTCCTTTCTGCCTCTTCTCTTTTCCACTTGTCTCTCACTCTCATTTTATCTCTTTCACTCTCTCAACTTTTGGAATCCAATAAAAAAAGCTGTAAAAATACTAGCTGAAAAAGAACAAAGGAACAGCTACTTTGGAGACCACACATGGCAAAGAATATAGAATTTACAAAAATGCCTTATGAAAATTAGTTAAAGATACAGCCACAGCTTATAGCAACCAACAAAAACAAACACTGAATAAAGGAGAATATGATTTCTAAAGTCACCATATAATATTCAAATGTCTAATTTTAAACAAAAATAAATGTGAATCATGCAAAGAATAAAGAATGTATAGCCCATTCATGGGGCAAAGTAACAGAAACTGTTCCTGAAGAAGGACAGATATTAAAATTACTAAACAAAGCCTTTAAATCAACTGTCTTAAATATGTTCAAAGAACTAAGGAGTCTCTAGATAAAGATATAAAGAAAACCAGGATAAAAATATACAAAAAATAGAGCATAAAGAGAAATAAATTATAACAGAGAATCAGAGTCCTGGGGCTAAAAGTTTGGATAACTTTTATGAAATGAAATGAAATGAAATCACTAGAAGATTTCAGTAGCAGATATGAGCACACAGAAGAAAAAACAAGTGACTTCAAGATAGGTCAATCAAAATTATTCAGTCTTAGAAACAGAAATAAAAAATGAAAATTATGAACAGGTAGTCAAAAGTAACATAACCAAAATCTCAGGAGAGAAATAAGGAAGAAAGAATATTTGATGAAAAGATGACTAAAAGCATCCCAAATTTGATTGAAGACATGTATCTATTATTTGAGGAAGCTAAATGAACTCAAAGAAGGATAAATACAAATAAATTCATACCAAGGCACGTTATAATCAAAATGTTGGAAGTCAAGGATGAAAGGAGAATCTTGAAAGCACAATGAGAATAATAACTCATCATGTACAAAGAATCCTCAATAATAGTAACAGCAGATTTATTGGAAGCCAGAGGCCAGAAGACAATGGAATAGTATTTTTTAAAAGTTGAAAGAAAAGGGGAGAAAAAACTGTCAAGCAATAATTCTGTATATGGCTAAATTATCCTTCAAAAATGAAGGAGAAATTAACCCCCACCACCACCAAAAAAAAAAAAAAAAAAAAAAAGCTAAAGGAGTTCTTTGCAAGTAGACTTACCTGATAGGAAATGCTGAAGAGAGTCCTTCAGGCTAAGATGAAAGATGGTAACCTGAAACCATGTGAATAAATAAAGAATTCTAGTAAAAGTAACTACATAGTAAATTTAAAGTGTGATTTTAGTTTGTAACTCTTCTATTTTCGGCATGATTTAAAAAACACATACATAACCCAATAGTTATAAATTATAAATGTAAAAGTAATGCATAGAGTTATAATTTGTGACAGCAACAAAATAAGAATGTGTGTGTGAAAGAACATGGCTAAACCTTAAATGCATATTTTTAAGTGAAAGAAGATAATCTGAAAAAAAGGCTTCTGTATGATTCAAAATATATGACATCTTGCAGAGCTGTTGCGGCGGTACAAGAATTACTTTTACTCTGGTAACCAGGTGTTAGGAGAAGGGAGGGATAAATGGGTGGCACATAGAACATTTTTTTGAGGTGGAACTATTCTGCATAATACTATAATGGTGGATGCAAGTTGTTATACATTTGCCAAAACTCAGGCTATACAACACAAAGAAAGAACTCTAATGTAAACTATGGATTTTTGGTGATAGTGATATGTCAATGTAGGTTGATGAAGTGTAACAAGTGTACCACTCTGGTGGGGACTTTAATGTGGAAAAGCCTATGCACATGTGGGGTAGGGGATATTATAGGAAATCTCTATACCTTCTGCTCAATTTTGTTGTGAACCTAACACTACTATAAAATACAAGATGTATTCAAAAATATACTACATAAAGCCAAAACAATGCTTTATGAAGTTGAACTAAAACTATAGAGACAGATAACTGTTATATTTTATTTAGAGTTCTTGTCACCTTTTATATATATATATATATATATATATATATTATATATATATATATATATATATATATATAACAAAAGTGAGGAATTTCATGCAGGCTAAGGCTAGAAGAGGAGGAGAAACAATGCAGAAGCTCGCTCACGAAAATAGATGATGGTTTATATTCACCCAGGGCAACAAAGTGAAAGGGTTATAATGTAGCTTTGCTAGTTTCCACTCTGAAAGCCAAACGTAGGTACCCTATTGTGAGAGAAATAAAATGGTCTTGTCTCTCATCACTGTGAACCTTCTTTCTGTCAAACCAACATCAAGTTGAAAATAGAAGCATGTAAATTTGAAAGATTTTGAGGACATGGCCCTCTTCCACAGCAAGACAAAAAACGTTGTCTCCACTGAGTTATCCCTGGAAACAGCACATTCTCAATGAGCACCACAATGATATGCACCCTGTCCTGTTTTCAAGAAATCAAGTCATTTCTAAGAGGCTAACCAGCCAGAGATAAATTCTTTTGTCAAACATCAAGTCAGAGCGGTAGGATTTGAAGATACAACCTTTGGTATTTACCCAGTGATTCCTTTTCAAGCTACAAGTGTGTACTGGGTCATTATAACAGCAGTAAGCTTAAGAAAATGTAGAAATACATAATTAAGGAAAAAGCTGACAGTTATCTTTCTCTGAGATTTACACAGCTGTTTTCTGGAGCAGCAGAGGACCTTTTGCATCAATTTGAAGTTGATTTCAATCAACATTGATTGCCCAGCCTGGACCATTAAGTGCATAAGCTGATTTCAGAGAAATGAAATATGATGGATGTAGAAATCAGTGTAAAGAAACTAAAGAACAACAGGAAGAAATCAAGGGTCCTGAAGTAAATAAACCCATTTACAACTGTTTCCTAATTAGTCTTTTTTTTTTAAGTTCAGCAGTTTTCTTGATTGTTCTTTTCTTCTTTACAGTCTGAATTTAGAGATTACAAATGCAATGCATCCTAAGGACTATATAATGGTAAAAAAAAAATCATCCTTGTAGCATTCCTCAAGTTAATGAAAGTTGCACATACACAGGGAAGTAAGAAGAATAAGTACAGAGAAGCTGAAGTATCTCAAGCACACAGAGGAGTACTCAGAGATTGGGAGGCCAATGAAACTCTGTTCACTTCAGTATAATACTTTCCTTTTTCTCACAATCTAAAATCTGAGTGTCCATTTTAAAGCAAGTCAAGTTTCCTTCCTCCTTATGCACTTATTTTCTTCTTTAAACAATAAGGTGCAATTGTTTAGCTATTCTTGAAACTCATCACCGTCTTATTAATATTATTATTAATGGAAGGCATTAGGAGTTTAGAATTTCTTAAGTGAATGTAATATAAGATTATTTGTACACAAGTTATTATAGCTAACCTATATACTTTGCCCTGTTTAAAAACAAGCTTAAAATGGTAATATAAGAAGACAATCATGGTCCATAAATTAGGTAAAAGGCAGGAGCAAAAGGGAGAAAGGCAGATATTAAAAAAAGAGAGACTGTATAGATGGCAATCTTTATATTTCCAATGCAACAGGAAATTAGTATTTTAACTTATACAAGAAATAGGAGATCAATTCTTTTTTCTTCTTTTTTTCTTCCATCAAAAAACTTTAAAATTATTTAGGAATTCACAAGAAGCCCTTTTCAGTATTTTTATTTCTGTGTGTTATGGGGTATTATATTCTTCTGGATATTTCCCACACTTTATTAGAAGAGACAGTGATTATTTGTTTCTATGAGAATATGCAGTTCTTAATATACTTTATAGTCCTCAGATCAGTAAATGTTCCTAACCTTTGATTTCTTATTTATGTAATATGGAGCATATGTATTTATCTAAAGCCATACTTTAATCTTTATGTTGCATAATTACAAAAGAGTAATGATTTAATTAACCATAAAATCTTGACTATCATAAGGTATAGGCATATTTTTACAAAATACATTTATGAATCTTCATTGAATAAAGTATGGATTCAAAAATTGCAGTGGAATTGTAGCTCTACTGAAATGAACTCAGATATATGCAAAAAAACTTTTCTCAAAGCTCAGTTTATGTCTTTTGTGAGATATCGCAGAGCTCTATATTGGAGAAATATGCCCCTGCCATTTTAAATATCTTTTGATTGAAATAGTCTTCATTCACTATAAATAATTCTTTTAGACAACTGATATGTAGTCAATTTTTCAGAATTCCATCCCTTCCATTTCTCTAAAATGGCACTTAGGTATATGAAGTGAGTCACATGACTGGTGACTGGTAGTGGCTGTTGCCTGGGATTTTAAACAAGGGTTATCAGTCAAAACACTTCCACCTGGCCTCTCCACATAGCCTTGGTTTTCTTAAATCTTCATAGGTAGGTACAAAGCCATGGCTAGAGTGAGCTAGATTGGGTAGTTTCTTTCCTGCACACAATAGGCTACAGCAAGATAAATTTGGGATTTCCCTTATCCCAAGTCAATTAGATTCTGAAAAAATCCTAATAGGGTGTGCTCTGGTAAAACAGTTTCTCTTGAGGGCAGGTCTTGTTAAGAACAGAATGGTCTGGCATATTTCATAATGATTCTTTCCCCCACTCCCCGTTAAAAACATGAGTGAATTTTTCTTTGATAGTCACTGTGAGAACCTTGTAGGAGTCCTGGAGGTAAATAAAAGTGGGTGGGGACCCCTATGACTGAGTCCCCTGGAACTTTAATTCTTTAATTTACCTACATGAAGACTTCAGCAATTTGTCAAGCGGTGTTCAAGGGTCTTGCCCCAGCACTAGTTCCCATGGAGGTTTCTGCTCACGGGTTTCTGCTCCAGTAGGTTGTAATTCTCTGTATTTGATTATCTGTTCACTGTGTGGGGCAGTGTTTTTTTCTGTGACCTCACTTCTTTGATGAATCTAAGGGCTGTTGATTTTTCAGTTTGTTCAGTTTTTTACCTAAGATAGAATGACAACTTTGTCCAATCATAAGATAAAATGGTCTCTCTGCCTATATCCCCTTACATAATGTCCTTAAATGTTTATATATGCTGTAATTTATTATCAAATATTACAATAACTCATTTTATAGGACTGTAGATTTTATATTGTGCTTTCAATGCATTTTCTCATGTACTTTGAAAAATAAATCTACAGTTTGTTTTGAAATTTCTACTTCAATAGATAAGGAAACTAAAGATCTGAAAGGTAAATTAACCTTTTTTAGGTAACAGAACTAAATTTAGAGATAAAACACAATCTCAATATTCTGATGATTTAACTTCTGCAGATCTTTCTTTCCTTTGTCACCTTTCTTCTTTCCCCAGTTTGAGAAGTAATTGTCATACATCACTGTTTAAGTTCAAGGTGTAGAGCATGATGATTTGATTTACATATGTAGGCCTACCTCGAAGATATTGCAGGCTCAGTTCCGGAACACTGCAATAAAGCAAGTATCGTACTAAATAAAGTAAGTCATAATCTTTTTTGTTGATATAAAGTCTTGCCTTCAACTTCTAAAAAAAAAAAAAATGGAACATCTGTAAAATGCAATAAAGGACAGCACAATAAAACAAGGTAATCTTGTTTTGTGAAAAGAGTACTTCTATAAATTAAGCTAATGTCCATCATCTTATATGCATATGATAAAAAGAAAAAAAAATCTTGTGATGAGAAGAGTCGGGACTTATTCCCTTAATAACTTTCCTATACATATTATACAGCAGTGTTAGCTACAGTCATCATGTTGTACATCACATCTCTAGTGCTAATTTATCTTATAACTGGTGGTTTGTGACTTTTGACCGCCTTCTTCCAATTCCTACTCCTCACACTCTCTGTGTCATCTAAATGTAACTTACATTAGGACTTACTTTCTATTTAGTTAGATAGATGGATATTTCTATGGAATCTAAGAGGAAATCCATGAAAAGACTGATATGTTAAGTGTTTTCTACCACCTATCACTAGAGCTCATTTGAATAAATTGATTGTTTATTCCAGAAATCCCTTGTTAAATCATTTGACAGAGAATCCTCATCAATATAATTGCTATATTTAGTTGATAAGAATTAGTTACTAATTTAGTAGTGACTTATTTGGGCTATATATGTTATGGTAGAGGGGAAGTTAGGTCCAGTTTGAGGATATTATAAGTGGCACAACAAAGTGAAGTTTTGTGAGAGTGGCGCCTGGAAAACATCAAGTTCTGGTTAGCAAGAGAAAAAATAATAACAGGCATCAGAAAAAATAAGGATGAGTCTATGGCCATGACACCCTGAATGAGCCCGATTCCATCTGATCTCAGAAGCTAGGCAGGGTCGGGCCTGGCTAGTACTTGGATGGGAGACCACCTAGGCAGACCAGGTGCTGTAGGCGCAAAAAATAAAAAATAAAGGATCGTAAACTGACAAGGTCCTTGCAATCTGTGAGGTCAACCAAGGGTTGCCTCACCTTGTAAAGAAAAAAAAAAAATAAATAAATAAATAAAAACAAAAAAAACAAATAAATAAATAAATATAGTATAACAAATCTTAAAGTTCTGCCTAGGATTAGCTTATAATTGATATGCACACACGTACACAATGTTTTAATTATACATCTAACATATTTGAAATATGATTAGTACACAATTAATAGATGTATTTTATCTAAATTTGTATATAATTATATATTAAATATAGTATGTATTTTTATAAGAATAAAGTGAACAGTTTTTAGCCTGTGGTAGAAATTTTAGCATATATTTGAAATTAATAAGGTCATGAAAAATTGGAGCTGAAAGTTTAAAGGGTTTATTTATCCTCATCATTTTCCAGAGGACATGAGTATGACAAATAAAGCTAAGTATTTTTTTCAAGGTCAGAAACAGGATAAAAACAAAGAATTATTTTACTGCCATTTATACTCTATAGGCTAGCTGTGTTGAACTACTTGCTTATCAGTGCTTCATGCTTTTCACATTTCCCTATAATTGTATTTGCCTCACGCTCAAATGCATGGTTCTCATGTGGCCCCTATTTATCCTTCAAAATTTAGCTCAAGCATCATTTGAAAAAGACTTTCCGAGCTTGATCTCTCTCTCTGAATGGAGGAGCCCCTTTGACTTCTCCTTTTGACAACAAATATGTATTTATTTCCATTACCTATCTATCATTTATCTATCTATCTATCTATCATCTATCATCTAATCTATCTCTCTACCAACTAACTACCTATATCTACCTATATTTATCTTATATCTACTTATTTATCTGCCTTTTCACTTTTCTGTTCATTCTAACCCACTTGAATTCTATGAGAAATAGAACTGTACCTTAGTCATTGTTGCATCCTTAGTGCCTCCTCCAGTGACTAACTCATAGAGTGCTTAATATTTGAAAAATAATTGAATGAATACCTTCTAGACCTCTTATTTTATACATTACAATTTTCTCATAGTATTTCTTTTAAATGACAAAGAGAATGCCTCTTCATAAATAATAGAATTTAAAAGACCATCGTTTTTTCCTCTACCTGAATATCCCTGGCTTCATTCATTATTTCTTTAGAAGTTTCTGTAAATTCAGAGTACACTAAGAGAATCAGGCATTTTAGCTATTTTGCATTGAACAAAAACTAGTTCATCAAATTAAATGGAGATTGTCAGAGTTATAATGGAGCAATAGGAGGCTATGCAGAAAAAAAAAAAGACTGACTGAAAGCTCATATGGAAAAAATATTCTTTATAAAAGTTTGTTCTCATTTATGACATGAAAAGAAGATGCAAATATTTTATCTAACTGTACAACAACTATTTTAACTTTTTAATATCTCAACTGCTTTATATTACCGATTTCATCTGGCTAGTCTACATTTATTTCTGGTATTTAAATAATATTCAATATTTTTATTGTTGGAAAATGCTATAAATCTACTTGGATATTGAGAAAACTTGTGCTATAGAAATAGCCTTCTCCCATTCTCTTTATAATATATTATATCCTATGAGATCATGATCTATTTCAGATTAGATTTATGTTTTTTCATACATTCAGAGACACAATTTCAGTTTCTATGTATTTATTATTTCTTAAGAAAATGTGTTTATTAAGGGTTTATAATTATACACATTTATTTGGATTCAATGATATAAATATATAGTGTGTATGAATGTCACTTTTGTCTTTCACATAAGCACATCTTCCTCTGAGATGAGATAATGTTCAGAGGGTCCCTCTTTATTCCTAATTCAAAGGACCGAGTTAACCTAATTGAAATAAAATTGTTAAGCAATAGTCAGTACAGACTGAGTATATAGGAGTTACAGGATCAGAATTGCTAGGAATGTGTCTGGAATCAGAATGTTAACAGATGCAACAGGGAAATTTTATGTATACTAATTTGAAATTTTGAGGGCCACTGATGTAAAGTCTAGGACATGCAGACAAGTAGGTAATGTGATGATAGTAGAGGCCATGACAAGCGCTAGATCAGGAAAATTCTTGAAGTAAAGACAAAAAATCAATATGGACATAAAACTAAATCAGAAAAAATATAGAAAAAAATTATTATAAATGCAAAACTCTAATTTCTCCAGTTGCTTTTTAACACCTTCTGTATGGCATAAGTCAACCTGGCATGAAGGTAGCCTTAGGTAGCAAGCAGCCTCACTCCAGCAATACATATTTAAATATTTTCCCTCACAAGTAATTTAAGGACCTCAGCCAGAGGACAGAATGAAGAAGAGATATATGAAGGAAAATTGTAAGTAATAAAGACTAAAAGGTAATCTGAGGTGTGTAAGGGTGGCATCTGATAGCAGGGGAGAGAAATCTAAGCACTGCTGAATAAAAAAGGTATATCTCTATCTCTATGTCTATCTCTATGTCTATCTCTATGTCTATATCTATGTCTATCTCTATGTCTATGTCTATGTCTATCTCTATCTCTATCTCTATCTCTATCTCTATCTCTATCTCTATCTCTATTTGTCTGTATCATGTATATGAAGTGGTAGAAAGCAAATGGCAGAAGAAATGAAAAACGGTAAATGAGAGGAGTGCCCTTTATGAGGCTCTGAATATGTATTTTTACAATCAGTGGGGCACTACACAGTTCGGAAAATAACTCAAATAGCGAAAATTGCTTCTAGCATTATGTCATTTTTTTAAAAAATAGAGTGTTCTACTATATTAAACTGCAGTTCAAAGTCTTTTTAGGTTCATTGTGTGTTTATTGAGTTTTCATTAGATCTGAATTTTCTAATCAATTAGGCAACAAGCATAAGTAGGTGTAACAGCAGTGAGATGGTTCCTTCCCTAGCATTTGACATCTTTTCCTTTCAAGGTACATTTGCTCTTTCTTTTACTTTCCTTTTAGGTAGAATGTGCTCCTCTTACACTGTTGAACTGTTATCTGTATTCGGTTAAAATAATGGATTAGGGCAACCATGTTAGGACAATGATTCTGCAATATGTTGGCAAAACAAAACAAAACAGGAAAAAACCTTTTCATTGGACAGTTAACTTTTCAATGTGTTCAGTAATTAATGGAGGGCAGGAGACCAGGAACAAATCATATATCATTACTGTATACAGCACTCTAAACCTTTTTCTAGGTTGTAATAGTTTAATAACATCATCTTTGAGTTTTGCAGTTAATATATCACTTGACCAAAACTAAAATCATCTAATGTTCTTAAAGATGAACATATTACTATAATAAATCACCTATACACATACAACATAACACATTCCAGCCTTAGTTTTACTTCTTGAACTTTTATTATAAATGTACCTTAAGAAACAAGTAACAGAGAAAGTATTTAATTTTATTAATTGTATGTTTTTATGTTTTTATGCATAACATTACTTATAATTCCTTTTCATCATTTGGGTATGCTTAAGAAAGTGAGGAATAACACAAAGTAACAGTATTAATCAGAACTTCCTGAATTCATTAGAATTTAAACACTGAACATGTTGATTCACTTTAAATTTGGAAAATTATTCAAAAACAAAATTCCATAACAAAGTATTATGTACATTTAGTTTACTTTACTTAAAACTACAAAATATTGTATCTGACATTTCCTATTCTGACTACCTTGTAAAAAATATTCATAGCTGACAAATGCATGTTTTAAGATTTAACATTATTCTGTAACTAAAATGAGAAAAAATGCATAATGACTTCATTTTTAATTTTGAGGAAAAAATATAACTAGGTGGTTATGAACTAACATCTCCCATTAAATCAATGGCTTTACCTAGTTCTTATATCTGTAGAATGCAGCTCATTAAGCTTTAAGCTCTTTTATATTCATTACAACAGCACCTTGTGAATTTTGTGTTAATTTTCTTTATGATCCTTCTATAAATCATTTGATAGGTGAGGAGGCTTAACCTACTTTCCTAAAGATAAAAATCTCTTCAAATCAGTGGTCCAATACAACCTTCAAAATACTATCTACTAAAGCCTAGAGGATTTTAATGAACATAAGGGGATGTCTTTGTCAGTTTGGGCTGCCATAACAAAATAACCACATACTGAGTAGCTTTAACAACAGAAACTTGTTTTTTCACAGTTCTGAAGACTTGGAGTCTGAGATCAGGGTGCCAGCACGGTTGAGTTCTGCTGAGAATTCTATTCCTGGCTTATAGATGGCTGCCTTCTTGCTGTTTGCTCACATGGACTTTCCCCGACATGTGTGCAGGGAAGCAGGGAGAGAACAAATTCTCTGATGTCTCTTCTTATAAGAAAAGTAATTGTATCAGATGACGGCTTCACCCTTAGTACCTCATTTAACCTTAATCGTCTCTTTAAAAGCCCCACCTCTGACATAGTCACATCAAGAGAAAGGTGGTTACATATGAATTCTGCAGACACAATTCAGTCCATAGCAAGTAACCATCCTAGCATGCATCATAGAATGACTGATATCACTGAGAAATATGGATGTGCCTTTCTAGTAGTCTATTCTATTATTAGTGACCCCATTCTATTCATTCAACAAATAATTACTGTTCCAGGTACTGTTTAGCAGGTCAGGTATAAAGTGATGAATAAAGGAGAACTAACTGTTGCTTTCTCATGTTTGATATCATATATGCTTCTAAAGGAAAAGTTCCCAAAATGAAAAGATTATTGGATGAGAGAAGGTTTCTCTGAGAACATTAAAGGTGAGACAGGATTGACTGAAGAATACTTGCAATGCTCTGCTGGAAATCCGTTCAGGCGGCCAGGCCAAAGAATTCCTAGCCAGTGTCTGCTACTGTACAGCTGCAGGCACCAAGCAGGAGTAGGAGAAGGTGGGCCGCCACCGGCAAGTGCTCTTCCACCTGCACATCAGTGTGGAGCAGCTGGAGTGTGCTTGTTTATTTGATGTCTGCAATGTTCCCAGAGATCCTGTGCATAGCTGTTATGAATTTTGGGGGAACGAGAGCATTCAATCTATAGCAGCTAACTATTTGAAACTCCATCTAACCTATATAGGAAAGCAATGCTGGATTTGATGCAATTTAAATTTTCTATTTTGGGGAGTTTAATCCATAATATTTGAGTAAATGATAAATATCAAATTTACAGCTGTTTAAGCTAGATTACTGTGTGAAAAAAAAAAAAAACTGTAAAAGCGCCAAAGCCTTACAATGTTTACTCATGATCCTTAACTAAAACAATTATAAAATGTATACAGAATATTGATGTTTGATGTCTTCTTTGCTTTTTATAACCATATTACAGAACAAACTGGAATTCCAAAGCACCTATCATGAACTTTAGTGTTTCCTGAATTTAGTCATTGTGAACAATGAAGGGTATTGACAGTGTATACTCCTATTCTACCTTTAAATTCTTTTAAGAAGTGACAATTGTGAATAGAAGAAAATGAGTTCCATAAAATCTCTGTTACGTTTAACAACATTTACCTATTTGTTCAAATGAATTGATGAAAATAATTGGCTTACTGTTCACCTTTTACCTTTTAAAGAATAGTGGATAACTATAAAGTGGATGCAGTAAATGATCAAGACCTCCTTTAATTTTCTCTCTCCACCCATTTGACAATGAAGAATTGACACCTGCCAATTTTCAGCCTGGAGGACTCTCTTCATTTTATGTACTAAGTTTCAAACACCACAGATCTGCTATTCAGAAAATAAGAAGCTTATTTAAAACAACTTTAAAATAATTAAGGTTGCTACTTAGAGATAAATACCTAAAGCAGGTAGCCAAGGAACCCTTTAGGATTCTATGGTTCTTATTTGTACAAGGAGTGATAGGACACTAGACCATGAGCTCCAACAATAACTTCTTATTAAATATATATTCGTTTGTATTGTCCATTTCTAAGATTTGCTCTCTAGAAGAAAAATGAAAATTATATAATCTGAAACAGTCTGAAATAGCAGGACAGTTGTCTTTTAGTAACTTTCCATTAATTTAAAGAAGAGATACATATTGGACTTAAATCAAGGCTTCTTAAATGCAGATTCTGAAGCTCAACATTGAAAATAATAGTTCAAAATGTTACAAACTCCAAAGAAATGAGAAAATTTTTGTCCCAACTCAATTAATGAATTAATTGAATTACTCATGTTTCAAAACATGAGTAATTCAATATGTTATCAGTTCTGCTATAATATTTGTTTTGAAAACAGAATTTGTTTCATGCCAATTGATATATTGGGAACAATTTAATGGAATAAATTTTATTTTTACTTATGTGCAATTTTCTTCATGAGAAACATGAGATGAACATGGAAAACTGCAACAGGCTGAATCCAACAGCATAGTAATACACAAAAATACAGGTACCTACCAGCTACTTCAGTTTACCATGTGTGTTATGAGCTCCACCCATCCACATCTGGTATTACAACTTTTAGTCCAATTTCAGATAACCCTACTTCCACTACTTCATAATAGGTTAAGAACTTCATCCCTTCTGATGTTCAATTCCACAATTAAACTTCATGGGTTTTCAAGGCAAAGTGACATATACATTGTAGTATTTATGTAGATCTTAATGATTTAACATATATGAAACTGTCCTATCATTTTTATTAAGTTCTTATATCCCACTCCCATAAAACTGGAGAATTTTGCTACTTGATTTTTCATAGCCAATAATTTTTAGGAGTACATATGAAAGGTTATAGGAAAAGTAACTCTACTATATTGAATATATTAAACAACATCAACTATGTTTGCTAGAAAAAGTATAAACAAGGATAGATATAGTTTATATTTGTTGTAAGGTTTCTTGAGAACAAATCATTAATTAGCATCATTAAAAATAATTATATGTATTAAGTCCTTGAGCTGTACAGTTTTCTGTAAGTAGGATATGCTTTTGTACTTTTATTTATGAAATTTTTAAAAAATATATAATAGATCCAATTATCTGATATTTAATTTCTTTCTGTTTTTGAGTTAAATTTTAAATGAATAAAATATAATCTATATTAACAAAAATAAGATTAAAAATATTTTATTTTCCTAAACTTCTTTATCTCTTAACACCCCACTAAATCTTCATATATAAATACACATGTAACTCCAATAGTTTCACAACTGTCATTGCTTCTTTTAGGTTCATATGATATTTGTGTTTAATATTTCCATTTCAGATACCAGCTGCATAATAAACCATTAAAATTAATGACTTAAGATAGCAAAACATTATTATTTCTTATGATTCTGAGGATTAATTGGATGATTCCTCTGCTGTTTTGCCTGCATTTATCAGAGGGTCAGCTGTGCTGGAAGGTTTCTGTTGGCCTCACTTGTCTGGCAATTGTTGCTAGTCATAAATTAATGAGGCTTGGTTCTCCTCCATTACCTAATATTATCTTGTAGGCTAGCCAGTTTCCTTACACAACACTCTCAGTGCAGCTTTCAAGAGATCAAATAGAGAAGCTGCAAGTCATCAGATGGCCTAGGCCCAGAGTATGACTTTACTTCTGCTATATTCAATTAGCCAAAGTTAGAGACCATTCCACATTAAAAAGAAGGTTGGGTTGACTCAACTTCTTGATGAAAATATGGCAAAGTCACACTGTACAAGATCACAAGAGGAACTTTTGCAATCATCTTGAAAACAATCTACCATGAAATGTATTTTGAAATGTATGACTGAAAAAATTGTAGAACCTTTAAAAACAGAACCAGAAGGAAAGATTGCTAAGTTAAAAGGGAGGTATGAGTTAATTTGTTAATATAAACAAATCAAAAATAAGTAGCTAATCCAAATTGGAATTCTTATAAACTATAAACTATGATGTCAAGAATTATACACCAGGTGACAAAACAGATTCAAGTAGAACATCTTTTTACAAAAATATGTGGCATTAAGGGAGGCATGCAAAAAATAAATAAATAAATGTGTATTTAGCAATAATAAAATCTTCTGTTGAGTTATATGGAAGGGAATTTATAAATTCCTTAAGGAAATATGACAATTCCCATTAAAAAAGAATCTATGAAAGTCAACCATCATGATAAAAAAAGATCCTTGGAAGTTCCCATGCACTGGGATATCTGAATAAATACAAAATGGTGCAAACAAATTGATGACAGAGTTTTGGTAGAGAGATGGAACACCCTCAGCTAAGAGAGTATGAAAGGAATTTCACAAAATTTCAAAGATCATAACATGTGAATTTATTGACTTTTGACACATAGTCTAACAGTGTACAAATTTCAGGCAGTTTCAATCAGAACTTTTGCGTCTTTTTTCTCAGTTACTTCAATTTTTCCTCCTTTGTATTTTAGTCTTACCATCAGACTGACTCCCCTATGGTCATAAATGGTGCTCATAACGATCAGAACTATATGCTTCTTGTACACATTTAGTGAACACCTTGCTCAACTTTGGTCGCTATCATAAAATATCATACACTGGGTGGCTTAAACAACAAACCTTTTTTTTATCACAGTTCTGGAGTCTGTTGAGGGCCAGACCAAGGTGCTGGCAGAATTGGTACTTGCGAGGGCCCTCTTTGCAGATGGCAGCCATCTCACGGCATGTTCACATGGTCTCTTTGTGTGTGCACGTAGAGAGAGACTTATTCTGTCTCATCCTCTTCTTATCATGAAGGCATCACACTCATGACCCCAAGTGAACCTAATTACTTCCCAGAGGCCCCACCTCCAAATACCATCATATTGGGGATTAGACTAACAACAGTATTAAATTTTACAAATATCACGAAGCTCAAATATAGACTTTTAAAATATCCATAAATTTTCTAATCCACTGTATAATTACATTTACTGTAATTCTTATATAAACACACATTTACTTAAATAATTACCATAAAATTCATTTTCTTTTTCTTTCTTGAGCCAATAAACTTGAATATAAAACAAAAGAAGCAGTTATTCAAAGCCAATTTTATTTGCAGCAATAATGAATAAAACATTTTTAAAATTACTGTGATTTTTGGTTACTCATATTGAGCTAATGTCTTTCAGACCTCTCCTATTTCCTTATTTATGTTGAATTATAAAGCATTTAGTGACTCTGGTCTTACTAGTGATTGATACAGGTCTTTGGTAGGCTTATTGTAGTCTAGTGTCAGTCTCAATTATGTTAGAGGAGATATATACTAGATATTTAATCATTAAACTATTCACAGGTGATCAAGTTCTTGGTAATTGATTTAGAATGAACCAATCTTAAAAAATAATAATGTTAATTCTATTCTCAATTTTTTTGAGGAAGCTCGTACTGTTTTCCATAGTGGCTGTGACAATTTACATTCCCACTTTTTTTCTACAACCTCCCCAACACTATTATTACAAGTCATGTTGATGATACCTATTCTGACAGGTGTGGGGTGGTAACTCATTGTGGTTTTGATTTCCATTTCCCTAATAGCTGTGAAGTTGAGCATCTTTTCATACGTCTGTTGGCCATTTGTATGTCTTTCTTTAGAGAAGTGTCTGTTCAGGTTTCTGACTATTTTTTAATTTGATTGTTTTATTATTATTATTATTATTATTATTATTATTATTATTGAGTTGTATGAATTCTTTCTATATTTTGGATATTGGCCCCTCATTAGAAGTGTTGTTTGAAAATATCTTCTCCCATTCAATTGGTTGCGTCTCCATTTTATCATGAGTTCTTTTGCTGTTTGAAGGTTTTTATTTTGACATGGTCCCATTCATTTAGCTTTGCTTCCACTTCCCTGACCTATGATGACCCAGCAATCCCTCTTCTGGGTATTTATCCAAAAAATTTGAAAACATTTATCCATAAAGATATATGCACCTTGATGTTCATTATAGCTTTATTCACAGTGGTCAAGACATGGAAACAATCTGATACGCCCTTTGATAGATGACTGGATAAAGAAGAATTGGTATATATAGCCAATAGAATATTACTAGGACATAAGAAAAGATGAAATATGGCCACTTCAACAACACAGATATACCCTGTGATTACTATGCTAAGTGAAATAAGTCAGATAGAAAAAAAGTTGAGAACCATGTGATTTCACTCATATATGGGATGTAAAACTGAAAGCAACAAATGAACAGGATAAACAAGTAGAAACTCATGGGCACAGATAACAGTTTAGTGGTTAACAAAAGGAAAGAGCAGGGAGTAGATTGATAGAGATAAAGGGGGCAAATACAAGGTGATGAGAAGAAACTTAACTTTGGGTGGTGAACACACAAAGAAATAAACAGATGTCATATTATTGAACTGTACACTTGAAACCTATATGATTTTATTAGCAATGGCACCCCATATAATAATGTAATGTAAAAGAAAAAATGAAATGCCTACTTTTGAATTTTAATGAAAGATAATTTTTTTTTTAATACAGACAACAGACATGTTCTCTTTTCCAATGATCAGTTCCCTTTCCATTTTCTCTGCACAAGACAATCTATATGGAGTTTGCTTGCTTTAATGGATATTTGTTATATATCTTCTGTGAAGCATAAACTGCTTTCATTTTTCATAATAGTGTTTTAGATCCTTGGGAACACCCTACCATTTCTTACTCAATGATTGTAAGAGTAACAATTCATTCTCCATATTTTGACCTACAGGTTTCAACAATAATTTAGAAAATTTTTCATCCCTTATAAAAATATTTATCAAATACCTATAATGTGACAAGCAATATTTTACAATGCTGGCAATAAGTGATATAACAAGACATATAAGGCCACTGATCTATGAAGATTACATTGTATTATAGTACATGTGTATTTTACTCTTCCCTGCACCCCCAACTCTAGCCATAGTGTTCAAGGGTGACATGTGATTTAGGTAGGTAAACGAGATGAGCTCTTGAATTTCTGATAGAAATATGAAAAAAAAAATGACCGTATCCATCACATTCAGTGTTTATATGACAGAATAGAAGCTAGTGTTCTTGTTTCCACATAGTATGAGGCTGCTGGAATCGAAGAATTTAATTTAATTTAATGGAAAATTTAATTTTTTAGTTAAAGAGTCAACTGAATCCAATTGTTCCTGAAGCCTAGAATTCAGACTTTCTGTTATCAGTACCCCTCTGTTTTCAACCAAAAAAATTTGAATTGAATTTCCTTTATTTGCAACTGACAATGTGTTGATCATAGGATCGGAACAAAAGGAATTAGTGGAGTAACCTCAATGTAAAGTGACAGCAGGATACAGCAACCAAATGTCCCCAGTTAAAGTCTTATTTACTGCAGAAAACCGTGCACAGCCTCTCTTCTGCACAGTGCTGGAAGCACTGACTCAGCCTCTTTTATGCTTCTTTCCCTGACCAAACCCTTACAGTTTCTCAATAACTTAATCTTTATTTAGATATGTAAATCATGTCATTTTAAAATAAAAGTTATTTAAAGTCTTATAGTTTAAAGTGACCTTGTAATTTACATTCTAGTCCATGCTATGCTTATTTTTTAAGTTTAACTTTCATAAAATAAACTTTATAAATTTGTTTCCAGAGTTTTCAGGCTCTTCCAAGGAATGGCATTTCCTGCAGCCCTTATACCTTAGCCTCTTTTTTTTTTATTTGACTGAGAAACCCTTATTTAAAACAAATGTTTTAAAGAAATGAGCAGCAATTCATATACGAAGATACTAAGAAGCATTGAGAAAGTAATTTCTAATAAAAAGTATCCATGTGATATCTGAAAAATTAGAATAATAATAAAGAAATCTTAAGAAATATTTTGAGTAGTTTTCTTATATTATTGGCTGTCGGAGAAAAAGAAAGAAAAGCCCTTTCCATTCAATATACGTCTTCAAGAACAGAACTCTACCAATGATTGTTCTTTTATCTTTATGGGTCCTGAAAATATATTCCTCCAAGTGCAAAGATGCTTCTAAATTTAGTTGCTAAGTTAGGTGAGGTTTTTGTTTGTTTGTTTCATATAATATCAAGACCTGAATAAGTAAGATAATTTCCCTTTGCTTTTATAAAGTGGCCAAATTCATTAGTCTGAGAAAAAAAGTATTTTATGGAGTGAAGAATAAAAGCAATTTTATTATACAGAGTGTAAAATTTAATTATACTGGAAACAGTGATAATTTCATTAAGTATCAGGTTCTCATTATTAACTTTAATTAAAATGAGAAAATTAAAATACTATATGTCATTAATAGAGAAAAATGAACAAAAATTATTAAAATTCATTTTACTAAATTTATAGTCTTCCAAAACACAGTGAACTCTGGTTGTCTATGCTACAACAATACGGCTATAGATTGACATGCAAGGGTGGTCTTTCTCTTGAACACAAAACTGAGTATTGGGAGGTCTATGTCTTGCTGACTTATTACATATATTGTTGTTTCAAATATGCATGTGAGAAATATTTTTAGAAATATAAATTATAGTATTTTAGAAGTCTAGGGCATTTTTAAAAAACAGGTCTGTATGTGCAGATTTTCATTTTCATTTTGATTTAAAGGCAATCATGTTAACAGTTTTGCAAATCCTTCTAGTAGATAGAAAATATTTCAGCACTTCTTTTTGGTAATTACTCTTGAAAAATAGATCCACATAAAAAAATTCTCATATCATTTAAATAGTGAAAACTATCTTGTCTTTTGGTGGAATCTATCTTATTTTGACAAATTTTTTCTTTATTTTACTTGTCTAACTCCAATCACTGAAACATCTTTATCACTTGACAAAGTGCAGGAATAAATGTCTCTGCTTAGAAGTAAGTTACTAAATATTTATAATTTGATTTAAAAATAAGTATTTTTGTTAAACTTAATTTATGTATATCCTTTCCATTCCTCTACTTCGTTTTTCACGTCTATTTTCTTCTGCTGCTTATACTTTTCCTTGTAATATTTTATTGAATATTCAAGCCTGTACTTGAAGTTGATGGAATGAATACTATTTCCAATACTATAGAGTTGATAACAGTAAATATTAAAGGATGGAGAGCAGAAGAATTACTTGTAACTAACTAGAAAGGGTGAAACAGCATCAATTTCCTAGGAGACAACACAAAACTTTGAAGGTGGCCTTGTCAGACTGAAAGAATGAGATTAAAGCAAAGCATATGTTAAATGCTTAAGCCCAACTTCCACCACAGCCAACAGTATCCGGCAGTCTGACATAACATTTGGGCAGGAAACATGTGGATTCTTCTATGGCAGCTCTAACCACTGACACAAAGGACACAACATTAGAAATTTCCCTATATTTTGGCCTCTCACATAAGCACATGGTTCTCTGCACTACCTCTTATGCACCTCTTTATTGTGCATGGAGAATCCAAGACAACATTTGAGTATAACAACCTTAAATATGAGCACAAATCCAGGGTCACCAAATATTTGAGAAAAATTCTTAACACTGATAACACAGGCCAAAACAGTAAAAAATAAAATAGAATTCAGAGGTGTTATAGACTGACTATACAGGAATTTAGACATTTTCTAAAGATAAAATATCGCATCCATTAAACAAAAACTAGGTGTTATGTAGGGGGAAAAAGGACAATATAAGAATATAATTAATATAAAATTATATAAATTAATATAAAATAACTCAAAAGAAAGGTTGAAAAAAGCTCTCAGAAAATAAAGAGAATGAGCAAACTGAAAACAATACAGAAAAGAGTAATGAAAGAATTATCCAAGAAGTTAAATATCCTACAATTGGAAATTCTATACAGGTAAAACAGAGAGAAAATATTTTTTAAAAATCCAAGAGAGTTTTCTAGATTTGAAGAACCTGCATTTCTAGACTGAAAAGATCCAGTTAATCCATGACATGTGAAAACAGATTAATATCAAGTCATGCCACTGACATTCATAAACACAAACGGATATCCTAAAATTTTCCAGCAAAAGTGAGGGAAAAAAAGTCACATATACATTATTTTGAACTTTTAACCACACATTTGGGAAAATAGAGAATGTATGTTCTGTATTTATCAAATCCTATTAAAATTATTTTGCCTTTCCCAAGGTTACACATATTTTTCCTGTTTCCTTCTTGATGTATTATTTTAGTTGTACATTTAGAAAAGTGACCTATTTCAAGTTGATCTTTGCATATAGCATGAGGTAAGAATAGAGATTTTATTTCAGATGCTGTTTTTTTTTAATCTATCATATTATTAATCTATTTTCTTTAAGGAATTTATCCATTTGTTTATGTTTTTTACTTTATTTGCATAAAGCTGTTCATAATATTTCTTTATTATTGTGATCAGAAAGGTTGTTCTGTATTCTCACCAGTAAGTGGTATTGTCAGTTTTTTACTTTTATCCATTCTATTAGGTGTGTAGTGATATCTCACTATCGTTTTAACTTGTAATTCCCTAATAATGAATATGTTTAGCATTTTTTCATATGATTATTAACTGTCTTGTTTGGTAAAATCTTTTATCCATTTTTAAGTGATTTGTTTGCTTTCTTATTGTAGAGCTTTAAATGTTGTTTTTTTAATATTTTGGCTAAAGTCCTCTATCAGGTATATGTTTTTCAAATACTTTCTCCCATTCTTTGGCTTGTCTTTTCATTTTAACAACAGTTTCTATCACAGAGCATAAGTTTTTAATTTTAATAAAGTTTAATTTTTTTCACTCATAGATCACACTTTTGATGTTGTATTTATAAATGTACTCATTGCCAAACTAACATCACCTGGATTTTCTCCAACACTTCTACAGGCAAAAAATAAAACAGATTAAGAATATGGGTCATTTCTTTTAGAAAATGAAGGATAACTCCTGGATTAGAACTGGGAATCTTGAAGAATAATTTCCAGGAAATAAAACTGGGCTTGAATCAAAAACTGATGACTGGCTGCTTTTCAGAATTCGTATGGACCAGTAACTGTTGCATATCTCCTATTATTATCTGCCATTTTGAGTGAAAATACGTATTTTATTGTTCTTGTCAACTGACTCAGAAGTATATATTTGGGTTTCTAGTAGGTATTTACTTGTCCAAGTTTATGATTGTTGGGGCCAGAGAATCTGTACCTGAGGAGTTTCATCTGTATACCTGATCTACAATGAGATCACAGGTGGCAAAGTTGAACAGATGCCAGAATGTGACGGTACTTTGGTGATACTGGGAAGAAGGTAAGTGAAACACAAATCATTAGGGACTGTATCTCAGCCTACAAAAACTATTGTTTTGTTTGACCCCTAAGGAGAGGTGCTTCCTGGTCTTCACACAATGGTATTTGTTAATCATCCCCTTGATTATGGACTGGCCCTGTGACTTGTTTAACCAACAGTAAGTAGCACAAGCAACACTACCAATTTCCCATTTAAGCCTTAAGAAAATCTGGCAGCTTTGGTGTTTGCTTAGTGGGAGAAGCCAGCCAATATGTAATAAATAGCTCTAATCACCCTGGGAATCCCGTGCTGTTAAAGGTTTATTTAGCCACATTATTATGCCTTATGCAAAAGAACTGAGGCCCAGAACAAGTCCCAGGTGAGGTCTCACCCATTGACCAGAACAAGTCCCAGGTGAGGTCTCACCCATCAACCAGAACCAATTGCCAACCATAGGAGTAAACTCATTTTGGGAATGGATCTTCCGGCTTTATCTGAGCCATCCCTGGTATTGCAATGTGGAACAGAGACCAGATATTCCCATGGAACCCTGAAAAATTTACATAATTGTGAGCAAACAAATAAAATTATTTTTTAACCATGGAGTATTGAGATAGTTTATTACACAACAAGAGATAACCAAAACACTATTTTAAATTCTTTTTCTGTTCTATGTCCATTCATCTGTTTGGTGGCTAATAGAAAAGATTTCAGACTAAATATTTCTGACAAAAACATCACAAACAATTGATAGATATCCTATCCCCTATTACTCATTTATAACTAAAAGATACATTAATGCAGGTAAAGATATGTATGCACATATATTTTTTCTGACAACTAAATACCTAATATTTAAAAATAAAATTATGTGATTCAGTAGCAAATATGTAGTAATATGGTTAGAATCCTAGAATGTGACTTTTTAGGAAAAAATGCTATTCAAAAGATTATAAAGTGACAAATTTAATCGGTTTTGCTACTTAACAGTCAACACTTGTATTTATGCATAGTGTTTTATTAGGAATAATTTGTCACCATTATTTTCCACAACAAAGCATCACATTACAGATTCACAGAGTTGACAGAGGTCTTTGAGAGTCTTCATACATACCTATGCATTTTTGAAGAACTGTATATAACCTCTCCAGGCTCTGCTAACCCAAACAATTAAAATCCTTCAATAATGTCATTATGTGAAAGTTTACTGAATATTAATTTATAATGATCCTGTAGATTAATGGAGATTTGGGTATATATATTATTTTATGTAATAAAATTATACAACTGTGAGCTTGTCAATATATATTTTCTCATGGAAAGACTGACTAAAACAAAGAATTTAATTCTATGTTTTCTTTTTATTTGCTCAATTCTTATTTTAAGTCATTACTTATTGGATTCTTTAGGCTTATTTGTTATGAAAGGATAGAATCATCCTCTAAATTGAATACATGTGATGAATATTGATTGAAAATATCTTTTTGTAGAGTATAATGAGAAAAAAATCAACTCCTATGTACCCAATAAATGAATCCACGGGTGATGTCTCATTTAAACTGCAGCTCTAGATATTTCAGAAGCAAACAGATTTGCATTTTTCCTACGGTAATGTCTATAGAAACTTCTTTTAACATCACTCAACAAATCTGTGCCTATATCTGTTTCCAAAAATTTTATTTTGTATTTTTATTTACATACCAGAGAGTGAACATATCATAACATACAAATTGGCAAACTTTTAAAAAGAGAAAAGAGCTATGACACCACTGAAATTGAGAACAATGTGGACTACTTAAATTATCTGTTGGGTCCCCTTCTAAACATTACCAGCCCCTCAACATTCCCCTGGAGGTATCACTTCTAATTTCTAACACTATTATGTAATGTGAAATGTACCAAAGCAGAATCATCAATTAAGTATTCTTTTCTGTCTTTTCTTTGCTCAACACTATGTTTATGAGATTCATCGATATTATTTTATGTAACTGTAATTTATTTCTTTTATTGCTGCATAGCATTTCACTTTGTGAATACAGCAAAATGTGTTTCCTTTCTATTCTTGATAGACATTGAAGAATTTATATTTTAGCATTTATTAATAGTACTATTAGTAATTTGGTGATAATAAGTATGATAATAAGTATGCTTTCTTCTTGGACATATATTAATGAATGAAATTACTGGTCCAATAATATGATACCTCGGTAGTATAACTCTCTTTATGATAGGTTTTGATATTTTGTAGTATAAGTACTCCAACTTTGTTGTCCTTTCTCAGACTGCCTTGATAATTTTTTACCTTTCATGTTTCCATATATACTTTAAGTTGTCAATTTCCATAAAAATATATGCTGAGATCTAGATTAGAATTTTATTGATATTCTGGAAAGAATTAATATCATTGTATTACTAAATCTTCCAGTTTATAAGTTTAGTATATTCATTTATTTATCACTTCTCTGATTTTTTCTCAATGTTTTATAGTTTTTAAGTATAAATATGTTATACATTTTTGCTAAACTTATTCAGAGGAATTCAATATTGTTGATATAATTGTACAATGCATTATTTCAACTTTATTTTTCTTATATATATATGAAAGTAACCTTACTAAATTAATTCTTAATCTTATTACTGTATAGATATTTTTGTATTTGCTATGTTCAAGATTTCCTCAGAAAATAATGAACTTTCCCTTTTTCTAATCATAATGCCTTTTTTGTTGTTGTTTCTTTTATTTTACTTCCTAGTGAAGAGATGTCTTAGTAGGACTGACCACCAGTATAATATAAACATTTTTGTCTCATTTTCAGTATGAGTTTTTATTACTTCACTATTAAATAAATATAAAACATCTTCAGGTTTTGTTTTTACTCTGTCAAATTAGGAAAATTTCCTTATATTACTGACTTGTAAAATTTTACTATACATATGTTTGAAGATTTAAATGCTACTTTTTAATTTATCATTTTGATTAAATATATTTTTTCTCTCTTGCATTAATCTGTTGAGTTATATTTTTAAATTCTTTATGATTAACATACTTTGCATTTTTAGAATAGGCCCAAATTAGTCTTGGTGTAATAAATTTGTTTATTTATCATCAAGATTGATTTGAAATTTTCTATAGTATAACTGTGCAAATCTTCACTTCTTTAAAATGACTTTTTCTCAGAAGATAACTGAGGAAATATGGCATCAGAATGGAAAAATAATTTAAGTAGGTTGAAAATTATGGAAAGTATTAAAATAGTTTACATGTGATTTGAAAGAATGAAATCAAGGCAGTAGGGATAAATTTCAAGAAGCAAGAACTGATTTAAGTGACATTATAAGGATAGTATTTGCAAATCTATTTTATGTGCAGAAAATGGTTCAAGGGTAGCTAATCTCATTAATAAAAGTTTGTTAAAGTTTACTACATGGCAGGCTTTGTTCTAAGATCCAGCCAATTAATCCTCATAAAACCTCTAGAGGAATGCATTATTATTATCCATTATACAAGTGAAGAAACCGAGGCAAAGAGTAGATAAATATTTTGCTCTAAGTCTTCCAGCTAGCAGGAGTTAGATTTCAACCCAATTAGTGTGTTTCATTAGAAAGTTTTATTAGAAAGGTTTTATTAGAAGGATCGTAATGAATTCAACTAATATTTGCGAAACAGGACAAGTAATATGTTGTTATGAGTACAATTCAAAATGAAAAAATAAAATAAAGTAAAGTGTAACTTTTTCTATTTTCTTTTTCCTAGGTTCAAACTGGCCTTGGGCTCAGTTGCTTCTTTTCTTTCCTTATCCTTCTGCATACTGCATGACCACTCGCTTAATCATTAAGCCCTTAGGTTAGCATCCAGTCTCAGGAACAAAGCCTCAGCTTTTTTGACATCAGAAACAGAATTTCAGTCAAACTAAAGGTAACATCTTGACCTAGTTGTGTTTCAGCTCCAGAACCATGATGGGACGACCCTACTGGCATCCCTTGAAACCAGACAGAACAATGCCATAACTAACATCAGGATCTGATGCAATGATCAACAGCTTCCTAGTCCTGACCAATCAGTAGAGCCCCTACCATGACTAATGAGTTTTCCCTATAAAACATAGCCCCTAGAGGGCATCGGGGAGCCAGGTTTTTGATTGCTAGCTCACCTGTTTCTGGGCTTGGTGCCATTTCCTTAAAAAAATATTTACTTTCTTTTCTGAAAATCCTTGCTTGTTTCTCATCTGACTTTAAGGCATGCAGATAAAATGAATCCCTCCTTTTTTATAACAATGGAATATTTGTATTTATGTTCCAGAGTATTTTCTTTGTTATAGCTTTGTTCTGTTTAAATATCAAGATTACAATGGATTCATAGTTATTAGGGAAATATTGACTTTTTAAAAAATTCCTGCAAGAGTTTTAATAATCTTGATATAGTTTTCTTTAAACATTTGGAAGAACTATGTGTAAAATCATCAAGGCCAAACATTTTTTCTGAGGGAATATATTTTATGAATAGATTTAATTTTTAAGAGATTAAAATACTTCTTCTAGATCAAATTTGTTATATAATAGTTTTCCTGTATTTTGCACATTTTATCCAAATTGTCAAAATTATTAAAGGATATCCCTGATATTCTTTTTTAAAAGTGCATTCATTATAGTATCTGTAGTGTACTTTATCTTGGTCCTATTATTGGTAATTTATATTTTCTTCTTTTAACCAAAAGAAGTTTTAATATAACAGGTCATTTTTGCCAGATGTTCGTCAATTTTACTTTTGCAACTGCTTCCCCCCCTTTCTCCCAGGATTATAAATTACACATTATATTAGTGTGCTAGGGCTAGCATAACAAAACACCAAAGACTGAATGGCTTAAACAACAAAATATTGTTTCCTTTCACTTCTGGACTCTAGAAGTCTGAGATCAAGGTCAATTTGTTTTCTCCTGAGGTGTCTTTCTTTGGTTTCATATGGCCGCCTATCTGATTTTTCCTCACCTGGCCTTTTCTACGTGCATATATATCCCTCTCATCTCTTTCTGTATATTCTAATGGCCTTTTTTTAAGTTGGGACATTCGTCAGATTGGATGAGAACCCACCCTAATGGCTTCATTTTAACTTAATTACCTGTTTAAAGACCTTACACCTCCAAATACACTTATTCTAAGATACTGAAGATGAGGGTTTCTACATATAAATTGGGGGATGGGAGGTGGGGACATATTCAGTCCTTGACACATGTTAAATCTTCAGACTCAGTCCCAAATACCTCTTATGCCTTTTTCTTTAGTTTTCATTCATCTTCCATCATGTATACCTGTCTAAATATTTTCTGTTTTTTCCCACTTAACAAATTCTTTATGTCTTTGTATTTAATATGCATTTGTAAATAACTTTATTAAGATGTAATTCACAATATATTTATTTTAAGAGCACAAACTGATGAGTTCAGAAAAATATATAAACCTGTGTAATTACCACCTTAATCAAGATACATAACATTTTCAATACCACAAAAGCTTTCATTTTTCTCTTGCATATGTATTCACAATATATTTCTCTCTTTCATGCAAAATACCCCTTCATCAAGTTACCACTGAAATCTCATGCAGTCATTCCTCAAGTTCAACACTCAGAAGTGGTAACCTATGTCAAGTATATTGTAATCTGTCCTTAGTCTAGGATGTATAAACCAAAAGATGCTAACGGCCCCCACACTTCCAGTTTATGTTGGTAACAGAGTGATAAGACAAACACAACAGGCACTCAATAAAAATGTGAGAAGCAGAGGTACATGAGAACCATGGTTTTATAGCAATACTGAAATTCTGTTAAGAGAACCCCTTACTTCATCTCGTGGAAATAGCTCCCAAGTTTATTGTTTTTCACAGCTCTTGCTTCTGCCCTCTGGGAGATACTTTTTTTTTTTTTTCCCCTCCCTTGAATTGGACCACATTTGAAGACCATATTGGAGAAATCTCCTGTTTGGAGGGCTGGACAACTTTGTCAACTTGCTACCTTCAATAGATATATAGAGGGTTTTTTTGTTTGTTCGTTTGTTTCTGTTGTTTTATTTCTTTTACATCACAAAGAACTATAGCTCTTTTACTCTAAACTGAAACACTTTTGTCAGTACGCTCTCTCATGTGATATTTCAATTTATTTGATTTTTAACTCTGTGTCAAAAACCATATGAATGATTTTTTTCTACAATCTCATTGTCTCTGTCCTTTACTTCCCACCTCCCTCCCCCTTCTGTATGTTATTACAGGTACTTTGAGTACATACTCTCAGTTCCCTTTCTAGAGTCCCTTTGAAGAGCTTAAATAATTGAGTAGGTAGCAAAATAATTCATTTAGAGGTTTTAACAATAAGGTTACAGCATTCCCTTAACCTGGGTTTTGCCCCGAGGACAGTGCACTGGAACTCATCTTTGTCCTAAAGCTGGCTTTATGGGAATGAGTTTAATTTGGTGGGAAGAATGTTATTTTTAATACTGCAATTTCGAGAACTAATAAACTTTCTATTTCATTTAATTATGTTTGCAAAGAGAGTTCATTTTTTCTTGTAATTCTCACCACAATCAAATAATAAAAGCCAACTCCCACCCATTATTTTGCCTCAAAACTTACTGTCCATTAGCACAAGTTTATTAAGTCCATTTTTATTCCTTTTAAGTTGTCACGGTAAAGTTTTTACCAGATGTTTCAACATTATGAAATGTATTCGATCAACACCAAATATTCACCAAATATGAATAACCATTTTGTAGTCTCTTATAACAGTTTCCTTGTTACCACTCACCCTGTCACATAGCTAATATTTCATTGTTATTTAACTACCTCATTTCTAGGTGCTAAATCCTGCTATAGGAATTTGTTACTGCAAAATTAGGCTGTAGAATAAACAACATTAAGTATCACAATGACAAAACAAATATTTTTATTTCACTCACAGGTCTACAGAAATAGCTGGTCGATCAAGACTGAGATCAGCTGGGATTCTATGCATTAGGCAATGTATTGATTGGACTTGGCTCAGTGCTGACGATTAATTAGGCTTTGGAACCATTCCACATGAATTCTTGTAATTCAATAATAAAATACAAAGAATTTAAATAAAAAATGAGCAAAAAACATGAAGACATTTAACCAAAGATGATATACAAATGGTTAATGAGCACATAAAAGATGCTCACCGCCATTCATTATCAAGCAAAGACAATTTGAAATCACAACGAGAAACCACTACAACAGACTACAATGGCTAAAATTTTAAAAGTCTGACATTACCAAGTGTTAGTAGAATTCTTATATATTGCTGCTGAAAACATAAAAATGAAAAACTACTTAAGCAAACATCTTGTCAGTTTCTTATGGCAAAATATGCACTTCCTCTTTAAATTAGCAGTGTCATGATATGTGTTCTAGAGTTTGGTCACACTGGCCTCACGAAAGCTTTCCATGTACCTCTCTTCTTGACTCTGCCTTCAAGGTGTAATGTTTGTAGTATGAAATCTGTTGTGGTGGAAATATTTACACTACGGCGATCAGCAAACACTACAAATCAAAAATTCCCTCTTCCTTTGGCTACCCAGAAAGCTGGTTATTAAACATTTGCCATCCTGCCTCTATAGCAATTCCACTTTTAGGCATTTGCCTGAGAAATTAAAATATATATCAACAAAAACATTACACTAATATTTGTAGCAACTTTCCTAATAACATACAACATGTAAAGAACCTAAACAATCAAGACACAAATGGATAACCAAAATGTGGCACAGTGCCAAAGCACACGTTAAGCTACCACCTAAATCTGTGTTTCCAAGTTGCAATCTCTGACCTCAAATAAATGTTTTTAATTTCTCTTTTCAAAAATGTTGCATAGTATTCTGCAATAATAAATGGCATAGTATACTGGCTTGGTACTCAGCACTAATAAATAATGGCTACAATAGAAGTAACAATACAGATAAATCTAAAAATCATTATCCATAATAGAAACCCAGACACTAAGGTTGCATACTCATGTGTTCACTTATATGACATTCCAGAAAAGTCAAAATTATAGGAATAGAAATCAGAGTAATGATTTCTAAGGGCTAGGGTTGTGAGGGGTAAATTGACTGTGAAGTGTCTCCGAAACTTTTTGAGGTAATGTTCTATATCTTGATTTTAGTGGTGTTTACGTGCCTATGAACAGCTGTTAAAGCTCATCAAATGCTGTTCTTCAACTGGGAAATTTTGTTGCAAGTAGACTATATTTCAATTAAGAAAAAATTTTAAAAATTTAGCACAGTCTAATCTTGGGAATGTAAACAACAAATTTGCATTGCATACCTGAAACAATTATAATTTCTACACAGGTGAAATAACAAATAGAAGAAATTATTTAAGCAATTAACAATAAAGAATTGTAGAAAGAAAAACAACTATTTAATTACAATTTTAAATGGTACCTGAAGATATAATCATTTCTGCATATGTTTATTTATATATGAAAAAATGTTCATTCTGTGTGTCCTTCCTATGGAAATGTGTGAGTATACATAAATGACCTAGTGATTTGATTTATGCCAAAGCATGACTGTAATTTAGGGAAAAACTCTCACTATTAAAATATGTATTTTTAAGAAAATCCTGCATGTTAAAAGAGTGTTAATTTCAGGAATATCTTTTTTTTTAATATATAGGTCCAATGTCACAAAATCCTGGAAGGTTCAGTCAATATTTGTAGAATAAATCATATACCTAATATCAGCTTGTAAACCCTATGTTAGGGTTTAATATTTCCCTTATTAAAAATACAAAAAGTCATGAAAAAAATCAATACTGGACATAAAATGTTTCCATTAATATATTTTTGAAAGTGACTCTTACACTTTATACTTCAGGAGATGCAATAGGCATAAAGAAATTCTTAAAACCATGATGGATAACTGCTCTCATTCCATTATCAAATTATTAACTATACACAATCATTAATATATAATCAACATGATGGTATTTATTTACTTTCCCAGTAATGATGACTGAGAATCTAATTTTTTAGCAAAATTACTTTTTCCTTTAGAAAAACATAACTATTAGATATAAAACCATTTGTTACAGACTTTTATAAGATTATATTATTGGAAGTATGCTGTCAGAATCTCACGTTAGTGATCCAATTCTTGTACAGAGTTTGTTATAGTCTAAATAAAATATGGTCTAAAATAAAAATAAAATAAAATGTAATAATATTATTTCAGAAAAATCTAACCTAAAAGTTTCTCTTAGTCTAGAATGCTTCTTGTATTGCACTCGATACCCAAATTTCCTCCATTTTTATATAACCATTTAATTTGTCTAGGCAATACTAGGTGTCTAATTTTTAAATTAACAAGAATTAAAAATGTACTATAAAATGTAAAAAGCTTCCTTCTTAGAAATGGGAAAGTGGGCAATGAAAAAGAAATTACCCAACCAAAATCAAATTAAGGATAGAACTTAATATGTAAGCTAAGCACTGATACCATTTTTGTTCCGAAGACCTTTGCAGAAAAGCCCCCTCTTACCACGTATCAGTCACTATAGAGCCTGCCTTCCAAGGGCAACCATTGTCCAGAATTTTAACACCATATATTAATTTTGCCTATTATTAAACTTAATATAAAATAAATCATTCAGTAAACACCTTTCTTATGGCTTATTTTTTCCAAAGACACATTTTTCACACATATTTGTAGTTCGTTCATTCTCACTGCTGAAGATTATTCAGTTATGAGACTAAAACACTATTCCTTTATCCATTCTACTGTAATGGCAGTGAGATTATTTCTAGTTTACATACCCTAGGAATAATGTTGCTGCAAAGGTTATTATATAGACATTTTGGTAAAAATACATATTTTTATGTGTGTATAAATGAAATGAATGTTATTAGTATTATATATATTTTCTTTTAGCAGATAATGTTAAGCAGTTTTCCAAAATGTTTGTATGATTTATATTTCTACTAGCAATGTGCAAGATTGAGCTATTCCACACTGGATATTGCCCATTGTTTTCATTTTAGCCATTCTGGTAGATGCCTAGTGGCTCTTATGGTGATTGAATTTTTTTTTCCTGATGACATATTTTTCATAGGTTTGTCACTTGGTTATCCTCCTTGGTGAAATTCATTATCAATTCTTTCATCTATTTTTCAATTTATCTCTTTGTTCTTATTGATTTGTAAGTATTATCTGTGTATTATTGACACCAGTGCAGTGTAGTTTGTATACCAGATATATGTATTGCAAATATCTTCTTTCACTCTGTGATTTGATTTTTCATTCTACGAAAAGAGTTTTTAATGTTCTCAATTTTAACATAGACTACTACAGTAAATATTCTCCCCCTCATGACAAGTGTTTTTCTCATTTCAAGGGCACGAAGATGTTTCCTAATGTTTCTTAATGTTTCCTAATGTTTCTTCTTCATTTATTGCTTTAGTTTCATATTTAGATCTGAAATCATCTGTAATTGATTTTAAAAAATAGTTTGACAAGTTCTGGTTCTCTTGTTCTCTTGTGACTATCCAATCATTCCAGAATAATTTAATGAAATATTATTCTTATCCTCTAAATTTGACTGGCACCTTTATCGTAAATAAGGTAATTATAAATATGTAATCTACTCCCACATTCCTGTTTTGTTTCATTTCTTAGTTTATATTTATTAATTATAATAGATTCTGTGTCCATTTCAATTTTCTACACTTAAAATTACATTACCTCTGAATAAAGACTGTTTTATGTATTCCCTGTCAATGACTTTTTTCTTCTTAACATACTCCACTTATGTCCTGCAGAAAAATACTTTTTTATGACGTTGTGGCAGCAGAAATATTTGACACATGCCCAAACTCAGATAGCCAAACTCAGACAGAAAGTAGCAATTTATAATTTTATCTAATATGTAGTAGATAGTAGATGCTCAACAAATATGGAGATACAAATCTCCACAAGGAAATAATACAGAATTATACTTAATAACACAGCCTGAATCACAGAGAAATGTGACTATAAATCCTATCGCTGTCATTTCCTACATTTATGAGTAGAGGAAATTATTTGATCTATGTTGTGGTCCAATGTTTGTAAGATAGGTATAACAAGTTACCTGTTTCTCAGAATTAGTTATAATGAAAATAGTTAATACATGTAAAATCTTTACTTTAGTACCTATCAAGAGTAAACACTCATTGTATGGTAGTTTAAATACATTTATATTTACATTGCATGTTTAAATACATAATTATAGGATCAATATATGAACATCTCAGTCATATTTTAAAAATTATTGATTTAAAAAAATCATAACACAAAGAATATTACAAGAATTAAAGCAAAACAAAACAACAAAAACACATTTGGGAAATGAGATCCTATTTCCCACTTTCCATTAAACTCATTAGCAACTTTTTTTGATGTAAATATGATCTTATTTGCACCAATCTCAAGTAAATACCATGCTATTTTAGAACCAGTTTACTCAGTTCCTTCTTAAAATAATCTTTTACTTCTCTGAAGCAATTTTTCTACCCAGAATACCTTCCTTTCTTCATTTCACTTCTGCAAATCTTCTGTACACTTGAGTAAAACCAAGGTCAACTCTTACCTTAAAACCTTTCATAATTTCTATGCTTCCCAATATTTTTCCATTTACACAAAAACTTTTCCCATCAGCACATGTCTTGCTTGAAATCTCATCTCTCAATGAGATTTCATCAGAGAACTCACTTTCCATTACCACCATTATTGGCATATTAATCCTCCTAATCTTACTCTGTTTGTTCCATGACACTTATTCTGTTCTAACACACTAATGATATTTATGTATGAATATATTTTTGCATGTATATTGTAAGCACATAAGCCTGTATGCATATAAGTAGGTAGGTATTGATTTGGTTTACCGTTTTTAACTCCTCATTATTCCCTCCCATCCTCATGATAAACATTGTTCTACTTTCTGTTTCTATATATATATTGCTATTCTAGGTACCTCATATAAGTGGAATCGTACAATATTTGTCCTTTTTTTTTGGTCTGGCTTATTTCATTTACTATGAAGTTTTCCAGGTTTCATCCATGTTGTATCATGTATCAGAATTTCATTCTTTTTTAAGGCTAAATAATATTACACTGTTATTGTGACTAATACTGTTACAAACATAGGTGCACAAGTATCTGAGCCTCTGATTTCAATTCTTTTGTATATATACTCAGAAGTGGAATTGCTCTATCAAATAATAATTCTTTGTGTAAATATTTGAGGAACCATTATACTCTTTTCTACAGCAGCCACATTATTTTATAACCCCAGTACACAAGGTTTCCAACTTCTCCATATCCATGCCAACAGTTATTTTCAGTTTTGTTGGATAATAGTCATCCCAATGGGTATGAGATGGTATCTTACTGTGGTTTTGATTTCCATCTCTTTAATGATTAGTGATGTTAAGTATTTTTCATTTATGGCCATATATTATTGGTCCTTAATATATCTTTTTTAGAAAAATGTCTATTCAAATCTTTGCTCATTTTTGAAATGGGCTATTTTAGTGTTGAATTTCAGGAGCTCTTTATATATTTTGTGTATTGATATCTTACTGGATATGTGTTTTGCAAATATTTTCTCCCATTCCACGTGTTGCATTTCTACATTGTTGATAATATTCTTTAATGAATAGATGTTTTAAATATTGATGAAGTCCAATTTGTCTATTTTTTTTTTTTGCCTGTGCCTTTGGTTTCATACCCCAAAAAACACAACTTGGCAAAGCTATTCTCTAATTTACTGTCATAAATAACACAATTAAAAAAAGGTATTCTCTAATTTACTGTCAGAGTTGCAATTCCCAAGTCCCTCTATGTATTGTTTTCAACCTATAGCTATTGCCAACTTGTAGGTAAGGCAGACTAGTATCAAAAGCTTGTTCTATCTATTCGTGTCACTGTGGGCAGGCTTTATAATCTCCTAGCTTCAGAACCAAAGTAGCCAATTCTAAAATGACAATACAACTTACTCAAAGCTATGTAAATCACTTAGCGTAGTTCTTAACATCTACTACTAGGCACTCTACAGATGGTAGTTAAAACAGCTATTAAGAAATGTTATGAATTTCTCATGTTTTCCTCTTTTGTATAGCATATTATTTGGCATGTAGGAACCAAATAAATGCTCTGGTTTAAGCATACGACACCACTGGTTCACAGTGAAATGACTCCACTGCCTCTCTCCAGAAATAAGAAACTGATTGATTTTTCAGTCAGCCATCGTCTCAGCTCTGTTTTAAGTGCTTATCGTATGCATGTGATAGACATAAGAACTAAACATAGTTGAATTTGCTAGAATAAAAGATGACAAAATATAATTGGAATAATCACAAATTCATGGTAGTGATATGATTTCTTAAATACCGAAAGAACTTTACTGCTTAAACTGGAGGGTGTCTTTTGGGATTACACAAATACTATATAGAGACAAAGGAGAATTTTACTTGATACAAAACTGTCTTAAATTTGGATATTTTACATTGGTATTTTAATTAAGTAGGAACTGACACTTTTTAAGAAAAACAAATATAAAGAGATTCATTAACATTTTATCTGAAAACAGTACAGAAATATAATCCAATGTCCTCTTTTTGACTGTTATTTTTACTAAGAAAAATGAATTATCTGTTCTTTTGTAAAACTTAAATTGCTTTTTAATCGAGGAGCATTTTAAATAAAGTTAATGATGTTTTTTATTGTAAAAGTAATATATGTATATTGTTAAACAAAAGAAAAGAGTCAAGAATAATAAAAAAAATCAAACATAATCCCATTATCTGGTAGTAGAACTATTAACACATTAGTGTGTTCCCTTTGATATTTTTTCTTTTTATAGGTTTTAACATTTTAATATTAATAGAATCATATTGTTTGTATCTCCAATTTTCATGTAATATTTAATGTAAGCCATTTCCTAGGCCATTATTTTTTAAATGTGATTTTTCGTATCTGCATAAAATTCCATTATATGAAAGTGCCATAATTTATTTAATATGCTAATGATGGAATTTTATGTTTGTTATTATTATAAATAAAACTGAATTAATTGGAAGTCTTATTTCTGAGCAGCAGAAGTCTAACTCAAATGAATTTAGGCAAAAAGTAAACCAAAATATTTTATTTGAAAAATACTAGTATATCATATGTAATTGAAGGATGACTTCTACCAAAAACCATAAGAGATGTACAGATATGGTAGGGTCTCATGAATCATTGAAACAGAGTTTCAGTTCCTCCAGAGTCTGTCTCTCTCTTCCTGTGATACTGTGATTTATGATAAGAAATATATATTTGGTCTTCCTGCCAGTTTCTGGCACAGAGCTCCTAAAACCCTTGGAATTTCTTAAGTGACAGGAACAATAAAAGTGTCTTTGTTACGTTAATGAGTGACACTGGAAAGCACCTAAGGCCGCAGCCTGCTTGCCAGGAGAACCAATCACATATATTCTTATAGCTTTATCTCCATTCATATATAAGATAACCATACAGCACTTGTTAATAATGTCAAATTATCTTTGTGAAAATTAGATCGAGGAGGTATCTTTCAAAACACTTTTGGCTGCTATCTTTAAGAATACGGAATGTCATTTAATGATATAAGTGAGAACAGAGCTACTACAACACGTTAGCAGGAAGGCACTGCACAAGCCACACAACTGATTTGATCAGGTAATATATTTTGTATGTGAGAAAAAAAGACCCAGAGTCATTAAATAATACTAAGACATTTTAAACATAACTATCGTAGCATCTAAACATTATCTTAGCTTCCTTTATCTTAGTTTAAGAATTAAAATAGAAAAGGCCCTCAGAACTACTTGAGGATCTTTTAAAATTATCTATGATTGGCCCTACTTCTTAAAATTGTTGTGGAGTGAGACCATGTAGCCATATGTTTCAAAAGCTCTCTTTGTTTCTCTAAAATTCAAATAGAGTTGAGATCCTTTAAGCAAGAGACATGAATAAAACTTTTTTTTTTTTTTTTTTATACGAAAGCTGTCATCAATTTAGAATTAGCTCAAGGTTGATATTTTGGTAACCTTTAAAATATAGCATATTTTTTTTGTGTGTAGAAATCAGTGATTTATCTAGATTTACTGGATTTGACTTTTTAAAATCTGCCTCTGAAATCTATTACCTGTTTGACTCATCTTATTTATTCACATCAGACTGTTACATGATGGGTGAGGTTCAAAATATTCATTAGCTGATAAAGTTCTATGATAAGTGAGACAGGAAGAAGCAATCCACAGAAACAGCTTTCTCCCTTTGTTCATAAACAACGCTGCTTTTTCTTCTAATGATTACAAAGATTTATCAAAACAATTTGCCAATAAAGTGTACCTGAATGATATAATGTTGGCATATGGCCAAATTACATTGAGAAACTAAATATGGTTGAGAAAATTATTATTCTCTAACCTTGGAAACTTTACAGACTGTTGAACACTAAAATAGGGCAATATTTCTCTAAAATAGCTAACAACAGCAAGTAAAATTAAATAATATATCCTCCATCAGCTCTCAAGAAAAAATAAATCTACTTGATCCATTCACCTCAAGGGAATAGTTTAATTATATTTTCACTAGAGCTGTCCTTTCTAAACTTATCGTATCCGAAAGAAAGTAGCTATAAAGTCCAAGCTAGGTATCTAAAATATATGCTCATAGATATAGGAATCAATGAGTTTTCCTTCTTGATCTACATTCTTTCCCAAAAAGCACAAAACAGTGCCTTCATAACCCAAACAGTGGAAAACTTATCTTTTTTTTTTCTTTTTTAATTTTCAAGCAATAAAATGCACAGGTCTTATGTTCAGTTTGATAGATTGGCAATTACATAGCTCCATCGAACTATCATGCAAAACAAATATAAGCTATTTGCATCATCCCAGAATTTTCCTCAATGTCACTTTATAGTTATTTTTCCCACTCTGGTTTACCCAGTGACAGCAACTTTCTAACCTCTATCACCAATAGTGTTACTTGTTTTCTCATGTTTGGCTTCTTTCATTCAAAATTATGATCGAAGGTCTTCAACTTCAGCCATTTGAAATTCAGTCATTTATATTGCTGAATAGTATTTCATTGTATGGTTGAATCATATCTCTTGTATCCATTCTCCTCTTAATGGACAATTTTGTTTTGTTTTGTCTTTGTTTTTGCAATCGCTAGCTCTTATGAATAATGTTGTTATGCAGATACTTCTATGAGCATATATTTTCATGGAGATTAATTGTGGAGTATAGTAGAAATGCATGTTCAAAAGGAACTACCAAAGATTTGTCCACAGTACAGTGTCACTTTTATATTCCCAGCTGTAATATATGAGGATTCCATTTGTTCTATATCCTCAGTAACATTTGGTGTTGAAATCTTTTTGATTTTAACCCTTATGTTTGGTGTGATGACAGAGAAAACTTAAGACGTGTTAGAATGTGCTAATGTTAGTCTCTTCAAGCATTTTTGTGTGGTTAGCTTTTTCTCCTTGTAGCTTTGTCTATCAGAATTGGAACACAGTTGAATATAAATTATTATTTAAATAAATTATTATTTAAACAAAGATATTTATTTCTGGTAAGAATGAATTAAATATTTTCATGCATAGCTATCATTTTCAAAATTTCTTAAATTATGTGAGTAGGATACAAATATTTCTGACTTTATCTTGTGGATGTGTATTTTTCTCCTCTAGTTGTCTACGGCTTGTGTTTAGTCACTTGCCAGTTATGTGAATGAAAGTGTTAAAATGAGCATACGTTTTCAAAACTGAGATAGGTACGTTGAAATACTTCTTTGCTTTTACTACACAGGATACTAACTCACTAATAATAATGACTGAAGCAAAGTACTGTTAAAGCCTGTTCATCACCCTTAGCTGATACGATTTTGCAATTCTGAAAATTCAGGAATGCCCTATAAAAGATTTTTCTCTTCGTTCACTCATGTTTCATAGCTCCATTTTGTGTCCCAACCAGCAATATTTTCTTAACGACCTCAGTTGGGGAATATTTGCTTTGGAAAGTTGATTTTCTCTGTCCAGTGTGCTCTGTATTTAACGTCTTATTCTTTCCCAATGATTCCAGAATTTACTTATATATTTCCATTTTTACTCTAGTTTCTAAGGTCACAGGCCAATTTCAGGATACACACTTGTCTAGTCACTCCTCCTGTGAATAAATCCTGGGTTACAGATTTTCTATTCTTGCTTGGCTGAGAAGTGAAATGTGGAGGTTTTTCTTGAGGGCCTGAGTTCTCTGTTTGTCTGGTTACCCAAATCATGAATGGCAATCAAGATGACCTTGACATTCCTCAATCACACCATTATTCCCCTTCTAGAGATTTTCTACATATTGCTAGGGTAATTCTTGCTAAAAATGGCTTTGCATATCATCCCAGCCATTATATCCACTGTATGAAAGAGAACCGGAGATCCTTGAGCCTACAATATACCACTTGAACCAATGTTCAGCTGAGACCACCCTCATACTGTTGACACAGAAAAACCCTTCCAATTCATGGTGCTATCAGATCCCATAGTTATCCAATAGGACTTATTCTCACATTGTATGATGGCAGTAGAGTCAAGCCTTTTCTCCATGACAATTTACATACTTCCTCTTTTCACTTTTTTATTGAAATATAACATACACATTTAAAAGTGCACAAGTGACAAATGTATGGTTCAATCAGTTTTCACAAACTAAACACACTGTGTAACCGCCAACAAAAATAAGAAATTAAACAGCCTCGTCACACTAGCAATGCTCTCCATGCGCCTTCTAGTCAATACTTCCCCCAAAAGATTATCCTAAATTGACTGGACAGCAGCCATTGATTTACTTCCTTTTGAACCCTGAAAAAAAGGAAATCTTACAATATGTCAAGCTCTTTTTGGTCAATATTGTTTTTTTGAAATTAATCCATGTTGTTAGTAAAGGAATAATTAGTTAATCTTCAATGCTGTATAGCAAAGGTCAGCAAACCTTTTTTTGTAAAAGGCCAGATATTAAATTTTTATGCTTTTTAAGCATACAGGTCCTACTATAATTAGTCAACTGTGCTGTTGTAGCATAAAAGCAGCTGCAGACCACATGTAAACAAAAGGTTGTGGCTGTGTTCTAATAAAACTTATTTACAAAAACGGAATGCAAGCTAGATTGGGCCTACTGGTTTTGGTTTGCTGACGGGCCAGTCCTCTTGAAGCCTGATCCCTGAATTATCATGGCAGTAACTTGGCTGAGTGATGAGATATGTGGCTCAAAATGACAGAGGTGTGTACCACAGACAGAAACCAGAGACAAAGAAGTCATTCTCCGGAGGTTTATCCTGCCAGGTTCTAGACTGATTTTGAAGACTGCTCAAAAATTGCATACTCATACTAGGGGCACTGCCTACTTGTAAGCAGTCAATAATAATAATGAAAAAAAATCTTAAAGAGATTTATGGAAATATGGCAAAGAGACTGATACATATTGATTATTAGATTAATAAAGAATAAAGATATCCCCAATACCTTTATAATTAACAAGTTACTTTCAATTTTTAATAAGCTATATAATAAGTTATATTGCCAAATTTGTTTGTAGGTGTTGAATTAACACAAGCAAAAGAAAACTGTTCCATCATCAAATTGCAGAATTTGAAATATTTGATTTTATAGAAGCGGCATGCCTATGTTGACCATGAATAATGTTTACCTATTTGATAATTTAAGATATTTCTAACTTACTTCGCAATTTACTGGGTCACCCTAATACAAACTTTCAACTTTTCATAAAGGCTATTTTTTTTTTTGCTTTTAATTATAGTTTTGCTTCATATCTCAGGAGAAACTCTTGAGCCTTTTTTTCAGTTACTTATCATTTTATATTTATTTTATGTTATAATAATCTAAGTCTAATACAATCACAGTTTTTTTTCTAAAGTTTTTAAAATGATTTGAAAATGTCAGTTTTTAAAAGATCAAAATCTTGGATGCATATTTATTCACTTCATAGTTACTTTTTAAGTACATCAAGTATCAAATGACATGTGAAAACGTTAAGCAAACAATCATATTATTTCTTCCTGTTTTATGAATAAATTAGCAAGAAAATTATTCAAATTAACTTTCGTGAATTAATAATCAAAGGAGTATTCTGTTTTCTAACAATAAGTTAATACATTGCAGAGTGAGCTACAAGGGCCTTGCTTTTTAAATACTTGGTATCATCTACTATATACTTAGATAAAGGAATTTATGAATGTATTTCCTTGGAAATCTACTGAATCAAATGTAAAATATTGCTTAGTGTTGCATGATGAATTATTTTCTTCTTTTTAATTAATTTTCAAATGTACACATTACATAAATGAATATGAATGAGCTACTGTTACCATCAGTTGACAAAAAAATATATTGTGCATTAAAAGGTAGATAGGCAATACAGTAAAATATCACTTCAAACTGGACATAAAATTGCTGTACTCTAAAAGCTAAGAATTATAAATTATTTGAAAGAAATACAGTTTAGTTACTCTTAGCCTAAGAATTATATATTTTTAAGAAATACAGTTTTTCAGTGAAATTGTATTAATCAGTAAATATCATATGCTTTATTTATCTCTTAATGCAAACTCTAAAGTAACTGGAAAATTTTTTATTGTCATAATTTTAATAAATGTTAATCTAATGTGTTTACAGAACTCGATTGCTAAATAAAATTTATTAAGTACATGCAGTAAATCCCAATATCAACCACCCTTTCCTGTTCTATTTTAGTTTCCTAGTAGAAGACATAGACGCTGCTTTACTATTCATGATATTTTAATTCATCTGTATCAACTATATTCTCTTAAAGTTGCTTTGGTTCCAAACCATTATTCCTAAAGGGTTATAGACTTGGTATTGTGAGCTGTGCAGTTATTCATAAGTGCCTATAACTAAAGCACAGAACAGAACCTCAGATTGAAGATGACTTTGGTAGCTCATTGTCTATGAGCCTCAGCTTGATCACTGAGATGTGGAAGAAAAGGGTGCTCTAGAAATGGATAACATTACAGGTGTCCCTGACTTTTGCTGCTAAAGGAGCTTCTGAGCATTTAGGAAGAGACACTCAAAAGTTAATGTGCTCTGGGCCAATCCAACACCATCTCTGAAATTAATTAGTTAAAATAATTTTTTGGCTCATCCAAATATTTAACCATTTTTAAATTAAAAAAAAATTAAATATTTAAATTTTCATATTTTCTTCTAATAACAGAATAGAAGCCAAGCATTATTCTGTTTGTTTATACATTTTGGAAATATTTACCCAGGTGAACAAGTCCATGGATAACTATTTTAACTATATTTAATTCTCTAGACAACAGATAAAAACAAATACATATCTGAAAAACATATGTTTTTCTCTTCTTTATTTAAAAGAGAAACAGTTCTTTAATTTTATATATATCCTGGCTAGCTTTAGGTCATAGATTTTATTGACTCGATCCATAGTAGCCATTAAATTATTAATTTTCTGTGAAAGTAAAAGAGCTTGTTTATCAAACTAGCATAAAATCAAGGTTCAGATCAGATGAAAATACCGAAAGCCTAATTTAAAAATGAAATATAATTTTAGTTGAGAAAAGAAAAATGTATAATATTTTGGAAGGAAAATATTACTCTTAAGAATGTGACAAATATGCATAAACATTTTTAAAAAGTCATTTCTACACAAGGTAATAACACACCATCTTCTTTGTAAATAATGAGTTAGTACTAGATCATTTTTTAAAACAACTGGTATGCCCTCTAGTAAAGTCTGAAGTAAGCCAACCACTGCTTTATCAACCATGATAATTATTAAAGAATAATTCCCCAATTTTAAACTCTGCATTTTAAGAATAATATACAAGAAAGAATAGTGATCATAATTAAAAGACTTTAAAAATCAAACAAACTTATTAGAAAGAGAAAACTACTTCTTTTAATCTTGGAATCAAAGAAAGAAAACATATAAATGAACTCAGAATATGGATTAAACAAAACACATAATTATCTTGGTCACAAAAGTTATATTTAAAAAAATAGGTAAGGTTCAACTAATTATCATTTATAGTTATTTTTCATTTTAGAAAATACATAAATAAAATTAGCTTCATTTTTCTCATAGTTGAATATAATATAATATTTAATGGACCATTTTACTTGATGGCAGAAACAAACTTATCAATACAAATAAGTCACTGAATTCTGAGTTTTTTCAGTGAATTACAGATTTCCTATTCCTTTTCTCATTTCCTTGTGTTTGTATTGAAGGTTTGGGTAATTTGGATATAGAAAGGCAACTGACAATTAATCATCATCTTCTGTCAATGCTGATTTGACTGATATTTCCATTCATTTCTCTTGTTTCCACGTGAGTCACTATGCCTCCTATTCATCCCAGACATGACTCTTCTTAGATCCCCTGGTCCTCTCTCAGACACTTCCATGTTCCCTTAACAGAAATGTTTAGGTAACCTTAACTTCTGTGTCATAAACAATTTGTAAGTTGTCCCAGCCTTTTCTATCTTATGGACCCAGATATATATTTCTAGTCTGCTATTGCTGTACAGGCACTCCTAGAAAGAGACCATTGTCTCCCAGATGTTATATGATAAAAGCAGCATCTGGTTTACTTTGTCTATTTGTGTACAAATAAATTCTAAAACTGAACTATGATTCTAACTTTCCCCTATTCCAGGTTTGTTCCGGAAAGAATTCTGTAGAATTTGTAGAAAACAAGATGTCTTTCTTCAGGGATAACAATACTCCATTGTAAATCATCATTCCTTCCCAATGCCCCCCAACCCTAGTCACTATTACCTTTTAACTTATTTTGTAATAAAATAGAATCTTACATCATTTTTCCAAATATTTGTTGTTATACCATACAATTCATGCATGAAATCCTTCAGATATTTTCCTTTCTAATAATCAAATGGCAGACCATAAAGACTCAACTGCAAAAGAAAAAAATCAACAGAAGATTAGCAAGTTGAATTGGTAATATGGAGAAAAGTTGGGGGGGGGAGTGAAACATATGGTGGACAGGTGATTTTTTTTTCAGAGGTCAAGTTAGAAAAAAATTTAAATTTAATGATGTAGTTTACTACATTAACGGAATTAGAAATAAAATAAAGGATTGACCTCAATAAAACCAGAAAAGGCAATTGAAAAATCCATCAACCATTCTTAACAAACAGATTTGATAGAAATTTCCTCATCTGATAAGTGACATTTAAAAGATGTTATAGCTAAACTACTGGACAATGGGTGAATTATTAAGCTATTTAAATCCTTCTAAGTTAGGACTAAAGATGTCTACTCTGACTTCTAGCGCAATACTGTATAAAGAGGCTCTAGTCAGTACAATGCAAAAAATATATCAAAGCATAACATTAGAAAGAAAGGTATTAATCTGTCTTCAAACAACATAACAGTTCACGTAGAAAATTTAAAAAGTTTACAGACTCGAAGTCAAGATTTGAAACATTACTATTTTTTTATATTAGCAAAAAAACAATTGGAAAATGTAATTTAAAAAAATTCTATTTACCTTGCCATCAAAGTCATAAAAAGTTATATGCTTAGCCAGCTATATCAAAGTATAAATAACTAATGGAAAGAAATCAAGAACAAATATATGTTACGGTTTGAAAGAACACTCTTTATATGCTAATTTCCACAAATTGATCTACAGGTACAATTCAATTAAATCAAAACAACAGGCTATTTTATAGAAATTGAGGTGCTGACTAAAATTTACATGGAAATGAAAAGATTTATAATTTTAAAAATCTGGTAAAAGAAGTATAATAGGTCTCACACTACGTGATTTCAAGACTCCTATAAAGCTATAATAATCAAGATAGTGTGGTATTGATGAAAGGATGGACAAATTAATGTAACAGAAAAAAATTTAGAAATAGACCCGTATTATCCTTCAGCATGATTATTTAAGCAATATTTTATGCACACTTAGAGAAATAACACCAACCTTATAAACATGAAATGAGATGGGCACTTACTTTATTTCTATTTATTTTAAAAATTATTTGCATTTGGTGAAAAGAAAATACACTTATGTTGAGAGTTTGGTTAAACTATTCTGTTGCTGCCTTTATATACATTTTGGGTGGCCAAGTGGCCTACAGGGGCCTTGAACTGACACTAGCCCCTGGCTCTGCCCAGGCCCATGGGTGACAAGTAAATGTAAGTTCCTGATATGACTTATCCAATTTTGCCATACATCAAGGACTTCCCTTTTGCTCCCCTTAGATAAGAGTCTGAAAGCTCACCAAAACCCCAGCTCTTTTTGATTTCAGTTTACCAGTCTGGCCTTAGCCTGGGAACCCAAAAGCACTTCACTAGTGGACTCTAATGAAGGCCAGTGCCTTCTCCCTACATACACCCTGTCTTGCCTCCTCAGTTGCTCCTGAGGCATGCCCTGTATGTCCTCCATGACCTGTGAGTAATATACTTTTTATTTCATTTATCCTAATGGTCTTTTGTTGAACCATGGCTCACCATCTGACACCTCAGGGTCTATTTAACAAATATTAATTCAACAAAGTCACAACAAATTATAATTGCATTAATCAATTACTTTGATATCTTAATTTAAGCAATCAATATACTTAATTATTTTTTCCAGTCCCATTCAGCTATGTAATTTTATGTATACTATCTAAAATATGAATTCTTTTAACATTGCATAATTAAAAACTAAAAAAAAATAAACAAAAATAAGCAACAAAAAGAAACCAACCAATTTATAAACAAAAGAAATCCATTGGATTAAAAGTCAGTGGTCTATGGTCATGCCACCCTGAACAAGCCCAATCCCATCTAATCTTGGAAGCTAAGCAGGGTCGGCCTGGTAAGTACTTAGATGGGAGACCACTTAGGAAGACCAGATGTTGTAGGCATAAAAAACTTTTTTTCTTTAAAGGAAAAAAAGAGTTAGAGGTTTTAGTCCTCATCCTAGCTCTTACATGAACCAACTACTGGACTTTAAGCAAGTCAAGATAGCACCCTTGGCTTGAACTTTCTCATTTTCCTATTCAAAATGTTGCATAAAATACATTAGGTTATTTATAAAATTTGCCTTTGCATTTTATCTTGTCATGGGCAATTAATAACAATAATAAAAATAACTACTACAAAACAAGCCTCCTAATTTTAAATTGATGGTATATAGTACATACAGGGATTGCAAATGTATAGTCCATTTCTAACATCAAGAGAGCAAACTTGAGAAAGGAGTTGAACTACAGGCCAGAGGAGGGAGCAAGCACATAAGAGATATCAACTTTTGATTACCTACATACAGTATATCACACAGCTTTGCTTGACCATTTTTATCTTTAACATTTCCCATCATACTTTTAATGGCCAGCATGCAACCAACTTATGACCTTAATGTAGATTTAGGAAGGCACTGATTTTGGACAATTCCCCCAGGTTCATCCTAAATTTACTTTTTTTCTTTTTTTTTTTTTCTTTTTTTTTTTTTGTCCTTTGCAGAGAGAACATTATGCAGGTGATTTGAAGAATGAAGTAGTGTGTGCAGATTAGAACAAATCTTTTAAGACCTTATAAGACAGCAAATTCAAAGCTGTATTTTCTTTTATTTCTAAACTTCAGAAACATTTTGGGGGTACTTTGCTCTTAGAAGATAACATTTATTGAGTGTTAAAATTTATTCTATAAATTCAGTATATTTGGTAAAGTGTTCTGAAATGAGTCAGATTTCTATCCTAAAAGGTAATTTGAAATATAAGTAGAAAGAAAGAGAGAAAGAAAGAAAGAAAGAAAGAAAGAAAGAAAGAAAAGAAAGAAAGAAAGAAAGAAAGAAAGAAAGAAAGAAAGAAGAAAATTAGTATAGTGGGGCCAAATTCATATTGTTGGGATTTGTTGTTAAATATAATTTGTATGCTCACTGTTGTCCAGAATGACCCTATTTTCCTTGGACAACCTGCTTACACAGAAATTGAGATATATAGATAGCCCCAATTGACCACAACGGAACCAATATAATACCAAGAGAAAAATATCAAATTTAAGCCTATAATTTTCAAAATATTAAATATTTCATTTAAAAGATGAAAGAAGGTAGAAATGTTCAACCTAATTCTGATTTGAGTCCTAATAACCCTAAAATCACTTACAAACATTTTTATATTTTAAATTTTTCTAACTAAGGTTTTATAGTTTGTAATTATTGCAACCCATACAAACTGTTAAAATTAAAAAATTAAATATTCTTATGGTCAAGGTACTCGGGTAAAAAAAAATTCTTCGAAATTAGAAAATTTATATTTTATTTGATGAACTATTAACTTATTTTTAAATTTCCTAACATTTTTAATACAGAATTTGCTCAAAAACTAATGCCCCAAATGAGAAAATAATTAATATGACATTTTGAAAGACAACTAACTAAATATTAATTAATAGTGAATATTAACTAAGCACCTACTAATCCTTACCTACTTTTAACCCTAAGCTTCAGCTAGTGGAGGGCATAGCATGAATGAGATAAACCTTGTTCATTCTTTAAAGCATTTAACTTATTTACCAAATAATGCTATTGTTTTCCAGACAAAATTATTCAAATCATATTTTTTGAAATACAGTTAGCAATAAAATTAAGTATGAACCAATGTGGGATAGAAATGCAGACAATATGTGACAACACAAATAAATCCTTGGAAATAAAAATATACTTTGAGATATTCCTGCACTCTCTCTCTAAATTCCATAAAGACAACTAACATTTTTGTATTTTCAACATCCTCAACTATTTCAGGTTTAATATATCACTGACTGATTAGATAAACACTTTTTAAAATGTAAGGGTTTTTGTGTGTGTGTGTGTGTTATTCAATGAACATGACAGTGAAAGATTAGAACTGAGGAACAACATCTTCCTGATCTGAAACAATGATGCTCACTTTAGTGATGAAAATTTGAAGTTACTTGAACTTAGAAAAAACACATTTTACCACAAAAATTCATAAAGCAGAGATAACATGCATGCTTTCAATCAAGCTTTTCAACATTTTCTGTAATTTGAGTAAACACATGTCTAAGATGTGCCTGTAAATATTAAATTTAATTTCATATTATACTGCACAATTGACTTTGAGTGTTCACGTGATTCCCTGCTCAGAAATTTCTGGTTAGCTCATTTGAGAGCTTTTGACCTATGAAACTTATTAAAGAAAAATTGGATCATGTGGCACAAAGTAGCAGATTTAATTAATGTTCTTATGATGATCATTGGCTCAATTACATTTAGAATTTAACTTTAAAAAGTCTTGTGAAAGCTTTTATCAAGGTTTTTAGAGTTACAACACAGAGATAGCCATTCATGCAATGTTTGATTAGTAATCTTTAACAAGGTCATTTTTTTTTATATTTTTTCTTTCCATATTTCCATTAGACAGTTCAGATTTCTTCCAAGAACAAAAGGCAAAAACCACTATAAAGGTAATGAGAAATAAATGTACTGTTCATTATTGCAGCCTTGTTTAATGTCAGTTAAATTTATTCATAATTAATAAGTGAATAAATAAAACTACACATATAACTAAATAGATATTTAACTAATCAAAAAACTAAATAACAAAGATATTTTAATACCATGCATCAAAAAAATACTAAGTAGACATTCTGTTAGATACCTCATATACATTACATTTGACTCTCACAGCAACTCTACAAGGTTAATGAGAAATTTCACATTGCATATAAGAAAATTGCTTGAGCAGTTAACAGAAACGTGTTTGATCCCACACAGCTAATATGGAGGAGAGGTTCGATTAAATCCTAGTCTTTGGTCCTAAATAGAACAACTCTGTGGGTGTCAAGGACCTTATCACCTGGAACATCTGAAAATTTCCAGGAGCCAATAAGTACTTTTTCCTACTAAAATTCCTAATCTATGTGTTGACTTAAGACAATATGCATTTTGTTGCCTCACCTGCAGTTCTATGATTATCATCATATTAAGTCTACATATTTAATTTTTACTTATGCTTTTAACAACATTAACCAATATAGAAAATAAACCAATCAAACAAAATCCCCTCAAAATTAGATAGGAATAAATCTGTATAATTAAACAATCAAAGTCATTTGAATTTTTCAGAAGACAGTTCACCATAGCAATGTAGCAAAATGTATGGAAAGCAGGTTTTTCTCTGATTGAAACATGAGTGTTATTTTTTAAAATTTTTTGTTGATGCTTTAATCACATCATAGAAAAATATGTCTCAAAAAAATAACAATGCATTTGTCAAACAATGAATATATTATACACCAGGTGGTCACTGTTCTGGCAGTGCTAATTTATCAGTGACCATGTAAAGAAAAATCTTTGTTCTTAAGTAACATAAAATATAATAAATTAGAAATCCAATAAGAAGCAAAATCAATGTTTTAAAAGTAGTAAATGCAAAGAAACAAAATAACATGAGAAAGGAAAATAGGAATGTTCAATCTCAGGAGAAAAACAAGGTACCTAAGAAGGCTTTATTGATGAGGTGACATTTGAGTGACAACATGAAAGATGCATGCAAAGAACTCATTTTAATATCTGGGAAATTATACTCAAGAAAAACAGCAAGTGCAAAGGCCCTGAGGTAGATTTGCCCAGCTTGCTTACAGGCCAGCAAGTAGGCCACTATGGCTTGATCTGAATGAGGATGAGAGAGAATAATGAAAGATGAAGCCAAAGAGGTAATATGCTCTTAAAAGACATACTTGCTTACAGACCATTTTAAAGATACTTGCTTTTACTCTTAGAGAGTTTGGAAGCCATTGGAAGGCTTTTATTCTTAGAGAGATTGGAAGTCATCGGAGGGTTTTGAGACAAGAAATCTCAGAATCTGACATATTTTACGAACTCAGTTTGGCTTCATAGACTTCAGGGATGGTAAATAAAAGTAATGTAGAAGTCGCTTGGGCTAGAATGGTTGCAGGAAGGGGAAAAAATGAGTGTCATGATTTTAAAACTGAAGTGAAAAAAATACTTCCAGCAACAGTTGTCTTAAATGCTGTTGATGAGTAAAAAAAGAGGACAGAGTATTGACTATTAGGTGTATCATCAAACAGATCAACTATGACATTTCTGAGAGCAAAAGGACATGTAGAGTCATTATTTAGAGAAGTCAAGTGAGTAGTTTAAAAATCACACGATTAGCCACTGCTTTTTAATACATTGTTTCATTAAAATTTTTTAAAATTAGGTTTTCCATTAAAATTATCTCAAAGCAATTTCTAAAACTATAATTTTATAGCATATTTCATATGGTTTTTATCACCTACATGGGCTCATATATTTTAGTTTTCTGAGAATAAATTTTCAAACTTGATTTTTCATAAAATATTCAGAACTTTTCTTTTTTATTTAAATTATCTCAACTGTGGCACTGTTTTAAAATATAAGATTTGTAGCCGGTTTTTATTCAAAAATAGTTCAGGAAACTGACTCAGGCCATAAAAGCCTTGGTTGATGCCTCCTTTTTGATGTTGATCTTGGAACTCAGGCACAATTTGTATTTTCATTGATTGTCAAGCATGGAGTCATTCAATATACATTTGAGGTTTTGTCATTGGGATATTTAAAGTCACTGGCAAACTGACAATCTAGTATGGAAGAATTTGGACTTGATAAAAATTAAAGGTAAATTAGTGTACCTATTGATAGTATCATTATTAATTGTCTTCTCAGAGTAAAATATGTCAGAGTAGTTAAAGAGTATAGTTAAAGAGTATCACCTTTATGATATAAAGAGGCTGGCTAATAAACAATAGCCAAGCCGGGTTCAATGTGAAAAGTTTGAAATAAAGTGGACTAGAAAAAAGAGAACTATCCCTCAAATTGAAAAAAAAAAAATCTCATTTATCTCATCACTAAAGAGGATGCCCAGAAACTTGCGAGACTCATTAATTTTGATGGAATCACATTCCCTACTTAAGAGAAAGGCTGGTCCCCTATTATTCATTAGAATTTAATTTTTAAGGTGCACCAAGCAAAAATTAGCATTAAGGGACTTATAAGTATTGATGGTCTAAGCTACATCCCAGCCCCTCAGATTAATTTAGAGAACATGTAGACTTGAGTCACTAACAACACCAGAATGCTGCTAAGGGAGACTTACGGGGTTTGGGATGTAAATGCTGATTTACAGATTACTACAGAGACAATTGCTACCTGTTATTGAGTTGTGGTTTGAAAGAGTTTCATTATGAAAAGGCATCAAATAATCTTAAAAACTAGGAACAGTTTGTCACATATTGAGTACTACAGAGAAATTTTTGAATAAAGAAACAACAGAGGCCATTGGTGGAATGGAAATAGCATGTTTAATAGCACACAAGTATTAATAGCAGCTCCATTCATAATTACCCCAAATGAGAATGATCCAGATGTCCTTAAAAGTTGAATGGATAAACAAACAGAAGAATATCCTACCATGGAATACTTCTCAGCAATAGAAAAGAACAAAATGTTCGCACAAGGAACAACTTGGGTCAATTTCAAAGATACTATGCTGAGTGAGAGAAGCCAGTTTCAAAAGGTTACATATATATGATTCCATTAATATGGTATTCTGGGAAAGACAAAAACCATAGTGTTAGGTGCCAGAGGTAGGAATGGGAGTAGGTATGTCAAGAAGGGGCAGCATGAGGCAATTTTCAGGGGTAATACAACATTCTGTATCCTGAGAGTGGTAGTGGTTACAAAAATCTATACTTACATTAAAACCCATAGAGGTATACATCAAAAAAGATTCCATTTTAATTCACATATATATAAAAATAATATTGATCCCAGTGGTTTTCTGGGCATTATGTATCTTATTATTTTGTATAAAATACTGCAGAAATGCTTTCAAGTAATTAAAAGATACCTGAGAAGTCTGTTGCAAGGAGATATTGCCTGAGATCAGAAAGTGAACTATTTAGAAAAGAATTAGTTAGCATGCTTCTCTCTTCCAGAATTCCCAAGTAAATGGAATGACTGTTCAGATTACCTTGTAAACGTGTCACCAAACAAATACCTTGCAGCACACATAAATATTTACCAGCAGAAAAATAATAGGAAATCTTTCATGAAATGTCACTGGCAGAATTCACCTAAAATTTATTGACTAGTGAGGACTGTTGGCTAGAGACTTTCACACAAGTATATTATTTAGTAAGATAATGACAGAGGGATGTTCCATAACTAAAATATCTCTCTTTGTGAAGACAATATTCTGCATGTATTGCTTAAATATCGCATGTTTGTCTGATCCAAAATGCATTCTAATGAATCTTTAGGTGCTTTGTTAATAGTCTTGGACTTCTTTCTCATAAAAAGAATGCTTTACAAGCCTCAAGATGGCCTGTATATTTTGAAATATTAATAAAGTTTGGTACTGGCTAATATTTATGATTCATGTAATTTTGGTTTGGTGATTCAATACTTTGTGTTGTCCCAAACTATAAAAAATCCTTCACCAAATAGTTTTGTTATTTTGTTTTGTTCTTAATTGAGGTTTAATTATACAGAGTTGAATGCACAAGTTTCAAGTGTACTGTTAAAAAATGTACATACTCACATAAGGACTACCTAAGGATAGAATAGTTTTATCTTCCTAAAAAGTTCCCTCTTAACTATTTACATTTAATTTGCATTTTACTTATAATGAGTAATACTGAGCACTGGTTTAATAATTGCTGAGCAATTTGCATTTATTTTGAATTGTTGATTCATCTTTTTCTTTTTTCTATTGTGTTAGTATTTTTGCATTTCAAATTTTGGAGATCTTTATATATTAATGAGACTGGCCTTTTCTTATTTTATTTTTCTCAGTGTTTTAACATCTTTTACTTATGGTGTTATTTTTTCATGTAGTTTTTATTATGTAGTAAATTTATTTGTTTTCAATTACTAATGGGCTTGGTCATAGTAATAAAAGATTTCTCGACTCTTGTCTTGTAAATATTTTCTTTTTCAAATTTTGCATAATTTTCCATTTAAATATTTGATCAATTTGCATTCCAAAATGTGTTAGTGATCTTAGGTATTTACACTAGATATTACATTGATATATAGAAGGTATATACATTGCATTTGTCATGAAAAAATTTTCTACTCCTGAGCAAAATGTCCTTGAGTTTTTATAATGAAAATGAGTAATAGGAAAACTTTTTGCTTACGATTAAAATTAACTCTAGAGTAATCCATAGGGCCTTTGAGATTATATCTGATATAATCTGTTCAAACAAAATTCCCACACTGCCCCAACATTGACTGAAGACCATAAGCTTCAGTCTACATTTCTAATGATGTGGAAGTATTAATTCAAAAGGATCATATTCCACTGTCAAAATATTACATAATTCTTCCTTTATTGTGCCGAAGATTATTTCCCTGCAGTTCATTTTTTGATCCTTCTTTTAGTTTATACATAATATTATAAAAACAATCCTACCATTTAAGTGACTAACACAAATTTCAAGTCAGAAGGTAAATATTTCATAATGTTCTCTTTTTTAAGGTCATCTTTCTCAATTAACACATTGACTTTGCAAATGATATTATTTCTAGTCTCCCATCATCCTGATTATTCTAACCTTGGATATTTTGTTTACCAATGTGTCTCTTTTAATATGTTGTTATATCTAAGTCTAATTCAGTATAATTATTACTTTTACTGTACTTTTATTAATTAACATTGCCTAAAAGTTTATTTGCATTTTTTGTAATATGGCCTTTCTGTTGTACCTAATCTACTTTGTTATTTCTTCATGGATTATAGAATATTCAGAACTTGCACATTATGCTTTTGATAATACATGCATGACTTTTAATTATCTAGCAAACTTATTTAAACAATTTATTAGTTTATGTGTGCTAAAGTATGGTCCTTTCTGCTCTATGCTGCAATCGCAGGCCTTTAGCTCCTTTTTATAAAATTGTTAGCAGCTTTAATAAATGTACTCCTCTTGAATCAGAATCTGATCTTTATTCAAATGCATAATATAATATCTACCTTTGGAACACCACAGAATACTGCTACTATTTTTCCATATTACTATCCATTAACTATTTAAAATTTCCTCTCAAATATAATTTGCATATAAAGCATTAAAATTAGATAAAATATTAGGCTAAAACTTACTAAGATAAGAATCTTAATTTATCTGCTTCCCTCAGAAGTAGATGCTTATCATGGTACTATATTCTAATTTCATGCCATCTATTTTGTGCTCACATGTTTATACTTATTTATAGTTTACCAAGTTATATTAATCACTGATCAGCAGTTGAGATAAATAATTTATGTTCATACACTTTTTCAACACACATCTGGAAATAACTCTATTTTCTATCGTGTAGTCTTTCTAAATATTAGTCTATTTGTTAATTATCTTTTATTTATTTATTTATTTATTTGTCTATTTATTTTATTTATTTATTTATTTATTTATTTATTTATGCCTACTGCACCTGTCTTCCTAGGTGGTCTCACATCAAAGTACTAATCATCCCAACCCTGCTTAGCTTTGGAGATCAGACGGGATCAGGTTTGTTCAAGGTAGTAGGCCATAGACTCTTAATTTTTCTGATGTAAGTATATCTTATACATATACAGAGCAGTAATCACTGGTATAATTTTTCTTTGATTTATAGCTACACAGAATACATTTATAGACATTAATGATCAACAATGCCTCTATAAGTATGAGCTATGGATGAATGGTATGTTACCAGGAACTTGTGTTCAAGAAAATAACTGTGCATGAATATTTTCATTTCAGCTAGTCAGCTTTAATTAAAATGAGTCTTCTCTTTAGCTAATTTTTATCTAGTTTGCTAAGTAAGTGGCAACATCTTTAGCTGGAATTTGGATTACTAATAAATTAATAACATTCTCTTATATGTTTAGGGTTTGAAATATCCAGTGACTGGTACTTAAATTAATAGAGTCTTAATTCAATAAAGGGGCTTAGAAAGGAAGTTATATTAGTATAGGGAATGGATGAAGAATGACAGTTTTAGAAAATTAAAGGAAAATCAAATCTACCTATAAGATAATTAAGAGAACAAAGCTGGAATTTATTTTTAAAATCATAAAAGCCTAGCTTACAATGATAGAAACAAACAACTTTTACAGTCCAGCAGAATATCTAATTCTGTTGGAACAATGAAAATGCAATACAGTTCCCCTTGAACAATGCGGAGATTAGGAGTGCCAGGATACTCATGGTTAAAGGTTACATTAAGAGTATGCCTAAACATGGAAAATAAAACATTCTCCTCTGTGCAATATAGATGATTCAATCCAGATGATTAAAAAGCCTCTGACATGTAAATGAACTGCTATGGTCTGAATATCAAAAAATTCATATTTTGAAATCATAACTCCCAAAGATGATGATATTAGGAGATGGGACCTTTGGGAGCTGTTTAGCTTATAGGGATGGGAACTGCATAAATGAGATTAGTATTCACATGAAAGAGACTGCGCAGAGATCACTAGTCCTTTCTACCATGTGAGGACAGAGCAGACGGCACCTACTATCAACCAGGAAGAGGTCCTCACCATAACTATCATGCTGCTGCCATGATCCTGAACTTCCCAGATTCCAGAATTGTGAGAAATAAATTTGTTATTTCTAAGCCACCCAATCTGTGATATTTAGTTAAATAGTCCCCAAACAGATTAAGAAACATGCTCTATGCAATTTCATATAATGAGAATTTTTCCAGTCACATAGCAGAATAAAAAAAATAAATGTGGAGAATAAACACCTATTGAAACCTTCATATTATTTTAAAAATAATACTTTTCCAATTTTAATTCTGAGTTGTTAAGAATGTGTGCGTACCTATGTGTATGCATAAAGTACACTAAACTATTCCCCCTGAATTTACAGTAGCACTTCTATATTGAATTGATTAGCATGCATCCTTCAAAGTTCTTATGCTAGATAGATATTGTAGATGAAATACCAGGTATTATTGAAACCCAAAAATACTAGATAAACTTTTGCCTTTTTAGGAGAACTACCTTCTGCGTTGGATTTCATTAAATAGCTGTGAGGACTTGAATAAATCATTTCATCTAATTGGGGCCACAATTTCCACTATAAAAAAAAATGTTTCAATAATTTCCTATAATTATAAAATTCTACATTTTATGATATATCTCTTGTGTAATGATAACAATCTTAATTTAATTCTGACAGTTATGAAAAGTCATTGTTCCTAAAATGCCATATTCATTATATTTTAGGTTAAAAAAAGAAGTACTCAAAATTTACCATAAATGTGTTCTTAAATATTTTATTATAATGAGTCAATGAGCTTATTTAAATGGTGTAAAGGGATATACTCAAGTTTTCTTAAATTCTTTAGGCAAATTAAATATATTAATTTCAAAAGTTTTCTTTTATTCCAAATCCTTTCTCAATCCACTGAATCTCATTCTCATCTAATGTCTAATGGAAGTTACAAAGGTTAAAAAATCCCTCTTTGTTAAAATAGAGTCAAATAATTTACAAAGAATAACAAAAATAAAATCTGATTTTTGTAACTTTAGTACAGAATATATCCTCATTAACTTATAATATCTCTTATAAGTATTTCTTGTCTGTGAAATAATAAATTTTAGCAAGAGAAGAAATAGTCATTTCTTTTAGTCAAATAGTCTTTTCTTTTAGTTAAATAAGTTATGTTCTTGTTTCTAAACCATATAGAAATTACATTTGTTATAGCATCTGTATAATAATGAGTCACAATAGTTCTCCTTTCAAATAATTATTTTTATTGAAAGAGTAAAAATCTCTGGTTCCTGAACTAAAGGTGGTTAAAGTTTCAAAATAAATTTTAAAAACAGAAAGAATGCTTTTATCTGTGTTCCTGACACTTGTGATCAATAGATGAATTATTGGACATCTTTGCATTTAGCTTTCTCACATGTAAAATAAAGATAACCAAAATGTATATAAAATGTACAATAAATAATTTTGATGAAGCATAAAAACAATGTAAGATATTTATAGAATCTCCATAGTTTTCATGATCAATATCAGTACTCTCACAATCTATATTAAAGCTGATTAACCTTATTCAAAACTGACTATTTTTATATCAAAGAGTATGTTCAAAAGCCAAAATAAATTTGAAAAACTATTATTTGTTTATATTTTTGTGCTATTCTTTTGCTGAATAAAATTGAAAATATCAGGGCTAATCATCCCAACTATTAAGAAAACATAATTTATCTCATTGGATTTTTTTTTTATTCGACATTCTTGGAAATAATCAATTTGTGTCCATTTATTTGTACATAGTGACTTTATTTTTACTAGCAAGTTAGCAAGTACTTATAAAATATGAAATAATTAAAATGCATTAAATATTAAATATCTGAATTCTTGTCCTCTATCCTTTGTCGAGAAAAGAAGGAAATTTCAGTTACTAATTTCTTTGAAAAAGTACTGAAATGAGATTATATACAATACACTGTATTTATACTTTGTTCTCTTTCTTTAATTTTTAAAAAAATCTTGTTGATGTGCTTAATTTAAGTATTATTCAGCTTCCCCATTCTTTCCTCTGATCCATTTTGTTTGTAATGTCTGGTTTAGCATATTATAGTAGACTTGACAGTTGTTTACTTCTTATCTGTCAAATGTTATAAAGAAAGTAAAAGACTTTAGATTTCCTTTGCTTTATTAAATGTTTTTTTTACAGACACTTTTATCTATCTTAACAATAGCCACTCTACTTTGTCCTTGAAAACAGAATAGCGATTTAGTTTTAGTGTGACAAAATGTAAACCAATCATGGTAATCACACCTGGTTTCTCACTTTTCTCACACAAAAGGTGGACTTAAGGTCTAATGAAAACAAATGAAAGTAGTGGTAGCCATCAGGAAAACACATTATTTTTCTTAAGGAAAAAAAGGTAAGACACACTAGCATCGTTTTCTCTTCATTTCTTTCTTTCGCTAGCTCTGATGCTTCTGTAGTGATTGGAGCCTCAGCAGACATCTTGCAGTCATGGGGGAAAGGCCAAGTTAATTACAGACACATTGGCCCTACAAATACTAGCCACTTCCTACCTATCGAGGAAGAAAAATATTGTTTTTTTTTTTTCATGTTGTTATTGATATGTGCACAATGAGATATTTCATCTGTTAGGAATACATTCCACTATATAAAACAAACAATAATAATAATAAAAATGATTGACAATAGCTTAAACAAACAAGTGTTTATTTGTCCTCACAACCAAAAATTCTGGGAGAAAGGAAGTTGCTACTTTTTATTTGGCTCATCAACAATACTAACTACCAGGGACTCAGTATTTTACTGTTTTTCTACATGGCCAATCTGCCAATCTTAGAGGGACAGCTTTCTCATACTTTTTATCTTATAGTAACAAAACTGTTGCTCTAGTTTCAAGCATCGCATTTATTTGTAAGGCAGGAAGAAGGAGACAAGTATTGGTACCAATTGTCACTTAATAAGGAAAAAAAGAATTTCACATGCCACCTTATCATATGTCTTGCTGGTTAGAAGTTGGTTACATAGATAATTGCAGTTGAAAGGGAGTCTGAAAAAGTGGTTATTTAGTTGGGAACTTGCACTGATAAAGATAACCAAGGTTTTGTTCAAGAAAATAACAAGGGAGGAGTGAATATTAAGCAGCAGGCTAACAGTTTCTTTACCAGAGCCTGTTTTTTTTTTTTTTAACCTTTGATTGTATCCTCTATCCAAATATTCATTATAGACCTGATTTTGTGTCTTTTAATTGGTAATTCCTATCTTTCTTGCTACACAATTTTCTTTAATTATTTCTCAACTTTTTCTTTCCTAAGAAACCCAGGATTATTATCCTAAAGGTTTTAATTTAATTTCTGTTATTTTCTGTATCCCATTTAATGCTTTCCTGGAACAATATTTATTTTAGACTGCTTCTGTTTAGACTACCTCTGTTTACTCATCTTTAATCTCATTCCTACTTTTTTTATATAATAATCTCACATGAAGTGACTTTGCAATATACGTACTAAAATTTTCATGTTTTTCCCAAATAAAAAAAAAAACCTAGAATGTATTTGAATATACTAGAAAACTATAAAGTCTAATAAATAAAACTATCAAAATGAGATGTGTGCTTTAAAAAAAATCCCTAACAGAAAAGTATAAACTTTATCATGTTGAAATGTTGGAATCAAGCAGAAAACATTTTTGAATAAATAAACACACACACCAAAAAATAAATAAGTAAGTAAATAAAAATAAAACGGAGAATAATTACTTTACAAATCCTATAAGAAGAAAAAAACTTAGTTTACTCAGTCAGTCTAAATAAGAATAGAGAAAAAACTTCCAGTGTTTAAAACAGAGGAAAATGGATTCAGGGAAATGGTTGGTCACTGAGTGATGAAAGAGCTACATGCCTAATAGGGAGCAGGAGACTGACTCAGAAATCAGTCCCAGAGGAAACTACAACTAGCTGGAATGGAGGGCACAGAGGATCCTAGGAGCCAGATCACTGCATGCCAGGCAGGAATAATGTGAGCCAGTCCAGAGAAGAAGGGAAGCACGGCCCAACTGGAGCTCTGCCAGAGAAGCTACCCTCAACAGCAATCTCTAACAAAATATCCACCTCCCTCACCACTCCCCCTTGCCCACTCTGTCTTTTGACAATGCTTCCCATTAGCCAAACCCACCCAGAAACAGGTGACACTGGAACCTAGGAAACACAGTCCACAGGGATCTGTACCCTTAAAAGTCAGAGCAGAGGAGGGTGAGGAGGAAAAGAGATCTGAGGAATAATAAACTCAGGGTCAGCTCGACTATCTCGACCGTTTCTTCCAGGTTTTGAAATTAAGCTGATTGGGGTTAAAGATGGGGAAAGATAAATAAACTAAAATAATAAATGGAGATTTTTTTTATATACTTAGATTTATGACAAATTCAGATTTAAACTCTTAAGGTTTAACAAAATATTTCTTAATCAGATGTTTGGTAGTATTGATTCTCTCCTCTTCAAAACAATAGGCAACACCAAGAACAAATTTTAAAAATTAAGTTCTACTTTTATTTCCATCAAGGGGCCTACAATTCTGCAAATGAATGAATTAGTCATGTTTTATTTTCCTTAACTTAAATCATTTATTCAGAAAAAAAAAAGAGAGAATTAAGTACAAGCCCAGACCAGTTTACATAGTTATTTAGCCAATGATGTTAAATCATTATATTTACATTCTGAGCAATTTTAAAAAGTCTGTTTATGAGGAATAGTAATGCCAGGATACAGGATGCTACTCAAAAAGTGAATTGAAACTTCTCTTATTGCTGAATGAGTTGATATTTGGACCATTTTCACCCTTGTGTTGTGTAATATTAATAAGCCATGTAACTAGAAATTATCCATGTTCTTAAAACTTTTTTAACAGAAAGTAAGTCAGTGAAATAAAGTAGCATTTTCTCCTAGATCCCTTATATATAAACATAGCTCATAATAGTGACCAACTTTATAACTTATTCATCCAAACTTTTTGTATTAATATATTCTGAACTCATGTTGAAAAGCAAGAATAGTAAATTGCTGAAAAATATATAGTAACAGTAGCATATTTATAAACCAAGATCTTAAGAATATAATGTAGTGTTTCAAGATTTTCAAATTTTTAGAAGTCATAAAGATATTTGCTGTAGTTCAAATGGTACTGATATAACAAATAATGAAAATATTTTAATCTTATTATGTAGGTCAATGAAATTGTGTATAAATGGGTCTAGAAGCTAAACATCATATATATCCTGAATTATTTCTGTCTTATCACAGTGAGATAAGGCTACCCCTAAACTGAACCAAAATAATTACATAAATTTGTAAGAAATTATGTACCAAAATATGGTACCATGAACCATATTTTTCACAATTCTTACTAAAAAAAGCAAAAAATGTGCGTTTGAGAGAAAGATTATGTTATGGGCTCAATTGTGTTCCCCCAAATTCATATTCTGAAGCCTTAATCTGCAGTATCTCAGAATGTGATTCTATTTGGACAGAGTCTTTAAAGAGATGATAAAGTTGAAAAAAAAAATCATTCAGTGGGTCCTAATAATGTGACTGGAGTTCGCATAAGAGGAGGAGACACATGTACAGAGGGAAGACCATGTGAAGATGCAGGGAGAAGATGTCCATCTAAGGCTTGGAAGAATGGTCTCAGAAGAAATCAACACTGCTGACAGCTTGATCTCAAACATCTAGCTCCCAGAACTGTGAGAAAAAGAATTTCTGTTATTTATGCCACCCAGGCTGCAGGAATTTTTTGGTTATAGCAGCCCTACAAAACTAATATATATTGTAAAAACAAGGCATTCTAATAAGTCAAGTATAAAGATAATTATCATACTGGGAATGTGGTCTTCTGCCCTAAATCCATTTCTGTCCTTGACTTGAATCTGCTAAAATGGTATTGTCAACCAAAAGAACTCAATTCTAGGCCCAATTTTGACATCAAAATAGCTAAATGTTTGTTGAAGAAAAATATACATAAAATATGGAACAATTATAAAAGTGCGAACATTTTTTTGGCATTTAGTTGCAGTGTTCAAATCATTATGTTACTAATATTCTTTTCAGTTTTTATATGTTCAAGCTATCATTTTCTTTTGTATAATTTTCTAGGTCTATCTGTATTTTCCTATAGTGAATGACTTATTGAAAGTGACTTTATATCATCTGTGAAACAAAATAGAATTATTTTTTTCTAAAATTCATAATTTAATTTGTTTATAAAAGAAAAACAGCATTTTTCCTTTCTTTTGAAATTTTAGTATTTAGGAGTATAATGAATTTTAAGTTCTTTTTTAAACAGCAAAGCAAAATGAGGGATTTAAAGGCAAATGACATAAATTATAAGATTGAAGATGATAGCTGCACTAGTTATTATGCAGAAAAAGGGAAATCACAAAAGCATGGCATCATTAATTCATCTAAATTCCAAAGTCTTTAAACTTGCAGATTTCCTGAGTCCTATTTGGTGTTATTTTACCCTCCAGCTCAGGTGATGTAGGTGAAATGAAGCAGTTATAAAAGCCTGGGGTTTTGAAATCATGTTGCTAAAGCACAGGTTACATATGCATTAGATGTATTTATTTTATTATCTCTTTTCCAATAAATAAATCTTCTGTTCTAAGCAGACTAATTAGTTCACTATTTCTACAGAATTCTTGCATATTACCAACAACATTTTGAATAAATCAGGATCTTGACTCAGAATCCATTTCTAGCCAATGTCATCTGTCTAAATGCTACTCAACCTCCAAGGCTCTGTGCTAAAGCCATTTCTTCCAGAAGCTGCCTTAGATCATGTTAAGATTATGCAGATTTTTCACTCTGACCACTGAATCCTCGGAGTCTCTACAGCATAGTAGTACAGGAGGCCTAATGTGACACTAAAATTTCACCCATGAGATTTTAAGTAGGCATGATGAACAGAGGAAAAACATTTAAAATATATTTGGTGATGTCTCAGAGTAATGTCAGCAAAATGGTGTGGCAGGCAGCTCCAAGGTCTCATCCATTCACGGAAAGACTGAAAACAAGCAAAAAATGTCAAAAACAGCTTTGTCAAAACTCTGGAAAATAGCCAAGTTTTAAAGCAACTTAGTGAAGTTGAATCAAGAATAAAGCAACTTGAAAATATCAAGAAACCTCTGTAGCATTTTTATTTGCTTTTATCATACCACTTCCTTGATGAAGCAGTCTTGAAGTGGCATCAGCCCATGTTCCCAATGTGGGACCTTGGTCTCCAGTTTGAGAGAGCAGAGCCGACCTTATTCACATGTCATTGTGAAAGTCTGTTTTGACCTGTCTGGGGATATATGAAGGACTGGCACAAGTTGCCTGTCTCTGCTTTACATAACTGAGAACTCAGACTGGAAAAGTAGCAGGTATTGCTCAAAATTGCTGTGAACGAACAAACAAAAGACTCATGAGAAAAAAGATACAAATATTATGTGATATCACTGAAAGTATAACAGTGTTTCCCAGGGGCTAGGGGATGGAGGGTGGGGAAAATGGGAAGATGTTGATCAAAGAATACAAATTTCCAGTTAGAAAGTGCATACACTCTGGAGATCTAATGTACAATATGGTACTTATAGTTAATGATATTGTATTACATACTTGAAAGTTGCTATGAGAGTGACTCTAATGTTTTCACCATAAAAAAGAAACTGAAATCATGTGAGATGATGGAGGTGTGAGCTAAGGCTATGGTGGTAGTCATTTTGTAATATATAATGTATTAAAATTAACACACTGCACAACTGAAACTCATATAGTGTTTTACATAAATTTTATCTCAGAAAAGCTAGGGGTAAAAAAAGAGGAAACAACTTCACATACACACAAAAGAAAGAAATAGAGAGACGAACAACACTATAATACAACCAGACCTAACAGACATATTTAAAACAGTCCATAAAACAATAGCAGACTATACTTTCTTTTCAAATGCACATGGAATATTCCCCAGGATATATCATATACCACACCAAAACAACTCCTATTAAATTAAAAAAGCATGAAATTGTATAAAGAATACTCTCTGTTCACAATAAAATGAAGCTAGAAATCAATAACAAAAGGAAACTGAAAAATTCACATATATGTGGATATTAACATATTCTTAAACTACCAGTGGGCTCAATGACAATCACAAGGGAAATTAGAAAAATACTTATAGATAATTAAAATGCAGCACAGCATATAAAAACATATTGGCTGTAATACTGGCAGTGCTCAGTGGGAAGATTATAGATGCAAATACCTATATAAAAAGTAAGAAAGTCCTCAAACTACCAACCTTACTTTACAGCTGAAAAGACCAGAAAAAAGAACTTTACATCTCAAAGCTACAGAAAACAAACAAACAAACAAACAATAACTAGAAGAGAACACTAAACACAAAGCTCTCAAAAAATATAAAAATTAGAGTGTTAATAAATAAAATAGAGAATATAAACTCAATAAAATAAATTAACCTAACAGTTGGTTCTTTGAAAAGATGAACAAAATTAACAAACCTTTAGCTAATCTGACAAATTAAAAGGAGGGAGGCAAAAATAACTAAATTCTGAAATGAATGTGGTGAGTCATTATTACTAACTTTATAGAAACAGAAAAGATATTAAAAGAATGCTATGAACAGCTACATGCCAACAAATAGATAATTTAGATAAATTTATAAATTCCTAAACATATACAAATTACCTAAACCGAATAGAAAGGAAACATAAAAAAGAAAATCTCAATAGAACTATACAAGTAAATCTATAACAAGTAAAGAGATGGAATCGGTAACATAAACCTTAACAAGAAAAGTGGAGGCTCAGATGTCTTCATGGGTGAATTCTACAGAACATCTAAAGAATTAATACCAACCCTTTTTAAACTCTTCAAAAAAAAAAAAAAAGATGAGGAGTTACTTTAAAATTCATTCTATGAGGATAGCAATGCCCTGACATCAAAGTCAAATAAAATGTCACAAGAAAAGAAAATCACAGAACAATATAATATCTAATATTTCTTATGAATACAGATGCAAAAATTCTCAGCAAATATTAGCAAATGAAATCCAAAAGTATATTGAAAGGAATATACATCATGATCAAGTGAGTTTTATCTCAGGAAAGCAAGGGTAGTAAAATATAAGAAAGTCAACCTCTGTAATATGAAAGAAATAATCATCTCATTAACGTAGAAAAAAAATTTGATGAAATCTAATATCCTTTCATGATAAAAACACTCAGAAAACTAGGAATAGAAAGGAATTTCCTCAACATGATAAAGGACATTTATGAAATACTCATAGTTAACATCATGCTCAATGAAGAAAGGCCAAAAGCCTTCTCCCAAAGATGCTTCCTTCATCCCTGCTATTTGACATTGTACTGAAAGTTCTAGCCAAAGCAATAATACAAGAAGAAATGAAATGGAAAAGAAGTCAGCTATCTATATTTACAGATACATAATACTACATATAGAAAATTCCAAGGAACCAAGAAAAAAAATGTTTAAGATTATAAACAAACTGAGCAAAGTTTCATGGTGAAGGTCAGCACATAAAAATCAGCTGTGTTTTTATAGAACAGTAATGAACATTTGAAAAATATATTATGAAAACAATTGCATTTACAATAGTATCTTAAAAAGTACAAAACACTGAGGAATAAATTTAACCAAGAAAGTGAAAGATTGTACACTAAAAACTACAAAGTGTGGCTGAAAAAATTTAATGACCTGTATAGCTAAGACATGCATATTCAGGATAGAAATAATTAATTTTATATTAAAATATCAACACTACTCAAAACAATCTTCAAATTCAACACTCTATCAAAATTTCAAAAGCCATTTTTGCAGAAATGGAAAAGCTAATGTTCAAATTTATACTGGATTGCAAAGAGCCCTACATAGCCAAAAAGATTTTTGAAAAAACAAAACAAAATTTGAGGATTTACACTTATCAATTTCAAAAGTTATAGCCCAGCTACTATAATCACAACAGTGTGGTACTGGCAAAAAAAAAAAAAAAAAAAAAAAAAAAAAAAAAAAAAAGGATATATGAGCCACTAGAATATAACTGAGCTGCTCAGAAATAAATCCTTACATCTATAACCAATTGATTTTTGACGAAGGTTCCAAGTCTGCTCAATGGGGAAGAATATTTTCCCAGAAGAAAGGTGCTGGGCAACTGGATTTCCACATGAAGTAGAATGAAGTTGGAGCCCTTAACTCAAAATGGATTAATGATCTAAATATATCAGCTAAAATCACAAAACTCTTAGAAGAAAACATATGGGTAAATCTTATGTCCACTAACTTGGTAATAAATTCTTAGATAAGATACCAAAAGCCCAAGCAACAAAGGAAAAAATAGGTAAATTGAATTTTACCAAAATTAAAAACTTTTATTCACCAAAGGACATTATCAACAAAGTGTAAAGACAAAGTACAGAATGGGATAACATATTTACAAATCATATATCTGAGAAAGGTTTATATTCAGAATATATAAAGAACTATAACTCTGTCTTACTCCATTAAGATTACTATAGCAAAACACCATAGACTGAGTGGCTTAAGGAACAAACTAGTTCTCACAGTTCTGGAGACTCAGAAGTCCAAGGTCAAGGCTCTGGCAGATTCCGGTGAGAACCTCCTTCCTGGTTCATAGAAGTAGTCTTTTTGTCATGTCCTGACATTGAGGAAAGGGTGTTGGACCTCTCTAGGGTATCTTACATAGGGGCAGTAATCCCATTCATGAGGGCCCTACCCTCATGACCTCATCATCTCCCAGCAGTCCTATTTCAAAAATCACTTTGGGAATTAGGTTTCAACATGTGGTTTTAGGGGGAGACACAAACATTCAGAACATAGTTAATTAAACAACAAAAGACAAACAACCCAATTAAAAAATGGACAAACAACTTGAATAGACATTTCTCTACAGAAATACTTGTGGCCAGTTAGCACTGAATGTTCAACTAGCTATCATGAAGAAAATGCAAATCAAAACCACAATAAGAAACCACTTTGTGTCTGTTAGAATGGCTATTATAAACAAACAAAGAGAGCAAGGAAACAAAACAAATGTAGATAGACATGTAATGAAATTAGAACCTTGTATATTGTGGCAGAAATATAAAATAGAGCAGCAGTTAGAGAAAGTTTAGTGGTTCCTCAAATAGTCAAGCATATAATTAACATATGACCTAGCAATTCCACTTCTAGGTATATAACCAAAAGAACTGAAAACAGGGACTGAAACAGATACTTGTATGCCAATGTTCATGGTGGCATTATAAATAGCCAAAAGGTTGAGACAATCCAATGTCCATCAATAGATGATTGGATAAACAAAATGTGGCATATATATACAATAAGATATTATTTAGCCATAAAATGAATAAAATTCTGATACATACTATAGCAGAGATGATCCTTAAAAACATTATACTAAGTGAAATAACTCAGACATGAAAGAACAAATATTATATAATCCATTTATATAAAATATGTATCTAGTACAGGCAAATTCATAACAATAGAAAGTAGATTAGATGCTACCAGGGTTTGGGAGAGAGGGAATCCTTTAGATAAGAAAAATTTCAGATATATATATATATATATATATATATATATATATAATATATATATATATACATACATACACACACACACACACACATACACACACATATTCAAAGTATATAATTATGTGCATAAATATTGTCTTAAATTCCTCAACTTTTTTGACATTAATTTACAAAGTCAATTGTCTTTATGGCTCCACTCTGTATTTCCTAGAATTAGTTTAAGACTAGGCAATAAATATCCAACTCATTATTTTCTTTTTGCAGGGTTTATTCACACACCATTAGACATGAAACACTCAATTCAATGTGATATTTTTTAAAGTCCTAACAAGAAAGAGCAAATGTTATTATATGGGTAAGTGTTGGTACCAGGTAAAATGATTGATTATTTCCGAATATAGAAAGGAAAGAGAATAGAAAAGTGTTACTTTTGTTCATATCACTTCATAAAATGCTATAGCTTTTCTTTTCATCTATTCAATTTCTAGCCACAGTTTAGAACTCAAGCTCTGTGTTTTTTGAAGATCCCTTTCATTACTGTATCCCATAACAAATTCCCTTTTCTGTTGAGATAGTCTCACAGTTGGCTGTTAGTTTACAGAGGATCATTATCTATAAAAACATTATAATGACAAGAAATTATAGGATGTCTACTATGCATCATTCTCTTTTCTAAGTGCTTTACATATGTGAATTCGTGTAATCTCCAAACAACCCTATGGGATAGTTAAAATTATTAGCTGCATTTACAGATAATAATAGTAAGTTTTCAGAAAGGTTGAGTCTTTCTCAAGGTCAAATAGCTAAAATGTGTCAGGATCCATGTAAATGTATATTTTTAACATATCCTCAAGCCCTTGTATGTCTTTAAGAATAAATATTACTATACTATAATAGAGGATTTTCCTAATGACCTCCCTAGCACCACCCTCTGTGTCCTAGAGCTCCTCAGAGCACAGCTATAAAGTAAATAACTGATCTGATTTAATGTTCTTATTTGATTGATGTGGAAAATAAGGCTTAAAGGAACTTTTTTGCCTAATAGAAGGTGACAGACCACTCCCACTTGAATGTTTCTCTCTCTCTCTTTTTAATTGCTTTATAATTTTCTACACTATACTGGGCTTCAATTTAAAGACTGACTTTTAAAAATAGCTCTTATCGATTTTCTCATCCTAAAAATAATATACATTATTTCATGAAAATTTATTAAGCCAAAGCAGTAAGAAAAGAAATTAAAAGTCTAATTAACACTTTATAAAAGTACTCTAAACATTTGGTAGATTTACATATAAGCACTTAACTCCCAAATTAAACCCTGAGGCTTTGCTGGCTAGTCAGAAAGCCGTCTCACAGTCAAAGAAATACGATCAATTTAGCAGCCAGAAGATATTTACACAGAAATTCGCTTTCTTACTTTCTTCATAATCTACAACACTGTGAAAATTCCCTTTCCCTATTTTTTCTCATGCCACAATTCTCTTACATTCTGTAACCATCAAACATCTTTATTCTCATCCTTTACTCTCCACAGTTCATATACTTTCTCTCACAACAAACCTTACCCTTGTATCTCTGTCTTATTCTCCAGATTTTTTATTATAAAATCTAGGAAGTATTATCACAGGAAGAAAAATCTATACAAAATGTGGAAATAACTTAAGCAAATATATTTTATCTGACCTAGCATTCATACACAAACACATATACTATTTTGAATTCATACTTCAATCAGAAACTTTTTCTATTTTCACTGTTTTCTCCTAAAAATGTGTTTTATTTATCCTTTCAAATGATTCTTCCCATTATAAAGCAAGAAACGCTATAGACTATTAAACTTTAATTTATAAAAAGAATCAAGCATTTGCGCTAGATATATTTTAAAATATATATCAAGGTTATTTTAAGGAAATAAATGCAACATGAACTTTTGTTAAAAATCTAAATCATGCAAAAGTCAATAAATCAGACTTTTATTTTCATCTCCTGTCTGTAGAGAGTTTGAAGTGCTTCACTCCCATAGTTACAATGAAACAATAATAAACAAACAAACTTTAAACTATGACTGGTTTTTAACCTGTTATATAGCTAAATTCACAAAGCCACCAGTGTTTCAAAATCTAATAGGAGATAGCAACCTGCAGGGAGAGAGCAGTGAGCACTGGCTTACTTGGTGTATGGGCAAATGGGTACTTGCAACAGGAGTTCAGCATGAATAACTGACAAATTGTTGAAGACTGCTGTTTAGACCTATGGAACACTGTGATGTCCTTGGAGGTCACAGATATTGGAGGACTTCATACCCTCTTGAAGGCACTTATCAACAAAACTCACTAGGTGTTCACAGAAAAGATCAGAATGAGCCTCTAAGAAAGTTTCCATTGCAATGTAATAGAGGAGGGAACTGCAGTTATATAGCATTGGCAAGAAACTATACTTGGACCCTTCTGCTCTGTATCCTCTATGGAACAAAGCCTTAATCTTTAGTAGAGGTGGGCAAAATATACCACCATCTTTAGGTAACTGGAGAAGTTTTATTGCATCTGGGTTTAGAAAATATGGGGAAAAAGTCCACTCTTGGAGTGGTGAAAGACTATGCAACTGGGCTCAGAACTAAACTAAGGGAGGCAGAAAAATAAAACATGCCCCAACTCCAGGACACTTGTGACTGTCTAACACTGAAGCTTAATCAAAATGATAGAAAATGCCCCTCATTCCCTAAAGCCGAGCTGTCAAGCTTTGAAAACAAGTAACAGTTGAAAAGTGAACAGGGAAAGATAGGAGAGCATGCAAAGCAAACGCTGGGATACAGAGGAAAGGAAAGAGGCAAGCTCAGGGTCAACAAACACTGCCCTGGCAAAACAACCTGCACCCTAAAGACAAGGTATTGCTACAGGAATTTGCAGCCAACTATTTAGTGATAATAACAATAATAACAGCATATCTAACGCCAGCACAACTTCTAAGTAGGTTAACTCAAACTTCCGTATCAAAAGCATAAAAAAGAAAAGTATACCCATTTCTAGACCTAAAAACTATTTAAATTAGTCTTCATTGTCCTACTAAAATATAGGCTTTCAACAAAAACTATTAGACATACAAAAATATATGAGAAAGAGCACTCGCAAGATAAAGTAATCATCAAAATCAGATGAAAAAAAATTCACAGATATTAGAATTTCTGACTAGAAAGGTAAAAGTTAGAATCCAGAAGGAAAAGACAGAATATAGCAAAAGGAATCGTTTAAGAAATAATAGTAGAAAATTATCAACAATTAATGACAAACATTAGACCACAAATTTATAAATCCCAGGAAACAACAATGTAAACTACTGTAATTAAATAATAGGGCATATCATATTCAAACTGCTGGAAATGTTGGATAAAGAAATATTAGAAAAGCAGACACGGCAAAAAAACACATAGCATATACATAAACAAATATATGGATACAGCACACTTTTTGTCTCAAACAATATAAAACAGAACACAATAACCCTAAATAATATGTGCAGGATATGTAAAATGAAAATTAAAAAACAAACAAATAAACAAAACAACCCTTGATGGAACAAACTGAGCTCCCAAATGAATGAAGAGATACACCATGATCACAGACTGAAAGACTCAGTGCTGTAAAGAGAGCAGCCAGTTCTTTCTCAAATAATCCATGGATTGAATAAAATCTCAATCAAAAACGATCAGGCTTGTTTGTAGTTATTGATAATAATAGTCTCAAATTTACATGGGAAAGCTAAGGAACTAAAATAACAAAAATATTTTGAAAAGGAAAACATCTTGAGGATCATATTGATACAAGTAAATATCAGAATATAGAAATAAATGGGGGAAAAAGACAACTGTTCACTATAGAATAATTGATGGAATTAAAAAATCTCCATGAAAACCTCTCATTAATAATTTTCATAAGCAATATACACTGCAGAATGTTAAAATTAGTGGGTAAAAGTTTAAGCAGAAAAAGGATATTTACATAGCCTTGAATCTCTTCCCCCAAATATTTAGTAATTATAAAGAGAAAATAGTTATCAGTGGAGAATCACTGCAGACACAACCTTAATCAAAAGACTAAATTAACATCACTAGTAACACATATCTAAATGAAACACTACCACTATGATGGACTAAGAAGGGTACATCACACTCATGATATTGTTCTAATAATGTATAAATATATCTTATAATAAAGAAACCACAACATTGGGAATACTCTATAAAATAATGGATGCAAATTCTTCAAAATGGGTCAACTCATGAAGGATATGGAAAGATAATAAATACTATTTCATAGATGGAAAAGACTAAAGAGACATGACAACTAGATGTATCATGGAATCATGGATTAGACTCAGAACAGAAAAGGAAATGAGTGGAAAAACTGGTAACATTTGAATAAATACTCTTTTGTAGCTAATCATATGTTACCAGAATTAATTTCTTAATTTAGATAATGCTGTGATCACATTAAATGCATATTTTTCCATTAATTATTTTTACTTATCAAAATATTTTGAATTTGTGACCAACAGAATACATAAAAATACAATGTGTTTATTTAGGGCTCATTTATTTTCTAACACCACAACACCAGACAATTTCAATATGAACTAGGTAGATTTAAAATCTATCTGTAGATTCCTAGATCCTTTCCCATAAGGACATTTAGATCATGTTTATTCCTTTGAATTTGAATGGGTCTTTATGACTGCCTCCTCAAATAATATGCTGTGGAAATGATTCTGAGTGACTTTTGAAGCTAAGTTAAAATATGCCATGTACCTCTGGGAGCCTCATTCACAATTGAAGATAGCCACGGACTATGTGGTCATTACATAAAAAGGCCACTAGAAGTTATAGGGTGGGGGGGGCAGAGAGAGAGAGAGAGGGAGAGAGAGACAGACAGACAGACAGAGAGACAGATACCCAGTAATTTCATCTTTTCCAGTGTACAGATGTTTTATTCTCTTTAGCTGGGTGCGAGACATTTGACAGAAGAAATCTTCAAGAGGACTACAGGCATGTGTGACTGCAATTATATGAGTTAACCAATGAGAACTGTCCAGTTGAGCCTAGATATCTTCCAGATTTGTGAACAAAAGAAGTGAACATTACTATTTTAAGTCCCTCTTTGGGGATAATTTGTTTTGCAAACATAAATAACTGAACAAGTGAATTTATTTAGAATAATCCCTAGTATTATTACTGCATTTGTATGCATAACTTTTTGTTTCAATTAAGTTAATAGCCTAGAATCTTAAATTCTTTGAAGTGATACTGTTCTTGGATCTTCTCTATTCTATTCTAAGATTATCTTTCTGTATCTCAGTGCTTTTTATCAACAAATAAATTAGTAAAAATTCTATCTTTCCTCATTCATTCAGTTGAGTTGCTAGAGTAATGGAAAACAGTTTTGCATAATCATCTTTCTGAAGCCATCATTTAAGCAAGTGTCTTGGTTATTGTCTTCATTTGCTTGGGTGTTGTCTGACAGAAGAAACTTGAGCTGTGCTCATCAATACTATGCTCTCTATATCTTAAATAGCAAGAAAGCTCTAATGAAATGATTAGAAACTACAGACTATTATTTTCATTTCTTAATAATCCTTTCCCTTTCAAAACTTTAGAAAAAGCTTTATGTGTTATAACTACTTCAAGCCAATATAGGTTTAGAGCCTATATTATTAGATTCTATTTTCAGTCTGATTCACTCTAAGAAACTGGAAAATTGCTTAACTTACAGGGCATAAAATAACACATCTGAGAAGTACCTTTCATATATAGTGCTTATCATTATTAGCCTCTGAGTACATATGAGAGATGTTTTTAGAAATGTCTAAAAGTCGATGTACTTCTAAATGTAAAAATCATCTCAAATCTCAAAAGCTGAAATAGAAGTAAATACTCCAAGCAAGAAGTTCAAGAATTTTTAAAAAGTATCAGCTGTATATATAAGTAATTGAGAGGTGCCATAAAAAATGAGAGGAGTAAACTTAGCTCTCTTTCTTTTACCTCTGTGGTGACTTGACCTTCAAATAATCTCTCCTTACAAGACTTTTTTCTTGGTTCTATCCTACTTTCTGACATTACAAATTACAGACAGAAATCTGAAAAAGTAATTAAGTAATAGTGTCAGGAAATGGTAGTAAATATTCCTATATTTACTAAGTATATAACACACAGCTGTGTGTTATATACTTAGTCAAGTAAAACTAAATTAAATAGAAAACATATTTCATAATATTCCCCATTATTTTCATGTTCTAAATTTATGTCAATAAGATACATTAACACTTCAAACATTCCTTGATCAATTCATTTATCACCCACTCCTTAACAATTAATTAATTATGCTGTTTTTTAACAATGGGCTATCTGAAAACACGTGTAAATTGACCTGGAATGGTTATTTCCATCAAATTGTGCTACTGAAGTTTTAAATAAGCAGGAAGTAATTAAATACCTACAAATCATAATAATTATTAATTCATTCTAAGTAGATAATGTTGTGTAAAATTCTTTAAATTCTAGAAAATCATAATCTAAAAATTACTAATTGTGAATTGGCATTTAGATTTAATACCTCAACATAGTCAAACAGTCATCTATTAAATGTGATTAAAATAAATATGCATTCACATGAAAGAATACCACAATATTAAGTGGAAAAATTATAAAAATGTTTAAAACAATAATGAATACCACCTCTCCTATGACAAAGATGGAATAACAAAGACTAGATTTCCCCTCCAACATTAAAATGAAAACTAGAAAGCTGTACAAAGTATACGAAAGAGTAGTTTTCAGACATTGAGCAACATGCAGCAAAGGACTGTGATGTTTGAGAAAAAGCTTAATGGCAATCCTAGAAACTATTAAACTGATGACAAAATAATTAAATGTATGTTAGGACAATGTTCAACTAATTAAAAGAATACAATAAAACCTCTGCCACGTAAATTACATGTACATTATCTAACCAAAAGTTACCAGCATTCAAAAAAGGACACAAAATATGACTCCTAACCAGGAAACAATCAATTACTAGAAACCAAAAATGATAGAGATAATAGAATAACAAAATCAGATGTGAAAAAAAGATTTCATAAATATGTTGCACACATTTAAAAAGTAAAGAAAAGAATGAAGATGATTAAAGAAGAAGTATATAAATCTCAAATGAACTTTGGTAGATTTAAAATCTATGAAATGAAAAGTACACTGAATTGGATTAGCAACATACTAGACACTGCAGAGAAGCCTAGTGACATTACAGACAGAATAATAGAGAATATCCAATAGACAACTGAAATAGTTTAAAAACAAAACAAAACAAAACAAGTCTTGTTGATTAGTGAGACAATATTATATCATCTCGTATCTGTTTAGTGGTCCTAGAAGGAGAAGAGATAAGGGAGAACAAAAAATACTTGAAGAAATATAGGCTTTAGTAAAGTTCCCCTTCTTTGTAGATGGTGTGGTGGTATACACAGAAGATCTTAAGATATCTATAAAAAAGGCTATGAGAACTACTAAATGTTTTCATCAGGTTGCAGGATGCAAGCATCAAACAAATGAAAATTTAACAAAAAATAATCCAAAACAGTAGCTTCTGAAACATTTCAGAGAAACCTATAAAGAGGAAATAACGTGAAATCTACTGAAAAACATTCAAATTCAAAGATCATTTTAAGAAAAATATTTTTTGTGTCGCATAAAGGGATGCATGTCCAAGAGAAGGCTGTGTTAGAAACTACACAGCTGTGTTTAATTCCCAAAGCCATAGTCTCTCTTTTCATGAGGAAAAGCCCCATTTATGTGTGAACATGCTGGTTGTGGCAAAAGATTAGCAATGAAACAATCTCAGTGAGCATGTCCTATGCTTGACCTGAAAGGTAGAAAACAAAGATCAAAATGAAATCATCTCATGGAAACAGTTTGTCTTCTCATCTCAGTGGAAATCTCACTCATAAAGGAAACAAGATCAAAGCTTGTCTTTGCCTGAAAATGGAAAATTTCTGAACTGTATTAAAGGCTAGATACTGACCACAGTTATAATACTTATTCTCAGCTAAATATCAGATTGCTTTGTTTACAGGACTTCAGACTAATGAGCTTATTTTCTCTCAGGAGTACATTTAAAAAAAATTAAATCACTAATTCAAAAAAGACCTTCAAAAAAGTTTTGGAGATGAAAAAATTGTCTGAAATTGAGAATATGCAGCATAACATTCCATGAGAATAGATATTGGTAGAAGAAAAGAGTAATGAACTTTTATACATAGAAATTGAAACTATCCAATATGAATTAAAGAGGAAAAAAAAAGACTGAAAAGATAAAGAGCATCAATGAACTATAGAACAACAAATGTCACATGATTAAAAAAACATTAAATTAGGTTATGAATAGGTTATGAATAATGGCTAGTGGTTATGAGTAATAGTTAACTTTTTCTTGAAATTTGATGAAGATTTAAATCAACATTTCCCAGAACCTCAATGAACTTAACACAAAATATATGAAAAATACTACATCAAGGTACATCATAAATAAATTTCCTAAAAACTAGTGATAAAAAAATTTTAATCACAGCCACACTAACAAAACAACAAAAGGTTTCTTGTCAGGAACAAAAAGCAATATCTTTAAAGTACTGAAGAATAAAATGATCAACTAGGTCATTCTATGCCCAATAAAAATGCATTCTGAAATTCTAGTAAAAATAAAGACTTTTCCAGACATTCAAAAGCTGAAAGAATTCATTACCAACAGATCTGAGCTACCAGAATTGTCAGAAGAAGTCATCCAGAAAGATGAAAATGATATATCAGATGTAATTTTGAACCCATAGAAAAGAATAAAAAGCATCGGAAACTACATAGGTAAATATAAACTACATATTTTTTAATTTTATAAACAAAACAATCAATTGTTTAAAGCAACATAACAATAGTCTATTGTGGTAAATATATGTAAAAGTAACATACAATGATCAAGTGTATTTCTATACATTAGGAATGAACAACTAGAAATTGGAAGTTCAAATATATATATATAGATATATATATATATATTATATATATATATATATCATGTAAATAGCATCAGAAAAACAAAATATTAGGGATAAGCTGACAAAAGATATGAAAGTTCTGTGCACTGAAAACTGCAAACACTACAAAAAGAAATTTAAAGAAAAATAAAAGGGAAGATATATTGTGTTTATGCATTAGAAGATGAAATATCATGTAAATGTCACATTCTCAAATTGATCTATAAGTTAAATGTAATTTTAACCCATTCCAACAGGCATTTGAAAAATTAAATTAGACTTAAAAATTCACATGGAAATGAAAAAGAAATTGAGTAGTCAGAGCAACTTTAAAAAAGGAAAGCAAAGCATGGAGAAATTACACTGTCTGATTTCAATACTTATTATAAAGATACTCTTAAAAAAAAAAGAAAGTAGATACTGGTGTCTAATTGAATAAATAAGTTAAAGGAGCAAAATAGAATATCTGGAAATAGACACAACCGTATCAGTTAATTTTCAACTCAGTTGAAAATGCTATTTAGTGGAATAAGGGTAGTTTTTAAAAATATTGCTGGATGATGACTGAACATGTATGTTAAAAAAAAATTAAGTAGGTTCCCAAATTTAAAGGCAGCAACCACATAAATACACAAAAAATTAATTTGAAATGCATTATTGACTTAAATGTAAAAACGTAATCTTCACAACATCTAGAATAAAACACAGAAAAAATATTCATAACCTTGGGCTTTGTATAGGCAAAAAAGAAATCGTTTTGACAAAATAGCATGTGATCAATTCCATAATTGATTTCAATTGAATACATTTCTATTGATAGATATCAAATAAACTAAATAGAATCAAAATTGATCAACTATACTTCAACCAAAATTGATCAACTATGCTTCAACCTTTTCTTCTCATCTTCCTCATCTGCTCTTTATCTCTCTTCTTCACCAGTGGAGCAATATACCATCAACACATCCTGTAACATTCATACCTTAGACATAAAGTGAGAACAATACATGTTTAAGGATGCCTGAACTAGTGAACTCTACCTGTAGGATAAGTCTTTGGGTTGTTTCCACGTTTTTTTCTAGCTGGGGGCAGTATAAGAGCACGGAATTGCTAAGAGAGGAAGTGCTATTAAGAGGATTCAAAAGAGAAAAGGCTCTACAGAAAAATATCATTGAATTTCAGATTTACTGAGCCTAACCCACTTTCAAATCCTTTGTGTTAGGCAAATATCAAAAGAATTGAGGATAGAGGGTCTTAGTAGCAGAACCACAAAGTGATCAATTTAAGACCCATTTTGTGAGACTATATAATCTTCATGTGGCAATGATACACAGACACCAGCAAAGTATTCTAATGGAGCTTTGACACCAGCTGAAGATAATTTGGGTTAAAAAATGTTTTTGTCATTAAATTAATAATTTGCATTAAGTCCAGGAACAGGTCCATGTGTTCATCGGAATACAGTGTAGGATGGAGGTAGAGTTTTAAAACTGTGATTAAAATTAGCAGGCTATTCAGTAAATTGTGTGGAGAAAACTGATTATTCATTTTTTAAAAGCTAGGAATCTTTCTTACATCACACGCAAAAAGCATAAATTCCAGGTCATAAATACAAGAAAAATGACATTTCACAAAATTAGAAAACAAAAAAACATACTTTTTATAATGCTAGAATTAAAAAAGACATTTCAGTTTCTAAAACTTGAAGTCAAACTAAATGTTATCCAAAGGAGAATGGTTGAACACAACAAAGTATGCATATACTACAAGAAAAGGTCTAATATTTAAGAAGAAAGAAGTAAATTGATATACAGACATTAAAACATCTCCAAGTCATACTGTCATTAAAAGCAATTTTAAAAAATTACATACGATCTAATCTCTATATTAAAAAATCTTTATTAAATACAAAAGTATAAAGATTGTGTGTGTGTATGTGGTATAAGTGTAAATGAATAGACTGTGGGGCATAAAAATAGACTTTATCAGTGGTTATTTCTGAGAAAGAATAAAGATTGTATGAAGATTCAATGGGGCTTTCACTTTACCGAGGTTTTGACTTTTTTCCCTAGAACACTGTTTATACATGAGTAATTATAAATACATTTGAAGTAAAATAATTTTTAAATGCCATTTCTCTTATCATAATTGCATTTATTTGGGCCTGAAGTTATTTAGCAAAGAAGGGATGAGATTTTGTGTTAATTTAACAGTTGAAAAGTAAAAATACTAATGCCAAAGAAGCTGGGTAGTATTACTGAAGGTATTTAACATGTGGGGTTATTTTTCTTTTATTTAATAAGTCATAGTTAGCCTGTTACGGTGGTTTCTCAAGCAGATTTTTTCAAGACATTGTATAAAATTGTATAATAAGATTACAGTTCTATGTGATATTACATGTATATTTTACTAATTGTAAATTCTTGAGACCTCCATCAATATACTAGTAACATATTGCAAATGCACTTGATATAAAGGGATGGGAAAGTCAGGAAAGATAGACTTATCTAAAAATCACAAACAAGAATTTAAAGGAATGCAATTTTAACTTCCATTGTTGTGCTAACTTCAGTTCTGATGAGTTCTGAGTGTATAAAATGCTTTCAATTACGTTTTACTTTAATATATGACAAGTATTTGATATTGCAATTCATTTTGCTATATAATAACTCTGCCTGAAGGCCATAAAATGCATCCTATTTTAGATTCTGGAATATCAGTCATAAACTCAAGTTATTAAAACTCAAAGAGATAAAGTTTCTATATAAATTATTATAATACAAAGGGGAAATGATTCCACAGCCTAGTTGGACGATAAGCCCTACATTTGGGAATAGGCTTAGAGGGTTTAGAGGCACGAATGCATTTTACATCGCCTCCTCACAGAGGAGAAATTGACATAGAAAGCCTGGGAAAGTAAATGAGACATATGTTGCATCCATGCATTTCAGGAAATGTCTAATTCAAAAGTTTTTAAAAGGTGCTCATTTTTATTAATAATAAAGCAGACATTTTAGGTATTCTTTTTCTTTCTTGTATGATTACAGTTTGGTGCCTTCCAGTTTCCTAGAAGTAATGCTTAGTGAGATATTTTCACTTTAGGGAAATAAATTATCATAAATGATAAAACGTTTGTTTCAAAAGTAATTTTAGAACTTAGTTTTCTCATCTCCACATTTTATAGATTGGAAACTTAAAAACTTTTCTGTGAAAGGTAATAATTCCCTTTTTCTACCCAATCATTCTGCAGGAAGCCTTGGCAATGATGCAATCAAAAGATGGCATCATTTTTTTAGTTCTGTGTACAGGTGACTCACTTTCAGTTATCAAGCACAGGCAAGAATCAACCAAAGGATTTTAGGAGCTAGTAAACATGCAGATCATAACTCAATGCAGAATAGAGCTTTCATTCTTTTTCTTTTGGGAACAGGTTACAGATGATCCAGAAGAACAAGAACAACAATAAAAAAATATGCAGTGGGAAAAAAAGAGGAGTACTGTTCCCACAAATAACCCTCAATAATCAGTACTCTATTGTTCACTAACAAAAATACATATTACAAAGGGACATGATATTCTATGTGGTTTGAATTCTGTGAGCATTTTTATTTTGAGATTTTTTGTTAGGTTCTTTTAATTTTCTTGCATTATATATTCTTAGCTTCTATGGTAACAGATATTTATGTTTTATAATGGCATTTGAAAAAAACAATTCTGTAATTAAAGATGTTTTCAGGTGATGCTGAAACTGCGAAATATTGCACAGAGCTAAATCAAGCGCTGAGCCACAGGATGAGCCACCTGACCAGCACTGAGATACTCAGAAAGTTGTCTTTTTTAGGACAAAGCCATGCTGTCTTCAAGTCAACATGATGAAAAAGGGAAGGTGAAATGTACTATGCAGGGTGCCCACAACTCATTGCTAGCCAACCTCCTACACACTGTACAATCACAATCAGCAAGCTAATATTAATATAAGACAGAGACAGCCTCACATAAAGCATGAAGGGAAATTCTTTTCTAAAAGAGAGCATAATGGAACTGTGTGCTGTTGTCAAGGTAAAAACCCCATGGCAATATAAAATAAAATTAAAAAAAGGATCTAATTAGAATGTACAGTCTAACTTCTCACTAACTTAAGATGCAGGTCCCAGGAGGGGAGACTTAATCCCTAATTTTAGTCAAAGGGCAAATGTACAATTAAGCTAACACAAATGCCTCAGCCAATCATTTAAGAGAATTCTATTAGCTCTGCACTCTCTCACAACTTAATAAGAAGCTCCAGCTGCACCAAATTGCTGTTTGTCAGGTTGAAAAGAGCATAGCCCACTGGACAGCTCTACAGACACTTTGATCTGAACAGAATGTGAATATAGAGCATTAACACACATAGCTGCAAAAACTGAAAACAAACCTTTTTCCACGCATGGAAAATATGTCACTTATTTCCAATGCAAAAAATTCTCTGCCAGCCACTGTTGGAGTGCCCACATATTTGAGGCTTTGATTACCAAATGAATTTGAAAATAAATAAATCTATGAAATTGCGACCTTTACTAAAGTTTCTAGAATAAGGAAGTTCATAATTGTAATGTTTGTGTTAGTTGCGCTGGTGGCCCAAGTCTCTTTACACGTTAACGAATGGATGTATTCTATAAAGCTGGTGATGGACTGACTACTGCTGGTTCACATAGCTTGCTCCTGTGACTAAGCAGCACTGTTGTTCCTGACAATGAAGCTTGTCTTTTGACCTGTGAGGATTGCTAAGATTCCTCCTCTTGCAAAGGATCATTCAGAAAAAGGATATAACAAGGGAGCTTTGAAAATGAACCTGATCTAAGAAAATGTTCTGGGCTCAGGTAATATGATGCACTGTTTTCTCTGTTTGACCAATTTAAATTTCAATTCAAAGGCACCGTTATGTTTATCCAGTACTTTACTCCTATAATACTAAAGTTGGTTTATCAAAGTTTCAGAGACTACAGAAGAAAGTAAAACACAGACTCTACGCACAAACTTCCAGTTTATTAGTAAAAATTAAAAGTTCACAAATAAAATAACTCAAAGAATATAAAACAATGAAATAGTACAAAAAATGTTAAGAAAAACAAAATGAAAAGATATCAAAACCACCCAATCATGCAGATCTGCCCCAAAGAAATTGGCCATATTAGAAAAATGGGTTCCTTGCTCAAAATATAGTACTGTCACTTGCTTAAAATTTGTCACCAAAATCTACAAATCGTTCATGAGTAGAAATGTGAAAGATACCCCTAGAATTGCACTCATATATCAGAGACATGGATTTTTTTAATTTAAAAAAAAAAGCATTAAAAATACCACTATTTGCAGATCATATAATTTTCTTAGAAAATTTTAAATTTAATGGCTACAATTGACATACTACTAGAATTACTCAGTGAGTTCAACAAGGCATTGGTTTACGGGTCAACTTGTTAGGTATTAGTGCCAGAACTCCCCTGGAAAAAACATTAGGTAGACATACAGAATGTTTGGGTTATTTTTTTGGCATTATGACTTCCATGGGCCCTAGGCACTTTTGCCTTCATGGCAATGCATGTCGTTGACATAAATATGAATATACTATGCTGTATGTTAAAATATTTTTTAACCTAAAGTTTATTATATTCTTTGGATTTTAGAACAAATTAAAACATTTTCATGCACTCCTAAAAAGTACTGTATACCATAGACGATGTATCTACTGTATCTAATAGGTAATTCAGTTCTTCCTGGGAGAACAGATTAGCAGAGAAGCTCTTGTTTTTGTTGTTGCATATTTGCTTATTGGGTGTGTGTGTGTGTGTGTGTGTGTGTGTGTGTGTGTGTGTGTGTGTAGGCAATATTTCATTGATTATCATGACCTGATGGGTATCCTTCTTTCACCTATTTTTCCTGAGTTAACTGTGGCTTATCTTATAGAAAGAAGCAAGTGAGAAGATGGAGAATTGAGAAAAATAATTATTCCAATACTGCATTGCTCTGGGAAACAGAAAAATCCCCTTCTTTCTATGGAAAGGTTTGCAGCCACAGGTTAATCTGCTCTCAAAGATAGAGCGTTCTATATTTGGCTCTCCCCATTTCAACAGTATTTCAGACATAGTAGGTCAGATTTGGTCATTGTTTACGTGGAAAAATGTATGTAAATCACATTCACTAATTTCAGAGAAATGTGGGTTTTCTGCTTTTCCTACTTCTAATAGTGCTTTTGTTCAAATTATTTAGTGTTGATCCCTAACATCACATTTGACACTTCTAGTTACCTCAGCTTTCTTGTCCAATTAGTTGCAAATTCTAAAGAGTCTTTTCTTATACCTAGGTCTTCACTTTTAACCTTTCAAAATCTGTTTTTTTCCTAATTAACTTATTCTGGATTATAGGTGCAAGAATAACTATTCTAATGAGATCTATCAAAGATATGAGTCTGACTAAGGGAACCATTCTAACATTATTCTGAGAGTGGATATTTCAAATTACAAATCCAAAGTTAGTTGTGAACCTACCTTCTGGGAGAAAGAAACAGTTACTACTTCAGAACCGTTAGTTAAGAAGCGGGGAAACGGAATGTGATCCCAGAATAAAAATAATAGAGGTAGTTAGTTCACGACTTAAGAACAAGGTTTGACAGACAGCTTTAAATAGATAAATAATGATTTTCAGTGAGATCTGGATGCAGTTCCAAAAGAAGAATCATGTCTACAAGTGAGAGAGAACATCAGACGGAATGTAGTTTACAAGAAGGTTTTAAAGACAATGTATCTCTTGTTTTACATGCTTCTTTATAGTGCTGGGGAAAAACAAACAAACCAACCCTATTTTGACCTTACCACCCCATTTTATATATAAAGTTTTCTTCTTGTTACTTCTTGTTATCATGAAACCATCTTTCTTCTTGACATATTTGTTCCTCTATAAATGAACTATCATCCTATTTTTACTTCGCCAGTATACAAGTTCTTAAAGAATTGGGATTTCTGAGACAAATTAGGTCAGTCAAGAGTTACTTCAAGTTCACAAGGTAATCTAGGGCTGCTTACATGGTACTGGCACAGGATCAGACCTAATTTCACACCCTAATAAGGAAATGAACCTACTGATGGAGATTAGTTGTATTGTGAAGGTTAAAGGAATGTGAGACAGAGTTTGTATCTTACCATTCTCCATTTCTGTGTCAGATTACAAAGCAAGCATGCCTCAGAAGTTCATCCCATTGTATTCATTATGGTTCAATATATGCTCTTCCTTAATGTGAATAATTGTGCTTAGGAAAAAAGGCTCCATCTTTAAGTTTATCTCAATGTATCAAACAAAAAACTCAATATTGTCCTGCACTTAATATATATATTTCATTATAGTGATTTTACACTTTGAGAGTATATTTTTAGTTTATTTACTCATTTATTTATTTATTCAATAAATACTTATTGAGCACTTGCTCCTTGTTGATACCATAGTAAAAAAGACTAATGATCTCTTCACTCGTGTTGGAGTTACAAATAATGGAAATAGCTCAAATAAAAAGAATTCACATATCCTGAGAGGTAGAGTGCAGCACCACACATATTTTAGTCAATGTTCCTACCGAAAATAATAATAATAGTCACTTTATATATTGCTCAGAATTTTCAGGCACAATTTTATTTACTTATAATAATCATTTAATAGATAAGAAATCCAAAAATCTGAGAGATTAAGTGATGTGCCAAAACTCAAGTCAGGAAGCTGCAATGCTTAACTTAGACCCAGGCTTCCCGAGGCCAAGTGCTTAATTAATGTAGTATACTTGATTTATTCATTTTCTCACATAGATGTTTCAACAGCATGAACTCCACTTTACATAACCATTAAGACTGTGCTGACTGAATCATCGCATAAAGAGTACATTGCATAAATGTGACTCTAAACAAATTCATTACTGTTCAAGGAAGCCCACTTACGGTGAGCTTGTAATACTTCAGATACAGAAAAAAGAAAAAGGTAAAGAAATGAATGGCAAATACAATGTTTTTGAGAGTTGAAATGGTCATTTTCCTCAAAAATTAATTTAGATATTCCAAATTATATTTCCATTATCAAGAACGATTTGTAAAAAATTCATTTTATGAAGCTCAATGAATCCTAAAAGTCAAATAAATAGATGATTATACTACTTAGACCTCTTACACATTTTCTTTATTGCTCTAACAGCACACACACAAAAAGAATCATTTTACAATGGAAATTATCATCTTCTTTATTAATTAAAAAATCCCGAATGTGATTTTTGAAAAGATTTCAAAATTCAACTTCCTACTTATTAAAAATAATGTTTTAATTCTCAGAATGTCTACCTTCAAATCAGTAGACCGAATAATGCCTAAAAACACTACAAACAAACTTCCTTTATTCTGCAAGCATTTCAAAATAAATATAAAAACCTCAATTTCAAATGATAAAATATTTCAAATTTTAGACCTTGATAATGTGATCCTATAGAATCTAAACCATCATTTACCCTCTGGACTATTGTTGCTGAGCATTTAATTTGGACCCAAATAAATGTTCTAACATTTTAGAAACCATTTTCTTTTGAACAATAATAGCAATAAGATTCAGGTGTCTGGAGAATAGTCACAATAGATGGCTTTCAATTAAATGGTGGTACCCTTGAAGGCCTTTGTGTTTAGGCAGCAAGGTGGGAGTTATTTATTAGTCATTTACTATCCATTTTAAAAATGGGAGGTCAGACCATTGCATAATACACTCACTGTTCTATTTCTGCTATTTGAAAATAGGTTATGTTGAGCATCAGGTCAGTAACAACAACAACAAAAAAGCATCTGTAAGTAGACTAAGCTTCAGGACCCCAGCACCACATGAACAAAAAATAAACATGTTGTATCTATGGAACTTTATCCCCTATTTCTGGCACAACTCTCATTGTTGGTATCTCCACAAATATTGTATGATTACTACTTTTCACAGCATTCAAGGCAACAATCATGTGGCATGACTATGACACCTGTGTATGGAAACTTAAAATGAATTCCCAGAGGTGAGCATTAATAAAAGGGCTGAATGAGAATGCATGTTGGGGGCAGACCTGTCTAGAAAAGCTAGGCCAAGTCACATCTGGCCATGTGGCTAGACAAAGGACACAGTGTACACATCAAGAAGCTATTCTACTTTCATCATTCCTATTCCTGAATAAAATTTTTCATGCACACATTCAAGACCAAAAAGATTAAATTGAAAAACTCTGACATTCTCACCTAGCTTCTCATTCACAGAGTAATGAATAAAAGGATACTGAGTTCATTACTTGTCCAATTTTGATTCATATCCCAAAGGAATTCTTTGTGAGTAGGTGCATATGTAAATTCTTTCCAGCAATAGGTACTTTAAAATATATGATAAATAAAAAGGGAAAATTTTAGTACTACAAATATATATCCATACTGCAAGGTAATATTTTTATTAACTTGATAAAACAAAAGATTTCTATCATGAGTAATTTTAATAAATTACATAAAAATATCATATATAACTCATAATACAAGAGTTTTTACAGAATTGTATAATTTTAATGCTCATTATTAATTATTGACCATACCAGGGTAATGACTGACAACTACCATCATGATCTGAATGCAGATATTTGATTCCCTTAACGATACTGATATACAGAAATCCTGAGTTTACTTAGAGTGTTTGGCAACATTTTTCCCATGGTCAGTGATTTAAGATGAATTTTCTTGTATCAATATAGTTTTTTTGATCAAATAGGATAGCTAGGATATAAATTAAAATGTATTACACATAGAAATCCATGAGAGCACAAAATGAAGATACTATTCCTTTTTTTTGAAGGAAGATAGAGTCTACTGAAGGGAATTATACACAGATACAATTACAACTAAATATCTCTACGTGAAATTGAAGTTATAGACAATAGCAGAGAATGCAGAAGAAGAAAGCTATACAGTGGGTGGTGGTGATAGTAAACTGAGTCTTGAGCAATGAGTAAGTGAAGAACAGGAAAATCACATTGCAAATTGGAGCACACTGTAGACAAGTACTAAAAGGTGAAAGTGGACTTTGCATATACAAAAACCAGAACTAGATCTTACTGACTGTAATGATTGGAGAGTTCAGATTAGGGCGAGAAAAAGAAAATTTGGAAAATTTAGGAATGAGTTCAAAGTGATCTTGAATACTAAGCAAAGTAGCACATTTCCTGTAAAAAATATCATGTTGCACTGATTGCGCGCGGTGCGCGTGTGTGTGTGTGTGTAAGAGAAAATAACACGAGGAAAGTAATGATTTACTACCATTTAACCTGACTGCAAAATGCAGTATGGATTTGGATGAATGAAGAAACTACTTTGGTGGTTAGGAGTGATAGATCCCTGCACCACAGTGGTTCCGTGTGGACAAAAAGGACATTTTAAATAGAGATCATACTAAGAAGAACATAAAAAGTTTTGTGATCAGTTATTATATAGAATAAAGTAGATCTATAAATATAACATGTAAATATTTTAAGCCACTGTGCTGGCTTGGTACAGGGCAGCTTACTTTGGTTTAAAGATGATAAATTCAGCTTTATTTTGAGTTTGGGGTTTCAGGAGGATCTGTGAATGGGACTATATATGCCACAATGTGATTGTAAATATGAAGATTTCTGTTAGGTCTCATCATAAATCTTTAATGCACCACAAGTCTACAATGAATACAACTTCATTTTTCTTGTCCATTTCCCTGTAAATATTAATAAAACTCTTTAAAAATAAAAGAACCCAAGTATGTGTCTTTGAAGCTTCATAAGTATTTGAGGTATACAAAGGGCTGTGTCTTGGGAAAGACTATTGCTCATCTCAGGCAAAAGAAAACATCACAAGAGAGAATAGTTAGCTAGTAAAGAAAAAAAAAAATTGACCAGTTCCTGTAGCCTGGATGAAGAGAAATAGAAAAGTTTAAGCAAGATGCTGAGAAAGGGCTCAGGGAATCCTCAATAGAAAAGCCCAAGTGTAGTTCCAGAAAGATGACAGAACCCTCCTTTATCTTCTTATTGACAACAATACTTTTGAGAATATTTAGGTACCTAAGTGGTACAAAACATGAAATTATACAATAAGAAAGAAGTCGGTCTGAATTGGAGAAAGTAGAAATTGAACTATGGGTTATGTATAAATATAAATTAAAATATGTGTGAGATTAGAACTCATCCTAGGAAATACTGGAAGTAAAATGCAGAGGCATATAAATACAAGACATGATTTAGGGATAATGAAGAGACCAATTTGAATAAAACACATGACCCAAGAATGGAAAATGAGTTTCAGTAGGAAAGTACAGTGTGGCTAGATGATGTGCATTAAAATTCAGTGAAAGAATTTGTGTTCCTGTAGATGAAATAAGAAAGATACAAAAGATGTTTGAGAGATAAATTTGTGTTTAAGTGCTTTTAAGAGATTTATTAAGTTGTATTTAGGATTATTCTGGTGGCAGTAGGTGGGGTGTTTTAGAAAAAAAAATGCTAGAGCTAGGATGCATGGTTAGGAGGCTTATTTAATATTCCAGGCGTAAATCACAATGATTTGACATTCTCAACAATACATCCTTGAGAGCTTACTTTTGCTCTTATTTTATTTCTAGACACAAGATGATATGGTGGAGACATCATGAACTTTGGAACCAGAGATATCTAGGCTACATGACTTTTATCCAATAATTACTAGCTTTGAGACCTTGAGCAAGTTACTTATTCCTCCTGAGCTTAGATATCATGTTGTATATCTGACAGGATTGTTTAAAGATAAAATGACATTATATAATTGTGGTATAGAGAGAGAGAAAAAAATATATATGAATATGCATATATATGTGTATATATGATAATAGTTCAGTGCCTGACACATAATTCTCAGTAAAAACATTTATATGCTCCTTCATATCTTATAATGTTCTTTATTTAGTATCTGTATGTATATTTATTTGTTTTATCATATTATCTCTCTCAATATGTTTTTCTTTTGGCAATGTGCTTAAAATGTCTATACACTGCATGAACGAGAGAATAATCTGAAACTATATAAATACCATAAAACAAAATGGTTCAGTGGAGAAAATAAAATGTTTATGTTAGAAGGGACATAACTGTGGGAGTAGACTATACATAACTGGTCAAAATTTTCTCATGTAAGAAAATATATCTATCTTTACCATTGAATATTCTGGAATTACTTCTAAAAATCTTAGGAGAGCAATACCTTTTATATCCTATATCTATCTTAAGAAAAATATTACCTCAAATTCACAACAGGAGTTGGCCATTTTTGGTATTCTGCATGCAGTGCTTTTCTAGACCTCTCATGGATTTTTTAATGCCCTTTAAGATCATGTGAAGACATTTAACAGAGCACATTTGCCCTTCACAGATAGCAAAATGCATCCCTTTATCTCATTGTTTATGACATGTAGAACCTTATCTAACTCTCTGCATTTCCTATTCACTAGATAAGCAGCAAGTCCATAGAGTCAAGATGCATTGATTTCCTCAAAATGACAAACTTTTCATATACTTACAAGATAATTTAAACCATAGGCTCAAAGTTTCAACTACAGCATGTTAAAAAAAAAAAAAAGCCATTGTAATGAATGGTTATAAAAGTCTTTGGTTCTATGTGACTATCTTAATAAACAATTTTTACGCTCACAACCCAAAGACCGCCATCTCCTTTATCATTTTTATTGACAGATTAATCTTTTTCAGAACTTAGAGTCTCTTCCTTCCATTTTACTAGCTATGTAACCTAAGCCAAGTAACTTAAACTCCTCTAGAATATTGCATACTGATGCTACCTCAAATTTAGTGTGTAAAAATCTTTCCAAAATAATTATTTTCTTTAGACAAGGCAAGCAATTGTTTGATCTCCTATGACCAAAATTTCAAATGATTTTTTGAATGCCTACAGGTCTTCTCGTACATAATAGTTTTAATAAATAGTTGGAAAAAAATTTTAAGCCAATTATATTTTGATGATTAATCTGCAGAAATTAATTCAATCCTGACCACAAATTGGAATAAATCAGAAGATTATTATTAATTTGTATTCACAAATAAGAAAATTAGTGTCCACGAATTTGAGAGCTGTGTAATATTAGGCTTAGTGGGTCCATTTGTGGCTCCATTTGCATTGCCTGCCAGTGAGTGTGCCCTTAGCATCTCCATTGTGCTGTCTGAACCTTAGCATTAGTCCTAGTTTTAAAGAAAAAGTCTCATGCTATTGAGTTTAGCTCCTTTCAGGAAAGAAGAGCTGATGCAAGGGTAGGGTGTGAAGAATAACAAAAGAGGAGCTTAAGTACAAACAGTTACTCAATGATCTACAATGACTATCTAGCATGTTTTCAGATCTTAATGTTTTACATATTGGCCATACCTCAATATGTACGACATATCCAATCTGCCTTGCCCTTGCCATTGTCTATGGCCTGGACTTTCAGGGGGTCAGCTACAGAGGGAGCTCTTACATATGAAGTACTCTGGCCTCCTTTTGTTTGTCGAGTTCTATTTTCTGAACATTAAGGACAGACCTTTTATTTTAGTTTACTCTGCCTATACCTTTTTCTTATTAGTCAAAATTATTTAATATTTATATCATAATTAGTAATATATTACATAAAGTCTTGTACTATGACTTGAAATTTCTATCTACTTTATCTTGGGAATGCTATAGTTACCCTAATGAAAGTGTGCATTTTTCTTGAAGGTTATATTCAAATATATCAGTCCCTTTTCTCCAACTCTAATTAAGAGACTGTAACTTCAGTTCTCAATTCTTCAAGCCATCTTCCTAAAAAAATAATAAATCCTAATATACACATTAAGGATATAAATAACAATATACTCGAATGATGTGTACTGACTCTTAGATCTTTAAAAATGTTTTATGAAAGTGACCAGGGAAACATTGGTATGATTTGAAATATGAAAAAGTTGAGGCTTAAAGATGTATAGGTAATAGATATTGTTTTCTAATTTCTGAGTTATTTAAACATGAAAACCAGGAAAAAATTTTATTTCTCCCAGATCTTATTGGTCATTAACATGATGTCAAATTTCCATATCCACTAAGTTAATGAAACAAACAAACAAACCAGACACCTGAAAGACGTAAACTGATAATAGCAACCTCTTACAACATCCAGCATAAATCATTTGACTCTACCTTTATCCATTATCTTTCAACCAAAATTAGACAGATTTCTTTTTGTTGGGAGGTGGCTGGTTGCTCATGCTACTACACTAGAGGAATTAAACAGGATCATTCAGCTAAATTTTCTTCGTTAGTGTCTAAGTTCTTTAAAGCATATCTCACATTTTCAGAATATGCAATTACTTTGATCATCCCTGTCCTATGGAAAGCTCCATATGTTTAGGCCACTTTAGACATTTGCTATATCTTAACTTAGTCTTTTAGGATCTTTAAAGTAATGTAGTTATACTATCACTTAATATTAAACCTGAACAGAAACGCCTCCTCTGAACTGTAGTGAACAAACTATCCATGTGAAATTTTACACATTCTAAAATGTAACTGATTTGAGTTACTGATCATGGAAGTTGGCAGCATATGATTTGGGCTCAGTCAAATCTGGGTTTAAGTCCCAACTCAAATTTATGTACTAAGTTACCTAATTCTTTGAGGCCCAGGTGTTTCACTTGTAATCTGGACATCATGACCTTAAATCTAAGATTTCTTGAAGGTAACAAATGAAGGAACATAGGTAAGACAATTGACATACCTGGTATATAGAAGTTAATAAAAATAATAATAATAATTGCATTTATATATTCCTTGAGAGCAAATATGGAATCAAATTTCTATTATGTCACTCACTAATTTCATAACTTTTGTTAGTTAACCTACATGATCCTGGTTTAATAATATATACATCTAAGGCTTTTAATTTATTACAATAATATAGTTGTTGTGAAGTCATATGGCAATCAACGTATGGAATACAGTAACCATTTTAAAATATTTTCTTCTTCCTTATTTATGCACTTTTATGTTTTATAGCAGTATGGAGATTGCTTTACATGTATTAGAACTTTAGTAATAAAATAATGAAAATATAAATATTTGGTCAAACAAGTAATCATCTAAGGAACATAATAAATAAAAATTTGTAATTATTTTAGTGGCACCCTGAGTAAAATAAATGCATTTTCTTCTGGTATAAAGAATCTTTCAGTGAATATCACTTTATGTTTATTATTTATACAACTCAGGATAAAATGATTCCATCACAGAATCATTTTTTCATGCTATCTTCAGCACTCCTGTGACTATGAATGAGTCATTAGCATTAATAGGAGTTCTAAAGGCATCTTGGAAATGCTTAGATAGCAACTTTCTTCCTTTAAATATGATGGATACACAAAAATAAAATTATATCTGTTGCCTTTAAACACATGTTTGAAATTTCTATATCATTAATATCACTAAAATGGTATGACATTCCTTATTATGCTTAAGAAACTCCTTGAAAAAATAGTAACACTCCATGGACTTCAGCTTTATTTGATAATTTAGATAGATATATATGAAATGGAATTCTTTGTTGCTTGATGTTTATAGAAGGACAATGAGAAAAATGTTAAAATGTATGTAACAGATATGTAAAAGATAATACAACGAGGGGTAAACAAAATTATAAATTTAATTTCCAGTATTGATGAAATGTTATCTCAACCAAAAACTTATACTACTATTAATATTCCATACCGAAAATATTTGCAATTATGTGATCCAGTTAATTTTATTAGTTATTTTCACTATTCTGTAAGTATTAACACACCAAAAAAAAAAAAAAAGAAGTATACAATATAACCATTACTATAGCAGAAAACAGACAATTTGGCACAAATAGTGAGCATAACTAATTTTTCTGTAGACAATAAGAGCATACCAGGGAGCAAAGTGGAAAAAGTGCATCCCTCTATGTAAAATGTTGTATTATAAAATATTTTTGTATTACAACACATATATAAAATCAATTCAAATACACACAAACACACACAAATAACATTTTATATACATAATAGATATTCTAATTAACATATTTATTTCCTACCTTTAGAGGTATGGCTATTTATAATAGCACATACTACATTGTATAGACTGTCAGAGCAATAAATTCTATATGATCAATGCGGTTTTACAATCTTAGTGAAGACAATAATGTAGTAGCAAATAACCAACATTTAATGTGTTTGCATTAGTTAAGCAGCAATAGGGATAAAAATAAATTTAAGTTATTAGTGAAAATATTGAAAAAAATAGAACTTTGAAGTTTCAAAGGAGAAACCAAGGTGACTATCAAAATAAGCAATTCACTTTTAACACATAAGTTGAAAGATATTCAGAAAGAATTAGAAAGAAAAGGATTTCAAAGGTCTCATAAGCATAAAGAAGTCAAAGGAGGTCAATCTTAAACAGCTGCTGGAGGGGATCAGAGAGATAAAACTTAAACTTTATAATTACTGTTAGAAAAGTAAAAGAATAAAAATGGCCAACATCAAATCGAAAGCTTTCAAAGTGGCAGAGGAGATTCCTGAAAAACAGTAATAAAATTCATCTAGATATAGTGATCAGAATTCACATTAGAAGATGATTAAAGAAATAATAGCCTTTATCAATATACTATCAAGAAAGTCACTAGAAATCATTCAAAGTAAGTAGTAAATGACAGATAAGAGGAAAGATGACTTCTTGAGTCATGGAGAATTAAAAACAAAGTAAACAAATAAAATTCTAAGTTTGAAATCTATCAAGACCCAGGCCAAGGAAACTCTTGAAAAGTAGTTAGCAAATTCAACTGGACAGCTCTGATTCTATGGGAAATAACGGTCCAAGATGAAGTAAATCAGAGAAATTTAAATTTCTGTTGTTCCTCAGGATAATAATTTGCATATTACTCTGGGTAATGAAGTATAAAATCTATGAATCAATGTAAGTTTTTCTACTTTGTGAGTAAATACCACCAGAAAACATCCATATCTGTAGGAAATTAGTCATACTTAATAAAATTTTAGCAGTATGAATCCATTCAGATAGAAATCAATTTTTGAGTAAATAAATAAATGAGGGAGAATAGACATATTTCCCCATACAGAAAAATTCCAAATAAATACATAGATATTCTGTATTCAAGGAGGTAGAGCATAACTCCCCAACCTTTAAGTATGGGCTGTGCATAGTGCCTTCCGTCCAAAGAGTACAGTGTAGAATGGGAGAAAAGATGAGTTAATTCTACAATGAAAAAACCTAACAAACCCTACCTCAGTCAGATGATCAAGGTCAACATCATCAGTGTTAAGTTTTGTTAATAATACATACCTTTTATAGAATGTGATTAGAAAGGCACTTTACTTCTGTTTCTTTTTCCTCAAAACCCACAATTACAGTTTAATCATGAAAAAGAAAAACATTGAGAAAATTCCAGTTGAAGAATATTTTATAAAATATCATGTCAGTGATCCTTAAACTGTCAGATTATCCAAAACAAGGAAATCTGAAAAACTGTCACAACCAAGAAGAACCTAAGGATACATGACAAATGAATCTAATGTGTTATCCTGGATGAGATCTCAGAACAGAAAAAGGATGTGAGGTAAATAAATCTGAAAGAATATGGGCTTCAGTTAATTTAAAAAGTAAAAACAAACAAAACAAAAGGATATTTAAAAAGTATATAAAATATCTAGGACTTTTTAAAAACTATTCACATATAAGGTGTTACTATCTACCAGTCTTAAAAATTTGGCTAATGATGACAGGTGACACTGCAGGGGAGCTACTCAGCAATCTCTGATTCCACAATTATTCATAGTTTAGGTTGTTTACCAATATAATGTTAATAAAGCATATCAGTAGAATCATCACTGTGTAGAAACATTCAAAAACTGAGAAGTCAAAATACAGTGAATTATAAGCACATAAATTTTATCACTTGTCTTGAGCATGTCATTAAAGTGATTTAAGCAATTATCACACAATAATTCACAAATATAGTGGTGGATGTATATGTATGTTAATAATATTCTTAAAAGAGAAAATTTGTTAAATTTTTGCATACTATGTGTTCCAGAAAATAACTCAAGCTATACATACAGACACATAGGAACATGCATATATACATATATACACATACATACATGTACATATATGTGTATATATGTGTATTATGTTTTCAATTTGTGAAATATAATTCCATTAACCATCAGATAATTTGTATCTGCTACTGTGGAAACTGTTTTATCCCACTTGATGATGGAGTTCTGTGATAAATATACTATTTGAGTTTACTATCATATTGATATATTAGCCAAATGTTAGTAAAAGTATTTAAAATGACACAAGACAATTAAGAAGAGCTAGAAAGTCTTTTCCAGAAGAGAAATATAAAATATCAAGAATTTTGTTTTGGTGAATTTAGCAAGTAGAGAAAAACTACCACATAAAACAAAGAATCTAAGGAAATGTGCTAGGATAAACTTCTATAAATAATCACTTAAAAAAATTGGAAATTTACAAATGCTCTTCAAATTAAAAAAAATAGAAAAATATTAATGAGAAATCTAGTTTTGAAAGAAATCACTCCATTCAATTATTGCAAAAGCAACTGAACAATAACTTTAAAACTATTTGTAAGCAAGACAGATTGGATGTACTGTATCCTACAGAAAGTATTGGCTAAGAAACATTAATAATTCTAGTACTACTTCCCTGTCAAGCCAAAATCACCTTCGAATGATTTATTAAAATAGCCTTCTAAATAGTCCCTACTTTCCCATTTGCCTTCCTAGAATCTATTTTCAATAAAGAAGCAGAATAATCTTATTGAAATATTAGTCAGATTAATTTACATCTCTACTCAAAATCATCTGATGGCTATTTGCTTCTCTGAGTGGAGGCCAAAATGCTTACAAAGCCTAGAAAGCCCAATAGGCACTGGTCTTTAATCAGCTCTGTGGTGATTACCCTCCCTCTTTCTATTACCCTTTCCCTCACTCTTTTCTCCATCCATATTGAATGTCACACTTAAATCTGCCAGGTATGCTCCTGCCTGAGTGACATTTTGTTGATGTTTTCTTTGCCTGGAACAAACTTTGCCCATACATCTGAATCACCTCCTTCATCTCTTTCAAGTCTTCTCTCCAATATTACCTTCAGAATAAGTTCTACACTCACCTCACTTATTTTGCAACTCCAATGCATCATCCTGTATTCTCAGTTCTCTTTACATAGTTCTATGTCCATTGCCTAGTACATATCATCTTCCTGTCATATTATTTGGCTTACTTATTATCTTAATATTTATTAGCTGTATTGCATCCCTCTAGAATATAAGTGTTATGAGAGCAGAAATTTTGGTCTGTTTGGCCCACTGAAACAAATCTAGAATCTCACACAGTAGATGCTCAATAAATACTTGAATGAATGAACAAATAACATTTTTGTTCTTTCTAAATTTTTTTTTATTCAGAGATCAAAAATGGGAGTTACAGGAACCCCATTAGGAAACAGAAGACAATAACAAAAAGGTAAAAGATTTATTAAAGAACATGTATCTGTGATCCTACGGAAATGAAAAGTAACTCAATACCCAAGAAGAAATAAACTGCATAACTAGGATAAGCTTAGTGGCACTTGTGGCACTCAGACAAGTATTCTATCTTCCACGCCCTACATTCCACCCATTAGAATTGAGAGTATGTAGAGAAGAGCAGTTATAAGAATTTCCTGAAATCGTACTTTCTGTCCTGGGGTGCCTGCTTCTTTGATTTAATATCTAAGCGAACAAGATATTTTACTTACTTTGCTTCAATTCTTTGATGTGACTGGAATGGTAATAATGTGTATCTCATACACTTTATGGGGCTTTAAAATTTTGTATAGCTATTCCAACAGTGCCTATCTTTGTCAGATTTTGCTATCATTCCCAGTCCTATTTCATAAAAATAAATGGAAGTAATTTTCCCATTATCGTTCTGCTTTTTGAAGTTCATTTTATATAATTTTCTTGACTAGGGATCAGGAAAGAAATACTCTCTTTGTTTTTGTAATTTCAGAACTCTTGTTTTGTGTTAGGTCCAGGAGGGTTCTATCCCGTACCACAGTTGCATGAGAACCAGACTTCTCCCGTATCTTTTGTGTGTGTGGGAACTGGACCTTGCAATGTCCGCGTTGGCAACGCAAATGCTCACCTCCGGTTTCACTGGATTTCCCTCCCTTCCCCGCAATTTACCCTCCCAAAATATTCCTAAGGAAAAAGCCCACCTCAAGCTTCATTTAAGTTTCAGGTCTTTTATTCGGGGTTGCACTCTGCTACAGTAAACCTTGCTTAACCCCTTCTTGTTCGTTCCTCCTTTGGCAAACCTAACAGTTGTAGTAATTCTACTTTAAAGATATTTTGACTGACTATAAAATACAACCCTTGCTTTGTCCTTAATTTTCTTGACTATATCTGCAGACATGTTTCAATAATTCACTGTTTTTATTGAGAATTCTGATATCCAATCTAATATTGTTGCTTTTTTAGGTGAATAGACTTGGTTTTTATTGTTTGCATTTGAAGTTTTACAAACATAATAGGTTATACCACTTTTGACTTTTTATTGACATTCATACAATTTTTCCTGCCACAGAGCATGACTTTCTCAAAAGAGCAATAAGCAGATATTTTGTTCCAGAGAAGTTCTCTAGAATTACCACTTTAATATTTAGTTACTTCAAATATTTGGGTTTTCTTTTATGGTTTCTCTAATTATGAGTACACATTTAATACCTTTAGTGTCACTGAATTTTAAAATATTTTTAAACCATAATTTATTTGTATTGCATACTGTTTGATTCCCTGCCATATTATTTCTGACTAGCAACAAGATAGCACAGAAATATCAATCAAGCAATAAAAGTAAACATTAGAAACGAATCCACAAGTGATTCCAATAATAATGCTCAGTAGATAATTATTTTAAAATAATAAAAATCAATACATCAATATTGATTTGAAATATTTAAAGCAAAAACATGACAGAATTGAAAAAAAAGGAAAAAAGGCAAATACACATCTAATATAGGGGATTTTAGCACTTTTCCAACAAGTAATAGAAAAAGGGGGAAAAATAGACTATAGACAATAAGAAAAATGAAAATAACAGATTTGGACTAATCAGCATATACAGAACAGTGTACCTACAAATGGTAGAATGTACATTCTTTTCAAGTACACAGAAAATATTTTACAAATAATGACTACATTTTGGGCCAAACAATAAAATTTAAAACCTAGAAATCAATAATCAATGACAATTGACCAAATTGTCAATATAACAAATAACAAAAAGTTAAATTAAGTATACAAATATTTGAATGTGAAACTGTATTTCTAAATATGACTCAAGGAAGAAATTTCAAAGGAAAATAGAAAATATTTTGTACTGAAAGATAATGAAGATATGATGTATAAAAATGTGGGATACAGCTATAACAAATAAGACAAATTTGGCTGTAAATACATATTATATAAAAAGAAAGACTAAATGATTTTTAAAAACTGAAAGTCAAGTATAAAAATGAACAAGAAATCAAAAAAGTAGAATAGTAATTGATAAGATAACAGAGTAAATAAAATGCAAAACATCTGCAACAGATAAAAATCACAAATAATAATCACAAATAATTGCTAAACTCCTAGCAAGACTGGTCAGGAAGAAAGAGATAAAACCAAAGTCTAATATTAGTAATGAAAAAAGTAGATTCCACTATAAATCATACGCATATGAAAAAATAATATAATAACAATCAACTTTGTGCAAATTTGCTAATTTAAATAAAATGGGAAAACTTGAAAAACAGAATGCACATACACTAACAATAGAAAATCTCATTATTATACTCATTAAAGTTATAATACTATTTCCATTTCCTGTTTGATTTTTTAATCAGTTTACAATAAACTGTAACCCTTAAAAGTTTACAGTTGAATGAGCTGTGAGAGATGTAGACGACCAGAAACCCTTTGCAAGAATCATAAGAACAGTACCATCACCTATGAAAGTTCCCTCATGCTTCTTTGCATTCAATCCATCATTTCTTCTCCTTCTGGCCCCAAGCAAGCAACAATCTCATTTTTTGTCACAATTGATTAATTTCATTTCCTAGAGTTTATATAAATGGAATCCTACTTTATGTACCCTGTGTGTCCAGATTATTTCACTCAGCATAATGACTTTGAGATTTTATCCATATACTGCCTGCCAGTAGCTTGTTCTTTTTCTGCTGTATAGTAGTCAGTTGTGGTGTGTGTGTATATGTGTATGTGTGTGTTGTGTGTGTACATATATATTGATACACATATATATGTGTATATGTACACATACACACATATATAAATATATATCACATAGTTTTTATATGTTTATCTATTATTGGTCATTTGATTGTTTCCACTTTGAAGCTGTTATGAAAAAAGCAGCTAAAAGCAATTGTATATGACCCTTTTCTGAAATATGACCCTTTTTTGTTGTTGTTACAAACATCTGAGAGGAATAGCTGGAATGGAAAGTGTAAGTTTAACTTTTTAAAATTCTACCAATTTTTGAAGTGTTCATAACATTTGCATTCACACTGGCAGTGTCAGAGGGTTCCAGTTGCATCATATCCTTACCAATCGTTGATATTTTTTCCTTTTAACTTTTAATCATTTTAATGAGTTTACAGTGTTATCTCATTACAGTTTTAATTTTCATTTCCCTAATTACAACTGTTAATGAGCATCTCTGTGTGTGCTTATTGGCCCGTTGTACACCTTATTTGGCAAGTTTCTGTTCAGATCTTTTGCTTATTTTAAAATCAGGCTGTTTATTTTCTTACTGAATTTAAGAGTTCTTGTATATTCTGCATCCCAGTCCTCTGACAAAATATTTCTCTTGAAACATATTTCTTGTTCTTGGGCTTGCCTTTTCATTTTATTAAACTTTAAAAACAAAGTCCATAGGTCATCATAAGTAAATAAATCCTGTTTAATAATAATCACACCAATAATATAATTAAAATATATTGTACTAAAATACTAAATAGGTATTTTTACTTCAGTTGTCAAGACTAATTGTTATTTTAATTAAATGCTTCTATTATCTGGAATTCAAGTGTCCAAGGAAAATCAGAGTTGTCAAGATATTTTAAAAATGCTATCATCAGCATGCATGGGATGGATGCTACAGGAAGGCAGATGATTCTTCAATATTCATTCGATATAATAAAATAATGTTTTAATATCAGAATTTTCCAAAGACTGTGCCTTTTAAAACAATTCACTCATTACATGTTAAAATAAAAAAAACACACATTTTTAAAAATTTTAAATATTTTTCGAAAAAATGAATTTTGAGAACAGTAGCCTTTTTCAATATTTTGTCTGGCTGACTAGAAGCCACTGGTATTCTCATATGATATTGTACATTTATGTGAACTATCATATAACCTAGGTATTTAGCTTCTGAGTACTTACCAAAAGAATACATAACCACTAATTCAAAAAGATATATGCACACTTGTGTTCACTGCAGCATTATTTACAATAGCCAAGGTCTGGAAACAACCTAAGTGTTCATCAACAGAAGAAAAGAGAAATAAAATGTTATCTATACATTCAATGGAATATTACTCAGGCATAAGAAAGAAGGAAATCTTTCCATTTAAGACAACATGGATGGATCTTGAGGGCAATATGCTAGGTAAAATAAATCAAATGAAGTAAGATGAATGCCATATGATTTCACTAATACGTAGAATCTTAAAAAAAAAAAAAGAATAAACAAAACAAAAACAAAAACGAACTCATAGATACAGAGAACAGATTGGTCGTTACCAGAGGGGAACTGAGGGTGAAATAGGTGAAATTGTATGATGATGGATGTAACTAGACTTACAGTGAAGAACACTATGTAATGTATACAAGTATCGAACTATAATGTTGTATACCTGAAATACATGTTATCTTGTACACCAATTTTACCACAACAAGAAATTTAAGATTCTACATTTAATCTGTTATAATATATTGTTCAATTGATATATACAATAAAAATCAGCCTGACTCAAATATGTAGTTAGAAAAAGGAAGAATATGTTAATACCTTTTTCAGATAAGTGTGGATATTCTTCTTTGATACTACACAAACATTTTAGTTACAATATAGTGTTTGTTTGTTGCAGTAATATTTATCTAGGGGGAAAGAATAAAGGAAAATTTAAAAAGGAGTGTGATAGGGAGTGGAAGTAGATTCAAAAAGAACTTAATATTTATCTGTAATATTTTGCATATTTTACTTTAAAAATCTGGGATATATCAGAACAAATGTTAACAGATATCAATTTCATAAAGTCTCAAAATCAGAGTCATATAGTCTCTATTATTTTAAATTTTCTCAAAATAATGTTTTAAAGTATGGCATCAACATATGAAAAGTAAACTAATAATTACCACTTAGGAGAGAAGTGCTATGAGGTTTAAAACAATCAAAACTTGAGAACAATTTTAACAATTTACCTAAGAAAGTGCTTGTTTTTATTTTTCTGTAATAATTAAGGAGGTTGGTTGTAATGAATCAAAACTAAACAAAATTATAATATAACAAAAGCCAGATAAATATAATAGCATTAATAAAAGAAGTTTAAGTATTAAAGATGAAAACATAGGAAAACAGATTAAAGTACAAATATTTAAAAATTGCAAATATCAAAAAAACTAAAACTATGGCTTTTCTTTGGCTGGTAGACTCAAGAGCAAATGATAAAATTAAGTTTTAACACTCCATGAAAAACTAGCTAGCAGGAAGAATATGACTGGCTGTAATGAAGTGACTCATAATCCTACTCTTGGCGATGATTTAGGTGTGTGACTTGAATGACCCAGTGAGTGCTTCTAACAGGTTCTGTAAGATTGGGGGAAATTATGGTTATGAGTCCTTATGTTTCCAGGGATAATTGATCACTACCGGAGCTAAATAACAAATTAATCCTAGTTTACATCAATGACTAATACACCCCAGAACCACAATGCCTTTTTTTTTCTCCCCCATTTAACTAACAGAACAAAAAGTTGGATAGACTATCTTGTTAAAGTTTACGTACACAGCTTCAGCAGACCAGAGACAAATACAGAACATACAGGTAAAGCACTTAGCCCACGAGCTCTTTTTTCCAGCCCTTTTATCCTTTATTCCCATTAGCAGAGTTGCATCTGTGTCCCTTCTATGGAACTGTTGCTGTACAATGAATGCTGCTAGAATGCTTACCCAATCAAGAGGCACAAAATCTTTTGAAATGGTTATTTTTGGTACCCGATTCTCTTCTCATTGTCACTTGACAGGCAGACAGATTTGGGCATCTACTTATTTTGGTGGAGTCCCTCAGTGACCACTTCAATTAACAAAATCAATGAAATCTCACTTTTGTTAACATTTTATACTTCTGTATACTTGAAAAGGTGCTTTTACCTGCTTCGTATTATTTGCTTTTTACTATGTCCTAAAGAAAAAATAAATACATTTAAAGTTTGAGGAGAATAATGCATGTAGAAACCTGTAGATGCTCTTAAGAAAATACTAACAGAGGAAGAACCTGAATCCACTTCTTTTGACACTTTTTAAAATACTCTTTCCATGAGAAGACCTTGTTTCTCATGACAAGCAGTACTTAGGGGCACTTGAAATAATATTTCTTGAAAACAATAACCTCAGTAGAAGGTTGCTCTAGAAACATTATTTGCAAACAAACATGTAACTCCAAATTTGTCTCTCCAATCACTTATTAAATGAAATTAACAAACCTTTATATTAAACTTCTGCTGTCTAGCCTATGATATGGTTTCTATCTCTTGATTAGACCAGACTCCTAGAGCTCTAAATTCACATAGCGTGAGTAAGTTAAACTTGTCAAAGGAGAGTTATCCAAGACACTGTTTAAATTAAAAAAATATATGTTTTTTTTCCCCTCATAAATTCATAGCTTTCTCTCTCTCCTTTGTGCCCCAGGAGTCCCATCTACATGCAAGGCATACTAATGGGTTCTCATAGCTTTAGAGCAAGTATCTTGTTTGATATCATCATCTGTTTAAACTTAGGCATCTATTCAATTGTTCACTTTCAAAAATTTCTAAATTACCTTTTTCTCTCTTACTTTTCTATCTCCATGGAAAATATTCAACAAATAGTTCTGGGAAGAACACATAATGGGCTATGGGACTTAGCTGTGTATGCCTAGGTCTACTTTCTAATAGTCATGAAAAAAAAAATCAAAATTGCAGGAAAAAAGATTCTCATTAATTACTTAAAGAATTTTCCTAATGATTGAACATATTAATGATTTGAAGGAATAAAAGTATTCCACATTTATTCTTTTCTTGCTCATCTTTCATGACACTGTACATTTTCTTCTTGAGGACATTTCTTTTTATTTTTTTAAGGCATATTTTTTCTTCAAGTCTCAAAACTCCATGCACACACTTAAAGTATCTAAGATAAACCCAGTGCTGAATTACCAACAATGCTTCACAAGTATATACATTTGCTGTAAATAAAATCACTTAAATTATTTAGCAAATATCCACCTGCCTATTTGTCTGGAATGTGTTACTACTTGGAATCCAGGAATAAAGAAACAACTGGATTCACGAACATATTTGAAATTTTTTGAGGATTAGTAGGTATTAAAATGACTTATAATTAGTGTATATTTTTGTTATTTATTTACAATACTGACTTTTATAATTATGACAAATAACATTTCCTTTTGAAATATTTTTATTAACTTTAAATTTTAAAGAAAATAAGTGTTAAAAACGTCATTATTTCCTGATTGTAAACTTTTCCTTTTTTAAATTTTTTAGGATGACAATTAACTAGTTCAATACTTATGGTGAATAACTTTTATTCTCTCTGTATATTCATGAAATGAGTGTAATATTTTTACAGTGCTGCATATAAATTACATAGTTTACCAAAGTTATATATGTCTATAACATGTAAACTAATTTTCTTGCTTAGAAAATTCCATATGAAAAATCATAGTGGAAACATATATCAGTTTTAAATTTCAAGTGATCTAATCATCTAAATTCTCCAATAAATAACTTACAGCTTGGAGTAAGTCACTTAAGTTATCCTTCTAGTTCTCTTAGGCCATTACAGTATCTGTTTCTGCTCAGCAGGCTTATTATAAGTATAGTTCTTTTATGAATAAATAATTGCTGTCTATGTATCTTCTACTAGGGTAGGACCTTCTTTCCTTCTATTTTGCTTCCTGCTCTCTATTTGACCATGGATTATGTAGCACATGGAAGACCTAATAATAGTCCATTAAGATCTTAAGGGGTAAGTTTTTCATTCTTGATTTTAGAATATCTTCATACCCTAGCAAAAGCTAATTATAAATTCTACTTCTCCTAATGTAAAGCATGTACACTCTATTGGTGCACAGCATGTTTTAGTGGGAGATATTTACTACATTCAATTAGAACGTTCTTGAAATAAAGACGGAAAATCATAGTAATAAACAAACAAAGCGTGTTATGTTGAAACCCATCTGTGCTTTAAGAGGGTAAGGCAGTTAATATATAAGGTGAGCATTTTATGCAAAATTTTAGTTGTTTTTGAAAGTAAAGAGTTCATGGATGTGATTTATGTTGATCTAATATTTTTTCTATAAAGTTATACTGTATATACAGATCTGATACTAAAATATGATGAAATATAGGCTAGACATATGATTTATTTGTGCCTCAGTTCTCTGCCTGAATATACTATCACCTATATTTCCTAATTCAATGTAGATTGAATCTAGCTCTTAGAAAGTTTAATGGAACAAGTGCATATGTACTGTGATCTATCACTGTGCTTAAGAAATCTGGCAAAACCCCATATGAGTCACAAGTCAGAATTATTATTCTTTTAACCTTATATGCTGCTCTCCATTTCATTCTTTTAGCTTCATGTAAACTGACATAGACCTGGTTTAGTGTTTTGCATTTGCCTTTTTCTCTGCCTGTAAAGTTCTTTTTCTAGAACTACTTTGGCTGATTTTGTTACTTCCTTCAGACCTTTGCTCAGATGCTACCTTCTCAGTAAAGTCTTCCCTAACTATCTTATCTAAATTATGGGCCTTCTCCTTGATATTTCCTATTCTAATTCCCTAATAGATTTTTTCTCCATAGCATTTATCCTGATCCAATATAATTTACATTTGTATGTATGTATGTATATATGTGTGTGTGTGAGTGTTATGGTTACCAGATAAAAAGCAGGATTCCAGTTAAATTTGAATTTTGGATATAAGTATGTTCAAATACTTCCTGGTACATACTTATAATAAACCATTCTTTGTCGTTTATCAGAAATTCACATTAAACTGTATATTTTAACATGCAACATATGAAGCATACATTTAAAACAAAATATGCATTCTTTAAACATGAAATATTTGGGGCATATTTATGCTATGCTAAAATTTATGTTATTTATCAGAACTAAAATTTAACTGGGTGTTTTGTATTTCTTTTATATACATGTGGCAATTTGTGTGTGTGTGTGTGTGTGTGTGTGTGTGTCCCCATTAGAATGTAATCTCCACTAGGGAATTTTTGCTGTTTTGTTCACTTATGGAGAGGTGAACAAATAAACAGAGATGCTCAATAGTATATATTTAAGAGTAAATTAATTTACTGTTAAATTAAGATAAAAATATCTACCTATACGGATTTGGTGAGGTTTAAAAGAAATAGTTTATGTAAATAGTTTTGCATAGTACCTAGCAAGGTAGTTTTTTGTTTGTTTGTTTTTGTTGTTGTTGGGTTTTTTTTTTTTTCATATTGGTTTGCTTTTAGCTTTTATCTCCACAGTCAGCCTGTAGACAGAATGGTCATTCCTTTACATTTGTTATCATTACACTTATTATTATTGTTACTGTTCTTAATCCCAACAAGAGCCCCTAGATATTCAAGGTGAAGATTTCTCAAAATCTTGAAGGTTTTGATATGGGAAATGTCATGTACTACTTTCCCTAAGATTGAGCTCAAGACAGATTTGTTTTGTTACCAAAAGATATAGTCAGTGTCTATTAAGTCAAGTTGAAATTCAACAATATTTTCCATTCTTCAAAAAACATAAAAATAACAGATTCCTTTTCTTTTCTTATTCTGGAAGGCATAAAAGAAAGTCAACCAAAAAAAAAAACTATAAAAGTTTGGACTGAACCTATAAATTGACATCAAATGTGTTATCTCATTTTCAAATAGAAGTCTATTATAAACAAGAGGAAGATATAGGTAGAGGGATGTGCTTAAAAAATCAATTACAAAACTATTTTCAAATAGCACAATTTCAAAACTTTGAATTTCCTGCTTTCTGAAATAAACCTGATAAGAGGTGAACAAAGTCAAATGCACTTTAATGCATTAAGTGCTGCTTGTGTTTTACAAAGAGACACATTCTAAGGAGGTTAAAGTGCTCTGATGGAGCAGGGTTGGGAACTCTGGAAAAAACAGTGCCATCTCTTCTTACACCTACAATATACAACCACAGGATTTTATGTACATGTGTCAGATATTGGTGCTTTTTTCAGACCACCATCAAGACTCCTTCAGAAATCAGCTTAACTTAAGTTTAAGCAGTATATGAATGCTTGGAAAATGGTTGTAAGTTGGTTATTTTTCTATAATTCATAGTATGTTTCAAATTTCTCTTAGAGAACTTAACATTTATGAAGATTAATAAATATTCTTATGAAGTGACAAATATTTTGGGATTTCATATAATCTCAACCCAACTTGTCTGTTTTGTAAATTTTGATATTCACAAAATTACTTTATTTTACATAATTGGAGAACACCTGGTAAGCATCATGTAAATATTAGTTAAAATTCTATTGTGATTATATCACTAATAATATTAAACAGATATTTGATATCCCATATAGTAAGAATTGTCAATAGTATTCTATTCAGCAAAGGACACCATAGTTAAAAAGGGAAGATTTATATCTTCCTTTTACACTTACATATTAGAATCCTCAAGTTTCTTAATTGAGCATCAGAATAAGCATGCACTTAAATTTCAATAACAAACATGCAAATAGAAGTTCTATTTCTGAATTTACCAATGAATAGTCCCTGTGGTAGAAACAAATAAAGCACAGAGATTATAAGCATGGACTTTAGAGTCAGACTCCTGCTCAGCTCCTTTCTACTCATATAATCCTGTAAAAGTTTCTTATTTTCAAAACTGAAGTCCAATAATTTGATTAATAAGAAATTATAATAGCACCAAGGTCAAAGGCCTTTTGTGATGATATAGTGACATAATTCATGCAAGGTGCTTATCACCAAACCTTTTATATAGTACTATACCAGATATAAATTTTAATTCTTAGTATCATTTTATATCATCTCATGAAGAAATGATTATAACCACCTTGAGCTTGAAGAACTCATAACTCTCTTGGCAGTTATTACTATCATCATCATCATTACCATCACCATTATTTTAGTTGTTATTAAAGATATTAGTACATTTTAGTGTTACAGACAATCCTTTATTTACAGTATACATATATATTTTTCCATTACACACATACATACGTTTTACATGTCATGTATACATTTTTGAAAATTGTCATAAATTTAATTGCATTTTCATTTTTTAAAGTAAAGAAGACAAGTAGACTATTTAAAAATTACTCCTATCTATACAGTTGGTAGGATGATAATTTCTAATCTTTATTTGATAGAAGTCTTTGTATTTTGATTTATTCAACTGTACTTATAAGAGCTTGTGATTTAAGTAATACATGTAAATGAACTTAAATGATATTTGCATACTAAGATTCATTTAATCATAATATTCATAATCAAGTGAAAATCATTTTAGGTAAGTGTAGCTTTAATGAATGCAGTGAATTAGCTTTAATTTGCAAATGAGTGCTTTTATATAATGCTTTTAAAATTTGACTTAATATAGAAAGAACTGATCATTCTCTTACAATTTTAAAGAAAATATTGAAAGATGACAAGTTTAATTCAACCACTTTTCTTTGTTTCTGAATAGAAAGTTCTAAAATACCTTACTGACATATTGTATAATAAATAATTACAGTCGGTCTATGTTAATTAGTCAAGCGACTAAGCCTTTTAATATGAAAAAATTTAACTTCCAGTTAATAAGTATCAAATCTATAAAAGCATATTCAACTGAAAAAATAAATCATGAGTTACGTACAATTTAAATTTCCCAGAAAATGGATCAAGTATACGTATGAATATAATGTATTTGGCTTCTTGAACCCAGTTTATCAAAAAGATTAATGAGTGCCCAACAGTTCCTAATTCTTTTTGAAATAAAACAGACTTTAATAAGTAATTCAACTTAATATATTAGTAGCCACCTGTCTCTATGTGAATGTAAGATAGTACAGTTTTTTTAAGAATGAGGATATTTGAGTCATAAGGTCTCTGTTCCAATCCTGCACCGTGGTTACTATATGACCTTGGGCAAATTATTTAACTTCTCTAATGCTTACTTTTCTAATCTCTAAAATAGCAATAATAACAGCATTTAACTTATATATTTATTGAATTATATAATATCATCCTTGGAAATATTTTTTAAAATAAAAGTACTTAAATATTAGCTATTATCATTGTAACTATTACTATTTGCTCAAAGAAAAAGTATATCTTAGAAATATACTTCTTGATATTTTGCCCACCATCATAAGACCTGTATAAGAAGAAAATTACAGGATATGGCAGACCTCCTATAGCAACTGGAAGTAGATAAATATTTTTTTTTTATATTCACTCCTTGAAGAATGTCATAAAATCTGTGATTTCCAAACCTAAATGACAAAAAATGTTTGGTCTGTCCCAGAGTAGCTGATAGGTGCTTGGAGTCCTTACTTAACTATCAAACATATGTCCCATAAATAGTATGTGGCTCTCACCCTCCTCTTACTTATTCACTATAAATCTAATTTCCATAAATCCTGTCCATTTTTATACATTTAGATACTGCGCTATTCCTTTAGTCAACCTATTCTGCAATTAAATATACCTGTAAAGGAACAACCCAGTTTTCTGTACTATGGAGGCAAGTTAAAGGTGCCCATAGATTTCTGCAGTGTCAAAATTAAATTAGGCTGATGTACAAACCCATTTAAGGTGACTTCTTGTCATGCAAAGAAATTTGGAATATAAATATATTTCTTATCCTATTTAAAAATATATCCCAAGATAAACTATTTTAACAGCTATTGTTATTAAATATAGAAATTAAAAAAAAACTTATTTTAAAGGCATCCACATGAAAATGGCATATCCTCCTCTCCCAAAAATGATGTCAGAGACAGGACATACCTAATTGTTAGTTCTAGTTTACAAGGAAGATCAAAAATGGGAAAACATTGTGGTATGGAAAAATCGAAATCAAAAATTTGGATTGTAAGCAAAGATTCCTGTTTGGGGCCACTAGTACACACACACACACATATACACACGCACGCGCGCAAAACAAAATGATGATAACTATGTGGTAGGCAGATAACTGTCCCTACCTATTCGCAAGTTAAAATTTCAATTTATTAGAAATCTCTGTCTTCACAGTAATCACTATGACATCAGTAAAAGTTCTACAGACTTGTCCATCAGCCCAAACCCCGAATACCAATCAATGTAACAAGATTTTCAAACCGTCCCAAGTTTTCTCAAATTTTCAGTGAAATTAACTTTACATTTCATCTAAAACATGCATAAATAGTAGAAATACAGTCTCTGGTGTGTACATAATCCACAGGCTGAACAAATTTGAACAATGACAAATATTTTCTTTAGGTGATAGATCACAGTGACCCCTCACATAAAAGTCAGCTTTACAAAGACTCATTATTAAACTATGTAAAGGAATTGTCAATTAGGAAAGAAAATACACACAGCTACTTGCACACACACAGAGAAAGACATATACTAGAGACTACTTTAATCTTCTAGCCTGATGTCTATATAGATAAACAGTTCCGAAAGAGGATGCAACAGATACTATCCTCCTAAGATCCAAGCCAATCACAGAGATAGCCAAAGACTTATTGTTTTGGGCTGCCTATAAACAGTTCCTGAGACCTGTAAGTCTCACCATGAAAATCTTGGGTTTCTTAGATCCCAGGATATACACGTTGTAAAAATCAGGAGTCCCTCCCACCTCAGTTTTCCACCCAGAAGAATTAGGACACAAAAATTCAAAGGGCTCAGAGTGCAAAATAAGTGGAACTTGATTGGAGAGAAACTTACCAGAGATCTCAGAGAGTAGCTGAAGAGTCAGAGAACCATAAGGCCTCTATGGGTACCATCATCTGCTTCTAGGAGCTGTCCCCAGAATCTTCAGCAGTTTTCTTACACTCCCATCTCATTGCCAAAACTGTCAAATGGCAAAATCAGGATGTACAATATTGTTCATTTCTTGGGTAAGGTCTCAGCCCAATCCTCTACTATAAAGTTATCAATTTTCCTTTACAATTGAAAACTAATGTGTAAGATGATACTCTGAGATCATACTATCTTAATCAGAGTCAATATTCTTCCCACTAGTTTTAGCATTAATGTGTTATTTTTTTAACTACTGAATTCGTCTTTGTTAGTATCAAAAAAGTAAAAGAGCTTAGAATTCTTTCCTAATTATGTATTTACTTACTTGTTTATAGCTGCATAGATTAGCAAATTTTTATTTTAACTCAATGGGTTATAATATAATTTATTTTGATGTTCAAATTGTCCCAGATTTGTCCAGTAGAGGTCCCTCTGAGTAGGCTCCTGTGTCACCTTGACAGGTGCCTATAATTTTTTGAAATACTTCCTTCGTTTTTGAAATATGGTATTCCGGGCTCATTTTGTAGTCCCCAACTCTACTCTAAAATTAGCCATTCCTCCAAGAAGCACTAGATTTTTATAGTTGAAAATAATATTTAGACACCAAGATCTGTAAACTAGTTGTATTCATTGTCACTGATATACCATTGTGTCTACCCCTCCTTTACATGTATGAGAGTCAAGTTTCTCACTGTTTGATAAGAGTTTTAAATATAAAGAGAAAAATAAACTAAATGGCATCCTGTGGTAATGGACTGGAACTGAAGGTATCAAATAGTTAGGGTGATGAGGGATATAAAAATAAACCCAATACATTTAATTTAAAAACACACACACAAATAATAAATATACATAAACACACATACACATATATATTCAAATATATTTGTATTTATTTTTATTTCTCTCCACTGATCTAATAATACTTTGCAATGTAGTAGATCAAGTCAGTCCTTTTTTTACAATATTCTTTAGGTTGACTAAACTTTTTGCAGATTATTCTTGCCAGCTAAGTTTATTGTGTTCTTCAAAAAAATTCAACAGAGATTTTGATTGAGATTGCTTGAGAATGTTTATAACTACATAAAAGTAGAGTATAGGTCCTGAGATAAGAAGTCAAAAGATCTGTATTTAAATACTGGTTAAATAATTAGATAGTTAAATCATCAAAGCCAAGTTACATTTTAAATAAGCTCTAATGTTCTAATCTGTAAAATGGGTGTAATAATATGTATTATAAAATACTGTCAAAATAAACAAGTGAAAAATTAAATTACGATTACTGTTTTCTCCTTCAAATTAGTTTTACCAGTTATTTCATAAATACTGTGGAAAGGCAAATCCCAAAAGCTGGAACTAACTAATAAATATATTTATGAAATGATGATTTTAAGACAGGACAGAGGCAGGGTCCCTAAAACAAGAAATAAGAGACATCTACTGGAGAAAAGACATCTACTGGTTGTGACCAGAACAAGTTCAGACCAGATCACTCCAATATTGCCACAGATTTAAATATATAACGACCCTCGGATCATGATACATTCATTAACACACTAAATCATGCAACCTATATTGCCGTGACAGATCCAGCCCAAACTATATTTGGAAAAAAAAGGGATGGTTACTGTATTGGGGGCTGGGGACAGGAAGGTGCAGACTAACCTCTTTCTTGGAAAGCCCTGCCCAACTAACACATATTCCTCCCCTAATAAAAACACTCTTTACAATCTCAACAAAAACCAAGGCCTAGATAAAATAAAGGCCACTCTGCCTGCCCTGGGGCCACTGTTCTGCCTATGGAATAGCCCTTCTCTTTAATAAACTGCTCTCAAGTTGATACCTGGCTTGCACTTGAATTCTTTCCTGTGCGAAGTCTAGAACCCACTCCACACACGGGGCCTACTTGGGTCTGCAGTCGCTCTTCTCTCTGGAAAAAATTTCACTGATTTTCAATTTATGTTTAACTGATATGAACTGTGGTATCCCAACTACGGAGCAACTCAATACACAAATCCTTATCCTTACATTTTAATTTAAAAAAAACCTTAGAATCTTTAAATTATAATATTTATATTGTGGATTTTATTTATAAAGCTCTGCTTTATAAATCTGTATAAATTAAATTAGCCAGACATGATGTTATTTTAAAAATAAAATTTTAGAAATTATAATAATGGGGAAGTAACAGAAGAGACAAATAGGACGACTAAATTTAAAACCACAAAAAGGTTTGTTTTTAAAAACAGTGTTGCCAGGAATCATTTTCTAAAATTCTTAGTGCCTAAGAAAATTTTGGCCTTGACATTGCTTGGTCGTTTTTATTATGGTAATGAGTGCATGAGTGCATTTAAGTCTCTAATCTTAAAAATGTACATGTATACAATGTTCTTTTATAACAATATTTGTTTTTATTATGTAAGTCTTTTGTTAATCTTAACTAGAAGTTGGTTTGCATTCAAATAATACTGCATCCATATTTAGGAGGGCCTGCTTCACAAAGTACTGTCTGATATTTTTCAATCAACAAAGCCCTTGAAACTGTTCAGCTTGTTTGGCATTTGCTATTGAAGAGTACATTCATCTCTGAAAACAAGATGCAGGGAAATATAGTCCTCATTTTCTCCAGTACTTAGTTTGTTCAAAGGACTGTAGCCATTTTAAGAGGTGCTAAAAATATGCAAGCATAAGGCTCGATCATGCTAACAATAAAGAAGTATAATGAGAATTTATGATGTGAATTGAAGAGTTTCAAAAGGATGCAAATTATCTTATCTAAAAAGAATAAAATAATCACATCAAGTTAAAAAACAATTTTTCAGATTCTATGCTTATCATGAGCATTTAAAAACAACTGGTGTATACTACAGTTACTGAGAGTACATCAAATCCCTTCATTTCCTCAATGGGAGAGTACTTCAAAGATATCAAGGACTTTCACAACTCTTAACACAAGCATAGAAATGGAGTAAGGGGTCATTGTAATAACTGGGAAATGTCATCTGAGAAAATGGTATAAATTTTAATGTCAAAGTTAAGAGCAAGAAGATGTTAATCATATCTATCTTTATTAGTTTTATAATGCTGTGTAACAAATTTCCACAAACTTACTGACTTAAAATAACATCCATCAATCCTGACCCAGTTCTGTAAGTGTGAAGTTTAGGCCACTTGTCTGGGCTCTCTGCTTAGGTCAAAGCCAAGGAGTCATCTGACCAGAGATATTATCTGGATGCCTGGGGAAGAATCCATTTCCAAGTTCACTTCCAATTATGTTAGAATTCAGTTCCTTACAGCTGTAAGACTGAGGAGGAAGAGAAGAAGTCATCAAATCTCTCTAGTAAGATAGGACAGTGAAGAACATAATATACCACCCCCAAATATGCCTCCTTGACATATTGATTATTTTGAGCTGATTATTTTTAAGAAACAGCAGACACAGGAGAAGCTACACAGCAGAACAAGGAAAAGTTACCTTTCTGTAACATACATTTACATTTATAAGGAAAATGTCAATTTGTAAAAATGTCTACCTCTCCATATCAGGAAGAGGAGGATGACCAAATCTTTAGAAACTTAAGAAGAGACCTGGAACTTAAAACTGCATAACAAGCTGGTAACCTTCCATAACTGGCCTCCCATCCTCTCAAATTCTTTCTTTTGTCTTTAGCTAGATGTAGTGCTTAAATGGTGGCTTGGGACATTTCCTGGCATTACTCAGTTTTCCTGGACGTATCCCAGGTATATAGGAAGTATACATGTTACTAAACTTCTGCTTATTTTCTCCATTTATCTGTCTTTTATTATAAGGAAAGGTAGGTGTCTCAGCCAAGAGCCTAGAATGATAGAAGTAAAATTATTTTTCCTTCCCTACAATAGAAAATTCTTATTCCTCTTTATTCTTCCACCCTGATTTTCTTTCCCTCAGACACTCCCTTTGTTACATCCATAAGAGCAACTAAATGAATGATACTTAAATAATGCTTCTTAATGTGAGGGACAAGACTATAAACACACATTGCGGTCCAGGTATCTCAGAAAGGTATATATTGAGCTGTTATAATAGAAACGTATGCTGCTCCTTACATACCATTACTGTTTTTTTTAAGTTAATTAATTTATTTTAATTAGTTTCAAGTATGCAGTACATTGGTTAGACATCTATATAGTTCATAAAACATAACACTGCTCAAATATCATTTCAGAAGTTGACAAAAACTAAATAACTTCCCACAATGTTACCATCAGAGACTTTTATGTTATCATAAATGAAACACTAATTAGCACACATAATCAGGGACAGCTTACTGTATTTCTTCTAAATTATAGAAATCACAAAAAATTCTGTATATAATACCATTCTTACTGTATGTTCTTTATAGACTAATGCTAAACTTATTTTGGAAAGCCCACACACATTCATAAATCATTAATGACATCTATTTACACCATAGCAATTTTTTAAAGAAGAAATAGTGAGTTTATTTTAGACATTAAAATTTTTTCACTTTTGCTACATAATCATAGAATAGTTCTATAAGCAGGTCTCTGTTTTTCTACAAATATTACACATCAGTAACAATTAAACTGTCCTGCATATCTAAATACTTTTTTTAAATGACAACTTCCAAGGGGATGTCTCAAAAGTCATCTTTGTCCTCCAAGCGCAAAACCTGGATAGAAGAGGACTGAAGAGAATCATTTTATTTGATTTTCACAAATTATTGTCTAGAATGTGCTATTCAAAATGTGCTTCTGCGATGAGGTAAGAAAATTGCTCTAGAGTTTAAATCATTGCTGACTACAACATGCTTTGAAATACATAGTCAGTTGTTTCTTCAATGTCCAAGCCATATACTAGACTTTAAAAAATCATTTTAATTTTTCAGGGTCAAGGTACATACAGATCATTATTTCTGGTTATCTTGGAACTGTGGTCAGTGGATTCTAAAAAAATTCTAGTAGAATTGAGAAATAATAATGTTTATTTGCAAAGAAATGAATTGCATATGAATGTGTATATAATTAATTTTACATGTTGTTTATATAAACCAAAATTAATTTTAGACTGTAATAAGGAATTTAAAAAAGCATTTATTTGAGCACAAATAACTGCAGCCTTGGAGACATTGCTCCAGGTAGCAAGGTAATTGTTCTCCACCAAGACAAAGGAGAGGCCATCTTTTATAAAGTCCCTGCTTAAGTCCCTAATTTTATGCAAATAAGGTTTCCAAATTGTGCAGTTCTGATTGGTTGGTATGGATGTAAATAAGGATACAATTTGTGTAGTTCTGATTGGACAGGGCAGGTATCAGTCCATTGGTCTAAAGGCAAAACCAGGAACTTTCTTTTAATAATTGACTCAGATGATTAATGAGCAGGGCACAGTGCGGGAAGCCAAGATTTCAGTCTGAGGTTTTTTCCGTATATACAGAGTACACGAGGAGCTCCTGTCAGAAACTGTCCTCTGGACTCTTATTATTCATAAAATTTGGGCCCTCAGTTAACCATGGGAGTTCATCTCAACAGATGAATTCCTTTTCAGGGTTCACATTCAATGAGTCTTTCTTCTCAGGGTCCACATTCACAAAATGTAGTAAGAGGAAAAATATTTCTAATTATTTTAAAGCTTAATTGCTTCCATAGCTTGATAGCTTTATTAATTGTTTTGAAGATATGGAGAAGAAGCTTTTCTGTGGCTTTAAAAAACAAAAAACCATACATGGTATAAGTTGATCAAGGAAGGGAACAATCTAGGGAAAATGGGTCAGAGGGTATCTATTTCCTTCCCTGTGTTTTCTATTGGGCCTTTTCTATTGGGCCTGCCAGAATAAAATGTAAGATAACATTGTCTGTCTTGATAAATAAAAAGTGGAATATATGTCATAATACTCAGAAGATCATTTCCAGATAGTAACATGTTTCTGTGTGTCAAATTGTCCTCAATTACTCAGCTAATTCCCCCTCAGTATAACCTAAAAAGTGTGGGTTTGTGTGTATGTGTCTCCAAACCTAGCTTGTAGTCTTCCTACTTTTTCACACAGATGCAACTTGAACTCATCCATATTCTCTTAAAGAAAATAAGCATGGAAACAGAATTATTGAATAAATAAACAATGGCTTACTTAAAGATGATATTCTGACCCTCCCTAAAGCCAATCTGCCTCAAAGTATAAAAGCCTTGTTCTATCATCTGTAGTCCTGAGATAGTTAGCCACTAAAAGCAAGGGCTGGCAAAACTCCAGAGGCAAATACATACATATTTTAATTTCCTTCTCATCTCCTGGTTGGTATGGGTTGGTATGAGCACAGCATTTCACATTTTACACTTTGGGAGTCCACCATCTTCAACATTAAGAAATTTGCTATCTAGTCTATGGCCACACCACCCTGAACAAGCCCAGCTCTGTCTGATCTCAGAAGCTAAGCAGAATTGGATCTGGGTAGTACTTGGATAGGAGACCACCTAGGAAGACTAGGTGCTATAAAATAAGGGATTGGTCGACTCACCTAAAAAAAAAAAAAAAAGAAGGAGAAGAAGAAGAAGAAGAAATTCACTATTTTCAACTTTCTGAAGTTCATGTGCTTAAGATCAAGAGATTGTTTTCCTCTTTCTGGTGTGAAATAGTTTTTCTTTTTAACTGCTTATTGTTTTTGTTTTCTCTTCTTAAGTTAATAGATGTAGTTATGGGTCTCGACCTTATGCAGAAACCCTGCCCCTGTACACAGAGTAAAACCTTCATTATTCTGCAACAATCACTTGCTTACTGTAACCAGAAAGACACGAGTCACAAAATTTTCCTGGGTCCAACACACAGTGGAACTGATTAGGGAACACTACGAAAAATAATAAATTAATAAACAAATTCTTCGACTAGATGCTAGAAAACCTGTGTGGGAGAGTCTATAACACGTTCTTGTGCAGCTCTTATTATGGGTCTTTGGCCAGTTCTCCAAGCTCCGGCTTTGCCACATGAGCTGATCTTTACTTGCCCCTCTTGAAGACACGGCTTGAAGTCTTTCTCAGACTTCATGTTGCCCTGAGTAGCAAATTCAGTTTAACCCCTCATCTCACCAGGATTCTATCCCTGATCACTATAATGATCTGACCACATTTCTCATCAAAATTTTTTCCCTAAGGGATCCCCACTTTGACCAAACCCAACATTACTACATTGGAGAAAGGGAAATCAGATGCCATTATACTATAACAAATCTATCACTGACAGATCATTTAAAGTGTAAAGGAATTTTTGAAGGAGGGAATTTTAGAAATGCCAATTATAGCCACATCTACAGAGTTCTTAATAAGAAAAAAAAATTGATTTAAAATAGTCACAACTTGGAGTCACAAAAGGAAGAATCAGTGCCTAATCTGACAATTTTTGAAGACAGCACAAAGAGTCAGCAGGATAAATCTGAGGACTAATTTGTCTATGGTTTGAGAGTACTTTCAACACAGTATAACACAAAAGACTAATTTAGGGGGTCAGGAAGTATGGTATCATGGAGTGAGCACTGCAAACAGTCTAAAATTTTAGACGAAAAAGGGCTTCAGGCAGACAAAAATGCTTTAAAATGGATAGTGTCTAAGAGAAATTATACTCAGATAGGCATCTTGTTTTATGCAATTTAATTTTTAATGACCTAAGAGAAGGAATATGGCAAGAGATAAAATATACAATTAATAAAAAATTCAGACTACTGGCAAAGCCATAAAAAAAATAAAATGAAATAAAACTGAATGATTTGACTAAATTAAAACATTAGAACAGAGCTTAGTTACAATTTTTTAAAAATAAATATTTATCTTTCACACAAAATTGTAAGGTATTACAATAAGGATAAGAATAAACAGAAATAAAAATATTGCTTACACATTCAGGGATAGCTGTCAGTGGGGGGCCGAAAAGTTATTAAAAGTTAAGATATTAAGACATTGTTTATAATACTTATCGAATGTAAAATAGCACACAATATTAAAATATTAATAACTAGAAAAAATCGGTTCAAATAGAACATACTTTTGAGCAAAAACACTATTGCCTACTATGGGAAATGAATTTTACATTATTTTGAACATAATTTCTGTATTTAAAAAAAAATAATTCCATTTCTACACTTTTTTGGACCACAGCTTATCTACTGTTATGCACACACAGCATCTCTGTTTCCATCAGCCATACCTCTACACACAAATACTTAAGGTTTAAAGGTATGGTCCAGAATATCTGAATTCTAGTACAGGTAAATAAGCAAAGAGGTGGGTCTGAACTGCTCTAAATTATGGCTCACTTAAGTCCCATCTTAAGTCCCATCTCAAGTATTCCCATTGTTTTCTCTCCTTAATCTGCATTTCCTAAGTCATAGATGGTACTATGACGCAGAAACCCTTTACTAAAGTCTTACTTCACATACGAAATTTATTACAAAGTTTTAGACATAACCATATTTCTCACTAGCTGTGCCATAGGAATAGTGAAAGTGTGAATACACTATAATAGTATGAGAGTATTTCATCAGAGCATTTGTGTGGCATTCTATTGAAGATTATTGTAGCTAAGACTGCAGCTATTTTTGAGTGTCTGTGATTATACAGAGGTGATCTTTTGATATTTTATACAAATTACCTAATTTAATGCTCACACAAAAAATTTAGTACGTAAAAATTTTCATTCTTATTTTATACTTAGAAATTTGAAGAACAGAGAAGTAACTTCCACAAAATCACAGTATTCAACAAGTTATTTTGTCATAGGCAGTCTATGAGCCTTATTTTATCTTTCTTTAAAACTTATGCTTGGAATCACTTTGATAACTTTGCACAGAGAAATAACACAGCAGCAAAATAAATGGCTTAAAACATAATTTTACCTAAGGTCAGTCCTCTCCTAATGAAATGTTAATTCAAGTCAAGATATTGATCACTACTAAAAAATATCTATAAAATATTCTAAGTTTGATATACTTCAAAAATGAGAAGGAACCTAGGATATTCTGCAAGATGGGGAGCTGTCACTTCTCGGTAGGTCTAAGTGATAAGTAAAATATAATTCTTTAAAATGATGCAAACCCCTCACTGAATTGCATTCATTTTTACCAAGGAGGGGTTTTGGATAGAGTATTATGGCATAATATTTAATCCATAATACCAGGCACCAATTGAAAAACAGATTCATGAACATTTTTACCATTGAAGAACATTTTGAAGAACCCTTAAATTAATTTTATTTGTGCATTTCAGGCAGATTAAGAAAAAGCAAAATGTAACTATTTTGGTATATATAATAATGAACTGAGATATGAGTACATTCTGCATTGTGTTGCATGATAAAGAATAAATAGTGGCTGGATAAATTAAAGAGACAAAATTAAAGAGACAAAGACTAGAGAAAGAAAATAATGAAAATGAAGAACTCAATCTATTACTTGCCAGGCAAAGAACAAACACCTTCATGTAACAGTATTTTGGAAGGAAAAAGTTAGGACATATTAAATGCTAGAAAAGAGAATTTCATAATCCTGGTCTTAATTTATCATTTAAAACTAGCTTTCCAGATAGGACGAAATGAATCACTAGTTTGTATATATATTTTTTCAATCCCATATGGGTCTCTTTGAAGGGCAGCCTCTGTGCAGTCCATATTAAAATAGTGAGATATGTACCACCACCTGAAGGAAGAGTATTCACACAGATTCTTTGAAATTCACTTGAGAGATTAGTCTATTCTCTTCATTTTGTGTATTTAATCATTGATTTATATCACAATGGACTTATGAATATTTATTTTATATTATTGCTTATAATTCAGTATTATTTTTATTATATTATTGCTAGAATTTTTTTCCCCTTTTTCCTGCTTTTTTTTTTTTTTTTAAGCACTTCCTTACCTTTCTGCCAATACAAACTGCTGCTGGTTCATCCTGTATATTTCCAGAGCACTCTTGAAATTAGTCATTTGTCCATAGGCACTTTTTTGTCTGGAGAATATAAAATGTATGTATACATATACATGGTGTATATATATAGTGTATATAATACATATTCATATATGTAGATACATTTAAACATTCTATATATTATGCATATATATTTATATAGAACATTTTATATATACTAAGGTTATATATATATTAGAAACAAAATCTGGAGACTAGGCATGCATGTTGTTACCAGTATTTAGTATGTCTAGGCTATTTCAGTTAACAAAAGAAGAAAACATGTATTTTAGCTCATGTATATACATTTTTTCTCTATGTATCGACATATATCTATATAAAGTTAAACATGAGTTCATAGTGATGTCTCCAACTCTATTCTTGACTTTACCCTTTGATGGTCTTTAACTTCTCATGTCCACAATAGACACCTGGCCCCACTACCTGATATTAATTTAATTGTTCAGTTCCACTACATATCTATAGTGGTTTCAGAATTATTAGTTATTACTTCCACAAGGTACAACTTTATCAACTAGAGTATAGTGCTCATGCACAGGTCTTTTTACATGAAGTCTTCCAGATGCAACTCATTTCCAAAGTCACACAAGTCAGCACTTCCCGACTCCCCCCCCGCAACTACTTTTAGTAAGATTATTTCATGCATTTGTATCACAATTAGATTGCTTTGTTTTGTAATTTTTATGAAATGGGATCCTCCATGCTCCAAATGTTTTTTGTTTTTGTTTTTGTGTTTAATTAGTACACATTAAAATTCTCTCTCTGTGCTGTGAAATTGTAGAGGTTTTAATAAATGCATAGTGTCATGCATTCGGCAGTATCATACCTTATTGAATAATTTTACCACCTTAAAATATCCAGTTTACTTCATATATTCAAACTCACTCTCCAACCTGGCAACAACAGATTTCTTTACCATCTATGTAGTAAGTTTTGCCTTTTCTGAAATGTCATAAAATTGGAATCATACAATATGCAGACTTTTCAAACTTGCTTCTTTCACTTAGCAATATGCATTTAGATTCACCTAAGTCTGCATATATTGATACACCATTTCTTTTTTTCTTAATCTCTGCATAGTATCCATTGAATTCATGTATCACAGTTCCATTCAGTTATTGAAGGATATCTTGGTTGATTCCAGATTTTTGTGATTATGAATAAAGTTACTATAAATATTCACATGCAGGATTTTATAAGGACATAACTTTTCAAACTAGTTTGGTAAATGTGTAAGAGAATGATTCCTGGATCATATGGTAAAACTATATTTTGCTTGGGAAGAAACTTCCAAACTATTTCAAAGTGGCTGCATCATTTTTTATTCCCAACAGTATTGAATGAAAAGTTGATGCTCTACATTCTCAGCAACTGATACTGTCTATTTATGGATTTTAAGCACTCTAATATGTTTGTGGTGGTATTGTACTCTTGCATAAATTTGCAGTCCCTTGATAAAAAATGATATTAAACATCTTTTTAAACATACATGCCATCTATATATGTTCTTTGGTTAGCTATCTAGTCAGATCTTTCTCCTATTTTCTAATTGGGCTGTTTACATTTTTTCTTGAGTTATAAGAGTTCTTTGTATACTGTGAACACACATTCTTTAACAGGAATGTGCTTTGAAAATATTTTCTCCCAGTATTGGCTCGTCTTTCTTATTCTAACATTGTCTTTTGTACAGTAGTGGTTTTTATTTTAATAATGTCCAACTTAATTTTTCTTTTATGAATCATGCTTTCAGTATGCTATCTAAAAACTTATTAAAAAGCCAAACTAACTTTTCTCCTATGCTTTCTATAAGTTTTATAGTTTTGCATTTTACATTTAGATTTATGATCTAATTTGTCTTAACATTTGTGTAAGAAATAAGGTATATGGCTAGGTTCATTATTTTGCATACAATTATTCAATTATTCTAGTACCATTTACCGAAAGCTATCTTTACTCCATTAAATTGACTTTGTGCCTTATTAAAAAATGAATTAATAATATTTGTGTAGGTCTGTTTGAGTTCTCTATTATATTCAACTGACTTATGTGTCTATTCTGTCAACAGCAATATGCTGTCTTGATTACTAAAGCTTTATATTGTTTTGAAATCACATAGTTTGAGTCCTCCAACTCTGTTTTCCTTCTTCATAACTGTATTGACTCTTCTAGGTCTTTTGCCTTCCTTAGTAAAGTTAGAAATGGTTTATCAATATCTCCAAAATAGCTTTCAAGGACTTTGGATTGACATGGTTTTGAAAATATACATCAAATTGGGAAGAATTTGTATCTCAATAATACTGAGTTTTCCAATGTAAACATAATAACTCTTAGTTTATGTATATCCTTTTTGATTTCTTTCATTAGTGTTTTGTGTTTTCCAGCATACAAATCTACTTAGAATTATGTTAGCACTGTTTTTCAGGTGTTTGTTTTGTTTTGTTTTGTTTTGTTTTATTAAGTAAGGAAGTTTCCACTTATTTTCAGTTTACTGAGAATTTATAACATAAATGGGTATTGGCTTTTGTCAAATACTTTTTTGCGAATCAATGATATTTAATTTACCACTTAATGTGGTAAATTACATTGATTGATTTTTTTGAATGTTCAACCTACTTTGCTTCCCTGGCATATTCCCTACTTGCTGTATATTTTTTCTTACATTTTTGGACTCATTTACAAATATTTTATTTTGAAATTTTTGTTATTAGTTTATGAGAATTTTTGATGATAGTTTTCTTTCCTCATAATGTCTTCTTCTGGTTTGGTATATGGTAGGACTAGCCTCATAGAATGGAGGAAGAAATGTTCCTTCTGCTTCAGTTTTTGTTGGATGGAATATTCCATTAGTGTTCATTAAATCAAGTAAACTCAAAGTGTCATTCAGGTTATACATATCCTTACTGATTTTCTGCCTGCTTTATAGATCTAAAAGCAGAAGAATGGTGTTGGAAGTCTCCAACTATCATAAGATAGTTGTCTCAAAATAAAAGTTACAAAATGTAAGGGAAAATAGCTTTAAAAAATCAGTGACTGGAAATAAGGAGAGTAAAAATCCATCATGGCTGTGCCCTGAGTGCTGGGAAAAGTGTGTCTATGAGTATTAAGTCCTTAGAGTGCAGGCTGGCTGTGGCAGGTTCAAGTTTTCTCATTCACAATAAATTTGAGAATCATGTTTCCCAACCTGCCCCCAGTTTTACATTTAGACAGGATAATGTGACCTATTTTAGCCCACAGAATGGTAGCAGAAGTTAAATATATAAATTTCAAACCAGAGTTTGTGAAGGATATGTGACTTTACCTTTTCTCTTTTTATTTCAGACTTGATGTCCAAAAACTCAGAGCAGTTTTGGGAGTCACTTTTCTAGATGGCACAGTTTTTGTAGTCTAGAACCCCAAAGACTGCCTGGAATAGAACACTGCTCACCTACCACTGCAATGTCATATAACTAAGAAATTATTTTCTTTATTTTGGTCAGACACTGATTTTAGTACATATTGTTAAAGTGCATATTGTTACCATAATATAATAATATATTGTCCATCCCTTCTCACAAGACCTGGAGGAACAGAATAAAGGACAACAGGAAACTGCAGAAAATGACAGGTAACTTCAAAAATAAAATAAAACAAAATTACAACAAAAGTAACACAACTTTAAAATACAGGCTTTTTTAGGACTGCCATTTAGAGAATGTAATATTTCTTGCCATCCACATGTAATTAGAATCTAGTTGTTTATGTGATGTTGTAACTATTTAATTAATTCTCAAGTTTTTGAAGAAACTGCAGATGAAAAACTTCCTCACTTAAAGTAACAAATAATATATTCTTATCTGAATGTTTAGTGTTTTGTTCATGTATCCCCATTAACACGAAATGGGAAAAGGTATACACATAAATTCTTTCTCATTAGAGTAAGATTGTGCACTTTAGCATCTTTAGTGTTATATTTAAAAAGCATATATCATGAATCGACAATGAAAATTGCCTAAATTCATTTTCATGTAATTGGGAAAAATTATCTCCAAAACTCTCTCCCTCCCTTTCTCCTTCCCTCTCCCTCTCCACCCTTGTCTCCCCCTGTTTTCCTTCTTGTCTAAGAAATAAAAGTGAATTAATGAAGATAATTCATTGGTGTAGTACCATGATATTTAAAAATATATTCATCAGATAAAAGACAAAAGATTAAAAGTGGATTGAAATCTGACAAAGTAGCCTCTTTGGCATATCAAAACGTAAGTGATCGAAAATTAAGAAAATAAAATCATAGGTTAAAATTTTGTCAGAAATGTAAAAGACAACTAAAGGAAATAAATGGATTAATAGATATTAGAAAATAAGAGCCCTGAATTATACAGTTCTTTGTGAGTCCTATTACCAATCAACAATTTCTCTTAAATGCTTTCACTTAGCAACTAAAGAGTATTTGCCTTAAAAATTTATATGATATGCTTGAGTTCAAATTCAAAACTCTAATTTAAATTTATGTCATAATAAATTAAAACAAACAATCATCTTGGGAAGTATTATTATAAAGATGGGTCTATTTTCAGCCTAGTGCTTATGAATAAAAATCTTTTATGCATGCTGGACAAGAACCTTATTACACTGATTCTACTCCCTCAGAACTTATCTGTGAGAAGGTATATGAACAGAACCTGAGGAAACCTATTTCATTCAAGTAATATTTGAGGATGATAATAAAAAAGTAGAAATTGCTAAATTGTATTAAACACTACATATCAAGAACTTTACTAACCACTTTATATTCTTTATCTTACCTAATTTTAAAAATGAGATAGGTGCCCACTATTATTACAGTTTAACAGATGAGAAAACTGAAACATTGAGAGGTTTAATAAACTCCCCAAATCATTACAACTCTTAAAATCTAGAGCTAAGAATTGAACCCCGGTGTCTCTAATTTCATGTTCTTTACCATGTTTTGCTCTGAATTCCAATCATTTTGCCTCTGTCCTTTTTAACCCATTGACACATTGTGGTTGTAGCCTATTTCAATGTCTTTTTTAATCTCTTGGCTTCTTTCCTTCACTATTCCTTTCAACATCTCTTTATGCATGCGGGCCTTCTTTATTCATGTTTCTGTGGTCATGGGTGTAGATCACCATAATTACTGCATTCCCATGATAAAAATTGTGGTGATACTTACAGGAACCATGTATAGGAGTATTGTTGTTACTTGTAATATATCAGCAGTGAGCACCTGAACTAGAACAGCAGGAAGGCTAGAATAGGGTGCCAAGGTCTGACTGGGTATATCAGCTTTTCGTGGCTGCTTTGGGGAACCACCACAAACTGAGTAGCTAAAAACAACAGAATTTTTTTTTGTCTCACAGTTCTGGAAGCCAGCGTCTGAAATCTAAGTTATGGCAGGGTCACATTCCCTCTGGAGGATCTAGGGGCGAATCCTTCCTGGATTATTACCACTTCTGGTGGTTGTTGGTAATCTTGACTTTCTCGGTAGCTGAGTCTTTGTCTCCGCCTTCATACCTTCATGCGACTCCCAGAAGCTCACTCAGCCCCTTCCTAGTCAGTAGGCCTGAAGGAGAATCACACCTCTGACATCAATCACTAGATTTGTTTCAAATAAGTATATAGACTCAAATAATGGAAGAATTTATACATTAAATTTATGCAAATTTGTAAAATTCATAGAGATAATATTTACACAAATAGTATCACAGAAAGACTATCCACCAAGCTCTGAAGATATAACTCTCTGATGATGGATGACAGGATAAGTTCAACCTGAGAGCCTCATCAGGCCATTGACATCATGTACTGTGGGCAAATGCCCTTTTCAAAACATTACTAAGATGGACAGAAGACACCCAAAATACTACTTGTTTATTTTATGAGCAAAGATTATTGTAGAAAAAGCTACCAAGAATGTAGATTTTACTTATTTAATTGTGTTATTTGAAAGTATGCATTTGAGAAAGGGAGAGGCAAGTTATAACTAAGTAAAATCATATAACTACTGAAATTTGGTAGGAGAAAAGTATGTAGAAGTACCAATTCTAGGATCCCTCATAATTCACTATATGACATTAAATAAGTTATTTTAATTTTGTGTCAAGTGCTCTCAATTAGAAAATTAATATTTAAAAGTTATGTTCTGTGAGACCTAGATAAATGTTTAAGAATACTGACTATTATAACATGTTATATAAAACATTAAAAACTGCATAATTAATAATATTATAATCAACTTGAATTTTTAAATTATTTTTCTAGTTAAAGATAAGGATATCACTGTACCCTGTATATTTCTTTAAGTTAGATTGTATAAGATTATATGAAAATCAGTGCTTATAAATATAAAGTGCATTTTTTAAGGTAGATAGTTTAAAAATAGAATTTTTAGTGAAACTATCTCCTCAGCAAGGATAGTTTGTCATATTGACTGACAACATATTGACCTAAATATTAAACTTCACATTGTCCTGAATATATTTGGCACCTTCAAATTGCTGAAAAGCAATTTTTAAATAGTTTTGTGGTAAAATATATAGCTTTTTATACAGAAATTTATAGATACAAATAGACAGGTAAGCTTTAAAATGTTAAAGACCAATAACAGACAAATTCCCAAACTGTTTTTTAACCTCATATTTAACAGGAGGTTTTCTGGCAAAACGATGCCTCTCGGAAGTTCTAAAAGCATTCAGGATGTCCTGCCTTCCTCACAGCATAGCACACCCACCAGCTCTGCACGGCAGGGCTTGTGTTGTTACCCTCATTTCCCATTGTGATAATTTGCACCATTTTTCACTTTCGAGTCAGCCTCTGTGTTTTATCTTAGTTCACCAGTTAGTTGCTCAGTGACCACGGGCAATTTTATTTGTTTTTCTATACAGTAGCGTCATCATATGTATATAAGAATGCCATTAATAATTATGTCAAGTTGTTGTGAAGATTCAATGAGTTAATAGTGTTGAGAAGAGTGGCTGGTAGGTTGTTAAGTATTTAACAAAAATAACTGAGTGAGTGTGATGAAGATGATGATTTTAATCTGCTACTAAATATTTTATACTACCATACATTAAATAATTTGATTATTTAAATTTAAACTGGTGGCAGAGCAGCTAGAAATTACAGTTAATATGTACTACTTGCACAGATAATCATAAAGGTCGGATTAGAAGATAAAATATACTATGTACTGATATGTGAAATGAACTAAACCAAACATAGGAAGTGAAAGGCTGAACAAAATATAGTAAGAAAACAAGAATTAAACCATCTAGTATAATACGAAGAAGGTATATATGATATGACATGAACATACTAAATAATAACCTTGTACATATCCTATTTTTTCCTGATCTCTTATATATAGACTATGAACCTTTTAAGATATATTGAATTCAGTTGATTTTCATGTATGAACCACAATTTCTTACTTCTATGTTCAATTCTAGAAACAGTTTCATTTCTTCTATATTTCTACCACCCTGCATTTAATTAAATCTCGACTTTAGACCTAGGCATTTTAGCAAGTGAATAAATCCTATAATTTTTTAATATTTAGCTAAAGTTGGTCTAATGTGAACATTTTTATTTATGACTCTGAAAACCTTCAGAAGATATTCCTTTCTAAATTAGCACAACCTTGAAATAAAAATGATAGGAGATATAATCATATCATAATAATTAGGGATTGAACTGTTAACCCTTAAGCTTTACAGGATATTCTTGAACTAAAAACCTATCTTTTTCAGGAAAAGGATATATATAGTCCAACACTTCTCCCTCATATCCTTGGGAGCAAAGCAGTATATCTCTATAGAGCCTTTTGAACTTGAGAGGATGGCAGAATTCACTTTCCCTTCAATAGAAAGAAAAGAGTCCTGGCTCAATTCAGCCTCAAAAGCCACTACAGAAAACTGTGGCTTTGAAAAGGATGTCAACTAAGTATGGAAGGAATGAGCTGAATACATTAGAATAAAGGAGAGTGAAAAGGAAAAGATCTATTAGCATCTACTAATGATGCTACAGATGTCAAGATCAGTGAATACAGCTGTCCCATTCACTCTCATGACTCACTAGTTCCAATGCCATCACTACCACTACAGAATCAAAAAGCAAAGCATGAACATGCTGTATGATTAAAACATAATATGTGTTAGATTAATGAACTTTTTGCAACATACTATGTGCTTTACTAAATACATAAAATAGCTAACACCTATAGAGCACTTAATATGTGAAAAGTATCATTCCAATTGTGCACATACTGCATATATTAACTAATTTAATGCTCACAATAACTGTGAGGTAGTGTTATTTATCATCTGTACAGATGAAGAGACTGAGGTACAGAGGAATTAAGTGACTTGCCCATAGGAAAGACTCTAGAATCTGATAACTGAACCTTCATGATGACTCATGATTATTTTCCATTCATTCCCTGCCATAAATCCAAATAGCAAGAAACCTATTGATAAGAAGCCTGAAGTAATACGACTCTTAGGAAAACTAAACTGCTAATGAGTCATCTGTGAATAAATTCTAAATTTCTCAACCTGACATCCTTCACAACCACTAAATACATTTTCAAAAACAACAAACAGCAAACATAATAAAACTTGTCGAAAGTGTTTACTTTCCTTTTAAGCTAAAGATATATATTTACACTTCTATCGTTGAGCAACTGAATTTATAATTCCAGCTAACATGGATGAGAAGGGTTGAGACCCCTGCAAATATCTACATACTCTTATAGCAATTTAACACTGTCTCCTACTGCATACCCTTTGAGGCACTATCCCTGATAATCAGGATGCAGCAGAATATCTCCCTAATCATGTAGTTATACACAGATGTAATAGCACTTCATTTTGGGAGTGAAAATATTTTTCCTACACACCACACACAAAGCTGTGATTTCCTATTAGAAGTACTGAAGAACCAATGTAGACAAAAGAATATACATTATGGTCACTGTTTAATGAGCCAACAAAGAATATTGTGAATTTGCCATGACATTGATCACGTCCTGCCCCCAAATACAGGCATGCATACATAAGTATGTATGTACACATACATATTACTCCATTTTGCCTTTCTGAAGGCAGTGACTTTATCCAATTTCTTCCTCTTGCTCTCTCTCTCTCTCTCTCTCTCTCTCTTTCGGTTATTATTACAAAGCCTGGTTGAAAGTAATTATCCAATAATAATTGCTGAATGAAACATATCAATAATAAGAAAAAAATCTTTAAACTGACAAAACTATTTTATATATGTCTACATTTTAACTATGTATAAACACCTTTTTAAGCCCCTTCATATTCTGAATGAATCAATAAACTTTTCAACAAATTACGATCCATAGCCTGAACACCATCTTCAGTGACTCAGACTTGATTTGTCATGCATAGGTTGGTCATTTCTTAGGGTTATAGAGCACATTGCTGTGTTCTTTGGAGTTTGGTCTCTGTACTCAAGACAGTCATAGGTACTAATACTTATACCTCTGTAAAATAAGTTTAATCTTTTAAATATCTGTGCCTCTGGTTTCCTCATCTCTAAAAGAACAATTGAAATAATATAACCTGACAGAGCTTGGGAGAGAATTAAGGGAAATAAAATATATAAGCACTCACACCTTTTAATCTATCAGTAAATATTATACACTATTATTATTTAATCAGTTAATTTTAAAGATAAAGGGATATGCTCAGAAAGGCCAACTTAATTGCTGAAATTTTTACCTGTAGTAAGTGGAAGATTCATGGTTCTTTTATAAGTAGTCTTTTAAAACCAAATTTGATTTAGGAGTTAATAAATTATTTTTCATACCAGAACCTTAGCCTATTTTGGCCACCATTTTATATATTTAAAGACACCTGAAAAGGCTATAGTCTCAAGTCAACATTTCCCCAATTGTTATTTTCTGTTCATATGTATCCTTCTTCTTCCCTAAATAAAAAGAATGAGAAATTTCCAGTACAAAGATAAAGAGCTTGGGAGTCATTACTCCCATCCTGTTCACAAAGAACAAACTGAACATACTTAAAATCAACAATTCTTATGCACATCACAGAGAGAGTTGAGGTCACAGGGGAAACTTCTGTCCAAAAAACTAGACAAACAGGAAAAGACAGTGAATCACAGCCTATGATGACAGTAGAAGCTGCTGGAGCCAGTAAATGCTAGAGACACTTAACATTAATTTACGAATTGCTGGAGGCTGATTGTGAAAGAGCTTCAGAATTAAACTCCTGGAGCCCAGTCTTTGGGGGTTCCCCACTCTTAATAAAATTTACTTCCAAGAGCCCTACTAGGTTTGCATGGTGAAGATTGAATTATGCTTAGGTCAGGAGGAGGGCGAAAGTAGTCATTTGGTAATATGCCCAGAGCTTCCTGTCTACACAACAAAGGCCTATCAGAAAGGGAAACAACTCTACCAGAACCTATCTGACTTACAACAGGCAAAGAGAATCCCCTCCTAGGTTTCCTAAGTTGTACTTCATTAAAATTAGAAACTTCTGCTTTGGAAACTGTTAAGGGAAAGAAGAGAGAAGCCATCAAACCACAAACTAGAAGGTATTTGGAAAACATATATCTGATAAAACACTTGTATCCAAAAGTTACAAAAAAAAACTCTTAAAACTCAATAATAAAAAAAAAACTCAAAAAAAGTAAGTAAAATATATGAACAGACACCTTCCCAAATATATATACAAGAATGGTAAATAAGCACATGAAAAAAGTGTCCAATATCCTATCATTAAAGAACTTCAAATTGAAACAAATGAAATACTACAGCATATCTATTGAATAGCTAAAATAAAACATTGTTAACACCAATGCTGTTGGTGATGTAGAGCAAGAGGAATTCTCAGTCTTTGCTGGTGAGAATGCAAAATGATACAGCCACTTTGGAAGACTGTGTGGCAATTTCTTACAGAGCTAAACACAATCTTAACTATATGTAATCCAACAATCCTGGGCCTAGGTATTTACCCAAATGAATTTAAAACTTATGTATACACAAAAACCTGCATGTGGATGCTTATAGCAGCTTGATTTATGATTTCCAAGATTTGGAAGCAACCAAGATGTCCTCAGGAGGTAAATGTATACACACAACTGTGATACATCCATACAATGGAATATTATTCACTGATGAGTTATGCAGCCACAAAAGATGTAAAGAAAGATTAAATGTCTATTCCTAAGTGTAATAAACCAGTATGAAACAGTTAATGTGTGGTATGATTCAAACTATGTGATATTTTGAAAAAGGCAAAACTATAAGTAGTAAAAAGATCAGTAGTAGCCAGGTTATCTGGGATGGGGAGGGAGGAGGGATAAATAAATGAAGTATAAGGAATTTTTAGGACAGTTAAACATCTCTGTATGATACTATAATAGTGGATAAATGGCATACATTTATCAAACTCATAGAACTATACAACACAAAGAGTGAACCCTAATGTAGCCTATGGACTTTAGTTAATAATAAAGATTGGTTCATTAATTATAACAAATGTACCACACTAATGCAAGATGTTAAAATAGAAACTGCAAGGGAGGGTGGAAGGTAATTATGAAAATTCTGCACTATCAGCTATTTTTCTGGAAACATAAAACTGTCCTAAAAAATAGCCTATTAATAAAAAAAAATTACGAAAAATTTGCTAACTATGCAACCATTTAAAATGTTTCATTGAACCTTTACTTGTTAAAGATTCTGAGATATATTTCAATAAATACTTTTTGTAAAGAATGTTTCCCCAATTTATTTGACAATAATATCTTTCTTTTAGCAGAATGCCTGTTTATATCAAGGATATTATTATACTATACAATGTATATATCAATCAAATCATCATGTTGCTTCTTCACTGACATTCACACATTCCTAGATGGAACCACTAGCTTCATAAAAAATAACAGATGATCAGTATCTTTGTTTTTTTGTTTTTTTTTTTTCACTCAGACATCTTGTTTAGTGAGATACCTCTGCATGGCAGTTTCTCCTGAAGGTTTACTGATATTTAGGAGTCAATAAGTGTCTCAAGACCTTTGCAGTCTTGAGGACCCTTCCTCCTTTATCTATTTCCCTAAGTACCACTTTTATTTATTATTTATTGATTATCCTGTGTTTACCCTTATCTTTATCTTATTGTAGTCTGGTAATTTCGTCTCATGGTAAATGGAATATACCCATATCTCTGAAACCCTTCATTTCATTAGCAATGGTATAATTTAATAGATAAAACTACTTGAATCAAGTGCCATTACCCAGGCACATTTCTTACCTCCAGCCCTGTCTCTGACCTTATCAACAGGTAACTTGCATACTACTTAAATCTCTCTACAACTTCTAATATCATTCTAGAATCCATTGAATAAAGCATACTTCTCTTTTAATCACCATAGCTTACATGTATAAGGTCTGTCTCATCAAGTCATAGATTTTCTCACATATTTTCAGTGTCAGAAATTTTTCCCAGTATGCTTAGTAAGGCATTCTATCACCTTGTGTAAATGAGTCTTATACCATAAACTTATCCATGGGTTCCCATGTATATTTGACACAGGTATATGTATTGACTAGATTTCTTTTCATTTTTGAGGTCAAAATTTATTGATCCAGGAGAATTGAGAGGAACCGTAATGTAACTAGCAGAATCAACAGCTTAATCACCATTAGGATTCAAACCAATCTTAGTTATTATAATTGGAGAACTCTACTCCCCTGTGAGCAGGTTGTCATATTACTATTGGTGTCAAATTTAATTGAACAGCTCCTCAACACCTTGCTGCATACTAAGTTGATCTTTAACAACTGAAATATTAAAAAGAAAAAGAAAAAGAAATAAAGAAAGAAATCCACTACTTCATGCTATTGAACACATTCAAATTATTTGGAAAATCAACCTGGTGATTGGAAAAGGAAATTGACTAACCAAATATCCGATTGAGAATACAGAGGAATGTGTATAATTAAAGAAAACAAGAGCCGCAACACAATTCAACACCATCCCACATACAATGTAATTATACCCAGTCCTATCTTTCATGTGTCTACTTCAAATTTTCACTCTCTCATATTATCTAATGTGAACAAATATGTGTAGATAATGGCTAATTAAGTTCAGGCAAAAAACGACCCGCCTGAAACAGCAAGTTTTGTAATGCTTTTGTCTTTTCATGTGAGTTGCTCACTCCAAAAATGAATACAGACACATCACTGGATATAAAAGAAAGACTTATGTGGAGACTCTACATAAGTACTGATTTAAAATTGGCCTTTTCTAACATTTCTAAGATAATGATCTTTTCGCCTTAGAAAAATTTCCTTAGTTTAACTTTAAGTCATGCTGTAAACATTCTCTCTCACCAATATCCCTTGTACAATAAACTTTTGAGAGCAAATCATACTGTTTGGTAATTTTCTCAAATGTTTCATCACCATCATTACCATCATAATTAAATCCTACTGACTTTCTCCACACCTATTTTAATAAATTCTTAGGGAATGATTGCAGCTGCCAATGTGTTCTAATATTGAACATTTTTGCGATAAATTATCATGTTCTTAATAACAGCTATTTCTCTTTACATCTATTTGAAAAAGACAAAGATGGTTATCATTTTTAAGATTGCTCAACACTAGAAATGCACAGATGGGTAAATCAAAATAGGAAATAGTAATAGTCAAAATAGCAATTTCGTGGGATGCTTATATACTCTGCATACTTTATAGGTGTCTTTACATCCATCTTCTCCATCCATGTTCTTATCCTCATAGTAACACTAAGAAATAGAAAAATATATGGATTAAATACATTTTTTATGAGTAGAGGTAATTACAAGAAAAGTAAGCATTATAAAACAGATTTTTTTTTCTTTTACTAGTAAAGACACTAGTTCGAAAAGCGAATATTAACTTTCTTAATGGGAGCCACAATTTCCAAAAATAAAATTTAAAAATTCTGTCACAAATAGGTTACAAAACTATAAGAAGAATAAATATTACCATGTCCACAAAATGAACTGAGTACTCGATTTTAAGAAAACATACTCAGCTGCAGTTGGCAGAGTCAGTGTTTCCAAATCAGAGAAACTAGATGGACAGATTTAAATTTATAAAGCTATTTATTCCAACCTTTTTGGCACCAGGGACTAGTACTCCTACGAGAATCTAATGCCGAATGATCTGAGGTGGCGCTGAGGCGGTGATGCTAGAGCTGGGGAGCAGCTGCCAATGAAGATGAAGCTTCACTCGCTGGTCAGCTGCTCACCCCCTGCTGTGTGGCTCAGTTCCTAACAGGACACAGACTGGTATCGATTCACAGCCCAGTGGTTGGGCATTTCTGATTTACTCAATTACTCATATAAGTTGATTAAAATTTACAATTTTGTTTTATAATAATGGATAGACTTGATCAATGAATGATTCCTGTGATGGCCTTAGGTTTTTAGATGACTACATCCTTTGGCCGATGTAATGTAAAAGGAAAAGTTATTTGTATATTTGGACCTTTTAAGTAGGTTTGTTCTTATTAAATGAAAGTTTTCTTTAATTAGGAAAATATTCATATTTAGAATTTCCATATCAAGAACTATAGCAGAGACAAATATTACCAGCACTATTCCAGGTTAAAAAAAATATTATCATAATTTAGTGTATAAATTAGGCCTGTAAATTCCTATTATATCATCTATAACACAGGTAGCTATATTAGAAATTATAAACTTATGTATGGGAATTTAATCATTTGCTTAATAATGAAATGTGGTGTTTGACCCTAAGGGAGAAGTGAAACTAAAATGATTGCTTGCAATTCACCCAGGGAGAGCACGGACTCTTTTTTCTATAAAGGCTGGCTTTACTTGCCTGTGATTGCTCTAGATACCATTAAAATGTTCCCCATGGTTTTAGCCATAATGATTCTTGGTTCCTGTTTCCCCTTCACAGATGTGGAGAATGGGTATGTTAATAATCCAGCAAAAATCTTCCTTTGTTCTGAAGGTGTCTTTCTGGCCTGGAGGCAGGGCTGATCAGCATATTACAGTCTCTGAATGTGGCTTGATTAATATTTTTAATTCTCTTACCTCCTCCCTACATTAAAATCATTATGGATTCTTGAGTAAAATTTAAAACAGTTTGGAGAAAACCACCCTCTATATCACAGTCTCATAAACTTTTTTTTTTCTAAATTTCTTCACTTGTAAAATGACACCAACGATCTATATCTTCCCTGCAGTGACTTTGTGAGGTATGACTAATGATTCTAAATCATGCTGAAAACAACAACAAAGCTTTATTTTTAGTATAAGTTGTGATAATAAGACAAGGACATCAGCAAAGCCTTTGAGCAAAATCACACATTTCCACTCGTATATTTTGAATTGTTGCATTTCTCTTTTTGAACAAGTACAGAATTTACTAAGATAAAGGTTATAGGAACATTTCCTTGTGACTCTAATATATCCACAATGAAGCTTCACAAAGAAGAAAACAACATTCCTTTGATTCATTAATTTAAAAATAGGACTACAGAAGCTGAATTACCTGACAGATGAGAGAAGAATTACAGGATACTCTGCGGATGTCAATTAGAAATATTTGGCACAATGCTATTTCCTGCTAATACAAAATACTAGAACTTGAGAACAAAATTAAACTCTAAGGGTTTGGAGAAAGATTGGAAACTTTTAAGTGAAATACTTGATGGACAAAACATCTGTGACAAGATCATTTGGCTACTTAAACACATGTAAGAGAAATATTGTTTACCTGAAAAATGTTAATTTTATTTTCATTAGCAAGAAGAGACAGAAGATGCTTACGACTAAAAATTTCTAAGCAGAATGCAATTAATTTTTATTCTGGATGAGAAGCCTTTTATTATTCTGGATCTAGGACAAAGCAGTTTGTACCCTAATAAGATTTCCTCAAGGACTTTCAAAAAAATCATAACAGCATACATTCATGCTGCTTTTTATAAAATTATCCATCAGATTTTATTCATTTTGGTGCCTCATTTCAATTTAAAATCTCACTTCATGTTTTAGTATTTTTCCTACAAAAAAACCTAATTTTATTAAATTGTATAATTTTAGGTGTAATTATTAAATATTTACATTAACTCATCTCCTGATAATTATTATGTACTCAAATCAGCCAACCAGTATAACAAAAGAATATATAATTAATAAATAAACAGAAACTTCTAAGAACTGATGGATATAAGTTTAAAAGTCAGAATTTTCTAACAGTGTACATAGCGAGATTAGGTTGATTTGTAATATATCCTATTGTATATCACTATTCTTACTCCATTGTACTATCTATCTGTCATCTATCATTTATATGTACTACCTATATATCAATCACCTAATCTGTGTATTTTCAGAATGTGATTAAAGGTAAAAAAAAAAAAAGACCCTAGTAAAACTGTGTGTGGGGTAGATGAGTTGGGGAGAAGAGATCAGTTAATACAGATGGGTGGGCTAAATGGAGAAGGATCATATATATATGCCTGTGAAGCCACATATTTGCAAGTGACTAAAATATCATGGAAACCCCAGCATCAGTATTGTAACAGTAAGACATATGTTATATGAAGAAGCACAAATTGTAAAGTGTTTCAAGATTAGAGGTATAGAAGGAAATTGTCTTATTTCCTACCAGATAGCATACATGCCATTATTAGAGATAGCATTTGGGAAAAATTTTATTTTACGTTATTCTATCTCACATATTTGGTTCTTATTTAGTTATTTTATTTTGAATAACTAAATACATCACGTTGCTTGAATGCCACATATTTTTAATCTATAGATTATTTATTATTGTTTTATTATATATGAATAATATAGGGCTGCTGTAACAAAGTACCATAAACTATGGCATAGAACAATAGAAATTTATTGCCTCACAGTTTGGAGGATAAAAGTCTAAAAATCAAGGTATCACAGGAACATGCTCCCTCTCAAGACCAAGGAAGGATTCTTCCTTGCCTTTCCCAGCTTCTGGTAGCCTCAGATGTCCCTTGGCTTATGGCAGCATGACTCTAATAGTGACATCACATTTTCTCTAGGTTCTTCTTATAACCTTTCTCCTGTGCATGTCTACCTCTGTGTCCAAATGAAAACTTTTTAGGACACAGTCACATTGCATTAGGGCGTACCTTAATGACCTCACCTTAACTTGATCGTCTGCAAAGATCTTACTTCAAGATAAAGTCACAGTCACACATACCAAGGATCAGAACATAACATCTTTTGGGGAAAATAGTTCAATCTGTAATGACTCACAAAGCCAGCGTCGCAAGATCTCTTTCTTATGAACATCCTTATGTTCATTCAGTTACTCACTCAGTTCAATGCATGCTTGTTTAGATGTGGTAGTCGCAGAAAATGCTCATATTTTAATTGTTGGAGTTATTTTTTGAAAGGGTAGTCACTGCATTCTTTCACAAAATCATTTAAACATATAACAAAAAAAAAATATCAAAAAACATTTAAACTTACTATAATTCTTTCTGGTGTCACAGCTTTTCTAATTTACAATCATTCTTTTTCTAAGCATTAAGTTATGCATCCCCCTTTGAATAACTAGTGTAAAGATAGTTAGTAGTGTTGTTGTTAATATGAGGGTGGCCATTATTTCTCCTTGAATCCTGGAATTGTTTCATCCACAGCAAATGCAGAACACTGCTGTCAACATCTGCAGTATCCTTGACCTCATGTTGGCACTCTATTCATCACAGATTCCTTCTAAATCCCTACTTTTTCACTGCTAAAATCATGGATGTTAAAGAAAAAAAATTAAATCAAATTAATTTACACTGAGGTTTGAATGGCTGATAATTCCAAAAATCCACTTATGCATCTCTGTTGAACTCAATATATTCCATATTGCAAGATTTTCAAAATTGCTTTAGAAAAATTTGGGGGTTAGGAACACTAATCTTAAGCTGCATCATTCAATTAATTAATCTCTTGACAGAGATACATCCTAGGAAAAGGAAAAGGAGAAAAATGTGGCAGTCCATCTTTTTCTTTTTAGCAGGAATCACAGGGGTAACTCAGAGCCATAATCTGACATACTAAAGGCTTCTCTGCTTAGCGTACTCTAACCTGAGAGAAGGCTTTTTATAGTTCTCCAAAAATATATTCACCAATGTCACTTACCTTAAAAGATGAACATTTATGCTCAATATGTAACTAAATAACAATATGGCAAGCTTTATATTAAGAAATCCTTGTCCCTTTACATCTAAGAAATCTAAATCAGTTTGTTTGTTTGGTTGGTTGTTTGTTTTCTACTCACTGCTAACCAAGTTTAAATTGGATTTCCTGATTGATTTTTCTGGAGATTTTTAAGTTGAGGAAATGGTGAACTCCAAAAGAAGCAAACTTTTGCTATTCCTCATTCCAGATCCTTCTAAACTTTTGTAGTGTTCAGCTACATTTGATCAGTGGAAGATTTAGCTAAATTATGAAGACAGGGGAAATAGAAAATATTTAGAATATAAATGGGAAAGGAAATGCTCTTGAGGGTTGTTAAAAAGATGTTTGCAAAGATCAGAATACAAAGGGAAATGTTTAAAAGGACTCTGGAAAAAAATGAAAACTTTATAGACTCATCTAGTTGATTCAAGTAGCTAAGGAGAGTCCTTCCCCACCCCATGATCTCGGTAAGAAAATTGTCCTGAATGACCCAAGAGAAACCAAAACAAACAAAACAAAACAAAATGAAAGAAAAATATCAGATATTTGGAGAACTCGTGGAAACTCTTTTCCAGAATTTCAGAAATCAGGTGTCAGATTCCCGAGTCTTTTCAAAAATAAGAGAAGATATTTATCAATAATTAAAATGGTTCCAGAACTTCTTCAAAATACAAAGGTTTCCAATCTTGGTGTCTGCAAGTTAGAGCTCACAATATTAGTGCGGGTTCTAATTTGACATGCAAGATAATGCCACATGGTTTATGATTCTTTGGAGCAGAGGGGACTTTATGTTCTGTGATCAAGTTGTCTTTCAAACTTGTCTTTCAGAGCTTGGAATCAGTGGATGAAACAGAGATTTATAAGACCTGGGTGACACACAAGATGCACATTTTCAGTATCTAAGTGGCCCAGAATGGCTGATTTCTTCCAAGACTGAGAATGTCCTGATAAAGAAGTTTTTCAGAAACTCATTAAGCAATAGAGTCTGACCTCAATGACTGACAGTGTTTGAAATTCAAGAAGACCACAGAGAGCTCTTCAGTCAGAGAGAGAGAGAGAAAGAGAGAGAAAGAGTTCAGATTGGTTTTTAAAACACTAGAAGACCAAAAGGGAAGCTGCCTGAAGTTCAATAAAATCTTAAACACACATGTTTAATGGTAGTTTATGTTTCATTTTATTAAAACATTAAGCTATATATATTTACTTTCCATCTTCATAGTTCATGGCTATGGCAGGCAGAATAATGTCCCTTACTTAAAGATGTTCAGAATAGAATCTTCGAAACCCATGAATATGTTAGGTTACATGACAAAAAAGAAATATGGTGTCAGATGTAATTATGTTTACTAATCAAGTGACCTTAAAGTAAGGAGACTATTCTGGATTATTTGGGTGGCCCACTACAATCACAAGTCTTTAAAAGTGAGATAGAGGCATAATAAGAGTCAGTGTAAGAGTAATACGATGTAAAAAAGACTGGCCGTTGCTGACTTTAAAAATAAAAGGGAACCATAAATCAAGGATTATGAGCAGTCTCTAGAAGCTGAAAAGGTCAAGGAAACAGATTTTCCCTCAGAGCCTCCAGAAAGGAAAACAGTGTTGTCCACCTCAATTTTAGCCCAGTAAGATTTTTGTTGGCCTTCCAACATACAGAAGTATAGGTTAACAAATTTGTGTTGTTTTAAGCCACTAAGTTGGTGGTGACTTTTTATAGCATCAACAGAAACTAATGCTCTAGCTAGTATGGTGTGATAACCACTGTAAAATATAGGGCTGAACATTTCTCAGGAGCCACGCTTAGCATAATGGAAAGTGAGTCTATATTTCAACAAGTAACAAAATATTTTTGATGAATCCTAATCATTTCTATTGATCAAGAAGCACACACACACACACGCACGCACACATGTGCACAATCCCAGGAACTGACTATAGCAGTCCACGTTGGCTGGTGAGGGATATGTTCCAAGCCCTCCAGTAGATACCTAAAACCACAAATAGTACTGAACCCTACATCTACTGTTTTTTCCTATACGAACACACCTGTGATAAAGTTTAATTTACAATCAGGTATAGTAAGAGATTAATAAGCATACTGACATTAAAAATGAATTATAACAATATGCTGTAAAAAAAGTCATGTGAATTTGGTCTCTCTCTCTTAAAATCCCTAACCATACTCATCTTTTTACTTAGAGGAAGCACTTCTCAGCTTCTCTTTGGTTTATCCAAATTGCCAGCATCACTGTTCTTGTGCTTTAGGGACATTATTAAGTAAAATAGGAGTTACTTGAACACCAGCCTGCAATATTGCGATTGTTGATCTGGTAACCAAGATGGCTATTAAATGGTTAATCAATGGGAAGCATATACAGCTGGGCAAATGGATGATTCACATGCTGGGCAAGGCTGGGTCTACAGGAGATCTCATCAAGCTACTCAGAACACTGTGCAATTTAAACATATGAATTGTTAATTTCCAAAATTTAACATTTAATGTTTTCGGACTGTGGTTGAGCGCCATGTAACTGAAACTATGGAAAGCGAAACTTGGCTAAGGGAGGACTGACTACTTTATAGTCTTTTCATGTGAATTCCACCTGATTCCTCTTTCCACATTACCGTGTAAATGTCAAATCCTTACAGAAAGCTTACATGCGCGCGTGCGCGCGCGCGCACACACACACACACACACACACACACACACACACAGTCTTCCCTATTCTTCGTGACACCAAGGACATTGTTAAAAAGATAGTTGAATATATGTCTCTTCTAGAGGACAAAAGAATAGCCCTTTTTTCCTTTTTTTCCCTGTCGTTTGCATCTTTTCGGTATTTGCTTCATCATTTTCTTGAGGGTAAGGCCTAGTCATCCCTGTCCATCTTTAGATACCTTTCCCATTGTGCCTTGCTTTCTACCACAAATTATTAAAGATAATATGATTGAGGTTTACCTACTTAAACAGTTCTAACTAAATAAAAGCAAAAAGAAAAATATTATTGCTCATTGCTAAATAATTCAGACTTTTTCCAAGGTTAAGACCAGGAAAACTTATATAGTATGCAAATTTCTTTTAATATAGTGACAAATGTAAATGTCCTGACTATTTAAGCTATTTCTATTTTAACTAAAGCTAATGAAGCTAAGAAAGTTAACTTCATAACCCATAATTAGAAGAGTCTCCATTTTTAGGTAGTTGTGATTTATATCTTCATTCGAGGGTGACACATTGCTAACATTTTCAAATTACTCACTACTGTTGCCCATTTCTAAAAATAGGCACTGTTGTTTCCCTGGGCAACTCTTTACAGAACACTAGGAATCCCTTCAGAATAACTAAAATGTATTAAATGTAAACAACTTCTAAAGAAAAGCACTAGCAAGATTCCTTTATTTGAACACTTCAGAATTTAGGCCAATACAATTTTACTCTAGAACACTGAAAGTTAAGCACTCTGTTTTGGATGAAATATTCAAAAAGTTAAAAGTAATCAGAAACAATGTATTTTTTAAAGTGTCTTAATGGATGCCTTGATGTACCAATTAAATTCACAAAAGCAAAAAATAATGATAATCTCCAGTGACAATAAACATTTACCTTAGTCACAATGAAAATTTCTAGAAATATTGATAAAGGAATTTTGACAATATGTTTCAAAGTCATTAATACATTTATATATTTGCCTTGAAATGTGATTATCTCTAGGTGGTAAATTACTTCAATATCCTTCCTATTGATTATTTCTTTTCTGATTTTTCTATATAAACAGTTATTAATGTCATTTAGATTATTGCAATTTTAAGGATGTATCTTAAACAAGTTTATAAAAGAACATGCAAAATAAAATTTATTAATTTCCGATAATGTATTTTTAAGATACATTTTTAAATTTTTAGCTTGCTTGATTTCTTGGATCAAGCAGATAAAGTAAAATAAAACGTGTATTTAAAATTTTTGTTTTCCAAAGAGCTTAACCTAGCAAAATGGCTAGAATCCATGACTTTTTTTAGCTACACTCTCAAGTGCTACTGCAAAGGGGCTATAGAACCAAGTCCTGAAAATTTGAATCCTGATTTCTTAATGCATAGAATAAGCCACTACATTTAAATATATACATATATAAAGAGAATATATATTCAAGTTATGGCAAAACAATTATTTTTACAATCAGAATGAGAGGAAATTTACACAAACTTACTATTGATTACGACTGAATATTAGTTCATATTAGTTGCTGCAGAACATATATGTTTTGAAATAATTTTTTAACAATGTCATTTTTCCCATTCATTTCACTTTCTTCTGACTTTCTTGCTAATTGTAATGCTGCCTTAGGATTTAAATATTGATGTTTTTAAGAAAGCATATGTATAGATAATAAAAGAAATTCAATACTAGACAAATATTCAGTAAGCCGACATATCCTTTGGCCAGGTTCTTATGATTAAAAAAGGAAATGTATACCTAAAGATAATTATCTCATAGAGAAAAGTTTGTTATGAATACCGTGTTCGTCCCTGGGAATTTAAATACTTTTTTCAAATGAAATGTGGCCTTCCAGATTTTGCTCTCTACATAAAAATAACTGCTATGACAGCCTGATGTGCTCTAAAAAATGTTTTTAACATTTGTTGGAATATAGTAATAACTAAGGACAACAGCAACAACAAAAGTTGAAGGGTCATATTTCAACATTTTAGTGATTCAGTGAAAGAACACTAAAGGAAGAGTAAAGCTTGTCAAAAAGCCAGCCATGACCTCTAGAAGCTAAAGCACATGGTCTCCTGCACTGCTACACAGTGGAACTAAAAAGACACCTTGTGCTTATTGAAAACACATTTGATATTCAAGGCCAGACACTGATGAGTCAAGCGTGTCTTCTTTCCTGAAGAGGCTGCCAAGGAGATCCTGAGGTTATTTTGGTCAACATATACAGTGTGCAAGCAAAGGGCAGATGAGCCCAGGATAAATATTCACTTCTCCTGACATCTACCATCTCATTCTATTCAGTTTGCAAAGGAATGGGAGCTTCAGCACAAATGTTTCAATTAGAATGAAAAGGCATTGGTTCTGAATTAAAAAAAAAAAAAAAGTTAATTAAAATGTTTTCTTTTTTCAATGAAATCCACAATAAATTTGAAACTTTGCATTCAATTTCTGAAGAACAACTAAATCAAAGGAAATCTACATATCGATTTATTTAATTCTCCAAACTTTGTGTCAGCCAAATATTATGAAGAAAACTAAAACCATGGAAGAGGAAAATTCTTCAGCCAAAGTCATCACACAAAAATGAGGTGCTGGGATTAGAAGACAAAAAAAGGCATTACTGACCAAATCAAACACTGCTCACTGTTTCACCACATTGTCTCATTTCTTTGATACAAAAATCTTCTATTACATCACCTTTAAAAAAATTATTTTGGTTGGAACTCCAGTTTTAGGCAGATAGGAGAAATAGTTAATACAACAGGACTGTTTTATTCAGTTCTTGCTTATCTCTGGAGCCACGGCAATAACACTTGGTCAAACACTGAGCATTAAACTGGAAGGTTCTACTAGTGACTATATAATGTGATGCATCAAAATGAACCAAGCTGTCACCAAATTTTTTTTTTTTAAAAAAATAACAACACTCAGTCATGATATACTTGGTTCCTGGATTGGAGTTTGTGTCTTGAAGAAATTGAGACTCTAAGACTCTGGTGGGCTTCTTTGGGTGGAGATACTGTACAGAAAAAATTCCCATCCAATGCTATGCTTGGATGAAAGAGAAAGAGAAAGAAAAGAAAAAGAGAAGTTGAAAACCTACATGTGACTTCTTTTATATATGTGTATATATTTCCTGTTCTTCCTGAATTGTATCTTTTGCCAAATCCTAGCCATGATTAAAACTTTAGGGGAAGTACATTAGTCCTTCTAACAAATAACCAAATGAGTTGGTACCCCTCAAAGTAGTGATTGAAATATATGGTGATATAGTTAACAGATTATATTGGTTAGTTTTTGTCATGTATCAAAAAGGCACCCCCCCATTTATTGGCCTAATTACGAAATGAATATTAGAGAGTCTTTTAAGTATGGCTGTTCAAAGTTTCCAAGTCATCACAAAGGTAGGAAAGCATCTGCAATTATTGATCTCTACTTTGGTTTCAATTTGATCCATTCATGTCTGTGAATCTCCCTAGTTTTGTAAATTTGATTCTTTACTTCTGTTTATCAGCAGAGAAATCAGCTAGAATTAGACATTCGGAGTTAGAAGACAAAAGTTCTTCCAGATGGAAGGAACCAACTATGAGCCTTATTTAACACAAAAATTAAGAGTACTTAATACAAAGTTTGTAATCAAAGATCTAAGGTATACGTTTCCTGGGCCCAGTTTCCATTGGGCAGAAAGGAGGACATGGGCTAGCATAGCAATCTGAAGCTGAAGGGTCCTGGTCCACAAACAGGTCTAGCGAAAGCGTATTCTAAAAAGGACACATTAACGAAATAGTCCATTATGAGGGAGGGCTGAGGATTGCAGAATATCATGGCTGCTGAGCATGGAATTGATAGCTCACCAATAAGGATGGATTCCACTAAGAAAACAAATGTACTATCTTTCAAGCTTTGGTAAGCCTTGTAAAAAGTATTACAAGATAACCAATGAATTATGGAATTGGAGATCTAGGTGATATGTTTTCTGTCAGATATACTGCTCCAAAACAATCACACTCTTTCTAGATATAATTTTCAAATATAATGCACAATGTTCTACCAATGAGAAAAAAAAGCACATGTATCTCACAAGTATGGTTAATACATATATTTTTCAAGTGTTTCAAGCCCTTCATAAGGAAACATTATAAAAATACCACATACAGACATTATGTTTTGAGAATTTTTGCCAAAAATGGATGAAGATTTGAAAATAGTTTGTGTTTTTTATATTCTATTTCTTTTTTAGAGAGCAATATGACTGTTCCCAACTCGATTTTGTTATCAGTGTAATATTCCTTATGCAGCTAAGTGGACTATTAATTAGTTAATCTATATATTAACATCTCTGGTCTTCCTTTGAAAATAACAAAGATTAATGCATAAGAACATTCTAGGACAAACATTAAGCAACTAGAAGAGCACTCAATGAGGTCAGAGAAGTACCTCAGAACTAATACAATTTATTCATTCATATCAGCGTACTAATGAATTTTAACCCTCTGGTAATGCAATAAGAACCTTACATCAAGCAAATGGTAACTATTGGGTTAAAAGAAAGCAATTTCTTTTTTTCCTGGGAAGAATAAGTAGAACATAGGTGAATGAAGGAGGAAAAAAGAATAAGGGGAAGGCACTGAAATAGGGGAGCAAATAAAAGAAAGCTTTTTCAATGTAGAAGAAAATGTTTTCTTTGAAATGTATTTTAAAATATATTAACTATATATGAAAATATAATTTTAATATGAAAAAAAAGAAAATGTTGAATTTCAAAGCTAATTAATATAGCCACACTTCTCTCTGGTTTTCAAATTTAGAACATTCTCACCAAAGTCATCTTATTAATGTCTTTAAGGAATGTTACATCAGCTGGTATCCTTAAAATTATCTCACTGGTAATTATGTAAATATTCTGATAACATAGGCATACTTTGTTTGCATTGACTGTATTCAATGTCAGAAACATTTAACTTTCGTATTACATAGTTTGCCTTCCTTTATATTTAGGAATTATGTAGTGTATTTAGGATTTCTCTTTTTTTTAATGTTCTGATGTTTCGTCTGTTTGATTTGGTTTAATTTCATAATATATGTTGCTTTTAGCCTAAGATACTTTATTCATTTTATTTTAAGAAAGAGTTCATATTTATGCTAATCAAGGCTATATTATTATCCATGAGAAAATACCAGATTAAAAATTAAATAAGCTAAAATTTACATTATGTTGACATATGCTTAATTTAGAATTTTCACATCTAACGTACTGTTCCTAACCATCATTAAGCCCAAGTGATATGATTAAATTTGAATCAGGAAGTCACTAACCTAGATTATTTTAAATAATTACTCTTCAAGAGAAAGAAATCATGATATAAGCCTTCAATATATACTTTTTGTACTAGATAAATGATTATATATATGTATATATATACATATATATATATGTCCACTAATGGAATGAATGAAGAAAATGTATATACTACATTGGAATGTAATTTGGACTTTAAAAAGAAGGAACTCCTGTCACATTTATATATATATATATATATATAAATGACTAAAGTGAGATGAATGGGAACAATGACATTGTTTTTTATATATATATATATATATATATACATATATATATATATAAATGCATGCTAAGTGAAATAAAGACAGTCAAGAGACAAATACTGTATGATTCCACAATGGTACTTTATGAAGTATCTAAAATAGTTAAATTCATAGAAGCACAATGCAGAACGGTGGTTACCAAGGGCAGACGGGTGGGGAAAAGATGAGTTGCTAATCACTCATACAGTTTCTGTAATGCAAGATGAGTAGTTGTAAAGAACTGCTGTACAGCATTGTGCCTGTAGTTAACGATATATAGTATTGTACACTGAAAAATCTGTTAGGTGAGTAGATCTCATGCTGTTTTTTACCACAGTAAAATAAAAAATAAATTATCATTTATTTTAAATTATTCTTTTTTTAATTTATTTTTTACACCTGGCATGAAGGACACGGCTAGAAAAGGTCCCTGAAGTACGACTTCCCATAATGCCTTAGCGCTGTCCTCCTAGAAACCGACCCACACCTCCCTCCTGCCCTCCAAGCGCCGATTCGGCAGCCTTGGGGCAGCGTTCTAAGCACTGCGGGCTGCCGGCCCCTGACCACCACACACCTGAAGTCCTTCTCAGGTGAGAATTCTCCTCCAGGGCCACTCTGTTCAGGGTGTGCTCCAGCCGGGGCTCCGGGCCGCGAGGGGCGAGTGGATGTGTCCCCTTCTTTCCAGCGCTTCAAGGCCAAACTCTGGTCCCCGAGGGACCCCCATCCACCCAGGGGACTGTCTCTGCCCACTGCCTCTTTTCCGCTTGATTTCGCTGGCCACGAGCTGCTAGGCCTGGTAAGTAGGCTTGCTTGTGGGCGGGTCGGGAAAGCCTCCCGCATGTTGGGCTCCAGCCTGTGGATGAACGACCGCGGAGCGTGCACTCTCGGCAGTGGGTTGGGCTGCAGGCAAGCATGGCGCTGTACATCTGCATGCTCATGCGGCAGCGCATAGGCGCAAGGGTGTCCCAAAGCAGGCAGAGGGCACCAGGACAAGGGACTAGGGCGCAGCCAGGTGCAGGCGGCTGATGCGAATCAACAGAATCTGGGTCAGGTTCCCTGTGCGGCTGCGCAGGTTCTGGACCTCCTACTGGTTGCTGGGGACTGGGATTCTCTGCACGTGGCTGGAGGGGAAGAAGGCACGTGGAAGGCCGCTGGCAGGAAGTGCAGGTAGCTCAGCCGCTGGAAGCCCAGGCCTTGTTGGGTGGCCCACTCCAGCAGGTCCTCAAAGGCCAAGCAGTTGAGGTTTGAGCTCAGGGCGAACCCTGCAGTCACCGAAGGAACATAAAGATAGATACTGATATAGATAGGTATAGATGATATAGATTTAATTTACCTATATATGTGTATATATGCATATATATGGATATAAGACATTTTATTATATGTAGATATTATTTTATAGAGATATATTTTATATAGATATGTATTTTATCTAAGTATCTATATATCTACATACAGATATATCTTATGTATCTATTCATCCATAGACAGATATATAGGTAGTTTCTGTGTCCTGGAAACTGTGAATAATACTGCAGTTAATATGAGAATGAACATATATCTTTAAGATTGTGATTTTTTTTCTTTGGGTATATGTCCACAACTGAGATTGTAGAATCATATGTTAGTTGTGTTTTAAATTTTTTGAAGAACTGCCTTACTGTTTTCTACAGTGTCTGCACCAATTTACATTCCCAACAACCATGCACAAGTGTTTCCTATTCTCTCCATCCTTGCCAACACATGTCTCTTGTCTGAGCACAGCCATTCTAACAGGTATGAGGTGATATATTATTGTGGTGTGGTTTTGATTTGCATTTCCCTGATGATTAGTGATGTTGAGCATCTTTCCATGCACCTGTTGGCCATTTTGATCTTTTCTTTGGAAAAATCTCTATTCAGTTACTCTGTACATTTTGTGAGTTCTCTCTATTGTTTTTCAAAGAATACTTGAAATAGATATTAAGATTTTTTAAAAAATCAATAGGCTTTTCTAGAGCAGTTTTAGGTTTATAGCAGTTTTAGGTATAGTTCAAAGAATTCCCACTTATGCTTCCGTCCACTCATGCTATGTCCCCTGTCACCAACATACTACACTAGTGTGGAACATTCATCATAACTGGGCAGTTTTTAAAATAAAATAAATTTCTATTTGATGTAATTTTAAATTTAATGTGAATGGTTAATCTAAAATCTTGGTGACACTTGAAAAAAGATAAGAATAATTTCAAGAGAGACAAAGAAAATATTCTCGTAGTTCTTAAAAGAGATCGTCTAATTATCATCATACAATAGAATGTTCTGTAATGATGGAAATGTAATAAATGGCACTATTCAACATTATACTGAATATCTACATGTGACTTTTAGCACTTAAAATGTGGTTGGTTAATATTACTAAAACAATTTTAAATTGATTGATTTAAATTTAGCTTTACATAGCCACGTGTAGTAGTAGCTTTATATTATTTGACAGTATGAGTCTAGAGATATTTCCTAGAATCAATGACTGGAGGATGTAGAATATACAATTTATTTTAAAATGTGCTTTTCAAAACGTAGCTATCAAAAAAAAAAAACAAAGGAAATATAATGAATAGATAATAAGTATGTTTGTAATGGCTCTGTGATATGTTGACTTGGCTAAGCTGAACTACAGTCCCCAGAATTCTCATTCTATAATGATTCCAGTTAGAGTTATCTAGAGGTAATATTCTCTATAAATAGGGAATATGAGGGATGCAGCAGACATTTTGTAACATATATATACTTCTTCCAATTATTCAATTAAATATAAATCTAGATATCATTGTGAAGGTGTTTTGCAGATGAAATTAAAGTCTCAGTTGACGAAGTTAATCACAAAGGATATTATCTTGTATTGGTCTGACTAGTCTGTTGGAAGCTTTTTTTTAAAAAAAATATTTTATTAGTTTCAAGCTTACAGTGCATTGGTTAGACATTTATATAGTTTATAAAATGATCCCCCTAATTGCTCCTTCTCTGTTTTTTCACCTAGCCAAAATAGTAATGCTAACTGCAAACTGTGTTCCATATCTCATGCTCCCCATCCCCATGACCATCTATCAAGTACTAATTTACATTTCTTTAACCCTTCACCCATTTCCCAGCCCCCAACCCCCCTCTTCTCTGTTCATCACCAAATTGTCCTCTATATTTGCAAGTCTGTTTTTGATTAGTTTGTTCTTTTTGTTCCTTAGATTCTGCATATAAGTGAAATCATACAGTATTTAGCTTTCTCGGTCTGGTCTGACTTATTTCACTTAGTATAATAACCTCTAGGTCCATCCATGTTGTTCTAAATGGTAGGATTTCATTTTTTTTTAATGGCTGAACAATATTCCATTGTATGTATGAACTATAACATAGAAAGCTCTTTAAAAGAGGTTTAGCCCTTCTCTGAGTTTAGAGATTCCAACCAGCATCTCATTTGCAATCTCTCTCTATTTCCCCAGGCTGTTTCTTCCTGTCTGTTCATGCTTATGAAGTTCTGATCTACTCCTGATCTCCCCTTCCTGATTGCCTGCCCCATGGATTTCAGGCTTGCTTAGCCAGATACTATTAATAGTTTTGTTAGGCCAATCATTACAATAAATCTTATTGATAGATATAGAAAGATATAGATATAATGTACTTGTATAACATATGTATGTGTATTCATACATATATACAAATATAAGATCCATTCCATTATATATAGATATGTTATTTTTATTTGTAGATTTATATTATATCTCTCTATATACTTATTTCTACATATAGGTATATCTTCTTTATTCAACCATAGACAGACACATAAGTTGTTTGATATGTAGATAGTTAATATCCTTCTGATTTTCATTCTTTTAAGTCCTACTGACAGGACACTCAACTCCCATGCCATTATTTGGATGGTGGAAAAAGAAGAAAAATGCAAGGTGAGATTAAAGGTCACAGGCTAAGAAAATCTACCAATAAAATTTATGTGCATTATTCAAGTCTTACAAGTATCTTTTTCCATCTTTCACATAATTCATTCAGCAAAATTTACATATGAGTTTTGAGAACTAAGCCTAGTTGCTTTGGCACTTGTGAAGATTACAATTTTTACAAAAGATTTTAACTTTTATAAAAAAGAATATAGCTCCTCATCTGCAGTTTCCATGTTACATTGTAAGTAGCAACACACTAACTAAACCTGCTCTACTCTTTGCTTACTTGCTTGTTTATGTGAATTAATATCAAAGTTGTAACACATTCGATGTTGTCACCTTTCCAGGGTAAAACAGTCTATTCCTTTGCACACAAAAAAATGAATTCTAAAGTCAATACAGGCTCCAGGAAGAACAAGTGGTTGAAACAAAGGCCAGTATGCTGCATTAAAGAGGGAGTTATTCACCAATTTGAATAGCACAAAGAAGTAACAAGTGTTATTAATTTTTCCCCTAAAGCCCAAGGGATGATTATAATGTGAAAATTTAAATGATATTAAAAGATAAACTACACTAAAACCAAGTTGCTGAAATATCCCCATTTCCAAGATTTAACAATGTAACAAGCAACAGAGAGCAAGTAGGGATATGCTTTTTAAAAGTTACTTAGGTTTTCTGATCTGTCAATGATTATTCTCATAGGGGATGTTAAGATAACAGTGTATTTGATCGAGATGCAGAGAGCTGATTCTGAGGCAGAACTGGTAGAGGAAAAGTATAATAGTGAAATAAAACAGATGAAATTTGGTGTGGTGAAGGAATATACAATTAGAGAAGCAAAAGAGAGCAGTTATGGGTAATCTCATTCTTAAATGCTCACTGATGATAGTATAAATTAACCATATCGTTTTTGGAGATTAAACCTGAGAAATGTATTTGACAGAAATGTTCACATGGGGGTACAAATATATGTGTAAAATGATATCTTGTAATTGTAATTAGCAGTAAAAACAAAATACTAGACGCAACCTAAGTTATGCATCTAGCTATCCACATGAGACCAATAGAAAAAATCCTGATATATCCATACACGATATATTATGCCATCATTAAAAATGTATGAGGCTATTCTGTATATAATGACATGGATTAATTTCAAGTTACATTGTTAAGTGAAGACAAAAAGTATATATAGGAAGCCATTATTGTGTTACTAGGTGATAATTGCATATACATAGAATATCTTTTAATATGTGGATTACTATGATATAAGTAGTTATGGGAGAGGGCAGGAATGAGAGACAGGGTGGAAGGAAGACTTAAACTTTAATAGATTCCATTCAGAATAGTTTCAATTTTGTGGTTTGTATACGTGTGAGTATATTACATTACATTTTGGAAATATTTTAGATAATTTTTAAAAATCATATATTGTAACCATTTGAAGTAGAATTCAGGGTAGGATCACATATGGGTGTATAAATTGAAGATTTTCTGATATTTGTAGAAGGGCAAGTAATAATATTGGAAAATTGTGGCTGGTGGTGATTTGCTGATGGGTGAGTCCTCTGAAGAGTGGGATGTTTTCCTGTCTCTGATTTAGGATAACCAAAGTATTGCTGAAAGTCTATTCTATCTTGATTCGTGCATGTTCAGTGGATTGCTTCACATGGTCAGAGGTTTGCTTAGCTGACAACTGACATATAAAAACTAACTAAAGAAATGAGCTCCAAGTAGTGCAGCTCCATGCCAGCTCACTGTGCTGTTTAGTTAAGCATGGCTCCACGAGCAACTCAGAGGAAAGGCTCCACGTTGGCTTCATTCTGCCTCCTTATAGGCCGCCAAAAAACTGAGCGGACTTCACTTCTTGTCACCCATGAGAAAGCTGGAGATTTCATCTTTTCTCTTCCATGAACACGCAACCTCTTTCTGTGGGCCACTTGAACTTCTCTCCCCTCGCTCAGCATGGCTCTTTGGTTCATCCTGTACTGAGAGACTTTGTACCAAAAACCAGAAAAGGCATCCATTTGAGATTCTGACCTGTATATTTGTATTATTTAGTTTCCTAAGTTATATTTCTGTAGGGCTGTTTGCTATTTTATATTGTGTTCAATCACCTATGGTTAAGGAATTTTTATTAATCTGTGAGAGAAATACAAATATAGCTTTCTCAGAGTTCATATGTTCCATTAAACCAAAGAAATGAACTCAGGAGTCTAGGGAAGACCAAATGTTCTACAAATTATTAGAAATCATTTACTTAAGTTTTTATGAAGCGCTTTTTTCCCCACTGTAACACTGTGTTACATAACATTCAGCCTCTACTCTTAATATCTCTTTTTAATAATCACAGAAAAAAAGACTTCCAAGTCTATTGAAAATACTTAAGGATGAAATTTGGATTCTTGTTTCCAGGATCACTAATATCACTCATTGAATTCTCAGTTATACCTGGCAGCGTGAACTTAACCTTTATAAGTAAATGTCATCTACCAATGTGATAAATATTTCTTGAAAGGTTTTGAATTAGTCTCATCTGTTATGCTCTGAAACACTGAAGTGCCATTCAGGTTACATGAATCCTGAAATGAGCCTCTCTTGAGTAGTTGGTAGGCTAGAACATATAGCAAATATTGGCTACTCTCTGCTTCATGACAAAGATCATTTAGGCCCTTCCAGACCAGAGCCTGAAGGCCTAACCATTCCCAATGTCATTTATCTTATTTCAGTCTAAGTCATAAAGTGACTTAGAGCCATCTCTGCTCCTGCATTCTTCACCAAACATTTTCTGACAATTCTAAGCCACATATTTCTCTCCATTCTTCACTCTTTGAACTTAGATTATACTTGCTGCCTGTGTCACATGATTTAGCAACTCATAGGTAGTATTAGTTTTTTAAATACTCTCAGTGTTTTCAAAATGCTACTTCTCTCAAAAATGAGACTTGTAACTTTGGTTATACTATATCTCCATGTTCCTAGCACAGTGCTAGTCTTAGAAAAAACTCAATAAAGGCCTGTGCGTTAATAGTAGAGGGGGAGATTGAAGGAATAGTGGCTCCATTTAGGAATACCTGAATGGATCAAGGTTGAATGTTTTAAAATACTCATTTGAGTCATTAAATAAATTATCTCTTGACCTTCTTATGAACCTTGTAAGAAATTTCTATTGTTGTCAAAAGTGATAGATAAGGTTGTGGGAAAATGGCTTTGTGCTCATTTATTCTAGGAAATAGTTTTCATTTTCATATCATAAAATTCACTTTTCAGTGAGTAACAGACATTTTAAAAAACATCTGCGAAAATAGTGTTTATATGAAACTTTTTTTCCCCAAGAGAAGCTGATGTTTAATTGGAAACACATATATCCCACTTAATCTCCATAGACAGCATTTCATCTAAATATATTTACTTTCTTTTCTCAAATGGATGAAGCTCAACTTATAATTTTTGCAGAAAATATAATATTTTAGGTGAACATTCTCTTATATGTTGCATTTCACATTGCAAAGATTAAAATGTGCCTAAAACACTGAAAAAGAATTATTCTTGGTTGCAAAACCAAGAATGCTGCCTCCATTTTTATGTGACTGTTGCCCAAATCTTGTAGATGCATGCAATTCTATACAATATTTAAGAAATAACAATACTAAATTGATTTAATAACATACTGATTTTGGAGCCTGTGTGTTATACATTCTTATAGCAACTTATGTTTCTAATTTTGTTCCATTTATAAGATTTGAGTTAATTATTTTTCTGCATATTTAATTATTTAATGAATATTTTTCCAAGTCCATGAAAGGATGCTTCATATTTGTTTTATATGTCTGTATCCACAGTGCTTAATACTTGCAAATAATAGGTGCTACATTTATATTTGTTCAAAAATTAATGGACAAAAAATGAAAAAAAAACAGGCATAATAGATTCTCTATTGCTTGAAACTTACAAATTAGAATCACTTAGAGAACTTCTAGTTTCAGTCCTTATGGACTATCATATATTCAATTTACTCTGCTACTATAAAAAACTACAAAATCTGAACAAACTATAGTTAAAAATTCTTTGTAAGTATTGGATAGCATACAGTCCAGGGACACATTTATTCTTCCTTGCTGTCTCTTTAAGGATATTTTCCAAACCATAATTCAGGAAAATAAAGCCCAAACAGGAAACAGCAGGAAGAAACAGATTTTTGCATGGATTACTAAAGTTATTGGGATTTTGGGTCAGAATGCTGAGAAGGAAAAAGATGCAGAGAAGGAACAATAAAAATTTGTATCAAAATTCATGTTGGCCGGTGGGTTAACTTCATAACATGTAAGTAATGCTCTGGAAGATCCAGCAGAAAATAGTACTGAGTGGCTGAAGACAGAGAAATACCTCAGAGTATGGAGTAGTTCCTACTCAAGAGAGTAGAGAAAACTGTATGGACACTGGTGGTTTTCAGTGGAGACTCCAAAGTGGCCATGGCCTAAGCAAAGGGTAACACCTTAAATAAAAAGGGTCATACTCAAGAAATAGAACAAAGCTTGTATAGAACTACCCTAACAGAATGGAAAACCAATTCTAAGAGAATCACC